>OVBN01000247.1:0-5914831 GCA_900406565.1 Turritis glabra
GTGGCCGAGTTAAAGCGTCGCATCTGCCTTCTCACCACCGTCTTACCTAAACGCCAAAAGCTTCTTTATCCCAAGATCGGAAACAAACTCTCTGACGATTCTCTTTTGCTCTCTTCGATCTCCTTTAAGCCCTCGCTGAAGATGACAATGATCGGGTCAGTCTCAATTTTTCTTCAATTTCTTAAACCCTAACGAAATCGATCTAATTGATGACAAACACCAATCGATTTCGAAATCAATTTTGGATTTTTCAGTACTGTTGAAGATGATATAATAGTGGATCAAGCAGAATCTCCTGAAATTGTTGATGATTTTGAGCTTGGTAAGGAAGAAGCTGTGGATGTTAAAGACAAGGAAGTCAATAAGCAGAAGTTGAGGAGAAGGATTGATCAATACAAGGTGTGAGCTTTTGATGTTTTTTTTTTCGGTATGTATGTGTTAATGAGTAAAGCTTATACAACATTGTGCCATCATTTGCAGATAAACCTTCGAACACCATGTCGTAAAGGCAAGAAACTTCTTGTTCTAGATATTGACTATACATTGTTCGATCATCGTTCTACAGCGGAGAACCCTCTACAGCTTATGCGTCCTTGTAAGCCCGTATACTATACCTGTTTATGTTTTAGCTAGTTAGTTAGCTTCTTTGTCTGATGGATGTTTTGATTACTCAATGCAGATCTCCATGAGTTTCTTACTGCTGCATATGCAGAATACGATATCATGATATGGTCTGCTACCAGGTGAGATGTTATTGTTACTTTGACATTTCAGTTTTGCTTTAGTGTACTTGTAGCTTTTGTTGTGTTTATTCCTATACAATTCTGATGCTAGAGTTATCCACTTTGTTTTCTGCAGCATGAAGTGGGTTGAGTTGAAGATGACAGAGCTGGGAGTGCTGACCAATCCTAACTACAAGATCACAGCTCTTCTCGACCATCTTGCAATGATCACGGTCCAGTCAGACACTCGTGGGATTTTTGATTGTAAACCACTAGGCTTAATTTGGGCACTACTTCCTGAGGTATTCATATACCATACAACCTTACTTTGCACATAAATCTTGATCTTTCTTTGTAACTGATAGGTGTTAGTCTGACTTGTGCAGTTCTATAATCCTGGGAACACGATAATGTTTGATGACCTAAGGAGGAATTTCGTAATGAATCCTCAAAACGGTCTAACAATCAGGCCGTTTAGGAAAGCTCATGCAAACCGAGATACAGATCAAGAGCTTGTGAAGCTGACTCAGTACCTTCTGACAATAGCAGAGCTTCATGATTTGAGCTCTCTACACCATAGCAGATGGGAATCATTCTCCCAGGACAACGTCAAAAGGCGCAGACAGGGATGATTTGGCATCCATATTATTGGGTTTTTGTTTAGTTTTGTCGACATACCAAGAGATTCAGATGTCACTTTTTGCTTGCTTTAAATATTTTATGGGGTGCAAAAACTGTCGAAGTTTAAATTTCTCAAGATGTTCAAATTTCTGATAAATGATTGGAGTTTGGTTACACAAACAGATGAACAAAACAAACAACAGTTGGGACATAGCTAACATCACTACACGTTTTACAGGGAACATTCTCTTCAGACACAATACAAGCAATGCACATCCCAAGATTTGAGAGCCCTAGAATGAAGCCAGTATCGTGATAAGGATTGCAGTCTATTGAGCAGGCATGACATGAAAAAATGAGTTAATAATATCTGATCATAAATACCTGGTATGTGCAGAGACAGACCAAACCGCCTCCAGCAAACCCTTTGTTTCATTTATGCCGTTTTTTCAATCAATCGCTGGCACTTGCTCATCGAGATGTCAAACCAGGTCAACAAAGATAAAAATAAACTAAGAAGCATAAGCAAAAACAGAGCAGCTACTAATGCGATAGGGAAAGACACACAAGAAGCTGGCCTGGAACCATGAAGACAGCTCATGCTCAAGCCATAAGCATAAAAATATTTTCGGCAGGAACTTTGAACCCTTAGGGCCTCAAGGACAGATTCGTGAATTGTGACTCTAGATCTCTACTCTTAGAACGCTGGTGGCTAGATGATCCTTGCTTTTTTGTCTGCTGTTGCTGTTGCGGCTCATGCGGCTGTTGTAGCTGGTATAAAGCCCTTAGCCTCACAATCTCTTTTTCCAATACTTCATGTTCTACTGAAAAAAAAAAAAAAAATACAAGATGAGGTTAACATCTCACCAAATACAATTTACATACTCAGGGAAACTAGAAGGCATCATGATCTACTCTATGCTTAGAAGTTTTCTAGTAGTAAGTTTTCTGATTGTGATGTGATGGTATTATTATTTTATCCTAGCACTGATAAAAATAGACATCTTATCTTCAAAGTGATACGAAATTATGACGAAAAAGGTTTTGGGGTTCTGGTAAGAGCCTGAAAGACTTACAGTACTTTATAAGCTGTTCTTGGGCTAAGCTTTCCAACCGATTCTTAAGAGATTTGTTTTCCAAGCTGAGAATTAGATTCTGCTGATTGAGAAACTCAAGCTCCGCCGACACTTCAGAACCCTCTACCTGTAACATCTGAACGTTCCTTTCCAGTTCAGCTATGTACTGAATTTTACGGACCCGAGAGCGTTGGGCAAACTGCCTGCAAAAGAAAATCATCTGGTTTAATTAAGCAGAGTAAAGTTACAACTGACCTAAGGGTTTTCCTTATTCCTGTACGCATGTCAGCCTGATATTTAACGCAAGAGTATAGGGAAGATATAAAAACAAAGGGTGCAAGAGTTCGTTTAATCAGCCAGCCTAATAATTTGCTACTCTGACCTCCCATCAATATTTCTTTATCAGAAAACAATCCAAGACAAACTAAAACATCAAAATAGACTACGTACTGTCTAGCACGTTTTGTATCAGCCTCGGAAGTAGCAGACTTAGCCAGAGAATTATCCCTTTTTTCGGAAGATGACTTTGAGGAATTATTTATGAAATGCATAGAAACATCTTTCTTGCCATCAGCAGCACAAGAAACCTTCTCTGCTTCATGTAGGCTACTGGATGACCCTGATCTTGGGATAGCGGTGCTCTCCAAACAACCAGAACTACTGTTTGGGCGAGCACCAGAATCTGATAATGAATCCCATGTTCTCATTTTCTGTTTGGGTAAATGAGCTGAAGGGTAGAAGGAGACGGGCTGGCTTCTGAGGTAATCAGACTCCTTGAGACCTCTGGCGTGACCAGAGAAACTGCTATTATTATATCTACCACCATCCCAAAGTGTGTAATCTACATCAAAACCAACAGGGACATCTACATATGCAAACGAATCACTTGATGACCGTCGATGACCTCCTTTCCGTACAGGTGTCTCAGGTTCGTTGAGAAGGTCGTCAAGCCAAGAAGGCTGTTCCTCAATCAGAAAGCTCTCCGATGACGTTCGATGATGATTGATATTTCCTTCTCCGATCTTCTGAACAGCCTTGGATCCAATCACACTACTTGGAACAAAATCTGCACAGAATGTTGCGCCACCAGTAAATGGACTTTTCGGAGGAAGTAAAGCCTGCTTCCCAGTACATGCCAGATTTCTAAGATTCTGAGACCCCTTCGAACTTGCCATCTGCCTAACATAGACACAAAACATAATATTACTCAAGAGAAAAAAAACAACAAACTACCAGTCAATCACATCAATGTACGCAACATCAATAAAAGATAGCTTTAACTTTATGGGCCAACAACTACAAAGCCGGAGAAACAAAAGTAAGATTTGGGAAGATAGAGGCAGCTCTTTTAGGTAAGAGATAAATAAAGTTATACCTAACAGAGAACAATAGATGAAGGCCTAAGCAAGTAATCTAATACCTAACAATGTGAACATAAAGCAACATGAGCTCCTTATGCTATCAATATGCAATACCTTGAAGAGTAAAACATCAAAACATTGCTTGAAATGGTAAAAGGTAGTTCTTTTACATAAACCCGCCGCATAAGATGCAAGTCCAAATCCACCAAATGTGAAGGAATTTATCAGAATTTTCACTATGATTCAATAGAAATTAGAAAATGCAAAAAGCCCTAAACTCACAAATCTGTTTTAAAAGTCTTCTCACCTCTATGAATAAATCGAGAAGGAGACGAGATCTGCAAAATCGAAACGACGATTGGGTATGAGAATAAGGATTGTTGTCTTCTTCTTCTATGAATGAATGAATCTGTCTAAATCTTTGTTTTTCTGGTGGCAGAGGTTAGAAGGCTAGCTGGATTGATGAGTAAAAGGCCTAAAAATTAACGATGATTTGTTTTATTTTATTTATTTATTTTGCAGTTATGTTTTTTCTAGTTACCTGTGTTCTCGCGCTGTCTTCAACTTGAGCGTAGGTTGTGATCTGACTTTGTGAACATACTCTACCCATCATGAAAACCCGAAAAATACTTTTTTTTTTTATAACCTAAATTTTTTTTATTAAAAACATATTTTATTTTAATATATTCAGTTTAGAAATATCTCATCTTAGAATTGTTGGTATATTCGAACCCACGATTTAACATCCGTTAACGGCGTTACAGAATCATTAAACTCCATATTTCTCAAACTATTTCTTTCATCTCTCCACTTTTACTCAAACCCTTCTCCTCTTCCGCAACTAGTCTACTCCATGACCACGAAAACGACGAATCCATCGCCGCTGTCGTCTCTGTCCCTATCTCACTTGTGTTAACCGCAGATGTAACGCCCGTGTTCCGGAAAAAGAGAATTTTGCCGGAAAGTTACAGATGGATCGTATCAAGACGTTTTTATTCGATTAGGTTGACGGCAATGTGATCTCTCTCTTTGAAGTCAATCTTGAGTTTTCCGGGAATGAAACTTTCTCGCGAACGGAGATACGGATTGATAGAGGATCGAAAAGTTAACTTTTGACCAGAAAAGAGAGGGGATCGATCGATCCAAGGGTTGGACCAATTGATCCGGAGGCTGGATCGATCGATTCAGCACTGAGGAGGTGTGGACCGATCGATCCGGAGGTTAGATCGATCGATCCAACTCTGTCGGCAGCTTTTCTTAGTGGGTTGTTGGTCCTACCTACCTCCCTAATCGCACGTTTTCTTCCTCTTTCTTCTTCCTGGATGTTGTTGGCTCATGAGAGTAAGAGGGAGAGTGAGAATTCGGAGGTTTGGGAGAGGAGAAAGGGGGAGCAAAGGGAGTTAGCTTGTATGTGGCTTCAAAGGAAGAATTGAGCTTGTTGTGGCTTGGAGAAGTGCAAGAGATCGGTTGCTGAGGCGTGGAGGGAGAGAGGAGTTCACCAGCTGCGTTGTGGTGTTGTTCTCAGTTCTTAGATCCGTCCGAATCTAAGGTGAGTGCGTGACCATGAGTTGATCTAAGCAAGTGAGAAGGTTTTTGTGTGTTTTTGTGATATTTAGGATAGATTTGCTTGATCCTTGGGTTGTGTTGCTTGTTTTCTTGGTGTTTGGAGTTGGGTTTGTGCTTAATTGCTTGTAGGAAGCAAGGTTGCGGCTCGGGTCGGGTCATCTCTTTTCTGGTCATTCCGTCCTCATTGTCTCGAATCCACGATCGATCTATCCGAATCATCCTCCTCCTCATTGCCACGATTCCAAGATCACAGTTTATGTTTACCTGCACCACACTCAAAGAGATGCCAAGAAGGGCAATTTACGGGGAGAATCCGGGGAGGGGTTGGGTTCTGTTAAGGTTGCTGAAGGAAAGGTACTGACCATTCACGGTCGAGTTTCTGGCATGGATGTTCAGGTGGCTGGAGAATCTATGCTAGCGGATTTGATCATTTGCTCTGTGGAGCTTTATGACATCATTTTGGGCATGGATTGGCTCGGGAAGTTCAAAGCGCATCTGGACTATCATCGAGGGCGTGTTGTCTTCGAAAGAAAGACAGGAAAGTTTGTTTATCAGGGAGCGAGACCGACTTCTGGGAGTCTCGTGATCTCGGCCATGCAGGCAGAGAGTATGATCAAGAAAGGTCGCGAGGCGTATCTGATGACGATTGTTACATCAGAGGCTGTTGGTGAAGTTGCGGTTGGAGATATTCGGGTTGTTCGGGATTTTCAGGATGTTTTTTAGTCGTTGCAGAGTTTACCGCCGTCTCGGTCTGATCCTTTCACGATTGAGTTGGAACTCGGGATAATGCCAATATCGAAGGCATCGTACAGGATGGCTCCAGCAGAGATGGCAAAGCTGAAGAAGCAGCTGGAGAAGTTGTTGGGTAAGGGTTTTATCCGACCGAGTACTTCACCGTGGGGAGCACCGGTGTTGTTTGTAAAAAAAAAGATGAGAGTTTCCGGTTGTGCATTGATTATCGGGGGCTTAACCGAGTCATTGAAGAACAAGTATCCTTTTCCGCGGATTAATGAGTTGTTGGATCAGCTGAGAGGGGCTACTTGATTCTCCAAGATAGACTTGGCATCGGGATATCATCAGATTCCAATTGATGAGATGGATATCAGTAGGCGGCTTTCAAATCTAGATATGGACACTACGAGTTTGTGGTGATGTCATTTGGGTTGACGAATGCACCAGCAGTGTTCATGAGGTTGATGAACTATGTGTTCCAGGAGTATCTGGATGAGTTTGTGATCATCTTTATCGATGACATTTTGGTGTATTCGAAGAGTCCCGACGAGCACGAGGTGCATCTGAGAGTTGTTCTGGAGAAGCTGCGAGAACATGAACTGTTTGGTAAGTTGAGCAAGTGCAGTTTCTGGCAGCGAGAGATTGGATTTCTGGTTCAGATTGTGTCTGCAGCGGGAGTTTCTGTGGATCCAGAGAAGATCCACGCTATCAGAGAATGACCGAGGCCAAGTAATGCTCCTGAGATTCGGAGTTTTCTCGGGTTAGTAGGTTATTATCGGAGGTTCGTCAAGGGTTTCGTGAGTATGGCTAAGTCTATGACTAAGCTTACAGGGAAGGTTGTTTTTTTTGTGGTCTCCTGAGTGTGAGAAGAGTTTCGCGAACATGAAGGCGATGTTGACGAGTACACCAGTTTTGGCATTGCCCGAGCTGGTTGAGCCATATGTGGTGTATGCAGACGCTTCAAGAGTTGGTATGGGTTGTGTGTTGATGCAGTAAGGGAAGGTGATTGCCTATGCTTCAAGGCAGTTGAGGAAGCATGAGGGCAATTACCCTACCCATGATCTTGAGATGGTTGCGGTGGTTTTCGTCTTGAAGATTTGGAGATCTTATCTTTATGACGGAAAGGTTCAGGTATTTACAGATCATAAGAGCTTGAAGTACATTTTCACTCAGCCTGAGTTGAGTTTGAGGCAGAGGCGCTGGATGGAGCTAGTGGCCGATTATGATCTGGAGATAGCTTACCATCCTGGTAAGGTTAACCTGGTTACGGATGCTTTGAGTCACAAGCGTCTGGTTTCGGCTCGGAAGCAAGACATGGAGTCGTTTTCTGGCCATCAAGAAAACCGATGGAGCTGCGGTGTTGGCTAAAAAATATGTGCAGGAGATAGGGAGACTGTATGGAGTACCGATGACTATCGTGTCAGACCGGAATCCTAAGTTCACTTCTGATATATCATGGTTTTTACGGTTTTTAACCATGATATAGGAGTCGTTTTTAGAGTATTTATAGAGTCTTTACAGTATTTTCTAGTCTTTTAGAGTCTTTGCAGGTCTAGGAGCGTTTTGGACATATTTAGAGATTATGGGACGTTTTGGGGCAAGCCGAGAAGCTACGCTGAAGAAACAAACTCGGAGAGCAAAATTGGTGTGGGTGTCGATCGACACCAGAGGTCAGTGTCGGTCGACACCAATTTCTGACGGCAATTGAATTTTATATCTTTTTGAAGTTTTGAAGAATTGTAAATTCTGCGCAGAAGTTGTCCATGTTTACAAATAAAGTTCAAATCATGTTTTTAGCCTATTTATAGGATTTTAAGGTCATTGTTTAGACCAATGCTTGATTTTGAAGCAGCCACATTTTCAGAGATTTTTGGATAAGATTTCTAAACTCTTTTCTTCTTGTTTTGATTTTCTTAATGCAATTTATTTCATTCATGATTTGTGTTTCATCTATCATGTCTGACTAATCTCCCTGTTAGGTTTAGGGTTTTTCAAAGGAATTCATGAATTGTTAGGTTGTTAGATTGTTAGGATTGAATCTATAGAGTTCTTCATCTAGATTATGTTTATTGCTTATTCTAGCTTCGCTACCTAGAATCTGATCTTAGGTTGATTAGTAGACACGTAAGTGTAATTGATTGCCTGAACTATCATAGATGAGCAAAATACCCTATTCACAAAGAGATTTGGTTTAGGGATTTTGTGAACATACCAAACCTGAACTTTAATACTTGTTTAATTTAAAGAATTCGCAAAGAGATTTGGGATTCTAAAATTTAGGCATAGATAATCATCGCAACGAAAGTTGGTTGATTTTACATTAGTGATTTGAGTTCTAGAATGGTTCTTAATTACAATCCTGATAATTGTTTTGTTCTGCAATTCTGAATTTCCTGAGAATTTCCCTAAGCTTAACTTTTCTCCCATTCAGCTTACAACCCGATTTTTAATTCTCTTTCTATTTTTAATTTACAATTTCTTCTGTTTAGGTATATTTCTAAATTGCTAATCTATTGCGTGAACTTTAGTCCTTGTAGAGTCGATCCCTAAGTACTACATCGATCTCTTAATTTAAGAGAGTAGCATAGGGTTAATTTGAGCATATCAAATTTTGGCGCCGTTGCCGGAGACTTTTGATTCACCATTAGATTTCAGTTAGAATTTAGTCTAAATTTACTTACGTTGTTTTTGTTTTTCTTTTCTCTTTGTGTTTCAGGTTTATGCCTAATCGCAAAACCAGGAGCAACAAAGATCTTCACCTCGCAAATCCTTTCAACCAGGACATCGCAAGGATAGAACGGACAAACCGAAAAGCTAAGAAACTAGCTGCGATGGACAACCTTGTTGTGTTGGTAAGGGATAAGGCTGGAATTCTGCGGGATCAAGAGGGCCATGTACGCAACGAGCACGGTTAGAAACGAGATGCAGAAGGAAACGTGATAGCAGAACCCGCAGTCGGTGTCGATCGACGCCAACAGGGTGTCGCTCGTCACCCTCCTGCTATCGAAGCTCCGCAATCTTCTCGATTGCTAAAGTAAAAGCCAAGTTGGAGTCTATGCACAATCTTCTCGTGGGAAAGAAATCTGTTCACTTTGCTGCTGAGGTTGAGACTTTTGAGCTAGTGGAAGAGGATTGCAACTATATCAATGGAGTTGGATTTCAAGGTACGAGATATGTTAATGCATAGAGGAGTGCCTTCACAGGAAATCAGAAACCTGAGTACCAGAAGAGTAGTTTCACCAGGAACTATGATTCTTCTTGTTATCAAGCCCACCCTTTACCCAATTCAGAAAGTGAGGTTAAGTTTATGTTGGAGCAGATTCTGGAAGGTCAGCAGAAGATCACAATGGATTTCAACTGAAAGATCGATGCACTGTACACTGATTTGAATGGAAAATTCGAAACTCTGAGCACCCATGTCAAGAAGCTGAACACTCAAGTTGCTCAGACTGCTGAGTCTGTAAAAAGACAAGATGGATTCCTTCCTGGAAGGACTGAGAACAACCACAGAAATGCATGCAATGCTATTCTGGTGGCAGATAGGGATGATTTCAATGATGGTGAGGATTTTGACGTTTCATACTCAATGTCGGTCGACACCAACACTATGTGTCGGTCGACACCAACACTATGTGTCGGTCAACACCCGCCAAAACTCAGAAGAATTCGAGTCGAGACGGAGAGAAATCGACCGAGGTCGATACAAAGGACTTGACACAGGATGTTAGTGTCGATCGACACCCCTCAGAGGATGAGAATAATTAGACGCAAGGCAGAGAAAAATCGATCGAGCTCGACACCAGAGTGTCGACACCTGAGGTCAGTGTCGATCGACACCAACCTAGTGTCGGTCGACACCCTGTACGGACTGAACCAAAACCTTTCAACAATCTTCATCAAGTTGGAGAAAGAGTCTATAAGCCTAAGGTTCCTTTCCCAAAGAGTCTTAGAAAGTCTAAACAAGAAATAGAGGACGCTCAATGCAAAGCAATCATGGACAAGGTGGTGATTGAGATGTCTCTAGCTGATGCAACCACGATTTCACCTCCACTAAAGAGGTATGTGAAGAGAATGGTTACTAATGGTGTAAGTCCTGAGGAAGGAGATTTACTTACCAGGGACATCTTCGCGCATATCTTGCATGTGACCCCACAGAGAAACAAAGAAACGGAGCAGAAAGTGGTTGTCTCTGAACAAGTCAGTGCCATGATTCAGAGTAAGATTCCAGAGAAGCTACCTGATCTGGGAAGTTTTGTGCTAGATTGCTCAATCTTCACAGGATGATTTTTGCATTAACTTGATGCCTAACTCTGTTGTTGTGCACCTGGGGATGACTGATTTCAAGCCGACCAGGATCTCTCTCATCGTAGCGGATCGATCAAAAAGGATTTCAGAAGGTATCTTAGAAGATGTTCCAGTGCAAATTGGTGAATGTATGATTCCTATAGATTTTGTGGTTTTGGAATATAAGGAGGAACCCAAGGATCCTTTGATTTTGGGACAACCCCTTTTAGCTATAGCAGGGGCTCTGATTGATGTGAAAAAGAGACGCATAGCTCTGAATGTGGGTGATCTGGTCATGAATTTCGACATGGACAAGATGAGGAGGACACACACCATTGATGGACAGACATTCTCTGTAGAGATCTCCACAGACAATACTGCTGGATATGTCAAGGAGTTGGTCCATGTGAGCAAGTGAATAAGCAAGTTATTGAGCTTGAGGATTGGTGTGGTGATCACCTTTTCAGTACTAGGCTTCAGGAAGAGGTTCTACTCAGTGACAAGTTGCCAGAGGATGATGTTTTTGAGATGGAGATAGGGATTGCGAAGAAGAGTTGCAGAAAAGGTGTTGAGATCTGAGGTACAGACTTAGTGTCGACCGACCCCATGACACCTCACTCGATGAAGCGGATGAATGTCGATCCAGCCATTTCACACTCGACACAAGGACTTGATATAAGGACACAATGTCGAGCGACACCACCACTAGTGTCGGTCGACACTCCCCAAGACTTGATCCGGATTTACCTCCAAAACACTGTTTCCGGGTTGATTCTCATGCTGCTCGTCCGAGACCTGTTGTGCAACAGAACACTCCACATACCACACTCCATTCACCTCAGGGAAAGCAAAGGTACGCACATCCTAATCCCAAACCATCTCCTTTCATCAAACCTGAACTTTAATGCTTGTTTAATTTGAAGAATCCGCAAAGAGATTTGGGATTCTAAAATTTAGGCATAGATAATCTTCGCAATGAAAGTTGGTTGATTTTACATTAGTGATTTGAGTTCTAGAATGGTTCTTAATTACAATCCTGATAATTGTTTTGTTCTGCAATTCTGAATTTTCTGAGAATTTTCCAAAGCTTAACATTTCTCCCATTCAGCTTACAACCCGATTTTTAATTCTCTTGCTATTTTTAATTTACAATTTCTTCTATTTAGGTATATTTCTAAACTGCTAATCTATTGCGTGAACTTTAGTCCTTGTGGATTCGATCCCTAAGTACTACATCGATCTTAATTTGAGAGAGTAGTTCTAGGGTTAATTTGAGCATATCAACTTCAGAGTTCTGCAAGGCATTCCAGGCTGAGTTGGGTACTAAGGTGCATTTGAGTACCGCTTATCATCCTCAGACGGATAGGCTATCTGAGTATATGATCCAAACTCTCGAGGATTTGCTAAGGATGTGTGTGCTTGACTGGGGAGGTCATTGGGTGGATCACTTGAGCTTGGTAGAGTTTGCTTATTACAATAGCTACCAGGCGAGTATTGGGATGGCTCCATATGAGGCCCTGTTAAAAAACCTCTTCGTTTATGTCCTCAGGTTTCTCCATTCTATCTTTTTCTTTCTCCACCTCCGTTGGGTGTGGACTACGATTAGTGGGGGAGAATTGTAATGCCTGTGTTCCAGAAAAAGGGAATTTTGTCGAGAAAATTACAGAAAGATCATATCAAGACGTTTTGATTCGATTAGGTTGACGGCAATGTGATATCTTTCTTTGAAGTCAATCTTGAGTTTTCCGGGAATGAAGTTTTCTCGGGAACGGAGAGACGGATTGATAGAGGGTCGAAAAGTCAACTTTTGACCAGAAAAGAGAGGGGATCGATCGATCCAAGGGTTGGACCGATCGATTCATAGCTAAGAAGGTGTGGACCGATCGATCCGGAGGTTTGATCGATCGATCCAACTCTGTCGGTAGCTTTTCTTAGTGGGTTGTTGGTCCTACATACCTCCCTAATCGCACGTTTTCTTCCTCTTTCTTCTTCCTAGGTGTTGTTGGCTCATGAGAGTACGAGGGAGTGAGAATTCGGAGGTTTGGGAGAGGAGAAAGGGGGGAGCAAAGGGAGTAAGCTTGTATGTGGCTTCAAAGGAAGAGTTGAGCTTGTTGTGGCTTGGAGAAGTGCAAGAGATCGGTTGCTGAGGCGTGGAGGAAGAGAAGAATTCACCAACTGCGTTGTGGTGTTGTTCTCAGTTCTTAGATCCGTCCGAATCTAAGGTGAGTGCGTGACCATGAGTTGATCTAAGCAAGTGAGAAGGTTTTTGTGTGTTTTGTGATGTTTAGGATAGATTTGCTTGATCCTTGGGTTATGTTGCTTGTTTCCTTGGTATTTGGAGTTGGGTTTGTGTTTAATCTCTTGTAGAAAGCAAGGTTGAGGCTTGGGTCGGGTCGTCTCAGCAGAAAAGTTACATTCTATCATCAAAGATCACTATCTTAAAAACCCTTCTAACTTCAATGATGGCGTCTTTAACCCTACCTTAACCTTCCCTGTTCTCTCCCTAGATTTCTCCCAAATCGACGCTTCTTCAATCTCTCATTCTGTCGTGCGATGAAAAGATTAGGGTTGCAGGAGTGAAGAAGATAGACTATTTAAATCTTTATGTATTTCATTAAAGAAAATGGAAAAAATATATCAAAAAGCGTTTTGTGCGAGTTAAATAACCTACGTGTTACCACCAGACCACTCCAATATATTTGTAATTGCGTAAGTTTACTGATTCCGTAACGCCGTTAACTGCTGTTAAGTCGCGGTTTCAAAATCACCAACAATTCAAATTTGAGATATTTTTAGACAAAATATATCTAAATAAGGTATTTTTCTTCCAAACAAAAAAAGTTGGATTATGAAACGTCCAAAGCTAAGTTTTTTTCTCCTGTTTTGGTTAGAATTAGGAAACTAGTCTTTTGGGGTATATGATTACAGAAATAGTCTTTTACATAACTAGAAAAAGAGAATAGAAAATGAAAGAATATTTCAAAAGAATAAGGAAAGAAAAGATGGAAAATAATTATTTTAATAGTTTTTCGTTTATGAATAGTTTTAATAGACAGACGTGAATACAAGAAGATAATTTATTAGAAATATTCCTTTTGAAATATCTCTTTTCAAAAATGTTCATTTTTCTGTCCATTTTTAATTTTGCCCTCTTTTAATTTTTAATGATCATCTTACACTTATTTGAAAACTACTTAGGTCAGCAAAATAAAAAAGTGAAATTTCCCACCAAAAATTAACGTGATGCTGTAATTTTAGTGGGAAACATGATTCCGTAATTTTTGGTGGGAAACATGATCCCGCAATTTTTTGCAGGAAACATAATCCGAGAATTTTTCCGCAATTGCGGGATCACGTTGGCGTGAAACGTGATCCAGCAACGTGATCCAATCATTTTCCTACCAAAAATAACGTAATCTCGCAATTTTTCCGCAATTATAAGTTTTTACAAGGTATTTATAAGGTTTTACAATGTATTTATAAAGTTGTATAGGGTATTTATGAGATATCTATAAGGTTTTACAATGTATTTAGAAGGCTTTACAAGGTATTTATAAAGTTTTACAAATTATGTATAAGATATTTATAAGGTTTTACAATGTATTTAAAAAGGTTTACAAGGTGTTACAAGGTCTTTATAAGGTTTTACAAGGTATTTATAAGATTTTACAGGATATTTATAAGATATTTAAAAGGTTTTACATGGTATTTATAAAGTTTTACATGGTATTTATAAGATATTTAAAGGTTTTACTAGGTATTTAAAAGGCTTTACAAGGTATTTATAAGGTTTTACAAGATATTTATAAGGTTTTACAAGGTATAATTTTTGCAATTTTGGCGGAAAAATTCGGTTCCGCAATTTTGGCAGAAAAACGTGATCTCGCTCTTTTGCGCACTAAAATGTGATTTTGTATTTTTGGCAGAAATCGCGTTCCTGGAATCTTGGCGGAAAAACGAGATTCCACAATTTTGGCAAGAAAATTTAGAATATGTGTAATAATTTTCTACAATTTTGACGGAAAAATTCGATTACACAATTTGGGTGGAAAAACGTGATCCCGCTATTTTGCACGCGAAAACGTGATTTGTATTTTTAGCGAAACTCGTGTTCCCGGTATTTTGGCAGGAAAACGCGATCCCACAATTTTAGTTGGAAAATTGTTTCCCACCAAAATCAAATTTTCAGTTTTGATGTCTCGACATTCCCTTACTCTTCTTTCTATATTTGTGATGTATTTTACTAAAAAATGGTAATTTAGTCATTTTGTACATAAATGAAGTATCACTTGAAAGGAATATTTTTGAAAAGGGGCATTTTTGCAAATGTCCCATACAAGAGTTGTCTTTTCACCCAAAATTTTATATTTTTTATTTATTTGTCCAAAAAATTTCATTAAATGCATAATTCATGTGTAAGAAGGAACTAATTTAAAGTACTGAAAATGATTAATGGGTTTAACGTGAATACACGAATACCAATGAACATATTCCATTTCCTTATATAAAAAGAGATGCTAGAGCTATAACCCATTATTTCTCTTAAACCAAATCTAAAAATATCCACCGAAAAAAGAGAGAACTCGTAGAAGAAGAACTCTCTAAATCATACGAGAACAACCTGCCGTGAGGTAGGCACATACGTTACTAGCCTCTTTTATTTATGTTTTCGTCTGCGATCAATGTTAGGGAATTACTAACCTTATTAGTGATTATTTATTTGAAACAATCGATTGCAGAAAAATGTTTGAGATAGGCGTTAGTTGTGGTGAATGGGAGTTGATTGATGGGTTGGAATATAGAGTATCATCACCCACATACTATTGATAACCCTGACCATCTCCCGAATTATCACAAAAATTAACAGCCTTTTGATCTCGCTTCAAAAGCTATTATACCTTTGCACTCAACTCTGCAATCTTCTTTGATTCACTGCCTCCACTACTCTGCACTGTTCTATCATAAACGATGCAATGGTTGCTGTTGCTAGCTGCTAGATTTTCAATCAAAGCTTGAGCTTCCTCTTCTGTCTTAGTCATGAAATCTCCATTACTAGCCGTATCCAAAGCCATCTTGTACCTCTCATCGACTGCTCTATAGAACGTGTTTATGAGCGAGGCTGGGGTAAATCCATGTTGAGAGCATTCACGCTTGTAGTCTTTAAACCGTTCCCAAGCTTCATGGAACGATTTAGTACCACCTTGCTGAAAGCTTGAGATTTTGTTCCTGAGAAGAGTTGTCCTTGATTGAGTGAAATATTATGCCAAGAATGCAGCCTTACACTGCTCTCACGTTTGAATAGTACCAGTTTCGAAGATCTAACGGTGGGAAGTCCTCTATGAAGCCAAACGTCTGAACCTTCTACACGAATCTTCATATCCAAATGTGTGTTTACATCCCAAAATGGTTCGTTTTCCTCCAAAGAGACCTAAAACTTGTAAAGACTCTATAAAGTACTAAAAGACTCCAAAAATCACTTTGACTCAATAAAATATATGAAATAAGAAAGAAAACAAAGACTCAAAACCGATAAAACACAGTACATCATAATATGAAAGGGTTGAAAGAAATCTCTACAAAGAATGAAATCACAAAGTAACATCCTAAGCTAAGCAAAACTCGCACACGATCGTCTCTTTGTCTTTTTTTTTTTATGTGGGCGTAAAATACATATATATAGTACAAAGAAAAAGCCCTAAAAAATAGAAAATGAAGTTTTGTAACTCGCATACTGATCGGTATGAATAGTGCACCGATCTATATTTCTGGTGTTCTGTATAGATCAGTTACAAGCTGTAACAGATCGGTCTATTGGCCATAACTTTTGATCACACCGTTCGATTTGCTCGATTCTACTTGGATATGAAAGGTAACATCCTCCTCTATTCTATATCGAAAAATGAGAAAAATCTAACTGTGGAAATTCTTCCATCGGATGCTAAACTTATGATGCTTCTGCATAGCTCTACATCTCCAATCATCCAAAAACTCTTATTTTTCTCCAAAACGTCTCAAAACTCGTCAAGACTTGATAAAAGACTAAAAGACACTAAACAAATCTTTCACTCAAGAAAATACTCAAAATAAACATCAATACAATGGTTAAAAATCGATATAAATATGACTCATCATTGCCAAAGGATGGGAAACATAAGCTAGAGGAAAGAGATGCCACATAACTTCATTCTTGAAGTTGAAGTTTTCGATGTATGGGGAATCATTTTCATGGAACCATTCCCAAGCTCGAACGGTAATGAAGACATTCTTGTTGTTATTGACTATGTTTCTAAATGGGTGGAAGCCATAACTAGCCCCACCAATGACTCAAACGTGGTGGTCAAGATATTCAAATCAATCATATTCCCACGATTTAGAGTGCCAAGAGTAGTGATAAGTGACGGAGGAACTCACTTCACCAACAGAAACCTCCATAACCTTTTCAAGAAGAATGGAGTAATACACAAAGTAGCATCTCCAAATCATCCACAGACGAGCGGACAAGTTGAAATCTCAAAGAGAGAGATCAAATCTATCTTGCAAAAGACCACATCGAAGATAATGAGGGATTGGTCAACAAAACTTGACGATGCTCTTTCGGCATACAAAACCGCGTACAAGACACCATTAGGTACAACCGCTTTTCATAATGTCCATGGAAAAGCTTGTCACCTCCCCGTTGAGCTGGAATACAAGGCAGCTTGGGCCGTAAAGGAGCTAAATTTCAACATGAAGACGGCCGCAGAATAATGTTTAATCCAATTAAACGAGCTAGACAATATCCACCACAATGCCTACGAGAATTCAATGATATACAAGGAGAGAACGAAAGCGTATCACGACAAGAATATCATTCCAAAATCATTTACCGTGAACGACCAGGTTCTACTCTTTAACTCGCGACTCAAGCTTTTTCCAGGACAGTTAATGTCATGGTGGTCTGGACCGTTCAAGATCAAGGAAGTAAAGCCGTACGGAGCTATTGTTATTCTGAACGAACAAGGAAAACCATTCACTATGAACGACCAACATACCTATCTAGCAGAAGTTGGTAAAGACGAAAGCGCATCAATCGCCTTGGTCGAAGCTTGATCCCATCATTAAGTCAAGTAAACAACGTTAAACAAGAACGCTTAGTGGAAGGCAACCCACTTGTAGGTTTTTCATTTTTAGTTTTACTTTCTTTTACTTTTATTTTTGGTGTTTTTTGTATTTGCATTTCAGGTTTTCATAAAAAGATAAACACAATATAGAAAATAAGAAAATAGAAAAGAAAAAGAATAAGAAAAGAAGGAAGGGCCCAGAGACCGGTCATAGCCCTCGTGACCGGTCTCCAACAACCCCACTGGACCAGTGATAACTTATTCTAGGCATGATTGTCGAAAGAAACTACCAAACCAAAGGACTAGATCAAGAGAACAAAAGAGAAGACCGAAACCTCAAAAAATGACTGAACAGATTCCAACCGGTCACACCACCCATGACCGGTACCGCCACAAGCAACCAGACCAGTCACACAATCTGTGACCAGACTGGCCAAGCCACCCTAGACCGGCCATACGGCCCGTGACCAGTCTGACAACAAATCCACCCACCGTCCGTCTGTTATAATACCGTAATCAATTCTTCACACAATTCAGTTCATCACATCTGACACTGCGGCAGAGATCTCAACTATGGCCAAGCTGATGACAACAACGAGACAAACCACCACCATCTCACCATCACCCACCACCACCTTATCACTTATGTATGTTTTTCTTATTTTTTTATTAAAACTATTGATGGTTTTTAGGTTTCTGTCTCAGAAAAGACGTAAAAAGAAATTCAAAACCGAAAATTCGATTAAACTTAGCCGAGTTTAGTAGATGACAGGCAACAACAAGAAAGAACCAACAGTTAGTTACCACATCATCCACCACCTACCACCATTCCGCCTCATAATCACTACCACCATCAACTATTAGGCAAAATTTTTGCAACCAATTAAGTCTTAAGGAAGATGAACCCATCCCATTCAAGGTGACATTGTTCTTAAACTCATCTCTTTCTATTTCCCAACCGAGGATGGTGTGATTTAAGTCTGGGGGGAAGGACGCTCCATCCTATGCTAATGCGACTTTTTATTTTGTTGATTTGTGACCTTTTTTTTACTTTTTACATCAATATGGTTTTATCAAGTCAAAAGTTTTTATTGAGTCAAAACTAGTAGGGAATAAGGACCTTGTTATATGAGGATTACTGACCATCATGTGTTGAGAATTGTTTTCCTAGGACAACTTGCAGATATGCTAAGAGCGGACAATACCTAGAACATTACAACCGGACTGCTCCCCTGAAGTTTCATCTTGTAGAGATTTCTGTTTGATCGAACGTCAACTCTATTTTATTTGGACATCTAACCTTACTTAAATTTTAAATTGAAGGTGTTAGATCAGCGAAACGAGCATAAATATTCAGGACTTCTTATCCATTTTACCACTCTCTGTTAATCCTGAATGGCCACTTATTTTTAGTGGTACCTACCTTGAAACCCTTTCATCCTTTCAAACCCCATGCACAGTTATGTGCAAAAACCTCTGAGAGAAAAAAACAACACAGTTTTCCGGCCACAGAAGACGAAGGTCTCGAAAAACTTGACGGGTACAAGGATCAATTTTACAACTTATTCTACCTAAGGGACTCGTATAAAAGGTACTAATATTTGTGCTCATGAGATTTGTGTTCATAAAAGTAATGTTTCCCTTATTCAAAAAAAAAGAGAGAGAAAAAGAAAAACGAAAGAAAAAGAAACGGTTACAAATAAAAGAGTCTCACAGCACAGAAAAATGCCAAGGAAAGCCAAGGATCGATTTACAGAAGAGTTGGTGTCGTTCGCGAAAGATCTCCATAAAAAAATTAAGTCTGGGGGTAAATCAAAAGAGACAAAGGTTAAGAAGAAAGGATATTACACGAGGAAGTGGTTAAACACTGTGGACATCAACAGGTCCACTCTATCTTGCAATTTTGCATAATATCCTGCACCTCCCGCATCACCTGGTAACCCCAAACACTTAAAGGCCACCACTAAATACCAAAAATCCCATTCTATACCTAGCATTGTCTACCCTAAATGACATCTTCAATGAGAAAGCTCACGCAAAAACTTAATGAATGTAAAGAGTTGACTGACGTGGATTCAGAGTTTTTGTAGGTTTGAGATCGATGGACAAAAGTCGAAAGTTGTAGGACTATAGTGAGGATGTTCTAATGCAAGTTTTGTTTAATGTGGTCTACAGATTATAGTTCAAGACTCTATCGCTGATAACAAGAGACTTCCCGTGATTTTCAAATATCTTTTCAATGACTTTACTTTCTTGTGGACAAGCAAAGTTTTGGGGTAGTTGATAACATAGTATTTTTACCCGTTTTAGCTATAGTTTTCTAATGATTTATGAAGTATTTGGCATGGTTTCAAAGCCAAAAGGATGATTTTCAAATATATTTAGAGTCACAAAGGTTTTACAGGTTTTTAGGCAAAATGGACCAAAAAGGGAGCAAAACACGTTTTAGGACAGTTTCGAAGCACCAGAAGTTTAACATCCGTTGTAAGCCTTCCGGTGCACCAACTAAAGAGAACTTGGGCTCTAAAGAAAGCTAGACAAGAATCGCCTCAGAGTAGGTAACCTGATAAGATCTACCAATTTTTTTTTATTCCCGATTGAAGAAACCCTGTCCAATACCGGTCACAAGGCGTGTGACCGGTGTGAAGCTCCTCTTGGGACAAGTCACAAGGAACGTCACCGGTGTGTGGCATTCTCCAAGGACCGGTCACAAGCCCCGTTACCTGTCTAAATGGTCCGCGTTTCTCACTTGCTCTAAAATGCCGTGTTTTTATGAGAAAAAACCCTAAACCGACTTCCTACACCTCTAGGCCTTTAAATACTTGTTTTAACTTAGGTTTTCGGTGTGACCTTTTGTACCTCCATCAGCCCCTAAGAAGAGACTACCAGAGTGCCTCCATCATCATCTCTTTGTTGTTGAAGCTTGTCCTCACCACCGTTCTTCACCGAAGTCATCACCGCTCACTTCTAATCTCTAGTCTTGTTTCATTTACATACTCTACTTGATTAAGGGAGAAGAATCCATAAACTTTGTGTTACTGAGAAGATCTGTCAACCCTTTCTCATACTAATATTCGTTTATGCAATCTCTTATTCATATGGTTTTGTTTTGCTTGACTATGTGTGAGTAGTTAACTCGTTGGGCATAAGGGTTTTGAAAGGGATTTGATATGTTGTGTTTTTAATGTCTTATGTCCGTTATTTAATTATCGTTTTGAGTATTTTGTCGTGTCTTTGTCCGTGTTTTGTGTCTTTTTGGTCGAGTCTTGAGTCATGTACAAGTTTGCAGGAGTTTTGTGGGAATTGGATAACTTCAGGCTTGTTCAGGTGAGAGTTTGGGCATAAGGAGGAAAAGCTGTCAATGGATTGATCGACCCACTTTTGGACCGATCGATCCATCCTTCAGACATAGAAGACGTTTTCCACCTGGCGCTGCAAGATCGATATATCCACCCTTGAACCGATCAATCCACCTTTCCGACGAACAAGATGTTTTCCACCTAACGCTGCAAAATCGATCGATCCACCCTTAGACCGATCGATCTACCCCTCGGACGTACGTGGTATCTCGACCTAGCGCTGTCGGACCGATCGATCCACCCTTGGATCGATCGATCCAACTTTCTCGGCAAAGATTTATTTTTCTTAATACACTTAAGGATTTTCCATTTTTTGTATGGGGTAAAGACCTAGTTTTATTTCTGTACACTTTTTTTAGCTTTTACGCCTCTTTGTGTTTTTTGGAGAGCTTTCTATTGTCTTGTAAGCAACTTCCCTTGGGTTAGAGATTCATCTACCTTGAGACCTTGGAGAAGATTTCTAAACCTTTTCTATTTACTTAATCGATTTCATTATGCTTTCATATATATCTTTTGTTGCTTCTTTTGCTATGTGTGAGTAGTCTTATAATTAGGTTTAGGGTTCTAAGTAGGAGATTCAATAATTTGATGGTTTGATCGATTTAGGAGTTCTTATACCTTAGGGTTCTTTGATTCACATGCTCTTAATGCTAGAATATGATTGATCTCCCTGCTGTAGATTCTAGTTTTCTCTAAGCATCGAGAGTTGTTATAGGGTACATGAACTAATGTGAATTGAGCATCGTATGTCTAGCCAACAAGAGTTGAAGTTAGAACGCATTGTGAACTTAGTGAACTTGATTGTTAATGCAAATTTGGCTAGGAGGCTTCAAACGAGTGTTCGTAGTTGAGTAGTCAAATTTAGAGGCTACTGCCTAGAGATAGGGTTACTCTAATATCGTGTTCATGTTCGAGAACGGAACATAATTGTTGAATTACATATTTCAATATTTCCATCATCCTTTGATCTCTGAAATACCCTATTTCCCAATGCTTTTATCATCTGCTTAATCGAGTTTAATTATTGCATTTTTATTTTGCAAGTTTGAAACCTAACAAACTTCCTTACATTTTAGCTAATTACGAATGTGAATCTCATAAATATTTAGAGTACCATTGGTCCTTTTAGATCGACCCTATATATACTACCTTGTGGTTAAGTGTATCGGGTAATTACTCGAGTAATCAAGCCGGGGAACAATAGTGTTACCTAGAGATTTAGGATTAGTTTTTAGTCTAGAGCAGTTTTATTTAAATTTACTAACTATCTCTTTGTTTCTTTTTCCTTCTGTGTTTTCAGGTGTATGACCCGTAGCAAAGGCTCATCATATCTTGCTGAACCACAGGAAGATCCAGGGAAGCTAGAGAGATCAATTAAGAAGCAGAAAATGTTAGCTAAAAAAAAAGAAGCTGAGATGGCTAACAACGAATAAGGAAGTGACATTTTACCTCAAGACGATCTCCATCTTGAAGGAGAACACCAAGGAGCATTTAAGGATCCTCCTGCTGCTGGAGAGGCTGCCCACACATCTACGTTGATCCAAAGGCCTGCGCCTGTTCAGCGCACCTTAAGGGATCATGATACCCCATGCTCAAATGTACCGAGGAGGAATCCAACATCTTCCAATTCCTAGAAACGACTTTGAGATCAAAACGGGACTGCTAGCCCTTGTTAAACAGAATAGTTTCATGGTCTCCCATCAGAGAATCCGGTTTATCACTTGGATAATTTCGAGGATGTGAGTGGTACAACGAGGATGAATGAAGTGCCTGATGATACTGTCAAGTGCATGTTGTTCATGTTTTCTTTGGCTGACAAAGCTCACGGACGTACGCAGTATCGACTTGGCACTGTCGAACCGATCGATATACCCTTGGATTGATCGACCCGACTTTCTCGGTAAAGATTTCCTTTTCCTAATTCACTTAGGATTTCCTTTTTGTAAGGGGTATTGATAGGAATCTGGGAAGCAGCTCAGACAACATCGGATCAGAATGTGCGGATAGCTCGAAGGATGGGATACAGCTCGAACCAGTGGAGCAAACACGGATTGACCGGGCTAAAGGACCAGGAAAAGCTTTTGCTCGAGACAGATCTGAGGTTTTTCGAGCCAATCAACCCATCCATCGAGACATTGGATCATCTGATCGTACCGATCGGACTGCCGTGTACCGACTGGATCTGACACGGGCAAATGATGGACTTCGCCTAACTCCACGACCAGACGATCAGTTCTCTCGAGCAAAACGCGACTTTCACCGTCCTGATTACCGAGAGGATTCCAGCGAGACACTCAGTTCTTTTTTTGCTCGAGCCAAACTTCCCGTGCATCATGATAGTCATCTTTTTGCCCGGGAACACTACCGCAACATCGAGCTAAACTTTGGTGAGCAAGATTTTCATGACCCATTCGACTTTGCTATCGGGCAAAACTCCAAGACTCGTGCCAAAACACTTAAAGAAGAGATCGAACGCATCATATCAAACTTTGCCCATGAAGATGATGTTTGGGCCGAAGAAGAGCTTCTGAACATGGTGCAGCTTCAGGATGGTCCGAGCAAAACATCAGCGTGTCTTGGTTCATAGTAGCCGAGGGGTCTCTTTTGCAAACCGCGTGGAAATGAAGAGTTATTTTGACTTTCTTATTTTTCTAGTCTTTGTTTCTATTGGCTAAGTGTGGGAAACACAAAAACACTTATGTCTTTGCCTCTTTCATCTTCTATTTGTATCAACTCTTCATTTCAAAAATTAATAACAACGAATTTCTTTTGATTTTACTTAGAGAGTTTTCTCTTCTGTTCACTTGTGAACTCTTTACGATTTCTTGGTGGGTTTAGCAAACAAATCAAACCTCTTTCTCAGTCTTGGTGCGTCATATCCAAGTGAGAAGAGTTGGGAATATCTGAGGCCTCTTCATGATCTCAGTGCAACCCTTCACTCCACAAAATTTTATCTTTCAAAGCGAGCAAAAGAAAACATCCTAGGCGGCTGTTCATCACGTGGTATCAGAGCCGCTTTTGCTCCGGTTATCACTTCTTTTTCATCTTCTCATCTCTCATAAATTTCTTCTCTTTCTTTCTGGATCCAGGCTGTTTCATACTCCCTTGTGATCGCTTCATCATATTAAAAAAAAAAAAGTGAAATCAGAAGTTTGAATCACGGCCGAGGAGAAATCCGGGGGGAGTGGTGGAAGAGGAAGCCTGCTGGCCAAAGAGAAACCCGGCCTTGAGAAAGTTAAGGCGGATCCAACAAAAGTCTCTTCATCTTCATCTCATTTTCATTCAAAATTGGTTGGTTAGTTGGTTAAATCCCACTAAAGATTGATTGTTTTGGTTACCTGAGAACTTTTAAGAGAAACTCCATTGAGTGACCACTTAAAAACGTGTGAGCTGAGTGGGTAAGGAATCCAAACACAAAGAGGGGAGAGTTTGTTTTATTTGACGTGTTTGTTAAGTCTTTTTCAGGTTTTCAATGTCTAGTAGTGAGGATGAAAGGAAACGGCCAGGAAATTCTGTGGCTGGGTTATCTAACCTTCAGATGAGATCTTTGCATGATAGTATGACTAATCTCATGAATGCAGGTCTGGAGCAGTTGCATCAAAGACTTGATGAAATCCAGGCGGGCCAATCAAATCAGCCTAGATCAACCACAAGGATGAACCGACCTAGAAGGAACAACCGTGAGGAAGAAATCCAAGAGGAGGATGATGAGGAAGATGTGCGGTCAATCAACAGACCAAGAAGAGGCAACCAAAACCAAGAGAATGACAATCCGTTTGCTAGAAAAGCAAATGAAACTACTAGAAGGACAGATGATGGATTGGGCAGTCTCAAACTTAAAATCCCAACCTTCCATGGTAAAAACGATCCTGACTTTTATCTTGAATGGGAAAGAAAGGTTGAGTTAATTTTTGATTGTCAAAACTTCTCTGAGTTGAAAAAGGTTAGGTTAGCTGCTTCTGAGTTCTGTGGCTATGCTATTAATTGGTATGATCAAGTGTTGACTCTTAGGAGGAGAACAGGTGGCGGACCAATCAGAACATAGGATGAGCTTACATCACTGATGAGAAAGCAGTTCATTCCAAGAACATTACCACCGTGACCTGCACCAAAAACTCAGACGCCTGACACAAGGAACTAGGAGTGTGGAGGACTACTTCCAGGAGATGGAAACTCTCATGATCAAGGCTAACATTGATGAGATCTAGGAAGCAATCATGGCATGGTTTATTGGTTGTCTTAACCGTGACCTTCAAGACAAGATGGAACTTCAGGAATATGAGAGCATAGAAGAAATTTTGCACAAAGCTATCTTGCTTGAACAACAGTCCAAAAGAAGAGGATTCTCTAGGCCAACTTATGTTCTTCCATCCAAACCATCCTATCAGGACAAAGGCAAAGCTCCTACTCAAACTACTACTGATTTTAAAACTAACATGCCTTCTCGTTTTGATAAAAACAAAGGCGTGGACTCCACGAGCAGAACTAGGGACATTAAGTGCTTCAAATGCCAAGGCATGGGACATTTTGCTAACAAGTGTCCAAATCAGAAGGTGATGATCATCCGTGAAAATGGAGAAGTGGAATCTGAGGATGAGGTGGAGGATACTGGACCCATCTTTGATGAAGATCCTGAGGAAGAAACGGTAGAATATCCAGCTCAAGGGCACCTCCTAGTCACCAGACGCTCTCTAAGTGTTCAGTCCAAACCAGATGAAAAGGAACAAAGGGAAAACTTGTTTCATATTCGTTGCCTCATCAAAGATAAAATATGTAGTATCATCATAGATGGAGGTAGCTGTACTAACGTGGCTAGTTCTGATCTTGTCAGGAAACTTGGATTGCAAGCAAGGCCACATCCACGGCCTTTCAAACTGGAATGGCTGAACGAGTCTGGGGAACAACATGTCAAGGAACAAGTGATGATTCCCCTGAGCATAGGTCGTTATGAAGATGAGATCCTATGTGACATCTTGCCCATGGATGCCAGTCACATACTATTGGGAAGGCCGTGGCAGTTTGACAAGCGTGCCATACATGATGGTTTCACCAATCGACATTCATTTGAGCACAAAGGCAAGAAGATCACATTGGCCCCTCTGACTCCCTTGGAAGTTCACCAAGACTAGGTCCAGCTCAGAAAGAACCGAGAGCAAGACAAGCAGGTAGAAGCATCTAAGGCTAAGAAAAACAATTTCTTTATCAAAGCACGTCAGGTTAAAAAGTCTCTACTTTTTCAACCTTCTTTTATCTTGCTTGTTTATAAAGAAACTCTAATTGCATCTTCTGACTTGACACCGGAGCTACCGAGTGATTTGATAGAAATTTTGCAGGATTTTACAGACGTGTTCCATGAAGAGAACCCCAAAGGACTACCACTGATCAGAGGTATAGAACACCAAATTGATTTGGTCCCAGGAGCATCTCTTCTAAATCGTCCAGCCTACCGCACAAATCCTGAAGAAACCAAAGAGCTGCAAAGGCAAATCAACGAGCTTTTGGACAAAGGATATATCAGGGAGAGTCTCAGCCCTTGTGCCGTTCTGGTCTTGCTCGTTCCCAAAAAGGATGGGTCATGGAGGATGTGCATCGATTACAGAGCCATCAATAATATTACGGTTAAGTATCGTCATCCCATCCCTCGTTTAGATGACATATTAGATGAACTGCATGGGTCAGTATTGTTTTCAAAAATAGACTTGAAATCTGGTTACCATCAAATTAGAATGAAGGAGGGAGATGAGTGGAAAACCGCTTTTAAAACAAAACTAGGTCTGTACAAATGGTTAGTAATGCCCTTTGGGCTAACTAATGCGCCTAGTACCTTCATGCATTTGATGAACCATGTTTTGAGATCTTTCATAGGGTATTTTGTGGTGGTCTATTTTGATGATATCCTTGTTTATAGTAAGAACCGTGCTGATCACAAAATGCATCTGAAAATGGTTTTAGAGGTTCTTAGAAAAGAAAAGCTGTATGGCAATCTTAAGAAGTGCTCTTTTGGAATGGATCACCTAGTTTTCCTTGGCTTTGTTGTAGGTGCGGATGGTTTGCGTGTTGATGAAGAGAAAGTCAAAGCTATCAAGGACTGGCCAAGCCCCAAGACCATTGGTGAAGTGAGGAGCTTCCATAGTGTAGCCGGCTTCTACAAGCTGTTTGTCCGTGACTTTAGCACCATAGCCACACCATTAACAGAAGTTGTCAACAAGAATGTGGGTTTCAAGTGGGAAAAAGAGCAAGAAGAGGCGTTCCAGACTCTAAAAGGGAAGTTGACACAAGCTCCATTACTTATACTTCCTTACTTTTTGAAAACTTTTGAAATAGAATGTGATGCATCTGGTATTTGCATTGGTGCTGTTTTGATATAGGAAGGAAAACTGGTGGCATATTTCAGTGAAAAGCTTGGAGGAGCTACGCTTAACCACCCAAAGTATGATAAGGAGCTTTACTCCTTGGTGAGAGCCCTTCAGACATGGCAGTACTATCTATGGCCAAAGGAGTTTGTGATTCATACTGATCACGAGTCTTTAAAATAGCTTAAGGGCCAACAGAAGCTGAACAAACGACACGCCAGGTGGGTGGAATTTATTGAAACCTTTTCTTACGTCATCAAGTATAAACAAGGTAAGGAAAATGTGGTTGCGGATGCCTTGTCCCGAAGGTACACTCTTCTTTCTACTCTTGAAGTTAAATTGCTTGGCTTTGAGTTTATGAAAGATTTGTATGCAAACGATTCTGATTTCAAAGAACCATTTAATAATAGCCTGAAACCCGCATTTGGAAAGTTTTATCAAGTTAATGGTTTCTTGTTCTATGATAACCGTTTGTGCGTGCCTTAGTGTTCCTTGCATGAGAAGTTTGTTAGGGAAGCACACGGAGGAGGACTAATGGGTTACTTTGGCGAGAGGAAGACCTACAAGGTGCTGCAAGACCATTTCTACTGGCCGGAATTGCCAAAGGATGTAGAGAGAATTTGTAGCCGATGTGTAACTTGCAAGGAGGCTAAGTCTACATCACAACCACAAGGTATATACTCCCCAGTACCCATTCCTACTCATCCTTGGACCGACATCTTTATGGATTTTGTACTTGGTTTGCCTAGAACTAGGACTGGCAAGGATTTCATTTTCGTGATTATTGATAGGTTTTCCAAAATGGCTCACTTTGTGTCGTGCCAAAAATCTGATAATGCCATTCATGTAGCTGACTTGTTCTTTAGGGAAGTAGTTAGACTCCATGGAATGCCTAGAATAATCGTCTCAGATAGGGATACCAAATTCCTTAGTTTCTTTTGGAAAACCTTGTGGGCTAAGCTAGGAAGCAAGCTTATGTTCTCTACTACTTGTCACCCTTAGACCGGTGGTCAAACAGAAGTAGTAAACCGGTCTTTGTCAGCTTTGCTTAGAACGTTGGTTAAGAAAAATCTTAGGACTTGGGAAGATTGCTTGCCTCATGTAGAATTTGGTTATCATCATTCATTGCATTCTACTTCTAAGCATTCTCCATTTGAGGTTGTTTATGGTTTTAGTCCACTCTCTCCACTTGATCTGTTACCTTTCCCTGTGAGTGAAAGGTCTAATGCAGATGGCAAAAGGAAAGCTGAAACCGTGAAAAACTTGCATGAACAAGTCCGGACCAACATCCAAAAGAAGACCAAGGCGTATGAGAAATTTGCCAACAAAAGCAGGCGTGATGTGACCTTTGAACCAGGAGATCTTGTGTGGGTGCACTTGAGGAAGGAAAGATTTCCAGAAAAGAGAAATTCTAAGGTGATGCCGCGGATTGATGGTCCGTTTGAAGTGATCACAAGGATGCACAAGAATGCCTATCAGCTTGATTTGGAAGGTAAGTATGATATTTCACCTAGTTTTAATGTTATTGATTTGTCTCCTTATGTGGCAGATGTTCCAGATTCATGGTCGAATCGTTTTGAAGAGGAGGGGAATGATAGGAATCTGGGAAGCAACTCGGACAACATCGGATTAGAACGTGCGAATAGCTAGTAGGATGGGATATAGCTCGAACCAGTAGAGCAAACACGGATTGACCGAGCTAAAGGACCAGGAAAAGCATTTGCTCGAGATAGATCTGAGGTTTTCCGAGCCAATCAGCCCATGCATCGAGACATTGGATCATCCGATCGTACCGATCGGACTGCCGTGTACAGACTAGATCTAACACGGGCAAATGAGGACTTCGCCTAACTCCCCGGCCAGACGATCAGTTCTCTCGAGCAAAACACGACTTACACCATCTTGATTACCGAGAGGATTCCAGCGAGACACTCAGTTCTTTTTTTGCTCGAGCCAAACTTCCTGTGCATCACGATAGTCATCTTTTTGCCCGGGAACACTACCGCAACATCGAGCTAAACTTTGGTGAGCAAGATTTTGATGACCCATTCGACTTTGCTATCGGGCAAAACTCCAAGAATTGTGCCAAAACACTTAAGGAAGAGATCGAATGCATCATATCAGACTTTGCCCGTGAAGATGATGTTTTGGCCCGAGAAGAGCTTCTAAACATGGTGCAGCTTCAGGATGGTCCGAGAAAAACATCAACGTGTCTAGGTTCATAGTAGCCGAAGGGTCTCTTTTGTAAACCGCGTGGAAATGAAGAGTTATTTAGACTTTCTTAATTTTCTAGTCTTTGTTTCTATTGTCTAAGTGTGGGAAACACAAAAACACTTATGTCTTTGCCTCTTTCATCTTCTATTTGTATTAACTCTTCATTTCAAAAATTAATAATAACAAATTTCTTTTGATTTTAGTTAGAGAGTATTCTCTTCTGTTCACTTGTAAACTCTTTACGATTTCTTGGTGGGTTTAGCCAACAAATCAAACCTCTTTCTCAGTCTTGGTGCGTCATATCCAAGTGAGAAGAGTTGCGAATATTTGAGGCCTCTTCATGACCTCAGTGCGACCTTTCACTCCACAAAATTTTATCTTTCAAACCGAGCAAAAGAAAACATCCTACGCGGCTGTTCATCAGGTATAAAACCCCAAAGACCTAGATTTAATTCTGAACGTTTTTCTTAGCTTTTTACGCCACCTTTTTTTTTCTTAGAGAGCTCTATTGCTTTTGTAAGCTACTCCTTTGGGGTTAGAGATTCATCCACCTTCACACTTTGGAGAACATTTCTAAACCCTCTTATTTTCTATTTATTCAGTTTCTTTATGTTTTCATCTATGTCTTCTGTTATTTCCTGCAATATGTGTGAGTAGTCTCTTAATTGGATTTTAGGGTTCTAAGTAGGAGATTCAATGATTTGATGGTTAGATCGATTTAGGAGTTCTTATGTTTATGGATTCTTCAATTCACATGTTCTTAATGCTAGAATAGGATTGATCACCCTATTGTAGATTCAATGTTTTTCTATGCATCGAAAGTGTTCTATATAGCTTAAGCTAGTGTGAATTGAGCATTGTATATCTAGCCAATGAGATTTGATGTTAGAACGCTTTGTGAACTTAGTGAACTAGGTCATTAATGCTAATTTGACTAGGAGACTTCAAATGAGAGTTCGTAGTTGAGTAGTCAAACTTAGAGGTTAATACTTTGAAATTTCATGACTAGATCACCTTATATTAGTCCCTATCCCCTTGAAATTTGGATGACTTGAACTTAACCTTGTTTATTTGAACTTAATCTGACTTAATATATCTCATTTAGGGGGTTGGTAATCATGTAATGGATCATACATTTGGAGTTTTCTTTGCATCATTATTGTCACTCTTTGCTAACTCCAAATGGCTAGACTCACTTTTAGTCTAGTACCACACATTTTATCCTATCCATGTTTCATACCTCATGCATTCTTATGTTATCATCATCATGTGCATTCATGTGCAAAAACTACGGAGTATATAGACCGACATAGCTTTCCGTTCGTTAGGATTGTGGTAGTAGTTTTGATTGGATGTTAACGTTTGAAAAGATTGAGAATTCGTCGTTAAGAGATTGTATTCAGGAGTATGTTTTGAGCTTAAATGATTGAGTTTTTCCTTGATGCAGTGTTTGTAAGAAGAGACAATTAAAAAAAGAATAAATAAAAATAAAGAATAAGAAAAGAGTTAAAAGTATGGGAAAGGAGAATGAATGGAACCGGAAAAGTCGAGATTTTATTAGTCATAATTCAAAAGCATAAAGGGGACTTCTAGATTTGCTGAGGGGTTTAAGTTGGTTGATCCGAGTGAAAGGGAAGTTATGTACCTCCCAATTGGTTTGTGTCTCACTGTGATTTTGTCTAATGATTTGCATCCATCTGCATTGTTAGATTACCCGAAACACTTGAGTCACTAAATATTTGCCTTAATACCTAGACCATAATGTGTTCGAAATCCCCTTTGTGAGAGTGCATGCATTTGTTAATGAATGTTAAAAGGTTAGGTTCTCTGATTCTGAAAGTTCTTTGTGATCTCGGGACTTAATAATGTTGCTACGGTTATGGCGAAGTACAATGTTGTTCGGTTTGATTTAAACTTTGTAATAGTGGTTTGCAGGCAATTGATTAAGAGCATGATCCTAGAAGAATATGTGAGTTCTCAAATTTTCAAAGCTCTTCCCTTGTTTTAGTTTTTTGTTTTGCTTGAGGACAAACAAGAATCTAAGTCGGGGAGTTGATGTACTGTGTTTTTATCGGTTTTGAGTTTTTGTTTTCTTTCTTATTTCATATATTTTATTGAGCCAAAGTGTTTTTTAGATTCTTTTAGTCCTTTATGGAGTTTTTATAGGTTTTAGGTCACTTTGGAGGAAAACGAGCCGTTTTGGGGTGTAAACACACATTTGGAGATGTAGATTCGTGTAGAAGTTTCAGACGTTTGGCTTCAGATGGAGGGCTTACCACCGTTAGATCTTTCTGAGTTTTTTATACAAGCTTAATGAAGATGTTATCTTTATTTTCTAATTTATTTGAAGGAAATCTAACAATGCATTCAAGAGTTATACCTGATTTAGTGAAGCCATGTCAGTCTGGCCAGCAATTGCAGAGTTTGAAACCTGAGAGTGCAAGATCGATCGATCCACCTTTGGACCAATCGATCCACCCCTCATGGACGTACACGGTATCGACCTTGCGCTGTCGGACCGATCGATCGATCCGAATTTCTCGGCAAAGATTTCAGTTTCCTAATTCACTTAGGATTTCCTTTTTTGTAAGGGGTATAAAACCCCAAAGATCTAGATTTAAGCCACTTTTGTGTTTTCTTGGAGTGCTCTATTGCTTTTGTGAGCTACTCCTTTTGGGTTAGAGATTCATCCACCTTCAAACTTTGGAGAAGATTCTAAACCCTCTTATTTTCTATTTATTTAATTTCTTTATGCTTTCATCTATGTCTTCTGTTATTTCCTACAATATGTGTGAGTAGTCTCTTAATTGGGTTTTAGGGTTCTAAGTAGGAGATTCAATGGTTTGATGGTTAGATCGATTAGGAGTTCGTATGCTTATGGATTCTTCAATTCACATGTTCTTAATGCTCGAATAGGATTGATCACCCTATTGTAGATTCTAAGTTTTTCTATGCATCGAAAGTGGTATAGATAGCCTGAACTAGTGTAAATTGACCATTGTATGTCTAGCTAATGACAATCGATGTTAGAACGCTTTGTGAACTTAGTGGACTAAGTCGTTAATTCTAATTTGACTAGGAGACTTCAAATGAGAGTTAGTACACTACAAAAAAACTGCAAATTGTGACCATAATTTGCGACCACATTTTTGGTCACAAAAAGTAGTGATTACTATCAGACCATTATGCGACTCATAAATGACTACGGTGAAAAAGAGATAAAATGGTCGCAAAATTACGACTGAAAGAGGGAGTCATAAATTAGTTTCAAATTACTGACAGTTCTGATACATATTTCCTACTACAAAAATGTGGTCGTATAAGGGTCACAATTTGCGATGCCTTAAAGACTCCATAAACCGTCACTAGTTGTGGTCGCAACTGTGGTCACAAAATTGCGACGAATCTGTAACGCATTTTGAATTATTTAGTTTAGTTTTGTATTATAATCTCATTGATTATAACACTATAGATCAATGATACTTAGCTATTAAGATTATAATTTCATACGAAAAGGTTTGTGACTCCCAGAAAAACGTTTCAAAGTAGTAGCTCTTTGCAACGCAAAGTTCTTGCCGTTACAAAATAGTCTCTCATTACCCACGAATATGCGACTACCTCCTGAATTTGGGACGAATATGGAACGTTTTTGCGACGCTTGTAATTTTATGTTGAGATTTACTAATATAGGTCTCTCCATATGTTGATATTGGATGTGTTTACAAAGATCTCAACAACATTCACAAGTGTATACAAGTCTTACCAAATGAGCTAAGGATGGATACAGAAGCGCTGTGAAGTCTCTCGAATGGTGCGATTAACTTTTTCTTGCCGACACCATTTTTTTCGGATCTTGCCTCTTGGCAGATCGGAAAGATGGCCTCATCCTCACTGAAAACGGTCTCAGATCATGATGACGGTCACTCCGTCTTGCCCCCAGTTGCTTCTAAATCTTCTCCACTCTCTTACAAAGCTGTTGTTATCGAATCCACCTCCCCTGTGTTTGTCTTCTCCTCTGATGTTTCTTTCAAGGAGAAAACTGTTGAAGTCACTCTCCCAGAGGAGGTCCTCAAGGATGCCACGCCGTTGTGGACAAACTTCATAGTTGGCCACTTCATAGGTGATCCACCCCACAGTGGATCGGTTCATGCTACTGTTAACAGAATATGGACCTTGGGAATGAAGAACGTTCGTGTCGATGCTCAATATCTCTCCCCAAGAACGGTTCTGTTTCGTATTAAAAGCCCAAAAATCTGAAACCGTGTACTTAACCGTCAATTCTGGCACATTGTAGATGTTCCCCTAGTGGTCCGAGAGTGGTGTCCTAGCACGACTAATAAACAACCCGACCTAACATCCTTGCCTCTGTGGGTGGATCTCACATCAGTCCCGGACCATTTATTCTCTCACAAAGGTCTGGCTTTCTAGGGTGGCCTTGTTGGATCTTACAAAAAGCTTCACCCTACCACGGAGAGATGTACTCGTTTTGATACGGGTAGATGCTTGTGGCGGTAAATCTTGAAAGGGAACTGCCCGAGCAGATCGATCTAAAAGAACTCGATGGTACTAGAACTATCATTCAGGTCAACTATCCTTGGCCACTCTACTAAGGAATGTCACGTGCAGAAGTCGATCTTGAAGAAGGATACAATGAAGGGTCTAGCAACTGAAGTCAAAACAACACACTCAGATCTAACTCAACAGGTTAGCATGGTGAAGGAAGCAGTGAGAATCATAGAGGAGGGGGAGATTTGTCAGGGGAAGGAAATTATTGGCAACTTGTTAGACGAATTAAAAGAAGTCGCAGCTAAAACTCACTTGGAAGAAACAGGGGAAATCGTCACAGCTTCTCCGATACAAAAGGTTCCTGAATCGTCTGATGCTTTAAATTGGTCTGTTGTGGGTAAAGGTCAAGGTGCTTCCCCTCCAAAATCAGACGAAAAGTTTAAATCTAATTCTCCTCTAAAACCATCTTCGCCTCTCAGCTTCAACATCCTAGCTTCAGTTTCTGAAAAGAGAGAACCGGAAAAAACTGAAGACAGAGAAGATATGTTCACGTCCATAAAACGGTTCCTTGGCTACTAATGGGAGATTTTAATGAGATACTATCTTCTTCTGAACAATCTTCGAGGTGTGGAGGAGGACAATTGGGGATGAAGAATTTTCAGAAAACGGTGGCTACATGTGGTCTTGACGATCTAGCTTTTGTGGGTCCTCTGGTTAATGGGAAATGGTGTGCTCGCTTTCCTCAATCGATGGCTTCTTTTGACACTTTGGGAGTCTCCGATCACCTCTGTTGTTGTGTTAAGTTGACAAGGAAAAGCATTACGAAGAGACAACCCTTCCGGTTCTTTAATTTTCTATTGGAACACCCGCAGTTCAAGGATACTGTTCGCCAACTTTGGGAAGAATCTACACCGCTATATCATTCAAGGACAGCTTTATTTCTTTTCCACAAAAAATTAAAGTCTCTAAAATCAGCCTTGAGAGAGTTGAACCGAACACGATATGGAGACATTCAAAAGCGAGTTAAAGAGTCTTATGATGACCTGTGTATATTGCAAAGTCGGGTCCTTCAATCGCCTACGATGGACATTTCTCGGGAGGTTTCTTTGGCTTGGACAAGGTGGAATACATATTCAAAAGTTGAGGAACAATTGCTTCGTCAAAAGTCTCGAATCAATTGGCTTAGACATGGAGACCAGAACATAGCTTTCTTTCATCGTACGGTGCAAACAAGGAACTCCAAAAATACAATCCTAAAGTTAACTTCTGAGGATGGTACTATCTACGATGACTCTAAAGACATCAAACTCTACGTTGCGACACATTTTGAGTCATATATTTCTCAATCATACACCATCAAACCATGAGCCAACATCGGTGGGTTATCTCCAGGGTCTAATGGATTATCGATGTCCCCCTCTCATCGGTAATGCTCTTGTCCTTCCGGTCTCTGCTATAGAAATCAAAAATGTATTTTTTTCCTTACCTAGGGACAAGTGTCCAGGCCCGGATGGCTTTATGGTAGAGTTTTTCAGATGTGCTTGGCCTATTGTTGGGAAAGACTTATTAACTTCAATCCAGTCTTTCTTCCTCTACAGTTTCCTCCCAAGAAGTGTTAACGCAACCCTTCTTACTATGATCCCAAAGAAAATCAACCCGGAAATGATCAAGAATTATCGCCCAATTGCATGTTGCAACATTCTCTACAAAGTCATTGCAAAGATTTTGCCTTCAAGACTGAAAGGCCTTCTATCGGACTTCGTTGAACTAAACTAGTGTGCTTTTATAAAGGATCGCCTTCTTCTAGAGAATGTCCTGCTTGCTACGGAATTGGTCAAAAATTATCACAAGGGATCTATATCTCCTCGTTGTGCGCTCAGAGTAGACCTTGCAAAAGCTTTTGATACGGTTCAATGGGACTTCATTGTCAAAATTTTGGAAGCTATTCAACCGCCGGAGATCTTTATAAAATGGATTTATGTTTGTCTCTCCACAGCTGCCTTCTCTGTTTGCCTTAATGGGGAGGTTGAAGGTTTTTTCGGTAGTAAAAGAGGTATTCGGCAGGGCTGCTCACTTTCTCCGTTTCTATTTGTTATTGTGAACAACGTCCTATCTCGAATGCTCAACAAATCAGCGGGAGCTGGGAATATAGGATACCATCCTTCGTGTAAAGCAGTCAACATAACTCATTTAAGTTTCGCCGATGATGTCCTCATCTTCACTGATGGTAAGCCGGGTTCTATCAAGGGTGTAATGGAAGTGCTGGAAAAATTTGGGCTAATGTTAGGTATGATGGTCAATCCGACCAAATCATCTATTTTTCTTGGGGGTACGATTCAGGTGGCAACTCTTAGAATGATTGATAGTTTCGGGATTCCTTGTGAAACTTTACCAATTCGATACTTGGGATTGCCGCTAACAACAAGAGCTATGACCAGACAAGACTTTGAACCCTTGATTGATAAAATCAGAGGAAGATTTTTATCATGGACTAGCCAATGTCTCTCATTTGCGGGCCGACTTCAACTTATTAATGCGGTCATTTTAAGCACTCTAAACTTTTGGTGCTCTGCTTTTCAATTACCAAAAGCCTGCCTTAATAGTATTGAAAGTATGTGTTCTTCTTTCCTATGGTCGGGTTCACCGAACGATCACTCAAAGGCGAAATTCGCTTGGGCAGATGTTTGTAGTTCTAAACAAGAGGGTGGTATAGGTATAAGGAAGTTGAGAGAATCTTCAAAAGTGTATGTGTTACGTCTCATTTGGAAATTGATGACCTCTGGAAATTCTTTGTGGGTTGCGTGGGTAAAACGGTATCTCATTCGAGCTCATTCTTTTTGGGAGTTAAAAGGAAATGGGAGCTCTTGGGTCTGGCGTAAATTGTTGAAGCTCCGAACGTTAGCCGATCGCTTCATTTGTATCAAACTTGGGAACGGTCTCTCTACCAAATTTTGGATGGATGTTTGGCATCCGCTAGGCCGTCTACTTGATTATATTGGGGCAACCGGACCTCGCATTTTTGGGATCCCCATTGACTCAACAGTCACTTTGGTTGGAAGTGCCACCAATGGCTGGAACATCCGTTCTCGGCGTGGTCATCATCATCAGTTTTTTGTGGATCAAATCAGATCACACCGACCACCTAGTCTAGATAATGGGGATGACATTTGGTTGTGGCGATTCAAGAATACTGATTTTCGTACATTCTTCTCCACAAAAGAAACATGGAGGAGTATCCGTCTAACCAAGACAAATGTGGACTGGTATAGTGTTGTTTGGTTTCATCATGCCATTTCGCGTTTTTCTTTTATTACATGGTTGGCAATTCTTAATATACTAGCAACTGGATCTCGAATGCGCTATTGGGGTCAAGCGATCAGTTGCTCTTTATGTGGAGAAAGGGACGGAACTAGGGATCACCTATTCTTTGCTTGCCCTTATGCTTTCACAGTTTGGAATAAGTTATGTACCAATCTCCTCCATCGCAAGCTAACACCGGACTGGACTCATACTCTTACATCATTGACTAAAGGTAAACATAGTTCAATCGATAAGATCCTTCTACGGCTATGTTTTCAAGGAGCAATCTATTACGTTTGGAGCGAAAGGAATGGCCGAAATCATCAACGCCCACACAAATCTGCAGGTCAAGTCACCACCGTAATGGAAACTACAATCACCAATCGCATACAAGCTCTCTCTTACTCGTCAACTACTAAGTATGTTGGTTTGCTTGATCGATGGCTATCTACCCGTTAAATTCGGGTTATATCAGTTCTTATGTTTTGATTTTTGTTAACCTTGTTTGATTTCCTCAGTGCGACTCTTCCATTGTAAATAACTCTCGTTCGTTTTCAATAATTTTAACATTTCATCAAAAAAAAGAAAAACTTACGTTTTTAATATGGTTTACTCAAAATTCCAAAACATTACATATGACATTATGTAATGTTAGCTTAACTTTGGAGAAATGTTATAAATTCATTGAATTTTATGTTTTTACACATTTAACTCAGTGGTCTTGTTTTATATTGTAATGTCAGTGATTTTAACACTACAGATCAATGATACTTGGCTATAAAACTTAAAATTTCATAAGAAAAATGTCTCAAAGTAGTAGCTCTTTGCGACGCAAAGTTCTTGCCGTTACAAAATAGTCTCTCATTACCCACGAATATGCGACTAACTTCTCAATTTGGGACGAATATGGAACGTTTTCGTGACACTCGTAATTTTATTTTGAGATTTATAATTCATAAGAACAGGTTTGTGAGTCTTTAAAAATCGTCACAAAATGTTAGCTATTTAAGACTGAAGCCTACGAGAGTTACAAATAAGTACCAAAATACTCACATATACGGGACATATTTGCGACTGACATCTGAATTTGAGACGATTTTGTTACTCTTTAGCGATACTTACGATTTAATATGAAGAATTACCAATAGAAAATTGTCAATATGTTAAGTTTCAAAGTTTTCAATTCATTATAATAGCAGAAGAATTGAAGTTTTCAATATTTTAAATAAAAAATTCAAACTTACTTAAGTGTTATATGTAATGTTAAGTAATGCTTTTGAAATGTCATAAACTCATTGCATTTAATGTTTTTACTAATTTAACTGATTGATCTTGTTGTGTATTGTAATATCATTGATTCTAACACTAAAGGTTAATTTTGTTTGGTTCTAAAGGTTTGAAATTTATAAGAACAGGTTTGTGACTCTTGAAAAATCGTCACAAAATGGTAGCTCTTTAAGACTGAAACATACGAGAATTACAAATAAGTCTCAAAATACTCACATATACGAGACTTATTTGCGACTGACATCTAAATTTGAGACGATTTTGTTATTCTTTAGCGACCCTCGCGATTTAATACAAAGAATTACCAACAAAAAATTGTCAATATGTTAAGTTTCAAAGTTTCTACATTGATTTGAACTACTATAGATAGTGATTCATTATAATAGCAGAAGAATTGAAGTTTTCTATATTTTAAATAAAAAATTTAAACTTACTTAAGTGTTATATGTAATGTTAAGTAATGCTTTTAAAATGTCATAAACTCATTGCATTTAATGTTTTTACTAATTTAACTGATTGATCTTATTGTGTATTGTAATATCATTGATTCTAACACTATAGGTTGATTTTGTTTGGCTCTGAAGCTTTGAAATTCATAAGAACAGGTTTGTGACTCTTGAAAAATCGTCACAAAATGGTAGCTCTTTAAGACTGAAACTTACGAGAGTTACAAATAAGTCTCAAAATACCCACATATACGCGACTTATTTGCGACTAACATCTAACTTTGAAACTATTTTGTTACTCTTTAGCGACCCTTACGATTTTATACAAAGTATTACCAATAGAAATTCGTCAATATGCTAAGTTTCAAGGTTATTACATTGATTTGAACTACTATAGATAGTGATTCATTATAATAGCAGAAAAATTGAAGTTTCTATATTTAAACAAAAATTCTAAACTTAAACTTACTTAAGTGTTATATGTAATGTTAAGTAATGCTTTGAAAATTTCTTAAACTCATAGCATTTAATGTTTTTACTAATTTAACTTATTGATCTTGTTGTGTATTATAATGTCATTGATTCTAACACTACAGGTTGATTTTGTTTGGCTCTAAAGCTTTAAAATTCATAAGATCAGGCTTGTGACTTTGTAAAAATCGTCACAAAATGGTAGCAGTTTGCGATTGAGCTTACGAGAGTTACAAATAAGTCTCAAAATACCCACATATACGCGATTTATTTGCGACTAACAAAAGAATTCGAGGTATAGGTTCGTGACCCATAAAAATACGTCACAAAAGAGTAACATTTTGTAACTAACTTGAAACTCTTTTGTGACTCTTTTAAAACCATTTACATATATACTTTATACAAAATCAATCTTTTTAAAACTATTTAAAAAAAAATTATAAAATCTAATCATTTTCGTAATCCTAAATCATAAATTTCAAAACTCTAAACCAACAATATAATTAGTAATATATATAAATCCAACTCTTAAATCTTTTTCTAACAATTAAATTTAACCATTTTAAGCCTAAATCTGTTTATTTTTAAATTTAAATCTAATCTAATCATTTTTAAATCCTAATGGTTTGTGACTAATAAAAATATGTCACAAAATAGTTACACTTTGTAACTAACTTAAGACTCCTTTGTGACTGTGTTAAAACCATTTAAAACTATGCTTACATAAAATCAGTCTTTTTAAAAAATATTTACTTACAATATTAAATCTAGTCATGTTTTTAATCGTAAATCATAAATTTAAAGGTCTAAATCAACAATATATGTATATCCATAACAAAAATCTTCAAAATAAAAAAAGTCTAATCATTTTAAGTCTAAAAGTAATTATTTTTATATCAAAATCTAATCTAATCATTTTTAAAATTTCTAAAACCCCAATTCCCAAAATGAATGAAAATAATAGTTATTAGATTATTTATAATAATGGTTGGTTCATTTCCATTCTTTTATAATCAAAATGAATTAATATAATGTTAAAAAAATTTATTTGGGTTTTATTGGGATGAAAGCTTCTCATTGGCTAATTCCTAATAACAAGAATTGCTCTTTGGTTTATCATCCACCCATGATAGTTTAGATCCAACGGACCAAATCTCCTCCTTCTATTTCTCTTCTTCTCCTCTTCTTCTTTCTTCGATACTTAGTCAAGTTTCAGCATTTACCAATTAGACTAAAATGGCTAAGGCAACAAACGGGACTTGTTAGCCAAGAACCAATCGTATCTTCTCCTAAGTTCACCGTCTCAGCGAAGAGCTTCTTCGCCATCATTATGAACCCGACGTCGAGCTCGCCTTCAAATACGAAGATCACTTCGGTGGCACGAGGATGCGTGTGCGGTGGCTTTAAACCTCCATACACGTAGTCGATACACATGAGTGACACACCAAGCGTGTTGAGCCCTGCGATCTTCTCAACGTTTTCTCCCGCGACGGCGGACCCTATTGTGTTGTTAACGATGGCGGGTTTTCCGAATCCGGCGAAGAAAAAATCTGAGGCGGTGATGTTTGAATTATCAAACGCCCTTGGATTCAACAGTGGTCTACAACAGGTAAAAACTCAAGCTTTAGGGTTCTTACTCCAATTCCCAAATCAATAGGTTTGGTGTGTTCTCAGGTCGGATCAAAATAACCCGACATTAATTTTACTGATTTTGATTTTAAGGTTACTGATACGATGGTGGGTGAAAGGGGAATTCAATTATCCGGTGGACAAAAGCAACGAGTGGCCATAGCAAGAGCCATCGTTAACAAAACGAGTCGAAACTTCGCCGTCTTTCACCTCCACCACACGTGGAAGCTTCTGCCGTCGTTCACCACCAATACATCTCCAATCCTCAGCCGCCGCGTTTTCTCTCTGCTGCCATGTTCCCGATCTCCCTCGCCTTCTCCTCCATCGTCTCGTTGCCAGACAAACTCGCCGCCGACCAAGCTTTTCACTGGCGAACCACAACATCGATACAATATATATGTATATATACATACATTTATACACATATGTATTTTATTTTGTTTATTTAATTAATTTAGTAAAGAGAAAATTATTTTTGTAATTTATTAATTTAAAAATCTGAAAAAAAAATAATTTGTTTGTTTCTGTTTTTTTTTTCAAAATAGCAACAGAGACCCAAAATAGTTGCTAAGTATATATTGTCACACCGTAGTTGCTAATATACGAGTGTTTTATAGAGTCACATTTTGGTCGCAAACTAGCAACTGTTTTGCGACTACTTTAATTTGCGACCAAAAATAAGTGACTATTCAAAATAGTCTCGAATTAGTCTCAAATTTGTGACCACTTTGAGACGATTTTGGTGGTTGTAAAATGCATGTTTTCTTGTAATATATGCGGTACTAAAATCGTCACACATTTACGACCACATCATATTTCTTCAATATCGTCGCTTATGTGTGACCAGTATAACGGGGTCACAAAATCGTCACAAATTTGTGACCTTTTTTGACGAAAGGCAATTAGCGACGAAAAATTTGCGACCACTGGTCTCGAAACGGTCGTAAAGAGGTGTTTTGTGACTCTTTTATGAGGATTTTTGGGTCACAAAACGCAGGTTTTCTTGTAGTGGTAGTTGAGTAGTCGAATTTAGAGTTTAATACTTTGAGAGAAGGTTAGTCTAATTTCGTGATCCATGTTCTAGAACGGTTCTAATTGTTGAATTCCATGTTTCTATGTTTCCATCATTCCCTGATCTCTGAAATACCTTATGGCCCAATGCTTTAATCATAAGTCTTGAAAACAAACAAACATCTTACCGCTTTAGCTAATTACAAATCTCATAAATCTTTAGAGTACCATTGGTCCTTGTGGATCGACCCCGTATATACTACCTTGCGGTTAAGTGTATCTGGTAATTACTCGAGCAATCATATTCTATTGCAAATCTATCTTGTCTTCTTCTCTTTCAATGGTTTTCCAATTGGGTTTAGGGATTGTTAAGGAGATTTCATGATTGATTAATTGTTAGGTTGCTAGATTTGGATTGATTCTTTTGGTTATTCATCTATGGTTGTTCTTGTTACTTAATCTAGATTGATCATCTAGATTCTGATCTTAGGTTTAATCAATCTTGAGACTAAAAGTGTTGTTGAATTGCTTGAAAGAACATAGGTGAACAAAACTTCCTTAGCCAACCAAGAGTTGAAGTTAAGGTATTTTGTGAACATATCAAACTCGACGTTAATACTTGCTTGAATTTCTATTGTCAAACGATAGTTTAGTTGTTAGGAATTTCATTGCATAGATAGTTATTTCGTACGAAAGTAGAATAACTTTATATTCATGTTTTGAGTTCAAAAACGGTTTTTAATGCAATCCTATTTAATTGTCTTTTCTATTGGCATGAACCCTGATGATTTCATTTGCCCAAAGTCTTTTACCTATTGATTTATTTTATTTTATGTTAATCTCTGAGTTTCTGACAAAAATTGCTTTTGCATCCTAGCTTAATGTAAACTAACATAGTTCATCGTGTGCTCACTTGGTCCCTGTGGGTTCAATCCTAAAGTACTACTGCGATTGTTATTGTGCACTTACGATAATTGGGTTAAAACTTGTTGCTTAACATGTTTTCGTCGCTGTTGCCAAGAACTAATTAACGAGTGCCTTTGAATTCTTGGTTTAGATTTCGTCTAAGAATTTTTTTAATTTTTACTAATTATTTTTATTTTCTCCTTTTTGTGTGTTTCAGGTGCAAGCAAAGATGAATGCTCAAGGAATTGTGGATACTTATGCTGCAGCTCGTAATCGGCAGTTCCTCATTGATGCAGCTCGTAATCGGTTGAACTAACCACCTCCACCACCGTTGGTATACATCCTCCACCGATTGGTGAAAATCCACCTCCAGAACCGATCGTTACAGACCAGCACCGATCGGTAGCATACCTGAGAATTTGCAATCAGAAGCGGATCGGCAGCAAACACTGGGAGAGTATAACACGCCTAACCGGTTCTATGCTAACAAAGCCACGATTCTACCTCTCGTCCCTCAGAGGCACAACTACGAGATCAAATCTCTGCTCATCGGTCTTGTGAAGCAGAATATCTTCAATGGACATGCTTTGGAGAATCCCATGGATCACGTGCAGCAGTTTGAAGACTTGTGTAGTACAACCAAGGCTAATGGAGTACCCGAAGACTAATTGAAGTTATCACTTTTCAAGTTTTTGTCAGGAGACAAAACAACAAGGTGGTTGAGGCTCCTACCTCCTGGATCGATCACGACTTGGGAGCAGCAGAGGGATTTGTTTATCAACCATTTCTACCCAGAGTCGAAAACCATTGGGGTGAGGAACAAAATATAGACATTTGTACAAGGAGGACAAGAATCGTTCTTTGAGACTTGGGATCGCTTTAGAGGATACTTGAAAGATTTTCCTCATCATGGATTCTCTTATGACAACTTTATGAACATCTTCTACGATGGAGTTGGGGAGAAGTATAAGATTGCTCTTGACGTTGCAAGCAAATGTGACTTTTCTACCAACATTGCGGGATAAGCTAAAACTCTAATCAACAATTTGGCTGCTAGCAACAACAATCACAATCAAGAGTATGACATATCACATCATGTCAAGAGTGTAAACTCGCAGAAATTCGAGGAACTGAATGCTAAGGTTGATCAATTTCTGATAAAGGAGTAGAATAAAGAATATAAGGTTGAGCTCATGATGCAGCAGCTGATAGATGCACATAACAAGCATGCACTATATATTCTAGTAGACGTAATGTATATTCATTTTTACTATTCATGATCAAATAAGTTTTACTCGTATCAGAGCCAGGTTTTAAAAAACAAAATTAATATTATAACTAAAATAATATACAGAGTGTACTAGAATATACATTATTTTATCATGATACCAGTAAAACATATACTTGCGGATTTAAAACTTATAGATTTGATTACAAAGTTATTTATGACTTGTAAAGTAAAGTGAAGATAAATAAAATTTTAAAACTTAAAATTTTCTTTAATGCTTCGAGGGTTTTTAGTGAGAGAAAGTAGTGCGAAGATCACTCTACCTTCCTCCGATGGTAGAGGCGAGTATTTATAGCAGAAGGAGGGAGTTGCTTGTCTTGATACGTGTCGTCTTGTAGTAGTGCCGACACTTTGCATGAGTTGTAAGAATGCGTGTCGTTTCCTAGTGATGTCGTCAGTTTACGTGCGTCATTACGTGCATCATTGCTTACGTCATAGCTTGCGTCAATGCTTATGTCATTGCTTATGCGTCATTGCTTATGTTGTTGCGTGGGTCTTCTTTAATACAAATATACTCTGTATATGATTCAGAATAATTTTACTACACATAGTATAAAATATATACAGAGTCTACTAGAATATACATTATTTGAAATTTAAAATTCATACAATACTATTAGGTTTTTTTTTTATTCGAACGGATCTTGGGGTAATGGGCCTCCGAAAAGATCGGATTCTTGCATAACTTCATCGTCGTCGTTAGATGAATCGAGTTGTTTGGCCAAGTTGGCTAGGAGTTGTTGAAGTTTTACTTTTTTTTTGTGATTTAGAGTTGGATGAGCCTGCCGAGTTGGCTGGGCTTGGTGGTTGTTTAGGTACTGGGTTTGGCTGGGATGTTTTTGGATCAGAACCAAATTTTTGGATAAGTTGTTTTGGTGTAAGTAGAGGTATAGATTTAGAGACAGATTGGATAGCTGTTTGGGTTTGAGTAATGATGTGAAAGTGTTTGGCTATGTTGGAGATGGAGCAGCGGTCAAGGTTATACTTGTCCCACCACTTGATGCAGTATTCTTTGATTAAAGAGTAAGGCATACCAGGTAGGGTGAGAGTAAGGTTAAAGTGCCAGGAACATATCCATGGGAGTCCCATATCAATGTGGAAGGCAATGTTGGTAAAGGGGTCAATTCCTTGTTTTGGTAAGTGTTTTGAGTAGAATGGGAAGCTAGTTTTGATTAATTCTGGGGGTAGATTTGGTCGGAAGGACCAAACCAATACCACCATTCGCAGAACCATCCAGGTACTCCTTTTGGGCATCGGGTATCGAAGGATAAGAACCATGAATGGTCAAAGGCCCTGAGGTATAATGTCCGGAAGAAGGCGTATTGATAATCCATGTAAGAATATCCTTGTATGTGAAAACCAGGGGAAGAAAAGGATTTGGTTGTGTGGAGGTTGAAGAAACCAAGGTCTTGGATAGAGTGAATTTGAAGGATTTTGCAGGTTGAGTACGCTATTTGGTTTGGGTTGGTTTTGTCTGGGTAGTGAGTAATTTCTACCGACTTAGAGTCTACTAGAATATACTCATAAAATGTACGGTTTTTGGTAACGTTATCGGTTGGGTATAGGCTATCTTCATAAAAGATTCTTTGAGTAAAGGCTTGAAGTTCTCGGAGGGTAAATGGCTTGATGAATTGGGTCGCCATAAGGTGTTGTTTTGTGGTTTAAGATAATAGGTGGATTTTTCGGTAGTTCGTTGAGTCGGTTTTGGGGTAGCGGTAGAAGCCTCGATAGTGACTTCACTAGTAACAGATTTTGAATATGATAAAGGTAGAAATTCGATGAGAGCCGAGAAGGTGTTTTGAATAGGCAAAGGTTTGCCTTTGAAGATGTGGTTGTTTCTTGATATAATCTGATGCGGTCATTGGTTTCTTTTGTTTCGGATCAGCCATCTTGAGTATTTTTTGGTTGAATACCAGTTGTTTTGCCCTGTAAATATTCTCTTGTTAGAAAATCCGGTAAAGAATTATTTTCTCCTTTAATATATTGTATATCGAAATCAAAGACAGATAAGATGGTGGCAAATATTTGCTTAGAAACTAAATTTTTAACATCCTTTTGTAAAATTTCTTTTGCCGATTTACAATCGACTCTTAACAAAATTGTTTGTTTATTAAATCATCTTGAAATTTTGAAATACAGTTGACAATAGAAAGGACTTATTTTTTCACTGTGGAATAAGATTTTTGGGGTCCTAACCAGACTCCTGAATGGAATCTAACTATAGACTCATGTTTTGACTCGGGGAGTTTCTGTTTCAGTATTCCTCCGAATCCTATTTCTGAAGCATCAATTTCTACTATCATATTGGCTTCAGGATTTGGTAAAGATAAACAGGGAAGAGTTTTGACTTTCTCTTTGACTTGTTTTACTAAATTGGTATGTACGGTAGACCATCGTTTTGGATTTTTTATAGGCGCTGAAATAAGGGTTGAATGGTTTTTCTAAGATTTGGTAAAAAATCGGAGACATAATTTAAACACCCTAAAAATATTTGTAATTGTGTTTTCTCTCTTAATTCATTGGAGAATTTGTCTACAAATTCAATTGATCTTGAAATTGGTGTAATTGTTCCTTGGTATAGGTTATGACCTAAAAATTTTGTTTTAGTTTGGAATAGATGCATCGTCTTAGCAGATAATACTAAGCCTTGTTTTTTAACGATATTTATAAAAGTATTTTAATGAGCAATATGTTGATCTATTGAGTTTGAATATATTAAAACATCATCGATGTAAACTATTGTGAAATTTGAATAATTCTTAAATATATCATTCATTATATGTTGAAATTCTGATAGTTCATTTTTAAGCGCAAAGGACATTACATTCCATTCGTAATTTCCGAATGGCACTATAAATGTTGTTTTATATTTATCTTGTTCAGCAATTTGTATTTGCTAGAACCCGCTTTTCATATCGAATTTTGAATAGATTTTTGCATTATATAGTCGTTTTAGTAAGTCTCGTTTGTTAGGTATTGGATATCTAATCCATTGTAATTGTAACGTCCGTATTCCAGAAAATGGGAATTTCTCAGGAATGATACGGAAGTATTGTATCAAGATGTTTTTGATCCGAATAAGTTGTTGGAAATGTGATCTCTCTCTTTGAAGTCAATCTTGAGGGTTTTTCGGACATGGAGTTGTCGCGAATGAAAAGACGGATCGATTCAAGCAAAAAAAAAAAGTAAAATGTTTTTGCCGAGCTATTCCAGGGATCGGTTACAAACCGATCGGAAGGCCGAATCGACCATCTAAATTGATTGCAAACCGATCAGAGTGTTGGCAGACTGTTTCTGTTGCTGAAAATCCCACCTACCTCCTTAAATACTCGTTTTTCTTCCTATTTCTTTCTTCTGGATTTTTTTCTGATCTTTTGAGAGAGAGAGAGAGAGAGAGAGAGAGAGAGAGAGAGAAAGAAAGCTTGTGAGCTGAGAAAAGGAAGAAGAGGAGGGGAGATTTAAAGGAAGGAGATCTTGGCTTGGCTTGAGAGAGGAAGGAGAGGGAGAACATAACTGGCAAGGTTTGGGAGAAAAGAGGTTCGACCTAGAAAATCATTTCCAAAGGTAACGAATTTTGGTGGAGTTGTAGCTAAGCCTTAGCCCTAGATGCGCCACTTTGTAGTTTTGGATTTGAGTTAGTATCCTACGATTTATCCTCTTTTCGTGAGGTGCTCTATTTCATACGCGATTTGGGAACAGCGCAAGTTCAGAGTTAGATCGCGAGTTCACCTTTGGTCGGATCTCCACGAAACTTTGAGGGTAACTTCAAGACATCCAGGGGTTGAGTTTCATCGGTGGAGATTGGAAGTGGTCAGTTAGAACTCGATCCGTGGCTCAATCTTTTGGGCTGTTCATTCTGCAATTTTCTAGTTGTGTTGAAAATTGTTTTGGTTTTTGTTGTCCGCTGTAGGGCGTGAGGAAGTGAAGTTTTAAGCTTCTGTTGGTGTGTGAGTGAGTCGCTGTTGGGTTGGTGTAGTGGTTCTTGAGCCGAATCCTTCTTAAGCTAAGATGAGTGCGTGACCATGGGCTTATCTAAGCTTTGAGGTGGTTTTGTGTGGTTTTATGTGTTTGTGTGATGTTAGGATGGATTCTTGATGAATTCATGAGTTGTATTGCTGGGTTTCCTTGTGTTTTGAGTTGGGTATGAACCTAGTTCAGTTAAGGTCGCAACGTTTTCGTGGAATGGGGTCAATTATCGTGAGAAGGGGGTGAAGAAGGTCGGTTTCGGATGGGTTGCAGGGGAACCTCTGAGCGACCAGGGGATTCGGTTGCAAACCGATCCCGAGCTTTTTGTGAGTGATCCCGAGCGGCCGTGCGATTTTTTGTTCCTTTCTTTCGTGTGGTAGTTCGGATTGAGTCCAGTCATGTCATTGATGTTGTATGGTATGATGTGGTTGTTTATCATGTTTATTTGAACGGTTTTAATCTCGTGCTTGTGTGTATAGCTCGTAGATGGAAGGACCGTCTCACTAAGTATTGTGTTAATACTTACGCATCTCTTTGTGTGTGGATGCAGGTAAAGATAAAGTGTGATCGTGGAATCATGGCAATGAAGAGGAGGATGATTAGGACTCGGTTGTGTTTTTGTGTTGAACTTTTATTATGCGTAATAAATTTGAATACTGTTGGTTGAAGTTGTTTAATAAGATTGGAGTTGTGGTAAACCGGTTTTTAATGAGTAATTGTGTTTTGTGTATAATTAATATTATGGGATATTAATTACAGTACAAAAAAAAAATCGGGTGTGGTTGTTTCAGTAATACTTCATTAAGTGGTTTGTAATTGATTACAAGTCGTGGAACACCTCGTTTCTTTGCGGCTTGGTTGTTTACATAGAAAGTCGAACAACTCCAAGGAGATTTGGATGGCCTTATTAATTTTTTCTTTAGGAAATCCTTTATTTCTTGTTTACATATTTCTAGTAATTCTTTACAGATAATCGGACATTTATCTGTAATTGATTTAATTCTTATTGATTAATCATTAATTTTAGTTCTTTAATTTGTGATTTTAATTGCTTAACTTCACCTTGTAATTTTCTTGTGATTACTTGTTTAAATAGACTTTGGGTTGGATATTTTTCAAATATTTTATTTAGACTAAAAAGTTGAGGAGTTTATAATTGATTTTCCTGATTTATTATATCTTTTAATTTTATTAAATATTCTTTTTTATATCTGGATCTTCAATTTTATCTATTATATCTAATAAGAATTGTTTATCACTATCTTTAGTTATTACATTGATTATATTACAATTGCATAGGTTATCTGATAATTCTTGTGATTATGTGATACGCGTGAATTTCCAACAACTCACACAATGCACATCAATTAAACCTTGTGTGCAAACAATACCACAATACTAATGGTATGTCGTTGGTAGCACTTAAGGTATCGAATCCACAGAGAGCAATGAACCAACACACTAGGAATACACAAATTCGCCTAATCTAAGCAAAATAAAAGGATTTTTGGTTTCCTAAAATATGACTAAAAATGTAAATCAAACCAAATAAGACAAAACAAACTAAAAGAAACAATAATGTAAAAGACTAACAACAATAGAACTTAAACAAATCGAGAATGGATCATTGGTAAGGTAATTCGACAAGGGTGAATGATGACTTGATAAACAATAATTCAAACGAACAATCTAAACTTAATTCCATGACATGAGTCGCTTAGATAGACTAGTTCACTGTCGTGATACTAGCCCCTTTACAAACCGTTCGATTAAGCTAATCTTTCAATTGCAACCTAACGATTTATAAGCAAAGAACACAAACTCATTTGAGTCATCAATTCCTTCTTAGAACTCAACTTTCGTTGGTTAAGAATTAGAACGTATGTATAGACGGTTCGGATTATTTCACAAAACCTTTCGGGTGTGAAATAATCTAGAATCTAGAAAACTCTCTTTTGAAGCTCATCTCTAGCATTAAAATCATTCTATGCATAATCATAAGCAAGACTACTCAACCATCAAACATCATTCATAAGCTCTAACACCCTAGATCTACCAAACCAACAATCCAAAAGTGAACTACTCACACATGATAGAATTGCAAAAGTAAACCGTACAAATGATAGATAAGCAAAACATAATCAAGATTTTATAAAAAGATTTGAATAAAAGTACAAAACATAAGTTTAGATGATGAATTAAAAAGCATAAGAACTAAAACAAGAACACTCAAGAACAGAGAGAAAATATCATAAGTTGTTGAAAAGGAAAAGAAGATAAAAGATTAGATATTTTTCTACACACAATTGGAGTATATATAGTGGAGTGTCGACAATCGGTTGTCCAAATCGATTGTAGACCGATTTTGTGTCCAAAATCGGTTGCTGAAATCGGTTGCAAACCGATTTAGTAACCTTCCGTATGCGATTCATCGTATTTTCTGCTCGGTTTCCGAAATCGGTTGTAAACCGATTTAGTATCCCAAAATCGGTTGCTGAAATCGGTTGGAAACCGATTTAGTGTCACAAAATCGGTTGCTGTAATCGGTTGCAAACCGATCGGATCATAACTTTTGACTCATAGCTCGGATTGGCCTGATTTAACCACCATTGGAAAGACACTTCAATTTCCTACAACTTTGGTGAAAAGCTTGAAGACTAGTTCGCAGGGAAAGGCCTTCATATGAGTCGATCTTTAAGGCACTTCTGACATATTCTGGGCCATTTTTTTGTCTCTTCTATTTCTTTGCATCTCCTTTACACATCTTGATCTCTTATTGCTCTTTTAGCTTGATAACATCTTCTTTAAGCTCCAAATGTCTCCAAAAAGTCAAGATTCACTCCATGAACCTATACAAACAAATAAAATACAAATGCATACTAAACAAGTCCTAAATGAGACAAAATTCATTGAAACTAAATGAAGTAAAGCTATAAAAATACTAAAAAACACATGATATCAACTCCCCCAAACTAATCTTTTGCTTGTCCTCAAGCAAACTTCAAAGGATAGCTAGAGAAAGAGGGTTGAAGTGGGAGCTCAATTCGAAAAGGAAGCACATATAGCACTTGAATTCAATGTCCTTAGATAAAAGTAGGATAATGCATAAATCACTCGTACTCTAACGAACTTCTCCATACTCGTTGCAACTCGAATCTTTTACTCTAAGGTATAATTCTCAGAATCTTCAAGCATTCATATCATCCAACTATTTAACATTCATTAAGATTTAGTGCGGTCTCGCAAAGAGAGTTTAAATCGTTTTCAATCGGATTAGGTGTAGGCTTTTGAGGTAGTTTTGATTTTTTGTGGTTTCTCTCAATATAAAGGAATGCTAGACATTATGCAAAATTTATCTAAGAAGGAGAACAATTGACGAATACAAAGATTAACTCTCGTCGTTCTACCCAACTTATAATTTCTTGTTGCACAACTCTTTTTATCTTCTTATTCAACCCAAAATCAATAGACAATTCTTGTCTTTTATTCCACAAATCTCATGATCAATATTTTTCTTGTACCTTCCTAGGGAAATCCTTTTTTATTAACACTAAACTCTTTTCTAACTTTTTTTTTTTTTTTTTTCACTTTGATATTTAGAGTTTATTTACGTAAGAATTCATCCCCTAGGAATCCATTTTAAACACTTATTGATCACGCCTTTCTTTTTTCTTTCCCACCCCCAAAACAAAATATTCAAAATTTTCAACCAATCATTTCTTTCCCATCCTAATTGCTAGCTCATAATGAGAATTAACCTTTGTCGTTCTCGATACTCTCAAGATTTTGCACATTATACCATTATCAAGAAAAATGCCTCACTCACGAATAATCATGGGTTTAAAAGAAAATGGTTAAGGTAGAGGGGTAGGGAAAAAATAGGGAAACGTATTTAAAACCCCTAAGCGAGAAACTTAGATTTATTTTAAGATCAAATTCATATAGGTGGAATCAATTCAAAGCAAGTTTCAACTAAGAAATAAAAAACCTTCAAGTCAGGAGATCAAAGCATGGATTTTCCAAATTTTCAAGGCGGTTCATGCATCATAATACGATTAACAAGGGCATTACATTCAAAGTTAATGTGCTAAAATAAAAATCATTGCTCCCAAATGCATATGTAAATGCAACCTATATGCATCTAGACTCAATCGTAAAATCAAAAATGAATATGCAAAACTATATGAATATTTTTGTTTTCTCACAATGAGTCTATATGCATCTAGACTTAATGTTAGATTTTTTTTTTTTTAATTTTTTTTTTTTTTCAAAAACAAATATTAACAATGCAATGACTCAAAAGAAATAAAACAAAAGAAAACCCAATGTTAGACGGTTAGTCTCTCCCCCAAACTTATTTTACACCGTCTCGGTGTAAGAATAAATTCAAGAAAAAGACTAACGAAAGAACAAATCTAAATTGTATATTCAATGGAGAGTGTTGGTACCTTGGAGCTTCTAAGGAGTAGTGAAGCTAGAGGAGTCTCAAGAGATTAGAGTGAGATGGAATCCTGCCCTGTTCCCTTTACAAAATCATAAAAACAAAAACACACAAACACACAAAACACACCAAAAAGAATAAACAATCAATAAGTACAAGGATATCATGGGATTGCCTCCCAAGCGCGCTTGTTTGACATCACTAAGCTTGATGTTCTTATACGTACCCCTTATTGGTGACAATGTATCACCGGGATCATATTCATCGTAGAAGCATCCACGAAATGCGTTCATCCTTATTTCCTCAAAGGGTATCTTAATCGGTTCATCAATGCTCAAGTCATTGATAGAGATTATACCAAGATCATGATTGTCAAACATGTACTCAACATCCAAGACACCATCACATGGATCTTCGAATGATTCTCCAACCACGCCTACTTTTTCCTCATTGCTCTTGGTTGAATAACTCTCGATTGCCACGGGTTCTACTACTTCAGATCTTATCACAAGATTCTCATCAACCGTGCATCCAAGGAGTAATTCAAACTCTTGTATAGACTCGTCAGCTTCTTGTTGGAATTCATCATTGAGTTGAGCATTCTCCTCAAAAACTTTTCTAGTTTCATTGAGAAGCATCTCTTTTATCTTCTCTTCACTAGGAGGAATGCATTTTTCTTCTTCTTCTTCTTCTTCCTCGATCCATTGTGTAAGATTGGTGTTGATGGATTTGACATTTGTTGGCTCAACAACCCATGGAGATTGAGTCCATTTATGCTCCTCGCTGATCATTCGAAGAGTCTCCATAGACTTCTCTTGCTCTTCCAAAAACAACTTCATCAAGTTGAGAAGTTCTTCTTTATCTGAGATTGGGGAAGGATTGACAGTTTCATAGTCATACTCCATATTGCAAGGTTCATATGTACATTGGTTGTCTTGAGCATAGTTTTGATCATGTTGATACTCTCTTGATGTGGATGTTTCATAAGGTCCTTGATAACTTGAGTAGTCATACTCCACGTTACAAGGTTGATATTCATCTCCATATCCACATTGGTTCTCTTGAGCATAGTACACATCCGCATATCCATGTTGATTATATTGAGGATAGTGTACATCCAGTTGATACTCTCTTGAGGATGATCCTTGATAAGCTCTTTGATAACTTGCTTGCTTCCAAGCTATCTCTCTTAGTTGTGCCTCCAAAACGCGATCCAACTTAGAATGCAAGGAGGCAATTTGTTGTGCTTCCAACGCTCTATCCAACTTGGAATGCATAGAGGCCAATATCTCTTCCACCATTGTGATTGTACCTTGCAAAAAGAAAAATCACTTGGAAGAAGATTAGTAACCAAAATAAAACAGAAAATAAAAGAAAACTTAGTCTCAAGCAAAAATGAAATCCTAATGACTAATTGCAATTGCTCCCCGGCAACAGCGCCAAATTGATACGCGTGAATTTCCAACAACTCACACAATGCACATCAATTAAACCTTGTGTGCAAACAATACCACAATACTAATGGTATGTCGTTGGTAGCACTTACGGTATCGAATCCACAGAGAGCAATGAACCAACACACTAGGAATACACAAATTCGCCTAATCTAAGCAAAATAAAAGGATTTTTGGTTTCCTAAAATATGACTAAAAATGTAAATCAAACCAAATAAGACAAAACAAACTAAAAGAAACAATAATGTAAAAGACTAACAACAATAGAACTTAAACAAATCGAGAATGGATCATTGGTACGGTAATTCGACAAGGGTGAATGATAACTTGATAAACGGTAATTCAAACGAACAATCTAAACTTAATTCCATGACATGAGTCGCTTAGATAGACTAGTTCACTGTCGTGATACTAGCCCTTTACAAACCGTTCGATTAAGCTAATCTTTCAATTGCAACCTAACGATTTATAAGCAAAGAACACAAACTCATTTGAGTCATCAATTCCTTCTTCGAACTCAACTTTCGTTGGTTAAGAATTAGAACGTATGTATAGACGGTTCGGATTATTTCACAAAACCTTTCGGGTGTGAAATAATCTAGAATCTAGAAAACTCTCTTTTGAAGCTCATCTCTAGCATTAAAATCATTCTATGCATAATCATAAGCAAGACTACTCAACCATCAAACATCATTCATAAGCTCTAACACCCTAGATCTACCAAACCAACAATCCAAAAGTGAACTACTCACACATGATAGAATTGCAAAAGTAAACCGTACAAATGATAGATAAGCAAAACATAATCAAGATTTTATAAAAAGATTTGAATAAAAGTACAAAACATAAGTTTAGATGATGAATTAAAAAGCATAAGAACTAAAACAAGAACACTCAAGAACAGAGAAAAAATATCATAAGTTGTTGAAAAGGAAAAGAAGATAAAAGATTAGATATTTTTCTACACACAATTGGAGTATATATAGTGGAGTGTCGGCAATCGGTTGTCAAAATCGATTGTAGACCGATTTTGTGTCCAAAATCGGTTGCTGAAATCGGTTGCAAACCCATTTAGTAACCTTTCGTATGCGATTCATCGTATTTGCCGCTCGGTTTCCGAAATCGGTTGCAAACAGATTTAGTATCCCAAAATCGGTTGCTGAAATCGGTTGGAAACCGATTTAGTGTCACAAAATCGGTTGCTGTAATCGGTTGCAAACCGATCGGATCATAACTTTTGACTCATAGCTCGGATTGGTCTAATTTAACCACCATTGGAAAGATACTTCAATTTCCTACAACTTTGATGAAAAGCTTGAAGGCTAGTTCGCAGGGAAAGGCCTTCATATGAGTCTATCTTTAAGGCACTTCTGACATATTCTGAGCCATTTTTTTGTCTTTTCTATTTCTTTGCATCTCCTTTACACATCTTGATCTCTTATTGCTCTTTTAGCTTGATAACATCTTCCTTAAGCTCCAAATGTCTCCAAAAAGTCAAGATTCACTCCATGAACCTATACAAACAAATAAAATGCAAATGCATACTAAACAAGTACTAAATGAGACAAAATTCATTGAAACTAAACGAAGTAAAGCTATAAAAATACTAAAAAACACATGATATCATTATGTAGGAGAATCGCTTGAATTTTCTATTTCGTTTATAGAATTTTCACTATTGCTTTCTTCAGATATTTCTGATTCTGAAGTTAATAATAGTTTGGTTAATTTTTCTTAGATATCTGGTTGATCGTAGAATATTTTATTAATTTTCTTTTTTATTTTACATTCTATTGATCTATGTCCCAGACTTTTGCAATTCCAGCACACTATTCTTTGTTTATTAAATTTTTTTTGAATAATTATTATTCTTTGAATAGTGTTTATTTTTGAATAATATTAATTGATTGGTTTTTTGGGAAAATCGTTATGTTTTTGATAATGTCTGACATTGTTAGTATTTTTTTGTCTATATTTTCGTCGTTTGATTCTTGATGGTGGAGTGAGTTGTTGTTTAAAACCATACTGTTCATAGAATTAGCCCATAATTGTTTTAAACTTGAATTTATCGTTTCGTTTTTTATCTCTATGTTCTTGACATATTGCTAATATTTTTTTTTTTTGATAAATGCAAATAATTGACCATAAGTTATAGTATTCCAGGGGATTGGTAGTCCTCCGGAATAATCTTTTAACTTATTGATTATTCTTTCTGCAAAAAATGACGGTAATCCTGAGATAAACCGTTCTTTCCAAAAAAGGTTGATTACAATCATTTCTTTGGAATATATTTGTTACAAAGATATCTTTATACCATTTAAAGTCGCCTAATGTTGGGCATCTTAAATTCGTTAGTACCATTTTTTTTACTTTCTAACTCTTCTGCTGATTACCAATAAAATGCATTGTTAATGTATGGATTAATACTTCTACAACATTTTATTTTTCTATTTCTTCATAGAGACCATAATCATCTTCTACTCGTATTGTTTCAACATGGTTAATAATTGATTCTTGAGTAATTATATCTATTGAATTATCCCACCAATACTTTAATGCTCCATTAAATCTAGTTATTAAAATAATGCATGCTTGTTTATCAGAATGGCCTCGAGCTTTATAGGCTGTAGCAACCATTCCCATTTCTTGAAATAAATTCATTATTTTATATTCAGAACGTCCGTCAATATTTCATTCGTATATACTATCACCAGTGTATACATTACTAGAATATTTATGGTGTTCTTCATATAAAAGATCAGGTGGAGTGTGTCTTTTATAATAAGGTTTATTTGATCTCATCATTTTATTTTTTATTCGATAAACTTCTTGATTATCGCTTTATGATTGTATTGATGTTTGAATAGATTCATTATCATTTTCATCTATATTATTGATTCCTTTTCCTATATCTATTTTTTCTAATCTATCAACAATTGTTTTTAATATTTTGTTTTCTGAAAATTTAATTTGTCTTGTTATAGGTTTGAAAATTGGTGTGAATACTAACGAGAAAGGGTGTGGATTTTGTTTAGTTGGTTCAGCTATTGGGGGTTCAAATCTAATTGGGTTATCTAGTTTAATATTTTGGTTTACGCTTTCTGTTTCTGAGTCTGTACTAGTTTGACCAGTACGATATTCAGAAAAAGAAGCTCTAGAATGATAAGAACTTATTCTTGGTGGAAGTGGTTCTCTAATTGAGCCGAATCGTAATAATATTTTTCCATCTTTTTGTTCAATAATTCTTGAAATATTTCTTTGTTCGAAATTCTAATTGGTTGAGTTATCTCAATTTTCCATTGGTCTGGAATAGTTATTTCGTTCTATTTTAATTGTCTATGTATATATGTAGTGATATGAATAATCCCGGGATGGAGCACCTTCGAGGGGTAAAAGACTGAAGATATGAGAGCACCTAGACGGGGCGAACTTCGAGGTCGCCAAGGAGTGTTAGGTGAAGGTTTGAGATCGCCTTAGACTGGGCGAACTGAGAGATTGGCTAGAGGTGTGAGGTGAAGGTATGAGATCGTTAGACGGGGCGAACTAGAAGTGATAGGTGAAGATAGGAGATCGCCTAGAGATCACTCAATGTCAACGGACGGGGCGAACAGTGAGGTCGCCTAGTGGCGTTAGGTGCAGATATGAGTTTGCCTAGAGATCGCTCAATGGCAACGGATTGAACTCCTTCAATGTCTCGCTCAAGATATGACTCACTTGATGAAGACAAAGGTTGATTCTTTTGGATATGACACACCAAAGGAATCGATTTTGATTGTTGGATATTACTCACCAAACAATCGATGTTTGTTCTCAAAGAACAGAAGAAAAATCACTCTGAATTTTTATATGAAAGATGTCTGCGTTTTCTTTAGCACAACTCACGTTATAAAGAAGAAGAAAGAGTAAAGTTATAAAGAAAAATAAGGCTAGGCGTTTTCTAGCATTTGGGTCAACACCTCTCCTTTTGGGCTTGATATTTCTGAAAAATGAGACCCACAATGATGAGAGTGACCCATTTGCCTCATTAAAACCTTCCTTTGGAAAACCCATTGGGACAAAACCAAAGGCTAGGAAAAAGAGTATAAACGAATCACCCGTTGATTAGTCCACTCGAGCAACCAAGATGATTTGATCCTCGGGCTGAGTTTTAGACGGTTGAACTTGAGTGAGTAGTGCGGTGATGGCGTTCTGAAACTCCTTGGCTCTCGATCTTGTCATCGGTCCACTTGGTACTGTTAATGCACCCTTGGCTTCATGCTGCACTCGATAGTTTTCCATGATCACATCAGGTAGCATTTAGTGTATCTTTACTATGAACTGCTAATATAGTTGTTTTTCCTTTATCGTCTTGTAGTAAACATCTTGGATTAAATTCAGATGTTGATTGTTTAAAATAGATTCGATAAAGTAATAGATATCCATGTCTCTCATTTTGAAATTTTATTTCTGGTAAATGAACAGTTAACACTAAAGTATTGAGTATTGTTGGATCATGTAAACTTACTTGAAAATTAGGAGCGCAATTGAAATAGATTGGTCCATTGCATAAGTTTGATTGAACTGCTCCAAGGAGTGAGTCCTCAAATTTTAATAGGGTTTTATCTCTTAATAACATTAATATTGGAGAATCAATACCGGTTCATGATAAAGGTTTAATTGTGATTTGGACTAATCCAAAATGAAGATAATTAAATCCTTTTTGTTTATATTTATCTAAAGCTATTGATGATAATAGTTTCATTTCTTCCCATTCATTTTGAAGAGAGAGTTTGTTCATATTCTTTTATTGCAAAAGTTGTTCTAAAATCAAAAGTACCGATTTGATAAATATTTTCTGGATTAATATGTGGTAATTGATTTTTAGATATTTCTTGGGTAAGACATCATCATGCTGTCTTGTGAGGTGCAAAGTTTCATGCTCATCAAAGGCTATGATTGTGTCGAGTATTTGCGGTTCATCGCTCATGTTGGCTTTCATTGTGGCAGCTCGCTTATGCCTTTTTATTGCTCTGATGAAATCTCGGCATAATTTTGATCCTCCCACGATCACATCGATTCTTTTCTTCGGAGTGCTGGAAGGACCAGAATCGAATAGCCTCGGCTACTTTCCTGTTGGAAGCGATCTTTCAGCTTTGGCTTTTCCTGCATGGTAGGTCTTAACTAATTTTTCGATGTTAAAGCTTGCGAGGTCTCCAGAAGCCCATAACTCGGTGAGGTGTCTCTTGAGGATGCTGCAATCTTTTGTAGAGTGTCCATTCACTTTATAAATATCGCAATATGTTTTTTCATCGCGCACCCAAGTTTTCGTAGATGGAGGTCCATATATTCCTCGTCCGGGAGATAGTCTGCCTACGTTGTTGTTGTATGGGCCAACGCTGAACCACTTTAGGTCTCTGCTATCTTTTGGTTCAAACTGCTTAGGGAGAGTTCCAATGTTTAACTTCGCTGGTCGATACTTCTTTGCGAAACTTAGTTTTTCTTCTTCCGCGTCCATCCAGTTATTGGCTCGGAACAAAGCGTCTTGAATTATCGTCGGACGGTGAACGATGAGTTCCTCTCGTAACTCATGCCACAGGCTATTTCTCAAGGTAGATATTGCTGCGAAATGTGATACTCCAGGGATCTTTATTATATCCTTAAACTTGGCTATGTACTTCCGGAGCAATTCGTTCGGTCCTTGCACCAAATTCCACAGATCAGCATCGGAAGTTCCCTTCTCTATAAACATGGAATACTACTTGAGAAACACGGCCGAGAGTTCGTTGTAGCCGTCGTTCATTCCTGGCTCGAGTGGGGTAAACAATAGCAAGGTTGAACCTAGAAAAATTTTCAAAAAAAAGTTTTGTAGTAACCCGGATCCTCTTCGTTCTCATCCAAATCAATTTAGCAAATTGCTATCTGGACAGCTGCCAAGTAGTTCTTTGGATCGCCCTTTCTATCGTACATCAGCAAGTTAACCTTACGGGAGTCTCTTATTCGAAGGCTTGCGATTCGCGAGGTGAACGATGTACGCCTCGTCTCCTCGATCATCCTATAGATCTCCAGTGCCGAACTGGTAGCCTGGTGGAATTTTGACTTCACCTCCCTCAGTTCACAGTGGACTCTCTCAAACTCTACCGATGGTGCTACGTTGCGTACATCGGTCCCACCCCTTTCCCGCTCTTCTTCATTTGGGACTCAGTTTTCTCCATCACTAAGCTCGCTAGGATTTCCCACCTGGAGAGGGTTTTCAGTATCACCTACTAGGTTACATGTTGTTGGCATCACCACGGATCCAGGAGTTACATGACCTTGCGAGTTGGGAGAGTCGAAGTTCAACGGTCCTCGTCGGATTCCTGGGTTGTTTCCTGCACTCAAAGATTCTAAATGATCCGAAACAGAAGTCTGATTTTTGGTTAAAGTTACTTGGGCGGTTTGCAGATTGGCCACAGTCTGCTCCAAACTTCTGAACAAGGTAGCCAAGCCGTTTGTGCTTACGGTTAGTTGCTTGAGAGCATCGACAACACACTGGTCATCAAGGGTAGCTTGGTTGCGTCTTGAAACTTCTGAAGGGTTTGAAAGCTTAGTGTCCCCATAGATGGCGCCAAAATATGGATGTCGGATTCACACACTCAATTATTTGTAGTATTCGTGACCTAAAACTCTCAAGGTCAAAAGTACAAGTCGAATATGTATATAATGTATAAGAGAATGTATAAAATTGTAGAGAAAAAAGTAAGATTGTATTGATAATGTAAAAGAACTTTTTCTCCCCTTTTGCTATGGGGTTCTGTATTTATACACAATGATTAAGATCAAAATGGCTAATTAATACAATAATTCTCCTTAAATGTGCTGGTTTTTATCTTGTCTTTATTAGCCTTGATTTAAATCTTGTTATGCCTATCATGGGCCTTTACAAATTGCTCTCTTCCCTGGGCCTTAGTTTTCTTTGATGGATTCCCCTAAGTCCATCGCTTTGCTTTTACGAGCTTATTGACGGGTCTTCCGAGCCTTATCACTTCAACGATACTCTACTTCGTTGTGGACCCCTTGACTCTGACATAACATGGACATCTCTTTCCGGATCCCGAGCCCTCAGTTCGGGGTCCGACACCAACATCTAGGATGTGAAAATCTTTAGGGACTACGCAATCTCCTATGACTAGTTGCAGGTTGCGAACTAATCCATTGGGAATTTTCTGTGATGAGTCTCCAAATACTAAACTTAGGTTGAACATAGATACGTCTCGTAATCCAAGCTTTTCTGCGACACTTCTTGACATAACATTAACATTAGCACCAGTATCACAATGAGAGTTAGAGTATTCGATGCCTTTTATGGAGCAAGAGCAAACAAAACGTCCATGGTCTACGAATCATGTCTTCGTGGGAATCAAAGAGTGGTACCAAGGGCTCGACTTCATGTCTGGTGAGGGCTAGTATGGGTGAGATCACATTACAATATCCCTTACGATTTTCTTCGGGTTTTCCCCGAAGAACACCAACTTGTCTTGTGACAGCATCTGCGGTTTAAGTGACTTTACTTTCTACCTTCTTGACATTGGTAGAAACACTTTCAAACTTCCCATTCAATTCACTATAAACGTTGTCGACTTTCATGTTGATATCTCTCGACTGCTTTTGATGAGAAGCGAGTATTTGTTGCATGATCATCTCGTGCTTACTATATTAAGAAATAGGCGCTTGGGCTGGTCCGGCTTGAAAAAGGCACCTTGTTTTTGTCGTTGTTGAAAGAAGCTCTCGGCTGGAAATTTTTGCCACCAAAGTTGTTGTTTTGAAAGCGATTTTTAAACGGCTTTGCTTATTACGAATAACTTTGATCCTGAGGATTCTCCACATTCGGGTTCCTGTAAGAGAGGTTAGAAGTGTTTTTAAAGTTGTTGTTGAAGTTGTTATTGTGCCCACGGTTTTTGTAGTATCCTTGGGCACCAACATAGTTGACATCTTCCTCATGATCGTTTGTTGAATCATCAAACTCTTGTAAAGCTTCCACGTTTCTGTTATCAATGGTCTCGCAAGCGTTCACTGCTCGTTGTTGGTTCCTTATATGTTGACTCATCATATTCTTAAACTCGTTGATTTGCTTAAAATCTGAATCACTAGAACGTATAGTTCTGTCAAAGTCGGTACAACTATTGCTATTGGATGAAGCAAGGTTGTCGACGAGAGCTCACCGTTCTAGAACGGTCTTGGTACTGAAATCTTCATTGCTGGCCGTGTCGAGTGAAAGTTGATACTTGGGGTGTAATCCTCTGTAGAAAGTACTTAAGATATTACCTCCGGTGAAGCCATGGTGAGGATAATTACGTTCGTAGTCCTAAAAACGTTCCCATGCTTCATAGAATGATTCGACAGGTTCTTGTTGGAATCCTTGTAGCTTATTTCTAAGAGATTTGGATCTCGACTTCGTGTAAAAGTGAATGAGAAAGGTTGAGTTGCATCATTCCCGATTAGCAATTGATCCTGGAGGTAAAGACTTTAACCAACTATGAGTTTTATCGGCTAGAGAGAAAGAAAAAAGTTTACACTTCAAATAATCTTTGGATACTCCATTCGTTCTTGTTGTATTGCAGATTTCTTCAAAGAGATCGATGTGATCCATCGGATGTTCTGTGGTGACACCATGGAATTGATTCTGCTTCACTAAGACAATGATTTGAGGTTTATCTCGTAATCATGTCTCGGTGGGTGAGGGACTCGTATGGCAGCTCGGTCTTGAGGCTATTGGTTTGGAGCATCAAAATTGGCTATCATATGGTTTTAAGCGGCGCGTCTTAGAGGATGCACGTACGCAGCTTGTCTAGCAGCAACAGTAGGTGTCTCCCATGCCTAAAGGATTACCATCGTGTTGTTGATCTTGACCAACCAAAGGATCTAGTTGTTCTTCAGCAGGTGCGTAGATGGGGTTCCCATCTTTGTCTTGGAGTGGTTGTCCGGGCCCATCAAGGGCTGGGACACGTTGTTGCTGGTCGATGTTAAGAAGACCTTGGTCTTGGTTCCTTTGATCGACCATGAGCTGTTGTCTTCGAAGTTTTCTAATTGCACATTCAATTCTGTCAATGTCTTGGCAAGGAGCTAAACTTCATGAGTTTTGACTCCTAGCAATGCACTGCAAAGCCAAAGACAAAAACTAAAAGGGAAACAGAGATTATCGAAAAACAGAGAAAAATAAAACGAAAAATTCAAAGTATCTTAGATGAGATTTTTATGGAATTCAAAGGTTGCTATTACTCCCCAGCAATGGCGCCAAAAAGCTTGATGTGTGTCAATATTTTACCTCAAATAGGACACAACGTAAAGAATTCACGAAAGGAAATCTAACTAAGATCGATCCCATAGAGAGTGAAAATCTAACATAAAGAATTCACGAAAGGAAATCTAACTAAGACGGAAAAAGAGGAGTTTGGTTTGTGGTTTTCCTAATGACTAAAGCAATGAAATAAGCAAATAAAATTGGTTGTAAGCAATGAGACTAAAGCGTTGGATGTTTGGGGATATCTTAGGGTATCATGGTTCTCGGCAAATCAAGTGTTAAGATCATATGTAAGTTTCTAATATAATCGATATAGGTTCTCAACTACGAAACACGAACAAACAAACAACCTATAAGTCATAAATTGAATATCTAAAGTCTCCATACTCAGTTACTCAACAATTCGCAGGTAACGACACTTATCGACCAGCAAGTAAAGCGAGTTCCATAAGTTCGCAAAGCTTCATAACTCAACTGACCCAGGTTATGAAGCAAGGCTCAGGTAACACTAGTGTCGAGAAGTAGGTTTACAAGGTTTGCGTTTCTATTCTCTAAGATCAGTGTTTGGTGATCAATCCAAACAAAATGAATTAAGTAAAAGATGTCCCAGAAGAACTCTAACAGTGATCGAATAACAAATCTAACAACCTAACAAGTTTTGAACCATGAATCCCCTTTGAATCACCCCATCAAACCCAACAAAGAGACTACTCGATCATGATGCAAGTAAACGACATAGATATCATAAAGACCAGCATTATAAATGATTCAAATAAGCAAAAGGGGTTCAAAAGAAACTTCTCTAAACGTCACAGAAGGTAGCTTTGTCTCCCCAAAGACGATAAAAGTAAGAAAGAGGTAAGAAACAATGAAGAATAAAGATGAATCTTCAAGGGATGAATTCTCCAGGGCTTGGAGGCAATGAAAGAGCTCTGGAGGCTGCTGAAAATAGGCATAAAAGAAAAATTAAGAGGCCGTAGGGTTTTCTCCTTTTGTTGCGGTACTTATAGGCTCAGTCTCGGTTTTGGACAAAAACGCTAAAACTACGTAGTTTTGATAAGTGCAGGGACGAGGGCTTGAAGACCAGTCATGTGGGCTATTATCGGTGTGAGGAGTAGAACTGAGACCGGCCACGGCTCCCATGGCCGGTGTGGCCAAGAGGTCTCCGATCTGTCATAGGTCTTCTAGCCGATCTGGATAGTGTCTTCTTCAAACGGGCATGCAAAACAATTGGCTGAATGTATTAAGATGATTCTACATCAAGGTAAGTCTTGACTCTTCTACCTTTCCATAGAGTCCAAGATCTCTTGATTTGGTGCACGGAAAGGCCTTTAACGGACGCCAAATTTCGCAAGCTTCGAAACTGTCCTGAAACGGGTTTTGCTCATCTTTTTCTCCTTTTTTGCTCCAAACTTATAAAAGACTCCGGAAAGCATAAATACTTGAAAATGGCCTTGAAGTCTTTATAATGACTTAAAATCTTTACTGAAAATCTAATAAAAACATATTGAAAATTGGCGAAAATACGATAATATCAAGTCTTTAGGAAATATCTAGCATAAATAATTATTACGTGCGAAAGCAGAATAATTTTACATTATTAATTCAAGTTCAAAAACGAATCTTAATGCTTTCCATAATTTATTTACATGTCTAATATGAATGCTCTGATGATTTACCTAGGCTCAATGTTCTTATTTTATTGATTTCTTTTACATGAGTTTCTGTGACTCCTTGTTTAATTCTATCTTAATTTAGATCTATATAGTCTATCGTGTGCTTGATTGGCTTCTGTGGATTCGATCTCTAAATACTATTGTGATTGTACTATGCACTTGCGGTATTTTACTTAGGTTTAAAACATGTGCTCAACAATTTATGATGAGAATGGAGATAGCGATGTAGTGGTTGATTTTCAGATTTGTGAGGTGAATAGCGAGGGAATTCTGCAACTACTTTTGGGTCGAAATTTCTTAGCTAGTGTTGGTGCAATCATGTATTGGCCAAAGCAAAGAATGTCATTTCAGTATGTTGACGTGAATGTGTTCTACTACGTTCTACCACTGGGTGCTACAAGTCTCAAGATCAAAAGAGATATTCTGATTCAAGAGGATGGGTCAAACCACGCGGAGAGTGTGTTCTCTTCTTTGGGCTAAGCTTGATCAACTCAAGGTAGGGACTTCAAACAAGCGATGTATGGGTGTATGGGAGGCAACCCATAGGAGTTCTTCATTTTTCTTTTTCTTTTTGGTGTTTTTGAACTTATTTATCTAATTTTCGGTTTTTCTTTTTGCAATTTTTGAACTTTTATAAGTCCAATCATTCTGTAATGTTATGAAAATGAGTTAGGAACAGGTGCTAAATGCAAAAGATGCAAATTTTTGAAGTTCCAAAAACACTCCCGATCGGTATTGCACTACAACCGATCGGTATAGAAATGTTTCAGTACCGATTGGTACAGATGTTTAATCTGGTTTAATTCACTGTTCAATTCACTCGAATTGGACCAGACTAAAAAGGAAAACCCTAACCTTAAACAATTTCTCCTTCTTCTACCCTCTCATTTCCACCATTTTTACACTTTCAAAACCTTCACTCTCACTCAAATTTCTCTCTCAATTCTCAAAGGTTTTGAGTGGTTTTTGGATGTTTTCCACTCGATTTTTCAAGCAAAATATGTTTATCATATCCCCATTCTCGATCTGCTAAGGTATGTGCTTCAATTTCTCTCTTTTACACTCGATATTTTTGAGTTTTAAAAATGTGGAAGGTTAGTTTTAATTTCCATTGATGTTTAGCTTGATTTAGGAATGAGGAATGAGGCTTAGAATGTGTTAGAACTGGTTAGGAGGCTTGAATTTGAGTTTTGAGTGATGAAAAGTGTGGAATTTGGATTTTGGATTTTGGATTTTGGATAAATAGTGAAATCGTGTTAGATAGATGATACTTAGGTTTTTGCTATCAATTCCCTAGTGTACTATCATTGTCATTCTAATACAAAAGGTTATCAATCCAAATGGGTGTGATGCTAACAGATAGGATGCAATCAGATATTCCACAAACTCGATTTACGGTGTTAGTGTTTCGTTAACGGACGCTGACTAAGCACCACGTGTTAGCCAAAAACGACAGCGTTTCATTTATATCACAAACTTATTTGTAACAAAAAGATTCAATCACAAAACTCATACACACATAATGAAATCATTTGCATTACAAAACCTGAAAGTTTAGTCAAAGTCAATGACTTGGCTTTGAGGTGGTTGACTTGATCCGATGCATCCATCCTTAGTCGTATTCCCTTTACTCTTCTTTGGAGGCTTCACAGGTCCTTCTGGGCACTTTCTTTTGCTATGCCCTGCTTGACCACACCTCCTACAATGCATGATCTTTCTTTCTCGTCTAACAACAAGAGGGTTTACCTCCTTCACCTGCTTATTTGCCTTGCTTTTCTTCTTTTTTGGTGACTCATTCCTCTCTGTAATTCTTTTCTCAATTCGATTTCTACCTTGAGTTATCTCTCTCGGTGGTGGCAATAGCTTTGTCTGTCCAGACTTTTTCCAGAAGTTAATGCCTCTAATCCCATCTATATATGCATTGTACTCATCTCTCCACCTAGAAGTCAGATACCAACGCGATATGAAGTCCTCTTGATTCAACTTCTTGTCTGAAATTACCTTCAAAGCATGGGGGCAAGGAATTCCTGACATCTCCCACCTCCGACATGTGCAAGAATGCATGCCCAAGTGAACGATGTATGATGAATTCTTCTCCTTAACCTCATACTCTCTAGGACTAGTAGGCCATGCCTGAAAGTGTTTGACTTTAGAAAGCTCCAATTCCACTTTCTGCATCGCTTTAATACTGTATTTTCCTTGGTGCTTGCATGCTTTCTTCTTTCTAGTATCCATGCGCAACATTGATCTTCTCCTAACAGTCTCTAACATCTCCACCAAAGGTATTTCTCTTGTAGGATTGATGGCATTATTGAAAGAGTCAGAGATGTTATTACTTACATCATCACAGGTGGCTGTTGGCTTTAGAAATGCAACTATACAGTTTCTTGGATTCTTCTGCATCACCGACTCATAGACGTTCATGTCATATTGTCTTAGTTTTTCCAAATTTTTGTCATACTGTGCGCTGTTGTAACTCTTGGCAAGCTTCCAGAACAAGCCCTTCATGTCAGTCCTATGTGGGTGTCTTCTTGAGATTTGCATAGATGTGCCTTGCACACATCCGATGCTCAACGTATGGCAAGAACTCAGAAACAGCAAGCAATAAACCCTGAAATCAATTATACAAGATTAGTCATCAAGTCTGAATATCATAATCATAAAAGTAATAACTCATAAACTTAAATCAATTTAAAGTTTTACCTTCTGACGGTCTGAGATGATGGTGTAACCAGAGCCATCTCCCAAATTAAAATCATACTTTAGCTTCTCAATAAACCATTTCTAGTTGTCTTCATTCTCTTTTTCCATTACAGCCCATGCAATTGGATACATCTGGTTATTTGTGTCTCTTCCAATAGCCGCCAAAAATTGACATTTTGTAGTGTTCTTTAAAAAACAGCCATCAAGCCCAAATATTGGTCGACAATATTTACTCCAAGCTTTCTTGATCCTTCCAAAACAGATATAGAACCGATGAAATACATCTAGTCCCGACTCATTCTCGAATGTCTCAAGCTCCACAGTTGAATCTTTATTCGAGCTATTGAGAAAATTAAAAGAACAAGTTAGTAATGGAAATATGAAAAAAATGTTAGAAAATTCAACAAAGTAGATATCTTACTATAATAGCTCAAGGCGGTAGTCTTTCATCCTTGAGTATTGCTCATCATGCTCTAGCTGTATCAAATCCAATGCTCTTCTCTTTGCCTTTCTAGCCACATCATTTGTTACAACCAGCTGCCACCATGTATGGATTTACTCTTGAATAGGTTTAGGCATCAACTTGGGATTATCTCTTATAGCAGAAAGAAACAGCTTTGCAACAACCTCTTGTGTGAGTATTTTACTATATCCAGTCTTCATGCAACTGTGTGAACTATTGTACCTCTTGACCATCCACTTATGCAAAGGTGCCTCGTAGGAGCAGTAAATACTCCAGGCACATGGTGGTCTTTCTTCTTCAGCTTCTACATTTTCTGGAACCACTCCATCAATTTCTTTATCTCCTTCACTTCCATGTGCACTTACAGCACATTTCACTTCTGATTTGTCTTTATCCCATCTCGTATAATGAACATTTCTGCCTGACTTCAAAACATAATCCACAATCGCTTATTTTAATGCCTCTAAGTTATCAAAAACTTGCATGTACTGCAGAATACCACTTCCTTTTATGTATGTCACATAGTCAAGAGTCTCATCATCTTCACCACCTGATTCCACTGGGGTCGCATACTCATCATACTCTGAGTCAACATCGATAAACTCAGCCATATTTCTTTCCACTCTTAATTCTTCCTCAAACTCTAAACTATCATCTCTTCCTCCATTATTCGCATTTTCAGGCTCATCTTCAGCTATATCAGGTTCCACGAAGATGTCTATGCCATTCTTGAACCATTCAGCAGTGAAACACATCTTTTTGAAGTTTTCATCACCGTTGCAAATTGCTTTCCGATCCTCCTGCCCATCAAATGGCAACTTATACCAGACTCTTTGTCCATACAAACTCACCGGAAGCTGCTTAATCATCTCAGGAAACAAGTATATGGCCTTTGTTTTGATTAACATAACACTACCACCATCATAGTAGGATTTTCTATCAACCTTCTTGAATTTTCCATCATAGTAACTGGTGAACGTAATAATGTCATCTTCGTCGTCAGTACTACAATAATTTTCCAAAAAAAATATTATGACTCGTTTGCACATTTTATGAAACACATGGTGGGCATAAAATAATTTTATTCTCTAATTAAGTAAAATTTAACAAACCAACTAAAATCTAACAAAGCAAAAGCCATCATACTCTGTGTTACAAAATCATAAACATATCATTTATTTGGGGGTAATTTAACTAAGCTTGCAATCACCCCCCCCCCCCCCCCCACATTCGACCATCACCTAAACATAATATCATCCTACAAAATCCAAAAGCTAATTCCTTATGTAAGAGATTTAATTCAAAGCTCAAACCTTTATGAATACCCAAAGCTAGAAACCTCTGAATCTGAATGGCCCAGATTTAGAAAGATAAGATTTTTCACCACAAAATCGAAAACCCTATAGAACAAATTCTTAAAACGAATTAATTGACTTACCCCATCATCGAAACAACATACACCTTCTTAGATCATCAAACAAAGAACCCTGCGCCGTCCAAGGAAGCTTATTAATCTTTGAATGAAAGTAATCGATTTGGGTATAAAGCAAAGGCCCGAATAGGAAGAAGAAGAGATGAAAAAAAAATTAGAGAGGTTTTATGAATTTAATTGTGATGTAAATGAAACGCTGTCGTTTTTGGCTAACACGTGGTGCTTAGTCAGCGTCCGTTAACGGAACACTAACACCGTAAACCGAGTTTGTGGAATCAAGCCGACTACAGAAAGTTTAGGGGGAGAATTTAAATTTATAGATAGTTCATGTGTGTTAAAGCACAGGCCAAAAGGACCTGTGAAGCCTCCAAAGAAGAGTAAAGGGAATACGACTGAGGATGGATGCATCGGATCAAGTCAACCACCTCAAAGCCAAGTCATTGACTTTGACTAAACTTTCAGGTTTTGTAATGCAAAAGATTTCATTATGTGTGTATGAGTTTTGTGACTGAATCTTTTTGTTACAGATAAGTTTGAGATATAAATGAAACGCTGTCGTTTTTGGCTAACACGTAGTGCTTAGTCAGCGTCCGTTAACGGAACACTAACACCGTAAACCGAGTTTGTGGAATCAAGCCGACTACAGAAATTTTAGGGGGAGAATTTAAATTTATAGATAGTTCATGTGTGTTAAAGCACATGTCAAAGTTTTGGCCATTTTCCCCAATTGTGACTAACAGAAGCTAATAGAAGCTAATAAACAGAGACAGCAACAGAACAATCAGATAAACAAAGAGCTCTTAAGGATGGGGTAATGGACCAGTTAATCTTCCTTAATCAACCTAGGTGTTTAACAAAACTCAAAGAGAGTTAATCCCTAGACAATAGACTCAAAAGCTGACTAATCTACTTTCATGACAGAAATCATCAAGCTAAGCTAGTTCCAGACCTAACTCATTAGCTAAATATAACCGAACAGGCATTAAGATGCAGTCTATTAAATCCAATAAACACTCTAGACAACTAATCTCTGATACTTGATTCCATATCGCGTATCTGAATTTGATCACTTCTAGCGGATTGGAGTTTTTCTTATCAACTCTAGTTCTCTTTTCTTCTTTTTATAAAAGACATCTTAAGTTTTTTGCTCTTTTCTTATTTTTCTAACTTTTTTTTCTTTTGCCCAGAACCATTCTTTTCAATACTTCCCAAATCCTTTACTAGAACAACCAACTCTTTTTTTTTTTACATTTTCCTCCTAAGAGCTCTTAACCTTTTCTCAATCGTTTCTTTCTTTTTCAACCAAACTCAAACCCAGGATCAAGTTCTCACCTAGTCCTATCTAGTCCAAAAAGCGTGAACTAGAACTACATAGGATGTTATTCTTGTCGGCTCAAACCTAACACTTTCTACCAAGCTCAATCCAAAAATAGGCCTAATACTCATAAATCACAATTGGCTTGAAAGGAAGATAGGTTAAGGGTATGGGAAACTGTTCCAATGATGGGAATCAGCTACTTGGATTAACAAGAGTGGTAAAGGAGAAAGAAAATTCAAGTATATATATGGTATCTGATATATCAAGATTTTTACGGTTTTTAACCATGATATTAGTCTTGTTTTAGAGTCTTTTTAGTGTCTTTCTAGTCTTTTAGAGTCTTTTTAGTGTCTTTCTAGTCTTTTGGACTTATTTGGAGATTATGAGACGTTTTGGAGCAAGCCGAGAAGCTACGCTGAAAAAACAAACTCGGATAGCAAAATTGGTGTGGATGTCGATCGACACCAGATGTCAGTTTCGGTCGACACCAATATCTGACGGCAATCGAATTTCCCATTTTTTTGAAGTTTTAAAGAATTGCAAATTTGGCCCAGAAGTTGTCCCTGTTTACAAATAAAGCCCAAATCGTGTTTTAGCCTATTTATAGGATTTTAAGGTCATTGTTTAGACCAATGCTTGATTTTTGAGCAGCCACCTTTTCAGGGATTTTTGGAGAAGATTTCTAAACACTTTTTCTTCTTCTTTTGATTTTCTTAATGCAATTTATTTCATTTATGATTTGTGTTTCATTTACCATATCTGAGTAATCTCCCTGTTAGGTTTAGGGTTTTCAAAGGAATTCATGAATTGTTAGATTGTTAGATTGTTAGGATTGAATCTATAGAGTTCTTCATCTAGATTGTGTTTATCGCTTATTCTAGCTTAGCTACTGATACGCGATATGGAATCAAGTATCAGAAAAGGAAAAGGAAGACTCTAGAAGCTTCTTAATTTTCCATAATGAATTAGGACTTTTAATATTTTCCTTTTAATTTAAAAGCAATCAAGTATTTCTTTTTACATTAGAATAAGGTTTAGGTGATTTTCCTTTTTATTTTAGTTGTACCAAGGTCTATATAAAGACCTCTTATGATCATCTTCCAACAACTAACCTAATTCTCTAGCAAGAGACTTGGGTTAAGAGGAAGTTAAGTTTTTTTAATCTTTGTGTTCTTAAGCTTTAGCAACGGGTCCGATAACAAGAGCTAAGGCTAAGGCTTTGGCTCATAACAACTTGGTATCAGAGCCAATCGATTCAATGGGAGACGGAGCGTTAACAACATCACAGTTTGAGCAGCTGAAACAGATGCTCGAGGCTATGACGACTAACCTACATAAGAAAGTTGATCCGCTACACAACGCTGTGGGAGAACTCAAAGAAGCTTCGACTGCACAACAAACAGTCCTAGAATCAACAATTAGCGCCCAACAAGAGGAACGAGCACAAATCAAATCCATGGTCGAGGAGCTACGGGAAGAACAACACAAACTCAAGGAGGTCGTCACAGCAGAACAAGAAGAACTTTTCAACACAGTTCGCTTTCTAACTTCAGGGCTTGGAGGTGATATGGTTGGGGAAGACAAGGAACCGTCATATGGGTCTCGGACAAAAACCGCGAGGAGGAGTCGCAGCAAGCGATGGAGGCAGAGAACAAAAGATGGTTCAGTCAGGAGGACCTTGGAAGAGACGATCGTTGGGTATAGAAAGAGGACATCGCCTAACAGACGGAGGAGGAGAGTGGCCTGTGAGGCAAATTGGCATCAATCCAACGGAGGAAAAATCGGGATTTGAACAAAGCGGCTATCAAGGTTACAAAAAGACGAGTTGGAAAAGTAACCTCGACAGGAAAGAAACCGAGAACTATATGGTGAACCTGGCGAAGATAAAATTTCCATCTTATGATGGAACAACTAATGCGATTGAATGGCTGCAGAAGTGTGAGGACTACTTTGAAGACCAAGGGGTATTCAATGATGACGCTAGGGTTAGGCAAGCCACGTTCGTATTAATGGGACAAGCCTACCAATGGAATGCAAACTTACGAAGGTTGATCACGCATAGATTGGGGTGGGTGGAGTTTAAGAGGATCTGCAAATGTAGGTTTGGGAGAGCAGATGCTGTTAACCCGGTAGGTGAGCTAAGTAATTTACAACACACAGGAACAGTGGATGAGTACTGTAATCGTTTTGAAGATTGTCTTGGTCAGCACTTTTGCGCTGGATTAGCCGACAATCTACGGAAAGAAGTGGAGTATTTACGACCCGAGACTATTTTTGAAGCAATGGAATATGCAAGGGATAATGAATATAAGATTGAGGGCGATAGACGAATGCGAACTTTTGTGGGACACACCGCTCCAACGACAACACGTTATTCAACTCCGCCGTTTCGACAAACAAGGAATGGATATCGGGGGACTTCAAGCGTGCGAGAGGGCGATGCTCAAAAGGATCGACAAAGCAGTCAAAAACAAAATGTTACAAAACCAGTTTGGAAGAAGTTGACGAATTCCGAGATGGCAGAAAGATGGTCAAAAGGGCTTTGCTTCAATTGCGATGACTTGTATGCTCCAGGACATATGTGTAAACCGGTTTTGTGCCACATCTTGCCGATTATGGAGGATGAGGATCAGGAGGCTGGGCACTTTGAAGAAGAGAATTTAGAACTTTCGCTAAATGCAATGAAAGGAGAACAAAATGATAGTACATTCCAAGTTAACGCGGAGATTGCCAACGGAGTGGGATGGATATTGTTGGACACCGGCAGCACGCATAATTTCATCAAAAGTAGCGTGGCAGAAAAATTAGGGATTCCAATACACCGACGTCCCGGGAGAATGGTGTCACTACAAGAAAACAGCGATTTAGCGACTACAGTATTAGTCGCTTCGTAGTCGCTAAACGCTAATTAGCGACTAATTAGCGACTAATACATGTAGTCGTAAATCGTTAGTCGGTAAAAATAGTAGTCGTAAATTAGTCGCCAAATAACGACTACCTAACGACTAATTATTGTAGTCGTAACAGTAGTCGTAACTTAGTCGTATATATTTACGACTACACTACGACTAGTTTGCGATTAATCAGAATGAACAAAAGTAGTCGTATTGTAGTCGTAACATTCAATCACTGTTTAACGACAAATAGGCGACTACTAGCTGAATGATTTACCGACTGATTAACGACTAATTTAATCGTTTAATTTTGGTGACTAATTAGCGACTACATGATTTACCGACTGACTAACGACTAATTTAAACCCTAAATATTTGTGACTAATTAGCGACTACAAGATGACTAATTTGCCGACTGATTTAGCGACTAATTTAACCAAAAAAATAATTTTCACTAATTAAGAAATACTTAGTGACTATATAGCGACTAATTAGCGACTACGCTGGATGAAAAAAATTGTTTTTTTTTATTTTCTGAATTGTATGTTGATTATAAACCTGTTTTGGAACGTTTTGGAACGTTTTGGATGTGTTTAAAACGACTATGATATATAAAAGCAAAGAGAGTAAATACAAGTCACAAATCTAAATACAACCAAGTCAATAATCTAAATACAATAAAAGGATAAGAAACCTAAAAATCAGATGGAGTTGATCATGGAGGAGTTGCAGGAAGGTTGTTTGAGAGAGGATTCGTGGTAGTTGCGTCAGCTGAATGAGTCGCTACAAAGTCCAGAAATGCCGGATCCGTCTATCGTAAATATTTTTCCACCAAAGACAGCTGGTTGATCTTCTCTTTTTGCTCAGCCACAACTTGGGCGTTCGCTGCTTCTCGGGTAGCAACCTCAACATTATAAGCAGCATGCTCTTCGATTTTACGTTGAGCTTCCTTCAGTTGCTCTTGCAATGCTACAAAAGATGAAGACACGCCTGGTTGCTTGCGCTGGCCATGATCCCCAAGACTATCCTTAAGGCTTCCAACTCCATAAAGAGTTCCTCGGGAATCTTTCTCAGTTGACTGCAAAAAAAAAACAGAGAGTAACTACTTAATTAAGCAATCTTTACAGTTTATATAATAAGCGCTGGCCATGATCCCCAAAACAGTTTATATAAGCAATATTTACAATTTCAACTATTAAGAGTGCAAGGTGATGTAATAGTTAGAAATTAGCCATCGAGATCACCTTCTTCAATAGCAGCAAGTCACAGACTCACAGCACTAACACTAAATAACCTTCCTTAGCACTAACCATTAATTAAGTGATTCTCAGGAACAATGCATGCCAAGCACAAAACTACAAAACAAGACAAGAATATTATACAACATATATGAGATGTCATAACACATGCCATTTAATTATATTTTTTAGTATACTACTTACGTTTATATTGTATAGTATAGTATAGTATACTACAAAACAAGTCAAGAATATTATATAACATATACGTACCAGCAACATATACGTACCAGCAATACAAGAATATTATACAATATATACGTACCAGCAATTTGGTTAACATAAGGCTATACTCTATATCATGCATGTATTATTTATTTAGGCCTAACCAACATAGTTGGCGAAGTGTGAGTGGTTTGGTATGGCGATTAATGAAATAATTAGTTCTATTTCAACTTTTCAAGTATGAAAGTTAATCTTATGCACAATACTTCAAGCTTTTGATTCTATGTTATAGAGGTTCACACGTACGTATAGAGAATCGTTAAAATTGCTGGTTAATATCACATCTTTAGAGAAATCAGAAATGGATGTTTCCTCACCTAATAACAATTTACACTAAAAAATACAAAGATTCATTTAATACAGCTATAGTAACTCCTATATACTACGTGATGTTCACATGTCTATAAATGTGGATAGTTTTGAAATGTTACTAACCTGAAGAAAGATGGTTGTATACTCATCTGTGGTGAGTTCCCTAGGTCGTGAAGCGCCATTCGAAACAGACGAAGTGTCTACCTCAAGCGCAGTCAGCTTTTCTTGCAAGTTCTTCTCATACGTTTGAGCGATTCTCTCCGCCTTCCGATCGACATACGTGCCATCTTTCTTTGTATGTGTCTTGATGAAAACCTCACCAAGACTGACCGCTCTTCCTAATTCCTCTTTCTGCAATGTTACAAAATAATGAAAGGTGCATGTGCGTATTTAAAGTTGCAAAGGCATCATTCTAAATATACAAATATTTAAAATTACTAACCATTTCATCTTGGATTTGTTGATACGACTTAGGGCCTGATAAGTGGATGTGAGGACCAAGCCCATTACGGTCAGACATACGAGCACTTGAATAGATGTGACTCCTTTGCTGTGTTTCATCAGTATCCCACTGCTCAACCATCTGTAGCCAGAGAGTCTCCTTGATCCATTTAGGTCGCTCTCGACTAGTCCTTGCGTTGCTAACCATGTCCTTGAGCCGACGCTGACAAATCTGCTCAAAATGCTGTTGAACTGTCCCTGTTATCAAGGGATTCCAGCTGTGGGTTTTCTAGAAAACAAAAAGAAAAGTTTAGAAAGAATGAGTGAAAACTGAACACAAGCATATATCAAAGCAAAATCTGAAACTGTCAAAATTTATAACAATTGTCCTTGAATGACAGAGTTTTGGAAAAGCATCTGCGGCGGTGGGAAGTTATGGAAATGAGGTGCTGCTGATGTTGACTGTTGGGGGATACGACGCACTTGCTCTTGGGGCGTCTGAGGTGGAGGATTTTGGGCTGCCGGCGTGAAGTTGTACTGACTCGGTAGAGTGGTTGGTCTTCTCACCGCAGTGGGTGGGATGGACGCTCCGGGTCTTTGAGAAAGATTAGGCTGAACCTTTCCCTTTCGTCGTCGCTTAACTGTAGACATGATGCTTGTAACCTGCAAAAGGAACAATGCATATCAAGCACAAAACTACAAAACAAGACAAGAATATTATACAACATATATGAGATGTCATAACACATGCCATTTAATTATATTGTATAGTTTACTAGTTACGTTTATATTGTATAGTATAGTATAGTATACTACAAAATAAGTCAAGAATATTATGCCGATACAGAAATGGATGTTTCCTCACCTAATAACAATTTACACTAAAAAATACAAAGATTCATGTAACCATATCTGCGGGGTAATAGATACCTTGACCTTAGGTAGAAGAGTGTGGAACCCAGAAATTTGTTCAACTCCTCAAAGCTGAAAGAATCATGCCGATACACAAGATAAGAGTCATAGTGGATTAAAAAAATATATACTCAAGTTTAATAAAGTGAGTACAATCTATAATCAGAGATTGTCGCCTACTTCACAATACATAAATTTCAAATTAGTGATAACCCTATAAACCCAGTAATCTTCTTCCCAATATAAGTAGAACAGGGTAATATCTACCTTGCAAGGCCTACAAATTGGCGATGGACTATGTCTGCGGATTCGAGATGTTATCAGAAGTGACCTGCACAGCATACCAAAAACAATTTTACTGGTTAAGCTTCGCATAAGGCTGGTTAAGCCAAGCGTCGAGCACATGTTTTAGGATTACTACCTGATTTAACGAGAGAAATAACGGTCCGAAGGGACAGAGAGAAGCGAGAGAGATCGAGAGACCGAGATAGACCAAGAGAGAGACTGAGAGATAGGAAGCGAGAGAGATCGAGAGACCGAGAGAGACCGAGAGAGACTGACAGAGAGGAAGCGAGAGAGAAGCAGATCGACAGAGAGAGAGAGAGAGCAAGACCAAGAGATAGAGAGAAGAGACCGAGAGAGAGAGAGGAGTCGAAGCGGCGAGAGAGCGACGGAGAGAAACCTAGAAAGAGGAAGCGAGAGAGAGAAGGAACCGATGGAGCGAGAGAGAGACACAACAAATTAGGGTTGATTAATTTTTGGGCCGTATAAGAGTCGCATGAATTGGGCTCATAAGCATGGTTAATTTAATTACCCAATTGGCGATCTGTTGCATAATTAGTCCACTAAATTTAATTACTTTTAATTGAGTTTAATTGGTTAAGCCAAATTTTCGATTCCTTGAGTATAATTGGTGGTCATAATCAGTTTAATTATGTTTCTTGAGTTTAATTTGACCAAATTTTTGGGAATTTTTTAAACATCAATCGCTATAGAAATTGACATATATATTACACCGTACTTTGACATAAGCATAAATTTGACATTATCAGGGTTCTTTGTCTTCTACTTCTTCATCCGAAAACGATAAATTACACTGGAATTCATCTTCAGGTTCTGCATCTCCGACATCGTAGTCGAGATTTATTTGGTATTCTCCCTCTTCCAAATTATCAACTACGAGATCTTCTATTGTAGTTATCAATACGACATCATCATTTTCTGTTTGCAAAAGAGTCGGTTCTTTGTTTTCATATTCTCCAGAAATATTTCCCTCGGATTCACTTTTAGAACATTGAGCCACAGTTGCTTCGGTTTCTTTATATATGGGTACGGAATATAACAAACTTGATGCGCTTGAGAGGCTGTTTGAAATATCAACATGTAGAAGTTACACATTATATATATATATATATATGAAATCGACAATAATTAATATGTACATATATACGTACCTAGAATAAATGGTTCGTATTTATTGTACTTTCTTGATGACAGAACGTCGACAACGCCAACATTGCTCCTCCGAGTGCCCCTACCGATAACAGGGTCATACCACTTACACTTAAAAAGTGTGATTCTCAAATTGACCATACCCTCATATTCAAGTTCTATGATATTAGTTAAGGTCCCGTAGAGATCCGCTGAATCAGATGCGTCCGTGTAATTTTCACCTTTAACACAGACCCCATAGTTACATGTCTTTCGTCCAGCGCCATGATTCTCTGTATGAAACAAATAGCCTCTTGTTAAATATATTGGCCATGTTTTAACTTTGTTCAACGGTCCATGCATTATCTCTTGAACCCAAGTAGGAAATGGATTCGTGGTGTTCCAGTAAGTAACCTGCATATATATACAAAGATATGTTAAACAATAGCAACAACTAAAATATATAATATATATATATATAATGGATATTATTTTGACTTACATATTCTTTAATCCATAAATGATATTCGTCAGCTCTTCTCGTAGAGAGTTCTTTTTCGGTAAGTCCTGGATATTTTGCTGACATGAATTCCTCGAACATACTATATATACAAGACCGACATTAATATATGAGAACTCATAGTGGATTATATATGTAAAACGTAAGTAATTTAAGAGATGTCAACTTATATATATAACTCTCAATTGGCTGAAAATAGTCACAATTTCGTAAAACATATGCATGTGCGCATTGAAGATCTCTTTCCGAAAGCCATATTTCCTGCATTTCTCCACTTGGACGGCCAACCTGAGTGAATATAGAAGGAACTCCAGGGACATGATATACAGGGATTTCACCTTCATCAAATCTTTTTAACCTGACAAAATGAGTGAAAAGTAATTATTCACATTAACAGAGCACAATAAAAGTAGTCTTTCCTTGATTAATTTTGTAGTTTACCTAGATTTTGTTTGTATATTTGCGGCAAAGTAATGCTCTGAGAAATAAGCAATCTCGTCATTGATATATGATTCAACAATTGATCCTGCCGCATATCTTTTGTTCTTTGCTTTTCCTTTCAGCTTTTTGAAAAACCTTTCAAAAGGATACATCCACCTATATTGGACCGGTCCTCCTAATTCAGCTTCGTAGGACAGATGTATAGGTAAGTGCTCCATCACATCGAAAAATGATGGTGGAAAAATCTTCTCTAAATTGCAGAGGATTAAAACAATGTTCTGTTTTAGAATTTGAACGCGACTTGTATGCAAAGTTCTCGAACATAAATCCCGGAAAAATGCTCCAATCCCTACAATATATTCATAGGTTAATGACGTTAATTAATTACTATAAAAACAATTATTACTTTCGAAATTTAAGTAATTAATTAGTACCTGATAACGCAAGGTGGACGTTCCGGTCTAGGAGTTCTGCAAAGATAAATGGAAGTAATCGCCCCATAAAAACATGGCAGTCGTGACTTTTCATGCCAGAAAACTTTCCATTTTCCATATCAACACAAGCAGCTAAGTCTGATGAATAACCATCTGGGAATTTAACTGAATGTTTCACACATTCCAGTAAACTTGTTCTTGCTTCTTCTGTCAATGTAAAGGCTGGGAAAGGTGCTTTACCCTCACTATCAATATGTAATTGTGGCCGAGAAAAAAAAATTTCTATATCCAATCTTGACATGATGGTATCTTTTGATTTACCATTCACACGCATAAGAGTATTCATGATGTTGTCCAAAAAATTCTTCTCTGTATGCATCACATCAATATTATGTCGTAGATTTAGGTCCCTCCAGTATGGCAGCTCCCACAATATGCTTTCCTTGTGCCAGTTATGTTGCTTCCCATAGCCAGGCTTCTTTCGTTCATGACCATTTCCACCGACGTCCTTGGTTTTCGGTGGATTAATACCATTCAACCGCTCAAAATAAACTTGCTCTCCGGTCAAAGACTCAGGTGGGTACTCTCTTGAAGCATCTTTTCCTTTCAGGAAGTCTTTTTTATTCCTCCTTAGAGGATGACCATAAGGAAGAAATCTTCGATGACAATCAAACCAACACGTCTTCCTTCCATTAGGTAGATAAAAAGACTTTGTATCATCCATGCAAACTGGACAAGACAATTTACCATGGGTGGTCCATCCAAATAACATGCCATACGCCGGAAAGTCACTTATCATCCATAAAAGCATTGCTTTCAAATTGAAGTTTTGACCCAACGACACATCGTATGCATCGACTCCAGTATACCACAACTCTTTTAACTCCTCAATAAGCGGTTGGAGGAAGATATCGAGACTAGCTCGCGGATGATTTGGCCCAGAATTTAGAATTGTAAGAAACAAGTATTGTGTATTCATGCACATACCAGGGGGTAGATTATATGGAGTCAAGATCACAGGCCATAACGAATGATTACGAGACATGCCAAATGGATTGAACCCATCGGTACATAATCCAAGATACACGTTACGAGGTTCTTCAGCAAACCGGGGATTCTGTTCTTGAAAACATCTCCACTCCACCGCATCTGAAGGATGACTCATTTCTCCCTCCTTTGCTTGGTGCTCGGCATGCCATCTCATTGCTGCTGCAGTCTTGTGACTCTGATACATTCTCTTCAATCTGTTAGCAATAGGTAGATACCACATACGACTATATGGTACTTTGGTTCTACGTCGGTTGTCCTTAGACTTCCATCTTTGTGCACCACAAAACAGACATTTATCTTCATTTTCGTCATCTTTCCAAAATATCATACAATTGTTAATACAAACATCAATTGTATGATATGGGAGACCTAAATTGCGAATCAATTTTTCTATCTCGTAATATGAACCGGTAGCCTGGTTTCCTTCTGGTAAATACTCACTCAAGATTTCACAAAACGAATCCACGGACTTTTCACTCATATTATAATCTGCCTTATTTTGCATGAGTCTAGCAGCTAACGATAATTGCGAGTGACCTTCACGACAACCATCGTATAATGGATTTTTTGCACCTTCTAACAAGTCATAGAATTTCTTTGAATGGTTAAATACCGGTTCTTCTACATTATGATAACTACCATCTTGATAAACGTTGGATCAACGTAAACGTTGGATCAACGTAAACGTTGGATCAACGTAACTCGTTCCTAAATCCATATTGATTTCTTCCCCATGCTTATACCAAACATAATAATCTGGCATAAACCCATAGCTAAAAAGATGATTCCAAATTCTAGATCCCGAAATTCGCCTTTCGTTTTTGCATTTACTACAAGGGCAGTAAAACTTACCGCCATTATCCTGTGCTAAAGGTTGGCTATTTGCAAATGTCATGAATTGCTCCACCCCCGATTTGAACTCTTCTGAGAAATTTTCCGTCACTTCATCGATCCGCTTATACATCCACCCTCGGAAATTACTATAATTAGCATTTTCTGACATTATTCTAAACCTCTCAACTTTGGTTTTTTTTTTTTTTTTGCTTGTGTTTCTACGAATGAGGAGAAGAAAAGAGCAAGCTTAGTTTATATAGAATTTTCAGCGACTACATAACGACTATTTAGCGACTACATAACGACTATTTTGGCGACTACGCTTTGTAGTCGCCAAAAACCAGTACACCTACCCAACGCGAATAAAACGTGTTTTTTTAATCGGTAAGTTACGACTATTTGGCGACTACAATTTGTAGTCACCAAATAGCAGGTACACCTACCCAACGCGGATAAAAAAACGTGTTTTATCCGCATTTTACGACTAATTTCCGACTACATAGCGTCTCGCCGATTTAGTCGCTAAATAGTCGCTAAATTGGTGACTACATTGCGACTGGCATTTTGAGTCGCATAATAGTCACCAAATTAGCGACTATGTTTCTCTCCAGTGCCTTTAGTCGCTAAATAGTCGCAAATTTACGACTACGGTACCTACTACAATTTTTAGTAGCAAAATAGCTACTGATTAACAACTAAATATTTGTAGTCGTAAAATAGTCGCGAAGTAGTCACTAAATAGTCGCTAAAATGGAGACTAAGTAGATAGTCGCTAATTGTAGTCGCTAAATCGCTGTTTTCTTGTAGTGTGTCATTGGCAGATGGGGGTAAGTGTCAAGTCGATGGTCTTTGCAAAAACCTCCCTATGATGGTACAAGGCCATCGATTTGTGACAGATTGCTTTGCCATACCACTGAGTGGATTTGACGTAGTTTTAGGCATACGTTGGTTGAATTCTTTGGGTAGAGTAGTATGGGATGGACCGGCACACACAATCGAGTTTGAGCACTCAGGAGCACTAATTAAATGGCAAGGCAATGCTGACTCAAGGGGACCTGACAAGCCTCGATTAAATAATATAAGTCCAGGTGGGACTCTTGAAGACTGGTTTGACGAAGAAGAAGAGATTTTCATCACCTGTGAGGCGAGTGGGGGAAACAGTCTCCAGCCCGAACCGGCGAAAAGTGAGTTAATGAGGTTGTTGACGTTACACACTACGTCGGAAGATTTGAGCAACTTATTGGTGGAGTTTGGCGAGGTGTTTATCAATCCAACGGGACTTCCACCACAAAGGACATGTGATCATCGAATTAACCTCTTCCAAGGTACTGACCCAATTGCAGTTCGTCCTTACCGTTATCCACATTTGTTGAAAGATGAGATCAAGAGACAATGCTCGGAAATGCTTAGAAGTGGGGTTATACGGCCAAATTCCTCACCTTATTCTTCTCCGGTTTTGTTGGTTAAGAAAAGCGATAACTCTTGGCGATTTTGTATTGACTACCGAGAGCTCAATAAGGTGACAGTGAAGGATAAATTTCCGATTCTGGTCATGGATGAGCTCCTCGACGAATTACATGGGGCGCGTTTCTTTACCAAGCTCGACCTTACGTCTGGATATCATCAAGTCTGAATGTTTGAAAAAGATATCGAGAAGACAGCATTTAGAACGCACCACGGGCATTACGAGTTTCTGGTGATGCCATTTGGATTATCCAACGCCCCATCAACATTTCAGAGTCTCATGAATTCGGTATTCCAAGGAATGCTTAGGAAATTTGTTCTCGTTTTCTTTGATGATATTCTTATCTACAGTTCTACATGGAGGGAACATATACAGCATGTACGGCAGCTATTTGAGCTTTTACGATTGCATAAGTTGTTCCTGAAACACTCTAAGTGTTTTTTCGGACAAACAGAAGTGGAATATCTTGGGCATGTTATTTCCTATGATGGTGTAAAGGTCGATGAAACTAAGGTTGTGGCAATCCGTGAGTGGCCGAAACCAATGACGACGAGAGCAGTACGGGGATTCTTGGGATTTTCGGGATACTATCGAAAATTCATAAGAGACTATGGAGTGATAGCAACCCCATTAACAAATATTCTCCGTAAAACTGTTTTCTTATGGGGCGAGGAGGCAGAAACGGCATTTATCATGTTGAAAAAGGCATTGACTGAAGCACCAGTGTTGTCCTTACCCGATTTTGGAAAGGAATTTGTTGTTGAATGTGATGCTTCGGGTAGTGGCATTGGCGCCGTTCTCCACCAACAAGGGCGGCTAATAGCATTTTTTAGCAGGAACTCATTGGCCTTTCAAAAGCGGTGCTTCATTAGAGACCTTATTTATGGGGTCGAAAGTTCCTCATACGTACGGATCACTATAGTTTGAAGTTCTTATTAGAACAATGGCTCTCGACATCACCCCAAATTCATTGGATTAGCAAGTTGTTGGGGTTTGATTTTCAGGTGGAATTTCGCTCTGGTAAGACGAATAAGGTTGCTGACGCATTATCTAGGCGAGATGAAGACGTTGCTGAGAAAGAATGTCGCGTTAATATGGTAACTAGTTCAGATTCGAGTCTGATAGCTCGGTTACGCGAGGAAATCATAGACCAACCTCTTCTCGCTACCATTTGGGACAAGATTATTCGTGGGGAGATGCAGCGAGAATAGAGTGTTCGAGATGGGTTGATACTATATAAAGGACGCGCGTATTTGGCTGAGAATTCAAGTTTAGTAAGTGAGGTAGTTTCCGGATTTCATAACTTTGCTCATGAAGGGGTTCAAAAAACAATGGACAGAATACGGCGGGATTTCTATTGGAAAGGGTGGAAAAAAACGGTGCAAAAGTTTGTGAGAACATGTCAAATTTGCCGACAAAACAAGTGGGAAACTTTGCAACCGGGCGGATTACTTCAGCCACTTCGGGTACCAACTAAAATTTGGTCGGACATCTCTATGGACTGCGTGGAAGCATTGCCAAAAGTATTGGGTAAAACGATAGTTTTGGTGGTGGTCGATCGGTTCTTCAAATATGCTCATTTTATTGCCTTGAGTCATCCTTATACGGCAAGTTTTGTGGCCCAAGCGTTTTTTAAAGACATTGTGCGTCTACATGGCATTCCAGAGACCATTGTTTCCGATCGAGACAAGATTTTTCGAAGCGTATTTTGGCGAGAATTGTTTCGGTTAGTGGGAACTGACTTGTGTTTTACAACTGCATATCGGCCGCAGTCTGATGGAGAAACTGAAATTGTCAATCGGACGTTAGAGATGTATCTCCGATGTTTGACTAGGGATGCTCCACGACAATGGCTTCGTTGGCTTCCATGGGTTGAATACTGTTACAACACCTCGTACCATACAGGGTTAAAAGCGACACCGTTTCGAGTCGTATACGGGAGAGAACCACCTCGACTTTTGGATTATACTGGGGGAAGTACTAAGGTCGACGCGATTGATGTGGCATTAGAACAGCGAGATGAATTTTTGGCAATGGCGCGTGACCGGCTCTTTGAGGCTCAACAGCGGATGAAACTCGCTTATGATAGCCATCATCGATTTGTAGAATTCAATATAGGGGATTGGGTGTGGTCAAATTACAATCGTATCGTCAACTTACAGTGGCGAAGAAGGCCTTCACAAAGCTATCGCCAAAGTATTATGGACCATTTGAAGTCATTGCTCGCGTAGGAACAGTGTCATATCGTTTACGACTTCCAGAAGGTTCCAAGATTCACGATGTGTTCCATGTCTCACTGCTTAAGAGTCACAAGGGAGAACGACCTGCTGATCAGGCCATTTTACCACCGGTGTTGCAAGGGCGGTTAGCTCCGATGAAACCACTGGAACTACTAAAGGCACGAAAACGGGGCGGCATTCGTCAAGTGTTGGTCAAATGGACAAAGAACTTGGAGGACGAAGCAACATGGGAAGACTCCGAAAAACTCCTTGAAGCATATCCCGAATTCAGCTTGCGGACAAGCTCTTACTCGAGGAGGAGAGTAATGATACGCGGTATGGAATCAAGTATCAGAAAAGGAAAAGGAAGACTCTAGAAGCTTCTTAATTTTTCATAATGAATTAGGACTTTTAATATTTTCCTTTTAATTTAAAAGCAATCAAGTATTTCTTTTTACATTAGAATAAGGTTTAGGTGATTTTTCTTTTTATTTTAGTTGTACCAAGGTCTATATAAAGACCTCTTATGATCAATAAAGAATCATCTTCCAACAACTAACCTAATTCTCTAGCAAGAGACTTGGGTTAAGAGGAAGTTAAGTTTTTTTAATCTTTGTGTTCTTAAGCTTTAGCAACGGGTCCGATAACAAGAGCTAAGGCTAAGGCTTTGGCTCATAACAGCTACCTAGAATCTGATCTTAGGTTGATTAGTTGACACGAAAGTGTAATTGATTGCCTGAACTATCTTAGATGAGCAAAATACCCTATTCGCAAAGAAATTTGGTTTAGGCATTTTGTGAACATATCAAACCTGAACTTTAATGCTTGTTTAATTTGAAGAATTCGCAAAGAAATTTGGGATTCTAAAATTTAGGCATAGATAATTTTCGCAACGAAAGTTGGTTGATTTTACATTAGTGATTTGAGTTCTAGAATGGTTCTTAATTACAATTCTGATAATTGTTTTGTTCTGCAATTATGAATTTTCTGAGATTTTTCCTAAGTCTAGCCTTTTTCCTAATTGAATTTATAACCTTTACTTTTTATTTTGTTAGTTTTACATTACATCTTTTGTCATTTAGCTATATTTCTAAACTGCTAATCTATTGCGTGAACTCTAGTCCTTGTGGGTTCGACCCCTAAGTACTACGTCGATCTCTTAATTTAAGAGAGTAACTCTAGGGTTAATTTGAGCATATTAAATTTTGGCGCCGTTGCCGGAGACTTTTGATTCACCATTAGATTTCAGTTAGAATTTAGTCCAAATTTTTTTTGTTTTTACTACTTTTTTACTTACATAGTTTTCTTTGTTTTTCTTTCCTTTTTGTGTTTCAGGTTTATAGATTTACTTGCTGCAATGGAAAACTTCGTTGTGTTGGTAAGGGATGAGGCTGGAATCCTGCATGATCAAGAGGGCCATGTGCGCAACGAGCAGGGTCAGAAAGTAGATGCAGAAGGAAACGTGATTGCAGAACCCGCCGTTGGTGTCGAACGACACCAACAAGGTGTCGCTCGACACCCTCCTGCTATTGAGGCTCCAGATGTGCAAGATGCAGCCGCTGCTGCTGCGGTTGCTCCTGGAAGGACACTGGGTGATTACAACAGGCCGGATCAGTTCTATGCCAACCGATCCGCGATCAGACCCCCACCTTTTCAGAGGAATGACTTCGAGCTGAAACCCGCATACTACACTTTGGTGGGACAGCATCCTTTCCATGGTCTTCCTCATGAACAACCCATGGATCACATCGAGAGGTTTGAGGACCTAGTTACGAGCATCAAAGCTAATGGGGTGTCCAATGATTTCCTTTTCTGCAAGCTCTTCCCGTACTCTCTTGCTAGGGAAGCAGCTTACTGGCTCAAGCAATTGAAGCCAGGAGCTTTGACGACTTGGTGGGAAACCAAAAATGCCTTCTTGAACAACTTCTATGATGATGCAAGATCTGAGGACGCGAGAACAAAAATCTCCACCTTCTCTCAATAACCAGCTGAAGCATTCAAGGCTGCTTGGGTAAGATTCATAGCTTATCAGAGAGATTATCCGCATCACGGTTTCAGTGAGGTACAGTTGTTGGGTATCTTCTTCAGAGGTGTCGATTGGAGGTATCAAATGGCTTTGGATGCTACGAGCAATTGGAACTTTAACACCAGGTATCCCGAAGATGCTATTGTACTGATTCAAAACTTAGCCTCTAGCAACAGCACAAAAAATGCAGACTTCGAGAGGAAGAAGCAAGCGAAAAACTCTGAGGATGGTTAGATTGCTGAGGTAAAAGCTAAGTTGGATTCGGTGCACAATCTTCTCGTGGGTAAAAGATTAGTTCACTTTGCTGCTGAGGTTGAGACTTTTGAGCCAGTGGAAGAGGATTGCAACTATGTCAATGGAGCTGGATTTCAGGGTCCGAGATATGTTAATGCACAGAGGAGTACCTTCACAGGAAACCAGATGCCTGCCAACCGATCCGCGATCAGACCCCCACCTTTTCAGAGGAATGACTTCGAGCTGAAACCCGCATACTACACTTTGGTGGGACAGCATCCTTTCCATGGTCTTCCTCATGAACAACCCATGGATCACATCGAGAGGTTTGAGGACCTAGTTACGAGCATCAAAGCTAATGGGGTGTCCAATGATTTCCTTTTCTGCAAGCTCTTCCCGTACTCTCTTGCTAGGGAAGCAGCTTACTGGCTCAAGCAATTGAAGCCAGGAGCTTTGACGAGTTGGTGGGAAACGAAAAATGCCTTCTTGAACAACTTCTGTGATGATGCAAGATCTGAGGACGCGAGAACAAAAATCTCCACCTTCTCTCAATAACCAGCTGAAGCATTCAAGGCTGTTTGGGTAAGATTCATAGCTTATCAGAGAGATTATCCGCATCACGGTTTCAGTGAGGTACAGTTGTTGGGTATCTTCTTCAGAGGTGTCGATTGGAGGTATCAAATGGCTTTGGATGCTACGAGCAATTGGAACTTTAACACCAGGTATCCCGAAGATGCTATTGTACTGATTCAAAACTTAGCCTCTAGCAACAGCACAAAAAATGCAGACTTTGAGAGGAAGAAGCAAGCGAAAAACTCTGAGGATGGTCAGATTGCTGAGGTAAAAGCTAAGTTGGATTCGGTGCACAATCTTCTAGTGGGTAAAAGATTAGTTCACTTTGCTGCTGAGGTTGAGACTTTTGAGCCAGTGGAAGAGGATTGCAACTATGTCAATGGAGCTGGATTTCAGGGTCCGAGATATGTTAATGCACAGAGGAGTACCTTCACAGGAAACCAGATGCCTGAGTACCAGAGGAGTAGTTTCACCAGGAACTATGGTTCTTCTTCTTACCAATCCCCCCCCCCTCCACCTAATTCAGAGAGTTAGTTAAGTTTATGCTGGAGCGGATTCTGGAAGGCCAGCAGAAGATTACAGTGGACTTCAATGGGAAGATCGATGCTCTGTACACTGACCTGAATGGAAAATTCGAAACTCTGAGCACCCATGTAAAGAAGCTGGACACTCAAGTTGCTCAGACCGCTGAGTCTGTAAAAAGACAAGATGGATTCCTTCCTGGAAGGACTGAGAACAACCATAGAAGTGCATGCAATGCTATTCTGGTGAAAGATCGAGATGATTTCAGTAAAATTTTGGGGAATGGTAAGGATTTTGATGTTTCATACTCAGTGTCGGTCGACACCAACACTATGTGTCGCTCGATACCAGTCAAAACTCATGAGAAGTCGATGCTAGATGGAGAGAAATCGATCGAGGTCGATACATAGGACTCGACACAGGATGTCAGTGTCGATCGACACCACCTGTGTGTCGATCGACACCCCTCAGGGGATGAGAAGAATTCGACGCAAGGCAGAGAGAAATCGATCGAGCTCGACACCAGCGTATTGACTCCAGAGGTCAGTGTCGATCGACACCAACCTAGTATCGATCGACACCCTGTGCGGACTAAACCAAAACCTTTCAACAATCTTCTTCAAGTGGGAGAAAGAGTTTATAAGCCTAAGGTTCCTTTCCTAAAGGATCTTAGGAAGTCTAAACAGGAGATAGAGGATGCTAGATGCAAAGCAATCATAGACAAGGTAGTGATTGAGATGTCTCTAGTTGATGCAGTCACGATTTCACCTCCACTTAAGCGGTATATGAAGAGAATGGTTACTAATGGTCTGATTTCTGAGGAAGGAGCTTTACTTACCAGGGACATCTTTGCGCATATCTCGCATGAGACCCCACAGAGAAAGAGAAAGAAATGAAACAGAAAGTGGTTTGTCTCTGAACAGGTCAGTGCCGTGATTCAGAGTAAGATTCCAGAGAAGCTACCTGATCCGGAAAGTTTTGTGCTAGATTGCTCAATCTTCACAGGACAATTTTTGCATTCTCTCTGTGATCTTGGTTCCGGTATTAACTTGATGCCTAACTCTATTGTTGTACGCCCGGGGATGACTAATTTCACGCCAACCAGGATCTCTCTCATCTTAGCGGATCAATCCAAAAGGATTCCAGGAGGTATCTTAGAAGATGTTCTAGTGCAAATTGGTGAATGTATGATTCCTACAGAGTTTGTGGTCTTGGAATATATGGAGGAACCCAAGGATCCTTTGATTTTGGGACGACCCTTTTTAGCTACATCTGGGGCTCTGATTGATGTGAAAAAGGGACGCATAGCTCTGAATGTGGGTGATATGATAATGAATTTTGACATGGACAAGATAAGGAGGACACACACAATTGTTTGACAGACATTCTCTGTAGAGATCTCCACAGACACTACTGCTGGCTATGTCAAGGAGTTGAGTCCAAGTGAGCAAGTGAATCAACAAGATGTTGCGCTTGAGGATTGGTGTGGTGATCATCTTTTCAGTACTAGGCTTCAGGAAGAGGATCTACTCAGTGACAAGTTGCCAGAGGATGATGTTTTTGAGATGGAGATAGAGATTGCAAAGAAGAGTTGTAGAAAAGGTGCTGAGATCCGAGCTACAGACTCAGTGTCGATCGACACCACCAGAGTATCGGTCGACACCTCACTCGATAAAGCATATGAATGTCGATCCAGCCATTTTTCACTCGACATAGGGACTCGACATAAGGACATAGTGTCGAGCGACACCACCACTAGTGTCGGTCGACACTCCCCATGAGTTGATCCGGATTTACCTCCAAAACACTGTTTTCGGGTTGATTCTCTTGCTGTTCGTCCGAGATCTGTTGTACAACAGAAAGCTCCACATCTCACACTCCATTCACCTCAGGGAAAGCAAAGGTATGCACATCCTAATCCCAAACCATCTCTTTTCATCAATAAGAATTTCAAAGGTACAAAAATTGTTTTGCAGTTAACCAAGCCACAAGATTATCGTAGAGCGCTTGTTTCTTCTTTTGATGATTGTGCAGGAAAAAGAAGTGTACAACCCAAGATTAAGTCCCGCCCTATTCCTATTCCTCACTTCCTTGGTCGTTCTCACGCAACTAATGCCTATACACCACCATGGATGATGAGACTAATTTCGCCGAAGCATTCATTGCCACCCTCTGCTCCACCTGATACCTGAGCTCCGCCACAGTCAAGCTAATGACTGAAAACAAGCGCTTAGTGGGAGGCAACTCACTCGTACGTTTTCTTATTTTATTTTGATTATTCATGTCTTTTCTATTTTATTTTATTTTGCCAATCCTGGGTTTGGTACCACTGGGGACAGTGTGACTTATGTCTGGGGGAGATAATTGCTGACTTTGTGTTTGTTTTTGAGAGTCAGTCGTGTCAGTTTTATTCGTTTTATTGAGTCAAAACTTTGGTTAGGAAATAACGACCTCTCTTTTTAGTCTATTTGCCTGAGTGATTAATGCTGCAAATTTAGTTCAAATCCGACTAATGGAAAATCCAAAGACTAATCGATGACCTAGAGCGATCCATACTTCGCAACAGAATCCACTACAGCCGGAGCTAATTTCTGAGCTCTTCCTTTTACCTCATCAATGCAACTGATGTTCATAGGGCTTGACTCCCCGTTCCTACCTGACAAACGAAAACCTGAATGCAAAAGTGATGGTACTCCTCTCCCTTATTCATAAAAAAAAAAAAAAAGATAAAAGATGAGATGATTTTCTCTTGAGTAAAGGGATAGAAAAATTTCCAACGACCCCATTATTTTTCTTTGATAGGAATGATCACACGAAAGTTGGAAGCGAGGTTAGGAAAATTTCCTGTGATACCCTTATTCGCCTACACTTTTGATAAAAAGAAAAACAATACAAAAGATGTTGAGAAAAAAATAAGTCTGGGGAGAGAAAGAGTACCAAACAGTGCGAAAATTAGTTGGTTTGTCATGTTATTGCACGGGAATGAGTCTAGAAGGTTCTTGACACTGATTTCATTGATGAGACACAGCGATGAAGGCTGTGGAGAATGTTGCGAAGTTGTGGGTTAAATTTGGGGTGTTGAAATGTCTACGGAGAACTACATGGTGGTTCGATTTGGATTAGTCTGCTAAGCATATGGATTATGGTTGAATGCTCAATGCAATAGTCTAAAGAGAGAGAGAGTTTCCGCGTTTTTCAAACCTCTTTCATAGGTTAAGTTTATGTTTTGCTTGAGGGCAAGCAAAGGCTAAGTCTGGGGGAGTTGATATATCATGGTTTTTACGGTTTTGAACCATGATATTAGTCTTGTTTTAGAGTCTTTTTAGTGTCTTTCGAGTCTTTTAGAGTCTTTGCATGTTCAGGTACGTTTTGGAGTTATTTGGAGATTATGGGACGTTTTGGAGCAAGCCGAGAAGCTACGCTGAAGAAACAAACTCGGAAAGCAAAATTGGTGTGGGTGTCGATCGACACCAGAGGTCAGTGTCGGTCGACACCAATATCTGACGGCAATCGAATTTCCCATCTTTTTGAAATTTTGAAGAATCGCAAATTTGGCCCAGAAGTTGTCACTGTTTACAAATAAAGCCCAAATCGTGTTTTAGCCTAGTTATAGGATTTTAAGGTCATTGTTTAGACCAATGCTTGATTTTTGAGCAGCCACCTTTTCAGGGATTTTTGGAGAAGATTTCTAAACACTTTTTCTTCTTCTTTTGATTTTCTTAATGCAATTTATTTCATTCATGATTTGTGTTTCATTTATCATGTCTGAGTAATCTCCCTGTTAGGTTTAGGGTTTTCAAAGGAATTCATGAATTGTTAGATTGTTAGATTGATAGGATTTAATCTATAGAGTTCTTCCTCTAGATTGTGTTTATCGCTTATTCTAGCTTAGCTACCTAGAATCTGATCTTAGGTTGATTAGTTGACACGAAAGTGTAATTGATTGCCTGAACTATCTTAGATGAGCAAAATACCCTATTCGCAAAGAAATTTGGTTCAGGGATTTTGTGAACATATCAAACCTGAACTTTAATGCTTGTTTAATTTGAAGAATTCGCAAAAAAAATTAGGATTCTAAAATTTAGGCATAGATAATCTTTGCAACGAAAGTTTGTTGATTTTACATTAGTGATTTGAGTTCTAGAATGGTTCTTAATTAAAATCCTGATAATTGTTTTGTTCTGCAATTATGAATTTCCTGAGATTTTCCCTAAGTCTAGTCTTTTTCCTAATTGAATTTACAATCTTTATTTTTTATTTTGTTAGTTTTACATTACATCTTTTGTCATTTAGCTATATTTCTAAACTGTTATTCTATTACTCTACCCTAAGTACTACATCGATCTCTTAATTTGAGAGAGTAGCTCTAGGGTTAATTTGAGCATATCAGTATCCATGAGTTCAAATCCAATGCATAACAGGATAATTATGAGTGAAGTTCAAGTTATAATAGATAGGGAATGGCATCATATCACAATATACTTCAATCAAGACTAGAATTTAAATCATGTATTCAAAGTATGGTGCAATTTTATGTTTCAAACTCATCCAATAAGCATCAGACAACTACTAACTTGGGCATTGAATTCATCTAATGAATCAGCAAGCTTGCAAGGTTGTAATCATCCTAATCCCTTCAAATGCAACAAAATATACTAGACTCAACCCTAATATGCCAATGCAACTACATGAACAAACTCTTTTTGGATAATTTTTCGAGAAATTTTCAAATGTTTATGTTTTTTTATGTCTTAGATGATATGCAAACTCAAGTATTGATAATCAGATTTTACTATCAATTGCCTAATGCATTATCATGCCATTGCAATACAATAGGTGTCAATCCAATTGGGTGTGATGCTAACAGATAAGATTTGATCAAATCAGTTAAGTCAAGCCAAGCAATATGTTTGTTTGATCACAAAAGTATCAGTTCTCAAGTTCGTGGAATTGTGTTTCCCATACCACAGAAGTGATATCGAGTACGAGATCCGGCCAGTAATCTGAACCGTTTCAGACCGTAGTCTTTAATCTCTAGGATCTCTCCATTACTCATTAAGGGTTTCCATCCGATAAACCGGAAAACAATATCGGTTTGGACTTAAATCAACAGAAAGCATAAATTAGAATCTAACAAAGCAATGGTTGTAACTAACATAAGCTAACAAGCAACAGAATGAAAGACTAACAAAAGCAGAGCATTAATGATATGAGAACTAGTAAACAAGGAAACAGAATGATACTAGGAAGTAAAAGATCCTAAGGATGGGGGTAATGGGTCAGCAACTCTTCTTCAATCAACCTAGGTGTTTAACAAACTCAAAGATGAACTAACCCCTAGACAATAGACTCAGAAGTTGATTAATTCATTCTCATGATAGAAACCATCAAGCTAAGCTAATTTCAGACCTAATTCTCATTAGCGAAATCTAACCTAACAGGCAGTAAGACTCAGTCTATTAAAGCTAATTAACACTCTAGACATCTAATCTCTTAGGCTAGAAATGTAAATCTATGGAATTAGTTGGTTCAGACATTTCATGACACACTTTTTGAGTGTGGAAATGTCTGGATTCTAATTCCAAATGATCAGAAAGGAACTAGCATTAAGGACACTAATCCATAAGGGATTCATGGAATCATAAGCTTAAACGACCTAGGAGACCAAAGATTTGCCACTAACCTATCCCATCCTCAAGAACCCTATAAGACTACTCAGAAATCATGAAGAACATCAAGAACACAAACCCAGAAAATTATAAAACTTGTAATAAGAATAGACAAGGGTATGGAGACTAACAATTACCAAAGAAACTATATCAAAACCTTAACAACTACTAAGATAATTACTTAGAACATATGAAGAACATGAAGAACACAAACCCAGAATTTATTAAAACTTGTAATAGAGATAGACAAAGTTATGGAGATTAATAACTAGCAAAAGAAGTATAACAAAAACTTAATAACTTAGAAGAAATCTCAATTACAAAATAAGATGTTCTTGGTGAAAATATAGAGAAAACCTAGGCAAGAAAACGTATCTCTCAACAAATGGCTTAAAGGGAGTACTTATAGAGAAGTTTGCAAAACCCTAAAACAGAAGAGGACAAGATAGATGTCGGCAGTTTGACTCGATTGGTTTGATCGAGTCGTGTGGTCGAGTCGGTTAAGTGGCCCATGCCTTGGCTCGTTCTGGAAGTGCACTCGATCAGCTTGGTCGAGTGGGTGATCGAGCACTTGACTTGGCTCGTTCTGGAAGTGCACTCGATCAGCTTGGTCGAGTGGGTGATCGAGCTCCCTTCGTGTGTCTTGAGTTTGCACTCGATCCACTCGATCGAGTCAGTGATCGAGTCGCTTCCTTATTCTGCATCCTTTGACTCTATCAAGCAGGTCGAGTGGCCGGTCGAGTCACTTTCTTCCTTTGCATCCTGTGCTTTTTGACCGATCCTTGTCCATGTAACAAATCTCCATTCATCCCTTAATCCATAAGTGACTCCATATCACCTGTTTCAACACCTTATGCATGATATGTATGCAATGCCGATGCAAGAATGCCTAAGTATGCAAAACAGAAGTAAGTGACTCTAAATGGTGCAAATGAAAGAGGAAACTATGCGAAATGAGTTATCAATGTATGCTTAAAACAGGTAAATTACAGAGATATCAACTCCCCCATACTTATTCTTTGCTTGCCCTCAAGCAATCAATCAAGACAAAAGCAGGAGAAGAAGTTGAAGGTGGGATTTCAGAACCAAAACATGCTGATAGAAATGATAAGATCAATGTCCAAAGTAATAGTTCTAAAATGCAATGTGAGTGAGTTCGTCTTATAAAACTTTAGCCATACTCTTCACAACACAATCTGATTTCAGTCTCAACCTACACATGCATTCAAATCAACCAATCCCTTTAACATTCATTAAGCATAAACTGTAAATCAAGCTATGCACATTCAATGAACTCATTTGGCTAAGGGTAAGGTTAAGAGACAAGATGGTCCATCCATGTATGGGTTAAGCAATTCATAACAAGGGTCTCTCAAGAAAAGAACTGAGCTTTAGTAGAATGCTAAAGGTAAGGGCCAACCTATGCATACAAGAACAGAATCCCATCTACCCAATGATTCAAAAGCTTATTTCAGCTTTCCTATTTCTACCCTTTCTCATTAGATTTTCTTTTCAGCTCAACCTTTTAATTGTTCTTACTCTTAAAAGAGGTTTCTTTCTCAAAATACGTTTATCACTTCTAGCGGATTTAGGTTTTTATTATTAACTTTGGTTCTCTTTTCTTTCTTTTTCCTAGAACCATTCATTTCAATATTTTCCAAATCCTTCACTAGAACAACCAGCTTTCTTCTCTTTAAACCTCTCCTTAGAGTTCTTAAACTTTGCTTTCTTTCTCTTTTTCCAATCTTTTCTTTGAAGCTCAACCCATCCCAAACGCAGAATCAAGTTCCTATCTAGCTCTATCTAACCCAAACAAAAACGTGATAGAACTACACAAGATGCTATTCTTGTCGGCTCAAACCTAACACTATCTACCAAGCTCAATCCGAAAATAGGCCTAACACTCAGAAATCACAATTGGCTTGAAAGATGGATAGGGTAAGGGTGTGGAAAACTGTTCCAATAATGGGAATCAGCTACTTGGATAAGCAAGAGTGGTAAAATGGTGAAAGAAAATCCAAGTATGCATATGTGTATCCATGAGTTCAGATTCAATGCATAGGTATGATAATTATGAATTAAGTTCTTGGTTCAAGTAGATAGGGAAAGGTATCAAATCACAGCATGTTTTAATTCAGATGAAATCAATTTGTGCATTCAAAACATGGTGCTATCTTATACTCGAACTCATTCAATAGGCATTAGACAACTAGTAACTTGGGCATTGATGTTTAAGTAATAAATCAGCAAGCATGCAAGGTTGTAATCATCATAATCCCTTATGCAAATGTATTTTAATGAACACTCTTTTTTTATTTTTTTCGATAATTTTTCAAATTTTTATGGGTTTTCTATGCCTTAGGGTTTTCTATGCCTTAGATGATATGCAAACACATCCTAAATCCTCCCCCAAACTTAAATTACACAGTCCTTTGTGTAATAAAAATTCGAAAAACGATATAAGGATCAACAACAAAAACAATAAACATGCTATGGATAGTACAATGATAGGGTGAAGAAATTAGCTTATGGATTGGTGAAGTAGGAGGTGACTAATGCGTCCATTGTCTCTTTGGTGTAGTCGGACTCGTGTGCATCATCCAGAGACCACTCGGTCACTGACTCGACCACCGACTCGATCGCCGGTTCGAGTGCTCGATCGAGTCGTGTGGTCGAGCTCGATCGCGACTTCCGTTTCTCTCGGTCACCTCTTTTCTTCCTTTGCCTAGGTTCAACCGAGGATGATCTGGGAGGTTCCATGGTCATGGCTTGGCTTGGCTCCATTATTAGCAATATCCATTGTATGGCTTTAACTGTTTCATCATCGACTTTGCAACCATGATGTTGATCTTATTATCTTCCTCAAGCAAAATCTTTGGCTTTGATGTTTCTTTGAGATTTGTCTCTTCTTTTGAGATGAAACTGTAAGCTCCTACGACATTTCTAAAGTTCCATCTTTTGAGCTAGCTTGTGAACTGCTGCAAGATTCAGAAAGAAACATCGACCATCTTCATTCTCATGTCGTTGGTCAAGTGGCCGGTGGTGTGCGACGTTGAGCTCGACCGTGCACTCGATCAGGCGGATCGAGTCGTACATCGAGTCAATCGGCTAATTGGTCGAAGTTTGAATTATACTCGATCATTGCAATGAAGGACTCGATCGATCACATGATTGGGAGATCGAGTAGTAGGTCGAGCTAGACATTCACCACCCTTTGTTTCTTTCCTTTAAACGTCTCTATCCCCCTTCTGTGATTAACTCAGGCATTGTCCCCTAAACATCAAAAACACTTAAAAACAAATCATAAAACCAAAACCAACAAAATCAAAACAAAAAGAATGAAAGTTATATAAACAGGGATAGACATGGGACTTCCTCCCAAGTGAGCTTGTTTAAAGTCACTGAGCTTGACTTGTTACCTCCTTATGCTTTGGGCGGTTCACCGAGAGAAACAGAGGTTCCTTCTTGAATGATCATATCTGCCATGTATCGCTTAACCCGCTGCCCGTTCACCGTGAACTCAGTCCCATCTTTTCCAACCAGGGTAATAGCACCATAGGGCAATACTTCCTTGATGACAAATGGGCCGGACCATCTGGACTTCAGCTTTCCCGGAAAAAGCTTTAGCCTGGAGTTGAATAACAGCACCTGATCCCCAGCCTTGAATTCCTTAGGAAGGATCTTCTTGTCATGAAAAGCTTTAGTTCTTTCCTTGTATACTTTAGAACTTTCATAGGCTTCTAACCTAATCTCTTCCAGCTCATGCAAGTCAACTGTTCTTTTCTCTTGAGCAGTCTTTATATCAAGGTTCAATAGCTTAGTTGCCCATAAAGCTTTGTACTCCATTTCCACAGGTAAATGGCATGCTTTCCCATACAGCAGCTGGAATGGAGTTCTCCCTATTGGCGTTTTGAATGCTGTTCTGTAAGCCCAGAGAGTGTCATCAAGCTTGACTGACCAATCTCTTTTTGAAACCCCCACTACTCTTGCAAGGATTGCCTTAATCTGTTTGTTGGAGACTTCTACTTGGCCACTGGTCTGAGGATGGTAAGGTGTTGCAACCTTATGCTTCACCCCATGCTTCCTTAACAGATTCTCAAACAGCTTGTTAATGAAGTGAGACCCTCCATCACTGATGACTACCCTTGGAACGCCGAACCTTGGGAAAATGATGCTCTTGAACATCTTAAGCACAACCTTAGCATCATTGGATGGGCAAGCAAGGGCTTCAACCCATTTCGAGACATAATCTACAGCCACCAGTATATAGCTGTTTCCGAATGATGGCGGATTGAAAGGACCCGTGAAATCTATCCCCCATACGTCGAACACTTCAACCTCTAGTATAGGGTTCTGCGGCATCTCATTCCTTCTGCTTATATTGCCCATTCTCTGACAGGGGTCACACCTAGAGATGAAGTTCTGAGCATCCTTAAACATGCTAGGCCACCACAATCCTGCTTGGAGGATCTTCTGAACAGTCTTGAAGGTTGCAAAGTGACCTCCATAGGTAGATCCATGGCAATGTTCTAGAACTCCTTTTACTTCTTTCTCAGCAATGCATCTTCTGAACAAACCATCCGACCCCTTCTTGTAGAGATACGGATCATCCCAGTAGTAGTGGTGCACATCTCTGAAGAATTTCTTCCGTTTATATGAATCTAAGCTCTTAGGGACTTCTCCAATAACCTTGTAGTTAACCAAGTCTGCATACCAAGGCAGCCTTTCTTCCCCCAAACTTAAAGCGTTGGCTGTTCCACTTGAAATGGCTACGCGATCCTTGACTCGATCAGCCACTCTATCTACCACTCGATCAAGGACTCGAGTTGCTGGTCACGTGGTTGGTCGAGTCAATTCAGTTCTAATGGCCATCAGTGACTCTTCAGGCATAGAGTCATCTATTGGCAACGCATCGAAGATTTTCATTCTAGACAAGTGATCAGCCACTCCATTTTCGATACCCTTCTTATCAACAATCTCCATATCAAATTCTTGAAGCAAGAGGATCCATCTAAGCAATCTTGGCTTAGTGTCTTTCTTTGCATAAATGTGCCTCAAGGCTGCATAATCCGTGTAGACGATGACCTTTGATCCTACTAGATAGCTTCTGAATTTCTCAAAGGCAAACACAACTGCTAGAAGCTCCTTCTCTGTAGTTGCATATCTCCCTTGTGCCTCATCTAATGTTCTACTCGCATAGTAGATGACATGCAGCTTCTTATCAATCTTTTGTCCCAAGACAGCTCCCACTGCATAATCAGATGCATCACACATAATTTCGAATGGATAGTCCCAGTTAGGAGCTTGAACTATCGGAGCTGAGATTAAAGCCGCCTTGATCCGTTGGAAGGCTTCTAAGCATTCGGAGTCGAAGTTGAACTCCATCTCCTTACAGAGCAACCTTGTGAGTGGTCTGGCTACCTTTGAGAAATCTTTGATAAATCGCCTGTAGAACCCAGCATGGCCAAGGAAACTTCTGATATCCTTTACAGTCCTTGGAGGTGGCAACTGCATCATCACATCGATCTTAGTCTTGTCTACCTCTATTCCATTCTCAGAGATCTTGTGCCCCAAAACAATACCCTCTCTGACCATAAAATGGCATTTCTCCCAGTTTAGAACCAGGTTGGTCTCTTCACACCTAGAGAGTACCCTGCACAAGTTTAACAAACACGAGGAGAAAGAGGAGCCATACATAGAAAAATCATCCATGAAGACCTCCACCATCTCCTCTATCAAATCCGAAAAGATAGAGATCATACACCTCTGAAAGGTGCCAGGTGCATTACAAAGACCGAACGGCATTCTCCTATATGCAAATGTTCCATAAGGGCAGGTGAATGTGGTTTTTTCTTGATCATTAAGGTGTATAGGGATCTGGAAAAATCCGCTATACCCATCTAGAAAGCAATAATAGGGATGGTTTGCTATCCTTTCCAACATCTGGTCAATGAATGGCAATGGGAAATGGTCTTTTCTAGATGCAGCATTTAGTTTCCTGTAATCTATGCACATTCTATGGCCAGTGATTGTTCTAGTGGGAATGAGTTCATCCTGATCATTTTTAACAACGGTCATTCCACCCTTTTTAGGAACACAATGCACAGGTGATATCCAAGTGCTATCAGATATGGGGTAAATCACACCAGCTTCTAACAACTTAAGAATTTCCTTTTTAACAACCTCTTTCAAGTTTGGATTCAACCTTCTTTGAGGTTCAATGCTAGAATATGATTCGTTTTCAAGGTGAATTCTATGAGTGCATAAGCTAGGTGAAATTCCTTTGATGTCATCTAGTGAATACCCTATGGCTCTTCTAAACTTTTTCAATTCGGTCAATAGCAAGTGAACTTCATCATCATTCAGTTTAGCGTTTATTATGACTGGAAAAGTGGAATTAGGGCCTAAAAAAGCATACCTTAGCCCTGTTGGAAGTGCTTTGAGATCAACCTTTGGGGCTTTTAGTTCGGACCAATCGTCAGATGCGTGTAATGGTGGCTCGTGCTTTGACTCGATCAACGACTCGATCGAGTGATCGAGTGGGGTGGTCGAGCTGTCCTGTCGAGTCTGAGATGATCCATCTTTGATCGATCCAATGACTTCCGTGTTCAACCCATTAAGATTTTCAAACATTTCTGATCCTTCTATGGCCTTGTGTGAGTCTAAAAGCATCTCATAGCCCAGACTCTCCTTGTTTAGAAACCCATCATTACCACCTTTGGTCAATGTAGTCTGCAGATGGTCCTCTTCATTTAGTTCTTCCAGCAGCTCATCAGCAAGTTGATCCATCTCTTCAATCCAGAAAAGCTGACCTTCTATTGTGGGTTTCTTCATGGCATCCTTAATGTCAAACTTCATCTTGAAGTCTTTTCCCAGGTTGAGTTCAATCTTTCCTTTCTTGACATCGATGATTGCTCCAGCTGTAGCCAGGAAAGGTCTTCCCAATATCAGGGGGTCTCTAGGTTCCTCATCCATTTCTAATACCACAAAGTCTGTCGGGATATCCACATATCCAATTCGTATAGGTAGATCTTCTAGTACGCCATGTGGTATTCGAACTGACCTATCTGCCAATACCAAAGAGATGTTGCAATCCTTGTACTTACTGAACCCCAATCTCCTGGCTACTGAAAGAGGCATAAGGCTTATTGAAGCTCCAAGGTCACAAAGACAGTTCTTAAAGCTCAACGGCCCAAGGGAGCAGGGCAAGGTGAAACAACCGGGATCGCCTTGCTTCTGGATTGCTCTCTTCTGGACGATAGCACTACATTCCTCACTTAACACTACCATTCCCTGAACCTCTTTAACTCTTTCTGTCAATGTGTCCTTCAAAAACTTTTGATATGGAGGTATCAGCATGAAGGCATCTAACAGAGGCATTTTGATCTCAATATCACTCATCTGCTTGTCAAAGAGTGCCTTGTACTTCTCCATTTTCTCTCGTCTAAATCGACTAGGGAATGGAAGCTTAGGTTTGTATGGAGGAGGAACGAAGGACGTCTCCTTTTTCTTCGAATCAAATGGTGTTACAGCATCCTGCGAGTCAACTCGATCATCCACTCGATCGTAGGATTGAGTAGGTGGTCTCTGTCGAGCTTGATCAACGACTCTGTCTTGCAGATCGAGTAGGTGGTCGAGTCGTTGGTCGAGCCTATCCTTATTGGCTTCATTTTGACATAAATCCTCCCCATCTTGTTCATCACTGTCCTCAGTGATTTTGGTAGGTCGGTGGGGGGTAGATAGTGCTCGGCCACTCCGCAGTGTGATGGCATTGATATGAAAATCTTTCGGGTTTTGCACTGATTTCCCTGGAAGTTGTCCTGGAGGGGCTGGAGAAGAAGTAGAGGCGGTGTTTCCTTCCAGGTGTTTGACTTTTGAGTTAAGTGTTTCGAACTTGCAGTTCAGATCATTGTAAGAGCAGTCAATCTTTGTGTGGACGTCGGCAAGTTTTTTAGAGATCTCGAGAGCAGTGGATGCTTGACCCTGGAGTAGTTGTTGGAGCATAGTCTTCATGTCTGCGTCCGGGTTAGGTTGTATTGGTGGGCGTTGATTTTAAAAACCCGGAGGACCCATTGCACCTTGCTGTTTGTACCCGCCTTGAAATTGTGGTTTAGGGACAAAACCTTGGGGCTGATTGTAAGGAACGAAAGGCCGGGGTGGAAGTTGTTGGGGCTGAGGAGGGTAGACTTGGTCCTGAGGGTTTTCCACATGTGGACTCCGATAGGACAAGTTCGGATTTGGCCGATAGTTGTTGTAACCTCTGTTGTATCCACCTTGGTTATGGATGTAGCTTACCTCTTCTTGGTGATCAATCCCCCCATCTTGAAGTGGGGGCTGTTCATCTTCAGAAACAAAATGAACATGCCGCTGCTGGGCTTGGAGGAGCTTATCTAACTTCTCATTCATGGCTTTCATTTCTTTCCGATGCCTCTCTTCAGAATCATGAGTCCCCCTGATTCCGCGATCATAATCGTCATTGTAATTTCCATCGGATTGAGCAAGGTTTTCGACTAACTCCCAGCCTTCATCGACATCCTTATTCAAGAAGTTGCCATTGCTGGCAGTATCAAGAAGCATTCGGATTTTGGGAAGAGCTCCTCTGTAAAGAGTGCTAAGAATGGATTCGTTGCTGAAACCATGATGAGGACATTGAGATTGATAGCTTTTGAATCGCTCCCAGGCTTCACAGAAGGACTCGCCATTTCGCTGAGCAAATCCAGAGATCTCGTTTCGAAGTTTAGCAGTGCGGGAGTTGGAGAAAAACTTGGCAAGGAAAACTCGTTTGCATTCTTCCCAAGAGGTGATGGAGCCATGAGGAAGAGTCTTTTCCCATAGATGGGCTTTTTCACCGAGGGAGAAAGGAAAGAGGCGCAGCTTCAATGCGTCTTCACTAAGGACATTGATTTTGCAGAGGCTACAGAGCCTGTCAAACTCGTCCAGATGATCAAGGGGATCCTCCATGGGGAGACCATGGAATTTGTTGTTCTGGACCATAGAGATCAAGCTGCTCTTAATCTCAAAATTGTTGTTTTGGACAGCGGGAGGTAGAATGCCATGCCGCTGTGTGTGTGTGTTAGGGGCATCGCCTGCACCAATGTATCGGAGCCGCCTTGGGGGAACCTGAGGTGGTTCGTCCTGGTTGATAAGTTGATTCGCCATAGGGATTGGCTCGTGCGGATTGGCGTGGTGGTGGTCTCGTTGTGCTCTCAACTGTTGGGGTAGACGATTGATGTTGTCGAGATAACGAATGAGATCTTGGTTGCCGTGCGATCTGGTGTGCATGCAGGTAAAGGAAACACGGCTCGATCGGCGACTCGATCAAGCACTCGATCGGTGGGTCGAGCTGTTGGTCGAGCTGGTGGTCGAGTGGTATGGGCGTGTTGTACCTGAATCACCAAACAGAGAAAGAACAACCAAGTCAGTAAAACGAGTTGGTGATAAGAAGAACTTGATCTTAAGAGATCGGAAATCTTAAACGTAACAAACGAACTCCCAAATGGAACCGGCGCCAAATTGATAATCAGATTTTAGTATAGTGGTAAGTATTCCCGCCTGTCACGTGGGTGACCCGGGTTCGATCCCCGGCAACGGTGCCAAATTGATAATCAGATTTTACTATCAATTGCCTAATGCATTATCATGCCATTGCAATACAATAGGTGTCAATCCAATTGGGTGTGATGCTAACAGATAAGATTTGATCAAATCAGTTAAGTCAAGCCAAGCAATATGTTTGTTTGATCACAAAAGTATCAGTTCTCAAGTTCGTGGAATTGTGTTTCCCATACCACAGAAGTGATATCGAGTACGAGATCCGGCCAGTAATCTGAACCGTTTCAGACCGTAGTCTTTAATCTCTAGGATCTCTCCATTACTCATTAAGGGTTTCCATCCGATAAACCGGAAAACAATATCGGTTTGGACTTAAATCAACAGAAAACATAAATTAGAATCTAACAAAGCAATGGTTGTAACTAACATAAGCTAACAAGCAACAGAATGAAAGACTAACAAAAGCAGAGCATTAATGATATGAGAACTAGTAAACAAGGAAACAAAATGATACTAGGAAGTAAAAGATCCTAAGGATGGGGGTAATGGGTCAGCAACTCTTCTTCAATCAACCTAGGTGTTTAACAAACTCAAAGATGAACTAACCCCTAGACAATAGACTCAGAAGTTGATTAATTCATTCTCATGATAGAAACCATCAAGCTAAGCTAATTTCAGACCTAATTCTCATTAGCGAAATCTAACCTAACAGGCAGTAAGACTCAGTCTATTAAAGCTAATTAACACTCTAGACATCTAATCTCTTAGGCTAGAAATGTAAATCTATGGAATTAGTTGGTTCAGACATTTCATGACACACTTTTTGAGTGTGGAAATGTCTGGATTCTAATTCCAAATGATCAGAAAGGAACTAGCATTAAGGACATTAATCCATAAGGGATTCATGGAATCATAAGCTTAAACGACCTAGGAGACCAAAGATTTGCCACTAACCTATCCCATCCTCAAGAACCCTATAAGAATACTCAGAAATCATGAAGAACATCAAGAACACAAACCCAGAAAATTATAAAACTTGTAATAAGAATAGACAAGGGTATGGAGACTAACAATTACCAAAGAAACTATATCAAAACCTTAACAACTACTAAGATAATTACTTAGAACATATGAAGAACATGAAGAACACAAACCCAGAATTTATTAAAACTTGTAATAGAGATAGACAAAGTTATGGAGATTAATAACTAGTAAAAGAAGTATAACAAAAACTTAATAACTTAGAAGAAATCTCAATTACAAAATAAGATGTTCTTGGTGAAAATATAGAGAAAACCTAGGCAAGAAAACGTATCTCTCAACAAATGGCTTAAAGGGAGTATTTATAGAGAAGTTTGCAAAACCCTAAAACAGAAGAGGACAAGATAGATGTCGGCAGTTTGACTCGATCGGTTTGATCGAGTCGTGTGGTCGAGTCGGTTAAGTGGCCCATGCCTTGGCTCGTTCTGGAAGTGCACTCGATCAGCTTGGTCGAGTGGGTGATCGAGCACTTGACTTGGCTCGTTCTGGAAGTGCACTCGATCAGCTTGGTCGAGTGGGTGATCGAGCTCCCTTCGTGTGTCTTGAGTTTGCACTCGATCCACTCGATCGAGTCAGTGATCGAGTCGCTTCCTTATTCTGCATCCTTTGACTCTATCAAGCAGGTCGAGTGGCCGGTCGAGTCACTTTCTTCCTTTGCATCCTGTGCTTTTTGACCGATCCTTGTCCATGTAACAAATCTCCATTCGTCCCTTAATCCATAAGTGACTCCATATCACCTGTTTCAACACCTTATGCATGATATGTATGCAATGCCGATGCAAGAATGCCTAAGTATGCAAAACAGAAGTAAGTGACTCTAAATGGTGCAAATGAAAGAGGAAACTATGCGAAATGAGTTATCAATGTATGCTTAAAACAGGTAAATTACAGAGATATCAAGTATGCAAAAAGAAAACATAAGATTCACAGAAAACACATTAAACACATCATCCTAAACGCTCCCCCAAACTTAAATTACACAGTCCCTTGTGTAATAAAAATCTGAGGAAAAATTTAAGAATCAACAAGGAAAACAATAAACATGCAATGGTATATACAATGATAGGGTTGGAGAGTTACTTCAAGGGTTGGTGAAGTAGGATGCGACTAACGCTTCCATGTTCTCTCTAGTATAACTGGGCTGGAGTGTGTGATCGAGTTGGGACTCGATCACTGACTCGATCGTGGACTCGATCGCAGGCTCGAGTGCGTGATCGAGTCGCTTGCTCGAGTCGGCTCTTCTTATTCTTGAGCGATCATCTTGTGATCAAACCCTTCTCGTGTGACCTGAACACCTGAAACACTAGGAAAAACACATCAAAAATACCAAAAACTTAAAGCAATATGTACAAGGATAGATAAATATGGGACTTCCTCCCAAGTGAGCTTGTTTAAAGTCTCTAAGCTTGACTTTTCATACTCATTAGGCTTAAGATGGTTGATAAAGAGGAACTAAGGTCCCCTCTAGAATGATCTGATCAGCCAAATAGGGCTTGACTCTCTGCCCATTCACCTTGAATTCAGCTCCTTCTTCAGCAAGCTTCTCTAGCAATTCATCAGCTAGCTGATCCATTTCCTCGATCCAGAAGGTCTGTCCTTCGTTTGTTGGCTTGTTCACAGCATCTTTGATGTCAAACTTCATCTGGAGATCATTTCCCATATTAAGATCAATCTTTTTTTTCCTCACATCAATGACTGCTCCAGCTGTGGCCAAGAAGGGCCTTCCTAAGATCAAAGGATCTTTTGGTTCTTCATCCATTTCCAGCACGACGAAGTCTGTAGGCACTTCCATGTCTCCAATCTTGATAGGTAAGTCTTCTAATAGGCTATGTGGTTTTCTAATAGACCTATCAACCAAGACCAAGGAGAGGTTGCAGGATTTTTATTTACTGAACCCTAGCCTCTTAGCTACAAAAAGTGGCATAAGGCTTATTGAAGCTCCAACATCGCAGAGACAATTCTTGAAAACCAATGGACCTAGAGAGCATGGTAGAGTGAAAGAACCGGGGTCACCTAGATTTTGGGCAACCTTCTTCTGTATAATAGCACTGCATTCTTCGCTTAGTACTAACATTCCCTGACACCAACGGCGGGTTCTGCTATCACGTTTCCTTCTGCATCTAGTTTCTGACCCTGCTCGTTGGGCACATGGCCCTCTTGATCCCGCAGAATTCCAGCCTCTTCCCTTACCAAAAAAACAAAGTTATCCATCGCAGCTAGTTTCTTAGCTTTTCGGTTTGTCCGTTCTATCCTTGCTATGTCCTGGTTAAAAGGATTTACAAGCTAAAGATCTTTGTTGCTCCTGGTTTTGCGATTAGGCATAAACCTGAAACACAAAGAGAAAAGAAAAACAAAAACAACGTAAGTAAATAAATAGTAAAAATATTTAGACTAAATTCTAACTGAAATCTAATGGTGAATCAAGAGTCCCCGGCAACGGCGCAAAAATTTGATATGCTCAAATTAACCCTAGAGCTACGCTCTCAAATTAAGAGATCAATGTAGTACTTAGCGATCAAATCCACAAGGACTTTAGATTCACACAATATGTTAACAGTTTAGAAATATAGCTAAACAGAAGAAATTGTAAATTAAAAATAGCAAGAGAATTGAAAATCGGGTTGTAAGCTGAATGGGAGAAAAGCTAAGCTTAGGAAAATTCTCAGAAAATTTAGAATTGCAGAACAAAACAATTATCAGGATTGTAACTAAGAACCATTCTAGAACTCAAATCACTAATGTAAAATCAACCAACTTTCGTTGCGAAGATTATCTATGTTTAAATTTTAGAATCTCAAATCTCTTTGCAAATTCTTCAAATTAAACAAGCATTAAAGTTCAGGTTTGATATGTTCACAAAATCCCTAAACCAAATCTCTTTGCGAATATGGTATTTTGCTCATCTAAGATAGTTCAGGCAATCAATTACACTCTCGTGTCAACTAATCAACCTAAGATCAGATTCTAGGTAACTAAGCTAGAATAAGCAATAAACACAATCTAGATGAAGAACTCTATAGAATCCATTTTTGGAGCAGCCACCTTTTTAGAGAATTTTGGAGAAGATTTCTAAACTCCTTTCTTCTTCTTTTGATTTTTTTAATGCAATTTATTTCATTCATGATTTGTGTTTCATTTATCATGTCTGAGTAATCTCCCTGTTAGGTTAATGGTTTCAAAGGAATTCATGAATTGTTAAGTTGTTAGATTGTTATGATTGAATCTATAGAGTTCTTCATCTAGATTGTGTTTATCGCTTATTCTAGCTTAGCTACCTAGAATCTGATCTTAGGTTGATTAGTTGACACGAAAGTTTAATTGATTGCCTGAACTATCTTAGATGAGCAAAATACCTTATTCGCAAAGAGATTTGGTTTAGAGATTTTGTGAACATATCAAACCTGAACTTTAATGCTTGTTTAATTTGAAGAATTTGCAAAGAGGTTTGGGATTCTAAAATTTAGGCATAGATAATCTTTGCAGCGAGAGTTTGTTGATTTTACATTCGTGATTTGAGTTCTAGAACGGTTCTTAATTGCAATCCTGATAATTATTTTGTTCTGCAATTCTGAATATCCTGAGAATTTCCCTAAGCTTAGCTTTTTTCTCATTCATCTTACAACCCGATTTTAATTCTCTTGCTATTTTTAACTTACAATTTCTTCTGTTTAGCTATATTTCTGAACTGATAATCCATTACGTGAATCTTTAGTCCTTGTGGATTCGACTTCTAAGTACTATTTCGATCTCTTAATTTGAGAGAGTAGCTCTACGGTAAATTTGAGCATATCAAATTTTGGCGCAGTTGCCGGGAACTTTTGATTCGCTATTAGATTTCAGTTAGAACGTAATCTAGATTTACTTACTACTTATTACTTATACATTTTTTTTTGTTTTTCTTTTCTTTTGTGTATTAGTTTATGCCTAGTCGCAAAACCAGGAGTAACAAAGAGCTTCAGCTTGCAAATCTTTCTAACCAGGACATAGCAAGAATAGAACGAACGAGCCGAAAAGCAAAGAAACTAGCTGCAATGGATAACTTTGTTGTTTTGGTAAGGGATGTGGATGGAATTCTGCGAGATCAAGAGGGCCACGTGCGCAACGAGCAGGGTCAGAAACTGGATGCTAAGGGAAACATGATAGCAGAACCTGCTATCGGTGTCGATCGACACCAACAGGGTGTCGCTCGACACCCACCTGCTATCGAGGCTCCGGTTGTCAATGATGCAGCGGCTGCTGCCGCTGTTGTTCGTGGGAGGACACTGGGTGATTATAACCGGCCGGATCAGTTCTATGCAAACTGATCCGCGATCAGAACTCCTCTTTTTTAGAGGAATGATTTTGATCTAAAACCCGCATACTACACTCTTGTGGGACATCATCATTTCCATGGTCTTCCTCATGAACAGCCCATGGATCACATCGAGAGGTTTGAAGACCTAGTCACGAGCATCAAAGCTAATGGGGTGTCCAATGATTTCTTCTTCTACAAGCTCTTCCCTTACTCTCTTGCTGGGAAAGCAGCTTACTGGCTCAAGCAGTTGAAGCCAGGATCTTTGACGACTTGGTGGGAAACCAAGAATTCTTTTCTGAACAACTTCTGTGATGATGCCAGGTCTGAAGATGCGAGAACAAAGAACTCCACTTTTTCTCAACAACCAGCTGAAGCATTCAAGGCCGCTTGGATAAGATTCATTGCTTATCAGAGAGATTGTCCACATCATGGGTTCAGTGAGGTACACATGTTGGGTATCTTCTTCACAGGTGTAGATTGGAGGTATCAGATGGCTCTGGATGCTACGAGTAATGGGAACTTCAACACCAGGTATCCTGAAGATGTTGTAGTCCTAATTGAGAGCTTGGCTTCCAGCAACAACACGAAAAATACAGATTTTGGGAGAAAAAAAAAAGCAGAAAACTCTAAGGATGGTTAGATTGCTGAAACGAAAGCCAAGTTAGATTGTGTGCACAATCTTCTCGTGGGTAAAAAATCTGTTCACTTTGCTGCTGAAGTTGAAACTTTTGAGCCGGAAGGAAGATCTGAAGAAGAGGTACAATATGTCAATTGATATGCTCAAATTATCCCTAAAGCTACTCTCTCAAATTAAGAGATCATTGCAGTACTTAGGGGTCGAATCCACAGAGACTGTTGCTCACACAATAGATTAGAAGTTTGGGTTTTAGCTAAATAGTGAATAATGAAATGTAAAACAGGCAAGCAAAAATAAATGTTATAGTTTTCAGATATGGAAAAGGCTAAACTTAGAGAAATTCTTCAGGAATTAAGAATTGTTAAAAAGATAAGCATTGCAGGGTTGATTAAGATCCGTTCTTGAACTCAAAACACAAAGTTCAAACCAATCAACTTTCGTTGCAGAGATTATCTATGTTTATAACAGTGAATCTCAAATTTCTTTGCAAACTCAACAATCAAAACATGCATTAAATCCAAGTTCGATATGTTCACAAAATCCCTAAATCAAATGTCTTTGCAGATAGGTATTTTACTCATCAAGGTTTAATTCAGGAAATCAATAATACTTTCGTATCTACTAATTTTCCTATGATCTAAATTACAGGTGATCAGTCTAGAACTAGCATTAATCTCAACCTAGATGAAGAACTATATGATAACCCTAACAGAACAATCCAATTCAACAATTCATCCTATCCCTAGAAAAACCCTAAATCTAACAGGCAGACATAATCAATGTAAAACAAATCATAATCTGAATAAATTGCATAAGAACATAAATAAAAGGGAGTTCGAAATCTTCTCTCTACAATGAGTTCTGATCTGTTTCTCCCAACAAGCTCTCAAAATCCAATTGCCAAAAATAAAGATCAGATATGTTCTAAAACTCTAAAAACAACTATTTATACTCTTAAATATGTCAGGGACTTGTCTTGCAATTAGGGAAAACTTCTGGGTCATTCTGTAATTCTTCAAAAGTTCTTTGGAAACTTGCGTGTAACAAGTAGTGGCGGCCGGTGTCGAGCGACACTAGGAGGCAGTGTCGATCGACACCAACATCCATTATGATCTCCAACTTGCTCCTCTCAGCTACAGAATGCAAAATGCTTCCAATCATCCCAATATGCATCCAATGAGTCCAAAACGTACTTGAACCTACAATGACTCGGTAGAGACACAAAAACACCAAAAAGACTCTAAAACAGGACTTATATCATGGTTAAAAACTATAAAAACCATGATATATCAACTCCTCCAGACTTAGCCATTGCTTGCTCTCAAGCAAAACAGAAACTTAACCTGTGAAAGAAGTTTGAAAATCGCGGAAACTCCCTTTCTCTTAAACCAATGCATTGAGCATTCAAACCAAATCCATATGCTCAGCAGACCAATTCAATTCCAACCTCCATGTACTTCTCCGTAAGCTTTTCTGTACCCCAGATTCACCCCATAATTCCACAACAATTTCTATTAGCCTTCATCGCTGGGTCTCATCAATGAAATCAGTGCCAAGAACCTTTTAGACTCGTTCCCGTTCAATACCATAACAAACCAGCCTATTTCCACATCTTTTTGGTACTCTTTCTCTCCCCAGACTTGTTTCTTTCTCAACATCTTTTGTGTTGTTTCTCTTTTTTTTTTATCTTAAAAAGTGTAGGCGAATAATGGTATCATAGGAAATTTTCCTTACCTCGCTTCTAACTTTTGTGTGATCATTCCTTTTGAAGTAAAATAATGGGGTCGTTGGAAATTTTCCTATCCCTTTACCTTAAAGAAAATCATATTATCTTTTCTGCGAATAAACACACTCTTTTATTAAACAAGGGAGAGGAGTACCATCACTTTTCAATTAGGCTTTTTGTTTGTCAGGTAAGAACGAGGAGTCAAGCCCTAAGAAGACCAGCTGCATTGATGAGGTAAAAGGAAGAGCTCAGAAATTAGCTCCAGCTTGTGTGGAAACTGATGCAAAATATGGATCTCTCTGGTTTACTGATCAGCTTTTGGATTTTTCATTAGTCGCATCTGAACTGAATCTGCATCATTAATCACTCACGCAAATAGAATAAGAAGAAAGATCGTAATTTCTTGACCAGTTTTGACTCAATAAAACAAACAAAACTTGAATAAAAACAAATAGGTATGACAAAAACAAACACAATGTCAGCGACTACCTCCCCCAGACTTGAGAATCACTGTCCCAGTGATATCAAACTAAGGTATTTTGCTCACAAAATCCCTAAATCAAAATCCCTAAATCAAATGTCTTTGCAGATAGGTATTTTGCTCATCAAGGTTTAATTCAGGAAATCAATAATACTTTCGTATCTACTAATTTTTCTATGATCTATATTCCAGGTGATCAGTCTAGAACTAGCATTAATCTCAACCTAGATGAAGAACAATATGATAACCCTAACAGAACAATCCAATTCAACAATTCATCCTATCCCTAGAAAAACCCTAAATCTAACAGGTGGATTACTCAGACATAATCAATGTAAAACAAATCATAATCTGAATAAATTGCATAAGAATATAAATAAAAGGGAGTTCGAAATCTTCTCTCTACAATGAGTTCTGATCTGTTTCTCCCAACAAGCTCTCAAAATCCTATTGCCAAAAATAAAGATCAGATATGTTCTGAAACTCTAAAAACAACTATTTATACTCTAAAATACGTCAGGGACTTGTCTTGCAATTAGGGAAAACTTCTGGGTCATTCTGCAATTCTTTAAAAGTTCTTTGGAAACTTGCGTGTAACAAGTAGTGGCGACCGGTGTCGAGCGACACTAGGAGGCAGTGTCGATCGACACCAACATCCATTGTGATCTCCAACTTGCTCTTCTCTGCTACAGAATGCCAAATGCTTCCAATCATCCCAATATGCATCCAATGAGTCCAAAACATACCTGAACCTACAATGACTCGGTAGAGACACAAAAACACCAAAAAACTCTAAAAACAGGACTTATATCATGGTTAAAAACCATAAAAACTATGATATATCATCAATCAGGCTGAATTTCAGGGTTAGAGGTATGGTAATTATCAAGGGAACAGGAATTATAATGAAAATGATCAGCGGACTAACTTCACAGGAAACCAGAATTCTTCTGCATACACACCAAAGCCTGAATACCATAAGGCTTATCCGAACAACAGTTTCACCAGGAACTATGGGAATTCTTCATACCAAAAACCTCCTTTGCAGACTTTAGAGAGTGAAGTTAAGTCTATGCTAGAGCAGATTCTAAAAGAAGCAAAAGATCACAGTGGATTTCAATGGGAAGATCGACACACTGTACACTGATCTGAATGGGAAATTCGAAGCTCTGAGCATCCATGCCAAGTTGCTCAGACTGTTGGGTCTGTTAAACGACAAGAAGGATTCCTTCCTGGAAGGCCAAATTCAAACCCTAAGCATTCTTGTTATGCCATCTCGCTGAGAAGTGGAAAATTCCTTCAACCTGTGCTGAAACGTCTCACTACAGAGGAACTCCAGGAGTTGGAAGAGACGGACGACGATGTGTTTGGAGAACAACTTCCAGTGTCGATCGACACTGACACTTCGTGTCGGTCGACACTAGCTCGAATTCCTGAGAATTCGAGTCGAGGCGGACAGATGTCGACTCCGGTCGATACAAGATCAAATGAGAACTCGACACCAAAGACCAGTGTCGACTGACACCACCTTCATGTCGATCGACATCCTTTAGAGGATGAAGAGAATTCCAGTTGAGACGGAGAGAAATCGACCGAGCTCGACACCAAAGTGTCAACACCAGAGGTCAGTGTCGATCGACACCGACCTAGTGTCAGTCGACACCCTGTGCAGACTACATCAAAACCCGCCAACAATCCTCCTCAGGTCATAGAACGAGTGTATAAGCCTAAGGTTCCCTATCCAAAGAACCCTAGGAAGTCGAAGCAGGAGTTAGAAGACGCTCGATGCAAGGCTATGATGGATAAGCTCATTGTTGAGATTCCTATGATTGATGCTATAAAAATGTCTCCTGTGATCAGACGGTATGTGAAGCGGATGGTGACAAAGGATTTAAATGTTAAGCAAAGTGTGATGATGATTTCTGCACATGTCAGTGTCGTTATTCAGAATAAGGTTCCTGAAAAACTTCCAGACCCGGGAAGCTTTGTCTTAGACTGCGCCATCTTCTCTGATAGGTTTGCAAGATCATTGTGTGATCTGGGTTCTAGTGTGAATTTGATGCCTCGATCAGTTGCAGTCAACCTTGGGATGACAGATTTCCAACCCACCAGGATCACACTTATACTTGCTGATCGGTCTGTACGCATTCCAGATGGTATACTTGTGGATGTTCCCATAAATATCGGAGATTGTTTGATTCCCACTAAGGAATTGAAATATGAGGAAGAACCTAAAGATCCCCTCATATTGGGAAGACCTTTCTTGGCTACAGCTGGTGCTGTAATTGATGTGCGAAAAGGAAGGATAGGGCTGAATATGGGTGATCTAGTAATGAACTTCGACATGGATAAGCTGGTAAAGAGACCCACAATTGATGGACAGTCATTCTCTGTAGAGATCTCTACAGACATTACTGCTGGGTATGTCAAGGAGTTGGATCCAAGTGAGCAAGTGAATAAGCAAGTTGTTGCGCTTGAGGATTGGTGTGGTGATCATCTTTTCAGTACTAGGCTTCAGGAAGAAGTTCTACTCAGTGACAAGTTTCCAGAAGATAATATTTTTGAGATAGAGATAGGGATTGCAAAGAAGAGTTGCAAAAAAAGTGCAGAGATCCGAGCTAAGACTCAGTATCGATCGACACCACCCAGGTGTCGGTCGACACCTCACTTGATGAAACGGATGAATGTCGATCCAGCCATCTTTCAATCGACACAGGGATTCGATATAAAGACATGGTGTCGATTGACACCTCCACTGGTGTCGGTCGACAGTCTCCACGAGTTGACCCGGATTTACCTCCAAAACACTGTTTTTGGGTTGATTCTCTTGCAGCTCGTCTGAGACATGTTGTAAAACAGAAAGCTCCACATCACACACTCCATTCACCTCAGGGAAATCAAAGGTACGCACATCCTAATCCCAAACCATCTTCTTTCATCAATAAGAATTTAAAAAGTACAAAAATTGTTTTGCAGTTAACCAAGCCACGAGATTATCGTAGAGCACTTGTTTCTTCTTTTGATGATTGTGCATGAAAAAGGAGTGTATAACCCAAGATTAAGTCCCGCCTTGCTCCTATTCCTCATTTCCTTGATTGTTCTCACGCACCCAATGCCTATACACCACCATGGATGATGAGACTAATTTCGCGGAAGCATTCATTGCCACCCTCTACTCCACCTGATACCTGAGCTCCGCCACAGTCCAGCTAATGACTGAAAACAAGCCCTTAGTGGGAGGCAACCCACTCGTACATTTTCCTATTTCATTTTGCCAACCCTGGATTTGGTATCACTGGGGACAGTGTTACTCAAGTCTAGGAGAGGTACTTGCTGACGTTGTGTTTGTTTTTGAGAGTCAGTCGTGTCAGTCTTTTCGTTTTATTGAGTCAAAATTTAGTTAGGAAATTATGATCTCTGTTCTTAGTTTATTTGCCTGAGTGATTAATGCTGCAGATTTAGTTCAGATCCGACTAATGAAAAATCCAAAGACTGATCGGTAAATCAGAGTGATCCATACTTCGCAACAAAATCCACTAAAGCCGGAGCTAATTTATGAGCTCTTCCTTTTACCTCATCCATGCAACTGGTGTTCATAGGGCTTGACTCCTCGTTCCTACCTGACAAACGAAAGCATGAGTAAAAAGTGATGGTACTCCTCTCCCTTATTCAGAAAAAAATATAAATAAAAAAAAGAGCATAAAAGATAAGATGATTTTCTTTTGGATAAAGGGATAGGAAAATTTCCAACGATCCTATTATTTTACTTTGAAAGGAATGATCACGCGAAAGTTGGAAGCGAGGCTAGGAAAATTTCCTGTGATGCCATTATTCGTCTACACTATTGATAAAAAGAAACACAACACAAAAGTTGTTGAGAAAAGAATAAGTCTGGGGAGAGAAATAGTACCGAAGAGTGTGAAAATTGATTGGTTTGTCATGGTATCGCACGAGAATGAGTCTAGAAGGTCCTTGGCACTGATTTCATTGATGAGACCTAGCGATGAAGGCTGGTGGAGAATGTTGTGAAATTATGGGGTGAATTTGGGATGCTGAAACGTTTATGGAGAAGTACATGGTGGTTCAATTTGAATTTGTCTGCTAGGCATATGGATTTGGTTGGAATGCTCAATGTAATAGTCTAAGAGAGAGAGAGAGTTTCCGCGTTTTCAAATTTCTTTTTCAGGTTAATTTTCTGTTTTGCTTGAGGGCAAGCAAAGGCTAAGTCTAGGAGAGTTGATATATCATATTTTTTACGGTTTTTAGCCATGATATAGGAGTCGTTTTTAGAGTCTTTATAGAGTCTTTACAGTATTTTCGAGTCTTTTAGAGTCTTTGCAGGTCTAGGAGCATTTTGGACTTATTTGGAGATTATGGGATGTTTTGGAGCAAACCGAGAAGCTACGCTGAAGAAACGAACCCGGAGAGCAAAATTAGTGTGGGTGTCAATCGACACCACCTCTGGTGTCGGTCGACACCAATATCTAACGGTAATTAAATTTCACGTTTTTTGAAGTTTTGAAGAATTATAAATTCGGCCCAGAAGTGTTCCTTGTTTACAAGTAAAGCTCAAATCGTGTTTTAGCTTCTTTCTAGGATTTTAAGGTCATTGTTGAGACCTATGCTTGATTTTTGGAGCAGCCACCTTTTCAGAGAATTTTGGAGAAGATTTCTATACTCCTTTCTTCTTCTTTTGATTTTCATAATGCAATTTTATTTCATTCATGATTTGTGTTTCATTTATAATGTCTGAGTAATCTCCCTGTTAGGTTTAGGGTTTTCAAAGGAATTCATGAATTGTTAAGTTGTTAGATTGTTAGGATTGAATATATAGAGTTCTTCATCTAGATTGTGTTTATCGCTTATTCTAGTTTAGATACCTAGAATCTAATCTTAGTTTGATTAGTTGACACGAAAGTGTACGCAAAGAGATTTGGTTTAGAGATTTTGTGAACATATCAAACCTGAACTTTAATGCTTGTTTAATTTGAAGAATTTGCAAAGAGATTTGGGATTCTAAAATTTAGGCATAGAGAATCTTCGCAGAGAGAGTTGGTTGATTTTACATTCGTGATTTGAGTTTTAGAATGGTTTTTAATTACAATCCTGATAATTTTTTTGTGCTGCAATTCTAAATTTCCGGAAAAATTTCCTAAGCTTAGCTTTTCTCTCATCCATCTTACAACCCGATTTTAATTCTCTTGCTATTTTAACTTACAATTTCTTCTGTTTAGCTATATTTCTGAACTGATAATCCATTACGTGAATCTCTAGTCCTTGTGGTTTCGACCTCTAAGTACTATTTCGATCTCTTAATTTGAGAGAGTAGCTATAGGGTAAATTTGAGCATATCAAATTTTAGCTCTAGGCTAAATAGATGATAAATGTATGCTTAAAACAGGTAAAATATAGACATATCAATAGACTGGAGATGTTGTTTGATGGTCAATTATGTATGCCCTAGGTCAATTAAGGGTAGAATAATGATTGCATGTTGCTGAATTGTGAAAAATAGTCAAGTTTTTTATCGACAACCGATCGGTACACAGAGTTTTTCTGTATGTTTTTGTTGATTGATTTAGATGTAATATTTTTCTGTGTTGAGCCTCATTTGCTGTTTCAAGATGATGGTAGTCAGAACTTACAGTTTCATTTGGAAAACTTTCTCTGTACCAAATGATTTCTGTCAAGTTCTGACAATGCGAAGGAACTAACTTTTGGTTTTATTTTTCTTTGATTTTTGTAAATTATGGCACCTAAGACACGAGGAGTAGGTACACATGCTGCTATACTACGCACATTAGCCGAGCATGTGTGAGTCTTTACATATGAAGACCGACCTTACATGGCTGAGATGGAGAGCTGCAATTACTTCAGGATGAGATACTCAAGGCGATGGGTATCAGGGATGAGGTCTATAGGGCGTTGGACACGATAGGATTTGGTTCATTCTACAACAAATCTTGGGACATGTATGAGAGACCAGCTCGTGAGTTCTTTGCCACGATCCAGGTCCATTACCCACGCATGTGAGAGTGCGTATGAGGGGTGGATCAATTTCTTCATCGGGGGCCACCTTTACAAGTTTTTCATCTATCGCCTGGATGAGATATTTTGGTTCCCCAAGAAGATAGAGATGCAAGTTGGTGTGGTCTTTCACCCCAATGAGTTTGGACTACCATTGGGTCTGGTGAGTACTCTTCTGATGCCTGGAAGCAGGCACAAATTCGCAGCCCAATTTCGAGATTCGTGGCTAAGTCATCAGTTGCACTTTTTACAACCGTGGCGAGAATGGTACAATGAAGGTTCCTAAGCTGTGCATGCTGAGAGAGGTGGTTCAAGCCTATTTGGAGCACCACATCAGGTGGAATTTCGAGCAGTCCTTGCAACTGAGTTCGTGATATGTTGTGTTTTTAGCGTCTTATGGCCTGTATATAAGTATTGTTTTGAGTCTTTTATCGTCTCTTTGTCTGTGTTTTTGTGTCATTTTGGTCGAGTCTTGAGACTTATGCAGGTTTAAGGAGCTTTGCAGAAATTGGATAACTTTAAGCTTGTTCGGATGAGAGTTGTTGCATTAGGATGAGAAGCTGAAGATAGACCGATCAATCCACCCTTACACGAAAGAGGCGTTTTCAACCTGTTGCTGCAAGATCAATCGATCCACCGTTGGATCGATCGATCCCCCTTTCGAACGTGCACGAGCAAATCCATCTGTCGCTGCTAGATCGATCGATCCACCTTGAAGACGAACACGGATCTTGACCAGGTGCTAATGAACCGATCAATCCATCATATGGATCGCTCGATCCATCGTACGGATCGATCGATCTGTTCTTTACGGACGTACACGTACAAGACCTAGCACGGTCATATCAATCGATCCACACATTAGATCGATCGATCCGACCCTCTCGACAACTTACTTTCTTTTCTCATTCTATTTGTTATTTTCTTTTTTGTATGGGGTATAAATACACTTTTAGAACAAGACGTTTTTTACAGCTTTTTATGCTCTATTGTGTTTTTTAGAAAGCTCTATTGTCTTGTAAAGCAACTCCCTTGGGTTAGAGATTGGATCCACCTTGACAACTTGGAGAAGATTTCTAAACCCTATCTCTTTTACTTTTTATCTATTGCTTTCTTCAATGTCTTATGTTGTTTGTTTTACTATGTGTGAGTAGTTCCTTAATTGGGTTTTAGGGTTCTAAGTAGGGGTTTAATATTTGATGGTTAGATTGATTGTATGAGTTCCTATCCTTAGAGTTCTTTGATTCACATGATCTTAATGCTTTTAGATCTTAGATTTTTCTATGCATTGACCGTGTTATAGATAGCCTGAACTAGTGTGAACAAGACGTTTTTTACAACTTTTTCTGCTCTATTGTGTTTTTTTGGAGAGCTCTATTGTCTTGTAAAGCAACTCCCTTGGATTAGAGATTGGATCCACCTTGACAACTTGGAGAAGATTTCTAAACCCTATCTCTTTTACTTTTTATCTATTGCTTTCTTCAATGTCTTATGTTGTTTGTTTTACTATGTGTGAGTAGTTCCTTAATTGGGTTTTAGGGTTCTAAGTAGGGGTTTAATATTTGATAGTTAGATTGATTGTATGAGTTCCTATCCTTAGAGTTCTTTGATTCACATGATCTTAATGCTAGAATAGGCTCGATCTCCCTGTTTTAGATCTTAGATTTTTCTATGCATTGACCGTGTTATAGATAGCCTGAACTAGTGTGAACAAGACGTTTTTTACAGCTTTTTCTGCTCTATTGTGTTTTTTTGGAGAGCTCTATTGTCTTGTAAAGCAACTCCCTTGGGTTAGAGATTGGATCCACCTTTACAACTTGGAGAAGATTTCTAAACCCTATCTCTTTTACTTTTTATCTATTGCTTTCTTCAATGTCTTCTATTGTTTGTTTTACTATGTGTGAGTAGTTCCTTAATTGGGTTTTAGGGTTCTAAGTAGGGGTTTAATATTTGATGGTTAGATTGATTGTATGACTTCCTATCCTTAGGGTTTTTTGATTCACATGATCTTAATGCTAGAATAGGCTTGATCTCCCTGTTTTAGATTTTAGATTTTTCTATGCATTGACCATGTTATAGATAGTCTGAACTAGTGTGAATTAAGCATAGTATGTCTAGCCAATGGAAGTTGATGTTAGAACGCTTAGTGAACTTAGTGAACTTGATTGTTAATGTGAATTAGGCTAGGAGGCTTAAAACGGAAGTTCATAGTTGAGTAGTCTTATTTAGTGGCTAATACCTTGGAAGAGGGTTAGTCTGTTTTCTTGTTAATGTTCTAAAACGGTTCTTATTATTGAAACTCATGATTCTATATTTCCAACATTCAATGATCTCTGAAATAATCTATAACCCAATGCTTTTATCTTATAAGTTTAATCGTTTTATTTCTTGCATCTTTTATTTACAACTCTGACAACTTACAAACACTCTTACGCTTTAGCTAACTACGAGTCTAACAAATCTTTAGTATACCATTGGTCCTCGTTGTTCGACCCCGTATATATGTATATACTACCTTGCGGTTAAGTGTATAGGGAAATGATTTGATTTCACGAGAACATCAAATTGGCGCCGTTGTCGGAGACCAATTGCGTTACATAGAGATTTAGGATTAGTTTTTAGTCTAGAGTATTTTCCCTTTCAAGTACTAACTCTCTATTTGAAAGGTTCTTGATCGAGAACCTTGCTGCTAGCAATAGCAACCAGTACATTGACTATGATCGAACGGTGAGAAGTGGTGGCGACAGTGAATCGAAGCAGATCGCGGATTTGACGATAAAGGTAGAACAACTTTTTAAGCGAGATCAACGGGCTGGTAACTTCTGTGATGATGTGGGTGATGGTCAAGGCTATCACGAGTATATGGGCGACGGTACTAAAGATGTCCAGGCTGAGTTGAACAATGTGAATGGTCAGGAAAACTATCAGAATAAAGGGTTCAACCAAAACTATAGGAGCCATCCCAACCTTTCATACCGCAGCACCAACATTGAGAACTCGCAAGACCAAGTCTACCCAGCACAAGTAGGTACGCAACCACAACAGTACCAGCACAAGCTGTTCCAGCAAAGGAGGTTTCAACAAGCCGTACGTGCCAAGGCCACAACAACAGGACAACAATTACAATTAGGGGAGTTATCAGCAAAAACCTTAGTACTATCAAGCACTAGTCCAATCTCCTGCGAGCTCAGCTCCAGAGTGTCCTCCGGCTAACAATAAGATGAAGATGATGATGCAACAGATTCTTGAGAGCCAGAAAAAGAATGTTGATGATATCACTGTGGATAGCATGTACCATGATCTTAATGGGAAGTTTATGAAGTTATCTTCACATGTTAAAACTCTTGAAAACCAGGTAGCTCAGATTGCTTATACCTCTCAACGACCAGCTGGTGTTCTTCTTAGAAAAGTCAAACCCAAATCTAAGGCCCATTGCTATGTAGTAACAATTCTGGAAGAACCCGAAGAAGCAGATGTGATTGTTCATGAAGAAGCCAATGCGGTTATTGTTGATGCAAGCATATATGAGAAAGTTACAAAGGATGATGAGCCAGTATATGTGGAACCAGTACCCTATATTCCTAAGCTTCCTTTTCCAGGTCGTCAGAGCCAAATTCAGCGAGAGAAGGAATATGCTAAGTTCGATCAGGTAATGAAGGAGCTCCAAGTTAGACTACCTTTCATCGAGTTAGTTCAGAAAAACCCTCTCTATAGGAGACATCTGAATGATATTCTAACTAACAAAATGAGTATTGAGGAGGGAGCCATGTTGATTACCCATGCGTACAACGCAAGCCTACAGATCATTGTACCTGAGACGAAGGGAGACGACGTAGCAGAAACGAAAATGGTTAGTTTCGAGTGTAATGCCATTGTTCCATTCCTTATTCCCAAGAAACTCGATGATCCAGGGAGTTTTGTATTACCTTGTCGGATTGGACAATCCGAAAGATGCTTATGTGATTTGGGAGCTAGTGTCAGCTTGATGTCTCTTTCTATGTCAAGGCGTTTGGGCATCACCAATTTCAAACCGTCAAAATCTCCTTAATACTCGCTGATCGTTCAATGCGATTTCCAGTTGGTTTGGTGGAGGATGTGCATGTTAGAGTTGGGAACTTCTATATTAAAACTGATTTCATTGTTTTGGAGCTTGACAAAGAACCACATGATCCTTTCATCCTTGGTAGACCATTCTTGAATACTGCAAGGACTCTGATCAATGTAAGGAGAAGCAAGATTCACTTACAGATTGGGGATCATACTCTAGGGTTTGACATGAGAAGAACGATGAAGAACCCTACTATTGGAGGGCATACATTTTCTATCGACACAAATGATGAGTTGGGTGATAATCATGAAAAGAAATGCATTGGATGGAGTGCGGTCAAGGAAGTCATGGATGGAGACACTCACACTCCAACAAAAAGGGTTGATGGTAAGGTCGAGGTAAAGACAAAAAGGATCAAAGTAGATCCTTCTATAACCTTGATACCGCTGCATTCTGTAGGAGATACCATTGAGTATAAGGTGCAGTGTAAAGGAACTTCGAAACCCTTCTCCAAAGCTAGGAGTGTTCTTACTTCAGCATTGAAAAGAAGGTCGCAAGGTTGTGAAAGGAATCATGAGTCGAGTTTTGAAGCTTAAGAGAGATGATTGAGAACCCTGTTTTGGAGTAAGTTTTCGTGCTCGTGCCCATTGATTCACGAGAGTACGGTCATGCTAATGACCTAAAACAAACGCTTTGTGGGAGGCAACCCACCAGGTTTTGTATATATTCTTTCTTTCTCGTGTTTTTCTTTTAGGTTTGTGTTCACTCCTCTGTGGAATGACGGATCGATCAATCCATTATGCATGCATCCGACTTGAGGCCGTCGGATCAATCGGTCTAACATCTGTATAGATCGATCCATTCTCAATGTGTTTGACCTGAGACTGTCATATCGATCGGTCTAACATCTTGACTGATCGATCCCCAAGTAAGTCACTCTTTCCTCTTTTCCGTTTCATTTTAATTTGATTTTCTTTGAGTCTGTCTGACATCTTTTTTTGTGAAGCAAGTCTGGGGGAGGATGTCACTTGTCTACTAATCTAGTTTGCAATTTTAATGTTTCCTTTTTTATTTTCCTTGAGTAAGTCTTTTTATGTTTCTTTGAGTCAGTTTGTTGTATCGAGTCAAAACATTGTATGAGAACCATGATCTTTTTTTTAGAAAATTGCACCATGGTTGATTTCTTTGTCCTGAGACCATTTAGCATTATTTTAGGATGGCTTGGAAGTGCAGGAAAATTCATGACTCGATCACCTTATAATTATCCCTATTACCTTGAAATTTGGATGACGTGAGCTTAACCTTGTTTATTGGAACTTAATTTGGACTTATTATATCTCACTTCAGAAGTTGGTAATCATATATTGGATCATACATGTGGAGACTTAACCTTCTATGCATCATTTTTATCATTCTTTGCTAACTCCAAATGGCTAGACTCACTTTTAGTCTAGTACCACACCCTTTCCCTATCCATGTTTCATACCTCATGCATTCGTATGTTATCATCATCATGTGCAAAAACTACGGAGTATACAGACCAACATAGTTTTCTTTTCGTTATGATTATGGTAGTAGTTTTGATTGATTGTTAACGGTTGATGATATTGAGCATTCGTTGTTAAGAGATTACATTCATGAATATGCTTTGAACTTAAATGATTGAGCTGTTCCTTGATGCAGTGTTTGTAAGACGAGAACCGGTTCCACTCCCACATCTTTCTATAAAAAAAAAGGAAAGAACAACAAAAAAAAAGAGTTAAGAATATGGGACAGAAGAACGAATGGAACCGGAAATGTCGAGATTTGATTAGATATATATCAAAAACATCAAGGTAACTTGTAGTCTAGCAGAGAGTTTGTGTTGGTAAATTGATCCCAATTGGTCTGTGTACCTCCCAATTGGTCTGTGTCTCACTGTGATTTTATGTAATGATTTGCATCCATAGGCATTGCTAGATTACCCGAAACACTTGAGTCACCAAATATTTGCCTCATCACCTAGATCATGACATGTTCGATATTCCCTTTGTGAGAGTGCATGCATCTGTAAATAAATGTTAAAAGGTTAGGTTCTTTGATTCTGAAATTTCTTTGTGATCTTGGGATTTAATAAGGTTGCTAAGGCAATGGAGAAGTACAGCATAGTACGGTTTGACTTGAACATTGTGATAGTGGGTTGCAGGCAATAGATTGAGAGCATGATCCCGAAAGAATATGTGAGTTCTCGCGTTTTCAAACCTCTTCTCTTGCTTTGGATTCTTGTTTTGCTTGAGGACAAGCAAGAAGCTAAGTCGGGGGGAGTTGATATGTTGTGTTTTTAGCGTCCTATGGCTTGTATTTAAGTATTCTTTTGAGTCTTTTGTCGTGTATTTGTCTGTGTTTTTGTGTCATTTTGGTCGAATCTTGAGTCTTATGCAGGTTGCAGGACATTTGCAGAAATTGGATAACTTCAAGCTTGTTCGGGTGAGAGTTGTTGCATTAGGATGAGAAGCTGAAGATGGACCGATCGATCCACCCTTACACGAAGGAGGCGTTTTCAACCTGTTGCTGCAAGATTGATCGATCCCCCTTTCGAATGTGCACGAGCAAATCCATCTGTCGCTGCTAGATCGATCGATCCACCTTCGGATCGATCGATCCACCTCGAAAACGAACGCGGATCTTGACCAGGTGCTAACGGACCGATTGATCCATCGAACGGGTCGACTGATCTGTCCTTATGGATGTACACGTACAAGATCGATCGATCCGACCCTCTCAACAACTTATTTCCTTTTCTCATTCTATTTGTTATTTTCCTTTATGTAAAGGGTATAAATACCCCATAGGTCTAGACTTTTAGAACAAGACGTTTTTTTACAGCTTTTTCTGCTCTATTGTGTTTTTTTTAGAGCTCTATTGTTTTGCAAAGCAACTCCCTTGGGTTAGAGATTGGATCCACCTTGACAACTTGGAGAAGATTCCTAAACCCTATCTCTTTTACTTTTTATCTATTGTTTTCTTCAATGTCATCTGTTGTTTCTTTTACTATGTGTGAGTAGTTCCTTAATTGGGTTTTAGGGTTCTAAGTAGGGGTTTTATGTTTGATTGTTAGATTGATTGTATGAGTTCCTATCCTTAGAGTTCTTTGATTCACATGATCTTAATAGTAGAATAGGCTTGATCTTCCTGTTTTAGATCTTAGGTTTTTCTATGCATTGACCATGTTATAGATAGTCTGAACTAGTGTGAATTAAGCATAGTATGTCTAGCCAATGGAAGTTGATGTTAGAACGCTTTCTGAACTTAGTGAACTTGATTGTTAACTTAAACGGAAGTTCATAGTCGAGTAGTCTTATTTAGTGGCTAATACCTTGGAAGAGGGTTAGTCTGTTTTCGTGTTCATGTTCTAGAACGGTTCTTATTTTTGAAACTCATGATTATATATTTTCATCATTCATTGATCTCTTAAATACCCTATATCCCAATGCTTTTATCTTATAAGTTTAATCGTTTTATTTCTTGCATCTTTTATTTACAAGTCTGACAACTTACAAACATTCTTACGCTTTAGCTAACTACGAGTCTAACAAATCTTTAGAGTATTATTGGTCCTTGTGGTTCGACCCCATATATACTACCTTACGGTTAAGTGTATCGGGAAATTATTTGATTTCACGAGAACATCACAGCCTCGTGACGCCTAGTCTAGGGGCCATTGGATTCGAGTTTCCACCTGCTGAACCCTCAGACTAAAGGAAGTTTTTTGACCAAGAGTACCTTTACGTGGTGGGTATTTTAGTGCGAGGAGGCACAATATATCAGTTCCAGAATCGAGCAGAGATCTACATCTACCTGCAACTACCCACGCGAAGCCTTACTGATATCTCATCACGCTCTCAGGTAGATTTCAGGCCTCCATCGGTTGCCCTCATTGCGCGCGTCCAGCTAGACGTAGAGGAGCCTCTCGTCCTTCTCGTGCAGCATCTCAGGTCCCACCTTGCTGATCCACTTTTTCTCAGGCATCGCTCCTGAATTTTGATGAGGAAGACTTCATAGCTGAGGGATTCCCAGAACAGCAGATGACGGATTACGAGCGGGTGATGTACCAAACATCGTAGAAGAACAACAAGATGTTACAGATGCTTCTTAGAGTCTCAGGAGGATCAGGCTGTGCTGTTTCACGATACCACCCGTTCAGGACCCCTTAGCCATTTCTGGTAATGATTCGGGTACAGAGGAGGTTTCACCATCCGCCACGACTCCACCCTTAGAATCTAAGAGCGACCAACAGAGTATAACCTGTGAGCGCACCAGGAGACCGTCTCGACAACAGTTCAACAAGGAAGACTGAGCTCAGATGCGGAGCTGATCGGTGCTGGTTTACACTTATCGGTATGGAGATCCATTAGAACCGATTGGTGCCGTGTTTGACTGATTGGTCTTCGTCTATTTTCAGGGACAAAACCATATATTTTTTTCTTTTTTCTTTGACTTTTTATTTTTATTTTTAGGATTTTGTACTCTATTATTTTTATGAATATTCTTTCTTTTGATTTCTTTTTAAATCGGAATGATGTAATTTAAGTATGGGGGAGGATATCTCTGTGTACTAACGAATTTTTCTTTTTGGTGTGATTTTTCGTTTTCTTGAGTCGTTTTTCTGTTTTATTGAGTCAAAATGAGGGAATTATGAACTTTTTCTAAGTAATCTTCAGATTTGGATTAACACTCTTATGAATCTTGATTATGCTTGATCTCAGAACAGAAGTTTGGAACGACTATGAACTGACTCAACATGCCCTAAAGTCCCTATCCTATGGCAATTCAGTTGACCTAACGGTGTCTCTAGCTTTGACAGGACCCAACCAGACTTAACTTCTACCTTGGTACTTAGATATCACGAGACCGTTTGCTGTTATGCGATGGCCCATTGAACTGGTATGGCAACACACTGGTCAAAAATGATGGTTCTACCTTCTTCCCGATATAAAAAAAGGGGGGATGAAGGATTGAACCGGAGGGACTTTCTTTAAAGTCATGACCTTGGCCGTCAAAGAGTCTAGATGAATGCGTGTATAGATTGCTTTGTGATCAATATTCCCTCGGCGAGACCACATTCCTTAAATTATTCTAATGTAAAGAGATGACAATGGGATACTGAAAATTCATTTCGGTTTCGGGATTCGGAGTAAAGTATGTTGATGCTTCTCATAGACAAGTACATGAAGTAGGTTCTGAAATCGAGGCGACGAAGAGTGCAAAGAAGAGATTCCTAAAGACAAGTGAGTTCTCGTTTTTCAAACATTTCTCTTGGGATTTAAATATTTAATTGTTCTTGCTTGAGGACAAGCAAAGGTTCAAGTGTGGGGAAATGTGATAACCCTTATTTTTGTTGGTTTTTAGAGTCGTTTTAATATCGAGTCTTGAGTTTTTTTGTCAAGAACAAGTTAGTTTTCGATATTTTTTAGTCTTTATAGATTTCTGGACCTACTAGAGTAAAAAGATCAAAATGCATAAGTGAAGAAAGGATTGAAGATGATGACCGATCGGTTATACTTTTGCACCGGTAAGTACGGAAGACGTTGTATACTGCTTGGTTCTGTTTCTACACCGATCGGTGAGGGTTTTTAGAAAACTTCCTTTTCCATTTCTAGGACTTCTTCTCTTTATATATAAATACTCTATGTATTATGACTGCAAAGACAAGACGCAACAGTGCAATTTTTAGCTTTTAAGGTTATTCTAAATATTCATAGTTTTGTTTAAGAGATTTATCTAAACCCTTTGTAAATCCCTATTCAAACCTATGATTCTTTCATCTACTATGATCATGTGTACTTTGATCATGTGTACTTTGATCATGTGTGAGTAGTCTTATCATTGTTTTGAGTTTTCAAAGGGAATGTTTATATAATTTGCATGTTATTTCTTTTATGGGATTAATCATATAGTTTTCTATGTAGGTTTGTGTTTAATGTTTTGATTGAATTAGGCCAGTTTGATTGATGCCCAAAATCAATTTCATCAAGCCATCAAAAGTGGTGTTGAATTGATGGATCTATCCTAAATAGGCAAAGTTTCTTTAGCCAATCAACAGTTGATGTTATTATACTTTGTGAACTTATTGAATTAGGATCTCAATGTTTCTTAAAATTCTCTGAAACAAATGAGAGTTTAGTCTTAAAGAAATATCTTTCATAGATATTTATTACGTGCAAGAGCATGATAATTTAACATAAGGAATTTAAGTTTAGGAACGAATCTTAGTATTTCCCATAATTTATTTACATGCTTTTAACATGAATTCCCTGATGATTTTCCTAGGCTTAATGTTTTATTTTATTGATTGCTTTTATTTTTATTTATTTTATTTTAATTTTGCATAAACCTCTGAATACATGTAACTCTTTATTTTATTCTATTTTTATTTAAATCTATATATCCTATCGCGTGTTTGATTGGTCTATGTGGATTCGATTCCTAAATACTATTGTGATTGTACTGTGAACTTGAAGTATTTTATTTGCGTTAAAACATGTGCATTAACAGCCATCTACATCTGGAAGCTTTTTTGTGTCCATCAAGGACAGCTCCTTCTTGATGTTGCTTGAGAATCAAGCTTTCTTGATGTATATGAAGTTTTCTGATTTCTCTTTCAAGTCTATCAATATCTTGTGGAGACGTACACTTTCAGAATGACGTTGGGCAGTAGAGATATCTCCAGGGTTCTTGGACAGGATAAACTAAAATAGGCTAGACTCATGATTCATAATAAGTATTGATCGATCTTGTGAGGGATCGATCGTTCAATGAAAGGTTCGATCGATCTATTGAGATATCGATCGAACTCCGGGATGTAGATTCTCAAACTCGAAACACTAATTTGTAATAGATCCTTTTTCGAAATATCTAATATATATGTCCAATCAACTCAATTACTCAGCTTTTACAGGCAAACACGCAGCTAAACATGCAATACTTTCAGGTTCAATATGTTCATAAAAGTTTATAACTTAACTTCCATAAATTATAATGTAATTACTTATCTGAGCTAGTTCGAAAAACCTAAAACACATTTTGGTGAAGAGATTAATTCTATTATCAATTACTAGGTGATCAATTCAATATCAAGTTGTGGTAAAAGCAAAGTATCATGATCCTAAGTAATCGAAACCTAGATCTAACTATCCTAATGAATCAATCCATGAATACCCCTTCAAATCAACCCATAAACCTAACTGTAAAACTACTCAAACATAACAAAACAAACAGCAAACAAAATCAGGAAAGAAAACAAAAATAAGTGACTAGAAATAATAAAAGGGTTCAGAAACTTCTCTAGTTTTACAGGTGTTGAGATCTTCTCTCCAAAAGCGATAAAAACAAAAACTAACAAAAATGTTAAAGTGTTTATATCTATGGATGTGTTTTTGCTGTGTAATCTTCTTGTGTGCGGCTCTCTAAGCGTGTGTTGATGGGTGTGGTATTTACTCTCTGCTGAGGTTTGTTCTTCTCTAGACGAACATAGGCTTTTATAGAGGTTCAATTCGGATAGGTTAGGATCAAGATGAACCGGTATAAAATCTAGAATATTCTACAAGTTTCGAGAATATTCCAACATAGAGATCGATCAATCCTTGATTATATCTGTTGATCTTCCTTCTTTTCCTGGACATTCTCCATTTGTTCGCCAGATTGACCCGTCTTTTGTTATGTTTTCTAAAATAGTTGTTTGGCATCCTTTTTCGTCTTTTTGTTCATGTATCTTGGAAAGAGTTTTGAAACAACAGATAGTGGTAAAACGCTTAAAAAACACGAAAATCATACTTAACACTTATTAAAAGTTTATAAACACGATAGTGAAACAGGTGAAAATACGATATTATCACAATCGTTGGTCGATTCCTATGTCATCATCAATGACCAAAATGAGGAACAAATGTGTGAGGTTTACAGAAAAAGAAAATAAATCGTTCAAGAGCGGAGGATTTTTTGGCTTCTTCCCTAAGATAGATTGTGACATTCTAACGAGTTTATTTAAATTACTTTCTACAAGTATATGGGTCATGTGCCACAATTAGTGATGCCTTATCTACGTCTCAGTTCTGAATCGAATGGAACCATCGCTAACTTTATGGTTGAACTAAACTGGACCGAGACAAGTCTCTCGAATCACTACAAGAAAACATATGAAATTCCGACTACGAGTTTTGTCGGAAATTCGTTTCCGTGTTTCCGACGAATTTCCAACAAAAAATATTTGTCAGCATTCTCTGGTCGGATAACAAAGTTCGTCGAAAATTCGTCGGAAATATCCGAATATAAAATTTGTCGGAAATTCGTCGAAAATTTCCATCGAAAAAGTGTCGGAAATATTTCCGACGAGGTTCCGATATAACTTTCCGACAAACATATTTGTCAGAAATTTATCGGCAATTTTCGAAGGATTTATGACAATATTCGTCTCCCGTGGATCGAGTAGGTGCTGGGAAAATCGTCGGAAATTTTCGACGAATTTGGAAATTTTGTCAGAAATTCGTCGGGAAGTTTCTGACGAATTTTTAAGGAATTTGAGAATTTCGTCGGAAATTCGTCGGTAATTACCGATGATTTTTCGATGAAAATTTTTTTAAAAAAACAAATAAATAATATTTTATTAATTTTATTTAATTTAAAAACAATTAAAAAAACTTAAAATTCATGATAGAAAAATTAAAAGACCGAAATTACATAAGTTCCCTAAATTATTACAAAATAAATAATTCACAAATCATACAAATTCTCAAAATTTGTAGTTTGGTTGCCGGTTTGGTTTCTTCGAGAAGGCGGAATCTAATCAGGATGAAGTTGGGCCATCATCGTACTCTAGAATGCAATATCTTCATACTTCTCTACTACATCTTCATAATTCTCCTCCAGGCCTTTAATCTTATCATCCGCCTTAGCAAGAGCTGCCTGATTTTTCCGATACTTTACTTCGTATGATTGACCGGAAGAACTTTGACCCACATGATCGTCAAACGGGATAGATCCCACGCCATATCTCCATCCCTTCTTAATTTCCATTTGCTAATGTTATATAATTAAAAAGAGTTAGTTAAATTGTATAAGTAATAAATCATATAAAAATTATTAAAATAAAACTTACAAAGCGGAAAATCTCGTCTTTCTCCGCTTGGCTAAGCTGGTAATCATCCGGAGTCTCTTCAAGCTGACTCAATTGAGTGAGTTTCTCTGCCTCCAAGATGTAGAGCTATTTCCTCCGCCTTTTTATCGACAAAGATTCCGTCTGATTTTCGCTTGTGGATCTTTTCCATGAAGGTCACCATATCGGGAAGATCACCAGTCTTGGGATTACGTTACGAAAATAATTATTAACGTATTTGTTAGCATATTATAATTTAAAATATATAAAAATGTAACTAATTCTTAAAAATTTTAAATTACCATTGTCTCCCATTTTCGAACATATGGCATTGAACCACAGGTGTGTTTCGCCATTCTGTAACCCCCACGCTCGCTCTTACGGTTTTACGAGTTGGTTTGGCTACGGTCTTTATTTTTCTCATCCTCCCAATATGCAATAAACCCATTCCAAACTGCTTGCCACATCCATTTCGACGCAATCTTTACTTAAATTGTAGTATGTTTTAATTTCATCATCCGTGTCGCAGCTAATAATGGAGAATGACCATTTTTGAATCCTTGATATATTGGATGCTTTGAAGCATCTAACATTTCAAAAACTCTCCTCGATTCTAGGTTCGGTTCCTCAACAACATTGCTACTTTCTATTCTCTCTTGAAATTCTTATGTACCCCTTGGAACAACATTTTCTTCTTCCCTATAGTCAGAACAAATCCTAACGTTTTTCTGTCTTCTCCTCTCACCGCTTCTACCATGACTACTACTAGGCCTACATCTTATATCTTTCCCATGAGAATACCAAATATAATATTTCGGTGTAAAACCTCTCCAATATAAGTGATTCCAAACAATTTTGTGGTTTAAGAATTCATCATTACATCATTTGGCGCATGGACAAACCATGATATCTTCTGTACGCGTCATTTTTTTATTAGATTCAAAACGCATGAACTCTGATAATCCATCTTTGTATTCATCTAAACGCTTGTACATCCACTCTCTAATTTTATAAATATTATGAGAATCCATTGTTTTTTTTTATAACAACATGGAAAGTCTTCCCTCTGAGAAATGGTTTGGTATATGTAACACACTTTTTTGTCGGAGTTTGTGATCGATGGCACGTGTCCCGTTTTAGAAAATTTCCACGAATTTTTGACGAAATTATTACAAAATTATCGTCGAAAAATCGTCAGAACTTTTTAATTTAGCAACGTGTTTACTAACTTATTTTCCGACTAAATTCCTACTTGTAGATAATTTCCGACTAATTTTTTCGAAGTCGGAAATTACTCTGAATCCGGTCGGAATCTCGTCGGAAATTTTCCGACCACCTTTTTCGTCGAAAATGATGGTCAAAAAATCGAATGTTTTTTTGTAGTGAATGAACATTTCTACTTTAAATTATAGCTTCGATTGGATTATGTATTATCATTACTCCACTTTCTTATTTTCTGGTAAGCAGTCCCTGCTTATGTGTTTCAAAAAAGAAACATACTTTTTTTTTATAAATTGTTTTTTTTATTTTTTTGTAAATTTGAGACATAATTTTCATATAATCAACTTTCAATCCTTCATAAGTTGATAAATGTCATGTTTTTAAGGACTTTTCAAAATGGTAACTAATTAGAAAATAACATAGGAATAGACGAGTGTCTCTACACTTTTCTATCCATCTCTGCTTCATCGAAGATATAAACGAAAGCAGTAGTCAATTGGTAAATATTACTTTTCTTTACAATTTTCTTTCGTCTAGTGTTAGGATTTAGTTTTTCTTTCTGATTAAGAATAATTTTCGAACAAAAATCATATGCTAATTTATTAACTCGATCCAACAAAGCATGATTTGGAAATTTAGAGTGGAATAGGCTTTATAGAATGGATGAAAATATGTGTGAATATAATAGAAAAATAGCAATTTTGAGGCAGAGAATGTGATTTCAGTGAACGAAAAAAAATCAACAAAAATTTATATTTTAAAATTATTTCTTTCTAACTTTTATCCTATTTTAATTATTTATTTGGAATATTGACTATTGTTATTGTTTTATATGAACTGGGATATTTTTAGCACCGACTCTTATCTCTATATTCTCAAAAAAATGAGTAAGACTATTTACGAGAGCTATTTCGTCATAGTCCCCCAAAATTTATATTAAATCCTAAGCATATAGCGATGATAGCCAGAGTAGATCTAGCTCAGCTTCGTGGTTTGCCTCTCCGGTGTGTCCTCCCGCGCGGGAGAGGGCTTTTTATCCTCTTTATGTTTTACTTTCTCTAGCCTTCTCTGTCTCCTTCCTTCGCATTCTCCCTGTTCATGGCTGTGGCTATCCGTCCCACCCGGCATCTCTTGGTGGTGGTAGTCGGAGTAGTTATATTGTGTGTTTTGTGGAGTTTCTCGTCTTAGTGGTCGGAGGTGCTGGTTTTTTCGCTTGAGGGCGGCGGAAACCATCAAAGTTTTCCGGCAATTTCTCTTGGCCAGATCTCCTTCACGTGTGGAATCCTGTCTCCGGCTAGGGTTGTGGCTTCGATGAGATGTTTTGTTGGGTCCGATCTACACTTCTCAGCGGGTTGTTTGCTCAGATCTGGTTTACTGGTTGTGCATCACCGGATTCTCTTGGTTCTGCATTCGTCGTGGCGCGGTGGTCTTATTTGCTCGGTTTCCATGTGGTGGGGGAGATCAGAGGCTGGTTCCCGCGGTGGTTGCTGGCAAGGTCCTCCTCACCGCCGTGTCTGCTCACGGCTCTTGTGTGGTTCATCGACGTTGGTCTACTGCGGTGGTCCTAGAGTTTGTGGCGGCTTGAACCTTCTCCGATGTGGCTTTGGGCTTGTTTGGCTCATTCTGGTAAGGTTATCCTCGACTTGTGGTCCTCCGATGTTGGTTGAATCGGATGGAAAGGGTTTTTGGTTGTGTTGTTCTTTCTTCGTTTGGATGCGGCTTGGTTTGCTAAGCGGTTCGTTTCGGTGAGAGTTTCATGGTTGAATAGAGGCGGCAGTTTCGTCTAGTTACCTATATCAATCTCGTGGTAGATGTTTCATGTGGCTTCTCGCTCGGGAATGGTGGACAGAGGTGGCTTCTCTATCCATCCGTTGATTCTCCCTTACCGCCGGGTGCGGTTAGGTTCTCTAGCGATCCCTTTTTGTGTTAGTCTTCGAAGAAGCTGTATGCGGCTATTCTAGAAGTTTGAGGGTTTGCCTTAGGAAGGGTGTGGCAACAACGTGAGGACTCGAGCTCTTTCGAGATGTGGCAATATCGCAAATATACGAACTTCGCGGTTTGGAATCGGTGTTTCTTCTTCGAGGCTCTGCTAGTTGTTTCGCTTATGTTTTTCTTTACCGCGTTTTTTCTTGTATTTGTCGGTCTTTAGTCGTAGTTTTGGTATTTTTGTCTCTTTTGTTATCTTTGTATTTCGCTGTTGCAAAATTGAAATAGTATAAATATTTAATAATGATAAATAATAATAATAATAATAATAATAATAATAATAATAATAATAATAATAATAGCCATGATAGTTCAATCTTTAACTATAATATTTTTCAAGTCCCTTCTCAATTTCTCTAAAGTATAGTTGTCTTTTGTCTTTATTGAGAAGCAAGTACCCGCGTTTGAGTAGATGGGAGTGAGAGACAGGTTAAGCTAAAAGCCTCATCTGGTTGTTGAGAATCCTTAAGATTCTTGACGCACGTACGTCCGACTTTTCCTTAAATTTACTCTATTTAATTAGTTTTATATAAATTTATTATGTTACAATAAAAAATAATAAGTTTATTCTAATACATGTTTGCTAAAAATAGTTTTATTAATTGGATATCAGATTCCTTTTTGAAACTTTTATTAATTTAGAATCCAAAACTAAAAAAAAAATATTATTTTGCTTTAAATGCATGAAAACGAACTACACGCGTTTATGTAGTAAGCAAAATCAGATGTTTTGGTCTTATTTGTGATACACTCACTTTTTAAGTTCTTATATTCCACCGGGCGTACAAGATGGAAAATATTTTATAGCAGATGTCGTGTAATAAAGCATGATTGCTTCGAATCTTTTGTATTATTATCATTATCTTTCTCAAAAGAGGAATAACGTGAATCTTTGCATGAATTGATTTTTTTTTTTTTCAAGATACCATTTTATAAAGACTAAAACCGTGTTCTTTTCAGTGTCGCTAGCGACTAAAAAATTACTACTAAATTTTTGATAAGTTTTAAATCTAGCGACCAATTAATTTTGAAAGATATGATGAACAGTGATATATGTGTTGTTTAAATTGGTCGCCGAAAAAAATAGCGACTTCAGCGACAGAAAACATGGTAATTATATTGCTGAAAAGTTGAGCTTGAAGGTGTCGTTGGAGTGAAAAAGAGAGAAAGACTGTCTAATTATAATCGTCGGAAGGTGTCGCTAGCGACACTGAAAAGAACACTGCCTAACCTAAAAATACTTAGTTGCCAACAGAGAACATATAAAAAAAACTCATAACCTTACAACAACCTTATAATTTTATAACAACAACAATATTTAACCGGGTTAAAAAAGACGAAACCAAGTTAACAAATAAGAGGAAGTAGAGGAAATGTATCATTGTTCTCTTGAAAGCAGATCAAGCCGACAGCGAATGATACATTGTATAGCAGAAGAAAACTTAGAGACTTAAATGCAATTCTTGCATTTTTTACCTTCAAGATCATATAAATAGAAGTCTGATAACATAACCTTAGGATTAGAAGCACGTTCTCATCCCTACACGGCTTTTTGAACCATGAATTGTTCTTCTTCTTTGGTTTTCAATCACTTATGCGACCTGAACTATGAGGAGTAAATGCATCTTAGTCATACTCCAAATAAAATGCATAATAATTTTAAAGCGGATTGTCTACCTAAATCATCTAGATTACTTTTTATTGAGATTTCATTTGTAAATTATTTTTTTTAAATTGGGCTACCAATCATAAAATATCTTTTTAATTCATGTGTAGTTGACCCAAAAAAAAAAATATGTGTTTTACGAACGGATATAATTGAGAAACACTTGTATATTTCGAAAATAAGTAGTAAAATGAATAGTATACCACTTGTTCATGTTTTAAAAATGTAAATCCACTATTATTTATTATTAAAAATATTCATCAAGTTTTTACGTGTTCAAAAAATAAATTTGATATATAACTACTAGCTAACATATTTAAAATATAATTAAAACGTGATTAATTTACTAAAATTAGTTTTCAACGTTTTCTACTTATTCTATGAAAACGTTACCGAGTTTATTTCGTTCTGCTATTAGTTATTCAACTATTCTTCTATTATACTCTTCAGCTAACATACAAATAATATCAATTAAATGTTCAGTCTAGCATCCAATTAATCTCTGTGAACACGACCACACAAACATGATTCATTAATAGTCATGATTCATTAATAGTCACACGACCACACAAACATGATTCATTAATAGTCACACGAGTGACACGACCACACAAACACCAACCTATAGTTGCTAACATGCCATGTCTAGCCATCTACTTTTACAAACGTTCATTTAGTTAAATTGCGATATTTAACATTTTTTTTACAATAAGAGCTCCAAAATTTTGAAAAATAAAGTAGAGATTTAACATCACACTTGAACATCAATTTTGAAGACTTTAGCCATGGTATCAAAACTCTGAACAACTTTTATTTACCATGCCACGCCACCAAAAGTCCGTAGCAATTCTGCTATTTGTTCTCTCATCAAGCAAAGTTTTCTGATAAGATTGTAGCCGATTCAACAAAAATAAATTTGAAAACTTCCTTAAAATATATATATATATATATATATATATATATATATATATATATGTGCAGAATGAATTGGCGACATCACATTTGGACACGACAGTTTAATAAGCATTACATTACATGAATGTTGGTGCATCTCGGACTCAAGAATATTGCTTCTCGATAATTTATTTGTATCATTATTACACTTCAACTTCTGCTAAAATATTTTTAGGAAATTGTTAAAATTTGAGGTTTTTCTTAATTATATGTTATTGGTTGTTGTATATTATCTATTTCTATATATATCGCAGCGATGACTTTAGCAGAAACTAATAAGCTGTGATTATCAAAATATGTTTCCTATGTTATTACATATTAACGACACTAAAAAAAAAGTAGATGGACTTTTGAAAGACATTAAATTTTAATTTTAATAGTCAACGTAAAGAAGATAAGACAACAGTCTGTATGATGTAGATTGATATTGGTTGTTAAATTAAGAGCACACGTATGATGCTTGATAGATTTATTCTTATTTCGTTGGTACTTAGTCGTTTTAGCTCTTTGCTGTAGCCTAGTCTGAACGCGTTGATATCTTCGACTTGTCATAAAACTAATGAGTCATTGAATAGAACATTGTTGGTAAAAGAATTCACTGGATTTAATTTAAGAAATTACCGTAAAAAGGCATTTACGCTAGCATTAGATTGATACACGTTATGCGCATAGAACATCCCGGGTTGGGTACAAAATTCAAGCGGAAGATGAACAAGCCAGCATGATCTTTGGAACATCCCGATTATGTGAAAAAGTTGGTTAGTATGTATTATCAAGGCCATATGCACTATTATAGTTTGTTACCTAAAGATTTTATTGATATTTTAAGTCTAAAAATACACAAAACTGACGAGGATCAAAATCCCTCTTAGTTGTGTCCCTCTTAGTTGTGTCTTTACAAGCTCAATACCCAATCAATTTCAGTTTATAAATTCATCAATCTTTTACTTAAAACTAAGGTTCGATAGAAGTTTTGTCAGATGTGCAATTTCAGCTTTCAAATTAAAATTGAAATCAGAGGCTTTTAGAAGAGCGAGTACGTTTGTATTTGCGCGATTCAAAACAAAAAAAAAGGTTCATTTTCGAAAACGTGGCAGAAACTTTGCGCATCCAAGCGTGATAGAAATTAAAGCTTCGTTTCTAGTATTATCAAGTAGTATAGATAGTAATCTTGAATATTTTTGAATTTGTCTTATTGGTTTCTCTTCTACCAAACAAGTGAATTATAATATTAATAGAATTTTATTTCCTTTTTTATCTAGTTTAATTTTATTTTATTTACATATGTGCCAAAGCTGATGCATATTCTAATCTTGGTAGGATTATTTGATCCAATTTTTCTCATATTTTACTCATTATTTTTTCCATTCCATTTTATAGATCGTAAAACAAAACAAAACAAAATATTGCTTTTGATTAGATTGAGTCGCGTATATTTTGCATAGTGATATTTAGTCTTTTTGAATCAACTCCTAAATACTACATTCACATAGCATGATATTCACTTACAATCACTTAAAAAAAAAAATTAAATCGTAAAACTTCGACCATATTTTTAGGTGCAGAGTCCCGAAAAAAGGAAAACGAAATGAGTTCACTTGTGAGGAGAACATGAAGTATCACACCACTTATTTATATCACACTTTTGGGATGAGATTCAACACTTAGAGAATTCGTATTACGGGAGTAATAAATTGCGTTCAACAGTCCCAATTTGGAGGTTCAACTATCAGTCTATTACTACAGCTTACTTTGATGAGTATGATGATTTTAGGTTCCAAGGTTATGTAATAAATTGACTCATCTAAATGTTGAAGATAATGTGTTCGTGAATGATGGTTTTGATTTTTCATTGTGTGAGCCAAATGAATAGTTCGACCAATGGCGGGATAAATATGTAGGAACTACCATTAGTTTTGTTTTTCTTATTGAATTCTAACGAGCATTTCATGAAACCATTGCACATTTCACTCCACCTATGAAACTTCAACTGTTTTTTATGATCATTTTTCTTAAGAATAAGCTTAGTAGATATTTTTTTTCTCTCATCAAAAATGCGTCCTAGGAGAATTATTTACCATTTTCTTGAAGAAATGTCACGGTTCGATTTGTGACTCGCATGCACTAATCAAAAGTTAAACCATTAGCCATTTTCTACCAAACCGATTAAGCATGATTGATATATTGTATGATTCAAATTTCTAAAATTTGTTTTATTGTGTGATTAAAAATATCCCCGATCTTATAATATACATGTACTGTTTGTTTAATGTCCTTGCTGTCCACTATCCAAAACAAAACGGAAAATACAGATAGGATAACAAATACATCGGAAACTCAGAGGAAATAAGGGAATAAATACAAATAAATAATACTTCCAAATGATATACTCTAATTTAACAAGGAAAAAATAAAAAATAAACATATAAACGATTAAAAAAAAAATTTAAAAATTATAAGCATTAATAAGAAGAAAAAAAGTGTACGTGTGGGTGTGGGTCAGAATAATTAAATAATTTGTACGTGTGGGTTTTTAGTCAAAAGAATCAACACCGTCTACTTTCAGTATAGCTAATAATGTCGAGACATTGTCTCCTAATAGATCATCTCCCCTAGTCTCCTCTGCATTATATATTCACCATTCTTCGTCCTTGTTCCTCAATAGGGCTCACATTCTCTATCCACCAAAACTTTCATTCTACTTCTCTCTATCTATCTATCTATCTTTTTATTGCTGAGCTTACAAGTGAAAGTACTTGTACTTGGTTTTATAGTAATCACCGAGTTATAACATTAACAAAATGTTGTCAAGCAAAGTTATCGGCGACTCTCATGGACAAGACTCATCCTACTTCCTTGGATGGCAAGAATACGAGAAGAATCCTTTCCACGAAACTTTTAACCCTAGTGGAATTGTTCAAATGGGTCTTGCTGAAAACCAGGTTTGTGTGAATCTATAACCATTTTAACAAATAGACAACTAAACTAGTATGTACATAATCTCTAATTAAGTTTTTTTTTGACTGAATACGCCCATTGATCGGTTGTTGTTTCCGTCCTTTGTGCAGCTTTCTTTTGACCTAATAGAGACGTGGCTTGAAGATCATCCAGAAGTATTGGGTTTGAAGAAAGATGAAGAGTCAGTGTTTAGAAGATTAGCTCTGTTCCAAGATTACCATGGCTTACCAGCTTTCAAGGATGTAAGTAACATTAACTACTTCTACGTATTGGGAGTGTTTAATCCAAGTTTCAGTTTAGTTTTGACCTTAGTGTTTTTTATTTATATATGAGTATATATATATATATAATACTAACCAAAATAAAACTATGGATTAAGTTTTACTGTTTTTTATTTCATTTTTCGAGTTATATTTCAAATGAAACATATCGTTCATTTTTTCAGTCAACTTCGGATTTGGTTTTTCGGATATAAGAAAATATATTCATTTTAACCTTTTCATAATATTTTTTGGATTGATTATTTATGTTCAGTCCCACCTCGGTTTATCGGCTTGAACACCCCAAGTTTATATACCTCTCAATTCAACAAACTATGACACTAAGTATTATATGCTTTTACGCAACAGGCAATGGCAAAATTCATGGGGAAAATAAGAGGGAGCAAAGTGAAATTCGATACGAACAAGATGGTGCTCACAGCTGGCTCAACCTCGGCTAACGAGAGTTTAATGTTCTGTCTTGCTAATCCAGGAGATGCCTTTCTTATCCCTGCACCTTATTATCCAGGGTACGTGTATAAATTTACACTAATTTTTTTTAATACGTTAGCGTTAATTACAAGAGCGACTAAATTTGTTTGTTGGCTCATCATGAAGGTTTGATAGAGATCTAAAATGGCGCACAGGAGTAGAGATTGTTCCTATCCACTGTGTAAGCTCGAATGGGTACAAGATAACGGAGGATGCATTAGAAGATGCTTACGAACGAGCTCACAAACGTAACCTAAACGTTAAAGGAGTTCTCATAACGAACCCTTCAAATCCTCTTGGAACCTCTACCACCCGTGAAGAGCTTGATCTTCTTTTGACCTTCACATCCACCAAGAAAATCCATATGGTGAGTGATGAGATCTACTCGGGAACGGTTTTTGACTCTCCTGAGTTCACCAGCGTTCTAGAAGTGGCTAAGGACAAGAACATGGATTTGGATGACAAAATCCATGTTGTTTACAGTTTGTCCAAGGATCTAGGCCTCCCTGGATTTCGTGTAGGCTTGATTTACTCAAATAATGAGAAAGTGGTGTCAGCCGCGACCAAAATGTCGAGTTTTGGACTCATTTCTTCCCAGACTCAACATCTGCTAGCCAATTTGTTGTCTGACGAAAGATTCACGACCAACTACTTGGAAGAGAACAAGAAGAGGCTGAGAGAGAGAAGAAACAGGCTGGTTTCGGGTCTAAAGGAAGCGGGGATCAGTTGTTTGAAGAGCAACGCAGGTCTGTTCTGTTGGGTTGACTTAAGACACCTCATGAAATCCAACACTTTCGAGGCCGAGCACTCGTTATGGACAAAGATTGTGTGTGAAGTCGGTCTTAATATCTCTCCAGGCTCATCGTGTCATTGCGATGAACCTGGTTGGTTCAGAGTTTGTTTCGCGAATATGTCAGACGGAACGATGGAGGTAGCTATGGACCGTGTTAAAGGTTTTGTAGAAGACAATAATCGTGGTAAACAAAAGAGAACCATGTGGGATACAAGGAGAAGGTCGTTGATCAACAAATGGGTCTCCAAGCTTTCCGCTGTTACATGTGAATCAGAACGTTGATGATTTTTCTAATAATATCTCGTTGATTGCTTTCATATTATCATTGTTTTTCATATGTTTTTTTCACTCCAGATTTGGCACAAGTCAGTATGGAGTTTAGCTCTACAAAATAAAGGAAATAAGTACTGTTTTTTTCGTTTTTTTTTTTTTTTTTTAATGGGAGGGTTGTATTGAATGGTCCTATTTTGTATTTTGTTAATGTGAGTAGCAAAATTGTATTCTTTTATTCTTTCAAATTCATATAATACTGTGACACATGGAATAAAATTACTTCTTTTTCTATTGGTATATGGAAAGCTCTGTTGATTAATAATGTCTTGATTGTAAGGAAAAAATTTCCAAGTTGCACAAGAAACAATCGTATTTCTAAACGCCAAAAATACAGAGAGAAACTTGACAATAGATTATGAAGCAAACAAGCAACTTAAGCCAAAGAACAGCTGAATAAAACAGATGTTCAGACATAACTTAAGCCAAAGAACAGCTGAATAAAACAGATGTTCAGACAGAGATTTTTATGACAAGAAAACCCATTTTTGTTGGTTTCTTGTGATTTTAAATTTTTTTTCTCTATTTTTCATTTATTGAACTGCTGATTACATATTTTTTTTTTGTCAACAGCTGATTACATATATAGATATAAGAAAATTGCTCTCCAACGCAATATGTCCTTCTCAACTTTTTGTACCACTTAAAAACATAATCATCTAATTCTACAACTATACAACCGACACCCATGACCCATATAAGCAATTGGGCTTAATGGCCCATGATCATTTAACCCTTTTTTAATTTTCTTTTTTCTCCTCTTCTCCCTTTGGATATACTCATATGTAATCTTCTCCTATCACTCAAATTCCATCTCCCAACATCATCGTTGATAGTACACACGCCAGCAACCCAGACCACACCATCTAGAAATGGCAAGACAAGCTCATTTACACTGCTCTTCTTGGGGCAATATCTCTCTCCATACAGCCACTCGTCTCTGCCTATTCCAAGCCAATCAGAGACCACATCAAGCAATTAAAGGATCAAATGAAGAAATGGAGAAAAGGTACAATAACAGTTGACGAACACTTGCAAGGGATTATTACTCAAGTTGATCAACTTGCTCTCCTTAGCAAGAGCATTGATCATGAAGATGAGATTAATTTTGTGTTTGAGGGACTGCATGATGATTACAAACTAGTGGTCGATCAAACCGCCTAGCTAGTTAGGCTCTATTAATCTATCATCATCAACCGCTCAAACATCAATGACAATATTATCCTTTAGTTATACAATCTATCGATGGTTCTTACATTTTTTGGATTTTGTTCTAGCTTTTATAACTTTGGAAAGTCCTGTAAGAGGCAGCAAATCCATTATATTAGATCAATTTGTTAACCCACCTTCTTTTTATCTTTCGATGCCATACATTTCATATCATATATAGTTAAGAACAAAAGAAAACTTGGAGCAAGACATTTTGAAAACACCATTTTCTTTGCACACATTATTAAATAAAACATTAGTAAGAAAATAAATACACAAAAAAATGAAAGGATTTCTCTGACTAGGAAGTCTCAAACTCCCCGAACGACATAAGACATTACAAAACGGGTAAAACAAAGAAAGCTATAAGTAGCAAACTGATGTAGGGGAGTTCAAAACATGAATTATAACAAGAAAGCAACACCATGTTGTTATTATGTGGCTAACGGTTTTGGATGTCTTATGGGCCGAGACGATAAGGTCCATCGCCCATGTAATGACCATCCATGTACAGAGCTGCGTGGTGTGGGTGCTGCAGACCATCCATCACCATGAACTGCATGTCTTCAGACGGTTTCCAGTGACGCTTTCTTTGGTTTATGAACCAATTGTTTATTTGTTTCTGATCTAACCCTGTTGATTCCGCCAACGCCACCTTCTCTGATTCCTGCCACACAACTCAAACCACCCATCATCACTTTTGTTGTAATCAATGTATAAAAAGCAATGCTAGAGATAATCGAAAACCATTTTTAAAAGATGCTAGATAATTAGACGATGACCTAAAGTTTGTTGTTCTGAACGATTCTACAAGTAACGATAAACCATTTTTATATGTTGTCTTGTTATCTTTTTAATAACATGTCATTTTAATTTATCAATATTAAACATGTGTTTTTACTATCACTACAGTCGGTTAGATTAGTTAAATTTATTTAAAACTGATTAAAATTAGATTTTTTATTGTTTCAAAATATATGGATAAATATTTCATCACAAACTTAATATTTAAAAATTATTTTACAGCTTATCTTAAATTAAAGTATGTTATTAATAATTGATGTGTTTAGTGAAACATTGATTGATATGTGTTAGAAAATAGTATGCACAAGGGTTATAACACCAAGACTAAGATATGTAGCCTAGTGACACATATATATACATATATATATATATATATATTTTTTTGATGTAGGTGGTTTGAGTTGTTTGGCAGGAATCAGAGAAGGTGGAGTAGGCCTAGTGACTAATATAGTGTCGTCAACTCCTCATCATTCGGATTTAAAACCATGCATGTATGTTGTTGGAAATACAAGGATTCAAACACCAAATCGGTCATGTAAAGTGCCTACTCGGCCTAACATAGCTGCTTAAGAGGGGATTCCTAACTTAAAGACTGGTTTCTAAAATACTTAACTGTAGTATGTATTTTAAAAACCTGAGGACATAGAGAGATGAGAGAAAATTTATACGTACAGAAGGATACGGCCACTTGTAGTGCAACTCCCACCACGTGAGAAGCTTCTGCCGTGCTTCTTTGGGAAGTTTACCTTTCTTTTTCTTCTTGGACAGTTCTTGTTTCAGACTGCTCAAGTATCCACTGTATTTCTTCAGCAAGTGGTTCTTGAGTTCCCGATCTTCCGCCCTCGGGTCTATTTCCGGTAATTCTGTTTCCCCTCCGCTGTTATTCTCTTGCTCGTCGTCTGATGAACCAATTCCCTCACTTTTCCCATCTGCTTCAAAATATTATATTTTCATGAATTTTATGTTTTAGTCATTTAACAACATTATTATCATCGACCTTTATGATTGGACTAATTAATCAGAGTAGAGAATTTATGATTTTGCGTAATGAAATTGAACAAGGTAATAATGTCCCAAATAAATCTTCACGAGCAGCAACAAATGTTCTTGTGATAGTACTTTGGGCCGAGTGAAAAGAAAAAAAACCAAAACTAAGCCCCACCCCTCTTTGGATGGATTCCACAATGGGGAAAACAAGAACAAATATGCACACCTATTTGTATCTTACATACTTCCAACAATAATGCATCCCAATTATGTTAAATATTTTATAATCTTAATTAACATTTGAAGGTTCGTGTATGTTAAGATAAAAAAAATAATCTCAAAATGTTACAACAGTTTACCATGAACCAAAGAAACAAGCCAATTTTATGCAATCCATCATAAGCCCTACCTTGCCACTACACTTTGTTTTCTACAGCCAACTGTTACATGTGCGTATATGTATGTGTGTATTCATCATATATGCATATATGTGTGAGATTGATGACATGTACCAGGATTGTTGAGGATGTGAATGGGACCCTGACACAACATGCTAAGCTGAGATTCAATACAACGTATAAACTCCATTGCTTCTTGAATGGGCCGTGTTAGCTCCTCTCGATATTTAACCAACATGTCACAGTATGCTTCCTGTTCATACAAAAAAAAAGAAGGGGTTTAACATATATACACAGTAAGAACCGACCCACTTAAAATTAAACTTTGATTAGTAATTAACCATGAATTGATCCAATTCTGGGTCTCTGGACGAGGCAGACACGGACGGTGTTGACCGCTGCTGCCGAGCCTCGAAATCTTGCCGTGCCGCCGTAATTCTATCAACCACCTCAGGTGGGGCTCCAATCTGTATAAGCCATGACCCATCAACATACATACATATATCATAGAGAAGTATATATTATACCATAATAATAAGAATATAAACCAAACCTTTTGGCAGTCCAAGTAAGCTTGTAGGAGGGTAGAGTAGTGAGGATGAGCGATGATCTTGGCCTTCATGGCTTCCACATCGGTGACGTTATCGTTGTTGTTGTTGTTAGCTTCTTGAGTATTGTGGATGGCTCTCATCAACATGGAGTAATGATTGATCCTTGAGGAGCTTGCTTCGGATTTGACAGATGGGTTGTTGTTGGGTTGATCATGATCGGATCGGAAGCAATTCTCGGTTGTTTGAGGGAGAAGAGAGCTCATATGTGGGAACAACATGTGTTGGTGATGTTGATGATTGTTAGTATTATTGTAACCAGAACCATAATTGCTATTATTATTATTATTATTGTTGTTGTTGTTATCGCTTGTGTTATCGCTTGTGTTATCGTTTTTGTTGGAAGAAGAGATTGGAGAGTACAAGAAACTTACTCTATGAGGAGTGGAGCTGCTGTCATGCTGGTATTCTTCCATACCCAGATGAGTAAAATTTGAGAGAGAGAAAGAGAGAATATAAAAATCAAAGAAAATAAAATAAAAAACAATAAAACCCTAGAAAAATAAAAGGGATGGGTGTAAGATGAAGGGGATGTATGTATTCTTGCTTTTGTTCTTATTTCAATCAAAGGTCTCTGTAAGACTATAACCACATCAAATCCAGATGACTAGACGACTCATCTATGAATCAAAAAGGCCTAACTCGAAATAAAAAGAAAGAAAAATATTGTGAGGTGAAGTTGCACCCAACAAAAACCAAATAAATTGAAAACGATATTTTTGAGGAAGAAAAAACGAACTAGGTATATAGAATTCGTCAAGGAAGTGACATGGAAGAGAAGAAAATTAGAAAAAAAAAAGGTGAGAGAAAGAAGGAAAGAGAGAGAGAGAGAGAGATTAACAATAATGAAGAAGTTGGGTGGCTTGAGTGGATTGACAAGACGTCGTTTGCTTTGGGAGCAAAAAGATATATTTGAAAATTAAAATAAAGGTGAGGAGAGAAGGGACAAGAGATAAGGCAAAGGCTTCCCTCTTCTGTTTTCCTCTCATAGGCTATTATATATATATATATATATATATATTAAATAAACTTAAGTATTTTACTAAATTAAAAATGTGGTTTTGAATTTTAGAATTAAGAGGTACCACTCAGTGTTCAACAAACTAGGTCTTCGCGGCTACTTCAGCTATCGCTTCTTGCTAGGTTGAATGATATTTTTTTTCTACTCTTTTCTAGTAATTAAATGTTTTTTTGGGGTAAAAAGAATAGTCCAAAAAAAATATATATATATATTTGATTCCTATTTCTAAAATGATCTAAATTTATCAATTTTATGTAAGATATTTGATGATGTATAGATATTAGTAAACTTAGATGGTTTTGGAATTTGATCACATGGATGAATTACTAATTTGTTGGTTATCAGATAGAAGATTGCATAAGAGCATCTCCAATAGTTTGCTCTATTTTTTTAGTGTTCTAAATATAGAACAAGGATTTACTCCAATAGTTGATTATATTTTTTTACTCTATATTTATTATTTTATGTATATTATATTTTAATATTTTGTTTTAATTGCTAAACCAATCTTTTACTTTTGAAATTGACAAACTCTACCTATTTAGTTTTGTTTAAACAAATATACAAGAAATTACTAAATTATTAAAATTAAACTTAATTAAAAAGAAAATTTCATTACACCACATAAATAGAAAAAATGACTAATACATTTTTATTTAAGCATCATTATTAGTGTAATTATCCCACAAATAGTCGATTAATGCATTCCGAAATGAAAGCGACCTATCAGATTATTAAATAATTAGTTTATAATGTGTTAAGTTTTTTTAATGGCAAATTTATTTAAGTTTTTTTAAAACATTTCGGTGCTAATTATGTATTTTTAATTTGTTGTTTGTGATGTCATTTTATTTTCTAATTTAATATGTTATTGTTGTCTTTAAAATTTTAATCAATTTAGTACCTATATTTCAAATATAAATTTATATGATAAGTACCAAACTAGTTATATAATTTTGTTGAGATATAAAATGATAATATTTTAAAATTGAGTGACTACTTTATAAATAAAAAGTTATACTTTAAAAATAAAGATATAAATAGTGTTGCTCCAAATATAGAGCATTATTAAAAATAATTTTACATCAAATATAGAGTTTGGAGCAAGATTTGGAGCATCATTGGAGATGGTCTAAGAAACCGAAGAAATAAAAGAAGAATGGAATTATAAAAATGCTTTACTGGATAGTGGATATTATACAATATTCTGCTAATTGTAACTATTGGCTCTATGATAAGACCATGCTGCACACACACTTCTTTCAACACTTGTTCTGTTCCATGGTCAACAATCAATTTTCTATTTATTCATCTCAATTTATATTTCATGATTCATGGAACGTATAGAGTGCGTATAAATTCAATTTTATACAAAAAGAAACGAAAATCTTAGGGCTCTTTTTTTTTTCAAAAAATCGTCAAATCCTAGGACTCTAGATAAAAACCATTTGCTCCTCGAAACTATTTTGTTTTCTTTTACTATATCAGTGCAATAGACCGAACTTATATTGTGAGAGTTTGCGAACAAAAAAAAGAGTTTTTTTCAAAATTATGGTTAGCTATGCGGGAAAGTTTTAATAATAATAAAAATATTTAAAATATATATATTTCGTTATCATTAGACTTGCACTGCATTTTTTCGCTGGTGTCCCGTATGTCTTCATTTGGTACCTATATATTAAGAGTTCCATTAAAAATTCACCAAGTGTTAAAGGTTAAACTTGCATTTGAAACGTTTTTTTTCTTTTATTTTAACACCTTATTTTAAGTTTATGAGATACTGAACCATTCACATCATCAAAGAGGTTAGATCTTTCAATTCACTATCATAATATTTGAAAACATAAGTGGAATAGTTAAGTCTACAATCCCAATATCCTCATTAACATGGTTATGCGAAAGGAAGAGAATACCCATAACCTATATGGATCTAATTCCACCAAAATTTCTATTAAAAAGAGAATTTCCAAAAGTGTACAATTTCATAGAATTATATCTTTTAGATTAGAAAGTTAATTGTGGAAGTCTTTGGTCCAATAAACAAAAAGGTTTAAAAACTTCTACACCAGATATAGGATTCAAACTCTAGAAAATATATTTTCTTGTAAGTTAATCATGCAAAGTTAATCGGGAATTTCATAATGCTGCAGGCAGAAACGTTCGTCGTGGTCTCGAGTGTTAGGGACCATGTTAAAAAACTCATTAGGCGCTAATCGGACTCTCGATTTGGGCCTAGCGACTAACTGAAAAATCGGATTTAAATCAGAGATTAATCGAAGACTAGTTTTAGAGTTATTTTAATGTTTAGAACATATTCATTCATTATAATTATTTTTTTATATAATATTATTTTTGAAATTGCAGTAAACACATGAAAACGTATTTTAAGACAAAATTTTATGAGTTTTATTAAAATTTTGAACAAAAATTATTGTACAACATCACAAACTCCCAATTTAAATATATGAATAACAATAAACAATTGTTTTATATTTGCAATCTAAAAATAATAGGGTTATGCAAGATTAGGCAGAGAATAATCAGATTAGATAGGGAGTAACTGGATGACTGATTTCTTCAAAGGATTAGTCATTATCATGGCATATAAGATGAACTTAGCGACTATACCGAGAGTAATTGGAGTTAGGCGGGATATTTAGAACAAAGATTAAAGATAAAACTGGTAATTATTAGTATATCACAGGTAAAAATCGTTAGTAGGAGATCAGAGTGTTGCGGAAAGAGTTGCATGGTTGTAGAGTTGTTCGTAGAATCGTTCATTATAATCGCATGTGTTGCATATAGTTAAATTTGATAAAGTGATTATTGTGTCTATTATGATTAGCTCAAAATATATGTGATGATAATATAATAAACGTTAAAAAAAAATTAGAAAAATCAATTATAACAATAAAATAAACATTCATTTTATAATATAAAATTACACCAGTATATAGATTATTCTCTAAATTTGTAATCAACTCTTTTCTCATAACTATATAACGACTTGTATGAGATGATCTAAACATGCAATGAAACACTCAAGAGATACTAACAACTTCAACAACGAGATGGAGCCAATTCCCAAATGCAACATAACTACTTATTATATATTTTATATCATTGGTCAAATGTTAAGAAAATAAAAGGAGATGATAAGCTAGTCAACTCTAGAAACCAAGGACACATTTATAGTTGGCCAGATTAAAAGAACTGACTGTAATAAATGGCCAAAATAAAAGTAAAGAGTCAGTAAGTAATGGTTAATGAGTGGAAACGAAAAACAAAAAAGAAGGAGAGGCAGTGGAAGTGAGAGTAGGGGATGACTTATGCGTTGGATGTTTTATTCAACGATTAACAGTGATAAAACAATTTGGCAGTGAAATGAAGTGAAAAAAATGACTGACTACACCTATTACTTACTGTTCCTCCTGCTTCAGCCCACGTGCGTGCATGTGTCTCAATATAATCATCATCTGTGTTCGTGTAGGTTTTATGTTCCGGGTTTTTTATGTATATTGTCACAGTTGATACTATCTACATACATAATCACATTTCATTTTTCTTCGAGTTGCTTTAGATAGCGGTTTTAGTTCTTTTAATTAAACGGTTTCCATTATTAGAAAGGCACATTGTTCACATGCTCTAAAACTATTTCGGGCTTCCATAATTTGGATGGATGGAGTGATAGAATTATTTGGTACCTAATTAGTTTGATGGATCCATGAAATTTACTTGTAAGTAAATATATTTAGAAAATATATTCGAGTTCTTAATTTTTTTTTATTGTATTGATATTTTGGTGAAATTCATGCTAAGTCATTTTAGGAAAACAATCACAGTTTTAAATAACTATTCCCTCTGTTTCATTTTAATTAATTTTTTAAGAGATTTTTTTTGTTCTAAATTAAGTAATTTTTTCAGAATTCTATACATAAAATGTCACAAGTTTACTATTTTATCTTTTTGTTATTCAATTCAATTTTGGTAAATTTTTTTGTCAATTATGATATAAATGTTATAAAAAATATTTTATCAATTTTATTAATTTGTGTGCCAAAATCTAAAAATCAATTAAAATGGAACAGAGGGAGTATTTTTTAAAGTACGAAAACTTGAATTAAAATTACAGTGTTGGTAGTATAATGAAAATCTACAACTATTTTTAAATATTGTATATTGATTAGAAGATTGTTATTTTATATATAATGAATTATTAAACCGAACAAAAAAAAGTGACAACCTAGATAAAACATATCTAGTTGATGTTATTGTTGAAATGGTATCTTTTAGAACTTTAATTATTGCATTCTTATTAACTGTTAGAAAACTCTGATTATTCCATTTCTGAAAAGACCACCAGCCAACTCCTTTAATTATCTTAAATCATCTAAAGTAAAAATTATGTATTAATTTAACTATTTTAGTTCAAATATTATCGGTTCCCACAATTATATGTTCTGTGATATTCCAATATTTCCATGTCGATTTATCTTGCTTTTTTGTTTATTTGTTTGTTTTTTGGTATAAAGGTTCAATTTGTCCTATCAACCAATCACTATTTTTTTTTTAAATTACAGTTCTTTTGGCAGATGTTAAAATTATCAACATAAATTTTATCTCAATTTGATATTTATTCGAAAACATGCATGTGAAGAATAAAACTTCCCGTCAATTCATTATAATTTTTTTCTAGATCTTACAAACTGATATTTTAAAGCGAAAAATACTATATATAGATGTATCTGTAATCATCCTAAAAATTTCTTTAATTTTTTCACATTATTCTATTTCTTATAGATAGAATCTATGTATGAACTCATTAGACCCAAAATACTGGTAACAAAACTAAGAAAACAGCTTTATTATATTGGTGATCAAAATTTTAGTGGGTTGGCAATAATTGTTTTAGGTAGTTAAGAAAAAACGATTAAGTAAGAGAACAAGATATAAGAACATCTGCATCAGTAAGAACTCATTAGATCTCTTAAATATAGTATTTTATTAATTTTAATTATTTATTTAATTTTTAAATCATAGAAAAAAGTTAAACCAATCAAACAAAGTCAAGTGTCAAATAGATATATTAAAAACTGAAAAATGTTTCTCGAATGAGAACCGTATTTCAATATTTTTCCTACTTTTTGATTATATTTATTTTTTTAGTGATGAAAACTTCATTAAAGATATTTTGATGGAGATGCTCTAATAATAACAAATGACTGTATAATAACAAAATAGTGAATCGATAGTAATTCTAATTGTTGGTTTCATAACAGTTTTAAGAGTAAATGTGATTAATAATTAATTGTAAAAACTAAAATAAATATCATCATTATATAAAAATGAAACCAAACCCTAAGAAAGTTATAAAAATAAAAAAAAACAAGTATACCATTTATTGATTTTAGTAGAATACTCAAAAATACGAGTCAAAAAGGTTCGTTTTTTCAAAAATACCACAATTTATTTTATAAATTGTTTTCTACGTTTGTAAGAAAACTTTGTATAGTTGATTTAGGAAGCCTTCTTCAGAATTTAAAATAGTTTCTGAATATGTTGTGATATATATTTTCCAGGAGTGATACTTTTAATATTATGTCTTGTTTTTAGCTTGCCATATGTTTAATTTTTATGAAGGCAAATAAAAACTCAAAAAATATTTTACTATTTTTAAAAATTTTATCGGTACCTCACCATTTTTTTTTTTAATTGGTATTAATGTCCGAGTTAAACCCAACTAATTCTAACGTGAACATACTATTTGGTAATAGTTTTTGCAAACTTATTTCAGATGAAACACATGGAACAAAATTTAAAAGTCCATGTAATCGAGTTTTGTTTGAAATGGAACCAAACATTAGAATTTATGCGAGTTTATGTTCTAAGATACGGATTTTCAATTACTCTACCACTAGAGGTGAAATCTTTTTTTCCCTCAAAAACCTAACATAATACCAAGTTAAATTTAAATAGCCACAAGAAGGTTCAACGGTCTATACTTTGATCTTTGTTATCTCTCACACCCGATTCATAAAAAAACTATAAACGATAGACTTTTTACCGTGGAAAGATCATTAATCATTTAAATCAAAAAGAAAATCACTAACCACACACCCAAAAACAAAACTTATTATTACAAAACAGAAGAAGAAAAGACGTTGGTTTAGCGTTTCACTTGTTGACAAAAACAGAAAAAATAAAGGCATAAATTTAGACTGTTGTCATTGCTGATTTGCATGTGAGAGAGAGGGAGAGTGAGAGAGAGAGCATTGGGCCAGACAGAAAATACAAGTCCCCCGAGAGATGCGCGCTACAAAAGGAGAGATGGGACATTTATAGACGGACCCCATCTTCTGTCAGAACTCTATTCACATCATCATCAATTCATCATCATTTATTACAATTTATAAATCAAAATCAAAATCAATAATCTTATTTCTTTTAAATAGATAAAATCAACAAATGGGAATCCAAGACTTTTTTGGTGGGTGGTCATATTTTCTTGCACCATTTGAAGAAGTAACAGTGCCTTGGGCTAGACTTCGATAGTTCGATCCGATGGATCCTCTTACTCTTGTTTTTGGTTATAAATGGAGTTGACATATCCATGTGTGTGTATCTGTATAAAATATGCATATATTCATGTGTATTATAATTATAATATATGCATGTATACATGTGGAATGTAAATAGGAGGCCAAGAAATGATGGTCTTTGGCTTTCTCCACTCGATACCTTTCCTCTTTTTACTTTTGCCTTCAGCCTTCCTCCTTTTGTTTCTTCCTGCAACTACTCCAATATGATGTTTTGTTCCATTTCGTGCTTCATCTCAACTCTTTATACTATTACACACCATACTACGGTTTCAAACATTATATTCTCAGAATCCGTATGTAACTAACTTAATTGGTTACTACATATACGGACGGAGTTTACCTAACCAGCCAAGTTTAAGATATTAGTTAAGTAAGGTTCTACATTTTTAACAAGGTACGTTGTGTTAAACAAACTTAATTAATGAATATTTGATCAAATAAAGTTTCAAAAATCTAAAAACACTTACGTAGAGAAAACTTATCTCCTACATTCATAAGATATGCAACATCTAATATATATATGAATAATTCAAATACGAAACCAACAAGGAAACAACTTCTTATTTTAGAAGCTTTATTAAAGTAGAACTTCTAGGAGGCCACACATGAATACATGATCTGTTAAAAAAGTTTTGATACTGAACATTGTAATAAAATGAAAAACACGAATAAACTATCGATGGATTTTACAACTGAAACGATGTAGTAAAATGAGAAAAAAAAAAAAGAACCCCAAGATGAACTAGCGATGGACTGTTAGTTTGTTACCACTTAGAACATAGTAAATGAAAGGAGACCATAATTTATAACGCAGAAAAGATGGAGCAACTATAAACCGACATGAAGACAAAGGCATGATGCTGTTTGTCTTGTGATGCAATTAATATATGTAATATAGAATCTCGTGGAAACATATCATTCACATATTTAGTTATCTTTTCTTTTATTAGTCCATGATTTCGATCCATACAGCTGCTAAGCATTTTATTTATTGATGTGAAAGAGAAGCTAAACAAACCCTTTTTACTTTGATTTTACCTAAATATAGATACTCCATCTCTTTTTTTTTTTTTGCATTATGTAATAAGCAAGATTTAAAACATGTATATTGTATGTTGTTAGCAAAAAAAAAAAAGAAAAAAAAGATAACAATAGTAGAAATCTAAAAGTGGATCAAATATCCATTTATTAAAAGTTACACAAGGTTAAGACCACCATCCATTATTTAAGAAAACTCACTACATGGTTCTAATTAAGAATATTTTTGACAAACAATATACTTTCTAATCTCTTAAATTTTATATTTGCCAAAACAATGGCGTACTGAGGAAAGCATTTTCCAAAAATAACAATTTAGGGTATGAAACTGTAGATGAATGTATGGTTATATTGATTTGACATTTTAAAATAATGTATAGGACATTTTAGTAATTACTAATCAAGGAATATTTTGGCTTATTGATTAACATAGTAATTAAGATTTTCTGAAAAGTTAAAGCATCTAAAATCTTTTGGCCGACAGATAAAGACAAGGACGTAAGCGTATTAGATTAAACGCATTCAACGGTCAATATTTTGTGTTGTGTTTTAAAATTAGGATTTAGAGTGGATTATGAATAGTGAAGATGGACTTAAGTATGCAAAAAAAGGGTGAAAAAGATTTTAAAAAAATAATTTTTGTTTGATTGATTACTTCTATAAGTAGTAATCAAGAGCAACGACACAACACAAGACATGGAAGTAAATTATAGAATGGGGTTAGATTTAAGGAGACGAAAAAGATGAGGAGGGGTCAATTATTAAGTGACGACAGAGATACTAACAAACTGGGATCTGAAAGTTACCAGACGAAGGAAAAGAAAAGAGCTTTTAGAGACTGCCTCCTCTTCTCAGACCCCTCATCACTCCCACTTAGTCTAGTCCCAAGGACTGTCCTTCACTGTTCCTCTCTTTTATTTATTTATTATCACATTTACTATTTCATTTAATATTATTATATAAACATATAATATTTGTCTGCTTATCTTCTTGTATGTAGAGATTCATTGGCCCACTTCCCATCTTCACTACTAAATTAACTTTTTATTAAATTTTTTAACTTAAAGAAAATGAATCCAGTAAAAAAAAAAAAATGCAAAATGCAAAGTGTTATTCTGTTATTTTTGTTTAAGGGTAAAGTTTAGTGCGTGATTGTTATTCTATTTTATTTAGTTAATTGGTACATTATAATGAGAAATATTTTGTTTGAAGAAAATGATAAATTCATGAGTTGCTTTTAGCAAATAACAAAAGGACACCCACAAAGGGAGATGAATTTTAGTTGTGTTATTTGTTTTTATTTTTTATTATAAGATTTTTATAACACACAAAAAATTACAAATTCAAATACAAAGCCGAATAAATCGGAAACAAATTCCAAAAAAGATATGGAAAACCAAAGCCCGAGAGTGATACGGAAAACCAACGCCCTAGAGTTCTAAGAGAAACCAAGCCGGCATGAATTACTCATCTGAAGCCACAAAATTATAAACAAACCATTGAACATGACTTATATAAAATAACCACCGAAGTCTAGGAAAAAGTCCACCACCAAAATGATGGTGTGTCAATCTTTTACCTCAAATAAGACACAACTACATCAAGTGCACAATGAATCGGTCGTAGTATATATGGATCGAATCCCACAGAGAGAGGAGTTGCGCTACAAATCCGTCAGAAAAGAGTAAAGCTAGAACGATAATAAAATGGGTTTTGTTGTTGTCACGGACGAAAGCAAATGAGCGAGTAATGAAAGCAAGTAAATCAATAAGAGACAAACGTTGGGCATCAGGGGGTTTGCAAGGATTCAATGTTCGGTTCTATTCAGGGAAATCTAAGGTGAATGAAGTTTACTTATAAGTTCTCAAACATACGAAACACGAAAGAACAATTAACCTATAAATCATAGAATCAATCGCCTAAAGTCTACATACTCTGTTACTCAACAATTCGCATGTAACTACGCATATATTCTAGCATTATAAAAAAGTTTGATTATAGTCCATAAAGTTCTATAACTAAACTTGTTCAAATTATAACACGATATTCATCCAAGTCTAGGTTTCAGCAAATAGACAAACGGTTAGCAAAGCCTAAGTACATGCGATCAGAGTTAGTTCATGATGCTAACTATATGCATTAGGATCAAGCTCAGAACGAAGAACAGTGTATAATAATCGATTCCCTAGATAACACCACCTAAACTATTTGATCATCTCATCCTCTTGAATAGCCTTTTAAACCCAACAAGTAAACTACTCAACCATGCTTAAAGGAATCATCAAAGCAAGATTTAAGAAGCTCATATGTATAAATCGAATAAGAATAGTAGATCGGGTTCAGAAATTACTCCTAAGAATCGAATACAAAGAGGTAACACTTCTCCCTTATGAATCTTAAGCACTTTAAACAGAATATGCGTTACAACATCCTCACTATAGTCCTACAACTTTCGAGTCTTGTCCGTCCATTCCAAGCGTACAAAAACTCTAAATTCACCCCACTCAACTCTTTACATTCATTAAATTTCTACGTGAGCTTTCTCATCTCGGGACGTCATTCAGGATAGACGACACTAGGTATAGAAAGGTTTTTTAGCTTTTGGTGGTGGAGTTTATAGTGGTTACTAGGTAATGCGGGAGTTGCATGATATTATGCAAAAGCGCAAGAGAGAATAGACCAATTGATGTCCACAGTTTCTAACCACTTTTTCGTATATTCTCCTTTCTTCTTAACTCTCGTCTCTAGTGATCTCCCCCCAGACTTAGATTCGTATGTGCCAAAAATCTTTATTGGGGTCGATCTTTCGCAATCCTCTCCAACTCTTCTATAAATCGATCCTTGGCTCTTCCTTGAGATTTTTTTCTTGTGCCATAAGACTTTCTTATTTGTAACCGTTTCCTTTCTTTTTGTTTTTTTTTTTTATTTTTCTTTTCTCTCTTTTTTTTTTATTTTTATAAAGAGAAAACAGTACTTATATGAACACGAGTCTCATGTGCATGAAATTAGTATCTTTTTTATATGAATTCCGTAGGTAGATAATCTGAAATCAATTCCTTGTGCCCGTTGAGTTTTTCGGAGACCTTCGTCTTTTGTGGTCGGAAATCTGTGTCGTTCTTTTCTCTCCGACGTTTTTGCACATAGCTGCATATATGAAAGTGGAAAATGAGGGCATAAGGTTTGAAAGGAGGAAAAGTTTTTAAGGTGGGTACCACTAAACATGAATGACCATTCATGATCAACAGAGAGTGGTAAAATGGATAAGGAGTCCTAAATGTTGATGCTCGTTTCCCTGATCTAACAACTTTGATGAGAAATAATTAAAGTCAGGTTAATAGTCCAAATAAAATAGAGTTGACGTTCGATCCAACAGAAATCTCTGCAAGATGAAACTTCAGGCGAGCGGTCCGGTTGTAGTGTTCTAGATATTGTCCGCTCTTAGCAAATCTGCAAGTTGCCCTAGGAAAACAATTCTCAACACATAATGATTAGTAATCCTCATGTAACAAGGTCCTTATTTCCTACTAGTTTTGACTCAATATAAACTTTCAATTTGATAATACATATTGACGTAAAAAGTGGAAAAAGGTCTCAAGTCAAAAAATAGAAAGTAGCATTAGTATAGAATGGAACATCATCGTTTCCCCCAGACTTAAATCACACCATCTTCAGTGGGGAAAAAAAGAAAGAGATGAGGATGAAAATCGTAAAGAAAGAGTAGGGTTTAAGAACAATGTCACCTTGGATCAGATGAATTTGTCTTCTCATAATATTGAAGGATCGAATCTCATAGAAAGAGGAGTTGCACTACAAATCCGTCAATGAGAGTAAAGCTAGAACGATAATAAAAAAAGTTTTGTTGTTTTCACAGACGAAAGCAAATGAGCTAGTAATGAAAGCAAGTAAATCTTGTAAGTAAATCAATAAGAGAAAAACGTTGGATATCAAGGAGTCCGCATGGATTCGATGATCAGTTCTATTCAGGGAAATCTAAAGTGAATGAAGTTTACTTCTAAATTCTCGAACATACGAAACACGAAAAAAGAATTAACCTATAAATAATAGAATCAATCATCTAAAGTCTACATACTCCGTTACTCAACAATTCGCAGGCAACGACACATATATTCTAGCATTATAAATAGGTCCGATTATGGTCCATAAAGTTCTATAACTCAAGATGCGCAAGTTATAACACGATATTCATCCAAGTCTAGGTTTCAGCTAATAGACAAATGGTTAGCAAAGCCTAAGTACCTGCGATCAGAGTTAATTCATGACGCTAACTACATGCATTAGGATCAAGCTCAAAACGAAAGAACATTGTAAAGCAATCGAATCCCTATATAACACCACCTAAACTATTCGATCATCTCATCCCCTCGAATAACCCTTTAAACCCAACAAGTAAACTACTCAAGCATGCTTAAAGGAATCAACAAAGCAAGGTTTAAGAAGTTCATATGTATAAATCGAATAAGAACAGTAGATAGGGTTCAGAGATTAATCCTGAGAATCGAATACAAAGAGGTAAGACTTCTCCCTTATGAATCTTAAGTAACCAAACGATGAAACAAGTGTTTTGATGATCTTCAAGAGCTTTGATCGAGCAAGAGGGTGGATGTATCTTCTCTGGTTGTCTCCTTCACAACACAATGATTTCACACCGAAAATATTAGGTTGAATGGGTATTTATAGGTTTTGTGGTGCAAAAACCCGGTTTAGGGTTTTTTAGGGCAAAACTCGGCATTTTAGGGCAAAACTTGGCTTTCCATATAGCCAAAAATCACTCAATTGGATGCACGGGAAGGCCTCCAACAGATGCTAAACTTCTGCTGTTTTGAAATTGTCCCGAAACGTGCTTTTCTCGTCCTTTGTTCCATTTTACATTAAAACTTGTAAAACATTATTGACTCTAAAAATATTTGATAATCATCTCTATTTGGCCTTGAAATCACACCAAACACTTCCTAAAACATAAGAAAGCAATAGATAAAATGGGTAAAAATAGGATGTTATCACAAACAAAGAAATCTGAAAGCCACAGTTACAATCAACGGAATGCACAAAAAGAGCAGCAGATGCAAAGCAGCTACCGAGGCAAGGGGAAACCACGAAGAAAGGACCCAAATACGACTATTAACAAGAACAAAGAACCAAGATCGAGAATCTCAAATCCTAGCCACCTAATCTTCATCCTAAAGAGTCTAAATCTAGAACTTTGCATCCCCATAAGAGCAGACCAAGGAAGATCACAGGGAAAAACTGCTTATTCAACTAAACTAAAAGGCGGTGGAAAGAGACTGTTTACAGATTCACCGAAACAAAAGGACGCTAATTAAAGATTAACCAAACCAGACAAACGACTATGCACACACAGACTAAGGACTAACGAGAGCAACCCAAACTCCTAATCAGCAGTAGACTCCAGATACTATATAAACAACACCAACAAACACTAAAAAAATATACACAAAACCTTAAGAAAAGACTCGCTTCTAGGGCTGGTCGGAAAACCCAAGAGACGCCGGAGGAGAAGAGGAAAGCCGAGAGAGCAGAGACTGTGTATGTCAGATTCACCCACTCAAGTATTTGTATATTTCGTGGGTTTAAACTCTTAAGATCAAAATTTTAAGACAATAATACGTATAACGATGTATAAGAAGGCGTATGATATAGTAGAGAAAAAGTAGACAACAATATAGAGAAAGTTATATTGTATTGATAATATAAAAGGAAATCTCATCCTCCTCCAGCCCCGCCCCACTTGAGGGGTCTTATATTTATATGCAATGATAGCACTTAATGGCCTAATCAATATATTGACTATACTTTAATATATCCGTTTTGATTCGGTCATTAATGTTGTAACGTCTTGGTTTGAACTTTGTTGGACTTGTCTTGGTTTGCACTTTGTTGGGCTTGTCTCGGGCTTTATAATCAGTTCGTCGACCAAACTGCGAACTCTTTGGTTTGGCCTGTTAGGTGTGTAGACTTTGGTTTGGAAAACTTGTTTCTGAGCCCACTGCGTTGATTCTGAAGTGACGTGGACTCCTTGGGGATTCAAAATGAGAGTGCGGGATCCGACACCAACAATTAGCTCCCCAAGTCCTTCGAGATGTAGCTTTAGCTCAAGAGACTTAATTACTTAATTGCCGATTTGTCATTAATGGGTTCAAATCCCCATAATTTCCTTTATTCTTTATCATTATATCTCTTGGATTTTGAAATTTCAATGATTTGATGGTTTTGACATTCGTTCTCTTAAATGAGGGTTTTGTTTTTATATAAGGAGGAAAACTATCCCATCTTTCCACTATTCCCAAAGTGGTTTTCTTTTAAAGGTAAAGACTTTTCGCATTTTTTTTTTCATATTACTTCATCTTCTCCACGAAAATCTCTAACTTTATCGCCTTTTCGAGGCTGTCCATTTCTTTTTCATCTCTGTGATTCTTTGATCAAACACAAATCATGTCCGGTTTAATCGCTGATATTGAGGCTCTTGAGGTTGAGAGGACCAATTCTCCTTCACGAGAAGAAATCGTTGTCCCGGTGGGGACGATTGAGTGTACTCAACCGAGTGATAAATTTGGTCCTCACTATCCCTTACTCTCGACACCTCAATCACTTTTCCCGGGTTCCGCCGGATGTCGAGATGATTCTCCCTAAAACTGGCGAGTCGCCTGAGTCTCACCGAGAGGGTTACTGTTGTGCCTACGAAATATATTTCAAAGGTTGTGGGTTGTTCTTCCTGCTCCCGGAGATTTTAAATTTATACCTTGATTTCCTTGAGATTACTCTTCTCCAACTAGTGCCGAACCTTCTCCGTACCATCTTATGCTTATTTACGGTGGCGGTAGAGGCGGGCTTTACGTTGAGTATTTTTGAAATCCTGGAACTTATCCAGGCCCAAATGTCTTGTTCGACGTGGACATTTGCTGCTTACCCGAACGCTGACCGGACTCTAATCTTTGGGTTACCAAATCGGGATGGCAACTGGCGTCGACATTGGTTTCTTTTTCGGATTAATCCTGCTTCTGTCAACAGATTAGCTGATATGTTCCCGCAGAACTGGTCCCTTGACCTTGGGAGACATCATGGTTTTTGTTACTGTCCGTGCTTTTAACTTGTTCCCACCTGACTTCCAATTGTTTTGATATTTGCAGTTGAACATACTTGTCCTGTCCTTTCAGAGAGCTTTGTCGACTTTTATAGGGTTGTGATTAATGCTGAGGTTAATTGGAACTCCTTTACACTCGACTGCATCCACAACGCTGGTCGGCTCGGTAGGATGGGAAGAAAGAAAGTTTGGCCCCTCCACCGGTGGAAAAAGAGATTCATGGACTCTCTCTTCGTGAAAGAAGAGCTGTCAAAAAGGCTAGGGATAAAGGAACTTAGGGATCACATCTCCACGATCAGTAGAGAGAAGAAGAGTATCATAACCGCCATCCTTGATAAGGTTCATTGCAACATTTTGTTGGTGGATGATGGTTCACCTGAAGCCGCTCGCTTAATGACCATAGCAGGTTTGAGCTCTCGCACTGTTCCTTCTTATGCTCCCTCTAACGAAGGGAAAGACTCCAAAGACGAGGCTCTTGCTTCCTTGGTTCAAAATAAGAGGAAGGCACCTGGTTCAAAATAAGAGGAAGGTCCTTGAGGTGATCAATCAAGAAGCTGGAGTGATGAGAAAATACCACCACAACGGGCTCTTCCTATCGCATAACTCCCGATACCTCCCGAGCTCCCCCTGACACCCGGACTACTGGAATCCGAAGCGAAATGGCTCAACAGAAGAAACCCACTGAGGGTCGTATTGAGTCCACTTCTCAGAAGAAACCTGTTGAGGCTCAGTTCAGTGATAATTTTCTCCCTTGTGGCCATGGGAGTTCATCATCTGGCTCCGTGCCCGAGGCTAGAGGTAAAATTTTTTTTTTCTTCAAGGGTAGTTCGTTGTAAAAGTTCCATTTTAACCATTCGCTCCTTCTTCTTCTTTTTTTTTTTTTTAGATTCTGAAAAGGTGGGAGATATCTTTAGACGATTCTCTGGCGAAAAACTCCTCCCCTTTAGTAACTGGCGAGGCCCTATTCGAGATCTATCGCGCCACTCCCTCTCATGTTAGTTCTTCCCTACCACTACAAGAAAACAGAGAAAAAGCGACTGCAGTATTAGTCGCTTGGTAGTCGCCAAAACATTATTTACGACTAATTAGCGACTACAACATGTAGTCGTAAATCGTTAGTCGCTAAATGCAGTAGTCGTAAAATTAGTCGCTATTTAGCGACTACTTTACGACTACATTATGTAGTCGCTAAAATAGCGATTAATTAGCGACTACATTCGTAGTCGCTATTGTTTATATTTACGACTATAAAACGACTAGTTTACGATTAATCATTTTGAAGAAACGTAGTCGTATCGCAGTCGTATATTTTTTGTCACGAATTAACGACTATGTAACGACCACAGTGAATGAACTGGTGTGGGTATGCCGTAGTCGTAATTTTGTCATTAAAATATTGCAACTAATTAGCGACTACGTTGTGACTAATTTGACGACTAATTTAGCGACTACTTGTGTATGTTAATAGTAGGCACAGTTTAGCGACTATATGCTGACTAAGTTGGCGACTGATTTAGCGACTAACATATTTTGTCACTGAGTAGCGACTACGAAGCGACTATTTAGTGACTAATTAGCGACTACTCAGGATGACCCAAACAAATTATGGTACACGTTTGGTTTCTGTTTTGTAATTCGATTAGAAACCTGTTTTGGGATTAAATTTATCCTTTAAACGATGCTATATATAAACGAAAATAGTACTAATACATGAGTTTCAGTAGTAAAAAATCTAACACACATCCAAGTTAGAAATACAAATACAAGTTCAAGAGAGAGTGAAGGATAACAATTAAGTTCATGAGATAGAGTGAAGGGAAAGAAATCTAAAAAACCACTTGTTGATTATGGAGCTGTTGCGGGAAGGTTGCCTGAGAGAGGATCCGTCGTTGTTGCATCTGCGGAATGCGTCGCCACAAAATCTAGAAATGCCGGATCTGTTTGCCGTAGATACTTTTCCACCAAAGACAGTTAGTTGATCTTGTCTTTTTGCTCAGCTACAAGTTGGGCATTCGCAGCTTCTCGGGTAGCAAACTCAGCATTATACGCAGTTTGCTCTTCGATTTTAGGTTGAGCTTCTCTCAATTGCTCTTGCAATGCCACAAAGGAAGACATACCTGGTTGCTTGCGCTGGCCACAATCCTCAATGCTATCCTTTAGGCTGCCAACACCATAAAGTGTTCCTCGGGAATCCTTCTCAGTAGACTGCGAAAAAACAGAGAAAAACAGTTAATATAAAGCATAATTTACAGTAAATCCACATTTATAACTGATACTTACCTGAAGAAAGATGGCGGTATACTCATCTGTGGTGAGCTCCCTAGGTCGTGAAGCACCATCTGAAATAGATGAAGTATCTACCTCAAGCGTAGATAACTTCTCTTGCAAATTCTTCTCATATGTTTGAGCGATTCTCTCCGCCTTCCGATCAACGTACGTCCCATCAGCCTTTGTATGTGTCTTGATGAAAACTTCACCAAGACTGACCGCTCTTCCTAGTTCCACTTCCTGCAATGTTACAAAATCCAGAAAATGATATGAAAGTATTTACAGTTACAAAGGAAATAGAAAAATATTTAGATAGTTTAAATTACTAACCATTTCATCTTGGATTTGTTGATAGGACTTAGGACCTGATAAGTGGATGTGAGGGCCAAGACCATTACGGTCAGACATACGAGCATTTGAATAGATGTGACTCCTTTGCTGCGCTTCATCAGTATCCCACTGAGCAACCATTTGTAGCCAGAGAGTCTCCTTGATCCATTTTGGCCTCTCTCGACTAGTCCTTGCGTTGCTGACCATGTCCTTGAGCCGACGTTGAGAAATCTGTTCAAAATGGAGTTGAACTGTCCCTGTTATCAAAGGATCCCAAGTGTGGGTTTTCTACAAAAGAAAGAGAAAAGTTAAATCATAATAACTGAAAAACTGAACATATTCAAGTATAAAGTACAGAAAACTATACCGCAAACTCGAGGAAGTATCTTTCTTGTCTCTCCCGAGGCACACAAGTCCAGCTGTAGTAAGGCCCATCAAACTTGTTTGTAAAATTTTTTGTGATTTTCCTAACCAGTTGGGATTTTTTGTCTCGAGTAAACCTCGAAACACATTTAAACAAGCAAAGAAAGAATTAGTTATCTGAATCAAACCACAATACAGTTTGCTGAAGTAAAAATAAGTGAAGAAGCAACTTACCAAGTGGTGTTTGGCAACGGTTGGGGAGAGAGCACAGTAGTAAATTTGTCACGGTCTGGCACCATAAGCAGGGCATTTAAAGCCCGAAGCATGTCTTCCTGGAGTTCTGGTAGAACTGGATCAGGATCGAAGTTGTTACCTTGAGAATATGGATGACTTTGAGCCTGAGAATTCTGAAGTGGAGAGTGTGGAGTGCATGGCTGTGGGTTTGAAAGAGATGAGTGTTGGTCTTCACGTCCTTGAATGACAGAGTTCTGAAACAGCATCTCTGGCGGTGGAAAGTTGCGGAAATGTGGAGCTGCTGACGTTGACTGCTGGGGGGTAACTTGCCCTTGCGCTTGGGGCGTTTCAGGTGGAGGAATATGGGCAGCCGCCGGCGTGAAGTTGTATTGACTTGGTAGAGTAGCGGGTCTTTTCCCCGCAGTGGGTGGGTTCGACACGCCGGGTCTCTGAGAAACATTAGGCACCACCTTTCTCTTGCGTCCTCGCTTAACTGTGGACATCTTTTACTATATGCAACAACACAAACAATCTTATGATATAGAGATCGAGAGAAGGAAATAGAGATTGAGAGGAAGGAAATAGAGATCGAGAGAAGTTCGCTCTATTTGGAATTGATATTGATGAACCACTAGACAAAGATGAGGCTGAAGAATAAACAGAAGATCTCACTAACCAGGTCGTTGATGAGATTGGTGTTGTCTTCAGCTCCAAAAGGTCGGATTTCTAAAAAACTGCAGCTCCTCACGCTTCCACTGCAGCTACTAACAACAACAAGTGAGCTCATGTCGTATATATAAGTTTGATCAGTCTATTGCTACAAGGTATTGCTTAATACCAAACTCACTAAAAAGGAATCACATCAAAAAGATCAAATTTTTACCGTGTGGATAGAGGAGCGTAGTCGAGACCGCCAGAGATATCGAGCAAGAGGAAGCGAGGGAGCAGCGATAGAGGAGAGACCGAGATAGGAGAGATATCGAGAGGAAACGCTCTTGCACTGAGAGAAAACCACAAATAAAAATTTTGACTATCATAAGGACAACAAAACAACAACAGCAGATGAAGCCCAAGAGTGATCGAGAGAGTTACAGATTCATACCTAGATCGAGAGGAAGCGAAGGGAGATCGATAGAAGCATACGGAGGTCGAGAGATGGAGAGAGTAGTCGAGATCGCCAGAGATATCGAGCAAGAGGAAGCGACAGGGCAGAGAGACAGAGCAGCGAGAGAGGAAAGACCGAGGGAGGAGAGAGATAGAGAGGAAGCAAATAGAGATCGAGAGAAGAGGAAACGACAGAGAATCGAGAGAGTTACTAAGGCTGAGAGAGATCGCCGGGAAGCAAAGAGAGATCGAGAGAAGGAAATAGAGATCGAGAGGAAGTAAATAGAGATCGAGAGAAGAGGAAACGACAGAGAATCGAGAGAGTTCGCCGGCTAAGAGAAGAGAGAGATCGCGAGGAAGCAAAGAGAGATCGAGAGAAGGAAATAGAGATCGAGAGAAAGCAAATAGAGATCGAGAGAAGTTCGCTGACAGAGAATCGAGAGATGAAAGACTGAGAGAAGATAGAGATTGCGAGGAAGCAAAGAGAGATCGAGTGAAGCAGACAGAGATCGAGAGAGATCGCCGCAGACGGAGGTTGAGAGAATGAGAGAGAGAGTGAGAGAGATTAGGGTTGCCAATTTGGGTTTAATTGGGCCTAATTAAGATTAAATGATTTTTGTGGGCCGAGTGAATTGTTTGTTGGCACTAATTAATTACTAAATCATATTTTAATTAAACCCAAAAAACTATATCCATATTTGTGACATTAAACAACAAATTATACATATATATTACACCGTATTTTGACAAAAGCATAAAATACATATTTTAGTAGCACAAAATTGACATTATCAAGGTTCTTCGTCTTCTGTTTCTTCATCTAAAAACGATAAATTACACTGGAATTCATCTTCAGGTTCTGCATCTGCGACATCATAATCGAGATTTATTTGGTTTTCTCCCTCTTCGAAAGTGTCAACTACGAGATCTTCAATTGTAGTCATCAATACGACATCATCATTTTCTGTTTGCAAAAGAGTCGGTTCTTTGTTTTCATATGCTACAGAAATATTTCCCCTCGGATTCACTTTCAGAACATTGAGCCACAATTGCTTCGGTTTCTTTACATATGGATACGGAATATAACAAACTTGATGCGCCTGAGAAGCTGTTTGAAATATCGACATGTAGAAGTTACACATTATATATATATATATGATATCGACAATAATTAATGTGTATATATATACGTACCTAGAATAAATGGTTCGTATTTATTGTACTTTCTTGATGAAAGAACGTCGACAACGCCACAATTGCTCCTTCGAGTGCCTCTATCGATAACTGGGTCATACCACTTACACTTAAAAAGTGTGATTCTCAAATTGACCATGCCCTCATATTCAAGTTCGATGATATTAGTTAAGGTCCCATAGAAATCCGCTGCGTCAGATGCATCTGTGTAATTTTCACCTTTAACACAGACTCCATAGTTACATGTCTTTCGTCCGGTTCCATGGTTCTCTGTATGAAACAAATAGCCTCTTGTGAAATAAATTGGCCATGTTTTAACCTTGTTCAAAGGTCCGTGCACTATCTCTTGAAACCAAGTAAGAAATGGATTTGTGGTGTTCCAGTAAGTAACCTGCATATATATACAGAGATATGTTAAACAATAGTAACGACTAAAACATAATATATATATATATAGAATGAATATTATTTTGACTTACATATTATTTAACCCATAAATGATATTCGTCAGCTCTTCTCGCAGAGAGTTCTTTTTTTGTAAGTCCTGGATATTTTGCTGAAATAAAATCCTCGAACATACTATATATACAAGACCGACAATAATATATGAGAAATCATAGTGGATTATATATATAAAAACATGAGTAGTAATTTGAGAGATGCCAACTTATATATATACCTCTCAATTGGCTGAAAATAATCACAATTTCGTAAAACATATGCATGTGCGCATTGAAGGTCTCTTTCCGAAAGCCATATTTCCTGCATTTCCCCACTTGGACGGCCAACCTGAGTAAATATAGAAGGAACTCCAGGGACATGATATACAGGGACTTCACCTTCATCAAATCTTGTTAACCTGACCAAATGAGTGAAAAGTAATTATTCACATTGACATAGCACAATAAAAGTATTCTAACTGACATTCCTTGAGTAATTTTGCAATTTACCTAGATTTTGTTTGTACATTCGCGGCAAAGTAGTGCTCTGAGAAATAAGCAATCTCGTCATTGATATATGATTCAACAATTGATCCTGCCGCATATCTTTTATTCTTTGCTTTTCCTTTCAGCTTTTTGAAAAACCTTTCAAAAGGATACATCCACCTATATTGGACCGGTCCTCCTAATTCAGCTTCGTAGGGGAGATGTATAGGTAGGTGCTCCATCACATCGAAAAATGATGGTGGGAAGATCTTTTCCAAATTGCATAGGATTAAAACAATGTTCTGTTTTAAAATTTGAACACGACTTGTATGCAAAGTTCTGGAACATAAGTCCCGGAAAAATGCTCTAATCCCTACAATATATTCGAAATTCATCACGTTAATTACTATTTAAAAAATAATAACTATAGAAATTTAAAAAATTAATTAGTACCTGATAATGCAAGGTGGACGTTCCGGTCTACGAGTTCTGCAAAGATAAATGGAAGTAACCGCTCCATAAAAACATGGCAGTCGTGACTCTTCATGCCTGAAAACTTTCTATTTTCCATATCAACACAACTAGCTAAGTCTGAAGAATAACCATCTGGGAATTTAACCGAATGTTTCACACATTCTAATAAACTTGTTCTTGCTTCTTCTGTCAATGTGAAGGCTGGGAAATGTGCTTTACCCTCACTATCAATATGTAAGTGTGGCCGAGAACAAAATTTTTCTATATCCAATCTTGACATGATGGTATCTTTTGATTTACCTTTCACACGCATCAGAGTATACATGATGTTGTCCAAAAAATTCTTCTCTGTATGCATCACATCAATATTATGTCGTAGATTGAGGTCCCTCCAGTATGGTAGCTCCCACAATATGCTTTCCTTGTGCCAGTTATGTTGCTTCCCATATCCAGGCTTCTTCCGTTCATGACCATTTCCACCGACGTCCTTGGTTTTCGGTGGGTTTACACCATTCAACCGCTCGAAATAAACTTGCTCCCCGGTCAAAGATTCAGGTGGATACTCTCTCGAAGCGTCTTTTCCCTTCAGGAAGTCTTTTTTATTCCTCCTTAGAGGATGGCCATCAGGAAGAAATCTTCGGTGACAATCAAACCAACATGTCTTCCTTCCATTAGGTAGATAAAAAGACTTTGTATCATCCATGCAAACTGGACAAGATAATTTACCATGGGTGGTCCATCCAGATAACATGCCATATGCTGGAAAGTCGCTTATCGTCCACATAAGCATTGCTTTTAAATTAAAGTTTTGACCCAACGACACATCATATGCATCGACTCCAGTAGACCACAACTCTTTTAGCTCTTCAATAAGCGGTTGGAGGAAAATATCAAGACTAGCTCGCGGATGATTTGGCCCAGAATTCAGAATTGTAAGAAACAAGTACTCTGTATTCATGCACATACCAGGGGGTAGGTTATATGGAGTCAATATCACGGGCCATAGTGAATGATTACGAGACATGCCAAATGGATTGAACCCATCGGTACATAATCCAAGATACACGTTACGGGGTTCTTCAGCAAACCGGGGATTCTGTTCTTGAAAACATCTCCACTCCGCCGCATCTGAAGGATGACTCATTTCTCCCTCCTTTGCTTGGTGCTCGGCATGCCATCTCATTGCTGCTGCAGTCTTGTGGCTCTGATACATTCTCTTCAATCTGTCAGCAATAGGTAGATACCACATACGACTATATGGTACTTTGGTTCTTCGTCGGTTGTCCTTAGGCTTCCATCTTTGTGCACCACAAAACAGATATTTATCTTTATTTTCGTCTTCTTTCCAAAATATCATACAATTGTTAATACAAACATCAATTGTATGATATGGGAGACCTAAATTGCGAATCAATTTTTCTGTCTCGTAATGTGAACCGGTAGCCTGGTTTCCTTCGGGTAAATACTCACTCAAGATTTCACAAAACGAATCCACTAACTTTTCACTCATATTATGATCTGCCTTATTTTGCATTACTCTAGCAGCTAACGATAATTGCGACTGACCTTCACGACAACCATCATATAATGGATTTTTTGCACCTTTTAACAAGTCATAGAATTTCTTTGAATGGTTAAATACCGGTTCTTCTACATTCTGATAACTACCATCCTGATGAGCGTTATCAGCAAAACTCACGTTATAACGAAATGCATCATTTACCATTTCCACATATCTATCTTCTACTACCTTACCCACTTGTTCACTCCCACTTAAAAACGTTGGATCAATGTAACTCGTTCCTAAATCCATATTGATTTCTTCCCCATGCTTATACCAAACATAATAATCTGGCATAAACCCATAGCTAAAAAGATGATTCCAAATTCTAGATCCCGGAATACGCCTTTCATTTTTGCATTTACTACAAGGGCAGTAAAACTTACCCCCATTATCTTGTGCTAAAGGCTGGCTATTTGCAAATGCCATGAACTGCTCCACCCCTTTTCTGAACTCTTCCGAGAAATTTCCCGTCTCTTCATCGATCCTTTTATACATCCACTCCCGGAAATTATTATAATTATAATTTCCTGACATTATTCTAAACCTCTCAGTCTAACTTTGATTTTTTTCGGTTTGCTTGGCTTTGTTTTGTGCTTCTACGAATGAGGAGAAGAAATGGGCGAGTTAGTTTATATAGAATTTTTAGTGACTACCCAGCGACTATTTAGCGACTACATAACGACTACTTTGGCGACTACGGTATGTAGTCGCCAAAAACAGGTACACCAACCCCAGCTTGAATAAAACATGTTTTATTTCCAAAATTTTGCGACTATTTGGAGACTACATAACGACTCTGTTATAACTATTTAGCGACTAACCTATTAGTCGTCAATTACCAGTACACCTACCGTATGTTAAAATAAACGTGGTTTTAAACGGTATTTTACGAACTATTTAGCGACTATATAGCGTCCCGCCGATGAAGTCGCAATTTAGTCGCTATTTTGGCGACTACGTAGCGACTCCCAGTTGTAGTCGTATTTTAGTCACCAAAAAAGCGACTATTTGGCGACTATCTACGCATGTGTATCGATTAGTCGTACAATAGTCGCTAATTTACGACCATATTAGCGACTACATAATTTAGTCGCAAAATAGCGACTATTTAGCGACTAAATGTGTGTAGTCGTACACAAGTCGCTTTGTAGTCACTAAATAGTCGCTAAATTTGGCGACTAAGTATGTAGTCGCCATTCGTAGTCGCTAATTACCTGTTTTCTTGTAGTGTACCTCTACTGTCGTTAATGACACACTCACATACTTATTAAGTGGTATAATTTTAAAGGCCGTTGCGAACGTAAATGACATCATTTACTATAAATCCTTCATAGTTGGTCTATCTGACCAACCTAAGGAGGCTCTTGTAAGAGCAAAAACGCTTGAGCTGACCAACCGGAGTATGAAGGCAGTGACCAACAAAGACTTCGAGCGCCTGGAACGTGCCAGAAGAACTAAAAGAGAGTATCATGAAGCAAAGTCCCAAGTTTCAATCTTCAATCAGCGCGTGAGACAGTTGGTTAAGGAGTTGAAGCTTGCGAGATATGGGTCTTCGTAAATGAAGGACGAATTGGATTCTTCCATGGACAAATTCAACGAGATTGACCTTAAGTACAAATCCCTCATAAAGCTTCGAGAGCATGACTTGATGAAATCTGCCTACGACGCAAGGAAATAGGTCAAAGGGTGTGGTAAGGAGTTCCTCCAAGAGGTAACTCCCTCCATCGAAGTTGGTGAAGTCATAAATCAATTGAAATCTAACATTGTTGAGCTGAAGAGCTTCCTTTTATTGCTCACTCAACTTAAAGAGGGTGACGCCATTATCGAGGAGGAGTCTGAGAAGATAAAAAGCTGACTTAGTCACCCTGCAGGGGGAGATGGATGCTCTGCCAAGCTCCAGCTTTGATTTGAAACAGTTTGCTTCCTATTTGAAACAGTTTTATTCCCGGAATTTGCTCCTTCGGTCGTTCAGACCTCCGGCCCTGTTCCTGCCACTCAGCCTGTGCCTCTGAGGAGTTTTGATCAGTTTGGATCAAATGATGGGGTGACGAATGAGGAACAAGCTAGTGTTTTTCAAGGCCCGCCTCCTGTATCCAAGAGGGTGATACTGACAAGAGATATGTTTGCATCTGGACTCAAGGACTCGACTCCTGCCGATTTCACCGAGTAGGCGTCAGCTTTTGCTAGCGAACCTGCTCCAGCTTCAGCCGAGGGTAACCAAGATGAAGCCCCTCTAACTGCCAAAGGAGCTCCTAAAGAGGTTACCCAAGTATGACTGCGCTCATAATTTCATGGATTTTGTCCCAATCTTTCGAATTTATTTTTCCGAAAACTGTTGCTTATGCCCGAGAGGGCTTTGTACTTTTTATTTTATTTGCTTATGCCTACTAAGGTTTTAAGCTTTTTTATACATATTATCCAAGGGGATTTTACAGTTGTGTAGTTGATCGCCCGAAGGGGCTTTCAAACTTTCTCTTTTGAGTTAATTACTTACTCGTCTTTCCTTTTGAAGAGTGTTTTCTTTCGTTTAAAGTGCTGAGTTTGCAAAGTACGACTATATGATAATATACCATGTGATTATGTAGAGAAAAATTGGTTGATCAGACCTCATGCTATTTTTAAAGGAAAAACTCTTTATAGTTTGACCTCGGTTTCTCTGATCCGAGATGGAGCTCGGCTTAAGATATGTGAGCTATCTGTGTCGAAACGAGCTGGTCAGTTCGTTAATTATGGGCTGGGCCATTCAGTAAAGAAAAGTTGTTGTTAGTTTGAATTAGCCCACCAAGGTATATTCGTCGTTTTGTATTTCTCTAGGGTTTTAAACCACTAAGCTTTATTAGTCTCTGTATACACGTAAGTAATTAATAACTTCCTCGAGTGCCAAAATTATCCAATTCAGAGGACAAAGAAGGTTTTGCGTGCACCATGCATCTTACTCCTTAAATGCTTTGTTTCAATATCATTAGATACCTGGTTGTCTTTCAACTCGCTGATTAAAGATCCCCTTAGTTCCCGTTCGCCTTTTTTCTTCAGCCAAAAACTGGTTTCATGGTGAATCACGGTCAAACCACTGGTTTTCCATTTACTAGACCCTTTAGTAGTCCTTCGTTCGAATCTGGGGATGGATTCAAACCTTTGGGTGTTCTTTGCCTACACTTTTTCTTAACTCTCACGGGAGAGGAGAGAAAAGAATGTGAAGATTTCCTCTCGAAGGTTAGTAAGATTTTATGACTTGTTACTCCGTTTCTTCGTCATCTTTTCATATTTCCGTTTATCTTCTTCAACCAGGTCGTTAATAGGCATCAGCACGAATGCGCTAAACGTCAACGTCTGTGACGAAAAAGATTGGTCCTCGAGAAACGGATCGAGAAGCTGGAGCGGAAGATAAGGGATCTTGTATCTGATATGTTCTAGTGGAAGCAATGCGGGTTTGACTTTATTGCTCTGATTCCTGACTGCCTTTGGGCCTACATCCGAACCCAAGGAAGAGTTCCATCTGTCGAACTGGAAGAAGAGATTGAAGAAGGTTCCGATTCCAAAGACAAAGTGGATGTGACAGAGCTTGTTCCCGAGCCCAAACCTTAATGTCGCAGATATTTCTCTTTTTTGTTAATGGGCCTCAAGCCCATTTTAATACTTCATCGAACTTGATTTTTCGAATATCATCTTTATTACTTTCGCATGGTGGTCGTGTCTTAATATTGCTCCATCGTATTCGTCATTCACCATTAAATGCCGACTTTATTGCTAATTAGGGTTGTCACCCCTACTCACCGGAATTATCGCCAATTACGCCTTCATACATAGCATGAATATCAATTAGCGAGCTAATTTATAGCAAATAATTTTTACGTGATCGCCTTTGTTTGTAGCTGTAAAATGCAGCATAAAGTTCTTCTTTAATTTCAGTCCCATGGCGACAGATCTTCATTGTGACGAGACTTTTAAAGAGATCTTCGAGACTCTCAATCCCGAGATTGATGGTTTGTCCGAAGAGCGTGTTCTCGATCTTGCTAACAAGGCTGGTACTCGCCCTCTACGGTTTGGGAGTGGTTTGATTATTCCATGTGGATTGATCAACCAACTTCTTCCGCTTGACTATGCAACCACCGTAGAGTTCGTAAGAAAAGGTAATACTTCCATTTGTCGAAAAGAACTTTATATCTTTTATAACCCCCTTTTTATTATTTTTCTGCAGCTACTGGCAAGGCACCAAACACTTGGTCGAGAGAAAAAATTCTTAAAAGTTGGATGCAACATATGGAAAAACGTATCCTCAAGCTTTTTCGAGAACTATGCATTCTCGAGGCCCATCCTTCCCAATGTAACGAGCTAGAATTTGAAGAATATGGTCTTCACATTCCGGAGTGTATGAGAGGCGTCATTGACTTAGTTAGTCAGGGGGTTGATATACATTGTAACAAGGGTTAAAGCATTCACTCCTAATCTTCGGTTGGTGCTCTGTTTGCATTATATTTCCGTTATGTATGCTCAAATGCGAGCTCTACTTTCTCCGTAATAAAGTTAATCGCAATAAATGCTTTTTAGCAATAGTTGAACTCGTGTTATCGAGCTGCCTACATACCCGCACTGAGATCAAGCCAAATTGTAGTTCATATATAACATGATTTCAGCATTTCAAACGTAGAATTTTTTCAAGTTATCCACAGTCCATGATAGTTGTGCTGGATCGCCTTCTAGACCTTGGCACTTTACATAGTATTTTGCACGCTTCGTGCAACCGGCTACCACGGTAGGCTGGGGGTATTCTTCGCTTTTGAGTTTAGTTCGTTTGAAAAAGTGATTTCCGGTTCGGCTTTGGTGTACTTCGCTCATTGTGATTTCAACCTCTGGACCAAAGATGCATAATAAATATAGATCACTAAGTCCTTGCTTATACAAAGAGCCCCTTTTCATACAGTACTTCGCACCGATGATTTTTATTTATTGAGCCTGCCACCTATTTGTTGGGAGTTCGCCATTTCGAATAAAGTCTTTTATTGGAGCTCTCCAGTCAGCCCCCCAATTATCAGTAGAAGTATAGTTGTTATCTTCAAATATCTGAGGTTCAGGCTCCGGGATACGTTTGGGTCGACTTCTTCAGTTTCAATGTCTTGAGGTTTTTTATTTGATAAGTAGTTCGCATCAATTCCTACTTTGACCACAACTTCGTCCATCCTTTTCCAGCTCGAGAATTTTGAAGCTGCTCCCATTTGTACAGGGCTCGTTAAATGCTATTGGATTTTCATCTTATGGCTGCTTAGATAACATGACCTGGGAATTTAACCCACTGTGATATATCATAGTTTTTACGGTTTTTAACCATGATATAAGTCCTGTTTATAGAGTCTTTTTGGTGTTTTTGTGTCTCTATCGAGTCATTGTAGGTTCAAGTACGTTTTGGAATCATTGGATGCATATTGGGATGATTGGAAGCATTTGGCATTCTGTAGCTGAGAAGAGCAAGTTGGAGATCACGATGGATGTTGGTGTCGATCGACACTGCCTCCTAGTGTCGATCGACACCGGTCGCCACTACTTGTTGTGCACGAGTTTTAAAGACTTTTGAAGAATTACAGAATGACCCAGAAGTTTTCCCTAATTGCAAGACAAGTCCTTGACGTGTTTTAGAGTATAAATAGTTGTTTTTAGAGTTTTAGAACATATCTTATCTTACTTTTGGCAATTGGATTTTGAAAGATTGTTGGAAGAAACAGATCAAAACTCACTGTAGAGAGAAGATTTCGAACTCCCTTTCTATTCTAACGCAATTTATTCAGATTATGATTTGTGTTACAATGATTATGTCTGAGTAGTTCACTTGTTAGATTTAGGGTTTTTCTAAGGATAAGATGAATTGTTGAATTGGATTTGCTCTGTTAGGATTATCATATGGTTCTTCATCTAGGTTGAGATTAATGCTAGTTCTAGACTGATCAACTGGAATTTAGATCATAGGATAATTGGTAGACACGAAAGTGTTATTGGTTTCCTGAATTAAACCCTGATGAGCAAAATACCTATCTGCAAAGACATTTGATTTAGGGATTTTGTGAACATATCGAACTTGGATTTAATGCATGTTTTGATTGTTGAATTTGCAAAGAAATTTGGGATTCACTGTTATAGACATAGATAATCTCTGCAACGAAAGTTGATTGGTTTGAATTTTGTGTTTGAGTTCAAGAACGGTTCTTAACCAACCCTGCAATGCATATCTGTTTAACAATTTTGAATTCCTGAAGAATTTCTCTAAGTCTAGCTTTTCCATATTTGAAAACAAACAATTTACTTTTGCTTGCCTGTTTTACTTTTCTTTAATCACTATTTAGCTAAAACCCAAACTACTAATCTATTGTGTGAACATCAGTCTCTGTGGATTCGACCCCTAAGTACTGCATTGATCTCTTAATTTGAGAGAGTAAGCTCTAGGGATAATTTGAGCATATCAAATTTTGGCGCCGTTGCCGGGGACTCTTGTTTCACCATTAGACTTCTGTTAGGTTTTAGTCTAAATTCTTTTGTTATTTATTTACTTACGTTTTTCTTGTTTTTTTTTTCTCTTTGTGTTTCAGGTTTATGCCTAATCGCAAAACCAGGAGCAACACAGATCTTCAGCTTGCAAATCCTTCCAACCAAGACATAACAAGGATCGAGCGTACGAACCGCAAAGCAAAGAAACTTGCTGCAATGAATCACTTTGTTGTTCTGGTTAGGGATGAAGCTGGAGTACTACGTGATCCAGAGGGCCAAGTGCGCAACGAGCAGGGCCAAAAACTTGATGCTGAGGGCAATGTGGTGCCCGAACCCGCCGATGGTGTCGATCGACACCAATGGGGTGTCGCTCGACATCCTCCTGCTATTGAGGCTCCGGACTTGCAGGCAGCTGCTGCAGCTGCTCAGGTTGCTCGTGGCAGGACACTAGGGGACTACAACAGGCCAGATCAGTTCTACGCGAATCGATATGCGATCATTCCCCCACCTTTTCAGAGGAATGACTTCGAGCTGAAACCCGTTTACTTCACTCTTATGGGAAAGCATCCCTTTCATGGTCTTCCTCAAGAGCAACCCATGGATCATATTGATAGGTTTGAGGATCTCGTTACAAGCATCAAGGCTAATGGGGTCTCAATCGATTTCCTCTTCTGCAAACTTTTCCCCTACTCTCTTGGTGGGGAAGCAGCTTACTGGCTCAAACAATTGAAGCCAGGATCTCTGACAACTTGGTGGGAGACCAAGAATACATTTTTGAACAACTTCTATGACGATTTAAGGTCAGAGGATGCGAGAACAAAGATCTCCACTTTTTCTCAACAACCTGCTAAAGCATTCAAGGCTGCTTGGGTGCGATTCAGGGCTTATCAGAGAGACTGTCCGCATCACGGGTTCAGTGAGGTTCAGTTGCCGGGAGTCTTCTTCAGAGGCGTGGATTGGAGGTATCAGATGGCTCTTGATGCCGCGAGTAATGGCAACTTCAACACTAGATATCCAGAGGATGCAATCACCTTGATTGAGAACTTAGCTTCAAGTAACAGCACGAAAAATGCTGATTTTGAAAGGAAGAAGCTAGCAGGTAATTCAGAGGGTGGTCAGATTGCTGAGGTCAAGGCCAAACTAGATTCAGTTCACAACCTTCTTGTCAGTAAAAATCTGTTCACTTTGCTGCCGAGGTTGAAACCTTTGATCCAGAAGGAAGATCAGAAGAAGAAGTGCAGTTTGTCAACCAGGCTGGGTTTCAGAGTCAGAGGTATGGTAACTACCAAGGGAACAGAGGGTACAGTGGAAGCAGTCAGCGGTCAAGCTTTGCAGGTAATCAGAACTCTTCAGCCTACCCCCCAAGGCAAGACTACCAGAAACCTTATCCGAACAACAGTTTCAGCCGAAGCTATGAAAGTTCTTCATACCAAAAACCTCCTCCGCAGACTCAGGATAGTGATGTTAAAGCTATGCTCGAACAGATTCTGGACGATCAGTAGAAGATCACAGTGGATTTCAATGGGAAGATTGATGCTCTGTACACAGACCTGAATGGGAAGTTTGAAGCTTTGAGCACGCATGTCAAGATGTTGGATACTCAGGTCGCTCAGACTGCTGGGTCTGTAAAGCGACAAGAAGGATTCCTTCCAGGAATGACTGATGCCAATCCTAAGCATCCCTGTAATGCCATCTCATTGAGGAGTGGGAAGACCCTTCAACCTGTGTTGAAGCGCCTCACGCCAGACGAACTCCAGGAATTAGAGGATGTAGAGGATGAAGAGTCTGTTGATCAACGACCAGTGTCGGTCGACACCACCATTAAGTGTCGATCGACACCAGTCGCACTATAACACCCCAGTTTCAAGAAATATGGTGGTGCATGCGGAGAGGTTTAAAAGAATTGATTTGGCCACCTATGTCACCAAAGTGCACTTATCTTTTCGGTCAACTGTCCTGAGAGAACTCCACAGTTAAGCGTGTTTGTGCTGGAGCAATTTCAGGATGGGTGACCTTCCAGGAAGTGATTGTCGGAACCGTGTGAGTGAGGACAAAACACGGGGAAAGATCACGTGGTGATTTGTAGGGTCGATAAACAAGTCTTTAAAGCTTCCCGAACGTAGCGTACCGACCGTCAGGCTAAGGGTGGGCCCACGGGCCGAGAGCGGATGTGGGGCCCACTAAGAGGTGGCGGTCGGGGAGTTACAAGTGGTATCAGAGCCAGGTTACAGGCCGAGGACTTATTGGACAGAGGAGCAGAGGGATTTTTGGCTACCATAACTATGATTCAGGATGATGGAGAGCAGAATCTTCGGGAGATACCCGTGGTAGCTGAGTATGAGGATATGTTCCAGCCCTTAAAAGGGCCACCGCCGACGAGAGGAGATGTTCTTACAATTGAGTTGGAACCAGGGACGACACCTGTTTCGTGTGCACCTTATCGCTTGGCTCCTGCAGAGATAGATGAGCTAAAAAAGCAACTCGAGGATTTGTCAGAGAAAGGGTTTATCAGACCGAGTAGATCGCCATGGGGAGCGCCAGTGCTGTTTGTAAAGAAGAAGGATGGGAGTTTCAGGCTTTGTATCGATTACAGAGGCTTGAACAAGGTGACCATCAAGAATAAGTATCCACTGCCGCGCATTGACGAGTTGTTAGATCAGCTACAGGGGGCTGCGTGGTTCTCAAAGATAGACTAGGTATCAGGGTATCATCAGATTGTGCTAGCAGAGGCAGATGTACAGAAGACAGCTTTCAGGACTCGTTATGGTCACTACGAGTTTGTTGTGATGCCTTTCGGATTGACTAATGCACCAGCCGTATTTATGAAGCTGATGAACGATGTGTTTCACGAACACTTGGATAAGTGTGTGATTATTTTTATCGACGACATTCTGATTTACTCTCGGAGCAGAGAGGAGCATGCTGAGCATTTGCGGATCGTGCTTGATAAGCTCAGGGAGCAGCAGTTGTTTGCTAAGTTGAGTAAGTGTAGCTTTTGGCGGAGGAAGATTGGATTTCTAGGCCACGTGGTTTCAGAGGCAGGAGTTGCAGTAGATCCAGAGAAGATTACAGCGATTACAGAGTGGCCGACGCCAAAGAGTGCTACTGAGGTCCGCAGCTTTCTGGGTTTAGCAGGGTATTACCAGAAGTTCGTCAAGGGGTTTGCTAGTATAGCTAAACCGATGACACGATTGACGGGCAAGGACGTCAAGTTCGAGTGGACAGATTCATGCTCCCAGAGTTTCGCTGAGTTGAAGAGGCAGTTGACAACAACGCCAGTGTTGGTACTTCCTCGGCCAGGGATACCTTATGCAGTGTACACTGATGCTTCAGGAGTTGGATTGGGTTGTGTGTTAACACAGGAGGGGAGAGTCATTGCTTATGCATCACGCCAGTTGAGGCCTCACGAGACCAACTACCCCACTCATGACTTGGAGTTTGCAGCCGTGGTGTTCGCTCTGAAAATTTGGAGAGCTTACCTTTATAGAGAGAAGGTACAGATTTTCACCGATCACCAGAGCCTCAAGTACATCTTTACACAGGGAGATTTGAACTTGTGGCAGCGCAGATGGATTGAGTTTTTGGCAGACTACAATCTAGAGATCACTTACCATCCGGGCAAGGCCAACCTTGTGGCAGATGCCTTGAGTAGGCGCAGGAGCGACGTATCAGGAACTAAGGAGGTTGAGGAGCTGATTGGGACACTTGCTAGCCTCAGATTGTGTTCGGTTACTGCAGAGGGAGATACAGTTGGCCTTGAGGCTTTGGATCAGGCAGATTTGTTGTGGAGGATACGCCAGGCTCAAGAGAAGGACGGATCTTTGAGTAAGCAGATTGAGAAAGACAGATTTCACAGAGTTGCGAATGGGATGTTCTTGTTCAGGAACCGAGTATGTGTACCCGATAATATGCAGTTAAGGAAGTCGATCTTGCAGCAGGCACATCACTCACGGATTTCCATTCATCCCGGGAACACCAAGATGTATCAGGATCTTAAGCGATATTATCATTGGGCTGGTATGAAGAAGGACGTGGCAGAGTTTGTAGCTTGTTGTCAGACATGTCAGATGGTAAAGGCAGAACATCGGGTAACTAGTGGTTTATTGCAGAACCTGCCATTACCAGCTTGGAAATGGGACATGGTGACTATGGATTTTGTGACCGGTCTTCCAGTGTCCAGCGGTGGAGTTAATGCCATATTGGTTATCGTGGATCGACTCACCAAGTCAGCCCATTTCCTAGTGATCAAGAAGATGGATGATGCAGCTCGGTTGGCACAAAAGTACATTGATGTGATTGTGAGGTTGCATAGGGTGCCTTATAGTATAGTGTCTGACCGCGACACGGAGTTCACCTCTACTTTTTGGCGAGCCTTTTAGAAGGCGTTGGGGACCAAGGTTCATATGAGTACAGCTTATCACCCGCAGACAGATGGTCAGTCAGAGAGGACTATTCAGACTTTGGAGGATATGCTCAGGGCTTATGTGCTAGATTGGGATGGAAACTGGGGAAAGTATCTCCCACTTGCAGAGTTTTCCTAAACAACAGTTATCATGCGAGCATCGGGATGGCACCATATGAGGCTCTTTATGGTAGACCGTGTCGTACCCCACTTTGTTGGGCAGAAGTGGAGGAGTACCGAGACATAGAACCTGCAATGGTTCAAGAGGCGGCAGAGCAAGTGGAGTTGCTCAAGAGTCAGTTAAAGGAGGCACACGACCGTCAGAAAATTTATGCAGACGAGCGCAGAAAAGATTTAAAGTTCGAGGTGGGCGACTTAGTATACCTGAAGATAAGGACATTTCAAGGTGGTGCCAAGACTCGAAAGCTAAAGAAGCTTAAGCCGAGGTACATGGGACCGTACCCTATTATTAAGCGGATTGGAGCAGTGGCCTATCGTTTAGGTTTATCGGCAGAGTTATCAGACTTCCATGATGTGTTTCATGTGTCAGTTTTGAAGACGGTTGTCAGAGAGCCAAAGCTTATTTTGCAGCATCCGCCTAATGATCTTCGTAAGAATCTGTCTGTGTTGAGTCGACCAGTAGAGATTTTGGAGCGTCAAGAAAAAGACGTACAGGGAAAGATGGTTGCGAATGTCAGGGTTCGTTGGGAGAGAGATGGGATCCAGGAGGAGACCTGGGAACTCGAGACTGAGATGAGGTCAGACTATCCAGAGCTGTTTAAGGATGAAATCGGGCAACCGAGTCGGGATCAGAATTCGGGGACGAATTCCATGTTAGTGGGGAAGAATTGTAACAGCCCAAAATGTGGGTTAAGCCCAATTCATTCTGCAGCCCAGCCCGAAGCCCAATCCAAAGCCCACCACTCAAACTCTAGGTACCGTATCTCTTTTTCTTTATAAATACAGTGTTTTCTCTCATAATTTTTCCACAACTCTCCTGAGTAGAGAAACTCTGCAGAAATTTCTCCGGAGAGAGAACCACCGCCAATTTGTCTTCCGAGCCGAGTCCGACCAAGCCACCGCCGAGTTTAGCCCAAGGTAACCTCTGAAAACCGAGATTCGAAAGATTAGATTTTGGTCCGTTTGGTATTTTTAAGATCCCTTTCTAATCGCTTCGAATCTCGCAAATCTAAGGCCACCATCGGATTCGTGACGACGAGACGAAGCCGGAGAGACCAACCCCTGCCAGACCCGCCGCCTCACGCGCCGCCGCCGGTCGCCGGAGCCGCCGCCGTCCGCCGGAGCCGCTGTGTCGCCGCCGCTCACCGCCGTCCGCCGCCGTTGCCGCCGGCGACTATTCCGGTAAGCCGTCGCCGGAATTCTCGCCGCCGACCGGTTTAGGTTAACCGGTCGGTTTAATTCAATTGAAATCAATTTGGTTCCGGTTTAGGTTAACCGGTTGGTTTAAATCAATTTGGTTTTGGTTTAGGTTAACCGGTTCGATTTTGAAATTGATTTCCGGTTAAGCTTAACCGGACCGGTTTAACTGGTTTGACCGTTGACCGGTTCGGGTTGACTTTGACCGGGGTTGACCGTTGACTTTTCCGTTGACTTTGACCGTCTGATTCGATTTTTCGTGCTGGTTTCAGATCCGGAATCGGTTTAAGCATTTGAGGTCCAGAAACCGTACTTTTCCCGTTGGTAAGGTGAGGGCTATTTCACAAACTACTGTACTTCGTTCAACGATTCTAGTTGCGGGTAGTTTAGTAATTAAATGTGATATGTTTCTATGATCGAGTCTAGCTAGTTTGCTTGATTAAATTGGAAATAAGGATATAGATGATTCAACCTATTTGATTGTTCACACTGTTTATGTTTAGTGTTTGTTATATACATATATACGTATATGGTTATATGGTTATACGGTTATACGGTATCGCGGATACAGAGACGGACTTCTGTATGGTGTCGAATTGTGTGAGCGAGGGGTGAGGGCAATCCTTAGTCGATCTGTTGCCCTGCACCTTTAGATCGATAATCGTCCCCTGGGCGGTGTGATTGGGCACTATCCCATAGTTGACCTCGTTGGAGGGTGTGATTGGGCAATATTCCATAATAGGACAATTGTCTGTTGATTGAGCACTGTAGGGCTGTGATTGGTCATGTTTGATTCTATGCTATTTTGTGATTAGTTTCTTAGATCGAGTCAGTGACATGTGGATTAGCATCCCATACCTCACTGAGCGACTCCCCTGTTGCTCACCCCTCTTTTTCTCCTTTCAGGTGAGCCTGACGAGTAGTTTCATACTTGACGTGTCGGGGTGTTGTTTTGGGATTGATTCTCGTTTTCCGCCATTTTACTCGTGATTTTAATAAAACAATTGTGTTGTGAATTAATATTGGATTTATTATGTTTTATCGGATTTATTGAAATTAACGGATTTTTTGTTTAATAAAAGTGGATGTTATTTATTTGAGCTATTTGCGGTAAGATTTAGTTTTGGTAACATGTCGTTCCCGGGAAAAAGTGAGATGAATGTTACACGTGGCACGCCGTTCCCGAGAGAAGGTGAGACGGGTGTTACAATTTGGTATCAGAGCCGAACCCAGACGAGTGTGGAGTCAAGGGGGCTCACACCGTCGGGGGTGACGGTCTTGGTGCGCAACGAGGACGTTGCGATCTGTTAGTGGGGGTGAATTGTAACACCCCGGTTTCAGGAAATATGGTGGTGCATGCGGAGAGGTTTAAAAGAATTGATTTGGCCACCTATGTCACCAAAGTGCACTTATCTTTTCGGTCAACTGTCCTAAGAGAACTCCACAGTTAAGCGTGCTTGTGCTGGAGCAATTTCAGGATGGGTGACCTTCCGGGAAGTGATTGTCGGAACCGTGTGAGTGAGGACAAAACACGGGGAAAGATCACGTGGTGATTTGTAGGGTCGGTAAACAAGTCTTTCAAGCCTCCCGGATGTAGTGTACCGACCGTCAGGCTAAGAGTGGGCCCACAAATCTACGTCTGACGGACCACAATTGACCATGATTGATACTACGGTGTCGACACCAACGACCAGTGTCGATCGACACTCATTAGGTGTCGCTCGACACCATGAGCGATCTCAACCAAGATCAAACGACATTCTTCCTCAGGTTACAGAGCGAATATACAAGCCTAAGGTTCCTTATCCTCGGAACCTTAGGAAATCTAAACAAGAGTTGGAAGATGCCAGATGCAAGGCAATGATGGATAAGCTCATTGTTGAGATCCCTTTGATTGATGCGGTGAAGACTTCTCCTGTAATTAGACGGTATGTGAAGCGGATGGTGACCAAGGATATGAATGTTGAGCAAAGTGTGATGATGATCTCTGCTCATGTTAGCGCTGTTATTCAGAACAAGATTCTAGACAAACTCCCAGACCCTGGAAGCTTTGTTTTGGACTGCAACATCTTCTCTGACAGGTTTGCACGTTCTTTGTGTGATTTGGGTTCTAGTGTCAACTTGATGCCTCGTTCTGTTGCAGTCAACCTTGGGATGACTGATTTCCAATCAACCCAGATCACGCTTATCTTAGCTGATCGATCTGTTCGTATTCCTGATGGTGTGCTTGAGGATGTTCCAATAACGATAGGGGATTGTCTCATTCCCACTGACTTCGTGTTTCTTCAATATGAGGAAGAACCTAAGGATCCTCTGATTTTAGGACGACCTTTCTTGGCTACAGCTGGTGCAATCATCGATGTAAGGAAAGGACGGATAGGGCTGAATGTGGGTGACTTGGTGATGAACTTTGATATGGATAAGTTAGTCAAGAGACCTACCATTGATGAGTAGACCTTCTATGTGGATACATTATCCAACCTTGCTCAGGAGATTTTCCACGAGATGCACCCTGAGGACCCTTTGGAAAGGGCTTTGCTCACTCCTACAGAGGAAACAGAGCATTTAGATGACATTGCTGCTGGGTATGTCAGGCTAATGGACACGAGCGATCAGATGACGCAGTCAACAGGTACAGAGGAGTGTATCGCAACTTCTGAAAAGGTTGCCACTGTTCGTGATTGGAGTGCAGAGAAAGCTCCAAAGGTTGATCTCAAACAACTCCCTGCAGGGCTAAGGTACGCTTTTCTTGGTGAAAACTCTTCTTACCCTGTCATTGTGAATTCTTCTTTAAACAACGCAGAGCTCACTTTACTGCTAAGTAAGTTGCGCAAGTTTCGCAAAGCTCTTGGCTATTCTCTTGATGACATTGCAGGTATCTCCCCAGATTTGTGCATGCATAGGATCTACCTTGAGGATGAAACAAAGTCGTCAGTTGAGCATCAGAGGAGGCTGAATCTGAATCTGAAAGAGGTTGTTAAGAAGGAGATCATGAAATTGCTGGAAGCTGGTATCATATATCCTATCTCAGACAGCAATTGGGTTAGTCCAGTGCATGTGGTTCCTAAGAAAGGAAGGGTTACTGTGGTTAAGACTGACAAGGATGAGCTGATCCCTACAAGAACAGTGACAGGCCACAGAATGTGCATTGACTACAGAAAGCTGAATGCTGCGACCAGGAAAGACCATTTCCTTCTGCCCTTCATTGACCAAATGCTGGAAAGGTTAGCTAGTCACTCCTACTACTGCTTCCTTGATGGATATTCGGGGTTCTTTCAGATTCCTATCCATCCAGACGACCAGAAGAAGACTACTTTTACTTGTCCCTATGGTACTTTTGCATACCGCAGAATGCCATTTGGACTTTGTAATGCTCCTGCGACCTTTCAGCGATGTATAATGTCGATCTTCACTGACATGATCGAAGACTACATGGAAGTCTTTATGGATGACTTTTCTGTTTATGGGTCCTCCTCTAAAGACTGCCTGGACAACTTGTGCAAAGTGCTTGCTCGATGCGAAGAAAAGCACCTGGTTCTGAATTAGGAAATGTGTCACTTTATGGTCCGCGATGGTATTGTGCTTGGGCATCGGGTTTCAGAAGCTGGGATTGAGGTTGATCGAGCTAAGATTGAAGTGATGACAGGTCTACCACCTCCAAATTCTGCGAAATCAGTGAGGAGTTTTCTGGGACACGTAGGCTTCTACAGAAGATACATCAAAGACTTTAGCAAGATCGCCAGGCCACTAACTGCTTTGCTCTGCAAGGATGTTCAGTTTGAGTTCGATGCTGATTGTCTCTTAGCGTTCGACCAGATCAAGCAAGCATTAGTGAGTGCTCATATTGTCCAACCTTCAGATTGGGATCTACCTTTCGAGGTTATGTGTGATGCTAGTGACTTCGTAGTTGGGGCTATTCTGGGACAGAAAAAGGACAAGAACCTTCATGCCATCTACTACACCAGCAGAACGCTTGATGACGCACAGAGGAATTATGCAACAACAAAGAAGGAACTGTTGGCCGTGGTGTTTACTTTTGAGAAGTTTCGCACTTACTTGGTAGGATCTAAGGTGATCGTCCATACAGATCACTCAGCTCTCAAATACTTGATGCAGAAAAAGGATGCTAAGCTGAGATTGTTGAGATGGATTCTTCAGAAACTCGACATCGAGGTCAGGGACAAGAAGGGGGTTGAGAATGGTGTTGCTGATCATCTCTCAAGGATTCGGATTGACGATGGTGTTCCTATTCATGATGATCTACCTGAGGAAGCCATCAACCTGGTCGAAACCGGTTTTCAGCATGATCTACAGGCATTTTTGCGACATAATCTGTAGAACAATCACGGATTGGTCTCAGTGTCGACCGACACCACCAGCGTGTCGATCGACACCATATACGTAGAGACGGACGGTTGTCAATCAAGCAATGATGCACTCGACACACACCCTCGACACATGGTCTCAGTGTCGACCGACACCACTTACAGTGTCGATCGACACCCTCTGTGTGCTGCTTCGGAGTTAGGTTGTGCTAGCTACGCAGCTTCTGTAGCTATTTTCCCTCGTCCGTGGTATGCCGATATTGCGAACTACCTTGCCGCGGAAGATGAGCCAAACAACTTTACAGGGTATGCTAAGAAGAAGTTCTTGCGAGAGCTCAGACGCTTCTACTGGGATGAGCCGTATTTATATAAGCACTGTTCCGATGGGGTTTACAGAAGATGCATTGCGGAATCTGAGGTTTCAGATGTGTTGTTTCACTGTCATGGGTCTGAGTATGCAGGACACTTCGCTACCTTCAAGACAGTGTCCAAGGTTCTTCAAGCAGGGTTTTGGTGGCCCACTATGTTCAAAGATGCCCATGCATTCATCTCCACATGTGATGTATGTCAGCGCAGAGGAAAGATCAGCAAACGCCATGAGATGCCACAAAACTCATCCTCGAGGTTGAAGTCTTTGATTGATGGGGCATCGACTTCATGGGTCCTTTTCCCTCATCTTTCGGGAACAAGTACATTCTGGTCGCTGTAGATTACGTCTCCAAGTGGGTAGAGGCTATTGCTAGTCCTAGGAATGATTCTGCGGTGGTTCTTAAGCTGTTTAAGACCGTTATCTTTCCTCGCTTCGGAGTCCCTCGAATCGTGATCAGTGATGGCGGTTCACACTTCATCAACAGGGTCTTTGACAAGCTGTTGAAGAAGCACGGGGTTCATCATCGTGTCGCTACTCCTTATCACCCTCAGACAAGCGGACAAGTGGAAGTGTCCAACAGGCAGATTAAGGAGATCCTTGAGAAAACAGTGAGTAAGACCAGGAAGGATTGGTCTGCCAAGTTGGATGATGCGCTATGGGCTTACAGGACAGCATTCAAGACACCATTGGGCACCACACCGTTTCATCTGCTTTATGGGAAAGCATGTCACCTTCCAGTGGAATTGGAGCATAAGGCAGCTTGGGCAGTTAAGATGATGAATTTCGACATCAAGTCTGCTGCGGACAGAAGGATGGTTCAGCTGAATGAGTTGGATGAGATAAGATTCCACGCTTATGAGAACTCTAAGCTGTACAAGGAAAAACAAAAGCCTATCATGATAGGAAGATCACTCCAGGAAATTCGAACCGAACGACCAGGTACTTCTGTACAACTCTCGTTTAACTTTATTTCTGGAAAATTGCGTTCTCGTTGGTCACGTCCTTTCACCATCAAGGAGGTTCGACCATATGGTGCTGTTGTCCTCATAAACTCTGACGGCAAGGAGTTTACTGTAAATGGACAAAGGGTGAAACATTACTGGGCGAATGCCGCCATCCCTGACGGACACATTATCCGTCTAGACGATGCACCCTCTGCTTAATCATCTGCAAAGTCAAGCTAATGATTTAAAACAAGCGCTGAGTGGGAGGCAACCCACTATGGTAACTCTGTATCATATTTCTTTTGCTTTTTGTTTCTTTCATTTAGTTTTGTTTATTTCAATTGAGTCATTGACGAACCATGGTCTTGGTGTCGATCGACACTGCCTCTTAGTGTCGATCGACACCGACGACTTCACTTGTTGACGAATCGTGGTGTTGGTGTCGATCGACACCAGTCAATTGTGTCGCTCGACACCATAAGTTTATATGCCCAGTGTCGAGCGTCATAACCCGACAATCGATTTCATAAACACAAATTCCTCTCTAACTTCTGCGATTTTCAGGCGATTTGGGTGTTTCCAGGTGCTATCTCGATCAGAATTTCACGGGCAATCCGATTTCATTATCCATTTCCTCGATCTGCAACCATGGAAACGCGTAGGAAGCGAAACAGAAGCGACGGCGAGGCTTCCTCCTCTCACCCACCGCGAGCCGCCACTACCGCCGCCGCAGGCTCCTCCTCGTCATCGCTGCTGCCCTCTCCACAGGTAGCGCCTCCATCTCGTCCTCCATGGCCTAAGCTAGAGGGTAGGAAGATAATCATTTCTAGGGTTTGGGAGAAATCCCCAAAGGAGGAGACAGAGAGTGATGCTTGCATTTACAGAGAGATTGCAGAGGATTGGGATGATTATGATTCTTTGTTCTATAATGCATGGTTGGGTGTTGAGGTTAAACCAACTAGGGTCGCAGATAATATTGCTTTGCGGCGAATGGGTATTAAGGAGGATGTCCTGAAACTTCTACGGAAGATTGGTTTGGGCACGATAGCGACCAAGCACTACGACCTGTTCCCCGACTTGGTACGCCAATTCTTGGCTACCGTTCGTGTCTACTACATGAACGAGGTTGTGAAGAACGCGCAGGAAGGTACACTCACCTTTCTGATTCGTGGAGTTCGTTACAGGTTGTCTTTGCGCGATCTCTGTGGGCTGTATGGTTTCAGCAGGGACCCAACAGGGGTGGCTCTTCCCACCATTTTCTACGATGCACAGGCCTTCTGGGCCTACTTTGGGAATGGGCGTTATGACTCGAAGACGTCCACCCAGTCTGACGTCCGCCATCCTGTTCTGAGGTATGTCATTCGTCTTCTTGGGAACACATTTCTGTGTAAGATGGAGCCTGGCAAGATGCAATTGTCTGAGATGGTTCTTCTGTACTATGCTGTTGGGGATTTGTGTGTTGATAGTTTTGAGTGGCATGAGTTAGATGATGATATTAACTTCGGGGCTGTGTTTGCACATCACTTAGTCTCACTGAAGACTAAGCCTTTTTCGGGTCGTGGGACCAAGGTCGAGAGTGTAGGAAGTCTGTTGACACCTATTTTTAGGCATTGTGGGATTGCTACAGAGAGTTGCAGCATCATTACCAGGCACTCGCTCATGGATGAGGAGTACCTGAAGAGTGCTCGTTGGATTAAGCCCGAGTGGCTTTAGTGCTTCACTAATTCTCGAGGCCCCCACCTGATTCAGCTACCACAGAGGGATCTCACGGCGATTACAGAGGACCCTCTGTGCCTTGACTTCCAGCCTGACTCTCGTCTGCTGACTGCTGCTCCACCATCTCGGGTTCGTCGTGGTAACTCTTCACGATCAGCTCCTTCTGCTGCAGAGGATGCTCCTATTCCTGACCTTGCTGGAGGTCCATCCTTCGAGCTTCCGCCTACACCAGCGCTCCCCATGGAGACTGCAGATTTTCAGCGATATGTCGCTGACAGCTTTCAGAGCATATGGTAGGCGATCTCCAGGCTATCTCGCTGCGGTTGTGTGCGTCCCTCGACCAGGTCTGCTCCCCGTCGCCGTGCACCCACTCCTTCTGATGATGAGGCTACTGATGAGGATTAGTTCTTCGATTCGTCATGGTTCTTTTTCTTTTCTCTTATTTTTACTTTTCCTTTGAGTCATTTTTCTTTCTTTGAGTGAGTTTGTCAGCTACTTTTTGGATTCTGTATGGATTTCTGTTGTTATTTGTCATTGCTTTTGATCTGTGTGTGCGTGTTTACAGTGCTTTTGGATTTAGATCGCCAATTCAATGTTTCTTGCTAGAACTCGTTTCTGCAAACAGGCTTGGTGTCGTTCGACACTTTCTCCTAGTGTCGCTCGACACCTACTTCCACTTACACCACCAGACGATATGCACTTGGTGTCGATCGACACCAACTATGGGTGTCGCTCGACACCAGGCACAGGTTACTCCATGTCTCTCCTCGATCCATATTATTCCATTTGGTTTCTTTTTCTTTTACTAATCCTTGGTTTGATATCACTGGGGACAGTGATTCTCAAGTCTGGGGGAGGTCGTCGCTGACTTTGTTTTTGTGTTTGTTTTTGTCCTACATATCTATTCTTATTTATTTTATTGAGTCAAATTTTGTTTGTTTTATTGAGTCAAAAACTAGTCAGGGAATTACGATCTTTCTTTTTATCCTATGTGCGTGAGTGATTAATGATGCAGATTCAGTTCAGATGCGACTAATGAAAAATCCAAAAGCTGATCAATAAACCAGAAAAACCCATACTTTGCAACAGTTTCCACACAAGCCGGAGCTAATTTCTGAGCTCTTCCTTTTACCTCATCAATGCAACTGGTGTTCATAGGGTTTGACTCCTCGTTCTTACCTGACAAACGAAAGCCTAAGTGAAAAGTTATGGTACTCCTCTCCCCTGTTCAGTAAAAAAAATTTGGGATGTGTTTAAAAGTAGAAAAGATGATATGATTTTCTTTTGAGTAAAGAGATAGGAAAATTTCCAACGACCCCATTATTTTACTTCAAAAGGAATGATCACACGAAAGTTGGAAGCGAGGTTAGGAAAATTTCCTATGATACCATTATTCGCCTACACTATTGGTAATAATAAAAAAAAAGAGAAGCAAACAACACAAAAGATGTTGAGAAAAGAATAAGTCTGGGGGAGAGAAAGAGTACCAAAAAGATGTGGAAATTGGTTAGTTTGTCATGGTATTGAATGGGGATGAGTCTAGAATGTCCTTGGCACTGATTTCATTGATGAGACTCAGCGATGAAGGCTAATGGGAATTGTTGTGGAATTGTGGAGTGAATCTGGGGTACAGAAAAGCTTACGGAGAAGTACATGGAGGTTGGATTTGAATTGGTCTGTTGAGCATATGGATTTTGGTTTGAATGCTCGATGCATTGGTTTAAGAGAAAAGGGAGTTTCCGCGATTTACAAACTTCTTTCACAGGTTAAGTTTCTGTTTTGCTTGAGGACAAACCAAGGCTAAGTCTGGGAGAGTTGATATATCATGGTTTTTACGGTTTTTAACCATGATATAAGTCCTGTTTATAGAGTTTTTTTGGTGTTTTTGTGTCTCTATCGAGTCATTGTAGATTCAGGTACGTTTTGGAATCATTGGATGCATATTGGGATGATTGGAAGCATTTGGCATTCTGTAGCTGAGAAGAGCAAGTTGGAGATCACGATGGATGTTGGTGTCGATCGACACTGCCTCCTAGTGTCGATCGACACCGGTCGCCACTACTTGTTGCGCACGAGTTTTAAAGACTTTTGAAAAATTACCGAATGACCCAGAAGTTTTTCCTAATTGTAAGACAAGTCTTTGACGTGTTTTAGAGTATAAATAGTTGTTTTTAGAGTTTTAGAACATATCTTATCTTACTTTTGACAATTGGATTTTGAAAGATTGTTGGAAAAAACAGATCAGAACTCACTGTAGAGAGAAGATTTCGAACTCCCTTTCTATTCTAATGCAATTTATTCAGATTATGATTTGTGTTACAATGATTATGTCTGAGTAGTTCACTTGTTAGATTTAGGGTTTTCTAAGGATATGATGAATTGTTGAATTGGAGTTGCTCTGTTAGGATTATCATATGGTTCTTCATCTAGGTTGAGATTAATGCTAGTTCTAGACTGATCAACTGGAATTTAGATCATAGGATAATTGGTAGACACGAAAGTGTTATTGGTTTCCTGAATTAAACCCTGATGAATAAAATACCTATCTGCAAAGACATTTGATTTAGGGATTTTGTGAACATATCGAACTTGGATTTAATGCATGTTTTGATTGTTGAATTTGCAAAGAAATTTGGGATTCACTGTTATAGACATAGATAATCTCTGCAACGAAAGTTGATTGGTTTGAATTTTGTGTTTGAGTTCAAGAACGGTTCTTAACCAACCCTGCAATGCATATCTGTTTAACAATTCTGAATTCCTGAAAAATTTCCCTAAGTCTAGCTTTTCCATATTTGAAAACAAACAATTTACTTTTGCTTGCCTGTTTTACTTTTCTTTAATCATTATTTAGCTAAAACTCAAACTACTAATCTATTGTGTGAACATCAGTCTCTGTGGATTCGACCCCTAAGTACTGCATTGATCTCTTAATTTGAGAGAGTAAGCTCTAGGGATAATTTGAGCATATCACACTGATGGTAGGTTAAGGAAACTGCCTTCATTTGGTAAATCCAGAGAGTTTCTAATATTATATTATACACCGCTGGTCAATCAAACAAGGTAATCTCCACTATCTTGGGAACTCTGGCTGCTAGTACCAGCAGCGTAATCGTCCCGACAAACATCGTTGTATCACTGGTGAAAGCGATCAGGCGGCTGGTGGTACCATGATATCGGCTCGGCTTATTCCCATCATGATTAGCAACGTCTAAGGTAATAACCAGCGCATCATCATGTGGCCTCGCAAGGTGCCGAGTTTCTTGCTCATCAAAAGCTAAAGTTGCTTCTAATATTTGTGGTTCTTCCTTCATGTTATCTCTTATTACGGCGGCAGCTCGCCTATACCTTTTTATTGCACTAACTGAATCTCGGCATAATTTTGATCCTCCCATGATTACATCAATTCTCTTATTTGGAATGGTGGAGGGTCCGTCGTCAAATAGTCTTGGTTTCTTACCAGCTGGAGGTGAAACTTCAGCCTCGGCTCTGGCTTTTTTCTCATGGTAGGATTTAACGAACTCCTCGATTTTAAAGTTCGAAGCCAACAATTCTGCAAGGTGCCTCTTTAGGGCCCTACAATCTTTAGTAACATGTCAATTTACTCGGTGAATGTCGCAATATGCTTTTTCGTCCTGCAACTAAATAGTTGGCGATGAAGAGCTGTATCTTCCCCACCCGAGAGATGGTCTACTAAGGTTGTTGTTAGCAGCAAAGTTCTTCGGTTCCCGACTATCTCTTGGTTCGAACTTCTTTATGGAAAACTCCAATGTTTAGCTTAGCTGGTCGATATTTTCTTGCGAAGCTGAGCTGCTCCCCCTCCGCTTCCATCCAGTCGCTAGCTTGGAATAGAGCGTCTTGTATTGTCGTTGGGCGATGAACGATGAGTTCCTCACGGAATCTTGATTCGTGCCACAGACCATTTCTTTACGCAGATATCGCCGCGGAATGTGATACTCTAGGGATCTTCGCAATTTTGTCTTTCAACTTGGCTATGTATTTCCGAAGTTACTCATTCGGTCACAACTCTAGGATCCAATGATCAGCATCGAAAGTCCCTTTCTCCATGAACATCGAGTATTGTTTAAGAAAGACTATCGATCGTTCCTTAAAACTGTCAATCATTCCTGGTTCAAGCTGGGTGAACCATAGCAAGGCCGAGCTAGAAAGGTTTTCGGAAAAAAGTTTGCTGTAACCCGCATCCTTGTCATTTTTTTCCAAATCAACGCGACCAACTGCTATTTGGAAGGTCGCCAGGTGGTTTTTTAGATTATCTTTTCTGTCAAACATCGGTAAATTAATCTTACGGGACTATCTTATTCGAAGATTTACGATTCGCGAGGTGAATGATGTATGCCTCGTCCCTTCGATCACTCTATCGATTTCTGGCGCCGAGCTGGTGGCTTGGTGGAATTTTGACTTTATCTCCCTTAGTTCGCGGTGGAATTTCTCGTACTCCACCGATGATGCTAGGTTACGGTCGTTGGTACTACCTTTTTCTCGTTCTTCTTCATTTGCAATTTGGTTTTCTCACCGGGATTCTCCGGCTGGAGGGAGTTTTCGGTTTCACTTTCTTCGTTGCCTGCCGTTACCATTGATACGGATCCATGATTCATCCGAGCATGCGAACTGGGAGAATCAAAGTTCAACGGTCCTCACCGGGTTCTTTGGTTGTTTCATGCACTCAAAGATTCCAAACGGGCATAAACGATATTCTGATTTTCAAATATACTCACCTGGGCAGTTTTCAGATTTGTTACGGTCTGCTCCAAACCTCCGAACCGATCGGTTAATTTTGTCGTGGCTTGGGTCAGCTGTTTGAGTGCTTCGACTATAGATTGGTCAGCTATGATGGCCTGTTATCGTCTTTAAATTTCTGAAGGGTTTGAGAGTTTAGAGTCCCCACAAACGGTGCCAAAATGTGGATGTCGGATTCACACACTCAAGTATTTGTATATTTCGTGGGTTTAAACTCTTAAGATTAAAAGTTTAAGACAGTAATACCTATAACAATGTATAAGAAAGTGTATGATATAGTAGAGAAAAAGTAGACAAAAATATAGAGAAAGTTGTATTATATTGATAATGTAAAAGAAATCTCATCATCTCCCCCTTGCTTGAGAAGTCTCATATTTATATGCAATGATTACACTCAATGGCCTAATCAATATATTGACTATACTTTAATATATCCATTTTGATTCGGTCATTAATGTTGTAACGTCTTGGTTTGAACTTTGTTGGACTTGTCTTGGTTTGCACTTTGTTGGGCTTGTCTCGTGTTTTTCAATCAATTCGTCGACCAAACTTCGAACTGCCTCTTCTCTTCGTCAATATTCTGCGAACTCTTTGGCTCGGTCTGTTAGGTGTGAACACTTTGGTTTGGGATACTTGTTTGCGAGCCCACTCGTTGATTATGAAGTAACGTGGACATCTCCTTGTGGATCCGAACTAAGATTGCGGGATCCGACACCAACAGAGACCAAAGATACCAAGCTTCTGCCCAAAAATGAAGAAGAGGAGAAGTAAATTTAGGAATTGATTTGAAGAGCACTCTCTGATGCCACCTGAAATCCCGACGCACATCTTCATATATTAGATCCGACCAAACCAACACCACCTCTCAGATCTCGCTCACCATGTGCCTCCAATCTCTTCCACGCCGGAAAACACCTCTCACATCTGACTAGACGAATCAACACCATGGTTTCAAGCAGCAAAAGGAAAGGATGAAAGGAGATAAAAAAAACTAAACGGAGAGAGTCGACTCAAGTGTTGTGTAAGCCACCAGAGCCGAAACTCCGCGGCCAAACCTAGATCTGCTTTTTAGAGAGAAGTTAGAGAAAAGAGGAGAGGGAATATGAAGGTATGTTATGTATATGTTGTGTTATTTATTAAATGTACTTTAAATATATATATATATATATATATATATAATTTGGTGTTTTAATAAAGGAATTTACGAATATTAAACATGCTATAACTAATATTATAGATACAAAAAGTATTAGATTACATGCTTTCTTCTTCTCATTTTCAGCCTTTACTTGATCCCGTGATGTGGAGTTAAGCCTTCAAACCATATAAGCTATAAGTTCAGGCGATAGATTACACACTTATGTGAAAATAACTAATTCATAAGTTGATATTAGCTAATAACAAAAGAACATTGACAAAATTTGATATGAATTTTAGCAAGATATTTACTAAATGTAATTTTAAAAGTATATTCATTTTGTGTTATAATAAATAAATTTAATAATATTTAACATGTTAATACAAACTTATGCATTTGGTTTTGAAAATATAGATCACATGAATGAAAATATAATTTATTTGATAAATTTATATTTCCATTTTAAAAATTAACAGGTTACAAAATATGTGTGTGCATATCATAACAGTTAAATAACAAAAATGTAACCGTTCAAAACATCTATTTGATAAATTAAATGTCTACATAGAAATTAACATATTTGTAATAATTAGATATGCCGAAACAATTAAATAACAAGATTAAACAACTCATTTCCAAGATTGCAAGATAGACATGTAGCGTCCTTGAGGACAGTCCAATTACGGAGATTACCGATCCAAAATCTTTTCAGAGAGTTACTCTTACTCATTTAGTCATTTTCTTTAATTACAAAAAGTGAATGTTAAAAAGCTTTTTTCTCTCAAGGTGATGACAATTTTTTTAGTGTTTTGACCGTTGGTGATGTGATTTTCGGCGATGGTTTTCTCATGGTTTCTTTCTTGGTAGTTGTTAGGAATCGGTCTAGATCTGATATGTTTGGGTCTAAATCGGAGGAAGCATGTCACGTTTTTTCTTCGTGGTTTAATCGATTCTATAGACGAGATGCACAACGAGAAGAAGGATCTATAGGATTTGGGAGATTATCAAACAACCAAGGACGATTTTGGATCACTAATTGGCAAATGATGATCTTTCTTTCTATGGAGGAATCTGGATATATTCACAACAGATCTTCGGATCTCATTGAGTGCTATTCGAGATCAGAATGGAAAGCTTATGGTATTTGGGTAAAGATACGATCGGGGGAGGAAATATTTTGGTATTTGCGTGTATTTGGACCGGAGATTCGAAGTAGCAAAGGTTAAATCTCTCTTTCCTTATCGTCACTGATTTGGCTTGAGAATTTCCTTGAGATTTCAGAATTGATGGCGATAGATGGTCTTCGTGATTATGAAGCCATAAAATTGTTAAGGATTTGGAAATTCGGAGATTCTAAAAGGAGGACGAGTAACGCTCTTTCAGCTCATCACTCATTCTTCGCTTGTTTTTAGCAAACTCTGTCCAGTATCTCCGTGGTTTGTTTGGGTTGTTTGGGTTTCCTTCTCTGAGAGTGTTGCTTTTCATCTGGTCCGTGGGTCTCACAATGTCACAAGGTTCGGCTATTGGAAAGTCACTTACTGGTAATTTGATTGCTGGAGCGATGCCAAAGAGGAAGATCAAGATTCCACATTTTGGTAACTCTGCTTTGATTGCGGGTTATTCAAAAACGATAATTGGGCGATGCTAGAATCCACGAGAGCAAGATATGAGGTCTCTGCTGGTCATGTTTCCGCGAATCTGGCAGATGGAAGGGAGGGTTGTGGGAGCGGATTTGGGGTTGGGGCAAGTTTCAATTTGACTTCGATAACGAAGAAGATATCGCTGAGGTGTTTAAGATGGAACCATTCCACTTCGATTACTGGATGGTCTCCATGGTGCGGTGGAAGCCGATAGTTGATCCTGCATATCACTCAGCTTTGAAGTTTTGGATTCGGATGTTCGGTGTCCCACTGCAATTTTTGGCAAATCCAACCTTTAGAGGTATCGATGAGGAGCTGGAGACGGTTAAAGAAGTTGATATTAACAGAGGAAGGATTCAAGTAACGATGGGTAGCTTTAAACCATTATGCTTCTAAACTATCATCGAGTTTGGTAATGGTGAGGAGACAGCGGTGCATCTTCGTTAGGAGCATTTGTTTGGATTATGTAAAAATGCTTTAGCTTGTGTCATGATGCGGATCATTTTGGCGGCAGAAATGAAGCTACCATTGGGGATATGATAGGTTTATCCGACCAGGAGCTTGAGGAGAGTCAACAGTTGAGCTACAAAGGGCCTGTTCATAATGATAGGAAACGATCGTATGGGCAGGAAAGAAAGAACAAAGGAGTATAAGGAAAAGGTCGAAAGGAAGAAGGTAAGAGGTTTTGCATTGGGTAATCACACGGAGCTGCAAAAGGGCGTACGGGTAATCTTCATGGAGAGGATCCTTCTAGACAGTTTAATAACTACGCCCAGTTTAATGATCATTGACAGCTACAGGTAGAAAGAAGGTGGCTGCTAGGCAGCAAACTGGGTAATAAAAGAGGGTGATGTTGGTGGTGTGGTTATGGCTCAGCCTCCTAAGGAGGACCCTCCAAAGCAGGTTCGAAAAGCATTATTTACTGAATCAGAGACAATCACGGAAAAGGGGAGGATCTGGTTTCCGAGAGTCATATTGCTAGTGGTGGGGGTGAAGATATTCTCTTGGATGCAGAGGCAATGGTTGATGGTGCTCAACAAGAATTGAATGAGGTATTGTTAGCTCCTATGAACTTGATTCTGCATGCTTCAATGTCTGGTCAGATTTCAGGGATATACTGCTGCAAAAGGAAGGCTTGGAAGGATATAAAGAGGAGGGAGAGGTAATGACATGAGATGTTTTAATCCGGTCTCATGATATTGCTGGGGATGAAAGGATGGAAGAAGAGACTGAGAGCTTGGAATATGTGGAGAATAAGGGTTTATGGAGGTGGATGATGCTGGTGAAGAGATTCAGAAAGATGATACACGTTTAATGGATTTCAGTATTTCACTAGAGATGGGAATAGTGGATGCTGGCTCATTGGGTAAGGAAAAAGACACTGGTCAGAGCAAGAGCCGTAAACAGAAGGGTCCGGTGCATTTTAAAGGGGTGAGTTCCAAGAAACGGCTTGCGCAAATATTAACATCACCCTGCAGATAATTGCAACAGAAGATTGAGGATAAAATGGGTGACGAAATTAACCAGAAGAACCAGGAAACGGTGAAGAGAGCACCGGAAGGAGCCAAGCCACCAAAACCAAAGGTTGATAAATGAAGATATTGAGTTGGAATTGTCAGGGTCTTCGGAATAAGGTGACGATCGGGTATCTTCGGGATTTGTGGAAGCAACATCGGCCATATTTTTTGTTTTTTTCGGAAACAAAATAATCATCTTCTTTTCTGAAAATATTTGTATGTAATTTCGGTTATAAAAATTTAAAAACGGTTAATCCTATTGGTTGTAGTGACAGTTTAGCACTGTTTTCTAATAATGATTTTAATGTTTCTATTTTATTGGAAAGTAACAGATTAATTGATATAGAAGCGATTGTCAAAGGAAAAATCATTCATTTAACATTTATGTATGGGGACCCGGTCGCCAAAAAGGGAGAACATGTTTGGGAACGGTTAACGCGAATCAGTTTAAATCGGGACACACCGTGGTTCTTAATCGGTGACTTTAATGAATTAAAAGGAAATCATGAAAAACGAGGTGGTACATTACGACATGCGCCTTTTTTTACCCTTTTAATTTAATGATACGAGATTGTGGTCTTCTAGAGTTTCCCTACCTCGGTGATGGCCTAACTTGGCAGAGATGGCGAGGCAAGAAACAATTCGATGTCGATTCGATCGGGCTTTAGCCAATGAGGGTTGGCCCGAATTATTTTGTAATTCTTTTGTTGAATACTTACCGATGATCGCGTCTGATCACAGACCAGTTGCCGCAACGATCGCGGATACGATGCCTCGCAGGAAGCGTAGTTTTAGGTTTGAGAAATGATGGATTGGAAAAAACGGTTTACTAAAGGCAATTACAGAAGGTTGGCAGTTAGAATCTGGATCGGGAGAGGGGCATTTCGTAAAAAAATTAACAAATTGTAGGCGAGCAATTTCGCATTGGAGGAAAGAATTAGTTCCTTATGGTCGGAAAACAATTGAGGAACTGAAATCAGAATTAAATAAGGCTCAAAATGATGACTCGAAACTTTCTGAGGAGATTACGAATTTAAAACTGCAATTGAGAGAGGCATACCGAGATGAAAAAATGTATTGGCATCAAAAGAGTCAAAATTTATGGATGAGAGTAGGGAATAACAATTCTAAATTCTTCCATGCTCAAACAAAACAAAGGCGTGCCAAGAATCGAATCATTTGATTACATGATGAGAATGGAAGATGGTGTGTTGAGGAAAAGGATATTCAACATATAGCGGTTTCTTGTTTTAAGAATTTATTTACAACTACTCATCCACAGGAATTTGAGGATTCACTAAAGGAGGTTAAAACTTTAATAACTGATCAGATCAATGAGTATTTAACGGTACCGACCACATAAAAAGAGGTTAAAACAACTTTATTTATGATGCACCCGGAAAAGGTGTCCGGTCCTGATGGTATGACAGCCTTATTTTTTCAAAAGGCCAGGAATACCATTAAAACCGATCTGCTACAACTGGTCAACTCTTTCTTAAAGCACGGGGTTTTTGATAAGCGGTGAAATATAAAAAATATATGTTTTATTCCAAAGACGGAAAGACCGACTCGAATGATGGAAGTAAGACCTATTTGTCTCTATAATGTCGGCTATAATGTCATATCTAAGATCCTTTGCCAAAGATTCAAAACGGTTTTACCAGGTCTCATTTCTGAAACTCAATCGGATTTTGTTGAAGGACGACTAATTTCATATAATATTCTTATAGCATAGCAAATGTTTCATGGTCTACGGACGGACCCATCATGTAAAGGAAAGTTCATGGCTATCAAAACAGACATAAGCAAAGCTTATGATCGGGTCGAATGAAATTTTATTGAAAAGTTATTAAAGAAGATGGGGTTCTGCGAGAAATAGGTCTCATGGATGATATGGTGTATTACACCTGTCCAGTACAGAGTTCTTCTCAATGGACAGCCTAGAGTATGGATAGTTTCGGAAAGAGGTTTAAGATAGGGAGATCCACTCTTCCCCTATTTATTTATATTATGCGCAGAGGTTTTGATTGCAAATATCCAGAAAATAAAAAAAGATAAGTTAATTACTGGAATAAAAGTGGCAAACGCAAGTCCCTCGATTTCCCTTCTATTATTCGCAGACGATAGTTTATTCTTTTGTAAGGCAAATAAGGAGCAATGTGATATTATTTTTGGCATATTAAAACGGTATGAAGCGGTCTCGGGACAACATATAAAATTTTCAAAATCATCGATTCAATTTGGCCACAAGATGGAAGAGTCGTTAAAACCGATTTAAAGGAAGTTTTGGGCATTACAAGCACTGGTAGCATGGGCTCCTACCTGGATTTACCGGAAAGTTTGGGTGGATTAACAACGAAAATATTTTCTTTTGTAAGGGACATATTGCAAAGTAGGATAAATGAATGGTCGGCTAAACTATTATCGAAGGGTAGAAAAAGGTGCTGCTTAAATCCGTGGCTGCTGCATGACCAACGTATGTTATGTCATGCTTCCGGCTTCCAAAAATAATCACTTCCAAACTCACGAGTGCTATAACAAAGTTTGGTGGAGCACCAGTGGTCAAACACGAGGACTGCATTGGTTAACATGGGTTAACCTTTGTTATAGTAAAGCCGAAGGTGGCCTCGGTTTTAGAAGTGTTGATGATTTTAACACTGCTTTACTCGCAGAACTATGGCGGATGATATCTGTTCCTGATTCGCTTTTTGTGAAGGTTTTCAGAGGGCGTTACTTTGGAAAATCCGATCCTCTGAATCTAATAATATCCTACTCTCCATCCTATGGATGGAGGAGTATTGTCTCTGCTAGACTTCTAGTTAATAAATGGCTTATTAAAAGAGTTGTTTTTGGGGATTCCATCTTAGTATGGAAGAATCCATGGATTCCAACTCAATTCTCGAGGCCAGCAAAAAGTAATAGTTTAAGCATTGACCCATCTCTCAAAGTTAAAAATCTTATTGACAGTCGAACTAATTCTTGGAATATTGACTTGCTTAAAGCTAGCTCTTTGGGAGCACCCTAAAAACCTGATATTTTAGGATGGCACTTTACAAAATATGGTCAATATACAGTCAAATCTGCATATCAAATCTGTTGGTCAAATTTTTTTGGCCCAGATATCAGACCGTTGCAGGCTTCTATTTGAAAAGTACAATGTCCGCCTAAACTAAGACATTTTATGTGGCAAGTTATTACTGGTTGTGTGTCGGTTACAACAAATCTACGAGACAAGGGTATTAAATGTGATTCAGGATGTGACAGATGTGGGAGAGCAGAGGAAACAATTAATCACACACTTTTTAAATGTCCACAAGCACGACAGACATAGGCTTTATCCCAATTCCAATGGCAACAGGGGTTTTTCCATCGGGTTTACTGTACATGAATATGGATCATTTGTTCTGGAGAGCACATTCGCGATTCTATATCTCTTCGTATCCATAAATAATTTGGTATATCTGGAAGGTTAGAAATGAAAAGATTTATGAAAATGTGGATAGAAATCCACTTGAGGTTTTGGGTTTGGCGGAGAATAACGAGCAATCTTGGCGGCTATCTCAAGTAGAGATTACTGATGAAAATCAAGGATCAGTGGAAACTGAACATCAAAATCGGGTGCGAGGTCGATCGCAGGAGATAAATGTTTTAGGTTGTCGATGTTTAGTGGATGGGTCCTGGAAAGCAAGTGACAAATTTCCAGAAACAGGATGGTATTGTTTGCTACCAAACGATGTCGCGCCAACCATGGGAGCTGCAAACCTCCGATGAAGCCTAACTCTTTTACATAGAGAGGTGGAAGCACTGGCATGGACAATGAAGTGTATGATTGGGGCCGATAAGAGAGAGGTAGCATATCTAACCGACTGCTCAGATCTGGTGAAGATGGTGTCTTCTCTTGCCGAGTGATCCGCATTTACTACATATTTGAAAGAGTATCAGAACGATAAAGAAGAATTTTTTTTTTTTTTCTTTATCTCTAGTTTCTTGAAATGCAAATGTTAAAGTGGATAATTTTGCACGAAAAATTTGTACAAAACCGTATTACATAACGTATGTAAACAATATTTCGAAGAGTTGGCTCAATTGAACTAATCGAATAAAACTGTTGAAAAAAAAGAACAACTCAAAATGTAATTTAATCCATTTTTTCCTTAAACGATGAAAGCCATCATCGTTTTCTTTAATATTATCATTTCTATTTGTAAATACTTATTTTTTTTTCTTACATGGACTATGTGTACCACCTTTGTTTTTTATTCATAATCTTCCACATCATATGTAATTTATCTAAATAGATAGAAGCGGTGTGACGGTTTTACCAACATATCCATCAGTCTGACCGGTCCTGTAAAAATTCGCTATGATTATGTTAACACGGTTTTCAACATAACCGATTGGTCTTTCTAGAATAGATAAACCAACGATAATTACAAAAGAGATAAACATTAATTTTGAAACAAATATGTGTAGTTGACGGAAACATTAAAACAACAAACATTTTAAACAAAAATGAAACGACGACAAGAGACACTTGAAATCTACTACAAATCTTCTTTTCCTCTCTAGTATTTAGGCTCAAAGGTAGCAACGATCACACAAAAAGAGTCAAGGGTATACAACATAGTCAGTGACAACATATCATCTTAGTACGCAACATAACAAGTGTATATTAAACAACTAACATCTTCACTTTTAACATGATCATCTTACACACATACTTATGCTTAGATCACACATGTGTACTTGCTTTCTCAATCAAGGTTGAGTCCACAACCTTAATGATTTGTCCAATAATTGTATATCCTCTAGGTTTTGAATATAACCTTCAAAAATATAAGGAAACATGATTAATCATAGAAATGAAATAAACTTAAACTCCTTTTCTCTCTTTCTCCCTTATTTTAGTAATATGTGTGGCAATTGAGTCAACACATGCTAACGGATTGATTCATTTGGTCAATACGGGTTTTGGCCACATTTTATTAATTCATGTAGATTTATGTCAAATAACTGAGTTCATGAAGGATTTAGCATGACATTTTTAGTTCATAACTTCCAATATTGAAAACTCTAGATCTGCCCAACTCCTTGCACATGCTCAATGATCTCTAACCTTTATGCTTGCACTCAACCTTGTCCACGTGCAAAATCATCAAGGGGTGAGTACAAGACTCAGTAAGGATGATCATATCCATTGAAAAGTAACACAAGAAAAAGATCACCAAGATCAAACTAATTATCCCAATCACGACCATCACGTCATATAAATCATTCATGACCATCAAGTCCATTACAACCATCACGTCCTTCACTCATCCGTCCTGAGCAAGTTCATTAACCATATTTTTGCATGCACACTAGAGTATTTACGTAAAAAATCAAGACTTGTCCAATCACGACAATCATGAGTCAGTTTCACTATATACATTCATCCATGTGAATTCTATATGCCAAGTCTAAATTTGGTTCACCCTATTTACCCACACCTAAACAACCATCCTAACTCCATCAAGATAGCAAGCAACATACAAAATCACACAGCAAGCAATGAGAGCACAAAAAAAAATTAGTTCATTACCCAATTAGTGATAAATGACCCAAACACGTCCCTCACATGCACATGCATATTTTTCAAGTAAAACCTCCTACGAAAAGTTCAATGTAACATCACATAATTCATAGAAAACGAGGAATTAAGTAAAACTCGAGCCGGTTTTACGTTAATGGTTGTAACCTACTCCGCTTATTTGGAACTATCCCATATGTGATTTAGCCACCTGAAATAAATCTAACCCTAACAACTAATGAGATCATAAGCAAGACAACAATTAAATATGTATATAGCGCGCAATCCTAAATCATATTATTTATCTAAAATTAGGCATCACACAAGCAACAAACAAATGCCCTAAAACCCTAGCCTCAGAAGTCTCGCGTGGCTGCGGCACGTTAGCGGATAGGTTAGAATCAAAAACATGTAACAAGCATAAATTAGAGTCAGACCAAACCTAGATTAGACCACAACACTCATAGATCTTTCTAGCACATCTCTCCAGTAGCCAAACCAAGCTATCAAAGCTATTGTGTGACCTCGGAAGTAAGATCTGCCATGATGCACAGAGTTTTAACCCCCAAAAAAAACACATCAAATAGTGGTAAGCACAGAGAAAGTACCCGCTATATTGGACATACTTGCTATCTGATCTATTCCGCATAAGAATCTAAAATTAGCTTGTTATTGACCTGTTCTTAACGAGTATTTGATCTTACAAGTACCCCTCAAAAAATGCAACCGCAAATAACCCGCCTTGACTTGTTTCCTGTGAGAAAATAGCTTAAGAAAAGAGGAACTGGTTTTCGGGAATTACAATTATCAAATTGTCCAAATATCTACAGTTGACTTAGGTCCCGAAGTTAAAAAGCTCAACTAGATTATCTGGATAACACTATATATTTTAAGTGTCTACTATATTTGTTGTCGATGTGGGACTAAAGCACAAAAAGAAGTATGCATTATCGAGTTATTCAGCCCACCGAAAACCCAATTCCAGAGCCCATTTACATTATCGAATATATAAAGCTAACAAATAAGAAATCTATAAAAGAAGACAAATTTGTTATAAAAAATATTTGATTTTATAGTGGGTATAAATATAAATAAGAGACAAAATTTTATATCCGTAGGAGAATCGGATGCAGAGAAAAAGAGAGAGATGAGCGAGTTAATATTTTGTTCTCTCGTATTGTTTTTGTTGTTGTTTACAAACGTTCGTTTATATAGGAAAAGAAAAGTGGATTACTGTGCATGCATAGTGACGGTGAGTTCCACACAAATTATATTTAATCGATTGCGTGCGTTTTATATTGACGCCGCTGCTGCCTTAAGTTACTATGTGTCTTGCGCAATATCTTCTGTTGTCTCGTTAAAACTTTTCCAGGAAAACCCAATGGGAAAAACCATAGTAAGGTAAAAAGAGTACAACCACACAAGCTCCCCTTCGAATGATCATGATCATATCTTACAAGTCTTTTTGGCAACGCATTCCAATATTATGGACATGTTTCCTGAACATAGTGGTGGGTAATGATTTCGTGAAAAGATCAGCTGCATTGTCGCATGATCGAACATATCTCACTTCAATCTCTTTATTCTTCTCAAGTTCTTGAATGTATGAGAACAACTTCGGAGGTATATGTTTAGTTCTATCACTTTTGATATATCTTTCCTTCGTTTGAGCAACGCATGCAGTGTTGTCTTCATATAAGATAGTTGGCTCCGTATTTTCATGAATCCCACTACTTGACAGAATGTGTCGGCTTATTGACCTTAGCCATACACATTCTCTACTTGCTTCATGGAGTACAATGAGTTCAGCATGATTTGAGGAAGTAGCCACAAGTGTCTGTTTCTGAGAACGCCATGATATAGCGGTGCCTCCAATTGTGAACATGTATCCTGTTTGTGATCGAGTTTTGTGTGGATCAGATAAATATCCTGCATCTGTAAAACCAATCATTTGACCATTTAAATTCTTAGGATAAAATAATCCTAAATCAATAGTCCCTTGAAGATAACGAAAGATATATTTAATTCCATTCCAATGCCTTTGTGTAGGGGACAAACTAAATCTGGCCAAAAGATTAACAGAAAATCAAATATCAGGTCGAATGCAATTTGCAAGATACATAAGAGCTCCAATTGCACTTAGATACGGTAATTCATGACCAAGTATCTCTTCAGTTTTCTCAGGTAGTCAGAATTGATCACTTTCAACATTAAGTGATCTAACGACCATTGGAGTACTTAGAAGAATTGTCTTATCCATATTAAAACGTTTTGACACTCTTTAGTGTACGTGGATTGATGTACAAATATACCCTTTTGAGTATGTTCAATTTGTAGGCCAAGACAAAACTTTGTTTGTCCGAGATCTTTCATCTCAAATTCTCCTTTTAAATAGTTTATTGCTTTTTGTATTTCAGCTCTAGTTCCGATTATGTTTAGATCATCAACATATACCGCGATTATCACAAATCCGGATGTTGTTTTCTTGATGAAAACACATGGGCATATATGATCATTCACATATCATTCGTTAATTAAATGCTCACTGAGACGATTATACCACATTTGTCCAGATTGCTTTAACCCATATAATGATCTTTGCAACTTTATTGCACATAACTCTTTGGGTTTAGATTTTAATGCTACTGGCATATTAAATCCATCAGGAACTCTCATATAGATATCTGTACCTAATGATCCATATAAATATACTGTAACGACATCCATGAGACGCATCTCAATATTTTCGCCAGCTGCTAGACTCATCAGAAAATCTAAATGTTATTGCATCTATAACGAGGGAATATGTTTCCTCATAATCAATCCCGGATCTTTAAAAAAATCTTTGAGCTATGAGACGAGCCTTATATCTCGTAATTTCATTTTTATCATTTCGTTTTCTAACGAAAATCCATTTGTCTTCAATTGGTCTCACATCTTCAGATGTGAGTACAATAGGTCTAAATACATTTTGTTTATTAAGCGAATCAAGTTCGACTTGTATACCATCTTTCCATTTTATCGAGTCATGTCTCATTTGACATTCATATATATACAGACTTTGGTTCCGGATCCTAGTTTTCCTCATCTATTTCCCTTAACACAAGGTATGACAAAACATCATCAACTTCATCGATTTCATTTCGATTCCATATCTTTCCATTATGGATATAGTTGATGGAAATTTCATGATTTTCTTCTGGCTCAAGATGCTCAATATTGTCATTGGACTCATGATTAGTTTCTTCCCAAATACTTTCTGCTATTTCGGGAATATCATGCTTTTCAACTTCTTTTCATTTTCTAGGATTTTTATCCTTAGAGCTAGCTGGTCTACCACGCTTCAAGCGTGTTCTAGACTCACGTGTATCATCTGCTCTTCCACGTTCTTGTGGTATTTCAATTCGAGCAGAAACATTTGCAGCTGGTATATATGATTTAGTTACCGTTTTAGTATCGACAAATACATCCGGAAGTTGATTTGCTATACTTTGCAAATGCATAATTCGGCGAACTTCTATTTCAGACTGTTTTGTAGGAGGATCAAGGTGTAACAGAGTTGGTACACACCATTTGTATCTTTTCCTACTGGATTATTTTCTCCCTTAGAACCGGGAATACTTTCTCATCAAAATGACAATCGGGAAAACATGCCGTAAAGACATCACCTGTCAGTGGTTCTAAATATCTTATAATTGAGGGAGAATCACAACCAATATATATATCCAACCTTCTTTTTAGTCCCATCTTTGTATGTTATGGTGGTGCTATAGGCACGTATACCGCACAGCCGAAAATTTTTAGATGGGATATATTTGGTTCTCGACCAAATGCTTACTGCAATAGAGAATATTTATTGTATGCACTTGGTCTTATCCGAATGCGTGCTTCTGCATGCAATGTAGCATGTCCTCATATAGAGGTTGAAAGTTTTGATCTCATGATCAATGGTCTTGCAATTGATTGCAGATGTTTAATTAATGATTCTGTCAAACCATTTTTTGTATGAACATGGGCTACAAGATGTTCAACTTCAATTCGTGTTACCATACAAAAATCATTGAATGCTTGGGATGTGAATTCACCAGCGTTGTCTAGTCTAACTCTCTTAATAGGATAATCAGATAATTGAGCTCTTAATTTGATTATCTGAGCTAGAAATCTCGCAAATGCCAAATTTCGAGATGACAATAGACAAACATGTGACCATCTGCTTGATGCGTCTGCTAGATGTATCGGTCCACAAATATCGCTTTGAATCCGTTCAAAGAATTTTGGTGATTTTTTATCAATTTTGGTTGGCAATGGCCGTATGATCAATTTTTCAAGAGAACATGATGCACATGTCATTTTTTCCCTCATATATCACATGAATTTTTAGAAAATGACCATGTGAGCTCTCTATGATTTTTCGCATCATTGTAGTACCTGGGTGACCAAGGCGATCATGCTACAAAGTAAAATCTTCTGGATTTTTTGTATCACAAGATGCGATTCTATTGCATCTATATAAGTATGATGAAAACCAGAAGGAAGTTCTGGAAATTTTTTCAGTATATGCCTTTTTCCAGCTTTATTAGAAGTCATATATATGTACTTCTTTCCTTCCTCAGTAACAGACTGAGTTTCATACCTTTAAAGATATATATCTTTGAAACTCAACAAATTCTTTTTAGAATTCAAAGAATATAAAGCATTATTGATGGAGAAATTTGTTCCATTAGGCAATACAAAATTGGCTTTGCCACTTCCTTCAATCAAGTCCGTACGATCCGATATTGTATTTACAATAATTTTTGTCGGATTTATCACAGAGAAAAATCTCTTATGTCTTAGAATAGTGTGTGTTGTTCCACTATCTGGTATGCAAATTTCTTTGCTATTTTTCATTGCTATTGAATCCTTATCCATTTCTGTAATTAACATAAACATCAATAAATATTAGCAAATTTTATTGATATAGAAAACATGCATAAGTTCATTTTAAGAAACAACATTATTTTAAAAAGCCTGAAATATATAATACTTATATAATGACATAATTGGAGACTAGTAGTCTCACTACAAGTATTTCAGTTTTCCGCATGAGTGATTTTATTAATCTTTTTCCGCTATTCGAAGCGCCACAAAAAAATCCAAAAATTTGGGGTATCCGCGCAACATATATAGTTCTTGCTGGGAAATGTAGTTTTTGTGAAACGTGGTATACGTTTTCTCAAGCATCTGAGATTCAGTAATGGTATCACCATATTATCTCAGTTTAGCCACAATTTCCAACATAGCGGAATTGTAATTCATCACATTATCAAAGTCTTGGAATTTTAAACTTTTCCATTCATCACAAACAAGTGGGAGAATTATGGCTCTTTGATGATCAAATTGATCCTTCAAGGATTTGCAGACCTCTTTAAGGTCATTTATATGTGCATAATCACATATGACACTTTCATCGAGGTGTCTTATAAGAAAGATCACTGATTTTGTTTTTTATTGAACCGTCGAAGTATTATTCTCTTTTATGGTTTTCATTAAACCAAAAGATTTTAAATGTACTTCGACGTTGGCAATCCAAGATATATAATTAGCCAAAGTGATGTATAGAGTCGGAAAACTAAAGCTTCTCATTATTTGTCATTAGTTATCTAGACACAAAACTTAATAAATATTATTAGTCGGATAATTTTATTTATTTTAAAATGCACCATTTATATTAATAATGCATGCGATTACAAAAAATATAAATGTATAGAAAAGTAAACCAATGTTTATGATAAACTCTTTGTGTGTATATTCTCCAACAAAGATACCTTAAGTACAAGCGATAATTGCAACTAAGTAAAGAATTAAAAACAAGCGAATCATTTTCCAAAATGAAAACTTAAATAACTTTCTTTAGAAAAATATTTGAGAGATATGATTTTTGAATGAATGAATGAGTGAAGAATGAGTGTATTTATAGATTCAAAAACACTGTTCATCCCGTTTGAAAAAGTGAAAAATTTTAAATTTTTTTTTTCATGACCGTTGGTAAAAAGACTAAACTGAAAATCAATCTGTAAATTTATAACAAGCAATCAGTTAAATTTTTCCAATTTCAGATAAAAGATTTATAAATAGGTGGTATAGCCTCCTTATATAATAACCATAATATAAATATATTTTAACAACAATATTATGGTGATAGAGTCATCCATATTATAATAGTAAATAAATTATGGTGACAGAGTCATCCACATTAGAACAGAAAATAAATTATGCGGCGGCTCAGCCGTCCAATATAATAATTTCTTTTAGACGGCTCAGCCGGCGAGTATAATAATTTTTTATAGACGGCTTAGCCGACCAGTATAATAGTTTTTAATAGGCGGTCCATCTGACTAATTTTTTTTTCTTTCTCCCTTTTTCTACTTTTTTTTTTGAGAGACATAACACCTGGTATAATAGGGTATATATTATAAATTAAAAAGTGTCCGATCGTAGAGTGATCGTGCTGATAACGTGTTATAAAAAGTTTTTGATTTTATGGTGGGTATAAATATAAATAAAATAGAAAATTTTAAACCCGCAAGAGAATCAGATACAGAGAAAAATAGAGAGATGAGCGAGTTAATATTTTGTTCTCACGTATTGTTTTTGTTATTGTTTACAAACGTTCGTTTATATAGAAAAGGAAAGTGGATTACTGTGCATGCATAGTGACAGTAGGCTCTACACAAAATATATTAAACGATTGCGTGCGTTTTATATTGACGCCGCCGCTGCCTTAATTTGACATATACTTTTCGTAACAAAATTGAATTAATACCTTAATGGTTAACGGATAATAAAAAAGCCGATATTAAATTTCTTTCTAAGTATTTGATATTTGACCTTTACTTGTAAATAATGTTTTTTTTTACTTGTTATCCGCTTAGATAAAAATAAGCACTTGATTTTTTAAGGTGGGTTTAGGACAAGGAACATGTACCGAATAAGTACACAGTATTTGTGTTTGAGTTTTTATAGATATTCGGATCTGGATCTGTATCCGGCGGATCCGTAGTTTTGATATCTCGATCTGAATCCGGCTATCCGAAATTTTTTTTGGTTATTTGCAGATATCAGGATCCGGTTTTTTTTAAAAAAAAATTATAATTATATTAAATTTGAGAATTTTTTTTTATAAAATTTATTAATATTATATAAATAATTAAAAATATTATTGTAATATTATTATAATATATAATCGGAGAAAAAAATTTAGTAAACATATTATATTATAGAAATAATTAAAATGTTATTATAATATTCATATTCTTGATATCCGGTTTTTTTTTTAATATCCGGATCCATATCCGTATTCGACCGGATCCAAAATTTCATTATCTGGATCTGTATCCAGTCCACCCGGATATCCTGTTTTCTGGAGCGGATCCCGAATCGGATTCCAGATACCGGATAATAAGTCTTAGGCCTAGGGGTGGGCATAATATCCGAATTGGTTCTAAACCTCAAGATTCGAAAACCTGAACCCTAACCTGAACCGAACCGAACCTCAACCAGAACAGATATCCGAACATATCCACAATATAAGTACATAGTAATAATATAATAATAATATTTATATTTGTAATAATGTAAGTTTTCAAAAGATTTAGATTTTCGAATATTTTGAATATTTTTAGATATTTAAACTACTGTTGAGTGAATTTGGGTAAAAAAATACTCGAGATTTTTAGATATTTTCAATATTTTCGAATAGTTTGGATAGAAAACTTTTGATATTTGGAAACTTCTGGTAACGCGAATCCGAATCCGAAATATTCGACCTAAACCCGATCCAAACCCGAAATCTATAAATACCCGAACGGATCCTATATCTCTGAACCCAAAAACCTAAAAACTCAAAATATCTGAATGAGTATCCAAACGCCTACCCGACCTAATGCCCAATCCTAATTAAAAATGCATAACATTCACATCAATACATAAAAGATCAAATTGACAAAGAACAAGTAGTCACACGTCAAATATGAAAGAATAAAGTCAATTTAAGATGCACAATATTAATTTGTGGATTTTTGAATATAGAATGTAAACTTTAAACTAGACTAAAAATACAAATATATAAGATAATGAAAGCGTTAGGCAATAAGGATAGTCTTAGAGGAACATAGAAAACAAATAATGATGAATTACTTGGAATGGAATTAATGGACAACTTTAGAACTCAAATCTTGAATATATAGTTAAATTACTTGCAACATTAACTACTATAGAGAATAGCCTAAGATTCTAAAGTCTCGTTTGAGTTCAGGAGATTGAACATGTATTAAGGATCAAGTTTGATATTTTCAAAAAGTGCTTAACCAATTGTCGTTGTGATGAAGACATCCGCTCATCTAGTTATGTTTTAGAAACCTAACAACACTTTTGATGAGTGGGTTTAACCTAAGATCAAATACTAGTTGATTAATCAAATCTCATGCATTAAGAACCACATTATGAAGAACCATATGGATAAATCTCAGATCTAATCAATCCTAATCTAACAAAACATAAATTCTCATTGAAACCCTTAAACCTAACTATGAAACTAATCAGACATAATTGAACGAAAAATAAAGCAAACCAATGAAAAGAATTGCAAAATTGAATTGAAATAATAAAAATTGGGGTTCAAAATTCTTCTCAAAACATATATAGAGTCAAAGATTCGTTTCTCCAAAATTTGCCGAGATCTAAAGTTATAAGTGTAAGGATAAAATAAAGTGACGGTTAACAAGTGGACAAAAATTAAATTCAGTCTCTTTGAATCAATTTTGCTACGATCTATTTGTAGGATACGGGTCTTGTCCTTAGTATAACTCTTGACCCAAATAGGGATTCAAAACACCAACGAACAATTTGACCATAAATGAGGCCCGTTAAGCTCGGAGGATAGTACGGGAACTTCGCAGAGGATACAGAAGAAACCTTAAGGGGAAGACTTCCCTATAAATAACAGGAAAAACCATTGGACAAAGGATCCTGATCCAGAAGTTATTACACAGAGGTCATTATACAGAGAATTAAAAAGAGAATCGTTGTCTACCCCGAAAACTCTAATTCGCTTTTCTCTTTCTCTGTAATCACCAATCTCATTCATCGTTAATAAGAGCGTTCGTTACGTTTTCCCAGAAAAATCATAAGTTATATATTGTTACAACCTCGGTATAAACAATTGGCGCCGTCTGTGGGGAATAGACGGAGCGTTTGCTTTGCTATTGACGATCAGAATTGATGATCCTAGTGTTTTCGGATAAACGCAACGACATGACAGATACCTCGAGCGAAGCAGAAACCAACGTGTCCGACCAATCGGCTCGCTAGCTTGTGTCACCTCCTGCCGCAGCTGAAATTGCCACCGCGGACGAAGGCGCCGCGCCCAATTGAGCCGAGCCCGCTGAAGCCGCCGACAGAGGCACTCATCTTGATGAACTCGTGCGGACCATCTTCGACAGACTAGATCGACAGGACGTAATGACAACCGAACGGTTCAACGCCCTCGTAACCGAGCAGACTGCTTCCCACAGCCAGATCGACCGACTTCGGTGATGAAGGCATGATGTCCAGCCTAACGGCGACGAAGACGCGACTCCGTCCTAGTAAACTCCTGTCGAAAAGCGTTCGGAGAATCGGAGACGTAGTTTGGCATCCGTCATCGTATGATCTATCGACTAACACGTCTGCGAACATCTGTCGAGCGTCCAGCACCTGCCGAGTAGCCAGAACCTGCCGTGTGGCCAGAACCCGCGGAGCCGACTCGTCGATGACGCATATCGCTCCCGTGACTTGGAACTGAACGGATGAACGCTTTACTAAAGGATATATCGTCCAAAATGCACCGGCCACCAACTCAGCACCCGAACTGGAAAAAGTGTTGGAAGAGATGCAGCACTCCCCTTTTACAGCACGTATCTCGGAGGTACGAGTCCAACACGTCAACAAATTCAAAGTAATTTCCTACAACGTTCTCACCAATCGAAAGCCTTTCCTCAAATCCATCAGCATCGCAATCAATTGCGCACATTTCTTCGCCGACAAGTGCGACACCGGTAGCTGCCAACTGTTCGTGGAAAATTTGGTCGAGGATGCGCTAAGTTGGTTCTCACGGCTTGCGGCCAATTCAATCGACACCTTCCACCAGCTCATGTCTGCTTTCTTGCAACATCACTCAATTTTCATGATCAAAGGTGCCTCTAATGCTAACTTGTGGACCATGTATCAGAAGGACGCCGAATCATTAAGAACGTTCATCGAACAGTTGAAAAAAGTCATCTCCAGCAACGCTATAACCGATGACGCTGCAATTGCCGCCCTACGAAAAACAGTTTCCTACAGGTCACGATTCAGAGAGGATCTCATCGAGGAAGAGAAGGCTGCCATGGTTCAGCGACAACCAAATACATCAAGTGCAAAGGAAAAGACAGCGCCAAAAAAAACGCATATACGATCGCGGTTTATGGATAATTTGTATCAGCCAACTAGAACATACGATAGCGGTACGTGAAACGATAGGCAGCGGATAGAAAAGCCTCAGCAAGAACGCAATACACATATTCCTTGTCGACAAATCAACATGATTATGGGCAGCCTGACATCATGTCGCGAGTCTTTCATATCGATAAAAAGTTATCATCGTCAGGAAGAGATACAACGCCCATAGATTGCGAATAGCACACCCACTTCTGCTAATACCGATTCAATAACTTTCACCGAAACGGACACGGCCGGTCTGACAGGCCCGCATAACGATCCGCTAGTCATCGAAATAATAATCGGAGAGAGTATTATCACCAAAATCCTCATTGATACAGGAAGATCGGTCAACGTCATCTTTAAAGACGTACTCCTACAGATGGAGGTGGACCTGCGTTTGACCCAACACAATGTCCAGCCATTGACGATTTTGACGGAGACACGGCAATGACAGTTGGAACAGTGATGCTACCATTATACGTAGCCGGAACCATGCATTGTTTCAACTTTGCGGTTGTCGATAGGCCGATTGTTTACAACAGCATCTTTGGCACACTGTGGTTGCATAAAATGAAGACCAGTGTGTGGATACCCAACCCGACATGGGACCTACACATTGCGCGGCTCCCCGCTGATAGCACGCATGTGCTTCATCATTGAACGTCAACTCCACAACGCCAAGACTTTCGTGATCGCTGAACCCGCTCAGCTGCGCGACGCGTGCTCCCCCCAAATATCGAATCCATCATCCAGGTCAACATCAACACCTCTGATCCAACAAGATGCATCGGCATCGGCACTAATCTACCGCCACAGCTAAAAGAAGACATCGTGCAATTCCTCCGTCAACACGTTACGACTTTCGCATGGTCAATAGATGACATGATAAGAGTTGCCCTGGAAAGCACCTGCCACCAGCTCAATGTCGACTCGACAAACAAACTGGTTAACCAAAAGCGACGAAAGTTCGGTCCCGATCGTGCCAACGTGGTTAATAAAAAAGTTAAAAAGCTACCGGATGCAGGATCTATTGTAGAAGTCCGATATCCAGACTAGTTAAACAACCCTGTCGTCATAAAAAAAAGAACGGAAAGTGGCGAGTCCGCATCGACTTCACCGATATCAACAAAGCTTGCCCGAAAGACAGCTTTTCTTTCCTCCGCATCGACCACCCCGAAGTACATCGATTACATGCTCATCAAATCAGCCCACACTGAAGAGCACGTCTCTCACTTGCAGCAATGTTTCGAAGTACTCAATAAATACAATATGAAGCTGAATCCGGCGAAGTGTACGTTCGGTGTAACCTCTGGAGAATTCTTGGGATATCTCGTCACTAAGCGGGGGATAGAGGCCAATCCAAAGCAAATCTCCGTACTCATCAACTTACTGTCCCCAAGAAACAGTCACGAAGTACAGCGACTCACCGGTTTATATCTCGATCGACCGACAAGTGTCTCGCCGTTTTCCAACTCCCCCAAAGCAACAAACGATTCGAGTGGGATGATAAGTGCGAAGACGCTTTCAAACAACTGAAAGTCTATCTGTCGACTCTGTCGGTTTTGGCTTAGACCGACCAAGGGGACACCTTATATCTATACATCTCTGTCTCAAACTCTGCGGTCAGCAGAGTACTCGTCAAAAAAGATCGCAGAGATCAATGTCCCATCTTCTACGTTAGTAAGACACTGGACGGTGCTGAACTCATCACGAAAGTTATGGCCGTACTTCTAGTTACACACTATCGTGGTCTTGACGAACCAGCCTCTGCGAAAAATTCTAAACAGCCCAAGCTATTACGGCAGACTAGCTAAATAGGCTATCGAGTTAAGCGAGTACGACATTGAATATAAGAATCGAACATGTGCCAAGTCATAAGTACTCGCCGTCATCTTCGTCGAACTGATCGGCATAACTCGGAAGCTGGCAGTCAGGTCTCTCCATCCTCATATAAAAAATCGAAGACAAAAGAAAAAAGGATGAAGTAGCAGAAAACTCACAAGTTCTCACTGATTCTCGAGATCCGCTTGGACACCGTTATAAAATAACGTAAAAGCTAATTTTGGGAGACTAGAGCCAACTAAGAACTACGAGGAAACAAGTTCAATTCAGTAGCATGTGACGAATCGAGATCCTCGATCGAGAATTCGTTCAACTTCACGAAAAAATAATGTACCCGCCAGTCGCGAACTTTGCTCCTAGCTCTGTCGAAGATTTTGAACCCCGGCCTAGAACTAGTACAACACAAACCCGTGTTATCCTGTCCCCTCGAAAAAATTGATCAATGCCGATATCAATCCCCTCGTCGGCTCCCAAAATTGCAAGCCCAACCGCGTTTCAAATTGAGACAACAGTCAGCTGCGAGAATGTGATGTTGCGCTTTGCGTAATAACGTGTAAGAAACTTCGGCAGCAGAAACCATAGCCCACATTAGGTAAAAAATGGTTCGTACATGCAAATGCATCTCTTGCAAGGAGTCCAAGGACGCTCATACGACTTCGGCTTAAAGATCTCTAGCTCTTCAGACATACGACATCGAGTAAGCATGTCAGATAACGAATCCTGGGTACACAAGGACTTCTCGCGATCAGCCGAATCATAGACATTTGCCGTACCTACACTGACTGATGGCTCGACTGGCTCAGCTGCATCGGTCGTTGCGACGCTGATGCATATCAATATTGGCACTTACTCCTAGGATGATCGGTCTCGTGACAGTAGCATTCGCATCAGCCATGTTCTCTGCGGCTCCTCCAAGATCGATAAGATGATCAATGGCCTTTCCAAGACCGTTCTCAACAACTGTGTGGTCCGTTACAAAAAGACTGTCTAGCTCCCTTTCGAACTCTTCGTCGAAATCCTCGAGACCTCGCCAGGCTCGCACCTCGTGAACCAATTAACCCGAGTGGTCTCATCCAAGTCATCCATACCAAACGAGAGACTGCCATACCCGTGTCTATTAGATTCAGTAGAATCTTCTGAGCCGTGTCCACTAACATAGTCTTCTGGCCAGCGAGACATAGTACAAGATCTGAAAAAATGGTCACGGCGGCGAGTCGGCACAGCGAATCTCAGCACGGCGAGAAGAGAGACGGTGCGGCGACAAGTCTGCACGGCGAAAGGGTGGTGCGGTAAGAAGGAGGCCAGGGCGAGAGATAGCCCGCGGCGAGACGGCGGCGCGGTAGCGAGAATAGAGACGGCACAGAGAGGGACGAGTCGGCGCGGCGAGAAGAGAGACGGTGCAGAGACAAGTCGGCACGGCGAGAGGGCGGCGCGGCAAGAAGGAGGGCGCGGCGAGAGATAGGCCGCGGCGAGACGGGGGTGCGGTGGCGAGAAGAGAGACGACACGGAGAGAGACGAGTCTGCTTGGCAAGAAACAGATCGCGACAACGGGAAGAAGACACGAAGCGGCATAACAAGAAACGTCGCGGCAACGGAGAAAGGAAATTCGGCGCGGCGGGGCGAGACGAGAGACGAAATAGGTCGTGGCGCGGTAAGTCACGGTACAACGACGAGTCGTGGCGCGGCGAAAGAAGGGACACGGCGGCTAGAGATGCGGCCGCAGGTCACTGAGTGTGTCGGCGTGGCGAAAGAAAACGGCAACGGCGAAAAGAAAAAAAAATAGAGAGAAGAGATAAGGTGGAGAGAGAAATAAGTTTACCTTTTGTGTGGAGGAAAAGTGAGAAAGGGTTAAATGAGGTTAAAAAAACATATATATATAGGGAACATATCCTGCAACATTTACAGAGAAAAAAAGAAATCTTCTGTAAAAGCTCCGTAATCCTCAAAAAAAGTACCCACGGCATAGATCTTCTGTTAGAGCTCTGTACTCTTCGAAAAACGTGCCCACGGCACAAATCTCCTGTTAGAGCTCCGTGCTTCTCGGAAAACGTGCCCACGGCACATATCTTCTGTTAGAGCTCTGTGCTCCTAAAAAAATGTGTCGACGGCTTAGATCTCCTGTTAGAGCTCCGTGCTCCTCGAAAAACTTGCTCACGGCACAGATCTCCTGTTAGCGCTCCGTGCTCCTCTGAAAACTTATTTACGGCATAGATCTGTTGTTAGAGCTCCATGCTCCTCAAAAACTGAAACGACCGCACCCGATTTTTTTTTTTTTATAGTTAATACCTCATAATATTAACCTCCAACAAACGCAGCCAAAGCAATAAGACTCGATCTTATTAAACACTTAACAAACCATCAACAACAGTATTCGAATTATTTAAACATTACAAACGATTCGACACATACAACAAACAAACACAACCACACACAACCGTGTCCTAATCATCCTCCTTCTCATAGCCTCGATTCCACGATCACATTTTATCTTTACCTGCAACAGAACAAAGAGTTGCGTAAGTATTATCAAAAATACTTAGTGAGGCGGTCCTCCCATCTACGAGCTATACACACAAGCAAGAGATCACCAACCGCTCAAAACATGCAATATAAACACCCAAGACACAAAACTCAACAACAGGGACCAAACTGGATCTGATCCAAGCCGTCAAACAGAAGGAAGAAAAGTGACGCGCAGAAGGTCTCTGAAATCTGTCTGCAATCGATTTCACAAACCGATTTCAGAACACGAAATCTGTCTGCAATCGATTTCACAAACCGATTTCAGAACACGAAATCTGTCTGCAATCGATTTCACAAACCGATTTCAGAATACGAAATCTGTCTGCAATCGATTTCACAAACCGAGCGGCAAAAACGAAGAATCGCAAAAAGCTCAAATCGGTCTGCAATCGATTTTGGAAACCGATTCAGAGCCACAAAATATGTCTGCAATCGATTTCACAAATCGATTCAGACACCCACCTGCAAACCAAAACCGAATTCGACCTCCTTCACCCTTCCTCACGACCACCGACCCCTTCCCACATCAATCCTTGTTTCCCCCAAGCAATTAGGCTCAAATCCAACCCATAACACAAGGAAACAAACAACACAAACCATGGATTCAACAAGAATCTAACTCAAACATACCAAACACACAAACTATCTCAACACACCAAAACCACACAAAACCACCTCAGAAGCTTAGATAAGCTCATGGTCGCGCACTCACCTTAGATCCTTGGAAGATTCGGCTCAAGAACAGCTCCACAAGCTCAAAGATGAACTCACTTCTCCACCCACGCTTCAGCTACCGATCTCCCTCTCTTTCCAAACTCAAGCTAAGCCCAACAGCCACTCCCCTTCCTCTTCCTCTCTGCAACAAGCTCACAAGCTCTCTCTCTCTCTCTCTCTCTCTCTCTCTCTCTCTCTCTCTCTGAACTTCTACGAAGAAGGAGAAGCCAGCAAGAAGAAAGAAAAGAAAGAAGAAGAAGAAGAAAGGAAAGAAAATAATTAAGTCATTCTTTTGACTTAAAAACTGCCACGTGGGGTCCACATCCACTAACCGCTCTAAAACTCGTTTTCTGCTTGGTAAATGTTTCCCAAAGAGCTCTTAAGATTAAAGACTCAACTGTGAAACACATTTACCACGGACTTTAAACGAATCAAAGTGTTTTAAATATATATATCCTCTATATATATATATATTTCTCCATCCAAAATTCTAATTTCCGAAAGACGGGCGTTACAAAAACCGTGTCCAAGGCGTAAAACTTCATGAAGGGTTTCTTATTCCCTAGAATGCAACGCTACCCTCCGTTTAAACCAAGATGTCATTCCTTTGACTCTGAAAATATGCTCACCGAGCTCAAGCAAGCCTTCGCTCACCGAACTAAGGGGGCTTATTGTAGGATACTGGCCTTGCCCTTAGTATGCCCCTTAGCCCAAACAGGGATCCAAAAAACCAACAGACTATTTTGACCATAAATGAGGGCCGTTAAGTTCAGAGGGCAAAACGGAAACTTCGCAGAAGATACAGAAGAAACCTTAAGGGGAAGACTTCCCTATAAATAACAGGATAAACTATTGGACAAAAAATCCTGATTCAGAAGTTATTTTCTAGAGGTCATTATCCAGAGAATTAAGGAGAGAATCGTTGTCTAACCCGAAAACTCTAGTTCGCTTTTCTCTTTCTCTGTAATCACCAATTTTATTCATCGTTAATTAAAGCGTTCACTATGTTTTCCCTGAAAAAATCTAAGTTATATATTATTACAACCTCGGTACAAACACTTCTAGTAATCGAGCTATAATAATAGCCCAACAAATGGTTGTGGATTAATCAAAATATAAAAAGTACAAACAATTTAAGTATAAGAAGAACATGCCAATCACAACAATTGAACATGATTTAATTTTAGTGACGGGAAATATGTACCAGCTCTGTGGAATCCAATTACTTTTTGGATATCTCTCCATTCTTTAAGTATCACGCTTAGATCACCAAATTTTTTAAAACAAGCCACTAAAGTTAATTAAATATATATATATATATATATATATATATATAACTAGGTATTAACTCGTGCTAGAACACAGGTTAAATATTCTTTTTCTAATTAAATTTTAAATTCGTAAAAATGAGTTAGGATTGTATTCTTATTTTTTTTTTCCAACCACACATTAATTAAAAAGAAAGTCTAAGATTGGTAGCCCAAACTGGAGGAAAAGTGCTTACAAAAGAAATTTAAGAGGAAAGAGATCTAGAAGACCTTAGGATTGTATTATTTGAATTGTATAATTTAGGTGTTTGTACAATATTGTTAGGTGTATAGTATGATTGTTTAAACATGTAATTTGATAGCACATCTACGGTGAATGAATTGTGTAAGGTGTGTTTTGTGTGTAATCTAATATAGCTAATATAAGGCGAGTATTTCAAAGTTAATGTAATCCTAGTGCTGTAACACAAGTTAGTACGTACGGAGTTATATTTGTAAGACAAACTTAAGATCTAATTTAGTTGCAAATATTAAGTGATGTTACATGTATATTTTTAAACTAATAAAATCATTTCTCACAGTTTGCTTAGGGGTGTCAAATCCAAATATGGGATTTCGATTCGGTTTTAGTTTAGATTATTTCACGTATATAACCTGGACATATCTATTTTGGAACAGAAAACACGTCCCATCCCATATCCGTTAGAAAGTTTCTGTCCCATAACCGTTTCCTTTTAAATAATTACCCGTTTGACAATGTTTATTAGAAGAGATTGGGTAAAAAATTTCGACGGGATACCCGTATTCTCCGTTTGAATATTTAATTTTCATTTGATCAGTGGACATTATCCAAAAAATATTATAATTCACAAAAACTCCCTAAATGTTTTCAAAAATACCCAAATTTCTCAAAATACCCGTCCCAAAGTGGTTCATTACCTGTCACATTGTCAACCCTTACCCAAATTTATGAAAGTTTGAGGATCGAATTTACTTACCCAAATTTTTCGATTTCATATTGTTATCCAAAATTTATGTCCCTTTTTTTTTTATCGAAAATCGTTCGAGTAATGTTTATGATTATTCGAACTATCCTTAATACCTTGTAAAACTTTTATAAAGTGTAAATATTATGATATTTGAAACTTTATAAAAGTTTAAATATCTAAAATTTAAAATACTTCTTATATTCGGTAAAATTATTGGTTCAACAAAAGAACCAGATTAAACCGAATAATTTTTTTTAATTTGGATGCATAATAAGTCAAGTTTTCTGCTCATTCGGATCTCGAATCATTTTGGTCTTTTTTATAATAGACTCTACCATTGCCAAAACATTTTAACCGATGTGGGACATTGTATACTCTTTGTTTTTCTTTATCGATTGAGTACCATTTTTAAATTTTTTTTCCTTTCGAAAACACTGATTTGAATGACATTTCATGTAATAATTTTCAACTTCAAGGTTTTTTACTCCCAAATGGTTCCCAATTAGTAGTATAGAGAGAATTTAAATATTATTTGTATTTTTTTATAAACTTTAATATTATATGTTTGTTTTAAACTTTTTGTAAACCTTAAATATTAATAATATTTTAAACTTTTTATATAGTTCAAATATTATTGATGTTTTCAATTTTTATAAGGCTTAAATATTAATAGTATTTTAAACTTTGTATAAAATTTAAATATCATTAATATTTTAAGTTTTATAAAGTTCAAAAATTTATAATATTTGAAACCTTGTAAAAGTTTAAATATTTAAAATATTTCTTATATTTGGTAAAATTAGTGGTTCAACTAAAGAACCGGATTAAACCTAATATAACTTTTAAATTTGGATTCCTGATAGATCAAACTTACTGCTCACTCAGATGAATCATTTTGGTCCTTTTTAATAATAGACTCTTAACCATTACTAAAAAGTTTTAACCAATGTGGGACATGAACACACTTTGTTTTTCTTCATTGATTGAGTACTATATTTCCGATTTCAAAAATTCGAATCACAACATATGCACGAAAAATCTACATTTTTATTAATTATATGTACCTATATGATAATTCAAAATAATTTGAAAATAAAATCAAACAAATGTGATAGATAATCATAAATTTATAAGTTGTAATAAAATCTTCCAAATATGTTTAAAAATTAATATCTATTTTTTTGGAAATCACATTTACGGATTAGAAAGAATTTAGTTAATATTCTTTTTTGATTAAAATTTAGAAATATTTTGTTATGGATCCAACCCAATCGGGTATATCCAAGATCCGCGTTTTTTTAAATGGATCTGCAAATTAAATTGACGATTATATCTTTTTAAAAAAAAACTATTACAATTGTTTTAAGACCAATGGCAATACCCTATAATTTTCAACAAAAATATGTTAAAATTTATAAAGTGTTTTTTCGATTAATAATAGGGATTTGAAACTCTTCCTAATTCTCCTCCTCCTCTGTTTCTAGGGCGAGCTCAGTGTTCTATCTATTTCTTGCACAATACATAATCAGTAAGATGTGGATACCAGATTCGACACTCAAATATAGATAGTATTTGTGAGTTAAATTTCTCAAGAACAAAAACTAGATCATGTTTTCTTATATCTTTTCGTATGCTTTGAATCGTATTAGAGTGTGTAAACAATGAATTCGTATATAGAGAAAATGGTTTAAAAAAAAGATCCAGTTCATAATGCTATGGATACCTATATTTATACACAGTAGAAATTAAATGTCGCTAATTAATTCTATGATTTCCTTTAAATACATCTGTTTTGAATTTGTCTACAATGCTATAACGTCTTGATTTCGAATTTGACTGGATTTTTATGGCCTTTTCCTTTCTTGGGCTCATCCATGGGCCTCGAGCTCCTTAATCACCCACCTCGCATTCCCGAGCTCATGGCGAGCTCATCAAGCTTGATGCCTTCGGCATGACTCTGTCTTGGTGTGGGTCCCTTTTGTCTTATGTTATTATGAAGTGGGGGTCACATGTTCGTCTCCTACGGACGCTGGATCCCTGATATGGGATCTGACACCAACAATTGCCCTCCAAGTCCTGGGAGCTGTTGCTCCAGCTCGGTGGACTTAAGTAGTAAATGCGGACTTATATTTTTGATTCATATTCTTTAATTACTTTTGTCTTTTTGCTGCATCTCTAGAATTCCGGAATCTAAATGATTTAATTGTCTTGATGTGTGTCAATATTAATTTCATGATTTTTATTAATAAAATAGAGAAAACCTTCCAACTTCCCACTACTTTCGAAACAGTTTTTGGGGCTTATTAATCGGTAAAAATGTAAATTCTTCCCCCACTTTTCATCATCTCTTTGTCTTCTAAAAAATCTTCTCTCTTCCTCCATTGTTGTTTCTTCTCCTCCTTCGTATATCGCTCCAACATTTTTTATGAAAACTTTTCCAATCATGTCTACCTCGGCTTAAGAACCTAAAATCGAAAGATTGAAAGCGGAAGACATTGAAACGTCGTCGGCTCCAGACATCATTGCTCCGGGCGGCACCGTATGAACCCAGCCTAGGAATAAATTTGGTCTCCATTACTCATTGCTGTCATCGAAAGATTTCCTCAGCACTCTCAGGACTCTTTGCCGGGTCCCAACGGAGGTCGAGTTCGTTATTTCAGATCCAGACGAATCTCCGGAAACGGTTCGTCCTAGTTACTGTTGTGCCTATGAAATTTATTTCAAAGGTTGCGGTTTGTTATTCCCTCTTCCCGAGGTGCTTCTTCTGTACCTCCACGACCTAGGGCTAACTCTTCTTCAGATGGTTCCAAATATGCTCTGCTCGATTCTGTGCGCATTCACGGTTGCTGCGAATGCCAGTTTTACTTTGAGTGTTACCAAGCTCCTCGAACTCTCTCATGTCCAGGAAGCGCGATCAGCAGGAACCTTCACCATCTATCCGACCCATGACCGGAATCTGATAGATGGCTTACCGCTCCTGATGACAACTGGTGGAGGTTTTGGTTTTTCTTTAAGATCGATTCTTCCTCCGTCTATAGACTGGCCGAGATGTTGGATCTCTGCTGGTCGATCTCCCCTGGTAGAAATTAGGATTTTTGGGTTTTGCCTTCGTTTTTGTTGTTACCCTATTTGTTTAATTTAGATAGCTTATTTTTCTTTCTTGCAGCGGCTCAGATTTGTCCCGCTCCTTGGAAAATCTTTTACGATTTTTATCGAACAGTGGTTGAAGGTGATGTCAACTGGAATTCCTTCATCCTTGATCGGATTCATAGTGTCGGGGTGCTCATCAGAAGAGGGGAAGCTCATCCTCTAGATCCGCCTCAAAGAGAAATGGACTACTCCGGTTGGAGTTATCGTGATAGGAAAACTGCAGAAAAAACGCAGAGGGCCAAGGAGAAGAGGGTGAAAGACAAAATCTCTGCTCTTGCCAAGAAACAGCGGGAAAACGCCATCACCGCAAATGACGGTGTTGGCCGCAAAGTTAGCCTGGTTTAGGAGCCTCTTTCCTCATCTTCGAGGTTATTAATTGTTCCAGGTTCAAATTCGAGCTCTCGATAAGCTCGATAGACTGTAGCATTTGATGAAGGTGGCAACACCGAGGAAGAGACCCTCGCTTCCTTGGTTAGCGAGAATTTAAAGAGGAAAACCCCGGAAACATGTTCTTCACCTCGGGATAACAGGTCAAGATCCCGCGGAAGCAATAAAGACGTCGTTCTTATGTCTCCCCCCGGATCTCTAACTCTCGAGGTTCGTGATCCAACCCCAGAACCTCGCCCTAAGGAGCCGCGAAGTGATTTGGCTCCCTAAAAAGAATTTGGTGACCGTCGTTCAGGCGGTCAGTCATTGTCTCGAACTGGAAGCGTTTCATCTTCCAGATTCGGAAGTTTCGTCATCTCTGCTCGTGGTAATTATTTCTCGAACTCTTTCTGGTTTCCCCTATGTATTATCCTCTTACCCCGATCATTTCCATGTTTTTAGAGAAAGATAAGGTAGGGGACATCTTTAGATGTGTCTATACTCGAACCGGTGCTAGGCTCCTCCCCTATGACAAATGACGTGAGGAACCCGTGAAAAATATCTCCGTCATGCTCACCACGCTTCTCAGGTTTGACCTTCATTTCTTATTTCAACAAACCCTCAGCTTGTTCGTCCACTTATATTTTCTTATTCACAGGCTGTGATTGATTTTAATGACATGGTTTTCTACTACGAGTCTCTTCTTGCATCTGTGGCTCCCACTAAGGAGCTTGAGATCAACAAAAAGAAGCTCGCTGATACAGAACTTGCCAACTGGGATTTGATGAAGGCTTCTGAAAAGGATGCTTTAATTTGTAAGGCATGGCGAGGCTGGAGAAAGAGTGCGACAATGTCAAGGCTCTGGTGAAAAATCATGAGCAAAGGATCACGGTACTCTCCGCTGAAACTAAAGCAGCAAAATCTGGATCTTCCTCCCTTAAACAGGATTTAGATGCTTCTAGAGTTAAGTTGGAGGAGTTGTCTCTTAGGTACGATTCTCTTATTAAGCTGAGAGATCGTGATTTGATTTAGTCAGCTCGTTCAGCGAGAAAGGAGGTTACTGGCGAGGTCAGGAGTTCCTCGATCAGGTTGCCGGGCACATTAAAGTTTTAGAAGCTAGAGCTCACCTAGAGTCTGACGTAAAAGAGATGAAGAGCAATCTTACACTCATTTCCCAGCTCAAAGATGGCGATGTTACCTTTGAGGGTGAAAAAGCCGAGGTGGAAGCAGAGCTCGCTAGGACCGAACAGGAATTGGATGCTCCTCCGGCTGCTTCCTTCGAACTTCAACAGTTCGCCTCTGCCTTTGCATACTCCCCTCCTCTTCGGGAATCAGACCTTGATCTTCCTGGAGAGGATGCTCCCTTGTTACCTGTCGAAACTCCCAGAGTTCCTCGTCAACCTTCTTCCCTAGACGGGGTAAGATTCAACACATTCGGTTTAAATGATTCTATCACTACTGATGAACAACTGGCTAGGTTTAGGAGTCAAAATTTCTTAAAGTGGTGACATAGGATATTTGATTCAGGACATGGCTGCGCCTCCACCTGCTGACGTTACTCTGGTGGTTATTCTTTCAGAGGAATCAATTGTAAATGGAGGCACCGAGAGGACTCATCCTGCGAAAGGTAGCAAGATGGCTTCTGAAGCGAATTAACCGTGGCTGTGTCAAAGTTTCTTGGGGATTTTCCCAACTCTCTCCTTTTCTCTTCGAACATATCCCATGTTTTTCATTGCCCAAGAGGGCTTTTGACCTTGTTTTATTTGAATATTTTTTACCTTTACGACTTTGGTTTATTCAACAAATTTGTCGGGTTTGCAAAGTCCAACTTGTTTGAAACTCTCGCTCGAGTTATTTTCAAGAGAATATGGGTGGATCAAGCTATTTAACCTCGGTAATGTTATGCAAGGATTGAACTCGACTTCTGAATTGGTGCACCATCCTAGTGTTTGAACACTTGCGAGCCGTAAATTGGTTCCGCAATCCAAGCTAGTCGGTTTGTTTGCTTGTGGGGCGTTTGCCAATTTATGTTGGGCCAACCAAGCCCATTATGCCGGTTATGCTGCCCTAGAGATTATGAACCCCTAGGTCTTGTCAGTTACTCCATGCACATAAGCATTTAATATTTTCTCGAGTCTCGAAACCATCCAATCCTCAAGACCAAATGAATTTGGCGTGTACAATTCTTCAATCTTGTTATATTACCGAGTTTTAATGTCTTTAAATGCTTTCCATCTCTTTTTAAACATCCTTCTCTTGTCTCGACACCCTCATTGTCTTATTATTATTTTATCTTTTTGTTCTTACTCTCTCATTATCTAACATGGCTGCTCAAAACCAAATTTTTGACTCTCCATTTATGGCAACCATCCCTTTTCCCTGACTTCATTTTTTCTCTTGAGCGAAAAGAGAAAAAGGAATGCCATGAATTCATTACACAGTTCAGTCGGTACTTCCCTCGCTTTTCTTATCCGTGCTGCTCTAAGCCCTTATTTCTCCATTATTTCTAAGGCGTCGAGAAACACCAGCTTGCGTATAGTGAGCGCCAACGTTTAGGGTATAAGAGTTGTCGACTCAAGGAACAAATCTCAAAGCTTGAAAGAAAAATTTGTCGTCTCTAATCCGACCCGTTTTAGTGGGAAAAACGTGGTTTTGACTCAGTTGCTCCAATTCCTAATTGCCTACGAACCTTCATCTGAAACCAAGGAATAGTTCTAGTTAACGAGCCGGAAGAGAAGATGGATGAGGTTTCCTCTTCTGAGGACGAGGTGGCTATGACGGAGCCTGCTCCTGAGCTCGAATCTTAAATGTTGCGAGCCCTTCTCTTCGACTTTCTCTATTTTTACTAACTGGGCTTCGAGCCCATCTTTATTTATCGAACCCGACTTTTTAATGCAATCTTATTTATTATTTTTGCATGTTGATCGTGGCTAGTAATCTTCCACCATATTCAATTTTTCATTAAATACCAAAATTTTTGTTGATTAGGATTGACATCATTAGGCACCGGGATTCTTCCTAGTCATGCTCATATATGGTAAGAAAATCAGTCGCCGAGCTGATTTGCAGCAATTGGTATCTGTGTGATTGTCTTTGCTCGCGACTATAAAATCAAGAACAAAGCTTTAGTTGCTATGAAATCATTCATAAGGTTCCTCTTACAACCGTCCCCGAGACTGATTACCTTATTGAAGATCACATTGCTAGCCATGCCGGTGAAGCTGAAAAGCGTCGCCTAGGCTTCGTAACCATGATGACGGTTCCTTGCAGGCCGATAAACCGATTTTTCCCTCAGGATCAAGCCATCACCGAGGATTTCATAAACCGAATTCCTTATACTCTTTTGATTACTTCCTTCTCAGCTGTTATCCCGGTATAAAAACTTGAAAACGAGAAAGAAACTTTTTTGATTACTTCCTTCTTAGCTGTTATCCCGATATTCTTCAAATATCTCATGAGATATTTATCCTCGAGGCACACCCTTCACAATAGATTGATCTCGGCTTTGTAGAGTATATTCACCATATCCCGGACTGTATGAGGGGAATCATCAATTTGGCTGGTTAGGGGACTGAGTTGTTCTGCGACAAGGATTGACACATTCGTTCTTAGTCTCTGGTTGGCTTGCTGTTTTGAACTTCTATGTTTCTGATTTATATGCTCGAGTATGAGCTTTCCTTCTCTGTTTTCTCGTGTAACGAGCTCTTATCTTTGTGTAAGAAAGCCAACCTCAATGAGATATTTTAATTTTAATAGCTGAACTCATGCTAACGAGTTGCCTACGTACCCGAACTGGGATCAAGCCAAACCGTAGTTCATATAACAAAGTTGTCATTTATACATAGAATTTTTTCAGGTTGATAATGTTCCATGGTCTTTGGACTCACCCTTCCGGTCTTTGAGTCGGTAAACTCCATTGTGTACTATCTCAATCACTTGATAGGGTCCTTCCCAATTGATCCTAAGTTTTCCAGCTCCGCATTCTTTCGTGTTTTCAAAAACTTGCCGTAAAACGAAGTCTCCAAGTTTCAAGGGTCAATTTTTTTTTTGAATTATGATACCGAGTCGTTGCTTGTTGATAATTGTAGAGTCGAATCAAGGCTTGGTCTCATCTTTCATCGATCGTGTCCAATGCATCTTCCATCATCTTAGTGTTACATGTTTTATCAAGCGGGAGTTCAGTTCGTCGAAGTCCGGGAACATTCAGCTCGGTCGGTACCACTGCTTCCATCCCGTACTCTAAAGAAAATGGAATCTCTCTATTTTCCCCTCGAGGTGTGGTTCGGTACGCCACAAATATATGAGTAATTAATCTTTTCTTTAAGTTGTTAGGGATAGTATTGTTTGTTGCTTCCTCCTGGCCATTTTCCTGCAGGTATCTTGGTGTTGAATAGCTTATTTTAATCTCCCACAAAGCGCATAAATGTTCGAAATTATTAGAAATAAATTAGGGCCCATTGTCGGTAACAATCTCGTATGGAACTCCATGTTAGCAAATGACATTCTTCCTAACTAATGCATATGCATTGGCCTCGACCCATTTTGAGAAACAGTCAATTAAGACGAGGAGGTATTGTACACCTCGGGTGGACCGTTGCATTGGTCCGATTATGTCCATCGACCAACGCATGAACGGATAGGGAGCCGTAATTGATGAAAGGAGATCTGAAGGTTGATGAATCAAAGGAGCATGTTGTTGGCACTTCGTACACCATTGAGCATACCTCTTGCAATCCGCTATCATAGTTAGCCAATAGTATCCCAACCTTTTTATCTTGCAAGCCATACCTCATCCCGATGAATGACTTCCACAAAGCCCTTGGTGAAATTCGCTCATCACGATTAATTTATGCCCCGGAGCCATCTTTTGGGAGCTCGCACGTTTGATCGGAACCTTCTCTTGGATTAATATAGCTGGTTTGCTGTTAGGATTAGTAACTTTTGGACTCGTATTTGTATTCGATTGTTGCCTGGGACTTGTAGGTTTGCTAGTACTCGGCCATTGTTTTTTTCTTGGTTGCTTCTTATTATCCAGAGTTTCCCCAACAGTAGGTTTTCGCTCACCTTGTTATCGAGATTGGGATCTAGTGATCACCATTGCTTCGTTATCAATCACGATACTTCTAGTTAAGATGCATTCAACAGGGATTATCCTTTTTAGATCTGGATCGGAAGTAGATGCTAAAGCTGCCAATGCATCTGCCAAGGTGTTTTCCCCACATGGGATCCTAACCAGTTCAAATTTATCAAACTTCTTAGCTAAATCTCTGACGACTGCAAAGTATGCTTACATTCGTGAATCTTTTGCTTCGTAATCGCTGTTGAATTGATTGACAATGAGATGTGAATCACAATATGCAACAATTTCTCGTGCTCCGATCCCATTAGCGAGGCGAAGACCTACGATCAGTGCTTCGTATTCCACTTCGTTATTTGAAGCTGAGAATAACAACCGGAATGATTGTTCTATGATCTCTAATGTCGGAGTTTCGAGCCGAATGCCTATTATGGATCCTTGTTTTGACGATGACCATACCCATGGAGTTTGCAAGTCTTGTTCTCCTCTACCTCTATTAATCCATTGGTATGAAATTCTGTTAAAAAATCTGGAAAAACCTGAGCCTTAGCACTGGTCCTGCTTTTGTACTCAAAATCATACTCGCTAAGTTTGATTGCCCACTTCGTTGGACCCCCAGACTGGCCATCCAAAATGGTTCGTAGTGGCTTCGAAGTGAGTACTTATATTGGGTGATATTAAAAGTAAGATTGTAGCTTTTGAGCTGATACCACTACAGCGAGTGTCAACTTCTCCAACATTGTATAATGAGTTTCTGGACCCGTTAAACTTTTGCTGACATAGTAAATTGGTTTTTGCTCCCCCCGATCTTCTCGTACGATGAGTTTGCTAATGTTGTGTTCGGAAACGGAAATATAGAGATACAGTTTCTCATCCGTCTCTGGTTTGGACAAAATTGGTGGGGTTGAAACGTAAGATTTGAGTTCACTGAAAGCCTCCTCGCACTTGTCATTCCATAGGAACTGTTTGTTACCCTTTAACAACTGGTAAAAAGGGAGGCATTGATCCCTTGATCGGGATACAAACCTATTTAGGGCCGCGATTTGTCCTGTGAGTCTATTCCTCGCTCAATCCCGAACCTATTCTCACTTTCTGCTCGGGATGTACTTCGTCGATTGGTACCTCGATTGTTACCTCATTGGGCTTTTGACCACTTGGAAAAATCGGACTCTCTGCCTTTGCGGGGCTCGTTAACTGCTATTGAATGTTTATTCTATAGCTGGTGAGGTAATTGCTATTATGACATTTCATTATCTCCTTCCATCGTACAACCTCCGTTGGATGTTGGAAAATTGATGCATTGATAATAAGTTGATAGTACGACCTTCATTTGATATATCCAAGGGGTTCCAAAAATTATATTGTACGCTGTAGACCGATCGAATACGAAAATCTCCATAAGTTTTGGCACGCCTACAGTGAGCACTAGAAGTTTTATTGTGCTGAGGGACATTATTGTTTCGCTTGTGAAAACTATCAACGGAGCTGGTGGTCCAATGATATCTGCATTACTTATGCCCATCCGTTGTAGAGTACTTAGAAAAATTAGATCCACCGAACTTCCAGTGTCGATCAGAATCTTTGACACCTCATGATTAGCTATATCCAGAGTGATTACAAGGGTGTCATCATGTGGCTTCGCAAGACATTGAGTTTCGAGCTCTTCAAAAATTATTGTCGTGTTGTATTCGATCAGCTGGGTTCTTGCTTATTTCCATCACAGCGGCTCGCTTATGTCTTTTGATTGCTCGAATTAAATTATGGCATAGCTTGGATCCTTTTATAATGACATCAATCCTTTTCTTTGGGCTTCCAGATGGAGCAAGTTCAAATGTTCTATGCTTTTTAATAGTCGGTGATGATTTTTGGCCCTCGTCTCTTTCTTTATTGTAAAGTTGGACGAACTCTTCTAGGTTAAAACTTGCTAGTTTTCCTGAAGCCCTCCACTCGGCCAAATGTTTCTTGAGTACACTACAATCCTTTGTTGTGTATCCGTTTACTCGATGTATTTTACAGTATGTGTTTTCGTCGCGCACCCAAGTTGTCGGTGACGGAGGCCCGAACCTTCCTCTTCAGGAAGATGGTCTTCCACTGCTATTATTGTATGGAGTTGCTCTGTAACGCTTTGGTTATTTGTTGTCCCTTGTCTCGAACTTTTTAACCAGGGGTTCGATAGCCAACTTGGTCGGGCGATACTTTTTGCGAAAGTTACTTTTCTTCCTCCGCCTCTATCTAGTTATTAGCATGGAACAGGGCATCCTGAGTGGTCGCCGAACGGTTCACAATGAGTTTTTCTCTGAATCTGGACGCATGCCAGAGTCTATTCTTTAAGGCGGATAAAGCTGCTGTTTGGGAAATTCCTGGGATTTTTGCCAATATTTCCTTGTATTTTGAGATATACTTTCGGAGAGGCTCTTGCGGAAATTGGGATAAGTTCCATAGGTCGTTGTCTGACTTTCCTTTCTCCATTAACACAGAATACTGCATAAGAAAAGCGGAAGAGAGCTCGTTAAAACTATCGATCGTTCCTGACTGAAACTAGGTGAACCAAAGAAGGGCTGGACCGAAAAGGTTCTCTAAGAAGAGTTTGCAATATACAGCATCCTCCTCATGAACTTTGGGACTATTCGGCCTGCTGCGATCTGGAAAGCGGCTAGATGATTTTTCGGATCGCCCTTCCCATCATACGTCGACAAATTGACTTTACGGGAGTCTTTTTTCCGAAAGTTTGCGATTCGCGAGGTGAACAGAGATCGTCTCGTCTCTTCGATCACCCTGTCAATCTCAGGAGCCGAACTGGTTGCTTGATAGAATTTTGACTTTATCTCCTTGACTTCGCAATAGACTTTATCAAAATCGGAAACGGGAGCTTGATTTCTTTCATTGCAGGCTCATTTGGATCGTCGGTGTGTTGATTCTCGACATCCTCGACCTGGTTTCCTGTTGGATTCGACGTTGTGGAATTCTCGAGGTAAGAGAGTTGCGAGCTCCAGGGGACTCGGACAGTGAACACGATCGAACATTTCTCAAGGTGGTCCCTGTAACCAAAGAATCCAAACGAACATAAACAATAGTTTGATATTTAGTTAAGGGTACATGGGAAGCCTTTATCGCGGCTAGATCTTGTTCTAGGGCGGTAAATTCGTCGCATTCTCTGTAAGTTTCTGAAGAACTTCGGCCATGTTTACTTGGTCAGATATGATGAGTGATCGTGGATCTTAACTTCTTAAGGTTTTGAAAGCTTTAAGTCCCCACAAACGGTGCCAAAATGTGGATATCAGATTCGACATTCAAATATGGATTGTATTTAAGTCCCCACAAACGGTGCCAAAATGTAGATCGTGTTTTCTCATATGTTTTCGTATGCTTTGAATCGTAAACAATGAGTTCATATATAGAGAGATTGATTTTCAAAAAGGATCCCCCTCATAATGCTATGGAGTCCTATCAATTTATACACAGTAGAGATTAAATGCCGCTAATTAATTATATGATTTCCTTTAAATGCATCCGTTTTGATTTTGTCTCCAATGCCATAACGTCTTGATTTCAAATTTGACTGAGTTTTTTATGGGCTTTCCTTCTCTTGGGCTCATTCATAGGTTTCGAGCTCCTTAATCCACCACCTCGCATTCCCGAGCTCTCGGCGAGCTCATCACGCTTGCGATGCCACCACCGGTGACGTCGAGAGAAATTGGTGGTTCTAGTCATCACGTTCCCAACGTTTATCAAGATCGGCACTCTCAGGTACCAATTTCTTTCTCGGAACCACGCTGTAGAGAAATAGGCACTGGTGTTCGTGATAGTGTGGTAAAGAATTTGGAAATGCCTGTGTTTGAGGGAAATAACATCTACAGTTGGATTGCTAAAGTGGAACGATTTTTCAGATTAAATCGTCATAATGATCAAGACAAGTTGGATTTAGTCTCAGTCAGCTTATCAGGAGACGCCTTGGGTTGGTATAATTGGGAGATTAATCGGAGAGAATTTGGAAGCTGGAATCAGTTTAAGTCAAGTTTGTTGTTGAGATTTGGTAACGTTAAGCTTCGTGGTCCTAGCCAAAGCTTATTCTGCATTAAACAAACCGGTACAGTTCCGGAGTATATCAGCCGATTTGAAGATCTTTCAGCTCAAGTCACAGACTTGAATGATCAACAGCTTGAAGGTATTTTCTTAAATGGTTTGACACCAGAGATGCAGGAGGTGACATTGTTGATGAAGCCGCAAAACTTGCCTGAAATGGTGGCTTTTGCTAAAGTGATGGAGTCAAGTATTATGAGAAGTGTAGTCAAAAGAAAGCTTCAACAAGATTGGAGGAGCAGCAAAGGTTCATTTGTGAGTGACTGGAAAACCAATTATACGAGTAATACTCCTCCTTGGAAGACAAAAATGATTACACCTGCCAGTAATCAAATCATGGAGAAGGCTACAGCTCACAATGAAATTAGACCAAGGAGACATATTTCAAGTGCCAAATTGGATGAGAAGAGGAGGAAGGGCATTTGTTTTAAGTGTGATGGTAAATGGTCTAGGGAACATGAATGTCCTAATAAGGCACTCTAAGTATTAACAGTGTTGAACGGGTATGAAGTGGAGGTTTTGGAAGATAGTGGTATGGAGGTAGAGTCGGAACCTATAGGACAACTGTGTACACTGTCCTTTAGCTCCTTTATGGGAGTATCTTCCTATACCACTACCAAATTGAAGGGTAAGATTGGTAAATGTGATGAGGTGATCTTGCTTGATAGTGGAGCAACTCATAATTTCATTACACCAACAATGGCTAAGAATTGAAGTTAAAAAGCAGTGAGGATCCCAACTTAAACATTCTGTTGGGGACGGGTATTACTGTTAAAGGAACAGGCATTAGCCGGAAGGTCAGCTTCAAAGTTCAAGGGTTAGAATTCACCACTGATTTCATAACCTTAGACTTGGGGCAAGTTGATGTGATTTTAGGAGTGCAATGGCTCAGTACATTAGGGAACTGTCAGGTGAATTGGAAACGACAGGAATTTTCCTTTGTGTATAAGGGAGAACTCGTCACTTTAAGAGGGGAATCAGGCCTATTCGTGCCTAAACTGTCTTTAAAAACCCTCACTCCAACTTTTGCCAGTCAAAGTAAAGGCGTCGCAATTCACTTGGATGCCCTTAAAGGAGTGAATGAATTGTCTCCAGTGTCCTCAGCAGTAGTGGAAGAAGTTTTGAATCAATTCTCTCATGTCTTCTCTGAACCAAAAGGGTTACCTCCGATTAGAGGCAGAGAACATTCAATAAACTTACTGCCAGGATCTGGAGCTATAGGTGTAAGGCCTTATAGGTATCCTCACGCTCATAAAGAGGTTATGGAGAAAATGGTGAAGGAGATGATGACTGCAGGCACTATTCGTCCAAGTCACAGTCCGTATTCAAGCCCTGTGCTATTGGTGAAAAAAAAGGACATGTCTTGGCGATTTTGTGTGGATTATAGAGCTTTAAATCGAGCTACAGTTCCGGATAAGTTTCCAATTCCGGTTATTGATCAATTACTGGATGAATTAGATGGTGCTAAAATTTTCTCCAAACTGGATTTGAGGGCAGGATACCATCAGATCAGAATGAAGGAATATGACATTGAAAAGACAGCATTCTGGACGCATGATGGCCATTACGAATTTCTGGTTATGCCCTTTGGTTTATCTAATGCTCCAGCAACTTTCCAGGCCTTAATGAATGAGTTGTTTAAGTCGTATCTTCGACAGTTTGTGTAAGATCACTTAGAACATTTGCGAATTGTTCTCTCCATTTTTTGAAAACATCAACTATTTGCAAACAAGAAAAAGTGCAGCTTTGCTCAGAACCGAATTGACTATTTGGGGCACATAATCACTGCAGCAGGTGTTTCTACTGATCCTGCAAAGACTGTTGCAATAACTAAGTGGCTAACACCAAACTAAGTTAAAGGTTGAGACGGTTTTGGGGCTTAACTGGATACTACAGGAGATTTGTAAAAAGATATGGTGCTTTGGCAAGGCCTTTGATAGATCTACTAAAAAAAGACCAGTTTGATTGGACTCAGCAGACATAGATGGCGTTTGACAGATTGAAAGTTGCTATGTCTAACGCACCAGTGCTGGCATTACCTAATTTTGACAAGGATTTTGTGGTCGAAGCAGATGCATCTGGCTTTGGTTTAGTGGCAGTTCTAATGTAAGCACAGAGGCCTATTGCTTACTTCAGTTATGGCTTGTCTGATAAAGAACGACTGAAACCGGTCTATGAACGTGAATTAATGGCCATAGTGTTATCCATTTAGAAGTGGAAACATTATTTGTTGGGAAGACGGTTTGTTGTACACACAGACCAGAAGAGTTTGAAATTTTTATTGGAGCAGAGGGAAGTCACCATGGAATATCAGAAATGGCTTACCAAATTACTACCTTACAAATTTGAGATTCAGTATAAACCTGGGTGCAATAATAAAGCCGCAGATGGCTTGTCTAGAATTGTGCAACCATCAATTGCTATGTCTTTGTTGGCTTTGTCAATTCCTACAGCATTACAACTGCAAGACTTGTATAGTGAGATTGACAAGGATGAGCACATACAAAGTCTGCTTCAAGAATGTAGAGAAGGGAAGTGTGTGAAGAAAGGTTTCATGATGAAAGAAGATAGATTATGGTATAACAACAGGTTGGTGATCCCCAAGTCATCCTAGTTTTTATCCTTAATTCTTCATGAATACCACAGTAGTCGAATGGGAGGTCATTCAAGAGTATTAAAGACAATGTAACGGATTCAACAGTCATTTCATTGGGAAGGCATGTTGTCTGATATTCAGAAGTTTGTGAGGGAGTGTAGCATTTGCCAGACACATAAATACTCCACTTTATCACCAGCTGGTCTTTTACAACCTTTACCTATTCCTAATCAGGTTTGGGAAGATATCAGCTTGGACTTTGTGGAATGTTTACCGGCTTCTCAAGGCATGAATGCTATTTTAGTAGTGGTGGATCGCTTAAGTAAATATGGGCATTTTATTGGCTTAAAGCACCCATTTACAGCTGCAGAAGTCGCCACCAAATTCATAAAAGAGATTGTTAGACTTCATGGGTTTCTCACTTCAATTGTATTCGACAGAGATAGAGTTTTCTTGAGCCATTTTTGGAAAGACAGTTTTAAGCAAGCTGGCAAAACATTCAAGTTTAGTACAGCTTTCCATCCGCAAACGGATGGTCAGACTGAGGTACTTAACCGTTGTCTTGAAACTTACTTAAGGTGTTTTACTTCAGCTCATCCAAGAATGTGGCATCATTTCTTGTCATGTGCTGAGTTATAGTATAATTCTTCTTATCATACCGCAACAAAACTTACTCCATTCAAAGCAGTTTATGGAAGAGATCCTCCTCCGTTGGTGAGGTTTGAGGAAAAATCGACAAAAAATGCTGAATTGGAGATGTTACTAAAAGTTAGAGATGTCATGCTGTCTCAGCTCAAAGCTCATTTGATTCATGCCCAACAGCTTATGAAGAACAATGCTGACAAGCATTAAAGAGATATTGATCTCGAAGTGGGTTCATGGGTTTTCTTGAAACTCCGACCATATCATCAACATTCCGTGACAAAGAGGATTTGTTAGAAATTGACTGCCAAGTATTATGGTCCTTATGAAGTTTTAGAGAGAATTAGTAAGGTGGCCTATAGATTGAGCTTACCGGAAACTTCTAAGATTCATCCGGTTTTTCATATTTCCCAACTTAAGAAGGTGTTGGGTGATCATCATAAGATATATCCTCTTCTAACTTCTTTATCTGTGGGGGATGAAGTTATCATTGAACCTGAATGCATAGTGGACACGCGATACAATGAGGAAGGGGTACTGGAGGCGTTGGTGCATTGGAAGAACATGTCAGCTCATGAAGATACTTGGGAGGTCGTTCGGGATTTAAAGCGAGAGTTTCTTGACTTATCGCTTGAGGACAAGCTCCATGTTTGTATGGAGGAGGGGGTATTGATAGATTGCCTCAAGTATACTACAGAAGGAAGAAACACATGTCTACAGCAGAGGAGTCACGTGATTGAAGAAGAAGAAGAACTCATTTACATATAAATACTGAATAGTTATTGTAATTACAATTCAGGCTTTTGTTGTTGATAATGACGTATGTGTCATTTGTAGAGAGAATCATGTACTTAGTGATGCCCTAAGTAATTCTCTCATTGAAACAGAGTATCTACGGTTAAGAAATAAGAGGATTCAGTTCTTGAAACTTATCAGATGTCCTCGGCATGACTCTGTCTTGTTGTGGATCCTTTTGTTTTCTGTTATTATGACGTGGGCATCACGTATCCATCTCCTACGGATACTGGATCTCTGGTGTGGAATCCGACACCAACATAAGAGATTATAAATTTGTGTCATAAAAGCAAACCTTTTTTATCCAGAAAAGAAGGAAACTTCTTGGTTGAGAAAAACCAACGACCCACATAAAATTTCTAAGATTTCTTCCAATTCTCTTGATATGAGCCATGAATCAAAGTAATGAGAAGAAGTTTCTACTTTTCTTTTAGGGTTTAAAGCTCAACATCTATATCCAAAAGCATGGGTTCATATTTAGGTTTAGGTTGAAGTTCTTTTTTTGATATCACTTTTCTGCAACCTTTTTAGTTTTGTCCAAATCTTAGCTGCCACTTGATTTTATTGCTCTCGTTCTTTTCTTTTAAGACACGCTCTCACAATTGCTTCCAAGTTTTTCTTCTTGTTAAATATTTGTAGCAAATTAAGGAAAATGAATGGTTGTTTAACTCGATCGATTTCCCTTTCGTAGACCTGCTTCTTAAACTGGTATTGAGCTTCTTGCTGGGCATTTTAGTAAATAGTAATATAGGTTTGAATCCTCGATTTAAAAAATTTATATTGATGTAGTTCGAACGACCTTGATTTCGTGAGAAGGAAGATCGATCATTCTGGAACCTTGTTCATTTTTATTAGAGTGTCTATAGCTGGTTTAGTTATGGTTTAGTTTGGTTAATATCTTTGGTTTAGTTTACTTTGTATTTAAGCTTAATCATGCATCACATTTTGACTCGAATGAAGATACTTTAAGAATCCTAATATGGTATCAGAGCTTAATCTAGATTCTTCATTCCACTTCCGCTGATCTTCATCGATTCATCAAAGGAATCAATCATGTTTTTCGGATTTTAATTCAGATTCGGGATTCAGATCGCTTTCTCTTCGATCAATTCGTTACATCAATAGCGATTGATCTGTGTTCTTCTTTTTCCTCGATTGATCGATTTCAATGGCCGATGGAACTGTTTCCCTTGATTTCATTCGGTTTTGTTGATTGTCAACTGATCTCGACTTGAAGAATTTTTATCACTGATCGATTCATCAATTTCGATTTGGTTCATTTGTTTCACTATTGATTCAGATTTCTCATCATCGAGCCCTGATCTCCTCGAAGCAAGCTCCAATTTCTTTGAATCGAGCATTGATTTCTTCATCTCTTGACTCGATTTCTCAGATTTGAGTTCGTTTACTTCGGTTTTGGAGATCAGATTTCCTCGATCGTTGTAATTGCTTCTTTGAAGCTTGTATTTGTTCTAATTCATTGTTGATTCAGAATTCAGTGTTTTTCCACTTCGCGATCCATTTCTGTAGTTGATTCGAGCTTCTTCTTGCTGTTTCCGGTGCGATTTCTGCTGAAGTCGATTATCAACGGTGAAACGGAAGAATAATTATGAGTATCGAACAATCTACACAGGATTCGCCAGGAAATCACTTCATCGGAGTCTTATGAGAAGCCTATTGGTTTTAATTCCCCTCACATTGCTTCAGGTATACCAGATCGTGCTTAATTTTGCCGATATTGGTTATTTTGTTCGGTTATTTTGCCGAATTATGCTTGGGTTCAGATTTTCCAAGTTTGAGCTCACGGTTGCTTCCTGGTTTTGTTGAGTTTATGGCTCCACCAGGAGAGATTATTGTCGATGAAAATCTATTTGGAGAACATCCATGGTTGAAATTGATGATAGAACCAGTGTTCCTATACAAACCTCTTTCACGGCCACCAGCTCTACAATCTCATGTGGTTTGTCCGTGTTATCTGACCTTGCTCTCTGGGCTTGTAGATTCTGGAACACTAAATGTTGTTGATGATGTTATGTTCTAGATATATTTGGCAAGTAGCTATGCTCATCGAGAGGGGGAGATAAGGTTAGACAGTTTTAAGCAGATTCTTGCGTATGAAATTAATAAAAGATGGTTAGGCCTCTTTGTATTTGCTAATAGTGACATGGATGAGGGTGTAAACTATCAAGTCTTGCCTACAAAGAATCTAGTAGATTTAGAGAAACAACTTCAGCAACCTGTTGTTGTTATACTCGTGTTGGATCATTTTTTTTGTTGTTTTTGCGTTTTGATGGAGACGTCACGGAGTTGAGAGTTACTAGTATTCGCAGCTTATTACTTGGAATTCTTTATGGGTCATTGCCGAGACCTCCAGAACATCATGTTATGTTAATTTCTCCCTTTTACGCACATATGAGAAGAACGAACAAGCTGTCTCAATCATCTATAGTTGTGGGTCTAATTCTGGTTTGCTTTCAACTGATGTTGTCATGGCTAGATATATGCAAGCGAATATATCTTCAAGTTCTGTTCCAAACCAGGGAAGTTTTTGGTTTCTATTTGGATATGAAACATTGTGGTTTACACTTATCTGGGTTCTCTGGTTTGCTTTACTTTCTCTTGATGAGCAAAAGGTCATTGCAAAAGATGATTTCTGGTTGATGGTTTTGGAAAGAGGATGCTTGGGTGAAAGGAGAGGATGTCATTTGTGTGTCTAAGACTTGCTAGTCCTCTTGATGGTTCTTTGTATCACTTGGTTTCAAGCAAATGGAGATTGCAAGGACATTCGAATTGTATTGTTCACATGTGATGTTGAATGATTTTAAAGAGCGTCAACGATTCGAGACATTCACAGCACAAAGTTCTTCATGTTCAAGATGGAAGTGAGGGGGAGTATTAGAGTGTATATAGCTGATTTAGTTATGGTTAAGTTTGGTTAATATCTTTGTTTAGTTTACTTTGCCTTTAAGCTTAATCATGCATCACACTCCACTATATGTTCATCATTAGCGTCCACTGGATATAATTTTTTTTATGAATTTATAGTAGTCGTGAAACCATGTTTCTGAGTCCTCCTTAAAATACTTTGCGGTTGTAATTAGGCTTCTCTATTGAGCATGTTGGAGTTGATGTTGCTGCAGGTCTGCATAGTTGGAAGGAAGTTGATGTTGATATTCTACAAGCAGTGGAATGATTTGAATACCACTCCAAGCATGAAGGTTATCGACTCCATCACAAGTACGGTTGGCTTATGTCTGAACATCAGAAAGGGCAGTAGAAATAACATATGATTATCATCATGATGTGGTTGCCAAAGAGCAATATCGATGTTGTATTCGGTCTGGACAGCAAGGATCGGCCAATTTCTATGTTTGATCGATCGATCTTCCGACAAAGTTAGTTCTTCCAGAACGTAAAAAAAGGCCGAGATCGATCGATCACTATCAAAAAATAAATATTTGATAAAAAAAAGTATATCTTCTCCAAAAGAGATTACATGAATATAAAGAAAAAAGAAAATTTAAAAAGAAAGCTAAACTAATTGTCTTGAAAACTAAAAGAAATAAAGATAGTGAGTTAAATGAGAATTCAACTCTTAGACTTCCAAATGTGCTTCTTGAATTTCAAATTTCGTCCATCTTTTTAGCCACAAAAATCAGACATTTATTTTACGTTTTTTAGGACTTGAATTAGGCTCAAAGTTGGTTGTAATTGATAGACATCAACGCATGTAGATTTTAGAGTGCTATGTTTGTCCAAAATCTTTTGAATCAGTCCGTTAAATGCATCTTAAAACTTTTTAGGCAAAGATTTCGTCACTATCCAACAGGTACATGTAACTCATCTTCGTGTTCATCGTTGCTGCTCATTATGTCCTTATCAAAAACAAAGTATTTGGTTTGGTGGTGGTGATGAGAAAATAATTAAATAAATGATTAGTAAAACGAAGATTAAATTTAATGATTAAAAAATGATAATCGTGGTGAATCATGCAATAATAAGATATATGAATCGTATGTAGATAAGGTGGGCAGGGCTGGTCCTGAAATTACGGGGGCCCAAATCCAAAACAAAATTTTGTTTGGTAGTTTCGAGTTATTTTTTAAAACATAAGAACATATTTCAAAGACTAAAAATTTTGGGGGCCTATTACTGCAAAAATAAATAAATTCGGGGGCATGTTTATAAATTATTTCTTTATTAATGGGCTTGGAAATTTTGGGGCCCTAGGCCAATGTTTCATCTATCTTGGCCCAGGGCTGGCCCTGAAGGTGGGGATAGTCTTGAAAAACCACGATTGTATGATCTTTCCACTTCCATGCCTCCAACTACTATGTTTTCGCTACCTAATGTACTAAAATTTCTCAGATTATTAAGTTGAAAACATGGAAGAAATTGGCCAAGTTTTGATAAAGTCCACTTAGCTTCTTAACTCAACTCTCTGCAGGTTGAGACATTTAACTCATCGAATACTAGTTTATGAAAATAGATGCAACAATTTCGAAGTTCTATTCTCCTAGGATCAGATTACAAAATGCGTGGTAAAATAATCATGCGTTAATAAACAAGTGATATATCATGGTTTTTACTGTTTTTAACCATGATATTAGTCTTGTTTTAGAGTCTTTTTAGTGTTTTTCGAGTCTTTTAGAGTCATTGCAGGCTCATGTACGTTTTGGACTCAGTTGGAGCATTTTGAGAGATTTGGAAGCATTTGGCGTTCTGTAGCTGAGAAGAGCAACTCGGAGACCATAATGGGTGCTGGTGTCGATCGACACTGTCCCTTAGTGTCGCTCGACACCGGTCGCGACCACTTGTTGCACAGGAGTTTTAAAGACTTTTGAAGAATTGCATATTTGCCCAGAAGTTTTTTCTAATTGCAAGATAAGTCTTTGACGTATTTTATAGTATAATTAGTTGTTTTTAGAGTTTTGGAGACACACCTTTTACATTATCCTTATTCTAGTTTTCAAGAGCTTTTGGGGAGAGACAGATCAGAACTCATTGTAGAGAGAAGATTTTGAACTCCCTTGTTTCTTATTTTACTTATCTTAATGCAATTTATTTCATTCATGATGTGTATTTCATTGATCATGTCTGAGTAATCCACCTGTTAGATTTAGGATTTTTCTAGGGTAAAATGAATTGTTGAATTGGATAGATTTGTTAGGATAATCATATGGTTCTTGATGATCAAAATACCTATCTGCAAAGACATTTGATTTAGGGATTTTGTGAACATATCAAACTTGAATCTAATGGATGTTTTGATTGTTGAATTCGCAAAGAAATTTGGAATTCACTGTTTTAGACATAGATAATCTCTGCAACGAAAGTTGATTGATTTGAAGTTTGTGTTTTGAGTTCAAGAACGGTTCTTAACCAACCCCTATTCTGTTTATCTGTTTTACAATTCTGAATTCCCGAAAAATTTTCCTAAGTCTGGCTTTTTCCCTATTGAATTTACAACTTTTACATTTTTACTTTGTTAGTTTTACATTACATTTTTTGACATTTAGCTATATTTCCAAACTGCTAATCTATTGTGTGAACCTTAGTCCTTGTGGATTCGATCCCTAAGAACTACATTGATCTCTTAATTTGAGAGTAGTTCTAGGGTTAATTTGAGCATATCATATTTTGGTGTCGTTGCCGGAGATTTTTGATTCACCATTAGATTTCAGATAGAATTTATTCTAGATTTACTTACTACTTATTTACTTACGCTGTTTTTATTTTTCTTTTCTCTTTGTGTTTCAGGTTTATGCCTAATCGCAAAACCAGGAGCAACAAAGATCTTCAGCTTGCAAATCTTTCTAACCAGGACATAGCAATAATCGAACGGACAAACCGAAAAGCTAAGAAACTAGCTGCGATGGATAACTTCGCTGTGTTAGTAAGGGATGAGGCTAGAATTCTGTGTGATCAAGAGGGCCATGTGCGCAACGAGCAGGGCCAAAAACTGGATGCTGAGAGAAACGTGATAGCAGAACCTGTCATTGGTGTTGATCGACACCGACAGGGTGTCGCTCGACACCCTCCTGCTATCGAGGCTCCGGTTGTCAATGATGCAGCAGTTGCAGCAGCAGTGGTTCGTGGGAGGACACTGGGTGACTACAACAGGCCAGATCAGTTCTATACCAACCGATCCGCGATCAGACCCCCTCCGTTTCAGAGGAATGACTTTGAGCTGAAACCCGCATACTACACTCTCGTGGGACAGTATCCTTTCCATGGTCTTCCTCATGAACAACCTATGGATCACATTGAAAGGTTTGAGGACCTTGTTACTAGCATTAAGGCTAATGAGGTATCCAATGATTTACTTTTCTGCAAGCTCTTCCCGTACTCTCTTGCTGGGGAAGCATCTTACTGGTTCAAGCAATTGAAGCCAGGATCTCTGACAACTTGGTGAGAGACCAAGAATGCTTTCTTGAACAACTTCTATGATGATGCAAGGTCTGAGGACGCGAGAACAAAAATCTCCACCTTTTCTCAACAACCAGCCGAAGCATTTAAGGCCGCTTGGGTAAGATTCAGAGCTTATCAGCGAGATTGTCCGCATTATGGTTTCAGTGAGGTACAATTGTTGGGTATCTTCTTCAGAGGTGTAGATTGGAGATATCAAATGGCTCTGGATGTTGCGAGCAATGGGAACTTCAACACCAGTGATAATAGGTTTTTGCTATCAATTGCCTAATGCATTATCATGCCATTGCAATACAATAGGTGTCAATCCAATTGGGTGTGATGCTAACAGATAAGATATGATCAAATCAGTTAAGTCAAGCCAAGCAATATGTTTGTTTGATCACAAAAGTATCAGTTCTCAAGTTCGTGGAATTGTGTTTCCCATACCACAAAAGTGATATCGAGTACGAGATCCGGCCAGTAATCTGAACCGTTTCAGACCGTAGTCTTTAATCTCTAGGATCTCTCCATTACTCATTAAGGGTTTCCATCCGATAAACCGGAAAACAATATCAGTTTGGACTTAAATCAACAGAAAACATAAATTAGAATCTAACAAAGCAATGTTTGTAACTAACATAAGCTAACAAGCAACAGAATGAAAGACTAACAAAAGCAGAGCATTAATGATAAGAGAACTAGTAAACAAGGAAACATAATGATACTAGGATGTAAAAGATCCTAAGGATGGGGGTAATGGGTCAGCAACTCTTCTTCAATCAACCTAGGTGTTTAACAAACTCAAATGATGAACTAACCCTTAGACAATAAACTCAGAAGTAGATTAATTCATTCTCATGATAGAAACCATCAAGCTAAGCTAATTTCAGACCTAATTCTCATTAGCGAAATCTAACCTAACAGGCAGTAAGACTCAGTCTATTAAAGCCAATAAACACTCTAGACATCTAATTTCTTAGGCTAGAAATGTAAATCTATGGAATTAGTTGGTTCAGACATTTCATGACACACTTTTTGAGTATGGAAATGTCTGGATTCTAATTCCAAATGATCAGAAAGGAACTAGCATTAAGGACACTAATCCATAAGGAATTCATGGAATCATAAGCTTAAACGACCTAGGAGACCAAAGAATTGCCACTAACCTATCCCATCCTCAAGAACCCTAAAAGACTACTCAGAAATCATGAAGAACATCAAGAACACAAACCCAAAAAATACTATAACATGCATAATCCGAAAGATAAAGATGAAAAGAGCTACAAGTGACAAAAAAACAACAACAGAAACTAAATATAATGGAAAGAGTCTAGACTTCAAAACAAGAACATAGACCCAAAAAATTATAAAACTTGTAATAAGAATAGACAAGGGTATGAAGACTAACAATTACCAAAGAAACTATATCAAAACTTAACAACTACTAAGATAATTACTTAGAACATATGAAGAACATGAAGAACATGATGAACACAAACCCATAATTTATTAAAACTTGTAATAGAGATAGACAAAGTTATGGAGATTAATAACTAGCAAAAAAAGTATAACAAAAACTTAATAACTTAGAAGAAATCTGAATTACAAAAATAAGATGTTCTTGGTGAAAATATAGAGAAAACCTAGGCAAGAAAACGTATATCTATATAAATGGCTTAAGGAGAGTATTTATAGTGAAGTTTGCAAAACCCTAAAACATAATAGGATAAGATAGATGTCGGCAGATCGACTCGATCGGTTTGATCGAGTCGTTTGGTCGAGTCGGTTATGTGCTTATGCCTTAGCTCGTTCTGGAAATGCACTCGATCGGCTTGGTCGAGTGGGTGATCGAACACTTGATTTGGTTCGTGTTGGCTTGCACTCGATCAGCTTGGTCGAGTGCTTGATCGAGCTCCCTTTGTGTGTCTTGAGTTTGCACTCGATCCACTCGGTCGAGTCAGTGATCGAGTGGCTTCCTTCTTCTGCATCCTGCATCCTTTGACTCTATCAAGCAGGTCGAGTGGCCGGTCGAGTCACTTTCTTCCTTTGCATCCTGTGCTTCTTGACCGATCCTTGTCCATGTAACAAATCTCCATTAGTCCCTTAATCCATTAATGACTCCATATCACCTGTTTCAACAACTTATGCATGATATGTATGCAATGCCGATGCAAGAATGCCTAAGTATGCAAAACAGAAGTAAGCGACTCTAAATGGTGCGAATGAAGGATGAAACAATGCTAAATGGGTTATCAAAGTATGCTTAAAACAAGTAAAATACAGAGATATCAACCAGGTATCCCGAAGATGCTATTGTACTGATTGAGAACTTGGCTTCTAGCAATAGCACGAAAAATACATATTTTGAGAGGAAGAAGCAAGCGGAAAACTCTGAGGGTGGTCAAATCGCTAAGGTAAAGGCCAAGTTGGATTCTGTACACAATCTTCTCGTGGGTAAGAAGAAGTCTGTTCACTTCGCTGCTGAGGTTGAAACTTTTGAGGCAAAAGGGAGATCTGAAGAAGAGGTACAGTATGTCAATCAGGCTGGATTTCAGGGTCAGAGGTATGGTAACTATCAGGGGAACATGAACTGCAGTGGAAACGGTCAGCGGTCTAACTTTGCAGAAAATCAGAATTCTTCTGCATACTCCCCAAAGCCAGACTACCAGAAGACTTATCCGAACAGTAGTTTCACCATGAACTTTGGGAGTTCTTCGTACCAGAAACCTCCTCCACAGACTTCAGAGAGTGAGGTTAAGTCTATGTTGGAACAGATTCTAGAGGGTCAACAGAAGATTACAGTGGACTTCTATGGAAAGATCGATGCTCTGTACACTGACTTGAATGGGAAGTTTGAAGCTCTAAGCACCCATGTCAAGAAGCTGGACACTCCGGTTGCTCAGACTGCTGGGTCTGTGAAACGACAAAAAAGATTCTTTCCTAGAAGGACTAATACAAATCCTAAGCATCCATGTAACGACTCAGAATGTCAGTGTCAACCGACACTACCTGGGTGTCGATCGACACCCTGTACGATCACAACCGAAATCTATCGATAATCCTCCTCAAGTCGTAGAAAGAGTGTACAAGCCTAGGGTTCCCTATCCTAAGAAACCTAGGAAGTCAAAGCAAGAATTGGAAGATGCTAGATGCAAAGTTATGATGGATAAGCTCATTGTTGAAATTCCTCTGATTGATGTTGTGAAAACATCTCATATGATCAGAAGGTATGTGAAGCGGATGGTGACTAAGGATCTGAATATTGAGAAAAGTGTGATGCTGATCTCTGCACATGTCAGCACTGTTATCCAGAACAAGATTCCGGAAAAACTTCCATACCCTGGAAGCTTCATTTTGGACTGCAACATCTTCTCTGACAGGTTTGCAAGATCGTTGTGTGATTTGGGTTCTAGCGTTAATTTGATGCCTCGATCAGTTGTAGTCAACCTTGACATGACCGACTTTCAATCAACTAGGATCACGCTTATACTAGCTGATCGATCTGTACGCATTTTCCAAATGGTGTACTTGAGGATGTTCCCATCAAGATCGGAGATTGTTTGATTCCCACTGATTTTGTGGTATTGCAATATGAGGAAGAACCTAAAGACCCCCTCATTTTAGGGAGACCTTTCCTACCTACAGCTGGTGCCATCATTGACGTGAGGAAAGGAAAGATAGGTCTAAATGTGGGTGATTTAGTGATGAACTTCGACATAGATAAGCTGGTAAAGAGACCCACCATTGATGGACAGACTTTCTCTGTGGACACACTTTCAAACCTGCCTGCGGAAATCTTCCACGAGATGCATCCTGAGGATCTTTTGGAAAGAGCTCTGATAGCTTCTACAGAGGAAACAGAGCATCTAGACGACATTGCTACTGGGTATGTCAGGATGATGGATGCGAGTGAACAAGTGATGTAGTTGGTTGGTACAGAGGAGTCTATTGAGACATCAGAAAAGGCTGCACCAATCAGTGATTGGAGTGCATAGAGAGCTCCAAAACTCGATCTCAAGCAACTCCCAGTAGGGTTGAGGTACGATTTTCTTGGTGAAAGCTCTTCTTATCCTGTTATTGTTAATGCTTCTTTAAACAACACAGAGCTCACTTTATTACTAAGTAAGCTGCGCAAGTTTCGCAAAGCTCTTAGCTATTCTCTTGATGATATTGCAGGTATCTCTCCATATTTGTGCATGTGTAGGATCTATCTTGAGGATGAGACAAAGTCATCAGTTGAGCATCAGAGGCGGCTGAACCCGAATCTGAAAGAGGTTGTTAAGAAAGAGATCATAAAATTGCTGGAAGTTGGTATCATCTATCCTATTTCAGACAGCAATTGGGTTAGCTGATATATCTGTATTTTACCTGTTTTAAGCATACATTGATAACCCATTTAGCATTGTTTCATCCTTCATTCGCACCATTTAGAGTCACTTGCTTCTGTTTTACATACTTAGGCATTCTTGCATTGGTATTGTATACATCTTTTGCATAAGGGGTTGAAATAGGTGATTTGGAGCTTCTAAGAGCTAAGGAAGGAATGAAAATGAAAACATGCACAAAGCTGGATCGAGGAGCATATGAAACAGAGGAGAAGGCACCAGAGAAGCCACTCGATCATGCACTCGATCGACCACTCGATCGCATGATAGAGTCGACCACAAAGGCACCAGAAAAGCCACTCGATCGTGCACTCGATCGACCACTCGATCGCATGATAGAGTGCACGATAGAATCGACCACAAAGGCAACAGAACTCAACCACTCGACTATGGCCTCGACTGGCCACTCGATCACCAGCTCGAGTGCGTGATCGAGTCCAACCACCGAATGCTATTTTGTCTGTTTCTGTACTAGGGTTTGTAACCCTCACTATAAATAGACTCCTTAAGTCATTTACTGAGGGGGATTACGTTTTTCCTTAGGATTTTCTCTGTAGCCACCAAGAATAGTTTATTTTGTAATATAGATTTGTCTCAATCTATTAAGTTTCTGGTGTTGATTCTTTGAAACTTCTTACTCCTTTGATCTTTAACTTTCTGATTATGCAAGTTTTAAAGATTTATGGGTTTGTGTTCTTGAGCATGATTTCTGGGTTTGAGTAGTTTCTAGGGTTCTTGAGGATGGGATAGATTAGTGAGGAATCCTTAGTCTCCTAGGTCGTTTGAGCTTAGATTTCTATGAATCCCTTCTGGATTAGTGTTCTTAATGCTAATTTTTCTTTGATCAATTAGAATTAGAACCCAGACATTTCCACACCCACCAAGTGTTTGATGAAATGTATGAACCAACGAATTCCAGAGATTTACATATCTAGCCTAAGGGATTAGTTGTTTGGAGTGTTTATTGGCTTTAATAGACTGAATCTTAATGCCTATTAGGTTAGATTTTGCTAATGAGAATTAGGTCTGGAACTAGCTTAGCTTGATGATTTCTGTCATGAGAGTGGATTAGTCAACTTTTGAGTATATTGTCTAGGGATTAGCTTATTGCTTGAGTTTTGTTAAACACCTAGGTTGACTAAGGAGGATTCACTAGTCCATTACTCCCATCCTTAGGAGCTTCTTGTTTATCTGATTATTCTGTTGCTATTCTCTGTTTCTGTAGTTTCTGTAGCTTCTGTAACTTCTGTTTGTTTCAATTTTAGTTCTTGTTTTAGTTTCTGCTAATGCTTTCTGCTCATTTAGGTTGCTAGACAATATAAACTTTATTGCTTGGCTTGACTTAAATTGATATGTTGCATCTTATCTGTTAGCATCACACCTGATTGGATTGATAACCTTCTGTATTGCAATGACATGATAATGCATTAGGGTAATTGATAGCAAAAATCCTATTATCAATTTGGTGGCATTGCCAATTGGGTGATTGATTGTTACATTTAGCATTTCAGATCTCTTAAGATCAAGTTTTTTTTCACTCTACTTTGATCACTGACTTGGTGGTTCTTTCTCTGTGATCATTCTGAGTAAAGCGCTACATGGCCGATATGATCATTCCAGAAAGGATTTCGGTTCCTCTCTGTGAACTGCTCCAAGCATAAAGAACTTGAAAAGTCAAGCTTAGTGACTTTAAACAAGCTCACTTGGGAGGAAGTCATATTGCTTTAATTTTTTGGTATTTTTGTTGTGTTTTTCCTAGTGTTTCAGGTGGTCAGGTCACATGAGAAGGGTTTGATCACAAGTTGATCGATCGAGAACAAGCAGAGCCGACTCAAGCAAGCCACTCTATCACCCACTCTATCGCGTGATCGAGTCCATGATCGAGTCAATGATCGAGTGCACCAATCGAGCCCAGTTACACCAGAAAAAGCATGGACGCATTACTCACCTCCTACTTCACCAATCCATGAGGTAATTTCTCCACCTTATCATTGTACTATCCATTGCATGTTTAATGTTTTTATTGTTGATTCCTAAATCTTTCTTCAGATTTTTATTACACAAGGGACTGTGTAATTTAAGTTTGGGGGAGGATTTAAGATGCGTTTGATGTGTATTCTGTTAATCTTATTTTCAATTTTTGCATACTTGAGTTGCATATCATTTAAGGCATTGAAAAGCATAAAAAATTGAAAAATTTAGAGAAAAATATCCAAAAAAAAAAGTATGTTCATGTAGTTGCATTAGGATTGAGTCTAGTATGTTATGTTGCATTTGCATAGGGGATTAGGATTATTACAACCTTGCAAGCTTGCTGATTCATTAGATAAATTCAATGCCCAAGTTAGTAGTTGTCTGTGTTGCTTGTTGAATGAGTTTGAAACATAAAACTGCACCATACTTGGAATACATGATTTGAATTCTAGCCTTGATTGAAACATGTTGTGATCTGATGCCATTCTCTATATATTGTAACATAAACTTGACTCATAAATATCTTGTTATGCATTGAATTTGAACTCATGGATACCATATACATACTTGGATTTCCTTTCTCCTTTTACCACTCTTGTCAATCCAAGTAGCTGATTCCCATCATTGGAATAGTTTCCCACACCTTTACCCTATCCTTCTTTCAAGGCAATTGTGATTTCTGAGTGTTTTGCCTATTTTCGGATTGAGCTTGGTAGAAAGTGTTAGGTTTGAGCCAACAAGAATAGCATCCTATGTAGTTCTAGTCCACGCTTTTTGGACTAGATAGGGCTAGATGGAAACTTGATTATGAGTTTGGGATTGGATTGGAAAAAGAGAAAGAAAGAAAATGTTAAGAACTCTTAGGAGGGAGAATGTAAAAAATAAAAGAGTTGGTTGTTCTAGTAAAGGATTTGGACAGTATTGAAAAGAATGGTTCTGGGCAAAAGAAAAAAAAGATAGAAAAGAGGAAAAGAGCAAAAAGCTTGAGATGTCTTTGATAGAAAGAGGAAAGAGAACTAGAGTTAATAAGAAAAACCCCAATCCGCTAGAAGTGATAAAAATCAGAAGGAAACCTCTCCTAAGAGTAAGAACAATTAAAGGTGTGAGCTAATAAGAAGAGCTCAAGAAAAAGGGTAGAAATAGGATCATCTTCTGAGTTTAGAAATAGGAAAGTTGAAATAAGGTTTTGCATCTTTGGGTAGATGGGATTATGTTCTTATATGCATAGGTTGGCCTTTACCTTTAGCATTCTACTAAGGCTCAGTTCTTTTCTTAAGAGATCCCTCTGATGAATCGCTTAAACCACACATGAAGGGACCATCTTTGTCTCTTAACCTTACCCTTAGCCAAATGAGTTCATTGAACATGCATAACTTCATTCATGGTTTCTGCTTAATGAATATTAAAGGGAATGGTTGATTTGAATGCATGTCTAGGTTTAGACTGAACTAGAGTTGTGTTGTGAAGAGTATGGCTAAGGTTTTTAAGTATGACTCACTCACCTTGCACCTTAGAATTGTTAACTTGGACATTGATTTTAACTATTCTAGTTTGCTTTGGTTCTGAATCCCCACCTTCAACCTCTTCTCCAGCTTCTGTCTTGTTTGTTTGCTTGAGGGCAAGCAAAGACTAAGTTTGGGGGAGTTGATATCTCTGTATTTTACCTGTTTTAAGCATACATTGATAACCCATTTAGCATTGTTTCATCCTTCATTCGCACCATTTAGAGTCACTTGCTTCTGTTTCGCATACTTAGGCATTCTTGCATTGGCATTGCATACATCTTTTGCAAAGCTGGATCGAGGAGCATATGAAACAGAGGAGAAGGCACCAGAGAAGCTACTCGATCATGCACTCGATCGACCACTCGATCGCATGATAGAGTCGACCATAAAGGCACCAGAAAAGCCACTCAATTGTGCACTCGATCGCATGATAGAGTACACGATAGAGTCGACCACAAAGGCAACAGAACTCAACCACTCGACTATGGACTCGACCGGCCACTCGATCACCAACTCAAGTGCGTGATCGAGTCCAACCACCGAATGCTATTTTGTTTGTTTCTGTACTACGGTTTGTAACTCTCACTATAAATAGACTCTTTAAGTCATTTACTAAGGGGGATTACGTTTTTTCTTAGGGTTTTCTCTATAACCACCAAGAACAGTTTATTTTGTAATCCAGATTTCTCTCAATCTATTAAGTTTCTGTTGTTGATTCTTTGAAACTTCTTACTCCTTTCATCCTTATCTTTCTACAAGTTTTAAAGATTTATGGGTTTGTGTTCTTGAGCATGATTTTTGGGTTTGAGTAGTTTCTAGGGTTCTTGAGGATGTGATAGATTAGTGAGGAATCCTTAGTCTCCTAGGTCGTTTGAGCTTAGATTTCTATGAATTCCTTCTGGATTAGTGTTCTTAATGCTAATTTTTCTTTGATCAATTGGAATTAGAACCCAGACATTTCTACACCCACCAAGTGTTTGATGAAATGTCTGAACCAACTAATTCCAGAGATTTACATATCTAGCCTAAGGGATTAGTTGTCTAGATTGTTTATTGGCTTTAATAGACTGAATCTTAATGCCTGTTAGGTTAGATTTCGCTAATGAGAATTAGGTCTGGAACTAGCTTAGCTTGATGATTTATGTCATGAAAGTGGATTAGTCAACTTTTGATTATATTGTCTAGGCATTAGCTCATTGCTTGAGTTTTGTTAAACACCTAGGTTGACTAAAGAGGATTCACTAGTCCATTACCCCCATCCTTAGGAGCTTCTTGTTTATCTGATTATTCTGTTGCTATTCTCTGTTTCTGTAGTTTCTGTAGTTTCTGTAGCTTCTGTTAACTTCTGTTAGTCTTAATTACTTGTTTCAATTTTCGTTCTTGTTTTAGTTTCTGCTAATGCTTTCTGCTCATTTGGGTTGCTAGACAATATAAACTTTATTGCTTGGCTTGACTTAAATTGATCTGTTGCATCTTATCTGTTAGCATCACACCTGATTGGATTGATAACTTTCTGTATTGCAATGACATGATAATGCATTAGGGTAATTGATAGCAAAAATCCTATTATCATTAGTCCAGTGCAGGTGGTTCCTAAGAAAGGAGGGGTTACAGTGGTGAAAACTGACAAGAACGAGTTGATTCCCACACGAACAGTGACAGGGCACAGGATGTGCATTGACTACAGAAAGCTGAATGCTGCAACAAGGAAAGACCATTTTTCTTTACCTTTCATTGATCAGATGTTGGAAAGGTTGGCAAGTTATTCGTACTACTGCTTTCTTGATGGATACTCAGGGTTCTTTCAGATTCCAATCCATCCAGATGACCAGGAGAAGACTACTTTTACTTGCTCGTATGGTATCTTTGCATATCGCAGGATGCCATTTAGACTTTGTAATGCTCCTGCAACCTTTCAGCGGTGTATGATGTCGATCTTCACAGATATGATCGAGGATTACATGGAAATCTTTATGGATGACTTTTCTGTTTATGGGTCTTCATTTAAAGACTGCTTGGACAATCTGTGCAAAGTGTTTGTTAGGTGTGAAGATAAGCATTTGGTTCTGAGTTGGGAGAAGTGTCATTTCATGGTTAGAGATGGTATTGTGCTTGGGCACCGGATTTCAGAAGCTGGGATTGAAGTCGACCGTGCCAAGATTGAGGTAATGACAAGTCTACCACCTTCAAACTCTGTGAAATCAGTTAGGAGCTTTCAAGGACATGCTGGGTTTTACAAGAGATACATCAAAGATTTCAGCAAAATCGCCAAGCCGTTATCCGCTTTGCTCTGTAAGGACGTTAAATTTGAGTTCACTGTTGATTGTCTTTCAGCATTTGAACAGATAAGGCAGCTTTGGTGACTGCTCCGACCGTCTAACCCCCAGATTGGAATTTGCCTTTCAAGGTTATGTGTCATGCCAGCGATTTCGCTGTTGGAGCTGTTCTGAGACAGAAGAAGGACAAGAAACTTCATGCAATCTATTATGCTAGCAGAACACTCGATGACGCACAGAGAAACTACGCAACAACTGAGAAGGAGTTGTTGGCTGTTGTGTTTGCTTTTGAGAAGTTTCGTACTTACTTAGTTGGATCTAAGGTCATTGTGCATATAGATCACTCTGGTCTCAAACACTTGATGCAGAAAAAGGATGCTAAGCCCAGATTGCTGAGATAGATTCTTCTTCTTCAGGAATTCGACATTAAAGTCAGGGATAAGAAAAGAGTCAAGAATGGTATTGCTGATCATCTTTCAGGGATTGAGATTGACGATGGTGTTCCTATACGTGATTCTCTGCCTGAGGAGACCATAAACTGGGTGGAAACAGGATTTTTAGAGGGATCTGCAGAGTTTCCTGAGATAAAATCTGCAGAATTCTCCCGAAGCAGTGAGTGTGTCGATCGACACCACTTACGTAGAGACGGACAATTGTCGACCAAACCACTACACGCTCGACACAACCAGTCGACATGCGGTATCAGTGTCGATCGACACCCGTCAGCAGTTGCGCCTGAGTTGGATTATGAAGGGTACATTGCTTCTGTTGCTACTCTGAATCGACCGTGGTATGCTGATATTGCCAACTACCTAGCTGCAGAAGACGAGCCGGATAACTTCAAAGGATATGCTAAGAAGAAGTTCTTGAGAGAACTTAGGCGATTTTACTGGGATGAGCCCTACCTGTATAAGCACTGTTCCGACAAGATTTACAGAAGATGCGTTGCAGAATCTAAAGTTTCGGAGGTGTTGTTTCACTGTCACGGGTCTGAATACGCGGGACACTTTGCTACTTTTAAGACAGTGTTTAAAGTTCTTCAAGTAGGCTTTTGGTGGCCTACAATGTTCAAGGATGCTCATGCGTTCATATCCACATGTGATGTCTGTCAGCGCAGAGGAAAGATCAGCCAAAGACACGAGATGCCACAAAACTTCATCCTAGAGGTTGAAGTCTTTGTTTGCTAGGACATTGATTTTATGGGTTCTTTTCCCTCATCTTTCGGGAATAAGTACATTCTGGTTGCTGTGGATTACGTATCTAAGTGGGTAGAGGCGATTGCTAACCCGAAGAATGATTCTACGGTGGTTCTTAAGCTGTTTAAGTCCATAATCTTTCCGCGTTTTGGAGTTCCTCGAATTATGATCAGTGATGGTGGTTCACATTTCATCAACAGGGTCTTTGAAAAGCTGCTGAAAAAGCATGGGATACATCATCGCGTTGCTACTCCTTATCATCCTCAGACAAGTGGACAGGTGGAAGTATCCAACAGGCAGATCAAAGAGATTCTGGAAAAGACAGTAAGCAAGACAAGGAAAGATTAGTCTGCAAAGTTGGATGATGCACTCTGGGCTTATAGGACAGCTTTCAAAACTCCACTTGGAACTACACCGTTTCATCTGCTTTATGGGAAAGCTAGTCACTTTCCAGTGGAACTGGAACATAAAGCAGCTTGGGCTGTAAAGATGATGAATTTCGACATCAGGTCTGCTGTAGAAAATAGGTTGGTTCAGCTCAATGAGTTGGATGAAATCAGATTCCACGCCTACGAAAACTCTAAGCTGTATAAGGAGAGAACAAAGGCATACCATAATAAGAAAATCACCTCCAGGACATTCGAACCCAATGACCAGGTACTTCTGTACAACTCTCGTTTACAATTATTTCCTGGAAAATTGCATTCTCATTGGTCAGGTCCTTTCACCATCAAAGATGTTCGACCATATGGTGTTGTTGTCCTAATGAACTATGACGGCAAGAAGTTTACTGTGAATGGACAAAAGGTGAAACATTACTGGGCAAAGGCCGAAATCCCAGACGGACACATCATCCGTTTGGAGGATGCATCCACTGCTTAATCCGCTGTCAAGTCGAGCTAATAACTCAAAACAAGCGCTTAGTGGTAATACTATATCATTTTCATTTACTTATTATAGTTTTAGTTTCAATTTCATTCAAAAAAAAAAAAAAAATGTTTGTCGAACCATGGTGTTGGTGACGATCGACACCAATAGTTTATAAACCCAGAACATGTCGAGCGTCATAACCCGAATTCGATTAAAAACTTCAAAACTCTCTAACTCTCGCGATTTTGGGGTGATTTTGGTGATTTCAGGGGCTAATCTCATCAGAATTTCACGATCTATCCATTTCCCCACTCCCCTTGCTTGATTTGTGACAATGCAGCCGTGTAGGAAGTGGAACCGAGACGACGGAGCTTCCTCTTCTCAGCCATCGTCGGCCCCTCCACCTTCTCAGCCGCTGCCGCGCCCTTCTTCACCACAGGTAGCTCCTCAATCTCGTCCTCCATGGCCTAGAATAGAAGGTAGAAGAATCGCTTCAGGCAGGGTTTGGGAGAAATCCCCAAAAGAGGAAACAGAGAGTGAAGCTTGTGTTTACAGATAAATTTCAGAAGATTGGATGAGTATATTACTCTGTTTTACAATGCTTGGTTGGGGGTTGAGATTCGGCCAACTAGAGTTGCCGATATGGTTGCAATGCGGAGAATGGGTATTCGAGAGGATGTTCTGAGGCTTCTGAGGAAGATGGGATTAGGCACGATTATAACCAAGCACTATGACCTGTTCCTTGACTTGGTTCGCCAGTTCTTGGCCACGGTTCGTGTCTACTATAGCAATGAGGTCGTCAAGAACGCTCAGGAAGGTACGCTAACTTTTCTGGTTAGAGGTGTGCGCTATAGGATCTCCCTTCGCGATCTCTGTAGCCTGTATAATTTCCAGTGCGACACAGCTGGGGTAGCACTTCCCTCTGTTTTCCATGATGCACAGGCTTTTTGGTCCTATTTCGAGAATGGGCGTTATGATTTGAAGACTTCGACGCAGTCTGATGTTCGCCATCCTGTTTTGAGGTATGTCATTCGCCTCCTTGGGAACACCATATTGTGCAAGATGGAACCTGGAAAGATGAGGTTGTCTGAGTTAGTATTGCTTTCCTATGCTATTGGTGATCTCTGTGGTGAGGGTTTTGAATGGCCTGAGCTGGATGATAATGTTAACTTAGGCGCTGTGTTTGCACACCATTTAGTCTCCTTGAAGACTAAGCCATTGTCAGGTCGTGGTCCTAAGGTTGAGAGTGTAGGTAGCCTCCTAACACCTATCTTTAGGCATTTTGGGATTGCTACAGAGAGCTGCTGTATTGTTACCAGGCATTCCCTTATGGATGAGGAGCATCTAAAGAGTGCTCGATGGATTAAGTCAAATTGGCTCTGGTCTTTCAGCGACTCTTCGGGGTAGTTCTTCACGCTCTATACCCTTATCTGCAGAGGATGCTCCTATTTCAGACCTTGCTGGAGGTCCATCACTTGAGCTTCCTCCGACCCCAGAGATTCCTATGGCTACAGCAGAGTTTCAGCGCTATGTGGCTGACAGCTTCCAGAGTATTTGGCAAGTGATTGCTCGGTTGTCTCGCTGCGGATGTGTTCGCCCGTTGACCCGCTGTTCTGCTCCCTCTCGCCATGAGCTCACCACTTCACCTTCAGATGACGAGGCTACAAATGAGGGCTAGTTCCTTCGCTATCACCATGGTTCATTTTTTGTTTCTTTTCTTTTCCTTTTTATTGAGTCATTTTATTTTTCTTTGAGTCAGTTTGTCAGCTTTTATTTGAAATTTGTATGGATTTATGATGTTTTATGTCACTGCTTTTAATCTGTGTGTGCGTGTTTACAGTGTTCTTTGGATTTAGATTGACATTACAATTTTTCTTGCTAGAAATCGTCTCTGCTTATAGGAAGGGAGTCGATCGACACTAAACTCTAGTGTTGCTCGACACCAACACACCATCCGACATGTCACTCGCCACAAACGTTTGGTGACGATCGACACCACCCATTGGTGACGCTCGACACCAATCACAGGTTCCTCTATGACTTTCATTTTTCCACTCGGTTCCATATCTAATTCTTTTATTTTACCGACTTTAGGTTTGGTACCACTGGGGACAGTGTTACTTAAGTCTGGGGGCGGTAGTTGTTGACGTTGTGTTTGTTTTTGAGAGTCAGTCGTGTCAGTCATATTCGTTTTATTGAGTCACAACTTTGGTTAGGAAATAACGACCTCTCTTCTTAGTCTATTTGCGTGAGTGACTAATGCTGCAGATTTAGTTTAAATCCGACTAATAGAAAATCCAAAGACTGATCGGTAACCCAGAGCGACCCATACTTCGCAACAGAATCCACTACAGCCAGAGCTAATTTCTGAGCTCTTCCTTTTACCTCATCAATGCAACTGGTGTTCATAGGGCTTGACTCCCCGTTCCTACCTGACAAACGAAAACCTGAATGCAAAAGTGATGGTACTCCTCTCTCTTATTCGAAAAAAAAAAGAGAAAAACAAAAGATGAGATGACTTTGTTTTAAGTAAAGGGAGAGAAAAATTTTCAACGACCCCATTATTTTACTTTGAAAGGAATGATCACATGAAAGTTGGAAGTGAGGTTAGGAAAATTTCTAATGATACCATTATTCGCCTACACTGTTGATAAAAAAAAAAAAACAACAACACAAAAGATGTTGAGAAAAAAATAAGTCTGGGAGAGAGAAAGAGTACCAAAGAGTGCGAAAATTGGTTGGTTTGTCATGGTATTGCACGGGAATGAAGAAGGTTCTTGGCACTGATTTCATTGATGAGACCCAGCGATGAAGGCTGTGGAGAATGTTGCGAAGTTGTGGGTTAAATTTGGGGAGTTGAAATGTCTACGGAGAAGTACATGGTGGTTCGATTTGGATTAGTCTGCTAAGCATATGAATTATGGTTTGAATGCTCAACGCAATAGTCTACAGAGAGAGAGAGTTTCCACGGTTTTCAAACTTCTTTTACAGGTTAAATTTCTGTTTTGCTTCAAGGCAAGCAAAGGCTAAGTCTGGGGAAGTTGATAAATCATGGTTTTTACGATTTTTAACCATGATATTAGTCTTGTTTTAGAGTCTTTTTAGTGTCTTTCGAGTCTTTTAGAGTCATTGCAGGTTCAGGTATGTTTTGGACTCAGTTGGAGCATCTTGGGAGATTTGGAAGCATTTGGCATTTTGTAGCTGAGAAGAGCGACTCGAAGACCATAATGGGTGCTGGTGTCGATCGACACTGCCCCTTAGTGTCGCTCGACACCGGTCATGACCACTTGTTGCACACGAGTTTTAAAGACTTTTGAAGAATTGTATATTTGCCCATAAGTTTTTTGTAATTGCAAGACAAGTCCTTGACGTATTTTGGAGTATAATTAGTTGTTTTTAGAGTTTTGGAGACACACCTTTTACATTATTCTTATTCTAGTTTTCAAGAGCTTTTGGGGAGAGACAGATCAGAACTCATTGTAGAGAGAAGATTTTGAACTTCCTTGTTTCTTATTTTACTTATCTTAATGCAATTTATTTAATTCATGATGTGTATTTCATTGATCATGTCTGAGTAATCTACCTGTTAGATTTAGGGTTTTTCTAGGGTAAGGATGAATTGTTGAATTGGATAGATTTGTTAGGGTAATCATATGGTTCTTCATCTAGGTTGATATTAATGCTAGTTCTAGATTGATCACCTGGAATTTAGATCATAGGATAATTGGTAGACACGAAAGTGTTATCGATTCCCTGAATTAAACCTTGATGAGCAAAATACATATCTGCAAAGACATTTGATTTAGGGATTTTGTGAACATATCAAACTTGAATCTAATGCATGTTTTGATTGTTGAATTCGCAAAGAAATTTGGAATACACTATTTTAGACATAGATAATCTCTGCAACGAAAGTTGATCGATTTGAAGTTTGTGTTGTGAGTTGAAGAACGGTTCTTAACCAACCCCTATTCTGTTTATCTGTTTTACAATTCTGAATTCCCGAAAATTTTTTCTAAGTCTAGCTTTTTCCCTATTGAATTTACAACTTTTACATTTTTACTTTGTTCGTTTTACATTGCATCTTTTGACATTTAGCTATATTTCCAAACTGCTAATCTATTGTGTGAACCTTAGTCCTTGTGGATTCGATCCCTAAGTACTACATTGATCTCTTAATTTTAGAGAGTAGCTCTAAGGTTAATTTGAGCATATCAACAAGAAAAGATGAAGATCTATATGAATATCCCTAATCATTATATCAATATCGAATGACGAAACTCATGGAGTCTCTTAAGCCTAACAAGGGATCTACTCAAACATGGAGTGAGTAAACATGCAGCGATATGTGAAATTCATAAGATATAGCATTAAACAGTAAAAAAAGGGTTCATAAATCTTCTCTATAGCGAAGTACAAAGCAAGTTCTCCTTCGAAGCTCTTGAGAACCGAAAAACTATGAAAACTATGAAGAATGTGTTTATGGTGGTGTGTGTGGCTGCTCTCTGATGAGAGACATGCGTGTGTGTGTCTTTTAGGACGTCACAATATGGATTTATAAAGGTGAAGGTCGTCTAAGGAAGGATCATGATGAATTGGCAGAATTCTAGAATATTCCCTTATTTCTAGGGATCGATCGATCCTTTCCTGGGCTCGGTTGATCTCTCTTCAGTTCCTATACTTGCTTATTTTACTCGACATATTGACATGTTTTCAATAAATTTCGTCATATCTTTTGATTACACCGTTGAATTTGCTTTAAACCACTTAGAAATGAAAGCTAACTCATGTGGTTTTCTTGTGACCAAGATTCATCTAGTTTGGTGTTAAGAATGTCCTCCATTGGATGTTAAACTTCTGAAGCACAAAATATGTCCAAGAAGGTATTTTGCTCTCTTTTTCTCCATTTTATTCAAATAGTCTGAAATGGCCCTTGAAACTACAAATATTAGAAAATACCTTAAAAGCCCATAAAAAATGCCAAACACTTACTAAACACCTATGAAAACAACAGTAAAAATGGGTAAAACACCTACCATCCACAAAACATATCTACAAGCAAATCAATAGACAATACTAGATCTTTATGCACAAGTATATGACAAACAATGAGCCCATCATCTCGGCGACCCACCTTTCTTTTTGTCTCATCAACCTAGTCCCCATTCTCCTCATAATCATATATAATCAACTATCACCCTAAAATCCAGAGAAATGTTGTCACAAATCACAATCTTTACCTTAGACGCAGTTTAATAAGTTTGGTGCGGTTTGAGGTCCTTCTCATTGTCGACTTTCTTTTTTATCCTTTTCCTTCTTTCTCACAGCTGCTCTTTAAGGTCAAAAAAAGTATGAAGTTAAGATTCCTATGGAATTCTTTTTATAAAGGCCAAAAAAATCCTAGAGACCACATTAAACTTACTGGCTTTTAAGTTAATACCAAATCCAGGCCATTAATGCGTTTAAACCCTTGGTCAATGAGAGTGTCCTTTTTAAGTCTTAGGCCACAAAAGGTAGAAATTTTTTTATCTAAATCAGTTCCGAGGTATTACAATTCTCCTGAAGTAAGAAGATCCAAGCTATATTATATAACATAGCAATGCAATCGAATCTTGCAACACCGTTCATCTGCCAAAAACCTCCCGCGACCATCACAACGGTTCACACAACTCTTGACCAACCCGGCCAACACAGTCTAATCACGAGATCGAACATTATCGACATTCGAGGTCTACATCCGATTGCTTTAGACTCACATCATAGACTCATTGCTCACAACTCATCATACCACTCCACTCTCAGACGCAAAGTATTTCGAGTTCTGGGTACACAATACCACTCCCACTCTCAGGCCACAAAGTCATTTGAGCTATCGGTATCACACTCATACCACTCTCACTCTGGGCCAAACGACCTTACGAGCTTTGGATATCATATCCGTACCACTCACACTCTGGGCCATATAACCTTACGAGCTCTGGGTATCATAACCATACCACTCACACTCTGGGCTATACAACCGTACAAGCTCTGGGTGACAGGGAAACTATTCATTCCTTAAAGAGTTGTACATGACCAAACCGTCCTCCGAGCAATCATGTCTATATGTCTAACAACATCTCCGACCGAAACTACCTCTCGTGGTTCGCGTACAACATCGCAATGTCATAACCACCCGCTCATATTCCAACTCCGGAATATTGTCTTAACCATGACCAATCCCTTAGATCAACTCAAACATCCCAGTCACTCGGGGTGTTTTTCCATACTCTCTTCCCGAGTATAAATCAAGTTTTAAATTCCCTTAAAACTTCCTTTCAGAACTTCATGTTCATTAACTTTTCATGACATCATAAGTCACCAATCCATAAGAAATACTCATCTAATTAAAACTCCAAAAATGTATTAATCATTACAACCTCAACAAAATACATAATGAATAAATCGCACAAAAATGCTTAAACTCTGAAATTGGAACCCATAGATGATAGCTCAAGCCTTGGCCTGCTTCTCAAACCACTTCTTGAACCTCGCTTTCATCCTCGCGTCTGGTTCCCAAGTTTTCTCCTCAACACCGTCGCAATCCCACAAAACCTTGATTATTGGAATCTTCTTCCGGCAATCCTCCTTGACCTTCTTCTCAAGAACCCTCACCGGTCTCGTCTCTAAGGTCATGTTGGGCTGAAGATCTGCAGGAATCTTAGCCAACATTTCATCATCCTTATACAAATACTTCTTCAACATCGACACATGGGAGACCTTGTGAAATACCTCCATAATCTCTGGTAACTCCAACTGATATACAACCGGTCCAACTCGCTCAACAACCCTAAACGGACCCATGTACCTCGGACTCAGCTTAGTCTCGGTAATGGACCTGTTAGGACTCCGCAACATCGCCATCTTGAGATACACTCTATCTTCCACCTCAAACTCAAGCTCTTTTCTTCTCTTATCAGCATAACTCTTTTGCTGATCCTGAGCTTCCTTCATATTCAGCTTCAAAACCCGGATCTTCTCCGTAGTTTCTTGAACAAAATCCGCATCATAAATGCTTCTCTCTCCTACTTGGGTCCAGCATAACAGTATACGACATAGCGTCCCATACATCGCCTCATATGGAGCCATCCCAATACTCACCTGGTAGTTATTATTATAAGCAAACTCCACCAAACTCCACCAAACTCCACCAAACTCAGGTGATCCACCCAATGACCACTCCAATCAAGTACACACATCCTCAGGAAATCCTCGAGAGTATGAATGGTTCTCTCGGATTGCCCATCTATCTGAGGATGATAAGCCGTACTCAGATGCACATTAGTGCCTATCTCAGCCTGGAACGCCTTCCAGAATGCCAAAGTGAACTTAGGATCCCGGTCTGACACTGTACTCACCGGTACTCCATGAAGTTTTACTATCTCATGCACATACTTCCTCGCCAAAACCGCTGCTCCATCATTCTTCTCAATGGCCAGAAAATGTGTTGACTTTGTCAGACGATCAACAATAACCCAAATAGCATCCTTGGTCCGGGAAGTTGGCAACTCCACCACGAAATCTATCGTAATCATATCCCACTTCCACTCTGGAATAGGTAAACTTTACAACAATCCACTCGGAACCTGGTGCTCTGCCTTCACTAACCCAGTGATAACAACGCTTCAGATCACAGTACATCTTAGTCGCCCCTGGATGAATCAAAAATATGCTCGCATGAGCCTCACTTAGGATCTCTCGCCTTAAACTCTCATCTTTGGGCACACAAACTCGGCTGTGCACAAGAATTATCCCGTTAACAGAGACCTGATACTTAGAACCCGCATCTTTGGAAGCATTAATCAATCCCTTATCTTTCTCCTGAGCCAACCGAACCCTGCTCAGAAGATCTGCCTGATTAGCTGCCTCCAAACCCAATGGTTCCTGCGAAGTAGCACACATCCTCAACGTGCTAAGCTCGCATACCAATGACTCCATATTCCTGAGCCGAAGCCACTCGCTTGCGGCTTAAAGCATCTACAACCAAATTAGCCTTCCCGGGATGGTAAGCTATCTCCAGATCATAATCTACAACCAACTCCATCCATCGCCCTGCCTCAGATTCAACTCTGGCTGAGTAAACATGTACTTCAGGCTCTTATGATCTGTGAACACCTGAACCTTTCCGCCACAAAGATAAGATCTTCAAATCTCCAGGGCGAAAACAACTGCAGCCATCTCAAGATCGTTGGTAGGATAGTTCCTCAACTGCCGCGAAGCATAGGCAATCACCTTCCCCTGCTACATCAACACACATCCGCGACCCCCTCTCGATGCATCTGTATACACCACATATGGCTCGCCTGACTCTGGCAATGCCAAGACTGGTGTGCTCGTCAACATTGTCTTCAGGTTCGTGAAACTCTCCTCACACTTTGGAGACCAAACAAAAGGAACATCTTTCCCTGTTAGCTTCGTCATAGACTGAGCCATACTCGCAAAACCCTTAACGAATCTCCGATAATAACAAGGTAAGCCAACCATAATTTTTCCAACAATCTATGGGGTAACAATTGTCGCCAAGTAAGCCTCACAACCCTTCTCGATCATCTTCTCGGCTTGCATAGCCGAGATCATGAGACTTCCATAAATCGGTCTCACACCCTGGTAAACCAACCTTTCTTTCTCCCTCTCGAAAACGACACGTCCCCGATGACAATCTATATGCACTCTGTACTTATCGAGCAAATCCATAACTAAAATGACATCATACAGCTCCACCGAACAGATGATCAAATCCGCTGGCATAGATTCTCCGACCACCTGAACATCCACGTTCCTAACTCGATCGTGAATAGTTAGAAACTTTCTTCCAGCAACCCGAATGACTCCCAACTACTTGTCGGGTTCACCACCGATATTGTCCTGCTCGGCCAATTTCGGAGTCACAAAACAATGCGACGCTCCAGAATCAAATAACACATGGGACTCAATACCTCCCACGATTAAGGCCCTACACAAATCTCATCAGCTAAGAACCCTAACACGACATCGTGAAGACAACACTCTCAAACAACTAGAATTTAACTCATATAAATCTAGAAGTGTGATCGGCCTAGAACTCGGTTCTCCCGTTCCCATGATGGAATACACTCAGGGCGCCGGTACAATCTGTCTAACCGATGGTGCCACTGCCACCTTTTGCTGCTGCAGCTTGGGACATTTCGGCTTGATATGCCCCACCTCCTTGAAGTTGAAGCACACCCGAGTATCAACACGTGTCTCACCCTTTTAAGGATAGCTCGCCATCCTGTGGTCCTTGCTTCCGCACTCAAAGCACCCCTAACCGCCCTGGCTAGCCCTTGAAGTATCGTCCCACTTACGCTTCGGTCCCTGCACCGGCTTACCGCATTTGCTGGAACTGAACTGATGTTGAGGCTTCTTTGCCTGAAGGGTTGGGCTGACTACCACCGCCTCATCCTTCAGACCCTCTTCTAACAATGCAACAATCTCACAAAACAACGGTTCCTCAACACGGCCTGAAGACCTCTCAAAAATCTCTACACTTGGACCTGCTCACCCTCCATGGCTCGACCAGCATATACACTGAGACGGTGAAACTCTGCCTCATATTCTCGAACCATCTGGTTCCTCTAAGACAACTCCAGATACCGTCCGTCCAACCGGTCTAATGCCTCCGGAAGAAAATACTTGGCGTTAAACTCTGCCACAAAATTCTCCCAGGTCATCTCCGCCTGAGCCCTCCTAGCCGCAATATCCCTCCACCAAAGATGTGCATCAGTCTGCAGATAGTGGACTACAAGATCAACCTAGTATCCCTCTGGACACCTAATCGAACGGAAATTCCATTCCATCCGCATCCTCCACTCATCCGCCTCCTCAGCTTTGGCACCACCCGGAAAAAATTTCGTGCCAATCCTCTACATCTGCTCCATCATCTTGAGGGAAGATGGGAGCCCATGTGCAACTGCAACCCTCGGCTGCACCTCGGCCACTGGTGGTACGTCTGGAGCCTACGCTAGTACCCTCTCTGGTAGCCTCTCCAACAGTCTGGTCAACAACTCTGCAATACGATCATCTCGGGCCTGAGCAACACCTGCTGCCATTCCTGCAGCATCTGCTGGAACTCCAGCCACATCGGTACCCCCACCGGCCACATCCTTAGACCCCTCCTGATACGCATGCGAGTCCATGACCTGTTCAACCGTAGCACTCTGTGCCACACTCTCATTTGCTACCGAGGCCTCGCGACCCCGTCCACGACCACGACCACAACCGCAACCACGACTTCTATTCTCGTTAGCCATCTCCACTTCCAAGAACGAAAGCTAACAGAACCAAAATCAACTTACCGTGGAATCTCATTGAAGGTTCGAAGATGATGATTCTAAGACTTCATGCTCATTCAAATTGACTAACTATCACATAATCAATTTTTCCAGCACAACCAAACAACGGTTTAACCACACTCATCAAGCATCACGAAATTCAATTAACCAAATTAAATTTTCTAAACCGTCCTAGAACCATAAACGCTTTGATACCAATTGAAACGACCGCTCCTGTTTTTTTTTAATGAATTAACTAATATCCCCATAAATATCAATTAATTTTTCCAATTAAAAATCATGTCAAAATCAACACAAACTAACTATCACACCCAAATTCAAATTGTCTTAAATAAATTATCCAAAATTCAGTCAAGACAATCCAGCAAAATTAACCAACATGCGATAATTCCGGAAATAAAACAAGAACAATAACAGACAACACCACAAAAACAAGACCCTAGATCATCCTCTCTTCCTCGCCATGATTCCACGCTCACACCTTATATTTACCTTCACCATAAAGAAAGAGATGCGTAAGTATTATCACAAATACTTAGTGAGGCGATCCTCCTATCTACGAGCTATACACACAAGCACATTAAGATCACAAATCAACACATAAATCATGAAACAACTCAAACCCATGAACAATCAACCCATTGACATGACCAAACCAGGAACTCGATTCTGGCTCCATCAGAAATCCAGCATACACATCACAGCAAACAAGTCAATCTCAATAGCTTAGATAAGCTCATGGTCACATACTCACCTCGAAACAAGGATGATTTTCGAACCAAAAACAACAATACCACAACCAGCAGTGACTTCCCACTCGCCCACAGTAGCTCCACTCACCCTACAGCCAACCACAACAACAAAACAACCTTTAACCTAAACTGGAAAAACTAGAAAAAAAATAGAAACGATCTGCCTCAAAGATTGAGTCACGAATAGAAATCTAACAGTCCAATTCCAATCTGCACCGTTGAAACTCAACTCTTACATGTCTTAGAGCTACCCTCAAAGTTTCGTGATGATTCGAGCACAGATGAACCCACAAATTTTTTTTGAATCCACGTTGGTCCAAATCGCGTCTGAAACATAGCACCTTACCAAAACGCGTATAACTCTTAGAATATTAACTCAAATCTAAATCCGCAAAGTGGTACTTCTAGGTCGAACCTCTTTTCTACCAGGTCTTGCCAGTTCTGTCTCCCTCTTACACTACACAACTCAGCTCTCTCGCTCTCACTCTCTCTCACTTCACAACCAACCCTCAGCTCTAATTCTCTTCTTTTTTTTGTATGCAGGTGACGACAAGGGAGAAGGAGGGGAAGATGGCGTGAGTTTATAGAAACCCTTAGAACTTTTTGGTTTAATTAAATTAAACCAAGATTTAACTTAACCGAAAATTAATTAAACCACCTTTTAGTTTAATTAATAAAACGGCCAGCTTAGTAAACCAACGAGAATTAAACCGATTCCATTCCAATTCCCAACAAATCTCTATTTTCCGGAACACGGGTGTTACACACATGCTTTTATTGCAATTGTACAAAACAATCAAAAACAAAGACATAACATAACTTTATGTACAAATCCCACCCATATATAAGAGAAACCACAGAAAATGAAAATAAAAAACAGAAACACAAACATCACAAAGAAGAGAGATCAATGGAGATAATAAGCGGAGTGTCTCCTTTTTCAACGACGAACGTTTTGAGAACAATCCCAGCCGGAGTACATACTTCGACGGCGTAAGTCCCATGGTAGCCTCTGAATGTGAACTCTGATTCATCATTGATAATCCCATATGCATGAGATAACCATTCTTGTTTCACCTCCATAAATCTTTTTCCAGCTTCGTTTACTTCTCCTTCTCCCTCAACCAGATTTGCGTTCTCTCTACTCATAGAGAGTTCCCAAAAACCCCATAGCATTATTCCTATTAACATCAAATACGTTTCCCAACGTTTAAGCCTACATTTTATTAATTAGGATTCCAATATACTTTTATTGATACTTAAAAAAAAAAAACAAGCAAAGGTCATGAAACAGAAAGTTTATATCATTTATCCACTAAAATGATGATTAATAAAGTTTCCAATTATTTCGTTAGAAAAAAGAAGAATATAAGTAATTTTATATAGAGTAAATGTATTTAATAGTCAAATTTCTAACCTTTTATTTGCATAAATGGCAGATTGCAAAATCATATATAAGTTGGTTCATTTATGTGTGTTTATAGTTAACTTCAATTAGTTTTGATGATGTTTTTAACAACTATCTTAAAATTTTATTTCATAAGACGCTATTTTATATGATATGACGCTAATTATTTATATAACATGCAAAAGAACGACACCGTTTATTTACGGTTTTTCACCGCATTTCTTTTTGAATTTTGGCTCCCCAATTATATATATAGCAAATTACCACATTTATACTAACTACTATTAAAAATATTTTACCCAAGCTTTTGAAATTAAATTTGGTTAAAATCGTACCAACTTTGATATAAATATCAAATACTACACTACTAATTATGACATATATATATATATACTTTTGTAGTATATATATATATATATGTCAAAATTCTAACCTCTTATTTGCATAAATGGCAGATTGCAAAATCATAAATTAGTTGGTTCATTTATGCGTTTTTTTAAATAACTTGAATTAATTTTGAGGATGTTCTTAACAATTATCTTAAAATTTTATCTCATAACACGCTATTTTATATGATATGATGCTAATCTTATTATATAAAGTTTGGTCTCAAAGTTAGTCATCAACATAATCGCGCTACGTGTCATGTCTATCGATTAGATTTCGACACGTGTCAAAGAATTTAATTTATTTTCCTTAATTAAATTAGAAAATTAATTATATATATATATACAAATATTAATCTACATGTGTATATTAATTTATTTTTAGCTTTTCTTTTTCTTCAGCAAAGAGGGAAACTAACAAAAAAAACAGAAAAATTGTGTTTATTAAAACAAATTGTGATTTTATTTTTTCTTTATTAAAATCGTTTTAATAAATTTTTATTTTATAATAATATATATATATTGGATATGATTACATTTGATATGAAAAATTTAGCTATAATCCATTAAGATATTAAAATCCAATCTTATTATATAAAACTTGATTCCAAAATTAGTAATTAACATGATCGTGACACGTGTCAAATCTATCAATTAGATATTGACACGTATAAAACAAATTAACCTTTTTCATAACAAAAAAGGAAAACTAATTAAAACATATTTACATATACTAATTTACATGTCTATATCTAAAAAAAAATTAGCTTTTCTTTTCCTTAACCAAAGAAGGAAAAAAAAAGATATTTACATATGCTAATTTTACGTGTGTTATTGGTCAATTAGATTTTCACATGTATCAATTTTTAAAAATTTATTTAGCATGTATATTTACCAAGAAACAATGAATGTTGAAGTTTAAAATAATAATATAAGTTATTCAACATTAATTTAATTGAATAAGAATAATATTTATCATTGTAATATAGTGCCTATTATTCGTAAGTGAAAACATAAAAAAACTTGAAAAAGGTAATAAGGTTATAAGAATAAATTTTTGATTACTTGATAAGAGTATTTAGAGCTGTCAAAGAAGGTTGGCCTGTCCCCGTCCCATTAGGTCCGTCCCGTGATGGGTCGGCCCGTTCGATCAGCGGGTAGCATATATGAAACCCAAACCGTCCCACGAATGTATGCGGATTTGTGGGTTGGTCCGCGGTTTAGTTTAAATAGTTTTAAATTAATTATTTTTAAAAAATATTATTAAAATATAAATAATAATAATTTTGAAAAGAAAATAATCTTATATATCATTATTTTTATAAATATTCTAATTTCATTTATTAAAATTTCTTGAAATTACCATATGTTTAATAAATATATTTGATTAACTATGTAAAATTACTTATTTATAAGTATAAATTATATTTTTATCAATAAATAGTAACCGCAGACCGATCCGCCAACCCGCGGGCAAATCTCATTAAACGCATGACCCACCGCGGATCAATCCACGAGGACTGCTTATATGCGTATTTAACATCTTATACCCGTCCCATAACAGAATGGGTTGGGCTTGATCCGCGGATTCTGACCTATTTTGGCAGCTCTAGAATATTGGTATAGTTTTACTTAAAATTTATAAATATAAGCGAAAACATAAAAATACTTTTAAAAAAAAGAATAGCTTATAGAAAATAATTTTTGATTACTTAGTGCGAATGTTAGTATATCCTATTTCATGTTTTTAATATAAATTTTAACTAACTTAAAATTAATTTGACATGAGGTACCATTATTATTTATGGGATTATGGTATATAAAAAATTAAATTTATAACAACGTTAGTGTTTTTACTAATTATGTTTTGTTAAATTTTTTACTTTTCTTACTAATTACGTTTTGTTAATTTAAAATAAAATATATAACTAAGATATATATATGATATGATGTATATATTATTTTGATATATGTTTTTTAGTTTTAATCTATTAAGATGAAGTGCACTGAATTAGAATCCAGTTTATTATGATAAAATAATTTGTTAAATTTTATTAGAAAATGAAATGTGTGAGGTTGAAATCCGGTTTTAAAAAATTACAAGAAATATGTGGGTTACAACTCAGAATTCAAATATTATCAATAAAAATTTACATTTATTATTATATCCGCGTATTTACGCGGACCCTTATCTAGTTGTTTATATAACATGTAAAAGAACGACACCGTATATTTACGATTTTTCACTGCATTTCTTGTTGCAGTTTTGGCTCCCCATTTATATAAAGCAAATTAACACATTTATACTAACTACTTTTAGAAATATTTTATCCAAGCTTTTGAAATTCAATTTGGTTAAAATCGTAACGAACTTTGATAGAAATACTAATAATTATAACATATATATATATATATATATATACTTTTGTAGTAAAATTTAATAGAAATCATACATATAATTGGGAAAAGTGAAGTAAATGATACCTTCAACTGCAGGGTGGGCAAATGCTTCCCACAACATGACTTCAAGATCCTCTCCTCTAACGTACTCATTGCTAGAAGACACATCAATCTCGGTGAACCAGATGGGATGGCCGAGAACAGAGAGCTTATCAAGAGCAGAACACACAATTGGTCCAACAGGACTCTCCATGTGTCCTTGGAGCCCTATGCCTCCTATGGCTGCTCCTTGCGCTTCCAAATCAAGAACAAGTTTTATATACTTCTCCGGGGACGAACGTGTGTCATTACCGTCCTCAACATGGTAATCGTTTACGAAGAGCAGAGCAGATGGATCAAGCTTGTGTGCAATGTTGAACATGAGTGCTCTTACACCTTTTCCTAGTCTGTCTTGATAGAAAGAGCCATGAAGCATCTCGTTGTTGACGTCATAGTGCTTGAATTTACCTTTGTATCGTGTTAGGAGGTCAGTGAGACGCTTCTGGACCGCGTTCATTAGCTCGGTTTTGTTGAGCTGGCGAACCCACGGCTGGACTCTGGACTCAACTTCCCAGAAGATACAATGTCCTCTAACGTTTATGTTGTTGCCAATGCAGAGATCTAACATGTCGTCTGCGTCTTGGTAATTGAGCTTTCCACGTTCGGCTTCTGTCGCGTACCATTTGAGCTCGTTTCCGAACACTGCCCAGTTGAAGTTCTTTGTGAAGAAATCTACAAAGTCTTCATTGTCTATGTCTGTTCTGTTAATGCACGTTCCTAATGGGAAACTGTTGTATGTTTGTTTCACCTTCACTATGTAAGGAAACAAATCGAAGGAATCGTCTACTCCTGAGAATTTCAAGACGATGTCGCGCTTACGTACCTACCAAGAAACATCATTCTTGAATTCATAAACTTATTAAACTGCATATCAAAGGAAATTTGAAGAAAATGTGAACCTCATCAACTTGTCTTTTGAGACATCTGACACGTTCTCGACGATCCACGGGGAAAATCTGCAGTGCTGCGATCATCAAATCAATGCCAGCTGCAGGACCTTGAACGTAAACCATGACGTTTTGCGGCTGCTTCTCCAGCCTAAAGGATCCGCCGAGTTCATGCCATGTATCACCAACGGTGACCTCGACCTGTCCTCCATTGACCCATTGGTTATCAACGCTAAGTGCAATGTTCACATTCTGAGGACTCATACTACTACCACTCACTCCCACACCAATCTTGACCCATGCTGAGACTTGATATGTCAAGAAGAGTTTGAGTTTATCGGTTATCATCTGAGCCGGACCCATCCAAGTCTGCGTTCTGTTGGTCACGAGGATGTAGTTTCCGCCAAGAGGTTTGTGAGGACCGAGCGTCTCTCTCGCCATTGGGGGCAGAGTGCGAGGGGCGCCTTTTCCAACACTCAACTTGCAGTTTCCTAAGGTAAACCACGGTTGAGTTGCCCCATCTATCACTTCACTGTTTTCAACTATATTGATTCCAAAGCCAGGATTCTGCCAAATATATAGAAACAGGTTAGTATCCCCAAAGGAACCGTTTTCTCAGACTAATATTTCAAACATGCAATTCCTATGTGAATTCAGTAATGTCTATTAAGAAGTTATCTCTGATCTTGATCCATAGATTGATAACCATCAAAAAACTAGTATCATTTAGTTTATAAAGGGACTAACCTCGTAGAAGGGTGGAGGCGATGGACGATTCCTTCGAGCATGTTTGACAATTAAAGTGTTGAGAAGAATGTCAGATCCTGGAGGTGGACCTTCAAGGTATAATATTACTCTAGATGGCGAACCATGGATTACAAATTTACCCTTCAACTCCACCCAGTTTTTATCAGTCGCCTGCACACTATTGACATACTAAAATCTTATCAGTTTAATGAAATATATATATCAAGGTATTGATGTTTAGCAATGGAGAAGATGAAAAAAGAGGTGACACCTACTTGGCAATGACTATGTATTGTTCACGTTGGTTTGCGTTTAAGACCCAGAGAGTCGCCTGTACTGTTGCACTTGTGACATTGTTGCCAAATATTCGAACCACTGCTGTTACTTCATACACACGCTTCCTCTGGAATCTTCCCGAAATCTCCTGTTGAATCCCATTCCATGTGTCTTTACGCTCTGTTGCTGCTGCGAAAACTTTTCCTGAGAGCGGCACGATTCTCCCTCCCTCCATGGATTCGTGTAAGACAATCTTGCACGCCCTTCCACTCCAGTTGTTCAGGCCATCCTCAAAATTAGGGTTTAAGATTATCTTCTCCTGCTCTTCGTTAGTGTGATGCTGCTAGACGTAAATTACAATATAACTCTAGTTAGCTTGGGGGAAGATTAGCATGCTATGATTAAGAAGTAGCTAACCTTATCATCATTATCGTCACTTGCATTGCTCATCTTTGTATTCTTCTCCATAGCAAGTTCCAAGCGAAGAAGATTAAGAACACAAAAACAGAGATAATGGTTGAAAAGCTTTGAGAGCTTTGAGGTTTAGGAACTGCAGAGGTAAGTAGTTAATTGGGATTGTGGAACCTGCTCTGCTATATATGCTTCTCTGTCAAAGACAGAACATAGAGAGTTTCAAGTGAACTCCAAGACAAGAAAAAGAGACAATATTTGGAAGAAAAAATAATAATATTGATTTTCTGATTTGAAGAAGAAAAGGAGAAAACTACAGTATAATTGCTTTGTCTTAAACCCAGGAAAGTGCAGTTTGCTTGGATTGAAATAGAAGGCTTCAATTGTTGTCACAGAAAAGCATGTGAAAGAATTCAAAGCTGAAGCTCAGGTTTCGTTTTCCTACTTGTGTGTTTATTAATCCTTACAATGCAAGTAAACCTTTTTTTAAGGTATCCTCAGACCGTATACTGCTTCAACCAGATTGTTGTACGTAAGGGCTTAAACAATTATTGTACACAGTAATAATCAACATGTCGTAATGTCAAAAATTTTAGGATTTCTAACAAAACAATGCATCCAAAACCTATCCAGTTTTATGGTGTCTGACGAATAAATTTAACCAAACTTTGAGTTCTAAGCTTCAAACAAAGTAACCGATTAAATCCAAAAGAAGAGGATATTAAGATCAACATTACAACGCCAACCAAATCAAAATAGAGACTTAAAAGGTCATGCCCATATGAGTAGTTTGTGTGACATAAAGGTCTCTTCTAGTTTTGACATGGAGACCTGTATCCTGAGACTCAGGCAATTCTCTATCTTTAAATCTCCAAAGGTCCAAGGATTTTCTTTTAATGCAATGTCCCATTGTTCTTTGTACAGCACAATGAAGCTAAAGAACAGCATCGAAGGAATTGGTGCTTTGTCCTGTACAGTAATAATGGTTGCAAGACAATTGCATAGACTAATCTTCTTTTTTGTTTTTTCTTTGGGGAGGAACAACGGTCTCTCCCTCGAGTTAGTATTGATCTGCCAAGGCTCGTTTCTTGCATTGGCTTTGCACCACACTTAGTAAGAAATCAGTGAATACATGCTCATACTCTGGCATCTTCCCGTACCCTGCACAATTTTTTATTTTTAAACCACATGTTTATGTGATATACACTACAGCAAAACGGTGCGGAAATCAAACTTGCCTGGGAAATAGTTAATGTCGATTACATAAAACCGATCTCTTGTCCCGTGCTCTCTAATTATGTCTAAATTGAACAGCCTTAGACCCTGCAATAAATTAGAAATCAGTAGAGTTTGATAAAATACTCCTGCTTGGATATACTTGAGAGGACGGAAACATACCAATCCACAACGGAGTTCCTTTGCCAGTCTCTCCAACAAAGGACGTGGCGGAAGCTCTGCAACAAGAATAAGGACATTGTTAGTTCCTCAGCAAAGGAAAAATGCAGACGATATCTGTGATGATGAAGAGGATTTAACCAGCGATGTTCGGGTCCAAATCTGCATCATCAGCAGAAGCTGCAGCACAAGAGACCCGGGGGAAACGGAATACACCAGCTGCTTTGGAGAGTTCTCGTCTGGAAACATCAGGTAGGGAGAAACGCCGGACCACTCTAATAGCCTCCCCGACAATGTAAACCTTAAAAAGAACACCTCCTACAGAAGTCCAGCATATGTTAGATAATCAAAATATTCGAGTTCTGAACCAGGCGACTGCCAATATCACAAATCTCTAAAATCTCATACCATGGTTAACAAACTCCTGAAGAACAAGAGGAGGCTCGAGATTCAGAAGGGAGTGCTGATCGTAAGCCAGCGAAAGCTCATGTGACTTTGCACTTCCATCAGCAACCAAAGGCTTTGCAACTGAGATTTTAATAAACACCAAATAAAATAAATTTACCTAAAAAGTCGTTGATAATGCACAACTAAAACTTCAGCTGAGCAAACACAGCCCATGATTGCTTTTGAGAAGACAGAACGATGCCGCACGAAGCTAAAAAAAAGTCATTAATAGGACGTAAGGAATCATACCAAGAGGTAGTCTCAACCCAGCTTTATTGACAGCCTCTGGGATTGAGGATGCATCCCTTTTAATTACCAATTGTTTGGGCACACCAACTTGTCCTGCCCAACCAGAACAATTTATACTAGTCAGATATATTGAAACTCTAATATCCCTAATAGCAAATAGCAAGTGAATACACAGCAATATTTACCATAACTATCAGACAGATTCATGTCCGCAACACACTGAAGCATTGACTGACGGTTACGGAGATGTAGTATTGCATCTGGAGGATCGAGAACTGTGACATCTGGATGTCCTAGCCTATACTCCTGAAATTATAGAAATCGTGAGGCTCTCACCTAGTCTAATTTTCAACACCCAAAAGTGCATTCCTACTGATGGTCACATAAACAGAAAACTTCTATCCCTATATCGCTGAGATCTCCTGGGATATTGGTTCATTACAGTTTTTTAAACACAATGACAGTATCAGTCTAGAATGTGTATCTCCCAAGACGACTCTTCACTATCCTGCAACTAAGATTAAGGATTAAGCTAATTTATCGATGATAGTTGCAAATTGCAACTAAAATATTCATTGTACTCTATTCTATATCATCAGTGCATTCAACTATTCTCAGAAGTTGGCCTCTTCCTAATGAATCATAGTCAGATCTCCTGAGATCTGAATAGCTGTAAGATATAAACACAAAGAGACGCCGATGGTTTCTTACACCAAACAGCATACTTTCATTTCTATTATTCTAGCAATTATGAGAGGTGAATAATCTTGTTTATTACACCAACGAACAATTATAAGAGCCATCATCTGAGCTTATTGAGTATAAGCTCGTATATCAGTAGACAAGAAAGCATACTTTCTAATGAAAGATGGAATGATTTTGCATTCAACTATTATCAGGAACAAATAAACCCATCAAGGACATTCAAAGGACATAACTGGTATATAATTCTAGAAAACCTGAGAAGTTACAGTTATATGCCCCTGGAAATAAACCCATCAAGGACATTCTGACATGTGGGAATCTCAAAGCCTCAACCCTCAAGTATGAACTCATGATTAAAGCAAGGAAAGTGTAAGAATTCTGGAAATTTTCCATTGAGAAACAAGATTTGGACATTATAAGGAAATAGTTGCTAGCTTGTGCAATTTACCACCATCTCTCATCTTGCAAAAGGTTACAATATAACTACAATACAAGTAGGTCTAGAATGTGCACAGGCAACTAGAAAAGGGAAAGAATCTTAAGTTAACTAACCTCAAGAATTCGACGCCATTCTTTTCCAATTTGCTGCAGTACATGTAAAACAAACACCAAATGAGGATTATCAGGCGTGGATGAAAAGAAGCTGAGCAAGAGGATGCGGACAAGGTTAGTTTCTAACAACCTGAGCAGGGGATGTTCCCAAGACATATCTTCTGACAAAAGGCCAAATAGGAAGCATAGGCAAAATTAAGATGAGGTATCAGAAAACCAAGAGGGTGAACAAAGATCGAAAAAACTGACCTTGTGCAACACGATATCAAACGGACCCTGCTCTGAAAGTGGCCTATTCTGATCTATTGCCACAAATAATATCCCCTTATTCCTGCACAATAACAATTAACCACAAACTTGTCAAAACAATGCAAAATCAAACATTGTCAGAAGCCCTCGGATTTAAATGGACTAAGGAGACACAGTACATAACATACAATATGTTGGTGACACAGTGACAACACTAGCACAAACTACTAGACTACATATCCTCCTCAGATAGTACATACACATAACTCAATCATACGAAAGTCGAAAATAATACGGAATATAACTTCCAGTCAACCAAGACGAAATCCCCAAGAAAAAACCATTTTATCAAAGAATATAAGGTCAAAGATTCCAAAACTACTGGAGAAAAATCAAAAAAACAATTTAATAGTGAAAAACGAATATTCTTATGAAAACTAATTATAAAATTGAGAATTTGAAACACGAAGCCATCAATTCGAAACACTTTATTAACAATATGCATGAAAGCAAAAAAAAAAAATTAGGGTTAAAATCAGAATCACAAACCTAGCTAAACCTTCGAGTTTTGGTTGCAAAAAGCTCTTAATCTTCTTTGATGTAAGAGCATAACCTACAACAATCGATCTCTTTTGCGGAAACTCTTCGATCACTAACGAACACGGCGACGATATCTCTTCCTCCGCCGTTTCCATTTCTCGAGGTCCGTTCATCACAACAACCTCTTTGTCGTCAATCTCCTTATCGTCTATTAGTTTCATCTTCAAACGATTTGGAGATTATGGAAGCGAAGAATGCGAGATTGATGGAAGAAAATTTCTGGCTTTGATGCGTTCACGACGGAGTAAAATTTGGGATTTGTTTTACCGGGTCGGGTCGGGTCAGATCCGAATTTATTTTAGTCGGAGGCTCCGAGAAATGAAACTTGGGTGGGTGTGAGGGAGTAGGGAGAGGGTTTGAATACATTTATAGCGGCGTGAGACATGTGTTCGTTCACACATATACGTGTCTAACTGTTGATATTTTTATGGGAGATTTGCATAGAAACACGTTTTAGTTATGAGAAAACAATTGCAAATTGGACGTATTATTGGAGATGCACTGTTTTTATTTTACTCTGAGCCAAGCTGATGATATATAGTCAGAGTAGTGCTGAGCTATGCTGCATGGAATCAAGAGCGGGTACGCGGAAACAAAAGCGTTAGGAAACACAGAAACAAGTTTTTAGAAATATTTAGGAAGCGGGTACGTGTTGAAAACATATATATATATATATATATGATAACACATCAAATAAGAAATATATTAAAAATAAATTATTTGAAATAATAAAAATCCAAAAGTAATATCAAAACAAAAATCCAATACATAACTCAATTGTAACTAAAAAAAAGATAAAAAATAGAGTTCAAAGTCACATAATGATATCATCGTTCTTCTCAGTTTCATCAACTCCATCAAACACAACTGCCTCCAACTCTAGTTCATCAAGAGAAAGATCTTCAAACTCAAGTCTTCCAAGATTAATCTCATCCAATAAATCAAATTGGTCACCTCCAACATCTCACATACAATGAGGACCTTCTTTATAAGCATAACTCCTTCTAGATCCTTCTAGATAGAAGACCAAGGTTAGTGTGCACAAATACCAAATCTTCAGCTCTTTGTGGAACAATCTTGTTTCTTATTGCAGAATGTATGAACTTGTAAGTACTCCAATTCCTTTCACAACATGACGATGAAGAAGGTTGTCCAAGCAACTTAAATGCTAAGGTTTGAAGCTTTGGTGCTGAAGATCCATGAACTGCCCACCATCTCAAAGGTTCTACGATAAACCTATCATGAATCGAGTCAACACTACCAAAATCCTCCATGCATAAAGAGAAATTAGAATATTCAACATTAACCTCTCTCCTTTCATCTTGATTTGGAAAATACTTCAGGATGCAATTTTTTCTTTCTCTAGTAATATCCAAATCTTGATATGGAGCTTTTCTATCATTCTCTTCCCCAAGCCACTCTGAACTATAATATCTGCATCCAAAAAAACATTCAATAACTTATAAGTTAATTTATAAGCTGATAATTCAACAAAATTAAAGTTGATTTATAAACTTACTTGGGGTTTAGAGAATGTGCCATACAATGAAGAGAAGTATTACTCTTACTCCAACGAGATGTCAATACAGAATGCACTGCATTCCAAAAGACTGAATCCTCATTAAGTTGCTTTCTTTCTTTTTTAAAGATAGCCTTCTTCACATTCTGAATCATACTTTCCCACCATTCATGAACCAGATGAAGAGAGGGTCTATCAGTATCAGCAGCTCTAATCAAATTATAGATGGGCAAAGTGAAAGATAAAGCATATTCAAACTCATCCCAAAACATTTCATCTAATATCTTTTTCTTTACTGCAGATGCTCTCTCTACACCGTCTTCTTTATAATCATCCCATTTAGGACTGGTCACCATCTGTTGCAATCCGGTTTTTATTTTTTGAATCTCTTTAACATCACAACCGTGGAGGCAAACCTGCGAAAATGAAATCATCTTACTAATACTTCAGATTCAAGAATATAAATATGTTTTAAACTAAGAAAAGAGAAAACAAACCTTGTCGAAGCAATTGTAAGGAGCTTAAGATCACAATGCTCAGTGAACATTACAAGTCTCATTCCATGATTCATAATGAAATTCTTGATCCAACTCACATCCTCATTGATAGACTTTATCCAATAACAAGCCTCATACACATTTTCACTACTTCTTGTGTTCCGTAATGGTGCACATATGTTTTTTAAAGCAAGGTTCAATGTATGAACCACACATGGCGTCCAAAAGATAGTAGGAAACTTGGCTGAAATCAGTGCACCAACTTTTACACAATTGGAAGCATTGTCAGTGACTATCTGAACCACATTTTCATGCCCAACTTCCTTTATGCATTCTATGATCAGCTCTACAATCATCTCACCGGTTTTTGTCTCCCCATGCGTATTGATCGCCCTTAACATCATAGGACCACTTTCATTTGCAGCAATCAAGTTAAATATCAGTCTTCGTTGTGGATCTGACCAACCATCACTACATATACTTACTCCCTTTTGTTTTCATGTGTTCTTCAAAGGCTGCAAATGCATCTCAATGTTTTTTCTTTCCTTTTGAAGAAGTGTGGTTCTCAATGCATTATACCCCGGTGGAACATATCCTGGAATTTGTGATGCACGTACATATGAGTTGTGGTAGTGAGGATTTCTTGCAAGGTTAAAAGACAAACCACTTGTGTAGAACATTCTAGCTACTTCACCATCACATTGCTCCCTAGCTTCATTCTTAAATGCTTTTTCCAAAGGACCTTTTCTCTTCTTTGGATCAGACTCACTTGCATTAGGAACTTTGTAGCTCATATCATAATCAAGAAAAGAACTCGATGCATTCCTTGATGATGACGGCAGTGGAACTGCTTTAGGAGCTGCACGTTTTATCCTCTCCTTACAATCATCAACCAATTTGTTCATGTGAGCTCTTTGTTGAGGAGTAACTTTCAAGCATCCTTTAATTCCTTTAATTCCCTCTTACAACAGATGAGTCATGACTCTACTATGAGATCCAACATATGTATTGTTGCAAAATTTGCATTCAAACCTCCATGATCCTCCTCCAACTAGCTTCTCAATCTTATTCATATAGATCCACAAAGGTGATTTATCATCCACATTAGATGACTCATCAACATTTAAAGGATCTTGAGACATTAGATCTTTCTGTAAAAAAAAAATTGAGTTAGCTTTTCTATGTTTAAATAGTAAGTCTTAAACTAATATGTATAACGCAAGCTCCATTATAAACGTACAACTTTATATAGAACCAATTCCAAAATAATTTTAGTACACCAACAAAGAACACATATAATAATATATTCAAGTCATGTGGATATTGCTTTGAAACCGTAAAACAAAATAAAGCACTAGACAACAACTAAATAATTGACACATACATCAATTAAGTAATGAAAACGATTGGACAATATGAGCAATATAGAAAGACAAACAAGTGAAAAACAAAAACACAGAGTACACGTAGATTATCATTCAGAAAACAAATTACCTTTGCTTGATCTCTTAGTTCACGATTTTGAAGAAAAAAATTTGCAGAGTTACGTCTCTTTGTGACAAAAAGACTTTCAATTCACAATTTTGTTTCTTTATTAACTAGGATTTTAATATTTTATGTTAATTAAGTGGGTTAAGTTGGGCTACAAATAAATAAAAACAAGTGAAATTAAATAAGCCCAAATAATTAACTTGTTTTCATCTTCTTCACACGTACTTTTCTGATATGGCCACCGTCAACGCTTCCGATGAACACAGTCGACGCTTCCAACACAAAATCGTGCGGTTCCAACACGTTTCCAGACGTTTCAATTCTGGAATCGCGATTCCGAGACGCTTCCGTACGATTCCGCACGCTTCCGATTCCGACTCCGCTTCCGGAGCGAGAAACGCTGGCTGTGTGACGCTTCCATGCTTCGTAGGTCCTGAGCATTTAACTTCCCGTTCAAATATAAGGGCCAAATTGTCAGGAGCTCTCCACCGTAAAAAGACCAATTCTTCATACTCTCCAATAATCTACATACTCTTTTATTTTTAATAAAAATATAAAAACTCCATTTTACCTTTCGATCAATCACAAGTCATTATTTCGACCAATGAGAAATGAGTTTTCTAACCAATCATAACATTTCACCTCACTCCATCTCATGATTCTCCCCATCATCTTCATCGATCTCCTCAAAACCATCCATCCCTCGTCGACCCAAAATTGCAACCGCCGGATTTGCCAACGCTCCCTTCCACCACTGAAACTTCAAAATTCAGATATGTTCTTCTATAATTATTGTGTTGTACTTAAATCCATCGAGTCTTTAGTCAATTTTGATTTGGTTTCGTTGTTGTATTTGTAATTTGGAGATTTCAATTAGAATTGAAATTGGTGTTGGTTATTATTGGACATTGGGTTGATAACCAAGTTTTATGGGTCGATTAGGACATTACATTGATAATTAATGGACTGTAGTGTTTGAATCGTATTAAAACGTATGTAGATTAGTGTTCTTGGTCCGTGTGATTATCAATTTGCAATATAGTACAACTAGTACAACTTAGTATAATGGTGAAAATGGTAGAACTCGTAGAAGTGGTAAAACTGGTACAACTGGTATTACTACTACAAGTCAGTAGGTGCTAATGTAGATTTTGATTCTTTTTTCAGGAGACAATGAGCAACCTTTCCGTAAACATACATTTTGATTATGAAGGATATTATTCAAAGACCGGAGATGAGTATCAATGGATTTCAAAAGAAGTTAGCCAAGATCTTAGCCAAAATTAATGTATTTGTATATGTATTTGTATTTTTATGTACTATCTATTTTGTACAACTTAGTCAAAGTGATAATCGTAATGGTACAAATACGACCAATCTTTTAAATCTTCATATTTAATTAATAAATCAAAATAATGTTGTTTATTATACAAAACTATATTAGTAAAACAAAATTATATTAGCAGTGATACAAAATAACATTAGTTATATACAAAATTTATAGGATAGTTTTCATCAAATTAATTTTTGTATAAGAAAGACCTTATATTTTTAAGATGACTTTCTTATTGTTATCCCTATTACATTGCAAAACACACAAAAATAATATTTTTGCATAAAAACATGGGGAATGTACCTCAAATAACTAAAATCATGGGTCTAACTAAATTTTTTTAATTTAAATCCAAGTACAACTGATTATACACCAAAATCTCAAAAAAATACAGTTGTGTATATGCGAGTACAACTTGAAAACTAGGAACAATTGTGTTCATTTTGTGGCGCCACCTATCAGTTGTACTTGTTTTGCGGTGCCACGTGTAGTTTATGACGGCGCAGTTCGACCCATATTTTTTTGGAACGACGATCTATTTCCCCACGAGAACTATCATATAGCACCAGATCCTGTCGAAACTATGACCCCGTTCTAATTATCCCCGAAACAAAAGTTACAAACCTAAATCTCTCCGGTTTAATAGTTCGAAACCTATTTATCCATAGATGTTGATTCGAACGGTTTGAACCCGAAACCGAATACGAAACCAGCAAACCCAGAAACAAAACCAAACCAAAAACGACAATTAAACCTGTTTTAGACCCGAATTTAAAATCCCCAACGCTAGCATCTTTTCACCCAAATCGCAAATGTTCTTCAAAATCCCCAAAATCGAGCGTTCGACATAATCCCTAAAATCGACCGTTCTTCAAAATACCCAAAATCGAGACCTCCATTCTTAGAACCATAGATTGATTTTGTGAGCAAATCCAGCACAAATCGAGGTGAAAAGAAGCAATGGATTTAATGATTCGCGAGAGAGAAGATGATTTCGATGAAGAAGCAGGGGAGAGAAAAGAGTTTCAGATTGAGCAGATGATAGAAGAGTTTGTCGATGAGCCTCCAGTTCAACACGACACATATTCAGAGAGCGAGAACCAGACATTCTTCAATGGAGTTACATTGACGATGACCTCTTCTTCTTGCTTGCATAAAATGTTTCTAAATCCGCCGAGTCTTTGCACATCTCGCCTCAGAGAAAGGACACAAAACCTGAAATTCTCTGTGATAACCTTTTGTCTCTTGTCTGAAACTTGGTTTTGCTTGTCTGCAATCAAGCTCACCTGCACAAATCCACGCAGAAGAAGACAAAACTTGTCAAAAAATTTCGGGTCGACGAAAACCAGTTTGTGGTGATGATACTTGAGGCTGAGAAGAGGTTATTGTTGTTACATTTTTGAAAGTGGTGTTGTTTGGTTTTGTTTTTTCATGTAATCAATGACAGTGTTTGTCTTATTTGGTCTCTGTGTTTCCATTAGCATCGAGATAGACACTAACAAATAAAGAACTAGCAAAATATTGTCATTACAATTACACTCGAGATCGATAAAGTAGTGGAACAAAAATTACCATAATCGAAGAAAAACGCATCTTTATTGCATAAAACAAGCTCATCCTTAACCGAGAAACACAAAAAAACATAACCCATAAACTAGTCATTATAAGCCGAGAAAAAAACAAAACCTAGAAAACATCCTTTATTCCATGCCTACATTAGCTCCACTCCTTGAGATGATTGAGTGACCATGCCTTGTGATGGTTCTTCTTAAGAAGTCTGCAAAGAGAGAGCATGAACTTTAAACAGAGAGCAAGAAGATACCAAAGATCGTTTAAAAAGACCTCAAACAATCATAAGAAGCACGAACCTGAGACTTTTTCTTGTGAAACCTTGAGTTGTGATCAGCTGTACCACACACTCGACAGTGCATTATCCTTTTTTTCTGTTTTGGTTGCTTCTTGGTTGGAGACTCATTAACACCTTTTTTCCTCGTTTTATCAGCTTTGGTGACCTTCTTCCTACCAGGTTGTGCCGGGTCAGGTGGAACATGAACGTTAGGAGCGTCAGTTGATGGCCAGAACCGTGCACCTCTAACTGGAACTAGGCCATTTTCGTAGTTCTGTCTCCACATCGCGGTCCGGAACCAGTGACATACAAAGTCTTCAGGTTTAAGTTTTTTCGCCATTATCATGCCATATGCATGCTCACAAGGTATTCCACATATCTGAAACTTCATGCAACTGCAAGTCCTCCTCTCCAAGCTGACACGATAAGTACAAGCACTCACCTTTGCTTCATAATATCCATTTGTGCATCTACTAACAATGCATGCAGAAACTTTCTCATACTCTGCTTCAAGAAACTTAGTAACATATGGTGTACAAAGCCCTGAAACAGGGACATAAATTACCGCACAAAGACCAAAAAAAAAAGAAAAAGCAATTAAAACATACCTTGGTGATCATGTGATATGGTTGATCTTTTAGCAATACGAGTCATTGTCAATCTTCTTATAGTCTCAAGCATAGGAACAAATGGTTTCTCTCGAGCCTTGTTTATTGTGCTGTTAAAAGACTCTGTCGAGTTGTTTTCGACATCTTCACAATAGCTTCCCATCTTGTAGAAAGCTCTACACCAAGTCCTTGGATCTGACTTCATAACATCCTCGTGGAGACCTATGTCATAGCATAAAATCCTATCCAAACGCTCTCGATATTCTGCTTCATTGTAGCTCCATACCAAGCTCCATATGAGTGGTTTCATGTCCTTCTTGTTCCCATGATTCTTCTTCAGGTTTCCATAGATGTGTCTGACACACATTCTATGCTCCATCTTTGGCAACTCTTGCTTAACCGCTTTGATCAATCCCTGTAAGAAAACATGGAACAGAAAACAAGGTAAAACAAACAGAAAACAAAGTCGAAGAAGAAGAAGTTAAAGGCGTGAGAAATAGCAACAAAATACCTTCTGTCGATCAGATACCATGATATATCCATCACCATCTTTTAGTTCCAAATCAGCCTTCACTTTCCTCACAAACCATAACCAGTTGTCAGTGTTTTCCACTTGTACAACACCCCATGCTATTGGATATATAGCATTATCTGCATCTCTACCTACAGCAACCAGTACTTGTCCCTTCATTTTTGTTTTAATGAAGGTTCCATCAACTCCTATTAGTGGCCTACAAGTCTGTTTCCATGTTCTTCTAAGAACATCAAAGCAAACATAAAACCTATTAAATACATCTTCACCTTTATCATTTCTCAGTGTATCAACCTCGACTGTAGAATTCTCATTCGATAGTAGTATCTCAGCAGCATAATCTTTCATCCGGGCAAACTGATGATTGTATTCAGACTCTATCCATCTCAATGACTTATTCCTAGCTGCTTGACATTGAGGCCTAGATACCACTATCTTCCATCTTTCCTTAACGATTTCTTCAATTTTCATAGGCATATAATATTCAGGTTCTTCACGGATCTTATCAACAAACAATCTTGCAATCACAGGGACCTTAAGCATCTCGTATTCTCCATTAGGAACACAACTATGCTTATCTACGAAGATCCTAACTCTCCACATTCGATCATTTGGAAGAGTAGAAGCATATATTTTCCACGCACACCCTTTTCCTTCACTATTGCTATCACCACCAACACATAGAAACCCTATCTTATCTTTATCATACCTGTATTGCTTCAAATTTCGGCCTGTTCTTAGTGCATAGTCCACTACACTCTCCTTAAATGCAACTCCGTTGAAGAATGTCTGGTTCTTGTATAATCTTCCAACGCCGCGTCGGATATGGGTCCGCTGCCTCCCTGGACCACCTTCTTCATCATCGTTCTCGCTCGCTGGATATGTGTCGTGTTGAACTGGAGGCTCATCGACAAACTCTTCTATCATCTGCTCAATCTGAAACTCTTCTCTCTCCCCTGCTTCTTCATCGAAATCATCTTCTCTCTCAGGAATCATTAAATCCATTGCTTCTTTTCACCTCGATTTGTGCTGGATTTGCTCACGAAATTAATCTATGGTTCTAAGAATGGAGGTCTCGATTTTGGGGATTTTGAAGAACGGTCGATTTTAGGGATTATGTCGAACGCTCGATTTTGGGGATTTTGAAGAACATTTGCGATTTGGGTGAAAAGATGCTAGCGTTGGGGATTTTAAATTCGGGTCTAAAACATGTTTAATTGTCATTTTTGGTTTGGTTTTGTTTCTGGGTTTGCTGGTTTCGTATTCGGTTTCGGGTTCAAACCGTTCGAATCAACATCTATGGATATATAGGTTTCAAACTATTAAACCGGGGAGATTTAGGTTTGTAACTTTTGTTTCGGGGATAATTAGAACGGGGTCATAGTTTCGACAGGATCTGGTGCTATATGATAGTTCTCGTGGAGAAATAGATCGTCGACCCTATTTTTTATCTTGAATTTTCAGTTATAACAAAATAAAATAACAACCAATTCATGTGGACAAACCAACAGCAGTTGTACCTAGTTATAAAACTAGTTTTTATTATCTTCTCTTCCTCTTGTCTTAGTTGTACCTAAGAAATCTAGTTGTACACTTGAATACTTAGTTGTACCTAATAAATCCAGTTGTATTAAAACCCGAATTTCACCATACATCACACGAAACAAACCATAAAACCATAAAATACTAACATCAAAATTCTCACAAATACAAACATCAAAGTTCTCATCAAGTTTCTAACGCCTTTTCATAGTAGAAAGATGAGCAATGTATCCTGGTACAACTTATTTGCTCTCAAATGTGGAGATTCACAATGTACAAACCTTCACAATGCAGGAGATTGCCAAAATGCGAGGACTCAAGAACTATGAAACCGACAAGTAAGAGAATCAATCAATGATATCGAGGCGTACTATCACTAGCGAATTATAGAGTGAGGCAGAGAGTGTCTGAAACCCTGCAGACGATCATCGACAAGCACGAAGACATATTCGAGGAGGCCCCAACTCGTCCCAACACATTAGCTTAGAGAGGATGGAGCCAAGCCTTATCAAACTTGATATATAGCATATGGAAGATAAACTCCATATAGATATTTCTTTCTCTGTAACCAATAACTTAGCACCATGAAACAAACCAACAGATTCAGGTGATACCTTAGCATTCGAAATACCTCTTAATTCATCAACCTCAAGCAATTCTTGTCTCTTAACCGAAATTGATCGATCAAAGCTTCTTCTTCTACGAGAATCCAAGTAATAATTCTTCGTTTGAACTGTCCCACCAGAATCCAAGTAATAATTGCTTGACCAGGCGTTATCGGACCGATCGATCCACCCTTACGGACGTACGTGATACCAGACCTGGCGCGGTCGACCTTCTGGGCATAATATCTCATTTTCCTATTCTATATAGAATTTCTTTTTTTGTAAAGGGTATATAAACCCCATAGGTCTATACTTTTACAATTACGGTTTTTACTTTGCCTTTTATGCATCTTTGTGTTTTTGGAGAGCTTTCATCTCTTGTAAAGCAACTCCCTTGGGATAAAGATTGGATCCTTCTTGAAACTTTGGAGAAGATTTCTAAACCCTATTTTATCTATTTATTCAATTTCATTATGCTTTCATCTATATCTTCTGGTTTTTCTTCTGCTATGTGTGAGTAGTTTCTTAATTGGGTTTTAGGGTTCTAAGTAAGGATTTAATGTTTGATGGTTGATTGATTATATGAGTTCTTATCTTAAGAGTTCTTTGATTCACATGATCTTAATGCTAGAATAGGGTTGATCTACCTGTTTTAGATTCTAGGTTTTTCTATGCATTGACCGTGTTTTAGATAGCCTGAACTAGTGTGAATTGAGTATAGTATGTCTAGCCAACGGAAGTTGATGTTAGAACGCTTTGTAAACTTAGTGAACTTGATTATTAATGCGAATTTGGCTAGGAGGCTTAAAACAGAAGTTCATAGTCGAGTAGTCTAATTTAGTGGCTAATACCTTGGAAGAGGGTTAGCCTATTTTCGTATTCATGTTCTAGAACGGTTCTTATTATTGAAACTCATGATTCTATATTTTCATCATTCATTGATCTCTGAATTACCTTATAACCCAATGCCTTTATCTTGCAAGTTTAATCGTTTTTATTTCTTTGTGTGTTTAGTTTACAAGTTTGAAACAAACCAACCATTCATTTGCTTTAGCTAATTACGAGTCTAATAAATCTTTATAGTACCATTGGTCCTTCTGGATCGACCTCGTATATACTACCTTGTGGTTAAGTATATCAGATAATTACTTGAGCAATCAAGTTGGTGCCGTTGCCAGGGACCAATTGCGTTACTTAAAGATTTAGGATTAGTTTTTCGACTATAGTATTTTTTTTTATTTATTCTTAACTATCACTTTTCTTTTTGATGTTTTAGGTGTTACATCATATAAAAAATAAAAAAAAATGATGCGCACTATAGGAGAGGAGTTGGTCATGGAATACAATGATTGGCCACAAGAAGAAGAGGATGAGCCATATGTGGAGCCACCATTTGATGAAAGTGTTCTTATACCGGAACAAAAAGTGAAGTTGGATGAGATTTACATGGAAAATCCAACATTGACAAGGAGTGACTTAGCGGCTTTGATCTGGTTGAACCTCTTATCATTGCGGGCAGCATTTGAAGGAAGGAAACTCACATCCTATGAGATTAGAGAAGCACACGCGCTTGAAAAGGTAATTTATTGGGTTCCACCAAGCGAAATAGAAGGTACATGCGTTTCAACCCTTGAAATTCATGATTTTGAGGATTTTCACATGCTTTGCATTGAAGATGTGACTTCTATTTTGCATACTTTCATGATCACTGATGAATGTTATGATTTGATATGTGAGTCTCAACGACTAGATACCTTAAGAGCAGCAAAACCTTCTAGGGATTACCATGAAATATGTTTTGATATTGAATATCATTGTGCTTTGAATATTCATGATCTCAAGTTTAAGTTTTCAATGCCTGAAGTATCTAGATCTCTTCTTGAAGAATCGTACCTAGGGATTGTGCATGATATTGATAATATTTTGCATAAGAATGGTCCTAAGGTTGATTATATGGATGGAGATATTGTGCTATATGAGATTAATGGAGATGAAGTTGATTATTTTGTTAAAACCTCGTTGAAACCTGAAATTGACTTTATTTTTCCATTAAATACATTTGATCTTCATGAGCATTCAACCATCAAGGAATATTTCAAAGTATATGCTACATTTGTAGTAATTTTACTTGATGTGAATTTTATCTCTGTACCATGGACAATTGTGTGTTACTTGGCACATATCATTCCTTGCATTAACAGGAGAAGGACAAAAAGTCCATTGGCTCAACCTTTTGATTCTTATGATTAATATTTTCTGTTAAGCAGTCAAGCTAACGACCTTAAACAAGCGCTTTGTGGGAGGCAACCCACCAGGTTTTGTATATATACTTTCTTTCTCGTGTTTTTTTAGGTCCGTGTTCACTCCTCTATGGAGTGACAGACCGATCGGTCTAACTGTTGGATCGATTGGTCCATGTATTTAATGTCTTTGCTCGTGTTGAACAAATAAGAATTCGACCTGAGGCTGTTGGACCAATCGGTCCATCATCCGGATCGATAGATCCATTCTCAACACATTCAATCTAAGGCTTTCAGATCGATCGGTCCAATATCTGGACCGATCGATCCCCAGGTAAGTCACTCTTTTCATTTTCTTCTCTTTCATTTTGCTTTCATATGAGTCTGTCTGACATTTTTCCTTGGAACTGTTTTCACACTGAGACAGTGTGAAACAAGTCTGGGGGAGGATGTCACTTGTTTACTAATCAAGTTTTCACTTTTGATGTTTGATTTTTATGTTTCTTTGAGTCAAGTCTTTTTATGTTTCTTTGAGTCAGTTTGTTTTATCGAGTCAAACATGTATGAGAACCATGATCTTTTCTTAGAAAATTGCACCATGCTTTATTTCTTTGCCTTAGGACCATTTAACATTGTTTTAAGATGACTTGAAAGTACAAGAAAATCCATGACTAGATCACCTTATAATAGTCCCTATCGCCTTGAATTTGGATAACTTGAACTTAACCTTGTTTATTTGAACTTAATCTGACTTAATATATCTCATTTAGGGAGTTGGTAATCATGTATTGGATCATACATTTGGAGTTTTCTTTGCATCATTTTTATCATTTTTTCCTAACTGTAGATGGTTAGACTCATTTTTAGTCTAGTACCACACCCTTTACCACATCTGTGTTTCAGACCTCATGCATTTTTATGTCATCATCATTATGTGCTTTTATGTGCAAAAACTATGGAGTATACAGACCGACATAGCTTTCCTTTCGTTAGGATTGTGGTACTAGTTGTAATTGTATGATTGACGTTTGATGAGATTGAACCTTGAGTTCCCTTGATGCAGATTTTGTAAAGACGAGAACCGGTTACACTCTCCCATCCTTCTAAAAAAAAAAAAAGAACAACAACAAGAAAAAAAAAAGAAGAAGAAGAAAGAAGAGAATATGGGAAAAGAGTAAGAATGGAACCGGAGAGTCAAATTGTGTATAACGCATCATGAAAACTTGTAGTCTTGCTGTGGGGTTGAGTTGGTATAGTGATCCGAGCGAAAGAGAAATTATGTACCTCCCAATTGGTTTGTGTCAAACTATGATTTTGTGTAATGATTTGCATCCATAGGTATTGCTTGATTATCTGAAACACTTGAGTCACCAAATATTACCTTCATACCTAGACCATGATATGTTCGATATTCCCTTTTTGAGAGTGCACGCATCTGTTAATGAATGTTAAAAGGTTAGGTTCTTTGATTTTGAAAGTTCTTTGTGATCTCGGGACTTAATAAGGTTGCTACGGTTATGGAGAAATACAGTGCTATACAATTTTATTTGAACTTTGTGATAGTGGCTTGCAGGCAATAGATTATGAGCATGATCTCTGAAGAATATGTGAGTTCTCTCGTTTTCAAACTTCTTCTCTTGTTTTAGATTCTTGTTTTGCTTGAGGACAAGCAAGAAGCTAAGTCGGGGGAGTTGATATGTTGTGTTTTAGCGTCTTATGACCTGTATTTATTTACTGTTTTGAGTCTTTTGTTGTGTCCTTGTCCGTGTTTTTGTGTCTTTTTGGTCGAGTCTTGAGTCCTATACAGGTTGCATGAGCTTTGCGGAAATTGGATAAATCAAAGCTTGTTCAGAAGAGAAACTATGTAGAAAGAAAAGAAGCTGTCAATGGACCGATTGATCCACTTATGGATCGATCCATCCATCATTCTAACGTAGGAGATATTTCCGCCTGACGCTGCGAGATTGATCGATCCACCTCTCAAACGTACAAGACAAATCCATCTGATGCTACTAGATCGATCGATCCACATTTGGCCGCTGCGACTGCGGTGAAAGTCGTTGGGGGAATGGTGGGGTTCGTTGTTCATCTAGGTGGGTAACTGTAGATCCCTACAGATCTTAGAAGGCTTTCGTGGGAGCTGGTTTCTAGGAGTTTGATTGAGCCTCCAGCCTCTTAAACCGCTGCGATTTTGTTTCCACCGGACCGGATTTGAAGGGAACCTTGCTCAGAGATTTCAGAGGTCGCTGAATCTGGAGGAGGGCTGTTAGATATGAGTTCGTTAGGTTGCTAGGTGTGGGATCTGACAACGTTGAACCAGTTGAGCGTTCGGGGAGATTTGTAGTGGGTCAGGTGGGTCGTCGGAAAGAGAGCGGAGATAGAAACCGAATACTTTCGTCGATGGTTCTGATCTGATGTCGCTGCCGCGAAGCCGTGGGTTTTGTATTCACCGGTGCTAATGCTTCGAGTCTTTGCTTACGGTCATCAGCAGGATCCGATCCTCCCCTCCGGTGACGGCATCAATTTTCTTTTTCTCCATTTTGTAACTGTTTGTCGTGTGTAAAGTCTAATGCCTTGCCCAATATTTATAGGAGGCTCATTAATGAAAAAATTGTTTAGAAAAAAAAAGAATTAACAATTAGTTTTTATGTATGCAGTTTTATGAAATGACAAGAAAAGTTATATTTTATTGGTAAAAAAGTTACGGCTGACTATTACTTATAATGCCATAGGAAATATGTAATTTTAGATTTCTCATTAAGGGTGTAATAATCAAATCTAATTATACACAACTAATTAAAAAAAAAATTTTTAAATATATTTAATATATTAAAAAAATCGTGGACATATTTTTTTATTAGATATGGATACTCTAATTAACTCTGATTTCTATAAATGATATTTAATCTCTATTTATAAGATTAAATATATCATTTAGAATTTTTTTTCTTATCATAGAATTTTTTTTTTAAAAGAAATTTCTGCATTAATTTATATAAATATTTAATAGTCAAATATATTGAAAATAAAAAATTTGATATCCTATTATATTCTACCTTTTTAATTATATTCTCACTCTATCATATTTTTAAAACTAAATAAATAATCATATTATCAATATAATTAGAGAACTATAACTTTTTCGCATATGTTATGATGTGAATTTTTCAAAACAAATAATTAAAATTGGAGTGGTACATATATCACAATATTTATTAGCGATAACATCTATACTATTAATTAGAAAACATTAAAAAGAATATAATCTTATTAAGTATAAAATATTACATCGAATGCCATTGATATTTTTGAATTTGAAGAAGGAATAAAAGTATTCGAAAAAGGGTATTTGTGTTTATTTGATGGTATAAAACCAGCGGATCTTGGGTTGATCCATTGGTATCGGATCGGATAAATACAGATCTTTATTTTAAAAAAAAATCCAAAATTAAATCAACAAATTAATAACTACCCAATATTTATGGAAATTGTTTAAAGTAGTTTCCATAAAAATCAGGCTATTAAATTCAAAATTGTATATATGTAAACTTATTTAATTTGGTATTTTGTTTTGAGATATTTTCAGAAACGACAAATTCAATTTAATATAATTGAATACGAACAAATAATCATATATTTTAGATTCGAAAATTGTATATATGTAAACTTATTTAATTTGGCTAGGTAATGTTAGATATTTTCTGAAACGACAATCCAATTTAATATAATTTAATAATAACAAATCATCATTTATTTTTGATTTTTAAAACTTTCCATAATAAACCAAACTAACTAATTCTAATTAGTTTAGGTGGAAGAAATAAAAAATTGATTTTCTTGTTTCCAACTTTTTTATAAATTGTTATTATATCTGCTAAATATAATCTAAACAAAATATTTTAAGATATAATTACCTGCAATCAAAAACAGAAACTAAGCAATTATCATTCAAATCAATTTTGTTAAGTGTAATTGAATTTGTTAATTAAAGGAAACAAATATTGGTAATTCATTATTATTGAAAACACATAAAATAGTTTACTTTGCAAATTTTTTCAAAGAGAATCGTTGAATTGAAGCAAATTTTGATGTTATGTTGAGTTGAAAAATGCGTTTGGAGCATTGAAGGTTTTTTATTTATTTATACTATTTTTAAATATTATTTTGTTAAATTTTAATATATAAAATTACTATTTTGTGTTAAAAATATATATATAACTACAATTAATATTATTTCGAATTTATTTTTTTTCTCTAAATTTCGGATTTAGTTTTGATTTACTAACAATATAGCTTTAAATTTAAATTTGAAAAAATTATTATTTTATATATAAAAGATTGTAGTTTTCATTAAAAATAGAAAAGATGTATTTTTCAAAGTATAACTCAAAAACAGAGTATTTTTAAAAATTACCTTTTTAAATAATCAATTCAAAATTCATAACTTAAACAATAATTACAACCAAGGAAACAGCTAATGAAATATCTATAAAACGAATATGCTCTTTTATATTGATTTCAAACGGATTAATAAGAAAGTATTTCAATAATATATTTAAATTCTAAATCAGAAAATATATATCTGAAAACAACGATTGTAAATCTTAAAAAAAAAAAGAACATGTTCTTTCTACTAATCATTTAAACTAATATAATATTACTAGTGTTTTGGCCCGTGCTTTGCACGGCCTTTATATAATTTGTGTTTTTTTATAACATTTAGTTAATAATAAAAATATAGTGACAAAAAAACAGTTTGAAAAAAAGAAAAAGAAACTAAAATTTAAAAGCTTATGACAATCGTGAAAGTGTAAAAATTGGGATTTTTGCCACGTAGCAGAAGGAGAGAGTGGAAGTTGGCTGCAAAGTGACTTGTGAATTATATTATAAAAGAGGAACGAGATATTCAAGTAAAATAATTATTTTAATTTTTAATTTTGTATTGAAATTTACTATAATTTTGACAAATAACTCGAATCTTTTAATAATCTCAGTGGCCAAAGTTATGATTAATTATATATTGATGGAAAGTATCAAATCGTACGTGAAATTGATTATCAAGTAGAATACTATTGTTTTAAAAATTATGAAAGTATTTAAATGTTTTGTTAAAGAACAGATCTACTAAATCCTAATTTTGTGTAATTTATAATTTTACAATAAAATCATATTTTTAATTAAAATAAATAACGGTAATAGTATAAATAAAATCTAAAATAATTTTTCATCGATTATGGTTTTAAATTAATTGAAAATAATTTAAGTAATTAGTATGTTGATATTAAATTTTCTGATATTCTGAAGATTTTAATAAGATTTGTTTGTTATACTTGTAAATATAATGTTAGTTAGGAAACAAATATTAAATAAACTTAAAAAAAAATCATTGTGCTAATGTATATAGATGGAATTGAATAATTAATACCAAAATCGTGATAAGATAAGTAAAATAATTAATCAATGAATATTCTCATTCGGGATATCATTTATTTGATTAGATTTTTTTTTTGTGGCTAAACCTTAATTGTTTGGGAAAATTGATTTAAATGGATGTTTTTTTTTTGTTTTTGTCCATTTATGCCTTATTTTCTAAATTGTCAATTATGCCAAAACTACCATTTTTAATAGATAAAATTATATTTTAAGCAATTTTTAAAGAAAAAGATAATAGAAACAAGTTAACAAGCAATGAATAAGAAGATCAAAGGAAACAAATTGTGTTTTTGACGAAAATAATTTGATTTTAAAATTGATAAATTTAGTTGTGCAAAATTTAGAATACGTTTTCTACTTTATGTGTATGTTCTAAAAAAATAGATTACGAATTCTAGAAAATGTACATGTTCTGAAATTTTTTGATTACGAATTCTAGGTATTCTACATGTTCTATGAATTTTCGTCCTGTCAATAAAAAAAAAAGATAAACGAAAACATTAACAACGTTTAAAACACAATACATAAATTTACAAATATTGTTACACATGTAGATACATATCCGATTTATAAAGTTATACATGTAGATACATTACCAAATACAACAAAAAGAAAGAACACACAAAGATAACACAATAATCAGATCGAACCAAGCGTAGGGCTATTTGTTACGTACCACAAATTTACACTGCACATCTCGTGGATTAGACGGTGTCGAAGTCGTTGAGTTCTTGAGTTCTGATATTGATTCCTTGAGGTCTAATACCTCCTCTAATTTTCCCAATCGTGTGCCAATGCTCTACCCAAAACTCTTAAAAGCAGATTCAAACACACCTTTAATGAATGATTTCATTATTTCATTTAAATAACCTTGTGTTGTTGCTGCTCGCTGACAGAGCAATTTTCTTCTCCGTGTCTCTGCTCCATGATCAGCTTGTTTCTTCTTCCTCTTCTTCAAACAAGACACTTGCACATTAGCAGCTTCTTTCTTCTCACTACTCTCCAAACCAGACAATTGGTGATCTTCATCACTAGTATGTGGGACATCCTTCTCATTTTGAGGAACTTCACTGTCACCTCCAACATCATCATCTTCTTGCACATCTTCAATATTGTCATCGTCCACATCATCATTTTCAACACTTTGCCAAACATGGTCACCAAAATCGTATGCAGATCTTATCAAAGCATTCAAATTTCTCACTTCGCAATCTTTAATTTCATCAGCCCGCAATCTTCAAAATCTTTAATTGACTCAAATATGTCATAATTTCCTGTAGAGGAAATGTATGGATAAACGACATCTTACAATAAGAAAATTTTAAAAAGATGTTAGAGAATGTCAATTGTGAAGGTAAATATGACTAAAATTATTTGCAGAGAATCAAAAGAGAAATATTGTTCAACTAACCTTTGGTCCAAATGAATCCTCTACAGTGATATCATAAGATACTTTTGATGTTTTATTTTGATGTTTCTTTGAGTCAATCTTTTTATGTTTCTTTGAGTCAGTTTGTTTTATCCAGTCAAACATGTATGAGAACCATGATCTTTTCTTAGGGAATTGCACCATCCTTGATTTCTTTATCTTGGGACCATTCAGCATTGTTTTAAGATGACTTAGAAGTACAGAAAAATCCATGACTAGATCACTTTATAATAGTCTCTATGGCTTTGAAATTTGGATAACTTGAGCTTAAACTTATTTATTTGAAATTAGTCTGACTTAATATATCTCATTTAGGGAGTTGGTAATCATGTACTGGATCATACATTTGGAGTTTTCTTTGCATCATTTTTAACATTTTTTGCTAACTGCAGATTGATAGTGAAACGACCACACCCGTTTTTGTTTTTTTTTAAACAATAGCTAATACCCCATAATAGAAACTACTAACAAACGTGGTCAACAAAACAATAAGACTCGAACTTATTAACAACCGACAAACAACAATATTCGCATTTATCAAACGAAAATAAGTTTAACACACAACAACAACGAGTCTTAATCATCCTCCTCCTCATCGCCTCGATTCCACATATACACTTTATCTTTACCTGCACCACACAAAGAGATGCGTAAGTATTATCACAAATACTTAGTGAGGCGGTCCTCCCATCTACGAGCTATACACACAAGCAAGTAAGATAACAAACCGCTCACAACGCAAAGCAAAACAACCACAACCGATAAACACATGGATCGATCGATCCAAGCCAAGAACAAGCAAAGATCGATCGATCCGAAGCATGGATCGATCGATCCGAAAACACCAGCTAGACCCGCAACTTCAAGCCTTTTGGATCGATCGGTCCACTCCTGGATCGATCGATCCCCTTACCTTCACCAGATCGATCGATCCAACCTCACCAGACGAGTCCCTGCAACGAAAGGTCCTTAGATCGATCGATCCTCCCTGGATCGGTCGATCCAACACCTTCTGCAACTCCGATCTTGCCTTCTTCCATGGCCGCACACGACCAACGACCACCCTGGGCCTCAACCTTGCTTCCTACAACCGATTAAGCACAAACCCAATCCCAAACACCAAGGAAACAAGCAACACAACCAAGGAACTAGCAACAACACCAAGATTCAACAAATCTAACCGAAACACACAAAACACACAAAACCTTCTCAAATGCCTAGATCAACTCATGGTCACGCACTCACCTTAAAAACGAATGGATTGCAGACTCAAGAACAGCACCACGACGAAGCCGGTGAACTTCTCCACGCTTCGACAAAACACAAACTTCTGCAACCCAAGCCAAGCTTCTCTCTTTGATCTCTCTTCCCTTCTCCCAAACCTCCGAAACTCTCACTCCTTTTCTCTCTGAAGCTCAACCAACAACCCCATGAAGAAAAAAGAAGAAGAAAAATGCGAACAAGGGAAGTTAGGTGAGAACAAAGCAACAAAAGGTCAATTGCCAACACTTGTGGATCGATCGATCCACACCTGGATCGATCGGTCCACTTGCCCCAACCACAACCAGCTTGACTACACGGTCATGGATCGATCGATCCAAGCTCGGATCGATCGATCCCCTCTCTTTTTCGGTCAAAAGTTTGACTTTCGACTCTCGATTAATCCGTTTTCCGCTCCTGAGAAAACTCCATTCCCGAAACACTTAAGATTGACTCCAAAGAGAGAGATCACATTTTTGTCAACCTCATCGAATCAAAATGTCTTGATACGATCCAACCGTAACTTCCCGACAAAATTTCCTTTTTCCAGAACACGGGCGTTACAATTCTCCCCCACTAACATAGATTCGTCCTCGAATCTACAGCACACGTCATCCGCGATGAACTCAACTCACAACCGTCACAACGATTCTCTTAACCTTGACCAGAACGGCCAACACAACTCAAACATGAGAGTGAACACTATCATCCTCCGAGGTCTACATTCAGTTGCTATGCTTATAACCACGTCATAGACATTCATTGCTCCCAACACAACTCGTACTCGTACCTCTCCACCCTTAGGACCAAGTCCCTCGAGTTCTCGGTACCACATGCCACTCGCACTCTTGGGTCACAAAGTTCCTCGAGCTATCGGCACAAAACCCGTACCACTCATACTCTTAGACACATAGTCTTCGAGTTATCGGTACCAACTCATACCACTCACATTCTCAGGCCACACGTCCCTCGGGCTATCGGTATATCTCTCATACCACTCCCACCCTCCGGTCTCATATCCCTTGAGCTATGGGTATCTGGGGACTACTCATCCTCTCACGAGTTGTTCAGGACCAAACCGTCCTTAGAGCAATAAAGTCTAAACGTCTATAAGCATATCTGACCGAAACTACCTTACATGGTCTGCGTAGAATATCGCAATGTCATACACAACCACACATATTCCAAATCTGGAATATCACCTCAACCATGACCAAACCTTAGGTCAACTCAAAACATCCCAAACACACAGCGCTATTTCTCATATCCAAAACGAAGGATATTTCCAGTTTAAAAACTCACGCTTATTTAAATCTCATGACACCACAAGTCATAACCAATAAGAATACTCATCTTATTACCATTCAAATGTATTAATCCTTCACACACACAAACGAAATACAAAATGAAATACAGAGAAAACAACTCTCACTCCGAAACTGGAACCAACGATGAAAAGCTCAAGCCATGGCTTGCTTCTCGAACCACTTCTCGAACCTAGCTTTCATTCGCTCCTCTGATTCCCAAGTTTCTTCCTGAATACCATCACAGTCCCACAAGACTCTCATCATCCGAATCCTCTTCCGACGAAGCTCCTTGATGCTCTTATCGAGAACCCTCACTGGTCTCGCCTCTAAGGTCATATTAGGCTGAAGATCTGACGGAATCTTAGCCAACATCTTATCATCCTTATGCAAGCACTTCTTCAGCATCGACACATGGAAAACCTTGTGAAATGCTTGCATAATCTCCTGTAACTCCAACCGGTACGCAACTGGTCCAACTCGACCAACAATCCGAAACGGACCCATATACTTCGGATTCAACTTAGTCTCGGTAATGGATCTGTTCGGGCCTCGCAACATCGCCATCTTGAGATACATTCTATCTCCCACTTCAAACTCAACCTCTTTTCTCCTTTTATCGGTATAACTCTTTTGTCGATCCTGAGCGTCTTTTATGGTCAGCTTCAAAACTCGGATCTTCTCCGTAGTTTCCTGAACAAAATCCGCACCCAATGTGCTCCTCTCCCCCACTTGGGTCTAGCACAACGGTGTATGACATGGCCTCCCATACAGCGCCTCATATGGAGCCATCCTAATACTCGTCTGGTAGCTATTGTTATAAGCAAACTCTACCAAGTTCAGGTGATCCACCCAATGACCTCCCCAGTCAAACACACACATCCTCAGCAAATCCTCAAGAGTCTGGATTATTCTCTCAAATTGCCCATCCGTCTGAGGATGATAAGCGGTACTCAAATGCACCTTAGTACCCATCTCTACCTGGAACGCTTTCCAGAACTCTGAAGTGAACTTAGGATCCCGGAGTGACACGATAGTCACCAGTACTCCATAAAGTCTCACTATCTTCTACGCATACTTCTTAGCCAACACCGAAGCTCCATCGGATTTCTTGATGGCCAGAAAACATGCAGCCTTGGTCAAATGATCCACAATGACCCAAATCGCATCCTTGGTCCGAGAAATTGGCAACCCCACTACGAAATCCATCGTAATCATATCCCACTTCCACTCTGGAATGGGTAAACTCCGCAATAATCCACTCGGAACCTGGTGCTCTGCCTTCACTAACTGGTACGTATCACACGCTGCGACCCAGTTAGGTACATCCTTCTTCATCCCGATCTAGTGATAATACCGCTTGAGGTCTCGGTACATCTTAGTCGCTCTCGGATGAATCGAAAACATACTCGCATGAGCCTCACTCAGGATTTCTTGACTCAAACCCTCATCCTTGGGTATGCATACCCGCACATGCACTAGAATAGTCCCATTAGCAGAGACCTGATATTCTGAACCCGCTTCCCTGGAAGCATTAACCAAACCCTCATCCTTATCCTGAGCCAACTGAACCCTGCTCAGAAGATCCGCCTGATCAACTGCCTCCAAACCCAACGGTTCCTGAGATAAAACACACAACCTCAATGAACCAAGCTCACACACCAACGACTCCATGTCCTGCTTTTGAGCCGAAACCAAACGTTTGCGACTCAAGGCATCCGCAACCAAGTTAGCTTTACCAGGATGCTAAGCTATCTCGAGATCATAATCCGCCATTAACTCCATCTAGCGCCTCTGCCTTAAATTCAACTCAAGCTGAGTGAAAATGTACTTCAGGCTCTTTCCGCCATAAAGATAAGACCTCCAAATCTTTAGGATTGATCGGTCCACTCCTAAATCGATCGATCCCATTACCTTCACCAGATCGATCGATCCAACCTCACCAGACGAGTCCCTGCAATGAAAGGTCCTTGGATCGATCGATCCCCCCTGGATCGGTCGATCCAACACCTTCTGCAACTCCGATCTCGCCTTCTTCCATGGCCGCACACTACCAACGACCACCATGGGCCTCAACCTTGCTTTCTACAACCAATTAAACACAAACCCAATCCCAAACACCAAGGAAACAAGCAACATAACCAAAGAACTAGCAACAACACTAAGATTCAACAAATCTAACCGAAACACACAAAACACACAAAACACACAAAACCTTCTCTAATGCTTACATCAACTCATGGTCACGCACTCACCTTAAAAACAAATGGATTGCAGACTCAAGAACAGCACCACGATGAAGCCGGTGAACTCCTCCACGCTTCGGCGAAACACAAACCTCTGCAACCCAAGCCACACCAAGCTTCAACTCTTCCTTTTAAGCAACAACCAAGCTTCTCTCTTTGATCTCTCTTCCCTTCTCCCAAACCTCTGAAACTCTCACTCCTTTTCTCTCTGAACCTCAACCAATAACCCCAGGAAGAAGAAAGAAGAAGAAAAACGCGAACAAGGGAAGTTAGGTGAGACTAAAGCAACGAAAAGTCAATTGCCGACACTTGTGGATCGATCGGTTCACTTTCCCCAACCACAACCAGCTTGACTACACGGTCATGGAACGATCGATCCAAGATCAGATCGATCGATTCCCTCTCTTTTCCAGTCAAAAATTTGACTTTCGACTCTCCTTCAATCCGCTTTCCGCTCCCGAGAAAACTCCATTCCCGAAACACTTAAGATTGACTCCAAAGAGAGAGATCACATTTCCATCAACCTCATCGAATCAAAACGCCTTGATACGATCCTTCTTTAACTTCCCGACAAAATTCCCTTTTTCCGGAACACGGTCATTACAACTAGACTCATTTTTAGTCTAGTACTACACCCTTTACCCCATCCGTGTTTTAGACCTCTTGCATTTTTATGTCATCATCATTATGTGCTTTCATGTGCAAAAACTATGGAGTATACAGACCGACATAGCTTTCCTTTCGTTAGGATTGTGGTAGTAGTTGTAATTGTATGATTGACGTTTGATGAGATTGAGCCTTGAGTTCCCTTGATGTAAATTTTGTAAAGACGGGAACCGGTTCTACTCCCCCATCCTCCTAAAAAAAAAAAAAAAAGAACAACAACAGAACAACAACAAGAAAAAAAAAAAAAAAAGAAGAAGAAAGGAGAGAATATGGGAAAGGAGTAAGAATGGAACTGGAGAGTCAAATTGTGTATAACGCATCATGGAAACTTGTAGTCTTGTTGGGGGTTGAGTTGGTATAGTGATCCGAGGGAAAGAGAAGTTATGTACCTCCCAATTGGTTTGTGTCTCACTGTGATTTTGTGTAATGATTTGCATCCATCGGTATTGCTTGATTATCTGAAACACTTGAGTCACAAAATGTTACCTTCATACCTAGACCATGACATGTTCGATATTCCCTTTGTGAGAGTGCATGCATCTGTTAATGAATGTTAAAAGGTTAGGTACTTTGATTCTGAAAGTTCTTTGTGATCTCGGGACTTAATAAGGTTGCTACGGTTATGGAGAAATACAGTGCTATACAATTTTATTTGAACTTTGTGATAGTGGTTTGCAGGCAATAGATTATGAGCATGATCTCGGAAAAATATGTGAGTTCTCGCGTTTTCAAACTTCTTCTCTTGTTTTAGATTCTTGTTGTGCTTGAAGACAAGCAAGAAGCTAAGTCGGGGGAGTTAATATGTTGTGTTTTAGCATCTTATGACTTGTATTTAATTATCATTTTGAGTCTTTTGTTGTGTCATTGTTCGTGTTTTTGTGTCTTTTTGGTCGAGTCTTGAGTTCTATACAGGTTGGAGGAGCTTTGCGAAAATTGGATAAATCAAGGCTTGTTCAGAAGAGAAACTATGCAGAAGGAAAAGAAGCTGTCAATGGACCGATCGATCCATCCATCCTTCTAACGTAGGAGACGTTTCCGCCTGACGCTGCGAGGTCGATCGATTCACCTCTCGAACGTACATGACAAATCCATCTGATGCTGCTAGATCGTTCGATCCATATTTGCCCGCTGCGACTGCGGCGAAAGTCATTGGGGGAATGGTGGGGTTCGTTGTTCATCTAGGTGGTTAATTGTAGATCCCTACAGATCTTAGAAGGCTTTCGTGGGAGCCGGTTTCTAGGAGCTTGATTGAGCCTCCAGCCTCTTAAACCGCTGCGATTTTGTTTCCACCGGACCAGATTTGAAAGGAACCTTGCTCGGAGATTTCAGAGAACGCTGAATCTGGAGGAAGGGTGTTAGATATGAGTTTGTTAGGTTGCTAGGTATGGGATCTGACAACGTAGAGCCGGTTGAGCATTCCGGGAGATTTGTAGTGGGTCAGGTGGGTCGTCAGAGTGAGAGCGGAGATAGAAACCGAATACTTCCGTCGATGGTTCTGATCTGATGTCGCTGCCGCGAAGCCGTGGGTTTTGTATTCACTGGTGCTAATGCTTCAAGTCTTTGCTTCCGGTTATCAGCAGGATCTGATCCTCCCCTTCGGTGACAGCATCAATTTTTTTTCTCCATTTTGTAACTGTTTGTCATGTGTAAAGTCTAACGCCTTGCCCAATATTTATGGGAGGCTCATTAATGAAAAATTTGTTTAGAAAAAAAAGAATTAACAAGTAGTTTTTATGTATGCAGTTTTATGAAATGACAAGAAAAGTTATATTTTATTGGTAAAAAAATTACGGCTGATTATTACTTACAATGTCATTAGAAATATGTAATTTTAGATATCTCATTAAGGGTGTAATAATCAAATCTAATTCTACACAACAATTAAAAAAAAATTCAAAAAAATATATTTAATATATTAAAAAAAATTTAGAATACGTTTTCTACTTTATGTGTATGTTCTAAAATACGAATTCTAGACAATGTACATGTTCTGAAAATTTTTGATTACGAATTCTAGGTTTTCTACATGTTCTATGAATTTTCGTCTTGTCAATAAAAAAAAAGATAAACGAAAACATTAACAACATTTAAAAACAGTACATAAGTTTACAAATATTGTTACACATGTAGATACATATCTGATTTATAAAGTTATACATGTAGATACATTACCAAATACAACAAAAAGAAAGAACACACAAAGATAACACAATAATCTGATCGAACCAAGCGTAGGGCTATTTGTTACATACCACAAATATACACTACACATCTCGTGGATTAGACGGTGTCGAAGTCGTTGAGTTCTTGAGTTCTAATATTGATTCCTTGAGGTCTGATACCTCCTCCTCTAATTTTCCCAATCGTGTGCCAATGCTCTCCCCAAAACTCTTGAAAGCAGATTCAAACACACCCTTAATGAATGATTTCATTTGTTCATTTAAATAACCTTGTGTTGTTATTGCTCGCTGATAGAGCAATTTTCTTTTCTGTGTCTATGCTCCATGATCAGCTTGTTTCTTCTTCCTCTTCTTCAAACCAGACACTTGCACATTAGCAGCTTCTTTCTTCTCACTACTCTCCAAACCAGACAATTGGTTATCTTCATCACTAGTATGTGGGACATCCTTCTCATTTTGAGGAACCTCACTGTCACCTCCAACATCATCATCTTCTTGCACATCTTTAATATTGTCATCGTCCAGATCATCATTTTCAACACTTTGCCAAACATGGTCACCAAAATCGTATCTAGATCTTATCAAAGCATTCAAATTTTTCACTTCGCAATCTTTAATTTCATCAGCCCTCAAAAATTCTACTGACTCAAATATGTCATAATTTCCTTTGTAGAGGAAATGTATGGATAAACAACATTCTACAATAAGAAAATTTTTAAAAAATGTTAGAGAATGTCAATTGTGAAGGTAAATATGACTAAAATTATTTGTAGAGAATCAAAAGAGAAATATTTTTCAACTAATCTTTGGTCCAAATGAATCCTCTACAGTGATAATGTCATCATAAGATACTTTTGCAGCGCCTTTCCAATTACAACATCGAGGAGCTTCTGTTAATTCCTCTCTAATCTTCTCTCCCAACAATTCTCCAATGAGAGGAATTGCTTCCATAACCCATATTTGAAGTGCGAATGAGAAACCATCGAGAACATAACTATTGATATTCTTCAATTTTTTCCTTGAATTGATGATAGACTCAACTAGATGGTCAAAAGCTAGAAGATCCCACGGATAAGTCTGAATCTTATCAAGATCCATCACCAACTGTATGTATTTGAGTGGGATAACTTTCTTCTCATCCTTAGCCATTACCAACCCAGCTATCACACAAACATACACAAATCTAATTCTGTCGACATCTTTCTCCCACGTGCAAGCTTTTAATAAGTACTCATCCATCAGCTTCTTTATGGTTATCTTATCTCCTCTCTTCAACACTTTACTCCAAAACCCCTTATCATCTTTCCATTTATCTAAATCACAAGTAAAATGATGTGGCAAACTAAAAACTAGTCCCTGCAAATTCCAATTCAAAAGCTTTGTGGGCCACAAATAATCACACACAAACACATATAAGTACACACATTGAGTTACAAAAATGTGTGTACAAACCATTAAAGCTGCAAAGAGACGAGCAATTGAGTTAAAAAAAAAAAAAAAACAAAACACACATATCTCTTCATAAATCTTCTTTAGATACTCAAACAGAGCACAATCACAATTTCTCATTCACGTCAAAAACTAGCTTACAAAAACCCCAAAAGTCTCTTTAATCTCTCTAAATGAAAACTACATGACGTTTTCATTCAATTTTGCAGGTTCTTATACTTATACATCAAAAACCTACATTTACCATCTCTAAACTCAAAAGTCAATAAATTTCTCTTCTTTCGAATGAATATCCAAAAGAGACGATTAAAGCAACTTGTAAAATACGAAACAGTGATTGAAACTCACATAAATCAGATGGAAGCAAGCACAAAAAAATAGTATAACAAATGAGATAAGTGTGAATCAACACTATGTGAATCCCAACAGTAAAACTCAGAAACCCAAAGTAAATCTAATTCGATCACGATCAATTACAAGTAAAAGAGATAAGCAAGCTTAATATCAAAGACAAGTAAAGAGAAGCAATAAAAAGCAATTGTTCACAAGGAAACAGTTGTACTAGTTGATCGACGAAACAAACAGAATAAGAGGAAACGTACCTAATCATAACGGCGATCAATCATGAGATTATTAGACCTGATGAAATTTTGTGGGGGTTTAGTTTAGAAACTCAGAGATCAATCAAGGGTAATCGAGATTTCTTCTGGAAAATAGAGATGAATACCTTGACGGAGAGGACGAGGAAATCTGACGCAGTGAGGATTCTTAGCCTTTGATTTGAGAGTGAAAGAGTAATAGAGATATTCTTTGGAACAGCCGGAGAACTGAAGTCGTCGGTGAACTAAAGACGTCGGTGAACTGAAGCTGCCGGAGAACTAAAGTCGCGGGAAAGCGAACAAAGAAGAAGAAAGTTTTTTGGGGGTTCACTAAGGAAGAAGAAGCCGCAGCGATAAAAACGAACAAGAAGAAAAAGATTTTTTAGAAATTTCTAATTTTCTAATTTAATGTGATTTTAAAATATATTAAAAAAAAAATATTCTTTGTGAATTGGAAGTTTTGGAATATGTTGCAGAATTTTGGATTTCATTTCTATAATTGTTCAATTAGTGGTATATTCGAGTTTTTGTTATAATAAAATCTAGTGCACCAAACTTTACAAAAGAAGGCATAGATGAACAAAATGGAAAAAAATATCCTTTTAAATCAAATATCCCTAATTGTTTAACACATTTGCCCTCTCTATAAATAAATAACACATCTTGCTTCATTTATCCTTTACGAAAATATTGTTCATTGTCCATATAATTTCTGTAATTTTTAATATTTAAAAGTTGATGATGACTAATATTTACTAATGTTTATGTGCAGTCACACAAGCGGCGGGGCATGCGGTGGTGGTGGTGTTGGGTTTGAAATCGAGATTATTGCGGTATGTATACTTATCTCCTTCATATGTTTTCTTTCTAGAAATCGAGATATACCTTTGCAAGTACGTAATAATAGTGTTATAGTTTTAGAAATTGATTTTTTTATTGATGCAAAGATCTGGTCTTCAACCCGATGTTGTCAAAGATCTAATAATATAAATTGATATTTGTTATAAATAATTGTTTTATTTAAAGTGGATATGAATATAAATAATAGAGAAAATTTATATTTGCAGAAAAATCGGTATATTGAATGATAAAATAAGAGAGAGAAATTTTTTTCTTTATAATTGAAGTTGTTTCTCTTCTCTTACATTGATTGATCGTTTATATAGACGTACAAAAGTAAATTACTATATATGCATAGTGACGGTGGGCTCCACACAATAATATTTTACGCCATCTTTTGTTGACATTTACAACACTCCCTTTGGAGACCAATGTCACTATATCTCTTATGTAATATCTTCTATTGCCTCGTTAAAAATCTTTCTAAGTAAACCCAGTGGAAAAAATCTTAATAAGGTAAAAAGAGTACAACCTCGTAAGGTCCCCCTCGAATAATCAAGATCATATCTTATAAGTTTTATTGACGACGCATTGCAATATTATAAACATGTTTCCTGAACATAGTGGTGGGTAATGATTTCGTGAAAAGATCTGCAGAATTCTCGGATAATCGAACATATTTTACTTCAATGTCTTTATTTTCACGAGTTTTTGGGTGTATGAAAATAATTTTGGAGGGATATGTTTGGTTCTATCACTTTTGATGTACCCTTCCTTTGTTTGAGTATCACATGCAGCGTTGTCTTCATATAAGATAGTTGGCTCCATATTTAGATGAATTCCACTACTTGATTGAATGTGTCGACTTATCGATCTTAGCCATACACATTCTCTACTTGCTTCATGTAATGCGATGATTTCACCATGGTTCGAAGAAGTAGCCAATAACGTCTGTTTTTTAGAACGCTAGGATATAGCGGTGCCTCCAATCGTGAATACGTATCCTGTTTGTGATCTACCTTTGTGTGGATCTGATAAATATCTTGCATCTGCAAAACCAATTATTTGACCATTTAAATTCTTAGGATAAAATAATCCCTAAATCAATAGTCCCTTGAAGATAACGAAAGACATGTTTAATTTCATTCCAATGTCTTCGTTTAGGGGACGAACTAAATCTGGCCAAAAGATTAATAGAAAATGAAATATCATGTCGAGTGAAATTTGCAAGATACATAAGAGCTCTAATTGCACTTAGATATGGTACTTCAGGACCAAGTACCTCTTCATTTTTCTTAGGTGGTCGGAATGGATCACTTTCAACGTTAAGTTTTGATCTTATGTCCCCATACAGAGGTTGGAAGTTTTGATCTCATGATCAACGGTCTCGCAATCAATTGCAGACGTTTAATTAAAGATTCAGCCAAACCATTTTGTGTATGAACATGAGCTATAGGGTGTTCAACATTGATTCCTGTTACCATGTAATAATCATTAAATGCTTGGAACGTGAATTAACCAGTGTTATCTAATCTAACTCCTTTGATTGGAAAATCAGGAAACTGAGCTCTTAGTTTGATTATCTGAGTCAGAAATCTCGCAAATGCCATATTTTGAGATGATAACAAACAAACATGTGACCATCTACTAGACGCGTCTATCATTACCATGAAATAGTAGAATGGTCCACATGGTGGGTGTATAGGTCCACAAATGTTGCCTTAAATTCGTTCAAGGAACTTTGGTGATTCTTTATCAATTTTGATTGGCGATGGCGTTATAATCAATTTTCCTAGAGAATACGCAACACATGTCATTTTATTCCTCTATTGAATTTATGTATGTATGATATAAGCCCGATGGGAGTCTTGCTAATTTTTCCAAAACATTTATTTTCCCCGATTTTTCAGAAGTAATGTACATGTACTTTTTTCCATTCTCAGTTGCAGACTGAGTGTCATATCCATGAAAGTATATATCTTTAAAACTCAACAAATTTTTTTTTTAATTTGGAGAAAATAATGCATTATTTATTGAGAACTTTGTCTCATTAGATAATGCAAAATTTGTTTTACCGGTCCCTTCAATTAAATCTGTGGGACCTGATATTGTGTTAACAATAACTTTCGTTGACTTCAAATCGGAGAAATATTTTTTATATTTAAGGATAGTTTTCATTGTTCCACTATCCGGTATGCAAATATCTCCAAGATTTATCTTGGATATTGTTCCATTTGTATTGTGATCCATTTCTGAAATAAACATAATTGATTAATAAAAATAGAAAGTAAATTTATTCATGAATTATTAAGCATTCAATAATTATACATGATAGGTAATACAAGCACACAAATTTAGGAAATTTCAAACAAACAGCGATTTATGACATAGTTATCGAAAATTCAAGTTCCACATGATAGTCATTTCAGTTTTTCGCAAGCACTGCCTCATCGGGATCGATTGCAAAGTCAGAAATATCAAGGTGAGTTGTACCCGCAGAATGTTCTGCGAGGTTCACCTCCTTTTCTTTGCCCTTAGCGGATACTTTGTAAAGCACAAAGATGTGCGGGGTACGGCATACGTGAGACCAATATCCCTTAGTTTTGGGGATATGGTGTACATTTTCTCAAGCATCTGAGATTCAGTGATGGTTTCACCACAATAACTTAATTTGGCGATAATCTCCAACATGGCGGAATTGTAACTCATCACCTTGTCAAAATCCTGAAATCTTAGATTTTTCCTTCATCCCCCGCAAGTGGGAGAGTTATGTCCCTTTGATGATCAAATCGATCCTTCAGGGACTTCCATAGCTCTTTGAGATCCCTCATGTGTGGATAGTCATATATGATATTTTCATCGAGGTGTCTTCTAAGGAAGATCACCGATTTTGCCTTTTCTTGGGCCGTCGAAGTATTAGTCTCTTTTATGGTTTCCGTTAACCCATAAGACTGCAAATGTAGTTCGACACTGGTAGTCCAAGATATGAAGTTAGCCCCAGTGATGTCTAAGACCGGGAATTGGAGCTTCTCGATATTTGCCATTTCGTTTTTTTCTCTAAAATAAAGCCACAAATAAAAATATTGTTAGAAATTTTATTTAATTTCTTTTAAAGCATAGGAGGCGCTTGTATAAGTAGCGCAATTACAAGAACCGTAAATATTTCTTCGGAAGAGAACTCTCCAAACAGTAAACCGTAAATAGTAACAATTATAAAACCTATTACAAAAACTAGGAATGGATGAGCCATTTTTTTCTTAGAAAAACAAATTATATTGTTAGAGAAGATTTTGAAAAAGATGAAATATTTGAGTGAAATGAATGAGTGAGAATGAGTGTATATATATATTAAAATTTACTGTTCATCAGCCGTTTGAAAAGTTGAAATAAAATTAAATTTTTTTTTTTCATTACCGTTGGTGAAAAAATTAAACAGAAAAATAATTGTAAATTATAACAATTAATCAGTTAAAAGTTTAGCAATTTCACATATATGTTAATATACATAGCCTCCTTATATAATAACCATAATATAGATATATTTTTATCAATATTATTATGGTGATAGAGTCATCCACCTAACATTAAATAAATTATGGTGACGGAGTCATCCACATTATTGGCGGCTGAGCCGTCCATTGTTATGGTGCATAAAGCTGCCATTAATATAGTAATTATAGGGACGACGTACCTCCCAGTATAATAACAAATAAATAATGGCATATTATTGGCGGCTCAGCCTTCCATTGTTATAGTGCATAAAACAACAATTTCAATAGTAATTAAAAGGGCGACGTACCTCCCACTATAATAACAAATAAATAATGGTGTTTTGAACAACCACTAAAAATAATAATATTTTAATGAGGCAATTTACCGTCCTTATAGTAACGTATATATTATAAATATATTTTTGTAATTGATTATAGAGTAATCGTACTGATAACGTGTTATAAATAATTATTTTATTTATAGTGTACATGAATATAAATAATAGAAAAAATTTATTCATTAAGAAAGATCGAGATACTGAATGATAAAATAAGAAAGAAAGATTTTCTTCTTTATAATTGAAGTTATGTCTCTTCTCTTACATTGATCGATCATCTATATAAACGTACAAAAATAAATTATTATGCATGCATAATGACGGTGAACTCCACAAAGTAATATTTTACGTCATCTTGACATTTACAATAATATTTTCATTTTTATATATTATGTTATACACTTGGAGATATCACTATATATATATATATTATAATATAAAATGATTTTAATATATATTTTTTTTCACACGATGATTTTAATACTTATAATATCAAAGAATAGTGATATGCTCAAATTTACCCTTGAGCTACTCTCTCAAATTAAGAGATCACTGTAGTACTTAGGGATCGAATCCACAAGGACTAATGTTCACACAATAGATTATCAGTTTGGAAATATAGCTAAACAGAAGAGATTGTAAGTTAAAAGTAGCAAGAGAATTAAAATCGGGTTGTAAGATGAATGGAAGAAAAGCTAAGCTTAGGGAAATTCTCAGAAAATTCAGAATTGCAGAACAAAACAATTATCACGATTGTAATTAAGAACTGTTCTAGAACTCAAATCACTAATGTAAAATCAACCAACTTTCGTTGCGAAGATTATCTATGCCTAAATTTTAGAATCCCAAATCTCTTTGCGAATTCTTCAAGTTAAACAAGCATTAAAGTTCAGGTTTGATATGTTCACAAAATCCCTAAACCAAATCTCTTTGAGAATAGGGTATTTTGCTCATCTAAGATAGTTCAGGCAATCAATTACACTTTCGTGTCAACTAATCAACCTAAGATCAGATTCTAGGTAGCTAAGCTAGAATAAGCAATAAACACAATCTAGATGAAGAACTCTATAGATTCAATCCTAACAATCTAACAACCTAACAATTCATGAATTCCTTTGAAACCCTAAACCTAACAGGGAGATTACTCAGACATGACAAATGAAACACAAATCATGAATAAAATAAATTGCATTAAGATAATCAAAAAGAAGAAGAAAAGAGTTTAGAAATCTTCTCCAAAAATCCCTGAAGAGGTGGCAGCTCAAAAATCAAGCATTCAAAAGCATAGGTCTAAAACAATGACCTTAAAATCTTATAAATAAGCTAAAACACGATTTGGGCTTTATTTGTAAACAAAGACAATTTCTGGGCCAAATTTGCAATTCTTCAAAACTTCAAAAAGATAGAAAATCGAATTGCCGTCAGATATTGGTGTCGACCGACACTAAGAGCTAGTGTCGATCGACATCCATACCAATTTTGCTCTCCGAGTTCGTTTCTTCAGCGCAGCTTCTCGGATTGCTCCAAAACGTCCCATAATCTCCAAATAAGTCCAAAACGTACCTGAACCTGCAAAGACTCTAAAAGACTCGAAAAACACTAAAAAAACTCTAAAAACGACTCTTATATCATGGTTAAAAACCGTAAAAACCATGATATATCAAATAGGGAAACTCATACATATATATATATATATATAATATATATATATTCGCAGACGGTAAAAAGAAAAAGAGGTTGTCACTACAGATGGTGAGAAAGAAGAAATCATATAAGGTGAAACAGGAAGGAGTACAGTGAAAGGACTTTAATCGTGAAGAATATACTTCTCACGTGATTGATTTTAATCAATATCACTAATTGACTGTGTTTATACTTTATATATAGAGGAAAACAAAACAACATTTAATTGTATAGTAGATTCGTGTATCCATCCACACATATAGCATAAGGTATATATGTGTGGTATAAAAAACATTTTATAAAATCATTTCAAATTATAAATTTATATTATTTATTTTGTTTTCATTTAATTTGTGTGCTATTTAAATTTCGGCAATCAAACAAAACAAAATAATATTTACACATTGGAGAATTAAACAGTATTTCAAATCTTGATTGTGTTTTAAGTTATTTTAAAAGAAAATTAGATTCACATTATTACAACTTTTAAATATGAAATACAAAGAGTTGTTGAAATAGAATAAAGATTTTCTTTATTGTATTAAAAAAACATTTCCATACACCTATCTATTTCAAATATCGGAAACTAAAAATATTACCGAACTATTTCCGATAAAATACAAAATGGGACGGGTTGGCAACATATTCAAAAATTTTCATAGGCCTAACTATTTCAATACCGGGACAGGAAATAGCGTCTATAAGATAGGAACAGGTCAGAAAATACAAAATATTATCTAAACTATTCTCGATAAAATATAGGACAAGAATTTTGGGTAACGGGACGAGATCATAAAATTTGGATATCCAAATTCAATTTCAAAACATTCACTAACAATTATACATTTTTACTGGTGAACTCTCCGAGTTTGCTGGTTATGTGCGGGCTTTTGAAAAAGACAACAAAATATATAATTATATATTAATATAATATATAATTATAAAATAATTTGTAATATATATAACATAATTATCAAAATTTAATTTTTTAAAAAAGATATTTTTATTTATATTTAAAATTACTTATTATTACTATTAATTAATTTTTAGCTTTAAATATATTTTATAAATTAAAAAATGATTTATTGAAATGCATGTAGGTTACCCGCCGGTTTCGAGAATTCAAGCGGCACGGATGCGGACATACTATTTACTCCCGTGGATTTCACGGAACGAGTTTTTTGCTGGTCAAAATATTTTAAACCCGTTGCAAGACAGGCCTAGCGGACAGGTTTGACCCGCTTGACAACTCTATTTAGATTTTCCGTTTCAGCAAATTTTAAATTTTTTCGCTGATTTTTATTTGGTTTGATAGGTCAGAAGTTTAATAAAAATATAATCGATCACTAATCCGGTTCACATTCGATCCGGGTCAGCCATCATGTCGATCCAAATTTCATGGTGAAACGATTATTATTTCAAACATTCATAAACTTAACGAAACCAAACCAATATGAATTTGTGTTATAAATGTTATACCAAATAAATATATCTACAAATATAAACTCGTACGTACGTGCAGATTCAGATCTAGTTTTCTTTATTTCTCAAGACTATTTCTTAGTACAAATAATTATATGTGTAACGCCCGTCTCCCAGGAAAATAGATTGTAGACAGAAAAATATATATATAGAGGTATATATATATATATTTAAAATGTTGCGATCCGTTTAAATCCGTGATAAAGGTGTTTTCTCGCAGTTGAGACTTTTAATCGTAAGAGTTTCGAGAAAAACATTTATCGAGCGGAAAAACGAGTTTTGGAGCGGTTGGTGGGTGTGGACCCCACGTGATGGTTTTTAAGTCAAAAAGAATTGGGTGCAATTATTTGTTCTTTCTTTTCTAATTTTTTTTTCCTTCTCCTTCCTCCTTTCTTCTTCATTTTTTTCGTAAACAAGGGAGAGAGAAAGAGAAAGAGAAAGGGAGAGAGAGAAAGAGAAAGAGAAAGAGAGAGAGAGCTTGGAAGCTCTGTTTTGTTGCAGAGAAGAAGAGGAGAGGAGAGTAAAAGGTAGAGCTTGGTGTTGGCTTGAGAGGAAGGAGGAGAAAATCGGATTTGATAGCCTTTGGGAGAAAATCGATTCGACCAAGCAAATCGTTTCCAAAGGTAATGAAATTTTGTGGAGTTGTAGTTAAGCCTTTCCTCTAGATGCAGAACTTTGTGGTTTTGAATTTGAGTTAGTATCCTAAGAGTTATGATTTTTCTCGTGGGGCGCTCTGTCTCAGACGCGGATTAGGACCAACGTGGTTTCAGAGTAAGATCTTGAGTTCATCGTCGGTCCGATCATCCTGAAACTTGGAGCGTACCTTCAGGACATCCAGGAGTTGATTTTCAACGGTGGAGATTGGAATTGGACGGTTAGAATTCGTTTTGTGACTCCATCTTTGAGGGTGATCGTTTCTGAATTTTCCAGTTTTGGTTGAAAATCGTTTTGCTTGTTGTGGTTGGCTGTAGGATGTGTGAGCGAGTTTGGGCGACCTGTTGTTGGCTTGTGAGTGAGTCTTGGTTGGCTGGGTGTTGTGGTTCTTGAGCCGAAATCCTTCCTTTGTTAGAGGTGAGTGCGAAACCATGGGTTTATCTAAGCGGTAGAGATTGTTTGATGTGTTTGTGGTTTTGTGTAGGTTGGTTTTTGTGTGGGATCCAAAAATCGGATTGATGGGCTGGTTGTGTCAATGGGTTGTATACTCATTATGTGGTTTGCTTAATTGTGATTGATTGTGTTTATTGTGTTCTCAATCGTTTGTGTGTATAGCTCGTAGATGGGATGACCGTCTCACTAAGTATTTTTGATAATACTTACGCAACTCTTCGTTATGTTGCAGGTAAGGATAAAGTGTGATCGTGGAATCAAGGCAATGAGGAGGAGGATGATTTAGGACTCGGTATTTGTGTGGTAGTGTCGAACTTTATTTATGTTTAATAATTTCGATTACTGTTGGTTGAAGTTTATTTAATAAGTACGAGTCTTATTTTATAACTTTTGTGGTTTGTGGTGGAAACTAGTTTTATTTGAAATAAATTGATTTAAATATGTTTAATTTAAGTGATTTGGTCTGTTTGTTTAATCGTTAAATTAAATATTTTATTCGGAATATAATTAATATTTATGGGAATATTAATTATTGCATTTAAAAAAAAAAAAAAAACGGGTCGTGTCGTTTCAGTTTGGTATCAGAGCCTAGACAGTTCTAGGATGGTTAAGAGAATTAATTGGAGTTTAATTAATTTTCGTGTTGCTTGGTGCATGTGTTTGAACCGTTGAATTGTGGTATGCTAGAAAATTGATTATGTGGTAGTTAGTCAATTTGTTTGAGCATGGGGTCTTAGAATCATCCTCTTCGAGCCTTCGAGATTCCACGGTAAGTTATCTTTACTCTGTTGAGTTGCTTAGTATCTTAGTCTCTGTTCTTGGTGGTTCAGATGGCTAGAGGTGCTAGAGGCCGTGGTAGAGGTCGTAGCCGCGGTAGAGGTCGTGGTCGTGTTCCAGTGGTGGCTGAGAGTGTAGCACGGAGTGCTACGGTTGAGCGAGTGACGGCTCCCCATGTGTATCAGGAGGGTTCTGAGGGTGTGGCTGGAATTCCAGCGGGTGCTGCGGGTTCTGCAGCGGAGTTTGCTCAGGCTCGAGATGATCGCATTGAGGGTTTGCTGGCCTTGCTGTTGGAGCGGTTACCAGAGATGGTACCGGCGCAGGCTCCTGTTGTGCCACCAGTGGTCGTGCCGCCAGTGGTTGAGGTGCAGCCGAGGGCTGCAGTTGCAGATGAGCTCCAATCCTACCTGAGGGTGATGGAGCAGATGCAGAGGCTTGGCACGGAATTCTTTTCGGGGAGTGCCAATCCTGAGGTTGCGGATGCATGGAGAAAGAGGTTGGAGCGGAACTTCTTCTCAATTAGGTGTCCGGAGAGATACCAGGTGGATCTGGCAGTTCATTATCTGGAGGATGATGCGCATCTCTGGTGGAGGGGTGTGTTGGCCAGGAGAGTTCGGGAGGAGATGGCCTGGGAGGATTTTGTAGAGGAGTTTAACTCCAAGTATTTTCCTCAGGAGGCGCTTGATCGGTTGGAGGGTCGGTTCTTGGAGTTGTCTCAGGGGAACCGAACCGTCCGTGAGTATGAGGCGGAGTTTAACCGTCTCACTGTGTTTGCGGGTCGAGTCCTGGAGGGTGAGCGGACCCGAGTTCGAAGATTTTTGTTGGGTCTTCGAGTTGAGTTGAGAAACCGTTGTCTGATGAGAGTTTTTGGCACGGTTGAGGAGTTGGTAGAGGCAGCTGCCTTGCTGGAGGAGGGCTTGAGAGAGGAGGCGGCGGTTGTTAGCCCCAGTTTTCAGGCGAGGAGGCCGCAGCAGCAGCAGCAGTCCGGTCCGAGCAGAGGCGGTAGGCCAATGCAAGGACAGAAGCGGAAGATGGAGAGTTCTTCCAGTGTTACTCAGGGTGGTCCGGGATGCTTCAGGTGTGGAAGCAAGAATCACAGGGTGGCGAGTTCCCCTCAGAAGGGCGAGACGCGTGCGGATACGCGCGTGTGCTACCATTGCAGAGAGGTGGGGCATATCAAGCCGAGGTGTCCCAAGTTGCAGAGGGAAGCAGCCGCGGTGTCTCCAGCTAGCCAGAGTGCAGTGGTGCCCCGAGTGTATTCCATTGTGGAGACAGGAGGCCCGAGTTCCAGGCCGATCACAGGTATAATTGTTAAACTTACCTGAGTTAAATTCTTGTGTTTAGAATTTATTTTGTCTCCGTAGTGGGGTGTCAGGGTTCTGAGCATATGGAAAATATGCATGGACCCTGGTTGTGGGAGGTGTTGAATCCCACGTGTTGTTTGATTCTGGAGCATCGCATTGCTTCATTACTCCGGAAATTGTCGAGAAGGGCAATTTACGGGGAGCAACCGAGAAGCGGTTGGGTTTTGTTAGGGTGGCTGGAGGGAAGCTACTAACCATTCACGGTCGAGTTGTTGACGTGGATGTTCAGGTGGCTGGAGAATCTATGCCAGCGGATATGGTCATTTGCTCGGTAGAGCTTTATGACGTTATTTTGGGCATAGATTGGCTCGGAAAGTTCAGAGCGCATCTGGACTGTCACCGAGGGCGTGTTGTTTTCGAACGAAAACAAGGGAGGTTGGTTTATCAGGGAGTGAGACCGACTTCTGGGAGTCTGGTGATCTCGGCCATGCAGGCAGAGAGTATGATCGAGAAGGGTCGCGAGGCATATTTGGTGACAATTGTCACATCAGAGACTGTTGGAGAGGTTGCGGTTGGGGAGATTCGGGTTGTTCGGGATTTCCAAGATGTTTTTCAGTCATTGCAGGGATTACCGCCTTCGCGGTCTGAGCCTTTCACGATTGAGTTGGAACCCGGGACAATGCCGATATCTAAGGCACCGTATCGGATGGCTCCAGCAGAGATGGCAGAGCTGAAAAAGCAGCTGGAGGAGTTGTTGGATAAGGGTTTTATCCGACCGAGTACTTCACCGTGGGGAGCACCGGTGTTATTTGTGAAGAAAAAGGATGGGAGTTTCCGATTGTGCATCGATTATCGGGGACTGAACCGAGTCACTATGAAGAACAGGTATCCTTTTCCACGGATTGATGAGTTGTTGGATCAGTTGAGAGGGGCTACTTGGTTCTCCAAGATAGACTTGGCATCAGGATATCATCAGATTCCGATTGATGAGAAGGATATCCGGAAGACTGCTTTTAGATCGAGATATGGACACTACGAGTTTGTGGTGATGCCATTTGGTTTGACGAATGCACCAGCAGCGTTCATGAGGTTGATGAACAGCGTGTTCCAGGAGTATCTGGATGAGTTTGTGATCATCTTTATCGATGACATTTTGGTGTATTCGAAGAGTCCCGAGGAGCATGAGTTGCATCTGAGAGTTGTTCTGAAGAAGCTGCAGGAGCAGAAGCTATTTGCTAAGTTGAGCAAGTGTAGTTTCTGGCAGCGAGAGATCAGATTTCTGGGTCACATTGTGTCCGCAGAGGGAGTTTCTGTGGATCCGGAGAAGATTCAGGCTATCAGGGAGTGCCCGAGGCCAAGGAATGCTACTGAGATTCGGAGTTTTCTCGGGTTAGCAGGTTATTACCGGAGGTTCGTCAAGGGTTTTGCGAGTATGGCTAAGTCTATGACGAAGTTGACAGGGAAGGATGTTCCTTTTGTTTGGTCTCCTGAGTGTGAGGAGAGTTTCGCAAACCTGAAGACGATGTTGACTAGTACGCCTGTATTGGCATTACCCGAGCCGGGTGAGCCTTACGTGGTGTATGCAGACGCTTCGGGAGTAGGTCTGGGTTGTGTGTTGATGCAGAAGGGAAAGGTAATTGCCTATGCTTCGAGGCAGTTGAGGAAGCATGAGGGCAACTATCCTACCCATGATCTTGAGATGGCTGCGGTAGTGTTCGCCTTGAAGATTTGGAGGTCTTATCTTTATGGCGGGAAGGTCCAGGTGTTTACAGATCATAAAAGCCTGAAGTACATTTTCACTCAGCCTGAGTTGAATTTGAGGCAGAGGCGTTGGATGGAGTTGGTGGCGGATTATGATCTGGAGATCGCTTACCATCCTGGTAAAGCGAACTTGGTTGCGGATGCTTTGAGTCGCAAACGTGTGGTTTCGGCTCGGAAGCAGGACATAGAGTCATTGGTGTGTGAGCTTGGTTCTTTGAGGTTGTGTGTTTTGTCTCAGGAACCGTTGGGTTTGGAGGCAGTTGATCAGGCGGATCTTCTGAGCAGGGTTCGAATAGCTCAAGAGAAGGATGAGGGTTTGGTTAATGCTTCCAGGGAAGTGGGTTCAGAATATCAGATCTCTGCTAATGGGACTATTCTGGTGCATGGGCAGGTATGCGTACCCAAGGATGAGGGTTTGAGGCGAGAAATACTAAGTGAGGCTCATGCGAGTATGTTTTCGATTCATCCGGGAGCGACGTAGATGTACCAAGATCTCAAACGGTATTATCACTGGGTCGGGATGAAGAAGGATGTAGCTAACTGGGTCGCAGCGTGTGATACGTGCCAGTTAGTGAAGGTAGAGCATCAGGTTCCGAGCGGATTGTTGCGGAGTTTACCCATTCCAGAGTGGAAGTGGGATATGATTACGATGGATTTCGTAGTAGGGTTGCCAGTTTCTCAGACCAAGGATGCGATATGGGTCATTGTGGATCGTTTGACCAAGAGTGCACGTTTTCTGGCTATCAAGAAAACCGATGGAGCTTCGGTATTAGCTAAGAAGTACGTGCAGGAGATAGTGAGACTTTATGGAGTACCGGTGAGTATTGTGTCAGACCGGGATCCTAAGTTCACTTCGGAGTTCTGGAAAGCGTTCCAGGCGGAGTTGGGCACGAGGGTGCATTTGAGTACCGCGTATCATCCTCAGACGGATGGGCAATTCGAGAGGACGATCCAGACTCTTGAGGATTTGCTGAGGATGTGTGTGCTGGATTGGGTTGGTCATTGGGTGGATCATCTGAGCTTGGTAGAGTTTGCGTATAACAATAGCTACCAGGCGAGTATTAGGATGGCTCCATACGAGGCTCTGTATGGGAGGCCGTGTCGTACACCGTTGTGCTGGACCCAAGTGGGGGAGAGGAGCACATTGGGTGCGGATTTTGTTCAGGAAACTACGGAGAAGATCCGAGTTTTGAAGCTGAACATGAAAGAAGCTCAGGATCGGCAAAAGAGTTATGCCGATAAGAGGAGAAAAGAGCTTGAGTTTGAGGTGGGAGATAGGGTGTATCTCAAAATGGCAATGTTACGAGGTCCGAACAGGTCCATTACCGAGACTAAGTTGAGTCCGCGGTATATGGGTCCGTTTAGGATTGTTGGTCGAGTTGGGCCAGTCGCGTACCGGTTGGAGTTACCGGAGATTATGCAAGCATTTCACAAGGTTTTCCATGTGTCGATGCTGAAAAAGTGCTTGCATAAGGACGATAAGGTGATGGCTGAGATTCCGTCAGATCTTCAGCCCAACATGACCTTAGAGGCGAGGCCAGTGAGGGTTCTCGACCGGAGGGTCAAAGAGCTTCGTCGGAAGAGGATTCCGATGATGAGAGTCTTGTGGGACTGTGACGGTGTTCAAGAGGAGACTTGGGAACCAGAGGAGCGGATGAAAACTAGATTCGAGAAGTGGTTCGAGAAGCAAGCTGCGGCTTGAGTAGTTTCACCGCTGGTTCGAGTTTCGGAGTTGAGTTTTGTACTCGTTGTATCTTATTGTATTTCGTTTTGGGTTGTAAACGATTAATACATTTGATTGTGGATAATAAGATGTGTTTTTCTTATTGGTGATGACTTGTTGTGTCATGAGACTTGAACATGAAATTTTGGAAAGATTAAAAGTTTATGAGAATATGAACTGGAAATATCCTTCGTATTTGGATATGGGAAACTTCTCTGTGAGTGGGGGATGTTTCGAGTTGACCTGAAGTTTGGTCATGGTTGTAGTGATATTTCGGGTTGAGGATATCGGTGGTAGTGTTTGACATTGCGATGTTATACGAAGACCATGTGAGGTAGTTTTGGTCGGAGATACTTATAGACGCTTCGTTAGACTTTATTGCTTTTGGGACGGTTTTTGGTCCTGTACAACTCGTGAGGGGAGGTTTAGTCCCCAGATACCCATAGCTCAAAGGATATGTGACCGGAGGGTGGGAGTGGTATGAGAGTTATACCCATAGCCCGATGGACGTGCGGCCTGAGAGTGTGAGTGGTATGCGTGGTACCGCTAGCTCGAAGACTATGTGTCTAAGAGTGTGAGTGGTACGGGTTTTTGTGCCGATAGTTTGAGGGACTTTGTGACCCGAGAGTGCGAGTGGCATGAGGTACCGACAACTCGAGGGACTTCGGTCCTGAGGGTGGAGTGGTACGAGTACGAGTTGTGTTAGGAGCAATGACTGTCTAAGACGTGGATATAAGCATAGTGACTGAATGTAGACCTCGGAGGTTGATAGTGTTCAATCTCGTGTTTGGGTTGTAATGGCCGGGTTGGTCAAGATTGAAAAGAGAATCGTTGCGACGATTGTGAGTTGGAGTTCATTGCGGATTGGGTTGTATCGCAGATTCGAGGACGAATCTATGTTAGTGGGGGAGAATTGTAACGCCCGTCTCCCAGGAAAATAGATTGTAGACAGAAAAATATATATATAGAGGTATATATATATATATTTAAAATGTTGCGATCCGTTTAAATCCGTGATAAAGGTGTTTTCTCGCAGTTGAGACTTTTAATCGTAAGCGTTTCGAGAAAAACATTTATCGAGCGGAAAAACGAGTTTTGGAGCGGTTGGTGGGTGTGGACCCCACGTGACGGTTTTTAAGTCAAAAAGAATTGGGTGCAATTATTTGTTCTTTCTTTTCTAATTTTTTTTTCCTTCTCCTTCCTCCTTTCTTCTTCATTTTTTTCGTAAACAAGGGAGAGAGAAAGAGAAAGAGAAAGGGAGAGAGAGAAAGAGAAAGAGAAAGAGAGAGAGAGCTTGGAAGCTCTGTTTTGTTGCAGAGAAGAAGAGGAGAGGAGAGTAAAAGGTAGAGCTTGGTGTTGGCTTGAGAGGAAGGAGGAGAAAATCGGATTTGATAGCCTTTGGGAGAAAATCGATTCGACCAAGCAAATCGTTTCCAAAGGTAATGAAATTTTGTGGAGTTGTAGTTAAGCCTTTCCTCTAGATGCAGAACTTTGTGGTTTTGAATTTGAGTTAGTATCCTAAGAGTTATGATTTTTCTCGTGGGGCGCTCTGTCTCAGACGCGGATTAGGACCAACGTGGTTTCAGAGTAAGATCTTGAGTTCATCGTCGGTCCGATCATCCTGAAACTTGGAGCGTACCTTCAGGACATCCAGGGGTTGATTTTCAACGGTGGAGATTGGAATTGGACGGTTAGAATTCGTTTTGTGACTCCATCTTTGAGGGTGATCGTTTCTGAATTTTCCAGTTTTGGTTGAAAATCGTTTTGCTTGTTGTGGTTGGCTGTAGGGTGTGTGAGCGAGTTTGGGCGACCTGTTGTTGGCTTGTGAGTGAGTCTTGGTTGGCTGGGTGTTGTGGTTCTTGAGCCGAAATCCTTCCTTTGTTAGAGGTGAGTGCGAAACCATGGGTTTATCTAAGCGGTAGAGATTGTTTGATGTGTTTGTGGTTTTGTGTAGGTTGGTTTTTGTGTGGGATCCAAAAATCGGATTGATGGGCTGGTTGTGTCAATGGGTTGTATACTCATTATGTGGTTTGCTTAATTGTGATTGATTGTGTTTATTGTGTTCTCAATCGTTTGTGTGTATAGCTCGTAGATGGGATGACCGTCTCACTAAGTATTTTTGATAATACTTACGCAACTCTTCGTTATGTTGCAGGTAAAGATAAAGTGTGATCGTGGAATCAAGGCAATGAGGAGGAGGATGATTTAGGACTCGGTATTTGTGTGGTAGTGTCGAACTTTATTTATGTTTAATAATTTCGATTACTGTTGGTTGAAGTTTATTTAATAAGTACGAGTCTTATTTTATAACTTTTGTGGTTTGTGGTGGAAACTAGTTTTATTTGAAATAAATTGATTTAAATATGTTTAATTTAAGTGATTTGGTCTGTTTGTTTAATCGTTAAATTAAATATTTTATTCGGAATATAATTAATATTTATGGGAATATTAATTATTGCATTTAAAAAAAAAAAAAAACGGGTCGTGTCATTTCAATATGACTATTAGTAAGATATATATATATATATATATATATATATATATATAGCAACTAAATAATTTTTTATATCAAACTACTTTTATTAAATTGGTATTGATCATGTATGTTGGAGAGATTGACCATTCTTAATCAATTTATACCCTAGATTTACACTATACTTTTCCAAATTGTGTATTTGAAATACAAATTTTCCTTCAATAGTAATTTTAAAATTTTAGATAGTAAAACATTGTTTTATTAGATGTCTATTATTACCAACACCAATATATACAAAATAATATTTTAAAAACTATCATTAATCGTATATAATTTTAACAGTTCAAAACCTAGTCTAAAAAAGGCTCATACTATATCTTCTACAATATCTTTAAAAGTAATTAAAAATAAATAAATTGATTACGATGGAGAAAATGTAAATAGATGTTTTCACCAAGAGTAGCATAGTATTTGAAAATGTGAGATTACACATGAAACCTTCCTATGGAAAATCATTATATTTTAAAAAAATAATTTTTAGTTAATAATTTATACTAGTATTTTTGAAATATATTTTTAAAAAAAACATTTCTTTAATTAATATATTAAAAAAATATTATTGATTTTAAAAACGAATTATTAATCTCATTAAGAGTAAATATGGAATAAAAAAATACTTACATTCATATATCCAAACAATCCTTACATTTAATTCTTTACTATCTATATAACCAAACACAATTAAGATTTTAACATTAATTATAAAATTAAATTTAAAATATCCATATAATATTTCACAATTAATAATATAGATATTTAGAAGATTTTGTTAAGATTTAAAATTATGATTTAACCCACGGTATACCGCGAGACAATTTTTTTTACACAATCATAATTGTATCAACTCAATTCGATATGTCTAATATTCCAGTATTGGTGGTGTTGAAAATAATAAAATGAGGATTTAACCCGTATTATAGCGCCAGGTTACCGATATTTAAATTTATATTAATGTTGATTCAAACCCGTCCTATCATATAACTCGTCCCGTGATATTTTAATTTTTTTAAAGTTTAAATATTCATAATATTTAAAGCTATATATCAATAATAATATTTAAAACTTTTTAAAGTTTAAAATTTATTATATCCGGTATAATTAAATGGTTCAACTAAAGAACCGAATTAAACCGGATACAAACTTTTAAATTTGGATATTTGTTAAGTGAAACTTCCTTCTCATTCGGATTTAAATTCTTTTCTTATTTATAATACGATTCTGAACTATTTTTTAAAAATTTTAACCGATATGGGATGTTGAACACATTTTTTTCTTCATTCCTTGAGTAATACATGTCTGTTTTAAAAATTTGAATTACAACAAATGCAGAAAAAAAATTAGAGTTTTATTAATTTTATGTATTATATAAGTATTCAAAACAACTAAAAAATCAAACAAATATGAAAAGAAAATCATAATTTTCAATCTTAACAAAATCTTCTAAATATCTATACTATTAATTATAGAAAACTATATGGATATTTATGATTTTATAATTAAAATTAAAATTTCAAATTGTGTTTGGTTATATGGATAATAGAGAATTAACTGTATATGTTGTTTGGATACATGAACATAAATATTTCTCTATTCCATATTTATCCTTAACAAATTTTTCTAATTTATTTTTTAAATCAATGGTATTTTATGTAATATTTTACAAAACAAAAGTTTTTCTTTAAAAATGCACTTAAAATTTTTTAAAATAGAAGTTGATAAAAAATCTAAATTTTTTATGCATATTTTGTGATTTGATTTTTTAAAAACGGACATATATTACTCAATTAATGAAGGAAAAAATATGTGTCCAATGCCCCACATCGACTAAAAAGTTTTAGACAATAAATCAGAGTCATATTATAAATAAAACCCAATTAAATCCAAATCTGAGTGAGCAGAAAACTTTACTTAACAAGCATCAAAATTTAAAAGTTTATATCGGTTTTTTAGTCGTACTGTTTAATTATACCGAATATAATAAACTTTATAAAAAGTTTGAATACCGAATATTCAAACTAAAAAGTTTGAACATTTAAACTTATAAACTATATAAAAAGTCATGAACATTTAAACTTATAAAAAGTCATGAACATTTAAACTTATAAAAAGTTTAAAATACCACGGGACGGGTTATATGGTGGGACAGATTTGGATATACATTAATATAAATTTAAAATATCATTAACTCAGTGCTACAACACAGGTAAATCATCATATTATTATTTTTAACACAATCAATATTAGAATATTAGACATGTCGAATTGAATTGATTCAATTATGATTGTGCAAAAACAATTGTCCTCTAGTATACCACGGGTTAAATCATAATTCTCTTTTTATGTTGTTACCTTTTAATTTAAAATCAGAAAATAAAAATTGGAAAGAAAAATATATGGTTAGAGACAAATATGAAAATATCCATATGCTATTTTCTACAATATCTTTAATTTTTTTATAAAAAATAGATAAAATGATTATGGAAATAAAAGCATGTTAACCGAGTGGTCAATGATTTAAAAACATCCATAGAGAATGCAGTTTTTTGCAAACTAATGGTGCAAAGCTTATCGAAGGTCCAGAGTGTCGCAGGCAGAACCGTTCATCGTGATTTCGTGTGTTACAGGGAGAACATGTCTATCGTAGATATGTCGTACATGCATAATTGTCCATTGTGAATTCGAGTATTGCGAAGAAAGCTGCGATGTAGAATCATTGTTCGTGGGAGTTGTTCATTACAATTGTATATACTGCAAATAGTTGAATATCAGTATAATATGATTAGATCAAAAATGATAATGTAATAAAGACGACAAAAAAATAAAATGATTATGGCAAAAAGTATATATATATATATATATATTTTTAGGATATCATAATATTTTAAAATTTTTTATATATATTTAAAGAAAGTTATTAGTACTTAGGTAGCAAGTTCACAATTACTAGATTTTAACCCGCGGTGTTCCGCGGGACAAAATTTTTGTTTTTATAATGTTAAAGTTATTTATGAAGTTTTTCATAACTATTACAATTTTTTTTAATTTTATTGGATTGTTATGTTTAGAATAACATATATATATATATATATTGTTTTTGATTATGTACGGTAGTTGTTATTATGTTAAATTAGATGTATATTTTTCTTTTTATTTAAAAATCTTATATACGGATACACTGCAGAAATATTTTTTGTAATTTAAAAATAATAATTTTATCTGCTATTTCTGTATTATTTTTAGTTTGTTTTGTTTAGTATTTAAGTTTGTATAATTTTATTTAGATTGTTTATTTTAGATCATATAATTTAGTTTATTAAATATATTAATAAATATTTCAGAAAATAAACAATTTTCCGATTTTATAGTGTCTGTAAATTAAATTACCAAATTAAGAGATCAAGTGTATTGGAAAAGTTATATTAGTGGTTTGTTTGTAATAATTAAAGAACAAAGATGTAATAAAAAAAGACAAAATAAAAAGTACGAAATATAATGTTTTTGTTAAATATTAAAATGGAGAGAAGGGAAATATCTTCACGTTTCCCCTTTACCAAATTGTTTTCACCTTCTTCGATAACCCACCATTCTTTCCTTCTATCTTCTCCTTTCACCAAATTTTTTTCATCTTCTTCGATAACCCACCATTCTTTCCTTCTATCTTTCTCGATTGATTTATTATACATGAGTTTTGGCAAAAACTCACATATTTGCTTACTAACTGAACTTTTACGAAGAGTCCCACGAAACAATTTCAAGACCGAAGATAAGCAACACATTTTTCCAATCGAGATGTCGAATTTCGTTTTCTCGCAGAGGTAAGTTTAATTATCTGTTCATCATGTCATATTGATCATTTTTAGAACATCAATTTCCGAAATTGATTATAAAAAAAAACAAATCTTGAAACTTACCTTTCCCTTTCAAATCTGATCTTGAAACTATATTTTCAGACAATAAATCCGTATTCATTTTCTCATATCTATCAATTCAAAACCATCAGTTTCAGGAATTGATTGTCTATAATAGTTTTTGAGTTGAAAAAAGCAAAAAACAAAATCTTATTAGATCAATGTCGATTAAGTTCTAAACTCTGAAACCGTTTTGATTTTTTGTTTTTGTTTTTTATGATTACCCATGGCGAATGAGCAATTAAGGAACATATGTTGTAAGTTGCATATTCATTTTCAAGAACGGCATAACATGAATGGCAGAAGGTTGATAGTCGACTACTGAGGTTCGTTTACAATCTTAGCTCACAAATAAGTCGTATGGATGATTGCAATATGTAAGATATATGATTCTTAGCTCACCATTGATATATATTTGGGACAGATCCAATTGACAAAGAAACATACCCTGTAAATCTTTTCGAACATGAAGCTGGAAATGGGAAGTGACAAAGGTAAGCGATTTCCATTGTTATTCAACTGATGAAATATAATTATATATTGATAGTTTGAAGTGAAAGACCTCTATTTGATTGCGAATCGAATAGTTGATATTGAAATATAATTCTATGCTGAATATGAAAATCAATATTAAACATAAAATTATAATAAAATGCATTTGCTTGATAGGTGACTCTTAATAGAAAGTAAACTCAGTTGCAGTAGTATTTTCTCCTCATCAAGCTAAGGAGACAATGGTTAGTAACTAAATTTCATTTGCAGAAATTGTATAAATACGTCCCAAATTAAAATTGATAGTTGCTTTGATAAAATAACTCATTTATTACAATGTGTGTTGTGATATATGAGAGTATAAAGTAAATCAATAACTTAAGTAATGAAATTGATAATCCTTAAAATTAAAACACAGTTTTGAAACACTACAATAAATATTGTAGTGTGGCTGGCCGCAGCAATTCATTTCCCAATGAGACACCTAGAGTAAAAAAAAGAAAAAAACGGAAGATGGTGTATTAACATGCTTCTTTCTTCAAAATAATGTAAATGTAATAATCAAAAGTAAAGTAAACATACCATCAATATCTTACTAATCCAAATTTTGAAACACCTCTTTGAAAACCACATTCGTTGTTTGTTTTTCTATCTTTCTTTCTTTGTTGACAATCAATATTTTCAATCCTTTCTTAGAAGTGACCCTAGATAACGCAACATAGAGTTGACCATGCGAAAACACGGGTTTTGGCAAATAAAGTCCTACCTTCTCTAGTGATTGGCCTTGAGTCTTGTTGATAGTCATAGCAAATGCAACTGATAGTGGAAACTGTCTTCGACGCATTTTGAAAGGCAGCTTTGTGTCAGATGGTGTAAGGACAATCTTAGGAATCAACACAATATCACCAATTCTATCCCCTGTTATAACTTTTGCTTCGAGTACATGATTAGCCATCTGTGTAATTTGAAGCCTAGTGCCATTGCAAAGCCCACCTTTTGGATCAATATTTCTAAGCAACATAACTGGAGCGCCAATCTTCATACGTAAAGTATGGTGTGGCAAACCTGATAGCTTGATACTGTTTAGAAAATCTGGTGTAATCACAGGATTTTTCAGTGAATCTGCATCGCTAGGATCAATGCTATCAGCACTTAAATATATCCTCTCTTCACCTGCAGAATAGTTTAAAAACGTGTTAGTAATCATAAGATTTTGCAACTTAGCAATGATATATATTTCAAAACCAAAATAATAAAGTAAAATATAACTTACTATCCAACTTCTCTAACATATACTGGTTTATTGTGTTGACATCTTCGTTGGTTGGTGCTAAAATGGCTCTCCTTTGAAAGAATTTAGGATCATTGTTATTGTGTAACAATACTGGATCTCCATAAATTTCCCTACTAATTGCTTGTATAGGATTATCTGCTTCTGTAATCAGAAATTCTTCAGGAATATCAATGAGAGTCTCACCGTCGTTAGGCTCAGAAATCCTACCATCACCGACGTCTAATAGCCAATCTGAAAACTCTTTGATGTCGTTAGCCTCATCGACACTTAAATTGTTGGTGAGTAAACGCATGTTCTTAGTTAACTTTAGTACTTTGCAATGGTCCCAAAGATAAGAAGCATTTAGAGCTGACAATACAATTTCTGCTCGTCCCGCACCATTGATTACAGGAAGCACTTGTCTAAAGTCACCTCCAAAAACAACAACTTTTCCTGCAAAAACTTTGTTGTCTACGTTCCCGATAATATCAGAGAGGCTTCTATCTAAAGATTCAAAACAATACTTACTCATCATTGGTGCTTCATCCCAGATTATCAGAGATGCTTCCTTGATCAAATTTCCAAGATCAGAATTAGGCTTTATTCTACAGAGAGAATACTCATCAGGATTCAGAGGTATTGCAAACCTAGAATGTACAGTCCTACCACCTTCTAACAACAAAGAAGCTATGCCACTCGATGCCACATTTAGAACAATCATTCCTCTAGATCTAATAGCAGCAGATAGTGTCTTCCACATAAACGTTTTTCCTGTTCCTCCAAAACCATAAACAAAAAATATACCCCCTAAATCGTTTAAAACAGCTCCAGTTATCTCATCGTATATACTTTTCTGCTCAGATGTCATCATTTGTATCCATTGATCATGCTTTTCTTTTAAATCATCACGATTATACCTCATCTCATCAACAATTAATCGATTGGAGTTATCAATACCTTCTCTGGTTGGCTTTGGAAAGTTTTCAATGTCCATAAGAGATCCTCCATTAAACAACATCACTTTCTCTATTTCTTGTAGAGTATAGTTCTTGATATCATCCTCGGTTAAACGAAGGTCTGAAAAGGGTTAAAATTTGTTGTTTACATTAATATATCAAAGAGAATCGAAAATTAGAAATGCCTAATTTATGAAAGCAAATCTAAATTAGTTTAGTATTCAAACCTGGATTGTTATATTCTTCTCTCTTCTTTTTCTCAATACCTTCTGATAACAGCTCCCAAGTTTCGTTCCACACATGTTCAGGTCTAGAAAGAGAATCAGAAAGTAGCATCATAGAGAAAAAAATTCCTCAAATACTCACCAAAACACCACTGACTTGCTTCAACCAAACTATCAATGAAAATCTGATCATCATCTAAAATACCACGTGCAAAACATGCTTCTTTGAAAGATGGATAGACAACACCATTGTAGGTTCTAATGTCAGCAAAACATGTTGGACCTTTGACAATGTTAAGTAGGACTCTCAAAAAATATTCAGCTTCTAGCTTCCGTGTAACATAGTTAATTTGACCCAATGAAAATCCTCTCGCCCTCTTTTTAAACTGCTTATTCTTTCCATCCCAAGTAAAATATGCAGGGATTTGTGCATAGGTCAGGTCCCTAGCACGTTTTCCATCTTTACCAACAGCATTTATTCTATTCAAAGTCATCCAAGCCATGAACATAGAATCTTCATTAGCTATTCGTTCCAAAACAGTATCTATCTCATCATTTTCATCAAAATAAGCTGGTTGCTTTCCTTCATCATGAAAAGATAGCTTCTGTACTGGTGTTGATCTATACTGGATTGGAAACTTAAAAATCCTCCATATAGCTTCTGATGCTGATACGTACCTAATGATTACAATCGAATTCTAACATCAAAATGTGTTACGTTATGAAGGAGAGTTCCAGATAACAATATAAAGTTGAAAACTCACCTGCAGTCGAAAAAATCTTTGATCTCATTCTTTTTTTTCTCAGCTGAATTTAAATCCTCTCCTGTGGAAGTTTGCTCAGTCTGGCTCGTTTGAGTCTTATTAGCAGGTTCAACAACAACGGTAACACGGTCTGAACCTTTATTGATATATTTGAATAAGTACTTGATAAAACCAGTTTGATTGCACCATTCTACATTTATGTGAGCTCGATAGCGAACTGATAACTTGGCATTATAAGGCACAACATACCTATTGTCACACTTAATACCATTCTTTTCAACATATTGTTTAGATGGTCGCCTCCTATAGATAGGATAACCATCACTACCAACCTTGGTGATCTCTTGGTAATGTTTCGGGTATAGCTTAGAACACTTTCCATCCACCATACATGGAGAACTGGTATTAGCTGCACCACATGGTCCGTGAATCATAGAATCTTTGATAACTTCGTAAAGTTCTGGATCTTTCTCTTTATCTGGAATCTCAGCACATATTATCTTATCAATATCGTCAGCCGTTGGTAGTTTACTTTTCTCATCCATGAATAAGAGTATGTGAGCATGTGGAAGTCCTCTTTTCTGGAATTCGACTGTATACATAGCTGCAAGAGTATAAGTGTCTGATAATTAGTATAATTACATAGAAGAATGAAGGAAAAAGATAAAAAATTAGATAGGCTAGCCATATTACCTGCAACCGTCTTCCCAAGCATATGCTTTTCCGTTAAATCATTTATTAGGGAATCCAACTTGATTTTGAAAATCCGAGCAACGATGTCAGGTCTATCATCAGCAGTTAACCCTCGTTCTGTTACATATCTTGTTATCTCTGGCCATTTAGGATTACACGTAAATGTAATGAATAAATCTGGGAAGCCATAATGTTTACATATAGCCATAGCATCATAATAGCTTTGCACCATATAACGCGGTCCACCTGTAAAGGAAGCTGGAATAAGAATTTGATTCCCTTGTTGACTCATATTAGTGGTTCCAGATTCTGCTGACTCTTTTATAGAGTTGTAGTTCTCACATCGTAACTTGGACTGATTGTACTTTATATAAGATAACCTGTTTGATTCAATAGTCGTGTAAGCATCGCACACAAACTGTTGGAATAGCCTCTTAGAATGTAGAAGAGTATGACACTCATTTTCCCTCTCCTGAATGCGAAATGCAAACCATTGCCTCATACTAATACACTTTTTCTCCTTATTGTTGTTTACTCCTTTAAAACATTTCTCTATGCCAGGCCTGAAACCATCTTCACCGTAGCATAGAATGAGAGGATATTGTAAGACCAAATATGAACCTCTGTAGTTGACCAGTAGATTTTTCTTGTATAACAATATCACGTTCAGACATTTCTTTACGAAAATCACCTGGTATTAGTGCTGCTACCTCAGATGCTTTCGGCATACTATAAGTCCTTCCATCAACCCCAACACGATCAGCTACAATCCTCATATGAAACGGCTGGTCTTTGCTTGTTTCAAACCTATCTTTGGCAGACCTGAAGTTTTTGACATAAGGATTAACGTCATTCAGCATTTTCATAATTGCTTCGATTATTTCATTTTTTAATTTCTGTTTCCCATAGCCTGGCTTTGAGTTTTTTCCCTTGCTGAAATGTAAACAATTGAGGATCGACATTAGAAATGTGGTTCTCTCTAAAATGTTGATATGATAATCTATAAATGAAAGTAAGCTTACCTAATAACAGTTGCTCTGTTATCCACTTCATTTTCAGTGTCACTTATATATAGTTGTGAGTACTTAGCATAATCACCATCTTTAGGCTTTAAACTGCCTATGCGGTGATAGTTTCCTCCTTGCAAACGAAACATATTAGGTCCGTTACCTTTAGGAATAGATCGATCAATCTTTCCTCCAAGAGAAGTCATTGCAAAAATCATATTGTAAATTTGCACATTTGATCGGAAATGTCTGCTAAGCGCATCATCACCAGTGAGTAGTCTTCTGATTAGCTCAGGTGATTGTCTCAGAAATGGTAATTTAACGGTTCTTTGACCACAACAAAGAGTAAACGTCGGATTTTTTTGATTTTGTCTCTTGTTTATACGCTCATCATACCACATTAACGCACCACAATACTTACACTTGTATGAAGGATCACCATGATCAAGATAAGCTGTAATCATTTACAGGAAACATATGGTTATTATCATATAAAACATCTAGGAAAACCGTTGGTAAGTGAAAATAATCTTATACCTGAACTGGTTTGATTAGCTGAAGAATTGCTTGATTTTATGGTTTGATGTAGAGGTGGTGTATTTGTTTGTTGCCTTATGCCATTACCAACGGTTTTGTGAAAAGTCTTTTTCAAACTTGCCTCAAGCATAGATAGGAAATGAATATATTTTTCTGCATTGAATCTCTGGGCATGTAAATCTGCTGGTTCATGACTTGAATTAGGAGTTTGCATTTCATCGTTAGTACTACTATAATAGTAGCTTTGTTCCAAAGTATCATCATCACTTAAATGGCTATATTCCATTGTGTGATAACCTTCCCCTATTGAAATTAGAAGAATATAGTTAAAATGAAGTGGTATGTATAAGTTTTATGAAGAAATAGTTTACAAAGTTAACTCTTACCTTGAAAAGAGTTAGACGATGAAGCATGTGTGAAGTCTGTTTCTAAATTTTTCCTGGGCAAGTTATGGACTTGTGAAACATAGCTCGATGGGTTTTGTTTGCTTACACATGAAGTAGAATCAATAAGTTGTTTTCCTTGTATATAGAAAGAAAAGAATGATCAACCAAATTGTTCTGTGTTAGAATATTTAGTAGGAAAATTTATTTGAAAATATAACTAACTTACGTTTTGATGAATTACTTTCAGAAGGTGGCCGAATCAGAGGATCAGCAGCATATATACCAAATTTGTTTGGTATATTGGTGATGTCTTTGAGAACAAAAGCTGATGATTGAGTATTTTGTCTAGAAGAGCTATTAGACATTGAAGTCAGGTTTGACTTAGGAGTAGAACCTGATTACATCAGAAGATAAGTTAATATGTTAATAGTTTTGATTTAAAACAACTTGCTGCGTATTAATAATGAATGTTAAATCTAATAATGGTATACTGAATTAAGATGACTATATAAGAAGAGTAAAAACAAAAATTTTATTACTTGAAGGGGTTGAATGCAGAAAACCATTTGTTGGGATATTGCTTCTATTCAAAGTCGTCAATCCTGTATTGGCATACAATTAGACATTACTTATTTGTAAATTTTCCAGCTAGAATAAGTTAGGAATTTTAATAGAGATATTACCAATTTAAAAATTTCTTTGACAAAAAATACTCACCCCTTTCAGCTGGTGTCTCTGTTGCAGAAGAGAAGCGTCGATGATTTGCTGGTGTACGGTTGTCTCCAACATTTGAATTTGGAAAATTGGTAATGTCTCTTAAAACTGAGGTAAATGTCGAAGTAAGAGGAATAGAACCATTATTATTTGATCCATTAATCTGAGAAAACTGATTGTTTTGATTGGGAGTCGGTATAATACGGGTCCTCTTGGCTGGATTAGAAGAAGAATCTAAATCAGAAAGAGGGTCATCTTTTTTGTTTTTCATGATTGAGTATCAATGTCTTCTACACCAACAGAGATGAATCGTTTGTTGGGAGATATAGATATAAAAGAAAGATGACCAAATCTTAAAAATTTATTAAGTATTGGAGAAGATATTGGAACTCCACTATTAACATATCTTCTAAACAGATTATATGGACGTTTTTTATTTATTACTTTTAAACTTTTCCATTTTAATTTGAGAAACAAAACAATTGATATGACATTTTTCTATTATTTACTCTTTTTAAACGTTTACTCTTTGGTGATTATATAATTAAAATTAATAATGATCATCACCATTTGTACACGGTTTATTCTAAATATTATCACTTGATCATCACAACTTTGTTAATTACACACGTGGCAGCTTGGCTACGAATGTTCCAGATCAAGTGAGGAAGAGGGTCCTCTTGGCTGGATTAGAAGAAGAATCTAAATCAGAAAGAGGTCATCTTTTTTGTTTTTCATGATTGAGTATCAATGTCTTCTACACCAACACAGATGAATCGTTTGCTGGGAGATATAGATATAAAAGAAAGATGACCAAATCTTAAAAATTTATTAAGTATTGGAGAAGATATAGGAACTCCACTATTAACATATCCTCTAAACAGATTATATGGAAGTTTTTTATTTACTACTTTTAAACTTTTCCTTTTTACTTTGAAAAACAAAACAATTGATTTGACATTTTTCTATTATTTACTTCATTTAAACGTTTACTCTTTGGTGATTATATAATTAAAATTAATAATGATCATCACCACTTGTTAACTGGTTTATTCTAAATATTATCACTTGATAAATACAATTTTGTTCATTACACACGCGACAGCTTGGCTACGAATGTTCCAGATCAAGTGAGATTTAAGGAAAGGGTAATAGCGTCAATTAACACAATCAATTAGTTTTATACCAGTGGGGTGGGGAGAGAAAGGAAGCTAAACCAGTCGAGTAACCTTTTTGTTCTTCTTCGATTTGTTTGCTCAGAGAGAGAGAGAGAGAGTTATTGAAAGAAGTACTCCGGTGAGAAAGCCACATACATCTCCCGCAGATCTACTTACTTGGTCGGAGGTTCCGCCACAAGATTAAGCTTCATCCGCTTCTAGCTCCGCCGTTCATTCCCACCAGGTACACGATTTCGTTTTCTCCGAATTTGATTTGAGGAATATGGTGATAATCATTGATTATGTTTGATTTGGGTAACGTGTGGTAGCCGTCGGATTGGATTAGCAAAGTGGTGTTTGGAGGTCAAGCGGCTCACACAATCACCAGGTTAGTTTATACAAAGAGGTAAGAAAGTTTTTTAAAAAACAAATCAAATAAATATTCAATTAATTAGACTAACAAAATTATGAACTAAAAAACAAATCAAATGTTATAGAATTTCAAATTGGTTTGGCAGAAAACCAAACATATTCATAATAATGATAAATCCAAAGAGTTAAAATGAGAAAACTTGCAAAGTCTGAGAATAAAAATAAAATTAAAAAAACCAACCGATAACCAAACTGAAACTACAAAGAAACATCACCACCTCACTCCTTTTTCTCAATCTTGACCTTAACTCCCACCAATTGTTTTGAGTCGATCTTATTGTATATCACCTTCACATCAGCTTTATCCTCAGCCGCATCCTTGTTGGTTCCATCACCTTTCTCCTTAGTCGCATCCTTCTTGGTTCTATCTTTGGGTTTCTTATCCTCAAAGTCTAGAGTAGAAGCCTTCAAACCAAAGTCTTCTTCCGATTTCTCCATGTCTATTGATTGCATACATAACCTCTTAGACGTAGATGATTGCTCATATGCCTCAACATTAGATGCATTGACACGCTTAGATGATGGAGTGCTGGACTCATTAGTCTCCTGACTATAAGTCAAGGCGAGTGGAACCTTCAAAGTCAAATCAAGAAGTTTCATAATTCAGATTTGTAGTCAGTTTGGATTTGAGGTAACTGTTTTACTTGTAAAAATAAAGATCCTTGATAAAAACCTGATCGCCAGAGATAATGGAGGCTGGATTCACCATTTCAGCTGATTCCTCAATGGCTTGTTCTGCTAGAAGTCCATCCTTAGAGAGTAGTTTGGAAACCCTGTAAGAATCTTTCCCATCCCAAACGTTTTCTTTCTCCACACACACCAAGAAGGCAAAGGTCTTGCCAATCAAGTTCCTTAGTGGTTCTGGCAAATCTTCAGGATCGATAATCTGTTTAGAATTTCCAAAGTAGATTAGAAACAAAGGTAATGTTTATATAAAGTAACCACAGTTTAAATTAGAATTAGTACCTCATCAAGTGATCCACCTAGCACAGAAGGTGCTGACTCACCAATAATTTCTGAAGCAATACTATCAAACAGTAGACATTTAGTTTCACCAGTATTGTCCATGACCTTAACATAAAGCATGTACCTGTAATCATTTAAAATTTATAATGATTTTTTTAGTTACAGAAACTATATATATTTACTGTGATTTGCTCTAGAGGATACTAATTTTCGTAACTGAACAGTACAAAATCATACTTAGCCATTACACTGGTGACCACTGTTCTGCAGACCTCACACCAAAATTTTGGTTTTTTTGGATTTGTACTGACACCATTGACTCCTGAATGGATATGGGTCACCTTCTTATTGCAATTGCGACAGCTGAAGTAGTACCATGCCCAATCCGTGTCAATAGCATATATGGTACACATAAGTCTAGCTTTACCCACCTAATTTGAAAGATTATAAAGAATGTAAGTCCAAATATGCACAACACACAACATACAAACCTTCGATTACACTTATTATACAAACCTCAATAGAGTCCAGAAGTTCAGCGATGGTTCTCCTAGCAAAATGACTACTATCTTCCTCTTTCACAGCTACAATTTTTTTAAACTGTGGGATACTCTCACGAAAGGTAAGTGTGAGACCGTCAGCTGGAAGTCTGTATAAGTAAAGGAAATCTGATTATTGATTATCCATGAAACAAAGTTTCAATTTATTATGAAATAGTAGTAATTGATAAGGGAATTTCACGATTTAATAAAAGCATCAACTTCAGGGAAGGGGGGATTGACATGAACTTGGGACGCATCAAAAGAATTAGACACACTTTTAATCCCTGGAAAAAATAGATGGATTAATAATAATTAGTCTAAATAACCTCTCTTTTTGCATCATGACGGATAGAAATGTAGAAGCATTACCTTTGTATGTTTTGATTTTCGCAAACCTGATCAAACAGACAACAATTACGCCATCTGATGTCTGGCAAGCTCTGAAAACTCTTTCAGCAAATGAACCCCACAAGGTACACGAGAGCCTATCATCACTTAAGTAAAAATATGCATTAAATCTGAAACAAGGTAGATAAAACATTGAAATAAACAAAAGGTTAATATACCAAAAACTCACTTCTCATCCCTCAATTCAAAATCCAGCTTCTGAGTTGGTTTGTTGTTAGCTTCAAGCATCTTCATCTCCCCAAGATTAACTATTTGGCCCACCACATCTACAAACCAAAAAAAAACGTGAATAGTATATAGATAGCAAAAAATAATTGTGGTACACACATCTATGATTAAAGTTTCAATACATTTAATAAATACTTACCAATCAACATATAAGGATTCAAATCACCATTCAGGATGTTTTGAAACTTAGCCAAGGTCAAGAAATTAGAAGCAGATATAGGATCACTATGCGTGACCATAGTTCCATTAACAAAACTCATCTTGTAAAGATGAGAGGTTGGGCGAAATTGACCACATGCATGTGTAAGAGAAAAAGTCTCAATGAATATCCATTGACCAATAGGAAGATGATTCACGTAACGTGTCACCAAATCTTTTTTCACAGATGCATGTATCTTAATACCCTAGTGTACAAAATATAAAAAAAAATCATATAAGAGAATGAAAATAAGACTTAATATAAAGTAACTTAATCGAAATTCTATTTACATTTTCGTCGGCCACAATCAACTCGAGTGTCTCACCACTGTTGGTAGTGTATTGACGCCATGAGTGAAGGATTTTCACTTGAACTCTCCATGCCGTTTTGTAGGGACGAACATCTCTCAAAAAGGCAAATGAAGCCGCCATTATAGTATTGAAGTTTTTAAATGGAGATTTTGGATGATGGTGTTATGAGCTGGAGGAGAGTAATACGTATTTATAGAGTTTGAATAAGTTGTAGGGTTTTATTTTGATATAGAAATGTTTGATAAGATTTCTTGTTAAGATTTTAATCGGTAAAATTAGCGAAAGATTCTTGGATTCGTTGAGTAAAGAGAGATCAAAGGTAAAGATTTTTATGGCAAAAACCTAATAAATATTGTTTTATTTGGTTAGAGAATAATCGGATGCATAGGAATATTATGTATCTTTTGGATTTTGTGAGATAATCTATATTAAATAGCAAAATATTTTGTGGATAATCTTGATATATTTGTTTTGTTTTGGAAACAATTTGTCTAATCATAAACTAATAGTAATTGTTTACAAACGATCGGTTCAAGTTAAGTTTAAACAGATAACAAACCAGAAAAATTTAGAATGGGCTGCAAGATTTAACCAACCCAAACCGCTACGTTTTATCCGGTTCGGTATATATATTTTTAGCCGGATAACTTGGTTTACCAAAGAAAATCTATCTAGGGTATTTGTTGTTAACCTAATATAAATCATTTGGGGAGTAAATTTCTATGCCATCGTTATTGAGAATATATATATATATATATATCACATTAGTTCTGAATCATCATCATCGTTTATATTTTACAGGAATTGAAGAGATGATCATGATGACAGTGTACAACCTCGTGGTGATTTACATGTGTTTCGTTGAAGCCCTCTTTTTGTTCTACGTCATCGGTGATACATGTTCATTGCATTATCACAAAGACGAAGTAGAAGAATTTGCCTTCATGTCAAGTGGGTTTGTTTTGGAAACAATTTGTTAAACCCACTTTACCCTTAATGAGCTAAATTATTTTGTCTTAGAAGTGATGGCATTATTTGTAATTGTTTACAAAACAAAGGTTTATTTTGATTTTGTACTTCAAAAATGTTAATATAGATTCTCAACTATTTTTTTTTAATTCTACTATTTTTTTTGTTAACTTTTAATTCTACTATTTATTTTGTCAAATACTTTTAATTCCAAATACTACTTATTTTTATTTTCATAAAACCAGTTGTCAAACACACATAAAAAAAAAATAGTATGTAAAATTACCAAATTTAAAAATTTCGAATTTTCTTTATTACCAAATTTAATACTTCTAATTTTCTATTATATCTCATACGAATCTGAAAAATATCCCATACAATCTTTAATCCAATAACACCCCCTAAAATGTGAGAAGTTTGTTTTCCAAGTGACTTTTCTTCGAATCCTCGCCACGTCAGACACAACACCTCAACGACGGCACCGATTTTTCTGGCCTCTTCGTTCAAGTCATTCCAATATAATTAGTAAATAATATAATATAAAAAATAAATAAAAGGAAAATAAAGGCTTTGGCCTCTCTGGTGACTCTTCTTCTTCTTCTTCTTTCTCCTACCGAACTTTTCGCTTTCTTCTCTGACCAATTTTTTCAACAACCTCTCTTCTCTCCTTCTCTCCTTCTCTCCCCTTTCTTCAACAATTCTCAATCCTCAAATCCTCTCTGCCATGAACGTTACTTTCATCCTCCTCTCCACCACCGTTTCCGCCGTAATCGGATCCGACGGACTCAATCTATTCGATTTCTCATCGTAGACGTCTCTTACCACATGCATCCCTTCTGTTGCGTTTCCACTGTCTCCGATCACTCTCCTTCGATGCCTCCGTTGCCAGAGCCACCACAACCGCCTCTACCGATATACGCTACCTCATCCGCAACGCCGTTCAATTCAGCGAGATCCGAACCGATTATGACGCGATCTGCTTCTCAGAGTTATAATCATCATCATCATTCAGGTCAATCCAATCACAATCTTATTCATAGTCTCTCGTTTAATCATCAGAGTGATGTCGCGAATCGATTGGGACACCGCGTTTTGGCTTTGCCGGCGGCGGTTAGAGAACCTCCGGTTGATGTTAAGATTAACGATATCGTTGGGAATGGAATTGCTGGGATTTTGTATAAGTGGGTGAACTATGGTAGAGGATGGAGACCTAGGTGGTTCGTTTTACAGGATGGTGTGCTTTCGTATTATAAAATCCATGGACCTGATAAGATCTTTGTTAGTCCTGAAACTGAAAAAGGATCTAAAGTGATCGGAGATGAGTCTGCTCGTATGATATCTAGGCATCATAGGCGTGGTGGAAGCAGTAGTAGCTGCCAACTCCGTCGCAAGCCATTCGGAGAAGTCCATCTCAAGGTTAGATACTAGTGATCAGTTTCATAGACATGCTTAGTGGTTCTCTGGTTTGAATTATTCATTTTGATCATATTTGCTTTTCGTAGGTTTCTTCTGTTAGGGAGAGTAGATCAGATGATAAGAGGTTTTCCATTTTTACTGGCACCAAGAGGCTTCACTTGCGAGCAGAGACGCGAGAGGACCGAACAACTTGGGTTGAGGCTTTGCAAGCTGTTAAAGATATGTTTCCAAGGATGTCTAACAGTGAATTGATGGCTCCGACCAACAATTTGGCCATGTCGACGGAGAAGCTTAGGCTAAGGTTGATAGAGGAAGGAGTTAGTGAGTTAGCTATTCAGGACTGTGAACAAATTATGAAGTCTGAGTTCTCAGCACTTCAGAGCCAGCTGGTGCTTCTCAAGCAGAAGCAATGGCTTCTCATTGACACCCTTAGGCAGTTGGAGGTATTACAACTTTAACAACAAAAAGCTGCTCAAACTCTTTAATTTAGATTTCATGTTGACTGCTATAATATGTGTCACTGTGTGCAATGGTGAATTGGTGATATTGATTTGGAGTGGCTCGGATGACCTCTTATGATTTATTGGTGTTGTATTGGAGGGAAAATTGTTGATTTTGTTTTTCATTTTGCTGGGTATCATATCCCTCATCTTATGTGTTTATAACAGTGTTTTAGAAATCCTGCAAACTTGACAAGAGAGTTTATTTGTATAAATAGTTTGTTTATTTGTTCTCTCTTCCGGCTATATTCTTCTAAGAAATTGCTATTCCTGCATTATTCTCTAGACAGAAAAGGTAGATCTGGAGAACACAGTTGTAGATGAGAGTCAAAGACAGGCTGAAAATGGATGTTCCAGTGATTTAAGGCATGAGAAGTTCAGTGGTGAGTTTCGGGGCTTCCCATTCTTGAGCCTAGCATTCCTGCATATAAATGTTTTATCTTCCTGTGTTTTCATTCGAGTTTGCGATTGACTTGGTTCTTTCAATCTCAGAAGGGACTGTCACCGAATCTGATGATGATAATGAACGAGGTGATCCTGCTGAGGAGGAATTTGATGAGGAAGAAAATACATTTTTTGATACACGTGACTTTCTTTCTTCAAGTTCTTTCAAGAGTAGTGGTTCTGGTTTTCGTACATCATCATTTTCTTCCGATGATGAAGGCTTTGAGTCAGAAGATGATATTGATCCTTCCATCAAGTCTATTGGATGCAACTATCCTCGCATCAAACGGAGGAAGAATTTACCTGATCCGGTTGAAAAAGAGAAAAGTGTTAGCCTTTGGTCAATGATCAAAGACAATATAGGCAAGGATCTAACAAAAGTCTGTCTTCCTGTTTACTTCAACGAGCCATTATCTTCTTTACAGAAATGTTTTGAAGATCTGGAATATTCATACCTTCTTGACCGAGCATTTGAATATGGCAAAAGGGTAAACTATCTGAACGCTTGTCCCATTTGAAACCCTTATGGTAGCATTTTGAATATTGCTCAGTACGTGAAACTTTTTCAGGGAAATAGCCTCATGAGGATTCTTAATGTAGCTGCTTTTGCTGTATCTGGGTATGCATCAACCGAAGGAAGAATCTGCAAACCTTTTAATCCATTGTTAGGTGAAACATACGAGGCAGACTATCCAGACAAAGGCCTTCGATTTTTTTCAGAAAAGGTTCCAATTCACAACACGCAGATCTTCTTGTCTTTTTCTCATTAGTTATAGCTATTCAGACCTCTTATTCATTTTGGTGTCAGGTCAGTCATCATCCTATGGTTGTCGCATGCCACTGTGATGGCACGGGATGGAAATTCTGGGGAGACAGCAATCTGAGGAGCAAATTCTGGGGTCGATCTATTCAGCTTGATCCTGTTGGTGTATTGACTTTGCAATTTGATGATGGAGAAATCCTTCAGTGGAGTAAGGTACCAATCAAGTTTACCAAGCAGATTCCATTTTATATGTTCTTTGTTCACTAATACTGTTTTTTCTTTCAACTTGTAGGTGACTACATCAATATACAATCTCATACTTGGTAAACTTTACTGTGATCACTACGGTACAATGCGTATTGAGGGCAGTGCTGAATACTCATGTAAACTTAAATTCAAGGAGCAGTCTATCATAGACCGAAATCCTCATCAGGTACGTACTTTTAACTTTGATGATATGTTCACGTTTTGTGATTAGGAGTGGACATTTGGTTTATTCCTTTTGTGAGAAAGGTATAACCAAATTAGAACCTAGTTTTTTGTTTTGTTCAATTTGAAAATTTTCAGTTTGGTTTGGGTTTAGTTCCGTTTTGTATAGAATAGAAATCATTAGTTTCAATTAATATTATATAGTTATAGTATTATAATACTTCTTGTGATTAAAGAACTTCAGTCTATTTTGTTCGGTTTGGAATAAGGTATTGTTACTGTTCTATTTCCAAAGTAAAGTTTGGTTTCGATTGAGATATTTTGGCTTGGTTTTATGGCACCAAGTAACTTGTCCTCGTCGCAGGTTCATGGTATAGTTCAAGACAATAGTGGGAAGACGGTGGCAACAATGTTTGGGAAATGGGATGAGAGCATGCACTTTGTGACGGGTGATTGTTCTGGGAAAGGGAAACTGAGTGAAGCTATGTCAGGAGCTCAACTTCTCTGGAAACGGAGCAAACCTCCTGGAAACGCAACAAAGTATAATCTAACACGTTTCGCAATCACGTTGAATGAGCTTACGCCTCAGCTTAAGGTGAACTGCGGAGAATTCTGTTTGTTATTTTCATAAATATTCTTTTAGGGAGACATTCAGACCTGAAAGATAAATTGATGTAGGAGAGGCTACCTCCAACGGATTCAAGGCTGAGACCGGACCAGAGGTATCTTGAGAATGGAGAGTTTGAAATGGCCAACACAGAGAAGTTGCGGCTGGAACAGCGACAGCGTCAGGTAATACAAGTCACACTACCACTGGGCGTTTGTTTTTTTATAGTTTGGTTCCTCTGTTTCTAGTTTGAGATATTTATACAGAGTTAGATCTCACATCCTATAAACTGGGCTGTGTGATGAGACAGGCTAGAAAGATGCAGGAGAGAGGATGGAAGCCGAGGTGGTTCATGAAAGAGAAAGGAAGCGAGTCTTACCGATACAAAGGCGGTTACTGGGAAGCCCGAGAAAATGGATTATGGGTAGACTGTCCAGACATCTTTGGCCACATCGATTCCGATCAACAAATGATAGAGTAAAAAGAAATTATAAGCCTATTCGATTCTTAAATCACAAAGTATTAACTTCCTCCTATCTTCCTTTCTAATTACGTTTCGGTTTCTTCTCTTATTTTTCTTGGTTTTTTTTTTTTCATCTCATTATTCTTTACTCCCCCATTTCACGTTACAGGACCTTTACCTTCAGTCTTTTTTGTTTTTTTCTTTGTATATCATGAAATAGTTCGCCTCATACCCAAATTTGTCCAATCCTTGTAAGTGAAGAATGTGCTCCAAATCATACATGGCTATATTGAATAAGCAAAAGGAAGAAAGTTACTTATGTGGGGACTTTACCACATGTGGATATGTGATAGAGATGTGACTGCATTAAACCCTGTGTTAAGTGTACCTATGTTCCTACCGGTGATTACTTGAGTGAGGATGCCGAGAATGTTGAGAAGGTTCTGACTATGCTTATTGTACTGAATGATGCGTCTAGAACACAATCAATCAGTTAGCAGAGCAACTGATTGAAGAGGGAGACTGTCTAGATCATCACCAATTCACCACCTTTAGACCTGAAATCATGGATCATGCCCATGGATGAAAAATAGCGGATTTATCACAACTTGATATGCCTGGATGTAGAGTAGTTGGACAAGCCAATGTATGTGGAACATGTTAATGACCAATTGCAATAGACATGAAAGCTTAATTTTCGCATCTGGCTTCTGGCAGTGAAAGAATAATAATAAAAATATTAAATATAGCTATAATTATGAGAGTTGAATAATTGTGTGGTTGCGAGAGAATTGAATAAATTAATGATTATAAGATATATTAGAAAAATATTTTAAAGAATATGCTATAGAATATTCCTAAGTCTTTGTAATATAAATATCAAGCTTTGGTTAAATGTAAAAACCAAGCTAAGTAAGAAAAAGTTTAAGAGTGTGTGAGAGTTTTCTAAGAGTCCTTATAATCCTCTTATATGATCTTATGTTATCTCCTATGTAACACTATATATATGAGATATATATGAGTATCAATATCACAAGGAGGGCTTCGAGCTCTATTCAATCTTACATGGTATCAGAGCTTTAGGGTTTCCTCTATCGATCCTTTATCCTTCTCTCTCTCTTCTCTCGTCTTCTCTCTCGTCTCCTTCTAAAAACCTTTTTTTTTCTTCTTCCCCTTCACGATGGCAACAGAGAGCTCCATCACATCCACCGTTACCTCCTCTTCATCTTCTAACTCCGACAAACCATTTATCGTCTCCCAAATCAAGCCTACATCCCCATCGTTCTCGACCTGAAAAAAATTCAATATGTGTGGCGTGAGTTGTTTGAAACACACTGCACCACCTTCGGTGTTCTCGAACACACTGACGGCACCGGCAACCCATCGCCAGAAATTGAAAAAGCATGGAAAGAACGCGATGGATTGGTCAAGATGTGGATATATGGAACCTTGTCTGAATCTCTCCTTGATGATGTCATGAAAGTCAAGTGCATTACTCATGAATTGTGGCTCTCCATCAAGAATCTCTTTCGGGACAACAAAGAGGTTCGTGCACTACAGTATGATCATGAACATCGGACATCCTCCATTGGTGTCTCAAAGTTCACGACTATTGTCATAAACTGAAGACTCTCTCCGATCTCCTTGCGAATATGGATTCCCCTGTCACTGATCGAGTGCTTGTCATGCATCTTCTGGATGGCCTCTCTGACAAATTCGACAATATCATCAACGTCATCAAACACAAGACTCCATTCCCATCCTTTGCGACTGCTTGCTCAATGCTCATTATGGAGGAGGATCGCCTCGCGAAACAGAGCAAGCCACAACCCAGCAACACCAACAGCTCTTCATCTCTGACGGTTCTCCACACGACGTCCGATCAACAACAACCAAGAAATCAGCAACACCAGGGCAGAGGTTACAACAATCGTGGTCGTGGCAGTAGGAATAATCGTGACAAGGGACGCTCGAACAACAATTCTTGGCAATCTCGTTCGTACGGTCCGCCACAATGGTCGTATGGCCCATCTCAATGGCCAATGCCTTGTGGATACTCTCCGTATCCTCCGCCACAACAATTCCAGATGCCTTCGTTTCACTCGTGGCCACCATATTTCACTCCGACGACTAGCATACTTGGTCTAGCTTCACACACCCACTCTAGTGGTGAAGCTTACATGGTTCAAACAACAATGGCTCCCTCAACGTCTATCCCATACCTTCCATCTGAGCTGACTCACGCCTTCAATACAATGGCGTTACAGGATTCGAGTGCGAATCCATGGTACATGGACACCGGTGCGACGAACCACATCACCGCGGATCCAAGTACCCTTTGTTTTGTTTTTGATACTAGTGCTTACCCTCCTGTGACAGTCAGTATTGGATCTTTTGCCAAAGTTACCAAGCTCGGCAAATAGTTTTATTCACTCTTCATCTCGTCCTCTCCTTCTAAAAATATGTTCTTGTATGCCCATCAATCATTAAAAACTTAATCTTTGTTCGTCGTTTTGCCACTGATAACAAATGCTCAATTGAATTTGACCATTTTGGCTTTCTTGTTAAGGATCTTTGCACCAAGATTCTTCTGCTCCGATGTGACAGTTCAGGGCCTTTATACATGGTGAACCCAACAATCAACATATCATCACCGCAAACTCTGGTCACGTCTTCTCCTAGCACCACTCTCTGGCATCGTCGCTTAGGTAATCCCTGGAGCTCTGTTCTTTAATATCTTGCTTCTTCTGGGGTTTTAGTTTTCAATAAAAATGATCTGACAACTTTGTGTCAATTAGGCAAAAGTGTTCGTCTTCCTTTTTCTAACTCCACCTCTATTATTTTAAGCCATTTGAAATAGTTCACTCGGATATCTGGACATCTCCGGTACCGAGTTTTGGAGGAATAAAATTCTATGTCATTTTCCTTGATCAGTTCTCTAAGTATGTTTGGGTTTACCCTCTTAAGCGAAAAAGTGACACTCTAAGCAAATATATTCATTTGTCTGCCTATGTTCGTACTCAATTCAGGTGTTCTATTTAATTTCTTCAATGTAATAATGGTGGGGAATTCAACAATCGTCAATTTCTCATGTATCTTGCGTCCGAAGGCACTAAGATTCGGTTTTCATGTCCATACACCTTACAGCAAAACGGACGTGCGGAGAGAATGCTTCTACTATCAACAATTTGTTACGGGCCATTCTCTTTCAAGCTCATATGAAACTCGAGTTTTGGGTTGAAGCTCTTCACATGGCGGTACACATTCTCAACATTCTTCCCTCATCTTCTATTTCTAATTATGTTCCTTTCACCAGACTCTTTAACAAACATGCTTCTTATGATCACCTTCGTGTGTTCGGCTGTTTATGTTATCCTAATCTCCTTCTTCAATCTCAGAATAAACTTGCTCCTCGATCAACGACATGTGTTTTTCTCGGATATCCCACTGACCATCGAGGATATCGATGTTTTGACTTAACATCTCGTAGAGTCATCTTCTCGAGACATATCTATTTCGATGAAAACACTTTCCCGTTTTAGCAATCCACGGATACTACATCCTCCTCCTCGGTCTCTCAAATCACAACTTCTCCATCCCCTCTGATCTCTCGTCTTCCTAATATTTCTCCTCCTCCCCTTTCAGCCGTTGAGGCCCCTCCTCCACCTCCTCCAACGTTGCCCACGCCCTCCATGGTAACTCAGAGCCAAAATGGCATTGTCAAGCCACGCCAACGGCTTTGTCTCCATACTACTGTTGTGTGACCTCTTCCTATGACACGTACAAGCAGCTAAGGATCCTAACTGGAATATTGCCATGGGAGAGGAACATAGAGCTCTTATTAAAAGTGGAACGTGAAACTTAGTTATGCGGTCTGTTGCTACTAATATTATTCGTTTTTTGTGGGCTTTCATGCATAAGTTTAATGCGGCTGGTGAGCTTGTGCGATACAAGGCATGTTTGGTTGCAAATGTAAAACCTCAACAGCTTGGTGTGGATTGTGACAAGACTTTCAGCCCTGTTGTCAAACCGGCCACTATTCGATCTGTTCTCCATGTTGCCGTGGCCAAAAAGTGGCCTCTTCATCAACTTGATGTCAAGAACGCATTTCTTAATGGTGATCTTGAAGAAACTTTGTTAATGCATAAACCACTAGGTTTTGTTGACAAGACAAAACCGGACCACGTGTGCCTGTCAAGCGATCTCTTTATGGGCTTAAACAAGCCCCACGGGCGTGGTATAACCGGTTTGCATGTTTTGCCAAAAAGATTGGGTTTGTACAGAGTATTAGTGATCCACCTTTGTTCGTCTACTGCCACAACAACCAGCTCGCCTACATCTTGCTTTATGTCGACGATATAGTCCTCACTGCCTCCTCCACGCCTCTGTTTCAGTCCATCATCGCATCTCTCAACAAGGAGTTCAAAATGACTGATCTCAGCAAACTCCATTATTTTCTCGGCATCTTTGTTACTCGCAATTAGCTCTGGGCGTTCAGTTCTTCGGTTCGGTTCGGGGTAATTTTTTTGGTTTTCAGTTAATTCGGGTAGAGGAATTTAGTATCTATTTGGATATTTTCATATTTCGGTTCAGTTCGGTTTCGGTTATTGTCGGTTCGGTTCCGAATATTTTGAAAAATAAAATAAATTGTTAAATTAAATAAAATTTGGTTAAATTTTGACAAATATAACTAAAAACTTTAGGATATTTTGGTTATTTTAAGTATTGTGTTTATTTTGGTCTAAAATTAACTAATATTTTCGAGTTTATAATTGTAATTTTGAGTAATTAGGTTATATAAGTCTAAATATAATTAATATCATGGACATATATATTTCGGGTACCCACTCGATTTTCGGTTCGGTTTCGGTTTTTCGAATATATAAATTTAGACTCCGTTCGGGTATTTTTTCGGTTTCGGTTCTATTTTTTCGGGTTGGTTCGGTTCGGTTTTTTGGTTCCGGTTATTTTGCCCATGCCTACTCGCAATGCTGCAGGCTTGCTTCTTCAACAACAGAATTACGCAGCACACATTCTTCATCGTGCAAACATGACCAACTATAACCCTTGTTCCACACCGGTTGACACGAAAACAAAGCTCTCTCCCGATGGAGAACCGGTCTCTGATCCGACATTGTATCGTAGTCTTGTTGGAGCTCTCCAATATCTCACATTCACTAGGCCTGACATCACATTCGTTGTCCAACAGGTTTGTCTCTTTATGCATGACCCTAGGGAGCCACATTTCACAGATCTTAAACGCATTCTCCGGTATGTAAAAGGTACAATTTCTCACGGCCTACAGATTCACAAATCCTCAATCGATCAACTCACTGCTTACTCCGATGCTGATTGGGCGGGATGTCCATCCACTCGCCGCTCGACTTCTGGTTTTGGTATATTCCTTAATGATAGCCTCGTCTCTTGGTCCTCCAAATGCCAAGTCACTGTGTCTCGATCCAGTGCCGAAGCTGAGTATAGGGGTGTCGCCAATCAGGTCGCTGAAGCTACTTGGCTTCGTAATCTTCTTTTCGAGCTCAAGTGTCCAATCCCAAAGCTACGATCGTGTTCTGTGATAATATTAGTGTTGTGTACTTGTCATCTAATCCCGTTAAGCTTCAAAGGACGAAGCATGTGGAGATCGACATCCATTTCATAAGGGAACGTGTCGCGATTGGTCAAGTTCGGGTCCTTCACGTTCCCTCTGCCCTCCAATATGCTGACATCTTCACGAAGGGACTACCAACACAGCTTTTCACAGACTTTAGACCAGTCTCAACGTCCGGAAGCCTCCCGATTCGACTGTGTGGACGTGCTAGAGTAGATATATGCAAATATATTGTTTCCCTATGTTAGGTAGAATATCTACTGTGAATATCTTCTTATACGATCTTATGTGATCTCCTATGTAACACTATATATATATATATATGAGTATCAATAACATAAGGAGGACATCCAGCTCTATTCAATCTTACATTCTACACATATACTACCGATGATAAGGATTCAAACTCCCTGCGATGTCGTAGAGAAAATGTTGTATATTACAATTTGTTGAATCAAATTTATATCAATATTTTATATGTTTAGTAATTATACACTATATTAACCTCAAATATTTTTTAACAAACATACACTGAAATGTTTTTCCTAAGAATGCAAAACAAAAAGTTACGATAAAGAGATGTGATCTTCCCATTTATTTTTTGATAAACTAAATAAAAAATATTCAGGTCTCTGCAGCGCTTTTACAGGTTCTGTGGATGAAACTCCACAAGATGAGATGCTAAGAAAACTAGAAAATGGCTAAAGATGAGCAGCAAAGATGAAGATGAAGCTTTTACAATAGATGATGCTATTAGTCGCTCCAACCATTTACATTTTGCTTTAGGCAATCTCGATCCAGCTCATTCCATATTCTTTTGCCCCCAGCTTCTTAGCAGCTTCTCTCACTTCACTTAACTGATCCCACATGCCCATCGTTGCATAAACATTAGAAAGAGATGTATAAACCGATGGATCTTCTGGAAAAGCCTTGAGTAATTTCTCAGCAATTACAGTAACCAGTCTGGCATTCTTGTGAGTCCCGCAAGCAGTGAGCAGAGACATCCATATTGTTTTATCAGGCTCCAACGGCATTTTGTTTATCAATTTTTCTGCCTCTTGGAACAGCCCAGCTTGACCAAGAAGATCAACTAAACAATAATAATGCTCTAGACACGGTTCGAGACCATATTCAGATTTCATCGATTCGAGGATAGATCTTGCTTCTTCAAGCAGTCCAGAATGTCGGCAAGCAGAAAGAAGCCCCAAAAAAGTTACCTCATTTGGTTCAACTCCAGAATTGATCATCTTGTGGAAATACTGAAACGCTTCTTCGACTCGTCCGTTTTGTCCAAATCCAACAATTATCCCTGTCCAAGAGACAACATCTCTTTCCAACATACCATCAAACAACACTACACCGTTGTCTATCTCACCACATTTTACATACATATCTACTAGTGCTGTCCCTGTGACAGGTTCTGATTCATAACCTTTCTTTATACAAAACCCATGAATCTGCTTGCCCCATCCAAGAGACGGTATACTCGAACAGACTTTGAGAATACTTGACATGATGAACTGGTCAGCATCAAGTCCCAACTTGATTAATTCCCTGAACAGATAAAATGCTAAAGAATGGAACCCTGATTTCAGACAGCCTCTTATCATACCAGAGAAAGCGATAATATCTTTATTTGGAAGCCTATGAAACAGTTTATCTGCATCTTGTATATTCCCAACGTTTGCGTGTAGATCAACAAGAATGCTTCCTACAATGTAATCCAACTCATAACCACTGGTTACAACTAAACCATGTACCTGAAGCCCGAGTCTCAAGTTGACTAAGTTGATGCATATCTTTAAGGCACCACTTAGAGTGTAGGAATCAAAACACAAATCTGACTGGCACATATGCAAAAGCAGCCCTAATGCCGCTTCATTCTCCTCGTTTATCAAAAATCCTGAGAGCATAGAATTCCAAACAGCAACACTATTACGGAGGGCCTGTGTTTCCTGATGAAAAACATCAGCTGCATCACTTAGAGAACCGCAGTTCGAGTACATATCAATAAGAGCAGAGAGTACGAACGGGCTAGACTCCAGACCCGACTTTAGAACACAGCAGTGAAGCTGTTTACCCATTGTTAATAACCCACCAAAACTGCAAGCTTTAATGCCACATGGTAAAGCAAAACCGTCTAACACAAGTCCTTCTCTATGCATCCTAATCAGAAATTCCAAAGCACGAGGACTACCCTTATCGACAAATCCCGAGATCAAACAATTCCAAGACACAACATTTGGCTGCGGAATTTGGTGAAACAAACCAACCGCTTCGTCAATCAAACCTGCTTTACAATGACCAGAAATAAGAGTGTTCCACGAAGTTGAATTAGGCCGTGAAATCTCCCTAAAAGCGTTATTAGCTTCACTAAGTCGCCCATTCTTAACATACATATCTACAACAGCATTCATCAAAACAACATCACCTTTCAGATTCTCTTCACAAATTCTTTCATGAATGAAACGACCCAACTGAAGATCACCCACTAACCCACACGCTTTCAAAACCGCGGAATACATGAACTCGTTAGGCTCTTCTTCTCGGGATTCTAACATACTTCTGTACAACCCAATAGCCTTGTTAGGTTTTCCATCACAATTATACCCTGAAACCATCGTTGTCCAAGTGACAATGTTTCTCTCAGTCATTTCATCGAACAGTTTATGTGCATCACCCAAAGACCTAAAATCCATATACATTGACATCACGTTATTCGCAAGGAACACGTTTTGAGAGATCCCTTGTTTGATTACATGAGCCTGAATTGATTTCCCACGCTTAAAAGCTTGTGTTTTCCCACAATGGCGTAATCCTGCTGCTATAAGCTTGAAGTCCATAGCCATTTACAGTAACGAAAATCAACAAAACGTTACAAATTCGACATTCTATGATCCGTAAAATCTAAACCAAGGAAGCTTGTAGAAAGTGATGACACGGGGTTGAAGACATGTCTGTTTTTGTCTTTTTTTTCCGTTGGTAGTCTCATAGGCAGTAGCACGGTTACGGTTATTGGTTATTACGGTAATGGTTTATTAACCACTAGTTACTGTTATAAATTTTGTTTAATCTTAAGCGTAACAGTTTAATATACTGTTAAATAGTTACAGTTACATACAGTTCCGGTTAAAACGGTTATAGTTAGATACGGTTACGGTTATTTGATGATATGATATGGTTGATATCAGTGATAGATCCATAATTTTTTTTTTAACTTCAGTTCCATAAATAATTTAAACGATGATATACCAACTAATACTAACTATTATAATGTTACAAATTATAATCTGGATTTAGTGTTATCATGTGATTTAAATAACAACATTATTATTTAAAATTATCTTTTATTTATGATTTAAGTTTTTTACATATATTTACATGAAATTTATAATTTTTTAAACAAGCGACTATTTTTGTTTTTAGTAACAAAACAATTTTAACATTTTTTATGTTCTAAAGTTCATTTTAAAAGTAATGACTATTTTAAAATTAATTAAAAGTTATAATCTTAACTAAATGTATAATCAACACGATACTCTACTAATTAGAAGCACTAATAATAACATCCACTATTCCACTACTTTGATTTTGTCATTTTGTGTTCGTGAATAATTTCAAAAATATATATATTTTTAAAATTATTATAAAATTATTTTGTTGTAACATTTATATATATTTGTTGGAAAATATCATTTATATTTTAGTATATTTATTTTTAATTAATATTTTTTATTGTATTTATATTTCTATAATATATAATTCGTACTAAATAATTAATTATTAATATATTTTATTATGTTTTAAAGACAGTTACGGTTAAAAGTTTACGGTTTTAACTATGCGGTTAACCAACAGTTTTGATATGGTTACAATTAATTAACGGTTACGGTTAATATAATTTTAACCATATATTAACGGTTAACGGTTATAGTTTTTAACCGTTTTATACGGTTACGGTTTAGATACGGTCTGGTTACGGTCCAAAATACTGTTACGGTTTGATTTTGGTCATGCCTACTCTCGTAGACTTTGCGACAAAACATAGTCTTAACGTAAAAACGGAAGGTAGTTTATTTTAGAAAACCGAAAACGGGACGGTGTTCAATACGACATGAAAGCGAAGACTTTGCGACAAAAACATGCAATCCAAACTAGACCTGGGGTAAAAAACCAGAACCGAATACCCGAACCAAAAAATCCAAAAAAAATATTTGAACCGAATCTGAACCGATTTTTAAAAACATTCGAATGGGTCCTAAACTTCTATACCTGAAAAAACTGGAACTGAACCCGAACCGAATGTATGCGAAATACAAGTACATCTAAAAATATTAGTTATACTTATATTTATAACAATTCAAATACCCAAAACTAGAATTATAAACCCGAATATATTAGATACTTTTGAGTAATTCGGATACATTTGGGTATATTTAGGTAAAAAGTAACCAATGTTTTAGTTTTTCGGGTAATATGGATATTTTTGGATACATTTGGTTATATTTGGATAAAAAATAACTAATGTTTTAGTCTTTTTCGAATATTTTGAGTATTTTTGAAAAGATTTAGAGGAAAAAAACCGAAACCAAAAATATTTTAGATATTTTCGGTTCTCAACACAAATATCCGAACCCGAACCTGAACCTTGAATCGAATTTTTAAAATATCATAATGGAAGTAGAACCCTCTAATATATTTTCACGTAACCCGAAAACGGCACACTGTTCAATACGGGATGGAAGACAAATCCCATAATGACTGGACCAAAAATAAAAAGTGCTGTTCTGAAAATTTCTCTCCTTTTTTCTTCCTTCGTCGTCGTCGCCCTCCTCCACGAACTCGTCTTTGCTCAAGCCGAAACTTCAATCTACAGGTTTTTTCTGGTCCTTTTATTCTGGTATTATTGTTTTTGCGATGGCTTCAATTTCTGTTTTCAATTTGGGGATTTCAATTTCAATTTAGCTTGTTTGTAGATTATTTTTTTTTTTTTTTTTGGTATGCTCACTGAATCCTTGAATAATCTAAGTTTAACAGGGCTTTACATTGATAATCTATGGATTCTAGAGGTTAACTTGTGCTGAATCGTAGGTAGACAGTGAAAAACTATTATATACTAATGTTGTTCTTTATTCTGTTCCAGAGGAAAATGAAAGATAGTTGTTGCACAGTCATACGTTTTGATTACAGGGGATATTATTCAAAAGATGGAGATGACGTACGATGGAATCGAAAAGAAGATCAAGTTTATACTTTAGTGATGAAAGGATTTTTGGAGGAGTTCACTTATTCTGAGTTGGTTAATAGAATATGCAAGAAGATTATGTTAGATGAAGGTACGACGATGCTGAAGTTAAGTTACATTCCGTTGCTAGAGGATCCTAAGAGGCAAACATATATATTGGATGATGAAGATGTTCTAGGATATTTAATGGAAGGAGATAAAATTCAGCGTAGAAATGTTTTGCATGCGGAACTCATTGAAGGTGTCGAACAAAACCAGAGATGTGAGCAACTTTCAAGAGAGGATAGAAGAAGTGGAATTGATGTAAGGAATGATGAGATTGCGAGTGATTCTAGAGTTAATGATGGTAACACAGAATTTGAACCACTGGAACAGTATGCTCCTTTGGACAATGTTCCTCGTATTTCACATGGTGAAAATGTTCCATGTGACGAAGATGCGTACATGGATAACCATGGGATGTCTGTTGATGTTGATAATACACCTGATGTAAAAGCAGATGAGGTTGTAAATCTTGAATGGGAAGATGGTATTGGTTTGAATTTAGGTCAAGAATTTGAGAGTAAGCAAGCAGTCCAAGATTTAGTTGACAAAGCTGTACTTCGAAACTGTTTTGAGGTTGCTACAATCAATTCATCAACTAGATTATACGTGTTAAAATGTCGTGTTAGTTGTTGCAAATGGTCTCTACGAGTTGCGAAGCTTAAGAATTCGGATCGTTTCTCTGTTAGAACTTACAACAAGATGCATACATGCTCTCGAGTAACTACGAGTACAAGAAGAGATAAAAGAATAGGAACACCACGATTAGTTGCATCTGTTTTGCGTGAGGATTATCAAGGTGAATTCGACTCTCTAACTCCAAAAAATCTCATAAGTTTGGTTCAAGAAAGACTTGGTGTTAAGGTTTCATACTCTACCGCTTTGAGAGGGAAAAAACAAGCTGCTAGTGATGTGCGGGGTAATTTACATATCCGGTGAGATTGAAGAAAAATAAGCGTTTGCATTGGTTCCTCATCATGCATCTGTTTTTTTTTTTTGTTGCAGAAAAAGTTTTTCTGCTTTGTCCTAATTTCGACATGACCAAGAAAACTTTAGTCACAAAGAGTTCTCAACACTGCCTCAGCTATGTTTGCCTGCTAATGAACTCAATCAGAACAATAGAATGCCTATACAATATGTTTCCTTTGATCAGCAACAAAACGTTCGGGAATTGGTTGAAAAAGTCAGGTTTAGGAGTCAGAAAAAGAAATTGGAAAATGACTTGAATGTGTATTTATCGCGAACTGTATAGTCCTGCAAAGTTGAAGAGGAGGTTGGCGGTTGTGGGATGAAGAAAATATCAATCTTTTCGCTGGCATACCTTGGATCTTCCAAATAGCAAGCAATCAAATTGTGGGATGACCAACACAGCGTTTTAGAGCAACATCGCAATCTAAAACAAACAATTTAGGCCTTATCCGCAGGCTTCGAATTCAAATTGACATATCTACTAGCTGGTTAGTTACATTGACAACAAATTCTTCACTTAAATCTCTTCCCAAATACTTGATTACGTTGGATTTAAATTACGAACTATTAGAGGTAAATTTCCAACTTCAAACGTTCATCCAAATACAAAAAGCTTGATTAGACGCAAATACAAATACACCAGAATCTTTGTTCGTTGCTTCCTCAAATCACAAAGCATCGTTTCAACACTAGATAATATGTATATATGATATATATCCCTTCGCTTATTCGTAGGCGTTCCAGAAAAAAAAGGCTCAGCCACAGCATGAGCCACATGCCGGTAGGGAATCTGAAAAACCACCAATAAAATTTTCCATTCTTCAGATTCAAGTCAAAATCAAACTAGATATCATTCACATGGCATATGTGTGCTTTCTATCATCAAAAGGACTAAATATCAAACTCATCTCGGGTTACTTACTGTGGTCAGCTCCACGGATATCATTCAAACCACGGACATTGTCAAGGCCCCCACGAGGAGGTCCACCACTGCCACCACCACCACCGCCACCGCCACCACCACTGCCGCCACCACCCCACTTCTTGTTAGCCTTAGAGCCTTTCCTATAATCATCTGATTTCTCCATCTGACCAATGTTTTGCTCTCAGGTCAGTCATACATTGTGACACAGCTTATGTAACGTAACTCAAGAAATGGAAGCAGAAACTTACCGAGAACATGGTTATAAAGAAGACTTGTATCAGATTAATAATGGACAAGAAAAAATCTTTGATCGTCCTTAGTCTCCATATTGGTCGCTTTGCTTTAACAACACCTGACACATGTTCCAAAGTTTGTCAATGTCAAAATCAAATACACTTAACATTCGCGCTATCGATCTGTGCTTTCAGAATACATCTCCAGCTATTGATCAAAACCACAAAAACAGATATACAGATTTTTGAGGAAGCTCCTAAATTCCCTATAAAACCCCCAAAAAACAATGGCAGAAGAATGTAAAACCCAACACTCATAACACTCATATAAAATTCTCAAACGAATATCAATTTAACATTTACTCAGCTAGAAATCTGCACATTTCAATAACCTAGAAATGTCTAAACTAACCTACATCCAAAGCCTAGAAATGTCTCCTTCTATTCAAATTAGTTTTCTAACCTAATCTCACATCTTCCATAAACCTTATAAAGTTTCTGATCATTAAGATACGGAAACAAATGAAAAATCAAAACCCAATTTTAAACATTCATGATCAATCCAAATTCAGGTATATAAAACCCAACTTCCATAGATATCAACGCTTAATAATATGAGGATTGAATCACATGCCATTTGGATTCCATAGAGAGAGAGATCTGAAGTTTTTCGTACCTCCTTCGACGTATGCCATTCTGGGTTCTTCTTCGTCAACCAGAGATTTAATTTTAATTATACACCAAAATAAGCGATTAAGCTTAAGGTTTTATAATCGTCCTTTTTACTCCTTGCGCGTTTGTGTTCAGAAGTTTCGCGACGTCTACGTGTACTTGCCACGTGGCATACTCTCATTGGAAACTGTAATGCCTTGTTTTTTGACCTTTTTGAAAATCTAAAATTGGTTTGATAACCATGTGTTACACCAATTTAAAATATAATGTTTTAGTTTTATGGTCACGTCCAAAATCAAAATAGTTTATATGGGTTAAAATCTAATTTAACCCGCAAATAAATGAGGTTAACTCATCTGAACATGAACCGTTCAATAAACTTTAAAAATTAGAATAGTGTTTTTGGCGAAAAAACGCGGAAAAATACGAAATTGCGTTTTTAGCAAGAAAATACGTCAAATAAATAAGTAAAACATTAAATTTTAGTATGATGTGTAATTGTGTAATATAAAATTGTGTTCATATAATATTTGGATTATGCGTACAATCCACGGGAAAATGGTATATTTTCCCATGAACTAATAGCTTCCTGGTTATTTATACACACAAACTATTAAGAAATGTCAAAAAATACAAGAATTACTGTAATTTAAAAATTAACTACATGAAATTTTAAAATGTGACTAAATCCTACAAAACCGTAAACGATGTGAGTTTCACGTTAATGGTTGATGACGTGTAAGACAGATGTGATACAGGTTTGGTATGATTGAAATCATAAAATAAATTATATCTATTATTTTTATTTATCTGACAAAAAACAGCGTTTTAATATTATAGTTGTTATCAGATTTGAGAGATAGAAAGAAAGAGGCGAGTTGCTTAGCAGATGAGTTCGATGAGAATTGAGAGTTAGGGTTAGTCGCAGAGTTCATATCAAGGCCCTGTTCGTTTGCCTGTCGCTGGCGACAGAAACCAGCGACAGCAACCAAAAGTTGTTCGTTTGCATGTCGCTGGATCCAGTGACCAATCGCAGCGACAGTCGCCAGCGACCAGCGATCGTAATTTTCAGTCATTAAAATATTCAGCCATCAGCCGCTACGATCAGTCGCTGCGATTGATCGCTGAATCCAGCGACAGGCAAACGAACAACATATCGACCAAAAATATTTAAATATTTAAAAAAAAATTAAATTAAATTAAATAAATTAAAAATTAAATTAAATATAATCAAAACTAAATCTAATTAAACTTAATTTAAATAATATATAATTAAATAAAGTTATACAAAATTAAATTAAATTAGATTCAAATAAATCAAATTAAATATAATCTAAATGAAATTATATTAACTATACTAAATTAAATTAAATATAATTAAATTAAATTAAATATAATCTAATTAAATTAAATTAAATCCAATTAAATTAAATAGAATTAAATGTAATTAAATTAAATTAAATCTAAATAAACTAAATTAATTAAAATAAATTAAATTTAATAAAATTAAAGTAAATAAATATAAATAAAATATTTTATTAATTATTTAATAACACAGCGACCAGCGACAGTCAAACGAACAACACAGCTACAGTCGCCAGCGACAGTCGCTAGCGAGAGGAAAACGAACAACACAGCGACAACGCCAGCGACAATCGCCAGCGACAGTCGCCAGAGACAGGCAAACGAACAACGTATGCTGTCGCTGGATTCAGCGACAGACAAACGAACAGGCCCCAAATCGATTAACTCGAGAGGTGTTTCCCAAGTTAACAAAGGTGATTTTTGCGAGTATGGATTGTGTTCCCCCAGGTTCGACAATAACGTAAGTGGAGTTTGATATTTGTGAAATTATTCGTTTGAGTAGATTAATGTTTCCAAGTATATTAGTTTTCTGTTACAAGAAGATTTGGAGATAATAGAAGAAGAGGGTAGAGATTAAGATAGAAGAAGAAGGTAAAGGTGAGAAGATGAGAATGAGAGAGAGAGAGAGAGAGAGAGAGAACCGTAGGAAGAAGAAGACAATTAAGTGGAGAAAATGAGTGGCAATAGATGGTGTTGCCATTTAGGATTCGTTTGTTTAAGCATGTGTTGCCATCTATTTTCAATTTTCAAAGTTATAGAAAGAGATTGTAATATGTCCACCAAGTGTTTGATTAAATGTGTCAAAGAGTTTAAGTTGGTTTTAATTGATGCTTCTTACTACATTTTGCAGCAATGAGGAGATTGTAGAGGATTTTGTTGATGAGGAGATTGATGAGTAGGCCACACCTGTGGCCTTAGATGATGATGAAGATAGTGATGAGACACCGGATTATGTCACATATAAGAAAGGCAGTGGTGAGCTAAAGTTAAGACAAGCCTTTGACAGTTTAGAAGCTTTCAAGCAGGCTATGGTAGACTATGTGTTGAAGAATGGATGGAATGTGAAGTATGTTCATTGGGAGAAAGACAAATATGGGCTTAAATGTGCTAGTGAAGCTGAAGAAGGAGAGGAACATTGTATGTAGAAGATTTACTGTTCTTGTGAAGCGCCATTGCAAAAGTGGTTGGTTAAAGTGTACAATAAGGATCATACTTGCATGAAGACTTGGCGTTCAAAGCTACTCATGTAAGAGGTTATTGCTAGGTTATTTGTAGATGATGAAAGGGAAAACTCCTTACTAATGCTAAAAGAGATTCTAGAAGAAATTCAGAAGCATTGGGGATTGATTTCAACCATAGATCAGTGTAGAAATGCAAAGAAAAGAGTGTTAGAAATGATCCTAGAGGAGCATGACTTACAATTCTCACGGCTTTAAGACTACCGGCTTGAGCTATTAGAGTAAGTGGGTTTCTTTTTACATGTTTAATGTTCCATTTTTTACATGTTTCAGCTTCAAGTTTAACTTATTTGTGTTTGTCTTCTATAGTTCAAATGAGGGTTCAACAGTGGAATTAGAGACATACAACGGAGCTGATGGTAGCAATGTTTTCTACAGATTCTATGTCTGTTTTGCTGCATTGAAGAAGACATGGTGCTTCTGTTGTCGACCTATCTTTGGTCTTGATGGCTGCTTCCTTAAGTGCACAACAAAAGGTCCGTTGTTAGCAGCAGTTGGAAGAGATGCAAACAATCAGATGTTCCCTATAGCTTGGGCTGTTGTTGATGTCGAGAATGAAGACAATTGGAAATGGTTCATTGAGAAGTTGCAAACAGATTTAAATCTGCAAGATGGTGATGACTTTACTGTTATATCAGATAGAAAGAAGGTAATAACATCAAAATTTGTTACTCTAATTGATGTTGTGAATGAAGATAATTGGAAACATAGGATGTGATGATTGTTTACGGGTTGTTTGCAGGGTTTACTTAACTCTGTAGCAGATTTATTACCAAAGGTTGAGCATAGAATGTGTGCCAGACACATTTATGCAAACCTAAAAAAGAATCATCCACACAAAGCTGACATGAAAGGCTTATTCTGGAAGGTTGCTAAGAGCTAAACACGCCACATTACATTAAGAGGTTGGATGCAGTAAAGGCATATGACATGAATGTCTATAATTCGATGATGATGAAGAATCCCAAAAACTGCAGCCTTGCTTACTTCACGACATCAACTACTTGTGATGAGGTAAGTAACAACATCTCTGAGGCATTTAACCATGTCGTTGACCCTGCAAGATCTATGCCACTGATGGCAATGTTGGAGACAATACGCATAAGAGCAATGCTGCGTATAGAGGCAAGAAGGGTTAAAGCAATGAACCATAGAGGGAAGTTTAATATTAAATCAATGGAGAAAGTCGGTGAGGAGCAGAAAAAATCCGTAATTGTATTATATATCCTTGTGGTCATGAAATTTTTGAGGTGAAGGAGAAAAATACTTCATATAAGGTGAAGATGCTTGAACGTAGTTGCACTTGTCGGAAGTGGGATATGTCTGGATTGCCCTGTCGTCATGCTCTGAAGATTATTTCAGACAAGAAGCGCAAGCAAAAGGATTATATGGCTGATTGTTATCTCACTTCTAAGTGGAGAAAGCAGTACGAAACACTAATTGAGGCAGTGCGTGGTGTGAACTTCTGGGAAAAACTGATGACTCTGTGATTGTGCCACCACCAACAGAAGGGGAAAAATCAAAAGGAAGAAAAAAAATTCCTAAAAGGATCAAAGGGAAGAATGAATCCCCAAGTAAAAAGAAGACAAAGGATAGACATGAGTCTCCAACTAAAATATCAAGAGAAAGAAGAATCATTCATTGTGGGAGATGTGGAGAAAGTGGACATAATACAAGAAAATGCAAAAATGTTGGTGTTGTGAATCAACAACCACAAAAAAAAAAAAGAAGAATGTGGCCCAAGATTTTTGATGATGGATCAAGTCAACAAATGCAAAGTCAAGTGATAGACTGATCTTAGAGTAAACCTCTATTTTCTCTTTCTCAATTTCATGTTTTCGATTAGGCTTGTGTGTTAGTTTTTTTTTTCCGTATAATCTTACCAACCTTCAGATTTAATGTATTTTTGGTACAATTAAGCTTCAGATATGATGTTTTTGGGACGTGACCTATTTTGTATTTGGGATATGATCTCTTTTGGTACAATTAGATGTTTTTTTTTTTTGTCATCATCAACATTTATTAAAAGAGAACATAAGTTGCAAAGCTCAAAACAGAGCATATGCAGAATCATAGCAAACCTGTGATAAAAAAATAAACAATCTCGCCGAAACAATAAGATCAGAAGTTATCGACGATTAAATTGTTAATTTTGGTACAATTAAATGTTTTTATGCTATTATTCTATAAATTTAACAAAACAAAAAAATTTGACACTTGTCTTACACGTCATTAACCATTAACGTGAAACTCACACCGTTTACGGTTTTTTAAGATTTAGCCAAATTTTTAAAAGTTCATGTAGTTAATTTTTAAATTACAGTAATTCTTGTAGTTTTTGATATTTTTTAATAGTTTGTATATAAATAACCAGAAAGCTATTGGTTTCATGGGAGAATATATCATTTTCCCTACAATCTATTTTATTATATTTCTATTTAGATATGGTTCTATCTAAGCTTTGACCATCAATGTCAGAATTTATTTGGATAGATCTATTTAGACTTAGACAGCCCAATTAACATGCCTAGTGATATGTACCAAATCATGGACACGTAACGGGTTCATACGTTTTGTAAAAGCCCATTAAAGTACAAACTACAAAAACAAATTGAGGTTTTCTCAATTTCCGAGAGAGAGAGAGAGAGGGAGCTATGAGAGGAGTCGGAGGTCCGTTGCTATCAATCGGAGATCTTCTCGCCGATCTCGGTGAAGATACTGGCGTCTCACCAGAAAACGATACAAATCCCGAAATTTCTTCAAGACCAGACTCTGATGATGCCATCTCTAGACCGTTGGATCTATCCCGACTCTTTCAGGTCACTCTTCTGATCCAAAAAATTCCCTTCAGTTTCATTGATTCAATCGTTTTTGATCGGTTCTGTGCCATGAATCTCTTTCGTTGTTCCATCTTCACAGTGAATTGCGCCTTAGATTATGCGGAATCTTCGTTAGTGTTATGCAATTTTATATCAGTATATTGATACATTGCTTGTTCAAATTTTATGCATCATCCTGTTTAATTTGGAGTTTTCCATCGTAGTAAGGGTTTATTTGGAGCCCAATGAGTCTGAATCAAGGTGGTTTCGAAAACTGTGTGTATCGGATCTCTCCTTAGAGGAATGTTGATATATTCTTGTGGAAGAGCTGTACTGTTAAATATTCCCTAAGCTATTATATAAGTGAGTCATGCTTTCTTGAAATTGGAACAGTTGAGTGTGAAAACTGTGTGTATCGGAGGATCCCGTTTAAGGAACGTCGAAATATTTGTGTGGAAGAGCTGTACTGTATGTATTCTTGAAATTTCACAAAGTTGTTTTTGTTTTTTTTATCAACATTGTTTCGGTGATTAGCATAGTATTTTGATATAATTATTTGCCTAGTTTACGTAACGCAATTATAACAATAACAGTTGTTTTGTTTCAGGAAAACTATGATAAACTAAATGGTGCGTTTGCTGGTTCTGATCACTCATGGACCTCCCTAACATTGGAGGTAATTTGAAAGCTTTTAGATTTGACAACTATCTCTTGTTTTTTTTTTTTATCAGTCAGGTCTTTCCACGCTATGGATTTTATAAACTGTGAAATTTCAATAAGAGGACATGGTTGGTATGGAAAGGGTTTTATGTGAGTGGCTCATATAGAATTTCTATTTGTTTTATTATGTTCCTTTCAATGGAAGTCTTTTCTCGTTCATGTCGGTACGAAATGACGAAATGATCGGTGATGCCAATATCTCAAGAATATATAATATGAGATTCTCTAGATACGTTTTCTTAGAAGAAGAAAATGCAAATGAAATGTTTCCGTGGCTTTTTAGACATATACGTAAATTAATCTCTTAGTTGCTTCCCATTCTCCATTTCAGCTCTGCACTTCCTTAGAAACTGCTAACAAGTTGGTCCATGCCACCACCACAAATGCTAGATTGTTGTCAGAGAAGGTGGAAGAACTCGAGAAAATAGTGAAACGAGGAGACTCAGCAGTGGCAGCTGCCAGAACGGTTCATGCCACAGTTAACCAGAAAGGATTACCCTCTGCGTGAACAGTTAGGACATATATCAATATCAATTAATCCTTTACCAAGGTACAAACCAACGGATTGGGTTCTTTAAAGTCCTTAAAAAATGGGCTTATAACTTTGTTAAATGAGTCCAGATCCTGAAGCACCTTCATAATTTATTAAATGATTTAAGGATATAAATATGTATAATCTTCTGACATTTATGGAAGAGCAAGAATTCATTCAATTTGATTATTGGAGGGTGTAGGATTTGGTTCTAAATACAAGGTCTGGTTATATATTTATGTCAAATTAGATTGTAGCTAGAAAAAAACTTGTAAACTAAGAAAATTGCGTCACTGCTTCTGTCACTCGTTCCAAACCAAAACCTGTTATAGAGATGAGGGAGATAAGTTCTGCTGTTTGCTTAGTCTACAATTGTTAAGACTAATCAAAGTGGTCTGGAGATTGTTAGAACGATTCAGAGTTATTATTAATTAGTTTTTGATGTGATGCCTCTTGAATGATTTGATTAGATGTAAACCAAATCTCAAGAATGTCTTGTCTTTTTCTGTTTGGCACTTTAGGTTCTCTCTGCTCAGCAAATCTGGCTATATGCATTTTCATATAAAATATTTAGTCCGTGCACTTTTATTTTATTTTTAAATTGTCACTAGTTAGGTTAGATTGGAGGTTGATTTAAAATATAAACTCTGATTTAGAATGATTGGCCTAACAATTCTCACTTGTTTTGTTTAATTTCCCAGTTGATCATAGTGGTACATATAAACATGGATTAATATTGTTGTACTAACAATTCTCACTTTGTTTTGTTTATTATCTTGATCACAGTGGTCCTGCTACTTCTTACAAGGACCACAGGTTGTTCGACCTCCCTGAAAGGGGACCATGTACTTTAGATTTGACTTCAAAGATTTACTTAAAAATAAGAAACTCTTATCCTCTTGGGTCCTACTACACTATCTTTATAATTCTGCATTGCCCGTTTCTTCATTTTTACCTGCATGACCATGAATTATCCCTACGAGGACTTCCTGGATCTCTTCTTCTCTACCAACACCAACACGCCTGCCACAGCCGCAAGCACCTCCTCCTATGGTTATAGCTTGAATGATCTTGACATTGATTGGGACTGTGACTTCCGTGATGTCATTGAATCCATCATGGGTGATGAAGGAGTCATGATGGAAGCGGAATCTGCTCCAATGCTTCATGGCCAGCAGGGATTTTGTAACTCCGCATCCACGGGTTTGTCCGTGGCTGATGGGGTTGATGGAGAGGAGCCTAAGACTGATGAATCTAAGGGCTTGAGGTTGGTTCACTTACTGGTGGCTGCTGCAGAGGCATCAACTGGTGCAAACAAGTCAAGGGAGCTAACTCGGGTTTTACTTGCAAGGCTTAAGGACTTGGTTTCTCCTGGTGACCGAACTAACATGGAGAGATTAGCTGCTCACTTCACCAACGGATTTTCAAAGTTGCTTGAACGAGATAATGTTCTGCGTCCCCACCAACATCGTGATGATGTTTATGATCAGGCGGATGTGATCTCTGCGTTCGAACTGCTGCAGAACATGTCTCCGTACATCAACTTCGGTTACCTCACGGCCACACAAGCTATTTTAGAAGCTGTGAAATATGAGCGGCGAGTCCATATCGTGGACTACGATATCAACGAAGGAGTGCAGTGGGCTTCATTTATGCAGGCCTTGGTGTCTAGAAATACAAGCCCATCGGCTCAACATCTTAGGATCACGGCTTTGTCACGAGCCACCAACGGTAAAAAATCTGTTGCTGCAGTCCAAGAGGCTGGGCGGCGTCTAACTGCGTTTGCCGAGTCTATTGGCCAGCCATTTTCATTCCACCACTGTAAACTTGACAATGACGCATTTAAAACTTCGTCTCTGAAGCTTGTAAGAGGAGAAGCAGTGGTGATCAATTGTATGTTACATCTCCCTCGGTTTAGCCACCAAACACCTAATTCCGTCATTTCCTTTTTATCAGAAGCTAAAACTCTAAACCCAAAACTTGTCACGCTTGTTCATGAGGAAGTTGGTCTGATGGGAAACCAAGGTTTCCTATATCGTTTTATGGACTTGCTACATCAGTTCTCAGCCATATTCGACTCTTTAGAGGCAGGCCTCTCAATCGCGAACCCAGCCCGTGGCTTTGTTGAGCGTGTTTTTATTGGCCCCTGGGTAACTAATTGGTTGACGCGTATCACTGCTGATGATACAGAAGTCGAAAGCTTTGCTTCATGGCCACAGTGGTTAGAGACTAATGGGTTTGAACCCATGGAAGTGAGCTTCGCCAACCGTTGTCAAGCAAAGCTCCTTCTGAGCTTGTTTAACGATGGGTATAGAGTGGAAGAATTGGGCCAAAACGGCCTCGTCATGGGATGGAAATCCCGCCGTCTTGTGTCGGCCTCTTTTTGGGCCTCGCGCGAGTCGAATCAGTAAAATTCTCGCTTTTTGCATTCTCCAAGTACAATACATAAAGACAATGGTTTATGAAGACATCAAATTATGTGAATATGAAGTGTTTATTTCAATAATGAAAAGTAATGCAGCTACGACATTGCATAGAATGTTTGAGTCTTTAATCTTCTATATATTATTTGAAAAGTTAGAATGAGAAATCTTCTTAGTTTTTTCTTTCGATTAGGTCTTAAGTCTCAACACTATATCGATTTTTCAAAAATCGACATTTGTTTTATATAAACATTAAGGATGAACTCCTGTTACGTGCAGGTATGTAGTAATTTTTCTGACACTGTTTTTGTTATATACATATTATTTTTTCTACTGAAATCAAATTATTAAAATATAGTGAATCACTACAAGAAAACAACGTATTTCCCAGGGACGAAACCGTCGGAAATCCCTCGGAAAATGCCGTTTCAGACGGATTTCCGAGGGACCACAGTCGTCGGTTTGAGGTGGTCGGAAATATGTATCCGTCGGAAATTCGTTGTGTATCTGTCGGAAATTCGTCGAAAATATCAGAGGGATTTCCGAGGGATTTCCGAGGACCAACATTTCCGACGGATACTGATTTTCCGAGAGATTTCCGATCGATACCCTAGTTCTGACGGGTTTCAGAGGAAGACCATTTCCGACGGTTTTGCGAGGTGTTGGTTTCCAACGGATTTCCGAGGAAATGGTTTCTGACGGTTTTGCGAGGACTTTATTTTCGACGGATTTCGAGGACCATTATTCCCGACGGTTTTGCGAGGTGTTGGTTTCCAACGGATTTCCGAGGAAATGGTTTCCGACGGTTTTGCGAGGACTTTAGTTCCGACGGAATTCGAGGACCACTATTCCGAGGGATGTGGTTTCCGACGAATTTCCGAGGGATTCGATATTTTATTTATTTTAATTATTTTATTTATTTCATATAAGATATAAATCAAATTAATTATTAAAAGATTAATTTGAAAAATATTAAAATTAAAATTTAAATAAAGTTAATTATTCAAAAACACAAATGTTGCATATATAGATGAAATATAAAATAAAATGAAATACATAAAAGAAGTCAAATTTGAGGTGGAGGCGGCGGAAATTGTCCCAGATATTGAGCCGCTAAGAAAGCTTGGAGTTGCGATAGTGTCTGACGGGTCTCGGTGTACTGTTCTTTTATCTCGACATTCTGTTGCCGCAGTTCTTCGACTACCGCGTCTTTTTCTTGAATGACACGGTTAAGATCTTGGACTTGTTGAACAAGCTCCGTGTCGCGGGGAAACACTGAAGAAACGCTCCCGTCTGAATGCACCAGGCTTCCTAAATCGGGTCTACGACCCTTGGTTAAAGGAATTTCCTACATAATAATGAAGAAATTTAGGATATAAAGATTTGAAAAACAAAATAATAAAACATTAAGAAAAATTAAATTTATACCTCGATACACAAGCGGTTGATTTCTTCGCGGGGTAAATCGGTCGAAGAAGATGAGCCATCTTGGGAGAGTTGCATAAGCCGTTCCATCTTCCGAAGCTTGATCCGCTCGATCCGCTCTTGAACAACCGGGTCATGAACTTGTCCGGTTTGCTTGCTAGTGTGCGTTTCTTCCATCACCTCTAACCAATCCGGTGCAATTCCGGTCTTGATCGCCCGTACCAGAAAATGTTATAAAGCGAAATACATTAAAAATCCAAAATAAAAAAAAAGTTAGAATATTACCATTCGCCTCTTATGCTTTCTGAAGGTAATAGAACCCGCATTATAGGTCGCTATTCCCTTGCCACCACGGTCGCTCGTACGATTCTTCGAGTTTTGTGTCGAAATAGCTTCCGTATTCTCCATACTCCAATAACGGATGAACCCTTCCCAAACTTCTGCGTCTAGATCCTTCGGCTTTGGCTTGCGCTTCTTCCACTTTTGCTTCCACTCGTACATGTAATTCTGGTACGAGGAATTGGCTTGAACGTCGAAGTGATGTCGAACTGTTCGACAGAGCCTCGGTTCCCAATTATAATCTTGCTATTACATGAGAAAAAAGCAATTATAGTTAATATTTAAAAAAAGTTAATAAAACATAATTTAAAAGTAATAATTAAAAAAATTTAACTTACCGCGAAAGATTTGAACCAAGTTAATTTGGTATTTGGATCGACGTCCCCGTAAGTTGGCCAAGGTTGATTGAGCTGCGTCTTGAAAATCTGGAGAATGGATTTTGTGATGCCATTATCCAATCCAAACCTAAAATCATATTATAAAAGAATTAGTGAAATATATAATTCATCAATTGTAAATAAATAGTAAAATCAAAATAAATTACCATGTAGCTCCGTTTTCTTCATGTGGGTGGATCATCGGTATATGGCGTCGTCCCGGTTGTGTAACAAACTCCTCCATCGTCATCACGTCTTGAGACACGGAGTTTGCCGTGTCAGGAATGTTCGAAGGTGATTGTGTTGGTGTTCCAGATATACTACGTGATCTCCGGGACTGGTGAGACGATGTACCATGGAACTCCGCATAAGACCTACATTGACAAATTGTAAATGTTAACATTCAAATAACGTTTGAAACATTACTAATTAATATGTACCAAATTTTTTATTAAACTATGCAATATTAATAATTGAAGGAAAAAATTCTATAAAACTTACTAATTAACTAAAATATCTTATTATAGAAACCTTTATATATCATACATATAAATCAATTTTCGTAAATAAATAAAATATCAAAATAATAATAATTACATAATTTCAATTAAATTATGAAAACATCATTCAAATCTATAATAAATTTAGAAAGTTGTAATGAAATAAATATAGGTTTATGAGCATGTAAAAGTTTTTAGAGTATACGTTGAATTAAAATCAAACCGTAATCGTAATTTATCTAAAAAAATAAATAAATACATATTTGCAATTATATTAATTCTTTGGATTTGAAAACTTAATGACGCTTTAATAATATAATTAAACTAAACTTAAAAATTAAAATATAATTTTATAATTATTAATCTTGAATTATTTGTATAACTATTATGAAATCAATAATCATTTTAATATTAACATAAATTTTTTATAATTCACTAAATAAACTACATTAAAATTCTTCAATAATTTTAGTAATGAATTACAATATAACATCCTAATTCTAACAATCTAAATCTAACAATCTAATTACAATATCCTAATCTAAATCACCATATCCTAAATCTAACAATCTTTTGAAAACTATATTGAATCTACAATTTTAAAACAAAATAACAATTTAAAGAAACTTACATTGGCGAGAGGGAGAAACCGACGGCGGCGAGTGTGAGGAATGGACGGTGACGATAGAGAGACGCACGGACGGCGGCGAGAGAGAGAGGCACGAACGCGAGAGAGAGACGCACGGCGGGGAGAGAGACGCATGGCGAGGAGAGAGACGCACGGCGGTGGTGAGATAACGCACGGCGGTGATGAGATAGAGAGAGAGTGATGAACGCCGGCGAGAGAGATTGAGACCCACAGTGCCCAGATCGTTAGAGATATGATGTGGATTTCAATTGCATCGATGGGGAAGAAGAGAAATGGTTTAATTCGGATTAAATAACAATTTCCGAGGGATGATTCCGTCGGATTTCCGTCGGAAATATTTTAGAGTTGCCGCGTAATCAAAATAAACGCGGGTGAAAGTGTTTTTGTACTGAGTCCCTCGGAAACCCGAGGGATTTCCGAGGGATTTCCGACGGAATCGGATATTTTTTGCCTTAATTCCTTGACCACGACTCGGGAATGATAAATTCCGGAAAATCCAAAATCCGTCGGAAATCCCTCGGCAATTTCCGACGGGTTTCCGAGGAAATCGGATATTTTTTTGCCTTCATTCCTTGACCACGACTCGGGAGTGATAAATTTTCGAAAATCCAAAAACCGTCGGAAATCCCTCGAAAATTTCCGACGGAATCGAATATTCTGTGGAATTGTTGCATGTACGAGGATTGGTCAGTCAAACTACAATTAATTAATAATCCGTCGAAAATCCGTCGAAAATCCGTCAGAAATTTTCGAAGGATTTCGGACGGATTTTTGAATTTATTTTGAATTTCTCAGATGTGATGGATACCTAATGATTTCTAATACTATACTAAGCCTTATTTATCAATAAATGTACTTAAGTGATCATATAAGACCAAAAAACACAAACATATAAAAAATCTCATAACTTTGTTTAAGTATACCCTAATCATACATATATATCATCTCTTAAAATTAAAACCTAAATGGATATGATGTGTTTGCTTTAAATTTGTTTTGTTATATTTAATATGCTCGCTAATCTAATGCTAATGACAAAAATGATCGTTTAGAGTGTGTTACAACACTAAATATTTATAATGAACGCAAATTTTGAAATTAAGCAACAAATTTCTTTGAAATCCGTTGGAAATTTCCGACAGATTTCCGAGGACTGTGTGCGCCTGTCAGAAATCCCTCGGAAATTACCGACGGATTTCCGACGGTGTCTTGTTTCCATCGGAAAGTCGTCGGAAATGTTGGCCATCGGATTTCTGTCGGAAAGCCCTCTAATAGTTCAGCGAAATATTTGTTTTAATGTTTTAGCTTACTTAGTAACTAGAGGTGCTAATGAAGATGTTCACATCACAACTTTAATTTAAAGAAAAAATGAAACGAAAGATTCTAATTATCTAATATTTATCTATTTTAATTAATTTAGTAAAATGATTTGTGTTAAAATCTTCTAACTTATCAATTTAAATTATGAATTTTCAAAATTCTTCTAAAATTCAGTATTACTGAAATTAGTAATTTGAAAAAATACATTCTAATAGGAGTATAGTTTTTAAAGATATTTATAACATTGATTTTTAATGATTTTACGGTGTTTTAGAAGAATGCATATTTAATTTCCGTGTTATCTCCATATTGTGGACAAGATAATCGGCCATGTGTTGTCCATCCAGATAACATACCATAGGCTGGAAAATCGTTTATAGTCCACATAAGCATCGCCCGCATGTTGAAATTTTGGTTAGTTGAAACATCAAATGCTTCCACACCATGTACCCATAACATTTTTAACTCATAAATCAAGGGCTGCAGAAACACATCAAGTGCTTTCTTAGGGTGATCTGGGCCAGGAACAAGAATTGTGAGGAAAAGAAACTCTCTTTTCATACACATTGATGGCAGCAAATTATAAGGCGTCACGATAACTGGCCACAATGAGTATTGCCTCCCATGCTTCCTAAAAGGATTAAAACCATCTGTAGACAAACCGAGATATACGTTCCTTGCTTCATACGCAAAACTTGGATACACTAATTAAAAATGTTTCCATCCCTCTGCATCTGAAGGGTGCGCAATTACACTGTCTGATATATGTTCTGCATGCCATCTCATTGATCCCGATGTACGCTCTAATTGATACAACCTCTTAATTCTCTCTGCCAACGGCAAATATCACATCCGTTTATATGGTATGGGAACTCTTCAACTAGTGTCTTGATACCGAGGTTTACGACAAAACCGACATGAAGTGCGGCCTGCATCTTCTCTCCAATAAATCATACAGTTATCACTACACACATCTATCACCTGATATGGCAAGCCAAGGCCAGCTACAAGTTTTTGAACCTCATAGTATGAAGCTGGTGAAATATTATGTTCCGGTAAAATTTCTTTCACAAAATCAGTAATCGCATCCACACAACCCTCAGATAAATTCCAATCCGTCTTTATGCCCATCAACCTAGTTGCAGCTGATAATGGTGAATGACCTTTCTTACAACCATCGTACAATGACGTACTAGCCGCATCTAACATATCAAAGAATCTTCGGGCTTCTAAATTCGGTTGCTCTTCTTTATCTCCATCCTGAACAAACGATGGTGCATTTTCCCTAAATGCATCTTTTACCATCTAAAATGTACCTGCGTCTACGTCTACCGAAGGTTCCTCTAAACTTTCCGCCATATAATGTTGACTAGTACTACCATAATCTAGCATTGGCTCACTTTCTCCATGCGCATACCATATCTTATAACCAGGCATAAATCCATTTTTAAACAAGTGCCTCCTAACTAAAGTAACCTCGAGATTTCTATAATTCCTACATTTTGGACAAGGGCATAACATAATACCTGTTTCTCGTGTTATGTCCTGATTTAAGGCGAATGACATGAATTATCTTAACCCTTCTTTGAACTCTTCTGTAAGTTTTCCCGTCTCTTCATCGTATCTAGGTTTATCCATCCATGAACAAAAATAATCATAAGGATCTGAAGAAGACATTATTGTTGGTATTGTTTGTACTTTTCGTTTTGAACATGTAAATGGGAGGTGGATGATATATATAGTGACGTTTTCCAAGGGATTTCCGAGGGAAACGGATATTCAAACCGGTTATATAACGGAAACATCAACGAATATACCGGGCTAGATGTTGCGTTTTCCGAGGGATTTCCGACGGAAACTAATATTCCTACGACTAATCCAACGGAAACATCAACGAATACGTAATGGTGAATATATTCTCCGAAAGTCCTCGGAAATCCCTTGGAAACCCCTTGGAATATTCTAATTCTCATTTCCCTCAGAAATTCCTTGGAAAATTAGAAAAATTCCGACGACATTTCCGACGGATTTCCGGGAAATCTTTTTTCCTTGGAAATCCGTCTGAAATTCCTCTGAAATTTCTGACGAAAATTCCGTCAGAATTTGCATCCCTTTCTTGTAGTGAATTACCAAAAAAAATTAAGTAAACTAAATTTATAAGTACTTTTTAACATCTTTATGAACATTTTTTTTATTCTATGCATTTTTAGTCAGTGACGAGTTTTTATAAACTTTTGATATATCAAAAATGAAAATCGCAATTGAAGAGTAATAGTGACTAAGAGAAAAATATACTTTTATTCTCGAATTTTTTTATTTTGGGAATTTGGTAGATAGATTTGTGTAGAGTTTGTTGATTTTAAAAGGTTTAGTGGAATTTAAAATTTGATTTTAAAAATGTAAATGGATTTGTCATGGTGCACAAATCTCTCTAACAAACTAATATAATATGTATCACTACTTGAATCCTTGGCTTTAGTCTAATTTCATTCATCCACAAACATTCACGGAGTTGTTTTTTCACTTGTTAAGTTGTGGTTTCTCGTCCGGTCTTCCAGAACCATCTTTTCTGAAGTTTATTTTGTAGATATTTACCTTCTTGTTTGGGCTATCAACCATGGAATAGATTTCTAGTTAATATTTGGTTGAAAAAAAAATGTTGTGGTTTCTCCATAAGCATGAAAATATGCAAATTATACAAATATCTAGGGGATGTTATTCGATTGAGATTAATGTAGAATTATGATGATTATAATTATTGCAGAATTTAAGAAATTATTAGAGAGTTTAAAAAAGATTTGACAGATTCACATAGATTTTCTGGAGAATATCACTTTACCATCTAATATTTTGAAAGTCTTTAAAAGTTGTTTCAAATGAACAAAAAATTATAAAATCAATCAAGCAAAAACACTAAACTTTAATATAATCTAAAAGTTAGTTACAATATTTTTTAGTCCAATAACGCATTATTTTGAATGAATTTCTAAAATCATCAATTCAATAACACATGACTTTTAATGAATGTAAACAACTTTTTATAAATATTAAACCAATAACACATGATTTTAATAAAAAATTTATAACTCAAGATTGAGTAACAATAAAGTTGACAAAAATTATAACTCTTTCAAAATCACAAAACCAATAACACCCCCTTAAACATTTTGTGAGAGAAACCTAAATGTTTTCCATTTAGCTACAAAATTTATAAAGTTTACCACAATAGTAATTGTTAATCTTTAATGATATGAAATTATGAATAGGATCAACACTCGAGATTATCTTCCCAAAAAAAATTATATTATATTTAAGGAGAAAAAATAATTTAGCAACAAAATCATTCTAAATAAACATGATCGAAAAGTAAAAGTTAGAGAAGGATACAAAAAAATAAAGGTAAAAAAGATTGGGATACTCATTTGATTGAATTGTAAAGGCAAACCAAAAATTACAAACGTTATTCTCTTTTCTCTATCATTTTTAATACAAGATGCAACGCATCAAATAAAGGGCCAATTTGTTGTATAACTAAATGCACTAACATAATTAAGAATATAACACCTTATTTGAAAAAATTAAGAGACTAACACAAGGGTTGGAGAAATTACCATTTTGGTGTTTTTACCTTTTTAAAATTTTTGTTACCCCATCATATTTTCTTAGAGCATATCTATTTAAAAAAAAAGATTCGAAATTTAAAATATATCTTAAAAAAATATAGATTTTTTCTGCATGAAATATGATTTGAATTTTTAAAATCGGATGTGAATATTTTATAATGGTGAATAATGTTTATAGTTAGATATAAGTTGTACTATATATAATCCATATGAATAGAATATTGTACTATACTATTTTTCACTAATTTACATAAATCGATTTTAACTTTAAAATACTAAATCCTAAACCTAAAATCTTATATTTAAATCCAAAACATATGTATAAAAATGGTATAAATAAATTTCAAACTTGAAAAATGATTTATTATTTTAAATGAAATGTTGAAATAGTATAGAATAAAATGAAATTATATAGAATGACACGTCTTTCATAAAAAGACATTTTGAAAAATTAGTTGTGGTGGTGATGGTGGTAGTGGTAGTGGTGGTGAAGGTGGTAGTAGTAGTGGTGGTGACGATGATGGCGGTGGTGGTGGTGGTGGTAGTAATAGCAGTGGTGAAGGTGGTAGTAGCACTACAAGAAAACAGGCAATCTCCGACTACAAATGGCGATTACATATATAGTCGCCAAATTTAGCGAATATTAGCGACTCTTAAGCGACTAGTTTACGACTACAAAGATTTAGTCGTATATCAGTCGCTATTTTGCGACTAAATTCTGTAGTCGCTAATGTAGTCATAAATTAGCGACTATTTTACGACTAAAGGATATGCAGGGAAAGATACGACTACATCCAGGAGTCGCATTGTAGTCGCTAATTAGGCATGATTAGTGACAAATCAGTTGTTAAATTCAAAATATTCGTTCGAATTAAACCCGGGAAACCAAATCCAATTTTTTAGTTTTAATTATGCGACTGTTTAGCGACTAAGTAGCGACTAATTTCAAAAAAATTTGGGTAATTAACCCAATTCATGCGGCCCAAACTTCTTATTTCTTGGCCCAACCTAAATCTATACCCTAATTTTCTCTCTCTCTCTCTCTCTCTCTCTCTCTCTCTCGCTCCTTCTACGGCGCTCTCTCTCGCTTCCTCTTTCTCGGTTCCTCTCTCTTTCTCTGCCGATCTGCTTCTTTCTCGGTCTCTCTAGCTTCCTTGACTCCTCTCTCTCTCCGGACTCATCTCGGTCTCTCTCGCTTCCTCTCTCTCGGTCTCTCTCGGACTCTAGATCTCTCGCTTCCTCGACTCCTCTCTCTCTCTCCAGACTCATCTCGGTCTCTCTCGGACTCTCGGTCTCTCTCGCTTACTCGTCTCCTCTCTCTCGGACTCTCGATCTCTCTCGCTTCCTCGTCTTCTCTCTCTCGGACTCTCGATCTTCCTCGACTTCCTCGACTTCCAAGATTAAAGATTTTCAGGTATTAATCCGAAAACACGTCCTCGACGCTTGGCTAATGTTGTTGCTTTTCCTTATCTGGGTTTAAGATCTGAGGCGAGGACTAAGGGTTGTGTTTTTTGTTTTTGGTTTACTCGAGTATTTAAGAGTATGTTCTGAAGATTTGGTTAACTTGTATCTTTGGGGTTTTGTAAGACTAGATTTGCTTTGCATTTGTAGACATACATACAATCTGAGTTTTGTTTTGTTTATTGTGACAGATCATTGAAACTATGAATGGTTTTACGGCTCTATGGATCTGAGACCTTAAAGAGCTATATAAGAAACCATATCAAATTGGCTAAATAATTCGAAAAACTTGTGTCTCAAGATCCTAACTTTGAGGTAACTGTAAACTTCTCAAAACTCTATGGAGAAAGATTCTTGTAACAGTACTTCCTGCTGTTATGAATAAGTGATTATTCTCGTTTGCAGATTGTCACTCCTCGGATCTTTTTTCTTGTCTGTTTTTGCCTCGTGCCTGCGAAAAATGATGAAAAGAAGTGTAATAACCAAAACCGCAAACTCCTAGACGTAGTGAATTCCTCAGGGAAACTCTTTATTTCTCACACTGTAAGTGACTTCTCTTTCCTCTTCCTGGATAATGTTGTTAATTAATATATATATGTATTTGCTTTGCGTGGAAACCTGTTGTAAAAATCTTTGTATTTGGTTAAAAGAAAGATATTACCCCGCAGGTATGGTTAAATGAATCTTTGAAACATGTTGTAATTGCATAGCGACCATATTACATATAAGACTCCTAGTTCATGAGTATGGTCCAAGATCCTGCTTTGTCTTATTCTGATATAGAAACGTATGTATAACTATACTTCTCATATTTTTTTATGGTCTAGCTAGTTTACTGTGGGAACACATTGGGGCTCTAGGAAGATGTTTTCAATGTCTCTTAGTCATCACTTACATTTTACTTAGAGGGCCCTTCAGCCCTTCAGCCATTGTTTAAATCAAAACGGCTTGTCTTGCTTTCTTTTTCTTTTAATTTTTCCTTTGTAGTTTTCTGCTTGACATGCATTGTTCCTTTTGCAGGTTACAAGCATTAAGTTTTTTGGTGACAGTGATCTTGTGTTAACTGCTTCAGCGGATAAGGTAAGTCAAGATTATGTGTACAAGCTCCTATAGTTTTAATCAGCAGTTATTAACCAGTAAGTAGCTAAACCCCTAGTTTGATAGCCATTTCAATCACTTCTTGATATTTTATTGGTTCTCGATCTATTATATCAACCATATGTCTAGACTGGTGGCAGCCACTGTTATAATCCATGGAGCTATGTTTTGGACTGTGGTTCTTTATGAAACCTTCCTTTACATTGTCTTAGAAAAAATATATTACCAAAGAATCATTTAGGCTCTCTAGTTATTGCTTGTTCATATTTACCAATTTCTCTTCTGTTTTCATATGTTCATTGCAGATACTAGCAGATAGAAGAGCACACAATGTCTACAGTTAAGCGAGGACGAAAGAGACAGGTTGTGCCTAATCTTTCTTAGAGACCCGGAGTGTCCAACCCACCCACTGCGGTGAAAAGACCCACCAATCAACCGAGTCAATACAACTTCACGCCGGCGACCCAAATTCCTCCGCCTCAGACGCCAGAAGACCAAGTGCGCATTATCCCCCAACAATCAACGTCAGCAGCACATTTCCGTAACTTTCCACCGCTGCAGATTTTTTTCCAGAACTCCGTCGTTCAAGGACGTGAAGACCAGCCTACTCTTTCGTTACCAGAAGTTCAGAATAATCCACGGATCCTTTCTCAAACAACCTTCCCGCAACTGCTCCAGGATCAACTCCATCTGGTTTTTATGTTTCTTATCCCTCACTCTCTCTTATGAACCTCTTGTATTTGGATTTGTGACTTGGTTGTATTTGGATTTGTGACTTGATTGTATTTACTATCTTGGTTTTTATATAGCATAGTCGTTTCAAACAAATCGTCGTTCCAAAACAGGTTTAGAATAAAAATACAATTCAGAAACAAAACCTATACCATATTTTTTTTGGGTCAACCTACGTAGTCGCTATGTAGTCGCTAATTGGTCACAAATATTTAACTACTAAATTAGTCGCTAAATCAGTCGGCAAATTAGTCATCTACTAGTCGCTAATTAGTCACAAATATTTAACGCCTAAATTAGTCGCTAAATCAGTCGGCAAATTAGTCAGCTAGCAGTCGCTAATTAGTCACAAACTTTTAACGACTAAATTACGACTAAGTCATACCCACTTCTGTTCATGCATTTTAGTAAAATTAGTCGTTAAACAGTGACTGAATTTTATGAGTACGATACGACTACTTTTTCATTGTGATTAATCGTAAATTAGTCGTAGTGTAGTTATAAATATATACGACTAAGTTACGACCACCGTTACGACTACATTTATTAGTCGTAAAGCAGTTGTTATTTAGCGACTAATTTAACGACTACTAATTTTACCGACTAACGATTTACGACTACATGTATTCGTCGCTAATTAGTCGTAAATAAGAGTTTAGCGACTACTAAGCGACTAATAGTGCAGTCGCCTTTTCTCTGTTTTCTTGTAGTGTAGTAGTGGTAGTGACTGTGATGATAGTGGTAGTAGTGGTGAAGGTGGTAATAGTAGTGGTAGTGATTGTGATGATGGTGGTGACGGTGGCGGTGGTGGTGGTGGTAGTGGTGGTGGTGATAACGATGGCATGGAGGTGGTGGTTGTGGTAGCGGCAACGACGATAACGGTAACGACGGTTGTGGTGGTGGTTATACCCTAGTAGATAAAACATAGATAACTCAAATGACCGAGTTAAACGCACACCGAATAAAACACGCTATATCCTAAAGAATACAACATAGGCAACCCAAACAACCAAATTAAACGCTAGAAACAAAAAGATACAACATATGAATCGTTTACGTATTTCCAGTTATAATTGAATTTATGTAAATATGCAATATAATAAATTCGATACTTGAGAATGATAACTTTAAAAAAAAAAATATGAAATAGAATGTTGTTGTGTTCTATATAGTACAAATAACTTTATTATTTTAATTACATATTAGTTTTTGAGTTAAAATTGTTCGTTTAAAAAAAAAAAGCAAATAACAACATAAACGAAAAAGTCTGTTTTTTAAATGAGATTGTGAAATCTATTTTTCAAAAAAAACATTGAATCTGTTTTTAAAATTTCTAATTATGTTATGTGTAAAAATCTATTTTTTTAGTAGAATTTGCAGGTTTGATTTAAATTTTGTAAAAATATCCAAAGCAAATATGATAGGAATGTGGAACAAAAAGAAAGAAAGAGAGAAGTAAGAACAAAAATACATCTACACATATGTGACGTGTATAAATGTGTTAAGAGAGGAGAGAGGGGAAATATTTTATTCCCATGTCATTGAGGACAAATATGTCATTATTATAGATAATATATGATATATAATAGATATATGGTTAGAGTGGTTAGTGAGTTAAATATAAAAAAGTTTTAGGTTATTTTTGCCAAAATCCCTAAAATAAACGATCAATATGCATCTTTCTCGGAGCATATTCGATACAACATGGCCATTCAATCTGAATAATTTTTCATCTTCCCACAACTATTATTATCGATCTTAGAAATTTTATTTTCACATATCATAGCTGCAAAATGACAATCGAAAATTACTTAAACACTAAAGCAAATCCAGCTAAGTCAATCTTTCTAAGCAAATCCCAAGTTCTTGAAACCATAAATGAAAGTAAGACTTACCTTTATACATATAACATATGGAAGCGAAAGATGCCGATCCACTTGAAGAAGCAGAAAAAATCTTAGCAATCTCAATTCACATTAGACACTTGGAGAATTTTTCTTTTCTTTTCTTTTATAAGCTCTATTTTTTCATATTTTGATTTTTAAATTTCTATTTTTACAAACTTAAGAGGATATTGCATAACTTAAGCATTTGAGCCCAGTTTTTTTAATCTTTCGTTAATTTCTTCCTTTGTATGCCAATATTCTTCTCATTCTTTCTTTCTTTTCAAAACCATGTTCCCAATTCAAACCCTTATAATCGTTTAAACATCAACCAATAATAACCTTTCTAGTTTGCTAGCCCTTTAGATGACACGATATTAGCTCTATGGAAGATCAACCTTCTCGTCCCCTTCTTACAAGAGTTTGTACCATGAAAATGAGGGGTGGAAAAGAGGTGAAGATAAATGATGAAGAACCACCCAAAGTGAGAATGACTATTCGGGTTAGCAGAAAATGGTAAAGTAGATAAGATTACCCGAATATATATATATATATATATATATATATATATATATATATATATATATATATATATATATTTAGAATAGAACCATGAACACTATTTCAATCCCCTAAGCGAGAGAATTAAATTCTAGTTTAGTCTAAATAAGCATAGAATTATAATCAATTCAAAGCATGCGTCAATCAATAACTAAACCTTCGAACCAAAAGATTAAACCATGAATTTTCTAAGTTTTTGAGGCGATTCAAGCATCATAATACAATCAATAAGTGCATTGAAACCAAAACAAAGTATGGTTCTTTACAAGGCAAATAAAATCAGTGTCCCCTATGCATATGCAACATAACCTAGAATGCACTAATTCCAATCATGAAGGAAAATAAAACATGATACTCTAAATTAAATACTTGTTTTTGGATTTTTTTTTTTTATAAATCTATTGATATGCTCAAATTATCCCTAGAGCTTACTCTCTCAAATTAAGAGATCGATGCAATACTTAGGGGTCGAATCCATAGAGACTGTTGATCACACAATGGATTAGAAGTTTGGGTTTTAGCTAAATAATGAATGACAAAATGTAAAACAAGCAATTAAAAGTAAATGTTGTGGTTTAGAGATATGGAAAAGCTAGACTTAGGGACATTCTTCAGGAATTCAGAATTGTTAAGCAGATATGCACTACAGGGTTGCTAAGAACCGTTTTTGAACTCAAACACTAAATTCAAATCAATCAACTTTCGTTGCAGAGACTAACTATGTCTATAACAGTGAATTCCAAATTTCTTTGCAAATTCAACAATCAAAACATGCATTAAATCCAAGTTCGATATGTTCACAAAATCCCTAAATCAAATGTCTTTGCAGATAGGTATTTTGCTCATCAAGGTTTAATTCAGGAAACCAATAACACTTTCGTGCCTACTAATTATCCTATGATCTAAATTCCAGGTGATCAGTTTAGAACTAGCATTAATCTCAACCTAGATGAAGAACCATATGATAACCCTAACAGAGCAAATCCAATTCAACAATTCATCCTATCCCTAGAAAAACCCTAAATCTAACAGGTGAATTACTCAGACATAATCAATGTAACACAAATCATAATCTGAATAAATTGCATTAGAATAGAAATAAAGGGAGTTCGAAATCTTCTCTCTACAATGAGTTCTGATCTGTTTCTCCCAACAAGCTTTCAAAATCCAATTGCCAAAGTAAAAGATAAGATAAGATATGTTCTAAAACTCTAAAAACAAATATTTATACTCCAAAATACGTCAGGGACCTGTCTTGCAATTAGGGAAATCTTCTGGGTCATTCTGCAATTCTTTAAAAGTCTTTAAAAACTCGTGTGCAACAAGTAGTGGCGACCGGTGTCGAGCGACACTAGGAGGCAGTGTCGATCGACACCAACATCTATCGTGATCTCCAACTTACTCTTTTCAGCTACAGAATGCCAAATGCTTCCAATCATCTCAATATGCATCCAATGAGTCCAAAACGTACCTGAACCTACATTGACTCGATAGAGACACAAAAACACCAAAAAGACTCTAAAAACAGGACTTATATCATGGTTAAAAACAGTAGAAACAATGATATATCAACTCCCCCAGACTTAGCCTTTGCTTGCCCTCAAGCAAAACAGAAACTTAACCTGTGAAAGAAGTTTGCAAATCGCGGAAACTCCCTTTTCTCTTAAACCAATGCATTGAGCATTCAAACCAAAATCCATATGCTCAACAGACCAATTCAAATCCAACCTCCATGTACTTCTCCGTAAGCTTTTCTGTACCCCAGATTCACTCCACAATCCCACAACAATTTCCATTAGCCTTCATCGCTGGGTCTCATCAATGAAATCAGTGCCAAGGATATTCTAGACTCATTCCCATTCAATACCATGACAAATTAGCCAACTTCCACATCTTTTTGGTACTCTTTCTCTCCCCCAGACTTATTCTTTTCTCAACATCTTTTGTGTTGTTTCTCTCTTTTTTTTTTTATTTTATCTCAAAAGTGTAGGCGAATAATGGTATCATAGGAAATTTTCCTAACCTCGCTTCCAACTTTTGTGTGATCATTCCTTTTAAAGTAAAATAATGGGGTCGTTGGAAATTTTCCTATCCCTATACTTTAAAGAAAATCATATCATCTTTTCTGCAAATAAACACACTCTTCTTTTTTTTTTTTTACTGAATAAGGGAGAGGAGTACCATTACTTTTTTTTTTTTTCAATTAGGCTTTTTGTTTGTCAGGTAAGAACGAGGAGTCAAGCCCTAGGAACACCAGCTGCATTGATGAGGTAAAAGGAAGAGCTCAGAAATTAGCTCCAGCTTGTGTGGAAACTGTTGCAAAGTATGGGTCTCTCTAGAATACTGATCAGCTTTTGGATTTTTCATTAGTCGCATCTGAACTAAATCTGCATCATTAATCACTCAAGCACATAGAGTAAGAAGAAAGATCGTAATTCCCTAACCAGTTTTTGACTCAATAAAACAAACAGAATTGGACTCGACTTAATAAAGCTAAATAAGAATAAGAAAAACAATGTCAGCGACTACCTCCCCCAGACTTAAGAATCACTGTCCCCAGTGATACCAAAGTAAGTGGTGGTAAAAGAAAGAAACCAAATGGAACAATATGGATCGAGGAGAGTCATGGAGTAACCTGTGCCTGGTGTCGAGTGACGCTCATCGTTGGTGTCGATCGACACCAAGTGCATATCGTCTGGTGGTGTAATTGGAAGTCGGTGTCGAGCGACACTAAGAGTGAGTGTCGATCGACACCAAGTCTGTTTGCAGAAACGAGTTCGAGCAAGAAACATTGAAACGTCGATCTAAATCCAAAAAAACACTGTAAACACGCACACACAGATCAAAAGCAATGATAAAGAACAACGTAAATCCATACATAATCCAAATAGTAGCTGACAGACTGACTCAAATAAAGAAAAATGACTCAAAGGAAAAGTAAAAATAAGAGAAAGAAAAAGAACCATGACCAATCGAAAGACTAATCCTCATCTGTAGCCTCATCATCGGAAGGAGTGGGGGCATGGCGAAGGGGAACAGACCTGGTCAAGGGACGCACACAACCGCAGCAAGACAACCGAGAGATCGCCTGCCAAATGCTCTGAAAGCTGTCAGCGACATATCGCTAAAAATCTGTAGTCTCCATGGGGAGCGCTGGTGTAGGCGGAAACTCAACAGGTGGACCTCCAGCAAGGTCACGAACAGGAGCATCCTCTGCAGGAGAAGGAGCTGATCAGGAAGAGCTGCCACGAAGAACCCGAGATGGGGGAGCAGCAGTCAGCAGGTGAGAGTCGGGCTGGAAGTCAAGGCACAGAGGATCCTCTGTAATGGCCATGAGATCCCTCTGTGGCAGCTGAATCAGGTGGGGGCCTCGCGAATCTGTGAAGCACCAAAGCCACTCGGGCTTAATCCAACGAGCACTCTTCACGTACTCCTCATTCATGAGCGAGTGCCTGGTAATGATGCTGCAGCTCTCTGTAGCAATCCCACAATGCCTAAAAATAGGTGTCAACAGACTATCTACACTCTCAACCTTGGTCCCACGACCAGAAAAAGGCTTAGTCTTCAGAGAGACCAAGTGATGTGCAAACACAGCCCCTAAGTTAATGTCATCATCTAGCTCAAGCCACTCAAAACTATCAACACACAGATCGCCAACAGCATAATACAGAAGAATGTGTTCCCAAGAAGACAAGTGACATACCTTAGGGCAGGATGGCGGATGTCAGACTGGGTGGACGTCTTCGAGTCATAACGCCAATTCCCAAAGTAGGCCCAGAAGGCCTGTGCGTCGTAAAAAATGGTGGGAAGAGCCACCCCTGTTGGGTCCCTGCTGAAACCATACAGCCCACAGAGATCGCGCAGAGACAACCTGTAACAAACTCCATGAATCAGAAAGGTGAGTGTACCTTCCTGAGCATTCTTCACGACCTCGTTCGTGTAGTAGACACGAACAGTGGCCAAGAACTGGCGGACCAAGTCAGGGAACAGATCATAGTGCTTGGTCGATATTGTACCCAGACCAATCTTCCTCAGAAGTTTCAGGACATCCTCCTTAATACCCATTCTCCTCAAAGCAACATTATCCACGACCCTACTTGGTCGAATCTCAACTCCCAACCAAGCATTGTAAAACAGAGAGTCATAATCATCCCAATCCTCTGCAATCTCTCTGTAAATGCAAGCATCACTTTCAACTTCCTCTTTTGGGGTTTTCTCCCAAACCCTAGAGATGATTATCTTCCTTCCTTCTAACCTAGGCCATGGAGGACGAGATGGAGGAGCTACCTGTGGAGGAGTAGGCGACGACGGCGAGGAGGAGGCGGTGGTGGTGGTGGCTCGCGGTGGGCGGGAGGAAGAAGCCTCGCCGTCGCTTCTGTTTCTCTTCCTACACGTTTCCATAGTTGCAGATCGAGGAAATGGAGAGTGAAATCAGATTGCCCTTGAAATTCCGATCAAAATGGTACCTGGAATCAACAAAATCGCCCAAATATCGCAAGAGTTAGAGAGGTTTTGAGATTTATGAAATTGATTTTCGGGTTATGACGCTCAATACTGGGCATATAAACTTATGGTGTCGAGCGACACCATTGACTGGTGTCGATCGACACCAACACCATGATTCGTCAACAAGGAAATCTATCGGTGTCGAGCGACACTAAAGAGGAGTGTCGATCGACACTGAGGCCATGGTCGGACAAGACTCAATTGAAATAAATCAAAACCAAACAAAATAACCAAAAACAAAAGAGATATGATACAGAGTTACCGCAGTGGGTTGCCTCCCACTCAGCGCTTGTTTTGAGTCATTAGCTTGACTTGGCAGTTGATTAAACAGAGGGTGCATCGTCCAGACGAATAATGTGTCCGTCAGGGATAGCAGCATTCGCCCAGTAATGTTTGACCCGTTGTCCATTCACAGTAAACTCCTTGCCGTCAGAGTTCATGAGGACAACAGCACCATATGGTCGGACCTCCTTGATGGTGAAAGGACCTGACCAACGAGAACGCAATTTTCCAGGAAATAAAGTTAAACGAGAGTTGTACAGAAGTACCTGGTCGTTTGGTTCGAATTTCCTAGAGATGATCTTCCTATCATGATAGGCCTTTGTTCTCTCCTTGTACAGCTTAGAGTTCTCATAAGCATGGAACCGGATTTCATCCAACTCATTCAGCTGAACCATCCTCCTATCAGCAGCAGACCTGATGTCAAAATTCATCATCTTAACTGCCCAAGCTGCCTTATGCTCTAATTCCACTGGAAGGTGACATGTTTTACCATAAAGCAGATGAAACGGTGTGGTGCCCAATGGTGTCTTGAATGCTGTCCTGTAAGCCCATAACGCATCATCCAACTTGGCAGACCAATCCTTCCTGGTCTTACTCACTATTTTCTCTAAGATCTCCTTAATCTGCCTGTTGGACACTTCCACTTGTCCGCTTGTCTGAGGATGATAAGGAGTAGCGACACGATGATGTACCCCGTGCTTCTTCAACAACTTTTCAAAGACCCTGTTGATGAAGTGTGAACCTCCATCACTGATCACAATTCGAGGAACTCCGAAGCGAGGAAAGATGATGGACTTAAACAGCTTAAGAACCACCGCAGAATCATTCCTAGGACTAGCAATTGCCTCTACCCACTTGGAGACGTAATCCACACCGACCAGAATGTACTTGTTCCCGATAGAGGAGGGAAAAAGACCTATGAAGTCAATACCCCAACAATCAAAGACTTCAACCTCGAGGATGAAGTTTTGTGGCATCTCATGGCGCTTGCTGATCTTTCCTCTGCGCTGACAGACGTCACATGTGGAGATGAATGCATGGGCATCCTTGAACATAGTGGGCCACCAAAACCCTGCTTGAAGAACCTTGGACACTGTTTTGAAGGTAGCGAAGTGTCCAGCATACTCAGACCCGTGACAATGAAACAACACATCTGAAACCTCAGACTCTGCAATGCATCTTCTATAAACCCCATCAGAACAGTGCTTATACAAGTACGGCTCGTCCCAGTAGAATCGCCTGAGCTCTCGCAAGAATTTCTTCTTAGCATACCCTGTGAAGTTATCTAGCTCATCTTCCGCAGCAAGGTAGTTGGCAATATCAGCATACCACGGACGAGGGGAAACAGCTACAGAAGCTGCATAGCTAGCACAGCCTAATTCCGAAGCAGCACACGGAGTGTGTCGATCGACACTGTAAGTGGTGTCAGTCGACACTGAGACCATGTGTCGAGGGCATGTGTCGAGTGCACCATTGCTTGATCGACAACCGTCCGTTTCTACGTTTGTGGTGTCGATCGACACCCTGGTGGTGTCGGTCGACACTGAGACCAATCCGTGAACGTTCTGCAGATTATGTCGCAAAAATGCCTGTAGATCATGCTGAAAACCGGTTTCGACCAGGTTGATGGCTTCCTCAGGTAGATCATCATGAATAGGAACACCATCGTCAATCCGAATCCTTGAGAGATGATCAGCAACACTATTCTCAACCCCCTTCTTGTCCCTGACCTCGATGTCGAATTCTTGAAGCAGAAGAATCCATCTCAACAATCTCGGCTTAGCCTCCTTTTTCTGCATCAAGTATTTGAGGGCCGAGTGATCTGTATGGACGATCACCTTAGATCCTACCAAGTAAGTGCGAAACTTCTCAAAAGCAAACACCATGGCCAACAGTTCTTTCTCTGTTGTTGCATAGTTCCTCTGTGCGTCATCAAGCGTTCTGCTGGCGTAGTAGATGGCATGAAGCTTCTTGTCCTTTTTCTGTCCCAGAACAGCCCCAACTGCGAAGTCACTAGCATCACACATAACCTCAAAAGGCAGATCCCAATCTGGAGGTTGGACAATAGGAGCACTCACTAATGCTTACTTGATCTGTTCGAACGCTGAGAGACAATCAGCATCGAACTCAAACTGAACATCCTTGCAGAGCAGAGCAGTTAGTGGCCTAGCGATCTTGCTAAAGTCTTTGATATACCTTCTATAGAAGCCTGCGTGTCCAAGAAAACTCCTCACTGATTTCGCAGAATTTGGAGGTGGTAGACTGGTCATCACCTCAATCTTAGCTCAATCAACCTCAATCCCAGCTTTTGAAACCCGATGCCCAAGCACAATACCATCGCGGACCATAAAGTGACACTTCTCCCAATTCAGAACCAGATGCTTTTCTTCACATCGAGCAAGCACCTTGCACAAGTTGTCCAGGCAGTCTTTAAAAGAGGATCCATAAACAGAGAAGTCATCCATAAAGACTTCTATGTAGTCTTCGACCATGTCAGTGAAGATCGACATCATACATCATTGAAAGGTCGCAGGAGCATTACAAAGTCCAAATGGCATCCTGCGGTATGCAAAAGTACCATAGGGACAAGTAAAAGTAGTCTTCTCCTGGTCGTTTGGATGGATAGGAATTTGAAAGAACCCCGAATATCCGTCAAGGAAACAGTAGTAAGAGTGACTAGCTAACCTTTCCAGCATTTGGTCAATGAAGGGCAGAGGGAAATGGTCTTTCCTGGTCGCAGCATTCAGCTTTCTGTAGTCAATGCACATCCTGTGGCCTGTCACTGTTCTTGTAGGGATCAGCTCATCCTTGTCATTCTTAACCACTGTAACCCCTCCTTTCTTAGGAACCACATGCACTGGACTAATCCAATTGCTGTCGGAGATAGGATAGATGATACCAGCTTCCAGCAACTTCATGATCTCCTTCTTAACAACCTCCTTCAGATTCGGGTTTAGCCTCCTCTGATGCTCAACTGACGACTTTGTCTCATCCTCAAGATAGATCCTATGAATGCACAAATCTGGAGAGATACCTGCAATGTCATCAAGAGAATAGCCAAGAGCTTTGCGAAACTTGCGCAGCTTACTTAGCAATAAAGTGAGCTCTGCGTTGTTTAAAGAAGCATTCACAATGACAGGATAAGAAGAATTTTCACCAAGGAACGCGTACCTTAGTCCTGCAGGGAATTGTTTGAGATCAACCTTAGGAGCTTTCTCTGGGCTCCAATCACTAACAGGAGCAATCTTTTCAGAAGTTGCAACACACTCCTCTGTACCTGTTGACTGCGTCATCTGATCGCTTGCGTCCATTAGCCTGACATACCCAGCAGCAATGTCATCTAAATGCTCTGTTACCTCTGTAGGAGTGAGCAAAGCCCTTTCCAAAGGGTCCTCAGGGTGCATCTCGTAGAAAATCTCCTGAGCAAGGTTGGATAATGTATCCACATAGAAGGTCTGCCCATCAATGGTAGGTCTCTTGACTAGCTTATCCATGTCAAAGTTCATTACCAAGTCTCCCACATTCGGCCCAATCCGTCCTTTCCTCACATCGATGATTGCACCAGCTGTAGCCAAGAAAGGTCGTCCTAAAATCAGAGGATCCTTTGGTTCTTCCTCATATTGCAGAACCACGAAGTCAGTAGGGATGAGACAATCCCCAATCGTTATTGGAACATCCTCAAGCACACCATCTGGAATCCGAACAGAACGATCAGCGAGTATAAGCGTGATCTGGGTTGATTGGAAATCAGTCATCCCAAGGTTGACTGCAACAGAACGAGGCATCAAGTTGACACTAGAACCCAAATCACACAAAGAACGTGCAAACCTGTCAGAGAAGATGTTGCAGTCCAAAACAAAGCTTCCAAGGTCTGGGAGTTTGGCTGGAATCTTGTTCTGGATAACAGCGCTGACATGAGCAGAGATCATCATCACACTTTGCTCAACATTCATATCCTTGGTCACCATCCGCTTCACATACCGTCTGATCACAGGAGAAGTTTTCACTGCAGCAATCAAAGGGATCTCAACAATGAGCTTATCCATCATTGCCTTGCATCTGGCATCTTCCAACTCCTGTTTAGATTTCCTAGGGTTCCTAGGATAAGGAACCTTAGGCTTGTATATCCGCTCTGTAACCTGAGGAAGAACGTCGCTTGATTTTGGTTGATATCGCTCATGGTGTCGAGCGACACCAGAGGAGTGTCGATCGACACTAGTCGTTGGTGTCGACACCGTAGTATCAACCACGGTCGATTTTGGTCCGTCAGATGTAGAATTCCTGTTATCAGCTGGAAGGTGTCGGTCGACACTCTGTTGGTGTCGGTCGACACTGGTACCTTGTGTCGAGTCTGAAGTGTCGACCTTGGTCGATTTCTCTCTGTCATACGTAAAATTCTCAGACTGAGCGACTGGTGTCGATCGACACACAGTGGTGGTGTCGATCGACACACAGTGGTGGTGTCGATCGACACTGGTCGCTGATCACCGGGCTCGTCATCCTCTACGTCCTCCAACTCCTGGAGTTCGTCTGTTGTGAGATGCTTCAACACAGGTTGAAGGGTTTTGCCACTTCTCAACGAGATGGCATTACAAGGATGCTTAGGATTAGCATCAGTTCTTCCTGGAAGGAATTCTTCTTGTCGCTTTACAGACCCAGCAGTCTGAGCAACCTGAGTATCCAGCTTCTTGACATGCGTGCTCAAAGCTTCAAACTTCCCATTCAGGTCTGTGTACAGAGCATCAATCTTCCCATTGAAATCCACTGTGATCTTCTGTTGACCTTCCAAAATCTGTTCTAGCATAGCTTTAACATCACTATCTTGAGTCTGTGGAGCAGGTTTCTGGTAGGTAGAGTTCCCATAGTTTCTGCTGAAACTGCTGGTCGAATAAGGCTTCTGATAGTCTGATCTGGGAGGATAGGCTGAAGAGTTCTGATTACCTGCAAAGTTTGACCGCTGATTGTTTCCACTGTAACCTCTGTTCCCTTGGTAGTTACCATACCTCTGACTCTGAAATCCAGCCTGATTGACAAAATGCACTTCTTCTTCTGATCGTCCTTCTGGTTCAAAGGTTTCAACTTCTGCAGCAAAATGAACTGACTTCTTACCAACAAGGAGGTTGTGAACTGAATCCAACTTGGCCTTGACCTCAGCAATCTGACCACCCTCTGAATTACCTGCTAGTTTCTTCCTTTCAAAATCAGCGTTCTTCGTGCTGTTACTTGAAGTTAAGTTCTCAATCAAGGTGATTGCATCCTCTGGATATCTGGTGTTGAAGTGGCCATTACTTGCAGCATCCAGAGCCATCTGATACCTCCAATCCACGCCTCTGAAGAAGATACCCAGTAGGTGAACCTCACTGAAACCGTGATGCGGACAATCGGGCTGATAAGCTCTGAATCGCACCCAAGCAGCCTTGAATGCTTCAGCAGGTTGTTGAGAAAAAGTTGAGATCTTTGTTCTCGCATCCTCTGACCTTGCATCATCATAGAAGTTGTTCAAAAATACATTCTTGGTCTCCCACCAAGTTGTCAGAGATCCTGGCTTCAATTGCTTGAGCCAGTAAGCTACTTCCCCGCCAAGAGAGTAGGGAAAGAGTTTGCAGAAAAGGAAATCAGTTGAGACCCCATTAGCCTTGATGCTTGTAACGAGATCCTCAAACCTCTCAACATGATCCATGGGTTGCTCATGAGAAAGACCATGGAAGGGATGCTGGCCCACAAGAGTGAAGTAGGCGGGTTTCAGCTCAAAGTCATTCCTCTGAAATGGTGGGGGAATGATCGCAGATCGATTCGCGTAGAACTGATCTGGCCTATTGTAGTCCCCTAGTGTCCTGCCGCGAGCAACCTGAGCAGCTGCAGAAACAGCCTGCACGTCTGGAGCTTCAATAGCAGGTGGGTGTCGAGCGACACCAGCAGGGTGTCGATCGACACCAACGGCGGGTTCGGGCACCACATTGCCCTCAGCATCAAGTTTTTGGCCCTGCTCGTTGCGCACTTGGCCCTCTTGATCACGTAGTACCCCAGCTTCATCCCTCACCAAAACAACCAAGTTATCCATTTCAGCAAGTTTCTTTGCCTTGCGGTTAGTGCGCTCAATTCTTGTTATGTCTTGGTTCGAAGGATTTGCAAGCTGAAGATCTTTGTTGCTCCTGGTTTTGCGATTAGGCATAAACCTGAAAAACAAAGAAAAAAGAAAAACAAGAAAAACGTAAGTAAATAAATAACAAACGAATTTAGACTAAAACCTAACAGAAATCTAATGGTGAAACAAGAGTCCCCGGCAACGGCGCCAAAATTTGATATGCTCAAATTATCCCTAGAGCTTACTCTCTCAAATTAAGAGATCGATGCAATACTTAGGGGTCGAATCCACAGAGACTGTTGATCACACAATGGATTAGAAGTTTGGGTTTTAGCTAAATAATGAATGACAAAATGTAAAACAAGCAATTAAATGTAAATGTTGTGGTTTAGAGATATGAAAAAGCTAGACTTAGGGACATTCTTCAGGAATTCAGAATTGTTAAACAGATATGCACTACAGGGTTGCTAAGAACCGTTTTTGAACTCAAACACTAAATTCAAATCAATCAACTTTCGTTGCAGAGACTAACTATGTCTATAACAGTGAATTCCAAATTTCTTTGCAAATTCAACAATCAAAACATGCATTAAATCCAAGTTCGATATGTTCACAAAATCCCTAAATCAAATGTCTTAGCAGATAGGTATTTTGCTCATCAAGGTTTAATTCAGGAAACCAATAACACTTTCGTACCTACTACTTATCCTGTGATCTAAATTCCAGGTGATCAGTCTAGAACTAGCATTAATCTCAACCTAGATGAAGAACCATATGATAACCCTAACAGAGCAAATCCAATTCAACAATTCATCCTATCCCTAGAAAAACCCTAAATCTAACAGGTGAATTACTCAGACATAATCAATGTAACACAAATCATAATCTGAACAAATTGCATTAGAATAGAAATAAAGGGAGTTCGAAATCTTCTCTCTACAATGAGTTCTCATCTGTTTCTCCCAACAAGCTTTCAAAATCCAATTGCCAAAGTAAAAGATAAGATAAGATATGTTCTAAAACTCTAAAAACAACTTTTTATACTCCAAAATACGTCAGGGACCTATCTTGCAATTAGGGAAATCTTCTGGGTCATTCTGCAATTCTTCAAAAGTCTTTAAAAACTCGTGTGCAACAAGTAGTGGCGACCGGTGTCGAGCGACACTAGGAGGCAGTGTCGATCGACACCAACATCCATCGTGATCTCCAACTTACTCTTTTCAGCTACAGAATGCCAAATGCTTCCAATCATCCCAATATGCATCCAATGAGTCCAAAACGTACTTGAACCTACATTGACTCGATAGAGACACAAAAACACCAAAAAGACTCTAAAAACAGGACTTATATCATGGTTAAAAACCGTAGAAACCATGATATATCATCTATGCAAATGCAAGATTTAAACCATACAAGAAAATAATAATAGGAGGCAAAGAACACATAACAAGTCACATAAATCCTTTCTCCGGATTTAATTCACAGTGTTTCGATGTGCTCTAAGCCTAAAAAAAGTAAAAACAAGACGAAAAAAAGAAAAGAATACCAAAAAGACGAGAAAATACCAAAGAATTTAGCTGAGACCATAGCTTTTAATATCTATGATCCTCAAAGACTGTAGGAGTTGTGGTTATCGATTATGGTACCTAAAGTCCAAACAAAAAAAACTCCCATAAAAAGAAAAAGAAAAAGACAAAGAAAATGTTTTTCATTTACAGAAACGAAACCATACAAAATGGCTCGCACTACAAGAAAACAGGGAAAGAACTGACGGAATTACCAACGGGCATCAATCCGTCGGTAAAAACCGACGGAAAACCGACTCAATTTTGACGGAAAGGCCTCGAGAGCAATCTGTCGGTTTTTCGTCGGTTATTTACCGACGTATTGATGCCCGTCGGTAATTCTGTCGGTAATGGCTACGTATTACCGACAGATTGGCTGCTGTCGGTAATTCTGTTTGATTCTCCGACGGATTACCGACAGATTTATAGACGTTAATGTAGCCGTTTTATTACCGTTTGAAAATTCAAAATAACCGACGGATTACCGACGGATAAGAGAATTATTTCCTCTATAAATCCCCAAACCCACTCATTCTCATCATCTCACACATACTCACTTACGAAAAATGGCTTCTTCTATATATTTTCGATCGTGGATGGACGAACCTATGCTCGATCCAGAGTCGAACGAACTGAGAGATGAGTACGCACGTGGTGTAGGCGAGTTCATGGATTTGGCTTGTCAACAACCGAGCGCAATAAAAACCCGTAAGTTGAAATGTCCATGTTCGATTTGTCGGAATTCTCACAATATTAGGATTGATTTAGTATGGGGTCACCTATATTCCAATGGTTTTATGCCTGGTTACAAGATTTGGTTTCTCCATGGTGAAAGACCGGAGTATTTTAGAGGTAGCGAACCATATGTTGCTGATACTGTAGAGGAACCTAGAACAGAAGTAGATTATGGTGTAGGTACTGTTCAGATGGTGAATGATGCATATAGAAAAAATATGCAGTCGATGGGTGATAATATTGATAGGTTAGAGGAACCTAATGCAGAAGCACAAAAGTTTTTTTCAATGTTGGATGCAGCTAAGCAGCCGCTATACGAAGGTTGTAGAGGAGGTCATTCGGCTTTATCATCTGCAAGCAGATTAATGACCATAAAGACAGACTACAATTTGGCTGAGGATTGTGTGGATGCGATAACGAATTTTGTGAAAGACATCTTGCCTGAAGATAATCATTTTCCGGGTACATATTACGAAATTCAGAAGTTGGTCGCCGGTCTTGGTTTGCCGTATCAGATGATAGATGTATGCGAAGATAATTGCATGATTTATTGGAGAGAAGATGAAAATCGGACAAGATGTCGATTTTGTCGTAAACCAATATATCAAGAAACAGGTGGCAGGGTTCCAATTCCTCATAAGCGGATGTGGTATTTACCATTAACTAAAAGGTTGAAGCGGTTATATCAATCTGAACGTACGGCGGGTCCAATGAGATGGCATGCAGAACATAGATCAGACGGAGAGATTACACATCCTTCAGATGCGGAAGCATGGAGACATTTCCAATCAGTGTATCCGGATTTTGCGTATGACCGATATAACGTGTACCTAGGATTATGTACAGATGGTTTCAACCCATTTGGAAAGCATGGAAGGCAATATTCGTTGTGGCCAGTAATCGTAACACCATATAACTTGCCGCCATCTTTGTGCATGCGTCGAGAGTTTTTGTTCCTTTCTATTCTTGTTCCCGGTCCAAATCATCCAAAGAGATCTCTTGATGTGTTCCTACAGCCATTGGTGTATGAGTTGCAAATGTTATGGGAGCATGGTGTTAACGCATATGATGTATCAACCCAGCAGAATTTTCAGATGCGCGCTGTACTTTTGTGGACTATCAGTGACTTTCCAGCTTATGGGATGCTATCTGGATGGACAACTCATGGAAGGTTATCATGTCCGTACTGTCAAGATAACACGGATGCGTTCCAATTGAGGTATGGACGTAAGACGAGTTGGTTTGACTGTCATAGAAGATTTCTACATGCTCGTCATCCTTACCGTCGTACGAGGACAATGTTTACCAAGAATAAGCAAGTGGTTGATGCACCACCTCCTGAGGTCGATGGACATAGTTTACTGGAACAGTTAAGAGATTTTGGAGCAGAGAGAACTCCTGATTGTGGTGGTAATGGACATGTTGTTGTTTACGGTGCTGGTATCAATCACAATTGGCACAAAAAGAGTATTTTCTGGGATTTGCCATATTGGAAAAACCTTTTGTTAAGGCATAATCTAGATGTCATGCACATCGAGAAGAATGTCTTTGACAACCTCATGAACACTGTTCTAAATGTACAAGGAAAGACAAAGGATAATCTGAAGTCTAGATTAGATCTGCCTGATATTTGTGATCGAGATCAGCTTCATGTACTTGAAAATGGTAGATGTCCAATCCCGACGTATCGATTAGACACGCGCAAGAAGGAAGCGTTTTTCAACTGGATTATCCATGATGTTAAATTTCCTGACGGCTACGCATCTAATTTACGTAATTGTGTTGATATGGATGAAGGGAAGTTTACTGGAATGAAGAGTCATGATTGTCATGTTGTGATGCAGCGCCTTCTCCCATTTGCCTTTGAGTATCTCTTGCCACCAAATGTTCACCAAGCAATTGCAGGTAAATTTTGTATTTCATATTATTTTACTTAGAAATTTAATTAAATGAGGTATAATATTCATATATGTTCTTATTTCAATTGTAGGTGTTGGTGCATTTTTTCGGGATTTATGCTCGAGAACACTCACAGTTGACGGTATTCGCAACTTGGAAGAAAATATACCAATGATTATATGCAATCTTGAGAAGATATTTTCCCATCTTTCTTTGATGTTATGGAACATCTCCCAATCCACCTTCCGCGAGAAGCTAAACTTGGTGGTCCTGTTCAGTACCGATGGATGTATCCTTTTGAGCGGTATATGTTTCATTTAAAGAAGAAGGTGAAAAATTTAAGCAAAGTTGAAGGCTCTATTGTGGCTCAGAGCATAAATGAAGAAGCTTCAAACTTCGCCGATTTCTACTTTCCCGCACAAGTTCGTACAAAGAGACATCGTCCATCTCGTCATGATGACGGAGGCGAAAGAGCTACTTATTCGGTATATGTACCGAATTTGTTTACACAAGTAGGACGACTTAGTGGAACAAGAAAGAATCGCCAACTATCGCAGCAGGAGTATACGCACTTACATATGTATATCCTCACTAATTGTGAGGATATTATGGAATATGAGAGGTACGTAATCAAATTATTAAATATTATTATTTTGAATTTCTAATTTTATAACTTTTCAAGTATTTTTTGTTTATAATAGGATTTACATGGCATTAATACGCTCTTACTACCCGACATATACTGAGGCGCAACTTGAGGAGCATAAGCAAAGGGACTTTGCGCCTTGGTTGGCATATTATGTAAGTATATCATTAACGTTGTTTAATATAAAATTATTACTTGGTTATTAATAATTTTAGTTAATTAAACTTCATTTTATTTAGGTTCACGATGAAAGTGAGAAAGGTCAAATATTTCCATCATGGCTAGTAGAAATAGTGAACGGGCCAAACTACATTACAACCTCTTCTCCTGGATATTGCACAAGGGGATATGCATTTCGGATTCATGAGGAAGGAAGTAGGCGGAGAACAACCGATTCTGGTATATCCTCTCATGGAGGTGATGTTGTATACTACGGTGTCTTAAGGGAGATTTTAGAAGTACGCTATCCGGGGATGTTGAACATGAGATGCGTCGTATTCCTTTGCGATTGGTACGATCCTTACATTGGCCGTGGTGTCAAAGTTGACCAATTTGGACTTACGTCGGTTCACAGAGGCCGAAGGTTGCTAAAATATGATCAATTTATCCTTGCATCACAGGCAAACCAAGTATGATTATCTTATCCTTAATTTGATTTAATAAATTATTTAATACATTTTATTTACATAATTAGTTTTATCTATCTGTAACAGGTTTGCTATATCCGCTACCCTCGCATATCTACCAGGCCCGATCCCTGGGTTACAGTTACACAAATAAACCCAAGAGGTAGAATATACCGTGTGGCCGACCACGATCCTTTGCAACCAAGCGCAAGTAGCTACATGGCGCCGGTTGAGCACTCATTTGGTGTCGATCTCGTGGTTGACTTCTCTGAATTCGTAGATGAGAGAGTGGACTCTGATTCCGAAGAATCACATGGAGAATTTGACGACGATAATTCGGATTCTGTTTCGTCCGATTACTCTTCTGATTCAGAATAGACATATTTATTTGTATTTTGATTTCATAAATTATCGTATTTATTTGCATTTTAATTTTTTTGGGATTATTTGAAGTTCATTTTAGAATTTATTTTATGTTATTGATTTCTTATTATATCAAATTTTAAATGTTAAATTAATCAATTATTTTAATATTTATCGTATTTATTTGTATTTTAATTACATAAATTATCGTATTTATTTGTATTTTAATTTTTTGGAAACATTTGAAGTTTATTTTAGAATTGATTTTATTTTTTTGTTTTTCTTATTATATCAAATTTTAAATGTTAAATTAATAAACTATTTCAAAAATTATGGTTTTCCGTCGGTAATTACCGACGGAATAGGAATTTTGGTCAGTTTTTATGGTTTAAAAGTAGGAATTGTATCATAGTAGCCAAATCATCGGTTTTCCGTCGGTATATACCGACGGATAACCGATGATTTAGGGTATAGGTTATCGGTTCCGGTTTGTAACATAAATTTCTAGGAAACTAATTTCTTTACAAAAAGGCTGTCAAATATGTGTTTCATTAAATTCAAATCTTGATTTAACAAAATTAGTTATAAAGTGTTAGTATATCTAATGGTTAAGAGTTAGATTTATGAAAATCACATTAAGTATTTTAGGAATTGTACTACTTAATACCATATTTTTGATGATATACTTTATTTTAAGTGTATCATGGAGATTATATACATATTTTTCAAAATAAATGTTGTAAATTCAAAACCGTATACCCTATTCCGTCGGTTTTCCGTCGGTAATTACCGACGGAAAACCGACGGATTATACAATTTTCTAAACGTTGGCTAAGGAATGGGAAAACATTAAATGTACCCTATTCCGTCGGGAATCCATCGATAATTACCGATGGAAAACCGACGGATTACACAATTTTCTAAACGTTGACTAAGAAATGGGAAAACATTGAATATACCCTATTCCGTCGAGAATCCGTCGGTAATTACCGACGGAAAACCGACTGAATACACAATTTCCTAACATTTGACTGCCCAATGGGGAGACCTGCAATTTGCGATGTCTGTCGGTAATCCGTAGGTAAAAACCGACGGATCTCAAAATTTTGACCGCGAAACGATTTTGGAAAAGGCGGCAATTAATACATTTAGTGAAAATAGACGGATAGGCCGTCGGTTTTCCGTCGGTAATTGATTTAATTTAACCCGAAAACCATTTCTTCTTCCCCATTTCTTCTCTCCCTTTTTCCCCTCTTCCTCTCCGGCGATTCTTCCCCTCCGGCGACTCTTCTCCTCCGGTGACTTCAGCCTCCGGCGACTCTTCTCCTCCGTTTCTTCTTCTCCCTAATGGCGTAAGTGACATTTTTGTTTTTATTTTTTTTCATAAAATGTTTATAAGCTTTGATCTCTTGATTTTGTTAGAATTAGGTTGTTAGAATTGGTTAGATTAGGTTGTTAGAATTGGTTAGATTAGATTGTTAGAATAGATTAGGTTGTTAGAATTTGTTAGATTAGCTTGTTGTAGTTTAGGATTTGATATGTTAGAAATTGTTAGAATTAGTTAAATAATTTAAAGAATTTATATGTGTTACAATATTTGTTAGATTTAGTTAAGAAATTGTTAGAATGTGATGTGTTAATAATTTGATTAATTGTTAAAATTATTTTATTTTAATATTATCATAAAATATTTGTTAGAATTAGTTAGAAAGTGTTATAATATGATTTTTAATACATTTAACGAATATAATTTGTTTTATGTGTTTTATTAATATATCAGTTTTATTCATATTTTAGGTTTATTCATATTTTATTTTAGTTTGAAATTATAATTTTTATTCATATTTAAGTTTATTTTTTATATAAAAGGTTTTATATTTTCCTCTAATATTTGTTGATTGTTTTCTAATGATTTATTAAAATTTAAGAAACTTTTTATCATATTTTTAAATTTATTGAAAAATATTATCAAATGTTTAAATTATTTTAAAATGATTCTTTTAAAATATTATGATTTCTATGCAATATTATCATATCTAACATTTTTATTTTTTAGGAACTACGGTCATTACCGTGAACATTCGAGTGCACGTTCCCCCGGAGACGCGAGTGGTTCTCGGTCTCATGGTACACCAGTCCCAGATTCACAGACGTCTCATGCTCCCATGGAGATGAGCATTGAAGATTTCGTCTCTCAACCGGGACGAGAACGACTCCCGGTGTTACATCCGCTACAGCCACCAAACACAACATGGTTAGTGTTTTTTTAAACTTTTTACAATTGGTTTAATTTTTAAATTAATATATGTTCTTAATATTGATATTCTTTTAATTGTAGGTTTGGGGATTCTCATAACGGCATCACCAAATCCATTTTGCGGATGATGCATGGAATCCTCAAAACTCCATATACGAAGTTTTCGTCGATGCCTTCAGACGAACAAGATATGTGGTTCAAGCAATTTGCGGTAAACATTTCAATTTATTTACTTATATTTAATACTTGTTTTTTTACTAATACAATCTTTTGGTATTTTACAGCAAGATTTCACGTGGCAACTACAGTTCACCAACGAGGTTCGAAAAGAGTTCAAGACGGCGGCCTCTTTATAATACTCTAGAACTCTGAACGAGTGGAAGCAAATGTGGAAGAAAGGAAAGATGCCAAAAGGGGCGAACGACGAAGTTTTTAAGGGTTTGGTTCAGTATTGGGGTGAACTAGAGACGGCTTCATTATCCACAAAGAACTCTCGGAACAGGTTGAGCGACCACGGTGGATTGGGCATCGCTACACACAACGCGGGCTCAACGACATTCGCTACCCGACAACGCCAATTAGTAAGTTTTAATATTTTCTGACTTTGATTTAATTTTAAATTACATTATTAGTAAACAATTTTTTTGTTGTGAATTCAGGCTATTAGAGATGGTGTCGTACCCGACCATCTTACTTTGATGGAGGATACGCACACCAAGCAAATCCAGGATGGTCGAGCAAAGTTGGTCATCAACGCGTCGAAGAGGCGGACGGAGCAGGAGCGGCTTTCCCAACCTGTTGTGCAATCTCCGGATGGATCGGAGTCTACCGTTGAATTGGAACGAGAGAAGATCAACGAGATTGTCTACGAGGTAATATATGTTTTTTAAATTAGTATCATATGTTTTGTTTCTAAATGTTAACTTATTATTTTTTTTTACTTGTAGAAAACTCACAAAACTAAAGGACGGATTTTTGGGTTAGAAAATCTATCCCAAAGATCTTCGTCATCTCGTTCCTCGGGTTTCTCGTATGCATCTACTCCCGAGTTCCAACAAGCGATGCAAGAAAAGGATGCGCGGATTGCAGCTTTGGAGAAGCAAATGGAAGAACAAAAAGAGGAGAACAAGAGGAGGGATGAGGAGTACAAGAAAAGGGATGAGGAGCTAGCAACGTTAATGAGAGAGATGCGATCGAAGAATCCCTAGTTGGCGTCGTCCATTATTTTTAATTATTGTCTTTTTTATTTTGAACAATTTCTTCTTTTGTGTTTTTTAAAACAATATTATTAATTTCAGAAATTTTAATATTTATGTATTTTTTACATTTATCCAATATTATAAATTATATTTAAAATCATTTAAATAAATATAAATATAAATTTAAAATAGATTTAAAAATATAAAAATAAATACCGTCGGTTTTCCGTCGGTTATGACAGAGATTTTACGGTTCTATATCTCGTATTTCCGTCAGTTTATACGTCGTTTATCACGTTTCCGTCGGTTTTGATGGAGATTTTACGTTTCCATATCTCGTATTTCCGTCGGTTTATACGTCGGTTATCACGCTTCCGTCGGTTTTTCCGTCGGTTTTGACGGAAAATTTACGTCTTCCCGCGTCGTTTTACCCACGGTAATCTGTCGGTAACGACGGAATATTTCGAGTATCCGTCGGTTATCCGTCGGTTACGGTCGATAATTTCAATTCCTCAATTTCATCGGTAATCCATCGGAAAAACACCTACCGTCGGTAAATGCGTCCGAACAAAGGCCGTCGGTAATCCGTCACGAATCCGTCGATAATTACCGACGAATTACTGACGGATTATTTTTACCGACGCTCTAGAACCGACGGACATATCTATTTGTTTTCCGTCGGTTATAGCTGTTTTCGACGGAAAACAGACGGATTTGACCGTCGGTTACAGCTTGCTTTCTTGTAGTGTCGTTAGTTTTAGTGATCTAAGGTTTGGAAGAGAAGACCAATCTTTTTTCTCCTACATGGATAATCAAAATAGTATGTTATGACGCACATCATTGCAAACGTTGACACCATGAACAATCTCTCAAGAAAATCCATTACAAAAGTAGCATGAACAATTAAAGTGTTTTAGATAATTGGATGTTAAAGAAGAAGAATTAAATGAACAATTAAAGTGTTTTGCAAAGTTCTCTACTTCTTCTCTATTAATCACATAAAAAATCAATCTCCTCATTTATATCCTACATTTTAACCTTACATCATTTCAAATTACTCAAGATGCCATCAATCTCAAATGCATTTGTAGTGTGAGACTCCAAAAACATGAAGAATCATCAAGCAAAGACATGGACAAGGTTCATTAATAAAAACACAAAGATATTCAATGTCAAAACATGCAAGATGGTAATCCGAACGAGATGGCCTAAGCTTTGAGAACATAATAAATAAGACTCACAAACTACATCCTTACACTGTCAAGAAACCTTAGAAGTTATGAAAATGTTTTTTTATTTGAGACGATGATGCTCTCGCGAAATTAAATAATTTTCCGATACACTTAACCGCTATGTAGTATATACGGGGTCGAACCACAAGAACCAATGGTACTTTAGAGATCTATGAATTTCGTAATTAGCTAAAGCAAAGAAGTAAGTTGTTGTTTTCAGATTTGTAACTAAAATTGTAAGGAAATAAAACGATTAAACAATATGATTAAAATATTGGGCTATAGGGTATTTCAGAGAATAATGAATGGTGGCAATTATGAGTCATGAGTTTCAATTGTAGGAACCATTCTAGAACATGAACACGAAGATAAACTAATCCTCTTCCAAGGTCTTAGTCACTAAATTAGACTACTCAACTATGAACTTCCGTTTTAAGTTTCCTAGTCTAATCCGCATTAGCAGTCAAGTTCACTAAGTTCACTAGGCGTTCTAACATCAACTTTCGTTGGCTAGACATACTATGCTCAATTCACACTGGTTCAAGCTATCTAGAACACTTTCTATGCATAGATAAACCTAAGATCTAAAACAGAATGATCAAGCCTGTCCTAGCATTAAGGTCATGTGAATCAAAGAACTCTGAGGATAAGAACTCATCTAAACAACCTAACCATCAAACATTAAATTCTTACTTGAAACCCTAAAACCCAATTATGAGACTACTCACACATAGCGAAGGAAATAGCAGAAGAAGACATAATTGAAAACTTAATGAAATTGAATGATTAAAGATAATGAGGGTTTAGAAATCTTCTCCAAGGTGTCAAGGTGGATGAATCTCTAATCCCCAAAGGAGTAGCTTACAAAGGTGTTGCAAAACTCTCTAATGCCGAAAAGAATGTAAAAAACAACCCCCCTAGAAAGTCTAGGGTCTTGGGTATTTATACCCTTACAAGAAAAAAGGAAATTCTAATAAAACTAAAAAGAAATTTTGGTCGTAGGGTTATGGACCGATCGGTCCGAGTGTGGACCGATCGGTCTTACAGCCTCAGGTTGTCTCTCTTCGTCATCCCAAAGGTGGATCGATCGGTCCTAAAGTGGAACGATTGGTCTTACGGTGTCAGGTTGATCATGCTCGTGTGGTTGAAAGTCGGACCGATCGATCCATGGTTGGACCGATCGGTCTTACGGTGTCAGGTTCATCGTTGAAGACGTCTGAATGGTAGATCGATTGGTCTCTATGTAGATCGATCGGTCTGTGTTGACATCTTCTCCTCCTAGTGCTTAAACTCTCACTCGAACAAGGCCCGAAGTAGACCATTTTCCGCAAAGCTCCAGAAACCTGTATAGGACTCAAGACTCGACCAAAAAAGACACAAAACGCGACCGAAGAAGCAACAAAAGATTCAAAAACGTAATTATATACAAGTCATAAGACGTTAAAAACACAACATATCAGACGATACAGATGTGTTGTCTTTTATATACAAAGCATTGAACAAAATACATAACCCTAATTACAAATATATGTGCGATGGGCTAATATGGCCCAATACCCCTCTTTTCAAGGTGGAGTGTGCAGGTTACAAACACTCAATTTGAGAAGAAATGTTTCGAACTCCTTGCGTCCTAATTTAATCATGATGTATGCCGGCTGAATCTAGGTAGAAACATGCTTAGTAGCAATGGTGCAACATATAATTTCATCACGTATAACGTGATAATCCAATCCAACATGTTTCATGCGTGCATGAAAAACAGGATTATGAGCAAGACTGATGGCAGACAAGTTGTCTAAATGAAGAACCGTAGGAGCCGTACAATCAATACCAAGAGTCGAAAGTAAGTCTCATATCCAAAGTATCTCACTAACCGTGTCAGCCATCGCTCTATATTCCTCCTCGGCAGAGGAATGAGAAACTCTATCATGTTTACATGTTTTCCACTACAAAGGGGAGCCACTAAGTTGAAGGAACCAGCCAGAAAGTGATCGCTGTGTGAGAGGACAATCTCCTTAGTCTAAGTCGCACCACGAAGTAAAACAAGTGGTTCATTAGCCCGTAAAAGAATCCCTTGTCCAGGACTATTTTTCAAATATCGAACAACGCGGAGAGCAGCTTCCCAATTATTAGGTTTAGGTGCATTCATGAATTGAGAAAGAACATGAATCATATACGAGAGCTCAGGTCGTGTAACCCCAGGGTCACGAATGGAGATCGAGATGGCTTGGGGAAGCTTTGGTGAGGCAATAGTCTTGGAGGTTCTGACCGGTTCGGTTTAGCATGTCGGCACCGGTCACGGGACGTGTGATCGATCCGTTGTTCTTCGTACACACCAGTCACGGATGTTGTGACCGGTCCGGCGTGTGATGGTGGCACCAGTCACGGTGAATGTGACCAGTCCTGGGCGGGCCTTCTCTTCTTTTTCTTTTTCTTCTTTTCTATTTTGCTTTTATCTTTTTTATGAAAACCTAAAATTAAAATACGAAAAACACCAAAAGTAAAGGAAAGTAAAACTAAAAATGAAATGATAAACTTATGAGTGTGTGCTTCGCTAAGCGTGCTTGTTTAACGTAGTTAGCTAGATGTTGGCTCGCCTATTATTCAAAGTGAGAAGAGTCGTATGTCCTTAGACAAATCCTCTTGTGTCGTTCTCCATTGAAATCATCAGGTGGTTCTCCCGTATGATCATCTTCTTCTCTCACTCGTCGAGTTGTTGGAATGAATGGCATGGATTTGTAGAAAACTTCTCCATTGATGTTGGCGAATGAGATTCTTCGGTTGGGCCAATCCATCACGGCTCCGGTTGTTGCAAGGAATGCTCCTCCTAGGATAAGTTGTGAAAACTTTCCTCTCTCAACGTTGATGACTTGGAAGTCCATTAGAACATTGCAATTTCTGATTCTTACATGAATGTCTGAGATCATTCGCTCGGGAATTGTGACAGACGAGTTCGCAAGTCCGATGCGAATATCCGATGGTTGTAAATCGCTTATACCAATCGTCTTTGCAATCTCCATTGACATGATGTTGATGCATGTGCCAGAATCACATAGTGCGTCTTTTAATTTGATTCCTCTTATGAAACAAGTGACGAAAAATCGTTCAGGGCTTTCTATTTTGCCTAGTGTGTTGAACGACATCGAGTAGTGTAAAGCTTGATCGTAAAACTCTCTCATTTCCTTCCTTGATTTACAATTCTTAAGAAAGAAACGGTCAATGTGGTAAACAGAATAAGCTTTTGCAAAAGAGGTACCTCGTGGTAGCTTTTAACCGCTCGATTGAAATATTGAAATCTCCAAGTTGTCTTAGACTTATCATGCATGGGTACCAATGGTTCTCCAAAAGGATGATACGTGTGGTTTGATATATCATGGGTTTTACGGTTTTTAACCATAATTTTAGTCTTGTTTTAGAGTCTTTTTGGTGTTTTTCGAGTCTTTTAGAGTCATTGCAGGTTCAGGTAAGTTTTGGGCTCCGTTGGAGTATTTTGGAGATTTTGGAGCAGCTGGCGTTCTGTAGCTGAGAAGACCAACTCGGAGATGATAATGGCTGTTGGTGTCGATCGACCCTGGCCACTGGTGTCGCTCGACACCGGTCACGACCACATATTGCACATGAATTTTTAAAAACTTTTGAAGAACTGCAGATTTGCCCACAAGTTTCTCCTATTTGCAAGACAAGTCTTTTCATATTTTTTTTGAGTATAATTAGGTTTTTCAGAGTTTTTGTGAAAGATCATCATTATTCTATTTTCAGAGAGCTTTTGGGAGAGAGAGATCAGAACTCATTGTAGAGAGAAGATTTTGAACTCCTTTTGTCTCTTATTTAATATCTTAATGCAATTTATTCAGTTATTGATTTGTGTACCATTGATCATGTCTGAGTAATATTTCTGTTAGATTTAGGATTTTTCTAGGGTAAGGATGAATTGTTGAATTAGATAGATTTGCTAGGGTAATCATATGTTTCTTCATCTAGGTTGAGATTAATGCTAGTTCTAGATTGATCACCTGAAATTTAGATCATAGGATAATTGGTAGACACGAAAGTGTTATTAATTTCCTGAATTAAGCCTAGATGAGCAAAATACTATTTGCAAAGAAATTTGATTTAGGAATTTTGTGAACATATCAAACTTGAGTTTAATGCTTGTCTTAATTGTTGAATTCGCAAAGAAATTTAGAATTCTAGATTTTAGACATAGATAATCTCTGCAACGAAAGTTGGTTGATTTGAAGTTTGTGCTTTGAGTTCAAGAACGGCTTTTAATTAAACCTTTATCTGTTTATCTGTTTGCAATTCTGAATTACCAAACAATTTCTCTAAGTGTAGCTTTTTCACCATCTAATTTATACACTCTGTTAATCGTTTGTTAGTTTCTGCATTACATCTTTGTCATTTATCTATATTTCTGAACTGATAATTCATTATGTGAATCTTAGTCCTTGTGGGTTCGACCCCTAAGTACTATATCGATCTCTTAATTTGAGAGAGTAGCTCTAGGGATAATTTGAGCACATCAAATTTTGGTGCCGTTGCCGGGGACTTTTCATTTACTATTAGATTTCAGGTAGAATTTAGTCTAAATATTTTGTTTTAGTTACTTGTTACTTATGCGGTTCTATTTATTTTTCTTGTGTGTTTCAGGTGCATGCCTAATCACAAAACCAGGAGCAACAAGAATCTTCAGCTTGCGAATCATTCTAACGAGGAACTAACAAGAATAGAACGTACAAACCGCAAAGCAAAGAAGCCAGCTGCAATGGAAAACTTTGTTTTGTTGGTAAGGGATGAAGCTGGAATTTTGCGTGATCAAGAGGGCCATGTGCGTAATGAGCAGGGCCAAAAACTGGATGCAGAAGGAAACATGATTGCAGAACTCGAAGGTGTTGGTGTCGATCGACACCAACAAGGTGTCGCTCGACACTAACCTGCTATCGACGCTCCAGTCGCTCGCGATGTGCAAGCAAAAGCTGCTGCTGCTGCTGTTCGTGGTAGAACACTCGGTGACTACAACAAGCCGGAACATTCGGTGACTACAACAGGCCGAATCAGTTCTATGCAAATAGATCTGCAATCAGACCTCCTCCGTTTCAGAGAAATGATTTTGAGCTGAAACCTGCATACTACACTCTTGTTGGATAGCATTTTTTCATGGTCTTCCTCATGAACAATCTCTGGATCACATCGAGAGGTTGGAGGATTTGGTTACGAGCATCAAGTTCAATGGTGTATCAAATGACTTCCTTTTCTGCAAGCTCTTCCCATATTCTCTTGCTGGGGAAGCGGCTTATTGGCTCAAGCAGTTGAACCTAGGATCTCTGACGACTTGGTGGGAGACCAAGAATGCTTTCTTGAATAATTTCTATCATGATGCAAGGTCTGAAGATGCGAGAACAAAAATCTTCACATTTTCTCAACAACCAACTGAAGCGTTTAAGGCCGCTTGGGTAAGATTTAGAGCATATCACAGAGATAGTCCACATCATGGTTTCTGAGACGATCCGATCGCTTTAACTAAGCAATACCATAATTAATACCCCATAATATCAATTATACGCACGAGTCATAAAACACAATAATTCAAATACACGCTTTAACTCTATATAAAGCATCAATATGAACTCGCAAATATTAACATAAACAAATGCGACCAACACACAATACCGAGTCCTAAATCATCCTCCTCCTCATCGCCTTGATTCCACGTTCACACTTTATCTTTACCTGCAACTCACAAAAACACAGAGATGCGTAAGTATTATCACAAATACTTAGTGAGGCGGTCCTCCCATCTACGAGCTATACACACAAGCACGAGATAACAAACCGCTCACAATGCCAAGCAAAACCAAACACAGCCAACGCTAACACATGGATCGATCGATCCAAGACACGGATCGGTCGATCCAACAACCTTTACCAGATCGATCGATCCAAGCCACACTACTCTCCGGATCGATCAGTCCAACCCCCGCTCGATCGATCCTCAGCTCATAACCAGATCGATCGATCTTCAGCTCACAACCAAATCGATCGATCCGAAGCATGGATCGATCGATTCACCGCTCACGAGACCCGCAACTTACAGGAAATGGATCGATCGGTCCAACACCGGATCGATCGATCCAACACCTCCTGTAACTCCGATCTCGACTTCCTCCACGGCCGCACAGGACCAACGACCACCCTGGGCCTCAACCTTGCTTCCTACAAACGATTAGGCTCATATCCAAACCAAAACACAAGGAAAATAAGCCACACTACACAAGGATTCAACCCAAGAGTCCATCTCCAACACCACAACAACACACATAAACCACCTCAAGCTTAGATTAACTCATGGTCACGCACTCACCTTAGATTCGGATCAATTCAGGCGAAGAACAGCTCCACAAGCTCAGGGACGAACTCCCTCTCTCTCTCCTCGCCTCCGCAAACCGATCTCCATCTCTTCCGGAGCTTCCGCTCCCTTGCTTCCATCTTAAACCCCCAAGGACCAAGCCCAACTCTTTCCTTCCTCCCTTCTCTCCTCAACTCTCTCGAGCTCTCACCAGCTCTCTCCGCCTCCAGAGAACGGCGACAAAGCGAAAAAAAAGAAGGAGCAAGAAGAACACGTGATGCAAGTGGAAGAAATCCACTAATCACAACTGCCGACAGTGCTGGATCGATTGATCCACCCTCCGGATCGATCGGTCCACCTCTCCTCAGCACCCTGATCGATCGGTCCACGACCTCGAGCCAACACGACGGCTTGGTAGATCGATTGTTCCACTCCCTGGATCAGTCTATCCCCACCCTAAGCCACTCAGCGGCTGAGCTACAGATCGACCGGTCCAACCATGGATCGATCGATCCACTCTCTTTTCTGGTCAACCTTTGACTTTTCGACCCTCGATCAATCCGCTTCCCATTCCCGAGAACTTCCATTCCCGAAACACTTAAGATTGACTCCAAAGAGAGAGATCACGAACCGTGAACCCAATCGTATCAAAACACCTTGATACGATCCTTCGGTAACTTTCCCGACCAAATTCCTTTTTCCGGAACACGGACGTTACAATTCTTCCCTACTAACAAGGATTCGTCCTCGAATCTAGTTGTACAGTTCATCCGCAATGAACTTAACTCACAACTGTCGCAACGATTTACTCAAAACCTTGACCAGCCCGACCAACACAACTCAAACACGAGATTGAACACTATCAACCTCCGAGGTCTACAATCAGTCACTATGCTTATATCCACGTCTGAGACATTCATTGCTCCCAATACAACTCGTACTCGTACCACACCACCCTCAGGACCAAAGTCCATCGAGCTATTGGCACAAAATCCGTACCACTCACACTCTTAGACACAAGGTCTTCGAGCTATCGATACCAACTCATACCACTCGCACTCTTAGGTCACATGTCCTTCGGGTTATCGGTATATCGCTCATACCACTCGCACCCTCCGGCCACATGTCCCTCAAGCTATGGGTATTATACATATACCACTCACACTCTCAGGTCACATATCCCTCGGGCTATCGGTATATCACACATACCACTCGCACCCTCAGGTTACATGTCCTTCAAGCTATCGGTATTTGGGAACTAATCATCCCCTCACGAGTTGTACAGGACCCAACCGTCCTTAGAGCAATAATGTCTAAACGTCGATAAGCATCTCTGACCGAAACTACCTCACATGGTCTGCCTAAAGTATCGCAATGCAATACTCAACCACACATATTCCAAACCCGGAATATCACCACAACCATGACCAACCTCAGGTCAACTCAAAACATCCCACTTACACAGGACTGTTCGACATATCCAAATACGAAGGATATTTCTAGTTTATATTCTCATAAACTTCTTTCTTTAACCTCAAAACATTACCAGTAATATAAAATAAGAAAATACTAATCTTATTGTAACTTCAAATGTATTAATCGTTTTCACCCCAAAACGAAATACAAATGAAACCACCACAGGGCAACAACCCAAAACTCGAAACTAGAAACCATCGAAGAAAAGCTCAAGCCTCAGCTTGCTTTCATCCTCGCTTCTGATTCCCAACTTCCCTTCTCACAACCATCATAGTCTCGCAAGACTCATGACCACCACCAGACAGGCGGCAGGATACGACATGTCCACACAATGTCGTCATCCGTACAATCTGGATCCCTTGTGCCTAAGCACATCATCCATACTCGTGCAACCTGATCCCTCGTGCCCCTTGCACTTCTTCCGTGCACGTCACGACTCGACGGCTCACCCGCCATCCTGATCTATTCGCAGAATCCGCGCCCATAGACCACCATACAACTACAAAGATTTCTCCTTGTAGTACTCCCCGCGGCTCACCCGTGTCTACATGCCCTTGGCAGCTTATTCATGTTCAGTCTCAAAACTCGGATCCTCTCCGTAGTTTCCTGAACAAAATCCACACCATAATGCTTCCCTCCCCCACTTGGGTCCAACATAACGGTGTACAACATGACCTCCCATACAACACCTCATATGGAGCCATCCCAAAATGCAAACACTTAACCAAGCATCTTGGCGAACTCTCCAAGTCCCCAAAGATGATAGAACCGACCCGACCTTGGCAAATCCACTGATTCCCAAGATCGCGATCATAGACACGCAATGGCGAACTCAACTAGTTCTCACTGATGTGATCCTGTCAAGCCTGATATCCTCCGCAGATACTCATCAAGACATGATTCCCGCAAGAATCTAACCAACCTTCTACAAGAACGAAACGATTAAACTACCATCACGCTCTTTCCAGGTTCAATCTAGACCGCAGTCGAACAACCAATTTAATCAAGTTAATAAGGCATGTCACACCCATACATGACAAGCAATTAACGACTGAGCGAACCGATCGCTAGAAACGATTTAAACTTAACCACAACACCTTTGCCTTGAACACCACAAGGTCTTAACAACCTAACCGCTCCTTGGTTTTTCTCCGTAAATTGCCCTTCCCGGCAATTTTTGAAGTAACGAAGCAATGCGATGCTATATAAACAAACAACACATGGGATTCAACATCCCACAACCAAGGCCTCTGCATATTCCTCATATGCTCCGAACCCTGACACCCCATCATAGAGACAACCCGGCCTAAAACTCTGGCCTTCCGTCTCCACGATAGAATACACCCGTGGTGCCACTAAGCTCTGACTAGCTGGCGGTGCCACTGCCACCTCCCTCTGTAACTTGGGACATCTCGGCTTGATATGCCCCAACTTTCTGCAGAGAAAGTACACTTGCGTATCCACACGCGCCTCGCCCTTCTGAGGGCAACTCGCAATCCTGTGATCCCTGCTCCCGCACCTGAAGCACCTCGGACCACTCTGGGTAACCAGCGAAGAATCCCCCATCCTCCGCTCCTGTCCTTGCATTGGCCTACCACCTCTGCTTGGACCAGACTGCTGCTGCGGCCTACCCGCCTGAAAGTTGGGGCTAGCAACCACCACCTCATCTCTTAGACCTTCCTCCACCCAAGCAGCTATCTCCACCAACTCAGAAACCGTGCCACAAACCCTCACAAGGCAACGGTTCCCCAGTTCAGCCTGAAGACCCATCAAGAATCTCCGAACTCGAACCCACTCACCCTCCAACGCTCGACCTCTAACCGGTCAAGAGCATCCTGTGGAAAACTCCTCCACAAAACCTCACAGGCCATCTCCGCCTGAACTCCCCTTGCCGCAACACCCCTCCACCAGAGATGTGCATCACCCTCCAGGTAATGAACTGCCAGGTCAACCTGGTATCCCCCCTGGACACCTAACCGAACGGAAACATCTGCTCTAACCTCAACCTCCCGGGAATAATCTCGTGCCAATCCTCTGCAACTGCTCCATCATCTTAAGGTAAGATGGGAGCTCCTCCGCAACTGCAACTCTCGGCTGCACCTGAACCACTTGTGGCACAATAGGAGCCTGAACTGGTACCCTCACTGGTAACCGCTCCAACAGCAGAGCCAGCAACCCGCCATGCGATCAACTCAGGCCTGAGCAAAAACTCTGCTGCAACACCCGCAGCTTCCGCTGGAACTCCAGCTACACCGGCACTCACACCGGCCACACCCTCAGACCCCTCCTGATACACATGAGAATCCGCTACTCGCTCAACCATAGCACCCCGTGCTACAGTCTCTGCCACCACTAGAACACAACTACGGCCTCTACCACCACCACAACCTTCGCCACCACCACAGCCACAACCTCAGCCACCACCACAGCCACAACCTCAGCCACCCCCACGGTCACTAGCACCTCTAGCCAACTGAACCTCCAGGAACAAAAACTAAGGACACTAAACAACTCAACAAGGCAAAGATAACTTACCGTGGAATCTCAACAGGCTCGAAAAGGATGATTCTAGGACTCCATGCTCAACCAAATTGATTAAATACCATATAATCAATTTCTAGCACATAAAAATTCAACGGTTCAAACACAACATGCAACAAGCATCACGAAAATTAATTCAACTCCAATTAATTTTCAAACCAGTCTAGAACCGTCTAAGCTCTGATACCAAACTGAGACGACCCAGTCGCTCGCGATGTGCAAGCAGAAGCTGCTGCTGCTGCTATTCGTGGTAGAACACTCGGTGACTACAATAGGCCGAATCAGTTCTATGCAAATATATCTGCGATCAGACCTCCTCCGTTTCAGAGAAATGATTTTGAGCTGAAACCTGCATACTACACTCTTGTTGGACAGCATCTTTTTCATGGCCTTCTTCATGAACAACCTATGGATCACATCAAGAGGTTTGAGGATTTGGTTACGAGCATCAAGTTCAATGGTGTATCAAATGACTTAATTTTCTGCAAGCTCTTCCCATATTCTCTTGCTGGGGAAGCGGCTTATTGGCTCAAGCAGTTGAAGCCAGGATCTCTGACGATTTGGTGGGAGACCAAGAATTCTTTCTTGAATAATTTCTATGATGATGCACGGTCTGAAGATGCGAGAACAAAAACCTTCACATTTTCTCAACAACCAACTGAAACGTTTAAGGCCGCTTGGGTAAGATTTAGAGCATATCAGAGAGATTGTCCACATCATGGTTTCTGAGACGACCCGATCCGCTTTAACTAAGCAATACCATAATTAATACCCCATAATATCAATTATACGCACAAGTCATAAAACACAATAATTCAAATACATGCTTTAACTCCACATAAAACATCAATATGAACTCGCAAATATTAACATAAATAAATGTGACCAACACACAATACCGAGTCCTAAATCATCCTCCTCCTCATCGCCTTGATTCCACGTTCACACTTTATCTTTACCTGCAACTCACAAAAACACAGAGATGCATAAGTATTATCACAAATACTTAGTGAGGCGGTCCTCCCATCTACGAGCTATACACACAAGCAAGAGATAAACAAACTGCTCACAACGCCAAGCAAAAAGAAACACAGCCAACGCTAACACATGGATCGATCGATCCAAGACACGGATCGGTCGATCCAACAACCTTCACCAGATTGATTGATCCAAGCAGCATAGATCGATCGATCTGGTTATGAGCTGAGGATCGATCGAGCGGGGGTTGGACCGATCGATCCGGAGAGCAGTGTGGCTTGGATTGATCGATTCACCGCTCACGAGACCCGTAACTTACAGGAAATGGATCGATCGGTCCAACCTCGCATCGATCCATCCAACACCTCCTGCAACTCCGATCTCGACTTCCTCCACGGCTGCACACGACCAACGACCACCCCAGGCCTCAACCTTGCTTCCGACAAACGATTAGGCTCATACCCAACCCAAAACACAAGGAAAACAAGCAAAACTACACAAGGATTCAACCCAAGAATCTATCTCAAACACCACAACAACACACAAAAACACAGAGATGCGTAACTCATGGTCACGCACTCACCTTAGATTCGGATCGATTCAGGTGAAGAACAGCTCCACAAGCTCAGGGACGAATTCCCTCTCTCTCTCCTCGCCTCCGCAAACCGATCTCCATCTCTTCCGGAGCTTCCGCTCCTTTGCTTCCACCTTAAACCCCCAAGGACCAAGCCTAACTCTTTTCTTCCTCCCTTCTCTCCTCAACTCTCTCGAGCTCTCACCAGCTCTCTCAGCCTCTAGAGAATGGCCACAACCCGAAAACAAAGAAGGAGCAAGAAGAACACGTGATGCAAGTGGAAAAAATCCACTAATCACAACTACCGACAGTGCTGGATCGATCGGTCCACACCTCCTTAGCACCCGGATCGATCGGTCCACGACCTCCAGCCAACACGACGGCTTGGTAGATCGACCGATCCACCCTCTAGATCGGTCTATCCACGCCCTAAGCCACTCAGCGGCTGAGCTACAGATCAACCGGTCCAACCATGGATCGATCGATCCACTCTCTTTTCTGCTCAACTTTTGACTTTTCGACCCTCGATCAATCCGCTTCCTGTTCCCGAGAACCTCCATTCCCGAAACACTTAAGATTGACTCCAAAGAGAGAGATCACCAACCGTCAATCCAATCAAATTAAAACACCTTGATACGATCCTTCTGTAACTTTCCCGACCAAATTCCCTTTTCCGGAACACGGGCGTTACAATTTCAGTGAGGTACAGCTGCTGGGCATTTTTTTCAGAGGTGTAGATTGGAGGTATCAGATGGCTCTGGATGCTACGAGCAATGGAAACTTCAACACCAGGTATCCTGAAGATGCTATTGTACTGATTGAGAATTTGGCTTCTAGCAATAGCACGAAAAATGCAGATTTTGACAGAAAGAAGCAAGCAGAGAATTTAGGTGGGGGTTAGTTTGCTGAGGTAAAAGCTAAGTTGGAATCGGTGCACAATCTTCTCGTGGGTAAGAAATCCGTTTATTTTGCTGCTGAGGTTGAAACTTTTGAGCCAGAAGGAGAATCTGAAGAAGGGGTAAACTATGTCAATCAAGCTGGATATCAAGTTCAGAGGTTTGGTAACTATCAGGAGAACATAAACTTCAATGGAAATGGTCAGCGAACTATCTTGGATACACACCAAAGCCTGAATTCCAGAAAACTTATCCGAACAACAGTTTCACAAAGAACTATGGGAGTTCCTCTTACTAAAAACCTCCTCCGCAAACTTCAGAGAGTGAGGTTAAGTCTATGTTGGAACAGATTCTGGAAGGTCAGTAGAAGATCACAGTTGATTTTAATGGAAAGATCGATGCACTGTACACTGATTTGAATGGGAATTTCGAAGCTCTGAGCACCCATGTCAAGAAGCTGGACACTTAGGTTGCTCAGACCGCTGGATCTGTAAAGAGACAAAAAGGATTCATTCTAGGAAGGACTGATACAAATCTTAAGCATCCCTGTAATGCCATCTCATTGAGGAGTGAAAAAATCCTTAAACTAGTGCAGAAGAGTCTCACTACAGAAGAACTCCGGATATTGGAAGAGATAGATGACGATGTATTTGAAGAACAGGTGCCAGTGTCGATCGACACCACCACTAAGTGTCGGTCGATACCAGCTAAAATTCCCGAGAACTCGAGTCGAGATGGAGAGAAATCGATCGAGCTCGACACTGAAGTGTCGACACCAAGGGCGGACTGAACTAGAACCTAACAATAATCCTCTTCAAGTCGGAGAGAGGGTATACAAGCCTAAGGTTTCCTATTTAAAGAACTCTAGGAAGTCAAAGTAGGAATTGGAAGATGCTAGATGCAAGGCTATGATGGATAAGCTAATTGTTGAGATTCTTTTGATTGATGCTATGAAAACGTCTCCTGGGATCAGAAGGTATGTGAAGCGGATGGTGATTAAGGATCTGAATGTTGAGCAAAGTGTGATGATGATCTTTGTACATGTCAGCTTCGTTATTCAGAATAAGATTTCGGAAAAACTTCCAGACTCTGGAAGCTTTGTTTTGGACTGCACCATCTTCTCTGACAGGTTTGCAAGATCGTTGTGTGATATGGGTTCTAGTGTGAATTTGATGCCTCGATCAGTTGCAGTCAACCTTGGAATGACCGACTTTCAATCAACTAGGATCACACTTATACTAGCTGATCGATCTGTACGCATTCCAGATGGTGAACTTGAGGATGTTCCCATAAAGATCGGAGATTGTTTGATTTCCACTGATTTTGTGGTATTGCAATATGAGGAAGAACCTAAAGACCCCATTATTTTGGGGAGACCTTTCCTGGCTACAGCCGGTGCCATAAAGAAAGGAATGATAAGTCTGAATGTGGGTGATTTAGTGATGAATTTCGACATGGAAAAGCTGGTAAAGAGACCCACCATTGATAGACAGACTTTCTATGTGGACACATTTTTAAATCTTGCTGAGGAAATCTTCCACGAGATGCATCCTGAGGATCCCTTGGAAAGAGTTCTGATCACTTCTACAGAGAAAACAGAGCATCTAGACGACATTGCTGCTGGGTATGTCAAGCTGATGGATGCAAGTGAACAAGTGATGCAATTGGTTGCTCAAGAGGAGTTTGTTGAGACATCTGAAAAAGCTGCACCAATCAGTGATTGGAGTGTAGAGAGAGCTCCCAAACTCTATCTCAAGCAACTTCCTGCAGGATTAAAGTACGCATTTCTTGGTGAAAATTCTTCTTATCCCGTCATTGTTAATGTTTCTTTAAATAACGCAGAGCTCACTTTATTATTAAGTAAGCTGCGCAAGTTTCGCAAGGCTCTTGGCTATTCTCTTGATGATATTGCAGGTATCTCTCCAGACTTGTGTATGCATAGGATCTACCTTGAGGATGAGATAAAGCCATCAGTTGAGCATCAGATGATTAACTAATGACTTTATAGTGGTTAAAACTGACAAGAACGAGCTGATTCCTACGAGAACTGTGACAGGGCACAGGATTTGCATTGACAACAGGAAGCTAAATGCCGCAACAAGGAAAGACCATTTTTCTTTACCTTTTATTGATCAGATGCTGGAGAGGTTAGCAAATCACTCGTACTACTGCTTTCTTGATGGGTACTCAGGGTTCTTTCAGATTCCAATCCATCCAGATGACCAGGAGAAGACTACTTTTACTTGCCCGTATAGAACTTTTGCATATCGCAGGATGCCATTTGGACTTTGTAATGCTTCTGCAACATTTCAGAGTGTATGATGTCAATCTTCACAGACATGATTGAAGATTACATGGAAGTCTTTATGGATGATTTCTCTGTTTATGGATTTTCGTTTAAAGACTGCCTGGACAATATGTTAAAAGTGCTTGCTAGATGTGAAGAGAAGCATTTGGTTATAAATTAGGAGAAGTGTCATTTTATGGTTAGAGATGTTATTGTACTCGGACACCAGGTTTCAGAAGCTGGGATTGAAGTTGACCGTGTGAAGATTGAGGTAACGACAAGTCTACCATCTCCAAACTCTGTGAAACCAGTGAGGAGTTTTCTAGGACATGTCGGTTTCTACAGGAGGTACATCAAAAATTTCAGCAAAATCGCCAAGCCGCTATCCACTTTGCTTTGTAAGGACGTTAAATTTGAGTTCACTGCTGATTGTGTTTCAGCATTTGAACTGATCAAGTCAGCTTTGGTGAGTGCTCCAATTGTCCAACCCCAGGACTGGGATTTACCTTTCGAGGTAATGTGTGATGCTAGCGATCTTGCAGTTGGAACTGTTATGGGACAGAAAAGGACAAGAAACTTCATGCAATCTATTATGCAAGCAGAACACTCGACGACGCACAGAAGAATTACGCAACAATTGAGAAGGAATTGTTGGCTGTAGTGTTTGCTTTTGAGAAGTTTCGTACTTATTTGGTTGGATCTAAGGTGATTGTGCATACAAATCATTCCGCTCTCAAATACTTGACGCAGAAAAAGGACGCTAAACCGAGGTTGTTGAGGTGGATTCTTCTTCTTCAAGAATTTGACATTGAAGTCAGGGATAAGAAGGGAGTCGAGAACAGTGTTGCTGATCATCTTTCAAGGATTAAGATTGAAGATGATGCTCCATTTTCGCCAAGTCTCTTCATGAGTTCTAATCCTCTATTGCAGCCACCTTTTAGACCTAAAATAACTCAAAATAAAATAAAAGACTCGATAAAGACCTACAAAACAAAGGTTAGAATGCGCCAAAAATGCATTATATCAATTCCCCCAGACTTGGATCTTTGTTTGTCCTCAAACAAATTCAAGACCAAGTGAAAGAGAAAGGTTTGAAAACGCGGGAACTCTTTCATCCTTAGTGAACCGAGTAAACAATCCTCAACCTGTAGACCACATAATCCAGAATATGAATAGCAAAGCTTTACCAAAACCTCCCAATACATTCTTAATCCAGCTTCATTTTCCAAACATAAACTCTTCACATTCATTAAAGGTTGCGTGAGCTTCTCGCTACAAGCACTATTCAGGGTATACAACGCTAAGGGTTAAGGCCATTTAGAGGTGGAGTTCAGAGTGTTTAAGGGTTACCCGGCGCTCGTAGAGGATGCAGGATATCGCACAAAATTGCAAGAGAGAATGGGTCCATTTGGGTTCCACATTCTCTAAACCACTCTTTCCTTCTTTCAAACTCTCTAACTTCCAATCTAGCCATCATCCTCCTTGGGTATACTCATTGTGCAGAGAGACACTTTTTCTATTTCACAAACTTACCACTCTTCATCATCGATTTATTTTTTTATTTTATTATCATTATTATTATTATTATTATTATTATTTTTTTTTTTTTGTAAAATGATGATGAAGAGGGTTTCAATTACAAGCATGTGTTTCTCAGGTACGAAGAAAATAAGAGTTGTTGTACATACCCAAGTGGAGCTCGTCATTGCCATTCTTTCCTTGTGGCTTGTTTTTGTTCCACCCCTTTGTAAATCATCCTTTGAAAATAGGAGCGGATGCTCTGTAATGGGAGCAGGTGGTCTGGTTTTCAGAAAGAGTGATTTAAAGGCTGCGTCGACCCATTCGCTCCGACCCTTTTGCACATATCTGCACATATGATAGTGAAAGTAACAAGAGTGCAACAGGTCTGAAAGAGGTACGGTTTAAGGAGGGTACTAGCTAAAAATGAGCTAGCTATTCAGGAACAACAAGAGTGATACAAGGAATAAAGAGTCCTTAATATAATTTGTTTCCCTAATCTAGGGCCAATAGCGAGAAGAATTTCAGTCAATATTAGGTTCAATTATAATGAGAGTTTATGTTCTTCTGATGAAACCTGGAAGATAGGATATTGAGGTGTTCCAGCTGTTCCATGCATCCAATATTCTGAAAAAATGGTAACTAGGGAGAGGGTTAAACGCAGGTGGTTCAATAATCATCCTAAAATGAGGTCCTAATTCCCAACAAAGTCTTGACTCGATAAAAAAAGAAAAACTGACTCAAAGAAAAGAAAACAACCAGAATAATCGAAATTAGTAGCAACTCCCCCCAGACTTACTTCACACCGTCTCGGTGTGAAAATAAATCAAGGAAGACAAATAATTAAAAACAGAAATAAAAGCAAAAAGGTAAATAAGTTCTTGGTGAATACAAAAACTTACCTGGGTTGCGGATCGATCGATCCTTACATGGCTCGATCGATCTGATTCTAAATCGGTCGATCCTTTTTTGCTGGCTCGATCGGTCGCTCTGCCGATGATTTGGCTTTGTAAAGGACAACTCCACGGATCGATCGATCTAGAGCTCAGATCGACCGATCTGGTTTTTTTTTTTTTTTTTTTTTTGAAACAAAAATAACTAGAACTAAAAGTTAGAAATAAAAAAAATCAAAATCAAAGAGTTAGTAAACTTACCAGTGGGTTGCCTCCCACCAAGCGGTTGGTTAAAGTCACTAGCTTGACTTGTTTAGCCTTTTTAGGCTTGAGGTGCATCGCCTAGAGGGCTGAATCCAAATTCGGCTTGGTTTGTGTCAACAAGATATGGCTTGAGCCGCTGACCATTGACCATAAATTCATTTCCTTTGGTGTCCAACAACACCACGGCTCCATAGGAGCGGACCTCTTTAATGATAAAGGGTCCGGACCACCTTGATCTTAACTTTCCTGGAAAAAGTTTAAGTCTAGAGTTAAAAAAGAGTACCTGATCGTTTGGGTGAAAGTTTCTGATAAGTATCCTCTTGTCATGATACACCTTAGTCCTTTCTTTGTAGATTTTAGAACTCTCATAGGCCAGGTGCCTAATTTCCTCCAACTCGTTGAGCTGCATAGATTGCCTCTCAAAGGCTGATTTGACATCATAGTTCATCAACTTGATAGCCACGCTGCCTTGTATTCAAGCTCCACAGGGAGATGACAAGACTTTCCATACACCAAGTGGAAAGGCGTTGTCCCCAACGGTGTCTTATACGCAGTTCGATAGGCCCAAAGAGCATCATCTAACTTGGCAGCCCAATCCTTCCTAGTGGTTCCCACGGTCTTTTGCAGGATACTCTTGATTTCCCTGTTGGAAACCTCGACCTGACCACTAGTTTGTGGATGATATGGTGTCGCTACCTTGTGCTTCACACCATTCTTTCTTAATAGGCCCTCAAAGACCTTGTTGATGAAGTGAATGCCTCTATCGCTTATGACAACTCGTGGCACTCTAAACCTGGGGAATATCAAGGACTTAAACATCTTTCCCACTACCTTGGCATCATTCGTTGGTGAAGCAATGGCTTCCACCCACTTAGACACATAATCAACAGCCACCAATATGTATTGGTTTCAGAGGAGGCTTTATCTCATACTCTTGCCTCTCAACAGCAGGTGGAACAATAGCAAATTTGTTCCTGTAGAAGGCATGAGGATTGTCCATGTCCCCAATAGCACGTTGTTGTTCACGCTCACGTTTCTGTTGTTGTTCGCGCGCATGTTGCTACTGCATCTAAGCCATCTGCTCTTGCAACCTTTGCAGCCGCCATATCATCGTTGCCTTGTTCGCCCATGTCGACGGGTGTAGGCTTTGTTAGTCTGTTGGCTCGTTCAATTCTTGCAAGTTTCGAGTTACTCAAAGTCAGAAGGGGTATTTAACGATTGCTCCTTGTTGACCTTGAGTACATGCACCTGAACACAAGTAAGAGAAGAAAAAGAACAAGTCAATACTTAGTCTGAAAACGTATATTAAAACTAGAGGTATCGAGTTGGTCCCCGTCGCAATGGTGCCAATTGATAAAATGCTGATAGCCCGATTGTAGATTAGTGAAAGATTCGTTCAAAGGGACCAGCAATACACTCTAGTCTTTTGTAACACAATTTCAGCTAAGCGATCAAGTTTGTTTTGGTTTTGGTTTGTCACAATGGCAAGTAAATAAATAAAATCGGTTTAACAAATATTAATAAAGGCGTTAGGCTAAGGAGAATTATCTCGGAGATTAGATCATTTAGAACCAAGCAATTATTCAGGATAATAGTTTAAAACCAATATAGAACTCAACCATAAAAATAAGAGGACCCTCTGTCGTGGTATCAACCACTTTATCAATCAATCTAACACCCTAAATTGTCGTTTGAGGTTGCAAAGAATGACAAGCATTAAAGCGAATGGGATCGATTTGTTCACAACTTGCCTTAGCATCAACTGTCGTTGGCTAAGGACAAATCGCCCATCTATGTTCTTTCAAGCAATTTACAACATTTTTGATGAGTAAATTAAACCTAAGATCAAAAGCTAGGTGATCAAGCTAGTCTAGGCGTTAAAAACGACAATAGATGAAGATATCAATAGATGCGATTCCTATTTGTGCTTAGTTCATGAGTCCCTAATCCCTTCGAATCCCTTAACCTAACTAGAAGAACTACTCAAACATGGCAAAGCGAATAACAACAAGAGATGTAAAAGAATTCATGATAAAAAAATATAAGAGGTAAGAGTTTTATAAATCTTCTCAAAAGGGTGGAAGACAATCTTCAAATCTTACAAAAGCTCAAAACAATCGTATATCTCTCTCTTGTGTTCTCTCTCTCGAAAGACTAGAAGAAAAATTCGATAATATAATATGTCTTGTGTGTGCGGGATGGCTGGGATTAATTAGGGAAAACCCTAGGTGGCGAAAATTAGGTTTAATAAAACTTCCAAATAGATCTTCCGCGGGAGCAGGTGCTCCGTTGAGGAGCGGGTGCTCCTTTCTTCAAAACTTTCCAAAAAGCTTCACTTTTCCTCCATTTTCGCCAAGTCTCTTCATGAGCTCTAATCCTCCATTCCAGCCACCTTTTAGACCTAAAATGACTCAAAATAAAATAAAAGACTCGATAAAGACCTACAAAACAAAGGTTAGAATGCGCCAAAAATGCATTATATCACGGAGCTAATTTCTGAGCTCTTTCTTTTACATCATCGATGCAACTAGTGTTCATAGGGCTTGACTCCCCGTTTCTACCTGACAAACGAAAGCATAAGTAAAACGTGATGGTACTCTTCTCCCTTATTCAGAGAAATAAAATAAAAGAGCATAAAAGATGAGATGATTTTCTTTTGGGTAAATGGATAGGAAAATTTCCAACGACCCCATTATTTTACTTTGAAAGGAATGATCACACGAAAGTTGGAAGCGAGGTTAGGAAAATTTCCCGTGATGCCATTATTCGCCTACACTTTTGAATTAAAAAAAAAAAAACAAAACAACACAAAAGATGTTGAGAAAAGAACAAGTCTGGGGGAGAGAAAGAGTACCGCAGAGTGTGAAAATTGGTTGGTATGTCATGGTATCGTACGAGAATGAGTGTAGAAGGTTTTTGGCACTGATTTCATTGATGAGACCCAACGATGAAGGCTGGTGGAGAATGTTACGAAATTGTGGGTTAAATTTCGGGTGTTAAAATGTCTGCGGAGAAGTACATGGTGGTTCGATTTGGATTAGTCTGTTGAGCATATGGATTATGGTTTGAATGCTCAATGCAATAGTCTAAAAAGACTATTAAACTTCTTTCACAGGTTAAGTTTTTGTTTTGTTTGAGGGCAAGCAAAGGCCAAGTTTGGGGGAGTTGATATATCATGGTTTTTACGGTTTTTAACTATGATTTTAGTCTTGTTTTAGAGTTTTTTTGGTGTTTTTCGAGTCTTTTAGAGTCAGTGCAGGTTCAGGTAAGTTTTGGGCTCGGTTGGAGTATTTTGGAGATTTTGGAGTAGTTGGCGTTCTGTAGCTGAGAAGAGCAACTCGGAGACGATAATGGCTGTTGGTGTCGATCGCCACTGGCCACTGGTGTCGTTCGACACCGGTCGCGACCACATATTGCACACGAGTTTTTAAAAACTCTTGAAGAACTGCAGATTTGCCCACAAGTTTTTCCTATTTGCAAGACAAGTTCTTTTTGTATTTTTTTTTAGTATGATTAGGGTTTTCAGAGTTTTTGTGAAAGATCTTCATTATTCTATTTTCAGAGAGCTTTTGGGAGAGAGAGATCAGAACTCATTGTAGAGAGAAGATTTTGAACTCATTTTGTCTCTTATTTAATATCTTAATGAAATTTATTCAGTTATTGATTTGTGTACCATTGATCATATCTGAGTAATATTTCAGTTAGATTGAGGGTTTTTCTAGGGTAAAGATGAATTGTTGAATTGGATAGATTTGTTAGGGTAATCATATGTTTCTTCATCTAGGTTGAGATTAATGCTAGTTCTAGATTGATCACCTGGAAATTAGATCATAGGATAATTGGTAGACACGAAAGTGTTATTAATTTCCTGAATTAAGCCTAGATGAGCAAAATACCTATTTGCAAAGAAATTTCATTTAGGAATTTTGTGACCATATCAAACTTGAGTTTAATGCTTGTCTTAATTGTTGAATTCGCAAAGAAATTTAGAATTCTAGGTTTTAGACATAGATAATCTCTGCAACGAAAGTTGGTTGATTTGAAGTTTGTGCTTTGAGTTCAAGAACGGCTTTTAATTAAACTCTTATCTGTTTATCTGTTTGCAATTCTGAATTACCAAACAATTTCTCTAAGTGTAGCTTTTTCACCATCTAATTTATACACTCTGTTAATCGTTTGTTAGTTTATGCATTACATCTTTTATCATTTAGCTATATTTCTGAACTGATTCGACTCCTAAGTACTATATCGATCTCTTAATTTGAGAGAGTAGCTCTAGGGATAATTTGAGCATATCATGGTTCATGCGAAGTCTCGTTCTCTTGGAACGATCACCTTCCTCTTCATAGATTTCTCCTTCTTCAAGTTCTTGGAAAGGTTGTACTTCTTTGTAGATAGTGATGGTGTTACAAGCAACATGTGGTGTCAGTTGTTCCTCTTCGTTCTCCTTAGGGTTGTGTCCAGAAACACGGGAGGATAGGTCTTCGATCTTCTTGTCCAAATCTTTAATATTTTATGATAATTCATTATACCTTCTTGCCGAGTCGAGGGAAATTCCTCGAAGTGAGCCGCAAAAGTGGACTTGTCCCTCAAGGGCTTTTAGTTTTTCTCGTCGGCCTCTCCTTGTCGTCTAACTATATCATCTATAGCTAGCTCATTCTTCTCATTTTTCTCTTCAAAATTAGAGATGTGGCCTGCAATTTTCCAAAAGCTTCCATTGATCTTGTCGATTTCTTCGCGAAGCTCCTTAGTGTCATTGTGTTCAGCAACATGAAGGGATAAGCTTTGAAGCTTTTATGAAAGATGTCGATGTTTCTCCTTGACCTTAGAATCAATATTCTTTAGTAACTTGTGACTTTCCTCACTAGCTCGAATTTGCCGGATAGAACTTGTTCAAAGGTTTTATGCTGAACGTCGAGTTTCTCCATTGTAGCTTCGGCTTCATAGGCTTGATTTTCAAGCTTCTTGACACGCTTGTGCATGCTTGAGTCTTTGTGGTATAGATTCTTGAACTTGAAATTGTAGATACCGAATTCATCGTTTTGTCTTCTACTCTATTCGCTAATGTCCTTAGCATTTTCTTGTATGTCTTTGAAACGTCTCTTTTGTTCTTCTTTAATCCATTGGAACTTCCTCTCAATGGTTATTGTATCTTTAGAACTTTCCTCTTCCAATCTTCTAACATGAAGCTAGATTCCATCAATATTTTCGGAAAGAACCACGTCGATCTTGTCGATTTTCGCCTGAAGTGTTCTTGTAATCTTCCCTTGTTGATCTAAGTACTGCTTCATTAGGGTCTCAAGTCTCTCTTCTTGACATCTTTTTTGTGAATAAACATTATCATTGTCTTGAAAAAGTTGGTGTAGAAGGTGCATAGGAAAGTGGTTTCTGGGAGACCAGTTTTGAGCGGTCTCGGTGGGTCTGATTCCCAATCTTCATGAACACAGTAAGGTGGTGGAGGGGGTAGTGGCCTGAGATTAGCATGGTTGTGAGCTTCTTCTTGGTTCCGAAATTGTCAAAAATTGTTGTTTTCGACAATTTCTTCGTAAGGGATCCGAGTAGTCATGCAACAGTAGACTTCTTTGAGTTCTTCTTCTTCATCTTTTTTACTAGAAAGATCAGTAAACTCAGCATTCATTCTTGTCAAATCTTCAAATCGGTTCTCATTAGCTTGTTCTTTGAAGTAAGCTTCTTCTTCTTCCTTGGGGTAGTCTGTTTCATTAGTCCACTCCATGGACTTGGAGCTTGTTCATTGATATATCATAGTTTTTACGGTTTTTAACCATGATATAATTCCTGTTTTAGAGTCTTTTTGGTGTTTTTGAGTCTCTTTCGAGTCATTGTAGGTTCAGGTACGTTTTGGACTCATTGGATGCATATTGGGATTATTGGAGGCATTTAGCATTCTGTAGCTGAGAAGAGCAACTTGGAGACAACAATGGGTGTTGGTGTCGATCGACACTACCCCTTAGTGTCGATCGACACTGGTCGCGATTACACGTTGCGCACGAGTTTTAAAGACTTTTGAAGAATTACTGATTTGCCCAGAAGTTTTCCCTAATTGCAAGACAAGTCCTTGACGTATTTTAGAGTATAATTAGTTGTTTTTAGAGTTTTGAGAACAGATTTAGACTTTTGGCATTATTCTTATTCTTCAGAGCTTGTTGGGAGAGACAGATCAGAACTCATTGTAGAGAGAAGATTTCGAACTCCCTTTGTTTCTACTTCTATCTTAATGCAATTTATTCATATTATGATTTGTTTTACATTGATGATGACTGAGTAATTCACCTGTTAGATTTAGGGTTTTTCTAGGGTTAGTATGAATTGTTGAATTAGATAGATTTGTTAGGGTAATCATAAAGTTCTTCATCTAGGTTGAGGTTAATGCTAGTTCTAAACTGATCACCTGGAATTTAGATCATAGGATAATTAGTAGACACGAAAGTGTTATTAATTCCTTGAAGAAAATCTAGATGAGCAAAATACCTATCTGCAAAGAAATTTGATTTAGGGATTTTGTGAACATATCGAACTTGAATTAATGCATGTTTTGATTGTTGAATTTGCAAAGAAATTTAGAATTTACTGTTATAGACATAGATAATCTCTGCAACGAAAGTTGATTGGTTTGAACTTTGTGTTTTGAGTTCAAGAACGGTTCTTAACCAAACTTTGTACTGTTCATCTGTTTAACAATTCTGAATTCCTGAAGAATTTCCCTTAGTCTAGTTTTTCTTTTATTAAACTCACAGCTTTTACTTTTTGCTTTGTTGGTTTTATTTTTATTCATTAGTCACTTAGCTATAATTCCATTATGTTAATCTATTGTGTGAACATTAGTCCCTGTGGATTCGATCTCTAAATACTACAGTTATCTCTTAATTTGAGAGAATAGATCTAGGGTAAATTTGAGCATATCAAATTTTGGCACCGTTGCCGGGGACTCTTGATTCACCATTAGATTTCAGTTAGATTTTAATCTAAATCTTTTCCTATTTATTTCCTTACACTATTTTTGTTTTCTTTTCTTTTGTGTTTCAGGTTTACGCCTAATCGCAAAAGCAGGAGCAACAAAGATCTTCAGCTTGCCAACCCTTTCAATCAGGACATAGCAATAATCGAACGGACGAACAGAAAAGCAAAGAAGCTAGCTGCTATGGATAATTTCGTTGTGTTGGTAAGGGATGAAGCTGGGATACTACGTGATCAAGAGGGCCATGTGCGTAACGAGCAAGGTCAAAAACTTGATGCTGAACAGATCGACACCCGCCTGCAATTGAAGCACCAGTTGTCAACAATGATCTGCAGGGTAACAATGCTGCTGCTGCAGTAGTTCGTGGGAGAACATTGGGTGATTACAACAAACCGAATCAGTTCTACGCGAATCGATCTGCTATCATACCCCCACCTTTTCAGAGGAATGACTTCGAGCTAAAACCCCCCTACTACACTCTTGTGGGACAGCATCCTTTCCATGGTCTTCCTCATGAACAACCCATGGATCATATTGAGAGGTTTGAGGACCTAGTTACAAGCATCAAGGCTAATGGGGTGTCTACCAATTTCCTTTTCTTCATACTCTTCCCGTACTCTCTTGGTGGGGAAGCAGCTTACTGGCTCAAGCAATTGAAGTCAGGATCTCTGACAACTTGGTGGGAGACCAAGAATGCATTTTTGAACAATTTCTATGATGATGCCAGGTCAGAGGACGCGAGAACAAGATCTCTACTTTTTTTCAACAACCCGCTCAAGCATTCAAAGCTGCTTGGGTGCGATTCAGAGCTTATCAGCGAGATTGTCCGCATCATGAGTTCAGTGAGGTTCAGTTGCTGGGTATTTTCTTCAGAGGCGTGGATTGGAGGTATCACATGGCTCTGGATGCTACGAGCAATGGCAACTTCAACACCAGATATCCAGAGGATGCTGTGACTTTGATTGAGAACTTGGCTTCAAGCAACAGCACGAAGAATGCTGATTTTCAGAGAAAGAAGCTAGCAGAAAACTCTGAAAGTGGTCAGATTGCTGTGGTCAAGGCCAAGTTAGATTCAGTACACAACCTCCTTGTTGGTAAGAAATCTGTTCACTTTACTGCCGAGGTTGAAAGTTTTGAGATAGATGGAAGATCTGAAGAAGAAGTGCAGTTTGTTAATCAGGCTGGGTTTCAGGGTCAGCGGTATGGTAACTATCCAGGGAACAGAGGCTACAGTGGAAATGGTCAGCGCTCTAACTTTGCAGGAAATCAGAATTTTTCAGTTTATACTCCAAAGCCAGATTATCAGAAGCCTTATCCGAACAGCAGTTTCACCAGAAACTATGGCAGCTCTTCTTACCAGAAACCTCCTCTGCCGACTCAAGAGAGTGAGGTCAAGTCCATGCTAGAGCAGATTCTGGAGGGTCAACAGAAGATTACAATGGACTTCAATGGGAAGATCGATGCTCTGTACACTAACTTGAATGGGAAGTTTGAAGCTTTAAGCACCCATGTCAAGAAGCTGGCTACTCAGGTTGCCCAGACTGCTGGGTCTGTGAAGCGACAAGAAGGATTCCTTCCTGGAAGGACTGATGCAAATCCGAAACATCCGTGTAATGTTATCTCGTTGAGGAGCGGCAAAATCCTTCAACCAGTGTTGAAGAGTCTCAGAACAGAAGAACTTGTTGAATTGGAAGAGATAGAGGATGATGAGTCCAACAATCAGATGCCAGTGTCGACCGACACCACCCCTATGTGTCGATCAACACCAGTCGACACCCCTGAGAAATCGACGCATGGCGGAGAGAAATCTACCAAGCTCGATACTAAGGACTCGACACAAGAAGTCAGTGTCGACCGACACCACCAGGGTGTCGATCGACACCCTCCAGAGGATGCAGAGAATTCTACGCACGACAGACCAAAATCGACCAAGCTCGACACTGAGGTGTCGACACCAAGTCTCATTATCGATCGATACCAGACTAGTGTCGGTCAACACCTTGTGCGATCAACACCAAAGTCTATCGACAACCCTCTTCAGGTCACAGAAAGGGTATACAAGCCTAAGGTTCCTTATCCTAAGAACCCTAGAAAGTCTAAGCAGGAGTTGGAAGATGCCAGATACAAGGCTATGATGGATAAGCTCATTGTTGAGATTCCTTTGATTGATGGGGTGAAGACTTATCCTGTGATCAGACGGTATGTGAAGCGGATGGTGACCAAGGATTTGAATGTTGAATAAAGTGTGATGCACCCTGAGGACCCTTTGGAAAGGGCTTTGATCACTCCTACAGAGGAAACAGAGCATCTAGATGACATTGATGCTGAGTATGTCAAACTGATGGATGCGAATGAACCAGTAATGCAATTGGTTGGTACAGAGGAGTCTATTTTGACATCTGAAAAGGCTGCTCTGGTTAGTGATTGGAGTGCAAAGAAAGCTCCCAACATTGATCTCAAGCAACTCCCTGCAGGGCTAAGATACGCATTTCTTGGTGAAAATTCTTCTTACCCTGTTATTATGAATGCTTCTTTAAACAACGCAGAGCTCACTTTACTGCTAAGTAAGCTGCGTAAGTTTCGCAAGGCTCTTGGCTATTCTCTTGATGACATTGCAGGTATCTCTCTAGATTTGTGCATGCATAGGATCTACCTTGAAGATGAGACAAAGTCATCAATTGAACATCAGAGGAGGGTGAACCCGAATCTGAAGGAGGTTGTTAAGAAAGCTGGTATCATCTATCCTATTTCAGACAGCAATTAGGTTAGTCCAGTACATGTGGTTCCTAAGAAAGGAGGGGTTACAGTGGTTAAGACCGACAAGGATGAGCTGATTCTTACAAGAACAGTGACAGGGCACAGAATGTGCATTGATTACAGATAGCTGAATGCTGCTGCAACCAGGAAAGACCATTTTCCATTGCCCTTCATTGATCAGATGCTGGAAAGGTTAGCAAGTCACTCATACTATTGTTTTCTTGATGGGCACTCAGGGTTCTTTCAGATTCCAATCCATCCCGATGACCAGGAAAAGACTACCTTTACTTGCCCCTATGGTACCTTTGCATATCACAGGATGCCATTTGGACTTTATAATGCTCCTGCAACCTTTCAGCGGTGTATGATCTCTATCTTCACAGACATGATTGAGGATTACATGGAAGTCTTTATGGATGATTTATCTGTCTATGAATCTTCTTTTAAAGACTGCTTGGACAACTTGTGCAAGGTGCTTGCTAGGTGCGAAGAGAAGCATTTGGTTCTGAATTAGGAGAAGTGTCACTTCATGTTTAGGGATGGTATTGTGCTTGGGCACCGGGTTTCAGAAGCTGGGATAGAAGTTGACCGCGCTAAGATTGAGGTAATGATGAGTTTACCATCTCCAAGCTCTGTGAAATAGTGAGGAGTTTTCTGGGACATGCAGGTTTCTACAGACGGTACATCAAGGATTTCAGCAAAATTGCCAGGCCACTAACTGCTTTTTGCTCTATAAGGATGTTCAATTTAAGTTCGATGCTGATTGGCTCTCGGCATTCGAACAGACCAAGCAAGCATTAGTGAGTGCTCCTATTGTGCAACCTCCAGATTGGAGTCTACCTTTCGAGGTAATGTGTGATGCTAGTGATTTCGCAGTTGGGGCGGTTCTGGGGCAGAAGAAAGACAAGAAACTTCATGCAATCTACTATGCAAGCAGAACACTGGATGACGCACAGAGGAATTATGCTACCTCTGACACTACCCCTTAGTGTCGATCGACACTGGTCGCGATTACACGTTGCGCACGAGTTTTAAAGACTTTTGAAGAATTACTGATTTGCCCAGAAGTTTTCCCTAATTGCAAGACAAGTCCTTGACGTATTTTAGAGTATAATTAGTTGTTTTTAGAGTTTTGAGAACAGACTTAGACTTTTGGCATTATTATTATTCTTTAGAGCTTGTTAGGAGAGACAGATCAGAACTCATTGTAGAGAGAAGATTTCGAACTCCCTTTGTTTCTACTTTTATCTTAATGCAATTTATTCAGATTATGATTTGTTTTGCATTGATGATGTCTAAGTAATTCACCTGTTAGATTTAGGGTTTTTCTAGGGTTATGATGAATTGTTGAATTAGATGGATTTGTTATGGTAATCATAAAGTTCTTCATCTAGGTTGAGGTTAATGCTAGTTCTAAACTGATCACCTGGAATTTAGATCATAGGATAATTAGTAGACACGAAAGTGTTATTAATTCCCTGAAGAAAATCTAGATGAGCAAAATATCTATATACAAAGAAATTTGATTTAGGGATTTTGTGAACATATCGAACTTGAATATAATGCATGTTTTGATTGTTGAATTTGCAAAGAAATTTGGAATTCACTGTTATAGACATAGATAATCTCTGCAACGAAAGTTGATTGGTTTGAATTTTGTGTTTTGAGTTCAAGAACGGTTTTTAACCAAACCATGTACTGTTCATCTGTTTAACAATTCTGAATTCCTGAAAAATTTCCCTAAGTCTAGTTTTTCCTTTATTAAACTCACAACTTTTACTTTTTGCTTTGTTGGTTTTACTTTTATTCATTGGCCATTTAGCTATAATTCCATTCTGTTAATCTATTGTGTGAACATTAGTCCATGTGGATTCGATCATTAAATACTACAGTGATCTCTTAATTTGAGAGAGTAACTCTAGGGTAAATTTGAGCATATGATTCATCCTTCCAATTGGTGTAATCCGACGGATCGGTGAATCCTTGTCGTAAATCTTCGATTTTCCATTCAAGTTGATCTTCTATGGAATCGATGTTGTATCCCATGTTGACAATCTTCGTGTAATGATCTTGAATGTCCTCTTTATGGTAATGCATCTCGTTCTTGATGTCATCAATTTGATCATCCACACGTTTGATGTGGCATGCGGTGGTAGAAAACTTAAAATCAAGTTCTTCCTTGTTCTTCTTTTGTTCCATGGCAAGTTGTTGCATAGCCTTCATGATCTTTTCATGTGAACTTCCTGAAATTTGGGCTCCATGAGTGTCAAACAAATAGTTGTTCTCGTTGACATCAAGTCTCATAACTTTTCGCGGATCAAAGTTTTGGTCCATTAGTCCATTGCGAAGCAAAATCCTTCTATTTGGTACGGAGTAAGTGAATGAGCTGGTCTCATTGATCGATCTCCAGAGGATAGAGTATGTAGGCGACAAAAACGCTCCATAACTGACCCATGGGCTGGTCGAGAGTGACCACGGCTAGATCCATGCGCCGAGCAAGCTGACGGTCCGTAGGTGTCTCCGAATGTGGCTCTGTAATGCGCCATAAGATGCGCAAGTGTAAGGTTATGAAATTCTTCAGGGAAAACGTCGAGATTCATCCTCAAGGTCTCCTGAAATAGTGAAATTCAAAAAAAAAATGTCCTAGACGCTACTCTAGTATGTTCAATGATCTTTATATTCAAGAAAATATAAGTGAATGTATGTTTACTTCCAAGTCTCAGACTACGAAACACAAGTGAACAATTAACCTATAAATCATATAATTAATCTTCTAAAATCCATATACTCTGTTACTCAACAATTTGCAGGAAGCAATGCATACATCATAGCATTATAAGCAGTTTCGATTATTGTCCATTCTATAACTTAGTTGACGCAGTTTATAATACGAAATTCATCCAAGTCTAGGTTCTAGTAAATAAACTCGTGGGCAACAAAATCTATCTACCTGTGATTAGAGTTAGTTCATGACACTAACTACATGCATTAGGATTAAGCTCAAAATGAAAGAATAGTGTAAACGATCAAACAAACCCTAAGAATCGCCACCTAAACAATCGATCATGTCCCCCCTTTGATTAACCCTTTAAACCCAATAAGTAAACTACTCAATCATGTTTAAAGGAATCATCAAAGAAAGGTTTAAGAAGTTCATATGTATAAATCAAATAAAAATTGTAGATAGGGTTCATAGATTACTTCTAAGAATCGAATATAAAGAGGTAAAACTTCTCCCTTATGAATCCTAAGCAAACAAACGATGGAACAAAAGTGTTTGGTGATCTACAAGAGCTTGGATGAGCAAGAGGATGGTTGTAGCTTCTCGGGTTGTCTCCTTCACGGCACATTGAACTCACATCAAAAATATTAGGTTGAATGAGTATTAAAAGGTTTTGTGGTGCAAGAAATCGGTTTAGGGATTTTTAGGACAAAACTCGGCGTTTTGATAAGTTGCAAGGAGGAGAGGATCCTGACCGGTCACTTGGGCTGTGACTGGTCCAGGGGTAGTTTTCACACTGATCATGTTTTTGACCGGTCCGAGGAGGTGTTCCACGATCGGTCACACACCCTATCTCGACAGTGCTTCCTTCAATCGAGTGTACAAAACATTTGGCAGATCGTATTGAGTTGATTCCAGTTCGACGTGAGTCATGACTTTTCTAGCTTTCCAAAGAACCAAAGATCTCTCAATTTAATACATGGAAAGACCTTCAACGGATGCTAAACTTCTGATGCATTGAAATTGTCCTGAAACGTGTTTTTCTCGTCATTTGGTCTATTCTTCCTTAAAACCTAAGTCTTGACTCTTCTACCTTTCCATAGAGCCAATTTAATGCACGGGAAGGCCACCTACAGATGCTAAACTTATGGTGCTCTGAAACTATCCTGAAACATGTTTTCCTCATCTTTTGGTCCATTTTGCCTTAAATTCTGTAATAACATTCTTGACTCTAAAAATACTTGATAATCATCTCTTTAGCCTTGAAGTCACACCAAAAAATTCCTAAAACATAAGAAAACAATAGCTAAAATGGGTAAAAATATGATGTTATCAAACGGTTACAAATAAGAAAGTCTCATAGCACAGAGAAATCCCAAAGAAGAGCCAAGGACCGATTTACAGAAGAGTTGGAGAGAAAGATGAAAGATCGACCTGAACAATGCTTTTTAGCACAGACAAATCTAAGTATGTGGGAGAATCGAAAAAGAAACTAAGGTTAAGAAACAAGAATACACGAATAAGTGGTTGGAAATTATGGACATCAACTGGTCCATTCTCTCTTGCGGGTTTGCATAGTATCATGCACCTCTTGCATCACCTGGTAACTCTAAACACTATAAACTCCACCACCAAACACCAAAAAAAGAGATGAGGATGAAATAGATAAATAGTAAAGAAAGATTGGGGTTTAAGAACAATGTCACCTTGAATGGAATGGGATTCATCTTCCTTTAGACGAAAATAGTTGTCCAAAGTTTTGTCTAGTGGTCGACGGTGGTTGTGATGGTGAGATGTAATGGTGGTAGGTGGTGGATGTTGTGGTGGTGGCACCGGTCATAGGAGATGGGACCATTCTGGATGTGCGGGATGGCACTGGTCGTAGGGGACGTGGTCGGTCCGGTGGGAGCTCGCGGCACCGGTTGATGTGTGTCAATATTTTATCTTAAATAAGATACAACTACTACAAATGCACAATGAATCAGTCGTAGTATTTAAGGATCAAAACCCATAGAGAGATGAGTTGCGCTACAAATTCTTCATAAGAGAGTAAAGCTAGAATGATAATAAAAGGAGATTTTGTTGTTGTCACAAACAAAAGCAAGTAATGAAATAAAATGAGTAAGCAAGCAAGTAAATCGTGAGTCTAAATCAATAAGAGACAAACGTTGGACATCAACGGATTGCAGGGGGTTCAATGATCTTTCTATTTAGGGAAATCTAAGTGAATGTATGTTTACTTTGAAGTCTCGAACTACGAAACAAATTAATAAAAGACATGCAAATCGCAAGTAATTTATTTAAAGTCTATATACTCTGTTACTCAACTAACACAGGTAACGACCCACATATCCTAGCATTTTAAGCAAGTTCGATTATTGTCGATAAAGTTCAATAACTCATATGACACAGGTTATAGCATGATATTCATCTAAGTCTAGGTTTCAGTAAATAGATAAACGGTTAGCAAAACCTAATTACCTATGATAAGAGTTAGTTCATGATGCTAACTACATGCATTAAGATCAAGCTCAGAACGAAAGAACAGTGTAAATGATCAAACGAACCCTAAAAATTGCCACCTAAACAAGCGATCATGTCCCCCTTTTGATTAACCCTCTAAACCCAACAAGTAACGAGAGAGGGATCTCTGGTCGCGGCTGCTGTGAGGGTTCTCTTGGGGTCCAAGGAGTCGGTTTAGGGTTTTTTAGGACAAAACTCGGCGTTTCGATAAGTTACAGGGACGAGCGATTCTAGACCAGTCATGTGGGCTGTGACTGGTCCCAAGGATAGTCTTCACACTGGTCCTATTTGTTGTGACAGGTCCCAGGAGGTGTTCAACGATCGGTCACACGCCTTGTGACCTGTATCGATGGAGATTCATTAAATTGAGTGTAAAACCCATTTGGTAGATCGTATTGAGTTTATTCTACTTCAATGTGAATCTTGACTCTTCTAGCTTTCCATAGAGCCAAAGATTTCTCAATTTGATGCACGGAAAGGCCTCCAACGGATGCTAAATTCCTAGTGCTTCGAACATGTCCTGAAACGTGTTTTTCTCGTCTTTTGGTCCATTTTGCCTTAAAACCTGTAAAAATTTCTTCACTCTAAAAATACTTGATAATCATCTTTTTAGCCTTGAAATCAAACCAAACACTTCCTAAAACATAAGAAAACGATAGCTAAAATGGGTAAAAATAGGATGTTATCAACTCCCCCAAACTTAGACTTTGCTTAACCTCAAGCAAAAAAGAAAGTAAAATCGTGGAAAAGAGGTTTGAAAATTTTGGGAACTCTCTTGTCATCAGCAACCGTGCCTTGGACAATAATCTGTTGACCACATTAAACAAAACTTACGTTAGAAAATTTTCACTATAGTCCTACAACTTTCGACTCTTGTCCGTCCATTCTAAACCTACAAAAATTATGAATTCACGTTAGTCAACTCTCTACATTCATTAAGTTTTTGCGTGAGCTTTCTTATCTTAGGATATCATTCAGGGTAGACGGTGCTAGGTATGAGGGGCGGGAGGGAAGGATGTTTCATCCTCTACTAATGCTACTTTCCTATTTTGTTGATTTAAGACATTTTTTCACTTTTTACATTAATATGTTTTATCGAGTCAAAATTTTTTATTGATTCAAAACCAGTAAGGAATAAGGACCTTGCCATATGAGGATTACTGACCATTATGTATTGAGAGTTGGTTTTCCTAAGACAACTTGCAGATTTGCTAAGAGCGGACAACTTGCAGATTTGCTAAGTTTCATCTTACATAGATTTATGTTGGTTCGAACATCAACCCTACCTTATTTGGACATCTAACCTGACTTTAATTCTTTCTCATCAAAGGTGTTAGATCAGGGAAATGAGCACCAACATTCAGGACTCCTTATCCATTTTACCACTTTATGTTGATCCTGAATGCCCACTTAGTGGTACCCACCTTAAAACTCTTTCCTCCTTTCAAAACCCATGCCCTCTTTTTCACTTTCATATCTGTAGCTATGTTCAAAAACGTCAGAGAGAAAGGATGTTTCATCCTCTACTAATGCTACTTTCCTATTTTGTTGATTTAAGACATTTTTTCACTTTTTACATTAATATGTTTTATCGAGTCAAAATTTTTTATTGATTCAAAACCAGTAAGGAATAAGGACCTTGCCATATGAGGATTACTGACCATTATGTATTGAGAGTTGGTTTTCCTAAGACAACTTGCAGATTTGCTAAGAGCGGACAACTTGCAGATTTGCTAAGTTTCATCTTACATAGATTTATGTTGGTTCGAACATCAACCCTACCTTATTTGGACATCTAACCTGACTTTAATTCTTTCTCATCAAAGGTGTTAGATCAGGGAAATGAGCACCAACATTCAGGACTCCTTATCCATTTTACCACTTTATGTTGATCCTGAATGCCCACTTAGTGGTACCCACCTTAAAACTCTTTCCTCCTTTCAAAACCCATGCCCTCTTTTTCACTTTCATATCTGTAGCTATGTTCAAAAACGTCAGAGAGAAAGGATGTTTCATCCTCTACTAATGCTACTTTCCTATTTTGTTGATTTAAGACATTTTTTCACTTTTTACATTAATATGTTTTATCGAGTCAAAATTTTTTATTGATTCAAAACCAGTAAGGAATAAGGACCTTGCCATATGAGGATTACTGACCATTATGTATTGAGAGTTGGTTTTCCTAAGACAACTTGCAGATTTGCTAAGAGCGGACAACTTGCAGATTTGCTAAGTTTCATCTTACATAGATTTATGTTGGTTCGAACGTCAACCCTACCTTATTTGGACATCTAACCTGACTTTAATTCTTTCTCATCAAAGGTGTTAGATCAGGGAAATGAGCACCAACATTCAGGACTCCTTATCCATTTTACCACTTTATGTTGATCCTGAATGCCCACTTAGTGGTACCCACCTTAAAACTCTTTCCTCCTTTCAAAACCCATGCCCTCTTTTTCACTTTCATATCTGTAGTTATGTTCAAAAACGTCAGAGAGAAAGGAACGACATAGTTTTCCGACCATAGAAGATGAAGGTCTCGGAAAAACTCAATGGGTACAAGGACCATTTCTCCTTTCTAAAAACAAAACAAAAAAACAAAACAAAGGAGAAACAGAGAAAAAGAAAACGAAAGGGAAGAAAACGGTTACAAATAAGAAAGTCTCATATTACAGAGAAATCCTAAGGAAGAGCCAAGGATCAATTTACAGAAGAGTTGGAGAGAAAGACGAAAGATCAACCCCAACAAAGATTTTTAGCACAGACAAATCTAAGTCTGGGGAGAATCGACAAGAGACGAAGGTTAAGAAAGGAGAATACACAAAGAAGTGGTTGGAAACTGTGGACATCAACATGTCCATTCTTTCTTGCAGCTTTGCATAATATCATGCACCTCCCGCATCACCTGGTAACCCTAAACACTATAAACTCCACCACCAAACACCAAAAAGCCTTTTTTATACCTAGCGCCGTCTACCCTGAATGATATCCTTCGATGAGAAAGCTCACGCAAAAACATAATGAATGTAGAGAGTTGACTAACATATATTCGGAGTTTTTGTAGGTTTGAGATCGATAGACAAGGACGGGAAAGTTGTAGGACTATAGTGAGAATGTTCTAACGCAAGTTCTGTTTAATGTGGTCTGTAGATTATAGTTCAGGACACGATCGCTGATGACAAGAGAGTTCCAGTGATTTTTAAACCTCTTTTTCATGATTTTACTTTCTTGTTTGCTTGAGGACAAGCAAAGTCTAAGTCTGGGGGAGTTGATAACATCCTATTTTTATCCATTTTTAGCTATTGTTTTCTTGTGTTTTAGGAAGTGTTTGATGTTATTTCAAGGATAAAAGGATGATTGCCGAGTATTTTTAGAGTCAAGAAAGTTTTACAGGTTTAAAGGCAAAATGGACCAAAAAACAAAAAAAATACGTTTCAAGACAGTTTTGGAGCACCAAAAGTTTAGCATCCGTTGGAGGCCTTTCTATCATCAAATTGAGAGATCTTTGGCTCTATGGAAATCTAGATGAGTCAAGACTCATATTGAAGTGGAATCAATTTAATACGATCTGCCAAATGTTTTTTACACCCGATTGAAGGAAGCATGTCCAATACCGGTCACAAGGCATGTGAACGGTCTGTAAGCCCTCGTCCCACCAGGGACCGGTCACAGCCCACGTGACCGGTCCAGAAGTCCTCGTTCCTGCAACTTATCAAAACGCCGAGTTTTGCTCTAAAAAGCCCTAAACCAACTTCTTGGACCCCAAGACCTATAAATACTTGTTTCCACCAATATTTTGACATGTGAAAGAGTTGGAGAAGCTCCAGAGAACCCTCACAGCAGCCGTGACCAGATATCCCTCTGTCGTTCCTCTTTGAAGCTTTGAAGATCATCAAAAACTCTTTCCCATCGTTTGTTTACTTAAGATTCATAAGGAAGAAGTCTTACCTCTTTGTAACTGATTTCTTAGGAGTAATCTCTGAATCCCATCTACTGTTCTTATTCGATTATGCTTATGAGTTTCTTAAACCTTGCATAGATGATATCTTTAAGTATGTCTAAGTAGTTTATTTGTTGGGTTTAAAGGGTTAATCAAAGGGGATTGATGTTCAATTAGTTGAAGTGGCGATTCTCTAGGGTTTGTTTGTTTACACTGTTCTTTTGTTTTGAGTTTAATCCTAATGCATGTAGTTTAGTGTCATGAACTAACTCTAATCACAGGTAGATAGATTTTGTTGCCAACGAGTTTATTTACTATAACCTAGACTTGGAGGAGCATCGTGTTATAACGTGCGCAAGTTGATTTATAGAACTCTATGGACAATAATCGAACCTGCTTAATGCTAGAATATATGTGTTGTTGCCTGCGTAAGTTGAGTAACAGAGTATATAGACTTTAGATAAACGATTTGTGATTTGCATGTTGTTTGTTCATTCGTGTTTCGTAGTCCGAGATTTAGAAGTAAACAATTCACATGCCTTAGGTTTCCTTGAATGATCGTCTATCAATTCTCCTGCGATCCTTTGAATGTTCAACGCCTTTCTCTTATTGATTTACCTTTACGATTAATTGCCTTGCTTTCTTTCCTCGTTAATTTAGTTTCATCTGTGACAACACCAACACTGCTTTATATTATCGTTCTAGTTTTACTATTTTCTAACGGATTTGTAGCGCAACGTGCTCTCTCTGTGGAATTTCAATCCTTAAATACTACGACCGATTTACTGTACACTTACAGTAGTTATGTCTATTTGAAGTAAAAGATTGACACACCATCACCTTCTGATTTTCTACTGCTCTTGATACTCATATATTGTCTTCGTTACTTCGTTGAATAGTAATAGAAAGTTTTGATCTTGAATTCTATCATTAACCTATGAAGTTGTGAATCATATATAAATCTATTTGCTTCACTTCTTGGCATCCCTTTGAATCTGGTGTTTCTCTTCTTTTTTTCCTCTTAAATGTTATCATCAAAGTTAGGCAAAATGGGTTTTAACTTTTAAATACTAGATAAAAACTTGCGTTACGCTGCAGAGTGTTTTATAAATTAATTTTGTTTTAATATAAGTATGATTGGTAGAAATTTAAACACTTCTAGGATAAGCTATTATATTTTTGCTCAGATTTTAATAGTTTTTATTTTATTATATATTAATAAATACATGATATATATTACTTTTACAAAATAAATGTACCGTATAGTCAATCTGTATACTTTTTTTTTATGTTTTTATTATGTGTATAACTTTTTATTCATGTTTGATTTGTCTTTACATTATAATATATGTATATATATTTCAACGACTATTATACTTCAAGAACCATAGATTATTTCCGTTAAAGATATTCATAGTGCACAACCATAATTTGAATCACACTGAAAATATTTAACATAGTCTTTTATTTTTATATAAAAAAAAATTAACCACTAGATCACAATATTTAGTTAAAACCATAACTTCATAATTTATTTTATATCATAAATATTTAATATAAAATTATTTTCTAATTATGATATGCCTCTTGTTCTTGGGATTTTGTAAAATTTGTAATCACTTTCATAGATGAGGGCTGAGACCAAAACAACCACAATCTTAATGTTAGTAGAAAATCAAAGAAACACTATTTAACTGTTATATTCCAACGCAATTACACTTTATATATGTAGATTAAAATACAAATATATGTATATTTACGTCACTTATTTTAAACATGTTTTTTGATTTGATGTACTCAATATACACCATAATTTTGGTTATAGAGTGGGACTGTAATTTACATAACTAAAATATTTAAAAATGATATTGAACCAAAATCAAAGTGAAAAAATGAATAGACAAGCTTTTTAAAACTTTATATATATATGTGTCTAGATGATATAAATAATATAAATATACTGATCTAAAAGTAATTATAAATATAAAGTTTACATTTAGATATTTGATCTCCATTTAATAAACGTGAAATTTTTTTTTGTCCATGTGTCAATATAATTAAACTGATGTGTATTATATTTTTTTTTAAATTGATTTGTATTTTTAATGATGTGTCACTGCTGAAAGAATTTATTTTATTTTTATTTTATCAATATGTACAAGTTCCTAAGTACTTCTGTAAAAAGTTTGTTTCGTGTCCCTTCAAAATGCAACAAATGAAGGGTCGATACTCTATCTTGATATAATATTTGGGTGTGACATAATCGGTTTGGGATTTTGTCTATCTAAGACGTTTAAAAACAAATGAGTACTTATGGATCACAAATGAGTACTTATGGATCTTAAAACTTAAAACGTTTGGGCCGAATCATTCGATGGTTAAAGGCCCTAAAAGTCCATTAAGAATATGAAGAAAATTGGAATATCGGAGAAATGGTGGACAACGCAAATGGCGGCAGCGATATCAGCGACTTTGGTATTCGCTGCAAGACGTCCTTTGGTCTGTAGTTTATCGTCTTCTTCGAGGCCGAACACGAGAAAGCTTGTTCTATATTCTAAACCAGGATGTTGTCTCTGCGATGGTCTTAAAGAGAAGCTTCACGCTGCTTTCTCTCTCTCCTCTGGTTCTGATTCACTCAACGACGTTACTCTTCAGGTCTCCCTTATCTAATATCACTACTAACACAGAAGTTTTTATTCAAAGTTTTTCAGAATTTCGTATGATTAACTGGGGAATTGAAGATTCTGGATTGATTAAGTGGATAAACATGAACCTGAAATTTGAAAAATTGGATATATTTTGTCAAAATTTATGATATTGTTGTGATTTTGATGGGAATTTTTAGGTTAGGGGAATCACTGTGACTACAAAATTTTTATTAGAGCCTCGTTTACGAAGATTTAACACATTGTCAACTGGTTTCGAGTTGAATATATGGATGTGACTTTGTGGGATTTATGTGGTTTTGGATGGATTAAGTGGATGCACACATGAACAGGAATTTAGATTTGGGGTTACTTTGTGAAGGTTGTTTGGATTAATGTCGTTCCGTTGGGTTAAGGAAAATGGTATCAGAGCCTCGTACACTTGTGATTACGTTCCAGGCTTGTCTTATGCATATATTTTTAAATGGACATGGACCAAGATAGTCATTGCTGATTGGTTTTCTGAAGGACTTCAAAATTGGAGTTACTTTGTGGGTTTAATGTGATTTCATTGGGCATTGTTAGGTAAGGGATATCACTACGAATCCCGAGTGGGAAAGAGCTTATCAGTATGAGATACCAGTCCTGGCTAAAGAGAACTCTGATGGCAAAGAGGTGTGTGTTGTTCTACATTCAAAACCCTTCTTTGTTTTGTAGAACTGTATAGATTCATTTCCAATTATTACTTTATGGCAGGAAATTTTGCCAAGGTTATCTCCACGTTTAAGTGTGGAAATCATTCAGAAGAAGCTACTAGCTGCCTTTAGTTGATCAATTACGTGCACGACAACGAAAAAAAGAGAAGAAAACATGTGTAAGGTTGTACTCTTTTGTGTGCTACTCTCATCTGAAAGAACCGTGTTTCAGTTTCATACTGCTTTTCTTTTTCCTCTCTAGTCAGTGGAAATATTATTGCTTTATATGAATGGCCGATGCTGATTTGCTTCTTACGCTACGCTAACAAAGCGAACTCTTCGTTTTGCATCTTTGACTAATCCATTAAGTTGAATGACTCCATGAGTGAATTTGCTAGAATTGTCGCCATATTTGCCTTTTTACTTTCTATGTATAGTTATTGTTAGCTTGTTGCCAATACTATGACGTCTACAAGGCACGTTACTTTTTCAGTTTCTTTATAACCATTTATATCCTTTTGTTGCTTTCTTCTGGTGTCGAAAAGAAAAAGGTTTGATGAACTTTCTTTAGCTTATGAAAGGTATTGTTCTGGCAATTTGATTGTGAAATGCTTTTCCGGAAGATGTCTAATTTATTACGGTATTTTCTTGAATTTGAGCACTTCTATTACTTTCACGGAACTGCCAGTCCTTCATCAACTAATTAGATTTGTATATCTTTCCGCATTGTCTACTTTTAGTATAGATTGCGATTTGTCAAGCAACACTAATTTTCTTTTCCATAACTTTCACGACTGACCATGATGTTTTGTGCAATATCATTCCCGATATAGGTGCTGCGATGCAACTTTTCGGTAACACCTTGCAACTCAGAATTCAATTTCTCTATGTCAAACTGAAAGTAAGTTTGCTCATGTAAGCATTCATTATCTTGGAATAAAACTAGTTTTGCAATCATTTAGGTCTCTTATGTTTTTTGTCGATCACTCAGATTTTATGATCAAATCCTTTCTCGCTCTTCTCAACAAATACATTACTACATTCATACTATGATAACATATTACTATATTAGACAAAACAAGCTGGGGCATTTGTGGTGAATGAAAACAATGGTTAAGTAATTTTATTTTGTATCTTCTAGAGATCCTGAAGGTACTGCCTAAAATGGTCCCTGCATCGACGACATATTTTCTTCACTTGTCACCTTCATTGTAAATGTATCTACCTGATAAGTCTTTTACATATTATAAAAATTCTTTATCGATCAATCAGTGGTTGCATCTTTTGGCTGTATTATTGAGTTGAGAGCCATAGGATTATGGTTTAGTGGAACGAATCAGTCTTGATCAAATACTCATCATGTTCTTTAGTGCAAAATCTAATATTCACTTGAAACAAAACATCTTTTTGTTTAGTTGAACGAAAAGTTTGATAATAGTGTCGTATTTTGAATTATTCATTCTCTTTTTTTTCTTATCATTCTTTCTTTAAAGTATGGTTTATATAATCTTTATAGGGTGGGTGATAAAAGCAATTAGCTAGCTTTTTAGGCATATCCTCGTGTACCTTAGTTGGAACAAATAATCTACATTTTGGCATAATCTGTTTCTGTTTCCTCATTGACGATGGACGGATTAGCATGATGACACGTATGTTCTCCATGAAATTAGCAACTTTTTGCATGCTTTCTCGAGTATATCAAATTTTGTCTTGCGAGCTAGGGTGGATTGATTTGTTCATGTATTATATAAAATTAAGTTGTCGATTTTAGAATACGAAATTTGATCTTTGGAGACTATTAGTTACATATTTTACACCATAGTGCATTGTGAAGCAAGCAATGGTTTGGTTTGGTATGATAAGAAAGCAAATGATGTGTTGAAAGACTTCTTCCAAGTATTAATGTGCTTCTAATGATTCGTTTGATCTTCTTGAGTGGTTACAAGTAGCGCTGGGCACGAGTACTCGTTATTCGTCCCGTACCCGTTATTTACCTCGTACCTGCCTTGAAAAAACAAGTATTCATGTTGTCAAACCAAGTAACAAGTAATATAATTTAGATATTTACAAGTACAAATCAAGTAAAAAATAATTAGAAAAAAAAACTAATATCCGACTTGTTTTACATGTTATTCGTTTTTATTTATTATTTTATATACATATATTTTGTATTGTATTAGTTTTTAAAAACATATTTGAAAGTTAGGTCATAAAGTAAAATAATTTTTAAGCAGATAAAAAACATGACAAATAATCAACAAGCAATTGCAAGTAATTTGCAAGTAACTTGCAAGTTATCAGCAAGTAACTCGCAAATAACAAGTCATGAAACAATGCAAGTAACTCGCAAATATTTCAATTTTTAGCAAATACTTGAAATTACGGATATTCGTTTTCAACAAGTCAAGTACAAATACAAATTTTTACTATTTGTACAAGGCATATCAAATAACAAATATTTTAAAAATAGCGGATACCTGCCTTTTGTCCACACCTAATCAACATCATCTTTATTTCCTCCAATTGATAAGGATAAAGTTGGCCATCTTTTGTTACTGTTATAGAATTCTTTAGTCATGCTTTATATGATATTCTTTACTACTAATTATTTGATTCAATTTTTTTTGGAATTTTAAATTACGCTTTTTCTGTCTCTCTACTTTGGTATATCAAAGTCTGATGTGTTGAAAGACTTCTTCCAAGTATTAATGTGCTTCTAATGATTCATTTGACCTTCTTGAGTGGTTACAAGCACACGAACAAATATCACTATGCAAACGGCCAAAGAAAACAAAATTTTAACGGCTTTATATTTTATAACATTTTCAGCTCTTAGATATATTAGAAACTCAATATGATTGTTCAAATTGTGACTTATAGTAATTTCTAAAAACTTCTTCCTACGCCTTAATTCGTTTCATAACCGATGAGGTTAATAATATTGTTAAAATTAATGCTTTCTCTTTTTAGTATTGAAAGTTTTAAATATGCATGGTAAACTTTAAAATTCCATATGAACTTCCAAATTATTACAAAATATCGATTTTTAGCTATCGAAATTTCAGTATGTTGTGTCTTGAATTGTATGCGGTGATCTTGTGTATTGTAAACTTTATAGTTTGAATGATCCATATTTATAGAAATAGTAAAAAATATAATATATTAATTAAATGACGATCTAATAGATAAGACCAACATAGAAGTAAATATATTGATCTACATCAAATAATTCCATATAACCCCTAAGCATTCGCCTAAACCACACATCAGCTTTTTATTTTATTTATACTACCACGAATTTTTTATTTTCTCATCTACATTTTACATAAATCGGCAGAATTTAATCGTCATTTTCACCATCATTGTTTTTATAATTATAGAGAACGATTGGTAATGACTGTGGCTTTAAACTTTTGTCTTAGGTAATAGTAAGCGAACCAATCGACTCCATAGTCAGTTAGTTACAATATGGATTACTTTTGTAGGTTTGATGAACGTATGCTTCATTTTATGCTATATGCTCTTTTAGTATCAAAATAAATGATGTTTTAGCATTTTTTAAAAAATAATTGATGTTTAGTTTGTATTTCCAATGCAATAATGTAGTTCATTTAACTCTACTACTTATTTATACTATTTAGACTAATTAATACAATAAAAATACTAACAATCTCTCCAGGCCTGACACCTCAGCATTTTGGCCTGTTCTCATGTTGACACATCATTAAAATCATCATCCAATGAAAACATTTCGATTAATACACATCAACTCTCCAGCTTGACACATTAACTCTCCACCTTGCCACAACATTTTTTCATTAAAACACATTATTTTAAAAAGATAACCAATCAAATTAAATACAATCACATTTACCTTTGTTTCATATATGAATTCCTTAGCATATTCGATTGTCAAGGCTGCTTTATTTAATAAAATTTGCATCAATTCGTTTCAACTCCTACCAATATATCGGTGAGAAGCTGATCTGATATCTAGGTAAAAACCTGTATTTTAATAAATAATTAGGTAAAAATCCGATCTATGCACAGATGAATCTTAATCTATTTAATTTTATATATAGTTTTATTAATAGTAAAAATATATACATTCATTTAATTTTTTAAGAGCGGTCACTATATTTTAAAAGTATATAGTGATTGTGTTTAGTTTTATAATATAATTTCAAACATAGCACATATTTTAAATCGGAGTTTCTTTCAAATCACTAGATCTGAGACGACCACACCCGTTTTTTTTTTTAAAACAACTAATACGCCCATACATATTAGTTATGCACAAACCGGTTTTAAATACAACAAAACTTTTTATTAAACGCATAGCAAACCGTTAAACTACAGAAACGCAAACAATAAAATGTAACCAAGTTCACAACACAACAACAACAACAACAACAACACCACAACCAACAACCGAGTCCTAATCATCTCCTCCTCGTCGTCTAGATTCCACGATCACACTTTATCTTTACCTACAACGCAGAGAAACACAGAGATGCGTAAGTATTATCACAAATACTTAGTGAGGCGGTCCTCCCATCTACGAGCTATACACACAAGCAAGTAAGATAATAAACTGCTCAGAACGCAAAAACACAACAATCACAAATGATAAGCAACCGGATCGATCGATCCATGCTTGGATCGATCGATCCCAGCCCAAAAACAAACACGGATCGATCGGTCCAAGCCATGGATCGATCGATCCGAACACACGAACCAATCCAGCGACTTACACACCTTTTGGATTGATCGATTCTTCCATGGATCGATCGATCCCCTTAACCTACTGCAACTCGAGACGGAAAGCTTTGGATCGATCGATCCCTCCGCTTCTGCAATCCGATCTCGACTCCAACCACCGCACACGACCAACGACCACCCAACCTTGCTTCCTACAGACGATTAGGCACAAACCCAACCCCAAACACCAACGAAACAAGCAACACACACCAAAGCAACAACAAATCGAAACCAAACATCACCAAGAACACACAAACTTCTCAAATGCTTAGATAAGTTCAAGGTCATGCACTCACCTTGATTTCGGACGGATTCGGACTGAGATAGCACCACAACAAAGCTGGTGAACTCCTTCACACTTCCACAAACGATTCTCTGCAACTCTCCAAGCCACACCAAGCTCAAACCCCTTCCTTGATAAGCAATAACAAGCTTTTCTCTTTGATTCCCTTTCTCTACCCCCAAAACCTTCGAATTCACACTCTCCTTTTTCTCGCACAAGCTCCAACAATCGCCCAGGAAGAAGAAGGAAGAATAAGGACGCGAATAGAGAGGTAGGTGAGGCCAAAGAGAACAAAAAGGAAGTTACCGACACATGTGGATCGATCGGTCCACTCCTCTTTTATGCAAGATCGATCGATCCAGCTCCGGATCGATCGATCCGCGCTCTTGACCAGCCAAACAACAACTTGGCAGATCGATCGATCCACCCTCTGGATCGTCGATCCACTTCCTTAGCCACTCAGCGACTGAGCCACGGATCGACCGGACCAACCATGGATCGATCGATCCACTCTCTTTTCTGGTCAACCTTTGACTTTTCGACCCTCGGTCAATCCGCTTCCCGTTCCCGAGAAACTCCATTTCCGAAACACTTAAGATTGATTCCAAAGAGAGAGATCACATTTTTGTCAACCTCATTGAATCAAAACGCCTTGATACGATCCTTCTGTAACTTCCCGACAAAAATTCCTTTTTCCAAAACACGGGCGTTACAATTCTCCCCCACTTACATAGATTCGTCCTCGAATCTTCAGCACAATCCATATGCGATGAACTCAACTCACAATCGTCGCAACGATTCTCTTAAACCTTGACCCGCCCGACCAACACAACTCAAACACGAGATTGAACACGATCAACCTCCGAGGTCTACATTCAGTCGTTATGCTTATAAACATCCCTTAGACATTCAGTGCTCCTAATACAACTTGTACTCGTACCACTTCACCCTCAAGACCAAAGTCCCTCGAGTCTCGGTACCACATGCCACTCACACTCTCGGGTCACAAAGTCCCTCGAGCTAACGGCACAAAAATCCGTACCACTCACACTCTTAGACACAAAGTCTTCGAGCTATCGATACTAACTCATACCACTCGCACTCTCAGGTCACATGTCCTTCGGGCTATAGGTATATCTCTCATACCTCTCGCACCCTCCGCTCACACGTCCCTTGAGCTATGGTATCTGGAAACTACTCATCCCCTCACGAGTTGTACAGGACCAACTGTCCTTAGAGCAATAAAGTCTAAACGTCTATAAATATCTCTGACTAAAACTACCTCACCTGGTCCGCGTAAAGCATCACGATGCCATACTCAACCACACATATTCCAACCCGGAATATCACCTCAACCATGACCAATCCTCAGGTCAAATCAAAACATCCCAACACACACAGGGCTGTTTCTCATATCCAAATACGAAGGACATTTCCAGTTCACATTCTCATAAACTTCTTTTATAACTACAAGCTCAAAACCTCATGACACCACAAGTCATAACCAATAAGAATTACTCATCTTATTACCATTCAAATGTATTAATCGTTTACACACACAAAACGAAATACAACATGAATACACAAAGCAAACAACTCTCATTCTGAAACTGGAACCAACGATGAAAAGCTCAAGCGTCGGCTTGTTTCTCGAACCACTTCTCGAATCTAGCTTTCATCCGCTCCTCTGGTTCCCAAGTTTCCTCCTGAACACCGTCACAGTCCCACAAGACTCTCATCATCGGAATCCTCTTCCGACGAAGCTCCTTGACCCACCGGTCGAGAACCCTCACTGGCCTCGTCTCTAAAGTCATGTTGGGCTGAAGATCTGACGGAATCTCAGCCAACACCTTATCATCCCTATGCAAGCACTTCTTCAGCATCGACACATGGAAAACCTTGTGAAATGCTTGCATAATTTCTGGTAACTCCAACCGGTACGCGACTGGTCCAACTCGACCAACAATCCTAAACGGACCCATATACCTCGGACTCAACTTAGTCTCGGTAATAGACCTGTTCGGACCTCGCAACATCGCCATCTTGAGATACACTCTATCTCCCACTTCGAACTCAAGCTCTTTTCTCCTCTTATCGGCATAACTCTTTTGCCGATCCTGAGCTTCTTTCATGTTCAGCTTCAAAACTCGGATCTTCTCCGTAGTTTCTTGAACAAAATCAGCACCTAATGTGCTCCTCTCCCCCACTTGGGTCCAGCACAACGGTGTACGACATGGCCAACCATACAGAGCCTCGTATGGAGCCATTCCCATACTCGCCTGGTAGCTATTGTTATAAGCAAACTCTACCAAGCTCAGGTGATCCACCCAATGACCTCCCCAGTCAAGCACACACATCCTCAGCAAATCTTCGAGAGCCTGAATCGTTCTCTCGGATTGTCCATCCGTCTGAGGATGATAAACGGTACTCCAATGCACCTTAAAACCCATCTCTGGCTGGAACACTTTCCAGAACTCTGAAGTGAACTTAGAATCCCGGTCTGACTCGATACTCGCTGGTACTCCATAAAGTCTCACTATCTCCAGCACGTACTTCTTAGCCAACACCGAAGCTCCATCGATTTTCTTGATGGCCAAAAAATGTGCAATCTTGGTCAAACGATCAACAATGACCCAAATTGCATCCTTGGTCAGAGAAATTGGCAATCCCACTACGAAATCCATCGTAATCATATCCTATTTCCACTCTGGAATGGGTAAACTTCGCAACAATCCGCTCGGTACCTGATGCTCTGCCTTCACTAACTGGCACGTATCACACGCTGCGACCCAATTAGCTACATCCTTTTTCATCCCGACTCAGTGATAATACCGCTTGAGATCTCGGTACATCTTAGTCGCTCCCGGATGAATCGAAAACATACTCGCATGAGTCTCACTCAGGATTTCTCGCCTTAAACCCTCATCCTTGGGTACGCATACCCGTCCATGCACCAGAATAGTCTCATTAGCAGAGACCTGATATTCTGAACCCGCTTCCCTGGAAGCATTAACCAAACCCTCATCTTTCTCCTGAGCCAACCGAACCCTGCTCAGAAGATTCGTCTGATTAGCTGCCTCCAAATCCAATGGTTCCTGAGATAAAACACACAATCTCAACAAACCAAGTTCACACACCAACGACTCCATGTCCTGCTTCCGAACCGAAACCACACGTTTACGACTCAGAGCATCCGCAACCAAGTTCGCTTTACCAGGATGGTAAGCGATCTCCAGATCATAATCCACCACCAACTCCATCCAGCGCATCTGCCTCAAATTCAACTCAGGCTGAGTGGAAATGTACTTCAGGCTCTTATGATCTATAAACACCTGAACCTTTCTGCCATAAAGATAAGACCTCCAAATCTTTAAGGCGAACACCACCGCAGCCATCTCAAGATCATGGGTAGGGTAGCTGCCCTCATGCTTCCTCAACTGCCTCGAAGCATAGGCAATTACCTTTCCCTGCTGCATCAACACACAGCCCAGACCAACTCCCGAGGCATCTGCATACACCACGTAAGGCTCACCCAGCTCAGATAATGCCAATACTGGCGTACTAGTCAACATCGTCTTCAGGTTTGCGAAACTCTCCTCACACTCAGGAGACCAAACAAAAGGAACATCTTTCCCTGTCAGCTTCATCATAGACTTAGCCATACTCGCAAAACCCTTGACGAACCTCCGGTAATAACCTACTAACCCGAGAAAACTCCGAATCTCAGTAGCATTCCTCGGCCTCGGCCACTCCCTGATAACCTGAATCTTCTCTGGATCCACATAAACTCCCTCTGCAGACACAATGTGGCCCAGAAATCCAATATCTCGCTGCCAGAAACTACATTTGCTCAACTTAGCAAATAGCTTCTGTTTCCGCAGCTTCTCCAGGACAACTCTCAGATGCTTCTCATGCTCCTCGGAACTCTTCGAATACACCAAAATGTCATCGATAAAGATAAACCAACCTCCCTTGTTTCCTTTCGAAAACAACACGCCCTTGGTGACAGTCTAGATGCGCTCTGAACTTCCCTAGCCAATCCATGCCCAAAATGACGTCATAAACCTCCACCGAGCAAATGACCAAATCCGCTGGCATAGACTCTCCACCACTTGAACATCCACGTCAACAACTCGACCATGAATGGTCAGTAGCTTCTCTCCTGCCACTCTAACAAATCCCAACCGCTCCTCGGTTGCTCCCAGTAATTTGCCCTTCTCGGCAAATTCAGGAGTAACGAAGCAATGCGATGCTCCAGAATCAAACAACACGTGGGATTCAACACCTCCTCCAACCAGGGTCCCTGCATATTTCTCATACGCTTAGAACCCTGAGACCCCATCACGGAAACAATAAATTCTAAACACAATAATTTCACTTAGGTAAGTTTAACAAAATTACCTGTGATCGGCCTGAAACTCGGGCCTCCCGTCTCCACAATGGAATACACTCGGGGCACCACTGCACTCTGAATAGCTAGCGACACCGTTGCTGTCTCCCTTTGCAAGTTGGGGCATCTCAGCTTGATATGCCCCGCCTCTCTGCAATGGTAGCACACACGCGTATCCACACGCGCCTCGCCCTTCTACGGGCAACTCGCCACCCTGTGATCTTTGCTTCCACACCTAAAGCATCCCGGACCACTCTGCGTAACACTGGAAGAACTCTCCATCTTCCGTTTCTGTCCTTGCATTGGCCTACCGCCTCTGCTCGGACCGAACTGCTGCTGCGGCCTCCTCGCCTGAAAGTTGGGGCTAACAACCACCACCTCATCTCTCAGACCCTCCTCCAGCAAGGCAGCTGTCTCCACCAACTCCGCAACCGTGCCAAAAACTCTCACCAGGCAACGGTTCCTCCACTCAGCCCGAAGACCCAACAAAAATCTTCGTACCCGGATCCTCTCGCCCTCCAATGCTCGACCCACATACACACTGAGACGGTTAAACTCCGCTTCATACTCTTGGACAATCCGGTTCCCCAGAGACAAATCCAGGAACCGACCCTCCAACCGGTCAAGCGCCTCTTGAGGAAAATATTTGGAATTAAACTCCTCCACAAAATCCTCCCAGACCATCTCCGCCTGCTCTCTCCTGGCCGCAACATCCCTCCACCAGAGATGTGCATCACCCTCCAGGTAATGAACCGCCAGGTCAACCCGGTAATCGAAAGGAAGTTCCGCTCGAACCTCCTTCTCCACGCATCCGCGGCCTCAGGATTGGTACCTCCCGGGAAGAATCCCGTGCTAATCCTCTGCAACTGCTCCATCATCCTCAGGTAGGATGGGAGCTCTTCTGCAACTGCAGCCCTCGGCTGCACCTAAACCACTGGTGGCACAACAGGAGCCTGGACTAGTACCCTCTCTGGTAACCGCTCTAACAGCAAGCCAGCAAACCCGCAATGCGATCATCTCGAACCTGAGCAAACTCCGCTGCAGAACCCGCAACACCCGCTGGAACTCCAGCCACACCCTCAAACCCCTCCTGATACATATGGGGAGCCGCTACTCGCTCAACCGTAGCACTCCGTGCTACACTCTTGGCCACCACTGGAACACAACCACGGCCTCTACCGCTGCCACGGCCTCTACCACGACCTCTAGCACCTCTAGCCATCTGTACCACCAAGAACAGAGACTAAGATACTAAACAACTTACAGGGTAAAGATAACCTACCGTGGAATCTCGAGGGCTCAAGTGATTCTAAGACCCCATGCTCAAACAAATTGACTAACTACCACATAATCAATTTCTAGCATACCACAATTTAACGGTTCAAACACATGCACCAAGCAACACGAAATCCTAGAACCGTCTATGCTCTGATACCAAATTGAGACGACCACACCCGTTTTTTTTTTTAAAACAACTAATACATCCATACATATTAGTTATACACAAAACGGTTTTAAATACAACAAAACTCGGAATTTTTTTAATTAAACGCATAGCAAATCGTTAAACTACAGAAACGCAAACAATCAAATGTAACCAAGTTCACAACACAACAACAACAACACCACAACCAACAACCGAGTGCTAATCATCCCCTCCTCATCGCCTTGATTCCACGATCACACTTTATCTTTACCTGCAACTCACAGAAACACAGAGATGCGTAAGTATTATCACAAATACTTAGTGAGGCGGTCCTCCCATCTACGAGCTATACACACAAGCAAGTAAGACAATAAACTGCTCAGAACGCAAAAACACAACAATCACAAATGATAAGCAACCGGATCGATCGGTCCAAGCCATGGATCGATCGATCCGAACACACGAACCAATCCAGCGACTTACACACCTTTTGGATTGATCGATTCTTCCATGGATCGATCGATCCGAACACACGAAGCAACAACAAGCTTTTCTCTTTGATTCCCTTTCTCTACCCCCAAACCTTCGAATTCACACTCTCCTTTTCCTCACACAAGCTCCAACAATCGCCCAGGAAGAAGAAAGAAGAATAAGGACGCGAATAGAGAGGTAGGTGAGGCCAAAGAGAACAAAAAGGAAGTTGCCGACACATGTGGATCGATCGATCGACACCTGGATCGATCGGTCCACTCCTCTCTCGTGCAAGATCGATCGATCCAGCCCCGGATCGATCGATCCGCGCCCTTGACTTGCCAAACAACAACTTGGCAGATCGATCGATCCACCCTCTGGATCGGCCGATCCACTTCCTTAGCCACTCAGCGACTGAGCCACAGATCGACCGGTCCAACCATGGATCGATCGATCGATCCACTCTCTTTTCTGGTCAACCTTTGACTTTCCGATCCTCGGTCAATCCGCTTCCCGTTCCTCAGCGACTGAGCCACAGATCGACCGGTCCAACCATGGATCGATCGATCCACTCTCTTTTCTAGTCAACCTTTGACTTTCCGATCCTCGGTCAATCCGCTTCCCGTTCCCGAGAAACTTCATTCCCGAAACACTTAAGATTGATTCCAAAGAGAGAGATCACATTTCCGTCAACCTCATCGAATCAAAACGCCTTGATACAATCCTTCTGTAACTTCCCGACAGAAATTTCATTTTCCGAAACACGGGCGTTACAAGATCTCCCAATCAAAATTATATGACAGTCGTGGATTGATGGCTTAATAATATTTTAATAAAAAATAATATACATATATAGTATATATATATATATATAATTTTTTTACCATCATTCTAATATATAATGTTAACGTATATCTAATTTAATATTTGTTTCTATATATATATATATATAATAGATAAATATAGATTTTTTTTTATTAAAACTCTTAGAATCTATAGTTCTACTTTACTTACCCGCATCACACACAAATAAAAAAAAAATTGAATGATTTATATTTTAATTTAATGTGCATAAAAAAATTTGAAGCATTCAATTTAGAAAAAAATTGAAATATTAAATTTGATAATAATAAAAAAATAAAAATATCAAAATTTGGTAACTCTATATATTAGAAGATATTTGAATGTGTTTGAAAATTAGTTTAAAGAGAATAAGGATAAGCAATAATGTGTTTGACAAATGTAATTGTAAATTAAATAAATAAAAAATAAAATAATTGAGAAAAATTATGGATATGTCACATAAGTACTAAAACCTCTATTTTTATATATAGAATATTCAAGATTTTAAATACTCTCAAAATTTAACACTTGAATTTTTATATTTTAGACTAATGCACATTTACGATATTTACTAATGATTAATTTTTATATTTGTTTTCAATTTCCATGTGGTTTGACTTTTGAGTTTTTTTTTTAATTGTTTACGAATCATAATATACAATATGTATCTAGTATATAGTGTTTTATTGCCGATGGACCACCTAAATTGCCTAAGTTTTAGATATTTTAGGCGATGGATTATTGCTTTTTAGCATTATCACTTTTTTGAACAGTAAACTACATAGTAAAACTTCCTAAAAATGGTTAGTGCAAAAACAATGTTTCAGTTTTGAACTTGAAACACTGTAATCTATTCAGTTGCTCTGTAAAGCGTATTTTACATTTCTATAAATTCTCCTATGCACATTTTGTTTTATTTTATTCAATATGGCTCCCCGAGAAGTTTTTTTTTTTTTTAAAGGTTCCGGTGAAGCATGCAGCAAGCAATTGTTTGCTGCAAGCCTTGTAACAAAAATTTGTTTTTACCACATCGCCGTTTTTTTCTAGATAAGTAATAAAAAGAAAAAGGTTGCGAATCTAATGAACGCCAGTCTACAATTCAGCAATTGTTTGCTGCAAGCCTTTTAACAAAAAAAACAAACAATTGTTAGTCACTGAATGAAGAAAAGGGATATGAAGTCCAAACAATTGTTAGTCACTCAGTTTTTCTTTCAACAATTGTTTGCCGCAAGCCTTTTAACAAAAAACAAAATATTAATAGTCACTGAAACAATCTTTCTTTTATTATCATGAAGTCCTCTACGTCGTTCATGGTTGGTTGTGTTTTCATATCCCTTTTCTTCATTCAAGTTCAAGGTAACATTATCAACATCAACACCAATAAAAAGAAAAGGGATGTTGATAATGTTACCTTGAACTTGAATGAAGAAAAGGGATATGAAAACACAACCAACCATGAACGACGTAGAGGAGTTCATGATAATAAAAGAAAGATTGTTTCAGTGACTATTAATTTTTTCTTTCAAGACTTGTTATAATTAAATATACTCAATGTATGCTATATATAGACGTCTCTAACAAATCAGGGAAAGGATTAACATAACAACCATCTGTTGCCGTTGGATTCGTCCCTATAAAGACTCTGCCACTGTACCTAAATCAATGGAATTGACCGGATCATGCGTTTAATTTTAGGAAAATATATAATAGGAAAGAGAATTAAAAAAATATAGATACATATTTATATATATATATATATATATCTAATTTCTTAAATTTAATTTTGATATTATATATACATGTATGTACTATAAAAAGCAAATATATTTGATATATGGAATTCAATATCTTTAATATAAGAAATTTAATAACGATTTATTATAGAAAATTTGTGAAAGATTTATGAATTTTTGTAATGTGAATTAAATCTATAAAGATCTGTAGATAGATAGACTCATGTTTATTACATTAATTTCGTTTTGATAGACTGGTCTAGTGAAGGGGTTCATATTTCAACCAATCAAATTAAAACAAATAATACACACCATCATTTTAATTTTTTTAATATTGACACATGGATTTCTAATTTGTTAAAAAAAACAAAATCAAATTATTTATAAAATTATTTAGATGTAGAAATTGACTACTTGAATTTGGACAAATCTTTTGCCAAAATCCGACATCATTTGGAGACGTAAATGGAGACGTAAGTGCAAGCACATATAATTCAACAAAAAGACATGATATTTAAGATTAAATAGATTGAAGAATATAGATTGTTTTAAGACATGTACTAAATCAAGATTTGGTCATATGATTGTTCAACAGATGCAAAATTCCCGCAGCGTAGCGCGGGTTCTCATCTAGTATTTATAATATATGAGTATTTTAAGTAATTTTACAAATTCTCTTAATTAGTGTGCATTCAACCAAAAACATCCTTTATTTTATGCAAAGAGAATATAAGTAAATAGATCAACGTTGATTTTATCGAACATTGATAAACAACTTTTTAAACCTTTTTTGCTAAAGATAAATAATTCGCCTCAATTATTTATATTTGATATAATGGTAATCACATCATTTAATACCCCTATATTTATAAACAAAAAAAAATAGTAATCAACAATTATATTTTTTCATTTTAAATTATGGTGAAAGCAAATATAAATTTTGATTTATCAATATTAAGATTTATAATAACTAATTTACATTCTTGTAAATATTATATGAATTACAAATACAAAATACTAAATAACACCAATTTAAAATATATATGTGAAAAGAAAAGCCGGGTGGTGCAGTACTCTTCTAGTTTAAAAACAGAATGGAGACTTTTTCATGTTAAAAGAAAAGTATTGTTGATAAGGAAGTCCATATAATGCATGCTTAATACGCAGCAACTACAAACGACACTTTGTGCGCCCATTTCTTTATGTCTTGGCAAGACTCTCTCTCTCCACATATTTCGAATATTCAAAGATTTCCAAATTTTAGATACATCTATTTATATAAGTCTTGAAGTTTCCATCCATAACTTGTACAGCATTTGTCTTTAACGAAAGGTTGACGATTATTTATCTTGTCATCCAATACCTCTATATAAGTAGATAACCGGAAAAAATGTTGAAGGTACAATAACATGATAATAGTCCAATAATCCGACCAAGAAATGGTAGATATAACATAATAGACTAGTTGTATAATTACAAATACAACACTAATTCATGTAAACCAACACAAATTTATGTAAACCTGTTATGGTTGTTTAGTGGTTAAAAATCCGACATTTTGGTCGAGTTTAGGAATCAGTTACTATCTACTTCACTTCCATGTTAGTTAGATTAATTTCGGCACTTCGATGTTAGTTAATATAGGTTTTTTATTAGTAATTAAAAAATCTCAGGTTTATACATATATCAAATCAATCTGAATTTCAACTCAAATTTATTTGGTGAGGAACGAAATCATAAACATTTTTTTTTTTTGAAAAAAACGAAAACATAAACTTTCCACAAGAAAACATCAATGAGTTGAAGGAAAATGCAATTGTCAGATTACTTTTTTCGAATTTGTATATAAAAAAAAGTAGTACATACTAATAAAGTATCTTTCAGTGAAGCCCATATCATAATTATCATTAGCTTCAGGGAGGGAGGAACTTAAAACTAAAAAAAAAAAACTAAAAGCTGAAAAAAAATAAAAAGACATGAAAATTATGGGTTAATGGTGGTGAGCATCAAGTAGTAGTATTCATACGTGGTTAAGAAAGAGAAGGAAATGAGGAGATGGGAACCAACACATGGAACTCCACTCTTTCAAATATTTGTGATTCATGCAAATAGGTATCCACTAGCCCTTCCTCATAATTGAATACTATGTCATCATTCACTTTCTATTTTCCTTTATAAACAAGAATTAATCGACAAACTAACTCTTATTATTGATCTTTTTTACTTTGGCTACAATTTCCAGTTGACGTAAAAGTGCACCTCTAATTTCACCACTCAAAAGTAATTAAGAAAACCTATAATTACGGAAAGACAGTATAAAAGGAGGGTGAAAAAAAAACCTCTCTAAGTACCAAAAACTACAAAAATCAATCCCAATTTATTAAAAAACGCAGTGCAGAAGAGTGGAGGAGAAGAATTGACCATTGTATCTAGGATTGCTAATAGACATGACAAAAATCAATCACATAACTTTGGTTTTCATTTCCATTGATTTGTTATAAGAACTCTTAAGTTTCGTTTTCAAATAATCTTCTTTTGAAAAATCAAAACTTTGGAAAACGTTCTTCTATCTTCGAGATCAAAGATATTAAAAAAATGTGTTTAAAATGGCTTCTACATCTTTTTGATTTTTAATTACTAGTGATATATCCTTCACTTGTTGACTATTAAACGAGCTATCAAATTATCAGCATAATACCATCTCTAATGTATTCTTCTATTTTTTACTCTAAAATAGAGTAAATTTTTTTTCTAATGTATCACTCTATTTTTTATTTTAAAAAATAATACTATAAAAAATAGAGTTACTCCAAATATAGAGTAAAAAATAGGATTACTCTATATTTTACAATACTTGTTTTAGAGTAAAAAAAAGAGTGATACATTAGAAAAAAACTCTACTCTATTTTAGAATAAAAATAGAAAAATATATTATAGATTGTCTAAATATATCAAGAGTGAGTGGATAAAGTGTGTTTAATATTCCTATTAACTTAGCCAGCAATAAGAGCATTAAATTCAGCTTGTTTCCTAGTTCAATTCATGTTTAGGGTGACATTTCTAGTTTCTAGAGATATTCTCTAAACATAATTCAAGAACACTTTCGTTAACAAACTTCTATAATTTCTAAAATTTATTTTTAGTTTGTCGGGATAATCCTAGCATTAAATATAATGGAAAAGCAAATCCATATATAAAGCAAGTATCAATTAATATCTAATTAATTAAAACACCAAAAGGATTCACATAGAATTTGGATATTACTCACTACACATCATACAACTGAAAAAACTCATAGTATAATTTTGAAAACCCACAGTAATAAGATATGGCATATTTGAATTATGCTCCCTGAATTACCGACTAAGTTAGTGATTGTCATAATTAGTCGACAACTTTCTGACTTAATTAGCAACAAACTTATCGCTTCGCTAAGTAATGGATAGTTAGCGATATTTTTCTAAGTTGTAATTTTTTCGTCACGCTATTTTTTTTTTTTTTTTTTTTTTATGAAATGTTAAATTTATTGAACCAAAAGAAAGTTATTTACAAAGGAAGAGTCACACTAAGGAAGTAAAGAAGAGACTTGAAACAGTAGAATCAACACAAACAAGCCAAACACAAAACAAACACAAGAGCAGATAACACCCGAAGTTAACGAGTAATAACCATCGATCAAGCAAACCAACAAACTTTGTGGTTGATGAGGAAGAGAGAGCCTGTATTCGATTGGTGATTGTTGTTTCTATTACGTTGGTGACTTGACCTGCAGTACTATTAATTAACGATAGTACAACAACGAACATTTCTATCATTATTTATTGATAAATTGACAACATTTAGTTCCATAGTTGTTCTGTCAGCAAAACCTCATTTCATTCGCACAAGAAATTTTTGTCGTTACTATAGGTTGCCATTGCCGCCCTTGTTTCCATATGCAGTTCTCTGTTTAGTTTGGAATTCTATAAGCTACGTCGGTTATAGGCAAGAGTCTCTAGCCGTCCAAACCCGTTTGGTCTGGGAGCCAACTTCTCTATGTTTTCTTTTATGATAAAAAGTACTCTATTCTTTTAAAAAACCTAGAAAATATTTGTTCTACGATGCGATATTTATACTTGTTTGTATCCAACTAAATAAATATATTATTATCTTGTGGTGAAAGTTATGTATAATCTATGATATTAAGATTATGTTATGTTTTTGAGTACTTTTATGTTAATAATATTAATTTGTAATCATTTTAAAGAATAAAAAAGTTTAACTAGAACTGATTAGAATGACTTTTTAAGATGGCAGTATTTAACTGACTGACCTAAAATAAATTTCTAATAATTTTAGCTGGCAATATTAAGTGAAACGAACTAAAAGGTGGTGTTTAGTTAGTAGTAGTATAAAGGGGTTAGTTCTCTTGGATCTAATGGTTTAATTTTTTAATACGGATGATTTTTATTTATTGGAATATTTAAAGTTAATCTTGAAAGAGATTATGAACGAGGTTTAACAAAAATAACTGCGGTTATGAAAGAGATTATGAACGGAGATTATCAAATGGAACGAATCAGCCTGACCAAAAAGTTTTGAAAAATGGAATAGCTTAGGCTTCTTTAACACCCTCAATTTCATAGATATTCTCTGTTTTTTCTTTTTTTAGTTTAATGTTAAGATTTATACCAAATAAAAAAAATTTATATATTATAATAAAATCCAAAAAAACACTTAATTATAAAGAGAGAACAATAGAACATCATATATATATATATATATATGAGTTTTTGTCACATTTAAAGTGGGTTATTGATACAACTAAAATAAAAATCAAAAAGAAAAATTGCGACTGTTGGATCTTCCGACGAAAAAAAAAATTAGATGGTTCCGTATTGTGCGATCTACAAAAAAAACTTTGTAGAATAAATTTTACTTATTTTATAAAAAAAAACTCTATGATTCTGCTCTTTTTTCCAAATAATATTCTTCTGCTTTTCTTATAAAGAAAAAGACAAACATGAATAACTAACAGCGGTTATACTCGAAATCCGACGTCGTTCCCACGTGCTTCATGATGAACATTTAACATAAACGTTCGGACTCTTCGGGACACTTAATCGAAACATACACGTAGCTAATACTAGACGTGTAGATTTTAGGTTTACGTGTTTATCAAGTTGGGCGAACACTTTTACAAAAACAAAATTAAAAAAAAAAAGAGCCTATGACGTGTGCAACAGGATAATAATGTTAGCAAAAGAATCATCAGCGCATTATATGATATTGTTTGCTTTACTATAAGCTTGAATGAACCCATACCAATCCAAAACAGCAATTATATATCATCTTTTTTTTTTTTTTTTATTGAATAACGTATCCCATTGGTCGTGTCCTGATAGATATACATATTCATATAGATGAATACTTTATATTTTTTTCTTTTGCTAATTTACATGACTCTCGATCAGGGGAAAAACTAGTTCTCATGTTTATCCAAAACTCTATATCACCTTTTTGATGTTTTTTATATAAGAAGACCCGTTCATCATACTCTTTCAATAACCTTGACAGAAACAAATAAACAAAAAAATCAATAACTATGGAGGGTGTAAGTGCAACTATGCATAAGTGTAGGCCTTATTTGTTAATGATATTTTTGCAATTTGGAGCAGCAGGAACGTATATTGTCATTATGGCCACTCTCAACCAAGGCCAGAACCGTTACGTCGTAATTGTGTATCGTAATCTTGTGGCCGCTCTTGTCCTTGCACCTTTTGCACTCATCTTTGAAAGGTCAGTCTATGTTTAAACAATATTAATAATGCTCTTCTTTTGGACAAGATGTTTCTTAATTAGCATGTTGTTGCCTAACAGTGATTCTTATTGTTGCTACAACATAAAATCAGATTATTCTGGACAGGATTAACAGAAACCTATAAGCTTTGAACTAATTGAATGTTCGTTTTGATTTCGATTTTGTAGGAAAGTGAGGCCGAAGATGACACTATCTGTTTTCTGGAAAATAATGGCACTTGGTTTCTTAGAGTAAGAATAAGCTTCCCATTTCACATTCTTAATTCTCAAAACAATAAACATTATGTTTTGGATAAGAAAAAAACAGAGGCAGAAAATTTTATACAGTGACAAGTACCCTTAATGCATACTCTCCATACCGGCCTGTGTGTAGGCCAGTCTTGGACCAGGGTTTTGGTTACTTGGGGATGAACATGACATCAGCAACATATACATCTGCGATCATGAACATTCTTCCTTCTGTCACATTCATAATAGCTTGGATTTTAAGGTAATCTATGGTTTAAACACATATTTTAAACCTAGTTGAACATTATAATTAACTGTGATATATGAACAGAATGGAGAAAGTGAATATAGCAGAGGTACGAAGCAAAGCAAAGATAATTGGGACATTGGTGGGTCTTGGAGGGGCATTGGTAATGACATTGTACAAAGGTCCGCTTATTCCTTTACCATGGTCTAACCCGAGTATGGATCAACTAAACGGACATACCAACAGTTCACAAGACCATAACAATTGGGTTGTTGGAACCTTGTTGATACTCCTCGGTTGCGTTGCGTGGTCTGGTTTCTATGTTTTACAGGTACGCTCCTTACTTTTTTGTTCATACGTAATATATACTTACCAATCCACAAACCATATAATATAAAAGTCGAAATTATTGTTAGTTGTTACGGAACTTTTTGGCTGCCGAGCCAGTGCATTGTGTAGAATCCTCCATTTTTTTTTAAAAAAAGCAAATTATATTGAAACTTTTTTTTTTATGACAATTATATTGAAACTTTAAAATATGTATATAGCTAGGATCCCAATTTTAAAAAATATAGCACTTTACAACTTCACATAGGCGTTACATATAGAATTGGTATAAAATCTCTCAATAGATATAGATAGAACCCAACCACTAATTAAAGATATATGTGTCTCCTTGATATGATTTTTGCGTGAACTTGATAAGAAAAAGCTTTTGTACAGCGCCGGCTGATACTTGATACATATATATATTTGATACACAGTCCATAACGATAAAGACGTATCCTGCCGATCTTTCACTATCAGCTTTTATATGCCTTGCCGGGGCTGTCCAAAGCTTCGCGGTAGCACTTGTGGTGGAGCGACACTCCAGCGGATGGGCGGTTGGATGGGATGCAAGGCTTTTTGCACCTCTTTATACGGTAATTATATATTAGTTTTAAGTGTCATTAATCACTTGCGAGAAAAAAAATACTAACCAAATTTGGTTAAATGAAGGGAATAGTAAGCTCGGGGATAACGTACTACGTGCAAGGGATGGTTATGAAGACGAGAGGACCAGTTTTCGTCACTGCCTTTAACCCTCTGTGCATGATTCTTGTAGCTCTCCTTGCCTCTTTTATTCTTCATGAACAAATCCATTTCGGATGGTACGTTATTTATGAACAAGATATGTGTACATCTACATTAGTACATATAATGCCATCATAATAAACGTTTGTATTTCTTTATGTTGCAGTGTAATAGGAGGGGCAGTGATTGCCGCGGGTTTGTATATGGTTGTTTGGGGAAAAGGAAAAGACTATGAAGTATCAGGATTAGCTATCCTTGAAAAGAGTAGCCTCCAAGAATTGCCAATCACAACTAAAGGTGACGATGACAACAAATTAGTTTCTTCTATAGCCGACGGCAGCAATGTGACCATCCCCGCCGGTGCGCATCGTAACACATCTGAAATATAAGTAAAGAAAGCATTTCTCGGGTTATAAATACATATTTGTATTCGATATAAAATAATTACAGAAATGTATTTGTAAGCATTTGTTATGAAATACGTTTAGTTTACCTTTAGGTTGTGACAGTCACACAAGTTGTAGTTGATCAGGTCCGAATCACACAAATACAAGGTTCATGGTTAGGTGTGTCTAATTGTCTACATGTGATTGTCGAGCCTCCAAGCATCGGGTTGAGTAGGACCTGTCGTGTTCATCTTTAAAGCTATTTCCTCGCGATTCATGTTTGTGTTCGGTGGGATCAATATCACTATGTTGGAATTTGTATCTAGCACTGGATTAGCATTGACCTAAGAGCGTCAAAACATGAGTATGCTCTTCATTCGCATTAAGATCTCTGGCTATCTCCATTATAGTTTAGATCACTTTCACTTCATTATGTAGTTGGATCTCTAGTTAATGGGCAAGCATTGGGAAAAATATTCACATTCAAGAGAGGACCCACGTTGAGCTTTAAATTTATGTATTAAATATTTCTTTTGTTAATTAATATTTATTAATGGCTGATTTGATTGATAGCTGAAATTCTTATCCCACTAATCAACGTTGTTTGATGCTTTCACTTGTCTCATTATTTTATTATTATTATTTTTTTTTTGCCAAACGACGTATTCGCATCCGTTTCATTTCTATTTTTCTCCTAATTTCTATTCAATTTTGTTTGTAATATATATATATATATATATATATATATATATATATAAAAAAAAGATGAATGAAGTTTCTCAATTGATGCCACATCAGCATATATATTATAATTACTAGGAGAGAACCTAGCATTCTAGCAAATCTTTTTTTATTTTATATTATGTTAATAAATATTTATGTTTAGATCTTTCATTCGACTATCAATTTTTCTTTAGTTTTTCACACATTTTTATATTTTTGTTGATGACCCAAAACTCTTTCATCTATTTAATTTTTTTTCACTTGCATTGAAATTAAATTAGATGACAATTAAATCACTCGCAAACAAAAAAGGCACTTAAAATTTTGAATTATTTGATATTTAAACGATTATATTGATTGTAAACTAAATTTGAGTTTTTTAAAATTATTTTATGCTTATGCTTCAATTTTCTTAACATAATTAAATTCAAATTAATGGCTTTTATATGCATTAATAGTTGGACACATTTTAATTTTAATTTGCTTTCAAATTATGAGGTTTTAATCTTTTGGAAACCTCCCTTCATCTATTATATATAGGATTATTTTATTTTCTTTTGGTTAAACACTTAAATCATGCATTAACTCTTCCTTATATGAAAATGACATGTTTCCACTTATTAATTAAATAATTTAAATTTAATTAGTTATAAAAGAATATTAAACACATATATAGATCAAATAATTTAAATTTAATTTTATTGAATTTCATAAAAGTATGCATAACATAATATCAATGAAATTTTAACTTTATTTTAGATTTCATTAAAGTTTATACATTAAAATGATATGACTTAAAATTTATTTCATATTTTTGCATACTATATATATATAGAGGATTAGCTATAATAAATATAAATTGAAGTTATGGTTTAATTTAAAGCAAATGTGAGATACCAAACTAACATTAGTTTTCTGTCTATTTAAAAATATTTTAAAGATAAAAAAGTATATATATATATATATTTAAGTAAGTAAACGTGAAAGAGCATTAAGCAATGTAATTAAAAATATAATAATAATAAAATAGAATGTATTAGTGACTCAAAGATAAGAGAAATACATCAAAATCAAAATGATAAAAAGACACCTAAAAGATTTTTTCATCAATTTAATTTAATCGATGTAAATTATTATAAAAAATATATATATATATATATATATATAGATGTAAAAATCCGAATGTATGTGTGGGTATTGGCCTAGTAAAAATAAAAATGATAAAAAGTATCTCAAAACCAAAAAAATTTAAACGGCAAACATATATCCTTTTATTAAAAACATGCAAAAAATAGAGTATAGAAATGTATAAATGTGATACGATAGTGTTTATATGCATGAGAGTAAAAGAAATTTAATCCTTTTAGCACGAGCGAGATGAGCAGAATAATTACATTGAAGTGTGATTGTTAAAGTTGGCGCGAGCACACAAAGAGAATATGTTTACAGTACCTTATTTGTGGTCACACATCCCCAAAAACAAAAAAGTGTTTATCCTTCTTTGAGGTTCACTTCCGCGAAAAATAAGTTTGGAGTGTCTTCACTCTTGGTTCACTAAAAATGGTTGTGATTCCAACTTTGAGTAGGGCTTTAGCAAACCACTAACCTGACTTACTGTGTAACAACTATTTTATGATGTTTTAACAATTCTATCTTTTTGTTTTTTAATTTAACCAAAAAAAAAAAAAAACAATCCTATCGTTTTCAAAATTCATTTTTGGTTAATGCTAAGAACTAAATGGATGTCTATTAGAACAATAGTAGATGGAATATGAGGATATTAATATTCGTTTATGGTTAATGATAATTTAGAACTAAATGGATGTCTTATGGAACAATAGTGGGTCAGATATAGGGGATATTTGCCGATTTGTAGTTGTAATTGATAAGGTTTGCGACACTAAAAAAATGCAAATCTTCTTACCATGGGTAATTCGAGATCAAAGACTCATATAAAGACTTTGCGTACGTCCATCTCGAATAAGGTCTTCGTTTCCCAAATATTTTGCTACCCAAATTAAAGATAAAAATGTTATTATATATATTTTTGAAACATGTACAAGTCTATTGTATCGGAAATGATATACCTTTTAAGACACTTGACAAAAAGAAGTCACATTTTAATTTGGAATTATGAATCAAAATTGCTTCATGAGGAGATACTTTTTAAAGAATCTAAAACTAACTCCTCTAGCTAATTAATTGTATATAGCAGGCAGATATTCTTCAATGCCGTCCAATAAAATCCTTGGTTAATTTTCTTCACTCTAGTTTAGTGCGAGATTACGTGGAATTAATCACGTCACGTTGGAGCACTTAGACAAGACATCATTTGGTGGCCAATGAGGAAATACCCAACTTCTTATATGAAATGATATAAATAGGAAACCAACAAAATACAACGTCCCTTGAATAAAATAAATTTGAATGTGCAGGATAATGCATTATTCATTGCCAAGAGGTCCACTTGAGTTATCCATTTCTTTCTTTCCTTTGGTTTTTGTTATTCGAAGATTTGTTTTTTTTTCTTTCTCTTTACTAATATGTATATCATTTAAACATACTTTAATCATACCACTTGAATCTAGCAGCATATTGAGGAAAGATGATTCTGATTCGAAACATATATTAGGTCTGGTATTTCATCACTAATGGATAAGGGTATCTCTTAAAAGGGAAGTAACGTTAGAAAGAAAACGAGATAATAATATTTATATATATCCAATGACAAATTATTGGATGTAAAACCAAAAAAAAATAGCAATGCAAACATAATATAATTGTTTATCTACCTCTATTTTCTAGACACGTTTGGATAATTTATTTTTTCTCTAGTTGTTACTAGTTATATATATTTTTTGTAAAACTTTATTTTTCTATCTAGATCTAATTAATTAAATGGAGGTTAGAGTTAAAGATTTCAGATTAAGATTTTCGTTTTTGTTAGAGTGTCATGTGATAAATAAAACGTCCACATACGGGTAAATACATGTTGCATGGGCTTGTTCATGTTCAAGGGTTGGGTAGTTACGTTGTCTAGCTAGGTGAACTAGATTTCTTGAGACTATTAGACCACTCATCGGCAAGTCTCCCCCATATCGAATTACGTTGTCAAGTAACCTGGCATTCATAAAGCAGAAACTAAAGATTTAGCCACCGAGTTTTTTCGGCCTTTCTATAGTTGGACCCAAATACACATATCGGTCTGAGGGATCTTACAAGATAAATCAAGCGTTTGACAATATACGATTCGCCTAAACTAAATTACAAATGACTAAGTGATTCGTCTAACCTAAGTTACACGTAGTATTAAAAATTTTAATCTAAGTTACACACTGCATTAAGTGATTCACCTAACTGTGAATGATATATATATTTTAGAGAGAGAGAGAGAGAGAGAGAGAGATTTCCATGCGTGATTTATTTTGTGCCATGTTGCGGACATCTAATTTATCAAATCGAATTCTACTTTTGTTATATATATAAGCATATAATTTATTATCTTTGGACCTCTATATTATTTTTAACATGTTAAATACAAGTGTATCTAGTTATGAGAATATATATAACAATGAATAATATATATATATATATATATAACAAATTTTAAAATACATATAACAAAAATAACATGTTAAATTTCATCACAAACTTTTCTTGGTACATTTTCATTATAACAATATTAACTAATCAAAGATGGTCTCCAATCTCCATTAGGGTGAATTTAGTTGATTCCCATATGGAGGGCCATTATTTGTGAAAAAAAAAAAAAACAATAAGTAGTGGCAAAACCGTAAAATAAATGTTATTTTTTTGGCTATAATTTATAGATAATTAGTGTGATAATGTATAAAATAACGTGTCATCATTTAATTAACATAATACTGTTATAAACACTCACAAAATTCATTGTATTTTTAATAAGCAAGCACGATAAATGATCTAAATTATTTACGTTTTAATCATCATTGTTTTTGCAATTATATGACTAAGATATAGTCATTTAGTACACATACTCTTAAAGTTATTAATCTTTCCAATTAGCAAACTTTCCAATATACTACATATATATGTCATTTTTGTTCGTTACTCATATCTTTGCATTATAATATTCGAGAAGATACGTAGACGTATTATTGAGCAAACAAAATAATAGTATTTATTTTTTAAATCTAACTTTTGATGACTATAAGAAGGACCATTTCTCATTTGGTTTTGTATGCTCAAACAAGTAACTCTTCATCGTTCACGAAACATTTCGTATCTAGAGAGAGCAATACAACTATCTAGATAAAATCTTACACATAAATACATACATATAAGTGTACCTCTCAAATTAAGGAAGAAAATGAAGGGAGGAGAAAAACAATGTGGAAAGGTGGATAAATTGAAGCCAATAATAGCAATCATATCCCTCCAGTTCGGATATGCAGGCATGTACATCATTACTATGGTCTCCTTCAAGCATGGCATGAACCATTGGATCCTTGCTACCTACCGTCATGTCGTCGCCACGATTGTCATGGCTCCTTTTGCTCTCATTCTCGAGAGGTATGTATATATCATGATGTGTATGCATGGTTAGAGCCATGGTGGCTATATGTAAATGTAAGTGTGTCTGTATTCATTTATGACTCATGTATCTAGTTTTTGCACTTTTCAGGAAGATAAGGCCTAAGATGACATGGCCATTGTTCTTTAGGATTCTTGCCCTCGGATTCCTAGAGTAAGCTCCGTATACATAAACCTCATCCCCCTTTTTCATGTGTATATATATAACAGTATATATAATACATTTATAAAATATTCAAGTGATACATTTTTTTATCTACATATAATTAAATACATTTTGCGGGTTTTTTTTGTGTGTAAAGAATTAATTTCGCATTCCAAACACAAAATTATATATATATTTGATACTTATCTCGTGTTTTGCATGATTTTTAAAAATCGATTAACAAAAAATGTTTATATGTAAAAACTAATTAATATTGCACAATGATTTTAATAAACAAAGTTTGTTCATATCGATGAATCCTTAAAACATATAAAGGTAAAATACACCGTATATATAAACAATACTATATTGGTTGAATCTATACAAAAAGATTCTAGTCGTGATGAATATTCTTGATGAGATCATCACCCATTGCCGTCTTCTCATAAGCTATGTGTTTTTCCATTATCTTTTAAGAGAATGATTTTGAAAAAAACTAGAATATGATTGGCTAAGCAGAAGATGATGCAAAATTAAAGCATATGATTAGATATAATTATTGATCAACTGATAAATTGTAAATGTTGGTTGTCTATTCAGACCGCTTTTGGACCAGAACTTGTACTACATAGGAATGAAAGCCACGTCAGCAACGTACAGTTCTGCCTTTGTTAATGCACTTCCAGCCATTACCTTCATAATGGCTGTCATTTTCAGGTAATTTGCTTCTAATTAGCAAAACCAATCAAATTAATCATTTTCTAATTTTTACTAGCAAATGTAGTAATAATTTTTTTATTACTGATTAGAAATTTACTTAATATAATCAGGTTAGAAACTGTAAATTTGAAGAAGGTACGAAGTCTTGCAAAGGTGATTGGAACAGCAATAACTGTGGGGGGAGCGATGGTGATGACGTTATACAAAGGTCCAGCCATTGAGCTCTTTAAGACTGCTCATACCTCTTTACACGGCGGCTCCTCAAGCAGCTCATCCGAGACCACTGACCAGAACTGGGTTACCGGAACCTTAGCGGTTATGGGTAGTATCACCGCTTGGGCAGGTTTCTTCATTTTACAAGTAAGCAAACGTTAGTTACTTATATTAAGATTCTAAATTTGTGTGTTTACATTAGTATATGTGTTTCCATACCATAAATATTCTAATCACTATTACATAACAAAGAGTGGTACCTAATTTTTATACATATGGGTAATGTAAACTAATTTGTGATCTATTGGTTGAAGATATGGATAGAGTCATATCTATTGCATCTCCATTTTGACCAAAAAGTATAAGATTTACATGGTATTAACAAAAGATGAATAGTGTATAAGTTAAAAGCATGGTTAATTTTTCAGTCATTCACGTTGAAAAAGTATCCGGCGGAACTGTCATTGGTCATGTGGATTTGCGGCATGGGAACAATATTAAACACCATTGCTTCGCTCATAATGGTGCGTGACTTGAGCGCCTGGAAAATCGGTATGGACTCGGGCACGCTCGCGGCTGTTTACTCCGTAAGTTCTTATCGTGTAATACTAAACCATCCAATTATTTCCACACAAATAAATATTGATATTGTGGTAATTGAATGATTAATATCAGGGAGTAGTTTGTTCGGGTATGGCGTATTACATACAAAGCATTGTGATTAGGGAACGAGGCCCGGTTTTTACGACCTCGTTCAGTCCTATGTGCATGATCATCACTGCCATCCTTGGCATGCTAGTTTTGGCTGAAAAGATCCACCTCGGAAGGTAAAATATAATTATATAATCAATGACGTTTTAAAATCTATCAATCATCGACAATTCACACGACAACGACACTAGTACAAACGATTAGATAACATGCAATATGTAACTAATTATTTGTTTAATTCTGTATACGCAGTATAATCGGGGCGATTTTCATCGTGTTTGGGCTATATAGCGTCGTGTGGGGAAAAGCTAAGGACGAAGTGATTTCGGTTGAGGAGAAAATAGGATTGCAGGAGCTGCCGATCACCAACATCACAAAAACAGAGGGTGGTGGTATTCCCATTGCAGTAGACAAAGGTGTGGCTAACAATACCTAAACAAAAAGACATTGCTCTCAATTTTTGAAGACCAAATTTCCAAGAAGGGAAATTTGTTTATCTTTCTTGTTTGTTTTATGTTGTTTACATTTTCAAGTTGTCTGTGTTGATTATTAGATTCAACTATATAAACAATGTTGTATATTTTCTGTAATTGTGGTGAAATTTCAAAACAAATTACTAGTTTAATTTGAAATAAATGTCTATCGTTATAATTATTGACAAGTAACTTTGAAAGCCTATGAACGTAGGGATGTTGTTAGAACATCAAAATGTTGGTGGCAACGTATGGAAAATTAACGTTCTTAGTTGACATAGAGATTAAGAAGATAATATTTAGGAAGATTTACAAGTTTAAGTTAAAGAAATGATTAGGACTACTAGAACATGTTCATGAATACATGTATCTAGGTCAAATTTAGGCCAACCCTTTTTCTATGTATGAAAAATAATAAGAATTTAGTTGCCGAAATAGTGTACCAAGAAGCATTGGTTATTCGGTCTATGTTAATGATAACGAATTTTCTCGTGGGACACAATTCTTTTCTTAGAACAAGTATGATATATGTGATTTGTTTTTTTTTTTTTGTTTTTTTTTAGTATGAATATATATGTGAATTATTACCAAATCAAAGACAGAAATGAAAAGAATAATCTTGGATCTGAGTGAGAAACGTGTCTATCTCATTGTGACTGCTAAAGATTGGATTTTTTGAAATCAAAGTCAAGATGGCAAAAGAATCGAACCGGAATCGAAGCGAAAAGAATCGAATCGAAACCGAACCGGACCAAAATATTTTGAGTATCCGAAAATATCCAAAATATAATTATATATCCAAAAATATTAGTTAATTTTAGACCGAATAACCAAAAATATTTGAAATACCAAAAAATATCCCGAAAAATACACGAAAATATCCGAAAATACCCAAAAATATCTGAAATACCCGAAAATGTCCAAAAAATTACCCGAATGGATCCTAAACTTCAGAACCAAAAGAACCGGAACCGGAAGTGAACCCGAACCGAAATTATTTCGGTTCTTAGATGGATCATAAACTCTAGAACCGAAAGAATCGGAACCGAATCAGAACCGATCCGAATACCCGAACGCCCAGGACTAGTCAAGCATGTCATTGAACCTTAGTGAATTTTTCGGTGTGCTCTTATTCTTATTTTCACAACTGGTATCAAACTAGATATGAATTAACACATTCCTGAGTTGCACCTGAACAAGGGTTGATAAATTCTACTGAAGTTTTTTAGAAGGAAACTTCAAGTGTAAAACGATAAAAGTTTAACTTAGGGCCACATTTTGCTTAATATCAAACGAACCAACCATTTTGGGGGAAAAAAACTGACAAAATCATATCCATTCTAAATTTTAGCTGAAACCTAATCCAGTGTTATAATGCAAGTCTTAAAATTCATATCCTAATGTCATGATCATGATTAACACTTTTAAAAGTACAAAATATCACCACTCTACAACAGTACATAGAGAAACTAAGCTACATTGTTCCTGGGACAAAGCTAAGAACAGCCGACGATCATAAAATTATTCGCTTTCCTCTTCACCACCATCCTCTGCAACCAAACCAAAATAACCATCAGTTTTTAAAAATTATATTCTGCTGAAATTTGATGTAAATTATTTACAGAAAACATAAAAGATTCGCACCAGTGTTTGGTTCTCCTTCGTTTTGACTTCCCTCTCCGAAATCTTCATTACCTCCCTCGTCTTCTTCCTCGTCCTCTTCTTCTTCTACTACTACTTCTTCATCTTCTTCTTCCTCATCCTCTTCATTCTCAGAATCTTCTGTATCATCGCTCTCGCTTTCTTCTGCTTTTACTGGCTTCGGAGGAGGCACAAAACTCGTAGTGGATCTTCTCCTTGAACTCGACACAATGTTGCTTGTATCAATACCCTCAAGCTCCTTCGTTCTTTCCTTTCTTTTTTTGACTTCCTTGATCTCTGTCACCAGGTAAAACGATATAGATTTATAATAATTTGTATGGTTTCATCATATGCATAGTTTTCGTTCCAGAATCTCTCGAAGGTGTCTACGCTTTCCTGCAGGTAGAGGATACTTCGTAAATGTAAACATTACCTTTCTCTGAAGGATTTGCAGACAACCCTTCTTTGGCGAGTATCTCCATAAGTTCTTTTATCAGAGTTTCCACGCGTTTCTCCTCAGGAGCCTGCTTGGCTTTCCTGTAAACCGATGGAGAAATACTGGCAAGAAAGACGGAAAATCAAGAGCCTGGAGCATGAACCAACACAGATTTTTAAAGATCTACCGGGTTTGATTAAAAACCTCATTCCACAAGATTTTATGATCGATTTAAGATGCTCAACACGCCTCCCGTAGCCAGTCGTCGGAGCTTCCTGTTTCTGCAGTTAAAAGATATTAGACGAACAGAAACCAAACGATGAAAATTGTGCACAGTTTTAATAGGATTCAAGATAGGAACTACAACAAAGCTGCTATACCTTCACAGATTTTTCTGAAGATGATGCCTTTTCTCCTGCATCACTGTCGCTCTGTGAATCTGATTGTTTTGTCTTCTTTGCAGATGCAAATTTCTCCTTTTCACGTTTCCTCTTTCCGGTTCCCTCTGACTTTGATGATTTTCTTTTCTCAGCCGTCTTCTTTTTTACGGCTACTTCCATGTCCTCCTCCTCGTCTTCACCATCTGAATCAGACATTTCTTCACTGTCTGAATTTTTAGCTTGTGTGCTCTTAACCTTCTTGGTTACAGTTTTCCTCTGAGCCTTAGTTGTAGGTTTTGTAGTTTCAAGAGCTTGTAGTACCTAATTAGCCAATAAAATTTATAAGAAGACTGTGTCTCTCAGTTATAACAAGAAACATAGTACATTATAGTGACTTACTTCATCTACTTCTTCATTAATGAATTTCTTGTAGGGGTCAAGAGAATACTTTTCTACTTTAAGATCTTGCTCCAAAAGTCGACGAAGTAAATTCATTGTAATTTTCCTGAAACAAAGCAAGCGATTTTAAACCAAGAAAAGTTCATTTCCCAAAATCATTGACGACAGCAAACTGACATATCGAAAAACGTTTCCTAATGGTTAAAATATGGCATCTGAGAAAGGACTTTAGAAAAGAAGACAGATTCAACTTACTCAGAATTAGCCTTAATATAAGAAAACCTTTTCCGAAGGGCTTTCTTTATATCACTTTGAAGGACCCCTTTGCTGTCCTCATCCTTTGTTTGCTCAGCTACAGATTTGGACGTGTTTTCCTCTGTCAGAAGTCCCATCACAGGAGAATCTTCTGTTTTGTCATCATCACCAGTTGTATCTTCCTTGACATCTTTTTTCGCCTTGTGCTCTTTGGATAACTTTGCTGCCTCTTTCACTGGAGTAACATTCTTCTCAGTTTCTTGAGAATTTTCTGAAGTTTCATCATTCTCAGCACCTTCTAAGCACTGTTAACACCAAGAAAACATAATTAGGCATGATTTGAGAGTAGTAACATATTTTCTCTATTTCATGCAAAAGGATACCTGAACCAAATGTTGTTTAACAAAGCTCTTATGCACATCCAAAGCATGTTTCTCCAATTTCAGATCCTCCTCCAGCAACCTCCGCACACTCTCAAAGGTGAAGTTGCTGCAAAAAGCAAATTCCAGATGATTCTGCTTTCCATAAATCTTTCTCGAAAATTTCTGACAATTATCAGAAATTCTTTAAACCATAAATTGAAAATATCATCAATCTTCAGCCATTCCTTTCTATTGAAATTTTATTCTCATAACTAAACGAAATGGAACCATTACGGCCCTCGTTTCTCCATAAAATAAAAATCTAAACCATCACCAAACCAATCTTATACAAAGCTATCCTACCAAGGACAGTGATTGCTACTCAGTCATCTCACTTCACAAATCTAAATTTTCATTTCTTCGTTTTAAGCAAGCTTTCACCAATCTATGCTTTGGAAACCTTACGGCCCTCGTTTCTCCACAAAATCCAACTCAAGATCACCACCAAACCAACCTTATACAAACCTCGCCTACCACAGACACTGAATGCTACTCAAACATCTCAATTCACAAACCTAGATTTTCATTTCTTCATTTCAACCATATTTCACCAAATTCAACAAACATCACTGACCATAAAACCTAGTTTCTCTACATCATCACCAAACCAATCTTATACAAACCTAGCCTACCATAGACACTAAACGCTACTCGAACAACTCAATTCACATACCTAGAAATGATCATTTCTTCGTTTCAACCATCCTTTCATCAAATTCAACAAACAACACTGATAATACCCGTGAAATCGAAGCGAAGAGAGATGAAGAAAGCAACGATTTCTTACTCTGCTTTATCTCTGACGTAGGTTACTCGGGACTGCATAGCCGCGAGAATCTGCGACTCGATATCTGTTGTTGTTGCCTCACCGTCCTTCGAATCAATCTTGTCGCCGGAGATCTCCATGGTCGTGGTCAAGTCGCCGGACATTTCTCTCAGAAGTAACGGAGAAGAAGAAACGAAGTTCACTAGGGACTCTTTGTGATGTAGAAAAAGCAGATTTACCTCTTAATGTGAATGGAACATTGTACGACCCTAGGATTTAACCCGCGGCTGAACAATTTTTTTTATACAATAATAATAATAATTGAATCAACTCAATTTTGACAGGTATAATATTTTAATACTGATGATTTTTAAAAAAATAATAAAATGAAAATTTAGTCTAAATTATAATATCAAATTAATAATATTTTAAATTTATATTAATGTCTATCTAAACCCGTTCAACTATACAACCCGTCTTGTGATATTTAAAATCTTTTTATAAATTTAAATATTTATAATATTTTAAATTTTTTATCAAGTTTAAAAATTATTATATCATATATGATTAAATAGTTCGACTAAAAATCGAATTGAACCGGATAAAAACTTTTTAAATTTTGATACTTGTTAAGTTAAGTTTCCTGCTCATTCGGATTTCGATTTGTTTTGGTGTTATTTATGATATGACTATGAAACATTGTCTAAAAATTTTAACTGATGTAGGACGTTGAACACATTTTTTCTTTATTTTGAATAATATATATCCGTTTTTAAAAATTCGAATCACAACAAATGCAAAAAAAAAATCTAGAATTTTATTAATTTTATGTATTATATGATTATTCAAACCAACTAAAAAAATCAAACAAATATGATAGGAGAATCATAATTTTAAATCTTAACAAAATCTTCTAAATATTTATACTATTAATTATGGAACATTATATGGATATATCTGATTTTATAATTAAAGTTAAAATCTTCTAATTATTTTTGGTTATATGGATAGTGGAGAATTAATTGTAAAGGTTGTTTGGATACATAAATATAAGTATTTCTCTATTTCATATTTACTCTTAATGAACTTCTTAATTTTTTTTTTTAAATCAATGTAATATCTTACAAAACAAATGTTTCTTTTTAAAATGTATTTAAAAATGTTAATAAAGATAATAATAATAATAATAGTCAAAATTGTGTTTTACGTAGGGGTCAAAGAGCATATTTGCAAATTGTTGTAAAAGGGAATACTTTTTTTGTGTGGTCGTATGATATATATATAGGATATTATTACAAACTAAACATGAGATGTAAAAGATTTAAGAAAATAACTTTGTGTTAGAAAACTTTGGTAACTAACATTTCTAGGGATTGAGAAAAACCAAAAACGGTCTTAAACATTAAACGTGAAAAAACATCTGCATGATATTGTTATTTTCGGAAAAAACATGCTGTAAAATATGAACAGTAGGTGAATATGAAAGATGAAACACCGATGCGAAACATAAATTCGATTATTGATGGTGGTAGTGGTAATGGTGGTGGTGGCGGTGGTACTGATGGTGGTGGTGGTTCGGTGTGTGAGATTTCGTGTGCGATAGTGGTGGTGGTAATGATGATAATGGTGGTGGTGATGACTGTGGTGGGTTGGAGTTAGTGAGATCCGATGTTGACGGTGACGGTGGTAATAGTAGTGGTGGTGATGGAGAATTAAAGAGAAAATCTGGCATCGCAGTAGAGAGACATCAACCTTCGTTGTCCTTCCCAAATCCCAATTTTTCTCTGCTTTTTTTAGTCTGCAAAATGGCAGGTCCCCTTTCTTGCTAGTCATGGCACCGGCTCTCATGTTTTATTACATGATACATTTTCATATGACATGTTATATTTTCAGATGCAATGCTATTTTTCCTATAAACACACATTTTATTTCTAAAACACTTTATTTCTACAAATAACACACTATTCATTTCAATATAACCAGTTACTTTTATATTTTACACGCTATTTCTTAAATATATATAGAGATTTTTCTTATATATCAAATGTTTTTTTCTTTGGAAATTACACGCTATTTAACCCCAAAGTAAAAGAAAGAGTAACTTTGTCAATTGACTTCCTCTAAAACGCGGGTTCATGGTTAGTTTCCAACAAATAAAAATTTCATAGTTATTTATTTAATTTAGTTGTAGAATTTGGCTAGTTAGTAATATATATATATATATATATATATATATATATATATATATTTGGAACATCTATTATATTGATTAATTGAATTTGAGTTGTTACAATAGTCTGCAACTCTATCAACATTAACATAGAAATGAAACATAAATTAAGCGTATAAAATACAAGACTTTAAGAGGCAATCCATCGCTCTGGTTTGTTGTCATCCAATCCATTAAAATTGAACATCATCAAATTTTTATCTCCATATTTGAATATCATGTATCCAATAATGAATTTCAAAATTGAGATCTTTACCATTGATCATCTTGTTTAGTTCATGGCAATTTCCTTCAAAAATTACACTTTTGTGTCCCTTTGTCCAACTATGTTGCATTGCTTGAATCAAAGCTTGACATTCACTTTCAAGGGCATTATAAATGGTGGAACCTTTTTGCTTGAGCAACTCCTTTAAAAATACATTTTTCATCTCGATATAACCCGCCAGCTTGTGGTGCTATTTCTAGATTGATAAAAGAAGCATCATAATTACATTTGATCTAGTTAATTCCTGGCCTAGTCCATCTCTATATTGACTGGTTTCGTCCTTCCTCTGGATCATCGTTTCTAGTAAGGTAGTTGTTTACATATTCTTCCGCATTTTTCCATTATGTGGCATCACTTCTAGCCAATCTAAAACCTTGGCTCCAAGTTTGTTGCTTGCGTTGAAAGAGCAAGACGTTTCTACTCTTCCAAATCTTCCATAAGATCCATAATGGAAGTTGTCGAATGTGTGATAATGTTGATCTCATGTTGCAAGAAAAGATGTCTACAAATTTTCCTCTAGTGAAGCATGCGTACAAATCATAGTTTGGTGGGATAAAAATGATGTTTTCCATATAACTTGAGCATATTGGTAGTTAAAAAAAACAAGAGTCGACGATGTATTTCTCCCTCGAAACTTTCATATAACATCAGTTTCACCCAATCTTTGATATTCTGTCTAGTTCCTCCGTATTGAAAGTTTTACACTTATTTCGCCACAAATCAAAACTTCGAAACATGTTTCCACATAGATTCGTAGTTCGAAACCAAATTACACATAAATGATGGTTAGTGTCGGTTTACTGTTTACCATTCCAACCTTAACCACCTCAATCCGAAATCAAACCGTTACAACTAATTAATCAAAACCTTCTAATCGATTTGGAAGGTTTCAATAATAAAAAAAATAAAACAATATTTTTTTAAAAAAGCTGCATCTCTTTTTTTTTATTAAAGAACCACAAACAAATTAATGAATTCGTAAGTCACACAACACTAATCAACACAGTAATAAGGCAAGTGCCTCTCCAGGTGACACCTAGGATTTGAGAAGCCCCAACAGACTGACACGTCAATTAATGAAAAAAGTTTAGAAACCAATAGATATCTTTTATTTTGACACGTAATATTTCATCTTCTATTCTTCTATACGTTGAGATTCTAGAACGACAAAGTAATTTTCACAGGAACAAATCGACCCACCTACGGCGGATAGAAAAGACGTGAGTTGACCTCCTCTCGCAAATTGATGTTGATTCAATCGGCTGGAGAAAGCGCTTGACTTAGGTAAAGTTTTTATTCATCAATTTCTCTTCTTGTAGAATTCCCCCGAGATCCATGTAGAAATTCGATTAGAAGTTGATATATGTCAACTATTTTTGTTTTATTCTGAGGAATTTATGATTATGCATAGCTTTTGACATTGAAAGACAGGTTTTTGTTAATTCTTATAAAGTAAGAATACATGTATCAGCCACCATGTTCTCTGCTACTCTGGAATTAGTTTTGTTTTGGTATTTTTAGCTTCGTATACACAAAATACAGGCTTAGATTCTATACTTGATGCTCCTCATTTTTTATTGATTGATCATGTTGAACCAGGAGACTTTTATTGCGTTGATTTTCTTATGATTACAACCACCATGTCTACAATTTAAAATATGCTTTTCGTGTTGGTAATAACTGATTTGCTTTTAGCTTTGTCTACCATCATTTATCCTGCGCTCATGCTTATTTCTCAGTGGATCATGTGTCATTGAATCTCTGTGACTATAATGGACCTATATGAGAAAAGGTTTTGTTTCATATGATACACTCTGTTGATTGTTTCATGTTGATTTCGTTGGGGATCCCCAAATTAAAACATGACAAGAAATTGGTCTTTGGCCATTCATTGAATTTAGAGATAAAGTTTTAGGTGCGGTTTAGCGCTCGAATTGTTAGATAGAAAGTTTGTATTGTATTGTTTTTTGTTGTCAAATGTGTTTTCATATTTTAGAAAAATAAAACGAATGTGTTACATAAATAGGAAATTCAAAATAAGCTTAGACATAATGCATATAATCAAGGAAACGAAAAATTTCTTTGTAGATGAAGCAGTTGTCGCACACAATATCAAACTCTCCAACAACGCACTCATCCCCAATTTCAATCTGAGTGAGCAGGATTTCATAGTCTCGGTATTGCCTGATACTCATCTCTAGGACGACATGTTCACAGTTTCTGTGACATTGTCTGACGACAGCAAACCCTTTCTCTTCCCAGAGTTTCTTGATGAAACGAGACCCTTCTGTCAGTTGGTTTTCAAGTATCAAAACCGTTCCATATAGATACATCGCCTCGGGGTGAGATGCTTCTGCAGATATCTTGAGTAGGTTGGTTCCTGCCAATTTTTTTTAAAGAAAATAGTAATCTATTAGACTACATAGAAATTGAGCATGAACATTTCCATACTTAGCACATTCATGTAGTAGATCCGTTTCCTCAGGTATTCTTTTCCACGGTGGTGGGAAAGTTTTGTGAAGATTGAGCTTCTTGAGGACATCTGGATTCTTCGCAATATCTCGTAACGTTTTGCAAGAGAAGATGCAAGAAATGAAATCAAGATGACATGATTGGCCTACTTTCTCCATTATAATAGCCAACATATCATGACTTAACTCAAGAATGGACAGTGAATTTTTTTTTTTTCCATGGTTTTTTTTTCCTGTTTAAATACAAGTAAGTCTTCAATAGACATATTATTTGCATGTTATTTATACTTCAATCAATTGGGTTTGATAAAATGTATACTGTCATACAGTTCATTGTATCCATTGTCGTCATTTACTGTTGAATTTTAACCACCTCATTTGTGCATCCGGACGATGGAAAAGCTTTTTAAATGGTTTATTCCATTCGTACTTTAAGGATTTGTTGTTCTATTTCCAAAAAAAACTTTATTTTTTCACTGAATCCTAAGTACAAAGTATTGCAGAGTAGTTAAATGTATCTATGTAAGTTGAACAGACAAGATTCAAATTATTCAAATCTTTATATATTGCCACATATAATGTCTTCCATTTCCAGATCAGTAATTATTTATGTTTAATTGTTTGTCTCCTCCTTTTATCTCTTCCTTTATCTTCCAAAATTGTTTTAAAATATTATTTTTCCTTCTTAACTGTTGAGGAAAGCACATCAATGGATGATCATCAACAAAGCTCTGTGAAACCTCTTCATAAAACTGTCTCTCTCCAGGATTTGGTAACCGGGAAAAACAAACAAGCTGTCGTCGTGCGCGTTTTGCGAATATGGGAGGCTAGGAACTTTAAGTTGAATGGAACCCTCATGAGTCTTGATATGTTGCTTCTGGATGATAAGGTAATTGTTTTATTGTGTTGTTATTTATAATTTCTCCTTTGAAGAGGTATATTGGCTAAGACATGGAGTTTCAATTCTCATGTAGGAAACGCTTATTCAAGCGTCCATCTATCATCTACGCATACACAGATTTAAAGATCTCCTGAAGGAAGGATCCTTATACCAAATCACCAATTTCGAAGTGCTCACTGCTTACAGTCATTACAAGGTGACAAATAATCCGTTTTCGATCAGATTTATGGACACAACACAAGTAAAGAAAGTTGGTGAAGAGGTCTCTTCTATCAATCATGAAAAATTCAGAATTGGTAGTTATGCTGAATTTGAAAGCTTCGCAGGGACTAACATACACTTGCTAGGTAAAATTAATGAATCCTTCTTTCTTAAGATATTGGATGAATACATAGTTATACTCTTTTGTTCTGCTGTAGATGTTGTTGGTCAAGTTATTGAAGCTGTGGGATCAAAATTTGATGACTTAGACTCTAACCTGAAGATTGTCTTGGTCCTTTTACTTCAAGAGTTAGTATCATTACCAACATTTTTCTATTTGAAGTTTCATATGAAATGTTGTTTACAACCTAAATGTGCGGACACTCGATAACTTTACAGCAACTCAACCATCCGTGTAACTCTTTGGGATGAACAAGCTTCTGCCTTTCGCCATCAATTCCAACAGTCTAGACGAGACAATAATATCGTTGTTTGCACATGCTTGAACCCGAAGGTGTTTGCAGGTATTCGTATATTTTTACTCTTCATTTATAATATATGTGAGTAAACATGTTATTTTTAACCGTCTCTAGGGAAACTGCACTTAAACTCAAGTGGTTAAGGATTTTATGATAAGGTAACCAATTAAACAAATAGCTGAACTCTTTTTCCTTACTCGGAACATCATATAGATGCATTTATACAGACACTAACACAAACGCTGAAAATGGACGTTACAGGATGGGAATAGAAACAAATCTCACTCCTACGAAAATAGTAGAAGAGGATAATTCGCAAATCAATCTGGAGCTTTGGACCATTTCTGATATTTTCAAACATATTTCAAGCGGTGCAAATCAGGAGAAAGATGTGGTTTGTCGTGCACCTATCGTTGACATTAGCAATCGAAATGGTTGGAAATATCTGTCTTGTGCTACGTGTTCCAAAAAATTAGAGCGCTCTGAGACATCTCTAATATGCATCCGTTGTAACAAAAGCAGCATTATTAGAATTGCAAGGTTTGCATGACTTGTCCTCAATTTACAAACTCACCTTTGCATATCCATTCCATAAGTTGTATATGTAATATTGCGGTATATATGCATACAGGTTCAGAGTGGAATTAATAGTTGGATGTCCTGAAAGAACAACTACGTTTGTGTTATTTGACCGGGATGCAAAGAAACTTACAAACACAACAGCTGAAAATATAACACAAACAGTTGTAACTACAAAAAAAGTTCACATTGGTAGCATAAGATGATAGCTCGTTTTATTGTACTGCTATCGTAGATGTGTTTAAAATTTAGTTACTTTATAATAGCGTTTTATAAACACTATGATATGATTACATTAAGCGGGAAGCTAAAATCACTTTAGTCCGCCAATAACTTAGCAAAAATTTCACTTTACTCTCCTTCATTCTCACTTTCCCTCATTCTCATCGAAAATTCTTTCAAACCCTAATCCCTTCACCCAGACATCAATTAGCCTCTATTCCCTTCACCCAGACATCAATTAACCTCGTCGTCGCCGCCGTTGAAGTAAGGGGTCGAGCTCTGCATCCGTCGGCGACCATAATTTCGCCGTTCTCTGTCGACATTGAGTCAAATCGAAGGCAAGTATTCCTTAACCTGATTTCTTTTCTTCGAATTGACCTGATTGATGAATGTAAACAACCTCTCTGTGTGATTGTACCCTAAATTTATTGATTGTATATGGTTTTTACTTGGTCGATTTGTCTAATCGTTTTCCCAGATTTTTATTTCTTTTCTCGAGATTTATTGATTATAAACAACATTCTAAGTGATTGTCGTTAGCTGCATGTTCGATTTAGGGTGTATCTTTCCGAATGCAGTAGTTTACATCAGTTAGTTTTGATTTTAACTTCCCGAGCTACCATGATTATAAACAACATTTATGTCTGTGTGATTGTCCTTTGCATGTTCAATTTTGAAGAATTTAACATTTCTGTCTGTGTGATCTCGTCCTTACCTGCATGAATTTGGTTTCGGTGTTAATCTTAACAACATTTCTATGTGCCTGCTGCATGTTTCGGTCTGGAATTTGCGATACTTTACTGTTATTATCGGATATAGAACCTAGCTTGTGGTTACTTGAGTTGTCTGAAACTTGTGTTGTCCGAGACTTGTGTTGTCTGAGACTTGTAGTTCTTCTGTTCTATAACCTTTGATTATAATTTGATATTGTACTTATATATCTGAAACTTGTGGTTCTTCTTTTTTGCAAGCGTTGCTGAGTACAATAATGGGAAATTGAAGTTTTCTTCTGCTCTATCGGTTGACAGGTTAGTACCATCTTCTTTTATAGTTGCTAAAATTGCAATGCATGTGTTATATTCATTTTTTCTTTTACTGTCATTATATAAAATGAACTGTTTTAGTTTAGACAATCAGTTTGTTAGTACAATATGCTTTAATCATGACTAGTATGTCAATTTATTCTAATCACTCTACATCTTTTTCTGTGTTTGATTGTCTGATGTTATCACATCAATCTCTCTTTGGTTCTGATATGCAATGCTTCTTTTCTGTTATATTCATCCTTTCTATGTTTTCGGTAACTGTGTTCTGAATTGATGGTGTTTGTTTTAAATTGGTTAATCTAAAGTTTCAAGCTATCTAGAATGCTAGTTAGTGATATAATCAGCATCAAACAGCTACTGTTATTGTCATAAAATGAACTAGGTTGGCTTATATAATCACTTTTTATCTTTTATGTGATTGATTGTCTGATATTATCCGATATATTTTATTTTAATTCTGATATAGTCCTGAAAGACTTTTATTATGATAAATTAAGGTTATATAAGGTTAGAAAAAATGGTATTGGCCAAGGACTGGGTGCATCTTCGCAGGTATGAATTTTCTGTGCATGTTAGTTAGGTATCAGTTGGTTTATGGAGTCTATCAAATTAAGTTTTCGTTGTTATTATGCTATGAAGAGCGGATCCTACCTATAAGAAAGGGGCTACAGATTTTGTGAGAGTTGTTAGTGCAGCTTTGGGAGATACCAATTTGATTATATGTCCCTGTGTTGATTGTCGCAACCTAGCTCGTCACTTAGGCAGTACTGTAGTCGATCATCTCGTAATGAAGGGCATGGATGAGGCTTACAAGATTCGAACTGATTGGTTTTACCATGAAGTAATTAACTCAGCAGCTGAAGGTGAAAGGAAAGAGAAGCAGTGGAATGATGAGGTTTTTGAATTGTATGAAGCTGCGGCTTGTTTGGATCAAGATTTTGTTAGTAAAGGTGATTTGGATGAGATCGACGAGGATGATGATGGTAAGAAGGGAGATGACTTCTTAGCAAGACTAGCAGATGCTGAACAACCACTGTACTCAGGATGTGCAAATCATAGCAAGTTGTCAGCTATAGTAACTTTGTTCAGACTTAAGACTCAGAATGGATGGTCAGACAAGAGCTTCAACGATCTGCTAGCAACATTGAAGGACATGTTACCCAGTGAGAACGTGCTTCACTCCTCACTGTACGATGTGAAGAAGTTTTTCAAATCCTTTGATATGGGTTATCAAAGGATTCACGCATGTGTAAATGACTGCTGCTTGTTTAGAAACAAGTACAACAAGCTTGATAAGTGTCCAAAATGCAAAGCCCCAAGATGGAAGACCAACATGCAAACTGGTGCAGTCAAAAAAGGTGTGCCACAGAAGATATTGCGGTATTTTCCGGTAATCCCTTGACTGAAGAGGATGTTCCGATCCGAGCAAATGGCAAAAGATCTAAGATGGCATTTCAACAACAAAAGCACTGATGAAAAGCTGAGACACCCTGTAGATTCTGTCACATGGTCTCAGATGGATGACAAATACCCATCCTTTGCAGCTAAAGAGAGGAACATGCGTCTGGGACTCTCAACAGATGGATTCAATCCATTCAATATGAAAAATACCAATTACACCTGCTGGGCCGTTCTGTTAGTCAATTATAACTTGCCTCCTCATTTATGTATGAGGAAAGATAACATAATGCTTTCCCTGTTGATACCTGGTCCACAACAGCCAGGGAATAGCATAGATATCTACTTAGAACCATTGATAGATGATCTCAACCAGCTGTGGATGAAGGGAGAGTTAGTGTATGACGCATACAGTAAATCAACTTTTACTCTTAGAGCAATGTTGCTTTGGACGATCAGTGACTTTCCAGCCTATGGGAATCTAGCTGGATGCAAAGTGAAGGGAAAATTGGGTTGTCCATTGTGTGGAAAAAACACCGACAGTATGTGGCTTAAGCATAGCAGAAAGCATGTCTATATGTGTCACAGAAAACATCTACCACCAGATCATACTTTCCGTGGAAAGAAAGCGTGGTTTGATGGAAACGTTGAGAATAGGAGAAAGAGTCGAATTTTAACAGGTCAAGAAATTTATCAAAACCTTAGGAATTTCAGAAATGACTTTGGGAATTTGAAAAACTCTGCAAGGAAGAGAAAAAGATCTGATTGTACTGAAGTATGCTCTGATAATGAGGAGGAATACAGTGAATCAGAAGATGAGGACGAGGAAGAAGTGGAAGTGGATACAGAGGAGTTATCCAGATGGAAGAAAAGATCAATTTTTTTCAGTCTACCATATTGGGAGGAGCTTCTAGTAAGGCATAACCTAGATCTAATGCATGTGGAGAGAAATGTGGCTGCAAGTATTGTAGCTACTTTATTACAAGGTGAAAAGTCAAAAGACGGTCTGGCTGCTCGTAAAGATTTGGAGGAGCTTGGTCTGAGAAAGGATTTACACCCTAGACTTATTGGGAAACGAACATACCTTCCTCCATCACCTTGCAACTTGTCCAAGAGTGAGAAGAATATTTTCTGTAAGCGATTGTATGACTTTAAAGGCCCAGATGGACACTGCTCAAACATCTCGAGATGTGTATCATTAGAGGACTGAAAGATTGGAGGGTTAAAATCACATGACTATCATGTGTTGATGCAGCAGCTCCTGCCAATTGCGCTTAGAGGTCTGTTACCAAAAGGTCCTAGAGTGGCAATCACACGACTATGTGCATTTTTCAACCACTTATGTCAGCGTGTAATTGATATGGAGCAGATCCTAGGAATGGAGGCTGAGATCGTCGAAACTCTATGTCTGTTTGAAAGATATTTCCCTCCAACCTTCTTTGATATCATGATTCATTTGACAATGCATCTAGGACGGGAAGCTCGGCTAGGTGCACCAGTCCATTTTAGATGGATGTACCCATTTGAAAGGCATTATATTTATGTTTCTCTTTATTACATTGTTCAATATTTACTAAATTTTTCTTTTTTGGCTAATTGATACACACTTGTCAGGTACATGAAAGTTCTAAAAGATTTTGTGAGAAATCATGCAAAGCTTGAAGGGTGTATTGCTGAGTCATACCTAGCTGATGAATGCATGAAGTTTTGTGCTGATTTTTTGAAAAAAACAACAAGTGTGGAGGAAAAACTGGATAGAAACACTGAGTACGAGAACAACGCAATCTTGGAGGGTCGTCCAATCTCTGCAGGCAAGTCAATTAATCTAACTGAAATGGATAAAAAAATTGCCCATCTTGCTGTCATCCAGAATTTGGCTGTTGTAGAACCGTTTGTAGAGTAAGTCACAAGAGTTAAATATTTTTATTTCTGATTACTAGTAAAGTTAGTAACATACTGAATCCTTTCATTTTTTTTTTTGGCATTTACAAGTGAGCATCTGCAGTATCTTCAGGCAACCAATGGAAGATGTAGACGAGATGCATCATTCTTATGGAGTATGCATACTCAGAATTTTGCGGCTTGGCTAAAAGAACAGGCTAGTAAAGTTTCAAATCATTCTGAATTTACTTATAATGATACGTTTATGCATACATATATGTCTCTGACTTATAATTTTTTTTTTTTGAAGATACCTCTTGATTCAACACAACATGGGGAAACGCTTAAGTGGTTAGCATATGGTCCACGTAGCTCTGCTAGGTCATACACAGGTTACATAGTGAATGGCCAGAGGTTTCGAACAATCTCAGTAGATAGGAAAAGTCAGAATAGTGGGGTGTTATATGAGGCAATAGCAGTTTGTAGATCTAGTGCTAAAGACAGTAACCAAGTTTTTGCTGTAGTATCCTACTATGGCATGATAACTGACATTGTATTATTGGATTACAATGTCTTTTATGTTTCGTTATTCCGGTGTCAATGGGCAGTGTTGGGGAATGGAGTGAAGATAGACGATGGTTTCACACTAGTTAATTTAAATCATAGTCAAGTTTCGTTTCTAAAGGACCCATACATATTAGCCTCCCAAGCCAAGCAAATCTTTTACTCTAGGGAAGACGAGTCATCAAGTTGGCATGTTGTCATGAGATGGTCTTCAAGAAGATATTCTGATGAAGACAGGAATGCAGAAATTGGTCCACTGCCATCAAATCTTCAACTGGATATTGACATAGATGAAGCTGAAAATGCTCGGACTGATTGTGAAGGAATATATGTGTGAATATATGTGTGAATGCTTCTTGATCATTACAGAATTTAAGTTTTACAACTCATGAATGTTAATTTGTTTCTGGTGAATTAGGATGGTTCGTGGTGGAAAGAAAAAGGGAGGAAACAGAAAAACAAAAAAGAAGAGTGATGATGAGCCAGAATATGTGGGTACTGTTGAGCCACCACAGGTAGAACCAGAACTCCAATTACAAGATGACCATGAAAAAGAAGACCAGCAGCATTAATCTCAAGCAGATACAGGTCAAATGTCGAAGAAGAAAGTGGTTGATGATGAGAAGCCTGAAGGCGAGCTTGAATTACTCGGAAAAAATTCAAATGCAGACAAGCATAATCGTAAGAGAAAGCGAGGACCAACCAAGATGAACTACATTAACAAGGATCCAAACATGAGAATTCATGTAGATTATACTGCCATGGGAGAACCTTATGGTGATGGTTCTGTGAAGCTGTCATCATACCTAGGTATATTGGCACGAGAACACGTTCCTATCACACTTGAGCGTTGGACAAAACTTCCTGAAGAGTCGAAGACACTTCTCATGAAATCCATCCAGGTGATAGATTCTTTTAGTTTTTTGTTCGCTAATTTAAATATTTAATCCATCTGTTTACATTTCAATTTACTGTTTGTTTTTGTGAGATACTATAGGCTAGGTTTGACGTAGATGTAGACGTCCATAGGAATGCACTCCTTGCGCAGATTGGAGGTTTGTGGAGGTCATCAAAATCACGCACTGTGAAAGAGATTCTTGAAGCTGAGAATACCCAACAAAGGTTGAATCTTCGCCCTACTAATGTTTCTCCATTTGAGTGGCGTAGATTTGTGAAGCAAAAAACCAGCCCCGAGTTTAAGGTAACATTTTCGAATTGTGATATAATAGATATGAGATATTAGTTTACATATTAACATTCGTCTATTAGGTTATGAGTGATAGCTACAAGGAGAGAAGGAACAAGCAGATTCCTCATACCTGTAGTCGCAAAGGAATGGTTAGACTTACACAACAAATGGTAAATATACTACAATTTAGATTTGTTTAATTATTCTGCTTCTAGCCTAGCTAATGTCAAATACTGACACTTTATATTTGAATATTTATGTGAATATCATAGAAAAGTGAGAGTAAAGACCCATCAGAAGTAGATAGGTTACAGGTTTGGATCAAGTCACGTACCAAAAAGGATGGAACTCCAGTGAATAATCAGGCTGCTGATAAGATTATAAGTTATGAATTTTGTAATGATTTTGTTTTTTTTTTTGCGTTGTTCTGTCAAGTTGAATAATTTGAATATTTATCTTATGATATGCAGAAGAAGGCAACTGAGATTGTTAATAGTGACTCTCCATCGAGTACAACAAATCCAGGTACAGATTCACTAACACGACTCTTAGGCCAGGATAATCCTGGACGAATGAGGGCAATGGGCAGAAACATAACGAAGACCAAATTAGCTTGTTTGCAAGTGAATCTAAAGTGTATGAATGACATGCAAGATCAGCAAGTTAAGTTAGTACAAGAGGTCAATGAGTTAAGATCTGAACTTGCCAAATACAAGGACCAGGTAACACACTTGTCTATTTAAGAATAAGAACATGAGTAATCCTGAAGTAGTATATGATTTTGTGATTTTAATTATATGCATATTACAGAAACAAGAGGCTGAAGTTGATGAAAACTCAGCAGCGAGAGTACGAAGTCTTATCTATTAATTAACATTTTGACATTCATTTAGTAAGTGTTCTTTCTTAATTTACAGTTTGACATTTTTTTACCTAACATACATTTTGTAGAGTGTGAACAAGAAAGCACAGCCAAAGTGTCTCTTGGTTGATTGGTTTGAGGATGGTTCTTCAACAAACGTTGCTGAGGGGCGTATATATTCTACTGATCCGTTGGAATTGGTGAATGACAGTCCATTAGGCCCATCCGATTTAAAAGTCTTGGTTGAACTGGTATAGTACCAGAAGCAGATCTCTGGAGATCAACGACTAAGATATTCACCATCGAGGATGCTGTTGGACATATGGTTGCATGGCCAGCTAAAAAGGTGATTAACCTTGAAAGTGGGCAAGAACCACGAGACAATACCCTGGTAAAGTTTACTTCTCTGTCTCATATCAGTTAGGTTTATAAGCTGGTCATGCATTGGTGAGTATAAGTTATATTGTTATATGACTGTGTTTGACAGGATCAGAGCTCAGATCATAACATGAAAAAATGCAAACTGCTAGATTTGTCTACAGATAGTGTAATTGTTGCTGAAGGACGTTGGGAGTCGAAAGAACCAAAAGCTTTGGTTAATGGAATTCCAATCGGATCAAAGGGAGTTAAAGTATTTCTGGATGTGGTTCATTTACCTGAGACATTTGTATGGAAGCCTACAATGGAGAAGTCACACTTGGAAGATTGTTTGAACTCTTTTGTAGCATGGCCTGTTAACAAAATTGTCTTCGAAGACGCCACTGATGCAACAGGTCAGAAAACTCCTTTCTGTAATTCTGCATCAACGTCTCAGCAAATTTCACTAGGAAAATCAGCAGCAACAGATCAACAATCTACTGCAAAGGGATCTAAATCTCGTGATGCCACATCTCCAGCAACAGGATCAAGAAACTCAACTGTAGCTGCAGTTTCAAAAACTGCAAGTTGAGAAGTCTCAAATAGCAGTGGAAAAATCTCCAAAAAAGAAAACTCACCTAGCTTCGCAGTCCCCTACTCGAAGATCTCCGGTAATTGTTTTCAATTGGTTATATAGTTGTTTCTGGATTAATTCTATCTGTATGAAATGTTTTAAGATGGTTATGAAGTTGCATCTGATTTTAATTATCTATGTATTCAATTGTAAACATGGCAGCGTAAACATGGCCAAGAAGTTATCAAGGAAAATCAGAAGTGCATGTTCATGGATATCAAAGGAGGGAAGCGGGTTGTTGCAGAAGGACGTGTGCATTCAACCGATCCACGGAAAATGGTCCACTGTGTTCCCTTGGGGCCTAATGCAGCTAGTGTGTGGGTTGATGTAGTGAAGGTAGATGATGCAGTAGTTTGGAGGCAATCAGATGAAATGGCGATTATTAAAGATGCACATGGTTCACCTATTGCATGGCCGTTGGATAAATTGGTATTCTATTGAAATTTATCACAACTGAGGTAAGTGTTGTATATAATGTTGGTGCTTTTGTATTAGATTTTACTGCGGTTATCAGAAACTGATGTAAAAAGTGTTGATTGTTGCAGGGAATGAAGAAACTTTGGTCCAGGTTAGCTAGTTTTTATTAACTTGTTGTATTTTCATGCTTTGAGACTTTGTTATGTATGCTGGATGAATCTGTACACTTGACTGATATGTTTGGTGGTTAATCTCAGACTTATGTTATGAGTGACTTAATTTCTATATAACAGGTTTCTGTTTTTACATTATATATGCAGAATAGTGTATTTTGGTAAAAGAATGTTATATAATAGCAAAAAAAAAATGTTATATTCGAATACCATAGCAATTTAAATTAGCCATTAAATTATGTTTCACTAAAAGAAAAAAGGTATAGAAAACTAAATATACCATAGCAATTTACATTAGCAATGGAATAATGTTTAAACAACATAACTAAACGCTATAGAAAACAAAGTATAGCATTTTTAGAGAGTTATTGTACGCACATATATTATAGATCAGCATATGAATTGTTGAATAATAACTGTTAGTTATTGCTATGATATAAGAACATAGCACAGCATACAAAAATAGTGCTATCGTATGGGTCGCATTTACCATAGCAGCGGCGGATATAGCATTTATTAAAACGCTATGTATTACATACTATAGCTTTTTTTCCGCACTAACAATGTGAACTTTTTTTGTAGTAAGTAATCACTAACAGATACGAGTTATCACTTGTTTAGATGTATTTAATTTATTGTTACATTTGACTATATCAGGAAAATCAAGATGGGAACAACTCAAGCAACGAGATGATACCAAGATTGCTTCTCCAAATGATTGGGAAAACAATGAACTTCCAAGTTAAAATCAAAGAATACAACTTTCAGTCCTCTCTACAAAGTTTCACTATCACCAAAGTCCTGAAGGAAACATGGGTTCCAGAATCAAAACCAAACAGCGTAAGAAATAATTTTATGTTATTTTAACTTAGTTTCATATTCTGTAGGAAATTTATATCGTATCTTTTAATTGAAACGCAGGCTGTAGCTACATGTGTTGAACTTGAAAATGACATAAATAGCAAAATTAAGACAGAAGATGACGAAACTAAACCAACTTTCTGCAACATAGATGTAGACAACGACCTAAGTGGGAAAAAGAATACAGAGCAGGTGCCTTCTTCCGAGAACAATGATGAAAAAAATCCAAAGAAGAGTCGGATCATATGACCAACATCAAGAAGAGTCTTAACTTATGGCAATACTATATTATTCCACATTTAAACTCTACATTTTAGTTTCATTTTAGACAAGACATCTAAAGATTAAGTTTTATATTTTGGTATGATTTTATTGTCAATTCCTTAGTCAATCAATAAAACAGTTCTCTACCTTCTAGCTATGTCGTATAGAGATCACCTTCTCCTTCTAGCTAATTCATATAATGTGTTTAAAGGACTTTACTGGCCCAAAAATAACTCGTCATCATTCCAGCCCTAAAATAATTTTTTTTTTTAAAATGGATTTTATTGGCCCAAAAATAACTTCATTATCGAACACGACTTTATATATTGAGAAAACCAAAGAATGAAGGCGTTGATAGTATATTGCAAAAATGAAGATTAGGCAATCCAGAATAGCCATAACTTCATTTCATTTCAACTAAAGTTTTTTTCATTATAAAAGCAAACTACATAACTTCAGTAAGTTAAAGTCACCATAAAATGAAAAAAAAAGAACGATCAGGACTCTACACTCCCTATACAAGTTAGATAAAAACTCTTTTATCTCCTCCTTTCTCTCCTCATAGCCAATCTAATTACCCAAACTTTAGTGCCTCAAAGTTGCGACGATCTTCAACTTACTTTCGATGAAAGAAGTCACATAAATAGTTTTCTGTGTGGAACCAAACCACCTCTTTAAGCTGCCAACGTTTCTCTCCGGATTCGTTTCCTGAGATACAAAAGCCTCTAAACATGTTCACACCTAACTCCGACGCGCCTTTGTTTGACTCACCAAATTAAGGAGCTTCCACTGACAATATAGATCCAGTAAGGCAAAACCGTGGGAAAACAGAGAATTGTTGATGAATTTGTGGAAAATAGCTACAAAGATGCGTACCCGAGAGGAATGTTATTCAGTCATTATTATTGATATAGCTATGATATTAGCATGTCCTTACTTACTCAAACGTTTGATTTTCACTCATTTGAAAATCTAAGAAATTTAAAGTTATGAATGGCTTTTGAAATTAAAAGAATGGCCTTTGTTTAGCTTCTTATACAGCCATGGATTATATCCTTTACGATCTTCATGTTTCCATATATGTAGCATGTTTAAGCAGGAGACTTTTGTGGTGTTTTCATATAAGAGAATTCATAAAAATGACAAAAGCGTGTGCATGTTAAATGGAAAATATAAATTGTTATACAAAACATTAGATATTCATACACTGAATTGTTAAATAAAGTTTCAGATGCTGTTTAGCAGTCGAATTGTTAGATAAAGAGATTGTATTGTGTTGTATTTGGTGGTGAAATTGAAATTATAAATTAAGTTTTGCGATAATGCTTATAAATAATCACATAAAATGATAAATTTCTTTCGAGATAAAACAGATGTTGCACACATGATCACCATCTCCAACAACGCATTCATCACCAAGGTCAAAATGAGCAATTAAGAATTCATATTTTTGGAAATCAATAACACTGATTTCTAGGATGTTCACAATTCCTATGGCATTGTCTTACGAGTCCAAACCCTTTCTTTTTCCACAGTTACGTGATGTAACGAGACCCTTCTGTTAGTTGATTTTGAAAAATCAAAATCATACCGAGAGATACATAGCTTCAGGATGTTAGATAAAGTTTATACTGTCATACAGTTCAATATATGCAATAAACTACATTAATAGACGTCATTTACTGAGGACTTTGAACCACTTCATTTTACTACATTTAGCCCATGGAAAAACTGTTTAATATTTTATTCCTTTTTGTACTGGATACTTTGTTTTCTCCTTCCCAAGAGGCTTTAAATTTCAATGACTCCAAAGATTTGTCTTTCATTTATTAATTTGAATTTAAATTATTTATTTCAGGATGGGTATATACTTTCTTCCATCAGATCATTTGAGCAACATCGAGAGAGTAGTCAGATATGACAATACTGTATGAATCCACATATTTAGATCTATTTTTACTTTCATTTGAAGAATCACATAAGAAGATTAAGATTTATAGTACCATATGATTCTTAAGCCATTCCCCAAATCAAAGTATTGGACAAAACACGATGGATACCCATTTTCTACTTCCAAAATAAGTAGTTTAAAAATATTCAAATTGTATTTACATAACTTCAGTTAAAGTAGCAAGATTATTATTGATTTTAAAATTATAATCAATGTAGGTAGTCTAATGTTTACATATTAACTAACTTTCATGGTCTTTGCCTTTTACAATTCCCAAATTACATTAATATAGTAAAAAATAATACGACGTTTGGAAACAAGATAGCAACAAACATTGAAGCTCCGTTCATGAGGGAAAAAACAAAAACATTAGCAAAAATTCTGAATGGACATTCGAAGAGTGCAAGGCCAGTTTCCTAATGAAGACAATTCAAGAGTAAATAGAAACAGAAGATTTCGATTACCCCGTCAGAAGAGAACAGGTCAATAATAAATTCTGTTTTTAAAAGATACTTACCATAATGCATGTCTTCTGAAAAAGAAACTCAACTCTTTTAAAAATGCCACAGACACATCATTTATCCGTCCTGATGACACAGGTGCGTAAGCTTAACCAAAATCATCATAACATATAAATAATAAACACATATTGAAATCTTGTCCATTCCCATTTAAAAAACAGAAAATTCAAGACAAGCCAGGAGAAGAAGATATGAAATACTCAAGGCTAAGCGACAAAACCGAGCTACAATTGCCGTTATAAGAAAAGGTAAGCATCGAAAATTTCTTAAACCAATCTGGAATTTGGCCTAAACAACCTATTGTCATGTACAGGAAAAAAAAAAAAACGACGACAAAGAGAGAACAAAATCGTCGAATGCAGCAACTGCCATGCCTTGGCTTGGGAAAAAGAAAGCAACGAGAGATCAAAAGAGGGAAATCCGTTGTTTTCAATTTGTTGTGGAAAAGGAAGAGTATCTTTACCAGCCATTCGTGAACCGCCACAACAACTTAAAGATTTACTGGAGACTCCTCACTTTAGGGAGAATACCAAAGTGTACAATGCGCTACAAGCATTCACTTCTGTCGGAGCTCAAGTAGACCACTCTCTCATGTCAAGTCACGGGCCATTTACGTACAAGATTCAAGGACAAATTTATCACAGGCTAGGCTCATTGCTACCACCTGAAGGAAAACCACCTAAGTTTGGTCAGCTATACATCGTTGATATAAGGAATGAAGTTCAGAACCGTATTAACACAATGTCCAGAAATGAAAATTCATCAAAGCTAGAAGAACACATTGTGCAAAAATTAATTCACATGCTAGATGAAAACAACTGGTTGGCTGCTGAATTCAGGAAAGCAAGAGATAAATATGAATCAGGAAGATGTGAAGAATTCACCATTCGGCTTCTTGGAGTTAAAGATAAGGGAAGACAATATGATTTGCCTACTTCAGACGAAACAGCTGGCCTTATTGTAGGGAAGTTTGCTGAGCGAGATATCATTGTCCAATACAAGACGTCCGAACTCCAGCGTATCTCCTGTTTACACCCACATTATATGGCCCTACAATACCCACTATTGTTCCCATATGGAGAAAGTGGTTTCCACCTGCGAATTCCATACGTTAATGAGAAGGGAAAGAAGATTGCACGTCAATATGTAACAATAAGAGAGTTTTATGCTTACCAATTCCAAACAAGATTATCTGAAGGAAAAACAATTATCCGAGGAGGTCGGCTATTTCATCAGTATATAGTGGATGCATATACATGTATTGAAGAAGAGCGTCTGAAGTTTCACAGGCTGAATCAGAAAAAACTAAGAGTTGATCTATACAACAATGTTTCTGATGCAATAGGAAGAGGTGACGCTGACACTAAATCATTAGGAAAGAAAATCATTTTACCACCATCATTCATAGGAGGACCGAGATATATGATTGAAAACTATCATGATGCGATGGCTCTTTGTCGAGCTTATGGAAACCCCCACCTATTTATCACTATTACGGCAAACCCAGGGTGGGAAGAAATCAAAGAACACTTGCAAACCTATGGAAATTACACCGCCAATGAGAGACCTGATATCAGTTGTCGAGTCTTTAAAATGAAATTGGAAGAATTAATTTCAGACTTGAAAGAAGGAACATTCTTTGGCCCGCTACTTGCAGGTATTCTATTTCTTTATTTAAAAATATTCTCACTTAGGAAACATCACTCTTCGTTTAAAATCTTAACTCTAATATTTCTCTTACCGACAAAAAAACAGTTGTCTACACAATTGAATTCCAAAAAAGAGGACTCCCACATGCGCATATTCTCCTATGGCTAAGAGAAACAAGCCCAAATCCATCCATAAGAAACATTGACAAGATCATTCATGCTGAGATACTGGACGAAAAAGAAGATCCTGAAGGCTACGAGTTGGTAAAAAAACACATGATGCATGGCCCTTGTGGGATAGACCGTCCTAAAAACTCTTGCATGGAAAAAGGGATTTGTACAAAGAAATATCCAAGATCATTTGTTAGTAGTACAACTACTGATAAAGAAAGATATATCATCTATAGACGTAGAGATGATGACAGAAGGTTTGTAATGAAAGGTGCAACAAGACTGGACAACCGCTACATGATTCCGCATAATATGGCTTTGCTTGAGAAGTATAAAGCGCATATCAATGTCGAGTGGTGTAATACATCAAAAGCTATCAAATATCTCTTCAAGTACATAACAAAAGGAGTTGACAAAGCTACCATTGTTTTTTAAAACACTTCAATCGACGACCAAAGTGCATCAACCAATAAGATAGAAATCGATGAGATTCAGAATTACCAAAAATGTCGATACTTGTCAGCATGTGAATCGGCATGGCGAACGTTTGCTTTTGATATACACTATCAGAAACCACCGGTACAGAAACTCTCAATACACCTGGAAGGAGAACAAAACGTCATAATTGATGAAGATGAAGATATAGAATATGTCGTCAGGAGAATGACAGTGCATGGAACAATGTTCACTAAGTGGATGGAAACAAATAGACGTTATCGAATTGCACGTACCATCACGTATATTCAGTTTCCAAGATTCTTCGTTTGGGATCAATCGAGCAGGACTTGGTCTAGACGTCAAAGAGGAGGGTCCATTGGCAGGTTGGTCAACATCAGTCCATCAGCGGGCGATAAATATTATCTACGGATGATGCTAAATCACGTTAAAGGATGTAGAAGCTTTGAAGAAATAAGGACGGTTGCAGGTGTAGTATACAAAACTTACAAAGAGAGTTGTCATGCTTTGGGTCTCCTAGATGGTGATAAAGAGTGGCATGAAACGATGGCTGAATCATCACAGTGGGCTTCTGCTTGGCAGTTAAGAGAACTGTTTGTCGTGCTCTTAATATATTGTGAAGTCGTTGATCCTCTAAAACTGTGGAAAGTTTGTTGGCAAAGCCTAGGTGAGGATATCTTACGTATGCAGAGACGAAATCTAGATTTCCAAGGGCTGAACCTGAACGAGGAACAAGTTCAACAATACGTGCTTATTGAACTGGAAAAGTTGCTCAATTATAGTGATAAATCTTTAGCCGACTATCCTGACATGTCGGTACCTGAAAAAAACATCCCCAACAATATTAAAAACTCTATGATATCAGAGGAAAAGAACTACATTGAGGACGAAGAAAAAGCTACTCATACACAGTTGTATTCAAAGCTCAATTCAGACCAGCTGTCTATTTACGAAGCAGTAATGGATTCAATACAGCTCAAAAGGAAAATTGTTCTTCCTATACGGACCAGGAGGCACCGGCAAGACTTACGTCTATAGGACACTCATTTCAAAACTACGTTCTCAGAAACAAGTAGTTCTGCCAGTTGCAACCTCTGGAATAGCAGCAACACTTTTGCCAGGAGGAAGAACTGCTCATTCACGGTTCAAAATTCCTATTGATCTCCATGATGATTCGATGTGTGAAATCAAACCAAACACAATGCTTGCAGAATTAATTCAAGAAGCAGCTCTAATCATCTGGGATGAGGCACCAATGGCACATCGAAACACATTTGAAGCACTTGATCGGACTCTAAGGGATATCATGAGACATGTTGATCCTAATGCCGCTGAAAAACACTTTGGAGGGAAAACAGTACTGCTATGTGGAGATTTCCGACAGGTTTTGCCAATCATTCCAAAAGGAACCAGACAAGATACAGTTTTGGCGTCCCTAAACAGGTCCTATGTATGGGAAGATTGCAGCATAGGATACCTTTCTACAAATATGAGGGTTAAACAAGATGAAAAAGAGTTCGCTAAATGGTTATTGGACGTTGGCGACGGGAAAGCTAAAGCAGTATCTTCTTCAACAGAAGATGGTTTAGATGATGACAACATAGAGATCGACAGCTCATTGTTGTTGCCTGAAACAGAAACCCCATTAGAAGATATACAGAGAGCAACTTACCCAGACCTCGAAACTTCATTTGGAAACAGAGAGTATTTAAAAGTTTGAGCCATCCTTACCCCAAGGAATAAACAGTGGAAGAGATTAACGATTTTTTCTTAGGAAAAATCCCTGGTGAGATAAAAGAATATCTTAGTGCTGACACCATAGGAAATGATGACAAAGATGTTGAGGGAGTGAATCTATTATACACAACTGAGTACCTAAACGAACTCAAATGTTCTGGGTTACCAAACCATAAGCTCCAGCTGAAGAAGGATGCACCGGTGTTACTACTAAGAAACATAAACCAGAAAGAAGGATTGTGCAACGGCACAAGGATGGTGATCACGCGTTTGGCAGAACGAGTACTCGAAGCAGAAATTTTACTAGAGAAAAACAAAGGCAAAAGAATCCTTATACCAAGGATCAGCATGACAACAGCAGATACAAATTGTCCATACAAGATGCGAAGGAGGAAATTTCCAATCAAAGTTTGCTATGCTATGACAATAAACAAAAGCCAAGGCCAAAGCTTGCAAAATGTGGGTATTTATCTACCTAAACCTGTTTTCAGTCATGGACAACTCTATGTTGCTCTTTCTCGGGTCACATCCAGAAAAGGGATGCACATTTGGAGTGAAGCAACAACGAAAAAAAACAACATCATCAATCAAGAATGTCGTTTACAAAGAGATTTTCAACAATCTGGTATTTCTTATTCCTTTCGTACATAAAATACAAAAAACTATCTTAATATTAATTAAAGCCACACACACTTTTAGGATAAGAAACACAGCAAGAGAACAACTTAAGGGACGATGTAAATGGTGGAAGAAAAGATCAAGGAACAGTGGGTTAAATATTCAATGGAAACATCAGAAAGGGCTCTCATAAACTATGTGGTGTAAAAACAAATTAGACAATTTCATTTACTTCAATAATCATTCACTTGCCAACCACAAAACTTAGCTACACTCTAACTACTCCAATCCTGATTTCCCATCATATTTTTAATTCCACAATATTGTATAACAAACCATAACATTCTTACTTCTCAACACAGCTTAAACAAAGACAAATTACAATAACTTCAAATAAACGTACCAGGAAAAAAAACGGCGTGGAGACTAACCATGAAACAAGCTCTACTGACAAGATTCTCCATATCTCACGTTTTCAAAATCAATAACAAACATTAAATCAATATAATACGAATATGATGAACATAAATGAACGAACTACAAAAATTAAAATCAAAACACAACATATGGTTAGACATAGACTTCTACTAATAATCTAAATTCAAACTAAAATTAATTTAAAAACAATATCTCCAAAATGTAAAAACAGATTCAACGAACCAAGTAAAGAACAACTGAATACTTCAATTTCCAATCACCAACTTTCACCGATACAATAAATTTTTAAAGGCAATATTCAACGAATTGAGACATAAAAGTTGTATCTACAAATCCAGAGAAGACACAAATCACAAACGACACTTACACCCCGATAATATAAATACCAATCCAAACAAAACTATTCACACACAAATCACAAAATAAACTAAACCCACCATAAAAATCAAAACAATGTTTTACTGGGATAAAAAACACAAGGTGTGGACAAAGAGAGAAATGGGAACGCCAATCCCACTAATAATACCAACCCAAAACCACCTAAAGGAGAAGCCTATTATCTAGAGAAGATGCTAAGTCTGTTCAAGATAGTTACAAGCTATGAAGAGCTACGAACGGTTGGAGGCTTTACATACACAACATACAAAGAAATTTACTATGCCAACAGACTTCTAGATGCAGCACAACAAACGAAGATTGTACTACCTAAATGTCAAACCACAGTACAGGTACTTCAAAATCGTATTTAAAAATATTTATATTACAATATCTGCAACCTAACAACACCAAAAATTAAATAGGACAAGGAAACCAACAACGAAGAATTACCTGATAGAGGAGACGAATCTAACATACCGACGGATCGAAGAAAAAATCACGCACCACCAATTCAGATATGCCCACCGAACTCATCTACGTCACTCTTCCCACACGACATTGATTAACGCTACGGTGAGGATTTGTCAACATCCACCACAAAATCGGGAATCCCATCATAAATCAGAACACCGGCATCAACGACTCTCTATTATCTACAGATCTATTTTCCATTTAATCTTTTTCAACTGAAAATAAAATACTACCTTTCTACACCTTCGGTTTACAAAACCAGCAACACTTAGGTTAGACCATAAATTTAGCATTATTCAAACCATTTAAAATATATATTTTGGACACCCACTTATTCGGCCCATTAAGTAAATACTATCGACACAAAACTAAAACAAATTATAAAACTCACCCCCGCCGCGTAGCGCGGGATAGGCCCTAGTATAATTAAAAGATGGAAAGGTAAATACAATCTTGAGGTTCAGATTTGATCGAGAAGAAAAATCTCTCTGATCTTTGTTTACAAACAGCACCAATCAAATTGGATTATATGAACGACAATTATATCGACTCGAGTAGCAGAAGCTTACACATCCTTATGTTAAAAATAGGAAACCACCTTATACGACCCGACTCCTGATGCAACTGGTGAGGAGAATCAAGCTTATTTAAAATGGGATGCACTAGCAGATTTGGAGGAGGGAGTTTTGAAACAGAAATTTAAGCTATATTGGCTGCAAGTTGGGGATAAGAACAATAAATACTTTCATAATAGTGCAAAGGCAAGAGTAGCTACGAATGTAATCCGGGAGATACATTGTTCATCGGGTAACATATGTACTAGTCAAGAGGAAATAAAGGCTGAGGCAGTGATTTTTTTTGAAACTTTCTTAACAGCTCAACCGACGGATTTTGAGGGTTCATCAGTTTCTGATATTCAGGAGTTGGTGAGGTTCAGAAGTTCAAATGCTGACCATGCTAAGCTAAGGAAAGACGTCACACAGAATGAGATTCGCAAGGTACTCTTTTCTATGCCGAGCAACAAAGCAACAGACCTGGATGGGTACAGAGTAGAGTTTTTTAAAGAGACATGGTCAATTCTGGGTAACGATTTTGTTGTGGCGATCTAGTCCTTCTTCTTGAAGGAATTCCTCCCCAAAGGAGTAAATACAACAATCCTAGCCCTAATACCAAAGAAAGATGAAGCAAGAGACAGATTATTGTCCCATCTGTGGGATATAAATTGCCCTATGACATTATGGCCCAAACAGAGGCCCAACCGACTAATGGGTATTTGTACTCATAAATCTGATCCGTTAGGCCCGGGATGAGAAAACGCAAAGTTTACGGAAGACGCGGAAAAAACCGCATCTCAGAGGATTCACTATAAATAGTCGAGGAAGCCATTGAAACAAGGGAGGATTTTCCAGAGAGAATTATAGAGAGATCGTATCAAATCCGAAAACACGAAATCTCTTTCGTATTTTCCATTTACTTCGTATGTTAAGCACTCGGAACGGCCGTTTATCTTTAAAACGTTGTTTCTAGACTTAACCTTGTGTAATCATCAAATCGTATTCGTCGTTAATAAAAACATTCGCTCCGTGCGACCCCTCAAAATTATTCGTATTATTGATCGTTGCAATCTCGGTACGAACAATTGGCGCCGTCTGTGGGGAAATGTACGGAGCGTTCATATTTTTCTATTGACGTTTAGAATTGACGATCTTGGTGTTTCTAGCGAATCGCAACAACATGACGGATTCATCAAGTGAAGGAAGAACCGACGCGTCCGACAAGTCGGCTCAGCCGCTTGCCACACTTTCTGCGCTCTATGCCCCGCCTCCTGCCGCAGTCGTCACAGCTAACATTGCTATCGCATACGAAGGCACCGCACACAATGAGACCAAACCCAACGGTGCCGAACCGGTTGAAGCTGCCGACAGAGGCACTCACCTTGACGAACTCGTGCGGACCATCCTCAACAGGATAGATCAACAAGACGCAAGGATGACCGAACGACTCAACGCTCTAGTAATCGCGCAAACAGCTTCACAGAGCCAGATCGATCGGCTTAGGAGACGAAGGCACAACGCCAGCCTCCGTTTACACCAAGACATCATATCCCCAATTCAAGAGATACGGTCGTCAAACTCAAGCAAGCTCTTATTCGCCGAACTAAAGAGGGGGGGCTATTGTGGGATATAGGTGTTGCCCTATGACATTTTGGACCAAACGGAGGCCCAACCGACTAATGGGTATTTGTACTCATAAATCTGATCCGTTAGGCCCGGGATGATAAAACGCAAAGTTTACGGAAGACGCGGAAAAAACCCGCATCTCAGAGGATTCACTATAAGTAGTCGAGGAAGCCATTGAAACAAGGGAGGATTTTCCGGAGAGAATTATAGAGAGATCGTATCAAATTCAAAAACACGAAATCTCTTTCGAATTTTCCATTTACTTCGTATGTTAAGCACTCGGAACGACCGTTTATCTTTAAAACGTTGTTTCTAGACTTAACCTTGTGTAATAATCAAATCGTATTCATCGTTAATAAAAACATTCGCTCCGTACGACCCCTCAAAATTATTCGTATTATTGATCGTTGCAATCTCGGTACGAACACCATCTCCTGCTGCAATCTATTGTACAAGGTATTATCGAAAATCCTAGTGAATCGACTGAAGGAAATTCTTCCTTCCTCAATAGCTCCAAACCAGTCCGCATTTATCAAAGATCGATTAATGATGGAGAATTTGTTTCTTGCTTCAGAGTTGGTTAAGGAATATCACAAGGAATCTATATCTAGCCTGTGTGTTTTGAAGATAGATATATCCAAGGCATTTGATTCGGTACAATGGCCTTTCTTACTCAAAATATTAAAAGGCTATCGACTTACCGGAGACCTTTATTCACTGGATTAAATTATGTATTGGAACAGCCACATTCTCAGGTCAAGTTAATGGGGAGCTAGCTGGGTTTTTTCAGAGCAAATGGGGCTTGAGGCAAGGCTGCTCTCTGTCTCTGTATCTCTTCGTGATTTGTATGAATGTCCTCACTTGAATGTTGGACAAAGCAGCGGTAGATAGACAGTTTGGTTACCATCCGTGGTGTCGCAACATGAGTCTTACTCACTTATGTTTTGCGGATGATATTATGGTGTTTTCAGATAGGAGCTCTAGATCTATAGAGGGCATTCTTGCAGTTTTTGAGAAGTTTGCAACTATGTTGGGGCTGAAAATAAGCTTGGAGAAGTCGACAGTTTTTTTGGCAGGGTCAACACCACCAAACATGAGTGTTCTACTTCATCGATTTCCCTTTGATGTGGAAACATTACCGGTTCGTTATCTCAAATTACTTATGCTTACAAAGTGTATGACAGCATCTGACTACCTTCCTCTATTGGAAAAAATCAGAGCTAGAATAACCTCTTGGACTGGTAGGTTCCTATCTTTTGCCGGCCGCTTGCAATTGATTAAATCGGTTCTTTCAAGTCTAACAATTTTTTGGCTTGCTGCCTTTCGGCTACCAAACTCTTGTATTCGGGAGATTGGAAGTTATTTGCTGCATTCTTGTGGTCTGGCCCATAGCTAAATGGGAGAAAGGCGAAACTAGCTTGGAATGTGGTTTGTAGATCGAAACAAGAAGGGGATTTGGGCATACGATCACTTAAAGATGTAAACACGGTTGCTATGTTGAAGCTGATATGGAGGCTGGTTTTTGTGAAAAAAATTCCTTGTGGGTTCAGTGGATGCATAAAAACATAATTAAAAAAGACACATTGTGGTCAGTAAGACTGAACTCGAGCTCCGATTCACGGATGTGGCGTAAACTTTTAAAGTACAAAGATAAGGCGAAGGGATTACACAAGATAGAGGTTCGGTCCGGCCACCAAATTTCTTTCTGGCATGATATTTGGTGTCCTTTGGGGAAGCTTTATGATATATTGGGGTCTAGAGGAATGATAGATATGGGAGTTGCCTCTCACGCCTCTGGTGCGGTAGTGCTAGACAATCATAAGAGACAGAATCATCGTGTGAGCATTCTCAATCATATTGAGGATCAGATCGAACTAGTTCGATGGAATAGAAAGGAGGAAATGCGCTAACTGTAAAAAAATCTTCAACTTTCAAAAAGACCTAAAAGATCCCCAACTTTGCCTCGAGTAAACTAATGCGCTAACTTTTATTGACTTTTTATTTTAACTGTTAACTTTTATTGACATCTCATTTTAGTCACTAGCTTTTGTTGACTTTGCCAAAATAGTCACGTCGCTAAATTGATTAATGAAACAAATTAACGGGGTTAAGTCTTTGTTGAAAATTTCTGTTAATCCACAAATTAACGGGGTTAACTCTTTGTTGAAAATTTATGTTAATCCACAAAACGACTTCGTTTTGATTAAAAGAATATATTGCAGACATGAGATTCGAATACTTGACCTCTGAAATATGTCCATTTATACATTACCAACTCACCTAAACTGTTTTATAGTTATAACAACGAACACACAAATTTATATACACGAATAAATCGATGAATAAATCTAGAGCCAGAGAATCCAAGTTGTTCAAAGGATTGAACTTTGGGTTCTAGGGTTTTTTGGCGTCGCATAACATGATTGGAGGGTCGGATCGTTTTTGGATCTGGGTATTGGAGATACAGAGGTTTTTGAGAAACTGAATCATAAATCAAGGTTTTTCCAGGGATTTATATACTGAAACTAACTCTATGAACTTCTTTGCGGCAAGGATGATTTGGTAAACGATTTAGATTATGAATTTCTTGAATCAAAGCTTTCGATGTCGGCAAGTTGGATGTTGGGAGATTATGACGTGGAAAAACGTGATTAGACAAGAAAGAAGAATAATATGATCAGTAATATGCTTGGATATAAGAATATGATGGTTTTAACCTAAGGTAATGGGTTCGAGTCCGATACATACATATATTATGAGGTTTTCGGATTCGTAACTGAGGTCTTCAACATTGGGTTCTTATTCTTCTCCTGATTCGTTAACATCTATGAATCAAAATGTAACATCGTGGTTCTCGTATCTTTATTGGGTCAGTGTGGATCTTTTAGTTCAGCCCATTAATGGCCAAGTGAACCAAACACAAAACGACAAAGGGTTTTGTGGTGTTAGTGTATATATATGTATGTTAAGTATGTTACCGTCTTTGTTTTGCGAAAAAGGAGAGAGTTCTCTGTTAAACCCTAACACCGTCGCTTTCTCATCCCGAGCCTCTCACAATGTCGGGGCTCACCATCATCACCGTCTTTCTCATGAGGTTTTCGGATTCCTAACTGAGGTCTTCAACATTCGGTTCTTATTCTTCTCTCGATTCGTCAGCATCTATGAATCAAAATCTAACATCCGGGTTCTCATATCTTTATTGGGTCAGTGTGGATCTTTTAGTTCAGCCCATTAATGGTCCAAGTGAACCAAACACAAAACGACAAATGGTTTTGTGGTGTTAGTGTATATATATATATGTATGCTAAGTATGTTGCCGTCTTTGTTTTGCGAAAAAGGAGAGAGTTCTCTGTTGAACCTTAACACCGTCGCTTTCTTATCCCGAGCCTCTCATAATGTCGGGGCTCACCATCATCACCGTCTTTCTCATGTTGTCACTACCATTGTTGTTGTTTTCCCTGTCCTGGTGTTGTATTTGAATGGATCCGAGAACTTGTTGAGAAGGAGAGATCGTTGTCGTTAATCACCACCTCAGCCACCATGTGTTGCCAGAGTCTGCCACCACGAGTCATCGGATGTCAGCCAGTGTCATCGGAGCAGTCGTAGCCCATCGTCGAGGTCGTTAAGGGTAAGGAAACCTCAAAACTCATCATGTAACTTGTGCTGAGAACGTTTATGGCGTTGTCTTGATTGTTGCTCTGTTGTTGTTTAATTGTCGAACCATAAGGACTAACCACCATGGCTTAAACAGCAGCAGATCAGTTTTGCGGAGTTGTCCACTTCACTGTTCCTGTAGAAACAGAGGAAGAAGACGAGAGATGAATAGAAAATTGTGTATATTCACAAAGAGATTGTCCATCCTTATATTACAAGAACTTATCTATCAATATAAATGCTAGAGATCACAACAAATGTCAAGGCTACTAATTTGCTAAGTTCCTAAAGTCATGGGATATGATTTTGTATGATACTTAATATCCCAATACCCCTCCTCAAACTGGAGCATGAAGTTTTCGAATACCCAGTTTGCCATGAAAATCATCAAACGCCTATCGTCCTAGAGGCTTAGTAAAGATGTTGGCTAATTGGAAAGAGCTTTGAACATGAACTGTGGCAATTGTACGCGATTGTATCTAATCACGTATGAAGTGACAATCGATCTCGATATGTTTGATGCTGTAACGCCCGTCTCTCGGAAAGTGGATTGTTGACGGGAAGTATATATATATATATATATGAGGTATATATATATGTATGTCAATATGTCTTTGATCTGTTTAACTCCGTGATAAATGTGTTTTCTCGCTGTTGAGACTTTTAATGTTAAGAGCTCCGGAGAAAACATTTATCGAGTGGAGAAAAATCGAGTTTTGGAGCGGTTGGTGGCATTGGACCCCACGTGGCGGTTTTTAAGTCAAAGAATGGCTTAATTAATCCTTTCTTTTCTTCTTCCTTTCTTTCTTCTTTCTTCCTTCTTTCTTCTTACTACGGTTTTGGTTGCAGAGAGAGAGAAAGAGAGAGAAAGAGATAGAGAGAGAGAGAGCTTGTGAGAGCTTGTTCTAGAGAGGAAGATCAAGGGGGAGAGGTTTGTAGCTTACCTTGAGAGTGGAAGGAGAGGGAGATCAAGCTTGCTAAGGCGTGGGTGAATAAGAGAGTCATCTTTGAGCTTATGGAGCTGTTCTTGAGCCGAATCTTCCAAGGATCTAAGGTAAGTGCGTGACCATGAGTTAATCTAAGCTTTAAGGTGGTTGTGTGTGTTTTGTGATGTTGAGTTGGATTCTTGAGGAATCCATGAGTTGTGTTGCTTGTTTTCCTTGTGTTTTGGGTTGGGTGTGAGCCTAATCGGTCGTAGGAAGCAAGGTTGAGGCCAGGGTGGTCGTTGGTCTTGAGTTCGGAGTTCGTCTGGAGCACACAGATCGATCGATCTGTGTGTGGATCGGTCGATCTGGTCTTGAGTTCAGAGTTCGTCTGGAGCAGACGGATCGATCGATCTGTGTGTGGATCGGTCGATCTGGTCCTGAGTTCGGAGTTCGTCTGGAGAAAACGGATCGATCGATCTGTGTGTGGATCGGTCGATCTGGTCTTGAGTTCGGAGTTCGTCTGGAGCAGACCGATCGGTCGATCTGTGTGTGGATCGGTCGATCTGGTCTTGAGCTCGGAGTTCATCTAGAGCAGATGGATCGTCTGATCCATGTGTTTTTCTTATTGCTTGTTGTTTCGTTTTGCGTTGTTAGCGGTTTATCGTCTTACTTGCTTGTGTGTATAGCTCGTAGATGGGAGAACCGCCTCACAAAGTATTTTTGATAATACTTACGTAACTCTTTGTTCTGTTGCAGGTAAAGATAAAGTGTGATCGTGGAATCGAGGCAATAAGAAGGAGGATGATTAGGACTCGGTTGTGTCTGGTTGTGTTTGTTTGTTGTATGTGTCGAATCGTTTGTTATGTTTAAATATTTCGAATACTGTTGTTGACGGTTTGTTAAGTGTTTAATAAGATCGAGTCTTATTGCTTGGAGTGCGTTTGTTGGAGGTTAATATTATGGGGTATTAACTATATATATATACAAAAAATCGGGTGCGGTCGTTTCAGATGCGTTCATGAACACCGGATTTGTGGCAATGTGTATGGCTGATTTGCTGTCGCAATACAACAACATTGGTTGTTCGTGTTGAACACCAAGATCCCTGAGAACACGTTTCAGCCATTACAGTTCCTTTGTAAGAAATGCCATTGCCTGATACTCGGCTTCAGCAGAGGACAAACTCAAAGTGTCTTGCTTGCGTGTTTTCCAAGATATTGGAGAATCTCCAACTTGAACGAAATAACCAGTTGCTGATCTTCCTGTTATTGGATAACTCGCATAATCCGAATCACACCATCCCGAGATCTGAAAATTGCTCTTTGCTTGCAACAGGATTCTATGTCGTGGACTCCCTTTCAAGTATCTTACAGCTCTCAAAGCTACTTGTCAATGGTCTTCTGTCGGTGTTTGCATAAATTGTGCTAGGACATGAACACAATAAGCCAAATCTGGTCTCGTGGCTACCAGATAAATAAGCCAGCCAATCATTCGTCGATAAAGTTCTGGATCCTGAAGCAAAGGCGAGGTAGACAAAGCTAATTTGTGATTCTGTTCCAAAGGAAATGTGGTTGGTTTAGACCTAACAAACCCGCATCTGCAATTATCTCTAAGGTATATTTTCTTTGACTCAGATAGAACCCCTTTGAGCTTCAAGACACCTCAATACCCAAAAAATATTTTAAAGCACCAAGATCTTTCATCTTGAAACAAGATGCTAAATAACCAATCAAATTGTTGAGTGCTTCATTTGAATTGCTCGAAACGATCATATCATCAACATAAATCAGAATGTTGATTTGTATCCCGCATTTGTCAAACATGAACAAAGAATAATCTAAGAGTGATTGGACAAATCCATACTCACGCAATGCAGTTGTTAACTTTGCAAACCAGCAGCGAGGCGCTTGCTTCAGCCCGTACAAGGATTTACGCAATCTGCAAACCTTGTTCGCATCCTGTGTGAAATATCCAGGCGAAGGTTTCATGTAGACTTCTTCGGTAAGATCACCATGAAAGAAGGCATTATGCACGTCTATTTGATGCACAGACCAATTGTTTCCTGCAACAACTTCCAGAAACAAATGTACCGTTTGCATTCTTGCTACCGGAGCAAATGTTTTGCCATAATCAATTCCTTCTATCTGTCTGTTCGAGAGCTACCAGACGTGCCTTGGAGCGTTCAATTGAACCTTTAGAATTATATTTGATCTTGTAAACCCATTTCGATCGAATTACCTTTTTTCCTGGGGGTAAATCTTCAATCATCCATGTGTTGTTGTCCTCAAGAGCGTCAACTTATGTCCTCATTGCATTTTTTCACACCTTAGTCCTAATCGTTTGAATAAAGGTCTGTGGCTCGACAGCATCTGTAATGGCTACCAAGAAAGCATGATGTGTGACAGAAAATCGACCACAACCCACATATTTCTCAATTGGATATAATGATTTTTCTTTGGCAATTCCCGTCAAATGAGTTTGAGCTGTGTTAGTCACATACCCTTTAAGAGTGATCGATTGCGTTCGTGGTTGCGTACTTCGTCGAAGTGGAATCACTGAAGCCAGTGGAAGAGTTTGCTCATATGTCTCATCTGGTGTCGCAGATAATGGTGAAGTTGGCAGCGAAATTGGAGTAGAATTCGGTGAAGGCAACATTGGTCTTCCGTTAGAAGGCGAGGAAGGATTCATCGTCGGCAATTCTAACGCAGGTGGAAGAGGATCAACTGTTGGGCTAGTCTCAGTAAAAATTTCTAATGGACTTTGTGAAAGACGTAGACTTATTGAAGATGTAGTTAAACAGGGCCGAATTTTGTCATCAACAAATGGGCTTGGTGAAACTGGAGCCCATAGCACATCTTCTTCTTCGTTGAATTCTTTTGCAGAGACATTCACTTCTGTTGTAAATGGAAATTCTTCTTCAAAAAAGACCACATCTCGTGACACAAAAAATTCTTCTTTCTCAAGATCATACAACCTCCAAGCCTTCTTCCCATATGGATACCCTACGAATATACATCTTCTACCTCTTGAAGCAAATTTATCTCCTTTGTGTCCTTGATTATGCGCACAACAAAGGCATCCAAAAACCTTTAAATGTTCATAGACCGGGGCTGTGCCGTATATCTTCTCATACGGCGTCAAACCATTTAACACAGAACTCGGATTTCGATTAATCAAATACCCAGCTGTTAGAATACACTCTCTCCAAAAATCGATTGGCAAATTCGATTGAAATCGCAATGCCCTAGCAACATTTAAAATATGTTGATGTTTTCTTTCAACTCGTCCATTTTGATGCGGTGTTCCCACACATGAAGTTTCATAAATAATTTCTTGAGTTCGAAAATAAGCACTCATACTTAAGAATTCTGCTCCATTGTCGCTTCTAATACGTTTCACTTGCGTTTGAAACTGTCTTCCTGCTAGAGAAATAAAATTTCTCAGATTTGTCGACGTTTCTGTCTTGTCGTTTTGAAAATAAATCCATACGCTTCTTGAAAAATCATCGACAACGGTAAGAAAATATCGAGCACCAGAAGAAGATGGAGTTTTATATGGACCCCAAATATTAACATGAATTAACTCAAAAACAGATGTAGTTTTATTATCACCGGTCGGAAAACAAGCTCTTGTTTGTTTAACGCGGATACATACATCAAACGCCTTATTGGAAAATTCATAATCAATAGAAACAGAAACATTTGGAAGTATACCAACTACTCTCGCTGACGGGTGACCCATCCTATTATGCCACAACTCGTAAGCTTTCACATTCTGAGTTGTCACTAGTGATGTTATAATGGGCTAACCCACCCCATTTAAACCCATCCCATTTAAACCCACCCCTTTTAATCTTAAACCCATATAAACCCATTTAATTTTAAACCCCATATATCCTACCCATTTAAATTTGTAATGACCCATTTAAACCCATTTAAACCCATTTAAACTGAATACTTGTTTTTTTGTGCTAGACATAATAATTACAAAATCTGAAGGCTGAAATAATTAGAAGCAAAACATATTAATAATAACAACAACAAATTCAGCGAAATCTGAAATAATTATAATTTATGAAAATATAGATTTCAATAACAAAAGAAACAAAAGAAGAAAATGCTTTGTTTTCCATAATCTTCATGTAAGAAAACAATTAGAAATTCATGATTCATGGCCACTTGAGTCTTCTGTTACCTACAATTCATAGCCAGTGTCGTCAGTATCTTCTATGATACCTACAATTCAACATGTAAATTAGTTGAAACAATCACTTAGTTTTAAAGTAGTTTTAGTAAATCCTAAATTTTTACCTTCATATTCTGCAAAACCGCGAAGCCAATTGCGAGTACACAGTAGAGCCTGAACATTTTTTGGAAGTAAACGATTTCTGTATGGTGTCAACACTCTAGCTCCAATGCTGAAAGCTGATTCTGATGATACAGTAGTAATTGGAATGCTGAGAACATTAAGTGCCATAGAGGCTAAATCTCCAAGACGATTCTGGTGGTCTTTCCAGTACCGTAGAACATCTAAATTTGGAAAAGATTTCCACTCTAGCCTCGGCTCATCCAAGTAAATAGCCAAGTGTGTCTTTGTGTTGTTCACACCAGCTTCAATGCTTCTTTCCAGCTCAAAGAGATCCTGCATTACAAAGATTCACATCAAATTAACAAATATTTTGATTCTAAATTTATAATAATGTAATTCTAATGTAGAAGAAGATACTTACATTATCGAAATAATCTTCAAGTGGAGATTCAGTAAGTAGGTCATGTGGATTTGTTGTCCCTGAAATACCTGAAGAACTCGTCTGATAAGCTTTATAAAGCATTTCCAAATTCTTTGTAAGTTCTTTAATCTTCAACTCAGAAGTAAGGGGATCAACTTTTTTATAAGCTACTTCAAGCATTTGCACTTTAAGTCTTGGATCTAAAACAGCTCCAATAGCTAAAATAAGGCTGTAATCCTCCCAATACTTATCAAATCTACCCTTCATTTCCAAAGTCATTTGCTTCACGTCATCATCATCACAAGTGATATACTTCTGCAGCAATAACTCAATCCTCCATACTTGAGTGAAATAAACATTTGATGTAGGATACTTAGAGCCTGAAAAGTATCTAGTAATGACACTAAACGGCTTCAACAAATCACAGATCTTTTCTCCACGATCCCACTCCTCCTCTGAAGGTAAAGTCTTATAATTGGTGTCAAAAGCCTTTAGACTAGTAAATGCTTTTTTAAATTTCAATGCTCTTGCAAGCATTTCATACGCAGAATTCCATCTAGTGGGAACGTCAAGAGATAGACCAGCCCCACTCCTAATACCCACTCTCTCTACACAGGCTGCGAACGCCTCCTTCCTCTGTGGAGATGCTTTCACATATATGGCGCTTTCCCGAATGTTGTGTAATACATCCTTAGCTAATTCTAAACCTTTCTTCACAATGATGTTCAGAATATGAGCACAGCATCTTACGTGCAAAAATTTCCCATCACATAACAAACCGCTACCACTAATCATCTGAAGCTGACCCTTGAGGATTTTCTGCATACTATTATTATTGGTTGCATTATCTAAAGTAATAGTGAAATCCTTTTTTTCTAACCCCCATTCCTTCAAACAATCAAGAACCTTATTAGCAACATGTTCACCAGTGTGCAGAGACTTCAACTCACAAAAGTCTAGAATCTTACTATGCAAAGTCCAACTATCATTGATGAAATGGGCAGTTACACAGATATAACTCATCACAGTAGCCCGGGCTGACCACAAGTCCGAAGTAAAACAAACCCTACCACGATGCTTTGCAAAAACCTCTTTTAACTTTTCCTTTTCAATCTCATATCTCACAAAAACATCACTAGCAACCGTTTGCCTACATATAGGCTGATAATCTGGATTCAAATATTTGTCTCTCACCCTAACCTTCTCATATTCTACATATCGAAATGGCAAATCATGATAGATAATTATCTCACTCACCATCTCTCTATCGACTTTCTGATCATACACAGGCCTATCTGTCTTCTTAGGCATCTTAGGACACTTATCTAAATGGCGACCCAAGTGATTTGTTCCATAATTTCCATGTGATTTACTACTACTACCTATCACCAACTTTGTACCACAATGGATGCACTTAGCCCTTTCTTTTCCATCATTTTCTAACCCTATTTAAACAAAGTCATTCCAAACAGTTGAAGTTTTGCGTCTCTTACGTGGAGCTTGAGTTTGAGTTGGCTGGATTTGTGTTTGACTTTGCTCTGGTGCTTCCACTTCTACATCTCGTTCATTCATGTCTATTAACTCATTTTGAGCGGTGAGAAGTGCCATTGTTTGTAGAGATTCAAAATCCATTCTAAAAAACAAAACAATGGATGTCAGAAATTAATTTTTGTTACATCAAATAAAAGCTTAGAGAAAATGTATGTCCAGTCACAATAATTTTCTAATTCAGTTGCAACTACTAGAAGAGGTTTACTGTAAGTCTTGCATATTCATCTTCTTTACTTCAAAAAAAAATTAAATATCATGTGAGTACGACAATGGGTATCCATGAAAAGTTCACAGATGAGTGAAAAGTGAAAACACCACTAAGCTTTCATGAAGAGATTCTCCTCCCTTAATGACTTATATTTTCATAAAGGTTCTTCAAACCACTAAGCAGTAAGTAAAAAGCGAGAATCTTATTAGTAATAAGTTATTACTATAGAGACGAAAAAGTTGAGCTTCTTCAGGAAGAAGTCCATCTCACGGGAACAAGTATATGCTTGAAAAAATAATTTAAATCAACACAAATCAACACAAATTTTAAAAGATATCAACACAAATCAATGAAAAATAAAAAATTCAATGAATGAAAAATCCATACAACACAAAGCTCAAAAAAATTCAATGAATGAAAAATAATTTAAATCAACACAAATCAACACAAATCAATGAAAAATAAAAAACCCATCAACACAAATTGCTTCTATAACAGCCAAGAAGAAGAGTGAAACAACCTTTTCGTTGAGTCAAGCAATGGGTCTGCTGAATTTGTTGGAACCAAAAAAAATCCAGAGGAGAAGAGATTGGAGAAGACGAAAACCCACCAGGCCACCACCAAGATTCGTCTAGAGAACTCGATTGGCTGCTCTCTCGTCAAAGGAGAAGAGATTGGCTGCGGCGAGTGAAGGAGGAGACTGAAACCCTATAAAATTATACAACGTCGTTTAGCAGACAAATGAAAAAAAAAAATTAAACGGGTACCCATTTATTTGTGGGTAAGCCCATTTAATATATGGGTCTAATCGGGTTATACCATTTAAACCCGTTTAACATTTACTGCATATATGGGTTTAAACGGGCTATTTTTTTACAACAGACCCATTTAATTAAATGGGTTTCGAAGCCCATATTAACATCACTAGTTGTCACCAACGCCACCAGCTCAGACCCGTCCTGGATAACGAGAAATTGATCAGCTAACTGCACTACACACTGATTCTCATCCATTAACTAACCCACTTATATAAGATCAGATTGTAACTCTTCAACGTAAAACATAGATTTCAAGAGCAGATTAGACCCCAACACAACAAAACCTTTTGTAACTGATATTCTTTCTCTGTCATCTGCCAAATATATCAATACTGGTTCCATATTTCTCACGTTTGTGAGTATATCAAGTTTTCTCGTGAGATGATGCGAAGTACCAGTATCCAATATCCAGGAATGAGAGAAAGACTTACCCGAGAGTTTTTCGTTGCTTGTACTTGCTCCACCATTTGTATTGTTCAAGAGCTTAATGAGATTACGCCATTGAATATCGTTCAAACCGCTCACTCCGTCACGGTCTTTGTATGTGAGAACATAGTTGACACGTTCTTGACTTGGAATATGAGGAACATGAACTGTATTGGCATAGCTCATGTTTCTTCCACGGCCAACAGTTGCTGCACTGCCATGTCCTCTTCCTTGTGTCGCTTTGCTTCTTGGACGCTCACCCCACCATTCCGGATACCCAATTACAACAAAACAACTATCGGAAGAGTGACTGTTGTGGTTACATTGTTTACACACGGTTATCGCATCATCAGTTCGTACATGTGCATTCACGCGAGCTCTTTGTTGCACAACATATGCAGTCACTTCAGCAACATCTTCACCCTTCTTCACATTATTCTTCAAATCCTCCTCTTGACGAACTACGTTATACACTTCTTCCATTGGTTGAATTGGTATGTGTGACACCAGACTTGACCGCACAGTTCAGAAAGAGTCATCAAGTCCAAACAAGAATTCATGAACTTTGTCTTCTTCATCAAATTGCACTCGCACTTTCCACATTTGCAGACACGCAACGGCCTATGATTGGCCATGCTATCCCAAATACGGTTTAGCTTTCCGTAACAAGCTTCAATTGCAACCCCTATCTGCTTGCAGCAAGCTAATTCCGTCTTGAGCTGTTGAATCCTTGGTCTATTGGTCACAGAGAAACGCTTCTTTAGGTATCCCACAGATCCTTTGCCACATCGCGATGAGAGATGTTGGAACGCAACGCTGGATCAATTATCATTATGATCCACGAGACCAACAAAGCTTGGATTGTCCACCAATCTTCCAAATCTGCAGATCCTTCTTCTGGTCGCTTGATAGAGCCGTCAAGGACACCAAATTTCTTTCGTGAACAAAGCGCCGTTTTCATACCACACGCCCATTCTTCGTAATTCATCTCCTTCAGCAACGGATGTGAAATTACAGCGCCAAGATTGTCAGCCGTTGTCAGATCGTATGGGGAAATCGTGCGTCTCACCTCCACATTCGTCAGTTTTGGGTTCGGGTTCAAGTTTCCATTCTCGTCGTTCATGTTGTCTCCCATGATCGATTCAGAAAATCAAGAAATTTCAGAGGTTTTTTAATGTTTCAGGCTCTGATACCATGTAGAAACAGAGGAAGAAGACGAGAGATGAATAGAGAATTGTGTATATTCACAAAGAGATTGTACATCCTTATATTACAGGAGCGTATCTATCAATATAAATGATAGAGATCACAACGTTAAGGCTACTAATTTGCTAAGTTCTTAAAGTCATGGGTTATGATTTTGTGTGATACTTAATATCCCAATAGTTCCAGCCTCCGTGTAAACAGTCCCGCCGAGATCCAGTGTTGTCGAGAAGGTATCGGCCCGTCTCAACTCTCGTGTCGTTGTTGTTTTATTGATTATTGAACCGACACTTAACCAGACTAAACCAAGGTATCTTAATCTAATTAAGACTAGAACCGAAACTTAATCATTGAGAACGTATGAATTGATTTGTAGTGTTGTGGTTACGTGTGTTGGACGGTGGTGTCGATGGTTAGTGTTGTGGAATTGTTTATTGATTAAACTCAGTTATGTGGTTATGGAGCTGAATTGTGATTATTGAATGGGATTGTGGTATTATTAAATTACTAGATTTTGGTTTGGTTTAATTATTAGACCAAGTCTCATTAATTTAATTGGAATAATACCAAATCAATTAATCAAGACTTAGAAATTGGTTGCGTTATTAGATTAAATCATGTATTATTAATTGGATATAATCTTTGATCGGTTAATTAATCGTTGCAGACCAAGATCGTTGTTGAACCGGATTTCCACTTTTGCTAGTCCTAAACTGAAAGATCAACCGATTTGCTAAGGTGAAGACTAGTTGGTGTTTTCTTCATATTCGGATATGTTTGGATAGTTACTTAGGTTAAGTTGAGCATACCTATATGTTACATAATATATAAGTAACATATATTTGGGTGATTGTATATTTTATTTATACATATTTATATGCAAATATATACATATTATAATAAGAAGTAAAGTAAAGATGAGAATATAAAATGAATGCGTGTTGATTGATGATGATGTGATTGCGTGAATGCATGTTATGTTGTGATAAAATAAATGCTTGTTTTTGAGGAGATAAGGTGCCGAGGGCACGTAGATACGGGTGAGCCGCGGAGAGTCCTGCAAGGAAAAGTCCCTGTTGTTGTGTGATGGCCTATAGACGCGGGAAGCGGATATGTCAAGATGGCTGACGAGCCGTCGAGTGTGAAGTGCCAGGGACAAGTAGAAGAGGCACTTGGGGTCCGTAAGCACGAGTGTGAAGTGCCAGAAACAAGTGCAAGAGGCGCTTGGGGTTGTCCGTAAGCACGAGTGATTGGTGCATGGAAGAAGTGCAAGAAGCACGAGAAATCCGGTATGCACGAGGATAGCGTGTGTTGACACGTTGTATCCGACACGACTTTAGGGCGGTAATGGGACGTAGTCTCATTTGTTTGATGTATGCGTATATTTGTGTGTCACCAGATTTAGGACACAGTGATTGTATGCTTGTCTTAGGTTTAGACTTTGTGATTCTCTAGATGTGTTTGGGTGTGGAGGCTTCGTGAGCCCTAAGGCTTGCCCTCGCTGAGTGATCTTCGATAGCTCACCCTCTCTTTCTCTTACAGGTAGGTAACTCGAGAGTTCGTTTTTTCATTGTAGTTGGCGGTCTTGCAATTAAAGAATGTTTTGGGCCGGGCCAAGAAGTCCATTCTTGGATCCATTTAAACACAACACCACGACGGGGAAAATAACAACAATGGTAGTGACAACATGAGAAAGACAGTGATGATGGTGAGCCCCGACATTGTGAGAGGCTCGGGATGAGAAAGCGACGGTGTTAGGGTTCAACAGAGAACTCTCTCTTTTTCGCAAAACAAAGACGGCAACATACTTAGCATACATATATATACACTAACACCACAAAACCCTTTGTCGTTTTGTGTTTGGTTCACTTGGGCCATTAATGGGTTGAACTAAAAGATCCACACTAACCTTGAGTGTCCTTATCCTCGGTACCCTGTTCAATCCTTTAAATATTATCATATCTAACAACAAACCTACGCATACGCAAAAATCGAACCGCCTGTTATTTTATCTAAATAGAATCTGCACTTGATTGAGTAGAAATACTCTAGTTTTCGTTTATTAGAAATACTTTCTCTTCGCATCTCATTTTCAGCTTTTGATTGAATGAATAACCAACTCTTCCATTATTATGATTTAATCCGATGTGTAGCCATATGACTACATGGGACGTAAGTGTCATAATTATATGACCTTCCAGAGATTAGACAGAGCACTCATCCTTCGAATAGTCTCAACCTCGTATGCAATTCTCCGATTTCCAAGTGGATTTTTAACAAGGGTCTTCCATTACCTTGCATGTGTAGAAATAACTGATGCACAAACATACGTCTTTATTTAACAATGTGTCGAAGTGTGATTACAATTTATAACCTTTATGGTTTAATGCGGCAAGTGGGTAAAATTACTTCTCGCCTACTACGATTCTGATGCGCTCACTCTGCAAAGCTTACTTCCATCTGAAGGTTTTCCAACTTGTAAAATTCTCGTAGTGTTTTCCTAACACTCTCTTTGGGATCCTTATTCTTATTGGGGTTTACGCTTACATGCATTTTTTCCAAAGTATTATTTATCCACGTACTGCTCATTTACCATAGAATATGCATCATGCATTAGACGAACTCCAAATCTATATAATATCTCCTCATAGTCTTTAGTGATTTCCTTTTCACTATATCCTTGGTGGATTCCTTTACCACATAGTCAGGCTGATGATTTCTGAACATTTAACCTTGTCTTCTTTTCTTCTTTTTTCCCAACAATTTTTTTTTTTAACTTGGACGTCCATTGTCTAAAACTTTCTCCAAAGCCACATTATCTGTCCTGATTCAGCTTGCTCTACAACTATCCAAGTTGCATCCTTATTGCTAGTCGTCTCTAGCATTACAATAGCAATTTCCATTGTCACCATACCTTTTTCCATTCGGGTAAAGATTACTCCATAGAAGTCAATAGAAATTATACACAGCCCATTCTACAATGGCGTGACTAGCACTTGTTGTGATCTCCTATAACGCATACACATGCTCTATAGAAGTCTATCATGTCGATTGTCATGTGGTGTCCTCCTACACTACCCTCCTTCACTTCCTTTGCAACACTTCTCTTATGTGTCCATACATAAGAATAATGGTAGTTCTTGTTAAAAGATCTCGTCTATGAAATATTTGCACCTTCTCGGATAAATAATTTTGGCAATACCAACACCAGTTTTTCCGTCAAAAACCCTTTCAACTTTTCTTTTTGGAAGTTATTCTCACACTCCTTCATCCTCTCGAACTTCACGTCCTTTCATCTGAAATCGAGTCAATGGTTTAGCCATACTAGCAAACACTTCTACAATCTTCCAGTTATAACCAGCAAGTCCAAGAAAACTATAGACCATAGTAGCGTTCTTGGGCGTTGGCCAAATTGGTTATCAACACTATTTTCTTCAAGTCTACTAACACTTCAACTTCCAAGAAAGCATGCCTGACAAATCCAATCTCCATCAGGACTGCCTCCCGGGTCAGAACCGGTTTGACATAACCTGGGCTCTGATACCAAAAATATAACATCCAGACCCACTACACAGAGCAGGTCAACGTGTTGACTTCCTGGCCCGGCCCGAAACATTCTTTAATTGCAAGACCGCCAACTACAATGTAGGTAGGTTAAGTCGAGAGTTCGTTGTGCATTGTAGTTAGCGGTCTTGCAATTAAAAAATATTTCGGGCTGGGCCAGGAGGTCAACATATTGACCAGCTCTGTATACTGGGTCTGGGTGTTACACAAAATCTCAAAGTATTATCGATGGATTCGCTAGCAATGGGATTAAGATTCCAACCAACAAACGAGAAGTTGATCTGTTACTATCTCTGGAGGAAGATCAACGACCACAATGATGACGTCAAAGCCATCCGAGAGATTGATATTTGCAAATAGAAACCCGTCTCCACTGCTCACTAGATGCGCTTACCTCGTTGGCAAATACCTCTAAGATGACAAAGTTCTCAAGTTTTTGGCGTTTAGGGTTTTATCCTTTGTTGAGATCTAATCATTGTGAGTTCTTCGGTGTCAATCTCTAAATCTTCTCTTATTACAAGTGTGTGGTTGATTTCAAGATCCAATTGCATCTCAAGACCCGTTTCTCGGATCGGTCTTATCACTAAAATCACAGAGATTCCGGTTAACTTGGTGTTTCAAGAAGGATTGTGTCGATCTCTTGACGCATTTGATTGAGGAGATTAGGGAATATCCTTCGTCGTCATAATCTTTCGTACACCATTTTGACAAATACCAATCATAAAATCGGTGTTAAAAACGATACTAAAAGTGTTAATTTCAGTTTTTTGTATCGTTAACTTTTATCGCTACTTTGTACTGCTTTCAACTATTTTGGTGTCGTTTACCGTTTCCTCTTCTCAGTAAAAAAAACTTATATTGTTTTGTGTTTCTAATTGGAAACAAATTAATTTTTGTTTATTTTCTATTTATTATTAATAAAATTTATTTGGATTCAATGAGTTAATTTAAGATATCTCTGGAGAATCAAAAATCAGCAAATAATAAGCAATTATTGTCGGTCTAACTCTCTCTCTCACTCCAATTTTCAATGTCGTCTTATCTATTACCAACAATGAATCTCGAGTACATATGATCCGTCATTCGATTTCGGTGACATGAATCCCCCTCACCGTTTATTCGATGCGATATTGACAATCAATACAAATCTCGACTATTTTCAAGCTAATTAATCTAATCAGCATCCTTTTCATCCTCATTTTAACCTTCTACTAGTGGCTTCTCCGGTACTAAATCATTGACTCACTAGTAATATCGTCGTTTTCACTGTTAGCATCACCACCAAATAGAGCAATCTATATGAAACAACACAACAATGATAAATAACCTTAATATAACTGTCACTTAATCTTCTTTCAAATTTTGATGTTGTATGTCAATGAAAAATTAAGATGGTTGATTTGTGCATGTAATTGTTTGGATGATGAAAAGATTGAATTCAATTGTCAGTTTACATTGTTAGAACCATTGCATGACTTAAACTGAATTTTTTTCTTCAGTTCTCTATGAATTTTTATAATTGTTCATAGTTTCAATTGGAATTAAGAGGAAACGAGCAATGCCAAATTCTAGGGACTAGAAGTTATCAAGAACAACTTTCCTTAGTTTGATTTGCCAGTCGATAAGGAGGAAACCAAAACCCGGCGAATCTTGTATCTAATAGAAAGAAAATCAGGTTTTTATCTTTTTTCGACGTTTAATTCCCACGCGCCTCCGCTCAAGTTCACGTTGTTCTTTTTTCTAAAATGACGTCGTTTCAGAGCATCATTGATAAGTGGAAAAGCTTTAGGAGAGAGAAACTCTTTTCAAAAGGGAGGTCTCGAGCTCAAATCTTCTGGGTATCTAGTACTCTAGTCGTAATGGAAGATTCGTGGAAGGAGACGACGTGATTGGCGGAGGAGGACAAGAATGGTTATGCAATCTGACGAGAACCCTTCTTCTTGTCGTCCTTGGCAAAGCCCTTGCCTTTTCCATCTGACTTGCCGCAAAACGGATGACTTGCTTTGTTACATTACTTAATTAACGACAAGACTAATTTGACAAAATTAACAGCGATTGAATTGAGAAGTCAACAAAAGTTGACTATATGTTTCATTGCATACAAATTTGATGATTTTTTGCAACAATTTCTAAATGTTTGAGCCCTTTTTAAACAAAATTCTTATTTTAGTACATCAATTATGTTCACAAAGTGTCAAATTGTTTGACAATTATATACATATTTTATTTATGGTATAATTTTTCTTAAAGATGTGTATTATGAATTGTTAAGCAGACGAGATATTTCAACTGACAAATTAAGATGATATCCACTAATGTACTAAACTTTGTTCGCTCACGTGTGAAGCTTATTCACAAGTTATTATTAATCAATACATAAAACGATAATTTTCGAAACCCGAAGTTAAGAAAAGAAAGAAAATAAGCACAAACTATAATTTTACCTTCTATTAGATATGTATTTCTTAGAATTCATAATCTAAGCTCTTATGTATAGGCCAACAAGGACCTTCACTTCTTTATTGTGGTATATAGGGATTTACAGTGGGTAAAAAAACTCAGCCCGAATTAAGTCTGCCCATAAAAACTCCGAATTTATTGTTATATATTGATCTAAATTTAATTTTGCATTTTATAAAAATTGAAATATATTATTTTGATATAATCACCTAAAAATGTTAAAAAAAATGGTTACAATAATTAACTATAATCAAAACACCAAAAGCCAAAAATTCCAAATTCATAGAAATTAACACTCTAAATTCATTCGATCCAAACACATGAAACAAAGTCAAGGAAATCAACGTTATAATTGTGTTTAAAAGTACTTAACATATAAATTCACAAAAAAAAAACAGAAATATAAACAAATGAAAAGATACGCATAGATGATTTTTTTACTTTTTCACTCTAGCCACAAATGATTTCTTCCCAGAACTGCATCAAAGTCCATAAGACCATAACATAAGCATAGTTAGGCTCAAATTTAGACATAATATGAAGAAACAAATTATAGGCACCACTATTGAAAAACTTAAATTTCTTACTTGATCATTATGTGCTAGAATCTCATACTCCTGAGCTACTTGCCATCGATGTAATACTCTCAATTCCATCATCAAAGTTCTCTTAAATGTCGCCTAAAATTTGAAGATATAAATCAACAAAACAAAAGAAGTTAATTATAAAAAATATGGACTATTATTTTACCTTCTAACTCAGCAAAACCACGTAGCCAGTTTCGAGTACATAGCAAGGCTTGAACATTTTTTGGAAGGAGACGGTTTCTGTAAGGACTCAATACCCGACCTCCAATACTAAACGATGACTATGCTGCCACAGTGGTGATTGGAATGCTAAGCACATCACAAGCTAGAGAAGCCAAATAACCATAGCGTTGTCCATTTCCTTTCCAATAGCTTAGAACCCCCATGTCTGTAAAAGACCACAAATCTAGCCTTGGATCATCCAAATAATTTTCCAAATTTGATTTTATGTTATCATAACTAGGTTGTATGCTCCTCTCAAGCTCAAAGACATCCTGTATGAAATAGGGACTAGTTAAACAAATATGATGATTATGATATAAACAACGAATAGAAAAAAATACTTACATAATTCAAAAGAAAATTATGTTTTACAGCATAATTCAAAAGAAGAGTATGTATTGACAACCCAGTTTAATAAACTGACAACCCACTTAACAGACGAAGAAATCCAGACAACCCACTTAATAGACAACCCAGTTTCAAGCCACAGTTTCGTATTTACTTAAAAATCCAATCAGCCACATAAAAAAACTTAAAAACAATGAGTTCCATCACCAAGAAGATTGATTTCTCATTTGTTTATATATCCAAATTTTTATATCAAGTGATAAATTTAAACATATATAATACAACATGTTCTCAATTATATAATGATTCAAGAAGTTCAACTGTCAACGCATACATCATCATCACTCATCATCAGAATCAGATAATTAAAGATGAATTTAATAATAGTCTCTCTCTCTGCTACAAAGGCATAAAAGCTTCCGTAATCAATTCCAAGAAAGTAGAAACAAAAAACAAAACTCTTACTTACTTGAAAGACGAATTTATCGAGAATGAGCAACAAAATAAATCACATAGATATGATTTAGAATACAGATGCGAAGCGACCCATTTCGATATCAACAAGATAAACCCACTTCGAGAGAGACTAGATAAACCCACTTCAAGATCGATTAGTTTCTCTTCTTTGGGGGAGAGATAGATTGAAGTTCCTAAATGAATTAGGGTTATTGTTTTAATATATAAGTTTTTTAAAAAAAAAAAACCCCGACGGGTACCCGAAATCCGATAGAAAAACCCATAATAAGACTTTGTCATTTCGGGTACCCGTCTATTTTAAATCCATAATTTTTTTCTATAAGAAAACAGGTCTGTGGGATTTATATTTTATATAGGTTTCGGGTACCCAGTGGGTTTTAGCCCACCATTAACATCCCTAGTGGTATATGAAAGAATAAAGTAGATATTGAAATAATGTATTAGATTTTCGTATTAATCAACTATAATATGTGATGTGATATGCATGTTAGCGTTAAAATAGTGGTAGAGGTAGGAAACGTACCAATAAAACTAGGCACCCTCTAAAAGTAATTGCAATGTAAAAGTTATGGATGTGATTAAATAGTTCATATATTGTATACAAAATGCAGATAAAGTATTGTTAAATAATAAGTAAAAGGATTGCATAAATGTATGAGTGGATGGTGTTTAACCAAAATTACAGCAAAAATATGATTTTTTTATTTCATAAAATTATAAAACCACTTAATGATGCTTATACAATTCAAAAAAATTTAACAAAAGGGTGAATATTAAAAAACAAGTGTTTTTATAATTATGTGACAGATGTTTAAACATATTTACTGTTTATATGCATGATAATGTCGAAAACATGCATTATTACTAGAGAATGGATGGTGACATATAGGTTGGGGGTGAACGTTTAAGCCTAGCCATTTTAGATTTGGATATGTATGCATGGTTGACGATGTAATCAAATTTTAAAGAAATGATGCGAATGATTAAATTTTATTACATGGTTAATCGTGAGTGGTATAAAATTAAATTAAACTACAAAGTAAAGAGTTAGATCAGAGAAAATATGAATTTGCAAAGCTTCTAATATGGATCATATCAAAGATGAATTCTAATATTATATCGAGTGAAATAAATAAAGCGTACATGTATGTTTGTGCGTTATTGACAATGATATAATAGCAATTGGTAATATTAAAGTATAAGATATAATTGTGTGTAATCACAACAAGGTATTAACTAATAGGGCACACTCCATAAAGGATATTAGTATTTGATGTGATCATCATGCTACACACTTTTAGTAAACTGTAAAAAATTATGTACATGTATATGTTTGTATACATACCAATAATTATATTGGTTTTGATGTTATATGTTGGTCACATATATTATTATAAAAAATATTGGACATAATTATTTTGATGTTACAGATGAAAAATTTTTGAAGTCGAAGAGAAAAGAAACTATTTTAGGATGATATTTCAATCAAGACTACAAAGTTGTTTTAAAATTTGTTGAAACCTTTGAAAAACAATCAGGGATGCGATAATTTTTTACACCGTAATTTATGTTGATGATGGTTAGTTATTTCGAAGGTTTACACCTCTAAAAAAATATGTAAGACGTAATAAGTATGTATGTGATGCATTAAAACTTTGAATTTCATGTTAATAAATGTATGCATCTCATATTTCTTTTGTGTTGTGTAGTATATGCTTATAATTGTAACTGGATGATTCATGTTATAAATTATCATTAAGATATTCACAATTATGCATACGTGTGTTTTCAACAACCCAACCTAACCCAGCCTAAAGCATCATCAAGTTTCGACAAAACTTGTTGGTAAGATAATAAGAAAAAATTATATTATCTACATAAGTTTTATGACCTTCTAGTAACATTCTTTGTGCACCAGTTATAGAGTCAACATGTCGAAGTTGCAGTCATCAAAAATAAATAAATTTTCAAATGTGTTTGTCAAAAGTAGGCATATTAAGAGCTATGCAAAATTGTTAGGTACGTAAATCTCATTTTGGAAGCCTTTTTATCTGCAATTAGATAGGAAAAAATAAGTTTAAGTACATGTTTTTATGTTATGATAGCTGATAACATCATATTTTTACCCATTTTATCATCATTCTAATAGGTTTTTCAATAAGTGTTTAGTGTTATTTTGATGTTTTAAAAGCACATTTCCACCAATTGTGATCTCAAAACTCTCTTTTCAAGTTATTTAGATAAAAATGACGTAATATTAAGTAAATTAAGCATTTTGGGAACAATGACAACTTTTATATCTGAGAAGTTTAACTTCCATATAAGACTTTTTGATCATAGAATTAGTAGATTTTTATTTTATTAGAAAGCATGAAGACTTAACTTTCATCTCCAGATGATACGAGGCCATTCGTGTTAACCATCAAGAGTTATGAGGATTTTGGTGAAGAGATGGAGATCTCACGAGCAAATGAAGCTGATACAGGAAATGAAGCAAGAATCGACCGATCGATATAAGAATTTGACAAATCCCTATGAGGTTCGATCGATCTCTATAAGGCCAATCTCGACCCTTAGAGTAAGACACACGTGAATACACATCACACATAGTATTTTGCCTATATACATCTCTCTTTGTATCTACATGTTCTTCTTTACGCTTTTTGTTTAATCTATATCATTTGGGAGAAGATTTTATCCTCAATAACATATATGAATCTTTTTATCTACATTATTCATTCATCATGTTTACTTCATCATCATCTATATTTCTTAACCGAATCATGTTTGAGTAGTTTCATTTTTGGGTTTAAAGGGATTTCATCGATTGGGATTTCATGGATTGTTAGGTTTAGTTGGTGATTTGTAGGGCTGAATTTTGTTTACATATTATCTGTCTATATTTATTATTTAATGCATATAATTGCGTCATGAACCAATTGTTGATCATAGGATTAGTCTAAACATTAAAAGTGATGTTAGGTTTTCCGAACTAGTATCTGGCAAGCTTCGCATCGTAACCTGTGTAAAAGCTGAGTGAAAGAGCTTAGTGAGTTTATAAAACTATAAAATCATGTGTTTATTGCAAGTTTAATTGGCTGCACAAATTGACTGATTAGGTTATTAGAAATAAACGTTTAAATTTACCAAAAAAAGTTAAACATCTATTCGATATTTGAATTCTAGAACATTAGGTTAAACGAATTCTTACTTAGTAATCATTTGAATTAATTTAATCCATGAGTCATGGAGATTCCTTTGCGTCCAACATTTTTCTAAATTATTTTACCAAAGCCATCGTTCGCTATTTATTTTATGCATTATGTTCATTTAACATAGCAGTGACATGTTTTATCATTGTTATAACTTGATTCCTTTCATTTAGATTTGTTGTGCATCATTCATTCCATGTAGATCAATATCTTGAATATCACAAAAAAAAATATCTTGAATATTACAACAGATAATTACACTATTTCAAGGTGAGCAAGAGGATATCTCTACGGAGAAGGCTCGTTTAGCTGCTCTTCAAGTGTTTAATCTTTTACCTTTTTCTAATTCTCAGTTATATTACTTGAATTGATTACAAATCACCATACTTTTGTTTATATGTTAGGTTTTTGATATGATTCTGGTTAGAGAAATCACAGCCCCTTGAATACACTTCGTGTGATTGATGGATCGATGGTTTTGAACGAATAGGGATTGAGAGAAACTTTCAAAGGTTGCGGAATTCCTTTGAACTTTCGGGCTCGATTCTGCCAGGATATTACGCACCAAAGCAGTTTCAAGTTGAGATTGTGATATTACACACACAAGCTCGTGATCAAACGAAATTAGAGAGAGATTTTGATAAGAAAAAGTTTGATAAGGGTTTTACAAAGGGGAGAACGAAATATAAAGAAGTCTAAGAGATTGGGAAGAGAGAATTTCGTCCTAGGGAATTAAACACACACAAAGACTGAAAATTAATAGCAAACAGACTTTTCCCCTTCTTCTTTGGATATGGGCCTCGAAACAACAATGGGCTTGTGAAAGAGTGTGTGAACTTGCCTCATTAAAAACCTCTCTTGGAAAACCCATTGGGACAAAACCAAGAGGAGGGAAAAAGAGTACAAGTCACACACTTCCATTGTTGTTGCTTAAACAGCTTGAATCACAACCAATGTGGCTGGACAAGCATCTTGTTTAAGACTGCCCTGAATTTGATGTAACAGTGTTGTGATGGCTTGATTTAGTAGCTTTGTCTTTGATCTTGTCATAGGACCATTAGAAACACGCAACGCTACTTCCTCTTCAGCTCCATTTGCTTCATCTCCAAGCTGCTCCTTAGCTCCAAGCTCCTCAGGTTCAAGCTGCTCCTTATCTCCATTGTCCGAGCTATCCATGATCACATCATCCCCTCCCTCTTGAAAAATATTTGACCTCAAATCTGCTTCTTCTGCAATAAAAGGAACAAGGTCAGCAACATTAAAACTATTACTCACATTATACTTACCTTGCAAATCCAGAGAGTAGGCATTGTCGTTGATCCGCTTGAGCACTTTAAAAGGTCCATCTATCCTTGGCATAAGCTTAGATTTCCTCTCTTTAGGAAAGCGTTCTTTTCTGAGATGAATCCAAACCAAGTCTCCTTCTTTGAAGATGATCTCCTTTCGGCCTTTGTTAGCTTGCTTAGCATACTGCTTGGTCTTTTCTTCAATGTTCTTCTTTGCCTTTTCATGAATCTGCTGCACTAGTTCTGCCTTCTTTTTCCCATCCATACTAACTCTTTCACTCAAAGGTAAAGGCATTAAATCCAAAAGAGTAGTAGGATTAAACCCATAAACAATTTCAAATGGTGAAAATTTAGAAGCAGAATGCACAGAATGATTATATGCAAATTCTACATGAGGCAAACAATCCTCCCAAGCTTTCAGATTTTTCTTAATCAATGCACGCAGGAGTGTAGACAGTGTTCTATTAACTACCTCAGTTTGCCCATCAGATTGCGGGTGACAAGTAGTAGAAAACAACAACTTAGTTACTAGCTTAGACCAAAGCGTTTTCCAAAAATAACTAAGGAACTTAGTGTCTCTATCTGAAACTATGGTCTTAGGCATTCCATGTAAACGTACAACTTCCTTAAAGAACAGATTGGCTACATGCATGGCATCATTGATATATCATGGTTTTTACGGTTTTTAATCATGATATAAGAGTCGTTTTTAGAGTCTTTTTAGTGTCTTTCAAGTCTTTTAGAGTCTTTGCAGGTTCAGGTACGTTTTGGACTTATTTGGAGATTATGGGACGTTTTGGAGCAATCTGAGAAGCTGCGCTGAAGAAACCAACTCGGAGAGCAAAATTGGTGTGAGTGTCGATCGACACTAGCCATTAGTGTCGGTCGACACCAATATCTGACGGCAATCGAATTTCCAATCTTTTTGAAGTTTTGAAGATTTGCAAATTTGGCCCAGAAGTTATCCCTGTTTACCAATAAAGCCCAAATCGTGTTTTAGCTTATTTATAGGATTTTAAGGTCATTGTTTAGACCTATGCTTAGAATACTTGGTTTTTGAGCAGCCACCTCTTCAGGGATTTTTGGAGAAGATTTCTAAACTCTTTTCTTCTTCTTTTTGATTATCTTAATGCAATTTATTTCATTCATGATTTGTGTTTTATTTATCATGTCTGAGTAATCTCCCTGTTAGGTTTAGGGTTTTCAAAGGAATTCATGAATTGTTAGGTTGTTAGATTATTAGGATTAAATCTATAGAGTTCTTCATCTAGATTGTGTTTATTGCTTATTCTAGCTTAGCTACCTAGAATCTGATCTTAGGTTGATTAGTTGACACGATAGTGTAATTGATTGCCTGAACTATCTTAGATGAGAAAAATACCCTATTCGCAAAGAGATTTGGTTTAGGGATTTTGTGAACATATCAAACCTGAATTTTAATGCTTGTTTAATTTGAAGAATTCGCAAAGAGATTTGGAATTCTAAAATTTAGGCATAGATAATCTTCGCAACGAAAGTTGGTTGATTTTACATTAGTGATTTGAGTTCTAGAATGGTTCTTAATTACAATCCTGATAATTGTTTTGTTCTGCAATTCTGAATTTCCTGAGAATTTTCCTAAGCTTAGTTTTTCTCCCATTCATCTTACAACCTGATTTTAATTCTCTTGCTATTTTTAACTTACAATTTCTTCTATTTAGCTATATTTCCAAACTGATAATCTATTGTGTGAACATTAGTCCTTGTGGATTCGATCCCTAAGTACTACAGTGATCTCTTAATTTGAGAGAGTAGCTCAAGGGTAAATTTGAGCATATCAAATTTTGGCGCCGTTGCCGGGGACTTTTGATTCACCATTCGATTTCAGTTAGAATTTAGTCTAAATTTTTTTTTTTTTTACTACTTATTTACTTACGCAATTTTCTTTGTTTTTCTTTTCTTTTTGTGTTTCAGGTTTATCGATTTACTTGCTGCAATGAAAAACTTCGTTGTATTGGTAAGGGATGAGGCTGGAATTCTGCGTGATCAAGAGGGCCACGTGCGCAATGAGCAGGGCCAGAAACTGGATGCTGAGGGAAACGTGATAGCTGAACCCGCCGTCGGTGTCGATCGACACCAACAGGGTGTCGCTCGACACCCTCCTGCTATTGAGGCTCCGGTTTTGAATGATGCAGCAGCAGGTGCTGCAGTGGTTCGTGGGAGAACACTGGGTGATTACAACAGGCCAGATCAGTTCTATGCTAATCGGGCTGCGATCATACCCCCTCCGTTTCAGAGGAATGACTTTGAGCTGAAACCCGCATACTACACTCTCGTGGGACAGCATCCTTTCCATGGTCTTCCTCATGAACAGCCCATGGATCACATTGAAAGGTTTGAGGACCTTGTTACGAGCATCAAGGCTAATGGAGTGTCCAATGATTTCCTCTTCTGCAAGCTCTTCCCGTACTCTCTTGTTGGGGAAGCAGCTTACTGGCTCAAGCAGTTGAAGCCAGGATCTCTGACTACTTGGTGGGAAACCAAGAATGCTTTCTTGAACAACTTTTATGATGATGCAAGATCTGAGGACGCGAGAACAAAGATCTCCACCTTCTCTCAACAACCAGCTAAAGCATTCAAAGCTGCTTGGGTGCGATTCAGAGCTTATCAGAGAGATTGTCCGCATCATGGGTTCAGTGAGGTGCAGTTGTTGGGTATCTTCTTCAAAGGTATAGATTGGAGGTATCAGATGGCTCTGGATGCTGCGAGCAATGGTAACTTCAACACCAGATATCCCGAGGATGCTGTGACTTTGATTGAGAACTTAGGTTCAAGCAACAGCACGAAAAATGCTGATTTTGAGAGAAAGAAGCTAGCGGGTAACTCTGACGGTGGTCAGATTGCTGAGGTCAAGGCCAAGTTAGATTCAGTTCACAACCTCCTTGTGGGTAAAAAGTCAGTTCATTTTGCTGCAGAGGTTGAGACGTTTGAGCCAGACGGACGATCAGAAGAAGAGGTCCAATTTGTTAATCAAGCTGGGTTTCAGGATCAGAGGTATGGTAACTATCAAGGCAACATGAACGCTTATCCGAACAACAGTTTCACCAGGGACTTTGGGAGTTCTTCATACCAGAAACCTCCTCCGCAGACTTCAGAGAGTGAGGTTAAGTCTATGCTAGAGCAGATTCTAGAGGGTCAGCAGAAGATTACAGTGGACTTCAATGGAAAGATCGATGCTCTGTACACTGACCTGAATGGAAAATTTGAAACTTTGAGCACCCATGTCAAGAAGCTGGACACTCAAGCTGCTCAGACCGCTGAGTCTGTCAAAAGACAAGAGATATTCCTTCCTGGAAGAACTGATGCATGCAATGCTATTCTGGTGGCCGACATGGATGATTTCAGTGATGGTGCAGATTTTGATGTTTCACACTCAGTGTCGATCGACACCAACACTATGTGTCGCTCGACACCAGCCTACGTTCACGAGATTTTGAGTCGAGACAGAGAGAAATCGACCCCGGTCGATACAAAGGACTCGACACAGGATGTCAGTGTCGACCGACACCACCTGGGTGTCGATCGACACCCCTCAGAGGATGAAGGGAATTCGACGCAAGACGGATTCAAATCGACCGAGCTCGACACCAGAGTGTCGACACCAGGGGCGATCTGAACCCAAACCTGTCAACAATCCTCAAGTCATAGAAAGGGTGTACAAACCTAAGGTTCCCTATCCAAAGAATCTTAAGAAGTCTAAACAGGAGATAGAGGACGCTCGATGCAAAGAAATCATGGACATGGTGGTGATTAAGATGTCTCTAGTTGATGCAGTCACGATTTCACCTCCACTTAAGCGGTATGTGAAGAGAATGGTTACTAATGGTCTGAGTCCTGAGGAAGCAGCTTTACTTACCAGGGACATTTGCGCGCATATCTCACATGAGACCCCACAGAGAAATAAAGGAACGAAGCAGAAAGTGGTTGTGTCTGAACAGATGAGTGCCATGATTCAGAGTAAGATTCCAGAGAAGCTACCTGATCCGGAAAGTTTTGTGCTCGATTGCTTAATCTTTACAGGACGATTTTTGCATTCTCTCTGCGATCTTGGTTCCAGTATCAACTTGTTGCCTCACTCTGTTGCTGTACGCCTGGGGATGATTGATTTCAAGCCGACCAGGATCTCTCTCATCTTAGCGGATCGATCCAAAAGGATTCCAGAGGGTGTCTTAGAAGATGTTCCAGTGCAAATTGGTGAATGTATGATTCCTACAGACTTTGTGGTCTTGGAATATAAGGAGGAACCCAAGGATCCTTTGATTTTGGGACGACCCTTTTTAGCTATAGCTGGGGCTCTGATTGATGTGAAAAATGGACGCATAGCTCTGAATGTGGGTGATGTGATAATGAATTTCGACATGGATAAGATGAGGAGGACACACACCATTGATGGACAGACATTCTCTGTAGAGATCTCCACAGACATTACTACTGGGTATGTCAAGGAGTTGGGTCCAAGTGAGCAAGTGAATAAGCAAGCTGTTGAGCTTGAGGATTGGTGTGGTGATCATCTTTTCAGTGCTAGGCTTCAGGAAGAGGTTCTACTCAGTGACAAATTACCAGGGGATGATGTTTTTGAGATGGAGATAGGGATTGCAAAGAAGAATTATAGAAAAAGTGCAGAGATCCGAGCTACAGACTCAGTGTCGATCGACACCCCCACTGGTGTCGCTCGACACTCTCCACGAGTCTACCCGAATTTACCTCAAAAACACTGTTTTCGGGTTAATTCTCTTGTTGCTCGTCCGAGACCTGTTGTAAAACAGAAAGCTCCACATCCCATACTCCATTCACCTCAGGGAAAGCAAAGGTACGCACATCCTAATCCCAAACCATCTTCTTTCATCAATAAGGATTTCAAAGGCACAAAAACTGTTTTGCAGTTAACCAAGCCACGAGATTATCGTAGAGCGCTTGTTTCTTCTTTTGATGATTGTGTAGGGAAAAGGAGTGTCCCACCCAAGATTAAGTCCCGCCCTGTTCCTATTCCTCATTTCCTTGGTCGTTCTCACGCACCTAATGCCTATACACCACCATGGATGATGAGACTAATTTCGCGGAAGCATTCATTGCCACCCTCTGCTCCACCTGATACTTGAGCTCCGCTACAGTCCAGCTAATGACTGAAAACAAACGCTTAGTGGGAGGCAACCCACTGTGGTAATTAGTATCTTTTCTTTTTCTTTTTCTTGAGTCATTTTTATTTTTCTTTGAGTCGGTCTGTCAGCTTCTATTTGGAACTTGTGTGGATTTATGATGCTTTATGTCACTGCTTTTAATTTGTGAGTGCGTGTTTACAGTGTTCTATGGATTTAGATCAACAATTCGATTTTTCTTGCTAGAAATCGTCTCTGCTTACAGGCAGGGTGTCGATCGACACCAACCTCTGGTGTCTCTCGACACCGACACCCCATCCGACACATCATTAGACACAAACATCGAGTGACGATCGACACTACTCACTGGTGTCGCTCGACACCGACCACAGGTTATTCTTGGATCTTCATTTTTCCACTTAATTCCATTGTATTTATCTATTTTTGCCAACCCTGGGTTTGGTGCCACTGGAGACAGTGTCATTTAAGTCTGGGGGAGGTAGTCGCTGACTTTGTGTATGTTTTTGAGAGTTAGTCGTGTCAGTTTTATTTTTTTTTATTGAGTCAAAACTTTGGTTAGGAAATAACGACCTCTCTCCTTAGTCTATTTGCCTGAGTGATTAATGCCGCAGATTTAGTTCAAATCCGACTAATGGAAAATCCAAAGACTGACCAATGACCCAGAGCGATCCATACTTTACAACATAATCCACTACAGCCGGAGCTAATTTCTGAGCTCTTCCTTTTACCTCATCAATGCAACTGATGTTCATAGACCTTGACTCCCCGTTCCTACCTGACAAATGAAAACCTGAATGCAAAAGTGATGGTACTCCTCTCCCTTATTCAGTAAAAAAATGTGTGTTTACATGCAGAAAAGATGAGATGATTTTCTTTAGAGTAAAGGGATAGGAAAATTTCCAACGACCCCATTATTTTACTTTGAAAGGAATGATCACACGAAAGTTGGAAGCGAGGTTAGGAAAATTTCCTGTGATACCATTATTCGCCTACACTTTTGATAAAAAGAAACACAACACAAAAGATGTTAAGAAAAGAATAAGTCTGGGGGAGAGAAAGAGTACTAAAGAATGTGAAAATTGGATGGTTTGTCATGGTATTGAATGGGAACGAGTCTAGAAGGTTCTTGGCACTGATTTCATTGATGAGACCCAGCGATGAAGGCTGTGGAGAATGTTGCGAAGTTGTGAGTTAAATTTGGGGTGTTGAAATGTCTACGGAGAAGTACATAGTGGTTCGATTTGGATTAGTCTGCTAAGCATATGGATTTGGTTTGAATGCTCAATGCAATAGTCTACAGAGAGAGAGAGTTTCCGCATTTTTCAAACCTCTTTCACAGGTTAAGTTTCTGTTTTGCTTGAGGGCAAGCAAATGCTAAGTCTGGAGAGTTGATATATCATGGTTTTTACGGTTTTTAACCATGATATAAGAGTCGTTTTTAGAGTCTTTTTAGTGTCTTTCAAGTCTTTTAGAGTCTTTGCAGGTTCAGGTACGTTTTGGACTTATTTGGAGATTATGGGACGTTTTGGAGCAATCTGAGAAGCTGCGCTGAAGAAACCAACTCGGAGAGCAAAATTGGTGTGAGTGTCGATCGACACTAGCCATTAGTGTCGGTCGACACCAATATCTGACGGCAATCGAATTTCCAATCTTTTTGAAGTTTTGAAGATTTGCAAATTTGGCCCAGAAATTATCCCTGTTTACCAATAAAGCCCAAATCGTGTTTTAGCTTATTTATAGGATTTTAAGGTCATTGTTTAGACCTATGCTTAGAATACTTGGTTTTTGAGCAGCCACCTCTTCAGGGATTTTTGGCGAAGATTTCTAAACTCTTTTCTTCTTCTTTTTAATTATCTTAATGCAATTTATTTCATTCATGATTTGTGTTTCATTTATCATGTCTGAGTAATCTCCCTGTTAGGTTTAGGGTTTTCAAAGGAATTCATGAATTGTTAGGTTGTTAGATTATTAGGATTAAATCTATAGAGTTCTTCATCTAGATTGTGTTTATTGCTTATTCTAGCTTAGCTACCTAGAATCTGATCTTATGTTGATTAGTTGACACGATAGTGTAATTGATTGCCTGAACTATCTTAGATGAGCAAAATACCCTATTCGCAAAGAGATTTGGTTTAGGGATTTTGTGAACATATCAAACCTGAACTTTAATGCTTGTTTAATTTGAAGAATTCGCAAAGAGATTTGGAATTCTAAAATTTAGGCATAGATAATCTTCGCAACGAAAGTTGGTTGATTTTACATTAGTGATTTGAGTTCTAGAATGGTTCTTAATTACAATCCTGATAATTGTTTTGTTCTGCAATTCTGAATTTTCTGAGAATTTCCTTAAGCTTAGTTTTTCTCCCATTCATCTTACAACCTGATTTTAATTCTCTTGCTATTTTTAACTTACAATTTCTTCTGTTTAGCTATATTTCCAAACTGATAATCTATTGTGTGAACATTAGTCCTTGTGGATTCGATCCCTAAGTACTACAGTGATCTCTTAATTTGAGAGAGTAGCTCAAGGGTAAATTTGAGCATATCAATCATCAGTTTTATGACATGGTATGAAATGCGCCATTTTAGAAAATCTATCAACAACCACAAAAATTGAATCCTTACCAGTCCTAGTCCTAGGCAAACTTACCACAAAATCCATTGAAATATCATTCCAAGGATGCAAAGGAATAGGAAGAGGAGTATACAAACCGTGGGGTTGTGACTTAGCTTTAGCTTGTTTACATGTAGTGCACCTTTCACACATCTTCTCAACATCTCTTTTCAAGTGTGGCCAATGAAAGTGATCTTGCATCACTTTAAGAGTTTTGGAAACTTTAAAGTGTCTCATTAAACCTCCACCATGTGCTTCCCTTAGAAACAACTCTCTCAAGGAAGAATTAGGAATACACAAACGGTTATCATAAAACAAGAATCCTTCATGCCTATAGTACTTTCTAGATGCAAATTTCTCACAAGATGCATAAATCTCTCCAAAATCAGAATCATTTGCATAAAGAGATTTTATATGCTCAAAACCAAGTAGTTTAGCATCAAGAGATGTGAGTAAAACGTACCTCCTTGACAATGCATCGGCAACTACATTATCCTTACCTTTCTTGTATTTGATGACATAGGGAAATGTTTCAATGAATTTAATCCACCTTGCATGTCTTTTGTTGAGCTTTTGCTGTCCTTTGATATGCTTAAGAGACTCATGATCTGTGTGAATTACGAACTCTTTAGGCCAAAGATAATGCTGCCACGTTTGCAAAGCTCTCACCAAAGCGTAAAGCTCTTTATCATAAGTTAGATAGTTAAGAGTTGCTCCTCCTAGTTTTTCACTGAAATATGCTATTGGCTTCTTATCCTGCATCAAAACAGCACCAATTCCTACACCAGAGGCATCACATTCTATCTCAAAAGTTTTAACAAAATCAGGAAGAGATAAAACAGGTGCATGAGTAAGCTTCTCTTTTAAGGCCTGAAATGCATCCTCTTGAGCTTGCTCCCACTTAAATCCCACGTTTTTCTTGATAACTTCAGTGAGTGGAGCTGCTAAGGTGCTAAAATCTTTCACAAATCTCCTATAGAAACCAGCTAGTCCATGAAAACTCCTTACTTCGCCAACAGATTTTGGACTTGGCCATTCTTGAATTGCTTTCACTTTCTCTTGATCAACCTTAACTCCATCTGTACCCACAACAAAACCTAGAAAGACAAGGTTATCTGTTCCAAAAGTACATTTCATAAGATTGGCATAAAGTTTTTCCTTCCTAAGCACTTCTAAAACCATTTTCAGATGCTCAACATGCTCTTCTAGACTTTTGCTGTATACTAAAATGTCATCAAAATAAACCACAACAAAATGTCCTATGTAAGCTCTAAGAACATGATTCATTAACCTCATGAATGTACTAGGTGCATTTGTCAGCCCAAATGGCATCACTAACCATTCATATAAACCTTGTTTAGTTTTAAATGCAGTTTTCCACTCATCTCCTTCTTTCATCCTAATCTGATGATATCCACTTTTTAAATCAACCTTAGAAAAGATGCAAGAATCATGCAATTCATCAAACATATCATCTAATCTAGGTATAGGATGGCGATACTTCACTGTTATATTGTTGATGACTCTGCAATCAACACACATCCTCCAGCTCCCATCCTTCTTTGGTACAAGTAAAACTGGTACAGCACAAGGACTCATACTCTCGCGAATATGTCCTCTCTCCATGAGCTCAGTAACTTGTTTTTCTAGTTCCTTGGTCTCCACGGGATTAGTCCTATAAGCTGGTTTGTTTGGCAAAGACGCTCCTGGAATGAAATCAATTTGATGCTCAATGCCTCTGAGTGGTGGTAAGCCTTTCGGATTCTCCTCTGGAAACACATCAGTATAATCCTGCAATAAACACTCAATTTTGCTAGGAATAACCTGCTCAGGATTAGTTAGACTCATAAGTGTTTCTTTAAAAACAAACAGTAGCTTAGGCTTTTGAAAATCAACTCCCTTTTGCTTTTTATCCACGATCATGACGTTGGATGACTTAGCGGCTTCTTTCTTTCTCATTTTCATGCTTAACTGGTCTTGATATACCTCATGAGGCGTCATAGGAGCCAAGATGATTTTTCTGCCTTTGAATTCGAAGATTTGACGATTGGTAAAACCATCATGTGTCACTTTTCGATCTGATGGCCAAGGCCTTCCAAGTAGGATGTGACTAGCTTCCATAGGCAATATATCACACAAAATTTTGTCCTCATACTTGCCAATAGAAAATGGTACCTTCACTTGGCTGGTTACACTCATTTCTCCATTTTCAGTCAACCATTGTAGCTTGTACGGTTTCGGATGCTTTAGAACTTTTAAATTCAGCTTCTCCACCATGGTTTCACTAGCAACGTTGGTACAACTCCCACCATCTATGATCAAGCTGCAGACTTTGTCTTTGACAACACACCTCGAATGAAACAGATTCTCTCTTTGCTCTTGTTCATCCGTTTTAGCTATAACACTCAAAGCTCTTATTGCAACCAAAAGCTCTCCTTTAGATGCTGCTTCAATACTTTTTGACGAAGAACTATCCTCTTGCTGCTCATCCTCAGATTCTAACTCACCATTATCTCTAATTGTCATGATCCTCTTATTAGAACACTCACTAGCATAGTGACCACGTCCTTGACACTTAAAGCATTGGATATCTCTGGTTCTTGTTGCAACAGCCTTGCCTTTTCCTTTTGGGTCTTGATCTTCAACCTTAGGTTTGAATAAAGGCTTATAATCCTTTTGATATCCAGATTTTTCTTCCCGTTGGTAGCTAGGCTTTGCTGAACTGAAACTAGACTTAGAACTCTTTCTCTTAAGCTGTTTTTCGAACATGATTGCTTTGTGCAGCAACTCATCTAGTTCCACATAGTGCTGAACCTCCAATCTGTCTATAATATCTATATTAAGACCTCCCATGAACCTAGCCATTGTGGCTTCAAGATCTTCCTGAATATCAGCCCTCAACATCAAAGTTTCCATCTCTTTGTAGTACTCTTCTACAGATTTGTTTCCTTGGACCAGATTCCTCAATCTGTTGTGTAGCTCTCTGTGGTAATGACTTGGAATGAATCTCTTTCTCATTATGCTCTTCATCTGAGACCAAGTCTCAATTGGATAATCCCCTACACGTCTCCTTGTAGTAACCAATTGATCCCACCAGGTTAGTGCATAATCCTTAAATTCAGTTGGTGCCACTTTCACTTTGTTTTCATTAGTATACTCTCGACAATTGAACACCATCTCAATCTTCTTTTCCCACTCTAGATACTCTTCTGGATCATTGGTTCCATGGAAAGAAGGAATCTTTAGCTTTATACCAGCCAAATTATCTCTAGGAAGCACTCTTTCTTCTCTGTCACGTCTTCTTCTTCTATGGTTGTTTTGTCTCGAAAATTGACTGTAATAGCTCACTGAATCTCCAGCCTCTGTAGGATTTCTATGCTCTCTTCTTGTTCTGTCACGGTTTGGCTCAGAATTGTCACGCGCTGGTCTAAACGCTTCAAGCTTTTCATCCATCATCTTAGCCATTTTTGCTGTGAGCCTCAAGCAATAACTTGTTGTTTCTCATGTTTTTTGCTTCTTCTTCATCCTCAGACATGATTCCTGAAACAATTAAACACACAAATCACCAGTAACTAGTTCTAAAACAGAGAAATAGTTGCTGGAATTCAAACAGTTCAAAATTCAACAAACCCAGAAAACTCAAACAGAACTGCTATGATTCGAAAAATAAAACGATGAGTTATACGAATCAGACGATGACGAAAATTGATATTCTAACAGTTCAGATCGTCTAGAACAAGTCCGTAAAACGGTATCGATTTCTAACAATCCTAGCAACAGATATGAACGACGGAATCTTAACAGTCACTGAAACTGCAGATTGAAACACAAACAGAAGATGAACGGTTCGAATGGATACAACCTGACACGAAGTGGCTCTGATACCACTTGATATGATTCTGGTTAGAGAAATCACAGCCCCTTGAATACACTTCGTGTGATTGATAGATCGATGGTTTTGAACGAATAGAGATTGAGAGAAACTTCGGAATTCCTTTGAACTTTCGGGCTCGATTCTGCCAGGATATTACGCACCAAAGCAGTTTCAAGTTGAGATTGTGATATTACACACACAAGCTCGTGATCAAACGAAATTAGAGAGAGATTTTGATAAGAAAAAGTTTGATAAGGGTTTTACAAAGGGGAGAACGAAATATAAAGAAGTCTAAGAGATTGGGAAGAGAGAATTTCGTCCTAGGGAATTAAACACACACAAAGACTGAAAATTAAAAGCAAACAGACTTTTCCCCTTCTTCTTTGGATATGGGCCTCGAAACAACAATGGGCTTGTGAAAGAGTGTGTGAACTTGCCTCATTAAAAACCTCTCTTGGAAAACCCATTGGGACAAAACCAAGAGGAGGGAAAAAGAGTACAAGTCACACACCTCCATTGTTGTTGCTTAAACAGCTTGAATCACAACCAATGTGGCTGGACAAGCATCTTGTTTAAGACTGCCTTGAATTTGATGTAACAGTGTTGTGATGGTTTGATTTAGTAGCTTTGTCTTTGATCTTGTCATAGGACCATTAGAAACACGCAACGCTACTTCCTCTTCAGCTCCATTCGCTTCATCTCCAAGCTGCTCCTTAGCTCCAAGCTCCTCAGGTTCAAGCTGCTCCTTATCTCCATTGTCCGAGCTATCCATGATCACATCAGTTTTTGTGATCAATGCGGACTAATAATAGTAAGTTATTGACCAAAGATAGTAAAAACTGATATGCAAAATGTTTGATTGTAAATGAAAAGGTGAATGGGCTAGTCCTATATATTGGAGGATACATGCATCTGTTTCAATGCTTTGAAGGGGTTTCGTAGCATGATTTTATTTTAGATTCTAGGTTTTCAATTTCATTGAATCTCTGGTTGGCTCTTGTGTTATTGTCACATAAGTTAGTGTCTTTCTTGGTTTTAACGATATGTCATCTATGTGGTGTGATAAGTTTTACATTTTGATCAAAGTCTAATTGAGTATAAATCATGAGTATAATAATGCTGCTCTGCTCCGTGTGTTTAGCTTGTATGTGGCTGATATAAATAGCTAATTGAACTATAAATGGAGTTGTATATTCTTGAACTATAAATGGAGTTGTATCTTCTTGAATTTTATGTCATATTCATTGTCACATTCATATACGATTTGGAATTTAACCATGCTTAAGGGAGTTATGAAAGGACTCGTTTTCTTCTAACAACAATATAAGTGGTGTGAGTGGATATGGTGTTGTTAAGATCAAGAAACTACAAAACCAGCAAACTCCTAATAAGTATGATGAGTTTACAATCTCACCTTATTATAATAACAAAGACATAAATGATCAAGTTTCATTTTAGTACATAACCATGTGCATAAGTTCTTAAGGTTTTATAGATGTTTGATGGTTCGAGAAATCAAATAATTACCCGATACACTTAACCGCAAGGTAGTATATACGGGGTTGATCCACAAAGACCAATGGTACTCTAAAGACTTATGAGACTCGTAATTAGCTAAATTGAATATTAAGTATTCAAAAGAGAATGTAAATTAAACAACCAAGACAATTAAATTCAATGTGTAAATCAATGGGAGAAAAGTTAGGCTTAGGGAATTTCTCGGATAAATTCAGAATTGTAAATCAAATGAATAGCAGGATTGATATTTAAGCAAGGTTCTAGAACTCAAGGCACAAATGTAAAATCAACCAACTCTCGTTGCGAAAATTATCTATGCCTAAGTTTTGGAATCCCAAATCCCTTTGCGAATTCTTCAAAATAAACAAGCACTAAGATCGAGTTTGATATGTTCACAAAATCCCTAAACCAAATCTCTTTGCGAGTAAGATATTTTGCTCATCTAAGATTGGTTCAAAAAAAGTAATTACACTTTCGTGTCAATTAATAATCCTAAAATCAGATTCTAGGTAGCTAAGCTAAAATCAGCATTAAGAACAAATCTAGATGAAGAACTTTTCCAGGGATTCAATCCTAACTATCCATCAACCTAACAATTCATCATCTACCTCTTTAAAACCCTAAACCTAATAAGCAAACTACTCAAACATAGCAGAAGTAAAAACAGAAGACATAGATGAAAGCATAATGAAATTGAATAAATAGATAAAATAGGGTTTAGAAATCTTCTCCAAGGTGTCAAGGTAGATCTAATCTCTATCCCAAGGGAGTTGCTTTACAAGAGATGAAAGCTTTCCAAAAACACAAAGAGGCCTAAAAACTAAAGTAAAAACATTTTAAACAATAGATAGGTCTTTGGGGTTTTATACCCCTTACAAAAAGGAACTTCTAAGTAGATTAGGAAAAGAAAATCCTTGCCGATAACGTCGGATCGATCGATCCAAGTGTGGATTGATCGATCTGACCGTGCCAGGTCAAGATCCGTGTATGTCCAGAAGGGCGGATTGATTGATCCAAGGGTGGATCGATAGATACGACCGCGCCAGGTCTCAAACTCTATAACAGCTCCCCAGACTGACATGTCTTCACTAAATTAGGTATAACGCTTGAATGCACCGTTAGATTTCCTTCAAATCAATTGGAAAATAAAAGTAACATCTTCATCAAGCATATGTCAAAAATGCAGAAAGATCTAATGGTGGGAAGTCCTCGATCTGAAGTCAAACGTATGAATCTTCTACAAAAATCTGCATCTCCAAATGTGTGTTTGCATCCCAAAACGGCTCTTTTTCCTCCAAAGAGATCTAAACATGTAAAGACTCCATAAAAGACTAAAAGACTCTAAAAACACTTTGACTCAATAAAATATATGAAATAAGAAAGAAAACAAAGATTCAAAACCGATAAAAACATAGTACATCAACTCCCTTACAAAAACGTTTTAAACAATAGATAGGTCTTTGGGGTTTTATACCCCTTACAAAAAGGAACTCCTAAGTAGATTAGGAAAAGAAAATCCTTGCCGATAACGTCGGATCGATCGATCCAAGTGTGGATCGATCGATCTGACCGTGCCAGGTCAAGATCCGTGTATGTCCAGAAGGGCGGATTGATTGATCCAAGGGTGGATCGATAGATACGACCGCGCCAGGTCTCAAACTCTATAACAGCTCTCCAGACTGACATGTCTTCACTAAATTAGGTATAACGCTTGAATGCACCGTTAGATTTCCTTCAAATCAATTGGAAAATAAAAGTAACATCTTCATCAAGCATATGTCAAAAATGCAGAAAGATCTAATGGTGGGAAGTCCTCGATCTGAAGTCAAACGTATGAACCTTCTACACAAATCTGCATCTCCAAATGTGTGTTTGCATCCCAAAACGGCTCTTTTTCCTCCAAAGAGATCTAAACATGTAAAGACTCCATAAAAGACTAAAAGACTCTAAAAACACTTTGACTCAATAAAATATATGAAATAAGAAAGAAAACAAAGATTCAAAACCGATAAAAACATAGTACATCAACTCCCCCCCCCTCCCCCCCATCTAAAACAAGAGAAGAAGTTTGAAAATGCGAGAACTCACATATTCTTCTAGGATCATGCTCTTAATCTATTGCCTGCAAACCACTACCGCAAAGTTCAAATCAAACCATACTACACTGTACTTCGCCATAACCGTAGCAACCTTAGTAAGTCCCGAGATCACAAAGAACTTTCAGAATCAGAGAACCTAACCTTTTAACATTCATTAACAAATGTGTGCACTCTCATAAAGAGAATATCGAACATGTCATGATCTAGGTATTAAGGCAAATGTTTAGTGACTCAAGTGTTTCGGGTAATCTAGAAATGCCGATGGATGCAAATCATAACACAAAAGCACAGTGAGACACAGACCAATTGGGAGGTACATAACTTCCCTTTCGCTCGGATCAATCTACCAACTCAAACCCCCAGCTAGACTACAAGTTTCCTTGATGCGTTTGGAACATACTCTTTGACTCTCTGGTTCCATTCTTCCTCCTTTCCCATACTCTCTTCTTTCTTTCTTTTTTTTTTTTTTTTTAGAATTTCATTTTTTCTGTTGTTGTTGTTGTTGTTTTGTTATTGTTCTTTTTTTTTTTTAGAAAGATGGGGGAGTGGAACTGGTTCTCGTCTTACAAAATCTACATCAAGAGAACTCAAGGCTCAATCTCATCAAACGTCAATTATACAATCTCAACTACTACCACAATCCTAACGAAAGAAATTCTATGTCGGTCTGTATACTCTGTAGTTTTTGCACTTGAATGCACATAATGATGATGACATAAAAATGCATGAGGTCTGAAACATGGATAAGGTAAGGGGGTGGTACTAGACTAAAAGTGAGTCTAGCCATTTGGAGTTAGCAAAAAAAATGATAAAAATCATGCAAAGAAAACTCCAAATGTATGATCCAATACATGATTACCAACTCCCTAAGTGAGATATGATAAGTCAGATTAAGTTCAAATAAACAAGGTTAAGCTCAAGTCATCCAAATTTCAAGGCGATAGGGACTAATATAAGGTGATCTAGTCATGGATTTTCCTGCACTTCCAAGTCATCCTAAAACAATGCTAAAATAGTTCCAAGGCAAATAATTCAAGCATGGTGCAATTTCCTAAGAAAGATCATGGTTCTCATACAATGTTTTGACTCGATAAAACAAACTAACTCAAAGAAACAAAGAAAAATACAACTCGATTAGTACACAACTGACATCCTCTCCCAGACTTGCTTCACACCGTCTCGGTGTGAGAACAATTCCAAGAAAAGATGTCAGACAGACTCAAATAAAAAAAAAACTGATCGTCGAAGAGAGAAAAGGAGAGGACGACTTACCACGGGATCGATCGGTCCGGATGGTGGAACGATCGATCTGACAGCATCACGTCGGATTCTTATCTGTTCAACACGAGCAAAGGTATTGAATACATGGACCGATTGATCCAACAGATGGACCGATCGGTACGTCACTCCACAGAGGAGTGAACATGGACCTAAAAGAAAAAATACGAGAAGGAAAGTGTATATACAAAAACCTGGTGGGTTGCCTCCCACAAAGCGCTTGTTTAAGGTCTATAGCTCGACAGTTGAACGCTAAATATTAATCATGAGAATCAAAAGGTTGAACCAATGGATCTTTGATCCTTCTCCTGTTAATACAAGAAATGATATGTGCCAAGTAACACACAATTGTCCATGGTACAGAGATAAAATTCACATCAAGTAAAATTACTATAAATGTAGCATATACTTTGAAATATTCTTTGATGGTTGAATGCTCATGAGGATCAAATGTATTTAATGGAAAAATAAAGTCAATTTCAGGTTTCAACGAGATTTTAACAAAATAATCAACTTCATCCCCATTAATCTCATATAGCACAATATCTCCATCCATATAATCAACCTCATGTTCAGTCTTATGCAAAATATTATCAATATCATGCACAATCCCTAGGTACGATTCTTCAAGAAGAGATCTAGATATTTCAGGCATTGAAAACTTAAACTCGAGATCATGAATATTCAAAGCACAATGATATTCAATATCAAAACATATTGCATGGTAATCTCTAGCAAGTTTTGCTGCTCTTAACGTATCTAGTCGTTGAGACTCACATATCAAATCATAGCATTCATCAATGATCATGGAAGTATGCAAAATAGAAGTCGCATCTTCAATGCAAGGCATGTGAAAATCCTCAAAATCATGAATTTCAAGGGTTGAAACGCATGTACCTTCTATTTCACTTGGTGGAACCCAATATATTACCTTTTCAAGCGTGTGTGCTTCTCTAATCTCATAGGATGTGAGTTCCCTTCCTGTATATGCTGCCCGCAATGATAAGATGTTCAACCAGATAAAAGCCGCTAAGTCACTCCTTGTCAATGTTGGATTTTCCATGTAAAACTCATCCAACTTCACTTTTTGTTCTGGTGTAAGAACACTCTCATCAAATGGTGGCTCCACATATGGCTCATCCTCTTCTTCTTGTGGCCAATCATTGTATTTCATGGCCAACTCCTCTCCTATAGTGCGCGTCATTTTTTTTATTTTTTTTCTGATGAACACCTAAAACACTAAAAAGAAAAAGTGATAGTTAGTAATAAATAAAAATGCTTTAGACTAAAAACTAATCTTAAATCTCTAGGTAACGCAATTAGTCCCTGGCAACGGTGCCAATTTGATGGTTCGAGAAATTAAATAATTACCTGATACACTTAACCGTAAGGTAGTATATACAGGGTCGATCCACAAAGACCAATGGTACTTTAAAGACTTATGAGACTCGTAATTAGCTAAAACGAAGTATTAAGTATTCAAAAGAGATTGTAAATTAAATAATCAACACAATTAAATTCGAGGTGTAAAATCAATGGGAGAAAAGCTAGGCTTAGGGAATTTTTGGGTAAATTCAGAATTGTAAATCAAATGAATAGCATGATTGATATTTAAGCACGGTTCTAGAACTCAAGGCACAAATGTAAAATCAACCAACTCTCGCTGCGAAAATTATCTATGCCTAAGTTTTGGAATCCCAAATATCTTTGCGAGTTCTTCAAAATAAACAAGCACTAAGATCGAGTTTGATATGTTCACAAAATCTCTAAACCAAATCTCTTTGCGAGTAAGGTATTTTGCTCATCTAAGATTGGTTCAAGAAAACAAATTACACTCTCGTGTCAATTAATAATCCTAAAATCAGATTTGGAATCCCAAATCTCTTTGGAAACTAAAGGTAACATCTTCATCAAGGTTATGTCAAAAACTCAGAAAGATCTAACGGTGGGAAGTCCTCGATCTGAAGCCAAACGTCTGAACCTTCTACACGAATCTGCATCTTAAAATGTGTGTTTGCATCCCAAAACTGCTCGTTTTCCTCCAAAGAGACCTAAAACCTGTAAAGACTCCATAAATGACTAAAAGACTCTAAAAACACTTTGACTCAATAAAATTTATGAAATAAGAAAGAAAACAAAGACTCAAAACCGATAAAAACACAGTACATCATGTAACTTATGGTAGGACGACATACTTGAAATTTATTGATCTTGGATATCTTTTGCATTCTTTGGCTTTGCATCAACAATAATTTTTGACATAGTTGTCCTTACCATTGTATCTTTTTGTTGCAGCCAAGCAATCTGCCAAAAAGGTAACACAACAAAACCTGTTACAGATTGTAACTTGCAGGAATGAAGTAAAGTGATGTAAGAAGTGGAAGTAGTTAGCTCGTTTCAAGAAGTTTGTCTTTATCCTTATGATGTTAGTTTTATTTTGTTTAAGACTTGGCGGCACTTATGATTTTAGGATAAGACTTAATGTTATGTAAGACTTGTTTTGGTTAATTTAATATTATTGTATGTTGATAATTTATGAAATATAAAAATTATATATAAATATAATTAAATATTCATATAACAAAAAATAATTGCTACAAAACTTTGGAGAGTGTATTGGATTAGAAATTTTAGAAGAGTTTGGTTTTTTATTAAAATCACATGTTATTAAATTAGTGATTTCTAAATCTCTTACCAAATCCTATGTTATTGAAAATAGAATTTATTAAAATTACTTCAAAATTACTTACAATCGTTATTTAATTAATGATTTGTAAAAATCATATCAAATCCCCTGTTATTCAAAAGTTATACATTATTTCAAAAAAAGATTTTGAAAATAATTTTAGGAGAATTTCGATGCATCTTTAGTTGAAAATTAGGCATAAAAATTACACCTTTATAGCTGAGATTTAGAGAGATTTCAAAAAGATATATATTAATATGAAGAATTGCAAAAATCGTCTCTCGTCATCCCTAGTCGTGTTCATCTGTTTCTAGAAAATGGTGAGAGTTTCTCTACTGATTTGCCATGACCTTCTCTTGTCGCCATGAAATCATTAGCTCCGATGAGTTTCTGATAGGAAACAAGTTCACATAATGCATAAATCCTCTCTCATAATCGTTTCTAGTCATCGAATCAATACAAGATCAATCTTCAGATTTAGGTCCCAGAAACGTTGCATGATCTCTCTGGATTTGTCGGCATCAAGTGACGTTGAGCAACCGTCTGTTAGGATAATTGGAGTGGAGAAGATCGATCTTCATATCAAGTCCCATAATCGTTTTAAGAGAATCCATGGATGCTATAATTCAATCACACCAATTTGTTTCATTGCTTGTTTGATGTTGATCAGATGTGGAGACAAAGTTCCAAAGCAGCTAGATTCTCTATTGAGGCCAAGTAAATATGGTGCTTTGTGTCGTCGTATATGAGATTTTGTTCTAAGTTCATATGTTTTTCTAAATTTCCATGGAAGTATTTATTTCTCCTACTTGCTTTTTTAAAGTACAGGCTTTTTTGTATAGGTATTAGCATAAGGTGCAGACAAAATATTTCTCAAATTTTAATGATTACTTTGATAGAATGCTCGAGATTTATGTTCACTTGTTTCCTCCATTTGGAATTGGAATGCAAACATAAGACCTTTTTGAATTTCACCGTATTTTTTTTTTTAACTCATTAATGAGATTCACTTTATATCATCACACAAAATCCTATGAAATTAATAATCAAATCTTACCAAATCATCAACAATGTTTTAGAAAACCTCCATAAAATCTCTTTAAAATCATCATAAGCCCTTTAAAAATTTTCTAAATCCCACCAAATCCAAATTTCCCTAAATAAAATAAAATATCAAATTCAATACACCCTCTATATAAAACAGCATTAAACATGTGCTAAAAAAGTATATTAAAGCATTTGATTAGCGCTATAACAAAAGAACATATAATAGCACACCAAAATAACGATATTGTATGGGGTGACTCTATTATAGTTGCGGCTGACATAGTGTTCACAAAACGCTATTAACCACCTATTATAGCGCTTATCGTGTACTATCAATGTGCATTTTTCTTGTAGTACATATTCGTGTGTAGGCACTTAAAATATTATTTACGTGCTTTGTTTTAGTGAAAAACTACTCACATAACAACATTGTAGCAAAAAATTATTATTATGTAGTATAAATAAACACTAATAATATCCTGGATAACCAAACTTAAATAAAATCAAACATAACATAAATTAATCCTTCAAAAAAATTCTACTTAATCAACCTTCCATTGACGTACCATCCATAGCGTCAACCTTACTCGATCACCTTCTCGTCCAAATCTTTTTTTTTTTGTCCTGGTAACCTTCTCCTCTTTTTAAGAAATGTACTCTTTCTATCACCAAAATTACCTAACAATTCTACCCATGTCTTAAGTTTAACTTGCATGCCTTCACTTTCCGTCTCATGCTCTGACTTGGATAGAGTCGCCTCCTCTACCGGTGGCAGCAACAATGGCCTATCTCTCGTGGTGAATGGTCCTACAATCTAACGAGAACTCTTCTTCTTACCATCCTTAGTAAGGTTCTTGTATTTTTCATCTGGCAATGACCTTATTAAGTGAGTGTAAAATTGTTAAAGAGAGTGATATTAAAGGAGATCATGTGATATTGATATGGTAGAGTTTTAGTAATATCTCGAAAGACAGCTCACCAACCTAAAAATTATAAACTATACAAGAAACTTATTATGAACCACAAAAGCAAGAGATTAATGGTTGAAAAGCAGATTTCTAGTTTAAAAACCTAGCAAAGCCATGAGTGTCATCCAAACAACCCAAAATCGATTTACCGAAAAAACCTTAGAAACTTAGTTTTACGTGGTCTAAAGCACACTTAGAACATGTGACCTTCTATATGAACTCCAACAGTTCTAAGATGTTGGGTGTGATTAGATAATTAGGATAATTTAAATTGAATAAGAATTAGATGGCTTTAAATGCCATACGTCAAAATATGAAATTTGGATAATACATGTTGATATTTTAGTCTCTATTATTATGATTCATTATGTATTATGTCAATTTTTGTATTTCAAAAAACACATAAAGAAAACAACAAGAAAAGTATATATTTTGTCTAACCTAAACACATTCATTTATTCTTGGTGAAGAAGCCAAGAAGAGAATATACTTTGTCTCTACTAGATCGATTATACATTTGAAGCTCATATTTTAAAGATATCTTTATAAATATCAAAAATCTATTTTTTCGTGATCCAAAGGAGAAAGGTAAGTGATACCTTACTTGGTAATCGCATCAGCCCAAATTGATATGTCACGTTTCAGTCACTAATGCACTATCGACTTCCTCAATTGGATTTTGTATTGGCTCCCTTAACTTTTGTGTTATCTTAAACATTAACTTTCCCAAATTCATGAAGAACTTCTTGATTATTTGAACTATTCCAAGAATCTGTCACAAATATGTTTTTTAGCTACAATTTTACATATGATTTCCTATTTTTTCTACCTTCCCCAATCTTTTAGTAATCAATTCTTTATTTATTTCCCTTTCATTGTAAACGTATTTTGTGATTTGATTTAATATGTTTGTTGCTAAACATTTGATCCAGTAACCTTATAAACATTTGTGTTCATTGTTGCCTCTAAATTACCATACTTATTGTTGATTATCCAATGAATCATTTATTCTTGCCAAGTTTGATACTACTTATTGTTGATTTTTTTTATTGTTAACACTAATCCAATGAAAACATTGATGGATATATGCTTGTTTTTTTTATTGCTCTTTTAGTAATCATTGATGTTTAAGTTCTCTTCCTGTAAGATTTTGATAAACTGAATCTGCAAAATCTTAATAAGCTTGTTCTGTTTTTGCTTGTTCTTTGTTTATAAACTTATTAGTATCAATGTTTAGTGGGTTAGACTGTTTTAGACATTGTCTCAAATTCTTTTGGTTCACCTTCGTTACGGGAACCCGTATAGAACAATTATGATGTGCATTGTGTAGGTGAAAACACAAGACTGGCGGAATAATTCTTTTTGAATCTTCACAACATTCACAAGAAACCAAAAATAAATCATGATATCTTAAAAATGATGAAGTATACTAGGGATCTAAAGGATTTTAATAGTGTTTTGTCAATAATTATCCACCTTTTTGAAAGATGATCATTATAAAGCCAATTAATTAAGTAAACTAGGATTAAACATGTGCTAAGTAAAATTTTATGTTTGAAATTTAGTGATATTTTATTTTTTTTAAGTTTTTCGATTTGTTGTAAATGTTACATGGTCAAATTATGGTTATTTTTTTTGTAGAATAAGAATATGAATTGAACCATTATACTTATAGTTGTTTTGTCGTATTTTTAAATTAAATATTATTATTATATAAAATTTGATTGGGAATTTTTGAGAAATGCCCTTTCTACAATACCTTTTTTCAAAAGTGTTAACTGATGTCAATGGCAGTTTACGGTGGTTGGACTCCCAAAATATCTCTATAAAACCTTTTAAAACTTTTAAAATCTTTATAAAACTTTATAAAAAATGTATAATTGAAAATGGACAACATATAAGGGCATTTTTGAAAAGAGTATTGTGAAAGAGGTATTTTTGAAATTCCCCCAATTTGATTTAGTCCATATCATTAGAATCGAATGTGTAAATTTGATTTTTAAATAACATCATATTGTTCACATATAACATTATGTTCTTCTATAATCTACAGAGACTTAAAGATGCATAATATATATGAATTCTATTAATTCATATCATCAAAAATTTGTAATAAAAGGATAAGAAATTTGTTCTAAATAGAAAATAAAATGAAAAATTTTCATAATATAGTTAAGAAAAATAGTTAAAATGGTATAACATGCTTCATTTATAAGAGAATATGGTTAACATACTTACATAAGACTAAAATATTTTGCTTGTTTTGGTGGACCAGTTCCGTGAAAGACCGTAATTGCACTAACGTTAACAGTATATTGTCCCATCATATAACCCACGAGTTCTTAAAATTATTTTTAATCAATTTGAAATACTATAAATATTTTTACTTTTTTGTCAGGTTAAGATATTTTAATTTTTATCAAATTAGAATATGTATAATATTTTTTTATTGAATTAAAATATTTAGAATATATATATATATATATATATATATATATATTTTTAAGTTAATTATTTATAAGAAGTTATGTTTTATCAAGTTAAAATATTTATCTTGTTCGATCTAATTATATAGTTGAACTAAAGAATCATATTAATCCTAATTATAAACTTTCAAATATATATGCATATCAAATTAGGCTTCATACTATTATAATCTTTATAATTTTTTTTTATAATATGGTTTTGGAATGTCGCTCATCCTCATATTCAATGTAAAACTTTTAACAAACTATTATTTTTATATGTTAGTAATGTACGTTTGTTTTAAGAAAATCAATCTATAGCATAGACAAAAAGATTTTAGTCTTTTCTTTATTTATATAAATGATGTGATAATTTATTTTTATAAAAATAAAATCAAAGAAAAATTCAAGGTAAAATGTAATAATTAAAAACTACTCATTCCGTTTCAGATGATGTTTTGACAAAACAAAAATTATTTCAATTATACGATGTTTTCAATTTTCAGTGAAAAAGTAATTAGTTATTTAAATTAATTTTTACTATTTGTATTTTGTATATTGTTTATCATTAATTCAAATGTGTTTAGATAAAAAAAAATGAAATAATTTTAGTTTAAAGAAGAAAAATTAATTTTTTAATTTGTGTGCAAACACTTTAAACATAATTTATTTTGAAACAGAAAGCGTAATTAAATGTCATTTAGTACCAAATCTTCTTGATTGGCTATTAAATACTCATTGTTAACATATTAACATAACTGTTTCCAAACCGGGCTAAATAGCCTGCCCTAAACCGAGGAAGAGAGTATAAACCAGAACAATCATAACCCTGTTTCCAAACAAGATTTTCAATTGGCTCCTTCGACAACACTCAAATCGCAGAGAAGAAGAAGAAACCAGAGTCTTCTCCCTCTCTCTTTCTCCAATGGCGAAACTTACGACGGACTCTCCTATCTGCCGGAAAATTGTCCTTTCATTCTTGGATTTTCTTGATTCCGGTAAGCACCACTCACTTTCTATGAATTGCGTAATCGAATCGATTTCATTAGGGTTTGATTTAGAGATAGAACAAGTGGTTTCGTGATATTTAGGGTTTAATCTTCTATGTATTTGTTGTTCTTGTAGTTGAGGTTGCTCCAGGTGTTGATGAGGAAGGGCTTGAGGTTGCTAAAGAATGTTTAGCAGAGGCGTTTAAAGTGAATTCAGATTCTTCGAGAGATGATCGTTTGAAACCTGTTTCTCTTGTCAATTTGTTCACTTCATTGGACAAAATTGAACCTCAAGAAACCATACCACCACCACCTGTTGCTGCTACTCAGGATCCTAGTTCCTCCTCAGGTCCTGACTTTTCGGGTTCTCATGTCTCCGTTGATACGAGTAAAGAGCCTATTTTTACTGGTAAGTAATGGTTTGCTTCGTGTTCATTGGACCGATGGTTAGTGTAGTGGAACTTGTTCTGATTTATATTGTCGATTATGCTACTTGTAGGGACTTCTAGAGATGAACTCTTTGGTCAACTCTTTGGTGCGCTTGAGAAAGTACGGTATTTCAGGAATACACCTGACGGAGATGATGATCCTGCTCAGCTGGAAAAAGCTACAAGAATATTTCATGATGCTGTCAATGTAGGTTTGATTTCGTTGATGACTTCATTGAAGATTTACTACTACTTGGTGATGAGTTTGGTGATAAGTTTCGTATCTGCATATCAGGAAATGGAAAAGTCTGGATGCCAGATGTTTGATGTGAAAAGCTTGGCAGAAACACTCAAGTGCCAAGGTACTTGTGTCAACAGAGATTGGATGTGTTAATGTATAGTATTAATTTCATACTAAGAACTGAGAAGCTGTTTAACAATGTCTGGTCTTAACAATACGTAGTCCATTTTTTCGGAATCATGGGAACATTTTCCTTATTCTTTAGTTGTTCTCTCAAGCCTATGTTAGAATGACATCGATGAAGGTCTGTCTTTGGGTCTTGCTACCTCTATTTGACATTCGCTGCTTTTCAGGTAACAAGGCTATGCAGTCCAATCTTTATATGGAGGCGATCGAGCTGTATTCTTTTGCAATTGCACTGACAGATAAGAACGCTGTTTTCTACTGCAACAGGTGAGTGATAAGTCTTCAACTTGATTTATCTAGAAACTGGAAGTTGTAGCTCTTTGGTGGTGTGATTCCTGCATAATCTGATTTTGATGTGCTTAGATATTTTTTCACTTGTCCAATGATCTACTTAACTAAAAAAAAATTCATTTATCAGGGCTGCTGCATATACCCAGATCAACAGGTGCTCAGAAGCAATTAATGACTGTCTTAAATCCATTGAGATTGATCCAAATTATAGTAAGGCGTACAGTCGTCTTGGGTTAGCATATTATGCTCAAGGAAAGTACGCTGATGCTATCGAGAAAGGGTTTAAGAAAGGTATGTATGTGTTCTTAGAATTAATCTGAAATTCTTAGTTAAGTTAGCATATTCCTTTCATAGGATCCATTGCTTTAGATAAGGACTAGAACTTTGCTTCTCCAAGTTAGCTAGCATTTATTCTGTGTAACCTTTTTCATTACACTCATGGCAGCTTTGCAGTTGGATCCACATAACGAATCTGTGAAAGAAAATATCAGGGTCGGTTATTATTTTAATCATTTCTCTGCTTTAATATGATCATTCTGTGATTTACATGAGAGTCTGATATTGACATGTTGGGAAACACAGGTGGCTGAACAAAAACTAAGAGAAGAACAGCAACGACAGAGACGCGGTCAGGTAGTTACACCTCTGACTCTGAGTCATCATCTCATGGATTAGATATAAGACGAGAAACTAAAGTTTTGTGGTGTTGGAAGAGCAGAATACAAGCACAGGTCACAATCAAGAACCGGGAATGGGAGGAGGAGGCCAGGGAATACCATCTCAGTTCTCAATGCCTTTAAACCCCGATTTGATGAGCATGTTCATGAACATGGCGGGAAACACATTCCCGGGAAATCATTCTAATAACGAGGGAGGAGCAGGAGCAGATGGTAACAGTAATGGTTTGGATGAGCCTGAAATTCGTGTAGGTGGAAATATCAACATAGATCTCGGAGGCACAGAGCAAATGCCGGAAGAGTTATCGGGGGCATTACGATCAATGATGCAGATGTTTGGAGGATCACAGGGAGGCACTGGTAATAATAATCCTCAAGATACTAATGGTGCACATGGAAGACCATCTGGGAATCAACCTTAGAATCAAATCATGTGATTCTATTTTATGTTAATTATTATATGATTTTTTGAGTTTGTGCTACAAAGACTTTGTTAGGTATTTGAATTTTAACAGCAAAAATGTAGTGAAGTGACATGTTATTATAAAATGATGATGGAGACTATTGGCTTCTTCTTGATAAAACCTTTTGCATTACACTTCAAATTAAAATGTAATTATCAGATATATACATCATTTGGATGGTGGTACACAGTTCTTTGAAAATAATATTGGTAAACACTAATGATGAACTTGAGCTAGTAAAAATTCCCAGAAACAAAAGGCAAATTGTTTTTACTATACAGCTGAAAATCCAGACCAACCTTATCAAAACAGTACCAAGCCGATAATAAACACTTCATCAAAGATCTAAGTTGGATAGTCTGACGAAGGTGGAGAATACCGGCGGGTATATAAAGTAGTAGAAGAAGCAGTCACGGCAAAGCGACAGCAGAAGAGGGTTGAAGCGAGCGGATCCTGATATCATACTTTGTAACACTACCAGTCCTAGGCGATGTCGGATCCGAGTTTTGTGTTACAAGTGCGTACTCAGGAGCCTTCTCCTGAAAAGCATTTCCGATATAATTATTACATTTGCGACAGAGAAGCTTAGTTCTGCGTTTGAATAAACCCCAAGAGTATCTGGAGAAGTGAGGCATGCATTGGAACTCATCGACCTGACTGAATCTACCCTCGTCGATGTTGAAGAAGGATATGATTCCACTCTTCATGGATTTACCATACTTTGATCCTATTGTTGATGTGATTCGATTCGTGGAGCTCAGGTTCAGTTCGTACCCACACGATCCGCAACTGCAAGAGAGTTAAAACCCGTTTCTTCAGTCTAGGTTATTATTATTTAAAGAACACAACAACAACAAACTGAAGATTGAGTATATAAACAGCAACTAAGTTTAACCACTACATATTAGCTACATCCTGGTTCATGAGCTTATTATTAGGTTCACATCCAATCCACATAACAATCACCATCAAATAAACAAATTCGTGATACACAGGAAAGGGTTCTGTCTCAACGCAGATTTTTACTAATTTCAGTAAAAATAAGAACCCCTGCTCCATTTTTTTTACTATGTATCTCAGGACTCAGGAGATAAATAACCTTTTACCCTAAAGCAAAGCTAACTAAACTAAGTAACGCTATACCAACTCTAACCAGCAAAACGAGCTTTTTGATACAAAATCAAAGATTTATCTTTTTACAGTTACACAGAAAAAGGGTTCTGTCTCAATGCAGATTTTTACTAAATTCAGTAAAAAAATAAGAACCCCTGCTCCATTTTTTACTATGATCCCAGGAAATACATAAAACAATCTTTTTTCCCTAAATCAAAACTAGAATAAGAACCCATGCTTCATTTTTTACTATGATCTCAGGAGATAAATAACCTTTTAACTTAAATCAAAGCAAACTAAACTAAATAACCTTCCAAAGAACAAAGATTTATCTTTTCACAGTTACACAGAAAAAGGGTTCTGTCTCAACGCAGATTTTTACTAAATCCAGTAAAAAATAAGAACCCCTGCTCTATTTTTTTTACTATGATCCCAGGATATACATAAAACAATCCTTTTTCCCTAAATCAAAACTAGTCTAAGTAACAAAAAGCATAATCAGAGAAAAATCAAAATTCAAAACCCTAAATCAAAAAGCCACAAGATTCAATACAAGAATCGAATCAAATCAAACTCATGTGTAACCTGTAATTGACATGTCTCATGGAAGAAGAAGAAGAAGAGAAAGATGGAGAATAGAAATGGTTGCCACCAAAACGGCCGTCGTTAACACCCACCGACGCCGATCTCTCCATCGTAGAAACGCCTCAAATGGTAGAAACGGTCTCGGTCGGGAGGACAAGATTTCGATTAGGTTGATGAAGAAGAACGTGTCCCAATCGATTCGGGTGACTTTTACTTCTTCTTCTTCTTCTACTTCTCCCCCACGACCAATGTCGTGGTCGCAGTTTCTAGTAACGATCGAATTCAAAGTCCAGTAAGAGATCTAATTTTTTTTTTTGTTTCTTTCTTTTTAGTTTCAAATACATTTATGATTTATGACCTAATTGTTTTGGTTTTTGACTATTGACTGCTGACGTGGATTTCTTTAATGATTTTTCAACATTTTTTTGCCGATTCATAAAAAAAATTAATAAATATTTAATAAGAATTCGTGTCGTACATCGATAATTTTAAGTTATTTAATTTTATGAATAGTTTTATTATAATATATATTTATTTTATTAAAAATTTATTATATTTAAAAATTATTTAGTGTATGTGTTTTTTTTATAATATCTTATGAACACATTTTGGAATTTTAGTTAGATTGTTTTTTGAATCATCATATTTTTTTGTTGAATTGGTCTGTGTAATTGTGGATAAAAAGTTTAATAGGTTTTTAACATGAATGAGATAGCTCTTGTGTTTTTTTTTAATTATGTTGAATGAGATAGCATTCCTTTGATAGTCTTAACATGAATGAGATAGCTCTTGTTTTTTTTTTTTTCATATACAGTTTGGATCCTCAAGAACGGTTTCAAATAAATTGGAATATTATTAGATCCTCAAACCAAGATCGGATCATCAAACTAAGGCTTCAAAAAATAAATTATTCTTAGAACGAAAATCAAAGAAAAGTCGTTCAGTTTGCAATCGTAACTGGAGATTCCTTTATGGAGCAAGACTACTATCCAAAATTTTTATTTATTATTTATGTAATATGCTCACAAGAAAGTTTGTCGTCTACCATCAATAATTTGTTTATTTCTAATTTAAGTATTGCTAATGGATTCAATGTAATTCTTTTATTTATAAAACTAAATGTAGCATCTTTGATTTTCTCGACATAATTTAATATATCATATAAATTATACGTTTATTTCAATTTATCAGAAATGCTCATTTCTCAATACCATTTTTCAAAAATACCTCCTCCTTAAAACCTATTAAAAATGTCCCAAAACCCAAATAAGTGTGTGACCTTATAAAAACAAACACAAACTACCTTTATACGTGTGTAAACCTTATAAATACATTACAAATACTTTGTAAAACTTTATAAATACATTGTTAAACCTTATAAATACCTTGTAAAACTTTATAAAACATATACGTACCTTATAAATACTTGGATCGAGTTTCCTAGTAGTAGTTACCAATCAGAAGTACCTTATACACTTTATAAAACCTTATAAACTTTTCAGCTTTAGTGAAAGGCATTTTTGAAAATGGATAGCTGAAAATAGCATTTTTTAAAAGAGGCACCATTAAATGGGCATTTTTGAAATTCCCTCTAATAACAATATATGTTATTTAGATTAATTTAAATAGATAAAAATATGAAAATAAGCTTATAGGTATGAATTTGCGATCAATTGATGAGAATATTAGTATAGTTTTATTTATGTTTTATTATATAAGTTTTATTGCAAATGGTGTTATTCATAATTAAAAACAAAAAAACTTGAAAAAAGTAATGAACTTATAAGAATGGATTTTCGATTACTTGATGAAAATAATAGTATAGCTTAATTGGATAAAAATTTGAAAATATAATTAGCTTATAGGAATACATTTTTGATCACTTGATGAAAATATTAGTTTAGTGTTACTTATGTTTTATTTTATTAATTTTAGTGCATATAGTGCTTTTTATTCATAAGTGAAAACATAGAAAACTTGAGAAAAGTAATGAGCTTATAGGAATGAATTTTCGATTACTTGATGATTATGTTAGTATATCTTTATTTCTGTTTTATTTTATTAATATAATTCATTTATAATTAGGTTGACATGATGTAAAATTATTACTTATGAGATTACGACATATTAGAAAAATATTTTTTTAAAAATGTTAGTGTTCTAATTTTTTTTGTGTGGATTTTTCATTTTTTACTAATTATGTTTTAAATTTTTAATTTTTTAATACTAGTTAAGATATAGATTTGATATGATGTACATATTGTTTTGATATAAAGTTTTTAGATCTTATCCATTAAAATGAAGTGCTTAAAATTAAAATTTGGTTTATAATGATGGAATCAAATAGTTAAATCGTATTAAAAATGGAATTTGTTATAATCAAATCCGGTTCAAATTGTTAAATAGTATTTACGTGGGTCTTATCTAGTATATATATATATCGCGCTTTTGTTTCTTTTCATTACATTAATTGTCTTCGATTTCTACTCCTTAAAATAACAAGAGTTTTTTCTCTCTATTTTTTTTTCTCTTATTTATGTTAATGATTTCAAAGCTTATAGGGTTATACTATCTAACTACAATGTAACTATCAGCCTCAAACGAGAACAAATGAATGTAGATATCAGCATAGTGGTGGGTCTACAAAATTATTGTGACGACATATTCTACGGAGAAATCAGCGTGAGAAATCCGGATCAAATATTTAAGATTGTGTTTGATCTTGGAAGCACCAATCTCTGGGTTCCTTCAATGTGGTGGCCTTATTGTGGACACCTCAAATTGATGTCTCAGCATCGAACACATACATATCTAGCAGTAATGTTTTTCACGCTACTATGTCTCTTTCTAGCGATAATTTTTAGCGATTTCAGCAAAGAGACAAAATTCGCTAATTAAAAAATTCAAACCAAAAAAGTGCATCAAAATATATGATATGTACGATTATTACATAGAATTTAATCGTATTTAATAAATAAATATAAAAAATGAAAAATAAATATAGAAATATTTCATTGAAGAGAACCAATATGATAGTTCCACCGTAATCAACATAAAATGCATTCCACATTCTTAGGATCTTAACTTTTATTCTCCATTATTGCTTATATGCCTTGAGAGAGTTGATATCACTGAAATGTATGGTATTAGAGTTTTTTATCACTTAAAATATAAAATGAGAATCGACTATTAGCTTAGAGAAGAATCTAAAAATCCCTAACAATATTATATGCATTTATTTAAAGAGAATATTATGGAAAAATTGATTGAATTTTAAGAATATTCGATGTTCAGATAGTGTACATTCTTGGCATAAAAAATAATTAACAATAGAATTTTAGTTTATATGATTTAGTTAGACTCTGATTTTCTTACAAACTTCTTATACTATTAAAAGAGAAGTACATTCATAGAAACAACATTTAGTTTGATAAAAATTACATATTACTTCATTGGTTTTAAGAACAAAATAAATATTATCAATAAGTGTAAAATTGTCTAGACAATTTATAATACTACTCCTATAACCAAACAAAAACTACAAATTGATCCAACTATCTTTATAGCCAAACAAATCAACATTTTCTTAAAAAAAAAAATATATATATATATATATATATATATATAAAATCTTCACAAAAGCTATTTTTCGACTTCATTTCAAAATTTTAATTACATTAATAAGTTAAAACAAAAATATAATTTAAAATAAGTATATATATTAATTAATATTAACTAACTTTTCATTTCTTAAATAAATAAAAATAAAAAATTGTATTTATATGGATATATAGAATTTAATTTATATGATTTAGTTAGACTCTGTTTTTCTTATAAACTTCTTATACTATTAAAAGTACATATATAGAAACAACATTTAGTTTAATAAAATTACATATTATGCCATTGGTTTTAAGAATAAAATAAATATTCTTAATAAGGGTAAAATTGCCTAAACAATTTATAAAATTATTTCTATAACCAGACAAAATCTACAAATCTATCCTACTATCTTTATAGCAAAACAAATTAAAATTTAAAACTATATATATATATATATATAGAAATAAAATCATCAAAAATTTTATATTTCAAATTTTATTAATTAAGTAAATAAGTTAAAACAAAAATATAATTTAAAAGAAGTAGATATATTAATTAATATTAACTAACTTTTCATTTCTTAATTAAATAAAAATAAAAATTATATTTATATGGATATATGTTTACTATCATATGTTGAAAACATAAAATGTTTTTTTTTTTGGCAAAAAAGAAAAAAAACATAAAATGTTTAAAGAAATAATAATATGGGTTAATTAAAACGTTTAGTAAATATGTGAGTAACGTTAATTTTATTTTTTTGTGAACTTCTTATGCATCCATAACATTGTATTTAGATATAAGATACTCAACTCAATTTTTAAATTATACAAAATATTGACATCATCATAACATATAACTCAGACAATATATCTTTTAAAATACGCCAAATAGGTCATTGCTTAAACGGGAATGTGAATACAATTAAAAATTCAAGACGAACATAGATTGGGAGAAAAAGACACGCCTTGAAGTGAAAACATTCATATACAAAATAACTGTAAATTATTGTAATAAGAATTCAACTATATATTATAGATTAGGTTTTTTGCTTAGATACTTTTATTTATAAAACAAAAATTTGAAAAATCGAATAATCTACAAAATCGGATTGAACACCACTAATCATAAAATTTTAAAAATATATCTTTAATACCATTTATTTTTGACGATAAATTATTTTTTAAAATCAAATATCACATCAATTTATTTATAAACATTATCCTGCGATGTAGCGCAGATAAATACTTTAGTTTAGTTAATGATTGTTAACATAATTTAAATTTCCGTCGTATCCATTGCTTCCATATGACTTAAATAGAAAATCAAATTGAATTTTTCGCTGGTAGCAGATGCAAAAATCTTTAACAATATAATATATATTTATCCCAAGAACAGGAAGAATGGTTGGATTTTAGGAATATTATATTGTTATGTTGATGTGTGAACTGTGGAAAGTTGAAATATAAAAAATAATAAAAATAGACTTTAGTTTACATATGTTAGTTGTTATATATTTTAGTTATTGATTGTTAACATGATTGGAATTTTGACTATATTCATATCTTAAATATATTTGCTATTATGGGCGTATACCCAAAATTTTTAGGCTCAAATATATATATATATATATATATATATAATATGATACGTAAATATACTTTTGATAGTTAATATTTTAAAAAATTTCTTATTTTATTTAGTTGCATAAACCAAATTATTATATAAGAACCATATTCAGCCAAATCAATGTTAGCCTCTTATGCATGTTATTGGTATAAATTAATAGATGAAGCAAGCCATAAACTAGTGAGATGATTATGGAGAATTATATAATTTTTGGTTAATGATAATGTAAGAATTAGATGTAATGATCTATGCATATATGGTTGTAGATAAAGTTTGAGTTATAAGATTCAATCGGTTTTAGTAAGATAACATGAGAAGAATTCGAATTATAATAGTGTGACCGAGGTTCAATATTTATAGCTTACCTAGGAAAAACCGTCATAATTATTTTTTGAAATTTATCTTTTTCATCAAAATTTTCGAGATAAGAATATTCATTGCATAGTTTAGACTATATTTTCTAGTTTTTTTACACACCAACTTTCATTCTGAGAGCTCTAGATCCCAACTTTAATTATGAGTCATCTGACTTCTGAAATAACTTTACGAATCACCGCATGGTTCTGACAACAATCAGGGCGGAGGTATATGGTTAATAAAGAGGTCAATTGACCCCTATGAATTTATAAAAATTGTTTATTTACTTGTATTTTTAAAAGAAAAATTATAAAAATAGTTAAAAATGCGTTTATTGACCCCCATAAAAATTTGTTTGATATAGATTTTAGTCATTAGAATAAAAATCAAACCCTATAAAAGTAATGGCTACCTCCGCCACTGGCAACAATCACGGAATTTAACAAAACTAAAACAATCTAACATGAATCAAATAGAAAGTTACACCAATCAAGACATGTTTCTAGCAACAACTATGAGATTAATAAAATTAAAACAACTTGTGTTACTTGAATAGACTTGTTTCCCACAATTCCTGCAAAAATTAGAAACTAGAAGAGAGCTTTTGATCAGTGAAATATTAAATGATGAATTGAATAATTAGTGATAGCTTACCATATATGTGATTCCCATTGGCCACTTCTAATTGCTTTTTCGTTTAATCACTTCATCTTAGATTTTATAGGATCCAAAAACTCAAAAACCACAAAAGAAATAAACGATGAAAAAACAAAAAAAGCAAAAAAATTCACGTCGATTCAAATCAAAACTTTACTCGGCGAGTCTAGACTTTGAATCCAAATAAATTAATATAAAAAACATAAAAAGCACATATTAAAGCATGACTAATAATGATACCTTATCAAAATTAACTTGTTTTATTTATTTCCTCGTTAGTTCAATCTTGATATTTCTACTTCTCTCCTTTTGTATGTGGATTCCTTCTTAGACATAACAAGAACAACCACAATTTTGGATCGAAACTTCCATGATTGGTAAACTTAATACACAAATTAAACGATCTAAAGTCAACAAAATCATATTGGTTTATAGTTAAATCATAGTTTACAGAAAATGAAATTACAAAATCATTGGCACCTCAACAATAAAAAATAATCATAATCGCACAATATGAAATTTAATTCATTAAAACCAAATTAAATAATACAAAAACCATAATATTAAAACTAATGAAACTATTTATCTAACGGAGATCGCCTTTTTAACCCAAATTCTAGTTCTAAAGGTGTGGTCTAGGATAAACCTTCATAATTATCTTTCGATATATATATATATATTTTAATTTAATTAGAAAATTTATAGATTAGAATATTTGCATAATTTAGATTTTCTTTTCAAGTTTTACAAATATTAGAAGAAAAAATTTCATATTTTAAATCTACACAATATATCACTTTTTCCACAAATTTCGTATTCGAGAATATTTTTTCCTCGTTAAGAGTATTTTTGAACTTTTACACGCTAATTTTCATTTTGAAATCTCAAAATCCTGACTTTTAATTCGAATTCTGAAATAACATTTTTTGAAGATTTCTTATTATTTTATAGTTAACACTCCCACTCAGTGTTTTTTTTTTGTTTTGACACCACCCACTGAGGTTCAGAGGCGCAACATCTTTAAATTTGATTTAAATCATTAAACCGGTAATTGCAAACTTTTCCGGTTCAGTTCTTTCTTACAAGCCAAAGTCAAATTTGGGTTTAATCATCTAAACCGTAATTGCAAACCAATCCGGTTAAAAACCAAAAAACAACACCACCTTCTTCGAAAAATCGTCGAGCCCTTTTCACTTGCTCAGATTTCTAGGGTTCGCTCAAACAAACGAAGAGAAAGCAAATTGTAATCTATAGATTTGAGAATTCTCCAGATCGGAACCCTAAACCATGCCGCGAAACAGAGACGAAGACGATGATGTAGACGAAGACTACGAAGGATTGGATTTAGAGGAAGAAGAGGAGGAAGAAGAAGAAGAGGAGAGAGGAAGAGGCGGCGGCGGCGGCGGCTCTAGGCGGAAGAGAGGAAGATCGAATTTTATTGATGATTATGCGGAGGAAGATTCTCAGGAAGAAGAAGATGATGATGAAGATTATGGTAGCCGTGGAGGTAAAGGAGGTGGAGCTAGTAAGAGAAAGAAGCCTTCTGCTTCCATTTTCTTAGACCGAGAAGCTCACCAGGTTGATGATGAGGATGAAGAGGAAGAAGAAGAAGGAGAAGACGGTAAGCAAGCACTGTTGAATTTTGGAAATGGTTTTTTTCTTTTCTTTAGATCGATAGATTTCCGAAAGGGTAAGATTTGTGTTGTGCAAATCAGTGGTTTGATCGTCATAAGTTGTTTCTGTGATGGAGATTGCTTCTCAGAAGTCACCATTGATAAGACATGAATGTTAAGAACAATTGGTCTTAAATGGTTACTAGTTTGCTACCCACTGGAAATGTTAACTAGTTGAAGGTTTTTTATTTTTAAATGCAGACTTTATAGTGGATGCTGGAACAGACCTTCCTGATGAGCGTGGTGATAGACGGTACGAACGGAGGTTTCTTTCTCGTGACGAAAATGATGAGGATGTGGAAGATCTCGAGAGAAGAATTCAAGAGCGGTTCTCTAGGCATCATGAAGAATATGATGAAGAAGCTACTGATGTAGAGCAGCAAGCGCTTTTGCCATCAGTCCGTGATCCGAAATTGTGGATGGTGAAATGTGCGGTAGGTGTTTTACATTTTGGATTGGAAGTTAGAAGTCTTTGTTTCTTCTTATTTTTCTCTACTTTGTAACGATATGTTCTGTGACACTTGGCATTGAGTCTCCCTGATTTTCACATTGCAATGCTAGATTGGCCGTGAAAGGGAGGTCGCTGTTTGTCTTATGCAAAAATTCATAGATCGAGGAGCAGATTTGCAGATCAGATCTGTTGTTGCCCTTGACCATCTTAAAAATTATATATATGTTGAAGCAGACAAGGAAGCTCACGTGAAAGAGGTATCATATCTATTATGATCTTCTGCGCCATTGATAGTGTTCATTCTTGTTGTGGGGTGTGAAGAAAACATTTGCACTGTTTCTTTTACTTGTGTCAGGCAATCAAGGGCATGAGGAATATATATGCTAATCAGAAGATCTTACTTGTCCCGATAAGAGAAATGACAGATGTTCTTTCTGTTGAAAGCAAAGCAATTGATTTATCTCGGGATACCTGGGTTAGAATGAAAATTGGGACGTACAAAGGTGATCTTGCTAAGGTATGATCTACTTTCATGTGTTGTCATTGGTAAAACTACCCATAGACTGCTGAAATATAAGTCCTTTGCAGGTGGTTGATGTTGATAATGTGCGTCAGAAGGTCACAGTCAAATTAATTCCAAGAATTGATCTGCAGGCATTAGCCAGTAAGCTGGTATGGGTCTGTTCATGCTTAAGAAAAAAATGGTGCTAGTTGTGTTTAGTAAACAGGTCTAATAGAGTAATAGTTAAACATAGCCTGTTATAGAAAATTACTACGACTGTCCTTGCATTCTATGGTTTTCGAAGTGTGCTCAAACCATACAATTATTTGGGGACACTTTACTTGCATAATTGCAGGACGGAAGAGAAGTTTCAAAGAAAAAAGCCTTTGTTCCACCTCCCCGTTTCATGAATATTGATGAAGCGAGGTACTTCTTTTAGATACTGTACGTTGTACTTTAATTTTATAACCTGTTATGGAGAAGGTTTTACAAAAGTGCTGGATTTTTAAAATTGTTATATGCCTATAGGGAATTGCACATACGTGTTGAGCGTCGGCGTGATCCCATGACGGGTGATTACTTTGAAAATATTGGTGGCATGCTTTTCAAAGATGGTTTCCTGTACAAAACAGTATCATTGAAGTCCATCACTGTTCAGAATGTTACACCAACTTTTGACGAACTTGAAAAATTCAATAAACCAAGTGAAAATGGAGAGGGCGACTTTGGTGGTCTGTCAACTTTATTTGCAAACAGAAAGAAAGGTCATTTCATGAAGGGTGATGCAGTTATTGTTATCAAGGGGGATCTGAAAAACTTGAAGGGTTGGGTTGAGAAAGTAGATGAAGAAAATGTCCTTATCAGATCAGAAATGAAAGGTCTCCCTGTAAGCATCATTACCCTTTGGCTGTTCGTTTCTGCTTGCGTGTTTCTATAATGATCCAGCCAAGATAAATTGCCGATCATGAATCTTGTGTTGCAGGATCCTCTTGCTGTAAATGAGAGAGAGCTCTGCAAGTACTTTGAACCTGGAAATCATGTGAAGGTTGTTTCTGGTACCCATGAAGGAGCAACAGGCATGGTTGTCAAAGTTGATCAACACGTTCTTATCATTCTTTCTGACACGACCAAAGAACATGTAAGCCAAATTTTGTATATGGATTGAGCTTAATTCTGTCTAGTAGGGTAACTAAATCCCAAGAGAATATACTTGTAGGTCCGTGTTTTTGCTGATCATGTTGTTGAGAGCTCAGAAGTGACAACTGGTGTTACCAAAATTGGGGACTATGAACTTCATGATCTTGTGCTTCTAGAGTAAGTGGAATACCTAATCACCTTGAAGTGATGCATATTTCCCATTTACACGCATATGAAAGCCTTATTTATTTGATGCAGTAACCTGAGCTTTGGAGTGATTATACGACTAGAGAATGAAGCTTTTCAGGTAAATTGCCAAATTTTCGAATTTACCACTAATTGCTTACGCTTAACTGCTAGAATTAAAATTTTTCTTTTGGGATACTTTTCTATAAACTCCCATTGGATCTAGGAATAACTCTGTTTCACTGTCCTTAGGTTCTTAAAGGGGTTCCTGACAGACCAGAGGTTGCTCTTGTCAAACTCAGAGAAATAAAATGTAAAATTGAGAAGAAAATCAATGTTCAAGATCGCTACAAAAATGTCATTGCTGTGAAAGATGATGTCAGAGTCATCGAAGGTCCTAGCAAAGTGAGTACCTTTGCAGTTTGGTTGTTGTTGGCTACCTTGCTCAACTTTATTGATCTCATATCAATTAATTTCTATATAATAGGGTAAACAAGGCCCTGTGAAGCATATTTACAAAGGAGTCTTGTTTATATATGATCGGCATCACCTTGAGCATGCCGGATTTATCTGCGCTAAATGTACATCATGCATTGTTGTTGGTGGATCACGTTCTGGTGCTAATAGAAATGTAAGTGTCTTTTTGTGATGTGGCCATTTTTCGTCATATTTTCACCAAACTGTAGCTTTACCTTATCCAGCACGTTTCCTACTCTAGGGTGGTGATTCTTTTTCAAGGTATGGCAATTTCAAGGCACCTGCCCCAGTACCCTCATCTCCAGGAAGATTTCAACGTGGCAGAGGCACGGGATATAACTGTAAGTTCAGATTTTTTCTTTCTATTTTGGTTATGAGTAAGAATACCTAATGTTTTGTTTAGTTGGTATTTGCATTCTTCACTTGTCCGCTGCTCTGACTATTTCTCCAGAATAAGGCAATGATTTGCACTATATATGACTTGTACAGTTTTCTGGTAGAATAATGATTCATTGCTTCAAACCAATATTGCTTTGCATATCTTTTGTGAAATGCTTATACATCTCATCTACGTACAGTTGCACATACTCTTATTTGTATCTTCAAATGCAGCTGGAGGGAGGCATAGAGGTGGAAGGGGCGGGGGAGACGATTCTTTGTTGGGTACTACTGTTAAAATCCGTTTAGGACCTTTCAAGGGGTATAGGGGACCTGTAGTAGAAGTGAAAGGAAATTCAGTGCGTGTAGAACTTGAGATGAAGATTGTGACAGGCAAGCCCTTGTATTCACTTCTCCGCACGTAGGTTTCTACATGTCAAAGGAATTCTAACAATAGTTTGTATATGCAGTTGATCGGGATGCAATATCAGATAATGTTGCTACAACACCGTTTAGGTAATCTACTAATTTTTATCTCATTGGTTATTTTTGACTTCAATTATTATGAAGGACATTCATTATATCATTTTGAATTCTACACAGAGATACATCTCGGTATAGTATGGGAAGCGAAACACCTATGCATCCTTCTCGGACTCCACTTCATCCTTATATGACTCCAATGCGGGACTCTGGAGGTTTGTTTTCTAGTTCTTGCACGGCTTAGGATCCAATATCTATTCATTTTAATGTGATATGGAACCTCCAATGTAATATGTTCACTTGACATATTAAGCTCCTTGGTGATTTTGTGTAAATTTCAGCTACACCGATCCATGATGGAATGAGGACACCCATGCGTGATAGAGCTTGGAATCCTTACACGCCTATGAGTCCACCTAGGTAAGTTTGTTGTTGCGTTTATATTTTCAGAAGTTTATTTTCTCTTTCATCACCCTCCTGGTTCTCTTTAATGCTGTAGTGAGTTTGCATTAATGTGAGGTTGTTTGTTATGTTATACAAACATTGCAATTGTTTCAATTATTCCCGAAATTCTTAACACATGTCTGAGAATTGTGAATCTTGATTAAAGAATAAACTTGGATATCTCTCAAGTTATGGTTGTTTTGGCATCAGGGATAACTGGGAAGACGGAAATCCGGGATCTTGGGGAACAAGTCCTCAGTATCAGGTAAGATTTATCCATCTATGATTTTGCATTTAATCTTATTATTGGCTTAAAATATTTCTGACATCTGTAATTATGCATTAAAATTGTTTATGTGACACTTGTTTCCAGCCGGGAAGTCCTCCTTCACGGGCATATGAAGCACCAACTCCTGGCTCAGGATGGGCTAGTACTCCTGGTGGTAGTTACTCGGATGCGGGGACACCTAGGGACCATGGTTCAGCTTATGGTAAGATGCGTGTAATCTTTTTCAAAATGTTGACTTTTCTTGTTTGTCCATTCTTTTTTCTCACATACCTTGTCATACAGCTAATGCCCCAAGCCCTTACCTACCATCGACACCTGGGCAACCCATGACACCAAGCTCGGCTTCATACTTACCTGGAACTCCCGGAGGACAACCAATGACTCCTGGAACCGGCCTTGATGTCATGTCTCCTGTTATAGGTATGTCTATTTTTCGGGTATAGTTAAAAGGATACATTTTTTGTTTAGTCCGACCTTGCATCTTCCTTGTCTCATTTCCCCTTAGAAGTTTCATTTTTATGGCGGTTTTCTTAGCTTATTATGATAAATACGACAGGTGGGGATGCTGAAGCATGGTTCATGCCTGATATTTTGGTTGACATACAAAAGGCTGGAGAGGACAGCGATGTGGGCGTCATCCGAGATGTATCGGTTAGTCTTTTGCCATTCACCAACTCCAGTTTTTTTTCTTTTTTTTTTTTTTTTTTTTTTTTTTTTTTTTTTTAAAGAAAAAAAGAACTACTAGTTAGTAATAAACAAACCTAGGAAAAATTTTGAATGATTGCGAGAAGTGATTCTGAATGTGGAATCTGTTTAAGCTGAATGATAGCTCCTTTCTAACGCCCACATTCTTCTTATGTGCTACTTATGTCAGGATGGAACGTGTAAAGTGTCTCTCGGGTCCAGCGGTGAAGGTGACACTATAATGGCCCTCCCAAGCGAACTGGAGATAGTTCCTCCGAGGAAGAATGATCGTGTCAAAATAGTTGGTGGCCAATATCGTGGGTCTACAGGTAAGCTGATCGGAATCGACGGGTCTGATGGTATCGTTAAGATAGATGATAATCTTGATGTCAAGATTCTGGACCTGGCCATATTAGCCAAGTTTGTGCAACCGTGATAGTGTTCTACTAAACGTTGAATTTTATCTTGTGAGACCGTATATTGTAATCTTAAATTTCTCTATAGTTTATAAAGAAACTTTGAATCTTATTTCCAGTTATCATCGGAGAAAACCTTTGAATCTTATTTCCAAATTTGTGCTTTTCTTGTAATATTCTATCGTTTCTACTATTTTAGTTTAGCATGTTGATCGTCTTACTTTTTTCCCTACCTATTATGAATTAATAGTAACGATTGATGGGAACTTTCTTAAGTGAAAATTGAACTGGGCTGTGTTTGTTTGTTCAAACATCTCGGGATCAATGGCTCGTTTGTTCATACATCTAGAGACATGAACATCTCGGGATCAATAGTTAGAAAGCCACTTTCTGGAAAAAAAAAATTCCTAAATGCTATTGTTATATTTAGTATTTTTTTCGTAATATTTTTTTTTAAAAAAAATTATTGAAATATCCAGAAATCCTTTCAAAAAGTCGTAGATTACATACCCAACCACAACTATTTTATCCAAATCTAACACAATAGATAATCTGACTAGTTATTAACCCTAATCCTAAAATGTAAAAGAAAAAGGTAAAAACTGAGAAAAAAAAATCAAATCTCCTCCGTCGAAACCCGAGCCCTCAAGTTGATCCCTTCGCCGCTGCTGCTCCATCATTCCTTTCACTGCTGCTGCTCCGTCGATCTCGTTACCGGTGCTGCTTCGTCGATCCCGTCACCTCGCCTTCCTCTTCCGTGGTGTCGGAATCCGCAATTTCTCGATTCATCTTCTAGGTAAGATCTCTAGCCTCCCTTCATCTTCTTCTTCTTAGTTCGAATTGGCATCCCAAACTCGAATCACCTCCCTTCATCATCATCTTCTTCTTATTCATCTTAGTTCGAATTGGCGATTCAAATTCAACAATGAGTTGCGAATATTTCAGTCGCGATTTCTCATAACCCTCTTGTTGTTCTGATTGTTCTTGTTGTTCTCAGCAATGGCTCGTGTAAGAGATGCTCGTAGAGTATATGACTCAACAAAAGGAGCTCGAGATCCCAGAGATGCTCCCACGGATGCTCCCACAGTTGCTTCCACAGATGATGCTCCTACAATTATTCCCACAGATGCTCCCACATATGCTCCCACAGATGTTCCCACAGATGGTGCTTCCACATATGCTCCCACAATTGTTCTCACAGATGCTCCCACCATTTATCGAACCGTTGAAGAGGAGGAAGAAGAAAAAGCAGTTGAAGAGGAGGACAAAGAAAAAGCAGCTAAAGAGGAGGAAGACGGAAAAACTGATGATGAGGAGGAAGAAGTATCTGATGATGAGGAGGAGGAAGAATAAATAGGTGATGATGAGGAGGAAGAAGAAAAAACTGATGATGATGATGAGAGAGAAGTAGCTGATGATGAGGAGGATAAAGAAGAAATAGCTGATGATGAGGAAGAAGACAAAGCTGATGATGAGGAGGAAGAGGTATGTATCAAACAAGTAGTACAATTAGTAGAAATTGTGATTATTTTGTGGTCTTGGTACAATTTCGGATAATTGGAATAACTAATGATGTTAAGTATTTGAATTTGCAGGATGTTAAGTATTTGAATTTGCAGGATACCAATGATGATGATGATTCCCAATCACTGCCACCAGAGAGGATGTTCTTTGGTCCAACTGAATACACCAAGGGTTGTAAGATAGGAACTAGGTGTAGTGACGCAGACAGTAGAATACATAGAGAAGAAATTTCCAGTAGCAGTCAGTTGGTTCATAAATCATTCTCAATTCAAACATTATTTTGTGGTCTTGGTACAATTTCGGATAATTGGAACAACTCATGATGTTAAGTATGTGAATTTGCAAGATACCAATGATGATGATGATTCCCAATCACTGCCACCAGAGAGGATGTTCTTTGGTCCAACTGAATACACCAAGGGTTGTAAGATAAGAACTAGGTGTAGTGACGCATACAGTAGAATACATAGAGAAGAAATTTCCAGCAGCAGTCAGTTGGTTCAGAAATCTTTCTCAATTCAAACATATATTCCACATGCCTAAAGAGCCAAACTACATGACTCAAGGCATGTGGATGCTTCTGCTTCACACAACTTGTACAGAGATGGCAAGAGAATGCTAGTTTGTGGTGAAAGGAGTGACTATTAGGTATTCCTTGAAAGAGCACGCGGTGTTTACCTGATTTGACCGCCATGTATTACCCCAACGACTATGAAACTTGTAAACAGGAAATTTGGAAGGACTGAAAAAATAAAAGTAAAAGATGTGGAAAAGAAGCTGATGGAAATGAAGAGCATGAGCGATATAGACAGGAAGAAGATGACTATCTTGTACTTCTTATGCAAGGTAGTGAAAGCAAACTCTAAGGGTGATGGAAACATAGAGTCCTTCCTTCTAAGTGTTGTTGATGATTTGAATGCTTGTGAGAAATTTCTCTGGGGGCGTTATTCATTCGAAGAGTGTATGAAAGGGATCCGGAGTATGATGAAGAACTTGAAAGACTCCGTGAAACCAAAAGCGCAACCTAGCTTTAGTGGATTCATTGTTCTTCTGGACGTAACTCTCTATGATTATTTTATGATTTTAAGTTTTAAAGTAATATTTTTATGATATTAACACTGAGATATTGTAACTCTATGTGTAGATTCTGGCATTTGAGTGTATTCCACATCTTGGACTCAAATTTAGAGAAGTTGTACCCGCAGAGAAGGACTGTCCAAGGATGTGCAAGCACAAGTTCACCGAAACTTACATGAAAGGTTTTCCATTGGAAGAAATAAATGAAGCGCTTGGAAAAATTACGGTTAAAGTTTGTGAACTTATTTGATAATTTTTGTATATGTTATGAGTTTGAATCTAAGTTAAATATATATGTATTCACAGGATATTACTAGCATCTTGGAACCGAACTCTGATGAGAAATCTCTTTTGGCGCGCATCATAGACGATGATGTTGATGATAGAATATGTTATATTGATCCAATCGTTGATAGTTGGAGAGAACGTCTAACCGTACAGAAGAAGAAGATATGGTAGAAAGATCTGTACGACTTGGACTTGGATTCTCGACGTATCGTTGAGAATGTTGAGGAAGTCCCTGAAACTGCAAATGAAGTCCCTGAGAATGTAGCTGCAATTGTTGCATCTATTAGCTCACTAAAAGAAGCGATGACCAAAGACTTTGAGCAAATGATGGAGAAGCTTGCTGACATGAATGTGAGAATAGAGATTCTTGAAATCTATGAGTCAGCACAGCTACAGAAAGAAGCTGACAAGGAAATGCATCCTGGGACACCAATGGATTTTCAACCAAGTGATTTGCAACCAAGGGATTTGGTTCTTTATAGTGGAGTCTGTGATCCAATTTCTCCAAATGTCGAGGATAAAAGTGAGTATTTTGGTTAATTTATATAATGTTATTGATTTCTCCGTTGGTTAGTCTTAAATATTGTTTGTTTAAATTTTTATGAAGGTGGTCAGGAGGAGAAGAAGAACGTGAAAGAGAAGAAGGAAAAAGCGAAGAAGAAGGGAAAGAAGAAGGACAATGAAACTCTAATAGAAACTGGAAAGAAGCGAAGAAGGCAAGCATCCAGGCTCATAAGGACACCGTATGCAGCAGAGCAGAAGCGACCGAGAAAGCAGGAGTAAGGCGGATGTGTATTTTGGTTGTATGGTGGTGGTTGGTCAAGGAACATGTATAAGTTATGTGGGGCAACTTGGTTTATTAGGTACAACTGAGTTTGTATGGTACAACTATATTTAAGTTATTTTGTACAACTGGATTTATAAGGTACAACTATGTTTAAGTTATTTTGTACAACTAGTTTAAAAGGTACAGCTCTGTGTTAGTTATCTGGTGTAAATTATTCGATATCGACATCAAATCCCAAGAGCAGCAAGTTAACAAGGGAAATGTTAGAAACAAAAATAAACCGGGTTTAGACTCTAGGAATTTTACAACGAGATACATAATTAGAAGATCTTATGAAAAAAAGAATACAAGAGGATCGATTCAGTGGCATATTGTTTTAAACTAAACATAAATTAAAGAGCCAATTTCTTAAACCACATACTACCACTTAGCAAGTAACTTGTTCAGCCTACCAATATCGCATTTTTTCTGGACTAAGCGCTCCTTAAGGTCATCAATTTCAACACGCATCAGACGCATTGTCTCACGAATTGACTTCAACGCAGGATTAACACCACCTCCATATCGGATAGCGTGATGAATAGATTATGTTCTACTGTTCAATTCGGGTCATTAATTTTGAAAGCTCCTCATTAACTGCAAGATCCCACCATTTAAACAGGTGTTCTCCACCATCCTACGCATAATTTATCAGACAATTATATCACAAACAAACAAAACCCAAACATTCCTCAAAATTATATCACCAAACAATACAAAATAATCTTACCTCACTCATTGAGCATTTGTAATATTTTCGTCCTTCATTCTCTACAGTAGTACACACTTCAAGTTTGATTTGTTTACCACAGAAACAAACTGTAGGAACACCCCAATCACTGTCCGCTCTAGCGCAGCCACTATCAAAACTTGCTTCCGATTCTGAACTTTGAGTGTAACTGATTGGCATTATGACTGTATCAACCAAAAAGCAATTAGAAATTAAAAATCAATTCAGGAAACTTTGGAATCGCGAACACAATCCGCATGCCCACACAATCCAATTTGCGAAATCGAATCTATGAAAATGCCTAATTGTAAACCTAGATGTGGAATAAAGAATCGTAGATCTATGAAAACTTACTTCGTTTCTTATCGAACCCAGATTTCGCCGCCGCCGCTCTCTCTCACTTTACTCTCAAACCCTAGATCTAGTTTTGGGGAAGTTTTTCTCTCTAAAATGAGAAAGAGAAGAAAGTGAAAAGAAGAAAAGTAAAGTGAAATATAATATGCAAATCTTATGTAATATGTAAAGTGAACTGTGGAATCTTAATTAAAAAATCAGCAAACGTGTGGTGTGGATCCGGCTAAAGTGTACTTTTGGATTTGGCGGCAGGATATACTCATAGTTGTCCCTAAATATACAGTTGTAATCTCATATTCATAGTTGTACTTTGGCGATTTTTGCTTATTTGCAGTTGAACTTTTATGTAAATTATTAATTAGTAGTAGGCCACATGATTTTTCACTATTAATTAGCATATACGAGGTTTTCATAATACAATGTGTAGGAAATCATAGTTTTCACCTCTTTTGCTACATGAAAGGTGATCACTTACTAAGTCTTCCATATACTCTAAGTAGTGTTTTATGCGAAAAACCAAAATTTGTTACAAAATTGATAAATTATTGTTGTATTGATTTAAAATAGTTTATTTATATTTGAAGATGTTTTTGGGGGTTTTCTTATATAAATCTTAATTTATAATTTAGTTTAATTAATTAAAAATATAAACATACTTTGTTGTACCGAGTTGAACTAGTTGAACCTGTTATAACAAATCCAAACACACAAAATAAATTAAATTGTACCGAGAAAAACAAATACAGACATGTTCTTAGTTGTACCTAGTTGAACCTCCTGGTACAAATCCAAAAAATACAAATACAAACACACAAATTAAATTCCCTCATCAGAGGGGACTGCAAAAATCCTCTCCAAGTTTATGCCAGGCGTAGCCTTGTTCCTCCTCCTCTTCCGGCGGCGACATTCTCCGGTGAATAGAAACTGTGTTTCTTGATTTCTTCCCTTTTTAGGGGTGTAATCCGGCGGTTTTGCAAACATTTCTTGAACTTGAATAGGAATACTCCACTTAGACTCATGCGTCACTACATATATCGTTCTGTAATATGCCAATGACCACGTCTCAATCATGTAATATATCAAGCAGAGATCATAGATTTGGATATTCGTTGTTCTCCATTCATTCCTCATGAGCTTCCTAGCTGCGGCTATTGCAGGGACACACGGGTACTTGTCTATATCAAAACGTCTGTAAGAACAAGTTTTCATTTTCAAGTCCACCAAATAAGTTATCCCATCGAGTCTAATTACACTATATTCAAGCTGGAAGCTGTTTAGCTCAGGTACCGATAACTTTGATGAAATTAGACATCATGCGTGCAATTCATTCTCCACAAAATGCACCACTTTCGTTGTGTCCGATGCAGCAACAGATTCTTTCCTGTGTTTGTTGAACCATTCAGAAAAATTCTCAAGAATCGCATCAATCATAGGTAACAGATGGTACTTTGTTGTGTTCTTAAACACACTGTTAATTGATTCTGCAGAGTTGCTAGTGTCTATGTTGTACTTATCTCCTTCAAAATGGCACCTTGTTATTGTCCCAGGATTGACAATCCTTAACATGTGTAGATAAGAATACAACATCTTATATCTTGTTTCAGGGCTCCCCCGCACATCACTAACATGTTGTTTTTTCCCTCTCAAGGCGGTGGAGTAGGCACAATGCAAACCAAGTCTTCCTTGAACAATACTCATGATGTTTTTAGGAGTTGGGGTATCAAATTAACCTGAATAGTCTTCATGCAAAACACCTGCTACTAATCATGGTGTGCCTTTTTGTTTACTATAGCTTGTACTCTCAACAGACCAAGAGCATGTATGCATCTTTCTGTGTACTCTGACACTCCAAAAATCTGATTTCATAATTTTTGCAACTCGTAAATACCATTCACAACCTTTTGAAGCTTGACTGCATCGTAACATAAGTCGCACTGGGTCCGACTTAACAGCTATGACACCTAAACAGTTCTTATTTGCAGCGTTGTTAACCAAATCACACACTGCCTCCTCAGAAGCAAATTCTTGATTTATTTCCAGACCCGTACCATTTTCCCATTCTTTAACAACATACTGACTTTCTTCAACAGGACATGGAAGCTCAACATAATCCAAACCATCATCCACATGGTTATCCACAGCCGTAATTTCGTTACGTGATACATTTTCACAATCTTCATTAACATCATTCTCCATCAGCTCTTCAATAATCGACTTGTTCTGTTGTTTTGATGTTTCCACCTCTGTAAAAATAGTCAGGATTCCTGTATTATTTACGTCATCAACTCTACCATTGGAACCCAGCTCCCCATAATTCACACCAAATGAACTTCCTCGCTCCGCTCTTGAAAGTTGCTCGACCCTCTGATTATTTTCTAAATCATTGGATAACTCCACATGCAATGGTCGGCGAGGAGGAGGAGGTGACTATTGCAATGGTTGGCGAGTTGGGCGGCTCGTGAGCTTAGGTTTGGGAAGAGAACGCTGTCAAAAGGGGATCGGGGAGGATCAGATGGATGGGGGAGAGATTTAAAACGTAAATTTTATTTAATTCCTTTAATTTCATTTTCTTTTTATTACATTCAACAATTTCATTAAGGATAATTTGTGGATATCACATTCACAATGGCATGGAGATTAGATAGTGGCATGCCAATTTTTTTTTCCCAGAAAGTGGCTTTCTAGCCTCGTCCCCTACATCTCGATGTTGTACGTTTCTGTATTTAGTTGTGCATCTGGATGAACCATCTAAATGCATATTTGTTTGTTTTGTTTAATTTTTAAGAATTTGTATTTGCATGTGGATGTATGTAGTATCAAAATGACTAAAATCAACATGTCTTCATCTTAATTATATTTTTATGATTTAAACCAAATTTACAACAAAATAATTTTCAAATTTTTTTTTTTTACATTTATAAATATCTATTTTCATGAAATAGATAAATTTAATAAATTATTTTCTTATTAAATTATTTGCCGTTTTGAAGGGAAGACGATATTCCACAATTTTTTCGCCAAAATAGTGATTTTACAGTTTTCGCGGAAAAATTCAATTTTCCGATTTTTTGGTTTTGGCAAGAACTCCGATTTTTTTTTGGTTTTGGCGGAAAAGACAATTCTGAATAACGTTTTCCCGCCAAAATCGTGAATGAACTATTTTGACGGAATTAAACGCAACTCCGAGATTTTTTGGTTTCAGCGGAAAAACGGTACTTCATTATTTTTCCGTAAAAGTCTTGATTTTATGGTTTTGTCAAAAAATGTACTTTGAATTTTTTTTTACTTTAATGGAAACATAGGATTTTACGATTTTGGCAGAAAAACGTTGATTTTTTATTTTGACGGAAAAAAATATGTGATTTTCGTTCTTTTAGAGACAAATGTTAATCCAAAATTCCGGTGCAATTTAGTAAATTTATAAATTATAAAAAGATAAATATCTAGAAAATTAACATAATTTAAATTATGATTGTAACTGAGGGTATTTCAGACATTTACAATTTTTTGAAGAATCAACTGCTTCTGAATGCACCAATTAAACTCATCCAGAATATTTAATTTTTTGGATAAGTTTGGCAAATGCAACTGGCTAATACATCTAGATGATGTCTTTAAATTTGTTTAAATGAACATCATTTGGCATCTATATCTAGATGACCATCCAGATGAATAAACGAATAACACTATGATAATAAAATTTAAATTTATAAACGAGAGATGCAGTATCTTAAGGACAATGCCATATTACATTCAATTATGGTAATCGTTATATCAACTAGCAGATGCATGATTATGTCTAATTGTTTATTATCGTTAGGAATGTTGCAAAAGGTCTTTAAAGTGGCTGATGGATGAGAGCTTCCGATTTGATCCTTAGTTTCAGTTTCAATTTTTATATTGACTATGCTAGTCAAATTATTAGATTTTAGGATTTCGATTTCGAATTTAAAATTTAAGCTTTGTTATAACGTCATTGGTAAAAATTAAATAACCACATAAAAACATGTTATTTGAAAAAAGATAGTAAAAATAAAAATATATAAAAAATTCGTGACAATTAAGTAAAATAAAATTAAAATTAGAAAATATTGATTTGTCTTATTAGTCATTATTATCATTTTTCCAGTGCTTTCCATTAATATTAAAAAGATAATACATAGCTATAGTGCAAAGTAGCCCTGGAAATAAAACCGAACCGATTTTACCAAATTTGGGTAAATCGGTTCGGGTTCGTTATAGCAGGTAAACCAATCGGACAACATATTAATTAGGTTCAGTTAACCATCTGGTTCGATTCGGTAGCGGATAACCGAACGGTTAACCAAAATTATTGATCTAATTGATCTAAATCGAGATTTTTAATGTACACCTACAATAAATTACTCGAATTAATCGAACTCAACCAAAATATCTGAATTTAATCGAACTTAAACCAAAAATCTGAAATATTCGGTTAATTTCTGTAACAAAGTAAATAACCAAAAAATCGATAACCGAACAGTTATTTATTTTGTTTATTTTTGGTAACATTTTCAAAATCCGAACTAACCGAATAACCAAATTATATCTGAACCGAATTATCCAAATAAACCGAAGTCTCATGCCTAGTGCAAAGCATTCAAAATTAATAAAGGAACATAAGAGTATGAATGAAATAAACTATCATTGGGATAGAGTGCTTTGCTAATAAATCAGCAGGGTGGTTGTTTGCTCTTGGAATCCATCTCAACTGCACATCTTCAAATCGATTCTTCCAGTTTCTTGCTTCACGAATCGATCATAAAATTTCTGGACTTCTTCTTGCTTGATTTATATACCCCGCAGCTTGGTTAAGGCTAAAATAGATATAATATTCTCTATCAGCCATTCCTGTGCATGATTCTTTGTCAAAGAGAGATTATTACGCCAATCCAAACTCTTTTGTTGGAAGACCAGTCGATTTCTACTTTCCACAAACGCCAAAGAATCTAAAGAAATAATTAATGAAGCTGTGGATTCATATATAGTAGCAATATTTCGAGACAAAAAGTTATTATTATCATATATGTAATTTGATTTCCCTTTTCCTTTTCTTGTTCCAATTTGCCTGATTTATCTATAATTTATCTAATAGATCTGAGTATTGGACTTCTGTATTTATAGAAAAAGCGTTGTGTTAATTGGCTGAATAACAGATTAGGGTTAAAAGAAAGTAAAATTGTAGAGCAATGAAGAAGGACAGGAAAGTTCAAGAGAACCCACTTCCTATCACTACAAGAAAAGAAAACATGTCTAATTTTGACCATTGAGATACTCTCAAGATTCCCTGCCAAATCCTAATAATGATTTTTGTATGTCATTTTGATTACGTACGTTCTTGGCTTGATTTCATTAGAAAATTTTAAGCAGCTCATGATTTGGAACCCAACCATAAAATGTTTCTTAAACTTTCATTAAAAAATGTGTTGCATCGATTAAATTACATCAAATACAAAATTATTAATTTGAGTTACTTATTTACAATTGATACAAAATATTTGATTTAACATCAATTTAAATAAGTAATGTCATAACAAATTATCTGGCATCATTTGCAAGAAAAGGACAGAAATAAAAATTAACATCGATTGTTCAAATAATAGAAAGTTTACATCATTTAAGTGAACATAATTATGAATAAGTAATTGATGCAATATCATTTTCTTAGGGAAGTCCCACATCGGTAAAAAAAGGTTACGAGAAGAAAATTACTCCTCTATAAAACAAATTCATCATTTTAGAAAAGGTTTATAAAGAGGTTAGATGAATAAAAATCTCATCAACACCAAATAATTATTTTGACATAGTTATTTTTAGTTAAATTATAAATAGTATCGAAGACCTTGTTAACGTAGTTACATATTATCATATATAATTAATATTTTTTTAGTTAATTAAATTTACATATGAAAACTAACTAATTTTTTCATCAATTGTTTACAAGTGATGCAATTCTAATATCAATTATAAACAAATGTTACAAACTATGTAACATCAATTGTTAGAATCATAACAAATACTAACATCATTTGTATTAATTGACGTAAACTTAACAACTTTTTTTTGTAATCGATGCATATTAACATTGATTACAATAATCAATGCAAAGATTTATTTCAATTAAAGCAAAATATTTGCATCACCATTTCCAAAATCGCTTATATAAATAATATAAAACTAATCTCTTCTTTGAGGTTCTCTATATCCATCAACGGTTAACTAGCTGGGTTTTTTTCCGGGAAAGAAGGGCCTCTGCCAGGGAGATCCAATCTCCCCATATATATCTGTTTATTATGGTAATGGAGGTTCTTTCAAAGTTGTTGGCGAGGGCAACTGGAAGAGGAGAGATTCGGCTTCGTCCCCTTTGCTCTACACCTATGGTAACACATCTCCTATTTGCTGACGATTTGTTGATCTTCTCAGATGGTGCGAGACACTCACAGAACGGTATAGCTGAGGTTATGCTCCACTTCTAAAGACTAAGTGGACTGGATGTGAACCCCTTAAAGTCAGAGATCTTCTTTGGAGGATATTATGACATTCAAGTGGCAGTGCTCAGTGCCTTGCAAGGTATTAGAGTTGGTTCCTTTCCCAAGCGGTATTTGGGGCTCCCTTTAAACCCGGCCAAAATCCCTTTTGCTACCCTGCAGCCCTTCATCGAGAAAATCACCAGTAAGGTACATGCATGAACAGTAAGGTCTTTATCTTTTGTTGGGAAAATAAGGTTTATTTCCTCTGTAATATATGGTATGGTTAACTTTTGGAGCACAGTTTTCAATCTCCCCAAAAGGTTCTATGCGAAAGTAGACTCGCTTTGTGCTGCTTTTCTCTAGAAAAACAAATTGACTACCGCTGTAGGTGCAAGAGTTGCCTAGAAGGATGTATGCAAACAACAGAAGGAAGGGGGACTTAGCATACGGTTACTAGAGGATTTTGAAATTGTCTTCCAGTTAAAGCAAATATGGAATCTATTCACTAATGCCGGATCCCTATGGGTAGCCTAGACGAAAGGAATCATTTTCCAGAGGAAGAGCTTCTGGACTCTAGAGGACTCTCCAAGGCTCTCAAGAACTATAAGGAGCATGCTTCGCCAAAGCCTTATATTGGGGATTTTATGCGCTGTGAGGTGAGAAGTGGGCTCAATGCCTCTTTCTGGTTTGACCATTGGAATAATCATGGTCTCTTGTTTAGTTTCATTGGCGAGTCAGGGCTGAGGGAGATGCGAATAAGGAAAGAGGCTTGTGTAGCCGAGACAACCCATAATGGGGAGTGGAAGAAGTCGGGTGCTAGATCAGAAGTGCAACAACATCTAATGATCACACTCACCACTATTTCTCCTCCTATCAGCTCAAATGGCCAAGATGTTTTCCTGTGGCATCGGGTATCGGGTGTGTATTCAGATCTATTCTCTTCTAACTGGGACAAGGTGGTGTGGTTTAAGGAAGCGGTTCCACGTTTCTCCTTCATCACATGGCTTGCTATCAAAGGAAGACTGCCTACAAAAGATAGACTAAGAAGCTGGGGACTTAATATCTCTGCTGCTTGTGTGCTTTCTCAGCTTGCGTTTGAAACGCTGACGAAAATAAACATCTTGCGTTTGAAACGCTGACGAAAAGAAAGAGGATTAAGATATGGGAGATGGATGGTCGGACTAAACTAAACATTTATCCTTTTAACTATACCCTAACAATATACGATACTGAAGGAATTCGTACTGGTTTATAAATACTAAAAATTACAAATTCAATTGAAGAACTAAATCTAAGAACATAGAGTTTTGATTATACCTAGATCTTTTACATCGGGATTATAAACCATATTAATTCAAAGTTATTTTAGCACCCACACCCACAGTCTTGTGTGTATTTGAACGCACGCAAACTGGATCAAACACGGGATGCTAATTTCGTTGAGATCTAATCTCAAAATTCTTGTCACATGAGCTCGAGCTTGTCTCTCTTTGGTTTTGGGTTCTCACGTTAATTGCAAAGAAGAGTTATGCAAGGATTCACATCTAATCTAGGATGCACGGGGACGGCTACGGAGTCACGTTTCACGTACCGGAAACGTTTCGGGGACGGGGTCGGATTGTGGACGGTGAGGAAACGTTCCAGGAACGTTTCAGGCATGGTGGAGACGGCAGCTCTGATCGGAGACGGTAGAATATAAATCTTGGGACGTTTCCAAAACGTTTCAAAGATTTTTGTTTTAAAAATTATGTAGATATATACCTTTTTCCCCAAAAAGAATGTAAATAAAGTGATTAAAAGAATAAAAAGGAAAAAATTGTTCAGATTAGGGTTTTAAGTTAAAGAAAATCACGTCTCTTTCTCCTCCTCTAGTGAAGTAGTGATCACGCTGCCTTTTCACGTCTTCTCCTCCTCTAATCCTTTTCACTTGATTAATTCTCTGCACAGGTATGTTTTATTATTTCAAAGTTTTCTTTGTGTTACGTTGTTAGTGTTCTACGAATGTTCGACATCGTAACTTAGTAAATTTTTTTTTTTCTTCAGTTTGGTCATGACTTATCAAGAGGAGTCTGATGATATTGGTGGTAGTAGTTTGAATAGTAGATCAGAAGAAGCTCCATTATGGAACTATGTTACTAAGTTAGAGAAATCAATAACAAAAGGAGGAACTTTGAAATTTAAGTGTAATCTATGTAATGAGATTCGACAAGGTTCATATTCTAGAGTTAGGGCACACTTTCTTGCAATTCATGATAAAGGCATTGCTGTGTGTAAAAAAGTAACAAGGACTCAGATAGCTGATATGAAAAAGTTGGAAGATGAGTTTGAGAGGAAGAAAAACGATTCTCGACGTAGAGAAGTTCCTTTGCCTTGTGAAAGCTCTTCTTCTAAAAAAAGAAAGGTTGACAGTTCTCCACTTGCTAGAGCCTTTGGTATTGAAGTTAGAGACCAATTGGATCAAGAAATTGCAAGGATGTTCTTTACTGGTGGTTTGACTTTCAATCTTGCAAAGAACCCACATTACCAAAGATCTTATCAGTTTGCTGCTGCCAACAAAATTGATGGTTATGTGCCTCCTGATTACAATAAACTGCGAACTACTTTGCTTGAGAAAGAGAACCAATGTTGAGAATTTATTACTTCCCTTGAAGTCAACATGGAAAGAAAGAGGTGTCACGATTGTGTCAGATGGTTGGAGCAATCCTACAAGAAAACCTTTGATTAATTTCATTGCTACTTCTGGAAGTGTTCCATTATTTCTCAAGGCTGTGAATTGTTTTGGAGAAGTGAAAGATAGATTCTTCATATCTGATCTGATGGAAAAGGTTATCAATGAAGTGGGTCATCAAAATATTCTACAAATCATCACTGATAATGCAGCAAATTGTAAGGCGGCTGGAGAGATCATTAAGTCTACGTTTCCTCGTATTTATTGGACACCATGTGTGGTTCATACCCTAAATCTTGCTTTGAAGAACATTTGTGCAGCAAAGAATGTGGACAGGAATGAAGTAACATATCAAGAGTGCAACTAGATACCAGATATTCATGGAGATGCACTCGCAATAAAGCATTTCATCATGAATCACAGCATGAGACTAGCAATCTTTAGTAAGTTCTCTCCTCTTAAGCTACTTGCAGTTGCTGATCCACGTTTTGCTTCCATCATAGTGATGCTTAAGAGATTGAAGCTTATCAAAAGAGGTCTTCAAGCTATAGTCATAAGTGAAGAGTGGTCTACTTATAACGATGATGATGTGGGGAAAGCACGTTTTGTTAAGGAGAAGATCATAAGTGATGATTGGTGGGATCATGTGTCTTATATTATTGATTTTACGAAACCTATATACGAGATGATTAGGTTTTGTGACACTGACAAACCATGTCTTCACTTGGTTTATGAGATGTGGGATTCTATGATTGAGAAGGTGAGGTATGAGATCTATAAGAATGAAAAATGTCCAGTGTTTGATGAGAGTCCCTTCTACAATGTTGTTTATGAGATCTTAGTGGATCGGTGGGCGAAGAATAACACTCCTCTGCATTGTCTTGCTCACTCTTTAAATCCAAGGTATATGATTTTTAACTATGTGATTTATTCTTTCTTTTTGTTTTCTTGCCATATATAAAACATGTTTTTTGTATTGTACATTTTATAGTGATGAATGGCTAAGTGGAGATCCTACAAGAATTAGTCCACATAGAGATGCAGAAGTCTCAACTGAGAGAATGAAGTGTTTCCGAAGACTGTTTCCAAGTACTGATGATAATCTTAAGGTTTTGGATGAGTATGCATTATTCTCTATGAAGAGTGGTCTTTTTCGGATTTAACATGCATTTCGGTAATGTTTGATATGGAACCCATGAAGTGGTGGGCTAACTTCGGTGCCCAAACTCCTCTCCTGCAGACTTTGGCTTTGAAGTTGCTTGGACAACCTAGTTCATCCTCTTGTGCTGAGCGTAACAGGAGTACTTACGGATTCATTCACAGTCTTAGAAGGAACAAGTTGACTCCAAGTCGTGCTAATGATCTAGTTTTCATCCACAACAATTCATGACTTTTATCAAGGAGTTCTGATCAATATGAATAAGAAAAGACGAAGATGTGGGATGTTGGTGGAGATGGTTTTGATCCTATGGAAGACGTGGGAGTTTTGCAGTTTGCAGACGTTTCACTTGATGATCCAGATTTAGAGAACGAGTTTCTCAAACATTAGCTTTTTGTTTTTGTTTTGCATTCTATATAAGATATTATTTTGAATTGTTTTTTATGTTGACATTCATGGAGGATTTATGGTATGATTTTTTATATTATTTGTTTATGGATATTGATATATATATATATATATATATATATATATACGTTTCTCTGCCGTCCCCGTTTCTCTAAAATTTGGGATTTGCCGTTTCTCTAAAATTTGGGATTTGTAATTTTGGCGGGAAAATGCGATTTTGTAATTTTGGCGGGAAAACGGGACGGTCCATGTTAAAAAAAAATTCTCCCAAATTAAAAACCATAATTTTTAAAGATTATTGGACGGCACATGTCCATATGAGTTCGCACCATTTGTTTGGGGGTTAAATTGATTTTTAGTCCATATTAATCACTTCAATTTTGGGCATGACCATAAACAGACCATTATAATTTGGACTGGTCTAGTCTATGGTCATCTCCTACAAGTCATGCCTCTTACACCTACCCATTAACTTTTTTTGCTAAAAGGTAAATATCATATAAATGAAGATAGTTTTGGATTTACATTTTGATTACCAATACATTTAGATCGTTGCAAAAGATAAAAAACGAGAAAATATAGATGTTCTTTATGAGATGCTTGCTCAAGCTAAGATAAAGTCCCATAAGTTTTCTGAATATTCTTCGATACCATCTCGCGTTGATGGTATTAATGATTTCCCGGTCTATGTTCTTGAAGATAGTATACGTGGGAACGAATTGTAGGTTGTGGACAAAGTTGTTTCTCTGCTTCCAGATTGCATAGACAACGACCTGAGCCACTCTTTTCTAGAGCGTAGAAGGAGAAGTGTCTTTTCTCTTTTGGGTCCATGTGATCAAATCATTCCAGTCTCGAAAACCTCTCGACGACAACTTCAGTCTTTGGAGAACTAAATTCCAGATGGCAGCACTGAAATCACATACCAACATAAGATAATCCCTAGTTTCTGAGAAACCTTGACATAAGCAACCCAAGGCTTCTCCACTTCTTTATGCCTTAACGTATTCCACGTCTTTGATGATGAACTATTACTAGGGGCTGCAGAGTATAGTTGTAGGGAAAGAATGGAGGTCTACAATTTTGTTTGATCTTAGTGGAGACAACTTCTAAACATTTCCATCCACGGTCGTTGCCACTTTTGCTGAGATTGGGATCCTAAGTATTCTCGATCCCTCCTCACCAAAAAACTTGATCAAAGGCCCAAACGGAGTCCATGAATCTCCCCAGAAGCTTGCAGTAAGGCTTTTACCAATAGAGCATCTAATGAACCTTTCTGCAAAAGGCCTTAACCGCAGCAAACATCTCCAATTCCATAAATCCATGCTACCCTCTAATAGACTACATCAAGTATACTATAGAAGGAAGAGACACGTGTCTGCAGCAGTGGAGTCACGTGATTGAAGAAGAAGACTTAAGCACATTTGCATATAAATACTCTATAGTTGTGAAATTACTGGGCATGTTTTGTTGTTGTTAAAGATATATGTGTCATTTGGATTGAGAATTATGTACTTAGTGATGTCCTAACTGATTCTCATATTTATAACAGAGCGTCGAGTGGTTAAGAAAATATAGAGGTTACGATTCTTATTCTTAACAAAAGGTGCGTCGTGACTGAGATCGAAGAAATCGCAAGCGATCTAGGGTTTGCAAGATCAGAGTGTGGAAGAAATTGTGAGCGACAATGGTGCAAGATTCAAGAATGGCGTCGATTCCAGAAATTTCGCAAGAGGAACTGAATTCAGAGTCGTTGGGAGATGTTTATGTGAAGATCGAGACTCTATCGAGTCAATTTGGTGAGTTGATGGATGGGAAGCGACGAGTTGAGTCACAATTAACCGCGACGGCGGAGAAATTCGAGCAGAACGTTAAGAAGCTTGACGCGATTGATAGGAAACTAGATCTGATGTTGAATTCGATGCCGCCTCCGGTGACGTCGAGAGAAATTGGTGGTTCCAGTTATCACGAACCAACCGTTTATCAAGATCGACACTTTTAGGTACCAATTTCTATCTCAGAATCTCGCCGTAGAGAAATAGGAACTAGTGTTCGTGATAGTGTGGTAAAGAATTTGAAAATGCCTGTCTTTGAGGGACATAACATCTATAGCTGGATCGCTAGAGTCGAAAGGTTTTTCAGATTGAATCGTCATACTGATCAAGACAAGTTGGATTTAGTCTCGGTCAGTTTATCAGGAGACGCTTTGGTTGGTATAATTGGGAGATTAATCGAAAGATCTTCTTATACTACTACCAAATTGAAGGGTAAGATTGGTAAATGTGATGTGGTGATCCTACTTGATAGTGGAGCAACACATAATTTCATCACACCAACAATGGCTAAGAGATTGAAGTTAAAAAGCAGTGAAGATCCCAATTTAAACATTATGTTGGGGACTGGTATTCATAACCGATTTGATAACCTTAGACTTGGGGCAAGTTGATGTAATTTTATGAGTGCAATGGCTTAGTACATTAGGGAACTGACAGGTGAATTGGAAACGACAGGAATTTTCCTTTTTGTATCATGGAGAACTAGTCACTTTAAGAGGAGATTCAAGGCTACACGTACCTAAACTGTATCTAAAGACTCTTACTCCAACTTTTGCCATTCAAAGTAAAGGAGTGGAGGTTTACTTGGATGTTCTTCAAGGAGTGAATGATTTATCTCTAGTGACTCTGGCAGTAGTGGAAGAAGTTTTGAATCAATTTTCTCATGTATTTTCAGAACCTAGAGGTTTACCTCCGATTAGCGGCAGAAAACATTCAATAAACCTACTGCCAGGTTATGGGGCTATAAGTGTAAAGTCTTATAGGTACCCTCACGCTCATAAGGAGGTTATGGAGAGAATGGTGGGTGAGATGATGACTGCAGGCACTATACGTCCAAGCCACAGTCTGTATTCAAGTCTTGTATTATTGGTAAAAAAGAAGGACATGTCTTGGCGATTTTGTGTGGATTATAGAGCTTTAAATCGAGCTACAGTTCTTGATAATTTTTCTCAATCCCGGTTATTGATCAATTACTGGATGAATTAGATGGTGCTAAGATTTTTTCCAAATTGGATTTGAGGGCAGGGTACCATCAAATTAGAATGAAGGCGTTTGACATTGAAAAAACAGCATTCAGGACACATGACAGCCATTACGAAATTTTGGTTATGCCATTTGGTTTATCTAATGCGCCAACAACATTCCACGCCTTGATGAATGAGTTGTTTAGACCGTATCTCCGAAAGTTTATCTTGGTATTTTTTTGATGATGTGTTGATATACAGTGTTAACTTGCAAGATCACTTAGAACATTTGCAAATTGTTCTCTCCATTTTTCAGAAACATCAACTATTTGCAAATAAGAAGAAGTGCAGCTTTGCTCAGCAAAAAATTGACTACTTGGGGCACATTATCACTGTAGCAGGCGTGTCTACTGATCCTGCAAAGACAGCTGCAATGACTAAGTGGCCAACACCAAAGTCTGTTAAAGAGCTGAGAGGATTCTTTGGCCTAACTGGATACTACAGGAGATTTGTAAAAGGATATGGTGCTCTGGCAAGACTTTTGACAGATCTATTAAGGAAAGACCAGTTTGACTGGACTCAGCATGCACATGTGGCGTTTGACAGATTGAAAGTCGCTATGTCCAAGGCACCAGTGCTTGCATTACCTAATTTTGAAAAAGATTTTGTCGTGGAAGCAGATGCATCAGGATTTGGTTTAGGTGTTGTTCTAATGCAGGCATAGAGGCCAATTGCTTACTTCAGTTATGGCTTGTCAGATAAAGAACAGCTGAAACCTGTCTATGAACGAGAATTAATGGCCATAGTGTTATCCATTCAGAATGGAAACATTATTTGTTGGGAGAAGGTTTGTTGTACACACAGACCATAAGAGTTTGAAGTTTTTATTGGAACAGAGAGAAGTCACCATGGAATACCAGAAATGGCTTACAAAATTACTACCTTACACATATGAGATTCGGTATAAACCCGAATATGATAATAGAGCCGCAGATGGATTGTCTAGGATTGTTCAACCATCAATTGCTATGATTTTGCTGGCTTTGTCAATCCCTACAATATTACAACTACAAGACTTGTATAGTAAGATTGACAAGGATGAGAAAATTCAAACTCTGCTTCAAGAATGTAGAGAAGGAAAGTGTGAGAACAAGGATTTCATCATGAAAGAAGACATATTATGGTATAACAACTAGTTGGTAATTCCCAAATCATCCCACTTCTTACCCATAATTCTTCATGAATACCACAGTAGTTGAATGGGAGGTCATTCAGGAGTATTAAAGACAATGAAATAGATTCAACAGTCATTTTATTGGGAAGGCATCTTGTCTGATATTCAGAAGTTCGTAAGAGAGTGTGGCATTTGTCAGACACATAAATACTCCACCTTATCACCAGCTGGTCTATTACAACCTTTACCCATTCCTCACCAGGTTTGGGAAGATATCAACTTGGATTTTGTGGAAGATTTACCGGCTTCCTAAGGCATGAATGCCATTTTAGTGGTGGTGGATCGCTTAAGTAAATATGGCCATTTTATTGGATTAAAAAACATCCATTTACAGCCTCAGATGTCGCAACAAAGTTCATTAAAGAGATTGTTAGGCTTCATGGATTTCCAGCATCAATTGTATCCGACAGAGATAGAGTCTTCTTAAGTCATTTTTGGAAAGACTGTTTTAAGCAAGCATGCACATCATTGAAGTTTAGCACATTTCCATCCGCAAACTGATGGTTAGACTGAGATACTTAATCGTTGCCTTGAGACTTACTTACGGTGTTTTACTTCAGCTCATCCAAGAATGTGGCATCATTTCTTGTCATGGACTGAGTTGTGGTATAACTCTTTTTATCATACCGCAACAAAACTTACTCCATTCAAAGCAGTTTATGGAAGAGACCCTCCTCCATTAGTGAGATTTGAAGAAAAATCAACAAAAATGCAGAATTGGAGACGTTATTAAAAGACAGAGATGCCATATTGTTCAGCTAAAAGCTCATTTGATTCACGCACAACAGCTTATGAAGACCAACGCTGACAAACATCAAAGAGACATTGTTCTTGAGGTTGGTACATGGGTCTTCTTGAAACTCTGACCATATCGCCAACATTCTGTGACAAAGAGGATTTGTCAGAAACTGGCTGCCAAGTATTATGGTCCTAATGAAGTTTTAGAGAGAATTGGTAAGGTGGCTTATCGACTGAGCTTACCAAAAACTTCTAAAGTTCTATCATGTCTTTCACATTTCACAACTTAAGAAGGTGTTGGGTGATCATCATGAGATATATCCTCTTGCCACTTCTTTATCTGTTGGGGATGAAGTTATCATTGAACCTGAATGCGTAGTGGACACGCGATATTGATAGACTACCTCAAATATACTATAGAAGGAAGAGACACGGGTCTGGCAGCAGAGGAGTCACGTGATTGAAGAAGAAGACTTTAGCACATTTGCATATAAATACTCTTGAATAAACCAGAAGTGTGAGGAGGAAGAGGAGAGATGGTGATACATGTGCCATGCTACCCAAAGAGAGCCACTATTCGAGAAAAGAAGCCATATCAGCTTGAGACTGAGGGCAGTATTACATTCAGAGAACCTTCTAAGGCCTAGTACTCCCTCAGATTTTGGAAGACAAACATTTGACCAAGCCACTTTTGCTTTATGGTGATTTTCAATCCCTCTCGACCATAGAAATCTCGCACAAAGGATTCAATCTCTATCACACACCCATTAACTTAATAGACATATTTATATATTATAAAGATATTACTACCAAAATATATATATTATAAAAATATGACCAAACTCAATTATTTGAAAAACACAAGCAATTCTCAAGTGATGTTTGTAGTCTCTGTCTGTAACTAGAAGACGAATCTTCATCAGTGTAAGCTCTCCAGCGTTTTCATTTGCGTGCGCTGTAATGCTTCGGATCCGGACACTGCATGTATATATACGAATTTGGTTTGTCTTAGAGATTTTGCTGGACTATTTGTTCTTTATAGATATTTAGAAAAATATCAAAAATTTCATAACAATTAGATTAAAAACAATATTAAAATTATAAAAATTTGATCTATCTTATTAGTTATTACCATTTACATAATTTGTTTTTCCTTTTTTTATACTCCCTCTGTTTCAGTTTAAGTTATTTTTTAGATTTTGCCACACAGATTAATAAAATTGATAAAATACCTCTTATAACCTTTATATCATACTCCCAATAGATAAAATTAACAAGAATTTTGCTGTCAGATTTTTAATAAGTCAAAACTAGCAATCCCAATTCAAATGATTAATTAATCATTTATTGTGATCTGAAGAGTCCAAATGATCCGGTAAAAATTATTCCATCATTTCTTCTTCTTTGGTCAAATAGATCATTGTTCTACGACTCGTACACGGTGTACTCTTGAGATCTTATAATGAAGAGATACAATAAGGATTGCTTTGGAATCTACAAACTCACGTAAACTTCATAGTTAGTGTTGAAAAGTTATTTTTATTTAGAGTGTTTTTTTGACCAAAATTAAATTTAATAACACAAGGTTAAAATAGTGAACTTGTGACATTTTTTGCATAGAATTCTGAAAAAATCACGTAATTTGAAACAAAAAATTCTCTTAAAAAATAACTTAAACTAAAACAGAGGGAGTATATGTTAATTTATCTAATGAATCATAGTATGATCAGACTTATATATTTAGATTTTAAATAGAAAAAGTATTGTAGCAGTAGGCTGAATAACGAATTAGGGTTTAAAGAAAGTAAAACTGTGGAGCAATGGAAGAGAAGACAAAAATGTTTGAGAAAACAACACAATCCTCATCGACAATATCCTCACATGACAATGTCAAACTCATTTCTTCTGGATTTAACCATGGAGATACTCTCAAGACTGCCTGCGAAATTGGTTGTGAGATTTCGCTCTGTTTCTAAGCTCTGGTCTTCCATTACAAGTTTACAACCACTCCAAAATTCACCAACTCGTTAGCAGCTAAGTCTTCAGCATTGCGGCCATCTGTACTACTACTCTTCCAAAAACACAAGATGATGTTCGTTTTCTCGTCTATGGTGCATAAGAATCACAACTTTTCTTATGTGCGAAATTATTAATTTGAAAACCTAATTATGGTTACATATGTCGTTTGGATTACGTGCATGGCTTGATTCCATGATTTGGAACCCAACCATAAAACGTTTCTTAACTTTACCTGAACTTGAAGGCACCGAAGGCCAATATTGTATAAGAGGCTTTTTAGGATATGATCCGACTGATAGTACATATAAAGCACTACAAGAAACAGGGCCGGCCCAATGTTTTGGACTGGTGTAAGAATTCGAACCAGCATCTCTAAGCCGCGTAAGATGAGTTAACCACTGCACTAGAGGAAGTTTTTTATAATTTTGATGTCCCTAAAATTAACCTATACTTTTGTTGCCTAAAATCCTTGTTTGTTGGGCTTCAACCCAGAACCAGGCCTGACAAGAAAACATGGAGTAAACCGACAAAATCTTTGACGGAAACAAAATTTTCAAAAATTTCTGACCAGTTTCTAACCAATATACAATGAAACGATATCGTTGTTATCCGTTGGAATTTTTTAGATATTCCAACGATTTTTCGATGATATATATCAGTTGTCAAATCCAGTTGGAAATCCGTCGAAACTCTTAAAAATTCTGACGGAATGTGACTGTTGGGGGTAATCAGTCTGAATTAGAAAAAAATGAAATAAAGAAAAACAGAAATAGAAAACAAAAAGAAAAAAAATGAAATAGAGAAAAACAGAAATAGAAAAACATTTGAAGTCGAAAAATAGAAACTAGGTCTGAAACTTTTTGGCTATCTCTTCTCTCTTCTTTCTCTCAGAAACTCGATCGGAAACCCCCACAGTCGATCCAAAATAAAATTGGTAAGGTCGAAATTGACACAGAAGGTAAATATATGTTTGGGTGTTCGTTATTTTGAATTGATTCGTACGGTCGTGTGTGATGGAACGGAATAATCTTTGTGTGGACGAATTAAAGCTCAAAGGATAAATGCACTTGTTGGAGCTCACATGGTTCTGCAAATCAAGAAAGCTTCGAGCCGTTTACATATCACAATTTGTTGTGTTCGTTAATTTAATTTTTTTTGATATACCATTTATCGATTTTGATATATTTTAGGTCTGTAGCAATGAAGAAAAGAATACAACCACTTTTTGTTTTTTACGATTTACGAAGAACATAAAATAGAATAAAAAATAAGTAAACTACTACAAACACACAAAATAATATAGAAATTTAGTGAGTTTAGAGTATAGATAGGGTTTGGAGTTTAGGGTATAGGATTTAGAATATAATTTTTCTAATTCTATTAACAATAAAATTACAATAATTTTTTATGGATTTATGAATATTTAATATAAGGTATATAAATTTACACTTGTAATATGTTTTTTTGCTAGTTCTCAATGAAGAAAAAATAAAGTATAATAATTTTTTCTAAATTCCAAACACAAACTCTAAACCCTAAACCTTAAATTTCTAACCTTAAATCATAAAGACTAAATTTTTAACTGTAAAATTATTAAAAATTAATATTAAATAGTATGCCAAAAATCTAACACTTATAAAAAATTTCAAGTATAATTATTTTGTAAATTCTAAACTTTTAAACCTAAACACTTACAATAAACTCTAAAACCAACACTTATTATAAATTTTGAATTATTTTTAATCAATTTCTAAATCAAATCTCAAATCTTAAAACTTAAATCTCAAACCCTAAATTGTGAATCTAATAATTAACTATATTCTCAAACATAAAAAATTAAATAAAAAACAGTAAAACTAAAATATAACCATTTTGCAAATGTAGTTGATTATAAGTGATGTCATAGTTGACAAAAAAAAAAAAGTGATATGTCATAAAATAATTTGAAAATAGTTTTTAGAATATATAATTTATTTTCATTAATATAAAACATATTTCAAAACTAATCTACTAATTAAAATTGAAAAAATAACAAAAAATGCTAAACTTTAAAAATGCAAATAGAAAAAACTGGCATTGGCTAACTCATTAAGATAAGGATCACACCGTTTTTAATATAGACCATTGATTAGAGTGAATCCAAGAGATATAAATTTTTAACCTCTCTTTATTATTTCATTGGCTAAGCCATTAAAGTAAGGATCACATTATTTCTAATATGAACCGTTGATTAAAATGAATCTAACGGACACAAATTTAACCTTTTAAGTTTGCATATCTGGTTATATTCTCTTTGATACTTTCGCAGGTTTTAGTTGCAGAAGAAGAAAGACACACTTGACCTCATTGGGCCTCATTTGCACCACTCGGCCCATATCCAGAAAACCAACTTGACCCAATTGACTGATGCTAAATCGTATCCCACAGTTTGGTTTCTTGCAGTAAAAAGGTGATTACGTTGATCATATAAATTATAAAAGAACTTTCAAACCCTGGACCAACAATAATGCATGGAGACCAAATTCAGAAGTTATGGTCATACATATAAAGGTCATACATATAAATTCAGAAGCCATGGACATACATATATGTTGAACTTAGTTTAAGCTTACGTACTATCTTTGTATAATTACATGCTGTAAAAACCAGTTTTAATATCAATAAATATCGCATTTTCTTTTTTAATTTATATTAGCAAATAATCGAATTAATAATGTTTATAACTTGTACAAATACACAAAACTGTCTACGTATAACAAAATTGCTATTGTAAGAATTACAAAAAATGCTATAATTAAATATATTAACAGCAAATAATAATAGCTATTTTCTATTTAAAGATTGCATATCAAAGAATGCTATGTTATCAAATATCCCAATAGCAATTATAAGAACCGCTATGTAAAGTGTCAGACCTATTATGACGGGTGCAAACATAGCGGTTTCTACACCGCTCTTTTAACTTTAGATAACAGTTTTCGTGTGCTAAAAATACCCACATTTCTTGTAGTGAATATCTTTTTTTTTTTTTTTTGTAATCGTGAATGGATGACCCAATGTACGATCTTGAATAAAACTTACTGAAAAAATAAATATGCATGAGATGTAGGCGAAGAAAACCCATAAATTGAAATTTTCATGTTCTATTTACTAGAATTCCCATAATATTATGATTAATTTAGTGTGGAATCACTTGTATTGTAATTGATTTATGGTGGGTTACAGGATTTGGTTTCTCCATGGAGAAAGACAAGATTATGCTAATACTAGCGAACTATATGTTGCAGATATAATAGAATAACCTAGAACAGAAGTAGATTTTGGTGTAAGTATTATTTAGATGGTAAATGATGAGTATAGGAAAAATATGCAATCATTGGGTGAAGGATAATATGTGTGAAGGAGGAGGGAGAGATTTGTAAACATGTAACGCCCGTGTTTCGGAAAAAGAAATTTATGTCGGGAAGTTACAGAAGGATCGTATCAAGGCATTTTGATTCGATGAGGTTGACGGAAATGTGATATCTCTCTTTGGAATCAATCTTAAGTGTTTCGGGAATGGAGTTTCTCGGAAACGGGAAGCGGATTGACCGAGGGTTGAAAAGTCAGAGTTTCACCAAAAACTTGTGTGGATCGATCGATCCATGCGTCGGATCGATCGATTTGGTGAAGGTAGGGGAGGATCGATCGATCCATGGTGGGACCGGTCAATCAGTGGCTCAGTCGCTGAGTGACTTAAGGAGTGGATCGATCGATCTGCCAAGTTGTCGATGGCTTGAAAAAGGTGTGGACCGATCGATCTAGGGTTAGATCGATCGATCTTGCACAGAGGAGGTGTGCATCGACCGATCCAACACTGTCGGCAACTTTCCTTTTTGTTATCTTTGGCCTCACCTACCTCCCAAAAACGTGTTTCCTTATTCCTTCTTCTTCCTGGGCGATTGTTGGAGCTTGTGTGAGGAAAAAGAGAGTGTAAATTCGAAGGTTTGGGGGTATTGAAAAGGAATCAAAGAGAAAAGCTTGTTGTTGCTTATCAAGGAAGGGTTTGAGCTTGGTGTGGCTTAGGGAGTTGCAGAGAATCGTTTGTGGAAGTGTGGAGGAGTTTTTCCAGCTTCGTGGTGGTGTTTTCTCAGTCCGAATCCGTTTGTTTTCAAGGTGAGTGCATGACCTTGAGCTTATCTAAGCATTTGAGAAGTTTGTGTGTTCTTGGTGATGTTTAGTTTCGATTTGTTGTTGTCTTGGTGTGTGTTGCTTGTTTCCTTGGTGTTTGAGGTTGAGTTTGTGCCTAATCGTCTGTATGAAACAAGGTTGGGTGGTCGTTGGTCGTGTGCAGTGGTTGGAGTCGAGATCGAAGTTGCAGAAGCGGAGGGATCGATCGGTCCAGGTTGGGATCGATCGATCCAAAGCTTTCCATCTTGAGTTGTAGAAGGTAAAGGGGATCGATCGATCAAGGGGAGGATCGATCGATCCAAAAGGTGTGTAAGTCGCTGGTTTGGTTCATGTGTTCGGATCGATCGATCCATGGCTTGGACCGATCGATCCGTGTTTGTTTTGGGCTGGGATCGATCGATCCAAGCATGGATCGATCGATCCGGTTGCTTATCGTTTGTGATTGTTGTGTTTTTACGTGGTGAGCGGTTTATTGTCTTACTTGCTTGTGTGTATAGCTCGTAGATGGGAGGACCGCCTCACTAAGTATTTGTGATAATACTTACGCATCTCTGTGTTTCTGTGAGTTGCAGGTAAAGATAAAGTGTGATCGTGGAATCAAGGCGATGAGGAGGGGATGATTAGTACTTGGGTGTTGGTTGTGGTGTGGTTGTTGTTGTTGTTGTTGTTGTGTTGTGAACTTGGTTACATTTGATTGTTTGCGTTTCTGTAGTTTAACGGTTTTCTATGCGTTTATTAAAAATCCGAGTTTTGTTGTATTTAAAATCGTTTTGTGTATAACTAATATGTATGGGCGTATTAGTTGTTTTAAAAAAAAAACGGGTGTGGTCGTCTCAATTTGGTATTAGAGCTTAGGCGGTTCTAGGATTTCGTGTTGCTTGGTGCATGTGTTTGAACCGTTGAATTGTAGTATGATAGAAATTGATTATGTGGTAGTTAGTCAATTTGGTTGAACATGGGGTCTTAGAATCATCCTCTTCGAGCCCTCGAGATTCCACGGTAGGTTATCTTTACTCTGTAAGTTGTTTAGTATCTTAGCCTATGTTCTTGGTGGCACAGATGGCTAGAGGTGCTAGAGGTCGTGGTAGAGGCCGTGGCCGCGGTAGAGGTCGTGGTCGTGTTCCAATGGTGGCCGAGAGTGTAGCACGGAGTGCTACGGTTGAGCGAGTAGCGACTCCCCATGTGTATCAGGAGGGGTCTGAGGGTGTGGCTGGAGTTCCAGCGGGTGTTACGGGTTCTGCAGCGGAGTTTGCTCAGGCTCGAGATGTTCGCATTGCGGGTTGGCTGGCCTTGCTGTTGGAGAGGTTACCAGAAAGGGTACCAGTGCAGGCTCCTGTTGTGCCACCAGTGGTTGAGATGCAGCCGAGGGCTGCAGTTGTAGAAGAGCTCCCATCCTACTAGAGGATGATGGAGCAGTTGCAGAAGATTGGCACGGAATTCTTCCCGGGAGGTGCCAATCCTGAGGCCGCGGATGCGTGGAAAAGGAGGTTAGAACGGAACTTCCTTTCAATTAGGTGTCCAGAGGGATACCGGGTTAACCTGGCGGTTCATTACCTGGAGGGTGATGCACATCTCTGGTGGAAGGGTGTTGCGGAGATGGTCTGGGAGGATTTTGTGGGGGAGTTTAACTCCAAATATTTTCTTCAGGAAGGGCTTGACTGGTTGGAGGGTCGGTTCATGGATTTGTCTCAGGGAAACCGGACCGTCCGTGAGTATGAGGCCGAGTTTAACCGTCTCAGTGTGTATGCGGGTCGAGCATTGGAGGGCGAGAGTGCCCGGGTACGAAGATTTTTGTTGGGTCTTCGGGCCGAGTTGATTACCCAACCAGCGACATTGGATGACGCACTGCAACGCGCTAACCGATTCATCGAAATCGAGGAAGAAAGGGCCGCCATGGTTCAACGACAACCAAAGGCATCAAGTGCAAAAGAACGAACGTGCGACGAACACCAGTGGTTGGTACAAACATATATGTTGAACTTAGTTTAAGCTTACGTACTATCTTTGTATAATTACATGCTGTAAAAACTAGTTTTAATATCAATAAATATCGCATTTTATTTTTTAATTTATATTAGCAAATAATCGAATTAATAATGTTTATAACTTGTACAAATACACAAAACTGTCTACGTATAACAAAATTGCTATTGTAAGAATTACAAAAAATGCTATAATTAAATATATTAACAGCAAATAATAATAGCTATTTTCTATTTAAAGATTGCATATCAAAGAATGCTATGTTATCAAATATCCCAATAGCAATTATAAGAACCGCTATGTAAAGTGTCAGACCTATTATGACGGGTGCAGACATAGCGGTTTCTACACCGCTCTTTTAACTTTAGATAACATTTTTCCTGTGCTAAGAATACCCACATTTCTTGTAGTGAATATCTTTTTTTTTTGTAATTGTGAATGGATGACCCAATGTACGATCCTGAATAAAACTTACTGAAAAAATAAATACGCATGAGATGTAGGCGAAGAAAACCCATAAATTGAAATTTTCATGTTCTATTTACTAGAATTCCCATAATATTATGATTAATTTAGTATGGAATCACTTGAATTGTAATTGATTTATGGTGGGTTACAGGATTTGGTTTCTCCATAGAGAAAGACAAGATTATGCTAATACTAGCGAACTATATGTTGCAGATATAATAGAATAACCTAGAACAGAAGTAGATTTTGGTGTAAGTACTATTTAGATGGTAAATGATGAGTATAGGAAAAATATGCAATCATTGGGTGAAGGATAATATGTGTGAAGGAGGAGGGGGAGATTTGTAAACATGTAACGCCCGTGTTTCGGAAAAAGGAATTTATGTCGGGAAGTTACAGAAGGATCGTATCAAGGCATTTTAATTCGATGAGGTTGACGGAAATGTGATCTCTCTCATTGGAATCAATCTTATTGCGACTTTCATTAGATATCCGGCCATTCAACCGAAGAATGCCCACAGCTCCAACTTCTACTTCTTTCAAAGTTCAAGAAAGGCGATATTGACATTGAATATGAACGACGCCGCGAAAATGCGAACAAAGATGATTCGTACCCGCAAACTAAAACCGATAATCGTAGTAGGCAAAATGAGAGGTATCGAATAGAAGAACCACGACAAGTCGAACGCACGCGCGACAATAATCAACTCCCTGTTCCTCCCAAACAACCTCATGAAGCAGCGCAGCAAGATTGCGAGGCTCCTGTTCCGCGTCGATGAATCAATATGATCATGGGAGGCCTAACATTGTGTCACGATTCCGTCAGATCGATCAAAAGTTATCGCCGCCAAGAAGAAAGACACCGAGCTTAGGCCGTGAAGAGTCCGTTAATCTTAGCTGGCACAGATTTGATAACATTCACCGACGCTGACGCGTCTGGGTTGACCGACCCGCATAACGATCCGCTGGTCGTCGAGTTAGTAATTGGAGAAAATCTTGTGATGAAAATTCTCATCGATATAGGAAGCTCGGTCAACGTAATCTTTAAAGATGTACTCTTACAGATGGAGGTGGATTTGCGCCTGACCCAGCACGACATCCAGCCATTGACGGGTTTCGACGGGGATACCATAATGACCTTTGGAACAATAATGTTGCCGGTTTATGTCGGCGGGACTATGAATTATTTTAACTTCGCAGTCGTCGATAGGCCGATCGTCTACAACGTCATTCTCGGCACACCATGGATACACAAAATGAAGGCTGTCGCATCCACATATCATCAGTGCGTGAAGTTCCCAACACTGCGAGGAATATATACGTTGCGTGGTGACCCGGTCGTGGCACGCACTTGCTTCATCATCGAACGTCGAATCCGCAACGCTAAGGCTTTACTCCACCCCCCCCCCCCCGCGTATAGAATCAGTCGTCCAGGCGGGGGATAGAGGCTAATCTGAAGCAAATCTCAGCACTCATCGACTTACCATCTCCAAGAAATACCCGCGAAATACAGTGACTCACCGGTCGCATTGCCGCACTGAACCGGTTTATATCTCGTTCCACCGACAAATGTCTCCCCTTCTACCAGCTTCTACGGACCAATAAGCAATTCGTATGGGATAATAAGTGCAAAGACGCTTTCAAGCAGCTAAAGGACTATCTCTCGACTCCGCCAGTTTTGGCCAAACCAGACCAAGGGGAGATGTTATATCTATACATCTCCGTCTCAAGCACTGCGATCAGCGGAGTACTCGTCAAGGAAGACCGCGGAGAACAACGTCCCATATTCTATGTCAGCAAGACATTGGACGGAGCTGAACTACGTTACCCCACCCTCGAGAAGCTCGCATTTGCGTTAGTCATCTCAGCACGAAAGCTACGGCCATACTTCCAGTCCCACAACGTCACGGTCCTGACGAACCAACCCCTGCGGACGATTCTGCACAGCCCCAGTCAATCTGGCCGACTCGCTAAATGGGCCATCGAATTAAGCGAGTACGATATCGATTATAACAACCGAACGTGCGCCAAATCACAAGTTTTTGCCGACTTCTTGATCGAGCTTCCACTTGAGGTTGCCATGGATGTCCGCCGGTCAGAAAATGGATCCTGTACGTTGATGGAGCATATTCGCGGCACGGTTCTGGGATCAGAGTACGTCTCGAGTCACCAACGGGGGAAATACTTGAGCAATCTTTTCGTCTCGCTTTTTCCGCGTCAAACAACGAAGCCGAGTACGAAGCGTTAATCGTCGGTCTCCGCCTCGCCCTCGGAATCGGAGTAAAACGGATACAGGCGTATTGCGACTCTCAACTCGTCACCAACTAGTTTAGCGGCGATTACGAAGCCAAAAATGAACGGATGGATGCCTATCTCCAAGTCGTACGTGACCTATCTCGTGGGTTCAAACTCTTCGAGCTCGCCAAAATTCCTCGCAGCGATAACGCACCCGCCGATACCTTGGCAACGTTGGCCTCCACATCTGATCCCGACCTGCGCCGCATCATATCTATCGAATGTATCGACGCTCCAAGTATGAATCTGCCAAACAAGGAGTCAGTTCACGAATCTGTGACCGAACTCACCGATCCGACCGTACCGTTACTCGCGACACCTAATGTCATCCTATTCATCGCATCGCCCGCATCCTGTCCTCCCGACAGCCATCGAGACATCAGCGACGCTCCTACGTTGGATCAACCGGCCGATCTCAACGTCGCTAGTGGCGCCCCGATAGATTGGCGGGTTGAAATTCGAGACTACATTTCTGACGAAATCGTGCCGCCCGACAAATGGGCCGCCCGACGTCTACGGCCCCGCAGTGCACATTACACACTATTGGATGACAATATTTTTCGTTGGAATGCTTCCAGAGTTCTCCTCGCCTGCATCGCCAGCAATGAAACGACACGAGTCATGCGCGAAATACACGAGGGGGCCGGCGGAAATCACTCTAGCGGGCGTGCTCTAGCGCTCAAAATCCGAAAGCACAGCCACTATTGGCCAACCATGGTCTTCGACTGCGAGAAGTTTGCCGCGAAGTGTGAAAAATGCCAGCGTCACGCACCGATCATCCACGCACCAACTGAACTTCTTCAGACTATCGCCCCACCCTACCCCTTCATGCGATGGGCAATGGATATTATCGGACCTCTCCATGCATCACGACAAAAGAAATACTTATTAATCATGACGGATTACTTCACAAAGTGGGTCGAAGCCGAATCTTACGCCAATATACAATCAAGGGAAGTGCAGAATTTCGTCTGGAAATATATAATTTGCCGACACGGGTTTCCTTACGAGATTGTCACCGATAACGGCACCCAGTTCACCTCCCTCCAATTCGAAAGATTTTGCGCTAAATGGCAAATCAGACTAAGCAAGTCCACGCTCCGTTACACCCAAGGCAATGGACAGGTCGAAGCCACGAACAAAACAGTTATCGCTGCACTGAAAAAGCGTGTTGATGAAGAAAAGGGTGCTTGGGCAGACGAACTCGACGGCATCTTATGGTCGCACCGCACCTCTCCAAGCCGATCAACAGGCCGAACGCCGTTCTCTCTCGCTTATGGAATAGAAGCCATGGCCCCCTCCGAAGTCGGATGTCCAACAATCAGGCGCTCTCTGCTTGTTCATGATCCCGCCCTCAATGATCAAATGCTTCGCGACGCCATCGACACCCTCGAAGAGGAACGCGGCAAGGCACTCCTCCGCATACAAAACTACCAACATGCTGCTGCCAAGTTCTACAACAAAAAAGTCCAGTCACGATATTTCGGCGAAAGCGATCTCGTCCTCCGCAAGGTCTTTGAAAATACTGCCGATATGAATGCCGGCAAACTCGGCGCTCATTGGGAAGGCCCTTACCTCATCTCCAAGATCATCAAGCCAGGCGTCTACGAACTTGTAACAATGGACGGGACCCCGATTCCTCGCTCGTGGAACTCTGCGAACCTCAAGCGTTACTACTACTAAAAAAAAAAAAAAAAAACCTCGCATGACGAGCTTACTCTTTGTAATATGAACTACGAATGGCTTGATCCCTTTCATAGGGTACGTAGGCAGCCTTCTAGGAGGCACAACTATAATAATAAAAATTTTATAATTTTTTCCATTTTTGACGAGCTCTTTCGGACGAGTCCGCCTCGCTGATCGCCCAGCTCCCACATCGTCTCCCTGGCCAAGTGTACGATTTAAACATGTTCCACATGGATGTAGTGGCGAAATAATCCACGTTTTACTTAGGTAAAAACGAAAAGCCGAGCCAGTCTCGCATTAGTTAGCAGGCGGCCGAATCATAACAAGCCAAGTTCCGACTCGCACGATTCCTGCCGACCTCAACTCCCACAGGATAAGCCGGACACCAGAGCCGCACCTATATAGTACGACGAGTCCGTCTCGTCTATTTATTAAACTTGTTATTTTGACTCAAACGAATACAGGATAAGCCAAGAGATGTCTTGCCCCATAATTCGTTTCGGAACCAAAGTTTAATCGCCAAGGAACCCTCGCAGAAAATAAGCCGAGGAAAACCTTGCACGAAGACCCCGGAGCGCCATTTAATATCTTGCGTGCCTTAGGACCGCGCGTTTAGGCAGGATAGGCCAAGCCGCAGATCGCTTCTGTCAAACAAAATCTCGACAACACCAAAGCTAACACAATTCAAGATTCGCAAAAGATAAAATAGAAACCGAACAAAGGTCCAAACATACAAAATATGATTCGATAAGCCACAAATGGTTGGAACCAGGATAAGTCTAAAACAAAGGAAAAGCATTAAAGACTTCTTAGCAGAATCGAGCAACAACCGGTCACTGATCAACGCGAACCTACGCGACGTTATCCTCCGGAACGAAGGGAGCCGGAGCAGTACCGCCGCCTGCAAACTCCAGAAACGTCACGAGATCATCACTACTAAGTTCGAAAATGGATATCCGATCAACCTCCGCTTGCAAATTGTCGCGATCCTTCTCCAGCTTTGCCATCGTCGTCGGAGGAATAACCGTACCCTTAACAACCAACCTCTCGAGGCATTCGCGAGTCCCCTTCACCTGACTAAGCATAAGAAGCGGATCCATTCTAGCCCGCGTATCGACGATATGCCTACTCATCCTGTCAATGCGGTCGCGATACCCACGAGTCTCCTCCCTGACCTTCTCTCGCTCGGCGTATACGGCAGTAGAACGTGAATCCCTTAGCCTCTTCTACTCGGAGGTTAGTTTCGCCTCAGAACTCTCCAAGGAAATGCGGAGTTCGCGAATCGAAGCCTCAAGGCCAGAAATTTTGCCTTTTTCGGATTGCAGCGCTGCCTCGTGGATCGCTACACTCTGGCGAGCAGACTTGGCTTCGCTCATAGCCGTCCTGGCCCGATCCTCGTAATAACTGACCAGAGCATTACCTGCATTGAGCGACTAAAAAAATAACAGACAAACTCAACCTAAAGATCAGACAGAAAATAAACGGGTATAGAAGTAACATGACGAAAATTATACGAACCTGAAATAGATGACTTGCCCAGCCTTAGTAAAGATCTTTTCCTAGAAGAGAGTCTACCAGAGGAAACTTGGCGTAATCTTCGTAGAGCTTTTTGGCAAGATCGCCACAAGCGCCCTTGTTCCCCGAGAACATACCGTCAGCCTTAGTATATTCGAAAGTAAAAGAGTGATCGGAGTCAATGATTCTCTCACGTCTAGGAGGGCCCATACGCTCCTTACCCCCGGAAGACCCACCAGGAGGGCTGTTTCGTAAAGGCCTCTTCCGCGAGCCGATAGTGGTGGGCATCGGAGGAGCGCTCGACGTCCTGCCAACCGCCACTTTCTTCTGCGCACGTGCAGCCGCTACGTCCAACGCCTTAGCTCGACGTGTCGCCGCTGAAGCATCAGTACGAGTTTCAGCTCCCTCATGAACCTCTAACCGCGGAGGCTCATTAGTAACCAGCAACGGGCCGGAGCTGTTTGGAGGAACGTCGTCTTTGTCGAATAGATTGGCGTAGCTTGGAATCCGACAATCGGATCTTCCCATTCTAAGACGAAGGAGAACCTGCAAAAGTATTCTCATAAAAATCCAAGATAAGATAAAAAAAAAAAAAAACTCACAAGTTCGATAATGGTCCAACACGTTCGGCCAGCGCAAAGTGCCCTGTTCCTTAATTCTCTCCAAGTCCTCTCGGATGCCGCTAGGAAGTTCACGCGATCGGATGACAGGCGCTACAAATAAACAAAAAAGAGTTAGTAAACTAGGTGAAAACCAATTTCAGGAAATCAGAGCCATCTAAAAGCTACCAGGAGACAAATTCCATTCAATAGCATGCGACGAACTGGGATCTTCAACCGAGGACTCACATAGCCTCACAAAAAAATAGTATCGTCGCCAATCGCGAATCTTGCTCTTGGCTCCGCTGAAGATTTTAAACCCCGGCCTAGAGCTAACACAACACGATCCCGTATTATCGCGTCCTGGCGAGAAGGTCGTTGCATGTTCGAAGTGATCGACACCAATTTCGATCCCTTCGCCGGCCCCTAGAATCGAAAGCCCCACCGTATTTCGAATTGAGGCAACAGTAAGCTGCGAGAGTGCGATTCCACGTCTCGCACAATACCGTGTAAGAAACTTGGGAAGTGGAAACCAAAGCCCACACTCGGTAAAAAACGACTCATACACGCAAATGCATCCCTTACAGGGAGTCCAAGGACGCTCATTCAACTTTGGCCTGAAAACCTCTACATCTTCAGATACGTGAAGTCGATTGAGCATATCGGCCAATGATTCCCAAGTACACAACGACTCCCCGAAATCACACGGGGCATAAACGTCTTCCGGGCCACCACTACTTGATTGCATTGCTAGCTTAGCTGCTTCGGTGGCAATGATATGATGTCCTCGACGGAAGTATGTCTTGACGTCAGAACTCAATCCTAGAACGATCGGTTTCGTAATATCAGCATCTGCCCAAAATATGTCCTCTGTTGCACCCGAACCAATAAGATTATCGATAGATTTACCGACTCCATGCTTAATAGGGCGATTCGTCGAAAGAAGACAATCTAGCTCGTTTCCGAATTCTTCGTTAAATGTATCAAGGTTCTCATCGGGGTCATGTCCAAAGAACAAACTAGTTCGAACGCTCTCTTCGAAGTGATACATACTAAGCGATAGGCCGCCGTCGGCACCAGCAGAGTCGGTTGAGCCGCCTCCCTTGGAGTGAATGGTAGATTGGCACGTCATGATAGTCAGAAAGTCGGTTTGATGAATTCGACACGGCTCGGCAGGTACGGTTTGGCTCGTCGAGTGCGGTTCAGCGACGAGGTTCGGCAAGATGACACGGCGGGAAGTAGAATCGGATCTTTGAACTACTCTAATCCCAGTTAGCGAGACATCGATTCGGCAAGACGATTCGGCAAGGAAAAATGAGGCTCGGCTCGGCAGGTCACGATTCAGCGAGACAGTCACGATTCGGCGAGACGGTTCGTCAGGCCACAATTCAGCGAGAAGGTTCGACAAGTCACGATTCGGCGAGACGGCTCAGCAGGTCACGATTCGGCGAGACGGCTCAGCAGGTCATGATTCGACGACGCGGCAAGTACGATACGATTCGGCGAACAGGGCCGTTTCGGCTAATCGACGACACGGTTCAGCGACACGGCTCGGCCACTCGGCAAACACGATACGGCGAAGGGAACACGGCGGCTCGGCAGGAAGCGAGGACTCGACGTGACACGGCAAGAACGACTTGGCAAAAGTGAAATCGGTGCGGTGAGAGCTGTAACGATGCAGCCAATCGATACGGTGATACGACGAGGTCACAAGGACACGACAAGATCCGGCGAGATAGATCCGTAGATGCATGCTTGATGACGGGACAGATTCGTAGTTCGGCCGTGGTAAACCTCGATGCGGCAACCGATGCGATTCGGCACGGTGGTGGCGGCGCGACACAGCAGCGGCGAGTCACGTTGAAGACAACGCGATTGAGAGCAGAAAAATAAAACAGAAGAGATAAAGGAGAGGTGAAATATATTTACCTTTTCTGTGTGGAGAAGAGATAGAGGAAGGTTAAAAGAAGTAAAAACCTATATATATAGTGGGGTGTCCTGCAACATTTACAAAAGTAATAAGGAAATCTTCTGTAAAAGTTTTCTGTCCACCGAAAAGCGTGCCCACAACACCAATTTCCCGTTAGAGCTCCGTGCTCCTCGAAAACAGTGCCCACGGTACCAATCTCCTTTTAGAGCTCCGTGCTCCTCGAAAAGCGTGCCCACAACACCAATTTCCCGTTAGAGCTCCACGCTCCTCGAAAAGCATGCCCACGGTACCAATCTCCTGTTAGAGCTCTGCGCTCCTCGAAAACTGTGCCCACTGTACCAATCTCTTGTTAGAGATCCGTGCTCTTCGAAAAGCGTGCCCACATCACCAATTTCCCGCTAGAGCTCTGTGCTCCTCGAAAAGCGTGCCCACAGCACCAATCTCCTGTTAGAGCTCCGTGCTTCTTGAAAAGCGTGCCCACGGCATCAATTTCCTGTTAGAGCTCTGTGTTCTTCGAAAAGCGTGCACACGGCATCAATCTCCTGTTAGAGCTTCGTGCTCTCCGAAAAGCATGCATACGGCATCAGTCTTCTGCTAAGGCGTTACCCTCCGTTTGGGCCAAACCGGCATATCTCGAGCTCAGAAAATATGCTCACCAAGCTCAAGCAGGCCTTCGCTTGCCGAACTAAGGGGGGGGCTTATTGTGGGATACGGGCCTTGGCCCTGATATGCCTTCCGGCCCAAACAAGGATTCAAACGACCAACGGGCTATTTTGACCAGGCCCATTGGGCTTGAAGGGCAAAATAGGAATTTCGCAGAAGGGAACGAAACCCTAGAAGACCTTCTTATAAATAGCAGAAGAAGTCACTAGGATCAAAGGAGGAGAATTAGAAGGAGAATTATAGCTTAGTCTCAGAGCTTTATTCATATTCTAATTCCTTTGTAGCCATTAATCTCATTCATCGTTAATAAAAGTAAACGCAACGTTTCACCCAATAAAACCTAAGTTATTACATTGTGATAATCTCGGTACAAACATATATGTTGAACTTAGTTTAAGCTTACGTACTATCTTTGTATAATTACATGCTGTAAAAACTAGTTTTCATATCAATAACTATCGCATTTTATTTTTTAATTTATATTAGCAAATAATCGAATTAATAATGTTTATAACTTGTACAAATACACAAAACTGTTTACGTATAACAAAATTGCTATTGTAAGAATTACAAAAAATGCTATAATTAAATATATTAACAGCAAATAATAGTAGCTATTTTCTATTTAAAGATTAAAGATTGCATATCAAAGAATCCTATGTTATCAAATATCCCAATAGCAATTATAAGAACCGCTATGTAAAGTGTCAGACCTATTATGACGGGTGCAGACATAGCGGTTTCTACACCGCTCTTTTAACTTTAGATAACAGTTTTTGTGTGCTAAGAATACCCACATTTCTTGTAGTGAATATCTTTTTTTTTTTGTAATCGTGAATGGATGACCCAATGTACGATCCTGAATAAAACTTACTGAAAAAATAAATACGCATGAGATGTAGGCGAAGAAAACCCATAAATTGAAATTTTCATGTTCTATTTACTAGAATTCCCATAATATTATGATTAATTTAGTATGGAATCACTTGTATTCTAATTGATTTATGGTGGGTTATAGGATTTGGTTTCTCCATAGAGAAAGACAAGATTATGCTAATACTAGCGAACTATATGTTGCAGATATAATAGAATAACCTAGAACAGACGTAGATTTTGGTGTAAGTACTATTTAGATGGTAAATGATGAGTATAGGAAAAATATGCAATCATTGGGTGAAGGATAATATGTGTGAAGGAGGAGGGGGAGATTTGTAAACATGTAACGCCCGTGTTTCGCAAAAAGGAATTTCTGTCGGGAAGTTACAGAAGGATCGTATCAAGGCATTTTGAATCGGTGAGGTTGACGGAAATGTGATCTCTCTCTTTGGAATCAATCTTAAGTGTTTTGGGAATGGAGTTTCTCGGAAACGGGAAGCGGATTGACCGAGAGTTGAAAAGTCAGAGTTTCACCAGAAACTTGTGTGGATCGATCGATCCATGCGTCGGATCGATCGATTTGGTGAAGGTAGGGGAGGATCGATCGATCCATGGTGGGACCGGTCAATCCGTGGCTCAGTCGCTGAGTGACTTAAGGAGTGGATCGATCGATCTGCCAAGTTGTCGATGGCTTGAAAAAGGTGTGGACCGATCGATCTAGGGTTAGATCGATCGATCTTGCACAGAGGAGGTGTGGATCGACCGATCCAGGAGTCGATCGATCGATCCAACACTATCGGCAACTTTCATTTTTGTTCTCTTTGGCCTCACCTACCTCCCAAAAACGTGTTTCCTTCTTCCTTCTTCTTCCGTCTTCTTCCTGGACGATTGTTGGAGCTTGTGTGGGGAAAAGGAGAGTGTGAATTCGAAGGTTTGAGGGTAGTGAAAAGGAATCAAAGAGAAAAGCTTGTTGTTGCTTATCAAGGAAGGGTTTGAGCTTGGTGTGGCTTGGGGAGTTGCAGAGAATCATTTGTGGAAGTGTGGAGGAGTTTTTCCAGCTTTGTGGTGGTGTTTTCTCAGTCCGAATCCGTTTGTTATCTAAGCATTTGAGAAGTTTGTGTGTTCTTGGTGATGTTTAGTTTCGATTTGTTGTTGTGTTGGTGTGTGTTGCTTGTTTCCTTGGTGTTTGAGGTTGGGTTTGTGCCTAATCGTCTGTAGGAAGCAAGGTTGGGTGGTCGTTGGTCGTGTGCAGTGGTTGGAGTCGAGATCGAAGTTGCAGAAGCGGAGGGATCGATCGTTCTAGGTTGGGATCGATCAATCCAAAGCTTTCCGTCTCGAGTTGCAGAAGGTAAAGGGGATCGATCGATCAAGGGGAGGATCGATCGATCCAAAAGGTGTGTAAGTCGCTGGTTTGGTTCATGTGTTCGGATCGATCGATCCAAAAGGTGTGTAAGTCGCTGGTTTGGTTCATGTGTTCAGATCGATCGATCCATGGCTTGGACCGATCGATCCGTGTTTGTTTTGGGCTGGGATTGATCGATCCGGTTGCTTATCGTTTGTGATTGTTGTGTTTTTGCGTTGTGAGCGGTTTATTGTCTTACTTGCTCGTGTGTATAGCTCGTAGATGGGAGGACCGCCTCACTAAGTATTTGTGATAATACTTACACATCTCTGTGTTTCTGTGAGTTGCAGGTAAAGATAAAGTATGATCGTGGAATCAAGGCGATGAGGAGCGGATGATTAGTACTTGGGTGTTGGTTGTGGTGTGGTTGTTGTTGTTGTTGTGTTGTGAACTTGGTTACATTTGATTGTTTGCGTTTCTGTAGTTTAACGGGTTTCTATGCGTTTATTAATAATCCGAGTTTTGTTGTATTTAAAACCGTTTTGTGTATAACTAATATGTATGGGCGTATTAGTTGTTTTTTAAAAAAAAAAAAACGGGTGTGGTCGTCTCAATTTGGTATCAGAGCTTAGGCGGTTCTAGGATTTCGTGTTGCTTGGTGCATGTGGTTGAACCGTTGAATTGTGGTATGATAGAAATTGATTATGTGGTAGTTAGTCAATTTGGTTGAGCATGGGGTCTTAGAATCATCCTCTTCGAGCCCTCGAGATTCCACGGTAGGTTATCTTTACTCTGTAAGTTGTTTAGTATCTTAGCCTATGTTCTTGGTGGCACAGATGGCTAGAGGTGCTAGAGGTCGTGGTAAAGGCCGTGGCCGCGGTAGAGGTCGTGGTCGTATTCCAGTGGTGGTCGAGAGTGTAGCACGGATTGCTACGGTTGAGCGAGTAGCGACTCCCCATGTGTATCAGGAGGAGTCTGAGGGTGTGGCCGGAGTTCCAGCAGGTGCTACGGGTTTTGCAGCTGAGTTTGCTCAGGCTCGAGATGATCGCATTGCGGGTTTGCTGGCCTTGCTGTTGGAGCGGTTACCAGAAAGGGTACCAGTGCAGGCTCCTCTTGTGCCACCAGTGGTTGAGATGCAGCCGAGGGCTGCAGTTCCAGAGGAGCTCCCATCCTACCTGAGGATGATGGAGCAGTTGCAGAGGATTGGCACAGAATTCTTCTCGGGAGGTGCCAATCCTGAGGCCGCGGATGCGTGGAGAAGGAGGTTGGAACGGAACTTTCTTTCGCGTAGGTGTCCAGAGGGATACCGGGTTAACCTAGCGGTTCATTACCTAGAGGGTGATGCACATCTCTGGTGGAGGGGTGTTGCGGAGATGGTCTGGGAGGATTTTGTGGAGGAGTTTAACTCCAAATATTTTCCTCAGGAGAGGCTTGACCGGTTGGAGGGTCGGTTCCTGGATTTGTCTCAGGGAATCCGTACCGTCCGTGAGTATGAAGCCGAGTTTAACCGTCTCAGTGTGTATGCGGGAGTGCCCAGGTACGAAGAATTTTGTTGGGTCTTCGGGCCGAGTTGAAGAACCGTTGCCTGGTGAGAGTTTTTGGCACGGTTGCGGAGTTGGTGGAGACAGCTGCCTTTCTGGAGGAGGGTCTGAGAGATGAGGTGGTGGTTGTTAGCCCCAACTTTCAGGCGAGGAGGCCGCAGCAGCAGTCCGGTCCGAGCAGAGGCGGTAGGATGGAGAGTTCTTCCAGTGTTACCCAGAGTGGTCCGGGATGCTTCAGGTGTGGAAGCAAGGATCACTGGGTGGCGAGTTGCCCGCAAAAGCGCGAGGCGCGTGTGGATACGCGTTTGTGCTACCATTGCAGAGAGGCGAGGCATATCAAACCGAGATGCTCCAAGTTGCAAAGGGAGACAACAACGGTATCGCCAGCTAGTCAGAGTGCAGTGGTGCCCCGAATGTATTCCATTGTGGAGACGGGAGGCCCGAGTTCCAGGCTGATGAGTTGTTGGATCAGCTAAGAAGGGCTACTTGGTTCTCCAAGATAGACTTGGCATCGGGATATCATCAGATTCTGATTGATGAGAAGGATATCCGAAAAACAGCTTTCAGATCGAGATATGGACACTACGAGTTTGTGGTGATGCCATTCGGGTTGACGAATGCACCAGCAGCGTTCATGAGATTGATGAACAGTGTGTTCCAGGAGTATCTGGATGAGTTCGTGATCATCTTTATCGATGACATTTTGGTGTATTCGAAGAGTCCCGAGGGAGGAGCACGAGTTGCATCTAAGAGTTATCCTGGAGAAGCTGCGGGAACAGAAGCTATTTGCTAAGTTGAGCAAATGTAGTTTCTAGCAGCGAGAGATTGGATTTCTGGGCCACATTGTGTCTACAGAGGGAGTTTCTGTGGATCCTGAGAAGATTCAGGCTATCAGGGAGTGGCCGAGGCCGAGGAATGCTACTGAGATTCGGAATTTTCTCGGGTTAGCAGGTTATTACCGGAGGTTCGTCAAGGGTTTTGCGAGTATGGCTAAGTCTATGACGATGCTGACAGGGAAGGATGTTCCTTTTGTTTGGGCTCCTGAGTTTGAGGAGAGTTTCGCAAACCTGAAGACGATGTTGACTAGTACGCCAGTATTGGCATTACCTGAGCCGGGTGAGCCTTACGTGGTGTATGCAGATGCCTCGGGAGTTGGTATGGGCTGTGTGTTGATGCAGCAGGGAAAGGTAATTGCCTATGCTTCGAGGCAGTTGAGGAAGCATGAGGGCAACTACCCTACCCATGATCTTGAGATGGCTGCGGTTGTGTTCGCCTTAAAGATTTGGAGGTCTTATCTTTATGGCGGAAAGCTTTAGGTGTTTATAGATCATAAGAGCCTGAAGTACATTTTCACTCAGCCTGAGTTGAATTTGAGGCAGAGGCGCTGGATGCAGTTGGTGGCGGATTATGATCTGGAGATCGCTTACCATCCTGGTAAAGCGAAATTTGTTGCGGATGCTCTGAGTCATAAACGTGTGGTTTCGGCTCGGAAGCAGGACATGGAGTCGTTGGTGTCTGAACTTGGTTCGTTGAGATTGTGTGTTTTATCTCAGGAACCATTGGGTTTAGAGTCAGCTAATCAGGCGGATCTTCTGAGCAGGGTTCGGTTGGCTTAGGAGAAGGATGAGGGTTTGGTTAATGCTTCCAGGGAAGCGGGTTCAGAATATCAGGTCTCTGCTAATGGGACTATTCTGGTGCATGGGCGGGTATGCGTACCCAAGGATGAGGGTTTGAGGCGAGAAATCATGAGTGAGGCTCATGCGAGTATGTTTTTGATTCATCCGGGAGCGATTAAGATGTACCGAGACCTCAACCGGTATTATCACTGGGTCGGGATGAAGAAGGATGTAGCTACCTAGGTCGCAGTGTGTGATACGTGCCAGTTAGTGAAGGCAGAGCATCAGGTTCCGAACGGATTATTGCGGAGTTTACCCATTTTAGAGTGGAAGTGGGATATGATTACGATGGATTTCGTAGTGGAGTTGCCAATTTCTTGGACCAAGGATGCAATTTGGGTCATTGTTGATCGTTTGACCAAGACTGCACGTTTTTTGGCCATCAAGAAAACCGATGGAGCTTCGATGTTGGCTAAGAAATACGTGCAGGAGATAGTGAGACTTTATGGAGTACCGGTGAGTATCGTGTTAGACCGGGATCCTAAGTTCACTTCAGAGTTCTGGAAAGCGTTCCAGGCAGAGATGGGTTCTAAGGTGCATTTGAGTACTGTTTATCATCCTCAGACGGATGGGCAATCCAAGAGGACGATCCAGAGTCTTGAGGATTTGCTGAGGATGTGTGTGTTGGACTGGGGTGGTCATTGGGTGGATCACCTGAGCTTGGTAGAGTTTGCTTATAACAATAGCTACCAGGCGAGTATTGGAATCACTCCATACGAGGCTCTGTATGGTAGGCCATGTCGTACACCGTTGTGGGAGATAGAGTGTATCTCAAGATGGCGATGTTGTGAGGTTCGAACAGGTCCATTACTGACACTAAGTTGAGTCCGAGGTATATGGGTCCGTTTAGGATTGTTGGTCGAGTTGGACTAGTCACGTACTAGAGATTATGCAAACATTTCACAAGGTTTTCCATGTGTCGATGCTGAAGAAGTGCTTGCATAGGGATGATAAGGTGTTGGCTGAGATTCCGTCAGATCTTCAGTCCAACATGACTTTAGAGGCGAGGCTAGTGAGGGTTCTCGACCGTAGGGTCAAGGAGGTTCGTCGGAAGAGGATTCTGATGATGAGAGTCTTGTGGGACTGTGACGGTGTTCAGGATAAAACTTGGGAACCCGAGGAGCGGATGAAAGCTAGGTTCGAGAAGTGGTTCGAGAAACAAGCTGAGGCTTGAATAGTTTTCATCGCTGGTTCGAGTTTCAGAGTTGAGTTGTTCTTGTTGTGTCATTTTGTATTTCGTTTGTGTGTGTAAACGATTGATACATTTGAATTGGTTATTAGATGAGTATTTCTTATTGGTTATGACTTGTGGTGTCATGAGTTTATTGAGCATGAAGTTATAAAAGAAGTTTATGAGAATGTGAACTGGAAATATCCTTCGTACTTGGATATGAGAAACAGCTTTGTGTGTGTTGGGATGTTTTGAGTTGACCTGAGGATTGGTCATGGTTGAGGTGATATACTGGGTTTGGAATATGTGTGGTTGAGTATGGCATCGCGATGCTTTACGCGGACCAGGTGAGGTAGTTTTAGTCAGAGATACTTATAGACGTTTAGACTTTATTGCTCTAAGGACAGTTGGTCCTGTACAACTCGTGAGGGGATGAGTAGTTCCCAGATACCCATAGCTCAAGGGACGTGTGACCGGAGGGTGTGAGAGGTATGAGAGATATACCCATAGCCCGAAAGACATGTAACCAGAGAGTGCGAATGGTATGAGTTAGTACCGATAGCTCGAAGAATTTGTGTCTAAGAGTGTGAGTGGTACGGGTTTTGTGCCGTTAGCTCAAGGGACTTTGTGACCCGAGAGTGCGAGTGGCATGTGGTACCGAGACTCGAGGAACTTTGGTCCTGAGGGTGAAGTGGTACGAGTACGAGTTGTATTAGGAGCAATGAATGTCTAAGGCATAACGACTGAATGTAGACCTCGGAGGTTGATCGTTTTCAATCTCGTGTTTGAGTTATGATTGGCCGGGCTGGTCAAGGTTAAGAGAATCGTTGCGACGATTGTGAGTTGAGTTCATCGAGGATGAACTGTGCTGAAGATTCGAGGACGAATCTATGTTAGTGGGGGAGAATTGTAACGCCCGTGTTTCAGAAAAAGGAATTTCTGTCGGGAAGTTACAGAAGGATCGTATCAAGGCATTTTGATTCGATGAGGTTGACGGAAATGTGATCTCTCTCTTTGGAATCAATCTTTGGAATCAATCTTAAGTGTTTCGGGAATGGAGTTTCTCGGGAACGGGAAGCGGATTGACCGAGGGTCGAAAAGTCAGAGTTTCACCAGAAATTTGTGTGGATCGATCGATCCATGCGTCAGATCGATCGATACGGTGAAGGTAGGGGAGGATCGATCAATCCATGGTGGGACCGGTCGATCCGTGGTTTAGTCGCTGAGTGACTTATGGAGTGGATCGATCGATCCAGTGTGTGGATCGATCTGCCAAGTTGTCGATGGCTTGAAAAAGGTGTGGACCGATCGATCTGGGGTTAGATCGATCGATCTTGCATAGAGGAGGTGTGGATCGACCGATCCAGGAGTGGATCGATCGATCTAACACTGTCGGCAACTTTCCTTTTTGTTCTCTTTGGCCTCACCTACCTCCCAAAAACGTGTTTCCTTCTTCCTTCTTCTTCCTGGACGATTGTTGGAGCTTGTGTGAGGAAAAGGAGAGTGTGAATTTGAAGGTTTGGGGGTAGTGAAAAGGAATCAAATAGAAAAGCTTGTTGTTGCTTATCAAGGAAGGGTTTGAGCTTGGTGTCGCTTGGGGAGTTGCAGAGAATCATTTGTGGAAGTGTGGAGGAATTTTTCCAGCTTCGTGGTGGTGTTTTCTCAGTCTGAATCCATTCGTTTTCAAGGTGAGTGCATGACCTTGAGCTTATCTAAACATTTGAGAAGTTTGTGTGTTCTTGGTGATGTTTGGTTTCGATTTGTTGTTGCCTTGGTGTGTGTTGCTTATTTCCTTGGTGTTTGGGGTTGGGTTTGTGCCTAATCGTCTGTAGGAAGCAAGGTTGGGTGGTCGTTGGTCGTGTGCGGTGGTTGGAGTCGAGATCGAAGTTGCAGAAGCGGAGGGATCGATCGATTCAAAGCTTTCCGTCTCGAGTTGCAGAAGGTAAAGGGGATCGAACGATCCAGGGGAGGATCGATCGATCCAAAAGGTGTGTAAGTCGCTGGTTTGGTTCGTGTGTTAGGATCGATCGATCCATGGCTTGGACCGATCGATCCGTGTTTGTTTTGGGCTGGGATCGATCGATCCATGATCCGGTTGCTTATCGTTTGTGATTGTTATGTTTTTGCGTTGTGAGCGGTTTATTATCTTACTTGCTTGTGTGTATACCTCGTAGATGGGAGGACCGCCTCACTAAGTATTTGTGATAATACTTACGCATCTCTGTGTTTCTGTGAGTTGCAGGTAAAGATAAAGTGTGATCGTGGAATCAAGGCAATGAGGAGGGGATGATTAGGACTCGGTTGTTGGTTGTGGTGTGGTTGTTGTTGTTGTTGTTGTGTTGTGAACTTGGTTACATTTGATTGTTTGCGTTTCTGTTGTTTAACGGTTTGCTATGAGTTTAATAAAAATCTGAGTTTTGTTGTATTTAAAACCGTTTTGTGTATAACTAATATGTATGGGCGTATTAGTTGTTTTTTAAAAAAAAAAAAAAACGGGTGTGGTTGTCTCAAAACATGTGGAGGAGCTATAGACATATGGAGGGGGTGGTGGAGAATTAAAGACTTATGGTGGTGGTGAAATGGAGAGTATGCTGTACGTGTATTGGGCACTTGTTTGAGCAGAAACGCCATAAGGTCAAGACCAACACAAGTAGACATGCTCTTGTGAACAATTATTAGGATTGTCATGCCGACTAAACTTGTGTGTTCTTGTGTCTAGTCTCAACATTTGTTAGTGTTATTCTTACTTTTCAAATTTCAACCGATTTTTGGATGGATTGTAATAGAATAGAAGCCGTTTATATAGTCTATGAATGTCCATTACGACTACTAATATCTTTGTTTATTGTAGTTTATGAATGTGTCTTAGAGCAATAGTGTTAATTTGTTAGATTAGTTTCAGATTTTGTTGAAAGGAAACGTAGAAAAGAAAATGTCTTTGGTAGCTACCCTTTACCTTATTTTAAATTTGATTATGTAGACTTTGAAGTTGTCAATTTAAATTTGGATACATTTGTTCTATATTAAATCTTGTAATTATTAATATGGATGTTATGGTATCATTTTTTATAATAAATTTTCAAAATAGAAATAACTTTAAGAGAAACTAGGTATAATGACAATTGACAAAGATTTGACATATTGTTTAAAAATACTGTCCAAAACTTTTTTTATCACGATTTTACTCTTTATTTAACTATAACTAAAAACATTTTTTTTTTTGTAACATGTTATTTCGTTATATGGGCGTCTAAAACTACCCAATTTTAATATATTTTTTAAAAATAATAACTAATCCCACCCAGTTGATTTGTTTTTGCCATCTTTTATTTCTTTTCCGATAATCTGTTGTTCGTCGCTCATAAATGGACATTATCTTACTCCATCGTTTTCTCGCTTGAAAAATTATGCTTTTAGAACGAAATTAGATTTAACAAATATACAAATTATGGTGTTTTTTGCTTTGATATTATTATTATTATTATAGAATACATCGTCTTTTTTAAGAGAGATCAAAATATTTGGTTTATTTTTTTCAATATTATAAAATAACCAAAAATATTGGTTTGAAAAACATAGGTTACTAAACCAATAAAGTTATCTCATTATTTAACAAATAATCAACTTCCTTTAAAGGTAAAATCGTCGATTTTTAAATTATATGCTTCAAACTACCTACTTACAACTTATCCATTTAAAACTTAATTAAGTTTCCATTAGTTGCCTTAACATTTAAAATGAGAAATGTCTTGCTCCATCGCTACCTTTTCTTTGTTTTCTTATGAGAATGAATAGATCCTTATACTGAATGATAGTTATATAGGTACACCCGTATATATAAACAAATCCTATAGTAATTTTTTTCCTAGAGATATATAATCTTTCAAATCCATGGTTGGGAAACTTGAGATGCCTCCAGATTAATGGATTTATTTAAATCTGTTTCAAATTTTCAATAAAATATTGAGTTTATTAGACAGTAAAAAATGGACAACAAGTACATCGATCTTTTAGAGAGTAAAACAACATCAACAGAAGCAATCAAACAACAAAAATGCACTTGGTTTGTAACCAAAGAAATACATTTCATATATGACAAATTATAAAGGAAATTTTTTTGTTCCATGAATATGATAAACGAAACTATCATTCTCTTAAACTCAGTTCATCATGTATATGTTTGTTTAGTATATTGGAGGAGGGGGAGAGCTATAACTATAGCTTGGAGGTGGCGGTGGAGACTTGTAAACATATGGAGGAGAGCTGTAGACGTAAGGAGGTGGTGGTGGTGACTTGTAAACATATGGAGGAGGTGGTGGAGAGCTGTAGACATAAGGAGGAGGTGGTGGTGACTTGTAAACATACGGAGGCGGTGGTGGAGAAGTGTAAACGTATGGAGGAGGAGGGGGTGATTTGTAAACATATGGAGGTGGTGGTGGAGAGCTGTAAACGTATGGCGGAGGAGGAGGAGAGTTGTAAACATAGGGAGGTGGTGGTGGAGAGCTGTAAACGTATGGCGGAGGAGGAGGAGAGTTGTAAACATAGGGAGGTGGTGGTGGAGAGCTGTAGACATATGGAGGAGGAGGGGGAGACTTGTAAACATATGGAGGTGGTGGTGGAGAGCTGTAGACATATGGAGGAGGTGGGGGAGACTTGTAAACATATGGAGGAGGTGGTGGAGAACTGTACACGTATGGAGGAGGAGGGGGAGACTTGTAAACATAAGGAGGTGGTGGTGGGGAGCTGTAGACGTATGGAGGAGGAGGAGGAGACTTGTATACATAAGGAGGAGGAGGTGGAGAACTATAGACATAAGGAGGAGGTGGTGGGGAGCTATAGACATAAGGAGGTGGTGGTGGAGACTTGTATACATATGGAGGAGGTGGTGGAGAGCTGTAGACGTAAGGAGGTGGTGGTGGAGACGTGTAAACATATGGAGGAGGTGGAGGGGAGCTGTAGACGTAAGGAGGTGGTGGTGGAGACTTGTAAACATATGGAGGAGGTGGTGGGGAGCTGTAAACGTAAGGAGGTGGTGGTGGAGACGTGTAAACATATGGAGGAGGTGGAGGGGAGCTGTAGACGTAAGGAGGTGGTGGTGGAGACTTGTAAACATATGGAGGAGGTGGTGGGGAGCTGTAGACGTAAGGAGGTGGTGGTGGAGAACTGTAAACGTATGGTGGTGGAGAGTATGTGTACTGGGCACTTGTATGAGCAGCAACGGCATACAAGGCCAAGACCAACATAAGAACAGATGGCCAATTACTAGGATTGGCCATGTCGATTGAATTTGTGTGCTCTTTAACTAGACTTAGCTTTTGTTAGTCCGATTCTTACTTAAATCCGATTTATTTTTGAATGGATTGTAATAGAAAGGAAGCAGTTTATATAGCACACATTACGACAACTAGAATATTTCTTTATAGATGTTTATGAAAGCGTCTTAGAGCAATACCGTCATATTGTTTAATAATTCAAACTAGTTTCTGCTGATTTTGTCTAAATCTAAAGAAAAAGTCGAGAAGAATATGTCTTTGGTAACTACTTCTTACTTAAAATTTGAATATGTAGACTTTGAAGTTTTCAATTTAAATTCGACGTCATTTAAAAGGAAGTTTCTTTCTGAATTCTCTATCGCTGAATTTGTATACTCTAGTTCTATATTACATCTTGTAATTTTAAATACGGATGTTATCGTGACTCATAATGTTGAGTTTTTTTTTGAGTAAATTTGACTGATGGTTATAACACTACAAAAAAAGTGCATTGATAGCACATTTTGATAGCACGATTTCTATAACTGCTATTAATAATAAAATTGAAGATTGGGTTAATATAGTATAGCGTTTTGAAAACGCTAAGACAAAAAATTACTAAATGAGAAAACTAAATGTCACTTAAAAAAGCTAAAATTTTGATGATCCGCCAATACTTAGGTAAAACAATATACTACACTGCCAAACACTTAGTAAAAAACACTTACCATTCTTCTTTTTACGATCAAATTAAACATAAACCATATTTGAAAAAAATAAAATAATAAGTACAGTGGTTAAACACTTACCCTTCTTCTTTGATTCGTGCTTCGAGAGTCTTTCCTTTCTTTTATTCTTATGACATGGTTAAAGTACAATGGTCACTGGTGCTGCATCATGTTGGATAATTTTGATGCCTTAGGATGTCCTTTATAGTTTATATGGTGTGACAAACAATTAGAAGGGAGTAGTGCATGTTCAATTTTTCTTTAACTAGTTCATTGTACTTAACACATTACATTTATATGCACAGATCGTAATTGATTGCTCACAATTTGTACTAGTATATGAACTATTTGAACCTATTTGACATAATATCTTCTAACTTTCAATTCTCATACACTAGTAAAAAAAACCCGTATAGCCACGTTTTTGTCACGACAAAACGTGACTAAAATAACCTAGCCACGGATTAGCCACTAATTAGTCACGAATTAGCACCCAAGAGAATACATGGCTAGTTGGTAGCTATTTTCGTGGCTAATTAGCCACGAAATTATATTTGTCACGCACTAGCCGCGAAATCATTCGTAGCTACAAAGCCACGAGAGATAAGCGTGGCCTATTCGTGACTATACACTAGCCACGCAAGTCTTAGTTGCTCTTTCGTGGCTATCCCACCGAATTACCCATCCCATCTAACTGGGTAGAAGCCACGAACGATAACCGTGGCCTATTCGTGACTATACATTAGTCACGTAACTTGTAGTGGCTCTGTCGTGGCTATCCCACCGAATTACCCATCCCATCCAACTGGGGTAGAAGCCACGAGCTATAAGCGTGGCTTATTCGTGACTATCCCACCGAATTATTGAAAGACTTTTAGTCACGAAAATATAACGTGGCTAAATATGTGGTATTTCCACCGATTCTTGTCACATCAGTTAGATTGCAGAGAGTGGGTGTGTCGGAAAATAATTTCAAACAATAGCCACCGACTGAATTCGTGACTATAGCGTGGCTATAAGTAGCCACAAATGTATTTGGTGACAAGTTCGTGGCTATATAGACAAGTTCGTGGCTATATATAGCCACCAAAACGTTTCGTGACCAGTTCGTGGCTATCTATAGCCACGAAATGCTTTTCGTGACCAGTTCGTGGCTATGTTTTCTATAAATCAAAGCGTTTCTCTTTCCCATTCCTCAAACCAAAAACGAGTAAAAAAGCTCGAGAAAGTTTGTTTTTTTTTTCTTTCAAATCTATCATTTTAAATGTCTAATTATTTTTTCCAATGTCGAGAGTGGATGGATCAACGTATTGATCCAGTCAAAAATTGTGTTTCATATACATTTATGGAGGGGATTGAAGTTTTTATTCAATTTGCTTGTAATCAAGAGTCTTACAGAGAGACCAACACTATATTGTGTCCTTGTGCTCGGTGTAAGATTGGAAAGCAACATGATGCAAGAACGGTTAGTAATCATCTTTATCGAGTTGGATTTAAGGGAAACTACTATATTTGGTTGAGTCATGGAGAACATTATGATGTTCGAGAATCTTCGGGGGCAAGTCATTTTACTAGTGAAGAAGCAACGTGGCCACCAAATACTACAAATTTTCAAGTTCCAGGAAATACTTTCGAGTATTTTCCATACGCAAATGTTAACATTGAACCAGAGGTGGCGTCTCCACATGTATTGGAGAATATGATGGAAACAACACACGAAGAGCCATATCATGATAGTGTATTCGAAGCTTTTGAAGCCGCTAAAGAACCTCTTTATGATGGATGTCCAGAAGGAATTTCTCAGTTGTATCTAGCTTCGCGTATGTTGAAAGCAAAATCTGATTACAATATGGTGGAGGCATGCGTAGATGAGCTATCACAGACTTTCAAAACTGTTTTGCCCACACCAAATAAAGCTCCTGCATCATACTACGAGACAAAGAAGTTAACATGAGCGCTGGGGCTACCAGTATATAAGATTGATATTTGTGAGGATAATTGCATGCTCTTTTGGAAAAGGGAAGATGGAGAATTGATGCAGTGCCGGTTCTGCAATAAAGATAGATACCACTCGAACAATGGCAAAGGGAAAAAAAGACCTAAACAAAGAATGTATTATATGCCGATTACAGATCGGTTGAAGCGGTTATACCAATTAGAGGCGACAGCAACGGCTATGCGATGGCATGTTGAACATATATCTACTGAAGGAATAATGCAACACCCATCTGATGGAGCAGCGTGGAAACATTTTAATGAGGTATATCCTAATTTTGCTGCTGAAAGTCGCAATATTTATCTAGGCTTATCAACCGATGGATTTAATCATGTTGGTATGAATGGTGAAGCACACACAGTATGGCATGTGATCGTGACTCCTTATAATTTACCACCCGATATGTGCATGAAAAGGAAATTTTTTTTTCTATCGGTACTCATTCCTGGGCCAAAGCATCCCAAAAAAAATCTAGATATTTATCTCCAGCCATTGATCGAAGAGTTGCAGAGTCTATGAAGTGACGGTGTCGAGGCGTATGATATATCGAGGAAAGTCAAATTCACGATGCGAGCTGTTTTGATGTGGACAATTAGCGACTTTCCAGCATATGGTATGCTGTCTGGTTGGATGACGCATGGTCGTTTATCGTGTCCATATTGTCTAGATGAGACAAAATCGTTTTGGTTAACGAATGGAAAGAAGCATAGTTGGTTTGATTGCCACCGAATGTTTTTACCTCAAGATCATCCATACAGGCGAAATGTTCAAGCTTTTCGACGAGGAAAAGAAGTACTAGATGATCCTCCACCATAGTTGAATGGAGAAGAAATTCTTCACGAAAGAATAAACAATATTACCGGGTTGTTTAGAACAGTCGATTGTGGAGAGAACGGACACCAGCAGCCTCTTCGAACTATCCATGGATACGGGGTTGATCATAACTGGGTGAAGAAGAGTATATTTTGGGAGTTGCCATACTGGGAAAATCTTCTTCTTCGACACAACCTTGACTTCATGCACATCGAGAAGAATTTCTTAGATAATCTCATCAACACGGTCTTAAGTGTTCCTGGGAAGAGGAAAGATAACATTAAATCAAGGATGGATCTTGCCGCGTTATGTAGAAGACATACTTTACATCTTAAACGAGATGGGACAATGTCGGTACCAATATTTAGGTTGTCAATCGAAAAATAAAACAATTTTTCCTTTGGATGAAAAATGAGATAAGGTTTCCAGATGGATACGCGTCAAAGTTTAGTCATTGCGTTGACGAAACTCATTGGAAGTTGTCAGGTCTAAAAAGTTATGATTGTCACGTCATTATGCAACGACTTCTCCCTTTTACTTTTGCAGAACTTCTCCCAAAAAATGTTCATACGACAATTTCAGGTAATTTGTTGATTATATTATTTTTAACATATTTTTATACTTACGGCAATTAAAAGTGTTAATTTTATATGTGTCTAGAAATTGCACTCTTCTTTCGGGATATCTCAGCGAAGACTTTACGCAATGTTGATGCTGCTTTGTTGAAAAAAAATATCGCTATAAAAATTTGTAATTTGGGGAAGATATTTCCTCCGTCGTTCTTTGATGTTATGGAACATCTCCTTGTGCACTTACCAGATGAAGCTGCTTTAGGAGGTCCAGTACAATATCGGTGGATGTATCCATTCGAGAAATACATGTACCATCTGAAGAAGAAAGTTAAGAACAAAGTACATATTGCAAGTTCTTTTGTTGCACAATGTGTGAATGAGGAGATAGCAAATGCATCTGTAAATTATTTTGGACATCCAGAAGTTAGAGATGATCACGTTGTTGTTCAGGGAGAAATTCGATTTACATATTTTTATCCAGATGTGCCTAGCCTGTTCTACCATGAGGGTCGTGTTAGTGGGAAAGCAACAAGTGGATGGTTTAATGATCATGACTACACAGTGGTCCAAACATTTATGTTGCTTAACTGTGACAAATTTGAGTTTTATGAACGGTAAGAAATTTCTAATTTTTTATTGTGTTTATATAAATTTATAGTTTAACTTTATATGATTATAGGATGTTCGAAGACTATATGACGGAGCACACCCCATAAATTACTACTAAGGAAATGGAAAAAGCCAAAGACAAATATTTTGTAGAATGGTGTAAAGACTATGTAAGTATATTTAAGCACTGAATTAATATTAATTATTATAATTCTGATTTTTTTTAATTACAAAAAATATTTATTTTCAGATTAACGACGCCACCGAATCATTTGAATTTCCATTGTGGATGTTGGATTTTGTACAAGGGCCTAACCGCAACTATACATCATGGCCTATATACTACTCACGTGGATGTTGTTTCCACACACATAACCATGGCCAAGATAAAAAACCCAAAATTACGGTGTTTATGTGCGTGGAACCACTGACATAGATTATTATGGGCTCATAGAAGAGATAATGATGATCCATTACCATGGTGCTGTTGGGCTGAAGGCCATGGTTTTCAAATGCAGGTGGTTTGACACAAAATTAGGTCGTGGAATGCGGAAACATCCATCAGGTCTCATCGATGTGGCACCGTGCAGACAATATGAGAAATACGATCCTTTTATATTGTCTGGTAATTGTGATCAAGTTTGTTTCATTTCTTATCCACGTATGCGTCATACCGTAGCAAATGATTGGTGGCCATGTACGAAAGTTATGCTTCGAGGGGTTCGTGAGACAGCAGAAGATGCTCTAGTTGCTCTTCAAGATGATACACACTAGCCCTGGGCATAAGTAACTGGAACCGATTATCCAAACCGAAACCGACCCGAAATGGGCGGTTCGGTTCGGTTTTGGTATCAAAGAAAATACCCGATGGATATGAGATGTTGAGAACCGTAGGTATCGGTTCGGTTCTGGTTTTTAACCGAGATCCGATCGGTTACCCGAAAACCCGATTACATATAAAACTAATCCCTAATATCTGTACTGTCCTTCACCGATTCACATTCCCCTTTTTTCGTTTATAATTTCCGACATAAACCCCAAAACCAAAACTGGAATCTACAGCTCAAATCGCCGGTTCCACTTCAGCCACTTCGCGAATTCAGTCGGAGGTATGTGTCTTTGTGTCTCTATGAATCTGTTGTTAAATTTTCATCGTGGTTATTGGTTGCATTTTGATTCTTACATTTTGTACTTCTTTCAGCTCATAGTTCATTAAACCATAATGTATAGATTTTGACAAATTCTTGTTTGATCAAATACGAGTGATAGACTGATAGTGATGTTTGTTTACATTTTTATGCAGATGGCATCTTCTAATTCTCCAAGAATTAGTGACTACGACATGAATGAGAATGACGACGATGATCATGATGAAACAGAGGATGTTATTCAACCACCAGGGTCTGCACAGACGGAACAGCCATCAGCAAATAAAGGGAAGAGGAAGGAGGGTGAAGGAGGGAGTGGATTTGGACCTGCTGCTACTAAGATAAGGAAGAAAACAAGGTCTCTTCTTTGGGAACACTTCACAAGACTGAAAGACAATTACGAAAGATGTTGTAATTACTGTGGAAAGGAACACAATTGTCTTACCAGTTCTGGTACGTCTAATCTGAAAAAGCATATATAAGCATGCAAGGCATTCGTAGCATGAAAAGAAGCGAATAAGGATAAAACTCAGACACAGATGGATGCAAGTACTGGTACTGTATGCAAGGTGGCTGATTCTGCTGTGAGGAAAGAAACTAATGAGCTGATGGTGTTATCTGAATTGCCTTTAGCGTTTGTTGAGAGCATAGGGTGGAAGCATTTCTGCTCAAAGGTTAAGCTGTGCAAGCCTGTGTCTCGGAGAACAGGGACAAGAGATATTGTGGGGATGTTTGTTGAAAGGAATGCAGTTATGAAGAAGATTCTTGAGAAGAACAAGCAGAGATTGTCATTGACTACAGACATTTGGGTTGCTCCACACACGGCCTCAAGCTATATGGTAATTACAGCCCATTTCATTGATGAGAATTTGATGTTGAAGAAGATTATTCTAGGTTTCAAGAATGTTCCGGATCATAAAGGTTCAACAATCTCAAATTGGTTGCTTGATTGTTTATCCGAGTGGGGAATCAAGAAGGTTTTTGCCATAACCGTAGATAACGCCACAACAAACACTTCAGCTATGAAGAAGTTCCAGGAAGCATTCACGCTTTTAGGAGATGATGCGTTAGTATTGGGTGGTGAATTTCTTCATTTAAGGTGTGCTACTCATATCCTCAACTTGATTGTGAAGCAAGGATTGCAAGAGATTAAAAGTAGTGTGGTTGGGGTACGCAATGCCATTACTTATGTGAGGTATTCCACAATCAGAGTGAAGTCATTTGAGTTTCGTGTAGAAACAGGGAAAATGACAAGAGGCAGCCTTCCATTAGATGTTTCGACTAGATGGAACTCGACTTATCTCATGCTAGAGCAAGCATTGAAGTTTAGACCAGCTTTTGAGAAGATGGAGGCTAAGGACAAACCATACAATGACTACTTCATGGAACTTGTAGATGGGAAACAAAGGGAAGGACCACCATATGCACTTGACTGGAATGCAATTGAAAGGTTGGTTTAGTTCCTTGTTATCTTTTACAATTCAACACTGGTTCTTTCAGCTTCAACTTCAGTGGCAGCACATAAGATATACAACGAGATAGTCACTATCACTAGGCATATCATGAGGATTAGCAGTAGTCCAGGTTCTGATTATGAGTTACGGACCCAGGCTACATCTATGCTAGAGAAGTTGGAGAAGTATTGGAATCCGTTTGATGATCCGAATGATAGTGAGATGAATAAGCTTTTGATAGTTGCTAGTGTCTTTGATCCAAGGAAAAAGATGCAATTTTCTCAGCTATGCTTTGAAAACCTTTATGGAAAAGATAGTATGGAGGCTAAACATCTTACTGAGATAGTTTCAAATAACTTGAAGCGTTTGTTTGATGAGTATAGTGGTTTTGCGACCAAAAATAATGCTGCTGGACCAAGCTCGAGTCAATCTGAAGGAGCATCTTCAAGTCAATCTGAAGAGCAGCCTAGAGAAGAAGAGTTTGAGAGAACTGTTCTAGGTAATGGTCTCGGGTACGAGAGAATGGAAAACATCTATGAAGAGTTTGTACAACAGTCTGTATTTCAAGATGCAAATTCAAGTAATGAGCTGGATTTATACTTGAAAGAAGCTGTGGAGAAACCAAAACTAATGCGTGGCCAAGACTATGATATTTTGTTGTGGTGGAGGAGAAACAGTGTGAAGTATCCGGTGCTTTCACTTATAGCAAAGGACATACTTGCAATGCAAGTGTCTTCAGTGGCTTCAGAATCCGCATTTAATACGAGTGGTAGAGTACTAGATCCATCGAGAAGCTGTTTGTCACACTACATGATTGAAGTTTTGATGTGCTTGGAGCAGTGGTTGAAATGTGAAACTCATATCAACGAGAAAGGAGTCATAAGAAATGAACAAATTCTTGGAGATCTCGAGTTGGAAGATGAGCTAATGAGGAGTAAGTTTGAAGTTACTTTGAATTGTGTTTACTTAATTGATTTTGTTATTGCTAAGCTTCTATAACGTTAACTTCATCTTTTTTCTTTAGAGTATGATGAGGCATTCCAATTCCCAAGACCATAAGAGTGAGGTAACATTACTACATTACAAGTAAAGTTCTATTTTTCTCAAACTTCAATCTCGTTTTCTATCATTGATTTGATATGTGTCTTATAAATTGAAGAGTGAAGAGTGAAGACTGAAGAGTGAAGACAATCCAAACATGGTGTTCTATCATGAAGTTATGAACTTAAGAATGTGTAATTTGTTTGTTTTTAAGACTCTTATGCTTGCGGCTTGCCTTAGAACTTTTCAATTTGGTTTTTCAAGTTGAAATTTGCTTGTTTTGACTTTTGAATTCGGGTATGTATGATTTCAGGTAATTTGCTAGTATTTCGGGTATTTCTATTTCATTTCGGTTACACAAATTCGGGTAATTTGCTAGTATTTCGGATATCAGTTCTCAATCGGTTCCACCCGAAATCGAACCAGAACCGATTGGATCCGAACCGAAACCGAATCGAAATAGATTTGGTTCCTATATGGGTACAAAATATGTAGAACCAAAAGAACCGGAACCGATCGAACCGAAACCGAACCGAGTATCCGATTGCCCAAGCCTAATACACACAATCAGTTTGTCGCACCAAGTACTGTTGTTCGTATTGAAACACATGTCGTGGAAGATGATGCCGATTATGATGTTTTACCTGTGTCTCCTCCTAATGACGAATACATTACCGAAGAAGAGTTAGAAGGTTCATGTGAAGATTCTGATTCCGATTCTGGTTCTGAATAAGTTTTTTTATATTTTTTTTTGTTTAAATTATGTCTTTTATGTTTGAATTATATCTAAAATATTTAATATGTTGTCATGTTCTAAAATGTTTTAATTATCACATTGTAATATATCAATGAATTTATTATATTTTGTTATATGTTTCTCTATTATCAAGAAATTGATGTTGCTAAACCATATAAATTAATGTTGCTAAACCATATAATTAAAACTAATTAGTAACCAAAATTATTTGTTGTGGGTGGACAGACCAAAATTTTTGCACCAAAAATTTTGATTTCCCGGTTTTAATTTGGTTTCCCCGTTTTATGAATTTTTTAGCAAAAACACTTAATCATATTGGTTTCAGTAAACACATCTCAACACTTAGAGTAAAAACCCTAAACGCCTCTTCTTCTCTCTCGACAAACCATATCACCTCTTTCGATTTCGTTCTCTTCCTTGATGAATCAAACCCTATCTCCGGCCACCGCCGCACACGGTCCTCCGATTCAGGCCCAGCAGGTGTGCTTCTTCTCCCTCGAGTCTCTTTTTCTCCCGATTCAGCTCCTCCGATTCAGGTCGAGTCTCTTCTTCTCCCTTGAGTCAAAGCCTATCTCCGGCCACCGTCGCCCATGACCCTCCGATTCAGGTCCACCAGGTAATTGACTTTGCTTCTTCTCCTTCTCGAGATTTCGGTTTTAACATGTTTAGATCTTTTGTTCTATTTCTCTTTTTCTATACGGGTTTTTTAGATAATTTGTTCTTGTTGTTTTTTAAGGTTGTCTAGTATCTCGTTTTGGGCTGTTTATGGTTGGATTTAATCTCGTTTTACACTTAGATGATTAAACAATATGCTTAATTTTGAATTTTATACATCAATAACTGTTCGATTTGGTTACACATGATGTTTATATATGCTTGATTATGAATTTCATACATGAATAAGTGTTCGATTTGTGATGACATAATTAAAGCATGTGTTTTTGGTTTTTGTCTGAATCATGTGTATTTCGTAATTTGTATGTTTAACATTTTCAACATTTTCATCTGCGCACACTGGTTTAATAGTTTATGAGCTTTACTCTTAATCATACTGTAGGTTTTGTCTTAAGTCTTAAGTTGCTATTTAGAAACATGAATTTGTTCTATGTTTAAGTTACCTTGAGTTAGTTCTATGTACTCGTTGTCACTGTCTGAGCTTAGTAGATGTGGATTGTTAACTTCACTTTGTTCTATGTATAATTTTTACATAAGTTTGTGGATTTTTTTTACTCTACTTGTTATTAAGAGCACCTTATTTTTTTAATTTTCTTCTAATTGCAAGATCTACAACAACGAAGGATACCAACAGGAGCCATACCACCAGGAGCCATATGACCAGAAGCCGTACCAGGAGGAGCCATATCAGCAGGAGCCATACCACCAGGAGCGACACGTTCTACATGAGCCACACGTTCTACCAGCGCGGCATCTTCACACGCAAACAACTACAGCCAGCGAACTCTCGATGCATTATTGAATGCTCCTGGAAGAGAATCCCAGCCACACCTCCACCCGAGGAAACTCAATGGAGCTTTATGGTTAGTTTGACAGTTCTGTTTGTTTGTTTTGATAATCCTTAGATTAGTCTACTTACTCATGGGATGTATTTAATGTTACTTTCTTTTTATCTCAGGTTTGGTGTTGACCCCTCTGTCTACAAATTTGTTCGAATGACATGGAAAGCCTACTTCATGGGACCATGGAGGAGCTGGTCACATGTTCCTCAAGAGAGGATAGATACTTGGTGGCAAACTTTTGTGGTAATATAATGAATTCTGTTTCTTTTCCCTAAGTCAACTATTTTTTTCAGCTAATAACTTACAACTAACAATCTCTCTTCTGCCTTTTTTTTTTGTAGCAACACTACTACTGGGAAGATTGTTTCGATGATATGGTATACTTTCATTGGAAGAAGCACACAATGACTTCAATTTGTGACCGCATCAGCAAAAAGAAGAGGGCAAATCAGAAACCCAAGTACATTAGCGAACATGAGTGGGACATTTTAATGGAATATTGGGCAACAGAACCAGCAAAGAAGAAGAGCAAGAATGCTGCTGGAAGCCGCTTATCTGATCCTGATGGTAAAGGAATTCATAAGCATTGTGCAGGCCCTCGCTGTTTTTTACAGATTGAGCATCAGATGGTAAGTGTCCTTCAGCCTATGTTATTATCTACTTTCTGATTAGTTCTAACGCCATCCTCTTTGTTTCTGTAGATAGTTGAGTCTGGTTCGGAAGAACCACCAGCCTTCACGGATCTTGTGCGGAAGACACACACGCGCAAAGATGGAACTTTCATCGACCCTCATGCCGAGTCTCTTGTACTTGAAGTAGAGGAAGCTGTTTCACAGATTACAGCAGAAGATGATTCTCCTGATGGTCAAATGGCTTCGTCTAGTGCTGTTCCTCCTCGCATTTTGCTGAACCAAGAATTTGTCAAGCTACTCTCTTAACACTACAAGAAAACAGGGAAAAGACGACTGCATAATTAGTCGCTAAGTAGTCGCTAAACATAAAGTTACGACTATTTAGCGACTAATAATTGTAGTCGTAATTCGATAGTCGTTAAAATTTGTAGTCGTAAAAATAGTCGCTAAATGACGACTATTTTATGACTAATAATTGTAGTCGTAAAAGTAGTCGTAAGTTAGTCGTAAATATTTACGACCACATTTCGACTAGTATACGATTAAACGGAATGAACAAACGTAGTTGTTTTGTAGTCGTAAATTTAAGCGACTGAACAACGACTACGTTACGACTATTTGGCGACTACTTAATGACTACTTTGCTGACTGATTTAGCGACTACGTTGACGACTAAATTGTATGACTAATTAGTGACTAATTTGCGACTATTAGCGACTACACATGTTGAGAAAAAAAAAGTATGGTATTTCTTTACGCTCATGAACGCCTATTTGTTTCTGAAATTGATGAACCGAATATGCTATATAAAAACCAAGAGTTTCACATACAAACTAAGTCACAAATACTAGAGTTTCACATACAACTAAGATATAAATTCAAATACAAGGAAGGTTCATGAGAGTTAAAAGTATAGAGAGTGAGGGATAAGAAACATAAGTGAATGGAGGTGATCAAGGAACTTGGGGGGCTGGTGTGAAGTTGTATTGACTCGGCAGATTGGTTTGCCTTTTCACTGCAGTGGGTGGGTTGGACACTCCGGGTCTCTGAGATATATTAGGGACAACCTTTCTCTTTCGTCCTCGCTTAGCTGTAGACATCGTGTGATGTTCTAGATGCTGGTATCTGCAATGAACATAAGAAAGAGAAAAGCAATTGAGTTACAAAAAACACACAGAATTACAACAACAACTGATATACAAACCTGAATATTACTTTACCTAGACTGCAACAACAACAACACAAACCTGAATATTATGTAGGCCGCAACAACAACTTAAACTTAAACAAAATCGATTATTATATAAAACCACAAAACAATGATTATTTACCTAGACTGCAACAACAACAAACACTAACCTGAATATAAACCTATACTTTATGTTCTCTACTTTACCTAGACTGCAACAACAATAACACTAACCGGAATATAAACCTATACTTTATGTTCTCTACTTTACCTAGACTGCAACAACAACAACACTAACCTGAATATAAACCTATACTTTATGTTCTCTACTTTACCTTGACTGCAACAACAACAACACAAACCTGAATATAAATCTATAAAATAAATATACAACTGAAAGTGGAATGAACTTAAACAAGTAAAGGATCTATCGAAACATGCATAGTCCAACACTTTACCATTCAACCTACTATTACTACTATATATGTAAAATATGATACAGCATTAACAAATATAAGATCATATCTAAAGAGGCAAAACTATTATTAAAATGCACAACCACTCCAAGTATCTTTCTTCTACAGTTCCATTAACCTTATCTAATCCTTACCCTTGTGACCAATCAGAGCATGCACGAAAAGCAAGATGCAGAATACACATTTCATGATCAGTGTAGCAGAAAGAAAGTGTTACCTGATATAGAAGACAACTTGAAACAATAGCACAGTGCTGTTCGCTTCCACTCTATAATACCTGATTATACAGTTACTTGCATTTAGTATAAGCACAACACAATAGATTGAGCAAAACAATCATTCTAACTTAACACCTAAACGAAATCGATACCATCTGGTACATATTCAAGCATATAAGAATTGGAATCTCAGAAAAAAAGACAGCGAAAGTACTTACCGTCGCTGAGGACACCGTGAGGATAATTCCGAACCGAAGAAGCTAAATTGAAAGCAAAGAACTTGTTGCATCCAGTGAAACTGATTTCACATTGAGAGTTAATTCGGAACCTATTAAGTACGAGAGTGATAATAAGAAACTTTTAGTGGGTTTTTTCTATAATATCATATAATTAAACAAAGCAGTGTAATCAACGAAACATTAATCTAACTTCTCCAAAATCATATCCATTTTTGTGACAAGAGATTAATCAAGCAAGCAGCTTTAGTTTCCAAACAAAAATTGAATAAAAGTAAACGTCATTGAATCAGATTTTAAAAGCAGATAAGGAAAAGCAAAGCAGCAACAACAGAAGAAAGCCAATTATCGTGAATTTATACCTGAAAAAGCTTCAACCTTGGCGACAAAGAGAAGCAGATCGAGAGACAGAAGGGACGCAGAGAGAAGCAGATCGAAAGAGAGAAAGAGAGGAACACCGAGAGAGAGAAGAGACTGAGATGAGTCGGAGTTGGGTAAGCGAGAGAGAGACCGAGAGAACTCGAGAAAGAAGAAGCGACAGAGATGGTCTCAGACCGAGAGAGAGATAGAGGGAGACAGAGAGAAACCGAGAAAGACGGAGCGAGAGAGATGGTCTAAGACCGAGAGAGAGATAGAGTGAGACAGATAGAAACCGAGAAAGACGCAGCGAGAGAGATGGTCTAAGACCGAGAGATAGATAGAGAGAGACCGAGAGAAACCTAGAAAGAGGCAGCGAGGGAGATGGTCTCAGAGAGAGAGAGAGATACAGAGAGAACAAATTAGGGTTGATTTTTGGGCCGAACAAATTAGTTTTGAGCATTTGGGCCGGGTTTAATTAGCCCAATTATTTTGAAATTAGTCACTAATTAGTCGCTAATCTACGACTCCCAGATGTAGTTGTATATTAGTCACTAATTTGGCGACTATTTAGTGACTACCAAGTGACTAGTTTACGACTACAAAAGTTTTGTCGTATATCAGTCGCTATTCTGCGACTAAATTATATAGTCGCTCAGGTGGTCGTTAAATTAGCGACTATTTTGCGACTAGATTTCCCTGCCAATTCTGTAGTCGTAACATAGTCGCTAATTTATGATCACATTAGCGATTACAGAATTTAGTCGCAAAATAGCGACTGATATAGACTACATCGGTGTAGTCGTAAACTAGTCGCTTCGTAGTCACTAAGTAGTCGCTAATTAGGTGACTATATATGTAGTCGCCATTTGTAGTCGGAAATTGCCTGTTTTCTTGTAGTATAAAGATCCTTTGAAACCTTTTGTAATATCTCATATGATCTATGGTTTCTACATATTGCTGAAACCTCATACTCTTTTTTCGTTTTTGTCTAAACATAGTGACTTAACGTGCAGTTTTGTGGATTGGATAAGTTTTTGTTTTTGCATGATGTGTTTACTTTTGAATATTGGTTGATGCACATTTTTTTTGGTTCTTTCACAGCGTGGGTAGTCTAAAAGTGGGCGTATCTATGGAATTGGCAGCGTTCAATACCGGGAACTCAATCCATCCGAGAAAGTTGCTGCTTCTATTTCTCGCAACCTTGACATGGAAACGCGCATCTCTAGTGTGGACACAAAAGTCGAGACAGTCACCACCACTGTTGGACAGATGAAGGAAGACATGGTGGGGTTGAAGACGGCCATTGGAACGATTATGGACGAGATGGTTGTTACACGACAATCTCTTCTTTTGATAATGCAGTCTCTTGGAGTCAGACCACCCACTGCTGCTGTTGCTCCAGCTTCGATCTCACCTCTTGTTGCTCCAGATTCGACCTCAGCTCCTCCTGCTCCACATTCTACCATTGCTGTTGCTGCTCCTGTTGCTCCTGCTCCTCCTACCACTGCTACTACAACAACAACCCAAGGCAACTTAGATGCGTGGTGTGCATCACTTGGCCTTTAATTTTCCATGACTTCATGTTTTAGGTTCTAACTTTCAGAACTTGCACTCTTCTTTTGTATGACTTTTTGAATTTGCAAATCTATGTAATTATGATCATATAAATATTGCTATCTAGATTTCATGTTTTTTGCTTTTTGGCTTTTGGATTTTTTTTTGTTTTCAGGAATTGAAATTACAGTTTTGAGAAATTTTGTTGACTCAATTAGCAAAATAAACCAGGATTAATTTTGTAGCAAAAGAAATCCCATCATAATTTAGTTTCTACTCAGCCACCATTATGTCACGATATATTTTCGTGACTTAATTAAAGTAGCTACTAATTTGCTACGTCCATTTCGTGGCTATATTACCCACTAATAAAAACGTTACCATTTCGTGGCTACAAGGCCACTAACAATAGTGTAACTATTTCATGGCTACTATTTGCGACGAAAAAAAGCGTGACAAATGCGTGGCTATATTACCCACTAACACAAACATGACCATTTCGTGGCTACAAGGATATTCATGGCTACAATTTGCGACGAAAGAAAGCGTGACAAATTCGTAGCTATCCAGCTACGAAAACGCCACGAACAAATTTAGCCACGACGCTATAGCCACGAATATTTTTGGTGACCGTTCGTGATTCTTTAAGCATACAGCCACGAATTTATTTACTCAGCCACGAAATTGTTGATGGCTATACAGTGTTTTTTTACTAGTGATATCTACCAAAATTTCTTGACTCCTATTGTTGTTTCAATTTTCTCATCTGACAATATCTCTCATTTTGTATGTTAAACTATATGCAGTCTACGCAAGAAGATGAGCCAGCTTGGATGGGTTACATGTACGTGTTCTGAAAAGTTTGTCTCTATCCTTATGATGTTAGTTTTATTTTCTTTAAGATTTGGTGGCACTTATGATGTTAGTATAAGACTTGGTATGATGTTATGTAAAACTTGTTTTGGTTAATGTAATATTAATGTTATGTATGTTGATGATTTTATGAAATATAAAAATTATATATAAATCCAATTAAATAAATTCTGCAAGATAGAGTTGAAATATATATATATTATATAAATCAAATTAAATATATTCATGTAGCGAAATAAAAATACTACGACACAATATAAAACAATACAAAATATGTGCTGTAAGAAAGTATATTAAAACATTCGATTAATGCTATAATAAAACGATATATAATAGCATATAAAAAACACTATAATATAGGTCGCATCTAAAATATCTGTCAATAACATAACGCTATTAAATAGGTATGGTAGCGTTAATCTATATTAACATTTTTGAAGTACATTTGGAAAAGTAACCTTTAGTTTGATAAGTTATTACAAAGAATGCCATTGCATTCAAGAAAAAAAAACCTCACGAAGGTTAATTTCGACAAAACAATATATAGGACTTTAATCGGATCGGATCCAATTCTATAATATAACCTGCAAATCTTGATGTTGGATATTTCCCTAAACTTTCTCTCCAAAAAAAATCGACAATACCTTTCCAAATCTTTTAGGTCTGATTCCTATGGAAAACAAAGAAAACAATTTTTAATTTCCAGTTTACGAAACAATATCTTATATTCGTTATAATTATAATTCTAATATAATTGGTAAGTTGTAATATTTTGTGATCTTAACATAATGTTCGTTTCACCGGAATTTTAGCAAGTCGCACAAGCATATGGTTAAGAGATTATTCTGAAAATATATCATGTGATAAATGATTAAGAACAATGCGGATTTTCTAACATATTCCATAACTAACATTCATAGCCTACAAACCAAATTTTACGTAACTAGCAAGATTACGTTAAGATTTATTCTTATTAAATCTAAAAACCTATCTATGAATTAGCCGACTTCTTTTTAGTATAAATACTGTAGTGACATAACAATTTCAATTCACCGAAAACTCAAAATTCTCTCTTTAACTCTAGAACCGAAACCTACTCTTAGAAGAGAGAAATAATCTTGAGTGAATACACAATATCCAAAGATAAAAGGTAAAACAGAAATAGCCTCTCTACATTTTGGTTTTGTTTATCATTCACAATGTACTATATGGTTCTTCTGATTTCAGGTTAGGTGGAAAACTTCAATAGTAAGAGAAGAGTCGATGGAAAACTTTCAAACATTTTTTTAGAGGCTAAGATCCTGCCAAGTTGATTCAGAACTCTTAACAATTCGCTTTTGTTAGTGCTATAATTGATTCAGCTTTCAAACCCTTTAAGAACATTTTCACAATTCCTCTCTAAGCTTATTTCATGCAAAGCATTTTTAAATGTAAAAGAGTTACCTTTTTAGTTGTTTCGTCTCATTTTGCTTATCTTAATGATGTTTTAGATCTTGATTCACAGAGATCAAACTAGCAAATCCGTGTAAAAATCTTGAGAATATGGAAGCAAAATGGAGTTCAAGGATGAACCAATCGAGTGATAATTAGCTGATGATAAGGTATTATATTAACCTAATAATTGTTTCATGTATTATAATTTAAAACAAATTAATCATTGCTTCTATAAGGTTTTGTTTGTTTCAATTGTTTCTGATCTATATTATACAAGCAACTATAAGAGACGAAAATAAAAATACAAGTCACTATGAAACTGGATTTTGTCACATACAACAAAATTTAGGTTTGACTGGATTATCAAGATGGAAGGTTATTGTTAAACAGATATATTAATCTAATTTTGGATTAACCACATGAAAAACTAACGAAATTTGTTCTCAGGGATATTTTGGTCATTTGCAATTTTATTATTTAATAAAGTAGATGTTTGTATACACATTTAATTGGTATTTTTGTATACTGATTTGAAGATTTAAAGTTGATCTATCTTTTTAAGTTTTTTGTTTTGTTTTGAACTAGCAATTACTATTTTTATGTTAATGCTTTGAATAAAGTTTTTTCTATCAAAATTAGTTTAAATCATTTTTTAAATAGGTGCACAAAATAAAAATCATACTTTAAATTAGTATCCAAAAAACATACTTAAAATAATTCTAAAGAAATTAGTATCCCATAATTAAAATATTTTTTCAATAAAAATTTTAAATATTCAAGATATTTTTAACTTGCTAAAAGAAATTTAAATGCTTGCGGGTTATGTTATGGAGTAGATTAGAGTTTAGATAAATGTGATTATATAGTTTATTACGAGTTAGTCTACTAGAACACACAAAATATTTTAGTGTTATATAAGACGAGTTGATGAGAAGTGTTACGCTAATCCTAACCCGCTACATCACAGTCATAGGCAAAACTGAACACTGTATCAAACTTTTATAATATAGATTAAACATAAATTATAAACAAACAACAACCAAAGTCTTTATATTCATGTAACCCCTTACTTTTTATTTTTTTAAAACCTACAAATTAAAATTGTATACTTTTAATAATAAATTTATAAAACACTAAAATTATAACATCATTAGATACAAAATAAAAAATAGTCATGCGGTAAACATATAAAATATATGTTATGCAAATGATCCATTATCTATGTATTTATGTCACCTATTATTTGTTCTAAAATTAACAATCCAACTAAAGTTATACAATCTAAATAATTATCAAAACATACTCGAAACCAACACAAAAAATACAATCCATCTAAAATTATTATAGAATCTAAATATTAATCAAAACAAACAAAAACATACACAAAAAATACAGCATACACTTTTTTCTTAATAATTATAAAAAATTATTCCGCGGTGTACCGCGGGGTAAAATCTAGTTATGAGATAAAAATGTTGACTTTTCTTATAGTGTAACTTTATTATTTTATTTCATTATGTGTATACAAATACTCATTTTCCAATATATTTTCTGAAAATAGGAACTTACCCTAACCATTTGATATGTTTTTGTCATATTCTCTTCGTATTTCAGTCATCTTCTATTCGTCGTCCATTATATGGACCTTTTCTTATTCTATCGTTTTTCCACACTAATTACCGATTTTGTTTGTTGAATATATTTCATATTGCAACCCAAAAAAAAAAAATTCTAACGATTTTTGTGAAAGCAATACTAATTGCATTAACGTTCATACATGGTCATGTCGATTTGTTTAGGGTTGGATGAATTTGTTCATCGTAGGGGTCAGTCATGTTCGACTGTCACATTGCGTAGGATAGAAAAATTGACCATTAGGGAGCAAACAAAGCTAGATTCATGCATATGTCTAATGAAGGATCTTTTCCTCTGTCCATTTCTTGAATGCCACCTTTTAGTCAAATAATACGGTCAAAAATAGATATGTTCTCCCAAAAAACAATTGAAGCTCAAGTTATAATGGAACAATGAGTTAACAAAAAATGGTTTAACGGAATAATGTTTCTGTGCTATGTTGAAAACTAATTTAAAGTCTAATCTATCGTTTGGTGAGATTATATAAGAGATGGATGAGCTTTTGGGGTGGAGTTGAAATTCACTAGGAAGCAATGGGATCACATAGGAACAAAAAGAATAATGAAGAGCCCACGATTGGGCAATGCCTAGGCCATCTCCTTTTTTTGGGCTATGTAAGCAATCTCAAAACAAAAATAGATTTATGCTCAAATAAACTTTATTGAGATAAAAATATCAAACTGAAAATGCAATAGCTCATTGAAACTTTATTAAGATACAAATAAAGTAAAGAAAAATAAAGTCTTTAGTTTGTCACCAAGAACAAATGATTCTAAATTTGATATTTCATAAGATGAAAAGGATAATTGTTTTGAGACAACTCTCAAAGTTACATTTCTAAGAACCATTACACATATTTATAATCTTGCTTAGAAAACCTAATTACATGGACCATCACATAAGTTTTTGGACTTCTCATGAGACTATTTTGGGTTTCATATGGATCCTCTAATAGTCCCCCGCAAACTTAGCGTGGATGGAACAACTATGCTAAGTTTGAAACCGCAAATGGAGATGACTTGGAAAGAGCATAAGTAGACAAAGCAAGATCACTTGGATGTAGATAGCAACATCTCTTCACCATAAAATCAGTCATTAGTGTGAGAACTTTTCAAGTTCTTTTGACCTATTTGTTTCACGAAGAGTCCGGGTTTTCTTTACCTCGTTTAACTCCCCTAAGCTGTCTCATAGAGAAGAAGAATTCTCTTCCCACAACTACTTAGATCCTACTTGCTATATGCTTCTCATCCATTGGCCAACAACTATATGCATCTAACCTTCTTCCTTTCTCTTTGGCATATCATCTAACAACTTGTGTGCGTTCAGCAAAACCAGAAACTTGCAGCATAAACCCATCCTTGTCAAACCCAAGACAGTCCTATTTCATTCTAGCTTCACGAGTTCAATCCTATAATCTAAACCAGCCAGCAAAACCACCAAATAAACGACAACCATCATGATTCCAAGCCTATAACTCTAAACCATTGGTTCCCCTTTCTCAAGCTATCACAAAACAATGACATTTGTTCTGTCTTAGAAGAATATGCAGACCCAATACCTGATTTGCTTTGCTCGTTCTTCTCCTCAAGCCTTCTGGAGTTATTCTCTATTGATGAAGTGTTAATTTCAAATCTGGAATTTCGTTGAACAATTGTTGTGCATTACAGAGCAGATTTGAACACAGATTTTCAACCAACTTGGGGATATCATCAATCCAACTCTGTTATCTTTGATTACAACTGAAAGCACCGTGGATCTCTCATGTCCTTATCACCTATACTTAGTTGCAGAAAATGCGAAGAAATGAAGAGCAACAGATCGAATGTGCTTGATAAGAAGGGAAAAAAACGGAAAACAGAGTTTTTCAAGCTAGAAAGGTGGTGAGAATAAAGGCCATGAACTGTTTGGCTCTCATACTATGAAAGCGTAATAAAAAGCTTAGTAAATGAAGAAGATAAACACTTCCTTTTTATTATTTTTTCCTCTTAAGATTTCTGATTACATAGATGAGCTTATTTATACATAGGAGATTAGGTTTTAACTTTCTACATCATCATCCAAAATATCAAATCTATTGGTCAACTTAATCTGTTGAATATGACAGCTGGTTTCTCTCTTTTGCTTTTGAGGAAATTGTTGTGAAGTTTCCTTCTCATTTTTGTCTTCTTTTGATTGCACATGTGACCGTTGCTGAGGATTAGGCTCAAGAGATAGCCGTTGATGATGTGGATGATTAAGACTCAAACAATTGGCTTGTTGACTGGTCAAAAATTCTACTTCTGTTCTGGTGATATTCGTGTCAGCAAGTGACTTTTTGTTGTTTTGGTCTCACCTAACCTTCCTTGTTCGGGTTTTTGCTTCTTGTTCTTCTTCTGTGGGTTGTTGGCTGTGGAAAAAGAGAGAAAAGAAGTGAGAGATTCAAAGGTTTGGGTGTTGGAAGTGAGAGATCAAAGGGAGAAGCTTGTTATTGCTTAGGAAGGAAGAAGCTTGGTGTGGTTGAGTTGCAGAGGATCTTGTGTTGCGGCGTGGAGGTTCACCGGTTTCGCCGTGGGCTGTTCTTGACTCTGTTGTCCGTCCGAAATCAAAGAGAGTGCTACCCGTAAAGTTTGAACATGTAATTAGATGAATGCGACACAAAAAAAAACCAAAAACATTCCTTGGCATTTTATAAACAATAGTAACGGTCTGTTTAAATTGTTAACACTAACCTTTTTTTTTCTTGCAATAAACCATATGAGCACCCGGGCTGCTCATTCATCCATTGTGTAAGGAGATGTGCCTATTCCATCCACCATAGTCCCCAAGTTAACAAAGTAATGATTTGGTTAGTTTCCTAAATATACTTTTATGTTTCGAATTGTTTATTTCAAAAACACTAAAATCATGAGACATAAATAGTTTATTTCTTTCATGTTGAATGATAATTTTTCAATGAAATTTAATACATTGTAGGTAAATAAAAACCGAAAAATAGTGAACAATTTGAGGAAAACAAACGTCGGACAAAATAAACTTCATAAGATAAAAAAACTAAAATAATCTATATCATTAAGAAGAAGCATCATACAATCCGTCTTGTATGTTAGCCTGAAAAAAAAAAATTGGATATGTACTCAGACAAACATAAAAATATAATGAAAACATATTCTTCTAATGTTTTCAGAAAAATAACATTAGAAGGCGGAAAGATAACAATAGTTTTCAGAAAAAAAACAAATATGAAAATAAATTTATTCTGAATCACACATGCAGAACTTATTATTGATGAAAACTAAAATATATGAAAATATCCATAACTTTATTATGAAGCATTGATAATATAAAATTTGAAAACTTGATCAAACTTCTTATTCCTCCAATATCCCACGTGCTGAACATGCTTCATGGTATGATTGGTAAACCACTCCTTCAAATGTTCTGATTTCCTCATCGCATGTAGGACCTCTGATTATATCTAGAAGCATTTTTATGTAAAAATTTTCTTCCATTACCCGGGAAACGTAATTCAGTCTTCCAGTCTTGCATGATCTAATCCTTCTTTTCCACTGTTTGGTCTTATTATCCTAAGTGTAAAATTCAGGAAATTGAGAAACAGTTAGTTCTCTTGCAAATGAACTTACCTTGTTTATATGAAACCAGCTCATAAACATAGGATCTTCCAGTTTTTTGATTTTCTTGTTTTCTGCCATTGTTTTAGTGTAGATATGAAGTGATTTAAACAAATTATATTTATATATAAAGTACAATATATTAGGGTTAGAGATTTAACCTACTTAGAAAATCCTAACAATGAACAAAAAGATCTTGAAGCATTAAAAATAAAATCTACGATTATGGAAATAATATTTTAACTAACAGAACAAATATTCTATAGATCGTATGTACTTTATTTTGTAAAAGATTTATTATATCTAATACTATTAATGCACCCGATATATACAAAATTAAATCTTAGTATAAGGAAACAACGAAATATAAAAAAGTTAAGCTATACATTTGGTACGATCTAAAAATCTAAATCTTTAGATGATATTTTTTTTCTGAAAATGACACGTTTAGTAATATACTCTAGATATTGACAAATGTAAATAATGCTATTTCTAATCCAATTTTTTAAAACATTTAGTTAAGTAAACATAAAATAAAAATAATTATATGAAAAAAGTGTTTTGTAATTTAAAATATTGAAAGAGACTAAAAATTCTTAAAAATTTCTTTGAAAACAACATTCTTTGTTTATTTCTGTGGCTTTCCTTCATCATCGACAATGAGAATCTTCAAACCTTTTTTAGATGTTACTCGAGATATAGCAACATATAGCTGGCCGTGTGAAAAGCAAGGCCTAGGCAAAAACAGTCCCACTCTTTTCAAAGATTGACCCTGACTTTTGTTGATTGTCATTGCAAATGCCACAGCTAAAGGTAACTGCCTTCGACACATTCTAAATGGCAACTTTGCATCTGATGGTGTAAGTTTTAACCTAGGAATTAAAACTTTGTTACCAACCCTGTCTCTTGTCAGAATTTTTGCTTCGATAACAAACTCCGCCATTTGCGTAATCTGTAACCTTGTTCAATTCATGAGACCTCCTGAAGGATCAATATTCCTGAGCAACATTACTGGACAACCAATCTTTAGCCTTAACCTTTGGTTTGGTAAACCTGACACTTTGATACTATTTAGAAAATCATGAGTCAAAGCAGGATTGGCCGTTCCACCTAAATCAGCCGGGTCTATACTGTCTGAACTAAGATATATCCTTTCTTCACTTAAAAAATTTAAAAAATTTGTTTAAATGCAAGCTAAAAAAATTTGTGTACTCATATATGTATTTAAGTTGAAAACAATAACATTAACAGAAAATTTACCTTTAAGATGTTCAAGCATAGTTTCATTAATTTGGTTAACGTCTTCATTTGTGGGACATAAAATAGCTTTTTGTTGGAAAAATTTTGGCTCTTTCTCATCTTGCAGTTTAGTAATATCTCCATAAATCTCTGTGCAAATTGTTTCAATAGGATCTTCTGCCTTTGTAATCAAAAACTCCTCTGGAATATCGATTACAACCTCCCCATCGTTTGGTTCTGAGATTTTTCCATCGCCAACAACTAATATCTACTCAGAAAACTCTTTAATATCTTTTGCCTCAATAACACTCAAATTGTTAGAAAACAGACGCATATTCTTTGTCAACTCCAATACTTTGCAGTTCTTCCAAAGATAAGATGAATTTAGTGTAGCCATAACTATTTCTGACCTCTCAGCACCAGGGATTACTGGTAGCACCTGCCTAAAATCACCGCCAAATACAACAACCTTCCCACAAACTCCTATCCAACGATTCGAAGCAATGTTTGCTCATCATTGGAGCTTCATCCCATATTATCAGAGAAGCTTCTTTAACTAAATTTGCTCTGTCTGAGCCAGCTTTCATATGACATGTAGTAAACTCATTAGGATTTATAGGAATATCAAATCTAGAATGAGCTGTCCTACCGCCTTCTAACAATAGAGAAACAATACCACTGGAAGCGATGTTAAGCACAATGGATCCCTTAGACCTAAGAGCAGCGGAGAGCGTTTTCCACATAAATGTTTTACCAATTCCACCAAATCCATAAACAAAGAAAACATCACCTTTGTTATCAACGACTGCACCAATAATCTGATCATAGATTGCCTTCTGCTCATCTGTTAGCATCTGGACCCATTTTCCATGTTTTTCTGCTAAATCCGCACGGTCATACCCTTTTTCATCTAAAACCAGGACATTTGTAGCATCTGTGAGATCTCTAGATGGTTGTGGCATAGTATTATATGATTTAAGAGAACTACCATTTCTCCTTAAAGTATTATCTATCTCCAGTAAAACATATCTTTTTTTGTCATCGACAAAACTAAATCTGTAATACAAAATCAATTGATAGAAAGCATATTAGTTATGTTAAAATACAATTTTAATTGTCAATGCATGGATTCTAATTGGATTGGCTATAATAAGAAAGTGTTATACCTGGTCGATTATAATCTCTTCGCATAGTTGACTGAATATCTTCTGAAAGCAATTCCCATGTTGCAACCCAAACATTTTCTGGAGCCGATAAACTATCTAACATGACAATGAAAAGCTGCCGGAGGAACCATCCACTACTCCAAAAACTTGTTCTCTTTAAATCGTCAATGTACTCTTGATCATTGTCTAATAAGCCTAATGTAAAACATGCATCTTTCCACTCTTTATATAATACACCATCAACAGTTCTGAGCTCTTCAAAACTTCTAAGACCTGGTTGGATATTGAGAAGTATCCTCATATAATATCCATCTTCTATATTCCTAGGAACATAGTTAATTCTACCTACAGCAAATCCCTTTGACCGTAGATTAAATTGTTTCTTTTTGATATCGAAGGTAAATCTAGTCGGAATTTCTGAATAAGTAAGTTTCTTAGCAACTTCACTTACCTTATTCAATTCGAACCAAGCGAGAAACATCGAGTTTTGAAGATCTTTACGATTCAAAACTGTTTCTACTTCGTCATCACCCTGAAATATATGAGTTGCTCGCCTGGCAAATGGAAAGATAGTTTCATAACAGAAGTAGATCGATCATGTATTACATATTTTAATATTCTCCATGACGCTTCGCAAGCAGAAACATATCTGAAATAAAAAATAAAAATACCGTAAGATATATATCTAAGATTAAACTTACAAAACAATGATATGCTCTAATACCTGCAATCGAAGAAGTTTTTTACTTCATTTTTATAACTCTGATCCGATACAATATCATCCGCCTTGTTATTCTCTTTTCGTTTTTCTATAACTTTAGCATTTGTAGACAGCTCAACAACAACTGAAACACGATCCTGACCTTTAGTAATATACTTATATATGTATTTTACTGAACCACTCTGGTTACACCATTCAACATTGATGTGAGCTCTGTACCTCAGAGATAGCTTTCTATTGTATGGGATAACATATCTGTTATCGCATTTAAAGTCATTCTTGACAACAAAATGAGTTGTCTCTCACCGTCTGTAGATTGGAAATCCTTCCTTATCGATGATGGTTTTCTCCACATGCTGCTTAGGATAAAACTTAGAACACTTGCCTTCAACCATACACGGTGATTTGAGGTTGATAGCACCACATGGTCCATGAATCATCATATATTTATCAATATCTTCGAGTTTGTCAGGAATCTCAGCTGAAATAATTTTATCAATATCTTCTCCTTTCGTTAACTTACACTTTAAATCCAACCAAATCAATATATGAGCATGGGGCAATCCTCTTTTTTGGAACTCTATTGTATACATAGCTGCAAATACAAAAACAAATTAGCACTCATAAGATACAAAACTTTCATAATTAAGCTTAGTGAGAAAACCACATAGTAAGTATATATTTTTATACAATGATCTTACATGAAACAGTCTTTCCTAAAAGTCCCTTCTTCGTTAAATCAACCATGAGAGAGTCAAGTTTCATTTTGAATACCTTGCATATAATCTTAGGTCTATCTTCAAACCTCAATTTACGCTCTCCACAAAACCTATTTAGTTCAGGCCACTTAGGATTGCAAGTAAATGTAATGAAAAAATCGGGAAACCCAAAGTATTTACACAACGCCATGGCATCCAAGTACATGTTCCTCATATATCTAGGTCCAGCAGTGAAAGTAGCTGGCAAATAACATGCCACTCCTTGATCCTTTAACTCACTTTTTCCTTCAAAAGATGTATGTTTAACAGCATTATAACTATCATCCTTTAAACTTGTCTGGTTAAGTTTAATATAACCAAGCCTATTAGAATCTATTGCTGTATAAGAATCCACCAAAAACTGTTGCCATAACCGTTTCGACCGAAGTAAGATGTGCTTTTCATGTTTTCTTTCGTGAATCTTGAAAGCAAACCATTGTCTTAAGGAAATAAATTTGTTTTTCTTCTTCTTTCCAACACCGGTAAGATGTTTCTCTATTCCTGGTCTAAAACCATCTTCACCATAAGGAAACAATAAAGGATATTGTAAAGCAAGATAAGAAGGATGAACTTCACTTATCCTTTGGAGTTTTCCTGATTTTTGTTGCAAAACAATATCTCTGGTTGGCATTTCTATTGTGAAATCTCCTGGGATTAATGTAGCAATCTCTGATACTGTAGGAACATTATACACCCTTCCATCTTTTATAATGGCATCAATAACTTCTTTTCTCAAATCATTGTTTTTTTTGTACCTCCCTGCCTTTTTGCCATTGCTGCATTGATATACAACAAACCAACCAAAAGAAGGTTAATAATTACAGACTATGACTTAATACAAAAGTGAACATAAAAAGAAAAATATTATACCTTAGAGATTCAATTCGATTATACACCTCATTCTCTGTGTCTACGATGTATAATTGCATAAACTTTGGTGGTTGCTCATCTTCTGGTTTTAAACTTCCAATCAAATGATAATTCTCTCCTTGAATCTGGAACATTTGAGGACCACCACTTCCTCTTACATTATTTTCCGTTTCATCACCGAGCGAAGTAAAAGAGAATATCATATTGTAAGCTCTCATATTATCTTTAAAGTGTCTACTGATTTCATCGTTATTCGTTAACAAAGCATAGAGTAGTTCAGGAGAATTCTTCAGAAAGGGTAACTTGACTTGTCCTTGTAAACAACACGATGTAAATATAGGCTTTTTACTCTTACTCTGCTTGTCAATACGCTCATTATACCACATAATAGCATCACAGTATTCACATTCATAAATAGGATCACCATGATCAATGTAGACTGAAAACAAACATTGTAATATATGCATAAGATGAACTTGTAAAACAATTAATTCATAACCACATAATAGTGTCATTACCATTTCATAATTTATTTTGATTACACAATGTGAATTCCAGTTTTATTCTTATGAGAGTTTTCATTAAACTGCTTCTGAAAGTCTTCATGTTCTTTTCCTGCAAATAACAACAGATATTTGGTTATGAAATAATTAAATTTAAACACAATATTATATATATATATATAAGACATCACTAACCGTATAGTTGATGTTCTGGATTTTCATTAGGTGAACTTCCACTTCCTAATACAATATTGAAACTCTTCTTAAGATCAGTCAAAAACTGAAACCCTACTTTATCTTTTTCTTCAACCTCAAAGATTTTCTAATTTGAGTAGTACATGCATCGTAATCAACAACATCTTCAAAACAATTTTCCAATATTTCATCGTCAATGTCATCTTCTGAACCTACATAAGATCCAAAGCTAATTAAAAACCATTATAAATAAGTTCTTCGATTGTCACTATAGCTTCATTATAACTTTATAATCGTACCTTCAGAGGTTCCATTACAATCTGAACTATAATTGTTTTTTCTGATTGCAGGAATTCCGGAAATAAAGGACTACCAATCTTTCTAGTTGAAGAACCTTCTGACATATCCATATTTGAAGTATAAGGTACATTTGTAATGTCTCTGCACACTCTATCTTGTTGTAAAATATTCTTTCTCCCCCTTGGTGTACTTCCATCGGCAGTCAAATTTGAGAAATTGGTAGAACCTGTAAACAAAATAACATATGCTAGATAGCAAACTCAAAATTATAAATTTATTTTTAACCATCGAAATCTTACCAGAAAAGTGTTTTCCAAATAAAAGATTTGAAGATAGTGTAACAATGTCTGTAGACTTTGTATTCATAGTTTGATTTGAATTGAACAAATTCAGAATCTAAATAAATATTTCAAAAAAAAATTAATCAACTAATTACATAGTTATAATAAACCTATAGTGACAGTACAGTGATTATTTAGCATGATTTTAATCAGGAACTAAAGAATTATCCATCTTTCTATGTGAAGAACCTTCCATTGTACTCGCAGACGAACGTGATGAAGATGATCCACCATGAGTAATAGTTCCGCTTGCAAAATCAAGTGAGTTTGTAACATCCTTTAGCTCTCTATTGAAGATAAAATTAACTGGCACAGATTAGTTGATTTTGGGAGAATTTAGAGTAGGAACAATATTCTCTTGATTGTTTACATATCTAAACCTCTTGTCACTGTTGTTGTGACTATGCAAATCATTATCAGTAGAAGTATTCCAATCTTTTCGTTTTGACATCCTTGATAGTATAGTTCATCAAAGAACGATAAACCTAATTTTTGAATAAGAAAAACTCATACTGAAAGTTATATAGATGTTAACCTAGGTATATATATATATATATATATATATATATATTATTAGATTGTAATATATTTTCGGTTAGATACTATATACAAATTATTTACTTTTTTTTATAATATTGTGGACATAAACCGGTAGTATGTAAAACTTACATATTGCATTTTTAACTTGTATTTAAAGGAAGTATTTTACAATATTTTTTGTCCCATAACCAATACTAAGAAACATACCTTAAAATACCACAGTTAAATTGTAATCATAATTTTATGATACTGAGCTAACATGTGCTTTGACATTTATTATAGGAAGATGTATTAGTTTGACTCCAGATAAACAAAATAACACCACAAACAATTACGAAGCTTTAATTTTTCATAAGCATGAAAAAGGTACACATACTTCCTCACTCTATTACTCATAGTTTCAGTAAAATATCAATATAAATTAATTATCTTTGAATTAAAATCACATGTGGAAAGACACTAAAATGATATAAAAAACATAAGAAAACATGAACACAACCTAATAAAAAGACAGAAGAAACCAAACAGTTAAAACATATATATCACTTTGAGACTTTTAATACATATAAAACAGACACAAAGAGATTGATTATGATTAGTCAGTTCCTTGAATTAAAAGTTTCGTCCCATAAGAAAAGACTATGAAACAACCCATAAAATACCACAGTTAAAACATATATAAGTCGCATCCAACAGATACCACAAGTCTTACAGAAAGAGATTGATTTTCAATAGTCAAATCGAAGAACTAAAAGTTTTGTCCCAAACTCTCCTGATCATCTTCTTCGTCTTCAACCTGACTTTCTTCGTCATCAATTTCTGGAAGATTTGCCCATTTGATTCTTGCCACAAACTTTGACCTGTTACAAACGTAGAATAATGTTCTAAACTTTAATACACAAATTTCAATGATCTTATACATCTTTGGCAAGTATATAAACAGCTAAACACTTACCAGGTCTTGAGCTCTTTAAGTTCTGGAAAATTATGATTGAGATAAAACTTAGAACAACCTTGTCCGGTAATTAGAGCAGGTTTACCTAAAACAAATATTGAGAATAGTTTAAAATATCTTGATAGTAACTATTAATATAAGACATAATATTTATAGTACTTCAGCCAAAGTGTCTCTAGAAATACCTTTATATTCTGATATTTTCCAAAAACGTAGAACACAAAACACAGGACTAACTCTGTAATCACGATTGTATCCAGCATTTTTCCACGCATTCTTGAACTCAAAAGCGTAATCTCCTCTTGCGCAACATACAAGTTTTATTCCCCTGTATATCTCCCAAATCCAGTAATCAGATAATAACTAAGTTCTATGGTTTATAAAAACTTATAAAATTATGTCTCATTACTTCTGATCCATCATGCAGAAATAAAGATAGTTGGGAGAACTATCAACTTCAAATTTATGAGGAACATAAGGCATCTGCTTAACCTTACCAACATTTACAACCACGCCACATATATCTATTAGCATAGACATTAGAACAATATTTTAGAAGTCAAACTCATAAGAAATAATAATGAATAAATCATAGGAACTGAAAATGAAACCAAAACAAATATCACAAAGATTACCAAGAGGACGTTCTGTGTCAACCATTCTAGATTTTATGAATCTATATTTTTCGAAGACAAAGAAACCACGACCAGTTATGTCTTCTGTTACAAAAAGTTTGGTAAGAGAATGAAACTTTATAGAAAGAGGGTGTATATTATTTGTTTGCCATGGTTGGAGACTGAGCACGATAAAATCTTTTAGGAAGTAACATTGACTCTCTTGAATATGTGAAAAAGTCTCCGATTTGTAACAGTCACATGGAATGGTAAATTCAATTTTAACACCCTATAAACAAAATCAGAATATTTTGTATCTTATTAGTAAAACCATATTGATGAAACCTTACTTAGCAAAGACTTAGCAAAGATTTAAATATTTAAGATGAAAAACATGCTACTAACCGTGGTGTCCGCCAGATTCATCTTATTCTTTTGACTAACCCTAATATTGTTATCTTTTCAGAGACTGAGAATCTTCACACAAACCATTTTGTATGTGAAACCAAGAGTAAGATCAGCAATATTAGAAATCTCAAACATGGTGTAAAACTTGTAGTGTATGTTTGGCGATGAAAGAGAGTTCCAGATTTTACAGAAAAGTAAATATAGATAAGAGAAGAAGGTAAGGATAAAATATATGGTAAGGATAGTTTTAGTTGTCAAATCTAAATATTATATTCTGTAAAATTTTCTGCACCTTTTTCGGAAATTGAAAATTGTTTGAATCTCTAATTGTAGTATTTATTACTTAATTTTTTTTGAATTTGGAAAACAGCTTTTTCTGATCATTCCTAGAAACGATAAACATGCATAGTAGAATCAAAAACATTTTTTTTTATCTTGCTAATTTTCATACACGTATAGGTAATTCAAAATCATCTATACTATTAAACGAAAATTAAAATTATTGAAAACAATTACCAAATTAAAAACCGTTCAATAAAATAATAAATTAATTTTTTTATCAATGTCTTCAATATGATTAATCCTTGTCGATTAAAATTTAGGTTAAATTCTCTGCACTTTTTTCGGAAATTGGTAATTGTTTGAGATACTAATTGTAGTATTTATTGTCTACTTCTTTTTGAATTTATAAACCAGTTTTTTTTGATAATTCCTAGAAACCTATACATGCATATACTTTTACTCAATACACGTATAGATAATTCAAAATCATATTTTATTAACCCAAATATGAAAAATAATGAAAACCAAGATTCAATATAGATACTACAATACTTATTAAAATAGTTCAAACAATTAGCAAAATAAAAACCGTCCAAGAAAATAATAAAATAAAGAATTTATCATATTTCAAAATATGATTAATCTTTGTATCTTTCCAGCTTAACTTTGAGAATCTTATTGGCATCAACACATTCTAGATCAGAAACCTTGACATTCTTCTGCACCCCATCGTCAGTTTTAACCTTCTTCATATTAGATTGCTTCGAAGTCTCTCCATTCTTAGGACAATCCTTATTCTCCCAATCATTAGATCCAGCCGTAATCCCTCTATTTTGGTTTCCATCATTTTCCGAGTGCACAATTTTTTGGTGGTACTGGATTATTCAGATGTCTCTGTAATTCCATCTACAGTACACTTAGAAGAAGGAGTAGACAATGAAGAATTTGTTGCATCATCATAATCACTGCTATTAGTAAGCATGAACGGAGCCTATAAATTAAATTTAAAACATCAACACAAAGAGCTAATAACATAATCGTCAGCACTTTTGAAAATATGTAAATTGCGTAAACCTTATACAAAATAACCTGATCATCAGAAGCAATAGAAGATGAGTCAAAGTGAGTTTCAGAATCAACATCAGTCTCTTTTGGCAATTTCACTTCCTAACCACACCCTTGCAACTTTGTAAAAGTCTTTGCCACCACTTATATTATCTTTTTCAACTGAAGCCAGAAACTGAAAAGTCTTCCCACATAGGTTATTGATAGCGTCAAGGACAATGGTAGGATCATCAATCTTGACAAAGATAGGAAACACATTAGTATCATATTATATAACATAAACATTTATGATAAACATAAAAACATAAAATAACAATGTATACCTCTTCAAATTTTCCATCTAATAAATCAACAACAGTTTTACCAATAATCTTAGAAGCAAAACTGTCAAACAGCATCAATTTTGTATCACCAGTCTGGTCCATCACACAGACATGGAGCTTGTACCTGTAAACGAAATATATGCTGAATACTACATTGCTGAAATCTAATATATATTAGAGAATAAAAATTCAATATAATTTAAAGGCATATATACAATTTACCTTGGCTCGACATTGGTTACAGTTTCTAGACAGGTATCACACCAGAATTTAGGTTTGTTTGTTAAATAAACGACTTTACCAATCTGGATGGTCTTCTAACTCTGCCTTTCGGTTGCATTGACGACAACTAAAATAAAACCAACCCCAGTCAACATCAATGGCAAAAACTGTAGCAATAGTTCTCCATTTTCCAACCTATAATAAAAAGATGGGTAACAATAAGACTTATGTGATAGACATAAACGTATAAATTTATACAAATTTATACCTCAACAGATTGAAGAATATCAGCAATGGTTTTTCTAGGATAGTCTAGAAAATTATCTTTCTTAGAAAGAACAATCTCACAGTTAATAAAACCATCTTGAAGGGTCAGACAAAGTCCGTCACTTGGTAGCCTATAAATTTAGCAAGATTAGTCATAGAATGCCATAGGAGACTAAAATAAAAAATACAAAACTATATACATAATATTACTAAAAGTATAAATAGTGCTCACGATGTTAGGAATTCCTCAACTTGAGGAAAATGCAGAGGGTTCATTACCATATCAGAAGCATCAAAAGCATTTGTAATACTTATCTCTCCTATTGATGAACAACAACAGAATTAGTTACTTCATAACTATTAACTACCATATAAAATAAAAATATTACATAATGAATAACCTTTGAAATTATGGAGCTTCACAAAGCGTATAAGCACGATTGTCTTCTCGTCTAGAGCAACGTTTTGACAATGAGCAAAGACTTTATCTCCATATTTACCCCATAAAGTACAGCACAATCGCTCATCACTACCAGTAAGATAAAAGAAAAGAAATACGGGTATAAATAATATAAAATCAAAATTTCAAAACAATGTTGAAAACTCTTTTTGTTTACTTAACATCCCTGATTTGGAATTCAAGCTTCTTTTGCGGCTTGTTTTGAGCCATGAGATTTTCAACCTTCCCAACCGCAACAATCTGACCTAAAATATCTGTAAATAATATTAGGGTATATATTTATTTTGACATATAGATATAAATACTACCGCAAAGATAATCTCGATTAATAGACAACTTACCAGTTAAAATATTTTCATCCAACTTATGATTCTTGACATCTCCAAAATCGGTTAGGTCAAAGAAAACACTTTCTGATACAGAATCACATCTACTAACTACTGTTTTGTTAGTAAAGCTCATTCTGTAACTCACATTTGATATCCTATACTTTCCAGAGGAAGGACTCAAAGAAAAAAATTCGATGATCTTCCAATCACCGACCTTAAGGAATCTTTGAAATCGAGCTATATATGCTTTTCTAACCGTAGCATGCATTTTTAAACCCTAAAAGACAATACAAAAATAAAGATTGGATTGGTTACATAAACATAAAGAAAACCAAAATACGATAACATAGGTGAACATTGTTTTGAAATTACATTTTCATCAGATATAACAATGTCTAATGTCTCTCCTGATCCAATTGTGTATTGTCTCCACACATGCAGGACTTTCACACGTATACGCCAAGATGATTTGAAAGGCTTCACCTCTGTAAGGTATGTTAAACCTATTGGAGGAGACATTTTTGTTAACTAAGGTGTGAATTCGTCGTGAAATGAAACTTAAATCTGGAACACATATTTATATAATGAATTAGTCGGTGAAGAATCTAGAATGTATGGATTACATAATATTCTCTTAGCTACCAAGATTTAGTATAATGGTAATTCTATGAACGGATTTTTTGTCAATATTCTTATTAGTTAAGATATGCTATATTTTTGAATAGTTATAAAGATATTGTTTGGTAAGTTATTAAAATAATTCAATCTTGGTAAGATTGAATTAATATAGCAATGATTCGTGGCATTAATTTTAGGAGGGGAAAAAAATCTTAATTTCCAAATCTTGGCTGATTCGATTTTGGTTTTCAAATAATTAGTTGTACGATTTTTATGTCAATGTTCTCGTTTTAGATTTATCGGAATATAGGTGTTCAATTTAGGAGTTAAATTCGCGATTTATTGAAAGATTTGGCGATGAAGAATTAATTGATCCGGGTCGGGCAATTACCATATCGGATCGGCTAAATTGAGTATGTAAGTTTTCGATAATAGCCTTGGATTAGTTTTTCGCATACTAAAACACAGTGGCATAATATGTAAATAATTAGATTTCGGAAAAAACTTTTAGAAAATTCTTTGTCCCTCATTATCTTTTAATAGTATAGATATACTGATTTTGTAAGAGACCAAAAAGAAAAAGCTTTTTATTGACTATTGAAAGCATATAAAACTGTAGGAAGATTTTGCTAGATTGTAAATGAGACTAATTAGGTTTTTTTTTTTTTTTTTTTTTTGCTGCAAAACTAATTAGGTTTTTATCTATCAAAATTCATATACAGACCCGATTCGATTTCCTCAATGTGCAAATGAGGGTATTATTATCTTCTCGGCATTCAAAACATTAACATACAAAAAAATGGGAGAGAGAACATTCTCTTAACGTATTTGCGACCGCACGTACCATGTTTATTAAACAAAATATTCCATTCCTATCAAGCAACCCACTAACCAAGTACAAAACCAGAGATTATTTTAATGTTGGTTTCGTTTAACTTTTTTGATTTTGGGATTTATATAGTTTAGTAATATACTTTTGCTGTTTAGCTTTATGCATGTCTCCACCACATCTAAAAATATAATTCAACTTGAAAGCTAAAAAGGGTAAAAGTATAAAAAGGAGGAATGCTGCATCCCCCGTCCCTTTTCATTTGTTTCATAGAATTAGAATAGCTTTCACGGTTCACATTTTTCCATCTTTATTTAGATTATATATATTTTATTCTTTTTGGTTAGCTACTCAATCTTACAAGATCGAACTATTCTAATAAGAATTTTTGTTTTTGTTTTCGTGAACACAAAATAACAATATTCTTATTAGGTTATGTTGGTACGGTAGCTATGCAATATAATTTGCATGCCATGATTTGACAACACATGATCTTTTAAGTTTTGGAATTTTTTTTTTTTTGGTTTATTTTTTCGTTTGCATCGATGTCCACTTTTTCGCAGAAGGTAAAAGATTGGAAACGATTTGACTAAAATTTATTGCGGAAAACTGTATATATATTTAAAAAAAAAAAAAAGGATTATTTAAAAAATTTCAAGTGAAAAAAGCTCTAAAATTTTAGGTGCTGTGTTTCCGTCGCTCCGGCTTGTCATCGTCTTTCTATTGCCACCTTCACTCATGACCTAAGTTTCTTCTCTCTCTCTACGATACCTCGTCTTCTTCGACTTCTCTCCGCTCTGACTCAAGTAAGGCGGCGCACCGAGGTTGAATCTTCTTTGTTGATCAAGCTTATATTCCAGTTCTGCTGTTGGATTCTCCCGCATTTAGGTTTCAGTAGTTGTCTATTGCTTCTTTTTATCCGGCAACTGTTTGTGTCTTTTCTGGAACGATGTCAAAAAAGCTGGTGTTTGATTTCTCGAGGAATGTTTAATTTCCTTGTGTAGGATTTTCTTACTGATTTGAAAATTAGTTTGTGAATTATCTGTTCATCTCCCAGGTTGGGTTTTTGTGTCTTAAGTTCCGTGGCTTGTTCGCTAGCTGACTGAAGTTGTATACATTTGTGTTTCGTGTTTTGAATCTCATCATGGAAATTTCCTCTGATCCATCTTCGTGATTTCACATTTAATGACTCTCCCTCAAGCTGCCTGTTCATTGTTTCAATAATGCACACCATGTGTTTGAAGGTTTTTCTCCTTCTGATGTTTAGAAGTTCCTGTTTTCATTAGTAATTACAACCGAATGATCTCTTTAGACTGTAAGGTTTGCACAATAAGACCCGTTTCATAATTGAAGGACTTGATTGTTTTTACACTGTGAATCATTGACATTCTAATCTTCAAACGGAGTGAGTGACAGGATGGCTAAACGGAGGGGAGGATTTTCATGCAGAAACCTGACGAAAAGTCAACTAGGTGGCGTTGTTTTTGGCTGCACAAAGAATACCATCAAGGAATGTATGTCGAAACAGCTGTTTGGTGAGTCTTCTTCTTCTTAATCTCCCATGCTTGTTTGAATATAGCTGTTCTTTTTGCTGTCTACTTTGATTCTTTGCTTGCTCACTGTTGTATGCTTATGCACTTTTTTGTTCTTAAACTCTATCTATCTCCCTCAATGCTTGTATCTATTATTCGGTTTTACTGTGCAGCGTCTCACTTTATCTCTCTGATGATTAAAATTTTCAAGTTGCTGGATGTAGTCTCACATCCCTTGATCTTGCTAGCCGTACTGTTTCTACTTTTATGTATATGCTTCCTGAATCCGCTGATGTTTTGACAGGTTTACCCTATAACCACATTTCATACGTGCAGAAGATTGATATAGGTTTGCCATTGTTTCTTTTCAACTATTCTGATCGTACACTTCATGGAATTTTTGAGGCTGCTGGTTCTGGTCAGCTGAATATTGACCCTTATGGCTGGACCACCAATGGTTCTGAGAGAACCTCATATCCTGCACAGGTACCAGAAGGAGATTTGATCACTTTCATGAATATGTTTTTCTACGATACATTGGATTACATATGGTTTTCAGGAGGCATATCCCCTGCCAACCTTTTCCATAAGCAGTATATATTTCATGAAATATGCAATGGTCTTTTACGGTTTCGCAGGTTCAAATCAGTGTGAGATTACAGTGTGAACCACTTTCCGAGGAAAAATTCAAACCTGCAATTACAGATAATTACTATAATTCTCACCATTTTTGGTTCGAGCTCGATCATTTTCAGACAAGTAAGTTGATATGTCTGCTAACATCTTTTGCTGTGAAACCTAAACCACCCATGAATTCATCAAACACAAGAAAGATCTTTCGCTTGATTTCATCAAGTGAGAAGAAAGAGAACAGTGATGAGGTTAAGCCTTCTGAGAATGAACCAGTGGATAGCTTGGAAGTGTCACTCAGTTCTGGCAGGGAATCTGACTCCTCAGCTGCGGCTTCTCATCCTGGTTTCTCTGAGAACCATTCAGACGTACAGAACCCCAAAAAATTTGATAAGGATTATGTTCTTGAGAAACTGAAGGATCTCGCCTTTAATCATGAGCATGGAGACAATAGTCTTATGAAAACTGTTGAACAAGCTAACATTCCTACCTGCAAGAACTTGGAAGACAAAGATACACTTGAAGAGGAAACATGTTCAGAGGGGAAAAGAGATGGTAGTTCTTTTGTATCATCTCCTCTTCCACGTATAAGCCAGGTATGTTGCTATCTACATATGGTTGGTATTTATTCACACTAGGTCTCCATTTATACTTAAAGTGTTACTTCCTATACAAGTCTATGTGTAAATCTGTTAAGAGTCAACACTTTCCCCTTTATTTCTTCTCAGAACGAACGACAAACCGGATACCTAGGGATTAATTCTAGAGAACCCCCAATTTTCTCAGCCAAAATATCCAAGTTTTAGGCAACCTAACGTCTATTCCCCCTTCAACTTATACCCATCTGAGCTGTCAATTATTAACAGTGTAGAACTCTTTATATTGGCTATAATATTGAAGGAATCGTTAAAAAGAAACTGCTCCATGTCAGCTTATCTTTCAAAAAGTTTTTCTTATTCATGATCTATAGTTAATTGAGACTTATAATTCCCTCCCGGAAGATTATCATGTCTCTTGGGTGTATCAAAATCAATGTGATCATATTGCATTAATATATATCTTTTGCAGTTGATGCATGAGGTGAAGGAACTTAGGGCATACGGGCTGGAAAATTCAACCAAGATATGTTACTTGGAAGAAAAGCTGGTAAGATTTTGTTTAATGCTATTTTGGATTTTCATCCTTCCTGCTGGAATTCTGTTTGCATCTGTAATACGACCACACACACACACTCATCGTATCAGTAGAAATGATTCTCTTTCATGTTCAGTTAGGTGTTCATCTCGATACCATTTGTTCTTGTTTTTGGAACCCATAAGCTCAAAATATAGTGGTGGAGAAACCATGACACTTTTGCTTTTCGATTTTTGGTATTTCAGGCCGAAGCACACAAGGAAATTCATAGATTGAGAGAGCGTTGCAACATGCTGGAGTCCATATCAGGTCCTTTAATCACCAAAGCTGGTGGTAGTGATATGGAGATCCATTCACCAGATGATTCCAGCTTAGATCCAACTGAGGCAATTCTTCTTTTGGGGGGATTTGATAAAGACTCTGAAACATGGTTGTCATCAGTGCAATCATATTATCCATCCAGGAATGTTGTAAAGGCCCATAGTTCAATGAGCTGTATCCGTTCAAATGCTTCAGTGGCAAAATTGGATGGTAAAATTTACGTCTTTGGAGGTGATGATGGTGGCCGTGGCTGGACCAACACTGGTACGGCCTCTCTTTTCTTTCTCTTTTTTATTAAAATGTGTTAACTATTTAGTGCATTAGAGCCTGTATACGATACATATATAAACCTTCCAGATTTTCTTAACAAACAACTAAAAGAACTAGAAAACGGAATATGGGTAGCAAAAGCATACTACTGTGATTTTCAGCAAATTACTAAACTAAATGGCTCAAGTATTTTCAGCAAACTGTGAAGTGAGGTGTATTGATTTCATGCGCTTCACTTCGGCTGTGCATATTTTAAATTAATGTCTACCACTCCACGCTTCTTTTTCTCTCTAACCAAAATTATTTAAGCCTGACCTTTGATTTCTGTTTTGCCTCTTCTTTTTTTCTGTTGAAGCTGAATCATATAACCAGACTGATGGCCAGTGGAGCTTGTGCCCCCCCTTAAACGAGCGTAAAGGAAGTTTAGGTGGAGCCACTTTGGATGGAAAAATATTTGCAATCGGAGGTGGGAATGGGATGGTATCTTTTTCAGATGTTGAGATGCTTGATCCAGATATAGGGAAATGGATCAGAACGCGGTCAATGGGGCAGGAGGTAAACGTTCTTCTCTATTCGCATGACATAGGGTGAAAGCCAAAAGTCTGAAAAGTTGTCAATTAGATCCCCAATGGGAACTTTTTTACAGAATCTCACAGCTAAAGACATAAGTTCCCAAAGAGAATCCATTGTTAAAACTACTCTCTATTTCGCTGAGTTGTACTTTCAAGTAAGGAGTCTCAAGGATAACCTTAGAAATGTAGTTTATGCTTTCACTCACCTATTGGCTATAAGCCTTAGCAAGATGATACCTTGACCTTTTATTCGGCTTTATTCTCTGAGTTATCACTGTTCTTTGATCTCAGAGATTTGCAGTTGCGTCCGTGGAGCATAAAGGTTCAATTTATGCTGTCGGTGGGTTTGATGGTAAAGAGTACCTGAAGTAAGAACATTAAAGCCTATTTTTCTATTTTTTCCCCCTAATCTTGACACATGTGCAGCTAACAAGAACGAATTTATTGGAAACTTACTTTTAACAGCACAGCTGAAAGGTTTGATCCTAGAGAGCACTCCTGGGTGAATATTGCATCGATGAAGTCAAGAAGAGGCTGCCATTCTCTCGTTGTTCTGAACGAAAAACTGTAGGTTTCTTCTCCCCATTATTTTTTCTTTGATAGTAACAAGCAAACGGGGAAAGTGGAGAGTGAGATGGTCTATTCAACAATATATAGACTTTACTGACTATCAATGTTAATTAATTTTTGAATGATAGAACAATTTATCAAATAACAAAGTAATTTGCGACATTCACACACTAACTAGAATAATATCATTTGCATGTTTCCCTTTACATGCGAAATTCTTCACATTTTTGAAATATATAACAGTTATCAGTTTTCCGTAAAGTATTTTTGGAAAATGCAAATAATAAATCTTCCGTTGTGTGGCGTTTACGCTGACAACTAACAGAGAAATTTTGGGTAAGATGTTTAAGGTTGTTTTCATTTGCACGTTTGCAGATATGCGATTGGTGGGTTTAATGGTGAGACAATGTTATCGAGTGTTGAGATATATGATCCAAGGACAGGGACATGGATCACCGGAGAACCAATGAAGGATCTAAGAGGATATTCAGCAGTCGCAGTGGTTAAAGACTCCATATATGTCATCGGGGGATACAAAGGGGAAGCAGAAGACATATTAGACACTGTACGATTAGTTCTGAACTTGAAACGAAAGTAAAACAATTTACATAACCAGAGTTACCAGACCGTTTAATCTTGATCATGTGTGTGTGTACTACAGGTAGAGTGTTTCAAGGAAGGTGAAGGGTGGGAAAACGTGCCTTCTTCCTCGATCGGCAGGCGTTGCTTTCTATCCGCAGTGGCTTTGTAAATGGAGAAACTTTGAAGCTATTTTTTTTTTGTTTGGTGGCTAAGTCATGACTCATGAGAGACAAGAGAGCCATTATGCCTTAAGGAGTTAGGAGGCATAAAGTTTTGGGAAAGAGTTTGCTTAAAGTAGAAGCAAAATGGAAAAATCGATTTGCATGAGAAAAACATCATCCCTTGGGTTCGTTCGGATTCAGTTGGCAACCAATTTTTAAATTGTAGAATTATTATTATAGCTAGTGAGCAAAAAAGATTGTATTCAAAATTCCATAACCCCTAATCATATAAGAAGGGAACGAACGCAACATATCAGGAAAATATAGTAATAATAAATTGTGTAAAACAAGAGCAATTTTTACAAATAGCATAAAAATAATTTTTGTTTCCAAATTTAACACATCATTTTTAAAGTTCTAAAAATATTACAAATTTGATATAAAAAATATATTTAATTTTGGAAACGATTTAAAATGATGTCAAAATCGTCTAAAAATAAACCCTAAAAACTAAACTTTAAATACAAAATAACAAATTCAAACTTAAAATTTTAATTTTTTTTAATATTATTTTTAAAAATTTATGGAGCGTGTACTATAATTATCTATAAAAATTATAATGTTATATCAAAATATTTATATTAGAACAGGAGAAATACCCTAAAATAACAAAACAATCATCTACGATACGATGAAGCAGCGAGATGGACTTGGGCCGAAGCGAATAATAAAAGGCTTGAACTACAAAGGATAAAAGGGGAAATTCCAGAGTGGTCTTACTTACACTCTTTATCCGCTTCGCTAATAAAATTGGCATCGAGTGATAGAGAGAGAAAGAAGAAGAAGAAGAAGAAGAAGAAAAAAAATGCCGTGCCTCAACCTCTCCACCAACGTTAGCCTCGACGGCGTCGATACATCTTCCATTCTCTCGGAAGCTTCCTCCACCGTCGCCAAAATCATCGGCAAGCCTGAGAACGTAATCTCTCTCGATTTATCATCTAATTCGTTTCGTTCTGCTCGACCGTTGTTCGAATTTTGTTTATGTTCTTCATTTTATCCTGAGATTGCCTTGTGTGCGAGCTTTTTTTTTTCTTATAGTTTATCTCCCGTCAGTGACAGATAGGGGGGGGGGGATGGGGGGGGGATCTCGAGTGTTGTTTTCTTAACTTGCAGGATATTCAAACCCTAAGTAATTTTAGCTTATGATCTGTGCTCGTTGTTCCGTTCTATATGACTGGTTCACATTTCTGGAGTCTGCTCTTGACTTGTTTGTACAGTCGTGGTGTTCTTTTGGATATCCTCAAGCTAGGCTTACAAAGATGTAACAGGCCGCATGTTAATCCGATTGCAATGGTATTCAATTCGATTTGGGGTTTGTTTTGTATTTCTCATTGCTGAAGTTTGTTTTCAAAAACAAATATTGGTCTGCTTTGAACATTGCTTGGTCTATGTTAGTGATGTTTAAATCTTTTTTGTCTTTTTTAGATCATCATTTGATTGCACTGTTTTTTTTTTGTATTTTGCAGTATGTGATGATTGTGTTGAAAGGCTCTGTGCCTATGGCCTTTGGTGGGACCGAGGATCCTGCAGCTTATGGTGAATTAGTCTCTATAGGTGGCCTTAATGCGGATGTCAACAAGAAGCTAAGTGCTGCGGTTTCCGCCATTCTTGAGACTAAGCTATCCGTGCCCAAGTCTCGATTCTTCCTCAAGTTTTATGACACCAAGGCAAGCAATTCCCTCTCTTGAAAACTTGTTCGATGGAGTAACATAACATAGTCAAATGTGATGATGAATTCAGGCGTCCATGTCTCATTTTCCATTGTTCGTTGTCTCTCTAGGCCCATCAAAGTCAAGAATATGCACAGTGTTTACACGCTTTACACCAGCACTACTAGGTCATGAATAGGGAACAAATACTTCTTTTGTGTAAGTTCATCATAAGACAGACCTATAACTTTTACTCATAAACTAGGCAAATTAAACAATTAGATCAATTGCAGAAACCGTTTCGACAACTCTAAATCAATCTTTACACCCCACAATATATACGAGGTTCTATTTCTCTAAATCCGTTCTCTAACGGGTTTGGTAGATCATCATCTGCAGTGTTTATGCCTATAACCTGCCTGATGTATCGAATCTACATTTCTTTTCTCTTCTGGTTCTTTTTGCAGGGATCCTTCTTTGGTTGGAACGGGGGCACTTTCTAATTCTGTGGCACGTGAGAGATCAATGTGATTGTCTTGCAATGTATGAACGTATTCTAGCTTCTATGATCTACGCTCATCGATCCAGTAACTCTGAACTATTTCCCGCTGTAAACATACCTAACTTTTTATGGAGTTGCATTAAGAAATAATATATGTTTTATGATGCTATAACTTAGTATTAGAGTAAAAAATGGTTAATAAGTTTTTATCTTTTCTACCCTCGTTATATATCTTTGTTTTTTTTATACTTCGAAGATGAATGTTATAAAAATATGTTCCGATCATATGTCAATTAAGGTTGGAAGTTCGTAGCCCAAAATATAAGATGGGACTGTAACACAGTGTTGTCGATAACCCTTTTTTCCGGTGAGAGTGAATTGAATTTCAGGATTCTGATGAGTCTTAAAAAAGGTTTGACACTGTCAAGTCCACTGCTACTATTCTGACGGAGTAACATTGTTTAACTTTTGTGAAGGAAACTTCCTATCAGTGGAACATTAATGGTCAAAGGCACTTTGCCTAAGTAAATAGGAAGAATTACATAAAAATATTGTGTAAACTACATATAAATACAGCAAATGGTCACTTTTATCAAAATATGGATTATCTATCATATGAAGCAACAGAAATCCAAGTTGGAATACGCGTAATTGTAAACCTATAAATACACAACACTACGCGTGTAGGTGAAAAAAAGGTCTCAATCTGTAACTTCACCGACCTTCAAATCGATCGTCCCATTCCTGATTTGGATCTCGAAATCCCTAAAGAACAAAATCGAATGGTGTCCTCAGATCCCCATGTGCTTCCGGTTTCCACCACCGCAACGGCCACAACCACTCAGCCTCCGATCGTAACCGCTGTGGTGGAATCGCAACCTCCAGCCGTCCGTGCCTTCGTCAACGGCGTAACCGAAACGGTCCGTGGTGGTCTATCTCGTAGCCGTCCATGGTCAGAGCTCCTCGATCGATCCGCTTTCACCAAGCCGGACTCTCTATCCGAAGCCGCGACTCGATTGCGGAAGAATTCTTCTTACTTCAGGGTGAATTACGTCTGCATCATCGCTCTAATCCTCGGCTTCTCTCTTGTCGCCCATCCATTCTCTCTCGTCCTCCTCCTATGCCTCGCCGCTTCTTGGCTCTTCCTCTACTTACTCCGTCCATCTGATCGTCCTCTTATCCTCTTCGGCCGATCTTTCTCCGAATACGAAACTCTCGGCGGCCTGATCCTCTCCACGATCGCCGTGATCTTCTTCACCAGCGTCGGATCTGTACTGATATCTGCTCTCATGATCGGAATAGCAACTGTCTGCGTCCATGGGGCGTTTAGAGCTCCCGATAATCTCTTCCTCGACGAGCAAGATCCTGCCGCCGTCGGATTCCTCTCGTTCATCGGTGTCCCCACGACCTCCTCCGTAGCACCCTCAGCCCCTTCCCCCGTATAATTAATAAATTCCCAGGATGTGGCCAGTCATGGAGTATAGAAATTTTACGGTGGAGATTGTTGTTAATGTAATTTTCTGTGATTCTTCTTCACCATTGTTGCAATGTAAAATTTCATTGAAATGTCCCAAGAGTAAGTAAGCAATTGTTGTTTGGAACGACTTCAGGTTAGCAGCATTCGTGCCGTTTTTATCTCCATAAAACGCCGTGCATTATCTATCTCACTTGTCTTGGAACGCTATGTCGTTTAAAACCAAGCCCAAAGTTAAAACCATGCGTCTCATATTTTTGGCCCAAATAATTTTTAACTTTCCCGCCTTTTATTTTTAGGGAGAAAAATAAAAATAAAAATAAATAAATTATGCACTCTTCCCTCTCTATCGTCTAGAGAAAGAGTTCTTAGTCGTCAAGTTCAGTTTTCCGGCTGATTAGGAAAAATTCGAAACCCTAGAACTGAATTAATGTCGACGTGGCAATTATTTTCCCATTTCAGCAGCAATGGTTTTGTAATTGTAAGTTTCAGACAAACACAATTTGCTCTGAACGATTTATCATATTCAATAGTTCTTACAATGCCTTTTATATTAGACACATCAGAAGCAAAATTACTGAAAGAAAAACTTACGGACATGAGCTCAACTAGCTCCACTAAGCCTATTAAAACGCAAGACCAATTCAAACTAATGAGACGTGGTCTCTTATTCCTAAACTTCTCTTATTCCTAAACTAAGCAAGACAACAACTGAAACAAGACTCAACAAATTCTCCTTTGAACTGAACTTCCTCATGCTCTCAGTTCACAACACTCATTCCAAACGCTTCTCGGATCCTCTGAAAAATCACCATCTTCAAAGGCTTTGTCATGATATCAGCTACTTGTTCCTCCGTGTTGCAATAATCAAGCTTAATCACTCCTTCTTTAGTTAGCTCTCTGAGAAAATGATAACGAACCTCTATGTGCTTGGACCTCCCGTGCATCACTACAATTTTGGACAGTTTAATAGTAGATGTGTTGTCACATAACAACACCATCTCACCATCTTGTTCATGTCCAATCTCCTTCAGAACTCTACACATCCAAATGGCTTGACAAGCACACGTTGCCACTGCAACATACTCCGCTTCAGTGGTTGATAAGGTCACAATAGGCTGCTTGCGCAAAGACCAAGCAACAACTCCTCCGCTCATCAGAAAGACATAACCTGAGGTGCTCCTGCGATCATCGATGTCTCCAGCGTAATCACTATCAGTGTACCCAACAAGCTCTGTTTTGCCTATTTTCTTGTACCAAATCCCATACTCCATTGTTTCCCTCAGATATCGCATGATTCTCTTCACTACGGCAAAGTGCAGCTGAGTGGGATTAGCCATGAAGCGACTAATGAGACTCACAACAAACATTAAATTCGAACGTGTTGCTATGAGATACATTAAGCTTCCCACCATCTGCTTATACAGCGTTGAATCGACCTTCTCACCATCTTCATCTCGACCAATCTTCTGACCTGAAACTATCAGATTGCATACCAGATTGAATTTCTCCATTTCAAATCTCTTAATCAATTCGGCTGCGTATTTCTTCTGACAGATGAAGATTCCATCGTTCCCCTGCATCACTTCTATACCAAAGAAGTATCTCATCCTTCCCAAATCAGTTATGTCAAACTCATTCTTCATAAACTCTTTGAACTCATTCAACAGCTTATCATCATCACCAGTGAACAACAAATCATCAATATAAATGCTAACGATTAAAATTGTACATCCCCTACGTTTGATGAACAAAGTTTGCTCATTCGGGCTGCTCTCAAAACCTTCCTTACTAAAATAGGCTTCAATACGGCTAAACCAAGCTCTTGGTGCTTGTTTAAGCCCGTAAAGAACTTTGTGTAGCATATAGGCTAAGTGTTCCTTTTCTGTTGCTTGATAACCTTGAGGTTGCTCCACAAAGACATTTTCTTTTAACTCTCCATGTAGAAACGCAGATTTCACATCCAACTGGTAAATTTCCCAACCTCTTTGAGTTGCTAAAGCGATTATCATCCTCACAGTATCCATTCTAGCCACTGGTGCGAAGACATTCGTATAATGTATCCCATATTCTTGAGCATACCCTTCACTACAAGTTTAGCTTTGAATTTGTCAACCTCTCCTAGCTCGTTGAACTAAGTTTTGTAGATCCACTTTACACCAATCGCTTTGGCTTCATCTGGAAGCTCCACCAAAGACCAAGTCTGGTTTTTCTCTATTTATCTTATCTCCGCATCCATCGCTTCTCTCCATTTTAAGTGTCTTGCAGCTTCTGGAAAAGATGTCAGATCTGAGATGACCATAAAAGCCAAATTTTCAGACTCAACTCTTGCCATATTTTTCTTTTTTCTACATCAGATAGCTCTGCTCCACTAGTGTAATCTGCAGCCTAAATTGGTGGTCTTCTCGACCTACTTGGAGCATCTGACCTAGCTTGATTTTCACCTCCACATTCATCTTCTTCCACCGCTGTTTCCACTTCTTTTGTTTCCACTTCTTCCTCTTCATTTTTATTTTCAATAACCGCATACTCATCTTCATATTTAACTCCATGTTCTGTTCAGCTGAGAGACTATCACCCCAATCCCACTTCTTTTTCTTCTTCAAAATCACATTCCGGCTGGTATGGATCTTTTTTGTTATCGAATCATACATTTTGTAGGCTTTTGACTCGCTGCTATAATCATTCAAGACACACTTCACACTCTTGTCGTCGAGCTTGGTTATTTTGACATAAGGGACATGAACATGTCCGATGCAGCTGAAAATTCTAAAGTGTTCAACAGATGGCTTGCTGCCACTCCGTGCTTCTTCTGGGGTCATGTCTTTCACGATCATTGTGGGGGATTGATTAAGGACATGATTTACCCACTATACCACATCAGCCCAAAAGTTCTTTGGTACTTCCTTCTCTGACAGAACCACTTTCACCATATTCATGATAGTACGGTTTTTTCGTTCAGCAACGCCGTTCTGTTGTGGGGTATACGTGGTGGTCAGCTGTCACTAGATTCTATGTTTCTTGCAGTACTCATTGAACTCAGTAGAGTTATAGTCTCCTCCTATGTATGTTCTTAAACATTTGATAAAGCTTCCGGTTTGCTTTGAACAACTTGAATTAGTGAAAAGCTTCTGACTTCTCTAGCACAAAATAAATCCAAGTCTTCTGTGAGAAGTCATATATGAAGCTTATCAAATACTTTTTCTGGCTGTTAGATGGTGGGGTGATTGGACCACATAGATCAGAGTGAATGAGTTGCAGCTTCTCAGTTGATCTCCACTTGCTTTGTCTAGAGAATGGTACTCGATGTTGTTTCCCTTTGACACAAGCTTCACATGTGACATCCATGAGCTCAAAATATGGTAACTCAGTGACGATCTCCTTCTTTCGAAGAGTGGAGAGACCCTTTTGGCTAAGATGTCCGTATCGATTATGTCATAACTCTGCTTTGTCAAAGCCATCAACCTGAAGACACCTTTCTTCCTCTGTCTTTTTGCTTGTCTCACCGAGCAAGATGAACATCCGGCTTGAGCTCATGGCTGATTCTGCTATCTTTCCTTTGATGGGATGATATATGCTGCAAGTCTTTTGGTTTCCTCATTTGATCAGCACATCTAACCCATTTTCTTGTAGTTGCCCAACGCTTAGTAGGTTGTTCTTCAACTCAAGTACGTAGTACACATCATTAAAACATAGCTTATTCCATTGAGAATGATTTTTACCACTCCTTTTCCATTGACCTCCATTTTGTGATTGTTCCCAAGCTTAACATTGTTAGTGAATGCAATGTTAAGGTTGGAGAACATGTTGCGATCTCCACACATGTGGTTTAAACATCCAGAGTCCACAAACCACACATCACCTCTCTTTGTTCCTTGAAACTCAACATACGCCATGAGAAGAACTTCCTCCTATTCTTCTAGCTCAGCATAGTGAGCTCCATTGCCTCCGTTTGGACACTTATATTGGAAATGTTCCAAATTATGACACCGATAACACTCAAAAACTGCCTTGTTGAATGAGCGTCCCTTGCCTCGGCCTCGACCTCTATAGGATCCCCTGCCTCTTCCTCTGACATTGAGTGCTTATCTTCCTCTTTATAACTAAGTTTCTTAAACTTCTTCTCATGTGTAGACAATAAGTTTTGTAATTCATCAATGGTCATGTTGCTCATGTCATTGGATTCTTCAATAGAAACCACCACATAAGTGAACTTGTCGGTTTGAGTACAAAGGATCTTCTCAACAATCTTCTAATCTGGTATTTCCTCACCATTGCTCCTCATCTTATTTGATATCGCCATCACTCTCCCAAAGTATTCATCAATGTTTTCTTCAGCTTTCATCGAAAGGAGTTCGAAATCTCTTCTTAGAGTTTGTAGGAGAGATCTCTTCACTATTTTGTTGCCACCAAATTTTCTTTTCATTGATTCACACACAATCTTGGAGGTTCTGCGATCCAAGATCTTTTCAAACACAACTCGATCAATCGCTTGGAACAGGTAATGTTTCACTTGATGATCTTTCATCTTGGCCTCATCATACGTCTTCTGTTGCGCCAGACTCATTGCGATTCCTACAGTAGGCTTTGTGTAACCCTCGGCCACCAGACTCCACAATCCCTGTGCTCGCAAGAGATTCTCCATCAATCCACTCCAATGATCTTAGTGACCATCAAAGTGAGGAATTTTGGTAAGGATTTTATCTTCGCTCATGTTTTCTTTCTTCTCTCTTTTGTGATCAGTTTATGTATTTTCTCTGATACCAATTGTAATTGAAAGTTTCAGAGAAACACAATTTGCACTGAACGATTTATCATATTCAATAGTTTTTACAATGCCTTTTATATTAGACACAATATAAGCAAAATAACTGAAAGAGAAACTTACGGACATGAGCTCAACTAGCTCCATTAAGCCTATTAAAACGTAAGACCAATTCAAACTAATGAGACGTGGTCTCTTATTCCTAAACTTAAGCAAGACAACAACTGAAACAAGACTCAACAGGTTTCCGGTGGGAAGTCGCTGGCCGGATTCTATAATCTGACTCCGATTCTACTCCAACCAAAACAGCTCCTCTACCTTCCATGGCCGATCTCTTGCTTCAAGGTGATTCATTTTTTCCTTTTCTTTTTATTTTTTTAACGATTCGTTTGTCATGTGATGTGCGGAGATTGAATTATCATTTTGATGAAGGATGCTCGAAGCTTATAGAACTGGAAGAAGCGACGCCTGAGGAAATCCCAATGTTCAGGACTAGGCTGGGGAAGTCTGTACCTCTAAAAGAGTCTTCGATTGCTAGAGCCAAATCCATTTTAGCAAATGACAAGGCTGCTATTCAGGTATGTTACTTTACAGTAGATCAATTGCAGAAACCGTTTCCACAACTCTAAATCAATCTTTACACCCACACTATTGTTTGTTTTGAGTTATTTACGAGGTTCTACTTCTTTAAATCCGTTCTTTAACGAGTTTGGTAGATCATCATCTGGAGTGTTTATGACCATAACCTACCTGATGTATCAAATCTACATGTCTTTTCTCTTCTGGTTCTTCTTGCAGGGATCATTCTTTGGTTGGAACAGGGGCACTCTCTAATTCCGTGGCAGGTGAGAATTTAATGTGATTGTCTTGCAATGTATGATCGTATTCTAGCTTCTCTGATCTACTCTCATCGATCAAGTAACTCTGAACTATTTCCCGCTGTAAACATATCTAACGTCTGATGGAGTTGCATTAAGAAATAATAATTATGCTTTATGATGCTACAACTTAGTATTAGAGTTAAAATGGTTAATAAGTTTCTCTTTTCTACCCTCGTTATATATCTTTATGTTTATATTTCGACGATGAATGTTTTTAATAGATGGTTCAATCATATGTCAATCAAGGTCAGAAGTTTGTAGTCCAAAATATAAGACTGGCTGTAACAGTATTATAGCCTTGTAGGTAACCTTTTATTTTTTTCTCCAGTGAGATTAATTGGATTTCAGGATTCTTGCAAGTCTAAAAAATGGGACGATTAATTTGAAGGTTGGAGAAGATGGTCATTTCCTTTCGGGTTCTCTCAGTACTGAATCCCCTAAGTCATGTCCTCTTTTTGCAGACAAGAACAAACGTTTCAAGTTTTACTCGAGTCCGCTCGTGAAGATCACCTCCAAATCAGGACCACTTATTGGAATGGGCAAACATAACAAGAAGATGGGGCAGACCCCGGAAAGGCCTTCAGTTTCCTCATCGAAAAAGCAATCGAAAGCCAACCGCTTAACACAGGTTGGCCCGTTTAAAGGCTGCATGGTGTCTCACGATGGTATTACTCCTCTTAGCACTAGGACGCGGATGGAGGTAGGAATAGTAGTGCGGAACATCATATTCTTGAAAGAAATTTTAACATTGTCCACGTTGAAAATTTGGTACTTCTTTCTCGACCCAAGTTGTCAGATGCTACTCCTAATACCCTTGGTGCTGCTTACTTAGTATTATATACTATGCTAATGTAATAATAAAATTGTATCTATGATTGACTTTATCACAAAAAATATTGAATGGACTATCTGACAATTGAAAATGATATAGTTAAAGAGTTCGACTATATAAGTTTGATGGATGAGTTTGCAAGTAGAAATACATAGTCATATTTCAGAAATAATATATTAATATTTATTCTTTTCAAAATATTATTAAATATTAATATTTGTTAAATTAATTTTAAAAAATTTTAAGAGACCAAAATTTTTTATCGCTTATAAGCTTTTAGTCTGACAAATCTCAGGATCGGCTCTGCTCGTGTTATTTTTTCTTATTTTCAATAATGTAATTAGTCAATGAACGCTCTTTCTTCTCTGATTTATATCAACAAAAAAAACTGATGTGAGCATAAGAAAACCCTTAATATGTATTTAATTCGCAGATTTTTTTTTTTTGAAACAAAGTTTTCTATTAAAAGTGAAAGAAAGAAAAAAAGCCCAAGCTCTAATGTTTGGAGTTGTGACCGAAGCCTACAATAGGGCCTTAAGCCCAATACAAATCAACAGTAAATCGGAAGTTTTGCCTGTGTAGCCGATTGTTTCGTTTAGTCCAAATGGAGTACAGGGAGCACTGCCAAGCGAGGAGGGTCAAGCGCTTGTCTCTTTCGACCCAGGAAGGGTTTGCATCTGAGAGAGAGTGTTTGTCTAGGTACGAAGAGGTTGGATGTTGCATCTTGCTGCTATGGAGGTCCAAAATGTCCAAGCAAATCTACACTCAAAGTCACGACTTTCGTAAGAGAAGTTAAAGACAAGACACTGAGCATCTGTTGTGAGTCCCCAGCTGAAGATTCGATCCCTAGTTGGGCATCGATTTAGCACAAGAAGCCAGGTAAGGAAATCATGTTTAGGGAGTCCAAACTGCGTTGTACCAAGAAAGCAGTGGAGATGTTTAACTAAGGAATTGATATAAACTCTTAAGAAGTTACAAAATACAATTATTTTGTTCATGTTATAAAAAGTATTTGATTTTATGGATATATAAATAAATATAATAGGAAGAAAATTTATACTCGTAATTGGATCGGATACTGAATATAAGAACAATGAGAAAGATAGTTTATTTCGTATATTGATGTTCAAATGTTGTGTCAAATACAATTGCAAACAATCGTTTATATAGATAAAAATATAATTTACTGTGTATGCATAGTAACGGTGGGCTCCACACAAAATATTATTTTACACTAAAGAAGTCAGTATTTGTGCGCACGTAAATTTGCCGAAGCTCATCTTCTCGAAGCACCATTTTTATGACTGTTGTTTTTTTTATTACTTTTTGTAACAGTTCAATTAATTAATTAAGAAATTGTTTTATTCTTTTGTTACATGGCTGAGTTATGCGGTTTTCTTTTTTTTTAGAAGTTTTGAGTTTCGATTTTCATTTTTTTTGGTAAATCTTCAAAAAAAACACGAGAGATTATGTTTCCCTGACACCATTATCAGAACAAATATTCATGCGTTTGAATTGTTTATGTTTCTGTTGCGTTCTTGTGCTTGTTCAGTTATATACGATATGTGTGGCCCTAACCCATAACGAGTAGCACATATTAAAGATAAGTTATTACTAAGCATCAAGCTGCACATACAAAACATAACTTTTTTAACTCTTAGACCATGGATAGTTTAGTTTTAGGCCACCAAGATCTAGCTACTATTAAACAAAAGAGTACGAAGATTATAAAGCATTTCCCCTGTAGGCTTGCTTCTCCTTCTTTTTCTCCCACCACCACCTTCTCACAAAGAAGACTGTTAAACGAACCCTGGAAAACATACGACTACTAATTAGCTACAAGTCAACGTCAGAATAAACAAAAAAAAGAGAAAGAGAGGTTCTGTATGGCTGTACGAGTCGGCATAAAACATTACCGGGCCTGCTTGAGTACTTGTCAACCTTTAGTCTCTTTGGGTTTCGGTGTTTAGGTTCAGGGGGCTTTGGAAAATGGCAACGAGGTATCCGAACTTGCAAATGAGCAAACGGAGTTACCAGCGGGTACATCATCATTAAAAGGTATTGAGGTGGTAGATTCAACTCTTGATCCTCCGTGTTGGCAAAAAACTCAAAAGCATGCAAATCAACCATACCCATGTCCACTCCCTCCTCCACCATTTCAACAAAATTCCAAAAACCCTCAAGAACGGTCTCCCGACTAGGATACCCACTTATCTTTCGCAAAGGTATTAATGCCTCACCCCTCTTTCGCGAAGGTATTAATACCCTATCATACCCAAGAGAGAGCTGAGAGAAAAAAGAGTACCTGCTATCAGTTGGCTTGAAAAACTCAAACCGAGGGTCTACAATCACCCTCTTCTCTATATCATCCCGCAAGTACAGCCCATAAACCGCTTGAAACTGCGCTGTGAGCTTAATAATACCAAGCTCCTTGCGCGTGATCCCTTCAGGAATTAAGGTTGTGAACTTTGGAGGCGGCAGATCAATCCAGAGAGATGGAAGCGGACCCACGGGAGGACGCCCAAGATCCGCCGGACCTTGGTCAGAATTGTTTTGCAAGTCCTTTGGTTGTGGGCTGGGCGGCGGATGCTCTCAAAATGCATGATCCTGACTCAGGATCAGCATTTGCTGGTAACATGCATGATAAGAAACTGCGCTCCTCCAAAAGCGGCGGCTTGAAACATCATTCATTTCAATTTCCAAGGCCCTTATCTTGGCATGTGAATCGGCTGGCCTATCATGGATCGGTGTCATAAGAAGTTCAATTATCTGAGACTCCCCTGGTTCCCACATAAGGTGTCGAGGTGGGAATGGTATCCTTTGACCCAATGTTTTAGCAAGAAACTCAAAAACATGCAAGTCAATCATACCAATCTTCTCCACTCCTCCCTCATCCTCCTGCTTTTCCAATTGAGCAAGAAGATCGAAAAACCCCTCAAGAACAGTCTCGGAACTAGCATCAGCATTCTTAGTCAGCTCTTGGCAAGGCTTTGATACTGCCATATACCCAAGAAAGAGCCGACAGTAAAAAGAGAACTTGCTATCATCAGTTGGTATATACCCAGCTAAGAGCCCATAGTAAACAGAGTGATTGCTGTCATCAGGTGGCTTGGTCATGAACTCAAACCGAGGGTCCATAATCACCGTCTTAATCAGAGCCCGCTAGAAGAAAATCCCATAAACCGCCATAAACTGCGCTGTGAGATTAATAATACCAAGCTCCTTGCGCGTGATCCCTTCCGGAAGAGATCTTGTCAAGTTGTGAGGGTATATAAGCGGATGCGGATCATCGAATGGATTTGCGGTCCTCATAAAGCAGCCGTCTGCTGCATCAATCACAAATTGGTGCATGAGCTTTCTCCGGAGTTCTGAATCTGCAGGAGATTAATGTAAATTATTTTGCACCGATTGCAAACCTTCCGGCTTCCAAATGGACATTTTTGTTTTCTACAAAACGGAAAAAAATAATATAACATTCAAATCAATTCAAATGTGGTTCTGCTACAGAAAGAAAGTTTTACAGCCGTTTACCTGTTTCTCCATTGGTAACAAGGCTCCCAATGACAAGTGTTGGTTCTACCGCAGTCACAAGTTCCAGAAAGAAGATTCCACTTGACAGATTCTTGTCCTAATATCAGAGAAAAGCAACCATCAAACTGTTACGTTTCTGAAGAATTTGGTCTCCGTGAATCATATATATCCCTACTTGGTTGACACTTACTCTAAAGCGAGTCAATCAGTTTATTAGAAATATCTCTTTAGTGTTCATGTAACGCCCCGACCGCCACCTAATGGGCCCCACGTCCGTTCTCAGCCCGTGGGCCCATCCTTAGCTTGACGGTCGGTACGCTACGTCCGGGAGGCTTTAAAGACTTGTTTACCGACCCTACAAATCACCACGTGATCTTTCCCCGTGTTTTGTCCTCACTCACACGGTTCCGACAATCACTTCCCGGAAGGTCACCCATCCTGAAATTGCTCCAGCACAAGCACGCTTAACTGTGGAGTTCTCTCAGGACAGTTGACCGAAAAGATAAGTGCACTTTGGTGACATAGGTGGCCAAATCAATTCTTTTAAACCTCTCCGCATGCACCACCATATTTCCTGAAACCGGGATGTTACAATTCACCCCCACTAACAGATCGCAACGTCCTCGTTGCGCACCAAGACCGTCACCCCCGACGGTGTGAGCCCTCTTGACTCCACACTCGTCTGGGTTCGGCTCTGATACCACTTGTAACGCCCCGACCGCCACCTAATGGGCCCCACGTCCATTCTCGGCCCGTGGGCCCATCCTTAGCTTGACGGTCGGTACGCTACGTCCGGGAGGCTTTAAAGACTTGTTTACCGACCCTACAAATCACCACGTGATCTTTCCCCGTGTTTTGTCCTCACTCACACGGTTCCGACAATCACTTCCCGGAAGGTCACCCATCCTGAAATTGCTCCAGCACAAGCTGGCTTAACTGTGGAGTTCTCTCAGGACAGTTGACCGAAAATATAAGTGCACTTTGGTGACATAGGTGGCCAAATCAATTCCCTTAAACCTCTCCGCATGCACCACCATATTTCCTGAAACCGGGATGTTACAGTTCATTACTTGTTTCTATCAACTACTTGTTGAATCTACTAAAATTAAACATGCACCAGATCAGAGTGGTAAATACCAATCCATCGAATCTCTCTAGTTATATATATCTAATCACCGACACAGACCTAACTGATTCTACATGTACATCTACAGATCCGGGAACCAAACTGGATCATAAGTTTCTTCAATCCAAAAGCTCAAGGATATTTAAACAAGGGTAAATACGAACAAGGAAGACTCTTACCTTTTCGATTGTTCAAGGCGTCGGAGGGAGGATCTAACCCAGGGCTTTCCGAGAGATCTATTTATATACGTTCTGGGCACTTAAATTTGGGCTATTTTCTAGGGCTTTAATAACTAGATTAAGGCCCATTTCTAAACAAAATGTGTTTCTCAGGTTTTGTTTTAAAGTCCATTCGCTTTATAAATTCTTAAATCTTTAAAGTCCATTCGCTTCTCAGGTTTTGCTCCGGGAACGGATCCGAACGCAGTGGGTTCATTGATGACAAGGAGCTTCAAGGGGCTCTCTCTTCTTATAAGCAGCATGAGAACTGTTCATCTTCTTATGTATCTTTTCACCAACAGCAATGCCATGAAAATCGGTGAGTTCTCTGTATTCTTTGATTCGGTGAATTTGAACATAGTTTCCTAGATTCGATCAAGATTGTTGGTTTCTCAAGTTCTTGTCATCACTTCTTGCTCAGCCTTCATTTCATTATTGAGTTTGGCACTTAGAAAGATGTAAAAAATCAACTTTTTCTTCTTCATACTAATTGGGTTATATCGTCTGTTACCATGTTGAGCAAATTTAACAAAGCTCGATATATAGACTTCCGTGAACTACGTGCAAGTACCAGTGGCGGAGGCACTTGAAGGGAGAGGGGGTCAGCTGACCCCAACTAAATTTTTTTTTTATTTGTTATGCTTTTAAAGAAAAAAATTATGACCCCATATAAAAAAATATTTGACCCCATTAAATTTATGACTTCATAGTTTTATTTTAGTTTCTTAGTTGGGCTTAAGTTTAAAATGGTTTGTAACCCAATAAAAATAAAGTAAGTTATTAAGTTATCAATAATAGCCCAATTTATTTAATACAACATTAAGTTATCGCATTGGTGATCAGTTTTTAATTGACTGTCTAGTTTGTTTTATCGAAAAAAGTTATTTGAAGATGTAACAAATGAAACAGTGAACTTAAAATTCGATTGTAGCTTTTTAACCGTCTATAGACTATTTTTTAATGTATTCGGTGGTAAAATAATTTTCTGCCACCGCCACTGCGTGCAACAGAGTGCTCACCGTCTCTCTTATGTAGCTGGATCTTTTGATTTCATTATTATAGTTCTAGTTGAGATCATAAATAATCATTCAAGTTACATTCTTTTTTCTCTTGCTAGCCTGGTTTTCAATTGCTTTCCTGTAGTGACTTAAGCAATCTCCATGTTGCAGGGCCTAAGGAGTTTACTGCACTTTTCTACAGTCTTCAGAACTGGAGGGTAAGTTTGAGTTTTAGGATAGCAAGATTAGTTGAAGTTCACACTCATGTTGATTGGTTTTGGGTTTGGTTCAGTCCCTCTTTGAGAGGTCTGATAAGGACAGAAGCGGGAGAATAGATATAAATGAGCTGAGAGATGCGCTTTTGAGCCTCGGGTTTTCAGTTTCTCCTGTGATTTTGGATCTTTTGGTTTCCAAGTTTGACAAAAGCGGAGGCAAGAACACGGCCATCGAATATGACAATTTTATTGAGTACGTTGTTCGTTCCGTACCCTCTCTTTCCTTTTTTTTTTTTTTTTGGCTCTGATTGTTGCTAATTAGTCATTATGCTTTGCCTTGATGCAGGTGCTGTCTCACTGTTAAGGTACGTCTATCATTTACTCTGTTGCTGTCTCATTCATACTGCTCATAGATAAGTGCTTAAGCTCAAATGAGACTGAAATCTTTCTCAAATTAAACTTTAGAATTCTTTCTCTTAGCTACAGAACAAAACTATCTATAGTAGTGATGAGCTTTATGATTTCTCTGTTCTCGGGGTTCGTCCTTGTGGGATTAAGCAGCTCATGTTTTGATATTTTTCTCTACTGGTTTCTGGCTTTAATGTGTAGAATGCTGTTCTTGAGCTTGCGAGAGTATTAAAGGCAACAGAGCAGGTAGTTTCTGGCAAGCTCTACCGTCTTACTCTTGAAGTTATCGAAGCTGGTGAGAAGAAGATTTATGAAGCTAAAGTTTGGATGAAGCCATGGATGAACTTCAAGCAGCTTCATGAGTTCAAGAATGTCATTCCCTCCTTCACTACATCCGACCTTGGCTTGAAATCAGGTAATCAGCTGTGAAGTGAAAATAATCACGCCGTGTCTGGTTTGGTAATATGATAACTATGATCTGCTTGTCATTTCTTTTGATCAGTTAGTTATTAGTCACTCATCTTATTTCCCTGTGGAAATAAAAGAACTGTATTGTTTAGTCTTCGTATGTGTTGCGTTGAGATGCATAAAACTGTGAGCAGTGTGTTTTTACTCTTTGACGTGTTCTTAATGTCATTGCTCTGTTTGAGGCAGATGGGAATGGGTTTGAATGGAGATTGGTATCAACAAATGACCCTGAAGTCCAAGAGACAGCAAAACACGCCATGAAATCGATTCAACAGAGATCAAACACACTGTTTCCTTATAAACTCATAGACATAATCCTAGCCAGAGCAAAGGTTGGATTGTTTCTCAAGTTCACAATCAGTCATTTTAACTCAACGAACCATAACATATAGTTAAGTAAAGATACTTGTATGCGTAGGTGGTGGAAGACCGTGTGAAATTTCGAACTGCTTTTGAAGCTAGAGAGGGGCAACAAACTAGAGAAGTTCATGGTTGAAGTGATGAAGAATCAAAACGGCAAGTACTAGAGTTGTGGGATCGCTGTTGCCTGTTGGGTTGTCATATTGTGAATAGCTTTTATAGGATAGAACTGCTGTTGTGATGAAAATAAGCGTGGTACTTGTTTGCGCTGTGGAAAAAGGTTTTCTTGTAAGTAAATACAATTACTTCATATGTAAAAAATCCACTAAACATTGGAAGGAAAAGGGATAACCGGATAATTAATGTGTTTGAACATTATTAAACTTTGAAACCTAGAGTCAGAGCCGACGACCACACCAAATCACAAGAGTCATAATGAAGTCAAAAACCCTTTACACAGATAAATCATGACACGAAAAGTCCCAATATTAGATTAATTTCTATCAATAAATAGAGGATCCGGTTATGTCCACTACGGAGCATGATCATCAATATTTCACTCACATGCCCTTCAAAATGCTTTTCTTAATGTTCATTACGTTACCAAACAAAAGAAACGAATACACCACATTGACTTGATAATCGGAGAAAATGCGAAGCTACGGGAGAAATCAGAAACACATCTCTCATCTTTTAAATAATACTAGGTCCGGATCCGCGCTACGCTGCGGGTGGTAGATTTTTTCTGTCGCGGAAATATATTAGAAATATGTTCATTTTATATATAATATGATTTTGTTTTTCTTTGAACAAATTATGAATCTATATATCATTATAAAAATTTAAAATGATGGTATGTATTATTTATTTTAATTTGATTGGTTGTGTTTTTAAAATGATGGAAATATGTTCATTTTATATATAATATGATTTTATTTTTCTTTGAACAAATTAGAAATTCATATATCATTATCAAAAAATTTAAAATGATGGTATGTATTATTTATTTTAATTTGATTATTTTTTAAAAAAATTAAAATGATTGTATGCATTATTTATTTTAATTTGATTGGTTGTGTTTTTAAAATGATGGAAATATGTTCATTTTATATATAATATGATTTTATTTTTCTTTGAACAAATTAGAAATTCATATATCATTATCAAAAAAATTAAAATGATGGTATGTATTATTTATTTTAATTTGATTATTTAAAAAAAAAAAAAATGATTGTATGCATTATTTATTTTAATTTGATTGGTTGTGTTTTTAAAATGATGAAAATACGTTCATTTTATATATAATATGATTTTGTTTTTTCTGAACAAATTAGAAATCCATATATCATTATCAAAAAAATTAAAGTGATGGTATGTGTTATTTATTTTAATTTGATTAGTTGTGTTTTTAAAATGATGTGTTTTTAATGAAGAAATGATGTGGCAAACTGGAAAGATGATGTGGCAAGCTGGAGAGCTAATGTGTATTAATTAAAATATTTTGATTGATTTGTATTTTTAATGATGTGTCAGCTCTAGATTACACCAAAAAGCTAAGGTGTGAGCATTGGAAAAAAAACAACATGTCAGCCAAAAAATTGGTGATCTGTATTATTTCTTATAATTTTATTGGTTAGGTTTTTTAAATGATGACTCACTCTTTCATAATCTTTCATAGCAGTCAACAAAATAGTGCCAGAATAAGAACAGTCACTACTGAAAATTACAATTATTTTCTAAAAGGATTGAACCCACATTCAACAAACACAAGGTAAAACATGATTCGACCCTAGCTACTTAAGGTATAATTCGACCTTATCTACTCATGATTAATGCACAAACATATTTATTCATGAGTCGAATATGCCAAGAGGCACCAAAACTATGTAAAGGAAAGAACATAATGGATTCGCCTACTCACAACAATGTTTGGATTAGAAAGATTCTTGAGAAGTCGTACTCTTCCTCAAGCTCTCGAATGTGACCCTACAACAAGGAGGATTCAAGCGTAAAAATAAAGAAAAATTGTTGTCAAAACGCACGGGAACAGATTCACAGATTTCTCCTAAGAAATCAACAAATTCAAAAGCTTTCTTAGTAGAGAATAGCAAACAACTTTTATTTCAGTCATCAACCTAAAGAAGCTAAAGCTCTATGCAAAAGAAAACTCACACTAAACCCAATTTAGAGCTTTAAACCCTAAAGTTTTCTTCTCAGCTATCAAACAGAGACCTCAATCCAAGAAAAATCATTATTTAGTAAAAAAAAAAGTTTGAGAGATAAACTAAGATCCCGACAACCATTCTTGTATTAACCCTATACGACAAAGAAAACAAGTGAACAACAAACAAAAAACAAAAATTCTTAAATCCTCCACATCTGCAATGAGGAACAAAAACATTGCAAAACCCATTACAATTAGAATTGAAAACACACAAGTCTCAGTTTCAAAGAAATCAACAAAATGGTAACGGAATAAGAACAATACATCAAAATAAAACTAACCTCTTCTACGGCAAATCGGATGTGCGGATGATTGTCAAAAACATTATGACCAATGTCATTTCTCCAGTTATGTATGTCTGCCCTTGCAAGGTTATTGGCTATCATGTGGTTGTAGATCGCGGTAAAATCAGCATCACGGTTCATGAAGTGATTTTGCTAGAACAACCTCTCTCGACAAAGAGCAGGGAAGTGTGATGGAGTCATACCACACTTTCCATAAATAGGGTGAAAGACATGAGAAATAACAATCCACAAAAAAAAAACATACCACACCACACCACAGTAATGGAGTGTGCAAGAATTGCATCGAATATCATAGACATTGAACATATCTCCTTCAAGCTCTGGAGCAAGACCACAAATTTGACACTCCATGTCTGAAAAACATATATGAGATTATTATTTTGAAAACTAAATCAGATTCAACAAACACAAGGTAAAACGTGATTCGACCCTAGCTACTTAAGGTATAATTGGACAATAGCTACTCATGATTAGCTACTAATGATTAACGCACAAACATACTTATTCATGAGTCGAATATGCTAAGAGACACCAAAACTATGTAAAAGAAAGAACATAATGGATTCGCCTACTCACAACAATGTTTGGATTAGAAAGATTCTTGAGAAGTCGTACTTTTCCTCAAGCTCTCGAATGTGACCCTACAACAAGGAGGATTCAAGAGTAAAAAAAAAAGAAAATTTGTTGTCAAAACGCACGGGAAACAAATTCACAGATTTCTCCTAATAAATCAACAAATTCAAAAGCTTTCTTAGTAGAGAATAGCAAACAAGGTGCTTTTATTTCAGTCATCAATCTAAAGAACCTAAAGCTCTAAAAAAAATCATTATTTAGTAAAAAAAAAAGTTTGAGAGATAAACTAAGATCTCAACAAACATTCTTGTATTAACCCCACACGACAATGAAAACAAGTGAACAAAAAATAAAAAACAAAAATTCTTAAGACGAACAATATCGAAGCAATCAAACAGTTACCAGCAGAGTCATTACAGCCTTAAACAAAAACGGCATTGAAATCAAACCCAGATATCTCAACAGACCTTAAACGGAGAAAAAAAAAATGTAATTGTTAATGTAATTTTCCATTGTTGCAATGTTGAGCAGATGTTTTGGAGCGCTATGTTGTTAAAAGTTATAACCAAGCCCAAAATTAAAACCACGCGTGTCGTATTTTTTGCCCAAATATATTTCAACTTTCCCGCTTTGCTCAGATATTTTAATTTTTGGTAAAGGGTTTTGGGGGAAAAAAAATAATTAAAAAAAAAAAAATTCCGCATTCCTCCTCCCTCTAGAGGAAGAAGAGTTCTTAATCGCGGAAGTTCAGTTAGTTCCCTGGCTGAATCAGATAACGAATCGGAAAAATTTGAAACCCTAGAACTAAATAAATGTCGACGTGGCAGTTATTTTCCGATTCCAGCGACGATGGTTTCCGGTGGGAAGTCGCTGGCCGGATTCTTCAGTCTGGCTCCGATTCTACTCCAACCAAAGCAGCTCCTCTACCTTCCATGGCCGATCTCTTGCTTCAAGGTGATTCTTCATGTCTTTATTTTTATTGTCAATTAGTTTGTCATATGACGCGAAGATTAAATTATAATTTGGTTTGATGAAAGGATGCACGAAGCTTATAGAACGGGAGGAAGCGATGCCTGGGGAAATCCCAATGTTCAGGACTGGGCTGGGGAAGTCTGTACCTCTAAAAGAGTCTTCGATTGCTAGAGCCAAATCCATTTTAGCAGATGACAGGGTTGCTTTTTCAGGTACGTTACTTTACAGTAGATTCCTGAGAACGCTATATTGTTTAATCTCTTGGATGTGATTCAGGTCACCAATTGTTTCTGAATTTGCTTGACTTATTATTTAATGTTAGTGATATGGTGATGGGTTCAGGAAAATCTTTTGAATGTTTCCCTGTTCTTGGCTACACTTTAGATTTGCAGAACACAAATGGCTCAATTCCTCAAATGATAGAAATGGATTCAGCTGGAACCTTGCCTACGTTCAGGACGGCCTTAGGGAAATCTGTCCCACTGAAAGAGTCTTCAATTGCCAAAGCATTGTCTATTCTAGGGGGTGGGAAGATGATTGACTCAGGTGTGTTGTTATCTCCTCTTCTCTAAATTCTTGTTTCCTGTACGGTTGTGTGCACATTTATATAGCAACTTTTTGATTGTGCTATTCCATTCAACTTCCAGGTTAATTCTTTGTGGTTTTTAGCTCGGTTGTTATCAGCTGATAGTGAACAATTAATCAACAAACCATATTACTCCATATTACTTTGTTGAGGAAATGCCTATTGTAAGTGCCATTTTTTTTTACAGTTGATATGTTAATAAGCTTCTATTTGATTGTGCAGCCAACGTTCTTCCCAGAGAGAATGGGTTTGGTGTTCCCAACTCTTTTTTTCAGACAGCTTCTAACAAGAAGGTTAATGTATCTTCTGCCGGTCTGGCAAGAGCCAAGGCATTGTTAGGACTAGAAGAAGATGATTTGAATGAATTTACGCACGTGAACCAGTCGTCTTCTTCCCACCAGCAACATGGGTGGTCTGGATTAAAAACGCATGAGGAGTTTGATGCTCTAGCGGTTCAGCATCATTCAAGAACTCCAGGACAATTTGAGGATCATGTATCAGGGAAGAGGTCTGAAATCTTAAATCCATCTTTAAAGGTTGCTCCAACAAAGTTTCAGACTGCTGATGGAAAATCATTGTCAGTGTCAGCTGAGGCATTGAAACGTGCCAGTAATCTTCTTGGAGACCCTGAGTTAGGGACTTTCTTTGATGATGTAGCGGCAGGTGATCAATTTGTTACACCACAGAAAGATGACAAGTTAGGTGGTATTGCTATAAACAATGGAAGTGCCAACACAGTTTATACTGCTCAAGAAGAAAAGACAAGCAACAAACATACGTCAAATAGTTTTGTATCTCCTCTTCGGTCATCTTCAAAGCAGTTTAGATCAGTCAAATTGGAGAACCTAGCTTCAGGGGGTAATTTGATCAAGAAATTTGATGCGGCTGTTGATGAGACAGACTGTGCTCTGAACATCACCAAACTTGCTACACATGGACTATCAAATAACAGGCCTTTAGCATCAGATATGACAGTGAATAGTTCTAAGGAAAACGGTTTCATTCCAAGAGCTAAGCAGTTTGGAAGGCCAGCTGACCAGCCACTAGCCGATTTAACAAATCGCAGTGATACAGCTTATGCAAACAATAAACAAGACAATACTCAAAAGAAAAGGCTGGGAAAGACAGTCTCCGTTTCTCCTTTTAAAAGGCCACGGATTTCCTCCTTTAAGACTCCTTTAAAGAAAAATGCTCTGCATGCTTCAAGTGGTAAAATATTCAGGAATATGTATATGATTTATTTTTGGTTAATGAATTTTATGTTAATTTATTTGGCTGGCTCTCAAGAGTTATAATTTTTTGGGTCCTGTCTATTTTCAGGTTTGTCTGTCGTATCTTCTGATACACTTAATTCCAAAAAGGTGCTTTCGACAAGATATCCAGAAAGGTCTCCAAGAGTATATATGAAGGATTATTTTGGAATGCATCCAACAGCTACAACCCAGGTAAATCTTTTGTCCCTTTCACATATTCCCGAGTTATATATACCTTTTGGTTTTTCATTCACTGAAACACGCTTACGATGTGGATTTAGATGGATTATGTGCCAGACCATGTCAGAAGAATCAAATCAAGTAATGCAGATAAATATGTATTCCGTGATGAGTCTTCCTCAAACATGGTTGGAGCTGAAACTGTTCTTCAAATGTTGGCTGAGTCTGGTGCTTCCTTACAACATGCATCGAGAAAGTAATTTCTCTGTCTCTTGAAATGTTTCAAGTTACCCATGTTATTTACTTATTTCAGAAACTGTCTGTGACTGTTTAATTAAATCTTGCATGTGATTCTCACTTTATTAGATAGACAGTGAGCAATAATTTCTATATCTATTAACTATCTATCACTATATATGCACTAGGTGGGTCACTAATCACTACAGGTGGATAGTTTGGAAGCTCGCATGTTACGAGATATATTACCCAGCCAAATGCAGAGGAAATTTTCTGACAATCACCAATGTTCTTGAGGAACTAAAATACAGGTTTCCGAGTCTCACAACACATTCTCGTTGTTATTTAAGCTTATGCAAAGTCTAACATGGTTATTCTACCAACATAGATATGAGAGAGAGGTCAATCATGGTCATTGCTCTGCAATCAAGAGGATTCTGAGTGGTGATGCTCCAGCTTCTTCAATGATGGTGCTCTGTATATCAGCTATTAATCCAAAGACCGACAATGATTCTCAGGAAACACATGGTTCTGATAGTTGCAGCAATGTGAAAGTAGAACTCACTGATGGGTGGTATGAAATTGCTATTGCTGTTTTGTTACCTGTTTTCTTGTCTCCTTTCCTCAGGATGTTATTATTTTAAATCACAGGTACTCGATGAATGCTGCTCTGGATGTCGTGCTAACAAAGCAGCTGAATGCTGGAAAATTGTTTGTTGGGCAGAAGCTTCGGGTAAGTTATTTTCGTGCAAGGTTTAAATATTTTGTTTTGCAATACATTTTTTTGGTTAGATCACTGACTTACAGCATCCTTACGATCTTATCTCTTATCTGAAGATCCTCGGGGCAGGACTTTCTGGCTGGGCTACCCCAATATCACCTCTTGAGGTTTCTTAGACTTTGAAATTTTACAAGATTTTTTGAAACCTTTCCATGTTGGTTTCTTCATAGTTTCATGTAACCCAACTTTCAGGCAGTGATTTCAAGTACGATCTGTTTGTTGTTGAATATTAATGGGACATACAGAGCTCACTGGGCGGAGCGACTAGGATTCTGTAAGTAGCTTTATGCTGTGGACCTCACTACATCTTCTGAGTTGCTTATTTCATAGTGGTTTTGTGCTTTCATATTGTTTTCTTTTTATTGATTGTCTTTTGAACTCTTCATCAAGGTAAAGAAGTTGGTGTTCCTCTGGCTTTCAACTGTATCAAGTGCAATGGGGGTCCAGTGCCTAAAACGCTAGCTGGAATCACACGAATATACCCCATCCTATACAAGGAAAGGTCAATATAAATGTGTGCCTGTTAATGCAACTTGGTCTCTTCTAGACTTTGGCAAAGACTTATATTTTCTTGGTATATACAGATTAGGTGAAAAGAAGTCAATAGTTCGATCAGAGAGAATGGAAAGTAGAATCATCCAGCTGCATAATCAGAGGCAAGTTTACCAGTTGCCGAGTTTCCATCACAGCTGTAGAGAGCAATTTTTAGTAACATTTATGTGATCAATTTGGCACATGCATCTCTTGTCTAAGAAGTGTCATGATTAACTCATCAAAGCTAGAAAAGTACTGTTACATGCAACGCTATTAGGTTTCTAAGTGGTTTTTGGGACAGACAATCTTTGTGTATAATAGGAAATCTTCTGGCCTTCTGAATATGGATGGTTTTGGCAACAGACGAGCCAATGATTGCAGTTCTTCATGGTTTATTCTCATTCTTACCTGCCTTTTTTCCTGTTTGCCTTAGGCGCTCAGCTCTTGTTGAGGGTCTTATGTGTGATTACCAGAGAGGAATCAATGGTGTTCACAGCCAGAACGACACTGACAGCGAAGAAGGAGCCAAGGTCTTTAAGCTGTTAGAGACAGCTGCTGAACCTGAACTCCTAATGGCAGAAATGAGCCCAGAGCAGTTGACATCTTTCACTACATATAAAGCAAAATATGAGGTAGAATATTAATTTCCTTTTCTTCATAGATCGATTATACTAATTAACTGCTTCACTCTGAACCTCAGGCAGCCAAGCAAATAAAAATGGAAAAGTCAGTGGCAAAAGCTCTGGAAGACGCTGGCTTAGGTGAAAGGAATGTCACCCCATTCATGAGGATTAGGCTTGTTGGACTGACGAGCCTAAGTTATGAAGGAGAGCACAATCCAAAAGAAGGCATAGTAACAATCTGGAATCCCACGGAGAGACAGGTACATTCAAATGCCTAAATCTGAATGTTTCATGCACAATCTGAAAGAAGGCACTTTTTCTAATTGCTTATAATTTTACACGAACATTGTCCATATGAGCTTAGATGGAAGAGGGAGTTCTAAATATAAGATTGTCAGAGTTGCTGTGGACTGATGTTCGTATCAGAAAATAGTTACCATCATTGTACTGTTGCATTATGAGCGTCATCGATTAGCTTGAGCAACTTTTTCCTTGTAGAGATTCATAAAACAGTTTATCATTATCTACTACTGTGACAGAGAACCGAGCTGACAGAGGGAAAAATATACATAATGAAAGGGCTAGTACCAATGAACTCAGATTCAGAAACACTTTACTTACATGCCAGAGGGTCTAGCTCAAGATGGCAGCCTTTGTCTCCAAAAGCTTCTGAAAGTTTTCAGTAAGTTGATTCGTGGACTTTCTTTCGTAGACACACTGGAATCTATCTCATTAATTTGTTTAATTTCCCTGCGTTTCAGGCCCTTTTTCAACCCGCGTATACCAATATCTTTGTCAAATCTTGGTGAAATTTCTCTTTCAAGGTTTAATCTCAATCCAAGCTTTTGATAAACACTCTTTTATCACACTTACTTTGCTAATTTATACCCTAAACATCTCTAATTATGTCCTTCAGTGAATTTGATATTGCTGCGTACGTTGTACATGTTGGAGATGCATACACAGATGTTCAACAAAAGAAGCAGTGGGTGTTTGTGACAGATGGATCCACTCAACATTCAGGGGAAATCTCAAACAGTCTTCTTGCTATAAGCTTCAGCACCCCAGCCGTGGATGATATCTCTGTTCCCCACATCAGCCATAATTTGGTTGGATCCGTGGTATATACAAATTTGAATCTTGTCTAGTTTTACACCGAGAGAGAGGAACCAAGAAATTAACTTTTGAAAAATGTTTGTGGGTCTCAATTTCTGGCAGGTTGGATTCTGCAATCTAATAAAAAGAGCAAAAGATGCGAAAAACGAAATGTGGGTTGGTGAGGCAACAGAGAACTCAATCTACTTCATAAACGCAGAAGCTGCTTACTCTTCTCACCTCAAAACTAGCAGTGCCCATATCCAAGCATGGGCTAAGCTCTCTTCTTCCAACTCCGTTCGTTCTCTTCAGTTTTCCTCTTTCTATATTGATTCTGTTCAAAAAGATCGGAATATTATTCGGTCTGGGTGATTATTCTAAATCATCTTCTTTTGCTCTATTTCAGGTCATCCATGAACTTCGGCAAAGAGTACTATTTATAATCGGTGCTTGTAAATCACCATCATGCTGAAGCTGAAGGTGAATTATACATATATCGTCCTAATTTTTGTTAATAAGTCTTAAGTTGTCTAACCCTGCTGATTGCTGGATGTAATCTATTACAACCATTTTGGTACAAATAAACATCATCTTTACGTAGTATCAGGTTTAAGCAAACATAATGTCCGGTTAGTTGGCACGGAAGTGCCCTGACGGGAAATAAAAAGCACCGTCAACTTTTTTTTTTATATTGGAAAGAAAAAAAATGCAAAATTCCTAGATTATTGTCTACTAATTCCAGTTTACAAACACCGTCTTTGAAATCACCCGAAGATAATGAGCTTAATTTAAGGCGAATTTCGGGGCCAGCCCATTGATGAATAAAATGGCCCGTTATTGACGGAATCACATCAAACATAAATGAGATGATTACAAAAATAGGTTTCATTCATTTAATTTTCACAGAAAATGGAAAAGCAATTGATTCCAGACATCAGGAACTCCAGGTACACACCAATGAGTACAATCAGAATACGACGCCGGTTTATTCAACCGGTCTTGGTTTAGAGGTTCCCAGAATTTCCGGTACACCGATGGATGACCATCTTTACGATACTCAGACAACTGAGTGATGTTTATAACTGAAACCTTTGGTCCCAGTCTCTCCAAAACTCTCTTCACCATCCTCATTGTCGGAATGTCCGACCCACTTCCCCAATAACTCTCTTCCTCTATCGGTTTCTTCTCCCCGTAGCAGTTTCCTTCGCTTCCCGGGTTCCATTCTCGGCTCCTGACCATTTCCAAAAGCTCAGTTTAATGCGGGAAAAAAGAGAGTAGAATCGATCATTTTGATGGAGTATTGGGGATAAGTATTTTGTTACCATTGATGTGTAGGAGACATTGTAACAAAGAAAACCCGCTTTTTGTTTGGATCAACATTGTTAGCAATCCAATCAGCCCAAGCATTCATCGCCATCTCCATTCCCTCGGCGCCCTTCACCTCCTCGCATGAACCTTTTTCTTCACTGCTCCATCTTTAGTTCAAATATGCAATGAGTACCCAATTTTTTTTCGTTATTACAGATAAAGAAAATGATGTCTATATATATATATACTTACCGGATCTTGACTGGGTCTTGCCTCCACCATAAGTATGTGTTGAAGATTAAGATATCAGCATGTTGCCACTTTGATGCATGTTTAAGAACTGAATCGGGTCGGATAATCCGCTCGTCCAATCTGTGATTAACCGGGTCATCAGAATTCGATTCCACGAGCAACGGAGCCCAGAGAAACTCCACCGTGGCATTGTAATTCTGTGGATACATACATCAAAGTAAATCAATCACACCAAAACAGGAACAAAGAGTTCTCGAGGCATATACGTCAACTCAGATGTCTTTATTACCTCTGCCCTGAAAACGGTGAGGTGAGCGTTAGGAGACATAGACTGCTTCTCACGTGGAATTACAGACTGTAACAGACAAACCATTGATATCCATTGGCCTCTGTTTAATGAGTCTCCAACAAACATCAATCTCTTTCCTCTCAGCTTCTCCCACATTTCTGTCACATTCCATCTACCAGATAAAATAGAAACCACAGTAGAACACAAACAATTAACACCTAAATCATAAATTTCGATATCTTCTACCATTCTTTGCAAACAATAGCAGCACCCGAATTCATAACAAGCTATTCATCGCTATGTTCTTCAATTGATCAAATCACTAATCCACAAACACGCATAACTCTTATAGACAAACTTGGAAAATTATAACCCAAATAGCAAAATCCAACAAGCAGCAAAGTAAGTAGTAACATTGACCAACCTCTTCAAGGTGCAGGCATGAGGTTGCCATCTCCAATGCTGATATTCCAAATCCTTCCTCCCATGCTTCTGACAAGCCAACTGGTCAGACATGTAAGGACACTCAGATTCCTTGTGCAAAGGGTATGATGAATTATCAAAGACCCATTTCCCAGAGAAGACATCACATTTCTCCTCCTTTGTTCTGTGACCCGGGTCTTCATACGGGTCAACCAATCCGATCTTCTTCCCACTGTACTCTTTCGTCGAGTTGCATCGACTGAATCTATCTAAAACCTCTGCATTTTTCAAAACAGAATCGCCTAATTTGTAAGTTCAAGTTCGAAAATCGAATAAAATCAAAGCGGACTAAGAAGGAAGAGTACCAAGAGCTCCCAAGTTTTTATTCCCAGGAAGATTAGGCTTGACGAAATCGAAACTCGAAGCATCACGGAGATTTTGACCGTGACGCGTGGCGTGGTGGTAGTGGATCTGCTGAATGCTACGCTCGTTGAAGAGAATCATTAAGGTGACAACGAGCATAAAGAGAAGACCAGCTAATGGAAGCCGACTCTTCTTTCGGCTCCATCTCTGCGACATCGTAGACTTGTAAGAGAATCTGTCACCAAGCACCAGAATAAGAGTAAGAAGTAAATCTTCTTCTTCTTCTCCAAAGCTTTCTTCTTCAGCTTCGATGCGACTGGTACAAGAAGTTGGAGCTATGATCCAGTAGAGGCGAGAGAGCACACAGAGATTAAAATATTTCAATTTGTTGATTTTGATAATACCAAACTGGTTTGACGTTATTTACCAGATCCCATCCTTCTCCTCTAATATTTGGTTATTGAATCCGTCGAGCTGTCTTCCTTTATTTATTTGTTTTTCTGCGGCTCTTTTTTTTATTCAGTTTTGCAGAAAAATGGAAGCATTCTTATTTGTGGGATGTGAGATCAACGCGCTTCAATTGCGAGTGTGAGTTATGCTGCCTAAAACCTCTTTAAAATTGCTACAGTATTAAACTTAAAAGTATGAGTAATCATGTTTCAGATTTTGGGCTTATGAATAATCAATTCAATTAACTAGTTATAATGTTACAACTTTCTAAACATATTAATTGCCTCTTTAAATCCCTCGTCTTAACTCAAAATGCTTATCATCTCATGTACACCCCCAGGTTAAGTATCAAACAAAGTAAAAAAACAAAACAATACAAATCCAATTGAGACAAACAGAGAATAGTAATACAATTGAGAATACAAAAATAGGACCATATAATATTTGATGCAAAAGCAAAAGTGGTATTAATTCCAGGCCTAAGTTAACCGAAAGAAATGCTCCGGCCGCATATCATCTTCCTCGCTTCATCAAATTCATGAATATAAGTTAATGGATGGGATACTCTCACAGCAGGCTTCAAATCAAAAACCAAAACGTAAAAAGAAAAAGTTTGGAAGAAGATAAAGAATCGATGATGTATACCCAGCCAGGATGGACTTAGTTAGAATTTATCGACTCGAAGGCCATTTCTTAGAACCTCATAAGCATCTCGGTTTCTGCCCTTCTTCATTCCCGCAGTGAAATAGACCTTTGATGCATCTGCGGATATGCTTGTGACTTTAACCCATATCATAACTTTTGTCTTGATTCCTTCCACATCTGCTAGCTTTCCTTTCTCAAGATACCCTGTTACCGTTGTAGCGAATTTCAAGACTGATGAATCCTTGTATCCAACTTCGCAGATCGATGGAATCAAAACTGTTAGTTTCTTGGTCTGTTCATCGAACTCATAGTTTGTAGCATCCTCTGGGAAGATCCCCACCGGCAGATCATACTCTTTTAGTAACTCAGGCAACGGCTTCTGCATTTTCCCTGTCAAGAAGACAAAATGGGGAATGAAATGGAAATGTCAAGAGCTGAAAGATGCGATGCAGCAGGGCAGAAGAAATCAAAAAGCAAACCACCTTTGATTTTGTTGACCAACCATTTTGTTCCTCCTTCAATGCTCGTTGACACCGACTGGCAAAACAAAACTATGTTAATAAGATCGATCAAATAATTCAAACAAAATTATCTAACAGATGAAATGTAATAATATTAGGCAATGAGAAGCACACAAGCAAGAGAAACAAAATGTGAGCTATAGAAATGAGGCATTTGCAAAATATCATCGTTTTGGTCATAAGATGTTCTTCCTTATGTGGCGTGATATTTACCTACAACATTCGTACAACCGCAGGATACCAAAATTATGGGAATATAAAAGGAACCACGGCAAAATATAAATCGATCAGAGGATAACACATATTCTCTAGAGAAGAGGGAAAAAAAACAAAGGAAAACAAAATCCGGTGATTGGAGACGTACGTTGAGATCGTTGCCGACGGAGTCAAACTGTTTGTTCGCCTTCTGGCCTAACCAGTAGGATCCAACCTTGTTGAAGATCTGATCCATTACTCCCAGAAGAAGATGAAGCAAAGAGAATTTAGAAGACGAAAACCAACGACGACTTCCTTTCTTTTTCTCCCGGGAACCCATTCGGCCCCGTTGGATTCGTTATTTATTATGCCACTATTCTATCTATCTAGCCAATTACTATACGACACGTGGCCATTATATTATGCTCTTTGTATCGGTCTACATTTGTCGAAGCAGCAGCATATACAAAAAAAAAAAAAAAAAAAAATTGTACACTTGCCTATCACTACTCCTCCTATCAGACCGTCGATGAGTTGTATTTATTATATTTATACAAATTCATTAATCTGATATAAATGGGTCGCTACAACACAACTTGGAACCTGAACCACAACATGGCACAAAACAGGGTAAAATTAAAGGCTACAAGCCTACAACCAATCCTTTTTTTTCGACATCAACGATATTTCCTCCCATGATTTTATCATGCAAGATGAATTTATCCAATACAGTATATTTCTGTGTGATATGTGGTTAGGACGAAGCTCAGCTATATTTGTAATTACTGTTGAATTTCATATTAAATTCTCACACTTTATAGCCTACCCTTCTCTTTGTGCATTCCAGAGTAATACGAATCGATCAAATCAAAGCCAAGAAAATAAAACCAAGCCTAACTCCACCTTATTAAAGGATAATATTTGTTTTTGTCCTGGCCAACATTAAAAGCTTTAAATAACCATTTGATATTTTTCTGGAGTCGTGACATTACTAATGAGGCCCCACATTGGACTTAGTCTGACGTGTAATTGTCTCGGACAAAGACAAGGAACCATTTGAAACAGCACACGCGCTTTAGTGAAAATATCGCATAGCCCACTCGACTCTCTATCTATATTGTATATCGTAAATTCTGCATAATACTAAAAGCATCTAATTAAAGGGTTTGGACCATTCAATCTTATGTTCTAGTAGCTTCTTGTTTTGAAAAATATCTATTAACAAGAAAATGTATATACTTGATCTCTATCCTATTTCCTATGTCAATAATACACGTCACAGAATTTTACACGTCTAACTTATGTTGTAAACATTATCATCTATTTTTTTTTTTCTGGGTCAACAATTGTATATTTGTTATCATCTACAACTCTATATAAAAAAAAAAAAAAAAATTTTGGAGAAATAGGGGAGAGCGAGTAGGGGCAACGCGAGAGTAGGAAGTGGAAATGGTAAAAAGATTCTGAGGATAAAAGAGAAAGAGAGAAACAGACAAAACTTTATTAGGAGATGGTAACGTGGATCGAATATCCTCACGTTCACACTACCTCATTGGATGGAGCACGAGGCAGCCACACGCCTCTACATCTGGTCTTATCTGCGCCCTCCACGTGGATCTCCATCCAACGGTGACCACACGCCATTTCCCTCTTATTTAAACCCTTCCTGCTTCCTCTTCTTATCATCATCATCATCATCACCATCTAACAAACAAATCTCAGGCGGCTCAACCCTAATAAACACTCTCTACATTTTCCAAAGATGGCCTCAAGGACACTCTCCTCTTTCACCACTAAGCCCGCTCTGTCTCCCAAGCCACTACTCCCCCACGGCGCTGCTTCTCCGTCGGTTTCTCTCGGATTCTCCAGGAAAACTGGCGGCGGCAGAGCACTGGTCGTTGCGGCCGCTACGGTGGACACAAACAACATGCCGATGACTGGAGTCGTGTTCCAGCCTTTCGAGGAGGTGAAGAAAGCCGATCTGGCCATTCCAATCACATCACATGCCTCCCTCGCTCGCCAGGGGTATGCCGACGCTAGCGAGGCAGCCATTAATGAGCAAATCAAGTAAGCTTTTCTTCTTCTTTTTTTTTCCCTGTATAAGATTAGATTTGTTAAAAGAATAGATCTAACGGAGGTCGATATTTACAGTGTGGAATACAACGTCTCGTATGTGTACCATTCAATGTACGCATACTTCGACAGAGACAACGTTGCTCTAAAGGGACTAGCCAAGTAAATTACCTTCTAACTTTAATCTTAATCATATATACGTAAAAGAGATATATCCATGCTAAACTTGGTTTTATAATTACTACCAGATTTTTCAAGGAATCAAGTGAGGAAGAGAGAGGGCATGCTGAGAAGTTTATGGAGTACCAGGTTTTCTATTTTTCCCTTCTTTCTTGTTTACTATTTTTAAAGCAAAATTTTAGAAAGTTGATAAATTTTTTATGATTGAGTTAGTTCATTGTTCTATTGTTGGTTTGTGTGTATACAGAACCAAAGAGGAGGAAGAGTGAAACTCCACCCAATCGTCTCACCTATCTCAGAATTCGAACATGCTGAAAAAGGCGATGCCTTATATGGTAAAATTATAAGAAAAAAAAAAAAAAATCTTAATCCTAATCTAACTTCCTTCTTTCTTTTTTAAAGATATATAGCTGTATTAGTTTACTAATTATCTTTGTTTTTTCAGCAATGGAGTTGGCTCTGTCTCTAGAGAAACTCACTAATGAGAAGCTTCTAAACGTTCACAGAGTAAGTTCCCTAACTTATATATTTGGTGATCAAAGATTAAACTAATAGTCATTTTCCTAACCTTACTTGACATATATACATTTGGCCAACAAAAACAGGTGGCGTCAGAGAACAATGATCCCCAGTTAGCTGATTTTGTTGAGACTGAATTTCTTGGAGAACAGGTATAAAAGCTCTTTTTTACTTGGTCCAGATCTAGTGACTTGAAAAAATTTAACATGTTTTGACTCGAGAAATTATGCATTTTTTCTATAGATTGAAGCAATCAAGAAGATCTCAGACTACATCACTCAGCTAAGGATGGTCGGCAAAGGCCACGGTACAAATCAAAACCCTAGTGTTCTAAGATTTGAATTAACTTATTATAAAGCTTCATATTTTTTTCTGTCTTTGCAGGAGTTTGGCATTTCGACCAGATGCTTCTGAATTAGACTGGACCTCTATAAGTTCACTTTCAGATGACAAATGTTGGGGTTACACAGAAGAACCCGAAGATTCTGTAAAAGCTTTAGATTGGAAGTTATGGACTAATAATAAGATTGTAGTAGTAAGCTTTGTGTTTAAGATGGTTTTTGTAATAACTTCCTAAGCCTAATCAATGAAGTTTTTGTTTTACTATATTCTAAAAAGCTATGACCAAATGAAGACTAACTAACTCAGTAAGAACTCAGAACTATCTAATTAAACAGAACATATTCATAATACAACTTGAAAGGGAAAGCATTAACGAACCTGTTAGTTAATGAAGAACATTTAAAAGAAGCATGAAGCGTATGTCACTTTCCACCGAGAACGACAAGCTGGTCATTTATATTAACTGAAAAGCAAACAAGAACAAGATCACGGTCACATCAAAGCAAAAGAGATGCTCTTACTTTGATTCCATCTTGAACACTGGAAAATCTTTTATAACAAAACAAAGCGCTGACCAAGTATGACAATGGGTATCCATGAAAAGTGAAAACACCACCAAGCTTTCATGGAGAGATTCTCCCTCCCTTAATGACTTATATTTTCATAAAGGTTCTTCAAACCACTAAGCAGTAAGTAAAAAGTGAGAATCTTATTACTATAGAGACGAAAAAGTTGAGCTTCTTCAGGAAGGAGTCCCTCTCACGGGAACGAGCATGCTCCAGTAATGCTCTAATCAAAAAGCAAGTAAATGTCAAATAATCCCGGACATAATAGGATCATGCATCTAATCCCTCACAAATTCCCGGATGGGAAGAGAATTAGTTTACTGAAAAGGACTTCGAAAATCAAAAGACTGATCTTTCCACCTACAGTGATATGCTTTCTAATAACATAGTATCTTCTCAATAATGAAAGAAAGCTCAGAAAAACTCAGACTCCATCTAAAACTCTAGCAGAGAGCAAAGATAGAAATCGAAACCACACGCGCTTAGAATTGGACAAGGATAGTGAACTCGACAGAGACAGGTAAAAAACTGACCATAATCGTGAGATTTTCATCGAGAAATTGATGGCCGACACTCTCCGACCACTGAGCTTCCGGGACTTTGGCTATGGCGATGAGTTCACTCGTGGGAACCGAAAGCGGACAACACAAATCCCCATTATGTCGCCAAGGGCACCAATCGAGTATCGCCACTTAACATCTCGGTACTCGACGAAACGGGTCGGTTATGTCGATGCGCAAATTTATTGGTTAGGCCTCGCAAACCGAAGCCCATTAATAGGATATTTAATGTGCGTGAGATAAATGCATAAGCCCATGTAAGCCCATAAGAGCAAAGCACATCCCTAAATTTTTTATACATTTTTGTGCAATATAAAAAGGGGTAAAAAGCTAAACAACTGGGTTCCTCTTTTCCTGATAAACAAACTCAATGTCGCAGCACGTTGGTTAAAACTTAAAACAGGTGTAAAACAAACAAACCATGTTACAGAGGACCAAAAACGCCGTGGTGTGTGAGTAAATGCGATAAACAAATCCTCAACACACCGACATTGCTGGCGAAGAGTTCAAAACAACAGGATGTTTGCTTGTAGTCATCACCTTATGAAGGCTTTGCTTCAATCATTTGGAGTCACTTTCATCGTCGTCCTCGTCCTCGTCCTCGTCCTCCTCATCCTCATCTTCATCGGTACGGCCGAAATAATGCTTCAGGTCCTTTTCTCTCAACTCCTCCTCTCTCCGCTTCATCCTCCTAGCAATCCGAGTGTCATAATCTTTCTGAACTTTGTCCATTATAGTGTCGAAACCCGGGACTGTCCTCTCCAGCTTCTGGGCTACTCGAACACTGAGGTTGTAGAAAATACGGAACAGTCTCTGCAAGCAAAAAAAAGAAGAAACGGAGAAGAAAAGATTAATCAATTTATCACTTTCATCCAATGCGAGTCAAAAGCTTGGTCACAGAAATCAAAAGAAAAGAGAGGAAACTTACCATGACACTCCTATTCCACTCTCTGATGTAAGGAGGACCAGTGGTGTAAGTACCAAGCGGCTCACGGTACCACTCTCCACCATAGCTGATCTGATCCATAGCTTGCTCTATACTTATCACTTCCCATGGCCTTAAACCTGGTATTACTTTGGCCAACTCTTGTCTACAACCAAAAGTTTCATGCTTTGAGAGAAGAATCAAATCCAATCTCAGCTAAAAAGTCAATGGTGTTAAGGGCCTTTAATTTATACCTTAGTTGTTTGGGGATGAACTTGTTCGGCATGTGATCAGATTCCAGGACGGTTGTTAATTCAGACCCACTGGCCCAGAGAAACAGAGCGTGGCTGGGAGTTCTGACTCCAGGCCAGACACCATCGTTTGCTTCGAGCACTGCCATGTCGCGTTTCTTACTCTCAATAGCTTCCTTTTGGAGCTGCTTATATGTTTTTGGCTCTCGTCCCTTTAGAGGAACCCATGGCGGTATTCCCTTCTGGAGTTTGTGTAGGAAAGCCGTTGCCGCTGCTCCAAGCCTCACTGAAAAAAAAAAAAAATACCCGAGTTAACAAAAGCTAACCATGAAAGTCATGCGAAGCTATAGGAGGCAAAATTGTAACTATTCAATTATACAGACCTTCCCAAGTAGCAATTGCAGGTTCCAAACCATAAACCATGTGAATAGGTGCCCATTCATCCATGTCCTCACCCCAAATGAAAGTATCTCTGTCAATGATTCCAGCTCCATAAGCCGTCTTAAGGGTTATAAGCTCACAAGGGCCTCTAGAACGGCCAAGTCGGTCTTTGTACCACCAACCACCAGTCTTCATTATGACTACAATCTCAAAACATAGAGAGCACACAAAAGGTTATGATCAAACGCAAAGGAAATGACTAAAAACCATACCACGTCAATGACATTCCTACAATTTAACAACACTACAAGAGGCGCAAGCTTAGATCTTTCAAGCAGAACATAAACAAATTCAAATGCAGAAGAATATGAGGTGATGAACTTATGTGAACTAAAGAAACTGTTAGTATATACAGTTCAACAAGAGGTTGGAATCTCCAGAGCCACTAATTAGATCATGGTCAAACCTGGGATTACTTAGCACCTACTGAGCTAACTCATCACACCCAGAATCTGGATAGAATCTCATAAACACTATCAATTTGAAGCAACCTGGTAATGAGGTACTTACAGTCATAATACCGCTTCTCAAGCCGTTTGTAACCAATAGCCTGAGCCACGTCTATGGGTCGACCCGGCGGGTAAGGACGTTGCCGGAAACCCCAGAGCCCGAAGAGGAACTGTTTCATGAAATCCCAAAACTTATCATCACTCTCTTCCTTGGATTTAATCGCCTTCCTTGGCATCGGCCTCCCATCAAAGCCTGGCACATGAGGGATGGCTCTCCAAAACTCCTTGTCTTCTTTCCGATAAGGCGTGTCGTTATCCTCGAGCTCCATCTTGTTCATATCGTCGGCAATCTCCTCGGCGCGAGTCATAAACTGAACCACAGGACTCGCTCGAAATCTCTCCCACCATTTCTCCTCAGCTTCAATCTCTTCTGTGCTTGGATTCTCCTTCTTCTCGAAAACTGGATCTTCGTTCAGAATCTTATCCACTTCCGGAGTGTGCCTGTAATCCGGTATGTTCTCGCACTCCCATAAGAACTGCTCAGCGATTTGCTTGTACGGTCCTGGTTCGTCGGTCCCTGTTTCGGGTTTTGGGGACTTTTTGGAGAATTTAGGAAGTCCAATCGAAGCGAAATTCGGAGACTGCGACTTGGGGAAGAAGGAATCAGCGAGAGAGACGAAATTGATGGAAGGAACTGGATTCGGTGGTTTCTCGAACCAATTTTGAAATGGATTGAAGTTCATCGACGACATTGTTGAACACACAGTCGTTCTTCAGCCAGCCAAAATAAATTAGGGTTCAGGGCTTTATTGGCTGATGATGTTCTGAGAAAAAGATCAGTAAGTTCAGGTGGATTAGATGTGGAAGAAGAAGTGTGACTGACCCAACCCAACCCAACCCAGCTATTGAAATTGAAACATCACGCCGTTTATAAATTTAACAAAAGAACCACGTGCCATTTTCAATCAAACGAAACAGCGTCACAACAAACGTTTCCACGCCAAAACACCGAAGTTGCCTTGAAACATTATAAAGCATCAACGAATCTTTTAAATGGGGTCTTGCTTTGCTTGTTAAGTGAGACTAAAGAATAAAGCTAGAGTCAAAACAATTCTCTGCTATCTTATTCTTCTTCTTCTTTCCATCAATGGCATCATATCAGAGGCTTCTCAGGTTCTGCATCACAATCTTCTTCTGCTTCTTATCTTTGTCTTCAAGCCAGAAAGTCACACTTAGTCTATACTACGAAGCTCTATGCCCTTACTGTGCAGATTTCATCGTTAACCACTTGCCTAAGATCTTCGAAACCGGCTTAATCTCATCCATTGATCTCCAGCTCGTTCCATGGGGCAACGCCGTTATCAGACCAGATGGCACCATTCTCTGCCAGGTCTTGGACTCTTCTCGCCTTGTCTCCACTTACATTGTAGATCATAAGATTAGGATATAGCATTTTTGACTGTTGCTTTTTTTTCAGCACGGAGAAGCTGAGTGTGCGCTCAACGCAATTCATGCCTGTGCAATAAATGCATACCCTGATGTGGTAAGTCTCTTAAACGGTAAAAGCTATGAAAGCTTCTTGATTTAATGCAGTAAGATTACCATATAGAGGCTGGACTGTTATTATGAGTGCTATGTGCTCTGCATATATCCCTTGCAGATGAAGCATTTTGGATACATCTACTGTACGGAACGGCTAGTCTTGGATAACAAGCTTGAAAAATGGGCTGATTGTTTAGAAATGGTTGGATTAAGCAGAGCAGCGGTTGATTGTTACATTAACGGATATGGAAACCAGGTAAATCCTACTCACAGGAAAGTACAAGAGTTAGCCTAAACTAGGAAACTAAACCAAAAAGCAAGAAAATGACATTTATGTGACAATGTGCAGCTTGAACACAGGTACGCTGAAGAAACTTCTGAACTTTATCCAGCACATAGATTTGTACCATGGGTGGTTGTGAATAACCAACCACTTCAAGAGGTTAGTTCTATAAATTAAGCTGATAACTTTCAAGATCAAAGGAGAAACAAAACTTTTCATGTATGTGTATTTGGTGAACAGAACTACCAGAACTTTGTCATGTATGTATGCAATGCTTATGGAAGTAACCAAGTACCAGAAGCGTGCAAGATCCTCAACAGTTCGGTGGAGACTCTAAGCAGGTTCAATAGTTCAGTGGAGAAGCTAAGTAACAGTCACCAAGTTTGCTATCCCATACAATAAGATTTGAATCCACAATCCCCAAGACAGTTCAATAATACTAAAATAGTTGGGAAACCAGAAAGTGCTTACCGATTAAAACTCTGCTCCTCTTGAATTTGTTGTACAACTTAACAGGGTTTGCAACAATCTGCATAGAAAGATAAATTTACCATGCAGTCATGCACTATTTTTGAATATCCAGGAATTGGGTTAGTTTCTGAAGATTTGAAAGCTAAAGGTGTAGCACATAACATATAGCTAAGATATAGTAAAGCACTGAATCCTGCACAGAAATATTCATTAACGATGATGCTGTTACATATATACAACAAGAATCAACATGAAGTAGCAAAAAGAAAAGAAGTCTTAACATCAGATAAAGGCAGATATTGTTCATATAGTACAGTACGCATGAAGCTTTTTACATCTAAGGAATCATAAGAAAAGGCGGTTTGGTGGTTAAGAGACTGACATCAGTCAGTTGCAAAACAAGCAATATCAAGAGTTTTATCATACAGAAATGTCAAATAATAAAGTGGAGGAGGCAATGAGGAGAGGTTGTCTATTGCGTGTTTATAATTTCCCAAATGCCATTACATGTCTCGTAGGCAGTCCTATTGTCTGTATCGAATTCGAACTTGTCCATTACCCTTTTTTCTCGATTAACCATATCTGTCATATATTCAGTCAAGGATTAAATTAAGACAGTGCAGAGAGTAGAGAGCAAATGAAAAGAAAAGGATACAGCCTGAGGTCTTTAATGGATCATCAATGTTTGGTATAACTCTAGTGACTGAAGCATACATAGAAAGCTTTTTCCTGCAGAGAACAAAAAAAAAAAAAAAGAGCATAAGAAAAATTTACAAACCTAACAAACATACGAACATTCAAACAATCAATTAACATAAAGACGCAAATACGAAACCAAGACTACCAGGCAACAAAGAGCCCACAAGAAAGAAGGTGGATTCGTCAATCTTACTCATTTTTCAACTGGTCCCGCTTGTTCCTCTTTATAGCTAATCTCTGATCTTCAATGAATGCCCCTTGAGAATTCATGTCTTTGAGTTCATCAGCCACGAATGTGTTGACAAAAAAAAAATTGGTCATGTCATTGAATCAACGAACGAGAAATTCTCAAGCTCAGTTGTTCAGTGAAATTTATACTTATCTAAGCTCATCCTTCAGCTTGCATTCCAGTTCGAGCTCTTCATCAAGCTCTTTCTGAAGACGCTCAATTTCTTCTTCATCCGAAATCTCTGAATTTGCCTCATCAGTCTTCTCCTTGCAAGCATCGAGTTTCTTCTGCAAATCTGCGCAACCAAATAAAACCCGAAATTCACCACTCAATCGAACAATATCATCCCAAACTAAAGAAGGCATTAGAGAGACTCAAAAACGTAACCTTGGAGAGACTCTTGTATCTGACTAAAATCGTCGTCGCAGGAGAACTGGATAGATCTCAGTTGCTCGAGAGTTTGAAGCAACACGCCAAATCCTTTCCTATCATCCAAAACATTTATCAAATCGTCTCCCCATGATATCGCCATTCTCGACTGATCTCCCATCTCCGGCACCGTGTGCCGGACTGACCTCTCTTTACTCAAAGAGGCGAACGAAAACCTCAAAAGACACAAAAAAATCTCTCCGAGAAAAAAATTCAAAAGCAGAGGGAAAAAAGAATTAGATTTGGTTTTGGCTAATTTCCATAAATAGCACAAAACAAAATAAGTTTCGTTCATTATCTTCAAAATTTTAAAAATAACATAAAATTAATATTTTTAATTTTAAAAACGATTAAAAAAAATATTAAAATTGTCTAAAAAATAAACTTTAAATCCTAAAAACTAAATCATAAAACCAAAATACTAAATCTAAATCCAAAATTTTAAATTTTTTTAATAATTTTTTAATATTATTTTAAAAATTTGGTGAAATGTATAGTATAATTATCCACAAAACTTATTTTAATGCTAGTTAAGAATATATATGTTTTGGTTCTTTTTCAATCGTGAAAAGAACCAATTTATTCATTTGAGAAACAATTTCAAATGTGGTATCGGCCCATTGGGCTTCTTATTACCCTGTGATTGATTTACCAAAAAATTAAATGAAGCTGTCAAGATCCGGCATCCTCCATCTCGCGTGACCACGTGAAGTGATCTTCTCTACTTCTAGGCTTCAATACTACGTCGTTGTAATAAAATACATAAATGAGCAGAAAACAGATGCTACTTTTTCTTATGACTTAGCCAAAGTCAAGTCAAATCCACAACGAGTTTTTCTCTCCAATCGAATCGACTGACTGATCGATAGAAAGAACTCGTTTAGTTCTCATGAGAAACGGTTATAGAAAATTAAATTTTATATAATTGCATGTAGGAATAATATAATAGACATTAAACACAACTAACTGACTGGTATAGTGTTGTTTACTTTACCGGCGCGTCGGAAATTTACTGCAGTCGTATACTACTACAATAAGCTTGAGAGTCATGTAATCCCAACATCTTTATTTGATCTTTTATAGTTCAAGTTACACAATCTCCAAAGTCCGAATTACTTATTTTGTCTTCTTTCTTTCACACCCAACATATAAATATAATAAGTTAGTAGATTCAAAGTAAATTTGGACTTTGTCAAAGTCAGCCCTATGCTGACATTGGACTTTAAATATAAAATATACCTTCCCTCATTTGTAAAGCATCCTAAAACGTAATTTAACTATTTATCAAAAAACCAGCAAGTTAGGAAGTTATTGTCATTATTCTTTTTCTTCGTCTCATTACTTCTTCATCTCGTCGATCATCGATTCTGTAAGAGAAACCAGACTACCTCCTCTCTTCTTCTTCTAAGAAGCATCTTTAGTTGTCTTCTTATTTTAAAGCCGTTATCTCTGTTCTTGTTTCACTTTTTTCCTTACCATACATCTTAAGTACCTCAATTTGTTTGAGGTTACCCTTTTCTTGATCATTTATGGGCAAAGCAAAGTCCATAATCTCACTCTTGTTGGTGCTCTTCCTCGAGATCCTTGTTCGAGCTCAGATAGCAACAACAGAGACGACAACAGAGTTCATTTTCCGAGGTTTTAAAGGAAACCAATCAGAGATTCAGTTGGAAGAAGATTCAACCATCAGACCCAACGGACTATTGAGGCTCACCGATAGAAAGTCAAACGTTAGCGGTACAGCTTTCTACCACAAACCAGTAAGATTGCTGGAGACTAATACTAGTTCCACAAACGCCACGGTTCGTTCCTTCAGCACTTCTTTCATCTTTGTGATAATCCCTTCAAGCTCAAGCAACGGAGGTTTCGGCTTCACATTCACACTATCTCCAACTCCAAATCGTACAGATGCGGAATCCGCACAGTACTTGGGGCTTCTCAACGAGAGAAACGACGGGGATCTGAGCAATCACGTCTTCGCTGTGGAATTCGACACGGTACAAGGATTCAAAGACGGCACAAATCGAATAGGCAACCACATCGGTCTAAATTTCAACAGTCTCTTATCGGATGTCCAAGAACCGGTGGCTTATTACAACAACAACGATACTCAGAAAGAGGAATTCCAACTGATGAGCGGCGAGCCAATCCAAGTCGTTTTGGATTATCACGGACCAACCAAAACGCTTAATCTCACTGTTTATCCAACCAGATTGGGATCTAAACCAAGAATTCCATTGATCTCACGACAGGTTCCAAAACTGGCAGATATTGTGCAAGATGAAATGTATGTCGGATTCACAGCAGCGACGGGGAGAGATCAGTCGAGTGCTCATTACGTGATGGGTTGGAGTTTCTCAAGCGGCGGAGATCATCCGATTGCAGATACGCTCGACCTCTCGGAGCTTCCTCCTCCGCCTCCGAATAGGACGAAGAAGAGAGGCTACAATGGCAAAGTCATCGCTCTGATCGTGGCTTTGTCGACTGTTATATCAATGATGTTGGTGTTGTTGTTACTCTTCATCATGTACAAAAAGCGAATGCAACAAGAAGAGATTCTAGAAGATTGGGAAATCGATCATCCTCACAGATTTCGATACAGAGATCTGTACAAGGCTACTGATGGATTCAAGGAGAACAGGATTGTTGGAACCGGAGGATTCGGAACTGTTTTCAGAGGGAACAGCAGATCCTCGTCTGATCAAATCGCAGTGAAAAAGATAACTCCGAATAGCATGCAAGGTGTTCGAGAATTCATCGCAGAGATCGAGAGTTTGGGGAGACTAAGGCATAAGAATCTGGTCAACCTTCAAGGATGGTGCAAACACAGAAATGATCTCTTGTTGATCTACGATTATATCCCCAACGGAAGCTTGGACTCGCTGCTCTACAGTAAACCGAGACGAAGCGGCGCCGTTTTGTCGTGGAACGCGCGTTTTCAGATCGCCAAAGGAATCGCGTCGGGGCTACTGTATCTCCACGAGGAATGGGAACAGATCGTGATTCACAGAGACGTGAAACCTAGCAATGTTCTGATTGACTCCGATATGAACCCTAGATTGGGAGATTTCGGTCTCGCCAGGCTTTACGAACGCGGATCGCAATCGCGAACCACCGTAGTCGTCGGCACGATTGGGTATATGGCGCCGGAGCTAGCCCGCAACGGAAACTCCTCATCGGCTTCCGACGTTTTCGCGTTTGGCGTCTTGCTGTTAGAGATCGTCTCCGGGAGAAAACCTACGGATTCCGGGGCCTTCTTCATAGCCGATTGGGTTATGGAGCTACAAGCGAGCGGTGAAATCCTCAGTGCCATCGATCCGAGACTCGGATCTGGTTACGAAGAAGGAGAGGTGAGGCTCGCTCTCGCCGTCGGTTTGCTCTGTTGCCACCAAAAACCCGAATCTCGACCGCCGATGAGAATGGTGCTCAGGTACCTGAACAGAGACGAGGATGTTCCTGAGATTCACGATAATTGGGGTTACTCAGATTCTTCAAGAACCGATTTAGGATCGAAACTCGTCGGATATATTTCGTCGGATAGGGCTTCGAGCTCACACTCACACACATCTTCGTCTCTCACAAGGATCTCTTCGACATCATTTATCAGTGGTAGATAAATTAGACAGTGGCACTTTGACACATTCTCTCTCTCTTTTATGTTTCATCGTTAACTAATTCAAGTTTCCTTTTCCACTCTAAACAACCTGAAGATTACTTTATCTTTTTTATTCATAAATTCTACCGAAACCACAGGAGATAATCAGAGAGAGTTTGAAAATGCTGAATTTTTAGTTTTTGATTTTCCGATTCCACCGATTGATTTGCTTTTGAGGAACTGTTTCATATTTGGGCTCGGCCCATTCAGTTCCTTTATATCTCGTGTCTAACAAAAGTGTCGCGCCCATTAATGAAGGGAATTAATTTCTTTTTCTTTTTTTCTTCAACAAATATAAGACAAACTAAATTCCAGTTAAAGAGAACAGGATACGACCAAATAGTTTACACAACAAAAGTAGCCGCGGTATATTGCTTATACAGTCATACAACATCCGGATCGAATAATAACAACAAAAATAACTGAAATGATAAACTAAAACAAATATGAATAAAATTCTAAAAATAATAGATTCCATCACAATGAATTTTTTTTAATAAAAACAAAGAGTTGTCTGATATTGGTCTGTCTGCTGCTGAGATAAACTTTACCGTATGGAAAATATAAGTTTCCGAACAATTTTTAGTTTCCAACATTACACTTGAAGTGCCGAGATACTTTTTTCCTGAAAAGAGAGGACGCAAATAGGACGAAAAAGATTCTCGCGATCCAATAGCCAAGCAATAGCAAAAGTGTTTGACACCACACTTTTCTTGTCATCGATCTGGAACCATTCAAAGATAAACGAGAGAGATTAGTGTCGAAGAGTGTGGTTGGATTAACAAAGTACTCCACTAAATCATGTGCCATAGAGAAAGCCTCCCAGATAGAAAGAACATTTTTATTCTCAAATAGAGATCTTGGGATAACACACGAGCTCAATTCACCTTTCCAAAGAGGGATGTTAACCCTATAGTTCACACTTTGAGAGGAAAAGCGAAGTGTTCAGTTGGTGGTTTTGTTCTCCTCTTTTCCTGATTTGTGGTGATCATATAGGAATCAACTTTGAAGAATCATACGCCACCTATAGGAGTGCCATTATGTCCTAAACTTATCTAATTATTGCCTCGGTTTTTAACAACCGGATCACTAAAAACTAATGTAAATTCTCGGTTTCTAAATGTTGTCCAAAAAACCCACCGACGGACATCGTACAACAAAAGAACCAGATAGTCAATCAAGAACGTACGAGTATAACTTCCGATGAGTTCAAGAGAATCTTCTATAAAGAGAGAAACAAAAGCTAAACAAACTCATTCGTAGTCTCTGCTAACCTAAAATCGAAGTAATGTAACAAAGGTCTCTCCCAAGGGGAGGAATTCAGAGATGTTCTCGTCCAAAGGAAGGAGATAAATCCACCAACGTAAAGTCATTCATAGAAATGGCTTTCGGCGAGATCGACATACGAGCATATATCAAGATCTCGAAGAGGGGAAAACATAGGTGGAGTTTCAGGTTGTATCGAGATTCGACCATGGAGACAGATGGACAATTGTAATTGGTTATGAAAACGATTACTAGAGATGGAATTGATGACATCACATGAAAGAATTGGATGGTGTAAAAGGGTGATGCATTGTGCGGCTAGGGAAGAGTATAAGCAATCCTAGGCTTTTGACCTGCAAGGCCCATTAGCAATAAATCCATAATCTAGCCCAATAACATTTAAGCCCAAACATGTTCAATCACTAGAAACCCTAAGGACAACTTTGGCGGCTTGAGTGAGGAGGAGACGGCGGTTGTTGGCCGTAGAGAAACCATTTCGGTTTGCCGAAGAAAGTCCCAGTCGAGGCGAGGAACATGGTTCGACCTCGGTGATGAGCCCCAAAGGAAAGCAGTAAGGCACCTGAAATCATGTCAGAGCAGAGACGGCATATCTGAAAACTCTTTCGATTTGCAAAGATCTAAAACTGCAAAAAAGTTTGGGATTAGAGGAAGGTAACCGGAAAAGCATTGGACGAAGAAAACCTTCCGATGTCGGCGAACCACGGCTCCACCGACGTTGGAGAACGGAGAATTTGATGTTGTCTCGGTTAATGTCACCTAAGAAAGAAAACTTTTTAGTAGTGTGAGTTGTTTTTTGAAAAAAGATATTAAGATGAAGGAAATTAATTAAAACTATGATATTTGTTATTTAATACCGGAGCGGATTGTTTATCGAATTATCTTAATCATATAATAAATTGTAGGATTGGTAGATTCAGCTAGATCGTCTCGTAATTTAAAATTTCAGGGATAAAAAAATTTCAGTTTTTTCATTTACTTGAACACAGAAACTCATTTGTCATTTTATTAAATTTTATTATATCAATTGCTATAGAGTACAAATATTCCAAAACTATATCTATGAAATTCAATAATGTTTCCCCTTATTTCATGTTTTTTTCTTTAGTGACAACAACTATATCAAAACATGATTTTGTTTTAGAATCTGATAGGGTTAAACCACGTATTTCAATCTCACGCGACCAAATGACGTGATCTTCTATAATTCAATACAACATCATAATGGATGAGTAAATACGCAAAAGCGATATATTGAAACTAAGGACAGCATTTACAAAGTCAAACTGATGGGGATTTACGTGACAAATCGAATCAAGGTATTTGAACTCATGAGATCTCGTCATAAATGGTATATTTAAATATAATAATTATATGTGGTAATAACGATAAAGTACGAGCTTTTTAAGCGCAAAGATTCAAATAAATCATTCGGTATTATTACTAATCATTGGTAGATTTCTGTATAAAGGGGAGAAAACTTACTGCAGTCCTATAGGCTCGGAACTCATCTAATCACCAATACTATATTTTATATTTAGAGTTTAAATCACAATGTCCAAGTCCAAAGTCAATTTAAACTTACCAAAGTCATCATTTTTTTCAATTTTATTTTTTAATTTCAAAAATGCAGATTAATCCAGTGAAATAAAAAATAAGACATAATATAATTCATCGTCATCACTCTTAAATTTATAAAATATTGATAAATAGCATATACATCAACGATGAAGAGTCCAAATCCATATTTAAAATTTTAAACGTTTAAAATATGTGACCATAAAAACTTTTTAAAAATAAGTATATAGGTTATATTGCGTATTATTTTTTATTTTATATGACTAATCTGTATTTTTTTTAGATGAAGGGTAAAGTTGAACAAATAGAGATTTTGAAAAAAAAAAAAAAATTTGCAGAAAATCTTTTTTTTGTTTCTTTCCCCACAAAATATAAAATATATGCAAATTCAAAGTTGATGTGGAATTTGTCAAAGACATCCCATTTGTGTGTAGGACTTTTGAAAGAAAAAAAAAACAATTTAGTTTCCAGCGTAAAAGAAAACACGAAAATTAGACAATTTTCTATATTTTGAAATTTGTAAATATCTTAACATGAATTTTTAAATTGAAAGATTTTTCCTTTTGCAGTTTAACCCGTGGAAATATGTAACTTTGTTAATATCCAAAGTCACTCATTGAATAAAATCAAAAATTTGATTTGTAGTTGAAAATCATCGATAACACATGTTTGAAGTAAACCTTAATGATAATTGATTGAATAACACAGGTTTAGAAATAGATTACTAAATCAACTTAAATATCCAAATCATTGGTTCCTTATAACTAAAAAAAATGATAAATAACGGTATTTTGGTCCTAACCACAATTTTAAAATATTGAAAATTTCTTGGTTGACAATATACTGTATTTATCAATTATTAAGTTTTTGTTCTTCCAAATATTAAATTGACCACAAACCATTGAAGTTTCATATATATTTTTTTGTTTTCAATACTCGCTAATGTGAACCAGTTAGCAAAGAGGAAGAACAAACGCAATTTCTTGTTTAAAACTTAGAAAGTCTTCTTCTCCTCAATCTCCTTATAAGAATATCTCTAACCCCTACATCTCGGAGAAGCATCTCGTGTTATCTTCTTCTTGTTCTCCTTCCAAACGCCTTCCCTCTGTTTTTGTTTCCTATGTATCGATCATTCATGGGTACTGCAAGATCCATAATCTTGCCCGTGCTCTTCTTGCTTTTGACCGCCCCTACTCGACGAGCTCAGAGAACAACAACAGAGTTTACTTTCCGAGGCTTTAGCGGAAACCAAACGGAGATTCGGATTGAAGGAGCCGCGATGATCAAACCCGACGGACTATTGAGGCTCACTGATCGAGAGCCAAACGTTACCGGTACAGCTTTCTACCACAAACCGGTGAGATTGCTGGACACTAGTAGAAATTCCACAAACGTCAGAGTTCGTTCCTTTAGCACTTCTTTCGTCTTTGTCATAATCCCTTCAAGCTCAAGCAACGGCGGTGGTTTTGGCTTCACCTTCACGCTATCTCCGACCCCTAATCGCCCCGGAGCCCAAGCCGAGCAGTACTTGGGCCTTCTCAACAAAGACAACGATGAGAATTCGAATAATCACGTTTTCGCCCTGGAATTCGACACGGTACAAGGATTCAAAGACGGTACTGATAGTTCAGGCAATCACATCGGTCTGAATTTCAACAGCCTCAAATCTGAATTTCAAAAAGCTGTCGTATATTATTACACTGATGATCCTAACAAAGAAGAAGATTTCCAGCTAGAGAGTGGCAATCCGATTCAAGCCCTTTTGGAGTATGATGGAGCAACACAAAGGCTAAACGTCACCGTTTATCCGGCGAGGTTGGGGTATAAACCCACAAAGCCTTTGATCTCTGAACATGTTCCAAAACTGTTAGAGATTGTGCAAGAAGAAATGTATGTCGGATTCACAGCAGCGACGGGGATATATCAGTCGAGTGCTCATTACGTGATGGGTTGGAGTTTCTCAAGCGGCGGCGATCGTCCAATGGCAGATACGCTAGACCTCTCAGAACTTCCTGATCCGCCTCCAAATACGGGGAAGAAGAGAGGTTACAATTCTCAGGTCATTGCTCTGATCGTAGCTCTATCGGGCGTAACAGTGATCTTGCTTGCGTTACTATTCTTCTTCTCGATGTACAAGAAACGATTGCAACAAGGAGAGGTTCTCGAAGACTGGGAAATCAATCATCCTCACAGACTCAGATACAAAGATCTCTACGCTGCTACTGATGGATTCAAGGAGAACAGGATTATCGGAACCGGAGGATTCGGAACCGTTTTTAGAGGAAATATCTCATCACCTCTGTCTGCTCAAATCGCCGTGAAAAAGATAACTCCGAATAGCATGCAAGGTGTTCGAGAATTCATCGCAGAGATCGAGAGTTTGGGGAGACTAAGGCATAAGAATCTGGTCAACCTTCAAGGATGGTGTAAACACAAAAACGATCTCTTGTTGATCTACGATTATATCCCCAACGGAAGCTTAGACACGCTGCTCTACAATAGACCTAGACAGAGCGGGGCCGTTTTGAACTGGAATGTGCGTTTTCAGATCGCAAAAGGAATCGCGTCTGGCTTGTTGTATCTCCACGAGGAATGGGAACAGATCGTTATTCACAGAGACGTGAAACCTAGCAACGTTTTGGTTGATGATGATATGAATCCTAGATTGGGGGATTTTGGTCTCGCGAGGCTTTACGAACGCGGATCGCAATCGAACACCACCGTCATTGTGGGTACTATTGGGTATATGGCACCGGAGCTAGCTCGCAATGGTAAATCGTCATCTGCGTCTGATGTTTTCGCGTTTGGCGTTTTGCTGTTAGAGATCGTCTCTGGGAGAAGACCGACGGACTCAGGGACCTTCTTCTTGGCCGATTGGGTCATGGAGCTGCACGCGAGTGGTGAGATTCTCCGTGCGGTGGATCCGAGACTTGGATCTGGTTACGACGGTGTAGAAGCAAAGCTTGCTCTCGCCGTAGGACTGCTCTGTTGCCATCAAAGACCGGCGTCTCGGCCGTCGATGAGAATGGTGCTTAGGTATATGAACGGAGATGAAGATGTTCCTGAAATTGATGACAATTGGGGATACTCAGATTCTTCAAGAAGCGAGTTTGGATCCAAGTTTGAAGGATATGTTTCATCGGATAGGGCTTCGAGCTCAGTCGCATCTTTCTCCGTTACTTCGAGTTCTATTATGAGTGGTAGATAGCGCAAATTCACTTTTCGTTGTAACTTAGAAGCAATACAGTAGTTCTAGTTTTGTTCTCAACTTGTTATGGCATTTACGGTACTTTACCATTTATAACGGCTCGTTTGACAAACCGCGTTTTTAATGGCTAAGAGCGGTAAAAAAATTTAAAATGATATACGTTAAAAGTGTGCAACTTTTTAGTACGGCAACGAACTCTAAATGTTATTTTACAATTGTAAACTGCTTAAGACGCTTGTCCGATTAATAATGTATAATCGTTTTATTTTCAACCACAGGGTTGAATGATGCCAATCGAATCTAATGATACCAAATGATTCTCTGATTTTTATATACGATGGAAAATATCAGTCACCAATTAAATTCGTTTAGCTTTCAAATAAGCAAAAACATAAACTTAACAAGAAATCTGTTGGGTTGTCTATTTCTGTTATAATACTTTATCAAAGTTTCGAAATGTTTGTTACAAGTTAGCATGAGGTAAAAGCTATAACACATACATTATTCAATAGTTAATATCGATATTTTAATATAACTTTAAGTTCTCCTTGTGAGAATGACATGTGAGAAGTCTAAATTAAGCTCTTGTCATCTAAATGATTAACATCGTAGTAGATTAATTTAACCTTAACTCACATTATAAATTGACTAGAAATTATAATTTAGTGGTTTGTTATTGTGTCATCACTATATTTAAATCCTTATATTGTATGTTGTTCACGAAAATATATTAGTATGATAAATCATTGGACTTGATTTATGATTGGTTTTAATGTATAAACTTGTCCACTTTGATTTTGATGTTAGATCAACCATTTTTTTCATTAATTAAGAAGATCCGGGAAGAAGATTTCCTTTTGGGGATAATACAATCAACTCATCATTATCCGGTTTAATATATAGATATGACTTTTGAGTTTTTCGATCTTATTATCTAATGGATAATCCAACAAAATCACACTCACTAATAAACGAAGCCAGGGTTCAACCGGCCCGTAGATGAGCTAGAGTTTATCTCAGCTTACGACATGACGTAACTAACATACATAGTTCGGTACTCCGTAAAAAACCGAGTGAACAGATGCAGAAACGAAACTAGGACAATATTTACAAAGTCAAATTGATAACGATTATGGCGTTGAGTGGTAACGTTGTACAACGTGTACCGTCTTATGTGCAATTTAGCTATTCAGTGAGATTGTCAGAAAATGTGGTATGGAGAGGTGGTGCTATTGGTTTTTATATTGTACTGTTATTCTTTACCATTATTTCTTACCCTTTTTAGATGTACTACAATCTTGTATAACTAAATTATATCACCAAATTTGTATTATTTTGTGTTACCAGCCAAATTCGATATGACAAATCAAATCCGTGGAGAAATTTAGAACTCGCTAGATCTTGCTAGAAAATGGTAATTTAGACAAATTATACGTGGGTGAAAGAGAAAATACTCAAGACTGAGAGAAAACACTTATATCGGTTGAACGATATTCATTGGAGATATTATCTTTAAGGTTTAAACACAAACGTCCAAATCCATATGACTTTTTTTATAGTCATCTCTTTCTTGTTCCGTAGGAACAATATAAAATATCAGGGTCGACGGTATTGGTCAAAGTCATCATGATGGTTGCGTTGGACCTCTTTTTTTACACAAGTTCAAGATATAAAGCATATTGGTCGATGTCGTAACGAATTATTATTTGTTGAAAATCGTTCAATATCAGATGCATTTGATGTAAAAAAGCTTTTTTCTGAATAATTTTATATTCTATTGAAAAAAAAAATTATTTGTTGAAAATAAATAACTAACATTTTTAGTAATTTACATTTCACAAAAACATTAGGTGAATGGGTGCCACATATATTTTCAATGTGCGGTGATGTGAACATTGAGCTAAAAGGAAGAAGATTCTTCGTTTTTTGGGGTATAATTTTCTTCTTCTTTGACTCCTTAGATTTTCATCTCAATCACCGAATCTGTAAGAAAAAAACAAACTCTCATGTCCATAAAAAGAAAATCTCTAAACAAGAAATCTTCGAAGTATATCTCCTTTTTTATTTCGCCCACCCATGGGCACTCAAAGATCCATGGTCTTAGTCTCACTCTTATTCGGGCTTTTTCTGTTTTTGAGCGTCCATGTTCGAAGTCAGAGAACAACAACAGAGTTTACTTTCCGAGGATTTCGCGGAAACCAATCGGATATTCGGATTGAAGGAGCCGCGATGATCAAACCCGACGGACTATTGAGGCTCACTGATCGAAAGTCAAACGTTACCGGCACAGCTTTCTACCACAAACCGGTGAGATTGCTGGACACTAGTAGGAATTCCACAAACGTCAGAGTTCGTTCCTTTAGCACTTCTTTCGTTTTTGTGATAATCCCTTCAAGCTCGAGCAATAAAGGTTTTGGATTCACATTCACACTATCTCCAACCCCTTATCGTCCCAATGCTGGATCCGCACAATACCTGGGAGTTTTCAACAAAGAGAACAATGGGGATCCTAGGAATCACGTTTTCGCAGTGGAATTCGACACGGTGCAAGGATCCAGAGACGACAACACTGACAGAATAGGAAACGACATCGGTCTGAACTACAACAGTCGTACTTCGGATCTCCAAGAACCGGTGGTGTATTACAACAACGATGATCCTAACAAAAGAGAAGATTTCCAGCTAGAGAGTGGCAATCCTATTCAAGCCCTTTTGGAGTATGATGGAGCAACACAAACGCTAAACGTCACCGTTTATCCGGCGAGGTTGGGGTTTAAACCCACAAAGCCTTTGATCTCTCAACATGTTCCAAAACTGTTAGATATTGTGCAACAAGAAATGTACGTCGGATTCACCGCATCGACTGGGAGAGGTCAGTCGAGTGCTCATTACGTGATGGGTTGGAGTTTCTCAAGCGGCGGAGATCGTCCAATGGCAGATGTCCTAAACCTCTCGGAGCTTCCTCCTCCGCCTCCGAATACGGCGAAGAAGGGAGGTTTCAATTCTCAGGTCATCGTTTTGATCGTGGCTTTATCGGCCGTTATGCTGGTCATGCTTGTGTTACTCTTCTTCTTCGTCATGTACAAAAAGAGATTGGGACAAGAAGAAATGCTTGAAGACTGGGAAATAGATCATCCTCGCAGATTGAGATACAGAGATCTCTACGTAGCCACGGATGGATTCAAGGAGACAGGAATCATCGGAACCGGAGGATTTGGAACCGTTTTCAAAGGAAAACTCCCGAATTCGGATCCCATCGCTGTGAAGAAGATAATTCCCAGTAGCATGCAAGGTGTTCGAGAATTTGTCGCAGAGATCGAGAGTTTAGGACGATTAAGGCATAAGAACCTGGTGAATCTCCAAGGATGGTGCAAACACAAAAACGATCTCTTGTTGATTTACGATTATATCCCCAACGGAAGCTTGGACTCGCTGCTCTACACTGTACCGAGACGAAGCGGCGCCGTTTTGTCGTGGAACGTGCGTTTTCAGATCGCCAAAGGAATCGCGTCTGGTTTGTTGTATCTCCACGAAGAATGGGAAAAGATTGTGATCCACAGAGACGTGAAACCAAGCAATGTTCTGATTGATTCCAAAATGAACCCTAGATTGGGTGATTTTGGACTGGCGAGACTTTACGAACGCGGAACGCTATCACAGACAACAGCACTCGTTGGAACCATTGGGTATCTGGGGCCAGAGCTAGCCCGCAACGGCAAACCATCAACTGCGTCTGATGTTTTCGCGTATGGCGTTTTGCTGTTAGAGATCGTCTCAGGGAGAAAACCAACGGATTCCGGTAGCTTCTTCTTAGTCGATTGGGTTATGGAGCTGCACGTGAACGGTGAGATTCTAAGCGCGATCGATCCCAGACTTGGATCTGGTTACGACCGCGGAGAAGCAAGACTTGCTCTGGCCGTCGGTTTGCTCTGTTGCCACCAAAACCCGGCGTCTCGGCCGTCGATGAGAATCGTGCTTAGGTATCTAAACGGAGAGGAGAATGTTCCTGAGATTGACGATGATTGGGGATATTCGAAGTCTTCAAGAAGCGAATTCGGATCGAAGGTTTCGTCGAGCTCCATCGCTTCTTCGTTCGTCACCAGAGTTTCTTCGACTTCTCGTATCAGTAATGGATAGTGCACATTTTTTGTATATTTTTTTTGTTAATTAATTTTATTTATTTTCCGTTGTTTGTAAGCAATATTTGTAATATTATTCTAATAATCAAAATTTTTTAAGATGAGTGATTATCATTTATCGCTAGGAGTCAAATGGGCTGTCCAAATTCATTGGTTTGTACAAACAAATAAATATTTTCATTTTCTAGATGTTGGTCATAATCCAGGACCATGTCTAAATGGAAGTGCTGCCACTAGATCCATTAATTTTTGGGTCATTTTGAAAAATATCTTATTTTTGAGTTATACTTTAAAAAATACTTATTTTTTATTTTTAATAAAAACTATAATATTTTATATATAAAATAACAAAAAAATTACAAAAACTATAATTTTTTATATGTAAAATAACAAAAAAAATTTAGATTTAAATTTAAATCTATATCTATATTTTTAACAAATCAAAACCAAATTCAAAATTTAGATTTAAATTTAAATCTATATTCGAAATTTAGAGAAAAAAATCGAAATAATATTAATTATAGTTATATATATATATATATATCTATATATTTTAACACAAATACTTTCTCTGTTCCATTTTAATTGATTTTTTAGATTTTGGCACACAAATTAATAAAATAGATAAAATACCTTTTATAACCTTTGTATCATAATTGACAAAAAATTTTGACCAAAACTGAATTGAATAACAAAAGGAAAAAATAGTAAACTTGTGGCATTTTTTGCATAGAATTCTGAAAAAATTACTTAATTTGAAACCAAAAAATTCTCTTAAAAAATTAATTAAAGTGAAACAGAGGGAGTATAGTTTATTGATTTTATATATTAAAATTTAACAAGATAATATCTCAAAATATTATAATTACTATCGCTTAATATTTGTCAAGCTATATAAAAAAAATTTCAACGCTCCTAACACATTTTTCCACTCAACATATCACCAAAATTTGTTTCAATTCAACGATTCTCTTTGAAAAAATTTGCAAAGCAAACTATTTTATGTGTTTTCAATAATAATGAATCGTCAAATTATGCATCATAACAATAACAAATGACTTAACAAAAATCATGACTTAACATCGGTAGATAATTGTTATTCATTATTATTTTTAAAAAATATTTAGGATAATAAATCTTTGGAATTGCAGTTATATAACAATTTTGTAAAAATTAAATATTTAATTATACCAAAAAATTGATTTGAAATTTAAAATATTTTTTTGGTTAATTATTATTAAGTATAAGTAATGTTATTTTAGTAATTTTACATATTTAAAAATATATTTTTTAAAAGAAAATAAATATATGGTATTTTTCAAAAGTGTAAACAAAATGAGGGTATATTTCCAAATTTACTCTTAATTTTTTCTCCCAAAATTAAGAAACCCTAGTTTTTTTTAGATTATTGGATAGCCCATGTTCAGATGAGTTCGCTCCATTTAATTGCGGAGTAAATGGGTTTTTAGCCCATATAGACCGCTTTGATTTTGGACTTGTCCATAACCGGACCATTATAGTTTGGACGTGGATGGTCCATGGTCATCAAACTTATTTGACATCCTTATTTATCACTGGCTTAGCAATTTAGTAAAAGTAAATATATATATATATATATATATATATATATGGTAATTTTTGTTTTTCTTGTTAACAATTTGTGGATAATAGCTGGTTTCAAAATCGTAACAAACGATCAGTGAGGAACAATTCGTGAGTGATGAAGGGTTTTTTTTTAATCCCAAATCAATTGGCAAGGTGTAATTAATCAAACTAGATATCCATTTGCACTTAATAATATTCTCCATGTTTGAATATATTCAATTAGCTTTCTTTTTATTGATAACCAATTCTTTTATTTTATAGTCTTCAAAGCAGTTTTGCTTCGAATTGGTCAAATCGTTAAGCTTTGAAAAGACCAAAACATAATTTTACTATTAGTTTTGGACAATAGTATAAAATAAATTTGGTGAAATGTCTATAGCTAAATTTCTGAAATGAATGTGACAGGGAAGTAAAAACTATACACATATTTTTTATATAAAAAAAATAAATTAATTTACTGCATGTTTTGCTTATGGTCCCGTGCAAAGACTATTTCTATATTGGGAGGTATATAAAAACTACACATCCGGATTAGGCATGTCCATTTTGATCGTTGAACCAGCCATTTCTATATTCATTATAGTATATGTTTTATTAATTAAGTCGATCCCCAAGGAATATTTCTTCTGAGAATAATAAAATCAATTCATTGAGTCTCCGGGTCCAATAATTTGAAAACATTTTGTGTAGTTATTTCTTCGGTGCTGGTGCATACGAGCAAGTAATATTTGAACCTGCTTGATGTATGTGTCATAATCGTAAATCAAAAACAATAATAATTCAACGTCCTCCCAAAATACGGAACAGTGACAGGGCTGCGGAATCATTTTCAATTAGACTAGACAATTCTCCATGTTCATCCAAATCCCACGCGGTGTGTCACACAAGGTGTGTGTGACTTATCTTTTCTTTTTTTTCTCTTGTCTGTCGACTTAATTGTATCTATCTGTTTTTGCACGGTTCTCTTTTATCTCCAAAATTAAGAAAAAAAATTAGAACAAAACAATTAATCCTACTATTGGACCAATCTGTATATGCGAGCCAGCCCACGATAAAAAAAAATACATAGCCAGTTTCATTTTGTTAAGGATATTGATTTCATTTTGATCATCTATAACGGGCAGGTGCAAATTTGGAGAGGCCATTATAATGTCATGGGCTAAACAAGTAAATAGACCAAACAATAAAAAGCCCAAAAGTCTCATAGTAGCTCTGTTTATACAAAAGTTACAAATAGAATCAGCTGATAATGATTTAAGAGGAGGAGAAGGTATCGATGATGGTGGTGTGGAGTGGATCACTGAGGTGAGTAGCCCAATTGTTGAGTGGGCCTTTGCCCGTTGCAGCCGCTTGAACCGCGAATCCCAAGAACGCGACCATGGCCAGACGCGCGTGCTTGATCTCGGCTAATTGAAGTTGAGCCTTCTTCTCCGGGTCAGCCGCTAAACCTAGCGGGTCGAAGAACTTGCCTCCCGGGTACAAACGCTTCTCCGCGTCAAGCTCGGCGTTGCGCTGGAACTCGATGTAGCCGATCACTAGCACCTCGATCCATATCAATGTCGAGATTGAGAACGGTAATGGCTGCCCCAAGTAGGACGATCCATCTACAAGCTCCACCTGATACATTACAAATACCAAGTGATTGGATAACATAAGATTTCGCCCTAAAATTTAAAACTCACATAGTTGAAACTCGGGATTTTTTTTTTCAATTGATCAGAATCTCAAACAGTCTAACGCTAACGCAAACGCTAGGAAAAAAAGAGAGTCGCAGACCCTAGACGCCAAAGAAAAACGCAAAATCAATTAACTAACGCACGTATTACTAGTTTTAGCTACATTTCTATTTGAGTCGCAAACAAACGCAAACGTTGGATAACTCATTCAACTAATTAATTAGCATTTTCGGCGGCGGAGGGAGTGGGCTTACCTTGCCGGCGTCTTGCCAAGTAACGCCGGTGAGCCATTCGACTGAGAGAGCGCCGAGGGTGGCGAGCATCGCCCACCGTCCGTGGATCAGCTCGCATTCCCTGAATCTCTGGATTCCGAACACCTCACTATACGGCTGAAACGGCGTCGATTTGGCGTCCGCCGCTTCCGTACGGGTTCCGATCACGTCTCCGGCTAAGTTCTTAGCCAGATTCTGGTCTAGGGAATCGATATCGAATTGGAGATACTCGGCCGGTTTACCTAAACCAAAGGGATCAAAACCGTAATCTCCAACCAACGAACCATCGAGCCATTCAGGAGAAATGGCGCCTGGGTACCAAAGAGGCCTGTCCGAAGTCACCGTCTTTTTGGGCGCACTCTTTTTGGGAGCTGCTTTCTTCTTTCCGAAACTGAACCGGGCTGTGAACCGACCCGAACCAGAATGGATACCGGGAGCCACCCGAGTACCCATGATGGAAGAAGCAGCGGTGGAAGTGGCGGCCATCTCCGGCGATTGCGTTTTGTGATTTCAGAAGATGGAGAAGAAAGTTCAGTTCCTTAGTCCACGATATTATAGATGCGTGGAGATGATTTTTTTGTTCTCTTGGAGCTGGGCTATCTTGGAAAGACGATCATAACCGTTGGATCGATTCACAAATCCATCTGACGGTGAGTAAGACTACTAACCTTATCTATTAAACTCTGCGTTATCTGGTGATGTTTCAAGTCCACTGGCAATAGAATCTAGATGAGCTATCATCTGATTGGGTAAAATAAGTTCTTATCGAATTAGAAAAAGCCACGTGTAACTGTCGTGCGGTCTTATGTTCCATTCGAATTGCTGCAGCTAAAAGTTTCCGGTTTAACCAAATCGACCCATACCGAAATCAAAAGTAGGCCCAAAAACGATCAAACAAGTCGGTTTGACTGAAAAATCAATCGGTTCCTCTATTTCATGGTCTGATAAATCAAAGACGATCCGACAATGTGATGTAAGTACCTCCAGTCAGCAAAAATGCGTACTAAGGATATCGAATTTTGGATCTACAAATGTCAATAACCAAATGTTTGTTATACACAAATCCAAATGAGAGAGCGGTAGAAAAGCTGAAAAGAATAACTAAAAGCAGAAAGAGAGAAAGCACATAAATATTATATACAAAGTGGGCACAAAGAGATGAAACATTGATAGAAATTGCTATGTGCATGACAAGAAATAGAGAGAGAGAGAGCGGGCTTAAGAAAATGTTCACCGAGCAAGAGGAACAAGATTTGGATCAGAAGCAACGAGAGGTAACTTGTCAATGTATATCAACAACCTCTTCAGATTCTCCTTGTAAATCGCCGGTAAATCCGCAATCTCTTTGCTCGAAGTGTAAATCCACAGATCACCAGAGTTCACTCTTTTCAAGCTGCCTCGACAGAATGGGCACGACTGTGACCGTGCACGCCTGTTTCAAACAACGGATTCTATATCATTAAAAAGGGCTGATGAGTGTGTTAAGAAACCGAGAGTGAGTAAAAAATAGGAAGATTATACCAGTTTCTGTAGCAGTTTATGCACATGGAGTGATTACAAGTAGGAAGAACAACTTTATTTCGAATCTCCAAGCAAATTCCACACTCTTCTTCCCTCTCCAAATCGATCTCTGACATCTTTCCTTTATCTGTTATGTCCTTTTTACGGTATCTTTTGTCGCAAATCTCCTTTTGCTTCCTTTCTTCTACATCGGTTATCCCTCCGTGAAGTTGCAATAACGATGGAAATAACACATCTGCTCATCAACACCCATTGCTAGTCAGAAGAAACATATCAGGAGGACTAATCTAATATGCGTAGACTAAGAGACACCAAGTCATTAACTAATGCGTCATTTAACAATTTACTCAAATACTGGTCATGTCAATAAATTACCATAGAATTCTCTGATACTAGCTTTGCGTTCATGTAGCGACATTGTGGTCTTCCCATCAACATATGCCTATAAAAAAAACAAAAAAATCAGAGAATCACATATTAGGCAGACAAGAACCGAGGATCAAGATCCAATAATAATACTCAGCAGCAAAATCTAGTAAGACCAACCTTATAAATAAGGATCCTAAGCAATCCCAAAGCGCCTGCGAAATGACAATCAGTCCACTGAAGAAGGAAGAGAAAAAGATGAGCGGCCGGACTATAACATAATCTCATCTGAACGCAGCCACCATCATACTCCTCCGGATACTCTGATGCCCTTCACACAAAAATCATTTTTTTTTAATAAAAAAAATCATTTTTATTCCCTACAATAGTGATTCAAAATGATTGGAGAGATTAATACGCAGCATGAACATGAACATGTTGCTTCACAGCTTAATCCAACATACCAAGTCAACTTAGGATAGAATCAGAATTTATGACACAAGGAAAAAGAATTGACTACTATAGATTTTAGTGATCTGACCAAAAAAAAAGTGGTGGCGTCTGAGACGAGCCAAAGGAATCAATTGGTGGAATTAATGAGCTCGCGTAAACGCAAAGTCTCAAATTTCATTCTGACATCAGCAAACACAGAGCCAGGCAGGCAGACAACCGAGATTCAGATTCACAAGTATTAAAAAACTGAACATCGTCTGGGAACTTCGATAGAAGTAAACAATCTGATCCATTGAATCGGAAGAGACAACAAATCAGAGACAAACAAATTTCCGAAGCGATTAACCGTTCTCGACTAAGAACACGGTAAGATTCTACCAAAACATCCAAACATGCGTGTAGAAAACCAGAAAAGAGAGAGAGAGAGAGAGAGAGAGAGAGAGAGAGAGAGAGAGATATTTACAGGGTGTTGGCGAACTGGATATCAGCTTCAAGAGCCTTGAGTGAATCCTTGAACGATTTTCGCATTTTCCGAGGAACGACGATTCAACATAAAGCAGCCTCCTTCCGAGTGAGAGAAAACAAAACCTATCCCTAAAACCCTACTCCTTTGTTTTTTTTTTTTTGGGTTGAGATCACCGACACAAGCCTAAAATATCGCAAACAAACCCTAACAACTTGAATTGATTTTCTCTCCCATTTCCATGGAGGGTTATGAGATTTTTACTCTTCACTCAACCACAAGTTAGCGACAGGAAGAAGAAGAGGAGAGAGAGAGAGAGAGATAGAATTTAGATATTGAGAGATTCGCGTAGAGCACACGTAATATCAAAAGGGGAGCGTTCTAATGCTCTTTTTTTCTTTTTTGTTCGAGAAGGAACGGCAACACTTCTCCTACTACAAAAATAGAGAAAAAAAGCCTTCTGGGAGTTGCAATTACCATAAAGCCCTCCCCGTTGGGATCCACCTAACAAATACTCCAGGATAATATTATTTATTTTAAAATGAATATATGATTAATTAATGAGTGACATGCCGGTGACAGGACGTGTGTCACTGCCATAGGCGGCGGTGAGTGGAAGTGAGCCTACTTAGCTTCATCGTGGTGCGGACTAGAAGTAGCTGACCGACGTGTGTTTGGCTGTCAGTGGAAATCGCGACACGTGGCGCGATACATGAGCGTACGTAAGGTCCCAAGCACTTGCTTTGACGTGTCTCCATTTCCATACGGGTAATAATAAGCGGACCCTAGTTTACCCTGAATCGATGATTGTTTTGTATATCAACAATTATGGAATATTTTGCATGCTTGGATCTCCAAAGGCCATGTAATTGCTTATTTTAATTTTGGGGTTTTTAGGATACGTGTGCTTTTACAATCAATGAATATGGATGAGGGGCAAAAGAATCAAACAATAATAGTAGTATGTTCGTGACATGATTGCTTATCATTATTACGGAAAAAATTTAATAGCGATAATGACTCATCAAACCGCTAATTCAACTATGGTAATGAGGACAGAAATAAAGCAAATTCACTTTTCTCTTGTCACAAACTAGCATATGAACTTTTAGATTGCTATAGTAGGTTAGATGGCTAGACTAAAAATTGAATCCGTAGATAATTAGTAAATTAAAAAAAAAAAAAGAAGCTCTGGTATAAAATAAACAAATTAGGTTACAATTTGACATAGATTATAATAGCTGAGAGACGCATATTATTGTGGTTCTATTATCTGTATACAAATCAATTTATAAAACGTTGTTGTCTTTTTGTTTTAAATACCGGAAGGCCACCTCTAAATTATAAAATAAACGCAAGCAGAATAATGGTGACGATTCAAGTACAAACAAAGGAGGAATAATAATCACTATCATTGGCCTAATACCTCACCATTTGTCTCATTATCCACACTACACTTATTAGATATTATACTTGTTTTCCTCTTAATTTATATGGATCAGGTCATACAATACAAAGCCTGATATATCCTAACTATATTAGCTGTACCAAACTTTGATATTCTATAAATCATCTAAGTTTCCTAAAAGATATTTAATAGATTTACTCCCATATTCAAATTGACAGGGTTTGGTATTATTTACCTCAAGTGTTAATTTTCTTTTGTGTCTGAAAGAATCGATCAACTGAATGTGTTATAGTGGGACAGATTCATGGTCGATGAGAACTTGGTTGGGAATTTTCAAGTTAGATTCACGTAGATTCCATCCAACAGTATCCAACTTGAACAAGAAATCATCAAACTTGTTGTCCATCTCCGACAAGCTTTGCTTCAGCCAGTGGAACACACTATCCTTGTCTATAAAGTTTGCTTCCATGTTCTCGTCTAACCAATATGCTTGCCAAAGACATCTCAACACGTCTCTGCTTGTGGCATTCACCTGCATTATTAGTTTTACATTCATGAAGTAAAGGCAAAAAGAATGCGTAAACATTGTTTAGACCTCAGATTCACGATATACTTGATGGAGAAAGAGTAGAAAGAAACCCAGAAGTTCTGTAAAGTAACGTAGTTTTCAAACGAGAAATGATAAACTAGAGGCTCCAGAAATTATACGAGCATGCAACCCTTTACAGATAAAACAACAAAATATCGACTATAGTCCAACGGTAACCCAGAGTACTCTCCAACAAGGTGAAGAACCTTTGTCAAGTCGGTTAAGCCGATAATTCTGCAAACGACTCCCTACCTCGTATGTTTCTCAAGCAGCTTATTCATATTATAAGAAGCAAACAGTATGTCATCTCTATGATCTCTCCCAAGTCTTAACTTGACATGCTCTAATTAATTACCCATGAATGAGTCTCAAACCTCTCAATCACTAACCAAATCATGCCCAAATCTCTATCAGGTAACTTGAGAGACAAATAAAAGAGTAATGTTATTTGAGTTCTTTCCTCACAATGCAAGAACAAGGAAAAATCATGACCGAGTCAATAAATGCAAGTATGGTGCTCGGTTTATAAATTTAGCCATTTCGGAGGAGAATGAGAAGCAGATAAGTCTTATAATAGGGACACAAACATACCTTAAAGGATACAGAAAACTCGGTATCCTTGTTCAACTTATTCAACGTAAGAATATATTTCTCCTTTGTGTACATCTTAAGGAGTGCCTTGACCTAAAAAATCAAGGTTTCAAGATGGACTTACAAATAGAAGATTCTCTCAAGGGTACATATGGATGCAGTTAAAATGAAAGGAGAAAATTACCTTAGAAACAGATTTCTCCAGACCAGATACTTCTTCAAGAGACACACCAAAGATGATCCGAGGTTTCATGAATCTCTGCCACAACAAAATGTTTTCTCGCTTGTTGCAGTCAACACATCCTGTCAGGTGAGGAAGATAGGTCATACTTGAAGATCAAATAATAATCTGGAAAAAGGGGGAAACATTCTTACCTGGTACAACGGAGTGCACAACATGAGATTCTACTAAGATACGAGCACGCTTGAGATTTACCTGGTGATATATTAAATCAAAGTAACTTCACTTATCTGAGTTTTCTCATGTTGGGTTTGTAAGAAAAAATCCATTTCAAAACTCTTACTGTGTTAAATTGTAGGACTACAAGCGACTGGTAGCGTAGCCAAAGATGAACAAGTCTTATGCTCGTCCATGTAAGTGACACAAAGGGAAATGACTTTACAAGGCCCGGAGTGTCCTGCATCAAGATTATAGCATACAAACGCTCAACATGAAACCAATAAAATGATTTAGCCAAGATCCAATGGGGACTTCTAAATAATAGATATGAGGAAATGACCAAACAAGCAAGTAAAGTACAATGATCAGAATGCCGAGGCCAAGACCAATTAGCTGAGCAGCAACTTCCCAAACTTCTTCCTGAAACGTTGAGCACAAATTAGAGTCTCTGCTAATAAACACATAGCTATTCCATGCTCGTATTTGGGTTTTGATTACACATACATGACTACCATACCTTGGCTGCTACTTCTCCAAGATTTCCCGAGATGGCGAAATGATTCTGAATCACCCTGAATGAAGGGTCTCTCAATCCTCTAGCCACAGCCTATTTCAATTTAAAGTCTTACTATGTGCACTCAGTCATTCAAAGCTAAGTAACCGCGAATTTTTGATAAAGTGTATATGAATCAAGGATTTGCAGCTGGCAGGAAAAAGGAAACTGCAATAAGGAATACCTTGGCAAGATTTCCCGTGGATGCCAACAGTAGGAATTGGGTTGGATATAGTTGTGTTGCCAGATCAAAGAAGCTGCGGAACAAAAAGAAAACGCAGTTTGATGCTTTACATAGTTTTAACCAAATATGGCTCACCAAGAATTGAAATACTCTACTACAAACCTTCCAGCACTGCCAATAAAATCTGCATACATGCGCCATTGCTTAGGATCATCGTCAAAAAGGCTACCAAAACGTCCACCTGGAAAACATACCCTTCTTACTGAAGACGTTCTTAGATAACTCCATGAACATTTATTAATCTTCCCATGGTTTCCCTACCAATAAGAAGACGGCCAAGAGCTCCAATTCCATCCTTGGACACCCATCTGAAGAGACAACACATCTCCTTTGAGAAAACTACCAGAACAAGAAAGTTGCAGCAGCAAGCAAACTAAGTTTGCATTTGAATAAAAGTAAACCTGATGGCTGCAGCAGAAGCAGCAGCAGTAGCGGCAGGAGAAGTTCCTGAGAAAGAGCCAACGCCAACCGCCTGCATTGTTGCATAAGAATTTTGAAAAAATTTGCAACATTCTCAACACTTATATCTAGAACAAGCCCAGTCATAAGAAGACCTCAGCAGTTTGTAGCAAGGATAAGACAACGCAATAAATTAGGGGATTCCCGGACACATGCCTTGAGAAGACTTGACGTGACTAATACATTACAAATCCAGCCAGTAACATTGGTTGGGAACTGCCACAGCATGTAGTCCAAGTAATCATCTGAAACAGACCCTGCAATGTGATTTACGAGATTAACTCTCTGAAATCATAATAGGATCTAAAAAACCTCTGCAAAAGCTAAAAAGTACCAGGAAAGCCAGTGGGAAAAACAAAATCCTTGACAACATCTGGAAGCCAAAGCGTGTTCGTTTCTGAGGAATTTGAGGTCTGAGATTTGTTATCAGGCATAGGTTCACGCTCCTCGAGAAAGCCTTGTAAAGGGGAATTATCATCATCTAGCAAATATCTGCACAAGAACAAGAAGTAGTTAGTATGTTTAAAGAGATAAAGAGTTCGGGAAAATAAAAGGTAAGATCAGAATTCAGAAACCAGAGGCCGACCTTTTTGAGGTGCCATTTCCGTATCTCTCCACCACAATTGAAACTTGTCCTTCAACTCCAACACTAAGAACCAAATTATCATCATTACATTACAATAGCAAAATCCCCATTTGCAGATATTAAAATTCCATTCTAGTTACTTTGATCGAGAATCAAAACAGGAAGAATTTAAGTTCAATAGAAAACGATCCATTCACCTCCTATCATCGGCCTCTTCGTCATCTTCACGAAGACTAGGCTGAACACAGCACCGCAAGTGCTCCACACGGCGTCGTTTCGGCTTACAGGACGTCTTTGTTCGAGTTCTGGGAATGTGAAGAGGCAAAGGAAATCGCAAAGTACAGTACATGACGAAAATGATATGATAAGAGTTAGGTTTGGGGTTCTGAGTTCGTTGGTATCATATGGAGGAGGACACAAAAAAACACGTCGTCGAACAGCTTCTCTCGGAAACGCTAATCTCCTCATCTTTCTCGTCTGCAACCGCCAAATAGACGACCCAATTTTCCCAAAACGGTGTCGTAAGCAAGTAGCGAACTCACTAAACCGGGTTGAAATTGGTTCACAAAACCGGCGCATACCAAATGTAAAGCCGGACACAAACAGAGACATTTATTAACCTCAACTGACATACACTCTTGGGGCTCTAGGATTCAAGCCAAGAACAACACTTAAGATCACCCAATTATAAAAGAAAAATACAACTTATTACATTCAGAAAATATAAAACACACAAAAGAAGATTGTAAGATTACGAAGAAAAATGACCTCCTGGAAATCCAAAATCACGGCTTCACATTTTGTTCTTCTGTTGTGTTAAGAGTTGCTTTCTTGCGGTTATCATCCGCGATTCTTTGGAACTCCTTCTCACTCGCTGCAATGAGTTTCTTGACGATGTCGAATGTTGTAAGCTTAATACTGAAACAACACGAAAGAGAATTTCCAAAATGTTAATACTGAGACAAGAAGATAACAAAACAACAGCTGGTTTTATCAAAACTATAACTACCTGCTGTTTGGCATGCTTTTGAGTGCATTGGGGACAAAGCCACGGTACAAGCCAATAACTCCTTCACGTGCAATGATACCTGCACAACGGTTTTAAGGTTAGATAGGTCAGTCACAGGAAACTACCATTTGGAACGGGAAGATAAAAGCAGATAATTATGCTTTAGTTCCTACCTGAGAAAGCGTCTAATACAGATTTATATGGAGTACCCTTCAGTTGCATCTGTCTTCTAATGGTATCCAACGGATAACAAGTACCGGTAGCAATAGCAGCAGCGACTACTGCTGTTAACAAAGATGCTTGTGTCTTTTGTTGATACTTCTCTGGCAAAGATTTTTTTACCCTGCGGATATATATAATATCAAAAGTGTAAACAATCAAGTCAAACAATTTCATGGGTAATGTTTTACTGTTAGTAGACTTACAGATCAAAGACGCAGAAGTTGATGGCAATGTAAGGAGCTATACTTAAAAGCGAAGGACCAAGACCGTTATAGAATGATGCAAGTCCTTCCTCCCGCAGCATGTTCAAGGCAACCTATATGTGACATGTCGCTTCTAAACCTGTTGAATTAATAGAACATCGAGTTGGTGTATAATGCGATGAGCATACCTGGGACATGGTTCGATAACCAGGTTCAACAGCTAACCTCAATCTCAGCACATCTAAAGGGTATGTAATCTGCATAAGTAATTAGAGTCTTAAGGTATTTTAAGATAGACAAACTCACTTAGACCTATACACAACATTACTTAAGAAGATAGAGATTCTAAGGCATTTTAAGATAGACAAACTCACTCAGGTCTATAAACAATGTTACTTACCAGAGTAGACGTCATACCAGCACAAGCACCAGCACCAAGCCTTCCGAGAACAGACAATTGACCGTCTTTTCCCGTAAAGAGTTTCTAAAAAACATGAAAGGTAAGATGTTCAGAAAACAAACAAACGGTGATTAGACGGTTTCTAAAACTTTCGAGATGCAACCAGAATCAGATGTAGAAAGATCATATACCTTGTATGTTTCATATGCAAACAACTGGACCGCGCTATAAGGTACGATCCTTATCACCTGGAACATTCAGACTAAAATTATGTGCAATCAAACTCTAGTAAATTACACACCTTTTTTCCAAAAAAGATGCAAGAAATTGTGAGTACCTGAGGTAGGTTTCCTTTCCAATAACCTTTAATGCCTTCTTCTTTTCCGATAAGAGTAATCGCCTGTAGTTATTCCAAACAAAACCAAATCAACAAAGACAATTACAATAAGAACTACCAATCCTCTTAACATTACATGATTAAGTATATACCTCTATGAAACCAATAGCCTTCTTAGCACTTTGTTGCCCAGCTCGAACACCGTGTGTCTATGAATCAATGAACATTACTGCAAGTCTTTAGCAAGAACACAATTACCCATACCCTATAGATTCCCTTGAGGTATGTATATCTTATTGAGTTGAGATAATGAGACTCAAAAACATGATCAAAACCATCTCATGAATACACATTACCATATCTACCTATATAACATAGCGCGCACACAGTTCTTTCATGTAGTTTAATTTTTCTAGCTGATGTTTACTCTTAGAAAAAAAAAAAAAAGTGGAAAGTCAACAAAATCCCACAATTAGTCGAAAACGACTGCGTATAGTTGAGCTCTTTAAAAAGAAAAAAAAAACACACGTGCGAGAAAACCTTAAAGTTGTTGAGAATGAGAGTGGAGAGAGCTCTTTACCTGCATTAGGAGCTTTATACGGTCAAGCGGTGCCGTCACTGACTTCGCGGCGGCTCCGGCGAACGCTCCGGCGAAAAACAGTGCGGCGTCTTTCGGAACAAATGACAGTAAAGCGATCGGATTTTTCAAGAGCTGAGCCGAAGTAGGCGCGAACTCATCCTCTTCCTTCGGAATCACCACCGAAACCGACGCAAAAGCTCCGCCTCCGCCGCCATTTCCACCGTTTAACTGAGATTCCCTCCGATCTCTCCTAATCGCTACAGATAGAGAGGCAAAATTGGTAAAAACGCCACCGCTTCTTTTGTTCCCTCTCCGGCGGCGATTCGACGACACATTATTATCCAGCCTCCATGAAGGTTCCTCGGACTCGGAGAGAGCAAAATCAGAGGTCCTGAGTGAAGGAATACTACAGAATTGAAGTAGAGACTTCTCTTCTCCCATGGCGGATCACTTCGCGAAATTTTTAGGATTATTTTTTGCTTCCTAAATCTCGCCTGAGGATTTTATTCCAACAAAATTGAGAGTCCAAAATTGTATAAATTGTCCCCGGTGATGGCATTCCTGTAAATAACAGTTCCAAAAGGGAATCACAAAGTGCTAGTCAAATTAGTGGGCTCAGTTTGGGCCTTCTCCGAGACTTCAAACATATCATTTAGAAGAATATAAATTCCTGCCAAAGTAACGGCGAGTCTGTAATTAAATTTCAGATTTTACGAAAATGACAAACAACGCGTAATTATTACATTTTACTATTTTATCTTCTGATATGTATCAAAAGTTTTCCATGAGAAGGCATTTCGAATTGTAGTTTTGTTTTAAACATTTTCCTATGTAGACATGCATTTCTGCTTTTATGAAATTTGCTAACAAAATGTACATTTGTGAAAACTTCAAGATTTAAAGGTATCTTATTTTATATAAGTATTTCACCTGAAATCGATGCGTGGTGTAATCAAAATTCACGATTATTATGACTTGTATGAACAAAGTATGATTATGTAACAATTATATCGTAGTAGAAGTATATATATAACGTTTAGTTTACCTATGGAATCCTTAATAAAAATGATGTAAGAAACGAAATCCTTGAAAAAAATTAATGTACTTTACACAATAATTCAAAAACTAAATATCTAATAAATAAAATAACAATGCACTTAAAGAAAAGGACTAAACAATAGTCGAGTTACCTGCAAAAGACATGAACCATATATCATAATATATAATTGAGTCTGAGAATCTCAAAATGATTTAACATTTTTTAGTGTTCGTGAGAAAATGAAGAAGATGAAGTAAATTTGTTATTCTTTCACACCGTTTCTGTTACAGGTAGTTCACATAATATAGTGAATCAATACAATCTGGTTTACACTCTAATTTACTCGGTTTTATGCTTAACCGGATACATATGGTCTTATATTCCCCCTCAAGATGAGCCAAAAATAGATAGTAAGCTCATCTTGCCAATAAGATCCTTGAACAGAGTAGGAAACAATGGCTTTGTAAGAACATCGGCAAGTTGGTGATGAGTCCTGACATGAAGAGTCTTGATCATTCCTGTATCAATCCTTTCTCGGATGGTATGACAATCTCTTTCAACATGTTTGATCCTCTCATGAAATACCGCATTGTTAGCTATATGAATAGCTGCGGTGGAGTCACAAAACAAAGGTACATGATAATGCTGAGGGACCCGTAATTCTGTCAAAAGATTGATCAGCCAAGAGATTTCACAGCCTGCTAATGCCATTGCCCTGTATTCAGATTCCGCAGAAGATCTAGAAACAACATCCTGCTTCTTAGATTTCCATGATAGCAATGAATCTCCAAGAAACGTACAATATCCAGAAGTTGAACGACAGGTGTCTGGACACGAAGACCAATCCGCATCAGTGAATGCTTTGAGTTGAAGATCTGAGGTAGAAGGATAGAACAATCCCAAACCAATAGTTCCCTTGATATAAGAAACGACCTTATGTGTTGCATTTAAATGAGAGTTCTACGGAGTAGATGAGAACTGATACAATTTATTAACAGCATATGTAATATCAGGTCTGGTAATAGTGAGATACATCAGCTTACCCACAAGCCTTCGATAAACTTCCGGATTGTCGAGTTCAGGTTCATCTTTGTATTGAGTCAACTTCTGACTAGGTTCCATTGGAATACTAGATGGGCGACAACCCATCATACCAGTTTCTTCAAGAAGTTCCATAGCATATCGTCGTCGACACACTGAAATACCAGCAGTTGTTCTAGCAATTTCAAGGCCAAGAAAATATTTCAGAGGTCCTAAGTCTCTCAATTTAAAACAGCTTGCCAAATCTGCTTTTAATCGTCTGATAGCATCTTCACTGCTACTTGCAATTACAATGTCATCAACATATACCAATAAAGCAATGTAATGCTCCTTAGTATGTCAAATGAACAAAGTGTGATCAGAATGAGATTTGACAAAAGCTAAAGAAGTAAGAGTAGAGCTGAACTTTAAGAACCATTGCCGTGAAGCCTGTTTTAAACCATACAAGGATTTCTGTAATCGTAGGACAGCATTCTCAGGCAATGATTCCCCCTTCTTTGGTGAATATCCTGGAGGTAGTTTCATATAAATCTCTTCATCTAAGTCTCCATTAAAGAAAGCATTAGATATATCCAACTGATGTAAAAACCAATTCTTAGCAGAAGAAACAGCTAGGAGAGTTCTTACAGTTGTCATTTTGGCAACAGGTGAAAATGTATCCACAAAATCAATCCCTTCTTGCTGTGTATACCCTTTGGCCACTAGTCGTGCTTTGAACCTCTCTAAAGATCCATCTGCATTAAGCTTGACTTTGTAAACCCATTTACAGCCTATAGGGACTTTACCCTTAGGAAGAGAACAAACAATCCACGTATTTGTGTATTCAAGAGCGTCTATCTCAAAACCCATAGCATCAATCCATTCTTGAATCTTCTTTGCTTGTGTGTAACAACTTGGTTCAGAATAGGTATCAATAGCACACACAATAGCTTGATGATCAATCGATAGTTTTGTGAGATTGATGTAAGCATGAATAGGATATCTGACATCAGAAATTGTATTACAATAATAATCTCGAAGATATGCAGGGAGCTTACTCGTCCTTTTGGAAGATGTGGATGTTGAAGAAGTTGGTAAAATATCAGATTCATCCTCTATAGAATCTAATTCCAAACGCATGTCAGCTGAAGTGGTTGATCCAGTGGACGTGTCTGTTGAAATATTTGTAATAGGCATGTCAAACAAATCATCACAAGGAGTAGCTTTGTTGGCAAAGGGAAACAAAGTCTCAAAAAATACCACATGTCTAGAAATGGTAATCTGATTAGATTCCAAATCCAGTAATCTATACCCTTTATAACCAGCTGGATAACCCAAGAATACACAAGCCCTCGATCGCGGTTCGAACTTGTGTCTTTGATGTGTCGATGTAGACTTATAACACAAGCAACCAAAAACTTTCAACAAGCTGTAGTCAGGAGGTTTTCCATGTAGTAACTCAAAAGGAGATTTGTTTGACAACAGAGGAGAAGGTAATCTATTGATCAAAAATACTGCAGAGAGGATGCAATCTGACAAATATTCTAGTGGAATATGTGACTGAAATAACAAAGATCTTGCCATATTCAGGATATGACCATGTTTCCTTTCCACAACAGAATTTTGCTGAGGAGTCTCGGGACACGAATGATAAGGAATGATACCTCGTCTTTTGTATAAGTCCACAAATTTGAGCTCCGGAGCATTGTCTGATCTTACAGACTTAACTTTCTTTTGGTATTGAGTTTCTATCATTTGTAAAAAATCCGGAAATACTTTCAATACTTCATCTTTGGATTTCAGCATATAGACCCATGTTGCACGAGTGTTGTCATCAACAATAGTCAAAAAATATCTGTAACCATCAATGGAAGGAACAGAGAATGGTCCCCATGTATCAATATGAATCAAATCAAAGGGAGCTGCAGACATATTGTTGTGTGAAATAAATGGCAAATGCTTTTGTTTTGCAATTTGACAAGTCTCACAATGAATAAGATCGTCTTTATTCCTTTTATGTATCCCAAGTACATTATTAAGCAGATCTATCTTAGAATAGGATGGATGTCCTAATCTATTATGCCATAAAGCAGCATCAACAACAACAGAAGAACAAAATGAAAGATTGGCATTAACAGGTGAATCCAGCAAAGATGCATCAATGTCTAACACATATAGACCCGCAATCTGCTTACCTTGCCCAATCTTCCATCCCTTGATACGATCCTGTATCACACAAGAATCTGCATCAAAATACACTCGTGAACCCAAATCCTTGGTCAATTGACTGATACTCAAGAGATTGAGCCTAAACTCAGGTATATACAACACATTGGTAAGAGTAATGTGTGTAATTATCTTAATAACACCAACACCTGCAATTTTGACATTATTGCCAGTAGGAAGTGTAACAGAAGAACTCAATTCTAAGGAAAGAGTGGTAAACAAGCTCTTATCATGAGATACATGATGAGTTGCACCACTATCAATTATCCATGTTTGAGGTCTTAACACATTCCTAGAAGCTATCAAAATACCAATAAAGCATAGTGTTGAGAAAGAAAATGAAATACCAGTAGGAGCAGAACCATTAACATCACTAGTTGAGCTTGAAGCAACTGTGATTGGTTGAGATACTGGCTGGAGTTGAGTGCTAAAGTAAGCAATAACATCCTGAAACTGACTCTTAGACATTCCTCCAACAAGTTCAGCAATATCTGTTGATCCAATAGTTGCATCTTTATCACCTAAAGCTAGATTTGCAACTACTGGTTTAGAAGAATAAGTCTTGTTGTCCTGAGTAGAGTCAAACTTGTGCTTGTGTTTAAAACCAGGTGGGTATCCGTGAACTTTGTAACACTTATCAACAGTATATCCCAAATAACCACAATGAGAACATTGAACCTTAGGTTGTCTTGGGTTGTTGTGATAAGTAGAATGAGTAGCATTCACAGAAACATGATCTGATGGTGTAGCTGAAACGTTGAAAGTCGAAGCATTAGAAGAAACCACGGGACCAATGTTACGTTGACTATGATCTTGATCCAATAAATTGTATATCTATGCTAGCTCAGGTACAGTCTTCTTCATAATGATCTGACTACGAATAGTAGCATAAGATTCATTCAAACCAGCAAGGAATTTGATGATCTTAGCATGTTCAGCACTTTTATCAACAATCTTGCAACATTAGCAACTGTGACACGTTCCAACACAATTTGCACCATCAAGATCATCCCACAAAGTCTTCAAAGTAGTATAATAGTCAGACAAATTCAGCGAGCCTTGCTGAAGAGACCAGATTTGTTGAGTGATTTGATAAGAACGTGAAGATTGGTAATGTGAAATCTTGTCAACAAATCTTTCCAAATCTCAGAGGCATCGCTAAATCGAAGAATACTTTTGTAGATTTGCTTGTTAACAGAATTCAATAACCAAGATTTTACCATGCTATTGCAGCGAGACCAATAACGAAAGCTAGGATCCGTATCTAAAGGTCTAGGTAAAGATCCATCAACAAAAGACAATTTGTTCTTCGCATCTAACGCAATATTCATGGCGATATTCCAAGAAGAGTAATTGGTTCCATCAAGTACCTCATTGATGATTACATTTCCCGGATTGTCTCCACTCGTCAAAGCATATGGTGAATAAAGATCCGTGTAATCAATCGGAGGAATTGGAACAAAAGATGAAGAAATCGGAGTTGATTCGTGAGGCGGAGGAGTTCTTCCAGCCGGAGTATGTGATCGCACCGTGCGACGCCGTAATTTGTGAACTGTGACCATCGCATCTACCGGATACTGATCGGAATCCAAGCCAGAAAAATTGATGAAATAGATGATTAAGGAGATAAAATTGAGTTGATTAACGAGTAAATCTAGAAGAAAACTCGTGAAATCGAAAAAATTGGCGACAAATTCGGAGCAACCTGGCTCTGATACCATCTTAGTGTTCGTGAGAAAATGAAGAAGATGAAGTAAATTTGTTATTCTCTCACACCGTTTCTGTTACAGGTGGTTCACATAATATAGTGAATCAATACAATCTGGTTTACACTCTAATTTACTCGGTTTTATGCTTAACCGGATACATATGGTCTTATAACATTCTAGAAGTTGGCTTTCTTAGATTATCATTTTTTATTGCTACGTGAGAGTTAACACTAACATTTATCTGTCAATATCTTTGATAGATTCTATAAAATGTTACATTTGGTTTTTTGTTCATTTTTTGTTTACTATTGTGTATGAATCGATGGGCAACAAGAACAAAGTGGTGCACTCATTGTTACCCTCGAACTTCGATCCTTAGGCATATAGGTAGTATATTATTATTTTCACTTTTCAAAGAACTATTCTTTTATCACTGAAATGTGGTGTAAATTATTTGATATTAAACATTGCTTACCTTTTCGTCATTGTATGATTAGTTGTATTGGTTTCGGCTGCAATTGGGAAAACACAAAATCAATATCATTGTATTTCATACAGAACAGTGGTGATGAAAAGAAACGCTTACATGAGGGTGAATTAGAGACAAAGAAGCAGGCCGCAATGACAACATAACACAAAAGAAGAACCAAGCCTTTCAAATAGTGCGACGTCCCATCCTATTAATCATATAATAATATATTAATAAAACTATATATTATACACAATCTCAAGATTCAACGTATAATATAATATCTAATGAGTACAAAAAAGGAAAAGAAATGCACCTGTAATATTAAGGAAGTAACGATAATGGACAAGGCAAGACAAGCGGTCTCAAGGAGGTTGAAGTTAAGGTCCATTTCTATTCCCATTGTCCACGCCACTAACACTGTCACTGGTACCTACATTCAAATTTTCTTACTTAGTTAGCACCAGGTTATAAAAAAGATATTCTCCATTTAAGATAACCTCTAAACTTGATCATTGAGCCGAGTTTGTAAACTAAGAGAAATCTTATAATAAGTTTGTGTAAACTTTTTCGATTTATATACTAAATCTAGTGGTGGACGATGGGTCAAAAATCGATTGCTTACCACGAACAAAGCAATTTGTGTTGCAGACCCGAGGGCAATTCCAAGAGTTATATCCTGTACATTTTCATTTTTTTGGGTTCAAAATCAGAATAAACAATCAGATGTGAATGTTAACTAATATGATGTTTATATATTTGTTGTAATAATGAAGGGGAAAAACATACGAGTTTGTTACGGAAGGCGAAGATGACAGCTCCAGCATGCTCAGCTGCATTACCAACAATTGGTAACAATATTATTCCTATGAATCCAACTGATAATCCCCACGAGTCTGCTGCGTCCTGTCCATTTCATATACTTTTTTTAGTTTACTAACTTATAGTGGAATTAATCGATTTGAAGTTTTCAAGAAAATAATATATTTTTGATTAAATATAAACATATTTTTCCAAAAAAACTAGTCAACACAGACCTGGATAGTGGAGACAAGGTACTCGGAGAGCAAAGCAACGAGAAGTGTCATTATAATAAGCCAAAGAATCGCACTCCACATTCCAATAACGGCTTCTTCTTCTTCTTCTTCCTTGTCACTCACGTCATCGTCATACACGTCCTCTTCTTCTTCTTCCCTCTTTTATATATATTTAGCCGAACACACATAGATTATAAGAAGCAGCACAAGATGGTTCATATATTGTGAAAAGTAATATAAGAGAGAGAGTGAGAGAGAGAGAGAGAACCTGAGGAAGAGGAGGAGGAGAGAGATGAGAAGAGAAGAGGTGAAAGATGAGGAAAGCCAAGTACGCAAAGAGCATAACGAAGCTGCTTGCTCTTGACAACACAACAACAGCTGATCCATTGTCTTCAGCCTCCATTGTAGTTCTCATTATCATTGGTAGTGTTTGACACAACAGCGCCAGATACAACAACATGCAGTTCATGTCTCCTTGTCTCTGTTCTTGTAGACAATTGCAAACATGATAAGATGATACATATTTTCAATTTTGATTAAGGAGAATTAATTTGAAGATAAAGTATGTATATTACGTACTGGATCGAAAGATTGGTGTTTGCGGAGATTGGAGAGACCACCAAGGAAGAGAGAAGTGCCTAAGACGAAGAGAAGATTGGAGAGAATAGAGCCAAGAAGTGAGAGTTTCACTATTCTCATCTTCCTTTGTCCAACCGCTAGAATCGCTATTATCATTTCCGTCGCGTTCCCACAAGTCGCGTTCATCAATCCCCCAACTTCATTCATATAATTATTTCCACCATTAATTTCCCAAATATACAAATTTAAAAACATCGATTATATTTCATGGGAGAAAATGCAAAACACTTTCGCAATAAAATTCCAATTTCCTTCATTTATTCAGCTTGCATGTCAATATTATCAAATCCAGAATAATCCCAAGATCCGAAGATCAATGCATGCATTAGTTATGTGCGTTCGGATATTTGGATTGGGCCTGATCACATATTTCGGTTTCAGGTATTTTATTTAAAAATCTACGACCCAATATTTTGAAAATTTAGGTTCGAGTTAGGTATTTCGGATTCGGATTTACTTAAAGTATCCAAAAATCGAAAATTTTATATTTCAATCTAGCTAAACTACTCGAAAATATTCAAAAAATCTGAATATTTTTATTAGAATCTACGCAAAAATAGATGAAATATCCAAAAAATACTCAAAATAACCGAAAATTCGAATATTTTAGATATTTAGATTATTACAAGTACACATATTTCTAATATATTATTACTATATATTTATATTTAAGATATGTTCGTATACTTATTCGGGTTCGGATTTTCAAGTCTTGAGATTTAAAACCTATTCATGTATTTTAAAATTTTGGATTCAGATCGGGTTTTTCGGTTTAAATTCGGATCAAGTATTCGAGTCTAGCTATTATGCCCACGCCTAACATGCACTCTAAAAAATACCTAAATTTACCGTTTAACCAACAAAATGCAATTGATTTAATACAAAATTCGGTTTTGTTCTGGATAACCCGGTTCGATTCAAATGGCAACAAATAATAATAGTCAACGAACTTTAAATGATCACCTACCTGTTGGACCGGTATGGAAAGCAATTTGCCTGTTTAAGAAGAAAAAAAAATTATATTTGTAGATTAATAACGTTATTAATATATATATAAAACGTTATTATAGAAAGAAAAGAATAATTACTCAGTGAGAAAACTGATACGTTCGGCCAAAGGTGTCAATCCCAGCAAGCTCAACGCAAAGACCCACGCCTGTTTTGTTACATAAAGGGATACCAAAATCAAAATGATAACAAAATCAGTGTCAATTAAAAAAGAATGTTTGGTTTATAATTTACGATTAATGTTTTTTTTGGTTTTGTTAAAATTTTAAAACTTACACGTGGACAATCATAGCGGTGAGCGACAACGGCGAGAGGAACGGCCGGGAAGAGAATGAACAGTTTGGTGCCGAGAAGAACTTCTTGAAGATTCGTCAAGATTCGTCTCAGAAACTCCCAACGAACTCTCGAGATCAGCTTCAGATCCGATCTCTTCCTTATCAACGACGACGCCGATACCGTTCTCCGTACGCGCCTCGACATCTCTGCCATCGGCTTATCACTTCCTCCTCCGCCATTCTCTAACAGAGACAGATTCGGAGACGATTCCGTACTGATCGAAGACATTTTTCTTCGTTGATTCTCTCTGGTCAAAACCAACAAAACTTTTTATTTCTTTCCTTTGAATCTGTTTTTTCTGAAATCTCGATCTTTTTCTATATATTTGTATAAAACAGAACGCGTGTGAACGAACGTTTCTTTCTATATATCCTTTTTTGTTGTTGTTGTTGTTGACGTCTTTGTATATCATTTTTACATTTTTGGTCAATGTTTTTGTGTCTATCATTTATGTCTTATCATTTTAAAACTATACATATATAAGAACTAGCTACTATATAAGAAGAAATGAATGGCTTCAATCTTGCAAGTTGCAACTATATAAATGATTTGGAATTTTTTTTATGTGTCTCCTTGCACATGTTGATTTTTAACTTTTGAAGACTTCAGGACTTTTGTAAACTTCCTATGTGTTTTACTAATGAAATGAAGAGTGTAACAGATTAATAATTTACATTCTCTTAGATTAAACAAATCATATATTGATGACGGTCGAATTAAGTGAAAAAATAAAAAATTGGACTTATGTACGGTTGACATCTAATTAGTTCTATTAGTATTTACGTGTCTCCCCACGAAATTTACGAATCATCGTTCTATATAAATAAATAAAAACTTGAGTATATGTCTTTATCTTGCGAAACTCGCTCGAAATTTCTAAAATATTTGATGTCCATCAATTGGTAGCTTTAATATAAACTAAGTGATTTCGAATTTTATATGCATTTGATAACAATCAATCACATGCATAACTACGGAATTAATTTTTTTTATATATATATCTATGTGACATCTTAAAATTTTGCGTTTTAGAGAAAAGCTATAATTTTTTTTTTTTTAACATTCTCACTACAATAAATCATTCGTTTTACTACGATAAAAAAATAGAAAAATCGTAGAAAATTTAAATTGATAAGAATTTCGTAAGAAATTTCATAGGAAATTGGAAGAGAGTTTTTGACCATTATCCTATCGAACTTTCGTAGGAAATATGTTTCTACAATTTTCCTACCAAATATATCATACTATTTTCTTACCAAATATTTCTCACTTTTTTTCTACCAAACATTTCTTTCGAATTTCCTACTAAACATCTCATATCCCTAAGACAAAGTAGTCTTAATAGCAATAGGATTACCGGATTTGTTGGTTTGCTACAAGCTGGGCTCATGGTATGGGGAAGACGGGTGGATTAGATCTAATGACAAGGGCCGACGACGGAAGCTCGTGACTGAGTCTCTGCGAGTCGAGAGATGGGTTTGGACGGTGTAGGCGATAGATGGTTCACGACGGAAGATAAGGAAAGGGGAGGGGAGATACAAACAATATGGTGTATGAGCTGCAAATTTGATGGTGTAGTGAGAAAGGAATTAGATCTAGGTTTTACAATTAGAACAAAAGGGAGAGTTGTTGGCGAACTTGGATGTTCTTTATGCGGGGATTGAGTGACGCGTCAAACATAGATCTAGGTTTTACAATTTTCGTAGGAAGTTGGTAGTTTTAATAATTTAATAATAATTTTTTCGTAGGAATATGGTAGATAATGGTGATTTTTGTGGTTTATAATACATAATTTTGCATAAACATAACTATTAATAAATATTTAAATTTAAATAAATATTTACGATTTACCTACGATTAACCTACAAAATAATTTTCGTAAGAAATTGGTAGGGAACCTTCCTACGAAAATCCTTCGAAAATCCTATAACACCGTATTCGTAGGAAATTTAAAAGAAAATTTCTACGAAATTCTTACCGACTGTTCATCAAGTTTCTTCCATTTTCCTACGAATATTCATACGGCTATATACAAAATTCTTACGGATCTTTGTTCGTAGGAAATTGGAAGGAATCTTCCCTACTAAATTCCTACCGCGTCTTTTCCTATATATTCCTTCCAATATCATACAAATTTTCCTACGAATTTGTACTTTGTAGGAATTTCGTAAGAAATTTCCTACGGCTTTCTCACGATTATGTTTCGTAAAAAATTTTCTACCAATTTCTTACGAAAACTGTTTTGGATAAAAAAATCGTAGGTATGTGGTAGGAAATCTTTTTTACCAAACTTTTCATAAAAAAAGTTTGTAAGATTTCACCATGTTTTCTTTTAACTTTTGGTAACATAGAGCAATTTTTTAGAAAAAACCCCTCAATTCATTGTTTCCCTCCCCCCTTCTAATACTATAAAACGTTTCTAAATTCAACTCGGTTTGGAATTCTAAATTTATTAACAAGAAATCTATATTACGTGCTTTTACACTTAAGTTAAAAATTTTATTCCACACACACATTACATATTTACATTTGGAGTTGCATTGTAAATTCAATAATTGTTACATGAACGCTATTTATTCTTTAAGAAATACTTCTTTAAGAAGAAATTAAAACTAAATAATACATGAAATGATTCTGATACCATCCTACTATCCAAGATACAGCTCAACTCATAAAAGGGATTCCATCCGAGAAATTTTAGTCGCAACAACCAAAAGAGCAGTATAGACCGTCGTCGCCAGATAATTCTATTTTTACTTTGTAAGGACAACGTCTTTTGCATGTTTTGCATATAGGCCGAGTTGAACCAGTGTTGGGAAGAACACATATCCAATATGATTCAGGCGTGACATAGGGATCTCTCGTCCAATATGATCCAGGCGTGATATACGGATCTCTCCCTAGTATACATTCAATATGATCCAGTGCATTCCAGATTATCTAAGAGTTCTTTAAAAACACTCTTAATGATCTTTCCCTAGTATACATTCAATATGATCCAGTGCATTCCAGGTTAAGAAAAGTAGTATATCAAAGTTAATTAATTAAAATTAATTAAAAACAATAAAATTAATTAAAAACACTCTTAAAGATTATCTAAGAGTTCTTTTCTTAATGCCCCATTTTTGAAATAAAACGCTAATATTGATTCTGTGTTCTTTTCTTAACCAATTAGTAAACTGATTTTCCCACCTATTATTGTTCTATTATACTACATATGAAATACAGTTTTTTTTTTTCGTCCACCCATCAGATTCAATTGATCTTAAGGGAAATATTAGTTAAGAACGAGAACCGACAGTATCTCATTTCACATTAACTTTGACACAAAAAGCAAATCCAAATAAGCTGCGAGAGAAACAAACAGAACGGTAGCTTCAGAGGCGAACAATATGTGGAGGATTCATGAGTTTGTCAAAACCTTTCTTCAGAGGTTGCTTTCTCTAAGGTTGATGCAATAAACTCGGTTTCCGAGATGCTTCACCTCCAGGCCAGCTTCTTCGCAACCAGTAAAGAATAGAGACTCATCGTCTTTACCAATTCTTCGTCTCCAGCTCATTAAGAACACCGGATGAGACAGTTCTGTGTCTGCTCCTACTGGTAAAAGAGTAATGTTAAGACTTCTTTTGGTGTGTGGGAGTGGTTATGACAAAAATAAAGGAATACTGACCATTTAGCTTGCATTCTGTTGGACTAACAGCATTGGTTGGTTTGTAGGTTTTAAGAAGAAAAGTCAGAGACTTTATCAAGTTTGGGTACTGTTTCACATCTGCGTAAACCGAAAGGAGACATTAAATAAAAAGCATGAAAATGTATATATACAGTTTTCCGATAAATTGCATGGGAAAGGGGTGTTACATAGAAGGATATCACTGGCTATGATCATATCCCAATCTGGTTCCGAGACTGGAAATTCATCGCCCCATGTATCTGTCATAATAGACAAGAATGTAAAAAAGGCAAAAATAATCAAGTCGATATTATTGCCATTTTCCTAGATAAGAATGTGGTTCATTGAGAGTGACAAGGAAACTCACGCTTGATATGAGGCAGAGAAGGGATAATCTCGTTTAAAATACAGTTATGAACAATATTGTCTTCAATCTCTTGATCATTGTAATCTGACGTAGTTATGTCGAGATTGAACTCTTTCTTAAGAAAAATAGCTAGAGCCCCTGTGCCGCTGCCCATTTTGATTTTGTTATAAAAAGCCTGATCAGTGGACTGACACTGGCATATAAGCAGAATTGTAACTAAGAGACAAATCAATCATGGTTGGGATCCCAAGAACACGATAAACAGGAAAAACCATGGAGAATACACAAAAGACAAAAGGAAGTACCTTCCTATCTCGAGACAGCGCCGCCTTTCGATCAAGTGTCGATGCTGCACTAACCAATCCGCAAAGGCAAATGTACCTGGCCAGAGCAAGTTTGCATTCAGCTGGTGGAAACCAAATTCCCGGATTTGCAATTCCTACTCAAGATTCAAACAACAAATAATCAAAATCACCGACAGAATTGTACTCTTTAGTTTAACAACTTGTCTGTAATACTAATACTAAAACTAAACTTAAACCTCTGTAAGAAAGTTTACTAACTATCTTACAAGAGACTGTTCCATCACAGCGAATTCGTTCGTCAAGGAAACATGATTCCACAGTTAAACCCCCAAATCAAACTAAGATCTAAACCACACTATATTTAACTCAAAAATCACACTCTTCAACGGAGAACATAAAACTAAATAGGGAATCGATAGGAGATAAAATCGGGATTGAAAAAACTTACAATTCCAGGAAACTGGTGATTCCTCTCAACGAAGCTCTGGCTCGTCTCCGTCGTCTCTCCATCTGAGAAGAATTACAGTTTACTTCGCTATGTATGATGCTCTCTCTTCGATCATAGCAGAAAATATAAAGAGGAGAGGTATCACTGACCAGAGGAGTCACCGTCGGCGGCGAAGAGGGACGCCGGCGAGAATAGGGCTATGTCCATGTCACTCGTTGAGTTGTTAGGTAGCGAGACTAGTTTGCTTCAAAAGGCTTATAAATGTGTTCCCATCTCTGAGACCCTCTGGTCCTCCTAGAGTGTCCGAAAATTTTTCTATTTACCAAAACCAAAACCAAAGACATACCAAACCGTGCTAAATCAAAGTCCAATTTAACTTTTTAAATTCTTATGTTATCTTTTTAGCTCTCCTATTGTTATTTAAAATATATTTATTTTTAAAATTATCACAATATATATTTAGTTATTTCTTTTATCTAAACCGGAACCAAGCTTTGAACCAAATTATAATTGTCTATCTAACCGCACAAACAAAAGTATTGTAGTAGGTTTCAGCTCGAAAAGACTTCTCCAAACCAAATAAACTGGTAAGGAAAACGATTTTGCCGACCCAAAACAACAGAAAAGCTAAAATCAAAACCCTAGTCAAAAATACCATTGAGAAAGGTCCACATAACGAGAAATTTTGGTTTCTCAAATAATAAAGGGGAAAAATGTCATTCAAATCGTAAACTTTCAAATTGTGACTATTTTAATCGTGAACTCCAAAATGGCCAAATAAATCATGTACTTTTAGTTGACTTTGAATTTAATGACTAAGAGTAGTTGACTGAGTCATTATCATTGGATCGTTAACTCCACATACACGGGGTTAACAGATCCGTTAACAGAGGGCCAAAAACGGGAAAAATGTCATTTAAATCGTGAACTTTCAAATTGTGGTCATTTTAATCGTGAACTCCAAAATGGCCAAATAAATCATGTACTTTTAGTTGACTCCACATACACGGATTGTTCTATTGATCTTCGCAGGGAGCACAAGGAGGAGAAATATCTCAAGAACAAGGACTCAGACCGCAAGGACAAGGCTTAGAAGGTTGGAGACCATGGTTTGAATGTTCAAAGTAATGTGTGTTTGCAGGTTTTTTATTTCATTTCTCGGATCAAAGCTGCAGTGTGTTTGCAGATAATTTTGTTTAAAACCTCTATTTTGGCTTCTGTGAACACTCTTGATGTTTAAAACCTTTTAAGACATGTTTTTGGCCCTCTGTTAACCCCGTGTATGTGAGGTTAACGACCCAATGAGAATGACCCAGTCAACTAATCTTAGTCATTAAATCCAGAGTCAACTAAAAGTACATGATTTATTTGGCTATTTTGGAGTTCACGATTAAAATGGCTATAATTTGAAAGTTCACGATTTAAATGACATTTTCCCCCTTTTTGGCTCTCTGTTAACGGAACTGTTAACCTCGTGTATGTGGAGTTAACGATCCAATGAAAATGGTCCAGACAACTAATCTTAGTCATTAAATCCAAAGTCAACTAAAAGTACATGATTTATTTGGTCATTTTGAAGTTCACGATTAAAATGGCCACAATTTAAAAGTTCACGATTTAAATGACATTTTTCCCAGAAAATGCAACAATGGTATGAAATCTTGAGTCTCACCACTATACACACGGACAAGGGATAACTCCAAAACTAGAATTTGTTATCACAGTCTAAACTCTTAACCAAGTAAATGGTTACAAGAAAGTATTCGAAATAGTACAACAGACTATGAGAAGACGGAGACACAGTGATCTTTCTCGTAATTAATCAAACAAAAATAAAACAATAGATACAGGAGAAAAGAAAAGAGTAAAAAGAAGAATAATATTACATTCAAGTGAAATGAAAACAAACCTCAGCAGCAAAGAGAAGCAAAAGAAAGAGAAGCTTTTTGGGCAGGTGCCTGTTCTTATGATATAATACCACTTGCACAGATCATGAGACCAATCTCGGTATAATTGTGGACAGAGCAATCTTCAGCGGCACGCGATCCCAAAGACGAGGAAACATAAAGGATAAAATAAAAAGAAGAGATTTACATTAGGTAGAGAGCTGGAATCTACCGCTCGGCTTTTTTCTTCTCCATCCCTGCCAAAAAAATACCCACCAAGAACATGAGTTTAAAGATTTATGACTTTTGACACAACTATTTAATGGAAAGAACAGAACACCGAGAGGATGTAAGAGACTTACAAAGGCGATGTAATATAAAAAGGTCAGTCCAGCGAGGACAACAAACCCGATCTGGAACACATTGTACCTGAAAGATATCGATAAGAAAGGGATGATTATCATTAGTCTTATGTACACAAGGGAGACCTTTATTTGCAAAAACCCAATATTACTTACTTGTAGAGGTACTTAATACCGCGAAGAGACTGCAAAGTGTGGCCAAATATCTCCTGAGCGGCGGTGGCTTGAGCATAATATCCAAATGCAGTGGCGCAGAATTGAATCACACTGGAATTTCAGTGAGCCACAATAGCGATTGTAAGAATTAAAGTTACTATATACTTTTGATGCTATCAGCTGACGGGAAATATGAGAACTAAGAAGCCTACCTGATAGAACAGAGGAGAATGAGACCGACATTGAAGAGGAAAGAGTTCATAAGAGTGGCTCCCCATCTGAAGCAAGTAAATTAGGCTTCTGAGAAACCAAAAGAAAACAGAAAGATCTCTGAAATAGCAAAAAGCATTTCAAAACCAAAAGATGAATTACTTCATTGGATGAATGGTAATGAAGACAAGCTTCAAACCAAGCATCATTGCCCCAGCAATAACAGCAAGTAGGAGATAAAAACAGAAGAAAGCAAAAGCAGCTGTGCCCAGAAGACCTAGAGAAGAAGAAAATGTCACATGTATCAACATAGAGCCAGGTCAGACACAAAAAGAACATGGTATAGAGTAGCATAACAAGAACAGAAAATGAAGTTACCCCAGACGTCATCCAGTTTGATGAAAACTTCATTAAGAAAAGGAGAGAGGGGAGGGTCAACAAGTAGATATATGATGATGTGTGCAATCCAAGCCACAGAAACAATTAATCTTCAACAAGCAAAAAAAAAAAAAAAGAGTTATTTAATAAGAGCTTAATAGAGGACTTTTAGAGTGAAAGCGTGTAAAAGTACTAAGAAGATTATGTAAAATACAAACCCTATGATTCCAAGAATAAACTTGGCCAAGTATCCTAGGACAGTGAAGGCCCAAGCAGTTTCTGCCTGGAAAATGGACAAGGCAAGGGAAATGTTGGATTACAGAATTCTTTAGATAGATAAATTACTGAGATATAGTCATCTTTACTCTTTCTCCTTGCGGATACATCTCTTCTAAGAGGTTCACATCTTCTTCCAATTGGAGCAACTCCTGCAGGGTACATGAAAAGCAATGAAATCCAATTAAGAGCAGTTAAGACTTCAAATCCACAATCAGGTATGCATAAAGCTGCCAATATTAGTGGGCCTATAGCAGAACTGGTTTCTACTTTTAAGCTAGCTTTTTACTAGGAATGATCTCCTAAATAACTGCACCTACGGCCAAAAGCCCCTCTACACATCAGTAACCAATATCAACAGAGGCATCAGCCAAGTTTGTAGACATGGAACAGATTTGAAATAAGACCCCAAAACTTTAGCTATGATGGTGTACCTTTTCAACTGCTTTCACATTTTTCCTCCACTTCCTTCCCTTAGCACCACTTCGTTCTTCCTGGTGAAGTGCATCAGCTGCTTTCTTTAGTTCTCTTGCCTTTTTACCTAGTTCAGTTGCTTCCTGGTAAACATTTAGATGACTTGTCAGGCCACTAATACTGCCAAAGACCCGAAGTATATATATATTCTTTAGAAAAGCTTCGCATGAAGACAACAATAACCAGCACAATGAACCTTTATATACTGTGACCGCGTGATAACAGCCTTTGGTCGCCTGATGAATGCAGTGATAAGTCCCAAGGGTAGACAAGCAATACCAACACCACCAAATATCTAAAACATTTGAGATAAAAGAATTTCTCAGAATATTTAGAGGAAACAAAAAAATGACAGCCACCAAAAGTCTTTTAACTACAAGAGAACACAACCAAGCCTTAATATAAGAAAGATTATATGCCTTCCAAGACAATGAGGTGCAACTTTTAACACAACCACCTAATAGAGGAATGTACATACCGTGAAGAGCACTGACCCAACGATTGTAGCTAGAGCAACAACATATTCTGGAAACGTAGTACGCATGGTCCATGTCTTCTCAGATGCAGCATTAGCTGTATATGCTGAGCACTGCCAATTAATTCAACAAAGGAGCACGAACAATATGTTACACACTGAAATATATTTTTCCATAGAGACTAATGAAAGATAAACTAATACCAAGAATACAATAAAAATTCAAGTATTACCTGACGAGCAGTGTTACCAATGCAAGGTTGATTATTTGAAAACTGCCATGAAGTAGGGAAAGTCGTCGTGGCAGAAGACAAGTGCCGGACAGAGAAGTCCACCTTCCCAATGACTCCTAAATAATACATTGCAGAAGCACATTATAAACAGAAACTTAAAGATCATGAATCCAAAAGCAAACTTGAAAGCCTTATAAGAGGATTAAATCCCTTATTTTTGTAGGTAGGATGAATTTGTTTAGCTACCCTATGCTCATGTACGTAAGCCAAACACATAGGTGGGGAAGGATTTTAAAAAGAACTGGGCAAGACAAACATCAGCTAAATAAAACAAACAAAAAATTGCAGGCATTCTCACATCACTATGATAAGAAGAACATCAGATCATCACCCTTTTCACAATCCCACTATTGGTCAATGACCACCCCAACATAATCTAAGAACTTTGATCAAACCAGGAAGAATATGAAGCTCAAATCTACAAAAGAAACCAAAGCACAGTAACAACTAACCGTATAATATTCCAAGCACCAGAGCACAAACAACAGCTGTAGTAACCACCCAAATCAAAGCACTTTTTATCCTCTTTCCAAGACTCCTGCAGTAAAAAACGCAAGCCCACGAACAAAAACATCAATTCAACTATCAACTAATAACTCACAAATTAAAATTCGTCGAGAAACAAACTTGTCCTGGTCGCCTTCATAGAAGAACATAGCGAAGGGGATAATGAAGAAGACAAGCACAGCGTCAACAATGTAAACGGCAAGCCAAAGATCCTTCATGGGTAAGGTGAGGTTACAGGCGCCGTTGTAAATCGAATGTCGACAAGCATGCCGGTTTGCCACATCTGCCGGCAACATGAGAATGGAGATCATAGCAATGGATAACCCAAAAACAACAACGAATTTGGGGAAATAAGCCTGGTTCGCATCATCTGGATGCTGATAGTTGACGAGGAGGTAGATGCTGGAGATGAAAACAATGACGCAAACTACGATCGCTACAATCACGAGAGCGAGATTGAAATCTCCCATCGCGTGCAATGTACGAGGTCTCGAACCTCAGCTAGATTGAGAGAAGCACCAACTCGATTGAAACAAAATTTAGGGTTTCTTGAGGCTTCGAAATTTGAAATTGAATTTGGGGGTTTTTTTTTGTAGATCTGGTTTTTTTTTTCCTATGTCGAAAACCAGGCTGGAAAGAAAACAAAGACTGCGTCCGGATACGTGAACTCGAGTCTGATATTTTTACGTAAAAACCCTCACTAATATTCCGTATTTACGAAACAAAACCATCGCTGATGACAGATGGGCCTGGGGGTGTTACAGTAATTTTTGAGGACGAGACGAGACCCCAGCCTGGCCTAACTCCAATCCAAAACACAAGAGATTCGACCATAATTTCGATTTAATTAGAGATAATCGGAAATTAAGGAGTAGTGATTATATGATTATTTAAGTCTAATTTTCTATTTAGATAAAAATAATAATAAGAGAAATGTTTTACTTTTTCCAAAGTCGTCTCTCTCTCTCTCTCTCTCTCTCTCTCCAAATTGTGTGAATCCACCGTTCAACGTGACGATGAAGAAAGAGAAGAATCCGACCCGTCGTTCAAATCTCTGTCATCATCGTTCGTTCCTCAACATTAACCCCAAACCTGCGGTTAGGGTTTTACCTTCTTCTTCAATTCGATTTCTTCCTTCCTCTCGAGATGTCTCTACCTGATTCTCTCCCGTCGTCTTCTTCTTCTCCGCCTGTGACCCGCGAAGAAACCGGGTATCATCGCTTCGAACACGCCCACGATAATGGTTTTGATCATCGTGATCGACCACCATGGAATCGTTCTGAGTACGATTACCGCCATGGGAGCATTGTTGCATCTGAGAACGTCAGGAGTAGTTCGACTTCGGAAGACCCTTGGTCTTGCGTTGTCGTCGTCGCTACCTTCTGTATCTTCGGTGAGATCGAATTTTCAATTTATGCTGCGTTTCCTTTGTGTGAATGTTCTTGTTTTTTTATTATTGATTGTTTTTGTCATTGAATTTGAATTCAGTGTCGATGACTTTGATTCTGGGGCTTTATGGAACAACGAACGTATGGTTGGGACCAAACTCCTCTTTCCTTATTAAGCCAACTTCAGTGTTCGTCCAAAATGTGATTGTATGTTCTTTCTCTCCTCTTATGCGTTAGGATCCACCATTGTCGAACTTTCTCTTATCAAGTTTCTATCTTTGTCGATTTTCTTAAGGTGGAAGAATTAGGAAACAAGGGATCAGGTTTGATGCTGTATGGATTGAACCAAGCCCCACAGCTTGATGTTCTGGCTAAATGGTCTGAAGTTCACTATCTAGCCGTGCCAAATGATTCTTACAAGGTAAGCTCTCTCGTTGCTCTTTACCTCTGTTATCTAGAAATGGCTTTGAAACGGGGACTGATACTCTTTGTTTTGCTACTTTTTTTCAGTATTGGATACAGTATTTGAACAAGGGGTCACGCGTAAAAGTTTCATACAACGTTGAATCTGTGGGTTCTTCCCTCTATCTTGTGATAGCCCAAGGTATGCTAGAGAAGAATCCTTTTCTAGTGATAATTAGTTCTGTAAGTTAGATAGATACTTTATAATCTTTTCGGTAGCCACTTAAATTATTATCTTCATCACAAGAGTTTATTCGCCATATCTTGAGTTTGGTGATGTTTTGGGATCCACTGAGACAAATTCTGCTGGAATGGTCACCTTCGTTGTTATATTCTGTCTTTAATGACCATATGAATTAGAAGATGTATTGCAAAAGAAAATTCCTGCATCATACCAGATTTAGGACACTTAATATGGTTGAATCCATTGAACTGACTACTTTGCCTCTAGCAAGATTTGTTCGCCATCTAGTAATGTTTTATTCTATTTCCAATAAGGCTCCTGCACTGAAATAATTTTTATCCCTACCTATGGTGCATCGGCAACTGTTGTTTGATCCCTCCCCTGATTTGATGTTGAGATTTTGTCGTATTCTGGTATTCATAGGCTGTTAAGAAAGAATAATTGTTTAGTAATTCTGCTTTTTATGCATTTATAATTGAAGGTGTGGATGGGCTCTCTGAGTGGGTACAAGATCCTACGCGTCCAGACACTACACTGTCATGGCATATAATCTCTGGCAAGTGACCAAGGTTTTTAACATGATGGATATTTATTCTGAATATTTATGAGTTCACTCACACTCTACTTATTTTATTATTGACAGATAGTGGTTACATTGAGCAGGATATAACTAAGTCGTCGAGTTATTACGTTGCAGTAGGCAACGTATACCTGAATGAAGTGAAGGTAAAAGCTGAAGCAGCATATGATAATATATGTTAAAACTTAAAACTCTTAGGGTAACTTTTTGAAAAGTTTTACTGCAGTATATTACCCCTTTCTAATCAATCCCAAAGAGCTCTCTTTGTGTCTGATTATACACCATTCTCACACAATATCTATGTTCAGGCTACGATTGACATTCAAGTTGATGCGGTACTGTATGATACTACAAATGCTTATTACAATTGCACTTTCCCTAACGACAAGTGCACTTTAAGTGTTCCATTATTTGGAACTAATGCTGCTGTACTAACCTCACCAGGTCCAAAGCTGGTTTGTAACCTACTTCTTGTCTTTTTATTTCACTCTTCCTTACAAACGATTTATAGAGCAATACAAAATAGTTCACATTGTTATGTATATTCCAGAAGAAAACTTACGAACCAGTCTGAATCCAACTCTTTTCTTGTTGTTCAGAACAATTCTAAGAATGAGTTCTGCGCAAAACTCTCATATGAACCAAGGTGGATTGCATACATAGTTTGCATGGGTAATGTTCTTTTTATTTTAACATGAGTAAATATTAACTGAATTTTTCGTTAAGACTTTATCATAAACTTTTGCTTTTCCCCTGGGCTTATTATTACAGGTGTAGTGACAGTACTCTTGTTAATTGTCTCAAGTCTCTTCAATAAACGACAACCAGTCTTGGAAGACGAAACCGTTGATGAAAATGATGATGTAGCTCCTCTAATTCCTGGCAAAGACGATGACAACTCGAGCTGGTGCTCGTCCTACAGTTCTATCTTGACAAGTACTGAGGAATTGGAAGGCGCACATGGTGAAGGCCACAGTAGTACAAGATATCTCTGTGCCATTTGCTATGATGCGCCTAGAGACTGTTTCTTCCTCTCTTGTGGACACTGCGTTGCTTGCTTCCAGTGCGGGACACGGTAACAATAACCTATTCTTTTCATTCTTTTAGTTGTCATTTATGAAGGGGTGTTCGATCCGAGTTTTGGTTTTGGTTTCGGTATATGGGATGAAAGAAAAGGTGAATTAATTAAAACAATATTAGGATATGATTTTTTAAAATTCGATTAGTTAGGTTTATGATGCGGTTTATGATGCAAGAATGAACATTAATGATGACTTCAAAAATTGGATGTACAATACGCAGGATAGCTGAAACTTCGGGGTTTTGCCCCGTATGTCGTAGGAAGATCAGAAAGGTAAAGAAGATCTTCAATGTCTAACAAAGAGAATCAATAACACACAGTGCACGTTGCTTGCCGTTTTTGTTTCCTCGCATTACCGTATCTGTTGTATAGATGTAAAGACAAAGTGTGGGATGGAGAAAAGCAAGAAGGTTCTTGCGTCTGTGTTACTGTGTATGCTATCTGTATATGAAATGAATGATGTGGATTCCGGAGTTTCGGCTTGGTTGTACTTGTAACCATATTTCACTGAACCCGGTTCATCCGAAATTTTATTTTTCCGATTCGATAACTTCAGTTTAGCGTTTGGTTTGCAGCGTAATATCTTGTTTGGGTAACAACATATCTGTCTGACAGTGAATAGTTACGAATGACACGTTGTTGTATTTTTAATAATTTCTGAAATTTTTCAGAAAAAATGCATTCATGGTATTTTTCTTAATATTTATTTTTAAAATAATGATACTGTGCATGTACGAGAAAAAAGTGTCTTAGCATCTTTAACCTGAAATGAGGGTGTCTCTAAAATAAATAGAATAAACAATTATATTTGTAGTTAAATCATTTATGAAATGGATCTGTAGAATGAATTTATTGAATCGGTTCTTTTTTACATGTGGCGCAGTTTGATTTGTTCTCTCTCGCAACGCCTTTCTTCTCTCTCTCACGGTTCTTCTCTCTCTCTCTCTCTCTCTCTCTCTCTCTCGCAATGCGTCTATGAGAGTCCTCTTCGTCTTTCTCTCGATCTTGGTTGATTCGCTCTCTGATCAGAAATTAGGGTTGATTCGCTCTCCGTTTCATCTCGTCCTCGGCGTCTTCATCGTTAATTTTTCTTCCTTCTCAGTCACCATGTATCGTTTCGCTTCTAACCTCGCCTCCAAGGCAAGGTGGGAACTCACTTTCTTCGTCTTTTTTATTTAGTTTTCTGATGGGTTCACTTAACAATGGAAGAAAATGAGGAATTGAATCGATCTGGGTTTTGACTTATCTAGTCTCGTTCAATTCATCTGGGTTCTCTAAATCTACTAGCTTTATCCCGATTTCTGGTTCGATTTTGATTTACTAATTCTGATAATAAAACTGGTTTCTTTTTTGTGGATACAAAGGGGAAAAAGGAGGAACTCAAGAAGAAGAAGAGAGAGAAAACCAAAGATGAGCAACTGGAAAACTCTTCTCCTTCGCATCGGCGAAAAGGGTCCTGAGTACGGCACTTCGTCCGACTACAAAGACCATATCGTCAGTACTCTTCTCGATTCACCCTCGCTCTTAAACCCTAATTTTGTTTTTTTCTCAAGTAGTTCACTCAACTTTTCCTTTTTCACAGGAGACATGTTTTGGTGTTATTAAGAGAGAAATCGAGCGTTCTGGAGATCAAGTTTTGCCTGTAAGTAGATCTTCTCTTGAAACATTATGACTTGGTTGTTCAATTTTATGGTATATAGAGATTTACAAATCTATATAATGTGCTCCATATCGCTTTTTATTCATCTGTGGATGTTATTTATTGTCTAAGTTCTGCATTGCTTGAAAAAGCATCTTTGTTTTTTTTTTTCTGGGTATGTGTTGGATGTGGGAGCTGCATTTAGATGTGTTATAGGTGGAGGTTTTGATTGAGTCTTATATGATATCTGTGAGCTGATCCATTATCGAAGAATAATTAGCTCGAAGCAATAACCAAAGGTTTTAACTTGAAAAACCACTTCAGAAACACATATATAATGGATATGCCCTTAAGGTGGATCATATATACCATATTTTAGAAATCTACTTATTCATAGTACTGGTTGTATTACACAACTTAACATTTCTGACTTCTGAGTAATAAAGAAAATGCTCAGATATTTTCTGTGTATGATTTGGTTTTCTTTAGGATGGCTAAATAATTATTTCTCTGTGTAAGTATTCATGAAGACATACTTTGGCATTTTGGTTTTGCGTTCAGCATTTGGATCTATTTCTGAACTGAGATACCATGTTCCCTGTTATATATTAGTTCAATTTAATCTGATACACATGCTTCGAAGTTTGATGGATGTCTTTGCACATGTTTAAGATTGGTTTGTTTAGGTAATTGTTGTTGTCGGTTCTAAATGAATGAAAACACAAGAAAACTTAAGTTGTTACAAAACTAAAGTAAATGAAAGGAAGAAACGTGTTACAAAACTTAAGTTGTAATGACATTGGTAGTTGATGGTGATGGAGACATAAGTCATTAAAAATAAGAGTGACTTTAATTCTGTAAACCTAACCCAAAATTTAATAAAAATTAGGTGCCTCATTTGATGACTTGTGTTGTTTATAATAACACAAGTCTCTGTCTTAAAGAACACATAACCTCTTTTTCTGTTTAGCTCCGATTTTCAGATCCACTAAAATGGATATGGATTTTACCAATTCTTTTACATCCTCTCAAAGCTATGTTGATCTATTGAGTAACCAGCAAAAGATTAACACTTCAAAAACCTTGTCCCAACAAACACATTCACCTTTAAACCAAACACCTTCAACAGATAATAGGGAGCCTAGGCAGAGATGGAAAGTTCTTGAAGAACAAGTTCTTGTAAGTGCTTGGTTAAACACAAGCAAATATGCTATTGTGGAAAATGAACAGAAATCAGGGACATTTTGGCAAAGAGTTGATGACTATTACACTGCAAGTCCTCATGTGGCTGGTCTACCACATAGGGAGGCCAATACTTGTAAGCAGAAATGGAGGAAAATCAGTGAGAGTGTTAGCAAGTTCGCTGGCTGTTATGAGTATGCCACCCGTAACAAGAAGAGTGGCCAGAATGAAGACAATATTATGGAGATGGCTTACCAGTTGTACACCTCTGATCACAAGGTGAAGTTCACCTTGGAACATGGTTGGAGAATGCTAAAGAATGATCAGAAATGGTGTACATTTATTGCTGAAAAAAATAAACCAAACACCAACAAACAGAGGACAGGAGAGTGTATTGGTCATTCCTTCAGCTCCACCACAGCTGGTCAAGTGGAGGAAGAAACAGAAGAGAGGCCATTGGGTGTGAAAGAGTCAAAGGCCAAGGGGAAGAAGAGAGTTCGGGGGCACAATGAAGATGCAGATGTGAGTTCTTTGAAGGTGCTTCAAGAAATGTGAGTGATCAAAAAGGAGGATTTGGCTGCTAAAGAAAGACTATCCAAACAGAAAATACTTGATAGCCTCATTGCCAAACCAGAACCACTATCAGAGATATAACTCACACTTAAGAATAAGCTTATGACTGAGATGCGTAATCTTCTAGGTAAGTTTTTCATTGTGTTGTTGTTTGTTGTTGTTTGTTCTTGTTTGTTCTTCTCTGTTCTAGCCTAGGTTCCGTCATAGTTTAGGTGGTGACTATTAAATAACAAAAATGATGCTGCAATTTCCAATTGAAATATCAAAAACTTCGGATGATAGATTTTCAATAGGTCATAGATTTAATCTAAAATGGATAAATCATAAACCTATAAAAATAGTAGTATGTATTTATGTCAAGTTCACAAACATGATGGCATTTTGGGAGATTGAAACGGACCAAATCAACTCATACTTTAAGGAGTCAACATAGATTTTATCGGATTCACTTGACAACTTAAGAACTCATGTCTAAATTTATTATAGTTTCACTTTAAACAAACTCATTTCATCATTAGTTGCATTCTAACATCTCTGATTAGGGTTTCAGCTAATTAACAAGAGTTATTTGGGATACAGTGAGTGTTTTTTTTTTTTTTTGAGTTTCCCTTGTACCTTGTTGCTTTGTCTTTGTCATTATTGGTTCTGATTTGTATGTTGATATTTGTTTGTTGGTTTTCTTCTCAGTTTCTTTGTCATAGTCACACACGGGTTCTCACTTTTATTTGTCTTCATGTTTATTGATTATTGGTTCTCATTTGTTTTGTCTTGTTGATTATTGGTTTTGCAGGAGGAGAAAGTCAGTGAGTATATGGCGGCAGCTTGGACTTGTTGTTTTTATTGTCGGTTAATGTACCTGTTGTATTTGGTTGTATTGTACCTCTTTATTTTCTCTTTATTATATGTTAAGACAATGGTCAGATATTTTATCTTATAAGATAACTGTTCATAAATGACTCATCAAACATATCTCTCTTTGAATCGGAAACAATATTCTAACATATCTATCTCTCTTTTGATTTCTCTCTTTGAATCGGAAACAATATTTTAACATATCTCTCTCTCTTTCTCTCTCTCTCTTTGAATCGGAAACAATATTCTAAAATTTGATCTCATCTCTTTTGAAGTTCTAACAAATAAGTCATGAGTTCTCCTCTTCAAAATTCTACATATGATGAAATTTTTTATGAAACCTTTGATGAAAATTTCGATCAAATATTTGATCAAGGTTTTCAAGATTGTGTAGATGGTGTAAGTGAATGTCGACTGGCAAGAAAGGAAAAAAAACGAGCATATATAGAAAGAAGACGCGAAAAAGGGCACAATCGACTATGGAACGATTAATTTAGTGATAACCCGGTTTACCCAGAAGGTATATTTCGATGACTTTTAGAATGAACAAACCATTGTTCACGTGTATTGTTCAAAGACTCTCCAATGAGATACCATTCTTTCAACAGAGACAAGATGCTACCGGAAGATCCGGCCTCTCAGCCCTACAAAAATGTACTGCCGTAATTCGGATGATGGCATACGGTGTTGCAGCTGATGCGATGGATGAATACCTCAGACTCGGTAAAACTACTGCGAGCAGATGCTTAGAACATTTTGTTAAATTTATTCGAGGAAATTTACCTGAGAAGGCCTACACGAAAAGATCTTCAACGATTACTAAATATTGGAGAGTTTTAGGGGCTTACCAGGATGATAGGAAGCATTGATTGTATGCATTGGGAGTGGAAGAATTGTTCCACGGCTTGGACAGGACAATATTCACGTGGACATGGAAAACCGACAATCGTTTTAGAGGTTGTGGCTTCACAAGATCTATGGATTTGGCACGCATTTTTTGGACCTCCAGGTACTTTTAACGATATCAATGTTCTGGACCGGTCACCCGTTTTTGATGATATATTAGAAGGCCGAGTTCCGAATGTCAAATACGTGGTCAATGGCCGCCAATACAAAATAGCTTACGATCTCACGGATGGTATATAGCCAAAATGGGCAACTTTCATCCAATCAATTTCTCAGCCACAAGGTCCGAAAGCATCATTATTTGCTAATTATCAAGAAGCTGTTAGAAAAGATGTCGAGCATGCTTTTGGAGTGTTGTCAGAAACCCAACTCTTAGTTGGGATAAGACAAAAATAGGTAAGATAATGAGAGCATCTATCATATTGCACAATATGATAGTAGAAGACGAACGAGACCAATGCACTCAATATGATTTATCAGAATTCTTACAAGGAGAAAGAAGCAGAACTTCACAAGTGGACTACACGTTCTCTACAGATACACCTACAAATGTGAATAATATGATGGCCAATCAAGCTATAGTTCGTGAGAAAAGAATGCATGAACAATTGAAAGTTGATTTGGTTGAAAACATTTGACAAAAATTTGGCACAACTGAAGACTAGAGCAGAGGTAGTTGTGTTAGTCACAATGATTTAAAATATTTTATTACATTTTACGTTTTTACAGATTGTAATAAACATTCAAATTTTATTCCAACCTATTATATTACTTTGTTTTATTTAATTTTCAATATTTATATATAATTGTTTTTTTTTTCAAACATTAAAAAAAAAAATTATTATTTCTCAATTCTTAAAAATCCCACTCGAGTGTCACCATTGGACACATATATATTTACATGAAACTAATTGAGTGTCAAACTGTTTTTTATATTAAATTTAATATAAAAAATTAATTAAGACACCCTTAAGGATGCTCTACTTAACAAATTATAAAACCTTGGTAATAGGTCTAAAAGAAGAAGAACCCATCAAGGCATTTGTAGTGTATGTGTGGACGTCCGGGTATTTTGGGTTTTTGTATTTAGAGGTATAAGATTTGTTCGAGTATTTTTAGATTTCGGGTTCAGGTCGGATATTTTGGGTTTGGATTCGGGTTACCCAAAGTTTCTAAATATCAAAAAAATTGTATCCAAATTACTCGAAAATATCAAAAATATCTAAAAGATTGCAAGTATTTTTTATCCAAATTTACTCAAAAATAGTTTAAATACAAAAAATTATCCAAAATATTTTTGGATATTTTCGACACTTAGATTATTACAAATATAAATATTAGTAATATATTATTACTATGTATTTATATTGTGGGTATGTTCGGATCTCTTTTTCGGATTCGGGTCCGGTTCGGGTTCGGATTTTCGAGTCTTGAGTTTTAGAATCCGTTCGGATATTCTAAAATTTTGGATTTGGATCGGATTATTTAGGATCGGATCCTCGGGTTCGGATATTATGCCCACCCCTAGTTTCCGCCGTCCCCAAAGTGTTTAGGAGAAGGAGGCAACAGAGCAATAATGGGAATATTTTTTCACAAGCCTGAATTCAAAATCTTTCTTGTATCTATTCGAGAACTCAGGAAAGCTTTACTACATTTTCGCATTTTTGGCGCTGTGATGTTCAGGTTATTTTCCATTGTCATCCATACCTTTGCAATTGAAGTTTCCGTCTAGGCTTATTGATTGATTCGTACAAGTTTTCTATATATATAACATGAATATTTATCGCCTGATGTTAATAAGTCATCAAGATATCCAAATTCATTTTATTGATCGGCTTTGAAATAAGTACTAGGTTGTTGTAGCTATGGATGGTTGTTGCTCATATGTGTTAGTGTTTTTTCACCTGACTCAGCCTAGTTAAGCAGCTTCAATCAAGTTCAAAGATGTGATTCCTCCACAAGCGCAAAGCTTTTCAAAAAACGAAGAAGATGATGCTCGTGAACAAGCGCAAATCCACCACCACCTAAGGCTCTTTCTCCCAATGTTGTCACTTAAAAATTTGCAATGCTTTATTTTGACTTAAAAAACTTTTTTTATGCTATAGAATTTCTCTTGAGAAGTATTTGTCTGGCGCTTTCTCTTTCTCCCCTTGTTCTACAAGATATGTAATTTAAACTTGCAATTAATGCTTTATTATGACTTAAACCTTTTATGTTATGATTTGCAACTTATCTTTGTCACATTATATTGTAGCTAGACATTTCTCTCGTTCTTTAAGCATTATTCCTCTCATACGAGCATTCTCCAACTTGATATATCTATGGCAACTAAAACGGATACGAGGTTAGAAAATCAATTTATGAAAAAAAATAATCAGGCTTGCCACTTTTTAATCTGAGTGTCACTGTAAATGTGATATCTCTAAATTACCTTCAATGAAATTACAGACAAAATGGTATATCTGATAGAGAATAGGACAACTGGTACAGATGAGAGATTATATGACAAGTGGTACAAATGGTATTACTATGAGATAAATAGAACAACTGGTACAAATAGTATAACATATATATAATAGGACAACTGGTACAAATAGTATTACTGAAGCAACTTGTAATTCTAAATCCTAGTGTTGTCACACTCACTAATTTGTCTCTTCTTACTCTGTTCACTGTCGTCGTCGCCGATTCTCCTCTGTCAACCTTCCTCGTCGAAGTCTGTCGCGACGGCGGTGGAAATTAAGGAGGAGGAGGCAGAATCGGTGAGGGAAGATTGTAGAACGCAGATGAACTCTTCTTCTTTAAGTTGTTAGATTACATGAACCCAAGCGTCTCGAGTACAGAGAAAGAAGCCGACTTTGGAGAGGTCTAGATCGGGATTGTTGTTGGAAAGCGAGATCTTGGAGGCGACGAGTTCTGATTTTCGAATCTCAGTAGAAGCTATGGTGATGGAGACGAAGACAAGGCGAAGAGAGATCCATGGAAAAAAAGGATCTAGTGTTTTGTTGGATATGTAGTTTCCAAATTTTTTAAAGATTTTTTGGACATTTCCATCACTTTTAATTTAATAAAAAATATTAAATAAAATTACAAACAAGACAGTGATATTTTAGCTTTTTTTTATAGAGATAGTGATTTTCTAGCCATTGTTACAACTAAAACTTGTGCAATATTTTGACTCAACGTATACCTGAATGAAAGAAGTTAAAAGCTTAAACAACTTATGATGAGATATGTTAAAACTTAAATTTTTAGGGTAAATTTTTGAAACAAGAACCTCGATTACTACTAGTTTTACTGCAGTATATTACCCCTTTCTATTCAATCCCCAGTAGTTCTCTTTTTGTCTGATTATACACCATTCTCACACAATATCTATGTTCAGACTACGATTGACATTCAAGTTGAGGCGGTATTGTATGATACTACAAATGCTTATTACAATTGCACTTTTCCTAACGACAAGTGCACTTTAAGTGTTCCATTATTTGGAATTAAAAGCATATTTATTGGAGGTATCTAAATTAGATATCCCTATTAAAATAATAATAAAACATAAAAAAGTATGAGAAAAAAGGTGGAAATGGTTCTTAGAAGAATCCATGAATTTTTAATAAAAGACTCATATACCACATTTCACTCAATTATTGGGTTTAATCTTTTAACAAATTTAAATTTAATTAAATAACTAAATTCTATAAAAATATTATTATTTTAGTGTTAAGATACCTATGTATCTTAACTAATGGAGATGCTCTAATGCTGTTGTACTAACCTCACCAGGTCCAAAGCTGGTTTGTAACCCACTTCTTGTAATTTTATTTCACTCTTCCTTACAAACGATTAATAGAGCAGTACAAAATAGTTCACATTGTTGTGTATATTCTAGAAGAAATCTTACGAACCAGTCTGAATCCAACTCTTTTCTTGTTGTTCAGACTCTAAGAATGAGCGCAAAACTCTCATATGAACCAAAGGTGGATTGCACACATAGTTTGTATTGGTAATGTTCTTTTACTTATAACATGAGTCATATAAACCGATTTTTTCGTTAAGACTTTATCATAACTTTTGCTTTTCCCATGTGCTTTATTGTTACAGTTGTAGTGTAACACTTGTTAATTGTCTCGAGTCTCGTCAATAAACGACAACCAGTTTCTAAAGACGAAACCGCTGATGATAATGATGATGTAGCTCCTCTTATTCCGGGCAAAGACGATGACAACTCGAGCTGGTGCTCATCCTACAATTCTATCTTGACAAGTACTTACGAATTGGAAGGCGCACATGGTGAAGGCCACATATCTCTGTGCGATTTGCTATGATGCGCCTAGAGACTATTTCTTCCTCTATTGTGGACACTGCGTTGCTTGCTTTCAATGCGGGACACGGTAACCCAGTAAATCAATACTTTCTTTTAGTTGTCATTTATGGTTAGGGGTGTTCAATCCGAGTTTCCTTTTCAATTTGGGGTTTTGGGGTTTTAAGTTTTTGTTACCAGGATAAACCTTAATCTAGTATGGATCGGTTTAAGTCTCGAATCGGTTGGTATAAGAAAAGGTTAATACACTTGAACCATATTAGGATATGATTATGGTGTTTAGATTGGTGTTAATACATTTGAACCATAAAGGTTAATAAAATAGAATTGGGTTAGTTAGGGTTTTTCGGCTTATTATGCAAGAATGAACATTAATGATGAAAAAAAATTGGATGTACTATACGTAAGATTAACTGAAATTTGTCCGGTTTGTGGTAGGAAGATCAGGAAGGTAAAGAAGATCTTCAATGTCTAACAAAGAGAATCAATAACACAGTGCACGTTGCTGGTTGTTCCATCATAACTATATAGTTATTTTATTTTTCCTGTTCGATAGCTCGTTTGGTTTGCAGCGTAATTTCTTGGTATAGTTATGATGGATGGGTGGGAACAAATCTGACTGGTAGAACCGTGAATAGTTGCGAACTACACTTTTGTATTTTAGATAAGTTTCTGAAATTCTTTTAAAATGATGTTTTTGTGCTTCATAATACATTTTATTATTTGTATTTTCAAATAAATAATAATTATTTTATCACAATACACTGTTGTATCTTCAAATGATGTTTTTGTAACATATTATCACAATGTTATCATTTTTGCAGCAGTAGCACATTACTTTATGCAATTATTTTGAATTTTATTGCCAATAATCTCGGTTTTGTTTCAAAGTTCCTCCATTTTCACTGTAGCATCTGATATATCACAAAACCACTCAACGAATTCTGAGAACATCAAAACAAAATGATACCTAGACTCAACAAAAGACTCAAATCCATAAGAAAAACAAAGCCTCAAAAGTGATAAAACACGACATATGCATATAGTGTGGTATGATCCCATTTATATGAGATATCACTTGAAGACTTGGAAATTAAAAAAACCATAAAATTAAAATTGTTGATGATGAAGATATTATGAGGCCTTAGGTGGTGCATTTGCACTTGATCATGTTCTTAATTTTAAAATAAACTTTGTGGAGGAACCGAATCATTCAACTTAACCAAAGCAATTTCTATATTTTCATCTTTAAACTTATTGTCGCCGCTTGACATGCCTTATCCCACTCTTGGTGTTGCATCCCCAAATGCAAATAGCAACACTACGACGACTAGGCGATGATACTTTGAAATACATTTTTGTATCATTTGATGAAATCTTCCTTCTTAATCAATACTTTTTGTACCATTCATTGATAAGTTGGTGACTTCACACCGCGAAAAACAAATTGTCATGCATTTGATTTCGCTTTTACAGCTAGAGCATCCAAGTTAATCTAATATAATATAGAAAAATTAAGTATCAAGTTCAATCTATATGAATATATGAAATATGCAAATCACTTTGGAACGTTGATCATTTCAAATAAATTGACAAAAATTAAAAGATTTCTCTATAGCCATGAACTTTCAACTCCACTTTGTTATCATCACTAAGTAATAATGAATTTACAAGGCCTGATTCATCCTATACAAATATATTACAACACTTTTGCATATCAATATAGAAGACAATATTCAAAAGCTTTTCTCATAAGGTTAGATGCACTCACCAAAAATATAATTTCGCTTAGCTCGTCTTTTAGAAGTTTTATAAACATTTTCACCATAAAATAGTTCTCCACGTTGTTATATCCGACCTTTAGATATATGCAAAAGTATGCATATGACAAACCTCTAACCTATCCTAGTAATATTAAAAGGAGAGTAAATAATAAAACCTAACACTAAATTTGTTGAATAATATATTATATGTCATTGGCATAAAGAACAAAAAAAAAAATCATTAAGGTTAAAAATATATAAACAATTAGATCTACTATTTCTATTATCAAACATAGTCTAAAAAATCACATCCTATTATTCATGTAACCAAAAAACTGTACAATTTTTCTATTATTTAAAAATATATATTTGGAAACAAAATCTTCACAAATCTATTTTAAAATTTCATTAAAAAAATTTAGGTAAATTAATTAGTTAAGAAAACGAATTTAGAAGTTAAAAGATGGAATTTAAATATTGTTTTCCATATATATATGTGTGTGTGTAAAAAACGATAAATCTTTCATCTAGAATATATATTCAATATATAAATTTCAAATATAATATACAAATAATCAATCTTATTTATAAATAAATAATAATAAATAGAAGAAATTTCTATATCTTCGTGCCGTAAAAATAAATATATAACATCACATAATATACAACAAATAATAGTCTAACTAAAATTAATAGTTAGTAGACAAATAATAAGCTAACTAAAAATTAAAATTCTAACAAAAAATAGTACATAAAATATTAATATAAATTTTAGTATTACAACCATAGTTTTAAAAATAAAATTTAGCAATATTTTGTTTTTAAAAGATTAGTCTGTGGTAGCACTAGTTTTATCTAGTCCTTTATAATATAATTCACAAGTCACTTTGCAGTCAACTTCCACTCTCTCTTTTTGTTACGTGGTAAAAGTCTCAATTTTTACACTTTCATTCTTAAATTCTTAAAGGTATCGACAATCTCTTAAATTCTTAAATATTTTTAATGTCACATGTTTTTAAATTTTAGTTTTTTATTTTTCCTTTTTTTTAAACTGTTTTTTTTATCATTATATTTTTATTATTAACTAAATATTATTAAAAAAACATTAATTATATAAAAACCGTGCCAAGCACGGACGAAAGCACTAGTTTACTATATTACTAAAAACTAATGTACCAATATTTTAATACTTTCGTATTCTACTTTCATAGGTTTGCAAAAGAGTGACACGTGTCACGCGATGAATGGTGAGGACACATAATTTACATTGTTCCCAACCGCACTATATCTTTCTTTCCGTTAGGGGCACTCAGGGGTACTGAATTTTGATTTCTGGCAACAAATCACGACGTCCCTTCGTCCACCGTTGCTCCCCTCGCATCGCCTTCTGCTTTCTGTTCCTCTCTCTGACCATTTGTCTCCAGCTCTTCTACGAGCAGGTTAATTTCTCTCTTCTCTCTCTCTTTCTCTCTATCTTTTTGTTCATCATCACGATTTTATGCTAATAACGTTTCGCTGATCTATTGATTCCGACTATAAAATTCGCCTGATGTGTTTGATTATGTTTTCTAGATCGTCTTCGAGGAGCCTGCGTGCTAGGTTTTCTACGCCTTCTTCTCCCTTCCCTAAATCTAGATCTGTAAGTTACCTTGCATCATAGCGGTTTCCGTTTGATTTCCTTTGTTATGATCCTCGTTTTCTCTTGCCTCTCCTCAATTTCTTCAATTCGTTAGATTTGATCGGTTCTAGTTTCTTTGTATCTCTTTTCTTGCTCGATTTGCAGTCTATATGTTTGGGTATGCGCTCTTTTCGATTGAAGAAGTATAGTTTATCGTGCTAATGTTAGGGTTATACGTTTGATTCCGTATGTAGTATCTCTCTAGTCGACATCAAATCCATAGAATGTTTCCAAATATTGATTGTTTCCAAAACTGATGCGATAGCTTTGAATCTCTATGGGCTATGTATGTATACTGATCAGAGTCATGGCAAAGCCATGGGCACATTTTGTAAACACTAATCTTGTCCTTTGAATGGTCGTATTCCTGAACTTCAACTTGTTTCCACCTGTGGCAGTGAAAAGGTTGAAGCACTCGACTCCTGGAACCATGATGTCCTTCGAAATGAATGACCGAAAAAGTATGTCTACTTTGTGATTTCTATTAATAATTCGTGCTGGTTAAAGAGATACCTGTTACTTACTTTTACTTAATTTTATAGTTTCATCGTTTGCTCATTGCATTTTTGAGCGAGTTGGATCATTGAATGTTATGTTGTTATTGTTGGGAACCCATTTATTTTCCTTATATTATCTTATCAGGGTACAAAGTTATTCCTACTTAACTTTGATATACTTAAACGTGTGTTATGTGATTTGAAACAGAAATCGGGTTAGGGCTGACAGGATTTGGCGTATTTTTCTCGTTTTTGGGAATAATCTTTGTCTTTGATAAGGGATTACTTGCCATGGGAAATGTAAGTATCTCAGATGTCTATGTTTTGACCGCTATTCTTGGCATATGTTCAGAACCAGAGTGAATGCTTGTTTCTTTTCATATTTTCTTCAGATTCTTTTCATATCGGGGGTTAGTCTAACCATTGGCTTCAAGTCTACCATGCAGTTTTTCATGAAGCGTCAAAATTATAAGGTCTAGTTGCTTTCCATCTTTCTCTACATTGTCAATATCTCTGGATCAGTCTCAGATAGATGTTTACATATTTCTCCTTAATGTTATATATGTGTGTTCATTTTGGCATTACATGTTCTCCACTCAGGGAACCATATCTTTTGGCGTCGGTTTCTTCTTTGTTGTCATCGGGTGGCCTATCCTGGGAATGATGTTGGAGACCTATGGTTTTTTCGTACTCTTCAGGTCCTTTTGCTTTTTTTTTTTCTTCTTCCTTACTGATATTGCTTGTGGAAATGTAAACAGATAGATACTAAAAGCGTTTTCTATTTCAGTGGCTTCTGGCCAACCTTGGCAGTTTTTGCTCAGAAGATACCCGTTCTCGGTTGGATCATTCAGCAACCATATATTAGATCGGTATGTGTCCAATTCAAAATTCACTGCATAAGAAAACTTTTTCAATTGTCTTCGCATGAGACTCGTAGACCTCCAATACCACACGCTGTTAATGTTATCTATCAATAACAATTAATCCATGTGAACTCTCAAACCTGGTGAGATAGATGCATAACTCTAATCCACTTACAGAAACAGAACTCATGTGATTCCCAGTTTGGCCTATCCAAATTACAATGGATAATTCTCTCATTGTGTATGATGATCTTGAGTTTCTAGGCCTAGTGTTTTCTCAGTTTCCATCAACAGAAACATTAACTCTGTTGCATATTGCGATTGATCGACTCGTTTTTGTTTATGTGATGTGTAGTTCTTTGACAAGTACCGGGGCAAGCGTGTGCCGGTCTAGTCTCCCAGCCCGAGTAGAGAGACAATTCACTGAGCTAGATGCAGCTGAACAGGCGATTAAAGTTTTTGGAAGAAGAAGTTGGTGTGCTTGTGACTCCTGTAGAAAACTAAAACCATAGGAGAAAGAAAATAGGATGGAGCAGAACGTACGATTTGAAGCTGTGTGTCTATGTACTTAAAGAGGAAACTCAGTGACTTAATGCTCTTGATGGGTTTGTAAACGTTTTGGTTTTTCAACTTTGACAAATCGTTTGGCCAACAAAACGTCGTCGCTTGTATTTTGCATACATATAAAATTGATTAGCGGTTCCGGTTTAATGTGTACACTGATATTAGAGGGCCATTTAGAAGTTGCGGGTTTTAGGGCCGTTGCGTTAATAGTGTGCAAAGTTAAATCGTTTACAGACGTGGCACTTGATGAGTGGTTACTATACAGGTCTCAGTGGACCTTAGCGTACCAGATCCATCACTCTCTCATTTGTTTTCCCCCGAAAAAAAAAACAAGAGAAGCTACCATCTTTTTCTAGCCGTTGGGGCTGAAATTGAATCATCATCATCACCTTCATCGCCTTTTTTCTTTTACCCTAATTTATCTTCTTATCCCCAACGAACTTTTTCCCGATTTTGTTATCTGATTGGTACAGATCTCCGGTGAAGTAGAAAACACTGGAGGGAGATGAAGTCATCGAGAATGAAGTTTGCAAAGAAGTTAAAATCGATTAGAGCCGGCGAATATATGAATCAGGATCGGATTCTGCAGGTGCTTTCTGCTGCAGATGGGATCTCTGAATTTCTTCCAAAGATATCTAACCCCATTCCTCAGATAACAGCCGCTGGTTCTATCTGGAGAACCCCTCAGAAGCCTGGAGATCAAATTGCAAATGTAAAGGAACTTGTGGAAAACGAGAAAGAAGGAGAAGAAGAAGCTTCTGGAAGTGTCTTCGGCGACGAGGAGAACGTCCGGCCTCCGGTGAACCAGATTCCGAGGGTTCCGTGTGATCGGAAAGAGAATAAATCGGCAGTTTGTTACGGATCTGATAAAGCTATTGGATCTGGATTTAGAAGACCCGATTTGGATTCCAGCACACTTTTCGATCCGAAGTTGTTAGACGCATTTGAATTAGCAGCGGTGTGCTTTAGGAAGATAAACGATTTCTCCAGAGGAGCCAGAGTCGATGATGAAGAAAACGATATCGTCTTTCCCGAGGAAGAGGAAATCGGGAAAGAACAGAATACCCTTCCTCCGGTGATTGGCGTCGAAGAACAAGACGAAAATGTCGTCGTCCTTGGCGATGATGATGAAGGCGGTTTCCGAAAAGACGGAAATGCCCTTCAGATAGTAAACGCGACCGTCATCGGAGAAGACGACCATAGAAAAGACGAAAATGCCCTTCTGGATCCGTTGTTGGAATTCGAGGAACGGTGTCCTCCGGGTGGAGAGGAATCCGTTGTTTTCTACACGACGACTCTCCGTGGAATCAGAAAAACGTTCGACGACTGTAACATGATCCGATTTCTGCTGGATAGCTTTAAGGTTAAGTACTACGAGAGAGATGTGTCGATGCATAGAGAGTATAGGGAAGAGCTCCGGCGAATCTCAGCGGCAGATGAAACAGAGGTTTTGCCTCCGGTTCTGTTGGTTAAAGGAAGGTGCATCGGCGGAGCTCAGAGGGTATTGGGTCTGCACGAGCAAGGGAAATTTAAGGTTCTGTTTGAGGGCGTTCCAATCGTCGGAGATGAACGTTGCCGGCGATGCGATGGGTTTAGGTTTTTGATGTGTGATGGATGCAGAGGTAGTCGCCGGATTATCTCCGGTGATGGATCAAGGATTCAGTGTTTGATATGTAACGAGAATGGCTTGGTTGTGTGCGTTGGTTGCTCCTAAGACCATTTTTTCTGTATATATATATTTACTCAATTCGTTTATTATTTTTTCCAAGTGCTGTAACGACTTCATATACAGAAAATAAATATGGTCATTAGTTATATCATATGGTTGTTTCTACACAAATCTCAAGTTAGCATTGCCTACAAAGATTTCGAATTATAGACACGAATTGCACAAATTTTATAGCATTTGTTAATGATTATAAACTATATGATGTTTATGACAGTTTTACATGTAACATACCGGTTTTAGTAGCAGCATGTTTTAACCTCCACTAAGATTGTTATCCTTAATTTACAAAAACTACATTTATTTGAGAATCGAACCTTACATTTGATTAAATCATAGATTAAACCACTTATACAAAACGTTTTCACTAATTCAATGAATAGCTAGATACTTGAATAATGTTTTGGAGTTTATCTGAATATTATTATAATTACAGTCAAGTAGTCAAAAAGACCAAGTTGGAAGTGTTGGGCCGCCCCGGGTCGACTGAGTGGAAAAATCTACTGATTGCAAACGAGAGGCGGGCCTTCCTTTTCAACCACAGCCGCCTATTTACTTTTATCATCACAAACTGCTAATTTTTAAGGATTTTTTTTCCTTTTTCAAATATTTTTTCTAGAAATACTTTAGTTATAAAACTTAACGTACAATTGCATAAAATGAATATTTCTGGTACTCCCAAATGTATCGTAATCGCATTACAAAACGATTGGCTACGGATTGTTTGATAAAGAAATTTAAAAGAAGAAAAATACGCTTTTTCCATAATCAATTTTAAAAGCGTGCAATTCATTTTCTGCGAACTTTTTTTCTCTCTGTCTTTTATGCAAACAATTAATGCGGACTAGAGCGACAGTCGTGGATTCTATGAGGTCCAGTTACATTTCTTGGTGTCAGAAGATTTTTTTCAATTTTAATTCCCATAAAAAAAAATTAATTGTGGAAACGTTTTAAGAATGCATTTACCTCTTTGATAATCCAGTTTCAGACGACTCTCAATCTGTAATTAGTTTGCTAAAATCTTAAATGCAGTCCACTAAACATGTGTGTTAACCCGATAATCGAAATCGCGTGTTCTTAATCTAGACCGTCGGATCATAACGAATCGCACATTCCCCAATGAAAAATTCAATATTATATTTAAATAAAGAAAGGAACATCTATTTTTAATTTATTTTAAGGCTTTTATTAACACCGCCACAAACTCTCACTATAAAGCCGATCTAAGAGATAGATGAGGACCGGCCAGGAATCGCTTCACCAATCACAAAAATCTTTCTTCTTCCATTTTCTCCACAAATTCAATCTCCGATAATGGAAGGAACCGGCGTTGTTGCGGTGTACGGTAACGGCGCTATAACGGAGGCCAAGAAATCTCCCTTCTCCGTTAAGGTCGGATTGGCTCAGATGCTCCGTGGTGGTGTTATCATGGATGTCGTCAACGCCGAGCAAGCTCGTATCGCTGAGGAAGCTGGTGCTTGCGCCGTCATGGCTTTGGAGCGTGTTCCTGCTGATATTCGCGCTCAAGGAGGCGTTGCTCGGATGAGCGATCCTCAGATGATTAAAGATATCAAACAGGCCGTTACGATTCCGGTGATGGCTAAGGCTAGGATTGGTCATTTCGTTGAAGCTCAGATCCTTGAAGCTATTGGGATCGATTACATCGATGAGAGCGAGGTTTTGACTCTTGCTGATGAAGATCATCACATCAACAAGCATAATTTCCGGATCCCTTTCGTTTGCGGTTGTAGGAATCTCGGCGAGGCTTTGAGGAGGATCCGTGAAGGTGCGGCCATGATTAGGACCAAAGGTGAAGCTGGGACTGGTAACATTATTGAAGCTGTGAGGCATGTGAGGTCTGTTATGGGTGACATTAGGGTTTTGCGAAACATGGATGATGATGAGGTTTTCACTTTCGCTAAGAAATTAGCTGCTCCGTACGATCTCGTGATGCAGACCAAACAGCTTGGCCGTCTTCCCGTTGTTCAATTCGCCGCCGGTGGTGTCGCTACTCCGGCTGATGCAGCTCTCATGATGCAGCTTGGATGTGACGGTGTCTTTGTTGGTTCTGGTATCTTCAAGAGTGGTGACCCAGCGCGTCGTGCTCGTGCCATTGTTCAGGCTGTGACTCATTACAGTGACCCTGAGATGCTTGTGGAGGTGAGCTGTGGCCTTGGAGAAGCTATGGTTGGGATCAATCTCAATGATGAGAAGGTTGAGAGGTTCGCTAATCGCTCCGAGTGATAAATCAAAAAAAAAAAAAAAAAAGGTAAAATTTCCGACGAAATGGTTTCAGAATTTCTCAGACCATTTTGCAGTAATCTCTTTGAAAAGAAGAAGATGATATTGTTGGTAGTTTGTATCCTTTGTGTTTCCTTATATCTTTGATAGTGTTTTGTTATTGTAATCTCGTAATCCATTTGCAAGAACAAGTTTGTCAGTTATAATAATGTACTACTCTCTTGATCAGTTGATTTTGAAAATGATTTATTCTTCGATCCATTGATATTGAGCTTGTTGTTTGATTAGGTGTAGTTGGTATTAGATTTTAGACAGCCTATTAGCATCAGGTTGATCACAAAGGATGAAACTTGATTGATTTGGTAATGAGATCTCGCTCGTACATTGGTACTGAGCTCTGCAACTGTTTCAGTACTGTATTTGGTTTTGAAGAACTGTCCTGGATTAGATTCACATAGCCTCTAGTTCTTATATCAATGTGTTGTTTTAGGCATAGCTATAAGCCTAGAGAGGAAGATAATATGATTTGGGTTTTCTTCGTTGTTGGAGGGTAAGAATCACAGATTTCATGATTTATGGGTTCTTTGCAGCTATGTTTGCATTCTAAGTTGGTCTCTGAGAAATGCTATGTTAATGTGATTAGTAAAAGAGAGAGAGAGTCCATGGACTCTTCTAGTTATGGGATTTCAGATCTCACGCGCGGTATGAGCATACAATTATCGGATTACATGGAGCTCTATACGTCAAGACTGAGTTCTTGAACGTCTTACACAACACCATGCCTTATCAATATGTATCCCTTCACTTCAGCGCTCTGCAACTAAATAAACAGGGTCCAGTTTCTCTAAAGTGCATTACTTCAAAATGTTCTCATACTAACAGTTTAATTTTGTTACCAAGATCAACCAAATCAAACAGAATTTAACCAAATTACATAGTTCCAGTTCCTGTTTATCTGGCATTACAATTTGTGTGCTTTTGTAACCTTTGATGTGTCCTTTTTGCAATTTGATGCACGCCACTCGCATTTTGTCCACTAAGATCACAAAACACGGATACAAAAATTCGTCATTTAAATATCAATCGAAATAGGGCCACATCGGCCCATTCTTATTCTCCAATGGCCTTTTTAATCAATTCATTAATTATCGGAGACTTATTTAAAATAATATCAATTATGAGGGACCATAGCACAATTTCTTTCTTTATCCAAACGACGCCGTGTAACAATTCATCAGTCTCTTTTAGGAAAGACCTCAAAAATGGAAATCAGTTCAATTTTGTTCATATCAGAAATAAAACGAATCTCCCATTCGTCTTTTCTCTCTAAACCCTACGCTATAGAAGAAGAAGAAGAAGAAGAAGAAGAGACATGCGTATCGATCGAAGCTCTGGGCACTAGTGTATAACATAGATTGATTGAAAACTGTGATGGTTGGAATCATGGCTTCGTATTCAAGAGAAAGGCTTGAAGGTCTCGCGAGTTCCGCCAAATCAGCCACGGAATTGCCCCCGAAGCTGCAACGCTTGCGCAATTTGCGCCGGGATTTGCAAAAGGACGAATCCGTTTTTCCCACCGAGCTGCTTCCTCACCTTTTCGATCTACTCTCCGATCAATTCGGTGCTGTTCGCAAGTTTGTCGCCGAGTAAGCTCCGTTATTGTAATCTGTAACCCTTTTCCCTGATTAGTTTTATTCTTGTTCTGGTGATTTCAATGCTGGAGTTTCTTAAATATTTCGGATTTGTTTGTAAAATACACAGATATAAATGAATTTCCAAAAATTTTATATATCTTATGATGCAATTGTTGATTCTTCTTGGTCTTTATGAATTCTGTATTTTTGTAATTACCTTCTCTGTTTATAATCAAATACATGGCCACCCTTATGACGCGTATAGTTTCTTGCTTTCGTATATTTACTTGCTGTTAACAACATCTCACTTCAGGGAGTGCTTATTAAGTGATGCTTTAGTGTCTCTCTTACTCTCATTAGCTTGCAGAAAGATTCCTTTGCGACTTGTATAATCAAGGACGTGTTCCTCTCTTGAACTAGGGAATTTACATAACTCGCTGAACCTCTGATGCTATTTCAAATGCAGGATACTTGGTGAAATTGGATTGAAATATGTAGAATTATTACCTGAAATAGTGCCCCTTTTAATTAAGTCTCTCGAAGATGAGACACCAGCTGTGGCGAGGCAGGTCATTACTTGTGGAGCTGATTTATTCCGTTCCACCCTCGAAAGATTGGCAGTTCAGGTTGTTTTCTTGTTTTTGTTATTTTAGGTTCTGTATATGTGACCTGTTCGTCCTGCATTTGGTATGTAAATCCCTTCTTATTTGACATGCTTATTGCTATTTGGCTTCCAGGGTTTGCATTCTAGTGAGTTGAATGATCTTCTTCAGTCTTCGTGGACATGGATGATCAAGGTTAAGGATGAAATATGCTCAGTGGCTTTCAAGGTGGGAATTGATGCTTTCTCTGATTCCTCGATGGGTTTTCTTTCTTATCTGATTGTTTTTTTCTTGTGACTTGTATATTAGCAAGGAAACAGTGGTGTTAAATTATGCGCTATGAAATTTGTGGAAGCGCTTATTCTTTTGTATACTCCTCATGAAGGTAAATCTTTTTGGATCTATCTGCTCAATTTCGTACTATAAATTTGTTATTTTATTAGTATTTTATTAGAAACTAGTTGCTTATATAATCTAGTTACCTGTCCTGAAGGAATTGAAGCAGATTTTAATATATCTATCCTTCGTGGGGGTCATCCTGTTTTGAATATTGGAGACTTGTCGATTGAGGCCAGCCAGAAATTGGGTTTACTGCTCGATCAGCTTAGGCACCCGGCAGCAAAATCTCTAAATAGCTCGACGATTATTGTTCTCATCAATAGGTGAGTTGTTTTTAAGTGTATCTATATGCACAGTTTAATTTGGTATTGTTCAATCAGTTTGGAACTCGGAAAGAGTACCTGCAAAATTATCTATGACTTCATGAAAATTCAGCTGTATATGTTTCTTTCTATTACTTTCTTTTTGGTTCATTTTTGTCTAGAAAATCTTTATAATCTGAACATTGACTTTTGATTGAAGAGCATCCAATCTAGTAAGGATGAAGTTCCTGTGATTAGAACGGGGTAAATGTAAAGACATGCTTTGTTCCTCACACACAGTTATTAATATTTAAGAGAAAAGTGTGTTTGGTAATCTTCTGGTATCTTTCATCTTGAATTGTGTAGATGGGGATCCAGGATGTCATGTAAACTTGTCTTATGGTTCATGATTTCCTCGTCATTTTGATTCTGTTTCTTATACAGTCTTTCATCAGTTGCAAAGAAACGTCCTGCATATTGTGGACGTATTCTACCTGTTCTACTGAGCTTGGATCCCCTAAGCTTTCTCAAAGGAGTGCATGCTGCAGCAGCAAATCTTGCCTTGAAGACTGTATTTCTCTCCTGCTTGAAATGTACACATCCCGCTGCTGCACCGGTATTATTTTGTTTTAGTTACCTCCAAGGATTTAGTTCACTGTTATTTTCTATTTATTATTGATTATTTTCGTTATACTGAGCTGGTATACATTGTCACTGCAACTAAACGACCAGTCCCATGCTTTGTATTTGATTTTTCCAAAAGTTTGCGGTAGATTGTTAGTTTATGTGCTCGGATGTAGTGGATTATGTGTATCATGCTGATCTGTCTTACTTGCTATCCTATTATTACTAATCAACTAATAGTGGTATAACCATTCTTACAACCGTTGTGGTGTATTCTCTATGGAGTTGATTTTCATTATCTGTATGCTGTCATTTTTCCTAGTGGAAGGACCGGTTGATCGGTGCTCTTAAAGAGATAGAAGGTGGAGGTCGGGCAGGCAAAGCTACAGATCTCTTTTACAAGACTAACGGAAGCATTCAGGACAAAGACAGTGTAGAGGATACCAAGGTAGTTGGTTCCTCTTTCCATTCATAATTGCATCTGTATGTTTATCGTTGCGTGTGCATGTGTCTCTCCGGTTTTTTTTGGCTTATGTATATTGGATGCAGACATTAAAATCCAATAACTATTAATTACAGGTATCAGTGGAAGAGAATCCTCTCTGTGCAAGTTCTGATGTTGCGGAAAGTAACTGTGGTAGGAAAAGATCTGGATCAGAATACAATATTGATCTAAATGGAGATGCTTTGAATGGAAAACGTGCAAGAATAACACCTTCTGTGTCAGAAGAATCTACTGACGGATTAAATGGTAATGATGGTGGTTCTCTACCTCGGGTTGCTTCTACCTTAACCAGACCAAGTAATAGCAGAGGAGTGAGTGATATTGGACCTGTTCAGCAACTAGTTGATATGTTCGGAACCTTGGTTGCTCAGGGTGAAAAAGCAATTGGATCTTTGGAGATTCTTATTACAAGTATTTCTGCGGATTTGCTTACTGATGTTGTGATGGCTAATATGCATAATATTCCACCAAATGGTTCTTCTTATGCTGATGGTACCAATGAGTTGGTGATGGACATGTGTATAGTTGGTAGTGATGCACAAATTAAATATCCACCATTATTTGTAGCGGATGTCCTTTCACTGTCAACTGCATTCCCACCAATTGCTGCCCTGATAAATCCTCACATACCGAAAACGGAAAATGTACGGGTGCTCTTTGCTCTATTAAGTATCTCTATCTGTTATATTTTATTGCGTCATTTATGCTCCTTGTTTTGCCTTCTCGTCTTTAAAATTGTATTGTACACTAAAATCTCACCAATAACAGGAAGATGAAGAAGTCTTTGCTGTTCATGTGGACCAGCAGATGTTTCCAGCTGAAGATGCAGTCCTTGCAACTGGCTTATTAGCTTCTTCTGATGCTTCTTTGCCAGAAAATGAAGAGGGCAGTTCTGTGTTTCCACCAAATGTGCATTACATAGGGAATATAGAAAGTGGAATACCTGGACTGGACTCGTCTGCTCAACATGATGTATCAGGAGCCCTTGATACTTCTGTATTGAGTTTTACGAATGTGGAGGCTGCAAGCAAGAATCAAAATGGGAGTTTCAGTGGAAAACTTCTTGTCGATGCAATACCCTCAATGTCTGTGGATAAGTCTGAGGAATTTAGTCCAAAGGCGGGTGGCTCAGGTTCTACCAGCTTGGTCTTGTCAACGGCAACTTCAGTTGCTTCTGCGCCTCAGTTTGTCTTGCCTAAGATATCAGCACCTATTGTCGATCTTTCTGATGCAGAGAAAGACAATTTGCAGAAGCTGGTGTTTTTGCGCATTGTTGAAGCATATAAGCAAATATCAATGTCTGGTGGCTCACAACTCCGCTTTTCTCTTCTTGCTCATTTGGGAGTTGAGGTCAATTTTCTAAACTATACTTTTTTGACATTTCAGCGTTCCAAGGAGACGGGCATCTTGTAGCCCTCTCTTAGTTTAGCTTATAATTTATTATTCTTCAGAAATTTTTGTGTAACTTAATAAAGTTGAACATATCGGCCTCTGCATGACTCTTGCCTCACTTGCCTCACTTGCCTCTACTCTAAGAGCCTGTTTTGTGGTAGAAAGTGGATATTGCTAGTGCTTACTGATTGTTATGTTTGATTTCTATGGCTGTTTATACTTTCATGTTTTATACCTATTAAGTGCATCCTAATTGGCAAGATGATTGTTTGAAGTACGACGGCATTCTATCTCACAGTAATTGATCGTCACATTTGCCTTCTTTTTTTTGCAGTTTCCTTCAGAGTTAGACCCTTGGAAAATATTACAGGAGCATGTTCTCTCAGATTATTTGAATCATGAGGTGAGAATCAATTTTCGTGAAATTAAAGTTGAACAATTGGATTACTGTATTTTTGTGAATCCTGTGTATCCGTGATACATGCTTACTGCGTTTTGGTAGCTTTAAAAAGCCCAATGTTGGTCGTGAAATCCTTTTGCTAGAGATAGTGATTTTAGTTTCTGACTTTCTCTTTCTATCCTGGTATATTTTCTAATTTTGATAGGCTCTCGAACTGGCTCGACTCTAGAATATCTTAGTCTTATGTTGGATGACAACCCTAATTGATTCAAAAGTCATTTATCTGATTATCTCTTCTTATGTTTTCAGGGACATGAGCTGACTGTGCGGGTTCTTTACAGGCTATACGGGGAGGCAGAAGCAGAACAAGATTTCTTCTCGTCAACTACTGCTGCGTCTGCATATGAAAGTTTCTTGCTGACTGTGGTAAGCATTCATTTTTGTTTGCATCTTAGTCAACTTTTTACTAGGGAATTTTCTTAGAAAACATTTTTACTTTCTAGGCTGAAGCACTTAGAGATTCTTTTCCACCGTCTGACAAATCTTTAAGTAAATTGCTTGGAGATTCTCCACATCTGCCGAAATCAGTTCTGAAGTTGTTAGAATCGTTTTGCTGTCCTGGAAGTGGTGAAGAAGTTGAAAAGGATTTACAAAATGGAGACCGTGTTACTCAAGGTCTCAGTGCTGTTTGGAGCCTGATTTTAATGAGACCTGGAATCCGGAGTGACTGCCTGAAGATTGCTTTGCAGGTTCCTTCTATCTCACCCCTTTGCTAATTCCCTTTTCTTTGGTTCAGCTTTAATTTCATCTTTCACATTTTCAGTGCATTTTTTTATATTCCGGCATTGTGCTTTTGGTTCTTTCTCCTTCCTTTTCTGACCCTTTTTTTTTCATTTTCTCTTATCAGCATTTGACAGTTTCATATTGTCAAGGCTGTAATATTCTAAGTTTTGCTTATGGGGCTCTCACTAAATTTCCTCTTTTTTCTTGTGAAAGAGTGCTGTTCATCACTTGGAAGAGATTCGCATGAAAGCAATCCGCCTGGTATGTTTCTGTAAAACCTGTGATTTAATGTATCCTGTTGCTGATGTGTTACCACTTCAATAATTGTGGGTCATTTAACAGGTGGCAAACAAGCTGTATTCTTTATCATTCATTACACAACAGATTGAGGAATTTGCAAAGGATAGGCTATTTTCCGTCGTAAGTTGCATTTCTTCAGAGAGAGGAGATGCTGAAACACGGATTGATGATTGTAATAAGGTGCTCGCTTATACCAAAGCAATTTATTTTTGGAGTTGTATATACATTTATATTTGCTTAATGTACTAATGAACACTGCCTAAGAAATATGTGACCATAATTTTTCATTTCTCTTTTAGAAGGATCTTGATCTGAAAAGTCCACCAAATAAACCACAGCCCGTTATTAGTGGTATGGATACACCCTCGGAAGCAACATCATCAACTTCAGTTACTGAAGCACAACGCTGCTTGTCACTCTATTTTGCTCTCTGTACAAAGGTCTTGTAAATTTTTACCATTCTTCGACTAATGACTAATCTAGTTTTTAAGTCCGGCAAAATTTTGCTAAAACTTTTGATTTCTGTGTGTCTTTGATTTGCAGAAGCACTCCCTTTTTGTTCATGTGTTCAGCATTTACAAGAATGCATCAGATCCTGTTAAGCAGGTAAGACTGGAGCCCAGAGTTAAGAAGTTTTATAATATCAGTATATTTTCTTCTCCGGTGTTTATTCGCACTGTTTATTTTGTGTAGGCTATTCATCTTCAAATCCCAATACTGGTTCGTACTATGGGCTCATCCTCTGAGCTTCTTAAAATTATAGCAGACCCACCAAATGGGAGTGAGAACCTTCTAATGCAGGTTTTCATTATTCTTAACTTTCTCTTCGATACTGTAAATAGATGAAAAAGCTTCATATAGTTGTGTGTACTTTTATTATTTCCTTATTGTTCCTCCTTGATGACAGGTTCTTCAAACCCTCACCGAGGGGCCCACGCCTTCTTCAGAATTGATACTTACTATAAGAAAATTGTTTGATACAAGAATAAAGGTGAAGACGATGGAATGTTCATTGAAAACTCCTTAATAGCAAAACTATAAGCTAATTCTTCTCTAATTTTTTCTTGGGTTTTGAACTTTTTATGGGACTACAGGATGTAGAAATTCTTTTCCCAATTTTGCCATTCCTGCCAAGAGACGATGTAAATCTTCTTTCCTACCTTTTCTCCCTTCTATTGACGTATTGTGTTATAGTTGTCTTATTTTCCTAAACTTGTAACTTGTCTCTCGATCAGGTTCTACGCATTTTTCCCCATATGGTGAATCTTCCTATGGAGAAATTCCAAGTTGCACTTTCTCGTGTGCTGCAGGTATCATATTCATTTCTTACGTCTGGCTTTTGAGTTAAGTTTGATCTGCTCACCCTGGAATTTGGTTCTCAGGGATCATCTCAGTCTGGCCCAGTGCTTTCTCCATCTGAAGTTTTAATTGCTATCCATAGCATTGACCCAGCAAGAGATGGAATACCACTTAAACAGGTACATCTCGACCATTTACTTATTAGCATACAACAAACAAAGAATATAGCTTTCATGAACAATTAGGAGATCTCCGCCGCCTGTTTTACCATCAACACTGAGGTTGCTTCCCTAAATCGTATGTCTTAATTATTGTTCTTATCAGGTCACAGATGCATGCAATACCTGTTTTGCTCAGAGGCAGACATTCACTCAACAGGTTTTAGCCGGCGTTCTGAATCAACTGGTATATAACAGTGTCCATCTTACCGAGTTTTTTCTCACATTCAGGTTTTGATTTCTTTTCTTCTTCTGGACATTTTTCTCATTGGCGAGTTTTTGGCTGCAGGTCCAGCAAATTCCACTGCCAATGTTATTCATGCGTACAGTTTTACAAGCTATCGGTGCTTTTCCAGCTCTGGTAACAAACTTATCACTTCTTTTTTCAATCCCAATTTTATTTTCACTGAATGATCTTTAACTTGATATTCTAATAGTCGGACTTCATCCTGGAGATCCTTTCTCGTCTCGTTAGCAAACAGGTCAGTAATGTTATTGAACTGTTATGCTTCCATTCTTATGATTGACTGTGTGTTGAAAATAAAACTGTGGCTCTCTCTATATGTATGCCTCAGATATGGAAATATCCGAAACTGTGGGTTGGGTTTTTGAAATGTGCACAGACAACACAGCCTCAGTCATACAAGGTCTTACTACAGGTGCGATTATTATAAATTTCTTCCACAATTGTTAAATTACCTGTACTGATCTATCGAAAAGCGGGGTTGAAATTGTGATCCTTGTTTAATCGTTTCTTCCACAATTGGGGGGCTTTTCACTGAAATTCCTTTTGTTCAGCTTCCTCCACCTCAACTGGGAAATGCATTGACTAAAATCTCGGCCTTAAGAGCTCCACTAACCGCACATGCCAGCCAGCCAGAGATTCAGTCTTCACTTCCAAGGTGACCTTTCCTCTTTCAAGCTTCCATGAATTCATTTCTAAACAAAACAACTTCAGCTAATTGAAATCTATTTGCTGCTGATCACAGAGATATGAAACTTTTTTGTTGGTAGGTCTACATTGGCTGTTCTTGGACTTGCCCCTGATTCTCAAGGAACACAAACGAGCCAAGTGCAAGCGAATGAGAGACAAACGAGTCAGGAACAGCAGCAACAGCAAGCAAGCGAGTCACAGCAAACGAGCCAGTCTGAGCAAGTTTCTGTACCTTTGAGTCCCTCCAAAACAGATCACCAGGAACCCAGTCAGGTAGTTGCCAGTCAGTCTCAAAGCAGTCCCAGAGGTACGGGGCTGTCTGAAATGAGTCAGTCTCAGAACAGTCCCATAGGTACGGGCAGGTCTGAAATGAGTCAGTCTCAGAACAGTCCCATAGGTACGGGCAGTTTTGAAATGAGTCAGTCTCAGAACAGTCCCATAGGTACGGGCCGATCTGAAATGAGTCAGTCTCAAAACAGTCCTATAGGTACAGGCAGGTCTGAAATGAGTCAGTCACAAAGCAGTCCTGTTGGCACCGGCCAGTCTGAAATGGGTCAGACCCCTCAAGTGTGGGACTCGAGTGCTCCAGGACCAACAAGCCATACTCGAAGATCAGACTCTCAAGCGTCAAGCGAGACACAGCGTGATGATGATGAGAAGATAGACGACACAGCAACCTCGGAGAACGAGGTGACAAAAGGTGAGAAATCAAAGGAATCTTCTGCAGAAGAGGAAGAAGAAGAGTGAGTGTAACATTCGGTGACGGATCTTAATTGGAATAATCTCGACTTAAGAGAGAAGAAGAGATTCTTTGAAAAATCAGGTAGCTTCTACTTCTCTCTCTCTCTCTCTCTCTCTCTCTCTCTCTCTCTCTGTGTCGGAGAAGGAGTGATTGAAGCGTGGCGGGAAATCTTCTTCGTTCGATGTATTGTAGCATTTTTCCAAATGAATTTTGTAGATTTAATTAGAGATTTCTTAATAGAGTGTGTCATTAGCGATTGTATTGTTGTCTTGTTTCGTACATTATTTTCTTTGAATTAATAAGAGATTTTAATAAAAAGTCTCTCATAATATTTGTGTTTGAGCCAACGTTGAGACCCAAATATGGCGTACGATTTCTTAACCAAGCAGCATTAACGTTCAGGCAGGCCTATTAAGTTAAGCTGAAATATTATTTTTGGTAAAAACAAAAAACAAAATATTGGAGTTTTTCCGGTTAAAATCATAAACGGTTAAGTTTATGAATCGTCTTCAATTTTAGATATCGGTTCAGTTCGGTTAAAATGTCAATTCCGGAACAAACAAGTCGAAGAGAGTCGACCCCCAAAATCCAGTGAAGAAGAAGAAGATTCTGTGAGAGAGAGAGAGAGAGAGAGAGAGAGAGAGAGAGAGAGATGGGGGTGGATTACTATAAGGTTCTTCAAGTTGATCGTAGTGCTAATGACGACGAGCTTAAGAAAGCTTATCGGAAACTGGCGATGAAGTGGCATCCTGATAAGAACCCTAACAACAAAAAAGAAGCCGAAGCTAAATTCAAGCAGATCTCTGAAGCTTACGATGTGATTACTTCCCTCCTTAACCTCTCTCCTCTTTCAATTTCATTTTTGTGTAGGTTTACAAAATTCCCTCTTTTGTTGAGCTATCATCATGCAGTTAGTTCCTTTGATCATATTTTTGTGAAATTTGTTCCATTTAGGTTTTGAGTGATCCTCAAAAACGAGCAATCTACGAGCAATACGGAGAAGAAGGTTTAAACCAAGCCCCACCTCCCGGTTCCGGTGGTTACCCGGGAGGAGGTTCAGACGCCGGAGCTTCTTTCCGGTTCAATCCCAGAAGCGCTGATGATATCTTCTCCGAGTTCTTTGGTTTCACAAGGCCTTTTGGTACGGGAAGCGACTCACGAGCAGGACCTTCTGGGTTTAGGTATGGCGATGACATCTTCGCTTCCTTGAGGGCTGCTGCTGCCGGAGGAGGAGGAGAAACCTCCATTCCTGCAAGGAAATCTGCTCCTATTGAGAATCATTTGCCTTGTAGTTTGGAGGATTTGTATAAAGGTGTCACCAAGAAGATGAAGATCTCTCGTGATGTCCTTGACTCTAGCGGGTTTGTTTTCCATTTCCTTTCTCCATATCAGCTTCATACCTTCCCCATGAATTTAGTGGCTTTTTCTTTATCACACATTTGGCTAAATTCGGTTTAGGGGCAGTTCAAACTCTCTCTGTGATTGTTGTGTGGAGTTTGGTTTCAAATCTATAGTCTATGAAAGCTATAATACTCTATAGGGTCAGCTTATTAGAAAGTTCTTCTTTTGAACAGGTTTTGGTTAGTGTCTAAGTTGTGAGGCTCTGTGACCTTTATGTAGTCTTTGAGCTCTCTATCGACACATAAATGTTTGATGTAAGTGTAGAAACCGATAGCTATTAATTAACCAGGACATTCCTTGTCCTAGTTTTAACCAGTTTCATAATGGATTTTAGCTAAATAGATTCTCTTCATCTGTTTTTTTTCTTGAAACCTTAAATATCTTGGACTCGCAAACTTTGAAGGTGTCTCTTTTCTTCAATTTGATTGATCTCTAAGACTCTAAACCTTGTTAGAAAGTATGCTTAAGCTCTCTTGAATATCTACTTTTCGCAAAGGCTGATGTGACTCCAAGAGTAAATTCATTTGCACTTTCTGTAATTTTCAATACCATGAGTATCAAGACATTACTGATTGTATCTATGTTCTTCTGCTGACTAAAACCTCTGTTTGTGCTTCAATGCAGGAGGCCAACACCGGTTGAGGAGATCTTGACGATTGAAATCAAACCTGGTTGGAAAAAAGGAACAAAGATTACCTTCCTGGAAAAAGGTAACGAGCAGCGCGGAATCATACCATCCGATCTTGTTTTCATCGTAGACGAGAAACCGCATTCCGTTTTCAAACGAGACGGCAATGATCTGGTGGTAATGCAAAAGATATCTCTCGTGGAAGCTCTCACAGGTTGCACTGCACAGGTCACAACTCTTGACGGAAGAACCCTAACAGTTCCGGTAAATAATGTGATCAGTCCGTCGTACGAAGAGATCGTGAAAGGCGAAGGCATGCCGATCCCTAAAGATCCGTCAAGAAAAGGAAACTTGAGAATCAGATTCATCATCAAGTTCCCTTCGAAGCTAACCCCTGAGCAGAAATCAGGGATCAAGCGGATGTTTTCATCTTGAAAGTTCAAGATTGAATCATCTTGTGCTCAGCGTTTTTGTTTAAATCTGCTAGCTTTCTTGGACTCGTGTAGAAGCAGAAGATGTACTCATGGGTATTTATTTTTAGTTGCATTTTGGTAAAGTTTTAAGGGAATTGTGAAATACAACCAAACGATGCCGCTTTACTTAGTAAACGCTGACTAGTTAAGTTTCTTATCTTCCCTAAAGCTTCAATTTTTGGGTAATGATAAAAGTTGTCAACAGATTTTGAAAGACTAAATCAACGTTAACAATTTGTCAAAGTTTAAGTCAAATTAATTAATCATAGTAGCGAAATTTGAGTTAAGAACCTTTTTGTTTGTTATGAAATTCAATCTTTACGTTTTTCTCACCCTTCGATCTTGACCTTCTCCCGTTTAATTCCTTCATTAAAATCTTTTCAACCCTCACGTGCTGATGTTGACATAGAATAATTGTTGTTATTTGTCAAAGAATAAGAAAAATATAACTCCTCTTTCATTTTTCTGGTGAGCTATAAATTTACTTATCTCCACGTATAAGTTCTATTCATTCATAAATCTAGTGTGATTCAGAGATTCAAAATAAATATAGTGAGTTTAAGTTTAAATATTTGAATGTTTTTAAGAGCATTAAGATTTTCTGCAATCAACTGAAATATCACCAACCATTTTCTTGGTGTTTGACTCTTTGTTCAAAACCAGTATACAAATAGTAAGTAAGGTTTTAGTATTGTGGTTTGTATCAATGTTGCGTACTTGCTATTGTGTCATAACCCATATTTTGTGTTATTATTATTTAGAAATGTGCATGTGTAAGTTATATATGGTAAAAATAAACACTATGGTCCATAAACTGATTTTTACTTTAAACACTTGCGCAAATCATTTCGTTAATTTGTTGATTTAAACGTTAAAAGTAGTTTCAAAGACCACACCAGTACTTTAGTAACACACTTAATTTTATTTTATTTTGTCAACAGATTTAATTGATCGACTTAAGAAAACCAATGAGATGGGATATTGTTTACATAAGTGACTTGATGCGAGATGGTACGTACCTTTCGTATCAAAGCATCCGCTTTTACATTTAAACAATGCGAAACCAAAGCTAAAAATAAACAATCAAATTCTTCATTTATCTCTTCGTAAAAAGTTGGCCACTCACTAGGCGAAGATACCATCTTTACCAGTTCTGAACCGTCTTTAACAAAATTGACTTCTGCTTATCTTCCCAAATAAATAAATAACACACTTAATTATATATATCATTTTGCTCAATAATCCATAAAGTCAAATCTGCCCAAAATTCAGCTTACAACTCAGTTACGAATAATCCGGAGCGATACCGTAACAAGTAACAACATTGACCTCAAAAATTCTAAATAACACGAATGGGCTTTGATTTGTTTGTGCTTTTGGCTGATTTGTTTGTGCCTTTTTAAGCCTTTAAGCAAAAAGGAACCAAAGAAAATAAATAAATAACGGGACGATGAGGTGGCGTAGTTGTATTCGCTTGCAAACACTGCCGTATGAGCGGATAAACATCAGCAACAACAACAAAAACAAATCTTTTTAAAAGTAAAAAAAAAAAAATGATTCGTGATATAGAGAGAGGCCCTACTCTAGATCGCCACGTCGACAAATATGGTGGGCGTTTACACGTGGAATATAGAAAGACACCGCGTAGCTGATTGATTATTCCATTGTTTAATAAACAACATATGATTATTCTTCTTAACAAAATAAAATTAAAAAAAAATGATTAGTCTTCCTTTGTTCACAATTGAATTACAATTTCTCTTTTTTTTTTTTTAAATAAACTGTGGTTAAAGACCACAAATTTTGAACTAGATTCGCTGGAGTCGACACTATTAAGTATAAATAACGTGTGAATCCACGTGGGATGACAGGTGGGAGCGAAGTCTAGTGCATGTCATGTAAGATTTGTTTTACTTTCAACACGGTTCATCTGCAATTGGACCACTTCGCTGACTTATCTTTATAGTATTACTTTTTACTATCGGAAGCCAGAACCCCACAGAACTATCTTCAACACAAAACACTCCCACGAATCTTTCCTTAGATACAAATAATATTAACTTGGCACGTTACAAGCTTCGTTCACCGTACCATTACTACTAGTTATATCATTGCAATGACGCGGCTTCGAAATGTACTACCATTTTTTGGGAATCTGACAGTTGTATATTGCACTGGATCCAAACAATTCAGAACATGAGTACATTTTTTCTGTTCGTTCATATTATTTTGTTTTGTGCCGACTGCGAAAAATATCCATGTTCATCAATTCATTAGCTAATTATAACGGTAGTCTTGTTTTTAGTAGCTAAATACTATCTTATTTTCATAGGAACGTTAGGTGTCTACTAGCTAACTGGTTGTTTCTGTAACAACAAGGAAAGCTTTTGTAACTGTTTGTTTATATCTGATCTTTTCCTCTAATGAGTAATGACACTTTTTTTTTTATATAAGCTATGACACTGGGCTGATCTAACTTTTAAAAGTAGATATTGATCCAATAGATTATTTAAATTTTTTTCTGTCAACCATTAGGTAACTTTTTAAGATGACTTTTTTTTTTGTAAAAAAATATATTTAGAAGGAAAAATACGAGAGTTATGGAAAGAGGAAAATCTAGTGGGTCAATTGACCATAAAGGCCAGAAATTATTATTTTATTTTGAGGCTTGAGGAAAAAAAATGAAGAATAAAAATCAGATTACTCATAACTCGTAAGCGTGACGAAATATTAACGCAGTATTATATATTTATATATTGAGAAAATTATTAACTACCAATGAAAGAAATATGAGACCGTTGAGTTGAGCACTTGCTTGACCAGAAAAAATCATCTTAATTAGTAAAAATGAAAACTTCCACAACTTACAAATTTGTAAGCATGTTAGAAAGATGCACACAAATAATCAGTTTCTGAAAAAAAAAATTCTAGTTCGATTTTTTTTTGTATAGTCAAGTCGATTTTCTTATTTTAATAATATATTTGTTATATATTTAATTGATGCAAGTTTCCCCTATAATTGTTTGAGATTGCTATTTTCAGTACCTCAAAACTTTAGAATTCGAAGAAAAGTATGATTTATTTATTTAGCTGCTTTAAATCTAGAGTTTATCATCCGAAAAAAAGAAATCTAACCTTTATCATTTTCTAATGTAATCACGAAATGTGTCTTTTTCACTAAAAGAAAAGAGACATTCGTGTTCGTATTTTATTCAACTAAATAATTCTATTACTTCTAGTATATTCAATGATTTTCTTAAAATCTCTATTAATTGTAAATTAGAGAAAAAAACAAAAAACTACACTTCTATCGTCCCTTGACGATTTCACACCTTCTTTTCACACCTCCTTATAAATTAATTAAATTCTCTCTTTTCTCTCCTTCCTCTCTGTCTTCTCCTCTTTTTTCAAAGAAACCTCTCTTCATTTATAAGTAACCCAACAATTTTTTTTATCTCTTCTTATTTTCTTTACGTCACAAAGACAATTCGATTCCAATAATGGACCGACGTAACCCTTTCCAACATCACCACCACCACCACCATCAGCTTCATCATCACTTGATTCAACAGCAACAACTTCCTCCGCCGCCGCAGAGCACGACGGCGGCGATGGATCCTGGCGGAGGAGGAGGAGGAAGTGAGAGAATCCCACAGTGGAGCATAGAGGAGACAAAGGAGCTTTTGGGAATAAGAGAAGAGCTTGATCAGACTTTCATCGAGACCAAACGTAATAAGCTTCTTTGGGAAGTCGTGGCTGCTAAGATGGCCGACAAGGGTTTTGTCCGGAGCGCAGAACAATGTAAGAGCAAGTGGAAGAACCTCGTCACCAGATACAAGGTTACCTTCAACTATTTATAATCTATTAATGATTCTCTCTATAGTCTCTATATACCTATAAATGTTGTTGTATGATCATGGTTACAAGTATATATGCATCATTAATTATTAGTATAGCATTTTATTGGGTAACTATAATTATGTGTTTGTATTTTATCACTAGTTTGTGTGGTTAGACTGAAAGTATGCATATTGAAATGGAAACCTAGTTTATGGTGTATGTATAGGTGAACTATATTATATATACATCAATTAATGAGCTCAACCTAATCTCCTAGGTTTTTTAGATATTGTCCTGCCATTAATGGTAACGAGCTAGAGAAGAAAATTTTACGCGTTTATTGGTGAGCTTTCATCATGATATTGCCTATGTTCACATGCATTTTGATCCGTTATACCATAATCTCTCTCTTTTTGTTCGTTAATCACATGGTAAGTAACATCGTGTTCACAACATGCCACTAAAATATTGATTACCGTTATATAACCCGTGCATAAGATTTGTGATAAGAACCGTTACTGATGAACACATCAACATAGTTGAAAACGTCTATACATACATTTATTGTAAGCTAAAAAGAACGTGATATAGATGAACATGTTTTTGTTTTCTTATTATATGATAGATGAACATGTTTATACGAGATTATGATTTCGAGTTAAGATACTTGTTTATACATGTTTACATGAATATATATATATATATATATATATATACATACATATTTTTGTGTAGGTACTATATATATAACATATTGAATATCTATGGAACAGGCGTGTGAGACGACAGAGCCAGATGCAATTAGGCAGCAGTTCCCATTCTACAATGAGATTCAATCGATTTTCGCAGCAAGAATGCAAAGAATGCTGTGGTCAGAAGCCACAGAACCAAGCACTTCCTCGAAGAGAAAACATAATCAATTTTCATCCGATGAAGAAGAAGAAGAAGAAGAAGTTGACGAGCCAAATCAAGACATCAACGAGGAATTATTGTCTTTAGTAGAGACACAGAAGAAAGAGACAGAGGTGATTACTACTAGTACTTCTACCAATCCAAGAAAACGTGCTAAAAAGGGAAAAGGCGTAACTAAAGCTGAAACGGCGGGGAGTACAATAAAAGAAGTACTGGAGGAGTTTATGAGGCAAACGGTGAAGATGGAGAAGGAATGGAGAGATGCATGGGAGATGAAGGAGAGAGAGAGGGAGAAGAGAGAGAAAGAGTGGCGGAGGAGAATGGCGGTGCTAGAGGAGGAGAGAGCCGCTGCGGAGAGGAGGTGGATGGAGAGAGAGGAAGAGAGACGGTTGAGAGATGAAGCTAGGGCTCAGAAGAGAGATACTCTCATTGATGCTTTGCTTAATAAGCTTAATAGAGATCATAATGATGGTCATAATCAAGGTTTCTAATTTCTCATAAGCATAAGTTAATTAGCTAGTTAATTTGTTAGGCAAGTCAATTTAGATCATTATCTAAAATAATGTTTGTTTTCTTTATATTTATGAACTATTGAAATTCGAAAAAGAAATATAAAAAATCAAATTTTGATATATGTTATCGTGGTATGAAAATAGGATTACGAGTAGAATAATCAAAGCTCGATCGATATGGGATGCTGGATCTCAAAAAAAAAAGAGCTTTAATTGATCTTCTAAAAGAAAAATATTTTCCTAGTGAAGAAAAAATAAAACCGTCAATCTAAGGGGAGGAAAAATAAACCTTCAATCTATAAGCAGTGAGCCAGTAAAACGAGCATGTAATTTGGTAAGCACTTTAATTCAACCATTCTATTTTTTTTTTCAACCACACATTTAATTTAACAATTCTTTTTTGATCAAAGTAACTACCACTGTATAGATAATTAGATGCTAATTTGAATTCTATTTTTGATAGTTATAGGTGTCCAAAAGCAAATTGGTTTAATACTTTTAGCTACTTTATTCTGTTAATAAGAATGTTTCATAAGTATTAATCAGACGATAAACAAAATGCAAAAGTCTTTGTTCCAAATTTTCAATTCACATTTGTCCCACATTAGTTCACCGCGTTATTTGTGATTATATATATATATATATATATATATATAACCTGTTTTTTCATAAGAAGCTATTTAAATTATAAAGAAAGAATTTGTTCTTTTTATTCTTTTCTTCTCTTGCAAGACAGCTTACCAACAGATCGCAGAACAGTTCAAATACCCAAAACATGAAACCGTGTTATAGCGCGTTCACATAAATATCTGTTATATTTTAAAAATTACGACATGACTCATTCGCCGCGTTAGCTCAATTGGTTAGAACCTTAGAACAAGCCCAGAGAGGTCACCAGTACGAGGTGAACTTTTGCGTTTTTTTTTAAGTTAGTTTTTAACTAGATGAAGTATATATAATTCGAAATTTAAATAGAATAGAGTGGGAAAATGTTCAAGAATTTTACATGTGAACCCCAAACAAAAAAAAACAGAAAAATACAAAAAAAACGTCAAACAAGTAACGTTAGAAGGAGACCACAATTTGCATGTGAAATAGACATAAAGGAGACAGTACGTATTTCGAAGTTACGGGGCTCTGCAAATTTCAGAAGAAAACCGATTTGACTGTTTTTGGACCACTACATATATATTTATAATGCATTAATTTTCCATCATATCGGATTTGAATAATAATTTTATTCTTATGATCGAGTCACTAAGATTATCCTTGCGCTATTTGGTTATCGTGTGAGATTCATCACACAATATACTTGTGTTTTGGATAGGTACATTTGTCTATAGTACTGCTATTCAAAATGAGTGCATCATGCTGTTTTAAAAAACGAGTGAATAGTCTTTTAGTACTAATCATAAATGTTAACCATGATATTTTTGGTCAGTAACTTATATTGGCATAACAATCTTAGAAAATATGGAGTGATAAAAATTACGATTGTTGTGAGTCTTTGGTTGACGATTGGATCATAAGATTATAAAGCGACACATTATATTTCTGATAATTGAGAATTAAAATTTAAACTAGATACAGAGTTCATCAACTAACTGGTCCATAACAAGGTCAAGAATCTCTTGACCAAATTCGACACAAAAATCTTCGACCTGAGTAAAGTCAACGGGTTTAGTTGACGAAGTAGAAACCCAAGTGGAAGACTTCATGTCTTCTTCAGACAGATCTGAGAGCATATTCATTAGTTTTGTGATAAACTCTGTCTCTTCAGAATCATTGTTGGTGCTGTTGTTGTTTTCTTTCTTGGTACTTGTTCTTGTTCTTGCTGGTGATGAAGAACATGAAGATTTTGCTGTTGTCTCTACTTGCTTTGTTGACAACTCCGATGCACTTTCTGAATCTCCTCCTGTTTTTTTTTTTCAAATTAAAGTAAGATTTAAAATATGATCGGGAAAATAAAAATAAAATTTCTTGAAAATGTTGACAAACTCTCATTTTCGCAGCTTTTTACATTAAAACCAAGAATAATGTTCAAGGTTAAATTAAATTGTTTTTAAAATAAGATTTATCCGACGTTTATGGAAAATTCTTATATTGGTCAAATTTTGAATAATACTATTAAACACTTCAAACAAAGTGCACTAAATGGGTTAAAATGTTGACCAATGAATAATATCTTTACCAACTCATTCGCAGTTAAAGTCATAAATTACTCACATGAGATTACTCTTTTGGCAAAATTTCAAAGGAGATTCAAAAGCAATTAATTACGTTCAAACTATTTAAGTAAAAAAATGTAAAAGTGTTAAAAGATAAATAAATAATAATCTTACTACGTAGACTCACCAGAGAAGTAATAGTCATCGTCAAGGATTAGATAATCATAAAGATCTCGATCAAGAACCGAAACAGGACTGGCGTTAGACCTATTCTCCGGCGACTCGTTCTCTTTTCCGATAAACTCATCCGCCTGAATATTCTTTGATTCTCCTAGAAGGGCCGTCTTCTCCGACGACTTACTCCTAGACGGAGAAAGAAACCAACGAACTTTCTTAGCTCCGTTAACGTCACTTCGATTCTCACTCTTCTTCTTCTTCGCAACTTTCCTCGGCTCATCTTTAAACTTCTTAGCCACTTTCTCGTTCTCCTTCTTCTTCGCCGGAGGTGGCAATGGCGGCTTCTTGGAATCTTCTACAACCTTCTCGAACCTTCTAGACCTCGAAAAAGACGATGATCCAACAAGTTCCCTCTTCTCGTCGAGCTTGTCGAGATACAACAGCAAGAAATCGTGTTTCTTTTGTTGGTTATTCGAGCTCCATCTCGCCGAAGTTGGGACTATCTCACGGAAAGAAACCGAAGCTTTCACTCTCCGGCACTGGCGGTTACCGTCTTTCTCGTCTTCTTCTTCTTCTTCCTCGTGACCTCTTAAGATGTAGTCCATGAAGTTAACCGATTTGCTCCGTGTGACAGCCGAACCGGAATCATCAAAGTACCGGAACCGTTTTGATCCTGGTGCGGGATGATCTAGCCCCATGAGTTTGGCTACGACGTTTGGAGGAGGAGGAGGCGGAGGAGGAGGAGCGTGGAGAGAGACGTCGCCGTTTTGGGTTTCGGTTTCGGTTTTGATCTCTTTCTTTGGCTCGTCGATTTCTTCGTAAGGAATTAGTAGTTGGAGTGTTTCGTCAGAGTCGAGGATGTTGTCGGAAGGGTGAGTTTGTTGGCTACCGGAGCATAAAAGACGGCGGACTACCGCCGTGAGGCAGCCGGTCTTAGGGTTGGCTCGTTGGGTCATGGTGATGGCTGATGATGATGATGGTGATGTATGGTGGAGATGATAATAGTGCTTTTAGTAGGAGGGTGTGTTGAAAATGTGCAAGACGTTCGTGGTATTTATAAGGACAAGAAGAACAGACAATTTCTCATTATTTGCGAGGACCCACCAACTAACTAAATTAAAGCAAAACTATATAACAAAGGTGTTGTAAAATTTTGATATTTTAAGTGACACTGTGGTTCAATAAACGCTTATGATTAGTTTATTAAATTGGTAACTCATATTATGTTGTTTTGTAATGAATAGAATATGTTTCAATTAATGATTTCACCATTATATTTCACTTTTTTTTCTTATTTTTTTTGTTAAAGTATTTCACCAAATTTCTTAACGCGAATTCATAGTTCTGGATATTTTCACATATTGGTATGTATCTTATCACAAAAATAATAGATTAACTATTATTTATTGATAACATAGAAAGGGAAAAGTGTACCCAGAATCAATAAAATAAAGCTCTATCCAAAGTGATATACAGAAGAAGATGCTGTTTTTTGAAACTCAACGGAAGAAAAGAAACTTTGATACTTTTGAAAAAAATAGGAATTAATAATGGTCTCATCAATTATTTCAAAATAAAGGTCATGTAACAACTTCGGGAATTTTTCCTTCGCGTTATAAGCTTTGTTCTTATTGCTTTAAAGCTTTATAACAAAATGTTACTATGTATATAGTATGTTTTTCTTTTCAAACATATTTAGTTTCAGTTGAAACTTGAATATTGAAGTAACTATATAAAGTTAGAAAACCGATAAGTGTTTACTAATTCTGAAATAAAATGAGAATTTAGCTTGTGTTAGACGTTAGTAATTTTTATCGGATTTGAACTGTGAATTTTAAAATGGTAAAACCGATAATTCTGAAATAAAACCGATACTCCAATATTTTTTAAAATGGTAAATTTAGCCACAATAATAGATCAACAAAATAAACGTGTAGCTTATTTATCAATTTGCACTGCAGGGTAAAACAATTCATTTTGAGATATAGAAGATTTAATCTTTAAGTTGGCGGGTTCAAGCTTTCGAATGGTAATTAGAATCTTCAGAAGATGAATATTATAAAGTTGCAAAAGGCCTCCTCGAAACCTATCTAGTTCGCTTTATTATTATAAAAACATTGGAGGCTTTGGAGCAACTAACTTTAAGGTATTCATTGATTTTGTTGTCGTCGAGTATAAGGAATTAATAATGTATGATTAATCAGATCATTACATATACATACGATTAGTATGTTTCATAATGTAGATCTTCTTGTCTTATCTGTGTATCTTTGGCACTTTAGAAAGCGTTGGTTTTATAATTTCATTCATTGGTATAATACATGCACAACGAATAACACAAAATTGTACTTCTTCTTGTTATGTTTTCAATAAATATTAAATAATAAAAATTGATAGCCTTACTATCTAAATATTTTATTTTATAAGGCATGATCCTCAAGATCAAAGATTCCAAATTCAAATTCGAAGTGTAAAAAGAAAAAGAAGAGAATGGTAGTATAAAATATTTACAGATTCTTTTTACTTTCCCTTTTTCAACTTTTTTTTTCAAAATAAAAACACGAGAAAATCTTCTCTGCGTGGCGTCATTTTCAAAGATGAAGTAGAAAGTACTTCGGTCGCTTAGTTCACACCGGAAAAGAGGCAACGAAAGCAGAGAGAGACAAATCTAAATAATGTCTGACGCGCGTGAAAAACATTGCCACGCACATTATTACCTATCAACGCTCGACCAATTATGCATATGTGATTCTTTCTTCTAAAGCAACTCTCCAAAATATTTCACTTTTCATAAATAAAAATGGAAATTATTTTCGTCCAAAACCTTAGCAAGAATATGTGCAGGTTTCTATGTTGTAGGCACATGAGTAGCTTTGATTGTTCAATTGTGGATTAAAATTACAGTCAAGTTCGAAATGTTTAGAGCATATATGAAATATTAAATTTGTGCTAATATGTAATGCAACTGTCACATATAACGAAACGAACATTGGTTTGTCATGATAAACACCGAACTCAAATAGTAAGAGTGTAAGATTTTAAGCTATTGCAGTTCACACAAAATCTACGCCATGGTTCAAGACCGAAAATCATGTGTTGCTTTTTAATTTTTTAAGAGAAATTTAAGATGAAGAAACATTCAAATTTTTTGTTGTTATAAAAGACGTTATTTATAATTAGTTAACTGTTTAATCACATAACTATGTCCTATAATTAATATATATATATATATATACTGTCATAATGTAATTTCTTTTAGAAAATTTTCCTAATATTCCAATATATGATTTACTGCTGATGGTATATGGTAAATAATTTCATTTCTTTTTTTCCCAAAATTTCAGTAGCCTTAGGCCCTTAGAGGTAGCTAGTTATTTACTATTTGTCTTATATATCACTCATCGTCGTAATTTTCAATAGTTCACAAATTTTGTTATGAACTCCTTATTTTTTTATTTTTTTTCATCTAACCCCATATATTAAGTTATCGTAGATGTCTCTCTTCAAGAGAGAGCCAATCCGGAATCGACAGACTTATATGGGAAAACCAATAACCTCGTGCTCTTGCACATTTCGCAAGTTTGTCAGCACGAAAATTGATTTCCCGAGGAATATACATAATACTATAAGATGAAAACAAATCTCGAAAGTGTTTGAAATCTGATAACTCTGATGCGAAAGTAGGCCAATCCTCAGGATTAGAGGTCATAGCTAATAGGTCGGAGCAATCAGTCGCAAAAAGAACTTTATCCAAAGAGAGTGTCAACATGCTCTGCATTGCCCAAAGTAGGGTTTCCAGTTCAGCGTGAAGAGGGGATAGGCTTCGGCTTGATCCTTTCATTCCTACTTGCAAGGTTCTATTCTCTATGCTTGCAATCCAACCATGTCCGCTTCGGGCGTCAGAAGCGTGCCAGGAGCCATCTGTGTAGCACACAGGAGAATCTTGTGGAATTAACGGCATGTCTAAGGCTGATGGTGCTTCCTCAGCTGGATCTTCTCTGATGGCGGCTTGTCTCCAAAATTTTTCTTCCTGGGTAGCTCGCTCTAAGGTGATTTGAGGCGATTCAGAATATTTTTCGAATATCTTACGATTTCTTGCCTTCCATATATACCACATAATCCAAGGGAAGATGCGTAAAGTCTCATCTATCGCTCCAAAGTCCTTACCCCTCCAGAAGAGGTAATCGAAGTTGTTGAATATGGAGGATGATGGAAACAATATAGGGGATGAAGGAATATTTGAGAGGGCCCACACTTGCTTAGCTGGGGGGCATTCGAATAACAGGTGGTTAATGGTCTCTTCATCAGCCCCACATCGAGGGCAGTCCTTTTCTCTACCAATATGGCGATAATGAAGTCTTTGATTGGTTGCCAAGCAACCGGTCGCACATTGCCACACGAAGTGTTTTTGCTTTCGTGTAGTTTTTAGGTTCCATGCTTGCGCCTTTAGCGCCGTGACACTAGGTCCCTGAAGAGGGTGGTCGCAAGCAGGACGAGATAGAGTCCTCGCGGCTAAGTATCCAGATTTGACAGAATAATTGCCGGACTTTGTCATAGTCCAGCAATAGCCATCGTTCGAGACTTTAAGGCTCGGTTTGATCCCCATGATAAGGGTAATATCCTCCGGAGGGAAGAGCTCTCGGAGACGGTCCATTTTCCACGTTTTGGTCCCACAGTCGATCAACGTGTTCACGAAAATTAAAGGGTTTCTGTCTGCAGAGAGGCTTATTGGAGGTCTTGCGGGCACATCTGGGATCCAAGGTTCTGTCCAAATGCATGTTCCAAAGCCGGAAGAGATTGTCTTGCGGATACCTGAATGGAGTAACGGTTTCGAAGCTTGCAGACTTTTCCAACCATAGGAGGGTCGGTTAGAAGCCTGAATTTCTAGCGGGTTACAATATCTGAAGTACCGTCCTTTTAGAACCCGACTAATAAGAGCATCAGGGTACTTGAGTAAACGCCAAAGTTGTCTTCCCAATAGAGCCAAGTTAAAATTCTCCAGGGATTTGAATCCTAGACCTCCATCTGGAAGATTAGAACATAGTTGATCCCACGCAACCCAGTGGATTCCATTGCTATCTGCTTTGTTGCTCCACCAAAAGTTGGCAATTGCACTATTTAGTTTTGAGCAAATAGCTTTAGGTAAGAGAAAACACGACATAACGTATGTCGGAAGGGCTTGTGCTTGGTACTTGATCAGAAATTCTTTGCCTCCTTTGGAGAGAAACTTCGAGGACCATGAGTTAACCCGCCTTTGCAGTCTATCTCTCACAAATGCAAATACTTGCGCTTTAGACCCGTGCAGCTTTTCTGTATATGTAATGCAACTGTCACATATAACGAAACGAACATGTAGTCTCATCTGTCACAATAGTACTTTAAGCAACTGTGCTTGTGCTAATATAGACTACAATAGTACTTGTGCTAATATGTAATGCAACTGTCACATATAACGAAACGAACATTGGTTTGTCATGATAAACACCGAACTCAAATAGTAAGAGTGTAAGACTTTAGAATATCTCTGTTGGATCCAACACCCAATGTCCGTCCTCTCTTCTGCGGTGCAACCTATAAAATAAAAGTGTTATACAATAAATTTATTAAAATTGTAATAAAAAATAATTTATAAATTTACAAAAATTACCTCCTCGTAAAGTCGATCGAAATCTTCGAGACCCAAATCATGAGATCCCTCTGACTCAAGCTCTGCCAATCGTTCGTTGTAGGTGTTAAACGTTTGTTCCGCTTGAGCGGTAACAAACGTTCCATCCTTGCGCCGATGAGTTTTCTCCATCACTTTAATCATCGGAGGAAGATCACCGCCATCAGCCTGTTTAACAAAAATAAACATATATAAAAATAAAATAAAAAGTAAATAAATATATAAAATAAATAAATCAAATAATTTAAAAAATTAATTTAATTAAGATAATACCATATCCAATCGTATAGTGGCGTATGATGATAGACCCGCACAATGCTTAGAAGGTCCATCTCCTTCGGCAACGGGCGTGAGACGAGCTGCAGAACACTTCTTCGATTTGATCTCCGATTTGGGATCCGCCCAATACCGTACTAGACCCGACCAAACATCGGGATCCCAATTCCTCGGCATCGCATCATCGCCCTTCTCGCGCCAAGCTTTCTTCAAAGTGCCGATTGCGCCGTTGAGACGCAACATGGCCTTCTTCTCAAAAGCCGCTCTCACGTCATGGCTATGCATGTCATCCCAGTGCCACCGTTGCTACAAAATACGAATAATGTAATTAATATCTTTAAAATCAAATAATTTAATAAATATAAATAAATAATTTAAATTTTACTTACCGCCCATGGCTCAAACCAAATATTCCGAATGGACTGCGGCGTCTGGCTCCAATTAGCATGCGCCATAGTGAAATGGGCCATGCAAGCTTTGGTGACCGAACGAGCAACTTTGTTATCGGTAAACCTGTAAATAAAAAATTTAGATGTTAATAATTTAATTATAACTTGTAATTAAAAATTAATTATTAAAAAAATTAATATTGCAAAAAATTATACATGCCATAAAGTGCCTCGAAGTCTCATCGGATGGAGGGTTGGAAGCCGTGACGCACGTCCAGGTTGGCGGAGAAGCTGACTAATCCGCCACATAAGACCAGGGTTTGGCGGTGGAGGCTCCTCAACGTGATCATCGTCATGGCCTGCTTCGTCTTCGTCCGGCTCTGCCTCATGATCTTGCTGAGGCGGTGGCGGTTGCGGTGGCGGTGGCGGTTCTCGACGATGACCATAGGATGGCGGAGCCCATCCTGGTGGAGGCTGCCGTGTCTGATGGGTCGAACGCTGCGAACTCGACCCTGACCCTGATCCTGATCCGTGACGACCTCCCCTGGATCCGAGAATCGTAGCATCCTCGGCAAATAAATCTCCGTATGAAGGTTGTCGATCTGACTGTAAAATAAAACAAATTTATTAATTCTACTCTTTTATATATAAAATATGAATTAAAACACAGAAATCAATTTGAAAAATCAATTTGAAAAATAATTTATATTTTCCATAAATAACTTATCAAATAATTGTCAATTCACAAATCCATAATTTTATATTTTATATTCGTTTTTATTTTACTTTCTATAAAAAACTTGTAAAATAATTTTATAAAATATTAATTAATAAATTCGTTTTTATTTTCCATAAATTTTAAAATTTTATATATAACTTATCATTACTTGTAAATTCGTGTTTAATTTTAAATAATTTCTATTTTAAATTCATAAAATCCATAATTTAATATCTTAAATTATTTTTTAATTTACTTTCCATAAATAAATTGAAAATAATTTCATATAACTTTAAAATTCACAAATTCGTTTTATTTTCCATAAATTTAAAACTTTTATATATAAATTAGCAATACAAATACATAAATTAAGAAATAAATCAATACAACAAATCTAAATTCATAAATAAATCAATACTAAATACCATATCAAATCTAAATTCAATTCCATTTTCTACAAATCTAATTCCTACAAATCCATTCCATTTCCTAATTTATTAATTCTACTCTTTTATATATAAAATATGAATTAAAACAAATTTATTAATAAAACAAATTTATTAATTCTACTCTTTTATATATATAATATGAATTAAAACACACAAATCAATTTGAAAAATCAATTTGAAAAATAATTTATATTTTTCATAAATAACTTATCAAATAATTGTCAATTCACAAATCCATAATTTTATATTTTATATTCGTTTTTATTTTACTTTCTATAAAAAACTTGTAAAATAGTTTTATAAAATATTAATTAATAAATTCGTTTTTATTTTCCATAAATTTTAAAATTTTATATATAACTTATCATTACTTGTAAATTCGTATTTAATTTTAAATAATTTCTATTTTAAATTCATAAAATCCATAATTTAATATGTTAAATTATTTTTTATTTTAGTTTCCATAAATAAATTGAAAACTAATTTCATATAACATTAATATTCACAAATTCGTTTTATTTTCCATAAATTTAAAAATTTTATATATAAATTAGCAATACAAACACATAAATTAAGAAATAAATCAATACAACAAATCTAAATTCATAAATAAATCAATACTAAATACCATATCAAATCTAAATTCAATTCCATTTTCTACAAATCTAATTCCTACAAATCCATTCCATTTCCTACCAATCTATTCTATTTCCTACAAATCAATAACTAATTCACATAACAAATTTATAAACAAAAAAATTAAATAAAATTACATAACATAATTTGGAGGAGGAGGAGGAAGCAATCGGTGAGGAGGAGGAGGAGGAAGTCGCGTGAGGAGGAGGAGGAGGATGACGGTGGAGAGAGAGAGGAGGAGGAGGAAGTCGCGTGAGGAGGAGGAGGAGGATGACGGTGGAGAGAGAAAGGAGGAGGATAACGGTGAGGATGACGGTGGAGAGAGAGGAGAACGGTGGAGAGAGAGGAGTAGATCGGTGGAGAGAAAGAGAGAAGAACGGTGGAGGAGGGTTTTTGCAGCGAAAGAGAGGAGAGAGAAGAAGGAAAGTCGCGTGGGGATTTTATTACCCTATTCGACGCTATTTCGACGCTAATTAGCGTCGAAATAGCGTCGAATTAGGGTATTAAATTCCCAACTCGACTTTTGTTCCGCGTGTTGGCGCGGGTATTAATTAAGCGGCAAATCCAAAATATTTCAGATATAGCGTGGAATTAGCGTCGGAATAGCCTTATCCGACGCTAATTCGACGCTATATCCGAATTTTTCCGGTTTACCGGTAAATAAATTTAACCAAATTCATTTGATTATTTTCGTTAACCGCCGATGAGTTAACCAAATAAATTGAATATAGCGTCGATTTTGCGTCGCATACAAAAAATCCGAAGCATTTTCTCATTTCTATACCCTAAACCATATACCCCAAACTTTCATTTAGCGTCGAATTATTTAGGGTATCGTGTTTAAAAACCGCAATGAATATATAGGGAAACAATCTTAACCATGTCGCTCTTTGTTAATAATTAACTAATTTTTCGCTTGACCATAGGTTCGGACTCGGGTTCACTATGCAGTAACATGTGATGATTTTACTATTATATTAATCTTAAAATACGTTATAATATTACATTAATTAGAAAATAGGAAATATTACACATAACAACTTTATTGTAAACTCGTACAATGGATAGTAGGAAAATATTAAACATTAAAGCAGCATAAAGCCTTAATTAAGCTTATTCATAACCATTGATGACTCAGATGTTTATTCATCATCTGAGTCTGGAACTGTTTCATATTCGTACCCAGTAGTTCCTTCATCTTCCTCGTTCATAGTAGATGCTTCGGTTGTTTCGTATTCAGCAATCATCGAATTAGCACCAATTATCTGTTTCGAAAATGAATTTAGTTTTTAAATATCAGAAATATTAAGAAACTTCTGGAAAATGTACCTTAAAAATGTTCCGCTCTGCTATGTTGAGGTAGTTAGAGTTCATGTTAAAACGACATACGGTAACATTCTGTAGAATGACCACCGCACCTACAACAGTGGAGAGTTTGTACTCGTCATTTTTGAAGATGTTATGGTGCATGGTTCCCTCGATTTTTCCTGACGGATCCTTTAAGGCTACTAGCAGATCTCCCTGGCTGTTAGGGGTCAAACTGGCGAGCATAGCCACAATCTGAAAATAAGATACAATTTACTTGTCAGATAAATTGTATATATAAAATGAAATAATATTGCTCGACAACGTGAACCTTTTTTACTTTCACAAATTGTGAATGCGGCGATTGAATTTCTACAACCTGGGTCCAGAATGGTGTGCTCCTGTTGTTATAAGAACCTACATGTATGAATGATATATTTAGTATGACATCATCAATCATTATTGTAATGGTAAAACCGTTAATTATATATATATATATATATATATATATACCTTCACGGATTATGTAATCGATAGTAGAAGTCCACCGAGGACTACTAAAATCCTGGTCGCCCTGTATTGGCTCATTAATGACCTCACGCATGAAATCTTGTGTTGGGCGTGTCTGAGAACTTTCACCTCGCAACACCTTTGCATCGTGAGACCTCTTGCGAAACAGTCCTCGCCGTATGAGTTGGCCAGGTCCTGGTATTACGGGCGTTTGGTGTTGGGAAAGTTGAGTTGGTTGGAGTGAAACTGTCGGTGGAGCATCAGTAACATTTAAGTTATCGTATGGTGGGCTTGTAGGAACAAGATTTTGGTTTTGGGGGTTTTGAACGGAGGCTTGATTTTGCATATAATAATTCCAAAGATCTCTGTTTGCCATCTGTTTTGCTAGAAATTTTTTATTTTTTATTTTTTTTTGATCGAAGAAGTGTTTTGTTTTTAAAACTTTAAATATTTTTTGCCAATTGATGGAGGATGCGCTCGGTTGGGGTATTTATAGGAGAATTTAGCATCGACTTAGCATCGATTTAGCGTCGTATTAGCGTCGCACTGAACCGCCGCTAACGAAGTAGGTAAACCCATTAAAACCGTGTTACCTAACTACCAACTTCGACGCAATATCCGACGCAATATTCGACGCTATTAGGTCATCGCTAATTCGACGCTAATTCCAAAGATCTCTGTTTGCCATTGTGAAATTCAATACTTTTGTGTTATGATTTTGTGTTGAATTACTCTGACTTATACAGACAAAATAAAGAGATATTTTAAGCTTAACGTGTCGCTGTATATGTGGTTATAAGAGAAAAAAAAAATTGATGCGACATTACAGCTCAGTGGGCAATAAAGAAATCAATTCTGTGAATGCAATTGTCGGCCACAGCATGATAAATGTCACTGTGATTGACAATGTCAGCCATTGAATGATGAATTGCCAACTCGTTTTAATGGTTCATATCGATTCTGTAAAGGTACGAAAAACTTAATGCAAATAATGGGTTACTACTAGGCAGATGTGACAACTCGTTTTAATGGTTCAGATATGGCTGAATTATTTCTACGGCTCAGATTGATTCTCGTGATTTGACAACACAATATGCAAAGAGAAAACAATATCTGTGGACTACAAAGTTTCCTACTATCTCTATTATTTGTGCCTATGGTTTTACTTACGTTTTATCATATAACTTCTACTATAAATACATATGATGAAGTGTATATCTTCTACACCTATCAATAACACAAATAATGTCTTCTAGCTCTCCTAATGAAGACTATGAATCAAAAATTGTGGCAAACTACCTGCTAGACATTCCAAAATACTAGTGGGAAACCGAAACTCAATGCGACGAATTCACTCAAGAGATACCCACTTACTCGTGGGAATTTGATACGTGCTCACCAATCCATATTGAAGATTCTTCATCAACAATAGTGCCGGACAGCCAGTGCTTGCCAACCATCCAACACATACCAAAGTACTCGTGCTCTCCGGAGGATCCTCCCAATGTTCTGAGTCCCAAATATGATAAGCAGGAAGAATGTCCTGACCAGAAGCGTGTTCTCGAAGACGTACAACCATCTCAATTGATTGAAAAGGCAGATACTTACGGTGGAAGTACTTCAAATGAAGGTAAGGATCAGTACTATGATTATAAATTTACCCGACGACCAGAATGCTCCAACTTAAATGTAGATGTTGATGCAATCAAAAAGGAATTGTGCGACGGATATTTAGATTCTCCACCAAAGAAACAAAAGGAAGATACTTACGGTGGAAGTACTTCAAATGAAGGTAAGGATCAGTACTATGATTATGAATTTGCCCAACGACCAGAAAGCCCCAACTTAAGTGTAGATGTTGATGCAATCAAAAGGGAATTGTGCGACGGATATTTAGATTCTCCACCAAAGAAACAAAAGGGAAAGAAAATGTTCTCGTTCTAATTAGATTGTTATAACAAATGGTAAGTTTGGAGTGGATACAGAGACATATGTTTTTCAAATTAGGAGTGTATTATGACCTTGTACCATAACCGTTGTATGTTTAATATTTTCAAGGCTCTAATGTAAAGATAATTTATGAAGTTTTAAGATTTAAATTTTATGTTTTCAAAAATTAAAATAGATAACACTTATGCTATATAAGTTTTTTGAAATTAGATTACACTTATGATAACACATATATATGTTACATTAAAACTATATAAGTTTTTTGAAATTAGAATACAATATAGAGAACACTTATGCTTCGCTGTCTGAATCATCATTTGAGTTATCGTCATCCTCATCGGTACTTTCTCCACTCTCGTTTGTAAACTCGTCTTCGGGGTTTTCTGCATCGGTAGCATCCGGAAGTATGTCACCTTCTCGATTTTGCGGATCTGTAAGAATGATGTTGTCCATATCTTGTTCTGGAGTTGTTAGATCCACGACAGTTTCATATTGCATAGGGACAGCGTCGGATTGAACTATAATTCCTCTCGGAGCTATTTTAAGCACTGATAACCATGAAATCCCTGTTCTTCTGACCCGTGGATATGGAATGAAACAAACTTGATCCGCTTGTGATGCAAGAACAAATGGATCATACTTTCCATAAGAACGCGATTCGTTAACATCGATGACACCAAACTTTCCAACTCGAACCCCTCGCCCGACAACTGGATCAAACCACTGCATTTGAAAAGTGTGCACTTTAAGTTAACCAAACCTGGATATTGAACTTCAACAATGTCTTCTATAATGCCATAAAAATCGGTATCTTCGCCTCGAACAACGACACCGTAGTTCGCAGTTGCTCTATTTTTGCCACGTTCGAACGTATGGAATACATAACCTCGTGTAAAATACATTGGAGATGACGCAACTTTTTGAAGCGGACCTTGTATCAACTCTCTAAACCATTGAGGGTATGACGTGTCTCCATAATCAACCTGACAAATATAGTATACACATTGTAAATATAGTATACACATTGTAATTATAGTATATATACACAAATTGTATATATATAGGTTAATTTCTTTTAACTTACCTGACTCCTCAACCATTTAGCAAAGTGTAGCTCTTTTCGTTTTTCAATCTCCATTGCTGATGCATTTGGGAAAGCCTCGTTAACCTGACGAATGAATTCACTAATAGAAAATATAGTTATAACAAATGTTTTCAAAGCATATATATGGTAAAAATAAACCTTTTGACCTCAATCCATAGGTTGTAATAATATGTACCTCAAATATGGGCTAACTTCGTCGCACTGTAAGAGCATATATGTGTGTGCACAATTGTATTCTTCGTACGAGGACCAGTCTTTTTCTGATATGATTTCGGCATGCCTACCAACTCCACAAAATATATCTGGGACATCAGAAACTGGATACGTTTGTGCAATGCCACCATCGTCGTACCTACGTGGAACTCTTTTTCGTGTTCGGACAGTTGGAGAGAAGTAATATGAGCTGAAATGAGAGGTTTCTTCAGTTAAACTTCCCGCAACAATTGATCCCTCAACCCTAGCCAGGTTTTTTGCTTTTCTTTTTAAGTGTTTCATGAATCTCTCGAAAGGATACATCCAACGAAATTGAACGGGCCCTCCTAAATCGGCTTCGTAAGGGAGATGGACAGGAAGATGCTCCATCACATCGAAGAAAGATGGAGGGAATATCTTCTCTAAGTTGCACAGCAATATTGCGATGTTATTATTTAGTTGTTGAATTCCATCCTAAGTCAGAGTTCGCACACACAGATCCCGAAAAAAAGCACCAACACCTGAAACCAAAGTGCAGATATCCAATATCAACCAAAAAATAAATGTAATTACACACATCATTATTTTTGTTTAGATATTTATATATCGTCATGATAGAAAATATACCTGCAAGTGATTCATTCACGTTCGCTGGCAAAAGCTCCGCAAAAGCGAAAGGCAATAACCTCTGCATAAACACATGACAATCATGACTCTTCATACCAGAAAATTTTTTCCCTTGCTCCACGGACTTAGAGAGTTTTGACACATATCCATCTGGGAACTTAACTTCGTTGGAAACCCAATTGAAGAATGCTGATTTGCCTTCGTTTGACAATCTAAAGATAGGCACTGGAGCTCTCCTATCTCCCGTGAGATGTAACTCAACTCTAGAGCATATAAGAGGCAAATCCATTCTAGACTTCAAGTTGTCTTTATACCTGCCTGGAACGTTTAAGATGGTGTGCATGATGTTATCAAAAAAGTTTTTCTCAATGTGCATGACATCAAGATTGTGGCGCAATAGATGATCTTTCCAGTACGGTAGATCCCAGAAAATGCTCTTCTTATGCCAATTATGTTCTTCAAGGTATCCATCTGGGAGATTGGTCGGAATATTAAGCCAGTTACCACCACGTTGTGTTGTGTCCTGAGCTCCATAATAATCAAGTTGACCTTCAATTTGCTCTCCTGAAAGATATGGAGGTGGGGGGACGCGTACACGTTTGCCCTTTGTGAACAACCTCCAATTCCCCTGGTACGGATGGTTCATAGGGAGAAACCTCCGGTGACAATCAAACCAACAAGATTTTCTACCATTTTTGAGTTGGAAGGCATCTGTTTCATTTTGGCAATACGGACATGATAACCTACCATGTGTTGTCCAACCAGATAACATACCGTAGGCTGGAAAATCGTTTATCGTCCACATAAGTACAGCTCGCATGGTAAAATTCTTTTTCCTCGAGTAATCAAAAGTACGAACCCCTTGAGACCACAACATGTTCAACTCCTGAATCAGCGGCTGTAAAAACACATCAATAGATCTTCTTGGATGCTTCGGACCAGAGACTAAAATACTCAAAAACAGAAATTCCCTCTGCATGCACATATCAGGCGAAAGGTTATAAGGTATCAATATAACCGGCCACAGAGAATATTGCCTACCAGACATACCGAAGGGACTAAAACCATCTGTACATAGGCCAAGATAAACATTGCGCTTCTCTTTAGCAAAATTAGAGTGTACCGATTTGAAGTGTTTCCAAGTTTTTGCATCAGAAGGATGATGAACTTCTCCTTCAATAGTTGAATGTTCCGCATGCCACCTCATTGATGCAGCTGTTCGTTCGGATTGGTATAACCTTTGTAGCCTATCTGTTATGGGCAGGTACCACATTCTCTGGTACGGCACTTTACTTCTACTAGCTCCTTGGGGCTTAAATCTTGGTTTCTCGCAAAATCGACATTCCTGCAGATCTTCATCATCTTTCCAAAATATCATGCAATTGTCAATGCAAACATCTATCATCTGTGAGGGCAAACCTAAACTAGAGACTAGTTTATGTATGTCGTAATATGACTCAGCAGCTTGATTACCCTCTGGCAAATATTCTTTTATAAGAGCTGCCCAATCATTCATGCAACTCTCAGATTGATTATGATCAGACTTTATTGTCATCATCCTAGATGCCAATGATAATTTAGACAGACCTTCCCTACAACCTTCATAGATTGGTTGTTTTGCAGAATCAAGCATATCATAAAATTTTTTAGCATCTACATTGGGCTCCTCAGCAACATCATCAGGAGTAGACATAACTCCCGGAAATGCATCGGTTACCATTTCTTCGAACCTATTATGCTCTAACCCGACATCATGATCATAACTATTAACAAATTGATGCTGATCATATTGGTCATTCGAATAACCCTGACCCATAGGTTGGTAACTGGTACTACCCTGATCATATTGCTCATTGGTTTCATCTTCATATCCCTCTCCATGATAAAACCAAACATAATACTCAGGTGTGAAACCTCTATTAAATAAATGCGTACCAACTTCATCAATTGTCTGCGGCTTCTTCGGCGAATTTTTGCACTTCCGACACGGGCACACCATCACTCCGGTCTTTTGAATTGTAGGCACACTACTCGCTTGAGCAATGAAAATTTTAAGCCCGTTGAGGAACTCTGCTGATATCCCTCCAGTTTCATCTGTACGTCGATACATCCAGCTTCTTAGTTCGTATATATCGCCCATCTTAGTCAGAAAATATAACCAAAAATTTGGGTAGAAATATTTTTTTTTTGATCGAAGAAGTTTTTTTTTTAAAAAACTTTAAATATTTTTTTTAATTGATGGAGGATGCGCTCGGTTGGGGTATTTATAGGAGAATTTAGCATCGATTTAGCATCGAACCGCTGCTAACAAAGTAGGTAAACCCATTAAAAACGTGTTACCTAACTACCAATATCCGACGCTAAATCGACGCTACTTTGCAACAGAATAATTCGACGCTAAATCGACGCTAATTTAGCGTCGATTTAGCATCTAACCAACCTTGTAGAAGCAACATCCGATGCAATATTCGATGCTATATTATCGACAGTAATTCGATGCTATATTCGCGTCGAATTAGCGTCGAATAAAGCACCCCGAAGCAATTTCGACGCTAAATCGACGCTAATTAGTGTCGAATTAGCGTCGAAATATTCTGTTGCAAAGTAGCGTCGATTTAGCATCGAAATTTGAAAACGATACAAAACGACGCAATTTCGACGCTATATTAGCGTCGGATTTAATTCGATGCTAAATTTCGACGCTAAAACTGTGTATTCTTGTAGTGTTAAGCCATGTCAACAACATTGGGGATGTAGCTCAGATGGTAGAGCGCTCGCTTAGCATGCGAGAGGTACGGGGATCGATACCCCGCATCTCCACTTTCTTTTATTTCAAGCTAACCCTTTTGTCTCCATCCTATAATATATCTTCTTAAACAAGATTAATGACGAAAAGTATGCTGCAACGTTTCTCATTATACACATTATTATTTGCGAAAGTAGAAGCCTAATGATTTGTGTTTGCCTTTAATAATTGTATAGTTATCATCAATACTAAAAATAACTAACAGAAACTATTGTTGGTTTTACAAGCAACACCAACTATTGTTTAGTTGGTGGCTGTTTATTTCGTTTTCATGCACCATTGATAAATTTTCTTCATCGTTTAATCTGATATTGATGGTCAAGATAACAATTCCTCAACTATTTGCTCCACACATTAAACAACTTTTGAAGAATGATTACTGATTAGCGATTTGATTAACTACCCTAATCAAGTATACAGTTTGTAATGTAACTTTCGTGTGTGTCAAGTGTCATGTAAGTCACTCTATGCTTTTTCAGAGATGTTTGTTTCTATATAGGTATATAAACGAAAAAAATAAATCGAATTAGTCAAGTAAATTTACTCACCAACAAATTTTGATATGATTCAAATTTAGTATGTGTTAACTGTTATTTTGATATATGTTTTGAATAGATACAACTAAAACGGAAGGGCGCCTTGAAGATTTATTATAATTATATATGAATGAATAACAATGTGCATTTCACGTTTACAGATTCTAATTAATAGACAACCCAATCATATCAAACCTTAACCTCCCTAACCACACCTTTATTAAATTGGGAAAAAGATGGAAGCAACACATCCAAACATGTCTTTAGCTTCACTCCTACTCAATCCATAATTTCCCAAATAAAAACCCAAATAAATCATAATTTCCCTTATCACCTTTCCCTCTAATTCCCAAACCCGACAAGTTTTCCACATTAAATTACCGGATTTGCCACTATGAGCTTCTTGATTCCTAACAGAGGAGCAGGAGGAACCAAGATTCCTCTCTCCATCATTGTTCTCGTTCTCTGTGGTTTCATGTTCTTCATCCTCTTATACACCGAAAGAATCAGCTTGATGTCTTCTTCTTCCTCTTCGTCCGCATATTTTTTTAAGCTAAAGACTTGTCCGAGGAAGCACAACAGCTCGAAACCTAGTAAGCACATACGAAAAACTCGAATCTCAAAACTCTGCTTTTATCCAGTTTTGGTGCTTCTTCCCTGTGACGCAAGTAATCTCATAAAATTCCTCTAATTTTCCTTGTTTCCCAGAGGAGAAAATTCGAAAGGAGAGGTCAGAGATTTTAGAAGTGCTTGACGACAGGTTCGAATTCGATCCCGAAGAGTGTAATGTTGCAGCAGGGAAATGGGTTTACAATAGCTCAATCGAACCACTCTACACCGATAAATCATGTCCATACATCGACCGTCAATTCTCTTGTATGAAAAACGGACAGCCAGAAACTGATTATCTTCGGTGGGAATGGCAGCCTGATGACTGTACAATTCCACGGTAAAAATACAACTTATTAACTAGTTTGGTTCAGGGTCTGAGGCAGAACCTTTACGGGCTTCGTTTAATTCGAAACAGATTTAGTCCGAAGTTAGCAATGAACAAACTCAGAGGGAAAAGACTACTTTTTGTGGGAGATTCTTTGCAACGAAGCCAATGGGAATCGTTCGTGTGTTTGGTGGAATCAATAATACCCGAAGGAGAAAAATCAATGGAGCGTAGCCGAAGATACTTTGTATTTAAAGCTAAGGTACGTTTAGAAATCGATACTTAAAGCAAGGGCAAATCCTGTTAGCTCAGATATCACTGTGCCTTGTGTTGCAAGCAAAACTTAGATTTTTAATTTTCTCTGTTTTTTTTTTTTAATTCATAGGAATACAATGCGACTATTGAGTTCTATTGGGCACCATATATCGTCGAATCGAACACAGATATACCTGTGATTTCGGATCCGAAGAAAAGGATAGTGAAAGTGGACTCAGTGGAAGATCGAGCTAAGTTTTGGGAAGGAGCGGATATTTTGGTTTTTAACACTTATGTTTGGTGGATGAGTGGTATCCGCATGAAAGCTCTGTGGGGTTCGTTTGGAAATGGAGAGAGTGGTGCAGAGGCGCTAGACACACCAGTGGCTTACAGGCTAGGGCTCAAGACATGGGCTAACTGGGTTGACTCTACCGTTGACCCTAATAAGACCAGAGTCTTCTTCACCACCATGTCTCCTACTCATACTAGGTAACATTAAGTTTTAATATGTTTAGATTGCCAAACAGTACTAGTTAAAAAAAAACATATTGGTTGGAGTAATGTAATGTGTTTGGTTTGTGATTAACTACGTAAAGTGTTATGTAAAACGCGCAGAAGTGCGGATTGGGGAAAGCCAAACGGCACAAAGTGTTTCAACGAGACGAAGCCAGTAAAGGATAAGAGTTTTTGGGGAACAGGCTCCAACAAGCAGATGATGAAAGTCGTGTCAAGCGTCATAAAGCACATGACCACGCACGTGACTGTCATCAACATCACGCAGCTCTCTGAGTACCGCATCGACGCCCACACATCAGTCTACACCGAGACAGGTGGCAAGATTCTAACGGCTGAGGAGAGAGCTGATCCAATGCGGCATGCTGATTGTATACATTGGTGTCTACCTGGATTGCCCGATACATGGAATCGGATCTTATTGGCTCATTTGTTGTAAATCATGCTAGGAAACTGAGGAGTAAAACGGGAAAAACCCATCAAATCCTCTCTTTGTTCTCCTCTTGTGTTGTCGGAGGAGATTTGTTTGCTTGAATGTACAATGCGATTGTGACGTCATTTTCATAAGATCAAACAGACTCGGGCCGTCTTTTATGACCTGAAGTGACTAAAACATGTAAAATATTATAAGGCCTAGATGGGCCTGGCCCGTAAAAGAAATTTCTGGCCAATTGTGGGAGGAACCAAGGGTAAAATAGGAATTCCAGGACTGAGTTTTTAGGTTAATGTTGACTAGTGGATAATATGTACCGTTGGATTTTATTTGAGAACATCGTGACCGTCCGATGGGAGACCCCAAGCCCAGTAACGCAACAACTCTAATCGCCGTCACGATGAAGTTGTCGAGTTCTATATATTGGACAAATCTGGATTGTGTAAATTAGGGACTTGACGCAGATTTTTGTTGGGTCTCGCTCGAAACCTTCTTCTTCGTTTGCATCTTTGCATCAGGTTAGGCTGTTTCCTACGAAACCTGCTCTCTTTCTTATACGATCTCTTGATTCATCTGAAATTTTATCCTTTTCGTTTGATTTTGTTTCGATTTGTTGTTTTTTGTTAATCATAAATTTAGGTCTGAATTCGATATTTTTTTATAGTTTCTGACTCAAATTGTCCCGTTGAATCGAGAAATCGTAGTGATTTGGGGGCAATTACTGACGTTAGGGTTTCGTTGGATCTGTTCTTTTTTTTTTTTTTATAGGAAAGTGCGATAATGGCTGCAGGAGGAAACTTCATCGGCAGAGTTATTTCGTACGTTGCGAACGAGTTCATAGTAAATGGTTTGGCTAACAGGTACTCTCCTTCTTATAGTCGATTTAGGGTTTGTTTTTCAAACTGGGTAGATGTCAAACGTAAGCTTCTTTCTCTGGCTGATTGGATTGAAATTATGTTCCTCATCGGCTCGTTCATATCGAAGCGAGATAGCCTCAACTTACAGCTGGTCTGCTACGTTATTTACCATACGCTGCAGCGTAGGAAGTTTGAGACATTTTTGTTTTTCTTTCTTGATTTTTGTTTTTTTCTTTCTTGTTTTTGTTTTGGAATTGTTTTCTACTTTAGTTTCTTTATGTTATAGTTTTCGTTTATTGTCTTTATGAGCCTCATGCTCTTCATCTTTGGGCGTATGCATTTTCTACCTTGCTTTATGGGCTCAAAGCTATTCGCTGATTTGAAGTGCACTGTGTAACATCTTTGTCCTGAGCTTTTGCTCACATGGGTTTTGAGAAACTCAGGAAAATTTCGGTTTTTTTCAATCTTATTCTTAGTTGTTTTTTCTTTCTTTGTGGTTTTCTGCCCGTGATGATTTTCGTAGGCTTGTCCTGATCAAATACATGACGTTACTCTTGAATCTAAGAGACTGAGGCGTATTTTTGTTTGTTTGTTTGTTTGTTTATCTTTGTTACCTCTTTTTTATTTTAGTCTTTGGTATTATCAGACACTCCCTTGGCACACTAATGGATCTCTAATTTTTTCACTAGATTGGTTGTATTTCTGGCTTGTTAACAAGATTTGCCTTTTACCAGAAACTTAACATTAACAGTTTGTGAATTTCGTTTCTGTTTTGGCAGCCATGCTTTCCAGAGATTTGCTGTGAGGACTTCAAAGAGAATAGAGAACCTCTCTAAAATGGGTTTGTGTGCTAAACTTGAGTACAAGCATGTGTATTGTGTATTTGCTTTCTACGTCCTGTTGCACAATCTTATTAAATAGTGGATTTGTATTTTATTTTTCCAGCTGCAGAGAACAAGGAGAAAGTCGCTCAGCAAATGGAAGAATTTTCCAAGAACATTGACGTGAGTTTTTTTGCTTTCAATCTTTTATAGATTCTACAGAAGACATTGTGACATTGAAAACTAAACTTCTTTGGGAACTTTTTGTTACATTTGCAGTCCATGAAGAAACAGTGATTATTCTCCTGAGGAATCTTATAAAGTCGTTAATTACATGGGTCAGCTCAAGTAGAGGTCTGTTTATCTCTGTATAAAGAATGTTCAAAAGTAATAAGCCTGTGGGTTAAACAACCAGTAGTGATCTTTTGGTGCTGTGACTAACCCTTTATATGAAATTCTGTCAAGGAATTTCTATCGTCCTATGCTTCTACTTATCTGTAAAGCTCATTTATTGATTCTTTATGTTTTGGGCTGGCTTTGAATTTAAATGTGTAAATACTAAATTACATACTCGATTTGAAAGTTGTGAAACGGATTTGATATACTGTAAGAGAGTGGAAGTCTTAGGTGTAGAGCATTAATGTCTAAATTGGCCCAATAGACCAATGTCGATGGATGGCTAGAAGGACCGGAACTTATGATAGTGTATAATTTAATTGCCAAAGCATTCACAAACATAAACTGGAAAATTAACCTGCCATGACTGGATAGACTTTAGCGTAAACTCTGCCTCCAACTGTATCAAGCTACTACTAGTCCTCCATCTTCACAAGATAAAACAAAGGAGAACAGAACAATGACTTGAGCACTGAACTGGTCCGCAATATAAAAACCTATAAACAAAATTACAATGACTCAGCACAACAAAACAATCACATCCTGTCAACTACAATTTAGGCAGGGACATGGTTAAAGAGACCAAAACTTGAGTCCAAACTGTTTCGGAGCTATCAGTGAGTACATATAGCATCAGTATTTAGTATTTACGCGTAGTGAAGACCATTCAATTGTCACATAGCATCATAGCATAAAATTATACCTAGTACACAATTTTTTTTGTTTGAAACAGTTGTGTGAGTTAGAATGGAAATTTTCATCGACACATGTACCTGATCATTCAACCTAAAACGCCCAACACATGGTAATTATCATGATCAGAAAGACCTGACCAAACAAGAAAAAATTGTGTTGACGAAGATTAGGGGACCGGGATCAGTGAGATATAGTAATCTAAGTATGCAATAAACGCACAAAATCAACAAAACAATCAACAAGTACGGTACATAACATGATAACAGGCTGCATAAGCGAGAGGCTTCAGTCTTATTCAAAACCCGGTATCTTCCAGGCGTTTTTTGAAGCGATTTCTCTTATCTTCTTTTAACCGTCTCCGACAAAAGCAACTTCTTGTCACCGGTGACCGGCTTCTTGCCGGCACCATTGCGTCTATACAGTAAATATATTTTATTTTGTGTTTTCATGTTTTTTCTTTATCAATTTACCATACTCCTAAATTCTTCTGTAAACTTCTCCGAAGAAAATTGGATTTTTTTCCGATGTATTGGCCGTTTCTAGCCCATGATGTGATGGGAGCATTATACCTTGCCGTTATTTCATTCGCTTTGTTGACGCTTAAATTGATGATATGTGCGTTGTGCGGTAAAGGTGATATGTTCGTAATGATGCTATTCGGCTGCATGGTGGAGAGGGTATGCGTGCTCTTCCATATGGTGATAAGATCATATGTTTGGATTTGATTATAATTTTGATTTTCATGGTGGTCAAGTTAACGACATCGGAAGAGCCGGATTGTGGCCTCAGTTGGTGTATTAGGATATCTCTTCTCAATACATAGTCTCGTATGGTTCCTCCGGTGTACGTGTTGGTTACTATTGATTGGTGTCGGTTCGAATGCGTAACCGTGTATTTTCTCTCTAGTAGAGTCTCTTTCCGGTGGAAATTTCATCTATGGTGTTTTAACCGATGTTTGTGTTCCGTTGATGGGATCCTCGGATTTCATGTTTGGAAACATCGGTTTTCATGGAATTTGGCCAGCCATCGATTGTCAGTTTCAATGTTCGTGAGGAATCAAAGACCTTATTCATTATCATCTTGAATTTCGAGATTATGATGCGTCGTCAACAACAACAACAACAAATAGGTTTATTGAAACTGAATGCAGAAGTGACCTTTCGGGGATGTCTATATGGAACACGATTCAGAAGATGGTACTCATCATTTTGACAATTATGGGCATTGGCTATAACCGAGAAAGATGTCATTTCCTGATGCTGGAGATGTTTGAATGAGATGTGATGTAACAGATGGATCGCAACCAATGATCGTTTAAAAGTTTATAGGAGTTGTTAAAAAGACGATGGCCAAACAAGACAGATCATATCATACTGAGGAAGAAGACAAACAAAGAAAATAATAGATTCGATAATCTGTTAGCGCATAAGGTTTATCTACGAAAGAAAGCAGCGTTTAATTTCACTTATTTGGTTTTTTATTATTCTTCTTAAACATTAATTATTTATTGGTTATATCTGTATGTATGACAAATAATTATATAATCTCTGTTTTAAATTAATAAAGTAAAGTATGAAAAAAGAAAAGAAAAAAAGATACGTGTAACAGCATAACAAAACAAAGAAGAAGAAAAAGTGAAAAAGGCAATGAAAAGGGTATAATGCTATTGGCATTTTCGAACCAAAGACAATGACAGAGCATAGTCATTTAGTTAGGCATTTACGACCGTTAAAGAAGACATCAAATGAAATTTGGCCCCTCTAATAAGAGGCCTAAAATCACATCTACAATATTTGGTGATTAAATAGATTTACGCCAACAAACAAAGATTAGAATTGACAAGGTTGTGGAAGGGTGTTTGATCTGTGATGAAATAATATTTTGGAGTTTAAAACATAATAGATGAGAATGGAATCTTTGAACACCATGGACGAAGAAACGTACGTTACGTAAGAGGGAGCCGTGTGTTGAGTTAAAAGGACACATTGAGTTTTTTTAACAACCTTTTTTTTTGTTATTTTATTTATTTATCATAAATACAATTATTTGAATAGAAACTGTATATCCAAACAAGAAGATCAATTTAGATGGCGGACAAGAACGATCATGGAAAATAACATATTGATAAATTTGTTAGCGTGTTTTACGATTATTTCGTTATACTTAGATTTTGGTTGTATGGATTGTAGAAGTTTCGCTTATATGCTTATTGATATATTTGTAATCTTTCGTTAAAGTTAATAAAGAAAACGTTAAAAAAAAAAACTGTATCTTTAATTTATTTTTCTTTTCCATTTTATTATTTAAATAAATCAATTATAATAATGAGATTTTTTTTTTTTTTTTCGAATGACAACACATCTATGGGAAAATGTCATTTCCTCTGTTTGTACCCAGATTATCACAATGTAATAATTTAGGTTTTATTAGGTGAAACGTTGCGTTTGCTTTTATTAACGATGAATGAGATTAATGATTACAGAGGAATTAGAATACGAATTAAAGTTCTGAGACTAAGCTATGATTCTCTCTCTAATTCTCTGGATAATCCCCCCTAATTGTCTAATGATTTCTTCTGCTATTTATAAGGAGGTTTTTAGGGTTTCGTGCTCTTCTGCGAAATTCTCATTTTACCCTTCAAGTCCAACGGGCCTGGTTAAAATACCGGTCGGTCATTTGAATCCTTGTTTGGGCCGGAAAGCATATCAGGGCCAAGGCCCGTATCCCACAATAAACCCCCCCTTAGTTCGGCAAGTGAAGGTTTGCTTGAGCTTGGTGAGCATATTTTCCAAGTTCGAGATATGCCGGTTTGGCCCAAACGGAGGGTAATGCCCTAGCAGAAGATTCATGCCGTGGACATGCTTTCCGGAGAACGCGGAGCCCTAACAGGAGATTGGTGCCGTGGGCACGCTTTTCGAGGAGTGCGGAGCTCTAACAGGAGATTGATGCCGTGGGCACGCTTTTCGAGGAGCACGGAGCTCTAACAGGTGATTGATGCCGTGGGTACGCTTTTCGAGGAGCACGGAGCTCTAACAGGAGATTGATGCCGTGGGCACGCTTTTCGAGGAGCACGAAGCTCTACCAGGAGATTGATGCCGTTGGCATGCTTTTCGAGGAGTGCGGAGCTCTAACAGGAAATTTTTACAGAAGCTTTCCTTTTTACTTTTGTAAATGTTGCAGGACACCCCATTATATATATAGGTTTTCACTTCTTTAACCTTTTTCACTTTTCCTCCACAAAGAAAAGGTAAACCTATTTCACCTCTCCTTATCTCTTTCTGTAATTTCACTTCGTACTTCGATTTTTACTGCAACGGTATCCTCGCCAAACTTGCCGCGCTGCTGTGACTTTGCCTTGTTGTCTCGCCGTGACCGTGCTGCGCCGCCGTGACCGTGCCGCACCGCCGTTGCACCTATCTTTCGCCGAATCGATCCATCACGTGGTCGTGTTGCCGAGCCAGTTCTTTATCGAATCGGAGCCAATCGTCAAGCATTGATTTGGTTTCATCTCCCTCCTCACCGAACTGATTTCATGTTCTCGAACCGCCGTATCACCAAGTTCACTCCGGGGCGAGCCGTGTGCGTCTATCCGAGATCTGTAGAGTCGGTGCGCAGGGCGGCATCGGGTCGCATCGCCGAGTCCAAATCTCGCGTATCATCGAGTTCACTCCGGGGCAAGTCGTGTCGATTTTGACTGCCGAGTCGCAGTTCGCCTAGTCGACTGAGATGATTTGCCGAATCAGATCTGAGCATCGAGGTTCGATTTTGGCCTCATCTCCTTTTTCGCTGAGCCGATATCGTGCTACCAAACCCGCCGCATCACCGCATTCGTTCCGGGGCGAGTCAGGTTCGTCTTGTCGAGCCGTCCTACCGAGCCGTCCTACCGAGGCGTCCTGCCGAACTGTCCAGCGGAACTGTCCTGCCGAGCCGTCCTGCCGAACTGTCCTGCCGAGCCATCACGCCGAACCGTCCTGCCGAGCGAGACTCGTTTTGCCGAATCATCTTGCCGAGCCTGCCTCGTTTTGCCGAATCGTCTTGCTAACTTGGATCGTAATTCGAAGATCTGATTTCATCTCCCGCCGTGTTACCTTGCCGAGCCAAGTCGCCGAACCGGACTTGCCGAGCTGTGTCGAATTCTTCTAACCGGATTTCCGACTATCATGCCGCGCCAATCTACCATTTACTCTAAGCGAGGCGGCTCAACCGACTCTACTGGTGCCGAGGGCGGTCTATCGCTTAGTATGGATGACTTCGATGAGAACGTTCGAACTAGTTTGTTCTCCGGACATAATCCCGACGAGAACCTCGATGCTTTTGACGAAGAACCGCCCTATTAAGCATGGAGTCGGTAAATCTATCGATAATCTTATCGGTTTGGGCGCTATAGAGGACACATTTCGGGCAGACGCTGATATTACGAGACCGATCGTTCCAAGATTGAGTTTCGTCACCGAGACATACTTCCGTCGAGGACGCCGTGTCATTGCGACTAAAGCAGCTAAGCTAGCAACATCATCAAGTAATGGTTGCCCGGAAGATGTTTATGCCTCGTGTGATTTTGGGGAGTCGTTGTGTACTCGGGATTCACTGGCCGATATGCTCATTCAACTTCGCGTATCTGGAGATGTAGAGGTTTACAGGCCAAAGTCGAATGAGCATCCTTGGACTCCCCGTAAGGGATGCATTTGCGTGTATGAGTCATTTTTTACCGAGTGTGGGCTTTGGTTTCCACTTCCCAAGTTTCTTACACATTATTGTGCGAGACGTAGCATCGCACTCTCGCAACTTACTTTTGCCTCGATTAGAAATGCGGTGGGGCTTTCAATTCTAGGGGACGGCGAAGGAAACGAAATTGGTGTTGATCACTTCGAACATGCGACCACCTTCACGCCGGGACGCGATAATACAGGATCGTGTTGTGTTAGCTTCAGGCCGAGGTTCAAAATCTTTAGCGGTGCTAAGAGCAAGATTCGTGATTGGCGGCGATACTATTTTTTTGTGCGGTTGTGTGACTCCTTGGTTGAGGATCCCGATTCGTCGCATGCTATCGAATGGAATTTGTCTCCTGGTAGCTTTTAGCTGGCTCTGATTTTCTGAAGTTGGTTTTCACTTGGTTTCCTAACTTTTTATTGTTTGTTTGCAGCGTCTGTCATCCGATCGCGTGAACTCCCTAGTGGCATCCGAGAGGATCTGGAGGGAATTAAGGAAAAGGGCACTTTGCGCTGGCCAAACGTGTTGGAGCATTATCGGACTTGTGAGTTTTTTTTTTTTTTTTTTTTTTTTGATTCTTATGAAAATATCTTTGCAGGTTCTTTTTTTTTTTTACGAAGACGACGTTCCTCCGAACAGTTCCGGCCTGTCGCTGGTTACTGATGAGCCTCCACGGTTTGAGGTTGACGAGGGAGCTGAGACTCGTACCGATGCTTCAGCAGCAACACGTCGGGCTAAGGCGTTGGACTTAGTGGTTGCACATGCGCAGAAGAAAGTGGCGGTTGGCAGGACGTCGAGCGCTCCTCCGATACCCACTGCCGTTGGTTCGCGGAAGAGGCCTTTACGAGGCAGCCCTCCTGGCGGGTCTTCCGGAGAAAAAGGGCGTATGGGTCCTCCTAGGCGTGAGAGGATCATTAGCTCTGATCACTCTTTTACTTCCGAATACACTAAGGCTGACAGCATGTTCTCGGGGAATAAGGGCGCTTGTGGCGATCTTGCCAGCAAGCTCTACGAAGATTACGCCAAGTTTCCTCCGGTAGACTCTCTTCTAGGAAAAGATCTTTATCAAGGCTGGGCCAGTCATTTATTTCAGGTTCGTATAATTTTCAGGTAACGCTCTCGTCGGCTTTTACGAGGATCGGGCTAGGACGGTCATAAGCGACGCCGAGTCTGCTCGCCCGAGCGCCGTGGTACATGAGGCAGCGCTGCAATCCGTGAAAAGCAGAATTTCTGGCCTCGAGGCTTCGATTCGCGAACTCCGCATTTCCTTGGGGAGCTCTGAGGTGAAACTGACCTCCGAGCATAAGAGGCTGAGGGAATCACGTTCCGCTGCTGTATATGCCGAGCGAGAGAAGGTCAGAGAGGAAACTCGTGGATATCGCGACCGTATTGACAGGATGAGTTGGCATATCGTCGATACGCGGGGTAGGATGGACCATCTTCTTATGCTTAGTCAGCTGAAGGAGACTCGCGAATGCCTCGAGAGGTTGGTTGCCAAAGGTACAGTTATTCCTCCGACGACGATGGCGAAACGGGAGAAAGATCGCGACAAATTACAGGCGGAGGTTGATCGGGTATCCGTTTTCGAGCTTACTAGTGATGATCTCGTTATGTTTCTGGAGTTCGCAGGCGGCGGTGTTGCGCCGACTCCCTCGTTCCGGAGGACGACGTCGCGCAGGCTCGCGTTGATCAGTGACCGGTTGGTGCTCGATTCAGCCAAGAAGTCTTTATTGTTTTTCCTTCGTTTTAGACTTTTATCTTGGTGCCAGCCGTTTGTGGCTTATCGAATCGTATTTGGTATGTTCTGACCTTTTGCTCGGTTTCTATTTTATCTTTGGCGAATCTTGAACCATATTAGCTTTGGTGTTGTCGAGATTTTACTCTGTCATTTCGTCAAGATTTTGTTTAATAAACGCGATCTGCGGCTTGGCCTAAACGCGCGATCCCAAGGTACGTAAGATATCAAATGGTGCTTCGGATCCTCGTGCCAGGTTAGCCTCGGCTTATTTTTTTGCGAGGGTTCCTTGGCGATTAAACTTTTGTTCCGAAACAAATTATAGGGCAAGACGTCTCTTGGCTTATCCTATATTCGTTTGAGTCGAAACGATGAGTTTAATAAGTAGACGAGGCGGAGTCGTCGCACTGTATAGGTGCGGCTCTGGTGTCCGGCTTATCGTGCGGGTGTTGAGGTCGGCAGGAATCGTGCGAGTCGGAACTCGGCTTATTATGATTCGGCCGCCTGCTAACTAATGCGAGGCCGGCTCGGCTTTTAGTTTTTACCTAAGTAAAACGTGCACTATTTCGCCACTACGTCGATGTGGAACGTGTTTAAATCGTACACCTGGCCAGGGAGACGATGCGAGAGTTAGGCGATCGGCGAGGCGGACTCGTCCGAAAGAGCTCGTCAAAAATGGAAAAATTTATAAAATTTTTATTATTATAGTTGTGCCTCCTAAAAGGCTGCCTACGTACCCTTTGAAAGGGATCAAGTCATTCGTAGTTCATATTACAAAGAGTGAGCTCGTCATGCGAGGTTTTTTTTTTTTTTGTTTTTTTAGTAGTAGTAACGCTTGAGGTTCGCGGAATTGCACGAGCGAGGAATCGGGATCCCGTCCATTGTTACAAGCTCGTAGACGTCTGGCTTGACGATCTTGGAGATGAGGTAAGGGCCTTCCTAATGAGCGCCGAGTTTGCCGGCGTTCATTTCGGCAGTGTTTTCAAAGACCTTGCGGAGGATGAGCTCGCCTTCGGCAAAGTGTCGTGACTGGAATTGGTTGTTGTAGAACTTGGCAGCAGCCTGTTGGTAGTTTTGTATGCGGAGGAGTGTCTTGCCGCGTTCTTCTTCGAGGGTGTCGAGGAGCATTTGATCGTTGAGAGCGGGATCATGGATAAGCATAGAGCGCCTGATTGTTGGAAAGCCGACTTCGGAGGGAGCCATGGCTTCCATTCCGTAAGCAAGAGAGAACGATGTTCGGCCTGTTGATCGGCGTGGAGAGGTGCGGTGCGACCATAAGATGTCATCAAGGCGCTTTTTCAGTCCAGCGATAATTGTTTTGTTCGTGGCTTCGACCTGTCCATTGCCTTGGGGGTAACGGGGTGTGGACTTGCTTAGTCTGATCCGCCACCTGGCGCAAAATCCTTCGAATTGGAGGGAGGTGAACTGGGTGCCGTTATCGGTGACAAATCTCGTACGGAAGCCCGTGTCGACAAATTATATACTTCCAGACGAAGTTCTGCACTTCCCTTGATTGTACGTTGGCGTAAGACTCGGCTTCGACCCATTTTGTGAAGTAATCCGTCATGATTAATAAGTATTTCTTTTGTCGTGACGCGGGGAGAGGTCCGACAATATCCATTGCCCATCGCATAAAGGGATAGGGATAGTCCGAAGGAGTTCGGTTGGTGCGTGGATGATCGGTGAGGGATTTCCGCCGGCCCCCTCGTGTATTTCGCGCATGACTTGTGTCGTTTCAATGCCGGCGATGCATGCGAAGAGAACTCCGGAAGCATTCCAACGAAAAATGTTTAATATGCACTGCGGGTCCGTAGACGTCGAGCGGCCCATTTGTCAAGCGGCACGATTCCGTCAGAAATGTTGTCTCGAATTTCAGTCCGCCAATCTATCAGGGCGCCGCTAGGAGCGTCGCTGATGTCGTGATGGCTGTCAGGAGGACAAGATGCGGGCGGTGCGATGAATAGTACGACACTAGGTGTCTCAAGTAACGGTATGGACTGATCGGTGAGTTCGGTCACAGATTCATGAGCTGACTCCTTGTTTGGCAGATTATTGCTTGGAGCGTCGATACATTCGACAGGTATGATGCGGCGTAGGCCAGGATCAGACGTGGAGGCCAACGTTGCCAAGGCATCGGCGGGTGCGTTATCGCTGTGAGGGATTTTGGCGAGTTCAAAAAGTTCGAACCCACGAGATAGTTCACGTACGACTTGGAGATAGGCGTCCATCCGTTCATTTTTGGCTTCGTAATCACCGCTAAACTGGTTAGTGACGAGTTGAGAATCACAATACGCATGTATTCGTTTTACTCTGATCCCGAAGGCGAGGCAGAGACCGGCGATTAACGCTTCGTTCTCGGCTTCGTTGTTTGACGCGGAAAAAGCGAGACGAAACGATTGCTCAAGTATTTCCCCCGTTGGTGACTCGAGGCGTACTCTGATCCCAGAGCCGTGCCGCGATGATGCTCTGTCGACGTGCAAGATCCATTTTTCTGACCGGGGGACATCCGTAGCGACTTCAGGTGGAAGCTCGATCAAGAAGTCGGCAAGAACTTGTGATTTAGCGCACGTTCGGTTCTTGTACTCGATATCGTACTCGCTTAGTTCGATGGCCCACTTAGCGAGTCTGTCGGATTGACTGGGGCTGTGCAGAATCATCCGAAGGGGTTGGTTCGTCGAGACCATGACGGTGTGGGACTGGAAGTATGGCCGTAGCTTTCGTGCTGAGATGACCAACGCAAATGCAAGCTTCTCGAGAGTGGGGTAGCGTAGCTCAACTCCGTCCAACGTCTTGCTGATATAGAATATGGGACGTTGTTCTCCGCGGTCTTCCTTGACGAGTACTCCGCTGATCGCCGCGCTTGAGACGGAGATGTATAGATATAACATCTCCCCCTGGTCCGGTTTGGCCAAAACTGGCAGAGTTGAGAGATAGTCCTTTAGCTGCGTGAAAGAGTCTTCGCACTTATTGTCCCACACGAATTGCTTATTGGTCCGTATAAGCTGGTAGAAGGGGAGACATTTATCGGTGGAACGAGATATAAACCGGTTAAGCGCGGCAATGCGACCGGTGAGTCGTTGTACTTCGCGGGTATTTTTTGGGGATGGTAAGTCGATGAGTGTTGAGATTTGCTTCGGGTTAGCCTCTATCCCTGGTTTAGTAACGAGATATCCCAAGAATTCTCTGGAAGTGACGCCGAACGTACACTTCGCCGGATTCAGTTTTATACTGTATTTATCTAATACTTCAAAGCATTCCTTCAAATGCGAGATGTGCTCTTCCGTGCAGGCAGACTTGACGAGAATGTCGTCGATGTAAACTTCCATGGTATGACCGATCTGGTTGGCGAACATGCGATTCACCAGTCGTTGATAGGTTGCTCCAGCATTTTTGAGTCCGAACGGCATCACCTTAAAGCAAAAGGTTCCCTGGTCTGTAATAAATGCCGTCTTCTCGCGATCGTTTTTATGCATGAGGATCTGATTGTAGCCAGAAAAGGTGTCCATGAAGGATAGCAGCTCGTTGCCAGCCGTGGCTTCAACGATTTGGTCGATGCATGGGAGAGGGAAGCTATCCTTGGGGCAAGCTTTGTTGAGATCGGTGAAATCGATACAGACCCGCCACTTTTTGTTCTTTTTTTTACGACGACTGGGTTGCTAAGCCATTCTGGGTATTAAACCTCGACAATAGATCCGGCGTCAAGCAGTTTTTTGACCTCTTCATTGACCGCGTTGGCTCGATCAGGACCGAGTTTTCGTCTCTTTTGTTTGACAGGTTTGTAGGTGGGATCGGCGTTAAGTTCGTGGCAGGTGATTTCTGGGGCAACTCCTACCATGTCTTCCACTGACCATGCAAATGTCGTGACGTGCCGACGAAGAAACTGTATGAGGTCGTCTTTTATTGTTGGAAGCAGATTGGCGCCGATGCTGACGCACCGCGTTGGGTCGGAGGAGTCGATGTTGACCTGGACGATTGATTCTGTACGCGGGGGAGGGAGTAAGTCACCTGGCTGACCGGGATCGGTGATCGTGAAAGTTTTTGCATTGCGAAGTCGACGTTCAATGATGAAGCAAGTGCGTGCCATGACCGGATCACCACGCAACGTATATATCCCTCGCGGTGTCGGGAATTTTACGCACTGATGATATGTTAACGCGACAGCCTTTATTTGGTGTATCCATGGTGTGCCGAGGATGACGTTGTAAACAAACGGCTTATCGACGACTGCGAAGTTAAAACAATTCATGGTCCCGCCGACGTATACCGGCAACATTATTGTCCCAATGGTCATTACTGTATCTCCGTCGAAACCCGTCAATGGCTGGACGTCGTGCTGGATCAGGCCCAAGTCCACCTCCATCTGTAAAAGTACGTTTTTGAAAATTATGATGACCGAGCTTCCTGTATCGATGAGGATTTTCATCACAAGACTTTCTCGGATTACTAACTCGAGGACCAGCGGATCGTTATGCGGGTCAGTCATCCCAGCTGCGTCAGCGTCGGTAAATGTTATTGAATTCGTGCTTGCCAATGGTGACGGACTGTTTGCGGCCTGCGCACGATTTCTCTCGTCTTGGCGACGATAACTTTTGATCGATCTGACAGAATCGCGACACGATGTCAGGCCTCCTATGATCATATTAATTCGTCGACGCAGAATAGGAGCCTCGCAATCTTGCTGCGTTGCTTCATAAGGTCGTTTCGGAGGAACAGGGAGCTGATTGTTGCCGCGCATACGGTCGCCCTGTCGGGGTTCTTCTGTTCTATAACTCTCATTTCGCCTACCACGATTATCGGTTTTAGCTTGCGGATACGAATCGTCTTTGTTTGCGTCGTTCAGATTCAATGTCAATATCACCTTTCTTGAACTTTGAGAGAAGTAGACGTTGGAGCTGTCGACATTCTTCGGTTGAATGGCCGGATATCTTATGAAAGTCGCAATAAGTTTGGTGGGGCTTCGCATCAGTCTCGCGGTAGTACTTGTTCCATGGTTTGGGAAGCTGCGCTTCCGGACCACCGCTAGCGTATGTTGACGCTTTTCTGCCTCTTTCGCCTCTGGCATAGTCTTTATCATAGTGCTGGCGAGGCTCGAAGTGTTCGTCGCGTGGCCGTTCCTTTGCACTTGATGCATTCGGTTGTCGCTGAACCATGGCGGCCTGTTTTTCCTCAATTTCAATGAATCGGTTAGCGCGATGCAGTGCGTCATCCAATGTCGCTGGTTGGGTAATCACGAGATCTTCTCTGAATCGTGATCCGTAGGAGACTGCGTTCCGCAGGGCGGCGATTACGGCATCGTCAGCTATAGCGATGCTGGAGACGACCTTTTTAAATCGTTCGATGAATGCTCTTAGCGATTCGTCAGCCTTCTGTGACATAGTCCAGAGATTAGCATTTGAGGCGCCTTTAGTCATGTAGATCGAATGATGTTGCAAAAAGGTCGATATCAGCTGGTAGTAGCTGCCGATCAATTTGGCCGCAAGTCGTGAAAACCAGCTAAGCGCATCCTCGGCTAAATTTTCCACGAAGATTTGACAGCTCCCGGCTTCGCGTTCGGCATCGGAGAAGTGTGCTCGGTTGATCGCGAGATTGATGGTCTTCAGGAAAGGCTTCGGATCAGGGAGACCATTGCATGGGTTCACCTTGACCTTATTGACGTATTTAACTCTTACTTCCGAGATACGTGCTGTGAAAGGGGAGCGTTGTGTCTCCTCTAGTACTTTCTCCAGTTCCGGTGCCGAGCTGGTAGCTCGGTGCATTTTCGATGACATGTCTTTTAGCAAGGCGTTCATTCGTTCGATTTCTAGGTCACGGGTGCGGTATGCATCGTCAGCTGCCCGACTAGGCGGATTCTGGCCGTGCGGTAAGTTCTGAGTGCTCGGTAGGTACTGGGCGCGTGGCAGATTCTCACGAACATGTTCGTCAATTGATCCCACAATCACGGATTCTGGTCTTCGCCTTCGATTTTCCGAACGTTCTCCGATGGGGGTTTGCTGGGGTGGAGTCGTGTCTTCATCACCGCTTAATCGGGTATTGTGCCTTCGTCGCCGAAGTCGGTCAATCTGGGTTTGAGAAGCGGTCTGCGCGGTTACGAGGGCGTCAAGCCGCTCCGTTGTTCTCGCGTCCTGCTGATCGAGTCTATCGAGTATGGTCCGCATGAGCTCGTCGAGATGGGTGCCTCTGTCGGCGACTTCGACAGGTTCGGTACCATTGGAACGGCGTCGTTGAGAGCGGCACCTTCGTTTGCTATGTCGATTTCGGCTGCGTCGATTGCGGCCGGAGGTGGCGCAGACAGGCGAGCCGATTGGTCGGATACGTCGGTCCCTTCTTCGCTAGATGTATCCGTCAAGTTACGACGCTTCATCTGAGTAGGTGGAATCATCAATTCTGATCGTCAATGATAAAACAAACGCTTCGTAATGTCCCCACAGACGGCGCCAATTGTTTATACCGAGATTATCACAATGTAATAACTTAGGTTTTATTGGGTGAAACGTTGCGTTTGCTTTTATTAACGATGAATGAGATTAATGATTACAGAGGAATTAGAATACGAATTAAAGCTCTGAGACTAAGCTATGATTCTCTCTCTAATTCTCTGGATAATCCCCCCTCATTGTCTAATGATTTCTTCTGCTATTTATAAGGAGGTTTTCTCGGGTTTCGTGCTCTTCTGCGAAATTCTCATTTTACCCTTCAAATCCAACGGACCTGGTTAAAATACCCATCGATCATTTGAATCCTTATTTAGACCGAAAAACATATCAGGGCCAAGGCCCGTATCCCACATCCTCTATCGCACTTCTCCTCGTTTTATGTATTTAAAGGATGCAACAATTTAGTTTTGGTTTTTTCTTTTGGATGCAAACATTTTTGCAAATTTAATTAAATATAAAAATCTCAAAACAAATAAATAGGAGAGTCTCTGCTTTCTTCTCGAGTTTTTTTTTTCTTTGATTCCCTCAGCCGCGGAGGATTCAAAGATGGCGACGGCGACGAAGGAATCAAGGAAGCAGATTCCGCCGTACATGAAAGCAGTCTCAGGCTCACTAGGCGGAGTCGTCGAGGCTTGTTGTCTCCAACCAATCGACGTAATCAAAACGCGTCTCCAGCTAGATCGCGTCGGCGCTTACAAAGGAATCGCGCACTGTGGTTCAACGGTGATTCGCACCGAAGGAGTTCGCGCTCTCTGGAAAGGTTTAACGCCGTTCGCTACTCACCTCACGCTCAAGTACACGCTTCGGATGGGATCTAACGCCATGTTTCAAACTGCGTTTAAAGATTCCGAGACCGGAAAGGTCAGCAATCGTGGCCGTTTGCTTTCCGGATTCGGCGCCGGTGTTCTTGAAGCTCTCGCCATTGTTACACCCTTTGAGGTATAGAGCTTTCCACCATTTGTTGCCTTTTCGCTTACTTTACGGGACAAAATAAATACTCTGACGAAATCACATGTCTTCCCAAATATTTTATTCCGATTTAGAATCGAATTAATCATTAGTTTATTCATTAGTTAGTGTGGTCAAAGATTTGGTATAATTGTGAATTTGTGCAATAAATTAGTATATATTTAGTCGAAGGAAATAAAAATTATTTCTTCAGATCTGTTTTGATGCTTTTGGTAAATGCCAACGAATCTCTCATGCCAATTCTTGATTCGGAGAATCATGTTCTTGATGATCCATAAACACTAAGTAGAAGCATTTTTAGTCTTCGACTGGTTTCATGTAGTTCTGGTTCAAGAAAACAATCAAATTGTTTATGAAATCTTGCTTGTTTCTATGCATATCTGAGTAAAAACTACTCTTGTTCTTGTGTGGTTAGAGAGATAAGGTTTGATTCTCTTCAGTATGTTTATGCCATGGATTCAAGAGTTTTTGCATCTCAAAATGATTCATTTCACTCAAGTTTGAGTTCTCTGTTCTTGATTTCTTTAAATTTCCAGGTGGTGAAAATTAGACTTCAGCAACAGAAAGGATTAAGTCCTGAGCTCTTCAAATACAAAGGACCTATACATTGTGCTAGAACCATCGTGAGAGAAGAAAGCATACTCGGTTTATGGTCTGGTGCAGCACCAACGGTTATGCGAAACGGCACCAACCAAGCTGTGATGTTCACAGCCAAAAACGCATTTGATGTACTCTTGTGGAATAAACATGAAGGTGACGGTAAAGTCTTGCAGCCATGGCAGTCAATGATCTCAGGGTTTTTAGCTGGAACCGCAGGTCCGTTCTGCACAGGACCATTTGATGTGGTCAAAACGAGGTTGATGGCTCAGAGCAGAGACAGTGAAGGTGGGGTGAAATATAAAGGCATGGTTCATGCCATTAGAACAATTCATGCAGAGGAAGGATTAGTGGCTTTATGGAGAGGGTTATTGCCGAGGTTAATGAGAATTCCTCCAGGACAAGCAATTATGTGGGCTGTTGCTGATCAGGTCACTGGTCTTTATGAGATGAGATATCTCCGGAATGCTCCTTTATAGAGAGACACCTTTTCTTTTAACATAAATCAGTGTTTCTAGTTGGTTTATTTCTGAAAATTCTTGTTAGGATTTCGATTTGATCCTCGCAAAAACGATTTGATCAAGAAAAATAAAACTAATGGCACAATTTGTAACGATTTTACTATAATCAAATTTTGGGAGCTCCATTTTGTCCCTGTTGTCAGTAGTTAAATAAGTTTATTACAAAAGCATGGCAATATTAGGCTTAAAAACATAGAAGTGACACCACTGATTAAATTTGCCAACAGTGTCAGGTGAACTCAGTTTTTCACTAAAAACTACTAATTAACTTGAAATTGTAACGTCCATATTACTTTTGGGCTGGGGTCATTTTATTATGGGCCACGTGTGGAACATAATTAGAGGCCCACATATTTCAACCGCACTTGCCAAATTCCCTTTATATATTAATGCAAACGCTGCTTTAGCTTTAACCAAAAAACCCTAGTTAGCCGCCGCCATCATCGTCGCAACCTCTCCTTTTTATAGACGCTTCTGTTTAGAGTTCTATCTATCTTCCTCTAGTGTTCTTTAAAACGTTGTTCATTTTTTTTTCCTAATGAGGATTACATATCAAAAAGCTATGGATCTGTTAATCAGATCCATATGATGCTATATTGTCATAGTTACTCTGATGGGAAATTATTTTGGTTTTAAAAACAAATTTCTATACTTTTTTTTTTTTTAGTAATATGAAAAAATTGGGCATCCTTTTTGCCGAGATGATTATAAAAATCGAATCTTTTGAATCAAGAATGGTTTTATAGTAAGTGATAGGCAACTTTTTGCCGAGTGAATCGAACATCGATCTCTCTCTTTTTCCCAGTTGCCTAAATCATGTAATGGCTGCGTGAGGAATATTTTGATCGGTTATGTAATTTTTGATATAACTGATCTTTTCCTCTTTGCTGCTACATTATTTTGTTCCAATCTTTTGGAAAATTATGTTTAATGGGTGCTATAAAAGAGGCTGTTTCTCATGTTTTAGTTGGATTATGGAGGCGTGACATTAAGTCCAGATCGATTCTATAAGCTTTGGTGAGAAGATTTAGTAATATATGAATGATCCTTTTATGCCCTCACCATCTTACATAATATGAAATATATTCATCAGAGTGATATCAATGCAATTTGCATAAGTTGAACTTAGAAGACTCCGCATTGAATTGCATAACATGTTTGAAGGTTCTCGCGCACTGAATTTCATAATTAAATCTGGTTGGTTGGTTTTGTCTCTTTCACCTAACCTTCTGAGTAGGAGTCTCTCATTTTGGGCCGATGCTACAAAGTTATGCATAATAAAGATAAGGTTTCATTTGGGCCCAAAGTGTTCGCAAATTAGATGCACTCAACAGTTTCTTGTGACCTACGTCACGGATAACGATAGTTATTGAAACAAGGAGCCGCTGAACGTCAAATGTCATCAATATAATCACTACATTTCACCTTTTAGTGGACAAGAATTTTCGGTTATCCATAATGTTCAACACTTAAACGGGTCTACTTCAATAAAGATAACACAGTTATTTCGATATTTTCTCTTGAACCATGTATGTTCGTAATGGTTTTACGATTTCAAACTAGCTCTAGCTTGACGAAGAAACGTTCTAGTAGTCATATAATTTAATTGATATCTTTTTCCAAAAAGAAGATGTATGAAATTGATCATCAAGGAGATGACAAGTGGGGAATATATTACCGACGACTCTGTTGGTTTGACTTTTGAGTCTTTGAGAAACAAAACAAAGAGCTAGCTTTGTAGGTAATCACTAAACACGTTAGAAATAACTGCGAAAAAAAAATACACGTTGTAATATACATTGTTTTATAACATGTTCTCTAGCGATACCCTCCCTCTACCTCCTCTTACTTATCAACGTGGTTTCGTCTCTTTCAGCCTGTTTAGGTTTGTTGTTAGTTTCATCGGATCTGTAATACTCGGATTGACTTTGTTGACAGCCAGTTTATAGGTTTGCTTTTATAAAATGGTACTAGTTAAAAAAAAAAAAAAAAAACAAACCATGTTCTCACTTCTCACACGTTAATGAGGCCATGTTGTTATACATTGATAAATTTTAAAAGTCTCCAGGTGATGGAATATTGTTATAACATGAACCACGCTTATTATAAAGTATTCCATTTAAACGTTAATGAAATAACAATATTCCATCACCTGGAGACTATTCTTTGTTCATGTTAATATGCTATATATAACAAATACTTTAAAATAAGCGTGGTAAGTTTACTGGCATTTATAAAAGCGTAATTTTCTCGTTGTAATGAGAACAAAAACAATTTGTTCCCGAGTAACAGAATAAGCAATGATGAAGCGTTTCATTATATAAGAAGCAAGGAAACAGAAAGACTCGAAATGGTGTTAAATATGGCCCATATACACATGTATTTTAAGTTTTCTTCCCAATTATGTTTTAATACATGTGAAGGATTAGGGTATATTTGGCCATGCATAAACTAAACCAAGAATTAGGATAAGCACGAACATATTGAGTGGGATCAGGGTGTAATATTCCAATTTTATTAATGTCCTTGCGTGCATCACATGTAAATTATTGAATTCTAATATGGATACTAATTTCTTTCAAGATAATAAAAGTCTTGAACAATACGACTCAGTATTTCTTTATAAACAATTAAAATATATTCTTTTCGTTTCTTTGGCACGTTGAGTTAATGTGCTCTTTATACCATAGTTAAGAGGAGAATCACAGGATTAATGATGCATTAATGTTTAATCTTGGCAAACAAGTTCAGAGAGGAAAATCAGAGGATTAATGCTATGTCTAATGGAACATTTGTTTTAGGTCAATTCTCACAAATAGCACAAAAATAAGTTTTGTTTCATTCTCAAAGTTTCAAAAATAACACAAATTTAATATAAATAAAAATCTTAATTTTGGGGACGATTTAAAAAAATGTCAAAATTGCCTAGAAAATAAACCTTAAACCCTAAAAACTAAATCTTAAATCCAAAATACTAAACCCAAACCCAAGATTTTAAATTATTTTAGTGTTATTTTTAGAAATTTGTGGAGTGTGGACAATAATTGTCCACAAAATTCTATGGTATTTCTCTATTTTTTTAACATAATATGTATTTTCGTATAAAAAATTATAGAAATATTTAAGAAATTTATTACAAAATAAATTGGTAGTGGGAATTAACTAAATGTAAAATGACAGCAAATAAATCGCAAATATTTTCATTTAAATCTTTTGCTTTTAGCACAAGAAAGCCAGAAACCGAAACGTATGCAACCGCCTTATGTAATTCTCATACTCTCTACTCCATACAACTATATAATCCACCTTCTAGCTGCATTATATTACTCATCAAAAAAACTAAAAAGAGTTTTATAATCATATCTTAATTAAGCTAATTTCCCAATGGACACCAAAATAGGATCCATCGACACATGTAAGCCACCAACTGGCGACGTCGGAAGTCCACCAAGCAACGCCGTCGCAACAATCCAGGACTCCGCTCCCACCACCGTAACATCCCTCGGCTCCTCCGAAGCGACTTTAGGACGTCACTTAGCCCGCCGTCTTGTCCAAGCCGGAGTCACCGACATTTTCTCCGTTCCCGGTGATTTCAACCTAACTCTGCTCGATCACCTCATCGCCGAGCCGGAGCTCAACAACATCGGCTGCTGCAACGAGCTAAATGCCGGTTACGCCGCCGATGGTTACGCTCGATCTCGTGGAGTCGGTGCTTGCGTCGTGACCTTCACCGTTGGTGGACTAAGCGTTTTGAACGCGATCGCTGGTGCATACAGTGAGAATCTGCCACTTATCTGTATCGTGGGAGGTCCTAACTCCAACGATTTTGGCACTAACCGGATTCTTCATCACACCATTGGTTTACCTGATTTTAGCCAAGAGCTTAGGTGTTTCCAAACTGTTACTTGCTATCAGGTATAACACACAAAAACCATATCATATTCAATCTTTATCATCACAAGATTAGCGTGAGATTTTTGACTGTTTTTTTTTGTCAGGCTGTGGTGAACCATTTGGAGGATGCTCATGAACAGATTGATAAGGCGATATCAACAGCTTTGAAAGAGAGCAAGCCTGTGTACATTAGCATCAGCTGTAACTTAGCTGCCATTCCTCATCCTACGTTCGCTCGTGATCCTGTCCCTTTTGCCCTAACTCCAAGGTAATATAACTGATGAATCCTAATCTCTTTAAGATTCAAGCTTAATAAAGTATGGATTGTTTCTTAGGTTGAGCAACAAGATGGGTCTAGAAGCTGCGGTGGTAGCAACATTGGAGTTTCTGAACAAGGCTGTGAAGCCAGTTATGGTTGGTGGTCCCAAGTTGCGTGTGGCTAAAGCTAGTGATGCCTTTGTGGAGCTAGCTGATGCTTCAGGCTACGCCATGGCAGTGATGCCTTCTGCAAAAGGCTTTGTACCAGAGAAGCATCCTCATTTCATTGGCACTTACTGGGGAGCAGTTAGCACACCTTTCTGCAATGAGATTGTCGAATCTGCGGATGCTTACATTTTCGCAGGTCCAATCTTCAACGACTACAGCTCCGTTAGTTACTCCCTTCTCCTCAAGAAAGAAAAAGCCATCATTGTGCATCCTGATCGTGTCGTTGTGGCTAATGGTCCTACGTTTGGTTGCGTTCGGATGAGCGAATTCTTCAGAGCATTGGCTAAGAGGGTGAAGCGCAACGAGACGGCTTATGAGAACTACCATAGGATCTTTGTCCCTGAAGGTAAGCCACTGAAATGCAAACCAGGAGAGCCTCTGAGAATCAACGCAATGTTCCAACACATTCAGAAGATGCTCTCTAGTGAAACTGCTGTGTTTGCTGAAACTGGTGATTCTTGGTTTAATTGCCAGAAACTCAAGCTGCCTAAAGGATGTGGGTACGTATCCAACAAAAATACCAAGTCTTTTACATTTAACATAGTGAAAACAATGAAACAAACACAAAGATTTGAAAAAAATTGTTCTGTATTGTAGGTACGAGTTTCAGATGCAGTATGGATCAATCGGTTGGGCTGTTGGTGCAACTCTGGGATACGCACAGGCTGCACCAGAGAAGAGAATGTTGTCTTTCATCGGAGACGGGAGTTTCCAAGTGACGGCTCAGGACATATCCACGATGATTCGTAACTGACAAAAGACGATAATCTTCCTGATTAACAACGGTGGCTACACCATTGAAGTCGAGATTCACGATGGTCCTTACAACGTGATCAAGAACTGGAACTACACTGCTCTCGTCGATGCCATTCATAACGGTGAAGGCAAATGCTGGACCGCAAAGGTAATTTAATGATTACAGTTGGATATTAAACATATGAATTTTGTGTTGAAGTAACATTATGAATGTTGTGTGTTTGGTAGGTGAGATACGAGGAGGAGTTAGTGGAAGCGATTAAGACGGCTACTTCGGAGAAGAAAGATTGTCTTTGTTTCATTGAAGTGATTGTTCACAAAGATGATACGAGCAAAGAGTTGCTTGAGTGGGGATCACGCGTCGCTGCTGCTAATGGTCGTCCTCCCAATCCTCAGTAGAAGAAGCAAGAGAAACGTATCTTGAGTGTCGCTCAAGCATCTCTCGTTTCTTAGCAATTGAATCTCATTGTTTCCTGTTTTTCTTTCTTTTATGTTTCAAGTATTTTATTATTTCCCTACTGGTTTCGAATTTCCGACCGTTGGTTTCAGTATCTTTCCAATTAGTGAACCTTTGATGGTGAAATAAAGTTCCTTCTCCATTATAAACTTCAATATTTGTGCCTTTTCTTATACGTAAACTTCGAATAAATCCAACTGATTCAGTCTAAATCAAACATTTTAAAACCATCTCAAGACTCGATTCGGTTAAAATTATAACATCTCGACTCTTTTTTCTTGTTTTTCACTTTTGCTTTTTATCTCTCTTTGTTTTTCTTACCATATAACTCAAGAACCAAACCAATAACTTAATAACCAGAAAAACAAAAACCTAAGAACCGAGCTGATCTTTTACAGAGTCTGAATCTGAACCAAAATCACAACATATTTAGCCCGTTAAAAGCTAGATTTCCATAAAAAGTATACACTAATTCCTAACCAAAATAGAACCGGTCGTTATAGCTATGTCTCTGGTCGAGCCACAAGGCGATTGTTTTGGAGTAAATGGTCAGGAAACTGAGAACGGCAGCTTCTGACATGTGATTTGAGTTTGGGAATATTTGGGTGTGCACTTCTACACCGATTGCAACGCAGCTCACCTTTCAACAGATCTTCGCTCCCCACATTGGCCTTGCCTTGGCTCTTGACCTCTTCAAGTACATCAACTGAGTCACGGAAGAATGAGGACGTGAAAGAGTTCCAGTGTTTCTTGTTCTTCAAACTATCTGAATCAAAGTCTTGGCTTATAACGTGTAAGTGTAGTTGTCGCATCGACGGAACCTGAAAGAGAAAAGTCAATGTATGTTAAACGTATCAATTTCAATGATTTTGCTAATGAACTCTTAGCTTTAAACTCTAAAACGAGCAACAGAAAGTGCAAATCTGAAGTCTAAACTCAAGGAAACCGAAAATTCATCAATGCTCTGAATGTAAAGGATGACTTAAGTACCGAGTGATATCCAAGGCGGAAGATAAGAGATGCATCCTCGTTCTGGAATCTATTGACCCATTTCAGACCAACATTGTGCATTTCCTGCAGAAGTTGAAGATTCTCCTTGCGAACGTCTTCTAGCCCATCTAGACTCTCCTGTCTCGCCAGTACTAGCACGTGTTTCCGCGCCTAAACCCGATTGAAAAGTCTTGTTTTGTCATCTGTCTCATGAAGAAAGATACTATATCTATAAATCAGCATCAAGACTTTTACCTTTGGGTACTGATCGTTTATCACAACGATGTTGTCTGAAAATTCTAGCACGACATTCTCATGTCTCTCTGGGTGCATCGCGATGCTGTGGAGAGCCAATGCCCATGTGCTCCACCCTTTACTCATCTTCTTTCCCAGAGACCCTGATTCCAAATTATTAGTTATGGTCTTATCTTGTGATCCTTTGTACTTTTTGATTCTCTCAGAGTCCTCCTTAATATTCTCACCAGAATCTAACACAGCTGTTTGATTGCTTCGTTTGGGCAACTTTGATTGATCTTGTACTACCGATAGAAAACCTTCAAATAGAGATGTGTAAGCCTCCTGGAGAGTTTTGCAGCCCTTGGTGTAGTCGTTGTTAAGGTTGTCTGGTCGGTTTGGGTTCATGTTTGGTCCTAGAACATGTATGACATGTGTAATACCTTCTGCATTGTGTAAAGGGCAAGTAGAAGGAAGAGGAACTACCATGGCTTTTCCAGGAAGAAGAGTGTTTGCTCGTACTCTTGTCGCTGTCTCGAGATCTGGACCAGCAGCTTTGAATATTGCTGCATTCACACCTCCACCTCCAGGTTTAAGCCGCCTGCACATAACTTACCAAATTAGCTATTAATGGAAGATGTATCCTCCTAATCTTACTCAATAAGTTGGTGCATTTTACTGAAGAGCAAGAAAATAATGGAAGCTTACCAGTTAGTAGCATTAGCTATAACATTGCAGTGTAGACCACCTTCAGAACGAAGCTTAGTTATGTCCCCGACAAATGTGAAGAATCTCGCTGAGTCAATGTTCTTCTGAGAAGCCTTAGCTTTGACCAGAGACAGAATCTTTGACCCGTGGCTCAAGTCCACCAAGACAAGACGCGCAGTCCCAATTTTAGGCAAGAATTCCTCTGCTTTCTCGACAATGATATCAGAAGCCTTTTCAAGATCAAACTGAAAATCCGCAGTCGAAATCGATGGGAATGCCAGTGTAGGTACAATATCAGCAGAACCAAGCTTAGCTGGCGAAACTCGGAAATTTTCTGTCTTTTCATTAGCTTTGCGCATTGTGTTAGTAACTTCATTAGAAGATGAACCAGGAAGAGCATTGACTTTCTTAAAGAACTTCATTATACCGGATTGGCTTTTAGTGTCTGATTTTTTTTCGCCAAAACAGCCAGAAGGAAGAGTATCCATTGGACCAAGCTTGATGTATGTGTTAACAGCTTTTTCAACATCTGTGTCGTTGTAACAAAACATAACCCGAGAAAACCCTTCATTCACTTTCGGAAGTTCCTTACTCTGAAGCATCTTATTCACAACAGCTGCAGCTCTTCCGCCTTGTAGATTTCCTTCATGACTTGTTCTTCTGACTGATCTAGATATACAAACCTGAGCAGAAAGCTCCAGAACCACTGCATGGACTTCAACCTCAGGACCACCGAGCTTAATAAACTCAGAGCGCTGCTCCCTGTCAAGATTGCATCTGTCTATAAAAACGCTCTTGCCTGCCTTAAGGGAATCTATTGCCATCTTTAAACACTGAGCCTTTGTTCCAGCTTTGCCATTGTTAATAATGTCCTAAAATAGGTAAACAAATGAAATCTAAGCGAACACAAAATCTTAAATTGATAGCAACCAAATTTCTCAAATAAGACAGATATCTTATCGGTATCACCATGCTCTAGTTCTAAAGATTTGTGACACCGTAAAGATTTGTTCTTTGAGTAAAGATAGCAGAACGTTTTGTAATCTCATAAGTTCATCCACAAATCAGGAGCGAGCTCGATTCTCACTTCAGGTAATTTACACCCAAATACTTAGTCTCGTTGAGGAATTTCATCAGCCAGCTTGTGTGCAATATAAAACAATCGATAGAGAGTGAGAAAAAACGAGAAACCTGGCAGATGCGAGACCAAGGGCGATGAGACGATCGCATTACGGTGTCACAAAACGTCGATTTGCCGCTTCCCGGCGGACCAATCAGAAGCACCACTATCTGCTTCGTCTTCTCTGCTTCAGTTTTAACCATTATCGTCGTAAACTCATCAGAAAAGCTTCAATTTTAGAAACACTACAGAAATTTAAGGAGAATTGATTCAGCAAAGGTTTGATTTTTGTACCAGAATCTTCGATTTGCGATTCCATTTTCTCTCGTTGATCGGAGAACCCGTCTCTATGTTTCTTCGATTTTACAATTGCGGTGGAGCCTCGTAATGCGTGTCGTATGGCAAGCGTGTGTTTAGAATACGTGGCGTCTCCGCATAATGGAAACGACGTGTTGTTTGCCAATTTACAATAATAACGCTCTGATGTCTATATGGAACCAGTGACCAAAAGAATCCAAATTTTAATATAATAATAAAAATATATATTTTAAACATTGTCTAAAATTATTTATTTATTTATTTAAATTATTATTAAAATTATGTGTAAAATATATTTAATTATAATTAAAAAAATAATTTTAAAATTAAAATAACTGAAATCAAAATCATTTTTTTAAAGAAATATTAAATCTTTTTTTTCTAATTTTGTCAACAATATTATTTTCTAATCAATTTAGAGATATTCTGAAGATTTTATTAAAAAATTTCTTCTCATTGTTTGATCATATTTTTAAAATATTTAAACTAATACATATTTCATATAATAAATAAATATCTACATTTTTTGCATATGTTGTTATTCGAAATTTTAAAAACATGTTTAAAAATTTTGTTGTAAAAAATGAAGTATCATGAAGATTTTTAAAATATTTAAGAACTTTTTTTTACCAAACATTAATGGAGCATAAAGATCAGTAAATTTGAAATCGGAGTATAGAATTATTTTTTTGTATTATAATACATAAATTAACTATGTTACTATGAAATTAATTATTAATTAAAAAGTACTATAATTCAATTACAATTTAATATTTTTATTAAATGTAGAATTATTTAAATAAATTATTTTCAATATATAGATATATGTATAATAAATTGAATATATACACATTCAATTATAATATAAGTGGACTAACATATTGTAAAATTTTAACGATTCAGAAACTGAAAATAATAAAGATTGAAAATATGACAAAACACAACATACGATAATTATATATCTTATATGATAAATAGTTATGTAATATTAAAACCAAAAAAAAAATATTTTAACAGAAAAATACAACAACCGAATAACGCTATTTACAACATTTAGCTATGTTACTTATAATAAAAAAATAAATACATTTTTTTAATCAGAATTTTAAAATTTTATAAATAATAAATTATTATATACAGAACAATAAATTAAATTTTTGTTTTGCAGGTTAAAATCCTAGTTATTAATGGTAATGTATAGAGAAATAATTCAAGCTTGCCGATGGAAATGGAAAAATTAAACATTTATAGAAAGTCATTCTTATTTTTAAATGGAAACAGCCAATACTATGTTAATTAGTCTCATTCGCATATATATAGTACATTACACTGATACACACAGATATATAAGTTCAAATTTAATTAAAATGCATATAATCAAAATCCTTAAACTAAAGTTACAAAAGATTGCGACAGTAAGGATGACGGTAGATTCTGTATTGTAAATCACATATTGTTGCATATGGCAACGACTAAAACGAGCCACGTTCTTGCTCATCATCAACCGTACCAAACCACGGCGTATACTCCGACCCTGTAACCGTAAGTGGCATGCCTTGTGAATACGTCTCCATAACAGGGGCATAATCATCATGACCAAAGAGTCTTGGTCCAAATTCTCCGGCGGCGGGAGAGTAAGTAGAAGACGACGTAGTTTCGTGGTCGTTTAAGAAGAGAAGCATGTTTTGGTGAAACCAGATCTGAGCTTTCAGGAACTTGACGTAGCTAATGGCTTCGTCAAGCATAGAGACAGTGTCCATCTTCCCACCACCAGGGACCATGTTTTGTAGAATCTTGAAACGGTCGCTTATTCGGTGCCGTCTCTCACGCGCCGCCACGCTCTGTGGGTCGGTCGATAACGTGGACGTTGACCTTGACCGTTTTGTGTTTCCGGTTTTGCTCTTGTGACCGTGGAAAGAGGAAGAGGACGAGGAAGTGGTGGATGATGAATTAGGGTTTTGGCTACGAAGATTGAAATGATCCATTGTGATTGTTGTCGTTTATAATTGTTACGTAGTATGCGTATATATATAGTTATATACGAACTGATTTAGTGCTAACGTTGGTTAATTATATCGTGGGTCCATTGATCGTGATGTTTTGTTGTGTATATATAAAATGAAAGTATGTATAGACGGCGAAAGGGTACATTGATTTACACAACATAGAAGATAACTTGACTTTAATTTGACGGATGTATATAACAAATTTTCTCTAATGTTTCGAGACACACGTCAAAAATATATGTGATGTCATTTTCTACGAAAAAAAAAAAGACAGTAATGATGTATGGCATTATTATACTGTAGTACGATCCAGATCTAATTAGACAATACTTATTAAAAAGTTATCTACACACTACCAGATAAATTGATGAAGTTCTGAATGGTAACATTCGAAACAACTGTAAAAAAAATATGATGCGGTTCTAATAGTAAATATATATTTTTTATTTTTATTTTTTCTTGTTACTATAAGAACCAAACCACACAATGCAGTTCCGTCTTGATTTACAATACACTACTAACATTTGAAAAAATTAAATTATCTCTAAATATATGGAAGAGCACGTGAGGCTCCGGGTTTCACGTAGTAGTGGGGTTCGGTGAAAACATTGGGCTGAAGTGCAGACGAAAAACCAAACCCTAATCATTTCTTACAACTCAAACTCTATGTACTGTCTTCTCAAACAACTACCACATTACCAACGTTTATGTACAGTACATGTCCCAATCCTTTGATATGTCGTCGTTCTTCTCTCATAGCTCAATACAAATTCTATCATTGTATCACTAAAAACTATATATATGCTCAAATAAGTAAATAAGTAATTAAGTTGCACGTAATAAAAAAAAAAAAATTGATTCAGTTGAAGTAGAATTGCAAATTTGATTTTCTTTCTCCTTTTGAATAAAACACATTTCAATCTGTACAAGTAAGAAAAATAGTAAGTATGATTTGAAAAGACCTTTTAACAACAACTATGCTGGAAAGACGCATGAGCTTGAAATAGTGACAATAATATCAAGGATTTGGTCATTCTGTTCTTTCTATTTTATTATCTACGCCATTCCCTTTGTTAATATAGAAAGCAGTATTACGGAATTTTAAACAACGATTTCTTAAGTTGTACTTTTTGTTAAATTAACTTATACAAGTTTAACTGAGAGATTGGTAACTGTCGTCTCGGCTGTTGAGTGAATGAGACGTTACTTTTACGTGAGATAAAAATTTCCGATTAATTTGCTTTTTCAATTATTTTCCTTAAATCGCCTATTTACCCCCAGTTGCTATTACTTCCTACGAAATAACGAAATTTTAAAGACTAAACCTGATTTGGTAATTAAACAAAAAAGGTTTTGAAAGCTACGGTTTGAACATATCTAAAAAGCTATGTTAGAAAAAAATGTTTCGATTGTTAATTACTCTGTGGAGTAATTAAACTTTAAACACTAAATCTCATTTATAGGTTATTATATATAGATAAATGTGTAGAAGAATAACAGATGAAATGAAAACCCGAAAGAAAAATTCTTGTATTAAATGTTATAGATGCATATACAGTGTAATCAAGTTATTTTTGGGGTTTTAATGAATATTTACATTCTTATCAAAAAAACATTATTTTTGGATTAAACAGTGTGTTATTAGTTCCCAGAGTATAAAGTGTTTTGAAATGAAAAGGACTCGGGATTATGGATGGTTATAGACCTACCTTGCCAAACTAGATCAACGAAGCTAAGGAGAAAAAATGAATAAATTAATATAAGGTGTAGTAGTTACATAAGCAAACTAAATGCGAAAGCGAAGTTTTGGATTTTGGTGATGGTGATGGACTCATGTTACTGTCTGCATTTATTTTGGCACCTTTCCAGCCACATAGTGACTCAGACACAATAAAATTAGAAGATGTTCTCTGTACATACACATAATTATATATATATATATATATATATATATATTAGAATAGTATGAATTACATTGTATAGATTGGGAGTAAAGTTTCTTTTAGCTTACTCTACATAATACTCATCTGTATATATATAGAAAACTGTACATTCTTGATAATTAATGAGAAAATACATTTTATTTTGTCTCTCTCTTAATATGGTATCAGAGCAAAATAACAGAAAATTTTAGAAGCTTCCGCCATTTTCTTTCTCATTCCTTTATCGTCTTCTTCGATCGAGAAATTGAGCTTCGATCTTCAGCGATGAGCTTCCCAATCTCTCTATTGATTGTTCGATTCATCTTCACCTTTTGTTGTGTTGTAATTGATTTTTCTCAATCGTTTATTTCATCTTCTTGTTCGCGATTTTGCTATAGATTTGTGCTGGTTCTTTGGTTACTTTCATCTAGCACAGTCTTTCGCCATTATCCTCCTTCTCGAGCTTTGGGATGGGAACGATTTCACCAAATCGCACAACAATTCCACCGAATCTTGACTGCAATCGTCAATCTATGGATCAATATGAGAATCCTTACTTTCTTCACTCATTAGACCACGCAGGGTTGGTTCTGGTTTCTGATCGGCTTGCTTCCGGCTCCGATTTCCATTCTTGGCGTCGATCTGTTCGTATGGCGCTCAATGTCCGGAACAAGCTTGGGTTTATTGATGGTACTATTTCTCAACCTCTTAGTAATCATCGTGATGCTGGATCTTGGTCTCGATGCAATGATATGGTTGCTACTTGGCTTATGAATTCTGTTAGCAAGAAAATAGGACAGAGTTTGTTGTTTATCTCTACTGCTGAGGGTATTTGAAAGAATCTTATGGCTAGGTTTAAGCAAGATGATGCACCTAGGGTCTTTCAAATAGAACAACGTTTGAATTCCCTACAACAGGGGTCTATGGATATTACTACCTATTACACAGAGTTGGTTACTCTTTGGGAAGAATATAAGAACTATGTTGAATTGCCTTTGTGTACTTGTGGCAAATGCGAATGTAATGCTGCAATTTTATGGGAAAAGTTACAGCAACGAAGTAGAGTCACTAAGTTTCTGATGGGGTTAAATGAAGTGTATGAGCCGACTAGAAGACACATATTGATGTTGAAACCTATTCCTTCTATAGAGGATGTGTTTAATATGGTGGCACAGGATGAGAGACAAAAGTCTATCAAGCCGTCTACAAAGCTAGACAATGTTGCTTTTCAGAGTACTGGACATGTTGATTCATGTTTTTATGGTAGTAATGAGACTGTGAATTCTGGATGTTACACTGGACCAACAGAGAATACTGCTTACGTTACTTTCAAGCCTAATCAAAGACCTTATTGTACTCATTGTGGTCGTTCTGGGCATACTATGCAGAAGTGTTACAAGCTCAATGGTTATCCACCTGGTCATAAGTTGTCTCAAAGGCCATCTTCTCAGAATTATTTTCAACCTCGTGGTCAACATCAACAAGGTTCCCGTCCTTCATTTCCTCAGCAGAGTCAGTTTCAATATTCAAAGCCTGCTGCAGTGGCAAATGTAATTATAGGCTCCTCTTATATGCCATCTCCTGCATTGACTGCAACTAATCTTGATCTCAGTCGATTTAGTCAAGATCAAGTACATTCTCTCATTCAACAGCTCAACACTCATCTCCGAGTTCCAGAGCAGTCATCTCCTTTCCCATCTACATCTGCAACCATCACAGAACATGGAGTCATGGCTGCTACATCTACTTCTGGTACTGTTTCAATTGATTTTCCCTCTTCCAGTTTGCGCTATGAAAATCATAGTTTCACTTTTCAACACCACTGTCTTTCTTCTCTCTATTCTGTTTTACCTAATGGTGCTTGGATAATTGACAGTGGAGCAACTAGCCATGTTTGTTCTGATTTTACAATGTTTAGTGAAATTTTTCCTGTTACAGATGTGACAGTCTCTCTTCCAAATGGCACTAGAGTACCTATTAGTCACACAGGCACAGTGCATATTTCTTCTTCATTAATCTTTCATGATGTCCTTTATGTGTCTACTTTCAAATTTAATTTGATCAGTGTTAGTTCTTTATTGACATATGAGCATTGTTCTGCACATTTTTACTCTGATGCTTGTTTTATTCAGGACCATATTCAGGGCTTGACGATTGGTAGAGGAACTCTCATACATAGTCTTTATATCTTGGAGACTAATGTCATCTCTCCCTCTACCAACTCTCACTCTACCAATTTCTATGGATCCTTGTTAGTGGATGGCACTCTATGGCACCAACGCCTAGGACATCCATCTTCTGCCAAGTTACAGTATATTTCGGGTACTTTACCTATGTCTAAATCTTCTTTCTCTCATTGTGATATATGTCCTTTAGCAAAGCAAAAACGTTTACCTTTTGTTTCACATAATCATTTGTCTGCATCACCATTTGATCTCATTCACTTAGATATTTGGGGTCATTTCTCTGTTGAATCTGTAGAAGATTATAAGTATTTTTTTACAATTGTTGATGATTGTACAAGAATTACTTGGATTTATATGCTGAGAAATAAAAGTGATGTTGCTACTGTTTTTTCTGCTTTTGTTAAACATATTCACACTCAATATGATTCTGTCATTAAAGCAATTCGTAGTGATAATGCACCAGAACTTGCTTTCACTCAACTTGTTAAAGATCATGGCATGGTTCATCAATTTTCATGTGCATATACACCCCAACAAAATTCTGTTGTTGAACGAAAACACCAACATTTGTTAAATGTGGCACGTGCTCTCTTGTTTCAATCTAATCTTCCTTTGACATATTGGAGCGATTGCATTCACACTGCTGTTTTTCTTATTAATCGTACTCCATCTTTCACATTGAACAAGCTTTCTCCATATGAAACATTTTTAAAAAAAAAACCTGATTATCATTTCTTACGCTCTTTTGGATGCTTATGTTATGTTTCTACTCTTGTAAAAGATAGAACAAAATTTACTCCAAGAGCTGAATCATGTGTCTTTCTAGGTTATCCACCTGGTTATAAGGGTTATAAGATTCTGAATTTGGATACCAATGTAGTTTCTATTTTCAGGAATATTGTTTTCCATGAAACTATTTTTTCATATAAAAATGTTTCTCCATCTTTGCCCACAACCGATTTGTTTTGTAAATCTATTTTACCTGTCTCTGTTCCTGTTGCCATTGACATTACTCCTATGCATTCTTATGCATCATTGCCTGCTCATATCACACATTCATCTCCAGCAACACCATCACACTCTAGTGCCACATCTCTTCCACTTGAGACTGTTCCAGCTGCTACAGGACAAATTGCACTTCCCATTGTCAGACCAAAACGTCATGTTAAGACTCCAGGTTACTTATCTGATTATCATTGCAATCTCACTCAAATTTCTTCTTCAGATATTTCTGATACTTCTTCCACTCTTTATCCAATTTCTTCTGTTCTTACTTACACTAAACTCAATCCTCCATATCAGTCTTTTGTCCTCTCTTGTTCACTTGAAACAGAACCACTAAACTTTAAGCAAGCTATGGCTCATCCTCATTTTCCTACAGCTATGGATGTGGAGATTTCTGCTCTTGAACAAAATGGTACTTGGAGTGTTGAGACTTTACCAACAGGTAAGATGGCTATAGGCTGTAAATGAGTTTATACAATAAAATACAATCCAGATGGATCCGTTGAAAGATACAAGGCTAGGTTAGTAGCCAAAGGATACACTCAGCAAGAGGGAATAGATTACATAGACACGTTTTCTCCTGTTGTAAAACTTGCTAGTGTTAAGCTTGTTTTAGGCCTTGCTTCCATTTATGGATGGACATTGACACAGATGGATGTGACAAATGCTTTCCTCCATGGTTCCTTAGATGAAGAGATTTTCATGAGTTTACCTCAAGGTTATACACCTGCAGATGGGTTTTTACCTTCTAATCCAGTTTGTCGCTTACATAAGAGTTTGTATGGTTTAAAACAGGCCTCTCGACAGTGGTATCATTGTTTCTCTTCAATGGTTCTCAAAACTGGTTTTATTCAGTCTCCAGGCGACAACACTCTCTTCATAAAGCAATCTGGTTCATCATTCATTGCTCTTCTTGTCTATGTTGATGATATCATGATTGCTTCCAACTGTGATGTTGAATTACAGGCTTTAAAGGCTGCCTTGCATGCTGCTTTCAAGATCAAAGATATAGGGCCTCCCAAATATTTTTTAGGTCTTGAAATTGCAAGGAACTCGTCTGGGATCTCTATATGCCAGCGGAAGTATGCATTAGATATTCTTGAAACAACTGGGATGTTGGCTCGTAAACCTTGCTCGGTTCCTATGGATCCGACTGTTCACCTCAGTAAGGATACAGGTACTCTCTTAGAAAATGCTACTTCTTACAGAGAACTTATTGGCCGCCTTCTTTATCTTACCATAACCAGACCGGATATTACTTTTGCGGTTAACAACTTGAGCCAGTTTCTGTCTTGTCCAACGGATGTTCATCTAACTGCTGCTCATCGAATTTTACGTTACCTTAAGTCTAATCCTGGTCAAGGTTTATTCTATGCTGCTGATTCAGAATTATGTCTCAATGCCTTTGCTGATGCCAACTGGGCTACTTGCCCTGACACAAGGCGTTCTGTTACTGGATTTTGTGTCTATCTTGGCAAATCTCTGATTAATTGGAAGTCCAAGAAGCAGCAAACAGTTAGTCGGAGCAGTACTGAAGCTGAATATCGCAGTATGGCTTTAGCAACTTGTGAACTTTTATGGCTGAATCAACTACTCAAGGATTTGAAAGTTACAGTTCAATCTTCTGCCAAGCTTTTTTGTGACAACAAGTCTGCAATTCACATTGCTACAAACCCAGTTTTCCATGAAATGACTAAGCACATAGAGATTGACTGCCATACCGTTCGCGATCAGGTTAAGAATGGTTTTTTAAAGCTCTTCCATGTCTCCAGTTCTAATCAACACGCTGATATCTTAACCAAGGCGCTTCATCCGAGTCCTTTCCACTCTATACTCGATCGTATGTCCATTTCAAATCTTTTTCTTCCTCAACCTGATGATCCATCTACTTCAGCTCCACCTGGTTCGGATCAAGAGACTTGACGGGGATGTATTAGAATAGTATGGATTACATTGTATAGATTGGGAGTAAAGTTTCCTTTAACTTATTCTACATAATACTCATCTGTATATATATAGGAAACTGTACATTCTTGATAATTAATGAAAAAATACACTTTATTTTGTCTTTCTCTTAATAATATAAATATATATATATATATATATATATATATATATATATTTCAGTCTTGTGACATGGTGTAATGGGTTCTTAAGATTGCTTCATCATTCGGAAAATACATACCCACCTCAATCTATGAACATCTAAGAATGATTAATAAGGTGTAACAAAAGAAAAATTAGGCCCATTAAAACCCAATGTGGAGTTGTGCCAGAAGTCATCTTGCAAACACACCACGCGTGTAATCTACAGCCTACACAGGTCTTCCCAGACCCTTCGAGATTCGCAATGATGCTACGTGTCATTCAAGCCGGGCACGTGTCATTGTACATGTACACTTAGAGATCCATACAAATCAGTAAACACGATAGGAGCATTTGTAAGGATTAGTAGAAAAGAAAGAGACTCTTCTTTATGATAGAATTAAGAAATACTTATAAGTTAGATAATAAAGAAGGAGAAAAATGTCGAGTGATGAATTCAGGCTGGTTTCGCCGACGATAGACAACGACGGGAAGCTGCCGAGAAAGTATACGAAGGGAGGTCAAGGTGTTAAGAAGGATATCTCTCCTCCTCTTGAATGGTATATGTATATATCGCTGCTTATTTATCTTTAATTTATGGCTTTGATCGATGTAATATTTTTATCAGAAAACAATTTAATTAATCAAATTGTTATCATAAGGCTTCGTAGTTGTTTTATCTTGACGTAGTAGTTTGTTTTCTTTTTTCATTATTTTGTCAGCATAAATGATCAATTATAAAGTTTAAAGCGTATCTAAAAACATTTGACGATGATTGTGTTTGTGGGTTGCCATGTATTGACCCAAAGGATTAAATTAATAAAAATGTTGATTTGTTGTAGGTACAACGTTCCAGAAGGTACAAAATCGCTAGCCTTGGTTGTGGAGGACATAGATGCGCCCGATCCTAGTGGACCGCTCGTGCCGTGGACGGTGTGGGTTGTCGTCGACATACCGCCGGAGATGAAAGGTCTGCCGGAAGGATTTTCCGGTAACGAGGAGCAGACCGCCGGTATTCGGGAAGGGAATAACGATCACAAGATTCCTGGATGGCGTGGGCCCCTCTTACCTAGCCATGGTCACCGTTTCCAGTTCAAGCTCTTGGCTCTCGATGATAAACCAAATCTTGGTCATACGGTAACTGAAAACTACGTCGTTTTGTTGTTTTCTTATCAAATTTGTTTGTGATATGTAGTAATTTTATGAAGAGTTGGTTTAAATGTCTATGGTGGCTCAGGTGACGAAAGAGAGATTGCTGGATGCGATTGAAGGACACGTGCTAGGAGAAGCGATCTTGACGTCTGTGGCCTAAACACTTCACGGATAGTTAATACTTGATAAGTAATAATATACATGGACGATCATATCAGATGCGAATGTATTCATTCGTAGTTGGACTAAAATTTTATTTCATGGGCCAAAAAAAAAAAAATGTGTTTGATATTCGCATATCGAAGTCTAATATTATGAATTTATCATAAATTTATACTTAGTATTTTTGAAATACAGAGAAATTTTTGATTTAGTTAGATATTAAAAAAATGTGATTGAAGGAATAATTTAGGAAATTTATTAAAGATAAATATAAAATAAAATATATTTATATTTATGTATTTAAATAATTTTTATAATAATTTGTTACTATTTGTATAATTAAATATAATTAAATTTTTAATATTAATTATAAAATTATAAATATATAAAAAAATTGGTAGAAATATATATTATTTAATTAATAAAAAATAAATATGTATTTAATATTTATATAGACAATGATTCAGAATTGTATGAATCTAAATTAACTTAATAAATATCCAAATTTAAAATTTTGTTCGTTTAATTTTGTTTTTTAGTTTGAAATTATTTTATTATATCGGTTATAATAAATTTTAAATTTTTAAATTTTTTAAAATTTAAAATATTATTGTTAATATATTTAAAATTTATGAAAAATATTTATAAAAAATTAAAAATATTACAACACGAGTTTAAAATATTAGTATTTGGTGCTATAATATAAATAAATTATTAAATTATTATTTTATTAAAATATTAGATATGTTAAATTAATTTAATTTAATTTTTATTATATAAAAAAGTTGTCTCAAATAAATTTGTAAGTTTTTTGTTTAATTATATTATAGATTTATAAAACATTATAATTTTACAAGAAAATATATGTTATAAAACTTAAAATACATTAAAAACATAAAGTTAAAAATATTTATATTAAAATAATAAAAATGTATGAAATATATATATAAACAACTAATATTTAAAAAACTAATTTTCTAGTTTTAAAATAGGCTTTAGACAACTGTTTGTGTGGTTTATGTCAAAAATCGGCACTAATTTTGGGAAGATTAGAAAATTTAGGGACAAACTCGTTAACGATGGTCACAACAGCACATCGGGATCATATCGGGATGTTCCATATGCTGCAAGGTGAGTTGCTTTAGCAAGTCATTGACAGAATAGAAGTCATCCATGAAACAATACTCATGATCACGATCGATGAATCTAATAGACATGTTATCCAGTTTGAGGTACATGGCAAAATTAATCTAGTTGTTATATCGTTGGACTGTTTAAATATACCATAGATGTCTAAATAAAAAATTAATATTTTTTTATTATGGTATTCGTTATTAGTACCGTCGATTTTTCATCACCACGGTATATTATGCAGAAAGTGGGATTTACCGCCATACATTTTTTGTGATTCTAATTTTGGAGTTACATATCTATATTATTATTTTTAAAATATATTTTTAATTTTCTTTGTTTGTTTGTAAAATATTACAAATTTTTTTATTAATTTAAAAAATAAATTAGAAAATTCGTTAAAAATAAATATAAAATAAAAAATATTTATATCTATGTATTTAAATAATTTTTACAATTAATTATCTATTATCTATATAACTAAACACAATAAAAAAAATTTATATTATTAATTATAAAATTAAAAATAGCTATATGATATTACACAATTAATAATATAAATATTTAAAATTTTTTGTTAAAATTAAAAATTATGATTTTTCTGTATTTTTGTTTAAATTTTTATTTGCTTTGATTCATCATATAATATAAAAAATTAATAAAAATTATATTTTTTGTACATTGTGATTCAAATTTTTTAAAACGGATGTATATTATTTAATTAATAAAGAAAAAAATGTGTGTTCAATGTTTCATATCGACTAAAATTTTTAAATAATAATTATAATTATATTATAAATAAAATCAAACTGAATCTAAATTCGAATGAACATGAAATTTAATTAACAAACATCCAAATTTAAAAATTTATATTAGTTTAATTTTGTTTTTAATCGAAATATTTAATTATATTAATTTTAAATTTTTTAAAAATTTAAAATATTATTATTATTTGAACTTATAAAAATTTTAAACTGCAGATTATATGACGAAATTGATTTTGATCGACATTAATATAAATTTAAAATATTATTAATACGTATTATATTATTATTTTAATATTTGTTAATATTATTAATATTAAAATATTAGTTATATCAAATTAAGTTGAATTCAATTTTGATGGTGTAAAAAATATTGTTCCTCAAAAATTTAATGGTGTATCGATGGTTATCAATAAATTAAATATAGTTTTAAATTCCGTTTAAAAACAAACAATTAGGTGAATATTAACATTGTATTATGAACTTCAAAGTGAGCGAGTAGCTAAATGAGACAATGCGTATAGATGAAAAAGAAAGAAAGAGAAAATTACCCAGGATACATATAACACTACACAGGTGATAGGTCCGAATATCTTCATCATTTGCAACATGATCTGTATGTTATTTATACAATATTTATCTGATTAATTAAACTATATATATATATTATTAATATAATTTTAATTCAGTTGATAATTTGATATAGTGGATGATGCAAAGCGCGCATCAGATGTGACTTTCGAAGAAGGATCAAGTTCTAAAAAAAAAAAAATAGAGAAATAATTATTCGAATTTTTTACTTATTTATAGAAATCATGTTCAAAAATCATGTAATAAAGTAAATTAAAAAAATTTCTCTAATTAACATAGATCAGATTCGAATGCATGTAGATGATACCGAAACCTAAATCTTATTTTATTATGGCCAGTTGAAGCTTTTGTGATATTGAGGAAGCGATTCTTATCTTTTGCGGGGTAAAAATAAAAATTAATGGATATGGTGATTGGCTAATAATAAATAAAGCAATTATCGTTTTTGTCGCAATCTAATTTAGCTGTATAAGTATATGGGAAACCTGTCAACCCCAAAACTGATTCCTACCGATCGAAAGGTCACCTTTGGCGTGCAGCAGCGGCTCGAAGGTCAGTTCGTATGCGTTCTGCATACATTGGGAGACGAATGATCTCTCTTATTTCCTGAAGCAACACTTCCTCTGTGATGTTGTCTTCTATGCTTTTTATCACCTATTTTTCAGACAAAAGAAGGAAACAAATCAACATTTTTGGCAAGTCTTTTGAAATCAGATAGAGAATCCGTTTCAATACACTGACCTTACGAGCGGTGTTGATATCATTTGGTGTTGATTTATCAACTCTGATCCGCATACTAACCCAAACTTTCTTCTCCTTATCCCATGAACACTCTACAATTTTCCCATTGTAACTTGACGGGTCCGAATCATCTCTAAACTCAACCGAATATCCTTCCATAAGCTTTTTCTTCCCTCTTTCATGCAAGAAGAGGAAACCACGCCCCTCATCCTTACCCATCTCAAACAGAAAGTCTACCGAGTTCATTTCTGCATACTTCCACTTCAGTAGACCTTTATGGGTTCGTGGAATGTAAGGATCGTCCCAGCCCTATTAATTACTCCACAAAACCCAATATATATGTCATCAGCTCAAGGTAATACAATCTTCCTATACATTTGTCTTTTTGTCCCCTCGTTACCTGAAATATTAGGCCATCTGCTTCATGCGAAAGCGTGGAAATGAAACTCTTCAAAATCTTCTCAACAGCAGAAAGTAACCAAAAACGCTTTATCCGTACCTGGGCAACAAATTTTATCAACAGTTTATACAGAGGAAAAGAGAACATGGAATAAGACAGGATATGCAACTCACTCCAAAAGGCTCCAGGTCGTATCTGTAGCAATGGCTTTTTAGCTTCTCAGTATCACGGACATTGATCACCTCACTCACGAGCATGTGCCATCTTTCACAGAAAGTTCGCTGATTCATTTTTAAAAGCAATTAAAAAGTTCTCTTTAGCATCTAAAATACCTAACACTGGCTGATACTGAGTAAAGACGACAGTCTTATATTGGAAAACAACCTCTCACATACTCTAGATAAATACTAAATCCTAAGATCTCGTACTAATGAACTCATTCCAAGGAAAGCAATAACGGGGAAACAAAACCCAAGGATGTGGTGAAATAATGCAGTTTTCCAACCTCTATGACAGATTCGCCATTGATTGCTACCATATCATATATGAGATACCTCCTTCTCGCCTGCCCTTCATCCATCAGATTATCTATGATCATCTCTCCGTCAAGCAAAGTGTAATGATGCACTTTATCAAAAATCCCCTGCCACCCAAAACCAAAAAGGTCAGGGAATTCAAAAAATTTAGATATTGACACAAAATGCATCTAAAAAATGACAGAAAATTACTCACTTCACTTGAGTGCTTACAGGGAAAACGCATCTGTACCCTCCGAAACGTAAAGTTCCTATCTATCAAATAGCACCCATCTATAGTTAAGAGCATCATATAACGTGTTCCATCTGCCTTCCATGTCGCATAATAGTACCGCTGCCTCAAAAGTTGCAAACTCTCCCTGTGTATGCAAAAAGCGTAAGATTTAACTACATTGAGAAACTAGGACTAATGAACCTCTAAAATTCAGAACATACACTTGCTAAATCCTCTTTGTATGCAATACCAAAAGTAAAGCAGAGAGTCAGACCTGTCTAAAGATACAGGGTGCGAACCTGGGAATTGCGTACATCCTCTTTTCTGGATCATTGAAAAATTAATCTATTTAATGATTAAGGGATCACTGAAGCTTACTATTGCATTAGTCTCAACAAAAGTTTAGCATGCTTTTAATGAACCACACATGCATGGGAAAAAAATTAGGCTAAACATAATATTCCATAAGAGCAATTTAAATTCCTACCCCACTATTCATCGTAAGCATCTTATAACAGAATTGCCGGTAAGCATCCGCCTGATAATGGGGTATTTCATCACCCAAAATGTCATCATTTGACATCTTCACATTCTCCTGATTGATTTCCTGAAACAACAAAACAGAAAAGAAAGGCAAGATCAGCAACAGGCCCATTAGAAAACTCAAGCAAAATGAGATTGACACTTTATGAACTTTTTTAAAAGACTCAACTGCACCCAAAGATAATCTCAAGAACGTTCAATCTTTGTTAAGATGATACTGTTTTTTTCCAATTTACCAAGTAGAAAATAAATGACCAAGAAACAATAGTTATGAAGCTGTAATTAAAAAAATTGCCGTTCATAAGACTATGAGCTCTGTAGTAACAAGGGTAAGACGCAAGAGCTTAACAATGCATGCTGGATATCATTCTAACGGGTATGTCTGTAGATGAGTGTTAAACTTAAGAGCTTAATAAACAATAAGCACTTGTTTGCACCACGCTTACTTGAACAGGTTCAGGCGGAGCCTCATCATCCTCATCATCTTCAACTGCTTCACCATTAAGATCAAGCTCCCCAGACCTCTTCCATTCAGGAGTTGGTGGGCAAGTAACACTCTCAGGCTTTATTTCGTGATAGAAAGTGTATAAAGCATCAATATAATCCGCTTTATAAATCCCAGGTGGGCGGGCATCAGAAAACATTTTCAATGCCTGCCAAAGGCCACACAGAGGTAAGAATCTCCATTCTAAACAGGATTAATACAACGAGTGCAAAAGGACAAATGTGAAAGAAAGAATTGAACCTGTGTAACGTTCATAGTTGGCATAGAGCGCATAAGATAATGAACTATCATGAACCCTGTCCGATTATGCCCATGCGTACAGTGGACGAGGATATACTTCTTTGTGTGTTTTTGACTAAGGATGAACTGCAGAACCTGAAGAAAGTATCCTCAAATGAGCTACCAACAGTAGATAAGTTTGTGCTTGAATTAAAACTCAAGAAAGTGAATAGATTTTTTTTGTCAGTCAAGAAGAGAACTGAACTTATGAAAGAAGTACCTCGTTGACGAAGGTGTTTACAGACACATTATCAGGCACGGCATCACGACCTCTGCATGCAATCTACAACAGGAAAAGGAAGACAAAGTGATCTGCTACTGCTGGTGCAGATGATACAAACAATAAAAACAACATGTATTCCATTCACCTTAACATGCTTGATGCCATCCTTCTTTAAGTCTAATGTAGGATAGTAACGAGTTGTATTAGTTAGATCAATCACTAGAACAAGCTGAAAAAGACCCATTACTTTAGAGAGTTGCATAGCAAAGAGAAAAGGTTGATGCATTTAAAAAAAAAAAAAACTTACCTTTCTTCCATTAATTCTCTGGTTACGGACCACCTGTTTAAAAGAGTATCTTTTGCCAGGAGGAACATGTTCGTTGTAAGATTCACTAAGAGGAACTTTTGAAGGAATTATGCATCCTATTTCCAGACCAAAACCAGGACAATCTAGCCAACCTGTAAAAAAAAACCATACTTTATGAAACCAATGAATATATTTTGACGAAGTGGCAAAGCATATAATTACCTTGAGGAATCTTGCTTTGATCATAAACCCTAGTATCTCTGTTCTGGTAAGACTGATCACGGAAAACAGGCTGAGAGATTCGGGTTGGCTTGTCAAATCTCATTCGTTTCCTTCGTTCTTCACGCTCCTAGAACACCAAAAGATAACGAAATAAAGATATCATCCAAAGTATCAAACTTGCTCCTAACATAGACATGTAGAGGCAAATAAGAAGTAGAATGAACCACTACAGGTAACAGATGAATCAATTCCTATATAAGAGTGTAGATTTCGTGATGTAGTGAACTACTATATACTCTGTGATTATGGATATTTCGTATTGAATGGTACTTATTGTATTAGTACCCGTCTAGCGATCTCAACTCCAGACTCAATTCGATCTTCAAGACGTCTCTTAAAGGGTTCATCGTCTTCTTCGGGTTGGGGTAAAGCATTAAGGTCCATCACAGCAATCATTCAATGGCAAATTGGGCAATGGCAATGGCAAAACAACAGCATTTATCAGAATTCCCCAATTGGCTTCTCTCTGCAGCCAATTGCCAAAATCAATGTTAAAGAGATGGACACAGTTTCGTTTATCCGAAGAAATTATAGGCAGTAGGAGAATCAGGAAGAAGGTCCCAAGGAATGAGAGAGAGAGAGAGAGACGAAACCTAGAAGAGGAGAGATGATCGCTAAGGAGGAGATTAAGAAGAAATAAACCAAAGTCCGTACCCTTTATATACATACATACGAGATATATAAAAAAAAAAAAAAAAAGAGGAAAACAAATTCTATTTTCTTTTCCTTTGCACAAAACAACATACAATTTAATATGTTGACACAAATTTTGATATATTCTTTAATAATGTTAAGAGATAGATTTTTTTTTTTTATATCAACTACTAAACTTATATTAAACAATAAAAAGATAGTACAAGAAGTCAATTAACCAAATTAGTAGCATACCATAAATTTGATACAAAGAATTAGAAACAAAACCATGACATAAAAGTTTATTGGCTGCAGTATTTCTTTCTCTGTTGACATGTCCCAAAAAAGAATGTGGTAATTTCATCATCCAGTGACGAATATCATACAGAAGGGTGCCAAGCAAATGATGATCATTTCTAGTATTTATCAACTCAACAAGTTCCAGGTTATCTCCTTCGAACCAAACATAGCGAAAACCTTGGACTCATGCCACTTGAAGAGCATGTAAAAATCAAAAGCTTCTGCTTGAAGAGCAGACAGAGCATGTTGTAATCTCGCACATCCAGAGTGAATAACCTTACCATTACTATCCCTACAAATCCAACCTGATGGAGTAAAAGGCTGGCTTTTTGTGAACCCACTATCAAAGTTACATTTTAGCCACTCTAATGGCGGGGGTGTCCATTGGCTGTTCCGATTTCTTATTAGGGTAGTATTAGAGGTTTGAAAAGACATACCATCCTGATGCAGCTTCTGATTTGCTTCCATCCATTCAGTAGCTTCATGGATACCTCTTTGTGCTTCACAAAATGGAAAACAATTTATCTTTTGGAAGAGAAAGGCATTTCTTGATTTCCAGATTCGTCACATTAACCAGAACGGGAGAAGTCTGTCAATAAGTGGAATCTCCCGTTTCTTAGTGAGATTGATCAACATTTGGATATTATCTTCAAGAGAACTTGTGCTCAAACTCTGTCTTCTAAAATCAAAATTCGCACTTCTCCATACTGATTCTGCAAAAGGACAATGAAAGAGCAAATGATTGATCGTTTCTTCTTCTTGACAGCATCTTTGGCATAAAGGATCCGCCGGTATTGTTCTCATACGGAGTTGGATTGCAGTAGCTAAAGCCCCTGACAAGCATCTCCATAATAAGTGATGTATTTTGGGTGCAGTTTCAAAATGTCATATCTCTTTCTTTAAAGCAACTGATCCCGGAGGAGGTTGAACGATGTCATCTTCTTTCTGATCTACATGTGTCGTAACCCAATAACCCGAGCGGGCTGTATAGTGAGCATTCTTGGATGTAAACTCATTCATAAATGTCATTGACTCCATATTGAGATAGGAAAAGTTCCTTAGCCAATTGTTGTTCTGTTGGATTTAGGACTCCCTCAAAAATGACTTGGTCCCATTCTCTCTTATTCTCTTGCCAAAGGTCTGAAACTTTTATCTCCGAATTTAAAATTGGTCCATCCGCTGATCTTGGTGGTAAAGTCAGAAGCCAACGATCTGCCCAAATTTTTATACTCTTTCCATTGCCAATACAAGCTCTCAAACCTCTTTGTAATATCATCTTGCCTATTTGAACTGATCTCCAACCATATGAAGCCTGATGACCTATTTTTGCTTGTAAAAAGGTCGTATTGGGATAGTACATACCTTTATATAAACGGCTAAGAAGACTGTCCGGATTTCGGAAGATTCTCCAGGCTTGCTTCGCCAGAAGCGCTCTATTAAAGTTATGGAGATCTTTAAAACTCAGTCCACATTCTCTCTTTGGAAGACTCATTCTTCTCCAAACAACCCATGGAATCTTTTGTTTTCCATTTTTCTGTCCCTACCAGAAGGAGGATATCATACTATTACTATCTTTGCAAATGGTTGTCGGCACAAGGAAACAGTTCATCGAGTAAACCGGAAGAGCCATAGCTCTAGATTTAATTAGTATTTCCTTTCCAGCCGGTGATAGAAACTTCTTAGACCAACCCTCTGTCCGATCCTTCACTCGCTTTCCTATAAACTTGAAAAGATCAATATTGTTTCGCCCAAACTGTTCTGGTAAGCCTAAATATTTACCTCCACCTCCAACTCTATCAATTTTCAAAATCTATTGCAGCCTTTGTCGCTTGGTTTCTGGGATTTTATAATAGATGATTTTGTATAATTAATCTGTTGATCCGAAGCATCCTCATATTTCTGAAAAATTGTAGCCATATACTCACAGTCTTGGGTTGTTGATCGGCAGAACAAGAGTGAATCATCAGCAAATAGGAGATGTGATATCGGTGGATAGTTCCTTGTTAGCTTCATACCATGAATCTGTTTTTGTATTTCTGCCTCTTTCAACATTTGGCTTAAAACCTCAGCATAGAACAAAAACAGATAAGGAAACAGGGGGTCACCTTGTCGAAGAGCTCTTGTTGGTTGAATATTTCCATAGGGTGACCCATTGATGAGGACCTCATAAGACACTGTTTGGACACACTCCATTATCCATCGCACCCATATACTAGCAAAACCCAGTTTACTCATAACTTTTTCCAAGAAATTCCACTCAACTCGATCATACGCCTTACTTATATCCATTTTGATGGCGAGGTAGGCACTTTGACATTCGTTTTTTGACTTCAGAGAGTTAAGTAGCTCATGAGCAACCAAAACATTGTCCTAGATGTTGCATCCAGGGACAAAAGCTGCTTGTGATTCCGAGATGATAGAGCCGAGGCATTTTTTTAACTGCATAACCAACACTTTTGATATGATTTTGTAATTAACCGTACGAAGACGGATAGGGCGGTAATCTGACATGCTTCGAGTTGATAATCTTCAGGATTAGACAAAGCTGAGTTCTGTTTATCCGTTTATCAATTTCTCCTGTCTCAAAAAAATTCCTTACCATTGCACAAACATCGTCTCCAACCAAATTCCAGAAGTGTTGATAGAAAGCAGCCGTGAACCCCATCAAACCATGGAGCGTGGTCTGCACCTATTAAGTATACTACTTCTTTAATCTCTTTATCCGTAACTGTCGCTGTTAATTCGTTGTTCATCTCTGAACTAACTTTGCATTCGATTCCCTCTAGTATTTCCTCAAGATCTGTGCATTGTGATGTAGAGACAGTCCTTGAAAATAGGTTTCCGCCACTTTACCAATTGCATCATCACTGAAGTGTTATATTCCTTGCGTATCGATAATAGATTTGATGCGATTTCGCGATTTTCGAACCTTTACTGTTGCATGAAAGAATTTGGTATTGCGATTACCCGTCTGAAGCCATTTACTCCGACTTTTAACCTTCCAGTATTGTTCTTCATCGCGATAAGCTTTGTTCAATTCTAACCTGAGGTTCCTTACTTCTACTGTTGAGTTTGTATGATCCCTTGTAGTTGCATCTATCCGATGTTTCAAAAGCTAGATCCGTTCTACGGAGTTAGTCTTGTGAATTCTTTTCCACTTTGCAATCTCCTTTCGGCAAAGACGAATCTTATTTTGTATTCAACAACGAGAATCCACTTGACCCGAGCGCCAACCCTTTTTTACAGCTTCAATAAAATCAACATTATTAACGTTACATTTATCAAACCAGAACTGACTTTTTTTGTGCTAATCTCCTCAGCAACATTAATAACAATAGCGGCATGATCTGATCCTACGATTGGTAAGAATTCTGTCTCTGAAGCAGGATACATTGATTGCCAATTAGAGTCCATGAAGGCTCTGTCCAAGCATGACTCAATGTGTCTTGTTGTCTTTTACCAACCCAGCTAAATAGGTTGCCTTTGAATCGCTTATCCTTCATATTGCAACAGTTTGTCATATTCTGAAAGTCTCTAAAACTGTTATTACCTCGAGGTCTACCTCCCTTCTTTTTTGAAGTTTGCAAGATCTCACTGAAGTCTCCACACATTAAACATGGTCCCTTTCTATTAGTCGAGATACGTTGGAGTTTTTCTCAAAGGTGATGTCTCTCACTTGGTATCGGATGACCATAGATGCAAGATAAGTAGAAATTAAAAGCTTTATATTCAACATAGAGATCTACAAGCCTTACATCGTAGGAAATAACTTGAACAGATATATGCTTCTTCCAAAATACTGCTAAACCTCCACTTAAACCTCTAGGAGAGACAAGACACATATCATCATAACCCAAACTCACACTTAAATCTCTAACGTAGTTGTCTTGTTGATTCATTTCCACCAGGAACAACATATCCAAGAGATACACCTGTTGCATCTCCTCTAGGCATCGAACTGTCAAGGATTGTCCCAATCCTTGATAGTTCCAAAATCCGACTCTCATGGAACTAGTGGTGGAACATGCCCCACCGCGGCTCCATCATTGTCTTTAGAGTTTGAACCATTACATGAACCACTCCCCTTCTCCATCTGATTAAACATATTCTGATGCACAGAGACAGTCTTCTTCTTGCAGGCAGTACCAGCAACCTCTTCCCTCTCGGACTCGGGCTTCTGTTTAAACGTTTTCTTAGCCAATAAATCTGTTGGACTTGGTGTATCTCCTGTTGCAATAGCAAATGAGGGAATAGGATTAAACAGAGCATCCTCAGTAGTCTCCCATTCTCCATAAAACAAGCCCCTGATCCCATCAGACGGACTAGCGGCAAGAGCATCAAGAGCATTATGGTCCGGATCGATATCAGATAGAACCCCCTTGACAACAGAAGCATCAACCTCCAGGTTCCCATGATAATCATCCGCACCAACGACTTGATCTTCTACAACGGCCTCAATGTCGACAATCGGTTGACTATCTTCACCAAGTTCTTGAATATGGGCTCCTGGATTACCATGCAGTACTTGGTTACCTTCATCATCGTCGTTATCATCATCAGAATTATTGAAACCACCATTTTGATGCAAACAATTACCAACATCATGACTCATCATTCCATACACATCACATAAACTTCGAAGTCGTTCATAGAAGAAGCTTAAAACTGTGTTGACTCCAAGTGTAAACTGGTAGTTTTTTTGGAAACGGAGAGGACGATCCACATTCTAGTTGATGCGGACCCGGAAAAATTGGACACGAGTGACAGTGGCTTCATCAAAGTCCACACCCAGAATATCACCCAAGGATCATGCAATACTGTCGATCACACCCAAATTCATATACTGGAGTAGAATTCCCCTGATTTGAACCCAAAAAGATAGGAAATTGAGGGAAAGAGGGTTGTCTAGAGACCATCTCTGCAATACCAACATCCGGTCATCAAAAGACCATGGGCCTCGCCTCAGAACAGTCTCCATTAACTCTACCGACGGAAAGACAAACTGAAACCTCCGTTGTTCCACAATTCGGCCACGCACAAATCCAACTAGGCCCCAGGATCTAGGAAGAGCGGCAATGATCTGTCAGAGGTTTTGTTTTCTGGGCATAAAGGGTCGGCCCATGATACAAAACCGGTTTTCTTCAGCGGCCTGTTGCACGATGGATGGAGGCAGAGCAATTGGGACATCGTCGGTCCCTAGGTTGATATTTTGGAGAGCTCGTCTGATATTGTCGCATGGTTAAGAGATAGATTATATAAAAAAAAGATCTGTGGAATTGTATTCCAGACGGTAAACCATTTTCTTAGGACCAAACTTTAAATATGATAAATTAGATTCACAATACAAAATTACTAGTAAACTATAAAAATTTAGTATTGACAGGAAACATGAATTAAACATTCACTGGAGATAAATCCGGAACCATGTGAATGTGAAGCAAATGGATAAACAAGCATATTCATAACATCCATCTGAATGTTCTGGTTTTATCCACTTGCCAATACCACTCAAAAATCAAACGTACATTACATACTACATATAGTTGAAGTTAGTTCCAAATTAATAACCACAATACACAATAAGAATTGTTGCAAAATTAGAATGCTTTGGAGATAGTACAAGAAGATAAGCATTCCCAGAAAGTTGACCGGAGCCACTTTGTCAAAAATTGGAGTTCCAACAATGAATGCCCAACACGGAGGCATGAATTTTCCTATGATGGCTAGAGTAACTTTGAGTCCAAGGTAAATGAAAAACTTTTGACGACCATTCCTCCTTGTTTTCCAAGAGACAAAACTCAACTGTGCAGTCCTTGACACGAGATATAAAAACTAACTTCCCTTGAAAGCCTATTAGCTTAGACAACAAGGAGAGATGATAATTGGTTTTTATAAGACTGAATTCTTCAGTGTTGAGGTCAAAACTCACTTTCAAAGAGAATGATGAATATTATATACTACACGACCTAAAGGCCTTTATTTATACAAGAAGAATTGTCTAATAAAAGAAAATCTAACTAAAAGATAATATACAATTTCTTATTTTCTTGGAGATCAAGTTAATCCTCAATACTCCCTCTCAAGTTGGAGCGTACAAGTCTTGAATGCCCAACTTGAACAAGAATTAATCAAACTCCCTTCGTCCCAAACCCTTAGTAAGAATATCCGCTAACTTAGCATTAGTTGAGACGTGAGTAGGTTTGATAGTACCGTTGAGAATATGATCTCAAATAAAATGACACTCCACTCCAATATGTTTTGTTCTTTCGTGAAAAACATGATTATTACTAATGTGTAACGCAGCTTGACTGTCACACCGAAGAGACATTGGATCCGTATGATCAATATCAATCTCACATAGTATCGATTTAAGCCACAGAAGTTCTTTTGCGACTGCGTTCATTGCACGATATTCAACTTCGGCGGACGAACATGAGATAGTTTTCTGTTTCTTGGTTTTCCACGAAATTGGTGAATCTTCAAATTGAACAATCCAACCTGTTAAAGACTTCCGAGATAACGGACAACTAGCATAATCCGAGTCACACCAACCTGTTAAGTGAAGTGGAGAATCTGCTCGTAGAAGAATTCCTTGACCAAGTGTACCTTTCAAATACCGAATGACCTTTATAGCCGCTTACCAATGTTCTTCTCTTGGTTTTTACATGAATTGTGATAGGATATGAATAGTATAAGCAAGATCAGGTCTGGTTGATGCCAAATAAACTAGTCGTCCAACTAGACGTTGGTACTGTACCGGATCCGGCATAAACGAACTTTTAGAAAGAGATAACCGGTGATTTTGATCAATTGGAGATCCCACAGGCTTGCAGCCTAACATCCCAACTTCACTTACAATATCAATTGCGTACTTACGCTGACAAATGTAAATTCCTGTAGAATTGCGAACAATCTCTAAACCAAGAAAGTATTTAGCAAGACCAAGATCTTTCATATGAAATCAAGTAGATAAATAATCTTTAAACTCTTGGATAGCTGAGGATGAGTTACCAGAGATGATAAGATCATCTACATATACCAAAATATGCAGAGTAACTCCACCTCGATGAAAAACAAAGAGGGAATAATATGATCGAGTCTGCTTGAATCCATATTTTTTAAGAGCATCAACCAACTTGGCAAACCAATATCAAGGAAATTGTTTGAATCAATAGATTGACTTTCTAAGACGACAAACACGAGTGTTACCCAGGCACGAAAACCAGGCAGTGGTTTCATATAAATTTCTTCGTCAAGATCACTATGTAGAAAAGCATTATGAACATCCATTTGATGAATTTCATAATTTTTCTTAGTAGCAATATCTAAAATTAAGCAAACCGTTGAAATCTTGACTACCGGTGCAAAAGTCTCGTGATAATCCAGTCCTTCAACTTGATGATTACTGCGTGCCACTAAACGAATCCTATAACGTTCAAGCAAGCCATCAGCTTTAAGTTTAATACGAAAAACCCAGTGACTCCCAATTAGTTTCCGGTTAGGAGGAAGATAGACAAGATCCCATGTAACTATCTTCTAGTGAAGTCACCTCACTTTTCATAGCTAATTTACATTCCTCATAAGTCATGGAGAAGAAAGACAAGATTTTGTGATTGTTTCGACAATATAATCATTTAGACGAGTAGGAAGATTTGTTGGCCGTTGGCTACGACGTAACGTTTGAACAAGTTTATTAGAAATCGCTGGAGCCGAAAGTTCTTCATGAGATGATGAATCTAGTGTTGTAGTGACCGTTGTTGAATGAGAAATCTCTGTTATATCATTATTTGATGATGACGAAGGATCATGACCACATGCGTAGTAATAGCAGGATGGTTATAACTTGGAGTATATGAGAAAGCTTTATAGTATAAAACGCCATTAATGCATATACCACTCGTGAGAATTTTCTCGGCACCTTGGATTTTCCTTCAGCTACTTTATCCTAGTTTTAGCGCGTCTTGCAAAAAAAGGCAAGTAGTAGTGTATCCGCAGATTTTTTCGTTTTTAGTTTCCATCTTGGCATTTTTTTCTAAATATATAATTAATTTTTATGCTTTTAAAAAAATCTGTTGAAATTTAATAACACCGTAATACCATCAAGAAATTTGGTGTAGATTGAGAAATAATCTTTGTCTTTTTGAAAAATAAAAAAAAAAGTAAATATATAACATGCAAGCTCTATTCACCAAGAAACATAATAAACTCTAATAATATAGTTGATAAAAAAATCTCTTAATTATTTAGCTGTCGAAAACTAAAACTCTCTCTTTAATAATAGCCCAAATATATTAATATGATATAACTAAAAAACAACATTACTTTTTTAATAATAAATATTACTTTCTTATATATCATTTGTAGGTTGTTTGGTATGAAATCTGGCCTTTTTAAATAAAATAAGAAAAAAAAACACGGAAAAGAACATCTTCACCACTCTCGTCCATGATTAACAATTCAATTAAAAAAGTGTACTAAAATGTTGACCCAAGACACAGATGAAGAGCTTTTTTTGTTCCTGGAGGTGCGTCGTCGCGAGAAAGGTCACCGACCTACGCTTCTAATGGGTCCGTGTTCGTATATATATCAATACTGTATATTTATGTGTTAATATGTTGTCGGATTTTTATCTTCTTTTTGTTCTGTTTTCCTTTTCGGCAGGTTCGTCTGATAATAATAGTAGCACGACGGCGATGTCTTCTCAACAGTACCCTCTCCGGAGAACTGCCGCGGAGAACTTCTTGTACTCCGAGAACGAGAAGTCTGATTATGAATGGTAATGTTTTCCCTCTTTAATTGTGATCATGATTTCTAAAAGTCCGATCATGATTTTTATAAAATTTCCCTTGTAACATTTCCCAATTTTCTTTTTTTTATTACATTTTGCATTAAAATATTTGTATTCCAATATAAAATAACCAAGATTCAACCGTAAAAGTAAATTTGATCAATTTTCTAAGACATTCTTGCTAAACTATATAGTCTGATGTCTGATCTTGTTCATCTGAATTTGAGTTTGTAAGCATTCTTAAAAAATTCTCACTAGTTATGGTTTTTAAGTTCTTGTGTCTAATAAGACTAGGGCCTTTTGCATGAAGATGTAGTAATTTGGATAAAATTATACGTAAAATAATAATTGCACAAACTTTTCAATCACTTTTCCTTATGTTTACGTATCTCAATTACAACATTTTATATATTTGTTGTCATTTTTGTTGATTGTTCTTATTGTTCTGGATCAGGCTGGTTACGCCACCAGGCTCACCCAGTAGAAGCGTAACAAACCAACTCGACTCACCCGATGCAGACCGGATGACTCTTATATCTCGGGTACGGACTCAGTATGTTTCGTGGTCTCGCCATTCTCTTGGTTTTTAAGTGTGTTTGCATTTGCGTTACACTTTTGCTCATTTCTCAGATGTATGTTTTTCTACGTACAGTTAGAGAACTACAGCAGAGAAGAGAGGGACAACGTATCATCCAAGACCCAAAAGACGTCACTACACAATTCCTCCTCTGTTTCTGGAATCAGAAGACCCTCGTCCTCTAATAGCTCAAGGTCAACGAGTAGACCTTCCTCACCATCCAGAAGGTCTACTCCAGCCAAAAGACCAGCAACACCGACCTCAAGTGCCACCTCAACATCTGCACGTGCCACATTAACCTCGTCCTCTGCTACTAGTAGCTCAAGATCAACGACCAGACCTTCTTCTAGCTCTGGAACCTCACGTGTTACCTTAACCGCTGCACGTGCCACCAGGCCCACCACCTCAACCGGGCAGCAAACTACCGGTTCAGCCACCTCTACTCGATCCAATAACCGGCCGATGTCGGCACCCAATTCAAAACCGGGATCGAGGTCAAGTACTCCAACTCGCCGTCCATCAACTCCGACAGGTTCATCGACTGTATTGAGAAGTAAACCAACTAAACCGGCTTTGTCTCAAGGAGCTTCTCCGATCGTGAGATCAAGGCCATGGGAACCTTACGAGATGCCTGGATTCTCTCTAGAAGCGCCGTCGAATCTCAGGACCACGTTACCGGATAGGCCACAAACTGCTTCAAGTAGCAGAACCAGAGCGTTTGGTGCGTCAAGTAGTTCAAGATCAGCGTCCATAGAACGCGAAGCTGCAAGGAGACAGTCTTGTTCGCCTTCTAGAAGCCGAGCACCGAATGGAAACGTAAACGGTGCTGTTCCTTCGTTGCGTGGACGACGAGCAAAGACGAACAACGATGTTGGTGGCTTGACCAGTCATGTGGCTAAGGGGAATGAAAAGGTCGAGAGAGTTGTGAACATGAGAAAACTTGCTCCACCGCGACCGACAGAAAGCGGCGGCCGAGGACTTGGTCGTGGTAGTGGCTCCTCCGCCGGGAAGTCGAGCTCGGGATCTGATGGTTTTGGTTTTGGGCGAAACCTATCTAAAAGCTCCATCGACATGGCCTTGAGACACATGGTACGGTAACAAATGAAATGAGATTAAAGGGACATCAACCATACATCAATTAGACTATTTTCAACTTCTGAACATTTATCTTATGAGATCTTTGAGTACTTTTGTAATGGTCTCTCTATGTGTTTATAGGATGTTAGACGAGGAAGCATGGCGGGTAATTTCCGACCGTCAGTGACGAAAGTACCGGCGACTTCATTGTACAGTGTGAGATCATGTCGAAACCGGCCGATGAGCAGCAGCGGGAGCTCGGAATCGAGTGTCAACATTCTGTGCTTAGACGGTAGCGACGATAATCTCAGCGACATAAGTTCCTCTTAAAGTTACAATTAACTCTTTATGTTCTTCATTTTCAATGTGTTCTTTGCCTTGTACGTAGTAAAAGATATTAAATTATCTCTGGATCATGAAGGTTTTAAAGGCTCAAGTATTAGAATGGCCATGCATTTTGGTGTTATATATATATATATATATATATATATATTTGCAATAAAAAAAACTGTCTCTTGATAATAATGATGATACAGATTGTATAAAGTCGTGTTGTCCTTTTCTTACTCACAAGTCACAAATTAACGTGTCTTCTTTATTTGTCAACCAACTGGATGTGTCTAATTTGATTTCTATGATTTATTTTTCGTCTCCTGTTATCTTTTTGTTTTTCACATTGTTTTGTTTAAAATCTAAAGTAATCTTAATCAAAATATTTAATATGTTTCCACATTTTACTCTGTATATCCATTTGTTCGGAAGTCAACAAAAATTGTCGAATTGTCGAACCAAATAAAGAAATTACAAGAATTCTTAGCACCAAAAATAATAATTCTCACATGTTGTCAAAAAGAATAAAATTATAATTCTCGATATTTTATTTTTGTTCAATTGAGAACGGTAATTAACGGCTGACATGCGATGCTGGTGGAAACAGGATAATGCATCTTACGCCACGTGTAAAGTCTCAGGTTTTCTCGTAATTTACATCGAAATCGATATCGTAACAATAAAATCCCTTCTCTCGCCTATAAATATCTGAGCCTGTCTTCGTTCTCATGTTGAAGAAAAAATTAAGGGACCCAGAAAAACCCTCTCTAGCAGAGAAAAAATCACAGAGAAAAAAAAAAGTAGCGAAATAGAGAAGTTGAATCGGCAGATTTTCTCACGCATTTTCCCGGGAAACTGTTATCTTCAGTACCTGATTCGTTCTTCAGAAGTTCTGAATTGACGAATTTACGATGAGTCGTTTAGGTCATAAATCTGTGGTTTATCACGGAGATTTGCGTTTAGGGGAACTTGATGTGAACCAAGTATCTTCAGGTCATGAATTTAGGTTTCCGAACGATGAGATTCGAATCCACCATCTTTCTCCGGCTGGTGAGAGGTGTCCTCCGCTCGCGATTCTTCAGACGATTGCGTCGTTTGCCGTTAGATGCAAGCTTGAGTCATCGGCTCCGGTCAAACCTCAAGAGTTAATGCATCTACACGCAGTCTGTTTCCATGAATTGAAGGTAGGTTTGAGATTTCTGAGAAGTCTAGTGGCACTGCGAAATGACATTTCGTATGATTTTGAATGTTTTCAATTGGTAGGAGCGATTTGGTAACTTGGAGCTTGATGTTGTGATTACAGACTGCTGTGGTTTTGCTCGGAGATGAGGAGATTCATTTAGTGGCGATGCCGAGCAAGGAGAAGAAGTTCCCGTGTTTTTGGTGTTTTTCGGTTCCTTCAGGTCTTTATGATTCGTGTTTAAGGATGCTTAATACTCGGTGTTTGTCTATTGTGTTTGATCTGGATGAGACTTTGATTGTTGCAAATACCATGAAGTCATTTGAGGATAGAATTGAGGCTCTTAAAGCTTGGATTTCACGAGAGATTGATCCTGTGAGGATTAATGGAATGTCAGCAGAACTGAAAAGGTATATGGATGATAGGATGCTGCTGAAGCAGTATATTGATAATGACTATGCATTTGATAACGGAGTTTTGTTTAAGGCTCAACCTGAGGAGGTCCGCCCAACTTCTGATGGCCTCGAGAAAGTTTATAGACCCGTGATTAGATTGCCAGAAAAGAATACTGTGCTTACTCGGATTAATCCAGAGGTTAGAAAATCTATCTCTGTTGTGGTTATATATGTATTCATTTCATCTTATCTGATTTTTTGGGCTTATCTTTTCTGGGATGTTATAGGATAAGGTCGCTAAGTATACATGAGTATTTCAGTTTTAATATTGTTGGAATAACCAAGTGTTTTCTCCTGTCTGGGGTTATTTCTGATGCAGATCCGTGACACTAGTGTGCTTGTAAAACTAAGGCCAGCGTGGGAGGAATTAAGAAGCTATTTGACAGCAAAAACTAGGAAACGTTTTGAAGTTTACGTTTGTACCATGGCTGAAAGGGATTATGCTTTGGAAATGTGGAGACTACTTGATCCAGAAGCACACTTGATAAGTCTCAAGGAGCTTCGAGATCGTATTGTATGCGTTAAATCAGGTCAAAACCATCTCTGGCTTCTTTGATACCGTTGATCTTTGTTTTGGTACATAGGTGCCATGCTCCTATTGGTGTAGTTATCTCTTTCATTACTGTTTTTGTGGTGAATTGTTATATATAGTTTGCCTCTTCTGCCTCCCTCTCTCGTGCCTGGTTTGATTTGCTGACCTCTTAGTTTTCAGTATTAAGGGATGAACCTTATGATGTTTTTACCCAACTATCTGTCTCTGTCTCTCTGTGAAACTCAATCTAACAAGATTTTTTTTTTATTTCTTGCTCTTTGCATTGCAGACGCCAAGAAATCGTTGTTAAGTGTCTTCAATGGTGGCATTTGTCATCCGAAAATGGCAATGGTCATTGATGACCGTGTTAAGGTTTGGGAGGACAAGGATCAACCACGGGTTCATGTTGTCCCTGCATATCTCCCTTATTATGCTCCACAAGCAGAGGCATGTTGTTACTCTTGCATTAAGCTGTGAATTAAATACTTTATCACTTCATTTTCCATGTGGGTATCTAACCTTTTCTTATACCCATTTATCAGACAGCCCTTCTCGTTCCAATTCTTTGCGTAGCAAGAAATGTTGCATGCAATGTCAGAGGTTACTTTTTCAAGTAAGTTATTTTGTTTTTGTTTATGTAATGAATTCATGCTGGTTGTTCTTACTAATTCCGGACATTTATGGCAGGGAATTTGATGAGAGTTTAATGAGTAGTATATCTTTGGTTTACTATGAAGATGATGTGGAAAATTTACCTCCATCACCGGATGTGAGCAACTATGTTGTTATAGAGGTAACTGTAGTTAGAACATTATCATTGTTAACGCAAAAGTTTGGCCCCAACTACAATATGCAATCTGGCTATATCTGTCTGCAGGATCCTGGCTTTGCCGCAAATGGAAATATAACAGCTCCTCCAATTATAGAAGGAATGTGTGGGGGCGAAGTGGAACGCAGACTAAACCAAGCGGTCAGTAAAATAATATAAGAAAAATAGATACGAAATTTGGGACTACGCGATCTTTTAAGTAAAAAAATTATGTTTTGGTGCAAAGCTTTTTTATCAGTTGTAATTTGATTTTCTGTTGACTTTTCATTTTCTGGATGAGAAGGCTGCAGCTGATCATTCTACTCTTCTTGCAACAAGTAACGCTGAGCAGAAACCTGAAACCCCTAAGCCGCAGATAGCAGTTATACCAAGTAACTCTAGCACGACAACTGCAGCAGCATTGTTACCTTCTCATAGTACGAACTATTGACTTAATATAACTTCGAATTTTGAACTGTACAGTTATTTTGCACGTTAATGTTCGTCTCTGACATTCTTTTGTATTCAATCACAATCTAGAACCTAGTTTGCTTGGGGCTCCTAGACGGGATGGCTTCACTTTTTCGGATGGTGGAAGACCCCTTATGATGAGGCCTGGTGTAGATATAAGGAACCAAAACTTTAATCAACCGCCCATTCTGGCTAAAATTCCCATGCAGCCGCCTTCCTCTTCTATGCATTCTCAGGGTGGTTGGTTGGTAGATGATGAGAATAGACCTTCTTTTCCTGGTCGACCTTCAGGAGTTTATCCAAGTCAGTTTGCACATGGAATACCAGGTTCTGCTCCTGTTGGTTCATTCTCACACCCATCCCACTTGAGGAGCGAAGAGGTTAGTTTTGCATTTTAAGTATCTCTCTTTTGACTTATAAGTATGCTGTGTACGGTCTGAGAATTTTCTTGCAGATGTCAACGGATGATGACCTGAAAAGGCAAAATCCTTCACGTCAAACAACAGGTATGTTATAGTTTTAACACTAATGTAGTCAAGCTGATATTAAGATGATTAGTCAATCACTGAACTTCTGGTCTCCGATTGTTTTCAGTGTACTGCTCTAAAGCTACATTAGATATTGATTTAGGATAAGATAATTATTGGTTTTCCCCACCTGATGTATTGTCTATTTGCTGAATCTGTCATAACTATTTGAATAATAAGGTGGAATAATACCTTTTAACATTGGCACTTGTTCAAACTATTTGCAGAAGGTGGAGTTTCCCAGAATCATTTGGTGTCAAATGGTAGAGAACATCATACAGATGGTGGAAAGAGTAATGGCGGGCAATCTCATTTATTTGTGAGTGCGCTGCAAGAAATTGGAAGAAGATGCGGTTCAAAGGTGCTTATTCACATAACCACGCATGCTATTGCTTCTTCTCTTTTCATGGATTCTGATTAATTTATGTACAATTTTGCAGGTGGAGTTTAGGACTGTGATGAGTACCAACAAAGAGTTACAGTTTTCAGTTGAGGTCAGCTGGATCAGTTTGTTGAAGTATCTTTGTCTAATGTTAACTTTACTTTTGTTTTTTTTTTGTTTTTAATTGTTGTTGTTAATTTTACATAGGTTTTGTTCACGGGTGAGAAGATAGGCATTGGGATGGCAAAAACTAAGAAAGATGCACATCAACAAGCGGCTGAGAATGCTCTTCGAAGTTTGGCTGGTAAAGTTTCTTCTTGGGGATTAACTGTGGATCTATTCACCACTTGAATAACTCTCCAGATTGTTTTTAGTTTTTTTGTGTAGTGAGCACATTTGGTTACAGATTGGTCAATCTTCTTTGTGTTCCTTTATGCAGAAAAGTATGTTGCACATGTGTCACCTCTGTCTAGAGAAACAGAGAATGATCCAAGAAATGATGAAAATGGGTTTTTGTGGGAAAGCAATGAAGCTGCATCAAATGAAGGACTTGAAGAAAAGGCACCAAAAGAAAACATTCCTGAGTTGTGAGTTTTGTCAGAAATGCAAAATTTAGGTTGAAAGAGAGATGTGGGGACGAAGACGTAAGGTAAAAATATTCCTTACCAATGTGAGAAACCAATATAAGCAAAAGATCTAAAAGGTAACAAAGTGTTTCAAATGAGGGATTTTTAGATGATTAAAATATAGCCTATCCCCTTAGGAGCTAGTCTCATCGGACTCTTGTTGTTTTGGTTTCTGTAGAGTTTTGAGGTGGTGAGTATGAAACCTTGCACCCAAGGCTCCACCTGAATTAGGCTTGTTTGTGTATAGTGATTGTATATTTTGTCTAAGTTGATGATTTTTAATAGCAGCATGTGGAGTTTACAAGGGATTTATGTAGTTTGATTAAGAATCCTTTAGTTTGTAGCTCATACTATATGGCTAAACCAAACTTCACAAGACCCGCTCACAAAGCCCATACTCCATAATTTCACAAATTACATGTACTCGATCATTTTTATACATCCTTATGTTTCTTACAAGGGTCGTTTGTAATTTGATTACAGAAGAATTGGTACAATCTATATCGCATTTCCTCGCTGAACACTAACATTTTATAGTTATCGAGTCTCATGTTATGCCTAAATTATACAACAAGAATTTGCATATAATTTTGGGATATTTCGATTATATATTCGGTTTAAAAAGCATATGGTCCTCGAGATTTACAAAGATATATACGAGGTGCTCCTAAACGTACGGCGTTGGCAATTACCTGGCCCTTCTTGAAGAGCACCAAAAGTCCTAAACTGATGAACCATAAAAAAATGTACAAGAACTTGAATTTCTACAAAAGACTAAGATATTCATATGATAACCATGATCATCATCATTATGTAAGAAATTGGAATTGTATGACCAATCAATCATATGATAATCATGATCATCATCATTATGTAACAACAATACAATTATATGGGAGAATTGGATCCACATGATACATCCTATGTACTTAACAGTGTTAAGTTAACACTAACACTCCATTCTTTCTTCATCTCTCTCTTTACCAAAAACCATTTGATCATACAATATACAAAGATAACAGAACATGGTTTCAATCTACTCTCAATTCTCATAGATATAAAACGTAAAGATGAGCAGAGAAGAAGGTAAGCGCACCTTTAAAGAACAGTTTTGACTGTCTGTCTGAAACCATGAGAGAATCATCTTCTTGAGGCTCTTTTGCCGATGAATGTATGCACTCAAAACTTTTGTTGAGTTTAGAAAAGTCCAAAGTTGCTTAGAAGCTTGTAAAGTGTTCTGCGTCCCCATTGGATATCATTCTCTAAAAGCACATCCGGCGTTCCAACCGGCTCTGTCTCTAGCCGCTGCTGCTCTTCCTCTACTGCATTGTATTGCCTCTGCTCTACACTTTTCTCTGCTTCTCGCTCCGGTTTATCGAATAATGAAACCGCTTTTACTTTCTCTTTCTTGATTCTTTCTCCTTTGGTTTCTTGCTTCTTACCTACCTGCAAATCGCTTCTCCATTCATTAACTAAGACAATAATGGCATTTTACAGCTGACAATCATATTGCTCGAAAATAATTTTACAGTCTTAGATAAGTGCAGAGTCTTAGATTAGCTTAAAGACATAGTTAAGGAAACGTTTTTTTATGAACTGGGGCAACAAATATACATTGTGCCAATGAACATGAACAGTCTTATTCTACAAACGAACATGATGTCTTAAAGTATCAACATGCAAAAACTTCACTACCATATGCAGCCGTGTGTGTATAACAACAGCTCTCCAAGGGTTTATGAAAGAACAATATACATAGCAGAGCATTTGTGTTGGAAGGGAAGCCTAGAGGAACCGCGTACACAGAGGTTTTATAGAAAAACAGGAACATGAAACTTCAAAACTTATCAGGTTATATTACCTCCGGGAACGTTTCTGCTTTACCTTCGTTAATAACTTCCACTTCTTCGTTTTCCAAGTCAGACAAAGGAATCAATCCAGGGACCAAAACTGGACTTTCTTCCTCGGTAAACATGGCTTCGTGGGTCACAACCCGAGCAGTCAAAGCTCCATTAGAAGGTTCCATGGTTTTCTCACTTTGGATATCGAAACTCGGACTTTCCGCAGACTCTACAGCTACTACTGAAGCGCTTTGGTGTACAGTACCATACACTTCATTCTCTTCTTCTCCAAAATTTGATGAAACATTGGTGTTAAGCCTCACGCTTTGTTTTGGGTGAGTGATATTGTCTTCTTGACTAACTGGCACAGAATCTTCCTCAATCATCATTTGAAGATCAGCATTATCCCAGTCTTCACATATTCTGATTGTTTTGTTAGTTTCCCAGGTTTCAAGAGACCGGTTTGGACCAGGTTGCCACAAGATCTCCCCTGTTTGTGCCTTTAGTATAAACTTGAATTCAACCAATCTTCCAACAGACAAATCCTAAGTAGGAAGAAACCACATTAGAGTAAAGCTAACACATTCAAGTATCTAAACTCTTACAGAATCTACATGTAACATTGATGCATACCAGATCTACAGTCCAAACATTCCCATCAGACCAGTTCAGTGGTAAGGCAGTTTCTGGATCCCAAAGGCCACCAAACACAGGATCATCACCAAGAATGAAAAAATGTTCTCCAAAAACACACTCTTTCCGCAACTGGAACCTCACACGAACCGTTTTTGTAGGAGCTTCGATCTCTGCAGCTTCTACGTCTACCTATAAACATGTATGCACACAATTATCTGATCTGTCATTGTAAACAGAGCATAAAGTAATTGTAGAAAACACATACAAACGAAAGACCATGGGAAATTAATAATAAAGCTATGAGTTATTACCTGTGAATTCTTAATCGAAGACGAAGAACGAAGCGGAATCGGCTTAAGAATCCTGTTCTGAGCAGAATCTAAACGCAAAAACTTGAAGTGATGAAACGTTTTCCAGGGAACACAAGGGAAAATCTCTGTTCCACAGCGAAAAATTCGTGGAGGAAAATCTTGGAGAAGGATCTTAGATGATGGTGAAGGAGAAGAAGAAGAAGTTAGGGTTCCAGTGCCAATCATCTTCATCAGAAAGAAGAGTTTTTTTTTTTTTTTTTTTGGGTTTGTGTAAGTGGGGGAAGAAGGGGACATCGTGTAAATTGTACTCTGTGGAACAAAAGCAAAGCATAAGTCCACGTGGCATTTGTTTGAACATTGGAGTTCTCTTATACTGACAGGTCGGTGCTCACCCGCATTAATTTGTTTACCGTCCGATTTACGCGATTGTTTCCCACGTGATCGTAACAAAACTCCTTTGGTTCTGCGTGACGGTAAAATGAAGGGCGTAAACGTCGTTACATTTTCATAAATTCAAGGAAAGCACAAAAGCAATAAAAGCCCATGGCCCAAATTATGATTCAGTTGCCATTAATTTTGACTTTGGTGGAACTAAAGACTTGTTACATATCATTCTTTACAAACCTCAGCTTCTTATAAAGTATTTACGGGCCTTGTTATGCAAAATCTTTGATTAGCTTTAGATCGTTGTCTATGTCAATGAACAGCCTTGGAAGGATCGGAGGAACAATACAACAAACTTATACGGCTGCATAAATTGCAGTCATACAAGTTGTTGTTGAAATGATATTATCAATCAACAATAATGAGATTAAAGTAATGTGAGACATAATTTATTTCTATATATACGGTGCTTTCAGCTGTCACGGTCAAAATGCTTACATACCCTTGACAAGTCGTGTGGAGGAAACTGATTATGCATGGACCAATCAGGTTTCAATTTAAAATAAACAAAGATAACTCAATCATGCCTTATAGAACCAATAAAATACAATTAAGGATATATTTGTGAAAACTGAATCTGGAGCGAAAGCAAAATCATAATCATATCCAACCACCAATTAACTCTTCTGTCTATTTGAGTTTGGACCTTTCATTTACATGTTTTCGTTGTTATTGGCTTGGCTTATTGCATACAAAATATCAAATGTCTTAATAATTTAATTTCTTAGTCAACCGTAAATGGCAGCGTTATTCTATTCATTCAAAATAATATTTCAAATCCAACAAACATTGTTTAACTAGTATTATAAAATAAGAACCTTATCTAAGCTAGAAAATTGAAATACCTTTGACAATTTGTCGTATAAGAAAGAAAACTCGATTTTAATACACACATGTCTTCTTCCAGAATCATTTTGCAACAACCAAATAACAATACTATCATTGATTTAAAATTCAAACAGAAATATCAATTCGATATAAATCAGTATTTTTCAAAACAAAAATGTTAGGAAAAAAACACTGTCGAATTTATTGTTATATGTTCCGTGTTAGCAAAAAGTTGACCAATAAGGCAAATAATAAATACATTAGTAATAAAGAAATGACAAATAAAATTTTATGTAGTTTTCATATGAAACAGCTCTTAATAGTAGTACACTATTAAGGGTATGACTAGAATTCTACAAAATATTTGAATGATAATCCCAAATAATTGAAAAGAACAAAAAGACAATTAGAACATTTCCATTTAGGATGGAGGAAAAAAATCCTTTAAAAACAGTTGTAAACTTATGATATAGAAATGTTGTTAATTATTTTTCGGTAATATGTCAAAAATTGTCTACGTCGAGATCTTTAACATTTCAAAACTAGACATCCCCCAAAGGCAAGAACATGGTCAAAACAAGTTAAGCAAGAAATAAAAACAGACAGAAACTCAAAAGTGGCTTCTTTCTCATCTATCTAAAGCTTTTCTCTTTTTTCTTTTCTGGTTCTCAATTCAGAACAACGTTATCATGGATCATGATATAGAAAAGAGAGTCACAGTGGTGATTGATCACAGACGGCTTAACCAATCTGTATCATCATCACTTTTCACCGCGTTTTCGATCAGCTTTATAACTCTGGTCTTGGTTACAACGTTGGTTATAATTTCTAATTTCTCGATGCAACCGCAGAGAGATTACTCAGAGGTGAAGATAGAGATCAAAAGAGTGATTCCACACTTACCTCTAAGCTCTGAGAAGGATGGTGAAAGGAAAAATCCGATCAAGCAACATACACAAATGATGCAATCTCCTAATCTGAACATCACAGAGAAGCTCCAAGTTATTGAGATTTTTAGTGGAGATAACTTGTCTGAGAAGTTTCATAAAAGGGTAATTGAGTTTGTCGGTGATGGATGCGAAGTCAACTTCGTCATGACATGGATATCACCAGCAGAGTTCTTCGGCAAAAGAGAGGTATTAGCTATTGAAAGTGTCTTTAAGTCTCATCCTTATGGTTGCTTGATGATCCTATCCGCAACCATGGATTCTCCTCAAGGTTATACAACATTGAAGCCGTTTCTTGATCGTGGTTACAAAGTCCTTGCAGTCACACCAGATTTGCCTTTTCTACTAAAAGGAACCGCCGGAGAATCATGGCTCGAGGAAATAAAGACCGGGAAAAGAGATCCCGGAAAGATTTCGTTAGCTCAGAATCTCTCAAACCTCATGAGGCTTGCTTACTTGTACAAATATGGAGGTGTTTACTTGGACACAGACATGATTGTTCTGAAAAACTTCAAAGGGCTTAGAAACGTCATTGGAGCACAGACTCTTGATCCTTCTTCGACAAACTGGACGAGATTGAACAACGCGGTACTAATATTCGACAAGAACCATCCTCTGTTACTCAAATTCATCGAAGAGTTCGCTAAGACTTTCAACGGAAACATATGGGGATACAACGGACCTTACCTTGTTTCTCGAGTGGCCAGAGCTGTGGAAGGATCAAGTGGCTATAACTTTACCATCATGCGACCTTCTGTGTTCTATTCGGTAAACTGGCTCGAGATTAAGAAGTTGTTCAAAGTGGCTAAGACAGAGAAAGATTCGAAATGGGTCAAAATCAAGCTTTTTCATATGCAGAGGAGTGGCTATGGTTTGCATCTGTGGAATAAGTTTAGCAGGAAATATGAAATCGAACAAGGAAGTGCCATGTGGAAACTGGTTTCAGAGCATTGCATCATCTGTGAACTTGGTTCTGCTTCATATTCTAATGTTTAAATTTGTTTCGTTAATCCACACACACTGTAGATAATAAGAATGAAAACAGTCACGTCCTATTATACACAATCAATAAGCTTTTTCAGATTCTTCAAGAGATATTGTTTATAACCAAGGTCGAACAAAATTAAAAAATCACAATTCGCAGAGATCTGTTTGAATTTGGGCTTAGTTGTAGTGTAATTAAGGTGAAAGCCTAACTATAATTTTAAAATTAAATCTTAATAGAGCTTCGACTTAAAGCCCAATATTTTGGTTGGGTCTATATTGGGCCGATTTTAATGAATTCGAAAGTTGTTTGCTTTCTGTAGTCGTTTGGTTTGGGACTCGACCGTATTTATCTCTGCACTTGCTCCATGATGGTGTTTTTGCTTTTGCTGCACATTTATGTAAATTGATCTCATTTATTTCCCTCTTCCATGCTGATTATCTATCTATTAAGGTGATGAAATACATAAAACTCACGGTTTTGCTGCGACTATTTTACACAAAATTCTAGAACCATATTCACTACATGATTCGTTGTCAAGAAAAAATATCTAAGCATAAGAAATTTCAAATTGGAGGAAATAAAAAGATCCGTGTACTATTGTCCTCGGAGTCAAATATGACAGATTGGCTGATTGATTAAAATGATAACCAGTTTGTCCGCATCCAGTTGTTTTCTACCAGTTAGGAAGACATATTAGTCTTGTCATAAAACTGAAGATTGGCACGTGACAAACACAAAGGCACCAGCTCCCTAATCACGTGATTTTAACGAAATTTCAAACTTCTATAGCGTAATTATCTTTTTATACATAGGAAATAAAGGGTTCACACTTTCACACGTCACTAGCGGCGCCTTAGATTAACGGCGGTGGTGATCTCCAACGATCGGAGCAGGAGGCGGTTTGCATTGATAGCATTTGGCAAAGAGGCCAAAAGTGTCGATTTGCCTGATGAAGTTGGTCATGCTGGCCCATCCGCCAAACCCGAACCCGAGAACTAGAACCCAAACCACCACGAAAGCGTTTATCACGTAAACTCCGGCCCAGCTAGGCAAAAAGAGCGGTGGTTTCTCCGCTGCGTTCTGCCACGTCATCACGTATCAAGAAAAGCAATATCAGTACATCGTATCATTGCATGAAGTAATCTACTTATTTAATCATCAACGAGAATATATGTTATAGACATTTATAAAGTAGTCAAGTGTAATAATGATCACATTATACACTATACGGACCTACCTCATTGATTTGGAATTAAATGCAAAAGTATAAGCCAGCTCATAACTCAACCTATGGTGTCTCTCGATCTCTCTCCAATAATTTTTCCCAATTTTTGGGGTATTGATCTATTCAAAACTATCTATCTAATGAATTACATGTATGTCACCCACTGAATTCATAAATTCTATAATATAGCTTAGGAATGGTAATGTGAGCGAGAGAGCAACGTATAGGTAGTACCCGGCGGGCAGAGGCGGTGCGGTAGGTGAGCATGTGGGCTAAGGCAGGGATGATGTAGACGGTGAAGCTAACTAGTAAGGCTCCAACTGCCGAGTTTATTGGCCCAAAAAACGGAAAAATGATGGCCAAAAACCATATGGGAACCACCACCGGTAGCCTCACCAGCGCTCTTAGACATATGCTCTTCGTGTGGTGCATTCCGATCGCTTTTTCCCACACGAAGTACAATGGCGTACACGCAAACCCGAATGTTATAAACTGTATATATCCAAAAACAAATCTCAACATATTTGAAAACATAAATGATCCGATAAACATTTTCATTAAAAAAAATATTGTTTAGACGTTAAGACGGAGAAAAATAGTGCATATCTTGTTATAATCAATTTAGATAAATGATGGTTAGACGTATTCATCCATGTCATAACCTATTCGATGATTCCTTCTAGTATTAATTTCGTTGCGAAAGAGAATAATGTTCTTAGTATGGACCGGTACCGTATAAATAATAGCATCTACTTGGACCAACCATTAATGCGTTGCGTACTTATTGTTAGACATGTAACATATTAAGTTAAGATAGGAACCTGATGGATGAGCATGAGGATAACGGCGGCGTCACGGAAACGCGTTTTAGGGAGGAGAGAGAAAGCGTTTGAGTGGTTGAGAAGTTGGTCGCCGAAAGCCCAGTAGACGGCGGAGGCTGACGGTAGCGTTAACGTGAAGACGTACAGAGTCGCCATCAAGTAGATGCTCTTAAACTTCCTTGGTTTCCACATCGCATGCATTATTTCCCTGCAATTTTAAACTTTTTTGTAAAAAGAAATCGTAATAGGAAATGGCATAAAAGTCTTTTTACATTGGATTTATGGGTCCGACCAGAGATTGGCCGTCCGGTCCGACCACTGTGGTTACGTTACGTATACTCCCAAAGATAAGATATACTTATTGTGACCGTAAAAAATATAAAAAAGCAAGTTAGGAATTTAGTTCAGTAGCTAGTGTGTTAAAAAGGTAATGAGAATTTTCCTGGTAAGTTGTCTTTATTTATTTCGTAATAATGATTTTGTCTGTTTGTGCATTTAGGACTGAGCCTAAAGTAACCGGCAAAAGCTGCACATATAGAAGCTAAAAGAGATGTGTATTTAAAAAAGAAGAAACATGATCTTCAGAGAAAATACCTTTTTTTTTTCCAACAAAATAAATCCTCTATGTGAAAATAAATCCTCTATGTGAAAATACTTGTATCCAGAAATGCATTATACAATTAATTTGTTAGGATGGCATCACTACTTACAGCCTAAATATTTTTTTTTAATTTTTTGGTAATTTTTTAAAAGTTGTTGCGAGTCATACAATGGAGTGAAAATGCATGAGAAAATAAAAGACTTACACAGTCACAGCGTGTCCACCGAATGTATATAGGATGTTGGTGGCTCCGGTAAAGTACAACACAAGCTTGGTCGGACCGGAATGTGTCACACCTTCCGCCTACAAAATCAAAATAACCATATATACAACCATAAATGATCGTTGTTGTTTTTCATTTCAAATTGAGAAGCGATTTGATGGTGTGACATACCTGACCATGGAGAAATGCGGCGATGGTAAGGTACCAAGCGGTGTAGGTAGTCATGGCAAGGCCGAGGAAAGACCAAATACGGTAATTGTGGAAAGATGGTATGAAAACGGTCGTGGCACAACAAGCACCAAATATATAAGTCCATGTCCTCTTGTCTAACCTATCGTTTATGTAATATATATTGCTGCACCACACCAACACACACATGAAATAAATCAATTTATTTTTGCATTAAAAATGTATTTGTCCCTAAATTATATATGAAAAGGATTGGAAAAAAGAAAGTGGTAAAAAAGGAAGAAGTACCTAGCACAAGCAATGAGCTGGATGACTGATCCGAATAACAAGAAGGTGCAATTAAATGCGAGCCCCGCTGCTTTCCAGTACGGACCCAGCAGCCCATCAAGCACTTCAAACCACTTCCCAATTGTATATTTATTTTTGTTATGGAAACAAACATGCAATTCAGTTCAGTATATTACATGAGATAAAAATCAAATATGTTGCACTAAACTAAATTATATATTAGGAATAATTTACCTGAATAACGTGGTTTTTGAAGGATTTGGCTTCTTGTTTCTCCATGCGGGCACGATACTCGACGTAAAGAACACTGATGAGATAAGCAGTCCAAGATCCCATTAATCCATAGAATATCTGAAGCAATATTCCTGATAACATTCCCAGCTGCGAGAACGAATACGGCAGTGTCAACAGCACTTGTGCCACCTGCAACCATATATTTTATAAACCTTGTTATTATTTATTTCAAGAATGTTTTATGAAAAAGAAAATATACTTTATTACTTTAGAACAAACAAAAAAGAGTAATTTGGTCTTATTATAATAAAGAAACATTTGTTTTTTTTTGGGTGAATATTACTAGCTTAATAATTATCAAAGTTATATTGTACTTACTTGATTGGATGCACAGCTAAACCAGGCATCCCAAGCGGACCCGCCATGCCAGAGGAAGCTCTTCATACTAAATCCATCGCCGCCGCGGTCTATATCCTCCTCCGCCGTTGAATCTTCTACTTTACTACCGGCCACCTCATCCTCCCCGGAGACCACTATTGCCTCCTCCGCTTGTTTCTCACCCGACATTAGCTATCGATATCTGTACGGTTAACAAAGAATAGGAAATTATATAAAACAAACAAATAATTGAAAAAAGTTACAATCTTTTAGATTTTTCTTAGAATTGAAAAGATATCATCTTTTGATGAAAGAAAGATTGTCTTGAAGCTCTCTTACCCTTTTTCCGTTTTTGTCTGAGAAGATACACAGAGGCTTTAGCTCTGTCTCGTTCTCCAACCTCCGAAGCAAGGGCAGAGTGTTAAAACGATAAAGAGAGCCACAAAGATAGAGACAGAGAATGAGAAAGATTGGATGGAAGAGAGAGAGAGAGTGAAGAGCTCTGGTTTTGTAATAAGAATGGTGAGTGATGAGTAGAAGAGTACTGTAATAACGAAGCCTACTTAAAAGTGCGCTGTTTTAACTTTTAATGCGGCCGCCTTTGTTATAAGCCTGTGTATGTTCAGATGAGAGATAAAGAGAGAGAGAGAGAGAGAGAGAGAGAGATGCTTTTTTCTTCTTTTTTACTTCTTTTTACCTGCTTCTCTATGATTCCAGCCATCAGTTAGACTTCTGTAATTGAAATCGTCTCTTTCTACACTGTTTACAAATTGGATAAAATTCGAATAAATGTGGTGCCATGGTTATATCTTTAAACAGTTTCAGTGCTTTTTTTTTGTTGTTGGTAATTTCTCAGTGCACATTGCTCTTTCCATAACATATTTTATTTTATTTTTATCAAAAACCATATTTTATTTAAAAATGTTATAGTTATTCCCTAAAGGAAAAACAGTAAATGGAGGAGATGGGAGTGAGAGTGACAGTGTAATATAGCGTCGGCTTGAGTCGACCATTATGGGAACTAAACTTCACGCGTTTAAAAGCAAATCCCACGCGCGTCTTCAAACCCCACTTCCTCGTTTATGTTATCCTCTACGCGTGCCTCCATTTAGTATCTGTGCACTCGCTGTCTCTGCACCGTCGGATCCTACAATCATAATCTTCTAGAAATATAGAATCCATTCGAATATTTCTAAATTTAGTTCGGAGCGGATTTGGGTCGGATATTTCAGATTCGGATTCGGATTCGAATTATCTGAAGTTTTCAAATATCAAAAATTTTGTATCCAAATCTATCCAAACTATTGAAAAATACTGAAAATATCTAAAAACCTCAAGTATTTTTTACTCAAATTCACTCAAAAGTAATTTAAATACCAAAAAATATCCAACATATCCGAAAATTCGAATATTTTAAATACTTGATTATTACAAATATAAATATTACTAATATATTATTACTATATACTTCTATTATGGATATGTTCGGATACCTGTTCGGGTTCAAGTTCGAATCAGATTTGAGTTCGGGTTTTTGGATCTTGAAATTTCGAACCCGTTCAAATATTTTACAATTTCGGATTCGAATCGGATTCGGATATTATTCCCACCCCTACTACAACTACAAAGCATATGGTTTCTGTTTTGTTCCGTGACTTTTATATTCTTTGGTTCGATCATTGAATTGATTAAAGAATATTCAAAAACTGAAAAGATCGTTGGATACAGAAGAACATTTTATTTGTAGTGTCGTCATGGGGACGAATGTATTATGTATGAACCATTTTTACATATAATTTACATTAGGAAAAATAATATTTTTATTTATGGGCTTTAGTGCGTTTGGCAACACAGAATTAAGTAATGGACTTTGACGCCTTTGGGTCTTTTCAACTGGACCGAGACTTGAAGAGGCAGTATCCCAGATTTGATTTTTCGACTCAACTTAAGTCACCGGAAATTACAACATGATTTTATTAATTAATAATCATCACCTGATTTTCTTTTTAATCAGAACTAGCATATTTATTATTTTTCACACGTAATATGATATAAATGTTTTTAAAATTTAATTTACAATTGAGAAATAGTAGAAAACTATAAATTATAACATTTTGATAGTAGTACAAATGATTTGCTTTTCAAACTTTTTAAGGAAATACTTTTTTATATAGTTTAATGATTTTTACAATTCTTCTGTACATAGTGAGGAAATTACATATTCATAGTGGTCACTGGCACCATTTAGAACAATAATAAATTTTGAAAATTATTTAGGCTATTAAAAAATAAAAAATAAATAAATAAAGAGATTGAGAAGGGAAATCTTGTAGAAGATTTTGATATAAAAGTGGGTGGGAGACAAGACAAACGTCTACGGGATATGGTTGTGTGAACTGTGAAGTGAGACCATTACATTAGATCGACCGACCATCATATGTTGGCATATCAATTCATTGAAAGGTATCTATTTCTTCATTATTACTTACAAAGATTTTATGCATGCTCACTCCAGAACCTATACTGATATTTATAATGGTTATATTACTTGGATCGTGTATTTATTATCATTTTTTGTCTTAAGTATTTATAATCATTTGAATACAATATCACGGGATTTTTTGGTATCCGAGTTAAATTCGAATACTAACCTAAACTTTTTCTTTCATTTCCTTTTGTAACATACCAAAAAAAAAAAAAATATATATATATATATATATATATCTTTAATTTTTATAGGAGAATATTGTCCATTAGAAAGGATTAATGATTGTTTATAATCATAAATTACAACTTTACAAGTGACATCCAAATATGAAATCAATCAATGGATGTGATTTTCCTTAACAAGATTCGAACCCAATGTCCTTGGGATGTGTTAGGAATCCACTGCTATTTCTTGTATTAAAGAAAAAAACTAATAAATTATTTTTAAAAATGAATACGATTCAATGTTGAGAGTTCGATTAAATTTGAAGGTTGGGAAAAAAAAAATTAAACTTAAAAGTCAGAATTTAATGGACCTACCGCTTAAATTAGATTGAAACATTAGATTGAAACATATTTTACTTATTGGTTTTGTAAATTCCATTAATAAAATGCTTGGGCTCAGACCCAATAACTTACAAGGACGATAACATTTTTGGTAACTCTTATTTCGTGTTCTTCCAAATTGTTAGGGCATATATCAAACTACAGAAGGAAAAAAATAAAAATAAAAGTCTCATTCACTTCGCTCCAGCTCAAAATTCTGATTTGTTGGTACTCTTCAGTTAGCTAGTTGCTGTATTTTGTGCGGTAACTTGGCGGATTCTCTTTATATCCTTCTTGTTTATCGAGCTAATAGCCAAAATGTCTGTCTTACAGAATGCCTTTAATGTGTTCGATAGAATGTCTTTGAGTAGAGGTGTCAGACGGGCCGGCCTGCGTCCATTTCGCCAGCTCCGCAATGAGCTTTTTTTTTATTGACCGCAACAGGTCGACCCGCTAAGATCGTGGGCAAACTTTATATGTCCAGACCCGGTCTGCAAAGCCTAACGGATTAACGGGCCGGTCCGCGGACATCTCTAGACTGCATATGATCTACTGTTCTTGCCGAGATTTGCTTCTATTAAGGTTTATCTAATTATGTCTCATATTGATAAATTCAATTATCTGCTCTAAATTATTAAAAAACATGATATAAAATTCAGTATTCTTCAACATTGATGGGGGATAGATGTTCTTCAATAATCTGCGTAATATGGGAAGAATCAAAATGCTCGTAATGAGGTAGTATGATCAATATTCTCTGCTTTATAATGATGGGAAACGTTTATAACTTGTTGGACTTGGACACCATGAGCAATATTCAATCTTCTGCATATTGATGGGGATTAAGTCTCCCTTTAATAAGATTTGTCGTAATATGCCCCAAGAATGAGAATTTAAATTCTCTGCATTTGCCTATAATAAAGTTCGGCATATAATGTTCCGAGATTGAGAAAATTCATTATTCTGCATAAACTCAAACTAAAAAACCTGCAACAACTCAATCTCAATTTTAAAACTACACAAACTCAACTCAAACAGGCAACTCAACTCAAACCTGGAAATTCTCAAAAACCTGCAATTTCTAAAAAACCTGCAACTCAATGTAAACCTTAAACTGGACTCAAACTCAATCTCGTTCTTCATTAACATCTTCATCATCCACAATCGATTGAAAAGAAGCTTGTGTCTTATTTTCACCATCAAATACTTCATCTTCATCTACATCTATCACAAAGTAACAATTTTAATACACAATTTATGCTTGTAAAACTTATAAAAAAAAATATGCTTACCATTTTCATAAGATTCAAAACCCTTTAACCAATTGCGACTGCATATTAGTGCTTGAACATTTTTCGGTAGAAGGTGGCATATGCTTAACCGAAAAGCATATGCTTGGAAAGACAGTTGCAGGTAATGTGGCTAGCCTATATAATTTTTATAAGTTTCTTCATGCGTCTTTTTCATTATATTGATTAGTATATAATTATACTCTTGCAGCTATGTATACTGTTGAATTTCAGAAAAGAGGACTTCCACATGCTCATATACTCTTATTCATGGATGAGAAAAGTAAACTACCAACAGCTGACGATATTGATAAGATTAGTTATGCTGAGATTCCAGATAAAGATAAATATCCAGAGCTTTATGAAGTTATCAAAGATTCAATGATCCACGGACCATGTAGTGCAGCTAATACCAATTCACCATGTATGGTCGATGGAAAATGTTTTAAGCTATACACTAAACAGTATGAAGATATCACAAAGGTTGGTAGTGATGGTTATCCTACCTACAGAAGGCGGTCTTCTAAACACTTTGTTGAGAAGAATGGTTTTAAGTGTGACAATAGATATGTTGTGCCTTATAATGCGAAGTTGTCAGTTCGATATCGCGCTCACATCAACGTGGAATGGTGCAATCAAACAGGTTCTATCAAATACTTATTCAAATATATAAACAAAGGTCCAGACCGTGTTACTGTTGTTGTGGAGCCTGTTAACAAGATTTAAACGACACACACAGAGCAAAACTCAACAGGAGAAGATTCAAATTCAAGTGAGAAAAAGAAAAATGAAATCAAAGATTTTTTCCTGCAGGTTATTTTTTAACTTTATACTTAAATAATTGAATTGTCTTTTAAAACTTTACATGTTTTGATTCGCTCTCTGTGTTTTAATCATTAGGTATGTATCAGCATCAGAGGCTATATGGAAGATTTTTAAGTTTCCAATCTAGTATAGAACAATCCCTGTACAGAAGCTATTTTTTCATGATGAAGGAAAGCAACCAACTTATTTTGATGAAAATGATGAGATAGAAAACGTGTTGGAACAAGTGGCTAATGAAGATTCTATGTTCATGGCTTGGATGAATTTGAATAGAAAAAATGTTGTTGGCAAAGATGGAAAACGTGCTAGAGATCTGACTTATACGCAAATCCCTGCATATTTTACTTAGGATGGAAAGAATAGGCAGTTTAAAAAGAGGGCGAAAGGGTTTTCTTTGGGTCGAATCAACTATGTTCCACGAAAACTAGAATCTGAATACTTTTTGAGAGTTTTACTTAACATTGTCAAGGGTCCAACATGTTTTGCTGACATCAGAACCTACAAAGGTGTTGTCTATCCATCTTTTAAAGAAGCATGTTTTGCACGTGGTATTCTAGATGATGATCAGATTTATATTGATAGTCTGATGGAAGCAAGTCAGTGGTGTTTTTGTGATTATTTGCGTAATTTTTTCTCCATGATGCTACTTTCTAATTCTCTTTCTAGACCAGAACACGTTTGGATCGAAACACGGGAGCTGTTATCAGAAGGTATTGAGAAAAAAAATAAATATAACAATCCAGGTTAGAATACTAGACTTTGCATGAAGATGTTTTCGTACATACTTCCTGCTCATATTTGTTTCTCTGAAATATCTAGCTCCATATGATTCTTATTTACCCTTTTCAGAACTCAATTTAACAGAAGATGAAATAAAGAACTATACTCTACAAGAAATAGAGAAAGTTATGTTGTTTAATGGAGGGTCTTGTAACACCCGTGTTCGATGATTCGTTCGGAAAACACGGCGTGTTCGACAATCGTGTTCGGAAAACACGACATATTCGATGTTTGTTCGGAGAATGCGACGTGTTCGGAGATCGTGTTCGATAAACTTGATTCTTCGACAATCGTGTTCGGAAAACACGAATGTCCGAGAAATGTGTTCGGGAAACGCTATCGCTCGACAATCTCGTTCGGGAAATGGGATTGTTCAGACATCGGTCCGAGAAATGCGATCGTTCGACAATCGGGTTCGAATTTCAGATTTCGGTTCGAACATCGGTTCGAGAAAAATGTGGATGGTTCGGAGATTTTGTCGAGAAATTGTCTAAGGCATGATGGATCGAGCGATGGGCCGAAGTGTCCGAGGAAAATCGCTTATGGTCCGAGAAATTGTTCGGCCCGTGTAGGAATTGGCACACGCGGGAAAAATCGGAAATTTTCCTTTTCCGATAAGGAAATCGGATTAAGCTGAGAAATGTTCGGGAATATTCTCGAAGCTTAGGGTTCTCGACGCACAGGTATAAATAGGACTTTTATACGTGCAGCTCGCCCTTTTCACCGCAAGCATTCTCGAGAATTATCATGCAATTGTCGAGAAATCAAGCGATCGGGTTGGAGTGTTCGAAGAATCCGGGTAAGGATCGATAAACCTTGAGTTTTTGTCGATCAAATCTGTTGTTCTGTTCTGATTCAGAGTTTGGTTTGTCGAAGGTGAAGGTTGAGAGTTTGTGTTCGGGTTTTGTCGAACGTGTGCGAGAATTATCGAACGGGTGTGCGAGAATTATCGACAAAGGTGATCGATCATTCGGAGTTGTTCGACAAATCTCGGTAAGGATCGAGAAACTCTTTGATTTTCTTCGATCATTGGATGAGTTTGGACCTGATTAGCGTTTGATCTATCGATGGTAAAGTTTGGCGATCAGTGTTCGAGGAATCGTTAGGCTTGTTCGAGAATCGTGAGCGTGTTCGACAAACGCGTTCGATCGGTTCAGTTTTTGTCGAACGAAGCGGGTAAGAATGCGTTAAAACCTGAATGTTTTTCGACAGTTAGTGTTTGTTTGATCTGTTTAAGGTCTGTACCTGATTTGGTTCGGGTTTTTGTGATGTTTGTACGGGATTGTTGAAAATAGGGTGAAAAGGTTCGGGTTTCGCGTGTAAGCGATCGTACCAAGATGTTTTCATCGAACAATCCATTTTGCTAAGGTGAGTACGTGACCGTAGCTATTGTCTATGGTTATTGATGTGATGGCTCATGGTGTCCTGAAACATGCCCATCTAGATGTTTGTATGCTTCGGTATACGGGTATGTTTTGGAAGATACACTTCGGTGTATGGTGTACTTCGGTATACCTTAGATGTTATGATAGTGTGCACACGTATATCATGTTTGAGTGTCTGATCAACACTATGTCAGTTCGGATAATGGTGTGTTACCGAATTGCTCAGGGTGCTAGATGTTGATGTTTGATGTTTGATGTTGGATGTTTAATTTTTGATGTTGAAGTTTATTGAAGGCATGTTTGTTAATGGTGATAGATGTTATATGCGATTTGACTTGTGAACTATTGCATGATGATTTTTGGATGATAAGCTGGTGAGACGGGACGACCGTTCTCACTAAGCGAATTCGTTTGCTTATGCCCCCTTTCATGGTGGCAGGTAAGAAAAGTGGCTAAGGAGCTCGCGAGGCAAGGCTGGAAGTGAAGTGATGGAATTAGGAAGGGTTCATACTATTTCCATTGTCTCTGTTTCTTATGTTGTTCATTTAGATTGTGGTTGCATTTACTTGGTCACAATTAGATATGGAACCGTTGTTAGATTGTTATGGAACCCTTATTGATTTGGTTAACCTCGTGGAGTTGAATAAGATTATGCATTTTCTTATAGAAGTGTATATGGTTAATCAAGTATGCATATGTATGATAAGAACCTCGCTTAGGTTGTTAGACTTCCGCTAAATCTGAATTGAAATCGAAAATAATTTGAAATGGTTGAGAATGTTCGAATAAATGCATGTTAGGTTCGGACTTTCTTGGTACGCGTTCGGTAACCTCTTGTCCGGAGTTTTGATTTTTCGGGCAAGGGTGTTAAAAGTTGGTATCAGAGCGCGGTTCATTCTAGGATGATTTGCATGTGCATAAATGGGTATTGGGGTTAGATAAATCCATCCTTCCAACAGTCTCGCGGTAAGTCTTATGTTTGTAGGTGTGTTGCTAAGTTAGTTCACCACTAACTTAGTGTATCATCTTGATTCGTTTGTAGATGGCCAAGGGTAATGGCAGAAACACGAGGAGTGCAGCAGCAGCTCGTGCGAGTGATACCGAGAGCAGTGTGACTCGGAGTTCGGATCCTGTGGATGATCGTCGGGGTGACGATCACAGAGGTGACGCGGGTAACGCGGGTGATGCAGTTAACGCGGGTGCGAATGTAGCCCAAGGACAGGCTGCCGCTGATGGTCCGACTCGGGAGGAGTTTGGACAGGTCTTGGGTACGCTGACACAGATTCTGGCTAGGTTGCCGAATCTCGTACCACCGCCTGTACCGGCGCCCGTACCAGCTGACGTACCACCAGCGGATGTGGTGCAAGCGGCAGTGGCTGTTGAGGGTGTCGGGGTGATTCCATCGTACCTCTCGATGATGGAACACATGGTGAGACTTGGCACCAAGAAGTTTGATGGTGGTTCTGATCCGGTTGAGGCCGATGAGTGGATGTCACGGGTGGAAAGGAACTTTGTATCCATCCGTTGTCCAGCTGATTACAAGAAGGACATTGCTATTCACTTCTTGGGTGAGAAGGCATATGATTGGTGGAGGAGTGTGTCAGGCAGGATGGCTAATCCTGATTGCTCATGGGAGACGTTCGGTAGGGAGTTCCGGGCGAAGTATTTTCCGCCGGAAGCAGCTGCTCGTTTGGAGGCTGAGTTTTTGGAGCTGAAACAAGGTTCGATGACAATCCGTGAGCTCGAGGTGGAGTTCAACAGGTTGCTAAAGTATGGTGGTCAGCATATGGAGAGTGAGGAGGCTCAAATCCGGAAGTTTTTGCGAACTATTCGGATCGATCTCCGTAACCGTGTGCGGATGATCAACTTCACTACTCTCACCGAGTTAGTGGAGAAAGCAGCAGCCTTGGAGTCCGGGTTGAAGGAGGAAGCAAGGCAGCTTGGTGGTGCAAGGTTTGCGGTTCAGTCCGTACCACAAGCTAGGAGTGGGAACCTTTCCGGGGTGAAGCGGAAATGGGATAAGTCTAAGGGTGGCGGTAAGGTGACCGGGACTCGGGCAAGTGCATGCCCGCATTGTGGTAAGAGTCATCCAGGTCCCTGTAGGATGGCAGCAGGTGTGTGTTTCCGTTGTGGCAGCACGGGACATAAGATCGGTGAGTGTACAGCACCGAGGACGTGCTATCATTGTGTAGAACCAGGGCATCTTAGGCCCAATTGTCCGAAATTGGTTCAGGCGAGTGGGAGTGAGCCACCAGCGAAGAAGCAAGCGTTTGGGGCAGCCGTGACGCCGAGAGTTTACTCGATTTCGGAGGATGCTATCGAACCTAGTTCTTCGCGTCCTATTTCTGGGACCGTTTGCATGGGCGGATTTAGCTACGCATGTGTTGTTCGATTCGGGGGCGACACATTGCTTCGTTAATCCGGATTTAATGGGAAAGGGTGGTTTAGTTAAGGAATCAGGTGATCAGTTCGGTTTAGTTCAGGCAGCAGGAGGTCAGGTGATGATGACCGAGGGAATGGTCAGAAATGTCTCTGTGATGATCGATGGAAATGATATGCCCGCGGATTTGCGGATTTGTCGCGTCAAGTTGTACGACGTGATATTGGGAATGGATTGGCTTGATCGGTACAAGGCACATCTTGATTGTCATCGTAGGCGAGTTTGGTTCGACAAAGGTGGTGCGAGGATTGTGTTCCAGGGGATTCAGACTTCGCCGAGTGGTTTGATCGTATCAGCTATCCAGGCCGAGCAGTTGATCGAGAAAGGGTGTGATGCTTTTTTGGCTACCATCACCACAGGTGATGAGGGACCAGTTGTCGAGTTGGATGAGATTCCAGTGGTCAGGGATTTCGCGGATGTGTTCGAGTCATTGACCGGACCACCTCCGGCTAGGTCCGATCCGTTCACCATCGAGTTAGAGCCTGGTACGGCTCCGATCTCAAAAGCTCCGTACAAAATGGCGCCAGCTGAAATGGCCGAGCTTAAGAAGCAGCTCAGTGAGATGGTGGACAAGGGATTTGTTCGTCCGAGCAGTTCACCGTGGGGAGCACCGGTGCTGTTCGTGAAGAAAAAAGATGGAAGTTTTCGACTTTGCATCGATTACCGCGGATTGAACCGGGTAACTGTGAAGAACAAGTACCCTTTGCCGAGGATCGATGAGTTGTTGGACCAGCTCAAGGGTGCTACGTGCTTCTCGAAGATCGATTTGGCTTCGGGTTATCATCAAATTCCGGTAGCCGAAGTGGATGTGCGTAAGACCGTCTTTCGGACAAGGTACGGTCATTACGAGTTTGTGGTTATGCCGTTTGGTTTGACTAACGCACCAGCAGCTTTTATGAAGCTTATGAACAATGTGTTCAGAGAGTATTTGGACGAGTTTGTCATCATCTTCATCGATGACATTCTAGTATACTCTCGTGACCGAGAAGAACACCGAGAACACTTGGAGAAAGTGTTGAGGCGTTTGCGGGAACAGAAGTTGTTTGCCAAATTCAGTAAGTGCAGTTTTTGGCAAAAGGAGATCGGGTTCTTAGGTCACATTGTCTCGGACAAAGGAGTGTCCGTGGATCCGGAGAAGGTTAAGGCCATAGAGGAGTGGCCGAGACCACAAAATGCTTCGGAGATTCGAAGTTTCCTCGGATTGGCCGGGTATTATCGGAGATTCGTGAAAGGATTCGCGAGTACGTCCAAGGCGATGACACGATTGACGGGAATGGACGTTTCGTTCGTGTGGACCACCGAGTGTGAGAAGAGTTTCTCGACACTGAAGGGAATGCTAACGAGTGTACCGGTGTTAGCATTGCCCGAACCGCACGAACCGTATGTGGTTTACACAGATGCATCGAGAATGGGTCTCGGGTGTGTGCTGATGCAAAGGGATAAGGTGATCTCTTATGCATCGAGACAACTAAGGAAGCACGAAGGGAATTATCCGACCCATGATCTCGAGATGGCAGCGGTTGTGTTTGCCTTGAAGATATGGAGATCCTATCTCTACGGTGGTAAGGTTCAGGTCTTCACCGACCATAAGAGCTTGAGGTATGTTTTTACTCAGCCCAAACTGAACCTTAGGCAACGTAGATGGATGGAGTTGGTTGCGGACTACGATGTGTCCATCGAGTATCATCCGGGTAAGGCTAATTCAGTGGCCGATGCATTGAGCCGTAAGCGTTCGGTCGTATCTTCAGAAAAAGACATGGAATCGCTTGTGAGTATGGTGGGCTCATTGCGCTTAGCAGTTTTGACGGATGAGGTTGAGCCATTGGGGTTAGGAGCCGCGGATCAAGCTGACTTGTTGACTCGAGTCCGTGCAGCTCAAGAGAAAGATGAGAAGTTGATCCAAGCAGCTCAAAATGACAAGACCGAGTACCAAACTTCGAATAATGGTACGATTTTGGTAAATGGTCGAGTGTGTGTGCCAAGTGACCGGGTGTTAAAGGATGAGATTCTTAAGGAGGCACACCAGTCCAAGTTTTCGATTCATCCGGGTTCGACCAAGATGTATCGAGATCTCAAAAGATACTATCATTGGGTCGGGATGAAAAGCGATGTGGCTAAGTGGGTGGCGAGTTGTCCGACGTGCCAGCTGGTTAAAGTCGAGCACCAAGTTCCGGGTGGCTTGCTACAGAAGTTGCCAATCCCCGAATGGAAGTGGGATATGGTGACTATGGACTTTGTTTCGGGTTTACCGATGTGTGACAGGAAGGATTCGGTTTGGGTCGTCGTGGATCGATTGACCAAATCGGCACATTTCTTGGCAGTTAACAAGAATGATGGTTCGGAGAAGCTTGCCGAGATTTATGTTCGAGAGATTGTGCGGTTGCATGGTATACCGGCGAGTATTGTTTCGGACAGGGATTCGAAATTTGCTTCGGGTTTTTGGAGAGAGCTACAAAAGAGGTTTGGTACTAAGATCCATATGAGTACCGCGTATCATCCTCAGACGGATGGGCAGTCCAAGCGAACCATTCAAACGCTCGAGGATTTGTTGCGAGCAGCGGTTTTGGATTGGGGTGGTGATTGGGTAAACCACTTGCCATTAGCCGAGTTTGCATACAACAACAGCTACCAAGCTAGTATCGGCATGTCACCGTACGAAGCTTTGTATGGTAGGCCGTGTCGTACACCCCTTTGTTGGACACAAGTGGGGGAGAGAAGTATTTTTGGAAGAAACTTCGTGGATGAAACGAGTGAGAAGGTTCGGATTTTGCGAATTAAGCTTAAGGAAGCTCATGACCGACAGAAGAGTTATGCGGATAAGCGTCGAAGAGAGTTGACATTTGATGTTGGAGATATGGTCTACTTGAAGATGATTACCTATAAGGGTAAAGAACGGTTCAGTCAATCGACTAAGCTAAGTCCAAGATACATAGGACCGTATCGAATCGTGGAAAGGATTGGACTCGTGGCGTATAAGCTGGATTTGCCACCATCCATGAAAGCTTTTCACAAGGTGTTTCATGTTTCTATGCTTAGGAAATGCATAGTGAACGGTGAGAAAGTGATCGAGGAACCTCCGGCAGACTTGCAGTCCAACCTGACCGTGGAGGGTAGACCGGTTCGAATCATTGACCGAAAGGTTCAAACGGATCGAAAGAAAAAGGTCAAATTGATTCAGGTTGTTTGGGATTGTGATGGTGAGGAAGAAGTCACATGGGAACCAGAAACGACAATGAGAGAAATGTTCTCTAAGTGGTTTGAGAAACAAGAGATGGAAGCACCCAAGAAAAAGGATAGAAGTTGAGCCGATTCGAGGACGAATCGATGCTAAGTGGGGAAGAATTATAACACCTGTGTTCGATGATTCGTTCGGAAAACACGGCGTGTTCGACAATCATGTTCGGAAAATACGACATATTCGATGTTTGTTCGGAGAATGCGACGTGTTCGGAGATCGTGTTCGATAAACTTGATTCTTCGACAATCGTGTTCGGAAAACACGAATGTCAGAGAAATGCGTTCGGAAAACGCTATCGCTCGACAATCTCGTTCGGGAAATGGGATTGTTCGGACATCGGTCCGAGAAATGCGATCGTTCGACAATCGGGTTTGAATTTCAGATTTCGGTTCGAACATCGGTTCGAGAAAATGTGGATGGTTCAGAGATTTTGTCGAGAAATTGTCTAAGGCATGATGGATCGAGCGATGGGCCGAAGTGTCCGAGGAAAATCGGTTATGGTCCGAGAAATTGTTCTGCCCGTGTAGGAATTGGCACACGCGGCAAAAATCGGAAATTTTTCTTTTCCGATAAGGAAATCGGATTGAGCTGAGAAATGTTCGAGAATATTCTCAAAGCTTAGGGTTCTCGACGCACAGGTATAAATAGGACCTTTATACGTGCAGCTCGCCCTTTTCACCGCAAGCATTCTCGAGAATTATCGTGCAATTGTCGAGAAATCAAGCGATCGGGTTGGAGTGTTCGAAGAATCCGGGTAAGGATCGATAAACCTTGAGTTTTTGTCGATCAAATCTGTTGTTCTGTTCTAATTCAGAGTTTGGTTTGTCGAAGGTGAAGGTTGAGAGTTTGTGTTCGGGTTTGGTCGAACGTGTGCGAGAATTGTCGAACGGGTGTGCGAGAATTATCGACAAAGGTGATCGATCGTTCGGAGTTGTTCGACAAATCTCGGTAAGGATCGAGAAACTCTTTGATTTTCTTCGATCATTAGATGAGTTTGGACCTGATTAGCGGTTGATCTGTCGATGGTAAAGTTTGGCGATCAGTGTTCGAGGAATCGTTAGGCTTGTTCGAGAATCGTGAGCGTGTTCGACAAACGCGTTCGATCGGTTCAGTTTTTGTCGAACGAAGCGGGTAAGAATGCGTTAAAACCTGAATGTTTTTCGACAGTTAGTGTTTGTTTGGTCTGTTTAAGGTCTGTACCTGATTTGGTTCGGGTTTTTGTGATGTTTGTACGGGATTGTTGAAAATAGGGTGAAAAGGTTCGGGTTTTGCGTGTAAGCGATTGTACCAAGGTGTTTTCATCGAACAATCTATTTTGCTAAGGTGAGTACGTGACCGTAGCTATTGTCTATGGTTATTGATGTGATGGCTCATGGAGTCTTGTTTGTGTATGCGGTGTCCTGAAACATGCCTATCTAGATGTTTGTATGCTTCGGTATACGGGTATGTTTCGGAAGATACACTTCGGTGTATGGTGTACTTCGGTATATCTTAGATGTTATGATAGTGTGCACACGTATGTCATGTTTGAGTGTCTGATCAACACTATGTCAGTTCGGATAATGGTGTGTTACCGAATTGCTCAGGGTGCTAGTTTTTGATGTTTGATGTTTGATGTTGGATGTTTAATTTTCGATGTTGAAGTTTATTGAAGGCATGTTTGTTAATGGTGATAGATGTTATATGCGATTTGACTTGTGAACTATTGCATGATGATTTTTGGATGATAAGCTGGTGAGACGCGACGATCGTTCTCACTAAGCGAATTCGTTTGCTTATGCCCCCTTTCATGGTGGCAGGTAAGAAAAGTGGCTAAGGAGCTCGCGAGGCAAGGCTGGAAGTGAAGTGATGGATTTAGGAAGGGTTCATACTATTTCCATTGTTTCTGTTTCTTATGTTGTTCATTTAGATTGTGGTTGCATTTACTTGGTCACAGTTAGATATGGAACCGTTGTTAGATTGTTATGGAACCCTTATTGATTTGGTTAACCTTGTGGAGTTGAATAAGATTATGCATTTTCTTATAGAAGTGTTTATGGTTAATCAAGTATGCATATGTATGATAAGAACCTCGCTTAGGTTGTTAGACTTCCGCTAAATCTGAATTGAAATCGAAATTAATTTGAAATAGTTGAGAATGTTCGAATAAATGCATGTTAGGTTCGGACTTTCTTGGTACGCGTTCGGTAACCTCTTGTCCGGAGTTTTGGTTTTTCGGGCAAAGGTGTTACAGGTCTCTTATGGAAGTTGATAACTTCCCTAAGCCAACTAGAGAAGGTATTGATAACTCCAATCGATTAATTGTTGATGAGATGAGGTATGACCGTGATGATTTGAAAGAAAAGCATGATAAATGGATACATATGCTAACATCTGAGCAGAGAGGTATATACAATAAGATAACTGGGGATGTTTTAAACGATTTAGGGGGTGTATTTTTTGTTTATGGTTTTGGAGGAACAGGTAAAACTTTTATGTGGAAGACACTATCAGCTGCTATTAGATATAGAGGAATGATTGTTCTTAATGTGGCATCCAGTGGCATAGGTTCGTTGTTGTTAGAAGGTGGTAGGACTGCGCATTCTAGGTTTGCAATACCTCTGAATCCTGATGAGTATTCCCTCTGTAGAATAAAACCTAATTCTGATTTTGCAAATTTGATCAATGAAGCATCTCTTATTATTTAGGATGAAGCAGCAATGATGAGCAAGTATTGTTTTGAGTCTTTAGATAGAAGCTTTTCTGATATTATAGGCAACAAAGAGAACAAGGTTTTTGCAGGAAAGGTTGTTGTTTTCGAAGGTGACTTTAGACTAGTACTTCCTGTAATCAATGGTGCGGGACGGACATAAATTGTGTTGTCTGCTCTAAATGCTTCTTCTCTTTGGGATCACTGTAAAGTGCTCAAGTTAACTAAGAACATGCGTCTACTCACCAACAATTTAAGTGTCGATGAGGTTAACAACATCAAAGATTTTTCAGATTGACTATTAGACGTTGGTGATGGTAAAATTTCTGAGCCTAATGACGGTGAGGGTCTCATTAATATACCAGAGAAATTTTTGATTACAGAAGCGGATAATCGTATAGAAGCTATTAGTAGAGAAATTTATGGAGATCCAGAATTGTTAAAAAATAACAATGATCCTACATTCTTTCAAAGGAGAGCGATTTTAACACCAACCAATGATGATGTGAACACAATAAACCAGTATATGCTAGGTGAAGAGATGATTTATTTAAGTGCAGATAGCATTGACCCTAGCGATTCAGATTCACTCAAAAATCATGTGATTACACCAGAATTTCTAAATGGTATTAATCTATCAGGTTTGCCACACCATACTTTACGTTTGAAGATTGGTGTTCCGGTTATGCTGCTTAGAAATATTGATCCTAAAGGTGGGCTCTGCAATGGCACTAGGCTTCAAATTACACAAATGGCCAATCATGTTGTGGAAGCAAGAGTTATAACAGGAGATAGAATTGGTGATATTGTGTTGATTCCTAAGATTGTCCTTTCACCATCTGACACCAAACTGCCTTTAAAAATGCGTAGAAGACAGTTTTCACTGTCTGTTGCATTTGCTATGACTATCAACAAGAGTCAAAGACAATCGCTAGAGAACGTAGGACTTTATTTACCAAAACCAGTCTTTTCTCATGGTCAACTGTATGTTGCATTATCTAGGGTTACTTTTTTACACAGCTTAATCTTATGAGGTACGTTTATTTTTACTTTTGTTTATTTCCTTTCAACATCTTTATTTTGAAAGAGCTTAGTCTTTATAACGTGTTCTAATTTTTGTGACTCTAGGTGACTCACTGCCAATGAAATGAGTAAAAAGAGAACAAATAGTAAACCGTACCAGCCATCTATAATATTTCTTTATAGTTTCTACAGTATCAATTATTTTTCTTTATGGTTTATCAATACATTTATTTAATAATTGATTTATTTTACTCTCTCCTATATCGAAAACACATTGTTTAATAAATTATTTTATCAAATAATATTCAGATTCAATTTGTGAAATGTAGACTTGGTTAAATAAATATGATAGGAGTGGTCATTAGTTACTAACCTTGGTAACAACTTGCTGAGGACTATTGAGTTGCTGCCACTGATTTTGTTGTTAAGGGACACCTACACAGCAAAACTATTTTCTTAACAGAGATTAATATTATATACCACCGAACAATTCAAACACAACATTTTCACGTAAATTGTTGGTTATCCAAATATTTACATATTTTATTGCATCAAGCATGCAAGTGGCTTTGAATACTTAAATTTGAAAAATAGCCTAACAAATTATGTATTATTGTTTGTTTATGAATATAATATAATATAATAAATATATTCCATATTATATTTACAAACCTTTTCAAAGTAAAGAGACTTAAGTTTCTTTATATATATGAACAATCAAGAGTCTTTGTATCCAACCACATTTATATTTTCATATAAAAAGCCCTATAAAGAGTTCTAAGGAGTTCAAGTGTTTTTCATATGAAATTCGTTTCAAATCTTGAAGATTTGCAGCTTCGAAAAACTAAATGGATGGTATTTGTCAAGATCTTGAGTATTTCACAAGAATCAGAAGATTGGGTTGTGATATGCTCAAATTTACCCTTGAGCTACTATCTCAAATTAAGAGATCACTGTAGTACTTAGGGATCGAATCCACAGGGACTAATGTTCACACAATAGATTAACAGTTTAGAAATATAGCTAAACAGAAGAAACTGTAAAAATTAAAATAGCAAGAGAATTAAAATCGTGTTATAAGATAAATGGGAGAAAAGCTAGGCTTAGGGAAATTCTCAGAAAATTCAGAATTGCAGAACAAAACAATTATCAGGATTGTAATTAAGAACCATTCTAGAACTCAAATCACTAATGTAAAATCAACCAACTTTCGTTGCGAAGATTATCTATGCCTAAATTTTAGAATCCCAAATTTTTTTGCGAATTCTTCAACTTAAACAAGCATTAAAGTTCAGGTTTGATATGTTCACAAAATTCCTAAACCAAATTTCTTTGCGAATAGGGTATTTTGCTCATCTAAGATAGTTCAGGCAATCAATTACACTTTCGTGTCAACTAATCAACCTAAGATCAGATTCTAGGTAGCTAAGCTAGAATAAGCAATAAACACAATCTAGATGAAGAACTCTATAGATTCAATCCTAACAATCTAACAACCTAACAATTCATGGATTCCTTTGAATACCCTAAACCGAACAGGGAGATTACTCAGACATGATTAATGAAACACAAATCAATAACTGAATAAATTGCATTAAGAAAATAAAAAGAAGAAGAAAGGAGTTTAGAAATCTTCTCCAAAAATTCCTGAAGAGGTGGCTGCTCAAAAATCAAGCATTCAAAAGCATAGGTCTAAACAATGACCTTAAAATCCTATAAATAGTCTAAAACACGATTTGGGCTTTATTTGTAAACAGGGAACACTTCTAGGCAGAATTTGCAATTCTTCAAAACTTCAAAAAGATTGGAAATTCGATTACCGTCAGATATTGGTGTCGATCGACACTCACACCAATTTTTCTCTCCGAGTTGGTTTCTTCAGCGCAGCTTCTCGGCTTACTCCAAAACGTCCCATAATCTCCAAATAAGTCCAATACGTACCTGAACCTGTAAAGACTCTAAAAGACTCGAAAGACACTAAAAAGACTAAAAACGACTCTTATATCATGGTTAAAAACCGTAAAAACCATGATATATCAACTCCCCCAGACTTAGCCTTTGCTTGCCCTCAAGCAAAACAGAAACTTAACCTGTGAAAGAGGTTTGAAAAACGCGGAAACTCTCTCTCTCTGTAGACTATTGCATTGAGCATTCAAACCAAATCCATATGCTTAGCAGACTAATCCAAATCGAACCACTATGTACTTCTCCGTAGACATTTCAACTCCCCAAATTTAACCCACAACTTTGCAACATTCTCCACAACCTTCATCGCTGGGTCTCATAAATGAAATCAGTGCCAAGAACCTTCTAGACTCGTTCCCATTCAATACCATGACAAACCATCCAATTTTCATATTTTTTAGTACTCTTTCTCTCCCCCAGACTTATTCTTTTCTCAACATCTTTTGTGTTGTTTCTCTTTTTTTTAATATTTCGAAAGTGTAAGCGAATAATGGTATCACTGGAAATTTTCCTAACCTCGCTTCCAACTTTCGTGTGATCATTCCTTTCACAGTAAAATAATGGGGTCGTTGGAAATTTTCCTATCCCTTTACTCAAAAGAAAATCATATCATCTTTTCTGCTTTTAAACACATACTTTTTACTAAACAAGGGAGAGGAGTACCATCACTTTTGCTTAGGCTTTCGTTTGTCAGGTAGGAACGGGGAGTCAGGCCCTATGAACACCAGTTGCATTGATGAGGTAAAAGGAAGAGCTCAGAAATTAGCTCTGGCTGTAGTGGATTCTGTTGCGAAGTATGGATCGCTCTGGGTCATCGATCAGTCTTTGGATTTTCTATTAGTCGGATTTGAATTAAATCTGCAGCATTAATCACTGAGGCAAATAGACTAAGAAGAGAGGTCGTTATTTCCTAACCAAGGTTTTGACTCAATAAAACGAATAGGACTGACACGACTGACTCTCAAAAACAAACACAAAGTCAGCGACTACCTCCCCCAGACTTAAGTGACACTGTCCCCAGTGGCACCAAACCCAAGAGTGACAAAAATAGAGAAATACAATGGAAATGAGTGGAAAAATGAAGATCCAAGAATAACCTGTTGTCGGTGTCGAGCGACACCAGTGGGTGGTGTCGAGCGTCACTCGATGTTTGTGCCTAATGGTGTGTTGGATGGGGTGTCGGTGTCGAGCGACACCAGAGGTTAGTGTCGATCGACATCCTGCCTGTAAGCAGAGACGATTTCTAGCAAGAAAAATCGTAATGGCGATCTAAATCCATAGAACACTGTAAACACGCACACACAGATTAAAAGCAGTGACATAAAACATCATAAATCCATACAAATTCCAAATAGAAGCTGACAGACTGACTCAAAGAAAAATAAAATAACTCAAGAAAAAGAAAAATAAAAGAACTACCACAGTGGGTTGCCTCCCACTAAGCGCTTGTTTTCAGTCATTAACTGGACTGTAGCGAAGCTCAGGTATCAGGTGGAGCAGAGGGCGGCAAAGAATGCTTCCGCGAAATTAGTCTCATCATCCATGGTGGTGTATAGGCATTGGGTACGTGAGAACGACCAAGGAAGTGAAAAATAGGAACAGGGCGGGACTTAATCTTGGGTGGTACACTCCTTTTCCCTGCATAATCATCAAAAAAAGAAACAAGCGCTCTACGAAAATCTCGTGGCTTGGTTAACTGCAAAACAGTTCTTGTACTTTTGAAATTCTTATTGATGAAAGAAGATGGTTTCGGATTGGGATGTGTATACCTTTGCTTTCCCTGAGGTGAATAGAGTGTGGGATGTGGAGTTTTCTGTTGTACAATAGGTCTCGGACGAGCAGCAAGAGAATCAACCTGAAAACAGTGTTTTTGAGGTAAATCCGGGTAAACTCGCGGAGAGTGTCGATCGACACATAGGGTGGTGTCGATCGACACCATGTCTGTAGCTCGGATCTCTTCACTTTTTCTGCAACTCTTCTGTGCAATCCCTATCTCTATCTCAAAAACATCATCCTCTGGCAACTTGTCACTAAGTAGAACCGCTTCCTGAAGCCGAGTACTGAAAAGATGAGCACCACACCAATCTTCAAGCTCAACATCTTGCTTATTCACTTGCTCACTTGAGCCCAACTCCTTGACATATCCAGCAGTAGTGTCTGAGGAGATCTCGACAGAAAATGTATGTCCATCAATGGTGTGTGTCCTCCTCATCTTATCCATGTCAAAATTCATGACCAGATCACCCACATTCAGAGCTATGCGTCCCTTCTTCACATCAATCAAAGCTCCAGCTGTAGCTAAAAAGGGACGTCCCAAAATCAAAGGATCCTTGGGTTCCTCCTTATATTCCAAGACCACAAAGTCTGTAGGAATCATACATTCACCAATTCGCACTGGAACATCTTCTAGGATACCTTCTGGAATCCTTCTGGATCGATCCGCTAAGATGAGAGAGATCCTGGTCGGTTTGAAATCAGTCATCCCCAGGTGTACAACAATAGAGTGAGGCATCAAGTTGATACTGGAACCACGATCACAGAGAGAATGTAAAAATCGTCCTGTGAAGATTGAGCAATCGAGCACAAAACTTCCTGGATCTGGTAGCTTCTCTGGAATCTTACTCTGAATCATAGCACTGACTTGTTCAGAGACGACCACTTTCTGCTTCTTTCCTTTCTTTCTCTGTGGGATCTCATGAAAGATATGCGCGCAGATGTCCCTGGTAAGTAAAGCTCCTTCCTCAGGACTCAGACCATTAGTAACCATTCTCTTCACATACCTCTTAAGTGGAGGTGAAATCGTGACTGCATCAGCTAGAGACATCTCAATCACCACCTTGTCCATGATTGCTTTGCATCGAGCGTCCTCTATCTCCTGTTTAGACTTCCTAAGGCTCTTTGGGAAAGGAACCTTAGGCTTATAGACTCTTTCTCCAACTTGAGCATTGATGACAGGTTTTGGTTCAGAACGCCCTTGGTGTCGATCGACACTAGGTCGGTGTTGATCGACACTGACCTCTGGTGTCGACACTCTGGTGTCGAGCTCGGTCGATTTCTCTCCGCCTTGCGTCGAATTCCTCTTGTCCCCTGAGGGGTGTCGATCGACACCCAGGTGGTGTTGGTCGACACTGACATCCTGTGTCGAGTCCTTTAAATCGATCGGGGTCGATTTCTCTCTGTCTCGACTCGAATCCGCGGGAATTTTGGCTGGTGTCGATCGACACATAGGGGTGGTGTCGATCGACACTGAGTGTGAAACGTCAAAATCCTCACCATCACTGAAATCATCCTTATCTGCCACCAAAACAGCATTGCATGCACTTCTGTGGTTGTTCTCAGTCCTCCCAGGAAGGAATCCCTCTTGTCTTTTAACAGACTCAGTGGTCTGAGCAACTTGAGTGTCCAGCTTCTTGACATAGGTGCTCAGAGTTTCGAATTTTCCATTCAGGTCACTATACAGAGCATCGATCTTTCCATTGAAGTCCACTGTAAGCTTCTGCTGACCTTCTAGAATCCGCTCCAGCATAGACTTAACCTCACTCTCTGAAGTCTGCGGAGGAGGTTTCTGATATGAAGAACTCCCAAAGTTCCTGGTGAAATTGTTGTTCGGATAAGCATTCTGGTATTCAGGCCTTGGGGTGTATGCAGAAGAATTCTGATTTCCTGCAAAGTTAGTCTGCAAAGTTAGACTGTTTCCACTGTAGTTCCTCTGATAGTTACCATACCTCTGATCCTGAAATCCAGCCCCATCGGCATAGTTGCAATCCTCTTCCACTGGCTCGAAACTTTCAATTTCAGCAGCGAAGTGAACAGACTTCTTACCCACGAGAAGATTGTGTACCGAATCCAACTTAGCTTTCACTTCAGCAATCTGACCACCTTCAGAGTTACCTGCTAGCTTCTTTCTCTCAAAATCAGCATTCTTCGTGCTGTTGCTTGAAGCTAGGTTCTCAATCAATGTAACAGCATCCTCGGGATACCTGGTGTTGAAGTTGCCATTACTCGCAGCATCTAGAGCCATCTGATACCTCCAATCTATACCTCTGAAGAAGATACCCAACAACTGTACCTCACTGAACCCATGATGCGGACAATCTCTCTGATAAGCTCTGAATCTTACCCAAGCAGCCTTGAATGCTTCAGCTGGTTGTTGAGAAAAAGTAGAGATCATTGTTCTCGCATCCTCTAACCTTGCATCATCATAGAAGTTGTTCAAGAAGGCATTCTTGGTTTCCCACCAAGTCGTCAAAGATCCTGGCTTCAATTGCTTGAGCCAGTAAGCTGCTTCCCCAGCAAGAGAGTACGGGAAGAGCTTGCAGAAGAGGAAATCATTAGACACCCCATTTGCCTTGATTCTTGTAACTAGGTCTTCAAACCTATCAATGTGATCTATGGGCTGTTCATGAGGAAGACCATAGAAAGGATGCTGTCCCACAAGAGTGTAGTACGCGGGTTTCAGCTCAAAGTCATTCCTCTGAAAGGGAGGAGGTCTGATCGCGGATCGGTTGGCATAGAACTGATCCGACCTGTTGTAATCACCCAGTGTCCTCCCACGAACCACTGCAACACCAGCTGCTGCGTCATTCAAAACCCGAGCCTCAATAGCAGGAGGGTGTCGAGCGACACCCTGTTGGTGTCGATCGACACCAACGGCAGGTCTGGGTTCTGCAATCACATTGCCTTCAGCATCCAGTTTCTGACCCTGCTCGTTACGCACATGCCCCTCTTGATCACGCAGGATTCCAGCCTCATCCCTTACCAACACAACGAAGTTTTCCATTGCAGCAAGTAAATCTATAAACCTGAAACACAAAAAGAAAAAGAAAAACAAAGAAAACTGCGTAAGTAAATAAGTAGTAAAAAAAATTTAGACTGAAATCTAATGGTGAAACAAGAGTCCCCGGCAACGGTGTCAAAATTTGATATGCTCAAATTTACCCTTGAGCTACTCTCTCAAATTAAGAGATCACTGTAGTACTTAGGGATCGAATCCACAGGGACTAATGTTCACACAATAGATTAACAGTTTAGAAATATAAGTAAACAGAAGAAACTGTAAAAATTAAAATAGCAAGAGAATTAAAATCGGGTTATAAGATAAATGGGAGAAAAGCTAGGCTTAGGGAAATTCTCAGGAAATTCAGAATTGCAGAACAAAACAATTATCAGGATTGTAATTAAGAACCATTCTAGAACTCAAATCACTAATGTAAAATCAACCAACTTTCGTTGCGAAGATTATCTATGCCTAAATTTTAGAATCCCAAATTTCTTTGCTAATTTTTCAACTTAAACAAGCATTAAAGTTTAGGTTTGATATGTTCACAAAATCCCTAAACCAAATTTCTTTGCGAATAGGGTATTTTGCTCATCTAAGATAGTTCAGGCAATCAATTACACTTTCGTGTCAACTAATCAACCTAAGATCAGATTCTAGGTAGCTAAGCTAGAATAAGCAATAAACACAATCTAGATGAAGAACTCTATAGATTCAATCCTAACAATCTAACAACCTAACAATTCATGGATTCCTTTGAATACCCTAAACCTAACAGGGAGATTACTGAGACATGATTAATGAAACACAAATCAATAACTGAATAAATTGCATTAAGAAAATAAAAAGAAGAAGAAATGAGTTTAGAAATCTTCTCCAAAAATCCCTGAAGAGGTGGCTGCTCCAAAATCAAGCATTCAAAAGCATAGGTCTAAACAATGACCTTAAAATCCTATAAATAGTCTAAAACACGATTTGGGCTTTATTTGTAAACAGGGAACACTTCTAGGCAGAATTTGCAATTCTTCAAAACTTCAAAAAGATTGGAAATTCGATTACCGTCAGATATTGGTGTCGACCGACACTAATGGCTAGTGTCGATCGACACTCACACCAATTTTGCTCTCCGAGTTGGTTTCTTCAGCGCAGCTTCTCGGCTTACTCCAAAACGTCCCATAATCTCCAAATAAGTCCAATACGTACCTGAACCTGTAAAGACTCTAAAAGACTCGAAAGACACTAAAAAGACTCTAAAAACGACTCTTATATCATGGTTAAAAACCGTAAAAACCATGATATATCAGGCTGGTGAGATGAAAGAAATGATTCTTGTAGATGGAAAGGTATGATATCCAAAATCTATTAGATCAGTTTATACTTTGAATTTATTTTCTAAATATATAGATATTGTAGTATTATGCTAATATAAATGATTCTTTTAATATAGGGATGTAGGATTGATGCTCATATTCCACCAATGACTTACAGAGAAGAATTTCAGAATTACCTTGTGGAAGGAGAGTGATACCTCTTATCAGACTTCAAGGTTATCATCCTAGCAAAACTGGTTCGAAACTCGAATCACCCGTTTGAAACCATTTGCATTCCTAAAACAACAATGCATCATGTGAGTCCAAAATCCACAAGCAATGTTTTTCAATTTACTTCAGCTACCAAAGTCAAAAATGCTTCAGAAGAGGATAAAAACATTGCTGTTGGTACGTTATGTGTTTCTTAATCATTAACTTTTTCCCTTCATGTATATAATGATTACTGTTTGTGAGTTAGGAAAATCCTATCATTGTGTTATTAAAAATGTAATATAAACAGATGCATGTGGAGTGGTGATGAATGTCTCTGCAATTGGAAGAATGGATTTTCAAGATCATGAACATGGAAGGGTTAACGAGAAAAAAATAGTCACATTCATCCTCAAAGATTGCGAGTAAGTTATTTAAGATTTAAACTTCTATTATAATCAATTATTTAAATCCTTTATAGAAGTTTTATATATCTTGTGTGTTAACCTTTTTATGTATCGTTAGGGGTAAATATATGAATTGTGTTGCATTAGGAAGATCATGTGATGACTTTGTTGAAAAGTGGTCTAAACGAGTTGGTGATATCCTGTATGTCAATCAACCCATTTTTTTTGTTCTGCGATTTTGGAGGATTTCTGAATTCAAAGGTTGTATGGCAATTTAAAGTGAAATTCTTTTTTAACATATTTTGGAGATCTTTTAACTTTTAGTGTATCTTTGTTATTTACATCATCATCTTTTGCTAGGTAAACCTTGCCTAATTTCTGGAAATTGGTGTTCTAGAATTTTCATTGATTAACATTTTCCAGAGATTGACAAGAAGAACTACATGTACTTCACCTAAACCGTTTTATTCAAGTTGTATTAAATATTTCTATTCATATAAGATTAAGATGTTTGATATATCATGGTTTTTACGGTTTTTAACCATGATATTAGTCTTGTTTTAGAGTCTTTTTAGTGTCTTTCGAGTCTTTTAGAGTCATTGCACGTTCATGTACGTTTTGGACTTAGTTGGAGCATTTTGGGAGATTTGGAAGCATTTGGCGTTGTGTAGATGAGAAGAGCAACTCGGAGACTATAATGGATGTTGGTGTCGATCGACACTGTCTCTTAGTGTCGCTCGATACTGGTCGCGATCACATGTTGCACACGAGTTTTTAAAAACTTTTGAAGAATTGCATATTAGCTCAGAAGTTTTCCCTACTTGCAAGACAAGTCCTTGACATATTTTGGAGTATAATTAGTTATTTTTAGAGTTTTTGAGAGACATCTTTTGCATTATCATTGTTCTAGTTTTCAAGAGCTTTTGGGAGAGAAAGATCAGAACTCATTGTAGAGAGAATATTTCAAACTCTTTTGTTTCTTATTTTAATATCTTAATGCAATTTATTTCAGTCATGATTTGTGTTTCATTGATTATGTCTGAGTAATCCACCTGTTAGATTTAGGATTTTTCTAGGGTAAGGATGAATTGTTGAATTGGATGGATTTGTTAGGGTAATCACATGGTTCTTCGTCTAGGTTGATATTAATGCTAGTTCTAAATTGATCACCTGGAATTTAAATCATAGGATAATTGGCAGACACGAAAGTGTTATCAATTTCCTGAATTAAACCTTGGTGAGCAAAATAATTATCTGCAAAGACATTTGATTTAGAGATTTTGTGAACATATCAAACTTGAATTTAATGCATGTTTTGATTGTTGAATTCGCAAAGAAATTTGGGATTCACTGTTTTAGACATAGATTATCTCTGCAACGAAAGTTTATTGATTTGAAATTTATGTTTTGAGTTCAAGAACGGTTCTTAATTAAACCCTATTCTGTTTATCTATTTACAATTCTGAATTCTCGAAAAACTTCCCTACGTCTAGCCTCTTCCTTCATTGAATTTACAACATTTACCTTTTGCTTTGTTAGTTTTACTTTTTATCATTTGTCATTTAGTTATATTTCCAAACTACTAATCTATTGCGTGAACTTTAGTCCTTGTGGGTTCGATCCCTAAGTACTACATTGATCTCTTAATTTGAGAGAGTAGCTCTAGGGTTAATTTGAGCATATCAATGTTCTATTTTATGAATGATAGTGGATCCACGTCTTGAGATGAAGATGAAGTTTATATGGAGACGGTACAGGCAAACTTCTAAATGCAAAAGTTATGAAAAAGTAGTTCGTATTTTTCCTATCAAAATAATGATGTGTTAAATTAATCTGTTTCTAGGTCAATGAAAATTCAATTTGCTCATTTGAAAGACATAGTTATGTAATCCAGAATGTGTAATCCGAATCTCTTTTAATGTTTCTAAACTTATTGGTTGGTCTACTTTTATTTATGTATGGTTTGTTTACTTTAAATAATTATATTTTTATAAAAGTTATTAATTTTTTTTCCTTCATTAATAATGTTAATGGGAGTTTAAATTTGTCGATACCAAATTTTATTCCGCGGGTCTTAATACATTTTAGTGCACCCTAATAATTAATTAGTATAATATATTTGTTGTCAATTTATAGTGACGTATGAAGCAAAAACATTGTAATTACATATATGAAGCAAAAATTAAAAATGAAAACAGATTTGTTACCTATGTAACTGCAAATTTTGAGGTTCGTCTGATTAAACAGGCTTCTGGATACTTTATTTGTCAATTGTATCTGTCGATAAAACAAACCAAGAGTGAAATTTTGATTGGAAAACATACAGCACGAAGCTTCTTAGTGCTCCTCACAACAACCTTGAGATTATCCAATGTCTCCTGGTGATAATCAGCATCGGCCCAAGAGAAATCGAATTGAGCCACTAATGACATAACATGAACAATTATCAGTGAGACGAATCCAAAAAAGTTAGCAAACTGGAGAACACACAATGATTTGAAGTAATTGTTAGTACCAGACATGGCGGAGAGAGCCTCGACAGATCGAGATTTATAACTGAGGGTTCCGACGATCTTGGTCAATGCCGGGAAAAAACTCTGAGAAATACATCAAATAAAAAATCAGAGAAACCTCTACAAAAAAATCGAATGCTTTATGAGCAATCGATCCATGCAAAATTCCAAATCGATAAAGAACTGGGATACTAAAGCATCGAGCAGTGAGAGAGCATACAGATTTGGAAGGCTCGAGGATTGAAGCCATCATTATCGGCTCTTCGATGCGAAGATGGTGGCTCGAATGCATCTTTGGTGACGGAAGTGGGGAAAGATCTCAGATGTTCAAGGGCGAGAGAGAAACGCAGAGTTAAAATCGACGGAAGAGGTTTGGTGACCTCTAAGGTCTGTCTCTTCATCTAGGCGACTGGTTTCGAATTCTCCTATGCAAAACAGATATTAAAGAGATGGAGAAGGAAAATCGGTCAAGAAAAGTTAATGGATTTCATATTACAATTAGATTCTAACCCGGACAAAGAAGATCGGAGATTGATGTAGACGAGAGAAACTGGAAATTGTTTTTGGAATCTACAAATTGCAGATCTATTGATGAAGAAAAAAAGTCACCGCTTCGTGTTTTTTTCTTCAATTTTTTGACAAAATATTTACACGACTTTAAGTTATGAATAAAGTATAGAATAATATTGTTATATAAGAACCTTTAATTACATATTACACTCCAAAAATTGGATTCTTTTATTACACATTTTGTCCTCTACACAAACCACATTTATGCCTTTTATTACACATTATGCCATTTGGTAATTTAAATTTAATTCTGCGCTTAACTCATTTGCAGAATTGTGACATCTTCCAAATAATATCTTATACATTATTTTCTATGTATTTAAACCCCTTATTATTAATTAAAAAATTTACACTCCAAATACAATAATACAAAATTAAACACTTAACAAAACAAACTAAATATAACCAACAAATTTAACTTTAAATTAGGTATACCAAGTCTTTAACTTAAACACATAAATTTTCTGCAAACAAAACAAACTAAATATTATTTGTAAAAAAACTTATTATGCGGTATACCGCGGGTTAAAATCTAGTTATTTTTAAAAATGAATACGATTCAATGTTGAGAGTTCGATTAAATTTGAAGGTTGGGGGAAAAAAATTGAACTTAAAATTCAGAATTTAATGGGCATACCGTTTAAATTAGATAGAAACATATTTTACTTATTGGTCTTGTAAATTCCATTAATAAAATGCTTGGGCTCAGGCCCAATAACTTACAAGGACGATAACATTCTTGGTAACTCTTATTTTGTGTTCTTCCAAATTGTTAGGGCATATATCAAACTACAGAAGGAAAAAAATAAAAATAAAAGTCTTCTTCACTTCGCTCTAGCTTAAAATTCTGATTTGTTGGTACTCTTCAGTAAGCTAGCTGCTGTATTTTGTGCGGTAACTTGTCGTGTTCTCTTTATATCCTTCTTGTTTATCGAGCTAATCGCCAAAATATCTGTCTTATAGAATGCCTTTAATGTGTTCGATAGAATGCCTTTGAGTAGAGGTGTCAGACGGGCCGGCCTGCGTCCATTTCGCCCGCTCCGCAATGAGCTTTTTTTTTATTGACCACAACAGGCCGACCCGCTAAGATCGTGGGCAAACTTTATATGTCCAGACCCTGTCCGCAAAGCCCAACGGATTAACGGGCCGGCCCGCGGACATCTCTAGACCGCATATGATCTATTGTTCTTGCCAAGATTTGCTTTTATTAAAGCTTATCTAATTATGTCTCATATTGATAAATTCAATTATCTGCTCTAAATTATTAAAAAACATGATATAAAATTCAGTATCGTGCAACATTGATGGGGATAGATGTTCTTCAATAATCTGCGTAATATGGAAATAATCAAAATGCATGATCAATATTCTCTGCTTTATAATGATGGGAAACGTTTATAACTTGTTGGACTTGGACACCATGAGCAATATTCAATCTTCTGCATATTGATGGAGATTAAGTCTCCCTTTAATAAGATTTGTCGTAATATGCCCCAAGAATGAGAATTTAAATTCTCTGCATTTGCCTATAATAAAGTTCGGTAGATAATGTTCCGAGATTGAGAAAATTCATTATTCTGCATAAACTCAAACTAAAAAACCTGCAACAACTCAATCTCAATCTTAAAACTACACAAACTCAACTCAAACATGCAACTCAACTCAAACCTGGAAATTCTCAAAAACCTGCAATTTCTAAAAAACGTGCAACTCAATGTAAACCTTAAACTGAACTCAAACTCAATCTCGTTCTTCATTAACATCTTCATCATCCACAATCGATTGAAAAGAAGCTTGTTTCTCATCTTCACCATCAAATACTTCATCTTCATCTACATATATCACAAAGTAACAATTTTAATACACAATTTATGCTTGTAAAACTTATAAAAAAAATGTGCTTACCATTTTCATAAGATTCAAAACCTTTTAACCAATTGCGACTGCATATTAGTGCTTGAACATTTTTCGGTAGAAGGTGGCTTCTATATTTTTTAAGAACTCTACTACCAATACTGAAAGAAGATTCAGCAGCTACAGTTGTGATAGGAATGCTTAGAAGATCACGTGCCATGGAAGCCAATTCTCCAAACCGTGAAGAGTTATCTTTCCAATATTTAAGAACATCCAAACTCTCAAGACTGTTCATTTCTAATGCAGGTTCATCTAGGTACATATCCAAAGATGACTTCCCATTGACAACAACATTTGCTTTACGAAAGGCGAAGAAATCCTATAACATTATCAAAAACTTGTTATCAGAAAATAAGAAACCTGAAAAACAGAACATAACATAATAAATCATTAAAAAGAAGGCAAAATTTCTGATTTTAAAAGATTTCTATTTTGAATTTGGATTCATAACTCTAAGAAAACATAAGAAACCAGAGAAAAATATAACATAAGAAACATGTATGGATCAAAACAGAACATAAGAAACTTACATTGTAATTGCTAAAGTTTCCTCTTGGTTCTTCATCATTCAGTGGAACATTTTCACTTCTTTATTGCAGGTTGTGCCGTCTTTGAATTATTCTCATATACTTCATAAAGCTTACGTAGTTGAGCATGCAAATGTTCCATTCTCCTCTGGCAAGAACTCATATCCAGTTTTCCAAAACAATATTCTACAAGTGTTAGCTTCATCCTCGGATCAAACACCGTAGTCATTGCAAAAACATCACCAACTTCTGCCCAATACTTATCAAACCTCTCATTCATTGCCACAATCATTTCTCTGATAACATCATCTTGGTTGCGCTCATTCACTGTCAACCAATTTTCGATTTTCCAAACTTGCATGAAGTACAAGTTTGAAGTCGGATATGTAGAACCTGAAATAAGATTAGTGAATTCATCAAAAGGCTCTAAAAATCACTCATCTGCTTTATTCGGTGCCATTCTTCTTCTGTAGGGTGAAACTTATAGTTTTTAGCATCGACGACTTTGAGATTACCAAATGCAGCTCGATAATTGAGAGCCCTATCAAGCATCTTGTAAGTTGAATTCCACCTAGTTACCACATCCAACAGCAAACCAGCCTTCAGATTTATACCAACATTTTCACAACAATTTGCAAATAAGATCTCACGATGTCTAGATCCTTGAACATACTTGATACTCTCCCTGATCTTATGCAATGAATCTCCAATCTTTTTCAGCCCCTCTTGAACAATGATATTAAGAACATGTGCTGCACATCTAACATGTAAAAACTCTCCTCCACACAACAAATCATCTATGATCATAAGCTGAGATTTGACCATGTCTTGCATTGTATCATTGTTACTAGCATTGTCTACCATGATGGAAAAAACTTTTTTTCAATTCTCCACTCTCTCCATTTCTCAAGAATCTCCATTGCTAAGTGTGTACCTGTATGTGGAGGAGGTAATGCACAAAATACTAAGATCCTATTGTTCAGCTTCCAATTTGTGTCGATATAATGTGTTGTTAAGCACATATACCCCTCATGAGTGATTGCAGACCATAAATCAGTAGTGAAGCTAATCCTTCTGGAAACATGAGCTAATTCTCTCTTTAGCTTATCTGTCTTAGCCTCATAAAACCTGTAAACATCTACAGCTGCCATGTTTCGAGTAAAAAATTTCACATCCGTATTCAAATACTTCCAAACTGCTCTAACTCTATCATACTTTACATAAATAAATGGAAGATCATGCTGGATAATAAACTTAGCTACCATTTCCCGGAAAACATGATGATCTATCTTCCTAACTTGCAATCTTGCTTCTGAATTGACCATCATCTTACCAATATCACCATTTCTAAGCATAAACTTACATTTAAGCAAATGGCGTCTATATGTGTTTGTACCATTTCTGTGTGCATTAAATGCATAATCCGACTTGCAATGTTTGCACTTTGCTCTTTCTTCACTCTTTCTCAAGCTATTAATCTTATTAATCAATGTGAAATGTTCCCACACGTCTGAGTATTGCCTTCTCTTCTTTGGTTCCGATGACTTTTCCTTGTCATCATCTTCACCATCAATAAAGCCCTCATCATCATCATCATCATCATCTTCTTGTTCATCACGCGATTTTCTTTTCTGCGTTTTAGGTGTTTCTTGTTCATCACTCACTTTTTCTGCCTTTTAGATGCTGCTGATTCACCTCTCACTTTTCTTCTTTACTTTTTAGATACTCCTGATTCTTCAAACACTCTTCTCTCATTTTCAGCATTTGCAGCATTGACAACTTTCTGAGATTCTAGGTCTATTGATATCAGATCATAAGAATCATTCGACTCCTGTCAATAACAAAATTATAAAACTCTATCAATAACAAAAGCAAAACCAAACAAACACTCACAAATGACAAGTCACAACTCACTTATCAATCACACATGAACCAAACGTTAAACTAGAACACAAAGTTTACTAAAAACTATAACTTAGAAAACTAAAACCTGCAACTTAGAAAACTAAAACTAAACAAATAACTTGAAAACTATAACTTAACAAACCTGCAACTAAACAAACCTGCAACTATAACTTAGAAAACTAAAACTAAACAAATAACTTGAAAACCAAAACAGAATCCAATCAAAGGTCAAGGATCAAGTATGAAACATTAATTAATTACCATTACAGATGTGTTCAGATGAATATGGCTCCAACCTCCAAGCCTCCAAGCCTTCAACGTCACGCACAAGAGAAAATCTCTCAAGACTCAAACACTGAGTCGTAAGTCGTAACAAGAGCAAACTAAGAATGACTCTTCAGTCTCCTTGTTGGGCAAATTCTTAAAAAATATATGGGACTAGGGTTTTCGATTTTAAGTTTTTAGTGACCAAAGGTTTAAAAAACTCTAAGTGAAACAGAAGTTTCAAAGGATTTGCTTCTACTTTGGCGGGTCGATCTGCCAACCCGCTGTCAGCAACGGGTTAATCCGCTTCACCTGCTAGGCCTGCTATTTCATGGACATAAAAATTGATGTTGAAGTCTACCCCGCTATGATACTATTTGGGCCAGGCTTGCGGGCATGAGACCCGCTTGACAACTCTACCTCTAAGACACCTAAGAATGTTAAAATGGGCTAAAAATAATAGACCGGCCTATGTCCGAAAAACTAGCCCTGGGCATTTAACCCGAATCTGAAATCCGAACCCGAACCCGATCCGAAATAAGCGTTTTGGTTCAGGTATGGTTTGTGCAAAAAACCCAATCGGATGTAGATTTGAAAAATTTTGGATAACCGAAGCGGTTCGGGTATATCCGATAACCGAAGAAAAAACCGAAGCTATCTGAACCTTTATAAACCTAGTTTCTATTTTTCCCCAACCCTAGTTTCTTGTTAGCGGCGAAGACTTTGCCTTTTCTCAATCAATCTCCATTTTTCCGACTCTCCATATTCCCGAAATTATAGTCCCAATTAATTTTCAATCATTCAAACTGGAAACCCCAAATACAAATTGCTCATCCTCATCTGCTCCGTCTGAGAATTCGAGGAAGCAGTCGCAGGTATGTCTTCATCTTCTCCATATTCTTTACATACTAAGCTATGTAGGTTATGTGCATATATGTGTCTGATATTGGCTTAAATTATTATTGATTGAGTACTTATCGTTTGTTACTTGTATGAGACCTTGATTTTGTGTTGTAAATGTAACCGTGATATGTTTGTTTTTTGGTTTCTTTTGAGATGTTCGAGTATATCCTTACAAGTAATTATCTGCTTCTTGTACATCGCTTTTGGCATGCTTGCTTGTAGAATTATAGATTTATCAAATTCTGTTCAGAAGCTTACTGACATGAATCAAGAAATCCTTACAATCAGTACAAAAGCTTAGATTACGTGGCTCATTTAGATCGTATTTTGGTATTGTGATCACGATTTTTGTCTACTAATCTCTCTGATCATTACCTCATCATTGTGTTTATTTGATTTAGATTATACAATATTTGATCAAGTGTTTTTGTCTGGAGTGAGGTTTGGGCAGGTTTGATCAAGTGTTTTTATTTTTTATGCACATTAAATGTGAGAATAAGAGTTGTGAAGGAGGTCTAATATTTATGCAATCCATCTGACATATACGTATGACATATACGTAAGTAACCACCCACCACTTATTGACATATACGTATGAATTGTATATGTGTATAAAATATTTTTTATATGTCGGTTCTTGCCAATTAATTAATGTCCCCTAAAAAAACATTTCGCCACGGATAGCAAATGGTATTTTGTAAAATGAAACTAATCGTATGATTATTTTCTATGAGATTTTTTTCATTTGAATTGAAATAACTAGGCACATCAATTAAATAAATCATATTTGTATGGCTATTAATAGAAGAGATAGATAATGATAGATTGAAAATAAATATAGGTTGTTCACACATAAGAGTAATCTGATGTTTGTCAATGCTTGCTTATTTTCAGATGGATTCATCGGCATCATCACCAAATCGAGAGAACATAGAGGACAATGCAAATAACCAAGGAGAAGACTTTGAAACACCGGAATCCAGTCATGGGGGAAAAAGAAAACAACCTTCTGGCAGAGGACCTGCTACTGGAGGTGGTAGTGGAACTGAGGCTACACAAAACAATGTTAAAAGCCCAAAGATACTCCCAACAAGGTCAGATGTATGAGATCATTACAAAAGGCTTGATAAGAATCGAAACAAATGTCGCTGCAACTATTGCCAGAAGGAGTATGGATGTTCAACAAAGTCAAGGACTACAAACTTGAGGAATCATCTTCAAATTTGTAAGCAATACAAAGCATGGAAAGAAGGTCAAGCTCAGAGTCAACAGGTGATTAACAAAGATGGAAATCTGCAGAATGTCAAAGTGTCTGATAGTGTTTTTAGAGAAGCAACAAATGAGATGCTTGTGATAGGTGAGTTGCCACTGGCTTTTGTAGAATGGCTGGCCTTTAGACACTTCTACAATAAGGTAAACCTGCCCAAACCTCACTCCAGAAGAACAACAACAAGAGACATTGTGAGGATGTATGTTGAGAGGAAGGGTACTCTTAGGCAGTGGTTTTTAGCTAACAAGCAAAGAGTGTCACTGACAACCGATATTTGGGTGTCTTCAATCACAGGTACTTTTTTGTTTTTGTTGAATTGTGATCATTAGCTGGTTAATGTTTAATAACAGGACATTACTTTACAAAAAAAAATATAACTCATGTTACTCTCTATTGACAGGTGCCAGTTATATGGTTATAACGGCACATTACGTGGATAAATTTTGGCGATTAAAGAAGCTGATAATAGGATTCAAGTATGTCACGTATCACAAAGGTAAAACCATCTTCAACACGCTTCTAGAATGCCTAGCTGAATGGGGAATTGAGAAATTTTTTTGTGTTACTATGGATAATGCAACAGCCAATAGTAATGCTTTGAATCAGTTTCAATCTAGTTTCTCTTTACTATCAAATGATTCTTTAGTTATGAAAGGAGAATTTATGCATATGAGATGTGCTGGTCATATCATAAACTTGATAGTTAGGGAGGGATTGGCTGCTGCAGATAATAGTGTGACTGCAATTCGTAATGGCATCTCATATTTTAGATCCGGAACAAATAGGCAGAAGGCTTTTGAACTGAAGGTAGAATCGGGTAAGTTGACTAGGGTAGCTTGCCATTGGATGTGAAAACTAGGTGGAATTCTACATACTTGATGTTGACAAGGGCTATTAAGTATAAGGTAGCATTTCAGAAGATGGAGTTTGAAGACAAACTGTACAATGACCATTTCTTAGAGTTTGAAAATGGGAAGAAAAGGATTGGATCTCCTTCACTGACTGATTGGCGTGATGTTGAAAGGTTAGTTAAGTTTTTGAATATTTTCTACCACTCTACATTGGTAGTCTCAGCTTCTGCTACTTTGAACGCACATAAGTGTTATGGTGAGATTGTGAACATAGCATCAAAGCTTCAGCTGCTTTGTAATATCTACGAAACTGACGTAAAGGTCAAAGCTGAGGAAATGTTTTTGAAATTTGATAAATACTAGGATGGCTTGAAGAACATCAACAAAATGCTGGTTATTACTAGTGTTTTTGATCCAAAAAAGAAGATGCAATTTGCAAAAATGTGTTTTGAGGAGCTATATGGGGAGGGTAGTACTACTTCTAAGTTGTTGTATCAATCAATCATCAATATCCTCAGTGATATGTATAAAGAGTACAGTGAGAGAATTAGTAGGACAGAAAATCAAGAAACTTCTCAGCCTCAGTCTACTAATTAAAGTCAGTCCACTCAAAATCAGCAAATAGACATCTTAGATTCGATTGATGATGAGTTTGGTGGTTACGATGATGTTGAGAAAAGGTACAATACCTTACTTTCGGAGATTGGAGTTAGAGACACAAATGAGCTTGATGCATATCTAAGGGAGAAAGTTGAGAATCCAGCAGTTATGATGGGAGTTGAGTACGATGTGCTCTCTTGGTGGAAAGTCAATTGTGGCAAGTACCTTATTTTCTCACAAATAGCTAGGGATTTGTTTGTCATGCAAGTATCCTCTGTTGCTTCTGAAAGTGCTTTCAGCACTAGTGGTAGGATAATAGAGTCTTATAGGAGTTGTTTAACAAACTATATGGTGGAGGTTCTGATGTGTACAGAGCAATAGATGAAGCAAGACTTAAAATTCGAAACCAAGGTGCTTACAAATGCTCAAATACTAGCAGAAGTTGAATATGAAGATGAGCTTGAAAAAGGTACATTTCTTTTCTCTATATTTGATGTCAATTATTATGTCAAACTTAACCATCTGCTTGGGTTTGTATTGCCTTTTCAGAGTTTGAAACTCCACCAGAAGAACAATAGTTGGACTTTGGTCAAGTCGGCTAGAGTATAAGGTATCATTTCAGATTTTAAGTTTTCATTGTTGTCTGATTTGTATGTTAAACTTGGTCTAATTGTCAAATATGATGCCACAGGGAGTATGGAACAAATGGAAAACGTTTTGGATTTTGATTGAGGTTGTTTCCCTTCCCTGTGACCTTATCTACATGTAATTCTCATCTGATTTTAAGACTTGAAGTTTCAGTTTGTGTTTATTCTTGCATTTTGTGTCATTCGACTTGGTGTAAACTTTGTTTTCAAACTTGAATGTTATTTATCATTACAAAGTACAAACACTGAATCCTTTTATGTGCTTCATTATATTGGTTTTTAAGTTTATTTCAACTTTGAAACTTGATGTTTCTTATCTGTAGAATTCGGATATTCAACAAGTTCGGATGCCAGTTTTGGGAGATCGGATATTATGTCAGGTTTCGGGTTTTAAAATCCGATATGTGATCGGGTAGTTCGGGTTTCGGATATATCCAAAAATATCCGAATCCGACCTGATGTTTAAAAATACCCGATCGAGTTTTATCTTCTGAAATCCAAACACCCGAACATCCGGAATATCCGATCCGAACCCGATCGACTATCTGAATGCCTAGGCTACAAAAAACTATAGCCCTAATTAAATAAACTGAAATATTTTTGAACTAAAACAGAGTTTTGTTTAAAAATTCTCGGCTAAAACAGGGCCAACCCAAAATTCTTTTTTTTTTTTTTTTGGTCGTCGTTAAACAACAAAGCACGAGAATTTTTTTTCTTCTTCTTTCTCGCAAACGCTCTTCTTCAATCTCTTCTTCTTCGATCTCTTCTTCGAAAAAAAATTTGAAATTTTGGGAGAATGGTCGAGTATTGATTTAGGGTTTGGAGAAAAAAACACACTTTTTGGGATTCGTTTTGTTGGTGTTTCGATTCGGCTTCAATCAAACCGCGTCTTGAACCTCCAAGTCTCTGCTCATCGTGCTCAAAGTTGTAATGTTCAAGCCTACTTTTTCTGGATTGTTGCTTCTTATATGCATACAATTGTTTACCCGTTTGGGCAAAACCGCGATTTGGATTATTGCTTCTTCTTCTCTTCCGATTCGGTTGGGTTTTTATATATTTATTACGGATTTGAATGATACTCATTTGTTTATTCGATCTGTTTATCTCTGGGTTTGCGGCAAAATGATGTCTTTTCAACTGTTAGGTTACAGCTAAGAGATTGGATCATCTCTGTGTTCGACATTGATCTTGCAGTGTGCTGTTGTTGTTGTTGTTTGGATGAAATTTTGTTCAGGGACTAAGCACTAGTTTAAGTCACTCTTCTGCCTTACAATATAAGTGTTGCTAATGGCAAAAACAAACATATAGACAATGTGCTGCAGCCTAAACTGTAGTAAACATCCTGAGATAAAATTGTCAGATGTGGGTTTGGTTAGGTCGATGGTGATAGTAGCGACCTATTGAATGTGAAGTTCGGTTTATAGAATTCTCTGTTTCTTGTCTGCATTTAAGTTCGGTTTTGGTTTTGTGACTTTGTCCATTGAATGTGAAGTGATTTGGAAAGATAAGGTACTGGTTACCTTATCTGATCTAGTCTACAACGAGTCAGTACAGCTCATAAGAGCAGCGCACTCTGCTCTTTTCTTTTTCTGATGATCTTTAAGGTATTGCTATTAAGATATGCATCTGACTTTTGAGATTAGAGGAGATGCTAAACAAAATTTGTCATTTTTAAGCCGGTTGTGATGAAAATGTCATAGCAATCCGAGGATGAAAAATACTTTCTTTTCTCTTATTTCTCCATAGTTTCTCATGGATTGTTCTGATTTCAATTTGATATAGTAGCTACTTGGCGAGTTCATTGCTTTGATTTTGGAAATTGGAGAATTTTGGTTATGCTCTTATATAGATTCATCTGGTTTCTTCGTTTTTATGTTCCCTTTGTTTGGTTGTTGACAACATCGTTTTAACTTATCAACTATGTATAGATACGTGACAACGTGTATCAACTATGTATGATTTTGACTTATCAACTATGTATAGATTCATCTGCAATCATCGTTTTAACTTGTCAACAACCTAACAGTAAACAACTTGTTGTGCAGGTCTGAGGATAGTTACACCATCACTGGTAGAGTGAAGATTCCACCAAGTAGGTTTCCAGCTCTTCTCTCCTTAATCTTGTGTTCTTCTCTGCATTCTCAAGAGCTTAGTTTACTGGTTATGCGATTTTCTTTTTGATTTTTTTTGGGTTAATTGGATCTTTTAGAGCTTATAATCAAATCTCTAGAGCTTAAAATTTACATGTGTACTGTTTTACTGATCTGTGATTTACATAATATGAGATTTATGGGTTCTTGGATTTGTAATATGATATTTATGGGATTTTGCTATTTAAGCTTTTAAAAAAAAAGATAATTAAAATTATTTATAAGTTTATAATTTATATGTCTATGATGTTCTAGTGTTTCCATTTGATAATTAAATAATAGTGTTATCAACATAAAAATTTTATTGAAAAAACTATTTTCTTAAGTATGAAAAAAAAAACTAGAGGGTTAGAAGGGCTAGAATAGGGTTCAACCCTGTTATACAAATTTTCAGGACTCAAAAAGGGTTTGGGCTCATTTAGGGCCGAACTTTAATTAAACAGGATCGGGCTGGGCCGAGAAACCCTATTTAACATCTCTAGAGACACCCTTGTAGCTTAACTTATCTCATTCCCTTCAGTTTTCTCTGAATTTTTTGTGTTCATTGCAGGAAACCAACTCATTTATCTACTTTAGAAGACATGGGGAAAGCTTCTCGAGACAAAAGGGTATGCCTTGAATAAAGTTTATCTGGTTCTTGGAGCTTAAATACTGCACATTTTTAAACTCGTGGGTTTTAATAGTACGTTGACCAATGGTTTGTAGGATATCTACTATCGTAAAGCCAAAGAAGAAGGATGGCGTGCGAGAAGTGCGTTTAAGCTTCTTCAGATTGATGAAGAATTCAACATTTTTGAAGGTGATCTCTTAATCCTAAAATCTTTTTTCCCATTGAATTTACCAGGTCAGTTGATACACATGAATTCTCATGATCTCACGAGACTTTAGTCAAAAACTATTGATTGATGTGAATGCAATTGAATGAATGCAGTACTTTTGAGCGATGAATTTGCAGCTGAGCAATGTGATATATCAGTGAATGACCACATGAGACTGCCTGTTTTTTTATTTTATGCAGGAGTGAAGAGGGTTGTAGATTTATGTGCTGCACCTGGTAGCTGGAGTCAGGTATGGTGATCCTGAATTGATTTTATTGACATTGGGCATTATGTGAATCAGCTTAGTCAGTTAGCAGAGCTCTTATGTATGCACAATAAGATAACTACCGCCAACCTTTTTGCATAACAGAAAGAAGAAACTGTTCAGAAAGTCTAAAGTGGAACGAGAGCTATTTCTGAGATTATTAGGGTATATTTTATAACTGCGCCGGTCTTTTGGCATAGTATTGTAGTTGAGATACAATATCTCAGTTAGCTAGCTGACAACTTAGCTCGATTAATGTTATATGGGAGGAGTTAAATAGAGGAAACCAGAAGGTGATAGGCATTGGAAATTGAGGTTGGAGAACAGGAGATGTTGTAGAAAACATCTCTGAGGTTCTTTGGTTGGGTAACTTGGGTTTTACTTAGTCCATTGCCTGTTCCTCGAGTCGCAGTGGATAAAATAAAGAGAAACACGTTCTGAATCTTATCAATGCACTTCATTTGTCATTGTAGGTCTTGAGTCGTCAATTATATCTTCCTGCAAAATCCTCAGCTGAGTCAAAGTAAGTTTCATATTGCTTAATATAGTCACATAATTCTCACCCTTTTTTTCTCTTGATCATCATCTATCAATGTTTGATTGTGCTAGTTCAGTAATTAACTTCTTGACAAAGTTGAACTGATTTTTTTGTTGCTGAAACACTATGCAGAGAAGGAGATCTTCCTCTTATAGTGGCCATAGATTTGCAGCCTATGGCTCCAATTGAAGGTGTCATCCAGGTCCAAGGGGACATAACTAATGCTCGGACTGCTGAAGTGGTGAGATTTCTAGATTTATCTGCATCTCTTTCTTCCCTCCTTGATTATTCTTCGAGTTTGTGTTTGTTTCTATTTGCTTACTTTTTTGGGTTTTTTTTCTAAAGGTCATTAGACACTTTGACGGCTGCAAAGCGGACCTGGTTGTCTGTGATGGTGCCCCAGATGGTACAACAGTAGATACAGTGTCTATTTCGCCATTCAATGTTTACCATATGCTATCAAGATAACGCCTTTTACAACTTGGTTTGCAGTTACTGGTTTGCATGACATGGATGAATTTGTCCAGTCCCAACTCATACTAGCGGTAAGTTTTTGGTATCTATATAGATGATCGGTGTGTCAGGTTTGAACAAAACTTAGCATTAACCTGAAGCATATGTTTCATGAATAATAACAAATAATAAACAATCCGTTTTTTTATTCAGGGATTAACAATTGTAACCCATGTGCTTAAAGAAGGTGGAAAATTTATTGCAAAGATATTCCGCGGAAAAGATACAAGTCTCTTATACTGTCAAGTAAGTTTAGATGTTGTGCTCATGAAATTAATTGTCAAGTTAGATACAAATCTCTACTGTCAAGTTAGTTTAGATGTTGTGTTCATGAAACTTACTGTTGCTTTTACTGATATAGTTTATTTCCTTTTATTTGTAGCTGAAGTTGTTTTTCCCAACCGTAACTTTTGCGAAACCGAAAAGCAGCCGCAATTCGAGTATAGGTAAAAGAATACAACTTTCACATGTGCAAATATGAGTTACTTACTCGACGGTTTAATCATCAAAGATGTAAATGTTGCTTTTTCAAAGATATTCTAATTGCATTTTCTCCACTCTGTTTCTATAGAGGCTTTTGCAGTCTGCGAAAATTACTCTCCGCCAGAAGGATTTAACCCAGGAGATCTGCATCGTCTCTTGGAGAAAGTTGGAAGCCCTTCAGGTGGAAGCGATCTCGGTAAAAATCTCTTAACTTCAGCTTCAAAATTCTGAAGCTCTTCTAGTTAGACACAACTAACTTATGCATTGTTGAGTAGTACACTTTCAATTTACTCTTTTCTCAACCTAACTGTCACCTAAAAATGCTCTCTTCATGTGAAGTTAACCTTTTGGGCAAGGCAAAGAAATCTTCTTTAGTATTACGTCAGCTTCAAAAAGAGAATATTTTAACTTTTTTTCTGTAATTGTTATTGAGATTTTCTATTTTCTTGGTACTCTGCAGATTGCAGTAGTGGTTGGCTTGAAGGACCCAACAAAGTTTATATACCATTCCTGGCATGTGGTGACTTAACCGGTTATGACTCAGACCGGTCTTACCCACTTCCTAAAGAAGCAGATGGATCGACATACCAGAGTTTGGACCCGATTCAACCTCCGATCGCTCCTCCTTACAAACGAGCACTTGAGCTCAAGAAAGCTTCAGCACAAAGCTTCAACTCTTGAGTTGAGGTGATACAAAACAAAGGAAAAGAAACAAACTTTTCATTGGATTCTTTAAAAGGCTGTAGTAATGTTCAGGGACCTACATTCCAATAACGCTTAGTGTTTGTTATGATGAGTTTATATTTTTTTTATAAACTTTATTATAGAATCAGAATTTTAAGTTAGATATTACTACTTTTTATTTTCTCTGTTAGTAAGAAATCAGATATTGGGTCAAAAAAGAGAAGCTTTTTCTGTCATATGGTCCTTTGATTTCGACCTCGCTTTTTAAATTTAAATGGCCCACTTTGTTTTCTTGTTTATTTCATAAAAATATAATTGTTAATAATACTATTTACAGATATCACAAAATTCGACGATTAATGCTTCATGAAATTTGAAAGTTGCAGAACTTGGAAAAGAAAAGTAAACATAGATGTGAACGGTATGATTTAGAAACATCTTGATAATTTAAATAAATAGCGTCATAACATCTAATTTATGTTGAAACAATAACAATAAAAAAAAACATTGTTGTTTCTTCTGTCGAGTATATTTTTGCCAAGAAGTGGCAGGTTTGTGACAATAATATAAAAAAAACATTGGTTTATAAAATTGTGGAATTGATAATTTTTTTGTAGCTAACTGATACAACTGATAACCTATGCAACTCTAAATTACAACTCTTTTTGGAGCTTTTTGATAGGATTCGAACCTGAATCGGGTCAAACCCGTTTAGTAAGACCAGGTCGAGGTCGAGTTTGATCTTGACAGAGAAGAACAAGAGTTTAAGAACTCGATGCAGTCCTCAATGGCTTCTGCACGGTGAGACTCTGACTCGTTTAGAGACTTTGACTTCATCAGATAAACAGACGACGAAGAGTAAGAGGAAGAGGAACAAGACAAAGACGAAGGTGACGGTGTTGTTTCGGTATTACTACTCTTCCTGCCGAATGATATAAAACGAAACGTTTTGCCAACTCTGGCTCCAATACGGCGGAGTAATCTCCTCGCTGCCGGCGAGCTACTGACGCCGAAACTGAAAATTCCGACGACGACTCTCCGACGATCATGCCTTGATGAGCTGAGACCGTTGTGTGTTGAGAAGATCAGTTCGTCGTTTGCTTCTGGGTCCGGACTAAAGCTTACTCTTTTGCATACTCTTCGAGACATATTCTTGTCTGAAACTTTATCGATGAAATGCCCGTAGACAGAGAGAAAGAGAGAGAGAGAGAGAGAGCGAAACAAATGGAGACTGTTGAAGAGTATTTATGTGGGGGGGGGGGGGGAGTGTGTTTTAGGAATAATAATGGTGGCGATAAATTGTTAATAAGAAAGAAAAATAGAGAATGTTACTTGTTTATATATATAACCAATTACAATATGAAATGGTTTCGAACATCTACATTTGTTTGATTGATTCTTGATTTTTTTTCATTAGCTTGTGGAATTTCTACGAAGGCGATGCTATTTTTTAGTCCAAAATTTATAGTCAAAAGTAAGACGTGGGAAAAGGTTTGAAGTAAAAGAGTAAACTGAATAATAGTAGTAACAGAAGATTCAACATAATAACAATATAAGTAATTAAGTAGATAAATTACATATGTATGATGAAAATAAATAAGACAAAAAACAAAAAGAAAACAGATTGATTCTCTTCTTGTCACTGTTTGTCAGCTTTGTGTTTTTTTTTAGATGAAATATTAGGGGTCCTACCCCAATGTTTCCCATTCATTATGATTTATGTGTAAAAGATAGGCATATATGTCTTCTCTTTGATATATACACACACTATATAAAAGTTTGATTATGTCAAACGAGAAAATTATGAATGAGAAGTTTGAATAAAGAGAAAATTATCACTTTTAAAAACAATTCAACTTAGATGAAATAACAGTTAACAATATTTTTCTATCCAATCGGAATAACTCAGCTTAAGTTCGTCTCAATTATTTGTTTTGTAAGTTTCCTTTGAAGTACATTAATCTCAATGTTTATTAACGTAGTGTTATACTTTCCTAAACTCAGTAACTCAAATATTTTGTTTTCCGAGTCACATGGTTCATTTTTGTGTGTGTGTAACTCGTCATATGAAGGAACAAAGAAGACTTAGCCCGATTGGGATCCATTCATAGTAAAATGGGCCCAGGTTACCCCATTTAGTTTAATAGTTTTTGGATCATCATGTCATGAGATTTTCTATTAAACAGTCTAAACAATAAAATATGCCATCAGAAATATTGAAAGCAATCAAGTTGTCATTGAGTAAATAGTAATCAATCGTTAAAATATTGACTGATTTTTTTAACTGTGATCTTTAGTCATATATTCAACACATTTTCACCCGTACTAAAGCGTGGAGAAGAGTTGTTTTTCTATAATGTAAAATTTGAATTCGAGGAAAACACTACGCTTATATATATATATATATATTGTGTTCTAACTTTAGAAAGATTAAAAACCGAGAAATTCCATAAAATTCTTCAAGTTAGATCTTCCACATGCATGATGCATATGGGACAGCGAGAGCTGGCCAAAAGGCCAAGCAAGCAAAGCATAGGCTTGCGGCCGCTAATAATATTACTTTGTTTTTGCCAATTTTACAGGGAAGTTTATGTGGCCTAGTGGCTAGAATACCAATTGTTGAGATATCAGTACAGAAGTTCGATTCTTGATGGCAGCCTAGATAATTATTTTTTATTTATTTTTAACAGCAAAATCATTAAATTACTGGGCCTATTTTTCCCCGTGGCTTGTAACCTCGTGAAACTCCGGGCCGGTCCCGGACAGCCAAGCAGTTTGTATGTTGTGTATAACTGTGTATAATACAAGGTAAGATGCTTATAAGTGAGGCGAATATTCAATGGAATAGATTTCAGATACCATATTTCTATTTTTGTCTTTTTTTTTCTTCTGGCATTTATAAGCAATATATAAAAAGAATATATATAAGGTTGTCTTGGCGTATTGATTTGAGTTTATGTTATATCGATCTACAAGTAACTAGATATTCGAAGTAATTAGCGCGGCTAATGATATGATATACGTAACGAAAACTATTGACCAAATAATAACGAAGTCAAATGTTTGTCTTGAGGAGTACGTTATTGTGATTGTTACAAACTATAATCATCATCGTACGTCAAACATATAGCACAGGAATAAAAATGTAAATATTCAACAAAATGTTGTGTTTTCTTATTGAGAACTGAAGTTGGTGCGCAGGATCCATATACAAATTAGACTTATGTTTATAAATGATGAAAATGGTCTCTCAAAATATCATGGAGTCAGCCATTTGTGTGAAAATATATATGCTCTAAACAATTTATCGGAAATAATTCATTCACCAAAAAAATATCAAAATCAATTTTATGTGACAAAGCCAGATGTGTTGGCCGCTTCTTCAAATATTTGTCTCATCAGTAATATATAGCAGCATATAAGTCACTATATAAGGGGGTAAACACAAATTGGAATTATCTAATATCAAATCGATAGAACAAGAGTATCGTTGTAGTGGTACCACTAATTTTATGAAGTGTTTACATATTATAACCACAATTTATGCATAAACCATTATAACAACATAGCAATGATTTGTATTAGTGTCAGTTGTTATATTACCAACCAAATTTAAAACTCGTATAATATAAGATCTATTAGTATAAAAGAGAGATTTCATAAAAGTAAATAATTTTTAAGAAATGGATTTCGAGATAGAATGTTTTTTTGGATCCAGAAGATAAATTTTAAAATATTCGAGTAAGAAAATAAAATATCATGGATCAAAATTGAAGCATATGCTATAAAAAAAAACGTGTAATATGAGATGCTTATCTGTCTCTGCCCGCACAAAGAGAGGATATCCCTTTTGTTTAACAAATTCATCTTCTTCAGATTCCTTCGATTTTTGGCCTCTGACGTAGCTGTTTTTAATCGAATTTGACGACACCCCAAATCCTCAGAAAAAATAATAATTTAAGGGCTTCCTGTCAAAAAACAAAGCCATGACCCTTTCTTCTTCTCTCTCTATAAATCTTTCTCTATCTCCTCCTCCTTTGCTTCCTAGCACGACTATCATCAACACTTGTTCTTCCTCTGCAACCACTTGTTCTCCCAGGTGCTCTTTTGTTAATTCCGTTGGTGTTTCGTGTCACCAGAGATTGCCCATTAGCTTGATTCGCAAGAAAAGCAAGTTCTTCTGTGGAGAGATTAGAAGGGAGGCTGTTTCGGCTGTTTCGGCTGTTTCTGCTTCTGGGTCGAACGGTATGACTATTACTGAAGTTAGGGATGATGACGAATCGGAGTTAGAGGCTCCGCTTCTCGATCCTGAGTCGCTATCCAAACCGAGGAGAATCGCTCTCTTTGTTGAGCCGTCGCCGTTTGCGTAAGTCTTCTCTGTTTCATGCTTGATTTCTTCTACAGAGTTTATTGCCTCTTTTGTGTTCGACGAAATGTCTCTGTGAAAAGAGTTTTGCTGAGTTGTTTTCATAGTAGATGACTCTTTCTTAGTTGACTTTCCTGTAATGTACTTTCTATGATCATTACATTTTTAGGGAGAAAGATACTCACTGATATATATAGATTTCTACTCTGGCCCAATTTTTGAGTACTAAATTCTACAGCTTTAGCAATTATGTACATCGTTAAAACCAATTTGATCCCGGTTTTTGAGTTCAAAGTTTTCGGATTTAGTTGTGTGATGAGTTGGGTTGTGAATATCCCAAGATTCTCGGGGTCACTGAATCAGGACTTCTCTTTTTGGTTTCTCATATATATATATATATATATATATATATATATATATATATATATATTTATTTATGACTGAAATACATTGTTCAGAAGCTTTCTTATGTCATTTAATTGATGTGATTTTGTCTTAATTTTGTAGATATGTCTCCGGATACAAAAACAGATTCCAGAATTTCATTAGGTATCTGCGTGAAATGGGAGACGAGGTTTGTTCTTTTCTTGTGAAATAAAGTATAGTTTCAGTGAGCTAATACATAAGTAACTGTTTCCAGAATAAGAATCACTCGAAAAGTGGAAACTGTTCCTTTTTTAACCTGATTAAACTGTTTTGCTCCATAGGTTATAGTCGTGACGACACATGAAGGTGTTCCCGAAGAGTTTTATGGAGCCAAAGTCATTGGATCAAGAAGGTGACAACATTTGGTTAACTTAAATCTTTATGAATGTTCTCAATTTGGTAATATTAATAATTTCTCTTTCTGTTTTGCAGCTTCCCTTGCCCTTATTACCAAAAGGTTCCCCTCTCGCTTGCGCTTAGTCCAAGAATCATCTCTGAAATTGCACGGTTTAAGCCTGACATAATACACGCTTCATCTCCAGGGATAATGGTAAAGCCCTTGAGATATCACATCAATAAAACATTAGCAAAACAGTGAACTTGAGAATCCACAACTTAACGTTTTTTCAATGACTAATTATTTAGGTTTTTGGTGCTCTGGCAATAGCAAAAATGCTATCTGTACCTATAGTAATGTCTTACCACACACACGTCCCCGTGTAAGTATTATTATCTACCTCATTTGAATTGTTGTTGGAATTTTTTGTTTATAACCCGTGACTTGTCGAGATGATTCTGAAGATTAAGCTTGTGTTAATGCGCAGATACATCCCAAGATACACTTTTAGTTGGTTGGTAAAACCCATGTGGTCTATAATAAGTATGTAAAACCTGCTTCTCAAATGTCTAAATTTCCTTCTTTTTTTTCTGGTTATTTTCATGTAATATGTAACTAACTTGATTAAAGCTTTTATCAGGATTCCTTCACAGAGCGGCTGATCTTACATTAGTTCCTTCCGCTGCCATTGGGAAAGATCTTATAGCAGCTGGTGCAACTGCAGGTGAAGAAAGATAAATTCGTACATTGTTATACAAACTCTGTGATTGTTTAAAACTAACATTTTCTTCTCTATTTCATATTTTGAAGCTAATCAACTTCGACTTTGGAATAAGGGTGTCGATTCAGAAAGCTTCAATCCCCGTTTCCGTTCTCAAGAAATGCGTATAAGACTAAGGCAAGAATAGAATATACTTTTGTTTATATGCATTAAGAACAATGATACTTTCCATGCTAATCTTGATCTTTAATGCTTTGTAATTAACAGTAATGGCGAACCAGAAAAGCCACTAGTGATCCATGTAGGTCGTATTGGTGTAGAAAAGAGTTTGGAGCTTCTAAAGAGGTTAGATTTTTGTATAAACTGGACTCACTTCTTTTAAGTGGTGTAACGAAATCTGAAATTGAGAAATTTGTGTGCAGTGTAATGGACAAATTACCTGAAGCTCGGATTGCTTTCATTGGAGATGGACCATACAAGTACTAATATTGTTAAAGATTGGTCATATTGTTATTTCAAGATTTCTAGTCAACAACATTGTAATTTTGGTTATCTATTTCGTTTTCTTAAAGGGAGGATCTTGAGAAGTTGTTCACCGGAATGCCAGCGGTTTTCACTGGAATGTTACAAGGCGATGAACTCTCACAAGCTTACGCAAGCGGAGATGTGTTTGTGATGCCATCAGAGTCGGAGACACTTGGCCTTGTGGTTCTTGAGGCAATGGCTTCAGGACTTCCTGTCGTTGCGGCCCGTGCTGGTGGAATACCTGATATAATCCCTGAAGACCAGGTCAGTGAATTATCTGAATTGCGAGTAAATGTCAAACCAAATTGATGAGCATATAAACCGAACCGAAATGGTTGAAGAAACCATTTGTGCCAATTTCTTATAAGCGAGCTGAAACCGAACCCAAACTTTATTCAATAATAGACTGATGCACAAAATGATCTTGCATTGATTGTTCTTATGGGCCGACCAAAGTACTTTCGGTGAGATATTGAGCTTGTGGCTTTCTGAATCTGATCTTTTCAGGAGGGCAAAACCGGGTTTTTGTTCAACCCTGGAGATGTGGAAGACTGCGTGACAAAGCTGAGAACTTTATTGCACGACCGTGAAACAAGAGAGATCATTGGAAAAGCGGCAAGGGAAGAGACCGAGAAATATGATTGGAAAGCAGCAACGACGAAGATACGCAATGAACAGTACAGTGCAGCGATATGGTTCTGGAGGAAAAAGAAAGTTCAGGTTTTGGGACCAATCAATTGGTTGGTTAAACGACTGTTTCCAGTGCCGGAAGTTAATGTGTAGAAAAAGCAATGAACGAGGATTTGGTTTGGAATGTGAAGATTTGATAGTTTATGGTTTCTTTTGCTGAACATCCTCTGTTTGGTTTATGGTGTTTATCTTATACTTGGACTGCTTATATATGTTCACGGAAAGGTTGAACTGTAAGATATGTGTCTATGTCTAATAGGGGGCTTAAAACCTGGTTTGGACTTTGGCCTTCAGGGTTTTATTGTGTTTTTTTTAGATCATTACTTTGTGTTTTTATTTATATGTAATTAAACTATTGTTTTTCTTTTTGTTATGATAAAATGATTATCAGCTTGGTTTATGTTTTCTCTTGCTATTTCGTCACTATTAACTATTAAGGCTTGGACAAAATAAGTAATGTACCCACAAAGGATAAGGGTATTTGTTTTTATCCATATACAAGTTGTCACTTAGGTTTTAGTTGTTGTTTTGTTTGGCGACAACAAAACGTGTACAAGGTCGTTATTAGTCGCTGGAAGCACAAAGGACGCACCATCCTATCAATAGGCCCGTTTAATCGCTAATGATTTGGGCCTTTTGTTACAAGTGGACAACTTACAAGCATGGGCTGGGTCCCATTACTAGTACTTTGTCCCAAACAATACGATTAAGATTTAAGATAGTCCCAAAGTCAATTATTTTGTCGGAAATTTATAATGATCTTTTAAAATTATTATATCCTCTATAGGCTATAGTAATAATCAAGAAATAAAGTTTCTAAGTTGATAATAGATAGTATTTGTTAATTTAGAAAGAAAAAAAAGCTCCACATTCTCGAATTGAAAAAGACGGGATTTTGTACATTAATACTATCACATTAAGAACGTGCCCAGTGGAGGAGAACACAACAAAGACCAGTAGGCCGTCGCTTCACAACTCTTAGATCGAAATATCTAAAAACCTATAGATAAATCTCAACCGTTCAAAGTGCCATGCATCAACTTAGATATTTTTTCTTTTGTATCAGAAGACCAAATCGAAAACGACGTCGTTTTAACAGTCGTAAGTGACTTCTGATACGTATTGCATAAACTCAGCATCGTTCTCAATCCCAGCCATAGTCTCCGGCGCCAGAACCACTTCCAGATCTACGCTTCCGTTCCCTTCTCTGCCGGGAAACGCCGAGATCTTCCCGTCGAATTTGTTCGCTCCGCCGCTTCTAACCGCTAATGGCTTTCCCCATCCGAAATCGTTGTCGTACATTGGGAATCTCGGCGAGCTCCCCATTGTAATCGAAGCTCCATCTGGATTCCCAAGAGGAAACAGCCTCGGATCACTTTCCCAGGCGGCGATCCCACGGCGGACCGTCGCGTCGTCGTGCGCCACCACGTTTCTGTGTAATTGTTCGGCGGACCACCGTAGATCGTTGCTTAGCAGATCTCCCGCAGACGCCAACGTCGGTATGCTCTGTATCGCGTTTCCGAAGTAGTAAGAATCCATCTTAGGCTCGAGCCTGTGCCTGCAATTGACCGCCATTCGAAACGTCGTCGTCTTGCTCGGATCGATGTTCCTCGCTCGCGTAACGGATCGCCATAGCTGAGCACTGAGAGATTGAAACGACGAAATCTCAGCCGTTCGATCATGATTCTTCTTATTATTATTATTATTCGTATCCGCCGATTTCAAAAAACTCTCCAGAACGGTTGTTAGTTTTCCGTTAATCTCTCCGTTACCGTTACATTTAACGGCGGTTTCGATGCCGTTAACTCTGTTGTTGGTCCTCTGTTTGAGTTTCGTAATCGCCTCCCTGCTGAAATGAAAAATTCTCTCCCGGAGAGGCTGATCGGCGTCGAAAGTGACACGTGGACCACCGGGAGGGACTCGTAGAACAACCGGAGAGTCGAATACGGTGTGGCGGGAGAAATCAGGAAGGTGTTTGATCTTACAAGCGCCGCTAGTGACGTCAGCGAAGGTGTTGAAGAAGTGCCAGAAAGAAGTACCGTCAGTAACGGAATGATTCACGGTACATCCGATGAAGACACCGTCGTCGAGCTCCGTCACTTGAACGGCGGCGAGAGGCTTATGGTGGCCGTTATAACTAACGAGACGCTCGAAGACGAAAAACTCACGGAAGAGAAGAGGGACGTCTTTACCTGGGATGAGAAGGTCGGAGACTTTGACGTGTTTAGCTGAAGCGGTGACGAAATCAACGCCGGCGTCGTTGCAGACGATGTAAATGTGACCGGTGGGACTGGTGGAGAAACGTCCGGCTAAAGCAGGGAAAAGAGAGAGAGTGGAGGAGAGAGAACGGCGGAGAGAGGAGATAAGGTCGTCGAAGGAGAAGGAAGGAGGAGGGCGCGTGAGGAGGACGCCTTTTTGGATGTAATGACATGAGAGCATAGGGAGATCGGAGACGGAGAGACGGAGATCGGAGACGGTGGACTTCTTCTCTGGACACACTATGCATTTTGAAATTTCTGTAACTGAACTAGAAGGCATTTTTTTATTTGAAAAAAAAAAAATGAAAATATTGAGATGAGGATAATTATTAATAAATAGATATTGGGGGGTTGGGTTATGGGTAAACAAATAGCCGTATTGGTGAGGAGCAGAGTTATGGGGGAAAGGGGGTTTTTATAGTGGTCGGAGCTGTGGTTGGATTCATGAACTTGAGTTGTTACTATTTTTGTCCTATTCTTTTCTTTTATTTTAAAAATTTTCTTTAGCTAATAATGATAATAGATTTGTATAAGAAAACTACATGAAAATCCCGGTGATGTATTTATATTGTTGATTTGTTACTATAAAACAAAAATTATACCAATCGTACGTACATTCTTACCTCAATTAGTATTGTATTTCACCATGCAAAATCTATATGAATATATTTCTATTATTTACCTATACTAATAATGATCATTGAGCTATCGATTATGGAAAGTGTTAACTTCGCTTTCACGAGCAAAATGTTTTGTTTTATCGTTTCCGTTAGATAGTTACAAGTCTTTTCGTAGTTTTATATTTTTTAAAGACACGTCAATTTCTCTTTGAAGTTTCAAATCGAAATCAAATACAAAGACTTTTCTTTTTACTTTGTGAAATTTTTGAGTTTTATTTATTTATTTATTGGATTTAGATCTGTTTTGGTTCGATTATTCGGCTTAGCTCAAGTATATACCTTTAGTTTAGAGTATATATATATATATATATATATATTCGCATTAGTCATGCATGCGTATCTTCTGAAAATCGATTTATATCACAAATTCACATGACAAAACACAATAAATTACTAAGTGAATAGCATATGCTAGCACTTTTGACAAATGAGGAAAGTTTGAGTGTCCTCTAATTTGCTCATGTAACTGAAAGCTCTTCCTGTATTTTCAGTTTATATAGCTCCAATTATTTTCAAAATATGATTATATACATGTTTAAGAATAAGTTTAAAACACACAACTTTAGTTCCAAAAAACACTAGAGTAATATAATAGCTTCCCTCATGCATGTAGTATCTTGTTAAAGTAAAAATCTGTCGTACAAATATAATAAAGTTTTATAAAATGTCATCTGAAATAATTTTATGTTTACATATGTATTGGATGTTGTTGAATCAACAACCAAATTAAATACTCATTTGAATAAGTTTATATCTTATCGTTGAATTTGTTATCGTTGTCATGTTTCAAGTGGTGATAGACAGATCACAATTGTAATGATAATTTTTACAAAAGTCACGAGGGTAGTTAAGAGTGTTAACATAGTTTAAGAAAAGTAGATTAGACATAAACTAACTCTCTATTGTTACTTTTCATATTTGAACATGAAATCGTAGATCTCGAACTTTAGAACATATAAAATCATATAGTAGTACTTTATAAAACTTTTATCCATATGTACGGTTTTATTTTGCAAATTAAATTCATACGTGCACATCCGGTGAATTTAAACACAACTAAAGCATACAAACAAATAAGTATACAGTTTTATACCAAGGCATTAAGAGAAATATGTCTAATCTGCATTCATGTTTTTTTAGAAGAGAATTTTTCAATAAAAATATCTTATGGCTGTTTCTATTGATATTAACAATAATTTTTTTGAAGGAAAATGCAGATTAACACTAGATAAACAAATTTGCAGCTGCTCCGCTTAAACAGAACGCGTGTTTGGTAAATGTTAGTGACCATCATGAGTAGCCATCCACACAGTGGTTTCCTTATAGATTTTCAATTTCTTTGACCCAAAGCACTAAAGAGCTTTATAAAAGATCCAAGACTTGTCCATGAATCAAACTAAAAAAAAACCTTTACTCCATCTCGGACCTGACATCGGATCATACTCTTGAAAATAGGTTTTATTTCAATCATTTTTCTTATATTCCAAAATAGACAGGAAGAGGTATCCATCAACTAATAGTTCCTCCTTTCAAAGATACTATGGTCAAGCCACATAACCCACAACGAACTCGTTCTTGTAAAAAGATGCTAAACCTACTTCAGTCCATAGACAGATTGAAGCAGTAGAGAATAAATGTACATATAGCTTGTGTTCTCTGTGCATCAGGTTTGGATTTTCATGAACACTTATTCTTTAAATGTGAGTTTTCTAGATCAGTGTGGTTTCGCTGGCAGGAAGGATTTCACAGAATCTTCCTATTTCGCTGTCATCGGCTTCTAGGTGAGTTATGAGTGTTCAATTCTTACCACCACATTATGCAAGTAAGATCCTTAAACTTTTTTTACAAACCTCTATCTACATGATTTGGAAAGAGCGGAACCGTAGAGTGTTCTCTATTAAAGTAAGTACAATTTTTTCTATAAAGTTTCTTGTAGATCGCACAATGCGCAATCATCTAGTTTCTTTTTCACTGAAAGATCTAACAGTCACACTTTCTCTTTTTAATTTCTACTTTAATTATATCAATATTCTATTTTAAGTGTGGCAAAAGCTCATACATATGTATAATGTTTGTATAATGTTTTATTGTTCTCTTTTTTTAAAACTAGATGTATTTTTGGGATTGTATTGTAAAATGTACAAAATTTTTATTTAACATAAATCTTAACGTTAAATCCAAAAAAAAAAACAACTAAGTTATAGTAGTACATATCTTCATCTTTCCATGCATACTTAAATTAGAACAAATCTAAAACCTTTTTATATATATGGGAGAAAAAAAAAAGATGGAGAGGACGTGTTCGGTCGGAAGGAGAAGAAAGGACAGATAGCCTCCATGGGAAACAGATGGAGCGTTAAGACCTACTCTTCTGTTTTTTTTATCTTCTTTACTCGAAAAAAATAATTTAATGAAAAGATATAATCTTCTGACAATACAAATCTCATAGGAAACTAAAGAAGTCTGTCTTTTCACTTGTTTTATAGATCCCAAGATTAATTGTATGGGGAAAATAAGCTCTGTTTTGTTCGGTGACAATATATTAAATAAAAGGTTATGTTTATTTTTGTCTTCATAGAATAGATAAATAGATTTTTCAACTTGTTAAAATAGATATATAACGACTAGATTTGTAATGTACTCCTAGTAATTTGAATACGATATCTGAGTTGAATAGAAAAGTTGACAATAACGATGACGGAAAAAGAATGTTGATAATAACGAATATTTTATCACTAGCTAGTTGTTTATGTCAAATTTTTCCATTTTCAAATAGTAATCATACATATTGCAATAAATATTAAATTTGTGGAATGGATTTTAAAATTTGATACTTTCTACATACTTTCTAGAATTTGGATCTGCATAATGTCTTATCAGCTGATAATCACATGAAAAATCACAGTAAAATAACATACATAAATTGTATGTGTATATGTTTTAATTATTTTAATACAGGTACGTGACATAAAATGCGCTATGTCTTTCGCATTGATTCAAAGAACAAAAGCATTGAATGACTCGGTTACAATATGGTCCATTATTAACTCGAATAACATGAAACATGATCATTAATTATTTCTTCCCCAACTACAATAAATTTGGTCTAGTATACATCCCAAATTTCAACTACTATAATTGTAACAATTATTGATTTTAAGGAAATAAATTAGTACTAGTATTCAACTGCATTTCGAATAAAATATTTTTTCTTATTAATCATTGTTATTCTCAAGTCTGATTCGCCTTTGACAGCAACAATTAGTTATAATCCCTTCATATGGTGATTAATAATGATGAGCAAATATAACGAACAACAAAAACCATGAGGAAAATGATTGATACTATAGTCAAATAACGTTAATAATTTTGTATGTGTTATAATAAGTATCTTTACACATTTAATACTCCTTACGTTTCATAACAAATTAATATTACGTTTCATAACAAATTAATATAATATATAGATATATATCTATCTGTACTAAATTAAATTGGCTTTAGTTATAATATTATTATATTACTTCTACGAGGACTTCGACAAGGGGATCCTTTATCGCCGTATCTATTTGTTCTTTGCATAGAAAGATTGTGTCATTTAATTGAGCGTGCAATTATATCTAAGAGGTGGAAACCGATTCGAATTTCCAGAGATGGACCACCATTATCTCACATATGCTTTGCGGATGATTTGATATTATTTGGTGAAGCATCTGTCTCTCAAATTCGAGTAATAAGAAGTGTCTTGGAACAGTTTTGCGCAGCATCGGGGCAGAAAGTGAGCATTGAAAAATCTAAAATCTTCTTCTCTAAGAATGTCTCACGAGAGTTGAGTGAGAGGATAAGTAATGAAAGTGGCATAGAGGTTTCCTGTGATCTAAGCAAATATCTGGGCATGCCAGTCTTGCAGACAAGAATCAATAAGGATACTTTCACAGAAGTTCTACAAAAAGCCTCATCAAGGCTAGCAGGATGGAGAGAAAAAATGTTGAGTCTCGCAGGCCGAATCACACTGACAAGAGTTGTGCTAGTATCTCTCCCAGTTCATATGATGAGCACTGTAGTTCTGCCGAGTCCCATACTGAATAAGTTGGATAAGATTGCCTGTGATTTTGTGTGGAGAAGTACAGAGGAAAAACGGAAACAACATCTCTTAGCATGGGATAAAGTATGTATACCAAAGAAAGAGGGTGGTCTCGGTATCCGGAAAGCAAGAGAGATGAATATTGCTTTGGTTTCGAAAGTAGGGTGGAGGGTCCTGCATGATAGAACAAGCCTATGGGCTCGTATTGTGAGGAGTAAGTACCGAATTGGAGAAATGCATGATCATTCATGGGCTGTGGTCAAAAGCCATTGATCACCCATCTGGCGGACTGTGGGAATTGGGCTGCAAGAGATTATTTTTCCGGGTTATAGTTGGGTGCTGGGAGATGGGAGGTCTGTCAAATTTTGGACAGACAAATGGCTTATGGGCACCCCAATGACAGCATCTGCTACAGGACCTTTACCGGCTGGATATGAGAATATGACAGTTCGAGATTTATGGAGCGAAAATGGTGGTTGGGACCTTGAACAAATCACGCCTTTCGTACCGCATAACCGACACTTGGAACTATTAGCAGCGGTGGTTGATATGGTCTGTGGAGGTCGAGATAGACTTGTGTGGGGCGAGAAACCGGATGGAGTTTTTACAGTTAAGACTGCGTATGCTTTACTAACCAGAGATGAGACCCCTCGAACTCAGTTGGAAGATTTTTATGTACGAGTATGGAGAGTCAAAGTGCCAGAGAGAGTTCGTAGTTTCCTCTGGCTGGTCAGCCACCAAGTGATCATGACGAATGTAGAAAGATACAGACGTCACCTTAGTGATACAGCGGTTTGTCAGGTTTGCAAAGGAGGACTGGAGACTATTCTTCACGTGCTCCGAGATTGTCCAGCAATACAAGGGATTTGGCTGAGGCTCGTCCCTAAAGGTAAACAACAATCCTTTTTCTCGATGACTCTTCTCGAATGGATGTATGAGAACTTAGGTGCGAATTGGTCTATAGAGAATGGTCTTTGGTCTACAATGTTTGCAATGGGAGTTTGGTGGGCATGGAAATAGAGGTGTCGGAATGTATTTGGGGACAACAGATTATGTAAGGACAGAGTCAAATTTGTTAAGCGTATAACCCATGAAGTGAATAGAGCTTTTGCCGAGTTAGTTGGGCATGAAGTGAGAGTGGAGCGTGTACAAAAACTGGTCGGGTGGGTTAAACCGCAAACTGATTGGGTTAGATTGAATACGGATGGTGCAGCTAGAGGTAACCCGGGTCTCGCTACGGCTGGGGGTGTTTTAAGGAACAGCAATGGGGAATGGTGCAAGGGTTTTGCACTGAATATTGGCCGATGTGCAGCGCCGCTAGCGGAACTCTGGGGAGTGTACTACGGCTTATACCTTGCGTGGGAGACTCGTAGTACGAGAGTGGAGTTGGAAGTTGACTCAGAGCTGGTGGTGGGGTTTCTCAAGGATGGTATTGGAGACTCTCATGCACTATCTTTCCTGGTATGCTTGTGCCATGGCTTTCTCAAAAAGGACTGGATAGTCCGTATTTCACATATTTATAGAGAAGCTAACCATCTTGCTGATGAGTTAGCCAATTATGCATTTTATTTACCCTTAGGGCTACATACGTTTGATGTTGTACCGGATTTTTGTGCTGCTACTCTTCGTGCTGATGCTTTGGAAACTTTGTACCCAAGGCAAGTTATATTGTAATTTCTTTTTATTTTAATATAACAAGTTTCCCGGAGACCGATAAAAAAAAAATATTATTATATTACTTCTCTTTTTATAACAACATATTGCTATGTCACTTCATCTCTATTTACATCCGATGATAAAAAAACATATGATAATATTATTAGTGAAACAATGTTATAATAAAATTGTAACGTCCCGACTGCCATCTCTTAATGGTCCTTACGTCCGCTCTCTAAGTCCGTGGATCCATCCTTGTCATGATGATCGGTACGCTATGTTCGAAAGGTTTTAAAGACTTGTTTACCGATCCTACAAATCACCACGTGATATTTTTCTGTGTTTTGTCCTCACTCGCACGGTACCGACAATCATTTCCCAGTAGATCATCCATCCTGAAATTGCTCCAGCACAACCACGTTTAACTGTGGAGTTCTCTCAGGACAGTTGACCGAAAAGATAAGTGCACTTTGGTGACATAGATGGCCAAATCAATTCTTTTAAACCTCTCAGCATGCACTACCATATTTTTTTAAACCGGAGTGTTGCAATTCACCCTCACTAACAGATTGCAACAATCTCGTTGCGCACCAAAACCGTCACCCCCGACGGTGTGAGCCCTCTTGACTCCACACTCATCTAGGTTCGGCTCTGATACCAAAGGTAACGCTCCGACCGCCATCTTTTAATGGGTCTCACGCCCGTTCTCTAGGTCTGTGGGTCCACCTTTGCCCTGATGATTGGTACGCTACGTCCGAGAGGTTTTAAAGACTTGTTTACCGATCCTACAAATCACCACGTGATCTTTCTCCGTGTTTTGTCTTCATTCGTACGGTACCAACAATCACTTTCCAGTAGGTCACCCATCCTGAAATTGCTCCAGCACAAACATGTTTAACTGTGAAGTTCTCTCATGACAGTTGACCGAAAAGCTAAGTGCACTTTGATGACATCGATGGTCAAATTAATTTTTTTAAACCTTTATGTATCTGTATGTACTATCATATTTCTTTCAAGCGAAATGTTATAAAAATAACATTATTTATGAAACATATGTAGTATGACACCGATCCCAACATATAGTGTAGTAAATTATAGTAGTGATATTATTGTTTCATCATCATAGTTCAAATTATATAAAAATGTATTTAACTGGTAAAAAAAAGTTAGTATGACATTATATTGCATATTTATACGGTACAAATGTTTTTTAAAAAACACTTACTGTAAAATCAAACGAATTTTCTACAGTTTTAATCATGTTGTTTTCTAAGTTTAGTTTTCAGAGATGTCGCGGGGGGGGGGGGGGGGTTGACATACCATAGTGAAAAACAGATTGCGATGAATAACATGAAAATAACGAAACTTGGAGAAATTAAAAAAAAATTGAAGAAAAGAGGAAAATTGCAACATCTTCCACTTCTGCTGTCGTATTATAAAGCTTTAGATAAAGTTACCCCACCAATTACCCTATGGCCTATGGGTAGTCCACTAGCTTACACACATCCTAATCTCAAATGATCTAAAATTTGCAAATATAACCTTTTTTTAGCTGTAAAATTAACTTATACTTTTAGTAATTTATAATTATCAAATAGACGGTTAGATTTGGCTACAAAAAGCTTGATATATACAAACAATATATATTTTAGAAAAATTCGATTTTTGGTCTTTAGTTCGTAAAACTTGGTTAAGGTTTTCATATAGTTGATATAATGATGATTTTTTTTAATATAACTATCGTCTATCGCCGTAATCGACTTACGTAGTTTTCTTTTTTATATGTGACGTGCTCTCTTTTAAACATTTATTTAAGAGAAATTTTTAATTGTTTCGAAGTGGATAGTGTACATTATTCATATTTACTTATTCCTTATTCAATAAAAAATGTATATATATGCTGTACTGGGCATCTTATTATATAAAAGACAAAGTGAATGGTGGAAAAAAGAGTCAACTGTGTTAATAAGAAGCATGTTCAATGCATCTATAAAATCTACCGAAACTGAGTGCTTTGACCATTTTTCTCCATATTATTATGGTAGGGACAATTTAAAATCACTTTTCCTAATCTATAAAAAAAGATTTAGATTTCCCACAATACCAAATGGTATATAGATTCGGCTTCACTTTCATTCGATTTACATGGATTTTTTTCTTGGTAACTTGTGACTTTTACTTTTACAAAATATCCAAAACTGAATAACATTGCAGATAAAATTAAAATCATATGTTTAATAGTGATGATTACCAAAAAAAATATCAGACCTAATTTTTTATTTTCTCCATGACCATAACGATCAAACCAGGCCTGAGTCAAACTATTTCAAGAGACCAAAACAAAAAAAGTTTGTAATGCTAACTGATGATGCTGGTCTTTTGGGTCATTAATCATAATATCATATCATGAATCATGATCATAGTCTGGGCATTAAATAGTCCCATAGCCATAGTGGCATGGTGCACTATTCTCCGTTGATGACTTACTCGTAGCACCAAAAATATAATAAAACAATTGATTTAACGATTAGAAATACTAATTATAACGTAGATTAAAGTACTTTTCATGAGAAAACTATAGTTAAGTGAGTATATATGTTACTGATAAAAGAATATTTAAAAAGTGTAAAAAATTTGCGAATATTAACAGTCAGAATATTACATGCATTATAGATGTTTTTTTGTTTCACAAAAAGTGTTATTCTACTATTTTTTACACATAATAAAATAAATGTATAAATTTTTTATGTTTTTTAATAATATACTAAAGTTATTTCTATTTCTAATTAATAAGCTGGAATATTAGGGTTAAAATTGATATTTAATTAGTATAATTTGTGTTGAAAATACAAAATAACATTTTTTATAAATAAAAATATAACTTTAAAATGATATTATTTGTGGGGAATATAAAATATCATTCATCTGTTTTTTTCTGTTGTAATTAATGTGAATTTAATTTATCAAATGGAACTGTTTTTTTTGCCAGAGCTGTGCTCAGGTGGGAATGTTGTTTCAGACCTCGTTCATCGGTTTTATCTCATCCACCGATCGACAAGTCGCCTATTCGAGAAATAATTTAAGAACATCTTACGAATATCCACTGCAACATATACACACACTTTACGGATTATGAATTTATAGTTTTTTTTTTAATGTATATATGTGAATAGATCCTATCTTTAATTATAACTAAATTAGCAACCGGTAAGGGTGCAATTTAGTGGTAGGAATTAGTAATACTTTTTAACTTCCCACTAATCAGATATTTTGGAGTGAGCAATACATATATACCTTTTTCATTAATTAATCAGTATCCATTTAACACCAACTTATTTATTTGATGTCATGCTAATCATTACACGACCTATAATGCATGCATGTGACCCCTAATTTCCACTCATTAAGTACATGGTACATATATATATATATATATATATATTAATTAATCCTTGTATCTTAAATAAATTGACATCTAAAAAATTAAAATAATAGTTTTGATTGATAATTCTTAACTGCTACAGTACCAAATATACTGTTTTGATAATTATCGATCATAAAAATTATATCAAAAATATTACAAAAAATATTATTCTCAATATTTTTGAACAGTTTTTATATATTATTTTTTTTACAGTTTTGCATTATTTCGTTAAAACTTCTCATTTCAATTTGTAGATAAAAAAAACTTATACGGCTAAAAAATTTATATAATTTTATGTGACCAATGACACCCAATAAATTAAATGTCAACTTTATAAATTTTGCCGGACTCCACATCTCTTCTTTATTCTGAAAGTTTTAATAGAATCCACCAGTATGTTAATGGCTATCCTGATCATGTCATCAAGTCTAAGATGGATCATATTGTTTTACAAGATATGTTCTTATACACACTTATATTATCATTTTTATATAAAATGTAATTTTTTATCAGATTTTCTGTAATTTTTTTTTAAATATCAAGAATTTAAATAGCAATACAGTGATAAAACTAATAAATTAAGGCCATTAGATTGAAAGTTTCTATTTGCAAAATCAGATATTGATTTTATCAATATCTCATAGCTATATAAATCTTGTCTAGTTTGTTTTCCATGTATTTAAAAATAAATAGTTGGTGTAATTTCAATATGTTTAATTATAATAGTTAATTACATAATTGTCTGCGGGGGTTTGTGATTCCGAGTCTAATCTACGTCCACAGCACAACATGCTAATTATATAAAGCATAATCAGGTACACAATAATCAAATGTTAGTGAAATTATTTTCGGAGGTTATAACTAAAAACGAATCATCTGATCCGGAAGCCACGTCATACCTGATGGAGATTGCTACCACAATGACCAAACTACCATTGGAACCGGCTTAATTAAAAAAAAAACACACACACACACAAGTTGGTACAAAGAACATGTCTTGTTCGAGAAAGGAAGAATGTGGTCTTTGATTGTTTGTTTCTTTGTTTGCTCTCCTTTATATCCTAGCCCGACAAGACCTGCTGGAAGTTGAATTTACAACACTACCCTGTTTTTATGATTTTTCTAATGTGCTATTTTGTAAACATTAATTAAAAAACCTTATAGTAATAACTTTTTCGTAACATATCATCTCAAATATTTATCTAACCAAATCAGTTCATATTTATTAGTATATGTATATATTCTTACACATATCTTGTGTGTTTTTTTTTACCATATAATGTAAATAAGTGAATTACATCAACAAACAACAAAACAACTAGAAGATATATAGTTTTTTTTTTTTTTAAAGAGGATACATATATAAAGTTACGCTTTGAATTTAAGATTGGAATCAGTATTTAACCGGTTGATCGACCCAAAAATTAAAATTTTAAAACAAAAAATTAAGTTAGGTCATGTAGATATTGTGAACTATAAGATTCAAGTTATTGTTTTTTTTTTTTTCTTATAAATAATTAATAAGATTAGATTAAAAAGCAGGAGAAGAGGGACTAAACCAATACATACAAGTCATGTCTATTATTACGCCCCGACCATCACCGTTTATAGATTCACGTTTTTTTTAGTTTATTAAATTTATCTTTATTCGACGGTCGGTTTGTTATTTTTAAAGGTTTTAAAGATTTGTTTATCGATTCTACAAATTACCACGTGATTTTTTTTCATGTTTTGTTTTCACTCGCATGGTACTAAAAATCACTTTCCGATAGATTACCTATCCTGAAATCGCTCCATCACAAATACGTTTAACTATGGAATTATCTAAGCTGAAAATATAAATATATTTTAATAATATAAATATCCAAATCAATTTTTAAAAATTCTTTTCATTTATAAAAAGGGGGTGTTACATCTATTATACAATTGATCTTAGTGCACGGTGACACCCGGCCCATAACAAGTTACACAACAAAGGCGGCTACAACCTAGACTTTGTGTGCGCGCGTTACATAGTTTACATTTCACCAATCACATCATTTAATATATTTGATTTATACATTTAATCTGTTGATATATAAGTATCATATTTTCTTATATACATACAAATGCATGTCTATAATCTTCTTTGTGTTGTATATAAGACTTGTACATTTAATCTGTTCTTCTTTCTTTGTGTTGAAAAGACAAATGAAGTGTACTTGCTTTATATTAGTTTTAGCTTTTTAGGAACGGCGATGGAAGTCTTAGATCTTAGTTATAACTCTCTACGACTGGTTGAAAATTGTAAATATGAATAACATGTAGTTCGGCCAATTTGAAAATATAAAAAACATGTAGTTCGACCTCTTCTTCTAATACTAAGAAACGTGTGATATTCAGAAGAGAATCATATAAAATATTCTGATTTTAGCTCTAAAATAATATATGAATCTAGATCCATAATTTCTTAATCATTAAAAAAAATAGTTAAGAATCATATTATTACAACGTTACAGGATACACTCCTTTCGTCGAATATTTATACGCAACGAACTAGTGGTTAGATAAGTTAATATTTTATTTTAGATCAAAGGTTATAACTTTATATCATACTTTTTTTTGTAGATTTTCAATTTCTATTTTCAAGAGGTTGTAATATGATCATAATACTACTTTTTCCAAATTATTATGAATTTAACATTTTAGAAGACTCCAAATAAACGGTCTTCAAATAGTATCAAAAAGGATTTATTATTGTTTTTCTTAATTTTACGGGCTCTTGTTGGGCCACAGTTTAATAGGCATTAACAATTTCCATCTCATTTATGCTTACACAAGCCCACCTTGTCTTTGGGTGTGTGCGTGCGGGTGGTCAAGCCGACCTTGTTTCCTTCTAGTTTTTTATTTTTATTTTCTTGTTTTCTTTTTGTAAAAGGCTTATTTCTAGTTTGGAAGATTTAGATTTTAGTTAAAAAAATAACTACTGAAAGTTCGAGATATTTGAGACGCAACACTCATCAGGTCCAGGATAATCACATAAAAGCCATAAATCTACGTTATTGACAAATTGGTATAATATAATTTAAAATAAACAAAGAAAGTGATTTTAGAATCTCTTTTCTAGTAGTCACGATTTTTTTACGTGGAAACAAAACTAAAATATTTGGCAAATGATTTCCTCTCGTGTAAACTTGGAGATAGTAAACCTTGCTCTTTTTGATACGATAATTGGACTCTTTTTGGCCAGTTGTACATTTTCCTAGGCCCGATTGCTCACCAAACGTTTGGGTTACCCCTTTAATCCATAGTAGCTCAAGCAAAATCAAAAGAAGATTGGATGTTTAGAGGGGGTTGCACTCACAATTCTGAGATCTTTCTCACACATTTGACTACTGTGCAGCTCTCAGAGATTATTCATGACAAGTACCTTTGGGTAAATACTATGGGAAAACCGTATGACCAGTTGACTTTCTCACTTTCATGGAAAAGATTGAAACCGGCTCAGAAAGAAACTCAATGGCATAAACAAGTTTGGTTCTCTGGGTCAGTTCCTAGGCACTCTTTTATCATGTGGTTTTGTTGCTTAGATAGACTGTCCACTTTGTCACGTCTCAGATTTTGGTGACTTACGGAAGATGACACTTGTGTCCTCTGTGAAATTTATGGAGAATCAAAGACAATTTTTTTCTATGATGTCCTTTCAGCTATGACATATGGAGATGGTGCCTCTCAAAGTTCTAGTTCCCATTCATGGGCTAGTTTCAACACTTGTCCACATTTCATTGAGTGGCTCCGCTCTCCAACTCAAGACAAACAAATGACCAACTTCAGATTGCTAGCAGCTTAAGAAGTGTTATATGCAATTTGGTGTGAAAGAAACGCTTGTCTTTACACTGGTATACGAATTCCGGTGGAGAGGTTACTCAAAGTCATAGACTGTGGTATTCGCAATTCATGCTGCGTTAGAAGGCACATGTTGCAGTTCAAAGACTCTTTCAAGTTGTGGTTCCGAGGCTCGCTTTTTTTCTGGTGTATATTCTTGTATCGGGATTGTTCAACCCAGAATGTTGATGTCGTTTTAGACATTTTTTTTTCCTTCACTTATATAGTCGTCCTACTTAAAATTTACAAACCCAGAAATTTTATAAAAAAAAAAAAAAAGATTGACAAAATAAAAGTAGTGTGGGCTAATTAGGCGCATATTCAATTCTTCTAATAGATATGATTCTACAAAACTGTTTACTGTTTCATTATAGAGGTATTAATATACACTATAGGATAGATCGAGTTTATAACTATATACGAAAAGGAGATATCCAAACAAAGTTATCCGATAAATAATTGGAGGTAGATGGAACCACGAAAATGGAATATAATCATTCTGTTGAACGATCAGCGAAGTCATGGGAAGAATATCAAGCAAAGAAGTATATAACAGTCAGATACTTCGTCAGATTATTTTAATTTGAACAATTAAAAAAAAACCTGAATTAGATGCTGATTCGAACTAATCCTAAGTTGTCGGGAAGAAAAGCGACTCACACCAAGCATTGACATTAAAGTCAACGGTAATAACATTTATAATATATGATTATTAAAGAATGTAATATCTACCTATGCCTATAAGGCTATAAACTAATTATGCGTATGTAAGTCAAATTTTTTTTTTTTTAACTTTTATGTAAGTCAATATTGGTATTATAAACTCGGGAAACTGAAAATTACAACCAACCAAACCTAATATATGGACCGCATAATCACACAAACTTTTTCTTACAAATATTTACAACAATCCTGCAATTTATATAGGTAATATGTACGTAGAAAATGTATATAACAAACTTTTTATAAGACAAACTCTAGAGTTTCTAAGTGATTTAACTCCACTGCGAAAACGCATTATAATAGCTAGATGCAGACGCAAACGCGAAACTGTGACGAGGATTTGGCTGGAGGAAAACGTCAAAAGAATTGGTTGGAGTAGGAGAGAGTGTTGCGGCAGTGGTTGTGGCGGTTGCAGCTGCGCCTGCGTCAGGGATGTTAACGGTGGTGATATCGTGAATGCTTGATCGTCTTTTGTCTTTACAATCTGTGAGTTGTCGAAGGAAATACTTTTGAGCGTGGGAAGCGACTTGCGTCGGTGTTCGAGTCGTCACAAAGTTTTTCGCTATGTTTCTCCAATCTCCTTTTCCATATTTCTTCAAACCCATTAGAAATCGTCTGCCAGACCAAAAAAGTAAATCGATATTACATTTAATTATCTTCACATAAGATAAAGAATTTCAAGTAAATAATTAAAATATTCAACTAAAATAGAGATAACTTGTAATACCTAGTAGAAATCATCGGTAACTTCATATAAAAACAAAGAATTATAAATAAATATTTTTTAAAAGAGAGATTTACCTTAAAATATCACACAAACAAGGTTTAGTTCTAAAATTATTACCAAAATAAACAAATTGTTAGGTTTTTTGTTTTATTAAAAACAAATTGTTAGGTTTAGAAACTTAATTTGAAATAGTGAATTTTTTTGAGAACAAATCTTCATAACATTAATTTGAAGATAGTGAAAAAATTTGGTTGTTACCGGTGTTCGTCCTCAGTCCACGGAACTCCTTTCTTCCGCTCCTTTTCCGGCATCAGAGGCCTAAAAGAATTAGTCATCGCCGGCGAACTCCTCTTTCCTCCTCCGACGTAGCCGTAACCGTAACCGTAGCCGGAGTTTTCTAGACCAAAGAAATAGTCACTGTTTGCAGCGGAGGAGGCGTCTCCGCCGTAGCCCGGAATGGGGATAAGTCCAGCTTCGATGTCGCTGACGTCATCCTCTAGCTCCTTGTATCGTTTAATGACGTCAGCTACGGTTTTGCCGGGAATCAAAGCGGCGATCTTGAACCAGCTCTCTGGATTGTCTTTGTCGTCGAGATAGGCGAGAGCTTTCTCGAACCGTTTGTTCTCCTCCGCCGTCCACGTGGCTTCTCTAACTTCTTGAAAAATCCAGTTTGTGTTCTCCGGTGAAAGCATATCGACTCCTCTGTTCATCGTTGACGACATAGCTAGCTCCTCCTCTGTTTTCACGAAATCTTTTGTTTTTTCTTGAATTTAGAAGAAGAAAACAAAAAACAGAGAGGAGAAGAGAGTGAAGAAGAGAATCAATGGCTTTTTGATTGACTGTGTTTGGAGTTTCGAGTGACCAAGAAGAAAAAAAAGAAACGACTTTATTTCAGAAAATTTGTGGAGAAAATTATTACATGGAGAAAATAAACAGAGCAATATAGCATAAAGTGGATCTCTTTGGTCGTAAACGAAAAGAAAAAAAAGTGAATTTTTGCTTTTCATTATTTTTCTATATTTCACGTGATGATCAATAGGAATTATACATTCAACAAGAAAAAGGTGTAGAAATTTTATTTTATTTTTTTTTAAAACGAGGAAAAAGTTAGATATATGATTTAACCAGAGATATTTTTCTTAGTTGCAATCTAAGCCGGCCAATAGATATGTGACAACTCCTTGATAAATGTTTCTTAGGTCAGATATATAATGAGCATATTTGTTTATGCTATTATGTTATATCATATAAAATTAATATGGGATTAAGACTAACCAAATGCACGTGTCGATATATGAAGGAAAAGTGTAACATAATTTTTATTTTGTGACAAAGAAGGTGTAACCAATCAAATGAGAAAGACTAGAAAACGACTGTTCAATGGTTTGGCCGGTTCTTAATTCGTTGTTTAATCTTAAAAAATATTTAACTAGGGCGCTTTTTTTTTTTTTGTCAACACGAACCATTAAATATTTAAATTTAGTACCCATACTCACATAATAACAACAACCATAAGCCAAACAAATATACAAGGACAAGTTGTGGACTATTCCATCTTTAAAATATTGCGTATTTGTATTTTATTAGTTTATAAAAATACAAATGATAAATATTAATAAAATGGTAATAAGTGTTTTTGTCCAAGCAAACAAATTTGATAAATACAATACGAGATACTCCAAAGTAAACCGGTCATCTCGTATTACCAATTTACAGTTGAGAAATGCCCACATAGATTTTGTTCTACCGTTATAATAAAAAAAAAAACAAAGCTGTTAGTTAAAATAAGCAATACACACATATATTAACCTTTAACAGAAAAAAATACACACATATTAACTAGGAGATTAACTAACTGGACCAAATAATCTCATTGGATTCCTAGTTTTTTGTCATTATCAATTTTAGATTCCTACTACCGAATGAAAAATATGCGAATCAAACGAAGAGTTAGAAGGTATACTATCATATATATTATTAATTCTTCATTTTTAATGAATATAAACTATAGAACCGTTGTATAAATGGGTTATGTGGTGAACACAACTTTTAAAGAAATAAAATTTGGAACAGAGCTGTGGGTAAGTAACCGAAGATATTTTTATCTATTAATTCAGAATTTAGTATTGATTTTTTATTTTATTCTATTCATACATATATAGATAATACGAAGAATTCATACATATAAAGATAATACGAAGAATGTATTTGTTGGAGAGGTGTCAAAATGGATAACCCAATTCAATCCGATCCAAATTCATCTGGATTTAATATTTTGATGGACGGGTTAAACCCATCCATTTATTTTATGGATTGAGATTTATATACCCAAACCCAAACTCATAAAATTTATTGACTTAATAGATTATATGGGTTATCCATATATAAATTAAATAAAATAAAAAATTCGAAAACATAGCATATAATTATAAAACCAACGAGAGTTTTCAAATAATAAATTAAATTAAAAATATCTAGGTATTAAAATAGAAAAAACATTCTAAAATCCTAAAACCATAAACCCAAAAAATAAAAATAAAACACTTTTAGTTTAAAAAGCACTTAAATCTTATTTAGATGCATCTTTGACTTTATCTTCCATTTTACTGTCTACAAATGATTTGAAAAAAAATATTAACAACATAATAATAACAAATTATCTTATAATTAAAAGAGAAGTACAAATTAAAAAATATCTAAAATATTGTTAATTATTACGAAAATTACCACTGAATTATGGCAATAGAAGTCATTTAATTGAAATTGAAAAGGTTATTATAGGAATATCGTATTATCAATTAAAGAATCTGATTAATTAAACAGGATCCGCGCGTGATCTTATAGTTATTTGGTTCATAAATTATAACATCATTCAGTTTAACTTAATCTGGTCCGAATATATTTGATCAATATAATTGGTACGATCCAAATAATCTAAACCAATACGATCATATCAAGCAAAACCAATTAATAGAAATATAATATAATTAATTGCATTGTTGACTATCTATTCTAAGATATCAATATTTCATAAACCAAATTATTTATAATCCAATCAAGACCAATCACTACAATTCTTATCTAATTAAAGACATATTCACTACATATATTCAATACATATACTTCGATTTCAAGATTTTCTAAACAAAATAATATGTAATTTTCACTAATACGGAAATCTTATATTATTATTGTTTATTTATAAAATATATATACTAACTCACATATTGTTTTGTAGTGGTCAATTCAAGCCAACCAATCATCGCTACAAAATGAGATTCATGACTCAAACCATTGTCACACGAATGAATTCTCTGTCGATTCTCCATACTGAGTATCGCCCCATTCGATTCTCTAATCTCTGGAAAACTCAATCCAAACATATTAGCTGATAAGCTCTTAATTGTTTTAACACAAATATGTTAAAGAATTTATTATAAACCAAGATCTATTTACTTATTACTTTTATTTTCTAATTTTGTTATAGACATTGCTGGTCAAGTCGTTAATGTTGGTGATATAGAAACTATTGATATCAACAATAAGCCAACCAAAAAGATTGATTTTGAACTCAGAGATGAGAGGTTCGTGTTTTGTGAATATATTCTTACAATCATTTAAAATGTTTTAGATCATTTACTGTAAATTTTTTTTTAGTGATGCAAGGTTACCATATACTTTGTGGGGATTATTTGTTGAGCAAATTTTTACTGCATGTGAACAACCTAGTGGTGAGATGGTCATTTGTTTGGTGAGATTTGCTAAAGTCAAGACTTACAAAGGTATTTAGCTATCTAGGTTTTTTTAAGTTCATTGTAATTTATCTATCACTTTTGATCATATTTTATTTTGTGTTTTCTAAAGTATGTTTTCTATGTCGATTCAGATGTTATGAGCATCTGAAATGCTTTCAATACATCTCAAGTTGGAATCAATTTATGCATACACTGAAATTGTTGAGTTCAAGAATAAGTATGTTTAGCAAGTATTCTTTTTAAAAATTGCGAACAAATATCTATTTGTTTATTTGCAAATATTAGATTGCCAAATGATGGTCTTGCTCTTACAATACTTGAAAGCAAATCAACCAAAGCATGATTTGCAAATCTTTGAGATGATTGAGGTAAAGATATTCCTAAGCCAATCTTCTTATAATTAAAAGAGAAATACAAATTAAAAAATGTCCAAAATTATTAGTTTAATTACTTCAATTTCCATTGAAATATTGTTTTTAGAAATTTTTTTTTGAAATTAATAAGGGTAATTCAGTATTGATGAAAAATTCAATTGGATCATCCAATTAGAAGATCCAAGATCAACGTGTATTTAATATAGATTTTACCAAAAAATAACTAAAAATCATTAATAACTAATTAAGAAAAAACTAATTTTAATTATGAAATTCTTTAATAAAATCTTTAATTTCGTGATTAGGAAATATTTTTTAAAAAAATTTTTTACGAAGTTACAAAAATAATTTTTTTTTTGATATAGAAATATCTTTGTAATTATAAATAAAATACATAAATAATGTTAATTATAATTTATCTACACCATCAAATAAATATCATTTAGTTATATAATGAATTTAATTTTATAAACCATCACAAAACCTTTAGAAGATTATCATTTTTTAAAGATAACGATTTATACAAATTATTTTTTAAAAAAGTACAATTACAAATTGATAAATGATTTTTAAGTCTATTTTTATATGATAAATTCAATTAATAAGAGATGTTTATTAGTTGGAATTAATCAAATATTTCTTAAAAAATTAAAAGTATATTTAAAATATATAGAGATATACATATATAAAAATAATCTTATAATGAAAAACAAAAAAAATTAATGAGACTAATGACATGTTTATTATTATATTAAAATCTTAAGTATCAAATTTGTTATTTTTCTAATATGTAAAACGAAAATATTAATGAGAATTAATAACAAATCGAGTAATGGAAAGATATTCCAAGATTTTCTCACATCTCTATCAAATTAAATTACCTAAAATAATGGAAAAAATCTTATAGCATTAGTATAATTAATGCAAAATTATACTGATCCATGTATATCTAAAAATAACTATTTTAAATATTTTTGGAAACAAACATTAGGTAGATTTTAACAACTATATATGAATAGATTTTAATGTGTAATACCAAAATCGTTTAGATACAAAATAAATAATTAATTTTTTAAGATACTTAGATGGTGATATCAATTATTTTGTTTAGATTTTTTGGTTAAACTTAAATTGTTGGACACGCTTCTTCTCTTCATAAATAAAAGCAAGTATGTGTCAAATATATTCATTAAAAGTGATGGTATGTACACTTTTCCTCTCTCTCTTTATTTTGTTTATCTTTTAATGTTTTGTGATCTTTTTTGTTATTTGATGGTGTTAGTAATGATCTAAAATGTGACGAAAGTTGTCGTGGAAACTGGGGTACTATGAAGATGACAATATTCTAAATTTCTAACTTATATAAACCGGTCAGGTTCTCTTTCATCAACATAAACAAATTCTTTAATTCGTTGAATTTTTTTTTCATTCCAAAACAAAATAAAAATGATTTTGCTGGATTATTAATTTTTTTTTGGTTTATGTATAAACTATATAGGGATGTGATGTTAAAATTCATTGGAAGCAAATGAGAAGATAAAAAATATTGTTCTATTAAAAAAAAAAGATGAATAACATTTTTTCTTCGTTGTAATTTCTCAACTTAGTAGTCATTTTTATTAGTTTATTTAGTATTTTTTTCTATATAATCTTTAATTTAATATGTTATTCGTATTGTACATGTCTTTGATTTTGGGATTTGGTCTAATAAATTGTAAATTATTATATAAAAACAATAAAATACAATTTTTCAGCAGGTTAAATCCTAGGATTTAATACCAAAATCTTAAAAATATATTAATTAGTATTTAATTATTTTATTTCATCTCTCAACTAACAAATAAGATATACATTTTAAGAAAACAATTAGTTGTAAAAGTTATATTTTATCTTGATAAAATATAATATTATAAATATTTTAATCTGATAAAACAATTATTTTGATAAAAACGTTTAAGAGCTCACAAATCAAATATTTAGACGGGTTAGAATTAAAATTAGTCTGATGTATGATGAGTTAAATGAAATTGTTAATCTCCTTTGATATCTCTAAATGTTTAGTGGCAATACTAAGTTACTAAATTACGTATGTTCTACGGATTAAATCTAAAGCACCAAAAGTTTAATCACATAATTTTAATATTAGATAAAAACTGTAAAAAATGAACATTGTTATATGTAAAAACAAGTGTTAATCTCCTTTGACACTTCTAATGTGTAATTACAATACTAAGTTACTAAATTACATATGTTCTACGAATTAAATCTAAAAACACCAACAGTTTAAATCATATAATTTTAATACTAAATAAAAAACTGTAAAAATTTAATATTGATATATATATATATATAAATAAATATTGTCTGATGTACAACGGGTTAATTCCTAGTAACAGTGATAACTAACATTAACAAATATACTGGATAAAGTATCTCATGAAAAAAGAAAAAAAAATCCTAACATGTATTTTAGATATTTTACATATTTATTACTTTTTAGTATTTACTAATTAACCCATGGATAACCCATAACTCTAATGGGTCAATACATTAAACCCACGAATCCATTAGACTAACCTACCAAAATCTATTTATCTATATAGGTTGGAAATCTTAATCCAAATTCGGTAAAATATTGGACAGACTAGTAAACAGTAAACTCATGGATATTTTCCTACTTTTGACACCCTTATGTGTCGGGTACTTTCATATCGTAAAAAGATTATATATTAATGTCTCACCCTCTCATGTGGACGGTACCACAGCTCCACTTCTAGCCAATTATATAATTTAAATTGGTAAAGTATAAAGCATTGCAACCAATTATTATAACTAACAGGCGTAATATTTTCACAAACGCATGTCTTTTGTTTTTTCGAATTATTTTATAAACATTTAAAAAATATCTAGGATACCTAACATGATTATCTAACTATTTGCGTTACACGGTCCATGCCTCCATGGGATCACGATATAGCTAGCTTGATCTACAATACAGCCATCTTTAAAATTTCCGTGTTATAAATCTACATCAAAGATTGCTTTTACAACTTGAAACGGAAATCATGTGTAAGAACTCAAATAACCTTTTTGTTTCTTCTATTTAATCAAAAAGTATAAACACTAGTCACTGAACCGGTACTAAACCAAATATATTTCAATTATATTTACATACCGAATTACTTGTTATCAAACCAAAGAAAATGAGTATGTGAATATAATAGATTTGATCAAGTGAATAGGAAAACACAAACCGACATAAATTTATGTCTTGATCGCTTTCGCTTATATCACATAGGTCTTTCTCATATTTTTTTTTTGTTGCTGAATGCATGCTATCATATATTATAACGAACAAAATAAACTACATCGGAAATTCTAAAAATTACATCATATCGATTAGTTTGTTTATAAATAAGTATGTCATAATGAAAGTATAGATCTATCAAAACTATAAATTTGAAGATAAAATTTCTCCCTTGGTAACCAAACTTAATCACCCATAAAAAAATGAAATTCGGATAGTTTGCTTCTGTGAAACACACAAAAATAGTGACATCTCTCGTCTTATTTGTGATCTCTATTTTGAAAGATCAAGTTTTTTTATATTTATGGTGCAAGTTTGGTTTTTTAAAATATAACGTTAATTTTCGTATTTCGTGTGATATTACATCTTTAGACGGCCGACAACCTATTATTGGTTAGCCTTGCACCATTTCGAATGACATATTTTCGCAATGAATTCCGTATTTTCGTAACATTTAAAAGATTTTTTCTTTTAAATGATTGTATTAGATTTTTATTTTGTTGTACTATTGTTCATGATGCTTGTTTATCTATAAAAAAAATATCCATGTATTTATTTGTTTTCACGTAAATTTAACGATTTTTGTTTAACTTTTTCTAGAACAGAATTTGTATCCGTAAACTTCATAAAAAAAAATTTCTTTGATGTAAAAAAAACACACAAAAATAGTTGTAATATATAGACATGGGGTAATAAAATGTGGTGGGGACAGCAAAGGAATCCAACACAAAATTTAAGGTGTCATAGTGTCACTCACGTGCATGATTCGGAAAACTGTTAAGTGTCATCTGCTGATTAGTAGCAGACACAAATTTCTGTTCGACAGAGAGTGACTTCTTGGATTCCATATTTAGGAAGATTCGCTTACTATAATTAGTAAATAACTTCTTTTTTTTGGGTCAAATTTATTACTCTTGCTTCATTTTATTTCATTTCTATCGTTTTTATTAGGAGTATTTGGTGTTCTCTTTCCCGTTATTTAATAATGGAAACGTGACACTGCACCTACTCAATCAAATTCAACGACAGATGAATTCTTCGTTGATAACGACTTTTTGAAAAACCTTTTTTGTTTGTTTTTATAAAATGTATCGTATCATGAGTAGACACGTTTAAACTTTAGGTGAAATTAATTTCGAAATATTATTTGCACAAGTTAGAAACATTATGTTGTTTTGCCAACTAACGGATAGCTTAGTTCAATATTGTCTTTAAATTGGCTCTACGATTTTATTTTATTTTTCGATCTACCACATGTATTAAGAACAAGTGATCCAAAATCTAGGGAAAACTATGAATCAAAATTCCTCAAAATTTCAGCTATAACAAAAAAGTTGGTGAGTTGAAAAAAAATGTTTGTTTTCAACCTTTCATTAAAACATAACACGCTCATACAATGACTTTATTGACAATTTGCTTGAGCATACACATATCTAATTAAAAAATATCAAGAAAAGAATTGACTGATTCAAAAAAATAATATTGGAGTATATATTTAACATTTGGGAAGATCATTTGGAGGAGGAAGAATTGATTGGTTTGGGCCTTTACCATTCTCCACCAAGAAAGCCATTTTTAGTCCCCATGTTGTGTGTACCTCTAAATGGCAATGCATAAACCAAACCCCTGGAACCACATATATACATATTATTTCAAATAGTTCTCTAGTATAAAATGAAACAATTAGATTAATATACACAAATACTATATATATATATTATATGACATTAACTTATATTTTTAGTTTTATAATTAGATATATACCTGGATTATCTGCTCGAAATCTAATTGCCGCCCAACCACCGGAAGGTACACCAACAGTGTTCCTCTCCACTGGATCAACAAGATTGAATTTCTTAGAATCTCTCTTGGAGTTATAATTCCCAGATCCAAAACCAACCACAAAGAAATTAAATCCATGGAGATGAATCGGATGATTCTCTGGGGCTACATTTCCAGTATCTTGCAAAACAACTTGCACCGTCGAATTGTACGGAAGCTTGTAAAGCTTTGTAGCCTTCATTGTTGCTAAATTCGAAGGTGGTTTTCCAGTAAAATCGAAAAATCGTCTCGGTTTTCTAGGAAAATCGGTTGTGTAGATTCCAGTTATATTAAAATAATGCGCTTCAAGCAGAGCCGTTTTAGGCATTTTGAAAGTAATGTTGTTTATCGCGGCGACGACACGTGAGAAGTTTCCGGCTTTACAGCTATGACAGCGGTTAATTCCTAATCCAACGGTGAATAACAGATCGTGATCAATGCTGATCGGAACTTTAGCTGGATATGTCTTAGAATTGAGACTCCGAAGTGAATTGACAAATGTGTTTGCAATGGAAGTAGCGTTTTGAGGCGGCGGTGAAGTGGTTTTGGTGGGTGTGGCAGAGAGCGTTCCAGAGTAATGGATGGTAGCGGTGGCGGTGCGATTGTCAACGGCGACAACGGCAGAATCTTGGAATGGAGCGGCAGCGATTAGGTATTGTCCAGAGGGACGGGAGGCGGAGACTAAGGCAGTGGTGGTTTGACCGGGGGCGATTAGGATTGTGTCTGTGTTGAAGGGTTTGACGTAGACGGCGTCGACTTCCACGATTGTGAAACGGTGGCCAGCGATTTTGAAAAAGAGTTCTTCGTTCATTGCTGCGTTTATTAGCCGTAGCATATATGTTTTTCCGCTTTCCACTGCTAATTTAAAATTACCTTAATTTATAAAGAGACAAAAAAAATAAATATTAGGTCATAAATATTTAATAATACCAGGAATAAAATTATAGTGAATTTACCTTACTATATAATTAATCAGGTATGTTTATAATTTTTAGATTTGCTTCAAAATGGAATTTATTAATTTACCTTGCGATGGACAATTTGGAACGAGACCGGGGTGACCGTTGATGACGTGAGCATCTGAAACATTAGGTGCTAAACCGGATTTTAAGGCTTCATTAACAACCATTTCGGTATCCGATTTCCACCACTCACCTATAGAAAACAAACCGTGAATTTCAAATTGTTAACCAAAATGTAAAACATTAACGCTTATCATAAAATTATCTCTTAGTACTGAATACCTAGTATGATGACTTCTTCTCTGTGTGGTTTAGGGAACGGGTAAGGGAGACCCGGTTTAGGCAGAATCACGATGGCACCATGAACCGTAGCTCGGAGCCAGAGAACATGTGCGTGCCACCAGAGGGTACCACGTTGCCCCGTGACCGTGAAATTATAAACGTAACTGTGACCAGGTTTAATTGGACATTGTGTTATGTAGGCCGGTCCGTCAGCCCAACCGGTTCTTAATTGTCTTATCCCATGCCTACAAACCAACAAAATCAATTTAGAGTATAGAAAATGATATTTTAGGTCCATTTTGGAGCGTTTTGAAACTTAAGGGAGGAAAGTTTCATAATTTTAAAATATCAGGGCATTCTCACCAATGTATAGAGACGTTATACTTGACGTTATTAACGACGTTAACGAGAATTGTGTCATCTTCATTAGCGTAGATTGTGGGTCCCGGAAATTTACCGTTAACGGTAACGATCTGTTTCGTTGAGCAAAGCCGCGTTACTTGTTTCGTTACCACCTGTAATTTAGATAATTACGTTTGAAGTACTTTTATTTCATAAATCTACAGTCTACACCAAACACACCCACTTGTTTTTGAATTTAAACCCAAGATGAATGAAATAACCTTAGTGAGATCAAAATATATGCTGAATCATACATGATGATAAGATTGATGCGGACTTACATTGAATGTATACTTGCGGATTGCGCCGTGGACGCATGCCGGAAAGGCGAGCAATGCGAAAATAACCAAAATTCGAATTGGAAATTCCATTTCTCTTGCCCTTGTCTTTAGTTGTATAGTGTAACTTTTCCTCTTTTGATGTTCTATCGATATCTCTACTTTCTCTCTTTCTTTTGTGATTTGAAAATGATTCTTGATCATTGGCTTATAAAGATGCAAATGTCGGGTTCTTGTGCTTCGTCAGTTTGGTGAAACTAAAGCTCGAAAGCTTAGAGGGAAAGTATATGTTTCTCTTTGTGGGTTGGAACCTAAGCGTAGGTTGGTATCTTTTATGTTTTCTTTCAATCTTCTTCTCAATGTCTTGTTTTCATGTTTCAATTTTGTAATTTGTATATGTTCCAAATAAAAAAAATGATTATTTTGTCGGCTGATTATGTCTTTAAACTTTCACTATGAATAGAAAAAGAAGCAAAAATGCCACTTTTATAGAAAATTTGAGTTTCTTCAAGTGATAATTTATCACCATAATAATTTACAAAAAATGAATGACATCTATTGATAACGTGTAACAAATGTAACTATTTGAAACTTTTAACAAAGGTAACTATGAATATCTAAAAGACTAAAACCCTTATTTTCCAAGAAATTATTGTTAACGAATGGTTGAGAATTACCTTTCAAGAAATCTGATTGGAGGATAACAGCTAACAGAGAATGATTATATTTGTTGGGAAGCAATAACCGAACTAATTTCTTGGTCAACCTATATTTGAGTGCGATTGTTTTTTTTCTCTGTGGGTAGAAAACTAGTGGGTTAATTGATCTTATATAAAATATATCATTTTCATTAGAATCTGTAATCAGAGTTGATTTTTTCATTGAAATATAAATATCATTGGAGTTAGTTAGTTAGTTAAAACCTATCTTGTCTGTAAGGGCCAAAATATGAATCATTTGACTATACCTAAGGCCCAAAAATTCATACAAATATTCAACACTATTTGAATTTATAAATAGATTCTTCACTTTTCAAATATATTCCCTTGACTTTGTTTGACCAAATAAATATAATACAACAATATTGGTAATAAATTTATGACAATATTTGACCAGAAAATTCATGATGATAATATCGCATCGAAAGAAGTGAAAACATTTGCAATAAAATCCTTGATGTTAGTTATCAAATATGATAACAAAAGTTTTATAAATAGAAAAGTATTACAGAGATTTGTTTTTTAAATGTAAATCTGCTATTTCTTGAGTCCTTGAAATAAAATTTCAACTCAGTGATTGTCATGTAACCGTTTTATGAATCTGGTCACAATCACACAAAGAATCCATTAGTTGTTCTGTATATTAATTATCCGTTTAAAGATATGTTTCCATAACTAATTCATTTTTGTTATATTTTTAATTCTTTGAACTTATAAATTAAATTGAAACCTACACAACCACGATCTTTAATGCTACCATTACTACAAATAGGAGGTAGCATCCCCACATCTTTATCAAATTTCTAAATAATCCATTAATCAACAGATGTAATCAAAAGAGTAGTCAAATTCTACAAAATAATAGAGAAAACATAATAAATACAGGGACGTAACTGGTAATAAGACGAAACCTGATTCTGTTCACTATTCAGTGTGTTATAAATATATCACACGGTGCAAAACAAACGCTCAACGCTCAAAGTTTATCTTCCTCAGCCGTGTGTGTAGTTAAAATTCCGGCACAGACCTCCACCGTCGCCGGTGATAATAGCCGTCGTCGCTTCCTATAGCAACGTTTATTTCTACGGGAAGAGGTGAACGAATCTCTCTCCATGTCGATTCGAAAACTTGATCATCGATCTGTTTATTTTTATTTTTTTCCCTCTGTAGAATTAAAACAGTATGGTATTGCACTCACATTTGAGCAGTGTTCTTAGATTTGTTTTGTCTTTTATATATATTTTGCAACGAAATTTTTTCAGATCCACAGATTTCTCGACGAAATTATGTATGTTTTGCTTTCGATTTTCTGTACATATAAAAACGCGTTTTGTTTTCGTAATTATGCATGTAATGGAAATTACTTAGGCTAATCTCGGATTAATGCTCAATCAAGAATCGATCTTCTTCAATTCTGTTTCTTCGTGGAATCACATGTATCCGACGGTGTATTAAGGCTAATCTGTCTCAGTAAATCTGTGTTAATCCGATAATTAGTCGTAAAATATCGTTGTGTAGGTTTTACTTGGCAAAGAAGTCATATTTTCCCTTTTTCTCAATAAATTAGGTCAAACTTTTTCTATAGCATTCACATTGTTGTCATGTTCTTGAATCTCCTTCTGTAGAGATCCTTTTTATTCAGTGATGCGCTTTGCTCGATTAAACTCAGGTTACAGACTGAAACTTGTTGTAACCGAAGAAGATGACAATGGAAGAGGACATGGATATGTATACACAAGATGGAACATTTGACATTCACAAGAAACCAGCAAACAAGAAGAATACAGGAAACTGGAAAGCTTGCAGATTCATTCTCGGTATTTAAGTGCAAACCTTAAACTTTTGGTGGTAATAAAAACCAAATCGTTTTTTTCTGAAATTGATTTGATTTGTATCTTTTCAATTGGCAGGAACTGAGTGCTGTGAAAGATTGGCTTATTATGGAATGAGTACTAATCTCGTGAACTATCTCGAGAAACAACTGAATATGGAAAACGTCACTGCTACCACTAGTGTGTCAAACTGGTCCGGAACATGTTACGCTACTCCATTGATCGGTGCTTTTATCGCCGATGCTTATCTCGGCCGATACTTGACCATCGCTTCCTTTGTCGTCATCTACATTGCCGTAAAAATCTAAAACATGACAAAAAAAATAATCAAGTATTGTTCATTAATCAGAGAATCTTGAAACTGTTTAACTCTTTTGTTTGTGTGTGTGTGTGTGTTAATTTAGGGAATGACGCTATTGACGTTATCAACTTCGGTTCCTGGCCTAGCACCAACCTGCAACGAAGACAAATGTCACGCAACCGCGGCTCAAACCGCGGTTACATTCATAGCGCTTTACTTGATCGCGCTTGGAACCGGAGGGATCAAGCCATGTGTCTCGTCCTTTGGCGCTGATCAGTTTGATGATACAGACGAAGAAGAGAAAGAGTCTAAGAGCTCTTTCTTTAACTGGTTCTACTTTGTGATCAACGTTGGTGCAATGATTGCTTCCTCTGTTCTCGTTTGGATTCAGATGAATGTTGGTTGGGGTTGGGGTTTAGGTATTCCCACCGTCGCAATGGCTGTCGCCGTCGTGTTCTTCTTCGCCGGAAGCAAGTTCTATAGGCTGCAGAAACCAGGAGGAAGTCCGCTCACAAGAATGCTTCAAGTCATTGTGGCTTCTTTCAGAAAATCTAAAGTGAGAGTCCCTGAAGATAAATCTCTTCTCTACGAGAACCAAGACGCCGAAAGCAAAATCCAAGGAAGCCGCAAGCTCGAACACACCAAAATACTAACGTAAGCCGCAAGCTTGAGTCCTATCTGTAATTTGTGTTGTTGGTTTAACTTTTGATTAACTTCAAAATCATTTCAGGTTCTTTGATAAAGCAGCAGTGGAGACAGAGAGTGACAACAAAGAAGCAGCTAAGTCGTCATGGAAGCTATGTACAGTGACACAAGTAGAAGAGCTCAAAGCAGTGATCCGTCTCTTACCGATTTGGGCCGCAGGGATTGTCTTTGCTTCGGTTTATAGCCAAATGGGCACTGTGTTTGTATTACAAGGCAACACAATGGACCAACACATAGGACCTCACTTCACAATCCCTTCCGCATCACTCTCCTTATTCGACACGCTTAGTGTCCTCTTTTGGACACCCGTCTATGACCAGCTAATCGTTCCCCTCGCCCGGAAATACACAGGTCACGAACGCGGATTCACGCAGCTTCAACGGATGGGAATCGGACTTGTAATCTCTTTCTTCTCTATGGTCTCTGCGGGAGTCCTCGAGGTCGTAAGGTTAAGCTATGTTCGAACACACAATCTTTACGATGAAGAGACTGTCCCGATGACGATATTCTGGCAAGTCCCGCAGTATTTTTTCGTGGGTTGCGCGGAGGTTTTCACTTTTATAGGTCAGCTTGAGTTCTTCTATGATCAAGCTCCTGATGCTATGAGGAGTCTCTGCTCGGCTTTGTCACTCACCACGGTTGCATTTGGGAACTATCTGAGCACATTTCTGGTGACAGTGGTCACTAATGTCACGAGATCAGGTGGAAGACCAGGCTGGATCGCTAAAAATCTCAACAACGGTCATCTTGATTACTTCTTTTGGCTATTAGCTGTTTTGAGTTTCTTGAATTTCTTGGTCTACCTTTGGATTGCTAAATGGTATACTTACAAGAAAACGACGGGGCATGCGCTTTGATGATACAAAAAACTTCCCGACGTCTGCAATGTCTTATAGAGAGTAATCTCGAATTCTGTTTTCTCTTCTTCATGGTTTCGCTCTTAATCGCTCTGTTTGGTAATGTCGTTAGTAATCTTTCTTACTTCTGTCTTATTGAAACATATTTACAGGTATTATTTTTATTTCTCGTAAATCACCAAGTTTTTTAGTTCTTTGCTTTGAGTTTAGGTACGAGATACTACTTTTGAAATCGAGTATCTTTATTGTACAGTGGTTGCAGTGTTCAAGGGTGTGTATCGAACACGCATACAAAGCATTGTGTTGAGATTCTGTAGTGAAACTAGAATAGTAGATATTCTTGTTCCAGTCGCTCACCTTGTCCTCTGATTGCAACTAGAATACTAGTTATGAATCCGTGATCAAGTGAAATCACGCCGAGATTCGAATGCAAGCTTTCAAAGAACCTGTAGGATTGAACAGATTAGAGATAGTGGAGAATGAAAAAACAAAAGTTGGCTGATTTTGAAAAGAGAATGAAGAGGCAAACAAAGGGAACATGCAACAACAAGGAGAATGAGGCAACAAAGATCATATAACTTGATTAATAGACCCAAGTTTGAAACTTAACACTTGGGCTTGATACGTCAAGCTACTTCCACATTTGCTTTTGCATCGTAAAACAACAGATCTCAGTGATGTTGACTCAAACCACCAAGACCAATGTGTGTCATCCAGATGCTTATTTATGCTGGTCACTCAAAAACCATTTGTATTTGAAAAACAGAGTCGTTTGTTATGTTTGTTTAAGCTACTTAAAGATTCAATCACAAAGAAAGGCCTCGAACTAGCTAGTTGCTGAAATTAAGAGAAGACGATACTAATGCAGCTTGATTTTTGATGCTAGCTACGAGAAACAGAGTGAACAAGACATACATCACAAAGGCTATAAAGATGATAATGTTAACTCACCTGACTCTTCTCAACATACAATATGACATCTCAAGTCACATTTGGTCACTATCCAGCCTTGACTAATTAAGTTGTTCGATACCTTATAAGCTAAGCTGGCCAGAGATTATACATTGCCTTCTCGGTATCCCTCTTCTCTCTCAGACATTTCGTCAAACACTTAAAAAGCATCTCTCAAATTTCCAGTTTTTACAATGTCCTCGCCTTTCTAAATCTGTTTCTTCTTCGTACTTGCATTCTTGCAATCGAATCAGGTAGAAGAACCCAACCAATCATAAATCGGAGGATGTGGTGGTAGACGGCGGCGGAGTGAGACTGTGAGAGCATAACTCAAAATTCCGAGTGTTTAGGGTTTGTTGATATATATATATAAAATATATATCACACTTAAAGTTGAAAACGACCCGTTTCTAATTTGGTCCGATTAACTCCGGTTAAGTAGACGATAACCATTTATTCACAAAGATAATTAATTAGATAAACCCAAAACTAACCCCAAACCAAAAGGAACCTCCCATTGCTTTCCCAATAATTAAAAAATGAAGAGGGACAATTTGGTCAAAACAGCCTCATAACCCTCCTCGCTATAGAGTGGCCGTGACTATTTGCTCTAGCCGCCGTCTTCTCCCACCCACCACCACCGCCTCCGCCGCCACCACCACCGCCGGTTCTCCAGCTCGGTGTCAAATAAAACCTCAACATCCCGTTGTCTCCATCCTTAGACGAATACCTCGAACTCTTATTCCTCGCCAATCCTCCGCCGGAGCTTCGCCAACTGACATTGCTGTTACTCCTCCTCATCTTCGGTCCTCCTCCTCCTCCTTCTCCATTCCTCATCTCCGGCCATGATTCCGATAAAGACCTCTCCGCCATTCCGGCGCTGTTCGATCTGCTATACCTATCTTCTTCTTCTTCTTCATCGTCCTTGCTAACACCTTTCCTGTATATAAACCCTAAAATGCTCCATTTCCCCCACCGTCTCGATTTCTTCTCACCGTTTTGATTCCCTTTGTTATCATCTGTTTCCATGGAGATTGAGTCTATTGCTGTTGTCGCTGGAGAAACCTTCGAATTTGACACCGATTTGACATCGTCTAGCTCCGTCGCAATTTTTCTAATTGAATTGGATCTGTCGAGGCTCTTACGTCTCCGTGACGACGGAGGTTCAGTGTAGTAGTCTCGGGTTTGATTCGATCCGCCTGGCATGATGATAATCGGATCTGATTCATTGTTAATCGGATTAATTGACGGAGACGACGGTTCTTCCACTGGAATCTGCATGTCTGATCGATGATTTGGCGCGTTTTTCACAACTGATAACATCGATGGCGGCGGAGGAACCCTAGCCGCCGTCGTTCTGCCGGTTAAGTGTCCATCCCACGACGCTCTTGGCTCGTCCAACGAGTAACGAGAATCGTCTAGAGAAATCCGACCGATATCGACTGAGAATCTCCCGGCGTCAAGCGAGAATCTAGGATCGGTGTCGCTGGATCTCCGGCCAAATCCGATTTCGGACTGTGGCCGTCCTCCACCGCCGCCGCCTCCGCTCCTCGGCTTCTTTACCTTCTGCTTATGCCTCCATTTCTGAAGCTTCTTGCTGAAAACAGAGGCCGCCGAGAAGAAACTACCGGCGAAATCTTTCACCGCCGGTTTCTTTGTTTGTGAGTAGAGATCCATGTAATCCTTCATCGGCTTCAATTCCTCTTCTTCCTCAACAATCTCGTCGCTTTTTTCCTCGACAATTTCGCCGGAATCTTTAACGATCTCAGAATGGCCACCATTTTCTTCTTCCTCCTCAATTTCAGCTTCGAAAACTGTCTCACTCACGCTAGACTTCCTAGCCTCGTCCTCGATTTTACCGCCGGAGACGACGACGGTGGCAGCTTCTTTGGTTGGAACGTTTCTGTGCTCGTCACGGAGTCTGACGTCGCAAGACCGACGCTGCGGCTCAAATCCACTGGAGAATCCCTCGTTGTTCTTCGCTGAAAACGACTTTGTACGCCGGAGCTCCGGGAAGAAACCAGGTCGGACCCGACCGTTCCCATTGGAGGCGTTGTTATTGTTGGTACCACTAGAGGAAGGCTTGAAAAGGGCTTTCAACGACGCGGCGGAGATAGTGGGATGTTTCCGGGAAGAAGAAGAAGAAGAAGACGGCGGCGGGGCGGCGTTGTGATCTAAGACGGAGAGGCGGTCGCAGAGACAGGAAGGGCAGAAACCGGAGAAACGTTCATCTGGGTGGAGATCACATGATGTTGATAAGCGATGCGGTTGAGGCGGCTGAGCTATTTCGTCGGCGGCGATGGAAGCTTGGTCGGCGGAGAGATTCATGAGAGGAATCGATGAGTGATCCTCCTTTGTCTCTGGCTTATATCATCACGGTCTTGTCAGCTTAATAGCTTTGAGAGACAGAGAGAGAGAGAGATTAGAAAAATGTGTCTGTGTTATGTCTGAAACTTTCGTCTGTTACCAACGGACATTGAAAGAGAAAAGAGATGAAGAGCAAAACAAAAATTATTATTATAGAAATTCCAAAAACCACAATTAAATATAATATTGAGTGAACTTACAAAAAAAAATGGATTTTGCAGGTGTCAGATAAAAAAAAAAAGGTTCGTCTGACAATTTTTAATATAAAAGAATAATGGTTTTGATTTTATTATGGGTTGATCGATCGATCTCTCTGCCATTCTGATTTTCTGTTCTTTGAGAAATATAACATTTTTCATAATTAAAACAAAGTACTCCAAAATTGACAATTAGACATACAATAACTATCAAATCTTTAATCAATTTCTTTATAACATTATGAATTATCAAAACGTTTTAGATATAGAGGTGTATTTATTGATTAATATAAATGCTGCAATATCCAGCAACACGTGTGCTGATGCGGAATTCATTTTTTTTCTTTTCTTAATAACTTTATTTATTTATATTGGCTAAACTTTTTCCTTTTCCTTGTAAATACTCGCATCAATGTGAATGTCTATTTCACTATTTGCATGCGGTTGTCGCGACGATACTGTATACGTTTTGCAACAACTAATTGCAATATATGTTGGGTTCCCCAAAAAAACAATTTCAATATATGTTCTGTAGCAACGACACAACCACCATTTACGTCATAAAATTTTGACCCTTTACAATTTTGTCTTATGAGGCAAAAGTGGATTTTCAGGCTTTGTCCTCCCAACCCCAAAGTCGTTTTTAGCTTTAAAAACGTAAGTTTCAAGCTCCTTTTGAAAAGCAAACATGCGCTATGATAAGTAATGTAAATTAAATATCAAGTGCTGAGTAAGTGACTATGAATGGGATATCTTCCCTGATAAATGAGTTTTTTTATATGTCGGCTAAGCTGAAAGCTTAGTATACTATACGGGTTAAGACTAGACTATAGTTAAGTATATATCGACTAAGAGCTAGCTAGTGATCGTCCGTGGAGATATTATATATATAATCAATTACTCGTAAACTTTAAAATCATATATAAACATTAAAGATTAGTCTCGCTTTCTAATTAAACACGGTAAACATATTTGCATTTTTGTTTTTTGTATTTATTTTTGGTATCGTCTATTTGCTTTATACTGTAAGTTTTTTTATATTTTCATCCGTTTAATTTTAAATTCTGGGTTCGCTACATATAATAATATGAGACATGTAATTAGGACTATAAAGTAGTAAACTATAATCACATTTATATTAAACATATAAGAGGTAAAGATATGCTTTGGATTTTCAAAGATTCCAACCTAAGAGCCAAGAAAAAGCAGAAAAAGCAATTCACGCCATCAAATCTTATTAGTTGTCTGCTCTCTCTTTTCACTATTCTCTCCTGTTTTCTTATCAGTATATTTTTCCTATATTCACAACATTTTCCAAGAAATGAAAAAAAAATCCAAACACTTCATTTATATATAAAAACAAATTTCATTTATAACCAAAACAAAGCATGAACTATTTATTCAAGCGTGTGAGGAGAAGAGTTCCAATTATATCACCCACGTAAATCATAATTTTATTCGCTGGTATTTTATCGTTCGAAGTAGTAATATCCTTTTTGGCCATACAAAGATATATGTCGTCAACTTTTTTATCTAACGTCGTGTGACTTAACTATTTCCATCATCCATTTAACCTCAACGCAATCAGTGCAACTAATGTGGGCTTTTATTTATATTTTCACCAATCAAATAAGCTCTTTTTGTCTTTCATAAACAGTAGTACTTACTCTAATATCATGATTTAGAAAAGGGAACTTTAAGCAGACCACCCAAAAAAAAACATCGTGATCAAAGAAATAAAAGTTAACTATATATCCCGATATTTACATACATGATAGTAGTTATTTTAATGTTATATAAATATAATGTATATTGTTTTTGGTTGGTCATAATGATTGGTGATTAATCATGAAAATTACGACAATGATTAGCTTTTACATTTTGAAATTTATATGGGGATCGCAATAATAATAAAAACATGGGAAAAAGTTTATTTAGATCTCAGTTTTCTTTCAACCTCATAATGTGAAATAATGGTGTCTTGCAAATATTGCTATGTATCATTATGGTTCATTATTAGGGAATCCATTTGAAACCAAATTTCTCATAGCCATACACTTATACATTAATATTCACATGTTTAATATTCACATGTTTTCTATGTCAATTAATTTCATTAGATCCCAGTAGACTATAACCATTTGCCCCTTAAAGATTATAAACCAAATGAAATATGTAAAATTTATCAATTTATAAAAAAGGTTGCAGACATTTAAACTTGTTGTTGAATACACATGTAGAGTCACTATAAGAAAAAGGCCATATAGCCACGGATTAGCCACGGATAAGTCGTGGCTATATAATTTTGGCCACGGAAAGCCACAAAATAGCCACAAATTAAAAACAACAATTTTTGTGGCTGGGAAGTAGCTTTCCGTGGCAATATAGCCACGGAATACAACTCGTCGCTATTCGAGGACACATAGCAACTACTAGCCACAAAACACGTCGTAGCTAATTTAGCCACCATTATCCACCAAAGTATCGTAGATATTATTAGCCAGGACAACTTTCATGGCTATTCAAAGATATAATAGCCACGACTAGCCACAAAATTGGTGTAGCAAAATCAGTCCACAGTTAGCCACGAGATTTTCCGTTGCCAGCTTAGCCGCGAAACGAATCGTAACTAATCGTAGAACTGACCACGAAAAATTTAGTGGTTATTAGTAACTATATTCGAATTCAACATTACGCCACGGATAGCAAGGAAAGGTTTCGTGGTTATCTGTTTCCATAGAATAATTCGTGGCAATCCGTGGCTAAATAAATATCTCTCACAAAGCAAATAGTGCCTTGTCCAATCACTGACACGAAACTGTAAATTATTCGGAATTTATCACATGAGAAAACAAAAATTTAGCAAAAAAAGACCAGTTCCACGAACTGGGCGTGGCTATCCGTGGCTCAGTTGAATGATTATTGCGCACCCGTCTCCTCAAATCATCGTAGCTTTGGCAGATAATATATTCGTTATAGCCACGAAAAAGCGGTGGCTATCCGTGGCCAGCTACGATTATAAATAAACACCAACTCAACATTGTGTTCGTAGACAAAAAATATAAACGATCTAACAAAAAAAAATGTCTGATTTTTTTCAATCTAGAGAGTGGATATATAAACGTCTGAAACGTTCTGATAGTAGTATAAGTGAGAAATATATTGAGGGATTAAACACTTTTATATCTTTTGCTTGTAACCAAGCTGCTTACTTTGAACGCGGAACCTTGTTATGTCCGTGTAAGAAGTGCAAAAATCAACAACACCGCAATGTTGATACTGTGACGAGCCACCTGATGCTGAAAGAGTTTACAGAAAATTATTTTTTGTGGACGCACCACGGAGAAAATTGTTAATACACCGATGAAGCATCAACAAGTCATCACATAGCGGGGGAAGAAACATGGAATGATAATTCTAATATTCAAGGTCCATCAGATCAAGGTTGTGATCCGAATGAAGATGTCAACATGTTACCTGATGGTGTCACTTATTCCAAAAATTTCCAACAACCCATTGAAGAAGAAAACCATGATATTGTTTTCCAGGCGTTAGAAGCAGCAAATCAACCTCTATACGAAGGATGTGCGGATGAAATTTCTCAGCTGTATCTAGCTTCGAAGGTGATGAATTGGAAGAAAAATTTCAATCTCCAGGAAGACTGCTTGGATGATATTGCTCAAACCTTTAGAGTTGTTCTTCCGTCGCCTAACAATGCGTCTAAATCATACTACGAGACAAAGAAGTTGACCCGGCCTCTTGGATTGCCATCTTACAAGATTGACGTGTGCGAGGATAATTGTATGCTATTTTGGAAGGGAGAAGATCGTGAGTTGTTCAATTGTCGGTTTTGTGGAAAAGATCGGTACGAACCAAATGTGGGTCCATCGGGGAAGAAGATACCAAAGCAAAGGATGTTTTATTTGCCAATTACGGAACGGTTGAAGCGATTGTACCAATCAGAAACGACGGCTTCGCAAATGAGATGGCATGCTGAACATGTGTCCCCAGAAGGAGAAATGCATCATCCCTCAGATGGAAAAGCATGGAAGCATTTTAAAGAGGTATATCCTGAATTTGCTTCCGAGAGTCGCAATATTTATTTGGGTTTATCAACCGATGGGTTTAATCCAATAGGCATGAACGGGCAATCATATTCTGTTTGGCCTGTTATAGTGACTCCATATAATTTACCTCCGTGGATGTGCATGAAAAGAGAATATTTTTTCCTCTCTATATTAGTCCCCGAGCCACACCATCCAAAGAAAAGTTTGGATATTTTTCTACAACCGTTGATTGAAGAATTACAGAATTTATGGAGTCACGGTGTGGAGGCCTACGATGTCTCACAGAAAGAAAATTTTACAATGCGAGCGGCCTTGATGTGGACGATTAGCGATTTTCCAGCATATGCGATGTTATCTGGATGGATGACACATGGCAGGTTGGCTTGTCCATATTGCATGGATGAGACAAGCTCGTTTTGGCTGCCAAATGGAAGAAAGCATAGCTGGTTTGATTGTCACAGGAAATTTTTGCCTGTAGGACATCCTTACAGGCGGAATGTGAAACCTTTCTTAAAGGGTAAAACAGTCCATGACAATCCTCCGCCATGGTTAAACGGAGAGGAAATTTTACATGAAAGGATAAACAATATATGTGGGCTGTCTAAAACGGTTGACTGCGGAGGCAAAGGACATGACAATCCTTCTCGAACAATTGAAGGGTATGGTGTCGACCATAATTGGGTGAAGAAGAGTATTTTTTTGGGAGCTACCATACTGGGAGAACCTACTTCTTCGGCACAACCTCGATTTTATGCATATCGAAAAAAATATCTTCGATAATCTTATGAACACGGTGTTAAATGTTCCCGGGAAGACAAAAGATAGCATAAAATCAAGGTTGGATCTCCCTTCATTTTGTAGAAGAGCTGATTTAGAGGTTACCCTTGATGGAAAAGTGCCTGTTCCAATCTTTAGATTATCGAAGGAAGGCAAGGAAAAATTCCTAAGATGGTTAAAGACCGAGATCAAATTTCCAGATGGGTATGTTTCTAAGTTTTCACATTGTGTTAATGTGAATAGTGGAAAGATATCAGGTCTAAAAAGTCATGACTGTCATGTCATCATGCAACGACTTCTCCCTACTGCGTTTGCGGAACTACTTCCCAAAGCTGTTCATGCCGCAATTTCAGGTATTTAATAATGCAAATTACTATTTTCCAAAAATATTAATATCTACATATAATGTGGTTTCTTGATTTTGTAGATATTGCACTCTTCTTTAGAGATATATCTACCAGAATTCTGAAGACTGAAGATGTTGCCATATTGAAAGAAAATATTGCAATGAGGCTTTGCAATCTTGAAAAAATCTTTCCTCTGGCATTTTTTGATGTGATGGAACACCTGCCTGTGCATCTCCCAGATGAAGCTGCTTTAGGCGGTCCGGTCCAATATAGGTGGATGTATCCGTTCGAATGATACATGTATCACCTGAAAAAAAGGTGAAAAACAAAGCCCGAATTGGAGGATCCATAGTAGCTCAATGTGTGAACGAAGAGATTTCATATGTGACAGCCAATTATATTACACCTCAAGAAGATTTAGACCCCGCAGAAGATGTCAATGAAATTCGGTTCACTTATAAATATTCTGATGTTCCGGTCATGTTCGAGCAAGTAGGAAGAGTCAGTGGCAAATCTGCTCGAGAATGGTTAAATGATGAGGATTATAATGTGCTTCAGACATTTTTATTGCTGAACTGCGAAGCATTTGAACCGTACGAGAGGTATGTTATTTTATTTGTGTTTAATATGATAAATTATTCATAGTTAAAATACTAATAATAAATATGCTGGCAGGATGTTTGAAGAATATATGACGCATAATTTCCCAAACATTACTTCAGATACTTTGATGAGAGCAAAAGATGAGCATTTTGCAAAATGGTGTAAAGACTACGTAAGTACTAATTAAAAGTTATATACATATATTATTAATTTCCATTATACATATTAAATTATACATATACATGTGCATATTAACGATGCTAGCACGTCATATGAATTTCCATTATGGATGCTAGAGTTTATACAAGGTCCAAAACATCAAGTCACGTCATGGCCTATGTATTATTCGAAGGGATACCATTACCATATAGAAAGCCATGGAAGTAATAAGAAGACGATGAACTATAGTGTTTGTGTTCCAGGAACCGCTGAGAGTGAGTATTTTGGACTAATCGAATAAATATTCATGATAGAGTATCCCGGTGCTGTTGGGCTAAAAGCTATGATTTTCAAATGTCATTGGTTCAACATCGATCAAGGAATACGAAGACATCCATCTTGCATTGTTGATGTTTGCCAACAAATGCATTACGACAAGTATGATCCTTTCATATTACCGGAGCAATGTGATCAAGTATGTTATATTCCTTATCCTCGGCTCCGACCAGTAAGAGACGACTGGTGGACTACAATAAAGGTAATACCGAGAGGATTTTGCCAAACTCAGGAAGTTTCTCAAACTGCAGTGCAAAACGACATTGTTGACCACGTGATACCACCTACGAATATTATGCGAGTCGAAGCACATGCTGTTGAAGATGCTTTAGATTATGAAAGCATAACAATGGATGATCCAGAAGACGAATATGTTTCTGAAGAAAATCGATCAGATCAATATAGTGAATATTCAGATTCAGATTCGTATTCCGACTGATGTATAATGCAACATTTTCTAATAAAAAGTATCCTACAAATGTTATAAGTTTCAATTAATGTAAAAACTTTTTCTTTTTAATATTTATAAGTTTTTATATATAAATTATTTACTCATTTTTAATTTAAATCTTTAATTTCAAAAAAAACGATTTCACAAATAAATGAGTATATGTAGATTTGTATAACAAAATGATTTTACATTTCAATCTTTGTGTAATTTATAATTATATCACAAATAAATTAATTATAGATAGCCACGATTAGCTACAAATTATTTTGTGGCTGTGTATAATTCAATTTTTTACACGAAATTTTCATTTCCCGGGTCCAAATTTTTTCAGTTCGCGGGCCAAATCTTTTAATTGCCCAAACCCAAAAAATAATAAGAGCCAAAAAAGAATAAAGATTCGCACTTCGACACTTCTTCTTCTCAAGCTCACTTCGACACTTAGAATTTCTATCTCTTTGAATCTCTTTCGATTCTTCTTCTCAGATTCTCTCTTCCAACGTTGAATTCGATTCAACGGTAAGTTAATTCTCAGATTCGCTCTTCCAATTTATGTTTCATATTAGGGTTTAAGATTTGGGTAAGATTATTTCATTTCATACTCATCTCTCTTCTCTTTTGCAGATGAATCTCGTTCCCGGTGCTTCTTTAGATCGAACAACCCGAAGGCGTCAACGTCCTCCTCCGGGATCGACGGGGCCAGCTGCTTCCGCCGCTTCTCGTCACCCCCTTCCGAGCTTGGCGGCGGTGATGAGTGCGCCTGAGAGACGAAACATGCCTCATCTTCATCCAGAAAGGGTTAATGGCGCTTTATGGTGAGATCGTTTTCTGATTGATCTACGATGAGTTTTGTGTTTGATTTTTGGGTTGGTTGAAATTGTTAGGGTTTTTAATTTTATTTGGTTTTAAACAATCTCTTTGTTGGTTTCGAGTAGCTTTTAACTTGTTTTTAATGGTTTTTATTAACCTTTCGTATTGCAGCTTTTCTTATGGTTTTTAATTTTATTTCGTTCTACTTTCTCTCTGTTTGTTCAAGATCCGTGTGTTTAAGATTGTGGTCTTATAACTTGTATTTGCTTTGTTGGTCTCAAGTCACATTTAACTTGTCTTTGCTTTGTTTGTTTCGAGTAGCTTTGTTTGTTACTCGTAGCTTGATTGTCTCATATGTAGAGACGGTTACTTGTACTAGGTGCTTGGTGTGTTCAGAGTCTAGAGATTGTTATTTGTAATTGTGGTCTGCTTGGTGTGTGGAGACGGTTACTTGTACCAGATGTTTCCTTTTGTTCTTGAGCGATGCTTGATTGTCTGAAGTTGTTGTGTTTATGATGTTAAGTATAATTAAGGATTCACATTGTTTTTTTCCTTTCTCATAAGTTTAAGATTGACGATTGCATGAGGAAGGACATAGTGAAAACATATCAATCAAATTTTTGGGGACCATGGTGGAATTATGGAATGGTGCCTCAGGAGAAGAAGGACGCTTGGTGGACTTCTTTTGTGGTATTTTTATATTTTTCTCTGTTCATATTTAATATAATCATATTAATCTTTTATTTTTGTTTTGTGCTAATTATTAGCTATGGTTTTGTTGTAGCAAAAGTACTATTGGGATCCTCAGCATCATGATATGGTTTATTCCCGGTGGGAGGGGATTCTCCAAGATTCAATCGGAGACATTGTAAGCAAGAGAAAGCGGAAAAATAAGAAGCTTGATTTCATTGGTGAGACAGACTGGATCAAAATGCTCGAGTTTTGGGATGAGGAGGCACACGTTAAGAAGTGCAAAACAAATTCACATAACGCTTCCTCAAATCCTGATGGCTTAGGCTCTCATCGTCATACTTCTGGAGCAACAAATCACTGTCGAGTTGCTTATGATATGGTTTGTCTAATTCTCTCATAAGTAGTTTATTTGAATACTTATGTACATTTCTCGTTTATTTACACATTTTGATTTTTTTAGGCAATTAAGGCTGGTGGAGTACCACAACCAATAACCAAAGTAGTTCGTAAAACTCACACTCGGAAAGATGGGAGTTTCATTGACGCTAGAACACAATCTTATTTGACCACTGCTGAGGCTTTGGCTGCTGAGCACTCACAACAATCCACTGAGACTGATGGAATCTCCCAACCCTCCGTCGAGCAGCTCAATGCCGCTTATATTGAGGTAAGAAACTTACTTAATAAATCTTTTATGCATAATAAGTCTAATTTTGAATAAGATAACTTGTTTGGCTTTTGAGTTTTTGTTATTTTGAATAAGGAGAATTGGTATATTGTTCTTCTATACTTGTGAGCTTTTTCAATCTTTGGAGATATTAATAAAGCTTTATCAATCTTTATTTTGTTTTCGCAGGTCGCAACAACCTCCAAAGGGCGTATCTATGGGCTTGGTTTGATCCAGGAAATTGCTGCTGATCCCAAGAAGTCTGCAGCTGCTTCAATCCTTAAGAATGCACAAGCAGATGTAAGAATCAGCAACCTAGAGGAGCAAGTTAAGGTGAGAATGACCAAGCTAGAGGAACAAGTAGATGTGAGAATGAACAAGATAGAGGAGAAAGTAGATGCTTTGTTAAGGATGAATGGGATTGATCCGGTTACAAACCAGCCTGTTAGGCGTGAGAGTGGTGCATCTGCTCCAAGTCCACGTTCTGAAGCAAGTCATCAGCTTAACGTGGACTCGCCCACCAATCAGCGTAACATCAGTCCTCTTAACCTTGGTGCTTTGACTCCCCAAAATCTGCCTCAGTACTTTGAAGACTAGGCTTAGTGCTTTAATTAGGTTAAATAACATTAGCGATTTTAAGTTAAGGTGTAATTTTGGTTTTCGGTTATTGTAGCCTTAACATATTAGGCCTCCTCAGTTATAACATCAGAAGATGTTCTTTTTTTGTAATTGTAGAACATGAACATCATTAGATGTGTTTTGTAGTTGAGAACATTAGATGTTTTCAATTAAATGTATGATCTTTTAAATGAGTACTTTTCTTTATAATGGTGTAATTTTCATTATTAGTTTCATATATTGTTTTATTTGAAATTAATTTTTTTTTAATTGTAATTTTGGTTTTAATTATTTTTTAAATCTTTTTAAATAGTAAAGCTACAGATTATTTTGTGGCTATGTGATCATATGAAGCCACAGATTGCAACGTACTAATTCGTGGAAAATATAGCCACAGGATCTGTCGTAGCAACTCATGGATAAAAGCTATGACACAGACCGTGGCTATCCGTCGCCAGAGCTACGGATTTAGTTGTGGCAAAAATAGCCACAAATCAGACGCCAATACAGTCGTAGCTATTATAGCCACAAACAATGCCATGGCAATTCGTGGCATTATAGCTATGAAACAGCTCGTGGCTATACGTAGACAGTTCCACAGAACAAGTCGTAGCTACTGGTGGAAATAACATCCACGAATACAATCACGTCCATTCGTGGATATCAGCCACGAAAATGCGTCCTGGCCGACGCGTGGCTAATTATCCACCGATAGCCACGAATATCAACGATTGGACAATAGCCACGAGCTCATAGCTATGACGGATATTCGTGGCTATCCGTAGCTATGATCTAAATAGCCACGAATATTTAGCGATAGCTACAACGGATTTCCTGGCTATATACTCTTTTTCTTGTAGTGAGTGAAGGAAGCCCAATAAAGATACTATGAAGTGTGAACTGTTGTTCTGTGAGCATTATACTTAAAGCCAATATACAAAAAGAAAAACACAACACACAAAGATGACAAATCTCTAGGCTTTTACTATATTGAGAACCTTTTGTTTCTCTCTTTTTTTCTATACATTTATATTAGGTATATGAGACATGTGATATGCAGATAAGATTTGCTTCAACTCAAATCAGTTTGGTTTCCATATCGAAATATGGCACGGTTTTTGACTCGGTTCAAACTGGGTTCAATCGAATTACAACCAAATACGACAGCGTTTTAGAAACAAAAATACAAACGACGAATTTCACAGTACACAAAAAGTTCAAACTAGTCTACTCTTACTCCTGCCCAAAGCCATCACGGTTCTCTTGTTGCCACCCAAAATTTTGACCGTCTCTACCCCGATTAACCTGCTGCTGGGTGGTGTGAGGCGGTGCCATTCCAGGATTCCATGACGGAGGAGGATAAGATCCCTGGAAATTCGGATTCATCATTGGTGTGGGCGGATACCCGAGCAATGAACCTTGTTCTGATCCGCCACTCTCTGTTCTTGTCATCTCGTACTGAGCACCATTATAGAATTGTTGAGATGATCCATCGGTTGTTGGATAAGATGGAAAACCAAACTGCTGTGGTAAACCTGGGTTTTGATTCATTGGAATGGGCAAGCTGGGCGGTTGCATAAGATTCATAGGCGGGTAGTCTGGGAACCGGATTCCTGGTTTAGGACTAGCAGTTTCGAATCCTGGAGGGCGAGAATTATCGCTCTCTGCAGGGTAATTCTGGACTTGACCAAATCCAGATTGTGACTTTGCCAATGACGCTGACCTGTTTAGTAATGGTTGTTCACGGGATTGTTGCTGCTGGGATCTTAAGGGACCTCGCAACGTGGATTCTGAAGCTGAAGATTGCTGCTTTGTGCTCTGAACGTCTGACTCGTTACCATCTTCTTTCTCTGCATCGGCTTGTAGTAGGCTTCCGTGGAGCTCATGGACATGAGCTTCAAAGTCAAGTTTCTTGAGGAAAGACCTGAGACAATGAGGAGCTGCACAGATGAAGATTCCTTCCATCATCTTGATCGTCTGAATCTTTTGAATCCGTTCATCACATCTGTCCAATAACACATACACACATACACACGAGACAACAAATTTTCAGTTTGATAATTCCGCTATAATCGCATCGCCTAGTAAAAAATCCCTAATAAGAGCTCTGTAGATTACCAAACAATCTAAAGTATCTACAAAAGCATCTAATGAAATGATTCCATGTCTCTTAACTTCCCAATTCGAGAACACAAGCCTACTTCAAACCATAGTTCTTTGTTGATTACAGCACATATTCGACAGTACTATTTGAAGGATAGTAAGATCAAAGTTAAAAGATGCTTACAAATAGCAGATGGAATCACTACGAGCACATTCAAGACAAAAGGCATGATCACAAGGAATCTGCAAAAAAAAAAACAACACAAAGTTTCAATGACATTGAAGAACCCCCCTCCCCAAAAAAAAAAAAAAAAAAAACCCTAGCCAAATCAAAACAGCATAAATCATAAACCAATAGGAACACTAAGTTTACCAGACGACCATAGATTGCAATCGGGAAATCGCAACGGACGCAAAAGTGAACTCTCTCGCCTAACTGGCGGCGTGAACGGCGACCAACGGGTTTGATAACGGTGGTGGGAGTCACGGAGCCGATTCCTTTCGCTACTGGAAGATCAGCGAGGACGAGATGGTCGGGACAGGCTACAGTAACTGTCTCCGTCGGAGAAGGCCTCACTCCATTTCCAGTCTCCGTCGGCGAATCCCTCCGTAACCGAATTTGGAGCATTGTCGCTGTAATTTCAAGGGAACAGAAACAAAATTACATGAACGGAACCCTAAGAAATACGAATCAGAGGAATCAAAGCTTCTCTACTTACCAATTTAAGTCGGGGATTGGGATTTCAGATCTCTCTACTTCAGATCTCTACTTCAGTTCTTCTCATGGATCACGCCGGAGGCGTAAACGGCGAAGCAAACTTTTTTTGTTTTGTTTTGGGGGCAAACGGAAGCGATACATTCTGATTAATTTATTTATCGTTTTATTTAATAAAGATTATATTCCCAATGGAAATAGAGAGAACCCTCTGGTCGAGAAAGAGAGTTTCAGTTTGAACCAGACTTTTACTTCAGCAGCATTCCAAATTATACCAACTGGATCTCTTATTATAAAACTACTGTGTGAATGCATTTGTTTTGATAAGTGATATAACTACTAGGTAATGGTTTTATACATTGTACTTAGTTATGTCTCTAAGTCGCAAACGATGTTACAACATTGAATGAACAAAAAAGATGTGCAAGTTTTTGGCCGCTTTTAGGCTCATCGTTCTAACAAATCTATAAAAGGTGAACGAAACAAAACTCATTAATTTAATTAGTCTTACAGAAAAGCGAAAAAGCATGGAAATCCACTAATAAGAAAACAGGAGGAATAACAAAGAAGATTTTGCAGAATCTAAAAACATAATCAACAATCAATCAGCAGCAACTTAGAGTTCACTCTCACTAGCTCTGTATTTCTTCAAGTCTCTTCTTTCACCTTCTTTGAAACCGAGTTCCACAAATCAGTCTTCTCTTTCAGTTCCTTAGCAAACAAATTCCCCAACGCCGTGCTCAAAGCAGAGGATGTCACCAATGAAGCTCTCAACAAATTCAAAGCCTAATTCAAAGACAGTTTCAGTCAAGTTCATATCAAGTATAGAGGATCAAAAAGGGTATACGGAAGCATACCTCTGCATTTCTGATGCTGATTACTTTCACCTCTAGATCGTCTGCGTGACTCTGCAACTTCTTCAGTAAACAATAAGCGGAGCAGGAGTTCATAGACGTAATGGTCAGATCATCTAATACTGTAAACTTTGTCTCTTTCTTCAAGAACCCGTAACAATGTGTAGACTTATCGCTGCCAGGGGATTTGGGATCCATCAAATTCACCCGAACTATTCTGTCCTTGCGGAAATAAGTAGTTCGATTAACGTTTGTAGTCAAACCATAGTTCACTTGACTGACATTGTAGAGCCTGTAGCGGTAGTAAACCGGAGGTTGTTGAGTGATGATACCGGGTAGCTGCATCTGAAAATTATAAAAAGAGGGAAGCTCGCATGTGGAAGTTGGCACTGCAGTCCCCTCATTAGCAGTCAAGTCCTTAAAGCTTCTACACAAGTTTCCAATGCAACCTAAGGAGATATTGTTGCCGGAGATTTCCCATACAGTTTCCAGCGGGACAGCAAGGAAAGAGTAAAGGAGCTCAACAAAGTCTTCTCCACTTTCAACGAATAAAATCTTCATGTCCTGCTTCCTCACAATTGCTTTCAAAGTTACTACCTTTTCAGGTTCTGCTTCATCTTCTTTTTTTTCCAGACATGGACTTAGTGATTTGTAAATATTCGTTACCCCTTGTGGACTTTGCTTGTTCAAGAAAGTTTCCGTCAAGGGAGCATTAGAAGAGAACATACATTCCAGCAGAGTAAAAACCTAGTCCAAGATTCAGATATAGTGAGAGGGAAAACAAATAGAGCAATGATGACAGAGCTTGAAGAAAAGAGCAACATACCTCTTCCAAACCGACATCAAGAAGCCTTTCACCGAGCTTATTAACGTCAGCACAGCCTAGGGATTTGAGCTTATTCAAGACAATTTCAGTGGACTTGGCTGCTACTTTCAAGTCATCGGTTAAGATGAATGAACACCTACCACTGACAAATACTCCATTAGCATCATTTTGATTCTGGCCGGCAACTTGTTCTTCGTTTTCTAATTGAATCTCCTTGCTCATAAAGCTTCCGCAACGACATCTAGAGGTGTTAAAGTTACTGTACAAATCACAGTAACGTGGGCACTTAAAACACTTGATGCTCTCAGTAGGGTTTATGTTGAGCATAAGCCTTTTGCACTGAACATCCCTCACACTTCTCGGATAAAGAAGCATCTGCTTACAATCTTCAGTCTCAAAACTATCACTGCCCATGTCCGCAACACTTCTATAGAGATTGTTGAAACAGCCCACAGTTATTGGCTCAGATTTTCGATGGTTCTGGTTCTCAAGCAATCTGACAATAGTTCCCATCGGAAGTGTCAGAAGGCTGAAGAGTACATCAACAAAATCCCTACAAGCCTCAGCCAAAACAACCTTGTTTTCCTCTTCATCAACAATAAGTCTCAAAGTAAGCTTTGGCTCCCCACTACTTTTAGCCATTAGCGTAGATTTTAGATGAAAGAAAGACAAAAGCAAGATAGAGGAGAAAACCTTTCAATGACACTCAGAAACAGAAGCAACACGTTAGAAACTGGAGCATCAATTCCAATTTTATAGAGGGTCTAAAGTCTGATATTGAATGAGAACAATAATAACGAGTCATCAACATCAAAGAGTCATAAACAAAAAAAACAACCTTTTGAGCTTCCCCTTGACCGTAGCCTGCATTTAAATTTACAACTGTTCACCTAACACAAAACCAAGATTAAGAGAGTGTAAACTCTAACATTGAATGAACAATATTGATGGGCCATCAAAACATTATAGCTTCCCAAAAAAAAATAAAAAAAAATAAAAAAAACAAAAAAAAAACATTAGAGCTTCCCTTTCATTGCAAGAAACTTTGATTTTTTCGTTGACTGAGAAAGAGGAAGAATAAATTTTGATTCAAGCGCAGGAAATTATTCATTCTGGAATATATTTACTAAATGGGACAAGAGTTTATTATTTTCTTGAAAAAGAACTCTGTAGTTATTTTAAGTTTCAAATAGACCAAGTAAAAAACTTACGTGAAGACCATAAGAGAAAAATATAACTAACAATTCTGCTGAAAACTATTCTCAAAAGGAAGAGTTTATAACAAAATAAATTAAGTCTCAAGAAAGATGAGAAAATTCACATTGTCCAAAACCAAATAAATCAAGGATTCTCTGGCAAACAAATCCAGCAACCCTTTAAACAATGTGGATTTTTGAAGAAATCTGAAATCAAGATCAACAATCAGTAGCAGCTCAGGATTCTCTCCACCTACACGTACGTGTTACTTCAAGTCTCTATAGTTGGTTACACGTATGTGGATGTGATACGGTTCATCAAACATATTTTAGGAAGAAGAAGAAGACAGGTCAGCAAGTTATAGGTGACGTGGCGTCTGATGAGATTAGTGAACAAAATGAAGAGAAAGACTTGGAACGAGAAAGAGGCTTTGCCGTTTAAGTTTTTTAATAAGTACGTTGAAGCTTATTTGCAGACTTATGCTTTTGATGTTGAAAACAGAGTCCTGGCGATGTGCTAGAAGAGAGATCTATGTTGATCTCTGTTGTAATCGTTCTTAGTTTCTCTTTGTAAACGATTTGTTATCACGGATTTGTGGATTGCAACCTTTGTAATTCTCAGATCTACTCTAATTGCATATTGAGAGTCTTTGGGTTTTTCTGAAACTTAACATTGGTGCGGTGAAACTGGTTTGAGCTTAATCGCGATGGGTATGGGTGATGTATCTGAGTTATACGAAGCTGAGAGTGATTGTGTTGATGAATTTCAACAACATTTGAAAGTTTTACAGGGTGGATTCAAGAGATTGTGTGAAGCTAAGGTGGCGCAAGAGGAGAAATTATTATCCATGGATGGATTGTTGCGTTCTGTGGTATCAACACTGGAACGGTTGGAGATTCGTGCTGGGAAACAGGTGGAGCAACCTGATCACTCTCAACAAACACCTCAGGTCTCGTTTTCTTCGGATTTACATCGACGAGGTTCAGATTCAGGAAATCTTCCGTTGGATAATCGATCGAGCTTGTTACGCAAGATTGAGATGCCAATATTTGATGGATCTCAACCATATGAATGGTTTTCTAAGGTGGAGAGGTTTTTTCGTGTTGGTCGTTATCAAGATTTTGATAAATTGGATTTGGTTTCGTTGAGCCTTGAAGGAGATGTTTTGAAATGGTTTAACTGGGAGATGAACAGAAATGAGTTCTGTTCGTGGGACGATATTCGCCAACGTTTATTTTTGCGTTTTGGCGATTCTATGGAGGATGATCCGGGAAATCGTTTATTTGCGATTAAACAGGTTGGTACGGTGGCTGCATATGTAAGTGAGTTTGAGGATTTATCGACACAGGTACCAGGATTGGATGATTCACATTTGGAGAAGATTTTCTATAATGGGTTGAAACAGGAAATGAAGGAAGTGATTAAGATGAAGGAGCCGCGTAGGTTACCTTACCAAAAGGCAGCTATTCTGAGGATGGAGTCTAGTTCCTTTTGCCAATTGGTAAGTGAACGGGTCCACAAACCTATGGCTGCTGTTAAATCGTTTTCCAGTCGTGCTGTGGTGCCTTTCCAACAGCCTAAGCCTTTGTTGTTGCAAAATGGACCGAATCAGGTTGCTAATCACACGGGTCCTGTGAGGACTCTTACACAACCTCGCCAGCGTCATACAGCGGACGAGTTAGATGCGATGCGGAGTAAGGGAATTTGTTTTAAATGTAAAGGGAAGTATTTCCGTGGGCATGTGTGTCCTTTAAAGGAATTACAAATTCTTACTGTGGTTGATGGATTGGAGTTAGAGGTGGTGGAGGACACCTTGTCGCTTTCTGCAGATGAGATCGTGGAACCACAACCAGTTCTGCGGTGTTTGTCTCTCAATTCTTTTTTGGAAAAACATTCACCTAAGACGACTAAGTTGGTGGGAATGATAGGCAAACTTTCAGTTGTGGTGTTATTGGACTCGGGTGCTTCTCATAATTTTATCACCCCTACTTTGGCATCTCGGTTAAAGCTGAAAGTTTGTGTTGATACCGAGCTGGAAGTGCTATTGGGCAATGGAGTGTCTGTCCATGGTTCAGGCGTATGTAAAGGGGTTCAATTTCAATTGGCTGGTGTCGATTTTCAGAGTGATTTTATATCATTGGAGTTGGGTGGTGTTGATGTCATTTTGGGAGTGCAATGGTTAGAAACGTTGGGAAAATGTGCAGTGGATTGGAAGTCACAAGAATGGCAATTTACTTACATGGGTAAACAAGTTACCTTGGTTGGGGACCCGACTTTACATGGTTCTGCTCTTTCCCTTAAATCGTTGGAAGTGGCTGGTTTACCGGTGTTGGGTGCTTCTCAGCCGAGGGCATTCGCAACTTTGGTGGTTTCTTATACAGATAAGCAGCTGGATCCGGGGTTAACAATGGTGTTGGATCAGTTTGCCCCAGTTTTTGATTTACCAAAGGGGTTACCTCCTATTCGAGGGCAGGAGCATGCTATTAACTTGAAACCGGGTGTACACTCCATCACGGTTTGACCATATCGATATCCTCATTCTACTAAGGCGGTTATGGAACAGATGGTGGCAGACATGTTATTGTCTAGTATTATTCGCCCCAGCAATAGTCCTTTTTCAAGCCCGGTCTTATTGGTAAGGAAAAAGGATTCCTCTTGGCGGTTTTGTGTGGATTACAGAGCTCTGAACAGAGCTACAATTCCGGACAAGTTTCCTATTCCGGTTATAGATCAGTTGTTAGATGAACTTCATGGTTCAGTCATTTTTTCTAAAATTGATCTCCGGTCGGGCTATCACCAAATTCTTATGAAGGCAGAGGATGTTCAAAAGACTGCTTTTCGGACATTAGAGGGTCATTATGAATTTTTGGTCATGCCATTTGACCTTACTAATGCGCCTGCTATTTTTCAAGCATTGATGAATAAGGTGTTTCGACCATTTCTGAGAAAGTTTGTGGTGGTATTTTTTGATGACATTTTGGTCTACAGCGAAAGTCTGCAGTCTCATATTGAACATGTGCGGTTGGTATTGCAGCTTTTACAGGATCATCAACTGTTTGCTAATCTAAAGAAGTGTTTGTTTGGGGTTGATCAAGTGGAGTATCTTGGACACGTTATTTCCTCTACCGGTGTCGCTACAGATGCAGCTAAGACTGATGCTATGCTTAAGTGGCCAACGCCAGTTAATATCAAGCAATTGCGGGGATTTTTGGGTTTAACAGGCTATTATCGCAAATTTGTTCAAGGGTATGGTCTTATTGCTAAGCCTTTAACAGATTTACTCAAGAAGGATCAGTATTTGTGGTCGCATGTAGCTCAGCAAGCATTTGATACGTTAAAGAAGGCCATGGCTTCAATTCCTGTGCTCGACTTACCAGATTTCACTAAGGTATTCATTCTTGAAACTGATGCTTCAGGTACGGGAGTGGGAGCAGTGTTAATTCAGGATAAACGGCCTTTGGCTTATTTTAGCCATGGGTTAACAGCCAGAGAACAAGAGAAGCCAGCTTATGAACGAGAGTTAATGACTATTGTTATGGCTGTCTTAAAGTGGAAGCACTATCTGTTGGGTAGGCGTTTTGAGGTTCATACGGACCAAAGGAGTTTGAAATTTTTACTGGAATAGAAGGAGGTAAACATGGAGTATCAGCGGTGGCTTACTCGTTTGTTAGGCTATGATATGGAGATTGTATATAAGCCTGGGGTTGAGAATAAAGCAGCGGATGGTCTATCCCGAATTCCTTATCCGGTTTCTGCTTGTGTTTTGGCACTCACGATTCCTTCTGTCATTCAAACTCAGGACTTGTTTAAAGAAATCGCTGCGGATGTGGCTATTCAAGCTATCATTGCTCAAATCAAGTCTCAGAGTTTTTCGGGATCTCATTTTCGGGTTATGGAGGACAAATTATGGTTTAAAAACAGGTTGGTGATTCCTAAGACTTCAGTTTTTATTCCTTTGCTTCTTCATGAGTTTCATGATAGTCCCCTTGGTGGGCATGCTGGTGTCTTAAAAACATTGAAGAGGGTGCAGAAATATTTTCACTGGAAAGACATACAGAAGGATATTCAGAGGTATGTTGCCGCTTGTGTTGTTTGTCAAACTCATAAATATTCCACTTTGTCTCCAGCCGGTTTATTACAACCTTTACCCATTCCGACTGCTATTTGGGAAGATATATCACTCGATTTTATTGAAGGCTTGCCTTTATCGGGTGGAGTTAATGTGATTTTGGTTGTGGTTGATCGACTTAGCAAGGCTGCCCATTTTTTGGGTCTGAAACATCCTTTCAAGGCTATTGATATGGCTGAAAAGTTCATTACTGAGATTGTCAGGCTACACGGGTTCCCTAAATCTATAGTTTCAGACTGTGATAGAGTTTTCTTGGGCGCGGTGTGGAAGGATCTGTTTCGTCTCTCGGGAACCAAGCTGAAGTTCAGTACAGCCTATCATCCCCAAACGGACGGTCAGACGGAAGTTCTCAACCGTTGTTTGGAGACGTACCTGCGATGCTTTGCTTCTGGTCATCCACGCACTTGGCATCGTTTCTTAGCCTGGGCTGAGTTTTCTTACAACACAGCATATCATTCAGCTATTCACACGTCTCCGTTTAAGATGGTTTATGGCCGAGATCCACCTTACTTGCTTAAATTTGAAGAAGGTTCCACGAGTAATTGGGACTTGGAGGTGCAGCTGCGTGAACGGGACATGATGTTAGCCCGTATTCAAGCTAATCTACAACGGGCTCAAGAGCTTATGAAAAGGAATGCGGATAAAAAACGTCGTGACGTGGAATTTGCTGTGGGCGATTGGGTATACTTAAAATTACAACCATATCGTCAGTTCACAGTGGTTCGTCGACATTGTCATAAGCTCGCTGCCAAATATTTTGGTCCTTTTCTAATTGTTGAGCGTATTGGGGCCGTTGCATACCGCTTGAAGCTTCCGGAGACATCGAAAATTCATGATGTTTTTCATGTCTCTCAGCTTAAAGTTGTGGTGGGTGGGCACCATCTGGTGGAATTTTCGGATCCGCCGGCGGCGTTGGAAGAGGAGTTGTTGTTTCCGGCCCGTATATTGGAGGTTCGTTTTACTTCTGATGGTGTTCGTGAATTTCTTGTTCAATGGCAGGATCACTCAGTGGAATTTAATTCGTGGCTCTCTTCGCGAGAGTTTGTTCATCGTTTTCCACATTTCAAGCTTGAGGACAAGCTCGTTCTCGGGGACGGAAGTATTGATACGGTTCATCAAACATATTTTAGGAAGAAGAAGAAGACAGGTCAGCAAGTTATAGGTGACGTGGCGTCTGATGAGATTAGTGAACAAAATGAAGAGAAAGACTTGGAATGAGAAAAAGGCTTTGCCGTTTAAGTTTTTTAATAAGTACGTTGAAGCTTATTTGCAGACTTATGCTTTTGATGTTGAAAACAGAGTCCTGGCGATGTGCTAGAAGAGAGATCTATGTTGATCTCTGTTGTAATCGTTCTTAGTTTCTCTTTGTAAACGATTTGTTATCACGGATTTGTGGATTGCAACCTTTGTAATTCTCAGATCTATTCTAATTGCATATTGAGAGTCTTTGGGTTTTTCTGAAACTTAACAGGATGTCACCAATGAAGCACTCAACAGATTCCAAGCCTGGATATTGAAGTACAAAGAATCATAATTTTGTAGGTAAAAAAGAAAAGAGTTTAGTTTATACACCACTTTCTTACCTCTGCATTGCTGATTGTAATTGCTTGCACCTCCAAATCGTCTGTGTGAATTTGAAACTTCTTCAATACAGAAAAGGTTGAGGTGGAGTTCTTAGGTGTTACGATCAGATCATCTGACACAGTAAACTTTGTCCCTCTTTTCACAAACCCCTTACCATTTTTTTTTTGACCAACCACAGCAATCAGATTTTGGATCCACAAAAGTTATGCGCTCGCTAGTGCGTTTTGTAGTCAAAATAAAGTTTCGAGAATAAGACAGTGTGTAATAACTGCGGCTTAAGTAAACTCGTGGTGTAGGAGTTCTGATTTTGAGCAACTGTTTCTTGCACCTATAATAATACGGAAGCATACATTTGGATGTTGACAACACTTCAGTCCCCTCATTAGCAATCAAGTCTTTGAAGCTTCTGCACAAGTTCCCAATTAGACCTAATGTGATATTGTTGCCAGAGATTTCCCAGGTTGATTCTAGAGGAATGGCGAGAAAAGTGAAAAGAAGATCAACAAAGTCTTCACCGCACTCAACGTACAAAATCTTCATGTCTTGTTTCCTTACGATTGCATCAAAAGTTATGACTTTGTCTGGTTCCGCATCATCTCCTTTATCCTCCAAGCATGGACTCGGATTTCTATAAATCTTTCTCACCGTGTGTGAACTTTGATTCCTCAAGAAAGCGTCCGTCAAAGGTGCATTTGAGGTGAATACACATTGCAGCAAAGTCATAACCTAGATCAGGATCAAGACATAGTATGAGCAGAGCTCTTAAACACATTATAAATTTATAATATAAGCTAAGAATTAATAATAACATAGAAGATAAGATCTAATAAAGAGAGAAAGATAACCTCTTTGAGACCGATATCGAGAACATGCTCCTTCAGCTTACTAACATCAGCACAACCAAGGTCTTTGAGTGTTTGCAAGAGCGAACTAGTAGAGTCATCTGTCGGTCTCAAGTCGTCGGTTATGGATAAATGACGACCAGGCCCGATCCAAACAAATATATGGCCCTAGGGCAAAAAAAAAAAATTTCTGTATTTAAATTTTTTTTTTTTGTATTGAAAAAAAAGAAAAAAAATTTGGGCCTTTTATCAAATATTTTTGGGTCCTTTTTAGTTACAAAATTGGATAAAATTGCCTTGGGCCTCTAGGCTCCGGCCCCTCTGCCCACCCCACTTGGGCCGGGCCTGATGACGACTTGTCTCTAATAAACACTCTATCGATATCATTTTGCATGATATCTGAAAATTGCTTATATTCTAAGAAACTCAGCTTCTCATTCATCAGCTTTCCGCACTTACATAGGGACGGATACAGAAACATGGGCACCCAAAGCACTTGAAGCTTTCAGTAGGGTCTATGTTGAGCTTAAACTTTCTGTATTGAGCTCCCCTAATGTTCTTGGGCTACAACAATATCTGCTTACAAGATTCAGTCTCAAAATCATCAATTTTCATGTCCACAACACTTATATAAAGGTTGCTAAGACATCCAATAGTAACTGGCTCAAAATTTTGATGATTCTCAAGAAATCTGACGGTTGTTCCCATTGGCAATGTCAAAAGGCTGAAGAGTACTTGAATAAAATCTTTACCAGCCTCAGCTAAAACGACATTGTTTTTCTCTTCATCAATGATAAGTCTCAAACTAACCTTTGGTGGTTCCTTGGAACTCGGAGCCATTATTGTAGATCAGATGAAAGAAAACCTAAGAAAAAAATAAACCCTTGCCTCACACAAATTGGAAAACACAAACCATGCAGTTTACATTCAGATTCACATTCTGTTGGGAAATATCCGAGACATTAGATAAGGAAATTGGGAATATCGATCTACCTAGAGTAACACGAGAAGATCTTATTGTATCTTTTAGAAATATTATGTAGGATTCTTTAGTTAAGTAATCATCTATAATATTAAAAGAGAATGAGGAGCAAAAAATTATCCAAAATTTTTTTTCGAAATCTCATAATTTACGTCTTATGCCATTGAGATTTAGTTAAGAAAAAGGGCAAATTCGCAAACTTACCTATTCAAATTAACCGATCCAATTCGTTCAATAACCTGACCCGTATAGCAAACGCGCATATTCTTTTTTTGACCCGATTTTTTATTTTTATTTATACTTTTTTTTTTTCTCTCTCTCGCCTCACTTTTCATTCTTTTTCAGCAGCAAAAGAAAACGATGAATTGTGAGATTGGTGATAGGAGGTGAAGTGGCGCTGATTTTTGATCCGGTTAAGAGGAATACTGGAATATGATCAATTTTCTCTATAAATCTTTCTCTTTGTCTGGTGCGTAATCTCTCAAAACCTCTGAAAAGAATCAATGGCAAAGGAATTGGCGGAGAAAGATAACGAGGCTTTTCTGGATGATGACTTCGATGTTGCTGTTAAATTATACTCCAAAGCCATTGACTTGGATCCCAATTGTGCCGCGTTCTTCGCCGATCATGTTCAGACCTACATCAAATTCGATAACTTCATTGGTATAGTACTATTCCTTCCCTAAAATATTATATCAGACAACTCTTCTTCCTCTTGCGTTGTTGACGCTTCTGGGGTTCTGGGTTTTTCTTTTTGTCGTTTGTTTTCGTCGTTGCTTGATAAATGTTAAATTTTGATTATGATCGAGTCGATGTAAAAAAAACCCTAACCCATATCCATTTCCCTTCTTTTTTTTTGGTGGGGGGGGGGGGGGGGTGGGGGGGGGGGGGGGGGTGGGGAGGATTTACGACCACTGTGAACTTCAATTTTAATAATTGAAGAACCTAATATGTTGGGGTCTATCTTTCGTTGTTCTGTTTTGTCCTGCTTTGTGTTTTATTTGCTTTTGTTTTTGTTGTTTGCTGAGTCAATATTCGGTTAGAGTCAAGTGGCTTAAGTTGGGTTAGTGGTTGTAGTTATTTCCTATTTTCTCGTTTAGTCAGTTCTTTCTTTGTAAGCCATTATAAAAGACACTTGGAGTTCATTAATAAAGGATAAGGGATTCTGCTGCAAATTTGTTTTTCACATTTGGTATCAGAGCAAACAAAGCAAAGTTTGATCCCAGCGAGAAAGATGAGCGACGATAAACACTCACAAAGATTCCTCATTTCGATGGCCACTATGATCATTGGAGCGAGTTAATGGAGAATCTTTTGCGAGCCAAGGGTTTATGGAGTTTGGTAGCCGACGGTTACGCTGAGATAGCAGCAGGGGCTGAAGCAACCGCCGTACAACAAAGAGATCAGGAGGATCTCAAGATGAAGGATCATTAGGTGAAGCATTTTCTGTTTCAAACGATCGATCGCACGGTGTTTGAGCAGATTTTGGATCAGAGAACGTCCAAAGTCATATGGGATTCGATGAAAAGGAAATTTGGGGGCAATGAGAGAGTGAAGCGATCTCTCCTCAACACATTGAGAAGAGACTTTGAGTTTTTATCAATGAAGATGGATTAAACAATCGATGATTACTTTGGGAGAGTAATGGTGGTTTCTAACAAGATGAGAAGCAACGGAGAAGAGATGCCAGATTCGAATATTGTGGAGAAGATTCTTCGAACCTTGACTGCCAAATTCACTTATGTGGTGGTGTCAATAGAGGAGTCTAAAGACATGGGAAACATGTCCATTGATGAACTGCAGAGTTCTTTGTCTATTCATGAACAAAAATTCAAAAAGACACCTCTTGAAGAAGAAATGCAGGCTCTCAATGTTAATGTCCGAGGTAGGGGCAGATGATCCTTTAGAGGCCAAGACAGAGGAAGATATTATGTTTTCAACAAAGCAACGGTTGGGTGTTACAAGTGCCACAACTTGGGACATTTTCAATACGAATGCCCAAGGTGGAACAATGAGGCACATTATGCAGAGATAGATGAGAAAGCATAAGTCTTGTTAATGGCTTATGTGGAACTTCATGGAGCACAACGAAGTGATGCTTGGTTCGTAGATTATGGGTGCTCAAATCACATTTGTGGAGACAAGGACATATTCTCGATAAGTTGAATGTTGCTGGAAAAGGTATGGTGAAATTTGCACTTAAGGGCGTAACCTATACTGTAAGTGATGTGTACTATGTTCCTGAGTTAAGGAACAATTTGCTAAGTCTTGGACAGCTACAAGAGAAAGGGTTGGATGTGTTATTCAAGGGAAGAGAGCAGAAGATGTGCAGCATTTTTCATCGAACAAGAGGAAAGATAGCCGAGCCCATCATGAGTACAAACATGATGTATGTGCTAATCGCTGAAACATGTGAGAATGAAGAAGAAAAATGTTTTCAGATTGATGTCTCCGACAAAACAAAATTGTGGCATCATCGCTATCGTCACCTAAGTTACAAAGGTTTGCTCACTCTGCATAACAAGGAGATGGTCGTGGGCTTGCCAGAGATTCGACAAGTCAAAGCCAAATGTGAAGCTTGTGTGAAAGGAAAGCAACATCGAGTACCTTTCCCTAAGCAAAGCGCATGGAGAGCAACTGAAAAGCTGCAACTCATTCACTCAGACTTGTGCTGTCCAATCACTCCCTCGTCAAACAGCCAGAAGAGGTATCTAATCAGTTTCATTGATGATTTCTCTAGGAAAACTTGGATCTATTTTGTCTTAGAGAAATCGTAAGCTCTTCATCATTTCAAATTGTTCAAAGCATTTGTTGAAAAATAAACTGGAATGTTCATCAAATGTCTAAGAACAAATAGAGGTGGAGAGTATAATTCTGGAGAATTCAAGGAGTTTTGTGAGAAGCATGGAATCAATAGGCAACTAACTACTGTATACACTCCTCAACATAATGGAGTAGCTGAGAGGAAAAATCGAACCATCATGAATATGATAAGGACAGTTTAGCGAGAGAAAGAGATACCAAGATCATTATGGCCTAAAGTTGTACAATGGGCAAATCATGTTCTTAATAGGTCACCTACTGTGGCTGTGAAGACAAAACTTCGGAGGAAACATGGAGTGACAAGAAGCCATCAGTAGAGCATTTCAAAATATTTGGATGTGTGGGACACGTTCACATTTCAGATGTTAAGCGAACCAAACTTGATGACAAGAGTGTGAAATGCATCTTACTAGGCTACAGTAATGCATCCAAAGCTTTCAAGATGTATGATCCAATGGAGAAAAGAATTCACATCAGCCGAGATGTGATATTTGAAGAAAGAGAAGAAGTGGACTTGGAAGAAAAATCATTCGGCTGAACAAGATATTGAGCTTGAGTGGGAAAATGAACAGAATGGGGAGATGAATGAAGAAGGCAATGAGAATGATGCAGAAGCTGAAGATGCAAAAGATGAAAATGTTGAAGTTGAAGCTTAAAACGAAATAGTTCAGCCCCAGCCCCAAGTTGGAGAAACCAGAGTTCGAAGACCGCCAATATGGACTGTTGATTATACTTCAGGAGAGGAACTATCAGATGCAGAGGAAAAAATCAACATGGCAAAGGTTGATGTTTTAAATGTTGATTATCTTGCCTTCATGATCATTTAAAATCCCACAAATTTTCAAGAAGCAGCCAAACATCAAAAGTGGAGAGAGGCGATGGATGCATCAATGAGTTCCATTGAGAAAAATCATACATGGTCTCTCATCTCACTACCGGATGGAGCTAAAGCAATTGGAGTTAAGTGGATTTACAAGACCAAATTTAATGAGCTGGGAGAGGTGGATAAGTTTAAAGCGAGGTTAGTTGTGAAAGGCTATGCACATGAATATGGAGTAGATTACACAGAAGTTTTTGCTCCAGTAGCTCGAATGGATACTGTGAGAATGACTCTAGTTGTAGCTGTTGTAGCTCCACATAGAGGATGGAGAGTCTATCAATTAGACGTCAAGTCTACATTCTTATATGGAGAGCTAGAAGAGGATGTGTACGTGGAACAACCTCAAGGACATAAAATCTCAGAAAAGAAAAAAATGGTCTACAAGTTACACAAAGCTCTCTATGGACTATAACAAACACCAAGAGCTTGGTTTAGTCGCGTAGAAGCTTATTTCATCAAGGAAGACTTCACGAACAGTCCAAATGAATAGACTCTGTTCATCAAGAGAATTGGAGGTAACATTCTGATTGTAAGTGTTTATGTTGATGATTTGCTATTCACGGGGAACAATGATGAGTTGCTGGAGGAGTTTAAGTGTTCAATGGAAAGGGAGTTTAACATGACGGATTTAGGGAAAATGAGGTATTTTCTTAGCATAGAGGTGATACAAAAACCAAAGGAAGGAATCTTCATTTACCAAAGAAAATATGCTGCTGAAGTAATTGATAGGTTTGGGATGCAACACCACAATATGTCTGCAATCCAATTGTTCCGGGTCAAAAGATTGGTCGAGATGAAGTCGGTGAGAAGATTGATTCAACACTGTACAAGCAAATGGTGGGAAGCCTAATGTATCTCACTGCATCACGGCCTGATCTAATGTTTGTGGTATGTTTAATTAGTCTTTTATGGCATCTCCCACTCAATTACATCTTGCTGTGGCAAAGAGAGTTCGGCGATATCTTAAAGGAACGTTGGAGTGTGGCATTTGGGACAAGCATGGAACAATGAGTGACTTGGTAACATACACAGATAACGATTATGTAGGTGATATAGATGATAGCAAGAGCACATCGGGTTACGTGTTTATGATGAGTAGAGGAGTTGTGGCATGGTCTTCACGAAAACAACCTATTGTGACACTCTCCACCACGGAAGCAGAATATGTTGCTGCTATAGCTTGTGCGTGTCAAGCTATTTGGATGAGAAGGATACTAAAGAAGATCAGTCATGTACAAGCTGAAGAAATGGTGGTTTTCTGCGATAACACTTCAACTATCAAGCTATCCAAGAATACAATCATGCACGGAAGGTCCAAGCATATACGGGTACGTTATCATTTTCTGAGGGACTTAACCAAGCAAGGAATCATCAAACTCGCCTACTGCAACACGGAGATGCAGCTTGCGGAGATGATGACAAAACCATTGAAGCTGGTTTCTTTTCAGAAGGCCAGAGCAACATTTGGAATGATTACATTGAGTGAACTGAATCCCTCAGAGATTTAAGTTCAAGGGAGGGTTTGCTGGAGTCTATCTTTTGTTGTTTTGTTTTGTCCTGCTTTGTGTTTCATGTGCTTTTGTTTTTGTTGTTTGCCGAGTCAATGTTCGATTAGAGTCAAGTGGCTTAAGTTGGGTTAGTGGTTGTAGTTGTTTCATATTTTCTCGTTTAGTCAGTTTTTTCTTTGTAAGCCATTATAAAAGGCACTTGGAGTTCATTAATAAAGGATAAGGGATTCTGGTGCAAATCTGTTTTTCACATAATCAACACTAAATTTTGATTTTTTGGTATGGATTTGATATGTTTGTGTATTTTGATTATTAGACCAACACTACAAGATATTGGTTTTATTGAGAAAAAAGTTTAAGACAAAAAATATGCGTCACAAATTTGGGACATTTTAGATACGATGTTGTGACTAATTATATTTTTCACAAACTCGTAGTTATTTCGTCACAATGTTGTGACGGTTTAACTCATGACCGAACTTTGTCACAATTAGTGACGAAAGTATGACGATATTATTGATTATAACCAGTGTGACGATTTTGTGACTAATATATAGTCGCAAATTAGTTACGAATTTATAACGGATATGCGAGTCGCAGTTTGTGACATCAGAGTGACTAAATTGTAGTCACAAATTGGTACTAATGAGTGACATCATATTTTGTTGTAAATAGTTACATAATTTTATAACAATTTCGTCGCAATAGTGATTGATTTAATAATAATTTATTTTGACATAATTTGTAATGAAATAATTGCAATAATATGTTATAGTTGAGTGTCATATTTTTTTGATATTTTTTTTGATAAACGGAACTTAGTAACAATTTTTAAGAAAAAAAAAATCATCTAATTTAAGAGCAAAAGATTTGGTAATAGTTTTTTTATTAATGTATCTTTATTATTATTATTTTAGATAAACTTAAAAGATACTTAATTTTTTTTTTCTTATTAGATAAACTTAAAAAATACTTAACTATTTTTTTTTATTAGATCAAATAAAAAAATACTTAACTATTTCTCATCCATCGACACATATATCTTATATATTGTTATTGTGCAAGAGATCACAGCAGAACAATTGACGAGATCTAGAAGTTTTTGTCCAGCAATTATAAGATTTTCCTTCTCATAGGTACAAGTAAGTTGAATCTAACTTTTTTTCTTTGTGGTATTCTGAAAAGTTTTGTCTTTTATTCGAATTAAACTAGTGTCCATCATCGTTATATCACTTCTCTATCTTGAATCTGTTAGTCAATCCTGTTTGTGCTCCGATGATCTGTGAGAAGTTGACTAATATAATTAATATGGGCTCCTCTGTACGTTTAATTTAATAGTCATATATGATATATCTTTATATTTATTAACTTAGTTTCCCTCTAGATACGTGCTTAAGATAGGTAGTTAATTATAGTTTTTGGTATCATATAGTCATATATATAATAAAATATGTATACATACCGTCATGAGACACGGTGAAAATCTCATATTAACAATCTTATACTAAGACATTTTTTAATATCTCTTTGTTGAGTTGCAACAACAATCGAGTAATATTATAACTGTCTGGTGGACTATTCTATTCGTCAAACAATAAGTCCAGAAGAGTACAAATTAAGGTTACGTATTTATATATATATATATATTTCTTAAATGCTTTTTAATTTCTCTTGGATTTATAATGCTAATAATTTTCTTATACAAGTTATTAAGTTTTTGAAATTCGTTTTTGATACTTTAGGTTTTAGTTTCATGTCGTCGAATAACAACATTCCGGCAACAAGACGTTGGATATATGAAAGAATCGATCACCCAATTAATGTCGTTTCAAAAGAATTTTGCTAAGGATTGGAAAATTATATAAGATTTTGCTAAGAGTCAACCTTTATTTCTTAAGAAAGGCAAACTGTTTTGTCTTTGTTTGAAGTGTGAGAATGGAAATATGTTGGATAAGCAGACCGTGACGAGTCACTTATATAACAGAGGATTTATGCTTAACTATTCAGTTTGGATTTCTTATGGAGAAGATTACAATATTGCAGACAATCATTATGCTACCGAATATGCTTTTGGGTCTGAGTCTCACACGGAGCCAGTGAATCCTTTTGTGACAATGGTTTCAGATGCATTTGATAATGCATAATCAAGATTTAGTCAAAACATGGAAGAAGAGCCTAATGCTGAAGCAAAAAAGTTTTATGATATTTTGGATGCTGCAAAAAATCCAGTTTATGATGGATGTAAAGAAGGTCTTTCGCAACTATCTTTAGCAGCTCAACTCATGAGTTTGAAGACGGATTATAATCTGCCTCAAAACTATATGGATGCTATTTCTCAAATGGTGAAAGAATATTGTCTGGAAGGTAACAACTCAATGAATTCGTACTATGATATAAAGAAGCTTATGCGGTCTTTGGGTTTACCTTATCACAAAATTGACGTTTGTCAAGATAATTGCATGATTTTTTGGAAAGATGATGCATCAAAAGAGAATTGTCAGTTCTGTGGTAAAGATAGATTTCGTCCTACTCAAAAGTCTGTGCAGAAAAGAGTTGCATATCGCCAGATGTTTTACTTGTCGATAGTCGATAGATTAAAGAGATTGTATCAATCTGATAATACAGCAAAAGATATGAGATGGCACGCAGAACACTCAGTGAAGAGCGGAGAAATGTCTCATCCATCAGATGGAGAAGCATGGAAACATTTTCATGAGGTATACCCTGATTTTGCATGAAAACATTTTCATGAGGTATACCTTGGGTTATGTACAGATGGTTTTAATCCATTTGGTATGTTAGGACATAATTACTCATTGTGGCCGGTAATTTTGACTCCGTATAATCTGCCACCTGACATGTGCATGAAACAAGAATTTATGTTTCTATCAGTTCTAGTTCCTGGTCCAAATCATCCTAAGAGAAGTCTTGATATTTTTCTTCAACCATTGATAGAAGAATTGAAAGGTTTGTAGTTTAACGGCGTTCAGGCATATGATCGTTATACAAAGCATAACTTTCTTTTACGCGCTGTACTTATGTGGACAATAAGCGACTTTCCAGCTTATGGTATGCTTTTGGGTTGGACAACTCATGGTCGGTTGGCTTGTCCTTTAAAAATATGATAAGAATAATGACAAATTTTAAGCACAAAAGACTACGTCATAACTAGCGACGGATTTAAAACAATATAATAGTCACAAAATATTACGTATTGGTGACGATGTTTTTAGTCGATAATTGTGACGTTTAAGCAACATTTTTTAAGTCATTGCTTGTGGTGATTTAGTGATTATAGTTCTGTTGTAATAAGTGATATAATTGAGACGTTATGATAGTTACGATATATGACAATTTGAGACTATATTTTTAGTCGGTAATTGTGACGATTAAGCAACGATTTTTTAGTCATCACTTGTGACGATTAAGTGGCTACAATTCTGTTGTAATGAGTGACATAATTGAGACGTTATGAGACTATCTTTCTAGTGGGTAATTGTAACGTTTTTGTTATGTTATTTCGCGTCACTGGTTGTGACAAAATAGTTACTAGATATATTCGTCATAATATTGTGACGTTTTTGTTTTAAAAAAAAAATTGTTACGATTGTATTGCAACCGTTTACAGTTTGTCACAAATTCGTCACAACATTTTTATTGTTACAAAATTGTTTATGTTGTGACAAATTATTTCTTATCAATAAATGCTTTTTTTTAAGTGCAAAACCACATTTCATGAGCTTCAAGGGAAATATAACTCATCACTATGTCGTCTTCAGGATCGATGAATCAAAAAAAGAAGTCGTTGAGAAAACTGGAAACCCCTGCAGAAAGCTATGTTGCAGTCTTAGCTTCTCTTCCCAACACTGATCGCAGATACGTTGATTGTGACTTCAATTTCTTCATTACTTGGTTAGTTTAATTTGATTACCTCTCTTTTTATATTTCCCATTAAAAAGCGTAAGACTTTTGATGAGTTAAAGCTGAACATTTTGATTGGGACTTATGTTGTAGGTCTCCTTCGACTTCTCAAATTAGGGCGAATGTGTTTTGGATGACCAATTTAGGAGGGAGCTTAAAGGGATTCACTATGAGATTTAAGCTACTGATCTTACTGAGGTTGATTTTGAAGTGTTACACGAACGAGCAAACAAGACTGTATCTTCTCACAAGTTATGGTAATGTAATGATTAGTCTCATTCTATTGTCATCAGATTGTTCGTGTTCTCGTGGATGGATATGTGTAAGCACAGTTTCATGTTTTATGTCAATTGTATAATCTCAATTGTTGGTTCCTTGGTATTAGGTTTTTTAAGGGATCAATTGTGGAAGAAAGAGAGCATGCTGAGAAGTTAATGGAGAGTATCAGGTCCTAGATAAAACTATGTCCTTTTTTCTCTAATTCATAAGTCATAATTGGAGCTTAATAAGTGCTAAGATGTTTTGGTTTTTCTATAAATTGCAGAACAATAGTGGTGGGAATGTCAAGTTACAGTTCGTTGTGATGCCTCTCTTAGAGTTTGAACATGTTGATAAAGGAGATTCTTTATACGGTAAGCTCATAAGTTGCTACCACTTTGTATCTATTGACTTATAAGAACTAAGTTATATATTAATTGCTTTTTCAAGTGTGACAAAATCTGTTTACTTTTTCATATGTGGCAAAAGCAATCATTAACCTCACATGTTATTGTCTCGTGTGAACATGTAAGTCTCCCTTTCTTATCTCACCATACATATTGACCATCCTATTTTCTTTTTGAATATCATTATTCTTTTCTTTGTGTTAACTAAGTTTGATAGGGGCACACTGTTTTGGGTGTCTTCTTTATAATCAAGCTTTAATTTTTCTATTTATGGTTGTATGTGAATTTGACTGGGAGTTTCACAAATTTGAGGTGTGCGTTTGGCTTTTTCTGTAACCACAAAACTTAAAATCACTTATTCATTTGGTTCAAGAGAGTTTAAATTGTATTCATTGTATCTTAAGTCTTGAGATGGATTTTTGTGCATCAATTTCAGGAATTTGTTGCTAGAGTGATTGAAGAGGGAGAATTATCTGTGGAACAAAAGAGTGAATCCAAAGTAAGTTTGAGATGTAACACAATTTTCAATTCATGACGCTGAATATATCTGTAATTACCATTGTTCTTTTGCTTATTACTTTGGTAAAAAATTTGTCATAGTGCGTGTTCCAGCAACAATGAGAGCTAAATGAAAGGTAAAAATATAATCTGACTGAGATAATATATGTAAGCCACATTTTATGTGAAATTTGTTTGTTAAAGGAAGTATTATTCTTTTAGGCAAAAGAAGCTCAAGTGAAACAAAAGGAAGGTGGATGCTAGAGTGAAACAAAAGGAAGGTGAAAACTCGAGTAAAAATATAATCTGACTGAGATATAATTAACAAATAAAAATTATGTTAAAATTTAACTCCTGAATGCCAGCTCATGTTATCAATTAACATACATTAACTTCAATTACTCTACTAATAATTTACATGCACTACATTCTAACACCATAAAATAATTATAATTTATTTATTTTATACAATAACAAATTACAATTTAAAAAATATTGCATCCGAGCGCGAATTAACAATCTAGTTAGGTATAAACAATAACGTCGTAAAACGTGATATAAGTTTTCACAAAAACAACCTGTAATTATTTAATTTTCTAATTAACCCATTTACAAAAATAAAGTCAATAATAAGAAGTTGTACGTTTCCTCTTATTCTAATCAAATTTTAACAAGAGAAATTAACAATTACAGATCTTAAAAAGTCACGTACACAAGTTTATTCCCACTACAAAACATCTGCATTGCTTTGTTTAGACAGGACTGTTAACGTGCATCAATCTAATTGATAGAAAGGAAAAGATTCAAAGTCTGTGTGGAAAACATCAATCTGTGTTCAACATAAACCAAAAACAGAAACCAAAGGAAAACCAGCAAAAACAGAAAAGATAGATATGTGGAGTTTAAATAGTTCAAGATCATAAATTAAAAGTTTTTATAATTATAATAAAGAAGCACTAGCAACTGAGGACTGAATCTCACAGGATCTCTGTTCCTTCAAGTCTCTTCCTTGATTTTCTTCGCAATCAAGTTCCAAAACGCAGAGTTCAAAACAGAGGATGTCAACAAGGAAGCTCTCATCAGACTCATTGCCTGATTTAGAGACAAAGTTAGTCAAGAAAGCAAGGGAGAGCAAGTAAAATTGTATTACTTGAGAAAGAAAAACATAACCTCGGCTTCACGGATGCTAATTACTTGCGCACCTCCAGATCATCTGCCTGAATCTGCAACTTCTTCAGAAGGCAAATAGATGTCCTTAAGGAATTCCTAGGTGTGATTAACAGATCATCTGTAACTGTAAACCTTGTTCCTCTCTTCACAAACCCACTACCATTCTCTGGCTGATCTTTACCCCGAGATCTTGGATCAATCAAAGTCACAGGAACTAGTGTGTCCTTTCGATAGAGCAGAGTCCGATCAGCATCTGTAGTCAAACTATAGTCCGGTTGCCTAGTGATTGGAATTCCTTCAACGGTAGTACACCGGTGGTTCTTCAGTGGTGATATCAGACAACTGCTTCTGACATTTATAGTAATAAGTAAGCACACATTTGGAAGCTGTATCAACAAAACTCAAGTCTTTGAAGCTTCCGCGCAAATTTCCAATGCACCCTCTAAATTAATATCACATAAAAAGTCCACAAGGACAGCAAGAAAAGTGAAGAGAAGATCAACAAAGTCTTCTCCACATTCAACATATAAAATCTTCATGTCCTGCTTCCTTACTATTGCATCCATTTCCAAAGTAAATTCTTGTTTTGCATCATCTGCTTTTACCTTCACACCTGGACTCAAAACCTTGTGTATGATATTCACATCATGTGGACTTTGCTTCTTCAAGAAAGTTTTTGTCAAGAGAACATATACTCCAGAAGAGAAGAGTCATGATCTATTCAACACACCAAAAAAAAAATGTCAGTACCATAGAAGCTAAAAAATGTGTTTTATATACCATAGACCATAGTAGACAATAAAAAAGAAGATACCTCTTCGAGACCAATATCAAGAAACCGTTTACAAAGCTTACTAACATTAGAACAACCAAGACGATTGAGCGTTTTCAAGACGAGACCAGTAGAACCAACAGACACAAGCACGTCGCCGGTGATGATGAATGAAGACCTGCCTTTGACAAATACTCCATCAACATCATTTTGTAGGCTACCTGCTAATTGATCTTTTTCAGATAATTCAATTTTCTGGTCCATCAACTCTCCACATACACACTCAGAACAGCTAAAGTTACTGCACAAGTTGCAGGCTGCGAACGAATGGCACTTAAAGTACTTGAGATCATCAGCAGGGTTTATGTTGACAAAATCTCTACCAGCCTCAGCCAAAAAGACCTTGTTCTTCTCTTCATCAATTAATAGTCTCAAGGTAAACTTCGGATCTTCTGAGATTTCAGCCATCAATATCAACGAGATAAGCAAAACTAGATAAAATATTTCAAAGACACTCCTAAAACACAAGTAGGATATATACTCATATATATATTCAATCCCGTAGGCTCCATCTTTAAGAGGAACAATAATTGTTCATCAATACCCAAGAGCCAGAACACTTTTAAGTTATTATTCGATACGATGAACCAAATTCAAGAGCGATTAAACTCTGACATTTGAATGAACATCAATAATGAGTCATCAACACTCAAAGAGCCATTAAAAAGCAAACCTTTGAGCTTCCCCTTGATATCGAAATCGGAATTTTTATGAGACTCTGTTTAAAATCAAATCTGACTTTTCATCTTTTCTCCCAAAGAGATTCTAACACTTCCCAAAACTTTTGGGAATTAGTGATTCACTAAAATCAAAATCAATCCTTCAAGCATCTCCATGTATACAGAGATTAACGAAAATGTTGTAAATTCATACAAGTAGCTAAATTGAAAAGATTATACAGAGTAGATGTCCCAAAAAACTAATATAGGAACTGAAACAGTCAGATGCTAATCAGAAGATTAGACAAAAGCCGATGTCTCAAAAAACCTACATAGTAACTGAAGCAGTTAGATGCTAAAAAAAGGTTCTGTAGTGATCAAATCCAGCAAGAACATGAACTTTCGGTTTGATCATTGCTTCTCAAGTCTCAGTCTCAATCTTCGGCTTCTTAAAAAACCGGCATTGAGGATCACTTGTTGAAGCTGATTCTATAGCTAGCAGACCAGTGCTTAAGGCAGAGGATGTCACCATTGAAGCTCCCAATAATCTGATGACCTGCAAATGCATGTATAGGATCGATGGATGTAATTAGGTACTATGTATAAAAGTTGCAATCAAAGAAAGAATCTTTCACTAGCTTTTACCTCTTCTTTTGTCATATTGATCACTCGAATTTCAACATCATCTAGTCGGGTCTGTTTCTCCTTTAGGAATCCAATGGTTGAGGTTGAGTTCGAAGGAGTAATGACCAGATCATCTGTCACCATGAACTTTGTCCCTCTCTTCACAAATCCACTTGATTCAGCATTGTCATTGCCTTCGGTTTTTGGATCTATTGAAGTAACAGGCACGAGTTTATCCCAGTCATACACAAGTCGCTTACCAGAGTTTTCAGACAAACAGTACTCTCTAAAATGATCCACAGAGAAGGATACAAAACGGTAATAAGTTGGTGGCTGACGGGTAGTGACAACATCATTTAGCAGCTGCTTCTGACACTTGTAGTAATGAGGAAGAACACATTTAAAAGCTGAAGCTTCTCTTCCGGAATCAACACTCAAATCCTTGAAACTTTTGCACAAGTTTCCAATGCATCCAAGGATGATTCCGCTGCCCGAGATTTCCCATACAGATTCAAGAGGCATAGCAAGAAAAGTGAGAAGAAGATCAACAAAGTCTTCCCCACATTCAACATACAGAATGTTCCCTTCCTCTTTCCTAACATATGCATTCAGCGTTATCGTTTGATCAGCTTTTGATTCCTCTCTATCTTCACTGCGAGAAGGACTCAGCGTTTTATGAATCCTCTTCATACCACATGAGCTTGTCTTTTTCAGAAATGTATCGCTCAATGGAGTATCCGATGTGAACAAACACACCAGCAAAGTCGCTACCTAAAACATTTTGAAGAAACTGGCTTAAGAACATGAAAGGTAAAATCTAGTAGTAGTAGAAGAAGAAGAAGAATACCTCCTGGAGATTAACCTCGAGAATCATTTCAACCAACTTATCGCAATCTGCATAGCCAAGATCTTTAAGAACATTAAGTGTTGACCCAACAGAGTTAACTTGCACTTTGAAATCATCAGTAATTATGAATGAAGTATGACCACTCCTCACAAATACTCCACCTTCAGAACCATTTCCTACATTTGCTCGGCCTCCTTCTCCTTGAAACTGAAGCACTTCATCCATCAAATTTCCACAGCTACATTTCGAGGTACTGAAATTGCTATACCCTTTGCTACATTGTCCGCTTCGCACAAACATAGGGCACATGAAACACTTGGTAGCCTCGGAATCATCTATCCTCAGCTTAACCTTTTGACATTTCTCCTGATTCAAACTCCCCGGATACAAAAGCATTTGCTTGCAAGCTTCAGTACTGAAATGCTTCATGCCCATACTCACAACACTTCCATAGATGTTATTGAAACAACCTATGGCTATTGACTGTGACTTCTGATGCATCTCCAGCAATCTAACGATTGTTCCCATAGGCAAAGTCGAAAAGCTAAAGAGTATATCGACGAAATCTTGACCCGCCTCAGCGAATACAACCTTGTTTTTCTCTTCATCTATGAGTAGTTTCAAGTTAATCACCGGATTCTCCATTTCATCAGACATCTTTCGATTCAAAATCTGCATTGAAACAATTCAAAAACAGGTCAAGGTTTTACACATACAAAACAATCAAGATAGTACCCAAAATCAGAGCCATGTTTGAGACAAAATTCGCATTGATAAAGTTAAAAAAGGTGAGGTTTTTACACATGCAGATCAATCTACTATCTTTAATCGGATAGATCATGAACAGAATCTGGTACCCAGAAAACGAAAAAGGCGGGTTCTGTTCATATGTGCTAAAATACGCAATGAGACTAACAATGAACAGAAATCTTAAAAGAAGATAGACTTATGTCACAAAACAAGAATGGGTTTTTTTCGCTTAGAGACAGAGGAAACTGCAAAACCGATCAATTCCTGGGAAAAGCTTGCGTTGTAGATTCTCGAGAAAATGCAAGAAAACAAGAGAGAAGGGAAAACGAAGACGACCGTATGAACATTCAACAAAACGAGCAATATTGCTACGAAAGTTAGCACCTTTAAGCTAAATTTGTTCCTTTTGGTTGAGATTTGACAGTGAATTAAGCAATTGTACTCTCTAGATAGGAGTTAGGGTTTGTAAACAGTGAACGTCGAGGAAGACGAATAGACGAATAGACGAATGGTGGAGGAGAGAAGCGGGAAAACATATATAAGGTTTTCAATATATTAAATGTGTAATTAAAGATTAGAAATGGTTCTAACTTTAACCGTTACAGTTCTCATAATTTAACCGAATATTTAAGAGGATGTTTTAGATATATTCAAAATATCAAATACAATATAGTTTCTATATTTTATTATAAGTATACTGTATTAGATAGGAGACTATATTTCGAAAAAAAAATATTTAATTTTGTACAAAAATTTGCCAAAACAACATTAATATATACTCCGACTATAGTTAAAGATGTTTTTATTGATCAAGAGTTAAAGTTGTACCAGTTTTTTTTTTTTCCCTCATTTATTTGGGCTTTTATGAACATTTATTTGGGCCGTAATGGGTCCATTGTAAACTCAGTCCAATTCAAACCAAATCACAGCCGGATCCGATCCGGGTCCTTGAGAGTCACAGTAACGGCGTCGTTTCTGTCTGAGCTCTTCTCTCTTGAGTGGTGGTGGGGAGCTTTGAGAAAAATTCAGAACCCATGAAGAGCCAAACAGAGTTTTCAAAGTTTCCATTTTTTTTTTTCTCAATCGAAATCAAATTGAGCTCTCTGTTTACCAGAAAAAAATGGTTGTTCACCGGATAATACCTTTCAGAATCTCCCGCGTGAAAGACTCTCTCACTCGATTTAAACCTCTCAAAACCTTGACAACATCTTCATCACCATCTCCCGAATTCGAACCCTCTTCGCCTTCGGATTCGGATTCGTTCTTGGTGGAGAAGATTTGTTTCAGTTTGAAGCAAGGTAATAATAATGTGAGAAATCACCTGATTCGATTAAACCCTTTAGCCGTCGTTGAGGTTCTGTACCGTTGCCGCAATGATTTAAGTTTAGGTCAAAGGTTCGTGGATCAATTAGGGTTAAATTTTCCGAATTTCAAGCATACGTCTTTGTCTTTAAGCGCGATGATTCATATCTTGGTGAGGAGTGGAAGATTATCGGATGCTCAGGGTTGTGTTCTTAGGATGATTAGGAGGAGTGGTGTTTCTAGGGCAGAGATTGTGAATTCCTTGGTTTCAACTTATAGTAACTGTGGTTCGAATGATTCGGTTTTCGATTTGTTGATTAGGACTTATGTGCAGGCTAGAAAGCTTAGAGAAGCACATGAGGCTTTTACATTGCTGAGAAGCAAAGGTTTCACCGTTTCTATCGATGCGTGTAACGCTCTCATCGGGAGCTTGGTGAGGATCGGGTGGGTAGAATTGGCTTGGGGTGTTTATCAGGAGATTTCTCGGAGTGGTGTTGGTACTAATGTTTATACTCTCAATATCATGGTAAATGCTTTGTGCAAAGATGGTAAAATGGGAAAAGTCGGAACTTTTCTGTCTGAAGTGCAGGAGAAAGGAGTTTATCCGGATATTGTAACATATAATACATTGATTAGTGCATACTCTAGTAAAGGTCTCATGGATGAGGCATTTGAGTTGATGAATGATATGCCAAGCAAAGGGTTTAGTCCTGGTGTTTATACTTATAATACTATGATAAATGGACTGTGTAAGCATGGGAAATACGAGAGAGCCAAGGAAGTTTTCGTTGAGATGTTAAGATCCAGGTTGAGTCCTGACTCCACTACCTACAGATCGTTGCTGATGGAAGCTTGTAAGAAGGGAGATGCAGTTGAAACAGAAAAGATTTTCAGTGATATGAGATCTAGGGATATTGTTCCGGATTTGGTTTGCTTTAGCTCGATGATGAGTCTTTTTGCTCGGAGTGGAAATCTCGACAAGGCATTAGTGTATTTTAACAATGTGAAGGATGCTGGTCTGATTCCTGACAATGTGATCTACACCATTCTTATCCAAGGGTATTGTAAAAAAGGTATGATCTCTGAAGCTATGAATTTGAGAAATGAAATGCTTCGGCAGGGTTGTGCTATGGATGTTGTTACGTACAACACCATTTTGCACGGCTTATGCAAACGGAAAATGTTGGGTGAAGCGGATAAATTGTTCAACGAAATGACCGAAAGAGGTTTGTTTCCAGATTCTTACACTTTAACCATACTGATTGATGGACATTGTAAGCTAGGGAATCTGCAAAACGCAATGGAGCTTTTTAAAAAGATGAAGGAAAAGAGAATCAAACTCGATGTTGTGACATACAACACGCTGTTAGATGGGTTTGGTAAAGTAGGTGATATCGATACAGCAAAAGAGATATGGGCAGATATGGTATCAAGAGATATACTTCCCACTCCAATATCTTACAGCATTATGGTTAATGCGTTGTGCAGTAAAGGCCATCTTTCTGAGGCATTTCGAGTTTGGGATGAAATGATCAGTAAAAGTATAAAGCCAACGGTCATGATTTGTAACTCTGTGATAAAAGGATATTGCCGCTCTGGTAATGCCTCAGATGGAGAAAGCTTTCTGGTGAAGATGATCTCAGAAGGTTTTGTGCCGGATTGCATCAGTTACAACACATTGATATACGGTTTTGTTAAAGAAGAAAACATGAGCAAAGCTTTTGGTTTGGTGAAGAAGATGGAGGAGAAGCAAGGAGGATTAGTGCCTGATGTCTTTACATACAATTCGATCTTACATGGGTTTTGTAGACAAAATCAAATGAAAGAAGCCGAGGTTGTGCTAAGGAAGATGATCGAAAGAGGTGTAGAACCTGATAGGTCAACGTATACTTCTCTGATCAATGGATTTGTTTCTCAAGATAACTTAACAGAAGCATTTCGGTTTCACGATGAGATGTTGCAGAGGGGATTCTCTCCTGATGATCAATTCTGAATCCGTTTCTTTGTAATCTTGCTGAGTTCTGTGGCGATTACTCTACTTGTGTAGCTCCAAAATGGTCCTAAATTGAGTTGATATCGATGCTTTTTGGTCAAAGGACCTTACTGCAGAAGCTCGATGAACTTGATTTTCTTAAATAGCAAATGGTACCCGTACTTCATAACATTTCATATTAGGAAGAATCAAGAATGGTTTTAATTAAATTGAAAAGTAAAATGGAAAAATGAGCCGCGGCTAAAACGACGTGTCGGTGATGACGGTGGTCGGTGGGGGACGGGGAACAAGAACAACACTCCATACGCGTTTGTTCTATCAGACATGAGTTGTATAACAAACAAAACATATTCTACGTATCAATCAAATTAAGAAAAAGAATAGTTCCTTAAAGTTTCTGAAATTTCGTGTATTTTTAAAACTCAGATTCATTGAAGGGTTTTAAAACAGTCAAATGTATATGACAATTGTTAATTGTTATATTATAGCTTTATCCAACATCCGTATATTAAACTATAAATACATTAAATCTTTTGAAGGGATTGAAACATAATGTTGAACTCGATAAGATTTTTCGGATGTACATATACGGTATGAGCTATATCAACAATCCTCGTATGAGATACACGAAAATTTGATACGAATTAAGAATCGGAATTATGGGATATATAGAATTTGCCAACCCTAACAACAACCATCCCAAGTCCCAACTACGAACCTTTAGTTTTCAGGTGTAGGTGAGAGACATTGACTTCACCAAAAACTAAATAAAGTGAAGACAATTGAGACTTCCACCTAAATGGCGCGTGGCCCCCACTCGCAACCTCTTTCTATGATTCGCAATATAAATACTAGTATATTATACACGTTGACATATACATACATAACTCACACATGTGTTTGTGTGTGTCTCGATAGTGCTTATAGAGAATGGGTCAATTTTGAGTCTCGAAGTCCATTTTTAAAAGCGTGTTATGATGTCGACCAAAAGTCCAATGGTTATACTTATAGTGAGTCTGGTCCCTTTTGAGTTTTGACGTCACCGGAGTTCGAACTCCACTTCCACTTTTGTTGTTTTAAATGTTTAAAAAATAATGTCGTTTGGATCGGTTTATGAGAAGAGCTGGTTGAGAGAACGTGGAAATTCGCGGTTCGGAGTGTTATATGGTCTTGAGACCAGAACATAATGTTAGACTCTGGATTCTTCCACTAAACTATAATTAATAAGTCATTTGTTTGATTGGCTTTTAATTGTTTTAAAGTTCATCATCTTAGGTACGTTACCATCTTAAATATGCTACCTTACCGGTTGATGAATATTAAAGTATTTTAAATTGGTTTATTAGTTTCTTATAGAAGTTAATTACATAAACGTCTTTATAGGATATTGAGAATACACGTCAAGAGACAATGTATAACTTTTTCATAATTCACGTGAGATTTAATCCGGGACTCGTGTTAGTATATGAAACATGCAACAATTATATAATTTTTGTGGTGTCTAATGGAAATGATTTACAATTACATGAAGATGACTAGTTGATTGCTATCACTTTGGTTATAGGTCAGGTATCAAAATCAATGAGTTCGAAATTCTATCTATATTAGTTATTTTCTAATATAGGTCTAAACTTTTAGACACAAAACGCATATGTGACTTATTTATCGTCAAGGCGTTAAGCTTATGAGTTAATGGGCTATGATTATACCGGATTAACCATTAATTAACGATAGAACTATAATTCGAGCTCAGAAGTAAAGGATAAAAAACTGTGTTTGATAGTTGATACTACTATTACTATCTCATAATAATTATTTTTATTTAACTTTGATGGAACTCCAACGGTTACCAAACTAAGTGGGTTGTATTTGTTAAATATATAAACAAGTCTTATTGAGACGTGTCTATTTGTTATCTTGGAACTGCCACGTCGCGTATTTAGTTCGTACATAGTTGAGGATATACAAATATACGGATCTTACGATCTTTTGGTAAAAAAATAAACCACTTGGTAAAAAAGCTCTATGAAAAACGGAGGTGATCGTATATTAATGCATTTAGTTTTGTATAGTAGTATTTGAATTTTATTCGGTATGGGTATCATATTAATCAAGAAAATGACGTAGGAAGAGGACAAAGCAATTTAGGAAATCGAGGAACGTTCGAATTTATCCTAAAGGTCTTTTCACTTTAAATACTCAAAACTTACATAAAGGCCATCATTGCAATTATCGTAATATTGTTTCACATGTAATTTGCCATACTCTTTTTTCTTAATTTTTCTTTTGTAGCTTTACTACCCATATTTTCTGCTTCATTTCAATCGATTTTTGTTTAAAGGAATAAATATGACAACGTTAATATTTTTTTACCTCTTTTAAGATAAACGAATTATGATTTATAAATGTCACTATATGGGAATCGTATGATTTGTATACGAATGGAAACCCTAACTATTTAATAATTAGCTACACGTAATCTCTAGCGTATAGTGATTTCATTTTTCTACTTTGTTCTTAGAAAGGAAAAGATAAATGCGTGATAAGTAATGTGACAGGCTAACTAAATGTTGAATAAAGTAACAAAACTAAATAGCTACTTAGCTAGTAAGCGACCGAGTTTATCTAAACTGCCCCTTTTTTTAGGATTTTAACATTAAGAAATAAGGACAATTGACTGCATGATAAATACACTTGCTATTTTTATGTATAGTGTTAATAATTAATAATGGAATTGGTCAGTCACTACGTAAATTAGCTTAGTGAGTATTGGTTAAAAGACTTAAATCTAAAAAAGAAAGTTGACATAAATATTACAATCTGATGCATTAAAATCCATACTTAATTTGGAAGGACTTTGAATACTTCAGTTTAACCCTTTTTTAGATATACAACTGAGCGCTGCTAGATTAGTAAAATACATTACAACTACTATTCGATTTTATTATATATAAAATTTTCAATAGGTTAAATATCTAAATACGATATACTGAACCCAACAAAAAAATAATAGTTTTTTTTTATGATTTGATTTTTATTGTACTGTGATTTACTTATATAGTTATATTGCAATATATTAATATAATGATCTTATTTAGGTTATCGCAATAATTATATTTCACTGAATCTAGATATCTATCAAATACGGAGATTTCAGTTTAAATGAAAACTGTTTGTTAGTTGAAAAAGTTAAATATTAAAAGTTAAATTTTATAAAACTAACTATACTTATCTTTCGACGACGTGCAACCAATTGACTTATGCATATTTATTTCAATAATAACACCAAAACTAAAACAGTATATACGAAATGTTGAATTTAATAATCTAACAAATCATTAATGTGCAAATCTATTGCTTTCTAAATTATACGTGTCAAGTAGTTACTAGTTAGGCAAATGCAATGAATATTAACCAATCCAATATTGTTAAAATATAGAAGATATTTATTTAAAATAAGAAATCAGTAATTATCAACTACGTCTCAAGACGTTATCCACCAAAAAAACGAAAAAAAAAAAAACTATACACTCGAGAATTTTTTTTTTTAAAACCTTACTTCAACTAGGTCGAAATTTATATACTTGTTTAAAGATATAAAATAATAAAAAATACATAATTAGAAGAAAACAAATTCGACTGATAAATTGTGAAGATTTCCTAGAACTTTAGAAGCAATTTTCGTCCTTATACACCAGTGATCAATAACGACGGTTTTACCATGTGAATTAAAGAAAACTCTAAATAACAAAGTAGCATAAAACGACTTTTATATTCGACAAAAAAAAAACGACTTTTATTTTCGACAAAATAAAAACGACTTTTTAGCTTTGTAGCTCATATATATAAGTATTGGGCCCTAAATATATTGGAGAAGGAAAGAGAGAGGAAAAATAGAATTCGAGAGAGATTGTTTTGTCTGCTCGGCCTGAGATCACGCTGAGAGTTATATATATATATATATATATAAACAGAGAGAAGAAGAAAACTAATTTTCATTTACAACAATGGAGAATCATCATTGATTCCAAAATTTTCTCTTCCTAATCGATTCTTTTTCATTTTTCCTTGTAAAGGTTTCTAAAAAATCCCCTGTTTTTTCCGGCGGCCACATGTCAGTCGGCGTTCCGGTGAATCCGTCGAGCAGCAGCCAATTACCGGCGGCGCCAACAACAACAACAAGACGCCGCGTGGCTGATTCTCAAGAAGATCATTGCCACGTCAACACCGTCGGAGGAAACGCAGTCGTTTACGTCCCCGACGAGGAAGAAACCGCCACGAGCTGCGGCGGAGGCGGAGGAGGATCATTGTCGTGTTGTCCTAGTGGTTCCCACCACAATTACCTCGTCGGGTTCCTCTCTCTCCGAAAATTCAGGCTCGTGTGGATGCTTATGGTTGAGAACAAATCTCAATGGACGGCTGGGATTGCTCGTAACATGAGATCAGCGACCAATCTTGGCCGTTTGATTCTAACTTTATTGTCCATCCTCGTCGTCACTTTTTTCCTCATCGTTGCTCTCTCTGGCGGCGCTGGACGGCGACGAAGACACGTGGAGAAACACGAGTTTGTCGTTTCAATTCATCCCAGACCAACGGTTGAGAAGATCATTAAAGAAGATGATTCATCCAGTTCCTTTGAAGTCCTCGTTCCTAAGACAAGATCGGTAAGCTCATAACAGAGTCAATAAAAGTTTTAATTTACGCGTTTTGATTTTTTTGTTCAAGTTTTTTTTTTACCCGGAGGGAAAAAAACAGAACCATGTTTACGATTCTGTTCGTGTCGACAAAAATTCGGAGCTAAATCTAATTAAAAAAAACATACAAATTTTGTATTTTCTTATTAGTGGATTAGTTTTCGTAAAAGGAAATTTCTAAAGTTCGTTAAAGAATATTTTTTTCCAAATACGAAGTCATCGTGGGTCTCTTCCGTTCGTCGTTGAATTTTCTAGCGGTTGACTTCATTTATTTACTTGTTTAATAACTAATCCAATATTTGTCCAAGCTAATCACACAGAAACAGCTTTTGAACATTATTATTAGGACGTTGGCCCATTGGGCTTATTCATTATTGTGAACTAATTTTGTTTTTGTTGCATGTTGCTAACAGATCCCAGAGATTTGGAATCAACCAGAGACTGGGAACTATCAGAAATGCATGGCTCGTCCTAAGAACCAGAGTAAGTTTCCTCATTTCTTCTCTTCATTTCCGAAAACACCGAGAAATTTTCGGCCTAATAATCGGTTTTACTTCGTTTTAGGACCAGTCAAGCAAACCAATGGGTACCTTCTCGTTCACGCCAATGGTGGTCTGAATCAGATGAGAACTGGTGTAAGTCTCTTTCTTCTGCTTTATGTTTCCACTTACAGCATAAGATTTTCTCGAATCCTCACTTAATTTCTTCTTCACAGATATGCGATATGGTCGCAATCGCTAAAATCATGAACGCAACTCTTGTTCTTCCGTTTCTTGACCATTCATCTTTCTGGAGTGATCCAAGGTAACAATCATCATCGATTAATTCAACATCATCATCATCATCATCATCATAATCATCATCTAATTAAGTTCTGTTTTCAGCACGTTTAAGGACATTTTCGACTGGAAACATTTCATTAAAGTACTAGCAGAAGATGTCAATATTGTCGAGTATTTACCGCAAGAATTTGCTTCGATCAAGCCTCTTGAAAAGAATCCTGTGTCCTGGTCTAAGGTAATTTTATTCATCTGCTTTTAGCTTCTCTGTTTTCTCTTAGGTTATTCAGCGATTTCAATTAACTCTGTTATGGTTTGATTGCGCGCAGTCGAGTTATTACAGAAACTCAATCTCCAAGTTACTGAAGAAGCATAAGGTGATTGTATTCAATCACACTGATTCTCGGCTAGCGAACAACAGTCCACCTCCTTCGATCCAGCGGCTTAGATGTCGCGCAAACTATGAAGCTCTTCGTTACTCTGAAGATATAGAGAATCTAAGCAATGTTCTCTCGTCAAGACTTAGAGAAAACAACGAACCCTACCTCGCTCTTCACTTGCGGTACAAGCTACCACTATTACTACTCTCTCTCTCTCTCTCTCTCTAATGAGTGTTGCTGAGAATCATCAATTAATCAAAAATTTCCTTGTAGGTACGAGAAAGATATGCTGGCGTTTACCGGATGCAATCACAGTCTATCCCATGAGGAATCAATTGATCTTGAGAAAATGAGGTATAGTATTCCACATTGGAAAGAAAAAGTGATCAATGGTACAGAACGGCGTCTTGAAGGTAATTGCCCTATGACGCCGCGTGAAGCTGCGGTCTTCCTCAAGGCGATGGGGTTTCCTTCGACCACGAAAATTTACATTGTTGCAGGAAAGATCTACGGGCAGAACAGTATGACTGCGTTCCACGAAGAGTTCCCAAACGTTTTCTTTCACTCTACATTGGCCACCGAGGAAGAGCTTTCGACTATTAAACCTTACCAAAACAGATTAGCTGCTCTTGATTACAATTTAGCACTCGAAAGCGATGTTTTTGCTTATACTTATGATGGAAACATGGCGAAAGCGGTTCAGGGTCACCGGAGATTCGAAGGGTTTAGAAAAACGATTAATCCCGATAGGTATGGTTTATGTTTCTTGCGCGAAAAGAAACACTTTTTCCGTTACCCATTGCGCTTAAGACTGACATTTTACCATGGTTTTTTCAGGCTAAGATTCGTGAGATTGATTGATAGGCTCGATGCGGGACTCATATCTTGGGAAGATTTCTCGTCGAAGGTTAAGAAAATACATCAGAATAGAGTAGGAGCACCATATCTTAGACGGCCAGGAAAGGCAGGCTTGAGTCCAAAGCTTGAGGAGAATTTTTATGCTAACCCTCTTCCTGGTTGCTTGTGTGACACGTCTGAGGAACAAACCGGCCTTAACCGGTTTGAAAGACCAAGTCTACGAGCACAATCTCTGAGATAGAGCGTTCAACAATTTATTCATTAATTATACGCACATACACAACGGGATCACATCATTTTTGGTTTTCTCTTCTCTGTTCATTTGTAGATTAGGTTTTTTTCTTTAAGTATTCTAATTGTAGTTGGAAATTAGAGAAATATAAGCAAGATTTGTGAACTCAGCTACCAAATAGGAATCATTGCTTATACAAATATGGGTATATTCAATTTTAACCCACTGATTTAGAAGCAATGACTTCGAAAGTTATATTCGAATTCTGCTTAAAGCAAATAAATCTCTAGATCGAGGAAGGGGACCACTGGAGACACTACACATTCCACTGTTACTCTCCTCTCACTTTCTTATCGGTCAAGACAGAGAAAAGACACAGAGAAAGATGTCTGAAAGTGGCAACTGATTATAAATGCATTTTGTAGACTTCACGAGAATCCCTCTGCTTTCTTTTTTGGAACAAACTCTTTACTTCAATTCATTCACGTCTCCTCTTACGTGTCCTCAAATGATAGAATAAATGACAATTGCATTGATCAAGATTTCAGGATCTTAAATTAATACATATTGTAAGATTCTACATGTGAAAACTCATCTCACCAAATCTGCAACTAACAAAAAAACAAACAGAAGAAGAAGAAGAAAGAGGACACAAGAATTTACATTACAAACAATGAAGACAAATACAACATTCTAAATAAAACCACCAAACTCTTCTTTTTCTACTACTTCTTCACTTCTTCAACAACAACATCAGCTGTTGTTACAACGGTACCCGCTTTTTCGTTAGCACATTCCTCAGGAACAATCGCCATTGACTGCCTATTACCGCATATTGTCCAAAGGTATAATGCTAACATCGCTCCTAAAGTTCCACAAACAGCACCCAAAACTAATGCACCAAGCATTCTCCATATACATCTGCTTTTCCCCTTAACTTCCACCGTCTTCTCCCCCTCCTTAACGGTCTTGGACACATCGTTTGGATCAAGCGGCTGTGAGTGAGTCATCATCGAGGGATGTCTAAGTTTAAAGCTCCAAGCATGGAGATAAAGTGGCTTGGAAGAGTTTCCATTTGCAGAGGTTAAACCCACCATGAACTTCCCACCTTTCCATATCTTAGCCAAGTCTACTGAGTAAGAGACGAATGGATCAACCGGCTTCAAGGCAGTAGATAAACTCAAACGAACCTCTATTCTCTTTGAACTCGCCTCGTAATCAATCCAAAAATTCAATTTCTTCTTTTCATTGAAATGGTCACCAAAAGATGATAACTTTCTAATTTTACCAGATTCAGGTCTACCAACTAAGATCCCTACACGATTCCCTTTCTTGGAGATACCAAACACAACAGCAACAACTTTGTGTTGCAATAAGAACCCTAAGCCAGAGGAACTATTACCCTTTCTACCAAACAACCTAAGATCCAAACCACTTGGGACCATCACAAAAGCCAGGACACTACCAATCTCATTAGACATCGAAAACGAGAAACTAGTCGAGAATGATCCAGAGAAGTTTCTCTCTTTACCTTGGAACAGCTTAATGGGGTTCTTGTAAACGACTCGCCCTTCACTCCGACTCACTGAGTCAGTCAATTGAATCGATGAGCCGCCATTAACGAGCGTCGAATCTCCAAACAGAGCAACATTCTTGTCAAAGCTCGGAGATTTCACAAACCCATCAAACGAAAACGAGGAATTTGCATCTGCAGCAGCCATTGTTTGGTAAATCTCGAAGCATAAAACGAACAGAAAAGCTAGGGTTTTGAACACCGCCATAGCTGAAATTGGGACTGAGCTTCAAGAATCAAAGTAAAAAAAGCTCTCTTTTTTCTTCTTCTTCTGGATGGAATATTTAGGATTCTTGAATGAGTGCCAGTTTTCAAGAATTTAGGGCTTTTTTTTTAATTGATGTGTGTGGATTTTGGTGAAGAAAGGGGAGGAAGGAAATTAAATAAGAATTAAAGTCATCTTCTTTGGAGGAACCTTGATTCGCTCTCAAACACACTCTATCTCAGTGGTTGCTGAGTAAGGCAAACAAAATTATTCAATTAATGCTATCTCTGTTCTTATACCCACTTCTTTTATCTTCTCTCTTTCGTAGCCCCCATGTTCTAGATTGTGACATTTAGCCCCACTCTTTCTATTTTTTAAACATAAATTCTTGTCACGATAATCTAAATATCTATTCAATCGGTAAGACGGTAACGCTTAAGAATTTTACTCATTTGCCAAATTTTTATGATTAGAAAAGAATAATGTTGTATTAAGGTGTTGTTGATTATTTGTTCATGTTGTTTATATGTGGAAATCGGATTCTATGAGGGATTTAATTCAAAACATCGTACAAGAATTATTACGAAACTAGTATATGATGTTACAATTAGATTAGGTCATAACTTTTTTTTTTTAGATAGTGCTAGAAGAAATCATATTTATTGTCCGTAAACAAAAAAAGGAAATAGAAAATGTGGGGTTTAAGATAACAAAGGTGGAATTGTTGGCTAAAAGAAGAAGGAAGAAGAGGGAATCTGAAAAAGGATCTCGTATCTCTCTAATAAATGGGTTAATTAGTGGACAACCATTGATTATGTTACCGAATTTATTTATCTCAAAATGCTAAAAAGGTTCAACTTAATAAAAAGATAAAATGAAATGCCCATAACATATTGCTCGTGGCCTGTCCATCGAGTTAAAATGTTCGCATTAGGCAGAGTTTCGGTGTATATAGAAAAGCTTCATATATTTTATTTTATTTTCATTTAAAGCGAATGGTATAATGATTAAAACCAAAGTACGAAAAAAAACACTCAAATTATTCTATATCCATACGACGAATCTTCAACCAGTAAACCACAGTTATTGGAACCTCTCTAGCTAGTAAGGTTGAAAGAGAGTGACTTCGACTCTAAGAAGTAAGAACCTTCTCCTTTGGCAGCATATTGTTTTATCTTATTAGAAATTAGTTTACAGTGAGAAGTTTTTTTCATTCTTTGGTCAGGAAACAATTCTCGCTTTTTCCAACTATAGTTATTCGATGGATATTTTAATGCTAAAATCTTGAACTATGGTTTATTATTAAACTATATCCATCCATATATCGTCGTCACATGCAGCCTAATAATTAAATAAGCACAATAATGTGAGTGGAGGAAGGAAATCAATGTTTCATGATCACTATTAGCATATCGTCACAAAAATAAAATTGAATTACATATATGCATCACAAATAACTTAAAGTTAAAACTAGTAATCAGATGCATTTTTCTAAATGATGTGAATGATACATATAGCGAGAATCACATGGATTTTTTTCCACGAAGTACATGTAAATTAAACTTGGAAACTTTCAAGATAAATACTAACCTTTTACCCAAAAAAAAAAAAAAAAAAAAGATAAATACATATAGACATAATTAAATGCTTTGTTCGGGGCAATTGGGCAAATGAATAGTCCAGAATAAAGCAAAAAAAGGAGAGACTCAATACTCAAGATAAATAGAAATAAATTGGGCTGCATTTATTTCAAAGACTGACAAAAGTACTCGCTGACACTTTGTGCGTTCAATTTAATGTTTAAAACCATGGACCATTAATGCTCTGTCTGAGTCTTGTTACATTTATGTCTTCCACAAATAATCAAATCTATAAATCTATACCGACCACAAAAGAATTATTAACTAAAGTTCCCCAAAAAGATTAAAAAAAAGAAAATTAAAAAAAAAGTGAAATAATTTAAATTGATATCATAAATATACTTTGAACATTTAATATGTTTTGTAAGATTAATTTTTGGATTTAAGTTTGGTTTAAAATCATACTTCAATTCGATTTGTTCAAAAAAATGCAACGGACTTAAAAATTATGTAATTACGAGCTTTCTTTAGGCCTATTATGCGGACAAATTTAGGCCATCGAGTAACTATGTATTTATGAAACAATTTAAGTTTATCACATCACGCAATCACGCGCTAAACCTCTAAGAATTTGAGATGATGATAGACAGGGAGGACGCGTCTATCATGCGCGTAAGATTATGCATTTGTTATGATTCAATTAAAAAGGTCTTTTTTATTAATCTGTCGCTTTAGATGTGACAGTTGAACGGTGAATGACAAAAGAAAATGTGAATGTTTAGAAACAATTAAGGTTTTGTTACCGTTATGAATATAAAGTTCATTTTGTTTTAAGTTAAAAAATTGTGGATATAACCCCTATAAATATATATATACTTCTCTCATCTTCGTTCAAAGTTCAAATTTTTTTATGCTCTCCTTTTTTAACAATGACTAAAACTCTGTGTTTTCGTTTCTTAATCTGTTCTTCCACTTAAATTTCCAATCCTTTTTTAACAATGACTAAAACTCTGTGTTTTCGTTTCTTAATCTATTCTTCCACTTAAATTTCCAACTCAAAATTTTTTATAGTTCTCACTTGCTCAGAGACAAACATAGAGGCATCATCATCGTAAAAGATAAGACTCTGGTCCGATCATTTTATTTTCTCTGTTAAACTATATATAGTGTTTGATTAAATTAACATAGTTTAGAAACATTTTAAATGACCATGTTTTAAAATCCAGCTGAATATATGGGTGTTAAAAAACATTATTCAGTAAGATGAGGGCTTGAAATGTTGTTGTCTTCATAATGACAGTATGTAAAAGATCCTTAAGCATTGTCTTCAGATGATTAGTGGTAATGGAGTGTTGTGTGATGGAAAGTTTTTTCATGTTAGATGTTGTGCTCATGCAGTGGCGGTCCCATAATTTTTTTTTACTGGGTGCAAGTCAAAAAAAAATATATATATAAAAAAAAATTCTTTATTAATTATATTATTCTACAAAAACATCATACGATCTTTCATATCTTGAAATCTTTTCATCGCTGTCTCATTGGTAACAGTCTCAAATACATCTTTTTCAATATAACAAAATAAACAGTCATTAAGAAACTGATTTCCAATCCGATTCCGTCGATCTGTTTTTACAATCTTCATTGCTGTAAAACATCTCTCCACAGTTGCAGTTGCGACAGGTAAAATCAAAACTAACTTCAACAGCCTATAAACCAAAGGATGAGATATATGCTTCTGTGTATCCACCAGCATACGAGCAAGATCTCCAAGACTCTTTAACTTACTAAATCTTTCATCACTTCGAACATTATCAATGTATATAGCTAACTGCTGCTCAAGAGATATGCACTCTGTAGGACTAAAGTCGTTTGGATAGAACTTGGCTAATTTCATTAGCTTTGGGTGGTCAAACTCAGAAAATGAACCAATAGGAGATAAAGAAGCAGCAAAAATAAGCAACTCAGTGTTTACCTCAGTAAATCGATCATTAAACTCCTGAAGCTGCAAATCCAAAACAGCATATAAACAATTGACCTTGTAGTGATGCATATTTTGTACTTCTGTTTTTTTTCTTGGTCTCTTTGGGTCAATAAAATCCTCTTCCATGTCAACCTTCTCAATATCATACTTCTTACAAAAAGCAAAAACCTTATCCATGAGAGAATTCCATCCATCATCCCTAAAATTCTGGAGTTGTCTCTTCGTTGATTTCACCGATGACATAGCATTCAAAATATCTTGGTCTCTTTGTTGCAAAAACTTGGATAAGTTCTCTGTAAGTCCTAAAAGGTGAATCATCATTTCAGATAAAACACAAGATCAAAGCTGCTGAAGTATATAAGGAGACCATATGCTTGACATCTTTTTGAGTCTTCTATGCCATCAGTCTGAATATGCTTAAGCACATTGATGATAGGAGAAAACAACTCAACCAAACGCAGCAAAATTTTGTAGTGAGAACCCCAACGAGTTTGTCCTGGTCTTTGAATAGAAACCTCTTGATTCAACTCTTTTCCTGTGCTGATTTCACCATCAATAATATCTTCCTCAATCAGTTTCCTATGATCTTCGCGAATCATATACTTTCTTTTACATGATCTGCCAACCACATTCAACAATAGAGAAATCATATCAAAGAACCCTCCAACTTCAAAATGTTTTTTTGCAACTGCTACAACAACCAATTGAAGTTGATGAGCAAAACAATGGACATAATATGCTGATGTGTTTTCCCTCAAAATCAGTGACCTTAGTCCATTGAACTCACCCTTCATATTACTAGCTCCATCATAGCCTTGTCCTCTCAGCTTTTTGATGCTCAACCCAAGCTTATCAACCAAAGAATCAATAACAGATTTCAGATATGCTGAAGTTGTCTCAGCCACATGAGTGATGCTAATGAATCTTTCTTTGACTATCCCATTTTTATCAACAAACCGAAATACTACTGCCATTTGTTCTTTATCGGAAACATCAGCAGAATCATCCACCAACAAACCGAAAACATCATGATCAATTTCTCAATAATAGATTTGATTACCTCTTCTGCAAAGCAATGCACAGTGTCTTTCTGAATTTTTGAAGAAATCATCTGATTATTTCCAGGAGCATTTTGTAAGACAACCTTACTCACAACTTCATTCTGCTCAGCAGTGTATTTCAAAAGCTATACAAAGTTTCCTCTGTTAGCAGATGTTTCTGACTCATAATGACCACGAAAAGGGAGACCTTGCCTTAATAAGTATCTAGAAACATCAATTGAAACATTTAACCGAATCCGATACTCATTCTTCATAATATCACTCTGTCTATGCAAAACACGCTCAATAGACTGGCTTTGTTTCATCAGATTTTCACATTTCATAACTGCATTATTATGAAAACTATTAACCTGCCCCACATTCTCTGCAAGTCTACTAAACTTATTCCAACTAGAAAAACCTTCATTGGTCCATGCATCAGTTTTTCCACCTTTACCACTAGTATCTCTGAACAAGTAGCAACATAGACAAAAAGCTGCATCTTTCGTAACACTATACTCTAGCCAGTTACTATACTGATCAAACCAAGCAGGATTAAATCGCCTCATTACACCTCCTATCGATTTTTGTTTAGAAATATGACCACGAGGTTGGCAAGGGCCTCTAATCCAATATCTGCGAATTACCTCATCTCTTTGATTTGGATGATATTCAGAGATCTTTTTTCGATCAGCTGGATCCCATGGTAGATCATCTAAATCACTTTGAGATGAAGAAGGCTCTTTTTTTTTCAACAAAAACTTTTCCATTGATTAAACTGAAAAAAAATTAGAAAAACATTAAGTATGTTAATAAAAATATGTAATGTATGGACAAACAAAGTAACAACTATGTCTTTTAATTAATATTTATAAATTTTTTTTGTATGAATCACGTGTTTTAAAAAACCTTTAAGCCTAATTATCAAATCTATGAACTCAAACCAAATAACAATGGAGAGTTTTAAAACTAACAACTTAAAAACTGAAAAAGGTTTAAAATTTGAAATCTATACTTACTTGTTAATCAAAAAGACTTGATGAATTTGGATTGGAGAAGAGGAGTTGAAGAGGCAAGATGAGAAAAAAAACGATAGATACTGTTTGGAAAAGTTAATTAGGGCAAAACATAAGGTTTAGTTTTGTTTCTAAATTAATAAACAATATTTAAAAGTGGATTTTCTTTAAAAAAATTGGATCAATCACGTTTTTTTAATGGGCTATATGTTTTGTGGGTTCTAAATAATTGAAAAGAAAATAAAAACTGAAGTAAAATTTTTTTGTGGGTTCAGCTAATAAAATTGGGCTGGGTTCAACAATTATAAGTCCATTATACTAATAAAGAAAATTTCAGATTTTTGAGGTGTCACCTGACCCCACATCTTTACATGTGGGTCTGCCACTGTGCTCATGTGTGAATCTTATTTGTTTATTTTTCTAAATAAATTTAAATTTTATTAAATAACTCAATTCTGTTAAAAATGTTATTGTTTTATTATTAAGATATTCATGAAAATATCTTAACCAATGGAGATACTCTAAGTCATCAACATTTTCTTTAAAATTTACATGCTTATTCTTTTATATAGGGAAATTCAACAGTATGTTGTTTTCGTTCCCAGAATGCATTAGGTAAATCTGAACATATCTGTTTTAATATATTATTTTCTAGATTTTATTTTTTCTATAACATAAGTGGTCTTAAGTTGTTCTTCTATTATGAAATAGAATCACAACACAATGAAGAGTATATTCAAATTATTAATAAAATTAATTACCAAAAATGGTATACAAAAATCACATTACACATAGGATATGATTTTAAAACAGATATTATAGCCCTAATGGATACAGGAAGAGATTATAACTGTATCCGTGAAGGATTAATACCAACAAAATACTATGAAAAAACTACAGAAAGATTAAGTAGTGCAAATGGTAGCAATTTAAAGGTACAATAAAATTACCATGTGCAAAAATATGCAATCAAGAATATTGTTTTAAAAATCAATTTATCCTAATAAAAAATATAACACAAGAAGTAATCTTGAGAACTCCATTTTTTACGCAAATATATCCATTTAAAGTAACTGAAATAGGTATAACTACAAAAGTAGTAGGAACAAAATTATTATTTGAATTTTTGTCACCAATGAAAACTAAAGAAGTTTTAAATTTACAAGAAAATATAATTCATAAAATAATTAACTTAATCAAAGGAAAACACACTCATATTCAACATTTACAAGAAAAAACACAATTACAAAGGTTTCTGGGATGTCTGAACTATGTTTCAGACTTTTTACCAAATCTTCGGAAAACTATACAACCTTTAATTCAACGCCTTCAAAAAAATCCTAAACCTTGGACTAATGTCCATACTTAACTAGTCCAACAAATTAAGCGAAAAGTTAAAACCCTACTATGTTTGACTATACCAAATCCTGAAGCAGATATGATAGTCGAAACAGATGCTTTAGAAATAGGTTATATGGGTATTTTTAAACAAAAACTTCTAGAATCTATAGTTGATTCCATTCGGGAGTCTGGTTAGGATCCCAAAGAAATTATTACACAATTAAAAAAGAAGTAATTTCTATTGTTAACTGTATTTCAAAATTTCAAGACGACTTAATCAACATATTTATTTTTATTAAGAGTGGACTGCAAGTCCGCAAAAGAAATTTTTTTAAAAATGTTAAAAATCTAGTTTCAAAACAAATTTTTGCCAAATGGGAACCTATTCTTTCTACATTTGATTTTGATATTCAATACATTAAAGGAGAAAATAATTCTTTACCAGATTTTCTAACAAGAGAATATTTGCAGGGTAAACAAACAAATATTCAACAACATAATCAGAATGAGTGACCAAAAGAAGAAGAAACCGATGACTGCATCGGATTATATCAAGTATCAACCACACCTTCAGGACAAACCCCTAACTATTAAAAACCAATATTCAGCCCCTTGCCGAATTTCCACCTTTGACCTACTCATAAGCGGTTACCACAAATACTAAAGACCAAACCTCTACCACTACTCAAACCCCTACCAAAAATCTACCTATTACCTCAAACCACAAAAACAACATATTATGACAACATCGTATATCAAACATGTTACCTTTAAAGAACTTCAATCCTTTACACACCACATCTTTTATGAAGACTGTCTCTATCCAACTGATAACTTAACAAAAAACCGTACCTTCTACGAGTATATTCTGGTAGCCTCAAAATCTATCGAAATTATTCATTACCCGACAAAAATAACCAAAACCTCATATCCTTCTCCACATGCAAAATATTCAGGATAGCATCTCTCCAAGACCTTTGTTTAATATACCTCCATACTGCAACACCCTTTTCAACACCTGGATTTTTACACTCCGGCTATTCCTATACCGATTATCAAAAAGCTTTTTTCCGCTTTCTATATCTAAGACCTTATGACCACTCCTGGTTCATATCTTTTGATCCTCATTTTCTTAAACACATTCCAGGTTGGTTCAACGAATGGTGGCATTGGTTCGGACCTCCGAACAAATATATCGACCAGAAATTACCAAAACCATCTACCCATATTACCTCAAGCATGTCCCTAGTGCTATTGGCACTTACAACAAGATACTCTTCCATAGAGACATGGGTATACATGGATCTACTCGTGGCATTTCAACCTTGTCATAACACTACCTGATATGACATACTCATTAGTCAAGGAATACCATATCAAATGGTGGGATAAATATAGTCTCGACCGATGCTCCTTAACCAACATCCAAAAATTCTTCCACAACACCCGCCAAGACCATCTTTTAGTCAAAACCATATCAAAATCTATTCCTCTATTGACTCCTAGTCAACTTACTCAAACATCATCAACCACCATTAAACAAGAGCCACCAAACCCACATAAACACATACAATAAAGTCCTACCCATTCCTCCTCCTCCTCTCACAAAACCAAATCCAAAAAAGCAAAACTAAAGGAAATACTCCAAACCCTAAGCCAAGAAATGCAAGACATATCTTCTGACGACGATAGTGTTCACGCCATCGACCTTCAAGACGATCCTTTTGGTGGTCCTTTAGCACAAGACCAGTTCGACATTCTGTAAAAAAAAAAAAAAGGAAAAATATTGTATATAAATTTTAAATTTTGAAATATGTATATTTTGGTAGACTCTGAATTTTATTTTATATCTTATTATTACATATATTCACTTAACCAGTTATCACAAAATAAAATACAGAGTATAAATTAACAAATATATACTAAATACAGAGCTTATCTGTAGTTCGCTAGAAGAAAGCATAAAGGACCCACTGATGGACCCATAAGACGACGTAAGCAATAACGCAAGCAATGATGTAAGCAATATGTCGGCACCAATACCTGATGACACGTATCAAAGTAGTGTCGGCACCACTACCTGACGACACGTATCAACACACCCAACACTCCGATTCCCCTATAAATACTCGACTCGATCAACGGAGGAGGCACGAGCAATTTTCTGGAGCTTTCTCTCTCTTAAAACCTCTCTCTACAAGCATTTTTTAAAAAAATTTCTTTTAAGTTTTAAATTTTGTAATCTTTAAAACTTTTACTTCAAACTTTGTATTTTTAATTAAACCCCCAAGTTTAATCATCTTTTTATTCTATAAAAATTCAATGATTTTTACTGTTCATATCAAAATTAAGTTTCACTAGTATCAGACCAAAACGATCTAAAAAGGTTTTCAAAATAAGATTTTTGTGAACAAAGTTAATGATAGACAAATGAATACGTGATATTCACTTATCTTATATGTATATTCATTACTTGCACAATACTCTGTATAATTGTATATAACTCTGATGTTATCAATAGAGAAAGGGGATCGAGATTCACTAAACAACATGGTATCAGAGCCTTCTCTTTAACCTAAAAATTTTCCAGCCGTCACGTCTCTCTCAAACACTTCGTCTTCTCCACCACAAACCTCTATTCTTTCTCCTTCGTTTTTCTATCTCTGTTCTTCTCTCTCTCTCCTCTGTTTCAATTTCATCTCTGCACTAATCATCAATGGCTCAAGCAACAGACAAAATCTTCACCGTGACCCACATCAAGTCACACATCCCTCTTGTTCTCGATATGCAAAAAATGAACTACGACTCGTGGCGCGAACTATTTGAAACTCACTGTTTCATCTTCGGCGTCAAAGGACATCTCGACGGCTCCTCCACTCCAGCAAATGATGCCGACGCAACTTGGCAAGAACGTGACAATATTGTTAAGATGTGGATCTATGGTACGATCTCCTCCTCTCTTCTCGACACAGTTCTGAAAACACGAAGCAAAGCTCGTGAAATCTGGTCCTCCATTGAAAACTTCTTTCGAGAAAACAAGGAAGCACGGGCGATTCAACTGGACAGCGAGCTGCGCTCCCTCATCATCGGTGACCTATCCGTTCATGACTACTGCCAGAAATTGAAGACTCCCTCCGATCTCCTCGCTAACGTCAACTCACCAGTCACAGATCGGATCGTTGTGACTTACATGCTTAACGGGCTCTCCGAAAAATACGACAACATCATCAACGTCATCAAGCACCGTGAACCATTTCCATCTTTTTCTGTTGCTCGATCTATGCTTCTAATGGAAGAACGTCGCCTCTCCAAACAGAGAAAAATGGCGTCGTCTCTCCCTATCAACTCATCATCTCCTAATGCCCTGTATGTCTCCTCCAACAACGGCTCCACCTCTCAGCCTCGCGACAACAACTACAACTACAGAGGCAACTCTCACAACGGAAGAGGTCGAGGACGTGGACGTTACAACAACAACAGAGGTCGGGGACGCCAAAACTCGCAATGGAACCAGACCAACTGGCGTACGCCACAGCCATGGTTTCCATCACCAGCTTAGTATCCACAATGGCCACAACAAAACAGGGCTCGTCAACCCCATATGGCATATCTCTCGGCCACAAGTCCAGCACCAGGTCTGTTAGGCTTGTTCCCGAGGCCAGTTGCTCGTCCACAATCCACTGCTCAACCAACGATTGCGGAAACGCTTGCTGCCGCTTTTGGCACCATGAACTTCCATGATCCAAACGATGCGAGTTGGTACATGGACAGCGGAGCCACATCACACCTCACAGCCCAGCCAGGTACCCTTCATTCTCTTTTTAATTCAAGCTCTTCCCCATCGGTTGTAGTTGGTAATGGCTCCTCTATTCCCACACAAGCCATTGGTTCTACCTCATTTCCTTCTAAAACTCGCAATCTACATCTCAATCATGTTCTTATTTGTCCTTCTATTATTAAGAACCTAATCTCTGTTCGGAAATTTACCAAAGATAATTAGGTATCTATGGAATTCGACCCATTAGGTTTTTGGGTTAAGGAACTCAACACTCGGACACCAATCCTCAGATGTAACAGCGACGGTCCTCTCTACTCCATCACTTCATCACCGTCGGCCACTTTATCATCTCCACAAGCCATGATTTCAACGACTCTCACCTCTATGTTGTGGCATCGTCGTCTCGGTCATTTGGGAAACACTACTCTTCAATCTCTTATTTCTTCTCGTTTAATTAATTGTTCTAACAATGACATGACCCTCTGTCATGCTTGTCAGCTTGGGAAACACACTAGACTCCCTTTTAATTCTGTTATTTCTTCTGTTTCAGAACCCTTTGAAATAATTCATTCTGATGTATGGACCTCCCCGGTTCCCAGCATAAGCGGAATAAAGTATTACGTTATTTATCTTGATCATTTTAGTTACTTTGTTTGGGTTTTTCCACTTCGTCGAAAAGCAGATGTTTTCTCAACTTTCTTAATTTTCATGGCTTATGTCTCTAACCAATTTGGCCGCAACATTAAATCATTACAATGCGACAATGGTGGTGAATACCAAAACCGTCAATTCCTTATTCACTTAGCCGCTCATGGGATTCAACCCCGATTCTCTTGCCCATATACTTCACAATAAAATGGTAAAGCCGAACGTACTCTTCGAACTCTAAACAATTTGGTCCGATCACTACTCTTTCAAGCCAACATGCCTAATGATTTTTGGGTCGAAACTCTCATGATGGCAGCCCATTTATTCAATATTCTCCCATCCTCCTCAATCAATAATGCCATCCCATTCACCAAACTATTTCACAAACCACCTATATACGATCACCTTCGAGTCTTCGGCTGTCTTTGTTATCCTAACCTTCTTCCCGTCACATCTCACAAGCTTGATGCACGCTCCACTGCATGCGTCTTTCTTGGATATCCCACAAACCACAAAGGCTATAGGTGTCTCGATCTTCACTCACGTAAGATAATCATCTCTCGACATGTTATATTTGATGAAAATTATTTTCCTTTCTTCACAAAAGTTCAGGAGACACCCCCTTCAGACACACCAACTCCTCCACCTAAAGCTCCTCTCATTCTTCAACAAACACCACCTCAGCTACATATTCAACCAACAACTGAACCGGAGCAGCCAAATCCGGAACCAGCTCCTCCCACGGTTCCCGCAGCGGCTGTTCCTCCACCACCACCAGCAGTCGTCCATCGCATGACGACTCGAAGTAAAAGGGGTATATCAAAAGCTAAACAACCTCTTTCTCTTCATACTGAAATTCTTTCACCTGTACCTCTCTCTCATCTTAAAGCCTTAGAGGATCCAAACTGGACTGCCGCCATGCATGAGGAATATGATGCTCAAATTAAAAAGGGAACGTGGGATTTAGTACCACGGCCCCATGCTACTAACATTGTGCGTTCCATGTGGCTCTTTAGACATAAATTTGGTGCAGATGGAAAGCTGACTCGCTACAAGGCAAGACTCGTCGCTAATGGAAATCACAAGAAATCGACATAGACTGTGATGAGACATTCAGCCCCATTGTAAAACCAACCACTATACGCCTTGTCCTTGAACTCTCTCTGTCACGCCAATGGCCAGTCCATCAATTTGACGTTAAAAATGCTTTCCTCAATGGCACACTAGAAGAGACAGTCTATATGCATCAACCACCGGGCTTCCGCGATCCAACAAAACCAGATCATGTGTGCCTACTCAAACGATCCCTCTACGGTCTCAAGCAAGCTCCATAGGCAAGGAACCACCGCTTCGCTCAATATGCTACCCATATAGGTTTTGTTCCGAGTAAAGCTGATCCTTCTCTTTTTGTATACCACCGCAATAATGAGACTGCATACCTCCTCTTCTATGTTGATGACATCGGCCTCACAGCCTCCTCTACACGTCTGCTTCAGGCCATAATCTCCTCTCTCAACAAAGAATTTGACATGTCAGATCTTGGTGAGTTACACTACTTCCTCGGCATATCCATCCAGCGCAACTCCTCTGGTATGTTCCTAAATCAACGTAACTATGCTGCTGACATCATTCATCGCACCAATATGACCGATTGCAAGCCTTGCACTACACCAGCTGATACACGATCCAAACTAGATGCTGAAGATGGCCCTCCAGTTGATGACCCAACACTCTATCGCAGCCTCGCCGGTGCTCTCCAATATCTCACCTTCACTTGGCCAGACATCTTCTTTGCGGTTCAACAAGTCTGTCTATTCATGCATGATCCACGAGAAGCTCACTTCAATGCTCTCAAACGCATCATCCGCTACAACAAAGGTACACTAGACTTAGGCCTACAACTATACCCAAGTACCACTTCTAGTCTGATCGCATACACCGACGCCGATTGGGGTGGCTGTCCATCGACAAGAAGATCGACCTCCTGATATTGTATATTCCACGGCGATAACCTCATCTCGTGGTCATCAAAATGGTAACAAACGGTATCTCGTTCAAGTGCTGAAGCCGAATACCGAGGCATCGTCAATGCCGTTGCTGAAATAACATGGATACACAACCTCCTACTTGTACTACATTGCCCACTCTCCACGGCAACACTGGTATATTGTGACAATATCAGCGCTGTATATATCTCCACGAATCCGGTACAACACCAACATACTAAACATGTTGAAATCGATCTACACTTCGTCCGAGAACACATAGCTATCGGTCAAGTCAGAGTCCTACATGTTCTGTCATCTATACAATACGCTGATATCTTCACAAAAGGCCTCCCATCACCTCTCTTCACTGATTTTCGATCCAGCCTTCACATCATCAATCCGACGTTAAGTCTGAGGGGGAGTGATAGACAAAGGAATATGTGATATTCACTTACCTTATATGTATATTCATTACTTGCACAATACTCTGTATAATTGTATATAACTCTGATATTATCAATAGAGAAAGGGGATCGAGATTCACTAAACAACAGTTAAACCCTCTAGAAAAAACCCTTACCTTTCTACGGAACCATAGATGCTGAAGGTGTTCCAGGCCGCAAGACCTGAAGAAGACAGTAAGTCCGTTGGTAAGCCGCAGCTGTGACAACGTGGAAATCAATAAGTATTGTTCTAGTATGAGTTTAATTTAAATCATGGCATCTTCTTTTAGAAAATTTTTTAAGTCTAAACATGCATCAACATCTGCATCTCATACGACTATTAATTTAAGAGAAATTATAACATCTTTTAATCAAGAGATAACTAAAAATCAGTTACCTGATGTTAATCTAGAAAATATTTATCAAATTGGAACTTTCGAATTTAAAACAACTTATTCAATAAAAGAACACGAACATACTATATCTCTTCAAAATGAGTTTGAAGAAGTTAAATTATTATCCTCACTCGCCTTAGATAAATATAAACAAAAATGATTTAATTACCTCCATTTTGGATTAATATAAATTGCTATAAAGCCCTTATCCAGAAGAGGAATAGACTCACTTATTCTTATGCTATTACGAGATAAAACTCAGTTAAAATTTGAAGATTCTTTATTAGGAGCAGTTCATTCAAATTTATGCAATGGAGCAATCTATTTTAATTGCGCCCCTAATTATCAAGTGAGTTTCTATGACCCAACAATACTCAATACTTTAGTATTGAACGTTCACTTACCAGAAATTAAATTTCAAGATGAAAGACATGGATATTTATTACTATACCGAATTTATTTTAAACAATCAACTTCTGAATTTTACCCAAGATGCTTATTACAAGATGATAAAAGGGAAACAACAATTTTAGCAGTACATAGTAAAGATACTCCAACAGCTACATACACACCTAAACAGTTGAATTGGAATGAAATAACCATCTCAGATCAATGGAAGATAGAAATTACTCAACCACCTAGGAATTTCGAACAAAAAAATATTTCAAAAATTATTGAACAACGAGATGGGAAAATATTATTGCAATTTGGATCATACCGAGAGCCACCTCCACCAAGAATTAGTTCATACCATTCAAGAGCCTCTTTTTCTAAATATCGTACTAATCAATCTAGTGCCAATTCTGAAACAGAGAGTGTAAATCAAAATTTTAAACAAGATAATTCAATTAAATTTAAAGCACCAATAGCTGAACCAAATCCGGAAATGTATCCAACATCTCCTACACCATCTGATTTTAAATCTATAAATGTCATATCAAAAGAATATGAAATTGATAAGCAATACATTAAAACAGACTTTTATTCAAGAAAAATTGAAGAAAAACATAATTGGTATTTTCAAACGTTTTCTAAACAGCAGACTATCGAATTTAGAAAAAATGGTATAATTGTATGATATTAAAAGAATTAAACATCCCATTTTTCATATGGTTTGAGACATAGTCAATAGCTCATGATATTTATTATCCAATCAGAACAATTAATACTAGTTCTTCATTAAGTCATATAGGGGAATTAGTAGATGGTAATAAAATTAAATCAACACATCCACCATTAAAGGATTTAAAAATTAATACTACTGATCGGGTGATCATAGACACACTTTTTAAAACCGGAGCTAACAAGGACGACAAAAAACCAGTAATTTTAAATTATATTAAGTCGGTATATCAGCAAAATAATTATCAAAGTCAATTATTACATACTATTTCTAAACAAGTAGACCATATAGATAACAAGTTAAATATAAATGAAAACAATAAAATAGATCAATATAATCAAATTACGGAACATCCCTTCTCATCTATAACACCGCCAATTTTTAAACCAATAACTGGAGAAGTTAAATTCCCTAAACATGAAATTTTAAAATCAATAGGTACTCGATTAGAAAAACTTGATAAAAGTAAAGGAATTAATATAATAGATGAAGATGACAACGAATCTATTCAAACATCTATGCAATCAGATAATGAAAATCAAGAAGTTAATAGAATTAAAAATAAAATGATACAATCTAACAAACTTTATTATCCAAGACATACCCCACCAGATTTATTATTCGAAGAACACCATAAATATCCTACTAATGTGTATACTGGAAACGGTATATATGAGTGGAATATTGATGGATGTTTAGAATATGAAATAATGAATTTATTTCAAGAAATGAGAATGGCTGCTATTGCATATAAAGCCGCTGGTAGTGAAACTACTGGTAAATAAGTATGTGTTATGTTAATAACCAGATTTAATGGAGCATTGAAATATTGGTGGGATAATGCCTTATATATAGCTACTCAAAATTCTATAATCAATCATGTTGAAATTAGACAAACAGAAGATCAAGATGGTTTTCTTATAGAAATATAACATCAAAATGCTGTAGAAGTATTGATTCATACTTTAACAATGTACTTTATTGGTAATCCGGCTGAGGAATTAGAAAGCAAAAAAATTTTATTAACAAATTTAAGATGCCCAACATTAGGCATTTCAAATGGTATAAATATGTTTTCTTAACAAATATATTTCAACGAAATGATTGTAATCAACTTTTCTGGAAAGAACGGTTTATCTCTGGATTACCATCTTTTTTTGCAGAAAGAGTAATCAATAAACTAAAAGAATATTCCGGAGGACAACCAATTCCCTATGGAATACTATTTCTTATGGTAAATTATTTGTATTTGTTAAAAAGGAAGGATTAGCAATATGGCAAAAACATAAAGATAAAAAACAAAATGATAAATTCAAATTTAAATTAACCATGGGTTCATTCTGGGAACAATATGGTCATGAAAAATTTAATCCACCATCTAGAATCAAACGATTAAAATACAGACAAAGAAAGTATAACAACATAAAACACTATCATAAAAATAAAGACTATAATAACAGAAATTTTAATAAAAACGCAAATACTCAATATTATTCAAAAAAAAAAAAATTTAAACTAATGAATAAACAAAAAATAGTAGGTTGGAATTGTAAAAGACCAGAACATAGATCCGCGGAATGTAAAATGAAAAAGAAAATAAATGAAATATTACAAGACCAACCAGATATTCAAGAAAAACTAACTAAACTATTAATATCAGATTCTGAATTATCAGAAGAAACTGATAGTGATTATCTAATCAATGAAATAGAAAATTCTAGCAATTTTTCTGAAGAATTACAAGAATTATCAGATAATTTATGCAATTGTAAAATAATTAATGTTATTACAAGAGATAATGATAAATAATTTTTATTACATATTATAGAGAAAATAGATGACTCGGAAATAAAAAATGAATATTTATTGAAATTAAAAAAAATAATAGACAAAGAAACGCAACTATCAACCCCACAACCTTTCAGTATCAATAAAATATCTGAAAAATATCGAACTCAAAGTTTGTTTAAACAAGTTACCACATAAGAATTATAAAACGAAGTTAAACAAATAAAAACACAAATTAAAGAATTGCAATTATCTATTAATCAACAATAATTAAAACAATTAAAAATAGACACAAGATTATCCTTAATTGAATCAAAAAACAATTTTCAAGCATCTTCAAGTCATCAAAATTTGGAAATAATGATGAAATAGAATCACAACACAATGAAGAGTATATTCAAATTATTAATAAAATTAATTACCAAAAATGGTATACAAAAATCACATTACACATATGATTTTAAAACGGATATCATAGCCCTAATGGATACAAGAGCAGATCATAACTGTATCCGTGAAGGATTAATACCAACAAAATACTATGAAAAAACTACAGAAAGCTTAAATGGTGCAAATGATAGCAATTTAAAAGTACAATATAAATTACCATGTGCAAAAATATATAATCAAGGATATTGTTTTAAAAATTAATTTATCCTAGTAAAAAATCTAACACAATAACTAATCTTGGGAACCCCATTTTTTACGCAAGTATATCCATTTAAAGTAACTGAAATAGATATAACTACAAAAGTAGTAGGAACAAAATTATTATTTGAATTTGTGTCACCAATGAAAACTAAAGAAGTTTTAAATTTACAAGAAAATACAATTCATAAAACAATTAACTTAATCAAAGGAAAACAAGCTCATATTCAACATTTACAAGAAGAAATATAGTATCAAAAAATAGAAGCACAACTTAAGACCACTTATGTTATTGACAAAATAAAACCTATAGAAAATGATATATTTAAACAGATATGTTCAGATATGTTCAGATTTATCCAATGCATTCTAGGAACGAAAACAACATACTGTTGAACTTCCCTATATAAAAGAATTTAGTGAAAGAAATATATCAACTAAAGCAAGACTTATTCAAATGAATAAAGAATTATTAGAGCATTGTAAACAAGAAATAAATGACTTACTAAATAAAATTTTAATAAGTCCATCCAAATCCCCTTGGAGTTGTTCGACCTTTTATGTTAATAATCAAGCTGAGAAAGAGCGTGTGGTACCACGATTAGTAATCCATTATAAACCCCTTAATGACGTACTACAATGCATTAGATATCCAATACCTAATAAAAGAGATTTATTAATACGATTATACAACGCAAAAATATTTTCAAAATTTGATATGAAAGCGGGTTCTGGCAAATTCAAATTGCCGAACACGATAAGTACAAAACAGCGTTTACAGTTCCATTTGGACATTATGAATGAAATATAATGCCCTTTGGACTTAAAAACGTACCTTCAGAATTTCAAAATATTATGAATGATATATGCAATAATTATTCAAAATTTACCATTGTCTATATAGATGATGTACTTGTCTATTCAACATCAATAGACCAACATATTAATCATCTATACACAATTTTAAATTTAATTAAAAAACATGGCTTAGTAGTATCAGCAAAGAAAATGTCCCTATTTCAAACAAAAATAGCATTTTTAGGACATAATATATATCAAGGAATTATTACTCCTATATCAAGATCAATAGAATTTGCTGACAAATTCCCTAATGAATTACGAGAAAAAACACAATTACAAAGGTTTCTGGGATGTCTGAACTATGTTTCAAAATTTCAAGACGACTTAATCAACACAAATTTTTTATTAAGAGTGGACTGCAAGTCCGCAAAAGAAATTTTTTAAAAATATGTTAAAAATCTAGTTTAAAAACAAATATTGCTAGATGGCAAGCTATTCTTTCTGCATTTGATTTTGATATTCAATACATTAAAGAAAAAAATAATTATTTACCAGATTTTCTAACAAGAGAATATTTGCAGGGTAAACAAACAGATATTCAACAATATAATCAGAATGAGTAACAAAAGAAGAAAATACCGATGACTGCATCGGATTATATCAAGTATCAACCACATCTTCAGGGCAAGCCCCTAACTATTCAAAACCAATACTCGGCCCATGCCGAATTTTCACTTTTGATCTACTCAAAAGCGGTTACCACAAATATTAAAGGCCAAACCTTTACCACTACTCAAACCCCTACCAAAAACTCTACCTATAACCTCAAACCACAAAAACAACATATTATGACAACATCGTATATCAAACCTGTTACCCTTAAAGAACTTCAATCCTTTACACACCGCATCTTTTATGAAGACTGCCTTTATCCAACTGATAACATAACCAAAAACCGTACCTTCTACGAGTATATTCTGGTAGACTCAAAATCTATCGAAATTACTCATTATCCAGACAAAAATAACTCAAACCTCATATCCTACTCCACATGCAAAATACTCAGAATAGCATCTCTCCAAGACCTTGGTTTATTACACCTCCATACTACAACACCCTTTTCAACACCTAAATTTTTACCCTCTGGCTATTCCTATACCGATTATCAAAACGCTTTTTCCGCTTTCTATATCTAAGACCTTATGACCACTCCTGTTTCATATCCTTTGATCATCACTTTCCTAAACACATTCCAGGTTGGTTCAACGAATGGTGGCATTGGTTCGGACCCTCCGAACAAATATATCCACCAGAAACTACCAAAACCATCTACCCATATTACTTCAAGCATGTCCCTAGTGCTATTGGCCCTTACAACAAGATACTCTTCCATAGAGACATGGGTATACCATGGATCTGCTCGTGGCATTTCAACCTTGTCATAACACTACCTGATATGACATACTCATTAGTTAAGGAATACTGTATCAAATGGTGGGATAATTACAATCTCGACTGATGCTCCTTATCCAACATCCAAAAATTCTTCCACAACACCCGCCAAGACCATCTTTTAGTCAAAACCATATCAAAATCTATTCCTATGTTGACTCCTAGTCAACTTACTCAAACACCATCAACCACCATTAAACAAGAGCCACCAAGCCCACATAAACACATACAATCAAGTCCTACCCATTCCTCCTCCTCCTCTCACAAAACCAAATCCAAAAAAGCAAAACTAAAGGAAATACTCCAAACCCTAAGCCAAGAAATGCAAGACATATCTTCTGCTGAAGATAGTGTTCACGCCATCGACCTTCAAGACGACCCTTTTGGTGGTCCTTTAGCACAAGATCAGTTCGACAATCTGTAAAAAAAAAAAGAAAAATGTATTGTATATAAATTTTAAATTTTGAAATATGTATATTCTGGTAGACTATGAATTTTATTTTATATCTTATTATTACATATATTCACTGACCCGGTTATCACAAAATAAAATACAGAGTATAAATGTAATAAATATATACTAAATATAGAGTATACAAAATTATCTATAGTTCGCTAGAAGAAATCATAAGGGACCTACTGATGGACCCATAAGACGACGTAAGCAATAACGCAAGCAATGACGTAAGCAATATGTCGGCACTACTACCTGACGACACGTATTAAAGTAGTGTCGGCACCACTACCTGACGACACGTATCAACACACCCAACACTCCGCTTCCCCTATAAATACTCGACTCGATCAACGGAGAAGGCACGAGCAATTTTTTTGCAACTTTCTCTCTCTACAAGCTTTCAAAAAAAATAAAATTCTTTAAGTTTTAAATTTTGTAATCATATCAAAATTAAGTTTCATTGGTATCATCATAGTAAAAGGTAAGACTCTGGTCCGATCATTTTATTTTCTCTGTTAAACTATATATAGCATTTGATTAAATTAACATAGTTTAGAAACATTTTAAATGACCATGTTTTAAATCCAACTGAATATATGGGTGTTAAAAAACATAATTCGGTAAGATGAGGGCTTGAAATGTTGTTGTCTTCATAAATGTTGTATGCATGTGTTGGAAAATAGTAAAAAAATACATAAATTGGTTTCAATATATATAATGTCCCTCTGTTTCTGCCTAAGAAAACATAGATGCTATATGATAGTAGAACGATTGTTCGTCTTTATTGAGAAAGTTAACAAAATTGTTGGGTGTTATTAGATGATGTCTGAAATGTTTTCTATTTTTGGTTTATTTGTAGATAAAAATAGGAAGGTGGATTGTAATGGGATTTGATATTTGATCCATTTTGCAGAGGAAAATGAAACGACAGATTCGTTTGTGAATAGTATGTACGTGTCTTAGTCTAGAGTTTTCATCTTCCGCTTAATGGTGCAAGAGACCAAGGCAGTGAATTGGGAAGCACAAACGTGGGGTGTGGTGCGTTTTAATGAAATATATGTTACCATTCAAAATAAATTTTGTGGACGTTCTACTTTATAATTAAAAAATAAGTAAAATATTATATTAATTAAATTTACATTGTAAATAGATTATTTTACTAACAACATGAGAAAACGTACCATGCATATAACATATGTTAAAAATGTGTGGTTAAGGTGCATTTCTTTTTTTTAATTTTATTTTTAATTCAAAAAATTTTGGAAAAATATAGAAAAATACATTTAAATAAATTATCCAATTTTATCAAAAAAACCTTTTTGAAAGTTTATAATATTTAAAATAATTAATCACTGCTTAATAACTATTATATCCGCACCACATTTATAATAATTACCATTCAAACATTTCCAGCATCGCTTGTTCTGCATTAACCGCACTTATTCTGCATGATGTGTTTTTCTGCAAAAACCATAGTTAAACCGCACCGCATAACTCGATCCGCTTGTTCCGCACCGTCAGATCTGCTGACACCGTTCGAAGCCTAAATCTCTATGTATATATAGATAGATGCATATAGGGTATGACGCGTCATTATGTGTGTATTAAATGTGTGTATAGGGTATGGATGAGAATGAATGGCGTATATATAGATGTGTATGTATAGGGTTATTATGTGTGTGTACTAGATGTATGCATAGGGTATGGATAAATGATGTATGTATATGTGTATGTATAATGTGTGTATTAGATGTATGTATAGGGATACCAACGTAACGACAAATGCTGAAAATAGTTATCCCCCAAATGCAAAAAAACTACATAACACAAAAACAAGCAACAAAACACGAACATTCAAATGTATCATCGTTGTAAACGGGACAAAGAAGGTATTTGTACTTTAAAAAAACACGAACATTCTAAAACTTAAAAACACACAACACGCAAAACAAACACAAAGACATTCAAAATCAACTAAAAAACAAACCAATTTTAGTCGAAGCATGAAAACAATAAAAATTAAACACAAGTTCACTATTCGAGAAACCGGAAAAATAGCAAATTCACGTTAGTTAGCACGAAAACTAACGGAAAAAACTACTAACTAAAAAGGTTCACAAAACTGCTAAAAACACATTCATGAGCAACTAAAAAAAAATTAGTAAAAAGTCAACAGTGTTGGTCCAACATATTTCGGTGCATTTTCCATATACAAAAACCATAAACATAGTAATATCACAAATTCCGAAAACAGTTGAAAAGCCCATAAATTTTTAAAAATCACATTAAATCATAATTTTACTATTAAAAATAATAATTAGTTTGTACTAAAAGTTCATAATTTGTTTTTTAAAATCCCTACAAAAAATATTTAGTCAAAACACTGCAAAACTTTTTTAACGAAAAGAAAAAAAAACACACTTAAACAATAAAATCCCAAAAACTGCTAAACCTTACAAAAACAACAAACTCGAAAATAGTCAAAAACAAATGCCAAATGAAATGTGATGGTCTCGTGCGAATATATATCGGAGGGACTTGAGGTCTCTTTCATTCACACAAACACTCATCGCCGTTTACCCACAAATCTTTTGGAGGTTCTCTCTGTTCATCTCTATTCTTCTCGGTTTCTTTTTCTTTCGGTGCTACTAACCATGTCGCAGAGTTACTGGTTGGAGAGGAGTTGTGATGAGCAAGTATCTGGAAGGAAAGCTCCGATGCGGAGGAGTTTTGATGAGCAGATTTCGAATTTTGATAACTCGGCCTTAATTGCCGGTTACTCAAAGACAGTGATCGGGAGGTGTTTTAATCCGAAGATGCAGGACATGAAGTGTTTGTTGTTTATGCTCTCGCGGATCTGGCAACTTGAAGGGAAGGTGGTGGGGGAAGATTTGGGGTTAGGGAAATTCCAGTTCGAATTCTATAGGGAGTCAAATATTGCTGAGGTACTAAAGATGGAACCATTTCATTTTGATCATTGGATGCTAGCCATGGTGAGGTGGAAGCCAACGGTGGACCCTTCTTACCCATCGATCCTGAAGTTTTGGATACGTGTTTTGGGGGTGCCACTACAATTCTGGACTGATCCGACCTTTCGTGATATAGGTAGTGACTTGGGGACTGTCGAGACGGTCGACATTGATGGCGGTAGGGTTCAAGTGACGGTTGATGGTTTCAGTCCTTTGTGCTTTGAGACAGTGATTGAATTCGGAAATGGGGAGGAGACTATAGTCAAGCTGTGGTACGAACGGCTATATGAGTTTTGTAAGCAGTGCTCAAGCCTATGTCATGATACAGCCCATTGTACGCAGTTGGCAGGGGGTCAAAAATATAGTCTTGTAGAATTCTCGGAGGAGGAGATAGTGGAGGGACAGAACCAAAGCTACAGGGGTGCGGTCACCAATGACAAAAGACGAGAGAATGGGCAAAAAGGAAAACTAAAAGGAATAAGCAATGGCAAATCCTATGGGGAGAATCTCAAAGCGGAGGGGCATAAGGTCACTAATGGGCACCAGGCAGGGGTATCCAAGACTCGTTCGGCACAACATCCTCGAGATTCCTCTGCTGGGCAAAGGAGGTATAGTAGCTATGCTCAAATCAATGACCAGAGAGTGATACATAGAGATACTATGGTGGAACCAGGTCAGGTTTTGGAACCAGGTCAGGTTTTGGAGACAAATGAGAGGATAGGAACCGCTTTGGTTAGTGATGTTAAACCGCATAAATAGGTAAGGAAGGCGCTTTTCAAAGAAAATGGACTAGATGAAGGGAAAACTACAGGGGCAGAAGCTGGTTCGAGGGAGGGTCTGCGGGAGATCATGCATAGGTATAACGTACCAACGAATATGGGTAATGAGGTGCTGGATGTTTTGCGGGTGGAGGTTAATTTGGCTCAGGTTTTGCAGAAAGTTGGAGAAAAAGATCCATTTGGGGAAAGACCTATGGCGGAGAGAGATTATTTGAGGGAATCGATGTCTGGACAAACGGGAGACGTGGGAGGTACTGAGGAGGGACTGCTGGGTACGTTTTTGTCAGGTTCTTTTTTAGTGGCCACATGGGAGGAAAAACAGGATGATATCTATGGAGAGGTGACTGCGCTAAGGGACGAGGAGAGTGGTGAAAAGGGGATGAAGGATATGGAAGTGGGTGAAGTTGACTCGGTAACGGATATAGCTGGGAGTAGGGGATGATTGTCGATCACGAATTTTCAGGTCGGGATACGGCGATGGGAGCTAGTTCCATGGAGGTTGTCGAGGTTTTCGTCACCATCGGGGAGCTGGAGAAGAGTAAGAAACCAAAAGGAGGGCTGCTCCTCGAAGGTAGGGCTGGGCATTCGGATAACCATTCGGTTACGGTTCGGTTATATTCGGTTTCAGTTAGTTTGGATATAACAATATAGTAACCATTCGGATATTGAAGAACTTTCGGTTCGAATCGGTTCGGTTACTCTTTGGTTCGGTTCAGTTTGGATATTCTTTTGGATAACCGAAATAATTTCGGTTTTGGTTCGGTTCGGTTGTTTTATCCGAATAAACCGAATTATCCGAATAAACCGAATTAATCGAACGAAAACCATGAAAAAGTTAAATAAACCGAATTAACCGAACAAAAACCATGAAAAAGTTGAAAAAGTTATAAGGAAAACATTACAGGAATCCCTACCGCATGACACATACAGTCTACAGAAAGTGGATGTTTGTTCTTTCCAAAGTTCCATACTATGGAAACCATAACTCTTACCTACAAAAAATCAACGATTGATATGAAATTCTCTTTTAATAGAGTAAATGGAGGGATGACTAATGGGGTGGAATTAAGAATAGCACCAAGAAACTCCTGCAGATGATCAATAAAACCAATTGAAGTCTTGAAGGCCAATCGCTGCTCTCCAACAACATGATAGAGCTCTTGCATCCACAGGAAGCGATTTAAAAGTCCTACAGAGAACAAGAGACGGGAATTTCAGATGTTATCACTTGGCAATAAAAACGAAGAGCAAACACAAAAACTATATCCGAATGACCAACATACCAAGTAGTATTGTCTCCTCCAAAGCAACCACCAACTTTTACCATGAAACCCCGAAAAATATACAAACTATATCTGAATGACCAAGTAGCATTGTCTCCTCCAAAGTAACCATCAACTTTAATATGTGACTGATCCAAACTCTATAAATTTCAAGAAAAATAAAAGTTAACATTCACAATTTCACAATTTTAAAAGCATATGACATAACATTCACAATTTCACAATTTTTACCTTTTTCAAAACTGTCTTGTAGTTCAACTTCAACAAGCAATTGTTCTATTGTAATTGATCCTTTTGCAGTGAAGTGAATGTCTTCCTTCAGCCACTATTATGTGCCCATCAAAACCTCTATCATATAGTGAGTCAAGCAACTCCTATATGGGTATAATATTCGGCCACTAGTGCTAAAAGCACTCTCTGATGCAACAGACGATACTTGCATAGCCAAGACATCCTTAGCTATCTCTGATAAGATTGTGAATATTTTATTATTGACCTTCCACCATGAAAACACATCATAATCTGTCCCCATAAAAATAGTAGGTGATATGCTCAAATTATCCCTAGAGCTACTCTCTCAAATTAAGAGATCAATGCAGTACTTAGGGGTCGAATCCACAAGGACTATTGTTCACACAGTAGATTAGCAGTTTGGAAATATAGTTAAACAGAAAAAACTGTAAAATTAAAATAACAAGAGAATTAGAAATCGGGCTGTAAGCTGAATAGGAGAAAAGCTAAGCTTAGAGAAATTCTTAGGAAATTCAGAATTGCAGAACAAAACAATTATCAGGATTGCAATTAAGAACCATTCTAGAACTCAAATCACTAATGTAAAATCAATCAACTTTCGTTGCGAAGATTATCTATGCCTAAAACCTAGAATTCTAATTTTTTTTTGCGAATTCAACAATTAAGACAAGCATTAAAGTTCAGGTTTGATATGTTCACAAAATCCCTAAACCAAATTTCTTTGCGAATAGGGTATTTTGCTTATCTAAGATAGTTCAGGCAATCAATTACACTTTCGTGTCAACTAATCAACCTAAGATCATATTCTAGGTAGCTAAGCTAGAATACGCGATAAACACAATCTAGATGAAGAACTCTATAGATTCAATCATAACAATCTAACAATCTAACAATTCATGAATTCCTTTGAAAATCCTAAACCTAACAGGGATATTACTCAGACATGATTAATGAAACACAAATCAATAACTGAATAAATTGCATTAAGAAAATAAAAAGAAGAAGAAAAAGTGTTTAGAAATCTTCTCCAAAAATCTCAGAAGAGATGGCTACTCCAAAATCAAGCCTTGGTCTAAACAATGACCTTAAAATCCTATAAATAGGCTAAAACACGATTTGGGCTTTATTTGTAAACAGAAAACACTTCTGGACAGAATTTGTAATTATTCAAAACTTCAAAAAGATGTGGAATTCGATTGCCGTCAGATATTGGTGTCGACCGACACTGACCTCTGGTGTCGATCGACACCCACACCAATTTTGCTCTCCGAGTTCGTTTCTTCAGCGTAGCTTCTCGACTTGCTCCAAAACGTCCCATAATCTCCAAATAAGTCCAAAACGCTCCTAGACCTGCAAAGACTCTAAAAGACTCGAAAACACCAAAAAAACTCTAAAAACGACTCTTATATCATGGTTAAAAACCGTAAAAACTATGATATATCAACTCCCCTAGACTTAGCCTTTGCTTGCCCTCAAGCAAAACAGAACCTTAACCTGTGAAAGAGGTTTGAAAAACGCGGAAACTCTCTCTCTCGTTAGACTATTGCATTGAGCATTCAATCATAATCCATATGCTTTGCAGACAAATCCAAATCGAACCACCATGTACTTCTCCGTAGACATTTCAACATTCCAAATTTAACCCACAACTTCGCAACATTCTCCACAGCATTCATCGCTGTGTCTCGTCAATTAAATTAGTGCCAAGGACCTTCTAGACTCATTCCCATCAATACCATGAAAAACCATCCAATTTTTCACACTCTTTGGTACTCTTTCTCTCTTCCAGACTTATTCTTTTCTCAACATCTTTTATGTTGTTGTTTTTTTTATATATCAAAAGTGTTGGCGAATAATGGTATCACAGAAAATTTCCTAACCTCGCTTCCAAATTTCGTGTGATCATTCCTTTCGAAGTAAAATAATGGGGTCGTTAGAAATTTTTCTATCTTTTTACTCAAAAGAAAATCATATCATCTTTTCTGCTTTTAAACACACACTTTCTACTAAACAAGGGAGAGGAGTACCATCACTTTTCACTTAGGCTTTCGTTTGTCAGGTAAGAACGAGGAGTCAAGTCCTATGAACACCAGTTGCATTGATGAGGTAAAAGAAAGAGCTCAAAAATTAGCTCCGGCTGTAGTGGATTCTGTTGCGAAGTATGGATCGCTATGGGTCATTGATCAGTCTTTGGATTTTCTATTAGTTGGATTTGAACTAAATCTGTAGCATTAATCACTCAATCAAATAGATTAAGAAGAGAGGTCGTTATTTCCTAACCAAAGTTTTGACTCAATAAAAACGAAATAAAAATGACACGGCTGACTCTAAAAAACAAACACAACGTCAGCGACTACCTCCCCCAGACTTAAGTAGCACTGTCCCCAGTGGTACCAAACGCAAGGTTGGCAAAAAGAAAATAAAATAGAGAAGACACATGAATAAGAAAAATAAAATAGGAAAACGTACGAGTGGGTTGCCTCCCATTAAGCGCTTGTTTTTAGTCATTAGCTGGACCGTGGCGGAGCTCAGATATCAGGTGGAGCAGAGGGTGGCAATGAATACTTCCGCGAAATTAGTCTCATCATCCATGGTGGTGTATAGGCATTGGGTGCATGAGAACGACCAAGGAAGTGAGGAATAGGAGCAGGGCAGGACTTAATCTTGGGTGGTACACTCTTTTTTCCTGCACAATCATCAAAAGAAGAAAGAAGCGCTCGACGATAATCTCGTGGCTTGGTTAACTGCAAAATAGTTTTTGTACCTTTGAAGTTCTTATTGATGAAAGGAGATGGTTTGGGATTAGGATGTACATACCTTTGCTTTCTGTTGTACAACAGGTCTCGGACGAGCGGCAAGAGAATCAACCCGAAAACAGTGTTTTGGAGGTAAATTCGGGTCAACTCGTGGAGATGTGCAAGGTTTGTCAAAAACCAGTTTATCCATCTTTAAACATCTCAATTAACTGGTTTATGTCTTTACTTGTTGCTACTGGTAGTGTGGTTCTCTGGTTTTAATCCTAACTTCTGCCCTAGCTAAACCAATTCATGAATGTATGTATGATAATGCGGCTATTTCTGAAGGGCTAGATGAACAAGGTGATGAACAGGGTGTCGAGTGTAATTCTTCTACATTGGCTGGCGATCGAGTTTGTCTTTTGCAAACAATCTCCAATGTTTCCCTTCAGCTGCCAGCAGAGCCTGCTGCAGATCTGGCTGACAAATTGCTGAAGAAAATCGAAAAGTTTAACCTCCATTCTGCTGAGGTAATAATAAATACTTAAACCTGATTTCTCCTATATAAAATCAAGCTCATGTTTTGTTTTTGGCTTAAAGGAAGTATTCTTTCATATTTAAATATATTTTTCTGGTACTTCTCTTTAATTGGGACCTGGAATGCTTGATTGAGCAGATCATTATTCACTGGTTTGGAAATGGAAAATTTTATGGTTAATATATATATGGTTTATCTGTTCCCATGATCTTAGTCCATGCCATTGAATGACAGGTCGATGCACATGTTAAAGCATTAAAAATTTTGTGCAAAAAGAAGGCATGCACCCCTGAGGAGTCTGATATGCTTGTCACGAAGTGGGTAGAACAAGTTTTATCTAAGGCATCTAAGGTCACTGAGAAGTACATTGAGGGGGTCTCTAGTAATAATCATACTTTTGTTACACCAGCAACACTTGGAAGTAGAAGAAGCAAGAGACTGGATTATGTGTCCAAGAAATTATCAAAAGCAGTCACAACAGTATATACCATAGGATCTTATGTCATTATATATTGTAACATAGAAGAGACCATCTTTCTTGGACATGAAGTTTTAGTAGTCCTACGACCCAACATGAAAAATCATTCTACCATCACATATGCTTAACCAATTCAACCAGTAAACAACCATGAGTTTGTATAGAACATAACTAAAATCCATATCACTACATCCAAATTTAACCCAAACTTTAAACGACAAGTCAAAAGCATAGATTTTAGGACAAAGTTACATTATATATACAATGATTTATATATATGTGCTTGAATGATCAAATCAATAACTCTGACTATGAAATATTGTATTAGTGTCGTTTGTATTCGTGCCGTCGATGTGGTTAGAGCTGTCAATTGGTCAAAAAGACCATGGGCTTAGCCCAACCAATAATATTATGGGGCAGTTGTAATTTGGCCCAACTAAAAATCAGTTTTATTGGGCTATGCCCAAATCGATCCGCGGTCATAAGCGGTTTTGACCATGTGGTCAGCGGACATGTCTAACAACTAAAAAATTAAGGTTTTTTCTGAAATTAAATTGGGAATCTGAAAATCGCTTCTAATCGTTTTTTTCTTTTGAGAATCGCTTTTAATCATCTACAATGGTTTGGGATTAGGATGTACGTACCTTTGCTTTTCCTGAGGTGAATAGAGTGTGGGATATGGAGATTTCTGTTGTACAACAGGTCTCGGACGAACGACAAGAGAATCAACCCGAAAACAGTGTTTTAAAGGTAAATTCGGGTCAACTCGTGGAGAGTGTCGATCGACACCAGTGGGGGTGTCGATCGACACTGAGTCTGTAGCTCAGATCTCTGCACTTTTTCTGTAACTCTTCTCTGCAATCCCTATCTCCATCTCAAAAACATCATCTTTTGGCAACTTGTCACTGAGTAGAGCCTCTTTCTGAAGCCTAGTACTGAAAAGATGATCACCACACCAATCCTCAAGCTCAACAGCTTGCTTATTCACTTGCTCACTTGGACCTAACTCCTTGACATACCCAGCAGTAATGTCTGTGGAGATCTCTACAGAGAATGTCTGTCTATCAATGGTGTGTGGCTTCCTCATTTTGTCCATGTCGAAGTTCATTATCGCATCACCCACATTCAGAGCTATGCGTCCCTTTTTCACATCAATCAGAGCCCCTGCTGTAGCTAAAAAGGGTCATCCCAAAATCAAAGGATCCTTGGGTTCTTCCTGATATTCCAAAACCACAAAGTCTGTAGGAATCATACATTCACCAATTTGCACTGGAACATCTTCTAAGATACCTTCTGGAATCCTTTTGGATCGATCCACTAAGATGAGAGAGATCCTGGTCGGCTTAAAATCAGTCATCCCCAGACGTACAACAACAGAGTTAGGCATCCAGTTAATACTGGAACCAAGATCGCAGAGAGAATGCAAAAATCGTCCTGTGAAGAGAGAGCAATTTAGCACAGAACTTCCCGGATCAGGTAGCTTCTCTGGAATCTTACTCTGAATCATGGCACTGACCTGTTCAGAGACTACCACTTTCTGCTTCGTGCCTTTCTTTCTCTGTGGGGTCACATGTGAGATATGCACAAAGATGTCCCTGGTTAGTAAAGCTCATTCCTCAGGACTTAGACCACTAGTAACCATTCTCTTCACATACCTCTTTAATGGAGGTGAAATCGTGGCTGCATCAGCTAGAGACATCTCAATCACCACCTTGTCCATGATTGTTTTGCATCGAGCCTCCTCTATCTCCTGTTTAGACTTCCTAAGGTTCTTTGGGAAAGGAACCTTAGGTTTATAGACTCTTTTTTCGACTTGAAGAAGATTGTTGAAAAGTTTTGGTTCAGTCCGCACAGGGTGTCGACCGACACTAGGTTGGTGTCGATCGACATTGACCTCTGGTTTCGACACTCTGGTGTCGAGCTCGATCGATTTCTCTCCGCCTTGCGTCGACTTCTTCTCATCCTCTGAAGGGTGTCGATCGACACCCAGGTGGTGTCGGTCGACACTAACATCATGTGTCGAGTCTTTAGTATCGACTGGGGTCGATTTCTCTCCGTCTCGACTTGAATTCTTCTGAGTTTTGGCTGGTGTCGAGCGACACATAGTGCTGGTGTCGACCGACAATGAGTATAAAAAGTCAAAATCCTCACCATTCCCTTCAATTTTGCTGAGATCATCCTGATCTTCTACTAAAACAGCATTGCATGCACTTCTGTGGTTGTTCTCAGTCTCTCCAGGAAGGAATCCCTCTTGTCTTTTTACAGACTCAGCGGTCTGAGCAACTTGAGTGTCTAACTTCTTGACATGGGTGCTCAGAGTTTCTAATTTCCTATTCAGGTCAGTGTACAGAGCATCGACCTTTCCATTGAAGTCCACTGTAATCTTCTGCTGACCCTCCAGAATCCGCTCCAGCATAAACTTAACCTCACTCTCTGAATTGGGTGGAAGGGAGGCTTGGTAAGAAGAAGAACCATAGTTCCTGGTGAAACTACTCCTCTGGTACTCAAGCATCTGGTTTCCTGTGAAGGCACTCCTTTGTGCATTAACATATCTCAGACCCTGAAATCCAGCTCCATTGACATAGTTGCAATCCTCTTCCACTGGCTCAAAAGTCTCAACCTCTGCAGCAAACTGAACTGATCTCTTACCCACGAGAAGATTATGCACATAATCTAGCTTAGCATTCACTTCAGCAATCTGACCACCCTCAGAGTTTTCTGCTTGCTTCTTTCTTTCGAAGTCTGCATTTTTCGTGTTGTTGCTAGAAGCTAAGTTCTCAATCAATGTAACAGCGTCCTTGGGATACCTGGTGTTGAAGTTACCATTCCTCGCAGCATCCAGAGCCATCTGATACCTCCAATCTATTCCTCTAAAGAAGATACCCAACAACTGTACCTCACTGAACCCATGATGCGGACAATCTCTCTAATACGCTCTGAATCGCACCCAAGCAGTTTTGAATGCTTCAGCTGGTTGTTGAGAGAAGGTGGAGATTTTTGTTCTCGCATCTTCAGACCTAACATCATCATAGAAGTTATTCAAGAAGGCATTCTTGGTTTTCCACCAAGTCGTCAGAGATCCTGGCTTCAATTGTTTGAGCCAGTAAGCTGCTTCCCCAGCAAGAGAGTACGGGAAGAGCTTGCAGAATAGGAAATCATTGGACACCCCATTAGCTTTGATGATAGTAACAAGGTCCTCAAACCTCTCTATGTGGTCCATGAGCTGTTCATGAGGAAGACCATAAAAATGATGCTGTCCCACGAGAGTGTAGTATGCGGGTTTCAGCTCAAAGTCATTCCTCTGAAACGGAGGGGGTATGATCGCGGTCCGATTAGCATAGAACTGATTTGGCCTGTTGTAGTCTCCTAGTGTCCTACCACGAGCAACCGCAGCAGCGGCGGCTGCAGCCTGCACATATGGAGTCTCAATGGCAGGCGGGTGTCGAGCGACACCCTGTTGGTGTCGATCGACACCAACGGCGGGTTCTGCGATCACGTTTCCTTCTACATCTAGTTTCTGACCCTGCTCGTTAAGCACATGGCCGTCTTGATCCCACATAATTCCAGCCTCATCTCTTACTAACACAACGAAGTTATCCATTGTAGCTAACTTCTTTTCTTTTCGGTTCATTCGTTCTATTCTTGCTAAGTCCTGGTTAGAAGGATCTGCAAGCTGAAGATCTTTGTTGCTCCTGGTTTTGCGATTATGCATAAACCTGAAACACAAAAGAAAAAGAAAAAAAAATAGAGAAAGTAAATAAGTAGTAGAAAAAAAATTTAGAGTAAAATCTAACTGAAATCTAATGGTGAAACAATAGTCCCCGGCAACGGCGCCAAAATTTGACATGCTCAAATTATCCCTAGAGCTACTCTATCAAATTAAGAGATCAATGCAGTACTTAGGGATCGAATCCACAAGGACTATTGTTCACACAGTAGATTAGCAGTTTGAAATATAACTAAACAGAAAAAACTGTAAAATTAAAATAACAAGAGAATTAGAAATCGGGCTGTAAGCTGAATAGGAGAAAAGCTTAGGGAAATTCTCAAAAAATTCAGAATTGCAGAACAAAACAATTATCAGGATTGTAATTAAGAACCATTCTAGAACTCAAATCACTAATGTAAAATCAACCAACGTTCGTTGCGAAGATTATCTATGCCTAAAACCTAGAATTCCAAATTTCTTTGCAAATTCAACAATTAAGACAAGCATTAAAGTTCAGGTTTGATATGTTCACAAAATCTCTAAACCAAATTTCTTTGCGAATAGGGTATTTTGCTCATCTAAGATAGTTCAGACAATCAATTACACTTTCGTGTCAACTAATCAACCTAAGATCATATTCTAGGTAGCTAAGCTAGAATAAGCGATAAACACAATCTAGATGAAGAACTCTATGGATTCAATCCTAACAATCTAACAATCTAACAATTCATGAATTCCTTTGAAAACCCTAAACCTAACAGGGATATTACTCAGACATGATTAATGAAACACAAATCAATAACTGAATAAATTGCATTAAAAAAATAAAAAGAAGAAGAAAAAGTGTTTAGAAATCTTTTCCAAAAATCTCAGAAGAGATGGCTGCTCCAAAATCAAGCATTGGTCTAAACAATGACCTTAAAATCCTATAAATAGGCTAAAACACGATTTGGGCTTTATTTGTAAACAGAAAACACTTCTGAGCAGAATTTGTAATTATTCAAAACTTCAAAAAGATGTGGAATTCGATTGCTGTCAGATATTGGTGTCGACCGACACTGTCATCTGGTGTCGATCGACACCCAGACCAATTTTGCTCTTCGAGTTCGTTTCTTTAGGTTAGCTTCTCGGCTTGCTCTAAAACGTCCCATAATCTCCAAATAAGTCCAAAACGCTCCTAGACCTGCAAAGACTCTAAAAGACTCGAAAAACACCAAAAAGACTCTACAAACGACTCTTATATCATGGTTAAAAACCATAAAAACTATGATATATCAATAGGGTCTGCAACATTCTCTTTCAAATATAATTCTACCTCATTGTTTGCATCCTTGATTCCCTTCTCTTTAACCATTTATGTGTACATCGATCTAATCCTCTTACACCTAGGGCCATGATTATCCTCTTAAGAATGTTGAGGAGGTGACACTGTCTGAGTAGAAGTTCTAGATTGAGTCTGAGATGATTGTGCTTCTCCTTGTTGATTGTTCAAGTTACCACTGTATTCCTCAAACCGTTGACGCACAAAAACCTTTACAGAAGCTTGTAGCTTCTTGTTGTCCTCACTATCTTTTCCATAAAGTTGTTCAAAACACAGATTTGCAAACTGCATTTTGTTCCTAGGAACAAATACACTAGCAACAATCAGAAGTTTGTTAATATTCTTCAATCCATCCCAATATTTATCGAACTTCTCTCTCATTTCAAAGGCTTTGCCACTTACTATTGGATCTGTGCTCAAACACAATTCAGCTAGATTCAGCTCAATATTAACAATCTCATCATAACACTTGTGAGCACAAGCTTTAGTAGACGCAGAGACTTCAAGAGTAGAGGTGTAAAAGATAAAAAGAAAGCTTACTAATCGATTTGCAGCATCCCAATCTTCTGAACTAGCTGGTCTAATTCTTTTTGTCCCATTTTTTTCTAACTCCAGAAAGTAATCATTGTAGGGCTTATCTTCAGCCACCATCTTATCAAATGCTAACCTATACTTGATTGCTCTAGTAAGCCTTAGATACGTTGAATTCCACCTAGTCTGCACATCCATAGGCAAGCTTCCTCTAGTTAACTTACCAGTGTCAACACGCATATCAAATGAATTCAATCTAGGAGTAGTAGACCTCACATATTGTACCCCATTTTGTATAGCAGACACATTATCATCCATCTCTTCTAACTCTTCCTTAACTATCAAATTCAGAATGTGAGCAGCACACCGTACATGCATGAGCATACCACCTAACACCAATGAGTCATTTCCCACATACCTGAATTGCTCCTTAAACCTTGTGAGTGCTGAAGATCCTCTCTGTGTTCCATTCAGCCAAACACTCCAAAGAACAGCTGATATAGTTGCTCTTTTATGATCAGAAACATTCTTAAAACCAATGATGAATTTCCTTAAGTTCCACTCTGCATCAACAAAATGAATAGTCACAACCATATAACTTTACCGAGTAGTTGGAGCAATCCAGATGTCTGTTGTAAGAGATACCCTCTGCTTAGTAGACTTGAACATCTTCTTGAGTGCTTCTTTCTTCTTTACATAAAACTCCACAATGTCTCTTGTAGCTAATCTGCGAGAATGGGGTTCGTACAGTTTACATTTCTTACAGAAATGTTTAAAACCAATTCCCTCCACAAATGATAGAGGTAACTCAGACAATACCATCACCTCGTTTGTAGCTTCCCTAAAAACAACAATAATATCTTCACACTTTTCAGACTACCATCACCACCATCTTGATCTATATTCTGCTGCTTCTTGTCATTCCATACCTTGTATTGCTTGCAAGTCAATAGATGATTTTTTAAATTAGAAGTCCCAGAAGTGGTTAGACAACTCATCTCCCTTCCACAGTGATTACAATTGCACTTGTCTTTGTTGCCTGTTTGCCTTGTGTAGCTTTCCCACACAGTAGATCTTGATTCCATTGGTGTCTCAATTCTCTTCCTTTGTACCTTTGGTGGCTTCCGTGGCTTGGAACTACTAGATTTGTCTGTCTGCGCCTATTTGGACGCTTGCAGGACTTGGAGGGTTGGTGTCATCATCATCGTTTGCTGGAAATGAACTTGAATCCATCCAAAAAAAAAAATAGTACTCGATAAGCTTCAAAGTTCAAAAAATAACCTGATATGCTCAAATTTACCCTAGAGCTACTCTCTCAAATTAAGAGAACAATGTAGTACTTAGTGATCAAATCCACAAGGACTTAAAATTCACACAATATGTTAACAGTTTAGAAATATAGCTAAACAAAAAAAAATTAGAAATTTAAAATAGCAAGAGAATTAAAAATCGGGTTGTAAGCTGAATGGGAGAAAAAGCTAAGCTTAGGGAAATTCTCAGGAAATTCAGAATTGTAGAACAAAACAATTATCAGGATTGTAATTAAGAACCATTCTAGAACTCAAATCACTAATGTAAAATCAACCAACTTTCGTTGCGAAGATTATCTATGCCTAAATTTTAGAATCACAAATCTCTTTGCGAATTCTTCAAATTAAACAAGCATTAAAGTTCAGATTTGATATGTTCACTAAATCCCTAAACCAAATCTCTTTGCGAATATGATATTTTGCTCATCTAAGATAGTTCAGGCAATCAATTACTCTCTCATGTCAACTAATCAACCTAAAATCAGATTCTAGGTAGCTAAGCTAAAATAAGCAATAAACACAATCTATATGAAGAACTCTATAGATTCAATCCTAACAATCTAACAATTCATGAATTTCTTTGAAAACCCTAAACCTAACAGGGAGATTACTGAGACATGATAGATGAAACACAAATCATGAATGAAATAATTTGCATTAAGAAAATCAAAAGAAGAAGAAAGAGTTTAGAAATCTTCTCCAAAAATCAAGCATTGGTCTAAACAATGACTTTAAAATCCTATATATAGGCTAAAACACGATTTGAGTTTATTTGTAAACTATGACAACTTCTGGGCCAAATTTGCAATTCTTCAAAACTTCAAAAAGATGTAAAATTTGATTGCCGTCAGATATTGGTGTCGATCGACACCTACACCAATTTTGCTCTCTGAGTTCGTTTCTTCAGCGTAGCTTCTCGGTTTGCTCCAAAACGTCCCATAATCTCTAGATAAGTCCAAAACGCTCCTAGACATGCAAAGACTCTAAAAGACACTAAAAAGACTCTAAAACTAGACTAATATCATGGTTAAAAACCGTAAAAACCATGATATATCATAACCAGACAATGAAACAAATACAGAAGGTTAACTTGGATTGCACTACTCAGATTAAGAGATAAGATGACATGGAAAAACAACCAAAAGAATGTTAAAAAAATAGGAGATTTATGCTCTACGAGCAAATGGTGTACTTGACAACTCTCCAACAGAAATAATAAAATGCAGCGAACATAGGATTCACCTCCGACTCCATTTAAAAACAGTAAAAAGAAGAAGACATGTTCACATCAAGTACAAGGGCAATTTCCCCCAAACAACTGTTCTCTCTCTCTCTTCTTTTACCGACTGAATTAAACGTTAAGAGACGAGATGATAATGATAATGACTCAAGTCAAATTTCGATTCATCTCAAAATCGCTCTCTCTTCAAAATCGCAAATCAAGGAGACAAGAGAGAGAGAGAGAGAGAGAGAGAGAGAGAGATGAGTAAACAGAATCCAAAATCGCTCTTTCTTCTCAACTCTCTCTTTATCATCATCTACTTCGTTTTTCACTCATCCGCAGCAAACACAGATACGATACCCAAAGATGCCTCTATAGTCGAAGTAACAGATAGAAATCAGAGATATATAGAGAGAGAGCAATCGAAGCCATACCTTCGATTGGATTGTTGAAGAAGTCTGAGGCGAAGATGGGTTGGGATTTTGAGAATCCAGTTTATGTATGTAAAATTTCTATTTTTAAAGTTAAGAATCGGCAAAGAGGAGAAAATCACGGACTCTCGGTCTCGGTCTCGGACTCGGAGAGTTTTTTATTCCAAAGACTGTAATGTTTTTTTTGTCTAAAGTCAAATATGAAATATTTATGTGTTAATACTGTTAATGTATTATAGTTTATGACATTATGTTACGTCAGTTATTTATGCTTCGGTTACTTCAGGTATCTTTTGGTTATCGGTTAATAACTGAAACCGAAGTCTTATGCATAAACGATCAAGCCGGTTATTTGAAGGTAACTGAAACCGAAGTCTTATGCATAAACGATCAAGCCGGTTATTTGAAGGTAACCGAATCCTAACCGAAACTAATTTTTCAGTTCGGTTCGGTTCGGTTGATCGATTATCGGTTTTTTTGTCCAGCCCTACTCAAAGGTGTTAGTTCAAAGAAAAGGAATGTGCAAAGGTTACCGACACCAAGGAAAAGGCCAACGCACAAGGAGAATACTCCCATAGGTGAGGGGATAACCCGAAAGATCTTGAAGAGGAGAAGGGTAAGCTAGGTGGGGCTAAGCCACCAAAACCACCTCTGGATAAATGAAAGTTCTAAGTTGGAATTGTCAAGGGTTGGGGAATAAGACGACAATCGGGTATCTACGGGACTTATGGAAACATCATCGGCCAGATTTTTTTGTTTTATCAGAAACAAAACAATCTTATTATTTTATGGAAAAATTTGTAGGAAATTTCGGTTATAACAATTTAAAAACAATTGACCCAATTGGTTGTATAGGCGGTTTAACACTCTTTTATAATAATGAATTTGATGTTACAATTTTATTTAAGTCTAATCGATTAATAGATATCGTGGCAACGGTATAGGGGGAAAAAGTGTTTTTAACTTTTGTGTATGGTGATCCGGTTCCAAAAAATCGAGAATATATTTGGGAACGGTTGACTAGAATTGGTATAAGCCGGGATTTATCTTGGTTTTTTATAGGAGATTTTAATGAAATTAAAGGTAATCATGAAAAGAAGGGAGAAAAGTGAGAGCGGCTTCTACATTCGTTCTTTTTAATTTAATGTTACGTGATTGTGGTCTTTTTGAGTTTCCGTATCTTGGGGATGGTCTATCTTGGAGAGGGTGGCAAGATAAAAAAAACCTATTCGTTGTAGGTTGGATAGGGCAATAGCCAATGAGGATTGGCATGACATGTTTTGCAATACTTTAATTGAATATCTTCCTATGATGGCCTCGGGCCATAAACCGGTTATAGCAACTATAGTAAATAAAATTCCACGGCAAAGGAAAAATTTTTGGTTTGATAAGAGATGGATTGGAAAAGAAGGATTAGTTGAGACTATTGCGGAAGGGTGGTGTTTAGAATATGGGACGGAGAGAGGAAAATTTGTGGAAAAGGTGATGAATTGTAGAAGAGCAATATCCAAGTGGCGGAAAAAACAAGTAACTTATGGACGGCAAACAATTGAAGAACTAAAGAGGGACCTAGAGATGGCCCAGGCTGATGATGGGAGAACAGCTAAGGAAATAATGGAGCTAACTCTCTGCTTGAAAGAGGCGTATCAGAATGAAGAATTATACTGGCATTAGAGGAGTATAAATCTCTGGATGAGGGTGGGAGACCAAAATTCGAAATTTTTCCATGCCCTAACAAAACAAAATCGAGCTAAGGATCGGATAATTGGCCAAAAGGATGACAATGGATCATGGTGTACGGAACAAAAGGACATTCAGCATATAGCGGTCTCGTATTTCCAAAACCTTTTCACGTCTACTACTCCTATAGCGTTAGAGGATACTTTAAAGGAAATTAAAACATTGATAACGGCAGAAGTTAATGATTTTCTCACAACTCAGGCTACAGAGAACGAGGTTAGAGCAGCGTTGTTTATGATACACCCAGAGAAAGCTCCAGGACCTGATGGGATGACAGCTTTATTTAATCAAAAGGTGTGGGGCACTATAAAATTAGATCTGGTTTTTCTGGTGAACTCTTTTTTACAAGAGGGTTCTTTCGATAAACGGATAAATAAGACAAATATTTTTTTGATACTGAAAGCGGAGAGACCAATACAAATGACGGAACTGAGACCTATTAGTATCTGTAATGTGCGTTACAAAATTATCTCAAAATTAATTTGCCAAAGATTAAGGAAGATTTTACCAGGTCTTATTTCCGAGACGCAATCGGCCTTTGTTGAAGGTCGTTTGATTTCTAATAACATTCTTAAAGCCCAAGAAATGCTTCATGGCCTGCGCACAAACCCTTCATGTCAAAGAATATTCATGGCCATTAAAACATCAGTACATCTGTAATATACTGATGTGACACACCACATTATCCATGAAATCTATTTTTCATAAAAACCTATTTTCCTGAATAATTTCAATAAAATTTCATTCTACCCAATCATAAACTTTACTCATCAATGGACAACCTCGAGGCATGATAATACCGGAAAGGGGGTTGCGTCAGGGAGATCCCCTATCACCTTATTTATTTATCCTATGCACGGAGGTTTTAATTGCAAATATTAGGAAAGCGGAACAAGAGAAGTTAATCACTGGCATAAAAGTGGCAAATTCTAACCCATCCATTACACATCTATTATTCGCGGATGATAGTTTATTCTTTTGTAAGGCAAATAAGGAACAGGGAAAAACTATCATAGCCATTTTAAAAAATTATGAGAAGGTATCTGGTCAGTAAATCAATTTTTTAAAATCATCAATTCAATTTGGTCAATAAATAGAACACTAAAATCGGAGATAAAGAAAATCGTGGGAATATCAAAATTCGGTGGGATGGATACTTATTTGGGCTAACCGGAAAGTTTAGATGGCTCAAAAACTAAGATTTTAAATTTTGTTAGAGATAAATTACAAAGTAAAATCAATGGATGGTCCGCAAAATTATTATCAAAGGGTGGAAAGGAGGTTATGATTAAATCGGTTGCGGCAGCTTTACCCATATATGTTATGTTTTGCTTTCGACTTCCAAAAATGATCACATCAAATTTGACTAGCGCAGTAGCAAAATACTGGTGGAGTACAAATGATAATGGGAGAGGTATGCATTGGATGGCTTGGAACAAATTGTGTGGTAGTAAATATGATGCAGGGTTGGTTTTTGAAATATAGATGATTTTAACACACTTCTGTTAGCAAAACAACTTTGGCGGTTAATTTCGGTATCTGATTCACTTTTTGCAAAGGTTTTTAAAAGCATGTATTTTCGGAATTCAACCCCTCTGATCCTGTTAAAATTTACTCTCCATCTTATGGATGGAGAAGTATAATATCTGCTCGACCTCTGGCTAACAAGGGACTTATTAAAAGAGTTGGGTCTGGCACATCCATTTCGGTGTGGAAAGATCCGTGGGTCCCAACTCATTTCCCGAGGCCAGCTAAAAGCAATGGTTCCTTTATGGACCCTTTGCTCAGAGTAAAAAATCTAATTGATCTCCAAACAAATAATTGGAATTTGGAAAAGCTTATAGCTAATTTTGATATTAGTGATGTGGATTTGATAAGTGCGATACCTTTGGGATCCCTCAATACAACGGATACATTAGGCTGGCATTTTACAAAAACAAAAAAATATACGGTTAAATCGGGTTATCATATAATGAGGTTAGAAATCCCGGAGTTTCCTAATAGGAGCGTTGTAGGTCCAGATTTAAGACCGTTGAAGGCCTACACTTGGAAAATGAAGTGTCTCCCAAAACTAAAACACTTTCTGTGGCAACTCACTACAAGATGTGTGGCGGTCGCTGCAAATTTAGAAAAACGTGGTATAAATTGTGATGCCAATTGTGTCAGATGTGGAAGAGTGACGGAAACGGTAAATCATGCTTTGTTTGAATGTCCGTCAGCTTTACAAACGTGGGCGTTGTAATACCCCTCACCATGACTACGACCCGGACATACGGACGCGTTATAAGGACAAGTTAATGCAAGGCAAGATTTGTTCGACCATTCGATAGATTGAATCACAGTAAAGGGAAAAGAAAGCCTAACCCAAGGTCAAGTCGCCAAAAGAGTGATTCTCTGTTCCAAACAGAAAAATCTAGCTAAAGGAAAGGCTATCGGCAATACTTCCTAGCTTGATAAGAAAACCATAAGGTAAGACCCATAAACTAGGTTTAGCTAAGGAACCTTCAGTTTGGCCGAGGAAAAAGTTAGGATTAGCCAAGGAGAGTCGTTTAGGCAAGCTGGTACGGATAAGTTCTTTGTCCGGTCGATGGTACTATCAGCCAACGCGAATCGTTAGCAATTCACGGATTTGTTAGAGGAAATCTCGGACAACACGTATCACGTCTGTAGCAGACAGATAGCTGAGTCACCGAGCTGCTGGAATAGTTGGTGTCGAATTTGGCCGCACCGGAGAATTCTGCATGATCGGTGGCCGGAATGCGAACCTGCCAATGGACGGCCAAGATTGACTCGCTGCTGAAGCTTATCCGTTCGGCTTTGTGTGCGAACGTGATTGGCTGCGTACGGTAAAGCTTATCCGATCACCTCCGTGTGCGACCGTGATTGGTCACATTCGGTGAAGCTTATCCGTTCGGCTGTGGTACTTATCCACCCAACCATGTGTCGCTGTCCGGAAGTAGATTGGTGTCCGCACAGTCCCGGTGATCGAAACTTGCCCCAACATGTGTCGCGACGTCGGACGACTGCTGCCACCACCTGCTTTCTTCCACCGCCTTAATATCCTATATAAACCCCCTTCGCCCATTAGTTTTCTTCAAACCCAAAACCATAAAAATCGTCTTTAGTCCTTACTTCGCCGAAGAAGCTCTAGGAAGCCGAGAAACCGTTCGACAAAATCTGTGAGTTCGATCACGTGAAGTAGCACGTGAATAGGATAGTTAGTTATTTATTTATTTATTTAGATTTTTAGCATGAGGTTAGGGGTTTATACTTAGAATATTTCTTGCATGATTTAGGTGATTGTTTGCTTATAGTTTAGGAGTATTAGTTAGATTATTACTCGTTATGCTGCAGGCGTGTTGATTGCTTGCTTGCTTGCTTAATTACTCGTTATTTTGCATGATGCATTTTGCATGTTGCATATTGCTTGTTGCTTGTGTGTGTGTTGCATGTTGCATTTGCATAGTGAGTGAGTGTGCTAGTTAGATAACTAGCGTTAGATGAATCATGCTTATCTTGATCGTATGTCGGGCATACGTGGTGTTCGGTGCGGATCATGACCGGCCGGACGGCTACATGACGATGTAGTGGGGTACGTGAGGGCCTTCGTTGTCTTAGAAGTGGATCACATTGCCAACTGATATTGGTCTTGTCCGGACTGCCTTAACATTCTTTCATGGTAAGGGTTTGCAAACCTGGACCCGTGATCGAGTGGGGTGATACCGCGGTAGGATGACTAGAGTGATTGAATTCGTTTCGATAACCTCGGTTGTCTATCTGCGACCATCATCACATAGCATCCTTAGCCGTCTTATGCCTAGAACGGTTTGGGGGTGTTATAGGCGTTATCACAAGTTCCAATCTTGAATGTGTTTTTCTCATCAAGCTCCTTGTATACAAACATGGATTATTTATTTTGGCGGACGCCAAATGAGTCAAATAGTTCAATGTTTCCATGTTTACTATTGTACATATGGAAAGCCAGAAACGAAAAGATTTATGAGGGTGTGGATAAAGAACCACGGAAAGTGGTGAGATTGGCAGAGGCTGAGGAACAAGCATGAACTTTGGTACAACAGGAGGAGAACAAAGAAGATACAAATCTACAGGAAGGAGTGAATCAAAATTCAATTCATAGTGAATTAATCATGGAAAGAGGGCGATAAGTTTTCGGGTCTGGGATGGGTTTGTGAACATCAAAACGTGGAGACGCGAAGTATGGGGGCGGCAAATCTTCGAAAAAGCTTGACGCCTTTACACTCAGAGGTCGAAACACTTGTCAAGGCAATGCGATGTATGATCGGCCAGAACAAGCAAGATATAGTTTTTCTAATAGATTGTTCGGATCTGGTGAAGATGATGTTTTATTCAGGGGATTGGCCAGTGTTTGCGACTTATCTAGAGGCGATAGAGAGAGACAAGAAAGAATTTGATTACTTTTCTGTACTTTTGGTTCCGCATAGAGAGAATGTCACAGCGGATAATCTAGCACGGTATGTTCGTGTTGAGACAAATCTTATCACTTATATAAACAGCATCCCCCGACATTGACTCCTTTGAACCAATCTAATGAAGTTGTTGACAAAAAAAAATGCAAAACATTGAAACTGCAAACGTTTTAACATGAAAAATAAAAGAAAAAATAAGAAATGTTAAATACAAAAACGCTAACTAAAATCAAAACAATAAAAATACCACATAAATTATTATGATTTTGTAGATTGAAGAAGAAGATGAGATAAGTTTGTTAAAGATATTTTCTCATTATTTCTCAAATGTATCTGTTACATCACTTATATACATGAGTATACTAAAACTACTAAACCGTAATCTATACAATGTTAATTAAACCAGAAATAACCGTAATTAAACTCAATAGTCCCCCTTAAGATGAGCAATAGATATTGATAAGGCTCATCTTGGATTTCAAATGTTCAAATTGATGAGGAAACAACAGTTTAGTGAGGATGTCAGCTACCTGATCCTCTGTGTGCACATGAAGAGTTTTGAGAAGGCCTTGGTCCAGTCGTTCATGAACAATATGACAATCGATTTTTATATGTTTAGTCCGTTCGTGGAATACCGGATTTGTAGCAATATATATTGCAGCAGTGCTATCAGAGAAGAGAACAAGAACTGCAGCAGTAGCCACTCCCAAATCTTTTAGCAAAGTATGAAGCCAAACCATCTCACAAGAAGCAAGAGTCAATGCACGATACTCTGCTTCTGCAGAAGACCGGAAAACAATATGTTGTTTCTTGGAACGTCATGAGATTAATGAGGAACCAAGAAACATATTGAACCTAGTAGTAGAACGTCGACTATCCGGACAAGAAGCCCAATCTGAATCAGCAAAACCAGTAAGATGAAGATCATCTGATGCAGAATAGAACAAAACTTGTCCCACAGTATCCTTTATATACTGTAACACTCTGTATGCAGCAGCAAGATGAGATATACGTGGATCAGAAGAGAATTGACATAGCCGATTGATATGCTCAAATTTACCCTATAGCTACTCTCTCAAATTCAGAGATCGATGTAATACTTAGGTGTCGAATCCACAAGGACTAAAGATTCACGTAATAAATTATCAGTTTAGAAATATAGGTAAACGGAAGAAATTGTAAATTAAAAATAGCAAGAGAATTAAAATTGGGTTGTAAGATGAATGGGAGAAAAGTTAGACTTAGGAAAATTCTCAGGAAATTCAGAATTGCAGAACAAAACAATTATCAGGATTGTAATTAAGAACCGTTCTAGAACTCAAATCACGAATGTAAAATCAACCAACTCTCGCTGCGAAGATTATCTATGCCTAAATTTTAGAATCCCAAATCTCTTTGCGAAATCTTCAAATTAAACAAGCATTAAAGTTCAGGTTTGATATGTTCACAAAATCCCTAAACCAAATCTCTTTGTGAATAGGGTATTTTGCTCATCTAAGATAGTTCAGGCAATCAATTACACTCTCGTGTCAACTAATCAACATAAGATCAGATTCTAGGTAGCTAAGTTAGTATAAGCAATAAACACAATCTACATGAAAAATTTTATAGATTCAATCCTAACAATCTAACAACCTAACAATTCATGAATTCGTTTGAAAACCCTAAACCTAACAGGGAGATTACTCATACATGATTAATGAAACACAAATCAATAACTGAATAAATTGCATTAAGAAAATCAAAAGAAGAAAAAAAAAGTTTAGAAATCTTCTCGAAAAATCTCTGAAAAGGTGTCTGCTCAAAAATCAAGCATATGTCTAAATAATGACCTAAAAATCTTATAAATAGGCTAAAACACGATTTGAAGTTTGTCTGTAAACAGGGACAACTTCTGGACCAAATTTGCAATTCTTCAAAACTTTAAAAAGACGTGAAATTCAATTGCCGTCAGGTATTGGTGTCGACCAAAACCAGGGGTGGTGTCGATCGACACCCACACCAATTTTTCTCTCCGACTTTGTTTTTTCAGTGCAGCTTCTCGGTTTGTTCCAAAATGTCCCATAATCCCCAAATAGGTTCAAAATGCTCATAGGCCTGCAAATACTCTAAAAAACTCGAAAATACTGTAAAGACTCTAAAAACGACTCCTATATCATGGTTGAAAACCGTAAAAACCATAATGATATATCACCGATTGACAGCAAAAGTTATGTTAGGTCGAGTAATGGTCAAGTACATCAATTTTCCAACAATGCGTCTATACATCTCTCTATCTTCTAAAAGATCACCATCTTCCTTGGAAAGTTTCAGATTTGGAATCATAGGGACAGACAAAGGCTTACATACTAACATACGAGTAGATGTGAGAAGTTCCAATGCATACTTTCTCTGGCACAATGAGATGCCTTCATCATTCCTAGCCACTTTCAGGCCTAAAAAATATTTCAAAGGCCCCAAATCTCGGAGCTTGAAACATTTCTACAAATCTGTAGTTAATGTAGTTGTTGCATCAGCGCTAGTACTTGCGATGACTATATCATTGACATAGACAAGCACCACTACAAATCATCTCCACAACTCTTCACAAATAAAGTATGATCACCATGTGCTTTAAGAAATCCAAAACTCAAAAGTGATGCAGAAAATTTCTTAAACCATTGTCTCGATGCTTGTTTTAGACCATATATAGATTTCTTTAGTCTTAACACAACATGTGGTGGCAATGAGTCCCCCTGTCTTGCAGCATACCCTTCTGGTAATTTCATAAAAATCTCTTCATCCAATTCCCCATTCAGAAAAGCATTAGAAATGTCTAATTGTGTTAAAGACCATTTCTGGGAAGCAGAAACCTTCAATAACAACTTCACAGTGGCCATTTTAGCTATAGGTGAAAAAGTTTCACTGTAATCAAGCTCTTCCTTCTGTGTATAACCCTTGGCAACCAATTGTGCCTTATATCGTTTTAAACTTCCATCGGCATGAAACTTTAAACTAAAACCCCATTTACATCCCACAGTCTTCTTCCTTGGAGGTAAAGATGTAATTTCTCATGCTCTGTAGATTCCATAGCTCCAAGTTCTTTATCAACAGCTTCACACCATTCCTTGGAGTTCTGAGCCTCAGAATATGAATGTGGAATGAGAATTTTTGTACTGCTATTAATATAAGCATGATATGATGGAGAAATTTTGGAATAACAAAGAGAAGAAGAAATAGGATGCTGAGTATTGTGTTGTAAGGAATAACAATGATAATTCTGTAAATAAGCAGGATTTTTTTTCATTCGAGTAGAAGAAATTTCTGATGGAAGAGATGAAATCGGAGAAGAAATTGATGGAATGGTATTACCTGAAGGCTCAAAATCCATCGATGTGAAGAACTTGGAAAAAATCTCTGAAACTCCCTTCTTCACAATAGGAAAGACCTCTTCATGAAAGACAATATTTCTGGAGATGATAATTTTATTACTCTCCAAATCAAGTAGCTTATAACCCTTAAATCCAGATGGATAACCCAAAAATATGCAAGCTTTTGATCTAGGCTGAAATTTGTGTCTCTGCTGGGGTGATGTAGATCCATAACAAAGACAACCAAAACTTTTGAGTTGACTGTAATCTGGTATATTCCCTGTAAGAACCTCATGAGGAGTTTTGTTTGAGAGAATCTGTGTAGGAGTCCTGTTTATAAGGAAAGCAGCAGTCAAAACACAATCTCCCCAATAAGAAAGAGGAACCTAAGACTGGAATAATAAGGCACGTGCTACGTTCAAAATGTGTTGATGTTTTCTTTCAACGATAGAATTCTGCTCAGGCGTTTCTGGACAAGAATGGTATGAAAACATCCCCTTTTCCTGGAAAAACTGAGTGAATTTTAACTCTGGAACATTTTCAGATCTCACTGTCTTAACCTTCACGTTATATTGATTCTCAACCATTGCAACAAAAGCCGAAAATACGGAAATCACTTCATTTTAGTTTTGATTAGATAAATCCATGTTGCTCTAGAATGATCATCAACAATGGTCAAGAAATATCTATAACCTTCATTAGTTTCCACTGAAAAGGGTCCTTAGACATTAATATATAACAACTCAAAGTTTTCAGTACAAATATTGTTCAGAGAGGGAAAAGAGAGTTTCTTTTGCTTTGCCAAATGACATATATGACAATAAGCATTCCCTTTATTCTTTTGTCTGGTTATTCCTAAAGCTGCAGAAATAATATACAATCTTGAATAGGAAGGATGACCAAGCCTCTTGTGCCACACACTCACATCTACTACTGTATTCACTGAGATTTGTGAATCAAAAGAAGCTGCAATATGTAGCACATAGAGATTTTCCATTCTGCGACCTCTACCAATCATTAACCCCTTGATAGGATCCTAAATGATACAAGAAGTAGGATAAAAAACAACACAAGAACCAAGATCATCTGTCAAAGAGCTTATACTGATAAAATTCATTCTGAACTCAGGAATAAACAAAACATTCTTAAGGAGAATGTTTTTATTCAGCTGAATACTCCCCATTCCACTGATTTTAACAGTAGGTCCTGTAGGCAAATTCACAGCACTGACAACATAAGTATCTAGAGAACTGAATAGGGATTTCTCATGGGAGACATGATGTGTCGCACCAGAATCAATAATCCAAGTTTAACCAGATAGAGTATGTTGAGCCACTATCAATATACCAACAAAACAATATGTAGATGAGGAAAAAGATATACCAGATGGAGCCACAATAGACTGTGAAGTACTCGGTTCATCATTGACTTTGGAACTCTGAAGTTGTGAACAGAAAAGAGCAATGAACTGTTGCAACTGATCCGAAGAAAGATTTCCAACTAATCTTTCCAAGTTAGTTGGCTTTGATTCATGCAAAGAAGACATAACAACCTGAGCTGCAACAGGTGGAGTTTTCTGAATTTTGTCAGAAAAATTTCTTTTTGGAATGAAACCAGGAGGAAAGCCATGTTTCCTATTGAGACGACCGCAACCCGATCTTATTAAAAGAACCGTCAAACAACAATATTCGCATTCTCAGAGTAAATAAGTTCAACACACAACAACAATAACGAGTCCTAATCATCCTCCTCCTCATAGCCTCGACCCCACGATCACACTTTATCTTTACCTGCAACTCACAAAAACACAAAGAGATGCGTAAGTATTATCACAAATACTTAGTGAGGCGGTCCTCCCATCCATGAGCTATACACACAAGCAAGTAAGACAATAAACCGCTCTCAACGCAAAACGGAACAACAAGCAATAAGAAGACCCATGGATCGATCGATTCATGCCAACAAAACTCGGATCGATCGGTCCATAGATCGACTAATCTGACACGATCGAGCACAAGATCGGATCGACTGATCCACACCCAGATCGATCGATTCGTCCTCTCTAGACGAACTCCAACCACTTAAGGTAATGGATTGATCTGCAACTCCAATCTAAACTTTTTCTATGGCCGCACGCGACCAACGACCACCCTGGGCCTCAACCCTTCTTCCTACAGACGATTAGGCACAAACCCAACCCAAAACACCAAGGAAACAAGCAACACACACCAAGGCAACAACAAATCTAAGCCAAACATCACCAAGAACACACAAACTTCTCAAATGCTTAGATAAGCTCAAGGTCACGCACTTACTTTGATTTCGAACGGATTGCGGACTGAGATAGCACCACAACGAAGATGGTGAACTCCTCTCTCCTCCACGCCGCAACAAAAGATCCTCTGCAACTCACCAAGCTTCAACAAGCTCAAATCCCTCCTTGCTAAGCAACAACAAGCTTCTCTCTTTGATTCCCTTTCTCTACCCCCAAACCTTCGAATTCACACTCTTCTTTTCTTCACACAAGCTTCAACAATCGCCCACGAAAAAGAAAGAAGAAGAAGGACGCGAATAGGGAGGTAGGTGAGGCCAAAGAGAACAAAAAGAAAGTTGCTGACACATGTGGATCGATCGATCCTTCCTCCGGATCAATCGATCCACCCCGGATCGGTCGATCCACACCTTCACAAGGCTGGATCGATCGGTCCAACCCTCTGCATAACCCAGACGCTTAACGTGACAATGGATCGATCGATCCACACATGGATCGGTCGATCCATAACCTTAAGCCACACTAGCTTGGTTACACAGCCCTGGATCGATCGATCCAAGCTCAGATCGATCGATCCCCTCTCTTTTCCGGTCAAAAATTGACTTTCGACTCTCGATCAATCCGCTTTCCGTTCTCGAGAAAACTCCATTCCCGAAACACTTAAGATTGACTCCAAAGAGAGAGATCACATTTTCGACAACCTCATAGAATCGAAACGCCATGATACGATTCCTCTGTAACTTTTCCGACAAAATTCCTTGTTTCCCGGAACACGGGCGTTACACCTAAAGCATCTTTCTGCTATATGACCTACTCTGTTGCAAAAAGAACAAATCAGACGCCCTTTATTTGGTCCATTTTGAACATACATAACAGTAGGAGTAGGTGCAGACTAAGAAGTCACTTCTGAAACTTGAAAAGCAACAGGGGGAGTAGTAATATTAGAAAATCCCGTCTGACTACTATCTTAATCCAGGATATTGTACACTTCACTAAACTAGGAAGAGCCTTTTTAGCAATAATTTGTCTCCTGGCAATTGCATATGACTCATTCAAATCAGCAAGGAATTTTACAATCTTAGCTCTCTCTGCCTTCTGTTGCAGACGAATAGCTTTACCACAAGTACAGGGATCATCAAGTTCCTCTGTACTCTCTAATTGATCCCATAAAGTCTTTAAAATAGTATAATACTTTGATAAAGACATTGATCCTTGACGGAGATCCTGGATCTCTTGAGTTAGATTATATATGCGTGGAAGATTAGTCAGATGAAATTGACCATACAAATCACGCCATATATCCGCAGCATCATTCATACGCAAAATACTATGATAAATCTGAGGAGAAACAGAGTTCAACAGCCAAGATTTCACCATACTATTGCATCTAGACCATAGACAAAAATTTCTATTTGTTTCTAAAGGACGAGGTAAGGTTCCATCTATGAATCCAGTCTTATTTTTAGCATCTAAAGATACACGCATAGCAACACTTCAATCACCATAATTCGTCTCGTCTAAACTATGGGAGATAATGTTTAAACCTGGATGATCGGCGCTATGCATGAAGAAAGGAGATTGTGTCGGATCCTCAAATTATGGCGATACAACCTTCCCCAAGCTCCATAAACACGAGAATTAGCACCTGGAGGAGAATTCGGAGGTGAATCAGTAATACTAGTGGATCGCAAAGATTTTCGAATAGCTGAACTCTTCGAAACCTTCGAACGGGTTGATTTCCGAGTCACGCGAGCTACAGACACCATTGAATCTTCAAATCGAGCAATAGAAACGATGAGATTAGCTCAAAATCGGAGAAATCAGTAGAGATCTGAGCTTGATGGCTCTGATACCATATTACGATTTTGTAGATTGAAGAGTTGAAGAAGAAGATGAGATGAGTTTGTTAAAGATATTTTCTCATTATTTCTCAAATGTATCTGTTACATCGCTTATATACATGAGTATACTAAAACTACTAAACCGTAATCTATACAATGTTAATTAAACCGGAAATAACCGTAATTAAACTCAATATAAATCGTTGTATGTATATATAATAATTTTAAAAAATCGGTGGTATGTATATATAATAACTATTTAATTGAGAAAATGACAAAAAAAATTGTTATAGAATATATAACCGGTCTCCCTAATAACGGTCAAAAACATCTTAGCCGAACCATATTAAAAGTTCCAAAGTCAAGTCAACGGAAAACGGTTACGTACACGTCGAGGGTTGTCGTCAACTATGCATATGGTCGAGGAAATTTCTTTGTAACTCACTTAAACGAATTCTAAAGAATCTTAAATATAGAAATCAAAGTCGCAACGTTTTCGTCTTCTTCTTTAACTAAAATGTAGCCTATTTATAGCCAACATTTTGTAACAACTCTTCCTCACATAGCTCCGACTTTGTCTGTTAACTTTCTTATTAACCAAAAACAATTATGGTTTCTGTTTCAAGAGCTTGTTTACTTCTGTTTATCACTCTTTGCTCCTTTACTTCTTCTCACGGTAACTAAAATTTTTGTTTATTTATTTAACGTGGTTACTACACCAATAATAATTCATTAGGTGTAAAATTTAAAAATGTCGTTTTTTTAGCCAATGTAATATGCGAGGATTTACCGGACGACATATGCTCGTTCTCAATCTCGGCCTCGGGAAAACGATGTTTGCTAGAGACGGAGGTGAGGCAGACCGGTGGGATAGATTATCGGTGCCAGAGTTCGGAGGTCGAGGTGGATGGTACGATGACTAATTACATTGAGACCGATGAGTGTGTCAGCGCGTGCGGTGTCGATCGGAGATCCGTTGGAATTTCATCTGATGCTCTTCTCGAGCCGGGCTTCGCCGCCAAGCTTTGCTCTCCTGAATGTCTCGAAGACTGCCCTAACATTGCTGATCTCTACTCTAATCTTGTCGCTGCCGAAGGTAAATCTACTCAATCCAGTTTTCAGTTAGGTTTTTAGATTTTTTGGTTTGCATATTTGATAGTAATATAACATTGTATGGATTGAATGTTGACATTTGATAGGTTCATTTTTGCCTGATTTGTGTGCGGCGAGACGGAACAAACCTCACCGTTCAATGTTTGAGATCCTTAGCTCAGGAGCTGCTCTTGGTTCGTTTTCCGGAGAGCTATCGGAGGCCCCTACGGATGCGCCAACTTCTAGCCCCGTTGCTATATGACATAGCTTTTTATTTCATGTTTATTTAGTTCGTTGTTTTTTTCCCTTTTTTTTTTTTTAATTTGGAAATTAGATCGATCAATATCTTATAAGACCACAAAATAAAAACATATGATAAACCCAACACAAAATAGACCATAGTAAAAAAAATTGACAAGGCAACAAAACTTATATTAGTCTTAATGTTTAGTATGTTAACGAGATATAGAGAGAGATCAATATCAATTGAACTACTAGTTTTATGTGGTAATCACTAATCACTCACTGAGAATGCTAGCTTGTCCATTTTCACTTTAATAAACAAAATAACGTCTTCAATTTCGATTTGGCTTCCCTTTGTATACTCAGATTGTAATGATCCAAATAGAGGTAGATTCATGGTTTTGTCCAACGATTCATTTTTAGAATATTTTGGAATCTTTAGTGAAAAAAACAAAAAAGTTAGAATAAAGATGAGTAGAGTTTGTGACGAATGGTATTTCAAGAAAACGAAAGAAATGTTATTTTCGAAAATCCAAACTTGTTCTGTTTCTTGTTATATATTTTAAAATTATTTGTTCGTGTAGTCTGCTGATTAAGAGCACCATTAGTGTTTGTAATCTAAATTTTGATCACACGTCGTCGTTTCATTCATGGCCGTCGCCAACGGTTATCTAAGGGTGCTTCTTCTCCTCATCGCCGCCGTTATCATTCACAGCTCTTCTGCTTCCGTTGTCGAACACTTCTTTCATGTAATTATTATTCTTCATATTCACTTTAGTTTCTCTGAATATGATAATTGACGGAGACTTGACGGTAGGTCCAAAACTTAACGGCGAAGCCGTTGTGCAAAGAGATAGTGATACCAACGGTTAACGGAAGTCTCCCCGGACCAACGGTAAACGTCAGAGAAGGCGACACTCTTGTAGTCCATGTTTTTAACAAGTTACCTTATAACATCACCATCCATTGGTAATATTGATTTGTACAAAATCTTTGGTTTCATAATTATGGGAACGACCTACATATGATAAACATTTACTTATTTAATTTATCATCCGTGTCATAAAGTTTACAATATTTTAACATTCTAACACAAACGATTAATTACGTTTATTATCATGGTGTATATATAGGCATGGAGTGTTCCAGAGGATGAGTGCGTGGATGGATGGAACCGATATGGTAACACAATGTCCGATCAAGCCCGGAGATAATTTCAAGTATAGATTTGATATCACGGGACAAGAAGGAACGTTGCAGTGGCACGCACACGACATTAACCTAAGAGCTTTCGTCCATGGTGCACTCGTGATCCGTCCCCGAGTTGGTCGTTCTTATCCTTTTCCTAAACCCTACAAAGAAGTTCCAATCATATTGGGTGAGACATGTATACTTAATGCTAAACACTCGTTATTGTATATAACAAACTTGTATCAATCGGTGCGATTTGATAAATTGGATATGCAGAACAATGGTGGGACAGAGAGTTAAAATATCAAAAGAAAGGACCAACTCCTCTTTCCGATGCTTTTCTCATAAATGGATTCGCCGGAGATTCGTACATTTGCTCTCGAAATAGTGAGTCATCAACTCGATATAATATTTCTATTTATTTTTTTAATGTGAAATATGAAATATGAAATCATCAATATTTTTTCTAGAAATGTTTAAGGTGGAAGTGGTACAGAGAAAGCGATACTTGCTAAGGATTATAAACGCAGCCCTAAACCCACACTTATTTTTCAAGATAGCTAGTCACAATCTAACCGTTGTTGCCCTGGATGCGGCTTACACGAATCCTTATGTAACCGAGGTCGTTGTCCTAGCCCCAGGCCAGACTGTTGATGCGATCCTTGACACTAACCAGCCTCAAGGATCATACTACATGGCTTCACACCCTTACAATACCGCTATTGGCATAGCCTTCACTAGTAACTTGACCACGGCCATGTTAGTCTACCGTGGTGCCAAGTCATCGTCGACTTCCTCAACTGTTTTGTTGCCTAAAATGACTGACACTGCCGTGGCTCATAAGTTCTTCTCCAATATCACCGGACTTGATGGTGGACCCCACTGGACTCCGGTACCAATACATGTTGATGTGAAGATGTTTATAACAACAGGGCTTGGTTTAAGGCCATGCCCGGTAGGCCAAGAATGTCTTGGACCTTATGGTAAATTGTTTGGCGGCTCGCTGAACAACCGTTCATTTGTGTATCCCGAGACACTGCCTTTGCAAGCCGCGTATTTCTACAATGTTTTTGGTGTCTATACCGATGATTTCCCCAACCAGCCACCGACTAAATTTGATTACACGAATATCAAGACATGTTCAAGTTACTCAATGTTGTTCCCGGAGAGAAAGACTAGTGTGAAGACCCTTGAATTCAATTCGACAGTTGAGATCGTCCTCCAGAACACGGCTTTGATCACAACCGAAAATCACCCGATGCACCTTCATGGTTTCAATTTCCACGTGTTGGCTCAAGGGTTCGGTAATTATAACTCAACCCAAACCGCGACGAAACTCAATTTGGTTAATCCACAGATCCGTAATACCATAGCAGTACCGACCGGAGGTTGGGCTGTTCTCCGTTTCGTGGCTAATAACCCTGGTAAGTGTTAGCCTTATTAGATTTCGATTTGTTTGTTTTGTTTTTACGTTTCCGATTTAAGTTTGCATTTGCATTTTCATGTTATAATGAATATTATAGCGCAAACACAAACAAACAATTGGATCAGGATTCTTGAATCACATTAGAAATAGGGAAATATTCAGAGTTTTTAGACCTAACGTAGCTTATTGATTATTTCAAATATCCATTATATATTTTGAGCTAGCGACTAATGTATATATGATTATAATTTGATCAACTATATATATGTACATTTATTTGTGTGAGATGTGCAGGTGCATGGATGTTCCATTGTCATATGGATGCTCACATGGCGTTTGGTATAATAACCGTTTTTATTGTCCAAAATGGGCCGACGCCAGCGACTAGCTTGCCTTCTCCGCCGCCTGATTTGCCTCTATGCTCTCCGGAACCGCCGGCTAACTACCAAAATCCCACCACCGATCGATATTATTGATTCCTCCAATTAACTAGAGTCTAGCACATCGGAAACGAACTATATACATGTATAATGTGTTAAAAATATAGTTTGCCAAAAACATATGTATGACGTGACCGTGGAATATGTGAAATAATTATACCAATCGGTTTATATATTAACACAAGCTACTATTCACATTTTTTTTGAATAGAAAATTGAAACAGGTTTAATACTGTAGCTTCCAGAGTTTGTATATTTTTATATATTAACTAACTCAGTTTGTTTATTTTTCAGTTTTTATATCATTCTTTATACGTTATATATTATACCTTGTATACTGTATATTGATGTTTTAGAAAACAACAACAACATATTTTAAATTTTGAAAGTAGAGAGTTTTAAAATATGAAAAGAAAACTATAGTATATAAGTTCATATTTTTAAAGGTGAACATCAGAAAAAAGAAAAAATTAATATTTCCTCAATTTTAAAATATAAGATATTTTGGGGTATTTTTATCGTTTCAAAATATAAGATATTTTTACATTTTCATATAAAATAAATAATAAAAAATTAATTTATATAAAAAATGAAAAAAATCAAATGTTTCTTTTTTCTCATGAACTTCATTTGAATGTTTTTGCTAAATAAATAAGATATTTTAGCTAAAAATATAAATGTTTTAGTTTTTGTGCTAACTCCCAAAACATCTTATATTTTGAAACGAAGAGAGTACAAAAAACGTAAAAGATAAAAAAATCACCTTAAATGGTAAAATGTTAATGGCATTAGTGCTGTTTTCGTTGTCATTCACAACATCCAACTCAGCTGAATGGAAATAACCTTTATTACTCCCTCTGATCCAGTATATTAGATGTTTTGAGATTTTTTTTTGTTTTATTTTATTAGATTTTCTTATATATATATATATATATATATATATAATTTATGTTTATTTAGTATATTATGATCATTAATATTGTACAATTTTTTTCTATTCATTAAATTTTATAAATAAATGTTAAATAATATATTTTATGTAAAAATAACATAACATTTATAATTTTTTAAACTTTGTGTGTTTTAGTTAGAAATCTTATAATAAAAAAGCGAACTAACTTTTGTTTTTGTTTTTGCATGGTTTTAATAACATTATTGTGTTTTACTGTCATTTCTGATACTACCATTCAATATGTGACTGCTATTAAACTCAATTAGACAATTAATACTCTTAATTCTCTTACTATGCTACAGAGCTACTACTATGTAATTCAAAAACATAAGGTAAAAACGAAAAACAGAGAGTAAAAAGTAAAAACATTAAAAGCCCAAGAAATTAATAGTCAACAACCACACACACTCTCTTGTATTAGAAAAAGGCGCCGCTTCAACCTCTGTAGCTTCTTCACCATCTTGTCTCCTCCATCCACATTTATCTTTGTTTATTTTCTTCCTTTTCTCATCCTCGTTTCTATCAATGGTGATCAAAACACATCGATGAGAAGACATGTTAATGGAGGTAGAGAATTCGGGACACGTGGCGTACACGAAAAGTAGTAGTGGAGAGCATTAAATTGTAACCAATGAATGAGCTTTGAGCTGTTTGAGATGCTTCCTCTCTTGTATAGAGATGCAGAGAGAGATAGCAATAACTATGATCTCGATTTTAACCCACAACATCACATTCAAGACATAGATCCAAAACCCCACATGGCCTTATTTCCCAATAATATCATCCACATCATTTTAAAAATTTGCTCTCTCTCTTTAAAGAAACCTTTCTTCATTACATTGTTCCTCCTCCTCAATCTCTAAAGAAGAAGATGAAGACATCAAGCTTTGTCTTTCTTTTGGTTGTAATAATCCTAAGCTTCTCACTAGCTTCTTCTGGTAATGAATCCTCTTTGTTACTCTCTTTCATGTTTTGTGTGGATTATTAATATGATTAATCACATATGTTTGAAAACGCAGAAATGAAATTAGGTTTGGAGGATTACAATTTTCCGGTGGATCCGTCTCCAACTACAAAAGCTTCGATCAAACCAGGTCCTATTGAGCATGGAAGTCCTCTCAATCCTTATATACCCAAGCCTCCTTCCTCTTCACCTCCTCCACAACCTCAAGACGGTGGATAAAATCATAAAACCAAATCTTTCTTTAATTTATCTTCCGTGTGATCTACGCACTGTTTGTAGCTAAAATTCCCACGTTTTCTATTTTTGTTCCTTTTTTTAGTTTCTCTGTTTCGGTTAACTCTTTGTACTACTAACATTGTCGTTTTCTACTCGCTATGTTAATTATTTTTCTTTATCCGCATTTGTCAGCTCGCTATGTTAATCCATATGTATCCAACGGATGAATTAATTATTATTAATCTAAACATATGTTGTGGGTAGGGGTAAGCATCGAGTGAGGGTGATCCAATTTAATGCACGGGTCTATTCTCATGGATTTGCAGTGATGATAGCCGGTTTGAGTCAGAAATTCAGAATGACCATATATAAATAGTTGGACCTAAATAAGATCCATTTCTGTTATTAATGGGCCTTAAAGCAAACTGAGAGAGCGTGTGATATTCACGCGACCCAACCAACCAACCAAACCAACACTTTATAGTTAAGTCCGGTAACGGTACGGACCACGGCTGCGTAATAACCTCTGTCAAAGACTCTCAGAGTCTCAGGCAATATGTTTTTTTTATTTGTTTGATTTTTTATATAGGTTCGGTTCAGTTCAGTTCAATCTTATTTTTTAAATTTCTTTATGTCCATATCTTTAAATAATTGAAAAAAAACAAAAGAAGCATGAAAGAAGTGAATGGTGGCGTGAAAGAGAAGCATGAGGAGAGAGAAAGAGAGAGAGAGACTAAGGCGAGTGGTCCCAAAGCTTAGCCGCACTACGACACTTAAGTTCCATCACGTGCCTCCCACGCGCATTATGTAATCTCCACCGTCCATAATATTGACTTTAAATACTTCGAAGACCTGAATGAACGGTCAGAAATAGAAAACAGTAGCTAATAACACGAAACACATGCTCTTAAAATCACATATAACACGATGATACTTAGCGTGCGGATTAGTGAACAATCGAGTATTTACCAGCTTAAAGCCTGTATAATGTTTTTTTCTTTTCTTTTCTTCTCTATAAACAAATGAAAATAAAGCTGTTTGTAAATAATGTTTCATCACTTTGGTCCCCAGACAGAACAAAAACATAAGTCCTTCAGAATTTTCCTGACCCTTAATGTTTTTTTTTTATCCTTAATTTTATTTGCTTTTTAAATCTCTTGATCCAAGAGTTCACGTTTACTTGTAACAGAAGTCTTGTAATCATATACCAAAGTCTCGTCTTTACTCTCTCTCAAATGAAAAAATGTCATCTTTCCAAAACTCTCACATTGATTTGGAAAATGGTTCCGGCGAGCGCCATTACCGTCGAAGTGACGTCAGCGGAGAAGACAGTTCTTCTTGCGATTACGACTACGACTTCCACTCGGCTGTTCGTAGCTTTTGCGGCGAGTTTGAGATTGCTGATGACTTGGACGATAAAACAGAATCCGAATCAGAAGCCTCTGGGTCAGTCGGAGGGTCTCCAGAAAAAGATTGCAGGATATGCCATTTGGGGTTAGAGAGTAGTCGCCATGAATGTGGAGATCCAATGGTTCTTGGATGTTCTTGTAAAGATGATTTGGGTTATGTTCATAAGCAATGTGCCGATACTTGGTTCAAGATCAAGGGTAATAAGTAAGCAAAATTTAGTCCAACCAATGATTATTTTGATCTCAATATATATATTCATAAAGCCTTCATATATCGGAACTTTTGTTGGATTATTAATACGTGTAATTTTCCAGGATTTGCGAGATTTGTCGTTCGATAGCTCAAAACTTCACTAGAGTTGCCAATGAGATTGATCAAACAACGGTTGAAACCAATGTGGATGACGTGGAGGCCGGAAATACATCCATGGTGGTGGCTACGATTGATTCCGATGACCGGAGATTCTGGAGAGGAAATAGATTCCTTAATTTCCTTTTAACATGTATGGTCTGTGCATTTGTAATCTCATGGTTCTTTCACTTTAACTTGCCTTCACAACAATGAGAAAGAAGATTAACAATCCTCTGTTTTTTTTCTTTTCTCAAATCTCATTTCTTTTGCTTTGTGTGGCATTTGATTCCTGTTTTAGCTTTTTGCACGAGTGCAATCATATCAAACAATTGGAACATTAAAAATAAAAAAAATTCATAATTGAATTAAAAAATCTGAATGGGTACACACTTATTCACATTGGCATGTACATGTTTTTGTGTGTATTCACAATTTCTCAAAATATGTATTTTCACAAACTCTAATAAGCTTCAAGAGCAGAACCATGTCTAAGTGCTTCTTTAGCTTCAGCTTCCATCTCGAGCATGAAGAGACAAGCCGCTTGTAAGTAAAGAGGGATTGGCCATTCCGGTGAAGCTACTTGCGCTTGCATCGCATCGCTTAGAGCCTCGCTTAACATTTCAGTCATTAGGTAACAAAGACACCTTCTTGCCAATACTGTTGGTGACACCGTAGGAGCTCCACTCATGAACTGCAAAATAATGAAGAATGAACCAAGTCCTTTTATTTATACTTGTTGATGAAGTTAGTGTTTTATATGATTTAGAGTTGCAGAATGTGTCAATGAAATTATTTACCTCTGTGTAGAATTCAATGGCGGTATCAAAATCTTTCGCACGAAATGCGACATCTCCATGCTTCTTGTAGTCCATATTCTCTTGCATTTCGCCCGTCCACATTTGGAATGAAAACTGTCACATTTATCAGAATCAGCAACATCCAGTTCTCAAATTATGATAATATAAGTATATAAAAACATCAACATACCTCGTTACCAATCCCATTATCTTCTTCATACCCGAGTTTCTCCAGTAGTTCGTGTATGCTACTTAGATCCGTTCTCGAACACGCATCTCCAAAAGGAGTCAACTTCAATGATTCTGTTGTAGGTTTAGTCTTTTCAGGCAGATTGTTTGATGGAGGCTGTCAATTAATTTGATTAATGAGTACCATTAATTCAAATTTGCATTCTTTCAAAAGAGACTATTCTTGAATATATGGAGAGAGTGACACATACAGACATGGGTCTTTTGACATTTATAGGCCATAACTTGGCTCGTTTCTGGAGTCTAGAAAGAGTAGCCTTAAGAAACTTTATACTTGGCCTCTCTTCGGGTTCAGTCTTCAAACATCGAGAAGCTATGTGTATTAGTTCTGTCCTGTCCTCATCAGAGAACTGACCATCCAAAGCTGAATCCATTAGCACCAAAAAGTTTTTGCCTCGGAACAAATCAAGTGCCTGCACAAACAAATCACATTACCATATATAAAAGCTAAGAATCAGTCCAAAATGCAACTAAGTATGCCACTTTTGTTACATGGTTTGGAGGAATATGTTTGCCGCTCATAAGATCCAATAACAAGGTTCCAAAGCTAAATGTGACGCTCTCCGGTATTACAGTACCTGAAAAAGTTATTGTAGAAACAAACTTCTATATGAGATTTTCAGCTTTTTTCTTATTGACACACACACACACATCTATCTAAGGGTTGTCAAGTACCTAAGCGCAAATACTCGGGGGGAGCAAATGCTAAGTTGGTGCTATAATTTTTCCCTTCATGGCTATTCTTCATGAGACCAAAGCAAGAAAGCTTAGGATTCCCTATCTGTCATTCAACCACTTTAAGATTAAAGATTTGGCTGTTTTTGCAGATCAAGAAAAGCACACTAATCAAAAAAAAAGAGTTTAGCATTCATTACCTTATCAAACATAATCCTGTAAGGATTAAGATCATGGTATAAATCAATTCCTTTACCATTACAATACTCCAAGGCTCTTGCGGTATGCAGCGCAACTTTTAACCTCATTTCCCATTTCATCGGTCTTTTCTCCCCTGAAACACACATTACACTCTTGTTAATCAACCAAAACATCATCAATCAACGAGAGAAAAAAATAAAATTAATGAGAAGAGATTTTTACAGTGAAAAAGATGTTTTGCTAATGTTCCATTAGGCATGTACTCAGCAACAAGCAATCTCTCGTTATCATCAGAACAACAACCGATCAAATTCGCCATATGTTCACTCCTCAATCTCCCAACAGCTTGTGCTTCATTCTGGAAAAAAAAGTCCACCATACATATCAAAAGCTTCTCAAGACAAAAAGATCAAAACCAAAACCATTAATTAAATTAAAGATGAAAAGACGAACAATGAATTCGAAAGGATCAGGCCAAGAAAGTCTTTGAAACCGTTTGACGGCGATCCGACGACCGTCGCCGAGTTTTCCTTTGTAAACGATGTTTGGTACGGAATCGTTGTGCTCTGAAACGATGTTTCCGGCGGAGAAACCGTCGGTGGCGATTCTAAGCTGCTCGAAACTGAACTCACGGGAAATCAACGGATAATGTCCTCCGTCGTCGTCGTCGTCGTCATCGTCTCTGACGTTTTCGAGATCATCGATGACCGTTGACGTAATCGACGGTGAAGAAGATGATCGCCGCCAAGACTTGAAGCAAATGCATCCCATTACCGCCGGCGAAATAATCCTCAAGACTCTCCCGCCTCCAAAATATCTTTTTTTTTTTTGTTTTTGATCTTTGTTTGAAACAAAATTCAAATACATCAATATTTGTTAGCATGTTTTATAATGGTACGAAAATTAATAAACTAATATATTTATATATAAAATTAATAATGGCAAAAAATGCCCACGGATATATATTGGTTATTTGTGTCTTTTGGTCATGAATCATGCTTTCCTAAGGTATTAGTTACTAACCCTTGGTACATCACAGAATGAATTTTTTTTTTAAATAACGTTAATTAATAAAAACTAAATATTATGGTTGAAGTATAATATTTAATAATATAATGTGTATACATGTTTATTTTAAAATTTGAAATTTGATTGGTTAATTTTAATATATGACATTTCGATTATTTTATAGTATAATTTGAGTATTAGTGTAAATTTGAATTAGTCCATATTTATAGAGTTTAGTATTTTAATTTTAATTCTAAAATTAAATCATAATGGATGTAAAACTTATATAAAAACTATAATCAAAGAAAATTGTATAATAATTTTATTTTTTTTTAAACAATATATTTATTTTATTATCTATTTTACATGTTAGAAACTGAGATATTTTTTTATGTCATAAACCTACAATCCATATTAAAAAAATCAGATAAATATTAATAATTTTCAAACAAATAACTTTGATTAATTTTTAAATTTTCAAATATAAGAAATTAAATGTAATAAGTGTATGATTGAATAAAAATTTAAAACTATCTTATTGTTGAGCTTTGCTTTAGTGGCACATCACATTGTTTTTTTCTCCAATATTATTTTTTACATTGAAAGATGATATCAAATCAAAAGGGGAGACAAACTTCAATTTTTCTACAAGAATCAAAAACAAATTAATTTATGAATTTAATTATAAAATTAGTTAAGACCAAAACATACATAGAAAAAGTATTAAAAAACATTAATCATTGTAGGTGTCGGATCTCGTACTCTCACTTCGGGATCCATAAGGAATTGTTCACGTCACTTTAGGATCAAACACCGTGAGTTCGCAAACAAATATCTCAAACCAAAGTTTTCGCATCCGATGGACCGAACCAAAGAGTTCACAGAATGATGATGGAGAGAAGAAGGAGTTCGAAGTTCGGCCGACGAGATTAAAAGCCTGAGGCAAGCCCAACAAAGTGTTAACTAAGACAAGCCCAACAACGTTCAAACCAAAATGTTTGATGATCAAATCAAAACGGACAAATTAAAGTATAATCAATATATTGATTAGACCATTAAGTGTAATGATTGCATATAAATAGGAGATGCCTTAGAAAAAAAGGGGATCGAATTCCTTTACATTATCAATACAATACAACTTTCACTATATTTTGTTTACGTTTTCTTTACTATTTTATACGCTTTTACATATATTTTTATATTTTCTATATACGTAGTCCGTCTTGTACTTTTGATCTTGAGAGTTTTAACCCACGAAATATACAAATACTTGAGTGTGTAAATCTGTTCCTGAGTTTCACTTCACTTGGACACAGCCAAAAAAATTCTACTTCTCGTAATTAGCTTTGTTGCAGGTTATATATATATGATGTGATTTAGTAGCATAAACTTTAAAACGAATATTAACCATAGAAAAACCTGTAATTGCTAGAATTGTCTTGAAAGATTAGAAAATTCAAAATTTACACTTACCAATCAAAACTCGTATCCAAATTTTTCTGAAAGTACATACCATAAAACAATTAAAAATGATAGCATTAGAATAATGAAACTTCATAATAATTTCATTTCATTAAAAAAAATCGTTTTTCTTCTTAGCTTAATGAAAATGAGAAAAAAAATAAACTTGTTAGCCTAGAAAAGAAAATAATTTATAAACATTAAGAATATAGAGAAGAAACATGAAAACGTTAAAAACCAAAACTGGATATTCAAAAAAATTGCATATATAATGATAAGAAGTAGGACTAAATAACATTGTTATGCATACCTTGTTTTTTATTGGAAAAGATGTTGATGATCTTCATGGTTTTCCAAAGACCTCAAAATCGCAAGCTACAACATAAAAAGAGTAGATAGCAATTAGTTGTTTTAAAAAAAATAAACATGAAAAATAAAATATAATAAACAAAACATTGATTAAAAACCATATAAATTTACTTTTACAAAAACGTTAAACATTATGTATCAATGGTTGAAATGATATTTTTATATAGATAAATCAAAAGTATTTGAGAAGATTATGTTCGACTTAAAAAATAAAAACAGTTTTGCAAATATTTGAAAATTAAATATTTGATTCTAAATATTTTTGATTATGTATTAGTAACTGAATAATATCTATATGCATGGTTGAATTTATGATTGAGCAAATCTAATTAATGGTATATTCATATTTGTTTTGAAATGTTGTGTTATAATATCTAAAACGAAATTAGTATATATTAGTATCAATGCGATTACCTTTTTAAAAAAATTCTGATTTGAAATAAATATTATTTGGTTATTTCTAGGAAATAATAACGAGATATGTGAATATCCTAATAAAGATTATTTTTTATTTGTAGTTGTAAATTAAAGAATTTAATTAGATAATATGTTTTTTGGTAAACTTTTGTGAGTAATTTTATAAGAAAACATTATTTTAACAAAAAATAATTTAGATATCGATTACACTTATTAAAAATTTCTGATATAAAATAAATATTGATTGATTACCAATAGGAAATAATATTAAAAATGATTTACTTAAATTAAAAAATTGAATTAGATTTTCTGTTTTTGAAAAAGATTTGGATTGATATTCAAATGTTGATCACTCGTAATTACATTATATATTTTCCATATTAGTAGGACTTACGAATATTTAATAATCGATATTTACATTTAATTTTAAAAAATAGGAACAATATTTAACAAACAAAAACCAATAAATTGAATTTGAGTGAATATTTATTTGAAAGTATAAACATTGATTTTAATTTTTATAGGTTTTATCTGAATATCCTAATAAATATTTTTTTTGATTAATAGTTGTAAATTAAAAAATTGAATAAGATATTTTGTTTTTGGTAAGATTTTATTAGTGATTTTATTAGAAGAAATTAGTTTAATATTTTAATTACATCACATTCCTTTTAAAAAAATTATGATTCAAAATAAATATTGATTGATTGGTTAGTTATAAAAAATAATAATAAAATATTGAATGTAATTATAAATTGATAAAACTTCAAATATTTGAAAAATTAATATTGTAAATATATGAGATATGAGATTTCGTTTATAGAAAGATTTCACTAAATTCTACGAATATATAAATATTTGATAAGTTTGTTACAGTTAGTTATAACTAATATACGGATTTTTGCAAATTTAAAAATTTTCTAATTAATTATGTAAGATTAAATCAACGATCAAAATTTACTAATAAAACCCGATTAACAATTCCAGATATTTCTAAACCGCGTTTATATCTGATTTTCTAAGTAATTAGAAGTACATCTGTGAGAAATTAATTTTTGTTATTAAGAACAATGACATTTGTTATAATTTTTTACAAAAAGATGTTCAAAAACTTTGTGGTACTTCAGTCTTAATAGTAGTTGATATATTAAACCGAATAATATAGTTTTTTTGTTATTTAACATCCACTATTATATAGAAATAATCCATCGAGAATCTTTTTGTTTCTAGTACTATTTTTTTTTATTTATCTCATCTAAAACTAGTATTTTATAGCAGTTAAATATGCTTAAATGGATCGTTCGTTTCGGGAATATAGATGATTGATTTTTCTTTCTTTTGAGAAGAAAACAATAGTAATAAAAACCGGTAAAATGGGCGAAATTTTAATTGTAAACAATAAAATTTGTCGCTCTATACTGTACATATAAATTAGTTTATATAAGTAATTAACTAGATGATAACCGGAAAATCGAATGTTATTAATTATATTTGGTGAAGTTATGTTACCGATTATATTGAAATTTAGGGCATAAATAAAATAATTAATTGATATCTATTAATTCAAATTAAAATGCGTATACATGACACAAAAAAGTTTTAAACAGATAATTAAATGTCAATAATTCAACTGGTAAAATATTTTAGCCAAATTTTAAAAGTTGATGGTTTTAGTAACATTTAGAAAAGAATTATTTAGTTTAGACTCAAAATTTCTTAGTTATTCAAAAAACAAATTAAAATAGATAAGACTTAGAAAACGATAATCATCATTTAATTTGTTCAATATATATTAAAAAAAATAAGATTTTTCTTTAAATTTGTTCATGAATTAATATATGGGATAGTCCAAGATGAGTTGGAGACCGTGATCAAATGCCAATTTGCATTAAGTAATTAAGTTTACTAAATTGTTTTATTTTATTAAATGTAGTTGATCTTAATTAAGTCTTACCTAATCACACACTAAGGACATTTTTGCCTTTTAAATTAAACCGATCTCGTAATTCGCGAGTTGCCTAGCTGTTTTTTCAACGTTATTGTAAAATGAAGGTAGTACTTATAAGTTTTTTTTTTAATTGAATAACTAACAAATTTTGGATGTACTTATCAGTACATCTGTTTAGACCGGAGAATATAGCATTTTATGTGATTATTTTTTAAATATCATTCGAACCAACAAATTTTAGGTTTTGTTTGAGATATTTTACCAGTTAAACTATTAATATTTGATATTGATAATAGTTTTAACATGTTACATAATACAGAAAAATATATAATGATTTTGAAAACATCAATTAAAATCGATGTTTGGTCCACCACCAATAAGGGACGAAATCGTATTAGAGATCTCGGCTTTAAGACTTCACCAAAGAACGTATAATTAATAGCAAATAAAATAAGAGACCAAAAGAGGAAACGTTTCAGACAGTAGATATTTTACATGCTGGTGCATGTAATCTAACCCAATCCAAGAGGAAAGTTTGCAATCTTTTTTTGTTTTTTTTTTGTCGACGTGTGCAATTGTGTTTGAGATTGCTATTTCCAGCTGATTAATAATTTAATATTATTATAATATAATAGTGTCGCAAACTTTTTGTCAAAACTTTTCCACATCTTTCTCCGTTGGTTCTTTCTATAAATACGCGTACGAGTCTCTCACAAAATTACAAGTAGAGCAAATTATCAGTTTTGGTAACGACGACGTTTTCATATCCTTACATCAACAATGTCTCGACTTCATCATTATCTCGCAATCGAAGCCTTCCTCGTCCTTCTTCTCTTCTCTTCCATTGCTTCAGCAGCTATTGTCGAACATGTTTTCCACGTATTTACTCTTATAACACTTTTTCCTATTTTTTGTTTTTTCTTTCTAAAAAACTTAATGAAAATTCTAAAAATTACCAAGTATATTATTGTAGATATTATATCATATTTCATTTCATTTTATATAGTCACTAGGTCTTGAAAACGGAAACGGTGGTGGTACACACTTGTTTCTAATTTCCTCCATCTAAAAAGTTATTACCGTATTTGGTGGATCGATATTTCTTACCCCAAGTTTTAGTATATTTTTTCCTCTATATTGTATAAATATATTGGTATATTAAAAGATTTAAGCGTGGGATGTTCTCTTTTTTTGAGTTTGAATTTAACGTTTACTGGTATAAAAAGTTTAGATTATGGTCATATTGGGAGAATTATATTAATATATAAACATTAACACAACACGGTAAAACAAATATTTTTTTAATAATTAACTTTGACATTAGAAGAAATTTTACAGTTGCACAAAAAAATGAATATAAGACGGGATAATATTAACAGTGTCTGTCATTAACAGGTCAAAAACGTCGTGGTGAAACCGTTATGCAAGGAGCAAATGATACCGTCTGTTAACGGAAGTCTTCCCGGTTCAATGATAAACGTTAGAGAAGGCGACACTCTAGTGGTTCATGTCATTAACAACTCAACTTACAATATAACCATTCACTGGTAATTAACTAATTAACTTATTGATCTCAATATTTTAATTTACTAAATAATTAACTTTTTAGGTGTTAATAAAGTTCTAAAAAAAAAATACATAGCTTAAAATGATATAAAGAGAAATAAAGTGAAGCAAGAACAAATGTGAAAGAGTTACACATGAAATTGATTTAAAGACCAAGCAAGCAGGTTAATGTTGAATAAACCGAAACCAGATTGAAAGGTAAGTTTCTCGAGGTTGCCGAGTTGAAGCGGCCGAAGATGATTGTAATAACACTATGCTGCAATCTAGACCCGCTAGTTTAGCTCAAATGGTGACATGAATCTCCTTGACCAGATTAGCTGTCGGTTTAGCAGTGTTAATAAAAGTTATTTCTTGATTCACACATATATGTAGGCATGGAGTTTTTCAGCTGAAGAGCTCATGGATGGACGGTGTGAATATGATAACTCAATGTCCGATTCAACCAAGTAACAACTTCACGTATCGGTTCGATGTCACCGGACAAGAAGGTACATTGTTATGGCATGCACACGTCGTTAATCTTCGGGCCACTCTTCACGGGGCTTTAATCATCCGTCCCCGATCCGGCCGTCCTTACCCTTTTCCTAAACCCTACAAGGAAGTTCCTCTAATTTTTGGTAAGCATTTCCCTTTTTAAAATTCGAAATCAAGAAGCAAAACAGGATTGTCTTTCTTTTTTTTGGGAAAACGACGATTCTCGGTATTTTTTTAATAGTTAATCAATATACAAATAGTAATAGACAAGTTGTCCCAAAAAATATTGCTTTTTTTATTTCACAAAGTCTTTTTTTACAAGTTAATACGACTTTCTCGATCTAGGCCACATTTGGACGAGTATGAGTGTATGACCACTTTGGTTCGGATTTAATAAACATCCATCGAACATATATATATATATATATATATATATAAAAGATATTATGATAGTATTCAAATTGTTAATTAATTTTTTTCTTTGTTTGGTAAAAATTGATTATGCAAGAACAATGGTGGGACATAGATGTTGGACTTCTCCAATTACGGCCAGCTCCGGTTTCTGATGCTTACCTCATAAATGGCCTCGCCGGAGATTCATATCCTTGCTCTAAAAATAGTAATACTCAGTCTTTACTTACATAAATAATTAATTTTGATCTTCTTTTCGAAAACATATCCTTAATTTATTCACACAAAAATTGTTTACAAAAACATAATTTATTCTTTTGGCTTCGGTGTAGGGATGTTTAACCTCAAGCTAGTACAAGGAAAAACATACTTGCTAAGGATTATAAACGCCGCACTCAACACTCACCTCTTCTTCAAAATAGCCAATCACAACGTCACAATTGTCGCTGTAGATGCTGTCTACACGACGCCTTACCTCACAGATGTGATGATCTTAACGCCGGGACAAACCGTTGACGCACTTCTCACCGCCGACCAGCCGATTGGAATGTACTACATGGCCGTCATCCCTTACATAAGTGCCAACGGGATACCGACCCCCGATACCAACCCCACCAGAGGCTTAATCGTCTACAAGGGTGCCACATCATCATCTCCAGCGAAGCCGTTGATGCCTGCGACGAATGACATACCCACCGCTCATAGGTTCTCCTCGAACATCACTAGCCTAGTTGGTGGACCACACTGGACGCCAGTGCCTCGTCACGTAGACGAGAAGATGTTCATAACCATGGGGCTTGGCTTAGACCCATGTCCATCGGATACCAAGTGTATTGGACCGTTAGGTCATAGGTATGCTGGATCTCTCAACAACCACACTTTTGTGATGCCGGAGAGAATCTCTCTGCAAGAAGCTTATTTTTACAACATTACTGGAGTCTACACCGACGATTTTCCCGACCAACCACCGCTTAAATTTGATTACACTAATTTCGAACAGCGTACCAATTCTGACTTCAACATGATGTTTCCAGATAGAAAGACTAGTGTCAAGACAGTAAGATTTAATTCCACAGTCGAGATCGTTTTGCAAAACACGGGGATACTCAGCACGGAGAGCCACCCCATGCACCTTCACGGCTTCAACTTCTATGTATTGGGTTATGGATTTGGTAACTATGATCCTGTCCGTGATGCAAGAAAGCTAAATCTATTTAACCCGCAAATGCACAATACCGTTGGTGTACCACCAGGTGGATGGGTTGTCCTCAGATTTATCGCTAATAATCCTGGTTAGTAACATTTTGATTTTAAATATATATTTAAACCAGTATAATTTATGAATTAATATGAAATATTGAAATTGTATTTTTGCAGGTGTATGGCTGTTCCATTGTCACATGGATGCACATTTACCGTACGGAATTATGATGGCTTTCATAGTTCAAAATGGGCCAACTCCGGAAACGAGCTTGCCCTCTCCACCGTCGAATCTTCCGCAATGCACTCGGGATCCGACGATCTATGACTCTCGGACAACTAACGTTGATTTGTCTTACTAAAAGTAGCTATGTTTGGTTTTGGTTTTCTTATTTTCTGTTTGTTATAACGATTTACGGAAATTTGCTTTCTTCACATTTACTATTGACTATCAATCGTAGTCATTGTTTCCACATTTTTTCGAAATCGTTGTTTCTTAAGATTCAGTATTTTTCTTGTGTTTATTCGAATCTTTTTTGGTCACCAACTTGAGTAGTTTAATTTTTGTTGTTACTTGTATTAAAGCGTGAACTCATTTGTACTATAAATATGTTATTTCTGTTATTCAATTCTCTTTTGGATATTTGTAACATCTCATTGGTGGGAAAAAAAAAACCTATTAAATTGTTTCAATGGATGATATTCTAGAATTGTAGCTAGAGTTTGGAAATGGAAAAGTAATTGATCTGTTTATTAATTTTAGGTTTTGATTCGTAACCGGTAGAATAAAACTAAGTTTTGATTACTTTTATTTTTTTTGTTTGAATTGTTCGACGTTTAGCTTTAGCTGAATAATTAATTTTTCGTTTTTCAACACAATACAAACCGTCACTCTTATCACTTTTCCACCATTTCTAAGCTAAAAATGGACCGAGTTGTTTTGCCAAATTAAATTTTCGCTGTTAGGATTTCTATTGGTTTCAATTTTAGTAGAATGTTAATAATTTCATAATTTTTTTTTCATTTTATTGCTATTGCCTAGATTCAATCTTTGTGTCACATCCGGTGGTTAACTGTCAGTTACGATCTACAAACAATTGGAACATTACATAATATATACTATGATTTTAGTGGTAGGTGTATTCTCTATTTGATTTTGACTCTTTTTTTTGAGACAAGACAAGAAGAGTACAAGTTTGGGAATTTATAAGAAAGAAAAAACGATCAAGTTTGTGACCTGAGTTTAGACTCTACCAACGGGAGATAGCGGCGGAGCCAAAGGAGAGGAAGACTTTCTGGTGGTCTTTGCCTCGGAAGCACATGTTATAACCGTCACGCACACAAAAAACGCTTGTAACGGTGAAACAAACGAACCAAACTCCACTCTATAGATCCCTGTCTTCAGCTCAGTCATCACCAAAGCCGGACCCGAGTCCTGTTCACTTCCTTCCTGCAATGTAAAAAAGAGTACTTTCAAGAACACATCATAACATTTCAAAACTGGATTTTGTTGTTACATAAGTGTAAAAACGAATAGAAACGAGAGAATAGCAAACACAGATTTATGTGGTGATTTTTTTTATTTCGAAATGGGTTTGCAGGAAACTCTTAAAAAGACTATGTTCTGGTTAGTTATGTTTACGTTACCTGATCGAAAAGTTTGAAGCTTTGGTTGAAATTATGGAGGACTGTTTTGTTAGAGAGGACATGGAGTTTACATCCAACATCCCAGCCACCGCAGTCACATAACCCTCCAGATCTCCACCGGCTAATCAACGGCGATGGTGCTCCTTTCTCCGGGAAACTGTGAGCGCCGCCTGGTATTATCACACTGGTTTCCCCGGCGCCAATATAGTATTCTTCGACCGGCTTCTTCTTGATCACTACAGCTGCAACCTCCCTCCTCCCTTTTACTTCCTCTGACTCCTCAAACAGAACTGATTCTGTGATCACAGGAGAGATGATTTCTGATTTCTGCTCTGTTATATCTGCGGTCATGGAGTTGCCCAACCGCATTTGACAGATTACATTGTAGACGAACCCGCAGTGTTTCTCTTTGTGTCCATGGATTAGCCAGCTTCCGCTTTTTTTCTTTTTGACTTCGTTGACAGAGTAGAATGTGTAGTACTGAACAGAATCATCTTTGAAGGATGAATCCGAGCTTTTCATTGTAGCCCCGAGAATGCTCCTGCTGCTGGTGCTGTTATCATCGACCACAAACTGAAACAAAGGGATACCGTTTCTGATCGTTAGCTGAAAAAGAGCTCGGGTTCTTGATGTATCCTGCTTCTTTTCATCTTGAAGCGGTACATCACTGTTGGTTGGCTTTGGATTGGAAGAGCTTGATCTTGCTTTTGATGGAAGAACATTTTCAGAGCCTTTGGGTTTCAGTAAAGGGTCAAGAAACCGTCTTAGAGGGCTAACTCGAGATCTGCAATGAGTGTTCTCGTTCACCGGGTTACTTAACTGAGATGGACAAACTGAACCATCGAATCTCATAGAACCAGACTTGATGGTATCCTCAGAAGAACTCAAAGGTTGGCCGGCTGAAATCTCTTTCACGCTGAAACTTTTGCTGAGACGACCAAAGCTAAAACTAAACCGCTTGCTTGGTGAAGCGTGCCTCTCCTTTCTGGATTCATCTTCGCGTATTTCTTGATCAAATATCTTCGAGGCTGTCTTTGAATGCCTTCTCCCACCAAACCGTTCCTTTTTACCAGAAAGATCCGCACCAAAAGGCAACATCATATCTTCAGAATCTTTCTCAAGGTCGAAAGAGAGTGGACAGGAACGAGGAATTTGAGATCTCAGTCCTAAAGAGCTATTGATTCCGTCGGAAAAGTCTAGAGAGCGGTTAACATCCCTTGACATTTGGGGCTCACTGGAAAGAGTGCTTCGTGACTGTTTTCTTGATCGAAGGAGAAAAATGTTGCTGAACTCCTGCTTTTCAGAAGTAAGACCAGCTTTCGAATCGCTAATGATCTTCTCCTCCCCATCTAACTTGTCAACACATTCTGTAGCTCTTTCTCTTGCTTCTTGTGCATGTATCTCCCCTGCTCTCTTCTGAGACTCCTTATCCCGGACCACTAAGTTTCTCTTCATACCCAGTAACCCCCCAGAGTTTCCCATTTCTGACAATAAACCTGAAGTGGATTCCCGATTTGAATGCGATCTTCTGCTCTTTCTCAGTTTCACTCCTTCATGATATACACTAGAGGACTTGTTGCTACAAGTTGCTTTTTCCTGCTTATTTAATGAATCCCTAGAAGCCAACTCAGGTTCCAAAGTGCATCTAACTCCGTGAAGAGAATGTTGAAGATCCCGGGAAGCTTTAACTTTACCGAGATTAGAACAAGTGGGCAACTGGTCATGACACCTATGAGATTCATTGGGAACAACTACTCCTGAAGTAGAAGTAGTAGCAATAGTAGACACTTTTTTATCACTTTTCCCTGATCTTTCACCGCCTTTTGCTCGACCGCGCTTCCATTTCTCTAGACGTTCCCAATCCAAGACTCCAACATGCAAAACATTACTTTCTTCACCTCTCTCCATACGTTGGAGATAACCAGGCAACTTGGACATATATTTCACAAGCTCATCACTGTGTTCAAAACTCTCATTGACACATTCCTTTCGACTATTATGGCTTGGACGTTTCGTTCTGCCCCCAATCTCATTGTCTGTACCACTTGTTTGACCCACGTTTACCGTTCCACCTTTATGTAATCTAGCATCTGACATCTCTGACGTTCTTTGGCTCTGTTTCAGAGCATCTCTAAACTCGGTTCTTGTAGCCATTATTCATCTACAAAAAGACCCAATGAAACTTATCTCCATTAAACAAAACAAAAAAGAGAAACTTTCACTATATAATATGATTACTCATCTCTCAGCTCTGCATAAACTAAATCACGAGAGACTCGGATATTATAACTGACCACAATGTATAAAGACTAAATCTTGATTTCGAAGCAAGCGTTCTAGAGGAAACCCTAAATTAGTAATCTAAAGAAACCCTCCATTATTCTCACCTTCCACCTAACCAAAACAGCCTCACTACTAGTTTTGCTTCTATTTCCCCGGGAAAGAAACCAAAAAAAAGGAGAAAAAAGAGACATACCATTACCAATACAAGAATGTACAAATCCACAAATATTTCACGATTTCAAACTCGATTTGGAGGCAGATATCGTCCAAGGGAAGAAAACGAAAGTAACTGAATCAAAGGGAACAACGTGGAGTAGAAGCAAAATCGAAAGACACAACCCACGGAAATCAAGATTCACTTAAACTCATAAACTTCTTCAAACTCGAGAAAGTTTTAGTGATCAGAGAAAGAGAGAGGGGAAGGAATCGAAGAAGAAGAAGTTGCAGAGAGAGAATCTCTTCGCCGCTTAAGACCAAGAATGAGAGAGAGAGGCCTTCGTGTGGTGGGAATCGTACGGTCGAGATTAATGGTGTTGAGGAGGTGAGATAAATCGTGTGGTTCCTGTTTATCTATTGAAAAGGTTGTAGCAGCGAGGGCCCTTTTAGGAGACTTCCGTTTTGTTTCTCTCTCTCGTATCGCATCCCCAGGCAGAAGAATTAGTGCTGACGTCAGCACGCATAAGTTTCTTATCTTTTTCTTTTTTCTTTTTTTCACTTTTTTTGCGATCTTTATTTTTTGTTGTCCGTTACGGCTTTAGAAGGTTCAATCAATTTCGCAAATTATCATATGTGATGACAGATAAAACAAACAGACAAAACACTAATCTGTATTAAGTTTTCTATATCATGTTATAGTTCTATAATTCTTAAATTATGATGTTTTAACTTGGACTTGATTATGAGGTTTGTAAACTTTCTCTTGTTATTTGCACATGTATGCCACCACAATTTACTTGTCTAAGTTTGATGGATAACATCATATCATGAATATTCATCATTATTATAACAAATAATGTTTTTTTTTGCACGAGGAGCCTGTTATTTGTTTGACTAAAGAGCACTTTAGAGCAGTGATCCAATTAATATATATACGTTATTTCAATAAAGCAAAAGGACTCTACTTTTACTTTTTTCCAATCTCTTTTCTCTTAACATTAATATATGATAGCACGTCGTTAACTTAAATATCTTAGGTAGATTTTTTGACTAAAAAGACAAAGTTATACTATGATTTGTTAAAACAATTCAGAAAATAATAGACCTTCAACACATTTTAAACATTAGAATCTCCTATGTGTTTAAGAGACTGCAAAGTATATCGGCCGAAAGGGAATAAAAGGTTACTGGGTTACTCAATGAATCTCGAGATTAGAAGTTAAGAACATGCTTTATGGTCCAAAACCATTGTCTTCTGTGATGGGTTTGAATATGATATATGATCTGATGTATACATTAACAACCTCAATTTTTCTAAACCCCAAAAACAATCAATATCTATCTTATGTAAATCTTTTTAAGGCGTTTTTTTTATATTAAATATATGATTTTCTACTACAAACTTTTCGGATCATTTACAAGATTTTGAGGTTACATGTGAAGTATATAATAAACTTATTTAGCATAAGATGAATCATCACGAAATGTGATTCCTCACATGGCTTAATTAAAAGGGCATCTTGTAAATTGTATTTTTTTTTTTTGTCAAATCAAATAATAACCAATTTATTATTACATCTTTTCTTGTCAACACTCAATTATTTATAGAACACGTACGTAATGTCATAAACAGTATTGTTATCATCACTGTCATCTTTATAAAAGGAAACACTTTATTTCATTTTTAAGGGAAATTATTCATTTTTGCAATTTACATTGATAATGTTATACGGGAAACAATGTTTCAAGTTTCAACATGTCACCCAATCTGCGCAATGTCAGGTTTTGTCCGGATCAGACTCTGTAATAGGTTGCACTAGAGAACAAAATTAGTTACATATTTTTAAAATGTACTAGTATCAGATCCGCGGATGGTGAATTTTTTTGTCGCAGAAATAAATTAGAAATATGTTCATTTTATATATAATATGATTTTGATATTTTTAAAACAAGTGATTAGAAATTCATATATTATGATAAAAAAAATTAAAATGATGGTATGTATTATTTATTTTAATTTGATTGGTTGTATTTTTAAAATGATAGAAATATGTTTATTTTATATATAATATGATTTTATTTTTTTTTGAACAAATTAGAAACTCCATATATCATTATCAAAAAATTTAAAATGATGGTATGTATATGTTATTTTAATTTGATTGTTATAAAAAATTAAAATGATGGTATGTATTATTTATTTTAATTTGATTAGTTGTGTTTTTAAAATTATGAAAATATGTTCATTTTATATGTAATATGATTTTGTTCTCTTTGAATAAATTAGAAATTCATATATCATTATCAAAAAATTTAAAATGATGTTATGCATTTTTTATTATAATTTGATTTTTATAAAAATTTCTAAAATGATGGTATGTATTATTTATTTTAATTTGGTTGGTTGTGTTTTTAAAATTATGGAAATATGTTCATTTTATATATAATATGATTTTGTTTTCTTTGAATAAATTAGAAATTCATATATCATTATCGAAAAAATTAAAATGATGGTAAGTATTTTTTATTTTAATTTGATTGTTATAAAAAAAATGATGGTATGTATTATTTATTTTAATTTGATTGGTTGTGTTTTTAAAATTATGAAAATATGTTCATTTTATATGTAGTACGATTTTGTTTTCTTTGAATAAATTAGAAATCTATACTCCCTCTATTTCAAAATAAATGGCATTCTACCCTATTTTTCTGTTACAAAATAAGTGTCATTTTAAAACTTCAATGCAACTTTACCCATTGTACTCCTTTTTTAACCTCAATCAAAATTAATAAATATTTACAGAAAAAAATAAAAGAACTAAGTTAGGGATATAATAGAGTTTTAACTCTATTTCTTAATTTGTGTGTAAAATGCTAGAATGCCATTTATTTTGAAATGGTGGGAGTATATCATTATCGAGAAAATAAAAATGATGGTATGTATTTTTTATTTTAATTTGATTGTTATAAAAAATTTTAAAATGATGGTATGTATTATTTATTTTAATTTGATTGGTTGTATTTTTAAAATTATGGAAATATGTACATTTTATATATAATATGATTTTGTTTTCTTTGAATAAATTAAAAATTTATATATCATTATCGAAAAAATTAAAATGATGGTAAGTATTTTTTTTTTATTTGATTGTTATAAAAATTTTAAAATGATGGTATGTATTATTTATTTTAATTTGATTAGTTTTTTAATATTATCGAAATATGTTCATTTTATATATAATATGATTTTGTTTTCTTTGAACAAATTAAAAATTCATATATCATTATCAAAAAAAATTAAATGATGGTATGTATTATTTATTTTAATTTAGTTGGTTGTGTTTTTAAAATTATGAAAATATGTTCATTTTATATGTAATATGATTTTGTTTTTTTGAATAAATTAGAAATCCATATATCATTATCAAAAAATTTAAAATGATGGTATGTATTTTTTATTTTAATTTGATTGTTATAAAAATTTTTAAAATGATGGTATGTATTATTTATTTTAATTTGATTGGTTGTGTTTTTAAAATTATGAAAATATGTTCATTTTATATATAATATGATTTTGTTTTCTTTGAATAAATTAGAAATTCATATATCATTATCGAAAAAAATTAAAATGATGGTAAGTATTTTTTATTTTAATTTGATTGTTATAAAATAATTAAAATGATGGTATGTATTATTTATTTTAATTTGATTGGTGTTGTTTTTAAAATTATGAAAATATGTTCATTTTATATGTAAAATAATTATGATTTATTTGAATAAATTAGAAATCCATATATTATTATAAAACAATTTAAAATGATGGTATGTATTATTTATTTTAATTTGATTGGTTGTGTTTTTAAAATTATAGAAATATGTTCATTTTATATATAATATGATTTTTTTTTCTTTGAATAAAGTAGAAATTCATATATCATTATCGAAAAAATTAAAATGATGGTAAGTATTTTTTTTTATTTGATTATTATAAAAAATTTAAAATGATGGTATGTATTATTTATTTTAATTTGATTGGTTTTTTTAATATTATCGAAATATGTTCATTTTATATATAATATGATTTTGTTTTCTTTGAACAAATTAGAAATTCATATATCATTATCAAAAAAAAAATGATAGTATGTATTATTTATTTTAATTTAGTTGGTTGTGTTTTTAAAATGATGTATTTTTAGTGAAAAAATGATGTGGCAAGCTGGAGAAATGATGTGGCAAGCTGGAAAGCTGATGTGTATTAATCGAAATGTTTTGATTGGGTATCAATTTTAATGATGTGTCAATCTCAGAACAGCCTAAAAAGCTGATGTGTCAACTGCTGGAGAGATTCAAATAGTTTTATTGTATTGATTATTATTAGTGATTCTCAAAATAGTAATTTTTTAATCTATCCTTTATACATTTAGTATTTTATTAATCTTTTTAGAAGGAAAAAGAAGACACTATAAGTTATTGTCTTTGCTTTCTATTCTGGCAACAACCCATTGCTTAGCTGCATGAAATTAAAAAAGATTGGTCTATATGCATCATCTAATTACTGGGTCACTTGACCTGACTTTTTCAAACGGGTTTGGATTAGATGGCCCATAATTGCGTATTATTAGGCCCATGGATGGTAGCCCAATTAAATTATGTAATCAAACGTAAGCAATAATAAGTAAAAACTTACGAAGGACTAACTGTAACTAGTTTGCTCTGGTCCAATTATGAAGCGCTCTGAGATAAACTTTATACATTGATTATTATTCAAAAAAAATTCAGTATCTTTATTTTTATATTGATCTTGTAATCTTCAAAATCTCTAAAACTTTTTTAGTGCAGTGGGCTTACAAATAAATATAAAGATAACTTAGTTTGTAGCTCAAGAAAATGGGATTTTTTAAAAGAACTTTTGATTATGTATATTGGGTAGTGTAAATTGAAAGTCATGTTCTTGTTAAAAAATAATGATATAGCGTAAGGAGAAATAAAAAGTTGATGAAATGTTTGTAAGAATAGAATGAGTAGATAATAGTCTTTTATATGATTCCAGGCTTTCTTGAGCTGCAATATTTCATTATTTAACTCTCGATGTGATTTATAGTCACACAAATCATGAAAATTTAAATTAATGTTTATATTTAAATATTTATTTACTTTTGTCATCGTGTTGCGTTTATTATACAAAAGGTGGAACAATTTTGACCTTATTTTTAGGGTTGCTTTGTAAGGGAAACAACGACGTACAATACGACAACTGATAGAGAACAAAGAGACAAAACATTATGTTGTTTGAAATGCTCGACACATCTACATATATTTAATTGCGACATTACATTACTTGAAAATCCCATATATATTCCAACCAAGGCCATATCTTATATTTTTGAAAAGAAGTTGTTTAATTGAAAAAAAAAGAATATGAAAGAAACAAGAAAATTGAGTAAAGTTTGCGAAAAATATATAAATTATGCAAACAAGAAGAAAGTTGTGTAGAAATTTCTGTATGAAGTTATCAGTTAATTAAGCCAATGATATTATGAAGCTACAATTTCATATTTTTAAAAACCACGTGGTGTGACCACTCGATCGTAACATATACGCAAAGACAAGAAAACCGTTGGAGATTTTGGTTGGGTTAGAACCAAAGACAAAGCATCACTTTCTACATTTATCCTTACGAATGGACCAAATTGTGGTCACTATGGAGCCTATAGGGCTATACCATTCATTATTAAACTTGTTTAATGTAAATAACTAAACAAAGAAAGTAATGATATTGGGTTTTATTAATGACATTGAATTTTTCCTTCTCGGATTGAATGTGTCTTCTTTGGCATATTATTTTGAACTCTTGAAGGCATGAAGAGAGGACACATTCATTGTTTGGGTGTGAATGATTCACGAAGTAACATTTTGAAAATTTGGATTTTTTTTAGAAATTCAAACTATCTTAAATCCGATCCACTACTCTTAAAAAAAAATTGAATTATTTCTCGAGTCTATATCTTTATGAAAGTTGTAAGAAATACAATAAATGTGATAAGTAAGAATATGAATAGTAATACAAATTGTTGTAGAGGTATTGTACGGTTGGAACATCATTAGATGAATGCGGCTTTCATTTTTTTCTTTAGTTCCAAATTCCTAAATTAATTTGGTTAATTACGTAATAATGTAATACGTAAAAAAAATATACAACCTTATCGAATACGTCATTCTGTAATTTTATTGTTATCAAATCACAATCCAAAACTAAAAAATAAATAAAAAGCGTATGAAAAAATTAAAAAGTAAAAATGAAACAAGAGGAACATCGTAGATGGATCCGTCAATTACACGATTCCCATAATCAAAACATTAATCTTAAAACTATATAAAAATTTAAATTTTGTCGTCATTGATTTGGATTAGTTTACAATTAAACCCGCAATTTAAAATAATACTAATCGTCTGGTTACTGAAGATAAAGTTAAGTGTTTTTAAATCTATGTTGAAGATGCAGAGATCGAGGAGGAGGAGAGAGCAAGAGAGAACCTCATCACTCACAGACACAGTCACTGCATTTTCTTTTCTTTTCTCAGGACAAAAAAAACACTTTTTCCCGAGAAAATTTTCCGCTAGAATCAGATCGAACGTAAAGGGCTCTCTCATAAATGTAATGCGATTCAAGCACGAGAATATCCAGAGAGAGAAAGAGAGAGAAAGAGAGAGATAAAAGAGGCTCCTTTGAGCGTTTAATTTCACTTATCTGAGCAAAGCTTCAGGAATCGAAGACTGTGTTTGAAGAGAGATTTGCGGCGTAGTAATGGGTGGTTCGTCGGAAAGTTTGAAAATCGACATGCCAGAAGTGGAAGAGAAAGATAGAGAAAGCAGTTGCTGCAGCTCTGAAACAACCAGACAAGAGGAAGAACAAAGCCCTAGCAGTACGGAGGATTTCACTGCGTCTCCGATTTCATCTCGTTGGTCGGTGAAGAACGTCGACGGAGATAAGAAGATTCGTTCGGATTGTGTGAAACAATCAAGAGTTTCAGGTTCGGCATTTACTTCCAAATGCACCCACCAAGTGTTTGCTTTTATTCCTCACTGACGATTTCATTTTTATTAATCAAGCTTAAAGTTCGTAGCTTTCTATTTTTTTTTGTCTGAATTTAAGTCCGTTTTGTTCTTCTGGTTTGACTATGTAGAGATTGAGATGATGAAAGAAAGATTTTCGAAACTGCTGCTCGGAGAAGATATGTCAGGTTCTGGGAATGGTGTCTGCACAGCTTTAGCTATCTCAAACGCAATCACTAATCTTTGTGGTATGTGGAGATGGAGTTACTTTTCATGAATTGTTGGATCCAACTCTTTGAACAGATCTTGATAGGCTTTGACTTTGTGTTTTGCTTGAATTGTTAAAAACGAATAAAGCTACTTTGTTCGGGCAACTATGGAGGTTAGAACCACTGCCTACAGAGAAAAAAGATATGTGGAGAAGAGAAATGGAATGGCTTCTCTGTGTGAGTAATCACATTGTAGAGATGACACCAACTTGGCAAACATTTCCTGATGGAACCAAACTTGAGGTACAGATTAGGCATAGCTTATTGTAGAATTGAATATGTTAGGTTGCTTTTTTGTTGTTTTGAGTTCTCTTTTTGTTGATAAGAAACACTAAAATCTTTGGATCATTGACTGAGTCTTTTTCTGGTTCCTTTGTTGTAGATAATGACTTGCAGACCAAGATCAGATCTTTATGTTAACCTCCCAGCTCTCAGGAAACTAGATAACATGCTCCTCGTAAGAACCTGTGACCTCTTTCATCATACCGAGTTTCTCTTTAAGGTATTTTGAGCAGCAAAGACCTCATTCTTTTTCTTCTTCTTCTGTCTTTTCAGGAGATATTAGATAGTTTTGAGGAGACAGAGTTTTGGTATGTTGACCAAGGAATCATGGCACATGAATCAGCAGCAGACGGATCAACTTCTTTCCGGAAATCTTTTCAGAGACAAGAAGACAAATGGTGGCTTCCTGTTCCACGGGTTTCACCAGGAGGTTTACAAGAAAACTCAAGAAAACAGTTGCAGCATAAACGCGACTGCACTAATCAAATACTAAAAGCTGCTATGGCCATCAACAGTATCACACTCGCTGACATGGAAATCCCTGACTCATACCTCGAATCGCTTCCACGGGTAAAAAGACAACTATGCATATATTTTGCTAACATACTCCGTTATGAAACCCAAAGTTGCATTTTTCTTTGTATGTTTCAGAAAGGAAGATCCTGCCTCGGTGACTTAATCTACAGATACATTTCGTCGGATCAATTTTCACCTGACTGTCTTCTTGATTGCCTTGACTTATCCTCTGAACATCAAGCCATAGAGATAGCTAACCGAGTCGAGTCATCGATCTATCTATGGCACAAAAGAACTAATTCTAAACCAGCGACTAATAGTAGAACGTCGTGGGAAATGGTGAAAGAACTAATGGTTGATGCAGAGAAACTAGAGTTAATGGCAGATCGAGCTGAAAGTTTATTGCTTTCTTTAAAACAGCGGTTCCCGGGTCTCCCTCAAACTGCTCTAGACATGAGCAAAATCCAATACAACAAGGTTTCTATGCAACACGGAAATCAATTCCCAAGTCTTTCTGTTTTCTTATATTCCGCACTAAAGAGGTTTTTCTGTTCTAGGACATCGGGAAATCAATTCTGGAAAGCTACTCGAGAGTTCTAGAGAGTTTAGCTTTCAACATTGTTGCACGTATCGATGATTTGCTCTTTGTTGACGATCTTACAAGACATTCCTCGGACCAGATTCCGACAACATTAGGAAACAACGGTAGTGACGCTCCTAAGAGCATTGCAGTGCCGGTTTCAAACTACACAACTCCGAGTTATTCGCCTTCAAAACAGGAGCTCCGATCATCAATGACAGTTCCGCCATCCCCATCCCGGTTTAAGATTCCTCATAGTAGCAGTGTTAAAAGGGTTTTGACGGCTTACGTAACGAAGAATGAACCAAGATTGAAGGATCTTCCAATAGAAAGATCGAGCCGTTCTTCGTCGAGTGAGAGATTGTCTCTCGAGAAATGCATGAAGGAGTCGTTGAATGTCTCGAACCTTGATCCTGGGATTTGAATTACTCCTTGGAAAAGTCTCTGTTTTTGGATCCCTTTTCCTATCAATACCTTCTATAATGTTTATTTTCTCGTGAGTAGTTTAGATTTGTATAATAATAATTGGAAAGATGGGCTTTGACTTTGAGATTAACAACAAATGAGTCAATTAAACCAATTTTCTTAGACTAACATATGCAGCATGGAGATTTAATCCTGAATTTAAACTAAATTACGTACAACACTGAACTATGTAGTGGATGAAACATGCAAAAAGAATCTCCTTGGTATCTTTCGAGGACACATCTTACGACAAAAGGCAGAATCTCAACATTGTTTTCCTCAAAAGTGGATTCCCATCTAAACCAGATAAGGAACCTTTCATCACACCCCAAACCGATGATAACCAGACGGATAATCAAACATTCAAATATGACAAACTACAACTGTTTCCTTCAATTAAAACAGAACCATAAAGAGTTTATTTATTTATATGCGTGGAAACTGGAGATCTATAGAGTTTGTACAAAACCATCAACGGTTTCTCTTCTATATAATTAAGGGAAAATTAAATCTGAACCGGTCGGGTCAATCACTAAACCACGACAAGGGCCAAAAAAAACTCCCCTGTTTTGTAACTAGCTAGCTTCAAACTTCTTCCATACTTTTGTAATAATAAGATGAGAAGTTACTAAAAACGACGGATCCACAGCTACTCTATCTTTTTTTTGGTTCCTATGTACCTGCAAAATCCATAACAGAGCCAAACCAAAATCAGATTTTCATGTCTTAGAACCGAAGCAGAATCGTTCCAATGGATGTTTGGGTTCATGATACCTTGCTTTTGTTGTTATAACATTTGCTTAAGTAGTAAAGATCTCTACTTAGTAATACAGAGATCCTGGAAAGTTTTCAATAAAGGTTAGAAACGAAACAAGATTTCCCGAAACAGAGCAAAATGATCAAAAAGATGGGAATCGGATACCTTGCCACCAATTTCCTCTTGAGGCACTTCCGGAATCATCTTCACTTCCGTCTTTCTTGTTCTTCAAAAAGTCCGAAAAGATGCTTTAGAAACAATAATCTATGAACAAGCGCGATAATTTTTGGTTCTAAAATCCTTAAAACTCATCAAAAGCTTTACAAGACTAACTCTATAAAAACAGCCATAGGTAAAGTTTCTTGCTTTTTTTCTCAGGTAATTCGTGTTTAGATTCTTCAGCCAGATTCTTAAGAGGCAATAGTCAACCCTTAAAAAGGTCACACAAATGTTCCAGAGATAAAGTTTTCAGCTTTTTCCCAAGTAATTCGTCTTAAGATTCTTTTAGCCAGATTCTTAAATAACAAGAGTCGAAGATGAACAAGCGCAATAACTTTGGTTTCTAAAACCCATCAAAAGTTTCACAAGACTAACCCCTTATGAAAAAGCTACATATGTATAGATAATTCAGACTTGAGATTACCGTAGAGTTGATGCTGGAATTCTGAGGCTGGAAATAAACATCAGGGCCACCATAATAGATGGAAGAACTCAGATGACAAGGTTGTACTCTCTGATCCTGCTGATAAGCTGAACCATGATTTTCCAGTTGTTCCCTGTTTCTATCAGCATCACCTGCAAATAAATTCAAAAATCAACAAGAAATGCATAACAAAGATGATGTTTTATAGTAGAATAGATTTATCACCAGTCTTGGTGGAGGCTTTGTCGTTCCAGCCACCAGTCACAGTCTCTTGTCGCATAGACTCTCTTCCCAGAACCTGAAACAAGAACAAACCCAGAGAATTTCTAAATCGACAAGAATAGTATCAAATTCTTCATTCATAATGGAGAAACTTGTGCTCCAAGCCACGGATCATGAAAACACGATAACCTTCATCTTCTTCAGTGCTCTTATTCTTAATTTAAGGTTGTGGGGTCTTCATCAAGTAAAAATCACTTTTTCAAAAATCCATTATTGGCAACAACAAACAAACAAAAATTCCAAAATTCAGATTAATCACCGTTTCGATTGTGAAAACCCTAATTCCTAAAAATCCCAAATTTCTATCCCCAACGATTAAAGCGATTAAAAATTCGATCGAGATCGAAAACCGAAACAGAGGATACGAAACCCGCAGAACAAAATTGAAAAAAATATATTAAAAATCGAAGCTTTAGGAGGATACAAATTTACCTGAGAAGGAGGAGCAAAAATGGATCCAAAAATCCCAGAAGAGGAAGAAGGAGAAGGAGAAGGAGAAGAAGGGTTCTCTCTGGTACCGAAAAGCTCAGAGGTTAACGAAGAAGAAGACGATGCCTTCTTCTTTCTTCCTTCCATTGAATTGGTCGCTCTAAAAAAACCACTCTTTTTAGCTAAACCCAGAAATCTCTAATACTATACGGTATTGTATGATTTCTATGTATATACGTACTTGTATATATGGGAGAGAGAGATATATATATATATGTATTGGTTTATACGAAGATTAGAGAAATTTGGGAGCGGAAAGGGGAAGCAAAACGGTTGGTCAGTCTCCACAATTTATAGATGGGAATGGAGAGCAAACAAATTTGTTGGCTATTTTCCGTATTTTATTTTTATATTATGGAGTAAAATTTAAGTAAAAATATTTAAACGATTTTTTTATACACATTTTCTGTTTCCAATTGTGTAACATTTGACATTTATGGTGTCATTGATGACGTTATACCCCTGCGGAATAATGTGTATGATTTTGTTTAGGGCAATTGTAAAAGGAAAAATAGCGGTAAAAATGAATAAAGAATTGACGGTTTTCTTTTACTTTTACTACTAAAATGTTTTTATCGATTTGTGTCGCCTTCGGATTCGTAATCTCTAACTTATTGTTGCCGTGTGTGACTAGAAAAGCTTGCTCCTTCTAAGTACTATTCTGGGATTTTTTTTACTAGACAAATGATGATATCAATTAAGTAATATTTGATTTTTGGGATTATTTTTACTTTAGACAACTAAATTTTTTTTATCGAATGGATTTACGTATACAATAACAATATCAATGTACAAGACTCAACGGATAAAGAACTTACTTGAGTGAATATTGTTAGAGCATCCACATTAATAATACTAACGTGGGTGTTTTTAAAATTATATTAAATATTAAATTTAATTATATTTCGCTCGCCAACTTAACAAAATTTTAAAACTGTAAAAAATAAACTCCACTACTAATCACTATCTGATATATAAAACCATCTATATCGCATACAACAAAAACAAATGTCTTTAAATAAAAAATTAATAAAAAAAAGTAAATAGTACAGACCCCGTGTCTTTACAGAAACACCAAAGACATTTTTAGAACATCTCTAGACACTCTTCATATCACTTATATTAAACTAATACTAAATTTATGATTTCATGTCAATGTCATAATGGATGTAGTATGATAAGTTTAAGAGAATATTGTATCAATATCTATCACCGTTATCCCGTTACCTACATACAACTCCCACTCGAGGTGTCTGATGAAACGATCGACACGTGGCTATCGAACAAGAAAGTAGGACCAGACTTATCTTAGGTCGGTAGTTGCCACTAGCCACGAGTCACACCAAAACAAAGTAATCCAAAATGGATAATTAACGAACCCCTTAAAAGGCTGAGTCAAAGTTCGTTGGGTTTTTAACCTTTGACTCTTCTACGTCTCTCATTCGCTCTTTGTGGATATCAGTTTCACGTGACAGTTAAAAAAAAACAAAAGTTAACGGAGACCTTATGGTCCTTATCTCTTTTCTATTGTCGGCTGCAACATTGAACTTGACCTCTCTAATACCTTATCTCATCGCAATGAATGAGACGTTTTCTTAAATGCGAAACACTTTTCATATTTTTCCAACTTCATTTTGTTTTCATATTTTAAGGTTTCGAGATGTGAAAGATAGTTTGAAAATCCGGGAATAACTACTGGGCCGAAAACCTCCACTTTTATTTGCCTTTCCATCAAATTCAGGTTTCGATCTTTAGGTCTACTAGACGACTGAAAAAGGGTTGAAATTTAGATTTGTCACATAGTGTTTTGAACAACAATCAATACAATATTTATTAGAAACTTTTTTTTTTCTTAAAAAGGTTTTTTTTTTTGTCATCGGATTTGATTAATAAAAGCATGGAAGGGTTTAATATTTATCAAAAACTGTTTGTCAATGTGAACATATTTGTTTGGGAACTTGGTTTCATGCGGAAAATACGTCGGGAAAGCTGCTAATTATGACACGTTTCCTTATTCTCGTCTCGAGATTCTAATAAAAGGATCTTTCTTGATCCTACATTCGCAATGTTTGCTCAATTTACTACACTCAAGTTTTTAATCAATCCATCTCATCAAGATTTTAGAATTTAGCTAGGTGTTAACTGAATACATATTTAGCGTGGAACCATTAACTAGAGATGTCAGAGTATTGATTTGATTTTGTTACAAAAAGAAAAAATTAAACGGTAACAGAATTTTGTGTTTTACTTTATTTTAATCGTTTTTTAAGAGTCGGATTTGATTTTTAAAACCGAATAAAGAGTGCGATTCAGATAAAGTACAGTCCAAAACGAAGATAGGAGGAAGGAAGGAAAGACGTTTAGATTCGAAACTAAGATCATCTCCATTGGTGATTTAGGGAGGGTGTTTTTAAATTTAAAAAAAAAAATGAAAAAAAAAATGAAAGTGTCTTTAACTGAATGAAAATGTCTCTACATAGATATTTTTGGGATATAAAAAGTGTGAGTGTCTCTAAAATTTAATATTAAAATATATGTAAGACATCCATAAAAATATGTGGGATAAAAATGGTCTAAAGTGAGAAAAAAAGAAAATGTAAAAAGCAAGAAAGGGAAATAAGAGCTAGAGAAAATATAGTTTAATACAGTATATTTTCATATTCTTTGACTAAACTGTTTTGACATTTTCTAGAGCATGCATGTATACTTTTCTATAGTAAGATTATCATTTGCTTGAATTAGGAACGGTCTAGTATATTTTGTTCGGATTTAGACGGTAAACAATCTCAAAAGAAGAATAGGTTCATGTTCAAATGAGCTTACTAACATAGAAATCTAAAACTGCAAATACAATAGTTTATTGGAGCTTTATTAAGATGTAAATAAAGTAAAGGAAATGAAAGAGTTTTAGATTGTCACCAAGAGCAAAAGATTCTAGATTTGATATTTCATAAGATGAAGAAGAAAGTTGCTCCAAATGGCAACTCCCAAAGTTAGAAACAATGATGTTTATTACACACTTTATATAGTAATCTATCTTGTTAAAGAACCCTAGCTAGATACATGGGCTAGTCATGGGTTTGTTTGTCTCATAGTATTGAGCTTGATTGCATTTCAGTGACTTGTGTTAAGGATGCTCTAATATAGACAACCCTATTTAACAGAGAAATGACTTGTCAAAGTCGAATCCTAATGTTAGACATCAACGTGGGTTAGTTTCCTCTGTTTCTTTGGCAGAATTATCGTGCACGACAGGAGTCATAAAACTAAGTAAAATTTGTAAATCACATTGGTTCGTAGAGAGAAATCATAATTAAGAGTAAAATTTGTAAATCACATTGGTTCATAGAGAGAAATCATAATTAAGGGTTTTCTTTTATTTGTTTGACAAACGCACATAATTGGGTAGCGAGAGAGACACAAATAGATAAAGACTTGAAAACATATTTTCACCCGCCAACTTGATTAAGCAGAAACAGCTTGAGTAGGGGAATCGAAGTAGATGCACATTCTTTTTGTTGGTTTTCCAGAGTCACCATATGTATCAATCAAAGTTACAGAAAACTTCTTATCCATCACAAGTAAAAAAAAAATAAAGAGTTATTTCGGTATTTATAATATCATAATTTTTCTATGTAAAGTGTAAGAATACTTACGGCGGAATTATGCAAAGAAAATTCGGAAAGAGTTAAAGTAAAGTTGGTGCCCGGAATAATAGAGCATGCGTTCAAGTTACAAAGGTCGTAGGATTGTATAGTGTCACGAAAACTGTCAATATAAAAGGCAACTTCTACAGTTCCGTCACGCATAATTCTATCTGTACGCACAAAACATTTCATCAAAAAGAAAACTAGAAAAGAAAAAAAAAAGTTGAAACTTGGGAAGACTTAATTTTTTTTTTTTAACAAGGATATAATTTTATTGAATATTAACATAATGTACAATGGCTAAGTAAAAACTCAACAACATAAAACGGTTTACAGAGACTAAAGAAAATCCAGCTGGCCCAACATTGCATCACTTAGAGAAGAAGATTAGATCGAACTAAAATATCCCAAGACACGTGTCAACATCAAAGACGCGTGTAACATGAGAAGACAAAAGTTTTCCGTCATCGTCGAAGCAATCGATTCCACCTTAGAATGAAACTAACGTCGAGTGAAGATCGAAGATAGCTTTTTCTGAATTTCTCCAACAACTACAAAACAGAAGTAAGGATCTAATATGGATCTATTAATCTTAAAAAAGAATAAGATCTCCGATTTACCCACCTCTGTTGACTAAAACCAATCGAAGGTTTAACATAAAAGATACAGCTAAAGGCAATAGTAATAAGCTGAGGAAAAAGCTTTGAATCTTCAACTCAATTCGAAAATCGCCTAGTCATTATCCGTAAACCTCAAACCCAAAGGATAGGCTGGAATTATACCCTTTTGAGCAAATAATCGCCACAAACGCCATCACCAACACACATATCCGATGAGTTTTTATCTAAAAACAATCAACGGCCTAAACGTAACTGTAATATAAACCAAAAGGAAAAGAAAACCAGATACGCTGGAGAAAAGAGAAAGAAAACTGGACTACGTCAGGTTGAAACCGTAAGCTAGCCATCACCGCTAAAAGAGCCGACGATGCTAGACAAGATCCGACCATGCACTGCTGTAAAAGCTAATATATGTCGAACAAACGCCGGATACCACACCGGACGACAAGCCAACCACCGCCGTTAAGGAAATCAGACGATGTTGGCAACGGAAGCCAGCCAAACGCGACCACGAAGACAAAACGTTGGTGGACAAGAACCGGACAAATTTGCGTTGCCGGAATTTTTTGCTTCTAAGTCATTCTCTCTCTCTCAAAAATTTTAGAGAGATAAGAGAGAGAGAGAGAGAGAGAGAGAGAGAGAGAGAGAGAGAGAGAGAGAGAGTAAGAGAAAGGAATCTAAGACAGGAAAGGATTACGTAGTAGCACTAGAAAGTATTACGTACTTTCATCACTTGCATAACCGAATATCGTAACGGTTGGGGTATCGTTAGAAGAGAACTCCACACGAGTGACGTTATTGAAATCGTACCCAAAATCTACAACACTCCCAGAGACTAAGTCATGGCATAGGTCTACATCTTAATCTCCTTACAAAAATAAATCTAAAAGTATTATGGAGAGAATATCGGTATATCAAATAATTAGGACTATGAGTATTATCTATTAAGATATACCGGAGCAAACTACAATCTATTAATTGGTTAGATAATAAGAATATTATATTATGTTATTATATTAATACATAGAAGACACAAAATTCATCTACTGATTTTTCTATCAGAAATCTGTGCTTTGACTTTAGATATTGGTCCACGAAATTTGAAGCGATTAGATTTGTTTTTACGAGACGATGTTGTAATGAATCAGCTCATAAGTTAGCTAGATTAGGATGTGTAGATTCTGTTTTTTACTCTGATGTAACTAATCCGTCTCAATGGTTCGCTCAACAATTGTATTTGGATAACAATCTTTAAATTAATATAATCACTTTCGACGAAAAAACAAAAAAGAAGACACAAAATTCACAGAAAGTCACCTAATTAAGACTTAACATATCGATACATACTGTTGGAGCAATATTGGAAATCGATGGCGCACAAAGCATGTAAGAAGATCTGTGATGCAAGGGAAAGAAGCAAAAGGTGGACGTGAGATATCGCCATGGATCAACTCGTCGATCTTTCAAAGAGGAAAGATATATATAGATTTTCTGTTTGATTTGAAAATTAAACAAGTCTATAATACAAATTATGATTCCATGATTAAATTATCTCCCAAGTTACACGCGAGTCCTATAAAATATGAATTCAGTGACGTACCAAAAATATTGGTATTGTCAATTACCACCTTCTTTCATTTACAAGCTTGAGAGATTTCATCGATTAATCATGGGATGAGGATGACAGTGGGGACTATCGTGGGAGAAGTCTATCAACCGTTCCATAGTCAGACGAAAATAAACGATAAAAAGACAAAAGATCACGGGTTCGTCTTCACCAATTTGTGCTCCAAGAAACTAGCAAATTTTGCTAGCCAATACCAAAACAACTTGGCCAATTAATTATATGAGCCCAATAGAGAGAGAGCAAGGTATACGGGGATCTAGCTTGGGCTCTTTATTTGAGACCCAATGGCCCAAAATTGAAAAAGTTTCTTAATCGTGGTTTCAAAATAAAATGAAAGTAATTGCACCAGCCGGGAATCGAACCCGGGTCTGTACCGTGGCAGGGTACTATTCTACCACTAGACCACTGGTGCTTTTGTTTATTCAATTTTGATTAATATTTTATATATTCTTATTTCAAACAATAGAAGATATTTTTCTGATTCATTTTAAAACAAAATTAACTCCAGCCTAAATGTTGTAAAATAACAAACCAATCTGTTATCAAAATTATTACTATAACCCAGTAGATGAAATGAAATGAGAAAAACAGAAGAAAAAGAAAGAGCTAGAGAGCATTGGAAGATAGCGTAATACAGACACAGAAACAGCCCAGGAGTCACGCAACCTAACAGGTGACGTCATCACAGTGATTCCCTGTACTACTACCCTCATGGACCCAAAATATTAAAAAGGAGAAAATACCATTTTACGGATCCAAATAGTATTTTATTTTTATAAAACATTTCATGATATGACCAATAATATTACTTCTCTTCATTTTAGTTTTTATAAGAAAAAAAAATAGAGGCCACCAAATAACTTTAACAAAAAAACATAATTAACTACACCAATGGAAAGACTAATACAAGAATAAAAATTTATCTCAAATAACAAACCATCATGCATTTTATTTTTGTATAGTTAATCATGTAGCTAACTTGTTTTCTTATCCGGTTATTTTATTGTTTGTAATTCCTTAGTTGGTAGTATAAATTATGTTCTAAAGTAACAAGAACAAATGTTCTTCTAACATATGTTCTTCAAAATGAATAAAAATCGATAAAATCAGTTTAGCTTTTCACCTGGATGCTAAGTTGGATTTGATGGAACATAACATAATATAGTCGTCAACATGTGGTGTGGATTTGTCATTTATGTTATGATATGACCATTTATTAATCTAATTTAATGCCTCTACTTAATTTGATTTACAAGAAAAAAAATAAAAATCTATATACCGGTTCAATTTAAAAGAAAGAAAAGAAAAAAAAAAGCATCGAATGACTGATGTGATTTATACTTTAAGAAGTGAGTTGAAATAATCTTTCCATGTGCCAAAATATAGTATTGGTACCATGAAATATGGTTTCTATTTCCATAATTCTCCTTTTTTATTGTTTGCTATTTAAATTCTTGTTTAGGTCGTGTAATATAGTTCTTGTCGATGATTACTACTACTATATCTTTACATAATTCATCATTCTTTTCTTCTAATTGAGTGCAGTTTTGATCCTTTAGTGTTGCATTAGTCAAAATGATTAAAACAGTTAATGCAATTTATTTGTAGCGCGTGAAACTTACTAGCGAGTGGGATATTATTTTCTGAAGACGTACGGAGTTTTGAGAAGAACGAGAAACGCCGTTACATCAACTGACGGCAAACTCGGTGGATTCTCACTAAGCAAAAGATTTGTGCAGAGAAAATCAAACGTAATATTTTTTTTATTTCTCCTTTCAAAAAAAAAAAAGAAAAATCTAAACGACGTTAGCATGACGAAGTCACCTGAGAATCCCAATGGGCATTTATCAGAACTTGAGTACTTTGCCGTTGGAAGTTACTTTAATTAACTCCTACTAAATTTTGTACTGCCTCTATAGATTAAAATCTTTTCTTTTTTATAATTCATATACGAAGCCTAGGTTTACACTGCAAAGCTCAAGGTTGAACCAAATAAACAAAACAAATCTTCCAATTAAAAATCGTTGTATGACAAGATTTATTTGATTTTGGTTATTGTAGCTGAATATAAATCATTACTGTGTAGTGGATAAAATCATGCAAATCATGGTTCTGCTAAATTATGAAGAAATTATTTCAGTCCAGCTATCATTAATTTAAAATTCTGAAGGAGCAACAATTGAAGTACTACAATTACTGCTAATGTTGCTATTGCGACCGGTAAATATGCTGTAGTAAACGCAGTTGAACTGGTGCATTAGTTCATATTGGTTAGTTAAAATAGTTGAATACAAATAACATGATTTCAGCTAACTAAACAGGATATATACATACATCAGATAAACGAAATTGAAATCTGATTTCGTTTATTTTACTTGATCGTACGTATAGTATTGTAATATTTTTCTCTTTATTATTCAATTAGGAAGTTCGGTCGAATGGACCTTAATCTTCAAAGCATGTGCCGATTAGAGTTATTTTTTTAATATATATATATATATATATATATATGCATGTTTTCGTCCAAAAGATAACCTAAAGCTAATTTCACTAGTTCCTGTGGTTGGGATGTTATCTAATACCTACCTAGCAATTAATACTTTCCGCATTATTATGTTTTAACTTTTTCAACTTTCATACAAAATAGGTAAAATGTTAACAAAAAAAATTAGCGAACGACCAAATGAAAAGAGTTTTGCAAGTTGAGAAGCGTTGCTCAGACTCTTCGTTGTGTGCAAAATTAGAAAATGGTTTATATGCAGAGTTTTGGCACAATTCTTGGACGCAAATAGGTTCGCTAATTCAGTAATTCTAAATTTCTAATCACTGGTAACAGTGGTCCACGAATATCAGGACTTGCCTTCAACAACAAAGATACGGTTTGGAATAGAATGCCAACTCGAAACCGTTTGAAGAGTTGGGGCATGGACGCTCATGCATGTCTATTGTGTGATCAAGCCAATGAATCCCACACAATCATATCTTCTTTGAACACCCACATCAAATAAACATTCTCCTTTTCTACTATACGACATCGGTTTTGTTTGTTTGCTTGTCGTTGGCGACAGAAACCAACGGCAGCGACCAAAAATTGTTTGTTTGCTTTTCGTTGGATCCAGCGACCAGCGATCGTAATTTTCAATCGCTAAAATTTTTAGCGATCAGTCGCTGCGATTGTTCGCTGAATCCAGCGACATCCAAACGAACAACATAACGATCAAAAATATTTTAATTAAAAAAAAACAAATTAAATTAAATTAAATTAAATATAATCAAAACTAAATCTAATTAAACTAATTAAATAAAATATAATTAAATGAAGTTATACAAAATTAAATTAAATTAGATTCAAATAAATCAAATTAAATATAATCTAAGTGATATTATATTAACTATACTTAAATAAATTAAATCTAATTAAATTAAATTAAATATAATTAAATGAAATCAAATTAAATTAAATCTAATTAAATTAAATTAAATCTAATAAATTAAATTAATTATTATAATTTAAATTAAATAAAATTAAAGTAAATAAATAAATATAAATAAAACATTTTATTAATTATGTTTTAAAAATATTTTTAATTTAGTTTTCGAAATGATATATTATATATGTAATTTACATTTTTATTAGAAAATAAAAATGATCACAAAATAATATTTCAAAATTTTTAAAAATATAATGATTGGTCGCAGCAACAGTCAAACGAATAACACAACGACAATGATAGGCAAACGAACAACATATATTGTCGTTGGTCGTTGGTCGCTGGTCGCTGTCGCTGAATCCAACGACATGCAAACGAACAGGCCTATCATCTCAATCCCCGACTCAGTTTACATTCTCCTTTGGATCAAATCGGCGTTTTCAACATCACATTGAGAGCACAAAAATACCGTATACAACCCCATCACTGGAGATCATAGGAGACAATCCTCCCTAATTGGATTTGGCTTTTTCAGTCTTAAGTGGTAAGTCACCAAACCGTCCTCTAATCCTCGTGGTTTAGAAATTATAAACATCACAATATTTTGTAACTAGTCCTCATCACAAAACATTCCTTTTGTAAAGTTTGTTTTTGATGCAATATATTAAGCTTTAAAGACTAGAAATCGAATAATACCATTATCATGAATTTACCACTAGAGTCGCAAAACACCTATTATATCTACATAGACAGATTGTTAATATTATATATATATATATAAATAATTATATTTATTTTGTTTTCAGCGAAAGAATATGAAAAGAGAATAATTGCTTAAAAATGTGGTTACCCGTGATGAAATGTAAAAAAAAAAGAGAGAAGAGAATAACTAATAATTACGTGCACTTTAATTTACTGTAATACTTTATTGGAGTGCTTTGGTTCTTTTTCAATTTTGTGGTCCATATTAGCCAAAAGAGGAAATACTTTTATATATAAAAAATTGTAACACAAAACAATATTGCTTAGTGTTCGAAACACATTTTCAAATGATTTACGTCGCATTATTTCCCATGCAAACGAAATATCCTCTAATGATTATTTCAAACACGATTATTACAGTACAGTCGAATTTACTTTTCCGTTTTTAATCATTTTCTGGCATATCTTAGAATATAATTTTTGCAAAGGTATTCGCTACAGAATAACAATACTGTTCACTAGGTTTTTAATTCGTACAGTACAAATAACTTTTTTTTTTTTTGAAAAAGACAGTACAAATAACTCATACAGACGTTATATCAAATGTTATCCACTGAACGACAAAATTAAGTTTGATAATGTTAATCCCGGTTGATCACAATAATTTTATAAGTTTGTTAACTATACTTGTTAATATAATTAAATCTAGGCACTTGTTTTTAAAAATTGCGATTGCTCTAGGAATGTAATATGAACTTCACAATTTGATTCTCATTAATTAATCTTTCGGCTGGTCATACCATACACGCTTTTATTACACTAAGTTAGACGTTGTAACAGAGACATTAGTATATGATTGTCGAAAAAAATAAAGTATGACTAAATTTTTAGCGTAAAAAGGTATTTATTCCAGCAATAGAAAAGAAGAAAAACGACAAAAAGAAGACTTAAAAGTTGTAGAAATGTCAGTAAGTATGTGAAAGACAGAGACACAGAACAGTTTGTACAAGAACCAGTTGTGTCACCGATTACAGCCGGTCACCTTCTCTCGAATTCCCAAAGCCTCTCCCACCAAACCCGGGACTTTTCACTTTCCATCAGTTTTATAATTTTAAATCATTCATCTAAATCTCTAATTTGTTTCCATGACGAGGATATAATAGTATGTTGTGTTAGTATGTATCCATCTTTTGAACTTGAATACCCGTTTTTAAAAAGAGATGCGGTTAACTAAAAATAAATCGAGTGAAAAACTATGAAACAGGTAGTTAAAAATGTAAGAAAAAGTATAAAAGATGATTAGAAGAAAAAAATGATTCAAGTAAAAAGTGATAATATCATATTTGTCTTTTCAATTTCAGTTTTACGAAATCGTGTAATAAGTAAAATATAAATCACGATTTCACAGAATCATGTAACTAGTAAAAATTCCACACAATCATTAAACTTATACACCGTTCTAAGGATTACCTATGAGAGCATTAAATAGCTAGTAACAAACACCAAAAAGCTCAATCTTGACCAAAATTGTAATGCTCATACTAAATTCCTCCGCACTAAAAACATTCCAAGTCTTAAAACATTAGATATTTTATATTTTAGGTTTTGAAAATATATCATAAAATAAAATTTGATATACATACTGATCGTGCTTCAAAAAGAAAGCAAAAGAGCCTCTCTCTCTACCTCTCGTTTCTCCGTCACCATTATCTCTTACACTATTACTCTCTCTCTCTTCTTCTGCATCTCGACATCATCCTTTTTTTCCATGGCTGATGCATACGAGCCTTATCATGTTCTTCAACAAAGCCGTCGAGACAAGCTTCGGATCCCCTCTCTTGATCCCCACTTCCACTTTCACCCTCCTCCTCCTTCTTCCTCCGGCGGCGGCGTCTTTCCTCTCGCCGATTCCGATTTCCTCGCAGCCGGTGGCTTTCACTCAAACAACAACACCAACCACATATCCAACCCTAGCTACAGTAATTTCATGGGATTTCTCGGTGGCCCTTCTTCCTCATCATCCACCGCAGTCGCCGTCGCCGGAGATCATTCCTTTAACGCCGGACTTTCTTCCGGAGACGTTCTTGTCTTCAAACCCGAGCCTTTATCTCTATCTTTATCTTCTCACCCTAGACTTGCTTATGATCTAGTCGTTCCCGGGGTTGTTAACTCTGGATTCTGTAGATCTGCCGGTGAAGCCAACGCCGCCGCCGCCGTCACCGTCGCGTCCAGAAGCTCTGGCCCTCTCGGTCCTTTCACGGGCTACGCATCGATTCTTAAAGGATCAAGGTTCTTGAAACCAGCACAGATGCTTCTTGATGAGTTTTGTAATGTAGGTCGTGGGATTTACACCGACAAAGTCATCGATGACGACGATTCTTCTCTGCTTTTTGATCCGACGGTTGAAAATCTTTGCGGTGTTTCTGATGGCGGCGGAGGAGATAATGGAAAGAAAAAATCAAAACTCATCTCCATGCTCGACGAGGTATAATAATATGATCAAATTTTAATTTTTGAAACTTATTTAAATCAGTAAATTTTGTTAATTATTGTCTATACTTTCTTATATGTGTATTATTGTGTTAAATGTTCACAGTTTTTGGTCGGTGTCCTTTGAAATTGGAGACAAAATGTGATAAATGATATGTCTCTTAAAAAGATCTTCCTTGGAAAATGAAACTCCTTCAAAGCCATTTAAAAACTATATGTTTTAATATTTTATTTCATTCATTATAATACGATATGTTAATTAAATTATTGTTCCCTACGTTTTGCATGAATAGAAGATGTTATAGCGTCCATATTAGTACATTATATATATATACAAGCTCCGCCCTCTTCTTGCTTGTTGATTACTGTCAATTTTTAATAGAATTTTAAGGTTATAATAAAGTAATGATAATATTATCTTGAGGAAGTAACTTTATATAGAGCTTCCTTAGCTCTTGATCTAAATTTGTGAATTAGAGTCTTCAAATCTTAGGGGTACAAACATTAAGTGATAAAAAGAGAACAACTTCTTTATGAAAGGAATATATGCACAAAATAGATATATGATCTTAAAGCTAGGGACTTAAAGATTTTAATTAGTTTATTCCGAGGTATACAACATACTTTTTGAGTGAGGAAATAATGTATGAACCATTCAAATTTATAATCACCCATTTTATTATGCAAGTGGGGGAATCTAAAAACATTTCCATGTGACGTTTTGAAGGTTTACAAAAGGTATAAGCAATACTATGAGCAGCTTCAAGCTGTGATGGGCTCATTCGAATGCGTTGCAGGTCTTGGGCACGCTGCTCCGTACGCAACCTTAGCCTTAAAAGCATTGTCTAAGCATTTCAAGTGTTTGAAGAATGCTATAACGGACCAGCTTCAATTCAGCCACAATAACAAGATACAACAACAACAATGTGGTCATCCGATGAACTCCGAGAATAAGACTGATTCTTTGAGATATGGAGGAAGTGATAGTTCTAGAGGCTTTTGTTCTTCTGGTCAAAGACATGGATTTCCTGATCATCATGCTCCTGTTTGGAGACCGCACCGTGGCCTACCCGAACGTGCCGTTACTGTTCTAAGGGCATGGCTCTTCGATCATTTCCTGCATCCGTAAGTAACCCTTCTTTCCATATATATGCTTTTGAAAGTTGTTGGACTCGAGTTTGAACTTAGTTCCAACAATTGATTTCACTGAATGCGCATTTTATCTTCATGTATTCATGAACCAAAATGTATATATATGCTTGTGAACAATAGCTATAGATGCACATGTAAGTGTGTGTGTCAGTGTGAATATATATATGTGTGTATAGAAGTGTATTTTTACTTGGAAGTATGTTTTAGATGGGACATGTCGACTGCTTGTTTGTTTCTCAAACTTGGATATGTCGTTTTGCAAGTGTAATTATGTGTGTAATATATATGTAGATGTAAGTATATACAATGATATATTAAATTGTAGTTGTCTGTGTCTTTTGTTGCAGTTATCCAACTGATACAGACAAACTCATGCTGGCTAAACAGACAGGTCTCTCCAGAAATCAGGTTTCACTTCTGATATCTTCAGTCTGTTTTTTATTTTCTCTCTTTTTCTTGTTTATAATTTAAGAAATTTCTTGCTATATGATCAAGCACATAGATATAAGCTTTTACAAAATGAGATTCTGCTGTCGGTTGACGTATTATATATTACTCGGATTCAGTGTGTCGTTTTAAGTCTTTTCACATTTATCATCCAGTATAGTAACTAAGTTATAATTACTTCGAAATTTATTAGGTTTAACTAAGCGTTAATTTATTTATTTTTTAAAATTCAAAACTTCCGCACAAATATCTTTTCCAAAAATATATACATTCTAAAACTACAATTTTGAATAACCAGTAATAAACTATTTTGGCAGGATTGCCATTTAGTATACTCAATAAATATGAGTAGCTAAAAACTCTTAGGGTTTTTTTTCCCCACTATATTAACTCTTTAGGTTATTGATAATGATTATTAGGGATTTTGTGTTCCGAAAGTAGTATTATATCGTTGGTGAGTTATTAACTTATCAATGGTAAAAATGTTATTTTCAGGTATCGAATTGGTTCATAAACGCACGAGTTAGGGTTTGGAAACCGATGGTGGAAGAGATTCACATGCTGGAGACTCGACAATCTCAGAGATCTTCTTCTTCTTCTTGGAGAGACGAACGTAGCAGCACCACCGTCTTCCCTGACAACAACAACAACAACAACCCTTCTTCCTCGACAGCACAACAAAGAGCTAGCAACTCATCTCCGGCTAGACGGGCTCGAAACGACAACGTTCATGGCACCAACAATAACAACTGCTATGTAAACAGTGGGAGCGGCGGCAGCAGCGCGGTTGGCTTCACGTATGGAATTGGGTCGTCGAATGTCCCGGTGATGAGTAACAGCACAAACGGAGGAGTGTCGTTGACGTTAGGGCTTCATCATCAAATTGGGTTACCGGAGCCTTTTCCGATGACAACTGCTCAGAGATTTGGGCTTGACGGTGGTAGTGGCGACGGTAGTGGGGGTGGTGGATATGAAGGGCAAAATCGTCAGTTTGGAAGAGATCTTATTGGTGGTAGTAATCATCAGTTTCTACATGATTTTGTAGGATGAGATTCATGTGTGGGAAGAAAAAAAAAATATGTTTGACGTTTGGGTATGTATGAGATATGGGGAAATTATAATGCATATGGTGTATATTAGAATGTTTTCAATTTTTTTTTTTGTTTCCTTTGACAAATGAAAGCTTTCTGAGGAATGAAATTGAATTGTATTGAAAAAATACCGGGTGTAACCAAAACTTGGGTTTTATAGCAGTCTTGTGTTAAGGCGTTCTACTGTTTGGAACCACCGTGATTCAATTTTTGTTGGTGCAAAATGCAATTTTATATATCTTAGTATTTCTATCATCTTAGTTTATGATCACACCATGGAGTTACATGTCACATTTTTATCCATGACGAACGCCATTGAGATGAATGTTGGCCACGAATTGTGTTTTATGAAATCCCAAACTTACCATTTTATCATTTATAAGAAAATTGCAAAAAGGAGTCCACAAGTTTCGAAACATTTCATCCCCTTATAAACAACAAAGGTCTTTTATCATCTTAGTTACCACTTTCGCCTCGGCTCAAGTTCTAATACTATGTTAAGTTTCATTTCATTTTCGATTTAGAATTTCGAACACTTTTCACAAATTTTGATTGACACTGAATTTCATTTTTAGTTCATGCAAATCAGTTTCGAATCAAATTTAGTTTTTTTCCTTCTTTAGTTGATGTGATGACAAATGTTTATGCTTCAACATTGAAGAGTTTGAAGTAACTAAACTATTTGTTCTGCTTGAATTTTCTCGAAACACTGACTAGCACAACTATTTTTTTAAACACCCTAAAAGCATTCAGGGTTAAAAATTTTCATATTAATCTATCTATTTAATTCTATATTAAAAAAAAAAAAAACAAATTTCAACCAGCTTTAAACACACGATCAAATTTGTTTGATTAAAGGTTCTATTCGGGTTGTGGATACCTTCTATAATGGTACAAGGGTAATTTAGGTTGGCTTTCGAAGAGCTAAAAGATGAAAAGAAAAATGTGCTTCTGTTGCTTCAAATAACTTTGCATTTGCTTTTGGAAAACAAGGAACGATATATAATCTTTATCCCTTTGGTAAATATTTTGTCTTTTATCTCAGAATTTATTCGTTTTTCTCAGCCTTTTCAAGACACCCTTTCTTTTTTAATTCACGAGTTATATGTTTATATAAAATAAGTTTTGATGTAATGTTCTTATGTTGTTTAAACACATTATACATAATTTATCAAATTTACGTCACACCATAAACGTTAAGGTCTAGAATAATTTGGACAATGAATCGCTATGAACATCATGCGATTCGTAAAGTTTTAAGTAATAATTGTAAAAAAGTTTTAAATGATAAAAGTTTAGAAAATGAAGAACCCAACTAATTATCTCAACATTGTCGCACCATAAACCCAAAGGTTATGGACTTATGATTAATTACGGTTCAATTGGTTCATCAGAAATTTATGCATTGCAAATTAGACCGTTTACTGAAACAAACATTAAGGGAATCAACTGAACCAAATGTCCTGGATCTTTACTTAGATTTCTACTTAATTAACAATAAGATGTAAATATATACTGTATTAGCGAATATATTTTCAATTATATGAATTCAATAATTGAGAAGAGAATCGGTTCATGCAATGAGTCGAGAGAAGAAAATAAAAGCAGTCAAAGAAATTTTCAAAAACTATTTGAATATTAAAAAAGCAAAAAGGAAAAAATAAATTGAAGGTGCCATCATTGGCTCGTAAAGAACAAAGAATCAATTTCTCATGATTTAATTTTGATCTCTCACAATCCGTCCCCTTTATGTGGATGCGGAAAAACACTCTCCACACGTTTCATGTAAAAAGTTCTATTAAATTTCTAAAAACAATAGAGATAACTATTCGATTTGTTCTTGAATATTTCAACAGAAACATTATGTCTATTAACTACAAAATTCATCTTCGACTATATTTTTAAAAGATTATAAGGATGGATAGTCAGTTCAGAAAAACTTGTTAGAACAGAGCGTAAAAGTATGGTAGAAATATGAAATCAGATGGACGGATGAGAAGGAATGTACTAAAGAAGAAAAGAAAACAACTGTTTTTGGTTAAAATTAAAAAATACACATAATTTTTTGTATAAACAAATATTCGGACTCTTTCATAGAAGTTGGTAAAATCATTTTTTTTTAATGTGTCCTATTTATAGGACCCGTTTGGTTCATTTCTAAAAGGTTTCAATGGAAGATTATGAACATCACGTCGTGTGAACAAAACAAAACAAAAAAAGACACTAGACACGTCAACCGTACATGTTATATTATATGTATATATACTCATATTTGTCTATTTATATGCTGAACTAGATATAAATATGAGAATATATAAGAAACCATGGACAACTAAAGATATTGTCTTTCTGTGTGAGTATTTGTTCCAGAAGCATTAAACCTTTGGAATAAGTATTATTCTTTTGCACCATTACTATTTATAAGCTTCACCAGCTCTATATATATTCTCACCATTAACAACAACTCAAACAACAACAACACGAAGAAGAAGAAGATGAAGGTACTTGGTGATGAACGGGTAATCTGCATCCTGAGGTTTAAAACTTTATAAGCATACATATGTGAATGTATAGTTTCTAATCCTCGGGATACAGATTACCTCTTCCTTACTCGAAGTACAACACAACACCTAACTCAAGAAAACAATCAGCTTTGACTTTTGGAGAAAGAAGAAGCATCACATTATATCCGCATTAACTCCATTGAAATTGTTTCGTCGAAAGGTAATTCCCACTCTATGTACTTTTTTTTTTTGTCAAACATACATCACGTAGGTTTAACCATTTGTCTTCATGTCTTGGTCTACTTTTTTCCTTTATGAGTTGAAAGTAATAAACAAAAAGGATATGCAGATGATATATGAATTTGGAAATGTCTAAGCTCAATCACCTAATAGTTAAGCATATGTAAAACTTTAAAAATGTTTTGAAAGAAAGTATGAGGTATGAACAGAAAGTTTTAGTTAACAGAAAAATACAAAAATTTGAATTTAAAATGCAAAACTAATCTTACAAAAAGAAATTGAGAAGTTTTGGTGCTTCGTTTTAACTTAGAATTCTGCAAAATATAATGTACTGACCTCAGCTAACAGAGCTACACGAAGATCAACTTGAACATGAGGGATGTCAAATCGTCAAATGATGCCAAATATGTGGTTTGAATGTTTGATTATGTACAAAACCATATTCACCTATTGGTACATATCTATCTAATGATTGACGGATATACATGGAGACGTATGTTTGAACGGTAAATAGAATATGTATTTGCGTACGAGAACATGCGTAATGTGTATACTTACATTTCACTAATGCTTTATTCTTTTTCATTTATTATCTACAGGTGATGTACTTATTTAAGAGAAGAATATATTTATCAATCATTTGGTCTAGTCACTCGAAGTGGGATATGATTTGATACATAGTCTAAATATGATTTTATGCCAGTAATATTATTTTGTGTCCCTATCTATTCCTCTCTAAATATTAAATGTGAAGGTAGAACCTTTAATTTATCCAACCGTTGTGCACAACAATAGATCTAACATAAAAATTGTAGATTTGAATAATCTAATATTCCATGATGTAACTACTAAAACCAATGGATACGATATCTCTTGCGTTGTATCTAGAAAGTTTAATATTTTGGAATCATAATCATAATCTTGGAAGCTCTGAATTATCCACTGGTAACACATGTGAACTCTAAATAGACATGAAACGATTCGACAAGTAGCATATTAAACGAAGTTTTTGAGTTGTTCTTGGCTCATTCACCGTCCAACTTGTTTGCAATATCCATTATCGTAGCCGTTCATTGGATTTCTACTTGGTTATATAACTTCCGGCACAAGAAATCAACAAATCTTTAGTGTTCAGTTTAGATAAACCACAATCGATTCTTTATATTCCGATGAATGTAACGAGAGTTATGAAATAGCAATTCAATCCTGATTTCTTTTGGATTTCGGTTCAATCTGTTTAGTGTTTTCGATTGATCAAATGTATTCTTAACTTTTACAAAGTCCAGTTTCGGTCTAGTCTAGATCGTCTTAGATGCGTTTTGTTTTAGGGTATGTAACCACAACAATTAGTAGATTAGAAGATTGAAAAACAAAAATTGGCTATATATTGAAAAAAGAATAATTAGAAGATTCGGAAACCGGATTACATAAAATTTGGCCTTCGACTCTTGGGTTAAAGAAAACCAAACCAAAGGGCACAAACGTCATTTGATAAAATAGACGCGTGGCGTAACATTATTCTCCTTGCTCTTTCCCCAAAGCATTGAAAAAGCAAAACACTTTTCATTATCAGATCCTTTGCACACCAAATCAAAGCTTTGATCTGATCTTAAGCTATAGATTCTGTGGAGAATTCGATTAGTTTGTTAGGGTCTCTGGAATTAGGAGATTTTTAGTTTGTTGTGATCGGAGATTTTTTGGAGGTTATGGATTGGGGAAACGTAACGGTTGAGGATCTAGTCGATGCTCTCCGAGAAGTTGATTGGTCGTCTCCGCCGCGTCCGCCGTCTGAGTTCTTCTCTAGGTTCACCGTTCCTAAATCTTTCGCTAAATGGGATAGTCGCCTCAAGTGCAATCTCTACTAGTACGATCGCTCTCTCTCTTTCTCTTGTAGCCGATTGATTCTTGGTTTCTTTAAAATTTGTTGTATGGAACGATTCATAATTATTCGAATCTGATGGTGTGATCAATCTCTAATCAATTCGTTGAGAATTACCGATCTTATTCGTCTCAGTTGCTCAGCTCAGGTCATCTTAAGAGATTAAATGTGACAAGAATAGAGTCTTGATAGCTTAATTTTGACCTGTGATAATCTTATTTTTGCAGCTACCGAACGAACTACTTCATCATGATCGTCGTTATACTTGGTAGGTAGTGTGAGGAAGTGGCTAAACATTTTATTATCTGTGTTGTTTATCAATGATGTCTTAACTTAGAATTGTCATATTTTTCTTGTCAGGATTGGGATTTCTTACAAGGCCTCTCGCTATCTTCTCTGCGCTTTTGACAGCTTTAAGTGTGGCATTTCTAAATGACAGGTTCGTTTCCAGACTCGTTAAGTCTCACACCTTTGACTTCTGGATATGCTTGAATCAGTAGTTCCATATTGAGGATTCTTGTCTACAGCTTTGCAGGTTCTTTTAGTGAGAAGGCGACTCGAACCATCAGAAGATTCTCTCCACAGTTGGCTGCTAAAATGAGACCTCCTTTGACGTATCTTTATCGTTTTCCCTCTCCTTATTACTTTTGATACTCTTTTTTACTTGCTTATCATCTATCTATGTTATCTGTGTTTTATAGGCCTGTCCTTCGTGGACGCCCATCAGCAAAGAGAGCAATCCATGTATGTGGTCAACCTCGTTGGGTCTTTGTCTTGACATGCTCACTTGGTATGTGGCTTTGTATATTTTCATTTGATGAGAAACTTTTTGAAATATATATATCCTGAAACCGTAAAAACATGATTTTGAATTCTTCTGTTTCACAGTGAGTTTTGCTCTTTGGTATATTTCCTGTGGTTTGTTCACAGTCTCGTTGGCGCTACTCATTGGACTTCTTGGTATGCAATCTACATAAATTGTCATAAGTCATAACTTAGTTTCTCTCACTCTACTTCATAAATCCACTTGCTTTATAAACCCAACCGCATTCTGTAATTTGTGTTACAGCTACAGTTCTTCATGCAAGCTTGAGAACACCAAACTTGAAGGCACGTCTTAACACATTTAGGGAGGAATTTCGAGCAGTATGGCGTAACTACAGCGAGATTTAGAGTAATGTAAGTTTGAAAAATCTTCTTCTTTGTCTAACATCTTTGTGCTTAACTGGATTGTTATTTATTCGAAATGTTGACATTCTTTGGCAGCTCGTACCACCATGACGTGTTCCGCTGAGGACATAAAGCGGTAAAGACCAAACTTACAGCATCTCTCCAAGATAAACCCGGTTTTGTTATCGCTGTTCTCTGGGTGTTCAATCTGGATTTGTTGCTCAATGACTGGGATCATCTGTTTTCTTTGATTTGGGTTTTGCTTTTTTGGTATCAAAGTCCTCTTTTTTGTTAAAGACTTGTAAAGCCAGCTTTGTTGCTGTTCTTTTTTCTCAAACAAACCCTTTGTGTACAAGTCCTATAATCGTTTAAAAGCTTGCATTTTTTTTTTCTTTCTTTTTAGGGTTGAGGTCTAGTTACAATAATAATGAGATGATAAAAAATGAAAACTAAGAAATGATTACTGAGTTTGTGTACAAGTACAGGATGCGTACAAAATTTGCACGATTCTTGGGAAAAATGCAAAATGCTTATACTTTATTGGGGTCGTAATCATTTTTATCAACTGAAACTCATCTGGCAAAGGAACCAAAAAACCATAAAAAAACATGTAACAATATTGTGAACCAGTACAACTTATAACCCCATCTACTTTCAACGATTGCTTGATCAATCATGGATCATGGTGATATTCAGTTCATCTACGATAAACTCAAAAGCTTTAAGCAAAAAAAATGCTGACTCTTATTCTTCTCGGGACAAAGTTCAGATTCACTTCTCGACAAAAGACTTGAGATCTTTAAGCCATTGCAGATACTCTCTGCTATCTTTGTTGGCCACATAATCTGCCAGAAAGCTAGTGAAGCTTGGTTTGATCCCTCTGATCTCTAAGTACCTGTGGAAAGCCTTCTGCAAATTCTCATCCAAGTCACTGCACAGAATAACCAAAATTCAATCACATAACAATATCCAATCTCATATATTGCAAACAGGGTTCACTACGATTTGAATAGAACTTACTCAAAGTCAGGTCCTTCGTAAGCAAGCTCATTATCAGATCCTTGCGGTTGTTTGATTGATAAACTATCAATCACAATCTCATCCGGGTATGCGCTGACTCCAAACTCAAGACAGACACCATCACCTTTCAACACACTCACAACCATCGGAATCCGGATTTTACCCAAGCTTTCTTGATCTTCATCGTCTGCTTCATCGTTTGGTTCTGCTTCTTCTTCTTCATCTTCATCATCATAAGATGCAGCAGAGTCAACTTCCACCTGGATGGTTTCATCCTCAAATTTCCTTTTCAGCAACACAGTTCTTTCCCCTGGAGTATCGATGATCTCAAAAGGGAACCCTTCTGGCTTATCTTCCAACTGTTTTCAAAACGTTTCAAGTAAATGAGAAACCAAATTCACAATCTAATGTGAAGATTCCTAGAAAACTAACATTGTTGCTGAAATTCAGATACAGTTGTTCTAAAATCAAACATATATGAAACCTAGAAATATCCAAATCTCAAAAAAATTACAAGACCACATCTGAAACTAGAGCAAAATCTGGCAGATATTGAAACAGAGAACTTACGATGTTACTATCATGAGGCGCCTCCTCTGCGACGGCGCATTCAATTTCAGATTCGATAACGCTAACAAGATTCTCGTCGGCGGTTGTTTTAGTGATCGCACTTTCCGTAGAAAACCTCGAGAGTGAGAATGAACTAACCGATCCACGCCTGAGCTGGCTACCAAGAATCAGCCTCTCGGCGGAAACAGCGCCGCTGCGGAAGCTCACGGGAGATCTAGCCGCACGGAAGGCAAGAGTGGCCACTGTCGACGAGGCGCGACGAAACACGGTGCTCAACGCCATTATCGAGGATTCTAGGGTTTTTTCTGAAATGAGAAGAATTGGGGCTACGAGAGAACGATCGAAATGAGGGTTTTAGAAGAAGAGGTTTAAGGTTTACAATGAAAAATCTCTGGAATGTAATATTCCATAAGGCCCAATTACTTAACGGGCCAATACAAGCCCATATTTTGCTGACTTTATGTTGCTTATATAATTGTTGAAATGCTAAATTATTAGATGTTCTTTTTTTGACCAATTTTATGGATAAATGTAATTGTCCTCTAAAGTTAGTTGATAAAATTATCTTTTGAAAGAAAAAAATTATATTAGGTATTTTTACTTGAATGCAATTATTTTTATAGAGTGTTTGCTACATTCATCAAAAAAAACGTTTGAAGAAAATATAAAATCCACAAAATAATCATGCTATATATATTATTTCTATTTAGTTTAGATTCTTTATAGAAATTTCAACACGATATTTTAGAATTTTCAAGAAAAAAAAATGGTCGGTTTAGGATTGGGTGGAATTTGTTAAAACATGAATTAAAAAAAACGTCGAAATATTTTAAAAAGTAAAAAAGTTGGGATATTCGTACCGTGTGATAGAGGAATGTCTCTGTGATTGTGAAGACACGTGCTAAAAGGCAAAAGAGAGAGAGAGAGAGAGAGAGAGAGAGAGAGAGAGAGAGAGAGCAAAGATAGCTCTCTCCGGCGTCAGAATTGCGTCACTTTCCGTCACTGTTTCTCTTCAACTTCAGTTTGATTTCGTTGGCTTTAAGTTAAAGGGAAACAAACATAATTGTTCCTCCAAAAGTAGAATTAAATTGTGGGTAGATACTTCTTTTTAAATAAATTTATAGCTCAAAAAAGTTGTCTTTCTTAATGTTAGTTTTCTGGTGGCGATGCTCTTATTAACTCTACCTATTCCGTTGGGTTTATGATCTCAAGCGAAAATTTTGTGAAGAATCGGAATCTGGGGACTTGGGTTTGTGAAATTTCCAAATTCAATGATGGTGTTTGTGGGTTTTTATGATCGATTTTGTGTAAAGTAGCGATTTTTTTCCCAGGAATTTTGTTGAGGAACAGATATAGAAAGTCTATGTTTTTTGTTTTTTGTTTCTTGTGTTTGTGTTTGGGTCCTGAGCAATGAAGAAGATGATTGGGAGTCCTGGAACAGTGAGTGGGTTGATATTGAGATTAGGGCAATGTGCAACTGCTGCTGCTTCCATTGGTGTTATGGTTTCTGCTTACAGCTTCTCTAATTACACTGCTTTCTGGTAATTTTCGATCTTCAATCTCATTGGTCTTTGTGCTTTGGTTTACTTTAGTTGAAGACATTGGACATTGATATACCAAAGATCTGAACTTTGCACCATTTGAAGATAGAGCCAGCAAAATTAGTAATTGTGTACGATTGTGTCTGTTTAACATTTGCCTGAGTCTTTGACAATTTTACTATTTTTGTTTGGTAAAATGTTTGAAACAAAATTGTTTCTATATTTTGATTACTGGGTAGGGTCATGTCAAATGGCACATAATGATGACAGCTTTTGCTTATGATTTCAGCTTCTTAGTTGCATCTATGGGTCTTCAACTGATTTGGAGCTTTGGACTTGCATGTCTTGACGTATATGCGATAAGGAGAAAAAGTGATTTACGAAGCCCTGTCTTATTGAGCCTATTCACTGTTGGTGATTGGGTACTAAACTTATCTTCCATTTCATTATAGCCAAACAGAGTTTTAAAGGTTATTGCTTTGATAGTTTTCTTTTGAGTTTTGCAGGTCACTGCACTTCTCGCTCTTGCAGCCGCGTCTTCCTCTGCAGGAGTTACGGTTTTATTCACAAAAGACACTGAATTTTGCAGGCAGCAACCCGCTCTCTCTTGCGATAGGTTTCAGATTTCTGTCGGTTTATCTTTCTTCAATTGGGTTTTCGCTGCTATATCATCTCATGCGATGTTTTGGATCTTGATATGACATTGTACAAATCCATCTTCTTGATTTTACAAAAAATCCATTTCTATGAATTGTTTTTATCTCTTCTTTTATCCAATCCATAACCGGAAACAGGGCAAGGTACAAGTCATTTTGGTGAATCCTAAGACAACTATGTCTCAGTAACCTCTTGTGACAGAATATTGATGATGTATTCGATCTCATCAGCAACCTCTTTCATCGAAGGCCGGTTCTGTCTACGCTCGTTAAGGCACGCAGATGCTAAATTCCCGAGCTGCTGCATCGTCTGCAGGTCATGCTTGTTAGCTGTCTTCTTCAGAAGTGGATCGATGCATTCAATCAATCTCTCTTGATCCATCATCTTGTTAATATACATCACCAGGTTCACGTCTTCCTCTTCTCTACTGAAATCTATAGCCTTTTTCGATGTAACCATCTCCAGAAGCACAACCCCGAAGCTGTACACATCGCTTTTATCAGTTAGCTGGAAATTTCGGTAGTACTCTGGATCGAGATACCCCAATGTACCTTGCGCACCCGTGAAGATATGGCTCTCGTTATTAGCGGTTTCCGTCAAATCCACAAGCCTTGAAAGCCCAAAGTCTGAAACTTTGGCGTTTAGCTTCTCGTCAAGTAAAATATTGCTCGATTTTACATCTCGGTGGTAAATGGGCGGCTGTGCTGCGGAATGGAGATAAGCTAATCCTTCAGCGGTTTGGTACGCGATCTGCAGTCTGCGCCGCCAAGTCAGCGGTTTCCAAGTGCGGTCTGGATTGCCATGGAGATGTTCGAATAGCGTTCCGTTGGGAATAAACTCGTAGATCAAGAGAGGCAATTCAAGATCGACGCAGCAACCGAGAAGCCTAACTAAGCTTCTGTGATTGACTTGGCAGAGAATCCGGACTTCGTTTAGGATTTGATCAGTGCCTTTTGTGTTGTTAAGCTTTGCTCGTTTGATCGCGGTTGTGGTTCCGTCCTCAAGAACAGCTTTAAACACTTCTCCGAAACCTCCGGTGCCTATGAGATTGTCTTTTGAGAAATTGTTGGTTGCTTTTGTGATTTCTCTACCGGTGAAGATTCTTGATGACTTTCCCGTGGGATTTGCGCTAAGCATCTCTTCTCGCTCCTTAACGATGTTCTTGTGGATCTCCTTTTTAACATTTTGGTGGCTATGTTTGTTTACAATAACCGCTACCGCAATCGCTAGTATAACTCCCACAACCGCAACAGCCGCACCTTCAAGAGCAAAAAAGTTAACATGGTGTACAAGGTATTTGAATATTTTTATTGGTTTTTTCGGTTCGATTCGGTTCTAATGTTCATCCTTTGTACCTGCGAAAACAACAGTCTTCTTCTTCTTTTTGCAGTGTTTCCCATGGCGACATTTACCACCTAATAGATGTACGTCAAGAAGTAATTAAACACGATTATATGATACAAGAAATTTGATTTAATGGTTATGCGTTTACTTACATATTGCGTTAACTGGATCCCATTCCAAACCTTTTTTGCAGGAGCATCGTTTCAGGCCGAGACTCGTCGGGTCGGGCAAGCACTTCGATTTTCCCAACAAGAGGTTACAGTCCACATCAGTTTTGCAAACCGGTTCCTTAGGCAATGCCCATTGTAACTCTAGCCCTGAGTCAGGCCATTTTTTCCCAGGAGGAGGAACCTCTTTGTTTGGATTCAGCCCCACGAAGCTCTGGTACGCGAGGCATCCTCCACCGTTGATCCTGATCGTGTAAGCGGTTTGAGACCCGTCGGTTCTGAAGGTGCAACACAAGGGAGCCTTAGAACAAGGTGATGCATTGTTCTTGATGTAGCTGTAGCATAAGCTGGTAGTACTACAATCTATTGGCGCCTGCAGACCCCAAAATCTCTTGGTCAGTCCTGAAAACCGGGTTTCAGTACATTTTAACCGAATCTACTTTCATTGAACCCAAACCGGATTAACCAAAACTGATCACAAATTTAATCATAAACAATTGATTCTACAATTTTCACACCAAACCAACTGAACCGAATCTGACTTTAGTCCTATCAAACTATACTTTTTAGCTATATTTAGTTCGAATATCGAAATAGCCAACATAAACCAAACCGAATGATCCCAATGCCACTTCTAATAAAGAAAGGTTAACTGGACAAGGGAGCCGGATCCAAAAACCAGTTCGAACCAGAGGAAAAAGATAGTGTTGCTTTACCTGCAGCATAGCCTGAGAGCAATTAAGCAGCAAGATAGTGTTGCTGCTAGTGATGCTGAAAGGGAGATGCGGGTCGAGCTCGAGGCCCTGTTTAGAGACATCAGCCGAGATGCAAGATCCGGAGCTAGCAAGACCGGGCGGGCGGAGAACGATCCGCTGAGTCACCGAGTTGATGGACGTGATGACATAAGATGACCCATGGAGGGCACCGAAATAGAGCTTACCCCCAACACAGTTTATCCTGTAAGCTTGATCGCCGCAGTTTGGACCGGTGCTTAGCGGATAAGGTACAACCATGAGTCCGCAGTTCTGACACCGTGGTGGTCCGGCCATGGGAGTTTTTGCCTTAGCATGGCGGGCACAAGAATGGCCCGCGCATGCTAGCCATACGGCCAAGAGAGTTGGTATCAATACGGCGTAGTATGATCGCTTCTTCTCCATTTTGGTAAATGAATTAGAGTGTGGAGAGTTAGTGATCAAAAGATGCGAGGAAAGGTTTAGGTTTATGTACTAATGAAAGGTCATTATTATTAATGTTGTTGTTGTGGTTATTCGATTGTTACGTATTTTCTAGTGATGATAAAGTAAAAGAAGCAATTCCCGAGTTGTTGTAAACGAGAAATTGTGAGGACTGATTTGGATTTGCTCAAAATCATGTTTGTATTTTCTAAGGAAGATTGTGCAGATTCAGTGTCTGTCATGATCATCCCGACATTTTCATCTTTCCTAAGTTTTATATTCTATATAAACGACAACTATACTTTCCAATATTCTCTTTGTATTTAGGTATTGATTGTTCATTCTAATGATAAATTATACTCGCGTTTGCGCTGTAAATTTAGATTCGACGGTTTCGACAACTTCCACTACATCTCTTCGCCATTTCTGTTTAGGACGATCCAAAAGATACACAATAGTTCTGGTAGATTTTATAAGATAATTCTAATACGTTTTGTTCTCACTTACATATGTACTAAAAGTAACTTTGTAATATCATATATTTTAGTCTTTATCCGTATCGATGCAAGGTTCTTAGGATTCTGAAAAAAATACACATTCGTTTTTTGGATCTGTAATGTAAGTGGTTAAATTAATCATTACTGAGACAATATACTGATATAGAGTTTTCAAGAATAGGTTTTAGTAAATCTATAATAAGGTTAATTCCGTAATCGTATACATCTTCCAAGATATATTACGAACTTTAACAAACACTAAGGAACAAAAAAGAAGAATAAGGATGAACAATGTATTCAAGATCCAAAGCTTTGCACATGCAAAGATTTTATGTTTATCACATATTTTAATTTTGGTATTTGTTGTTAAAAACTTTAACACGAGAAGTGTCCGTTTTCATTACGGAGTTATGTAACCAAGTTTAAGATACCGTTCCCACTTCCCACACCACTGGAAAGCCACTAGTAACCCCTTAATAACCCCCTATGATATATACTAATTATTAATTATAGGTAATTTCATACGTCTCATTATATAGAAATGTTGTTAAGTATATGATATCGAAATTATGTTTAGATAGAAATAATATCGCCATTTTCTCCAAAAAAATAAAATAACGAATGATTATTATTAGATTTGTGGTCACACTGCTCAACTGTCCAATTTAAATACTTGGTATCAAATTTTTCAAGTCAACAAAAGATCTAAGTAATAATCATGATCGCATAAAATCAATTTATAGATTCTCGGATGAACTTCGTAGGTTAAAAAAAGAATGCACAAGTGTTGGTAGAAAGGAAGAAAAAGATAATTGAACAAGTGACACAAAAGACGTCGACAAAAATCTGGCAAAACAGCAATCCAAATCTCAGGTACTTTCTTGTTATCAATAAAACTAAAAGCGTAAGAGTATAGGTTATCATAAATAGATGTCCCTATTTGCAAAAACTATTAGCGACTGCTCCTATGGGCCGTTTCTAAGGCCCAATATGTAGAATTTGATTGTCAAAAGCCCAACCGTTGGTGATCTTCTTCTTCCTCGCTCTCACACTCCTCCGAAGCAAGCTTCGTCGATCTGATTCTGAATCACTTTTTCTGTATTGGGGGAAGTTATGGAAGATGAAATTAGTTCGTTTTTTAAATCGTCTCCACCTCTGAAGAACGTGGAGGAGATCGTAGAGAAGCTTAATCGGTTTATTGAGCTGAACTCTTCGTGTCAAGGCAAGATCCTAGTGATTATCATATATGTGACATTTTGATTGTATATTTTGTTAGTTTCTCTAATGAATTGGAAAGCTTTCATCTTTCAGGAGGGAGGAGGATCGTATGTGTGACTTCAGGGGGAACTACGGTTCCATTGGAGCAACGATGTGTAAGGTATATTGATAACTTCAGCTCCGGAAACAGAGGTGCTGCTTCTACTGAGTAAGTTTTGTTTCAATCACTCTTATAGAAGCTTTAATAAAGTTATGCTTTTTTTGGGTTTTTATAATCGTTCTTGATTTTGATTTGGTGGGTAAGGAACTTCGTGAAGGCTGGATATGCTGTGATATTTCTGTATAGGAGGTAACATCAAATTTGTTTTGTGTTTCTAAATTGTGTGTAGATGAAAGTGAAATTTTGTTGTTGTTAGTAATGGTGCTTCTTTATATCGGTTTTCTTATGTGAATCTTTAGGGGAACTTACCAACCGTATTGCCGGTATCTTCCGGATGATCCATTCCTTGAATGTTTTGAGTTTCCAGATAAGGCAAACATTCAAGGTTTTTCATTACAACACCTCTTTCTCAATCTATATAACATAGATTTGTCTTTCTTCAAATGGTAGGGCACGGTTTGGGGATATTAAGTGTGTGTTTCAGTTTGGTTAGACAACAAACTTATTTGTCTTTCTTCATAATTTTTTTTTCTTTGGGTATTCAGTTCATGCATCACATTCGGAAGCTGTGAAAATGGCTGTTATGGACCAGCAAGCTGTATGTATTACAGTATTAGACCAATAGTTTCTTTTTTTTTCTGAATTCGTTTACGAAAAAGCTGACCGCTTTATCTTTTGTTTGTTTTTTCAAGTCTATTGTGTATAACCTTGCCAATTAACATTGCAGGCAGTAGCAGAAGGTCGCTTACTAAAACTCCCATTTTCAACCAATATATGAGTATCTTCAGGTTCGCTATTTTAGTCTTTCTTCAAATGGTAGGGCACGGTTTGGGGATATTAAGTGTGTGTTTCAGTTTGGTTAGACAACAAACTTATTTGTCTTTCTTCATAATTTTTTTTTCTTTGGGTATTCAGTTCATGCATCACATTCGGAAGCTGTGAAAATGGCTGTTATGGACCAGCAAGCTGTATGTATTACAGTATTAGACCAATAGTTTCTTTTTTTTCTGAATTCGTTTACGAAAAAGCTGACCGCTTTATCTTTTGTTTGTTTTTTCAAGTCTATTGTGTATAACCTTGCCAATTAACATTGCAGGCAGTAGCAGAAGGTCGCTTACTAAAACTCCCATTTTCAACCAATATATGAGTATCTTCAGGTTCGCTATTTTAGTTATCTTTATTGTTTGTCTTTGAAACAACCGCCATAAGGCAATAGAGTTAGTGAGAATTCGTCATCAGAGCTACAACTGAAATTACTCTCTCTTTGTGAATGTTTATGATTATAGATGTTGTGGTTGATTGCAACGGCATTGAAAGATGTCGGTCCATGGTCAGTGTTTTATCTTGCTGCTGCTGTGTCTGACTTTTATGTGCCATGGGAGAGCATGGTAAGAGTCTCATCTCCCTATGACCATATGGCTACACAATTCTTGTGTCTGGAAAATGGTTTTTACATATATATTTGGTGAAACCAGACAGAGCACAAAATAGAATCAGGATCTGGTCCGTTGGACATAAGACTAGCTCAAGTCCCTAAAATGCTTTCAATCTTGAGATCAAATTGGGCTCCAAAGGCTTTCTGCATATCATTCAAGGTCAATTTCTTTCCCTCTTTCTATTCTCTCTTGCATTAATTCTCCGAAATTCGATAATTTATATGCAAATTCTTGATCCAGCTTGAGACAGACTCAAATATTCTGATAGAGAAGGCTACAAAGGCTCTACGAAAATACAAAGTGCACGCAGTTGTAGCCAATGAGCTATCAACACGCAAGGAAGAGGTTGTGGTTGTTTCAAGCAGTGGTAATGTTGTGGTTAGACGCGATTGCGATAAGCCTGAATCTATTGTTGAAGATAATCTCATTCGTCTCATCGTAGATCGACATTCTACATACATCAAAGAATCTCACAATTGATTCCTCAAATGCTTGTAAAGGCAAGAAAAGTTTGAATCTTTCCTCCACAGAAAATAGAATCTGTACATGTTCTATGTGCATGTGTTATGTGTACGAGTGATGATTACGTTTATATAAATGAATCAATTTTGCAAGATTTTAATAGAAGAGTCTTTAGAATTTAACGCATTCTGGTCTTGTGAAATGTTTGAATATATGAATAGCTGATCACATATAATTAGAGAAATCATCAATCATTTAGTTATCTTTAAAAAAATAGTTTTTCCAAATAATACACGAATTTAATATTTAGCGTTCAATCTTTAGAGAGAATGTTGCTTAATAGAACGAAAATTCCAATTTCAGAATTTATGATTATCATTTGCACCCATTCAAGTCAAACACGTATTTAGATTATATTTTAATTAATTGAATTGTGACTCATTAAAAAGTTTAACAATCTTTTTTAGGTTTAATTAACAATATCCACTGCGACAAATTAATTAATAATTACCGAAGCAACTTCGTGGACGATTTAAAAAGAGTGCGTAAGTGACAAGAAATCTAGTATCTAAATAAATATGATATGATTTTTGACAAGATAAAGAAGATTCATAAGATAACACACTTGACTTTACAATTACACAAGTAACAAACCCACTACACAGATTATACATACATGATCGATCCACCGTAAATTCAAAAAAAAAAGAGTAAATTACATATTTGTTAAATTTTATCATCTTAAATATGGACGTCCTTACAACACTTATATTTACAGTTTTACCATAATTTCGATGATTTTAACAAAACTTAGTTTTACTAGAAAGTATAATAATTTAAGGTGGACCGTACGTACGTATTATATAATAATATTTAATATACAATTACCACAATCTTATCTTTACGTATATCGATCATCAGTCCTTACTCCTTACGTACGTTTGGTGACGTTCCTAGTGGGAACACGAGATGGAGACGACGGCGTCGTTTCAAGCAATCCAAGACGGTCTGTCCCAAATCTCCGGCGATCGGACGTTCGAAACCTACCGGATGAGTCGCCGGGAAGTCGCATGTAATAACCGGCGTTAGAAGGAGAGTGATGATCGCTTAGCAAAACCGACGAAAAGCTTCCTTCTCTTTTATACATAACAATGGCTTTGTACAAAAATGGAATCAAACCTTCCATTTCTTTTGAGTCTCTCAAATCTTTCAGAAACTTTTATTTATTTTTGATGATATTTTTTTTTATGGTTTTGTGATGATCAATGCGAGAGGGCTTTGGTGTATAATATAAGAGGGTAGAGATAGTGACGTGGCGTGATGGGTATGTTGCCACGTATGCTTAGACGTGACGGTAAATAATGTTTTGAGCGGATATGCATCGAAGATGATTTTATGTGACGAAAGATAATATGTGAAAGGGAAGTCTCAACTTACATAAAGAAATCTTGAGCTTCTCAAGCAATCTTGATATTACCATTTGTAGATAAAATATGAAGGTATCATCATAGTTTTTTGTTTTTGTTTTTTTTCAACTACTCTAATGAACTCAAAGAACCTAATGGTGAGGGATATTGTTTACATAAATGGTTTGATGCGGTTCAACACGAACTTGCCGTGCTAAATTATCCGTTTTCTCATTTTCTTTACGACGAATCAAAATCAAAGAAAAATAATCAAACTCATCCTTATGGCTGTTGATCGCCTCGAGATAAGTGGAGAACGCCGGCCAATCATCCGGAAAAGTTACCATCTTCACGAGATCAGAGCAGTCTGTCAAGAAAACTACTTTTCGCCTATCTTGACCAATCATACATCTCATCGCCTAAACTAGTGTTTCTACCTCTGAATAAAGAGAAATCAGACTCTTGCGAATGTTTATTATTAATAAAAGAAAACATTATCGTTTATTATTTCCTTATTTATAAAGTATAATAAACTGTTGTTTACTACGATATTAGTTACTCTTTTTTTTTTTTATACTACCAAATTCTGAATTGGGTATATATATCACTCTAGGCTCGGACCAGTTTTTAATATTTTTATCTGTATCAGCTGTCACCCAATTTTGTGATTTCGTAAAAAAATTTAGAATACATTTCCAATCGAGCTATCGACTTCTGGTTATTAGTTATTTTTTCAGTTTCGAAAGAGAAGATAATTAAAAGTATATATGTTATTATATATAATTTTGTAAAAAGAAGAAAACATTTGTTTTTAATTGATAAGTCCATAGTCTACTAAAAAGAACAAATTCTAGTTAGTTTTGAGTATTAAATAATTGATTCAAAATTCATTTCTTATATCAAATTACCCACCGCACTAGGCTCAAAATCGTGGATGAAGTCATAGTTTGCATCATAGATCGGGAAAAGTTTGATCCCCTTGTCATTTTATTTTATATATTATCCAAAAAAAATCTTTGTTATTAGTTAAATGACTTAATTATATAAATTTGACTTCAATGCAGATATAATTGTTTCTCTCACTTAAAAAGAAGCAATTCTTAGTTTACTTCTTAGTTTACTGCAGGATCGTGTTAGGTGAGGAGAAAGAATAAGAACAAACACATATAGCCGTTAAAGCTAAATTAAAAAAAAAATATATATATATATATATATATATATATATAGCAAATTATACACTCTGGGCCATTATATAAAGCCCAATATGTAGAATGGGAGCTAATATTTTGGCCTCACGTGGTTTGCATTCATATGTTAACCAGGAAAGCAATTGTAATCTAAGATTCCGGTTTGTTTCGGTTTAATGTTTCAAATGTTAATATAATAAGTAAAATGATTGAGAAATAGAATCATTTGTGGCTTTTTGACTTCACATCGGAGAACCGCCAACGAAGAATCTCGTCTTCTTCGTCTTCTTCGTCTTCTCCGTCGCTGATTCGATCTAATTCTTTCTTAAGGTTGGAGCTGGTAGTTTCTATAATCGGCGGTGGTGATGGCTTCTAACGATCCAAAAACCGGCGGCGGTTTCTTCGCCTCTCTTGCTTCTTCCATCACCAATTTCGGATCGGTCATGTCCAAATCAGTTAACGGGTAAGGAAATCAGATCCCCAACATTTCCTCGTTATCGGGTCCTTAACTCGTCAGGTGGATTTACATACACTGTAATGTTAATATTTGATTTTGGGCTCCGTGTTAAAACGGTGGTGTAATTTTGGTTTTGGGAATGTTATATTGGAATTTGAAGGCCTTGTGTTGTTTGTTGAATTCTGGAAAAGATCGAGTGCTAGAATTGGGGATAATGAAGAATTCAATTTTGTTTGATGAGCTAAGTTTGGATTATTAAATTTCTCTCAGTTTGATGGGGTATGAAGGGCTAGAAGTTATTAATCCAGAGGGAAGTACAGAAGATGCAGAGGAAGAAGCAGGAAGAGGAAGATGGAAGCAAGAGGTATGACTTTACGATGCTGATTTACTAAACAGTTCTCGTATTTGTTCTTCTTACTAGAATGTCTTGAACAATCCTCTGTATTTATGTTTTGGCTTTGATTTCTCAGGAACGCGATGGCTATTGGAAGATGATGCACAAGTACATAGGGTCTGATGTTACATCTATGGTGACTCTTCCTGTGATCATTTTTGAACCCATGACAATGCTTCAGAAAATGGCTGAGGTTTGTGCTTTTAGGCTATAGATTATATGAAACATCTTTTTTTTAGCTTTGGTTTCTATTGAATATGTTTTGTTGTATCTAACAGTTGATGGAATACTCGCATCTGCTAGACATGGCTGACAAAACCGAAGACCCTTACATGCGTATGGTATATGCATGTAGGCACATACCCATTCTTCCTCTCCTTCCTTGTGTTCAAACTCTTCATAGCTGCCTAGGATCAGTATCTCTATTCTTGTAGTTTTTTTCATGGTGTGGCTAACTTTTAACTGATCTTTAACAGCATCATGGGCTATATCTGTGTATTATGCCTACCAGCGTACCTGGAAGCCCTTCAATCCAATCCTCGGTGAGACTTATGAGATGACTAATCACAATGGGATCAATTTTATAGCTGAACAGGTGTGTCGTTTCTTTAGAACTCATATTCCACTTTGGCTCAGAAAATAATTATTTGAGTTCTTAGTTGATTGATATCAATGGTTTTTTCCTCAGGTCTGCCATCACCCACCAATGAGTGCAGGTCATGCAGAAAACGAGCATTTCGCTTACGATTGCACTTCAAAACTGAAAACGAAATTCCTAGGCAACTCAATTGATGTCTACCCAGTAGGAAGGTAAAGTCTCCTGAATATGTATTTAGATTTCAGATTCTCCATTGTGAGACAAAAACACTGAACTTTTGATTCAATGAATCTGTGTGCAGGACACGAGTGACACTTAAAAGAGATGGTGTGGTTCTTGATCTTGTACCTCCCCTGACTAAGGTTCATAACCTTATCTTTGGACGAACATGGGTCGATTCGCCAGGAGAGATGGTCATGACGAACCTGACCACTGGTGACAAAGTGGTGCTTTACTTTCAACCATGTGGCTGGTTTGGGTAAGTTCTTTCTTCATCAAACTTAAAAAAAACCTTTAAAAAATTTGATCACTATAATCTCATCTTCATCCCTTCTCCATTTAGAGCTGAAATGTGGACCTAATGGACAGATCTGGACGTTATGAAGTGGACGGTTACGTTTATAATTCAGCTGAAGAGCCCAAGATACTAATGACCGGTAAATGGAACGAGTCCTTGAGTTATCAGCCATGTGATGCAGAAGGCGAACCTCTTCCAGGCACCGAACTGAAGGAGGTTTCGTCAAATTTTCTCCTTACCAAACTCAAGCAAATCCGTTACTCATAAAATCTTCAGTTACCTTCTAACTCCGTTACGTTCCCACAGGTATGGAAAGTCGCTGAAGCTCCAAAAAACGATAAATACCAATACACACACTTTGCTCACAAGATCAATAGCTTTGACACTGCCCCTAAAAAGCTATTGTCATCTGATTCACGTCTACGTCCTGATAGATACGCACTTGAGATGGGTGATATGTCCAAATCTGGATACGAAAAGAGCAGGTAACTAATCATATAGTCTTTTGATCATCTTCGGTTCACTAGTTCGTTCGGTTCATCATCCCAGAGTAATGTAAAAACTAACGGAACCCGGGTTTGTTTCTCAGCCTAGAGGAGAGACAGAGAGCTGAGAAGAGAAGCCGAGAAGAGAAAGGCCAAATATTTACTCCAAAGTGGTTTGATGAAACAGAGGAAGTCACTCCTACACCATGGGGTGATCTCGAAATTTACCAATTCAATGGAAAGTACTCGGAGCACCGCGCCGCAGCGGATAACTCTGAGGATAACACCGATGTGAAGCTGACACAATTCAACCCTTGGCAATTCGAAGATCTCTCTGCTTAACCCTTCGGTGCCATTTGTTGTGTAATGCTTGTTTCTTTCTTAGATATTTCTTTTGTTTTTGGTATTAATCACCAGTTTCATTGTATTTTTCCATAAAAAAAAGTCTATATTTTGTATGGAAAAACCTTATATAATCTCTATTTAAGGCTATAAGCTGATTCCTGTTTAAGGCAAATATGATTTGAAGCGACGTCGTTAAAGCAGACACAAAAGGCAGAACAACTAATGAAAAACAAGGAAGTGTTATGAAAGTAAAATAAGGGGTACCTGAAAAGAAAACAATAACGCCAACCCATGTATGCACGGTAATTTATTTTTATTTTTCTATATAAACGGTCGTACGCAATTGTATTGAACACAACAATTCAAGAGCAAACACAATAATAAGAAACTCTTTCATTCTTCTGTATCTGATTCTTTGCGGATATAAATATTCTCTCTATGATTTTTATTTATATACTCATAAAATCAAATATTTTTTATACACGTTATCAGCACGATCACTCTACGATCGGATACTTTTTATATTGATAATATCCTGTAATATCGGGTCTTATGTGTCTCATTAAGAAAAAAAAAGAGAAAAAAAAATATTGGTCGGTTGAGCCGCCTAAATTTTTTTTTTTATTATATTGGTCGGCTGAGCCGTCTATAAAAAATTATTATATGGTCGGCTGAGCCGCTATATAATTATTTATTTACTGTTAATAGACGACTGAGTCACTACATAATTTATTTATTGTTCTAACGTGGATGACTTTGTCACTATAATTTATTTACTGTTATAATATAGATGACTCTATCACCATAATATTGTTGTTAAAATCTGTATATAAATATTTTATCTGAAATCGATAAAATTTATCTGATTGCTTGTTATAATTTTTACGATTGATTTTCTGTTTAATACTTTTGGCCAACGGTCATGAAAAAAAAATTTCAAAATTTTTCACTTTTTCAAACGGATAATGTTTTTTCAATCTATAAATACACTCATATTCTCATTCATTCATTTCACTCAAACATTTCATCTTTCTCAAAATCTTCTCTAAAAATATAATTTATTTTTCTAAGAAAAAAAATGGCTTATTCATTCTTAGTTTTTGCTTACGGGTTTATATTTGTTGCTATTTACGGTTTACTCTTTGGAGATTTCTCTCCCGAAGAATTTTTAATGGTTGTTATTTTACTCTTTTATGTAATTGTGTTTCTTGTAATTGTGCTACTTATAAAACCGTCTCCCATTTTTAAATCAAAATTCCTAATAAAATTATTAATCAAAATGGTGTATTTTAAAATAAATAAAATTATTCGACTAATAATATTTATTCGGTTTTGTGTTTAGATAACTAATAACAAATAATGAGAAGTTTCAGTTTTCTGGCTCTATACATCACTTTGGATAATTATATATCTTAGATTGCCAACGTCGAACTACATTTAAAATCTCTTAGCTTAAACCATAAAAGAGAATAATACTTCGACGGTTCAATACAAGGAAAAATCGGTGATCTTTCTTATAAGACACCTCGATGAAAGTGTCATATGTGATTATGCACATATAAAAGATCTCAAAGAGATCTGGAAATCCTTGAAGGATCAATTTGATCATTAAAGAGCCATAATTCTCCCACTTGGTTGGGATGAATGGAAAAGTCTAAAATTCAAAGACTTTGGTAATGTGATGAATTACAATTCCGCTATGTTAGAAATTGTGGCTAAATTGAGATATTATGGTGATACCATTACTAAATCTCAGATGCTTGAGAAAACGTATACCACGTTTCACAAATACCACATTACCCAGCGAGAACTATATATGTTGCGCGGATACACCAAATTTTTGGATTTGTTTGTGGCGCTTCTAATAGCGGAAAAAGATTAATAAAATCACTCATGCGGAAAACTGAAATATTTGTAGTGAGACTACTAATCTCCAGTAATGTCATTATATAAGTATTATATATTTTAGTTGTTTTAAAATAATATTTTTTCTTTAAAATAAACTAATGCATGTTTTCTATATCAATAAAATTTGCTAATATTTATTGATGTTTATGTTGATTATAGTAATGGATAAAGATTTAATAGAAAAGAAAAATAACAAAAAAATTTGCATACCAGATAGTGGAACAACACACACTATTCTGAGGCATAAGAGATTTTTCTCTGAGTTAAAACTGACAAAAATTATTGTCAATACAATATCGGGTCCTACGGACGTAATTAAAAGAAGTGGCAAAACTAATTTTGTATTGCCTAATGTAACAAAGTTTTCCATAAAAAAATGTTTTATATTCTCCGAATTTCAAAAGGAATTTGTTGAGCTTCAAAGATATATACTTTCAAGGGTATGAAACTCAGTCTGTTATTGAAGAAGGAAAGAAGTACATATATATGACTTCTAATAAAGCTGAAAGAAAGCATATACTGGAAAAAATTCTAGAACTTCCTTCTGGTTTGCATCATACTTATATAGATGCAATATAATCGCATCTTGTGATCAAAAGAAATCCAGAAGATTTCACATTGTGGCATGATCGCCTTGGTCACCCAGCCACCACAATGATGCAAAAAATTATAGAGAGTTCACATGATCATTCTCTGAAAATTCATGAGATATATGAGGGAAATAAAATGACATGTGCAGCATGTTTTCTTGGAAAATTGATCATACGGCCATCATCAACCAAAATTGATAAAGAATCACCAAAGTTTCTTGAACGGATTTAAGGCGATATTTGTGGACCAATACATCCACCATGTGGAACATTCCACTATTTTATGGTGTTGATTGATGCATCTAGCAGATGGTCACATGTTTGTCTATTGTCATCTCGAAATTTGGCATTTGCAAGATTTCTAACTCAGATAATCAAATTAAGAGCTCAGTTCTTTGATTATCTCAGACTAGACAATGCTGGTGAATTCACATTCCAAACATTTAATGATTATTGCATGGTAATGGGAATTGAAGTTGAACATCCTGTAGTCCATGTTCATACACAAAATGGTTTGGCGGAATCATTAATTAAACGTCTGCAATTGATTGCAAGACCATTGATCATGAGATCAAAACTTCCAACCTCTGTATGGGGACATGCTATATTGCATGCAGAAGCACTCATTCGGATAAGACCAAGTGCATATCATAAATATTTCCCATTATAGTTAGCATTTGGTCGAGAACCAAATATATCTCATCTAAGAATTTTTGGTTGTGCAGTGTATGTGCCTATAGCACCACCACAACGTAAAAAAATGGGACCACAAAGAAGGTTGGGTATATATATTGGCTGTGATTCTCCATCAATTATAAGATACCTAGAACCAATGACTGGTGATGTCTTTACGGCACGTTTTGCCGATTGTCATTTTGATGAGAAAGTATTCCCGGTTCTAGGAGGAGAAAATAATATAGTAGGAAAATATATCAAATGGTATGTACCAACTCTATTACACCTTGATCCTCCTACAAAACAGTCTGAAATAGAAGTTCGATGAATTATGCATTTGCAAAGTATAGTAAATCAACTTCCGGATGCATTTACAGATACTAAAACGGTAACTAAATCATATATATCAGCTGCAAATGTTCCTGCTCGAATTGAAATACCACAAGAACGTGGAAGAGCAGATGATGTACGTGAGTCTAGAACACGCTTAAAGCGTGGTAGATCAGCTGGCTCTAAGGATAAAAATCCTAGAAAACGAAAGGAAGTTGAAAAGCATGATATTTCCAAAATAGCAGAAAATATTCTGGAAGAACAAATCATGAGTCTAACAACAATATTGAGCATCTTGAACCGGAAAGAAATCATGAAATTTCCATCAACTATATCCATAATGGAAAGATATGAAATCGAAATGAAATTGATGAAGTTGATGATGTTTTCTCATATCTTATGTCAAAGAAAATAGATGAGGAAAACGAGGATCCGGAACCAAAGTCTGTATATGAATGTCAAAAGAGACATGGCTGGATAAAATAGAAATATGATATACAAGTCGAACTTGATTCGCTAAATAAATAAAATGTATTCGGACCTATTGTACTCACACCTGAAGATGTGAGACCAATAGGATACAAATGGGCTTTTGTTAGAAAACAAAATGAGAAAAATAAAATTACGAGATATAAGGCTCGTCTCGTAGCTCAAGGATTTTCTCAAAGACTCGGGATTGATTATGAGGAAACATATTTCTCCGTTATGGATGCAATAACGTTTAGATTCTTAATGAGTCTAGCGGCTAGCGAAAATCTTGAGATGCGTCTCATGAATGTCGTTACAGCATATTTATATGGATCATTAGATACAGATATCTATATGAGAGTTTTCGATCGGTTTAATATGCCAGAAGCATTAAAATTTAAACCGAAAGAGTTATATGCAATAAAGTTGCAAAGATCATTATATGAGTTAAAGCAATCTGGACAAATGTGGATTTGTGAATGATCCTATATGCCCATGTATTTTCATCAAGAAAACAACATCCGGATTTGTGATAATCGCGGTATATGTTGATGATCAAAACATAATCGAGACTCAAGTTGAAATACAGAAAACAACAAACTATTTAAAAGGGGAATTTGAGATGAAAGATATCGGACAAAAAAAGTTTTGTCTTGGCTTACAAATTGAACATACTCAAAAGGGTATATTTGTACATTAATTCACATACACCAAAAGGGTGTTAAAACGTTTTAATATGGATGAGGCAACTCTTTTCAGTACTCCAATAGTCGTTAGATCACTCAATGTTGAAAGTGATCCATTCCGACCACCTGAGGAGAATGAAGAGATACTTGGTCCTGAAGTACCGTATCTAAGCGCAATTGGAGCTCTAACGTATCTTGCAAATTGCACTCGACCTGATATTTTATTTTTTGTTAATTTTTTGGCTAGATTTAGCTCATCCCCTACACGAAGACACTATAATGGAATTAAACATGTTTTTCGTTATCTTCAAGGGACTATTGATCTAGGGTTATTTTATCCTAAAAATTTAAATGGTCAAATGATTGGTTTTGCAGATGCAGGATATTTGTCAGATCCACACAAAGCTCGATCACAAACAGGATACGTGTTCACAATTGGAGGCACCGCTATATCCTGGCATTCTTAGAAACAGACACTTGTGGCTACTTCCTCAAATCATGCTGAACTCATTGCACTCCATGAAGCAAGTAGAGAATGTGTATGGCTAAAGTCAATTAGCCGACACATCCGGTCAAGCAGTGTGATTCATAAAAATACGGAGCCAACTATCTTATATGAAGACAATGCTGCATGCGTTGCTCAAACGAATGAAGGATATAACAAAAGTGAGAGAACTAAACATATACTTCCGAAGTTGTTTTCATACACTCAAGAGCTCGAGAAGAATAAAGATATTGAAGTAAGATATGTTCAATCATCCGAGAATTATGCAGATCTCTTCACGAAATCATTACCCACCACTATGTTCAGGAAGTATGTCCATAATATTGGAATGCATTGCCAAAAAGACTTGTAAGATGTGATCATGATCATTCGAAGGGGAGCTTGCGTGGTTGTACTCTTTTTACCTTACTATAGTTTTTCCTATCAGGTTTTCCTGGAAATGTTTTTAACGAGACAACAAAAGATATTGCACAAGACACATAGTGACACTGATCTCCAAGGAGAAGTGTTATGAAAAGTAAAATAAGGTGTACATCAAAAGAAAACAACTCTCAACAATAACGACGACGAATAATATTTGGTATGGAGCCCATCGTTACTATTTACTATGCATATACAATAATTTATTTTATTTCTTTATATAAACGATCATACGCAATTGTATTGAACACAACAATTCGAGAGCAAACACAATAATAAGAAACCTCTTTCATTCCTTTGTATCTGATTCTTTACGGTTATAAATTTTCTCTTTACTATTTTATTTATATACTCATAAAATTAAATATTTTTTATAACAAAAAGCGTTTTTTTCTTTCCCTTTGTTATGGTCGTAAGATAAATCTATTTAGTGGATAAAACGGCACAGAGCAGAAGAGTAACTAATGAGCAGAAGAGTAACTAATAGATAAAATGAAATCACAAGAACATCGAAAATAATATCTTGGTTGGTAACAGAAATAAGAAAGTTGGTGCAAAAAATAGAAAAAAACCCTACTAAAATAGTGATTTATTCGCTGTCGTGGATGAGGTAATTTACGCAAAGGTCGTGGACTCACGAGGTTGGTTAAAATTGAAAACACTGTACTCACGAGGTTGGTTAAAATTAGAATAATATGTTTGTTTCTGAAACATTTATTTTTTTACACGTTTTTTGTAACATGAAATCTCTATGAAGCTGATCACTTAACCCAATTGGGTAGAAAAGCATTTACCGCGTTTCATGTGGGACGACGTCTTCTTATTATATCTCCACTCTGCAATATTAAGTAACAAATATAATATTTTCTCCCAACTTTATGAATATACACACATATGCACACACACACACCCATAATTTTACTCTAGTGGGAAAGTTGTAAAAGTCATCACAAAGAGGTAATTTATAGATATGACTGATAGTACAAAATGTTAACTAGTTTAATTAAATCATGGGTGTCTAATTATCTATAGATTGCAATATGATTTTTCTTATTTAATTATACAAGTCTTCAAACTCCATTAAATTTTATAACTGAACAAAGATATTGTAAAGAAAATTAAAGGAAGAAAACATCTAATTATGTAAGAGTTTCTTTTGGATTAGTTCGTTAAATATGCCTAAACTAAAGTTATAGAGTTTCAACTCATTATTTCTTTTCTTCTCTCGTTTCTTAGCGAGGGTGATTATTAATTAACCCGGTTCACTAAACCGACGCATTTCTTCTGATTCAACCGACGTATCTTTAAAAACTTTTTTAATAAACTGTCTTTTATAACTTCCCATTTTCTTCTCCACGACTCTCTCTCTCTATCTCTCCCTCCACATATATATACGTCACTTTCTCTCTGATCTCATAACACTGTTTCCAGAGTGAAGAGTTGAATACCTTAATACCGGTTTGATTTAACCGGTTTAGTTCCATATGGATAATCTACTCTGCGAAGAGTCATGGCTCTCGAGTCCTCAAACTCCGGAGCCTTTACCAAACTTCCGCCACAGTTGTCACGACAATGACGTTGGGGCGATGTATCCGGCGATTGACGCAGCGACGATGGAGGAAGCCATTTCTATGGATTTAGAGAAAGAACTATGTTTCAGTAATCATGGAGACAAGTTTATTGAGTTTTTCGTCTCTAAGAAGTTAACAGAGTTTAGGTTTCAAGCGGTTCAATGGCTAATCCAGGTATCTTAATTATTACAAATTTTTGTTTGTTTGTTAATCCCATATGTGAGATTTGGTAAATGGCTGCAAAATATTATAGATACTTATAACAACCTATAAAATCTTTCAAGATCGACTTAAAATTGACGGGTTTAAGTCAAATTTATCCAATGATGGGCTTGCAATAAAAACTCGTTAAAGTATGTAGGATACTTTATTAAAATCACATTGTTTTATAAACTAAAAGTTACTTTTGTTGGGTTCTCTCAGACTCGGAGTCGGTTAAATCTATCATTTGAAACGGTATTTTCCGCCGCAAATTGTTTTGATCGGTTCGTCTATTTGACAAGCTGCTACGTAAGTATATATATTTTTTACATTTTTCAAGTATTTTTACTCAATGGGATTAAGGCTATATTTGCCGTTGAATGAAATGTTCATTATTAAATCAATGCAGGAATGGACGAATTGGATGGTGGAACTAGTCGCAGTAACCTCACTATCAATCGCATCAAAGTTCAACGAAGTTACTACTCCTTTTATCCAAGAACTTCAGATGGAAGGTCTAAATCATATGTTTCACCACAATACCGTTCTTAAGATGGAACTCATAATGTTGAAAGCTCTCGAATGGCGGGTGAACTCAGTTACGAGTTACTCCTTTTCACAAACCCTTGTTTCAAAGATCGGTGTGGTTGGGGATTATATGATGATGAATCAAATTACAAATCATCTGCTAGATGATCTATGCGGTAATAATAAGATCTATCTCTACTTTCTAAATGTTTCTTGTTATGGAAGAAAGAATTATTCTGAAAGTTAAAACTTATACTGGTCAATCTTATATCTTGATGGTGCAGATTTGAATATGCTTCAATATCCACCAAGCGTTGTGGCAGCTGCGGCTATGTGGAGTATTCTGGAAGAAAAGATTCTTCGAGGAAAAATTATGAATCTCTTTGGTCAAGAACATATGGTAAATTATGATTATTTTTTGTAAGAAAATATTTAACTAGTGGAACAAAATTTTTACTAAACTACTTAGTTTAAAAATAATATAAATTGCAGGACCATATTGTGAAATGTGTAGACTTGATGAAATCTCGAAACAACGATCATCCATCGTCGAAAAGAAAAACTTGCGAAACGAAGAGTCTTTGGAGTATGTTGCAGAGAGAAGATGTGATGCACATGAAAGGCGATTATCACGTTGAAGATCTATCTGCCATATTTCAGATTTTACGACCCGATAATAAGAAGAGAGATAGAGAAAATAACCAATACAACATTCGTCCGGCAAAAAGAAAGACAATTGGACAGGCAAACTACATTTAGCATTTTATGAAATATAACCAGAGGATTTTTTTTAAATGCTTTTACAGATATTAATCTCAACTGTAATATACTGAAGAAAAATGTTAGACAATAAAATTAATACATTTTTTATGTATTATATTTATATAATTAAAATAACGATAGAAAGGAAAATATTGTTGTTGAAAGAAAGGTATAATTGATTCTCATTTGATAATCGATTTATTCCAATTTAAAACTATAAAAAAATAAATACGCGTTTCAAAATGGAACACGTGGCAGAACATGAAAGGATTGGAGAAACAGATGAGTTTATCCACAAGCGCAATTTCTGATTTCTGAGGATAAAAAGTTTTTTTTTTTTGTAAATATTGTAAAAAGATAAAAAGAGTTGTTTTTAAAAAAAAGGTGAAAGCCTCTACAAAATAAAAAAAAAATGAGTTCCTCGCCGTTATCGTCATCTCTCTTTCATCCACTTGCGACCTTATCGGCACAAGGCCATGGTCGGAGCCAGAACCTCTGTTTCAGTAGGAAGCAACAATCTCTCGTTGTCCGAGCCGCAAAACTTCCAGAGGGGGTAAGATTCGAATCTTGTTTCAATAATCAAGATTATTCTCTTCAGTGGTATAAATGGTAATTAAATCCTTTTCGCAGGTGATAGTTCCCAAAGTACAACCCAAATCCCAACCTGCGTTTCTTGGATTCACACAAACAGCTGAGATTTGGAACTCAAGAGCTTGCATGATTGGTCTCATCGGAACTTTCATCGTCGAACTGGTGAGTTTTTCAAATGGTTTTTTTCTATTTTGCAATAAATAAATGAGTTAAACAGAAAGAGGGAAATCAAAACTGAAACATCTTTTATTCGTTTTACAGATTCTGAACAAGGGAATACTCGAGGTGATCGGTGTAGAGATCGGGAAAGGACTTGATCTTCCTCTATAATGTGTATTCTTCCCCACAAAAACATCTTATGAAATGTAAAATTCGAAGTTTAATTTACACATCGAAAAACGTAATATTTGTTATCAAAGTTTGAAACTTTTGAGATCCTTCACCACCACTACTGCTTGGGGCTTTTAGAGGACACGAGTGGTGCGACCATCCATGATTGCTGCTTTACCTAATGCTTCTGAAAGAGAGATGCGTCTGTTTCTCCACGCGGATTCAGCCCATGATTTCATTTTCTCTCCTTCGCCTTTTCTGTTCTCTTGAATCAGTAGTAGCTCTGCATACCCGCCTGCACAATCAAAATGTCCAACAAGCTTTTTAGCTGATTTTAGCAATCGTTTTTGTTCGAAAGAAACAGAGCTAAAGCTTACCTCTTGCTAGAGCCATTACTTCTTGATTTTCCATGTTTATTATCCCTATAGAATACAGAGATAATGGTTAGGGGCTGAGGGCAATCGTCTTTGTCTCGATAACATGCAAAGTAAATGTATGTAAGTACCTTCGGAATCCAGTGGAGGTGCTTTCATGAGCTCCAATGCTTTTCTGAAGAGGCCCTGAGATGAAAAAAGGATAGGTGTAAGATGAGGAAATTGCAACAGTTATTTGAGTTTAAAGAAACTTGTTTCTGACCTCTTGAATCAGGATAGAACTCGAGCGTTCTTGCCTTGCTTTGTTTCCGTACATCAGAGCCACAGCAGTTAAAATCACACCAACCTTAGGATGATTGTCTCCTGATCGAAGGATGATAAAGGCGGGGAATCCGTTAGTCAGGTGCTTTAATCATTGAGAATTGATGACCAAAAAACCGCACCACACAGTACCATAATTTTTCTCAGCGATTGACAATGCACGTGTCAGTGTCTTCTCCGCAACACCAAAGTTTCTAACAAAAGAAAACACAAACAGGGACTAGTGAGTGATATAAACAAAAAATTCACACTAGACCTGTATGTAGAGACTCAAACCCTACCCAATGTGTGACTCCAGCTGACCCAGAGCAAATGTGGCTGCCAGCGAGACTGCCTTCAAATTCATGTTACAAGAGCACATAGATTCTTTGGTCTCTGTAACTCCTTGAATTGCCTTTTGATAAATCTCCTTTGCCATTTCAAAGTTTCCGGTGGCGTGCAAGAATTCACCATAAGAAAGTGCCATGTTACCTATTTTTATGTAGTTATTAAGAGGTCCCAGAAATCAGGTTTCACCAATACAAGACAGGGCTAGCTCCAGATTAACAGAAAAATACTAGAGTGTACCTTTGCAGCTTTCATGATTCTCAAGTCCTCGAAATAAAGATTCGGCTGCACCCAAAAACCTTACCATTAAACTATACACAAAACTTACTTTGGAATTAAAACATAAAGAAGAAAGGTTGAGGCTTGTTTCTATACCCGATGCGATATTTCCTTGTACAAGCTCAGCGAGGCCTTTGATCGCTTTAGCTGCAGCAACCACATCTTGAAGATTTTCATGGCCACTCTCTTTTACCAATTCCAGAAATTCGTCAGCAACATCCAATGAAGCATCATCCTAAACAGGGAAAACATAATCAAATTTCTAACACAAGTTCCTAAATGTAGAGACACACACAAACATAGCAGCACTGTCGGATTTGAACCTGTCCTGATTGAATCAGCAGACCAACAAGGGCTTCCACAGCAGCAACTGCACAACAAAAGAAAGTTACAGACACAGAAAACCACAAAATATTAAATAACTCTAAAACCACATAGCGAAAAATCCAAGTTCACAACAAAAACCTCTAATAGCCAACGAAGATAGTGTCAGAGTCATGACTTGCTTGAGGCGTTCAATGGCCTCACTACTGTTCCCACTGTAAACATAGATAACCAAACACTATAGACGTTTATAGAAATCTTAAGCTCTTTCAACTGAAAGACAAAAGAAGAGAGAAAAGAGTAAAAAAGATGAAACCTTTCGTATAAAAGATCAGACATGGCAAGCAAGACTGTTGCTTTAGAATCTTGAGAAACCTGATCATCGTTCGGTTGAGTCCCAAGGCATTGTTCAAGCACTAGCATCCCTTGAGCATAAGATTCATCTGCAAAATTCAGAATTCGCAGAGTCAGAAACTAGAGTTTAATCCGATGATAAAATAAATAAAACCCTTATAGAAAGACCTGATTTTTGTGATCTAGCATGAGAAAGAGCGTAATTAACCATCTGAATAGCAACATGATTCGCGTTTGGAACGCTGATTTCACCGTGAATCAATCTCAGTGGCGTCGAGTATCGCACAAGGCTTCCTCTGACCGAGATCGTGCGGCCACGAATCGTAGCGGCAGCTGCTCTCGTACACTTGACAGCCGCGCGAATCATATTCGCTTAATTTACTCTTTTTATCTTGCTCAGAAGAAAGGTTTTACGGAAAACTCAGAGAACTTGGGAAGCTCTTCCTCGCCGTCACTAGCGGTGGTGACCCATATCAATCGGTTTAATTGAGTTTGGTTTGGATTAATTGGGTCGGTCTAATGTTTACCAATAATCCAAAACTTTTTTTTTTTCCCTGAAAAAGGGTTAATATAATCCAAAAGGATCCAATCCAAAACTTCCTCTAGAATTAAGAGTTTTTGAATTTTAATCCATTGTTGTATATGTTCGATATGTAAATTTTTTGTTTTTTTGTCAATTTACAAAATTCACTCTTTTTGTTTCTTGACTTTTTATCAACAATTTTAGTTTTCTTTTTCGTCATTTTAGTCTGATGGTCTATTAACCACATTTTTTAACCTCCACATGGGAGTTTGAACCGTGCAAGACGGTGGTGGTGACTTTAGGATTTCGGTTAATCGACTCTAGTCAACAATTTCAGTTATTTAAGTTTGCATTATGATTTGAAGTGTTATCACAATTCGGTTTCATCTGTTATTGTGCTTCAGCTTGAAGTTCTATGGAGCAATTAACCATATTGTATATGTCCATCAGTCCATATATAACTCTTGCAAGATACCTATCCACCAAAAACTTCAACCTCCCCACTTGTTATAAAGAGCAAGTCTAGTGACATTCTTGGCTTCAATCTCTATTATTACATTTCAAAAATGATAAGAACATTAAAAAGAGAAAGTAATGATTTGTTTTGTGCAAATATAGCCTTTGTTTAAAAACAAAGCAAATCCTCTCATTGAAGCAATGCATATATGCTCTCTGCTGATTTGATCTACAAAGTGAAAAAGGTCATCGCAAAAGTAGAAAATGTTGGGAAATATCAAATAGTGAAGTTTATGAGCATAAATAAACATAAAAATAATTTTGAAGAAAAAAACATAAGACATAAAATCAAACTATACTAGTAAAACTCTAAAATTTGTCTTTTTATCAAAAAAAAAAAAAACTCTAAAGTTTGTTTTCTTTTTTTACAATTTGCACGACAACAATATTACAAAAAATTATAAGCCTACAAAATTCCAATTCACAAATATAAATTCCTAAAATAATTGAAATGTTTGATAATGAGATTTTTGGTCTAATAATTTGCTATTTGGATTGTAAACTAGAAACAAATTTCCCTTCTACTTTAAAATATCAGAAATGATGAAGTAACCTATGAGTGTTAGTCTTTATCCAATAATAAACGTTGAGAGACATATGAATCTCTCTCTTTTTCTTTTAATCCTACTTTAACCCATTCTTAAAAACGAAAAAGTAAAAATATACCTTTATAGAAGGCTCACAATCAAGCCTCCCCTATCTTTCTCTTTCCCACTAATCCCATGAAAGACTCAGTTTATAAAAGGTTAGCACTTGGCAGTTCCCTATACAACAATCCACTTCACCGCACCAATTAGTCTTGCAACTCAAGTTTCCACTTCTTCCTCGATCAACCACGACGTCCTCCATATTCCTCTATTAATATTCTCTTGAAAATTACCACAAAAAGCAAACTTTAGAGAGTGACATATCCCCACCCAACACAACAACAACAATGGCGAATTCTGCTACTCTTTTCCTTCTCTTTCTCACTATTTCAGCCTTCTTATCCTCCTCCTTCATTGGTACGATATCTCAAACGGGTTCAATTCAAAGTTTCATTTTTAATGTTAAAATGCATAAAAATGGCATCTTTATTTGTTGTTTTGAATCTTTCTCCCAAATAAGGTTTTGTCAAATTTCGTAAAATTGTGTCTTTACATATTTTTGCAGATGGAGCTCAGCTTATACTAGTAAATAACTGCCAGGAGAGCATATGGCCGGGAATTCTCGGCGGCGGAGGCCAGATCACACCGAGAAACGGCGGCTTCCACATGGGAAGCGGCGAAGAAACCATCATAGACGTACCGGATAAATGGTCCGGTCGAATCTGGGGTAGACAAGGCTGCACCTTTAACCAAAACGGTAAAGGTTCATGCCAAACCGGAGATTGCAACGGCGGCTCAATCAATTGTCAAGGAACCGGCGGTGTACCACCAGCAACAGTCGTGGAAATGACATTAGGATCATCTTCATCGCCGCTTCATTTCTACGACGTGAGTCTCGTCGACGGATTCAATCTTCCGGTGTCGATGAAACCAATCGGTGGTGGAGTTGGATGTGGCGTGGCGGCTTGTGAAGTAGATTTGAATGTTTGTTGTCCTTCGGCTTTGGAAGTTAAGAGAGATGGTAAAGTGGTTGGTTGTAAAAGTGCTTGCTTGGCGATGCAATCGGCCAAGTATTGTTGCACTGGTGAATACGCGAATCCTAAGGCTTGTAAGCCGACTCTGTTCGCGAATCTGTTTAAAGCGATCTGTCCGAAAGCTTACAGTTATGCGTTTGATGATTCGAGTAGTTTGAATAAGTGTAGAGCTTCTCGTTATGTTATCACTTTCTGTCCCCCAAAGTGAGGGGCTTTGATTGTTTTTGTTTTGGGGTTTGTTTTGCTATGTTTATCATGCAGTTGCTTGATTTGGTTGGTATTGTACGGTCTGGCTTTTAGGTCATTGAATGAGAAAATGAGAAAATTTGAACTGCAAACCGAATCAAATTTCGATCATTATAAAGACGCAAGCTTTAACTGGTCGGTCGGTTTGATCTGCAAATTCTCTCAAACCGCTGTCGTAGGACATAAAAGACGGTTTTAGTGCTTACTCACGATATAAGGAAGAACAGAGAAGCCTTTGTCTCTAAAGAGTAGAAGGTTCGTTATATAAGAGCTGTCTCTCCTCTTTAACCGCTGAGAGATCCTCTTGTGACATTAAGCTGATTCCTTTAATCCGATCTTCTAGAGTCTGTCGCAGTTCTCATCGCCTTTCTCTATGCTAGAACCACAAGTATTACATTCTTTTCTAGCTTTGGCGAGCTCAAGCAATCCTTGAAGAGCAGCTTCTCTTACATCAGCATCAATGCTAGACACGAGATGCATCATCAAATGGTGAAACCCGAGTTGTACAGCAATATGGCAGTCTGAGTCATTCTCTTGTAGAAGATAATGCAACAAGTAAAGCTTTCCTAAAGAATGAGAAACCAATGACAACAGTTTTTGAAAATTATGCAACAGCAGAACAAAGTTGTACAACTTTGTGTTCTCTCGAAGTTCAATGGAATTTGAATATTAAGTAAAGTGCAGAGTATTATTACCTTTGGAATCTCACACTATCAGATTCCAAAGCATCTCTTAAACCAGTGTAACCATTTGCAATCCGGAAGCCCACGATCCCGGTTTGATTATTGCGAATCAAAGCTGCTCCAAGCAAAAAGAAGTAAATCATAATACATTCATCAGATTCACCATAAAACAAGTGTATAAAAAAGAGAGGCTTTTGATCATCGAAATTTATTAGAACTCAGAGGCTGTGTCCGAGAATGCATATCAGTGTCTGAAGCAAAGTTCAACAGCAATGAATCTTAACCATGGGCTTCGATAACCGATTCTTGACTTCGAGGATTGTTCTCAACTATTGTGCTTACGACATCTGCAGACTTAGCCCGGATATTAGCATTGGAGTTTTTGAAGTAGCCAAGAAGAGGTACCAAGCCTCCAATGGAATGAAGATCTGCCCATACATTCAAAGAAGTACATGTTAAGCCACCCAATAAAAATACAGATATAGAAAAGAATTAAAAGGTCAAAGTATGAGAAGATTCACCATTAGCCCTATCAATCGATTCAACATGTTCCTGCAACTCATCCAGCAGATCTACCAAATCATCATAACTCAAATTTTTAGTAACCAACTAGAAGAAAATAGCAAAGAAAACAAGTACGGGAATTGGATTTCAACTTTCGATATCTTGAGGGGTTACTTCATGAGCCTCCAAAACTTGTTGAGGTGTCTGCATTACTTGTGTAATCTCCTTCAACCGCTGGACTACATCTACGGTTTGCGATTGCATAGCCTTTGCAAACCATTTTCGATCCTCCTCACTGTCTCACCAAAACCAAACAATTTCAAATCATCAAAAAACAAAAAAAAACCATCCACCACAAAACATAACAAAGCAAAAAAGGTTATATTTAAGCTAACCAAATGATTCATAATATAATCTGGAAACTGAGGGAAAGCTTGGACCTTGTTCTTGTACAGAACAACTTAGAACAGTTAACATATGTGAACATAATGCTTTAAATCTATCGAATCAGTACTTATAAGCTTGCAAGAAAACTCCAAAAACCCCTAGTTTACACGAACCCAAAAACTAAAATTCCAGTACAATGATTTATATCCTCATCAGATACTAACTCACAAATTTCTACGACATAAGCTCCCACTAACACTAAGTGACCAACAAAACCCCGAAAATACAAAGAGCTTCTTACCTCAATTGGCGAGTAGGTCGAGTACCATCGGAGTGAGAGAGACTCCATTTAAGCAGACCGTCCCAGTTAGGTCCATCTTTCGCCATTGAAGCAACGAAAGAGAGACTCTGTGAAAGTCAGGAGAGACAATGACATGTTCCAAGCGAGAAATAGCTTGGGCCTTGAAGGTCCATATCACGCTTACTTAATAGTAAGTGGGCTTAAATAGGCCCAATAGTTTACTCGAAATATCTTGAATGGGGCGCCCACCTTATCCACAGAAACAAAAGAAACTGACCCCCAAAAATCCAAAACTTGAAAACGTTATCTACTTCGAGAGAGTGACACGTCACGAAGCAAATCCAAATTCTAAAAAGGCGTTCCATAAATCAAAATCACTTCCCCCAAATCGGAATCACTTAACTTAAAACCCTAAAAATCATGGCGATCGCACCGGCAATGCAGACGACGTTCGTGTCATCCACGAACTTACTCAAACAATCGAGACTCTCTTCTTCTTCTTCGTGGGGGTCATCATCACCGAACAATGTGATTCTTCCCAAAAACAAGAGATCATCTTCCTCCTCCGTAGTTGTTGCCGCCGTCGGTGATGTCTCTTCTGACGGAACAATCTACTTGATTGGTGGAGCCATCGCCGTTGCGCTGGTCGGAACTGCATTTCCGATCCTCTTCAAACGCCAAGACACGTAAACCACTTTCATCTTTTTTTTTATCTTGTGGATTAAACCGGTTTTAATACTCGTTATAAACCAAATCCACCAAACCAAATTGGACTCAGTTTCTTTTATAAGTTGTTATCAGATTTAACTGTCTGGTTCAACATTTGGATCACTTTAACCATACTGATTCTGATAAACCGGACTAAATCCTCTGTTATGGATTTTGGTTTGTCTGATTGAAACAAAGCCTAAGTAGATTGAAAACATATATAAACTCTTAACCGATGTAGTAAACCGAAAGAGAGATCCTACATTGTGATTTTAAAGCTCTGAAAATGTGTGTGGTGGTTTAGGTGTCCGGAATGTGACGGAGCAGGATTTGTGAGGAAGGGAGGAGCCACTTTGAGGGCTAATGCGGCAAGGAAGGATCTTCCTCAGATCGTTTGTGCTAACTGCAATGGACTCGGAAAGCTTAACCAGATTGATAAATCATAATTAAGTCTATATATTTCTACTTTATATATGTATGTAAAAACTCCATCTTCATTCCTCTTCTTTCTCTGTAATAATCTATAAGAGAATATTCGGTTACCGAGAAGCTAGCTTGGAATGATCAAATGGTTGCTTGGTGATACACAATTGATTTTGTTGTTGTAAGTTTCTTGTGCTGTAAGAAATCGTCTGTGAGTCTCTGAAGGCTGTGTTGGAAATTGTGTGTTACTCCATAGATGGGTCCGGTTCAAACACTTGAGATCATTGTATCTTTTGTACAATCCTAGACCAGTTTTGAGGAAACGCCCGAGATTCAGTGCAAGTTAATCAGTAGTGTATGGAAGATTGGAGGTCCTGGAAATTTGAACCAGGTTTTAACCGGTGCACTTAAAAAGTTAAGTATTGGTCCTACAGGCGTTTGGAAACAAGATTGATTTAAGGGAGAGATGGCTTCTTCCAATAAAGAAGCTTTTGCAGTTGAAGGGAATCGTCTTCAATCTTGTAAAGATTATGTAGGAAAGATTGAGAGATTCATGATTGAAGTTTGAGAGAAAATGATGATGAATATTGATAAGATTGTGTTACAACTAAGAGAAGTATCACGCGGCTTTTATAGAACAATCTCTAGGTATGAATGGGTTATGCACATAACTCAAATAGCATCCTCATTCATCCTCTACTAAGCCGCGTGTATTACAACCTTTGACAGCCTAGCACAGCTCACAACGGTCACAAAGGGATAAGGTCGACCGTACACGCGCAAAGACCTTGACCGGATAAGGTTTGGTTCAACACGCGCGTCCGTACGGTCAACATGACCGTTGTCCCTTCTTCTTGATCTTTGCATTAAAATGGTTAGTCACATAGTTTTGAAAGTTTAAGAATGCATCATAGACTCTATCTTAAGATGGAAGTAAAGTTACCCAAGTATATTTTGATTTCTCATCTATGAATGTCACAAAATACTTATGATTATCTCTAGATGCACAAGGTGAAGTCCAAACATCCGAATGCACTAGATCAAAGCATTTTTCATAAATTGCATTAGACTTAGGAAATACCGTTTTGCAATGTTTTCCTAAAATGCATGCTTCACAATGAAAACAATCATAAGATAAACCGGGTAATAATAAGTTCAAAGCTCTAGAGTGAGGGTGACCAAGTCTATCATGCCACATTACATCCGAAGTCTTAACATTATTTGCGAAAATAGAGGGAAAAACAGAATTTAAAGAGGTGTCTTCAAGAACATAGAGATCATCCTTAGTGCTTCCTTGCCCGAACACTTTACCACTTTCAATATCCTGCAACTTAACATCATTAGGACTAAAGATCGCAAGACAATTTAGATCCTTAGTTTTTTTCTTAACGGATAGCAAATTTGAAGTGAACTTAGGCATATAGAAAGCACTAGACCTTTTCTTAAACAAGTTTATGCATCCTATTCCTTCTATTGGAACTTTATCACCATTAGCTACATTCACATGTCTTAATGCCGGTTTAATGTTCTCTAGTAGGTTCGGATTACTTATCATATGGTGAGAAGCACCCGAGTCTAATACCAACGAATTTGGAGCACAAGAGGTAAAGAGAGAAATACCGGGGTGCATCTTGGATGCAATTTATTGGAGAAGTGATTCGAGATCTGCTTTGTTCATGATGATGGTCTCTTGAGTTTGAGAAGTGGAGGCAACACTCGCTTTGTCTTGTGCCGTGGCTTGCATCGCTTTCTCTTGGTGTCCGTATTGCACAATGGCCCTCTCCTCATTCTCAAGTCCTCCATCACTTGAATTCGCCACATTGGCTCTAGGCTTGAAATCTTTGAACTTAGCCGGCTTTAAGTGAGGGTGTAAGATCCAACACTTATCTTTGAGATGTCCCTTCTTCTTACAATGTTCACATACCCACAACTTCCTATCATCTTGCTTCATTACCCCAACCTTGTTAGCCGTGGGAAGATTTCCTCCTTTGCTACCAAAAAGACCTTGTGAACCATACTCCTTTTGTATCTTCGCACATACTTGGTCCAAGGTTGGAATCTTGTCATCCCTTAGGATATGTTGAATCACATCCGTGTAGCTTGAGTGTAATGTTAGCATCAAACCAAACACTAGATCTTGTTCCCTACGCTCCTTGAGTGTCTTTGCATCCGTAGTAAACGGCCTAAGCATTTCAAGTTCCGCCACAAGAGATCTATACTTCCCAAAATGAGCATTGAAGTCGCTATCCTCTTGACTTAGACCACCGAGAGCCTTATTAATCTCATAGACCCGAGTCAAGTTTGATTCATACCCAAACACGTTTGTGAGAGTATCCCAAAGTTCTTTGGATGTCTCACAATACGAATATCCTTCCAAGATTGAGGTTTCAAGAGAGCAATGCAAAGCACTAAGAACATTCAAGTCATCTTGCTTCCATGTGTCTTTGTCCAAGATTTCGTCTATCTCCTTCAATTCTTCATAAGTGAACTCGATGTGCTTGGTGATCTTCCTACCACCTAACACATTTGTTGTCGTTCGCTTCCACAAGAGGTAGTTGTTCCCATTTAGAACCACCGAGAACTTCAAATCTTTGTAAGTATCACTCATTATCAAAGCCAAGATTCTGAATCCAAACTTTAAAATTCCCAACACAACAAGCCAAAAGTAGTGCCTTTAGCTTTCAACAACAAACGCAACACACAATCAAGAGTAAAGGTTGAGTCTTGACCCGGAAGATAGCACTCGGTCGATGAGAGGTTCCGTGAACAAGATGAATCTTTAAACTAAGATGATAAAGCTCTAACCTTTAGTTGTAAAACGACCCTTACAGACTGAACCACCTTCAAAGAGACCCCAAAGATAAATCAAATCCTTTGCCGAAGAACCACCAAAACCTTGAAGAGCTTAAACCTCGTTGAAGTTGACCGGAGAACCAAAAGTGACCAAGAGCCTTGAAAGATTCAAACTTTAGACCTCAAATGTTACCAACAGAGATTCGAAGAACCACACAACCTTCTTCCTCACACAAATCTGACTTTGTGAGAAGAAACGAGAAGTAACCGAGAAACAAAGAGTAAGAGAACCGAGAGAAGATTTAAGAAGAACAAAAGATTAAAGATTAAGATCGCGCTTTGATACCATGTAAAGATCATGTAGGAAAGATTGAGAGATTCATGATTGAAGTTTGAGAGAAAATGATGATGAATATTGATAAGATTGTGTTACAACTAAGAGAAGTATCACGCGACTTTTATAGAACAATCTCTAGGTATGAATGGGTTATGCACATAACTCAAATAGCATCCTCATTTATCCTCTACTAAGCCGCGTGTATTACAACCTTTGACAGCCTAGCACAGCTCACAACGGTCACAAAGGGATAAGGTCGACCGTACACGCGCAAAGACCTTGACCGGATAAGGTTCGGCTCAACACGCGCGACCGTACGGTCAACATGACTGTTGTCCCTTCTTCTTATTCAAACTTAAACCTTGCACAACAAGCAACTGTATTTAACACCTAATTATGATTTAATTAGTGTCAAATACCTTCTTGATTAACAAATCTTATGCTGCAAGTTGACTTTTTTTTTTTTAACTTGATGGCTGAACGATTGGCTTTTTTGAGCAATTGTGATTTGTGTTCCTTTCTCTTTTATTTTTCAGCTTTTGTGTCTTCGGCTGATCAGTTCGTTGGTTCTTTGACTCTGTTTTTTGGGTTGTTTCCAAACTATGTTGTATAGTGAAAAAGGTTATATATGTGTACGTAAAAGAAAATGTTGTAAATACGATATTAGTCTATATCAGACTTGGTTAGATACGGTTTAAGTAAACCATTGTAATTTACTATACCGAAGTTCTCTATTATATAAAGAGACTTATTATGTAATTGTACATTTGAGAGGAATAATAAAAGGAATACACTAGAAACTTTATCTTCTTCGTTTCTCTCCATCATTGTTATGGTATCAGAGCACTTTGCTCCGCGAGCGTGAAATTTTCTTGAAATCTTTGATTCGGCTTTAATCTTTTTACCGATTATTTTCTTCGATCTTGGATCATTTGTACAAGATTCAGCTACATTCGATTACGATTACGATGGTTTCCGTACCTAAGTTACGGCGTCGGACTAAGAAATCGACTCTTTCGGCTGAGAAAACACCAGATCGGAGACAATCTTCTGTTGATCCACCGATTTTGTCTCTAGCGCAACATCAATTTGCTTCGATTCCGTCGAGTACAACCATACCTCAATTCGATTTCACGGATGTGAATTATTCGCCTTATGTTCTCACCAATGGCAATAATCCGGGAAGTACGATCATTTCTGAGGTTCTTGATGGTACGAATTACTCATCTTGGAAGATTGCAATGTTTGTTGCGTTAGATGCGTAAAATAAAATTGCTTTTGTTGACGGATCTTTACCAAGACCTCCTGAATCTGATCCTAGTTTTAAGATTTGGTCTCGCTGTAATAGCATGGTGAAATCTTGGATATTAAACTCTGTCACGAAGCAAATCTACAAAAGTATAGTTCGATTTCCTGATGCTGCAGAGATCTGGAAAGATTTGTTGACTCGTTTTCATATCACTAATATTCCCCGTTCATATCATTTGACACAATAAATTTGGTCGCTTCAGCAAAGAACGATGAATCTCTCTGAGTATTATACCACATTGAAGACGCTATGGGATGACTTGGATGAAGCTGAGTGTATTGGCACATGTCAAAACTGTAAATGTTGTAAGGCAACAAGTACAAAGAACGAGCATGCTAAGATTGTAAAGTTTCTTGCAGGATTGAATGAGTCGTATACGACCATTCGCAGTCAAATCATCATGAAAAAGACTGTTCCTGATCTTGCTGAAATCTACAATCTATTGGATCAAGATCACAGTCAACGTAGTATTGCTCCAGTTTCTAATAATGCTTCTGCTTTCAACATAACAGTCAATTCTTCTGATCAGATTGTTGTCAATGCTACTCGTTCATCTTATCATCACAATCCTCGTCAAAACAATCCTTAGTGTTCTCATTGTGGATATATTGGTCATACTATTGACATTTGTTACAAAATCCATGGTTATTTACCCGGTTTCAAGCATAAACAGAAGGTTATTCCCCAACCAGATAAGAATGTATCAAACTCCAAGCCTATGGTTGCGAATCTAGCTTTGACTGATGGCAATCCAACAAATAGGAAGTCTATTGGAGCTGATGATATTACAGAATTGGTGGGAAATATGTCTAAATCTCAGATACAGGATGTGATAGCTTATTTCAGTACACAACTTTTTCCTCCAGCTCAGCCAATCACAGTTGCATCTGTTGCATTGACTAGTGATGCTAATGGTTCAGAGTACACTGGTATTGTCTTCTCTCCTTCCACCCTTTGCTTTATTGGAATTTTGACAACTAATAGGTCAGTGTTAACATCTTCTACTTGGATCATCGATAGTGGTGCTACTCATCATGTTTCTTATGCTAAATGCATATTTGAAAGCCTATCTGATGATTTAAGTTCTTCAGTTATACTTCCTACTGGTGTGACTATCAAGATTGCAGGTGTTGGAATTGTTAAAATAAATGAATATATCACATTATATAATGTGTTGTATATTCTAGAATGTCGACTTAATATTCTCAGTGTGAGTCAACTGACAAAAAATTTGAAGTCCAGAGTATATTTTGATGCGGATTCTTGTGTAATCCAGGATCATACCAAGGAGCAGAGGATTGGAAGCAGGCCTATATGTTCTGGATACTTCTATTTTCCTGGATCCAGTTTTACCAATTAGTCCATCTTGTTCTTCTATTGTTGTGTATGTAGCCATGTGGCACAGTAGATTAGGACACCCTTCGTTTGATAAGGTTGATGTTCTTAATAATATATTGGGTTTGCATAAGAGAAATAAAGAAGAACTTGTTCATTGCTCTATTTGTCAATTAGCCAAACAAAAGCGTCTTTCTTTTCCTGCACATAATAATATGTCTGATAGTGCTTTTGCACTTGTGCATATTGATACTTAGGAACCATTTGCAGTCTCAACTGTTGAAGATTATCGATACTTCTTGACTGTCGTGGATGATTATAGTCGAGCAACATGGGTTTATATGATGAAGACTAAGAATAAAGTCATTCAAATATTTCCAGCGTTTATCAAGATGGTAGAAACTCAGTTCAAGACATTAGTCAAGGCAGTAGTCAAGGTAGTAAGGTCAGACAATGCTCCTGAGTTAAAGTTTGTTGAGTTTTTCAAAGAAAAAAGAATTATGCCTTATCATTCATGCCTAGAGACACCACAACAAAATTCTGTAGTGGAAAGGAAGCATCAACATATATTAAATGTTGCAAGAGCTTTAATGTTTCATTCATGTGTTCCTTTGGAATTTTGGGCCGATTGCATCCTATCAGCTGTGTTCTTGATTAATAGGTTACTATCTCCACTTCTTTCCAACAAGACACCTTTTGAGCTACTTCACTCCAAGGTACCAGATTATACTTTGCTTAAAGTCTTTGGTTGTTTGTGTTATCAGTCAACAAGCACACAACAAAGACATAAATTTGCTCCTCGTGCAAGAGCGTGTGTTTTCCTTGGTTACCCTGCAGGCTACAAGGGCTATAAATTGATGGATTTAGAGACTAATGCAGTTTATGTATCCAGGCATGTTGTGTTCTTCGAGACGGTTTTTCCGTTTGCCAATAAAAAGGTTCCTACAGATGTTTTTCAAGACAACGAAGTTGGATCTCATTCCTCATCAGTGCCGAATGATATTCCACCTAAATAAGACGTTGTTCTTCCAGCAGATAAAACTTCTGATAGTGCAATTCTATCGAAAGGAGATAATCTAATCGAACTGGTTTCCTCCAAAAGACAGACGAAACCACCAGCTTATCTCAATGATTACTATTGCAATGCAGTTCCTGACGTTATGACAGACATCAGGTATCCTATTTCAGCCTATATTAACTACGCCAAGTTGTCTGATGAACTCACTGCATATATATGTGCAATAAATCATTATCCTGAACCTGATTCCTATGCTCAAGCTAAGAAAATCAAAGAATGGGTTGATGCTATGGATATTGAAGTAAATGCTTTGGAGGATACCAATACTTGGATAGTTTGCTCTTTACCTCAAGGCAAGGTTCCTATAGGTTGCAAATGGGTGTTTAAAGTGAAGTTGAATGTTGATGGTAGTTTGGAAAAGTTTAAAGCCTGATTAGTGACTAAGGGATACACACAAAAGGAGGGTCTGGATTATGTAGATACATTCTCACCAGTTGCAAAGATGTCTACAGTCCGAATTCTTCTTGTTGTTTCTTCTGCAAAGAATTGGAGTTTATCACAATTGGATAAATCTGATGCATTTCTCAATGGTGACTTAGATGAGGAGATCTACATGAAATTGCCTCTGGGATATTCGATGAAACAGGGGGAAATCTGCATGAGAATGCAGTTTTAAAACTACAAAAATCTTTATATGGGCTGAAGCAAGCATCAAGACAGTGGTTTTTAAAATTCAGTTCTACACTAGTTAATCTTAGTTTTGTGAAGTCTCATTCTGACAATGCTTTTTTCATCCGTCACGATGGTAATGTCTTCATTGCTCTATTGGTTTATGTAGATGACATTATAATTGCTGGGAATTGTGATGCATCAATAGCACAATTGAAAATTGATTTAGCAAAGGCTTTTAAGCTCAGGGACTTAGGTCCATTGAAGTATTTTTTAAGCCTGGAAATTGCTAGATCTAAAGAGGGTATATCTGTTTGCCAGAGAAAATATGCATTGGAACTATTGGAAGCAATATGTCTTTTAGGTTGTAGACCATCCAGCATTCCTATGGAACCGAGTCCATAATGATGAACTAGAGATTAATGATCCAGAGTCCTACAGGAGGTTAGTTGGCAAGCTTATGTATTTGACAATAACAAGGCATGATATTACCTATGCAGTCCACAAGCTTTGTCAATTTTCATCTGCTCCTAAACAATCACATCTCCAAGTAGCTCATAAGGTGGTTCATTACATAAAAAGAACGATTGGCTTGGGTTTATTTTATCCCTCCCAGTCGGATCTACAACTTAAGAGTTTTACTGATGCAGACTGGGGATCTTGTGTTGATACTAGACGTTCCACATCAGGTTATTGTATGTTTTTTGGTCCTTCTTTGGTCTCTTGGAAATCGAAGAAACAGGATACCGTCTCTCATTCTTCAGCAGAATCTGAATACAGAGCCATGTCTTTGGCTAGTCGTGAGATTGAATGGTTGGTAAAGATACTCACTGAATTGCACGTACCTCAGAACACTGTACCTCTATTCTGTGATTCTACAGCTGCTATTCACATTGCAAATAATTTTGTCTTCCACGAGAGGACCAAACACATAGAAAACGACTGCCATATTATAAGGGATTGAGAAGGATCTGATCAAAACAATGCATGTCAAGACGACTTGTCAACTTGCCGATGTGCTTATTAAACTCTTATATCCAACCTTGTTTGATTCTCTTATCAGCAAGATGAGTCTTCTTTCTATATATGCCTCATCTTGAAGGGGATCTTAGTTTATCATACTTGATTAGATACGGTTTAAATAAACCATTGTAATTTACTATACTGAAGTTTTCTATTATATAAAGAGACTTATTATGTAATTGTACATTTGAGAAAAATAATAAAAAGAATACACTAGAAACTTCATCTTCTTCGTTTCTCTCCATCACTGTTATACGATGTAGTTTACGGTGAAATAGTATCGATCTGTCTCAAAAAAAGCATGTTTTTATCACGAGATATTAATTCGAAGGAGCCGTATTGGACAACAATAATAATTTATCATCCAGACATATGCATGTGATGTACTAATCTCACTTGGGTCTAATTATGATAACCCAATCACATCTATCGTACTTAACGTACATATACATAATTATGACAAAGATAGTAATAACATTGGTGCAATTGTAAATAAGATATGAAAATGGGGTCAATTATACCCTACTTTTAATCTATAGAGGTGTTACTATGACACAGTAGTTTAATTATGAGTCCGACAGTGAGAGCACCTCCATTCCACATAGTTGAAAAGTGTCTTTAACAATATTAAAAAATTAAAATTATAAATATTAATAACTAAATGTGAAAGTTTTTTTAATTTGGAGACACCCTCTTCAAAAGTATTTCTACCAAGACACTTAAGACATTATATCTTAAGTTTAAAAACACTCAAAATATTAAAATATAATATTTTTTTTTACATATTATATTTTAATGGTGGAGACACTCCTTTATAGAATGAGAGATGGAGATGGTATGAGAATCTATATGTCCTTTATATGAACTATGAAGTGTGGAAGAGCTTCTCTAAATCTCAACAAGCTTCTCCAATCTCTTCACGTCTCTTCTTCTCACACTCTTCTCTGGCAAGTGTTTCTTCTCTTTCTATCAAAAACAAAAAGAAGAAGAAGAAGTTTTTCTTCTCTTCTTACTCTTTCAATAAATAATTTGTTGTTATTGTGAATTTTGATTTGCTTATACTAATTTGTTTATTCTTTTGGTTATATAGAACGCCTTCAACCTCTAGTTTACCGGTAAGAAACTATAAAATTTGTACGAAAAATATATTGTGTAGTATTATGTATATATTATTATATTAATTGACTGAAACAATTATATATAATACTTTAATTCTATTATTTACATCAATAGTTCGTACTACACCGTATAATTAGGTATACTAAATTTTATTCTTTTAAGCTGTTTTGATTTAAAGCTTACGATAGTTTTTGTTTTTCTTTATTTCCTGGTAAAGGTTTAAGGCTTAAAATATTCACCTGCTAATTCGTTTCAACTCTGTTCTGATCACAGGATTTTACATATATATACGAGAAAAATGAAGCAAGACGAGATTATTGAGCAAGAAAGTGAAATAAATAAAAAAGAAAGTGAAATTTTATTTCAGACAGATGACAAGGAGAGACAAACAGAGCTTTCAGGCGATAGGAGCTTTGCTGATTCCTCATCATCGTCTCTGTTATCCCGAAACAACTCAGTTTCCGATCAATGGCCTCGTAGTTATAGGTAATCATAAAACTCCTCTGTTTTTTGGTCTTTGAAGCCTAAGAGATCTGAAGGATTAATAGCTATCTACAAGCTTTGAACAAATTTTATAGGCTTTCCTTATTTTCTGTGGATATTTCAGCAAATCTATGAATATGTTGACCGGAATCACACCTCCGAAAACCACCATTCTCGACTCTTTCTTCAACAAGAAGCAACAAAGCTCTGTTTTAGATTCATTTTCTTCTTGCGCAAGCATGCAGCCGCTTCTTGACAAAGACAATGTAGAATCCATCAAATCATTCTTTGAATCTCATGTCAAGTTATCCGTCCCGGACCTTTCGTTTCCAGACGAAAACCGTAGTTGCTCCATCTCTCAATCCGTTTTCAATGGTACTACCCGTAAACTAATGTCAAAGTTAATGGGTTTCACTTCAAAATCAATGTAGCGGAATATGTCTCTAGTAAACTTAGATTAGATCTCGTACAATTCTTGATCTGATATTTCTTAACATACCATTTTAACTGATCGTCTGGTTAGTTCATCTCAAACCATTTCTATTTTTGGGTTATATACTCTATCATATTAATCTGGCTTTGAATACAATTAGTAATGAGTGAAATAACTCATGGCCTTTATACTAAATGTTGTAGGAATAAATATACTCTGTGGAGCAGGACTCCTAACGCTCCCTTACGCGGTGAAAGAAGGAGGATGGCTCGGGCTTTTCGTACTCTTTTGCTTTGGCATCATCACTTGCTACACCGGCATCCTCTTACAGAGATGTCTAGAGAGTTCTCATGGACTCTATACTTACCTAGACATTGGACAGGCTGCGTTCGGCATCTCTGGTCGTGTATTTGTTTCTGTAAGTTTCTCTAATTCGTCCAAAAATTCTGCCAGAGATCCATAATAAGATATGAGATTCCTAGCTTTCTTCGTGTAAAAGTACTCAGACATACAACTCACTTAATTAGGGTTTTATGGAAACTGAAACTTTTTAGTATTTTCTTAATTTGCAGATACTTTTATGCTTGGAGTTGTATGTAAGTATTTGAGCAAACGAAAACGCTCTGTTAATGCTTTATATCGATGACTTGGCTATTTTCTCGGTTTTATAGGGAGGTTGTGTGGAATACATCATTACGATGACTCGATGAGCGATAACTTATCGGTGTTATTCCCTATTACTTCTTTGAACGTCGCCGGAATTTCTTTAGACTCGACTGAGATTTTCGCTGTTGCAACGACTCTTATTGTTCTTCCGACCGTCTGGCTCAGAGACCTTAGTTTGCTATCCTATCTCTCAGGTTTGACTAGATCAAACTCTTTAACTAAATCAGTTCTATTGTAATTGAATTTTTTTTTTTAATTCATACATATATTTTGGTTTTCTCAATTAGCTGGAGGCGTCTTCTCTTCCATCTTGCTTGCGTTTTGCCTCTTCTGGCTCGGATCAATTGACGGAGTTGGATTTCGCATTACCGGACAAGCTCTCGACTTAACTAACTTACCTGTCGCGGTCGGGATTTTTGGGTTCGGGTTGGCAGGTCACTCCGTGTTCCCCAATATTTATTCATCTATGAAAGAGCCTTCTCAGTTTCCTCTAGTGCTTTTCACTAGGTCAGAAACATTTGCTTTAATTTGCTTATAGAACAAGAAACCTCTAGGGTTAACCTATCTCATGAAATTTCTGGCTCTATGTTATGTAGTTTCGGTTTCTGCACACTGTTTTACATCGGTATAGGGGTTTGTGGGTACACGGTATTTGGTGATGCGATTCAATCCCAATTTACACTAAACATGCCCCAACAATTTACATCATCTAAAATCGCAGTATGGACAGCAGTAAGATCATTATTTTAAACTCGTCTCTCCCATCTTTAAGCAAAATATAGATACACTTAATTCTTTTCTAATTATTCTCTTTTTCATTTTAGGTTGTTACACCAATGTTGAAATACGCATTAACAATTACTCCAGTCGTGCTAAGCTTGGAAGAACTCTTAGTCTTCGAAAAATATGAGATTTAAAGGCGTCTCTTTGCTTTTAAGAACCATTGTAGTTCTCTCTACGTTGGTCGTTGCACTCGCATTTCCATTCTTTGGTAATGTCTCTCGCGCGTTACTCTAGCTAACTTCCTACCCAAGAAACCCCTTTCTCTCATGTAACCAAACTCATTTATTGTAATGATTTTTACAGCAACTGTTGCGGCTCTGGTCGGATCTTTCGTCGCAATGCTTATCGTAAGTCTTCAAGAACAAATTAAGTCTCACTATCATAGATTCGAAAACTAATGAGTAAAAGTTTGGTTTTCCTCGACTTTAAATTTCTGTAGGCGTTTATATTCCCGTGTCTCTGTTATATCAAAATCATGAAGGGTCGACTAAAGAACACTGACGTAAGATACAAAGCTTCATATCTTGTTTCAATTTTATTTTATAATCTAGGGTTTTTTTTGCTAAAGCTTGATATTGAAATGTTTTCAGATCGGAGTTTGTATTTTTATCATAATAATCGGCGTTGTGAGTGGTTGCTGCGGGACTTACTCTGCTATCGTCAGATTAATCGGCCAAATGACCTGATTGGTTTTGTAGTGAAAATGTTTTCTTAATCTTTTTGCGATAAAAGTTACTTGAGAGAAAAACTTTTACGTGTGATAAAACTTTTAGAATGTCTCTGTTAAGATTTCTGGTCAGATAAGTTCATAAGATTTTAGTCATTTTAGATTTACTAGTGACATCTTAAAATGTCTAGTGCTGTATAACTAGACACTCTAACCAAAATAGTCAAGACGAACAGTAATCTAGTGCTGGCAAATTCTAGTCTTACTCTTGACAAATATATTTATTTTATTTCTTAAATATTTAATAGCCAATTAATGACCAACTGTCATTGACTTCCTACATCACATGCATACCATTCTCCATTACGTGTTTACTTTTGTGTTTAATAAATAACCTCGCCAGAAACGTTTGTAATAATTATTTCAAAACAAACATTTTAGTATCAAAACTAAAAAATTTATAGATGAAGAGAACGCGTCGGAGTAGAATTTTCGTTTAATTGAATTAATTTTTTTTAAGGAATTAAATTAAAGATCCATTAAATTTTATGTTCCAAAGTATTTTGTTTTTATCAAAAAAAATATTATTTCTGTTCAGAGTAGATGTCGTTTAAGATTTTGTCACAAGAAAACAAATAAGTTTTTATTTTTGTCCCTTATTAATATTTTGTATCATTTTTTTCGTTGGCTAATACATTTAAATAATATGGACAAAAATATAAATTTTGTTTAAAATCTGCATTATAAATATAAAACGACAACTAATCTGAAACAAAATTTAAAGTCTACAACGACATTTAATTTGAAACGGAAGGAAGATATTGTTTGTGAAGTGTTTAATTCCATCCCATTGCTTCTAAATGAGACATTATTAAATTTATTTTATTGGTGGAATAATGGGAAACATAGTGAATTATGATTTTACATACAAAGAACCACACAATAAATTGAAATAAATATTATTAGTTATTATTATTGTTTTTTTTTACTTATGAATTATGATTTTTCAAATTTATTACGTATGAATTATGATGTTCTAAATTAAGTATTACTATTGGTTATTACTATTGGTCTTTGACAAAAACAAATTATTGGTTTTTTTCAAAAAATAAATAATTATTATTGATTATTAAGTTAAATACTATTCTATCTACTTATATATCTCTTTATAAGTTTACATATGCAAATTTACATGATATTTCAAATTCTATATTATAAAATTAATTATTATCTCTATGTAAAGAAATAATATTTAAAAGATATAAAAATTTTATTTTCTGCTAAAGTTATGAGTTCTTAAATTAAATTTGGTATACTTCTTTTTTATCATTTGTAATTTTTTTTTTTTTAGAATGAAATTAAAAAGCCCGGAGACAGCATCATAGGTAAGGAGACGTGCCAATAAAAAAAAAAGATAAGAAATGTGACAATAATTTGGAACTTAAAATCTGAACACGTTTCGTTGCGTCCTCTATTTTCTTCGTCCCAAATTCCATATTCTTCTTCTTTTTAGTCTTCTTCTTCTTCTTCTTCTTCTTCTTCTTCTTCTTCTTCTTCTTCTTCTTCTTCTTCTTCTTCTTCTTTCACTTTGTGTTAGTAGTTGTTGAAACAGGGACAATAGAAGAGAAAGTAGATGAAGCAAAACGAGACATTCGATCAAGAAAGGGAAGATTTGTATCAAACAGATGAGGAAGACGAAGAAAGCCAAGCCGATAGCTCTGTTCCGTCAACTCCGTTATCTCGTAACGGATCCAACAACGATCCCGTTCCGTGGCCTCGAAGTTATCGGTAAATCATTTTTACAAAGAATTGCTCTGTTTTTGTTAAAGATCTGAAGAAATGGTTCTTTAGAGAACATTTTTGTTTTCATGGGGATATTTTCAGACAATCAATGGATTTGTTGACTGGAGTTACACCTCCGATTAGTACAAGTTTCGTCTCTTCATTTCGCCAGAGACGACAAAGCTCTGTTTTTGGTTCATTTACTTCTTCACCGAGCAAACAGCAACTTCTCATTGAGAAAGATGAGATCCAGAACTCTGTTGTGTCATCCATCAAATCATTTCTTGCTTCTCATCTCCAGTTATCAGTCCCGGGGGATCTTTTAGTTCCCCAAGAAAACCGCAGTTGCACGTTCTCTCAATCCGTTCTCAACGGTAATAATTGTAAATTGGGAATGTTTCAATCTGACTTTTTGTTGGGTTTTGTCGGTTTTCGGAGTTTTCAATTTATTTAGTAATACAATTAAACTGAAACCAAGTCTAACGTGGTGGTATTAAGTTTAGTTTAGCATTAGTTCGAATATTATTTTTTCATCAAAATATATTCTTAGTGGAATTTTTGAAAAAATTATCCTTTAAAGCTAGACGAATATCTTTTATATATAGATATGATCATGTGAGATTCTTAACATTCTTTTTATTGTTGCAGGAATCAATGTTCTATGTGGAGTAGCTTTACTTACAATGCCTTATGCAGTGAAAGAAGGAGGATGGTTAGGGCTTTTCATACTCTTCTCCTTTGGCATTATCACTTTCTACACAGGTATTCTCCTCAAGAGATGTCTCGAGAATTCGCCCGGAATCCACACTTACCCCGACATCGGTCAAGCTGCATTCGGTACCACTGGGCGCATCCTCGTCTCTGTAAGGCTTTTTTTTTCAAATCAATCTTGAAAGAACTTTGCTTGTGTGTGATCCTAACTTTGTGTTTTGTATTACATTTCAGATACTCCTCTACGTGGAGTTATACGTACGTACCAAACTCTCTTTCATGTTTTATATCATGATGTAAGAATCTAAGATCCTAACTTTGAAAAAATTGGTCTTGGTTTTGTAGGCATCTTGTGTGGAATACATAATCATGATGAGTGATAATTTGTCGGGGATGTTCCCAAACACCTCCTTATACATCGCCGGATTATTTCTAGATTCTAATCAAGTTTTCGCCATTACCACGACTCTTATTGTTCTTCCGACTGTCTGGCTCAAAGACCTCAGCTTATTGTCTTATCTCTCAGGTTCATTTCGTAATTGGCATAATTGAATTTCTCTCAGATGTGATCTCTTTAATTCTAAGAGATGGTTTCTTTTTCCTTAGCCGGAGGTGTCTTCTCTTCCATCTTGCTTGCGCTTTGCCTCTTTTGGGCTGGATCAGTCGATGGGGTTGGATTTCACCTAAGCGGACAAGCTCTCAATTTAACTACCATACCTGTCGCAATCGGAATTTATGGGTTCGGTTTTGGGAGTCATTCTGTTTTCCCCAACATTTACTCATCCATGAAAGAGCCTTCCAAGTTTCCAATGGTGCTTCTCATTAGGTAAAACAAACTGCTTGTGTTGCAAGAAATCTCTAAGGCTAATTTCCAACCCTTCTCATTTCATGAAATATCTGTTTGTTGCGTTATGCAGTTTTGCGTTTTGCACTCTATTTTACATCGCCGTAGCAGTTTGTGGATACACGATGTTTGGTGATGCGATTCAATCCCAATTCACGCTAAACATGCCTCAACATTTCACCTCATCTAAAATCGCAGTCTGGACAGCGGTTAGATAAACCTTTCGAATCAAAATTCTCATCCTATTCCCATTTTGTTCATAATAGTTTTCTCGATGCCTTCCGCATTTTAAATAATTAGGTTGTTACACCAATGACGAAATACGCTTTAACAATCACTCCAGTAATGCTAAGCCTAGAAGAACTCATACCGTCTTCGTCAAGAAAGATGAGATCCAAAGGTGTCTCTATGGTTTTTAGAACCATCTTAGTTCTCTCCACTTTGGTCGTTGCACTCACAGTGCCATTCTTCGGTAATTTCTCTCTCTCTCTCTCTCTCTCTCTCTCTCTCTCTCTCTCTCTCTCTCTCTCTCACTCTTCCCCGTTACCCTAACTTCTTCCTCAAGCAAACCCCTTTCTAGAACATGTGACCAAACTAGATAATGTAATAACGTTAATTGCAGCTACTGTCGGCGCTCTGATTGGATCTTTCATCGCAATGCTTATCGTAAGTCTCCAAGAACAAATTAATCTCACTAATTGGTCTTGTTTCCAAAATTATTGATCAAAACAAGTTCTTGATGATTTTGGTTTTTGTCTTCTCAGGCGTTAATATTCCCGTGTCTCTGCTATCTCAGCATTATGAAGGGTAGATTAACTAACTTTCAAGTAAGTGAAACCCTCGAATTTTTTTTTATCTTATATTTTAATTGTCAATGCTTCACAGAAAATTTTGATTGAAAAGAGCTTTGATTTTCAGATGGGAATTTGTATTTTGATCGTCATCATCGGCGTTGTGAGCGGTTGCTGCGGAACTTACTCTGCTATTGCCAGATTAATCGGTGAAATGACCTGATAGGTTTTGCAGAATAAGTATATTCCAAGGAATTAACCGGATGGTAAACCTTTATTAGAAACCGGTTTTTGATAAAACAAAATATATTTTTTTCTTAAATTAAATCAAAACTTTCTTTGGTATTGCATTCTATTGTGTTTTATTCATATTTTAATTTTATATCAACGATTGAGTGATTTATAACCAAAATGTGTGTTTTTTAAAAAAAAAAATTATATAGACCAAAAGGTTTGTGTTAGTGTATGTTATCACTAGGAGTTCAAATTAGGTAGAAACCATATTGTTGAAAATATTATATATATTATATTAGTATATAAAAAAAATGCAAACTAATATAGACAACAATCATAAATATGTCCAAAATAAAAAATACACTATTGACCGGTGTCTCACTTTTTTCTCTTATGAGATACACTTTTCTCAAAACTAAATAAAAAAAGGGAATATTTTGAAAATTGGGACTGGTATATCACTTGAATTGATAGAGATAACACAGTTTTGGAAGTTAGTCAACAGATAAGTTCGTAGAATACGAAGAATCCTAAAAATATCGTCAGCTAGCATCAAATCTACACCGCAATTAAAAAAAAGAAGGAAACAAATATAAAAAACAATGAATAGTTTTTACACACCATTGATATTGTTTCCATATATAGAAGAAAACTCTTTGACTCGCCGGAAAAACAAAAACACGTTCTCCGTCTATCTCTCCATCTCTCTCGTTCTCTCTCAATCTCTCTGCACATTTCTTCTACGTTTCTTCTGAGATTTAGAAAAAAAGAGGAAGATGAAACTCGACGAAGAATTCTTACACGACAGAGACCATTCGTTTCTGACAGATGACGAGGAAAATCAAGCAGAGCTTGCTTGTTCCGACGATGACCACGACGGAGATGACGACGGCCGTAGATGCGGAGCAAATTCTGATTCCTCCTCTCCGTTATCTCGAGACCGTTCTGATAACAATCTCTCTGATGTCTCAAATCCTCCATGGCCACAGAGCTATCGGTAAAAATCCTCTGTTTTTTATTTTCTGATTCTCTTGGATTACAAAAGTTCAGACATTTTTCAGATGAATTTGTTTCAGACAATCAATGGATTTGTTGACCGGAATGACTCCACCTTCGGTGAGTTTCATGCCTCGAAGCAGTTCCCGGAGATTAGTCTCTTCCTTCCAGAAGAAGCAACAATCTTCGTTTTTCGATTCGTTTTCATCTTCCTCAAGCAAACCACTTCTCTCTCAACCAGTTTCCGACAAAGAAGAAGCGATATTACCCGTCAAACCTCCATCTCAGCTCAAGCTCTCCGCCACCGATCTTCCATTACCGGAAGCTAACCTCTGCTCCTTCTCTCAATCCGTCCTCAACGGTAAAATCATCAATAACTCTTAATCTCTAACGATGATTAATATCTTACAAATAGGGGAATACATTAAATAGTAGAACTTGGTGAATGTTGTGATTATTAGATAAGTAGTAAAATCATGTTTTCACATCATTTTTATTTGCAGGAACCAATGTTCTGTGCGGATTAGGGTTAATAACAATGCCTTATGCTATAAAAGAAAGTGGATGGCTTGGTCTGCTCATACTCTTGTTCTTTGGAGTCATCACTTGCTATACAGGTGTTCTCATGAAGAGATGTCTAGAAAGTTCTCCTGGTCTTCAAACTTACCCCGACATCGGTCAAGCCGCCTTTGGAATTACCGGTCGCTTCATCATCTCAGTAAGTTTCAGATAGATCAAACTCACTCACCAAAAAGCCTTTCAAAGATCCTCTTTCTTGAAACTGAAGCTTAGGTTCTTGTTTTGTTTCTTGAATCGCAGATTCTTCTGTACGTGGAGTTGTACGTAAGTTTGAATACTCTGTATACGTCGTCTGAGAACAGCTTTGGAATCTTCCATTAATTGTTGTGCTAATTGTAACTTTGTTTTTCAAAAATAGGCAGCCTGTGTGGAATATGTAATCATGATGAGCGATAACTTATCAGGACTATTCCCAAACATTTCATTGAGCATTGCTTCAGGGATATCTCTAGATTCTCCTCAGATCTTTGCAATCTTAACCACTCTTCTTGTTCTTCCAACAGTCTGGCTAAAAGATCTTAGCTTGCTTTCTTACCTCTCAGGTTTGGTTTTTCCCACTAAAATCTCTCTGTTTATCTCCTCGATTGGCTAGATCTAATGGACCGTTCTTGCGGTTTTGAAACTCTATAATGTAGTTGGTGGAGTCTTGGCGTCAATCTTGCTCGGTCTCTGCCTCTTCTGGGTTGGTGTGGTCGATGGAATCGGGTTTCATGCAACAGGACGAGTTTTGGACTTCAATAACTTACCTGTCGCTATAGGAATTTTCGGTTTTGGTTACTCGGGTCATTCGGTTTTTCCTAACATCTACTCTTCCATGAAAGATCCTTCAAAGTTTCCTCTCGTCTTAGTCATCTGGTAAGTTCTAGAAACCTCTCCTTACTTGTTTTGCAATGAACCCTAATAGACTTGCTCAGTTGCTGTCGTTTTTCTTATGCAGCTTTAGTTTCTGCACGTTCTTGTACATAGCTGTTGCGATCTGCGGCTACACCATGTTTGGCGAAGCGATCGAATCACAGTTCACATTAAACATGCCTAAACACTTCTTTCCATCTAAAGTCGCGGTCTGGACAGCGGTAAAATATAACAATCTCTTCTATTCTCTGTAAATAGTTATACTTGAATAACCATAAATTGATTTTCTTCAATCTTTTAGGTCATCACACCTATGACTAAATACGCATTAACAATCACCCCAATCGTTATGAGTCTCGAAGAACTCATTCCAACGGCTAAGATGAGATCACATGGTGTATCAATATTATTCAGAACAATCCTAGTTACCTCTACTTTGGTGGTTGCTCTTTCAGTTCCCTTCTTCGGTAATGTTTATTTATCCCTGTTGGCCTTTTTTTATAACCAATTATCAAGCCCATTTCTCTAACTTCCTATGCAAGAAACACATCTCACCATAGCTTCTCTGATCGAATTTTCTCGATAACAGCGATCGTGGCAGCACTGATCGGATCGTTCCTTGCAATGCTTGTGGTAAGTTCTTCAATCGTAGAAAAAAAAAATGAAACTAAAAATTAATTAAACCCAGGGACATATATATATATTATTTTTTTTTGGTTGCAGGCTCTTATCTTTCCATGTCTTTGTTATCTCAGTATCCTCAAGGGTAAATTAAGCAACACACAAGTAAGAACATATCTACTTTACTCTAATAATCTACTCTAATAATCATTTGATTCTCTTGGAGAATTTTAGCAGGCTTTAACCGTTTTTTTTTCTGTGTGTTTTATTTGATCAGATTGGATTATGCATGTTCATTATACTCTTCGGGTTGGTGAGTGGTTGTTGTGGTACTTACTCGGCTATCTCAAGATTAGCCAGTCAAATGACATGATTAACTGGAATATCTATCGTGATTTGAATTAGATTTGTTTTATAATGTTTATATATATCTACATTTATTCAGATTTTTTATGGTTTTAGAAAACATACTGAGATGAAACCACAGATGGTCCAGTTTGGATTTAAAAATCTGTCACAAAATGTATCTTTCATTTGTATTATGGTTTTGATTTAACAGAAACTTAATATACATTATTCACTGACAACAAAACTCGTTGAAATGATTGGTCCTGTGAACTGCAATCATCAATATTCTCTCTAAATCTTAGATTTAAACATATTGGTTAGCCACTAGACTAATGACACTTTTACACTGACCACAACTTTTATATTAGTATTATAGAAGAGACTGAAATATTTAAATCTAGTTTTGAAAATGATAGTATAAAACCTATATTTCTATCATATGCTATTATTACATAGTACAATATAGAACTTAAAATGTTGTGAATTCAAAGCAATGTGTCACACGAGCTACCTGGTGGGCAAGTGAGAAGAAGTTGATAATATTGATTGGTAAGTGAAGGTATCCTGATTTGGAGCAGGATTCAATAAAAATGGACCCAACTCATCAATGATGGGGCTTTGTCCTAAAAACAGCAAGGCAAACAACATGTGCAACCATATCTCTCCATTTCAAAAGTCTATTTCCATGTGAATGTCATATCTCCAAACCCTTTTTTCTTTTCATCCATTTTTATTCCATTTCCCAAAAGTAAACATTAGTTCATCTTACAGCTTGTTTATTCTTTTATTTAGTGGATATTATTTGTTTCAAATGGGTTTAGGAAAAGGCAAATATAATGATTAACTGAAAAAATAAAGTTTTTACATCTAAACATGGGATACAAAACCTATCACTAGTCGTTGATTTAAAATTCCCAAGACGTGTTGCACTAACCTCTCTTGATAAAAGATAATTAGAACAGAAAACAAAGGCAAGTAATTTAAAAGAAAAAAGAAAAGAAAACTTATACTGTTGGAGTAAATAAATGTCTCAATCTGTATATTAAAAATATGAGCACCGTCCAAACTCCCATGGCAAATCCATTGATGAAACCAAGGTAAACACACATGCTTAAGTGTTTTAAAAACAGAAGTGTACGCTTGAATATTTTGGTTTAATAACGGAATGCGACCTTAATGAAGAGACTTAATAATATTAAAATCATTCCCCTAATTATTTGCCTCGGTTTTAGAGCCTTCCACTGTATACACTCACACATTTAAAATCATCTGACTGAACTAAGCGATTCAAAATTTCTAACATGTTGATTATAGTTCATGTCATATGAGCTCAGTGTCGTACTCTTGCATATTAACTTTTCATTTTAAATATCAACAATATTCAGAACCAAAATGAATTTGTTTATGAATTATTAAACTAAAATAATACAAATAATAAATTCGGAAGTCAAAAATACAATTTTAATAAAAGAAAATTATGACAGTGATAGATAATATTTGCAGAATATTAAGGTCTTATATGTTATTTTCATGGAAGAAAAAACAAACAAAACAGAGATTTTTTCCAGCTGAAAAGAACAAACATCTCTCATTGCTGTTCAGTGAACTTGCACCAAACTCATCAAACTTCACTTCTTCTTCTTCACAACACTCAAACTCTGTTTTTTGCAAGAAACACAAACTTCTTCTTCTTACACAAACTCAGTTCTTTGCAAGAAACACAAACTTACAATAATCAAAATAATCTCATCATGTTCTCAAGATTCCATCCTCTGTTGCCTCTTCTTATTCTTCTCATTCTCTTCATTAGAACCCATAAATGTTTCTCTTTTTCTTCTTCGTCTTCTCAAACTCTAGTTTTGCCTCTAAAGACCCTAATAACTCCAACGGATCATCGACCCACCGACAAACTCCATTTCCACCACAACGTCACTCTCACCGTCACTCTCACCGTTGGTACTCCTCCTCAAAACATCTCCATGGTCATCGACACTGGCAGCGAACTCTCCTGGCTTCGTTGTAACCGTTCCTCAAACCCAAACCCGGTTAACTATTTCGACCCGATTCGTTCTTCCTCTTATTCTCCAATCCCCTGTTCCTCACCCACTTGCCGTACCCGGACTCGAGACTTCCTCATACCCGCTTCTTGCGATTCCGACAAACTCTGCCACGCAACTCTATCCTACGCCGACGCTTCCTCCTCCGAAGGCAACCTCGCCGCCGAGATTTTCCACTTCGGAAACTCGACCAACGACTCCAATCTCATTTTCGGGTGTATGGGATCCGTATCAGGATCCGACCCGGAAGAAGACTACAAGACAACCGGGTTATTGGGTATGAACCGTGGATCCCTCTCTTTCATCTCTCAGATGGGTTTCCCAAAATTCTCATATTGCATCTCCGGCACCGACGATTTCCCCGGATTTCTTCTCCTCGGCGACTCTAATTTCACGTGGTTAACGCCGTTAAATTACACGCCGCTAATCCGGATCTCGACGCCGTTACCTTATTTCGACCGTGTCGCTTACACCGTCCAGCTCACGGGGATTAAAGTTAACGGTAAGCTTTTACCCATCCCTAAATCGGTTCTCGTACCGGATCATACCGGAGCTGGTCAAACCATGGTTGATTCCGGTACTCAGTTTACTTTCTTGCTCGGACCGGTTTACACCGCGCTGCGATCCGATTTCTTAAATCGGACAAATGGGATATTAACGGTTTACGAAGATCCGGATTTCGTGTTCCAAGGAACCATGGATTTGTGTTACCGGATTTCTCCGGTTCGGATACGGTCCGGGATTCTCCACCGGTTACCAACAGTTTCTCTGGTTTTCGAAGGAGCTGAGATTGCGGTTTCGGGTCAGCCGCTATTATACCGAGTCCCGCGTCTCACGGTTGGCAACGATTCGGTTTATTGTTTCACATTTGGAAACTCTGATCTTATGGGAATGGAGGCATACGTGATTGGACATCATCATCAACAGAACATGTGGATTGAATTTGATCTACAGAGATCAAGAATCGGTTTAGCTCCGGTACAATGTGATGTATCCGGTCAGAGACTCGGAATCGGATCGTAAACCATAGATAACCTGTGTGTAAATTATAGTTTTTTGCCTACGTAGTAATGGTTATCTAGTAATGAGTAGAGTGAGACTCGTTTACCAACACATGCGGATGGGTAATAACTTCGAGTTGTTACTTGTTAGTAGTTACTAGTTAGCTGTCTGTTTGATTTTGACATGGTACTTTCTTTGCGTAATTAATTTTATCTTTTAGGTTTTTTTTTTAATTTCACAAAATCTTTAATCGTCATCAATTTTGAATCGCACTGTGTGTTTTTGTTTCGTTAGTCAACATAAATAGATACAAAAGTGAATCCTAAAATATCGCGAAATAACGAAACTGTGCTTTGACCTTTGCTGGGCGATGGTGTTTAGTTAAAGAGGCCCAACTAATTTTCCCTCAAAAGGCCCATAAACAAGTTTTAGCAATCAGGACAGTTCAAGTTGCTGACGTGTTATTTTAAACGTCAGGGCCCACAATAGTCTCACTCCCACGTGGGAACATCACGCGGTTTACTGTCTTTTCCTTTAAATATGCTTTAGCTCACGCGCCGTTGCACGTGCGGCCTCTAGCATGATCCAACGGTTTCTCGCCAGCTCAGGCCGTGATTTGCAGTCGCCTCTGGTTGAGAACACGGATTTGCTTTTCTCCTTCCTTCTAAACCAAAACATTTGAATTTTTTTAATGTAATATTCGGACACAAAACATCATAATCAACAACTTCATCACCAACAACAACAAACAACAAAAACTTATTTCTGGGTTTTGGAGTAAGAACATCTTGGTGGCATCTTCTATAAAATCATGGATGATGCAGATCAGAGTTGTAGCCCATCGCTGGATCATAGGTTTTTTTTTTCAAGAACACAAAAAAATATCTTCTTTTTACTTATTTTTACTTCTATGTTTTATACAAAACGACTGTATGAATCTATGTATAGATTGAAACTTGATTTCAAAAACTCGTAATCTTGTTTTGAAAAAACCACTCCAGGTTTCTCAGATCCTCAGCTCGTAATCGAGATACTACTCTCTTTTCTGTTTTCGTATGTTTCCGGAAAGTCTTCAACTTCTATGAATTGTAACTTCCTGAGCTATATAGTATGGTGCTCGATGGTTTTACTCACTGTGTTTAAAGGTGAAATGTGTTTGGTGTTTAGGATTTGTATTTCAACTGCTACCTGTTGATGGCTTAAGAGATACTCAACACTTGAATCTTTAAGTACATCTAGCATATATTGCTTATCTTTGCTCTATCCAAATTTTACTTGTGGGTTCAGATTCTGGACTATCAAGATTTGTGATCCTATCTCTTCATCTCAGTGGTATCAATGATAAATGTTTTGTCTTTTGTTAAATGGATAGTTAGTAATTGTGGATATCCCTTTATGATATATGCTTTCAGCTATATCAACGATCCGATGATAGTTGCTGTGGAATCTCTAGACTTAAGCAAAAAGAGAAAACTGCGTGCTGAAGAATCAGACTTGTTACCCCTACCGAAACACTTTTGTCTGGAGCAACAAGCTTCTCTTCTTGATTCTTCATGTCAATCATCAGATATAGAATATGCAGAATGCTCTTATGCCATGGAGGACACAAAAACCAGCGATGAGGCCTCCTCTTCTGCATCTTTTACAGGGCCTTCTTTGTACATGTTTAAAGACTCTATTTATTCAACCGGAAGTTCCAGTTCTGGTTATTCTACATCAAGCATAGAACAGTGCTGTTCCAAAGTTGATCACAAAACACAAGAAGATGCTCAAGACTTTACTCACATGGAATTCATTTGTCCCGACTCCGAGTTTGCGGTTGAAGATCTTCAAGAGGTTCTGAATCCAGTTGGCTCTTATATTCTTTCTTCTGCAAGGTGGAGTGTCGGCAACCAAGGTAATCAATGAAAAGCTAAAAAGAGTAATGATTTAGTGTCACGCATTGTCACACTGTGTATGGGATTCAGTTGTGATATTCTTTCACCATTTGGATTGCAGATTCCGAAGAAGCTACCACGAAACCAACCATTGATCAAGAGTTTGAGCAGTACTTTTCAACACTTATGATGTAACAACAACAACAGGAATCTACATATGTATCAGTATCACTGATCACTGTAACGTTTATGTAAATATTTCACCTTGTTTTTGGTTAGAAACATATAAACCAGACCAGAACAAACCTTTTACATGTCCCCAATGCTGCAGCCAAATGATCCATGGATGTCACCTTCAATACTATATAGTGACACAAATACTGAAACTATTCACATTGATCATTTCCCTTAACCACTTGTCCAGTGCTGATACTTAAAGGTCCATAGTTAAAGCATCCAAAAGGTGTCGAATTTCCCGGTTTTTTTTCTTCTTCAAAACTCACAACAATGGTTAATTCCACAAGCTGTGTTGCGTTGATTATTTTTTCTTTCTAAAAAAGCTAAGCAAACCACAAAGAAGACAAGATTTATTCAGTGAAACATTGATGGGCATCAACACAGTAAAAACATTTAGAGCAAATTATCTCTCGAATCATTAAAAATAAATAAAAAAAAGGAAAGAATATTTATTCAGATGGAAAAGCTCACAATTTTATACCAGTAAAAAAGAAAGAAAGAAAGCATAAAAAGAAAAAAATAGGGACATTTTTAAAAATACACTAAATTTTATAATAAATTTGAAAATTACACTCAATTTTACAGTTATTTGAAAACTACACTTTTTAAAATAAAAATTGACCATAATACTTTTTATAATTATTTAAATAAACAAATTAAAATAATATAAATTAAATTTGTAATTAATTTTAAAATAATTAAAATTTAAAATTTTAATGAAAATTCGTAATTAATTAGTTCACTATAAAAATTCAAGAAAAACTATTTATTAAATATTATTGTTGTTAATATTATTTAAATTTCAATTTATTAAAAAAAAGTAATTCAAAATTATATAATTTATAATATATATGTATTTGATTTTTTTGTAGATTTATTTTATTTTATGCTAATTTATTAATAAAGTCGATTTTTTGAACTATCGATTTATTTTTTACTTCCGTTGGCTTAATTTTCTTCTCCATCTACTTATTTTAAAACAATCGACTTATATTATGGCTAGGCCTGTAATTAATATTCGTTATCCGCAGATATCCGTATCCGTATTCGGTATCCGCTCCGAAAAAACGGATATCCGGCCAAAACAGATACGAATACGGATAATATAATCGCGGATAATACGGATACGGATACGAATACGAATATTGACAAATTCTGTAACGGATAACGGATATCCGGGCTTAAGTTATGAAATGGGCCTGTTAAACAAAATTTAGGCCCAATATGTTTTAGCTGTAAGCCTGTAACTCTCGTCTCTCTCTAACGGAGAATTAGTTTAGGGCCTTTAGGCCCAATAGTGGTTTTGTCTGTAACTCGTCTCTCTCTAATCCGGTAATCCCTAACGAGTAACGCCTAAGTCCTAACGGAGAGTCGCCGTTCGCCCTTCGCCGAGTCGGAGCCATCCTCTAATCCCTAACGCACAAGCCACAAGGAGATTCTTGCCACCGCTCGTCTGGCCTGGCCACAACAGAGGCTTCAAAATCCAATCGAAATTAGGAAGAAATCGAAGAAGAAGAAGAAGAAGAAGAAGAAGAAGAAGTTTAAGGTATCTCTCTCTCGATCTATCTCTCTCCTGATCTATCTCTCAATCTCTCTCCCGATCAGCCGATCTATCTCTCAATCTCTCTTTCTCGATCTCTCCCGACGGACCCGACCTCTCCCTCTCTCTCTCTCGACCTCTCTCTCTCTCGGGTCTCGACCTCTCTCTGTCTCGACCTCTCTCTCTCGAGTCTCGACCTCTCCCTCTCCCTCTCCCTCTCTCTCAATCTCAATCTCTCTCGGGTCTCGACCTCTCTCTCTCAATCTCTCTCTCTCTCAGTCTCAACCTCTCTAAGTCCCTCTCTCAGTCTCGACCTCTCTCGACCTCTCTCTCTCTCAGTCCCTCTCTCGCGAGTTCGCGAGTTTAGAGTATTCATTATATTTTTTTTTTACTAAAAAAGTTAGAAAACTTTCCGGATATTCGCGGATATCCGGATTTTTAACGAATACGGATACGGATATTAAATTTCCGGATAATACGGATACGGATATTAAATTTCCGGATAATACGGATACGGATACGGATACGGATATCCTAAAAAAACCGGATATCCGCTCCGTTAACAGGCCTAATTATGGCTGGTAGATTTATAACATAGTCGATTTTTTGAACTGTTGACTTATTTTTTTTGTTCATCGGTTTATAATTTTTTCTGTCTACTTTTTTATTCATGGTAGACTTATTTTATTCTACGTTGACTTATTAATAATGTCGATTTTTTGAACTGTCGACTTAAATTTTCTTTTCGTCGACTTAATTTATCTTCTACCGACTTATTTTAAAGCAGCCGACTTATATTTTGTTTGATTGGTTTTCTACATAGTCGACTTTTTGAAAATTCTGACTTTTTTTTTTTTGATTTATATTTTTTATCTGTCGATTTGTTTATTCTTTGTAGACTTATTTCACTTTACGTTGATTTATTAATAAGATTAATTTTTTGAACTGTCGACTTATATTTTATATTTGTCGACTTAAGTTTTTTTCCGTTGACTTATATTAAAACAATCGACTTATATTTTGGTTAATTAATTTTTTGCATTCTCTACTTTTTTGAATTATTTCTTTATTTTCATTTAAATGGAGATAATTATTTTTAGATATTTATTTAAGTTAATAAATTATTTACAAAATATATATATATATATATATTATTTAACTCATATTTGTAAATTTGTATTTTTTTTATGAATTATATATAGTTAAAATTCGTAATTAATTAAAAATCTATCATTATCTAAAATATTACCAAATCAACATAATTCTAGATAATTTTTATTATATAACGAAAATTCATAATTTATTTATATTTATTTTTTCGTAGTTATATAATTTACAAGTATCTAATTTTTACAGTCTAAACAGTTTAATTTTAGTTGAAAAAAAAAAGTTTAATTTTAATCTTAAAATAATATTCATAAAACTAATTAATTAAATTATTAAACTTTTGTTTTCTGAAATTTTAATTATTAATTAAGGACAAAAATGTAATTTTATATGTATATTTCCAATACTTAAAATTTTTAGTGTAGTTTTCAAAATTTTTAAAAGATTTAAGGTATACAATCAAATTAATGCAAAAAAATACCAAAATCCTCTAAATCATATATCTTAGCTTGCTCGATAATAAAGCTTCGAGCTCCTTCTCCATATGTTCTTGTCAGCTTCCTCAGTGAAATTGCAATCAACATTCCAAGCCGTAAATGATTCTTTGCAACCACCTCCTTTCATGAATGAAATAAACCTCTCTGCTTCCATTTCGTTGATTTTATTGATATTAATTTGTGGAAAAAAAACTCCTATTGATATTCTTGTGCAAATTATTTAAATTGATCATGCAAATGTGGTTTCATGTGTTTCGTTTGTATGCCCTATAGCATTTACTCCTGTTTGGTTGTATTTGAATCAATATCGCTTAATTATGTCACACAAAACCACATTTATGTTTATTGATTTTGTTGAAATACACAACTCAAAATATAATGACAGAATTGAAAAGAAAATACATGACGAAATTCGTTGCTTTTGGTTTAGTTTCATAAAGGAGAAGGATAATGAGAGATCATGTTCTTTACAAGCCAATTATGTCACCTTCATCATCGAAAGTAAGATATATCGAAGGTGAGATATCTCACTTTCGTGAGGATCTCTTGCTTGAACACATGAGTAGTTCTTCGGCCAATGTGGAGTGACGATGTCTGAATGAACTCTTTATCTTCCAATACTTTTGATTCTGAAGAATTTGACAGCTCTTTTGTATAGGCACAAGACTTGTATTAGGTGGATCCCTATTTTCGTGTGTTTTTGGCAGATGTGCATCTTTAGTGTATATTAATCAAAAAAACCTAATTAAGTGTAGTTAAGTAAAAGTAATGATGTTACAAATTGTAGTTGAATAGGGTAAGCTAATGTATATTTTATTCTTTCGAATTTTACTCTTAGCTGAAATTTAAAACCCTACTTTATCGAATATATATTTTAAGATATATTCATTTGGTATCACATGAATGAAACGTGTTGAATAATTTAAATATAATAGTCAATTATTAATAGATGACATATCTATATACAGCATAAATATAAAACTGTTTGAACAATCAAATGTCCACCTAAATATAACCTGGGCATTCGGGTATCAGCTTTTTTTTTTCCGGTTATCGGATATATTCGGGTAGATGGTTCTATACCAATTCGGGTATTCTAAAAATTTGGTTCAGATTCGGGTTCGGATTCGGGTATTTGTGTTGGAAACCAAAAGTACCCGAAATATTTTCGGTTTCGGATCGGGTTCGATTTTTTTTACCCAAATCTTTCAAAAAATAGCCGAAATACCCAAAATATCCGAAATTACCGAAAACATTGATTATTTTTTACCAAATATACCCAAAAATACTCAAATTATCCGGCAAAAAACTAAAATATTGGTTACTTTTTACCTAAATATACCCAAATATATCTGAATTACTCATAAGTATCTACTATATTCGGGTTTAAAATTCTAGTTTTGGGTATTTGAGTTATTATAAGTATAAGCATAATTAATATTTTTAGATGTAATTGTATTTCAGATACATTCGGGTATTAGATTCGGTTCGAGTTCGGTTTCGGTTTTCTCGGGTATAAAGGTTTAGGATCCATTCGGGTATTTTTAAAAATCGGTTTGAGTTCGGTTCAGATATTTTTTCGGGTTTTTTCGTTCGGTTATTCGGTTTCGGTTTTTTTGCCCATGCAGGACTACCTAAATATATAACATGGTATGAAAAGAAATATATATGCGCGTACCATATTTGTTATTTGTTAGTGACATAAGTAGATTGGTTAGTGACATAAGTAAAATTAGCTAGAATCTTCATTCGATAAATTAGACGTTCACGTAAATATAACATGTTACGGATAAAATTACGTGTATCACAACAGTTAAAGGTAAATGACAACGATAAAATTGTCTAACATATTTGTAGTCAAATCATTGTTATTTTCCTGATTTATATCAATTTCATTGTCATCTGTACAATTTTCTAAATAATATACGTTTTTAACCAAACCGAATGTTAGTGACACAAGACACTAATATAAACAAGACTGAAATTGTTAGGGAAAGTTGCAACATAAACTTTCAAACTATCTAATTTTTGTAGATCTATTTTTCATGTACAAAACAATGAAAGATTATCATTCGAGTAATAAAAACCCCCGAAACAAATAGATCATGAAATTAAAGTTTAAGAGTTCTTTTTTTGGCAAATTTTTCTAATTGTTGAAGCATATTGTGTAAACATATAAGATTATACAAGAAAAAAATGGTTTTCTTGTATGAATCTTTGTCTTGATTGAAATTTGTTTCCGAAAAACTTGTATCTTGAATCTGAAAAACCACTCCAAGTTTCTCACATCCTCTGCTCGATATTGGAATTACTTTCGTATATTCTAGAAAACTTTTCATCTTCTGTGAATCGTAACTTCATGAGCTATAAAGTATCGTGTCTCTGAGGCGTTTAGATGGGTTTTGCTCAGTATGTTTAAAGGTGAAATTTTTGTTTGGTGTTTAGGATTTATATTCTACTGGAACTTCTTGATGGCTTAAGAGATATAGAACACTTGAATCTTAAATATAGCTAGCATAGCTTCTCTTTGTTCTATCCAAATTTTACTTGAGGATTTAGATTCTGGACTAACAAAATTTGTACTTTGATAGATCCTTTACTATACCACATTTGCTTTCAGCAATATAAACGATCCGATGATAGTCGCTGCTAGGTCTAGGAAATATAACCGAACCGAAAGAATCGAATCGGAACCGAAGCGAAAAAAACGAACTGAAATTTTAAAATACTCAAATATATCCTAAATTCTAGAACCAGAACCAGAACCGGAACCGGAACCGGAACCGAACCGAAATATTTCGGGTACCCAAAAATACACGAAATATAATTATATATCCAAAAATATTAGTTATTTTTAGACCAAATAACCAAAAATATCCGAAATACCAAAAAATATCCAGAAAAATACCCGAAAAAATACAAAAGTAACCAAAAATATCCAAAATATCTGAAAGAAATTAACCGAATGGATCCTAAACTTTAGAACCGAAAGAACCAGAACTAGAACCGAACCCGAACCGAAATTGTTTTGGTTCCTATATGGATCCTAAACTTTAGAAGCGAAAGAACCGGAATCGAACCGGAACCGATCCGAATACCCGAGCGCCTAGTCGCTGCGGAAACCTTTTGACTCAAGCAAAAAGAGGAAACTGTGTGTTGAAGAATCAGACTTGTTACCCCTACGGAAGCACTTTGTGTCTGGAGCAACAAGCTTTCTCTTGCTGATTATTCATGTCCATCATCAGATATAGAATCTGCAGAATGCTCTTATGCCATGGAGCCATGGAGGACATAAAAACCGGTGACGAGACCTCCTCTTCTGCATCTGTCATAGGGCCTTCTTTGTACATGTTTAGAGACTATATATGTAACCAGAAGGTCTAGTTCTTGTTATGCAACATCAAGCATATATCAATACTGTTCTAAAGTTAATCACAAAACACAAGAAGATGTTGAAGACTTTTACTCACATGGAATTCCAAATTTGCGGTTGAAGCTACCACAAAAACCAACCATTGATCAAGAGTTTGAGCAGTTCATTTCAACATTTATGATCTAACAACAGGAAGCTAGACTGTAACCAAAAGAACAAAGCAAATGTTGTCTTGTTCAGAGTTTCTGAATCTCACTTTCTCACCCAATTGTAATTGAAAAAAAAAAAGATCTTTAAATCAGAGTTTCACAATCTATCTTTCAATCTCTCAAACACTTTGGGATATCTCCGATACGAAAAAAAAAAGAAAAAAGAAAACAAAAAGAGATCTACAACAGAAGCCAACATATTCGAATTCGAAAACAGATCGCAGTTTCATTTTAGTAAATTCCAATTTCGATACACAAACAAAGTCATCTCTCTGAAAGGTAAGACACAGATGATAAAATCTAATCTATAAGAACAAATCCTAAACATGTATCTACAGAGAAGAAAGTAAAAACCCTAGAAAAATAATAAAATCAAATCTAAAATCTCAAATCTAAGCGCAAGCTTCTCGTCGAGGCTGTGCGTAGAACAGAGTTTCGAGATCCGGTGGTTGAAAATACCCGTTCCTCGGCGGATCTCGTATCCTCACCACCATCGATTTCTTCCTCGGCGGCGGTGGACAAACAGACGCCACCGGAATCCTATAAATCCTGCTTCTCGGCGTCGTACATCCTTCCTCCACCATCTCCGTCGTCCTCTCCACCATCTCCATTCTCTCTCGATTTCGAAATCTTAAAAGAGGGAAACAAAATTTTGAAGTATGAGAAGAGGCGGTTACATCTTTGTTTTATATATCAAATAAATAAAAGTAAAATCAGAATTTTATTTTAATTAAAAAGTTTTCAGATTATTTTCCTTTAAAAAATTGCGAGGGAGAAAGGAAAAAAAAAAACGGAATCTTTCTCACGAAGCTGTTTATCGTCTCTTTCTCTAGATCAATCGGACGGTGGAGATTGTTTTAAACAGCTTAGTGTGAGCTGGGTATGGGGACGTGGAGAAATATAAGTGGTTGGTAGCACCAAATTTATGTTACGCGTGACCCTACCGCACCGTTTCAGACGCTCCACCATCATTATTGGTATATATGTTAAATATTAATTTATATTTTGTCCACTTTATAGTTATTAATAATTTAATCTGTAATTTTTCCGTTTGTGGCGGCGCGAACTTGCGCAACAAGTCCCTTTGGGCGGGAAAACAAAAAAAAAAGACTCCTTCCTTTTGCAGCGAAATCTTTTTATGTTCGTACCAATCGGTTTATAGTTTTTAAACCGAAATCGAAACCGGTTTCGTTTAATCATAGCTTCTGGAAGTAAATCACTTGGGAGGCACGTGGGCTCTATCCTCAAAATCACATGAGTTACCTGAAGAGTGAAGACCATTCATTCTGAGAGTCATTTGTCATTTGTTTACTGTACGTTCTAGTCCTATAGTTACAAAGTCAATGCAACATAGCAGAGAAAGAAATACTAATAATAATAATAATAATAAATTGTTGATTTTTGTCAAATTTTACTGTATTTAATAAGATTAAATTGATTAATAGCTTAAGGTATTGATGAGGGGACAAACAAAATTATAAAATCTAAATTTAATTAAATTGTCAAAAATATATACTAGCAAAGTTGCTACGGTAAAAAGTTTAGTAAAAATATAAAGTAAATTTCACTTCACTTGTCCTTTTTGCCCTACCTAGAAAAGTTCATTGGGCTAATACAAAAGCCCAGTATACACGTAACGACCGGTCATAAAACTAAACCATAAAACCCACAAAAAGTCTCAACTCTCAATTCCCAAGAAGAAAGCAAACGATTCGAAGGGAAAACCAAACAAATCTTAAACGGCCCAATCCGATCAACAATCTAATATATCCGTTCCGGCCCATGAAGCCCATGAAAATAATAAACATTGCCGGCGGCGAAAAGAGCTCCTAGAAGACGCGGTGGCTACTTTCTTACTAATCCTTTTCACTTGACTTGGTCTTCTAGTTTCAACATCGGTTTAATTGGACCTCAGATAAGTTCTAAATCTGATGTTTTAAAATTAAATTACAACGTAGTTTCTTTCTTAGACGTATTGTAGAGCTTATTTAAATAAAACAACAAATTTTATGTGGAAACAGAGTTGTTTGCAGGTCTTTGTTGTCAAGGAAATTTTCTTGCAATTTGTAGTTTCACTGAAATGTCAACGTATATGTGAACATGTAAAGCCTATCATATTCTGTAGTCTATATGGTGGTTATGATTATGAAAAATTAATTATAGTTATTAGGTTTACAATTAAATTAATAATTGATAAGCAATATTGCAGGTCCACTTGAATAAATAAGTTCATTATTAACAAAAACATAGTCCTAGTCCCATCCCCGCTATTTATTATTTCATTAGAGATTCAATTATCGAATTTTTGTTTTAAAAGAAAGATTCAGACTAAAGTTTTTCTTTTTTCTTTTATGACGAAAAAGAGTTTTCTCATTAACTCTCTTAAACCGGGTTCGGTACAATACTTTTTAAAGACAATTTTGCAAGTACATCAGCTTCCAGATTATTGTCTCTAGCGATGAAACTAAACCTAATTTTATGAAAGGTAGAAGAAAGATAGAGGATATTATGGAGAATCTCATAGAACTTTTTATGGGAAGTCTCTGAATTAATAATGGCTTCGATCAATTGCTTTAAATCGGAAGCGATTGAGAGATTTGGTAAACTCAAATCTGTGGTTTTTTTAAGAGTTTGGTGAACGGCGATTGATTCAGACTAAAATTATCAGAAAGTAAATGTACAAATACCTTAAAATTTGTTGTTGTAGAACAGTAACAAAATTGTCTCGTTTGTAAAATCTTTTCTAATCAAAGAGTTTGGTGAAAACTCCAGTAAATTTTTGTCTAGCAATTCATTTAATAATCTAAAACGTAACATACTTAACATTTGAATATAAAATATATTATTTCTATTATTTTTGAGTGTTTGTTATGCCATGGGAAAAAAATATCAAAATGATGTAATAAAAGAGAAATAATTGGGTTAATAACAAGGAAAATGTAGTGGGTCTGCATACATGGGTCATGATATAACATATAAGGTCATCTCATGTTGATGTTTTCTTATAATATCAATTAAGTTTTGACAAGTTAGGAAAATTCTTGAAAATATTGTTATTGTTAGTAATTAGTTTTGTCTTTCTCACCAATGACTTAACCATTTTTTAGTTAGAAACGCCGATTTGATTATCAATATTAGATACAGTAATACATTGACTTTTACGTAAATCGTTTGCACTAGTAACAGTTGTGTTTTAATATATTCGGAACTAATTTTACCTCTTCATATATATAATTTTTTTTTCTTCAATCTTTATTATTATCACTATTTACTATATTTTCATTTATTTATTTATGCAGATACATGTTTTGAATAATTAAATTGAATATATTATGGCAAGGCTAATTTTGATATCGATGATTAATTTGAATTAATAAAGAAGTACGAAAACATGATTAATTATAGCTATCAATTCTTTAAATTCAATCAAAATCCCAGAACTAACAATTAGAGAAAGAAATTAAAAGAGCAGAGATGTCAATATCAATGCCAACTAGCTGCTTTCGATATAAATGCAACAGTTCGGAGAAAATAAGAGAGAGAATTAGTCAAAATCAGAAACACCAAGTATAATTTAAATCCTAGTAATCAAAGTGACATAATACACGTAATTCCAAAAACTGTTAAAGTAGTTAATTAAGAGGAATTTCATACAAATATCTAACATTTTTAAAGGTTACCAAAGTTTCTAATTAGGACACTTGCGTTTATTGATTTTTGTTCGTATTTCTTGACGATCCACGAGTCCAATTATTTGCTACTTAGAAATATCAAAAAACAAAATACTTTAGGCTGGCAAAGAAAATCTGAATTGCAAACAGCTGTTGTTCCTCCTAAATTTCGACTCTTCTGTCTTTTTCGAAAGTACTAATTACATGGCCACTTTGTACATCGATTTCTTTTTCTACCCATATTTTCTTCTTTGTTTTAACAAATAATTTTATCACATATTTATATTCAGACAGATTCGCACTTTAGTATCTTATATTCACGTCTTAGCTTATTTGGTAAAAATACACTCCTAAGATTAAATATCTTTAATTCATAGATGTAAAATTAATGACAACATTTGTGAAAAGTATCAATAGTTAGCAACACGAGAAATAAAAAGATGTAGCAAGTTTTACTTTATAATTTATGACTGAATCATCTTAGTTTATATATATATATATATATATATATATATATCTTTTGGTGTAGCCTAGGAACTAAGTTACCAATAAAATTCAAATATATATATTTTCAAATTTGCTTATTAACTTAAACCTAATTTATCTAAGATAATTGTGATATTAATAGCGTGGTTAATAATATATTATATGAGGAAATGATTAAAAAATTGTTGAATAATATTAAATTATATGATTAATTTAAAGTTTAGATGATGTTAAAATTTTTAAAATATTTTATTTTCGTCTGATCATTTTTTTAACATAGAGATTCAATATATTACTAAAGCAAACAAAAAAAATATATAATATGAAAAGAATATATTAATATTATACTGTACTGAACTAGTTTTGGGGATCCAAACTTGAAGGGATCTAAATGTGTTAGTGTAAATTACACAATGCTGCTTTTGGTTTGTGGACCTATCTCCAGAAAGTTTGAAAATTTTGTCGATTAGTCATACACATTACCACGCGAGTTTATTTCGTGTTTAGTTTTTATGTACACGACTAAATTTTTTTTTTAAAAAAATCCACTTATTTATTATGAAATTATCTTAGCTACTCCATGTTTAACTTTGATTTATTTTTGGGATAGCTTACAAAAGATAAATGCATATTGTGATATAGATAACTAAACCATAATTAAAAACTGGTGATATAATACATGCCAGAAATTATTATATATTAGATAGATTGAAGAATCTCGAGAACTTCTTGTTACATGGGGACACCTTATGATGAAGTGATACATGTGAATCACACCTTGATTCTCGACAATGTAATATGATTTATTTATTGGTATTTAATAACATGAATAGATATCGAGATCAGTATAAATATATTTTTAATGGATTGTTTGTTTTAATAGATATCAAAATTGAAAACCATGAAGGAATCAATCTCGTTCGAGCTGCTATATTCTGCTTTCAGGACAATATATCGTGCAAGTTTCAACTTTGTAAAATAAGACACGTAATAGATCCATGAACTAGCTACCATGAACACTTGAATCAAACCAAATTAAATTTAATCGAAGTAACCGAATCGGTTTCATACTAAACCGAAATTGTAGTAATTTCAATCAAGTCCAAAACCCATATTGTTTATCAAGATTTTTTTTTTCAATAAACAAATTTAATTTATACACAGACAGGGAAGACTATTTCCCCGAATATTTTACGTGTTTCAGTGTAATTTTCGCTTCATATTGTCCAAAAGCAACTCAAATCGAATAGAAATCCGTCCAAATTTTCTTGAACTAGACTAAACAAAACGAAATGTTATTCTGATCGTTTTCAAAAATAAATCTACAATCATTTACGAAACTATAATTTAAATCATTTTTGTGTAGATATTAATTAATATACAATGAAAATAATAGGTGAATTTTCTTCGTGTTGAACAAAAATATGAACTTCTTAGTTTGTAATCGAGTTATTTATTTTAGTTTTGATTAGTAACCATGTACCGCTATAGTACAAAATGTACCGCTTTGACAATTACCAATCACAAAACGATATTATAAACGTTATCAAAAGTTTTACTTTCAATTTTTTTTTACAGTTTGCATGTATTACTATTTTTTACAGTTTTACACTATTCCGTAAAAAATTATTACTCTAACTTAACGCTAAAAAACTTGTACAGAATGTTACCAATCGAATCATTTACAATTTATATATTTGGGTTGTACTCGTTAACAAAAAAAATTGTACCCAAAGTTTTAACTATAAACATAAATTACTTAATGTTTACCTATATGGCCGGCAGAAATAAATAAACAGCTTTTAATATGGAAAATGGATGCATGATGCACATGTCATTAAATACTATATCACCTATCATATGTTCACATTCATTTGTCAACGATATATTTCACTTTTTTCTATTACAATAACCAGTGGTGATTGATAGGTCGCTAATCAGGGTAAATATTAAAAATTACAAAATAATTGGAAAATAATACTATAGAAAATTTGATCATGCTCGTGTTTCGCGTGGCCATTTTCGAAGAGTTCGTGTTCCAAGTGGAGGGCTCAGAGACATAAGCGGAAGCTTTTAACAAGTTGAAGCTTCAAGGGTTGCATATGCATGCAACAATCAATTGAGCTGGGCAGCTGGCCCATATCATTACTTTTTTATATTTTTCTATAACCGAAAATTTCAAACCAGAAATATAACTAATTTCCTAGGTATATGAATGAAAGAGTCGGTTTTTCTCCCCGCTCAAAATCATCACTCAAAAAAAATTATTAAATTCTTTTTTGAGTAAAATTTTTTAAACCAATTTGTGGTAATCCAATTGTTAAAAGAGTTATTGTGTTAGTTAAGGAATCATGTGTGTTATTGCACTGCGATTTAAATTATTGCTGATTCTTACGAATAAATCTATTCTGATTTTTTTTTAAATGTTTTTAAAGACAAATATAGAAAGTGGCGTAATGATCATTTACCCTGCCATATAGAGTTACAATTGTTATCAATCCAAAACCAAGTCAAAACTTTTTTTTGACTTTTGACTTTTGAGTTTTGAGTTTTGAGTTTTGAGTGAGTTACCATTCACAAAACAATTGTTTTCAATATAATTTCAAAATATATGGCTAATAAAATTGATGGGCAAGAATATGATCTAGACAAGAGGAGCTAATAATGTATGGATCCACGGACGAAACAGTCAAGACGATTTTCTATTTATATCGTTACAGCTATTGACATTCAAAAACAAATAATTAAGTGAGTCCATAAATTCCAATTTTTGAGTCTCAACACATGTACTTAAGTTCTTAATTATATGGTGCCCTTGGGTCTAGGAACTAGACGCACCGAAAAGTCATAAGACAAAGAAGTTTAAATGATTTTTAGTTCCTCAATAATTGGAACCAAAGAGATAGGATCGGCTTTTGATCCTATCTTCTTGTTTAAATAATTAAACCCAATCAACCAATTATTGATGGAAACAAAAGAAAGCTTGAAATCACTGTAGCTTCGACAATATTATTGTGTTTTAGACATATACGTATCAATATTTTTATTATGTATATAATTTTATGTCCCAACTTTCTATAAATTTATCTTTATATAAATGATGTTAATCAACTTGGTTTGTAACAGTTTTTAGACTTGGCAACTGATATTGAATTTAGATTTATACGATTGAAATACAAATATGCAAAGTTGAAAGTATCACTCATGCAGCCAAATTATTGGACCGAAAATATCCAAAGAAAATTCGTAAACTAAACAAAATGAAAAGTAATTATATTTGAAATATGATAGAAGAAGCTAGGTGGCTATATAAATAAATTCTACAAAAAGAGAGGAAATGTTATTATCAGTCCTGTAGATTCTCGATTTATCTAGATACGCAAGCTTGGGTTTGAGAAATAACGCATCAGTTTCTCTCGAAAATTATATCTTCTGTTTGAGAAAAAAAAAACAATCGTTCTCTTTATATAAGACTTTTTATAGGTCTAGTGGTACATCGAGAAAGTATATATTTATATACAAGGAGGTCTAAATTTATATAAATTCCAGAGTATGCATAATATTGTAACATACTCGATTTTAAATATATTTATATACCATAATTTTTTGATTGAAATTTATACTAATCTACGAAATCTGCATCTACTATTATAGGGTTTACTTGAATTCGTGTTAAACTATTATCATTTGCTAATAATACAAACTCTTCACGATAGAGGGGGAACTCTTGGTGTATTTTTTAAAAGTTTGTATACATCAAAGCTCGTAATAATTTTTGTTACTACAAGACAATTCTAATACATAAAACGCCATATCGTAAACCCATAAAATTTTCAAATTTCTCATAGATCTATGAATTGTGACATCATCTATTGGAGTTCTTTCTTTCTATGAAACAATCATATATATGATATTCCTATAAATTATAGCAATTGATGATCATATATTTGCACGAAATAAAGAAGAAGCATAGCGTAGTCACCTTCTTAATTTGACTTGTACGTTAGAACTTAGAAACACGCGGATTTTAATTAAAAAAAGTAGTTAGGAGGAGAAAACAATTAATTAATTTAAAAAAAAAAAATAGCAAATAGCTTTTAATGATCAAAAAGAGCCAGAGAGAGTTTGCTATATAAACCCCTTCTCTGCCTCTCTCTATCCCTCCCCCACACCTTCCCCTCTCTTAGCATACTCTGCTCTTCTCTCTTTCTCTCTCTACACTCGCAGTTCTGTTCAAAGGCTAAGGTAAAAAAACTTCTAAAATCTCCTTCAACGCCTTTCCGTTTCCTCGTTGCGTTTATGAACATTTCGTCGGGTTCTGTGTTTCGCTTACGAACTTCATGCCGTTTTTGGCTTCTTTTTTTTTTGGTCTAAATTTGCGTTTATTTGTTAAAAGTTTTTCGTCCACCAATTTCACCGTGACATCGTCGCCAATTCACTTATTTTCCGTACATTTATCTAAATTTGTTTGTGCTCAAATTGGTTCTTTTTGAAAATTGAAAAATGGTCACTTAAAAATAGAATTACTGCAAAGTTGAAATATATAAGCTCCTCCGGCCAAACATTAACCGGATCCATAACCGATCACAGTTACGGTTTTTTTCTAAATAGGTCTCCTATTTAAGTCAAACGGGTCAAATTATGGTCAAAACCCCGGTTTACTTTTGATTACTCTATCACTCAATACTGCAATACAACCATTTTATCGTTTGTTGTCCACACACATGTTATATGCATACACGATACATGCAAATACGTATACATATATGATCTTTTGTCTGTATAAGAAGTACTAATAATTATTAGGAGTCAATTAGTGGTTGTAATTCGCCGAATCTCTCAGTTCACGTTTTAAGAAATCTTATCCCCACTTTCTTGGGACATAAGCAACTTTGTCCATTCATTACACAAAACAAAACTATTTTGTTTCTCTCTCTCTCTCTCGAAAGTACAAATCTAATCTGAAAAAATCCAAATCGGTCATTATTATCCATGAAAAATCTCTGTGATTCAGAATTAAAACCCTTTTAAAAGTAACAAATACTTATCAAAGATTTTCGTCTCTGATCCAATCAATTGTTCCAGAAAATGGAGTTTGAGAACCGGTACGGACTTGCGACGACACACAAGTACGACTGTCTCTTGTTCGGTACGTACTCAACCGGAATAGACCAATTATGTTTGATTAATTACAATTTACAAGAATAATTTCCTGACCGGTTTATCAAAATTCTCTTTAGATTTGGACGATACTCTTTATCCTCTTAGCACCGGAATCGCAAGAGAATGTGGGAGCAACATCAAAGGTAACATCTCTTCTCTCACAAATCGATTTATTGATTAACACTTCATTTCTGAAACTGTTTTCTTGTTTTTTCCGGTTTAATAGATTATATGATCGAGAAACTCGGTATACCGAAGGACAAAATCGTCGAATTGTCTGATCTTCTCTACAAGAACTATGGAACAACAATGGCCGGTCTTCGAGTACGTGATCAATATCATCCCTAAATTTCATTTTTTGTTTTTTAACATTTATATATTTTTCGTAACATCTTTTCGTTCTTTAGGCGATCGGATATGAATTTGACTACGACGAGTACCACAGCTTCGTCCACGGTCGTTTACCGTACGACAACATAAAACCCGACCCTGTTCTTCGCAGCCTCTTGCTTAGCCTCCCTCTGCGCAAAGTCGTACGTGTCACAGTCACATTTTTATATAGTTAAATACCATACACTATATTATAGTTTGAATAGAAAATTAATCAACATTGTTTTATTCCCGTAATCAGATCTTTACCAACGCGGACAGAGTTCACGCGGCCAAGGCGTTGAAGAAGTTGGGATTAGAGGATTGTTTCGAAGGAATCATATGTTTCGAAACGCTTAACCCGACGCACACAAACGTTGCGTCTAACAATTCCGAGATTTTTGATATCGTTGGACATTTTAACCGGTATGAACCGGTCGGTTCACTTCCCAAAACGCCTATTGTGTGTAAACCATCTGAATCTGCTATTGAGAAAGCTCTAGAAATCGCCAATATTGATCCTAGCCGAACGGTATAGCAAAAACCGGATTTTTAATCATTATTTATTTCGATTTTTTTAAAGCGTGAACAACGACTAATTTGATTTATTTATCATCGCAGCTGTTCTTTGAGGACAGTGTCCGAAACGTACAAGCTGGAAAACGCGTTGGTCTTCACACAGTTCTGGTACGATTACTTTTGGTTTAACTTAACCGGAATCAAATTTAATCAAACAGAATAGTTTAATATTGGGTTTGGAATTGACTTTGGAGCTTGTTGTTTTCAGGTTGGTAAATCAAACAAAGTCAAAGGAGCAGATTACGCGTTGGAAAACATTCACAACCTGAAAGAGGCGATACCGGAGTTATGGGAATCCGACAGGAAGTCGCCGGATGTTGGATATTCCGGCAAGGTCGCCGTTGAGACATCTGTTACAGCTTAGGAGTGTTTTCGCCGTTGTACCTAATTCTCCACCACTGTCATTTTCAATTTCTTTTTTCAAATGACGTAATGTCATTTTTGTTTTTTTCTCGACTTATGTTTATAAATTTGAATAAAAATTGAGGAAATAATTTCCATCTAGTTTGTAGGAGAAATACATACTAAAATATCTTCCGGGTATCATCTAGAACTAATCATATATATATAATCTAAAAAATACGTTAAAATCAATAAGATCTCACCATATCTTTTTACTATTTATTTATTTTAGTGATACATAACCAAAAACTTTCATTTTTATATTTTTTTGATTAATTGATAACTTAATATTGTTTTTACTTGGCCTAACTTTTATTTTATAATATCTTTGAAAATCATAGAATATGATCATACATTTCATTATATAAATTATATAAGAAACAGATATATGCTATATACTTTCCACCATATGCTATAAAATGTTGATACGGTCGTATCTAATATGATTATTATATGAAACTAATCAAATATTAGATTTTGTGTTTAGTTCACAATGCCATCAGTTGAAATGGCTGAGTAATTTTTATTTAAGTAAGTATTTTATTTTATATATTTTTTTTCTTTCAAATAACTCATGACAGATGTTGACAAAATAAATATAACTCATGACAGACTTGACATATCAATTACAGTTGTTTCGAAACAGAACAAAAAGAAGTCAATAATTTCGCAATTTAATTAATGAAAAATATTTTTGCATAAAAAACTTTCACTTAGGAAAAGCATGTCGTTTTTGTGGTGACTTGTTCATGGAAACGGCACGTAGTTACTACATATTCAAAATTCTCGATTGTCATAAATAACAAATCTGGCCCATTACTGAACAAGAGATATTGTGGATGGGCCCAAAAATGTAATTAAGTGATTAACAAGAGTGTCAGTCTCTGACCGATAAGAAAATGACACGTGTCATCCTCACCAACGAACAATTATTACAATCAGACGGTCATCAATGCTCACACACTGATTCTTCGTTCTTCCCATACTCTCTTTTAATTGCTTTCAGAGAGATATTTATGTTTAGCAAAAAAATCTTAAGCTTCTCAACAAGCTTCTTCAATGGCGAATCTTCCCACCGTTCTCGTTACCGGCGCTAGTGGACGAACAGGTAATCACTGCTTCAACTTCGTTGCTGACGATTTTGATTTTAGTTCTCTTTCGTCTTGTTAGGTTTACTGAGAAAACCGCGTAATCCGTTGGAGATCATGTAGAGTTCTAGGGTTAGTGACGTTATGGCTTATGATCCAAGCATGTGGCACTTTTCCTTAGCTGTTAGTTGGAATTCAAACGTCCAAATTCTCGTCTGGGTGTGGAGTTTATGCATGTGATGATCAATCAAACCAATCTGGAATTTAATTGTGATTTTGGCATGATTTTTGTTTTGTGATGGAAATTGTGGTTGTTTTCACGGAATTGATAGGCCAGATAGTTTACAAGAAGCTGAAGGAGAGGTCAGACAAGTTTGTAGCAAAGGGTTTAGTCAGAACTCCTGAAGGAAAAGAGAAAATTGGAGGAGAAGCTGATGTTTTCATTGGGGATATAACTGATGCTGATAGCATTAACCCTGCGATTCAAGGGATCGATGCGCTTGTGATTCTTACTAGCGCTGTACCCAAAATGAAACCCGGTTTTGATCCTACAAAAGGTGGAAGACCTGAGTTCATTTTCGAAGATGGACAATATCCTGAACAAGTAATTACCATGAACATCTAAAACCTTTTCTTCGAATTTCACCTTGAGTTTTTTTATTCATTGCAGTTTAACACGTTTTGATTTTGTGTAGGTTGATTGGATTGGCCAGAAGAATCAAATAGATGCAGGTGGGTGCACTTTTCTTTCCATTTCGTCTTCACTAGTTTCTTGTGTGCTTTCTTGCATTTGTCTTGTTAAGGGTTAAAAGTGCCTAATTTGGTGAGCTTCTGTGAACAGCCAAGGTTGCTGGTGTTAAGCATATTGTATTGGTCGGGTCAATGGGTGGAACCAATCCGGATCATCCTTTGAACAAACTGGGAAATGGAAATATACTGGTTAGTGAAGATTTCTCTGTTTTCTCTTCTATTCTTTCCACAATGAGTTTGGTTTCTTATACGGCGAGCAACATTGGCCTCCTTTTGCTCAAAATTTTGGCTACCTTATATGGATTCAGGTTTGGAAGAGAAAAGCTGAGCAGTACCTTGCTGATTCTGGAACTCCTTACACAATAATCAGGTTAAACAAATTCTTTTTAGTACTTCTATTTTAACTACAAGACCCTTTTAATATTACCACGTCGAAATTCACCCAAATTCTGCTGGTTTTAAAACTTCCAGTTACATTGTGTCCTGGTGACTGATTAAGCTTTTTATCCTGTGGGTCAATGAGCGATTTTCTCCATCGTCTTGAGCTTGTTCTTACTTGTTTATCTCTGTTCTGTTTCCCAAACTTTATCTGCTGATGAATATAGAGCTGGAGGACTTCTAGATAAGGAAGGAGGTGCACGAGAGCTGCTAGTTGGCAAAGACGATGAGCTTCTTCAGACAGACACAAAAACTGTCCCGAGGGCTGATGTTGCAGAAGTCTGCATTCAGGTTTACTCACCAGCTTTTATATTCGTAATCAAATATTCACATTATCTCCTTGAATTCTTCAATCTTTTTATATATTTTCGGATCATGATCTTTTTCGTCTTAACAAGTGCAGGCATTGCTGTTCGAGGAAGCCAAGAACAAAGCTTTTGATCTCGGCTCAAAGCCAGAGGGAACCAGTGCTCCAACCAAAGACTTCAAGGCTCTCTTCTCTCAAGTCACGTCTCGTTTTTAAATCCTTATCCTTGTTGCGAATAAGAACATTTGGGATGTAATGTATCAAACAAACTAAAATAAAATCTCCGGGGTCAATTTGAAAGGAGCCCATAATAATAAGTACGTTCTTTTCAATTCGAAGAAATTATTGGGTTTGAATGTCACAAAATTTAAAATTTAAGGAACGTTTGATGATTTATTAAAAATACAGGGCGAAACTTAGAATTTCTTGTTTCTATCACCCGCTTCATTTGTCTCTCTATCGCCACAAGAAGAGAGAGAGAGAGAGAGAGAGCGATTCTCACTTCCGATATCGTTCGGATTTTTCTTCTTCTTCATCGTTCGGTGGCTTCTTCAACTGAAGCAACGATGATGTCGGTGAGGGCAATCAATGGTTGCTCCATCATTCGCATCGCCACTTCTGGCGGCGGTCCTCCCGTCTCTCTATTTCGCCACCGTATTCAGCGCCTTAGAGCGTCTCATCTCCGGAAATTCTCGAAATTAGGGTTAGATTTTCCACTGCTCCGCGTGAATAGGCGGTTTTTCGGAAATAATGGTGGTGGTGATGCTCCGAGCTTTTCGTCTTGCATTCATAGTCTGGTCGAAAGTGTTTCCGAAGAGCTCGAATCCATCAGCAGGCGCAAAGGAAGCCGAATGAGAGTTCGCGCCAGTGTGAAGTACGTTTCAGTATCCTTCGTTAAAAATATATAGAGCAGACTTTCGATTCTTCAAAAGCTGCACTAGAATTCGAAAAGTGAAACAGATTGATGAAGAGTTCACCGATTTTTTTCTTGCTTTAGTGCTTTTTTGTTGGAATGGTAGTTCATTGTGTAATTAGGTGAATCTGTAGGGTGAAATTAACAAGCTACGGAGAGGTTCTGGAGGATAAGCTAGTGAACCAGGAACTAGAGGCGGGTTTGCTTCTGGAGTTTAAGAAGGATGCAGACAGAGTGTTGTTGGCAGTTGCGCATAGACGTGATGGCAAGAAGAACTGGATGGTGTTTGATCAGGTTTCAATCGAAACTTAGTACTCATTTACATGCTCTCGCTTCGGTGTAGTGCTTGCAGATTGTTAGACTTATAGAAACTTTAATGTTGCAGAATGGTGTTACTTGTTCCATCAAACCACAGCAAATTACTTACATCGTTCCAGGTGTTTATAATTTCGACCATACAGGACTTACTGATTTTCTCCAGAGGGCTCAGGATAACTTGGTACGTCATGACTTTGTAAAATAGAGTTGTTTTTCTGGGATTTCTAGTCTAAGATGAGGTTTTCATGTTATCCATGAATGACCTTCTAGTTATTATTTCAATGCAGGATCCCCAACTGATTGAGTTTGCTTGGATCGAGTTACTTGAGAAGAACAAACCTGTGACGCCAGAAGAGTTAGCAGAGGTACTATATATTTGAGTTAATGCAGTGGTTGATCCCGTGGTTTGATAATGCTTTTAAATTTGCAGATGATATATGGTCGCGCTGATCCTCTTGAAAGCTATTGTGCTCATTTTTTGCTATCACAAGACGAGATTTACTTTTCTGTCTTGGAGTCAAAAGGTTCTCGATCAATATACAGCCCCCGGCCTACTGAACAGGTATTTCTTGTGCATTTTTCCTGAGTTATCTTTTAGGTTAGGTCATCTATGTCACTAAAAGGGTGTTCTCTGTAGCTTTTTTTCTTGGTAGTGAAATCCTATAATATTAGGATTTCGTCCATTTATCAGGTAATGCTTAGCTGCATTTGCTCCATAAATTTGTGAAATCAAGAAAGAATTCTATGTGGATGAAATTTGTAACGATACTTAAAGAACATGGCTGTAATGTAACTTGGCTTGTTGGGTGATGCTGTTATCAGGCTTGATGATATGTGATTAATGCCAAGAGATCTTGATTGTGAAAGCTTGGACTCTTCTATTGCTTGACATGATTTTTCATGAAAACCTTCTTTCTCTGATGATCTTACGTCGATCTTTTTTTGTAGGTGGAAGAGCTTTTATGCAGGCAACGCGTGAAGGAGGCAGAAGAGAAAGAGTTTCAGGAGTTTATTCAATTGCTGAAGTCTGCCAAGAAGGCGCCTAGTCACGCCAAGCCCCACAAATCTTCATGGCTAGCTGATGATAAAGTTCAAGATAAGATTGGCTCACTTGAAGCTTATGCTATTGATGCATGGGCAAGCACTGACCAGCGGAAATTGGCCGGAACGGTGAGTCAGCCATATATTTTTTCTGTGGTGATATCTTTTCAGCTGTTACTATGTGGGTGTGAAGCGACACCTCTGAAAGAATAATTTCTCAGAATGTCTTCTGTTCGGTTTTTTATTGTATGATTGTTGAAGCAAACTGTCAAAAAAAATTGTAATCATATGTTATTTTGTGGTTGCTTCATGACAGATCTTAAAATCCATGGGGTTGCAGAAAACGTCTGTCTCGGCACTAAACCTGCTCATAGATATTGGATATTTTCCTGTACATGTCAATCTTGATCTGCTTAAGCTGAATCTTCCAACCCACCACTCAGAAGCTATCACTGAAGCTGCTGAAGTTCTTCTTTCAGAATCATCTGATATTGATGCGGTGAGCACTTTACCCTGCTTTTAGATATTTGTGTTATATGAAAATATATATTCTCGTGTTTGTGGTGCTTTAGTAAAGTCTTGCCACAATCTTTCCCTTGAGGTTCAAAATGCTTACTTTCTCAGACTTTGTTTAGGTTAGGAGGATTGATCTCACACACTTGAAGGTTTATGCAATTGATGTTGATGAGGCTGATGAGGTAAATGCTTTCAAGTCTCCTATATTTATTCTGCAAGGTCTAGGTTCGAAAATCAAGTCTTATTGCTATCACATTTAATTGTGAGTATTCTTTTCGGTCTATGGAATTTCTGCAGCTTGACGATGCCCTCAGTGCAACGAGATTGCAGGATGGACGGATAAAGATCTGGATACATGTTGCTGACCCTGCTAGATATGTTACACCTGGGAGTAAAGTGGACAGGTAAGTTCGATGCATGTCTCTGATCACTATAGGAGCAAACTTTTGGGCACTCTGATTTATTAGTATGTGCTTCAGAGAGGCAAGGAGAAGGGGAACTTCTGTCTTTCTGCCTACGGCTACTTATCCAATGTTTCCAGAGAAACTTGCCATGGAAGGAATGAGTTTAAGACAAGGAGAAAACTGCAATGCTGTCTCTGTGGCAGTTGTCCTGCGTCCTGATGGGTGGTAACTCAATAATCATTGCTCTTCTCTTAGAGTTTTAATCTATCGTATGCTGAGAAGTTAAAAAGTACCTTACGACTCCCTGTTACAGTATTGCAGAATATTCAGTAGATAACTCAATCATCAGACCGACCTATATGTTGACATATGAAAGTGCTTCTGAGCTGCTTCACTTGAACCTAGAAGAAGAAGCTGAACTGAGATTGCTGTCTGAGGCATCTTTCATTCGCTCTCAATGGCGCCATGAACAGGTTGGCTTGAGTTTTCTATGGTCTGTTATCAAAATCTTATTATATAAAACATTTTTTTGCTAATGATTTTATCTCCTCTATAATTTTCAACGTGAAAGGTTCAGTAGAGGCTTCTTTGAGCATTAAGGTTCTTGCTGGTTGCTGCTTTTTTTTTTTGTAACACCTGCTTTTTCCTGGGCATACACAGGGTGCAGTGGACACAACTACACTAGAAACTCGTATCAAAGTGGTGAATCCTGAGGATCCAGAACCTTTGATAAATCTCTATGTAGAAAATCAGGCAGAACGAGCGATGAGACTCGTCTTTGAAATGATGATTCTTTGTGGGGAGGTTATAGCAACGTTTGGGTCTCAGCATAATATTCCATTGCCATATAGAGGACAGCCACAGTCAAATATTGATGTATCTGCATTTGCGCATCTTCCAGAAGGACCCGTACGTTCCTCATCCATTGTCAAAGTAATGCGTGCTGCAGAAATGAATTTTAGATGTCCTGTTCGACATGGAGTGCTCGGAATTCCTGGTTACGTTCAGTTCTCATCTCCCATTCGTCGATACATGGATCTTACCGCACACTATCAGGTAAACCTTTTTCACCATCATGTGATTTAGATTTGATTCTTTCTGACAATATCTTAATTGAATGATCTATTTGGATATCAATGGAATCCAGTACACGTCCTTGTGATTTCTGCCTTATCCTTCATTTGAACATTAGCCACTTCAATAATGTGGCAAAGCGCGTTGTTTGAAATACAGATTAAGGCTTTTCTTCGAGGAGGTGACAATTTTCCATTCTCGGCTGGTGAGTTAGAAGGTATAGCAGCATCTGTAAACATGCAAAGCAAAGTGGTGAGAAAACTCTCAAACAGCAGTCTCCGCTATTGGGTAATAGAATTTCTCAGAAGACAAGAAAAGGGTAAAAAGTACACTGCATTGATCCTGAGATTTGTCAAAGACCGGATCGCATCCCTTTTGTTGGTTGAGGTAATTTTTTAATACCACCGAATTTTTTTCTCATAATTAGCGGTTTAGATAAGTTGAATAACTGGTAAAATGTTTCCAGGTGGGTTTTCAAGCAACCGCGTGGGTGTCAGAAGGAAAACAAGTAGGAGATGAAATCGAAGTTCGAGTAGAAGAAGCTCATCCCCGCGACGATCTTATTCTTCTCAAAGAGGTTATTTAAAGAACTAAAAATACATAGTTCCTGGAAAATTCATCAAAACTCAGGTTTCTCAAAATATGGAGAAGCCTGAAACTGATAGAGAGCTTGTGTTTGCAAGAGAGGTAACTAATCTTCACTCATATTTTAACTTCGGCTCTTAAAGAGAAGTTTTTGTTTCTGCATCCTAAGCCTCCATACATGAAATCGATGAATCATAGTCATAGACACTAGTTTGCTCTTTTTGGTGATAAGGAAACTTGCTGATGGACGCAGCCAATGGTGGCTCGAGCTATGATCTGCTTTAAGAGTTGAGCACATGGTAATATGGTACGCACTATAGGGTTCATACAATTTTACATCATGTTGTTATTGTAAGTCAGTATAGGAAATTTGCTTTTGTTCTGTAGAGCAAATGAAAAAAAGGAATGTGAATATACTATTTCAATGTTGAATGATCGATCTACTAAAGTCTTAAACAGAGCTCGAAGGCCTTGAGAAAAGTATCCATTTGATATATAGGATCTTAAGATTGTTTGTTTCTTCCAATTGCGTGGCTTGAAGTTTAAGCTAGGTCAGATATAATCATATGGACTTCACATTATTGAGGCCTTAACTCTAGGCTTAAGGTATCTATCGATTATGTATTATATTACCTCTTGAAATATATAACCATTAATTAGAGGTTAAGCTTGTTGTCGATTAGTTTTGGTTTCGATTTTTGTTTATTTAATCTTTTAAATAATGATGTTTTTCTTTAAAATAAGATTGACCGTTGATTTTATCTTAAAAAGACAGATTTAGTGCCCGTAAAACCCATAATTAGATATGGAATTATATCTCCAAACACCACATCCACATGGCTGTCTACATCTAATATCGGTTGACCAAAAAACAATATGTGATTTTTATTATCTCTATTGATAAATCAAAACTTGCAAATACTCTATCAAAACTCGATCTTATATGCTATAATGATTGAACCAAATGAGATGGTAGCTTCTCTTATTCCACGTCTAGTATATCTGATTCAATTTCCAACACAAGAAAATATTTCCTTGTAAGATAATGCTAAGTTGGGATTAAATGTGAAGCAACACACATTTTAAAGAATATTTTCATGTTACTATGTTCCTTGCATTATGTTTTCTAACCATTAATACCAGTCACCGACTAGTTGATAATTTGATATTTACGAAAGAATAGTTATGCATGCATCAAATTATAAACTCATACTTTATTTCATTCATGCATTTTTGAACGACGGCTAAGCTAATTGACAGAATAAAAGATATTCAAAGTGATTCTATAGAACCAAGTTAACCAACGAGATGTATGTAACTAGAACCAAAGTGAATCTAAAGTTTGTATTTCTATGATCAAAGGAACGTATTTCCAACTGGGAATGAGTAAAACAAGAAGGACGGTTTCGATTATACATCGGGAAACACAAATTAGTGCTCTCTATGTCAAGTGGTACGGACGAAGTGAGATCTAAGGATTTGTTTGCTTCTATAACTACCCTAACAAATAGTATTAATTGCACATGCATTATTTGATCTTTACTAATTTATCATAAAGCTATTACGTAAACATATTGATAAATACTTAATTAACATTAACAACATCATTTTAAAAATAACTCGCATGTAGTAAAATTCAATAAATTGTCGTCTAATGACATAAATGATTAGTTCTAGGTGAACATTCTTGGAAACAATCACATGTGCTTCTTGGAATTTTACTTGAAAATAATCTCTGACTTTTGTTGACTTCTTGTTTAACTACGTTCAATTACAGACGATTTATGTGTGACAATGTAATTAGAATACAATTTGTAAAATCGACAAAACCCCAACAAGAGTGTGAAAACATTTATGGTGTACGTAACGTAGTAATAGGAAATATATAATAAATGTGGAAGCCCTAAAGGGAAATGGCTTACGCACCTTGAGATCAATTATTTATAGGATTTAAATAATTGTAAAATAGTGGCAATAAATGAAGCCACATGGATATAGTGGTCGAATATTTTATAAACAATTGTCATAGTATATAATTAATAGATTATACCCCTTATAAATTCTGTATACAAATCTCGTAAGTTTTTTTAATCTAAGGCATATATTGTTAGAAGTTAGTTTCAGAGATAAAAAAAAAATATTGGTTGAAGCGATTTCAAAATTTCTGGTTGATAAAAATAACCTTAATTGTTGATATCTAACTCGTATTAGTATACTAATATAATGTGATCTTCTGTACTTTTCTTTATGTATTTCTGTATCAGAACGTATTTACATTTTTACATTACATATTCAACAAACACATATTTTTTTTTTACAACAGATCAAACACACATTTTTCGAAATCAACACACACATTTATTCAAGTGGTTTTTAACCCACTTAAATATCTTATTGAGATCGCGTAATTATGAGTAATTTATATGCATAGGTATGTATGTGGTAAAACGTGACGATGGCCCCCGCAATCAGTTGAGGCCCAACTGCATCGACGCACGGCCCTGTTAAATGTGATACCGTATTTTCCGTGTTCTTTATACGGACACTCTCATTTATATTTCAGAAATATGAAGCTTATAATATACTGTAATACTTTATTAGCAACTACTCCCGTTTTAATGTCTACTTGTCTTCTCACTAATATAGATGGAGATTTCATTCCCGTTATCAAGTTTTTGTAACCATTTATCTTTGCTCAATAATTTCAAAATTACGTGGGACTTGGATCGGATCGGAGGGTTTGATTCATGTGGGACTTCTAACTGGCCACAACTCGCAAAATTGACCAAAGAAAAATGCATGAGGTGCCCATGTGCGGACCACGTGCGTTTACTATCTATTTGGCGTATACACAGACCAAAAGAAAAAAAAATCATTATTATTAACTGAGCTGACTAACATTGAATAAACAATGTTGCATTTTTATTGAATTTTGGTATTTTTTACTGTGTTAACATTTGAAATCAATGTTCGATACAAAAACAAACAACCTTAGTTAATGTATTAGAAGACATTATAAAGAAAGAAAAAAATTGAAGATGAAAGATTTGAATTCTGACGATGTTTATTTATAGCGAAGTCGTCATATTATAACAATTTTTAGTTAATTAGTTATCAGTTAAAGTCAGAGTGACGCATATCGCAGACCTATCCCTATGCTACGCGCTATGATTCCCGAAGACTACTACAATTTCGGCCGCGAGTATTGAGCGCGTAAGAATAATTCGCATCACGTGCGCGTGGTGAGGACTTTAATAACCAAAGCCACGTAAGCCGCCGGAATGGTTAGTTACTGGGCCAAGACGCATCTTTATTTGGGCCGATTAATTAATATCTAACAACGGCCTATTGGTTTTTTTTTTACTTTTACTAAGAGAGCCGATTACTTTTTTTTATTTTTTTATTTTTTTTTTTTTAAAGGTGGGTACCTGTATAATAAAATGTTGATGTAATTCTTTTTTTCATTTTAGATGATTCACTTTTTGTTAAGAGACTTTTAAGAACCAAAACTTTTATGTAACCTCCATCCTGGGAGGCAGACGTAATGGTTTTTGGTTCAGAGGGAGTGTATTTTTTTATAAAAAAAAAAAGAAAAAGCTCTCAAGATTTTTTTTTGTATTGCTTTACAGAAAGTCAGAAACCAAGTGTTCAGTTGTTCTTTTGCATTTTTTTTGGAGAATAAGTACCAAAGAGTTGATATTTATCATTTTTATAATTATAAAACATAACTTTCGTACTTTTTGGAAATTGATTATTTTTGCTCAAATTTAATATTGGAAAAACAAAGTGATTGAACACTTTGATATGCATTCTCGTGAGTTCGGTGAAATATAATAGAAATATATATTAGATCCACGAGGGGGAAAATGCGAAATTAACAATATTGTTTTGACGTTGATAAATTACACTTAATATTTTAATTAAAAAAAACTTAAATTAGAGAAATAATAAAATAAAGCCGTAAAGTCATTTGAAGGCTTCCTCTCTCCCTCCATAAGTAGCCTTCCTACCTTCCCTCTCCCTCTCACAATTCTCTTCTCTCTCTCTCTCTCTCTCTCTCTCTCTCTTTCTCTTTTTCTCTCTATTCCAAAAACCAAACCTTTTTCCGTACTAAAGTAAAAAAAATGGCGGCGAGAGTAATAACACTAATGGCGGTTATGGTGGTTACTGCCTTTACGGTGAACGCCAAAATCCCCGGAGTTTACACCGGTGGTCCCTGGATCGATGCTCACGCCACCTTCTACGGCGGCGCTGACGCTTCTGGCACTATGGGTGGGTACACTCACTTCCTCTTCTTTTATCTTTGTCATCATTTTACCCTAAATTTTTTCTGTTTATCAATTCGATTATTTTTCTTGTTTTCACTTTTTACCTTAACCTTTCATATTACCCTTGAATCAGAAGGTTACTAGTCCTTTATTTTTTTGTATCAAAGGTTTTTACTTTAGCTTCCTTAATATTCTGTAACTATAGAATCAACATCTCCAAATGCAACATTTCACTATAATTTACGTTCTTTTAAGACAAATTTCACAAAGTTTAACTATTTTAAACCCATAAATGTTTCCACTATTCACTGTATATATTCGATATATATGTAGGTGGTGCGTGTGGGTACGGGAATTTGTATAGCCAAGGTTACGGTGTAAACACGGCGGCTTTAAGCACTGCCTTATTCAACAACGGTTTGAGTTGTGGCTCTTGCTTTGAGCTCAAGTGTGTCAATGATCCAGGATGGTGTCTTCCCGGAAACCCATCAATCCTTATCACTGCCACAAATTTTTGTCCTCCAAACTTCGCTCAAGCTAGCGACAATGGTGGTTGGTGTAATCCTCCTCGTGAGCACTTTGATCTCGCCATGCCTATGTTTCTATCCATCGCTAAGTATAAGGCCGGTATCGTCCCTGTCTCTTACCGCAGGTACTTTTTTCATCTCTCTCTATATATACTCTGTTTTCACTAAGTTTCTCTTTATACTTACTCTCTGTTCTCTTTTTTTTCTCTATACTCTGTTTTAGCCTTCTTTAAGTTGCAACCTCTGAACATTCCGGAGTCTTAATAACTGTAACGCCTAACTTAAAATACACTTTTTTATGGATATGTTATTTGCTAAATAAAATCCTCTTTATTGTTGCTTAGCTATGTAACGAGACCGATCCAATGAAACCGCCTAATGTTGCTCAGTCAAAGATGTAAAGATATTGCTTTTGCTTCAGAAGTAGTAACTTTTTTTTAATTAGGATCCCGAATCTAAGAATCTGTGAGCCTGAAGATTTTCAGAGCCTTCGCATGTTCACTCTATTCTTTATTCCATTTTTTACTTAATTTCCCGAGAAAGTTGCTTCTTTTTCTCGGGAACGAAACATAAAAAGTTTTTTTTTCTATTAACGTACTGTTTTAGTTGTGTATATGCAATCACCTTTTCTGTCTTTTAGTCTCTTTAAAGCCCATAACCAACGAACCTAACCTTTCCATTTGAAATTACCAAAACACCCTTGAAAACCGGGTCGGTTATTAAATCACGGATCCGGGTAAAAAAAATTCCCGAGAATGATTCTCATTTACACGTCTCGATCCCTTAGTTAGGATCAGAAACATATTTTTGCCTTGAAGTCAGCCGAGTCCCGACACTACCTCACTCCACCCCATACATTTGCCGGGTCATCCCCATAACTCAAAACCAAGTCGGGTCACCAAAACATACTAGATTAATATACTCCACTATTTATTTTATTAGATTTTTGCAATTTATTAGTATAAGTAGAGAATACATTTTCAGACATAACTAACAATGTATGTATTTTGGGTGTTGCAGGATTCCATGTAGGAAGAAGGGAGGTATAAGATTCACAATCAATGGGTTCAAGTTCTTCAACTTGGTGCTGGTCACTAACGTAGCCGGAGCAGGAGACGTCAAGAAGGTGAGTGTGAAAGGAACCAACACACAGTGGTTAGATCTGAGCCGGAACTGGGGACAAAACTGGCAATCCAACGCAGTTCTTATCGGCCAATCTCTTTCTTTCCGAGTCAAAACCTCCGATGGTCGAAGCTCCACATCCAACAACATTGCTCCGAGTAATTGGCAATTTGGTCAGACTTACTCCGGCAAGAATTTCCGCGTCTGATTTCTCCAAAATAAAAAAAGAATAGCGTGTGCGGAAGATATTGATGCTTTTTTAATCAAACATATATATATATATATATATATATATATATATATTTACGTGTCTTTGATTTAGTTTACGATTTGGAATTGGGGTTTTACCATTTTTCCCTTATTTTCTCAGGGAAAGTATTGGGATTGCTTGGTTTGGAAGTTAGGGTTTTACTTTAAAGATTAGGATTATATTGTGTGTTTTTGTTTTTGTTGGTGTGTTGTGTCTTTGTTTCATATGTAGAGAGGCTGAAGCGGCTGCAAAAAGAAAGGGTTGGGATTAAGATAAATGTAGCCCGCAGCTCTCTTTTACGTACGTTCTGATTGTATTAAGTATATATATTATGAAGAAAACATGGATCTTCGATTTATATAAATAAATATTTGGCTATTTTGTTTCGGTAACTAATATTTTACTAAATATATATGTGGTGGGATATTGCTTATGTGTTGGTTTACGTTTGTGTTGAAATTTGCTTGTCCTGATTAACTGTTTATATCAAACTTAAATTTATTAATATATAAGTATGAGTATATAAACAAATGAGTGGGTAGTTGACAAAACAAGCAAAACGTTAATGCAATACAAAATAACTCGTTCGATCGGACTATGTTTGTATATAAAATTTTCAAAAGGTATTTGAAAATAGATCAAACATCATGTTTGTTTTTGTATTTGAGTATCATCCTCATCCATATATATTATTCGCGTTTTTAAACACCGTTTCTAAAACTCGAGTTGAATCGATGCACGTAGTACCTATATATAATGTTGCTATACATTGAGATCAGTCAAAACTCAAACCTATAAACGCACAGAATCTACAGATTTATACGGTCCAGAATTCCGGGATATACGGTGTACCATACGTATTTTAGTATGTACTTACGTGAGAGGTGATGTATCAAGGAGTATGGAATTCATGTGATGTGATGTAAATGCATTACACCATCATCATGTGCAACCTGCGCTCACAAATTTATTAGAGAAAAATAACAAAAAGTAATATAAGATATTGAATAAGATTTTACAGAATCTTATCTTAATTATATTCTGATAATTTAGTAGATGGACCAACCAATGTATAATGCTTTTTTAATCTATAGATATTTTGTTAGAATATTTTTGCATCTTTATCCCATGACAAAGTTTCATATGCTAAAATTTAGAATTTTAGATGCATCCTATTTAGATAGCATCAGTCCATGATGTAATAACAAAGGCGTAAAAAATTGTTTTCTTTAAAAATGATGTATATGTTAGCTACCTTACATCAATATATAAATAAATGTATATCTGCAAATAATTGTTTTGAGTATATCTTATGAATGAATGTTATAAAGTTTTACCCAATATCTACTTCTTACTTTTATCTTTAAATCACCTTTTGTTAGTCTAAATACATCAATTAGATCTGATGAATCATAAATAAATAACAAAATATGTAAAAGAAATGCCTCTAAATACCCATACAAACAAGTGTCATGGCAAGAAATACTACCAAAAATAATGTTTTGCCTTCACTTAATCAAAAATACTTTAATTATACTCAAAATAGTTGTCATCTCATGCAAATGTAAAGAGACAACCTCTCACACACCCCTAAATCTAAATCTAAACTTTCAAAACTCCTCTTCTTAAAAACAATTTCGTTTCAATTATTTTTAATTCAAAAATAAGTTATATTACCATGTTTACCCTAACTAAAATAAAGAAATTACAACTAATACATAAGTTTAATCGCTCATCGCCCACCCATCCGAAAACAAAACAAAACCCGTTTCTGTTTCTCTACACTCGCGACAAAATCGAAAAACTCCCACAAAATCTTTCAAAATCCCAACCGTTTCTAATCTCTTCTTTTTCACCACCTCATAACTAGAGACAGAGAGAGGGGTTCGACTTACTCGATTGTTGTGTTCGATTGATAACATTCAAAATCCGGTTCTGTTTCTCTCCACTCGCGACAAAATTGAAGAACTCCCACAAAATCTTTTAAAATCAAAATCGTTTCTCTTCTAATCTCCTCTTTTTCATTCACTTCGGCAAACTAGGTATAACTAGAGACGGAGAGAGGGGTTCGGCTTACTCGATTTACTCGATTTTTGACTCGATTGTTGTGTTATAACTCGTGGGCACGAAAATGGTGAAGACAAGGTGGGGAAGAAAAAGGATGGAGATTGTTCGAAATGCAGAGGTAGAAGGTCTTGAACCTCATGTAGAAGACACTCAAGACGGAAAGAGGGTTTCAGCTTCGGTCACGGTTGTTGAGGAAGTCCTCACGAATGGAGAGGTAATAGAAAAAGGAGAAGAGAGCGAGCGATCTCCGGTTCAGATTGGTGAGGATGTCGGACGCAGTGAAGAAGAAGGAGATACAAATGATGGAAGAACCAACTCAGGAACAAACTTGGCAACAAGTTCAAGCCGAACCGTGAGCGATCCCATCGATTCAATGGTAAGTAGTTGGATGCGATTGAATAGGTAGAACTAGAGAACGTTTTAAGTAGGAAGAGTTTCGTGATTTGTTTGCATGTAATACTAGTATAAATACGTAAAACTAGGTAGAACTAGGTAGAATTATTAGTCTTGAAAAACAATTGAAAAGGTAGAATTAGGTAGAACTAGGTAGAATTATTAGTCTTGAAAAACAATTGAAAAGGTAGAACTTGGTAATACTTGGTAAAACTATTGTGTTTTTGTAATACTAGTATAATTAGGTAGAACTATCAATAGTTTGAAAAATTTCTGAAAAATATAACTTGGTAATACTTGGTAAAACTGTGTCTTGCAGGATTCCGAGGAGGAACCAACAACATTACAACCTCTAAGAATGTACTTCCCGCCGACAGAGTATAGGAAGAAAATTAAGCTATCAACGAGGTGCTATATACATGAAGCTTTGACAACGCTAGAGAGTTTGAATCATCCTCTGAATAATGTTGAGAGAAAATGGTTTGAGAACTATCCACAATTCAAACACATCTTTCACATGTTAAGGGACAAAAATCACAAGGTTATGGGCATGTGGATGCTCCTTCTTCTTACGACATGCATCGAGAAAAAAAAAGAAGCTTAGTTCATCGTAAATGGTGTTCCCATCTGCTACGGTATAAAAGAACACACTTTGATATCGGGATTAGACTACCGCAATTATCCAGTCGATTAAAAGAAAACGGGAAGTATAAACTTTGTGAACAAGCATTTTATGTCTTCAACAATTATACATCAAGACGTAAAAGAAAAGCTAGTGCAAATGGAACGTTCTCGAGATAGGTTGAAGATGGCGGTCCTCTACTTCTTATCCAGCATTGTTATAGCGCAGACAAAGACTGGAGTAGATGCTACGCCCGTGGATGAATTCTTTCAAAGAGCGGTGAATGATCTTAACTTCTGTAAGACGTTTCCTTGGAGGAGATTATCATTTGATCACATGCTAGGATCGATCGCGCACACGATGGATCATTTTGGGGGGACTATCACAGAAGGTGCATTATGACTAGTTCCAGGTTTCTGTATTCCTATGGAGGTAAGTAAAAATTATATGAGGTATTGATCATTGTTACTAGTTCTTATAATTGAAGCTAACTCCAACTATATGTGTGTTGTGTAGCTTTTAGCATTTGAGGCAATTCAAGAATTGGGGAATAAATTCCGAGAAGATAATCTGGACGCAGACGTAAATTATCCTAGGATGTGCAAAAAATGTTCAAGAAAAGCGAAATGAAAGGGTTTTTTCTTTCGAAAATAAATGATGAACTTGGTACAACTAAGGTTATTTATACTAGTTATCCTTTGCATATGAATTATTGTGGGTTGTTATGTTTTCAATATTTCTTTATTGTTTACGTTCACAGGACATTGATAGTATCCTAACAGTTATCGATGAAGAAAACTCTCTTATGACTGAAATCACAGAAGAAGAAGATGATGATGATAAGCATGGTGTCGTTGTTGACAGTTGGATGAAACATCTTCATAAAGGATATACCGTATCGTTTGGAGAGATGTGCAACCAAGATGTGTAGTCCCGATTAGGAGAGGTACCTGGGAATGCGGTGAACGAAAAAATAACCGCCATTGATTTTCAGGGAAACCCGACTATAGCTGAATTGGTGGATCTTATAAACATAATGAAAAAAGAAATGGGAGAACAGATCAAAGAAATTTTGGACAATGTTGATGGGTTGGACAAAAGAGTCGCACCGTTGGAAGCTTTTGTGAAGGAGCAATTAGGAGAGAATGTAAGATTTTGTAATACTTGGTAATACTATAGTATAATAGTTGGTAATTCTTGGTAATAGTAGAGTATAACTGTATTCGATTGTAGGCGCCTGCAGACCCATCAAACGAGGATACTACTGATTTCCCAACCCCACCAAACGAGCATGTTGGTCCTTCCCAAGAGAAAGACATTGATATTAACAAAAAGAAGGGTGTTAAACGGACTGGAGTGGAGAATAACCCGAGTAAGCGAGTGACAAGGTCAAGGAAAAATGTGGAGTGAAGACTATATCTTTGTCTTATGGTGGTTGTTTGTTTGGATTGATGGGTTATGTATTTGAATTCGTAGTACTGCTACTATTTGCTCATTTGAATTCGTACTGGTAATACTTGGTAAAAGTATGTTGTTTGTTTTTAAAATTCGTATTACTAGTAATACTTGGTAAAACTATGTAGTAATACTGGTAATACTTGGAAAAACTATGTAGTACTACTGGTAATATTTGAAAAAACATAGGAAGAACAAAGATAAGTCTTACAAAACAAAGATAAGTTATACAAAGAAAGAGCACAGATAAATCCAAGATATCAAGGCATAGGCCCAAAAAGCTTTTCGATTCGACTCACAACATCCGCCACTAACTCTTTCAGCTTTACAATCTCTTCACCATTGTTTGTCAGCTCCTTGCGCATTTGCTCCATCTTCTCGGACTGTTCATCAACCTCCTTCTTTAAACTAGTCACCTCTTCTTCCATAGCTGCAACCCAAATTTTTCGAATGTGGAAGCCATTATTCTGCACATAAAAACATATATTCCATCACATATTCATTGCAATATTGCCATTAATCTAAAACTGATGTCCTCTCATCTCAAACACATTGCATGTAAAGTATCTCCTTCCTAACTCCGCTTCGGTTTGAGAGGTCTCCTCGATGATGCGTCCACCACATGGACATCTTTTAGGAATGCCATAGTCACCATCGGTTATGGCATAATATCTGTTGAATAGCTCATTCTTCTTCTGCATGTCACTGTAATATGAGTCCTTCCCCTCCATGAGTTTGTATTGTTTAACCTTAATCGAAATCAAATAACAACAATCAATGACAATTGAAATCAACCAGAATCAAAATCGATTGAGAAGCTTACCCAAAACTGAAATCGATTGAGATGCTTACCCGAAACCGAAATCTATCGAGATGAGAGAACTAAAGCTTACCATCTCAATCAAAATCGATTGAGATGAGAAAAAAGCTTACTCGAAACCGAAAACGAAATTAAAATCGATTGAGATGATAGAAAAGCTTACCTGAAATCGATTGAGATGCTCAATTCGAGAGAAAATGAGAGAAAATGAAGAATGAAGACAAGTGATTTCTTTCTTTCTTTCTACTATGTAAAGAAATAAATGGAAGGAAATCCAAATTCGATTTTAGGGTGGAGCGCCAATTTTGGAGAGACATTTGGGAGAAATTTTCAATTTTTTAAAGATATTCTTCCACGTGCGCCGTCTTTTGCTCACATGTGCGCCGCCAAAATTTACACATAGTTATACAGAATATAGTAGTTCTACCAACGTTCCACATAGTTCTACATTGCATGTTTTCTATTTTAATTAGTATTACGTACAGTTAAAATTTGTTTTTTTTAGTTTTACAGTTGCTTTTAGTCGATTACCATATAATTCTTAGTGTTTTATGCATTAATATGTTAAAAACCTAGATTTCTCTAACTTTTTCATACTAAGTAGGTTATTATTTAAAAAATAATTTTAAAAGTATAAGGAATATATTGTGTAGATTGTTTCATAACAACCTAATATGATATAGTTTCGTAATTTCTTTTTTTAATACATAATGTAACATTTATTTATGTCATTAACAACGCCAATAAGAAAAATATATCATATTAGATTTTGTTAAAAAAACATAATTATTATTTTTCTATTATCCAGTTTTTTCTTAGTTATGCCAGTATTACTCAATAGTCAGTGAACCAATATATAATATTACATAATGGAAAACCAGTTTTACGTAGTTTTCCCGAAACCAATATATAGTATTACATAATAGAAAACCAATATTTCTCAATTATCACAGAACTAATATATAGTATTACATAATAAAAAAACAATTTTACGTAGTTGTTCCGGAATCGATATATAGTATTACATAATTTAAACCAGTTTTACGTAGTTGTCTCGGAACTAATATATAGTATTACATAATAGAAAACCAGTTTCACGTAGTTTTCTCGGCACCAATATATAATCAAACACTACTACAATTTCCAAAAAACAACCACTGGAGTCCTTGCCTCGGCCGTCTTTTATTTTGCGTTGTTGGACGCCTTTCTTTCCAGTCGATGGAAACCTTTTAAGTTTCTTTCTTCCCTGTTTCTTTTTTCGATCCGGAGGTATGATTTGTTTGCTTTTGATGTCATCTGCGACATCCCATTGAGATATATCCGACACTAAATAAATGTTCTTGTAATATGCCATTGCCCACATCTCCGTCCAATAATATTTTGAACACAACTCATGTAATTGGATATCACGACCTTTATCTTCATGCCTTAGGAATTCAATGAAAGCGGCTAGAGCATGCACACAAGAAAACCTTTCAATATCGAACACCCTGCAACTGTAACTTTTCAAGAGCAAGTTCACCAAATAAGGTTTTCCATCACTACCAATGACATTGTATTTAAGCTCGAAAGTGTTTAGCTCTGTCACAATCGATTTCTCAGCAACAATCCATAAATCGTGCATGCAGTTCTCCACAAAAGGCTCCAATTTATGTTCAATCGATCTAGCCACAGCCTCCTTCTGATGTTCATTAAACCACCAATTAGAAAATGTTTTAATGATTGCATCAATCATGGGTATTAAGGAGTACTTCCTTGCGTCCTTAAACACACTATTCAAAGATTTCACACAGTTGCTTGTGTCTAACTTGTATATTTCTCCTGGAAAACAACACCTTGCCCATTTTTCTCTCTCGGTACTCTCTTTCAGATTCTTGGCCGCAGAAAGATATCTCGTCTTAAAAGAAATATAAGTACAATTGAACTCAACCACTGTGTAATGCCTACTGCACTCGATGAATCTCCATGTGACTACATCTTTGTTGACGTTAGAAGCATAACTTTTCACATTTTGAGACAAATGCCATATACAATATCCATGATGAGCCTAGGGATACACATTAGCTATGGCGCTGATGAGCCTTGCATTTCTATCACTGATAAATACCAATTCGGAAGAGTCCGCTACAACGGTTTTCAGCATCTCTAAAAACCAGGTCCAACTTGCATCATTCTCACCATCAAGTACACCAAATGCTATGGGATAATGGTGACGATTAGGATCTTGAGCTGAGGCAAAAATTAGTACACCACTATATCCATTCTTGAGAAAAGTTGCATCCACAGTTATCACTTTCTTCATTACTTGAAACCCTTCAATGCTAGCTCCCAAAACTATGAATAAGTACTTGAATTTTTCCTTCTCATCCAATTTCACACGTGTTATTGTACCATGATTGACCTTTTCTAACATGTGCAAATAGCAATACAACATCTTATAACTTTCTTCAGGGCTACCACGCAAATCACTAACAGCTTGATTTTTCTCTCTCAACGCTGTGGAGTATGATACATACACACATAATTTTGTCTTAACAAGATCCATGATAATTTTAGGAGTTGGAATTTTCATTTGTCCTGGATAATCATCATGCAAAAGAGCTGCAACTAATTGTGGTGTGCCTTGCCTCTTCATGTTGTTGTTGCTTCTACTCTGACTAGCCCGAGAACATGTATGCATCTTGGTGTACCTTCTAGTCGAGAAAATATCTGTCTTTGAAATCCTTGCAGCTCGTAAACCCCATTTACAGATTTTTTTAGTACATTTTAGCTCTAAACGTCCCGGATCCGAGTTTTTAACAATAAAACCATAACTGTTAACAAATGAAGTTTTATCCACCACATCTTGCAATGCCTTCTTATTTAGAAATTCTTGACGTAGACTCAAATCTAAACCGTCTTCCCATGATTCTATAAACTGACTAGTTTCTACAACAGGTGAAAGGTCAACATATTCATCACCCATATCTGATCTACCCATACCGTTATCCACACATTCATCACTTGATACAATTCCACCATCTATGATACCTTCATCATTTGCTTGTTTTTTTTCTACTTACAGAGTCATGACATTAGCTCTTATTTCATCATCAGTTGACTTGTCATAGTTCATACCAAAAAAACTTTTGTCCGCTCTTAACAATCGCTCTGGCAGTTCCGAATTAGTGATGACCTCCACAAACAAAATACATCTACGGTTCTCTTTATCAATGGACGTTAGATAAACATACAGATCCTCATCATCAAAAATAGTTCATTGTTCCTCACATCCCACCAGTAATGGAATGTAACTCAATTGCAATTTAACCTTACTTTCATCTAACGCAAGCTTCTTGTATATCCTGGCTTCTACCATCGACAAAGTTATCTCCTCCACTGATGTCTTCAACATTAAACTATACATGCGACCTTGGCATTTAAAATGTATGCTGGCATTGTTGCTCATTGTATCCTGCCAAAACAATATAAAAAATCAATCAGTAATACTAGTTTTACTAGTTATACCACATTTATCAATAATACCAGTTTTACTAGTTATACTACATTTATCAGTAATACCAGTTTTGCCCAACTCTCCTATCGCAAGAACTCAAATTGGATTGATCGTTTCGGGTTCTAATCTACATTTCACGACGATTCAACCACTGAAATCCATTTGTTACCAATTTAAAGTCCTAATCGACCCATATACAATGGTCAAACACCCAATGTGCATAATCAAATCCAATTCAAATATCAATTTGAAACTAAATGTGGATTCAATTTCTCAATTCTTTTCTTCAAGATTGCTTAGGTTGAAGAACATACCTGGATTTTGAAGTTCAAGATATGCGAAGTAACGGCGATGAATCGCGAGTTCGTGAGGACGCCGACGGTGGAGAAAGGAGAGCTCGAACTCGAACAGTTCGTGAGCTTTTTTTTCCCCCCGTTTTCTGTTTTTTTCAAATTAAAACATTAAATTGAAAATTTTGGGAAGTGAAAACAAAATGGTCAGATCACATTTGAGTAAATTAAAAAGGGGTATGTAGCTTAGAAAGGAACATAAGAAATTTCTTTTCTCCTAAGAAATTTTTTTTGATGACGGCTCAAATGTAAACTGCATCGTCTCTTACAATGTTTCTTACGAATCAGAAAATCACGATCAACCTATTAGCGTCATTGTCTATTGCGTGCGAATCACAATACAAAAAAATAGTGCGGGTTGGTGTATGTGGCTGGTCGAGATTGATAATTTCATCTCAATTGTGGCCAACAATATGAATCCGAATAATATTTTAAATGGTTTTTTTTGTTTAGTAACACAAGGTTGCGATGATTAGATATATTTTTTAAAAATAAAATAAACAAGATTGAACATATCCTAAATAAACTGTAAAAAATGGAAATAATGGGGGAGTATGAATAAATAGAAAATATGTATATATGGTGGGCTGTCTATTTGGTCGGTCTACCTAAATGAATGTAAGAAAACAAAAAAAGAAGACGAAATCAATGGATACTTTTTGCAAAAAGAAAAAAAAAAATAGAAAGATTAAAGATGGTGGAGAGCATAAATCCTAATTTTATCTCATCGTTAAAGCATCTTTTTTCGGCACAACAGAACAAAAACAATAGACGAACGTAAGAAATTTATAGATGGCTTCAAATCTGACTTCTTAGTTGTTTGTTGGGTCAATTCCCATTTTTTTTTATTTTAACAAAGAAAGATACTGAATTTTTTTTTATGATAGGAAATGCTATGACTCATGAGCAAATATGAATACAAAGATGTAAGAACATATTTGGCCAAAAATTGATGTAATAAATTTTTATGTTCTGATTAAGTTGGTAAAAAATAGAGTTCTGATTTAGAAGTGATTTAGGTTTAGAAGTAATAAATTTTTATCTCATCGTTAAAAAATAGAGTTCTGATTGAGTTTAGTTTAAAATTTGGTTCTAAATAGATATTCACTTTTCTTCATGTATATTTTAATTCGGTATGTTCTCGTTTTCAAGAACCAAACACTTGAGAAACAAATACATTACAACGTAAATTTTAGAGTTTTGTGCAAAAAAACCCTCGAAATCGTCATTTTTTGCAACTTAAATCCGGAAAATGCAAATAAATCATATGAAGACAAAAATAATACGCAATATAACCCGTCTTCTTTACAGTCAAATTTGTAAAATATTAACAAATTATATATCAAATTGAAGCCCTCATGATTAGGAATGCAAATCTACCTGTAGATTTTTTTTTAAACTAATGTATGTGACCGTGAATACATTTAAAAGATATGTATAAGACTTATATTACGTATTATTTTTGACTTCGAATAATATTTCTTCTTCTTTTTCGTATTATTTTCGACTTTTTCTTCTTTGAATAAAATCTTTATAGAGATGATGGTTTAAATGACAAAAAAATGGTGATTTCGAGGATTTTTACACAAAACCCTAAATTTTACTTTTGTAAAAAAAACATCAACTAAAACACAGTGGAACTTTTACAATCTCTCGGCTTGATCCCTCCCATCACGAAACTAAAATATAATTATAAAAATAATATAAACTCTTATTTCAGAGTATAACAAATAGGTTCTAAAAAAAAGAAGAAGAAATATTATTCGTGGTTAAAAAAACAAAAACATAAAAATATTATTACTCCCCTTTTGATCCAATGCAGTCTGTCTCTCCCTTGCTTAACTTATCTTAGAACTCTGTTTGAGCTTAAGACGAAATTATCCTCACCGCCTGCAACCGTAGAGTGAAGTCTCCCGGCGGCCCAGCCATTGTTCAGCATCCGTGCTGGATCACCGGTCACACGGCTTTCTTCAGCTCGTGATTCAAATTCCGGTAGCCCATTTGCTTTCCTCTCTTTTCTTCTCTTCCTCTCTTCATCTCTTTCTTTCCTGAGCCAACTCTCAACTGTTCTCATCAATGACTTCTTGCTTGTCTCCTTCACTTTCTCCATTGGCAATGCTAACTGCAATTTCCCGTTAGCTACATACACCTACAATGGCAGATGTTATGTTATGTGTTGTTCTGTAGTAGAGGAGCAAAAAACAGTAGAAAAGAGATTATATGGTTATATTACAATGTGTGTTGGCCAATCCTCTAGACCATCAAATATATGAGTCGCGTAGATTATGGTTGCTCCTCGTTCTTCACATTCCTTTCTTAGAAATTTCAAAAGGTCGGCTCTTGCGAGAACGTCAAGATCAACAGTTATTTCATCCAAAAGGAGAACCTATAGATGATTCAAGAAAATTAGATTCAGACAAAACTGTTAAAAGCATGCTTAATAATTAGATCCGATTATGATCTTAGTAAATTCTTTTAAACCATCAATTCACTTCTTCTTCTAAAATACGTACTTTAAGAGACAGTGTTTAGGCTTACCTTGAATGGCTTGAGGAGTCCCATACAAATCTGGACACGTCTTCTTTGGCCATCCGAGACCTTATGCAATCTCCATGAGATATCAATATCCAGCACCTGAACCAACCGTCAATTAGAACAAAACCGAAAGTTAGAAAATCACATGCATTTGGTGTAAAAGCAAGCAACTTCATTCCAGATTGTAAAATATAGAGTAATGATACAAAGATCGAAGCTCAGAAATACTCTAGCTAATTACATGTTAACATTGGAATTCACAAAGAACAAATGAGTCAAGATGATGGGAAATACTTATTTATAGTTGAATCCTTCCCAAAAATCCAAAGAATCACATGTAAAGAAGAATCAACAGAACCGTAATCACATCTCACCAACGTCAGATATTTGTGAATTATCTAACTCACCTTGATCAACTCATCTCTTCTCTGAGGATCAATACCAGCTACTCCAAATATCATTTTCTCCGCCGAAATGTCCATTTGTATCGGAACTTCAAATCCTGCAAATGCAACATCACGCCTCCACTGGAAAGAAAAGAAAATAGCGAGATGTTACTCAGTAAACTGTAAAGGTTTTGAGTATATTAAGAACACAAATTGAATCAAGGCAACAACGATTCTTGATTGAGGTTGGAATTGAACATCCCAAATCACTCACTATACATTCCAAATCAGAACTCAGGATTCACATTCACAGAAAAACAAAGAATTGAAGATTCATCACGAACCTCGCCACCGAGATAACAGAGATCACCGGAAGACGTCAATCCGGTATCGTGAAACGCCGATCGACCAAGAACCCTAACCATGTGCGGCTCCACCATATGTTTCCCTCCCAATATCTTCAGAATCGTCGTTTTCCCTGATTCCAATCACTCATCCAATCAAATACACACACATTTCAAGCTAAAGAGACAACGAATTTTCACATACCCGCGCCATTAGATCCGACGAGGAGACACCGATCGCTGGAATTGAGCGTGATTGAGAAATCTTCTATAAGTGGTTTCGATCCCGGTGGTGGATGACCGTCGATTCCAGGATAGGTGAAACGTAATCCGGAGATCTCAACCGTTGAACTCCGCTTCTCATCTTCCGTCACCGCCATTTTTAGTACTTCTTCTTCTTTCTCTTCCCTTTACTCTTCTCTTCTCTCTGCTTTACTTATACTTTTTTCTTCAGACGTTTTTGGTAGTTGGTGAAGAATAGTTATTCAAACCGGCACCGTTTTGGTAAACATCAAAGCTCACGTGGCGCTTTAAGAGACGCTAGTTCTTTAACTGACGACGTCGTATTAATCAATTAGGCGACGTGGCGCGAGTAGAGACCATCGATACAAACACGACGCCGTTTCAAGAAACATTAGATCTGTACTGTTTAGATTATTTTAGTCCCTTTGTTCTTCTTTCTTCATCGTCTCCACTGATTTCTCGGGTTGGATCTTTGAAGAGAGTTTCGGAAAAAAATGGCAGCGATTTACAGTCTTTACATAATTAACAAATCTGGTGGTTTGATATTCTACAAGGTACAACGATCTCTCGATCTCACAGCTGTATTGTCACTTTGTATTTTTTGGGTCAATTTCGTCTGATTCATCGATGTTATTCGAGGGAACGACCGAAAAATAATGTTTTGGAGATCGCTGGGTTTAGAAGAAGCAGTGATTTAGGTATTACTTTAGGGTTTGTGAAATAGCTGCTAAAGAATTGACTTTTTTTCTTGCTCTGATTTGGTTGTCTATTTTGCTTCAATTCGGGGTTGAAATTTGAAATCGGCAAATCCTAACTCAGAGACTGTGTTTGGATTTGGTTTTTGATATGTTCTGGGTGTAACTCAGAGATCTCTGTGTGTGTGTTTGGATTTGGCAAAATTCAGGATTGTGGAACGAAGGGAAGAATGGATACGAATGATAGCTTGAGAGTAGCTAGTTTATGGCATTCGATGCACGCCATTTCTCAGCAGCTTTCACCTGTCAATGGCTGTTCTGGAATTGAGCTTCTTGAAGCTGACACTTTTGATCTACATTGTTTCCAGTCTCTCCCAGGTAAACAACTTTGCCATTTGTTAGATATCATCACAATTCCTTCGTTTATGTCTGTTCTTCCCTTGATTGTGGTTTTGCTTTTTCTCTCTTATATCTCAGGAACAAAGTTCTTTGTGGTTTGTGAACCTGGAACTCCTCACATGGAGAGCCTCCTTAGATACATTTACGAACTCTACACTGACTATGTCTTGAAGAATCCTTTCTATGAGATTGAAATGCCTATCCGTTGCGAGCTTTTCGACATCAACCTTACTCAAGCTGTACAGTCAGAGCGTGTTGCATTGTTAGGACGATGAGCAAGAGATTGATTTTCTGCTGGGATCTCACTTGTTTGCCTTTTTTTTTTTTTTGTGGTTTTCTTATCCCAACAATATTTTGTATGTGTAACATGTGAACCTTGTAAGAGAACCTAAGTTTACAACTATTAAGTTTCGATCTCTCCCTTACATTGCCAGGAAATTGGGATAAAAAGAAGAGACTCTTTTGTTTCTACCAAACAGCATAAGACCTAAACAGATAGATGGTAAAGAGTCTATACATCACTTAACCCCGGTAAAATTCGCGCCTTTTTTCATTGTTACATAATTGAAGGCCTAGGATAATTCACAGCTTGTGGAGATTTGTTGCTGCTGTTGTCAACACTAATTTGAGGAATCTGATCCTCTGTTGGTGCCTCCTTTTGGATATGAAGTTCTTCCAGTGTCTTGACGATTTCATTCATGGTTGGTCTACTCTTGGCATCTATGGATATGCACTCGAGTGCAAGAACTGCAATTTTCAAACCTTGGAGACGAGGATCCATCACCCGGAGAAGTCTTCTTTTGTTTGTTAAGTAAGGTCTTGCCCAATCCACTAGATTGTGTTCTCCTACTGGTTGATTCTTGTCAATCGCCCGTCTTCCTGATAACAACTCCAGCAACACAACCCCAAAACTGTACACATCGCTCTTTGCCGATAAATGACCTTTCAAATTTGACAGAAAGATCAGTATTGGAGTTCTCTTCATTGATCATAGTAACAGATAATGCATGCCATATATACCTGTAGCTAGATATTCTGGAGCAGCGTACCCCTGAGTTCCCACGATTCTGGTAGAGACATGGCTATTGTCACCCATTGGACCATCTCTAGCCAAACCGAAATCCGAAAGCTTTGCGATGTAGTTCTGCAGATACAGAGAAACAGTAAAGATAAACTTCTCTGGCTGCATCCAAAACTAAAAGCTACAAAAAGTATCAATACCGAATCTAGCAAGATATTGGATGCTTTGAAGTCTCGGTATATAACTTGCGGTTGAGCATTGTGAAGAAAAGCAAGTCCTCTAGCTGCACCAAGAGCCATTCGAACCCGCGTGTTCCATGAAAGTGGCTGATAGAATGTTCCTCCTGTTATGAGGAAAAAGAAAGAAAGATTAATCAGTGTGTATAACAAGTTCTTCCATAAGCTTCTTTCGCTTTGAAGATATTTGAACTTACTTCTGAATAAGTGATTCTCAAGACTACCACGAGGCATAAACTCGTAAACAAGAAGCCTGTGCTCCTCTTCCAAGCAGTATCCAATCAGTTTCACAAGGTTAGGATGATCCAGCTGACCTAAATAATTGATCTCAGCCTGTTTTTTTCAAAGAGAAAAAACGGTAAAAAGAGGATATCACTCACAGAAACTACAAAACCAGGTTCTTCGACTATATTGAAATGAAGTCTTGTGAAATAACAAAAAAGTAGCTTGAGGAGAAAAAGTGGGAAGAAATGTGACTAACCAGCCACTCTCTATGACCTTGAAACCCTTCTTGATTGAGTCTTTTCACAGCAATGACAATCCCGGTCCCCGGTTTAGAAGGAGCGAAAGAAGTCTCATCGATCCAGCCTTTGAAAACACAACCAAATCCACCTTCACCAACCACACTATCAGGCCGGAAATTCCTAGTTGCAGATTTTAGTTCACTGAGACTAAAGTTCTTCAGATTAGCATTTTGCAAGATCTCGCCTTCTGTTCGAGGCATATGAGAGAAGGAAGTAGCCGACGAGCCCTTGCTCCCATCTCTACTCAAGAATTTCGAACTTAGCCCTACAAGAATTCTTTTCTCAGAACACACAAAAAAATTCACAAGCCATTGCATTTAGAATCTAATTCTAGAAAGAATGGTTGATGAATCTGGTTTTAGCCTTTTTAGGTTTCTCCCAATCTGGCTAGAACTAAAACCATATAATGAATGACTGAAACAGCTAAAATCCATGGTTTAGATTCTAAAAAGATAACCTTTCTAGAGAGAATAAAGTGACAGTCAATTCTACTTAGCCGACACTCTGGTTTCCATAGATTCAACTCTTCTTACTAATAATGGAAACATATTATCTTCTACTCTGAACAAGAACTTAAATCTAAAACCTTTCTACTTCAGAAATAAACAAGTGTGAAAGAACCACAATCATTGAAATCTCCACATGATATATCTATCACCCTTCTTCAAAATTTAATAATAATAAATAAGAGAAAGACCAAGGACTCACATGTACTGGAAGCAATATCTGTTTTGATCCGATTGCTGCAACAGCCTCCCATTAACACCAATCACTCACTCAGCTTCTAAAAAAAAAGATAAGAGCTTTATGTGTGTAAACACAAACCCAGTTCAAGGCGTACAAAATGGAGCGAAAATTGAAAAAGACCCTCAAGAAAACCCAAAAATTGGAGAACGTAAACACCAGAGATTCCCAGAGAAGAAAGAAAAATTGAGCTGACTAATAATAATCAAATAGCCTAACTTTTTGTTCTCGCGGAAAAGAAAAGTCTTTGTGAGAATAATGAAAAAGAAGTGTGAGCTCTTTCCTCTCTCTTTCTCTCTCGGTTGGGACCTTTTGGGTACGCCCTATTGGACTTTGTCTTCTTCCTCATCTTCCTCTGTTCATCGTTGACTTGTTGACTTTTCCATAAGACTTCGACACTCCCTACTCCTTAACACGGGGACAAATAAAAATACCTTATTTTATTAAACAAATTGCATTCTTATGCTTCCATAACGGTTTTCCAAAAGAAGAAACAAGATAAACCTCAATAAAGATTTTGTATTAGTTGTATAAAGGAGCTAGATTTTGAAGTTACCAAGTTGGTTTTGTAGTTGTAGTCGCCGAAGATAGTCCCTTGTGGGGAACTAGTTTTGGAACAGCTGCGGATACTTAGAGAAGGCTGAGTGGATCGAAGAGATTAAGCCTTGTTCTGTTTAGTGTGATAATCTAGTCCTGATTATATATATAGTGGAGATTGCATATTTTTTACCAAAGTAAGTATCGGTTTACTTGGCTATGATTCGTTAAAAATCTATAAGAAGATTAGGAGGATTGACATGGTGATCCACTCTTTGCTTATTCACTTACAAATATCGTCGATCCAATGAAAATGGTGACACGAATCAAAAATTATATTTTGTGGCCCTTTTCTTATCTAATATTCAAAATTTTCAAAAATTTGGTGGTTTCACAAATGTAACCATTATCATTGAAAAAGAATTGGTGACCTTTAAACATAAAAAGAAATTAGCGACCTTAAATTATCGTTTAGTCGTTTGTCTTTTCGGCCAGCATATTTACGCATGATTTACTGTTTTTATGTCGTTTTGTAGTAAATACATAATAATAATTAGAAAAATAAAGGATGTTAACCTTTGAAATAATAGACCAATTAAACCAAAAAAAATAATGGAAAACAACTACTTCAATAATAAATGTATCATAAATGTAATTTGTGTTGTTGTTGTGTGTCAACAGTGATAACATACTAAAATATAAAAATTGATGATTTGCAAGCTTTTATTATATTTGTTTATGTTCCAGTATTTGAAAACAACCGTTTTTTATACATGAGTTAATGGTAGGGTCATTTTAAAAACTACCCTGTTTTTGAGTTATATTATGAAAAATACCTATTTTTTATTTTTAATGAAAACTACAATTTTTTATACGTAAAATGACAATTTTCCATATTTATATTTAAATCTATATTTTTAGTAAATAAAACTAATTCAAAATTTAGAGAAAAAAAAATTAAATTTGAAATAATATTAGTTATAATTATATATTTTTGTTAACACAAATATGGTTTATTGATTTTATATATTAAAATTAAGCAAGATAATATCTAAAAATATTATAAATACTTGTTATGTTATATAAAAAAGAAAATATCCAACGCTCCAATCACATTGTTCAACTCAACATATCACTAAAATTTGTTTCAATTCAACGATTTTATTTGAAAAAATTTACAAAGTAAACTATTTTATGTGTGTTTCAATAATAATGAATCATCAAAATCTGCACCATGACAATAACACATGACTTAACAAAAATCATGATTTAATATCGGTATAATGATGTTGTTCATTATTATTTTTTAAAAATATTTAGGATAATAAATCTTTCGAATTGTAGTTATATAACAACTTTGTAAAAATTAAATATTTAATTAAACCAAAAAATTTATTTGATATTAAGTCTAAGTGATGTTATTTTTTGTAAATTTACTATTGAAAAAAATAAAGATAGAATATTTTTCAAAAGTGTAAATAAAAAGAGGGTATTTTTCCAAATTTACTTTTAATTGTATCTGTTTGTTACAATATTTTTTATTGATATTTTTCCTATTATGCTCGCGTTTGTTTCTATTATTCGCGTCCATCTAACATTATATTTTTCCTATTACGCTTGTTGATCCGAACATAAATTAGATTTGTGGTCAGATTAGTAGGAACATGATTTGAATAGAACAAATTGGCTAGATATCTATGGGCCAGCCCAAAATATTGAAGTATTGAACCATAAATTATTATGGGCTTGTCTGGCAATAGCTATTAACAGGCTTGACTTTTATGCATGGCCTAACTCCTGGGCCACTAATATAGTTGATGATGTATAAATTTAACGTCATAGGTAAATGCATATTGAATTTTTTGTCTATATATTAATTTGCAGAAAATTTATATATGTTGTTGGGACACAATTATTTTGAGTTTAATGGATGATTTCATTTTACAATAGTTGTTTTCAGCACATAATCACTTATACTGCATCAAATAATTTCTAATTAGTTTATACTATTACATCATTATCTTTCTAACTTATTATATCGTTAACTTTGAATTAGACTTTTTGTTTTCATTTCTAACTAGCGTAATTACTATTTTTTTTACATGTAAACTAAAAAAAAACTTTTGATTCGTGACCCAAAAAAAGACTTTTGATTATACAATGGCCATTTACCATTCATGTTTTCTCATAATTTGTTTCTCTTGGTAGTGAATTACAAAATTCCAAATGAAATAGCTTATTTTCAAAATTTGTCATTTATTATAACTAAGTTTAAATTATAAGTGAAAAATAGAAAACAAAACCTTACAAAACTAAAAAGCCAAAATATTTAAAATTGAACATCTGATGTTATTAAAAAATTATAATATATGACTTATGGAGCTAGTTAATTGATATAGAGGAATTTATTTAGTAATTGAAAATGTCAAGTTGTCAACTACTAAACCAAAAAAAATAAACAAAATTTCAATCATTAGTAGAGAAAATATATTTAAAAAAAAAAAAAAAAAAATCTTAACAGTGACTTTTTCTTCGTTCGTATCTCAATTGTAAAAGAGACTTCCCGAGCTCCGCTAACCGCCACGGCTTTAACCAATCTCCCACCAATAAACTCTTTCGTTTTGGGTTTTTTTTGGCTGCAATCGGGAGAAATTAGGGTTTTCTCTCAGACAATTGGAGGTATATCTTGTTCAATTTTGGAACCTAAGCCGATTCAATTGCTGAATTCAGAGACATAATTTCATTTTTATTTTTGTATAATCGAACGATTCAGGTTTTATTAAAGTTCGTGTGTGAAGAGGATCACTTGTTGCTTCTATCCGAGTACTCATCTTCTTCGTTCTATTCCGAAATTTTCCTCGTTGCCCTGGAGAGTCACAGTTCCGTGTTAGGGTTAAGCAAGTGTTTCTGCAGCGTTGTGTCAGTGGTGGTTTTGTATATCCGCCGCTCGTTAATCGGGGAGATGGAGACCGACTCGCCTCTTTTTGGTTCTTTTCTTCTCAGCTCGCATGATTTGGTCATCGAGGTATTGTTTTGCCTTGTGCTACCCGAACTATTAATGATATTTATATGGACGTTTTTTTTGTAGTCCTGATTGTGTTTCATGAGTATTGAGTGCATTATCATGTAAGATGCGTGGTTATGTAGCTGTGGTTGGTTTGTTTTATTGTACTGTGACTGCTTGGAGTTAAAGTTTGGCTTTTGTTTATTTTGTAGAGGCTTGCCTCTCTGGGGGTTCCTAAAAAATACCGCTCCAAACGTGGCCTAGTGGAATTCGTTAGAGCTAACCCGGCCAGGATTTCAGAGTTAGTCTCTGCTCTCTTACCTACAGATGAGGATGTTAAACTAGGATTGAAGGAAGCTAGGGAACGGTCTCGAAAGTCTGCGGTGAGTCCTAGCATGAAAAAGAGGTTCAGGGAGAGCATGAATATGCTGCAGTGGTTGATGTTCCAGGATGAGCCTGATGCTTCTTTGAGGAATCTAGCAAAATTGAATCTTGATCAGCGAGGTGTTTGTGGCTCTGTCTGGGGACACAATGATATAGCATATAGGTGTAGGACATGCGAGAATGACCCAACTTGTGCAATCTGCGTGCCTTGTTTCCAGAATGGTAATCACAACTCCCACGATTATTCAATCATCTACACAGGTGGTGGTTGTTGTGATTGTGGGGATGAGACAGCATGGAAACGGGAGGGTTTCTGTTCAAATCATAAAGGTTCTGAACAGATTCAACCCCTCTCAGAAAATCTAGCAAATTCAGTTGGGCCTATACTTGATGCCCTTTTTGCTTGTTGGAATAACAAGCTCTTATCTGCAGAAAGTATTGGTCAGAAAGGTGCTAGATCCAACGATACTCTTGTTGTACTCCAAAAGATGTCAAACGAGCTGACATTTATAGTGGTTGAAATGCTTCTGGAATTTTCCAAGTCCAGTGAGAGTTTGCTCAGTTTTGTTTCTAGAAGGATTATCTCTTCAAGTGGTTTATTGAGTATTCTCGTAAAGGCTGAGAGGTTCTTGGACCAAGATGTTATGAAGAAACTACATGACTTGTTCCTCAAATTAATAGGAGATCCAGTCTTCAAGTGTGAATTTGCAAAAGCATTTGTGAGTTACTATCCAGTTGTCATAAGTGAAGCGGTTAAGCAGGGTACTAATAATGCATTCAAGAAATATCCTCTACTGTCCACATTTTCTGTGCAAATCCTCACGGTGCCAACTCTAACACCATTTCTGGTGAAGGAAATGAATTTGCTAGCTATGCTTTTGGGATGCCTCAGTGATATCTTTGTTTCTTGTTCTGGGGAGGATGGTGTGCTACAGGTAAACAGATGTCTTCTTTTCTCATTGTTTGGTTTACTGACACTTTCTGCTCAGTATTGTATCATTTTAATGGTGATGAGTTTTATTTCCGCTTTCATTGTGCTCCTAGTGAATTGTATTTGACGGTTTTCTTTTGTAGGCTACAAAGTGGGAACGGTTGTCTGAGACAAGTGAACGTGTCATTGGAGACTTGAAATTTGTTACGAGTCATGCTATAGTTTCTAAGTATGCAACACATGAACAACGGGAGTTATCAAGATCATGGTTGATACTCTTGACCTTTGCTCAAGGAATGAATCCTTTAAAAAGAGAGACTGGAATCCCTATTGAAGAAGATAATGATTACATGCATTTTTTCTTTGTTTTGGGTAATTCTATAGCTGTTATTCACTCTCTATTGGTTAATGGTACGTATTCTGCTGCCAGTGATGAAGAAATAGAAAATGAGAGAACCGCCAAGGAAGAACTTGACAAGTGTGATGGAGATGGAGAAAGGTATGCAAAAGTTGGAAGATTGTCTCATGAAGATTCGGTATGTACTGCGATGGTAAGCAGCAGCTCCTTTGATAGCTCAATGGCCTCTGAAGTCCACAAAATTGATCCTTTCCATGCCCTGCTTCCTTCTTCTGCCATATGCTTGATACGCGAATGTTTGAAAGTTTTGGAGACATGCTTAGGAAATGATGAAGGTATATCAAAGTTTCTTTGCAAGTTGTCTTCTCCTTGCGGCAGAAACATCCCTGGAAGTAAGATGTCGTGGCCAAGGAGAGACTTGCTAAAGGTTGAAACTGGAGGAAGTGTATCTAGTAATCTTGCCAGTTCTAGTAGAGATCCGAGTACGGGCTTATCACCTCTATGCGGTGATATACAAACAAATCTTAGCTTGGATAATGTTGGTGTACCGAATGGGGTGGTTCAGACAGATGTTACAGCTGACTCTAGAAGAGTATCTTGCAACTCTGCTGATTTGACAAAGAATGCATCAGGAGTACATATACTTGGTCTGTGTGATTGGCCGGACATTCACTATGATGTGAGTTCTCAAGCCATATCAGTTCATCTACCGTTACACCGATTACTTTCTCTGCTTATAGAAAAAGCATTAAGGATATGTTATGGAGAATCTGCATCGCACAATGGAGTCAGTATTAGTCATGAGATCCCACAGGCAGACTTCTTCAGCTCTGTGATAGGACATTTCCATCCTTATGGATTTTCTGCACTCGTTATGGAGCATGTTCTACGGGTTAGGGTGTTCTGTTCCCAGGTTATTGCTGGAATGTGGAAGAAGAATGGGGATTCTGCATTAGTATCTTGTGAGTGGTATCGGTCAGTTCGTTGGTATGTGAGAATACTATTTTTTTTATAAAGTGCTGTAAATTCATCATTTACTCGCATGTTTAACTAGATGCAGCTTTGAAAATTGGCAAATTGGTTGTGAGAAGATTACTCGTTTCTCATTCTAGTAGTTTCTGTTTACAGGTCAGAACAGGGACTTGAGCTTGATCTATTTCTTCTGCAGTGTTGTGGTGCGTTAGCTCCCGCAGATTCTTATGTTGATAAGCTTCTCAGTCGATTTGGGCTCTCAAGCTATCTTTCACTAAATCCGGATATAACAAATGAGTATGTACCTATTGTCTTATTACCGGTAATTGATCTCAGTATATGGTTTTATAGTTCTGCTACATACAAACTGTCAACTTACCTCGTTCAATATGACTGTCTCTTCATTTAATAGTTCTATCTACATTGGAGTAGAACAAGCATTTTGTCTTTATTATTGTATTCTTCTGTAAATTTTCTCAATCGCGAATTTATTTATTACTAGATGGTCAGTCCTAATGACTCTTGTATCTAAATATTTTACTATAATCGGTCTGTCTTGCCTCATTTTGACATGATTCTTATCATAAATTTCTTTTCAGGTATGAACCAGTTTTGGTCCAGGAAATGCTTGCTCTTCTGATACAGATTCTGCAAGAAAGACGATTTTGTGGTCTTTCTACTGCTGAAAGTTTGAGAAGAGAGATCATCTTCAAGTTAGCCACTGGAGATTTCACTCATAGTCAATTGGTCAAATCTTTACCCCGTGACCTGTCCAAGTCGGACGAGCTCCAGGAGGTCTTAGATGACGTTTCAGTCTATTGCAATCCATCTGGCATGAACCAGGTCTTGATTCTTACCCATATGCTGGCATCACCTTTAAGTTGACATGGAATGTAAAAAATCACTTGACATTAGTTCGTTGGCAGGGAAAGTATTCACTACGGTCATCTTGTTGGAAGGAATTAGATCTCTACCACCCTCGTTGGCATTCGAGAGAATTGCAATCTGCAGAAGAAAGATTTTCGCGTTATTGTGGAGTGTCTGCACTGACCACTCAGCTTCCTAGGTGGAGAATGATCTATCCGCCTCTAAATGGGCTTGCTAGAATAGGCACTTGCAAAGCCACATTTCAAATAATTTCATCTGCTTTATACTACGCACTACAGAGTGGCACATCAGTTAAATCACGTGCTCCAGATGGCGTTCTTATAACTGCACTGCACTTACTCTCGTTGTCATTGGATATTTGCACTCAGCAGAGGCAATCTAATAGTCAGGATTGTTGCTTAGAAAACTCAATTCCAATTCTCGAATTAGCTGGTCGGGAAATAATTGGCATTGATCAAGGGACTGAAAAAGAAAGTTTGTTGTCTCTTCTTGTTTCGTTAATGAGGAAACGTATGGGCGATGGCCTCCATCAATTTCCAGAGGCAGGCAGTTGCAATATTTCGTCCTGGATTGGAAATCTGCTGAAGAAGTTCAGTGCAATCGATTCTGTGTGTATGAACCTATTACAAATTCTTGCCCCAGAGGTTGTTGGTCAATCTGGCTTTGATAAAGTCATGTCAGGCTCTGCTTCTGATGAGAAGCGCAAGGCTAAAGCTCGAGAGAGGCAGGCTGCTATAATGGTAAGATCGTTTTATTTCAAATCTAGTGCACAAGTTTGACATGGAACCGGTAACCATTGATGTAGGATCATGCACTTTAAGATATGAGGGCTGCTGTTCGCTCCTTGACTTGTCTGGGTCCTGCATGCTTCCTGTTATGTCTCCCTGTTGATAAGCATCAACAAGGAGCATGCAGAACGTAGACATAGATGCCTCTGTGGTAATAGAAGATTTTTTGTATAAGACTGTCTAAATTGTTTTTATGCTCAATATTCAAGTTGTTATCTACAGTCAGAATTAACAAGTTCCAGGATATGCTAGTTATGCTTATTCTGACTTGCATACAGGCAAAAATGAAAGCTGAACAGTCAAAGTTCTTGTCTACCTTGAGTTCCAGCATGGATGATGATGATCCAAGATCTGAAACTGAAACAAGTGATTCTGTTATGGAACATGATTCAGAAATTGCTGTCCGTGAAGTTTGCTCCCTCTGCCATGACCCAGATTCCAAAGACCCCGTTTCTTTGTTGATTTTTCTCCAGGTTGGTAGCATGGATAATGCAATAATTTGTGACTGTTAAGATTAAATAAACATATACTCCGAGGAAGTTTTGTTCTGCATCATTCTTAATGATGTCTCTTTTCCTGCAGAAATCTAAACTATTGAGTTTTGTGGATAGAGGCCCTCCATCTTGGGATCAAGGTCCACAATCCGAAAAGAAGATATCTGTGGATGGAGCTCCTGATCTTTTGAGAATGAATGCTTCTTCAGATAGTTTAAGAATAAGTTCTCCTCACGTGCTGCAATTGTCAGATGATGCTACCTCTGAGTCTGCTACCGATTCTGTGCTTGAATCTATAAAAGCCCGGCTTATAGGGAATGGTCAGACAGAGAAGAGGTCTAGTGATGGGAGGGGAAAAGATGAATCTAACATGGTATCATTGGAGATAGCCATGTATCAAATTGTTCGCAAAAAAATTGAAAACATGATAAATCAAAGCCTTACACGTGTAGATTATCGACACCATGATGCTGAAAATAGGGAGGAAAATTCTGTTGGTGGTCCATCTACTTTGCAAGTTAGATTTCCTGATATTCGATCAAGACAGACTTCCAGGCGTCCTGATGTTGGTTCAGATGGGTTTCACCCTACCGACTGTGATGGGGTTTATCTTGCATCATGTGGACATGCTGTGCATCAAAGCTGTCTTGAACGATATTTAAAATCCTTAAAGGAAAGGTGAGCCATGTTTGACTTCTTTGGAGTCGTATGCGAAACAAAATCTTAATTAATCAGCGTGTAGATTGGTGAATTTATTTTCTCTTAAGTTGATACTTCCTTCCTTCCTGTTGGGCATAATTGACTTGATTTATTTTCCTTCCTTGACTTGCAGCTGTGATATTCACGTACGTTTAAAAGCTTTTTGTTTGTTTGTTTGGATGGTGTAGGTCTGGCAGAAGAAATGTCTTTGAAGGTGCACATATTGTGGATCTAGAACAGGTATTCGTGTGACCAATTTAGAGATATTTTTCTGGTGCTTTAATGTACTCCTTCTGAAGCTTAAACATTGTTTCTTCTGTCAGGGAGAATTTCTCTGTCCTGCATGCCGCCGACTAGCCAATTCCATATTGCCTGCATGTCCTGGAGATTTATGTTCTGTCTCAAAGCTACAAGATAGTCCGCGTACTAAGTTAGGTAAATCAGATGCACAGAAGCCTTCTCTTTGGCTCTCTGAAGCGTTGTGTCTACTACGATCTGCAGCTGAAGTGATCGAAGATGGTGATAGCGGTAAAACAGTTTCTCTGCAGACAGATAGTCCAAGAAGGAATGATCTTGAATCTGTCTCTAACAAGCTCTGGGATTTCTATTTTTCCAAGCGACCGGAAAAACCTTCGGAAAGTCTGTGGCTACCACAATCAATCGTCATGTGGGACACCCTTAAGTACTCTCTTATTTCAATGGAAATTGTTACTCGTTGTGCGAAGAATTCAATGCTTCCTGTCTATTGTATTGACTCCTTGTATGAAGAGTTTAAAACCTCTAGGGGGACTGTTTTGTCACTTTTATTACGAGTGGTACAGAGCACCAGAACAAAGAATGCTATTCATGTTCGTCAGAGATATATGGGTATGAAGCATCTTGCAGAGTCTATATGCTCTGGAATTTCAAGTAGTTCTTCGAGCAGCATATTTGGAAGTGAAGGTACTTTTTCTCCTACTCTCAGAGAGAATAAATGACATGGAAATGTTTGTCGACATGGTCTCCGTATTTGCACTTATACATTAGTTGGGATTTAATGGGATCAATTTTAGTCAGATCTAGAAGTTCCCAAATGTTAATGAAATAGTTGTTAACTGTAGATGTTTCTCGATAACATCTGAGAATATTTGCCATCTTTTCAGGCACAACAGGTTCATTGAAGAATATAAACCTGCTCTGGAATCGAGCATCTGATCCAGTTCTTGCCCATGACCCATTTTCATCACTGATGTGGGCTCTCTTTTGTCTCCCTTTTCCTTTTCTCACATGCGAGGAATCTCTATTATCACTTGTGCATATTTTCCACAGTGTCTCTCTTGTCCAGGTGTGCCACATTGTTCTCTGTGTATATACTAATTTTGCCTCTTTAGACTCACATTTCCTAATCTTGTTGTCTTTGGTGCAGACTGTAATTGCTTATTGTGCATGTCGCCTAAGTGAATTGAGTGAATTAAATTTTGAGGAAAACCTGCTTAATGACATCTCCAACGCTTTGAGAGAATCAGGTGGTTGGGAGTATTTCATGTCTAACAATATGGATTTATCATGTGATATAAAAGACGCAATCCGTAAATATAGTCTTCCTTTCTTGAGGAGATGTGCATTGTTGTGGAAGCTACTGAAATCTACTCCTGGGAAGTTTCATGAAGAGGCAGATATGTTCGATTTGCCATCTGACTCCATCAGCGACAATATGGATTTCATGTACAGTCCCCAATCTGAGCTGAATCATGTGCAAGAATTGGAGAAAATGTTTAAGATTCCGCCTATAGATACTATTCTCAACGATGAACTTCTCCGCTCTTCAACTCAAACATGGGTCCAGCATTTTCAGCGGGAATACAGAGTCAACAGAGTTAAAAGGCCCCTTTGCATCACCCCTGTAGTTCCTTTCCAGCTAATGAAATTACCCAATCTATACCAGGACCTACTGCAAAGGTTTGCAGCGACATCTCTCTCTGGTTTTTGCACGACCTGTTTCCCATTCGAAGACAATGTCCCTAATTAAGAAGCCATGTTTTGTTTTTAAGGTATATAAAAAAACATTGCAGCAACTGCACCAAAGTTATCGAAGAACCTGCATTATGTCTTCTGTGTGGAAGATTGTGTTCTCCAATATGGAGACCTTGTTGCAGGTATTTGCTTTACTTCCACTAGTCTCCAAATATTGTTTTGCTTGACGTTGTTATTGTTATAAAAACAAATAATGATGTCCTAACATACTTTTACAGAGAAAGTGGTTGTCAGACTCATGCAATTACCTGTGGTGCTGGTACTGGTGTATATCTTCTAATAAGGGTATGACCTCTCTCTCTCTTGTGGATATAGCTTCTCTCTTTTACATTATATATTGCTTGTGTATGTATGGTGTGTGCATCATTATTGGGCTATTAATTGATTAATCTTCATTTTTGGGTAGCGGACCACAATTTTGCTACAAAGATTCGGAAGACAATCACCTTGGCCATCTCCTTACTTGGATACGTTTGGAGAAGAGGTAAACCTACAAAGATATTTCTTTCTACCTTTACGTTTGATGGGTATGATCTTGTTTGATTCAGATGTTTCCGTGCTATGGACATTGATTATTGTTCCAGGATATCGAAATGACCAGAGGAAAACCACTTTACCTGAATGAAGAACGTTATGCTGCTTTAACTTACATGGTGAATGTTTGTCTCAACAATCAAAAGAACCTTTTTTGTTTGTATGGTAATAAATCATATTTTGCTTTGTGAACTCCTCAGGTTGGTTCTCATGGACTTGATCACAGTTCGAAAGTTCTCGGCCAAACCACAATTGGAGCCTTCTTTAATTAAACTGTCTGCGCCTCTTTCTCATTGTCCTTTATGAGATCATATGGTTGCTTTGAAATCATCATCAGTTAAGATTCTAAAGATTTGAGAGCTTTTCTGATGATTTTTATTAAATTTCTGTCACTTTGGTTGATTTCTTTATTTGTGGATATGAGATCATGTTTGTAAATAGAGTATTATATTTGCAGTTGCGTAGGTTTCCTTAAACAAAAATCGTTGTTTAGTCTCCGGTGCGCAGATTTGCATTGTTTCTTTTATTAATTTTATTCAAGTTTACTAATTTCTACGTGAAAATTCACCGATAAATCTCCCAGTGATAGAAAAAAGTGAAGCGTTGAATTAGACGGGAGAGATTTGTTTTCAGGAAAAAATAAAAAGCAATTGTAGATGGCCATTTTGTGAAGCTATTTTTTGTTTGCAAAAATCCGATACATATATATATGTATATATATGTATAGATTAATCCAAAACGAATGTGCTGTGTTCTGATATCACTTCGATGGCTGACGATGAAGAAATGTCAGTCTCTCTTCTTCAACCATGTAACATCATATACTCAAAAGCCCTAAACATAAAAAGAATAAATCAAATAATCAATTCTAATCTCTTAAACTAGTTTCTGCACAATTATCATTTAAACGTAAACAGAAGATCATTTCCCACCATGTATCTGAACAATAAAATTAAACTACTTCGAGTGTACCTACCTACCTATTCATTTTAGTTCCGGTGTTAGATGAGACCCAAAACCACAGATTAACAGCTTGAGGCTGTGAGGAAGATAATGAAAATGATTTTTTCATCACATTATTCTTCTGGAACCTTACTGGTTTCTTCACACGATCTCTGTATCAAGAACGATGGAACTTCAGAGTCGTAACTCAGATTAGTGACATTAGAGAAAATATTTAAAATTTTCACTCACAGTTTTGTAAGCTGATGTATCCAGCTTTGTATGCACAAGATGAAGAAGATTTCTGCATAAAGAGAAGAAGGGTTCTACACAGGCTTGTCTTCCTCAGATGCTAACTCAGATGTTTCGGTTTCATTATCCGGCTGCTTCTCTTTTGCAGATGTAAACTCAAGCTGTCTTGATTTTATTACAGCTGTTCTTTTAGCTCTTAACCGATATGGTGGAGACACGTTGAAAACATTCCCATTTGACTCCAGTTTTTCATCATCCCTACAATCATCAGTTGTCTCCAGCAACAAACTTTCTCTCCCAGCTGGAGAGATATCTGAGCAATCTTTACTTTCTTCTTTTTGATCAGCTTCCTTAACTCCAACATTAACAACATCATCATCTGTTTTCGCAGCCAAAACAACTTTTCGCCTTTTCCTAAAAATAGAAGGTGTATTTGGAAAAGTCCTAGCAGCTTCTCTCAAGAAAGATTCAGGACTTCTTGTTGCAGCTAAACCAGTGTCTTTATTACACGGTGGAGTGATTAAGCTGACTGGTGATGCTGCACCAGGACTGCAACCACATTCATATCCGTACATATGTTGCAGATCCGCTTCTGATGGAAAATAATAGTCAAGTGGAGACTTATAGTACAAATTCCCATGCTTTGGAGTTCCAAACCCATTTTCTTCTTCCCTCTGGATTGATCTCTCAACATAAGCTTTTGAGTTGATTCTGACTTCCTCTGAAATTGGTTCCAGATTAGGCAACTGAGGCTTGTACTCAACAGGAGAGCAAGCATACTCATTGACACCGATTCTTCGTGAAGCAGATACTTCTTCAAGTAGAGCTGAAGAAGAGTCAAAATGGTCTCTTCCAACTTCATTTGAATCTGTATTTCCTGAAGAAGTTTGGGTAACAGAATCAGAATCCTTGAAAGGTTTAGTTGCACTAGACTGCTTGGAATCTCTGTCTCCATCAGCAATATCATTCAGAACGCTGAATTTGGTCGCTGGCGGTGGCAAGTTACCAGTTGCTAAATAGAACTCTAATTTTTTCTTCAGAGAACTATTCCAATGGTTCTTTATGGCGTTATCAGTCCTACATAGAGTAGGTAGAAATCAAACGCAATAAATATCTGTATGAGATTTTCAAAAATGTCAATTAACTCTATTTCTTATAAGACCTTTTTCAACTATGTTCAACAAGAAAGTATACCTTCCCGGTAAAACCTTAGCAATTTCCGCCCATTTGTTTCCGTACATTCGATGAGCATTCATGAGAGCTGATTCTTCTTCTATGGTCCAAGCATCCTTTCTAATACCAGGATTTAAATGATTGTGCCACCTGTAATCATAAACACATTGAGGCTTCCAAATGCAAGGGAGGCATAGACTCTATTCTTCAGATGGTCAATATTGTAATCTTTATTACCTTTCTCGACATTGTTTCCCGATACGACCTGGTAAAGACTTCGCGATAACAGACCATTTGGCAGGTCCATATTTTTTCACAAGTTCAACGATTTTATCGTCCTCCTACAAATGACAAAAGAAAGAAAATTTTAGAGCTAGCAAATTTACGTGAAATCAAAAGCAAAAAAAGTTTCAGTACATGAAAAAGAAAAGAGAACCTCTTGAGTCCAAGGTCCTTTAACAAGCTCTGGATTAAGAACTTTCTGCCACCGGTGCAAGCATTGGACTTCTGTTCTATCTGGGAAAAATTCCGCTGTAAAATGAAATACAAAAAGTCAAACAACCAGAACAATGACCAAAACCAGCTACTTTAACATTTAAGAGACAAAATGGTTCTATTGCAAAGTGCACAGCAGAGATCATGTTTACTGAATAAGAGAAGTTTGTGAAATTCTCAGCAGATTTAAGATAAGAGTTCAGTTCCCAAATGTATAAATTATACATTCAAGAGTTCAGTTCCCGATTACAAATCTTATAAATTATCCAAATAGGTTCATCATTAAAAGACCAATAATCTTATTAATGTGTTGCAACACCGATGCTACTACTTTTGCAGGAAATAGATTCAAGAAAAAGAGAGTTACCTATTTTCTTCCACCTCTTCCCCTTATACTTGTCAACTGCTCGTCTAAGTGTCTCATCCTGAAAGTGATAGAAACCAATTACAGGCCACAATAAGGCTAGTCTCATCTTTCATTCAAGTAAACAGTAGTCCATATACATATAAGATACAAAATCGAATGAGGTTGCACTACACATCAACTATATTATGAAACCGCAAAACCAGGAAATTGGAAACAAAAGCAACAACTAACCTCCTCTGGAGTCCAACCACCTTTTGCTCGTCTCATAGGGCCACTAGTCCTCCTGCAAGATCAACGTTAAAACATTGCAAAACCCCCCCAAGATTTGATAATGAGTTCAATGCGGAATTCAGAGTTCTAAGTAAGTCATCAAACACACAATATTTCCAATCAATTGATTTCATAACAAGTTGTATGTATAAACACACAGAACGAAGTCGAACTGGAAACAGAAAATAATAGTACCGAGGAGTTGGAGATGCAGTAGCAGGAGTTGCGATTTCAGGTGACTTGAGGAAGAAACTGCCACTGCCTTCCGACGCAGAAGAACAAGAAGCAGCTAATGGTTGCTTATTCTCCATACATTGAATCTCAGTTTTTAATTCACTTATTTCCTCCTAGAGATCCCATCACCCATAAAATTCACCAAAATCCACAATTTTCGTTAAAAAAACACATGAGATTGAACACGAAATTAAGAAGAACGGATCTTTATCAACCAATTAATCGAAAAATCAGAAAACCCTAAAAACCCCATGGCCGCAAAACAGAAGCCAGATCTCACAAATCGAGAAATTCACTAAAAACAACTCGATATCTTTCAAGCATAAGATATTTAGGGTTTATAGCAATTCTAAACAATAAGACCCTTTTCCAAGACCCATTAAAACGTGTTCCGATTCAGACCTAACACCCATGAACTCACACCACAGTAGAAGAAGATTACAATCTGATCACAAGAAATGAAAAAGCCCTAATCAGATTCCGGGTAAAAAAAACTGACCTTTCCCGGTGAACAAGCCGCTGGATTCGAACTGGAGCTCATCGAGATAGAGAGATGGGCGAATTCGCGAGGAAGAAGAAGAAGAAGAAGAAGAAGGAGAACGTTAAAAAAAACCAAAACTTTATTCGAAAAAAACTTTGCCCGTTGAACGAGAGAGAGAGAGAGAGAAGAGACGAGGAGACTAATGGAAAAAAATAAGAAATTTTGGGATATAAAAAAACATAAAAGAAAAGGTTAAAACTAATTTTGTAACGAATACTTCTTCCGCCGACGTAACTGTTAATCGCCGTTAACCTGATACCGGCCGGTTTATTCCAAACCGACTCAAATGTAACTAGTTATTTATTGAGAAAAACATTTTTATACTTTTATGATATTTGGTTTGTTTTTCCGATTCCGGTTTATTTGATAAAATGAAATTCAGAAGATAAAACGTATTACGTTATCTACTTTTACAAAATACGCACATATACATTTTGTAGAATACATGACTTCATGGTAAAAGTAAAGATATATGGTTCATGATTTATTCTTGGTTAAGCTGTGGCGCAAATTTATGTGAATACTATTTTTTTCCAAATTGAAAACGAAAACAATGAGTTTCAATCGTGGTTTGATAAAACAGCCGGTTATCTTAAAACTAAACTACAACCGTAAATGGCAACAAAAGAGCACAATGGGATTTAACGGACGTTAAAGTAGAAGAAGGGTTAACGTTGGAAACAAAAGTTTTAACCTCAAACGGCACTATTTAGCTTATGCGTTGACCATCGTACACGTCGGCAATGCAGAGGTTCCCGATTATTTTGGACCGTCAGATCATTAGGATACCACTCATCCTGGAGGATTTTAAAGCGAGAGCCGTCGATGTATATGTTGAGCCATAACAAAAGCCTTTTCTAAATTGATCATTTCGTAATCTGAGGCGATGATGGAGATGCAAACGAAGATCCAGATAACTGGTAAGTGTCCTCACTTTCTCGTCGAATCAGTGTAACAAGAACATCATCACCGAGTCCAAGAACTTTGAATTGACCATATCATCAAGGCTGAAGAACCAATGGGCTCTTGACTCGTCTGTTGCAGTCCCCTTTCTTATTATACTACAAGTTTCTTTGTAGTATATATCTCTTTCTCACTCGCTTCTTCTCTGTCTTCCTTAGAAACATAACCAAACCACAAGCAGCGTTCCAAATTCAAAGCATTGGATAATAATAAATTAGATGATAGCAAACTAACAGTGAAAACATATATAGTCCATATAGAACTGATGACCAAAACAAACAAACAAAAGGTACCAAAAGGACATACAGATATGGAAGAAGAAACCAAAAGTTTTTTTTTTTTTTGGTGCAAAGGAAACCAAAAGTATTACAATGCGTTTTAATAGAAGAAAAAGATTACAAAACGTAGACAAGCAAATGGGGAGTGAATATAGCGAAAAAGAGACAACGAAGAACAGACGAAGATGGCAAATCAACTGGTGGTGATGACATTTAATCCGTCGAACAACTGTAAGAACAAAATGTCATGTCATGCCATTTGAAAACTACTTTGAGTGGACAACGGTCTCCTTTATGATGATGGCAGAATGGTCTAGTCATGGTATTGTTGGGAAGGATATGAATGTTCGACTTATAAGTCATTACAATATGACCAGGTTTCAGCATATATTGGTCTCCCCCAAGCAAACAATCAACATGGAGAGTGGTGCAGCAGTCATCGCACGCATAGAACCCACCTTTTCTTGAGTATACTAATTTTCTTTCACATACCTCACACCAGTCTAATTGATCACTTCCCTCTTTCTCTTCCCGAAATGTGAGGAAATGTTTGTCATGCTTATACTTTGCCTTGTATGGTAAGGTAGCACACCTGAAACATATAATATAATTGCATTCGATGCAATTTAGTTTTCTAATATAATTATTTTCATCACCATCTTCTTGGCAAATTTGACATATCGCCGCTTTTTCTTCATCTGGCTTTAAGGCTAGGAATAAGGGATACTCGTGGCCTTCATATTCAAATGGTTCGGAAACCGAGGCACACCGCAAATCAAGTGTGAAACCCTGACTTTCATAGACAAAACCACAACTTTCACGCCTACAAGCACGACAATCGAAGTAATTTTCTCTTCGGTAATTATCATATCCCTTACTGACAACCTTAAGCGTAAGTGGGTGAGGATGCAACGCATGGTGTTTCTTTCGAGGGGCATTTGCGCATGCTTCGTGTAGGATGAAGTCACATTTATCCATACATGAATAGTAAGTACCCTCATAGATTGGAAGGATGCACGCTTGACAAAACTTGCTTTCATCGTAAACTCTACTGATCTCGAGTTTTAGATGATGGTCATGAGAAAAATAGAGTATTATTCCATCAGCTATCGTCTCATATGGCTCAACATCTATCTCAGCTTCTTCAGGTACTCCCTCGAGATCCTCTCCATCCCACACATCTTTTCGCAATGCACATCTTGTATGAACAAAATAATTACCACACTTATTGCAAGAGTATGCACCATAATGATTGTCAACCTCTCGACGACAGACTCCGCAAAACCATTTTCCGGATGGAAGAGAAGAGGTAAAAGAGATACGGTGGTGGTGACGACATATTTTATGACATGCGGGAAATAGATACAATCTTGATGGACTACAAAGTCACATCGAACACAGACATAGGTGAGAATAGGTTCTTTAATCAGGCCGCAAACATTGCAAGGTAAGAAAGCTTGTCTGGGGAAAAAAGTGAGAGGGTGGGGATGTCTTTTTGTGTGGTCTATAACAAAGGGTACTGGTTTCATCGCACAAACGGGATGCATACTCAGTTTGTATGTAGGAGAATGATAAATCATGTCTTGGAAACTTATATCACAACAAATGCAATTCACAAGATCAAAGGGAGAACTGTAAAGTTGGAGAGATTGAAAAGGATAGGAAGGGTGTTTGATTTCAAGTGGAGACTCCACGCATTCTTTGTGGAACTGACTATTACATGTGAGACAGAAATAATAGTCTGTGCCAAGATTTGTGATTTTGCAAGCAGTACAACAAAAGTCGTCACCATTAGGTTCTTTATTGTTGCACCAAAAGAGAGGGACAACAGGAAGCTTACAGATAAGGCCGCGGTCATGAGAATCAAGCATATATTGGACTTGTTGATCAGCGCTGGGGAAGTGACGGGAAATATCGAACAGGAGAAAGCCTTGGTCATCAGAATTAATCTCCGGATTTTTTAAGTAGTGAGTTTTTACACGTAAGAGGGGACAAAGGAAAAGAGGTTGGAGAGGGATGTCTTCACCGGAGGAGGTTAAGAAATTGTATAAGAAAAATGTTTTTCCATCAATTTCTTCCTCACGAAATCCACCGACTGAATTCATGGCTACTCTTCTAAAGACGATTTTGGGTAGTTTGTGATATTTTTTTGTGTCTCCTTCTCCCTCTTTTGTATATTCAACTTGAAACACACAGCTAACATTGATCAATATGTTAAACTTTAGAAATATAAAGGTCGTTTTATAATTTTTGTTACAAAAAAGGCATCAATTATTGTTTTGGAATCACTGAAACGATGTGAATATGACCTTTATTGGATTTGATTAATTAAATCTTAATTTCTAAATTTCTCAATTAAAAAAGTTCCATAGCCTCTTGAGTTCGTACTCTCTCTCTCACACGTTCTATTAGACATAATAATTGTTTAAAACACAGAAAAAATGTTATAGTTAATCAATGCTCTCTACACACCAAATTATTTGTAACTTAAAATCAGTGAATTCATCATCTCTTTCCTTCCTTCCTTTCCAACGTGAAAATACAGCTATCTTATGTTAATATATAATATAATTTTTATATATTCAGGTCTTTTATATTCTTTGTTATAAGAAAGTGACTTGACTTTTTTAATTATCTCTCTGTACAGTCTTTCTTTATTATATATTCATTAACTCTCTTGCATTACACACGGGGAGACAAAATAAAATATGTTTTACTCAAACGATGTGATTGTTAGTCAGTCATAATATAATTTCTCTTGATCAAATAAGAATGTTGCGTAGTCTCTCGCATGTTCTATCAGACAAGTCGTTTAATATGTTTTTCAATTGTCAAACAAAAAAATTGTTGCAATTAATATTTACCACTTGACCATATTAGCTGTGTAACTAACTATATATATAAAAAATGTAAAATATAAAGAACTCCCACTTGAAAACCATAGTTTTAAATTTCGTAAATGGTAATTGGTAAATGAGAGTTGGAAAGTTCAAGGGATTTAATAATTTAACGAACGTTAAAACGTTAGAAACGAAAGTGTGAAGATTTGAACCTCAAACGTCAAACCGTACTAAGATCGGAGATCCTTAAACTGGGAATTTCCTCACTCCGGCGATAAATAAGAGATTTTAGTGAAATCTAGACAAAAAAAAATTACAGATAACAAATATTACGAGTCAGATGTAGAAGATGACTTCTACTACAAATTTCTTTGAATCAGAACCAGATTCATCCTTACTCATAGAATATGTAACAAGAACATCATCATCATGGAGTCCAAAATTTATAATAAGAAACATTAAATTACTGATGAGATGTAGAAGATTACATTGCGTTTTTAATCAAATAAAAAAAAAAAAAAAAAAAAAAGAAAGAGAAAAGAAGAAAAAAATGCAGACAACCGACAAATACAAAGAAGCTTGGACGAAGATGACGATTACTTTTTTCGAGATATACAATCTAAAGAACAAAATGTCTTGTTTTCCTTTTGCAAAACTACTTTGAACGGACAATGATCTTCATCATGAACATGGCAGAATGGTCGGGACACGACATTGTTGCCAAGAATTTGAACCTTCTCCTCATCAATCTGTATGGTTTGACCAGGTTTCAAATACGGGTCTTTCCCAAGCAAACAATCAACATGAAGAGTGATGCAGCATTCGTCACACGCATAGAACCCACCTTTTCTTGAATACAGTATTTTCATTTCGCATATATCACACCAGCCTAATTGATCACTTGCCTCTTCCCCTTTTTGAAATGTGAGCAAATGTTTGTGATTCTCATATCGGGCATTGTATGGTAATGTAGCACACTTGAAACATATTACAAAATCACATATGATGCAATTTAGTTTCCGACAATAATTATTTTCAACACTGTCTTTTTTTTGGCAGATTTGACAGTTTGCTATTTTTTCTTCTTCTTGAGTTAAAGTTAGGAATAAGGGATGCTCATGACCTTGATATTCAAAAGGTTCGGAAACCAAGGCACATCGTAAGTCTAATCTGAAATCTTGATCTTCTTCAGAACTCTCGTAGACGAAACCACAACTATCACGCTGACAAGCATCACAACGGAACATAGCTTGGTAATCATATCCTTCAGTGACAAATTTTAGTGTAAGTGGATAAGGATTCAACGCATGATCTTTCTGGAGAGGTGCATTTGCACATGATTCGTGGAGGATGAAGCCACATTCATCCATACATGAATAATAGCAATCCTCGTAAATTGGAAGGATGCACCCATGACAAAACTTGTCTTCGTCGTACACTCTACTCATCTCCATTTTTAGATGGTGGCCATGAGAAAGATGGACTATATCTCCACCAGCTATCTTCTTGAATGTCTCATCAACTATCTCAGGTTCCTCAGATTCTCCCTCGAGATCCTCTCCATCCCACACGTCTTCTCGCAGCGCACATCTTGTATGAACCAAATAATTACAACACTTGTAGCAAGTGTAGGCATCATAATGGTTGTCAATCTTTTGACGACAGACTCCGCAAAACCATTTTCCAGATGGAAGAGAAGAGGTCAAAGATATACGATGGGGGTGACGAGATATTTTTATGACATGTGGTATATAGACACAATCTTGATGGACTACAAAGACACATCGAAAACATAAATAGGTGGGCATAAGTTCATTAATTAGGCCGCACACACTGCACCGTAAGGAATCTTGTTTGGGGAAAAAGGTGAGAGGGTGTGGATGCCTTTTTGGGTGGTCTATAATAATGGGTATTGGTTTCATTGCACAAACCGGATGCATACTTAATTTTTGGGTAGGACAATGATAAGCCATTTCAAAGATAGTTGCTTGACAACAGATGCAAGTCGCAGAGCCGTGGGGAGGACTATGAAGCTGGAGAGAATTAAAAGGATAGAAAGGGTGTTTGATCTCAAGTGGAGATTCCACACATTCTTTGTGGAACATTTCATCACATATGAGACATAAATAATAGTTTGTGCCAAACTTTGAGCTTTGGCATGCACCGCAACAAAATTCATCATCAACATCATCAGATTTCTTATTGTTGCACCAAAAGAGAGGGACAACAGGGAGCTTACATATAACATCATGGCTGTCGGAATCAAGCAAATACTGGACTTGTTGATCAGCGCTTCTTATGTTGGGGAAGTGAGGGGAAGTATTGAACGGAAGAAAGTTTTGGGAATAATATTCAAAATATTTTTTCTCTGTTTTCGTTAACCCGTGATAACCTTTGGGACGTATGGAAGGACAGAGGAAAAGATTTTGAAGGGGGAGGTCGTCGCCACCGGAATTAATGGCTGCTTCATCGGAAGAAGAGGTGGTTGGGGTGTCTGTTTGTGATGATAAAGTGTATAAGAGAAATGGTTTTCCATCAATTTCTCCCTCACGAAATACACCGATGGAATTCATAGTTGTGATATTCCTCTTCGACTCTTCTTGTCCTTCCATATATACAACTTGAAAATACAACTAAGCACGACGTTATTAGTTATTATAATTATTCGTTGAATAAAGTCTTTTTATATTCTTTTTTATAGAAGATTCATTCATTGTTGTTTCCGCAGTCGGTATAGTCTTTGTTTATCAGTTTCTATTTTCTTATGTATTACATAATTATATAATTGATTATTTGTTTCTGCATCGATTGCATATTATTATAAGTTTAGAACTTGTAATAAAAGGTAATAAAGAAGGTCCACTTGAAAAAACTCATAGTATTATAGTTGCTAAGTTATAAACTCGAGGAAATTTCCCCATGATTTTTCATCAACGCATCAGAACCAGATTCATCCTTACTCATAGAAGTAACAAGAACATCATCATAGCGTCCAAGACCTTTTAATAGAGTAAACTATCTCTTTTATCAAATGATTAAATTATTATATGTATATGCTTAGGAACATAACCACATGGCAGCACATGGACGTTCTCCAAATTTTGAAACAGAGGAAGAAAATAATAAATTAGATAACAAATCAACAATGGCCTTTTTAAAGAACAAAGAGTGAAAACAGAGCCCATATAGAAACGATGCCCAAAACAAAACAAAAAACCATCAGAAAATTACAGATATGGAAGAGGATATAGAAACAAGAAGATTACAATGCGTTTTAATAAAGGAAAAGAGAGTGATAAATATTACAAAACGTAGACAGCCAGACGAAGTCGGATATTTTAGGGGCAAATCAGAGACGAAAAAGGCTAAGCGTCCCATATAGACCACCCTGCCAGGCAAGATACAGCACAAAATGCATAGTTCTTTTTTCCATGATAAATAAATGCATCGTTTTCGTATTTGAAAACTACTTTCTCTCGACAACGCTGCCGACAAACGCAACAAATTGGCTGGGACAATGTATTGTTGCGAAGAACATGAAACATCTCATCATAAGGTATAGGTACTATAGTGTGACCAGGCTTCATATACATGTCTTTCCCAAGCAAACAATCAATATGAAGAGTGGTGCAGCAGTCGTCGCAAGAATAGAACCCCTTCTTTCTTGAATCTGCTATTTTTCTTTCACATACATCACACCACTGTTGGATAAGCTTCAGTTACTTGCAGCCCAAGATATCTATAACAAGATGGTTATGGATAAGATAGGCTAAAAGGAAATTTACCATTGTTCATTAGAAATAGGAAAGATGTGTTTTCTATTTGTAATAGGAATAGGAAAGAGTAGTTTTCTATTTCTATTAAGAATTAAAATGGCAATGTTGTGCTATATATATCTTGGTCAAGTTGTGATCAAAGGTATGAGCTTTGTGAGTTTAATTTTTGAGTTATATTTCTAAACTTAATAAAAGAGAGTAATTCTTTTATAATCAAGGCTTAAGAAACTTTATTTGGTATCAGAGCTTGAGGCAAATCGATCAAGAAGAAGACTTGATCACGAAAGCTTTACAAACCAAAGACGAAGATAATACGAACGTACCGCCGTCGAAACCAAGTCATGGCCGACGACAACACACAACGTTCAAAAGAGATTTCTCCACCGTCGATTCAATGTACTATGCTGAACTCCTCAAACTACACGGTGTGGTCTATGAGGATGAAAATTTTATTAAAAATCTATAAAGTATGGGATACAATCGAACCCGGTTCGGAGGAACCCGACAAAAACAATGTCGCGATCGGGCTTTTATTTCAAGCTATTCCGGAGGCACTTATTCTACAAGTCGGTGAACAAGACTCTTCAAAAGGAATATGGGAGGCAATAAAAGCTCGTCACCTTGGAGCTGACCGTGTGAAGGAGGCAAGGTTACAAACTCTAATGGCCGATTTTGACAGGATGAAGATGATGGATGTAGAAACAATTGACAGCTTCGCTGGTAAGTTATCTGAGCTTGCATCAAAAGCGGCGTCCCTTGGTAAAACGATTGAAGAAACCAAGCTTGTGAAAAAATTCCTCAATAGTCTACCAAGGAGAAAGTTTATTCACATCATCGCCTCATTAGAGCAAGTATTGGATTTGCAAACAACAAGTTTTGAAGATATAATAGGAAGACTCAAGGCCTATGAAGAACGCATCCGGAATGAAGAAAATCACGAAGAAACTCAAGGAAAACTGATGTTTGCTAACACAACACAATACATGGAATTCTCAGGCAAGAGGACGAGGTAGAGCTGGTCGAGGTTTCAGAGGACGTGGAAGAGGTAGAGGAATAGGAGAGACACGAGACCGACAATCAAATCCAGACTATCAGAACAACTCAAAAGATAAGAAGGATCGATCAAAAGTGATTTGCTATCGATGTGATAAGCAAGGACACTTTGCTTCTACATGTCCGGACCGGCCAAAATACAGACAAGAAGTGAATAAAGTAGAGACGGAGGAAGCCGATCCGGTACTTTATTTACATGAGGTCGTGTTCTTAAATGAAGAAAAAGTTATACCGAAAAATTATGAATTCAATGGCAAAGACGAAGAAATGTGGTACCTTGACAATGGGGCGAGTAATCACATGACTGGCCATAAATCATATTTTTCAGAGCTTAATGAGAACATAAAGGGGAAAGTTAAGTTTGGAGATGGGTCTTGCGTCGAGATTGAAGGAAAATGATCGATCTTGTTTCAAAGCAAGACAAGCGAGCAAACACTAGTCTCCGACATCTACTATATACCTTCACTTAAGAGTAACATCATGAGTTTGGGACAAGCCACTGAGGTTGGTTGTGACGTAAGAATGAGACAAGACTACCTTACACTCCATGACCCAATGGGAAGACGTTTGGTAAAAGTTACAAGGTCACCAAACCGGCTCTACAAAATTAAGCTAAAGATTGGGACACCAATATGTTTGCACTCAAAAATAGAAGATGATTCCTGGAAATGGCACGCACGCTTGGGTCATATAAGCTTCAAGACAATGAATACAATGTTTCGGCAAAAGATGGTTCATGGCTTACCAGAAATACGAGAGGAAAGAAAATTGTGCGAGTCTTGCTTGGTTGGAAAACAAACTCGCCAATCTTTTCCGAAAAACACATTGTTTCGAGCTACAAGACCTTTGGAGCTTCTACATGCAGACTTATGTGGTCCCATAACACCACCAACAATGGCAGGTAACAAATATATTTTTGTTATAATTGATGATTTTTCAAGATATATGTGGACTATCTTGTTAAAGGAGAAGAGTGAAGCCTATGGAAAATTCAAAGTGTTTAAAAGCGTGGTAGAAAAGGATATTGGGAGAGCGATCATGACCCTAAGAACTGACAGGGGAGGTGAGTTCACTTCAAGAGAATTCAACGAGTTTTGCGACACAAGTGGTATCAAGAGACATCTCACAGCGCCATACACACCTCAACAAAATGGGGTTGTTGAAAGAAGAAATAGGACCTTGATGGAGATGACGATGAACATTCTAAAGGCAATGAAGGTGCCGAATTTTCTATGGGGTGAGGTTGTACGACATGCTACTCATGTGATCAATCGAGTGCCAACAAGAGCTCTTGAGAACATGACCCCTTATGAATGCTTGCGTTTGAAGAAACCGGACATAGAGCACTTAAAAGTGTTTGGTTGCTTGGCTTACTCAAAGGTGAAATCTACAAATCTTAAGAAGCTTGATGATAGATCAAAGTCACTTGTTCATCTTGGGATCGAACCAGGATCCAAGGCGTATCGACTTTACGATCCAACTACACAGAAGATAATTAGCCGCGATGTTGTATTTGATGAGTGTACGAGCTGGAGCTGGAGCAAAACTAAAAACGATTCAAGGTACGATCCGGGTATGTTTCATATGCGTTGGGGTGAAACCATCGATAATGGAGATGGACCCGCGGTTGTTGGAGGAGAACAACAACAACAACAAAATCAAGATGAAACCGAGAGTGAGGGGTCGCACGAGTCTGAACAAGAAGTCGAAGACGACTTGGGCGAGAACTTTCAGACTGACCAAGAGATCAATGAGGCATAAAATGAGCAAGGAGCAAACGATCAACCACCACTTAGAAGATCAGATCGTCAATCAAGTAAACCCACCTACCTCAACGATTATGTTCTCCTCGCTGACGCTGAAAGTGAGTTACTATTACTATCAATCAATCAAGAACCATGAAATTATGAAGAAGCTAAGAACAAAATTGAATGGAGAAAGGCGTGTTTAGAGGAAATTGAGTCGATTAACAAGAACAATACTTGGTTGCTGGTTGATAAACCAGTTGGGGTTACAATTATTGGACTTAAATGGATATTCAAGATCAAGAGGAATGCAGATGGTTCAATAAACAAGCACAAGGCAAGGCTTGTGGCAAAGGGCTATGTACAAAGAGAGGGAATTGACTTCGACGAGGTTTTCGCACCAGTAGCAAGAATTGAAACAATTAGGCTACTTATAGCTTTGGCGGCTTCTTGTGGATGGGAAATTCATCATCTTGATATAAAGATCGCATTCCTACATGGCGAGTTAAACGAAGAGGTGTTCGTATCACAACCTGAAGGCTTTGAGCAAAAGGGCGATGAACTTAAGGTTTTTAAGCTGTCCAAGGCATTGTATGGCCTGAGACAAGCCCCACGAGCATGGAACACGAAACTTGATCAGATCTTGAAAGGTATGAATTTCGAAAAATGCTCAAAAGAAAGTTCCGTATATCGAAAGGAAGATGAAGATAAGCGTTTGATTATTGCGGTGTATGTCGATGACCTTTTTGTAACTGGAAATTCACTAAAGATCATCGAAGAGTTCAAAGCTGGAATGGCATCTAAGTTTGAGATGTCAGATTTGGGAAAGCTTACTTACTATCTAGGTATCGAAGTTATACAAAGCACGGAAGGAATCGAAATCAAACAAGAGGCTTATGCACGTCGAATCCTCGAGGAAGCTGGGTTAAAAGCTTGCAACCGGACGCATATTCCAATGGAATTTGGATTAGCGTTGTCTAAAGCTCAAGAAGAAGAACACGTAGAAGATGCTACGTTGTATCGGAGAAGGATTGGGTGTTTAAGATATCTTGTACACACAAGACCGGATCTAGCTTTCTCAGTTGGATTGACAAGTAGGTATATGCAAGAGCCAAGAAAGTCACACGCTGCAGCTTTGAAGCAAATCTTGAGATACCTACAAGGTACGTTGAGCTACGGGTTGATGTTTAAACGTGGAGGAACAAAGAAGATTGTTGGGTATAGTGATAGTAGCCATAACACAAATCGTGATGATGGAAGAAGCACGACCGGGCATGTGTTTTACTACGGTGAATCGCCAATCACATGGTGTTCTCAAAAGCAAGGCACCGTCGCCCTATCTTCTTGTGAAGCCGAGTTTATGGCTGCCACGGAAGCTGCAAAACAAGCAATTTGGCTTCAAGACTTGTTAAGTGTGATAATGGGAAGAGCGAGTGAAAGAATGGTTCTTTACATCGACAACAAAGCTGCCATTGCACTTACAAAGAACCCAGTATTTCACGGACAAAGTAAACACATTCATAAGCGATATCATTTTATCCGAGAATGTGTCAAAAATGAAAAAATTGAGGTTGTGCATATATCCGGAGAAGAACAACGAGCTGATATACTAACAAAGGCTCTAGCAAGGATCAAGTTCAAGAAATGAGAAGTTTGATTGGAGTTCTAAACCTCTCGAAGAGCGACTTGAAGCTTAAGGGGGTGATTGTTGGATAAGCTTCAGTTACTTGCAGCCCAAGATATCTATAACAAGATGGTTATGGATAAGATAGGCTAAAAGGAAATTTACCATTGTTCATTAGAAATAGGAAAGATGTGTTTTCTATTTGTAATAGGAATAGGAAAGAGTAGTTTTCTATTTCTATTAAGAATTAAAATGGCAATGTTATGCTATATATATTTTGGTCAAGTTGTGATCAAAGGTATGAGCTTTGTGAGTTTAGTTTTTGAGTTATATTTCTAAACTTAATAAAAGAGAGTAATTCTTTTATAATCAAGGCTTAAGAAACTTTATTAATGATCATTTGCCTCTTTTGCTTTGTAAAATGTGAGGAAATGTTTGTCATGTTGATACATTGCCTTGTATGGTTGGGTAGAACACTTGAAACATATCACAAAATCACATTCGATGCAATTTAGTTTTCGACAAGTAAAAAATCTTTCATCACCGCCTTCTTGGCAGATTTGACAAACTGTTGCGCCTTCTTCTTCTGGCTTTAAAGCTAGGAATAAGGGATGCTCGTGGCCTTGATAATCAAATGGTTCAGAAACCGAGGCACACCGTAAGCATAATTTGAAACCATGATCTTCTTCAAGCACTCTCATAGACGAAACCACAACTTTCACGCTGACAGCGACACAGGTGAAGTGACCTTTGTTGTCACCATATCGATCAGTGACAACTACTAATGTAAGTGGAAAAGGATGCAACGCATGATATTTCTTACAGGGCGCATTTGCACATGCTTCGTGGAGGATGAAGTCACATTCATCCATACATGAATAATAACTACCCTGGTAGATTGGAAGGACACACGCTTGACAAAGCTTTTTTTCGTCGTACTCTTTACTCATCTCGATTTTTGGATTATGGCCATGAGAAAAATGGAGTATTACTCCATCAGCTATCATCTTGAATGGCTCAACAACTATCTCAGGTTCTTCAGGTATTCCCTCGAGTTTTTTCCCATCCCACAAGTCTCTCCGCAATGCGCACCTTGAATGAAAAAAAAAATTATCACACTTGTTGCAAGAGTAGGCACCAAAATCTGTGTCAACCTTTTGACGACAGACTCTGCAAGACCATTTTCCGGATGGAATTGTGTAGGTAAAAGAGATACGGTGGTAGTGACGAGATATTCTTATAACATACGGGGAATAGATACACATTTGATGGACTACGAAGACACATCGAAGACAGTCATAGGTGGGAATAATTTCTGTAATGAAGCCACAAACATTGCAAGGTAAGAAAGCTTGTTTGGGGAAAAAGGTCAGAGGGTGGGGATGCCTTTTGGGGTGGTCTATAACAATGGGTATTGGCTTGAACGCACAAAACAGATGCAAATGAAAGTTGTTGGTAGGACAATAATAATTCATGCCATAGATAGGTAAGTCACAACAGTAGCAATCGAACTTGTACGGAAAATAGTTTTTGGGAGGACTGTAAAGTTGGAGAGAAAGAGAGGGATAGGTAGGGTGCTTGATCTCAAGTGGAGACCATACACATTCTGGTCACCTCATGTGACACAACAGTAATAGCTTGTGCCTAGCTCTTTGCTTTGGCATGCACCGCATAAGATATCTAATGGTCTTTTATTGTTGCACCAAAAGAGAGGGAGTAAAGGGAGCTTACAGCTGTCGGAATGAAGCATATACTCGGGTTGTTCATGATCGCTTTGTACGGTAGGGAACTGAAGGGAAACGACCAACGGGACAAAGCTACGATCTAAACCTCTCGTGTATGGTTTTAACTCTACAACTTTGAGACGTAAAGTAGGACAGAGGAAAAGAGACTCAAGAGAGAGGTCATCTTCCCCACCATTGGAAGCGATGGCTGCTTCACCGGAAGAAAAGGAGGACGTGCTCTCGGTTTGAGATAACAAAGTGTAAATGAAAAATGGTTTTCCATCGATTTCTCCCTCACGAAATTCACCGACTGAATTTGAATACATGGCTGCTACTAAGACGATTTTGGGTAGTTGTGACATCCCTCTTCTCCTTCTCCCTCTTCCATATATACAGCTAAGCTTGCTTTTTTTTGTTTCCTATACAGCTGATCGATATGTTTTAAATTTTTAATTTAGTTATTGTTATAATTTATATCTTCGTTAAAATTATTTTGTTTTATATTTGTTATTACAGAAAAATCGTTAATTTTTTTTTTTTAATGTTCGGTCTGCTATTCTTGATTTTTACATTTCATATATATTTATAAATCAATGAACCAATAAAAACTCCTAGAAAAACAAAACTTCCAATAACAGTAGTTTTTGGTTGAAGTGTTATGGCATAATAAATAATGATTAACATAAGAAGTGGACAACGGTGTGAGTATTACCTTCTTGGACTTTTTAACAAACCAATTTTACTGATCAAACCCATAATCTAGTCAAATCGAGAACTATATACCAGATTAATTAGTCTTTTCTCTATCAAGAACTTTGACGATAGAGAAAAGACTAGTTAAACTGATAAACTGTTTTTTAAAATGTTGATTAATCTTTCATATAAAAAACAAAAGAAAAACAGTTTCGTAGTCTTAGACTCGGACTATCTAATATTAGGCCTGGGATTTAATATCTGGAATCCGGGATCCAATCCGGGATCCGCTCCGATCCGCTCCAGAAAATAGGATATCCGGTTGGGGCGGAGGCGGAGGCGGATATTGAAATTACGGATCTGGGCAAAGGCGGAGGTTAGAAAAAATGAATGCCGGATATTCGGAAATCCGGGGTATTGATAATGGGCTTTGCGTTTTGGGGTTTTTCATGTCCATACTATTATTAATTGGTAAAGCCCATAATTTTTAAAAGCCCAACAAAATGTTAGTAGATTATATGAGATTATTGTTTTAATTAGGTTTCAACGAAACCTTTTCTTTTGCCGTTCTTCTTCTTCCTTTTTTTTTTTTGTTAAAATCTTCGCGTAGCAGTTGTGGCCTTTTCTTACCGGATAAGAGATGCTCCTGATCTGATTTCTCCGAATTAAGGACGTCGAAGGAGTTACAGTGGAAGATCTCGTGGCGCAACCGTCTGGACTGAAGTTGTGGTTGTCTGAGCCATCGCCTTCCCGTTAAGGGGTGGAGGAGTGTCGGAGAATGGATCTATTCCAAGAGGCTTGTTGCGGGTCTAACTAGCCGCTGGTAACACATACGAGACGGGATCCGAATACTCTAGTCAAGGATCTCAATCCGGTGGGTAAGTCGCAAAGCGGTGGGCCTAGTATTCATCGGAACTGCTAGATCGGATTCTCGGCCTTCTCCATCACCCAGATCCAACTGCGTTTCTCTATGTCGGTCGCCGGAATATTCTTTCCGTTTTGTAACTGTGAAGTGTTTTAATAAAATAAATTAAAAAAATCAGATCCGGATATCCGAGTTTTTTCACGGATGTGAGAGATTCGAATATCCGGGGTAAGCGGAGACGGAGACGGATAGTAAAATTGCGGATCCGGCCGGAGACGGAGGCGGAGACGGATGCACTCATTTTGACCGGATATCCGGCTCCGTCTCAAAGCTATCTAACATGTTCCATTAGACATGTTTATTAGAATATTCACAAATTGTCAAACAAAAAAGTTGTAAAGTCAAACAAAAATACATATAAAGAAACCCACTTATTTTAAAAAAATAAAAAATAATAGCGTTTGAAAAATCAGTTGAGGACAAATGTTTGAACGTCAAACGGCAGTTTTGGCTGATGCGTTTGACTAATCGGATAAAGAGATTCGCTGGTGAACCGTCGGATCATCAAGGATAACTCATTATCTTGCGGTATTTTCTTAGACTTTAAGCGAGAGCCGTCCGATCTACAAGTATTAATGGGGCATAAAATGGCAGTTGTGGGCCCAAAATAGGCCCAAAGTTCGAGAAAGTTAAGAATAAAATAAAAAGGGCTTTTAAAAAACAAATTCAAAAGTACCAAACGGATCACTCACTCGCTCACAACTAGCTCAAAATTTGAAATTAACTCAGTCTCTCCCCTTTTCTCAAAACTAGCATACAGAGAATGGATTCGAAAACCAAATTGTTGGATTCGTCTTCGATTTCAAAGGTCAGGGTCGTTCTCAGGGTTCGTCCCTTTCTTCCCCGGGAGATTTCCGACGAGAGGGGTGACGGGCCATCGTGCGTTTCTGTAACCGGTGGAGATGACGGAGAGGCTAGCGAAGTGACAGTTCACCTCAAAGATCCAGATAGCTGGTAATCGTCTATTTTCCTTTTTCCCCTTCTTCAATTTTTGGTTGTTATTACTAGAAATTTGAATACGGATTTGGTGATTCGGTGTAATTTTTGGAGCAGTCGAAACGAAAGCTATCAGCTGGATGCGTTTTACGGGAGAGATGATGATAATGTGAAGCATATCTTCGATAGAGAAGTGAGCCCTTTGATTCCGGGGATCTTTCAAGGTTTCAACGCTACAGTGCTTGCTTATGGAGCCACCGGAAGCGGAAAGACCTTTACGATGCAGGTCTGTTAAGCTACAAAAATTTCACAAATTTGGATTTAATTAGGGTGAATATCGAAATTTGGATTTCTCTCTAGTCTCTCTTTGGTCTGTGTTAAATTTCTACTGGGAATTGGGGTTTCAAGGCAAAAACAATAAAACCCTCGTAATGGTTTCAGCTCTCTTTGCTTTTTTTTTTTTATTATCAGGGAACTGATGAGCTACCAGGTCTGATGCCATTGACCATGTCCACCATTTTGTCTATGTGCGAGAAGACAGGAAGTAGAGCAGAGATTTCATATTATGAAGTTTACATGGACAGATGTTGGGATCTCCTTGAAGTTAAAGCCAACGAGATTGCTATTTGGGATGGCAAAGATGGACACGTTCATCTTAAGGGACTCTCTACTGTCCCAGTTTATTCCATGTCTGAGTTTCAAAAGGCATACTCGTCTGGTGTTCAGCGGAGGAAAGTTGCACACACTGGTTTAAACGATGTATCTAGTAGAAGTCATGGAGTGCTGGTGATCTCAGTAACCTCAGAAAGGCTTGTCACTGGAAAAATCAATCTGATTGATCTAGCAGGTAATTTTTCTTACCATTTTCCAAGTCTTTGGTGGAATAAGAGGAGCCTCTACACGTTATTTTATCTGCAATATTAACAAAAACTCTTTGTCTTAAGCAGGTAACGAAGACAATAGAAGGACTGGCAATGAAGGAATCCGTCTACAAGAGAGCGCCAAGATTAATCAGTCATTATTTGCATTGTCCAATGTGGTTTATGCACTGAATAATAACCTGCCAAGAGTGCCTTACAGGGAAAGCAAATTGACTAGAATACTGCAGGATTCACTTGGAGGAACAAGTAGGGCTCTCATGGTGGCATGTCTGGTAGGAAAATGGATAATTTTTGTATAGTCTTTGATTAAAAATATCCTTAGTGGCTAAACTGATGAATCTATTTGTTTGTTTTTGTTGTTTTAGAATCCTGGAGAATACCAAGAATCTCTTCGCACTGTTAGCTTGGCTGCAAGGTCAAGGCACATCTCAAACAATGTTTCTTTGAGTCTCAAGGTAGAGACCCCCAAGGTTAAGATAGATATGGAAGCAAAACTGCAAGCTTGGCTTGAATCAAAAGGCAAGACGAAAAGTACGCATAGAATGATGGCAATACGTTCTCCCCTGCTAAGTACAAACCAAACTTCAATTTCTCAAAGCTCGGTCAAGAAATCCGTCTGTCATAGATCAGCCATTGCAGGTGCTAAATTTTCTGGCACAGGACAGAGGTATCCCTTTGAATGCTTCAGTTCTTAATTGTTCTACATCCTAAAACCACTTCCCTCATACTTTATTTATGCACAGGGACGCATTTGTGACCGCAAGGAACTTATTTGGTGAGGAAACTCTTGCTGCTTCACAGTTATGGGTATGCTCTTCTGCTTTCATTACGAAAAACCATCGATATAACCTCATTTTCTCCATGTACGAATATATTCTACTCCACGTACAAAATAGGAAGCGTTAAAAGTGATTGAGTTCTTTGAACATCCAGGAACCTATACAGAATCTGCAGTTAGATTCTCCAACCAAAGAAGATGAGAGAAACACATCTGGCGAAGAGAATCTATTAGTATTAGAAGCAAGCTTGAAAGGTTTGCTTTCTTGTGCTACTTATTAATAAACAATTTTGACATTTCTTTTTTCTCCTCACCTTGGTGCGCGTTTATTCTAGGTATCCCATTGGACCTCGAGAAGAAATATCCTGAACTGAGTCCTCGTCGAGAAGCTCTGTCTCCGATAGACTCCAATGCAAAACCAAAATCAGCAGATGGAAGCTCTCCTATTCTGAAGCCAATGACCCCAAAAACACCTTTTCTTTCTGCAAACCCTGAGAATAGGCAAATGGAAGGCACTTGCCAGAAGTTCAATGCGTGGAGCACTAATTTAAAGGTATCATCATTTTACAAAACATGCTCTATGTTGAAAAGAACTTGAAATCTGATCCTTCTGCAATTTTTTTCTTTTCACAGACCTCTCTCATAAAAGAGTACATTCACTTCTTGAACACAGCCAACAGGTAATAATAGCCTCCAGTTTCATCTGCTCGCCTAACCCTTAGGATCACACAACATCACACTAACGTCATTCATCTATTCATTTTTGAATACACAGAGAAGAGCTAATGGAGTTGAAGGTAACTTCACCACTTTGTGAACATGCAGAAACAGTAAAATGAATTTTAAAAATCACTGCTTCCATTGTCAATATTGGTTTCACTGCACATAGCTCTGTTTCAATTGTTTTTTCTCTCAGGGAATTGGAGATAAGATGGCTGATTACATACTTGAACTCAGAGAAGCAAGTCCTTTAAAATCGGTAATACATTTATTCTTCTCTCCCTAAATCTTCTCCGAAAGCTAACCTATCTTCATCTACTAACCAACTATCTGAATTTTCAACAGCTTACTGATTTAGAGAAGATCGGTTTCACCTCGAGACAGGTACATAACTTGTTCAAAAGAGCCACTGAAGGAATTATTGAGAAGCCAGTTTCTGCTTCAACAACACCTTAGTTGTTTGTCTCTAGCAACAAGAACTTGTGTATTGTGTGTGGAGTAATTTCATTATTGTTTGATCTTCTTGTTTATTAAGCTTTGTAACCAGAGACATGGGCTTGATCTTAAACGTGTACTGAGCAAGAAAGAAGCAAGCTTTAAAGTTTCTCACTGAAACTTCACTCCAAAGACTCAAATACAAACCCATAATAGTTTTGGTTTATAAAGTCACATTGATAAAACTTACAGAGATATCTTAATGACCAAACCATAAAACACACAGACGAAGAAGAAGAGGGCTAACGTCGCCGGCAAAACAACCGGCGAAGTCAGCTATTATTACATATAAAAACCTAACATAACATTAGGGTTATTACAGACACTGGGGTTTAGGGTTTATGGAGTTCTTCATTTGCAGGTGCAAGGGTTGCACTTGCAGTCAGATCCGCACTTGCAGGCATCATTCTCGGCGACGAAAGTCTCGCCGGAAGCCTCAAACTGAGAGCTCATCGCTGGAGCAACGCCGAGGACAAGAGTCTCGGTGGTGGCGTTCTCCAAGTCTGGGTACATTTTGCAACTGTACAAAGCCAAAAGAAAACAGAGATCGTGTGTCAAATTAACAAAATTTAAAACCAGTAAATTAAAATTAAAATTGTGTTACGATCTCATCACAGAATTAGGGATTGTGATTCAGAAGAAAAATTGAAAATATTTTTTTGGAAAATCAGAACACAAAACAGAATCATAATTCATAGGTCTCAACACAGAAACTGATGCACGAAGCAGATTTTCTCGGGAAAAGTAGAGGTTTTTTTGAGAAAATTTTACAAAAACAAAAAAAAAAGTTTGAGATCGAGAAATATTATTACCCTCCGCAACCATTGCCGCACTTGCAGCCAGATCCGCAACCACAGTTTCCACCACAGCAAGACATGTTTTCTAGAAAAGGCGAAGAGATCTTAGAAAAAATATGAAGATGATCTTAACTCGCCTTGTTTAAGCTTCAAATCAATCAGTGAATGAAACTTATAAATGGAGGAGCTTTGTTATTTATAGGCCAAACGAAAATCTATGAACCGTCCACGTGTCATCGATCTTAGTCCACTCTTATCACCTAAAAAATCGTTCCTCAGGTAATAGTTTCAATTTACAGCTTTACCCCTTTGGCCAATAAAACAGAAAATATTTTTTTAGAGATTACATGCATAAAGATTTACATACATGAAAAAAAATATCTAACAAAATCTTTGATTTTACTGCTTTTAAAATCAGGAAAATAAAAGATTTCTAGAAGCAAAACAATCAATTTTTACTCATAAATCAAATAAAAGTATAAAATCTATTTCCATTTAACAAATAACACCAAACTTTTCTTTCATTATTTCCTTTGTTCATTAATTTTCATCCAAAGTTTGAGAGTTTTTTCATTAATTCTCTCTTTACTCAACATAAATATTATGAGGTTAGTTTAGACTTTAGATACCCAATTTGAAAAAGAAGTCTTTTAAACAAGATATTGCTAAGTAAAGTAGCGTTCCAAAGTTTGGCGTCAAATGACTTTTGTCAAAGGTGAAGTGAGAGTACACAAAAAGATGGATTCAACTTGAGATGGGCTCTCAATAGAAAAGTGGGTCCATTATCGACCTTGTCCGTTCTATGTGGGTATTCGAATCGAATCTCTCCTTTTTCATACGTTTCCAAAAATTCGATCTATATAAAAAGTAATGTTAAAAATAGGAGAACCATCCAAATGGGAATCATGCAGTGTCGATAAGTCTAGTTCTATAAAAAGTAAAAGAGTATCTATATGAAGGGATTTGTGTTTTCTATTCTCGTGATAAAGAACACGTGAAGAAAACCAAATTGCTTAATTTCGGGTTTTACGTTTGCCAATAACTAAAATGAACACTTGCATAGTTATATCACGATTTCCTTTTCAGATACAAATTCCAAAATTGCTTAAAAAATAAAGCATAGCGCCCACCGTGGGGCTCGAACCCACGACCACAAGGTTAAGAGCCTTGCGCTCTACCAACTGAGCTAGACGGGCTTTTTGTTCATACATCTCAGCAACAATTTATTTATACCATAATATCCACACTATGTTTGCTCACTCAAAAATATAACCTGCAAAATTATTCTGTTATCAAAAATATATATATTCCATTTTTTTTTTTTTTTAATCCTCACTCATGTAAACACATGATTTCCTCTACAATCTCTTTTACGCACAATTTTATCACAAACAACAACAAAAACTCGTACAAACACCATCTTTGCTCTTTTATGTACCTTAAACTCCAAGCAAAACAACAAAAACCCAAAAAAGGAAGAATATGAAGAAATGATTCGAGTTCTTGAAAGCCCCTCTTATTAACCCGATACGAGCAATTCTTCTAGAAGCTCCTCGAAAATCAAATCCTCAACTTCAATCCCAACACATTCGCTCTCGAACTGCAAATCCATCCATCCATCGTCTCTCGACAAATCCCTACTCATAACTTTATCAAACGATTGTTGCTCGTCGTGTGGCTTGTAACGCAAGTAACAGCTTATTCTAACCCAAACCTCCTTCAAAACACTATACCCCACCGGCATTGGATGGATCTTACATAGTAATGATAATGGTTTGGGACAATAATGGTAAGACCTTTCGTAGATTTCGATTAGTACCTCGTTGATTAGATCGAAAAGAAGCAAATGGTTGCAGTTACCGCCTTCTTCTTCGTTTCTTGAACATTCTGGATCTTGGAACATACATCCTGTTGTCGTTGTCACTTCTTCGTAGACTAATGGATCTAGCGGCTGGTAATCTAATTGCCACATTGAGAGAGATTCTGGTGCGTTGAAACCGGATATCTCGAGAATGTCTCTTACATAGTTGAATTTCAGTTTATCTTGTGCATCTATGTTGAGGACTTCGTCTAATTGTTTGCTAGTTGAGACAGTCTCTGTACACACCCGTGCAAACAAAAAAAGGAAAGTTCGTCAATTTGATCGAAAGCATGAATATGGAGAAATGATTGAGTGTTGAAGATATATAGATACCTCGAGAGATGTCAAATACAGAAGGATCTTCATCAATGTCTACTGTAGAAACGTGATCACGGATTTCTTCTGATGATTCTTTTAAGGATCTTGTTTCAGGTTCAGCGTCAAGCGTAGAGATTTCTCTGTCTTGTTCTGTCTCGATCATTACAGTAGAATTTTCTGCGTCAACGGGTGAATCCTCAGAAGCATCCATTGTTTGTTCAAGCGTTTCTTGTTCTGAAGACTGAGAGTGATCTTCTGAGATCTCTGAAATGTTCTCCAAGACATCTTGTTGTTCCTCGATCGATTGGACAGGAAGGTCATCAATCTTCAAAGCATAAAATTTCATTTCAGGTAACGAAAGTATCCTTCCCAAGAATTTAGGAGCTCTCTTAGAAGGCAACTTTGATTCCTCAAACTCCACCTTTGATTTCTCTGAATTGTTACTTTTCTTCGCTTCTCTTTGGAAGCTACATTCATAGAGCTGAAGGTATCTGTCGAGTGATCCACACATCGACGAAGTTCTTCTTATTTGCTTCAGTTTCGCTCCTTCTGCTTTGTTGTTGCTCTTAGTTGCAGAGTTTCCTTTCAAGTGTGCAAAAATGTCCTGTCTCAAATCTTTCGAAAAACCATACTTTCGAGGTACTTTGTCTAAAACAGCATCCATAGTGATACGGTGTTTCTCGTTTTTGTTCTCATTAATCACATGCTTTATCTTCTGCCTTAGATCCTTAAAACGTTTGATCACCACTTGGTTCTTTCCTCGCTTCCTTGCATAACCAGAACCAGATGAATCTTCATCAGCCAATTTCGACATTGTTTCATTCATCTTCTGAATCCCATCAGCTCTGTGTTCTGCAGCTATGGAAGGAGATGTTGGTTTTTTATCTAAACCCCCCACCAAGTCAAACCCATTATTATGATCCTCTCTATTGCTCCCATGAGTAGGAAAGGATCCAGCTTTAGTCATTGTTTTGGAGCTAAAAGCTTGTTGGCTCTGGAAATGCCGGGCTAGAGGAGAACCCGGATCCTGCAAAACTTTTAACAAGAAGTTTCTATTCATGTGTATCAAATTGAGAGCATCAAGACATGCTTTTGACCGTCTAGGTGATGTATCATCCTCATTCTCTGAGAAGTACTTGGTGTGTCTCATCTTCGGGTCAAACCAAGCTTCCTCATTGTCGCTCTTCTCCTTTTTCTTGGACTCTTTTTCATCAAAATCTGATTTACTTCCATCAGTATCATCAACTGGAATGTTGTTCTCTACCCTAAAATCTTCACTGTCACTGTTGCTTGATTCCTCAGACATGAGATAAAGCGGGTTCAACGAGCCAATCGCGGGTGAAATTCCAACAGTCTTGTTAAAGACTCGGTTACGATCATCGCTGTTTGATGAAGTCTTATCTGAAGACTCTACCTCACTCAATGACTCCTTCTCTTTTTGATTTGACTGGACAGGATAAGTAGAGCTTCGGTGATGACGGCCTTGCCTCTTAGACTTGTCCTCTATTACAAGTGCCTTAATCAAAGCTTTCACAGACCTTTTGATTTCTGAATGTGTTTTCCTAGACCTCGCTTCTGAATTAACTTTCTTGGACTTCTCCTCTGAGTTATGCTTATTTTTTGTTTTCTCCCCTGAGTTAGACTCTTTGGACCTTACTGCAGAACTAGGCTTCTTTGGTCTTTCCCCAGAGTCCTGAAGGAATCAAACATATGGGTGAGAGAGTTAATAAGAATCTGACTTTATGATTTAAGTAAATTTTATACTAAGCTAGCTAACACATCAGTTTGCATCAACTTACTACATTGGTTTTATCTTCCACCTTGTTCTGGGATAAGGGAATTCTATCTGGTGATGGTATTGTGTTGTTTACTTCGTTCTTTGTTCCTAAAGCAAAAAAAAACAGAAAACATGGAAAATGTTACTGATATAAATAGTTGTAGAATCTTATTTCATTATGCTCATAAGATTAAAAAAAAAAAAGCTAAGAAAACATATGAATACAGGAGCTGGGAACATCAAACAGAACCATGGCAAAATTTGCTACTCATCAATTAGCAACTTCGCTTCAAGCAAATCCAACCTAACCAAAACATTTTTGAGGTGTATGAAGTGTGCTCTCTTTTGAAAATTCATAAGCTGAGAAGACCAATACCGAACGAGTACACACCTCAAAGATACCAAACTACGGCACAAGAAAAAAAAGAAGACGACATTTGTAAAAGGGAGAGCCAAGTGATCTTTACCAGGAGGATTCCTTCTGGAAACGGGTCTTTTGTGAGGAAGGCGTTTCTTGATGTAACGCCAATGGTTGTGTTTAAGAATGTCAAAAAGTCCCCACATGAATCCAGGGTGGTTTTGGATTGGGGAGCAAGTAACTTTATGACGCAAGTTCTTCCCCATTGGTGAGTTGTGCAAAGAACTTCACTCAAGCTAATAAGTTTCTTATTAAACCTGAAATCAAAACATAAGGTAAACAGAACAAAAATTCACAAAAATAATATGAGCGTTTATTAGATTCAGTTGAGAGTTGTTTTCACCTCTGGTTCAACGTTTACAGGATTCATTACCCTAATTTCAAATTCGAAGACAAGTTTTTGATCTGAATTCATTCCGTAGTAAAATCAAAAACAGAATACGCATATATGTTATACAGTCCAAGGTCATCATCAATGGTGATCCCCAAACCCAGTACGAGAATCGCGATTTTGGCAAATTTACACACAAAAACTCGAAATGTAATCATCACAAAGGCCCAAATCAGAGACAAAATCCGAATAGAAATCTAATCAGATAATGTGATTCACGCAACACCTAATTCAAAAAACAAACCGATATATCTGATTTTTCAAGGCGTGTTACGAAGATAATCACCTCGGCGCATGCAGAAATCGAGGAAACATAGTTAATTAATGGCGTTACCTTGTAGAGGTGAAATGTTGATTCTGGATTTGTGTGGAGCAGCATCTTCTCGGTCGCCATAGCCATGGCGGGAGAGACAGGGAGAGAGAGAGAGAGAGAGAGAGAGAGAGAGCAGAGAGAAGCGTGCGTAACATGAACTTTTTGAGAAATTGCCATTTTGACGAATTTTTGGTTATTTTTTATATATTAAATAAAAGAAATAAACTCCCATTTTGGCCCATTACTGTATATAGCCCAATATAGTTTAAGGCCTTTTTTATCAGCAGCTAGCTTTGAAGGCCTCTCATATTTACTAAAGAAGCCCGACAAAGCAAAAGTCGAATCTCACAATTTTTTTTATTTGTTGTTTGGTCAGACGTCGAACGAATCTCACAAATTATTCTTCTGTTTATTTGAACTCATAATAGCTTTTGCATAATCTTCTTTTGTTTTCTACAACCGAATTTATTTTCATGGAGATATATTTGAGAAATAATGAATTACTACTATTCGTAGTATATATATTGACTCACTTTATATATTTACGTTAACAATTTTGGTGCTAGAAGCTCTACTATAAATATTCGTTTGTGAGTTACTTATATTGTTACTATAAATTTTAAAAAACCTTTTTTCATAAAATTTGGAGTTTTTTTTGTTTGTTTCCCATGTAGTGATAAACCTGTAACGTATTTTCCATTTTCCTTTCCAAAATGGTACTATTTTTTATAGTATTAGTATTTGCTTCAATCCATTATCAAGTGATTCAAGTCATTTGACTTTTTGCCATTAATACTTTAATAACTTTCTTTTCTCTAATCTCTTACAAAACCACCACACTCTTCCTCAAAAGTCAACTCCTTCGTACAAAAAACATCTTTTTTAAATAGAAAAAAGCTTTTATATATTAAATTTTATTTTTATTTCTTTAACATTGCACGTTGGTTTAGTCAAACCAAATCAGATAGAGCATTCACGAATCAGAATTTTAAACAGGCTTTGAATTATCTTGGGTTCGGAAGAAAATTGAGTGTTCCAACCCTAAATAACAAGTCTTTTTAATTTGGATTTAAAAAAAAAAATCTGAACCAAAACTGGAAAAGAAAATAAAGACGTATCAAACACAAAATAAAATCTGAACTAAAATCAAACTAATCTATTTAGATTCGTATTAAATTAGTAGAAAAGATTTTGGCCAAAAGTATTTGTGTATAATTTTACTAATTCCACTAACCATTAGAATAAACCAATCCCTACAGAATAAACTTCTCAAAGTCAACTCTTCTCTTTCTCTTTCTCTGTCTCTCACCTAGGTGACTCTGTCTCTTCTTCTTATTCTTCATTTGGTTCCAACTTCCAACATAAATTTTAACCAAACTCATTCACACCATCTCCTCCTTTTTATGAACGACGCCAATTCTCAAGTGGCTAGAGAAAACGACGTCGTTTACGATTTGTAATCTCTCAGTTCTCTTAAACAAAATGGGGAATGGAGTCACCACTTTGACCGGTTGCTGTACAGGAACCGTCGCCGGAGATATTTCCCGACGGTACGACGTATCTCTTGTTCACGACGGACTCGGCCACTCTTTCTGTTACATACGACCAGATCTCACCGGAGTAGTATTACCTTCGCCGGAGATTCCTCTCCGATCAGAACATATCCCAGAAACCACCACCACCACTTTCCGTTCAATCTCCGGCGCATCGGTCAGCGCAAATCCTTCAACGGCGCTCTCCGGAGCTTTATCTTCGGATTCCGATTGTCAGTACAACTCCGCCGTCTCCGCCTCCGCATTCGAGAGCTCCGGTAATTTCGCCTCTCTACCTCTCCAACCTGTGCCGCGTGGCGCCACGTGGCAATCAGGTCCGATTGTCAACGAGTCGGGTCACGGGTCAGCTCCGTTTGAGCGACGATTCTTATCGGGTCCGATAGAAAGCGGGTTGTATTCGGGTCCGATCGAGTCGACGGAGAAAGAGAAACCGAAGAATATCAGAAGAAAAGCTTCATCGAAAAAACTCAAATCGAAGAAGAATTTTCTCACATTCAAAACACTATTCACGAATCTAATCTCTAACAATAAACCTCGCTTGAAGAAGAGTGTCATCGAGCCGATCAACGGTTCTGATTCATCAGAGTCCGATCATCATCATCATGAACATGTGATCAATTCCTCAAGAAGCCACGAAAACCCTAAATCTGATATTGAAGGAGAAGGTAAAGAAGAAGAAGAAGAAGAAAAACAGAGTATTGACTCTGTTTTGGATGTTCAATGGGCTCAGGGGAAAGCAGGGGAGGATCGTGTACACGTGGTTGTATCTGAAGACAACGGATGGGTCTTTGTCGGAATCTATGACGGATTTAGTGGTCCAGATGCGCCGGATTATCTCCTCAACAATCTATACACCGCCGTGCAAAAGGAGCTTAATGGGTTACTTTGCAACGACGAAAAGGTTAGGTCTTTGGGAGAAAACGGCGAGACCCAGATCGGGAAATGTTCCGGTGAGTCCGAGTCCGATTCCGATTCTGGCAAAGAGAATTGTACTGTGGTGAACAGTGATGATGCAGTTGCTTCCGGTGCAAGAAACCAAGAGAAGAGTGTGAAATGGCGATGTGAATGGGAGAAAAAGTCAAACAACAAGACCAAATCTGATAACAAATGTGATCAGAAAGGATCTAATTCGACGACAACAAACCATAAAGATGTTCTTAAAGCTCTTTTACAAGCGCTGAGGAAAACCGAAGAGGCCTACCTAGAGCTAGCTGATCAAATGGTTAAAGAGAATCCAGAATTGGCATTGATGGGATCTTGTGTTCTCGTCACATTGATGAAAGGAGAAGATGTGTATGTGATGAATGTCGGGGATAGTCGAGCGGTTCTAGGCCGGAAACCTAATTTAGCGACTGGGAGAAAGAGACAAAAGGAGTTGGAGAGAATCAGAGAAGATAGTTCATTAGAAGATAAAGAAATTTTGATGAATGGAGCAATGCGTAATACTTTGGTTCCTCTACAACTTAACATGGAACATAGTACTAGAATTGAAGAGGTAAACAAAGAATCTAGAAGTTTTGTGATATTGTGTTATTTGAAATGAGAAATTGATGGGTTTTGTTTTATGAGGACAGGAAGTGAGAAGAATCAAGAAGGAACATCCTGAAGATGATTGTGCGGTAGAGAATGATAGAGTTAAAGGTTATCTTAAGGTCACTCGTGCATTTGGAGCTGGATTTCTCAAACAGGTAATAAGATCACTCAAGATTGTAAACTTAAATTTCATGTGTTTTTAACTCGTTTAACGAATTGATCTATGTTACTTCTATATTAACGTAGATCCCATGTTACACATGTCGTATCAAGTTTTAAAACTATGTATCATTTTTTGAATGATCGGGTTTGTAATATGAACAAAACTTAGACTAATCTAATTGTATTTAATGTTGGGTTTTAATCTATTTTTGTCTTCTTTTCCCTCAGCCTAAATGGAACGATGCACTTTTAGAAATGTTCAGGATAGACTACATCGGGACATCACCATACATCACATGTTCTCCATCACTATGCCATCACAAGCTAACGTCACGTGACAAATTCCTAATCCTCTCTTCTGATGGATTGTATGAATATTTCTCTAACCAAGAAGCCATTTTCGAGGTTGAATCTTTCATCTCTGCTTTTCCTGAAGGCGATCCAGCTCAGCACTTAATTCAAGAGGTTCTCCTTCGTGCTGCCAACAAGTTTGGTAAGAAAATAAATTATAAAAGAAAAGCCAAAATTTTGAATATTGTTAAAATCTGATATTTGTTTGTTTTTGTTTCATTTTAGGTATGGACTTTCATGAATTGTTGGAGATACCACAAGGAGATCGTAGGAGGTATCACGATGATGTCTCTGTGATAGTGATCTCACTCGAAGGAAGAATATGGAGATCATCAATGTGAATAATATTGTTTTTTCATGAATTTGAATCTTTTGAAGAACTAATTACAATAACTTGGGTTGATTATTTTTTCCGATTTAAAGATCTTTTTCTCGATTTGATTTTTTATTTTTCACATAATTTTTTCATATGTTGTATCTATGTTACGTAAATAGTTTAGTGAAAAATACACCAAAGTGGCATATATATTATATATTTGGCTTCTATTTTTGGGTTATATGGAGTTTTACTCCTTGTATTTGTATATATCAAATCACATTTGTTAGTTTCTAACACGTTTTAGAATCTAGAAGATCTTAACGTCAACATTATTTGAAAATAATACGTATTCTCTGTATTGTCTATATATAGTTAATTCTGAACCATTACATGAGTTGGGATATCGGCGGTTATTTTTACATCGAACCAAATTGAAAGTCGTTTTTAGAAATATATCACCATATCAAAATATCTAACTATTTTATTTAAAGAATTTAGAATAAGATTAAAACTATTCAAAACTCAAAAGCCTGTGGATCCTAACTTCTGATGGTTGTCATTTCATTGATCTGAAAAAGTCGAATGACGCGTTTTGGACAATTTGTCAATGGTTAGGAAAAATTTTCATTTGACATATATTCTATCAACTCATCCATTTTACCCACAGATTTGAATCTAAGAAGTCTTTTTTTTCTTCCAACTCCCAGTCAATCTTCTTTTACTTTCAGTTCACAAACGACAATTTTGGTTTTTTTTTCTTCTCGTTTGGGAAATATACAAAATGTTACTTTTCCAAGATTTCTGTTAAAATTAATTTATTGTCACTTTGAGGAAATATTTTATCATAAAATGTTACCATCAGATTCACATTTTTTTCATCAGTCACGGTATATAAAGGGAAAAACGTAAAATAAATAATGTGAACAGGGTTAAATTACTTAATTTCAAAATATCTTCTCCTCTTTTTCTAAGTTTGGTAAAACTACTAAAACATTAGGACTCATTTAATCAAATGAAAAAACATTTTGAGTTCCTAACATTGATTCCGCTGTAATCTAATTCCTAACAGATCTCAAGGTCTCGTTCCCATGACTTTGGAAATTCTCTGCTACATTGACTTACCAAAATTCTCACATAAACCAACCACTTTCCAAATTAATGTGACTATTACATACTTTACCATTACATATGTTGTTTATGCCATGTGGCTATAGTATTTATTAACAGAGACACCTAGAGCTAATTGGCCACATGGCACATCCCGAATCCAAATGCTGCCTAACTATTGTACTCGATTTGACAAAGAGAAACCTTAAAACTGATGTTTTTAAAAAAAGAGAAAACATCATCAACTCAACAGTTACCTAACAATAACATCATAAGAGCATAAACCTTGTCCCTACCATATAAACCTCTGGACACCATCTTCATGGCTCCACTTAAACGGTCTAAACAAGAACATTGCCATTGTAAACACATTAATACAGACAAAAATCGTTCCAATGAGAAGCCAAGTGGCCAAGCCGCTGCTTCTGACACAGGAGTGAAGCATGAAGAGGTAAAACGGAATGGTGTAGTATCTGAACTCGATCAATGGCGTAGGAACAAGAACAGCGCACGTAGCTAAGAAATAGACCAATATCCAGATCTTCCTTCGAGTTTTCGCTATCGGATTAAGGAAGAGCAAGTCAGGTTCACAATGCAAAACATAAAGGGGAATTTAAGGAATTATACTACACGAAATGGGTTTCACATACCTAGTAAAGTTAAAATTGAGAACCAGGAATAGATGTAAACCGGAACTAACAGGTACTTCATTGACCAATGCAAGTTGATAATCTTTCTCCATAGATAGAAGGGATAATGGCGATTATCAGCGAGAAGATATGGATGAGCCAAGCTACAAATAATTTTCAGAAAACAAAGAGATGAGAATTTGTAGTAGAAGGGCTTAAGGTGTTTTGAGAGGTATCAAGAAACCGAACCTGAAAAAGTGTACAGAGGCAAATCCGGCTATTAGAGCTACAAGATTAAGTAGCAGGCTTAAGGGCCAATTTCTATGGAGCTTTTGAAACAAATATCTCAGTTGAACTACTGAGAAGTGTTGGGGAGCAGTGAAAAGAGCAGAGACGAGGCTAAAATACATTATCTGGGCAAAATGCAGTGAAACTACATGAGCCTCTTTTGCACCTGTGAATTTGAAGTGATGGGTTAGTAAAGAGACTCATAAATTTCCATTTCAACGATATACAGAAAATTCCTAATTGAAGAGAAAATATGTAAACTGAATTGACATACCGAGGACTATACCCCCATTCCAGAGGACAAAAATACCGAACGCTACCACAACAAAGATAAAAGGGCTAAATTTGACCAAAATCCTCCATTTCATATTCCAAGATGTTGAGATTACAGCAAAAATATCATAGACTAAGCCTGCATTATTAACGTTAGATATTGTAAGAGATGAGGAATATTTATGCTTAGCAATAAATTTATCCAAACTATAAACAAAACATGTAAAGCAGCCTACCTGAAGTATCCTCTGTAAAAGAAACAGTTTGACCGTCGTTAAAACGGTCTGAAGTATCAGGTTTTCTTTTCCTAAGATTTGATCTCAGAGTTGCTCCTTTCCAATCACTAGACTGATGCAATTCTTGATTTACTTTTTCTTTCTCTTTTTGCCTTGGCGATCCAAGAGTGAAGTCTATAACACCTGAGCAAGCAACGAAAAGCATCCAGACTACATTTGTTTGTCTGATAAAAACTGCTAAAGTGCCAAACTGCAAGAACAAAACCGAGATAAATTTGCCTACGTAATTTATATTCTAAGTTCTAACAATAAAACAACTAATTTTGCTTCAAATCACTTACCAATGCACTGGGCATATAACTTCTTTTCAAACAAGCGAGGTACATGGCAAGAACTGCGGTTAGAGACGCAACATCTGTATAGTAGAGGAAAGTGAAGAACCAATGGAGAGGGTAAAGCGTCATGACTAACGCCATAAAAGTTGCTTTTCTATCGCTAAGATTTGGCCCCAAGAATCTAATTATCTCATACACTAGAACTCCACACAATACTGCAAAAACAGCATTTGTAGACCGTAGGACAGACGTAGAACAAGCTTCTGAAAAGGACTGAGTAGTAGTATTTTTCATCAACAACATCCCTGGAAACAAATTAGCAACATGTACTAGTGAAAGATAGTACCTGCAAGAATTGCATATATATCAACATTTTCAAATCAAAAGAAGCAGTAACAACACAAATGTCATAAAAACACAGTGAAAAATCCAGACTTTAAAGGTGACTACTTAAGAATCTACATAAGAAGGTGATGATTATGGAAAGCATTACAATCCAGGTGGGGTAGTGATCATTGGATCCCAGCTCCTAAAATTCCCATTGCAGTATTGCTGAGCTTGAGGCACATGAAATATTTCATCCTGCAAAATTCAACAGATGCAGTAATCAAAACACATCAGAGAGATAGAGAATGCTTCACAGATTAAATTGAAGAACCCAAGTTCTAAAAAAGGGGATTTTTTTACCATGTATGGTTCAGGAACAATATGATTGACGATGATCATCATTGGAAACACCCATAAGCTCGTTATAGCTGCAACGGCTAATTTCCCCATGTTTCCTCTAATTCCCAGAAAGAAAGAAAAAAGAATCAATCAGATCCAAATCACCCGATTTACATCCGCGGATCAATCATGGGTTTTCGTGTCCTAACGAATAATGGAAATCGAATTTTCCCGGAAAATTGAGTGAGCTGAAGAAGACGGTGAGATTTCATCGGAGAAAACAGGGGAGGAGTCAAATCTAAGTCAACGTTTCAAGATTATAATTGGGCTTTAATAAAAAGCCCAAGTCAGTTGTAACGAGAAAGCCCAGTGTTTTAGATTTATATTTATAATTCTCGCACCTTGAAAAAGTAGATATTTCTATTAGACCTCACATGTTTTCATAAAATATTTTAAGACTGATTTATTCGGATTTTTTATATTTTTTTTTCAATAAATGATTTTCTTCGCTTTTTATTATTTTGTCAATTTCAGTCGTATGCTAACTAGATCAATTATCACTATATAATTTGATAAGCACAGCTGTGTGTGTCTTTCTTTTTTTGGTAATAATGCCCAGCTGATATCGATATGACTCCGAATGAGTTTGAATTATATTCTATAACGAAAAAGATGGTATTCTAAAGTTATCACCATATTATTATTTGTTTCACATAAATCCACCATTTTTAAAAGTTAATTAAATATATTAGGTTTTCTAGTTCTACAAAATTTCATTTCTTTTATATTAAGAATTTAATATTTAGTTATCGAGTTGTTTATATTCTGTTTTAGTCGACAAATTTTTAACCATATCAAATTGAGTTAAACTCTTTGCAGCTAATATAGAACCAAAAAATGCATCTGCGACTTGCAATATATACAATATTCCACAACTCATGTAAACAATGTAACTTCCATGAATATATATATTTCACACAAACTAAAAAAAGTAAATAGATTTACTCTTTATTAATATACTAGATAATACTTTTTCTATAATTAATAAAATGAAATAATAAGAATAGACAACAAGACTAAGCATGTCCTACACAAATAGACAACAAAGCTGTCTCGTGTCCTTAAGAATATACACTGCAAAGCGATTTTCATTAAAAGATGTGGGAATCACAAATAAAGCTTTTAAGATAATGAAAGCATTCAATTAATATCTCTGGACCCAGATCCCAACCTTTATCTAATTTACTATACTATATGTTTTGACTTTAGTTTATATTACTAGTACTTTTTGAGGTAAACTCCATAAGTAAGCTGTTTTCTCGTTTGTTTACAAATGGATAACTAAATAGCACAACCAAATTGCATAAAATCACCGTGAAAAAACATACTCGCGCGTTGTTTCTTAAAATACGATGGTTCATATCGTACTTTCCTCAAGATCTTACTTATAGTGATTAATTAGAGGGGGTTTTAAAGTAAGGTTTTAACCACTTAGTAATATAGGGAGGTGAATAATAGTTGTTACTGATGATGATCATTAGATAGAGTGGGTAAAACCAAGCAAAAGAAATGGTCCCAAAATTTGCATGTGGGATTTGATTCAAATATGTCTAAGCAGCATCGGTTGATGTCATAAAGTATCTCATTTTCTTATCTCTCCATGTGTAAAAAGCACACCACCTTTGCCATATAAAAAGAGAGAAACCACCCTCTTCGAATATATATACATATACAAATATATACACACATATATAATGTACTTGATGACGTTAACAATCGAGCTGGGTATTCGTAACTAGGGAAAAAAAATCTGTATTAATATAATTTGTAAACAGTGGAACAATTAAGGGAAATTATAAGTTGATAAACGATTTGGGAAAACTCTTTATTATGTGTCATGATCTCAAAAAAATTGATATAATATATATAGAGGCTAGCTTATGTTTAAGCTAATTAGATTAGGAAATAGATAAATATGAATAAATAAATCTTACAAATCTCTTAATTCTTATGACAATAGTATTTTTAGAATATTTTTCAGTTTGGACTTCATGGGTTGGGTTATATAAATGAACTTTGACGGTCCATAATAATAGGTTCTCAAGATACGTACATTTTGCTCCTATATCTCCAATAGAAAACCTCATTAAAGTTTCTTAATGATACAAAAAATTTGGAAATTTACCAAGATTTATTTGTTTAGAATGATAAGGCTTAATTATAGTCTCTCTTCTTCTTTTTTTGGTTAAAAGGTAGTATATAATAGCATAGAAAGTCTTATTTAACTTGTTAGTGTATGCTTTGTAAGAATTTGTGAATTTCGATTGTACGATCTTGTTAATTTTCAGACTAGTAAAATGGTCAATGCGAAAACATGATATTTGATCATGTTGTGCAACTTTTTCTCATGACCTTTAATTAATAGTACTATATACATTTATGAATTATAAATTTTGTACTTGAATTGAGAATTTGTTCTCCTAATTTTTTGACCCAATAATATATTAAAATTTATTAAGCTAAAAAAAAAGTAAATAACAAAACGTGAAAGATGGAGGACATGATGATCAACCATGTGCGTAGTCATCGCACCACATGCCTAGTCGCCAATCTTCATTATCATTTGCTAACCCTTTTAATTTACTCACTTAATCCAGACTTAATCCCCTAATTTAATATCATCATATACTTACATATAATTCCACAACTTGTTAATTGGAGGGTGGTTTTGGTGGTCGTCGTTTATAGAGGTATGGCAAGTTTACCAAATCTAAAGTGGTTCACATTTTACGGTCGAGGAATCCAAAGTTATTTCCACGAGTATCACTCATCGATTAATTTATAGAGAAGGCAATATTTTCAAACCGAATTATTGCTGCATTTAATGGTAATCTTATGTTTTGTTTTCTATCATAAACCAGTAAACAGTGAAGAAATTGAAGTTAAAATAGTAAATTAAAATAATTCAATACATGTAAAGGTTTAGCTTGAAAACATTATTATTCATATTTAAATTTAAAAAAATACTCGAAAGTGTAGATGTACATCAAAAATACATAAGAAATACCATCTCTTCATAAAAATGTCGTATGTAAATATATACTATTTTTGTTGTACGTAAATTTAGAGTTGAGTTTAGATAATATTTTTATTCTAAAAGTTTGTACAAGTTAGTATCATTAATTCAGTTTACATTTTAAACAAAAAAAAAATTAACATCATATAATGATAGAAAGTTGCCTATAAAGTTTTACTTAGAGTAAAACATCAATATTCTGCTCAGAGGGTTATACAACTTTTTCGAAAAATATAGGAAATAAAAGAGAGTATTTATTCGTGACTGATAAGGAAAGGAACAATGACAAGTATCAGCAAAAATAATTAGTGCGAAGTCAATTATTAGTTGGTGATTCATTACTTGCGTGCACGATAAAGGAAGCATCTGAGAAAATTATGTTTTGACGATATTGGGGAAAAAATTATCATATACGACATCGTATGAAGAAACATGAGAAACTAAAAGAGAAGTTTCAAATATATATCGCGAGGTCCCATGCAAAGCAAAGGCACGTGCGTCTGATTTGCATCAAAGTTTGTGGACAAATTTTTACCTTTTCGTTTTTTATCGATATGTTCATTTTCCATTTAATTATAAAAGAGTCCGTATTTTACAAATATAGGAATGCAAAAGCGGAATGTTTTTTTCATCGTCAAGATCGTTATTCTTAAAGTCAAGAAGACTAATCAAATCATCGAAACAACTAATATATTAATAATTTCATAGACATGAAAGTAAAAGTAATTTAGTTTTTATTTAATTTTGTCAACTAAACAACATTGCTTTCTATTATAAAAAAAAAAAAAACAAACAATACTGCTTTTCTGCTAAATACTTTTACTAGAGCTTTAAAAAACTTCAATGTGTGATATTAAGAGTTCAAAATATTCGTTTCTCCTCTTATCTGGTGAGTTTATGGAGCCCAAGATCCATAACTCCTGATTTGTTTTTGTTATTTTCTTGCATGCATTGTAAATTGTGGTTTGTAAATAGTCATAAATTTATATTGATTTTCATTACATACGGACACAAACAACAAAACTACTTGTTACAAATAACATTTTGTTGTTACATCGAAACATATAAATGTTGACTAATCTGGCTAACATTGAATTTGGTAAATTGAAATGGTTGAATAATTGAAAAATGAGATTGAATGCGAAGATTAAATTTATTTTTTTAGCTTACTCCAAAAACATTTTACATGGCAATAGTATAAGATAAATATGCATGCATGTATATAATTATAATGAGCATATAATAAAACAAATCAAATAAATTAACTTAATTTTTTGTAATCCCGCCACTTGGGAGACAGATCACTAGTTAGTTGAAATGGAGGCTTTCAAGCTTCGGATCCAACGCACGTAATCTCTCTCTTCTCTCTTCTCTCTTCTTCCTCTCTCTTTTTTTTCGCTTTCTTCTCTCTTATTCTCTCTTTCTCTTTCTAAAACTCGTCTAATGGCAGAGATCTGCTGCGTCAAGGAGATCCAAGAAGAAGAAGACGTAGAAAAGATCCGATTTCCGACCCGACCCGAAGTAGACCTTCCTGATCACGAAGATCCAACGGTCAACGAAGATGATGGGTGCAAGACTCCAACATCGTCCGATCACAAGATTCCGGAGGTGAAGTATACGTTATGCCCACCGGCTCCGAGAAAACCAAAACCGAACCGGTCTTCGGGTACGAAACGAAAATTAACGCCGGTTAATGTTGTTAACCGTATACCGATTGATCTGAGCCGTGAGATCGAGATGTTCTTCGAGGATTTGGACCGTAGGATCAAGAAGTCACGGAAACTATAAGAACAAGACCAAGATTATTGCCTTATTGGTAGTCATCGTTCATTTCTAATTCATGACTGTGTGGTGGTAATTGATCCTTTGAATTCTTCTTTTTTTTTTTCTTTTTTTTTTTTTCTCATTTTCTGTATAATTAATTAGCTAATAACAATAAGAAAATTATGTATCATTTAATTTGGATGTATACAACTGAAACAAAGTCAAAGCTCAGATTATAATTTCTTCGTTTCAATTTCAACACTAACTTACGGTTTCAATGCATATATGTATTAATTGTTCTTTTCTGATTTTCATATGTTTGTTTTTTGGAGAGGAACAAAAATAACTTTCTATAATTAGTTTGTTTGTAATTATTACTTTTTCTGTTTCACAAAAATTGTCATATTGACATATTTCACATAAATTAATAAAATCTTAAATTATACATGTATGCCCCTATTGAATAAATGATTAATAATTTAAATTTAATGAAAAGTAGTTTTGGATTAAAGGTAAATCAGGAAACTTAGTATAAAAATCACATTGAAAATGTAGAATGACACTCTTTGTGAAAAAAAAAACTCTAGAATGACATTCTTTGTGAAATAGTGAAAATATAAAAAGTAAACATAAAATATAAGTTTTATTTTATAATTTACTACCAAATCTAATTGTATGTCTCTATAGTTTTTGATATAAATTTAATACAAAAAATCCAAAAATATGAATGTATAAACACTAGCTTTAAAATATGATTTTATCACAGAAATTATTATCTTCGGCTATTTCTAATTAGTTACATTAATACAGTAAGAACATGTTCGTATACGACAAGGGGCTCGCCCAAAAATAATTGAGTATAAATTTAGTTTTCATTTAAAAGTAGTATATAATTTTTTTAAATATACTCCTTCTGGTTCTTGGCTTTTTTACTATCAAGAAGGTAGTCTTAATATTACACAAATAATCTATTTCATATAGAAGTAATTATATATTTATTTACCTGATTAGTCTTAATACACAAAGGCTCGTTTTTAGTTTTTACCATATCAAATCTATACTATCATATACTCCTAATCAATGAGAAAAATAAATTATACCTGATTAGTGACAAAAATAAATTTAACAAACCCAATTAAGATGTGACAGGAAATAATAAACTAAAGATTTCAAGTGGAAGCAAACATCCTTCGTAATAAATCATGCTTCCTGCTTTGGGTACACCTTGTTATGATCGATGAATGGATCAATATTTAATACTTTTATTTATGTGTGTGCCATTGTGATGTATACCGGGTTAAAATGCACATCAACCAAGAAGAATATCGTTAATTTCATAAATTTGCAGAAATTAATTAGTACATATTCTTCTACTTTCAGGTGTGATATACTGATATTAAACTGTTTATGTGACGGAGCTAACCGCAGTGATAATATATTAACATTAATCAAATATATAAAAATAAATAAATAATGATCTCTTTGTTAGCTCTTAATCCAGGCAAAATGGTCAAAGTTTCCAATATATCTTAGAATCTAATAAAACACAAGAGTAAATCACTCTTTTTACTTGACACTAATTTAAAAACCTACGTGGCAATAGTACAGTTTTTTTCTGTCTATTTTGATTTTTCGTTGTTATATGAGAAAACTGAATTGTGTTATGTTTTTTTCTCTTAAACCGCTCCTGTTTCCAAATTTTTACGATCTTTTCAACTTTCAGTCACATTTACTACTTAGAACATACATAACCGGTTTTGAGATACAAGATAAAAATAAAATCGTATTTTACATACAGAACAAAAATATCACGATGATTTTCTTTTTTCTGAAACAAATAACTGATTGAATCAAATTGTATTGAGTTTCTCTTTAATATAAAATTTTTATTTTGTATATTTATATAAATCTGTTTTATGTATTACCGTCTCACATTTCAATTATATTAATTTGCAACATATTGATTACTTTATAAATTATAATTCAAAATTTTCAAATAGTAGGACTCACAGAAATGAGGGCCGAGGGCCCATAAATTTGTTTCAAACGAATGCCATCAGAGCCGGCTCTCACTACTTGCAACCCATTAAGCACAATCTCACTCTCTTCCTACAAATTTTTTCAATCTCTTAACTACCATCTCATCAGATTTTTGGAATAGTATTAAGCATATCGTAAAATATGTGTGTTTTAGGGTAGCATTAATCAATTCGCATAATACAAGTTATCACTGAAGTACGTTAAGTATAAGCCATGTTCAAAAAATCGCTAGGCGCTAATCGGACGTTCGGAGTGGACCTAGCGCCTAACGAGAAAATCGGAGATTAAACAAGGATTAATCGGACACTAGTTGTAGAGTATTTGTTTTAAAAACCTATTAATCCATTATAATTAAATTTTTATATAATTTTATTTTTAAAATTGTTGTAAACACATGAAAACATATTTTTAAGATAAAATTTTGAATATAAGTTATTGATAAAACATTACAAATTCTTAATCTAAATGTCTAAATAACAAAAGAAATATTGTTTTATACTTGCAATCTAAAAATAATCAAAGTATGCAAGATTAGGCGGGGAATAATCGGATTAGGCGGAGAATAATCGGATAAGGTGGAGAGTAATCGAATGACTGAATTTTTAAAGGGATTAGTCATTAATAGAAGCGGATAGGGTGAACCTATCGACTAAGCGGGGAGTAATCGGAGTTAGGGGGAGATTTTTAGAACAAGAGAGTATAAGTAGTTCAATCAAATTCTCGGGAGGATATTAAACGATCATCACTACTTCTTAATTAAAACTCTTTTCTTCTTTAGAAATATTTTTGTAATTTCTTCAAAGGCTATCCATCTGTTTCTCTGTGTCTCCCTCCTTTGTTTCGAGGACGCGTGAACGTCGTGGCAGACACTAACTAAATGGGACGACCACAACATAAGATATGTTCTCGCATGCTATCAACAAGATGATATGACTTATTTGGTTCTCAGTTACGTACTCTCTGGTCTTCGTGATTTGTGTATACTGCCTCTCATTTGAGATGCAAGATTCCGTTGGCAATTTAAAAACTTGATCGTTGGTTACTCCTCATTAATATTTTACCATCTCCAGCATAAATAATCAGACTATAATATATGCGTATGTTTATATTAATCTATATTATAGGGACAAACACTACTTGCAAGTTCCAACCAAATTACCATATAAATATATATATATATATATATAGATAGATAATTCATCTAAACAATTATTGGTATCATGTTAATAAGACTTTGTAATTTTATGAATAATCGTATGAGTGAGTTGTTCATATATATCGATTATAACAAAATTCATTTTTAAACATATGCATTAATTATTTCTTCAAAATGTTAAAATTTGAAATGCTACAACTTAGGCAATGATATCGTCTATGCATAATAAGCATGTCTTTAACTCATCACGTACACATTTACTTTATAAATTACAATTAAAACAAAAATCGTTTGATTTTGTGTTGTTCTCAAAATTAATATTAAAATGACTTCAAAATCAAAACTGAATATCATGTAATAAAAATATGTCCCTGCCATAATACTACATAGTTTGTTTAATATTGTGTGGTGTGTTGAGCGATGAAATGGTGGTTAATTTAGCCCATTGCAATTAATTAATCGATGATGTTTTAATATTTTTTGCTCTTAGTTTGCTTTTAGTTTGCGTTTTTAACTTGGGGATTGGAAATGACGGTTCTACTTCTGTCTACGCAAAAGCATATCAAAAAGAACGGTTAGATTAAAGTTACACTATAAATGAGTACGCGGAAGCTGCCTGATGACCATGATTCTCATCATATTATCGTCCGCTAACCTTTATCTACGAGACTCCGATTGATCATGCAAGAACTTAAGTAAAATTTAACTTTACTTTTATATATATATATATATATATTTTTTTTTTTTTTTTTGCTAAACTGTAAATATCATTAATAGAAATGAAAAAGTAGGCTTGTACAAGATACCAGCCTAAACACATTATCAACTTGGAAAAAAAAGGAAAAACAAGTAGATAATACAATAGGACATTTTAGATGGTAAGATCATGAAATCCAAAGTTGCATCAAGTGTCGAAAACGCTTCAGGGATCGTCTTGCGGAGATGATGTTTCGAATCTCCTTTTCCATAATCGTAAAGATTTTAGATGGCTGTAGTGATTGCTGATTATGGATAAGGTTGTTATGCTGCTTCCAAATGTTGTATATGGCTGCTTGAGCTACTATCTTTCTCAAGAGAGAAGGGGCGGACTGAGAGGTAGATCTTACCCAAGAGAGGAGCTCAGCCCAGGTGAGTGGCGTAGTCCGATTTGGGTCAATCCGCAAGAAGACAAGTTTCCAAATAACTTGAGAGAAGCTACAAGCAAGAAGAAGATGGTCTCTTGATTCTACCTCTAGTGCGCAGAAGCTATACACCGAGGAAGTGATGAGACCCCACTCATACATTCTCTTCTTTGTGGGAAGTCTGTTTAACATAGAGATCCACATGTTAAAAGCATGCTTGGGAACATTGCCCTTGAACCAAACCAGGTCATGCCAATCTACTTGCTCCTTCCTTGGCCGGAGAACGTTCCAAGTTGCTGCAGCAGAAAAATCTGGACATTTGACATTATCAATAACCCACTCATACCTATCTTCAGCGTCTGAGCTGCTTGGAACAGTACATGTGGTTAGGAAGGCATGTAGATTCACTGCTTCTTCAGATCTAGGCGAGGGCAAAATCCAACCTAAGGGGGAGCAAGCTTCTTTTACCTTGGCGTTAAGGGGCAGTCGTAGTTGAGAAGGACCAGCTGTTCCTAGACGCTTTATGAGAGGACCTAGAGGAGTCCAAGAATCAAACCAGAAGCTTGCTTTATGTCCATTAACGATATATACTTTAACAAACTGCTCTGCAACTGTCCTTAGCCTCAGCAATGCTTTCCAAGTCCAAGAGTCACTTGGCGATTCTTTGATTTCCCACAGGCTCCTGTTTTTAATGTTATGGTATTTGTGCCAGAGAGCCCACAGAGAACCCGAGTCGGACAACAAAAGCCAGATGAATCTCAGGTTTAAAGTGGTATTCCACGCAGTAAATCTTCTAAGACCCAATCCACCTTCCTCTTTAGGCAGACACACCGTGGCCCATGCTACTTTTGCATTCTTACTACCATCTATTCACCCCGACCAGAGAAACCGAGAGCAAAGGGACTCGATCTTTTTTAAGCATCCTTTGGGGAGAACAAAAGCAGTAATCCAGAAGTTAACCACACCCGAAACAACCGATGCTATTAGCTCTTTTCTCCCAGCGTATGAGAAGAACTTTGTTGACAGTCCTCTGAACTTACAGGTAATTAGATCAAGCAACGGCGAATACTCAGATATCTTAAGCCTTCGGTGCATTAGCGGTAGACCAAGGTAACGAATAGGGAGAGAAGACAGTGGGATATTGTATCGCTTGATGGCTGCGATGGAATTTAGGTTTAAACCCGCCAGGAACAGCTGAGTCTTGTCCTTATTCATGTGCATTCCAGACCATGAGGCAAAATCTTCTAGTGCTTCGGTTATCCCGTGGAGGGAGGCTTCTGCTCTATCAAAAAATATCATGATATCGTCAGCGAACATCAAGTGGGAAATGGACAAACCTGATGTTCTCAGGTGATAATTGATAAGTCCTTGTTCGAATCTTGACTGGAGCAGCCTAGATAAAACCTCCATTCCGAGCACAAAAAGATAGGGGGAGATGGGGTCTCCTTGCCTAAGGCCTTTTGAGCTCTTGAAAAACCCACTAGAGTTTCCATTTAGGCATACTGAAAACGTTGGAGTTGTGATGCATTCAGAGATCCAGCCAACAAATCTGTCCGGTATGCCAATAGCTCGCAATGCCGATAGGATAAAGTTCCAATTTACTGAATTAAACGCTTTCCTTATATCCACTTTTAGCATTGCTCGCTCTCCAATATTTTTCCTATTGTAGCCTTGGACAATCTCTGTGGCAAGCAACACATTTTCAGCCAAGAGCCTTCTAGGCATAAAAGCCGACTGGGAGGGTGAGATGACATCTGGTAGCAGCCAAAGAAGCCTAGAAGCTAAGAGCTTTGAGATCACTTTGTACACCGTATTCAGACAAGAAATAGGTCTGAAATCCGAAACCCTGGAAGCATTAGGTGATTTAGGGATCAATACTAATGAGGTGGCATTCCATTGCTTGAGCAGTTTCCCAGAACTGAAAAATTCTAGAATGGCATCTGTCACTTCCGGACCAACAATACTCCAAGTACCTTTGAAAAATTCACTGGGATACCCGTCCGGGCCACTTGTTTTGTTCTTTGGAAGGGAAAAGAACGCCTCCTTTATATCCGCCTTTGTGAACATCTTCTCCATTTGAGACTGCTGGGATTGGGAGGCCCTATAGGGAAGTAGAAGCTCCATATCGCTTTGGACCAAACTCATAGTGGTGTCCTCACTCCCTAAGAGGTTTGAAAAATAATTCACACAAAGATTTCGAATGCCTTCCTGGGAGTCGACTCTTAAATTAGATGAGTCCAAAAGGAAGTGAATATGATTCTTTGTCTTTCTCGAAGCTGCCATTCTGTGGAAGAAAGCCGAGTTGCAGTCCCCATCTTTAAACCAAGAGATACTAGTCCTTTGCTTGAAGAAAGCTTCCTCCGCCTTCACTAGCTTTTGCCACTTTTCTTCTGCTTCTATCTCAAGGGTTGCGTTTGATGTAGACGGGTAGGCTAGGGTCTTGCTTTGACGAAATAAGAGATGCTCATGGGCTTCAAGGACTCTCTTCTCAATTCCAGAGTAATGATCTTTACTGAAGCTTTTGATGGAGCTTTTGAGCTGCTTTAGCTTAAGAGAGACTCTAAGCATTGCGGAACCAGTCACATTTATCGTGAGCCACTGTTCGGTTACCATAGGAACAAAATCCTGGTTCTGAAGCAGGAAATTGTAAAACTTGAAAGCCCTTTTCTCTTTTAAGCGACCAGTTTCTAGCGAGACCCCACAAGCTGCATGGTCTGAGAAATCGGGCTCACTGAAAGAAGCAAAAGAAGAGGGGTAGATTGTAAACCAATACGAATTTACCAGAACCCTATCCAACTTCTTTGCTATAGGCCTCGTCTTCGACTTATTCCACCAGGTGAAAGTGTTTCCTCTATAAGTGAGATCGGACAAGTCGACGGTCTGCAAACAATCCCGGAATTCTCTAGTCTTCCTATCCACATTATAGCTTGGCGGCGAGGAGTGCTCGGAAGGATCGAGGACCTGGTTAAAATCTCCCATCACTAGCCAAGGTTTGTTTGCCATCAGCTGAGAGTTCGCAAGAAGCTCCATCTCCTCCCATAGCTCTCTACGAACACTAGTCTCATTTGAAGCATAGATGATAGAAACAACAAACCAGTCTTTTGCCTCTGGGAGAAGAATCTCACAAGTAATCATCTGAAGCGATTTCGAAAGCACCACCACCTGAACACTTGGATCCCACAAAACCCATATTTTTCCCAAATCTGAACAAACATAATTATCCTCAACAAACCAGCCAGGTAGAAGATCATTTACAAACTTCTTCATCTTCACCTGCTTGACATGAGTCTCAATAAGACCTCCAAAAAGGGATTTTTTATTCCTTATCCATTTTTTAAACCCGCTTCTATGGCTATATATATTGAAGTCGCGGACATTCCGACAAAAAAGGTTTGTACTCATAATTAATGAGTGGATTTGAGGCTCTTGCCTCGCTGAACTTTGCGTTGCCGCTTCGTCCACACCTCCTGGAATCTTACGACGAAAGTATTATACGTACTAACATTATATATAGAACTCGTTAGCACCCAATTAGCACCCAGTTTCATAAGCTTAGTTTCTCTATATTCTATAGTAAAAACAAAAAAAAGAAGTTTGAAATAAGAGCAGCGCACCATGCAAGAAATTTTGGAGGACACAAAAGCCGAGAAGACCGAAGATTCTCACTACTGGATGCTTGGTCTGGTTGTCCTGGCTCTCTTTTTAATCATCGGGGTTACGGTCAGAGGGAGGTGGTGCTGCCGCCGACACAGGAAGGTGCACGCATCGACTATGGCCGACGAAGGAATCCAAATGGGTAATGTGAATTAGCCGTCGTCTTTACTAATAAAACCTTCAGTATCTCCTATATATCTCTTTCGTAACCTGTTGATGTGAAGTCTACTCAAGAATGGATTTATTGTGCAGCTTAATGATGTAATAAGATATTAAAGTGTCTTCAATAGAAATATCCATTTTTCTTTCTTTTTAATAAAATGTATGGAAATCTTGATATACTCAAGAAGGGTTTATAGTACAGCTCAATGATATAATAAGATATTGAAGGTTACAAGCTTACTATAAGAATCAATTTAAGAATCTATATTTCGTCGTTTATCTTTCGAGATTATATGGGCTTTAAGAGCTTAAATGATCAGTGGGCCAACATTTTAGTATACTTTTTTATTATTATATAAGATTCGGTAGCACAGTGGTGTGGATTTATGTATTGAAACATCAAACTTTATCTTATAGTTTCGGACAAATTTCGAGTGATCGAAATACTTTTTTGTTTGGCAAGCATAATTATAGTGATCAAGCTTGAGAGTTGAGAGTTGAGAGTTGAGAGTTGAGACCATCAGATTGAGATCAAACAAGCATATATACGTCTTTACTCCTCTCTCTTGCAAGTCTCTTTCTCTCTATCTCTTCCCACACGCAAGTTTCTCGCCGGATCAATATACTTCATGCTATTCAATAAAAATCGGATGCATTCGTGCAACAATGTTTAAATTTGTCAAAATATATATTATGCTATTAGAAAAAAAAACGTAATCGAATTAATTCTTGCAACAATCATCGGAATTTTTTTGCCGTCGGATCTTTTCCGTTGAGTCCCTTAATTCTCCTAATTGCATATTTATATCTCGATTGCGTTGAAGTGAGGGTCATTTTTGGACATTCTAATGAAATATAATCATCGATTAGTTGGTCATTATAACACATCTCAAACCGCTTCGCCACAAGAAATTGGACTAATCAAGCTGGCTCAAGATTGGACTCACTTTTTAAATATACATAATGATAATACATCTGTTAATCTTATAAAAAAACAAATCTCTATAATTATTAAATTATTTCGCTGAATAAAATGCATACCCTTTTAGACGAAAATAATAATAATAATAATAATAATAATAATTTGTTGTTTTCATCATTTTCTGATAGTATATTCATGGTATGAAAAACTTACAAAAATTCCAGTCACGTTTACTATAAGCTACTAATCAGACTCAATCAAATTCGTATTTGAAAGACACATATCTAATGTAGTGTTTTTATTAATAAGGTAATTTAGCTAAAGGGCTTTTGTTAACACGTTTTCTTTTTGTCGGCCCAACGCACTTATTTAAAAATGGAAATGTGGTAAAGAGATCGGAGTATCGGACTAAAGGATACATACTTGAAATTTGGAAAAAATAATTTTAACGAATATTGTATCACACAACGGAGATGAAACTAAGCAGTGCGGTTAAATAACTGTGCCAAAGTGGTGAAACTATATATGTACTGTAAAGTTCACATCATGAGGTTAGTTGATGGAAATGCGTAATTTCTTAAAAGTTTCATATAAAACATTTTTCTAAGTTTCTATTTCTAAATGAGTTTATAAACCTTTTAATTTTTCAGACTTTTTAATATCTTCATATATTTTTATTTTTTTATTTTATTCGGAAATCACGATTTTATTTCTCTTCTTTAGTTGAGCATTCTAGTTTATCAATATGACAGTCAACACGATTTTCATAGGGAGATAAAATTCCTAACAGTGGTTGAGCCTAGAGACTGGAAGTTGTCTATTTTGCTCCCTTTACCTGAAAATTATCACCCTCATTTGTCAATACCACTTAGTCAACACGATCGACCAGAGTGTTTACTCTTTAGATTATGCTCTGATACCATAATCTAAAAAGTAAACACTCTGCTCGATCGTGTTGACTAAGTCGTATTGACAGACGAGGGTGATAATTTCCAGGTAAAAGGAGCAAAATATGCAACTTCCGACCTCTGAGCTCAACCACTGTTAGAAATCTTATCTCCCCATGAAAGTCGTGTTGACCGTCGTATTGATAAACCAGAATGCTCAACTAAAGAAGAGAAACAGAATCACGACTTCCGAATGAAAGAAAGAAACCAAAACTTATGAAGATGTTAAGAAGTCTGAAAAACTAAAGGGTTTATAGACTCATTTAGAGAGAGAAACTAAGAGAGAGGTTTCATAAGAAATTTTTTGATGATATTTCACAATAGGAGTACACACATATTTATAAGGAAGGATTGATGCGCTGACATAAGCGCTTACATCACTATATATGCGCAGACATAAACGCTTACATTACTATATATGCGCAGACATAAGCGTTTACATCATTATTTATGCGATTACATCATCGCTTACATCACTATAATTATATATATTTGAGTACTTAGGATTACTCACTTAATGATTTATTTAGAATTCGATGATATGCTCATCACAACAACAATAACTATCTCCTGGACATTTGTAGTCCACTTCTGGTTCTTCAAAGTCTTTATGCGATCTTGTATTGATATTGAACATTTTCTCGACTTCATCAATATTCATCACGTCATCAAGGAGCTGTGCGTCTTAGAAATATTTTGGCGGGTAATTCGGAGACAATGGTTCTTGCTTTATCAACTTCGGTTTATCTGCCATGCCTTCTTGTTTTGTCATGAAATATTGCAGATCTTCATCGAAGCTCATCTGGTAGTCAAATGGATAGTAGGTCCAATTTAGGTTGAATGGAACGGGAAATGTCTGCCTAGTATTGTTGAGACGAAATGCATGGATATGAAAATCTTCATATGCCTTGTTATCATGGATATTGAAATCTGGACGAATTCCTCTCTAGTAGTCATTGTGATGAATGAGTGTAGGTAGTGCATGAACTTTGTTGGATTTTATGTTAACTTGAACGGATCGATGGAAGAAATAAATTGTATGAAGCTTTTTCTGATCTCCGTAACTTTCCGCTCCAGATGCTTAATAGTGCAAACCATGTCAAGAATGTCGAGAGACAATCTTTTTGACTTTGTTGGGCATTGATGTATTGATATAGCCATTGTATGTCAAAAATAATGCCTATAGTGTAGACTGAACAGAGATACCAGATAAAACAAAGGACTTTTTCTGGCATGTTTGTACTTTCGATCCTGTAGAAGTGAGAAAATGGATAGTCTGGGTGGATTCCCATCGGCGCGAGGTAATGGCAATTGATTTCATGTTTTGACAGGATAATTGACTGGTACTTGAAAATTCTCTGCTGAAGATGATTATGCAAAGTTTTCTTATCGATTAGCTGATGAGCGTCTTCGGACATGTTGGCTTCGAAGTCGTAGTAACTTCTTCCTGATGCAGAGGATCTCGCCATTATGTGATTTCTGTTAATGGGTTTCTACTGAGCATGTCGGCAAGAGTATTATTCGTGCCCTTTAAATAGAAGGACTCGAAATCGTACTTTGAAAACCATTCGCTCTATCTTAATAGCTGTTGGTGTGGGACCATATTCTGTTTGAATTGTAACATCTTTGGGAAAGAAGATATATCCATTTCAATGAGATGGAACTCAAACTTCTTAATAGCTTTCTTGACCGCTAGGATTTCTTTGAACGTGAGGTGATAATGCATTTCTGAATCTCTAAAGCGTCTACTTTTATATCCACAGATTTAACGCTTCCCATTTATTTCTTTGAATAATATAGCTCTCCAATATTTGTCACTTACGTCAGTCTGCAGAATACATGTCCCCGAAGAAGGAATCTTTAAACGTGATAGCTTCTGTATCTCTAGCTTTAGCCTTTTGACCGCTTCAGTTTGTCGCTTTGTCTATTGTGGTGAATTCTTTGTCAACATCTTCTGGAGTGGTCTTGTCAGTTGCGAAAGTTGCGGGATAAAGTCGCTTACATAATTGATTACTCCAAGGAATTGTTGAACTTGTCTTTTTGTGAGATTTTCTTCTGGAAAATCGAGAAGTGTTGTAGCTACATTGGCTTGTGGTACAAATTCTCCATTTGTAATTTGCATTCCAAGGAATTCGATGCTGGACTGGGCTATGATCATCTTTCGAGCAAAGAGCATAATTTCATATTTCTTTACTATGCTCTAAAACTGCTGGAAAAACTGAACATGTTCCTTGTCACTTGATGAAACAGGAGGATTTCGTCGATGTATATTAAAGCCTTATGAAGGAGTGACTTGAATATTCGTAACATTGCCTGCTGAAATAGAGATGGTACAGTCTTGAAACCGAAAGGTAAAACATTCCATTGGAGATGGCGATTTGGTAGACAAAACACCGTCTTGTACCTTTGTTCCGGATGAACTCCTAGTTGCCAGAGCCCAGATTTTAGGTCAAATTTTGAAAATATTGTTGCCTCTTGGAGATGTTGAAAAAGTGCCCTTTTGTTTGGGTGGGGAAATTTGACATCTAGTAGTTATTGATTTAAAATCTTGTAATCAAGAACTAGTCTGAGTTTTTCTCTTACTTATAGCGCTTGGTTGTTGACATAAAATACTTTGCATGCCCATCGTGAATTCGTTGACGAAACAATTTCTTGACGTACTAGCTGGTCACATTCGTCATTTGTCTGCTGCAACAGTGCAGGTGGCATCCCTGTATGACTTGCTCTTGCTGGAGTAGTGTGCATATTTTCTTTGAAGAGTAATGATACAAAGAACTCTGCATTTAGCCATAAAGGTTGTTGCACTTCTGAAGAAAACTTGTGTGAGAATCTACACACGAAATTATTTTAATTTTTTTTATTAATTATGTCAAATTCTGGAGATGCAGAATCTTCTATCGTGAATAAGCGATGTATTGTTGTGAAAGCTTTCTAGAGGTTTTTCTACCTTATTCCTCGTGGCTCGATTGAGATGTCAAAATTCTTTTTTGATGCATAATATGCATCCCATCCCAATATTATATTATTTTCAGGTGTAGATGAACTAAGGACTTCTGTTGTAATTTAACATCCTGGGAAGAGGTCTACGATGATTGGTTTTGATTTAAGCTTAATCATCAACGAGTCGGAGTTTGCAACTGTGAACTCCTGTTGGTGAGGTAACCACATAGATGACGAACAAATTTTGGGATTCATTATCGTCGTATGTGCTCCTGTGTCTATAAATGCAATGGCAAAGATTGTCACCGGCAAGTGTGGTGTTTGTATCTCATCTTGTCACGGTACTTGAGTGATCTTGAAGCAGCATTCGTCGTCCTTTTCATATGATGATTCAGAAAAATTGTCATAATCTGAGTAGGTACAGATAACGTCTTTGTTGTCACTATCATATGATAAAACTGACTCAAAATCATGGTTGTCGAGATCGATATCTGGTGCGATCTTAGATATTGAGCTGATAAGATAATGGTTCTTGTTCTTTGACTTGTTTGGACAATTTTTTGCAAAGTGTCATTCCTTTCGGCATAGGAAACACCTTGTTGTTTTCTTGGAACTTTATTTCTTTCTAACAAACCACTTGCGTCTGATCTTGTTAAAGTGTCTTTGAAATGATCTTTTGAACTTTCGAGATTTTCCCCGTGCATCACATGAACAAGACTTCTTGGATTTTGAACACTTGATAGATAGATCTAGTCTTGCACATATCTTGGATAGTTGCTTTGATTTATTCATGAATTCCATCGAAAACTTCTTTTGCTTGCAAAGCTTGTCGAGTGTCTTGAAAAAGTATTGTTGAATTTGGCCGATAGAGATTTCTTCAACTGTTTGACCTTGGTCTCTGATATATAATTTAGTTTGTTGATTCAGATAATCATCAATGAAGAAGAGATAGACTTGTTTCAAACTAGAGTTGTTGAGACCGTTAAGCGCATAATATCTCTGTGTTTGTCGTTCAAAATGTTTTGCCTAATCTATTTTTTTCAGTGAACTATATTTTGCTGTGAAAAATTCTTATTGCATTTGTTCTTTTAGATGAGTAGGCATACCGATAAATTTTCTGTGAATTTCTCCCAGAAGCAACGGTATCGTTGTTTGATAAACTTATTGTTGTCTGTATTCGCCAAGTGAATTCCACCATTTTTTGAGCGCTCCGGATAGTCGTGCCGTAAATTGTTGTATGACAAGTTCTAATGATAAAGTTATGGCCTTAGAATTCATCCATGCATGAAATTCGTCAAGACGATCCTTCCATTTTTCAAAAGAAATGTCATCGAATGTGAACGTCATGATCTTTGAAGTGAACTGCTTTGATGGCATATCTTGTTGTTTAGAGGGCGTGTAATTCATCTCATCAACGCTTGAAAAGACCTCATTTATATTTGGTTTATCCTTCGGTGTGGTTGATCCACCATCTATAGCGAATTGTTTTAGGAGAGACTCGTCATCAAAACTGGCGTTATAGTCACTGGATCTTTCCCCTTTTTCGTCGCATAATTAACAAATTTATGGGTAGATGAAGAAATGATAGTCGGTTTTTTGGTTAGATTGACTAGAAATTCCGATTCTTTTTGTCTTCTTGGTCTTGATCATGTCATCTTTGGTTTGAAATTGCTGACTGAAGACATGCCGTAAAGAGATATGAAAGCTTCATCTGAAGATAAGAACCCATGGAGAGAGGGTTTTGGCTTCTTATCTTGATAACCAGAAAGGGATCCCGGGGAGTAGGACTCTTGATACATAGGTATTCCCGATGGCATACTCCCAAGAGGAGTAAAGTATGTATTTGTTGGATTTCCGTTATGTATCATACTTTCTAGGCTTCTTTGGAGATCTTTTAACTGGTTCTTGAGGCTAGCCATCCCAGCTTCTTTGCTTCGAAAATGGTACGTATTAACCATCATGTGTTGTGTCATAGTCATCATTTCTTGTTGAAGATCATTAAGTCGGTCTTGGATCTCCGTTATTGAGCTTTGAAGGCTGCTCAATCTTTTATTGTAACCATCAGCAAGTGGATCAACTTTATGATTTATTGTGGTTAATAGTTGATTTTGAGCGAGGACATTTTTTGTTTGCCAATTGAGGACATTTTCTCTTTGACTTAGCTGGTCTGGTCCAGACGAGTTGATGGCTCTTGTGAGGATCTTCGGACTATGGGCGATATTATTTCTGGTGAAATCTTCGGGTAGAGAGAAATCTTATGTTTGCATCATCATAATTTGTTGTGTAGGTTCCTTCATTTTCTCTGAATACTGACAATATAGTCATATTTTTCATCACCTAGTGGGCCGACAGTAGTATCGCCTTCGAGATATCTTTTGTAAAGAGGATCTTTCTTTTTTTCTGTCTTTGCCGAATTTCTTCGTCAGATTCGTAGACTTATTCTGTGCAAGCAGAGCAAGAGCATACATCAAAGTATTGATGCCTGTTCTCATCCATGAAAGGATATATGACTGTTCCATCTTGACCAAAGAAAATAGGCTTTGGAACTTGTTCTTAAAATGGAGCGTAGAATTCATGTTCATCCATTTGTATGGCAAATTGGGTGAATAGTTTTTTTTGAAATGATGATGATTTTGGTTTTTCGAACTTGATCTCTGTTGTTCCATCACTTCGAGAATGAAAGTTGACTTCAGATGTTTGGACAGATGTCTGGGCTGGTTGATGTAATTTCTCATATCTCGTGACCCATGATTCCGGTAGTCGACGCAATAGTTCTTCTCGAGAGACTTGTCGAGGAATCTGAATAGCGTTGGGTGCTTGCGAGGCTGATGTTACTTCGAGATATAACGCTTCATCAGATGAGGGTAGTACAAGATCAAGAACTTGATCTTGGATTCGGTAAACGATCTGAGGGTGTAGGGTTGCTACGCACTCTTTTCTTGCATAGGTGCTCCCACTAGTTGCAATTGGACCTTGAGCGTCTTCAGTAGATTGAGGTCTTGTAAGAAAACATTAAAGTTTGGAAACAATGTGATGAATATTGTTCATGCGTTCAATGTTGTCTGAACTGTCCCGATGCAAGCCTATTGGTATGACTTTAGTCTTGAGTCGACTAAAGCTATACGTTCAACAATTGGTAGACCTTTTCGAGTGTGTAAGGTCAGACCAATTCACACTACCTCGAAATGTAGATAAGTATATCCTTGTTGTTGCCACAATCTTGGTAGATTTTCTGGAATGTTGAGCGAAATGAATTGCTCTTCCTCCGTGACTGGAACTTGGCATGATGAAAACTTGTTAGACTGAACATACTCCATGACTCTTCTGCTTGAGGATAGTCATATGAGTTCTCAAACACCTTTGACCGAGAAAGCACTAGGTTTTTTAGCAAAGTATTCGTATGGATTTACAAGTAGAAGAGTAGTTTCAGGCAATTGATCTCTTGGAACATACTCGATTTCATATAGGAAATTTATGCTAGTTGAAGAAAAACGACTTTTATTTTTTGGTAAAGTAGAAATAGCAAACTGAGAATCGATGGTTGAAGAATTTGAGATAGACATTATGAGAAATTGTTTTCCAGAATATTCAAAACAGTCAATCATAAACAATGATTCATTCAATTATAACGTAAGTCTTTAGCTCTCACATATATTTAGCTATAAATACTCATTTGTCAATACTATTTAAATATATATAATTATATTTCAAATCAAAGATAGTGTCTGACGAGTGATGACAATTAATAACCATAACTATTAAACCCTGGCCTTATGTTCATTATATTTTGTTTATAACTTTTCAACACCATAACTATTAAACTCTGACTAATTTAATATTGAATTGCATCTATATTTTTCACAACCTGGATTAAGATTAAATTGAGGACGCAATAGTTGGTTGTATACAAAACAAACAATACGCACATATGCTGAATGATTTAATTGTTGAACATGAAACAACTAGTCCAATAATTTATAGTTATTATTATAATCAAACATATAATTTCTTTTGTAATGTTATATTCTACAAGAATTTCCTCCTGGTCCACCAAAGGTGAACAAAATTTGTTTTCCCCTTTTCAATCCATAACATTTGTCATTGTCTAATAGCTTCTCCAATTTAGATTTATCAATTTCCTTGAACTTTAGACTAGAATCTACGATGAGAATTTCACTAACGCTTGCTGACTCCATATCGTCTTTATCGTTTTCTTTTGGTAAATGACCATTACCCATCGGTGGGCTTATGCCAGAAGGAGAAGTCTCGACTGCTCCTCCAACTCCAACCACATTCACACCACTACCTATTAGATAAAATAGTTCTTTTGGCCAATAACCAATATGTATATTTTCTATTTTGTATTTTATATCTGTTACCCACCAATTTCCTAATTTTTTATCCTTTAATAGATAATTAAAAAATATACATGTTAGATTTGACATATATTATAAAAAAACACACACACACATCTATTTAGGAATTAATATACTAAAAAACTAACAAAAAGTATCTAGTATTTAGGAAAGTGTATTTGATCAATTCTGCATTGTTTCCTAAATCTTTAGTTTCTATTATATCATTGTATAATACGACAAAATTTTTTTGACATCCTTAATACAACCATTTTATTGTACAAAATATCTTAAAATTTGATTCGTAAATTAATATCTACTAGCTAGAAAAGCATATGAAGTTATAATGGGAAAATGAATAATTTAACATACTAATACAAAAGTTTTCAAATATGTTTTTCTATTAAAAGATCAAATAAAAAAATTTATAGTTTAAAGCGAACAAAAATATAAGTTACCTGTTGAATAGTAGAAACAATGTTTCTTCTACCTTCAGGAGCTTCAGGTAAAGGTCCACTTATATGATCTGTTTTTGACACTTGAACAAAACCGGGACATATTGTATTATAATACCCTGTTCCATTGGCACCCTATCATTAATCATTTGTATTTAGATTAATAGAATTCATATGATAAAATATAGTTTAACAGTAAATGCAGATTTTTTTTAAAAAGTACATGTATATTAAATAACATTAAATAAAATCTATAATACTAAAAATAATTAGCTAAATCCAAAGTTTCCCCCCTAAATTTAGTTTTGGTTCTTCATTCCATAGTTTATATTAGGTTAGGGATAATAGCATATAATATAGTATTTTTCCACCACCATTAGGGATTGGAACTTAGGTCGCCATGGTAATGCTCTTTGCCAAGCTACTAATACTAGGTGCTTTGAGTAGATTTTGAAATTTGGTTTGTATTAAGGTGGTAAAGAGTGAATGTATCAATAGATTTACCTTCCAAAATCCATAATTCCATGTGTGTCCATCGCCAAATAAATTGGATTTATCTATAAATCAAATTAAAACGTCTTATTCTTAAATTCATATTATCTATTAAAAAAATATATTGAAACTTTTAAAATATTATACTTACCTTCCAACCAGTTTGAATAAAATTATCTATGTTGTTTACTCGACTGCCAACATATATGTTAGCATATAAAACTTGATCTCGACTAATGTTTAAGTCATGTACACTTATCCAAGATGCTATACCATGGTAAGGACTTTGACTTTGCAATCTAACTCCGGCAAACTTCAAATTCCAAAAATTTTAATAGGCTTAAAAATGTGTATTATACATAATCATAGTAAAATAATTGATGAAAGTAGAATAACGAGAATATAATTGAGTGCTTACATGTGTTCCATGACTTTCAACCGTAAACGGATTGAAATGTTTTTTTGCAAAATATTGAGCATTTGCAACATACTCTTTTGTGTTTCTCAATATAGGAACTGTTCTGTTTGGACAGTCAATGATTTTTTTTAATATTTTGTTTTCGATAGGAACTGTTCTGTTTGGACAGTCAATGATTTTTTTTAATATTTTGTTTTCGATTCGATTTGATTTTTTAATTTAGGAATTAGAAAAGATGGTTCCATCTGCATAAGTCATATTGTCACACAATACATAGGTGATGTGAGAGATTAAATCATATTACCTATAAAAAGCTATAATTAAGTTTTATTTGAAATAAACGTGGTTTTTATTCAATTTTTTAATAAACTTTTTTATCAGTATTCCAAGAATCCAAGACAAAATATTCCATATGTTTATATTTAATGAAAATTACACTATAAAATTAATGATAAATGTGAGAAATAAATCATAGTTAATATTTTGGAATAAATTTTAACTAAAATTTAAAATATTTACAAAATTCAAAATTTTGAAAACAACACAATTGATTTAGAAAAAGAATAGTTTAAGATGAAATAAATTAAGTACTAGTTATCACAATTAAAATTTTAATCAATGAAATTAATAAATTTAATTTATATCACATTATAATTTGTATGACAAAAAGTTTGATGAACAAAAATACCTGAATTTTGTGATTTTGGAGTAATGGATGATGTAATGAGGGTTGTTTGTGAATATCCACACAAGCATATATCATCTTCTCATTTAACTATGAAAATAATATATGAGATATATAACATAATTTACATACAAAAACATCATGTAATTATAATTATTCATACTATATACATTTTTCAGTTTACCTTAACAGATTTCCAAATTTTAATAGTTTCTCGGGATTGAACTAAAGAGAAAGAGATTATAAGTGCAAAGAGTTTGAGAATGAAATCCATGGATTAAGGATCTCAATATTTTGGAATTTTTTCTAGTAGTATTGTTATACCTATCTATCTATTTGGGATAGACCCAACACTCAAGTATTTATAATAACTAGGGATTTTCAATATTAGTTTTGGTTTATGTTTTTTTTTAATAGTTTTCTCTAATTTAGGTTTATCAATAATGATAATATACATAAAAAGATTTTCTTAAGTTTCTATTGGTAAACTTGACTTTTTAATACAAACTTATTAATATACACATAAATTTTTTTTTTTTTTTTTGACAGCATACACTTATAGCTTTTTGTGTATTGTGTTCAGATTTCATATACAGTACAAAAATGTTTTCCCTTTTTACTGGTCTACTTGATTTTTTTGTTAAAAACTTTTTATTGGTGCAATAGGGTTTGACACGTGGCGAGTTATAAGTCGTCAGATCATAGGATATCAAAAGTAACAATTGATTTGTACGGATCCGCAATTTAGAATGGCAGGGATCCCTCCCCTTGTTTCTCTCCTTTCCACTACTCTCCCTCCAAAACAAAAATACTCGAAAGAAAGGTTTGAAATCAAAATTTGAATTTTATTATTGGGGGAAAAATAAACAAAATCTGGAAGTTTCCTATGAACAGTAATGGCGAATCGAGGCGGCGAAAACGGGAAATTGGAACGGAAGAAGACGATGACGATGAATTGGGCGGGGTTAGGCGACGTTGAAGACGACGACGATCACTTTTTCGATACCTCTAATCGTATCTCCACCGTTGTGCCTTTGGATTTAGCATCATCTTCAGATGAGGAAGAAGGTGAGTTCGATGATTGCCGGATCTCGTTTTCCTCTAACGTATCTTCCTCCTCTCGCGCTGCTCCTGCGCCGGATTATGATATTTGGATGTCGGCGCTGGGATCTATAACGGAGCGTCGTCGTCGGCTTCTTAACGGAATGGGACTCGAATCTAAGAAGAATATGCTCGGAACTATCTCGATCCAGCGCGTGAGTGAACCTACGGCGGCGGCGCGTGAGTGCTTAGGTCCTCGCACTGCGGAATTGAAGGTGGAGGAGTCAGATCATAATTCTCCGGTGGATCAACGAGTTCATCGATCTCCACCGATGTCGGTTTTGCTTGTACGGTCGAGATCTGATTCCGATATCGAAGCGTCTTCTGCTGAAAAAAAGAGGAAAGATGAAATGTTAGGGAAAACGCCGAAATCGCGATTAACTAGAACCGCGTCTGCGATTGGAGCTCCGTGTGCGAGGATTTGTCCTTACTTCACCCAAACGCAAGCCTCGCCGCCGAACGCACCAAACGGTCATCAGTCTCAAGGGCAACGTAGTGGTGTGTTGCTCTCTTCGGTAGTTTCTAATACTCGTTTCAGTGCTTTTTTCTTGATTAAGAATCTTGATACTGGAAAAGAGTTCATCGTCAAGGAGTATGGTGAGAATGGAATGTGGAATCGGCTTAGCGATTTGCAAACTGGTAAGCAATTGACAATGGAAGAATTTGAGAAAAGCGTTGGATATTCATCTGTTGTTAAGGATCTTATGAGACGAGAGAATGCGAATTCCGCACTTGATTTTAGGAAATTTAATTCGTATGTGTCAAAGAGTTTGAGAGTAAGTAAGAAGAGAGGAGCTGCTTTGTTAAAGAACATAAAGGACGTTGCTCATTCTATGAGCTCTTCTAAGGTTTCAGAGAAAGAGAAGGATTCAAATGGTAGTGGTACAAGTAGTCCAAAAGTAGTGGAGAAGAACAATGAGCAAACGAATCAATGGGTGAAAGTGAGGCATTCAGGGAAGTCTCATAAAGATTTGAGTGCTTTGCATTTGTGCCAAGAGATTCAAGCTCATCAAGGAGGTATTTGGACTATGAAATTTAGTCCAGATGCACATTTATTAGCAAGTGCAGGGGAGGATTGTGCAATCCATGTGTGGGAGGTTCAAGAATGTGAAATCATGTCAATGAATGAAGGGAGCTTGACACCGATTCATCCTTCTATGTCTGGTTCTACAGATAAATCGTCTACGGAAGGTGATGTTACGGAAGTGCCACCGGATAAGAAGAAAAAAGGGAAAGCTTCAACGAGCAGAAAAGGAAATCAGATACCAGATTATGTCCATGCACCTGAAACTGTGTTCTCATTGTCAGATAAACCTGTTTGCTCTTTCACTGGTCACTTGGATGATGTTCTGGACTTATCCTGGTCTCGGTCACAGGTTAGTTTATGTCCCTTTCTTGCCAACATTGATGAATGCCGCCATTGGTGTCTATTGACAAAGTTAACAATTGGTTAATATGCAGCTTTTGCTTTCATCTTCCATGGACAAAACTGTGCGGTTGTGGGATATTGAAACTCAAAGCTGTCTAAAACTATTTGCTCACAATGACTATGGTAAGAAAGGAAATATATTTAAATAGTCATCTTCCCTAAATTTCATATGGTTTTTGGAGACTCATGTCTTCCTTTGTGGTTTTTAGTTACTTGTGTACAATTCAATCCACTGGATGAAGATTACTTCATCAGTGGCTCCCTTGATGCCAAGATCCGTATATGGAACATAACAAACCGTCAAGTAGTTGAATGGAATGATCTAAAGGAAATGGTTACCGCGGTTTGTTATACTCCTGATGGTCAGGTACATAATTCTCTTGAATTGTCACCGGCATATACTTGCATTAACGAGCTCGTATTGATATCTCTATGCTCTTTGGTAGGCTGCATTTGTTGGTTCAATTAATGGGAATTGTCGGCTTTACAGTGCAGAGGGTATGTTTGCTAAAGACCTACTTATTCTATTTTGTAAACCATGTCTATTAACCTTAATTCTTCATAAAGTTTGTAAAACTTTCTTTTCTCTAATGATTGATCAGATTGCAAGTTGGATCAAACGAATCAGATTGACCTACAAAACAAAAAGAAAGCTCAAGCTAAAAAGATCACAGCTTTCCAGGTTCCACTCTTATTTTAAAAACGTTTACATTGTTGTTTTCTTTTGCCTCTAGAGGTTTTTTACTTACCATTGAGTTTGCATATAACAGTTTTCGCCGATTAATCCATCAGAAGTGCTTGTAACTTCTGCTGATTCACGCATTCGGATTCTTGACGGTACTGAACTTGTTCAAAAATTCAGAGGTATGTAACTGAATCAACTCCATTTGTTTCTTCGTTCAATTTCACAAAGTAAAATTTTTAAATCTCCTATTAATCCATAAACCAGGCTTCAAAAACATTAACAGCCAAATGACAGCATCTTACACAGTAGATGCTAAGCACATTGTCTGCGCAAGCGAAGACTCACAGGTTTATGTGTGGAAACACGAGGAGCCACGACTAGGAATCACCGGTAGAAAAAACGTCACCATGTGTACTTCTTACGAAACCTTCCCTTGCAAAGATGTTTCCGTGGCAATCCCGTGGAATGGCGTTGTAAAAGGCGAACCACCATCCACACAATCCCAATCAAAAAGAAACCCGAAAAAAACTTCAACTACTACTACCCCGGAAAACGCGACCACGAGTAAAAAATCAGGCCTCCCACCGTTACCTAAGAAAAACAATGACGGCACCACAGATGGAGCAACAGAACAACATCAAGAAGACGATACCATGACCCAGATTCCACAAAACGAATCAGAGAACAACACAGGAGAGTCACTAAAACATGGGGATTCACCTTCTATATCAATCTCCTCTCGGATTTCTTCTTGGTCTTGGTTTGATAGTAGTGGCAGTCATGGAACCCATACGGTTCAGCCAACAGCTTGGGGAATGGTGATCGTTACAGCCACGATCAAGGGCCAAATCCGAGCTTACCAAAATTTTGGATTGCCCCGCAGAGTCGGTCGTCAAGGCTCTCTGTTTTGACACAACCGTTCTCAATTCTTGCACATATATATGTATATTATTCGGTGTATTATGTATAGCTCTCACGTATTCATGCATAGTCTACTGAGTTTAATTTGTATACTGTATAGTCACAGAAGAAAAAGGAAACTCGATATATATAGATTCTAAATTCTGATGCGAGTATCTCTCTACCTTAAAGGGTCTCATTCAAGTACTTTACCGCATGAATATGAATCCAAATATTCTACGTACTCACAACATCAAAACTCAATTAGATTTAGAGTTTGTACATGAACTTTAAATAATTCGAGACACTTGTATTAGCATGAAAATGTATTAAATGAGGATAAAAATCTGTTTGAGTGTTGATTTTTATTTCTTCCTTAAACTTATAGTGTCGGTGTTGGACTATAAAATAATCATGTCCGTATGAGTTCATGCTAGCATGGGCTTTGCTGACTGGCATCCCTAGTTTTAAATTCGAACCTAGAAGAATGTAAAACCGTTACACCTGACCTGAGTTTAGCATCAACTGATAATTTTGAACATTTTCTTTTAATTGTATATTGTTGAACCCGTATTTTAAAAGAAATATATAGAAAGCTACAAAAACAGTATGATGTGGTCCAAAAGGATAAAGTGTTTTCTCTCGAGGGACACTGGACGAAGCATATTGTCTTTTGTCCATACCAGTTTCTTTTCTCCTTTTCTCAATTTCGAGCTTCTAACGGTAACGGCACTCTAATTGTGTATGCTATTTTCTTTTTGTTTTTTTCATTTTTTCAATATTAATTTTTCTCAATGCAAAACTATAAATAAGATAATTATCATGCAACATTACCACGACGATTTGGTTTAATATATTGGAGGCATGATAAAACTTTCTGTTTAAAGACATTGAATATAATAAAAGTGTAACTGGCTTTCAAAATGGTTTCGTGGTGTAGTTGGTTATCACGTCAGTCTAACACACTGAAGGTCTTCAGTTCGAGCCTGGACGAAGCCATTTCGTTTTATTTTTTTTAACCTCTTCGAATTTTGATTAATTGCCGAATAAGATAAATCAATTTTTTCTCTCTCTCCAAAATTTATATACACATCTTTTTTTTTCTTTTTCTTTTTCTTAATTAGCTACGTCTATTGTTCCATATTTATTCAATCTCTCTCTCTCTCTCTCAAACTCCAATGGCTCACCAGGTATACTCCTAATCCTCTCTTTCTCTCTCGCTCTCTAACACAAAAGCATTATATACACAAGCATATGTGTATATATATACACCATGACTAATGGATGTGATTTATATATAGGAGGAAGGATGGCCATTGGGTCTAAGACCAGTAAATGCAAGAATCGGAGGACTCACAAGAGGAACTCGTCATCATCATCACCAAAATCATCATCATCATCATGAGCAAGTCTCTGCTGGTTCCATCTCCTTCAGCTCTCTTCTGTCTCCTAATCCCTCCTCTCACTCTTCCTCCGATCTTGATTCTCAGGTCAGATATATAAATATATACACTTCTCTACTTATACTATAAATATATGCATAGTTGCATACACATATTTCATATATAGACTATATATATAATATAGTAAACTATTCACGGGTTGGCAGATTCTTTTATTGGCTGAATCCTTACATATCCCTCCAAAATTTCATATTTTGTTCCCATACCTGGATAGATCAATGAACTATTTTAATATATTGATTATATTTTGCTTGACAATATAGTTGATTTCAGTTTTATCTTTGTTTTTCGTTTTCTTGCATATTAATTGATGAGCCGTTTGAAACTGTTTACGGTTCTTTTTTCTCCTCAAGGAAATTAAGAAGGAAAATAATGATTATCCTTTGACTACTAGTTTGTATCTATCGAATTCACATTCTCTTTCTTTTTATCAAAAATTAAAATACTAAATTAGTATTGTTTTTGTTGGTTGAGATGACTTCAGAGCGAACGTGAACCAATTGTATGCACTTTAAAGCTGTGATGGTTTTGTCTGAAAAGGGCACGTTTGTCGGAAATTGTTAATCCTCAAAGTAAAGTTATACTATAAAATAATCATAACCAAAGCAATTTCTCGAATATATTGACACCTTTTGTCTTTTGATCACACCGTATTGAAAAGTGAAATCGTTGAAATATTTACCAACAATCCGTTGAGAATAACTACGTGATTTCACACAATTTTTTGGCATTCACGTAAATTTTGAAAATTTGTGGTTTGTTTTCAGCTCTCTGTCATGCATTTAGCCAATTTTATAATAAAATGTAAGAGGTTCCGTCATTGTGCATTTTAGCAAATAAGTTATGTTTTTTTGTCTAATGATTTCGACATTTTACTCGTAACTATTTTTTTACTTATAATTTTTATTTTACAGTATATATAATAGCCCATTACATAAAAAGAAAAATTATATGATAGATAAAGAGATTACAAAATCGTGCAATCATTTCTTACCAATTAGCGCCGTAGTTCTCAATTTTAGCATTATCATTAATTTCATAAGCTTAAAATTCTAATTCGGATTTTTGTTTATACTTAGTTATCTGTTTTTGGTCACCATTCACCGTCATAATAAAAATGTCGACATCTTCGATGAAAGCAAACATCGCAACCACTATGTTGTAACAATTTAAGTTTTTAGTTTTTGCATCTATACGCTAAATATAGCATTTTACACATCTCTTATTATTTCAGTCGATGGGATCATTTTTCCGCGATAGAAGCTACACACTAGGAAATCTAATCGGGATATCAAGCTTTCTTGAACTTTCGAGAAGATCAAACAGAACAAGGATTGATCAAACAGCTGCTAGAAACCATCAACACCAGAAGAATCTCAAAACTTACAAGCCATGGATTTTCTCTATATGTTCAAAGCTAAGCACAAATGCCACTGTCATTTCCCAAAACAGGATTATAAACGAAGACAATGATGGTCGTAACAATGTGCAGTCTCTCGGACATTTCCTCATGGTGGAGAGACGAGCCGTCGGATCAACCACACGGTCCACACCGACAGTGTGAATGTCGATCGGAGTCCGAGAGAATTAACAGCCAAGCTCGTTCGTTGAAAATTGTGTTTGAAATGAAAATGAGATGTGTAATATGATTTCTCATTTCCTCATGGTCTAACGTAACAGATTCTGGTTGTCTTTTGTATGTGAGTTTGTTTGTCTTATTTGGGGGTTTGAAATATTTTTTCCTTGGCATGAGTTTGCATCAATGCGCATGTGATATGAATACTTGATTAGTAGGAAAGGTGATATTATTATGAACATTTTCTATTTTTATGAGTGGGAAACTTGCTTTACGTTTTCGAATATAATGTGTGTTAAAGTTAAATAATATGTTACATACAAATAAAGGACAACATAATAGTAGTTTATTAAATCACACACACACAGACATAAAATCAATTTGTGTTTATAATTGTGTTTATAATTGTTGGATATACAAATTCTTATGAATATACCATTCAACACTTGAAACAGAAAAAAAAAAATCATCTATCCCTATTTCAAAAAAATAAAGGTTATGCTCTTTGTACAGTTCAAACCAATGTTCAAAACCTTGTTATGCGGTAGCTAGGCGTTTAACAGGAGTCTAGCGCCTAGAGCGACTAATCGGGGCCTAGACGGAGCATAAGCGTTAATGTATTTTTAATTTAATTTTAATTATTTTATTATTTTTAAATTTTTATAATAGAACATAAATTTCAAAATCTAGAAATTTTAAACGTTGAATGCTTTAAATTTCATTCAAACTTATTCTGTATTATATGATGTTATATATATCCCTAAGTAAAAGTGACGTGATGTGCACTTCTTCTTCCAATTCCAGTTGTGGAATACGTTTTTTCGAAAAGTAAAAACAACATAAACTCCAAATCCAAGATAAAGTTCAACATAGAAGCAAACATAAAATGATAAAGCTGAAACCTAAACGATCTCACCAAAACATAAGCTACGAAAAATCTAATAGTGTAAAATTCTTCTAAACCTAATAATGTATGCTAAGAAAAACCTAACATATTCCTAATTAACTTGTTCTCCTCCGAACACATCCACGTTCACCACCTGCTCATTATCTGATTCAAATTCAATATCAATGGCAATATCATGTTCTTCATCAGATTCAATATCTTCTCTAGGTTCATCATTTGGAGCTTGGTAAACAGGTTCACCATTAGGCTCTTCATCCCTTTCACTTGGCTCTACAAACCATTCTTCTGCATTTCTTTCATCTTTGTCATCTAGATTCACATCAATATTTTTTTCTTTGATCCTTCGTTGCTTGTTGAACAATTTTGCATTGAATTGGACATATACTAGACTATTAAGTCGATTAACATCCAGCCTATTTCTTTTCTTTGTATGAATCTGCAACAAAAAGTTTTATAATCAGTAAATGATCCTTCAAAATAACAAAGAAAAAATCTTTGTTGCTAGTTTTTGCAAAGCAGGCACATGACAATCATATATCTACCACCAACTCCCTAAAATGTAATTGAAATCAAGAATCATGGATGACTAAATAATCATTAACTTTATTAAGATAAAAAAAAATACATGGATCAAACTTCTCATCATTCTGTTGACATCCTCTCAAAGCTATACCTCTCCTAAAATCTCCAGACTTCGCCTTATAAACATCAAACTCATCATTGAGGACTTAGCTTGTTTTTCAAACTCGTCATGGTAAAAGGTCTCCACACAATTCAGAAATCCATCTACTAGCATCTGATCATGCTCAATGGTTGGATCTTTGTAAAAGTAGAATGGGTTCAATACATAGGCGCTCATGTGCAAACAAGAATCTAGTATACCTTTCATTTTCTCATCAATGATATCGAATATTGGTTTGTAATTCCTCTCCAAGTCATTACAAGCCAACTTAATCTTATTTCTTGCTTCTAGGAGCTCTCCAAAAATAAAACTCATTGAAGGCTTCTTCTCTCCATCAGCAATCCTAAGAAGTTTCACTAAATGTCCAAAAATCTGCAACACAAATACAACGCCATTCCAAAATGCAGGACTCATAACGGTTAAGAAACCATTTTTCTCCTTTGTACTCTTCGAATGTTTGCATTTGTCCCATTCTTCACAGGTGAACATCGACTTTAGCTCTCTTTTTTTTTTCTAACAAGCTTTGCAACGTCAAGAAAGTTGTAGCAAATTTTGTCGCTCCAGATCGCACAATATCCCTCTTCTTGATATGAGTCCTCATTATTGATAAGGTTTTGTGATGAGCATATATGAAAATCGTAAGCCCTCTTGCTTGATAAATAATTTTTGTGAACTTAGGCAGCTTAGAAATGGCTTCAAGCATCAGATCAACTGTATGAGCAGCACAACCTGTCCAAAAAATATTTGGCATCTTTTCATTAAGCATCTTTGCTGCTGCCAGAGCATTATCTATTACTACTTGGACAACATTCTCAGCACCAGCATCTGCAATGTATCGATCAACATACTCAAAGATGTATAGCCCTGTGTGAGAATCTGTGGAAGCACCTTTTGAAGACAGAAAACATGTTTATTCTCTAGAGTTAACACACATATTCATTATGTTCCTCCTTTTCCTATCAGTCCATGCGTCAGTCATTACGGAACAACCGTTTCGTTCCCATTCTGCCTCTTGAGTCTTTAAGTGCTCCTTAGTTTTTTCTTGTTCCTCCTTCAATAGTGGTTCTCTTAGTTGATATTGAGTTAGAGGAATCCAACCAGGTCTTAATTGTTCAAGAGCCTCACAAAACATCTTGAAAGCATCATTATCAATGACATTAAAAGGAATACCTGATTGATACATCCACCTTGCACAATACTGATGCACTTGGATGAGTTTTTTCTTTGAAAAGTACATAATTGATGTTTTGCTGTCTTTTTTGTATACCAACAGGACCTTCAGGACGGATTGTTGTAGCAAATTTATCCGTAGGATCTTGGAAGTTACAAGATTTTAGAGTCCCAAAGTCTTCTTCTAATTCATCTTCAAGCATATCCATATTCACTTCAGCCCTTAACAGATTGTCTTCATGTTTTTTGCTCACCTTCTTCTTCCTTGCTTCTATTATGGCATTTCTACACTTAACTTGATCATCTTTTAAAGACTTTGCACATGCACCAACATTTCCTGGGATGTGAGCAATATGTTCTTTAATCCGATACACTCCTCCAGACATCTCTTTTGAACACAACTTGCATTTAACCCTATCTGAATTCTTTGGATCACACAAAATTCCATATTCCCACCCGACATCGTTAGAGTTTCGCTTAAGTGATGATGAGACATGCGAAGCTACAGGTTGTGAAGCTGATGGATCCATAAATGTCTACAGCCTCTTGCACAAAAACAGTAACAATGAGAAACAGATCCAAATATAAATTAAATAGACTTTCTTTTACAATCAAAATCACACAACACACAATAACTAATCAAAAAATTAAGCAAATACATGAATAAGAACAAATCAAAAATGCAAAAGTCAAAACCAAATTCTAAAGGAAAGCAAAATTGAACGTTATCATACGAATTAAAAATGAGGACTAAATATGATTAATTAAATAATTGAAACCAAAACAGAGCTAAAAGTTGTACGATTACAAAATTGTTTGTTTCTCTTTCTTGTGTGAAAATAGAACTAATAATTATTAACAAAAAAATAGAATGAAGAAGAGGATTAAGAAGATGGAGCGCACGAACCGTCAAAAATAACCGAAAATGATGATATTGTGTGAGTTTCTAGAGAAGACCAGAGATGCAAGAGAAAAAAATATTTATAAGATGATTGACCAATTAACTCTAGCCAACGTCTTTCTCGTTCAGCAAAGAAATTAGAAAAATTTGGAAAAATCTACACTAAACTAAACCGGACGAATTGAGCGAATTAGCCGATTATCATCGAATTGGAGCGCTTGGACCGGTGATCCGGTTAATTTCTCCAATATGGCATAAATCGCGGCGCTACCAAAGGTCTTTGGTAGAAGCCTAGATGGACGCCTTGGCCAATTTTTTTTGAACATTGGTTCAAACAGATTCATTCTCTATAGTGGAGAGTAATAAGTGAAACAAATTAAATTTAGTATCTGAAAGGCCCAAAAATAAACGGAAAACCAGTTATTTTGTATAAAAATAAAGCCCATTCATAGAAAGGTCCAACAATCAAACGGCGTTGTTTCGCCATCAGCATTACTTCAAGATGGTCAGGGGTATAATTGGAAATACAGAGAATTGGAGGACCAAGGCTCTTCAAAATTGGTAAAACCCTAATTACAATTTTGAGAAGACTATAAAGTTCGTTTCCTCTCGCTCTCTCACAATCTTCTTCGACTCCCTTGGCGGCGCATTCAAACTCAGAGGTGAGTGATCTCTCAGATCTTTCGCTTTCCTGATTTCATATCTACTCTCTTTCGATTAGTGTGGAAGATGTGGAATCTAGAAATCTTCACGAGTTACTTACTACTACTACTACGATACATCATCATGATTTGTTTTTGAGAAATTGGATTTTGTTCGTCCGTAGAATCGATATTGGAATTGAGCTGATGATAGTAGAATATAGCCTTCGTACAAGTAGATCTGAGATCTCTTCTTATTTTTTTCATTGAATTTGCAAAGAAAATGGTGGCGACTGGCTTATTCGTGGGGCTAAACAAAGGACACGTTGTAACGAAGCGCGAGCAACCTCCTCGCCCTAACAACAGAAAAGGGGTAAAGCTCTTTTTTTTCTTTTTTCTTTTTCTACTTTGTTCGTTCCATATTTTAATGATCAGTTTTGCTCAACTTCTGTGGTTGGTTAGATTTTAAGGTTCATAGTATAATAAGGTCCAGATCATGCATGAGCTTTAGAAGAACCCAGATTTTGCAGGAATCGGTATTACTACAGACTATTTAAAATGTAGAAGGGATTAACCAGATTTTTTTTTTTTGTCGTAATCAAATATTTATTATTGCCTTCTCCCCTGCTTCCTGTCTGCATCACAGTAAATGAGTATCTATTTTCTCTTAATATTAGGTGAACCATTGGTTATGCATTTCTGGTGTTGTGTCTCAATTAGTTTTACTGATCGTGTTCTTGATTCTTAGTAGCCTTGTTAAAAGTCTGATTTGCCTCGTTACGCTCTTTCTATGTGTTTCGTTTATTTTGTGGTAATCTGTTTTCATTTCTCAAGTTTAGTGTTGTCATTTCAGCTGAAAGAAGATGCATTATTATCCTTTTGAGGGGTTTTTTTGATATGAGTATTTGTATACAGAAAACAAGCAAAAGGACTCTCTTTATCCGGACTCTCATCAGGGAAGTTGCGGGTTTTGCTCCCTATGAGAAGAGGATCACTGAGCTTTTGAAGGTCGGTAAAGACAAGAGAGCTCTCAAAGTTGCCAAGAGAAAGTTGGGAACTCACAAGAGAGCCAAGCGAAAGAGAGAGGAGATGTCTAGTGTTCTCCGCAAGATGAGGTCTAACCTATTCTCCTCTTCGCCTTTTATCAAACAATCATTAATATTGCATCAAACTAAAGACTTTGCTCCTTCATAATGAAATGTTTTTCTACTTGCTGATTCAACTTGGTTTTGGTTTGTTTTGCAGGTCTGGTGGTGGTGCTGTATCCGAGAAGAAGAAGTGATGCGATGACTCGCGCGGGTTCAACGTTTTGTTTCTTCGAAAAACCAGTTTTTGTTTCTAGAATTTTTGCCTAATGTTTCTTTGGATATTTTGTAGCAAAGATGATTAAATGTTGAAACGAAACCATTATGGAGCCACTTGTCTTCTGATTAACCGATTGTGGCTATGTCCGGTCAAATCTGGTTTACAAACGAACTTTCCTTGACCCCATGTTGTAGTCTTTCGTAATTGGGCCTACTTTGAGATTTCAAATATTCGTTACAATTATGATTTGCTCAATCGATGTTGATGTGCTTGAAAGTTGGAAATGTTGGTGATCTTTATAAGTAGTAAGCTAAGCAAAAAGGGTCCACAAAGTTATGTTAATGTGATATATATTGCTATGTGATGATTTATTAGGCCTCGTGTGTTTTCTTAAGAACCAAGCAACTTTTTATGGGCAGTCATCATCATCCGTCACAATCATCTATTATCGGCCACCATGGCTAATCTTTTTTTTTTTTAATATGGGTAAAAAGTTACATATATACTGATTTATAAGTCAGGACGAAATTATCCTTATAACAAAAAAAAAATGAAATTTATGAACGTTTATGGATATGTGTTGGTACACATACGTGTGTTAAATGTGGTTCTTAGTTATTGGTCAAGTTAAAAGGAAAGCAACTTGAGGTGCATGGCTTGTGTTATTAAAGGAAATCAAATTGTTGTACAAATTTGAAAATGATTGGTGCATGTACCAATCACATAACACACACACACACATATATATATATATATATATCCATTGTGACGAAAATATGTGAGAAATTGAACATAAAGGTGGTGAATAACCTAAGGCCCCGCCTTGATTGTGGGCAACGATTGGGACAAGTGAACAAAAGAAAAGAAAACTTCTTTTACCAGTAAACAGACAAAGATAACATATGTATATCTAAGGTAAGTAAGAAAAAAGATGTATTAATTGATTATTCATTTACATCCTAATTTAAGATCCATGAAACTCTTAAATTCGGATCATTTGGATCAGACTATCCACATTAATTCTGATTTGAGTCAACGAAATGTTAGGATGGCAAAAGAATAGGGCCGGGCTTGCAAACTTTATACAATGATACTTTGAAGTTTAAACACGTGAAAATCACCTTGAAACTATATTTTGGAAACAAAATCAATTAAATTTTATTGGTTAATTTTATTTGACGAAATGGAAGGACCCATCTAATAATTTAATTAGTATGTGTGAACACAAGAATAGTAATGTAGTTAACTCTATTTGTTACTAATTCTTTATATCAATAATCATTAATTAGATGAAAAAAAAAATATGGGAGCTAATTAGCGGAAATTGTCAATGGTAATGATAAGTGTAGGCGTAGGAGTTGCATACTGTTGTTAAGGAAATCGTCGACAATTTTACTTAGCCATATCAAAAAGGTCTCAAGTTGAGGGACCCTCATTGTTTTATTTTGGGTTGGCCAAAATTTATAATGGGGGAATAATATAAATAAAATTTTGGCAAAGACTCGCTAGAGAGAGGGCACACTAATATGGAAATTTTCATCTTGGTTAGAAAATTTCATACGACAACTAAATATCATCAAATGTACTACAGATAATTCAAAATAGTTTAAATCTACGGTCAAATTCCTATAAATTACTAATATCGAAACTAAAATATTTTATTAATTTATCGATAAATTAATTTATAAAAAGATTTGTGTACTTTTAAAAAAAATATTCTGTTTAAAATTAAAAAAAATTTCATTAGAATTAATATTCTTATAGAATCAATTACAAGTAAGAAATTTTTTTTTAAAAAACACTAAAAGTTTTTGATACATTAAAAATACTAGAAATGAATTCTAACAAGAATTAATGCAAAATTTTTTTAAAAATAGTCATATTTCACTAAATTTTCTTACATATATAATATGTATAAATATATTTTAAAATTTTATACGATTATTAATTTATAGTATTGATGTGGCCATATATTTACATAGGTTTTCAAAAAAATTATTATCTTATTATTTTATCGAATTATGTCAAATATTACACTGGTCTAATTCCGGACCAAAAAAATTTATTAATTTATAGTAATTATTAATTTATCGAGTATTGATTTATTGATGTTTTAATGTATTCATAAAATTGAATATTTGAATCATGTCGATACTACATTACTAGTAATACGCAGAATAGCATATTGCATTTCATTTAAAAGTTTTACCAATCGAACAATATTATAAATTTTGAGAATTTTACGGAAGAATATTATTATTTCATTGATTCTGTCTTCCATTCCAAGAACAGTTATTCTTGCACAGACTTTGGTATGTTTTTAAATTACCAATTGGAGTCTTAAGTCCAATTAGTACCACAACACTACTTATGAGTAAACGAGATCAGTCAAGCGAAGGAACTAGTCTCAGAAAAGTAAAAGCTGCGAAGTACTGTAAAGAGAGAATGATCTTCGCAGAAAACTATACATGGAGGCATCTTTTTGTATAAATTATTTTTGCGAGTGCATAAAATATAATACTACGTCATACAATAACCATATTATATACACGACAAATGATATAAGTACATATATATATTATGCATACAACATACTTGTTATGCATGCATGTGTAAATATGTTTTGTACCTATATGTATAGATCCGGCTTGGAATTTTGAGCCAAGAAGGTTCCATGCTCTACACTTATAGTGACAAGTAATTTTTATTGTTTAAATATTATACACATATTGTTCTTATAATCAATGTTACCACCAAACAACTTTAAATTTGTAAGACGCGCATATATGTGTATCATCTATTTCCACGTGACGTTAATATGCAATTTATTTTTATCCTCAACAAATATTTGTACCTATAATATCCCAATTTGGAAAAAACATTATTCAGATTCGATGGTCCGCCTTCAAGGACCGGTTTGTACCAAATTTTACTACCTATGCTATGACTCATAGCTTATGACCGAATCTAAGACTTCGATCGATACGAATAAAATATTTATAATACGAGTATACGACCATGAAGATTAGAAGATAAATGGAAATGATTTCAACCATTCGTTTTCTTATCCTATGATTGGCTGTACTAAGAACTTGTTGAATTTAAGATCGAGCCATATATACCCTTCCTTTCGAATTTGAGGCATTACATTGCCAATACATTTTTTCTTTGGAAAAAAAAGTCAATGGACTTCCAACTAAACAAAGAAACCAAGTGAGTATATTTACTGAATTTTTTTTATAAAGAGTATAGGTTAATCTAGATATTGTAAAATGATAAATTATTGTTAAAATTAAACAATAATATCCCAATTTTAAACAAGTAAAGAAACAATAATAAGAATAATAAAATGGCGAGACGAAAAAAAAAAAAAAAAAAAAAAGAATAATAAAATGGCGATGTGTAAAACAGAGAGTTTGGTTGTCAGTCACATGTAGGGAAAAATCAGAAGTACAGAAGAGTTTGGGATTTTGTAGTGAATTGTTTGGGGCTCGAATTCTCATGCGCGTGCATCGAAGCGCGTGTAATTTCAAGATCGAATCTCTCGGTTCTTGCGCGTGGCTCCCACCTCCCCTGACGCACCGTTACTTTTGTCGCCTAGTGGTCCGTGACGGTCACGAGCCTCTTGCTCTCTCCCAAGGCGCGTCGTTTTTCTTGCTCATTGTTCCGACATTGATTCGGTCGTCGTTACTACCTTAGATTTCAGTCTCTTTTACTATTTATTTATCTAAATTCTTTCAATAAATATTGTAGATATTTTTACAGTCGTAGACTCGTAGTACTATTATTTTTTTCTTTTTTGGCAGCAGAGTTCATAGTAGCTAATTACATTCAATAATGTTTTCAAATCTTCATCAACATTAAACCTAAACTCAATTCAGACAATATTAAAGTTGACGATGCTGTGATATTATATGTATTCATGTTGTCATTGTTCGAATCTTCACAAGTGATATATATACAATTCATGTTAATTACTCTTTTTCAGTTAAATTCAATTGACGTCTTCGATAAAAGGTACGGTATAATTTGCACTTATAGGTTATATATAATTTTGTAAGTTTCCTTAATTCTTATTTTTGTGTGTTAACTAAGATTCTACAAAAATAGCCTGTAATATACAACTCACTGATGTTATCCAATGACTTCTATCGTTGAAACTCCAAGATTTTTCATCTAGTTGGTAAAGCACCATTCCTCTAATATCACTGTTGATAACAAATAGAAACAATATTATTTGTGTAGATGTGTATCTATGTGTTTATCAATACTTATTTTCCGTATTAGTTTAACCTGTGGTATTAAACTATTAAGTAATAACAATCTTTTCTTTTTTTTAACTAATAACAATCTTTTAATATTTTGACACACATTATAATAATATATCATTTGCTAACCTCTCTATATATGAGATGGGTTTTTTGTCGACTTATCTTGTTTTGTCGTTTTCGAAACCGATATGCATTATCGACGATCATGCATGCATTGCGCAAAATTAATCTAATGATATATTTAGCGGGTTGATCTCCACTATATATACATATACGTATATTTGTACATACACGCACTAGAAAATAAATATTATCTTTACTATCAAATAAATTATAGTATATGGTAAATATAATGAATACTATAAACAAAAATGAATTAGGCAACAAGACAATACTTCTCGAGAATCACAGAGAACGTTCTTTTGCAGAGCATAACGAAATCATTGTCCCTTAATTACTTCCAGTCTTCTGCACTTGTATATCATTATATAATCACTATGACTGATGCAATTACTATAAGGTAATACCATTACAATTATTATAAAATTAATCACATATATAGACTTTTTCCTATTTAATTTTTATTTAGCACAAAAAAGATTGTTCGATATAATTAATTTATAATAGATATAATAATCATCACATGTTTTAAAAACACTCTGTTATATATGTCATATATATGAATGTACTAATTGTTACAAAATCATATGTGATGATTAAGCTCATGATGTGGAACAAAATAGAAAACACTCAATTGTTGTGATAAATTGAAGTTTTAGTTCAAAATGCCCACGAATTCGAGTATACGTAGTTTAGTTAGATGTTCAAATAGCTAGCTTGTAGTTAAAGTCTCAAATAGATTCTTCTTTGCTTTACATCAAAATCATCAAAAAGTCTAATTAAAGTATTCCGTAAAAGACTAAAATTTTAAAAATGGAATAATCAGAAAACTATGCGGAATTTGGACCGATTTCAAAACTCGTAACGATATATAGTCTTTTAATTTGTTTATAAGAAATTAGACTCAGAAGCTCTCCACAATACTTGGTAATGACATAGTATATATATATAGTTCATAACTTCATATTATATGGCTTAAAGGAAACATATAATACTTACAGGTCACCTACTGTACTAGAATCGATCGATTCTTAATGCGAATAACTCTATCAATATCCTTGTAATTAAATTTATCGTAAATTCGTAATATACATTTTTAATTATAGTAAATTACAATATATCAATTTTGCGACAGAAATTTAGTTTCGACACATTTTAATTAACTAACAATAATGTGTCATACTTTTTATATGGTTATACTTAACAAGTATTTCTGTCTCAATTCCAACAAAAAATGCATTCTTGATAATTGATAATGTGCCTTCTCGAGCTAGTGATATGGTACATGCATGGTTCGAGCTGCTGCGACAGAAATACTTGGGTTTATGTGCTGCAATCTGAGTTGGTTAGAGATTTCGAAATATAAAAAGCTAGCAACAAGAAGATATGTATAACCTCATTCAATATTATAAATAAGTAAAAATATATTAATAGAACATACTACACGCATGTATGATTATATCTTCATACTAAAACATGAAAAAAAAAATTGCAATAGAAAAAAACCCTAATTTTAAACCTAAAAACACCAACCAAGATAATCCAAAAAAGGGACAAAAAAACAAAAACCTAGTAGATCGATTGATGTACTAACTTCAAACCAAGTACATAAGATCATACTACACCCTATAAGAAATTAATAAAAGCATCAACATCATCACATTAGATTCCTTAGAGAGATGATTAATTGATTATATATTGCTAGTAGAAGAAGAACTGAAATTATTAGAGATGTCACTCCACGAACTAGTTGTTGCGGCTGCGGTGGATGCTGCAGCAGCGCCATGAATATTCCAGAGCTGTTGTTCATTTCCAAAAAGTTGTCTAGACAAGTTGAGTTGATTGTTACTATCTTCCATTTTCACTGAAGCTAATTGCGAGGCGGTGCCTGTAACCATAGCTGATGAAGCAGAAGAAGAAGAAGAGGAAATAAGGTTATGGAAAATGTTCTTAGGTCGGTACTGATCCGACCCGGTAACTAATCCGTAACCCGTATTCTGCTGCTCCATTTGTTGTTGATGATCAAACGGGTCTAAACCACTTAAAGGAAGTTGGTTTGTTGCCGGAAATCTCCACTGGTCAAAACCGGTCAAAAGAGCCGCCGCTCCTCCGCTTCCGCCGCTGCTTCCACCGCCTATATGATAAGAAGGAGCTGAAACAGCACCGTATTGTAAGGTGAAGTTGTCTGTGAAGTCTAAAGGAGGCATGAGCTTCAGAGGAGGCAAAGATGATCCAAGTCCAAGTATGTTGTTGTTGTTATGATCATGTCCGGGGATTAATCCTGCGTTGTAAGAAGAGAGCAACGAGCTCAGAGACGATGACGAAGACGGTGGTCCCATCTGATTGTTAGCCATGGCTCGGTGGTGGTATTGGTCGTTGCTTGTAGTGCTGTCTTGTGACTTGCTATTACCGCTACTGCTGCTACCGCCACCTCCACCGCTGCTGTTTTTGGTTCTTTTGTTTCTACGGCAACCGCCACCGACGGGAACGCTACGTAGAGCACCGCCACGTGTCCAGTAACGACGGCATGATTTGCAGAAGTGGCGAGGTTGAGTGAGACTATAGTTGTTGAAGTAACAAAACTTGGTGTTGGTTGAGTCACATCTTGGACACTTCAAGGCTGTTTCAGGCAGTGGTATGTTGGCTAGCCTTGCCCTTTCCGCCATCGAACCTGGCCGGATTAACCCGCCAGGTCCACCGGGACCACCAGCTCCACCGTTACCGTTGTTGTGGTGAAGCTGTGGAGGCGTTTGCTGCGGTTGCGGTGGGAGGGGATGGTGAGGGAGAAACTGCTGGTTGATGTTGTTTCCCGTGAATCCAACGGTGGTTGTGATTGGTTGATGCTAAAGAGAGGAAGAAATTATTCAAAAACAACACAAAAAGTTTTTAGAATTTGTGAAAAATTAATAAAGAAGGAAAGAAAGAATTAATTTAATGAGTATATTCAAATTCAACCACAGATATACAAAGATTAAAAGTGACAAAAGGAACAAGAATATTATTATCCTCTTTTCTTGTTTGTTTGATCCTCTTTTTATGTTAAAAAAAATGATTCTGGAGTACTCATAAATTATAAAACCATGAATTATAAAACCATGAAACCCAACAAAACCCATTAAGAAAAAAGAAGAGGAATCGGAGTAAGAACTTACTTGTTGTTGCCAGTTTGATGAATCAGGATAAGTAGGAAATGAAGAAAAAACCATCTTTGATCTCTCTTTAGTTTTTTTTTTTTTTTTGTTTTGTTTTGTTTTTGAGCAAATAAAGGAATTAAAGTTTGTTTTTTTGGTGAAGGCTTATATGAAGAAGTGGAGAATTACATCAATAAAAACAAAGGGAAGAGCTTTAGAGAGAGAAAAGAAGAGGAGAGGGGAGCTTAGAGAAAGATAGAGAGAGAAGGCAAAGGTAAAGGAAGAACCTTTATTCATATATATACATACCAACATATATATATATATATATATGGAATATGTTTGAATATTATATTAGTTATTTATAGATGAATAAAATAAGATTTGAGTGTGTCCACAGTGTTATGGCGAGGCTCTTTTTGTTTTATATATTATATACATATTTGCTTAGGGTTTTGGGAAGGTGGAGGAGAGTGAGTGTGTTCAATTGCTTAACTCATAAGTTTCTTTCTGATTCTCTCTTTCTGGCAATACTGTTACTTCTGTACTGTGTGTGCTAATTATATATATTGAAAAAAGTACTAAGCTTGACTGGTTGTGTTTCAAAAATTATATAAAGTCAGTAAAATTAATAACAATTTATTTAATTTTGTGTACATGAAATGATATACCACTAATAATGAAAATATTGATGTATGTCATCAGGGCCGGTCCTGAGAAAATTGGGGCCAAATACAAAACAAAAATAAAGGCCTATGAGATACTTATATATTTAATTTTTGATATTATTATATAATTTATATATTAATTTTATTTATTTTAATTGATAAAATATGTTAAATTTTTTGGTTTTTTATTATTTTCTTTAGAAACCATATTAAAATGGCCAATTTGCTCAATAACCAAATTCACTAATATAATTAAGAATATAACACTTAATTTTTAAAAAATTAAGAGATCACTAACATTAGGGGTTGGGGAAATTACCATTTAAGTGTTTTTTCTAAATGTTATCCCATCATATTCTTTTGGATTATATCTATTTTTTAAAAATGATTCAAAATTTCAAATCTATCTTAGAATCGGATGTAAAAAATTTTTAATATTAAATAGTGTTTGTAGTTAAATACAAATTATACTATATAAAATCTGTAGGGATAGAATGTTGTACTATACTATTCTCCAAATCTACATTAATCAATCTTAACTTTAAAATACCAAAACCCAAAACCTAAAAACTTATGCTCAAACCCAAAACCTATGTGTAAAATCGGTATAAATAATTTGCAAACTTGAAAAGTGATGTATGTTTTTAAATGAAATATTGAAATAGTATAAAATAATGGAGAAATGGTAGTGGTGGCAGTGGAAGTGGTGACGGTGATAGCGGTGGTGGTAGTAAATATTTTATTAATTAAATTAAGTATATATAAATATTTTATTTATTAAATTAAAAAATAAATAACATAACATAAATGGTAAAATAGTATATATTATAGTTTATATAGAGAATATTATAGATTCATGGTTAGAGTAGTTAGATAATTAATTTTGGTTTTTTTTTGGGTTAGTTTTGCCAAAATCCCTAAAAAAATTTAATTGTTACTTTTCTTCTAACCATAGTTATTTAAATATACCATATATATTTATGGAGATTAACAAAAAGAAAAATTAAATAACTAACCAAAAAAAAAATTTGACTTGACTTTATGTGTATAATATATATTAATACAATCATATTTTTATCATCTTCTCCACCACCACCACCCTCGACCACCACCATCGGATCCACCACTGCTGGAATCACTGCTGCTAGAGCCACCAGAGTTGGAGCCACCATCGTTGAAGCTATTGTCTTCGGATCCACCGTTGCCGGAGCCACCACCGTTGGACCCACTATCGTTGGACCCACCGTCGCTGGAGCACCACCGCCAGAGCCACCACCACCACCACCTCCACCTTTGATCATTTTACTTACCCCTTATGTTACTTTTTTTTTTTTTTTTCAAATTAGGTGTTAGAATCTTAATTAAATTATCAAATTTGGTTAGTTTTACAGTTTACCCATCTATTTACATATTTACAGAAGAAACAAATTCATAAAATGGGACCTCCACAAATATAGGGGCCCAAACCATTATTTATTTTGGCGGCCCTGTATGTCATAAACTTTAGAAACATTTTATTACCATGCAAAATATCACATATAGAATAAAAGATGATAAACGTTAGGCTTGGGTCTAGGTGATGTTAGTATTTAAGAAAAAAATGTGCAATTGTAATATCTTAGTTCTTGTACAAGACATTAGAGCTGATATCTAGTGCTTTCATGGATCATATCAGCTAAAATTCTCATTATTTTCACGAAGTAAAAGAAATGATGTTCTCTTATGTTTTTTTGCAGCTAAATTATGCATTTAATTGTGTTTATTATATACAAAAGAGAGAATTTGATACATTTTTCTGTTTGAATTTTAGTACGTCTATATACATCACCTTTAATTAGTTAAGTAATTAAATACTTATCTTAATTAATCATTAATCACTAAAGAGGGAGGAGGTTGGACTAAATGGGCCAACACTAATTACTAAATAATATTAGATGATATGGTTTAAAATATTTTGAGAATGGGTAGATTAAGTTGATGAAAATAAGTATGACGTTGCTGAGATCCAAAAATCAGACAAGAGAACATATAAGATTCACGAGTCCTAGACCAGATGTTACACAAGTTTTACCGTGTAATAAGCTCACAAGACATAGCATCCCATTGAAGAACACATGTTTTGTATTTCTTAGTTACAAAGAAAAAAGACCTGGTGGTTCGTCCTGCAAAAGTTGATCGATTATAAATATTTTAAACTAACTAATGATTACAAAAGGCTATGAGAGGCAAAAGATATAAGTTTACTTGAGGATGGAACAGTTCCAAACTCGCCTATGAGCTACACAAGAAATTTGACAATCTTTTGGAATAAATGGGAGTGTGACAATAACATTTCAAATTGGTACTCTTACAAAATATAGAAAATAAAACTCAAAATTTGCAAACTGAAAAAGAAATCCCATTGTGATATAAATTTGGTCTACTAAAGTTAACCTTATCGATGGAAGAGAAAAATTAGAAAGTACCTCAGTTCCATCTCGAGGTATCTCGTAGATTTCAAGACGAATGCATTTCGTGAACAAAAGTCAGTAAAAATGTGAGATATAAATCCAAGCACAACAATTAACCTATGATGGAAAATAAAAAGAAAAAGAAAAGAAGTTAGAAAATTCATACGCAACAATTAGATTGTATAATAGCCGTTGCTGGTGAAATTGCCCACACATGAGTGAGTGACTATGGTGGGTTTGTGGGCAGTGACGACAACGTAATTCAACATGCCCATCTACGCATAAAAAAAAGAAGTAAAATCCTTTATATACACTCATATAAAAAAATGTGAAATCATTTATATAAACTACCACATTGCATTATATGATTGATGATCATTCCATCTAAAGAATCAGCAACGAGAAACTTGAGATTCCAATATATAAGGAATAAAGACGTAAATCATATCAGAAAATCAATAGCTAGCCAACAAACTTATAAGCAAATGATACCAAACCAGAAAAATAATAATAATAATAATAATCAAACAAAATGGTAATTTCACGTATTTACGATGAGTCTTGACAGTAGATCAAGAAACAAGGTTCCACTTCATTAAAATACGAATTGAACAAAGGAGAGGTTGGACTAAATGGGCCAACACTAATTACTAGTAATATATTATGAAATGATTAAATATATTAGAGGATGAGTAGATTAAGTTAATGGAAAAAAATAATTTTAAAAATGTATATAAAGTAAATTAATTAATTAAAAACAGTCCAACATTCTTCCGAAGTGTCCCCAACCAAATTTGCTTTTCTTTCCCTCGAACCGCCGCGATGTCTCTTTCTTTTTTTCTTTTTCCAAAAAAAAAAAAAAAAAACTCTTTTTTTAAAAAAGAAGAAGATATTTTCTATTTTTGCATGGGAATTGGGACTTTAAATCTTACTAGATCGCCTTTACTAATTTTGGGAAACGGACCTAACCGGAAACTAAAATCGCTTAATTTTTACATACTGTACATAGGGATGTTAAAATGGACTAAAAATTATGGATCGGTCTGGGTCCGTTAAAATAAATGTAAATTATGGTCCGAATTAAGTGAACTGAGAAATTTTCGGACTAAAACAGAGTTTTGTTTAAAAAATATCGGGATAAAACAAGGCTTTGTTTAAGAAATCTCGGATGACCTCCTGACCACATACTTTTCGGGAGTGAAATATCCTACAGCCAATATTTACTTCATTCAAGTGTAGAAAATCGAGTTGTTGCTGAAGAAGTATGTTAATTGTGATGATGTTGATGTAAGAGCAATGGCTCAGAAAATGCAAAGGAAGTTTGCAAAATATTAGGATCAGTACAGTGTTATATTAGCTATGAGAGCTGCTTTAGATCCGAGACTAAATTTGCAGATACTTAGGTCAAATTATGATAAAGTAGATCCTATCACTGCTGAGGAAATGTTGCTATTGTGAGGAAAAATCTAATTTTGCTTTATGAAGAATATAACACTAAATCTGCAAGTTCTTCAAAGTCTTCAGCAACACTAACTCCACACGAGTTTCTCACTGAATCACCACTTGAAGATGATGTGAATGATGCCAGTATAACTAATCTTTCACTAATTTGAATATTTTTCACTAGTCTCGTTTAACTAATCTTTTGTGTATTTGTATATTCATAGATCTTTTTGAGCTTGAAAGTAGCCTCAAATCTACTTTAAAAAATACCAAGTCAACTTTAGAAATCTATTTGGATGATGAACCGAGACTAGAGATGAAAACTTTCTTAGACATGGAAATTTTAAGCTTTTGGAAAGAGAACCAGCATCGGTTTGTTGATTTAGCTTTTGTAGTATCTGATTTGTTTAGCATCACAATCACCACAGTAGCATCAGAGTCGGCTTTCAGCATTGGAGGTCGGGTGTTAAATCCTTTTAGGAATCGCCTTCTTCCCACAAATGTGCAAGTATTAATTTGCACTCGCAATTGGCTACATGGATTTGCAGATCTTGAAGGTAAAATTTTAATATTAAGTTATTAACTAATATGAATTATTTTCTTGAACTAATTTATATCATTAAATTGTATGAGACATTGAAGATTTTTTTGATGATGAAGATAATAATGCTACAAAGATGGCAAGTAGCTCAGGAGTTAGAACTTCTAACACATGATGATGTTGGATTTAATGAATTTGACTTGTTTTTGGATGTTAACCATTTGTGTGTGTGTTATTAAAATGATTTATGATGTTAACCATTTGTGTGTGTGAGTGTTATTTAAGCTTTTGAAAACGATAAGTGAAATTATTTATAAGGTTATAATTTATATGTCTATGATGTTCTAGTGTTTCCATTTGATAATTAAATAATAGTGTTATCAACATAAAAGTTTTGTTGAAAAAACATTTTTCGTAAGTATGAAAAAAACTGGAGGGTTAGAAAATACCATAATATAGCTCAACCCTGTCATACCAACTTTCAAAACACAAAAAGGATTAAGGCTCATTCAGAGCCGACCTTTAAATAAAAAGAGCTGGACTGAGCCGAAAAACCCTATTTAACATCTTTTACTGTACACCTACACCATATAGCCAATCGATTCAGCTCGGCTATGTTTGGTTTAAATCAATAACCTCAGATAAAAGTAAACCGAACCGGTTTCTGGTGAAATATTACATAAAGTTCCAATAAAAAGGAAAATTGGATAAACAAACATTTGTTGGCCTATGAATTGTCATTTTACTGTCTCTCCCAGTTGAGCATTAAACCAGATGTATAATTTTAAAGTATACCAATTAGATCATCACTAGCCCTTCTTCTTGTTGAAGAATTTGGGAATATAATTTTGGTTTTCTTGGTCAGCGAGTATCAATGGATCCCGAGTTCCAGCAAACCGGGCCTGAGGTTCCAGAAGCAATGCAAGAACTGGAGGAAGAATGAGCAGAGCTATGTTGAGATTGGTGATGTGTAGATGAAGAAGAAGAAACTCTGTTTTGTTGTTGCTTCTGTTCTTGCATCAGTTTCAAAATGTAAGCATCGTCATGCACCGAGAACGGCGTGCTGCTCACAGCAAAGTCGATGGGAAAGAAAAAAGAGAAGACTTCATTCCCGGATTTAAGAGATAACAAAAATTGATTTTGATTTGAGAAAATGCAGTTTAGTACCTATTGAAGTCGAGGTGTACAAGTTGCATATCTTCAGAAATCTCGATTTCGACTACCGCGTGAGGATTTGTCTATAGAGGGATTTGAAATGAAGACAGATAAGTATATCGAAAACATGAAAAAGAAACTAAGGAAGACAAGAGATTCGAAAGTACCTCAAGTAGAATGAATGGTAAAGTAAATCCTTCTGCTGGGCCTTGAGTCTTCACAACCATCTCCTGATTTCTCGACATAAGACTCTCAAGACTTGAGACCTGAAGACGTGACCACATTTGAGGAAGCATATAAACAAAACGTAGAAAGACCATTATCATTTCATTAAGACAACTGAAAATGATTCAAACACGAAGTAGATACGCGGTTGGTTACTACTAAATGCTAAATTCAAAGTAAACAGATGCTTACAAATTCTAGAATACCTGCAAAATCAATATTTTTTCTTATCTCTTACAATGCATAACAAGATCTTGAATTGTTAGAGTCTTGCATTTAGATTTCCATCAACATACAAAAATGAAAGAGAATCACCTTTTCTCTCAACTCTTTAAGAAAGGCAGCCTTCTTTTGCACACTATTCATAACTTTATTTCGATCCATCTGCCAATACGAGTATCCGATATCCAAAAAGAATAGTAAAGAAGACGATCAAGAGAGCAATGAAACAGAATAAAATCGAAAGGGCAAGCTTGGAAGCTGAACCTTGACTTCTTCCACATCCTTTTTGCAGGTGATAGGAAGTCCTTTCCACCGGATTTCCTTTTTATCCCTTGCGATAATATCCAACGCCATGAACACATTGAGTGCATCATAGACTCTCCGCCTTATGTTCTTCTCATTATACTAATTAAACATAAGAGAATGTTGTTATAACTTTTATATTTTCCAATAACTCAGACAGATAATATCAGCTTGCCATCTCGCTGTACCTCATTTTCATTCAAAGGCTTCTCTGCGTTTTGCTTAATTGTGGCAAAATCTGAAATGATCTCGTCCGCAACCTGGAATCACAAGAGACGCAGTCTCAAACATAGTTTTTCACATTTTCTGATACAATGCCGCTATACAAGGGCAAGGCTTCTTGAGGTGAGTACTTGTTCATATAAAGATCAGTGCTAATGCATATTTAAATTGAAAACTTCAAGACCACAACAAATCTTTGGCCTAGACAAACAACTCAGTGTTTACATCACAAATTCTTTAATGGAGAAGCGAGTTTTACCTCTTTGTATGTAGTTATCTTCTTGGCTTCCAACTTCTGACAAACTGAGAAAATCCACATGAATGTGAAGTTGATAAAAGCCAAAACAACACTACTTTTAATTCATGTAAGAAAGTTCTTAAGGTGCTTTGGCAGTAAAGGAAAGAAAGATTTCAGTACTGACCCATAACGCTGAATTGGCGAAGCCCGCCTCCAGCAGTTCTTGATTGCCCTTTCTTCTCTGATCTTTTGACACCACAAGAGAGATCCAATAAAAAGACATATTAGCTCAAAACTCAAAAAAAAAAAACAGACTTGTTGTGGGTGAGTGGAATAATAATTAACAATACATAGGCTGACCCAATTTCAGAATCATCATCAACTATCAACTTCCTTCTAACTGGAGTTTTCTCCAAGCTCACTGAAGGATGTTGCCTCTGCTTCTCTGGAGTGGCAAACAAATCCATCTCCATACTCTAAAACAAAAACGCTCTCCTTCTGCAGACATTTTCACAATTAAACAAAGTCAAAAGATTAATTTTAAATTAGCAAAAGCTTTTTGTTGTTCTTGACTCAAATCAATCGTTGACTAAAATCGATGATACAACGAGCCACAAAATCTGGAAAAAAACCCTAAAATTGTTTATAATCTGTGCAGCTTCCATTTCAATTTTCACCATAGAGAACAAACAATCACAAAAAAAAAAAAAAAAGCTAAACATAATTATGAAATGGGTATCAATCAGTTAGATGAGATCTAGCGAACCCTAGTGTTACGCAGAGAAATAAAGCCAAAAGCTCGAATCTGTTCAAAAGACGAACCAGTGATCCTCCAATGGCGGAGAAAGAAAAAAAAAGGAGAATTTTTAGGGTTTTGTTTTGTTTAACTCTTTTTATTACAGACAGAGATGCGAACAAGAACAAATCGGAGATGAAGAAATTACTGAGAGTTCCCGCTATAAGCAACTGTAACAAAACGCAGAAACTCTCCATAGCAGCAGAGCCCATCAATGCCATAAGGCTCAAAACAAAACACACGCACTCTCTGTGTTCGAACCCAACGACGTCGTTTCCGTTATGATGGCGGGGATCAAAATGGGCCTTCCTAGCTCTTTGTAATTTCAAACCCATTGGGCTTATATGCCTCAAAATCAAACACGTATAAGATCTTTGATAAATCGATAACGTACCAAATAAATAATTAAATTTTGTCTGTCGACAGTTGTGTCTGTATTCGATCCAATTGTATATAAAAATAATAATATTAAGTTCACTGAATCTTGAAAAAATGTTTGGTACGTTTGCATTTAAGTTATTATTGACTTAACATTATCGCTTATAAAGTTATGATTTTTTTCGTCTTATAAGACATGGTCCGTATCATCACCTTGTAAACTATAAAATAAAACTTCATGTATTTAATTTGTCATATAATGTTTATTTTTCTCTCCCAGATGCGTATAGTTCACACGTTAGTGCTTGAACGTGTGAGATAGTTGCGTTGCATTGTAACGAAACAAAATAGTCAGTCGTTTTATTTCTTTATTTTAGATGAAAATACTGAAATCAATAGTTATGAAGAAATTTGGACCATTTTTGGATTTTATAAATATTTGCGCAGAAACCATACTAATTATATGAATGGTCGGTTAAATCTGCATGTTAACACAATAATAGTAGTATTAGTACTTGAAACTAGGAACTATTATATGACAAATCTGGGTTAAATTGTTAATCAACTCGATAAATTTTTTAAAAAGGATATGTTATGAAAATTACCACCACTTGGCACTTGCCACTTGTTCTCTATGATTGGTGGATGCGTTTGCATTTTTTTCTTTATACGAATATTGATTAAACTATTTTTGTATTTTAAACTAGTTCGAGGTGTTACCTAGAAAGGTAGAACTATATGTAGAAGAGCAAGCAGAACACCTTTGATTTTTATTTTTATTTATCAAACCCTCTATTAGCTGTTAAATTATATGTAATTTTTAATACAGATAAGTAATATGAATATTAATATTTTACATTTTTCTGTCGAAATTGGTATTATATTTATGAACTCAAAAAATCATAATACAATTAATCTGTTAACCAGATAGGAGAAAAGAAACTATTGAAAAAAATAGAAATTGTACGTTCATGTTTAGCCAATAGATAAACAGTTTTGTTACAATAACAAATTACATATTAAGAAACCTTGTAGCCCAACATAGGATATCATAATAAACTTCATCTATTGAAACATCATAAGTTCGACCATTGATAGTATTGATAAGCAGTTCACAATTTCCTTCAAAGTAAACTGATGAAAAAACTTTTAATCCAAATATATTGCATCGATGCAAGTAATGTTTTAGCAGCTACTTCTAACGGTGAATTGGCTCTAGGCAGCATTTTAAATGCATTCTTCTAAATAGTTACCATTTCTGTTAAATATTCAACTTACTCATCTAATTCAGCTTATTTTTCAATATGATAACGATTTGCATCCATATGTTCTTTCTAGTAGGTGAAAACTGAAAGTTTGCGGAATTTTCCAACCTAACTTCTATCAAGTCTCGATCAGACCTTTTTTTTTCTTTTGGAAATAAATAATTAAAATCAATTATTCTATAGGCTAACTCGGTCAAAACTAGACCAAACACATTAAAACGTTTTTTATTTTATATCTGACGATTAACCGTAAATTGATTTGCTTTATCTCTGAACCAATCTGAATCTAAACTCCGCAGAACCAGGAGTCAAGACCACAAAACCTACCATACGTTAATCAGACCGGTCTGAACTAATCAATCCATCCTAATGATCTCTATTCATACCTATGTACTATCACAAGATTTTACAACAATATAACTTCAAATTTGATTTGTTTACTTTGATGTTACTGTGTGTTGTCAGGCACACAAATATAAATATATTTTAAGTCATTATTATAAATAAAAAAAACTAATAGTAGTGTGAGACTATTTAAATGTTTATTTGCTGTTTGTTTATCTGTCGTTGTTTTGGAGATGAGAGGTGGCAACTCCCAATATCTTTTTGGGGTCATCTTCAATGTCCTCTCAGATCTCAATTATTGAGTTTTTAAAGTCATGTTTGATTCTTTCTTCTTTTTTTGGGTTCATTAATTCTATTTTTTTAATTACTTTCAACTTCCGTTCATATCTAATGCAGTAAATATATTATTAATTATTCTATAATGTCCAAGCCTCCAAGGTGTCCCTTGAGACCCCGAACATGCGATAAGCAAAATTACATTACCGTATAATATGATTTGCATATTCTGTCCAGTAGTCTTTTTTTCTTAAACAACTGCAGTCCAGTAGTTTTTATTAGATGCAATGTGTCAAATTTAAAAACTATAGTTTTTTTTTAACAAAATAAAAAAATAGAGTTATGAAAGTAGCCTATGTAAATCAAAATTAGGAATATTATCTAAGTTTTAAATTAAATGGGTGCAAATATAAGTAGAGTAGTAAAATATAGTGAAATTATGCATTCTTCTAACATTTCACCATTTTAAATGAAACACAAAGAATTTGAACTGTTAACAAATTCAAAAGAAATTGTTCATATACTATCAATAACATGTATTTCATGGACTTAAATCTATATTTGCTATCAATAATAACATGTATTTAAGATGAGCGATTTGAACAAAATATATATTTGCTATCAATAACATGTATTGCATGGATTTAAATCTGGATAACAACACATCGATACATATACAGTAGCAAAAACCTACATATCATAGTCAAATTATAGCATTTTCTTATATATATCGTATTTTGAATTATAAGCAAAAACTTATATATCATAGTAAAATTATAGCATTTTCTTATATATTTCGTATTTTGAATTATAAACTGACATTGTTGCCCTTTTGTTATGAGGTTTGAGGGTTAGTTTCAACTAGGGTTTGTTCGTGGCAACGACGATGAGGATTCGAGTTTTTTGAAACTTATGCAATCACGCAAATGTACGATCTTTACGGTTCGGAATTGGTATTTCTTATTCGGACCTTTCTTGATTATTATCGTTTGTGTTTTCCTTGTCGTATTTTCTGTTGTATTTTTAATTTTAGTTGTAGATTTCATTGTTTCTGTCTTTTTTGTTTTCTCTGTAATTACTGTTACAAATTTAAAAATGGTATAAATACTTAATATTGATACTAAAAAAAACTGACATGGTGAAATACATCAACACGCTATATGATACTCAAAATTGACTCGAAATGTATATTTTTTTTGTTAAAGTTCAAATATGTTGTCCTCGTAGTTATCCTCAAACCCTTTGATTCGATTGTTTTGGAATTTATAATGCACTTAGCTAGTCAACAAAGCTGGATTATTCAATTAACCGTTGGATACTAAATACTGATGATGACGCATTATCCTATTCTAGTGGATAAATAATTATATATAAAATATTAATTTGTTACACTCACTGGGGGCACAATAATGCAATTTGTCACTACAGTTGATTTAAATATTATTTTATAACTAGTAATCATATCACTCAACTAATCACAAACAATATGTTCACATAAAATACATGCTTTTTTTTTTTGACAACCCCACAAAGCTAGAGTTTTTATCACAATAATCTCGAACCCTTTATATATTAGCCGACGAATAGAAAAACAAATTGCAATATACTAGATTTAAGGATATTTTTTGTTTGTTTGTAAGTGTTTACTAGACATATTACTTATTCATGTTATGTTAATTAACATCCCTTGCTACGTATGTGAATGTGATACATACAAAAGAAAACATACTGTATTATATATTATCTGATAAACATTTATTAGCATACGATTATTTATATATATAATTTAATAATACATTGCTACAGTGCTACCTAAAACACATATACTATACATAAAAGATTCAATGATCCACATTAAACTCAAGTCACATCATAAAGAAATTGCTACCTACGATATCAAACAAAATAAGCAATCTAATAGTTGTTTGCCTGTACAAGATCCATAGATTCGAAAATTCCGGTTATTACAAGAAGATTGACCGTAAGATAATATTAACAACCGATCGAGTATAGAAAAGAAAAGAAAAAGTTTAATTTCCCCTCAATTATTTATTGCCATTTGAATGTTTTAAAAGCTTATATTTATTATTGACGCCAAAAGAAAAAGAAAAAGAAAAAAGAAGCTTATTTATATTTATTTATTTAAATCATGAATTGGGAAACCAGATATGTTGATACAAATTGTTGTGTTGATAAGCACATGTAAACACCACGATAAGCACGCATAAAATTGTAAGAGAGAAGAGGAGAAAAAGAAACATATTTGTTTAATTTGTAGATGGAACCTATAAAAATAATACTAATAATTAGATAGAGAGAGAGTGCGGATCAGGTGGTATCTAGTTCAGGCTCGTTCTCTTTTTATTTTTTTTCCTTAGCTCTCTCATTCACTCACCCACGAACCTTCCCCTTTAACCAAGCTTCTTCTTACATAAACACCTCTCATTCCCACCGTTTCCAAAAGAGAAAGCTTCTCACAAACACACAAAACAGAAGAGAAAAACCCACAAACTTTGTTCAATCTTTTGAGGAAGTAAAGATTGGATTTTTGATAATATTGTGAAAATGGGGGAGCTTTTGTGTTGTCTGCTATTGAACCCGTCAATCTCCTCGTCTCAATTCATTGTTGCTTATCTCAAAAGGTATATTCTGGGTTCAGATTCTTAGAGGTTCTTGTTATTGTTTTGTTCTTAAAAGTCTGGTTTTTTTTGGTTATGTAAATTGCAAAAAAGGGAAGATTTTTGATTTCGATATGTATATTTCTCGGATGGGTTTGAGTCGGAGTTTCCCGCCGCTTTTTGGGGGATTTCGGGAAATCCTAGGGTTAGGGTTGGATATTGTGTTTCTCTAGCAGTCTCTTCCACTTATAAATCTCTTCATCTCTCTCCTTTCTTGAGATTGAAAGAGATTATTTTTTGTTTGTTTCTGGAATCGAGATTTTGGATCTTAATCGATATGTGGGTTAATTGGGAGATCTGGGATTTGGGAGATCTTGTGGAGGATTGAAGAAAAGCTTAATAGATTTAAGAATGGAGAAGAAGTGACAGGTGAAGTCTTTTTTTTTTTGTGAAATGAAAGGTTCAATTCTCACCGTTTTGTCAATAAAGAATCATCATCCTTCAACGGTCTTATCAATGGATTCTAGTGGTTCATCTCATGAAGAACTTGATCTGGAGATGAACAATGGTAATAGGCAAATCACACTTTACAATCCACCAGACATCAATCTGCCTTTGTCTGTAGGACGAAACTCTCCTTCATGGAACTTGGATTCTTGTGATAACATTTTGGATGTTGGTCTTAGCTCTCATGTTTACGAGACTGACACGTTTCTCAATGTGGTTCCAAGCAAAGTCGCTAAGAAATGCTTGAAACGAGGTGATAGTATGTGGGGAGCTTGGTTTTTCTTCAGCTTCTACTTCAGACCGGCGTTGAATGAGAAATCAAAGTCTAAGGTCATTAGGGAAACTAGTAATGGAGGAGGAGGATGTTTTACTGGGTTTGATAAATCTGATCTCAAGCTTGATGTTTTTCTTGTTCAGCATGATATGGAGAACATGTATATGTGGGCTTTTAAGGATAAACCCGAGAATGCGCTCGGGAAAATGCAGTTGAGAAGCTATATGAATGGGCATTCTCGTCAAGGTGAGCGTCCGTTTCCCTTTAGCGCAGAGAAAGGGTTTGTTCGGTCTCACAGAATGCAGAGGAAGCATTACAGGGGACTCTCTAATCCTCAATGTCTTCACGGGATCGAGTTTATGGCTTCACCGAATTTGTTGTGTGTCAGTGAAGAAGATAAGAAGAGATGGATGGAGCTGACGGGTCGAGATTTGAAGTTCACTATCCCTCCTGATGCTAGTGATTTTGGTTCATGGAGAAATCTTCCCAACACAGATATAGAGCTTGAGAGACCGCCTCATGTTACAAAAGCGACACCAAATAACGCCAAGAAGATTCTCAATGGTTCGGGCTTACATTTGACAAGCAACGCGTCTTTCAGTAGTAATGGGGACTCGTCAGATCAATCTCCAGGAGGAGGAGGAGGCAACAACAACAAGAAGAGAAAAGAGTTTTTATCTCCAGGAAGTAGCGAAGAAGAATGTTGCTTGACTGTTAACAACATTGAGACCCACCACGCCAAGGACCCGCCCGGTTGGGTAAACGACTTCACTGGAGTGATGAAGAACATCTGCGGACCCGTAACTGCAGCAAAAACGGTCTACGAGGACGAAGAAGCTTATCTGGTCGTAATAACTCTACCATTTGTGGATTTGAACACCGTGAAGGTTTCATGGAGGAACAATATCACAAATGGAATCGTGAAGGTCACAGGATTGAGCACTTCGAGGGCTTCTTTTGTGAAGAGAAGGGACCGGACTTTCAAGCTGGTTGATCAGACGGCTGAGCATTGTCCTCCGGGGGAATTCATGAGGGAGATACAATTGCCAAATCGGATTCCGGAAGAAGCAAACATCGAAGCATATTTTGATGGGACTGGACCAGTTTTAGAGATTGTGGTTCCAAAATTGAGAGGAGGAGTGGAGGAAGAACACGAGGTTAGGGTTTGTCTACGGTCACACCACCTCGGATGAAAGATGCAACCATGTTTTATGTGTTTGTAGAAGCATTTTGTTGTGTACAATGGGAAAATAAGCAAAAGCAGAAGCAGAAATGCTGTTTTTAAGTATAATTTTTTTCACTTTAATTTTTTGTCTTCGGTTACAATATATATTATTCAGAGCAAGTTGTATTTAACTTTAAACACTATTTTATTTATAAAAAGGCTAAATTGTCTACAACTAATAACATTTAACGGTTTTCTTATGTAGATAAAGTAAAACATATGTTGTGATCATAAAACATATAATGTATGCAGTGGTTTATCGGCATAATCACAAAAGAGTGTCTCTTTTTGTAATTAGATCGTTTCACTTATTTAATAATTTTAATCCCATTTTTCGTAGCCTTGTGAAAAATTTGACTCACATTTTTGTAAACCTGACAGCTAGAGCAGTCTCAATATTCATACAGTACTTATCCACTAAGAAAGGGTCACCAAATTAAACAATAGAGAGAAAGTGCTTGGCTCAAATAAAAAGAAGGTAAAACATAAAACCCAACACTAAATTGAGAGAATTCATATAAAAAAAGAACAATTAACTAAGAGACAACTTAGTCGACTTCCTCGATCTTGGGGCCAGCACCACCTGAGGCAGGAGGAGCTTCATCGTCATCCATTCCAGCAGCACCAGGACCACCAGCTTCACCACCAGCTCCTCCTTGATACATCTTAGCAATGATCGGATTACAAACACTCTCCAACTCCTTCATCTTGTCTTCAAACTCGTCAGCTTCAGCCAATTGGTTACCATCAAGCCATTGGATTGCTTCCTCAATCGAGTCCTCAATCTTCTTCTTGTCAGCAGCAGGAAGTTTCTCACCGATCTTCTCGTCACGGATTGTGTTCCTCATGTTGTAAGCGTAGTTCTCAAGAGCGTTCTTGGCCTCGACCTTCTTCTTGTGCTCCTCATCCTCAGACTTGTACTTCTCAGCTTCTTGCACCATCTTCTCAATCTCATCCTTGGAGAGGCGACCCTTGTCATTGGTGATTGTGATCTTGTTCTTTTTTCCAGTGGTCTTGTCCTCGGCAGAGACATTGAGGATACCGTTGGCGTCAATATCAAAGCAGACAGTGATCTGAGGGACACCGCGTGGAGCAGGAGGGATTCCAGAAAGCTCGAATTTACCGAGGAGATTGTTGTCCTTGGTTCTAGCTCTCTCACCTTCGTAGACTTGGATCAACACGCCTGGCTGGTTGTCTGAGTAAGTGGAGAAGACCTGCTCCTTCTTGGTCGGGATTGTGGTGTTCCTCTGGATCAAAGTGGTCATGACACCACCAGCTGTTTCAAGACCGAGGGAGAGAGGAGTGACATCAAGCAAGAGAAGGTCTTGAACCTTTTCGTTTCCTTCACCGCTTAGAATGGCAGCCTGAACAGCTGCACCATATGCAACAGCCTCATCAGGGTTGATAGACTTGCAGAGCTCTTTACCATTGAAGAAATCTTGGAGCAATTGCTGAACTTTGGGGATACGAGTAGAACCACCGACAAGGACAACATCATGGACTGTGCTCTTGTCCATCTTCGCATCACGGAGACACTTCTCAACAGGCTCCATACACTTCCTAAAGAGATCCATGTTAAGCTCTTCGAATCTAGCACGGGTAATTGGAGCATAGAAGTCAACTCCATCAAACAGAGAGTCAATCTCGATGGTCGTCTGCGCGGTGGAAGAAAGAGTTCTCTTTGCTCTCTCACAAGCTGTTCTCAACCTCCTTAGAGCTCTCGGGTTACCGCTGATATCCTTCTTGTTCTTCCTCTTAAACTCTTGAACAAAGTGGTTAACCATTCTGTTATCAAAATCTTCACCACCAAGATGAGTATCTCCAGCAGTAGCCTTCACCTCAAAGATACCTTCTTCAATGGTAAGAAGAGAGACATCAAAAGTACCACCACCAAGATCAAAGATCAAGACGTTCTTCTCTCCAACACTAGTTGCCTTCTTGTCAAGACCGTAGGCAATAGCAGCAGCAGTCGGCTCGTTGATGATACGCAGAACATTCAAACCAGCGATCACTCCAGCATCCTTTGTAGCTTGACGCTGAGAGTCATTGAAGTAAGCAGGAACAGTGACCACAGCGTTCTTGATCGTAGTGCCAAGGTAAGCTTCAGAGATCTCACGCATCTTAATGAGAACCATGGAAGAGATCTCCTCAGCAGCGAATTGTTTCTCTTCTCCCTTGTACTCGACTACAATCATTGGTTTTTCAGCGGTTCCAGAGATGATCTTGAAAGGCCATAACTTGGTGTCGCTTTGGACAGATGCGTCATTGAATCTACGACCAATCAACCTCTTCGCATCTGTCACAATCAGAAGACAAAATCAAGAGTTTAGTCAACATACTCGAAGCGGTTTAAACAAAACAATATCAATAAACAGACATCTAAAACTTGCGATATGAACATCAAATCAAGTAAAATCAAAACGATGATTAGTGAACATTCCAGACCAAATCATCAACTTCGACTAAAATTCTTTGTTCATAGAACATAAAAATCCTACATTCAACAAATGTTCACAGTAATAGTTCTTAATCAGCTTATGGGTATAACACAAGGAAGTAATTCAAAATCGTCCGAGTAATTAAGACCCATCCTATAAACCCTAAAAGTTCGTACTTCAACTCAAACACGAAACAACCAGAGAATCAAGAACAGAGTATAATAAGATGAGTTTACATACCGAAGACGGTGTTAACCGGGTTCATTGCGACCTGGTTCTTAGCAGCATCACCGATCAACCTCTCGGAGTCGGTGAAAGCAACGTACGACGGCGTGGTTCTGTTACCTTGATCATTAGCAATGATCTCAACACGGTCGTGTTGCCATACTCCAACACAAGAGTAAGTAGTACCCAGATCGATACCGATCGCAGGACCTTCTCCTTTACCAGCCATTATTATCACAATAAGAAGAGAAAAAAGCTTAAGCTAATAAGAAGAGACGAAAAGTTTTAGAGCTTTAGGTTTTAGGTTTTTTTAGTTCGTGAAGAAAGAGCATCGAAGTCTTGGTTTATATAAGGTTGAGACTTATGTTTCCAGAATGTTCTGTTAATGTACTCTTGACCGTTGGATTATGTTTGAGATTGATCTGACGGTTGTTAAGTGATGATACCTTTTTCCAAATCTTAGTCAGATTTGTTTCCAAAAACTGAAAAATTGGAAAACTGGCTCTAACGTTCGTTCATATGTGGTCGGCTAATTAATTGACACGTAAGCTTTCGTGGCAGAGTAGTGGGCCTAGTGAGGGTTATTGGCTGTGGGCCGCGGTGAGGCTTTTCTTTTACTGATTGGGCATAGATGATAGAAAGCTTATTTATTTAATTTGTCTTCCCGAGTAACTTCAGTAAAAACAAAAATTTTCATTTGATACACTACTTTAAAATTTTCAAAAACAAAATTAATTTTTATGTTATATTTTATTTATAGTTTTTTTACTTCTTGTCAAATTCGCTCTTTTCTACTAAACTTTTTTTATTTAAAACGATATTTATTGTAGAATAAAAATGCTGCCAAAGTTTAATCTAAAATAGAAGAAGTATATACTTTTACACTGACACACAAGTACACAACATCGAGTTCAATCGAGTTCAACCCGTGTGATGGATCCTTCGTATACATATGTTTCTAATTTTTGGACTATCTCCAATTCCATTCTATATTTTCCTCTAAACTCTATTATAGAATAAAATTTTCTCTAATCTCATTCTAAATTTTACTATAAAATAGAATAAAAGTTAAAATTATTCTATATTCGAAAATGCACTCTGGTATTTTAGAATTACTTTATTTTAGAGTAATTATTGAAAAGAAATCTTACTCTATTTTAGAATTATTATATTTTAGAGTAAAAATAGAAAAATATATTAGAGATGGTCTTCGGCTATCCTAAATTTGATTTACATGATATTCTATAGATTCTACACACATAGACCTATATCTAAACCCTTAACATATTTCGCGAACAATTATGATTAAACTAGTTGAATTAGATGCAAGCGATCCTTATTTGAAATGCATTTAGTTAGAGATACTCATCAATCAGATTTCATGATATTTGGTAAAAATTGCAACTACATATTCATGAACTTTGAATTTCTAAGGTTTTTGTATCAGTTGCAAATTATGAAGTATTTGGATTCAGTTTTGTGTGTATACAAGTACAATAAAAACAAATTAGAAAACTGCATTTACTGATCACAAAATCTTCAAATTTGGTGGAAGACAGATTTATACAACTTCATGCTCAAAGCATTTTATTATTTTATTATCTTGATTTACAAAAAAAATAAAAATACAAATCATATTCGTACTTTTTATATGGACTTCAACCCAAAAGTAAATAAATCATAAAATCAGTCATATTTTATTGTCCGTCAAACCATTAAAGAATAACAAACCTGTTTAATTATGATGTTTTAAACGTTTTTAACTTAATAAAACCCTTACAATAGGCAGGTAGAACTTTTACGTAGAAGGGCAATAAATAAGAAAACAAGTTTTGTATGGGCAATATTAGGTAAGAAATTCGTTAGAGACTTGAGGGAAACATATTCCTAAATTATAACCAAAACCATCAGGAAAGAATATAGAAAACTTTTAATTTTATCCGTCATCATAGCTGGCAAACCAGCCGTTGTTCAAAAACGTACTAACCAAAAACACAGCAAACTGGGCTCCATTAAAAAAGCCCAACTTAAAAAGTCTTAAACGATCCAAAATAAGCAAGTAGAGAGATAGAGATAGGAGAAAGAGAGAGGTCAAGATCCGACAGATTAGTCAACCTCCTCGATCTTAGGGCCAGCACCGCCTGAAGCAGGAGGAGCATCATCGTCCATTCCAGCGGCACCTGGACCACCGGCTTCACCACCAGCTCCTTGGTACATCTTGGCAATGATTGGGTTGCAGATGCTCTCCAATTCCTTCATCTTGTCTTCGAACTCATCAGCCTCAGCCAACTGGTTACCCTCGAGCCACTGAATCGCCTGCTCAATCGAGTCCTCGATCTTCTTCTTGTCTGCTGCGGGAAGCTTCTCACCAATCTTCTCGTCTTGGATGGTGTTCCTCATGTTGTAAGCGTAGTTCTCAAGAGCGTTCTTGGCTTCAACCTTCTTCTTGTGCTCCTCGTCTTCGGACTTGTACTTCTCAGCCTCTTGAACCATCTTCTCAATCTCGTCCTTGGAGAGACGACCCTTGTCATTGGTGATGGTAATCTTGTTCTTCTGTCCGGTGGTCTTGTCCTCGGCAGAGACATTAAGGATACCATTGGCATCAATGTCGAAGCAGACAGTGATCTGAGGGACACCACGGGGAGCCGGAGGGATTCCGGAGAGCTCAAATTTACCGAGAAGGTTGTTGTCCTTGGTTCTGGCTCTCTCACCTTCGTACACCTGGATCAACACACCGGGTTGGTTGTCTGAGTAGGTGGAGAAGACTTGTTCCTTCTTGGTTGGGATGGTTGTGTTTCTGGGGATCAAAGTGGTCATGACACCACCGGCAGTTTCCAAACCAAGAGAGAGAGGAGTAACATCGAGCAACAAAAGATCTTGGACTTTCTCGTTTCCTTCACCACTGAGAATAGCTCCCTGGACGGCAGCACCGTAGGCAACAGCCTCATCAGGGTTGATAGACTTGCAAAGCTCTTTGCCGTTGAAGAAGTCCTGGAGCAATTGCTGAACCTTAGGGATACGGGTAGAACCACCAACAAGAACAACATCGTGAACAGTGCTCTTGTCCATCTTAGCATCACGGAGACACTTCTCAACTGGCTCCATACACTTTCTGAATAGATCCATGTTGAGCTCCTCAAATCTAGCACGGGTGATGGTGGAGTAGAAGTCAATACCCTCGTAGAGAGAATCAATCTCGATGGTGGTCTGAGCAGTGGAGGAAAGAGTTCTCTTCGCTCTCTCACAGGCAGTTCTCAACCTCCTAAGAGCTCTGGGGTTTCCAGTAATGTCCTTCTTGCTCTTCCTCTTGAACTCTTGAACGAAGTGGTTAACCATTCTGTTGTCAAAATCTTCACCACCAAGATGAGTGTCACCAGCTGTTGCTTTAACCTCAAAGATACCTTCTTCAATGGTAAGAAGAGAGACATCAAAAGTACCACCACCAAGATCGAAGATAAGAACGTTCTTCTCTCCAACGCTGGTTGCCTTCTTGTCAAGACCGTAGGCGATAGCGGCAGCTGTCGGCTCGTTGATGATTCTCATAACGTTCAAACCAGCAATAACTCCAGCATCCTTTGTAGCTTGACGCTGAGAGTCGTTGAAGTAAGCAGGAACGGTGACAACAGCGTTCTTGATAGAGACACCAAGGTAAGCCTCAGCAATCTCACGCATCTTGATTAGAACCATGGAAGAGATCTCCTCAGCAGCGAACTCTTTTTCTTCACCCTTGTAGTTGACGTAGATCATTGGCTTGTCGGCAGGTCCGGCCTGAATCTTGAATGGCCACAATTTCATGTCGCTCTGGACAGAGCTGTCACTGAAACGACGACCAATCAGCCTCTTAGCATCTGCAACAGAAAAAAATAAAACAAATTTAGTAACAAGTAAAACAAATTTAGTAACAAGTAAAACAAATCTAGTAACAAGTCCTATAAATAGACAAGCAATAAAGATCTTGAAACATAATCAATAAGAAAGGAGTAAATATCTGATAAAACTAACAAATTCAATAAATCAATAGATGAATCAATTTAAACAGGATCGATGTGAAGAAAAGTTTAACAAGCAGTCAGATCTACTGATGAAACCCTAAATCCAACATATTCGATTGCTTTCCAGATCATTGATCTAACTACATCACGACTACAGATCTAGCTACAACACGTATAGGATGAATAAGATCTAGCATACATATAAAGGAAAGCTAAGAGAACGAGATACGTACCGAAAACGGTGTTAACAGGGTTCATGGCGACCTGGTTCTTAGCGGCATCACCGATCAACCTCTCGGAGTCAGTGAATGCGACGTAAGACGGCGTGGTTCTGTTTCCTTGATCATTAGCGATGATCTCAACACGGTCGTGTTGCCATACTCCGACGCAAGAGTACGTGGTACCAAGATCAATACCGATCGCTGGACCTTCACCTTTACCCGACATTCTTATCGGAAGATTTGAAACTACAAGAGATCTGAGAACAGAGACTGAAAAAAAGAGAGAACTAAGAAGACAATTAAGGCGGCTAGGGTTTGTTTTCCGTAAGCAACAATGAAGAAGAGATTTCTTTATATAGAGTTTTGGGTCGAGGCTCGAGTTTGATCGGACGGTCAAAGATTGGTTATTGAGAGTTCAGATCTAAGGCGCCAGGCTGTTTAAAAAGTTTCGAGAATGTTCGATGGCTGTGAGGTAAAACCCTAATTTGTACACGTTGGCATATTGGTGTGTTTTGATTAGTTTGTGAGGTACCATGAGTGCAAGTTGTGGGGAGCGTATATTCTCTCTCTTCCACGTGCAAGTTGGTTTATAGATTGATCTTCCTAAATATGCGGATCATAAGTTTTCCTTATTTGAAGATTGTTAATTTTAGAGGAGTTCGGTGAGATATTTTTCCTTTTTTTAGGGTTTACATCATTTTCCATGACAAAATAAATAGCTTTCTTTTTCTAGTTATCAAATAGGAAAAGCCATTTTTACTTATAGCAAAATTAAATGTTAATTTTCCAAAATCAGATTCATTGCATTTTTTTTATGGCAAGTCTAAATTTCACAAATTTGGTAACATCATCTGATTGAGTTATAAACGATTGGAGATTAAACCGCTTTTTGAAATAGCAGCTATTGTGGCTTTGCTCCAAGCCAGCACTTCTCTTCTTGACTGTTTTCGTCCAGTTTCGAAGGCCGGACCATCAAACCTCCTCTGGTTCTTAGTTCTGAACAACACTCAGAGCAATAGAGAGTTTGACCATCCAATAGCTGGTTCTTTGTTCTAAACAACACTCGGAGCAATCGAAAATTTCGTTACAGCAGGCCAGATAGAGCCTACAATCTGGTTTTGCCACACTACAACAAGCTTTGCTTTTGGGTTCTTTTCTTAGAGGTAGATGAGAGCTTTGTCACTCTCTTTGTGATGTCTCCCAAAAGCTATCCTAAGTTCTACTTACAAGAAGCTACAACACAACTGTCATAACCAAAAGGCATTCAAGGAGAAACTTCACTCTTTCAGTGAAATACTTTAAACAAGTAAAATCTCTAGCAAGACCGCAAAAAGAGAGCAACTGGAGAGAAAGATAGGTGACAGATATTGAAGCATTGAAGCACGGAGGACGCATAGTTAAAGAATGAAACTGCTATTTGTTTTAAGTGTTCTTGCGTTAGGAGATTGATGCACTAGTGACTAGACAATAAGTGTCAGAACAGAGGCAATTCGAACAACCTAACTTGGAGAGTTACCAACGGATGAAAGCGTATCTATTCCACATAATCACGGGTACTCCATTGAACCAGACTGTAAACATAGTAACAGTAGCACATAACATCATGGAAAAAACTTTGGATGCAAAAAAGCTAAGTGAGACAACTACGACTGTAAACCATAGCTTTAAGAATTTAGAAAGCTAAGTCTATTTTCTCACATAACCGAAAATATTTCAAGAACCTGTCACGACTATGATACAAGCAACGAAGCCAGAGAGAGGACCTGAACAATCAGGAAATCGGGGTGGGGTATACGATAATCACCCATGTATGTTATTTGCTCTAAACACAAAACTTACATACTAAAACTTGAATGATGGAAACACTACGAAAAATAAGTCCTTTAAGTCTTTATCCATCCAAAACCAAATTGTCGAAATACATTGATTACTCATCTAGTGGCAAAACATCACGCCCTATGGAATGCTAAAGACACGTTGATTCCCTCACATATATAACTGTTTTGTAGAAACCAACAAAGAAGAAACCTCATTGTTATTCGAATTTCGGTTCCGCCACCACGAAATGGTATGCAATGACCATTATGAAGATGAAAATCCCCAGAAAATTGGCAAAGAAGCCGAGGTCTTGGTCGTCAAACATCTGTAACACCACAAAAATTAACAATATGAGAACCTTGGTATCAGACTTAGACAAATCTTATCAAACTCACCCACAAATCTACACTTTTAACATTCTCTTCTATCAAGATAGAGCATATAGTCCAACACAATTAGGTTAATACGTCAGGATAAATCCACAACAAGCTTCTACACCAAAATCGAGATGGGAGCATTTAAAAAAAATAACTTAAAAATCCGTTTTTGACAGTACGAGGTCGAGAATTCGAAATCAACACATGCGTATAATCAAAGCCATCAACAAAAGAATACCCAAAAAAACGAAATTGATTGAATCTCACAGCAGTAAACACAGATCTCTAAGATCCACAAATACACCACCATTTGAAAACGACATATCTGAGGAAAAGACCCAGACTTAAATTAAATCTCTGATTTATTACCTTCGAGAGCTCAAAAAATACAGACTTGCTTCCTCGATTCTTCCCTCTCTCGACTCTACAAAGCAGATCGAAAGAGAACCAGAGGAGAGAAGAAAGACTACTCTGGTCAAGGAGGTGCTTGACTCAAAGCAAAGTCGTTTCGCAAAATGGTACCGACGTCGTTTTACTTTTTTTTTTTAAAAAAAAAAAAGAAAGTGTGGCTGCTGGGATTCGAGCCCAGGTCTCCACGGCCACAACGTGGAATTCTTACCACTAAACTACAGCCACTTTATTGTTAAATCATCACATAAACTTATAATTATCGTGTAACTAAACTTGTTTCGTCGTCTTCTTTCTTCTTCACTGTAATACTTTTAACAATGGTTGGAAATAGTTTCATATAATTACCGCAACACTCTTGTCTGTTCATCTTATCCCCAAATTAAAACCCTGAACAAATGCTCTCCCTTTCAAAATCACATAACTTCCCTAATCGATTTGAACAAAACTTTTAATCAATAATTATCCCAGATCGAACTTCAGATTCAGGGGTTTTCCTCTTTTGTTAAAAAGTCAAATCCTTTGAGGGGTTTTAGGATAATTGCTCTGTGTTACAAATGTCTACAGGAGTTTGCGGTAAACGGGTCGGGTATGACGATTACTTCGGGTCTTCATCGTCCCCGACGAATAAGAGATCCAAATGGTCAAGCTTTGGATCGCCGATCCGTTCATCTGAAATCGGGTCTGGATCCGATGACCCCGTTGCATCCTTGATCAATATGTTCCCTACCATGGATCCTGAGGTTCGTTTAATATTGCGTAGTAAAGTTTCCATTTTTAACCCCGATGAATATTGCTGCTAATTGCTCTTTTCATGTACTTTAGTTCATCGTTACATCCATCTTCCATGTAACTAGTGTATATGTTGATTTGTGTGTGCTGTGATGTAGTTCCTTTCATGAAATGAACTAGGTAACAGTTTTGTGTAGCCATTGATTGATACGTCTTTCGAGTTTCGGCTATCAAAGCTAAAGAATTGTGATAATCAATGCCCTACATTGCAGAGACACTTGATGCAACATTAGTCTTTGTTACTGTGTTGTGGAATTTGGGTACTGGCTATGTTTTGCAGCAAAATTCCTAGAGTTTGTTGCTAATATAGTGTTTGTTTTTGGTGGGATTTTGAACTAGTTTGTGAGAGAGGTTCTGAGCAACAAGAATAACGTGTTTGAAGAGGCAAAAGAGAGCTTACGCTCAATTTCGTTCGATGGCGATTTGGATAGAACAGAAGCTGGTTCTTTTGATGGATCTGTGGGAAGCTGGAGGGATGAGGATATGATCGATGGAGCTAAATGGGTTGATAGACTTGTATCCGAGATGGCAAAAGCAATTAACATTGATGATATGAGGCGACGTGTTGCAGTGATCTTAGAAGCTTTAGAGAGAATCATAAAGAAGAACACCAATGCTTCAAAAAAGGTATAAACTGATGAGATTGAATGCTCAGTTTTTCTAAGGCCTAGATGATGATTAAAAAAAAAAAGGCTCTCAATCGTTTGCAGCTTGAATATGTGTCGTTGAAGGAGAATCTACAGAGTTTGATCAATGATAACCAAATCTTGAAGCGGGTCATTGCAAATCAACACCAGCGTAGCTCTGAAAACGAAGCGAAGGCTAAAGAAGTACAGCATTTGAAAGGTGTGGTGGGGCAATACCAAGAACAGGTTCATAAGCTAGAGGTAACTAACTTTGCAACTTGAAATTCTCAAAACATCAATCTGGTCGATCAATCAATCAACGGTTAACTGTTTCTCCTTTGTTTTCCTATGTGAATATGATTCATCAGCTAAGCAACTACGCCATGAAACTCCATCTTCAAAGGTCACAACAACAACAACAGGCTTCTTTCTCTGGGAATTTACCTCCAGACGTTTACTAAAACTACATATATGACTGTTTACTACATAATCATATGATAAAAGGCGACTCATGATGTTTTGTGAGTACGTTGGAGATCTATTTATAATTTTATGTTTTACTTTCACAGATGAGTGCCTAGTGTTTTGTGTGTTGACCAAAGTTGACTTTGGCATATTTTTTGTACAAATTGTTTTTTGAAATACCAAAACTGGCGTTAAGATTTCTAATTTTCTAATTGGATCAGAATTGGTCTTGGATTTTATGTTTTCTTCTAGTAAAAATTAGAATCGGACCGGACTGGACCGAACCGAACGGAAGAACCGTATCAAAATTCAAACCGGAACTTAGGGCGTGTTATTTGTGAACCGGAGAATCAAAAAAACCAGAACACAATAACCAAATCACGACACAAGCATTAAACCTAACCGGACCAACTTTTTTTCCTTTCCCGCCAAAGCAATTGTCATTCCCATTGTTCTAAACAGTCAAAACCCTAATCTCTTCTCGACGGTTCGGATTATTTCTCAGTTGAGAAAATATTCAGCTCCATGGCTGAACCAAATCTCGACGACGATGGTTCGAAGTCGTCTTTCCAGAAAACGGTAAGTGAGGTTTTTTTTTTTTTCCTCGTGTTTGATTCAATCAGTACCCTAAAAACCTCTTCTTTTTTCTTCATCTGGGTTTATTATGTAAAAGGTTGTCCTGAGAGATTGGTGGTTGGTAAAATGTCCAAAGGAGTTCCAAGGCAAACGATTTGGTGTTGCTGGAATCGAAGATTCCGTCGAGTAAGAGACATTGGACTTTTCGGGTCTTGTTTTTTTTTTTTTTTTTTTAATTCTGAGATTAGTTTTTGAAAACAATTCGATTTTGATTTTTTAATAGGACAAGAGCGATGCGTGTGTTTACATCTTCCCCAATCATCAAAGCTTTAGATGTTTTCACACTCTTAGCATCTGATGGAATCTATATCACTCTCCGAGGTTTTCTTAACAAAGAACGCGTTGTTAAAATTGGATTTACCCCTGAGGTTATCTAAATATTGCTTACTTGTTGTAACTTGAGCTATTAAAGAGCTAAGGAAGAAGAAAACAAATATATTTTGACTGACTTGATTTGTTCTTATGGTCTGTTCTTGGGATTAGATTTCCCGTGAATTCATCTTCGGGTTTCCTCCTTGTTGGGAACGAATTTGTAACAGTTGCTTTGGAGGAGGAGATAAAAAAGCTACAAAATCTGGTGGAAAAAGTGCAGAGGACGAAAGGATACTTGATTCGAGTAAAGTCCACAATACTACTAATGATGGAGATCATCGTAGTGAAGGTTTGCATAAGGGTAAGAGCAGTGATGTAGAAAAAGATGAATGCGAGGCTATCAATAATGAAGACGATGAAAGGAAACTCGATGAGAGTAAATTCCAGAATCTGACTACTAATGATGGAGGTCATGGTAGTGAAGGTTTGGATAAGGCTAAGAGCGGTGATGTAGAAAAAGATGAATGTGAGGCTATCGATAATGGAGTGATATCGCCAGCTGATGGATGTGGTAGAAACCATACCGGTGCAGACAGTGTTGATAAAGTAACAAGTACGAGTACTACTGGAGAATCACTGACTTCAGAACAGCGAAAAGGTGAACTTAGAGATGAATGCGAGGCTATCAATAATGAAGACGATGAATGGAAACTCGATGAGAGTAAACTCCAGAATCTGACTACTAATGATGGAGATCATGGTAATGAAAGTTTGCGTAAGGCTAAGAGCGGTGATGTAGGAAAAGATGAATGTGAGGCTATCAATAATGGAGTGATATTGCCAGCGGATGGATGTGGTAGAAAGCGTACCGGTGCATGTGATGTTGATAAAGTAACAAGTACAAGTGCTACTGGAGAATCACTGACTTCAGAACAGCAAAAAGGTGAACTTAAGGTAACAACGGCATCTCCACATTCCCTGTTTAAAGACTTAGATAAGAGTAGCAAACCTGGAAAGAAAGGAACATCAAAGAAAAGTCGCAAGGCCCTCAAAAATGACGGAATTGTAGTAGCACCTAGTAATTCTTCTGAGACCAAATTCAAAAGTGCAGAGAACAAAAGGAAACCCCAGAATCCGACTACTAATTATAGAGGTCGTGGTAAGGAAGGTTTGAATAATGCTAAGAGTGATGACGTAGAAAAAGACGAATGTATGGCTATCAGTGATGAAGTGATATCACCAGTGGATGGATGTGGTAGAAGGCATTCTGGTACAGATGGCGTTGAAAAACTAACAAGTAAAGATGCTACTAAAGAATCACTGACTTCACAACAGCGAAAAGGTAGAGTGAAGGAAACAAAAACATCTCTGCATTCCCTGTCGAAAGACTTGAATCATAGTAGCAAGCCTGGAAAGAAAGGAAAATCAAAGAAAAGTGAAAAGACCCTTAAAAGAGTCTGGCATGCAGCTGAGGAAAACTTTTCATGTGAAAGTGAAGAAAACTTGTCATGGGGAAACACAAAGAGGAAGATTGACTTTGATGTGGAGGTAACCATTCCCTCTTTTGTCACATTTCACATTCTGGGAATCATCAATTCAAATATGAAATATAATGATACCTTGTAACCAATAGTTTTATGATATTCATGTTGTTGGTTAATAGTAGTTGATGCTCTTGTTGTTATGTAATTCAAAGGTAACACCGGATAACAAAGTGAAGAAGCAGAAGACCAATGCGGTGTCTACTGATTCATTGGGACAGAAACGGTCAAGATCAGGTTAATAGAGAGTACAACTTCTTCACTTCCAAAGGGCTCTGTTGAAAGCATTTAGTTAAAAAGGTTTTTGTTTAATGTTTTGCAGGAAGGATCCTTGTGTCATCACTAGAGTTTTGGCGCAACCAAATTCCTATTTATGATATGGTTTGTGATTTGATTCGTGAACACTACACCAACCATGGGAACAGAGCCTTAACATTGTCTGGTTTTGCAGGATCGGAACCTTATCGAAGTAAAGGATTTTCGTGAGACTAACTCCACCCCATCTAAAGGTTCGTTCTTTAAAGCTGTTTTTGATGAAATGGGACTTAACTATAATACACTTTTTTTTGTCTGTCTTCTTATTGATAGGAAAAGGATCGGTTTCTCGAAAGCCAAGATGTTGAAAATCAAATACGCTATTTCAAACTTCGGTAAATTAATAATTAGGGTTGTGGTATCTGATCCTGTAATCATTTTGTTGGGTCGTAAAACTCTCTTAGGATTTGTAGCTTACTAATATATATATTTTGGTTTTATTGATATTGCGTTCCACCAATTTCTTAGACTGACGAAGTAATTTTTAGTAAATCTCATTTGCATTGATATGATTACAGAATCTGAATAAAATTTGTGCTGGAGAGAGCGCTGATATGAGATTCATCTTCATTTCACACCACTCCACACTACATTGTTGATTGTTCTAACCCAAGTCTCTTAAGATCTCTTAAAAATTCGCCAAACGAGTTAAAAAGGAAAGAAGAATATGGCATCGTTTGTCTCATCCAATTATATTTCATTCATATGAACTTGTATCTGACTCTTAATGATACAAATAAACAGAAACATTACCTCCAAAAAAAACGGCAGATAATTATTTGAAATTACGGTGCTCTGCCACCAGAACTCTCTCAGCTTCATCATCTGCTTAAACACTAGCAAGAGACAGTAGATGAAATTGTGTTTTGAAGAAACACTTTAGAAGAGTTTGAGTTCCACGGTACACACAATGCTGTTTCTCTGAACTCAACTGCAAAAGCTCACAAAGAGAAAGAAGAAAAAATAGCTAAACCCCGATAATGTCAGACCCATTGACATCAATCTAAAGATCATACTAATACAAAAGCATATTGTGCACTAAAGGAAGGAATACATGTAGGCATGCAATAGATTTAGTCTCCCCTTTTTTTAACTTGTTTCCATTGCCTCTTTGTGGTACTTGTCCAATTCAGCATCAAGATCCTCTGCAGATACATTTTCATCACGTCCTCTTCCACTGCCACGACCACCACGTCCTCTAGCTCCCCTACCACCTCGGAAATTACCACCGCCAAAACCACCACGAGGCCGCCCCATAAAACCCCCTCTTCCTCTGTTTCATATCCAAAATATTTAATATGAGTAAAAGTAAAGAAGCTTGACTCCAGTCTATCAGAATACACTTAGCTGATTCAGAATACACTTAGCTGATTCCAGTCTAACCAAAAAAGCATTTCATCAAGATACTAACTCACGAGTTACAAGTAAAGATGCTTGACTTTGAAATTAGCAAATGATATCATGAAGTTTCCATAAAAGACATTATATTAAACCAAGCAAAAACAGCATCAACCTGAAATTTCCGTTGAAGTTCCCATTGAAATTGCCGTTGAAGTTCTCATTAAAGTTCCCAAGTATCCCATTTGTAGGAAAAGGAATCTGAGCTGGAGGAATAAGGGGAAGAGTTGGAGCTGAAAGATTAGTTCCAACAATCTCTATCTTCATCAGTTTTCCATCCAACTGAACATTGTTGTAACGCTTGACAGCTGCCAAGGCATCACCACGCCTAGAAAAAACAACTTCAGCAGTACCCTGAAAGCATCGTTTTTTGGTTTGATCAGGACAAGGCAATTTGCTAGCAAATCTCTGAAGCACTTAGAAATCTGATCAAGTACCTTCGATCTTCCACTCCTATCATAGTGAATCCCATACCGCTTAAGGTCACCAACCTCCGAGAAAAGCTCCTACAAACAAACACAACTCGAAATTAGAAAAGGGCTGAAATATCTGCTCCAAACAAACTCTAAAGCCACAGTGTTTCTCCTAGTTATAGCTGAATCTATTGTAATCTCCAGAATGAAATGAAAAATGAGGCAAAAACCTTAATATCTTCATTGGAGACACCATAATCCAAGTTGGAAATGTAGAGCTTAGTTCCAGTCTCAATTGACGAGCCACCACCAACAGCAGCAGACTGATGCCCAAAAGCCGCCGCCACACTCGCATCCGTCGCGAAAACGTCGTTTTGCCACATCGCATCTTGAGCTTGTTGTTGTATCGGCTGTTTTTGTTCGTCAAAGAAGAAACGAAAACAGATCTCAGCTTTTTTGAATTTTTTTCAGTAAAAACCCTAATGAGTTCTCTGATTCTGGAAGGAAGAAGGTTAAGGAGATAAAAATCAATCGCTGACCCTTGAATACGGCGCCGTTCTGGCTCCTACGCGGTTAGCAAATCGACGAGACGGACCGGAATTGGAACCGGAGCCGGAACCGCCAAATCCTCCGCGACCACCGGTACTATTACCACCACCAATGCTTCCTCGGCCACGAGATCCAGTAGGTTTTCGATTAGATTTGATGATGTCATCGAGTGACATATCCAAGCCACCTGACATCTTCGCCGGATCTTTTTTTTCTGGTTCCGATATCGAGACGAGCAGCTAGGGTTTTGCTGCAGTGAGAGATGAAGATGAAAACAACGCGCTGAGAGCGAAACTGTTATAATATCTTCTCGGTAGAATTACGATAAATGCCCCGCAATTTTAGTACATGTTTGTTTTTTCCCCTAAACTCTTACTTTATACAAATAGACCAATGGGTTCTTAATGGGCCTATTGTAATCATAAATATCAACGGCTTCAAATATGGGCCCAAAGAGGGCTAAATATCTAATCTTTTTAATCTTTTTTTTTTTTTGTCACGACTAATCTTTTTAATCTATTTTTCCAAATGGCAAAGCTTAGAAATTTCATTTGTATGTTTATTTAGCGAGATAGGATAGGAGACCACAACATAGTCACATACCAGTAACAGTATCTCTACATTGTTTTGGGTCAGCAACAACGTATGCAGGATTTAAGTGTGATTCTAGCACCGTTGCTTTAATGCCAGGATCTATGTGTGATCTTTCATAGACCGCAAAGAAGTCGTTTTACAAAATAAGGACCACAAACGTATTTTGCTATGCAAATCAAAAATCAAACTTTATGTTTCCGTTGAAGGAAACAACTTGGGTTTCTGCATTCTTTTTAAAATCTCTACAATAGCTGGATTTTAAAAAAATTCAATACTTCTTCACTACTCTATCTTACCACTCCAGTATAGATTGTATTATCAAAACCCAACATGACGACTTTATAATCCTCTCACCATAGGTTATCATTATGCTAACAATTTTCTCTTCTTGTGTATTCTTAGCCTTGAAATTTTAACATTTATATAAGTATGTTTTAGACTAAGATTTAGCAGAGAACTCAAATGTACATGTCAAATTGTTGATTTTGTTGAAATGGTACATATGATTTTCATCAAACTTTAATATACTCATTTTTACTATATTATAATGATATATCAGTTATTGATTAGTTTATTTCAGTAAAGTTATTATATCATATGAAATCATTTACTTCTCCACCGTAGTATCAGTATGGGTTAGTAGCCTAGTACCGTTATAATCTTCAGTATAATTACGACAAATGCCACGCTCATCTTTCGCTAAAGAGACCATTCACTTCTCAACTGGCCCATCCCCATTATCCACTTATTAATATTGTCAAAATCTAAAAGATGTGGGCAGGTACATGTACAAGTGAAGCACACGCTTTACCAGTATGGGCACTAGCTATATGTAGTAGTATGTGAGTGTATCAGTACGTACATTCGCGTATTAATATTAGTAAGTCAATTTTATTTTTTGGTTAACTCAATATGGCAAACACATTTTGCGTCGCTGTTTAACAAAATATTTGTATCGTTAGAATATACGGATATGAACTCAATGATGCTACATCAACATTAATTGCTAGTACAAATCACCAAAATATAAATAAACTTTATCCATGGAATAATAACCGTTGCCTGATAATAATATTATCAGTTGCCCTTTTTGTCAATAATATTATTTAGTTTTATTATATAACGAAATAAATAGTCAAGATCGTTAGCGGTCTCACATGGTTACATCACTTCCCCATGCAATGAGCCGGATGTCATGTGCCAGTCGCCGCTGAAAATATGAATAGATCCCGTAATAAATAAATGCCCTTATTTTTCTATTCATATAATTCGACTATGCTAATAGGTATAGATCTAGCGATATAACCAGTTCTGTTTTTTCTTTTCTTGTTTATATTTACTGAAGCAGTTATAAATGTAGGTTGGTCCTAACTATTAGACTTGTTTCGTGGCTGGCCAAACAAAATAATTATATGTTGTTAACCGGTTTGTGAGGACTACAATTTGCATGACAAGTGTGATGAACCTGTTTTATTCAGTATTAATTTTGTTCTCAAAAAGTTGAAACTTCATGGTTGAATTTGAATATATCATACTCCTTATATTAATTGCTAAATTATTTTCAAGTTTGAAAATGAAAATACCCTCAACTACCATTACAAGTTGTTCAACTATCTGTTTTACATCATATAGCTTTTGATAGTTAGATTAGATCACTTTGAACTATAGAATTAGTTATAGTCAAATAATAATAATTATCATTATAAATATGGCATTAATCTCGATAGTGGTGTGTGTACCTTTGTGTAAATCTACCACCTAACTATGTCATTATCAGGCTCTCAGCAATCAATTTTGGAAGGAAAAAAATAATAATCCAATCTCGTAGTTGGATTCTCTGAACTTGGAAACGGGATGTGAAAGGAACACCTATGAGCACGGGCTATGAATTAATAAATACATTCTGTATATTTAATCTATCTAAATAAAGATCTTTTAACTGCCGGTCAAAAACTTTCTAAATGACTAAAGTATTCTCAAGTAAAGTAGGCCCTGTAAACTTCAATGATTTTCTTTATAAGACTTTTGCTCCCAGTGATTCTGCATTTTGTTGGTGTTCATAGTGTTGTTAGATTAAAAACAGCTGACCTAAAAAAAAACCAAAGCTGTTCTTCTCATATTGAAGATATAGTATTGTTAGTTTAAAATTTACCATGTAAAAATTAATAGTACTTGGCTGTAATTTTAAATAATTTAGAGTCTAATACGAAACTTCGTTGAACCATCTAGTACTACAATGTACTTAGTTTGGTTCAAGCAATCTAGTTAGTTTTGGTTTGTTCGAAAAAATTGTGTTGATCTTTGCATTATTTTAATTCGAAAATTGTGCTCTATTTGAAAAGATTCTACTTATGTTAATCAAATGGTAATGCGTCACGGTCTGATTTCTGTATAAAAATGAATGTCGCCAATATTAGGAGGGATTTGGGTAAGTGGTAATACACTCACTGGAAACATGTGAAGAAAGAAGGATGTCAAGTAGCTGAAAAATCAGTATAGTAATTAACCAACGGCTTCTCACCAACCCTTCATTAATAATTTGGTCAACCTGTTTGTTTTAACATTTAGCTATTCAACTATTAAGTCACCTTAATACCCTCTAATTTTTTTATTTTTTTTAAAAGGGGATTAATCATCAATCCCAACATGTTACGTTTATTTAGATAATGTTCATTTTTTATACGACAATTCAAATTATTTTGTTGTAACTTCAGAAAAACGAGGGGACATTAAAACCCAAAAAAAGGAAGGGACACAACTACCACTATAACCTAAGCTAAATTACGAAGTGTAACTTGTTTTGATAAAAAATAATATTACAAATAGTATAAACGATCGATATAGAAAACTTATATGATATACTAGTATTTTCGAATCTTAAGAGAGAAAACAAATGCCGGCAATTTAGAACCTAATTGCAGGGATTGCTAGAGGACAATGACTAAACGTTTAGAAGTTAACCGCAACTTATTGAGAAATAGACATATGCTTAATTGACGCAAAGGTAAGTTTTTCTCTCTCTCGATAGAGAAATATGAACATCTTCTTAATTTGATTTGAGTGCATGCACTATCGATCGACACAAAAAAAATTTGTATAATATTCAATATCGGTGTGGAAAGGTGTGATGTGTATTTACTATTTAGTATTCATAGATCGATTCACATAATAATGTCGATATAACTAGAAGGTACCAAAAAAAGCATTAATGAAACAATTTGCCACTTATATATATATGATTCTCTCATAGTACCATTTTATTCTCCCAAACCTCTCTTCTTCTTCTTTTGTCTTTCTCTCTCTCTCTCTATCTTACACATTGATTCTTGAGGGGAAGATCTCTTAATATCATAAAATAGAAACGTCAATCAAGTAAGAAAATGGGATTGTATTCACTAATCACAGGGAGAAGAGGACCAAGTGGGTTTGGTTCAGCCTCAACAGCTGAAGAGGTTACTCAAGGGATTGATGCAACTCATCTCACTGCAATCATCACAGGTTCATAAATACACATATACATACATTTACACTGCTATGTGTTTAACATGTTTGTATATTTTATTGCTAACATAATTTTATATGTGGTTAATTATTGTAAAATTAAGGAGGGACAGGAGGTATAGGGATGGAGACAGCGAGGGTGTTGTCGAAGAGAGGTGCTCATGTGGTGATCGGTGCCCGAAACATGGGAGCTGCAGAAAACGCCAAAACTGAGATACTCAGACAAAACGCAAACGCACGTGTCACTCTTCTCCACTTAGATCTCTCTTCCATCAAATCCATCAAAGCCTTTGTTCGTGAATTTCATGCCCTCCATCTCCCTCTCAATCTCCTCATGTACACTCTCTTTCTCTCTCTCTCTCTCTCACTCAGTTTAAAGCGTTTGCATCGCCATTTTTTGCGTTTGAATCGTTGATTTTATGACATTAACAGGCTTTGAATGGTTTCAAATTTGCAGCATTAACAACGTTATCACTGTTTTTGTTAACATGCCTCTGTTATTGCATTAATTACGTTAGTTAAATAATAAATAACGACATCTAAGTATTATTCATTCAGATGTTTAATGCTATGACAAAGACTACATATTTTACACCCCAAACATTATACTGCTGCTATTTATGTTATGGATGTTACTATTTCAACGTGGTACCATTCAGAACCATTATTAATCCCAAAAACTCGGAATGAACCCCTACACCCGTATGACTAGTTTGGTAGATATATTAACTATTTTATAGCAAGAACAAATGTTTTCTGTTTCTCTTTTGGGTTTTTTACTTATGAATAAGTTTATATGTGAAAGCAAAAAAACTATACAAGTTATCTAAATCTCTATCAGGGATTTGTATAGATATAAATTGTACAAAAATGGTGAATGCAGAAACAATGCAGGTGTAATGTTTTGTCCATACCAACTCTCTGAAGATGGAATCGAATTGCAGTTTGCTACAAATCACATTGGTAAATAATATATTTTAAATACAAGTTAAGAAACTTAGTTTCAGAAATTAAACCTTAATTATTGAAAATTTAGTTGTTGAATTGTACTATATAGGTCATTTTCTGTTGACAAACTTGCTCTTAGACACAATGAAGAGCACAGCTAAAACCAGTGGTGTTGAAGGAAGGATTTTAAATGTATCATCTGTAGCTCATATCTATACTTACCAAGAAGGAATCCAGTTCGACAGCATCAATGACATTTGCAGGTAAAATCCTATAGTTGTTTGAAACTTAGACTAACCTCGAAAGTCGCAAGCGCTAGCTATGTGAAACCTGAACCATTAGTATCTTTCACATTGCATCTTATGACCATCCTTTTTTCTTTCTTTCAGTTACTCGGATAAACGAGCTTACGGACAATCAAAACTAGCTAATATATTGCACGCGAATGAGCTCTCCCGTCAACTTCAGGTCGCCTCACATACACACACAAACACATATATCAAAGTGTTAGTTAGCAGTTATTAGATGTTAGAGAACACAAATTTATAACACTTACGAAAATAAAACTCAAAATCTTTTGGGGACATTGTTTGGTAGGACGAGGGAGTGAACATAACAGCGAATTCAGTTCACCCTGGTCTCATCCTCACGAATCTCTTCCAACACACTGCCCTTTTAATGAGTAAGAACTTACCATTATTTTCTTTCTCTACATTTCCTCAAATTATTCAATTTTGTCATTTCACTATTCTTTATTTTAACCCTCTTCTTTTCACAGGGTTCTTGAAGTTCTTCAGCTTCTACTTGTGGAAAAACATACCTCAGGTACTAAATAGACTTAGCCAGATTCAAGATCTAATTCTATGACTATGCTACTAAATAAAGATGAATATGAGAACAACATTGTGATACTCTAACAGGGAGCAGCTACAACATGTTATGTTGCTCTGCATCCAAGTGTGAAGGGAGTAACAGGGAAGTACTTTGCAGATTGCAATGAAGTCACTCCAAGCAAACTTGCTAGAGATGAAACTTTGGCACAGAAACTCTGGGATTTCAGCATTAAGCTCATCAACTCGGTTTCTAAAAAGAACTACCTGGGTTTCGATGACACCACTTAATATATCTAAGAGTGAAAAAAAACAGTAAGAAGAAGTAGAGATTGCGATGTTTCTTTCCACCCTATCATATGGTAACTCAAGAGGCAATATTATATTCTAAATTATTTTATCGAGTGATTATGTAACGGTTTTAATCTTTTTCATCCTAATAGTATGGACAATAAAAGGGGTTGTTCATCACTTGATTATTCCATGAATGATCACTTTCTCTAACCTAAATGCTAAATACAAGAAAGAGAAGAGTGAAAGGTACAACAGCGAGCATGACTAGATCTGCCAAACGTTCTGAGATTGGAAGTTCAATAAAGAGACTAGGCTATATTCACAAAATGTTTGTTAAAGGACTTTGTGTGTGTTTCAGTAACTGAGTTTAGTAACGTTTAGCAATATATTGCTTCATAGTTGAAGAGTATAAAGAGATGATTTGAGTGTCTAATTCTCCATCACCAATGCCTTATATAGTCTCCATGGGAGGTCAAGAGCCAGAGTTTTGATGCATATGCAAGTAAAGAGAGAGATTTAGAAACCTAAAGAAAATTCTCAGTAGTTAACCATTCATTATCTTAACTTCAACTAAGTTAGCAACAAAGACCCTAGACGAGGAAGAAGATTTGGTGAAATTAGATGGGCTGATTCGGTTTAATTTGCCTCGGTCGGTGCAATTTGATTCCGGTTTATAATGAAACCAACTCAAACGATGCGAACTAAAATTATTCTGGTCAGGAATTTCCTCTTTTAAAAAGAAAAATTATGTGCTTTTTAACGACATACTCTAACCATATAACGGTATTATGTTGGGCCGGGCCCATTACAACGTGATTCACCACGTGGTCACACGTTTCCATACTTACTTCCTTTTCATGTTTTTGTTTTTGGAAATTGGGACAGATTTGAGAACTTATATATATGCAAATATGACATTTTTTTAGAAGTTGTATAAGACTTAATATGATTAAATAACATTGTCAAGGTTATCACTATAATTTATCTCAAATAATATTTTATTAAAAATCACAAATCAAAAAAATTGTTGTACAAAATAAAACATGCTACTAACAAAAATATACTCCATTTTATTGGTTTTGGTATTTGTGTCATGGTTGTGTTACCACCCAAGTCCCAAAATCAAATCTGACGGATTGCATGTTATTACACACAAAAAACAACATACTTAAATATTTATTTCTTTTTGCTTTCTAGTAATTGTTAACCATAAAATCATTTACATATCAGTTTCTTAATATAAATCTAAAAGCTTCCTATGTTATAACTAACACAATTTTAGTGAGTTTGTGGCTTTGGTAACTGGTCTTTTCACTTTTTCTTTTGTCCTCCACCTTTTACCTTTATTGACCCATCAAAAGATAAAAAGAGATATTGCTGACCAAAAAATGAGAAAATCAAGCTATTTGTTTTCAGTAATTTAAAGTAAATCCTAATAACAGTATTTATCATATTTTCTGGATAAAAAACAAACTCTTTGGATATAGACAAAACGTCTGACCGATGGCAATAATATTTGATGTTAGAAAGAAGATGTTGTTACAAATTTATTACGTTTTCACAATTTTATTTGTTTCACTCGTCTTTGGGAACACCGACGGAATCTTGTTCATTGCAATAAGCTAGTCTTCTCCCGCTAATATTGGATCCACTTTAATCATTTTATTTACTTTTCCCGTCTAACAGATTTCTATCCAATGGACAATATAATAAAAAAAGCAAACATTATTTATTATTTAGACAAAAGAATTTGGAATTTCGATTATTACAGAAATATCAACACTTATATTTTCAGTAACATGATGAATCTTTATGGCGACCAAAACCACTGGCCACATGAATTCAATCATTTTAATCTAAGCAATAATGTTATTATATATAGTTTTTTAGTCAATAATAAATTTGTACTTAAATTCTTAAATAAATTTAAAATATATAAACATACATTGAACAATAAACTATACAAAAGTCAAAATTCATGTTTCTAGTTAGTGTTTAAAAGGCCAAGAAAACATAGGTAAACAAAAAATATAAAACATTTTGCAGATTGGGAATTTTATCTAGTGAAAATTACATTTTTTGCGTATGATTTACCCTTTGCACTTGGTCTCTTAGAAACCTCCATTAGTGATAAATATGATGTTTTTCTTAATTTTTTAATATTAAATTAAAGATATATATATAAAAAAAAAGGTCACTCTTAAACTATATATCATATTTTGATTGGTTCTAATTTTTTAGTTTAATATTTAGTAAATGAAATTAATTATAAGAGGATTGTGTGATGAGGATGGTCTTACTCCCTTATGCTTCGTTTAGCTGTTAAATTATTTTAAACTAAATTATGTACTATTCTCGTTTGGCATTTAAATGGATAAATATTAGGTTCCATAAAGATGCGACTCCGGTCAACATGTAGCAACCTCATTGATGTTAAAAAAAAAATGTTCAAAAGACAAAATAAAAATGGTCTATATGTATATCATTTATCATTTCAAAAACTATATATAGAGTATATGCGTGCTCAATGGAGACATCAATTATCATTTCGTGTTTTTTTTTCTCAACACGTTTTTTTCTGACAGTTAACTATTAAATGTATAACTTTGAATATTAATATTGGTCAAAATATTATATTATCAGCTTACAAACCAAAATTTATATTGAATAATTAGGTTAAATCAATAAAATAACAATTTGGAAATATGCTATTGAGATTTTGAAAATAAAAAATACATCTAAAGACAGAAAAAAAAGAAGAATAGAAGATCATCATTTTACACATAAGAAAACGTAAGTATATCTGACTCTTGAGTAATTTTAAATAATTATCCATATAAAAAAAATTGATTATCAATCTTATTGATGTTTGCTCTATTCTATATTTTAATATTTCCTCTGTCCCAAATTATAAGATATTTTAGTTTTTTTTTTCTTGTTCCATTTTATTAGATTTTTCATATTTTTATGTATAATTTATGTTTATTTAGTATGTTATGACTATTAGTATTGTGCAGCTTTTTTTTTCTATTGGTTAAATTTTTAATAATAAATAATATATTTTATGTAAAATAATAAAATATTTTAAATTTTAAATTTTTTTTGCTTTTACCTAAAAATCTTATAAAATGGACAGAGGGTGTATTGTTTTAGTACTTCAAAGCCTTTTTCATCTTTCAATATAGAAGACCCACGGATCTATCGGTCAACGTCAACCATAACATATACGATTCTGCAAAACAGTAATTTCGTAATCGCAGCTTTGGCTTAGTAATTTTTTCGTCGCAATCAAGCAATTGTCTAATCCAGATTTTGTTATAAAGTAATTATTATAAGGTTTCCATAATGTATTCTTCATTCAATATCACCATAATAAACCCGAAATACGAAATTACGATTGATTCATTATCATACACGAGTAAAGAAAGACAAAATCTGATTATTAAGCGAAAAAGAAAAACAGAGGAAGAATAAAAAAAAGAGCTTATGCGGTAATTAAAAGGCTGAAACATTAATTAAAAACAAAGGAAAAAAACTTTAATTAGAAGAGGCGTTCCCTTTGTGATCCTTGCTAACATTGTCGTCATTGTTGCTACGGTTTGCCGGGGGAGCCGCCGGAGACGGCGGAGGGATCTGGTGGCGCGGCGGGTTAGTAGGAACGGAGGAAGGAGGATTTGCTGCGAGAGAAATATCGGAGAGATCATCAAGGGAGATGGGGAAGCTCTGAGAAGGTCTTCTCTGGTGACGGCTTGGTCTCTCCGACATGGTTAGCTACAGATTCAGACAAGAAGGATTGGGAAGAGAGAGAGAGAGAGATAGAGAAGAGGAGAGAGATAGAGAGAGAGATTGTTGTGAGAGTGTGAGTTCGGGAGATAGAGAGAGACTGTTTATATAAAGAGGGTGAAAACAAATGCGTTAGGTAGACAGTGATTATCCGAATTGAGCGCATGTATTGGTAAATTCTAGTATATATTAAAAGAATGGAAAGTTTTCATGAATTTTTACTAACAATAATATGATATAAATATATGAAACATGAATTGAATGTCATATAATTATCTTTTTTGTTTGTTTGTCACATGTCATATAAATCTCTATTTTAAAGAAATTAGCATAGATTTTACTATGGTTTATATAAAAATATCATGTAGTAGAATGTAAATTATAATTAGTACAATAGAACTCACGCAATGTGGATTCCGTGTTGGTTTATAAGTTTGATTGGATTAGCAAATGTAACGCTTGAATATATATCAATCAAACGAGCATGAAAACAAAATGATTTAACGAAAGTGGTAGAACAATATAAAAAGGGCATTGATTAACATCTATTTTGTAATGTTATTTCTTACCATTATACCGTTTCTAAATATCATGTCATCTCTTACTGTGTTTTATAGCATATATAAAGATCATAAATCCTCTTATTATTAAAATAAATCTTTTTAATTATGTGAATAATATTTGTCGCAAAAGCTAGTTCTGTAAACTCTTCCCAAAGTAACACTAGTATCTCTATATTTTCTATTGCTTCTCAGTACTATCTTCAATATTTGCATAGCTTTTCAGTATATGTTCTGTGAATGGTCAAACTCAAATGGTTCAGTAAATGTTATGTGCAAGGTCAAATGATTCAGATCTAAATTTATGAATTGTACTTTTTTAACAAGTACATTTACACCAATTACCTAAATGTTTACTTTTTGTTAGGTAAACCTATAACTAAGATTGACCATAAATTTGTATTAAGTATAATTTGTTTTAGGTAAATAAGTTATAATGTATACATCAGATACATGAGAGTACATGTGGTGTGGGAGATACAGAATTTAATAAACACCATTAACTGTTCTGAATAGTCTTACTTCTAAATGTTGAAAATGGTAATTGCAATTAAATGTAAACTTCTCCAATAACCATCATGGTTCATTGCATTTAGTGGAAACAAAAAAGTTCATTGCATTTGATGAGAGTATAGTATATAATAGTTCTGACATATTTAAAACTCCCGATAAGCTTTTTCAACATTAATAAATTACGAACCCAAATTATTGTATTTTCTTTTACTTTTTCTTGTCTAGAGGACAAACATTTCTCCCCCATGTGAGGAGATGTCAGTCTCGTTGGAATTTAATGTTGTTATACGTTCCATAGAGCCATACGACACGAATGCAAACATGTATTTAATTTTCTGTGTCTGAATTTTCTAGTTGATAAGATAGATTTAAATTAGACTCAAACATGGTGATTTCATAAGATGTATATTTCTTAAAAATAGTAGTAGTAGAGAAGACATATAAAATTAGCGTAGTAAATATAAATTAAGATCTAAAAATATATGAAAAAATCGATTTTATAATTGGATTAGATTTTTGCTGCATTTTTTGATTGAACAATGGTATTGTAAGTGGGCATGAGAAGCCTAGGTGTTATGGTGATGGTTAATGAGAGTTGAGAGATACGGAGATGGTTAACGGATGCTACAGACTGTTTGATTGTAGGATATGGTTAGTTGATTCCTTATTAAATTATAACTGAGACTAATGCATGTGAACGATTGAATGCTTTGAAATGTCTTTGAATCATGATGTACGGCTAAGAGTACGAGATAGGTTTTGGTTCGGTTGTGAAATGTTAATATGTTGTTAGAAAAAATGTGAATTCATAAAATTATTGTAGTAGTCATGTTTTGGGATATGGTTGGTGAATAATTACATAAATAGTTATTAAACCAACAAAGATGTAAAGAGACACAATGCATTAATAGTAATGGACATTGATAATTACAGATACACGCGGATACATAATGTGGAATTTCGTTACATATTTAGCTAGTAACTTCAATAGATCATCAGTGACACTGATACAGTGTCCTATAGAAGGCCAGAAATTTCTAAAATACCATTTTTAATATCTTGTTTCAAAAAATTACCACAATTATTTTATTTTCCAAAATTCCACAAATAAATATAAAAGAATTATTACACAATTAAAATACGTTTAAAAAATTTAGAGAAGAGTCTTCAACGTTTATAAATTTTTCCTATATATCATTTATTTTGATTTTTAATATGGTATTTTTCTCTATTTGAGGGAAGAAAACATTGAAGAAGAAAAGAAACATTTACAAGATTGCCAAATGAGCAAAACCATAGCCGTTGATTAAATTTTCAATCCAAAAGCTAACATTCATTCATCAACTGGCAAAACCAACCAACATCTTTCGCTATCTTACGCCACCAAAGCTCTTTCTCCTCTGTTGCATATTCCGGGTTTAGATCAAAATCAATTCTCGTATCGGAGTAATAATAGGCAAGCCATATGGATTCTGGAACCAAAGCGAAGAAAGGAGCCGCTGGAAGAAGAGGTGGTGGAGGTCCTAAGAAGAAACCGGTTTCCCGTTCGGTTAAATCCGGTCTACAGTTTCCTGTCGGTAGGATCGGCCGGTATCTCAAGAAAGGTCGTTATTCGAAGCGTGTCGGAACCGGAGCTCCGGTCTATCTCGCCGCCGTCTTAGAGTATCTTGCAGCTGAGGTATATCAAGTTTCTGATTCAGATCAGCTATTGATTCCGTCTAGATTACCGAAATTTCTTCGATCCTTACTCGAATTCTTGTGGTTTTTGTTCTAAGTTCTTAGGCCATAATGTTTCGTTGACCAATCTAGGTTTAATTCTGTATCATGGTTTCAAATAAACTACATTGCAAATGTCTGAATAACTTGGATTGATGTACAATGTTTCAGATCACTCTTTTCAACAAATGTCCAGATTTACATTAACATGGGTCAAAATCTCCGAGTAACTAGGATGTGCATAATCTTGCAGTCTAATCTTTTCGACGAATTTTAGAATTAAGTTCCCTGCTGATCATTTATATCTGTTGTCAATATAGGTACTTGAGCTTGCGGGTAACGCTGCAAGAGATAACAAAAAGAACCGTATCATACCACGTCATGTTCTATTAGCAGTGAGGAACGACGAGGAGCTAGGGACGCTACTCAAAGGCGTTACCATCGCACACGGTGGTGTTCTACCTAACATAAACCCAATCCTCCTCCCAAAAAAGTCTGAGAAAGCAGCTTCATCTACAAAAAACCCCAAATCACCATCAAAAGCTACCAAATCCCCTAAGAAGGCATAGTTCTTCCTCTTCCTCCTACCCTCTAATGTTTCTCTCCCTTTTCCTCTGTAAAGACAGACAGAACATCTCTCACTTTTGTTCATCATGCTGTAAAGAAATCCGTCATGCATGTTCAGAAAAAAATCTGATTGTCGTCGTGAATGAATGTAGATTGTACTTTGAAATAATAAGATGCTACGTTTCATATACATATCTGATACGAGTTGTACTGAAATTGGTCTCTAGAATCCGAAAAATCGAAGCTTTAATTGAAAAAGGATTCATATGAACAATGTATTATTCAGGTATCATCATCATATGATAAGATTTGATCAAAGGCAAAAAGCAATAATAGATCTAATCTTTTAAGAGCTTGTAAATTTGGTGACGGCTTTGGTTCCTTCTGAGACGGCATGCTTAGCCAATTCACCAGGCAAAACGAGTCTCACGGCGGTTTGGATTTCACGGGACGTGATCGTAGGTTTCTTATTGTACCGAGCGAGACGCGACGATTCCTGAGCGAGTTTCTCGAAGATGTCGTTGATGAAACTGTTCATGATCCCCATTGCTTTACCAGAGATTCCAATATCTGGATGAACCTGTTTCAATACCTTGAAGATGTAGATCTTGTACGTCTCCGTGCTCTTCTTCGTCTTCTTCTTCTTCTTCTTAATCTCGCTCGTTCCTTCCTTCGCGATCTTCTTCTCCGCCTTTGGTGGTGCTTTCTCCGCTGGTTTCTTCTCTGCCTTCGGCGCCATTAAATCGGCGAGATTGAACGATGGATACTTCTAAGAAATGAAACTATGATAGATGATGATGATGATTTTTTAAGGGTTTCGGTTTTGAATTTATACGTTTCGTGGATTGATTATAATTGGATCCTCGAACATGGCATGGATCGCTGACGTGTATTTTTCTAAATCGTTAGATGGATTACTGTTACTAATCAACGGTTGCCGCTAAAGCCGGCGGTTTATATGGGCTTTATTGGGCCTTGACTAATATATATAAGTACTGATGATAATAGTTTAGGTCTGTTAACAATTGGAATGTTTCTCTTCCCGTCGAACTTAGAATGTTTTGTATTGTTCGGAATTTAGGCCTTGAATGTTTTGTAGATTTTGAAAGAGTTTCTGGTTTTTGTTTTTCAAAAACTCATTTTCATACCAATCAAGATTTTATAATTTTGGTTTCCCTCAAATTTAGGAAAACTTTTTTGTTGTAATTTCCCATTCAAGATTTTAGATTTTTAGTTCTCCTACAATTTAGGGAATATAGTTTTTACTCCATCTACATTATTTTTTTCTCAAAAACCAAAAACCATTTTTTTAGGGGTTTTAAAACAAAAATCTAAAACCCAAAAACTAAAAACTATTGTGAACAAAAGAGATTAGGGTTTTGCTCTCTCTGTTATTAGTCTATTCCACAAGATACAACATATATATAGGGATACAATATTAGGGTTTAGAACTTTCTACAATCTACTAGTGGGCTATATAATGGGCATCCACATAATACATAATATTCATAACACTCCCCCTTGGATGACCATTATAAAAATATGGTCTCAAATGCGCATATGAGATGCTGTCTCGTTAAAAACCTTACCAGGAAAACCCTGTGGGAAAAACCATGGTTAAGGGAAAAAGAGTGCAGCGCGCTTTACTCCCCCTCATGAATACATCACCTGAAATCTTCGAGATGACACAATCCAATATGATGAAGTAACTTCTTGAAAGTGGTGGTTGAAAACGCCTCGGTAAATTGGTTCACCAAATCTTCACTTGAACAAATTTGTTGGACATGTATATCACCATTCTTCTACAGTTTATTGGTCTCGTAGGTGACGCATCTTGATCATTAATCTTGTTTCTCACGATCTCATCAATGTATGTCAAAGACTTTGATAAATGATAGTCTTTTATCATTGGAATCACAATGTTTCCCTTTAGGTGTTTACATTCGCGTGTTCTTTGTTGTCTCGTTAAAAACCTTTCATGGAAAAACCCAATGGGATAAAAACCATGATAAGGGAAAAAAAGTACAACCACACATATAATCATATTTCTCCCTCTGCAATTATCATCTTCAGGATGTGCATTTTGATCATATATATCATCATTTTTGGAAATTATAACAATTAGAACTTTAGTAAGCAAACTCTTATCTCGGGTCAGTGAACTTCCGGTACATACATCCCGTTTCACATAGAATATTATTTATTTGGTTTATTTAGACTTCAGGCCTAAAATTTCTTTACATACAATTTTCTACGTGTACATAGGAGTAAGTCATGTTCTCCTTATAAAACTTACTCATTTTGTTTTCCTTCCTTGTATGATACTTCTAGAGTATTTTTCGGTAAAATCCTGCAAGGATTTTGAGATAACATCTCTTTCGCAAGATGTTCAATTTGTAATAGCAAGAAACTTCATAAAATATATGATCTATACAAAGTCGACCATATCCAGATCCGTGCAGATTTCAGGTATAATCAGATCCGTACAAAATTCGGGTATAATAAAAATTCCAACAGAATTTGTACAAAATTTGGTTCTGTAAAATGAACACAACCCAGTTCGTGCACAATCAGATTTCTGCATTTTTTAGAAGAAATATTATCTTAAATTATTTCCCCATGTATTCCATGGTATGTGAAATCTCTACAGGAGATCCGATAATATTTAAATCATCAACATACTTTACACTTATTCTTATAGCCTTATTTTAACAAGTATCAAAATAAGACGATTATCTTACATTTGCTCCGATTATTTCAATTCATAACAATATCAATTTAATTTCATATATATAGTAATGTTCTCGAGAACTATAATTTGTTGCTTCTGCCAATATAATCTTTCAGGGTTGCTTCTACAGTTTAAGACCTTCTGGCTAAACTGAATCAAGTCTTTCTTTCATTTTCAAACTGATAAGTGATCTAAATAGTTGCATCCACCACAAGAGAGTATCTCTTTCTAATAAACTTCATGTCTTTGTAAAAATCATTTTGCTACTAAATGTGCTTTATACATAAAGATCCACCTATGTCCCACAAGTTTTACACTTTCAAGTACACGAACTACTAGTCCAAATACTTTCTCTTCAAGAGATTTTATATTTCTTTCCATGATTCGCCAATCATCTTTCTGTGTACACTTTTCACTAAATCTTCTTTTATTAACCGCGGTTTATGATCCTCAATTTTTATCCATAACATCATCATCAACTGCTTCACTGCATGCAAAATATTTACGACGTCGATTTGCTTTTGGTTCCATTTTATTCAAGACATGATACAATTAGTTGAAATCTCTTATCATTATCATTACCAGGCCTGGATTTTTTTTTTATCATGTCTACGGTTTTTTCTGGAAATCTCTAGTGTCTCTTTTAGAGATTCTTAATGTCTCTTCTGGAGATCCTTCATATATAATTATTTACTTTCTCGGTCTTGCCATTTTCAAAATATGCTCCTTTTCTTTTTCTTTATTTTCTTTTCCGAGGATTATCTTTGGAACCAATAGTTCTATCACGCTTCATGCGACAATCTTTAGACTCATTAGCAGTTGGTAATGTCTTTCTAGGGCATCAATTTCAATTGGAGCATTTATAGCTGGTGTATGACTTTATCAATCTATTTAGGGTCAGTAAATGTTTCTGGCATTTAATTTGCTAATACTCTGCAAATGAGTTATCTTTTAAACTTCTAGTGCACATTTTTTGTACGAGGATCAAGATAATTTGCTTCAATCTATTTCTTTTCCAACTATTTATTATCTCCCCCTAATGTTGGAAAGACTGACTCACTGAAATAACAGTCTGCATCTCGAGTCTTATATAAATTCTTTGTTGATGGCTCAAGATATTCAATCATCAAGAGAGATTCATATCCAACATATTTCCAACATTCTTTTAAATCTCATCATATATCACTGTGGTGGAGCAACTCGACATGTATATCACACTTGATGAGAAATATCTGGTTTCTGACCCAAACCAATCGTAATGGGAAGAACTCATGATTATTCGTTGGCCTGATGCGAATTAATTGACATATAGTAGTCATTTACTTGAGACAAAGTTTCACCACCATTTAATTAACCAAATATCCTCGCAAACTTCATGTTGCAAGTCGATAACAAGAATATATGGTGGATGATCAGTCCACAATATATCTTTGCATACATATCAAAATTTGACATTAATTATCTAAATTTATTGGGGTTGGTGAAAGCCATATAATCATCTTACTTTGTGAAGCAACAACACATAAGAAATCATTAGAAAAAATCATCTGGTTCTCTAATGAATGTTTCCATAAATTTTTGATTATTCTTTCGCATCACTATTGAACCGGAATGGCTTAACCGGTCATGCCAAACAGTGAGATTTTTATTAAACTTCTGGTTTATTATAATCCATTATACTAACATTTGTATAGTATAATCCAATAGAGAATGCATAACTTTCTCTAAAGTATTGTTATTGCGTTGGGTAATACTTACGATGTAAGAATTCTCAACATTTTCTTTGCTTATTTTCTCAACATGATAAGTCTTGAAATCTTCAAGATTTTCTATATAAACTTATTCATCAAGGTTATTTTGAGTGTAAACATAATCTTATAGATGTGGGATTCTTTAATTATCTCTCTCGAGATGATGACACTTCATATCTATTCATCTTAAATCCCACTTTAGAATCAATGAAATTCTCAACTTAAATCATATATCTTAGACTTTTTTAACTTTGAGACTTGGGAGACTATAACAAATCAGTGATTTCAAATTTAGTTCCCATAGAAAATATTATATACTCTTCGAGAGTTTTCAATAATATTTTTATTGCTTAATATTGTACTCACACTAATTTCTTTCATCGTTATATATATGAGATAAATATCTCTTGTTCGTTACAATCTTTATTTTTTCACTTCTACTGAAAGTATGATTTTCTTGAAAGAAACTACTCAACTTTGACCGCGACCTTATATTTCATATCCACATTCACGACCACTTTTATAGTTACTTTCTCAGCTAGTGTAATTGATGTAGTATTTTTCTTTCATAACATTCTTTTCATGACATAATATCATATTCACTTCAGGGAATAAAGCAAAATCAATTGAATGTGATTCATGATTTTTCATTAATATTTCGTTATTTTACTCAGTCACAAAATAACAAAATCATAATACTTTTAAAATATATTTTCACGATATTATGTCTACAGGACAACATTATTTCTTATGAAAAGTAGAGTGTGTATTCTCTAACATACTTATATCAATGATATTTTCTGTATTATATCAACTTGGAAATAATTCTGAATATAGTTGACTTGTATTCGCTTATAGACTTCTAGTCATATATTTTTTCTTTAGATTGTTTCAAAAACTTGTGGATCTTTTACGGTCAAATACTCAGTTTTAATATATTTATGAAAGTGATGCCAATAAAATATAATTAAACAATATATTCTATAAATAAAATAATACAATCCATCATCACCATTCATTAGCTCTAAACTATCATGTCATAAAACTAATATATATATATATATATATAAATATATATTTTAATCAATTAATTTTTTTGGATAACATCAAATGACAATATGCGTCAAATTCGTCATCATGAATTTTTTTATTTTTTATCAATCAACAAAAATATAGAATTTCATAAGCTATTCACAAAAGTATATGGTGCTTATTACTTTGGTAATTGATAAAACATGAAGATAATACTTATCTCGATGGAGACGTTGTCGAGGATTAGAGACATAAACAGCTTCGGCCAATGATGGTTACTCACTCTTCTATAATAAATCTCTCGTTATCTCATTATTTGCTCAGTCCTCTTGTTGTTAAATCTTTTGCTTCAAAACAATAAGAAACGTTTAACCAACTAAAATAAAGCAATCGATAATTAAATCAAACATGACTATCTAAAATACTGGATCTGCATATGGAGAAGTCCAGGTTGAAGGAATAACACATGCACCAATGGAATTAGATGAATCAAACATTAAGCGATTATGCATAATTTAATTAAAAAAAAGCATGATATTATTGACCAAAGAGTCAAACATGGATTTAGATGCGTTTCTATACTTATGAAACAAGAAAATATATTATATTAACACTGAACCAATATAACATAATGATATTCTAGCAATAACAAGCCGATCTCAGTGATAATTAAACAAAATAAATCAAATGTTAGAAACATGATTTAATAAACGACATCGATCGAGCAAAGCGATAACCCATAAACCATGGACGAATAGAATATATATATAAAAAAAATTACTTATCTTTTAGAATGAAGACGTTTGGAAATCGAAGACACAAACGATTAAAGTTTCGACATAAATATTTTTAAGCTCAAGCAGCTAGGGTTTCGTGCTGATAACGTATTGTGAACAAAAGAGATTAGGGTTTTGCTCTCTCTGTTATTAATCTATTCCACAAGATACAACATATATATAGGGATACAATATTAGGGTTTAGAACTTTCTACAATCTACTAGTGGGCTATATAATGGGCATCCACATAATACATAATATTCATAACAAAAACCAAATCCAAAAACTGAATTAAAAAAAACAGCATCCATTCATGGCCTTAATTAATTTTGGTGTTTGGGGGGAAAAAATAACTTTTTCAGTTTTTTGGTTTTTTCAAGTATTTGTGCATTAATATTAGATTAAATGGATTAATACACAGAGGAGTATTTATGCATTATATGTTGAGCCAAGACTAAACTAGAGAGAAGATCACTCTAAAACAAATATTTTGAAACTGTAGAAAAAATTTCACATCCAAAAGATATGGTGAAACTGGATGAGTTGTTGAGAAGTGTTATGTATTTTTGACATTGTAGTGTAAGTGATTTTATGAACTTTTGATGATGTAAACTTTGTACCAGCTAATGATTTTCCAAGAAGGACATATACAGTAACCAAACTTGGTGGTCCCTCAAAAGGTTCGAGAATCCAACAAAAGCCTTCCTAAGATGTGGGGAAACTCCATAGTACATCGAACTCATTCCACCTTACAAAGTATATCAAAATTTTGTTAAAACTCATATTGGCTGGTTTTGATTTTTCTTAATTTGATTGGTGATATGAAGAATAGTAGAATACTGACGGAATGGAACGACGGGTTCGAAAATGAAATTCATTTTTAGATATTAAGGATAAACTGTTCGAACATAATCTCTTTATCACGATGTTTCTGTTAAAATATCATTCTTGAGACTTTTTCCCATTTGGTACCGAAGCCATCAAGAGTTTAGTGCTACATAAAGTATATTAAATGCGCAGCATAATAATTTTAAATCGTACGAATCTGACATATACAATTCTTTACATAATGTAAACTAGATCCGCTAGCTGCGTCACAACCCCAATTTCACGCGATTTTCAAGTGGTGGTTACATCCGAATTAAGACCCAGTCACCTAGATCCAGCAATTTATTTGTATTTCAACTATAATCATTGATTTTTTTTTTCTTTCATGGGTAATGATCCTAAAAACTATATTAGTTGCATTTAGAGACTTTTGATGTTTTTACCTAAAAATATTGATTTGATATGAACGCTGGAGAATCTTAAAAAAAACATTACACCAATGTTTTATATCATTCTAACAGTTTATTTTAGTGGTATAGATTTAATTTAATTACTATTTTTACTCTTATATCCTTTAAAAGAATTCGGGAGTTAACTCTTGACGAAAATGTTAAAAATTCTATCCAACAATATACATTCACTTTATACAAAAAGCCTAATACTAAAATTATTTGATCGATAATATTCAAATAATCGATCGAAACTATTCTAAAGTACAATGTTTGCATATTTTTACTGAATAGTGGATTGAATCATGCATAGAGTGACTAATATATTTATTTTCTTCAGATATCCGAATTTTCAACTACCTATAAACCTCTCAAGGCCTCGTTACATTACCCGTCCATATGGCTGAAATTTACCAGATACCCACGATCACTAATATGGAACATTGCTCCATCTCCATGCCTGTGTCTAATCACTAAATATACGAACACATATGCTGTACATATATGTGGAGATGTATAATATCCTCACTTGTTGTTTAGCTCGTTTGGAAAAGTTACGGGTGGCTTTTGATTTATTAATTAATTTAATAAAACGACATCATTGATAATAATTCTTACCCCCTTTATTAAATCTAGCAAAACATTTTAATCATAAACCTAATATATCAAAAGGGACTCTTTTTTCTTCGACAGTACTGTTACTGTCTAACACTATCAAGTATCAACCAAACACCACCAAACAAAATAATTTATGCAAAACAAGAAATTATACTGCTTATATATGTTCATCGAAGTTTAAAAGGATCTATTCTCTAATCAAACATTATGCCATGAATTCGTCGCATGCTTGCGTTTTTGTAAAACGTGAGCTCAAATCAAATCGATCGATCGTTTTGAATGGGGATGAATATAGAGCTGTCAATTGGACCGTCCACGCCCATTTGGGCGTTGTCCAGATGGACCGTTTTTTTATTGGCTATATTGGTCCGGTCCATACTGGACAATGGTCCCAAAAACGCCCACGTCCAATAAAGCCCATGTCCAGATGGGCATGCCCATGGACAGCCCAATTTTCTGTAATTTTTTTTTTATTTTGGTTTCAATCTATTTAATTATTTATTAAGAATATTAAGTTTTATAGAATGTTAGAGATGAATATTAAGAATTTTCTTAAACAAAGTCATAAATGTGAAATGATGTCTTAAACATAAGTTTTATAGGATGAAAATGATAACAAAATCTTAACAAAAACATTCAAAACATAACAAAGTCTTAACAAAAACATTCAAAACAATAACAATGTCTTAAACAAACACCCAAAGTAATAATAAAGTCTTAAAGAAACAGCAATAACAAAGTCTTAATTCTGAAAGTTATTTAACAATGGTCTTCTCTTCCCATCACCATTATGAATTCGCAACAATGGTCTTCTCTTCCCCATCAATAAACTCCAACTCATTACCTATTTAAAAAACACATAACTATGTAAGACATCAATGCTTAATTGAAAACTCTTTCACCATATGTAAAACAATTCATCAATTCATATCAAATTGAATTCTTATCAATTTTTTGAAAACCCCGAAACCAATTCCTTGCACAAATCAAAGCTTGAACATTGGTGGGTAAAAGACAGCTCCTATACTTGTTTAGAACACGGCTACCAATGCTGAATGAGGATTCTGACGCCACAGTAGTGATAGGTATGCTGAGAACATCACAGGCCATCGAAGTCAACTCTTTAAAACGCCGTGCATTGTCTTTCCAATATGCAATCACATTCAAACTTTGAAATGCCACCATATCTAACACTGGCTCTTCCAAGTATGTATCTAGTGGTGATTTTCCACTACCACCAGTCTTTTAAAAGACATAAGAGTAAAACGCCTACAAGTAAATCACACAAGAACGATCGTTTTAAGTCATTACTGAACAGAGTAAGAAAATGCACGGATCCAAGATATTGTAACAAATAGAATATCTGAGGGAATATACTTACATCATAACCTGAGGGAATGTCTTTTTGTGACACTTGAGAAGAGGTAGTAGAAATGTCTTCTGTGTTACTCTTATATGCTCCAAACAGCTTAACCATCTTGCTACGCACATGAGCCAAGTTCGATTTGCTAGTTGCTGGATCCAAGATATTGTAACAAAATTCCAAAAATAAAAATTTCAATCTCGGATCCAGAACAGCAGCAATTGTGAAGATGTCACTAAACTCTTCCCAGTATTTTTCAAATTTTTCATTCATTGCCTCCACCATAACACGAATAACACCATCATTAGAATCGTCATGCTCTCTCAGCCAACATTTTATCCTCCATACTTGCAAAAAGTACATGTTTGCAGTTGGATAAGAAGAACCAGAAATCAATTCTGTGATTTCAGCAAATGGTTTCAGGAGATCACATATCCTCTTGGCTCTATCCCACTCTACAACAGATGGGAGGCTCTTATAGTTCCTATCTACCTCTGCAAGGTGACGGAAGACATCCTCAAACACAAGTGCTCTAGAGAGCATCAAATAAGTTGAATTCCACCTAGTTGTAACATCTAATACCAGACCTGCTTCAACTTGAATCCCAAGTGTTTCCATGCAGTTTTGAAACATGTTATCCCTAGATTCTGATCCCTTAACATACTTAACACTATCTCTGATTTTATTCAAAACTCCACTAATCACAAGCAACCCATCTTGCACTATCAGATTTAGGATGTGAGCTGAGCACCTCACATGGAAAAATTCACCATTGCATACCAAATCGTTAAGAAGCTTCCTCTTCAAAATGCCTTGCATGTTGTCATTAGCAGTAGCATTGTCCACTGTTATTGAGAAAACTTTCTTCTCCAGTCTCCACTCTTTCAAGAGCTCAACAAGTTTCATTGCAATGGCAACACCAGTGTGAGGAGGCGGAAAACCACAGAAAGAGAGAATTTTTGTCTTCAAAACCCAATCAACATCTATATAGTGAGCTGTCAGACACATATACCCTTCAATGGTGATAGCTCTCCAAAGATCTGTTGTTAAACAGATCCTTCCCGGGATTTTACTCAAGGCTTCCTTAAGCTTCTTCTTCTCCTTCTCAAAAATTCTATAGCAATCTGATGAAGCTGTATTTCTACTCCAAAACTCTATAGAGGGATTAGCATAATTAAATGCTTCTCTAATCCTTTCATATTCCACAAACGAGTATGGAAGATTATGCTGAATTAAAGCCACTGCAATCATTTCTCTGAAAACCATCATATCCAACTTTCTAAAACTAGTTTTAGGCGTACTACCAGGAGTCTTTGAACATGATTTCATATGACAATTCATGGTATTAGTTCCATTTTGCCGTAAATTCAAGCAGTAGGGCTTATCACAATGTTTACATCTAACATCAGTTCTACCATCATCATGTTTCTTTCATATTGTGAAGTGTTTCCAGCACTTAGCACGACGTCTACTTGAACTACTTGTACCTCGAGCTGTATCTAAAGAAGCAGTTTTTGGAGGTTGTGTCTCAGTCTCATCATCGTTCTCAGCAGCATTCTCAGAATCATACTCAACATCATTGTCAGCATTAATATCTTCATCATCCATATCATCAATTAAATTCATGTTGCTGGACCAATTACAAAAAATAAATAAGTTAAAAGTCGTAATATAAATCCACAACACATTAAATTTCATATGATGTTGAAATGGGCAAAGAGTATAAAAAATAAACCTGTAAAATGTTCAAACGTATAAAAAATGAAGAGTATAAAGAGTATAAAAAATGGTTTCCGTGTGTAACTCCACAACATAAAAAATAGTAGACGCCTAACGTCTCCACGTTTTGATGCCATAATTTTCCCATTCATAAAAAATGCTTTGCCATAATAAAAAATGGTTTCCTTTTTGTTACACTAACCCTCCCTAAATATCCATATGACTTCCCTCGCTTGTACATTCTTTTAAAGTCCGCACTTACACTTTTAATGACTAGAAATATGTTCATAATTAAACAAAACCTTGCAAGATTACACGCCATTAGCTTCATTATGCCTCGCTTCTATAATATTATAGTACCATGCCAAAATCCTAATTATATTATAGTACCATGCCAAAATCCTAATTATGAGAATATCTTCGGTGTTTAATATTAAGTAATTGCAAATATCTAACTAATAATCGCTAAATAAATATTCAAAATGTTGGATAATTTGATTTAAATAAACCTGGATCTCTTTAACACACTTTCAGAATCTTTTGTATCACTAACTATTTAGCTCAATCATGAACTACCTAACAAAAATTGGCTTAACGAGGATCCGATTTTTATACCCTATAATTACACACACAGTAAACTGAATTTGGATATAAATCTCTATTGTGGTAAACTGTTTGATTTCTCATTGGCATTTTATCGAACACCTTCCATGCGTGTCCTTAACTCGGTAAACATATACACACAACCTCAACGGCTTTAAACCCAACAGAACCCAGAAAACAGAATTAGGTGAAGAAGCGCTTACGCGAGCAAAAGCAAAAGTTCAATCCAGTTCAGTGAAATGAAGGCGACAGACAAATGTATATAAAGAGAGAGAGAGGTGAAGAAGCGCTTACGCGAGAAAAGCTACAAGCTTTGAGAGATATGGAGTTGTTGAAGTGTCACCGAGAAAAGCTACAAGCCCGGTGATGGCAGAGGAAAAGTGTCGATCTGATTAAAATCAGATTTTCTCCTAAATTGATAAAATCCTAAAAATATTTGACCATGGGCAGCCCGATGTCTATATGGTTTTGGCCCAGTTTGACCGTGGACAAATGGATCTTCCGCCCAATTGGACCGTCTTATTTTCGGGCGAGACCATAACCCGTCCACAATGATTCGGACTGGGCCAGACCATGGACGGACCATTTGACAGCTCTAGATGAATATTAGTTAATGTAATTAGTATGGTATAAAACACAGTTGTAACTTGTTCCTGTAAATAATTTTTTTTTCAAACAACTTTAATAGATTAGTTTAGCATATCCAGTTTTGAGGGATATTGTTTACATATGTTATATAAAGTGGTTCAGTACAAATTTTTCGCGCTAGATTATCCGCTTTTACATTTACGTTTCGAAAAACAAGAGATAGTGAGAAGACATTTTTTTTTATCTAGCTAAATTTTCTCTAAATATGTTATAAATGCAGATTCTCGTTAGAGAAAAAAACCATTTTCACCAGATCTGAGCAGTCAGTTAAGAATGCTACCTCTCGTTTATCAGCTTCAATTATATACTTCATCGTCCAGTGTGTAAAGAAGTTAGACTTTTTTAAAGATCGGCAGTTCCCATAACTAACTCGAAGACAGCAAACAAATGAACAATACCAACCTGAACATTTCTCAATATTGAAATAAACTGTTACTATCTATTTTATATTTTATCTTTACTTTGTCACTAGTTATTGCTGTCGGTGTCACTAGTTATTTAAGTATTAAAAACGTTTACAGTAGTTTTCTGAAGGCATAATAAGAGAATACACATATATATAATTTTGACATATAGTATATTATGTAAAAATCTTATTACCGTATAAATATGTCAACGGTTGGTAGGTGGAATTAGGTGGCATTACTTGAAGGCAAAATACAAAAACTTGGAATTAAATATTTAAAGCGTTAAAGATCAGCAATATTAAATAAAATATGCTAAACGATAATGATTACGATCATAAATTTACTATTACTAGTATAGTTTTTAAAACTATGTAGGTGAGTCCTACTTCACGTGGTAAACGGACCCAGTGCCACGTAAGCAATCGAAGGATGCATTACCGTTTCGTAAAATCTAATTGTAATCTCCTCTCAGCCAATCATAAGCATATGCCCACGTGGGATAATGGGCCCTATCACGAGCCCAATGTTACAAGTCAGCAAAACTGAAACCAGCACGTCGTTTAGATTAAGGATAACATATTTTAAATCATTTAAATATTTCTAAATTTTGTCATATTGATTTACTGTATTATTATTTCTCACTCTTTTTTCTTATTTTTTTTAATGTGCAATATTTTTACTTTTTTCTTTTCTTCATCTTCTTCTTCTACTCATCAATTCTCACGGTGTAAGCACAATTAAGCGATCCCATGAATACAGAAACATGTCAATTTTAACAAAAAGCAAAAAGTAACATTCGTAAATTGATTGATTTTTGAATATCTGTAATCAAACACATAAAACAAAACCCTGTCCATCATTTTAGGTCATTCCGTGACAATATTTATATAATTCAATTTCCTTGATTTCCCTCTAGATATTTTTTTTACTTATAAATATTTTAATGTCCCTCTTTCTATTTTTTGGCTCTTGTAGCGTTTTATATATCTTCACCTGCCTATCTTCTCCCCTCCATCATCTCTCTAATATCTCCCTATAACAATCTAACTCTTTAATCATTTTCATATATCATGGGTGATCATAATAGCTCTCAAGCATCTTACATCCACTTGGTACGTTTTTTTGTATCATCAATCTTTTAATCTTCTTGTCAAATCAATCTCTGATCTTGATATATATTTTGTCTCTTTACCGATGCTGATCATACGTTATACGCTCGTATCATCATCATGTCTAAACTATTGGCTGCAGGTGCATCATTTGATAGAAGAATGTATAGTATTCAACATGGGCAAAGAAGAGTGTATGGATGCTCTGTTCAAGCATGCTAATATCAAACCTATCATCACTTCCACAGGTACACATACACACACACGCATATTAATTTGTATATGGAATGATATATATATATATATATATATATATGTATGTGTATATATATAAGATAAGGAGTGGAGAACTTATTAATTTTCCAGTGTGGAAGGAGCTAGAGAAAGAGAACAAAGAGTTCTTCGAGGCATACGAGAGAAGACGAGAAGAAATACCGACCGAGAAAGAGACAGCTCGAAGAATCAGAGATTTGCTTTCACGAACTACAATCTAAGATCATCACACCTACATTTACTTACATACATTCACATACACATCTATATTATTATAGGCATGTGTATGTATATGTATGATCCGTTTTTATGTACTTATTAGACATATGTATTGTAATTTTCATTAGGAATTAATAAATTCACCAATGGGAATATCTCTTTTTCATTTCCATAGGTTTTTTTGTATTTTTTTTACGATATACTGTGTTGTTTCAAAATATAAGATGTTTAAGATCATTTATTTTTCATTAATTATTTGTTTTTTATTAAAAATATTATTTATATTTAACTAAAAAAAATTTAACTACAAATTATTAAATATATATTAAAATTTGCATAGAAATTTGCAAACATTTTATATTATGAAATAAAATAAAAATTTTAAAATATTTTATATTTTGAAACAGAATAAATAATTTATTTACATATTTTCCAATTAGATAGTGTTTTTATATTATTTATATTTTTGATACAATTAAGTATTATATATTTACTTTTTCTATTTATTTTATTCATATGCATTTATCTTTATTATTTGTGAATAAATTTGGTAATAATATTTGTTTTACTAGTCAAAAACTCAAACACTGCGGTTAAAGTAATTTAATCTGGTATCCGATTTCAGAAATAGTGGTCAAAATTAAAACATAATTAATTTCGGACTTGTTTTTATCTCAGTACAACATACTGGCATTCATATTCTTTGACCCATATCATAATTCATAAACACTTCGAATTAATCATATGATCAGTGGTCATGGATTATGACCATTACCACCATCATTAAGATTCTCGGTGTTTGGTATTAGCGTTAAATAATCTGCGTTAACCTCTTTACTTTTGTATACCTCGTCGTTAACCAGTTCGAGTCGTGTTTAATAAGAAAAGAATGAAAAACCAATGCTGGAAAAAAAAAATTGCTGGACAGAGATCGAATAGTGGAGATGCCACGCGGAAGGCACGTGGAAGCACGTGAAAATGTTCGTCACTACATAGGATTGCGTGTTAGGATTTGGTGATGACCGCTAAACTGTGGTGGCTATTTTTGTATTCTTGTCTTTTTAATTTTTGGTCAGTGTTGAAGCTAAGTTTGGTCTGTTTGGTGAAGACACTCTTCTTCTTTAATTCCGCAATTTCGGTTTATTGATTGGACCGACCCGACTGGTCCATTTACTTTTTTAGAACTAGAAGATATAGTTAGAGATGAATTATAGTGAATGATTTCTCAAGGACATGTAATTAATGGCGACTCTAGTTTTAGATCGGGATATTTTCACTTTTCATATATATTTTAAAATATTAATCTAACTTAAATGTAGTATAATTCATGTTGATTCAGTTCGAGTTGTTAATTTTTAATCGAGTGTTTTATAAAAATAAATTGGCAAACTTAAAACATTATTAAAATTTGCGGGGAAAAACGAACGTAGATATTACAAAAAAATAAACATTTTAAGAAAACAACTTCGATACAAACTGATAGAGAAGTACTCAGTTCATAGATCTCTAGTACGAATTGTTGATCTTGGACATCTGCTTTGCAAGACACTATTCCTGTTTTTTAGCAATTTATTTTACAAGGAATCGGATAAAGGATTGCCATTTTTTTTTCCTTTACACCGCTTGCCAAATTTAAAGGACAAACAAGTACTTACATGTGAAAGTCAATCAACCTTGTTTCTTAAAAATAGATTCGAATTTGGTGCCTTCTTTTATTCCCAACGCGAATAGATGATAAATGATAAATATCACAGCACGAATGAACAAAAGAGCAAACAAGAAAATGAAATGCCTAAAACGACAATGTACTTTGGAAATATCAATGAAAACGTAATGTCATGCAAGTAGTTCCAAACTCTTTGGCATGCCGTTTCAATTGTATTATTTTTTTGTTTGTTATGTAAATATATATAATTAAAAAAGATTTTCCGACGGTCCAGTTTATTTGCGTAACCTTGGCATATACTTCTACGAACGTTAACATCTCATTTGGTCAATCGGAGTGTATTCATTAATGTAGAGGGAATCAAAATTTTGTAGCCACAAGTTTACGAGTGTGAGACGAAGAAGAGTTTCAATGAACAAATCAACAAATGATGAGGTTTTGTATTTTAGTTTAATTAATAATGACTCTTTTTTTTTTTTGTATTTGAGAAATGCTGATATCATAAATTAGCGGTAACACAAGAAGGAATAACTTTTTAGATGTCATGACGATTATGATTTTTTAGAGTCGAAACTAATATGTTGAAGTAGTCATACATCAAATAAGTAGGAAACATGTTTTCAACAACTTCGAGAAAATCAAACATAAGAAAAACTAAATGCGCCAAAAAATGAAAAAATACATACATAAGTATTATCATCAGAGATTTTATCGAACTATAATAAAATTACATATAATAGTATCATTATAGAAAAAAACACATATAATTAGTAAATAATTACCTCCATTTCAACAATTTCGATGATCATATTGGGGTATCAGACAAAGTAAAGAAAACCGCAATCATCATTATCTAGATCACCACCATTGTCTTCGAACTCCCATAATTTAGTTCCATGCTTGTTTGTAACACACATGTTCACAACATTACGTGATAATCGCCATAAGACACATAATATAACTCATAACAAACACCTAGTAATATGTATGTATCTATAGTATGATGTGCTGTAGGAAAAACCTGTTAAGAGCATGACGTGCATATGAAGGTGACGAGCTCTATTATCTGCTGCATATGCTGCCAATTCCTCATCTATTGGTATATATACTTCCTGTATAAAAAAAATATATTAATTAAGGTTATATTGACTACATCGATAAATAATCAATTATATTTATCTCAATCATCCCATTAATCTTAAGTACGACTTTAAATTGGCGAATAAAGGCAAACACCCAGCAAAGACTAATTCACAACACCGATGCTGCAAGAGGTGCAACCATAACTCTTTTTTTTCCAATTATTTTATCCCATTTTTCAATCAAGTAATCGTTCTCGCGAAAACTTTCAATTAATGTACATATTTTATATGCGGACACCCTAATTGTAGTATCTACTTCTTAATCTAATTAAGGAGGAAGTGAGCGGACAATATTCATTTCACACAATACCAAAGAAAAGTAATAGCCCATTTTACTTGTTCTAAAAGCCCAACAGAGACTAAGTGTTTAGTGTAAGGTGATGGTGCAAGGACTAAGCAAACGGGAAACGATTATCCTCCATGTGTAGAGGATAATCCTCCTAAGATATTATCAACCAACACATCTTTCACATGAATCGGAAGAGTATTCCAAAAGGTTGAACACGGACAAGAAGAAAGATTTTACTAATGTCATGCATGTAGTTCAAATGCATGAAAACGTAATGTCATGCATGTAATTCCAAACTATTTGGCATGCCGTTCCAATTATATTATTTTGTTTGTTTGTTATATATATATATATATATATATATATATATATATATATATATAGAGTTTCCGACCGTCCAGTTTATTTGCGTAACCTTCGCATATATTATACTTCTTCGAACGTTAACACCTCATTTGGTTAATCGGAGTGTATTCATTAACGTAAAGAGAATACAAATTTATTAGCCACAAGTTTACGAGTATAAGACGAACAAGAGTGTCAATGAACAAATCAACAAATGATGGGGTTTTGTATTTTAGTTTCATCAATAATGACTTTTGTTTTGTATTTGAGAAATGCTGATATCATATATTAGCGGTATAAATCAAGGAGGAATACCTTTTTAGACGTCGCGACTATTAGGATTTTTAGAATCGAAACTAATTGGTTAAACTAGTCAAACCTCGAATCAAACAATGAGATTTTGTTTTCTTGTATTAATATATTAATGGATTGATGGTGTCGATGATTTAAAATTTTGGTTCTTTCGTGATCTAGGGTATTTCATTACGTACACACTAAAACAAAACTCAATTCAAAATTCTTCTGCAAATACAATTTAGTTCTACAAATTAATTCAGAAATAAAGCAAAAGTAACATCGTCAAAATCAAAATCATATATGATATATCCAGTAGTTTTGTCCACGGCGAACTTGTACACTATGCAAACTATATGTGGACAGTACGATAAGCAAAACAACTAAACCAGTCTCGATGTAATATTCTTTTCATGATCTTTATAAGCCCAAACATAATAGACGGCCCATTAGGCGTGAAAGATCATGAAAGAACCATCTCACCTGTTTTTAAATTATACTAGATGAGAATCCGCGCTATGCTGCGGAATATATATATATATTTTTAATGTTTTAATATTTTCTTTATGTTAGATATAATTTTAAATTTTAAATTGTTTTGTAATTATTGGTGTCTAAAACACCAATTCAGTAGTTTTTGAGGTAAATTTTTGCATCCGTTGAGCAATCATATGACCAAATCTTGATTTAGTACATGTTTTAAAACAATCTATATTTTTCAATCTATTTAATCTTAAATATCAAGTCTTTTTGTTGAATTATATATGCTTGCACTTACGTCTCCACTTACGTCTACAAATGATGTCGGGTTTTGGCAAAAGATTTGTCCAAATTCAAGTAGTCAATTTCTACATCTAAATAATTTTATAAATAATTTGATTTTGTTTTTATTTTAACAAATTAGAAATCTATATGTCAATATTAAAAAAATTAAAATGATGGTGTGTATTATTTGTTTTAATTTGATTGGTTGTCTTTTTAAAATAATGTGTTTTAATGAAAAAATGATGTGGCAAGCTGGAGAGCTGATGTGTCAAGCTGGAGAGCTGATGTGTATTAATCGAAATGTTTTCATTGGATGATGATTTTAATGATGTGTCAACCTGAGAACAGCCCAAAATGCTGAGGTGTCAGGCTTGAAGACATTCTTAGTGTTTTTATTGTATTGATTAACAAAATTGCCATTTTGATTTAATTTTGAAATTTTTATTTTATTTTTTAAAACCTAAACAAAAAACGTAAAACCTCTTTTGAGAATCTGAGTTTGGGACATTTTCTCTCCGTCGATTTTTTTAAAAAACCTAGAAAACTCTCTCCCTCCGGCGACGAGTTCTCAGGTGACGAGTTCTTCTTCTTCTTCTTCTCTGGCGACGAGTTCTTCTTCTTCTCCTTGTCGGCGAGCGTCTTTTTCTTCTTTTTCTCTTTGTTCTCCGGCGAGCGTCATCTTCTTCTTCTTCTCCTTGTTCTCCGGCGAGCATCTTCTTCTTCTTCTTCTTCTTCTCCTTGTTCTCCAGCGAGCGTCTTCTTCTTTTTCTGTCTTCTCCTTGTTCTCCGGCGAGCGTCTTCTTCTTCTTCTTCTCCTTGTTCTCCGGTGAGCATCTTCTTCTCCTTGTTCTCTGGCGAGCGTCTTCTTCTTTTTCTGTCTTCTAACCCGATTGGTTCGTCTTCGTCGACGACGATACTTGCCGCCACCAACTGGTTCGTCTTCTTACCCGATTTTGCAAACCTAAATTTTTGCAAACGACATTTTTTGGACGTAATTTCGCCTGATTTTTTGGGCGTGATGTTTCGCCGGATTGATATATGTCACAGATTTAATTTGTAAATTCCAGTTTTGTTTATTAGTACCCGCAGATTTAATTATAATTATGTTTGTTGATTACAAATTTATTTGTTTGTTGTTACAGATTTGTTTGATAATTTATGTTGTTTACTCACATAATTGTTAAGTAGTACTCACAGATATGTTTATGAGTACTCACAGACTTGTTTGAATCTTCCGGACATTGTCTATATATGATTGCAAATTTGTTTTGTTTTTAATTGCAGAGTTATTTATCGTTGCTCGCATATTTGTTTTGTTTTTTATTGCAAATTTGTTTGCAAAATTTATGTTAGTTGATTACAGATTTTTTTGTTCATTGTCGCAGATTTGTTTGAGAATTTATGTTGTTACATATTTTTTTGTTCGTTGTCACAGATTTGTTTAGTAATTCTACAGATTTGTTTAGTAATTCCTACAGTTTTGTTTAGTAATCCTACATATTTGTTTAATAGTACTCATAGATTTGTTTAGTAGTACTCACAGATTTGTTTGAATATTCTGGACATTGTCTTTATATGATTTCAGATTTGTTTTGTTTTTTGCAGAGTTATTTATTTTTGTTTGATTTTCAAACTAAACTTATCTTTTTGTGTATATGTAGAAACGACGTCTTACCTTCGTGGGCCTCCTCGACAATATGAAAAAGGAAAATCTCCTATGCAAAAAAGAAGCATGAACCATAGTTACTTTTTGAGTAACTTTAAGATCTTCCAAGAGAAAATAGGAGAAGATATGTGGATTTAATTGAAGGAATTATCTCTTGGGATATTTCTTAAGTTTTTTTAAAGCAAGTATATATGGTCAGTCCAGATGGTACATTACTTCCTCACGAATCAGTTGACAATCGATGCCAGACATGAGTTTTGGTCTGTTATTGATGGTCTACCAATAAGATTTTCTCTGCATGAATTTGAAGACATCACATGACTAAATTGTGATCCATTTGACCCATTGGACAATTTCGATGTTGACCATAAGGAGTTTCGAAAGGAAATGAAATTTCTTTCAATGGATGAACCTAATTTGGATGAGTTTAAATCGGTTTTTTACCTTTAGGAAGAGAAGGGTTAGAGTGTTGAGAAGAAAATGATGTTAGGAAGGTTAATTATCCTACATGTTGGAATATTTGGCATTAATCACGGATCGAGGATACTTTTGAGTAGTGCCAAAAGAGTGTTAGATCCAGATAGTTTTGAAAAATATCAGTTGGGGAGAATGGGTTTTTCTTATTTAGTAGACTCGATTAAAGTTGTTACCTACAAATCGAACAATTACACATTGCATGGATGTATTCATGTTTTGTTCATATGGTTGTTTGAATCTGTTTCTTGTTTAGGATAATTGTATGGCAACAGAAAGGCAATCACTTCGGGTCCACCACTACTGAACTAGCTAGGATATCGTACGCGATTCAGATTTGTAGACTTTATAGCAGATGAGAAGACTGCAGATGAAAATGTATGAAATACTATAGATTTGTTTTGAAATACTACAGATTTGTTTTAAAATTATGATTAGTGACCACAGACTTGTTTTAATATGTTCACAGACTTATTTGCAGTTAATATGACCACATACTTGTTTTTAATATGTTCACATATTTGTTTTTCATATGACTACATATTTGTTTAATAACCGCATACTTATTTTTAATGAAGGTAGATTTCTGTATATTGATGGTTTTCTTATATAACTGTAGGTTCGTGTGAAGCATATAGTTCCAGTTTCATTAGTAAATATGTATCCTAAGTGGGGTGACGATGAAAAGAAGCGGGATCCAAAACTTCACAAGTTGATTGAGGATACAATTGAAGATCGTTTGGATCCAAATGGTTGGCCTGTAGTAGAAAAAGTTAAGAAGCTCAAACGTCAAATGCATATGAATATCAGAGAAGAAAAAGAGAGTCTTGCTGGTGATGGAGGTGTAAGTTCTAAAAATAAGAAGATCAAAAGAAATGAACAACATTAAGATGTTAGTGGTTGCTTCGTCTCTAAATTTAAATTGTAAAACAATAGTGGTTTTTAAGTTATGTTATGACACATTTTTTTTAAAATTTGTAAAGGATTATGGAGAAACCAAGAAAACTATGTTTGGAATTCTAGCGATAATGGAAAAATTAAACGGGACCATGGATAAGTTGGACAACAAAGTAGAGAAAATTGATGGAAAAATCGATTTGGTAGAGGAGACATTTAAAGCGAAGTTAGTTACAATGGCAGAAGCTATCAAAGTGAAGGGTGAAGCTGATGAAGCGAATCGTAAAACACCGGTAAGTTATGACAGATTTATTTTGTTAGTTTCACAGATTTTCAATAACCACAATTTTGTTTTTATTGGCCACCGATTTGTTTTCAGTAACCACAATTTTGTTTTTATTGGCCACATATTTGTTTTAGATACCACTGATTTGTTTTTAACTACCAGTTTTGTTTTTATTGGCCACTGATTTGTTTTCATTAACCACAGTTTTGTTTTTATTGGCCACCAGATTTGTTTTAGATACCACATATTTGTTTTCAATTACCAGTTTTATTTTTTTTACCACAGATTTGTTTTCAATGACCACAGTTTTTTTTGTTTGTTTTTAATGGCCACATACAGATTTGTTTTTAATGACCACAATTTTGTTTTTAATGGCCATATATTTGTTTTGAATGTCTACAGATTTGTTTTCAATGACCGCAGATTTGTTTTTAATTACCACAGTTTTTTTGTTATTTACCACATATTTTTTGTTACTTACCACATATTTGTTTTCTCTTTTTGGTTTTCCAGCATATGGATGCTGCAATGACCATGTTTCGCAAAAGTTCTATGCGTACTCCGTCATCTTTCCGCAATAGGGTAGGCTTCATGGATCAATTGTTCATGAGTATGTTGATCTTGGATTACAAGCATTACAAGCCAAAGAAGTTCATATTTGATAAATCGTATAGGTTCCATTTTAATGGTGATGCGCCTGTTCACTCGGCGACAAAGAAGAAATGACGGTTTGATATTGATAATTTGTACGCTTGTCTAAGTGTGAAAGGTGATCATTGGGTTGCTCTAGACATTAACTTCCCAAAGAAGAAGATATACATATATGACTCCATCCCGACTGATGCGAAAGACAAGGAAATCCTTACGGTATGTGAGGCTTTCCGTCGAATGCTCCCTACATTGCTAAATGTCATGGTACCTGATACAGATCGCAAGCCGAGCACTGCTCAATTCGAGATTTACAGGTTCAAGAGTGGTGTTCCAATAAATGAGAATCCAGGGGATTGCGGCGTATACACTTTAAAGTACATAGAGTGTTTAGACTTAGGATGAAAATTCGATGGCCTTAACGATGGGAACATTCAGGCTTTGCAGGAGAGATTAGCAGCTGAGCTGTTTGAGGAAAATTCCATATTTGAGAGAAGATACGATGATGTCTAATCCTTTGCCTCGTCGTACAGAGATAGAAGTCCCTCAGCTCCAAGATATCTCAGTATGAATCTATTTATGGTTTGGTTTAGGATTTGGCGGTGGTTGCAGATTTTTTAGACATTACCTTGGTTTTAGTATTTTAATGTAAGAATGTTATGTTACTACAGACTTATTTGCGGTTTACTACAGACTTATTTGCGGTTACTACAGACTTATTTGTCAGTCAGTCAGATGTTACAGATTTATTTAATTTCGGATTGGTATGTGACTTGCACACTTTTATTTTCAGGTTTTTAGACTACACACAATATAACGTGTATAACGTTACTACATATTTTTTTAGTAATTATTATGTTGTCACAATAACACATAAGTTTAGAAAATTCAAAGAATTACAATTACAATATCAGTTTACAACGACATACACTATTTCATCGAGTTTATGCCATCACCCAAGTTTAACGATCACAACAACACACATAAGTTTAGAAAATACAACATAAGTTTTACGATTATCACCTTTACGATTATGTCCAATTTCATTACAACTCTATTTCATCGAGGTTATGCCATCTTACATGTTTTACGATTATGTCCAATTTCATTACAACTGATACATGTGTGTTATTTCCAAGCTTTTTTTTCAAGGCTGTTTCAAAGACTGATTTAATACTTGTCTTTTTAGGCCTACCTCATTGTTGCCTCGGAATAGGTGGCGAACAAAATTTTGTCGCAACACGGTCTGGTATTGGTAGTGCAAAATCCCTCGGCATGATGGCGGTTGAATAAGAGTTGTACAAGTTGATCTTGTGAAAATAGGAATGACAAATTGAAATACGAGAGATCTTCTACTTTCAGCCGCTGCTATTGCGTGCACACATGATAACTTCTCCAAGTCAAACATCTGACATGAACACTTTTTCTCTCTCAAATTTACAACATGTATAGATGATCCGCTTGTCACTTGCAATTGACAAGCATCAAAATCTTGAACACTTAGAAGCTTCGCATATTCTACACGTCTCTGCCAAAACATTAACATTGACATTAAATCTGCAGCAAGCCCAATGAAAACTCTGCATTAAAAAAGTCAACAAGTCTGTAAACAGTGGCTGCTTTTTTCACCAGACCAATATATTTTTATACACATGGTATGTGCATATCCCACGACTAGACCTCGGATATACCGTTGAGATAATGGCAAGGTCTTCGTCATCGGGAATCATACAACTGAGATGTTTGAAGAACCATTCCCACGATTCATCGTTTTCAGTATCAACCACCGCAAAAACAATAGAAAATATCTGAAAAATTACCGTCTTGAGATGTAGCGGTAAGAAGTGTCCCTTTGTATTTCCCTTGCAAAAATGTACCATCAACAACCACCACTTTTCGCATGTATTGAAATTCATTGATGTTTGCACTAAATGCTAAAAACAAATACTTAAATCTTTGATTTTCATCAACTTCAAGTCGCGTATGTGTTCCAGGATTTGCTCTCTTTATTATCTATAAGTATGCATGAAGTAGCTCATATCCATTTTCAGGACTGCCTGTGACCAGAGTTCTAACATGCCTTAATGTCCGATAGACCTTCCAATATTGTATCTACACCACAAATCAGCAACAAAGAGATCACGAAAAAATATTTTATCAGTAAATAAATTTAAGACAATTAAATATGAGAGACCAAATAAATTTGCAACAATAGACAGTAATTTAATTTGAAATCGTTTACTTAGAGCCTCAGCAACATGCATTGGCATCGGTTGGTCCAACTCCACCAACAAAATCCTTGTATAACACTGCAACTATCTCATGAGTTGTTTGTCGGGATCTTGTAGAACGCTCTGTAACTAAACATGTATGTTCCACGACATACTTTCGAACATAAAATTTTGGATAATCTTCTAAGGGTGTAGCTCGTACTTTCCATGTACATCTTTTCACCCAACACTTGACAGTCAATAGGAATGGTGTTGATTTGTATACATCGAAATCAAATTTTTGTACCACAACTATATGCTCTTTCGTGTCATAATATTGACTGAAAGTTATATGCACAAAACTCATTTCTAACTTCGCAAATTCAACATTTTGAGTTCTTTCACTTACAAATACCAGAAAACCTCTCATCACATGTAAATTTGATTTTTCTTCTTCTATTTCTTCTTCAGCCACCATCCCATACGTTACAAAATTCTCATCACCAGAATCTGTTCTGTCAGAATCATCACAATAATCGAATCTGGTTGCATCACCCTCTTCATCGTCATCTTCATCTTCCTTCTTCAAATCTTCATCGTCCTATTTAGGTCTTCTATTACAATCAACAAAATTGTCCTCAATTTCCTATTTCGATTGATCTGAAACTTTATCTTTCACTTCCACATACAATCGAACCATATCTGCTTTCGATTGCCCGAAAAAACTTTGGAATTGTCGACAATTAGCAACATACACAGGAGGTGTATCTTGAGGTAATTTCTGCATAATCTTCTTAAGAAACATGTAGCTCAATTCGACATCCAAAAATCTCTTATCCAACGCATAATCCTCATACACCATTTCAATGAAATCCTCATACCGCGTGCTATCATCAGCTGTTAACATTCGAGATCCTCGTTTATTATCAACGACAAACAACCATCTGCTTCTTTCAAACATCCATTTCCCACATACAGGAATAATCTTCTCCATCTTGAAGTAGATGCAGATGAAAACGAGATGGATTAGAAGATAATGATGAAAACGAAAACGAAAGGAGGAAAGAATTGAATTCGAATATGAGAAAGCGATGATTTAAGAAAATACAAGAAAAGGAATAAGAAGAAACGAGAATGAGAGGAGGAAGATGATAAGGTAAGGATGAGAGATAATAAGGTAAAAAGGAACGATTATGAGAGGATGAAGAACATTCACTAGAAGATAAGGTAAGGATAGTCAATTTCGTTGATTACGATCAAACCCTAAGTCATACGGTCTAGTTTTCTCAATCTTAGATATTAGCAAACAAATCTGCGGTATCTGAAAATAAGTCTGTGAAAATAAATCTGCGGATAAAGGGTATCAACAAGTCTGCAGGATTAAGTCTGCGACCACTAAAAAGTTAGTTTAGTGATGATTAAATCTGCCAGCACTTCAATCGAACAAATATGCGATGATGGAAAATGTCAAAACAAGTCTGCCATCAAGTTGGATAAAACTGCGATCACTAAGAGTCAGTCTAGTCATTATCTTTTCTGCAAACAACTCTGCAACAACTAACAAACTTATATAAGTCTGCAGTAACTAATAATAAGTTTGCAATAACTAAATCTAAAATAAGTATGCGATGCAAAAATAAGTCTGCAGGAAAAATATATCTGCAAAACAAATCTGTGGGAGAAAGAAAATCTGCGGTGTCCTCATAAAAATCTGTAAGATAAATCTGCGGCAGCTTATAAGAACAAATCTGCAGATAAAATCTATGACATAAATAAATATGTAAAACAACTCTGTGGTTCAAAAAAAAATTTGCAAGTAGAAAAATATGCGATAACTATGTAAACAAATCTGCGACAGATTTGTCTTACAGATTTATTTGAAATTCGCCGACACAGTGGCAAACATGTAAATATTTACGGATTTTTTGAAAATATCAGCAACTTTTGTCACGCTGGCATTAAAAAATTTAATGGGATTATCGTAATAATTTTTTTCCAAACAAAGTTTAGAAAAGATATTTTAGGAATTAAAAAAAAGAAAAACACTCTTATTATTTCTAAAAAATAGAGATTATTCTAATTATTAATCCCCATATATAGGTTATTCTAGTTATCCTCTTTTTTTTAAATCCCTCCTTAACTCATCCGTTGGTGTTGGTGTTCGAGTTTAGCAAACTTATGGCATCTCTGGCCAAATTTCACAACTGTCACCAAACATCAGCATCAACTATTGATTACACAATTTCGTGAATTCACGTAGTTGATTCTGAAAACTAGGGTTGAAGCACATAGGATTGCATATTGATCATGAGTTACGGAGAATTTTTTTGCTATGTCAAATTCACATCTTCTGTTCAAAAACAAACACATACCAACTCTTTAAAGACTTGTTGTTAAAGATGGTGTCACTGTCACTTATAAACTTTGTTTGGTTTTCTTTTTCACTGTCTATCATCATACCCCCACAAAAATTATTAGTTGTTTAATTAGATTATGAAATTAGCTAATCCCTTATTTCATAGTTAATGCAAATTTTTTTTTTTCCAAGAGCTTGCAAGGTTCCTGCGGGTAAGTTAAAACGTGAGGGTTCAAATAATATTAGCTAATCCCTCGTTTCATAGTTAACAGAGATCGAGAGTAGAATCAACGAAGCGATTGAGAAATGCAAGAAGGAGATATATACGAAATGATGCCCTAAACCAGAATAATGATAAAGATAAAAAAAAGTAAACAATTATAAATACCATCTTTAGACCTAATTAAATCCCTAAAACTGTAAAAAGGGTTAGCGAGCCGCTCTCATCAACTTCTCCATGGACGAATTCGTCGACAAATTAATCTTCTTCTTATCCTTTTGGCTTTCTTCACAAGGATCACTCTTTAATCTCTGTTTCTCAATTAATGATTTCTTCACAAGTATGTAAGATTTTTTTTTTGAAGTTAGTAGAATTCTGATTAGATCTTTTGTACCTCCTACGGGGATGAAATTGCTGTCACTGGAGGGTAGTGATGCAGCCATTCCAAAAAGCTGGTAAATTGATTGATATTTTTTGTTTTTGGGTATGTATGTGTAAGATGTGTTCTTGTCATGTTGATGATATTATCAAATTAATGCAGTGACATTGGGAGAATTATGGTTAAGGGATATGACACTGGGGTTCCTCATGATGTTGTCGAGAGCGCGTTGAGAAAACATTTCTCTTCATGTGGAGAGATCACTGATGTTTATATTCGAATCAACTCAATTTTTTTTATTTTTTTTTAGATTTGTATATGTGTAATATGTTTATCATCTCCTGTAATACAATTATTGCAGTTCCGCTGATTTAAGAGTTGAAGGATATGACCCTTCGCTTGGTGATGATGAAATCAAGAGCGCTTTGACTAAACTTTTCTCTTCATATGGAAAGATCGATTATGTCTTCATATTCAAGGGGTTTGCTGACAACCATTTTTCTTAACTTTCAAGTTATTTATAAGTGCTAACTAAAGATGTATCTTTGTTGATTTTTACAGCTCAGCTCTAGTGTCTCTTTGGGAAGAAGACGCAGCAGTGAAGGCGCCCGAACTTAATCGGAGCGACATGGGAGGACGCAAAGTAGTTGTTCGGCTTCTTTCTGGTTTGGAAAAATCCACCCACTACAAACGCCGCCAGAAAGGGCGGACCTGTTCTAGCCGCGCCGACCGTATTCCCCGAGGTACATAAATTTAATTCTTGATTTTTGATTCTTGGCAACAAAGTAAAAACTTTCGTGCTTTATTTTATATAAGAAGGCTAAGACGTCTGCGGAGTAGAAAGCTCTCTCTTACGAGAAAGACAAACTCTTTGGTGTTTTCTGTCTCGATGTGATACAATGCAACCTTTCTCTTTCTCTCTATTACTTCTTATGCTTTATGTCGAGATGTGATACAATGCAACCTTTCGCTTTCTTTCTAGTACTTCTTATGCTTTCTGTCTCGATGTTAAAATAAACTAGATAATCATCATCTCCCGTCATTATTACTTAAGTATGATGTTTATGTCTGGATGTTTAAAGTAAAGCTCAGTAATCAATATCCGCCTTCATTATTACCCAAGAGTATGAACCGTATAATTCCACTGATTATGTAAGACAAAAAAGCATTTTCCATTAATGAACATTTAGTAATCCCATATCGTTTATGTACATAAGCTCTTAGAACATGTTATAGCTCTGAGTAGCGTGTTATAGCTTTGAGTACCGAGATCATTTTCCAAGATCATGAATCTCTTTCTCGAGTCCGAGTTGAAAGAGGTAGTGATAAATTGAAAGATTGTTGTTTTATTTTTCTTACTCCCTAAGTTGCGATTACAATTGCATATATTATTTATAGAGAAACATAAGTTTAACATATTGTATCCTTGATTTGCTTAGCCGTCTTTTGACTATCACGTGGCGTCGCTATCATCACAAGATCCAAGAACCTCAAAATAATTTCCAGTCGTTACTACTGTACTACTTGATGATAAGGATTGCTCTGCTAATCTTCTGATTTTGTCTTTTGTTGCAGGTAGCCGTTTGACGGGGATGAGCTCTTCTGTGGGCTTCGGTGATGATTGTGTTGAGTTGGACTTTGGTATCTTCAGGCCTTTTTGCAGAGTTGTGTCGTTTTGAGCTGTAGAGTTTATACTCCCCCTCAAACTTGGAGTAGGTGAGACATCGACACCAAGTTTGAATAGAAGAGATTTGACTGCGGCCGTTGGAAGAGATTTTGTAAATTTGTCAGCGAGTTGCAGATGAGCAGGAATATGATTGACTATGATTTCGTTAAAAGCAACCTGCTCTCGCACATAGTGATAGTGAGTAGCAAAATGTTTTGTTCGAGCGTGATAAGCCGGATTAGCAGTCAAGTAGACCGCAGAGAGATTATCACAAAAGAGCTCGGGCAGTTCAGATTAAGAAATACCCAGCTCTTTGAGCAGATTGACTATCCATGTAATCTCTGATGTTGTGTCAGACATAGATCTATATTCAACCTCTGTGGAGCTCTAGGAGACTGTTGGTTATTTTCTCGAGGACCACGAGATGATATTGTTGCCGAGAAAAGTGCATAAACCACCAGTGGAGCGACATGTAATGTGGCAACCAGCATAGTCACTATCACTATAAGCTCTCAACTTGCAATTTGTGTCATTGTTAAACGAAATTCCCATGGTAGTGGTTCCTTTTATGTACCTTAGGATTCGTTTAAGCAGATGGAAGTCTGATACTGTAGGCGCGTGCATCTTCTGACACACATAATTGACAGAAAATTGAAGATCTGGTCTGGTAAAAGTCAAATACTACAGTTTCTCCGCCAAGCTTCAAAAATATTTTGGATTTTCAAAGAGATCAGACTGATAAGAGACTTTATCTAGCTGTAGCGGTAATGGTGTTGCTACTGGTGAACAGTCAGACATGGCAGTAGTAATAAGTAGGTCTTCTGCATATTTTTGCTGAGACAGGAAAAGGCCTTTAGGATGAAATTGTGCCTGAATTCCAAGAAAATAATGTAGTTTTCCCATGTCCTTAATCCTGAATCTCTTGTTGAGCTCACTTAGAAGATTGGTGACTAGAGTAGAGCTGCTGCCTGTAATGACTATATCGTCGACATACAGAAGAAGCAGGATAACATCTTTGTTCCTGAGACAAACAAAGAGCGAGGGATCTGGAATACTGCAGACAAACTCAAATTCAAGTAAAAAATTGCTAAACTTATCAAACCAAGCACGTGGAGACTGTTTAGTCCATAAAGTGACTTATGTAACAGACACACATGTTCAGGATGTGCTTTATCAACAAAACCAGTTGGTTGCTTCATGTAGACTATTTAAGTAAGATCTCCATGGAGAAAGGCGTTTTTAAAATTCATTAGCTTCAGTTCCCAATTCATAATAGTAGCAAGATGAAGAACGGCCCTGACAGTTGCTGATCTGATCACAGGACTGTATGTCTCAAGGTAATCAATTCTTTCTTCTTGATTGTAATTTTGAGCCACTAGTCTTGCTTTAAACTTATCCAACGACCCATCAGCATTGAGTTTAACTCTAAACACCCATTTAGAACCTAAAACATGCATCTTTGGTGAGAAAGGAACGAGAGACCAAGTATGTGTTTTAGAACAATTTCCTATTTCCTCAATCATAGCAGCAGTACATTGTGGATCTTTCAAAGGTTCAGGGACTATTTTTGGTATAAAATATGCCACTTTATGTGTAAGAAAAATATATCGTTGATTGGGCTTGATAATGTTGCAGGTAACATGCTGGAATCTGATTGCACTGTGCAAGGAGATGATGAGGAAGTGCTGTTGCTAATAGAAACAAGATCAAAGCTTGCCGTACACTCAGAACACTCCTCACCATTCATAGAGTGTTGCTCAAATGTTGCAGCATGTTCTTGAGGAAGAATAGTTTGTAAGGGAGAAACACAGATTGATTCTCTTACTGTGGGTTCCCCCTCTTTAGATATTGTGAAAAACTGGTTTGCAGGTACTGAGTTGTTGGGAGAGTAATGAACGGATGGTGAAGGAATGTATGTTCCAGATGTTGATTCAATAGATTCTTCAGGTACTTGAGGAGAGGAAACAGTGAAACCTTTAAGCCAAACAGCAAACATAGGTGTAGGAGAAAGGTTGTGCAAATGACCATATGTATCTGTGAAGAGAAATGATGCTTCATCAAAGAGCAAATGGCGGCTTAAATACACTCATCCTGTAGGTGGATACAAGCAACGATATCCCTTGTATTTTTCAGTGTAGCCCACAAAAATGCAGTTGAGTGATCTGGGATCAAATTTGTTTTGAGCATATGCCCGGAGAGTAGGAAAGCATGCGCATCCAAAAGTTTTCAAGGCAGAGTAATCTGGAGATTTACCAAACAGAGCTTCATATTGACTGATTTTGCATTCAAGAGCTGTTGTAGGTAGAAGATTACTGAGGAAATTGGCTGTGAAGAAAGGTTCAACCCAAAATTATTGTGGTACTTTGCTTTGGAACATTAGAGTAAGTCCCATTTATGTAATTTGTCTGTGTTTTCTCTCTGCCAATCCATTTTGTTGAGGTGTATGAGGACAAGAGATGAATTGTTGTATACCAGAATTTTGTAAGTGAGTTAAAAAACTCTTACTTGTGAATTCGCCTCCACCATCACATTGAAAAATCCCTATTTTTGTTTGCAAAAGATTTTCAACAAAACTCTGAAACTTGATGAACATTGCACAGAAATCTGATTTCCTCTTTAATGGATAGAACCAACAGAACCTTGAGAAGTTTTCGATGAAGATTACATAAAACCAGAAACCTTGAATAGAGGATACATGAACTGGACCCCATAGATCACAATGAACTCTTTCTAGGGGTCGTGAAGCAGTAAAAACAGAAGAAGAAAATGACAATCTTGAACTCTTCCCAAGCCGACATGATTCACACACCTTGCTGGTACTTTTATTGATTTGGATCGCCTTATTTGTTGATAGAAGTTGGAGAACTTGAGGGTTTGGATGTCCTAAACGGTTGTGCCAGACCTCATCAATCGTCTTAACTTGTCTGGTAGAGTAGAACGTCTGAAACTTTGGGTTTTCCAACTTGTAAAGACTCTCACTTGTTCTTCCCATTGTCAGAACTTTGTGTGTTGCAATGTCCTTGACAAGAACACCATCAGAATCAAAAGTAAAAGAGCAGGGATAATCTTTTGTTAATTTATATACTGACAATAGTGACTTGGCAATATCAGGACATACCAATACATCATTTAGAAGAAGAGTACCTTATGTGGAGGGAAGTTGTGCAGAACCAATGTGAGTAATGGGTAATAAATTACCATCACTTGCCACTATCGTGTCATTACTATAATAAGGTTGTGTCTGATGTAGGCGCTGAATGGTGTTAGTAATATGTGTTTTTGCAGCCGAGTCTGGATACCAGCCGTGTTCATCAGAGACATCAGTAATGTGCAAAGCTAAAAACACAGCAGCAGCAGCTTCAGATTGTTGATAGCTGTTATCAAATCTATACCAACATTTTGATGCTTGATGACCTTGTTTGTCACATATCTGACATGTTATTCTTTCACCAGGAGTGGTTAAAGAAGAAGATAAGTCAGGAAATGAGAACTGTTGATGAAATCCACGTCCTCTGGTTGAATAGTTTCCATGGCCTCTGTCTCTAGCACTCCTTCCATAAGACTGGCCACGACCTCTGCCTCTGAATGTGTGAAAAGCTAGATGTGGAGAGACATCAAAGATAACAGCATAACGTTGAAGTCGGTCGTCATATCCTTTTAGACGAAAGACAACCTCTTCATAGGTTGGACCAGGCAAACAATCCAAAGAGCTTTCCAGAGAAGTTTTCAGAGGTTCATATTCACGAGTAAGACCATGAATCACGACAAAAAGTTTCATCTTTTCTGCAACAGGACTTCCTACTGAGGCAAGTTGGTCACAAATATTTTTAAGGATGTGCAAATACTCATCCACGGTTTTTCCTTCCTTTGATAGACCATGGAGATGACTTTGAAGCTCAAAGACACGAGAAGAGGAAATGCGATTAAAGTGATTTGCGAGATTTATCCATACCTCATGAGATGTTGCAGATCCAATCACAACACTGAGAATATCCTCAGTTAGTGAGCCAAGAAGCCATGCCTTGACAACATGGTCTGAAAGACTCCATGCTTGATAATCAGGATTTGAAGTCGTAACAGTTTGACCATCAATGTGAGGAACAAGAATGTTGTTTTGTGGTGTAGAGATCTCACCAGTGAAAAAGCCAAGAAGTCCTTGCCTAGAGAGAAACGATTCGAATTGAGATTTTTAGAGGATGTAGTTGCATTCTGTGAGTTTCACAGTAACACAGTTTGAGATATTTAGAGATGGATAAGAGTAAAGCTCTATAGGTTGTTCCATAGCTCTGATACCATGAAAGAGGTTGTGATAAATCGAAAGATTGTTGTTTTATTCTCTTACTCCTTAAGTTGCAATTACAATTGCAGAGATTATTTATAGAGAAACATAAGTTTAACCTACTGTATCCTTGACTTGCTTAACTGTCTTTTGACTATCACGTGGCGTCGCTATCATCATAGGATCCAAGAACCTCAAAATGATTTCCAGTCGTTACTGCCGTACTACCTGATGATAAGGATTGCTCTGCTAATCCTCTGATTTTGTCTTTTGTTGCATGTAGCCGTTTGACGGGGATGAGCTCTTCAGGTTTTTTTGCAGGGTTGTGTCGTTTTGAGCTGTAGAGTTTATACGAGTCCGGTAATTGTTTACGAGGTTTTTTCATTCCCTTACAAATCTAAAATCACACTTTCACCAGTCGCAGTAAAGAAGAATAAGCCTATATATATATGATATAAGGAAATCGAAGACGATGCCAAACAGATATTGAGGTCCCTATATTAAATCCTTCTTCTGTCAATTTGAGAAAGTAAAAATGTACCAGGATTCTTGTAACAAATGTTGATGCCGTCTCTTTTACGATGTAAATGTAGAAAAAAAGAAATGTAAAGCTGAGTTATGGTGTGTATCGCTGAGCGGTTTAGACCATTTTATCTCACTTGAAAATCCATGGCGCTAAAACTTGAGAATTGAAACATTGCTTCATTTTAAAAATATCCGACTCCTCCAAAGCATTTGTGATAAGAGTGTTAAAACAGTGACAAACTCTTACAAAAAAATATTTTTTTTCCAAAAACACTTAAACCATACATTAATAATATATATGGTGGCCTCATAAACTCCATAATCTGTTTCAACAAGTGTGGAACAAATTATACAATGAGCCTAGCCCATTAAGCTTACAAAACAACCTCTAAGCCCAAATAATCAGCGACGGCGTTTTGATTCAGTAAAAATAAAATTTGCAATGGTATCTTCTTCTATCTCAATCTCAATCTCATCGCCGTTGTTAGGGTTTTTTTAGCCGAGGAGCCCCAACAATGGCGTCTCTGGCCAAGTTTCACTACTGTGACCAAACACTCCACCTCCGACTCGACACTCACCATAAACCCCAGCGTAAACCTGTTTCTTACCGAATCTTACAAAAACCTCCTCCGTCACGAGCCATCAGAGCTTCGTCTTCATCATCAACCTCAAACCCTAAACCCTCTTTCCTCAAAACCACCTGCGTAACCCTAACAACAGCCGCCGCTTTAGTCTCCGCTTCCCTCCACCTCCTCACCAAACCCGCCACCGCATCAACTCTCGTCTCACCTCCTCCGCCACCATCCACGGCGGCGGATCTCACTTCCGAGAAATCCAGCGAAACGGATCAAATCTCGTCGCGACAAAAGGAACAAGAAGAAGCAGCGCTGGAGAAGCATCTCGCAAACAATCCAAACGACGTTGAAGCTCTTCAGTCACTGATGAAAATCAAATTCCAAACCAAAAACCTCGAACACGCTTTAGAGATTCTAAACCGTTTGATCGAAATCGAACCCGAAGAACAAGAATGGCGGATCTTAAAAGCTCAGGTACAAACCTACGGCGGCGATTTCGACTCAGCGACGAAAGGATTCGAAGAGATTCTAGCGAAAGATCCGTTTCGTGTCGAAGCTTACCACGGATTAGTAATGGCTTACTCCGAATCCGAATCCAAGTTATCAGAGGTCGAGAGTAGAATCAACGAGGCGATTGAGAAATGCAAGAAGGAGAACAAGAAGAAAGATTTTAGAGATTTCATGTTGTTGATTGCACAGATTAGGGTTATAAGAGGTAATCCGATTGAAGCACTTAGGGTTTATCAAGAACTGGTGAAAGATGAGCCTAGAGATTTTAGACCTTATCTATGCCAAGGTTTGATTTATACATTGATGAAGAAGAAAGATGAAGCAGAGAAGCAATTTGAAGAGTTTAGGAGATTGGTTCCTGAGAATCATCCTTACAAAGAGTATTTTGATGCTAATGTGCTCAATACTAACAAGCTTTGAGTTTTTGTTTGAATATGCTTAGAAAATGTTGGGTTTGTATTTGGACTTTTGTCTTCCGAGTAATCATCGTGTTGAAGATTAGTTCTTAAAACGTTATATTAATGCCTGCCAAGAAGATTGGCGAATATACAAACCTAAAGTTACCTCAATGCCTGACGCACCATAGTGTCCGAGACAAACGCTACTAAACGTTAGCAAATATATTTTGGAATTGAACATGCGAGACCCGAACGATCCGCTTATACCAAGGAAGCCTAAGTCTCTGTGTAAAAACGACAACGACAATCACACAGAGACGAGAACATATAACTATTGTTCTCTTCAATGTGAACACAAAGAAACCTAAATCTCTTTTCCTATTCATTAAGAAAAAAATAATCACAAATCCATTATTGCCAGTTCTTTTACTAGACTAGAACGATCTAATCCTTAAGACACATGTCAGAAACAAAACTAACTAGTAATATAACACACGACTATTACATCCTTTGTTTACATGCATATCTGCAATACAAATATTCAGAACAAAGTCATACAAGTTATGTAACACACGAAGAACTGACATGTTCATACACAAAGGCGCGCTGGATAGTAGAGTTACCAACGACTATTACATCATTTGTTTACCTGCATATCTGCAACACAAATATATTCAGAACAGAGTCTTGGTTTTGCTTTTGCCTGCAGTGTTTGGCTTCACAGGAACTTTTAGTCCATCAGGTGAAGAAGGTTCAGACCGAAGCACACCGTTGGTGGTTTGTACTGGAGGAGTCCCAGGTGGATTATTTGAACTCCCTCGAGAAGGTCCAGACCGGAGCAAACCCTTAGTGGTTTGTGCTGGAGGAGCATCGGGTGGATTATCTGAACTCCCTGGAGAAGGTCCAGACCGGTGCAGACCCTTGGTTTTTCCTCGAAGGCTAGTCTTGGTTGCATCAAGGGCACTAGCGAAGAGGAGACTAAACAATATCACGAGAACTAAAGTGAAATTCGCCATTGCTAACTTAGTTTGAAAAACTGAAATATTTTGTTGATCTGGGTTTTGGGGTTTATAATATTGTAAAAAATCTTATCTTATGTTCAACTAGAAAGAGTAGGTGTGGTTTTTATAATACATGAGAAAGTAAATTCACATCTTCTGTTCAAACACAAATACAGACCAAATCTATAAAGACTTCTTGCTAAAGATGTTGTCACTGTCACTAATTAACTTTGTTTGGTTTCTTTTTCACTGTCTACCATCATACCCCCCCCCCCCCCCCCCCCCCCCCCCCCCACCCCACACATGATTAGTTGTTTGGTTTATGAAATTAGCTATCCCTTGTTTCATAGTTAATGCAAATTTGTTATTTTCCAATCCAAGAGCTTGCAATATTCCTGCGGATAAGTTAGAATTCTGAAAGCTTTAAGGAAAAATCAAATGGGAATGAAAGTATTACATCACCCAGCTTCTTCTGGAATGCATTTGATTTGTCACCAAAAGTATTCACCTTAAGCCCCTACATCACATCAACATGTTACTCTCAGAGTTAACATCCGCAAGCCAGAGGAGAAAAAAGAAAGCAGTTGGAGGATTTCGTATGCAGAGAAGAAAGAACACTACTTCCCTAGAGCCTTCACATGACAAAGACATAAGAACAGCTCCAAAAAGATGATCAATAAACCAACCATAACCAGGATCTCAGTCATTCCTAGACAGGACAAAACAAAAAACACAACCATCCAGAAGCTTCAAGTGGCAAAAAAAACTAAGCAGAAGTGCCTAGGATAATTTATCGATTACCCAAAACTCAGGATATCATTCATTTACATTGAAAGAGGACTTTTAGACATAGAATAGCAACCAAACCAAGAGCCCTGAAGCTTAAAATTAACATTTCCATTTTTCTCAAGTAGTACCTTAAAATTAACGCAAGTCCATTTTTTTTCTTTAAGTAGGAAGAGCTTCAATTATTTCCTTCTTTTTTACTAGTAGCATCATCATCATCAGGTCCCTTTCAATTAGCAAATATCTCAAATCCATCCCCTATATGTTAAATATGGTATGTTTTCTATTCACATGTGTATAGACGTAACAGTAACATGCTGATGAATGATTAAAGGTTTTTCTCATTAGCCAGGAACATGATTAGGTTAGTTTGAATCTTATATAATTACCAGTTTTCATGATTACAACTTAGCAAATATTTCTAATGTGCTTATGATTGATCTAATCATATTTTTCATTGTCTTACCCTTTGCTGTATAGGTGCATTTTCAATGGAAATGGGAAGCTGTTGGAAGATTTGGTTCTAGCTGCTGATGGTGATTTTGACTTGAATAATATTGTGGAAGCTTCAAAAATTGCTGGTAAGCATGTCAATGTACTGCAGCGTGTCGATCCTCAGGTATATTTAAATTTTTAATGTTTTAGCATCATGTTTTAGTTTTTATAACATAATCGTTCAACATAGCTTGGTTATGAGTGAGTTTTTTTTTTCTCTTTGGTTACAATTTATAGGTGCATCCATATGTAGCTAGCTAACTACTGGGAACAAGAACTCAAAGTTTGGCATCAAGAACGAGAAGCTATAATGGTTTCTGGATGAGGGGATGTGAAGGCACTTATGATTTTCCGGTTAAGATTCTCCTGATTTTACCGGATTCTTAATGCTATTCTAAAACCAAGAGGTACGGTACGAGATTTTCTTACTTTTACATCTTCAATTAAATCGTCGTTATTGTGGTAGGAGTTTCTTATACCATAACTGTCACTTCAATTAGCAAATAGTGTTGGAGATTAATAAGTTAACTTGTTAAAACTTAATAAGTCGGAGATTAATAAGTTAACTTATTAAAGCTTAATAAGTCCATTATTAAAGAGGTCCATTATTAAAGAGAAGTGTCGAGACATACCTTAATATGTACGTGTCGGTTTGTAAAGACACATATGTTCGGTTGTGAGTCAATATATATCAACATCAATCGACTCATTGAAAGGGATGAAAAAATAACTCTGATTCTTCTCGTCTTCTCCTTCTCCTGAACTTCTGAGAAAACTCAAAGTAAAGTTTGCAAGGATCTCTGTACGGTGTGTTGTATGGAGATCGATAGTTGTATCCTACAAGATAGACGCCCACGCAACTACTCACACCACCGTAGGGGCGAATTTCTGTCTTAGGAGATTGCTCAGGCAAGCCTCTATCAATCAACGATCTGTTCAACCAAAGTAGAAGAAGACTAGATCTCCAAGTTAGTTTTTTATTCCTGTTTACAATTATACGTTTGTATCTTTCTATTGTTATCTTTGAATAAAATAAAAGTATTTGTATTGAGAGATGTTCTTCATCTATATTCTTAATTAACAATCTAAGACAGAAATTCTTCACGCTCTGTTTTGAAATTGATAGATGGAACAATCTGCTGCAATGGTGAAAAATCACATAGAGAAACTTTTTGTTTTCCGAGGAGTGGATTTCAAAAGATGGCAACAAAAGATGTTGTTTTATCTCACGACATTGAATCTGGCAAAGTGCTTGACTTCTGAAGAGCCAGAATTACCTGTTGAAGGCGATATTCCTGACGAGATCATTCAAGCGGCAGAGGCATGGACACAAAACGAGTTCTTGTGTAAGAATTATATTCTTAATGCTCTGGACGATTCTCTCTACGATGTCTATCAGATATTCCAAACTCCAAAACAGTTGTGGGAATCGCTTGAGAAGAAGTATTAATGTGAAGTTGCAAGTGCTAAGAAGTTCATCGTGGGTAAGTTCTTAAACTTTAAAATGAGTGACTCTGTTTCTGTGGTGAAACAAGTGGAGGAAATCTAAATCATCGCTCATGAATTGAGAGATGAGAGTCTGGGCCTGAATGAAGCGTTTCTGGTGGCTTCAATTATTGAGAAATTGCCTCCAACATGGAAAGATTTCAAGATCTATCTGAAGCATATACATGAAGATATGAGTCTAGAGCAATTGATTCTCAAGCTTCGTGTAGAAGAAGAGAATCGTAAGAATGAAAAATCTAAATTTTCTTCCATGGAAGCGAAGGCTAATGTTATTGAGGGAAACAACTCCAAATTCAAGAGTTTTAAGAACAACAAGAAGATGAAGAAGTCGTTCTCTTTTCCAAAGGGTTCTAACTTCAAGAAGAAGCCACAAGGTACTTGTTGGGTGTGTGGAAAACCTGGTCATAGAGCCAAAGATTACCGCCATAAAAAGGATGGAGCAACCGTCGGTGATATCAATCACGCAAACCTTGCGGAGAATCAATTTGTTGCTGTTGTTTCAGAGGCAAACATGATGACAAATTCCAATGATTAGTGGATTGACACTGGCGCAACAAAGCATGTGTGTTATGACGTGAGTATGTTCTCAACGTATAAGCAAGATTCTGGTGGAGAAAAACTCTATATGGGAAACGCTAGCACTACTACTATTGAAGGGAATGGAAAAGTGGTCTTAAAACTCACTTCTGAAAAAGAACTTGCACTTACAAACATGCTTCATGTTTTAAGATTGTATTTGAATCTGATAAGGTTGTACTCACTAAAGGTGAGATGTATGTGGGAAAAGGCTATCTTTGTGATGGTCTGTTCAAACTGAATGTTGTATATGTCGTTAATAAAAGTGCAGGCATTAGCTTTGCTTCAAACTATTTGCTTGAGTCAAGTAATTTATGGCATGCAAGAATGGGACATGTCAATTTTTATTCATTAAAAAGAATGATGAGTTTAGGATTGTTACCAAATTACAATTCTAATAATATTAAAAGAAACAAATGTGAAGTTTGTGTGGAATCTAAGTATTCATGGCACTCTTACAAATCAGTTGAAAAATCAAATGTGTTACTTGGTATGATACATAGTGACTTGTGGGATTTTCAATCAACTCCAAGTCGTGGAAGAACAAATTATTATATTTCTTTCATTGATGATTATAGTAAGTTTTTTCATATCTATTTGATTGGTACTAAAGATGAAGCTTTGAATATGTTTAAGAAATTCAAAGCAGAAGTTGAAAATCAATTAGATAAGCGAATCAAGATTCTTAGAACAGATCGTGGGCGAGAATATAAATCAAATGAATTCTCAGATTTTTGTTCTATACATGGAATTATTCATCAAACTAAGACACCTTATACTCCAATGCAAAATAGAGTTTCCGAAAGGAAAAATAGAACACTTAAGGAGATGATGAATTCCATGTTAAACGATTCGGGTGCACCACGTAACTTGTGGGGTGAAGCCATTCTCACGGCAAATTCAGTATTGAATAAGATTCCTCATAAGAAGTGTGATACAACTCCATATGAGATCTGAAAAAATAAAACTCCTTCATATAAAAATATTAAAGTGTGGGGTTGTCTCGCCAAAGTTCAAGTTCGTTTATCGAAAAGAACTGTTATCGGACAAAGACTGTGGATTGTATATATCTCGGTCCTGCGGAAAACAGTGCAGCTTATAGATTTTTAGTTCATAAAATCTAATAATGCTGAAGTAAAGATTAATACAATAATTGAATCAAATGAGGCCGAGTTCTTTGAGGATATTTTTTCATACAAAGAGTCTATAAAAATAAGTACTAAACGAGTACGTGAGGACGATGTTTGTGCCTCAAAAGTTCAAGAAGAAGAAAATGAACCAAGGAGAAGTAAAAGAGCATTTCGTTAAAAAAAAGGTATTGATTTCTTTGATACATATTCTCCGGTCACAAGAATTACTTCGATCAGATTTCTAATAGAAATTTCAGCCATATATGATCTAGAAATTCATCAAATGGATGTTAAAACGGCATTCTTAAATGGTGAACTAGATGAAGAAATATATATGGAACAACCCGAAGGCTTTATAGTCAAAGGAAAAGAGAAGAAAGTTTGTAAGCTTAAAAAGTCTTTGTATGGACTTAAGCAAGCGCCAAAACAATGGCATGAGAAGTTTGATAACACAATGAGGTCGTATGGTTTTAGAATAAATGAATGTGACAAGTGTGTGTACATTAAGGAAACCAAAATTGATACGATCATTGTATGTCTATATGTGGATGATATGTTGATAATGGGAACAAGTAAAGATATTATCAATGCCACAAAGAAGATGTTGAGTGAAAATTTTGAAATGAAAGACATGGGATTGGCTGACATAATTCTTGGAATTAGAATTAAACGAGAGTCAAATGGGTATTCACTTACTCAATCTCATTACGTGGAGAAAGTTTTAAAGAAATTTGGTCACTTTGATGATAGACCAGTAGTTACTCCGTTTGATCCAACATGTAAGCTTTCAAAGAATGATGGGAAAAGTGTCTCTCAGTTAGAGTACACACAAATAGTTGGAAGCCTCATGTACATTATGAATTGTACAAGACCAGACTTGGCTTACTCATTAAGTCGATTGAGTCGTTATTCAAGTAATCCAAATAGAGAACATGGGAATGTTTTGATTAGAGTATTAAGATACTTAAAGCATACAATGACTTATGGTTTATATTTCACGAAATATCCTCATGTGTTAGAAGGATATAGTGATGCCAATTGGATCTCTGGAAGTATGGATAGTAAATCCACAAGTGGTTATGTGTTTACACTTGGTGGTGGTGCTGTGTCTTGGAAATCATCTAAACAAACGTGTATTGCACGTTCAACAATGGAGTCCGAATTTATCGCATTAGATAAAGCTGCGGAAGAGGCCGAATGGCTTAGAAATTTTATTGAAGATATTCCACTATGGCCAAAGCCGGTAACTGCACTATGTATTCATTGTGATAGTCTGGCTGCCTTAAATAGAGGAAAAAATAAAATTTACAATGGCAAGTCAAGGCATATTCGTCAGCGACATGCCACAATACGACAATTGCTTTCCAATGGGGTGATAGCATTGGATTATATTAGATCAAAGGAAAACCTGGCGGATCCTTTGACTAAAGGCCTACCAAAAGAGCAAGTCGTATTCACTTCGAGGGGAATGGGCTTAAAGCCAACACAATGAGTCACCACTTGGTGTAAACCTTACCTAGCAACATTGGAGATCCCATGGTTTAGGTTCAAGAGGCAAACTGGTTGAGGAAGACTCAAGAGAAAGAATACACATTTCTCAATCCTATGAAGTAAAATGTGTTTCCATTGCCGATTAGAGGGATGAATATTTATTCTTAATAACATTAATTTCTTTTCTAAAGTGAGATAGAATGGCCTATTCTTAATTAATGTTACCTATATGAGAGTGGTGTCGCGGTCGCACCTATGAGATTTGATATGGCTAAATTCTCTGGAGCTCTCATGAAGTCAGGATATGTTCAGGATCAAAATGAACACAACCGTATAAACATGAAATGAGCTGATGATATATGTGTTTCACTTATTGTTTCGGTTTACTACCAAACGTGGCTAGTTCAAGACTATAGTTCACTACCCACAAAGTAAATCCGATAAGTTGTTACTAGGAAAGGTTCAAGTTCAAAAGTCACCTTTACTGATGCATATTGACTCTACTTTCTCATAAAGTTATATAGAACTTATTTTCTATTCAAATGTGGGGTATTAATTGTTGAGTTTGAATAGAAAATGTGGGGTATTGTTGGAGATTAATAAGTTAACTTGTTAAAACTTAATAAGTCGGAGATTAATAAGTTAACTGATTAAAGCTTAATAAGTCCATTATTAAAGAGGTCCATTGTTAAAGACATACCTTAATGCGTACGTGTTATAACTATATCGCTGGTTTCTGTCGCCAGCGATAGACAAAGGAAGAGGGCCGAAATTAGAGCCAAACTTCAATCAAGTTCTAGCGAAAGAGAAAACCATGAACCATTCCCCATGTTATGTTTATACACCTGCAAATGGAAACATACCAAAGTAAAAAAAAAAGGGACAAATATGAACTATTTGTTAATTAAGAATATAGATGAAGAACAATCTCTCAGTACAAATACTTTTATTTTTTTTGCAGAAGATGTGAATTTTCATTGAATGAAAGGGTTGTAGATGTTACAAAAGTTTAATACAAGAGATTTTCCTTGGCAAAAAAGATTAAAAACAAGGAGGAATCTACTAGAGGAAAGTAAGAGCAGATGGGTGTCAAGTCATACTTTAGCCATGTGCGTATAAGGTTTTTGAAGTTCTTGCGGTGTCTCTTAGCAAGAAGTGCATCTCGGATCTGCCGATCAAGGCCCTTGAAGAGGGCGTTAGAATCTGTTGAGGTGTTGTTGTGGTAGCGGTTGTTCCTTTCCATCCAAATGGCATAGATAAGTACCTGAGCAACGAGTCTCCAAAGGCTTTTAGGCGCGGTAGAGTCATTTGTGTCCAGCCAAGCCATGAAAGCATCCCAAGTGTGGAAGGTAAACGCAGTGTATCCCAGCCGACGAGTCATCCTTCTCCACATATCCCCACTAACTTCACAATGTAGGAAAAGGTGGTCCCTAGTTTCCAGGCTTAGGCCACAAAGACAACAGCTTGTTTCAACTTGTAAACCCCACCTTTGTAATCGAGCTCTAGTGGGGAGCTTATCCAGATGCATAAGCCAGAATATGAACGCATGACGCGGGATTGCACCTTTGAACCATACATGCTCGGGCCAGCCCAATGTATTTCTCCTTTCTCTTAAAACGTCCCAGGTTCTCTTTGTGCTAAAGTTCTGAAGCTCTTCACTACCAATTGTCCACACATAAGAGTCAGAAAGATGAGGAAGTGTAGAGAGAGTTACCGTTGTTAGGTGAATGTGTAGCAACTCGGCTTGAGGAGAGCGAGCTGGTCGCAGGTTCCAGCCAGAAGATGAACTGGATGCAGCGACAGTCGCATTAAGCGGGATTCCGGTTTGTGCTGGTCTAGTAAGCCCCATGAAGTTGAGTAGCGGTCCAAACGGCGTCCACCAGTATAAAGAGAAGTGTCGAGACATACCTTAATTAAATTAAATTAAATATAGTTAATTTAAATCAAATTTAATTAATTTAAATTAAATCAAATTAAATTAAATTAAATTAATAATACTAAATTAAATTAAAATAAATAAACAAAAATGAAGAAAATATTTATTAATTATTTTTAAAAAATATTGTTAATTTAGTTTTTGTAATGATGTATTGTATATGTAATTTATATTTTTATTAGAAAATATAAATAATTACAAAATAATATTTTTTTAAATATTGCGATTGGTCGCAGCGACAGTCAAATGAACAACACAGCGACATGCAAACGAACAACACATGTTGTCGCTGTCTCTAGTCGCTGTCGCTGTCTCTAGTCGCTGTCGCTGAATCCAGCGACATGAAAACGAACATGTCCTTCCTAAGCACAATTTCACGGATTTATTTGGAAAAAGTTTTAAATTTTTATATTCTTTTTCCCCATAGGTTCATTCAAATTTTTGTTTTAAAGTTGAATTTTTTTAACTTACAAGTTTTTAGAATTTTAAATAATAGAAACTTGGATAATAAATTTACATTACGATGTAAAAACTAACCGGATTTTGGATACTGTCATTCGACCTAGTCATTTGATCATTAGAGATTCCACAAGTTCAAATTGTTTTCACTTCGTTATGTAGATCTTGCATAAGTTTCTAATTTACTTCTACAAAAAAGTTTTCAATTTTAATTTTTTATTTCTCACGGATTTTAATTTTATTTTTTACATTCAAGTTTTAGTTTTAAAGTTGAACTTTTTTAAAACTAAATGTTTGCAATTTTGTCGTAAATAATATGTCTTATGAAAATATTTATGATTAAACTAAGGTTTAAATTAAAAAATGGTTTTACTTCACTTAATTATCAGATTAATTAAAAAAACTTAGCATGTTAAGTTGTAAAACTGTGAAGACCAAGACCAAGCGAAACTTGGTATCATGTTTTTTGGATCGTTTAAAAATATCATTACTCATTAGTTCAATATGTTTTCACGTAATATAAATTTAACACATAAATAATTGATTAATATGATAAATTAGTATATACAAAACTAAAAGTTTGCATACAAATAAAATTTGAGATTTTATATAAAGTAAATGGTTGTAGAACTAGGAAATGTTTGGCAAATAATATATTTTATGTAAACATTTATGATTAAATAACATGAAATTGTTTGGTTTGGCAAATACAGAACCATTTTATAAAGTAAATGGTTTTAGAACTAGGAAATGTTTGGCAAATAATATATTCAAAGTTAGCTTTTTGATATAATACTTTTATATAACATGAAAATTTGATGATTGTTATGAATAATAAATAACACATGCACGATTATAAAACGTAAAGAAGTGGAGTATTATTCATTACCATACTTTTATTTTTAATCACTAAACTTGCGAAATTGCGAAATTATTCTACTACTATTTTACAAGCTATCGCTCAGATTCACAGATAAAATTTTAAAATATACAGGATTGATTTTTAATAAATAGCGGATTACTTATTTTAGCATGTTTACTTCTACGTGAGAAGAATCTGCAAGACGAAACGACTATCAGACGGATCTATGGGGTGATGGAGGAGTTTCTCCTCTGCTTGGTCCCGATGGTGGGATGGGAACGTTTTTTGGTAACATTCTGAAAACCACGCGTTGGGATGGTGACCATGGTTTTAGACCGACCATGGTTGGTTTATGTGGACCTTGTGGTGGTGAATCAGCCAATCCTCTAGGCGATGCTCTAGACCAGAGCAAACCGCTAGTCTCATCCTGAAGGTTCTTCTCAGTGGCTTCAATGACACAAGCGAATAGGAGACAAAACGAAATTACCACAAGAACAAAAGTTGATCTCGCCATCACAATATTACTTTTGTTGTACACACAGGTTGATATGGCTTGGAGGGTTTATATAAGCTTTTGGATATCTGTATCTTGTCAATTTAAATATTTTTCTCTAGTATTAGAATAAAAACATTTAGTAAATTGATTCTATATATCTTGTCCATAAAAGCTATGTTGACTAAAAATGATCCAATTCCGCCATCGGGACCAAGCAGAGAGGCACGTTCCAATTATGCCATAAAAGCTATTCAAATTCAACGCAACTCCATTCAACGACAATGCAAGAGTAGGGAGTTTTGTTGTTGTTGTAGGTAATATATTGATTTAACCATTTGAATCTTCTATTAATTAAAAGAAAAATATAAATTAAGAAATGTCCAAAATTATTAGTTTAATTACTTTAATTGCCACCCAATTATTGTTTTTAGAAAAAGAATTTTGAAATTAATAAGGATAATTTAGTATTGAATTTTTTTTATCCTTATTAATTTCAAAATTCTTTTTCTAAAAACAATAATTGGGTGGCAATTAAAGTAATTAAACTAATAATTTTGGACATTTCATAATTTAGTATTGATGAAAATTCAATTTGATCATTCAATTAAGGTATCCAAGATCAATTTAATATGAATTTTACCAAAAATATAACTAAAAATCATTAATAACTAATTAAGAAAAAACTAAATTTAATTATGAAATACTTTAATAAAATCTTTAATTTCGTGATTAGGGAATATTTTTTTTAATTTTTTTTTACGAAGTTACAAAAATAAATTTTCTTTTGTTATATAAATATCTTTGTAATTATAAATAAAATAAATAAATAATGTTAATTATAATTTATCTACGCCATCAAATAAATATCATTTAGTTATATGATGAATTTAGTTTTATAAACCATCACAAAACCTTTAGTAGATTATCATTTTTTAAAGAGAGCGATTTATACAAATTATTTTTTAAAGAGGTACAATTACAAATTGATACATGATTTTTAAGTCTATTTATATATGATAAATTCAATTAATAAGAGATGTTTATTAGTTGGAATTAATCAAATATTTCTTAGAAACTAAAAAGTAAATTTAAAAAATATATAGATATACATATACAAAAATAATCTTATAATGAAAAACAAAAATATTAATGAGATTAAGGACATGTTTAGGTATTTACAAGCTTATATTAGTAATTAATTTTTATCCCTCCAAAACTTGAACAATGAGAGTGAGATGTACTATCACAAACAAAATTTTATGAAGTATTCGTAGAAAACATTTCTCAATTCTAATATCTTAAGATTTTTGAAAAATTTCTCATGCTATAACAAACACAAATAAAACGCACAAAAGAGGGTAACATTTTTCACAAAGTTTGTCTTCCAAAACAAAGATAAGAACATAGAAGTAAACAGAGGAATAAAAAGGGAATTACTTCTGAGTAATCTCAGGCCAAAACTGTGCGTTTTTAACTTTGGAAATACTCGCCAACACAGTTAACGGCGTCACGTCTCCCGTCACGGTAACCTTCTTTGCAGCGAAGTCTATGTTAAAAGACGTCACTCCTGCATACAACAACGATCAAAAGACCCAAAACAGAGTATTTTACATAAATGATCACTAGTTCACAATCTCGTAGAAATAAAATATCCTGAAAAGAAACACTGTAGTTGTTAATTACCTTTCAATTTCGATAGATGTTTCTTCACTTTCCCTGCACAGCCTTTACAATGAAGTGACACTCTCAAAACAACCACCTGCAAGAAAGATTGTTATGCTTGATGTTCATATAAACTGATGATTAAGAAAAATGGTTTTGTTGGATGATTTACTTGATCAGCAGATGAGTTTTTCTCCTGTGGTGGTGGCGGCGACGTCGGAGGAGGAGAAGGAGGTGGAGGAGGAGGAGGAGGAGGAGAGAATTTGAAATCCGGGGAGGAAACATCTTTATCTTCAAGAGAGCTCAGAGATGCTGTAGGAGAAGCTCTTGTGGGTTCAGAGAAAGGGTTATCCGGAGACAGAACCGGTTCATAATCCAAGAACCCTTCGAAAAAATCGGGTTGCTTCTTTTCCAAGAAAGAAGAAGAAGATGAAACATACTTTGAGGCGTTTATTATCAGCCTATCTTCATGAAAGTTATCCAAATCATCAGCTTTGGTTATCTCCGGTTCATCAATAGGTAGTGGAATCGGGTCGGAATCCACAAACCCGTCAAAGAGAACCGGGTTGCTCAATAAGTACCTTGAAGAACCCTGAGGAGTGTCACTTCTAAAGCAACTAACCGGTGACTTACCAAAGTCAGAGTCACCTTTCTTGCTCTTCCTCTTCGCTACACGTTTTTGCTCACTACTCTCTAGACCTAATCTAGTCTTAAGAGGAGTATGATAAGTAGAAGAAGAAGACGACGAAGAAGAGGGATTAAGGCTTGGAGAAGGTGGAGGAGTCAGTCTCCGACCGTCACGTATGATTGGGTTATGACGGTCGATGGCTCGACCACCGAGCCGGATTGTGGCTGAAGAAGAAGAAGAAGAAGGTTGTGAGGTTTGGTCCATGGTTGAGCAAATGGTTGTTGTTGATGCTTGAGAGGCACATAACATTTTTTTCCTTATTGAATTGTAAGACAAAGTCTATCGCTGTTGTGTATGCAATTAAAATGTAAAGAGGTTTCTGAGAGTCACATATAAATTAATTAAAAAAATGTATATATTTTCAGGTTCCTCTTAAAGATATTTTTTTGGTTGATGGGATCGCTTTAGAAAAAAGTAAATTTATTCGTATTCCTCCTATCAAACCAATGTGTGAGTGAGAGATTGCTAGGTAGACCTAGAAACCGTGTGGAATTATTTTGATTCGATTGAACTGATGATTTTGGACCATCTACAAATAAATACAATATGATTTTAAACTCTTCAGAAATATAAATAAATCATTTGGCTAGAAAAGCATTTTTGCAAAACGTAAGAACATAAAAAGAGCACATTTTTGCCAACCCTTATTGATAGTTCCGAATCTAATTCTCACAAACACCAAACTCGAAAAAAAATCAGAATCTGATACTCTTGGGGTTTATTGACGAATTTATTCCTCTTTGCTTTCACTATTCCCACTTTTTTCTCTTTTTGATTTGTATACCGACCAATATAGTGTTCTTGAATAAAGCCCATGACTGATGAGTAAAACTATTGGGCTTTTTAACGGCCCAGTATCATTGCCAGAAGAGTCTTGAGGGTTTTTAATTTTTTTACTCAAAAGGCTTCGTATAAATTGCCTTCTCCATCCAAATTAGGGTTTGCGACTCTTGGAGCCAGAAACGACCAAGTAGCGGCACATCAGTTTCACACCAGCAAGCTCACAATGGGTATGAAGATGATCAGATCCTTGATCTAATTCGTATGTTTCTGATTTTTCAATTACGTAATTCTGATTGGGTTTTGTTTTGGTTTGATTTGTTGTTTTAGCGAGGATCAAGGTTCACGAGCTTAGAGATAAATCAAAGTCTGATCTTCAGAACCAGTTGAAGGAATTCAAGGCTGAGCTCGCTCTCCTCCGTGTCGCTAAAGTCACCGGAGGTGCACCCAACAAGCTCTCTAAAATGTACGTAATCGATTTCTACATATACGCATAGACGAAATGTGTGAATGTTATATCCACATTTGATTGAATTTAGCGTTTGGTTTAGTTCATTTCAATTCAGAGTAATATTTGAGGATTTTTGAAGGAGTTGAATATATGATGCTCTGTTTCGGATTTGCATTTGGATTCCATCACATGTTAGAGAACGTGTAGTGTAGATATGCATTTAGCTTATAAGTAGAACTTTTATCTCAAGTCAATTCATTTACACTTTTTTGGTTTTTGTGGGTTTCAATTTGACAAGTCATTGATTGAATTTGTGTGTTTTTGATATACAGCAAGGTTGTGAGGAAATCCATTGCTCAAGTATTGACAGTGATCTCCCAGAAGCAGAAATCGGCTTTAAGAGAGGCATACAAGAACAAGAAGTTGTTGCCTCTTGATCTCCGCCCCAAGAAAACACGTGCTATCCGCAGACGCCTCACCAAGCATCAGGTCTCTACCCTCATTACCATTTCCAATTTCAAAACTTACCTGCTTTTTTACTTGCTTCTCTTCTCATATTATTGTGATTTTTTTTAATCGGTTTCCAATATATGGTAGCTACTTTAGTAGTGTCTAAATCAATGTATATATGAGTCTATGAAGTTAACCTTTCCAATTGGACAAAGATGTTAACTTTGGTATATGGGTTGTTTGTGATATAGGCTTCGTTGAAGACAGAGCGTGAGAAGAAGAAGGAGATGTATTTCCCAGTGAGGAAGTATGCTATCAAAGTGTAGTTTCATTATCCAGCTTAGCTTCTAGAAATGATTCACCTTTTGAGTATCATCGATTTATGTATCCTCCCCTTTTTGTCCACCTTTTGTTTTTAGTTTTACTGAAGTTTTGTTATCAAACAGCCTCTCCCAAACCATCATTTCATATTATATTGAACCAACCCTGTGTTTTGTGGTATCACTTGGGTAAATTTGATTATTCAATTATGTAGATCAATAGAACATGAAACGAAATCAAGTCTAGTTGGGCTAATAACTTGTTCATCTATAATATTAAGGAACAGAACCCATTGCAAATGAACAAGGTATAGACTTGTAAAATTCAGCTGTGTAGTATAATCACACTGGAAAACAAGTTTCTCCGAATTCAGATGATTGATATGAAGTTTATTCAGGAAGAGAACATAGTTACAAATGTTGAAAAGAAGAAAGGACGCAGCATCTGGACGTGGACAAGATCTTGGTTCAGAGGAAAAAATAAAAAAATAAAGAAAGAAACGACCACAGTGGGAGTCGAACCCACGACCTTTTGATCCGAAGTCAAACGCGCTAATCCACTGCGCTATGCGGTCTGAACGTAACAATGAGTCTCAAACTATATTAGACTCTTAGTAACAATTGGAGCTTGTGAAATCTGTTTTTCATTTTGGAGCAGTTATTTTCCATGGTAGAATTTGTACCACTAGCGGTTTCTCTTTTTTTTTCCTGTGAAATGAGAAAAAAAATTTCCAAGTTAAATAAATTTCCACATGTTTGGTATTATATCATAATTGTCCGATATTTTTCCACGTTCACACAGATACTACCAATAATGGAGGCTCATTTATTATTTTCCTCATATGTCATTTTCCATCGCCAATGACTTATGCATTTAGTGGCACGGAGAACATTTTCTCATTTCAATTGCTTTTTTTTTTAAATTGATTCTGTTGGTTTTGATAACATGCTTTGATATCGGCAGTTCCATGATATTCTAATAGTCTTATACTATTTACATGAATAGTAGTAACAAAGAAAAAAGTACATTGGATAAGCTTTTGACTTTAAAGATCAAACCACTAGCATAACTGTATAAGAATGAAAAAGGTTAAATTATAATTTTTATCCGGATATTAGCATAATTGTATAATATCAATATAGTACAGTTTCTTTTCTGGTTTAACTTTATACTCCTGAAAGTTTTTGTTGACCTAAATATGATATTTTGTTATGAAATAGAAAACACACAAATAATGCTTCGAGTGGACACTAAGGTTTGATTTTGTATTGTAATGATTAAGATAATTAAAGATATGATTTAAGATATTGATACAACACAAGAAGCCAAAACCACGAGCAGAGGTAATAATATTTTCTTGTTTCTTGTCCAGAGAATTCATGTTACTCTTGTCGAATTTATTCCTCTTCTTCCTCAAATCTACTCATGTAGAGTTCCCTAACTCGATCTGAATTCCAAAGATTTGTTCGACAGGATCATCCTCATCATCATCATGAAAGAGATCAAGAAGACGATGACGAAGCAGATGACGGCGAGGCGTGACGACACGCCGTTACACACGGCGGTTAGAGAAGGCAAAACGGAGCTTCTGTTGGAGATGATCGGCGAACACGACGGCGTGGAGCTGAAAGAGTTGTTGGCGGAGCAAAACCAGTCTGGTGAAACGGCTTTATACGTTGCGGCGGAGTATGGTCACACCGACATGGTTAAGATTCTGATGAAACACTCCGACTCTGTCTTAGCCGGAACCAAAGCCAAGAACGGCTTCGATGCCTTTCACATCGCCGCCAAGAACGGAAATCTAAGTGAGTTGACTTGATTCTCAAAGTCTTTGAGCTCAAGAATTAGCAATTGTGTGCTAGTTGACAAAGATTCATGTGAATTTTATTACCTTAGTCAATAAGCACACAAATAACTACAATATGCACATAGAGATATGGTGAAGATGAAATCTACTTCATACTATAATTATGTGCAAATTGCTATTTGGGTACTTATTGACAAAGACTCACATAGATCATGGACTAACAAAAAAGGAAAATGTTTGATGTGGATTTGTATTTTGCTTTTGTTGTAGAGGTTCTTGATGTGTTAATAGAAGCAAACCCAGAACTTTCATTTACATTTGATTCATCCAAAACGACGGCGTTTCACACAGCGGCTTCTCAAGGCCATGGAGAGATTGTTTGTTTCCTGTTGGATAAAGGTGTGGACTTAGCTGCTATTGCGAGAAGCAACGGTAAAACCGCTTTGCACTCTGCGGCTAGGAACGGGCACACGGTGATTGTGAAGGAGCTGATTGAAAAGAAGGCTGGAATGGTTACAAGAGTCGACAAGAAAGGTCAAACCGCGCTTCATATGGCGGTTAAAGGACAAAATACTGAGATCGTGGATGCGTTGATGAAAGCAGATTCTTCGTTGATCAATGCCGCGGATAATAAAGGAAACACTCCTTTGCATATAGCGGTCCGTAAAAACAGATCAGAGGTAAATGATTGATTGATTGACTTGAGATTGCAATCTTTAAGTTATTGTTGTTTCATACTTAGAATTTTTCTTGTGTTTTCTCTCAGATTACAATCTTTTAAGTTATTGTTGTTTCAAAAGTTAGAATCTTTGTTGTTTTCTTTGCAGATTGTTCAGACAGCTTTAAAGTACTGTGAAGTCAGTAGAGTGGCGGTTAATAAATCAGGAGAAACAGCTCTTGATATCGCTGAGAAAACCGGACTGCACGAGATTGTACCGCTTCTGCAGAAGATCGGTATGCTGAATGCAAGATCCATCAAGCCAGCTGAAAAAGTGGAACCATCAGGCTCTTCTAGGAAATTGAAAGAAACGGTTAGTGAAATAGGCCATGAGGTGCACACTCAGCTTGAACAAACCGGGAGAACGAGAAGAGAAATCCAAGGAATCGCTAAACGGGTCAACAAAATGCATACGGAAGGACTCAACAACGCGATAAACTCCACTACCCTAGTTGCCATTCTCATAGCAACCGTTGCTTTTGCAGCTATCTTCAACGTTCCAGGCCAGTTCACGGATGACCCGAAACACGTACCTCCAGGATATTCACTCGGAGAAGCGAGAGCAGCTCCAAGACCCGAGTTCTTGATATTCGTCGTGTTTGATTCTTTTGCGCTTTTCATCTCTTTAGCCGTGGTTGTGGTTCAGACATCAGTGGTGGTTATAGAGAGGAAAGCAAAGAAGCAAATGATGGCGATAATCAACAAGCTCATGTGGATGGCTTGCATTATGATCTCAGTAGCGTTCGTATCGCTGTCTTTTGTTGTTGTTGGAAGAAAAGAGATGCCTTTGGCGGTTGGTGTAACCGCCATTGGAGCTTTGATCATGGTTTCAACACTTGGAACTATGTGTTATTGGGTGATTGCTAACCGGATTGAAGGCTCGAAATCGTCTCCAGCTTCAATGATGTCAGATCCTGAGTTAGTTGATTCCAAACATAACCGGAAACTTTATGCAGTTTGATTGGAGTGAAACAGAGCATTTAGAAATCATTAAAGAACAGAGAGATTTTGTATCCTGAAATAAATGAGATATCTCTCGTGTTTATAGATTCTGTATATGTAAGAAATGGGAAATAGTATAGATCATCTGTATAAGCTTTTACATTATATAGTACTTTGCAAGTAAAAAGGAGTTACATGATATAAGCTTTGGTGTATGAAAAAGTTTTTAATCTTAACATATTTTCAAGATCAGAATCATCAATTTTGACTTTGACTAGAGTCGACAAGAACGAAGATTCCTCTACAAAGAACAAAACACGAGTAGACAAGTGCCGTCTGTTAAAATGTCTCCGGCGTTAAAAATGACGATATTACCCTTATTCGCCGCCGTCGTCCTCCTACTCCTCTCTACTCTCACAGTGGCGGAGATTACGTCTTTCACTATCTCCAATGATTCTCGACCAATAATTCTCTTCGAGAAATTTGGAATTATTGAGTTTGGTCATGTAACCGTCTCTGTTTCCTCTGTTTCAGTATCGTCTCCTTCATCTTCTCCGATTCCAGACTCTTCGAAATTAGGGTTCTTTGTTCTATCAGAAGAATCTATTCCTCAGGTACTCCTCGAGCTCCAGCAAAACTTTAGCTTCTGCGTCCTTAATTCCCACTACATACTCCATTTCTTCACCTTCATCGATCTCTCTCCGCCTCCTCGCTCCCAATTCAATCGATCTTATCCGATAACGTCACCGAACGATTACTCTCTGTTCTTCGCTAATTGCGTACCGGAAACTAGGGTTTCGATGAAGGTCCGAACGGAGATTTATCACAATCTAGCTCCAAACGGGTCAAAAGATTACTTACTAGCCGGGTCGACCCAATTACCCGGTTTGTATCTCGTCTTCTCTCTCTGTTACTTGAGTTTCCTCTGTTTCTGGTTCTGTTTCTGCCGGAACAATAAACAAATCGTTAAAAGGATTCACCTTTTAATGGCGGCTCTGCTTCTAGTGAAATCTCTGACTCTGATTTGTGCTGCTGTGTATAAACACTACGTGAAAGTCACAGGCACAGCTCATGGCTGGAACATTGTTTTCTACATTTTCCAATTCATTAGTGTTGTTTTACTCTTCACGGTGATTGTTCTAATCGGAAACGGTTGGTCTTTCTTGAAACCGAAGCTACATGGTAAGGAGAAGAAATTGTTGATGATTGTTGTTCCGCTTCAGGTTTTAGCCAACATTGCTTCGATTGTGATTGGAGAGACTGGACCGTACACCCAAGATTGGGTGATTTGGAACAGGATCTTCTTGCTGGCTGATATAAGTTGCTGTTGCGCGATTATATTCGCAATGGTTAGGTCGATGTGTTGTCTAAGAGAGACATCGAAAACCGATGGGAAAGCGGTTAAGAACTTAGCCGAGTTACCAGTTTTTAGGAAATTCTTCGTTTTACTCATTGTGTATTTCTTGTTCACGAGGATCGTTGTGTTTGCTTTGAAGGTTAAAGTAGATTATAAGTACCAGTGGGTGAGCAATGCAGCTGAGGAAATTGCAAGTCTTGCGTTTTATAGTTTGATGTTCTATATGTTTAGGCCAATGGAGAGAAATGAGTATATTGATGTTGATGATGAAGAAGAAACTGCAGAGCTTTCCCTCAAAGAACAAGAGTTTGGGCTCTGAAACAATCCGACACTAAACTGTTTCTTTCTTTGTGGTGTTTTAAGTTTTAAACTTGTAATAGGGAGTGTAGTGCTCTCTTGTACGGTAGCTTAGGGCCTTAGGCCTGTTTGTTAGTAAGAAAGCCGGTTTAATTATTTCGAACTGAATCTGTGTAACTCTTAAATTTCTGTTGAAAATATACATATTCGTGATTTTTTTTGTGCTGACGAAAACTTTGGATTGACAACAATATTCTTTTACAATGGACCCAGAAAAGGCAAAAAAACATCATAGTTCGGGATATATTCTCACTTGTGTAAACTAATTCTTCTAAGGTGATCTAGGATTTTAGAGTACGTGGAAATTTATGCAATGATTATAATGATTACATTTGTAATCAAATCATAAATTAACAAGAGAGGAAAGGGTTGAATAATAGGTCGACATACTGCCTCTTTGATGAGCCTTGGAGCTTAAGCGTCAGAAATAAAGCATGTCTTGTTTGGTGTATGCAAATTTTTATTACTAATTGTTTTCAATCTTTTATTGTTTTATTATATCCAAGAATTGTTTTGCTACTCCATCTCTGCTTCATCCGACAATTTATCCGGAAATTATTAATGGGAGTTTGAATATTTCTGACATTATTGTACAAATGAAGCGACGTATAGTTGCCCACGCCTTGATATATTAATTGAAGACATGTTTAGAAAATAATATTGTTGATAAAATAATAACAACTTAAATTTTTAACGCAATCGGTAAACTGTTCCGAGTTTTACGAAAGAAATATAGGTTTGGATAATCCAAGCGTATAAATAATGAAGAGAAAATATCGTGACACAAGAAAAAGTGAACCATATTCTATTATCTTTTGTGGTCGTGATTATGTGTGTAGTTCACTAAGTCCCCACTAATGATAACAGGCGTGATATGAATTTTGGTAAGTCCTTAATTTTTAAATCATAAACTCGTTCCACTAATTTATCATGTACTAAACAACCTTCATATAAGTGTGATTAACATGCGACCATTATATATAAATCATTATAATTTGTAGTTTGTGTAAGCTAAATCTTGTAATGTGGTACGTAAAACGACGGGCGTTGATTTATTGACTCCTCCAATTCTGCACTGCACATGACGATGCCAAATTGCCAACTAGTATAGTGGGAAACAAGTTTTTATTGAATGAATATCTTACCTTATTATCTTCAGAGACATTTAAGATTTTTTGAGGGGCTTTATGAATTTAAAAATTAAAGATGCCATTTTTATGTTCTCATTATATTATTTGATATTAGAAACACCAAAACTGATACAAAGGGTTTAATGAGTTTATCTATTTGTACGTCAAGATTTGAAAGATATATTATTAATGTTCAATATATACAAATACTATGTAGATATATTCTTGACACACTTATGTATAAAAACATCTCTTTAGTAATTCTTAAAAACATAAAAAAAAAAAAAAAATTAATAAGATCTGTTTCCGGCTACGATTCTCTTCTTTTCCAAGTGTTGAACAACTTTGTTTTACAACTTTAGTAAATCCATAGGCATCCGATGCTGGAATTCCCCGCCTAATAGTTTCAATTTAACAGTCTTTTTTTTTTTGGGTACCAGTGCTCATAAATGTGTTTGCATATTTGATTAGTAACCTATATCTTTTGCAATTTCTAATTAATTTCCATTATCTAAACTGATAACGTTTGGAAAATCATATCAAAATGAAAAGCAACCACGATGTCACAAGTTAATAGCTTCCGTGATTTACTATCAGAAACATTGTAAATACATAACTCTTGTTTCCATAACTCTTAAACCACCGGTTAAATTTTTTCTTTTCCAAAATCCTTAACTATTAAAAGAAAAAACAATTACTCATCATGGAGAATCATCTAAACTACAAATAACTTCAACAACTTCATATAAAAAAATATACCATGAAAATTCTATATATTACAAGTTTAAATACAAACAAAATCAACAGAAAAGGGAAGAAGCAGATATATTATAAACCAATTCAGGATCTCTTAAAACAAAGAAAAAAAACCCTCATATCTTAATAATAAGTTTAATACAAAAAAAGTAATTAACTTACAACTTAGTTTGGTTCAACAATATCTACGGTAGCAGCACAAGACAATAACCTTCGAAAAAACCTGAACATAACAGAACAAGCTTGTTCTTGTTTCTTCTTTCTTCTAACTCTCCTCTTCTCACCACGAAAACGAAGTTTTGTACTCTCGACGATGATGTCACTTTCCTCCTTACTCTTACGTCGAAACGACGCTGTTTCCTTAACCCTCCCTAGACACGACGTCTGCGTCGCTGACGTCACCTTCTCCGAATTGCTCTCATCGTCTTCTCTAGAGAAAGTGTAGCTCCGGAGATACATTTGTCGGCAAGAAATGCTATCCACTACACGCGCCTCCGGTACACCGCCTCCACGACGGACGGAGCGAACAAACTCGGCGTCGGACTCGGGCCACTTATAAAGATTCACGTACGTGGCACGTACGGGACGAACCGGCACGCGCGGGTCATGTGCATCGTTGATGCAGCTGGAGATGCACACCGAGTTCATTCGAAAGGTTTATTTTTTTGATTTGTGATATAATTTTTTCCACTCGGTGATTCTGTATTTGCGTATGTGTAATATATATATGGATTTTGGTTTTTATTGTATTTTAAGGTTTATAAACGTGGAGGAATAAGTGAAGCTTAGATTTGAAGAAAAGATAAGTGGAAATTAAAGGAGAAATGTTGAGAGAGAATGATTAAGGAAGGGAGGTGTAATTAATTACTTTTATAGAAGAGAGCGAAAATGATAAATATATGACACAATTGGTGGTAGAGGTGACAATGACGGCATTTTAATTTATTTTATAATCAAAGCAACATTTGTAATTAATGAGAATGAGTTGTTATGATGCGGTGTGATTAAAATGTTCAGTGGCTGTTTTTGTTCCTATTAAAATGATAAGTTATTGGTTATACGTCAAATGGTTAATACCAAAAGCAAAAATAAACTGTGATTTCGTAAGATTTTACGGCCTACACTTGTTTGTTTTCCATTGTGTAAACATTTTTTTTTTGGTTTGGCAGAAACTAATATTATTTATCAACTAGAGCTTTTAGCCTAATGAATTGTATATTTTGTTGTAGCATAAAGCGTATTCTAATTCGAATAAGCAAATCCTGTTAGAGGTCACATAGAGAGAAATTGTAAGAACAGTCCCAAAAAGCCTTGAAGCAACGTTTTCGTATAGGTTTTGTTTTGTCTTTTGATCGTTCTTTTATTTATTCAGGCGGGATCAAAGTTACTCGAGATCACCAGTAAGGTTTCGATCTCCTCCTCGTCCTAGAAGAAACCGCAGCTGAAGCCGAAGCTACAGATTTATATTCGAACGCATTATCAGACTGTTTTAAGTTCCTATTACTCAAAACACTAAATCTGGTTCCGTAGTCGCTCAAGAATCTCAATTAGGACTGAAAAGGAACAGACTCCTGAACCAGCCGTAAGAAGTAGAAGTCCTGAACCAACGGTCCATAACTCTCCTCCACTCGAGGATAGAAACCATAGCCTTAAGTCCCATTGAAAACAGCCCAATGCCTGAGATAAACCGTTAAAACCGGAAAGGTGAAGATAACGGCGATGCAACCAATGGACAAGATCACAGTCCCTGAAAACTGATTTGCAAAGATTGAAGAAATTTGGAGACTTCATTTTATGAATTCCTCTGTTTTTTTTTCTTGTGTGTTTGGAGACTTCACTCTATGAATTCCTCTGTTTCTTTTGTTTGCTATAGTAAAAATTCTATAAGTTAATAATGTTGACTGTTGAGACCATCATATTTTATAAATATATAGTGATATCAATTTATATCATAATTATTAATATTTATTAATTTATAGAGTTTTATTTTAATTCTTAAATTTTAGAAAAATATGAGCTAAAACAATTTGATCTAAATAAAATCAATGTTTTGAATATTATATTTTTTTAGTTTTGGACTTGAAAGATTAATATTTAGATGAAAACAATTTTTTTTGACAATAAATAACAAAGTCTATAGATGAAGTCATTAATATCACAAATCACAGTCGAACAATTTCTCGTAAAGTGATCAAAGTGGAATAATTTGCAGGGTAAAGAGTTATTTTTTTTTATAAAAACCCTAACTGTCTATCGTAAACTATCGGGAAAATCAACAGTTTTTTACTTTGATTTGTTTAATAACTAAAAATAAATCAAAACTAATAAAAAAAAATTTAAACAATATGAGCTATAAAAAATTTGGGCTCTAAGCCATGGCTTATGTGGTTTATGTACTAGCATATGATGAAACGCTTACTGAAGCAAGAGAATTGTGAAATGAGAGGACTTGAAGATCTTTGGATCTCTTATATGCAAGCGATGTGAAAAGAGTGACACTAAGAAGTCATTCCTCTATGCAGTACAAGATGTTATCAAAGGTGTAACGTTCCCAACATTTGATTTACCAACTTTAGAGGATTGCCTGAAGGTTATATGCAAGCAGGGTGTTCAACTCGATGATAATACACTTTTGAGCTCCATAAAGTGTTCGGAATCAACTATAAAAGAAAAGGTTCACTTCTTATCTGAAATTTTTGATCAACAACAGGATAAACATAATATTGCTTAGCTTCCCTAACGTGTCTCATTGGGCATTTTAACCGAACCAACGTACCGAACTCAAACCGATCCAAACCAAATCTAAACTTACACTCAAACCATTCGGTTATGTTTCTTCTCAACCCAAACGGTAAACCGAACCGAACCGATAACCCAATATGTTTAATTAATTAATAATATTGTAAATATGTAATCTTACATAATACCTAGTACCCACGTTGCATTTGTTCGCACGTTTGATTTTTTTGTTTTTATTTTTCTAATAAATTAACTAATATAAAATTAGATTCAACTATCTCTAAGACTCTAACCCTAGATTCTAAAATAGTAAAGCTGTAAAGACGTCAAAGGCTTCCACAAGAAACAAAAAGACTTTCATATCTCATTCCTCTGTTTCTGTTTCCAATATTATTTACTGAAAAGTCATATGTATATATATTAGTTTTCAGTGTAAGGAGTGATTAGTTCTGAATTGGAGAGATGAATAATCATTGGTTTTATTATTTTCGTTTGTATATAATTTATAAACTTATATGCAAATTATTGACTTGTTGTAGTTTATTCTTGATGACATCGATGAAAATGAAATCATGGAAGATTGTTATGTTACGTTGTTGGATTTCTTTCATTTTCTTTTTCTTCTAATTGCTAGGCATTTGCTTTTATTATGGTTGGGTTTTTCTAGGTATTCTCTTTTCATGGTTTATATGAATTATTAAACTTACAACTTGTTGCTTACTTTATATATTATCAAACGTGAAACGACAATGAATTTTGTTTTGTTACATTAATTGATTTTTTAAAACTAAACCGAACTACCCGAACACAAACCAAACCAAACTAACTTCGGTTGAGTTTAGTTAGAGTTTTACGAAAACTAAATAAACCGAACCAAATTGAACCGAACCCAAATCGAACGTTACTTTAATCGATTCAAAGATTTTTCTGATTGAAAATTCTAGAATCTGTTTGCTCAAGGACCTCACCAGACTTGCCAACTTCATGAAGATCGGTTTAATTTAGCAGATTTTCTTAATTCTTTGAGAACATTATTTTGTTGCAGACCTGTGCCGTTATCCGTTGGGTTTTTTTTGAACTTTTTTTCTTTGACAAAAATTGGCAATGGGCCCCTAGGACTGGACCTCTAGTCTCTAGATCAGTTGAATTATAAATCACTTGTTTTAGGACAAAGAGATCGTTCTCGTATTTAGTGTATATGACCAAACAAAAATCAACAATATTGATTAACAGTAAAATACCGATCAAGCTGTTGCTGCATGTAAAATAGTAAAATACACATCTTATTGAATCATCTGGTTCTTATTTCATATCCAATGAACACCAGTTCGTACAGGATGCATCTTCACAATTTGCGACTAAACCGGATAAAGAAAGGTTTGCGTCTGAACCGGATGTATCTTCACAATTTGCGACTGAACCGGCTTTCGCAATTTGGGTTCTTATCTTGAGAGCATTCCTTGTTTCTAATTTGCGCCAAAAAAAATGTTCGTTTCGCTTGCGTTATCGACGGCACCAATGAGTACGACGATTATCTCTGCTACGAGGCGGTCCCAAGTTTCACAACCTAAAGCTAAGAAAGCGAAGCCGGCGAATAAGCGGCCCACAACGACCGGTTTCTCCGGCAGAACAACGAAGGAATTGACGTGGCAGTGCGTGGAAAGTTGTGGAGCTTGCTGTAAGCTTGCCAAGGACTTCGCTTTTGCAAGGCCTGACGAAATCTTCGACAACCCTGATGATGTTGAGGTTTGTTTGTTTCTCACCCACCACTTGTTCGACGAAATTCCTCTGTCGGTGTTAAATTGTTAATGTATCATGTTTTCGAAGTTAATATCTTATGCTTAATCCAGCTCTATCGAAGCATGATCGGAGATGATGGATGGTGCATAAACTACAACAAAGCTACACGCAAATGCTCGATTTATTCTGGTACATTAATTTATTAGCTTATCAGATTGGTCTCTCTCTAATATATCTGTTTATCAACTGAAACTTTATATGTTGAACATTTGTACTCAAAATCTCCTTGTGAAACAAACGAACGTTTTCTTCCTTTCCTGAGTTCAGATCGTCCATACTTTTGTCGGGTTGAGCCCGAGATTTTCAAGTCACTCTACAGGATTGAAGAAAATAAATTCAACAAGGAAGCTATCAGGTAACATCAGTGATTCTCTTTGCTTGTATAATTCTCTTTCACAAGCTCTTACACTGAGAGTGTTAACTAAGCCGGATCAAATGTGTATTTCTATCTTATTTAGTGGTTTCAGCTAATACCAACTTGCTAACATAACTGGATGATCCTACAACTCATTTTCCGGCTGGGAATAGAACAATTTGGAAGACATAGATGTGAGTAAACACTGTTTAATGTCTTTTCTTACGTTTCAGCTGCTGCATTGACACCATTAAGACGATTTACGGCCCTGATTCCAAAGAATTGGATAACTTCAACCGTGCCATCAGAGGTAGTCCGAGCTCGAGTTAATAGTCAGATGAATTCGAAGGCAGGTATTGATTCACTTCTTTTCTTGGTATACACACCTTAAATTTTCTCTCAATGCATTTGTGGATTAGAATGTGTACAAAAACCTTCTCGTGTTGAATCTTTTTGGGATTATTCTTACTGATTTCTAAAATATGGGGAAGAGAAGCAAATACCAAAAACCAGATGGCCAAAAACTAAGATTTCCTACTGTCAATCCTATTCCCTAATATAACCTGCAAAACTCGTGAAACACCAAAAAGTCTCTGTTCAAATAATCGTGGACGAACCTGCTCAATTACCATATCATATCACAGGTTCAAGTCCAAGTTCATATTCAGGTCCATCATTTTCCTCAAATAGCTGCATAAACCGAGCTTGATCTCGCTGCTTCTTCATCCTTTGCGAGTGTTTGAACATAAAAATGCTTCCAACCACAACAAGAGTTGCACACAATACACCTGCTACAATCGCTATCGTGACTGTTATCCCGTTATTTTCTCCATCTTGACTTGACTTCACTATATAGCAAAACTTGTCTCTTAAGAAAAGAAACACATTTTAAAAAAAAAGCATAAAAAACTATTTAAAAATCAGGTGAAACTGTCACGTGACATGCATTCCAACGTCTCTCTTCTCATCGCTCCTACTACAGTATATATTTCAACTCATCATCGATCTTTCTAACGTTCTCTTCTCTTTTCTGCAAAACCCTAATCCGATCCCTCTCTCTTCTTCTCTACGAAACCCTAGTTTTTTTTTTTCTCCTCTGATAAAACGATGGAATCCGAGAAACCGTCTCTAGAATTAGCTAAAAATTTGTTTGCAAATGGTCGTCACCTTACGGCGTTAAAAGTGACGAAGCAATTATCCACCGTTCTCTTGTGGAGCTTTTTGTAAGCTTGCAAAGGACTTCGCTTTCGACACCCCTGATAAAATTTTTGAAACCCCTGATGATGTTAATGGCTATTTGTTTTTCACCCACCACTTGTTCGACGAAATTCCTCTGTCGGTGTTAAATTGTTAATGTCAGACTAGGTAGATTAGTTAAGATTTTCTTTCAACTTTTAACATTGTTGGGAATATGCTATTTTATTACTTTTTAGATATATTCATCTATTGGTATATTAGTTTAAGGAGAAATTTGTTTCATCAATACTAGTTGGCATGTTGTAAAAGACAAAAGCAAATTATTTTTCATAAAGCAAATTTTGTTCAAATGATGCAATTATCATAGAATTTAGATGAATCCACATAAAAATTATATTCAAAATATTTCCTCTTGCCCTATTGACTTGGAAAATAGAGCTTGACAAACATTAGATGAAAAAATGGTAGTTATTTCTTTCTATGTTATAGTGGTTTTTAAGTGATAATGCATTGAAAAACAAAATATGTTTTCCAATGTCTAATGTCATGGAATTTAGATGAATCCACATAAAAATTATATTCAAAAATCTTTCCTACTATCAATCCTCTTCCCTAATATAAGCTGCAAAACTCGTGAAATACCAAAAGTGTATGTTCAGACAATCGTGGACCAATCTTCTCAATACCATATCATATCACAGGTTCAAGTCCAAGTTCATCTTCAGGTTCATCATTTTCCTCAAATAGCTGCATAAACCGAGCTTGATCTCGCTGCTTTTTCATCCTTTGCGAGTGCTTGAACATAAAAATGCTTCCAACCACAACAAGAGTTGCACATAATATGCCCGCTACAATCGCTATCGTGACTGTTATCCCGTTATTTTCTTCCTCTTGTGGACTAGAACCCGTCATTGCTTTAGAAGATACTACACACATTATTGCATTCAATTCATATATGTTACTTGTGATTATCATATCTTTTCGTTTCTTTTGATAGGAAACACAAGCATGAAAATTATTTTTTTACTCACCGGAGTCGAGTTTGGCGCAACCGTGGCAGACAAAAGTAGCATTAATCTCCTTTTCTTTAAAATGCATATAGATTTGGCTAGCAGAGAAGTCAGAAGGACAAACTTCCCATTCATCGAACTCTTTGTCTGAAACAAGGCTACCTTGCTCATAGATTCCGCATCTCTTACACTTTTCGCCACCAATTTCAGTCATAGGCTGTAACAAGCGACAGAGTGAAGAAACATATATTTTTAACAATCTTTACTTTTTATCAATAAATTGTAGTAATAGATGGTTGTAGAAGAGATTTGGGACGAGCCTGCCATGATTCTTGACCACGGAAAGTGTACATGACACCGGTTTTGGTAACATCTGGAAGAACAGTTTTGTTCTCTCCTTTGCATTGAAAGTAGACTGTGTGTTTGAGCTTGAACCAGTCGTGCTTTGTGAATATCTCAATAGAGTTGAGTGTGATAAATTGCGATCTTACAAGTCCTAAAATTTTGAAGATAAATCGGTATTTATTACTTTTATTTAGATGAATAGGCAATAAGTCGATATGTCCGAGTGGTTAAGGAGATTGACTCGAAATCAATTGGGCTTTGCCCGCGCAGGTTCGAATCCTGCTGTCGACGATATAAATTTTATTTTACATAAAATTCTTTGAATCTTTATTTTTGTCTGGGACGTTTTCGATTCCTCATGCAAATCTATACAAATCGATCTATGGAAACAAAAAAAACATCATGAAGGAGATCGATTATTCTTGAGCGGATACAAAATTTGGTTAACAAAAGAAAGCTGTTTTGTTTCCCGGCAAAATTAGTTGTGTAGATTTGATTGTTACCTGGAATCCACATGTGGATGATGTACCAGAAAAGAAGATTTCTCCAGATCAACGGATTCCGAATCGGCATTTTTATTTATTTTTTTCCGTTTGGTTCTCTCTTTTTTTTTTTTTTTTTTTTCAACGAATGAAACAGAGGAAGACGAAGAAAGCTTGAGAGAAAAAAGAGGAACAGAGATCCACGTGTGTCTCACACGCACCCTCTAAACACTCTCCCTCTTTAAATTGCACTTTCAATACACACACATTTGTAACGTTCGTATAAAAATACACAGAAAAAAATAATAATCATATTACATTAAAACATCTCAAAAGCCCAAATTTTTACCGAATTTATCAGGTTAAATTCTGAATATTTAAAAATCAAAATTAAAACGAACAAAGTCAGCTTACATCTGTTATGTATGGCAGTTTTCTTGTCAACAAATTAAGAAAAAACAACCCAAAAAAAACTGACAACGAACAGTTTTGAGACACAATCTGTCAAAGCTTGTCAGAAGATGGCAAATCACTAACCGAATAATGAATGTTTCAAAAGTAAAAACAAATCCAGAGAACACAGAGACATTTGAGAATGAGAAACACGAAGACGACGACGACTACGACGAAGAGAGATGTCGTCGTCTTCGTTCTATCATCCGTTTTTATGTCTCTCCATCTCCTCTCTTCTCCTTATCCTCCTTCTAATTCCCTCCGCCGCCGGAACTTTCTCGCCGGGCACCAAAGCCGCAGCCGCACGTGCGATTAACAGAGGAAGGAGGAATAAGCAATCGGCGGAGTTCTTACTAGCCCACAACGCAGCGCGTGGAGCTTCTGGCGCGTCGAGTCTCAAATGGGATACAGGCTTGGCCCGTTTCGCATCTAATTGGGCCAAACAACGTAAATCGGATTGTAAAATGACCCATTCAGGTGGGCCTTACGGAGAGAATATATTCTGGTACCAAAGGAGTGAGAATTGGTCGCCGAGGAGAGTTGTTGCTAAATGGATGGAGGAAAGTTTGAACTACGATCGGATGACTAATACGTGTAAATCTGGTGAGATGTGCGGTCACTATACGCAGATCATTTGGCATACAACCACAGCCGTTGGATGCGTACGTGCAAAGTGCGATAACGACCGTGGATTCTTAGTGATTTGCGAGTATACACCTTCGGGAAACTTCGAAGGCGAAAGTCCTTTTGATTTGCCTAAATAACTTTGAAATTATACAAGATTTAATTAATATGTTTACTCCAATTCAAGTGAAACATTTTTTCCCCCTTAATGGTCAAGTTTTTTTCGTTAATGAATAATGTAATATGGACCGTGTTGATGTTCAAAGTTTATGGTTTTGGGCCTGTTAAAATAATTCTGTGGGCTTTTTTTTTTTTTTTTTTTTATTGAATGTGAAACGCTGTCGTTTGGTTAGCTAATGTAATTTCGAATCTTCTTCATTGTTGTTCGTCATCTTCACCGAGACTCTCTCTGTAGAGAAACCCTAAACATTTACCGGTGAGAAATGAGTATCATTCGTAGCGCGATCAGATCGAGTTTGTGTCTTCGGCAATCGGATCATGTAATTAGCCGTAGCTCTCTTCTGTTTCTTCAGGATTGGAGGAAATGCCTATCTACCGCCACGGAACAGCCTCCTTCCTCTCCGTTACCACCGCCTCCGGGAGGTTCTCCGGGAGAAGGTTTATTTTTTTTCCTTCCATGTCTCTATTGTTTCTTTGAGAGTATATCTCCAATTTGTGAGGGCAAAGATCTTAGATCACATATTGCAGGGTTTTGTTTTGCTTGGAGTGAGTATATCTGAAGCTATTGATATTGAAATTTTTTGGTTTCTGTGTTTAACGACAGAGGCTATTATTAGTTTTTTTATCCAAAAAAAGGAACTTTAGCGTAGAAGGCTTCTGGATTGTTATGGTTTAAGGGCTTTAGCTCATTATGAAGTATGTAACATGATTGTCTTCTTTATTTTTGGAACGCGAAATAACGAAGGATGTTCCTTGATCGTGTTTTTGTTCTTTCCAGGGAGGTTTTATGGGAAATTTTCAGGCTTTTCAAAACATTCTCTGAAGATTGATATTATGAACGTACTCGAGGGCTGCAATGTGACACCAGATGACCTCAAATTCAACTATCTGCGTGGTGGAAACTTAACTCCTGCGGCAGTGTAAGTGTTAAGCTTTATTAATTCTGCGATTGTTACAAGTTTTATTTTGAGGTTTGAAATTTGATTCCAAACTAATGAATTTTAATCTTTCTTCGTTCTCGACAATGTTGGTATATCAGTTTTGTGCAGTTCCCTTCCCTTTCCGCATATGATAGAGCACTGCGGAATATCGCAAAGAAAGGAAAGCTATATAGATTAGAAAGGGTAATCCTTTTACAAACTATAGAGTCCGTATTTATTCCCGTTTTACAAACAAAGAAAGTCCTCATATGATAGATGACTGTTTAATCCGGATTTGATTCCTTGTCAATGATTAGGCTGCTCGTTCTCAGTGGGATCCCATTGTTCCTTATGAGGGGAAAGTGGTAAGCTATATCATCTGTCATAACTTATTGTTTATCGAGGTCTTGTTCTCAGACGACTGGTCTGAGATAACTTGTGATTGGTACCAATTAATATTTGATGAGATTTTATATTGTTTAGGTTGCACTACATGGGCTTCCGGTGAATGCTATATCAGATGACATAGATAGGTTCTTATCTGGCTGTCTCTATTATCCTGGATCCATTCAGTTCCTCACAGTGTGAGTAATTATTGGTTTACTAATTCTTGTGTTCTGTTGACAAAAAAAAAAAAAAAAAAATCTTGTGTTCTTAGTACCCTGTTTTGGCTTTTACTCGATCCGCATTTGATTAGCCGTTAGTTGGACCTGCATTCTTGCAAACCCAGTGCTCTCCTGTTTGATTAATCAGTTACAATGATTTTTCTGTACTGTTGGGTTTAATCATATCACTCACTAGAATAAGCAATATATATATTTATGTTAATAGTAGAAATGTAAAATGAATAACATTCTCCGGGAATTATAAGAGGAGTGATAGCACTCACTCCGACTGTCATATTTTTTTGTTTTTACGACATGTGATATCTTGTCATCTTGTTTGACACATCATATCTACAGATCATTGTGCTCTATAGTCGGGCTGTGCAGTAATTTCTGGATTACTGATAAATAGGACATGAAAATATTTTAATGTCTTCCTTTACCACGCAGTCAAGGACTTGGAACTTCAAAGAGGGTGGCGTTAGTGCGTTTCACATCACAGACCCAGGCAATGAACGCATACATTACAAAGAACAGGAACTTCCTTCTCAACCAACGAATCACATTGCAAGTTCTGCAGTAATTTCTTAGTTCCCATTCCATTCTCGTGGTGTTTTCCAATGGTAAGAGATCCAAAGCACATTTTTTGTGTCTTACTGTTGGGATGTTCTAGGTCGATTTGATTATCAAAATTTTCTATCTGCAAACTTCATGATGCTAGAAAAACTATTGTTGTCTCTCTTCCCTGGTTCAGTTCGAAGTTCATGAGTAACAAATACATGTGTCTTAGTAGAAGCAGGAAGTCTCAGATAAGTAGATGTTATATTGTTAACTATGTGAGCTTTTTTCTTTCTTGTATTTTGACTAAAGCGGTTATCTTTGGATGCCCATGTGGTGAAGTGATCCGTCTTGCTTTTAGAAAGTGAATGACTTTGTACTATAAGGGCTTGGTGGGGGGGCTCACTCTTCACTAGTGCAATAGAAATCGAGCACAGTAGAATAATATAATGAATCTTGTATTGTTCACTAGCTTTTCTCTAGTGGGTCATCTTTACTTGTAATTGAAGCATCTTGCTATCATGTCTTCTCAGTTTTCACGGTAACCAATCTTTCTTCATGAGTCCCATTGGTTGTGTAGAAGATTTGATGCATTATTAAATTTCTAGATTTTATGACTAGGGAAACTGTACGTCCTTTTGATATGCTTATAATTAAGATGTTCTTACGATCGATATAAGTGAGATTCAATAAATTCCATGGCCAAAACCCCCTCTAGTAGGATCTTCACTGAGCTATGGATCAATCAAATTGGTGAGCTTATTTTTGTTTTTAGTGTTAAATTTTCTTTTGGAGTGAGGGGTTATAATGTCAAAACAGTCATTGAAGACTTTTCATTATGATGTCCACCGAAATCTTGTTTAGGGATTTGGGAGACATGAGAGTTTGTGAAAGTATGGACAACACACCGGGACAAATGCATAGAGACTAGAGTTATAGAATGGTGTGGTCATGTGAATTATTAATCTTTCAACACTGTTTCTTGATTACAACAGTTAAAAAGTAGAAGAAGCAATTGATTTGGCCAAACCATTTGTTCTTTGTATCTCATATAGTTTTGACTTTTGACAATCTTCCTCTTGTTTTGTTGCTTTTGTTTGGTCATATACACTAACAATAGGAAGATCTCTTTGTCCTAAACAGCAACATGAGTTTGGTAAATAATCTTATCGGATCACTAGGTATGAATGATAGGTTTTTGGGTTTGTGCTTTGTGTGATTAGTGTTATGAAAGTAGACAAATTCCATATGGACAAGCAGATTTATATAAACAAGCCTATCCAAAATTCTTACTCTACTACACAGACTCTTGTCTGGTCCCACTCACTAGCTTCACATGATCAAACTCTTGATGAATTATGGTAAATGTAACTAAAATTATATAGTTGGTTGTACTATTGTGTTCTAAAAAGTTTGGTTTAGATTTTCTATAGTTTTTCCAAACAAATACTTCAAAATTTCCTATTTCAAAGATTTTCATTAGTTAAAGTGTAATGAAACACTTTTTAATTGCAAAAAGTTTGCAAGCAAATTATGTCTGTCACCAACAGTAGCTAAAGTGTTGAACTTTGCCAACTCTTCTCCATTCATTGCTTCTTCACTTTTATTCTCCAATACCATATTTACATCTACCAATTAAATCAAAACCCAAACAAGCAAAGCCGACAACTATCTCTTTTGTACCACACCCTTTTGTTTTTCCCCTAATAAAAAATCCCAATATTTTATTGTTTACTTCCACGAAATTCCTAATGACTTAATACATGTATATAAGCAAAAGATTCATCAAAAAGTGAAAGTGTCAAGAGAAGTGAGAAACGAAGCACACAAGATCCAATATGGAGGAAGATAACACCACAATCATCATGGCGTCACTCTCTACTCTCTCTCCTTCATACCTCACAAAACTAACTCACTCCATTCTCTCAATCTCCCACCACCATCGCCGCCGCCTCGCCGCAGTCCTCTCCTCTCCGACCCTTTTCTCCCTCACTCTCCGCCACCTCCTCTCTCTATCTCTTCCTGACAAAACCCACCTCATCGCCAACTATCTCCTCTCTCTCCTCCACCCTCTTCTCATCCACCGTAACCACCACACCCTCTCCTCTTCCGCCGCCACCATGAAGCTTCGGGACCTAGACGCAGTGGTCCTCCTCCTCTTTCTCTGCGAAACCCATCAGCTTCATCCAGATGTTCTAGAAGCTTCCCCTGATAATTGGCGGGAAATTCTCGGTAATCTATGCTCTGGTACCATGTTAAATAACATTTCCGGTCTATGGACTTGCGATGCTGGAATCTTGATGCCTTACATAGAAACCCTAGTTAGATGCAAAAGATTTGTCGACATAATGGGAGGAGGCTACAGCCATCTTCGCCGAGGAGATCAAAAAGAAGGCTACGAAGTTCCGGCGGCTAGAGCTGCCGTAGTGGCGTTACGCGCGGTTGAGGTGCTTGACCCTGCCGCTTCAAAAGCCGGAGAAGTAGAATGCGTGATATGCAAGGAAGAGATGAGTGAAGGAAGAGATGTTTGTGAAATGCCATGTCAGCATTTCTTTCACTGGAAGTGTATATTGCCATGGCTAAGCAAGAAGAACACGTGCCCTTTCTGCAGGTTTCAACTTCCCACAGACGATGTCTTCTCGGAGATCCAACGGTTATGGGAGATCCTCGTCAAGAGTAGCGAGTTACACGCGGCGTAATCTCAGCTTGCGGTGATAAATACATGTGTAAGAATTAAGAAGCGTGTACATCGTTATCTAATAATATCTATGTAGAATTATATCAAACTACTGTTACAGATAGGAATGTTTGGACCGTTTTGACATATAGAACTTTTGGTTAGTTTTTCTTTGATAAAGACACATGTGGTTATAATAAACTCATGAGGACTTCTTTTTTCTTTTTGCAGATTTTGTTATTAAATATATTAAAATAGTACGACGAATTTCGTATATTTTATCGTAATACAAAATGAAATCAACCACTACCAAAAAGAAAGCAAATTGAATTGGTTCATGTACTGAGTGTTGGTTTTGGATCGTATAGAGTTATTTTTTTCACTTTGTTACCAAAAAAAAAAAAAGCGAATCTCGAAGTGTCTCCAAAATAATGGTACTGTAATTTGGTACAGATTACAGAATTTGTTTGGCTTCTCTAAATCCTAAAAGGAACTAATGGGCCTGTATATCCGAGTTTTCCATATTTGGGCCTTACACAACTTATTTAAGTTAGATGATTTTGTGGCTAGTTTGCTGTCCGGGCATTATGATGGGCTTCTCATGGATGTGCCTATTATTATATTCAAGTAATAACGGTTTCAAAATAAATATGATAAAATAACGAAAATATCTTCATTTAGCCGTCAATACTCAATAGAGTTTAGTTTGATCAACCAATTAAATAAAGTTGATCAAAGTCATGTGCATCTATTCCTTCTTGGAAAGTCATGAGGAAAAAATAAAAGAGAGAGAAAAATTTTCTAATGCTAAGATTTGAAGTGTATTATTATAAACGACACAAACTTAACAAATAAGTTGAACCCACACAAACATCGATAAAATTATGAAACTATAGGTCACACAAAAAAAAAACTAAGGCCTGTTAAATTACAATTTAGGATTTTGAACGATAATTTATTTTGTTTGTCAAAAATCTATGAATTTGTGTATTTTTGTTTGGTTTAATTAAATAGCCAACTAAAATTTTCCATTGTTTAGCCAAAAAAAGAATTTACCACCTAATTACATAAAGAGAAGCAAAACAAAAAAATACATGAAGCCTTTGGTGAACCTACACTAAAAAAAAAAAAAACTACCATAGAAATGATTTGTGATCAAGAGAAGTTTCTCGAGAACCAAATGAGGGACGTTGTGACATCACAGTTTTACTTTTGCGTAACGGGTGAAGTGAGGATAAGCGGTTCCTGATCAACATATCAATTTTTCGAAGTAGGGGAGCTATTCCTATGATCTGTATGTTTTGACAGTGGATTCGATGACTTCTCTCTTTTTCTAAATTTAAAGTAATTAGAAGTAGAGTTCCAACATTGACGTGGTTTTATTCGCAAATACATAAGAAATTATGTGTAGAGGTTTTAGGGCTGAGCGATAAAGATTCTAATGTATTAACTAAATGTACATAAAAGTACTAAAAAATTGCAGAAAACGATGATGATGCATGCAGTAAGTTGCAAGATGAGATGAGAGATATATAAAAAGTACGAAATCAAAGTAATAATAGTACGTCCAGATACAATTGCAGCTAAATAACAAAAGGAAAATCTAGTATTATATAGATTTTAGTTAATTGTAATGTGAGGAGATAATAAAGTACTACGACAATACGAAGAACACTAGTTACTAGATAGATAGTGTTGTGATAATATGTCAAGGTTTGGATCGACCAGACAATATGGGACCTTCACGATGTCTGTCTCATGTTTCCTGCATGACATGCATTCTATTTACTCTACGTGCCCACGTCTCCACTTTTATTCATTTTCTTATTTATGATTAATCAAACTTGAAGAAAAGGTTAGTATGTATGCTAAATTGGATCTGTTTTCTTATATGTACATGTTGGTACGATTAATTAGTCACATATAATTAGCGTTTAGGATTCTTTTTTCTAAAGGTAGGTTCAGTTAACTTGTAACCTAGGTTTCTCGAAAGATGAGATGTACTTAAATGCTCGTTTATAGTATTATACTCCAAATAATATAGATAACATCAGAAAGCTTTTCAAAATTAGATACAGTTTTCGATGAGAGTGCATCAGTTTTCTTATTAGTTAATGATTTTAACAGAAAACAAAATTATCCTTAATTAATAGGTTATAGTCGTAAGTTATAGACATCCAACGGGGTACGGATATAATTCTTCTTTTTTTCTAACGATGTTGTCTCATATTTGCATCGATGCATGCGATGTATATTTTGTAGAAGCAATTCCATTCTATGGATATCGCTAAAATGGAAGTAACTCCATAGGCGATCACCTTGAGCTATAGAGTCATCTATTAGCTTATTCATATTCATTGATATACTTAATTTTTTTTGGGTATATAAATGAAAATAAAATCAAGTTTTATACATAAAAAATAGTAATACGTTACGTTACGCGAAGTTTAAAGAAATTTGTAACTATGCAAAGAGTAAATTGTTGGTCCTACAAACTTGGTTTGTGGATATATAGTTCATTTCGTAGTATAGAGTTTAAAGCAATTTCTTAGAGAGGTTTCTAAACTGTAGTTTTATTTCTTGAAATTGGGCTACTCATATTGCCGTTTACTGAATCAAGTTTCCGGAAAAAAATCGTTCCAGATCTTAAGTCAATTTATTAAGCTTTATTTCCTTCCATATTCAAAAACTAATAAGTAAATTAATTTGATTTAGTTTGATATTGTTTTTCTATGTCATAAACCAAACCAAACAAAACAGAAACATTATATCTACAAAAAATAAACCGAATTGCACATTCTATCGACGATCAAACTGAAACATTATAGTGTGATAGAAAACCGAATTGCAGAATCTATCGACGATTAAAGCTTGATAAAAATCTACTTTATACTGCACTAAAACGATACTTAAAGAGAAGTAAGTTAATGAATGTTGAATAAAACAAATGGTAAGCTAAATACTAAACAATAAAAACAAAGCTAAGTAAGAAGCTAAAGAGATAGACTGACATCCATGCTCCCTCAACCATAAGACAAAACACACAGTGCATCAATGGCCCAGCTGTCACCACAACTCTCTTTTTTTTTTTTTCTCTCTTTAATATAGGAACTTGTTTTATTTTCTATTTTATATTTATATATATGTTCTTCTTATCTTATTTAATCAAAACGAGGACTGAAGTTGTTCTATTTTTGTAATAAGATAAGAAATTAATTAAGGAAAGAGAGCACATGAAAATACACTGTACTGTAATGGTGCATTCAAGGACCCTTCAATACGTTCCAAGGCCACATGTGTATCTCACAAAATGGTTCAGTATTTAATCGGTCCATATATGAAAGTTGTTTGATATGCTAAGAGAAAATGTACCTGGACCATTCTTTCTATTTGTATTAGGCTATCCACACGTGATTTTCTTACTCTTTTTGATTTGACTTTAGATCTATAACTTCAAAATTTTTATCAAATTATGCATCAAGTCACACGATCTAGCTAGCCGACACCATTTTATGAGATTGGCCTTGTCGAACTAGTGGAACCGTCATATGCTTAATGAATGAACCCCTTTGACAAGATTGATAAGCAAGTGGAAGTGAATCCAATATCAATATGTTAAACCTAAATTCTCTTTTTTGTACTGAGTTATTAAACCTAATCTCTCGGATCCACCGTGTGATTCGAGGTCCGGAAAATAGCCTGATCATTTGCTACGATTGTGTTTCTTATTTGAATCATTGTTATTATTTCTCATTGTTTGTGAGTTAAAAAAATAGAAAAGAGATTTAAAAAAAAAAAACTCTCAACTTTCTTTAGTTATGGTAAATTTCACACACCGGAAAGAGAACGATTTTGAAAGTGAAGCACTATAAATCATCGTGTGTGTTATTTACTTCAGATTGGATTTAGGGACCTTAACTTCTTGGTGTCTCAAAAGATTATATCATTAAAAAAAAAAAGTGGAAGGGGAAGCTGTGTAACCCACTTGTTGAATTCTTAATTTCTATAAGCACAACAAGGTATAGAGGGCGAAAATTGAAAACTCAATCTAGCTTCGACATATTTATTAGATAACAATAGAAATTTGAACATCTCGTTAATGTAACTGGTCTATCAACAGAAGACAGTGTTTCTCTCTACCGTAACATCAATCTGTGGATCCTTATGAACATAAAACTAGGAGAGACAGAGGAAGGCCAATGAGGGTCATGCAAAATGGAACTTAGGAAAAGGACCAAAAAGATCCATCCTCTTTGGGAATTCATTTCAACCCCATAATCCATGAAATGAATTTCGATCTGAATCTCACAAGTAAGAGATCAGCTTTTGATAACATTAAAGAAAAAAGTAAAAAACAAGACAAGAGACTGAGAAAAGGGCAAAACCTGTAGGGGTTAAGACAGCTAAGAGTGTTCCTCAGTCGCCCCACAAATGTCTTCTCTCCTCTCTCTTCAGTCTTTCTCAGCTCTCAAATCTTTAATGGTTCCAAGTTCAATGCTCCCAAAACCCACGCCCACACATGCATCCTATGACCTTTCCTTTTCTATCCATTTTCTTCCCACAAATTACCAATTTGCAAAACACAAAAACCAAAAACAAATTTACAAGATGAGATATAAAGACAAACACACTACCAATGTGAAAACAGACATTTACATGATATATTATTACTAAAAACTCATAAAGCATATAAATGAGATATTAACCAAATGACTGTTTTGGCTGTGAACATTCTTGGTTCCTAAGTTTACAAGATTAACCTCTAAGAAAGGAGAGACACTTTTAAATAGTACATGATATAAATATAGCAGAAAGTAGAAAAGAATATGACAGCTTTTACTTAACCCTACTAAGACAGAGAATCATCATCGAACAGTAAAGAGGAGAATCTCTGAATATCCACTTTAAACTACTGCCCTCTTGACTTAACTCTCAGAATCATTTAATTTTTCAGTTATTTTGACCCATACCTTTTTGGCCTCTTTCCCTGGTTTCCAACACCTTCACACTTACTCTAGGGCTTCCACGGCTATATATATATGGTCCTTTCCTAAAACTTGAAACTCATAATTCACAACCAGCACTGCTACTACTTGTTATCATTCTTCCATCCATTTAATCTAATATAGTCTTATCCGTGTATATTACGATATTGCTCGAAGATTACATACCTGGGAAGATGGTTAAACCCTGTTGGAGAATCGGTGCCGGTATGGAGAGAAGTAAGATCAATCCCACAAAGATTGATGGCTTGACATGGTATCAAGATCTTGGCCTTCACATCTTCGGAGAGTTTTCGATGGCAATGATCCAAGCCAACAGTGTGATGGAGGATCAGTGCCAGATCGAATCAGGGCCACTGACATTCAACAATCCGACAGTTCAAGGCACGTTTGTTGGAGTTTACGATGGCCATGGAGGTCCAGAGGCTTCCAGATTTATTGCAGACAACATCTTCCCCAAGTTAAAGAGTAAGACACCACACCATTCTCATTCTTTATTTCCTCATTCTTAAATATGTCAGGCACACTAACACTCATGTCTCACATGAACAGAGTTTGCCTCTGAGGGTAGGGAGATTTCAGAGCAGGTGATCAGCAAAACATTTGCAGAGACAGACCAAGATTTTCTCAACGCAGTGAAGAAGCAATGGCCCACGAACCCACAGATGGCATCAGTGGGGTCTTGTTGCTTGGCAGGAGTGATATGCAATGGATTGGTGTATATTGCAAACACGGGAGATTCCAGAGCTGTGTTGGGCAGATCTGAGAGAGGTGGAGTGAGAGCTGTTCAGCTATCTGTAGAGCACAATGCCAATCTAGAGTCTGCGAGGCAAGAGCTATGGTCAATGCATCCTAATGACCCCAACATTCTTCTGATGAAGCACCGGTTGTGGCGTGTGAAAGGCGTCATCCAGGTAAACATTCATACATGATGATTACACATCTAAAAACTGAATACCAATTGTGTAAGGATGTAAGAAAGCTTACAGAAATCATCTATCGAAGCCATATCTTGCGTAAGGATGTAAAACTGACTAGCAATTGTGTAATGACCTTTAACCAGGTCACAAGATCCATAGGTGACGCATACCTCAAAAGAGCAGAGTTCAACAGAGAACCTTTGCTGCCCAAATTCAGACTACCAGAACATTTCACTAAGCCAATCCTTAGTGCGGATCCATCAGTCACCATTACCCGGCTTACCCCAAAAGACGAGTTTATGATTCTTGCTTCAGATGGGCTTTGGGAGCATCTTAGCAACCAGGAAGCTGTTGATATTGTACATAATTCCCCGCGCCAAGTAAGTTCAATGCCTAGGCCATATCTAACGGGTTACCTACCTGTCTGTTGTACAATTTGCACACAAGAATTATTTGTTAATACCTTCACATTCCCAGGGAATAGCAAGGAGACTACTCAAAGCTGCATTGAAGGAAGCAGCAAAGAAAAGAGAGATGAGATACGCAGACCTAAAAGAGATTCACCCTGGTGTTAGAAGGCATTTCCACGACGATATAACCGTTATTGTGATCTATCTCAACCCCCAACCGGTCAAAACAAATGCTTGGGCTTCTCCTCTGTCAATTAGAGGGGGGTACCCAATGCACTCATCATCATGAACAGATCTTACAGCAACAACTCTTCCTATGTCAAGGGAAATAATCTGGAGCCAGGGTCAAGAAAGAACTAGTATAGCTAGAATAATATTAAATTATATGAGATATTTGATATAAGAAAATGATGAATTCTCATGTACCCCTGTATGCAAATTATACACGAGGGTACCTTACATATAAGATCATCAATGTCAATGCTGGTAAAAATTCGAAAGCAAATTACGTAGCAGCATGTTGGCGTTTAGGCACAAACCACAAGATAACCAGCAGGTGTGAATACAAAGACAACAATTAAAAATAAGTAGCAAAACTAAACATTACATTCCCTTTATATAAGTTTTCTGGCGCTTGATTCAAAATTATCAGAAAGCAAGTATCAACAAAGTTTATCTAAAATCTATTACAGAAACAAAAGAGACTGTGTAGCATCAGAAAGCCAGTAAAGTCCCAGTCCCACGAACAGAGATTCAGAATCTGGGGCTCTATTTCCTTCAACTGCCATAGAGACCAGAGAAATGGAAACCAACAAGTACCTCTATAGTTCTAATGACGTCTTACATGACAAAGGAATTCTGAAGTAGCGGCTTGAGAGGTCATATGAAAATTAGCAACCAAAGAACCAAACATGGTTATGGGATCCATTTAGCATGCAATATTCGCAATCAAGCACAGAACAGCAGTAAACCAGCTTACTTTAGTAACCACTGACTTCCATAGATAAAATAGGCTTATTTTTTTAAGAAAACGGATTGGCACAACTCAAAAGTAATCAACACTTATAAATTCTAACTAGCCTTCAAAACAGCAAAAAAATCTCTCTTTCCTTAAATATTTGCTGCATGCAGTACAAATTCTATATTGCTGCTGCTTGTGCTTGATACGAAAATGCAATATTAAAAGGACCATCCACATTCCCAGATATTTAAATGAAATAAAGGCATTACTCAAGCTATACTTACCACTTCAAGAACCTGCAACATGGAAAACGTCAATACCAGCCACTTCAGAATTCCTAGGTCCTAACACATTGATACTTGCCATTTTAAGACAATCAGAACTATAGGTTACTTATTGGTTTCTCAAGATCTCATCTGGTGACACTTAGCTTCCGTCCATCTGAGAGAATCATTGCACAACCGCAAAACCTTACTCCACGACCGAACTTCGAGCTTAATAAAGATACTACACACGGGGACTTCTAATTCAGAAATAAAGAGAGAATGAAGCAGCCAGAGAGGGAATCGTAAGACGCTAGTACACTACCTGCCAAAATCAAAGATGGAGGAGTCAGATACGAGAAAGAAACCAGGTATCAACAAGATTTCGCAATGCAATAAGAATTATTTCGAGAAACTCACCTAACTACAAAGACAAAAGATACTTTGTTCAGGAACCTTAGGCAGCGTTTCCTGATACAGCTGCCTCCTGATGAAACAAAGAGTTAAACAATAGATACCATTAGTTTTTCTATTAATTCTCTCATTCTAACAGGTGGGAGAAACAACAAAAAGTTAAGCACCGTTTACCTTGCCAATATTTTGCTTTCCAGGTAAATCTGAAGATGACTCCGAAGCCCCTTTTGAAAACCTAATGATGGATAATTCACAAACCACATAATCAATTACTAAAAAAACATTGCACACTACTTCAGGGATAAACAGAATTTGGGTTTGCATGGAAAAGTACCTCAATGCTCTAGCTTTGCGTTTATCTTCTTCAGCAGAATCAACTTTAGTCTCTTTCCCAAAACGAGCGAGCCTAGCCTTCTTCTTTGCCTCTTCCTCAGTGTTATCAGTAGTAGAGGTTGCTGCAGGAACCCCAAATCTGTTTGAAATACAAAGCGAGTATGAAACTCATTTTCCTTTAAAAAACCAAGCAGTCAAGCAATAAACAACTATCAAGCACAAAGAAAACATTGTAAAATACCTATCAGCTCTAGCCTTTCGCTTCAATTCCTCAGCTTTCTTCGTTCCCTCTGTTTCATTCACCGCCGCTGCAGCAGCAACAGTACCAAACCTGCATCGAGGGTGAAATTCGTTTCAATCTCGCCGACATAGGCTTGACAATATGGGTCTAACAAATTCCAAAACAGGTACAAGAACATCGCTTCGTAACCCTAATTTTGGCAAATCCCTAAATACGATATAGAATTCAAAGAATACACTTTGAAACTCTTTACCTCTCAGCACGAGAATTGCGCTTCTCCTCTTCGGTTAGCTTCACAGAAACCCCAAACCTCTCAGCACGTCGAATCTTCTTCTGAATATCATCGACCGGAGATATATCCCCAGAATCAGCCCCAGCCACCGATCCAATAGCATTAGAGTCAGCTTCGTCCTTCTTCTCACCAGAATCTGAGAATTCCTTAACTTCTCCGTCGAGAATGTCATCAGTACGATCTGGCTCCACAGTGTTGAGGTCTACTATTTTTTTAGGGTTTTCACCAGTAGAAAGCCCTCCGCCATTCTCAATCGTAGCCGTGACTTTGTCTCCGTTGCTCGCCATGGAAATCGCAGATTCGTTCGAGATTTTTCGTTTTGCGATTTAGCCGAAGAATAGGGTTATAGTTGAACAGTCAGGAGGTGTCGGGGAATTTTAAAGCCCTTGAACGAAGGGTAGTATCGTCTTTATAAAAACTTGATTCTCTTGGACCGGATTGGATCTAAATAGTCCGATCCATTACTCAGTAGCCCACCCGAACTAGGGGCAATATCGTCCACTTAACAACACTTGACTCTTACGATCCGGGTCGGGTTTAAATAGTCCGACTCAAATAAAATATGAAACGATAACGTTTTTCGTTGTTTATTAGATCTGGGCACTAATACCCGTTACCCGTACTCGATCCGTTACTCGGCTCTTACCCGACTCGAAAAAGGGTATCCATAATTTTAGGGTCGAATGAACGATATAATAATTATATTACCCGTGAGTAAAGGTCGAGTGAAGGGTATTAATTTATTTTTTAATACTCGTCCCGTTACCTGCTTTATTACTCGACCCGTAAATACCCGTTAATATTTATAATATTACAAATAGTTTATACATATTTCTAGAATGAAATTACAAATTTTTATTTTTGAAAATTGTAATTTCATATTTTTTTGGAACTATATGTTGCACATTTATAAATTTTTTCTTTTTTGGAATATGAAATTATTATGCGGTTACGGAAAGATTTTTTACGCATGAATTATCAATAAATATGCGGGTAAGGGTAAATGGTCGGGTATCTAAAGGGTTAACTATTTTTACCGGGTATTCGTTTTTTCGGGACCGTTATTTGCGGATCGAATACAAATAGTTTTTTTCTATTACCCGTAAAGATCGGAACGAATAAAAGGTTTCTCAAAATTCAAAGGTACCCGTTCCGTGCCCAGCCCTACTTTATTATATATAAAAACTTTTTTGCTATGACCTTCTCCACGACGAATTATCGTTCCGGCGAAATCGGATTGGAACTTTATTAGCATTCTCGTCTTGTATATGCATGTCTCTTTTCAACACTTGTTCCTCCTTTCAGGCTTCTTTGTAGGCAACTAGGCATCGTTGCACTTTCTCTTAGCGCCGCATTAAGAACTGATCGATCAAGCACTTCTTATGGATAAACCCCCTTCTTGGGTATTTGCTCATCAAAGCATTTAGTAGATGTGTTTTACTGTAGATTGGAGAATGTTTTGCAGACCTCATTTACTTTTGTGTTGGTCATTAAATGCTGCAAAAGAACAAAGATCTCTTTAATCTATCTATTTTGTCTCTCTATGTGTTGTGTCTTGTGTTTTGCCTCTTTGTTTGACCGTCGTATATATTCTGTAGCTGTGTGAATCGACGCATGTGAATATAAAAAGTCTTCTTACTCGGAAAATGAATATAACTATAAAAACATTTAGAAGAAGAAAAAAGGGATTTTGAGGTTCATATAATTTCACCTCATATTTTAGAAAATAAATCTGTATAGCAAATGGCATGTTCATTAGAAAAAAAAATAGATATGTTCAAAGAAAACATATTTCTGATAAAAATATTAGTAACCAGAAGCTTTTAAGGCCTGACCAAAAAAAAGGCATGAAAGAAATTGAGATTCTCATATCTCCAACAATAAAATTAATTATTTATACGAACTTGTGCATAGATGATTCGGTAAGGTAGCGTCAAACGGCGTGGATAACAGCATGAGCTTTTTGACTACCATTTTATTCCTTTTTTTTTTTTTTAAATGTGTGTGTGTGTGTCCAATTGTCATAATGAAGTTTGGACAAAACAAATAGTGTCTTCCTAGTGAAATTTATATAAAATCATTTACCATTTTTTTCCTGTAAACTTGTTTTCATTTGAGATAGAGAAAATCATCACATCAAAACAAAATAAAATAAAATAAAAAACAAAATTTGAACTTATTAATTAGTATTCACGTACGTGATTAGTATTCTCGCAAACAATGTAACCAGAAGCTTTAGTTCAAACCTTTGACCCTGACAATGAAAAATTAGAAAGTTCAACGACAGAGATAATCAAACGCTGACGTTTTACCTTTTTCTATTGATAGTCACCGTTAGATAAGCATGAATCTAGCCTCTTTCCAGTTTCCATTGAGTGTATATATAAACACGAAGGTTTATGTGTTTGATCCATAGTTCCTGCAATAATCCCCTGAAGAAACAAATCTTATCAATCCTCTCCATGGCTCTATCTCCTCAGTAAGATCTTTTTTTTGTTTACTTTATGAGGTTTCTGGATTATTATAAAGTCGACTTTTCATGTTAAATCTGATTTCATCTCTTTTAATTTTATTTCTTTATCAAGAAAATGTTTCGTAGAAGATCGTCAAGTTCCGCTCGATGCTACCTCCGATCCACCTGCTCTCTTCGACGGAACCACGAGGTTTGATCTTCTTTCTTTTAGTAGTTTACTAATAGTCTAAGCTTCAAATTAAAAACATTTGTTCATAAGCTTTTGATGTATTGAATTAACTTTCGTTTGTTAACTAAAAATTGAAACAAAAAAGGTTGTACATAAGCTACACCTGCCCATTTGCACAACGTGTTTGGATTACCAGAAACCTCAAGGTACTTTTTTCTTTTCTTTTTGTGGTATTTATGTAAATTAAGATTGACGTAAAACTTATAAAGCAAGATTGGTTTATTCGTTTGATATTGGGGGGTTTTAGGGTCTGCAAGAGGAGATCAAATTGGTTCCTATAGACCTTCCTAATAGGCCAGCTTGGTACAAGGAGAAAGTAAATCCTGCAAACAAGGTGCCCTTTATTTTTGAATCCTTATAAGGTTCCTTCAAAAGTGACCATAAAAGAGTCTAAGATTGTGACATGATATTTGTAGGTTCCTGCACTTGAACACAATGGCAAAATCATTGGGGAGAGTCTTGATTTAATCAAATATGTCGATAGCAATTTCGATGGGCCTTCACTTTACCCCGAGGTAAGACCTTGTTCGGATGTTATAGAGCTTGTTCTTGTCACGTTAAGTAATAATCTTTCAATGTGATTTATTTATTTATTTTATTGTTGGTCTAGGATCCTGCAAAGAGAGAGTTTGGTGAAGACTTGTTGAAATATGTTGATGCAACATTCATAAAAACCGTGTTTGGCTCTTTCAAAGGTGATCCGGTTAAAGAAACAGGTAAGGTTGATTTTAGAGTGACTTGTTAATTGTATAAGACCTCGATTGTTTATTGCACTTGTATATACGTTTACATTTAGTATACATTTTCTCTATATATTATTAACACAACTTAAAGTAAATGTACGAGTCTAAAATTCAGAAGTAGGAGCTGAAACTTGTGTGTTATTGACGCAGCATCGGTCTTCGATCACGTGGAAAATGCTTTGAAGAAGTTTGATGATGGTCCATTCTTCCTTGGCGAGCTTAGTTTGGTATAAAAGTCTTGTTTAAATAAAAAGTGCGAATGAACCTTTTTTAATGGTTCACTATGGTTAATAAATTTATCGGTTTTGTTTTCCAGGTTGATATCGCATATATCCCATTTATCGAACGATTTCAAGTCTTCCTGGACGAAGTTTTTAAATATGAAATTATAATCGGTCGTCCAAAACTAGCTGCTTGGATTGAGGTTACACACATGTGACATATATGCACATGAACATGGTCAAGCTTTTATATGATTTAGCTGCTTGATTGCTTTAACCTTAATGTATATGTTGTGCAGAAAATGAATAAGATGGTTGCATATACGCAGACGAAAACCGACTCGGAATATATCGTTAACTATTTCAAGAAGTTCATGGTAAGAGTTTCTAAATACTCAACAATACCAAAATCGCTTTTCTAAACTCTGAAATCTGAATCTAAACGGTGTAATTTTATGTTTGCTTGGACACAAATGCCCTTTTTACTTTAATGTTAGGCTTAGCCATTTTTTGTCTTGCTCAATTCCGGTTAACGTTCTATAACAAAACTAACCGATTCCGGTTTTTCTTTTGCAGTAAAAGTAACAATTCTAATGGACCGAGTCGTGGGTAACGATGACATGTTGTGTTGGCTTATGAAGAAGAAAGATTATTACAGTACTTGAGAGTGTTATAAATTTCTGGATGTGGTTTTGTAGTTTGATAAATAAGAAAGATTTGGTTCTTGTTTTACTTTGATTAATCAAAAGAGATTTTGGTTCTCGTGCTGGGATTATACACTCTAATAAAATGGGCCCGGTTCCTTAGTTATTAGTTTTATTCATGACGGTCCATTTATTATTGATTAATGGGCTTTAGTTCCTTATTGAATTGTATCTATTACGGCCCACTTTGAGATACCAAGATACCGACAAAGGTCTCAAAACTGCCACGTGTCTAACAACTACGGTGATGACTGTAATTTCGAGAAACATACTGGAAAACACGCTTCCACTCGGGTTTTTAGCTTTGTATGGTCCGAAATCCTTAATTTTTACAGAATCAGATCTTTGAAAGAGTTTTGCTCCTTATCACATATCGTCAATGGCGTCTCCTATGTAATAATTTGTTGTTCTTGTCCCGAAATTCAGAGTTTTTATTGAGTTTGGTCGATTTTGGGTTTCCGCAGATTCATGTTTTTACATTAAGTTTGGTCGACTATCAGCTATTGGGGTTCTTGGGAATTTAAGTTTTTTTTTTTTTTTTCTGTGGCTTGATCCTATTGAGACAGTGTTGTAGAAGATCGTCCAGTTCCGCTCGATGCTACTGCTGATCCACCGACTCTGTTCGACGGAACCACAAGGTTTATAATCTTTCATTTTTGCTTCTTGTGTTTTTGGTTTTAGCTTTAAGATTCTCTACAACACTTTATTATATACTCTCTTAACCTCTTATTCTTTTGTGTTACCAAAAGATTGTACACAAGCTACGTTTGCCCATATGCTCAACGAGTTTGGATCACCAGAAACTTCAAGGTTTAACAGCTTCTCCTTTGTACTAGTCTCACCTTCAACAACCTTAGAGATTCGGGATTTTGGAAGCCGGCTTGGTTATTTTTGTTGAAATTTGTTAATTTTCACGTTTCCATGTCTAATGATTTCCAAGAAACTATACATTAGTATCACGGTAATACAAGTGAACGAATCTGGTTCTTCTACAAACAATTTTATCTTTCTGCCTATGTTTACTATATTTATAAGTAGTTGGATTCTGAAAACAAGATTTGGTTTGTTTCCACGGATTGTAGGGTCTGCAAGAAAAGATTAAACTTGTTCCTTTGGATCTTTGGAATAGGCCTGCTTGGTACAAGGAGAAAGTATATCCAGAGAACAAGGTTAAAAAGCTTATCTATTAGACTATTACTCACGAATTCACTTTTGGTTATAACTTGGTGGAAATTTCTCGTTATCTTTTGCAGGTGCCAGCGCTTGAGCACAATGGAAAAATCATTGGGGAGAGTCTTGATTTGATCAAATATCTTGATAACACTTTTGAGGGGCCTTCGCTTTACCCCGAGGTAACACCACACCATACCGGGTATTGTTTCCCTTCATTATTCTCTGATTCCACAATTCATTGCCCTCTCTAGGATCATGCAAAAAGAGAGTTTGGCGACGAGTTATTGAAGTACACTGATACTTTCGTTAAAACTATGTATGTGTCACTCAAAGGAGACCCCTCTAAAGAAACCGGTGAGACTTTAGACTCTTCAAAGTTTCGGACTTTCCGGGGTGAAAGCAAAAAAGATATAACCGGAAATTTCATGTTCTTGTTGCAGCACCTGTGTTAGATTATCTGGAAAACGCTCTGTATAAGTTCGATGACGGGCCATTCTTCCTCGGTCAGTTAAGCTTGGTATAAGCCTCACTGGCCTTTTTTTGAGATCCTATGCATCTCCTTTTGTTTGTCTTAAATGGACTGTTTGAATTCTTTGTTTTTTCAAGGTTGATATCGCCTATATCCCGTTCATTGAAAGGTTTCAAATCGTACTCAATGAATTATTTAAGTGCGACATTACTGCAGAACGTCCCAAACTATCGGCATGGATCGAGGTAATATATGCAATCTCCATTAAGTTAGAAAAGATTACACTTATCCTCATTAGTGATTGGTACTAAAGCGATCGGTGTTATGTTTGCAGGAAATGAACAAGATTGATGGCTATGCACAGACGAAAATCGATCCTAAGGAGATTGTGGAGATTTTCAAGAAAAAATTCATGGTAAGTTACTGAACTACGATATACTCTATTAAAACTGAACTACCACATGATTTTATTGGATCCAAAGGTGAGTTGCTTCATCTTTTCTTGGGGTTAGAAGCTAGGCCTTTTAGTATCTGGTTGTCTAGGTGCGAATGTTTGTTGCTTTAGGTTAGTTTTCAGTTTTTGGGAATGAAAGCCGAGTCGGTTTAGCATCCGGCTCAGAGACAAGCCCATTTTTCTCCAACGTGCGTTTTGCGTCTTAAAAACGTTTTAAACGCAAAGGACATGCGCTAATCATCAGCTATTTTAAATGACTTGTTAACAACTTTCTCGGTTAATGGTCTATACCAAATCTGAGTCTTATTCCGGTTATATTCTTGCAGTAAGGAAGTACTAAGAAGTTAAGTGTACCGGACGAAACCACCTTGTACGAACAGGTGGTCTTTGGATATGAAGTTAGAACCAGATGATGCAATAAAATGTGTACTTTATATGCAGCAACAGTTTGATCTGTATTTAAGTGTTAATCAATTATCAACCATTGACATTATTAATCTATTTACACATGATAGTCATACTATCAAAATTTCAAACATTAAAACTTTTGAAACTATAGTATTTTACTATTTATACAATAATTTCGGATTTAACACAAACATCCCTTAATACAATAATGAGATAGTCACATTTCAAAGCAAGTGTCACATATCATTATGTTAAACAACATCACCTATTACAGCATTATAAACCTTAGAATTAGTTATGAATCCAAAAATCAAAATGGAAAAACGTTTTCTAAACAAATTAATAAGAAACTTAAGTGTTCACTAGGTGAAAACAGATTGGATTAATAACACATCTAACAAATTAAAAGATATTTTTAAGGACATGATGTTAAGTTCGGTTTGCTTTCACAATTTTAAAATTTAACACTTAAGTTTTTTTTTGAAATGAAAATATTTTGCATAATTAAATTATAGCTAAATCAAAGCGTTTTGTATAAGTCATTATTTGCGAAAAAGCCTTAAAACTTAGTTATATAAATCTGAAAATAATGTTTTTAAGTAAATCATTTTGATTTTACTAAAGTGTAATTATACAAAAAAAAATCAAAGAAATTTAAGTGTTAAATTTTTAAAAATGTGAAAAAAACTTAACTTGGCATCCTCTCTTTAGGATTTTATTTGGTCTGTTAGAGATGATATAAATTCAATCTGTTTTCACAACATGTAAATTTAACACTTAATTTTCTAATTATTGTTCTAATAATTTTTTAAAAAACTTTATTTTCGAAGTTATAACTAAGTTTTAAAGTTTCCTTTTGCAAAAATGGTTTATACAAAATATTTTGATTACTTAATCTCTTTAAAACTGTTCCTTGCGATTTGCAGCGATTTCTGTGTATAAGTATATGACAAAGCACTTCAAAGACGTGATGTTGGAACTCGACCTCGTGAAAGGTTAGGCCGGATTTCTTCAAAAGATCCATGACGCCGGCGGTAAATTAAACTTATAACACTACTAACAAGTTTGGTCTGTTTTCAGAGTTTTAAAATTTAACAATTTATTTTTAAAATATGTATATTTTGTGAAAATTTAAAACTTAAGTTAAACATTTACACAAAACGTTTCACATTAAAACATTAATATTAAAACATTAATTTAGTTTTACATCCGAAAATCAAATATTTTACTAACAAATCAATCATTATCCATAGGCAAACTTAGTGAGAAGCAGCATCGAATTCGTTACCAAGCACGATGCTCTTTGTATCATTCCACGAACCGAACATAAAAAAAAAGTCCATTGATCAATGTAGAAAACACTCATATCATAAAAAACATAAAAGCATTAACGTCATGACTACTCACGTTGTTATATATAATCAATTAATTTAAATCTCAAATGGAAAAACTATAATTTTATACGATTACATTAGAATCTTGTCACTTGCAAAGAAAAATGTACTCAATTTCTAACATATTATATGCATTTTTACATTCTTTTTATTATCTGTTCTTCTTTTGTACTATATGGAGTTGTTTTCAAAATATTTCTTTGCATATCTTAACAAATTTGAACTTGAAATTACTAAATTTACACACCACATCAACCATTGACATTGTTAATCTATTAACACATATGATAGTAATACTATCAAAATCTCAAACATTAAACCTATTGAAACTATAGTATTTTAATATTTATACAATAATTTTGAAATTATAGTCACCAACCTTCATATCACACTTAAACTAGTGCAAGACGCTAGGAACAAGGGGATCAAGAAAAGCAAACAGAAATCAGAAAAATCCCGGATTTCAGATTTCATTGGATTAACTTTCCTAAAAATTGCTTAATCCACAATCAAATAAAACTATTGCACTGGATAGAGCCGGCCCTAATGTTTACTATTTTGGACCTATATTAGTGAGTTAAAAAAAAAAAGAACTTAAAACAAGAGATATGAAGGAAGAAAGATTTAAACCCTTAACCAATTAACACTTCAAGAAAGAGAACGGACCAACTCAGCTACTAAAGCTTTTGGGAAACTTCGGACAAAATTTTATTTATTGTATTTACGGCCGCATGGCCAGGGCATGATGTAACAATAAACCGGAAAGAGCCATGCAATAACACATTTTAATTTTAAGTAACGATAAGAGTAATTCACAAGTGAAACAGAGTCTAAAGCTACTAATATGGCAGGAACAAAGATATAAAAAAAACCGGGATGAAAAGGCAATATTTTAATAGAAACGTGTTGTGCAAACAAAGAAAACCTAAAACGTTTGCGTTATCATGGCGAATAGGCGAGAGAGACGGGGCCGACGACAACATCGTAGAAACCCTAGCCATCGCAGAGTCCAACCACCACGAGAATTAATCGACGGTGCTGATTTCATCAACTCTATGCCAGCTGATATCCTCCACCATATTCTCTCCTTTTATTCCCACCGATTTGGCCATGAAAACTTCCGTCTTATCCAGACGATGGAGGCATGAATGGTGCGAGACACCTTCTCTCTACATCAATGAGTTTAGACTCAAGCCCGGAGGGATGAACCAAACCCTAACTTCCTACACTCCCAAAATCACTAGTTTCAATCTAGTTATGAGCCTTAATCACAACACTGCACCCCAGGTTGATAGCTGGATCGAATTCGCTATCTCCCGCAATGTGCAGAAGCTGTCTGTGTCCATCGTAGATTTTAACTAATCCAATACTTACAGTTTTCCAGTTTTCTTCTATCTCAGTTCCTCTTTAAAGCAACTCACCCTGATTTTGATATGATTCCCACATGCACATTGTCTTGGAAATCCCTAAGGAACTTGTCACTGCTTTATTGTAAACTTCCAGATGAATCCATTGATAATATTCTCTCTGGATGTCCAATCCTCGAAAGATTGACATTGGATACATGCTGATTACTTGAGCGTCTTGATCTGAGTAAGTCACCGAGTCTGAGGAGATTGGAGATAAATCGGCAATTTCGGCCTTCAGGGCCAATTGTGATTGTAGCGCCACACATCCATTATTTGAGATTGACATACTCTGATACACCATCTACTTTAGTGGATGTCGCCTCTTTGACCGAAGCTGACCTTAACATTATCAGTAGTCAGAAGAGTTAATCTTGTAGAATGCTCTCCATTCATCGATGTTCTTCATCCTATCACATTTCAGTTCAGGTAAGCATCTCCTCTTACTATCTCTAGAATCTTCTCTGTTCTTCCGAGATGCAGAGCCGCTCCTCTTACTGATTCTTCCCTCACTTCTACAGCTGTCACCAAACATTTAACGGATATCACTTGTCCTACATTGCAAAAACAACCTGAAACTATGTCCGAGATTGTGGTTTCCAGCTTTCTCAACAGAGCTTCCCCTGTGTTCTGTAGCCTCTTGATTCGTAATTGTGCAGAATGGTTTGACAGATTCGGTACTTGGAGTTGGCCACTAGAGTCTTGATAGGCCAATGAGTGTCGCAAATCAGTGAAGCTACAGCAACGTATAAACCAATTGAAGGGAAGGGTTTACTGAACTCTGCGTCGTTCAAATCGCCATGGGCGTCGCACCCGAGGCTACCAATCAGTGATTCCTCTCTCTTTCTCTTTCTCAAGAATTTGATCGAAAAGATTTCTTGTTGACTCCATGGAGGAGTGTGGTCTTGTGTCTATGATGAGTTTGGTCAATTTGGGATTCCAAAAGAAAGTTCTTTCTTTTATTCTTCGTGCGTAGGCTTTCTCACACTTCTTTAGTTTTACCACCGGACTGGGTCAGTTTGTTCCTCTTGTAGGGTTTTGTCAATTGATGTTTTTTCACTTGAGTTTTGTCCATCTTTGGGATTCTGGGTATATTATGTTTTGCTTCCTTTGATCCTTCTGAGAGAGTGTTGTAGAAATTACTTAACTTTACCTTTCTGTGTCTTGATTCTATTGGTTTATAGCAGTGATTTTTTTGCCTTTTCCTCTATGTTTTACTACATTGATAAATTATAAGTATTATTAACACACAAGATAGTAATACAATATAATCAAATTCTCTAACATTGAGTTTTGAAACCGTGGTATATTACAATAACTCTGGAATGAAAACAGAGACATTCCTCAATACCATATAATGAGATATTGTCACATTTCAAAGCAACGGCTACATAACATTACATCCGAAGACCATCACCTCTAACAACATTATAAACCAAACCGCCCTCTCTCTCTCTCTCTCTCTCTCTCTCTCTCTCTCTCTCTCTCTCTCTCTCTCTCTCTCTTTTTACAAATATCTACAGTCTGAAAGACTGAAACCCATCCCAATAAAAAAAGACAGCCCGGGATACGTCTAGGGTAAATAACTCACACAGCAATGCGGTTCTCGGTATTGTTTTCAGACCCTCTTTGATCTAGGCGGAGTCCCGGGAGCGAAAAGGGAGCCTTGGACTGGCTGAGCCATAGGATCAAACTTTTGGGAGGCGAGGTAAGAGAGTGCAGTGACAACATCAGCAATGAGAGGTCTAAGATTTGGCTGCTCTTGCACGCACATCGCTGCTACAGCGAGTGCTTGGTACAACCCTCGCGGAGGGTATTGACCTTGAAGCATTGGATCAGCCATTTGAGAGAATTTCCTCCTGTCTTTGAACAAAGGCCTTGCCTGAAAGAGAGCATTTCATAAAATACAATTAGAATGAAGAATCTACAGAGAAAACAAAGTTTTATTCCAATTCTTTTTCTTCCTTACCCATGCGACTAGATTCTGTTCTCCAGTGGACCTTGAACCGTCTATTGCTTTCCTACCAGTTATAATCTCCAACAGAACAACACCGAAGCTGTAAACGTCTGATTTGAGTGTTAGTTGGCCTGTCATTGCATATTCAGGAGCGCAGTATCCGTATGTTCCCATAACCCGAGTTGACACATGAGACTTGTCACCCACTGGGCCAAGTTTAGCCAACCCGAAGTCGGATAGCTTTGGATAGTAGTCATCGCCGAGCAAAATATTGGAGCATTTCAAATCCCGATAGATCACTGGAGGCATGGTTTTGTCATGCAGATACTCCAACCCTTTTGCAGCACCTGCAGCTATTTTCATTCTGGTGTTCCAGTCAAGTGGCTGCTTACCAGGTGAAATGTCTGGAAAAAAAAAGCATTGTTTGATTGAAATTTAAAGACTTTTCCTCTACATAATTCGATAATTGAAAATTATTCATAGTCGTGTGATAACAGAAGCGCATACCGTGCAAGTGATCTTCCAGTGAACCTAAAGGCATGTACTCATACACCAGAAGCCTTTGATCTCCATCAGCACAATATCCTATTAAGTTAACAAGATTCGGGTGATGAAGAAGACTCAACATGAGAACCTCGACGAGGAATTCCCTGTTCCCTTGTAAGCCATTATGATCAAGTTGCTTGATAGCCGCTGTCTACAAATGAAGAATAATGTCGGTGAGCTTTCACTACCAATAATATTTAAAAGGTTAAAACCAGAGAACCTAGCAAAAAAAGGAACGAACCTGACTAGTGCTGGCTAAGTATCCTTTGTAAACTCTACCAAATCCTCCTTCTCCTATAAGACATTCTTTTCTGAAATTTCTAGTGGCAGTAGCTAGCTCAGAGAATGTAAACGTTTGTGCCACAATGTGATCAGAGCCTTTGCTTTTAGATTCACTCAAGGACGACTTGGCCTTAGATTTCTCTACCAAAAAGAAAGCAAGCAAGAAGAAATGATTATACAAGAAGAGCAGAAGTATCTCAAGATCAATGCTTTACATGGCAGGATCAACAAATCAAAGTATAGCAAGAAAATAAGGATCTAGCAAGTCCTATTTACGCTTAAGAGCCCAAGAAAAGTAACCATGCGATTACTAAATGAGTAGAAGATACGTATCAGAACATATATATAAAAATCCCAGATTTCAGATTTTAAAACAATTAACAATAATCAGAATAGCTTAATCCACAACATCAACAAGACTATTCCACTGGAGAACAATCTCTGATGTAACAATAATCCGCAAAAGAGACATGTTACACAAGTGAATCAGAGTCGTCTGAAGCTACTGAAATCGAAGGAAGCAAAAAAAAAAGTCAAAAACCCTAATCAGCATTAGTCTCACCGGAATCAGACAGCATACTAATGACCAAAGAATTTTTTTTTCCAAAATTTAGCTTGAGAAGCTTAAACACAGAATCAAAGGATGTAAATTGAGAAACCCTCTAAAGAGCAATACCTGAAGTAGACACAGAACAATCAGAAGACTTCCTGTTCAGTTTCTCGTCACCGTTCCTCCTTGTCTTAGTCCTCCCGCTCGATTTCCCAGAACAAGGGATCCAACCCATTAAGCTTCTCGATCTTCTTCGTCTTCTTCTTCCTCTTCAAATGATTCTTCGTTTTGATTGCGTTCGATGATCTCGAAAGCGAGAGAGAGAGAGAGAAAGAGAGAGAGAGAAGCTGAGAACTTTGAAATGTTAAAAAGAGCACGCCAAGCCAATCTCGGCTCCAATCGCTGGATTTTTCGATTTTTTCTTTTTAATTATAATTTTTGTGATACAAAATTAGTGTGTAGCAGGTTTGACTTTGACAAATAAAAAATTAATGTCAAAGAAAAAACAAAGACAAATAAAAATTTATATTTTATCAAAGTATAAACTACCCCGAAATTTTTTTTTCTTTTCAACACACAAAAGAGGTTATGTGATTGAATAAATTTCTTGAGTTGTAAATATTGAAATAGAACTTAAATAAGCAAAAGCAACAATCGTGGTCATCATGATAGTTTTCAATCATTTGAATATAAGAGATTATTCTCTTTTTAAAAAATGGTAATAAAAAAGAGGGAACGTTTTTCAGAGATGAGCTGATGAAACTAATAGTTTTATGCTAGTAAAAAAAAATCACAATATAATAAGCTAATGATTTTGTTTGACCAAAAAAAAAAAAACAAAGCTAATGATATTAAAAGAGATAATGTTGATACAAAAATGACATCGTATTGTGTTCGGCTCCAAAAGCAAGCTTATACAAAAATATACAACGGGGGTTATTGTTTTACAAGTTTACAACATCTACAAAGATTTCACTACATCCTGGAACTCATGAAACCAAACCCTTCGTCCTAAATACACAAACCAGACCAGACAACGACAATAATAACAAACAATCAAATGTCGTCGTGTCTTTGTTTCGTGGATAGTAGTAGTATCAAAGAATCAGACTTTGAAGGGAAAATGTTAAACATGTGATAGATAGATAGATAAGATAGATGAGCACATTACTCATGTTTTTGGGCTGAGAAAGAGTTGGTTTTGTAGATTTTCCGTTAGCTATCCTCAGTGTTTTTTATGTCGTCATCGTCCATTGCAGCGGCTGTTTTACGGACGAACTGGCCACGGACACGAGGGCGTTGTTCCGCTAGTTTTTTCCGGCTTTGGTATCGTACCTGAGAAGAAAAGATACATTTTTATAAACAAAAACCAAATCATCATTAAAGGTTATGAAACATTTTACAAAATTTCAAATACTGGTTTTGTTAAACCATCAGATTTATATCGGTTCTAGAGTTATAACAGTCGTAGCAGCCAAAACGCATATGTATGCATATAAGCTATTAAGACCTTGATAATTTATCTGCGTCTGTGTTTTTGTTTACATGTTAAAATTAGTATGTTGAACCACATTTTTTCTTGTAAATTGTAACACAAAATGCATAACACAGACCGGAGAAGAGGTTCCATTTGCGGTTTGCATTTGCTTTCACAGTTTACAAGAATACTTTTTTTCTTGTCAAAAGACAATAAAATATTGTCATATTGAAATAATCAGAGGTTTGATCAATAATTTACCTTCTTTCTGAAGCACCTCTCTTTTCTCTTCTGACGGAACTTTGTCAAAGCAGCTTCCCTTTGAGAGATCTTATTTTCACCCGCCACGTTTCCGCTACCACTTCCGCTTCCATTACCATCGCCACTTCCGTTTTTGCCAGCACCGTTATCACTTCCCATATTCATTCCTCCGGCATTCATACCATTGCTGCTTCCATATGGCCCATTGCTTCCATGACCACTACCTGATACACTTCCATTCACACTGTAATTCACTGTGTTGTTGTTACCTTCAATCGTTTCGTTGTACACATTTGAGGATCCACATTGTGGCGGTAGCTTCCTCTCAGCAACATGGACAAGATTATAAGAGGCGTGATGATTATGATGATCACAGGGTAAAGGCTGAAACGATGAATGCTTGACTGATGAAGATCCTGCTGAGCTTACTTTTGGAGCTCCTGGTTTTGTGAAAGCGTTGTTCACAGTCGTGGAACTCATATCAAAGTTATTGCTACCGACATGTGAGCGGTGAGTATTGGGGAGACTCTCATTCATGTTTGAGTGACAATCACATGCGGCTTCGGTCTTTTTTATAAGATCCTGGCTATTATTATCATGAAGCGAATTGCTTCCTAAGTTCCCGCCAGAAAGCTTATTGGCATTTGAGGCTGGATTATACCTGTAAAAGTCCAACGATCAATCTCATACTTCTTCAATACGGTTTTTAAAAGATTGTATATGGAAGAAAAACAGAGCTTTTAGAATTCGTTAATGATTCTAAGAGAGTACCTTGAGAAAGCTGAGCCCTCTGAACGCCTCAGCACATTGCGATCATCCTTAACTAGTGTCCCATCATCTTTAATTCCTCTATGTCTCTTTGAACTATGTTCCACGTGCATTAGTTCTTCGGAATTATTGACAGCAGCTTCATTTGTATCTAAAGTTTTCAAGTGAGTGTTAGGCGCCTCGGGTTCTCTATTATCTTGAAGGTGGCTAGACATAGCTTGGAAACCCGAGCCTCCATCTTCATGCATTTGTTTACTTGAAGGACTTTCACTATTGAGGTCCAATGGTCCTTTTCCAACTTTCATTTTCCATTTACTAGAGCTCTTTTCAAATGAATTATCATGTCTCATAATGCCAGTAGTTTTAGATAGGGGTTCATCTTTTGGCTCCAGTGCCAGATCACAATTTCTACGAATACTAATCTCCAAGTCTCTACCCATTGTGACATCTTCTGCAAAATTAATGAATGAAGAAACATTCAATATCATGTTTTTAAGTTTCAGTATGTATGGAAGAAACTGAGAGATCACAGCTTCCTTTCTTTACCAAATTTTTCATCCTGTTCTTGAGTCTCCTTCTCAACAGGTGCTGCAACCAACTGATTACTTGGAACCTCGGGGTTAGAATGTACCACTTGGGCGCAAGTGCTATCGACTCGATCCCATAGAGATACCGCTCGCGGACTGTCATCAACCTCCACAGCTTTTTTCGTCCAAGAGCTCTGAAAAAAGGAGTATATCAAAATCAATCTAGGTTTTTGAAAATAAACCGTGTGCAAAATAAAACTTCAGAATGAACTAGAAATTTTCACCCAGTTTATCACTGAAAAGAACTAAGTTAAACATCATTGAGTTCTACAATTGGTTAGTTAAGCGCTTCCACCATTTATAAGCATCTGAGTGCACATGCGAAGTTCGATCATCCGACCCCTACCATTTATGTTGAAGAAATTTTTAAAAGGGTAACTTATCAGATATATATATATATATATATTAGATTATCGGTATTGCACATCCATCTTACCTGAGCGCCACTCCCATCACTACTTCCATCACTAGCATTCAGGCCAATGCTCCCATTTTCATTCTCACCACTGCTTCCCGAATCGTGATCAGATTTTCTAATACTCTTTGATTTCACAGACTTTTGAGTTTGATGTGTTCCACTCTCACTTCCACTACCGCTAGACTGTGAACAAGAAACAAGGAAAACCATGAGAAACCAAAAAGTAGATACCAATCCACAATTAGACCATGACTTTTTACTACTTATCACCAGTTGTACATCAAATGGATAAAAACAAATACCAACAGTTTTTCAGATCAATTCATATATGAGCAAGGACATACACTTTGGCATCTTCTCCATACATGTTGCCAAAGGATCTTAAGCTCATTTTTTCTTATTGGCTTAACAAGAAAGTCAACTGCTCCTTTTGATAAGCACTTAAAGACCAGCCCCATTGAGTCATGAGATGACATCACTGCAACACAAATCTCACAGGGGAATGTAGTTAAAAGCATCTACTTTCAACAGAAGCTAGAGGAGACTCAACAAATCGTGCAACCACAAAAGAAAGAGCTCAATGTACAACAAACAGGGACAAAGACTCACTGATGACAGGGATGTTCCGACGAGATTTGTGGTTCAAAATCTTGCACAAGAGACCGATACCAGATAAGTAAGGCATGATCACCTCTGTTAGCACAATATCAATATGATTGTTTAGATCTTCTAACACCTTCCAAGCTTGCATCCCATTTGAAGCCTCAACAACTGCCATGACAGAGTTCATAATCAATCAACCAACAAAACCCATGACAAAAAAAGTTGCTATTCATTATCGATTGGTGGATGCAACTAGGGAGACACAAAAAACTGAAACTAGTAAAGATTATAGATCAGCATGAGTCATAAGCTTTAAAACTGACCTTCATAGCTACAATTGCGAAGAAGAGCAGTAACGATATACCGAGTGCAGTCATCATTTTCCACAAGCAGAACTCTTATGGTTCTCACATGAAGAAACCTTTCCCAACAAACAGTTGCCGCTGTTTGTTGCGACAGTGGAATTTGCAGTCCAGCTGAGCCTTGCCCAGCCCCTGAACTCCCATTTCTCACATCCATAGTGATTCCATTGGCTTTGTCTTCTTCACTATGCTTCTCTGTCCGACTCTCAACCCTATCGAATTTCATTTCTCCAGTTTTACGATCAGTGATGGGGTAACGTGAACCCTCCCCCTCCTCATTAACATTCATCACACCAATTCTGCTTCCCTGGGGGTTCAAATGATCAAGTTATTAAAACACTTAAACGCTTCTTCTCAACTCGAATAAGACAACAATAAGTGACCTAAAACACCCAAAAGAGTCACTGTTAAGATTTATATCACAGCCAGAAACCCTAATTTCGATAAAAGCTAAAGCTAGAGGAGTTAGAATCGGGCAATAATCAAGATTAACAGAACAAAGAGTTGAAAAACCACGAAATTTCAACCCAATCAAGTAACTTTTTGAAGAATCATAAAAAAAAACCTGAATCTCGACTAAATTACATCAAATCAAAAAAACCAAACAAAAGCATCTGAATTACAAGAGAGTACTGATCTTACGATAATAAAATCCTATAACGAAGAATCGAGCTCCACAAGTTGCATCAATCACCAGAAAAATGGATCTAGCACAAGCAGCTAACGGTTGGGGAAGAGAGAAACAAGGGAATCAAATCGATGAACAGAATTAAAGCAAAAGACACAAGAATCGAAGCTTCTTTAGTAAGAACAAAAAACACACAGAGAACAATTTTGATTACGAGTTTTTTCTGTCTCCCAGAGAGTAGAAATCGGAGACGACCATAAGCCACCGATTTTTATTTTTCCGGAGATAGATAGATATTAGAAAAGATTTTGTCGCGGAAATTAAAAAACAAATCGTAATTTCTGACGTGGATAAAACTAGAGGTCCCGAACGTTCGAGAAGTTCCACGTCAGATCGGATATTTCCACATCATGTATTGGCGAGGCTTGCTGAGGTGGACGATATATCAAAAACAGTCGTTCAGGAGGCTAGTGGCAGATCTAAGATCTTTTTGGGTCGACACGTGCAATGTTGGGTAAGGAAAACGTCAAGTGGTAAACTCATCTTGACCGTCGATTAGATTTTGGCGGAAGGGACTAGCGTTTAAAGATTTTTATACATAGTACTATAATGAAATCCGGCCTATACGATATGGGTATGTTTTTGAATGTAAGTTTGTTAATTGATATGTAGTTTTTAAATGTTCTTTTGTCATTATCTATAGCTAGAATAAATTAATTCAATAGAAATAGTGTCACTGAACATAATGCATAAAATGAATATTTTTTACTCAACTTTTATATAGCCTTATAAATTCTTTATCATTTATTTGTTTATACCAAATTTTGCTTAAACGAAATATACTAAAATTATTGTAAATAAACTGAAATTAGAAGCTTAATTTTTAAATTTTTTTTAACTTTGCATAGAATATTTTTTATGCAAACCGAATGAACATTTTTTAAAATAAGTTAATGAAACCTTAGTACACTTAATCATCAATTATCATTCTATTCTGTTTCGATAAACAGAAATATGTGAACGTGAACTCTGTTTCGTGATTTCGATAAACAGAAAGAAGAGAGAAAATGAAATTCATGAAATTAGAAAAGGAAGCAGATTCGTTTACTGGGCTTATGAGGTGCACCAGGTTCGTCTCTCTTTTTACTTACATTAGGGTTGTCTTTGTTCCCCAGTTTCTATGGTTCGATTGTTTTGACGAAATTGATGTTGTGGGTTTTGTAAATTTGTCTCCTTTTGAAAATTATAGAAGAGTATTGATTGTTGTGATATGAGTCTTTTTCATTTACAGTCATTGACTGAATTGTTTAGCTTACTCTATCTGAATTGAAATCTAAAAACCCAAATTAAATCAATCACAATACGGAAGAACGAATCACATCTTCTTCGAGAGTATAAAGCATAATCACAGAGTTCTTCGATTCTTGACTTAAAAATATACACCACACTTGCATACCACGAATGTTGTGTGTTGATGATTCTTTTAATCTCTCTTGCTAATTTATTTTTCTTTGCTTTTTAGATTGAAACTAACTCAATATTTGTCAACAAAAAGAGAGTTTCAATTTAGTTTATACTCATTGTTCTTACAATTTAATTATTCCTTGAAGTTTAGTTACTCATATCACTTTATCCATTTGATTTTTTTCAATTAATAGTGATAATATTACAAAACCTATATTTTTTCTTAAGTTTGGGTATTCTTTGTTCAGGATAAGAAGAATGCATGAATAATCCCAACAAAAAAATGAATCGATGGTGGATCAGAATGCGTTACATTGCTCTAAAATTGATCACTTGTATATATTTTTTTTTGAATTTGAGTGCTAATAATAATCTTTTTGTGGTAGAAAATTCAGCTATCTTTGGAAAAATGCACCAAGAAGTAATGATGAAGATGATGCATATATTATCAAAAAAGGTGCAGTAGCTTTCGATTGTTCCTGGTTACCGGGAAGTGACTCCTAGTACGTATCTCTTCCTCTTGAAATCCACACCTATCATGGTTTCAAATGATAAATGACAGGGTTTGCGTGTTAGATTATGGTAGGAGTAGGGGTTGTTCTTGCAAAATCAATTTCCAATATACAACCAATAATTTCTCAATTTTTTGATTCCAATAGCACGCAAATGTTAGTTCTTTTGAGCCTAAATAGCAAACTCATAATTAACATAATAAAAAAAAAAAAATACAAATGGAGGTATTCAATTTAATCCCAAAACAAATATGAGATGATTTCAAAACAATGGAGGTATTCACGTAGAGATATTGCTATTGAGAAGCTGAATATCTTTGAGCCAAAAATGTTTCAGATGAACGGCACGGTAGCTCCCGTAACTCCGGTTACGTCTTTGGTGTTTTCCTATTCGTGGAGGAGACAAATATCATGCATGAGGTAAATATTTTTTACTTAAATTACATATAGCATATCTTCTTTTTAGAATAAAAATAATAAATTAAAATAGTTTTAGATGAAATTATTACACGTTTTGACATAAATTTAAAGAACCTAAAGATTGAAAACGATGAGATTACATTAAGGATCGTATGATGGATACTAAACCATAATCTTTAATATCATTGATTTTACTATAGTTTTTTTTTTTCAATATTTGAAATCAACAATGTGTTAGAACTGAAATAGAAAAAAATTCCAAATTAATAATGGTCTCAACTCTAGAGAAGTCGGAATGAAGAAGACTGTGAAAAAAAATAGAAGAAATATGTGTATTTTATATATAATATGATTTTGTTTTTTAACAAATTAGAAATCCATATATCATTATCAAAAATATTAAAATAATTATATGTGTTATTTATTTTAATTGATTGGTTATTTTTTTAAAATAATATGTTTTAATGAAAAAAATGTTGTGGCAAAGAGCTGAGTGATTCTTTATGACTATTAGTGTGTTGATTTTATATTGGGCTAAAGATATGAGCCGTTAAATACGCGTTGTAAAACCCAATAAAAAAATTTCTAAAACAAACGTCGACAGCAGGGTTCGAACCTGCGCGGGCGAAGCCCAATAGATTTCAAGTCTATCTCCTTAACCACTCGGACATATCGACATCACGTTGTTGATATAGTTAATTAACTAACTAATCAAACTCTTTCATTACTCTATCCTTAAGTTGCCCTAGAAATGACATTCACGAGATACGTTGACCTAAAACGAGTAAATTTTCCCGCCATCGTTAGTACCAGAACTCTCTCGGCCGCCGCACCTCCGTCGCCGTCCCCGTCTACAGATGGCGGATAAGAAGAAGCGGAAACGATCGAAAGATGACGAGGCGGAGGAGCTTCCTTTCAAAAGCATTCTGGAATCAGACGAAGTTATCACGGAGCTTCTCAAATCCTATATTTCCTCTGCTATCAAATCCGCCGCCGGAGCTGGCGGTGCCTCCTCCTCGTCATCGAAACCACTAACCCTAGCTGACCTATCTCTCTCATCTTCCTGCCGTGAAGTCGCAGATCTCTCACTCTCATCCGTGCAGACAGAGATAGAGACAGTCATTGTCCAGATCGCCCGTTCGATTCTCGCTGGTGATGGCTTCTCCTTCAGTGTTCCTTCACGCGCCGCCTCGAACCAGCTGTATGTGCCGGAGCTCGACCGTATAGTGCTAAAAGACAAATCTACCCTCCGTCCCTTTGCCTCCGTTTCTTCTGTCAGGAAAACCACCATCACCACTCGTATCCTCGCCCTTATCCACCAACTCTGCCTCAGGAACATTCACGTCACCAAGCGTGATCTCTTCTACACCGATGTTAAGCTTTTCCAGGTAGATTCTTCTTGCTTTCAGTTTTACTTGAGATGATACTTTGTTTTCATGGAATAGAGAATGATAGTCACCGTTCTAGATCCAGCTCTTTTTAAACCCGAATCGAAAGTTATAGCATTGATTCTGTGTTGTTGATCACAGAACGTTTGATTTTTGGAAGATTTTGAACCAATTTGCAACCTTACCGAATTTCAGGACCAGACACAGAGTGATGCTGTGTTGGATGATGTCTCGTGTATGCTCGGCTGCACAAGGTCAAGCCTCAATGTAATTGCAGCAGAGAAAGGTGTGGTGGTGGGAAGGCTCATATTCAGTGACAATGGAGATATGATAGATTGCACAAAGATGGGAATGGGTGGGAAAGCCATTCCACCAAACATTGACCGGGTTGGAGATATGCAGAGTGATGCTATGTTCATACTCTTAGTTGAAAAAGATGCAGCTTATATAAGGTTAGCAGAAGACAGATTCTATAACCGGTTCCCTTGTATCATCGTGACTGCAAAAGGCCAGCCCGATGTAGCCACAAGGCTCTTCTTGAGAAAAATGAAAATGGAGCTTAAGCTTCCGGTGCTTGCCTTGGTGGATAGTGATCCTTACGGGTTGAAGATCTTGTCGGTTTATGGATGTGGATCGAAGAATATGTCTTACGATAGTGCAAACTTGACTACACCTGATATCAAGTGGCTTGGAATCAGGCCAAGTGATTTGGACAAGTATAAGATACCTGAGCAGTGTAGGTTGCCAATGACTGAGCAGGATATTAAGACTGGGAAAGATATGCTAGAGGAGGATTTCGTGAAGAAAAATCCCGGGTGGGTCGAGGAACTTAACCTGATGGTGAAAACGAAGCAGAAGGCTGAGATTCAGGCGTTGAGCTCTTTTGGTTTCCAGTATTTATCAGAAGTTTACTTACCCCTGAAACTGCAGCAGCAGGATTGGCTCTGATCATCAGGTTGCTGTCTTCCTGTTCAATTAGAGAGACCAACAAGCGTACGCTACAAATTTCAAGTTTCTGATCATGTAATTGCCTGTTTCCTAGCATGTGAATTACTGCAAAGATCGAAATTTGGTTTTAATTTATGGTTTGAATCTACACAACTAGGAAGATAGCTGTCAGCTGATTATTTAGAAGACAACTCATTTGTGAAGACAACTCATTTGTTTATTTAAAAGATTGTACACAATACGATCATTGAGATAATATGCAATATCTTTCCCCATTATTTTCTGCATCTGGTTTGAAATTAGCACAAAATACAAAGATGATTGATTAGTAATGTACCAATCAGAGGCAGCTACTTTTTGCGCTGCAACCACTGATACAGAGACGCCTTTGTCACCATCAACCTCTCCAGAATCGCAGGTCTCCTCGTTGAGGATATACTAACAAATGACTTAGTGTTCTCTGGCGTATGTGCTGTATCTTGGTTTGCATCATCCACACAGTGTGCATCCTGTTTGATATTTCTTTGTCCAGCAGGAAGAACCACAAGAGACAATTCATCTTGTAGAAGCTTCACTAGCGCTTCTTTGACAGCAATCTCTTGCTTTCCTGAATCAGTATTTGCTTCACCGGTTCCTAGGATAATCAACACATCATCTATGACAACATCACCTGCAAAGGGAGATTCAGTTAGTCACAAGTGTGCTTTTTAGTCTCTATTGGCATAAAACTCAACCACATGTGATTTTAGTCCTAACTTAAGCTGCTTGTATGCTGTTCCCGTTTGAAATGTTTACCGAGTCAAAAAAGTTAATGCAAGAGAGAATGAATGTATTGGTGTCTCGAATCTTACCTCGCATATAGTCTTCCTTGATCATTCGCAAAACTGCTAGAACAACAAGTCGAGCCTCAACCTGTACATGGATGCAAAAGTTTGACATGGGCATATGCTGAAGGAGTTGAATTGATAGGATTACAAGCGCACAAAATACTTCATTGTCTCCATTAGCTTACCTTGGTAAGTCCTTGAAGGTCAATTGCAAGGTTTCCGGCTGTTCTCTCTTGCAAGTGTGTAGCTACTTTTTCAATGAGTAGACTTACAGGTCTCCCTGCGTTATCTCCTTGGTCGCTTATTTTATCTTGGCTCTGACCGTTTTCCTGTATGACTCCTTCGCACCACTCCTCAATAAGTTCCTTGAGAAAGTGATCGTTAGGTTTGTACCTGCAGTGTTGTGGCTTTGTTTGTGAGTAAAAAGGAATGCCTCCTCACTTGTCTGAAGATACGGAACAATCAAGAAGAGAAATAAAAGTACACCATTAAAGTAAATCGTTCTTACCCTGCTTTTCGCATGTCCTGATATATAGCTAAGCATTGCCGCACTTCAAGTAAAGAACCATATTTGCTTCGTGCTTTAAGAAGTGTATTATAGGTCACCTGAGAAACAACTTTCTGGACTGAGAAATGCTAAAATAAATTGAGAAACGGCTTCCATGTCTTAGCAATGCATTTTACCAATTTAGACTACTCTAATAACTTCAGTCTGCTGATTCTCCCTAAAGTGGTGTGACGGTCAATTTATTTTGGTGAGGGTTAAAGTCTACAGCATTAAAGGGAACTTCATATATGGAGGAAGTTAGTAGCTGAAAGGGACAACAAGAAACAAAGCCATTCGATCAGGAGAATTACCCAGTTTGGCTTTATCTGATATCTCCTCATCTCCTCGAACAAAGAAAATGCCAACTTCAAACTTTTATTTTCTGCGCAAATCTGCAAGATAATAAGGATTGTATCTTCACACCTTTGAGTTGTGCAATAATTAAGAACACAGCAGAAACACCACTAAGAGAGAGATTAATACCTTGATTGCTGTTGTGTAGGCAACAACATCAGGTCTGGTTCCAGCCGAATGCATAGTTCTTAAAATCTGTGCTGGAAGAAGAATTTCTATCAGGGAACTTATCACATTACTGTGTAAATCCCATAAACGATACTATAAATGTACATGAAAGCTTATAAACAGAAGCTGGAGAATTATGATCACCTTAATATCAGTTCTCTATTTTAGGAAAGAGATTTGAATGAATAATTTCAACAAATCAAGAGAAAAGTTTACTCACCCGTACAGCACCTTCTACATCGCCTGAACCTCCACACATATCGATCAAAGTCGACCATGTTATTTGATTTGGTGCAAGACCTAGGCTCTTCATCTCATCCATCAATTCTTTTCCTCGATAGTAATCGGTACCACAGGCTTTCAAGAGTATATTATATGTAGCAGTTGTTGGCTTGAAAAGAAATCTATTTGAAGCTTGGATATAAGGTGAAGTAGAATTGTTATTCACCAAAGACCCAGGACCATGAGTTTTCAATTTATTTGGGCTGGAAGTGCAACCTTTACTAACTATATCATCTGCATATAAGGCTTCCTTAACTGAGCTTCCCTTCCAAGATTGAAAAAGACGAAAAGCTCGGTCATACTGGCAAGCTTCAACGCAAGCATGCAGTAGGATATTGAAACACTGAGAATTAGGCTCGCAGCCAGATGCAAGCATTTCTTCAAAAAGGTGATTTGCCTGCTCTACTAAACCTGCATTGGCACAGGCGCTGATTAACGACGACCATGTATGAATATTTGGGGTTACACCAACAGATTTCATATCATCTTTGACTTTGAGTGCCCATTTCCACATCTTTGCATCTGCAAAAACCTGATCTTAAGGCATTATTTAGAGACTTAAGCGATACAAAAGCAAAAGATAATGATAAATTTAGTTTTCCAAAAATGCCGATATTGTACCTTTATAATAGTACAATATGTAAAGGCATCCAACTTCAAAAGTCCGGAAGATTCCATTCGCTTTGCTTCCTTGTATATGTCCTGGGCAAGATCAACCCGTCCAGCCAGGCAACATGTTTTCAGTAGTATGTTGTAGGATGTCATGTCAGCTATAACATCAAGTTTCTGCCCATGACAAGTAGAGTTTGAAGGTCAGTCAATATCTATTCCTATATCTGAAAGTTTTAGGGTAGACTGGACCAACCTCAAAATAGCACTTAACAATTCGAAATACTATCTAGACAGTTCACCTACTCATATCTTATAGATTAAAATACGTATAGTATTATCAAGAGATAGAAAGAAACATACCTGCATATTCTTGTATACTTTTAGTGTGTACCCAAGATCATGGGAATTAACATTCATTAGGCTGTTCATAACATAAATATTTGGCTTAATGTTTTCTTTGAGAAGATCCTGCCACAAGATTCTGAGTTAACTACAAATCTCAAATGCAGGACGGCAGACAAAAGTAAACGTAATGGTTCAAATAAAGGATACTTATGCAAAACATCCAGTATAATCAGGGAACTACCTCATATATGTACCTCGATTTAACATAATCACCACACAGGCCACAAACATCTATCATCGTTCGGCATATATACATGTTAGGAGTATCTAAAATCTGTTTGCAGGCTTCATATGTTGTCATAACAGAGACCATATCTCCTTTCTTTCCGAAACCATGAATAATTCTACAAAGCAATATCTCTGTATGCGGCAAAAGACATGCGTATCTGCATTCCATATTCATCAAATCGTTAGCAGCACACTATATTCAGCATTCTTGTGCTTACTTTCTGAATTTCAAAAACCATTAACCTGAATCGTTATGAGGGGAGTGTAAACAAGCCTTACCTAATCGCTAACTGAGGATTGGAAATGTCAACACAACTCTTTACAACATCAAAAGGATCCACCAGCTCTTTGATTTTGAATCTGAGACCTGAAATAAGAAGCAGCCATTCAATTCAAGGTTCAAAGTCTGGTCTAAAAAAACACAGTGTAACAGCAAGATTGATATAGTATTACCGGCAAGTATCTCCATTAGATCAATAGCTTTCTCCACTTGCACAGAGTTAGCCATTGCACGAAACTGTTTCCTCATTAATTTCACAGACGATTCATCGACGAGGTCCAATGGGGCAATCCCTACCTTCTCAATTCTCTTCAAAGTATAAACCACGCTCTCAATCTTACCTTGTCGAAGATTCGACGAAATCCCTTTCGATAAGAGATCATAATCAACCATGGAAGCGAAACGTGCCACATTAGCTCCGGACTCTGAAGCCAAAGTCTCGGCGATGAGAGCGACGTCCTCAATTCGGCCGTCCTCGGCGAGCTTCGAGGCGAAATCAGCGTAATACTCCAGCGAGCCATCTGGAATCCATCTTACGACGTTAGAGAAGTGGCTAGAGAGAGAATGAGTCGCGGAAACTGGAGCAGGAGAAGCTGAGTGTTGCTGCGGTAGTGACGGAAGTAGCTTGGTGAGAGAAGGATTGGATTTAGTTTTCCGGTTCGCCTCTGGTGCGGTGGCGTAACAGCGACGGTGGTGGTGGTGAGGATTGGTAATGGCGGAGGAGGAACCAAAGACGATGACAAGGTCTCTCATTCCTCGCCAACGGTTGAGATCATCATCATCATCATTGTGGCTCAGTTTTTCTGGTTTTCTAATTTTTTTTTTCACGTAAAAAATCCGGGACCTGTAAATGGATTGGATTTGAAAGGCTACTCTTACAACTCCCGAACCGGACCGGATTTGCCGTGTTAAATTCACTGGTATGTCTAACCCGATTTGGTACGTTGATGACACTCCAAAATTTAAGTTAGAATTGCATTCGTAATGTGTAAAAGTTAGCCCAAACCTTTTGTTGTAATTGGTAGAAAGTTAGGACAAATTTTAGTGATTAGTATAAAATCCTGGAAACGTAAGTGGTGGTAATGGCAGTGAAATTGGTGGCATTGTCGACGGTGGTAGAAATAACAATGTTAGTGGCAATATCGGTGTAAGTGGCGATGAAGGTAGAAGTAGCGGTGAAGTTGAAAGTGGAGGTGGAGATAAAGGTAGAAGTGGCGGTTGCGTTAGTGATGACGCTGGCGATTATAAAAAATAACAGTAGTGGTAACAGTGACAATGTCAATGTTAATTACAATATCAGTGACAACGATAACAGTGATAATAGCGGTGACGATAGCAATAGCGGCATAAATGACAATAGTAAAGATGGAGATGGATGTAGAGATGGCAGTGGAGGTGAAAGTAAAGGTAGAAAGTGGAGATGGAGATGGAGGCAGAAGTGGAAGTGGAGATAAATGGAAGTGAAGATGGAGGTGACGGTGGTCTGTGGAGGTACCGATAGAAGTGGAGGTGGAGGTGGCAGTGGAAGTGATAGTAGAAATGAAGGTGAAGGTAGAGGTAGATCTAGGTAGAAGTGGGGGTACAAGTGGTGGTGAAAGTGATGGTGACGGTAGCAATGAGGTTAGAGATATAGATAGTGGTGGTGGTGGAAGTAGAGGTGGAAACGGTGAAAGTGGATGTGACATTGACGGTGGAGGTGGGTGGAAGTAAGTTGAGGTGGAGGTAATGAAAGCGGTGGAAGCAAAGTTGGTTAAACTGGAGGCAAATATGGAGGCAAGGATTGAGGCGGTGGAGGCGATGGAGGCAAAAGTAGAGGCAATAGTGGAGGCGGTGGAGACAAAAATGAAGGCAAATGTGGAGGCGGTGGAGACAAGGGTGGAGACAGTGGAAGCAAGGGTGGAGTTAAAAATGGAGGCAAAAGTGGAAGTAGTGGAGGCAAAGATGGAGGCAGTTGAAGTAAATGTGAAGACAAAGGTGGAGACGGTGGAGTCAAGAGTGGAGGCGATAGAGTCAAGGACTGAAGTGAGGGTGGAAGTGGTAAAGTCAAAAGTGGAGACGGTGGAGTCAAAGGTAGAGGCGGTGGAGTCAAGGGTGGAGGCAAGGGTGGAGTCGATGTAGTTAAGGGTGGAGGCAGTGGAGGCAAAAGTAGAAGCGATAGAGGCAAGGGTGGAGGCGGTGGAGTCAAGGGTGGAAGAGGTGGAGTCAAATGTGGAGACGGTGGAATCAAGGGTGGAGGCAAGGGTGGAGACGGTGGAGTCAAGTGTGGAGGCAAGGGTGGAGACGGTGGAGTCAAGGATGGAGGCAAAGGTGGACGCAGTGGAGGCAAAGGTGGAGGCGGTGAAGGAAAGGGTGGAGGCGGTGAAGGCAAGGGTAGAGGCGGTGGATTTAATGGTGAAGGCAAGGATGGAGGCGGTGGAGCCAAGGGAAGCAGTGAATGCAAGGGTGGAGGCGGTGGAGGCAAGGGTGGAGACGGTGGAGGCAAGGCTGGAAGCGGTGGAGGCATGGGTGCAGGCGGTGAATTTAAGGGTGGAGGCGGCGGAAGCGAATGAGTCAAAAGTGGAGGCAAGAGTGAAGGCGGTGGAGGAAAGGGTGGAGGCAGTAGACACAAAATTGGAGACAAGGGTGGAGGCGGTGGAGGTAAGGGTGGATGCGGTATAGGCAAGAGTGGGAGCGTTGAAGTCAAAAGTGGAGGCAAGAGTGAAGGTGGTGGAGGAAAGGATGGAGGCAGTGGACTCAAATTTGGAGGCAATGGTGAAGGCGGTGGAGGAAAGGGTGGATGTAGTGGACATAAAATTGGAGACAAGGGTGGAGGCGGTGGAGGTAAGGGTGGATGCGGTATAGGCAAGGGTGGGAGCGTTGAAGTCAAAAGTGGAGGCAAGAGTGAAGGTGGTGGAGGAAAGGGTGGAGGCAGTGGACTCAAAATTGGAGGCAATGGTGAAGGCGGTGGATGCAAGGATGGATGCAGTGTAGGCAAAGGTGGGGGCGTTGGAGTCAAAAGTGGAGGCAAGAGTGAAGGTGGTGGAGGAAAGGGTGGAGGCAGTGGACTTAAAATTGGAGGCAATGGTGAAGGCGGTGGATGCAAGGATGGATGCAGTGTAGGCAAAGGTGGAGGCGTTGGAGTCAAAAGTGGAGACAAGGATGTAGGCGGTGGAGGTAAGGCCAGAGGCGGTGGAACAATAGTGGAGGTAAAAGTGGAGGCAAGGGTGGAGGCGGTGAATTGATATTTTTAGATTTATAATTGTAATATTGGATAATTGAGTTATATTAAATCTAAAAATAATTAATAATTTTTATATATAATTATATTTTGGGTATTTCGAAAACTGATTCGGTTTTTGATTCGGATACGGTTATTTGGATATAAAAATTTAGGATCCGTTTATGTATTTCTTAATATTCGGTTTGGATTCGACTTAGATATTTAGGTGTGGTTGGATTTGGATTTTTGATCAAAAGCTAGTACTTTGTAAGGCTGATAATATGCACGTGATTAGTTTGAAGCTCACATCAAAAGAGAGAAGAGAAAAAGCAGAAAACAAAACAAAAAATGATTTTAAAACTAAACAAATATAAAGAAAAAGAAAGGAGAAAAATGGATGGCCTCAAATTCGAAGTGAAGCTCTTCCACATATTTTACACCAACTTCTTTGCCCGGCATGTGGATATCGTCGTCATTTCTCTCTCTAAGCCTTCTCTGTTCACTCTCTCTCTCTAAACGATCGCTATCTTGAAAAAAACCCGATGACCTCAACCAATCCGGTGGTCGCTGAAGTACTACCGTCGGAAACAATTACAGATGCTACTGAGATGACCACGACGGTGTCTTCTTTATCGACGGAAGCTGGGGAAGCACCGGAGAAGAAGGTGAGGAAAGCTTACACGATCACTAAGTCCAGAGAGAGTTGGACTGAAGGAGAGCACGATAAGTTTCTGGAAGCTCTTCAATTGTAAATTTACCGGCTCTATTGTTACGTTCTATGATTTTGGTTTACTGATTCTATGTGCTTCGAGCTCCAATTTATAGCTGAATTTTGCATAATCTCGCTTAATTTCTACTTTAATTTGCTTAATCTATGATAAAATACACTACCTGATCCGTGAAGTTGGCCCTTCGGTTAAAATGTTATGTTAGGGTTGATAAAGTGATAAACTGTCATCTGGAGTTTTTGCCTTTGTAATTGGATTTTGCAGAAGCAACAATGTCTTCTTTGATTGGTTAGGTTGGATTGTATATCAGATAGACCAGAGTTTCAATTCATCTCTGATGAATCTTTTCTCTCATAAAACCAAACTGTAGTTTAATCTTATCTTAGGTTGCCGAAATGATTCAATAGAGGACTTGGCATCTGGTTTCTGCATAAAAAGTGGGATTTTGCAGAAGTCGTGTCTTTCTTTATTGAAAATGTTCAACATGAGAACTGAAAAAAACTTACTACAATTCAGCTTTTAGAGCAATGCATGAAACCAATTTCCAACCAGTCCTAAACTTTTTTCTTCAGTGTGTTAAGTGCAGGATTTTGGTAATGGTTCGTTACTTCCAGATGTTACATTGCTCTTTTGTGTGTGAAAGGCTTCTCTCTCTTTTTCTGGAAAAGAATCTTACTTTGTTGCTGACAATTTTCTTGTGTCTAGGTTTGATCGGGACTGGAAAAAAATAGAAGACTTTGTTGGTTCAAAGACAGTTATTCAGGTTTGAGATCGGCTTCTTTGTATTTTTGGTTTAATATACAACCTTGGCACATTTCCCCTCTCAAGCTTCCTGTGCCTGTTTGATTTACTGCAGATCAGGAGCCATGCCCAAAAATACTTTTTAAAGGTCCAGAAAAACGGGACTTTAGCACATGTGCCACCCCCTAGGCCTAAGCGCAAAGCTGCTCATCCATATCCTCAAAAGGCTTCGAAGAATGGTTAGTTCTATTATAATAGATATTACTTTCGGTGGACAGATGAAGTAACATGTAATCAATCTGACTTCAACTCAAATCTGCAGCTCAAATGTCGCTTCACGTTTCCATGTCCTTTCCTACTCAAATAAATAACCTGCCTGGATATGCTTCATGGGATGATGATACCTCTGCATTGCTAAACATAGCCGTAAGTGGGGTTATTCCACCAGAAGATGAACTTGGTACTCTTTGTGGAGCAGAAGGCATGCGTTCTTATCTGTACTCAATTTTTGTATTTTGCTTTGGCAGTCGAGTTACTCTATCTGCTGAAGTTTCATATGCTAAAGTGGCTTACTATATTATTGTTTCAGTTGTTGTTGGATCGAATGACATGATAAGTGCAACTAGTCCTTCAGCATCTGGTATCGGAAGCTCAAGCAGAACACTATCAGATTCTACGGGTTTAAGACTGGTGAAACAAGCTCCCTCAATGCATGGTAATTATCTGCAATTGGAAGACTATTTCTGAGTTTTCATTTTATGGTGGACACTGTTGTAATGGTTGCTTTGCAGGTCTTCCTGATTTTGCTGAGGTTTATAACTTCATTGGGAGTGTCTTCGATCCTGACAGCAAAGGCCGCATGAAAAAGCTCAAGGAAATGGATCCTATAAATTTCGAAACTGTGAGTTGGAGCTTACTTGCCTTTAGATTAAATGATGTGTGTGACAGCATATCCATCATTTAGGCTTCTACTTGAATGGTGCCTCTTCTTTGAGCTCCCTTATATTTCTATCTGCAACCGTACTTTGGCTTTTTGGTGTTTCCAACTCGTGAATCTATATAGTGCAATTACTGATCTTTATATCTATCTGCTCACACAGATGAATTTAATAAAGGATGTATCTATAGATTCCGTTTGAAAATTTGATTGGTACCGCTGTGGAGATGTTGGTCAAATAGTGGGGTTTTACAACCATGGGTCAGTTTTTAAGTGTCATGGTACCTATTTGTAGCAGTCAGTGATTGTTCTTTTTCTAGTATCCGTCACTAATCACAGTTTGTCTTTCAGGTTCTGCTGTTGATGAGAAACCTCACAGTGAACTTGGCAAACCCTGACTTCGAACCTGCTGTAAGTGTTAATTTTATCATCACTACTGTGCTCGTTGGGCATGTGAGGCAAAATTGTCTTTTTCGTGTTAAGACTGAGTGAGAAAAAGTCTCTTACAGCTAACAGATCTACTGACTATCTGCCTTGAAATTTAACTATAGAAATTAAAGACTAGTTCGCCCTTAGTGTGTGTTACTTCTTTAACCACTCCAATGATTAAATGAGGATTGTTGTGCTCTGTGAGAAATATATATCTTATATTCATTTCTGGATTGATTTCTTGCAGCATATGTATCTAACCATAAATTAGTCTGAATATGTTGATGCTGCAGAGGAAGGTCCTGAACACTTAAGCTCTTAGCTGTTACTGCACTCAACAAGTTATATATCGTCTTGACGACTTCTTGCTCGCAACAACTGTCTACCAGCTATCAAGTAAGAATGATCTTGAACGTCATAGTAAGAATGATCTGTAGATCAAAACTATTAGAATCTCAGCTTAGCTGTTATTATTCTGATTACACTTCCCTTAAGGTTTTAAGAATATGGCTCTTACGGTCTACCAAATTGCTATTGATCTCTGTATATGGTGGATTGTGTCAGATGCTTCTTACGGTTGTTGTGTGAGGAGAACATAACTGAGTCGTCACAAACAAGAGGAACATATGCAGTTTCGGTGAGAACCAGTTGGGTGAATGGTAGATATATGTACGTGTGTGTAGAAAATGGTTTACCAATTGTATCTTCTTTTTGATAATTATTTGTTCATGCGTTTTGTAATACTGTATGTAGTTTCTTCATCTCTTTTTCTGATTGGTTATTTTTTTGCTTATCTATTTAACCAAAAGCTATGTAACACGCTAGCAAATTGTTACTTAACTCATAAGTGAGATACATAACTCTGTTGTATTTGTATTTATAAGCATTAACATCCATGTTTTGTCTCTCAGCCTGTGTTGTTCTTGTCAATAACAATTAATTATTCGAAAACCAGGTTAACGATAATTAGGAAATTGAACCTTATTGGTGGTTTTGGAGGGTCTTTAGCACCTTCTAATTGACACTGAAGGTTTGCGAAGTTTGTATAAACAGAGAAGCTTCGTCTCTTAAATTACCCTCGATTTAAGAGACGGCGAAGATGCTGCAGCATCAGATCGTACAATCTCCGGCGAGATTAGGGTTAACAGGTCCTGGTTCTCCCTCCGTACAAAATCCAACACCTCCTCGTCATGGCCATCCAACTTCTTCTTCATCTTCCCAATCTCAGCATCAACAGATCCAACAACAACCTAATCTACTCCCATCATCCACCGTCGCCGCCGCTTCCTCAGCCTCAGCTTCGGCTGCTATTTCATCCTCCGCCTTGCTATCGCTCCTTCCTCCATTACCGCGAGCTCAAGCTCTTCTCCAGCAGATGGCGGTTTTGACGTCTAAGCTCTTCGACGTCTCTCCCAATCGAGCTCTCTGGCTCTCAGCTTTCCGTGGCTCCCTTCCTTCGTTCCTCTCCTCACACTCGTTACCACCTCCCCCGCCTCTTGAAAACCCTAATCCTTCATCCACGAAGGAGATCCTCTCTCAATTCAATTCCCTCCAGACTCAGCTCTTCGAAGCCGTGACAGAGCTTCAAGAGATCCTCGATCTGCAAGACGCGAAGCAGAAGGTCGCGCGTGAGATTAAATCCAAAGATTCATCTCTTCTCGCATTCGCCAACAAGCTCAAGGATGCAGAACGTGTTCTCGATATGCTCGTTGACGACTATTCCGATTATCGCAAACCAAAACGAAGCAGAACTGTAAGTGAAGAAGAAGAAGAAGATAATGATAATGAGTCTTCTTCTTCAACCACAGTTTCGTCTCAGCTCAAGCTAAAGGACATTTTAGCTTACGCTCACAAGATTAGCTACACCACATTTGCTCCGCCGGAATTTGGTGCAGGGCAAGCACCTCTCCGTGGTGCATTGCCACCAGCTCCACAAGACGAGCAAATGAGAGCTTCTCAGCTTTACACCTTTGCTGATCTCGATATCGGTTTACCGAAAACAGTAGAAAACATGGAGAAGAAGGTTGAAGCACTCATTGAGCCACCACCACCACCAGAAGCAATGGATATCTCTGCGATTCATAACCTGCTTCCGCCGAATATCGCAGTTCCTTCAGGATGGAAACCAGGAATGCCAGTCGAATTGCCAAGAGATTTACTATTGCCACCTCCTGGATGGAAACCAGGCGACCCAGTTGTGTTACCGCCATTGGAGTCAATTGCTGCACCTAGACCGGAGGATCAGCAACATATGCGACCTCCTCAGGGACTTCACAGACCGCCGGATGTCATACAGGTCCGAGCTGTTCAACTAGACATTTTGGAGGATGATGATAGCAGTGATTACAGCAGCGATGATGCAAGCTCTGATGACGAGGATTAATCAACATTGTGATTGATGATTCTCTCTTAAGGTAATGATTGACAAATGTTACTGCTAATTCTTTATCTAAGTTTGAGTGAAATTTTCTACTTGGTTTCGTTTTGTTTAGCAGTTTCTTTATGTGGATAGATGTTCACCGTTATCAGTATCTTTGATGTATCAAAATTGTTTCTTACGAAACCCTGGATTCTAATTCAGTTTACAGAATTATTGGATTCAGTCTTTTGCTTCAAATTCAGTCTTTACTTCAGTGTTTCTAGTAAGTTTCTTCAACTTTCAAGAAAGCATTTTTGGGCTACAAAGATGGATTGTTATAAATCTTGTTTCAATAATAACACAGGTGAAATTTTGAAACGAAAGTTCTGTAGTAAAATTCGGAATGTTCAACTGGTGGAGTTTATGCGACATTTGAATCGATCTCTGTACAAAGTAAAATCCCTCTTAGGTCACATACTCGAACATACGTTTTACGTTTAGTATAGGGCATACATGTGTGTTGTGTCTTAGGGCTTTTTCTCTAAAATCAAGCCCGTTTAAGAATTAGCCCATTTAGATCTAACCTGTTGAATCCGGACTAGCCACGTGGTCGAATATTTTAGGGGTTAAATTGCCACTCTTGTAATTTGTAAATAAAAAACTAAAAATAAAAATCTGACAAAAATATCCATTCATTTCTCTTCTTCACTCTCGCTTCCCCCTGGTTCGTTCTAGTTTCTACTTCTACCTCTAATGGCGGACAAGCTAGCTCTTCCTCTTCTCCTTCCCTGTACTCCTTCCTCTAAACCCTTTTCTCACGACCAAAACCACCATCTCTCTCGGACGCCCTTTCTTACTACGTCTCTTTCGTCACCACCTCCTCCGCCTGTAGAACCTCTCCTCCACGATGTATTCCTTCACCAGAACCCTAATTCCAGACAACCCATCAGCTCTCAAACGCCTAGAAACCGTAACCGGACGCGAATTGGCAAGTCACGTGACCCTAACCTCGGGAAACCTTGGTCTTACCATGGCCTTTCTCCACTAGGTCAGCAAGTTCTACGTTCCCTCATCGAACCCACTTTTGATTCCGGTCAATTAGATGCTCTACTCTCTGAGCTATTCGAGCCGTATAAGGATAAACCAGAGTCTACCTCGTCGGAGTTACTAGCTTTTCTTAAAGGATTAGGATTTCATAAGAAGTTCGATTTGGCTCTGCGTGCTTTTGATTGGTTTATGAAGCAAAAGGATTATCAATCCATGCTGGATAACTCTGTTGTTGCTATAGTTATCAGTATGCTAGGTAAAGAAGGCAGAGTATCTTCGGCTGCAAATTTGTTCAATGGTTTGCAGGAAGACGGGTTTTCGCTTGATGTCTACTCTTATACTTCGTTGATATCAGCGTTTGCTAATAGCGGGAGGTACAGGGAAGCTATAAATGTGTTCAAGAAAATGGAGGAAGAAGGTTGTAAACCGACTTTGATAACTTATAATGTTATTTTGAATGTGTTTGGGAAAATGGGTACTCCTTGGAATAAGATTACTTCTCTCGTGGAGAAGATGAAGAGCGGTGGGATTGCTCCAGACGCGTATACCTACAATACGCTTATAACCTGCTGTAAACGAGGCTCTTTGCATCAAGAAGCTGCTCAGGTTTTCGAAGAAATGAAGGCTGCAGGGTTTAGTCATGATAAGGTTACTTACAATGCGCTATTAGATGTTTATGGAAAGTCTCATCGGCCTAAGGAAGCTATGAAGGTTTTGAATGAGATGGAGCTCAATGGATTTTCTCCGAGCATTGTGACTTACAACTCCTTGATATCTGCGTATGCACGGGATGGCATGCTGGATGAGGCAATGGAGCTTAAGAATCAGATGGCGGAAAAGGGAACGAAACCTGATGTTTTCACTTACACAACACTTTTATCAGGGTTTGAGAGAGCTGGGAAGGTCGAATCTGCTATGAATGTTTTTGAAGAGATGAGAAATGCTGGGTGCAAACCAAATATATGTACTTTTAATGCCTTTATAAAGATGTATGGTAACAGGGGAAAGTTTGCTGATATGATGAAGATATTCGATGAGATCAACATGTGCGGTCTTTCCCCCGACATTGTCACCTGGAATACACTATTAGCAGTCTTTGGCCAAAATGGGATGGATTCAGAAGTATCTGGTGTATTCAAGGAAATGAAGAGAGCTGGGTTCGTACCCGAAAGGGAAACTTTCAACACCCTAATCAGTGCGTATAGCCGATGTGGTTCGTTTGAACAAGCTATGACTGTTTACAGGCGAATGCTTGATGCTGGGGTCAGTCCTGACCTTTCCACCTATAACACTGTGTTGGCAGCTTTGGCCCGTGGAGGAATGTGGGAACAATCTGAGAAAGTTCTTGCAGAGATGGAGGATGGTCGGTGCAAACCGAATGAGTTAACTTACTGCTCTCTACTTCATGCATATGCAAATGGCAAGGAGATAGGTCTGATGCATTCTCTAGCAGAAGAGGTGTATTCTGGAGTTATCGAGCCTCGAGCTGTGCTTTTGAAGACCCTTGTCTTGGTTTGTAGTAAGTGTGATCTTTTGCCAGAGGCTGAACGTGCATTCTCTGAGCTCAAAGAAAGAGGGTTTTCACCAGACATAACCACATTAAATTCCATGGTCTCCATATATGGAAGAAGGCAGATGGTGGCAAAGGCGAATGAAGTCTTGGACTACATGAAAGAGAGGGGTTTCACACCAAGCATGGCGACCTACAATAGTCTAATGTATATGCATAGTAGATCTGCGGATTTTGGGAAATCAGAGGAGATCTTGAGGGAAATACTGGCTAAGGGGATCAAGCCAGATATCATATCGTACAACACAGTCATTTACGCCTATTGTAGAAATACTCGGATGAGAGATGCATCTAGAATATTCTCAGAGATGAGGGATTCAGGGATTGCCCCTGATGTTATCACCTACAATACGTTTATCGGTTCTTATGCAGCTGACTCAATGTTTGAGGAGGCCATCGGCGTCGTTAGGTACATGATCAAGCATGGGTGTAGACCAAACCAGAACACCTACAACTCCATTGTCGATGGATACTGCAAGCTAAACAGGAAAGATGAGGCAAAACTGTTTGTCGAAGATCTGAGGAATCTTGACCCACATGCTCCCAAAGGCGAGGATCTCAGGTTGCTGGAACGGATACTGAAGAAATGGCCATAGTTAATTGTTGATGAGAAACCTCACAGTAAACCTGTCAAACCCTGACTTCAAATCCGCTGTAAGTGTTATTTTTTTATCATAACTTCCATGCTCGTTGAGCATGTGAGGCACCTTTTTTTCTTTTCGTGTTTGTACTTAGAGAGAGAAAGTCTCACCATGTGCCTTCAAATTTAAATTGGGATAAACTGTTAGAAATAAGAATATTTCACAGTTAGTGTGTGTTACATCTGTAACCATTACAATGACTGAAGGAGTATTGTTCTTTGTGATATATGTAGACACATCAACTGCTGACTTCTGGATTGATTTCAATCTAACCTTGACATAGTCTGATACCTTGATGCTGCAGAGGAAGGTCCTGAACACTTAAGCTTGTAGCTGTTAGCGCAGGATCCCTGATGAAGAACTCAACAAGTGATATATCTTCTTGGTGACTCATAGTAAGAAGTGTCTCTGCGTAAGAGCTAAATTGTTTCTCAGTTCTCACTGTAGTTACCGTCTCACATGATCTTAAACTCCGGCTGTATCGAGTATTGACCATAATTGTTAGAATCTCAGCTTAGCTGTTATAAACCTGATCGTGTTCTCTTAAGGTTTGCATTAAGAGTTATTATGTCTCTTACCTAATGACTAATTTAATCTCTGCATTAGGTGGATGGTGTCAGATACTTCTCACGGTTGTTGTCTGAGAAGAACATAACTGAGGCGTCACAAACAAGAGGGACATATGGCAGTATCGGTCAGAACCAGTTTTTCCGGGGAATGGTATATATATATATGAGTCGATGTGTATGTAGAAAATGGTTACCAATTGTATTGTCTTTTTGATATTTGTTCATGCCTTTTGTAGTTTCTCTTATTTGGTTATCTATTTAACCAAAAGCAATGTTACAGCTAGCAAATCGGGTCAAATTCTGAGAAACTCTTCAGACTCAAAACATTAATCTATATACTTTTCATTATTCTCCTCTACTCCTCTACTCTTATTGAAAGTTCAAATATCCAAGGTTGCCCTTACCAAACCGAGCCAAACCGTTTCAGCAAACTGATTTTAATTGATTTTGATTAATAAAAGAAAAACAAAAACGACCAATGAGAAGAGAGATATTCGACCAATGAGAGATGTCCACGTTGTGTATCAGTTTCTGCAAAAAATCGAAATCGGGTCCTCCTCCTCATCCCGTCGCCTCCCGTCGTCATAACTAAAATCCAGCCATTTTGCCACCATTGAAAGTGAAGTTTTAATGCCCATGTCAGTTACCGGATCTTTGTCTTCTTCTAATACTATTTTGATTTAGGTTAAAGCCATCGAGTGTTTAGAGGATTTTGGGTTATTGTATTTCAAATTTAGAGATTTCAATTAGATTTGAAATTGGTGTTGGAAATTGATGGACATTGGATTGGTAACCATGTATCTGGGTCGATTAGGACAATTTTAATGGTTATAGTGGTTGAATAGTAGTGAATCGTTGTTAGATTTGTGTTTTTGGTCTGAGAATAAAGCTGGATTCGTTTTGTACAACTAGAAAAACTGAGTATAACTGGGAAGTGGTATAACTGACAAAAGTGGTATAACTGTAAATAATTGGTACAACTTGTATTATCGCTACAAGTCATTAGGTGCTAATGTTGAATTATTTTTTTCAGGAGACAATGAGCAACATTTACTTTGATTATGAAGAATATTATTCAAAGACCGGAGATGATTATCAATGGTATCCAAGAGAAGCTAGCTTGTACGGTATATCGTTTAAGAGTTCATCGATAGAGGAAATAACTTATTCGATGTTAGTGGATAGGATATGTAGGAAGATTGGGATAGATGAATCTACGACAAATCTGAAATTGAGTTTCATTCCATTGGTAGTGCAACCTCAGACACCATCATATATTTTGGATGATGAGGATTTATATGTTTATCTAACCTCAATGGATAAAGAGGGACATAGAAATGTGTTGCATGTAGAAGGCATCAGAGATTTGGAAATAGTGCCGTTACACGAGCAACTTTTGAGAGTAGAGAAAGGAAGTTCGTTTGGTGTGAATTATGGTGAGCTGATTTCAAGTGTTGAAAAAGATAGAGTTAATGGTGGTGTCGTTACTCTTTATGCAGGCAAGGAACCAGCAAAACAACCTTATGAGCCTTTAGAGTCGCAAGAAAATGTTGTTATTGGTGTTGAAAAAGATGTGGATAATGGTGTTGAAAAAGATGTGGATATAAGTGTGGAGAGTTCTGGCATTCGTGAATATGTTGAGCTTCCACGTGCTGTCCAGGAACCTAAGTTTATGAAACCATGGGAAGATGGTATTGATTTGGAATTAGGTCAAGAATTTGAAAGCAAGCAGGAAGTGCAAGATTTAGTTGATAGAGCAGCAAATCTTAATTGTGATTTGCTTTGGAGTGATTGTAGTCAACTCGGATAAAAATCGGTACGTGGTAAAATGTCGTGAATCATTACAAGGCTGTAAATGGTATTTACGAGCTGCAAAGCTAAAACATTCAACTCGTTTCTCGGTTCGAGTATACACCAAGATGCATACATGCTCTCGGACTACTTATAGTACAGGCCAGAAAAGGAAATGCACACCACGATTAGTTGCATCCCTTTTGCATGAAGATTATCAAGGTCAATTCGCGACCCCAGCTCCAAAAAGTCTCATTTGTCTTGTTCAAGGAAAACTTGGTGTGCTAGTGTCATACTCTACTGCATATAGAGGGAAAAAACTAGCTGTTAGTGATGTTCGTGGCAGTCCAGAAGAGAGTTTCAAGATGGTTTATTCTTATTTGCACATTTTAGAGAAGGTGAATCCTGGTACAACAACTAGTGTGGTATTAGATAAAGTAAAAAGGTTCAAGTACCTATTTGTCGCTTTGGGAACTTGCGTTGAAGGCTTTCAAGCCATGAGGAAATTGATTATTGTCGATGCAACTTTTCTGAAGACCGTACATGGTGGTTGTCTAATTTTTGCAACAGCTCAGGATCTGAATCATCAGCATTATCCCATAGTGTTTGCTATAGTTGATGGTGAAAAAGATGATAGTTGGACGTGGTTTTTCGAAACCCTGAAAACCATTATACCGGATAGTCATGAATTGGTATTTATTTCTGATAGAAATTTAAGCCTCATTAAGGCAGTGGGTGAGGTGTACCTGAGCTCTCACCATGGGTACTGTATATATCATTTGTCTCAGAATGTGAGAACAAAAGGTTCATACCAAAACAAAGATGTAGTTGCTGCAAAATTAAGGGAAATTGCTCAGATTTATACAGTAGGTGAGTTCGAACAACAATATGAAGATTATAGGAGGAGGTATCCTAATGTAGCCGCGTATCTTGATACTACATGCGAAGTGAAAAAATGGGCAAGGTGTTATTTTCCGGAGTAAAGTACAACATAGACACCATTAATGTTGTAGAGTCTATGAATTATGTGTTTAAGAACGCAAGAAAGTATGCGTTGCTACCTATGATTGATGCAATTATTGCAAAATTTGCATAATGGTTTAACAAACATAGGTTGGATTCAGTTGCTGGGTCTAATGCACATAAACTTGTTCCTTATGTGGAGAATATATTGCATGATAGATGTGAGGTTGCACAGAAACTAACGGTGATTGAGTTAAACATCTTCCAGCTTGAATAGAGTGTGGTTGGGCGTGATGGGAAGACTTATGTGGTGGACTTGAGAAATAAAAGTTGTAGTTGCCGCTGTTTTGACATAGACAAGTATCCTTGTGTCCATGCAATAGCAGCTACCATGAAATGCTTGAAACAAGAAAATAGAACACCGGAGGTACGTGATTTAGTTGACTTGTGCACAAAATATTACTTGGTAGAGTTGTGGGCTTTGGCATATGTCGCCGAAAGCATAAGCAGGTGCCAGACATAAACTTTGATCGTTGGTTTCAGAGCGAAGGTTGTAGCCAAGAACAATGGCAAGATTAATGTATTTGTCACTGTATTTCTATTTCTGTGTACTCTCTGTTTTTGTACAACTTGGTAAAACTTGGTTTCTTTATGGTACAACTACGTATATCTTTGATCTCATTTTTTTACATTATTTTTGGTTCTGGGTAATACTGGTATAACTAAGGAAAACTGGTAAATCTGGTATAACTATGTTGAAAATAATAATTATATTTTTTTTTTAACAAAACATAAACCAATACTTCCTCCGGTTTTTATTAGTTGACGTTTTTGACAATTTTCTGTGTTTTATTTTAAGTGTCGTTTTCAATTTTCTATGCAGAAATTAAATGAATTTAATTTATTTGACCAATAGTATTATGCAGGATTTTTTTTTAGAGTAAATTTGGAAAAATACTCTCTTTTAATTTACACTTTTGAAAAATACCCTATCTTGATTTTCCTTTTAAAAATTATTTTTAAATATATAAAATTACAAAAAATAACATTACTTAGAATTAATATCAAATCAATTTCTTGGTTTAATTCAATATTTAATTTTAATAAAATTGTTATATAACTACAATTCCAAATATTTAGTATCCTAGATATTTTTTAAAAATAATAATGAATAACAGCATTCTACCGATGTTGAATAATGATTTTTATTAAGTCATGTGTTATTGTCATGATGCAGGTTTTGATGATTCATTATTATTGAAACACATTCAAAGAGAATCGTTGAATTGAAGCAAATTTATTGATTTGTTGAGTTGAACAATTTAATTAGAGCGTTGGAGATTTTTTTTAATATAATATAACAAATATTAAGCGATAGTATTTAATATTTTTAGATATTATTTTGTTAAATTTTAATATATAAAATCAATAAACCATCTTTGTGTTAACAAAAATATATAATTATAATTAATATTATTTTGAACTTATTTTTTTCTCTAAATTTTGAATTTAGTTTTTGATTTACTAAAAATATAGGTTTCAATTTAATCTGGAAAGTTTTTTAATTTTATATATAAAAGATTGTAGTTTTCATTAAAAATAGAAAAAGAGGTATTTTTCAAAGTATAACTCAAAAACAGGGTAGTTTTTCAAAATGACCCTTTTTTTTATTGGTTGATTTAGTTATCTGTAATGATGTTTTTGTAGAAAACAGAGATTCCTTAATTTATGTGCAAAAGTCTAAAACGACAACTAATCAAAACCAGAGGGAATAGTACTCAACAGACTTTTTGGTTTCGTAAACGTCATAACTAAATGTTACAATATGTATTAAAAAGTAAATTACAAAACTATATCAAATTAGGTTGTTATGAAAGAATCTAGACAATTTGTTCCTTACACTTTTAATGTCACTTCTTATATAATATCCAAGTTAGGATGAAAAATTTACAAAAATCTATGTTTGAAACATATAAATGCATAAAACTCTCTTAATTATTATATGTTAATCCACATAAATCAACTGTACAACTAGAAAAACAAATTTTAAGGGTGTGTAATACTGATTAAAATGAAAAACAGCAAAAGTAGAACTATGTGGAACGTTGGTAGAACTACTATCTCTGGTATAACTATGTGTTAAAAAGACTGCGCACATGTGAGGGAAAAACGGCACACGTGGGGAAAAATGGATAATTCACAATATCAGAAATTCCCAAAATTTTCAAAAAATTTCAGTTTTCCTATATTCGAAATTTCCAAATTTCGAAATCCCCAAATTTGTAATCCCCCATATTCGAAATCCCCCAAATAATCTTCATAATCTTCTGTCATTTCATTCTCCCCCATTCTTTTGAGCATCTCTTTCTCGGGTTCCCTCTCTTTCTCTCCTTTCTAATATTTGGAGCATCTTTTTCGATTCTTTCTGCTTTTTTTCTCTCTCGATTCTTTCTCCTTTTTCTCTCGGATTCTCAGATTCTTTCTCCTTTTTTCTCTCTCGAATTCTCGGATTCTTCTATCGGGTAAGATTTTATTTTACTCAATTTCATTTGTTATTTGATTTGTTATCATGGAAGAGGAGGACCCATACTACAGTGATATGAAGAAGAACAAAAACCTAATCGACAGATTATAAGTTTCGGGGAGCAAATGCGTATGGGATTGGGGTTGCAAAGCTGAAAGAGTTAGTAACGTGTGCAAAGCTGAAAGCCGAAAGAGCAAACTTATCTATGTTATTTGTTTGTGATACTTATCTATGTTATTTGTTTGTAGTACTTATCTATGTGTTGTAAGACTTCTCTATCTTCCTTTGTTTTGTAAGACTTCTCTATTTATACCAAGTTTTACTAGTTATATTACATTTATCAGTACTACCAGTTCTACTAGTTTTACTAGTTATACTACATTTATCAGTACTACTAGTTCTGCTCAGTTCTCAAATTGCAAAAACCCAAATTGGATAGTTTCGGAAAAGTTGCAAAACCTCAAATTGGATCTTTTTTTTTGGGTTTTTAATTTTGAGATATGGAGGTTCACAAAGCAGACAAGTTTTACCTAGTTAAACCGAGTCATTTACAAAAATATACCACAATTGTACCTAGTTAAACAAACTGACACAGTTATACCTAGTTATACAAACTGACAAACAAGACAAAGAGTACTTCTAAAGTGGATCGAGCTTAAACATTCGTACCCCGCATCACAATAGGACTCCTAACCAACACAATAGACCCTTTCTTTCCCTTCCTTACAAGTTTCACCCTTTTAATAGCATTCTCTCCGTCGTTTTGAGCCTTCTCTCCATCGTCTTTAGCCTTCTCTCCTTCCTCTTCTCTTCCTCTTTTCACTTTTCGGCTTCTCTTTCTCTCGTAACTCTTCTTCATTATGTTACTTCTTCACCTTCCACTTCACCCACCTCTTTTCCCTTACTTGTCTCACCTTTCACTTCACCCACCTCTTTGTCCTTATTTCCCTCATTTTCCTTACTTGCTTCCTCTAAACCCTCAAGTTCACGCCCATCTTGAACCACCTCTTTTCCCATACCCGTCCCCATCTCTTCTTCTCTAACCTTGTCTTCACTCCCATTTTCAGCCACATTTATTCCCACACCCGTCTCCATTTCTTTCTCAAAACCCTCAAAATCACCAACCTTATCATTCCACTAATCTCCACCGTCGCCGCTGTTCTCTTTTCCTTCATTCCACTATTCTTTTTCCTTTAGAAACTTTACAAATGCTTCTACTGATTTGACTCTTACATCCAGACCATCAATCATGCCATCAATCTTCTCATTCATTTTTTGAAATCCATCCTCCAACGCTGTCATCACCCGACTCTCTAGCTCATGCAAGTAATCTTCACTCACTTTCCCCTTAGCTACTTTACTCTTAACCACATTTCTCAGAGCCATATTCGTACCCGGAGTAGCCTCAATTTCTCGGCTGGCAACATCTTCTTTGTAAAGCTCTTCAAACCATATTGTCTTCTTATCCTCAGTTAGACGCTTCATCCAACCATTAACAACTACATTATCAACATCATTCCATCCAACCTCGCCATCCATGATTCGTCCCATAAGAACTTTCTCATCGGGAGATGGAGTCATAATACTCTGAATCTCCTGTGAATATAAAGAAATCCAATTTATCATCCATGTAATATAATCTACATTAAGATTATTACTAACCTTAGTTGTACCAAGTGTATCATACACTTCCGACATAAAAAAACCTTTCATGGAACTTGCTTTAAACTTCTTCTTGCACAGCCGAGGACACTCAGGATGTGCGTAATCAACATCTTCTCTGAAATGGTTCATCAGAGCTGGAATTGCCTAAAACGCTAGAAGCTACAAACAACAAAATTTTATTCAAAGCTTAATTCTACCAAGTTTTTCTAAGTTGTACCAAATTTATCTAACCTTAGAAATTAATGATCAAATCATACTTACCTCCAAAGGAGTAATGAAACTAGCAAAGACTTTTTGTGGGCCTACAACTCCTCGACATGGTCCATCAAATGGAAGATATCTTTCATATTCTGATCAAACGCCATACGCCCCCACGGAAATGTTTTGCACAACTCTAGATCAGCCACGACTCTAAGAAAGAAGTTATCCACAGCTGGTGCTTTTTCTCCACCCTTCATGTTTCTAATTATGACGCTTGATAAGAAGTAGAGGACTGCCACTCTCAGACGATCATCGGAAGGTTTCTTCATTGACAATAGCTTCTTCTCCACATCTTTATATCGTATTGTTGCCCCAGGACCAAATTGCTTCCCAACAAACTCGTTACCGCCCAATCTTTCATAGGACTTTGGATATTGATGACAGTACAATCCCAAGATGAGTGCTAATTCTCTTAGAGAATAGTAGATGGGAACGCCATTGACAATAAACCAACATTCCTTCTTCTTCTCTAAACAAGTTGTGCGAAGAAAGAGCATCCACATACCCATCACCTTATGATTTGAGTCCGTTGGCATGTGGAAGAAGTGTTTAAACTATGGGTGCTCCCTGAACCATTTCAACTCCTTCCCTTTAAGATGACCCTCCAATGTTTCCACTGCCTTATGAATATAGCACTTTCCTGATATCTTTAATGGCTTCATATACTCACTGGGACCAAAGTACATTATTCGAGGTTGTAATGGTTCGGTTTTCTCAGCAAGATCCTGCATTCAAAATCAAGTTGTACCAAGTATTACCAGGTTGTACATTTTTGTTTCAGGAATTTATAACTAAGAAAATAAGTCCAGTTATACCTATTTATACTTAGTTGTGCACAGTTTTGAGAAATACCATTGAATCCAGAGATATTGACGCAGTTGCTTCAGAATCAACTTCCGTTGCCTCTTCTCCATCTCTATCTTCTATGATTTTCTCTGCTTGTGTAGGATCGGTTCGCTCTGCATGTGGAGGATTCGCCTCTCCACATACTTTTGCGTTCTTTCTTCTCGCCATTACTATCTTCTTCCACAAACAAACATATAAACCAAACCCAAAACAACAAAATCGATTAAGAATAATCATCAAAATATATACTAAAATTTCTGATTCTACAAGAAGTTTTCATCAAAATAGAGAATAAACTCGATTCCGAAAATTTAACTTACAAAATCGAAAAGATTGAGTTCAACTTACAAAATTACTTGTTGTCCCTAGTTGTACCCGTACGAAGAAGAGAAGATGAAGAAGAGTTGGGTTTCTTCGCGAATGCCGAAAGAGAAGGGAAGAGAAACCGTTTCGCGAGTCTCGAATTTGGGGAATGAAACGGATGAAAGAGTTGGGTTTCTTCTTCGCGAATGTCGAACGGTTGCCGACGGTTGCCGAAAGAGAAGGGAGGGAAGAAACCGTTTCGAGAGCCTAAAAAAAGAAACTGATACAAAGGGGATTTAGATCCGTTTGGCTAGGGAGGGTGTGGGAGGATTATGTTGATTTAGGTATTTGATCCGATTACCCGATTACAAAGGGTTCAAGTTTTTGTGATCCATTTTGGCCGGTTGGGTCAGTAATATTTTCAAAGTATCAAAAGTTTTAAAGTCTTTATATCTTATTTCGATTTTTTTTTAATTCAAAACTAAATTAATTTTTAGAAGAAGAGTATTTGAGAAACTTTTCTTACGTTGGAGAGTACTGGAGAATTTGATCCTAGCAAATCTCACTAAACCCACAAGTGAGATACATAATCAACGTCCATGTTTTGTCTCGAGCATTTTTGTTGTTCTAGTTGTCAATAACCAATATTCCAAAACCGGTTAACAATAATCAGGAAACCGAACCAGATTGGTGAATCCTATCAAATCAAAGGAAACCAAGGCAGGTAAATCAAATTAAACCAAATCAGAACCTTGTGCATAACAGTGTAGATAGAATTAACGGAACTTGAAATCCTGCTGGACCTGATTGGGCCTTTCGGCCTGTATATACTTCCACTTGCACAATTTACGGTAATACCCTTTCAAGAAACCCTAAGTACCTAATATGTGCTTTAAAAGCGCACAGCCTCAATCACAAACTCTTCGTTTCCAGCCAAAAAAACCCAAAATGGTTGCTTCAGCCGCCGCACGACCCCTTGTCACCGTCCAAGGACTTGACGGTGACATGAGCACCGATCAATCCACCACCGTCACTTTACCTGACGTCATGACTGCTCCCGTTCGACCAGACATCGTCAACTTCGTCCACGCCCAAATCTCCAACAATAGCCGTCAGCCTTACGCAGTCTCCAAAAAAGCCGGTCATCAGACCTCCGCCGAGTCTTGGGGAACTGGAAGAGCCGTGTCTCGTATCCCTCGTGTTCCCGGTGGTGGAACTCACCGTGCCGGTCAAGCAGCGTTCGGAAACATGTGTCGTGGTGGTCGTATGTTTGCTCCGACTAAGATCTGGAGACGCTGGCACCGTCGTGTCAATGTCAACATGAAGAGGCACGCGATTGTTTCTGCGATCGCCGCTACAGCTGTTCCGGCTCTTGTGATGGCTCGTGGTCACAAGATCGAGAATGTTCCTGAGATGCCTCTTGTTGTTAGTGATTCAGCTGAGTCTGTGGAGAAGACTTCAGCTGCGATCAAGGTTTTGAAGCAGATCGGTGCTTATGACGATGCCGAGAAAGCAAAGAACAGTATTGGAATCCGTCCTGGTAAAGGTAAAATGAGGAACCGTCGTTACATTTCTAGGAAAGGTCCTCTTGTTGTTTATGGAACTGAAGGAGCCAAGATTGTTAAAGCTTTTAGGAATCTTCCTGGTGTTGAGCTTTGTCATGTTGAGAGGCTTAACTTGTTGAAATTAGCTCCTGGTGGTCACCTTGGTAGGTTTGTGATTTGGACTAAGTCAGCTTTCGAGAAGCTTGAGTCTATCTATGGCTCATTTGAGAAGCCATCTGAGAAGAAGAAGGGTTACGTCTTGCCTCGTTCGAAGATGGTGAACGCTGATCTTGCGAGGATTATTAACTCCGATGAGGTACAGAGTGTGGTGAACCCGATTAAGAAGGATGCGAAGAGAGCTGTTCTGAAGAAGAATCCATTGAAGAATCTTAATGTGATGCTCAAGTTGAATCCTTATGCTAAGACCGCAAAGAGGATGTCTCTTTTGGCTGAAGCTCAGAGGGTTAAAGCTAAGAAGGAGAAGCTCGAGAAGAAGAGGAAAGTCGTCACTAAGGTAAACTCAGTGCTCTTTTTCCTCTATGCCTGCCATTTTTGGATGATTATTTTGATTTTGAAGGTGTGAAGTTTAACTTGAGTGTCCTTTGCATCTGGTGATGATATAACATATAATGCTAAGGCTTTTGATGTAGATTGTAATTGTTCAATACTTTATTACGCATGATACAAATTGAGTTTGAATTTGGAATGTTCCTTGGACTTTCTGAGTCAGTTCCAATTGACGATTTCATTTTTGCTAAGCAGTCTATACTGTATTGACCAAGGCTTAATGTGGAGTACAATTTGGTGTTTTGTTTATTGATGTTGGAATGGTTCTTTGATTGATTAAGATTGGTTTTGCAGAGAGACTCGTGTTTTAGTGTCATGCCCATTAATCGAAATTCTTTGTCTTGACGGTATTGAGTTCATGTGTTTACTCAAACTGCCCGCATTATCAATTGTTGTTTTGAATAGTGTTGTGTTGTTTACCTGTTGCATTATAGAAACTCAAAGTTGTCTCCTTTCATTAACCTCTTTTGTATTCTTGTTTACTCTAGGAGGAGGCACAAGCGATCAAAGCAGCAGGCAAGGCTTGGTACCAGACTATGATTTCAGACAGTGACTACACCGAGTTCGATAACTTCACCAAGTGGCTCGGTGCTAGTCAGTAATAATGCTTTCATCATTGCAAATTCTCTCATATTTAGGCAAAGATTTTGGTTATCTGTTTTATTATCTTCGTTTGTCTTGGATTTATCTGGGATTTACTTGCGTGAGGTGTTATGTTGTTGAGTTGGTAAGAGGATTTTTAAGAACTATGAACATGTTTTTCAAACTCTTTTCAATCTATTTCCCCCTTAGTGCCTTTGCTCTCAATTCAAATTCCTCTATTGGAAGATTTGATGACGCAGTCTCGTAATCTTGGAGCTACAACACTTGTTTGGTTCTTACTAATGTAGGTATAGAGACGTCCAACTTGAGTCTAACCAATTGAAAATATGTAGTCTGTCTGTGCAAAATAGAAATTTGTGGTTTAATTATTTTTGGGCTAGCTGATGAAATTTAATCTCAGCCCTTGGTGCGGAACTAGGCTGGTACAGTCCGATATATATGATAGTTATGTGTTGTCTTTACTTGAACCTCATGTTTTCTTCCCATGGAAAATTAAAAAAGACTTGTGCCTCAAGCTTTTGTTAACAAAGATTTTGTTCTAGTAAATTAGAAATATATATATACTCCAAAAATTGTAGTGTCTCTCCTTGTTTCGGTTATTCCTCTTCTCGTTGAGCAGAGCAGCAATCAAATATCATGATCATTCCTCTTCGAGATCTCTTTTACCAATTTCAAAATTCGCCCTTCCTTTCACCTTAAATCCCCTGGAACCCTCCTACAGACGTAGCGGTGGTCGTTCCCTGTCATGCCCTGCAGCTCTTAACTCAGCCGCTAACCGTAATCCCTCCCGACATGACCCAGAGAAACCTCGCAACGGCGCTGATATCCTCGTGGAATCCCTCGAACGTCAAGGCGTAGAAACCGTCTTTGCACCCGAAGGTGCTCTTCGAGGGAGATCAAGCACACGCTCACACGCTCCTCTGCGATCCGTAACATCCACCCTCACCACTCACTAGGTGCCCTCTTTGCTGCGGAGGGTTACGCTCGTTCCTCTGGAAAACCTGGCATCTGTATAGCCACCTCCGACCACGGAGCTACCGATCTCATTATGAGTCTAACACCGACACCATGCTCGACAACGTCCCTCTCGTGGCCATAACCGTCCGTATGGACGATACTCCAATCTTTAAGGTGAAACATAAAATACCCAGTGATGGATGCAGAGGATATCCCTATGATCATCCAGGAAGCCTTTTCTCTGGCTACTTCGGGGCGGCCAGGACTCGTTTTGGTTGATATTCCAGAGGATATTCAGCAACAGCTTGCTATTCCCAGTTGGGAGAAATCTCACTGGGAGAAGATTGTTAGGTTGATATCGGAATCTAAGCAGCCTTTGTTGTATGTTGGAAAAGGTTGCTGTTTGACTTCGACCGATGACTTACAGAAATCCCTGTTACCAGTGCATTGATGGGACTTGGCTCTTACCCTTGCAACGACGAGTTTTCGTTGCAACTGTTTGGATGCAGCAGGGGACGGTGTATGCAAAGCACGCTTTGGAAAACTGCGATCTTTTGCTGGCTTTCGGGGTTGGGTCGTCTGACGACAAGGTCTCCCCTAGCAAAGAGAAAGCTAAATTTGTTCATATCGACATTGATTAGCTCATCAGCAATGTGTGTTGATGTTAAGCTGGCTTTGCAAGAGATGAACAAAATTCCTGAGAAACGAGCCGAGGAGCTCAAGCTTGCTTTTGGACTCTGGAGGAATCAGTTGAACGAGTATAAGCAGCAACACTTCCCTTTGAGCTTCGAGAAGCCTGCAGAGGAAACCATTCCTCCACCATATGTGATTCAAGTCCTTAATGAGCTGATGGATGGTAATGCGGTTATAATTACTGGTATCGGGCAACATCAGTTGTGGGAGGCGCAGTTTTACAAATGTAGGAAACCCAAGCACTGGCTAGTATCAAGAGGCTACCCAGCATTGGGTTTTGGACTCTCCACTGCTATTGGAGCGTCTGCTGCAAACCCTAATGCCATTGTTGTGTACATTGACGGAGACGGCAGCTTCCTATATAATATTCATGAGCTGCCTACTCTCCATACAGAGAATCTTCCTGTCAAGATACTTTTACTAAACAACCACCACTTTGGTGTCTCCCAGTGGGAAGATAAGTTGTACAGAATAAGTTTTCCCGGGGAAAAGCTGAAATTCCCAAATATGCTCAAGATTGCAGAAGCTGGTAGGATCCCCTCGACGCGTGTGTCAAGGAGAGAAGAACTACGATGGGCTATACAGACCATGCTCGACACACCTGGTCCATATTTGCTGGATGTGGTAGTTCCGCACCAAAAGGAGATTGCATCATGAATATGATAAGCCATCAACATGAAGTGGTGATTATCTAACTTTGTGGTCTTTTTCCATCTTTTGGTAAAATTTAGTTTGTCTCTGCTGAACTGTTACTTGGTTTTTACTAGACCACTATACCACTGGTCCAGCAGTTAGTTTACTTGGCCTTGTATGGTTTATTAAATTGGCACAACTTTCGTCACTTTCCTTGTAATTAATTACAAGGAGATTCATTTGAATATTTAATCTATCCGTCCAAAAATATGACGCTTCGTCTCAGCCCTTGGGCCAGAACTACGCTGAAACCAGTCCGATAGATATTTATATAGTTGTACTAGATTTTAACCCGCGGTGTTCCGCAGGACAAAATTTTTGTTTTTATAATGTTAAAGTTATTTATGAAGTTTTTCATAACTATTACAATTTTTTTTAATTTTATTGGATTGTTATGTTTAGAATAACATATATATATATATTGTTTTTGATTATGTACGGTAGTTGTTATTATGTTAAATTAGATGTATATTTTTCTTTTTATTTAAAAATCTTATATACGGATACACTGCAGAAATGTTTTTTGTAATTGAAAAATAATAATTTTATCTGCTATTTCTGTATTATTTTTAGTTTGTTTTGTTTAGTATTTAAGTTTGTATAATTTTATTTAGATTGTTTATTTTAGATCATGTAATTTAGTTTATTAAATATATTAATAAATATTTCAGAAAATAAACAATTTTCCAATGATTTTATAGTGTCTGTAAATTAAATTACCAAATTAAGAGATCAAGTGTATTGGAAAAGTTATATTAGTGGTTTGTTTGTAATAACTAAAGAACAAAGATGTAATAAAAAAAGACAAAATAAAAAGTACGAAATATAATGTTTTTGTTAAATATTAAAATGGAGAGAAGGGAAATATCTTCACGTTTCCCCTTTACCAAATTGTTTTCACCTTCTTCGATAACCCACCATTCTTTCCTTCTATCTTCTCCTTTCACCAAATTTTTTTCATCTTCTTCGATAACCCACCATTCTTTCCTTCTATCTTTCTCGATTGATTTATTATACATGAGTTTTGGCAAAAACTCACATATTTGCTTACTAACTGAACTTTTACGAAGAGTCCCACGAAACAATTTCAAGACCGAAGATAAGCAACACATTTTTCCAATCGAGATGTCGAATTCCGTTTTCTCGCAGAGGTAAGTTTAATTATCTGTTCATCATGTCATATTGATCATTTTTAGAACTTCAATTTTCGAAATTGATTATAAAAAAAACAAATCTTGAAACTTACCTTTCCCTTTCAAATCTGATCTTGAAACTATATTTTCAGACAATAAATCCGTATTCATTTTCTCATATCTATCAATTCAAAACCATCAGTTTCAGGAATTGATTGTCTATAATAGTTTTTGAGTTGAAAAAAGCAAAAAACAAAATCTTATTAGATCAATGTCGATTAAGTTCTAAACTCTGAAACCGTTTTGGTTTTTTGTTTTTGTTTTTTATGATTACCCATGGCGAATGAGCAATTAAGGAACATATGTTGTAAGTTGCATATTCATTTTCAAGAACGGCATAACATGAATGGCAGAAGGTTGATAGTCGACTACTGAGGTTCGTTTACAATCTTAGCTCACAAATAAGTCGTATGGATGATTGCAATATGTAAGATATATGATTCTTAGCTCACCATTGATATATATTTGGGACAGATCCAATTGACAAAGAAACATACCCTGTAAATCTTTTCGAACATGAAGCTGGAAATGGGAAGTGACAAAGGTAAGCGATTTCCATTGTTATTCAACTGATGAAATATAATTATATATTGATAGTTTGAAGTGAAAGACCTCTATTTGATTGTGAATCGAATAGTTGATATTGAAATATAATTCTATGCTGAATATGAAAATCAATATTAAACATAGAATTATAATAAAATGCATTTGCTTGATAGGTGACTCTTAATACAATGGTTAGTAACTAAATTTCATTTGCAGAAATTGTATAAATACGTCCCAAATTAAAATTGATAGTTGCTTTGATAAAATAACTCATTTATTACAATGTGTGTTGTGATATATGAGAGTATAAAGTAAATCAATAACTTAAGTAATGAAATTGATAATCCTTAAAATTAAAACACAGTTTTGAAACACTACAATAAATATTGTAGTGTGGCTGGCCGCAGCAATTCCTTTCCCAATGAGACACCTAGAGTAAAAAAAAGAAAAAAACGGAAGATGGTGTATTAACATGCTTCTTTCTTCAAAATAATGTAAATGTAATAATCAAAAGTAAAGTAAACATACCATCAATATCTTACTAATCCAAATTTTGAAACACCTCTTTGAAAACCACATTCGTTGTTTGTTTTTCTATCTTTCCTTCTTTGTTGACAATCAATATTTTCAATCCTTTCTTAGAAGTGACCCTAGATAACGCAACATGGAGTTGACCATGCGAAAACACAGGTTTTGGCAAATAAAGTCCTACCTTCTCTAGTGATTGGCCTTGACTCTTGTTGATAGTCATAGCAAATGCAACTGATAGTGGAAACTGTCTTCGACGCATTTTGAAAGGCAGCTTTGTGTCAGATGGTGTAAGGACAATCTTAGGAATCAACACAATATCACCAATTCTATCCCCTGTTATAAGTTTTGCTTCGAGTACATGATTAGCCATCTGTGTAATTTGAAGCCTAGTGCCATTACAAAGCCCACCTTTTGGATCAATATTTCTAAGCAACATAACTGGAGCGCCAATCTTCATAATTAAAGTATGGTGTGGCAAACCTGATAGCTTGATACTGTTTAGAAAATCTGGTGTAATCACAGGATTTTTCAGTGAATCTGCATCGCTAGGATCAATGCTATCAGCACTTAAATATATCCTCTCTTCACCTGCAGAATAGTTTAAAAACGTGTTAGTAATCATAAGATTTTACAACTTAGCAATGATATATATTTCAAAACCAAAATAATAAAGTAAAATATAACTTACTATCCAACTTCTCTAACATATACTGGTTTATTGTGTTGACATCTTCGTTGGTTGGTGCTAAAATGGCTCTCCTTTGAAAGAATTTAGGATCATTGTTATTGTGTAACAATACTGGATCTCCATAAATTTCCCTACTAATTGCTTGTATAGGATTATCTGCTTCTGTAATCAGAAATTCTTCAGGAATATCAATGAGAGCCTCACCGTCGTTAGGCTCAGAAATCCTACCATCACCGACGTCTAATAGCCAATCTGAAAACTCTTTGATGTCGTTAGCCTCATCGACACTTAAATTGTTGGTGAGTAAACACATGTTCTTAGTTAACTTTAGTACTTTGCAATGGTCCCAAAGATAAGAAGCATTTAGAGCTGACAATACAATTTCTGCTCGTCCCACACCATTGATTACAGGAAGCACTTGTCTAAAGTCACCTCCAAAAACAACAACTTTTCCTGCAAAAACTTTGTTGTCTACGTTCCCGATAATATCAGAGAGGCTTCTATCTAAAGATTCAAAACAATACTTACTCATCATTGGTGCTTCATCCCAGATTATCAGAGATGCTTCCTTGATCAAATTTCCAAGATCAGAATTAGGTTTTATTCTACAGAGAGAATACTCATCAGGATTCAGAGGTATTGCAAACCTAGAATGTGCAGTCCTACCACCTTCTAACAACAAAGAAGCTATGCCACTCGATGCCACATTTAGAACAATCATTCCTCTAGATCTAATAGCAGCATATAGTGTCTTCCACATAAACGTTTTCCCTGTTCCTCCAAAACCATAAACAAAAAATATACCCCCTAAATCGTTTAAAACAGTTCCAGTTATCTCATCATATATACTTTTCTGCTCAGATGTCATCATTGTATCCATTGATCATGCTTTTCTTTTAAATCATCACGATTATACCTCATCTCATCAACAATTAATCGATTGGAGTTATCAATACCTTCTCTGGTTGGCTTTGGAAAGTTTTCAATGTCCATAAGAGATCCTCCATTAAACAACATCACTTTCTCTATTTCTTGTAGAGTATAGTTCTTGATATCATCCTCGGTTAAACGAAGGTCTGAAAAGGGTTAAAATTTATTGTTTACATTAATATATCAAAGAGAATCAAAAATTAGAAATGCCTAATTTATGAAAGCAAATCTAAATTAGTTTAGTATTCAAACCTGGATTGTTATATTCTTCTCTCTTCTTTTTCTCAATACCTTCTGATAACAGCTCCCAAGTTTCGTTCCAAACATGTTCAGGTCTAGAAAGAGAATCAGAAAGTAGCATCATAGAGAAAAAATTCCTCAAATACTCACCAAAACACCACTGACTTGCTTCAACCAAACTATCAATGAAAATCTGATCATCATCTAAAATACCACGTGCAAAACATGCTTCTTTGAAAGATGGATAGACAACACCATTGTAGGTTCTGATGTCAGCAAAACATGTTGGACCTTTGACAATGTTAAGTAGGACTCTCAAAAAATATTCAGCTTCTAGCTTCCGTGTAACATAGTTAATTCGACTCAATGAAAATCCTCTCGCCCTCTTTTTAAACTGCTTATTCTTTCCATCCCAAGTAAAATATGCAGGGATTTGTGCATAGGTCAGGTCCCTAGCACGTTTTCCATCTTTACCAACAACATTTATTCTATTCAAAGTCATCCAAGCCATGAACATAGAATCTTCATTAGCTATTCGTTCCAAAACAGTATCTATCTCATCATTTTCATCAAAATAAGCTGGTTGCTTTCCTTCATCATGAAAAGATAGCTTCTGTACTGGTATTGATCTATACTGGATTGAAAACTTAAAAATCCTCCATATAGCTTCTGATGCTGATACGTACCTAATGATTACAATCGAATTCTAACATCAAAATGTGTTACGTTATGAAGGAGAGTTCTAGATAACAATATAAAGTTGAAAACTCACCTGCAGTCGAAAAAATCTTTGATCTCATTCTTTTTTTTCTCAGCTGAATTTAAATCCTCTCCTGTGGAAGTTTGCTCAGTCTGGCTCGTTTGAGTCTTATTAGCAGGTTCAACAACAACGGTAACACGGTCTGAATCTTTATTGATATATTTGAATAAGTACTTGATAGAACCAGTTTGATTGCACCATTCTACATTTATGTGAGCTCGATAGCGAACTGATAACTTGGCATTATAAGGCACAACATACCTATTGTCACACTTAATACCATTCTTTTCAACATATTGTTTAGATGGTCGCCTCCTATAGATAGGATAACCATCACTACCAACCTTGGTGATCTCTTGGTAATGTTTCAGGTATAGCTTAGAACACTTTCCATCCACCATACATGGAGAACTGGTATTAGCTGCACCACATGGTCCGTGAATCATAGAATCTTTGATAACTTCGTAAAGTTCTGGATCTTTCTCTTTATCTGGAATCTCAGCACATATTATCTTATCAATATCGTCAGCCGTTGGTAGTTTACTTTTCTCATCCATGAATAAGAGTATGTGAGCATGTGGAAGTCCTCTTTTCTGGAATTCGACTGTATACATAGCTGCAAGAGTATAAGTGTCTGATAATTAGTATAATTACATAGAAAAATAAAGGAAAAAGATAAAAAATTAGATAGGCTAGCCATATTACCTGCAACCGTCTTCCCAAGCATATGCTTTTCCGTTAAATCATTTATTAGGGAATCCAACTTGATTTTGAAAATCCGAGCAACGATGTCAGGTCTATCATCAGCAGTTAACCCTCGTTCTGTTACATATCTTGTTATCTCTGGCCATTTAGGATTACACGTAAATGTAATGAATAAATATGGGAAGCCATAATGTTTACATATAGCTATAGCATCATAATAGCTTTGCACCATATAACGCGGTCCACCTGTAAAGGAAGCTGGAATAAGAATTTGATTCCCTTGTTGACTCATATTAGTGGTTCCAGATTCTGCTGACTCTTTTATGGAGTTGTAGTTCTCACATCGTAACTTGGACTGATTGTACTTTATATAAGATAACCTCTTTGATTCAATAGTCGTGTAAGCATCGCACACAAACTGTTGGAATAGCCTCTTAGAATGTAGAAGAGTATAACACTCATTTTTCCTCTCCTGAATGCGAAATGCAAACCATTGCCTCATACTAATACACTGTTTCTCCTTATTGTTGTTTACTCCTTTAAAACATTTCTCTATGCCAGGCCTGAAACCATCTTCACCGTAGCATAGAATGAGAGGATATTGTAAGGCCAAATATGAAACATGAACTTCACTTATCCTCTGTAGTTGACCAGTAGATTTTTCTTGTATAACAATATCATGTTCAGGCATTTCTTTACGAAAATCACCTGGTATTAGTGCTGCTACCTCAGATGCTTTCGGCATACTATAAGTCCTTCCATCAACCCCAACACGATCAGCAAAAATCCTCATATGAAACGGCTGGTCTTTGCTTGTTTCAAACATATCTTTGGCAGACCTGAAGTTTTTGACATAAGGATTAACGTCATTCAGCATTTTCATAATTGTTTCGATTATTTCATTTTTTAATTTCTGTTTCCCATAGCCTGGCTTTGAGTTTTTTCCCTTGCTGAAATGTAAACAATTGAGGATCGACATTAGAAATGTGGTTCTCTCTAAAATGTTGATATGATAATCTATAAATGAAAGTAAGCTTACCTAATAACAGTTGCTCTGTTATCCACTTCATTTTCAGTGTCAACTATATATAGTTGTGAGTACTTAGCATAATCACCATCTTCAGGCTTTAAACTGCCTATGCGGAGATAGTTTCCTCCTTGCAAACGAAACATATTAGGTCCGTTACCTTTAGGAATAGATCGATCAATCTTTCCTCCAAGAGAAGTCATTGCAAAAATCATATTGTAAATTCGCACATTTGATCGGAAATGTCTGCTAAGCGCATCATCACCAGTGAGTAGTCTTCTGATTAGCTCAGGTGATTGTCTCAGAAATGGTAATTTAACGGTTCCTTGACCACAACAAAGAGTAAACGTCAGATTTTTTTGATTTCGTCTCTTGTTTATACGCTCATCATACCACATTAACGCACCACAATACTTACACTTGTATGAAGGATCACCATGATCAAGATAAGCTGTAATCATTTACAGGAAACATATGGTTATTATCATATAAAACATCTAGGAAAACCGTTGGTAAGTGAAAATAATCTTATACCTGAACTGGTTTGATTAGCTGAAGAATTGCTTGATTTTATGGTTTGATGTAGAGGTGGTGTATTTGTTTGTTGCCTTATGCCATTACCAACGGTTTTGTGAAAAGTCTTTTTCAAACTTGCCTCAAGCATAGATAGGAAATGAATATGTTTTTCTGCATTGAATCTCTGGGCATGTAAATCTGCTGGTTCATGACTTGAATTAGGAGTTTGCATTTCATCGTCAGTACTACTATAATAGTAGCTTTGTTCCAAAGTATCATCATCACTTAAATGGCTATATTCCATTGTGTGATAACCTTCCCCTATTAAAATTAGAAGAATATAGTTAAAATGAAGTGGTATGTATAAGTTTTATGAAGAAATAGTTTACAAAATTAACTCTTACCTTGAAAAGAGTTAGACGATGAAGCATGTGTGAAGTCTGTTTCTAAATTTTTCCTGGGCAAGTTATGGACTTGTGAAACATAGCTCGATGGGTTTTGTTTGCTTACACATGAAGTAGAATCAATAAGTTGTTTTCCTTGTATATAGAAAGAAAAGAATGATCAACCAAATTGTTCTGTGTTAGAATATTTAGTAGGAAAATTGATTTGAAAATATAACTAACTTACGTTTTGATGAATTACTTTCAGAAGGTGGCCGAATCAGAGGATCAGCAGCATATATACCAAATTTGTTTGGTATATTGGTGATGTCTTTGAGAACAAAAGCTGATGATTGAGTATTTTGTCTAGAAGAGCTATTAGACATTGAAGTCAGGTTTGACTTAGGAGTAGAACCTGATTACATCAGAAGATAAGTTAATATGTTAATAGTTTTGATTTAAAACAACTTGCTGCGTATTAATAATGAATGTTAAATCTAATAATGGTATACTGAATTAAGATGACTATATAAGAAGAGTAAAAAAAAAAATTTCATTACTTGAAGGGGTTGAATGCAGAAAACCATTTGTTGGGATATTGCTTCTATTCAAAGTCGTCAATCATGTATTGGCATACAATTAGACATTACTTATTTGTAAATTTTCCAGCTAGAATAAGTTAGGAATTTTAATAGAGATATTACCAATTTAAAAATTTCTTTGACAAAAAATACTCACCCCTTTTAGCTGGTGTCTCTGTTGCAGAAGAGAAGCGTCGATGATTTGCTGGTGTACGGTTGTCTCCAACATTTGGATTTGGAAAATTGGTAATGTCTCTTAAAACTGAGGTAAATGTCGAAGTAAGAGGAATAGAACCATTATTATTTGATCCATTAATCTGAGAAAACTGATTGATTTGATTGGGACTCGGTATAATACGGGTCCTCTTGGCTGGATTAGAAGAAGAATCTAAATCAGAAAGAGGGTCATCTTTTTTGTTTTTCATGATTGAGTATCAATGTCTTCTACACCAACAGAGATGAATCGTTTGTTGGGAGATATAGATATAAAAGAAAGATGACCAAATCTTAAAAATTTATTAAGTATTGGAGAAGATATAGGAACTCCACTATTAACATATCTTCTAAACAGATTATATGGACGTTTTTTATTTATTACTTTTAAACTTTTCCTTTTTACTTTGAGAAACAAAACAATTGATATGACATTTTTCTATTATTTACTCCTTTTAAACGTTTACTCTTTGGTGATTATATAATTAAAATTAATAATGATCATCACCATTTGTACACGGTTTATTCTAAATATTATCACTTGATCATCACAACTTTGTTAATTACACACGTGGCAGCTTGGCTACGAATGTTCCAGATCAAGTGAGGAAGAGGGTCCTCTTGGCTGGATTAAAAGAAGAATCTAAATCAGAAAGAGGTCATCTTTTTTGTTTTTCATGATTGAGTATCAATGTCTTCTACACCAACACAGATAAATCGTTTGTTGGGAGATATAGATATAAAAGAAAGATGACCAAATCTTAAAAATTTATTAAGTATTGGAGAAGATATAGGAACTCCACTATTAACATATCCTCTAAACAGATTATATGGAAGTTTTTTATTTACTACTTTTAAACTTTTCCTTTTTACTTTGAAAAACAAAACAATTGATTTGACATTTTTCTTTTATTTACTTCATTTAAACGTTTACTCTTTGGTGATTATATAATTAAAATTAATAATGATCATCACCACTTGTTAACTGGTTTATTCTAAATATTATCACTTGATAAATACAATTTTGTTCATTACACACGCGACAGCTTGGCTACGAATGTTCCAGATCAAGTGAGATTTAAGGAAAGGGTAATAGCGTCAATTAACACAATCAATTAGTTTTATACCAGTGGGGTGGGGAGAGAAAGTAAGCTAAACCAGTCGAGTAACCTTTTTGTTCTTCTTCGATTTGTTTGCTCAGAGAGAGAGAGAGAGAGAGTTATTGAAAGAAGTACTCCGGTGAGAAAGCCACATACATCTCCCGCAGATCTACTTACTTGGTCGGAGGTTCCGCCACAAGATTAACCTTCATCCGCTTCTAGCTCCGCCGTTCATTCCCACCAGGTACACGATTTCGTTTTCTCCGAATTTGATTTGAGGAATATGGTGATAATCATTGATTATGTTTGATTTGGGTAACGTGTGGTAGCCGTCGGATTGGATTAGCAAAGTGGTGTTTGGAGGTCAAGCGGCTCACACAATCACCAGGTTAGTTTATACAAAGAGGTAAGAAAGTTTTTTAAAAAACAAATCAAATAAATATTCAATTAATTAGACTAACAAAATTATGAACTAAAAAACAAATCAAATGTTATAGAATTTCAAATTGGTTTGGCAGAAAACCAAACATATTCATAATAATGATAAATCCAAAGAGTTAAAATGAGAAAACTTGCAAAGTCTGAGAATAAAAATAAAATTAAAAAAACCAACCGATAACCAAACTGAAACTACAAAGAAACATCACCACCTCACTCCTTTTTCTCAATATTGACCTTAACTCCCACCAATTGTTTTGAGTCGACCTTATTGTATATCACCTTCACATCAGCTTTATCCTCAGCCGCATCCTTGTTGGTTCCATCACCTTTCTCCTTAGTCGCATCCTTCTTGGTTCTATCTTTGGGTTTCTTATCCTCAAAGTCTAGAGTAGAAGCCTTCAAACCAAAGTCTTCTTCCGATTTCTCCATGTCTATTGATTGCATACATAACCTCTTAGACGTAGATGATTGCTCATATGCCTCAACATTAGATGCATTGACACGCTTAGATGATGGAGTGCTGGACTCATTAGTCTCCTGACTATAAGTCAAGGCGAGTGGAACCTTCAAAGTCAAATCAAGAAGTTTCATAATTCAGATCTGTAGTCAGTTTGGATTTGAGGTAACTGTTTTACTTGTAAAAATAAAGATCCTTGATAAAAACCTGATCGCCAGAGATAATGGAGGCTGGATTCACCATTTCAGCTGATTCCTCAATGGCTTGTTCTGCTAGAAGTCCATCCTTAGAGAGTAGTTTGGAAACCCTGTAAGAATCTTTCCCATCCCAAACGTTTTCTTTCTCCACACACACCAAGAAGGCAAAGGTCTTGCCAATCAAGTTCCTTAGTGGTTCTGGCAAATCTTCACGATCGATAATCTGTTTAGAATTTCCAAAGTATATTAGAAACAAAGGTAATGTTTATATAAAGTAACCACAGTTTAAATTAGAATTAGTACCTCATCAAGTGATCCACCTAGCACAGAAGGCGCTGACTCACCAATAATTTCTAAAGCAATACTATCAAACAGTAGACATTTAGTTTCACCAGTATTGTCCATGACCTTAACATAAAGCATGTACCTGTAATCATTTAAAATTTAGAATGATTTTTTTAGTTACAGAAACTATATATATTTACTGTGATTTGCTCTAGAGGATACTAATTTTCGTAACTGAACAGTACAAAATCATACTTAGCCATTACACTGGTGACCACTGTTCTGCAGACCTCACACCAAAATTTTGGTTTTTTTGGATTTGTACTGACACCATTGACTCCTGAATGGATATGGGTCACCTTCTTATTGCAATTGCGACAGCTGAAGTAGTACCATGCCCAATCCATGTCAATAGCATATATGGTACACATAAGTCTAGCTTTACCCACCTAATTTGAAAGATTATAAAGAATGTAAGTCCAAATATGCACAACACACAACATACAAACCTTCGATTACACTTATTATACAAACCTCAATAGAGTCCATAAGTTCAGCGATGGTTCTCCTAGCAAAATGACTACTATCTTCTTCTTTCACAGCTACAATTTTTTTAAACTGTGGGATACTCTCACGAAAGGTAAGTGTGAGACCGTCAGCTGGAAGTCTGTATAAGTAAAGGAAATCTGATTATTGATTATCCATGAAACAAAGTTTCAATTTATTATGAAATAGTAGTAATTGATAAGGGAATTTCACGATTTAATAAAAGCATCAACTTCAGGGAAGGGGGGATTGACATGAACTTGGGACGCATCAAAAGAATTAGACACACTTTTAATCCCTGGAAAAAATAGATGGATTAATAATAATTAGTCTAAATAACCTCTCTTTTTGCATCATGACGGATAGAAATGTAGAAGCATTACCTTTGTATGTTTTGATTTTCGCAAACCTGATCAAACAGACAACAATTACGCCATCTGATGTCTGGCAAGCTCTGAAAACTCTTTCAGCAAATGAACCCCACAAGGTACACGAGAGCTTATCATCACTTTAGTAAAAATATGCATTAAATCTGAAACAAAGTAGATAAAACATTGAAATAAACAAAAGGTTAATATACCAAAAACTCACTTCTCATCCCTCAATTCAAAATCCAGCTTCTGAGTTGGTTTGTTGTTAGCTTCAAGCATCTTCATCTCCCCAAGATTAACTATTTGGCCCACCACATCTACAAACCAAAAAAAAACGTGAATAGTATATAGATAGCAAAAAATAATTGTGGTACACACATCTATGATTAAAGTTTCAATACATTTAATAAATACTTACCAATCAACATATAAGGATTCAAATCACCATTCAGGATGTTTTGAAACTTAGCCAAGGTCAAGAAATTAGAAGCAGATATAGGATCACTATGCGTGACCATAGTTCCATTAACAAAACTCATCTTGTAAAGATGAGAGGTTGGGCGAAATTGACCACATGCATGTGTAAGAGAAAAAGTCTCAATGAATATCCATTGACCAATAGGAAGATGATTCACGTAACGTGTCACCAAATCTTTTTTCACAGATGCATGTATCTTAATACCCTAGTGTACAAAATATAAAAAAAATCATATAAGAGAATGAAAATAAGACTTAATATAAAGTAACTTAATCGAACTTAATAATAGATAGAAGAAATATGAAATTCTATTTACATTTTCGTCGGCCACAATCAACTCGAGTGTCTCACCACTGTTGGTAGTGTATTGACGCCATGAGTGAAGGATTTTCACTTGAACTCTCCATGCCGTTTTGTAGGGACGAACATCTCTCAAAAAGGCAAATGAAGCCGCTATTATAGTATTGAAGTTTTTAAATGGAGATTTTGGATGGTGGTGTTATGAGCTGGAGGAGAGTAATACGTATTTATAGAGTTTGAATAAGTTGTAGGGTTTTATTTTGATATAGAAATGTTTGATAAGATTTCTTGTTAAGATTTTAATCGGTAAAATTAGCGAAAGATTCTTGGATTCGTTGAGTAAAGAGAGATCAAAGGTAAAGATTTTTATGGCAAAAACCTAATAAATATTGTTTTATTTGGTTAGAGAATAATCGGATGCATAGGAATATTATGTATCTTTTGGATTTTGTGAGATAATCTATATTAAATAGCAAAATATTTTGTGGATAATCTTGATATATTTGTTTTGTTTTGGAAACAATTTGTCTAATCATAAACTAATAGTAATTGTTTACAAACGATCGGTTCAAGTTAAGTTTAAACAGATAACAAACCAGAGAAATTTAGAATGGGCTGCAAGATTTAACCAACCCAAACCGCTACGTTTTATCCGGTTCGGTATATATATTTTTAGCCGGATAACTTGGTTTACCAAAGAAAATCTATCTAGGGTATTTGTTGTTAACCTAATATAAATCATTCGGGGAGTAAATTTCTATGCCATCGTTATTGAGAATATATATATATCACATTAGTTCTGAATCATCATCATCGTTTATATTTTACAGGAATTGAAGAGATGATCATGATGACAGTGTACAACCTCGTGGTGATTTACATGTGTTTCGTTGAAGCCCTCTTTTTGTTCTACGTCATCGGTGATACATGTTCATTGCATTATCACAAAGACGAAGTAGAAGAATTTGCCTTCATGTCAAGTGGGTTTGTTTTGGAAACAATTTGTTAAACCCACTTTACCCTTAATGAGCTAAATTATTTTGTCTTAGAAGTGATGGCATTATTTGTAATTGTTTACAAAACAAAGGTTTATTTTGATTTTGTACTTCAAAAATGTTAATTTAGATGTTGTCTTCCTTGTACCTCAAGTTTTTTTGAATTCTGGAAAATAGAAGAAGAAAACAATATAGTGAAATAAGAACTCTTTTTTTTTTTCTTTTTTTTTTTGTCAATAAAGTAAAGATTTTGTTTTAGTTAATTGGAAATGTGAATATCTTAACTCCAACAAAGTTTAGTCACAACTTTCCGTATAATTTGGTGAGATAACAACAACTTTTCGTTGCTTCTTTCCTTGGTAAATTGCAAGGAAACTACAGTGAGAATATTGTGGAAGATTTTGTTTGTAAAATATGGTAGTTATCAATAGTAATCTATTCATAATCTGGTCGATAGACATTTCTTTTGAACTTCTGAACCAATTGTAAATTTATTTGAACTTCCTTTAAAAAAGTTATCACGAAAAAATCGGGTTTAACTATATTGTTATTTCAATATATTTTTTGGAGATATTGCCTTGATTATCTCTTAAGAACATATACTCATTTGAGTCTTGATTTCGCTTATTAGTTGGCGGAAAACATATTTTAATTGACCATGACGTGTATATTTATTAGACCTTCCCATACGAAACCCTAAAGTAAACGACTTCATAAAGCATTAACTTTGTTACTTTTAATATATACAAAAAAAATTAATATCCAATGACCCAAACAAAAACCCAAAAAAGGGACTAATTAGGCTAATAATAATCAATACCATAAAATCTGCTATGGAAAAATTAAAAGCAAAAGCTTTAGGATTTAATTGTATGGTGTAAAACTGTTAATAACGACACGTGTCACACACAACCACATGAGGCGGTGTTAAATACTCAAATCGGAAAGGAAACTGCATACAAAAATTCACATCCGTTGGATCCTCTCTCTTCCAATTTAAAACCGTACGATCTAATCAAATCTTCAGTACTTCTCGTGTACGCATCCGCAGAGGATAAACTCTTGAAATATTAGAGGTCTGTCTAATTAACAAACCAGCGTCTTAGCAAATAAGCTAAGGAAAAAAAAAGAAAAAGTAAATACATACAATAGAGAGAGAGATATTATTGTTATTATATAGGATGTGATTACTTCTTTCTGGAGATTATAGTTTTCCTATGATTTAAAAACCCTAGATTCTCATCTTTTTTCTTCAATCTCTCTGAGAATTTTAAGGTTTTCGATACCAATCAAACGACTGGGTCAATCTTGTGAAACTTGAAGGTGTGTGATTACGAGTGTTTTTTGTTTTCTTTGATCTTTAATGCGATCATGGTCATCGTTTCTTCTGGTTTGTGTTGTTCTTAGTTGATCGCAATTTTGCTGTTTCAAATCTGTTATCGATTATTTTATAATTGTTTTTCCTGTGTGTTTTTCGTGTTAGTGAAGCCCCTGTGTGTGTTTTCTTTGATTTTATTTGTGAAATTGATCGTTTGTGTCTGTGTTGATTCTTGGAGATTTTGGTGAGTATTAATGGTGTTGATGAGAATTGCAGATTAAAGAAACCCTAGTTTTGTTTGTTGTTTATTTCCACTGATTTTGGGGTAGTGAGTGATTTTGACTCTTAGTTGTTGTACCTTCTTTTCTTCTGTTTTCTTTTTGGGTTCTTGTCTTTAAGTGTTAAGACATGTTTATATATAAAGACTTGAACTTTGATCATTTGCTTGATTACAGGTTGAGATCAGATCATTTTATTGGAAGATTAAGTTATGGAGAACAGAGGCCAGAAACGAATGGAGGTTGTGGAAGAGTTACCTGCTGATAAGAGAGCTTGTAACTCGCAGGATTTCAGGCCAAGCACATCTGGATCATCTGTTCAGGCCCAAGCTAATGGTACCAATTCAGGAAATGATAACGTCGACGCTGATATGGATACTTCTTCATCTGCTTCTCCTTCGAGTCGATCAGATGAAGAACAAGATAAGGATTCTGACTATGGATCTTGCGATTCTGATGAGGAAGATCCGAGACATAGGGTGCTTCAGGAGTATCAGAGGGGGAGATCATCTGGTGATCAAGGGAAGTTGAAGTCTCTCTTGTCGAGTTTGAGTGGAGAAACCGATCCTTCAGGGCAGTTATCCGGGCTTACAGAGTTATGTGAAGTTTTGTCATTTTGTACTGAAGAATCACTGTCCAGCGTAATGGCCGACAAGCTCTCACCCGTGCTTGTAGAGTTATCTAAGCATGAGAACAATGCAGATATTATGCTACTTGCAATTAGAGCAATTACTTACTTGTGTGATGTTTATCCGCGGTCTGTAGCATTCCTTGTAAGACATGAGACTATTCCTGCTCTTTGCCAAAGACTATTGACTATTGAGTACTTGGACGTTGCTGAGCAGGTATGTTATACTTTTCACCACATGAGCTTATTGTTTACACCTAAAGAGAGCTAGTTTTGATCTGTATGTCATACTAACTATTGACTATTCTAGTGTTTGCAAGCACTTGAGAAAATATCCCGTGATGAGCCAGTAGCCTGCTTGAATGCTGGAGCAATTATGGCAGTGCTCTCTTTCATTGATTTCTTCTCAACAAGCATACAGGTTAGTCATCACAAGAATGACTTTGCTATGTCATATTTTTCTGTTTTCTGTTATTGTGACTTGGTTTATCTTGAATGGGTGACTTTGCGAGACTTATCATTTTAACATCGCATTTGCTTCAGAGAGTCGCAATTTCTACTGTGGTGAATATATGTAGGAAGCTTCCATCTGAGTCTCCCTCGCCTTTCATGGATGCTGTTCCAATATTATGCAATCTTCTTCAATATGAAGATCGACAGGTCAGAATGATACTCAGCCCTTTTGTTACTTTTTCTCACTGAACTAAATATTTTTTTCTGCGAAATATTGATAGCATATATGTTTCCATTTGCAGTTGGTCGAGAATGTGGCTATTTGCTTGACAAAAATAGCAGATCAAGTTAGTGAGTCACCTGCAATGTTGGATCAACTGTGTAGGCATGGACTGATTCATCAATCAACACATCTCTTAAACTTGAATAGCCGCACTACCCTCTCTCAACCTGTTTACAATGTACATGATATTTCTTCTCCATTTGTTTGACCCCTCCTTTCATTGCATAAAGATAACATTATGTACGTTTGCTTTGGTTTGCAGGGCGTGATTGGATTGCTAAGAAAACTTTCTTCTGGTTCAACTTTAGCTTTTAGAACGTTATATGAGCTTAACATTGGCTACAGATTAAAAGAAATCATGTCTACGTATGACCTTTCTCATTCAGTGTCTTCTTCACATCCTATCAATGCATGTTCCAATCAGGTTTGAGTTTTATTATCGAACACTCTTATATTTTTTGGTACTCCAGCAGAGGGTCTTCTCTTCAAAATAGTCATGTATCCCAAATAGCATTAGGTGGAAGGAGAATATTTCTTAGTAAGGCTGATTTTTCGAAGAATGCGGTGATAATGGTTTTAAGTTTGGTTGAACCAAACTTACAATTCAGGTGCATGAAGTCTTGAAGTTGGTAATTGAGCTTCTTCCAGCTTCACCGGTAGAGGATAATCAGCTGGCATTGGAAAAGGAAAGTTTTCTTGTCAATCAGCCTGATCTTTTGCAACAATTTGGAACAGACATGCTTCCTGTTATGATTAAGGTTCTTTTCGACATACAATTTTATTCTCTGTACATATGAATTTTCTGTTATTTCTCTCTAAGAGTATGGTATATCGCTTGAATTCTTTGTAGGTGCTAAACTCTGGAGCTAACGTATATGTTTCTTATGGTTGCCTATCAGCAATTCACAAGTTGACCTGCTTGAGTAAGTCGGGTGATCTTGTCGTGTTACTGAAGAACGCCAACATGTCAAGGTAATTTCTTTGTAATATTTTCAGCAGAGCTTTTAACCCTGTTGTTTTCTAGCTAACGATAATGCATTTCATAATGCTGCAGTGTTTTGGCTGGCATTTTGTCAAGGAAGGATCATCATGTGGTTGTAGTAGCGCTACAGGTTGCGGAAGTGCTTCTTGAGAAATACAGAGATGCTTTTTTGAATACCTTTATAAAGGAAGGTGTTTTTTTCGCAATTGAAGCACTCGCCAATTCTGATAGAGGGAAACAAAATCCAGTATCTGGTTTTATTCAGGGATCAGCTGACCTTCCACAGAAGCCTGTTACAAAAGAGATCATGAAATGCTTGTGCCAATCTTTTGAAAGATCGCTATCCTCTTCTTCACAAACTTGTAAGATTGAAAATGATTCTGTCTACATTCTTGCAACACGTATTAAGGAGAGTTTCTTTGGACCTGAGGTATTCAACTCTGAGAAAGGCTTGACAGATGTCCTCCAAAACCTCAAGAACTTGTCGGTAGCACTTAGAGATTTGATGACTGTACCCATTGATGCACATGTCCTGCATGATGAGAAATTTTTCTCAATATGGAACCAAATCATGGTAAGGCTGAATGGAAGGGAATCTGTGTCCACTTTTGAATTTACAGAGAGTGGAGTTGTAAAGTCACTGGCAAATTATCTTTCTAATGGCCTCTATCAAAGGAAACTTAGCAAAGGGGATCCTGAATGTGATAGTTTACCATTTGTTGGTAAGAGATTTGAGGTGTTCACCAGATTACTTTGGTCTGATGGCGAGGCAACTTCATCCTTGTTAATACAGAAGCTCCAAAATTCCTTATCTTCTTTGGAAAACTTCCCAATTGTCCTAAGCCAATTTTTGAAGCAAAAGAACTCATTTGCGGCTATTCCAAATGGGCGTTGCACTAGTTATCCATGCCTCAGAGTTCGTTTTCTGAAAGCAGAGGGGGAGACTTCTTTGCGTGATTACTCCCAAGACTTTGTCACTGTTGACTCACTTTGCTATTTGGATGCTGTCGATCAATACTTGTGGCCTAAAGTTAATATAGAACCTATAGATTCTGTGGAAACAAAAGATCAAGCAATAGAATGTCAATCTTCTCATTTGCAGTCAACTTCGATATCTTGCCAAGGTGAAAGCTCAAGTCCTATGGAGATTGACAGTGTGTCTTCTGATGCGCCTCAGTTTCAGGTAATTTTTAAAATGCCTTAATCTTTAGTCTTGTGGAAGTAGTATGTGCAACCTTTCTTTTTATCGTCAGGATTTTCTTCGATTAGTAGTGATTCAAACTTCTCCTACATGAGTTCAGGGGCTCTTTTTTCCACGTGATATTCCAAATAGTGAAAGTTTTCAAGATGGATTAAAAGTAATGGCTTTGTTATAAAGATGAGCATTAGGTAGTGTTTTGGTTGTTTACTTGAGAAGAAGTTGTCTTCCTAGGTGTCTTTCCTTCTCTTCAAGCTTCTTGTTTTAGTTATTTTAGTAAATTAATCATTTGTGTCTCTGGAAAATTTATTGTGTCAAGGGATCTCAAGTGGAAGATCGGACGCAGCTTCCAGGACTATGTAGTGGTTCAGGACAACAGAATGCTTCCTCCTCTGAAACCTCCTCTGAAGAAGAGGATGCACTACCTAGACTTTTGTTTCGTCTCGAAGGGCTTGAACTAGACTGTTCGTTAACAGTATATCAGGCAATTCTCTTGCACAAACTAAAATCAGAAAGTGAAACTACCAACGGTTTGAAGCTGAGTGGACCCCACAACATCACTTATGAAAGGGCTGCACAACTTGGGGATTCTCGTGAAAATCTGTTTCCACCCGGATCTATGGAAGATGATGGGTATTGCCCGTTCTTATCCTATTTGTTTGCTCATAGACTTGCTTTGCGCCTCAAGGGGTCAAGTCCTTCTTCGTATGACATATTGTTTCTGCTTAAGAGTCTGGAGGGCATGAACAGATTTCTCTTTCACCTGATTTCTCTTGAAAGGATAAATGCTTTTGGCGAAGGTAGGCTTGAGAATTTGGATGATCTGAGGGTACAAGTTCGTCCTGTGCCACATTCTGAATTTGTTAGCAGTAAGCTTACAGAGAAATTAGAGCAGCAGCTTCGTGATTCTTTTGCTGTGTCAACCGGCGGTCTGCCACCATGGTTTAATGATCTAATGGATTCATGTCCGTTTTTGTTTAGTTTTGAAGTCAAATCTAAATACTTCCGACTTGCAGCCTTTGGTTCACAGAAAGTCCATCATCACCCACACCACCTTAGCAGTTCAAATGTTCATGGCGAAGGGCGCCCAGTAACTGGCAGTTTACCTCGTAAAAAGTTCTTAGCTTGCCGTGAAAAAATTCTAGAGTCTGCTGCCAAAATGATGGAGCTATACGGCAACCAGAAGGTGGTCATTGAGGTTGAATACAGTGAAGAAGTTGGAACCGGTCTTGGGCCAACACTGGAGTTCTATACACTTGTCAGTAGGGCATTTCAAAATCCTGATCTTGGTATGTGGAGGAATGATTGTGGTTCCTTTGTTGGAAAGCCAGGCGAACACTCGGGAGTTTTTGCGTCTTTTTCAGGACTCTTTCCACGCCCTTGGTCAGGTACATCAACTGCTTCTTCGGATGTGCTGCAGAAATTTGTCCTCTTGGGGACAGTAGTAGCAAAGGCTTTACAAGATGGACGAGTATTAGACCTTCCTTTTTCCAAAGCCTTTTATAAACTAATTCTTGGACAGGTAAATTGGGTTCTTCAAGTATCTCATTTACATTTCAACATCTCTTTCCGACTTTGTTTGAGAATCTTACAGAGCAAGTTTTCTTTTAGGAGTTGAGTTCATTTGACATCCACTTTGTTGACCCTGAACTTTGTAAAACACTGGTGGAATTGCAAGCCCTGGCACGTAGGAAGAAGGTTTTCGCTGAAGCACAGGGTGATTCCCGAGCAGCCAAGTGTGATTTAAGTTTCCATGGAACAAAAATTGAGGACCTTTGTCTAGAATTTGCATTGCCTGGCTACACGGACTATGATCTTGCTCCCTATTCTGATAGTGATATGGTAGCAGTGTTTTAGTTTTGTGAATAAATCTCTTTCTTAAGATCCTTGGAACATGTGGATTTATATCTACTTTCCATCTTTTTCTAGGTAAATTTGGATAACCTCGAGGAATATATCAAGGCTATTGTCAATGCCACAGTATGTAATGGGATCCAAAAACAAGCGGACGCATTTCGGTCTGGATTTAATCAAGTATGTAGTCGTCTTTTTTCTTTAGCTCTATACTCTTCTCTATAGATTTAAGTGCTGTAACATTAAATCACTCGTTCTGTTGTACATTGCTTTTTTCAGGTTTTCCCTATTGAACATCTTCAGATATTCAACGAAGAGGAGCTGGAAACTATGTTGTGTGGAGAACGGGATCTCTTTAATGTATGTAAACCTTCAGATGCTACGTGCTGAGTACCCATTTTCATCAGCTGAAAAAAGTGATTTCTTTGCAGATGAATGAAGTCTTGGACCACATCAAGTTTGATCATGGATATACTTCTAGCAGCCCACCAGTTGAAAATGTGTGTTTTTTTAACTTCTTAAACATTTAGTTTTACCTTCTGCATTATGTTATTCTTGTCGCGGATAAACTAAAAGGTCCAATTGTTTTTGTATTCCAGTTGTTGGAGATTCTGCATGAGTTTGACAGGGAGCAACAACGAGCCTTTCTGCAATTTGTAACAGGATCTCCTCGGCTACCTCATGGCGGTTTGGCGTCTCTCAATCCCAAACTAACAATTGTCCGCAAGGTCCAGTGTGACTGAAAACTTATCTGTTTTTCTCACATTTGATGTAATGATCGCCTCTTTTCTCATCAGCCTTTTGCTCTGTTTCTGTTGTTGTGCAACAGCATGGTAGCGATTCTTCAGATACTGACCTCCCTAGTGTGATGACATGCGCCAATTATCTGAAGCTTCCTCCTTATTCATCCAAAGTGATATCTCTCTCTTCAATCTGTTGTCAACCACTCTCTTACTCCGGGTTTTCTCTGGACAAAAGCCGGTCTCAGGATCGATCTCACTGTGTTGCGTTTCTGTTTTTTCTTGTCTGTGTGTTTGCAGGAGAAGATGAAGGAGAAGCTAATTTATGCCATAACTGAAGGTCAAGGTTCCTTCCATCTCTCTTAAGTTAGGTTCTTGTAAAAAGTTAGCAGAAGCGGTAGGATAATGTGAGGAGAGAAGAGTGGATTGTTAGAAGAAACAAGAGGAAGCTCTTCTCCTTTTTCACATGGTTTTTTTTAAGTTTTCTTCTTTGTAGGATTTTGTATAAAAGAATAGTAATAAGTAGAAGTAGGAAAAAAAGAAACTCTTTTGGACTGATGAAAAAAGTTGTACATACAAAAAAATTCCTAAAATGGTTCTGATATTATTATATATTAATTTGAGAAATTAGACTGTAAAATTCGAAGTGTGTGATAATGGGAAAACAAGAAAAGGAAATTTGAAGTAACAACATACTGAGTTGAGATAAAAATAATTTCTAGTTTTGATTTTTTCAAAAGATAATATTTTCCAAGAAGACATCAAAAGAGGGAACTAATCGATGTTCACATGGCTGTTTTTTTCCCATTCATCATGCATTCATATTCCACAAGTTCATTACGCATTCTTGTCTCATTACGAAGGTGAATGGTAAATATTATTCCTTCTATTTCATAAAAAAATATCCTTCTACTATTTTTCACACAAATTAAGAAAAGTAAACAAATTTTATTTATACTATTTATTAATACATTCTTTCTAATTAATAAACTAAAATAGTAAGAATAAAAAATAAATTTAATTTTAAAAACTGCATTGAAAACACAAAAGTATATTTTTTTGTGAAACAAGATTAAAACTTTAAAAGGGCACTTTTCGTGAAATTTATATATATTAATAGAATTGTTAATTGAATTGATTTGGTGGTAGAATTTTATGAAATGACCCCAAACCAAAAAGTTTTCGGCTCAACGGGATAGGGATTAGATGGAGTATACGGGTGAACATTAGAAGTTGCAATGTCAATTGGGTACAATAATAAATGATACTGTCTTGCCTCTCATCTACCTTTCATATTCAATGTTAATGAAACATGTCACGTCGATATTTAAAACCCAAAAATAAGGATGATATTTTCTTTTTATAAGTAGGAAATTCAAATCAATTAGTTGGATGTCGTTCTACTTAATCTATCGTATTAATTGTAATAAGCAATAAGATTAGAGTTCGAAATATGTTGATGTTTTCCGTTTTATATGATCGGCTGAACTACCATCAGTATTGTCATTGTCTTTTAAACCAATAAATCATATTTGTGGTCTAAAAGATGATCGACATTTTTTTCTATCGAAACACATTTAGCTTTATATATATCGAGTTCAGTGTTTTTACAAGATCAGATGCATCAATAACACAAATATACAACTTCACAAGATACAACAATCAATACTCAAAAAACATTATAGTAGTAGCATTGTCCATCTACATTAAAATTGATAACATTACTCAATCGTCGAAACATATGATATACGTTAAACAAATCATGTCACTGATATTAATGAGTTACTCTTTTGGCACTGCAACAATAAATTTGGCAAGCGACTTGGTATCTCCAAAAGTAGATGGGACCACAAACACAACCCCTTTTGAGACATACCCAACCCAACATGACGTAACTTCAAGTCTTTCCCCAAACGCTAAGCTCTTATTAAGTAGTACTCCATCATCTGTCTCCTCCAAATCGCCACCGCAATCGCAATCGCTAATAGCTTCATCTCTCGAATGTATCTCTACCTTCATACCATCACATCCGGTACTATTTTCGCCACCGCCTTTTTCCTTGACGAACAAGAATACATCCGCATTTGCTTTTTTGCGGGTTACAATGCATGTTGGTGGATTTTTCAGGCATGTTTTGGCCTGGTAAACAACAGGTTCACCGCGGTCGAGAACCGAGGCTGACCTTGAAAATTCAATGAGGAAATTACCAAAGTCTTGCTTGAGAGAAGGGAGGTGGAAGATTGGTTTGAGTGTGGTTTTGCAATGAGCTAAAGAGCATTGGATTTGAGCCCATTTGGTCAAGAAATCTGTCTCAAGGAGGAGATCAGCTATTAGGATGCTGCAGCTTATCCCAATTGAGTACCCACCACTCTCAAAATTAGTCACCTATTAACAAATATATAGGAAGACAATTCTCATTATTTTATGACTGATTTTTTTTTTTATATATAAAGAAACATTGTTTAGACCAAAAAAAAGAAAAATATGACATTAATTGTAAGTCCAAGGATTTTTTGTTAAAATAAACTTTTACATTATAGTGTATATGAAAAAATTTTAAAGTTTTTTAATTTTTGTAGTAGGACTTAAAATTTGATAAAGTAATAAATTTGATTGTAGATAACCTGAACATAGAACAATGGAGAGTATTGAGGTTCATTTTCATCAATGTCTTTCCAGAAGACAGTCTCTGCTTCAGCTCTGCTTTTGTCTCTCTTTACCATTTCAAGAAACTCCGGAAAACTTGTCGGAAACTTAGCCTCCACCAGCCTAACGCCACTGTCGTTGGCCACCACCTCGAAACCATCCTCCCCCGCAGTCTTCCTCCTCCGCAGCCTACCGGCGAGCATCGGCTGCTCTGTCAAGGCTCTCCCTAACGACTCCTTGATCCACCCGGCGACTGACCACCCTCTCTCACCACTATCACATGCTTCTTTATCATACGTAACTATGTTCAGCGTTCGCCGGAATATACCTACTCTGACGGGATCCACGACGGATATGGAACGGATTTCCCGGTGTTGCATCACTTCCACCGGCATCACACTCTGTACTCCGGCGATCATTGACTTAGGGATTTCGGTTTCCATTTCGGTTCGAATTGTGAAATTGGCTTTAGACCGTCCTCTGCTATTTATAGGAACTTAAGTTATTACACAATTTGCAAAACAAAACTTTGTATAATAAAAAGTTGTGCAAAAATCTAGCTAAGTATAAGACATGTGCTTTAATATTATAAATGAAACCCAACAGTAAATACAGATCCAATTTGAACCAACCTTGAATTAATTGATACTATTAAGTTATTAATAGTAAGTAACAAGCTAGTTTTATTTTATCCATGCTTGTTCTCAATTTGCGTAAGAAGTTAATATGGAGATTTAATGATCATTGACTATGGAGTATTATTGAGACCTGAGTCAAGATTTACAGTTGGGTGTTACTTCATGGTGCAGAAAAGTAAAATTTAGTCTATCAAACCTGCAATTAATGATTTGACCTATATTAGTAGCAGTGTAGTTGTGGGTATTCATTTTATGCATCTACATTTGTTTGTTTGCATCAACATTTTACCAGTTTAGCCGATACAAAAACGGTCGAATTAATTACTTTCCGTCCCTCAGATTTCATGTGCTTCAAAGTTTTGACAAGGACCAAACATATGCCTATCAATATTGCACAAAAAAATATATATATCCGAATTAGAAATGTTTGATGAGGCCACCGGGTAAAGAAGAAATAACTCATCCTTCTTGTCTGCTAGTCCTTACATTATGAAATATGGCGTGAGCGGAACAATTGCCTTCGCTCAAATCCATCAAGAACTAAAGCTCAAATCTGCAAGGCCATTGATCTCTACGTAACACGGCATCATCACTCATGCCTCATCGACCAATTACTAGCTTTAAATTAGTTGCAAAATTGGTTTCACAGCGACAGCACATTCTAATGATCTCTCTCTTCTATTACTTATCCTTCTACTAGGAAATTTTATAAGTGGTTCAAATTGTTTCTTGATCTCTTTTGTAAAGGCCATTCATTTTTTGACCGCAAACAATGTATCTAATTTACTTTATTTTATTTTTATAAACAAAAAAACCGTTTAAAAATGTTTGATGCATATCAAAAACATTAGTGAAAATTACTTAAAATGACCCAATAAAGTAGTGAAATAACTAGAATAATCCAGTTCTGAAATCTCTAACTACACTAACCCATATCTTTTTGAAAAAGACATTCTAACCATTTTTTAAAGTATATTAACAAAATTGCCATTTTGATTGAAAAAAAACTTGAAATTATATTAGCAAAAATCAGATTAAAAATCTAAAATTAAAAAAACTTGGATAATTTTTTTTTTCTCTTCTCCCATTTTTTTTGTTCTCCGATGACGCTCTTCGTCTCTTCTCCGCCGCTTCTCCCTTCTCCTCTCTTCTTCTCTATGCCGTTTCTCTCTCCTCCACCGAAACCGTCGTTTATCTCTTCTCCACCACTTCTACTTTGTCTTCTTAAACTTTGCTGTCAGCAACTACGGTTGTTGTGGCTCCTTTTCTTCGGTCTGGTATCCCTTGGTGGTGGTTAACCAGAGTTTGGAGGTCGTGTGGTGATAAAAAAAACCTCGCAGAAGGCGTTTGAGGTTGTTCTGGTTTTGATGTTCGAGGATGGAGAAAAAGGCGGCGGCGACGACGACGATGATGTAAAACTTTTTAAACCCTAATTTCTGTTTATGGCAGATTTGTTTATCGTTTGATGGCAGATTTATTTGTTAGTGTTCGCAGATTTATTTGTTGTTCTGGTTTTGATGCTTGAGGATGGAGAAGAAGGCGGCGGCGGCGACGATGGTGTAAAACTTTTTAAAACCCTAATCTCTTTTGTGGCAAATTTATTTGTCGTTTGATGGCAGATTTGTTTGCTGTTTGAATGCAGATTTATTTGTTAGTGTTCGCAGAGTTATTTATTGCTCATCACAAATTTGTTTGCTTAATAAATTTGCAGGTTTAGGTTTGATAAATTGCAGGTTTCTTATCTAAGTTATAGGTTTTGTTAGATAATTAGCTCAAGTTTGTAAACAATTTGCAGGTTTTTGTTAGAAAATTAACTTAGATTAAGGTTTAAGAGTTAGCTTTCGCTGATTTGTTTGTTGTTTGATGGCAGAGTTATTTGTTAGTGTTCACAGATTTACATGTTACTTCGCAGATTTGTTGGTAAGTGTTTGCAGTTTCACTTGTTACTCATCGTAGATTTATTTGTTGGTCATTACAGATTTGTTTGGTGAATTAATTTGCTGGTTTAAGTTTGATAAATAGCAGGTTTCTTGTTCTTAGTTACAGATTTTGTTAGATAATTAGTTTAAATTGTAAACAGTTTGCAGGTTTTTATTAGGTTTAGGTCTGAGAGTTAGTTCCTCGCATATTTGTTTGTTGTTTGATGACAGATTTATTTGTTCGTGTTTGCAGATTTATTTGCGGGTAAGTCTGCGAAGATAAATCTGCGGATAGCAAATAGTTATTTGTTAGTTTTTGCATGTGAGTAGCACACATGTGAGAGCGTAGCAAATAGTTATGAGAACATAATTCAAGTCATCAAAGCTCAAGATTGAGACGGGAGAGCTCAACGTTGTGGTCAAATTATATGAAAAAGAAATACAAGAGTTAAGAATCTTCCAAAACATGGTTGTGTGTGCTTTTGGTCATGGTCGTAGTGCATTATTTCATCCTTACATAAGAGTTTGTGTGAGTTTATGTTGTGATTACTTTTATAAAAATGTATTCACTTAAGATTAACAATTTGTTTTTAGTCATACCGTGTATTCACTTGAGCTTCTATTGATCTTCTATTAAGCTTGGATTTAAGAGAGTTTATTAAGCTTGTATTGGGTTTAAGAGCTTGTATTGAACTTATTGTATTGGTTTTAAGTGCTTGTATTGAATTTGTATTGACATAACCATAACATCAAGTTATATCCCAATGAATTTAAGTCAAAACATGAATCAAACCAACAATAATAGTCAAGAGCTACTAGAAACATCAAGACTTGTTTGCTAATAGATCTTAGTTAAACATGATTGTTTCAAAACTTAGCTAAAATTTGAAATAATTGATAATTTGTAAAAATATTGACTTTAAAACACATAATTTGCGAAAATTAAATTTGAGATACCAAATAAATCTACGATAATAAACTACCAAGTTATATCCCAAGGGATTAGAAGATAAGGATGAAAACGAAAACGAGAGGAGGAAGGAATTGAATTCGAACCTGAGAAAGCGACGATATAAGAAGATACAAGAGAATGAGTAAGGAGGAACAAGAATGATAGGAGGAAGAACATCCACTAATAAGGTAAGGATGGTCAATTTCGATGATTATGATGAAGGATCAAACCCTAAATCATACGGTCCAGTTTTCTCTCTCTTAGATATTAGCCAACAAATCTGTGGCGTCTATAAATAAATCTGCAAATATAAATCTGCGGGTAAAGTATATCAACAAGTCTGCAAGATTAAGTCTGCGACCACTAAAAAGTTAGTTTAGTCAGAATTAAATCTGTCACCGCTCCAGTCGAACAAATCTGCGATAATGAAAAATGTCAAAACAAATATGCCATCAAGTTGGATAAAACTGTGGTCACTAAGAGTCAGTCTAGTCATTATCTTTTCTGCAGACAACTCTGCAACAACTAACAGACTTATATAAGTCTGCAGTAACTAATAATAAGTCTACGAGATGCAAAAATAAGTCTGCAGGAAAAACAAGTCTGCGACAACAAATCTGTGGGAGAAAGAAAATATGCGGTGTCCTCATAAAAATCTGTAAGATAAATCTGCGGAAGACATAAATTATGTGGCAGCCTATAAATCGGCAGCAGCATTATAACAAATCTGCAGATTAAATATGTGGCATAAATAAATCTATAAAACAACTATGTGGTTCAAAAACAAATCTGCAAGAAAAAAAGTCAGCGATAACTATGTAAACAAATCTGCGACAGATTTGTCTTACAGATTTATTTGAAATTTACCGACATAGTGGCAAACAAGTAAATATTTACAGGTTCTTTTGAAAATATCAGCAATTTTTGCTACGCAGGCATTAAAAATTTAATGGCATTTTCGTAATAATTTTTTTCCAAACAAAGATTAGAAAGAGTATTGTAGGAGTTAGAAAAAAACAAAAACACTCTAATTATTTTTTAAAAATAGAGATTATTATAGTTATTAATCCCCATATATAAATTATTCTAGTTATCTTCCCAAAACATTACGATATGTGTTGTCCTTCTAATTAATATTTTAGTAGACAAGCATTAATTATATCTAACAACTTATATACTAATTCGTACCTTATATTGTTCTTAGGTTACGTTTTTAAGGACAATCGTAGAGTATCTATAGTATCATAATGGTTATGTATTAATGATTATAAAGATTAATTATTATTGTTTTTATGTTAATTATTAATTAATTATAATTTTAATAAGTCAACTCATTTAATCTTTTAAACCATCAAGATAAATTGATTCATGGGTTGATCCAACTCAGTTGGTAAATGAATTGAATCTAACTCATTTAATTTTGAACCTATTAGGTAATGAGTTGAGTTATGTGCATGCATTTTTATAAAGGAAACATATGTTTAGTTCCACCTATATTATGGGACTGCCCCGCCTTAATTCATTTCTCATAAATTGAACCCATGATTTAAGAAATCTATCGAAACTTTGGATAGTACGTCACTACAATAAATTGAACAATAATTTCTTCTATTTTTTTTTTAAAAAGAATTCCATTATATATATATATTATATATAATAATAATAATAGATATTTTTCACATAGATTTGTACTGTAAACGTCTAGCTATCTTATAACTTTTAGTAATTCGTCGGTCTATGTATTTATTTGAGTAATAATATAATAGGTTGTATACTTATTCAAAAATACGATTTGAATAACACGTAATTGTTAATTTTTTTACATCAATTAAACGTTCAAAATTCGGTGATATTTATGATATTTTCTCTTTAATTTTCACAGAAACCAGCCAATTGTACGAAGACACCCAAAATCTATCTTTCCTAACTACTATTTCTTTTCTATCTTTGACATATGTTTAATGTTTTAATATGAACCTTAATTGTGTTTTCTTTTTCTCTTAAACTGAAGTCAGTATTTTATTATACAGAAATTTCTAGCCATCTACCACTCTGATTCTTCTCCTCCCCGCCAAAACATGATAATCGGTGTAGATTTCATCAGCTCTCTACCTGACGTAATTCTACACCAGATTCTCTACTCTGATCCGACCAAATCTGCGATCATAACTTCCGTCGTGTCCAAATTTGTTATCAGCACGTGTCTAATCTATCATATTATTTGCAGTAACCAATAAGCCTTTCTTCAGTATTTTACTATCATTATCATATTAACTAGGATTTAATATGCGGTATGTCGCGAGTCAAAAATTTAATTTATTGTTCTGTATATAATGATATATTATTTATAAAAATTTTTAAAATTCTGATTTTGAAGAAAAAATATGTTTCTATTTTTTTTATCAGTAACATAGTTAAAGGTTATAAACATCGTTGTTCGGTTGTTGTATTTTTTCTGTTAAAATATTTTTCTTCTGATTTTAATGTTATATAACTATTTATCGTATAAGATATATGATTATTGTTTGTTGTGTTTTTTGTCATATTTTCAATATCTATTATTTTCAGTCTCTGAATCGTTAATTTTTTAAAATATGTTAGTCCACTATATTATATCGAATGTGTATATATTCAATTTATTATACATATATCTATATATTGAAGATAATTTATTTAAGTTATTCTACATTTAATAAAATATTAGATTGTAATTGAACTATAGTACTTTTTAATTAATAAATAATTTCATAGTAACATAGTTAATTTATGTATTAAAATACAAAAAAATTAATTATAAGCTCCGATTTTAAATTTCACCAACCCGCTGATCTTTATGCTCCATTAATATTTGGTGAGAAAAGTTTCTTAAATATTTTTAAAATCTTCATGATACTTCATTTTTTACAGCAAAATTTTTAAACCCGTTTTTAAAAATTCGAATCACAACATTTGCAGAAAAAATCTAGATATTTATTATTTATATGAAATATGTATTAGTTTAAATATTTTTAAAATATGATCAAACAAAGATGGGAGCATAATTTTTAATAAAATATTTAGAATAACTCTAAATTAATTAAAAATAATAATTTTGTACAAAAGTAGAAAAAATATATTTAATATTTTCTTCAAGAAATGATTTTGATTTCAATTCTTTTAATTCCAAACTTACCTTTACTAATTGTAATTAAACATATTATACACATAATATCAATGGTAATTGAAATAAATAAATGATTGATTTTGGACAATCTTCAAAATGTACTTCTCTTTTAATTATATTAAGATTAAGATTCTTCAGATTTTTCCTTGTCATTAAAACAAATAAACCAATTTTTGGTTTAAACGACGATCAACATTTTCCTTATTATCGTTCGACACTTTGAAATTCCGAAACACATATAATATATATCGAGTTCATTTTTTACAAGATAGGATACACCATTAATTCTCTTCACATATATACATATATCATCACAACTTCACAAGATACCACAATCAATACTCGACAACTATTAATTATAACAGTGGCATCGTCCATCTACATTCAAATTGATAACGTTACTTAATCGTCTAACCATATAATAAACATCAAATAAATCATGTCACTGATAGTGATATTTATGAGTTACACTTTTGGCCACGCAACAATAAATTTGGCATCTCCAAAAGTAGATGGCACTTCAAACACAACCCCTTTTGAGACAGACCCAACCCAACATGAAGTAGCTTCGAGTCTTTCCCCAAACGCTAAATTCTTAGTGATTACTTCATCATCTGTCTCCTCTAAGTTAGCCCCACAATCACAATCGTTTATTGCTTCGTCTATTGAATGTATCTCTACCTTCATACCATCACATCCAGTACTGTTTTGGCTACCACCTTGTTCCTTGACGAACCAGAAAACATCCGCACTTGCTTTTACGCGAGTTGCAATGCATGCTGATGAATTTTTCAGGCATGTTTTGGTCCCAAAAACAACGGGTTCACCGCGGTCGAGAACCGAGGCTGATCTCGAAAGTTCAATGAAAACATTACCAAAGTCTTTCTGGAGAGAAGGGAGGTGGAAGACTGGTGTGGCTTTGGAATGAGCTAAAGAGCATTGGATTTGAGCCCATTTGGTCAAGAAATCTGTCTCAAGGAGGAGATCAGCTATTAAGATGCTGCAGCTTATCCCAATTGAGTACCCACCACTCTCAAAATTAGTCACCTATTAACAAATATATAGGAAGACAATTCTCATTATTTTATGACTGTGGTTTTTTTTTTTTTTTGTTGAATGTGACTTGATTTTTATATATATATGAAGAAACATTGTCTCGACCAAGAAAAAAAAAAGAAACATTAATTGTAAGTACGAGGATTTTTATGAAAACAATTTTTTTAATTATAGTATATATATTAATTAATAATAGTTTTTTTAGAAGACCTTGAAATTTTATATAAGTACCAAATAAATAAATTGTAGATAACCTGAACATAAAACAATGGAGAGTATTGAGGTTGATCTTCATCAATGTCTTTCCAGAAGATAGTCTCTGCTTCAGCTTTGCTTTTGTCTCTCTTCATCATTTCAAGAAACTGTGGAAAACTCGCTGGAAACTTAGCCTGCACCAGCCTAGCGCCACTGTCGTTGGCCACCACCTCCAGACCATCCTCCGCCGTCGTCCTCCGCAGCCTACCGGCAAGCATCGGCTGCTCCTTCATGGCTCTCCCCAACGACTCCTTTATCCACCCGGCGACTAACCACCCTCTCTCACCACTAACATCACCTGGTTCCTTGTAATACGTAACTATGTTCAGTGTTCGCCGGAATATTCCTACTCCGACGGGATCTCTGACGGATATGGAACGGACTATCCGGTGTCGCGTCACTTCCAACGACATGACACTCTGTACTCCGGCGATCATTGACTTATGGATTTTGGTTTCCATTTTGGTTCGAACTGTGACATTGGCTTTAAGATCGTCCATATGCTATTTATAGGAACTTTAATTAAGTTATTTTGCAAAACAAAACTTTGTAATGAAGTTGTGTAAAAAGGTAGCTAGCACAAGATATATATGTGCTTTAGTGTCATCAATGAAACATTGAAACCCAACAGTAAATACATATACAATTTGAACCCTTTTTGCATGAATTGGTATTAAGTTATTGGTAACAAGTTTACTTTATCCATACACCATACTTGACTACTTGTTCTCAATTTGCGTAAGAAGTAAATATGGAGTTTTAACGATCATTGACTAGTGAGACCTCAATCAAGATTTGCACTTGGGTTGGGTGTATAAAACAGTTTTCACACAAGGACCAAACACTTGCGGATTTGCCTAAATGCACAAAATGATAAATTACTACTAAATCATTAGTTAGTTATATCCGAAATAAAAATGCTTGATGAAAAACAAAAACATTATGATACGATGGAGACTAAATTATTTGTCCTTTAATGATATTGAATTAAATGTAATAGTATACATTAATGTCTACGATACTTAATTATCCGTGAGATTTAAATCGTACCACTTTTATTTGTGTTAACCAAAAAATATATAAAATGGTTATATAAAAAGCACTTTTATAAAAAAAGACTAAAGAGTGCACAACATCCAACTATATACTATTTGTACATTATTGTATGACTTCCCCGCCTTGATTCAGATATCATAATTGAACCCTTGATTTCTGTATGTAGGAAATAAAAATCTAAACTTTGGATAGTCACTTCTTCTATTTTTTTTTGCCAAAAATTAATTCATTTTATAAATACATATATTGAATCGATATGTAAATGTCTATCTAATATTGTTTCTAGCAATTCGTCGGTCTAATATATACATACATCACACAAAATATAGTAATGACTAATGAATATCCATTGAATTTTTTATACTTTTTGAACATTTATTTTATAAATAAGATATTATGTGTATATATATATAATACGTTATAAAAAATGGTTCATCCCGTAATTGTTAAATAAATAGATAAAATCGCATTCAAAATTATTTTTATTTGATTGAAAATATTTTGTCTTTTTAGTCAATAGCCCACAAAAATCTTGTATTTAGAAAAGGAGTCAGAAATTTTATAAAAATAACACAGAAAGACGGCGCCTCCGCCGCGGTTGAAATCCCTAGCCACAACTCTCATCCTCCTCCTCCCCGCCAAAACATGATAACCGGCGATTCAATCGACGGTGTAGATTTCATCAGCTCTCTACCTGACGTGATTCTCCACCATATCCTCTCCTCTGTTCCGACCAAATCCGCGATCAGAAGCTCCGTCTTGTCCAAGCGATGGAGGTATGTATGGTCTGAGACACCTTCTCTCTCCATTGATTGTCATAGAGCCGACCCTAATTCGATCGACAAAACCCTAATTAGCTTCTCGGCTCCCAAAATCACGACTTTTCATCTTCGTACAAGCTTGCTCAACAGGATACAACCTGTTAATAGCTGGATCGAATTTGCCATTTCTCACGACGCGGAGAAGCTTTCTCTGGAGTTTCGTGATCCTCGTGTTAGGGGTTACAAGTTTCCTGATTTCTTCTACACCAATTCATCTGTGAAGCAACTCTTGGTCAACTCTGGATCTGTTGATTTGATTCCCAAATGCACAGTGTCTTGGGCATCTCTAAAGAACTTGTCTTTGAGCTTTTGCACACTCTCTGATGAATCCTTTCTTAAGATTCTGTCTGGTTCTCCACTTCTGGAAAGCTTGGAATTGCTGTATTGTGATGAATTCAGGTGTCTTGATCTGAGTCAATCACCGCGTCTAAGCAAGTTGGAGATTGACCGTAGCGATTGGTTTATGGGGCCAACGAAGATTGTGGCGCCACATCTACATTGTTTGAGACTGAGACATTCCCGATTACCATGTAGTTTAGTGGATGTCTCTTCTTTAACCGAAGGTGACTTGAACATTTACTTTTGCGATCTTGGAACCCTTACGGCTGATTTTCTTCAACATAATGTGGTAAAGATGCTAGAAATGTTGCAGAATGTAGACAAGCTTACTATTGGGGGTACCTTTCTTCAGGTTTGTTAGCCACTTTTGCATTCTCTAAGGCCTACTAAAATCTCTTATGTCGTAGAATCACATAGCTTACTCTTTTAAAAATCAGTTCGTTTGCATAGGCAGATATTGGTTGATCAGGCTTTGATATTCAGTTTCATGATTACGTACTAAACTATCCTACGTTGTTATCGTTCTTTTAAGTGAGACGCGTTTTCTTGTAGAGATTATGAAAGCATGAACATGCTAAGTATTTGATCAATGGCTCTTGTCTTGTTGTGTGCTTTGGTTATTTCTTTTGATGAGGTTCGTCTTTTGGTATTAACTATTTTTATGTGCCTTACAGATGTTATCTCTTGCCGCGCTCTGTGGTGTACCTTTTCCGACGCTCAAGGTCAAAACTTTGACTCTTGAAACAATGATTATTCGGTCTGTTATTCCTGGTATAACAAAGCTGCTACGGAACACACCTGGATTAAGAAAGCTAACAATACACACTGTGAAATGCAGCAGCATATCGGTATCTTTACCATGAAACCTCTTTTATTATCTCTCATATATCTGACCATAGTAACTATGATAGAGTAGGATTTAACCAAGAACCATGTCCTTCACTTTTTTTGGTATATGTTAGAGCGAGTTTTTGGAATCTATGATATTGACACTCTTTTTGGATACACGTTTTTAGTTTGCATGATGAAGTCTTTTTTCTGTTTGACAGGAATTGCATCTCAACGCTTACTTGCGTTTACATAGCTTGAATCAGCGTCAATGCTGGAGGTCGAAAGACTCGGTCTTCCCGGGCTCTCTTGAGACCATTTCGATGTTGGTGGGTAAACATGCAGAGTCGAATCTCGTAGCTTTGTTCATGGAACGTCTACTGAAAAGTACAAAAAGTCTAGAAACGATGGTTGTACTCTTGGTAGGTTACCTTGATGCATCAGGTTTTGAAGAACTACTTGCAATGGCTACAACACTTTCTCACAACAACGATGTCTCCGTATTGATCAAGCGAAGCTATGTTAAGTATGTATCCAACACTTTCCCACAACGATAGTGTCTTAACTGATCAAGCAAAAGGCATTGTTAAATATGTATCATTAGATTTTTGACTTGAATCTCACACAACATTGTATACTTATTCTGTAAGTCAGATTAAATAGTATTTTAAATTTCAATAAAAATTTCAGTTGACCATTTCTATAGCTTGTTTTTTTCTTTCGTTGACACTAGTAAGGTTTGAACTTGAAGCGATGTGTTTATCCACAATCGAATTTGAGATCCATCAAGAGCTAACTAGAGATTAAGTTTGTTTTCAACAAGGACGCTGAAATATTACAGTACAACTATAGTGAACATAACACATAACACTCCCACTACTTAAATCAAACTTAATAAAAGATGGTTATGAAAGTAGTAAAAATTTTAAATCAAAAATCTAGAAAAAAGTTTAAACTATTTTTAAAATAACAAATAGTCTTAAATCTAAATCCTATATCCCAAATTCTAAACCTTAACTTAAACATTTAGGTCTAAAAACTAACTCCTAAAATTAATCACTTGAAAATCTAAACAAAATAATTTGTTTCTTTCAAAGGGCATTTTTAATTTATTTTCTCTAATTATTCGCTTTATAAAATCATTAAATCAATAATTAGTCCCTCTTTCTAATTACTCTAATTAACAAAAAAAAAGTATTTAATCTGATTTTGCAAGAGAGAAATTTGTTTGAAATCTGATGGCCATGGAAGACTATTTCGGAGAAGAAGACCTCGCCACCCTCTCTATAGGAAACCCTAGCCACCGTTTCATTCGTCCCCTCAAAATCGAACAAGCAAGTGATTTAATCGACGGTGTAGACTCAATCAGCTCTCTACCCGACGACATCCTCCACCTTATCCTCTCCTTTGTTCCCACCAACATCGACATCAGAACCTCTGTCTTGTCCAAACGATGGAGGCATGTATGGAACGAGTCACCTCATCTCTCCTTTGATTAGCTTAGAATCTCCCCTAACTCGATAAACGAAACCCTAAACAACTACTCGGCCATCAAAGCCACAAGTTTCCATCTTCTTACAAGCTTGCTTGCTCAACATGTTTCACTTTGTTAATAGTTGGATTGGATTCGCCATTTCCCACGGCGCCGTGAATCTATCTCTGGATTTTCGTGAGTCTGGTGTTGTACCGTGTCTTGGACACCACTAAAGTACTTGTCTTTGATCTGTTGTAAACTCTCTGATGAGTCCTTTCCTAAGATTCTGTCTGGTTGTCCAATCCTGGAGGGCTTGAGATTGCAGAATTATGATTCGGTTAAGTATCTTGATCTGAGTAAATAGCTGCATTTGACAAGATTGAATATAGATTGTTGCTCCTCGGTTCGAGAACCAATGAAGATCATGGCACCACATATCCATTATTTGAGATTGAAAGCACAATGCACTTTACTCGATGTCTCGTCTTTAATTGAAGCTAACGTAGACTCTTCAGTTAACTATTTCTTACCTAGTATCTCTTATCATGAAGCTGAGCCCTTGAAGCTAGCCATAGTGCAAGCAATGCTAGAGAAGTTGCAGAACGTAGATAAGCTTACTCTTGGGGTTGACTTTCTTCGGGTAATGTTGCCATTACTTCATTCTTTTAATCCTTAATGCCTAGAACTCTCTATGTTGCAGACTCACTTGAGCTCATAGTAAATATTGGTTGATGGATAAGGCTTTGGTATTCAAGTATAAGCACATTCTAAATATATCCATCTTCATCATCGTTCGCTAAGTCATTCATGCAGATGTGTTTCCTTGTAGATGTTCTGAAAACTTGAACATGCTAACTAGATTATGATTAACGGTTTTCTTTTTTTACTTTTGTGTCAACCTTTTTGTTAGATTTTATCTACATCTGAGCTCCATGGTGTTCCTTTACCGACGCTCAAGGTCAAAACTTTGACCCTTGAAACAATGATTGTGCGACCTATGGTTCCTGGTATAGCAAGACTGGTACAAAACTCGCCTGAAGTAAAGAAGATACAATTTACACAATGCAGTTCAGCACCGTACTGGTATTTTTCCCTTGAACCTCTTTTATTATCCTTCATATATTACAGATTACAAACAACCCAAAAGTGCCATGTACTTTCCTTTCTTTGGTTAATCTATATATGTATGAGATGATATATTGTAGAAGTTTGAGATGTGGACAGTCTTTAAAAGGGTGTTAGTTTTCAAGATGAAACCTTTTTCTGGTTTGCAGGATAAATGTGACAGCTTCTTGGACTTGCAGAATTTGAATCCAATAGATGTGATCTTTCCGACCTCGTGGGATTCAAAAGTTCCTGAGCCGGAACTCACGGTTTCGTTCATGGAACTTTTGCTGGCTAACACAAGTACATTAGATACATTGGTTGTACGGTTGGGAAGTTACACTGATAGATCAAGATTTGAAGAGCAGTTTCAAATCGCTCTAACGCTTTCTCACAACAATGAGGTCTCAATTTTGTTCAAGTGAAGCAGTGTAATTAGATCATGTAACAATCGGGGTTTAGTGTAGGATCCCATAGAACCATCTTTACACTAGGGGGAAGTTGCTTCAGCTTCACCGAATTTAAGCTTTATTAATGAATATGGTCCTCACATACTAAACTATCATGCCAAGTATGTCTTCTTGTGTTTTGGTTATTTCTTTTGATGAGGTCAAGCCTGATTTTTCAGTTGACCACTTTTAAGGAACCCTAAAAAATACTCGTACTTGATAAATTTTCAATAAAATTACGGAACCCTAAAAATATTTCGATAACTTGAAAATAGTTAGTAGCTATTTTAAAATGATTTTTTTTCTAGTTATTCCACTAATTAATAAATACTATAAATAAATAATTAGTCCCACGACACATATTGCAACACAGAAGATTTTTTAAAATCTGATGGCCATGGAGGAGGAAGACCACGCCACCGTCGCTGTACGAAACCCTAGCCACCGTTCCGGTCGTCACCTCAAAATCAAACGAGCAAGAGAATCAATCAGCTCTTTACCCAACGACATCCTCCACCATATCCTCTCCTTTATCCCGACTAAGTTCGCCATCAGAACCTCAGTCTTGTCCAAACGATGGAGACATGTCTGGTACGAGACACCTTCTCTCTCATTTGATATAGGTAGAGTCTCCCCTGAATCAATAACCAAAACCCTACCCAGCTACTCAGCTACCAAAATAGCGAGTTTCCATCTTCGTACCTGTACAAGCAGCAGGGTTCGCCATGTTAATAGCTGGATCGAGTTTGCAAAGTCTCGCAACGTTGACAAGCTTTCTCTGGAGGTCTGTGGTGACACATCGAATTACAAATTTTCAGAATTCTTCTACAGCACAACTTTAAATCAACTCATCATAGTCTCGGAAGCTAATAAGATGATTCTCAGATGCACCGTGTCTTGGACATCACTAAGGAACTTGTCTTTGAGACGTTGTAGACTATCTAATGAATCCTTTTGTAGGATTCTGTCTGGTTGTCCAGTCCTGGAAAGCTTGAGTTTGACGTTTTGCGATACACCTAGGTGTCTTGATCTGAGTAAATCGGTTCGCTTGACAATATTGGATATAGAACGCTTTTCTTTGTCTCATGAAACAATGAAGATCGTGGCGCCACGATCTTCATTGTTTGAGATTGATAAACTCTGAGGCGCAATGTACTTTAGTTGATGTCTCCTCTTTAACAGAAGCTAACGTAGACCTTAACTATTTGTCACATAGAAAAACTTTGGATGACTTGGGGCCTGATGTTCTTCTTGCCATCGTGAAAACACAGATAGAAAAGTTAAAGAACGTAGAGAAGCTTACTTTTGGGGTTAGATTTCTTCAGGTAATAATGTAACCATTCTTTCATTCTTTTAATCCTTAATGCCTAGAAACATTCTATATTGTAGAATCATGCATGTCTTTAGAATGAGTTGGCTGGACAGTCTATATTGGTTGATTGATAAGTTTTCATAATTAAGGCTTTAAAATTCAAATCGCTTAGGAACATTCTATCCTTCTCTATCATCGTTTCCTTATGGAAAATATGAAGTAACATGCTAATTAGTTTATGATTAACGGTTTACTCAACTATCTTTTTGTGCTTTTTCGTGAATCTTTTGTTAGATTTTATCTCTTTCGGAGATCCGTAGTCTTCCATTACAGACGCTCAATGTCAAAACTTTGACTCTTGAAGTAACGATTCTGCGATCTGTGGTTCCTGGTATAGCAAGGCTGCTACAAAACTCACCTGGATTAAAGAAGATGACAATTTACACAATTAAGAAGCACAGCACCGCACTGGTAGTTTTACCGACAACCTCTTTTATTAACTTTTATGTATTACAAAAGTACAAACAACTCAAAAGATGAAGTTTGAGATATAGACAGTCTTTACAGGGTTTTAGTTTTCACGATGAAATCTTTCTCTGTTTTGCAGGATCAATGTGTTAACAGCTACTTAGACTCGCAAGACTTGAATACGGATCAACGTTGGAGATTGAAAGAAGATGTGGATGTGGTCCTTCCGACCTCGTGTGATGAGTCTGAAGTTATAAAGTCAAAACTCATGGCTTCGTTTATGGAACTTTTGCTGGCGAACACAAGAACGCTAGAGACATTGGTTGTAATGTTGGGAAGTTGCATTGATAGATCAAGATTTGAAGAGCTGTCTCAAATCGCTCTCACGCTTTCTCACAACAATAAAGTCTCAATTGTGCTCAAGCGAAGCGGTGGTTGATTCTCACTTAGAGAATTTCTTTTGATAAAGTTAACTCTACTGATTAGTGTGAGGAAGTTGCTTCAGCTTCACCGGATTTTTAGCGTCTACTATTTATTTTCTTTTGGTCGTATCTAGGCATTTTTTTCTGAATTTTGAGAGACAAAGAGCAAATAATTATATTCTACAAGAGATATTTATAATGACGTAAAAAAAAGAAAAAGAGATATTTATAGAACACATGATATACATAGAATTACAAATAGAGAGATGTGAAAGATAATAGTTATATAATTTTTTAGAAGAAAGTATAAAGAGAAACTAAGAATTTTGTAACCAAAAATGCTAGAAAACTACTCAAACCTGTAAACCATGGGCCTGGGTCTAGATCCAAAATTTTGTTTGACTTAGGCCCGTTAATGTGTTGGAAAGGGCCTAAGCATAGTCCATTATGCTTCAGTATGTTGATAAGAATTTCATATACACAATAGTTTCGTAAGATCCTGCCATCACCACTCTCTGATTCTCACCACCAGAGATTCAATCGCCGGTATGGATTTCATCAGCGTCTTACCGGACGCAATCCTCCATATTATCTTCTCCCGTTTTCCGACTAAGTTCGTGATCAGAACCTCCGTCTTGTCCAAGCGATGGAGGCATGTATGGTCCGATACACCTTCTCTCTCCATCGATTGCCGTGAAGCCGACCCTAATTCGTTAAACAAAACCCTAGCTAACTACTCTGCTCCCAAAATCACGAGTTTCCATCTCCGTATCAATAGCAAGGCTCACGACATCAACAGCTTCATCGAATTTGCCATTTCTCGTAACACCGAGAAGCTTTCTCTGGACTTTCGTGATGATTGTGTTGGAGACTACAATTTTCCTGATTTCTTCTACACCAGTTCCTCTTTGAAGCAACTCGTGGTCGACTCAGGAGCTCTTGATTCGATTCACGTGTCTTGGACATCTCTAAGAGACTTGTCTTTGAGTTTCTGTAAACTCTCTGATGAATCTTTTGCTATGATCATCTCTGGTTCACCACTGCTCGAAAGCTTGACATTGCATCACTGTGATAAACTTGAGAGTCTTGATCTGAGCAGATTGCTACAGTTAAAGAGATTGGATTTAGATAATGGGGGACCAACGCAGATTGTGGCACCACATATCCATTGTTTGAGATTGAGACACTCTGAAAAACAATGTAGTTTAGTGGATGTCTCTTCTTTAACCGAAGCTTACTTGAACATCTACTTTACAAGTTTGTATCATTTCGAAACTGATTTGCTTCAAGTTGATGTGCTTTCTTTCTTCAGGTAAGCTGTTCCTACATAGACTGTTCTTGTAGAATCAGTTGCTTGCACAGTCAACATTGATAGTTCTAGTGGTTTAGATTGTTTTAAAATGTTGTTGTTTGTCATGAACGATAAGCTTCGTTTTCCATTTTGTCATTTTCTAGATCTTATCTCTTGCCGAAATCTGTGATATTCCTTTCCCGATGCTCAAAGTCGAAATTTTGACTCTCGAAACGATGATTGTTCCGTCTGTCATTCCTGGTATAGCAAAGCTGCTACAAAACTCACCTGGAGTGAAGATGCTAAAACTAGACATAGTGAACAGCAACATCGTACCGGTATACTTACCATGAACCCTTCAGCTCTTCTCTTATCCTACTGTACATTAGATCATAATCCAAAAACCATGCCCTTTACTTTTCTTTTTTTTCCTAATCCATATTGACAAAGAATCTTTAAATTCTAAAGTTTTCATGAAACATTTTATGTTTTACAGGATGCTGTTCTTAATTACTACTTGGATTTGAAAGGCTTGGATCAGAATCAGTGCTGGAAACCAAAAGATTTGGACTTCTCGACTTCTTTTGAGCCGAAACTCATGACTTCATTCATGGAACTTCTACTGGAAATCACTAGAGAAGATAATATATCTCAGTACAATTGGAAACAGAGTTGGGGGTAGGCACTCCTTTCCATTACAGTGGGAAAGTGGTGCGAGTCTTAGAGTTCGTCCAGTAAGGTTTGAGGTCAAAGGTATTGATAAGGAAGACTAGGATATAAACAAGACCCATTTGTTCAACTGGATTGGGAGGTCACATTGATACAACTGAATTTGAAACAAATGATTGAGATGGTTCTTACTTTCTCACAACAAAAAATTGTTTAATTAGTTTATTATCATCTTATCAACTCAATGGTGTCTTAGTCTTTAAATCGTGTATTTATGTTTGGAACTTTTTTAGCCACTTTTTTTTTTGTTTGCATAGAATTGGTTTTACCATTCTCCGGTTAAAAAACTGAAGTTCTTCGATCAGATGCTTTTCTCATTCTATATATAAACTAATTCATTACAAAGACTGATTTTATTCGGGGTCAAAGAAAGAATGAAATGTACAAGGATTTGTTTCCTTGCACAAAATCAACAGACTTATTTGATGCTTGCATTTGTGAGAAACTATAACTTGTGGAATATGAAAATGTCTATAGTTTCATAGTGTGACAAGTTGGTCTCCCTCAAGCTCTGATATAACAATCAATGAGTCTCCCATTTCGAGGCAGAGAGGTTCTGTCTTTGGAACCGGATTGATTATCTGCAACAACAACAAAATCGAGTTTGTGAAGAGGAAGAAGGTTAATGTCTGTTGCAGATTAATATAAAAGTTACCTTTTTACCGCCTTTTATGTAGCCTATGGCAACTTCTCTCCTTAGCCAAGCTCGCTCTGAGAGCTCCATGAATGAAGGGTTCTCGCCCTCTTTCATGTACAGCTCAATGTCCTGTGTTCAAAACAAACTCAAGATTTTCAAATCGCAAGGATTGTGGATATTGTAATAGTTACTAGCAAAAAGATTTGAAGGAAGAGTGTGTTTTTCTTGTTTTAACCTTTACGTATATCTCATCACCATCTGCGTCCAAAATGTCCTTCCACACCTCGTTCAGTTCGCTGTTTTCAGCAACTGATTATAAACAAAAGAGTTTTACTTTTGTTCGGATTGCGGGTTGATAGACAAGAAACAAAGATCGAATAGATGAAATGTAACCTTGTGCTGTTACAAGGCTCATAACTTCCTCAGCTGCTATGAAAGTCAGTGACGGCTTGAGTCCTGTTATCTGGTATGGTTTTGTATAATGTATCAGCAACTTCACCGTAAAGAAGCTAACAGGAACAGAAAAAGCCTTTCAATACCTGCTTGCCGAGTTTTGTGTCGACGATTTCAGAGGCTAGATTATGTACCTAAAGAAACAACAATAGTAAGATGAAAATTAAATGAAGTAGGATGTGATTAGTATAGGTAGTAACATTACCTTAACTCCAAGCTTGTTGCAGATGCTTTCAGCGAGGAGAAGAGAGTAAGCAGATTGTTTGTCTGCTCTAGATGGATCTAAAAGACATCAAACTATTAGTTTGTTTGATCATTATTGCGAAAAGACAGAATCAAGAAGAATAAATCATGAATGCTTACCTCCAAGAAGCAAGTCTCGATCCGATATAACAACGATAGTCAAACGAATATCTTCTTCACTTTTTTCATGTTTACTTTGCATGTGCATTATAGTTTCCTTTAGTGTATCATAATCCATATGATTCCCAACCTGCAAGAGATTGAAAAACATCAATACACAATGATTTTGAAGCTATTCTTGTTCATTCCAGAGAAATTGGAATTTACGCTATGTGAAACTTGGATGTTCTTGATTTTTCCTGAACCTATACTCTTGTCCAGTCCTCTTCTGTCCTCTAACGGTACCTCTGATAATATTTCCTGTGTGTAAAGAAAACTATTAGTAACTCATTCCTTGAGAGCCAACCAGAAAGAGATAATGGTATATGAGAGCATACCAATGAACTTCCTGGACCAAGATAATTATCAAACTCCTTGATCATATTCACAACATCTCCACGCCAACCAAGCAAAAGTATAGATTCTTTGGGTCCTTTGAAAGAATCTGATCCCTGTATAAACCAAAGAAATGAAAATCAGAGGTCTCAAAAGCCTAATATCATAGATAGTTCAAGCATTGTAGGGAGGCAGTCCGGAGTCAGACCTTTGATAAGGACTTACTAGGACGTGTTATAATCTTTTCTAGCCGTGATTTTTTTTCCTCAAACACTTGCTTCCTAGTATCATCAGTCTCATCTACTGTCATGTTCTCAGTTTTCATGTCTGTATATAAAAAGTCCTTCTTGAGAGGTGCAATAAACAATAGTTTGTCGGTTTCCATGAGCTCTTCATCATCATTTGGATGGAAATTAACTTTCCCTTCTCGTAAAAGGCCACAGACCACAACCTGGATGGAGGAATACATCTCTTAAAAGGCCACAGACTAAAAGGTAATAATTCAAAAACATACTCAAAAACATTTTCAATCCTACCTCCTGAAACCCCAGTCTTAATTGTCTATACTTCATCCCAGTTAGATTGGGGAAGCTGCAAAGATTAAATACATTTTCTGCAACGAGTAGAGACTTGGTACTAATCAGTCTTGAATACAAACTTAATACAAAAACATTAAAATTTCAAACATATATATAATTAGTATCTTACTTGAGTAATTTAGTAGGTGCTTGTAGATCTTTATCAGGTCCTTTTGACGTGAGCATTGGACAAACAATTTGGATGTAGAATTTTCTACTGGCTCCACTTTCAACCCCGATATGGACTTGAGAATATCATACGTATTAGAGCTTGATACCTGTATTCATTTTCAGAAGCAAAAGATAGGAAACAAATTAGCACTAAAAACATAAAACCATTGCTGCACAATCTTCCGTTACCTCTACGATGGTTGGGATGAATTCCATCTTTTGTATAGGTTGAAGGGCCAATACAGAAAGAAATGCGTCTGTATCAACTTCATACCTGAAACAATGTTTAACTTAATTGATTCCTCTTTTACAAACTACTGACAGGTTTCAGAACAGATTTTTTTCTTTGCTCCTCAGAGCTGATTTCCTCTTGAAAGTTTCTTACCGATCACCTTGCGTTGGTAGTATGATAATGGCACGGGCCATACAGGCGGCAGCCCTCTCAAATGATTTTGTCATGTTAAGACTACAACTGCACTGGTAGAAGCATGAAATCAGCATTGTAAAATATATGTAAAACAAGAACAATAATTAATATGGCATGAACTAAGGTGTATTATTTCAGGTTCACTTCTGCATATTACCTCTTTGTAAGGATGTCAATATGATCAAAATCTTTGGCGTACGCCTCAGCTAGCTTGTCCATCTCTTTCCTTGGAGTATCAGACATGAGCAGAAGTGTCTGCTTCCTGAAAGCATATAACAAGGAAAAGTGATTAGCCAAGTAAACATAAGCTGGGAAATAAAATTGTAAGATACATATGGAGAGACCAAATTTAGATTACCTAGCTGTGGTGATACCTAAGCGGACAGCATGCTCTTGATAACTGTTCAATTGCTTTAGTATGAAAGGCAGATGACTGTTTATTCCACAAATGATGATATGATCAGATTCTAGGACTTGCATATGTGCCCCTTCCCTCACTTTTTTCATATGAAACTGCCCAAGACAAATCGATCAGGATAACTTGAACCAATTAACCAGTAGTGTTTATCTCAAGAACGTACCCGAAATTGTTCTGTCATTGTGCTTAAAAGCCGAGAGTAAAACACTATTCCCCAAATGGCTAGGATAAATCCAATGAGTCTTTCAAAGCGTGTCTTTTGCTGCAGTTTGCAGTAAAACATATACACAAGCATTTATTTAGTTGCAAGATCTCCTTAGAAATATTGTGAGGCTTATTGATATCTTTGAATCTGTGAAGAAGCAAATCATGACCTCCAGATGAGTATCAGAGGAAACAAGGCATGCCCAGGCCTCCCAGAGGCAGTCTTCTAAGGATGTGTCTTTCCTTCACAACAAGAAAGGAATAAAAGTAAGAAACCATGTAATGGAAATCACAACAAGTTAAATAAAGCTATGTTACCTGAATTTGAAAAAGAGGAATCCCCCAATGATAACAAACGAAAAGCATGCTATCAAAAGCACCACAGATAACCTAAAATAGCCATGACAAGTGATCAGAACAGAGGTCATATATAGTCACATGCCAATACTCAACAAAAATCTTATATTACATATGAGAGAAGGTAAAGCCAACTCTTATTTAGAAGATCCTCAAACCCAAACCCATGTCCTCACTATTGAAATCTCTACACTATTTACATGTTTTTATCAACTTTAAGTTTAGAGAAACTTTCCATATCAACCATCCAATACCACCAGTTCCTTCTGTAATTGGTCAACATTTGTACATACAAAGAAACAGAAGAAAAACAAGTAGCATCTTGATAAGGAGTAAGTGTTGGGTTTAGGACATACGTGCCAATGTTCTTCTCAAGCTGAGTATTGAACAGGTAAGAAGACCTTGCAATACCCCATTTGATATCATAGGAAGAAGGAATGAACTTGAGTAAAGGATGTTTCCCTACAGAGTTGGATGCACAAGCAAAAGGCAAGCCAGCCCTCACTGAGTTCTGAATGAGATTGGGAACCTCTTGAAATATCTTTTGCGCTATACTCAATACCGCATACAGTGGGATGCATCCTATCAAAAGTTTATATGGAAGACTCTGCATATTAAATAAGAAGATAATATAATAAGCATATGGAGAGATTTCATCTCGATAACTAAACAAGAAAGCAAACACATCAATGACATTATAAAACACCAAGAGATAAAATTCTTTCTATAGCTTCACCTTATAGAATTTGGAATTGAAATCTTTCAATAAACCAAAGTTTTTATTAGGCGGCTCTGTGTCTCCTGTCCTTTGAGATTTGACTTTGAAGGTCCCTGGAATATAGAGAAAAATTAAAATTAGCTAATCAAGTAGAGACTCTAATTGAGGAATAATGAAATCCTAAAGAATTGCATCAAAATTTTGGGAAAAAAATAAAATTAGACCCCCAATTTACAGAGACTAATTGGAAGAATATTCAGAATCTCACCTCTGAAACTAAAAGACTTAATCCCACCTAAAGGCAGAGAGTGTGAACTCAAGCTCCTGCCAAAAAAAAAAAAAGATCTTTTCAGAGCTACACAACTTGTAACCATCACAAGCCAATGAGCTTTGATTAAAACACCGTCACATTTTCTAATAAAAACCATTGAACTTGGCTTCATTTACAGTAAACAAAACATGAAAGCAGCATCACCGGAAGAAGAAACAACAATAATAAGAAAAGAAAAACACTCAAAATCTTCGAGCATCACAAACTGCATAATCATCATATATGATCATCTTCACCACCACCATGCAAGCAAGCAATTGTTTCCAGAAATCTGAAGCATAAGATGGAACTAAAAACCTGTTAAAAGAAGGGAATCGATACCTTCTCAAAGCTTGTGAAGGTAGAATCAATGGCTTCCACGTAAACAACTGAACAGCCACCATATTTCTCTACCTTCTCCTTAATTTTTGTTTCTCCGCTTGTGTATATATATATGGACACAACACAAGGATGGTTTTTAGAATTCTGCATTATTATTATTTTTCCGAGGGAAAATCGTTTTTTTTGTTTGTTATTACATTGTTTTGGGACCATACTCTCTCATTAGTTTAGCCCGTGGGGTGTTAAAAGAAGAAAAAAAACAAATCCAATTAAAAGAAATGTTGGCCACAACTTTTATCTACGCGTATCACCGGATTTGAATCTGACTATGACAACCATACTAATCTGAACCACCACGTTACATGCTCTCGATCAGTTAAAATCTCACTAAGGTAGACAAGGCAAAAGAATGACGTTCACGTTCATTGAACCGGCTAAAATAGAATAAAAACAAAATGGTACAATAACCCCTTATCGCTTTGTGTTTTACTACTTTCTTATTCCACTCACACTATTCTCGTTTTTATATACATATAACGTACATGTATTAAATAAACCACTATTTTAGTAACTACTTTTGTTTCTATCGTTAAAATCTCATCCGCAATATGAATCTCCAACGTAATTGGCTCCCAAAATATCATATTCAATGGGTTAAAGACAACATAGCTTAAATACAAAGAAAAAGAGTTTTGAGACGCACATAACCATAAAAATGATAAAGACGTAAAGAACACGAATTTTGCATATTGTTTACCGTTGAGAACTAAGCACTTACACAATAGCACAACTGTATAAATCTTTTAAAATAAACTAGTTGTAATAAAATTTCTATATCTTTTAATTTTCTTACGTCAAACTAGTTTAAAGAATCCTCAATAAATAAATAAGAATGAAGTAAAAATTCAAAGTTGAAATAAAGAGGGAAAAACAAATGTTTGAACCTCAATAGAGTGGCTGTGATGAGGCGCGACAAAATCTAGTATTGCCACGTGGCGTATTCCTTGACGGACACGTAGTACATCTCCTCCATAAACCCCCCTCAAAACGAGAGAAACTGAGTCATTTCTTCATCACCCAAAATCAAGCTCTCGTCGCCGGAGAAATACCGTCACGGCCACCGGAGGTCTGTTTTCGCTTTTTTTTTTTCCTCCGATTGTTATTATCTTCTTCTCTTGTATGATTGTTGTACTGCTTTTGCTTTAATGCAAGTATATACTCGTTGTCTAGGGATTTTTTGTTGGTGCTCGGTTATGTCTACGGAACCAGAAGGAGTCGAATCGGACTCCAACGCTGATTTTGCCGTGAATGCGTCGAGGTTTGAGTACGGAGTGGCTCGTACATCTGAAACCCTAGCTGATCCCATGAGCTTTCAAGCTCAGGACCTGGTAGTGAAGCTAACTGGAGCTGTGCGAAAAGGCTGTGATGATGAGGATGTGGATTCTCATGGCGATAAGCACTATAACGTGGTTGAATCAGATGCAGGCTCTGGGGATTTTGGTGTGAACAGAAACCTAGATGGCTCAGGAGAGAAAGAATCAAAACTTGAGAATCTAGATGGTGTGGTTTCAGCTGGTTCAGATCTGCTTAAGAGCAAGGATAAGAATGGATTTGCTAATGAGAATCTGAAGCTTTTTGACTCAGATTTGGTTTGGGCTAAAGTAAGAAGCTATCCATGGTGGCCTGGACAGGTGTTTGATGCATCTGTTGCATCTAAAACTGCTAAGAAGCACTTCAAGAAAGGAAAGAAAGGAAATGTCTTGGTTGCGTATTTTGGGGATTGTACTTTTGCTTGGAACAATGCATCTCAGATTAAGCCTTTTCATCAGCATTTCTCTCAAATGCAGGAGCAGAGTAACTCAGCTGAGTTTCGTGATGCTATTGATTGTGCTTTGGAAGAGGTTTCAAGGAGAGTAGAGTTTGGTTTATCTTGCTCTTGTATCTCAGAGGAAGCCTTTAACAAACTCAAGACTCAGAACATAATCAATACTGGAATTCATGAGGACTCGAGTGTGAGATACGGTGGAGACAAGTTATCGAATGCAATCTCTTTTGAACCTGCAAAACTTGTGGATTATATGAAGCATTTAGCTTGCTTTCCTAGTTATGATGCGACTGAGAAGCTGCAATTTGTGATTAACCGAGCTCAGGTATTGGCTTTTCAACAATGGAAAGACTGTTCTCTCTTCCTTGACTATGAAACATTTGTTAAGTCGATAGAATCCACAGTGCCCCTAGCTTCTCTCCCGGAAGCATATATGGATGAAGGAATATCTTCCAAAAAGAGAAAGACAGATTACAAAGATAATGCTGAACACAAGCAAAGGTCTGATTTTGAGGATAGGACTCATGACAAGAAAAAGGAGAAGACTTGGTCAGATTTGATTGTAAAGAAACGCTGTGGGAGTATATTAACTGAGAAATTGGATGGTAAGTTTCATTCTGAAAAGAAGCGTAAGGTTGAGTCTTCGGAATCTGGTAAGTTTGAGAAAAAGATCAAGAACAACCAGCAAAAAGAGGATTCAGTGTCTAAAAACTCTAGTGAGGAAAATAATTTGTCAGTGTGTGATGCTAATAAACTGCAGAAGGCAGCTGAACCATGTCTCGGAATCGGAGCGGAAAATGAGATGAATTCTTTAACTCCTACACTTAAGCCTTGCAGTGATTCTAAATCTACAGAAGTTGAGAACGAAAAGACAAAGAAGCCGAAACACGAAGAGCTTGCCGAAAGAAAGATTTCTTCTCCTGATGAGATGCTCTCGAGCCTTCACGCTGCCAAAACCCCAACAGGGATACCCGAATCAATCAGCATAGACCCCTTGAATTATGAAGATTTTGAAAAGTTCATTAATGAACTATCTTGCAGTAAGTTCAATGATGAATCAAAGAAGGCAAGTATCACTGAGATATCAGAACCTTGTGATAAGAAAGACTCTGCAGAAGGGGAGATCTTACCTGCAAATAAAGAAATCACTGGCTCAGGCTCGATAGAGCAAACTGGTCTCAAGGACAGTTCTGCGGATTCATCAGCACCCTATGCGTTAATCCTCAACTTTGCGGATTCAGGTTCGGTTCCATCTGAAGAAAAGCTGAACGAGATATTTAACCGTTACGGTCCTCTCCATGAGTCGAAGACTAAGGTCACGAAGAAGGGCAAGAGAGCCAAAATTGTGTTCAAAAGAGGCGAAGACGCAAAGACTGCCTTCAGCAGCGCCGGGAAATACAGCATCTTTGGACCTTCTCTTCTAAGTTACAGACTCGAGTATGTTTGCACCAAAGCGAAAAAGAGCAACAACATGACTGCTTGATCATCGTACGCATCTTTTAGCTTTGTGAGGTTAGGGTCTGATCAAATTACATCAGTAGATTTTATGATGAGAGTAGATTTTCAATAAACTAAAGGAACAATCTTGTTATGAGACTAAGATTAAAAAGTTCGTTATTGCTTGTTAACTCTTAATTTATTCAAGACAATCAAAACCAAGACTCTAGCTGGTTATGGGAAGAGTAACACTTGCAACACAACTTAAGATGAGGCTTAAAAGAGTAAATTGATTAAAAACCATAACATTTAACGATCATGTCTAAACTCAAAACTCATAAAATGTAAAACATCAAGTTCTTGAATCTTAAAGTAGAACAGAACAAAGACATTTAACTGAACTATCAAAATCCATTTCAAAAGCTTGAAGCTTTGTATGGGTTGTTTAAGATCTTGGCTTCTCCTTCTTTTCCTTGAAGAGGGCCAATAGTGAAACACCAGAAACCTTCACGACCTTGAACCTAACTCCGGGAATATCTCCCACAGCATGACCCTTACGACCAAATCCAGCAATCAAGACCTCATCCTGCAACAACATTAACAAGAAATGATTCAACATATGAAAGACAAAAAAATCCATGGAGTGATGATTGGATGTACAAAGGCACTTCATGTGACTTACGTTTTCCTCAATGTAGTTCAAACAACCATCATTGGGGACAAAAGCAGCAATCTTCTTTCCATTCTTGATAAGCTGAACTCTAGCACACTTACGGATAGCAGAGTTAGGCTGCTTAGCCTCAATACCGCTGCATAATCAAACACAAGAGCCTCATCAACATAAACATCCACACTTAAAATTCCAATAAAAGTGTAAACTTAAAATGTTCTTACAGACTTACATTTTCTCAAGGACAATTCCTTTAGCGTGAGAGGAACCAGCAAAAGGCTTCTTCCATTCGTTTCCCAAGTGAGATTTCTTGTACTGCTTGTCAGCCCACCTCTGATTAATACGGAGCCTCTTCAGCTTTCGCCCAGCTCCCATACCACGTGTCTTACTATAAAACACGATCACAAAGAACAAACAATTCAGCTCAACAATCACATGAAAACAGAACCTTGAACTCGTTAACATTTTGTTAGACAGTAAAGGCTTTCATAAACAAAGCAGACACAGATTCAATAAGCAATACAGTTAAGAATTGAAAAGAAGCAATATTGAGCTTTCATAATTACAGTATAGAGAATATCTACCATATGAGTTCTATAACAGTCTGATGCTCCAAATTAGCTCAAATCTCTTGAATTAAGTTCATAACACTAGAGAACACACACTTAACAGAATTAAGTCTTAATCTATTGTGGATCCAGACAGAAAAAAAAACCCAAGTAGCATACATATCCAGAAATGAACACACTTTGCCACAGAACCCGGATAGAATAAAAAACAATAATGAATCGATTTCTAACCAAAAAAAGTACAGCAGAGTCTATAAATCCTTCGTAATTTAACGAAACAACAAGGAAATCAAATCAATAAACAGTAAAAAGAGCGAAATGAGATAGAAACACGAAGGAACGATCTAAGAAAGGTGAAACGTACCCCATGTTTGTTGATGGAGGAGAAGATCAAAGAGCGTAGAGGTATTTGCAGGAAGCACAAGGAGATAGCTTAAAAGCGGCTGAGAAAACCCTAAACCTAGCGAAGGCAGTGACTCTTAATATATGCGAAGCTGGCTATAACCTCATCGGATTTATAACACATAGCCCATTAATAAATAAGCCTTATAACACATAGCCCATTAATACATAAGCCCATCAAATATTAGGCTTTCAAAATAGCCTACACTTTGGCATCATTCTTTTGGGCTTTTAATTGCTGAATTCTATGCCCAAGAAATATAATAACTCCTCTTTCATCACGTGTACCTAACCCACCATACCTACACCTCTTGCCACGTCAGCGTAACCCGTAACCGGCTGTAACAGGTAAAAGGGCCACACAAAGAGTGAACTGCCCGCACGACACTCACTGGCTCAGCCGGTCCCCACCACTTAACCGTCCATACCACGGTAGACCAACGTGGACAAATCAGAACCGCTTATTTCTAAAAGTTTGATCCTGATCCAGTGGTCCATATTCATTAATGTACGAAAGAGGAAATTAGGAAGAGAGAGAGAGAGTTTTAGAGAGCTCATCAATGGCGGACTGATATTTTTTACCTTAACCAGTCAAATCAAGGAGGCGATGGAGAATATTGAAAAAGAAGAACATAAAAAAAAAAAAAAAATTGAAAATTCGAATCGAACCATAAGTCTTGTGTCTAAGCTGTGTCTACGTCATTTGGTAAGATAAACTTTTGTCTCCTTTCGCTTTCTTTAGGAAAAAAAGAGAGATATGATTCGTTATTCTAATTTCTTTTCCGAGTTATTTTTTTTTTAAAAATGGTGAGCTTGAATTTCACGCTTTGTAAAAGTGTCACTCGCAGCTCATTCTCACCATCTCTCTCTCTCTCTCTCTCTCTCTCTCTCTCTCTCTCTCTGTGTTTCTTATATACAGGTTTTGCTGTGAAGAGTTGGTAAGGGTTTAGGTTCGGATACGGAAGATGGAGGAGATTAGAGGTGTGCCTACGTGGCAGGAAGAGTTGGCGAGTCTCGTTGACGCCGGATTACGATACGACGGAGCACCGATCGATTTAACGGCGGCTACTGAAATCGGCTCGAAGAGATCGGGTTTTGTGTCGGTGGATGGATCCGGATCCGAACCGAAGGAGACATTGAAAGATCAAGTGGCGGGATTCATGAAATCTTGGGGAGAGATGCTTCTTGACCTCGCTAAAGGTTGCAAGGACATAGTGCTGCAGACGGTGGTTACTGAGGACTCATTCGTAGTGAAGAAGCTCCGGAAACCGGCGGCTAAAATGTCGAAGAAGCTAAGCTTTCTAAACGAGTTCTTGCCTGAGGATCGTGATCCGATTCACGCTTGGCCTGTGATCTTCTTCGTCTTCCTCTTAGCACTCGCAGGTAATCAATTAACATTAGCTTAGTATTTGTGTGTACTTCTCAGAATCTCATTCACAATAGTAACCCTGCTTTTAGTATTTTAGCCTGATATAGCCGTCTCTGCATGCAGATTTTATTGGAATTGAAACGGTATCTTCAGTAATTGTTGATCGATTTAGTTAAATTTGGCTACTTTTGCATATTTGCAATGCCAATGAGTATTGGGATGGATCTTCGAGGAATTTCTTGGTTTGGTCGTCGTCTGTAGTTAACTCACTTCTGCTTACATGTAGCTTGAATAGCAGTATCCGCTAGAAACTCTTTATTGGTGCAAAGGTTTGAGTCCTTGCATTGACATATTCAACTTTGAAGTGCAGCATTGAGCTTTAGTCCAGAGCACGATAGACCAGTGCCGGTGATAAAGAAACTGCGTATACATGCTACTAGTGCAACCCGTGTACAGCTTCCAGATGGTAGATATATAGCTTACCAAGAGCTAGGTGTTTCAGCAGAAAGAGCAAGATACTCTTTACTTATGCCTCATTCTTTTCTTTCCTCTCGACTTGCAGGTGTTCAATTAGTTTTCCATGAGTTTCAGTTACTTCCCATTACGTTTTTTGCCTCTAATGTTTGGAATTTACTTAATCAAGGCATACCTGGAGTGAAGAAATCATTGCTGGTGGAGTATGGTGTCCGTTTAGTGTCATATGATCTTCCAGGGTTTGGAGAGAGTGATCCTCATCGAGGTCGAAACCTTAGCTCATCAGCCTCAGATATGATAAACTTAGCAGCTGCTACTGGAATTGATGAGAAATTCTGGTTACTTGGTTACTCTACTGGTAGTATGCATGCATGGGCTGCAATGAAATACTTTCCTGAGAAAATTGCAGGTATTAACATTGTTCCTATACTGCTTTATACTTTTCTAATCATTAGAATACCAGTCATGGTTGTGATACTGTATGGATTAAAATATGCAAGACTGTTGCTCATTGGGTTTGGTTTTTTGAAACTACAGGAGCTGCAATGGTGGCTCCCGTGATCAATCCATATGAGCCAAGCATGGTTAAGGAAGAGATGGTAAAAACATGGGAGCAATGGCTAACAAAGAGGAAATTCATGTACTTTTTAGCACGGCGGTTTCCTATTCTTCTTCCTTTCTTCTACCGTAGATCTTTTCTCTCTGGTAAACTCGATCAGCTCGATCAGTGGATGGCATTATCGTTAGGAGAAAAGGTATGAATCCCCTCCTCTGTATATCACAAAGCGAGAGGTTTGCTAAGAGAAGAGAGAGTGCATTTTGCTAACTCTGTTCTTCTTTCAGGATAATCATCTAATCAAAGACCCAACTTTCCAAGACTTTTACCAAAGGGACGTGGAGGAATCCGTCCGTCAAGGAATCACAAAACCATATGTAGAAGAATCTGTGCTTCAAGTATCGAATTGGGGCTTTACTCTTTCCGAATTCCGCACACAGAAGAAATGTACAACCAACGGTGTCCTTTCTTGGCTCATGTCAATGTACAGTGAAGCCGAATGTGAACTAATCGGATTTCGAAAACCCATTCACATATGGCAGGTGAGTTCTGCACCATACAATGCATAGTTTATTTAGTAAAATTCATGTTAATCAAACCGTCTTGTGTATGCTAACATAATGATTTTTGTTTCTTTAAAGGGAATGGACGATCGAGTGGCTCCACCATCAATGAGTGACTACATCAGCAGAATGATTCCTGAAGCAACTGTACATAAGATTCCAAACGAAGGTCACTTCTCATACTTCTATTTCTGCGATGAGTGCCATAGACAGATTTTCTATGCTTTATTCGGAGAACCCAAAGGCCAGGCTTGAAAGAGTAAAAGAAACAAAGGACATTCTAGTGGAAACAGAGGCACATAAGGACACTTAGTACTACTACAAACCACCAAAGAGTAAAGAAGTAAACAAAGGTGGAAATTAGCTATAGAAAATCAAAAACTACGTATATTTTTTTCGTTTCAGAGTTTATAGGGTTACACCAAGCAGAAAAATATTTTAGAGATGGCATTTTACATTCCAAAGGGTGTAGTTAAAGATTGACTTATCAATGGTTTTCTATTCTTGTTCTGATATTACTAGATATGGAAAAGAGAAAAGAAAAAAAAAAAAAAAAAGACGGTTATGGAAGTTATAATCATCATTAAATAAGTGAGCTATTACGATTATTGTCACAACAACTCTTATTACCGGCCGGCTCACTCTCTTTTTCCCTGCATTCACGGCATCACTATTCGAAATAATTAAATACCATATAAAAAACATTACCAAATATGGCATAATTAATTTAGAAACGTATAAAAACAATTGGTAATAGTAATTTTGGAGGACAATGAAGACGACGGAAGAGATGAAGGAATCATCAGTCTCTCCTCCGACGCTTTCTTCGTTACCAGACGACATCATACTCAATTGTTTGGCTCGTGTCTCAAGAATCTATTATCCAACTCTATCACCCGTCTCCAAGGAGTTCCGAGCTCGACGACACATGAGGATTTCCTCTGGGTCTGCTTAGACCTATACACCCTAAACCTCGCTGGTTCGTACTTTCCCCAATTCCCAAACAACAGAAATTGAAACACATCGCTTCGTTTCCTCATCAATACCCTCGATCATCAACCGTTGTTTCAACTGGTTCAGAGATTTACATAATCGGTGGCTTTGTTAGGAGAAAGAGAAGCAGGATTGTGTTGATTCTCGATTCTCAATCTCCTCAATGGCGTAGACTCCCCAATATGCGTCTACCTCGAGTTTCTGCCGCGCGCTGCGGATGTAACCGACGGTAAGATCTATGTGATTGGAGGCTCCAAGTCCGACAATATCGATGACTGGGGAGAGGTTTATGATCCAAAGACCCAAACATGGGAGCAATTATTGCCCACAACACAAGATCTCACCACTCAAAAGAGTGTGGTTCCAGGCAGATTAGTAATGGGTGTGGGAAGGTTTATGGCATGGATGATTTGTCTCAGTTTTACTTGGAGAGGAATATTTGCTTAGTAGAGATAGAGAAGGTGTTGTGTCTAAGTCTAATATCGGTTTCCGAAGGGAATCTATTCTGGTGTGATCCAAAGGAAGCTTATTTTGGGTGGAGTAGGGTTTAGGGGCTTGAAGAATTAACTGTCCCCTAATCCATATTTTCGAAATTATCTTATTTGGGTCACCAACTCCAGCGGATGAAGAAGAAGAGTGATAGTTTGGTGGAGGTCGTCAGAGGTGGAGTTTCGCCGTCAAGGTAGCCATTGGACTAAGGAAACTAAAACGCACATTTGGTGTGCAGAGATTTCGTTTGAGAAACGCGGTATAGGAGAGCTCTGGGGATTCGTTGGATGGTCTAAGAATGTGCTTACACGCAAAAGATGCGGCTCTGGTTTCAATTTCCTTTTGCATTATGCTATTGTTACACATTGATGATCACTTCACTTATTAGGTTCATCGATGGATTAAGAAGGTTTTTGATTTTTTTTCTTGAATATTTTATTGGTTTTTAAAGAGAGAATAAACAAAATTATCTTGGTGATTTGATGTGTTTATGTATTTAAATAATCAGTTGCGTAACAACATAGCATCAACACATTACAGTTTGTTAAAGATGCTCTCGTAACCACAACGTAATCGTCGGCCAGCTAGTGAGGCGTTGAACATCAAGAGCGGCCTATTTGTTGTCTTCTCAAGCAGTTCAAAAATCTTATGAGAGTGGCTAAAGTATGATTAGATTGTTATCTTCTCATATTCCTATTCATAGATTCTTTCTTGTTTTTATCTTTTGGCAAGAAACAATCTTCTGTATCAAGTCTTTTGTAACTTCTACAAACCTTTTCATTTAATGAAAATTCACATATTTTCAAAAAAAAATCAAGTGCGGCCTATTTGTGAAGGCTTATTTGTGATTTACAGTTTCAGATCATCGACGTTTATCTTCATGAAGAAAAATAAATACATATATCTCTATCGCTATTTATTGTCTAGGGTTTGATCATGGTTCCATCATCAACTACAAACAACCAAACAAAACACTGTAGTAACATTTCCCGTCGAACATGGGCATAAGTGATATGTATATTCCTTAAATTTCCTCTTTTCAAAAATGTTTCTATTGTCACCATGAGTCATCATGCTCACGCAACCTTTTTTTTCGTTGTTGTTCTCCTGGGTCTTGCATAAACTTTTCACATACTACTAATAATATCGCGGAATGAATAAATGTTTTCAGACGTGTGCTTTTTGCATTCACCGCCTATGAAATAAAAAGTTAATTATATAACCGTAATAAATATTTAAAAGTTAGTTACGATATTCTCAAAAGTATGTTTTTTAAAATATCATAAGAGATCTCTGAGATTTTCCTAAATCTTATTTGTTTTATAAAATCTTCCGAAATTTAGGCTTTAGCTTAGTCGTAGTAGACATGCTTGATGCTATAGAATTCTAGTTTTAATTTGATCCAAGGTACAAAAAAAGCTAATATCTTTACAAAGCATATAAACCCTAAATCGAAACATCCCAAAATCATCATATGAGAGATAATGAAAACGGAAGAGATGAAGGATTCATCAGAGTCTCCTCCTCCTTCTCCGACGTTTTCTTCGTTACCATACGACATCATTCTCAACTGTTTGGCTCGTGTCTCGAGATTCCATTATCCAACTCTATCTCTCGTCTCCAAAGAGTTCCAATCTCTCCTCGCCTCCCGTGAGCTCTACGCCACACGATCTCGCATCGGAAAAACCGAGAGTTTCCTCTATATCTGCTTAAACCTGACTAAGGGCAACCCTAATCCTCGCTGGTTCACACTTTCCCCTATTCCCAAACAACAGAAATTACTACCCATCCCTTTGTTTCCTCATCAACATCCCAATTCCTCAACGGTTGTCACAACTGGTTCAGATATTTACATAATCGGAGGCTTCGTTTGGGGAAATATAAGCAAGAGAGTGTCGATTTTCGATTGTCGATCTCATCAATGGCGTAGACTCCCCAAAATGCGTCTACCTCGGGCTTCTGCTGCTGCTCATGTATTTGACGGTAAGGTCTATGTGATTGGAGGCTCCAAGTACAATAACAGCGAGAATCGGGGAGAGGTTTATGACCCAAAGACCCAAACTTGGGAGCCAATATTGCTCACAACACCACTAGATCTCACTACTCAAGTGTGTCGAAAAGTTTATGACATGCATGGCTTCAAGATGAATATTTGCTTTGTAGAGATAGACAACTTTCTGTGCCAAACTTCGGTATCCAACGGGAAGGTCAAGTGGCGTCATCCAAGGGGAGATGAGTTTGGCTGGACTATGGTTAAGGGACTGGAGCAGGAACTCTCCCGTAGTCATCTTACTTATGTGGAAAACTCCGGCAGAGGAAGAAGAGTGACAGTATGGTGGAAGTCGGTGGTGGTTTTTCTCCATCAAGGTCGTCGCTATTGGTGTAAGGAATACAAAACAGAGATTTGGTGTGCAGAGATTTCGTTTGAGAGACGCGGTTTAGAAGAGCTTTGGGGATTCGTTGAATGGTCTAAAAATGTGTTGACATTTAATGGATGTGACTCTCCTACGAATTTCGTTCTGGATTCTGCCATTGTGACATATTGATTAGTTGGATGTATTTTAGTTTTTGAGAGAGTTTTAGATATTTTTTTGTGTGCACAAATATTATTTTGATCATATTGCTTGGTAGGTAGAGATTTGGATTCTAATTTTGCAGATCAATAACACTTCCTAGGGTTTGCTTCTTTTCATGCATGTATGAAACCCGATAGCAAAACAAAGCCTATGGTCACCTTTCCAGCGCCATCTATAGTTTTCTTTATTTTGACATTAGCCCGCTAAGCCTTCCAATATGGAATTAAAACATTGTAACACAGTCTTTGTACTTCTATGGTCGAGGACATTGCATATCCCCAATGTACTTACTTCTCATACATTTCTCCTGTAATTGTTGTTGGAACTTGTTTATAAATGAGTTTGACGCACTTAATAATAGTTGTCAGAATCCTCAAACTTCAAAAACGTACACACCCCAAAAGGCATTCATATATGAAATACAGTTGTGCTCACCAGTTTTTATCATCATACCGTGCGTAACGAAAAATGAAAATTTTGTTGTAGAGCATGGATTATCGTTTATAAACTTACAACTCGCCCTTATTCTTATATACTCTACTCACAGAAAACATCACCCCCTTCATATATATGTAGCGTTATTAAAAGCTTGTGTATTATTAAACATATTAAGGTGCATTCGTAAGTCGTAGCCATAACATAATCATCAGGCCTATTTATCTAAGACCAGAAAGGAGCCTTGCTCTTAATTAGAAGGCTTCTTTTGTGATATATATAGTTTCAAATCAATATATCAACGTTTATTCAATGACGAGAAGTAATTTTGACGGTACTTTCGTTAATCTGATTTTCGTATCTAGCAAAGAATATTAAGTTTGACCTTATTATTTAATTCTTCTCCATAAATTTCGTATATACTAGTTTTTTTGGGGTCATTTTAAAAATTATCCTATTTTTGAGTTATATTATGAAAAATACTCATTTTTTATTTTTAATTAAAACTACAATCTTTTATATGTAGAATGATAATTTTTTCAGATTTAAATTTAAAACTATATTTTTAGTAAATCAAAACTAAATTCGAAATTTAGAGAAAAAAACACTAAATTCGAAATAATATTAATTATAGTTATATATTTTTTTTTTAACACAAAGATGATTTATTGATTTTATATATTAAAATTTAACAAGATAATATCTAAAAATATTATAAATAATATCGCTTAATATCTGTCATGTTATGTAAAGAAAAAAAATCTTCAACGCTCCAAACACATTTTTCAACTTAACATATCACCAAAATTTGTTTCAATTCAATGATTCTCTTTGAAATTATTTGCAAAGTAAAATATTTTATGTTTTCAATCATAATGAATCATCAAAATCTGCACCATGAAAATAACAAATGACTTAACAAAAATCATGACTTCACATTTGGTAGAATGGTGTTATTCGTTATTACTTTTAAAAATTATTTAGGATAATAAATATTTGGAATTGTAGTTATACAACAATTTAGTAAAAATTAAATATTTAATCAAACCAAAAAATTGATTTGATATGTAAAATATAGATCTTTTTGGTTAATTATTATTAAGTTTAAGTAATATTAATTTAGTAATTTTACATATTTAAAAATATATTTTTTTAAAGAAAATAAAGATAAGATATTTTTCAAAAGTGTAAAAAAAAGTATTTTTTTAAATTTACTGTTTTTGTTAAGCGTGTGTTTTTTTGTTTACCGCCTAAGAAATAAAAAGGTTAGTGATAAAAAACGTAAAGTTAATTACGATATTCTCAAAATATCATAAATTCCCCAAAAATAATAAAATATCATAAGAGATCTCAAAAAATTTCGTAAATAAATATTTATTTTATAGAGCTAGTAAACATGATTTTATGCTAGAGAAATTTTAATTTTAATTTTAATTTGAATGTATAAAATAAAGGCTCATAATTTACAGAGCACATAAACCCTAAATCGAACCTCCCAAAAATCATATAGGATATAATGAAAGCGGAAGAGATGAAGGAATCATCAGACTTTTCTTCGTTACCAGAGGACAAATTAAGGTGCATTCGTAAGTCGTAGCCATAACATAATCATCAGGCCTATTTATCTAAGACTAGAAAGGAGCTTAGCTCTTAATTAGAAGGCTTTTTTGTGATATATGTAGTTTCAAATCAATATATCAACGTTTATCCAATGACGAGAAGTAATTTTGACGGTACTTTCGTTAATCTGATTTTCGTATCTAGCAAAGAATATTAAGTTTGACCATATTATTTAATTCTTCTCCATAAATTTCGTATAGACTAGTTTTTTTTGGGGTCATTTTAAAAATTATCCTATTTTTGAGTTATATTATGAAAAATACTCATTTTTTATTTTTAATTAAAACTACAATCTTTTATATGTAGAATGATAAATTTTTCAGATTTAAATTTAAAACTATATTTTTAGTAAATCAAAACTAAATTCGAAATTTAGAGAAAAAACACTAAATTCGAAATAATATTAATTATAGTTATATATATATATATTTAACACAAAGATGATTTATTGATTTTATATATTAAAATTTAACAAAATAATATCTAAAAATATTATAAATACTATCGCTTAATATATGTCATGTTATTATGTAAAGAAAAAAAATCTTCAACGCTCCAAACACATTTTTCAACTTAACATATCACCAAAATTTGTTTCAATTCAATGATTCTCTTTGAAATTATTTGCAAAGTAAAATATTTTATGTTTTCAATCATAATGAATCATCAAAATCTGCACCATGAAAATAACAAATGACTTAACAAAAATCATGACTTGACATTTGGTAGAATAGTGTTATTCGTTATTACTATTAAAAAATATTTAGGATAATAAATATTTGGAATTGTAGTTATACAACAATTTTGTAAAAATTAAATATTTAATCAAACCAAAAAATTGATTTGATATTTAAAATATAGATCTTTTTGGTTAATTATTATTAAGTTTAAGTAATATTAATTTAGTAATTTTACATATTTAAAAATATATTTTTTTTAAAGAAAATAAAGATAAGATATTTTTCAAAAGTGTAAAAAAATGGTATTTTTTTAAATTTACTGTTTTTGTTAAGCGTGTGTTTTTTTGTTTACCGCCTAAGAAATAAAAAGGTTAGTGATAAAAAAACGTAAAGTTAATTACGATATTCTCAAAATATCATAAATTCCCCAAAAATAATAAAATATCATAAGAGATCTCAAAAAATTTTGTAAATAAATATTTATTTTATAGAGCTAGTAAACATGATTTTATGCTACAGAAATTTTAATTTGAATGTATAAAATAAAGACTCATAATTTACAGAGTATATAAACCCTAAATCGAACCTCCCAAAAATCATATAGGAGATAATGAAAACGGAAGAGATGAAGGAACCATCAGACTTTTCTTCGTTACCAGAGGACATCGTTTTGAATTGTTTGGCTCGTGTCTCAAGATTCTATAATCCAACTCTATCTTCAGTCTCCAGGGAGTTCAGATCTCTCATCGCTTCGCCTGAGCTTGAGGCCACACGATCCCGCATCGGAATAAGAGAAGCTTTCGTTTGCTTAGACCTGAGTAAGAACCACCCTAATCCTCGCTGGTTCATACTTTGCCAAGTTCCCAAACAACAGAAATTACTACCCATCCCTTCCTCTCCTTATCAACATCCCAAATCCTCGACCGCTCTTTTAGTCGATTCAGTGATTTACATAATTGGAGGCTTAGTTTGGGGAAATAGAAGCAATAAAGTGTTGCTTCTCGATTGTCGATCTTATCAATGGCGTAGTCTCCCAAACATGCGTCAACCTCGAGTTTCTCCAGCCGCTAATGTAATCGACGGTAAGATCTACGTGATTGGAGGCTCTACGTCCGACAATATCGAGGATTGGGGAGAGGTTTATGATCCAAAGACCCAAACTTGGCAGCCAATATTACCCACAACACTTGATATCACCACTCAAAAGAGTGTGGTTCCAGGTAGATTGGTAATGGGTGGAAAGGAATATGCCATGGATGGTTTGAATCTTAACTTGAAGACGAATGTTTGCTTGGTAGACAAGGTGTTGCGTCTAATGTCATTTTCCCATCAGAATCTTTTTTGGAACGATCCAAACGAAGATTTGGTGTGGAGGTTGGTTCAAGGACTTGAAGAACTCTCTGAATATCCGTATTTTCATAATCAGTTTAATTTGGTGGCAAACTCCGACGGAGGAAGAAGAGTGACAGTGTGGTGGAAGTCGGTGGTAATTCATCCTGAAGGTCACCATTGCACCGAGGAATCTAAAACGAAGATTTGGTGTGCAGAGGTTTCGTTTGAGAGACGCGGTTTACAAGAGGTTTGGGGATCTGTTCAATGGTCTAAGAATGTGTTTACCTTTGACGGATGTGACTCTCGTTCCGATTTCTTTTTGCATTCTGTGATTAGCACATATTAAAGGATTTTTAGGATCATAGATGGATGGATTAAGAGGATTTAAGATTTCGTGTGCGTGCTGTTTTTTTTTCTTCTATTTTGTTTTATGGTTTTCTAAGATCTATTCCATATTACTATTATCTACGGTTATTGTCACAACAACTCTATAAATTCTAGGTTTTCTTCGTTAATTAGTTTGACGGTATAAAAATGCTCATATACTGAGTTTGACGCACTTAATAATTGTCAGAATTCTCAAGCAATTCATAACATATATACACACGCCAAAGGCATTAATTCCTATGTTGTGTGACGAAATTGAAATAAAGTCAACAACATAACAAATAGTATGTTATCAAAAACCCATCAAGATATTTTATAAAAATACTAGCTAACCTAGAGACATAGTGTGGCATATAAATACTAACTAACCATTTTCCAAAAATTTGGGATACACATATGTCGTCTATGAGAAATATAAAAGTTAATTATGATATTCTCAAAACTATCTTTTTAAAAAAATATGACAAGGACATAAATTCCCTAATACACATATCATAAGAGATCTCAGAAATTTTCCTTAAATTTACAATTTATAAATGTTTAGGGTTTAGCTTAGTCGTAGACTCGTAGCTAGTCAACATGCGTTGATGCTACGGAGTAAAATAAATAAATAAATTGAAGGTAAAGAAAGCTCCTATATAAAAATCAAAGCACAGAAACCCTAAAACCTTCCAGAAAGGCAGAAACAGAACACAATGTTTGGCTCGTGTCTTGAGATTATTTTTTTCCTTACCGGAAGACATCACTCTCAAATTTCTTCGTTACCGGACGAAAAAGAGATGAAAAATTCATCAGACTCTCCTCCGACAGTGTTTTCTTCGTTACCGGACGACATCATTCTCAATTGTCTGGCTCGTGTCCCGAGATTCTATCGTCCAACTCTATCCTTAGTCACCAAGGATTTCCGATCTCTCATCGCTTCTCCTGATATCGAGGCCACGCGATCCCGCATCGGAGTAACAGAGAATTACCTCTGTGTCTGCTTAGAGTCGAATAAGAACAACCCTAATCCTCGCTGGTTCACACTTGCACCAATTCCCAAACAACAGAAACTGAAACCTATCCCTTCGTTTCCTTGTAAACATCCCAAATTATCAAGTGTTGTCTCTATTGGTTCAGAGATTTACATAATCGGAGGCTTCGTTAAGGGAAGGAGAAGCAGGAGAGTGTTGGTTCTCGATTGTCGATCTCATCAATGTCGTAGACTCCCCAACATGCGTCAACCTCGAGTTTCTGCAGCCGCTGATGTAATCGACGGTAAGATCTACGTGATTGGAGGTTATAGGTCCAACAATATCGACAATTGGGGAGAGGTTTATGATCCAAAGACCAAGACTTGGGAGCCATTATTGCCCACAACACCTGATCTCACCACGCAAAAGACTGTGGTTCCAGGTAAATTGGTAATAGGTGGGAAAGTTTATGACATGGATGATTTGTCTCAGCTTCACTTGAAGAGGGATATTTGCTTGGTAGAGATAGACAACATGATGTGCCAAACATCGGTCTGCCAAGGGATGTTACTTTGGTATGATCCAGAGGAAGATTCGGGCTGGAGTAGGGTTAAAGGACTTGAAGGACTGCCCCGTAATTCATATTTTCCTAGTTATCTTGTTTCTGTGGCAAATTATGGCGGAGGAAGAAGAGTGACAGTTTGGTGGAAGTCAGAGGTATTTGGCCGTATAGGTCGCAATTGGACAAAGGAATGTAAAACGGAGATTTGGTGTGCCGAGATATCGTTGGAGAGACACGGTTTAGGAGAGGTTTGGGGATTTGTCGAATGGTTTAAGGTTGTGTTTACTTTCGATGGATGTGATTCTCCCTCCGATTTCTTTTTGCATTCTGCTTTTGTGACATATTGATCATTAATATTGGATGTTATTTAGTTTTGAGATAATTTTAGAATTTGTGGGATTTTTTTTTTTAAGAACATTTATCAATATTTTGCTTTCAATTCTTGAACTCTTTCGCATCTATGAATAACTTATCAGTTATTGTTTCTTACACGAGATTGTCATTTTTTTTTTTTTTTTTGCGTACACCTCGCGAGATTGTCTTTGAATGTTATTTTGTACTACTACAAGTTGTCAAGTTTCATCGGTCAAAACTCAAAAGTGATCAATGGACTCTTCCCTAATGGTCTTATTGTGGTAGCAAACTTCGGCGGAGGAAGAAGAAGAGTGACAGTTTGGTGGAAGTCGGTGGTGGACATTTGGTTTGCAGAGATTTCGCTTGACAGACGAGGCCGTTTAGGAAAGCTTTGGGGGTTCGTTGAATGGTCTAAGAATGTGTTTACGTTCGACATATGTGACTCTCCGTCCGATATCCTTTCTGCTATTGTCACTTACTGATAAATGGAAGAGAGGTTAACACATTGTGGCTGTGTTATTGGAAGCCATGAAGGATGCGCCAAATGTGGCCGGTAAGATTTGTGGTGCTATATACAACCTTGCACAGGGCTATGAAGATGTTGAAGCCTCTCTTCTCTCTCCATGTATTATAGAGATAATCCAACACCTGTTTGTAGCTGCTGAGCGTATAGATGGAGAAAATGTAAAACTAAGAGCTGCTGCATATGAAACATTGACTGAGGTCGTTAGATGTTCAAACCTTGCCGAACTTCAAACATCAAAGAGCAGTTCCTTCCTGTCATAATGAATAAATTAGGTTAGACTACGAACATTCGAATTGAATCAATGGATGATCGTGAGAAACAAGTTGAACTCCAGGCTTCTCTATGCGGTGTTCTTCAGGTGAAAATCCAGAAACTCAGTGGCTCAGACAATGCGAAGCCCTTCCTTATGCAAAACGCGGATGAGATTTGGCGGCTGCTTAGCAGCGTGTTTGGCTGCCACAGTTCAAGTGTCCACGAAGAAGCAATGCTCGCAGTTGGCTCCTTTGCCTATGCCACTGGACCTGAGTTTGTGAAACATATCCCCGAGCTCTTTGAATATCTCCAAAAGGGTCTTCAGAATCTCAAAGAATACCAAGGGTGCTCAATCACAGTTGGAGTAATCGGAGACATTTGCCGTGCCGTAGACGACAAGATCCTACCTTACTGTGAAGAGATTATGACTCTCCTTTTCCAGAATCTCCAGAGCAACGCACTCGATAGATCTGTGAAACCTCCAATATTTTCATGCTTTGGAGACATCGCTCTAGCCATTGATGCACATTTCGAGAGATACCTAACTCCAGTGTTGCAGATCATGCAAGAAGCAGCTCAGGTGTGGCGCTTATGGACATAAACGATAAAGAGCTCATGGATTACGCAAACCAGCTTCGAAAGAGCATCTACGAGGCTTACTCTGGGATACTACAAGGGTTTAAAGATGCAAAGGCCGAGCTCATGGTGCCCTACGCTCAACGTCTCTTACAATTCATTGAACTCGTAACCAAATATGCCCAAGGAGACAAGAGCGTGATGAAAGCGGCGGTGGCAGCTATGGGAGATGTTGCAAACGCATTGGGGCAAAACACAAAGCAATTGTTCAAGAACTCTGCTTTCTGTGGTGAATGCTTTATCCCTTAACGAATGTCTTCAATCAGAAGCGTACAGCTCAAGGAAACTGCGGTTTGGACTCATCGAATGATCAAACAGCTCGTGGCCTCCTCGTGATGTGACGAGCTCTTCTTCCTCAAAATATCTCCGTTTTTGTTTTTGTGTCTAAAAGCGTCGCCAAGAACTTGAAGTTTACAACTAAGAAGATATTTGTTGGGTTTTATTCGTAAATATTTAAAAGTTTTGTGGGGATTTAGGGTTAGGGTTTCACGGTTTAGGGTGGAGGATAGTTCAAGGACTTGAAAAACTCTCTCGTTATTCATATTTTCCTAATCATCTTAATTCGGTGGTAAACTCCGGCGGAGGAAGAGGAGGGACAGTGTGGTGGAAGTGGATGGTGTTCCGCCTTCGAGGTCACCATTGCAGTAAGGAATGTTAACTAGAGATTTAGTTTGTAGAGGTTTCGTTTGAGAATGTGTCTGCAGAATAATGCAACAACTTTGGGAATATGTTGAATGGTCCAAGAAAGAATGTGTTTGTTTACCTTTAACTGTTGTTACTCTCGGTCCGATTCTTTTTTGTATTATGCTTATTGTGTGGCACATTGATCAGTGTGATTTTATTTAGATTTTAATATTTTAACAATACATCTAATTATAAATTGTATCCTAAATTTCTTTAAGAAGAAGAAAACAGTCAAAAACATTTGTAATATTTTGGATAATCCTTTTTAGTTAATTTAGGGCCATCATAATATATAAACCCTTAAATCAAACCTCCGAGAATCAAGAATATCGAGAATCCATGTGACTGGAGGCTGCAGGTCCAAGAATATCGAGAATTGGGGAGAGATTTATGATCCAAAGACCAAGACTTGGGAGCCATTATTGCTCGCATCACTAGATCTCCCAGTTCAAAATGTTTACATGAATGGCTTAAAACCTTACTTGAAGACGAATGCTTGCATAGTAAAGATTGACAAGGTGTAGATTGCCGATGGGAATCTATTTTGGCGTGAAACAAAGGAAGGTTTTGGGTGGTGTAGGGTTAAGGGAGTTGAACAAGTGTCCTCTACTCATCTTCTTTCGGTGGCAGTCGCCGGCCGAGGAGAAAGAGTGACAGTTTGGTGTAAGTCGGTGACAAAAGTTTTCGACTTTCACCGTTCGACTGAGGAATGTTAAACTCATACGGTGTGCAGAGATTTCGTTTGAGAGACAAGGTTTAAAGAAAGCTTTGGGGATTCGTTGAATGGTCTAAAAATGTGTTTACCATTGCTGGATTTGACCTTACTTGCGATTTCTTTTTGCATTCTGCCATTGTGACTTATTGATAATCAATGGGACTTTATTTTACTTAATACTGTGGGAATTTTTTTTTTTTTTTTTTTTTTTTAAAAAAAAATATATATATACATATATGATTTTAAGAGATAAATAAACGAAATTATATTTTGGTGCTTTATTGTGATTTTTTTGGAAAAGATTTTAGTGGTGTTTCCAAGTGATTGCTAACAACACCAAATCTAAGCATTCGAGATTGTGTGGTGCATGATGGCTTTGGGCAGAACATTTGTTTCTCAATGGGAAAGATAATGTGGAATGGTCTCAAGGAAAAAATGGTGTGGAGAGAGGTTAACGGAATAGGATTGCCAAACATTATGTTTCACTTTGGTGGTGTTCAATGTTGGATCGCCACTATGGTCATAAAATGCAGATTTCTTTCGGGTTGAAAGATGGGATGTAGCAGAGCTTTAGGGAATCGTCAAAGCGTTGTGTTTCGAATCAATGGATGTAAATTTCGTTCCACTATCTTCTTGCATTCTGCTAGAGTCACACATGGATTGTATGCTCTCATGGATGTGTAAAAACTCCTTAGAGATCGGTGTTTGTATTTATCATATGAGTTCTTTGGAATCCTTAAAGAATGATATACAACAGCAACAGCAAGAAGAAATCATAGCACATTCATAACAAAACCAATGGAAAATACATACTTTTGTTTGGTTCGTATAAAAAACATGACAATCAAAAGGCAGAACCGATGTTCTTGGATTTTCCAAGCATCATCTCTTTGGCTTCATTAATCTTAGAAGCCAGATAGTGACTGCCTCCAGCGTCCGGGTGGTTTGCAACCATCACTCTCCGGTGAGCTTCCTTCACTTTCTCTGCCACAACACTCTCCCTGTTACATAAACACCACCACACAAACTCAGTCAAGCCATTCATTTAAAATCAATAATCTCCTAAACGACCAACACTGAAAAACAGGATTCAAGAACATTAACTATGGAGTTTGCGTTGTTTGATCTGAAGGGTGTTGAATCAATCAATAACATTTGACCTCGAATAATTTGCAGAACAACACTACAACCAGATTTTCAAACCCAACATACAACATCTGATGAGAGATTTTCGATACCTACTGCATATGTTGGATTTGTTCACTATAACCAGGGTTCTGAAGGGTATCAGCCTCAGAACCAGTTCGATTGGAGGAACAAAACAAAAAGATGAAGCAGGTATAAGAAAGGACGCACCTAACACCAAGAATGAGAGCAGCTTCTCGGCGTGTCATAGAACTTTGGAAACCACCTTCATAAAACCTGCGCATTCTAGGCACACGTGGCCTGGCCTTGAAAGCTTGCCAAGCCAATATACCATATCTACCAGCATAAGCAGCTGCAGCTACAGCAGCACCTGCAATCATTGGCGTAGCCTGTGTAGCCAGAACAAAAACCAACGTCAGATACAAAGAAAAAAAGGAACACACTTTAGCTTTGGAAATCAAACATAAGAAACATTCTCAATTGCTATCACAGAACCACATATAAGATCATCTCTGTATCCATTTTGTTGTGACCCTAACATAACACTAAGACAACAAACAACGGATCCTGATTAAAACCATTTGATTACAAACGAATATTCCTGACTACGATACTCCCCAAATTATTCAGAGAGAGAGAGAGAGAGAGAGAGAAATAGATTAATCCAGCTTAAACGGAAACAAGAACAGACCAAAAAGAACTTACCATTATTCACGTAGATTTAAGCGACGTAGTTGTTCGGAGAAAATTCAAAATCCTAATAAATTCTTCGATTGTCAAGTTTCTCGATCGAATTGGGGAATGGGTGTAGGGTTCTTCAAAGGGGAGACATAAAAAAACCTCTGGTGCTTTAATTTAATGTTTTTTTTTGGCGTGGGCAAGAGGTCGGTTTGACGAGAACTTCCTTCTTCTTTTTATAATGTCGGTTCAACAAAATTGTCGGTTAGGTTAGTGAAAACCGACCCTCTAATCTTCCGGAGGATTACGGTTTTGTTTGATTTCAGGCCAAGTTATATTCTTCTTCAAAGAATCTTTATACGGATAATTCTAGAAGAAGAATGAAGATATTAAGATTTTAGGTAAACACATACAAACTCAGATATATTCATGCATACAACACAAAGTACAACCTGAACCCAAAAAAATGAATCTTCATTACAAAAGCTATTAAATACTTAATTAAGCTTTTAAGGATCTGCATTACATTACAAATAACAGCCTCAGATTCCAATTCATACATAAAGCGGGGAGGGGTCTCAGTTCCAACATTATAAATAAAATCACTTAAATATTCAAAGAAACAAAAGAACATGAATTTAAAAAGGTTATAAAATTTATTATAGTAAAAAATAAATGACTGGCGCTTACACTGCACAAATGAATTACGAAATGAAGGGAACACATAACAGACAACATTCTCGGACACATCCATAAGTGGGAAAATAAATATATTATAAATACCTCAGCTGCCTCCTCCGTTGGCCACAGCAACGCTCTCCACCTTAGGAGGAGCTGAGAACCGCCGTGGTTTAGGCAATGCAGGCGAAGTCGGATACGAGAGTCGTTTCTTAGCCGATGCCTTGTCCGTGAACCCATCGTTTTCCTGTGTGGCACCACCTAATGGGCTTTGCGGCTTGAGCCTGGCTCTAGCTGATTTAGTTGGGACCATGTAGCTAGGGAGAGCCGGTGACCCAGCGAGGCTCTCGTCGTCTCTGACTGATGAACCAGCAATGCTGTGTCTGCGGTTCCTCTCAGACAGGACCGAGATTGTGCTTTTGGCGTCATCGTCGTTGTTGGATTTTCTTGATGATTGGATTAGCTTTGAGGGAGTTGGAGGAGAGAAGAAACTGTTTTTGTTTCTCGGGGTCCCTCTTGCGGATGATGGTGTGTTTGGTTGAGTTGAGCCATTGCGGGTTATAGATTTTGCAGCTTCGTTACAGTTAATAGAGCCCTTGACAGAGGGGGCATTGTCGTTGTTGCTGTTGCTGTTTTGTTCTTTCTCGGAACTCTCTAGTGGCCGACCAGCCATCCATCTCTCTAACCAGCTCCAACCCCATGTCGGGTTGCTTGGATCCATGAACATCGGGTTTCCAGATTTAGAGTTGTTCTTCCAGTTTTGCTGCAAACATGAACATATATGATCATTACAACATTCAAATGAACCACAGATTCAACTTCAATGGATTCAGCATTAGGTTACATCGATCGGAATACCTGATGAGAGTATGCATAAGCCAATGCCCTTTCCCTTCTCATTGTTGCCTCGTACTTGCTTAGCAAATTCGCTTCAACTTTTTCCTTTGATTGAATGCTATCATTCCAATTATCCCCATTCTGAGAGCAGCGACAGTAAAAAAGAGAGAAACTCTTAGCATAAGCAAATCAAACCAAAAATTTATAGTTTCAGGTAGAAACGAAGACACAACTGATTAATAGTGTAAGTAAGCATCAGTTTTGATATAATCAATAATAATGCTCGGGAAACTGAGATATGACTATTAACCCTTTCCAGACTAATAAGCGGAAACCATCCTACAAAATATACCAACCGACTGCTAGGTAACAGAAATCAACTGTTCTTTCTTCTTAGAATTTCTCACCCAGAACAAAGAAGAAGAAAACTGAATCAGATGGATTTGAAAGACAGACCTTCAAGCCAGCTAACTCTTTGGCATGCTTCTGAAGGAGTTGCTTCTGGCGAGCTTGATTCTCTTCTGACATCCTGATTCTCCTGGCTCGGATCTGCGACTGTACACGAGAGAGAGTCTGCATACATTTTAGAGTATTTGCAGCTTGCCGTTTAACAACAGATCCTTCCATCAATAACTTAAGTCTGACCAAACCCCTCATTGCCCTCAGTGCTCTTCTTGCCTGTTTTTTTCAGATATTACACAAGATAAGGTTCTACTCAACAAAAGCAGCTTTCTTCGAACAAAATCAAGAGTCTTGTACAACCTCGTACGAAATTCTGAGGAATCAAAGTTTCTGCAGAATATCAAGCCAATGCAAGAATGGGATTATTATATAAGAAAAAGTGCATACCAGATAGCCTCTAAATATAGTCTGAATCAAGATAGCAGCGGCTTCTTCGTTTGACTTTCCGGCAAATCGAGTAGGTTTAACACGACGAACGACCTCAGGAGCAGATGAAGATGGAACAACAGGAATATCAGTGGCTGTAACATTCACAACATCTGCTGTAGAAGGAGGGGAAACATCCCTGTTCCGTTCAACAATCACTTCAGCTACTCTCACCTCACGAGGAGGAGGAGCAGGAGGAGGAGAAGAAGATTGTCTGACATTATCCGCCACAGGAGGATTAGAGATCACACCATTTTGGCCCTCAGCCAATTTTTGTTTCGACTTCTGATAAAAAAAAACATCAAACATCAAGATGTCAATATACACTGTAACATAGAGTCACATCAATATATAACCAAATTCACAAAATTTGATACCTTTGAATCTGGGCTGAAAGCTTTCTTAACGCTTGAAAACCATTTAGCTTTTTTCCCCATCTCTGTGTAATCCTTCACATAGCAAAAAAGTTGAAACAAATTATTCCAAAGGGAAACTGAATCTACTGATCTTGAAAACAGATGAGTAGCTAAATTACGACAGATCTCGATATCTAGGAGCTAAATTCATCAATTAAACTCAACAATTGGAACTGAAATGACCTCGAATTAGGAAAAGAATGAATCGTACCTATGAGAAGACAGTGACACCAGATCTGGAAGACGAAGAGCTCAAAAAACCTGGAGGAGTCAACCAAAAACCTCGACGCGGTTTCTAAGTGACCTTATCGGAGAAGACGAAAAGGCTAAGAATCGATGAGAGTTTTGGATCTGTGCTGAGGTGCCAAGATAACTTCGTCTCTTCTTTCACATTATCATAATTGCGAATGAAGAAGAGAGAGAGAGAGAGAGAAGACAGATGGATTCAAAGCTGGGTGGAGAGTATTTGTGACGGTGTGTGTTTGTGCGTGAAGCCACTAATTGGGCCGCTTTTGTGGGCCCCACCCTACTCTTCTTTTTGCCCTTTTAATTTACCAGCTTCGTCTCTCTTTTACTCAATTCTTTTTACTTTTTTTTTCCCTATAAACTAATCAATTAGCTTATAGAAAAAGGTAATGATGAGTTTTATTTCCTAAGTTTCATAAACACTGTTTTGTAAAATTTTATCCTATAATATATTTAGATAAAATTAGATTTAAGTATTATTTGGTGCATTTCAAAAATAGTATAATAATTGACATGGTATATTGGTCTGTTTTAATTTTTCTGAAGATGTATGAAAATTTCTTCAAATATCAATAACGTGTAAACTGAAAACTCTATTGGATTTTTTTACCTTTTTCTGAAACTATGTATTTAATGAACTAGATATGGTATCGTAAACAGTGACCATATAAATTTCAAATTAATTTATAAACTTTATCCGGTAAGATCGGTCCTCTACTTTCACCTAATAAAACAAAATCGTTGAAATAAAAGCTTTTATTCGTCTTTTCTTTTTCGATATGGGTTTTTATTCGTCTTTAGTGGGGTAAAATATAACACTGTATATTTTGTCGATGAATATATTTTATTAATCGAATTAAGATCGTATTTTTTTTGTCGTCAAATATCAATTGCTTATCGTATTAATTCATCTGCATAATCCGTATAAAGTATGTGTTTTATACACGCTTACATTACTACAACCGACAAAACATGTGAACAAAATATGTCTATCAGTGAGACAGCCTTTATCATTTTAAATATGCTCTACCAAGCCACCATATACGATACTTAATACTTTCTGGATTTGATAAATCATGAAAATTAGTTGATCATTGTACATGTACACCATATCATATTTTATGCTCAGATCCAACCACACTAGTAAGTAAATCTCCAATGGTTGAAGTTGAACAAACAAATTATTTGACTCATAATATCATGAAGTTCTTATATATGAATTTACAAACATACAATATAAAGCGTGAAGTGAACTCGTTTTATGCAACACCATTTACCTATCAGGACAGTGATTACTGATTAGGGTACTGTAATTTTCTCTATTGTCGTATTATACCAGCACAAAAGCAATTTCCCAATGATTTTTATATAATTTTATTAATTCGCGAAAAGACTTTTGACATACAATGAACTAATAACTGGTTAAAAGAGTGGATTAAGTATTATCTGCCTGAACCATTGACTTTTTTTTTTGAGATAAACCCAAAAGGTTCCTATCGGTGGCCACTGGCCAGCTTGTACCAGTCTTCTTATAATTTTCGTTATTATAAAAAAATAAAACTAAAAATGCATTTATATATGTCCAATCACTCCATGTGGCGTCTTCTCTGTTTCGCTAACCCTTAATTTATAATAAGCTGTTTTCATATATGTATGAGAACTAGCCGTTGGAATTTGATAATTTTAACTAATCATATGATTTGTTGTCGTCCAACATATCATAGTCTGTGTATAAACTGTATTTGTGTATATGAGGATATGCTTCTGATAATTTATAATATTCCAAAATTGGTAGTTGAATTGGGATATGGACATTCCACCTAATGTATAATTCAAACATCTTTGCGAAAAAAACAATATAATTAATTTTAGCCATTATGAAACTTTCTCTCCCCGTCGGACAACTTTGTTTCGGTCTTTGCATTTAGCAAGTGAAATTTATATGTTAAACTAAACAATTTTTTTTAAAACTAAACAAATGTAATCCTACCGTTAGATAAATCATAACTTTTTTTTATGTAGCTAATGAATCGAATCAATTAGATGGCCAATTATTTTAAAAAAATATCTTAGAATAACATTAAAACAAATTTCGTGGACAATTATAGTACACATTCACAAATTTTTAAAAATAACATTAAAATAATTTAAAATTTTAAGTTTGAGTTTAGTATTTTGGGTTTAGAGTTTAATTTTTAGGGTTTAAGATTTATTTTCTAGGCAATTTTGATAATTTTTTTAATCGTTTCTAAAATTAAAAAAAAAAAAATATATTAAAATTATGCTATTTTTGAAAGTTTGAAGATAATGTGTTAAATTTGGAAACAAAACTTATTTTTGTACTATTTATGAGAATTGCCTATTATTTTATTTATACTGAAATTGAAAAATAAATCAGACCTAGCAGAACCAGCAAGACGTAATCTGTTTAATTTTTAATATATTTGAAATCAATACAATTTGGAAAACATAAATAACCAAAATCGAACCGAAAACCCATTTGGCATTATCTGAAATGTAAGTGGGTCATGGAAATAAGGTCAGGGCCGTTAGCGTTTTAAAGATATTTAGCTGAGCCAGTGAGTTTGGTAACGACCCGACATTTAAGTCTTGTCGTTTTGTAACACATAGCAACGATAGAACTTAGAAGATTCCTATATTGGCTAACACGTACGCCTGACTCTCATAAATAACCCCATACTTTTTCTTCCAGTGAATTTAATTGAATAAACAATTTATAACTGTATGTCTTTATCTATAGATTGGTCCAATATATCACCTTCCTGAAATTAATTTTACTACTATTCAACTTTTGTTACTACTTCAGTTCATCTATATTTTTCAGCTCACAAATACAATTTTAAAAAATGTTTATATTAAAAAAAAACATTTCTACAAGGATAAAGGGTGAGGAAAAGAATTAGAGCTAAAAATAAGTAGAAGAGGGTACGATATGATTATAAACTTGAGATCAAGAAAAAAAAGATATGATTATAAACTAGTAATACGGGCAGAAAAAAGGTTGTACACAATTTGGATAACGCATGAGAGTGTTTTTGGGAAATTGAGTTGAAACAAGAACTGAGAACAACATTTAAGTTTTAAGAATTGCAAAGAGAATGGAGAGTTACTGGTTTTTGATCGAACTAGAGATAGGAGTCATTTTATATATTCACCCCAAAATCTAATAAAGAAGCAAACGCAAATCTGGCTTTAGCTTAGAAGGTTCATGATAACCTAGTTCTATGTTTCCTTCAAGACATCATATAGTTTTTGAAATTGTCCAACCAACCAACCATGTGTTGATCTAAGGTAATATATATAGCTTCTTACACCATTGGACCACAGAAGATAATCTGTTCTTAGTAATGGCTTATAGTACTTTTTGATGGGTTTAGATTTTTTACCTCATTGCTCAATGCTAGGATTCTGAATCAGATAGTGAGCGTTGTGTAAGAGGGAAGTAGTCTCCTCGTTAGATGCATCAAGCAAACGCAAATCCTTGATCTCCTCCTGCCATTTCTCAACATGTTCCTTGTGTATCCTGTTTCATATATGTGAATGGTGATACTAATGTGAATGTATAAACATCTCAATCATGATACACACAGAAACATTATAGAGTCTCTTCAATCTCACATGATCAAGCGTTCTTCGAATTCGTTACTGAGTTCCTTAAACATTGTCTTCCCAGTTTCCAGCAAGTTAGAAACCTACCACAAGAAGAAGCATCAACTGATGAACATATTCTTCCTAAACTTAAGCAATCAGGGAAATGATCAGAGGTTACAGTTTGTGTGAAGCTCTCAATCTTATCGAGAATTTGAGCAATGTTAAGTTCCATCTCATCAGAAGCAACAAGTTTCGTCTCAGTTTCTTCATTCTCAATGGTATTATCAAGGCTAATTCCATCTCTCGAATCACCTTTTCCCTCTTCATCCTATCAAAATTCCACAGGACAAAATCAAAAATCTGATCCACCACAAAATCATCATCACCAGATCAATGACAAATTCAAAAAGAAAAAAAAAAACTTACAGATGCTCTCATGCGTTTCCGAAATCCTCCATTCCCTGCGTCGTCTTCCATCTCAGTGTTCATCAAAACTGCATTAATTCGAAACCGATGCTCATGAACTTCGGATTCCGAGTTTTATGAACGCAGAAATGTAACGATTACTACATCACGAACAGATTTCGAATTAGGTTTTCTACTCGATGCGATTGAATCTACTATCTAAAGCATCGGAATAGATTCCGATTCCAAAATCTAAAACTGTACGGTTACAACCCGAACAATCTAGCTGAAGAATCTACAATAGAATCGGAGAAACTAGATCGAGATCGACAAAAAAAAACTTTAGAAATGGATTATTAGAGAACTTACGCGATGAAGATCGAAGAATTGCTCCGTATGAATTCGAGAGAAGATGAACAAGTTTGAGAGAGAGTGAGTGTGGGATAATGAGGAAGAAGAGCCAATTTGAATAAGCGTTATTTCTAGGACGAATATTTTAACTGTTATTAGATTCTAATGAAATTTCAGTGTCTATGTAATTTTGTTTATGACTTGTATTGTCTTTGTTTCATAATCATCACTAATTATGCTTATACAATGCTAATGGCGTTTTAAGTACGGTGGAGTGAATCAAGAATCAAAGCAATCTAAAGAACTCACATAGTGCGATTTGATATAAAGCCGAGTAATCCGAACATATACCGTTTACAAAAAAAAAAACAGAAACAAAATATTCACCTAACAAGATATTAATCGTTTTGCTCTAGCTCCTCAAAAAAAGTTGAAAACTCCGAGACAAAACCAAAAACAATACACCGGAGGATCGATAAGATATACCTTAAACTAGCTTAACTTGAGAGTGAGCAACTTCAACTTCACTTCTTCTAGCTCTGTGTTCACTGCATCGGGAAAGGTTGTTCAAGACTTGTTATAATCATCCCGCGACCTTTTAACGGGAAGCTGAACTGATACATATTCATCTGATGATGATGACGACGATGATGACAATAGATGATTTACTTTTGATGACTTTGGTCCATCGGGTTGTTGTTCTTGTTTTATATCAACAGGCCATTGAGGGATTATGTTGCTCTTTCTTGGAGGAGGATTATCATTTTCAGCATCACTCTCGTCACTGATCACAATCGCATCTGCACACAACAGAGAAGATTCTTACAAGAGAGAGTCACATAGCTCTAATCAAACATATCAAAAACATACATACGTACCTGTTGCAGTGTTATTCACATTATGATCATCCACCATAAAAACCTCATTCTTGACAGTCACATTATGATCATCCAATACAATAACCTCATTCTTGATAGTCACATTAGGATCATCCACATCATTCTTGAAAGCCACATCGTTCCCTCCTAGACCGGTGAGATTCTCAGCATCAAAGAGCGATTTCAAGTATGAACATTCCAATTCAGCCATGCCAAATCTATCTTTTAATTCACCGTACTTGTTCACCATCATCTTCAGCTCCTCCGCTTCTTTCTCTTTCGCAATCAAGATCTCCTGATTCTTAATCCTCAAATCATTGATCATGGCCTCTTTCTCACTCTCCATTCTCTTCATCTCCTTCATATAAGCCACCTTCTCACTTCTCTCTTTCTCTAAATCCTTGAGCAAGCGTTGATTTTTCGCATCAAGCTCCTTAGTTTGGTTCTGAAGATGCAACTTCATTATCTCATTCAATTCATTCACCTGCTTAAAACTTTCCTCTAGGCTTTTGTAATCTTTTTCCAGATTCTCATGATTCTCCTTGAGAATTTCATGTTTTGTCGCCAAAATTCCCTCTTGAGCAAACACATTGCTTATTCCAGCAGTATCAACCGACGAGATCTTGTTCTTACCCGATTTGTCGGAACGAGCTGATGATTTTCCAGTCATGACTTCGAAACCCTAAAAAACCTGGATCAACCAACACAAAAAGCGTCAAGCTTTTTCTACAATCTTGCTAAAATGTTAAAAATTTCACAGATTCTGAAGAAACCCTAAAACCCAAATTCGTTCTAAGCTTCACCGAAAGAAGAACACACAAAAAAAAACAATCTCGGATCTCCAGAAGCTAAACAAAAATGTACAACGAAAGACAAAAAAATAGAAAGAGAAAAATCTTACCCAGAATTTTTTTTCCTGAATTTCTTCTTCTTCTTCAAATGACCAAGAAGAGAGAAACAGCAAAAGGAAAATGGAAAAGTAGCAGCTACAGAAGGAAAAAGCAAATCCCTAGAAGCAGGGAAAATGAAGCGGGAATGCGAAAGGACAACATGTTCATGATCAAATTAATATATTTGTTTATTGTTAATCTCACTTAAACAAATTGATTAAGCTAGTCATAAACTTTTAACAACTAAATTTCGTTGGTTTTGGTTTGAATTTCAAATAAATTACCACCATATTTAAAAATCATAATTACATTAATTGGATTTTGCCCCAAAAAGAAAAAGAAAAAATACATTAATTGGATTTGCAAATCCATGAAATTTTTTGATGATGCTATTGAAGTGACAAGGTGATACGACACAATAAAATGGAATCAACAAAAGGGAACAACACCTTCTACACCAATAACAAAAGAGGGTTAACCATTTTCTGTTTTCGCTTCCTTTAGCACTCGTGGGCCTGCTTGTAACACATGCAAAAATCCCAAATGGTGAGACAAAACTGTATTACAAGTTACAACAACAACCCAAAGAGGAACCAAAACCTAAAAAGATGTCTACTCTCTATTTCTCTCCCACACTCTCTTTCCTTGCAAGCAAAAGCTACGATGACTGGTTTCCTTTGATTCCATCATCCGACTTTCTCTGTATTTCCCACGCTAAAATCTGAGGCGATCTCATTCATCAATTCCATAATCTTCACCAAAGTATTTATCCACAAGACTGTTCGCCATGACTCTCAGCTCTTCGTTTTCATGGAACTGGAACCTTTCCATTGCATCAATACCGTCTTCTCCTTCCACAAGCTTTGGACCTTCCCCGTTTGGCATTCCTCTTAAAACCTAACCACCCAGAAACCAAAACCCATCAGGATAGCCCTGGATCCAAAAATGACTATGGAACATAGAAGCAAACTCGGGTTTCATTGAGCTTCGAAGACCATTTAGTTATTTGCTTACCAGCTCAATGAACTGAAGACCAAGCCTAGAAGCCTCAATATCAGGAGATCTGAGCAGCTCAATAAAACCTTGGAGGCAACCGCCACTGACAATGGACACTAAGTGCTCCTGGATTATCCTTGGTTTTGTATCTCCTTCTGCAGATTCTACACACAGATTTCCCAAGACATAGGCAACTTCTTTTCTTATATCGAAGGGTGATGTGGAAAGAAGCCGTAGCAATAATGGCATTACTTCAGTAAAATGTATCATTCTCTTGTGTTCAATAGATCCCGCAGCTATATTAGATAATACCCACGCAGCTTCCTACAGAATCGAGTTTAGTGATAAAAGCTTCATATAATTGTAAAAAACGAAGTGGGTATGTGATACTGACCTTCTTTAGAACACGGTGCTCGCTTCTTAAGCACTTTGCAAGCACACCAATGATACTTTCTGATATTTGATTTGCAATATGAGTATCTTGAACAATATATATGATTAAGGTAATGGTGTTTAACCCGGAAAAGATAACAGATACTAGCCTTTAGAGTTCTGTTCACGGATAAGAATGGTTAATATTGCTTTGGGATCAACAGCGACAAAGTTGCCCAAACTTCGTAGAACCTGGATTCAAACCTATTTTTTAGAGATAATCAAGAATGCAACAATTGAAAAATAACTATCATATAGTTAGGACCTGGAAGCAATGACTTGAATAGCATAATATGTGGTAATATATGAACTAGAATCCTGTTTCTTTTGGACAATAAGGTCTGTTCGAAAGTTACCGGGATGAGAAGTTGTAGACTACTTGAGGTTGCTAATCTTTCAATAAGTAGTTGAAGAATGCCTCCCTTCAAGAGCATACTTGTAGCGATATCTGAGAGGGCAGATAGGTAAACAACGATCCATGCAATTTCCGTGGCAGTTTCTTCATCCCTGAATCCAACAATCAATAATATTTGATCAAATTATCAACCAAAATTGAACAATAGAAGTATCGATGGCATAAAAAGACCCGTACAAGCAAGACACCACAACATGCTAGGAAGTTGTTGAAATTAAGAGAGATGTAACTTTGCTCACGTTTTCTTCAAGTGTCGAAGAATTGCGTCCAGTATCCCATCGACTTTAACAAGTTGTGCTGCCGCCTTTGGCTCAGGTCCCTATATAAAGGCATAGTGAAATTTGGTAAGTAACAAAGGCTAGTAAATAATAACCAATGTGATCAAATGCGCGCCACGTGTTATTCCACACCTTAATCAGATTTGACAATGCCCATGCAGCTGTTCTTACTGTTGAACCCTTGTTAGGATAAATCATACGTGCAAGAGGTGGCAAAGCCCCTTGAGACAAAAGTAAATTTCTCAAATCTTCTCCTTCACCCGCAACGTTACCAATTGCCCATGCACACTGCTCAGCCACAGGTGCCGAGCTCTTTTCTGAATATAAACTTAGAAGCATATGAGATTTAATACAACAAAAACAATAGAGTAATAACAAACTTGGTTGACCAGTACAAACCTCCAAGGTGAGCAATGAGCAACGGCAGTGCAGGTAATAGAGCTTTTGTTTCTTCAGGTTTTCCAGCAGCGATGTTTGTGAGACACCAAGCTGACTCAAGTAACTGCAGTTAGACAGAACTGGGATCAAAAGATTACAAACTTCCTTATTTGTCTTATTTCAATGCATATGACAATCTTACAATATCCAAAATCTACAATAAAGTGCTTGGCAAACATATAAGAAAATAAATGCAATAACAAAGGGATAGCATTAAAGCATATATAAAGCAAATGTAGGAAACCTGTTCGTCGGGAGAGCCAAATGAAAGACACTGCACAAGTAAAGGTATTGCACCAGCGCTGAGGGCAGCTTCAACAGGAGGTAACTCTGATTTTGACAGTAAACGCCTGAGTTCCCGAAGAGCAGTCACCCTCTTCTGCATTGCACCTTTTCCCCTGAAAATTGAGCAAGAAGATGATAAGTAGATATCAGACAGAATTCACGAACAATACCCAAGATAGTGAAGAAAACGAAGAGAATGACAAACTAGATCAATTCCTAAGCTTTCTAGTTTCAACAAGTTGACAGATTCACTAACTGATATTGAACAGCAGACTTGAGCTCTTCCACGGCTTTACTGGCTTGAGCCTCCAATATTGTCTGCTCTTCATCAATCATCATCTCATTCTCAACAAGAGTATCCTCAACATCGCCATTAGTACCCGCCCTACAAAGCCGCTTTGCCCTAACCAGTAATTCCCTTCTTTCCTTGGCAACCGTAACAGCTTGTTGCCGTCTTCTTTGTCCCGCAACATTCCCAACTACAAACCGCCATATCCAGAAATACAATCAAATCCATGTCACCATTTGAAAAGTCCAATCGTTCTGCAAGTTTATATAGATGAGCAAAAAAGCTGTACTGTCCTAAACTAATCAATATACATGAAAATCAATACTACGATGTGATGTGCACAACCTGACAATAAACCATGGAGTATCTAAACTTCTTCTTATCCTAATCACCACCTAACCTAATTTTCTCGGGAAGCAAACAAAGAACACTCTTTCATCAGTAACACTGACACTACTCAGTTGCCAAATCAAACTCGAGGGTTTACGGTAATACCCAGAACGAAAATCACCTGAAGACTTTATTGGGTCTCTTCGATTAGACGCGGAGCCATCATCTGCCATTAGAGAAGCTTAAGCACTGCTAGTTTCTTCGAGAGTAGGGTTTGATTCAGTAATTTCACCCGAGAATTTTTTCGATTACGAAACAACCAATAGGGAGGATTTAGTTTTACTAATTTCGCCGCAAACGAGTTGGATAATTTGGATCCGTTCCCTCGCGCCCGCCCGCCCAGCAAAATAGAAAATGAACACGAAAATTTCGCCGACTCGTATTTGTTTTCTAATTTCACATTAGCCCCTAGTATTTTCAAGTATACAATGAATAGCCCATTTAACTTTATTATCGATCTCGAAAGCTATATAATGGATCAACGATCGTGGTTTCACGAACTTTTTGACATTTGCCGACGTTGCAAACTACACACATGACGTGGCGATTCCTCATTTGTCGCTTACGTACACCGTAATCTAATGTGATGCATGTGAATATCACTCCTTTTTCAGTAAACACGTGTCACGCATCCACATGATTCTCTTCCCTGAACATGTTGATTTCACCGTCTGGCCTTTTCTCACCCATTTTTCCCGTCACTTTCTCAGCTCATTTTCTCGAGAAAAAAAAAAGGAAGAAGACGAAAGACGAAACCTGAAACCAAAGCCAAAATTCTCTCGATTAACAAAAATTCCTTTGGATCTATCGTCAATGGACCTCCTACCTCAGCAACTCAAGGCCGTAACTCTAACACACGTTCGGTACCGTCCCGGAGATCAGCTCGGGCATTTCCTCGCCTGGATCTCTCTCGTCCCTGTCTTCATCAGCCTCGGTGGATTCGTCTCTCATTTCCTATTCCGGCGTGAGCTTCAAGGGATCTTCTTCGGTATAGGTCTCGTGATCTCGCAATTCATCAACGAGTTTATTAAGACATCCGTAGAACAAGCTCGTCCCGAGACTTGTACGTTGCTCGAAGCTTGCGATTCACACGGATGGCCATCAAGCCACTCGCAATTCATGTTCTTCTTCGCTACCTATTTCAGTTTGATGGGATGTAAAGGAATTGGGTTCTGGTTTGGGTTAAGAAGCAGATGGATTCTGAATCTTCTCCATTGGTCTCTTGCTGTTGTTACGATGTATTCTAGGGTTTATTTAGGTTACCACACGGTGGCGCAGGTTTTCGCCGGCGCGACGCTTGGGGCTGTTGTTGGTGCGAGTTGGTTCTGGGTGGTGAATTCTGTGTTGTATCCATTATTTCCGGTGATTGAGGAGAGTGCATTAGGGAGATGGCTCTATGTTAAGGATACTTCACATATTCCTGATGTGTTGAAGTTTGAATATGACAATGCAAGAGCTGCTAGGAAGGATATGGATTCTGCTAAGTCTGATTAAATTGGCTAATTTGATTTTGGGTAAGTTGAAATTTCTTCATTGTTTCATTGATTTGGATCTGATTATGTCTTAGGATAAGCATATGGGAATCAACTTTAGCTTTTGATACTTTAATGTAGCTCAAGAATAAAATGTAGTGACTCTTACTACTGCCGTATTTAAAATTCTAAAGTTAACAGAGAAATGTGGATCTGATTTTTCATTGATTCCTAAACTGGTTTTAGCTGTCTTAATGCAAATCAAGTAATGTTCTTGGTATATATTGCCATTTGTTAAAGTTATTTTTGTCATGGTATTGGTTGGTGGCTATGGTGGATGCTCTAATTATTGGACTTTTTGCGATCTTGATTGATAAAAAGGACATCTTGATACTGTTTTGTCTTGTTTTGCTATAGGAGTAAGGTAGTCACAGTTATGTATGTGTACCACTGTAGCATTAGAAAATACAGGAAGAACAATGTGTGGATAAAGTAAAACCAGTTCAAGTCATTCTTCTTGGGAGTTCATTAGCTGTTCTGCTCATCCTTCATAACATTTAATCCATCTTTGCATTGCTTAATGCCGCCGACGAATGCAGTTCTGATTGAGTGTCTTGTCTTCGTTTTTTTCCACAAACACATCTCATTTGCTTCATCCGTTGCAGGTCGAGAACTCGGGAAAGCTTTGTATAACGGCCTTGTTATCCTTTTTTGAATTACATTATCAGGAATCGCAAGGAGATGGTAGATTCCATTTATGCCATTGTTCTAAGACTTTTATGACATTGGTGAGATTAGCTGCTCATCTGAACATCTCACAAGAAGAACCTTCTTCACACTTATTCAATGATCTTTGCATCTTTTTTTTCCTTTTTGTATTCACTTATATCTATTGAATGAAACAGTTTCGTAAATTAAAGAAAAAAGTTATTGGTCTGTGGTTTTGGGGATTCAATACAAGTTTCCTATAGCTTTTAAATAATTCCCGAGTTGTTTAATAAACACACTTCCCCGACAAGAAGAATAAAAAACTTTTCCAACATACATATGCCTTTCCTCTCCTTGTTGCCCAGACATGAAATGAGGCAGAAATCGTGCCCAGACCATAGCATTGTGGCGCTTAGTTAATTGTAACTATGTGCACGTTGCTTGGTATAAGCGGATGGTTCGCTTGCATCATCTGAAACTTCAAATTTGACTCCAGCAGCTCATCGCATGTTGGATTCCAAAATACATTTGCTTTAGCAGCGTTTGTCCCGGACACTTTGGTGTGACAAGCATTGAAGTAACTTTAGGTTTGAATATTCGCCGAACTTCTTGGCACCGATCTTCTCTTTGAGTTCTTGTTCCCAGTAACAAAACAGAAAAGCTCACTCATAACCAAGCTGTGTTGAACAATTATGTTATGAAAACTAAAACATGATGCTAAAACATTAAAAATTTAACCATACCTGAGGATCGACACGCAGCAGTACATTGACCTGCTTACCGGCAATTCTTGAAGGCTATTCAAGTCAAACTCACTAACAACATTTACGGATACACCTTCTTGAGCAGTTAGGAACATTTCCATTGAAAATGCACGTATACAGCAAAGACAATGAAAAATCTGATTTGATCAATCATAAGCACATTTGCTAATTAAAGGTGAACAAGTTGTAATCATGAAAACTGGTAAATAAGAGTCAAACTAACCGAATCATGTTCCTGGCTGATAAGAAAACCCTTAACCATTCAGCAGCATGTTACCGTTACGTCATAGAAACATACCAAAGTAAAAAGAAAGGGGATGAATTTGAAATATTTGCTAATTGAAGGAGACCAAGTTGTTATCATGAAAACAAACAAGGCTGAATCCTATATTAAATAATCATTAGTGATTGAGCATACCGATATAGCTTGGTCATTGCAGCCATGGAAGACCTGCAATAGTATCATGCTTTAGAACAAATAAAGATGACAACAAATTCCAAAATAATGTGCTAGAGCAAAAAAGAAAAATAAAAGGCACTTACATTGTTATATTGGCCCATGCCGAGACAAGGTTCAGCAAAACCCTATACTAGACCCCAACATATATGAATCAAACGATTATAACCTGAGCGTAGATGGCTGGCTCTCTCAGGCTGAGATCGGTAATCCTTTAGTCGATCAGAATCATAACTGTAATTGAGAGAATCAGAGACAAGGAAGGGGACGAACAAAAGTGTAAGAGAGATTGTGTTGTAGTTCGCGCAGTGACAATATGGGAGAGAAACGAAACTCTCGTATCATATATATACATATAGAAGCACCTGAAATTGTAGTTCACCACTCCGATTCTCCCAGCGATATGAAACTAGCCCAATATGATTCAATACATGGTGCGACAGATTCTACTAGTAAAGTTGCAAAACATAGAGAAGCTTACTACTACTGGGACAATTTTTCTACAGGCAATATCGATCTATTGCCTACAATTTTGCTATAGGATAATTTGGTTGCACATTCACAATGTTGGATTATGGATAAGTTTTCAACGTTTAGGAGCATATGAAGATGCCTAAAGAGTCTCTCTGTGGAATATGGAAACTTGAAGTTGCCAACTAGTTTTGACAAATGGTTCTTGTTATGTTTCAAAGCTTTTCTTTTTCTTTTTAGTAGAGATCTATGTCTCTGTAGTCACTTACTTTTTGTTGTGCTTTTGTTATTCTTTTGCTAGAGTCTTATCTCTTGCCGAACTCCCCGTGGTGTTACTTTTCCAGAATTCAATATCGAAGCTTTGACTGTTGACACGATGATTGATCGATCTGCTATTCCTGCTTTAGCAATGCTGCTATAATGTTGGATGGTATTTGGTAAGGATGCAAAGTCAAAACATGTGGCTTCGTTCATAAAACTTGTGATGGGAAACACAAAGACATTAGAGAAGATGGTTTTACAGTTTGGAGATTACCTTGATGCAACAGGATTGAAGAGCTGTGTCAAATGGTTCCAACTTTTTCTGACAACAATGTTGAAATTGTGATTAAGCAAGACGATCTTAAACAGTATTAGCTTATTGATTCTATGGACCGTAGATGCCTTAATACCTTTGATTGAATAATGCGTCTGCAAACTGCTAATCTACTTGCTTGCGACTCACGCATACTTTGTTTTGTTTTTGTGATTATTCCGAGTTCTTGAAAGTCCTTGACATGAATATTGTAGAGCTTTAGGTTTCTGTGTTCACACTGAAGAGAACAATAGTTATTATAGCCTTGTAGGTTAGTCTCCGTGTGATTGTCGTTTTTGCTGTGTCTTCACTGATCAATACACGCAAAAGGCAAAACTTTTCTCCGTCTAAAGCGGATCTCTAAACTTACGATTTCTGTAGAAACTTAAGGTCTCTCATACACACACACATGTGGTGAAAAGTGATATTTGAAGCATTGTTTGAAAATTAATACTTAAAGTTTCTAATCAGACAAATAAAATGAGTCAAAAAGGAAAAATCTTTTTTTAAGGGTTGAATTTTGGGTCTATATCATGCTTTTGCTTTAGTTTGATTTATTTGTCTTGGTATGGTTTTTGGTTTATTCCATTCACGAAGATTATAATTTGAAGAGAAATAAGGGGTTCAATCTGGTCCTCCTCAATGCGAAGAAACGACTTTGAATGTTTCCATGAATGAAATATAGAAACCAACCAAAAACTTGAAATGTTTAGAATTATATCAGTTTAGTTGGATTGGATTGAATAACCACATAAAAATTATCTTTGGTGTATTCCATTTTCCCATTCGTTATTTTTGTTTAGGTTATATGTGGCTAAAAAGGAATATATTTGCTTCCATTTGATTTATTTTTTCCTTGAAAACAATCAATAAATGTATTTTGAGTTGATATTTTTTATGGGTTTAGTGAGAATATTGGTAGTGGGAGACAAGAGTTGATATGGAGAGTTGATTGTTGCTTTTGTTTGTCCAAAAAGATTTCCACTTTATGTTTTAGTCATTTCCAAATCATAACATCAAAAGCGAGGTCAAATTCATACTTCATATGTCCTAAATTTTTTTCAAGGATTCTGCTTTTAGACCCTCAACTTCTAGTGATCTCTTATTATTATTGGCCAATATATTGCAATCTTTTTGGAATAGGGTCCATATTTTTAATCCATATAGAAAAATCTTTCAAAAGTTTTGATTACATATTTTATAATATCGTCTTTAAGTTTATTGTTTAGAAAAACGTTACATCTAGAGATTGTAGATTTACATATGTAGATCCATCATATGTATTATCGCTGAATTATCCTAAACATGTGTGTGTAATCTTTTGGTTTTAATAGAACAAGTCACAAAAAAATTAAATCAAAATTTGTGGACATGAAAATTTTGAAATGTACTCATATTTCTTTTGGATAGAAGTATCCTTCCAAAAACAAAGTCTTGTTTGTGTAGAAAGATGTTACACTTCACAAATGACTGATAACGTGATATATGAAGAAAAGGAAGAAAATGTTACATATCAATCATTTGAGTCTTTTTTTTTTTTTCGGGTGATTTCATACGAGTGACCTAATTATAAGAATCGAAAAGGGATTTTGTTCATACTCAACAAAACGACAAGAATGATTAAACTAAGAAATGTAGATTAAATTTTTCTATAAGATTCGTTTCAAAGCAGTCAAAGTCTCACAAAGAAGATTAATAAAAAGAAGAACTAAAGTATATTGAGTAAGTTTTTTGGTTGGAATCTTAAAGAGTAAGTAGTTGGGTTTACCCATATATGCACTTATTAATCTATCTATAATAGGGAACCACAAAAATGTTAAAAAATCAAAAGTAGATTAAGAAGTTAATCTCCACAATAAGTAAACGTTACAATAAATTAAGTAAAGAATACATTAAACAACCTATAAAGTGATATCATAAGGACCCTAAAATCTATACGTCCGTTGTGGACAATGGAAAAAAAAAAAAAACATTTAAAAAGAAAAGAAATGTTTTATTTAAAAACCATTAATAAAATAAAACAAAAAACGTAAAAAAAAAAAACCAAGTGAAGACAAAACGAAACCAGGCCACAGTGAGAAGAGAAGAGAAGAGGAAAGAGAAAGAGCGAGAGTAAGGGAAGAAGAAGATGATGATTTCTCGGAGACCCGTTTCGAGTCCGGGTCGGGTCGAGAAATATCCACCGCCTTTTATGGGGTTTCTGAGGAGTAAAAGTAACGGCGGAAGTACAAGCAGAAGTAGAAGCCGAAGCAGAGGAAGGTCACGCGCGAGTCCTCTCTTCGTTCGCCGGAATAAATCCGCTGCGGCGGTTACTCAAGAACCGTCGTCACCTAAAGTTACTTGCATGGGTCAAGTCCGAGTCAACCGATCGAAGCCCAAAATTAAACTCGAATCTCGAGATAACCCGACCCGACGACGATGTAAGTGGATCCGAAACGCGTCGTTTTGTGACAAATTCGCCGGGAAAATCAAAACGTTGTCGTTTTGGCCTAAATGGAGATTGTTTTCGTTTCCGTGTTCTCGTCGGAATTTGAAGGAGAAAGATTCTCCGATAAGCCAATTAGATCGTCCGGCGACGGAATCAGTCGAAGAAATCGAAGAAGAAGAAGGGGGAAAATTCGAAATCCCTAAATTATTTGTGTCTCCGGCTACTACGCCGCCGATAAACGCACTTTTGTTGACGAGAAGCAGATCTGCCCCGTACAGATCGTCGTCGTTGGCTTTTAGATTCTGGGAAGAAAATAACCAACGAGAAGCTGAATCACAGCAAAATGTGCGATCAGAGAAAACTGAATCGGAAGTTCCCACCGAGCAAATCAATGGTGTTTACGAGTCGTCGGAGAATGTTGATCGAAATGAAGTAGAGTTAACGGAGTTAGGGTTTGTACGACGGCCGGTGTTGACAAGGAGCAAATCGGAGCCGTCTAGGATCGGCGAGAAGATGATGGTGTTGCTTCCAGATGAAGAAGAAGGTTAGGTAGGGTTTAGGTCACTCACGTGATTAGTTAATTTCACTAATTTTTAATTAATCGTTTTAATTGTCATTTTTTAGGATTAAATTGACTTGTGTTTAGATATAGAGGAAAACAATTTGTAATTGTATAGTAGATTTGTATCCATCCACACATATAGCGTAAGGTGTAGGTATGTATGTCTGGCATTAAAAAAAAATGTTTAACAATACATTTTATAAAAATATTTTCAAATTATAAATTTACATTATCTGTTTCATTCCATATAATTTGTGTGCTATTTAAATTCCCGCAATCAAACAAACACACAACTTTTTCTGGTTGCTAGAGCAATTTAAAACAAAAGTTACACATTCGATAATTAAACCGTATTATAAACCTTGAGAGTGTTTTACGATGTTAAAGCAGGATGTATATTGGTGTGTTGTTGAACAAAATAAACAAGCTTATTCTGGCCCAACTTTTAGATGGGCTTATTTTTTTGTAGGCCATTTGTTCGGTACTGTGACCAATTGAAGACCCAAAATGTAAAAGCAAATAATCCAGGATTGACCTTCGATATATATATAACACACATTATATATAATTGATCCATATATATTTATAATGCAGAGTATGATTATATGAAATTAAAATAAAAAAGATGGGTGGGTGTGAAAATGAAAGGAGACGTGCCTTAAGAAAAAAACACAGCCATGAAATAGCTGTGGAGATGGATATGGACCCATTACAATTTATGATTTATGAATAAGAACCAAGAAGGTGTTAGACAAAATCATTTATGGAGTTCTCACACCCACACTTATAATATGTATATGTATGATACAAAATATATCACTTGACTTCCCCAAGACTGAGACATCTCTCACCGATCGATATTCTTGAAAATTCAACTTTTTTTTGTTTGCGATTTTAGTATCTCATTTTATGAAACCAAAAATGATGATCTTCAAAACGGGTGTGATTGGACTGTTCGGGTTTGGATGGTTTTTTACTTATGTTCGTCCATCTGTTAATTCGAATAAAAATGAATTAAATCTGGTTCTTTTCGCATTTCAGTACGGTGTAAAGCAACAAATTATGGAAAAAACATTTTGAATTTTCACTTAAGAAGTCCGAAGGTTTTCTTTTTAAAACTATGAGACTCTCCAAAGGTCAAGCATATACATTGGAATGTACGGATGTACTTGGGTTATATAAATTATACTATAATATTCAGTAATGATATAAAGTTTTCAAAAGCTAGTTGTTGGTCCAATTTGTACGCATCCATTGTTTATAGGATCGGATGGTATCTGTATATGCTTTTGCGCGATATGTTTGTTGAATTATAAATTTTTAGCCTTTTTTAAGTTATTCGTAAATGTAAATACAAATATAAATAAAAAACATAAATTCTCATTTCATTTGTGTCTACACTAACTAACCAAATAGTGTGAAAAACACTAATTAGTATGCTTGTTATATATAAAAAAAAAAGTATGCTTGTTATAATCAAATATACACATTAAATATATTAACATATTGGAAGTTTCTTTACTCTAGTAGTTGACTAAATGTTTTATTAATATTTGAGGTTCGAATCCCATAGAATGCAATTTCTTATATGTTAATAGTGCAAAGTTTATTGGATATAGAAAAGTATTGTAAACAGAATCTTCTGTTGTGGTCTCGTGTGTTATAGGAAAAGTTTGTCTATTGTAAAATATATCGTACATGCAAAACTTTTTTAAATTTCTTTTTTCTGAATATGTCGTAAATCAAATAAAAACGAAAATACAAAAAAAAAACAAATCTTTTCTGAATTTCTCTTTTCTCAAATTCTAACATCGTCTTACATATTTTAGTAAGTAAATATATTTTTCATAGGGTCAATATTATCATCCTAATTTCGACACATATAGTACTTGTATACCATTATTATTAATAAAAAAAGGAATATAATAGATTGATAATATATATTTTGGGTGCACGATCCATCCATCGACCGACTTGAAATAAATGGAAAGGTAGAGAGTACAGAGATGTACAGTTGTAAGACATTAGTGGGGGATAGAGGAAGCATATAACATTAACATCTCCTCATTCAATTTTTTCATTAAACTCAATATATAATATTTCAACTTCATACCAGCGATTTCTTCAATCAATAATGTTTATACAGACGATTTTTAAAAATATATCTGTATATATATCACCGCCAAAATACAATAACTGTGAATGGAATGTACGCACCGGTTTTTCTAACGACATTTTCTAAAACGAAATTGAATATTATAAACTTTATTTTCTATGCCGGTTTTTGTACTGTGATATATATATAAAACTCTTAGAAACAAATGAACAGTACAATTGTTCAATAAATACGTTTGGATGCAAAAAGAAATGAGTAGATTGGAACACGAATTCAGCTTGGAAGCCATGAGACTGAAAGCTAATATTGTCCCTCACACATGAACTTGTCTCTTATTTTTCCCTTTTAAGTTAATTTTTTTATGAACGATCGTGAAAAACAATTAATAATGGTCCAGTCTTTTTTACCGTCCATAATCCCTCTTGTCCATCTTACGAACACAAAGAGCACACTGTTCAAGGTTTCAGATGAGTAGGATATAAATTCAATAATACGAATGACGTAATTAAACATGATTCAGATGAGTATGTGGAAAGTCCTAATTTTGCTAAACGTATTTTTTAAAACGGACACACTGTTGGTAACTTTTTGCAACGTAAATCTAATATATTGTTCCATTTTCAGTTGATCACCTGGTATAATTTTATTTTTTCTATTAATAGTATATGTTGTACTCGAAAAAATCTAATTATTCACAATAGACAGTATAGCTAATTAAGTTTTTGGCGATTGAATACAAAGACATTTTTACTTATCTATTTTAATTATTTTTAGTAAATAAAAACATGACACGTTTTTCAGTCCACGTTATATATAAATAAGGCCATCATGTACCCGAAATATTACCATTCAAAACAAAAACACTGATTGTGTTTGTCATTAAAAAAAAAAAAGAAACAGAAGAAGCGAAAAATTTGAGACACTCAAAACTTCTGATAGTTTATAGATAATAAAAATGAAATCGACCGTCATGATTTTCCTCATCATCTACCTCCTCCTTGCCGTGACTTGCTTCGCTAAAGGTACTTTTGTTCTTTGTTCTTTAAAACCCTTAATTATGATATATTATTATTTGTATTAAGTCGTTGTACTTTAAATCATAATTCAGGATCGGAGCAAACGGATTCAGAGGTGTACGAGATCGATTACAGGGGGCCGGAGACTCATAATTCTAGACCTCCGCCGGAGACTGTGCACGGCAAGCCACCGTACATCCACCATAAAACCTCCGCCGCTGGATCGGCCGGTGCTCATGTAGGAGGAAAGAGTAAGTTGTGATATCCGCCTTCGTATCTACTCATATACTGTAGTTTTTATTTATTTATGGCAGTTAGGTAAAATATCAGTCTGAGTTTTTTTTTTACAGAAAAGGTAAACAACAATCATTTAATGATATGTGTATTATTAAATGATATCATTTCTTCTTCTTCTTCTTCTTCTTCTTCTTCTTCTTCTTCTTCTTCTTCTTCTTCTTCTTCTTCTTCTATAATGGTGACTAAAACATGAAGGATTAATTAACTAATTAGGGTTGTGTACATTGAGACTAAGGGAAAATAATCAGAAGAAATGTGAAATATATGATAATACGAGTTGATTACATGGAATTGAGCTCATGCTAATATTTAATAAACATGTCATGAATTTGTTTCCCTTGTATTTTGAGATATGTTCTCTTCTCTCCATTTATCAGACTAGAAGAGAGAGACCTGTTCCAAGGAGAAGAGAGATGACGCAGAAGCTTCAAGTTAAATTAAAGAGGAAGTATACGAGAGTTGTGATATTTATGAGTAATGATGTGGGTACAGAGTTATATGTACCTTAATACATATTTACCATATGATCATTGATGTGAGATCAGTACTGTTAGTGTGAACAACACACTACTCTCCTGATGTTATGTCCGGTCTTTTCTATTATTTTTTCTTCATGCACCGTTAATTATATATCATTTTTTTCGGTCTAAATCTTTGGAACTAAATTCAGAATAATGTGTCACCTTATTTAACTATTTGTTTTAGTAGCCATGGATCTCAGATATTTGAACCCTATCTATTCCATTTGGGCTGTTCATGGGCAAGAAGTACGAATGAGTATGGGAAAACGATAGATAAATAAAAATATTTTAACTCCTCATATACAAGATGTTTTGGATGTTGCCATGTTGGTAATACAAAAAAAGTCTATTATATAATCTATTTTGTATATATGCTGGTATTACAAATAAGTTTATTATATATAATATTTTGTATCTATCCGCTCCTGTAAGTTCATTATACTGGCGTTATACACTAGTAGACATTATTATTTTCTATCTTAAGAAATTAGAACCCTCCAACTCCAAGCATGCAAGGTACCAAACTGCCAAGGTCTGAGACAATTCAAACTCATTGTTTTGTATTTGTTTATACGCAAGATGTATAGAAACACTTATCAGTGACGGAGAGGTTTTCTTTAGTTGTCTTCTTTTATTATTAGATAAAAATTAAAAAATTAAAATACACAAGATTGTTTGTATTATTGTACTTGTGCATGATATTCAAATTAGGATTCATGATAGACGATCATATATCGACTAATCTAAGACACTGGATCCATAGGACCCACTTTATCAGAAGTTGACCCACCTTTTAATCACTTCCGCAATCATTTCATTTTAAAATAGGACCATGTGTATTATTTATCACACTATTCAGACAGTGCCATGCATGTCTCTCACATGAGAGGAAAGTGTTGGATTATGTATTATGATTAATTACTTTGTAATATAGAATTATATTTGCTTGGATATTAGATAATCTTCAATGTTAGGCGTACTATTATAATTAAACACGGGTCACGACAATTGTTCTTCAATGCATCAAAAAGATTCACACAAGAAAAGAGGGCCTTTTTTGGATTGTAAAAGAGAAACAGAGAAAAACAAAGAGAAACGCGTTTGGTATCGAAACTGATTAGTTGATGTTTCTATTTTGTTCTAAAACTTTAAATTAATGAATTACTGTTACATAGTAAACGTTAAGTTGATTAACTGGACAAAACGTCGTAGCAAATATAGTCTTACTAGCAAATCTGATGTTGAAATTTTTGATGAACCACTTTTACGTATATGTATCAGGCTTGTAAAATTGTAACAAATTTTGTTGTCTCTATAAAATTAAGTGAGCTTCTTTCCATATTGTAGCAACTTGTTTTTGTACGTTTTATAATTTGCCATGTTCAAGCTTTCATGCAAGTTTCGAGTTTTAAAATATACAACTTAACATTTTTTTTCATCTATTATATTATTATTACAAATATTTGATCTAAATCTGGGGTTCTAGCTGCATGTACGATATGCTCCACAATGGACTAACTCTCTCCGTAACACACGAAATCACGACAGACGGCTCCGCATGCAATACTCTGACACCTCCGATAAGTTTTGTACTATTAACATGTAAGAAACTTTGCGTTTTCTAAGATTCGAATCCTAGATTTAATGTAAAAGTATTAATAAACTTTTAGTTAAATTGACTAAAGGTGACTTCCATTACAACTTTACATTCTACTTTTTTTTTTTAGTTTAAATATATTAATATTCGATGAGGAGATTGGAATAATGAAATCATTACTAACCCATTAATTATCCTTCTACTGGGCTGCCACAAGAATACCTTAAAATACCCAATTATACCTCACTGTTGGATCGAGCCCTAAAACCCAAAAAGTGTCCAAGTCCGGTTACTTTCCAAGTAGAACAAACTTTTATAAAACTCCATAACTAATTCTCCTTATATTTGTTTTCTCAGTTGTTAATGCATGTGGCTGCAATACGATCTTTTGACCTCATTTTGTTGCCTTTCAAATAAAGTTTTACCATCTAAAAAAATAATCGTACAACTATGCAACGCATATATATAATCGCACACCTGCTTGAGTAATGTAAGGGCCAATGCATCATCACTCAAAAAAAGGTTAGTTAAAGTTTTGATTTGATTTATTATTATAGTATTGTATATTGATTGATGTAAGAAATTAGTAAGATTCCAATTTAGTGTATGGCATTCTTTTATGATTATGACCAACCTCCATTTTCAAACATATTTTATTTAGTTTTACCTATTTGTTTTTATAGACTTTGCCATTCTTCTACTCAATCTCTTGTTTCCTTTTTGCATTATTATATATATATATATTTTTTTTTAATTTCATGAGATATTACTCATGCTGGCAAACATTTCGATGTAATTTGTATGGTTTTGTTAAGAGTAATATAAAAATTCACCAAAATCTAGCCGTTAACTTGGACTTGCATTACAAGAACCCAATATATTTTATTTTAGTCACACCGCTCTGCAAGCTAGGTATTCTATATTATGCAAAAACAACTTTTTTTTTGTGGACGCCAAAGAACAACATTTTTGTGTGATAAGAGTGGTCTATATGATATATTGATTTGATTACCAACAAACTATATAGGTTATACAGTTTTTTCTATGCTCCCACTTGTAGTTAACTAGTTATAGAAATGGACCAATCTCTAAACCTTTTCTTATACAGTAGAAACTCTTATCAAATTCAAAGTAAAGAAAGCGACACTCACCAAACTTACTATCCAAAGTTGAACAAGTAAAAGTGTAAAACTATTAACATTTCTCTATTGAAATCGAAACATTTTTATACATTGTTACAAACTGTAGTCTTGACGTTCCAAACTAAGGATTATCAAATCAAACAGAAAATATACATGTAATTCCAACATTTCAAAAATTAGTATTGGTTTTTGTTTATTTTCAATTACGTACAAAATTGTGCAAATAATTAATTGTAATTTGAATAATATTATTTTAAACCGATCGGTCTTTGCCGACAATGAAGATGTCGTGTTCCGACGAGGAACAAGAAGTCGTGGAGATCGGAGCCAAAGCTTCGTTACAGTCCGATACACTGTCTTGTAACGTAAGCAATAACTCCGACATGCTAAAGCTCATCGACGACGACGGCTTCGCAATCGGAACTTCCAGCACATCAGTTTCACCAACAAGAATCTGAACCACACTTCTCATAGTGGGCCGGGTTACTGGGTCGGGTTGTGAACAAGCAAGGCCCACCATCAAAACCCGATTAACCTCCTCCGTGTTAAGCTCACACAACCGATCGTCCACAGCCGTCAATAGCTTCCCTTCTCTATACAAACCCCAAACCCAATCAACCAAACTCGACCTCAAACCGGATCTTAAACCGGGTTCCGGTTCGGGTCGGGTTATGGGTCTCCGGCCAGTGCATACTTCAAGAACAACGGCCCCGTAGCTAAAAACATCGGTTTTCTCGGTCGCTCGACCGGTAAGCAAATACTCCGGCGCTAAATACCCCATCGTTCCGGCGGCGGTGGTTGCATCCGGCGATTTATCGTGCTCCGTTTGCCTAGCGAGTCCGAAATCGCCTAATTTCGGATTAAAATTTGCGTCGAGCATAATGTTGCTTGTTTTGACATCACGGTGAATGATCTGATTCTCACACTCTTGATGCAAATAAGCCAAAGCTGAAGCGACTCCGAGAAGGATTTTTCTCCGGTGAGGCCACGGTAACGTCGTCGGAGACTCATATAATGCTTTATCGAGTGATCCATTAGGCATTAGATCGTAAATTAACAATATTTCGCCTTTTTCTCTGCAATAGCCTTGAAGACGGAGAAGATTCCGGTGACGGAGTGTTCCGATTAGAGACAGTTCCGATAAGAATTCAGTGTTTCCTTGAGAGATGTGACTACATCTTTTGATTGCGATTATTTCGCCGGAATCGGGTAAGATTCCTTTGTAGACTGTACCGAATCCGCCGTTTCCGATGACTCTCGATGAGCTGAAAGAATCGGTAGCTAATTTAAGCTCCTTGTAAGTGAATTCTCTCGGCGATTTGATGATTTCCGATGCGAAAGTTTCAGACTTTCGATTGTATTTGATCTTTTTGGAGTAAACCCAGATGATAACTCCGGCGAATAGTGCTAAGAAAAATGCTCCGGCGGTTACTACTCCGGCGACGGCGGCTGGTGACTTTTTACAGAGTTTGTTACGGCAAGAAGATGACGGATCGGCGGTTTTTCTCCGGACGGTGGATACGGAGGGTACGATCGACGCCGACGACGATGGAGGAGGAGAATCAGACATCGGCGGTGGAGATTCCGATGATTCGAAAGATGAACTAAAGCTCCACCAATCGATGCTATGAATCTCTGTGCTTCCTTGTGTTGATCCTGAGAATCCAACGAACATCGAATCGCTAACGTAACGATCGAGATCGAGAGGAACCGACAAAATCGGCGATTTGGGTTTCACGTTTGAGTAAGAGACGTAAACGGTTAAACCCCGACCCGACCCGTCATAGGTGATCCATGAGTTCACGGCGTTTCCGCTCTTGAGATCGATGTCGACGTTTCCTAAATCTGCTACCGCGGCTGAAACGACGGCGTTTAGGTCCAATCCCACGTGGTTCCCGTTAACGTCTTTGAATTGCAAATCCATCAACGTATCGAATTCAACCGCCACAAAACCCGACCCGGATCCGGTTTCTTCGCTTAGACCGAGAAATCCGCCTGCGGATCCGATGTATTCTTCATCAGGGGAGATAACGAAAGCTAATCCACCACCAATTGAGGAAGGATTGAGATTGGTGACTGAGAACGAGAAGAACGTAGTGAAGCTCGCCGGAGATTTAGTTTCCGGGTGCCGGAATTTAACCGGTTTGCCGTAAAGAGCTTTACCGGCGGTGGAAGTTGGAACAGAGAGTTCACGAGTGAGCTTTATAGTTCCGTTGTTGAGGTGAGCATCGCCGAGAAGCTTGAGACTTGAGAGAGTCAACGTTCCCAAATCGAATCTCGTCGCCGGAAAATCGCCTCTGATGTCGGAGGAGCAGAGGAATGAGGCAATAATGTGGATGAGAGTTGAGTAAACAGAGAGGAATCTGGGTGGAAGTTTCAACATTTGTAGATATTTTTCATTGGATTCCTTGGAAAATCTGAGGAAGTTGGAAGATTTTGGTGGTTGTTGGGTTCGTGCTCACTGAGACAATCATACAAAGAAGACGAAGACAAATCTTACTGAATCAGACAGAGGAAGACGTAAAACGACAGAAGAGAGTGGGAAATAAAAGGCAGAAGTGAAGAAGACAGGTGGATCTGCTGTGTGACACGTGGAATTATAAACAGTTAGTTATTAAAAAAAAAAATTGGAAATTTCCAGCGATGGAGAAGGTCCTCACGTGCAAGCGCGTGTTTGCTTCTGTTTGAGATCTCGTCCAAAAAAAGTCTTCGAAGTCTTTAGTAATGTTTATGACTTTTGAACTTATGATCAAAGTACACATTAACGAATTTGAAAATTGAATTTCGTTAATAGTCACAGTTTCATCAAGTCCTTTTATCAATTAATAATTATACAAGTTACAACAACTAGTACTTAATGTGTTTTGGCTATGAAGGATCATCTAAAACCCCTAAGTAAGAAATTGTAAACTTGTTCGAAGCATGGTCATGAGACTTAGCGGTTTTCATTTTCCATGTTGAATTGGGTGAGCTGCAAGGATCTTCTCGGATTGTAATCCATCGCGGATCCACTATCTCGGATCACGTTTTAGAATGATCGACATTTATTGATGGACTCGATCGTCAATAGTTTTATCTTATCAAATTGTTTAAGTTTTCATATAACGAAATATAAAAATCTTTAAATTCAACTTAACACACTCCATATATATGACGCTACGAAACTCGGCAAACCTAAATTAAATATAGCACTTGTGATCTTCACCGTGACTCAACTCGACCTTAGAACCTTCTATTTTCCTTTAAAAAGTTGCTATAATATATCGAATACATATAATTTGATAAAATAACCTAAATAAAGTGATTCAAATAAGTAGGAACAGTTTGATTCGAGTAATAATATATAGGCTTTTATTTTTGTTATATGTAAGAAATAAACATATATAACATACAACCGTGTGAAAGTTTCATGGCACATGATTTTTTTGTTTGACTTTCATGTTGCATATTGAACCCGTTTTCTTCAAAGATACTCTCTTTTCAAATGTTTTTAAAGGGAAATTTATATGGATATGATTCATATAACATTACCAAAGAACTTTAAAAACAAAAAAAAACATTACCAAAGAATATTTCAATACCTTAATCATTATCTCTAACTAATCCACGAGTTCATAACGCAGCCACTCGTTTTCTTACCAGCTCGTGTTAATATCTGTATTCCTTTTTGCTTTTGTCTCTATGTGTATTTCTTTATTTCCAAATGTACTAAGCGCCTATTAACTATTTGGTTGGTAGCAAAAAAAAAAAAAAAATTCGACAATCTACGAGACATCGTGTCACAATACGAAGTATTAAGTCTATCTGACGTACATTTATTGTGGTCAATAAGAGATTAGAGACCATCTCTTATTTCTTTTCATTTCTTTTCATTTCTTTATTCTTTTGAGCGTATAATTTAAGCTTTGGTTGGTGATAAGACTTCCTCAAATTGGAATCTACTACAAAACATTCGAGCTATTTTTAGAAAAAAGGAGATCCTGAGTTGTACGGAAAAACTCCAATATATGTTATGGACTTGGGTCTGACCCAAAATTATGAACTTGGGTTGCAGCCCATTTGGCCCAAAAGCTAATATTGTACAAAGTTGTTTTCTCGCGCGGTGCCAATGTTTCCAGCGAAGATGATTTCGCTCGATTCGATGGCTGTGGAGTTCCAAATCGAATACTTTCATGAATCAGAGGAATCTAGCCAGATCAGGAAGGAGTATGAGATGTGAATAATGAAGCAGGCAAGTCATGTGTTTGTTCTCTGCGTTCTGCTATCTAAGAATAAAGCTTATTCTGTTGGCTTTCTTCTCTATTGGTTATAAATTAGGATCAAGGTCTCTGAAGGTTTGGATACTTTGAAAACATGGCATCAGATATGAATGAGGTAAGCTTCCTTTTCAAATGAGCTCGAAGGTATATGACTAAACTGGTTTACGTAAATGATCTTTCAAATCATTCGTTCTACACCCAACTCACAGTTGGACAAAGCAACTGCTGATCTAAGAAACATCAATGTCAGACCGAAACACACGGTGAACCAGGTTGATTGAGGTTAACCTTTGTTTCACAAACTCATGGCATCAGTTTTATTTTATGTCTAACATAAAACCTGGTCCTTTTGCAACTAGGATCAAGCTGGTATTTTTGTATCGATTGTTTTGTTCACTGCTTACTTGTACAAGTAAGTCTCTTTCTCCTCATATCCTTTGCTATTTCTTCACTTATGAAAATGCTTCTCTAAACACAAGTCTTGTCTCTCTGCGTGTGCAGTGTCCTGGTGTGAGATCAAAGCCCCATTCGGTATATGTCTCTATTTTATACTTTGAAACTATTTCTTTCCCCCGTTGATTTATATCGTTATTGTTACTTTCCATGTGCATAAGTGTTTGCTTTACTGTAAACTAACCAAAAGAAACTGCTATGATATAAGGGAATCACATTCCAGTGTATTGGACTGTTGAGTAATGGAAATATGAAACCTTCTCGACGAGTTAGAAGGTTTCTCATGTTTTTTGTTTCCATGACTCCATTGACCTGTACTAGAAGTCTTTAACTATTGAACCACATGTTTATGTGGGCTTTAATTGGAAAGGAACAAACAGATTGGCAGGAAAAATAAACATTTAGGAATGGAAAATTAAAACATGTAAGTGACAAAAACTTAATTTGATTGTGAAATTTCGAATGACAGTTTAACAGTTAAAGTTGTTATTCCTTAATCAACACACTAATAGTCATAAGGACTCCCCAGCTACCTCAGCTTTTTGGAGCATTTTCGACATGACACATCATTAAAAAAGAAGACCAATCAAAATATTTTAATTAATACACATCATCTCTCCAGTTTGCCATATCAGCTCTCCACCTTGCCACATCATTTTTTTCATTAAAACATATTATTTTAAAAAAACAACCAATCAAATTAAAATAAATAACACATACCATCATTTTAATATTTTTGATAATGATATATAGATTTCTAATTTATTCAAAGAAAAACAAAATCATATTATATATAAAATGCACATATTTCTTCTAATTTTTTTTTTCACAGTCTTCTCCATTCCGACTTCTCTAGAGTTGACACCATTATTAATTTGTAATTTTTTTCTATTTCACTTCTAACACATTGTTGATTTCGAATATTGAAAATAAAATAAAATAATAGTAAAATCGATGATATTAAAGATTATGGTTTAGTCTCCATCATATGATATTTAATGTAATCTCATCGTTTTCAATCTGTAGCTTCTTTAGATTTATGTCAAAATTACATTTTTTCTTCTAAAATTAAGAATTTATAGAAAATGCACATATTTCTTCTAATTATTTTTTATATTATATATAAAATGCACATATTTCTTCTAATTATTTTTTTCACAGCCTTCTCCATTCTAACTTCTCAAGAGTTGAGACCATTATAAATTTAAAACTTTTTTCTATTTCACTTCTAACCCATTGTTGATTTCGAATATTGAAAAAAAAACGAGAGTAAAATCGATGATATTAAAGATTATGGTTTAGTCTCCATCATACAATCATCAATGTAATCTCATCGTTTTCAATTTCAAGATCGTGTGTATTTGCGAAATTGTGCCGTCCTTACTCCAAGGAATGAAACCGTGGATGAGTTAAATGATTTTTTTTTTTACAAAAATCACAGATGAGATGAAAGAATATCTCAGTGCTGATAATATATCCAACGATGAGAGCGATGTGGATAGAGTAGACCTTCTATACACAACAGAGTATCTAAATGTAATCAAGTGTTCAGGATTACCAAATCATCGCCTCCTTTTTAAGCAATATGCACCGGTCATTCAATTAAGAAACATAAACTAGAAAGAAAGATTGTGTAATGGTACTAGACTGATGGTTACGCGTTTATGTGAAAAGATACTCGAAACAGAGATACTAACAGGCACAAATGTAGGTAAAAAATCCTTATACCAAGGATCATCATGACAACTGCTGATACAAATTGTCTATACAAGATGATGAGGAGGCAATTTCCAATAAGAGTGTGTTATGCAATGACAATAAACAAGAGTCAAGGACAAAGTTTAAAGAATGTATGTATTTATCTACCAAAACCAATTTTGAGTCACGCACAACTCTATGTTGTTTTATCAAGAGTCACCTAAAAAAAAAAGACTGCGAATTTGGAGTGAAGGGACAAACAAAGATGAAAAACTAGCAATAAAAAAATGTCGTTTATAGAGAGATCTTCACCAATCTCCACTATAAAGACTCATGTATTACCATTTAGAAGAAAATAACACACAACTAACTTATTAAAATATTTATCCAAAATCAAACAACTCTATACTGCTTTATCAAGAGTCACCTCAAAAAAGAGACTGCGAATTTGGAGTGAAGGGAGAAACAAAGATGAAAAGCTAGCAATCAAAAATGTCGTTTATAGAAAGATCTTCAACAATCTCCACTACAAAGACTCAGGTATTACCATTTAGAAGAAAATAACACACAATTAACTTATTAAAATATTTATCCAAAATCAAACAATTGCAGGTGAAGATAACCAAGACACAGAAGATAACCAAGACAAAGAAGAATTTTGAGCCAAGAATAAGAAAAACGTGTAATAATTTCATCTAGAACTATTTTTTTTATTATTCTTATTCTAAAAAGAAGATACGCTATATGGAATTTGAGTAAAAAATATTTACCTCATGCATGATATTTGTCTCCTCCACGAATAGGAAAACACCAAAGACGTAACCGGAGTTACGAGAGCTACCGTGCCGTTCATCTGAAATATTTTTGGCTCAAAGATATTCAGCTTCTCAATAGCAATATCTCTGCGTGAATACCTCCATCGTTTTGAAATCATCTCATATTTGTTTTGGGATTAAGTTGAATACCTCCATTTGTATTTTTTTTTATTATGTTAATTATGGGTTTGTTATTTAAGCTAAAAGGAACTAACATTTGCGTGCTATTAGAATAAAAAAATTGAAAAATTATTGGTTATATATTGGGAATTGATTTTGCAAGAACAACCCCTACTCCTACCATAATCTAACACGCCAACCCTGTTATTTATCATTTGAAACCATGATATGTGTGGATTTCAAGAGGAAGAGAGACGTAGTAGGAGTCACTTCCCGGAAACCAGGATAGTATATGCATCATCTTCAACATTACTTATTGGTGCAGTTTTCCCAAAGACAGCCGAATTTTCTCCCATAAAAAGATTATTATTAACAGTCAAATTCATTAAAAAAAATATACAAGTGATCAATTTTAGAGCAATGTAACGCACTCTGATTCTACCATCGATTCATTTTTTGTTGGGATTTTTCATGCATTTTTCTTATCCTGAACAAAGAAGACCAAAACTTGAAAAAACATAGGTTTTGTAATATTATCACTATTAATTGAAAAAATCAAATGGATAAAGAGATATGAGTAACTAAACCTCAAGGAATGATTAAATTGCAAGAACAATGAGTAGAAACTAAATTGAAACTCTCTTTTTGTTGACAAATATCGAGTTAGCTTCAATCTAAAAAGCGAAGAAAAATAAATTAGCAAGAGAGATTAAAGGAATCATCAACACACAACATTCGTGGTATGCAAGTGTGGTGTACACTTCTAATTCAAGAATTGAAGAACTCTGTGATTATGCTTTATACTCTCGAAAAAGATGTGATTCGTTCATCCGTATTATGATTGATTTAATTTGGGTTTTTAGATTTCAATTCAGATAGAGTAAGCTAAACAATTCAGTCAATGACTGTAAATGAAAAAGACTCATATCACAACAATCATTACTCTTCTATAATTTTCAAAAGGAGATAAATTTACAAAACCCACAACATCAATTTCGTCAAAACAATCGAACCATAGAAACTGGAGAACAAAGACAACCCTAATGTAAGTAAAAAGAGAGACAAATCTGGTGAGCCTCATAAGCCTAGTAAACGAATCTGCTTCCTTTTCTAATCTCATGAATTTCATTTTCTCTCTTCTTTATGTTTATCAGAATCACGAAATAGAGTTCACGTTCACATATTTCTGTTTATCGAAATAAAATAGAATGATAATTGATGATTAAGTGTACTTAGGTTTCATTAACTTATTTAAAAATGTTCATTAGGTTTGCATAAAAAATATTATATGCAAAGTTAAAAAAAATTTTAAAAATTAAGTTTCTAATTTCAGTTTATTTACAATAATTTTAGTACATTTTGCTTAAACAAAATTTGGTATAAACAATTAAATGCTAAAGAATTTATAAGGTTATATTAAAGTTGAGTAAAAAATATTCATTTTATGCATTGTGTTATCTGATACTATTTCTATTGAATTAATTTATTCTAGCTATAGATAATGACAAAAAACATTCAAAAACTACATATCAATTAACAAACTTACATTCAAAAAAATACCCGCAGCATAGCGCGGGTTTTATCCTAGTCTTATACTAACTAGATGAGACCCCGCGCTACGCTGCGGAATATTTTTTTACATTTTTTTAATATTTTAATATTTTTTAATGTTAGATATAATTTCAAATTTAAAATTGTTTTGTAATTATTGGTGTCTAAAACACCAATTCAGTAGTTTTTGAAGTAAATTTTTGCATCCGTTGAGCAATCATATGATCAAATCTTGATTTAGTACATGTATTAAAACAATCTATATTCTTCAATTTATTTAATCTTAAATGTCATGTCTTTTTGTTGAATTATATGTGCTTGCACTTACGTCTCCACTAACGTCTCCAAATGATGTCTGATTTTGGCAAAAGTTTTGTCCAAATTTAAGTAGTCAATTTCTACATCTAAATAATTTTATAAATAATTTGATTTTTTTTTAACAAATTAGAAATCCATGTGTCAATATTAAAAAAATAAATTGATGGTATGTATTATTTGTTTTAATTTAATTGATTGTCTTTTAAAATAATGTGTTTTAATGAAAAAATGATGTGGCAAGCTGGAGAGCTGATGTGTCAAGCTGAAGAGCTGATGTGTATTAAACGAAATGTTTTGATTGGATATTGATTTTAATGATGTGTCATTTCCAGAACAACGTAAAAAGCTGATGTGTCATTGCTGAAGAGATTCATTTTGTTTTTATTGTATTGATTAGAGAAATTAAAGAATGGAATCGCGATTACGCAAAAACGAATTATTACTAGTAAATTTTGTGGAATTTTTTTTTTTGGAAACTTAATTTTCGTGGAATTGCATAATAATTATGTTACTCGGCCATTCAAAGATTACGAATCAAAATTGTGATTGCTAAAAACATATGCAATCGTCGAACCATTTTGTTAGTCAACGATTTTATCGATCAGAAGAAAAAAGTGTTTCTCCCATACAAAGCAAAATGTATATTATAGTTTTTAAAAGCGGGGCGGTTTACTTAAAAAATCATGTCGGTCCCTTGTGTTCTAGTTGTAACATTGAACCTACAACGTATTTGTCTTTTAAAGTTCAAACTAAAAGAAACTAGAAAATAATGCTGCAAAAAAAATGTCGATATTTCATGCTCAAGAAACCAAGTCCGAACCGCAAAGACTAAAATAGAGACATATCCGAATGGGGCCTAGCTTATATCCGAAAAACATAACTTTTTCTTAAAATCTGACGATGTAATGTCTTTGGTTTATCAGAAATTAATAAATTATGCGTTTTGTCTCAAAATAGTCTATTATGTATCATTTATTCATAAATTGTAACAAAATTAGCAAGATCTCTTGCTAAACATTTGATTTGACTGGTTAAGATTTGAACCAGTGATCTGAATAACTTTTGTTCTGAGTTCTAATCAGAAACTACTGGCTATTGCTATATATGTCGATCATGCTGTTTTGTTTTAAAGGTTTAAATGATAATATTCTTTATAATGACGTGTGAATATTGACCGATTGAGTTTAATAAAACCGGCGTCCATATTTAAATAGAATTGTTGCAAAAAGTAATAATTAATAAACTACAAGTGAGCCATAATATGAAGTTTGTAACAAAATGTTCATTTTATAATTTTTTGTACAGATCTAATTATACATATATACATATAGAGATATAAGCTATTTTATTGGATTTTTATTTACCTTAGGTCTTCTATTAATTTTTTCTGTCCAAACAAGAAAAAAGGTCTTCTATAATTCGATGTCAGACAAATTTTTAGTTCAATAATCAGATTTCCAGAATTTTACGGTTGAACCCAAAATAATTAGGTTTGTATATTTGTATATGCATATAATCTGTGACTACACGATAAATTATAATAATACGTTTCTTAATCGTAGACACAAACTTTGGATACCAAGAGGGGAATATGAAAGCATCCAATGGACCAAAAGAAGGCAAACACAAAAGGCCAAAACAGAGGTTGAGTTGCATTATTTATTGAATTTTTAATGTAATCTAATCTATAATATATGTATAATTATTGTACTACTTGTTCATTTTATTTAACATTAGACAATAATAGTTTTTATAAATAAAAAAACCTAGATTTAAAACTACAGTCGGTCTTCATATATCTGTATGTCTGCGTTAATTTACTTTCTGTCATACATTTTTTTTGCTAATAAGAAAGTTCAAACCTATTATATCTTAATATTGTGTGATGCGGGTAACGACCAAGTGGAACTCGAACTCGAACTCGGATATGTGTTGATGCCAAAAGATGTTAAACTTAATAGTGATTATTAAGAAGAAGAAAAAAGATTACTAAGATATAGTGGGTCTGAACTTTCTACTTCGAATAATTTGTATTTTTTATGCTATCACTTACTACATGTATCTATTATCTTTAATTATTATTTTTTGTTTGCAAATGTCTATAGTTTTGTATTAAGATATGTATGCTTTCAAATAGAAGGGTAAATTTCAGAGTTATTTTGAAAACTATCATATGTTTCTGAGTTATACTTTGAAATACTTATTTTTGTTTTTAAACAAAAACTATAATCTTTTATATGTAAAATGATAATTTTTCAGATTTAAATATAAAGCTATATTTTTAGTAAATCAAAGCTAAATTCAAAATTTAGAAAAAAAACTAAATTCGAATTAAGATTAATTATAGTTATATATATATTTTTAACACAAAGATGGTTTATTGATTTTATATATTAATATTTAACAAAATAATATCTAAAAATATTATAAATACTATTGCTTAATATTTATCATGTTATATATAAAAAAATTTCTAACGCTCCAAACACATTTTTCAACTCAGCATATCACCAAACACATTCTCGTTGAAAAAAATTTCAAAGTAAACTATTTTATATGTTTTCAATACTAATAAATCATCAAAATCTGTATCATAACAATAACGCATGACTTAATAAAAATCATGACTTAACATTGATAGAATGTTGTTATTCATTATTATTTAAGAAAATATTTGGGATTATAAATTCTTGGAATTTTTAGTTATATAACAACTTTGTAAAAATTAAATATTTAATTAAACCAATAAATTGATTTGATATTTAAATTATAGATCTTTTGGTTAATTAATATTAAGTTTAAATAATATTATTTTAGTAATTTTACATTTTTAAAAATATTTTTTGAAAGATAAATAAAGAAAAGGTATTTTTCAAAAGTGTGAAAGAAAAATAGTACTTTTCCAAATTTATTCTAAATTATATTTGCGTTTACAATTTTTTTTATAGAAAAATTATAATGCTAGGATTTTAAAATTTTAAACTAAACAAATAAATACAACAAAAATTATCAATTGTTTAAGCATGTACTATAAACCCATCGTTATTAGACTTGAATCCAAAACCGTAATCATAGACTCACAGTCATTAGTATCATGATTCTCATGAGCTTCTATATATGTGACTTGACGAGCTTGATGAAAAGAAAAAAAAAGACTATGATCAAAGGGATGATAATAGAAGACCAATGTGCATGAGAATCATAGCTTCAAAAAGAGGGCCCCACAGACAGAGGGACAGGCGTCACGGACTGTCCTATCGTCTTCATCGGGAAATGCCAAAGATCCTCTCTCTCTCTCTCACATTACACAAACAACATGCAACATGCTATGTTTGGTCCAACTTGTAATTATGCCTTAATCATTTCTTTCGATCTATTTCCTTAAAGGCAATTCCCTTTTATCCTCACTTCCTCGATTGCACAAACCAAAAGAAGATCACACTTGAATGAGTAAGAAATTTTTTTGTAGTCCACTTAAGAATTCCAATAATTTTATTTTTGTCCAAGCACATGATCAATCGCAATTCATATATTCCAACTCTGTTTGAACTTTTTTTTTGTGTCCTCAAATTAAATAGAAAACAAAAAAAAATCAATCGTCAATGAACCATGTTCTACTTACGTGAAGTATTACTAGACTATCATTCTATCGCTTCCAGGTTTATTGGTGACAAAGATCTTAGATTTAGTGTCAATTAAATATATGATCGATACCACATTTTGACTTCACTTGGGTGTACACTTTATTACATTTAAACCTAAATTATTTTTCTTGGCTTTTGTCAAGGAGTAATTTGCACTTCCAATTAATATAAATTTGTTAAAATAGAAAGTGGTTGAAAAGAAATACAAATTACAAAAGGCTTTTTTGAGTTCCTAAAACTTTTTGGGAGTCAAAGATGGTGCTCTCTTTAAACAACGGGAACTTTTTGCATCTACCTATATGCTTTGTTCTTGGGACACAGAACATTTTCCTTTGCCAAATACAATTTCTTGGGTGAATAAAACTTTCATTTTATAATAAAATAGGAGTTGAAACTATGTCCAATTAAACTATATAGAGATCAAAAACATAGCAAGTACATATCACCGTAGTTTTTTTCATAAAATAACTAACAAAGACTGTTTATGTGGCATTGGCAAACTATCAGTGAAGTGTTAAACTTTATTTTTAAGTCTTAAACCTTATAAAAATGATATTTAAGAAAATATATTTAACAGAGCTTTCTCTGTTTTTAATGTTTTTAATAGATTGATATTTTGAGTTTTTCACACATATTAAGAAAAAGTAAATATTTAATTTTAAATTAGTTTATGATTTTTTTAGTGGAAAGAGAAAATATAAACAACTACCTAACATGACATGTGAAAAAAAACATCAAGTCATATAATAATTTCAATTTTTTAGTCTACAGAATCAATATTTTAGGAACAAGAAAAAAAATTCAAAACATCAATTTATTAGAAACAGAAGGAGAATATAAAAAAATGATTTAGACTTGTTAGTTTAGATTTGTATAATGTATACGAGTGCATAGAAGTATTGATTACTGTTTATAAAATACTATTTATGTTTGAAGATGAATTAATTCAATTTGTAGAAAACAAAATTATTGCAAATAACATAAAACATCAAGTGCCAAAACTAAGAAACCCTTTATACTTATGATCGTGATAAATAATGTTGTCTCTACAATCGTTTTAAATTATATGAATTAAGATTTTAGTGAAATGAATAAATCCAAAAATATCCATCTAACTATGTATTAACATAAATTAATATTTGTGAATAACAATATCATAAATTAGGATACTCCCCTTACATATATATTATATCATCGATATCTCCCAACTTTTAAACACACCATAGATGTACACATGCACGTGTGTCTATGTAACTGCGAGAAAGGAAGAGACTGGCCTTTTCGAAGAAAAAAATATTGTTTGTTTACAAAAAATCAATTCCCCTTTTGAAAAAAAATTCACAGATCGACTACACAGAAGAAAAAAAAAGGTAGATCTCTCTATAAGTATATCTCCCAGATCTCTCAACATTTTTTATACAAAGAAAAAACTTTATTCCTGTCTTAGTTTTTTATTTTGTTTATAATAACAAATCATCTTTCAATATAATCTTTATATATATACTTTCGTGCCTTGAAATTTTCTTCCTCATCTTCTTTGGTCTTTTCTTGTCATTTGGCATAACCAAAGAGTCAAGCACATTCAAACATTCTCAAGCCCTAAAACCCAAAAAAAACTTATATGCTCTTGTTCTTGTTCGTCTTCTCCCCTCTACAAAATTAAACCCTAATTAACTATCTCTTTTGTTTGTATACTGTTTTAAACCTCCTGATCATCTTCTTGTTTTCTTGCGAGATTTTACAAAAAAAAACAAAACCCAGCTGTTCTTGTTCTTGTTCTTTAGCTCACTTTTAAATCAAAACAGATATGCAGATGATTCCAGGAGATCCATTTTCTATTTCATCTTCCATGGGAGGTTTTGTTCATCAAGAAACACACCTTCATCATCTTCAGCAGCAGATCCCTGACCTTAACCCTAATTCTAACCCTAACCCTAATGCTAAACCAAACTCTTCATCCGCCAAGAAGAAGAGAAATCAACCTGGCACTCCAGGTAATTCCTTCCACACCATAATATACTCACATGTATATGTAAATATATGTGCATGTGTGTGTATCATATACTTGTATATATGTATTTATACATATTTAAACACACATATACGTTAATTGTTAAGCATAATATGTAGAAAGCAGCTCCATATTTTCGTAAATCTGCTTTCTAATGAAAATAGCATTTAACACAAAAATGCATATATATAATTTGCTGAAATAATCACAAACTCAATATTCATATATGCATATACATCTCTCTGTATATTGCTTATATGTATATTTCCTCCTTTTATTGTATCCGGATGGCCATGTTACAAATTTGTTTCTTTATAATCTCTTCAACTTCTTTGGAGTCATTAGAACAAAATATGCGTTGATATATGATATTACATCATAATTTAAACATATATATGGACAGATCCAGATGCTGATGTCATCGCTCTATCGCCAACAACACTCATGGCAACAAATAGATTCGTGTGCGAGATCTGCAACAAAGGGTTTCAAAGAGACCAGAACTTACAACTCCATCGCCGTGGCCACAACCTTCCATGGAAGCTGAAGCAACGGTCCAAACAAGAGGTGATAAAGAAGAAAGTCTACATATGTCCTATCAAGACTTGTGTACACCATGATGCTTCCAGGGCCCTTGGAGATCTCACTGGGATCAAGAAACACTATAGCCGCAAACACGGCGAAAAGAAGTGGAAGTGTGAAAAGTGTTCTAAGAAATATGCTGTCCAGTCTGATTGGAAGGCACATGCGAAAACTTGTGGCACTCGTGAGTATAAATGTGACTGTGGCACGTTGTTCTCCAGGTAATATTTACTTACGATATTAACATTTGGTATTGGTTGACGTATAAGTTGAGTTTGTGCTATATAAGTATTAGAACTTGGTAATCTATCTCAAATAGCAATATCGGATGAGAAGAAGGCAAAGAATTCATGAGAGTGTTAGAGGCTTAGAGCTTAAAAAATATTTGTGACAAATTCTAATAGAGATAGGTGTGTATATATATATCTTAGTGTCGGCATGAATTTGTGTGCAATGTCTTGTGATTAGATATATCTGTTGAGAAGTCGGATTAGAGCAGAGCATTAATTGAAGACTTTCTGACTTTTGGGGAGCAATATTTTTTTTTTTTTTCGAAGATTTGAAATAAAAGCTGCATACTTTATGAGTATGATATTCGATGAGATTTTTTATGGCATGAGCATCTATTTATTTTGTGTGTTTGTATGTGTACATGTCTATTTGGCTTCATTCTTTTCTTCTATTCACACGATATGGCAAGGAACTAGACATACATATATCTATGCATGTCAGCAACCACACACACACACACACACACATATATATATATATATATATATATATAAGTTTTATGTTTTTGTATATAACAACTAAGTTTTATGTTTGTTTCTGTCTTCATGTCGTGAGTTTGCATAGGAGAAATAAATGCTTACGGCCAAGAATGTTTCTTTTGCTAATGATTTCAAATTCAATGCTATGTTTAATAATCAATGTCCTTGCCTCGCTTCTTAAATTAACAATGTTTTATTATAATTATTATTATCATCTCCTTACCTTAACTTCAATTTTTGAGCAAACCTAAAACATTTTCTAATATATAATCGATCTATTATAGGAAAGATAGTTTCATCACACATAGAGCGTTCTGCGACGCATTGACTGAAGAAGGTGCGAGGATGAGTTCACTAAGTAATAACAATCCGGTGATCTCTACGACGAATCTGAATTTTGGAAACGATTCAAATGTTATGAATCATCCAAATCTTCCTCATGGATTTGTTCACCGAGGAGTTCATCATTCGGACATTAATGCTGCTATCTCTCAATTCGGTTTAGGTTTTGGACATGACCTAAGTGCAATGCATGCGCAAGGTAAATCACATACCAATCCTCTTTCTAAACTATACCTATATACTATTTTATATAACAGATCAGTTGTTTTTGATGAATATGCTATAGTACTGTTTATCAGTTTTTCACTGTTAATTAACTTAATTTTCATTTTTCGCTGATCCTTTAAATGAATAAAAATCACCACTGTAAACATTTAATTTAATGGTTTATTTTGTTTTTCTTATTAATTCTAATATAAATTTTAGACTATATATAGTTTCATAAATATTCCCTTTTTAAATTCCGTATAGGTCTATCCGAGATGGTTCAAATGGCCTCCACCGGCGACCACCACCTCTTCCCGTCATCATCATCCCTCCCTGATTTTTCCGGCCACCACCACAACCAACAATTCCAAATTCCAACGACCTCCACAAACCCTAATCTTACCTTATCATCATCCTCAACATCACAGCAAACCTCAGCTTCGCTACCATCATTACAACAACACCAAACTCTAAAAGACTCTTCTTTCTCACCCCTATTCTCCTCTTCCTCCGACAACAAACAAAACAAACCTCTCTCTCCAATGTCTGCCACAGCTCTCTTACAAAAAGCTGCACAAATGGGCTCTACTAGAAGCAATTCCACCACCGCTCCGTCCTTCTTCGCCGGCCCAACAATGACGTCATCTTCAGCCACCGCTTCTCCTCCTCCTCCTAGATCGTCTTCTCCAATGATGATCCAACAACAACTCAACAACAACTTCAGCACCAATGTCCCAAGAGAGAATCAGAATCTTGCTCCTCCTCCTCTTAGTGGTGTAACCACTAGTAGTGTGCATGTGGAAAATAATCTCTTTCAATCGAACCGGTCGGGTCTGAACCCGGTTCAGCAGATGGGTCTAACCCGGGATTTTCTTGGAGTGAGCAACGAGCATCACCCTCACCAAACGGGTCGTCGTCCTTTTTTGCCTCAAGAACTCGCAAGGTTTGCTCCATTGGGTTGATTATGAGTTTAATAAAATACGGTGTATTACATATTTGGACGTGATCAAGCGAAATGTGGGGGACACGATATTGGGTTTAATTAGGATTGGAAGTTCCTTTGAGGAGACAAGTCTAATTAAGAATCGTACCCCCCTGTGAAGCTGTCGGAATGTGGGGACAAAGGTTGACAAGACATGATCATATCAATTTTTACATTGAATGTTATGTACTTTTACTATGTTTATGATTATCGCCATTATATATAACTATGACATGCATGGATATGTATTTCCGACGTTGTCGTTTTGTACATGTTATTCTCTTTTCGTTATTGTAATGAGATATTCAAAAATTTGGTCGATATATTCTTCAGGCTATTCAGTTTGTTTATTTAGAGAAATTGCTTACGTTTGATATGTTCTATCCCAATCCGAAGAATGTACGCTCGGAACTCTGCTTGAAAATATTGGGATTTATGATATTTTTGGTAGAAGTAATGACATATGATCTAGAAGCAAGCTCAATTGAATAGTTTGGGGTTATATAGTTACAGTAAGAATTGATTCCCAGATTTATCCAACAAAATATTCTTGGTGTATACAAGGGCCTCATGAAACGGATTCGAGTTTGGCTGTTGAAAAAGGACAAATCTTACATGTTATCGTCTTAGGTTCAAAGAGTACTTTGCGACTTAAGATTTAAAATCTTGGTTAATTAACAAAGAAAAAAGAACAACATCTTCTTCTTATTTTTTCCTGAGATAGTCATACATGGGGTATATATAGAGACTGTTCATTACTCTTAATTTATGTTGAGAATATCCTACGAAACGTTCTCCAAGACAACCCAAAGTCGCTTCAACAGTTTTCAAACCAAAGTAAACTCAGTTTTAAACAATATCTTACGTTTATATAACTGTTTTCTTTTCTTTTTCTTTTAAACAATTTTTTACAAGTATATTCTTAATTTTAGAAAACTGGTTGAAAGTTGAAACTTCCTTTCTCAATAGGTAATTGATCCAAACTCTAGTTCTAGAGATGTGTGTCAATGTATCTTTGGATTCTGGATAAATTAAAATATTTTAACTGATTCTTTTTTCAGTAGACTAATAGGCCTTGTCTTTGTTTTGACTTATTTCTAACTCCACACGAGATAGACATTCATATTTATAATTTAATAGCTAGAATTATTTTACCTAGAAAATATGAGATATGTCGTCTTGTGGATCCATGCCTTATTCCTTTTTCATTGTCAAAAACTATAACATTATGTATATGTTAAGGATTTAATCCGCAAGTATACTGTAAAATAATTTTTGTTTTACATAGTTTTAGTTAAATTAATTTAATTTAATATATTTAATATTTTAATATTAGTGGTATTAATAAAATAATAAAATGAGGATTTAATCTGCATTGTAGTGTTATGTTAATAATATTTTAAATTTTTATTATTATCGATTCAAATGTATTTCGCCACATAATTTGTCATGCTATATAACTCGTCTCTTATTATTTAAATTTTTTATAAGTATAAATATTCATATTATTTTAAATTTTTTATTAAGTTTACATATACCAATAATAATATTTAAATTTTTTAAAAAGTTTAGAATTTATTATATCTGGTAAAATATAATAATTCAACTAAAAAATCGAATTAAACCCGATACAAACTTTTAAATTTAGATGTTTGTTAAATTAATCTTCATGTTCATTCGGATTCGGATTAATTTTGATTTTATTTATAATATGACTCTAAATCATTGTCTAAACATTTTAGCCGATGTGAGATGTTAAATATATTTTTTTATTAATTGATTGATATATATATATATATATACGTTTTAAAAATTTGAATCATAATATATGCAGAAAAATTTAGATTTTTATTAACTTTATGTATTATATGATGATTTAAAGCAATTAAAAACAAAGATGATAGGAAAATCATAATTTTAAATCTTAACAAAATTTTCTAAATATCTATATTATTAATTGTAGGATATTATATGAATATTTTTAATTTTATAACTAATGTTAAAATCTTTTAATTGTGTTTGGTTATATGGATAGTAAATAATTAATTGTAAAAGTTGTTTAGATACATAAATATAAATAATAATATAGATTTCATATATACCCTTAATGTGCTAACTTATTTTGTCTTCTAAATAATGACATTCTTTGTAATAATTTACAATAGTAAAAGTTACTTTTAAAAATATATTTCAAAAATAATAATATAGATTTGCTTCTTCTCCCACCAACTGTGAATCCTATTATAAGTGCTACTAATTAGGTTAGAAATGTGGCTTTGATTTTTTTTTTGTTTCCTATAATGATATATGTTTATTTAAGTTTGATGCTTGGCAGAACTAAAATCACAAAACAGAGTCCTGCTTAGTTTACATAAATTGTAGTTCTCTGATTCTCTCCAAAATCGGAAAAAAACAAAAAATGAAAGATATTCAACTTTTTTTGTATGAAATGCCCTTTACCGGTTTAAGTTTGTGCTGCTGATCCGGTTAATAACACTTTTAACATTTTGAGCCCATTAACTATTATCTTGAGCCGACATTGGCCTCTTCCAGTTCTAGAGGTTGGTCCCTTAAGGCCTCAACTCTAATAGGCCCAAGAATCACAATTATCTTACGTGGCAGAGTAAAAACCAACGTGTAAAAGTTAGTCATACGTGTTCCATATTCATTGGTAATTACTTACGAAAGTGAAACCTACTTAAAACATATTCCACGTGGAAGATACTGATTGGACGGAACAACGTGTTGTTACTAAGTTACACTTAAAACAAACATGCAAAATCAAAATCCAAAAAAGGCTTCGAAGACGATAATCCGAAAACACACAATTTCGCGTGAGCTTTGCTTGAATCGAAGATTCTTCGTCTTCTTCTTCGTTCTTCTCTCTGATTCCTGAAGATTCGAGATTTGTGGGTGTAGTAACCTTCGCCGTATACAGACGTGTATGTATATGTATTGAAATCGAGAATGGATCTGTTCCGAGTTTGGTCAGGGATGGATCTCTTAGCTTGGAGAGGAATGGCGTACACGCTTCTTCTTCTCAACTTTGTATTTGCTTGCCAACTTCTTCTTCTTCAACCTCTCGTTTCCGCTTTAGGTATGTATATTTTTACTCTTGATTTTGCCCATGTCTGCTTCGTCTTCCTGTGGTGAAATTGATGTTTGTTCTTTTAGCTGATTTGGGAATCTTAGGGATTATAAATTTGCACAAAATGACGAATTGCTTCTTTGTTTTTCGGAAATTTTCTCCTTTTGGTGTTGGGCTTGTCGTAATCGTCGGCGCTTGGTGGATATTGAGGTTCCCTGTGATGGTATCGGAATGAGATTAGGACTCTGTTTTTTTTTGAAGTATTGAAGCATATGGAACTCGGTCGGGGTGAAAATAGACAAACTTGCTTGCTCCACATTACGAATTGATCAAATTTGGGAAACTAGGTTATGAGAGTGAAGCAAGAATGCATTTTGGTACAATCTTTACTTATGTTATCGTTGCTGGTTATTTTGGTACAGATGGTCAATCTGTAGATGCTGCTGAGTTATTTGAGAGGGCTTCACAAGCTATCAAGGTTAAGCAGTATAGCGATGCCCTCGATGATCTGAATGCAGCAATAGAAGCGGACCCTGCACTTTCAGAAGCTTATTTTAAGCGTGCCTCTGTGCTTCGTCATTTTTGCAGGTATAGAAATGGCTAAAGGTCCTATTTGTTTTGATATATTTTTTTTTCATTCAAACTGTGTTCCGCGTTAAGCCAGAAGTTGTTTTTGATGCTCTTATCCTATGTTGTAGATACGAAGACTCTGAGACTAATTACCAGAAATATCTAGAATTTAAATCAGGAGATTCAAATGCTGAGAAAGAACTCTCTCAGCTTCATCAAGCTAAGAGTGCTTTAGAGACTGCCTCAACTCTCTATGAATCAAAGGACATTGGGAAAGCTCTTGAGTTTGTTGATAAAGTTGTTCTTGTCTTCTCCCCAGCTTGCTCTAAGGTTCTCTTCTTGATGACTTTGCAATATATCTTAGTACTCTCTGGTAATGCAGTTTCTAATTTTTGACATCGTTTTTCACTTGCAGGCAAAGCTTCTCAAAGTCAATCTCCTTATGGTGTCTAAAGACTACTCTGCTGCAATTTCCGAGACTGGTTATATTCTCAAGGAAGATGAAAATAACCTCGAGGCTTTGCTCCTTCGTGGCCGTGCCTACTACTATTTAGCAGATCATGATATTGCCCAAAGGTTTGGTCTAACTTCAACCTAGGTTTTCAATCAGGGAGAGTTTGGGGTCTAAAACTGATGTACTTAAGTAAACTCTCTGTCTCAGGCATTACCAAAAAGGGCTTCGTCTTGACCCGGAACACAGTGAACTGAAGAAAGCATACTTCGGATTGAAAAAACTGCTCAAGAAAACTAAAAGCGTGAGTCCTGCAAACCTCTTTGTCTTCCCATAACACACAGCTTTAGCTGCCAATTCTTTGTGTTGAAAACCTGTGCTCTACTGCAGGCAGAAGAAAATGCAAACAAAGGAAAGCTGCGAGTTTCAGCAGCGGATTATAAAGAAGCTATTGCTCTGGACCCTGAACACACGGCACATAACGTGCATCTCTATCTTGGACTATGCAAGGTCTCAGTCAGGCTCGGCCGTGGAAAAGACGGCTTAAATAGCTGTAATGAAGCACTTAACATTGATGGAGAACTGATTGAAGCTTTACATCAGGTTCAAATCATTAAGTATCAAAACATTTACAACTTTTATCGAACAAACAGGTTTCTGATTACTTCTTCATCAGAGGGGAGAAGCTAAACTGTTGCTTGAAGATTGGGAAGGAGCTGTGGAGGATTTGAAGCAAGCCGCTCAAAGCTCTCAGGTTGGTTAAAGATTAGTTTGTATAATCTTCAGTGTTTCTGATACTCTTTAATGTAACTTGGATCCTTAGACTCAACTAAACACACATCTAACTGTATCAGGACATGGAAATTCATGAAGCACTTGGTAGAGCAGAGAAAGCACTGAAGATGAGCAAACGAAAAGATTGGTATAAGATTCTTGGAGTTTCCAAAACCGCTGCTATCTCTGAAATTAAACGAGCCTACAAGAAGCTTGCTTTACAATGGCATCCCGATAAAAACGTAGACAATAGAGAAGAAGCTGAGAACAAGTTCCGAGAAATTGCTGCAGCTTATGAGGTTCAAAGAAATCCACGATGCCTTTTCATTTTCACAAACACACATACAGTAAATCTAACCCGTGAATTGACCAGGTTCTTGGAGATGACGATAAACGAGCGAGATTTGACAGAGGAGAGGATCTTGAAGATATGGGTGGAGGCGGCGGTGGAGGTTTCAATCCGTTTCATGGTGGTGGTGGTGGTGGACAACAGTATACTTTCCATTTCGAGGGAGGTTTTCCCGGTGGTGGTGGCGGTTTTGGTGGTTTCGGTTTCTAACTTGGACATGAAAGAATCATGTAACTTAAGACTAAAGTTTTCAAATTATACTGAAAAACACATTTTCTTTTCTTTCATCAAAAAAGTTTTGTGCAATCTCATTCGTAATGTTATCTCATTTCGAATCAAAACAATAACAGATAACAACACAATCTCAAAGTACAACAAATATAAAGCTCTCGTTGTTATTCTTAAGATTCCGATGTAGCTGAGCCTTTCGAAACAGAGCCGCCTTTCTCTGGCTCGGGAGCAGGAGCCACGCTTGATGCGAACATCGCTAATGGCAGCAAAACTTGATCGACCAGGTAAACGGCGAGCTGCCTATCGCTGTAGACAGAGTTAGCCACGGTGGCGCTCACAACTCCAGTGGTGATGTTAACTACCGGAGCTAGTATGTTAAGAGGGAATTTACCGTTTTGTCCATCACCAGCTTGCGTGCGTAAGGGGTTACTAACGGTTTAGACACAAACGAGTGTTGAAATAGAAAGCTATATCTAGTTGGAGGCAATGAGTTTATCAGTAGTGTAGCCAAATTACTAGCAGAAGTGTCTTGATCGGCATCATCTGAGAACTCCATAATCCATATATATGGGGCTTACTGTAACGCCCGTCTACACGCACCCTTGGGAGATGCTGGCGAGCATTGTATCAGCATAAACTACACGTTGCTCGAAGGGAATCCGAATGTGAGAATTTTAGTCGAGGGATCGAACTGATGTTCGAATTTTTGGATCGAATCGAGAATTATTCGAATAATGCGGGATTATCGGACAAGGTTGGTCGGACTAGTCAAGAGCTATCAAGCGGGTATCAGTGATTCGAGGATCCGCGCATAAGTTCTCAACCAAGTTTGAAAATCCGCGTGTTATGTTCGACTTTGGTGAGCGGGTATCGGTGATTCCATGATCTGTATATCAATCTCGACCTGATTCGGGGTGCGTGTGGTAGGTAAGAAAAATGCATGTTGGGAATTAATGTCGATGAGTGCGCGTGTGGGATTGTCAGTAAATGCGCGTGAAACTGTCGGTGAGAAATACGCGTGGTCGACACGCTCGGGTTGGTGACCGACAAAAATCGACCTTTATATAATTCTGTTCGCGTTTTCGCTCGTTTCACTTAAGAACTCTGAAAGAACCGAGAAAAGTTCGAGAGCATCCGAGAACATGATCGAACATCTGAGACAGTGACCGATCTTACGTGAGCTTGATCAAGAATCCATGAGCGTTATCGAGGGATTCAAGGTAAGCTTCGATAGACTTTGTGTTTATCGATAGTTCAGGGTAAACGATCGATAATTCGGGTTGTTGGTCTTAGGTTCCCGGTAAAGCGTGGCTTATCGGAGGATCTGTTCAAACAGTTGTTGAGTTGGTGAAGTTTGTTCGAATTGTCCCGGTAAGTGTCGATTTACTTAGTGTTTATCGACGTTTACTGTGGGTTTTTGGTGACCGATTCACGTTTGCCTGCAGTATCTGTTCGAACGTTTATCGCGTCTAAGCAGCAAGAGGTGTTAGAATCTGTATCCGAACAATCAGGTGAGTGCGTGACCGTGGCCGAGTCTAGGGTCGTTTCTTACATTAAGATCATTAAGTCTTTGATTGCTTGCTTGTCATGGTTAATGGGTTATCGATAATGTCCTGATAGTTAATCCATGTTGTACGGATGCTGTCTTGACAAAAATGTGAAAGTAAAGTTTATGACATGCGCATATTGACTTGATTGAATCGAATGTTTGGATACGGTTTCTAGACTGAGCGTAGTGAGATGGGTCGACCGCTTCACTAAGCAATTCGTTGCTTACCCCTCCCATTTTGGATGTAGGAAAAGAAAGTGACCTTGATGGTAATCATCGTGGACGAACTAGCATGTGAGACAAGGGCAAGGAAAGGGAAGGATGGTGGGTTTTCGGGTAGTTTATATTCGAACTAGTACTTAAAACGATGTAATAGCTTATTAGCGAACTTACCGTTGTACTAGAACCCCTTTGTTAATTCAAGTAATCTGTTTTATGCTTATCTAAGACTTGCCTTATCGAACCAATGCTAAAAAATTTTAAGTAAATCGAAACAGTATTTCCGACTAAGTCTCTAACCGGAGTGGTTCCCGGGTAAGGGTGTTTCAATTTGGTATCAGAGCATGGTCGATTCTAGGAAAGTCTAGCATAAGTGGGTTAGTGGGTAAATCCATCCTTCTAATGCCCAAAATCTCACTGTAAGTCTGGTTATTTTTGAATTGTAGAGCTAAGTTAGTGCTGGGACTAACTTAGTATCTGATCAGGTCATTGCAGATGGCTAAGAGTAACCGAGTTAGGAGAAATGCCGAGACTGATGAGACTTCTGGAAATGCAGTGGCAAATGTTGTTGTCGAGCATGAAGAAGTTGTGAACCAGCGTAACGCGGCAAATGTTGCTACAAGGAATGCGGCTAATGCGGAAGCTGCAAGGAATGCGGCTAATGCGGATGCTGCAAGGAATGCGGCTAATGCGGAAGTTGCAAGGACTGCAGCAAATGTTGGTGCTGCTGCGGCTGTTGCTGCCCCTGTAGAGATGGGACAAGTTTTGGCAGTATTGGAACAAATCTTGGGAAGGCTACCTGTTGTTGCACTTGCTCCTTTGGTACCACCGCCGGATGTGAATCCGCCAGCGGTGAATTTGGAGGAAGATGTTGATGTTGTGGTACCAAGGAGGCCACCTTACCTGAAGGTGATGGAATACATGCAAAAGTTGGGAACAAAGTATTTCTCGGGTGGTGCAAAGCCTATTGAGGCGGACGAGTGGTTAAGTAGACTCGATAGGAACTTCAGTTCCATTCGGAGTCTGGATGAGTATAAGAAGGATATTGCGGTTTACTACCTGGAGGGGGACGCGCATGCTTGGTGGAAGGGTGAATCCAGTCGGATGAGGAACCCAAATTGCACGTGGGAAACTTTCTGTGAAAAGTTTCGTGCTAAGTATTTTCCACAGGAAGCATATGACCGACTTGAGGGAGCGTTCCTGGACTTGCGTCAAGGAACGATGACTGTGCGTGAATATGAGACTGAGTTCAATAGTCTCAAAAAGTATGCCGGTCGTGATCTTGAGGAGGAACAGGTTCAGGTTCGCAGATTCATGCGCAGACTGAAACTTGAGCTCCGCAACCGCTGTATAGTTCGCAACTTTGCTTCGGTTGCCGAACTTGTGGAAAAGGCAGCCATGTTAGAAGCTGGTATGGAAGAGGAAGCTAAGTTAAGGGGAGTTGGAGTTTTCACTCATAACATCCCACAATGGAAATCCGAACATGGTGCCGTAGAGAAGAAAAATTGGGTGAAAAAGATCCTTCCGAGTAAGTCATCTGTTGGACGTCGTGCATGTAGAAGCTGTGGAAAAATGCACTTGGGTACTTGTCGTTTCACTGATGGATCATGTTACAAGTGTGGTACTAAAGACCACAAGATCAGTGATTGCCCAGAGAGAGTGAAAGTTGCTGACACGCAAGTGTGTTACAATTGTGGTGAAGCTGGGCATTTTAGGCCCAATTGTCTAAAGCTTGGGCAACAAACTGGGAAACGGGCAAATGAAGGATTACCACCTCCACCAAAGAGGTAATCTGTAATGCCGCAGATTTATTCAATGGGCGAAGGATCAAGCGAGCCAAGCACTTCGCGTTCCATCACTGGTGAGTCCTATCACTTGCCTTCACAATTTTCTTTGTGGGAATTGCTTGTTAGGAAGGGTTCTTAGCATTATAGGTGAATGTGTAGGGACCATAATCATGGGTGGTGTGGAAACCCATGTTATGTTTGATTCCGGGGCAACGCATTGTTTCGTTTGCCCAAAATTTATTGAAAAGAATAGATTCCAGAAGGAACCAGGGGATGATTTCGGATTGGTCAAGGTAGCTGGTGGACAAGTTATGATAACCTATGGAAATGTCCGAAATGTCTCGGTGATGTTATGCGGAGTAGACTACCAGCTGACTTGGTGATTTGCCGAGTAAAGTCCTATGACGTGATTTAGGGAATGGATTGGCTTGGAGAGTTCAAGGCACATCTAGACTGTCACCGAGGGCGAGTGCAGTTTGAGATTGCCAAGGGAATGTTGGTGTATCAAGGAATCAGACCAACATCAGGAAGCCTGATTATTTCGGCTATTCAAGTAGAACATTTGATCGAGAGAGGATGCGGGGCATTCTTGGCCACGAACACAACAACGGAAGTTAGACCGGATGCTGAGCTTGAGAAAATCCCGGTGGTGAATGAATTCATGGACGTTTTCCAAGCGTTGACGGGTTTACCACCAGCTCGTTCGGATCCGTTTACTATCGAACTTGAGCCAAGTACAAATCCGATCTCAAAGGCACCCTATCGAATGGCGCCTGCGGAGATGGCCGAGTTGAAGAAGCAATTAAGCGATTTACTAGAGAAAGGATTTGTAAGACCAAGTAGTTCACCGTGGGGTGCACCGGTGCTATTTGTCAAAAAGAAAGATGGAAGCTTCAGACTTTGTATCGACTACCGTGGCTTGAATCGGGTAACAGTGAAGAATAAGTACCCTCTTCTGAGGATTGACGAGTTGTTGGACCAACTTCGAGGTGCTACTTGCTTTTCTAAGATTGATTTGGCTTCGGGCTATCACCAAATTCTGATAGCCGAGTCAGATATTCGAAAGACTGCCTTTCGGACAAGGTATGGTCATTATGAGTTTGTGGTCATGCCATTCGGGCTGACTAATGCGCATGCTGCTTTCATGAAGCTCATGAATAGCGTGTTCCAAGAATACTTGGATGAGTTTGTGATCATCTTTATCGATGACATTTTAGTTTACTCAAAGATCCTGGAGGAGCACAAGGTTCACTTAAGGACGGTGATGGGTAAACTACGGGAACACAAGTTGTACGCTAAGCTGAGTAAGTGCAGCTTTTGGCAAAGGGAAATTGGATTCTTGGGTCATATAGTCTCGGATAAGGGAGTGTCCGTTGATCCTGAAAAGATTAAGTCTATTAAGGATTGGCCGAGACCTCAGAATGCCTCCGAAATAAGGAGTTTCTTTGGTTTGGATGGGTATTATCGACGGTTTGTTCAAGGTTTTGCGAGCATGGCAAAACCAATGACTAAGTTAACGGGAAAGGACGTAAAGTTTGTGTGGACAACAGACTGTGAGAAAAGTTTCTCGAAACTAAAGGAAATGCTTACCAGTACTCCGGTGCTGGTTTTACCGGAACCAAATGAACCTTTTGTGGTTTATACTGATGCATCGCGAATGGGACTTGGTTGTGTCCTGATGCAGCATGGTAAAGTAATTGCATATGCTTCGCGGCAGCTAAGGAAGCATGAAGAGAACTATCCTACTCATGATCTTGAGATGGCAGCAGTAGTGTTCGCACTAAAAATTTGGTGATCTTACCTCTATAGTGGGAAAGTGCAAGTTTTCACGGATCATAAGAGTTTGAAGTACATCTTCACTCAGCCGTAGTTAAACTTGCGACAAAAAAGATGGATGGAATTAGTCGCTGACTATGATCTTGATATTGCTTATCATTCGGGTAAAGCAAACCTGGTAGCGGATGCGTTAAGTCGAAAGAGAGTTGCTACCGATTTAGAAAAGGATATGGAAGGGCTGGTCAGCATGGTGGGAACATTGCGATTAACAGCCTTATCAGATGAGTTAGAACCGTTGGGCTTAGGAGCAGCAGATCAAGCAGATTTGCTAAGCCGTGTTCGGTTGGCTCAGGAAAAAGATAAAGATTTAATCAAGTGGTCAAAGAATGATAAGACAGAGTTCCAGACTTCGAGCAATGGAACAATCTTGGTGAATGGTCGAGTATGTGTTCTGAACGATAAGGAATTACGAGGCGGAATTCTTAAAGAGGCATATCTATCTAAGTTTTCGATACATCCAAGATCAACTAAGATGTATCGAGACTTGAAACGTTATTACTATGGGAAAGGTATGAAGAAGGACGTGGCTAAGTGGGTGGCGGGTTGTCCCACTTGTCAAATGGTTAAGGCAGAACATCAGGTTCCAGGTGGTTTACTGAGAAGTTTACCAATTTCTGAGTGGAAATGGGACTTGATCACAATGGATTTCGTCACAGGTTTGCCGATGTGTGAGAAAAAGGATGCAATATGGGTTATTGTGGATCGATTAACCAAGTCTGCACACTTCATTGCAATCAATAAAAGGGATGGAGCCGAGAAGCTTGCAGGGATCTATGTGAAAGAAATTGTTCGGTATCATAGAGTACCGGCAAGTATTGTATCTGATCGTGATTCCAAATTTACTTCTGGATTTTGGAAAGCACTTCAGAAAAGATTCGGTACAAGGCTTAACATGAGTACAGCGCACCATCCGCAAACAGATGGGCAGTCCGAGCGAACGATTCAGACGCTCGAGGATTTGTTGCGAGCGAGTGTACTGGATTAGGGTGGTAAATGGGAAGAATACTTACCCTTAGCCGAGTTCGCTTATAACAACAATTATCATGCAAGTATTGGGATGTCACCATACGGAGCGTTGTATGGACGGCCTTGTCGAACGCCTATGTGTTGGACCCAAGTGGGGGAGCGGAGTGTTTTTGGACGAGACTTTATTGATGAAACAACCGAAAGAATCAAAGTCTTGAAAGTTAAAATGAAAGAAGCTCAGGATCGACAAAAAAGTTATGCGGATAAGCGACGGAGAGAGTTGGAGTTTAAAGTGGGAGATATGGTTTATCTCAAGACGGTCACTTATAAGGGGAAGGATCGTGCATTTTTGAATACAAAGTTAACTCCGAGGTATATGGGACCGTTCTAGGTCCTTGAAAGGATCGGATCTGTTGCTTATAGATTGGAATTGCCACCGGCAATGGATGTTTTCCACAAGGTGTTCCATGTGTCCTTGCTAAGGAAGTGCATAACACATCGAGAGAATGTCATATCCGAACCTCCATCGGATTTACAAGAAAATATGACAATTGTGGGAAGACCGGTTCGGATTATTAATAGGAAACTGAGGACAGATAGGAATAAGAAAATTAAGTTGAATCAGGTTGTTTGGGATTGCGATGGTGAAGAGGAAACAACTTGGGAACCGGAAGAAATGATGAAATCAAACTTTAGAAAGTGGTTTGAGAAACAAAAGGTTTCAAGGAAAAAGGCTTAGATTCGAGGACGAATCTATTTTAAGTGGGGAAGAGCTGTAATGCCCGTCTCCATGCACCCTTGGGAGATGTTGGCGAGCATTGTATCAGCATAAACTACACGTTGCTCGAAGAGAATCCGAATGTGAGAATTTTAGTCGAGGGATCGAAATGATGTTCGAATTTTTGGATCGAATCGGGAATTATTCGAATAATGCGGGATTATCGGACAAGGTTGGTCGGACTAGTCAAGAGCTATCAAGCGGGTATCAGTGATTCGAGGATCCGCGCATAAGTTCTCGACCAAGTTTGAAAATCCGCGTGTTATGTTCGACTTTGGTGAGCGGGTATCGGTGATTTGAGGATCCGCATATCAATCTCGACCTGATTCGGAGTGCGTGTGGTAGGTGAGAAAAATGCACGTTGGGAATTAATGTCGATGAGTGCGCGCGTGGGATTGTCGGTAAATGCGCGTGAAACTGTCGGTGAGAAATACGCGTGGCCGACACGCTCGGGTTGGTGACCGACAAAAATCGACCCTTATATAATTCTGTTTGCGTTTTCGCTTGTTTCACTTAAGAACTCTGAAAGAACCGAGAAAAGTTCGAGAGCATCCGAGAACATGATCGAACATCTGAGACAGTGACCGATCTTACGTGAGCTTGATCGAGAATCCATGAGCGTTATCGAGGGATTCAAGGTAAGCTTCGATAGACTTTGTGTTTATCGATAGTTCAGGGTAAACGATCGATAATTCGGGTTGTTGGTCTTAGGTTCCCGGTAAAGCGTGGCTTATCGGAGGATCTGTTCAAACAGTTGTCGAGTTGGTGAAGTTTGTTAGAATTGTCCCGGTAAGTGTCGATTTACTTAGTGTTTATCGACGTTTACTGTGGGTTTTTGGTGACCGATTCACGTTTGCCTGCAGTATCTGTTCGAACGTTTATCGCGTCTAAGCAGCAAGAGGTGTCAGAATCTGTATCCGAACAATCAGGTGAGTGCGTGGCCGTGGCCGAGTCTAGGGTCGTTTCTTACATTAAGATCATTAAGTCTTTGATTGCTTGCTTGTCATGGTTAATGGGTTATCGATAATGTCCTGATGGTTAATCCATGTTGTACGGATGCTGTCTTGACAAAAATGTGAAAGTAAAGTTTATGACATGCGCATATTGACTTGATTGAATCGAATGTTTGGATACGGTTTCTAGACTGAGCGTAGTGAGACGGGTCGACCACTTCACTAAGCAATTCGTTGCTTACGCCTCCCTTTTTGGATGTAGGAAAAGAAAGTGACCTTGATGGTAATCATCGTGGACGAACCAGCATGTGAGACAAGGGCAAGGAATGGGAAGGATGGTGGGTTTTGGGGTAGTTTATGTTCGAACTAGTACTTAAAACGATGTAATAGCTTATTAAAACGATGTAATAGCTTGTTAGCGAACTTACCGTTGTACTAGAACCCCTTTGTTAATTCAAGTAATCTGTTTTATGCTTATATAAGACTTACCTTATCGAACCAATGCTAAAAAATTTTAAGTAAATCGGAACAGTATTTCCGACTAAGTCTCTAACCGGAGTGGCTCCCGGGTAAGGGTGTTTCACATACACCTTAATACAACGCTAATCTTAATTTGATGTATCGAAGGTCCCTTCATAGCTTTTGCGGTGCAATCGCTTCCCCCATCGTGACTGGTTTCTCTCACCACCCAACACACCTTCGTTTCCCCACCGACGATCGAGATTCTATGGAAGAAACAAGTGTTGGTGTCTCTGCTACTTCAGGGTTTTTGACGTCCCTTTTAGGCTTCTAATTTTTTATTTTTTTTTGGTTCTAAACCATAATTTCACTTAAAAGCCATTTTTAATAACATATTTAATTAATATTTTGTTTAGTTAAAACCCACAAACATGAGTAAAGGAAAGCCCAACAATAATTAATCTTACAAAAAACCTATAATATGTTTTCTACATAAAAAGCTTAAATATTTTTTGCCTAAAATATACCTCCTTTCTACTTCCTATTCGACAAAACAAAAAAATAAAATAAAACCTTCATCAAACCTAAATCCCTAGATCTGAAAAATATCTTTCGAACCCTAGTTCTCAACTTAACCATGGACGAATCCGCCATCAAAGTAATCTTCTTCTGCTTTAACCTCTGTGTCTACACTAATGGTTTCTTTCTTCACAAGAAAGAAGAAAAATATATATATGCAGTAGAATTTCTGATTAGCTCTTTTGTACCTTAGGGTCTGAAATTGCTGGAATTGAACGATAGTGGTGCAGCCTCTCGAGAACCCCGGTAAGTTTATTTACATGTATATATATATTTTGGGAAATTTTAGTCTGTGTTGATCATAATATTAACTCCTGCTGCAGTCAAAATCAAATTGTTGCAGTAGTACTAGCACGACGATTTCCGTTGAGGGATATGACACTTCGCTCCATGAGTATACTCTCAAGCTCGCGTTGACAAAACATTTCTCTTCATGCGGAGAGATTGGACATATTTATGTTCCCAGAGACTTTAAAAGGGGTATCCTCAAGAGGTATACTTTGTGGCTTCTTCCCTCCCAGCTCTCTCATTCATGTTGAATGCTGCTAACTCCAAAATAAACTTTGTTTTTTGTATCGTTTGTTTTACAGTGTTGCCTTCATGTGGATCGCGGGAGAAGATCCCCAAGACAAGGCATTGGCACTTAGTGGAACTGACGTGGGAGGATGGACTGCAATCGTTAAGGCTGCACCGTTGCAGGAAGAAATCATGGATCCTTGGTGTGCTGCTACGAGACCCAAAAAAGCAGCACGCACGTAAATTTTGATCGTTCTGCAATCAAATTATTAGGATGTTAATTCTTGTATATATATGTAAGATGTGTTCTACCTTGTCATGTTAATAATATTTCTCTCCTGCAATCTAGGGTCATCGTTAGGGGATATGACACTTCGCTTCCTACGATTGATATCCAGATGGCGCTGTGTAAACATTTCTCTTCATGTGGAGAGGTCACGCAAGTTATGGTTCTCCCTTGGTTTGTGGCTTCTTTCTTCCTCCGATTTGTGATATTTTTTTCCCCAGCTCTCAAGTTATTGAATTCTAACTAGAGACTTTGTCTCTGTTGAATTTTACAGCTCTGCTCACATTTCTCTTAGAGGAAATAGATGTGTAGACAAGGCACTTAAACTAAGTGGATGTAACATGGGAGGAATGAATCTTGTAGTTGCTCTGCCGCAACCCGTAAAAAAAAGAAGGGGCTGCACTACCACTGGCTATACGCCCCCAAGTACATAAATTTGCTCTTGCTCTTTATTCTTGATTCTTGGTAACAAATTAAAACCTCTCATCAGTTTCGTTGTTTATACTTTATATTAGGTGTTTTACTCGAGGTGGCTGAGGAGGATAAGAAGAAGATTGAGATGGAGATGGAGATGGAGATGGATGAGAAGAAGAAGAAGAAGATGAAGATGGAGCTGATGAAGGTGGAGAAGGAGATTAAGAAGCATACGGAGGAGGAGAAGAAGAGGAAGATGGATGATATGGACATAATAAAGAGGATGGAGATGGCTCTCTAAGACGAACCTCTTTGGTGTTTTTAAATTTATTACTTTTTTTTCTTTTTTTTTACTTCGGTGTCTGTATGTTAAAAGTAAGTAAGCTCAGTAATCATCATCTGCCTTCATCATCACCCATGTATGATATGTCTTTCTCTGGATGTTAAAAAATAATAGTAAGCCCAATTAATCGTTATCCGCTTTCGCTATTACAATGCAACCTTTGTTTTCCAATTTTTATTACTTAGGTTTTTCCTTGAGATCACACACTCTTCAACATACCCGACGATGTTATCAAAGACAAGACAAAAAAAAACATCTTTACGCAACATGTATAATATGTTTATTAATCCTCACAATTACTTAGTTGCATTCTTTACTTTTTACTCAAGGATACAAGAATAAAAGTGTGTATTAGAGGATTCTAACACCTTTATTACTCATCTAAGTTTAAAGACTTGATTTGGTAACTTTGGATGAAACAGAAGCAAGGAATGGTGAAGAAGGGAGAGGAAATAGCAATTGTACAGAGCGGGACGCTGAGAACAAATTCCAAGAAATCGCTGCAGCTTATGAGGTTCAACAAATTCCACATTACCCTTTTATTTTCACACACACATGGTCATGGTCTCCCAGCGAGATTCTCTCTCATTCTCTGAATGTCTAACCTCTGAATTAACCAGGTTCTTGAAGATATGGGTGGAGGTTATTAATGAGAAGTTGCAGGTGATTGAGAAACCTCTAACGCAAACAGAGGTCCTTCCTTCGCCAAAACCTGCAAAACAGCAAAACGACAACGTTTCAATTAATGAGAAACTAAAGCTGGGCTCACAAGATCCAAAGCATGACCAAATGAGGCCCACCTCTGTTCAACGGTCATCTTCACCTGCAAGTCACGACAAGAACAGAGCATTGTCAGCAAGAAACAAAGAGAAGAGTGTGAGTTGCAGTACGGACGCGATCCCTCTCAGCAATCGCTTTGAAGAGTGATACGTGTCTATTAGGGTTTACATGTCTCAAGTCGTAAAACCCTATAATAGTTGAAAGCTTTGTAACCCAGAAACTATGAGAGTGAAATGAAAGAAGAGGCTTTGGTTTTACATCTCTAAACAAAATCTTTAAGAGGTGGTGGTGGTGGTGGATTTAATCCGTTTCATGGTGGTGGCGGTTTTGGCTTCGAACTTGGACATGAAGGAATCATGTAACTTAAGACTAAACTTTTCAAACTATACTCCAAATACACAGTTTCCTTTCTTCTTTCATCAAAAAGGTTTTGTGCAATCTTAATCGTAATGTTGCATCATTTCGGATCAAAACGATAACACAATCTATAACACAAATCTCAAAGTACAAGAAATTTAAAGCCCTAATTCTGCTCCTGAACCTCCGCCCCCAATTGAAGGCACCTACGTTTGTTTCGGAGGCAACTATACAGTGAGATTCCTTCACAAATTTCCCCTATTGAATCTTCATCTTTATAGTTTTGACATTTTTCAATTTTTTTGGTGTAGACTGAGGATGTTCTTGTTAAGAAATAACCGGTCAAATTCGCGAACGATTGCGAAAACACACAATTTGTTCACGGAGTTCCGCCAATTTATGCATACGTCTCCGGACCTGCTACAAATCTTTTTATTGATAACTGAAATTTTTTATCCATAGTGAACATAACCTCCGACGTGAACAGTACCACCTTCCTCATTCTAGAACCAATTTCTAGAACCAAAAAAAGACATGTGATGTTTAACAATCTCCCACTTGAAGACTGATTTAAATCTGTCTTCACACCTTGATCAATGTAGCAGGTCTTCCAGACTTGTCACTCTTGCAAGCCAATCGAGGTTATACATAACCTATGCTTTTCATTCAGCACAACCTTTGTGAGCATGTCTGCCAGATTCTTACTTCCAGGAATCTTTTCAAGCACCAACACTCCATCTTCCAAAGCTGATCTGATGAAATGATACTGAAGTTGTATGTGCTTCGTCCGAGCATGGTATACCGGGTTCTTTGCCAAATCAATGGCACTCTTGCTATCACAATACAATACACTTTCATCTTGATCATGGTCTGGCTCTCGCAGAAATGACTGTAACCACATCATTTCCTTTGTTGCATCCGTCATAGCAACATACTCAGCTTCACAGCTTGACAGAGCTACGATTTTCTACAACTTTGAAACCCAACAAATTGCAGTACCACCAAAAGTGTAGACATATCCGGATGTGCTTTTCCTACTGTCAATGTCACCTCCATTGTCAGCATCAACATATCCCTGTAATCCCATCTCTGAATTCTTAAAACATAGAGATAAACTTGGACTTCTCTTTAAATATCTGAAAATCCACTTAACAGCCTCCCAATGTTCTTTGCCTGAATTGCTCATAAACCTGCTATCGACTCCCACTGCATGTGCAATGTCTGGCTTTGTACATACCATCGCGTACATCAAGCTGCCAATAGCAGAAGCATATGGAACCTTATCCATATATGCCATCTCGTCTTCAGTCGTTGGAGACTGATCTCTGGATAACCGAAAATGATTCGCCAGGGAAGTACTAACCGGCTTCGCATCATCCATATTAAACCTCTTGAGGATTTTCTTCATATACTCCTCTTGTGACAGCTCAAGACCTTCCTTGCTTCTAATTATTCTCATCCCAAGAATCTGTTTTGCTTCTCCCAGGTCTTTCATCGCAAACTCTTCTGAAAGTATTGCCTTCAGCTTGTCAATCTCCTGCAAGTCTGCTCCCGCTATCAGCATGCCATCAACATACAAAAGCAATATCAAGTAGGACTTCTTCAGCCTCTTGAAATAGCAACAGTCGTCAACTTCACACTTTGAGAACTCAGCTTTCTTCATAAAGCTATCAAACTTCTTATACCACTGTCTTGGAGCTTGTTTTAACCTGTACAAACTCTTTTGCAACTTGCATACCAGATTTTCTTGTCCTTTGACCTCAAACCCTTCAGGTTGCTTCATGTAAATCTCTTCCTCCAACTCACCGTGAATGAAAGCCGTCTTTACATCCATTTGTTGAAGATACAAATCTTTTTTTGTAACCAAACCAAGAACAGTCATGATTGTGACCAACTTGACTACAGGGGAGAAACTTTCTGTGTAGTCAACACCTTCTTTCTGTTGGAATCTTTTCACAACCAGCCTCACTTTATAGCGTTTTCTTCCATCTTGTTCTTCTTTTATCCGGTAGATTCATTCATTATGCAACGCCTTTTTCCAATAGGTAGCTCGGTCAAAACCAAGTCTGATTGGACATTTGCGAGTCCGTTTCATTTTTCATTGTCAGCTCCCACTTAATCAACTCTTTCACTTGCAATGCTTCTTCATAGCATTTAGGCTCACCTCTGTCTGTGAGTAACACATAGTGAAGAGAAGAAAAATATCTTACAACCGACTTATTAACCTTTGTAGTCCGCCTCAAAGCTGTAACAGGTGTATGCGGAAGACTATTGTCTCATCATTCCTATCTACCTCAATATCCTCTCCCTAAGCTTTTTGCTCTTCTACTGCTGCAGTATCCTACATCTCTGGTGCCAGGATATCTCTCAAATCAACAGCTTCAGACTCTTTACTTCCTGAGCTAACTTTCAGCTTATCCTTATACAATGCTTCTTCGTTGAATTTTAATTCCATTATCAGTGCAATATTTTCTGAACTCGTCGCTGATGTACTCTCCACCATTATCAGACCTTAAGCACTTCAACTTGAGATTCGTTTCATTCTCAACCATGGCTTTCCATCTCTTGAAAATCGTGAACACTTCATACTTGTTCTTCATGAAGTATACCCATACCTTTCTTGTAGAGTCATCAATAAAGGTCACATAGTAGTGTGATCCTCTCAACAATGCAACAGGAGCAGGTCTCCACACGTTACTGTGTACCAACTCCAACTTCTCAGCTTTTAACTTTTTGCCATAACGCGAGAAACTAACCCGTTTCTGCTTTCCAAGAATGCAGTTTCACACAAATGGTGATCCACCATCTTCAAATCTGGAAGTGCACCATTCGCTACCATGAACTTCATACCTTTCTCGCTCATATGTTCCAATATACAACGCCACAAATCAGTTTTCTTGCCATTCTCGACAACAGCAACTGTATCCTCATGGGTTGTCGTCATATAGAAAGTGTCACTTTATAACCTTTTGCAACCACCATGGAACCTTTTGTCACTCTCCAAGCTCCACCACCAAAATTGACATCATGTCCTGTATCATCAACTTGTCCTACAGAAATCAGATTTCGCATCAACTTTGGTACATGTCTCACCTTTGTGATCTTCCACACACGTCCATCTGACATCTTCAGGTTGACATCACCAACACAACAAAATGTCCAAAGGTAATCCATCTGCTAGATATATCTTCCCGTAATTCCCAACAACATAGTTCTCTATTATATTCTGATGTGCCGTGGTATGGAAAGAGGCTCGTGAATCAAGAACCCAAGTATCAATCTGACAATCAGCTGAAGAGATAGATGCTTTTACGGTATCAACAGCCGTAACATGAGATTTACTTCTTTTTGGAAAATCAGTAGATACTCCAAATGCATCAGCTATTACTGTATTGGCTCCAACTCCTCTGTTGTCTTCCTTCTTCTGCAAAGCCCAATAATTCTTTTTAATGTGGCCTTTCTTACCATAATTCCAGCACTCTGCAGTCTGCTTGGTCTAAGAATAACCCCGTCCATTGCTTGACTTTCCTCTACCCTGATTCCGGTTTGTTTTGTCTCGACTTCTGCCTCTATTCTCAACGTTGACAGCAGAACTCATTGAAGTTTCTCCTGTATCGATCCTTCGAACTTCCTCACCAAGGATTTGATCTCGAACATCAGTGAATTTAAGCTTCTGATTACCAACATAATTACTAACTGCTGCCCTCATGGGCTCCTAACTATTCGGCAGAGATGTTAGCAAAATTAAAGCACGCACCTCATCATCAAACTCGATTTCAATCGATGACAGTTGATTCACAATCGTGTTGAACTCATTTACGTGTGCTGCTACAGGACTACCATCTTCCATCTTCAATTGGAAGAGTTTCTTCATGAGAAATACCTTATTGTTGGCAGAAGGTTTCTCATATATATCCGAGAGAACTTTCATGAGTGCTTCCGTGGTCTTCTCCTTCGCAACATTGTGAGCAACGTTTTTGACAATGTTAATCTAATAACACACAGAACTTGTCTGTCGAGAAGATCTCACAATTTCTGATCCATCTTTTCAGGTTTCTTGCTCAGTGGTTGATGGAGCTTCCTTCCGTACAGATAATCTTCAATTTGCATTATCTAAAATGCATAATCCGTACCGTCAAATTTTCCAATATTGTGTGCAGAACCATCTTCGCCTCCCATCATTTCTGATTATTTTGCAAATCACCGTGTATTAAAACACCTTTGTCGACAAACCAATATTACCGACGAAATTTGACCGAAATCACTTTAACCTCGCTCTGATACCAGTTGTTAAGAAATAACCGGTCAAATTCGCGAACGACTGCGACAACACATACAATTTGTTAACGGAGGTTGGTCAATTTGTGCCTACGTCTCCGAACATGCTACAGATCTTTTTATTGGTAACCGAAAATTTTTATCCATCGTGAACAGTACCTCCAACGTGAACAGTAACTCACTGTGAACAGTAATTCCGATGTGAACAGTATTCCGACGAAATTACAAAGCTCTCAACTCACACACCCAAACTCAATTGCACTCAAAGAGAACAACTCTCTTTCACAAAGAAAATTATTTTTCTCTCTTCTTTCTCTCCCACACTTACTTCTTTGTTGGTGAGAAAAAATAAGTCTTTGGTTGGTGCCACCTTCTTCATTCTAAAACCAATTTCTAGAACCAAAAAAAGACATGTGATGTTTAACAGTTCTTCCAAGCTTAGAAGAACAAGGAGTGCCTAAAGATTCAAATGTTGGTATGTAATGTCATTTTTTTAGCTTTGTGAAATCATACTCGAAACATGCAATTGCCATTGGCTTTCTAGAGTATGGTTTTGCTTAATTCCCTTCATTGGAATCAAACTTATTACTACCTTCAAGTTATGATCTTTGAAAGTTGCCTCTTTGTTTTGTTGAAGAAAATTTGAAATTTATCTTTGCGTAGATTGCAAGAAGGAACTCGGGTCTCTAAATAGAGAACTACAGTTACATATATTGGAGCTTGCTGATGTTCTTGTTGACAGACCTTCTCAATATGCATAGAGGATTGGTGAATTTGCATCACCTTCTCAATTCCATGAGGCCTCACCAAGTATGAAGGATCACATCTTCATTTAATTTCTCATTTGTTTTTTTTTTGCTTTATTGTGTTTTCTTATCTTTTTTTTTGTGTAAACTAGCGCTAATAACCTATGCCCTCGAAACTTATTTTGATTGTTGACACCACACCATGTTTAATTTGGCAATCAACCAAATACACTGTACCAGGATTTGAACATCCTCCTCCCTAAACTTTTTATGGGTGTCTTAAATATAAATAATATTTTATTTAAAAACACTCCAAAAAATGAGGATCTAAAATGTCTCTAGAAAAATGTAAATATCTCTTATTCACCCATATATATAAATCACCTATTTTTTTTATTTACATATATTTAAAAACACTCATTTAAAAATATCTATAAAAAATAACCAATGAAGATGCTCTACACCATAATTAAAACAGGATTGTAAGTAAAATACGTGTTCTTAAGTTTCGGCAAATTGATCCTGTCTATGAGAGAGAGAGACATGCGTGCAATTTCCATGATTCAACAAGTAAGTAGTGTATATTATGAACTGAAGTAAGGCACTTTTATGAGTTATGATTTTTAAGCAGTGTATATTATGAACTGAAGTAACGCACTTTTCTGAGTTATGATTTTTCCTTCGTCCATTCGTCAACGGGCATGACCTTTCCTTCATAGAGTTACTTCAGAACAAGGCCTTCAACCAAAGCAATTTGTGGTCTACTGGTTGTCTTCGTCTATCCTTGACATTTTTGTAAACCCTGGTGTTGTGTTCGATTCTCCACGGTAGAAACATATTTCTTGTTTCCTTGTTAAATCTTGTCCTGTTTAATGTTTTTTTATAATGAAAATCACACTTCCAAATTATAAATACATCTTTTCTGTTTTTTTTTCTTTTAGAAAAAGTCCACAAATAAATTTGTAACTATACTTTAAAATAAAAGTATGATTTAAAGCATTTATATTTTAACCAACTAGTATAACTTTTCAATAGGTATGAACAGTTTTAATTTAGTGAATATGGGAACATTTTCAAGGGGATTATAAATTAAATAACATTGCTTGAGGTTCGAGTGCATAAATACTATTCTATCATTCATTTAATTAAAAACTAATGTTGTATAGCCAAATACGCATGAAATTAAATGACAATTACCTCATTTAATCATTATACTATAATATTATTTACTAGGTTCTATTTCGCTCGTGCTATGCAAGCACAATGTAATTTAAAAAAAAATAACATTGTAAAACAATTGGTTGTAATATATTTATTCGTAGTATAAAAGTAATTTTGTATCACATAATGCGATGTCCACCCTCATTTGGGGTTTCTGTGTCATGTTTGGAAATTAATAAACAAGGAATAATATATACTGAGGCGGAAACGTATATTTTAACGGTGAGAAGTGGATCCAAAAGTTTTTCTAGTTTGGTTAATGATTTAGATGGTGAGAAGTAAAACATAGATTTAGTAAGCCTCAAACTTGGAATTAAACAGAGGATCAAAAGTATGCACATAATTTTGTTCATGAGCGTATAACACAAAGCTACACTAAGAAGTATTACATGAGAATACTCTCAAAATTCTAGCAACTCTTTACACGAGCTATATCCCAAGAACCCAAGTCCAAGGAAATCATTCTATTAGATATGTTCATCGTTGGTCTGTTCCAACCTAAGTGTATATGACTTTTCATTGGTCAATAATAACTGGTGGTTACTCGGGGTCTGTCTAGCTCTTCCTTTGTAAAGCAATTAGCTTTTGACATATGGAATAAATATTGGGATAAGATAAATTCATACAGAATAATTCATGGTCTAGTAGTTATCTCTCCTTGGCCATCAAGTTTTGCGAGGTTCGATCCTCCATTGCTGCTCCCCAATTTATAACTACTTTTTCTATTGCTTTTGAATTATGGGTTCGATCTTTGACAATAAATATTTCTCGCTCCCTTATTTAACTTTTTAATGGTCTTTGAATTGGCTGATCAAAATCACACTGTCAAATTATAATAAAATATTATTCCAAAAAAATCCAGAAATAAATTAGTAGTTAAGTCCAAGTTTTTGTTTTGTTTTAAAGGGTTAAATAAGGAAGCAAGAATATTCATAATTAAAAATTTATCATTAATATAAATACATGTTCAAGAAAGGAATATAGTTATTAATTTATTATTGATTAAATTTTGTCATAAGGTAAACAAGATGATATTATAAAATAATTTATTATTAATTCTCTTTCATTGGCTGTTTTTCATGTTTGGGGTTCGATCTTCCTCCGACTATAATATTCTTGTTTCCTTATTTAACCCTTTTGTCCTTTTTATTGTTTTGAATTGGCTAATCAAACTCGTCACTATGAATAATAAAATCATTTAAAAAAAAAAGAAAATTCCTCAAACAAATTTAGTTACTAACTCTAAAATAATAATTTAAAAGTATGAGTTGCATCGAGACCCGACGTTATCTTTTAATTATAATAAATATAATATATTGACTATTTTCTATGAAAATTGTGACAACCGTATAATTCGGGGAATAGACCATCTTTATCAACACATAAAAAATTTCAAAAATATGAGTTGTCAACTTTAATATCAATAAACACAACATAATTTCTCCTAACCAACGGATAACGTAACCATTGATCCACTGGTAAACACAATATAATTTTGACTTTCGTTTCAAGTCATAATAATGCATTCCAAATTTAACAATTAATAGTACAAATTAATGGTGACAACCACGAAAATAGTAAAGATGACTCTCTTTCAATTCTCAAACCAACTACCGCACGAAGGAATAAGGAATATCACATTCCTACATGTATATGTATATATATACCTAGTCCAAAAAAATAAAATTATTTGTTACAATTAATTAAATATTGGTAAAATATAGAAATCGTCAAACACTATTTTCTGGAAAAATTGTTGACGTCATCTTTATTAGCCAATATACAATTTGAGAAATATGAACTGTCATCGTTAATATCAATAAATAATTTCAAAAAGAATGAGTTGAATATATACACTGTCCAAGAAATGGACGTTGTTGTTCTTATTAATTAAATCTTGCCATAATATAGAAGTCGTGAAAGACTAATTTCTGGGAAAATTGTTGACGTCATCTATATTAGCCAATATACAATTTGAGAAGTATGAACTGTCATCGTTAATATCAATAAACAATTTCAAAAAGAATGAGTTGAATATATACACTGTCCAAGAAATGGACGTTGTTGTTCTTATTAATTAAATCTTGCCATAATATAGAAGTCGTCAAAGACTAATTTCTGGAAAAATTGTTGAGGTCGTTTTTATTAGCCAATATACAATTTGAGAAGTATGAACTGCCATCATTAATATCAATAAACAATTTCAGAAAAAATGAGTTGAATATATACATCTTGCCCAAAAAAATAATATATTTGTTATAATTAATTAGACATTGCCATAATATAAAAGTCCTCAAATACTATTTTCTGTGAAAATTGTTAAGGTTATCTTTATTAGACAATATACAATTTGAGAAGTATGAACTGTCATCATTAATATCAATAAACAATTTCAAAAATGATGAGTTGAATATATACACCTTTCCCAAAAAAAGAATTTATTTGTTATAATTAATTAAACATTGCCATAATATAGAAGTCGTCAAATACTATTTTCTGGGAAAATTGTTGAGGTTATCTTTATTAGCAAATATACAATTTGAGAAGTATGAACTATCATCATCAATATTAATAAACAATCTTAAAAAGAAAGAGTTGAATATATACACCTTGCCCAAAAAAAGAATTTATTTGTTATAACTAATTAGACATTACCATAATATAGAAGTCGTCAAATACTATTTTCTGGAAAAATTGTTGACGTCATCTTTATTAGCCAATATAAAATTTGAGATATATAAACTGTCATCATTAATATTAATAAACAATTTTAAAAAGAATGCGTTGATTATATAAAATTTCCCAAGAAATGGACGTTGTTGTTATTATTAATATGTCTATACATATTAAATATAAACCAAATAAGACTCGATCTTATTAACAACTTAAACCAACAGTATTCGAATTTACTACGCATAATAAAAGTTCGACACAACACACACAGACCGACCGAGTCCTAATCATCCTCCTCCTCAATGCCATGATTCCACAATCACACTTTATGTTTACCTGCATCCTCACACAAAGAGATGCGTAAGTATTATCACAAATACTTATTGAGGCGGTCCTCCCATCTATGAGCTATACACACAAGCAAGAGATCACAAACCGCTCAAACATACATGACAAACAACCACGTCACACAACCCAACAACAAGGATTGGACTAAATCCAATCCGAGCTGTCACACGAAAAGAATGAAAATCTCGCGCAGAAGAATCTCGGGATCGGTCTGCAACCAATCCCCATGACCGATCGGAATCACCCACTAAAGGCTCAGGATCGGTTTGCAACTGATCTCCAAGGTCGAGTGGAGCCTCTCCTGCAACTCATCCGAATCCGACCTACTTCACCACTTCTCACAACAAATGACCCCTTTCCACCGCAATCCTTGTTTTCTCCAAGCAATTAGGCTTAACTCCAACCCAAAACACAAGGTAAACAAGCAACACAACTTATGGATTCATCAAGAATCCATCCTAAACATCACAAAACCACACAAAACCATCTTAAATGCTTCGATAAACTCATGGTCGCGCACTCACCTCAAATCTTTGGAAGATTCGGCTCAAGAACCACAAAACCGAACCAACCACGACTCACTCACACGCCAACAACAGCTTGCCTCTTTCTCTCTCACGCCCTACAGCCAACCACAACGACTTTCAACCTAAACTGAAAAATTTCAGAAACGATCAGTCTCAAAGATTGAATCAAGAATCGAATTCTAACCGTCCACTTCCAATCTCCACCATTGAAACTCAATTCCTAGATGCCTTGAAGCTACCCTCAAAGTTTCGTGATGATCAGAACGAAGGTAAACTCACGATCTCACTCTGAAACCGTGTTAGGTCCAATTCGCGTCTGAAACAGAGCACCTCACGAAAAAGAGGATAACGCTTAGGATAATGACTCAAATCCAAATCTGAAAAGTAATATATCTAGAGATAAGGCTTAGCTACAAGTCCACAAAATTTTGTTACCTTTGGACATGATCTTCTAGGTCTAACCGCTTTTCTCCCAAACCCTGTCAGTTCTGTTTTCCCTCTCCTTCCTCTCTCAAGCCAACCCAAGGTCTCCTCTCCTCTTCTTCCTTTTCTCAGCTCACAAGCTTTCTCTCTCTCTCTCTCTCTCTCTCTCTCTCTCTCTCTATCTCTCTCTCACAAGAACAGCCAAAAAAACCCAGGAAGAAGAAAGAGGAAGAAAACATGTATTTTAAAGAGGTAGGTGGGATCAACAGCAACAGAAATAGTCTGCCAACACTCTGGATCAGTCTTCAATCGATCCGAGAAGTCGTTCTGGCCGTTTGATCGGTCTGCAACCGATCGCCACAACCAAGCGGTAAATTTGTTTTTTTTTCCTAGACCAATCCGTCTTTCTATTCTCGATAAAATTTTCATTTCCGGAACACGGTCGTTACATGAACTGTCATCATTAATATCAATAAACAATTTCAAAAGAATGAGTTGAAAATATACGCTTTTTCCAAAAAAAGAACGTTGTTGTTATTATTAATTAAAACTTGTCATAATGTAGAAGTCATCAAAGACTATTTTTTGGAAAAATTGTTGACGTCATCTTTATTAGTCAATATACAATTTGATAGGTACGAACTGTCATCATTAATATCAATAAACAATTTCAAAAAAGAATGAGTTGAATATATATACATTGCCCAAGAATGGAACATTATTGTTATTGTTAATTAAACATTGCCATAATATAGAAGGCGTCAAAAACAATGATATGAGAAATTGTTGACGTCATCTTTATTAGCTAATATATAATTTGAGAAATATAAACTGTCATCAATAATATCAATAAACAATTTTAGAAAGAATGGGTTGAATATATACACTTTTTCCAAGAAATGAACGTTGTTGTTATTATTAATTAAACTTTGACATAATATAGAAGTCGTCAAAGACTATTTTCTGAGAAAATTGTTGACGTTATCTTTATTAGTCAATATACAATTTGAGAAGTATGAACTGCCATCATTAATATCAATAAACAATTTCAAAAAGAATGAGTTAATATATACACATTGCCCAAGAAAGAAACGTTACTGTAATTATTAATTAAATCTTGTCATAATAAAGAAGTCGTCAAAGACTATTTTCTGAGAAAATTGTTGACGTCATCTTTATTAGCCAATATAGAATTTGAGAAGTATGAACTGTCATCATTAATATCAATAAACAATTTCAAAAAGAATGAGTTGAATATATACCATTTACCTAAGAAAAAGACGTTATCAATCATGATCCAAATCTTCTCGGTGAAATCTTGAAACAAAAATGGGATGCTTGTTGGGGGAAAACATCTACAAGGCATTTGGAAGCTCTTTATAGGCGTTCAGGGACGCCCTTACTTGCTGATTTTTGCCTGTCAATCCAGGAGGTACTGAGACGATCCGACCCTTTTTTTTCTTTCTAAATGCAATAATTAATATTCTCATAAATATTAATTATATCCCAAATAAAACATTTAACTCAACGATTAAACCAATCAGACCAATTCACTTAAATTATCAATTAGATCCAGTTTAGCATTAAACAACATAATTATTCTGAAAATATTAAACATACTTCAAACAACCAAATTCGAGATTTAATAAACATAAATAAAATTCGACTCGACAAACACAATAACCCGAGTCCTAATCATCCTCCTCCTCATTGCCTTGATTCCATGTTCACACTTTATCTTTACCTACATCAAAACGAAAGAGATGCGTAAGTATTACCAAAAATACTGAGTGAGACGGTCAACCCATCTACGAGCTATACACAGAAACGATTGAGAACACAATAAACACAATCAATCACGAACAAGCAACCCACACAATGAGTAAACAACCCATCAACACAACCAGCCCAATGAATCTTATTCTGGATCCAACACAAAACCAGCCTACACAACACCACAAACACAACAAACAATCTCTATCGCTTAGATAAGCCCATGGTCTCGCACTCACCTTTAACTAAGGAATATTTTTGAACAAGAACCACAACACCAAACCAACCGCGACTCACTCACACGCCAACAGCAGCTCGTCTCTCTCTCTCTCTCTCTCTCTCTCTCTCTCTCTCTCACGCCCTACAGCCAACCATAACAACCAAAACAACTTTCAACCTAAACTGGAAATATTCAAAAACAATCAGCCTCAAAGATTGAGTCAAGAATCGAATTCTAACCGTCCACTTCCAATCTACACCGTTGAAACTCAACCCCTAGATGTCCTGAAGCTATGTTCAAAGTTTCGTGATGATCAGACTGAAGGTGAACTCGCCATCTCAGTCTGAAACCGCGTTGATCCAACTCGCGTCTGAAACAGAGCACTTCACGAAAAAGAGGATAACTCTTAGAATAATAACTCAAATCCAATACCGCAAAGTGGTACATCTAGAGATAAGGCTTATCTACAACTCAAAATTTTTTTGTTACCTTTGGACATGATCTGCTAGGTCTAACAGCTTTTCTCCCAAAGCCTGCCAGTTATGTTTCCCTCTCCTTCCTCTCTCAAGCCAAGCCAAGATCACTTCTCCTTCACTCACCTCTACTCTTCTTCTCTTTTCTCAGCTCAACAGCTTTCTATCTCTTTCTTTGTTGCAGGCAAGAGGAAAGAAGAAGAAAAGGAAAAAGAAAAGAAGAAGAAAAGGAAAAGAAAGGAAAACATAAGGAAAAAGAAAGAAAGAAGAAAAGGAAAAGAATGGAAAACATAAGGAAAAAGAAAGGAAGAAGAAAAGGAAAAGAAAGGAAAATAAAAGGAAAAAGAGAGGAAGAAAAAAAAAGGAAAAGAAAGGAAAAGAAAAGGAAAAAAATAATAATGGAGAAGATATAATTTTTTTGACTTTCCAACCAATAAGTGGGATCTACACCCACCAACCGCTTCAAAACTCGTTCTTCCGCTCGATAATTTTTTTTTCCGGAGCTCTTAAGATTAAAATCCTCAAAAAGAGAAAAACCCATTTATCACAGACTTAAACGGATCAAAAACGTTTTTGGTATATATATATTTCTCCGACAAAAATCAATTTTCCGGGAGACGGGCATTAGAGGTACTAGATCTCATGTCTAGAACAAAGTTAAAAGATCGTCTTCTTAAAAAGATTAATGATTTAAAACCACTTCTTGACGACTTTGGGACAGTCTTAGAACGTCAGAATCCATTGACGTTTCGCTATAAAAAGAAGGAAAAAAAGAGAAAAAAACCACGAGGATAGGTACAAGGCAAGAGAAGTAATTGTGCACAAGTATCAAGAGAGAGGTTTTGAGCAAAACCTTGCCATAATTAAACATTGCCACAATATAGTCGTCAAAAACTATTTTTTGGAAAAATTGTAGACGTCATATTTATTAGCCAATATATATTTGAGAAGTATGAACTGTCATCATTAATATCAATAAACAATTTCAAAAAGAATAAGTTGAATATATACACTTTGTCCAAGAAAAAATGTTGCTATTATTATTAATTTAACCTTGCCATAATATAGAAGTCGTGAAATACTATTTTTTGGAAAAATTGTTGACGTCATGTTTATTATCCAATATACAATTTGAGAAGTATTAATTGTCATCATTAATATCAATAAAAATTTTCAAAAAGAATGAGTTAAATATATACACCTTGCCCAAGAAAGGACGTTGTTATTATTAATTAAATCTTGCCATAATATAGAAGTCGTCAAAAATTATTTTCTGGGAAAATTGTTGACGTCATCTTTATTAGCCAATATACAATTTAAGAAGTATAAACTATCATCGTTAATATTAATAACAAAATTTCAACAAGAATGAGTTGAATATATATACTTTTCTCAAAAAGAGACGTTGTTGTTATTATTAATTAAACTTTGCCATAATATAGAAGTCGTCAAAGATAAATTTTTGGAAAACTTGTTGACGTCATCTTTATTAGCCAATATACAATTTGAGAAATATGAACTCTCATCATTAATATCAATAAACAATTTCAAAGAGAATGAGTTGAATATATACATGTTGCCCAAGAAAGAGACGTTTTTGTTATTATTAATTAAATCTTGCCATAACATAGAATTTGTCAAAGATAATTTTCTGAGAAAATTGTTGACGTCATCTTTATTAGCCAATATACAAGTTGAGAAATATGAACTGTCATCATTAATATCAATAAAAAATTTCAAAAAGAATGAGTTGAACATATATACCTTGCCGAAGAAAGAAAAGTTGTTGTTATTATTGGTTAAACGTTGCCATAATATAGAAGTCGTCAAAGACAATTTTACGGAAAAATTGTTGACGTCATCTTTATTAGCCAATATACAATTTGAAAAATATGAACTTCCAGCATCAATATCAATAAACAATTTCAAAAAGAATGACTTGAATATATACACTTTGCCCAAAAAAGGACGTTGTTGTTATTATTAATTAACATAGTCATAATATAAAAGTTGTCAAAGAATATTTTTCGGAAAAATAGTTGATATCATCTTTATTAGCCAATATATAATTTGAGAAGTATGAAACTGTCATCATTAATATCAATAAACAATTTAAAAAAGAATGAGTTGAATATATTCACTTGCCCAAAAAAGGGACGTTGTTATGAATAATTAAACATTACCATAATATAGAAATCGTCAAAAACTATTTTCTGGAAAAATTGTTGACGTTATCTTTATTAGCCAATATACAATTTGAGAAGTATGAACAGTCATCATTAATATCAATAAATAATTTCAAAAAAATGAGTTGAATATATGCAGCCCAAAAAAAACGTTGTTATTATTAATTAAGCCTTGCCATAATATAGTAGTCGCCAAAGATTATTTTCTCGGAAAATTGTTGATGTCATCTTTATTAGATAATATACAATTTGAGAATTATGAACAGCCATCATTAATATTAATAAACAATTTCAAAAAAAATGAGATGAATATATACAATTTACCAAGAAAGGGACGTTGTTGTAATCATTAATTAAATCTTACCATAATATAGAAGTCGTCAAAGACTATTTTCTGAAAAAATTATTGACGTCATCTTTATTAGCAAATATACTATTTGAGAAATATGAAATGTCATCATTAATATCAACAAACAATTTCAAAAAGAATAAGTTGAATATATACACTTTGTCCAAAAAAAAGACGTTGTTATTATTATTATTAATTTAACCTTGCTATAATATAGAAGTCGTCAAATACTATTTTTCAAAAAAAATATTGACGTCATTTTTATTATCCAATATACAATTTGAGAAGTATGAATTGTCATCATTAATATCAATAAAAATTTTCAAAAAGAATGAGTTGAATATATACACATTGGCCAAGAAATAGACGTTGTTATTATTAATTAAACATTGTCATAATATAAAACTCGTCAAAGACTATTTTCTGGGAAAATTGTTGACGGCATTTTTATTAGGCAATGTACAATTTGAGAAGTATGAATTGTCTTTATAAATATCAATAAAAAATTACAAAACGAATGAGTTGAATATATACATCTTGCCCAAGAAATGGACGTTCTTATTATTAATTAAACATTGTCATAATATAAAACTCGTCAAAGACTATTTTCTGGGAAAATTGTTGACGACATCTTTATTAGTCAATATATAATTTGAGAAGTATTAACTGTCATCATTAATATCAATAAGCAATTTAAAAATAATGAATTGAATATATACACTTTGCCCAAAAAAGGACGTTGTTGTTATTATTAATTAAACCTTGTCATAATATAGAAGTCGTTAAAAACTATTTTCCGGGAAAATCGTTGACGTCATCTTTATTATCCAATATACAATTTCAGAATTATAAATTTTCATCATTAATATCAATAAACAATTTCAAAAAGAATGAGTTGAATATATACACCTTGCCCAAGAAATGCACGTTATTGTTATTATTAATTAAACTTTGTTATAATATAGAAGTCGTCAAAGACTATTTTTTGGAAAAATTGTTGATGTCATCTTTATTAGCCAATATACAATTGGAGAAGTATGAACTATCATCATTAATATCAATAAAAATTTGAAAAAGAATGAGTTGAATATATACAATTTGTCCAAAAAAGAGACATTGTTATTATTAATTAAACTTTGTCATAATATAGAAGTCGTCAAAGACTATTTGCTGGGAAAATTGTTGACGTCATCTTTATTAGGAAATATACAATTTGAAAAGTATGAACTGTCATCATTAATATCAATAAACAATTTCAAAGCGAATGAGTTGAATATATACGCATTGCACAAGAAAGGCACGTTGTTGTTATTATTAATTAGACGTTGCTATAATATAAAAGTCGTCAAAAACTATTTTTCGGGAAAATTGTTGACATCATCTTTATTAGCTAATATACACTTTGAGAAATATGATCTATCATCATTAATAACAATAAACAATTTCAAAAAGAATGATTTGAATATATACACGTTGTCCAAAAAGGGACGTTGTTGTTATTATTAATTAAACATTGTCATAATACAAAAGTCGTCGAATACTGTAATTTCTTATTCAGCCACCGAGATTCTTTTTTTAAACGAAAAATAAGGAGTCATCATTGTTATATATAAACCCACTAATTCGTAAGACATAGATTAACAAAGAAAACGCAAAATTTTCCATGCATTTCTTCTTTTGGTAAGTTTTTGACTCTCTTTTTCTCGTATGATAGTTTTTTTCTTCAAGTAATGCAAAAAATAATGGAAGAAGCAGATCTCTTTCTTGATTCAAACCCCTATCTTACATTGCAAACAGAAACACTAATTTGCCTCCACACTCACCATTTTCAACCTTATCTCACATTGTCCATGAGATCTAGTTAAAAACAAAGCAAAAAAAGTTAGATCTTGGTGACTGATGAGTGGAGAGAGACAGTCGTTACCTCAAAATCGTTCTTTCTCCTCTCATCAGCCACCAAAATCTCACATTTTTGCCTTGTTTTTGACTAGATCTCATAGACCAATCTATTTGGTCTTGGATCGATCACGATCCAAATTTACTCAGTGAAATCATGAAACAAAAATGAGATGTTTGTTGGAGAATAGTACATACAAGGCATTTGGAAGCTCTTTGTAGGCATTCAGGGGGTCTCTTACCTGCTGATTTTTGCCTGTCAATCCAGGAGATACTTGATCTCATGTCTACAAAAAAGTTAAAAGATCGTCGTCTTAGAAAGATTGATGATTTAAAACTACTTCTTGAGGATTTTGGGACAGTCTTAAAACGTCAGAATCCATTGACGTTTCGCTATAAAAAGAAGAAAAAAAGGATAAGAAATCACACGAATAAGTATAAAGCAAGAGAAGGAATTGTGCACAAGTATCAAGAGAGAGGTTTTGAGCAAAACCTTGTCATAATATAGATGTCGTCAAAGACTATTTTCTGGGAAAAATTTTGACGTCGTCTTTTTTACCAATATATAATTTGAGAAGTATGAACTGTCATCATTAATATCAATAAACAATTTCGAAACGAATGAGTTGAATATATTCACCTTGCCCAAGAAAGGGACGTTGTTGTTGTTATTAATTAAACGTTGTTATAATATAGAAGTCGACAAAGACAAATTTCTAGGAAAATTGTTGACGTCATCTTTATAAGCCAATATAAAATTTGAGAATTATGAACTGTCATCATTAATATCAAAAAAAAATTTCAAAAAGAATGAGTTGAATATATACACGTTGCTCAAAAAAATGCGTTGTTGTTATTACTAATTAAATCTAGCCATAATATTGAAGTCGTCAAAAACTATTTTCTGGAAAAATTGTTGACATCATCTTTATTACGAATATATAATTTGATAAGTATGAACTGTAATCATTAATATCAATAAACAATTTCAAAAAGAATGAGTTTAATATATACATCTTGTCCAAAAAAAAAACGTTGTTGTTATTATTAATTAAACATTCCCAAAATATAGAAGTCGTCAAACAATATTTTCCGGAAAAATTGTTGATGTCACCATTATTATCCAATATACAATTTGAAAAGTATAAATTGTAATCATTAATATCAATATACAATTTCAAAAAGAATTGGTTGAATATATACATCTTCCCCAAAAAATGGACGTTGTTGTTATTATTAATTAAATCTTGCCATAATATAGAAATCGTCAAAGACTATTTTTTGGGAGAATTGTTAACGTCATCTTTATTAGCTAGTATACAATTTGAGAAGTATGAACTGTCATCATTAATATCAATAAAAATTTCAAAAAGAATGAGTTAAATATATACACCTTACCCAAGAAATGGATCTTGTTGTTATTATTAATTAAACTTTGCGATAATATTAAAGTCATCAAATACTATTTTCTGGCAAAATTGTTGACGTCATCTTTATTAGCCAATATACAATTTGAGAAACATGAATTACCATAATTAATATCAAGAAACAATTTCAAAAAGAATGAGTTGAATATATACACATTGTCCAAGAAAGCGACGTTGTTGTTATTATTAATTAAATCTTGCCATAATATAGAAATCGTCAAAAATTATTTTTTGGAAATATTGTTGACTTCACCTTTATTAGACAATATACATTTGAGAAGTATGAACTATCATCGTTAATATCAATATATAATATTTTTTTAAATGACTTGGATATATACACCTTGCCCAAGAAAGAGACGTTGTTGATTCAATCTTGCCATAATATAAAAGTCGTCAAAGACTATTTTCCTGAAAAATTATTGACGTCATCTTTATTAGCCAATATACAATTTGAGAAGTATGAAATATTATCATTAATATCAATAAACAATTTCAAATTGGATGAGTTGAAGATATACATTTTGCCTAAGAAATAGACGTTATTGTTATTATTAGTTAAACATATCTATATTATAGAAGTCGTCAAAGACTATTTTTCGGAAACATTGTTGACATCATCTTTATTAGCTAGTATACAATTTGAGAAATATGAACTGTCATCATTAATATCAATAAAAGATTTCAAAAAGAATGAGTTGAATATATATATGTTGCCCAAGAAATAGACGTTGTTGTTATTATTAATTAAACTTTGCCTTACTATAGAAGTCGTAAAAGACAATTTTTTGGGAAATTAGTTGGCGTCATCTTTATTAGCCAATATACAATTTGAGAAGTATGAACTGTCATCATTAATATCAATAAAAAATTTCAAAAATAATGAGTTGAATATATACACTTTGTCCAAAAAAGAAACGTTGTTGTTATTATTAATTAAACTTTGCCATAATATAGAAGTCGTCAAAGACTATTTTCTGAGAAAATTGTTGACGTCATCTTTATTAGCCAATATACAATTTGAAAAGTATGAACTGTCATCATTAATATCAATCAACAATTTCAAAGAGAATGAGTTGAATATATATACCTTGCCGAATAAAGGAACGTTGTTATTATTAATTAAACTTTGCTATAATATGACAATTGAAAGCAAAGATTTAATATTAAAAGAGAATATTGAAAATTTGTTAAGTTTACAAATCGAAGTGGTCCCCCTCTACTTTTCCTTTTTACGCAGTGATAGAAAAAAATTTCCTTACCAAATGGTTAAATATTTTTCAGGTATGACATTATGTGGAGACGAGGGAAAATGGTCAGTGGAGTTGGTTGCCGGGAAAAAGTCTTCCTTTGCCGGAGAGGATGGAGAAGAAGCTCTCCATGCCGACAGAAATTCAGGGATGTCATTCTGTTGCGAAGAGGGATGGGTCGACGGAAAAGAGTCATTGGTCGAGCCAAACGAGATGGTCGCCGAGAAATAGTCCTCCGTCTCCATGAAAGAATCTTCCATCGCCGGAGAGGCTGGAGAGGAATCTATCCACCTCAGAGCATGAGCTTCCGCTCTCCACGCCAAATAGGAGTCTCTCCACGCCGGAGAGGAACAGGACGCCTGAGAAAATTGTTGACGTCGTCAAAGGCTATTTTTCGAGAAAATTGTTGACGTCATCTTTATTAGCTAATATACAATTTGAGAAATATGAACTATCATTAATATCAATAAACAATTTAAAAAAAAATGAGTTGAATATTTACATCTTGCCCAAAAAAGGGACGTTGTTCTTATTATTAATTAAACATTTTCATAATATAGAAGTTGTAAAATATTATTTTCTGAGAAAATTGTTGTTGTCATCTTTATTAGCCAATATACAATTTGAGAAATATGAACTGTCATCATTAATATCAATAAATAATTTCAAAAAGAACGAGTCGAATATATACACCTTACCCTAGAAAGGGACGTTGTTGTTATTAATAATTAAATTTTGTCATATTATAGAAGTCGTCAAAGAAAATTTTCTGGAAAAATTGTTAACGCCATATTTATTAGCTAATATACAAGTTGAGAAATATGAACGTTATCATTAATATCAATAAAAAATTTTAACAAGAATGAGTTGAATATATACACCTTGCCCAAAAAAAAAAAGTTGCTGTTATTGTTGGTTAAACTTTGCCATAATATAAAAGTCTTCAAACGCTATTTTCAGGAATAAATTGTTAACATCATTTTTATTAGCCAATATACAATATGAGAAATATGAATTTTCATCATTAATATCAATAAACAATTTCAAAAAGAATGAGTTTAATATATACACTTTGCTCAAAAAAGGACGTTGTTGTTATTATTAATTAAACTTTGCAATAATATAGAAGTCGTCAAAAACTATTTTTCGGAAAAATTATTCACGTCATCTTTATTAGCCAATATAAAATTTGAGAAGTATGAACTGTCATCATTAATATCAATAAACAATTTTAAAAAGAATGAGTTGAATATATTCACATTACCCAAGAAAGGGACGTTGTTGTTATTATGAGTTAAACCTTACCATAATATAGAAGTCGACAAAGACTATTTTCCGGGAAAATTCTTGACGTCATCTTTATTAGCCAATATACAATTTGAGAAGTATGAGTTATCATCATTAATATCAATAAACAATTTCAAAAAGAATGAGTTGAATATATTCACCTTGTCCAAGAAAAGGACATTGTAGTTATTATTAATTAAACCTTGTCATAATATAGAAGTCGTCAAAGATAATTTTATTAAAGTCATCTTTATTAGCCAATATACAATTTGAGAAGTATGAACTTTCATCATTAATATTAATAAATAGTTTCAAAAAGAATGAGTTGAATATATACACCTTACCCAAGAAAACCGTAATTTATTATTCAGCCACTGAGATTCTTTTTTAAACAAAAAATAAAGATTCATCATGGTTAAATATAAACCTCCTAATTCGTAAGACACATATTAACAAAGAAAACCCAAAACTATTTTTTTCCATGCATTTCTTCTTTTGGTAAGTTTTTGACTCTCTACCCCTTGTACGACAATTTTCTTCTTCAACTAATGCGAAAAGTAATGGAAGAAGCAGATCTCATTCTCGATTCAAAATCCTATCTTACCTTGCAAACAGAAACATTAATCTGCCTCCACACTCACCATTTTCAACACTATCTCACATTGTCCATGAGATCTAGTCAAAAACAAAGAAAAAAATATGAGATCTCGTTGGCTGATGAGAGGAGAGAGACAATTGTTACCTCAAAATCGTTCTCTCTCCTCTCATCAGCCACCAAGATTTCACATTGTTTGCCTTGTTTTTGACTAGATCTCATGATTCAATCTATTTGGTCCTGGATCGATCATGATCCAAATGTTCTCGGTGAAATCCTGAAACAAAAATGGGATGCTTGTTGGGGAATAACACCTACAAGACATTTGGAAGCTCTTTATAGGCGTTCAGGGGCGCCTTTACCTGCTGATTTTTGCGTGTCAATCCAAGAGATACTAGATCTCATATCTAGAACAAAGTTAAAAGATCGTCGTCTTAAGAAGATTGATTATTTAAACCACTTCTTGAGGACTTTGGGACAGTCTTAAAACGTCAGAATCTATTGACTTTTCGCTATAAAAAGAAGGGAAAAGGGTAAGAAATCACGTGGATAACAAGGCAAGAGATGTAATTGTGTACAAGTATCAAAATAGAGGTTTTGAACAAAACCTTCAGGATCTTCTGTTTGCTTTCCCAATAGCTACCCGTTGTAATTATCACAGCTGATTATGATAATATTTTGGGAAGGGTTCCTATAAATTAGAGGCAGATGAAACTGACGGTCACTTGCTGCTTATTACTGGCTATGGAGTGGATTCCAATGGTGTGAGATTTTGGTAAGCTCAGGATTCCTATGGAATCACACAAGGATATCATGGCTTTATTAGGATCGCTAGGGGTGAGAATATGATTTCAGATTTTTTTGAGATCACAATTTGAGGTAATTATTGAGACAATTGCATCTATGATTATTGGAAATGCATAGTTTAATTTCTTTGCATAATCATGTTGATAAGATTATTGATAAGTCTTTTGTATGTTGCAGGTATCTCTCTAAGCGTGGTTCAGGTATTAAAATCTTTCTTAGGTTTTAAAACTCGGTGTAATCGGTAGTAAGTCTATTAGGATATCGATAAGGTCTCTGACATTTCTTAGGTTTTAGTTGTTTTTAGATCAAAACCATGTTCTGCAAATGTAAGCTGCTTCAAGGTTGTCGGTGTATTGAATCTGATTACTTTTAATTCAGACAAGCTTTGGTTGGCATTATAAAATGATGACTCTTTCATTTGCGGTTGAATTTTCAACTTGAGATACGTTGCAAGAACAGAAGTTAGTACATTAAAAACAAGAGAGCTCTAAATGTTACATAATAAGAAACAAATCCAAACTGCTTTATCTCTATCTCGTGCCATTAAATTGATCTTACATTAGGCTTTAGGACCCCTTCGCACTTTTCGCATACTGGAATATAAAAACCTTCTTCCCAAAACTTTTCGTCATCATTAGGCCATTGTTTCAAGTCAAAGCTCTTTTCACATTTTGGATCTCCAATCTCCATGATCAATACTTTCTAATGCTTCTGCCCACCACAGTAGAAACAATATCGTTGTAACTTTGCAAGATATTAACATTAATTTAGTTGATTCGGGTTATGGTATACACTGGCCTTAGGGTTGATAACTTTTAGCTGATCCTGAAACGAGTCTCGGGGAAAAGAGAAGCCATTCTAAGCACATAACAGTATAAACTGTGCCATGTAATTCAAGCAGATCGCTCTCAGCACGATGATGCAACCTAAAAACTTTAAACCTAACATTGAATCCAACAGTGATCCTAAAACGTTTTGTGTGATCATAAACTTTATTCGTCCAGCTTTTTCAAGTGATACTGAAGCAGTATGAGTTGGTACTGGTTGTGCTGCAGTGAACCGCCTCTATCCAGCGTAACTCCTTGCCCAATACCGCCTACGAGCTCGGCTCGATCGAATGAACTCCTATTAAAAGAGGTTGTAGATAGTAGATTAAGACACCAATAACTTGATCCAAAGTTTGCACAGACTACCGTAAAGATCTCATCAGGTTTGCCTTCAGTTCACCTGATGGGTAATCGGTTTGAAACCAGAACTGTATGCTCCATTGGGATGGCACCAAACAATCATCACACGTAAAATATTATCCCAAAATGAAACGAAGACGTAAGGAGCATGGAAATCAAGAATCTTGATAAAATGCAGACCATCTAAACAAGAATGCAAGCCATTATCAGACAAGAGGATCAGAGCAAATGAGTAAACATAATAACCTTCTTTTATATTCAGGAATTCCACATGCTATGCTAACCCCAGCTCCAGTCAAGATGGTGAGTCTCGAACTGCACGAAATAAGAGGAAAGCCACTTGCTCACTGCTGAAAAACATGGTGAAGCAATACCAACTTTTGCTCAAAAAGTAGATACAACTTATTGATATCTTCCATATGGGGAGGATCAGCATCTGGAACTATATTTTTATCCCTCAGAAACCTTGGAGGTGCTTTGGATTCATTTCCCAAAGAACCACCCAGAGATTGAAACGCGACATGTTGTTCTTACAAACCGTCTGCATCCTTTAAACAAGATAACTAAATATCCTCTAGATTGCAGTGGCCGGTACATACTATGCAACGGTAACAAATCTGAAACATAAAGAAAACCTTTTTAACATTATTAACTCATTGCATAGCTAAGTAATGAATTTGAACGAGTCCCATCAAAGTTTTCTCATACTTGCCTGTAGCAATTCACCTCCAAACACTCTTCTCATGCTCACGGAAGCCTAGACAGAAGAGAAAACCCTCAAATTAAGAATCAAAAATCCAACAAACCTTTCTACACGAAATCACACCGTTAAGAAAAGTTGTTAAATGCAACCACTTTCCTACATTCAAGGATCACATTTTTTCAGCAGGACATAAAAATATACCCAAAAATGTATCCAATACAAACAAATTCAAAGAAGAAGATCTCAAGTGAGAAAATGGCATTACTGGGATCAATCGTGTCGTGTTTCCCCGACAAGTAAATTTTATAAGAATACCAACAATTCTTTACAAACCTAACAGATATGTTGCGGGAGGAATACACATTTCTCCTTGTCAAATTCGAAACACAAATGATCGCAAAAAAAAATATGGAAAACACGAAATCCTAGAGGAAATAGCTATTTTTACAATAACGAGAGGGAGCGAATAATCTAGGGTGAGGAATTTAAACCGAAGAACATATAGTAATGTCTCCGTATGATGAACCAAAATTTCTTAAACCAATTTTTAGTCAGTTATGTGTTTTTTTATTTCTCTTAGAAAAGAAAAGATTCGGACGTTGGAAACTCATTCTTGGCTGAGCAAGTAGCCACGTTACGCAGTTATCCACCGTTCAATTGTTTCACTTAACTACACGGCGTCGTTAAAGGAAACGTAAACATAAACCTAATTCGGGATTTCGATTTTGGTTACTAGAAGAGCACTCTAGGCTTGTTTCGATTCTCTACTTTACTGTTCTCAATGATTTCAAAGATTTAAAGATGTAGCTTTTCTTAAATTACTTGAAATTGTTTTTTCACTCGATCAATAATCTATTGATGTTTGTTTCTCTCTCTCTTTTTTTCCCCTGTACAGGATTGTTGATTTGTTTATGTAATTTTCTTCGGGTGAATTGATTTTACAATCTTTGCTAAGTCACTAATAAAGCAAACTCCAATAATGTTGAATGGGAACGATTACTACTAGGAAATGCATTTTACTTCGATCATATTTGTGATATGCTAGGATTCAACAGAATAATATAGCACTAGTGGTTGAGAGTTGTGAACTAAATAGTTACAGAGCTGAGAAGATTCTTGAGTTGGAACAAAGATGCCTCACAGAACAAGGCCATTGAAGGGACTCTGGAATAAACTTTGTGTTGATGCAGACTATTACTCCAGTCTATGACTTTGTGTGCTTCTTGTCTTAGTGGGAGAGAAGAGTATGTTGTTACTGTTGTAGATTTAATACTCTCAAAGCATTAACCCACTTTCTGTTATCGTGTTTGTTCCATTGTCTCTAAGCGTGTAGGTTAACACTTGGAGAGAATGACCACTTTCGGTTTCCATGTTTGTATGTCTCCAAGTGTGTAGATCAACTCCCCTTGTTGATGATCATGGTAACTAATTCTGATACTTTTGTGAGGGCAATTTAGCTAACATTTCTGGAATCTTTGTCGGGTATATTTGTCCATCTAAAATTGCGAGTCTTTGAGAACTAATGGTCAGTTCACATATAATGTGTTCATATGATGCTGATGCTGTTAGATGTTTTGAACGAGAAAACTGTTTTACGGTTTTTCAGGTAGCCAAATTAACGTTGTCGATGAGTTTGTTAGATCTTAAAACAAACTACAGTAAAACCTCTATAAATTAAATACTCGATAAATGACACAATTCGATAAAATATTAATATAATAATTTTTTTGAAAATTTTATATAAACATATAGTCCCATCAATATCATAAATTAATAATTAAATAAACTAATCAAAAATAGATATATATTATATGTAAAAAATTTAGTGAAATATGACTCTAATGTTGTTCTTAAAAAGTTTTTTGCATTAATTCTTGTTAGAGTTCATTTCTATTATTTTTATTGTATCGAAAATTTTTTGTCTTATTTTTAAAATATGAGAATTATTTTCTTATTTATAATTGAACATAGAGGAACGTTGATTATATCGAAAAAAACTTATTTTAAATATTTTTTTTTTAAAAAATTATAAAATTAGTTAAATCTCTCTATAAATTAATAATTATTATCGATAAATTAATACTTATACAAATTAATGAAATTTCACGGTTCTGACGTTATTAATTTATAGAGGTTTTACTAGTTATATTATCGTTAAGGCTGCACCGTTGCAGAAAGAATACATGGATCCCTGGTGTGCTGCTACGAGACCCAATAAGCACGCAGGTGAATTTTGATCATTCTGCAATCAAATTATTATTATTTAGGATGTTAATTCTTGTATATCTGTAATATGTGTTCTAGCTTGTCATGTTAATAATATGGTCTATCTCCTGCAAGCAAATTATTATTTAGGATTCGCGTTACCGGATATGACACTTCGCTTCCTGAGATTGATCTCCAGATGGCGCTGTGTAAACATTTCTCTTCATGTGGAGAGATCTGGCAAGTTGCGATTCTCCGTAGGTTTGTGGCTTCTTTCTTCCTCCAATTTGTGATTTTTTTTTCCCAACTCTCAAAAGTTATTGAATTCTAACTAAAGTCTCTGTTGAATTTTACAGCGGTGCAGCTTTCATTTATCTTAAAAGGAGAAAGATGTGTAGACAAGGTGCTGGAACTAAGTGGACGTAACATGGGAGGAAATGAATGACTCTTGTAGTTGAACCTCTTGTGCCGCGACCCGAAAACGTAAAAAAAAAGCTGCGCTCCTGCACTACTACTGGCTATACGCTCCCAAGTACATAAATTTGCTCTTGCTTCTTGATTCTTGATTCTTGGTAACAAATTAAAACCCTCATTAGTTTTGTTATTTATACTTTATATTAGGTATATTACTTGAGGAGGGTAAGAAGAACAAGAAGAAGGAGATGGAGATGGAGAAGTAGAAGTTGGAGGCTCTCTCTTAGGACTTGGAAAATACTCGATCTCTAACATCAACTAGTAGGTTGGTTTCTTAACCAATAGATCACTTTAATTGGTTGACTCGACTTTTAAATTTGTATATGTATGTATACCAAATAACTCTTACTAGCTATACCAAATTTATACAACTATGACAGTAGTATAGTTTTAGACATACATGGATAAATGATATGAGAAGATGCTAGATATGTTGGTGCACGAAATTCACGAAAGAAAAAATAACTATATTTTAGAGTCTATTATTTGTCTGGTACAAAATAAACATTTAAATATATATAACATGGTTAACAATATTTTTTGAATATTATTGAACTAGTCCTTATATCCTTAATTCCATATTAATGTGGTATGATTCACTCTATTTTTCTTAAGAAATATTATAGTTGTGCGTGACAGAAACAATATCATACAAGCAAGACGTCATCAATTTTTATACACTCCACCTTCTTAATACGATAGCTATACTAATCATCACTGATACAATACGAAAATAATATTGGCATTTTAAACAAATATATCTTGATTAGCTCCATTAGTTTGAACCGTTGTATCTTGATGCAATTACCTAATTTTGCATAGTGACGTGATTCCATAGTGCCTAGTTTTGATGGTGAAGGTGGTGCATTCCGATTGGTTGATAAATGATTCTCTGATTAATCAGTTCACCATCACCTGAATGATTTGATTTGATTTAATAAATAAGAAAAAAAACTATAATGCGCAGGTGCGCACTATCATTTTTGGATGAATATTTTCATGTGTGGTGAATTAAATAAATAAATCAGTAAAAATCCTTCTATTTATAGTGCCCTAATCATATATTGTTTTGGAAGATTCAAATAAGAGATTTTGATTAAAGTAAATATAAGCCATGACGACTAAGGCTTTCTCGCTCTTACTACTTCTACTGCTCACGGTAACCGTTGTGGCTGCGACTATTAGACCATGGAAGGAGCTAGCCGTGACTGGTACACGGAGTATTCTGACAACAGAGAAGGTATCCGGAGAAGAGGTTGAGGCCGATGTCAATAACCACCATAGCATTCCAAGGGAGTCATGGGGTGATAATGATAATAATCCATGAACCATATTTTAGTTAGATGTTTACTAAGTTTGTTACCATTCAAATCCTATGTTGATCAGTCATAATTTTTATTTACTAAATTAGTACGAAAGACATCAATTGGATTTGGACCTATCACCAAAGTGATGAAAATAACACTGATTTTATTTATTACATCTAGTGATAGAGTTTGACTAGACTTAGACTTTTCCAAATTCTTTGACAAGTCTTTGTAAATCTTCAACAGAGCTTCCATTTGCCTCCGTCACGGCCACTTCAGTCTTCCGCCGTATCTCCTCCGCTCGAGCAGCCACCTCGCGTCCTCCCTCGCCCATCGTTTCCGCTATGACCCGACCCAACTCAACCGAGTCAGGCACAGTTTCACCCCCTTCGCAAACCCTAACCGCAACACCCAAATGTTCCACAAGCAACCTCGCGTTCACAAACTGGTCTGCCTCCATGGGCCAGCCCAAGATCACAGCCCCACTCGTTATCCCTTCAAGCACCGAGTTCCATCCACAATGGCTCAAAAATCCACCAACCGCCACGTGTCGCAAAACCGCCAACTGCGAGACCCATCCTCTAACCACCACTCCCCGTCCAGAAACCCGATCCTCGAACCCGTCGGGAATCAGATCTTTCTTAACCACCCAAACAAACCGGGTCATGCTTTTCTCGAGACCTAGAGCCAAAGCATCACACTGGTCTTTAGTCAACGCCTTTTGACTTCCGAAACAAACGTACAGAACTGACCCGTTTGGGGATCCGTCTAACCAACTCAGCAAATTCGGGTCTATAGAACCCGAATCCGATTTAAGACCCGAACCGATTGAACAAAGCGGGCCAATTACAAAAACCCGGTCATGACCCATCCTCTGCTTCACGTACTCAAGATACTCATCTTCCAGAATCTCAGAAGAATTGAAAACAGATCCGTAGCTCAACAGATTCATGGAGAAATCTTTGATTGTTTCGAGATCCGGTGACGGAGTTTGAAGACATCGTCGGACTATAGACGGAAGATGCTCTTCTTTGAAGATCGGAGCACGAGGAAGATCCAGGAGATGGACCGGATCCGTGGATTTGATTAGATCGATGTTTTCGAAGCAAAATTGGAGAACGGAAACTAAGAAGAAGCTGATGGAGAAGAAAGCGAATCTAGGGATACATATCTGATCGCAGAGATCGTGAGTCCACCCGAGGAAGAAATCGGAGATGAGAGCGATCGGAGGATTTGGATGAGATCGGAACCAGAGGATGATTGGATCTCGAAGCTGACGAAGAGAATCCATGATTGGGAGGTTTCCTGAATTTCCGACGTCTTTGACGTTTTCGACGCCGGGAGAGAGTGAAGGATGAGGAGGGAAAGGGAAAACGACGGAGGTGACGGAGGAGGGATGAGCGGAGAGAAGAGGAGAGAGGTAAGTTAGGTTTCCGGGAGTGACGATGACGGAGACGTTGACTCCACGGAGGCAGAGTTGGTGAGTTAAGTCAAGTAGAGGAAGTAAGTGGCCTTGTGCTGGGAATGGAAACACCACTATGTGCGGTGCTTTCGAACCCTCCGATCTACTTTGCGGTAGCAATACCTCCGTCATTTCGCGGTGGCGTTACGGTTGTAGTGGGTTGTTTTACGGTTTTTATAATGAATTAAAATATTTGATATTATATAGGAAAAAAATTGGAAATAAAGGCTTAACCCCAAATAGACGTCATTGGTCGACGTCATTGGTCGCATTAGATTTTTCTTCGCACATGTCAATAAGATAACATATTTTAAATTTATAAAAAAATTACTACTTTTCAATACAAAGTTACTTTTTTCAAATTTAGATTTTGTTGACTTTACTTCCCAATTTTAAAGCTGGATTGACCAATCAGAATCACTGAATCAGCATTAAAGATTTCTGAAAAAGAGAAAAAAAAATTCTAATGGCCCGTTTTAAGGACTTTTTTTACCAGACCTTCAAAATAAATAAATAAAATATAATAATAATTTGCAACGATTAGTGAAATGAGAAGAAAAAGAAAGAAAGGTTATTATTTCTTGATGATTTGGTATTTTTTTTTCTAAGAAGTGATCATATGATCTTCTCTTTCTCGCTCCTCCACTGCTTCATCTAATCTCTTCCACCTATTTTGGCGTTGCTCTTCCACTTGTTTAGATTTGGCTTGTTTCTCTTCGTACTGTTGCTGGCAATCTTCAAAGAGCTCAGGGTCCATCTCCATGAACATTCTCTTTATATTCGCGCTTAGACCGTGTACCGCTTGATTCCAGTGAGACTCTATGTTTTTCTCCAGGGATGAGAATATGATGGGAAGGATCACGCTTCGGTTCTGAGCTATTAGACCCACAACGTGCTCATTGTTCCACAGGAACAGAGCTCGTTCTGCAACCTGCATTGCATGGTGATATACGTATGTGAGCTAGAGAGAAGATAAATCAGGGCGAAGTGAGAAAAATCCATGACACATGAACAAAGCAAAAGCAACGGTTTCAATAATCTCAGAGGAGTTGGTTGTCTGGCAGAGCTCAATTAAGACGAGTGAAGGCTGTGAAGCTACAGATTGAAGTTAGAATCAAATAGTTTATTTAGTAGATTGTAATAGCAACTGCATGAGAATACCCCATCAACAGAGATGGGCTACTGATCAGATTCAGTTTGCGAAGAAGCATGGGATAAAAGGAGAAACAACAATCAGAAAAATAAAACAATGTGAACCATGCCAAGCACATAAATCGCAGTACGTTTTTCAAATGAGGGAGTCAGAACTTGAGTTTGTGGTAATAGGCCAATATCATTGCCTGGTTATGCAAAATCACCACACAACAGTAGTCTTTGGTACAAGAAGCTTTATAATAGAGGCTCCAGAATTTAAAGGTTGATACGCATAAATGAGAACCTTTAATGAACAAATTAAAAAGAGAAACCAACCCTTAAGAGAATACTAACCTGAAAATTAGAGCTGCTGAGGCACCGAGCAATTTGTTGGAACAGAGGGACCATACAGCGTTGGAACTCAACCGTTTGTGTTGCCTCAAGAACCTCTTCAAGTTCACCAAGAAAGAGAACCTCTTTTGTACAGTTTGTCACAGGCCAAAACTTTAACAATCCCCTGATCACTGTATCCGCAAGCTTATAATCTTTCTCCACAAACTGAACGATGCAGTATGATAACTGCTGATGATACATAGCAATTGGTTTTGGCTTATGCAGCGGTATCAACGCCCTAATCAAGAAGAGCTTGTGCTCCTCCTTCATTGGCAATGCAAATCCATTTATAATACTACCCAGAATCTCCAAAAGCTCCCCAATCCCACTATGTCTCTCTGTCTCATAAATAAACCTATAGAATATATTGTTCATTGCTTTCCTAATAAAGGGCCTGTGAACCATAAACTTCCCATAAATCCTATGAAGAATCGTTTTCAAGTACTCCCTTTCTCTTGGATCTTCAGTCTCAAACAATTCAAGCAACTTCAACACAAAAGAATGGTCAATATACCGCTTTGCAACCTTTGTATCTGTGTCAGAAGGAACAATGTATCTCAGCAGCAACTCATAAACTAGCTGTAAATGAGGCCAAGATGGTTCCAAATAAGGCTCCTCTTCTTCAAGATCAGCAGGCTCTTGACCTGTATTCTCGTGCGAGGCCGGAGGAAGACACCGGAATATATTAACCGAAATCATCTTTACCATTTCTTCCTGACAAGTTTCAGTGAGCTTCCCTGCTCCAGACTGAATAAAATCAACAAGCTCCAATAAAGTTTGCCTCTTAATCTCCTTCTCTCTCGCATTCTTCAACGTATCTGTAAAATCAAATTGGAAACAGCAAATCTGCAGTTTCCTGAGGAACAAGGATTGACGCTCAGAAACAGACACATCTCTGAACAACGGAAGAGGCTCGACTGAATACATAGGAGGCGGTTGTGTGGTCGCCGCCATTGAACCTGGAGAAGAAGGAACCAGCGAACCACGAGATGCGTGATTTACAACCATATTGGATCCAGGACCTGACCTACCTGGTGGATCAAATCCATACATAGACGAATCATTCGCATCAGTTCTAGAGGCCTTTCGATTTGCCCCCTTCATGATCTTCTTAAACATGGCTTACGCACTATAAACAGAACTCAGAGAGAACCCTAGTTCTTTCCTCGTTTCTCCCTATTTAGAAACCCTAGGTTTTGCGAACGAGATTCAGTGGAAGAGAACTCAAATTGAATCAAGCATGAAATGAAAGGAATTGAATCTCTGAGTATCCAGATTCAATTGCTTTCCAACAAAAACCTTCCACTACGCTTCTTCAGCATCAGTCTTCGAGTATGTTCTGTGAGATCTGAGATGATGAAAATCAAACCGTTGGATTGATCCAAGAGATCTTCGGAGAAATGACCGGAGATTTGTACAGCGATTTTTTCCGGCGATCAATATCGGAACATAGCGAGAGAGAGAGAGAGAGAGAGAGAGGATCTTCAAATTAAAATGGAAACAGAAAACATATAATTAAGAAGGTAACGATATTTAAAATTTCTTTATGTTATTCAAAATCTCTCTCTCTCTCTCTCTCTCTCTCTCTCTCTTCAACAGTTCAACTTCAATCACAACCAAGGCACGAAGATAGTATGAAAAAGTGGTTAATTTTATTTCATTTTATTTTTATTATCCTTTTGAAAATCACATTTTATGATTTTATCCTTAACGTTAGCGTAAGTATGATGGCTTTGTGCACGTGGCTTGTGAGTGAAGTTGCTCGCAACTTAACAATTTGGTCCCATATATGAATAATGATCACTATGATATTATCCAAAGATGCTTAATTAAAATTTATACATTCATATAAATTGATAATACATTTAAAATTAACATGACAGTATAAGATGGTGACAGCTGGTTATCATTAGATTTTGATGATAAAATCAAATATATAGGGTAGTCATATAATAAACGAATCTTTCAAGTTTTTATATTCCAATTTCTTCACTCTGGATAATAACAACCTTAGAAGAAAACGAAGGGATATCATATAACAAGAAGACTGTGGATTGGTTTGCTAGAAAAAGTGTAGGTGGTGTGATACGTGTTTATAAAGTTTAATCATTGCTCAATTCAACTTACCATATACTAATTATACAACTTAAGACTTTATGAGAGACCATAACGCATTAAGATCAACTAGCAGAGTGATCCGAGTTTTACTGAGAAATTAGAGATCTCCCACATGCAAAAGATTCTAGACAAAAAAAAAAAGAGAGAGAGAAGTAAACATATGAGAAATTATCTGTTACGCTTTCAACGAAAAGTTACCATAAACTTTCAACGTACATCATTATCAGTATCACATCAGGTAATTTTATCGTCTAGCTGCTTCTCTTATCCAAAACATATCCACAAATACAAAGGTTTTATTGAAGAAATGACTCAACCTCAATCCTGCTTAATACCACCCGTCTCCTCCGCAACGACAGGCTTATCTATTGTTTCTGTACCTTCAGTTCCCGTTTCCGCAGCCACCTGTTACAAAAAATTGTTACACATAAGATTCAAATGCAACCACGTATAAGATCAAAGACTCAGAAATCAGATAAACAGTGAATATACAGAGATAGTAATGTAAAGTTCATGGACGCTAATGGGATCATGGCATATTGTTGAATTGAAGCATTAATATAAAACATAAATTGAAGCATTGAAGCTATGTTTCATCAACTAAACTGCTTCAAACTAAGAAACAGCTCAACTCGAAAGAATATAGCGCCAACCAAGAGTAACTGAGTAAGTCAAGTCTTTTCACTTACTTTGGTGGCGTTGTCGTTTTTAGCAACTGGCTTGAAAGGACAAGCTGGAGGAACTCTCGCTGGCTTCCTGTACTCCCATCCGAGCCACGCGTACAATTTGGCCTAGTTTTTAAGCATGAACATACAAAACTTAAGAGTCAACAAATGATAAGTAAATACTACCGGCAAGTTTCACTAAAGCATGCCTTCTACAGACTGTTTTTTCCATAAACATAGAATAGTGTAAATATAATCGGTATGAAACACTAACAGAACTAAGATTTAAACATAGCTAACATCTTCAACTTTCCAATAGCCCACCTCAAGCAAATATGCAAAAATTATAGCTTCTTAAATTTTCCACTTTTACAAGCACAGATTATGATCCTTGATTATCATCTTCATCGATTTCCATGGATACTATATCTTCTTCCCTTTCTAATCTCCAATTTTGTTAATGTAATCTCTCTTGTCTTTCAAATAAAGGTATCTCCTTTGAGACTAATCGAATACAACACTCTAGCTTCTTAAAATTCGAAATTGTAGGTTCTGACATTCAATTACCCATTGAATCAGATCATTCCGTCGAAGAAAAAAAAAAGAAAACGAAACTTAAACGATTATCAAGAAAGAAGGAGCCAATATTACCATGAAGAAATCGATGATTCGAGGCATTAAATTGACGAGCGGGACGAGGAACAGCGGCACCAAACACATAACGCAAACCTGTGAAATTCAGCAACTTTCATAGATTCAATCAATCTGAAAATGGATGCCGCAAGATTGACAAACGAAAACTAGATCCAATTAAGACAAGCAAATCAAACAAATCTTACCATGTTGAAATTAGGGTTCTTGACTCCCGAATTGGAGAGAGAGATCGATATATGATTGTACTTCCACGAAGTCGTCGTTGCTTTGCTTTATGACTTTATAATTCTACAAATAACGCAAACTCTCTGTATCAGCTAGAGAGTTTTTGACGGCGTTAATAAACTGACGTGCCTCTTCCAGAGTCGGAGATACCGAAAAATCCATTATTAATTGACGGCGTTAAGATTTAAACGTGGCTTTGACGCTCAATAAACGTACAATACCCAAAAAGCCCTTGTAGTATTGTGATTGCACATTGAGTACTTCTGGTGTTTGTGTCTCCATGTAAACCAAACATATTGGTAAGAGACTATTTATGAATAATCTTCATTCAACTTTAATACATGATAATGTGGAAGATCAATTTGGTCCCAATATGGTTCAGTAGGGTTTACGCGCAATCGCCTTTGCAAGGAACGTCTGCGCAGCGGCAGACCGGTTTTCCAGAAGCTTCCCAGCCATTGAAGCCGCGTTCTAAGATCATGATGTTTTTGATTCCAGTATCTTGTTTCTTCTCATCAAGATAATTCACGAGCCTTCTTGCACAAGTTGGGCCACGAACCTGCAGAAAGAATTGATTTCAAGGCTTTAGCCATCACTTCATTTTCGAGTGGAAAAAAGTATTGATTTATGTTAGGACTTAGGACAGAAGAAAGAAATGAGAACTGGCTCAAATCAAAGGTTAATAAAGGACTAAGCTTCATGATTTGGAGTGCTAGCTAATCGATGTTATTTCGTTTAAGATATAATGGAAATTTTCTACACCATGGCATCGATAAGAAAAGATGGACCCGTAACAAAACCATATCGGAAATAAGTTGGATTTTGCGACCTTGAATCTACTTTTGACACATTAAACTAACTTCAAGAGGACATACTGTAATACATAGAGATATAAATCTCCTCCTACAAAAACCCAATTGATGTTGCTTATCTAACATATGTAACATGAAATCAACTAATCTTCCACCCAAACCAGTTATCATTCAATCATTGCAAGACAGTGCTATATATGAGTTTCTGTCATTATGAGCTCAGGCTAGGGGAAAAGAAGATAATGTGGGAATGTGAAAAGAGTACAAAACACACACCTGGCTCAAAGCACAATGGAAGACTAGTGTGTCTTTGTCCTTGACATTTTGAACAAGATGAGAGATCTTGTCATCAAACGAGCCACTCGCATAGTGTAGCGACCCAGCTATATGCCCGTCATAATTCCTTTCTTCATCCCTTCAAAACAAAAATTACTCCAATGTGTTACATACCTTCATTATAAGTCTGGATTTTAGCCATAACTCTGTATAAGAACCTAGTTAAGAATTACAAAAGATCCGTTTTTTTTCTCTTCACTCCTCAGACAACTTAACCACAAAAGCTTCGTTCCAAGCTTATGAGATTCCTAATACTTGCTTTATTCGATTGAGATTCTACAAAATTCCAGTTTCAGAAAACATTGAGATTCCACTTGTTCAGAATTAATTGATCCCAGAATTTCAAAAGTAAAGGACTCTCCTAAAACCCATATCGGTATTACATGGTAGGACAAAATCAAACCTAAGACCAATCGGATTGAATCGAACTAAAAAATTAGTTAAAGGATCATATTATGACTAAAACCAATGAATCAAATCGCAAATCGCGTGTGAGAGTACCTGACATCGATGATGGCGATGTTGGGACGACGATGGAGAGGGAGAAGCTGAGTAGTGGTGATGTAAGAGATGCTTCTCGCCATCGCCATCTTTTTCTTTCTACTGAAAAAGGAAAAAATGCTTCTCCCCATATCTAATTCCTTCCTTCCTTAAAGTCACGAAACATAGCATCGACCAATTTGAAGTGACAACTTTTTAGATATAGTAATTTTTATTGTATAAATATCAATAAGCGGGGATAGCTCAGTTGGGAGAGCGTCAGACTGAAGATCTGAAGGTCGCGTGTTCGATCCACGCTCACCGCATTAATTGCTTTTTCCATTTTTAAATTTTGTTTTTTTTTTCAAAGTTTTTAAAAAATTATTGTATATCGAGAGTCGCTAAACTTGTTCAGCGGGTTGTATATGTGTTTTCTCCTAGATTCTCAAGTGTACTGCGAAAACATTTTGGTCTTCTTCTCTTCGGAGTTCTGATAACAGAAACGGATCTTTATTCGTTTGGCGCTTAATTCTGGGTTTAGCCCTAATGCCGCCTCGCCGGCGTTACGCCTTCAGTACTCACGGAATAAGAATTGCACAATTCATTGAATCTGAGGATGAAGGAGAAGAATATGAAGATTATAGAGGAGAAGAATTTGGGTATGCCCACCATGGAGAAGAAGAAGACGAAGAAGACGAAGAAGAAAACGAAGAAGAAGAAGAAGAAGAAGAAGAAGAAGAAGACGAAGAGGAGGAAGAAGATAGCGAACGCCAACCCAGGGAATACATCGATGTTGTAGACTCGCCTAGGGTTTCACAGAACGAGAGCGAAGTGAAAGAGAATCAGAATAGGTCACAAGGTATTTGTTCGTCTTCAGGATCGCAGGAAGATGTGGAATGGAAACACGGCGAGACTGAGGGATTTTCCTGTTTGATCTGTATGGAAGTTTGGACCAACGGTGGCGAGCACCACGTCTGGTAATCTCGATTCCAGTGATTGTGTGAACAAATTCTGGATTTATCTAACTGTAGATAGTTGTTTACCTCTTTGGAGTTCGTTGCCTCTTTAGAGGCTATGCTACGGTTTAGCAATTTGATAATTTCATGATTTAGCTGTATCAATTTTGATTATTTAGACAGTAATTTGCTACTGGAAATCATCTAGTTCTTAGTTGATTAGGAATTGTCAAACGAAATTTTCGAACTGGATAGTGATGAGCACCCCTTTCCACTATTTGATTACTCCGGTCACGTTTAATATTTTAAATGCAACTAATGGGTCTCTCTTTTCTTCTTACTGGTGTGAATCAAGTTGTCTTCCCTGTGGACACTTGTATGGATTTGCCTGCATCAAGAAGTGGTTACAGCAGCGGCGAAGTGCAGGGAAGGTCTGTGGTTGTTTTGTAGTTATTCAAATCCCTTTGCTGTTATTGATAGTTATCTTGCTCATAGAGCCACATTGGTTTCTTTTTTAGTGTCCCCAATGCAACAGTAAATGTAGCCTGAGAGATGTCCGGAAAATCTATGCATCACGTGTTACTGCAGTAGATGATGAAGCACAAAAGGTCATACAATGAGTGTATTTCCGAATTAAATACATGATAACAATTAACTCACAGTACCAAAATCTGATAGTCTTTTTTTGATATTTGTAGAGGATTTTATTTCTGGAGGCCAAGTTAAGTTCAATTGAACAGAAGGTAGGATACATTACTGCTTGGATAGTTCATGATATTGTTATTCTAAGTCCGTATTAATTTTAAATCATTCAGAAGAAGATTTCCTTGAATACTAAGACCTCTTTCTGTATCATAGCGTTTAATAATATCTTCTTAAATGTCATGCAGAGTGCAAGTTGGAATAACAAGGAAGCTCAATGGAAAAAAGTGGAAGCAGAGCTACGAGTAGAAGTTAATAAGCTGAAGAAGGTACACTCGAAGAGTTTGTTGTAACGTGGTCACTCTTGACACTTTGCTTTATGCTTGGAAAGATTATGGTAGTTTATGCCTACCGTTAACTACTCGAGTGTGGAATATTAAGTTGGTTCGTATCTTATAATAGGGACCTGAGTTTGACTAAGAATTCCTATTTTATATTCCCTCCTGACTTAGGCTTATGTTTTTGGCTTCGTCTGCACATAAGTATCACACGTGTATCTCCTCTAGTTAGCGTCAAGGCTGGATATTTTGTTTTTTGCAGAAGATAGCTAATATGGAAAGTACAACTATGGGTGTGCAGAGAAACTCTAATGTGGCTTCTCAGGAGCAATATATACCTGGTAAGCACACAATAACATGCTTCATGGTTGCAACACATGCAGCTCTTAACATTGAATCTACTTATTAGATCAGATGTTATATGGTTGCCTTTTCTGTGTCACCTAAAATCCTTTCTCTTTTTTTCTGTGATTGCACCATTTTGTTGGATGAATTGTCTCAATGGGATATTTGATCAAGTAGTTGATATGCTGTCGTGCCATTGTTTTCACTCTGACCTTAGGACTTAACTCATGGCATTCATTACCCAAACAGTGATAGATATTTATCACTAAGTGGGATATTGTTTTTCTGTTCCCCATGAAACTCAATGCATATATCCTTCTAAACAGTTGTAAGTGGGCCTTGCAGGTCATAAGTACTACCAAGAACATCATGGACAGGCATCTTCTTGTAGCTTCAGACATCAGGTGTGGCATAGTGTTCCATCTCAGTACCACTGTTTTATAATTTGGCTGAAGTATTGTTTGTATTGCAATTGTGTTGATGTTTCTAATGCTAATTAGTTCCATTTCATCCAATTTTATTGTAGGGAGAACTGCTAGTTAATGGTGGCCGTATATTTGACATAGATGGTGGTAGACAAATTGTATTATTGGCCCGTAGGCTCTCAGGCGTTGGTGGAACGTTTGTGCTTACACAAGTAAGCTTTTTTGCCTCTTATTTTTGATCTTACACTAGTTTAAATGATGCAACTATACGACCTTTTTGAAATATATTGCAGATGAGCCTACATTCGTCGGGTGAGATTGATGATATTTTGTTGCCTCCTACCACTAGAGCAATTAAAGATCTTCACCTTTCCCCTCACAATAATGGGCTTGCAGTATTTGGTTCTCTAGGAAAAAAATTATCTGTTATAAGCTTGGAGAGCCACAACACTGTCTTATCTTATGATCTACCGGCTGCACCTTGGTCTTGCTCCTGGGATCTTAACAGCTCTCACCATATTTATGCTGGACTACAGAATGGAATGGTTTTAGTATTTGACATGCGTCAAACCACGGGACCTTTCGCATTGTTGACTGGCTTAACAACCAATCCAGTTCATACTATCCATCATCTCTCTGCCAATTCCACTCCAACTTCTGATGTCCGAGCCCTCTTGTCTGCTTCTTCTATCGGGCTGTGTCAGTGGAACATTAGTGGCAGCGAGGGAAGGTGAGGTTTTTTGTTTCTCTGATGCTGATGCTTATACACATCTCATGAAACCAAACCTACAAATCTTGTTGAGAAATACTTAAAAGAAATAGAAATCACAGAACTTTAGCATCTGCTTGGAGAAGTTTATCAATACATTTCTAGGCTCTAACTTGTTAGAGTTTCGTTTTTTTTTGTGTGTAGCCCATCATTAATTTCAGAAACAGGAAACCCAGGAGTTTGCATATCCTCCTCGTATTGTCCTCGCAGCGATCATATAGTGGCTTCTTATAGACCGAGAGTTGGATCGTCTGATGATACAGTCCTGACTCAGCCTTCGTTTACTCAAACAGGAGTCAATAATAGCAATAGTAATGGTGTAGATGGATTTCATGTTAGTCTCAAGAGAAGAGGTGCTGATTCGTATTACCGGAAACTGTCATCCACACAAGCTTTTGTAGATACCATCCGTTTGCCAAGAACAGCGATTATAGACTTTGGCGAGGAAAGGAATCAACTTTTTGCATCTTGTGACGAGTCCACTCGCGAGCTCATCTTGCAAGATCCTTCCTCTTTTGCTGTCTCTCAACGGTTTCCATTGTCAAGTCATCTTCCGCTCCAAGACGTGAAATACGCTCACGTCAATGTAACGGGTCTGCTTGGTCTCTTAACCGATGATAGATTGCAGCTTCTTAGGAACGAATCGGCGTGAAGATGAAAAAAGATTGATAGTCTTGCAGGGATGGGGTTTGTTGAATAGCAAACATATATGTAGGTAAAGCGGCTAACTTTATCTATCTTTTGTAATCTGGAGATGCTATTAGAGTTGCCATTACTTAAAATAATATTTTAGTTATGAAACTGTTGCTGCAACTTTGTATATGCATATTTATTATATCGTAATCAGTTCTTGATCATTGGTGGATTAAAGAAAATGAATAAGCATGGAAAAGGAGACGTAGGTATTTGATGCTCGAAACACTGAATTTTTTCGCAAAAAGTAGGAAGAAACAAAAAAAAAAAATCCGACCTGCCGGAATCGAACCAGCGACCTAAAGATTACAGCATCAACTACAGTCTTCCGCTCTACCAACTGAGCTAAGGTCGGTCATGTCGAATGACTGATTATAATTTTAATTAAATACAAATGTATAGTTAGAGAATCTAGAAGTTGATTATTAAAAGAAGAAATTAGAAGACATTGGATTCGAATCTGCTTTTCCTTTACACGTTTCCGATTTCTTCTGGAACTTTTTTCTCGGTCGGTCGAAGATTCCAGTCAGCTAAGGTTACATCCTTCTCTCTCTCTCTCTCTCTCTCTCTCTCTCTCGTTTATCTTGGTTTTGATTTTGCCAGATTCTGATTGGAATAATGAATCTATATCTTTCTTCATTGGCTTTTTTTTTTTGGTCTCTTAATAAGTCCCATGAACAATCGAAATCTGGGTTGAACCAATTCTAGGGTTCCATCTTCTGATCTTTTGCCTTTTTCCAGAAGTAAGTTTTAGGGTTCTTCCCTTTTATTGCGAATACAATTATGCACTGCCTCTTGTTGTTCGAATCATTTTGTAGTAGTGCCTATCTTACTCTTGGTTCGATGAGAACAATTGTTGTTACTTGCTAATGCATCTTTGTTTAACAATGTGTAGGTGTAGGTTATGTGTTATATCTCGTTTCTTGCTAACTGTGATTAGTACAATGTTTTCGTTTTTTTCCAGATTTTTATTGTGATCTGTCTTTAATTCTACAAAGGGATCTTTGTAATGGAAGCTAATTGTGATTCTGCTAATGTTTCAAGTACTCCGAGCATTGATAAAGAAGAATCGACTGAGAAACTTTGTGAACAATGGTACGCTTTAACATCTTTCACAATCTAAACTGATCGACTTAATTACTGTAAGATTTAGACTAAGTACTTATGATCAGCATTGCTCAGTTTCTTTACTGTCAGATTTAGACTACCGTACACATGATCTTAAATCAATTGTGATTGCCCTTTATTGTGCAGCCGAGATTGCGTGGCAAGAGATGAGAATGAAGTGGGTTGGTGATCCATCTAATAGGACTTCAGAGATGCCTGTTGAACCTGTAATAAGGTCCATAACAAAGCTTTATTGTTTATTGCTCAGCACTTTTGAAATTTTTTAAGCTTCAGGTTTACATATATTAAACTCCTTTTTCACCCCTAATCTTTTGTAGCTTCAACGCTACTTATGAAGATTTGCTCACATCCACCACTCCTTTCCACAAGCCCATCCCTCTAGCTGTGAGTTCCTACAATACTCCAAACACTTTTCCTCTTCTGCTTAAGTTGGTTTTCTTCGTGTTTCCTTCGAGAATAGTTTTACCTGTCATAGCTATCTTTCAACCTGCATTGGCATTAACTTGGTTGCAATCTTCTTTGCGGATGTGGAAAATCTGCAGGAAATGGTGGATTTTCTGTTCGATGTTTGGCACGGGGATGGTCTTTTCGACTAGGTAACCGAGTGGGGATTCTCAGTATTCTTGGTACAGAATTTAGTTACAGGCTCTCTAATCCATTTAGGTTTAAAGGATCAAATTCCAATACTCTTGTTTTTCACTGACATATTGTGAACATATAACTACTAATTAATTAGGTGTTTTTCAGATTCTCTTCCATGACAAATTCACTAAAAACGAAGGAAGGATCATGCTTCTGTTTAATTATCTATTCTATATGAGTGCTTATTTCGACCAGCACAAAGATGCCATTTGGTTGATCTAGTGATGTTGACTATGTGATATAACAGATAATCCTCATATAGTTTTGTGATATTTTCTACAATTTGTTCTGTTTTCTTGAAGAATCATTTTAGTATGGGTTGTAAACTATAAGAAACGGCAGATATGAACTTGGAATTTGGGTTAGAAAACGTGTATGATCTTGATAGGCGCGACTGCGTTTAGTGACTGCGATTTTGTGTGTGTGTGTTAGGTGTCGAAACGCACTCACTCATAGATCCCCCATAGAAAAGTCAAAAAGAAAATCGTTGACCGTGACTAATCAATTCTATGAAAACGAAGCTTCTTAGTCTAGTTACAGAAATATAAGTTCTTTTTGAAAATAAAAAATGTATATGGAAACTAAATTATAAATACTTTGACCGTGAAGATAGATAATTCAAATCATAAACAACAACGTTATAAGGATTAATTTTCTTAGATTTTGGATGACGTTTTGATAACTACGGATTTTTGCTATGACATAGTCACTCACATACATTGTCGACAAAAACCTGCAAATTTAATGACCTTGCAAATTGTATTTGAGTCTGAGCTAATAAAATAACCATCCTTGGTTTATTAGGTTCAATGTATATGAAAGAATGTGTTGACAAGCAAAGTAGTAGTTAGAATTTTGTTAAATTTTTGTTTCTTAATCCTGTTAATGTCCTCTGATGGTTAAATTTAGGCTAAACATAAAAGGAAATTTTGTCCTCCGAATAGAAATGATGATTAAATTTAGTATGCAAATCATGGTTTTTACATTACATTTACTGAATTACTACTGTATAAAGTCTCTGCTCTCGGTAAATAAATCTTCTGCTAGAGAAAAAAAGTTGCAAGGAAACTTCATTTGTTTTTTTTTCCAATATAATGTAAAGAAGAAAATTTTGAATGAGCAAGCTTTTGTTTTTTGAGAAATTTGCAGATATAACCTAAAAAACATAAATTAAATAAATAACCAAATATATATATATATATATGATAGTGTATATAATGTATAATAATACATTTTTATTCTTAAAATGTAACTATTACCACCACATCCATCTCTGACTATCATCACCGCCGACCACATTTCCGATCACCACCGTCGCCGGCCACCACCATCTTCGGCCATCACCGCCGTTCACTACCATCTCCGGCCACCACATTCTCCGGCCACCACCACCTTCGGCCACTACCATCGCCGGTAACCTTCACCGCCGGCCACCTCCACCACCTCCACAATCACCACCATCATTAGAGAGGTCAATTTGGTCATTATACCACCCTTATGGTTAGTTTCTACATTTTGAACATTATAGTGTTAGTTTCTTAATTAATTTATTAAAAAATATTTTTTTTGCAATTCACCCTTGTTTTTTGGTCTTTCTTCTCTATTCAATTTTTTTTTAATTTTGTCAATATTCATATTCTCTTTTGTTTGTTATCTCAGAATTTTTGGATTTTTGGTGGGTTTAAGATAAATTGGGTGTGGCAATAAAAAAATGGAAACTTTGGAATAAGGAAAAAAAAAAAAATCACATAAAATAAAGAAGAATCTGCTCTTTGTCCAAAACGAATTTCTCGGTTTTGTTTTATCTTTCTGCATCTCCGGCAATCTAACATACTTCCGACGAGAGATTCTCGAGTCGTCGGAATAAAGGTGAGAACTTTAAGTTTATCCAAAAGCTCCTCAATCTGTGGATTACTACTCAATCTGCCGTAACAACGAATTGCAAAGCATTGGGCTTTTTCTTTTTTGTTGGGTTTTTCGTAGATTTTTGATCCTTGCATTTTTGGGTTATCAGGACAGAAGAGGGAGATGGAGATCGACAAAGCGATCGCAGAAAGCGACGATAAGAGGCTGAAGACCAAGTACAATAACGCCATCTTCGTCATTAAAAGAGCTCTTACTCTTTACTCGTCAGTCTTCCCTCATTTACTCTTACTTCATAAAATTCAGATTCATTTTCTTGACTTGTTGCTGGAGATTTAATATTTAGCCAAATTTGCGTTCTTGGGACGTGATTTTAACTTTTGAAAATCTGAAAAAAGATTACAATTTTGATGGGATGCTGTTATTAGAAGTTGAACGTTGAGAGTTTTTTGCTGGATTTTGTTAAATTGGAAAGGATTTTGAGGATCATTGATCTCACTTGAAAGTTACTAGTAGTAATTATTATATTATTTGGCGATTTTGCTTTTATGTAATTCTTGGTAAACTGCCTAGATTCTAACCATTTTTGACCCCATGTCCATGGCATAATGGAAAAGTTCATCCTTTTTCTCTATGGATGAGTTATGACATGTGAGGATCTTTTCATGAAAAGAGTCATCAAGATTTGTCACATTTGTTAAAGGAAAACTAAAGATAATTTGACTTTGTTTTCGCCTACAAGTTCGCTACACTTGGCTGCAAACCCTTCTTGTTGTCTTTTAATCGATTGGATTGGCAAGACCTTATCAATTATAAGCGTTGTCAATCGAATCCAATAGAGTGTAATGTTTTGTACCGTTAGGAAATTAAAGATGATTTCTGTTCATTCCTTGTTTGCCGTGTGGTTGTCATGTTCAATGGTTGTGTATGTTGTACAAATATTACATTATGGTTGTAGATAAAGTGATAATTTTCAAGATCATTAAATGCATTTTACTTTACTGATTCCTGAAAATATTGAGCTTCTCGAACTTCTGCAGTATTGAAGAGGTCGCCTTTAGTTTCAATGGAGGGAAAGACTCTACTGTAAGTTACAACTGTTCCCTTCCCAAAAATCTCCGTTTTGGATATTTTCTTTTTTTTCCCCTGTTTCCTAAGTAATAATAATGACTCTCATCATGATTTTAGGTACTGTTGCACCTTCTTAGAGCTGGCTATTTTTTGTATAAGAAAGAGCAGAGTTGTTCTAATGGAGGTCTATCAAGTTTTCCAGTCCGGACCATATATTTCGAGAGCCCTTCTGCCTTCACTGAAATCAATGCATTTACATATGATGCAGCTCAAACGTAAGAAAAGTTCTGATCCTCCGCGTTCATTTTTCTTTCTCGTATTTATATCTTCTAACTGAAGATGGTAGCATTTTGGGTAAGATTGTCAAACCGCGTATGCTCCCAGAATGATATTCTTTCTGCGGTTAGCTAATCATCTTTTTCTATATGGGCAGTTACAATCTGCAACTTGATATCATTCGCCAGGATTTCAAATCCGGGTTGGAGGCATTATTAAAGGCTAACCCTATCAGAGCTATATTCCTTGGCGTCCGAATTGGTGATCCTACTGCGGTTAGCTTCACTTCAAATCTTTAATCCCAAGATTCAGATGCATATATTTTGTAAACTAGTGAAAAAATGTGATCGTTGTGATTGGTTACTGCTCACTGAATTTTATCAGGTTGGTCAAGAGCAATTCTCTCCTAGTTCACCTGGATGGCCGCCCTTTATGAGGGTGAATCCTATATTGGATTGGTCGTACAGGTATCTTTTTTCTCTGTAATCATATCTTCTTATTGCTTTATCCGTTGAATCTACAATAATTTTGGATTGGGGGTTTATTCTTACTTATGGTTTGGTAGGCGTGACGAGCAGAAAATCTTGAGCACAATTTTGCTATTATAGATTTTGTATAATGATAAAGTCTATTAAACTATCAACTTTGGTGGTCACTGTAATTGGTACAGCCATAATATGATAGTGTAACCCTAATAAAGTCTTTGGAAATTTGAAAACTAAAGCAATTTTACAGCGCTGTGATCTCTTATTCTCATTCGATCTTTATTCTGAATTTTTTCATTAACTTTTCTTCGGCAGAGATGTTTGGGCATTTCTCCTAACTTGCAAGGTCAAGTATTGCAGTCTTTATGACCAGGGGTAAAAGTCCTCTCCACAGTTTCACTTTAACAAGTTTTTTCATTCTTGACCAATTTGTCTTATATTGTGTTTCTTTTCTGAATATACAGATATACATCAATTGGGAGTATTCATGATACTGTTCCCAACTCATTATTGTCTGTTAACGACACTAGCAGTAAAGAGAAATTCAAACCTGCTTATTTGCTTTCTGATGGGAGATTAGAAAGGGCAGGGAGAGTCAAGAAAATTGCTTCACTCAAAAATGACGTAGATGCCGAATCACAGAAACACGAGGTTCTTTTGGCCTCAGTAATTGCTGTCGGAGATGAGATTCTGTAAGTCATTAATTCTTACTATCAGGCTCGGTACTTGAAATTATTTATGTTAAAAGAACATTATGCTAGATATATATTAATCAATGACATTAGACTTAGGCCAACCACATGTTGAAAAGGGTCCTGCTTGGTTACTTATCTACTAGGTGCAATGAAGTTCTTCCGACCCATTTATCTGTTCCATAGCTCAGGTCTGGCACTGTTGAGGATCAATTAGGACTGTCTTTGTGTAAGAAGTTGACTTCTGTCGGTTGGTCGGTGCAACAAACCACTGTCCTTCGGAATGATGTGAGTGAGATTTTCTCATTGTCTTTGTTGCATCAGTTTTCACCCACAGAAACATGTTAATCAGAGAATGTAAATTTTTCTTCAACCAGCTTATTAATCTCTATTATTGCTTCACTGTGTTTTTCTAAGTAGATAGATTCTGTATCCGAGGAAGTTGACCGCCAAAGGTCTACAAGTGATATGGTAAGTACTTTAAACAGATGATGATAAAATCAAAGAGAGGTTTTGTTATAGAAGATGTGACTGACAGATTTCCTCTGATTGATACTTTTGAAGGTATTTATATATGGAGGAGTTGGTCCTTTGCATTCAGATGTTACTTTGGCTGGTGTTGCTAAGGCATTTGGAGTTCGCCTGGTACGTATATCTTTCATTTTAGCGCAAGCTCACGGTTGTAACGACGTAGGGATCCCTATGTAAACATAGTATCTATTTAGATACGCTCGAACGACCCCTTCCCATAATGAGAATGTATGGATTACTTTTTACTGGCATTGGAAACACATCACTAAGATATGTGCCTTAACATCTCAATGTATGTGGGTGTCAATAAGTAAAAAACAATCACCACTCAATTGTAATGCGAGAGGCTGATAATGCCGTTTATTCAGGCACCTGATGAAGAGTTTGAGGAATACCTTAGGCATCTTATCAGCGAGCAGTGCACAGGTGACAGGAATGAGGTGAGTTCGGTCTTGAGAATAGAAGTTTTTATAGATCTGTATATCTTCAGACAAGATAAGCTAAACTATTTAGCATCAGAATCATTTCTGTATATATATGGGGTCAAATCCATGCTTATGATTTGCTTAATATCCAGAAACAAATAATATTTGTTGGTTTTTCACCAAGTTGATTGCTTTTCTCATTTCAGATGGCTCAGTTACCAGAAGGAATTACTGAACTACTGCATCATGAAAAACTTTCAGTGCCATTGGTATGTGCTCTCAGAATTCCATTCAAAGCTATAATGTTCAGCATTATTTCCATACCCATTTGATCGTCGGTCAATTTGTGTAGATCAAGTGCCGCAATGTGATTGTTCTTGCTGCTACAAACACTGAGGAGCTCGAGAAAGAGTGGGAATGTCTGACCGAACTTACTAAATTGGGTGGAGGTTCTTCACTCATAGAATATTCGTCAAGGCGCTTGATGACATCTTTAACAGATGTATTTTTTACTTTCCATCTCGCCTTTTCTTTCGCCATGGCTTGCTTCCAGCTAATTAAACAAATATGTGCTCTTTTTCATGCAAACATCATTGTTTGTACCAAGAATCATAGTTCTTGATAGATCTGTGGCTTGCTTTGAGCTGATAAAGTATTTTACTATCAAAATGCAGGTTGAAGTCGCAGAACCTCTGTCCAAACTTGGTCTCGAATTCCCAGACATATATCTTGGTATAAACTCTTTGAGCTGTCTAATGTTATTTAAGTTTAAGAGCATCTAAAGTCCCTATCTTAACCGCAATCTTCTTCTCAGGGTGTTACCGGAAATCTAGACAAGGTCCTATCATCATCTGCTTGAAGGGAAAGGTACAAAACAAAAGGTCTGGTTTCATTTCTTTCCTCATTTTACGGCTCACAAGATTTTGTTTTACAGGATAATGCACGGATTGAGTCAGCTGCACAGGCACTATGCAAGAAATTCAAGAAAGATGTGTTCGTAGAAACCAAATACACATGAGAGGCAGCTTCAAATGGTCCCACTTGAGTGGCTTCTATGTACCGGTCACAGAACCTGAGAGGAAGTAACTGGAGAGGATAGGAAATCTGACACTTTTTAAGGAAACTGAAGCAGTTACTGTGGCAAAAAACATATTTATTAAAACCTTTAAAATTCAACGTCTTATCTGTTATCAACTCTAAACAACGAAATTTGTAGGAAAGTAACCCATAAGGGTTCTGCTTTTACACATTTTGTCTTGAACGGTTTAAGCATTATGCTTATGTTGCATTCTAAGGGACTTAAAAGTCTTGAACCCTTACTAAGACATAAATGTATTATTTAATCATTTACCTGAAATTACAATTTTGTACAGAGTCTACTACCCCTAAGCCTTATGAAGAAAAGCAAAAGTTGTAGACTTGAAATAATCGAAGAGGCTAACAAAACTTTGAAACGATTTGCTCTGCTCCTTTCACCTGTTGAAGCCCACACCGCTCATATGGAGTGAATTCAACTCGAGAAACAGTAAAAGCGTAAGATCATCAGCTGTCTACTTTGAGAATGTTGTTTGTGAAGTGTCCTCTTGTAACCGAATCTTTTTGAGGATCCGTTATCCATTGCCCGTCGACGATGAACTTTATCTCATATGTACCGGGATATAACCACAGTAATGTCGACCAGCATTTCTGTTTCCTGCAAAAAATTAAACAGGTAGAATCTGAATTCAACGGATTATGATTGTAATTTGAAGGCAAGTTTATGTAAGCAACATTACTCAAATGTTAAAAGAGTCCTTCACATGTTCATCAGAAGACAAATATTCGATGAAAGTAGAGAGTGTCAGGACCAATACTAACCCGATTGACTTGGATGCTTGTAATTCCATTCCCACTAGGTGTTGCCACCCATTGAAGCTACCAGTTACTTCCACAACATTACCATCTCCGCAATATTCAATCACAACCTGAAGAGAAAAAAATCACTTTAATAATCTTGTCTTTCAGTGGTAAGAGTGCAATTATGGATCTGGCCTGGGATTGTATTGATACTTGATAGTTTAAACTGGAACCATGACAAAACGATAACTATTATGAAGCAAAATTAAGCTACCTCTTGCAATCCTGAAAGACTTTCCTCAGCTTCTTGCAGTTCAACTTCCTTCTCTGAGATGAGCATTTGGGCCTTTTGGATCTCTGTTTCAGCCTGTCTTTGGAGAACTGAAAGAGAAAGCTGAACCCAGGAAATTGGAGATTAGGAACACAAACAAGTATCAGCCTTTGCATGAGACTAGAGAAATATAAAGGAGAATATCATCACACCATAATCAGATGTATGGAATCCACCAATCCATGTGCCTTTTCGTTAATAGATACCTATGTACAGTATGTTCCTGGAGAGTAGTAGCTTACCTTTTCCTTTTCAATCTGCTCTTTCAACCTTGACAACTCCAGCTCTTTTTGACGCTAACCATGCAATAAATTACCAACATAATTAGTAAGCAAAATTCACTTCATCCGGTCCACATATTGAGAGAAAGCAAACAATGTACCAGCATGAACCTCAGCCGAGTAATTTCAACCTGATTTTCTCGTTTCATGGTCTGTATCATTTCAGAACAAGATTCTATGAGCATAGATATGAAACATAGTTAAAGTTCAATGACTAAAGATCAATTTGAGAGAGTTCAATGAGAAGAATCTTTCAAGACCTCATCATGTGGATCCGTGTCCAAGTCAGCACTCCCATCTCTCTGATCACTATTCCTGTAAAAGAAAATTTTAAAAGCCAGATATATTGAAGTGAACCACGAGAAATGAATATCGACTCAAACTCCTAGGATACCTACTCCAGGCTTTCAGTCAAGAATGGTTTATGCATTGCTCAAGTTCTAATGATATAAAAGCTTGGCGTGGCTTCCAATAATAGGCTAATAATCAAGTGTTCTTTTCATGCAATAAAAATCAGAACAATAGCAGTTTCTTGAGAAACACCGAATGTTTTAAGCTTTGATGTAATATCCAGGATCATTTATAAAATGCAAATAACGATCAAGAGCAACAGACTTGACCTTCAAGGTTAAACTCACCTGTCAGACTCAGAGCTATTAACTTTTGTAGCATGGGTAACCTCCTCCAATGCTAAGGCACTTCCATTTGGTGGCGTACTCACACTTCTCTGACCACTATAACTGTCTCCTATGTACTCACCACCTTTGGTTGTTTCTGCACTTTCTTTAGTTTCTTCGGGACAGCTATCATTAGGAATGTCATTTTCATCATCTGAAACAGATTCCAACTATCAATTAACTATTTCACCACGGAGGGTAAAGTTTTGCTACAGAAACATGCATGAATAATGAAGATATGGATACGGCGTTCCATCATATTAAGATAAGTTTCAGGAGATCGAACATACCATCAACTGTATCCAAGTATCCATTCTGGATAAATCTGGTTGTTTTTTCTTCTGTGCTTGAAGTGGGAGAAGAAAATCCTAGCATCCAATCCTTATCCTCAGACTCAACTAAACTATCATCGGCACTACCAGAACTATTTCTAGCCATATCATCAGTCTGCTGATTGTGAAAATTCTCTGCATTGGTCATGGTGTTCTCCGAGGTCAAAGCAGACAAGGATTCAGTAGCAATGTCAACATGTTTGATGTAACTGAGATCTGGACTAGTGTAATGATCATAGGTAGGACTGGTGTAATGACCATAGGTTTCTTTTTCCACATCATTGACCTCCTCATCCTCTGTCATCAAAACATTGTCAGCTTCTATGTCTGGACAGCTGCTTGAAGTATCATCTAAAACTAGAGAATGGTTTGCAGATATTGAAGCTTCAGAAGATGAGTTTTCAGTGGCAGCTCTATTATTGAGCTCCACACTCTCAACCTTCAAATGGTTTTCTGTGATATCTCCTGAATGATTATTGTCACCCAAGTTAGAAAGGGAGTTATCCATGCTCAAAAATCCGGCCAATGACGATTCATCTTTACTCAAACTTGCGTGTTCTTCAGACTCGTTACTTGAATTTGTGACGACATCTTTTTCAGAGAAACTATTTTTTTCCTGATCAAGAGGCATTCTTCCATCTGTTGCAGTTAAGTATATTTTACTGCTCGAAGGTAGTTCAGTAGACAAGTTTTCGTCAACAACATCCAATGCTCCTTCGCCCTGACCTTCTACACCAGATAAATATATCAGAAAAGTGGAGATTATCTTACAATAACATTCTAATTTGTTTGTTCTCTTATTGAATTATGTGTTGACCTGTTACCGAATCTTCCAAAGAAACGCCGCTTCCACCTGTTTCCATGTTCGCGTTTTGCTCAGAGACTACCTCTTTACAGTCTTCTTCCATATCAGAAGAGTTTGCAAGAAGTTCCTTGATGAACTTATATCCTCTTCGTCGGACAATGTTGGCAAGATCAACTCTACAAAAAAGTTCCCACAACCAAAACTAAATTAAATCAAGAGTTTCAGAAGCAATCCCTAAAAAATCAGAAGAGTGTTAAAGAGAGAACGACACACAATTCAACGAGCCTACAAGTAATCAACATTACAGACTGCTATAAATTTAACAAAAGCTGCAAAATTCGAATTTGGAACCTTCCATGTGCCGAAAGCTCCTTCATGGACGGCACGTGACCTTCAGGAAGTCCAGCCAAAGCAACGAACTCCATAATCTCACTCCGAAGCTCCTCATTGCTCTTCACTCTTTTACGAACTCTGCAAAACCAAGGAAAACACTCGATCGAATTCAAGACAATCCAAAACAGTAATTGAAATTGACGCACAAAGTACGTCTGCTGCCTCCAATTATTTCCACAGATCGAAGCAAAGCAAAAACCAAGGAGAAATTTCGAACCTGGTTTGTTTGATGGAACAAGCGAAACAGACGAAACCATGCTTCTTCGTGGAATTCAAGTACGACACAAAAGGTTGCGGTTGCTGATGACGATGATAATAGAACAATAATGGTTTCCGAAGTTCCAAGGAAGGGAAGGAGAGAGAGAAAGGTATATGAGAAATCGTCGCCATGGCCGGACTTGCTCAACCACCTCTCAGGTTCCCAGCATTTATTACTGAGTGAGAGAGATTCGAATAACATGAAACAGAACAACATTTCTCTCTAATCATATGATTGATTGATTATTGATTGATTGATTATTGGATTTCGCCATTTCCATACGGTTCAGAAAATTTAAACCATAACCGGCTTTCGGTTTAACCAAACCAAACGTCTACTAATCCAGTTTTTTAATTTCCAAACGGCTAAGAAAAATTATTTCTACACCAACCGGACAAAAGAAACCAAAGTGTTTTTTTTCTTATGGCAAAGATTCTTAAAATCGCTAAACCCGAGACGGAATCTTAGATTCGGTATTACTAATTCCGGTAAACCACCGGTACAAATTTACCGCTAGACCGGCTCTTCGTCAGAAAACCAGGTAATTTTTAAGACTACTTTACAGTTTTACAGAAATTGTACAATGGCCTTCATACGTGTTTCAATTCTCCGGCTTCACGCTGGAGTTCAATATCCCTGGGTGAGACGGTGATGATATCACTGGGGCAGTATCAGCAGCGGAAGCAACTTCGTTAGTCTCAGGCGTAGGAATGATTTGTGGCTGAGAATGCAGCTGATGTAGTTGCGGTCGAAGATGAGACTGGTACATATCCAGCTGCGTCGCTGGACCAGTGCTGGGGCCTTCGTTAGGGTTTTCCGGCACAAAATTGCGACAAGAAATCTGGCTGTTGTGACCGTTTGGTTGTTGCGGCGGTTGATCGCAAAACTTCATAGTCTTGAGGACAAAATTGTCGTCGTGGAGCTCGAATGGAGTGCTGCAAATAATGAATACAGTTGTCACACTGTCAGTAATCGATTTCATGGAGAATTTTAGCTGAAAAGAGATCAAATTTGGTGTTTGATTTTTACGTGTTGAAATCAAAATGCACGAGCTGCATATCTTCTGATATTTCCACTTCTACTGTTGCATGAGGACGAGTCTGGTGCAGAGAGACAACAACAATCAGATGATAAAGGAACAGGTACGATGAAAAGAAGGCGTATATTCATTGTTCTGAGGTTTGCTTGTGGATTAATCTAGGATCCTACTAAGCCATTGATAAAGTTACCTGGACAAGGATAAAAGGAAGAGCAACACCGCCACTGGGAGCATTTCCTGAGCTATACAAGTGCTCATTTCTCTGTATCAGATTCTGAAGGCCTACATACTTTCAGACATACAGAGAAGAAAGAAGGACCATGTAAGAATCTATAATAAAAGCAACAATAAGATCAAGCATATAAGCCCAGAGTTTTGATGGTGTCCGTTACTTGTTCTTCCAGTTCTTGGGAATATGCAGTTTTCTTCTCAATTCTGTTCCTAAGAGAATGCCGTTCGCTCTGCAAAAAAAAAATGAACTTAAATTCAGGAACATTCTCTAAACGAGCTTTGGAACACAGGCAAACAGAATATTTGGTTGAAACCTTTAATTCTTCAATGTCACTTAAGCTTGTCCGAGGAAGACCTCTCCACTGAATCTCTTTTTTATCCTTGGATATTATATCCATAGCCATGAGGACGTTTAAAGCATCATATACTCTACGTCTTATGTTCTTCTCATCATACTGTTGCTGGTAAAACGTTTTCACGTGATATAATATTATCAGAGTTTACAACAAGTATCGCACATGTTCAAGTTATAAACTATAGAAGAAACGCATACCTGATCTGGGGATGTTCCATCGTTATTTGGGAGTGCAAATTCGGCAACAAGCTCGTCCGCAACCTGAAAGTACTTAAACCTGTCAGATACCGTATTGCAGAGCTACACATGTGCAATACTTCTCATGAGACAAATTGATATTCCACTATGTGATCTTGACATATGTATAAGCACAAGAAATCAGTTTCATGAGATAATGTATACGGAAGTGAATGGATCTTGCATGGCAGACATATTGTGAAGCTTTCTGTTTTAAGGAATCTACCGTACCTCATTGTAAGTTGTCCTTCCTTTGCTTTCCACCTTTTCACAGACTGAGAGAAAGCCGGAAGAACAAAAAAGATCAGTTAAATGTATCAACCAAAATTAGGAGGCATTATCCACAATTAATAGCTAAAAACTTCAAAGACATTTAGATGGAAGCAGAAAAGAGGCAGAGAAAGAGATAAGACCTTTCATGCTAAATTGACGTAGCCCTCTTCCACTCTTATCTGGACCAGCCGCACGCTGTCCCCTCTTCTTCTTCTTCGTACCACTGTTAATAGCTTAATGATCAACTAAACTATACAGAGGACATGTAACAATTTCCACAGAAAATTAACGCACAAAGACAGTGGCCTAAACAGTATTCTTTGTCCCAACAAGGATATTGGGAAAGACGAGTATTCAAATAGGTAGATTCTTAGTAGATTTTAGACAAACTTCAAGCAATAGAATGTATTAAAACGAATACATATCAGGAGAGCCAAACTCAAGCTTGTAAAAGTATGATCCACACGTCATGCTTACATCTACTGGTTCAGTTTCATAAGTTAATTATGCAAAGCCTATGCCAAACAAACATTCACAAGGTTAAGCTCATAAAAGCAGCCATTCAGTAGAATGAAAACCCTAAATCGCTAAACCCAACATCACAATAAACCCATAAAAACCTTTATCAAATCACAGAATTGAGGTGGTTTACATACCCAGAAGCTCCTTGTGAACCAGCATCGTCACCCTGAATGTCCAAATTGTTCAGACGTAGAAAAGTACTGTCGCTAGCAGATGTAGCCACGGTGGTTGTCTGCTCACTCCGGCTCGACGGGGAGCCCATACTGCCGCTAGTAGACACAGATTGACCTGAAACCGCCGTGCCCCAAGACCTCGTACTAGGGTTATTGTTATTATTATTCTCATGGTGGTTGTGATTAGAATTAGACCCAGTTGTTGTCATTCTTCTTCACCTAAACTAACTACCGCACAAACCGCTGCTGTAGAATTCAATAAGGAAACGAAAGAGAATAGTTAAAATTTGTTCCGGAAATTTCTGATCTTGAGGAAACCCCAGATTGAGTACTGACCTTAAAATCGACTTGGGTTTTGGGATATAAACGGGAATTAGAAAGCTTCAATAATGGCGGATCACCATTAGATTCGTTAGTGTGATACTTCTCTGAAACTGTGATCTTCGCGGCGGAGAGTTTATAGATTTCGCCGGAGAAGGAGAAGGAAGAGGATAAGTCGATCGGAGTTGGGAGGTTTGTTATTTGTGCGATGATGAAAACATGTCCACGATGTGAGAGGGACCAAACTGACTCATAGGTAAAAAAGTAGTAAAGAAGATAATTTTCTTTACTTTTTTATTATTTTACCAAAAGATTAATTCTCTTTTGAGTATTTTAGGTCTTTTCTTAATCAGAATATAAAATACTGATATTATCTTTTTCGTTTTCTATTTTTTTTGGCAAAATACTGAAATTATCTTCTTCTTCTTTCTTTTTTTTCGGCAAAATATTGAAATTACCAAAATATTATGGAGCATGAACAAGTATAAACATTAAAATTTGAACACCATACATCGTGTATATATGATAATGGAGTCAATTAAAATAATGTGTTGATTACCAATAATCAATTACATCGATATGATTTTTTATATGAATAAATAATTATAGATTTAATACTCATTTTGGTGTTGATAGAATTGAGCTTTTAAGCTATGCGTATGCTTTTAGGAAAGAGGCAAATAATAATATGTTTAGAGGTGTAGATTAGTAACCTAAAATTGGAGCAAAGAGTTCTAATTCCGAAGATCATGTGACAAGGAAGCTTAAGGTTCACAAAAGGCACATTAATATGGTGGTTTTTCTTTTCTTTTTAACCTTTTTGGTTAGTAAAGCATGTGGTTGATACATATCGTGAATTAGTGAGAGAATATATTTTCATATATTGAGAAATATGAATTTTGATATATTCATTCCTATACTATTTCTACGATTTATTTTTTCTTTAGGAAACTTTAGTGTGGTTGTGGTTATTTTAAGAAATTATTCCCAATTTATTAATGTGCAATTTTACACTATTTTTTTTAGGGTTGGACCATTTTTTCATTATAGTTTTAGTTTTTATTCGAAAATCTTAGTTTTGATTTGGTCATCTTTTCAACTTGTTGTGAATCATATAAACAAAATTATATCATTTGCACGATTACTCCTCTTTTCATTTTGTCTCTCTCGCCATTTCATCATGAGTTTCAGGGAACCATTTCTCCAACTAATCATGTAGTCAAAAAGTATATTTTGTAATCATTATTATACGAATAAAAAATATATATTCAAGATCCATGAATACAAGAATCTTGATAAAAAAAACTTCCACGATCAGATACCGATTCAATCTCAACTCAATTGCTTTTAAAAGAGTAAGGACAATGAGACAATGGTTCATGTTAATAAAGGCTTAGATACTACTCTTAAGTCCTTGAGTTTGACTTGGAACTGCTCACCTGAAGACAACACCTTGACACTGACCGAACCATCTTCCCATTCTGTTTTCCCAACCAGAACCAGCGTTCTTGCGTTTACCCGAGCCGCCCTCTTGAACACCCATTTCAGCGGTTTACTCTCCAATACCAAATCAACGGTTTGGCCTTTGTCTCTGAGAGCGGTTGCAACGGTGGCTGCAGCTCCTTGGAGATCTTTGTCCAAAGCACACACAATATTCTCTACTTCTTGTCCCAATTCTGGCAACAAATCCTTCTCCTTGAGCAACTAAATGAAAGTGGGAAATAAGAACCAGATATTCAGAGACACACACCTTTTCACTGCAAGCATAGAAGCTTATTAATAGTGACCAGCAAGTTTAACTTACTTCAACAATTACAGCATCTCCGAAACCAAAACCACAAACAGGAATGTCATCACCTCCATAAGTAGAGAGTAATCTGTCATATCTTCCACCACCACGTATAGCTCGCAGCTTCCCTTTTCGATCAAATCCCTGTCACAAAACATTTCTATCAGTTGTTATCACAAAACTATATACAAGTATCCATGTATGTCATAAAATCTAACCTCAAAGACGATACCAGTGTAATAAGCAAGACCGCGCACAACAGATGCATCAAACTGTATCCACTCTGAATAACCAAACTTTTCAGCAAGTGAGAAGAGTTGTTTCAAATCTGCAATGGCTTCTCCTGCTCCACCAAGTATATCTGCTTATACAAATTAGAGGTTCTTATCAGCAGCAATTTTTAAAGAAAGCGACTCACTTGAAATAATGAAAGGACATACCTTCCAAATCATCCAAGGACTTCACAGAAAGCACTTGCAATAATTGTTCAATAGCATCTTCCGATATTCCCGTGAACCCAAGTTCCTTTTTTATCTCATCAACTGGGATCTTTTCTATCTATTTTAGCATGCAACATATAAAAGTAGGGTGACAAAATCAGTAACAGCATCGTAAAGCTGGAGTTATTGATATCAGTAGATGAAGTAGCCATATCAAAGGCAGCAGCAGTATATTGATGTTTAGACTACTAACCTTGTCTATGATGATACAAACTCTTCCAAACAGGTTTTCGGGTACACCATACTTTTTCAGCAATTCTAGTAAAACCTATACAAGGAAGAAGTTATGGGAGATGATAGCTACAGTAGATATTCAGATGCTGCAAATCGTGCAAAATAATCTCAAATCATGTTTGCCATTGCAAGTAAATTCCTTGGTTCTGTATCTTGAGGGTAAACCGAGAAACAAGATGATCATATAATCCACATCAAAAGAGAAAAATAAGCAAAAATACCTTGCGGCTTGAAACCTTAAAACCCACATCTATGCAGTGATTCCAATTCGCTTGAAGAAGGTGACTATAGATGAAATTAGTTCTGCTTCAGCCTAAAAGAAAAGGTTTGAGAGCCAAATTAGCAGCAAGGCTTATAGAGACATAAAAACAAACACAAGTGAGGTTAATATAGCAAGAAACTCGAAGGCCTTAAAGTGATTGAAGGTGTGACTTGAGAGATACATACTGTTACTTGAGGCACACCAATAATATCCATATTCCACTGGTAATGCTCACGTCGCCTTCCTCTTGTCATTCTCTCATAGCGCCAACACTGCCCAACAGCAAACCACTTCAATGGAAGGGAAACAGATTTACTGGACCAAAAAGAATATGGGAATCAACATTCTCACATCCATACCTGGATACAAAAGTTTTACAAGCAAAATAAATAATTCGTCCTTCTGAAGATTTTATGGACAATTCCGAAGACTTGAGAGAAAAAATTTAGGCTTCTGTGGTTATTACCCTTTCTGTATCACAAGCCTCGCTAAGGAAGGTGTAAGCTCCTCAATGCTACACGCCGATTACCCCTATCTTCAAAGCAGTAAAGCTACACAACAAGGTTGCAAGAGTTTAAGCTAAGGAACTAAATTCTTCAAACAATTCTACATAAACTGCAACATCGAGGTTATTGAACGGTCCTAAACTGCAGATAAAGATCCTAAGAATGAATGAGAAATGTAACTTGGTCTCTAATCTCTTCCCCTGCTTTTCTGATGAACAATGCCTCCGTCTCCAGTACTGGAAAATCCACTTCCTCATACCCAAATAACCGTGAGACCTTCAAAGCAAAGTAAACATATAAAAGTGTCAAACTTTGAACACAGAGTGAACACAGTATTCAAAATCCCATAGAACCAAAAGAAAATTGCAGAAACAAAACAACAACTAGAGTTCATCTATTTTATCAGATGTGAATAACGTTCATTATCTGACCTCTTTGAAGTGGTTAAAGAGCCAATTGCGGAGTCGCATATTCTCAGGAGGGAAATCACGAGTTCCTTTAGGAGGATTGACATCGATCTTCTGAGAGTCTTCAGTCACCAACGGAGCCACAATCGAATCAGACCTGCCTCCTCCACTGGCCTTGGTCGCGGCACAGATAAGACCCCTAGGGATAGAGAACTGCCGAGGAGGAGGAGAACAAGAAACGAAGTCAAGAAGAATAGGCCAAAAGCTCGACCTCAATCGCGTCGTCACGATATGAATTGCTCGCATCTCTTTTCTATTGTTTTTTTGCTTCTTCAGCTGAGTGAGATAGCAATAGGAACGAGACTCAATAATTATCGTGAGTGGCAAAAACAAAAAGACTCGATTTTTATCTCAATTTTGCAGTGGGGAAGAAGAAATATGGAGGAGACACAGAGAGTCGTATTTTTTTGTTGTGGTGTGGGTGAAAAACGGAACCCTCTAGATTCATCAGAGGGTTTTGACTTTTTTTGTTTCTTAGTCGTGATTTGGGCGTCAATTTCATGGGGAGTGTTGGAGGAGAGGTCATAGAAACCCAACCCCGAGTGCAAGCTTGCATAGTAGACGGAATTAGGGTTAAGTCCGGGATAGTCGGTTGCAAAGACGCAAAAGGCCTCGCTCTTGCCTAGGAAAATGCAGAGATCGTCAATGTCTTCAGTGTAAGAACCGATCCTTTGCTCAGGGTCTTGCCTAAACACCACAAAGGCTCTAGGCTTGCTCCTGAAAGAGGTAGCGTGATCTGATTCCACTTCTTCTTTGTCCAACAACTCGTTACACCTTAAAGGCAAGAGGCAACAAATGATGTCAACACATGAAGATATCTACATCTATGGTAAAATTGTAAACAAGATTGTAACTCAACAATGCACAAAAGTTCAAGTGATCAGAACAAGCACACAAGCAACATATTCTTCTCTCTCTCTCTATCTCTCGATGTAACAAGCACATCGAGAGATATTTGTTACTATGTTTACTGCTATGTTTACATTCTTTACTGCTATGTTTCTTTACTGCTATGTTTACATTCTTTACAATAATTCTTCTCTCTTCTCTCTCTCTCTCTCTCTCTCTCTATCTCTCTCTATCTCTCGATGTCTTAATCTTACAGATTCAAGTGATCAGAACAAGCACACAAGCAACAGATGTCTCAAGCACACTATGTTTCTGCAACAATGCTTGTCCTCTATTAACGTGTATCATCAAAGGCAAGATATGAACGAGAAGTAGAAAGAGGGATGATTGAATTTACCAGTAAACGATGAAGGAGTCGCCAGAAGGTGACTCGACCAGGTATTGAATCTTTGATAGTTGAGACAATCTGATCTTGTCTACTCACGGGGATGTCAGAGATAGGGAATCTCTGGTACACACTCACCTGAGGGAAGTCGTCGGAGCTAGTGTTGGTGAGATCAATTGGACCCTCATACTCGCCCTATGGAGATAGAATTTCCGGTCTCTCACGGAATACGTCACCTTCAAGGTAAAAAAAGGGGACCTTGATGTGTGTTCAATCCGAGTCACCAGGCCGACACAGACTGAGGAATGGACTACAGGACTTGGCAGCCACTATACTGTTATTGAATTAATTTTCCCTGCCTCGATTGATCACTATACATGGCATTAAATAGCCAGCGTTGTTACAATGTTGTTCCACAAAATATGGGAAATATATTTACAAAACTAAGTAACAGAATATCCTATATTCTATCACCCTCCCGCAGTTGCAGCGTCGGATTTCCAGACGGTTAAACTGGTTCTAAACTCAGTGAAGAGAGATGTCGGGAGACCTTTCGTAAATATGTATGCATATTGTAGAGAAGATGGGACATGAATTACTTTAACCTCACCAACAGCTACCTTTTCTGTTCGTCGATGTTTAACTGGATTAGACGTCAAGTATACCGAGCTGATATTGTCACAGTAAACTACTGAAGTTTTTGTGATCTTTAGCTGAAGTTCAGTCATGAGATTTCGCAGCCAGCTGAGCTCTGCCACTGCATTTGCGACCGCTTTATATTCAGCTTCTGAGCTTGACCTTGACACTGTTTGTTGCCGCTTTGCAGACCAGGAGACAATGTTTGGACCAAGATAAACACAATATCCAGACGTTGAACGTCTTGTATCTGGACATCCAGCCCAGTCGGCATCTGAATATGCAGTGAGACAACTAATATCACCTCTAACTATCTGTAGTCCATGAGTGAGGGTTCCCTTGATGTATCTAATGATGTGCTTCAGTGCATGTAGATGAGGGATATGAGGGTCGTGCATATACATGCATATTTGGTGCACAACGTACGCGATATTTGAACGTGTAAATGTTAAATACTGCAGTGCACCTGCAAGGTTTCTATACGCAGTTGGATTTGGGACTCGTTCTCCATCTGTTGCCGAGAGCTTTGACTTTAGATCAACAGGTGTTGCACATGGTTTGCAATCTTCCATGCCTGCACGTGTGAGAATGTCTTGTGCATATGAAGACTGACTTAAAAATAGACCAGCAGTGTTGTATTATGCTTTTATTCCGAGAAAATGATGGAGCCTGCCAAGATCAGTCATCAGAAATTCTCTCTTTAGCTGTTGAATTATCTTGTGGAGAAGATCCATTGATGAGGCTGTCAGAATAATGTCATCGACATAAACCAGTATGTAAGCTATCTACGTTGTGAAGCTTACAAACGTAACCTGAGAAATCTTTGTTGATAAATCCAGGAGGTTGGTGCATATACACAGTCTCTTCTAAATCACCCTGCATGAATGCATTTTTGACATCTACCTGATATATTGACCAGTCAAGAGCAATACCAACATTGAGAACAGTTCTAATTGTAACTGGTTTCACTACTGGGCTGAAAGTTTCTTCAAAGTCAACACTTTGTTCCTGTGATTTACCATTTACAACAAGCCTTGCCTTGTGGCGATTTAAATCACCATTAGCATCATATTTATTCCTGAAAAGCCACATAAATCGAACAATATTGACTTAGGAGGCCTAGACACTAATGTCCAACTCTTAGTTTTAAACATAGCACCATAATCATCAGTCATTGCCGGATTCCAATTGTGGTCTACTATGCTTGATTGTGACCTTTAGGAAGAAGCGATTTTGTGGCTGTGAGTAGAGATAGAACTTGTTTTGCTTTGGTTATGCCAGATTTTGAACGTGTGGCCATTGAATGAGTGGTACGAAAAGGCTCAGCTTGTGTTTGATTTTGGTGAGGAGGAATTTGAGGCACAGGTGGAGACAAATCTGTTGTATGAGAGATAGGTGTTTGGAAGATATGTATAAATATCGGAGAGGGTTCATCAACAGCATCAAGAAAATGATAAGAGGGGGCATGATTTAAAGTGTTATCAGCTGCTGAAAATTTAACCTCATCAAAGTGAACATGACGAGAGATAATGAAGGTTTGAATGGTTCAAGTTGGGAAAGCATAAACACCCAAATACATGTAAGTGTTCATATGTGGGTTGTTTTTGAAACAGAAGAGTGAAGGGAATTTGGTTTTGAATTGCTGAAGAGGGGAGAATGTTTAAGATATGAACAGCGACATGAAGAGATTCGACCCAATTGTTAAAATAAGTTTATGAATTGTTTGTAAGAAGATAAGAGAGTTTGCGGAATAGAGAATAAGAGAAGAGATTAATAATCTCAGCTTATGTTACAATGAAGTGGATACAATGTATTTAAAGAGATTACAAGTAACCCTAGAGTGCTATGGAGGAGCCTTTGCCGTGGAGGAGAATGGGAAGTGGTGGAGCACTTTAAGGGAAGTGGTGGAGCACTTTAAGGAGGTTGTCTTTGAGTAAAACAAGGAGCTGGTTTCCTTCCACTCATATGCCAATATCCACAATATTCAAATAAACTTCTAGATGGTATGATTAATTTGTTTAATATTCCCCCTCAAGCTTAACCGAAGATAAGTCGAGATTAAGCTTGAACCCAAATTCGACCACCTCATTAAAAACCTTGGTGTAGAAAACCTCATGGGATAAAACTACACTCAAGGAAAAGAGTATGGGATATTTGGCCAAGGGGATTATGGTTGAGTGATATCAACAAGCCCAAGCTTGTGATGAATGTATTCACAAACTTTGGTGCTTGCTCCTTTGGTGAAGATGTCGGCCAATTGTTCTTCACTCTTGGTATAACATGGTAAGATTACTCTGAGTTGAACTTGCTCTCGAACTTTGTGGCAGTCAACTTCGATGTGCTTTGTTCTTTCGTGAAATACCGAGTTGGATGCGATGTGAATGGCGGCTTGATTGTCACAATGCATGGTGATTGGATTTGGTGTGTCGATTCCGAAGTCCTTGAGTAGAGCTTTTAGCCACATCAATTCGGTCGTTAGCTTTCTCATGGCTCGGTATTCGGATTCGGCACTTGAAAGGGACACCACTTTTTGTTTCTTACTTTTCCAAGTAACAAGATTCCCACCAATGAATGTGCAATAGCCGGTTGTTGATCGTTTATCCTTTGTATACCCGGCATAGTTTGCATCACAATACCCTATGATCTTCGTATTCCCATTGCATCCCATCCAAATGCCTTGGCCCGGAGCTCCTTTAAGATACATGAGGATGCGGTTCACCATGTTCCAATGGTGTATAGTGGGAGCTTGCATTTGTTGGCTGACTACATTCACAGCAAAACATATATCAGGCCGAGTAATAGTTAAGTAGATAAGCTTACCAACTAATCTTCTATATTTAGTGGCGTCTTCGAACGGTTCATCGTCAAGCTCCCCCTTTCGTCTAGCTTTGTAGTCCTCTTCTAAAGGCGTTTTGGCCGGCTTAGCCCCAAGTTTACCTACTTCACTAAGAAGGTCAAGAGTATACTTTCTTTGAGATAAGAAGAGACCTTCCTTTGATTTACAAACTTCTATCCCGAGAAACTATTTTAGTTCCCCAAGGTCTTTAATATCAAAAACACTCTTAAGAAACATTTTTGTGTTTTGAATGCCTACCTTGTCATTCCCGGAGATGATAATATCATCTACATAAATGAGAATGACCACTATACCTTCTTGGCTTGGAAGAGTGAAGAGGGTATGATCTGCTTCAGACTTCTTGAACCCTCTTTCTATCAAGGTGTTGCTAAGCTTATGATACCAAGCTCTTGGCGATTGTTTTAACCCGTAGATGGCCTTCTTGAGTTTAAAGACCTTGTTCGGTTTGTTGGTGTCTTCTAGACCCGGTGGAGGCCTCATGTATACTTCTTCTTCGAGTTCTCCTTGGAGAAAAGCATTTTTGACATCCAATTTGCCAAAGATCCCACTCTAAGTTCGTTGCCAAGGAGAGTACTACTCTTACCGTGTGTAGCTTTGCAACCGGAGCAAAAGTATCAAGGTAGTCTTCCCCATACGTTTGAGTGAATCCTCTTGCAACAAGCCGAGCTTTATATCTTTCAATCTCCCCGTCACTCTTGTACTTAATAGTGAAGACCCACTTCGATGTCACGGCTTTCTTTCCCTTAGGTAACTCATCTTCATTCCAAGTTTGATTGTGTTCCATTGCTTGTCTTTCAGCATCTATGGCATCCCTCCATACTTGGTGTGTGATGGCTTCTTCATACGTTTGAGGTACCCACTGTTGATCAATTTTGCCAAGAAAAACTTGATGGTCTTCGGGTAAGTGTGCAAGAGTGCAAACGGCTTGGATTGGATGAGCTACGACATTGTCATAGTATACTTGATTGTTGTAGTCGACTCACTTGTCTTTCCAAGTAGATGGATCAAAGCGGAGGCGTTGACTCCTTCTTAGAGGAACTACTTCTTGGATATGTTCCTCTTGATTTGTAGTTTCGGAACCACCATTCTCGGATGAGTTCTCATTTTCTTGATCAAGATTGTCATTGTTGTCTCCACTAGTGTCTTCTTCTTGTGGCAAGATATGATCTTCTTCCACTCGGTCTTGAGGCTCTTGTTCTCTCAGAGATGGTGAGTTATTTGAGTTTTTGGGTTGAAAGTTTTCCACTCCGAGTTTCTCGAGGATGATGCGAAGATTGGTGGACCGATCTGAAGGTGAGGAGGATAAGTCCTTAAGATTGTCCCAATTCTTCTTATCATATAACCTTTGTGTCTCTACGAACTTCACGTCTCTAGAGACCAAGATCTTTCGGGTAGCCGGTACATAGCACTTGTACCCTTTTTGTGTTGTTGAATAGCCAATGAACATGCTCTTAATACTCTTGGCCTCAAGCTTGTTTCTTTGATCTCCAGGAACTAAGACATAACCAATGCACCCAAAAACTCGTAAGTGATCAAGAGATGGTTTAACTTTGTTTAGTACCTCAAATGGAGACTTGTCTTGTAGGATCTTCGTAGGAGTCCTATTGATCAAATAACAAGCGGTCATCACGGCATCTCCCCAAAACTTCTTTGGTACATTGTTGTGGAACATCATGGACCTTGCAATCTTCATAAGATGTCTATTCTTGCGTTCGGATACTCCATTTTGTTGAGGAGTGTATGGACAACTCGTTTGGTGAATAATCCCATGCTTGGCTAGATGTTCTTTAAATGCTTGACTTGTATACTCTCCTCTATTGTCGGATCTAAAAATCTTGATCTTGGCATCATAATGATTAGTAACATAGTTATAAAAATTTTCAAAAGCTTCAAGAACTCGATCTTTAGTGGAAAGTAATGTAAGCCAAGTATACTTAGATTTTTCATCAATAAAATCGAAACAATTTTCATAGATAGTAGACGACTTAGGGAAAATAGACTTGCAATGTTTACCAAGAATACAAGCTTCACAATCAACATTTTGAAAAGAAACGTTTGGTAACATTAAACTCAAAGCTCATGAATGCGGATGGCCTAGTCTAGCATGCCATATAGCACTATTAGCAATAACAAGAATAGAACTAAAATGAGAAGATAAGGGAGCGGATGTATTTGTGTCTTTTAGAACATAAAGACCATCCTTTGTAACTCCTTGCCCAAGCACCCTACTTGTTTTAATATCCTGAAAATGAACATCATTAGGACCGAAGATTGCATAACAATTTAAATCGGTTGTAGCTTTATTAACGGATAATAAATTAGATGTGAAGGTGGGCATGTAGAAAGCTTTAGACTTCTTATTAAACAACTCTAGATCTCCTACTCCTTTAACCGGGATTTTATCACCATTAGCGATCACTACATTTTCTAAAGCCGGTTCAATGTTCTTTATTAACTTAGGATCACTAATCATATGGTGAGAGGCTCCCGAATCAACAATAAGGGGTTTCAAAATATGAGTAGCATGATAGGATTTACCGGATGACTCTTTTAGAGCCTTGATGAGAGCCTCGAGATCCGATCTTCTCACAAACTCCGAAGATGCCATCATAGCCGCTCCATTATCACCCATGGCTTGAGTAGAGGTGTCGGCGGTGTTTTGAGTTTCTTGGTTCAAGTTTGCTTGATTTGCCCTAGGCTCCTTCCACTTGCTCGGGCGGAGGTGAGGGTGAAGGATCCAACATTTTTCCTTGGTGTGACCATTCTTCTTGCAATGTTCACACGTGAGACCCTTCTTGTTATCATACTTGTAGATTCCTTTGTTGGCGGTAGTGAGCTCTCCTTTGTTTCCGAATAGCCCGAGAGAACCTTGTTCTTTTTGGATTTGTGAGCAAACTTCCTCAAGATTTGGTAGTTTATCAGCTCGGAGTAGATGCTTGATGAGATCGTTATAGGTAGAGTTCAAGGTGAGAAGAAGAACAAAAACTTTATCTTGTTCACGCCTTTCATTTAGTACCCCTGGATCGATGCTATTAGGTCTTAACATATCAAGTTCGGCCCAAAGAGACCTAAACTTGCCAAAGTGTTGAGTAAACTCTTCATCTCCTTGAGAAAGGTCGTTAATGGCCTTCTTTACTTCAAAGACGTGGCTCAAGTTGGAGGTATTCCCGAACACATTGAAGAGTGTTTCCCAAAGTTCTTTTGCGGTCTCGCAATACGAGTAAGCTTCGAGTAGTGAAGCTTCAAGTGAGTTTTGGATGAGGGCTAAGACGGATTGATCCTCTTGGAACCACCTCTTCTCATCGACAAGAACAATTTCTTGCCCCTCTCTTGTGGTCGTCTCCTTCGGAGCTTCTTCATTCAAGATATGACTCCAAAGCCCACGGCTACCCAAGGCGGTTCTTGTGGTTCTTGACCATAGCAGATAGTTTCCACCTTTTAAGATGACCGGAACAAACAATGTTTTCAAGTTTTCCATGAACGGAATCGTTGGATAACGTTATTGCCCAACGGGTAAGGAAACAGAAAAGATAAGCGATTTGGTGCGAAAGATTTTAGTGAGGTGGGAGACTAGATGAAGGTATGGAGCTTATTTCTCTGATACCATGTTAAAATAAGTTTATGAATTGTTTGTAAGAAGATAAGAGAGTTTGCGGAATAGAGAATAAGAGAAGAGATTAATAATCTCAGCTTATGTTACAATGAAGTGGATACAATGTATTTAAAGAGATTACAAGTAACCTTAGAGTGCTATGGAGGAGTCTTTGCCGTGGAGGAGAATGGGAAGTGGTGGAGCACTTTAAGGGAAGTGGTGGAGCACTTTAAGGAGGTTGTCTTTGAGTAAAACAAGGAGCTGGTTTCCTTCCACTCATATGCCAATATCCACAATATTCAAATAAACTTCTAGATGGTATGATTAATTTGTTTAATACCAATAACATGGCGAAAGACGAGCTTGGAAAAGAAGAGCTCGAATTGCATTGTTAATGGTTCTTATCATTCTCTCAGATTTTCCATTCTGTTGAGAGGTGTGAGGACGAGAGTAACGAACCTTTATTCCATTTTTATCAAAGTAATCATGACACAGATGGTTGTTATATTCTCCGTCATTATCGCATTGGAACGATTGAAATTAACCCTTGAATTGAGTTTTTATTAAAGCAACAAAGTGAAGGAACTTCGAGAAAACGTCACTCTTTCTACGAATAGGGTAAACCCAGAGATGATGAGTGAAATTGCTAGGAATAAGATATAATATCTAATTCCACTAATGCTTGGAACGGGTGAAGACCAAACATTAGAATACACAATTTCGAACAGTTTAGAGACGTGAGTTTGAGAAGAATGAAATGGCAATTTTATTTGCTTTCCCAGATAACAAGGTGGACAAGATTTTGGAAGTTTGTCGTTATTACATAAACTCGAATTGAAAGGAAAAATAGTACGAAGAGTAGAATTGTTTATATGGCCGACACGTTTATGCCAAAGCGTTGGAGTTGAAGCCAAAAGAGCAGTTGTTGATGATGGAGTTTTATTGAGGGAAGCTGGAAGAGAGTAAAGGTCACCGAAGCTATTACATCGGAACAGAGTTGTCCATGTTTGAAGGTCCTTCACAGAAAATCCAAAAGGGTCAAATTCAACAGTGCACCAATTATCTGTTGTGAACTTACGAACAGATATTAAGTTTTTGACGATTTGAGGAGTGACAAGGACATTTTTCAGAGATAGGGGTCTGGAAAGAGTTTAAAGGGAAGAGGAGCCAACGCAAGTGACCGGAAGTTTGGAACCATTACCCATAATGACTGATTGAGCGGTATTACAATTAAAATTAGAGTGGAGATTACCTGTCGAGGTCGACAGATGAGCCATTTCACCTAAATCCATAACCCAATCACCACCGTTTAGATCACGTAGTGTCTCCGTCATGTGAGCTGAAGGTTGAATTTCCATTAGGTGAGCTTGTGGAAAATTGTAACTTGGAGACGGAGAGGTAGATGGTCGAGAAGGGCCTTGATGGTAAGGCCAATGTCCATAGAAATTGGGCCACGATGGAAATGGGCCAGGCCAAAATGATGGAGATGCCCAGTTTGACGGATTAGGTTGATACCGAGAATTATTTATGCCTCCTCTTCTGTAGCGGTTGTTGTTGCGCTTGTTTTCTCTGTTATTGAATTTTTGTTGATTATTTTGCTAGAGATATGGTCGTGACATTGGTGGATTTGCAGCAACAGTGAGAACAGTGGACGAGGAAGAGTGGTCAGTGTGAGTTGTAGTGTATCGATGTGACTTCTTCAGACGAGATTCTTCCATCTCGAGCATCGATTTGGCAATTTCAAAAGTTGGAAATGGATCTTTGTGTTTGATAACATTGATAATGTTATCAAATTTCTCATTGAAACCGTTCAACAAGTACATGACCAAGGTCCTTTCACTGACAGGAGCGTCAACATTCGTGAGCAAATCAGCAAGGGATTTGATCTTTTGACAATACTCCTGAATTGTCTTGTCTCCAATTTCCTGGGTACGAAGTTCATTGTGGAGTTGTATAGCCCTTGCTTCTTTGTTGTTCCAAAACTGGTTTTCGACTCGAATCAAAATATCTCGTGCGGTGCCACTGGTTTGAAAAGAGGATCTGAAAAGTGGAGGGGCAAGGGTGCCATATATCCTGAGTTTGACAAGTCCATCGCGTTTGTGCCAGGCAGCGTCGTTGGCGTTGGCAGGAAGAAATGTGCCGTCGAGATACCCAAGGACATCAAACGTGAGACAGTGAGTCATAAACAGTTCACGCCAAGCATCGTAATTGTGATCGTCAAGATCGAGAATGAGAGGAATGTGAGATTTGATGTTGGTAACACCAAATGCTCTTTCATGTGTTTGAGGCAGCCATTGCAACAGATTAAAAAGGAATATAAAGAGGAGAAAGAGAATAAAAGAAAAGAGAAAGATCAAGAGCGTACAGGCTCTGATACCATGTTTTTGAATTAATTTCCCCTGCCTCGATTGATAACTATACATGGCTTTAAATAGCCAGCGTTGTTACAATGTTGTTCCACAAAATATAGAAAATATATTTACAAAACTAAGTAACAGAATATCCTATATTCTATCATACATAGTCTTGCTAGTTTGGGGAGGCTGAGAAAGAGATACTCAGATACGAGCTTTGCTATCATCCAATGGAGGCAGACAGATAACCTTGTGTGACGAAACAGAGGCACAAGGGTTGAAGATATTGGTGAGATGCAGAGTGGCGTGTAAGTTCTTCATACTCACCCATCCCCTCGATGATCCTATCATCAACGAAGCGTCGTACTCCTCCGACAGAGTTTGGTCGGAGACTTTCACTATTTCCTTCTTCCTCGGATCGTACAAGTTCGTGTCCACAACTAAAACACCAGACACCATCCTATAGTTAGTCTCGCTGAAAAGCATATACGGCGTCGTCGCCGTGGAAAAAGACCGCAATTCACTAAAACAGAGTTTCTGCTTCTTCACAATTGACGAGAACTTAGCGATTCGACACAAAAGCTGAGACATTGTTGAAATAGAAAACACTTCCATTTTTCTCTTTTACCCTAAATTTCCAGTTTTGCTTGGTTTCTCCTTTTATTAATGTCACAAAACAGTTCATCTGTTTCTTCAATCAATGGTACTTAGGAGTTAGGGGTGGTTTACGTAAGAAAATTAATAATAACCGAATAAATTATACCGTACGACGTATGTATACACACACTTAAATTAATAAATGAAATTTTATATAATCAAATCTTGCAACCAACAATATAGAAATTATCTTTCTTTTTTGTCGTCTAGTAAAATATATTAGAGATTAAGAGTGTTTTCATTTTACACTTCAATCTTGCCTGAGCCAAGATGTACAAGATTGGGAATTAGAGGAACAAATCCTAATCTACCAAAAAAATAGCCAAAGATGAGGACATAAAAGAAGCAAAAGTAACCCAAAGGTTAAATATGGAAATTATCTTCTTATACTATTTAAATGTAATATCTTAAGTGTTTGTTGTTGTGATCATTATGAATACTAGTATTATTTTCTATTAAAACATGGGAAAACTGATTTTAAAAGATGTTTTTTGTCCATTTATGCCTTCTTCTGTAAAGTTTGGTGTACTAGGTTTTATAATAACAAAAACTCGAATATACCCTCAATTAAAAAATTATATAAATGAAATCCAAAATTCTTTAACATATTCCAAAACCTCCTATTCACAAATTTTTTTTTAAATATATTTTAAAATCACATAAAATAAGAAAATTAGAAATTTCTAAAAAATCTTTTTCTTCTTCTTCGTTTCTATCGCCGCGGCTTCTTCTTCCTTAGGAGACCCCCAAAAAACCTTCTTCTTCTTTGTTCGCTCTCCCGCGACTTCAGTTCTCTGGCAGCTTCAGTTCACCAACGTCTTTAGTTCACCGACGACTTCAGTTCTCCGGCTGCTCCAAAGGCTATCTCTATTACTCTTTCACTCTCAAATCAAAGGCTAATAATCCTCGCTGCGTCGGATTCCCTCGCCCTCTCCGTCAAGGTATTTATCTCTATTTTCCAGAAGGAATCTCGATTACCCTTGATTGATCTCTGAGTTTCTAAACTAAACCCCCACAAAATTTCATGAGGTCTAATAATCTCATGATTGATCGCCATTATGATTAGGTATGTTTTCTCTTATTCTGTTTGTTTCGTCGATCAACTAGTACAACTATTTCCTGGTGAACAATTGCTTTTTATTGCTTCCCTTTACTTGTCTTTGATATTAAGCTTGCTTATCTCTTTTACTTGTAATTGATTGTGATCGAATTAACTTTACTTTGGGTTTTTGAGTTTTACTGTTGGGATTCACATAGTGTTGATTCACACTTATCTCATTTGTTATACTATTTTTTTGTGCTTGCCTCCATCTGATTTATGTGAGTTTGAATCACTGTTTTGTATTTTAGAAATTGCATTAATCGTCTTTTTTGGATATTCATTTGAAAGAAGAGAACTTTATTGACTTTTGAGTTTATAGATGGTAAATGTGGGTTTTTTATGTATAAGTATAAAAACCTGCAAAATTGAATGAAAACGTCTTGTAGTTTTCATTTATGGGAGATTAAGAAGACTTTTGGAGTTTTTGTAAGCTAGTTTTTGACGTGAGTGAAGAATTGTGACTCTGCTCTGTTTCAATCTTTAAAGAAGATTTATGAAGAGATATGTGTGTTTTGCTTCTTTTTTTAACTCAATTGCTCGTCTTTTTCCTGCTTTAATGGTTTCTACACACATTTTTGTAACTCAATGTGTGTACTTATATGTGTTTGTGTGTGATTATTTGTGACCCACAAAGCTTTTGAATTGGAATTTGCAGGGACTAGTTTTTAGTTTGCCACATCATTTTTAGTTTCAGATATGAATTTCAAACTTTTGTTCTTGGCTCTCATTTATTTTGTTAGATTGTTATTGTTTAAACTTGAAACTGGTGGTGAGATCTTTATACCTTCGGTTTGATGTGTAGTTTTACAAGTCGTAGTTTGACCACAGTTCGCTAATTTTGAAGATGCTTTGTAGTTTTAATGGTATATACTAAGGTAATTATTTTTTAAAAAAATTGTCACTTTTAAGAAAGAGATACATATACACGTATATAGTGTGCTCTGTGGGCTTTGATGGATTCTTCATGTGAGAAAGAGATGTGTTTGGTCTGCTAACACACTTTGAAACTAATATTCATACTTTGTAATAGGAATAATCTGATGTAGCTTCTAAGAACTAGACAAGAGAGAGTAAATAGTTTTAAATTTTATGTTGTCAATGTTTGTCTCTAATTAGATTTTGATGAGATTATAAGCCTCTTGAAGTTAACTTGAATCGAAGTCTTAGTTAATTTATGTATTCTGCATTTGATTGAATTGAATTTAGTTTATACTAACTTATCTTGTTGCTAATTGTTTTTGTGCAGGCATGGAAAAAGAGTATCCAAAAACGTCTTCTTCGAGATGGTAATGAGCCACAAGTAGGGCATATAAACAATTCATGTCGAATATCTATCTTGACCAGAATCAAGAATGTATTGCCAAAGGAGTATGATATAGTGAAGGGTGATCCTGTCTTTGCACATGTATTTTCAATACATGAAAATGGTCTAGGATATTCGGCTCAGTTGATACACAGCATTATATGTAGGCAGTTGGTAACAAAGAAAAAACATGAACTCTGGTTTGTGTTTGGAAAAGAAGCCACTCAGATTTTCCATGCAAGATTTTTATGCAGTTACTGGGCTCAAGTACATGGATGATTTTACTTGTGATTTAGAGAAATGGAAAGATGATAAGGGGTTTTGGAGTAAAGTGCTGAAGAGCGAAGATAAGTTAACCATAAAAAAGCTGATGGATGAGTACTTATTAGAAGCTTGCACGTGGGAAAAAGATGTCGACGGAATTAGATTTGTGTATGTTTGTGTGATAGCTGGGTTGGTAATGGCTAAGGATGAGAAGAAAGTTATCCCACTCTCATACATAAAGTTGGTCATGGATCTTGATAAGGCTCAGACTTATCTGTGGGGTCTTCTAGCTTTTGACCATCTAGTTGAGTCTATCATTGATTCAAGGAAAAAATTGAAGAATATCAATAGTTATGTTCTCGATGGTTTCTCATTCGTACTTCAAATATGGATTATGGAAGCAATTCCTCTCATTGGAAAATTGTTGGGAGAGAAGATTAGAGAGGAATTAACAGAAGCTCCTCGATGTTGTAATTGGAAAGGCGCTGCAAAAGTATCTTATGATGACATTATCACTGTAGAGGATTCATTTGGACCAAATGTTAGTTGAACAATATTTCTCTTTTGATTCTCTGCAAATAATTTTAGTCATATTTACCTTCACAATTGACATTCTCTAACATCTTTTTAAAATTTTCTTATTGTATGATGTCGTTTATCCATACATTTTCTCTACAGGAAATTATGACATATTTGAGTCAGTAGAATTTTTGAGGGCTGATGAAATTAAAGATTGCGAAGTGAAAAATTTGAATGCTTTGATAAGATCTGGATACGATTTTGATGACCATGTTTGGCAAAGTGTTGAAAATGATGATGTGGACGATAACAATATTAAAGATGTGCAAGAAGATGATGATATTGGAGGTGCCAGTGAGGTTCCTCAAAATGAGAAGGATGTCCCACATACTAGTGATGAAAATCACCAATTGTCTGGTTTGGAGAGTAGTGAGAAGAAAGAAGCTGCTAATGTGCAACTGTTTGGTTTAAAGATGAGGAAGAAGAAACAAACTGATCATGGAGCAGAGACACGGAAAAGAAAATTGCTCTGTCAGCGAGCAGCAACAACACAAGGTTATTTAAATGAAGAAATGAAATCATTCATTAAAGTGTGTTTGAATCTGCTTTCAAGAGTTTTGGGGAGAGCATTGACACACGATTGGGAAAATTAGAGGAGGAGATATCAGACCTCAAGGAATTAATATCAGAACTCAACGATTTCGACAAATCCACAAGATGTGCAGTCTAAATTTGTTGTACATAACAAATATTCTTACGCTTGATTTGATCTGATTGTTGTGTTATTTTTGTGTGTTCTTTTCTTTTTGTTGTAATTCAAAAAAAAAAAAATTTTAAATTAAGTTTCCCTTAAAACATTAAGGAAGTAGGAAGACTACGCTTAATAATACTGCCATCTATTATTTTTTGGAAACTAACATAAAGAAATGGGTGACATATATTAGTTTGACTCGGAAATCAAACCCCGACTTTTTAAAGATTTTCTACCCAAAAAAAAATATTAACGGCTCTGGATTCATTTGAAATGTCAATATTGATTATTAACCATTTGAATTGTAAATGGAGGCTCTTCGATCCAGAGACGATGAACTCATCAATCAACAAAGAAGAAAAAGGATCGGTAACTACTAAATAGGGTTCTATATTCCAAGTTGAAATGTAATTCCTGTTACGATAAGATATACATTATTAAACTATTTTAAAAACTTGCATGCTTCTAAAATATACTATATGAAAGAAGTGCAAATCTTCAGAAGTTAATTAAGCTGGTTTGGTGTCACCGATTCACTATTGTTCTTTTTCTTAATATATTTGCAGTTGGAAATTAGGGGTCACTTTATTAGTTCGGTCTGGTTGGATCCACACACATAAAAGAAAATATATATATTTTTAAAAAAATATTTAAATAAAAGCATTTTGGTTTAAACTCTCCACCTATTCTAGGATTACAAAAAGTAAGTAGATTAACTTGATCTACACCACAGTTAGTGTATTGAGAAATCACATTAATCAAGATTTCGACTCACATTTCTTATTTTTGGCCGTTTATGATTTGAATTTTTTGTTATGCTAGAGAAATTACGTATAGTTGAAGTTTTTAAACTGTTTATAGATAGATGGAGTATTACTTTTTTTTAAAAATGTTTGTATTTGGTGGGCATTAAAGAAAAGATATCAATTGAGGATGAGCATGGCAGTGAATATTTTTGTTGACAGTTCCAAGAAAATAAGAAATTGAAACAACTGTTCTTCTGTATTTCTCTACACCATCTATCTATATATGACCGTAATCATTATCGTATAGCCCTTTTGAATATTGCTGTTACAAACCTTTAAATACTTAAATAAATTTATTTGTATTTTGCCTTGTAGACGTATTAGTAATGATACCAATTGGTAGTACCACCTACCAACAATTGACATGTTAATAATACCTAATCGTTAATACCGTAATAATTCTATTTACAAAACAACGATTAAAAAAAAAGGCATACGCATGCATACAGGAACAACAACACATAAGTTACAACATTTTAAGAGCAAATAAGCTCTATTCACTGGGTGCCAGAATTAATAAAACGTCGTCATCTATCCTAGTCGTAAATGGGCCCATTTAATTTAGTGATGAGGTCCACTCCAGCCCATGTTCAGTCAAGCTAATGACTATGGCAAATCATACAGACAAATTCAACACGAGTCTGGTACATTGTTATTGTATATCAAATGCTATATGAGGTAGCCAAAACAAAAACAAAAATTGCTAAATGGGATTCCATACACGATAAATGTCCCCAACATAAAACAAACAATTGATTTAAAAATGTGATTTATGCTTTGAATTCAAATTGTCGTGCTTTGGTTTATATCCCTGATATGCAAAAACTATTTGATACTCCCATACACAAAAATATTAATTTAATATGAAAATGCAGAAGTGCAAACGAAGTTTTCGTATATTACACGATTCTTATTATCAATATTTTCTAGTGCATAAACTCTAACCAGGTCTATATTCAATACTCTGTATTATTCTAGCACCACATGGATACTAAATAGCCTCCAAGGTCCAAGACCTTAACGTTTAGAAAAATAGATCAAACTGGTCGATGCCAAACCTCTTGAGAATTGTACTACCTTTCGTTTTCATAGTAAATCTTTTATATTGAAATTTTTTTATCAAAGAAAATAATTATCAGATGAATAGATGGGTATTAATAAAGAGAGAGAGAAATGATAGCTTGCGTCAGTCTCCACAACACCATTTTCCAAGGAAAAAAAAAGAAAGGAAAAGTGTTAACAGTGAATCAGTGATGTAGATAGAGTGTAAAAAGCAATAACGCTATCTGCTCCTCTATGAAGCACGGAGCCGTGATTTTTGCAGCCCTCTCCGTCTCCGGTTCGTAACAGGGACGGAATTTGACGGGGACATCACATAAACGTTTTCCAAACATTTTGGAGAAAGTAGAGACGTCAAGCAAAAAATAAAAACGGGAGTGAAGAAATACGGGGATGTTTCCGAGATGTTTGGAGATAAATTAGGCTTCCCCTATTTTAGAATAAGCAATTTATTTTTTTCTATAAAAAAACTCAAACGAAAAAAGAATTAAAGAGCATGTTCTAGGGTTTTAATATAAGCGACTCATTGACTTCTATTATTCTTCACCAGTTCACCTCTTCTTCTCTTCACGTGTTTTTTGACTTCTTTTTTTTCATGGCGACTCGTTTGATCTCATTTGTTTGACCTCTCTCTATCTGTAAAGTTTACATATTCGCTAATGCGTTGAACTCAAGCATCAACCAAAATAGGAGAAGATAAGTAGGGAAAAAAAAATCATTCTTTGCTTCTTTTTCTTCTTCTTCGTAAGATTTTTCGGACAAAAAAGTCAGTTTTTGCTTTTTGATTCTCGTGTTTTCATTTTTAAATTTCCTTTTTTTGTTTATCGAGAAGAACGGTTTCTTAACCGCAAATCTCTCTACTCAAATCTGTAAAACTCATGTGGAGACTTTTAAAGCTGTATCAAAGAAAAAATTATTTTAGTTTGTTTATAGTAATTTTTTAAGACTTGTGTGTTTGCAGAGAGTTTCAAAGTTTCGTAAGATAAGAATAAACTCTACCTCTTGTTTACTTCTCTTTTCTCTTTATGTTGTTTGATCAGATGAATAATTGTCAAAGACAAAGTGATAATATTGGTATAAGCGCTGGTAATGAATCTACTAATGTTTCAAATCACTGTGGAGTTATGTGACTAAATTGGAGAAACTAGGAGTAGAAGGAGAAACTTGAAAATTCAAGTGTAGCTTTTGTAGTGGAGAACGACAAGGTTCATATTCTAGAGTTAAAGCTCACTTGCTTAGAATAAAAGGTGTTGGCATCGCTCTTTGTAAGAAAGTACCAATGAATGAGAAGCTTGAAATGCAAAGGTTGGACAACGAGTTTGAGAAGAGGAAAAAAGAATATGGACCAAAAGAAGTGTCTTTGCCTTGTGAAACGAATTTTGCTTTTAAGAAAAGAAAGTCTAGTTTTTCACCTATTCAAAGAGCATTTGGTATTGCAGCCAGGGATCAATTGGATTAAAAAATCGCAAGAATGTTTTACACTGGAGGTTTGGCTTTCAATCTTGCAAGAACTCCGCATTATCATAGGTCTTATCAGTTTGATGCTGCCAACAAAATTGATGGTTATGTGCCTCCTGGTTATAATAAGTTAAGAACAACTTTGCTACAGAAAGAGAGGAACCATGTTGAAAGTTTATTAGTACCACTTAACTCAACATGAAAAGAAAAATGGGTGACGATTGTGTCAGATGGTTGGAGTGATCCTACAAGAAAACTGTTGATTAATTTCATTGGTATTTCTGGAAATGCTCTTTGGTTTCTTAAGACTGTGGATTGTTCTGGCGAAGTGAAAGATAAATTTTTCATTTCTAATTTAATGAAAGAAATTATAAATGAAGTGGGTCATCAAAACGTTGTGCAAATCATCATTGACAATACAGCAAACTGTAAGGTAGCTGGAGAGATTGTTGAGTGTGCTTATCCTCACATCTATTGGACACATTGTGTTGTACACACCTTTACTCTTACTTTGAAGAATATATGTGCAGCAAGGAATGTTGAAGAGAATGTAGAAACATACGAGGAGTGCAATTGGATAACAACAATTTATGGGGATGTTCTCGCAATCCAAAATTTTATCATGAACCACAGCATGAGACTAGCAATCTTTAGTAAGTTATCTCCTCTTAAGTTGCTTTCGGTGGCTGATATTCATTTTGCTTCCATTATTGTGATGCTTAAAAAACTAAAATTGATCAAAATCGGCCTCCAATCCATGGTAATAAGTGAGGAGTGGTCTACTTATAAAGATGATGATGTAGGAAATGCAAGCTTTGTTAAGGAGAAGATTTTGGATGATGATTGGTGTGAAAATGTGTCTTATATTATTGATCTCAGAAGACTTATATATGATATGATTAGATTTTTTGACACTGATAAACCATGCCTTCACTTGGTATATGAGATGTGGGATTCAATGATTGAGAGGGTGAAGTGTGAGATATACAAGAAAGAAGAACGTCAATTGACTAAATTCAATATATTCTATGATGTTATTTATGATATCCTAGGGGTTCGTTGGGCGAAGAATAACACTCCCCTACATTGTTTAGCTCACTCTTTAAACCCAAGGTATAAAATTTTAAAATATCTGTTTTTCTTCTTTGTTACCTTGCCACATGTGACATATATAACACAATTTTTGTATGTTGTAGATTTTATAGTAAAGCGTGGTTAACTGAAGATTCCATAAGAATTAGTCCTCATAAGGATGGAGAAGTCTCAAGTGAGAGAATGAGGTGTTTCGAAGATTGTTTCCTAATACTGATGATCATAGTAAAGTTATGAATGAGTATGCATTATTCTCGACGAAGAGTGGTCATTTTGAAGATTTAGCATGCATTTTGGAGATGTTTACAATGGAACCTAAGTATTGGTGGGCTAACTTTGGTGCTCAAACTCCTCTCCTCCAGACTTTGGCTTTTAAGCTTCTTGAACAGCCTAGTTCTTCTTCTTGTACTGAGCGTAATTGGAGTACTTACTCGTTCATCCACTCACTTAGAAGAAACCAATTGACTACAAACCGTGCTCAAGATTTGGTTTACATCCACAACAATCTGCGACTTCTATCAAGAAATACTGATGAATATGAAAATGAAAAAACCAAAAAGTAGGACATTGGTGGAGATGAATTCGATTCCGTGGAAAATGTAGGGTTATTGGAGTTTTCGAACCTTTCATTAGATGATCCGGATTTTGAAAATAAATTCCTCAATAATTAGTTTTTTTTACTGTTATTTAATATATTAAATCAATTTGTTTTTTTATGTTGAGATTTATATTAATAATTTAAGGATATTATATATATATATATAATTACTTATATATATGTTTATTGAAATACCCATCTATAAATTTTACCATACCGATTCCTATTTCCGTTTCCGTATCCGTTTCTAGTTCTCGTATTCGTGCTACTTAGCTGCTCCTAGTACCAGTAGCAATAATGTTCTACACCCTAGTAGCCGATATGAAAAGGCCAAGCACTCAAAATAAAATAAAAACTAACACTATAAGAGATATGTATATACGATATTACTAAGGACACCTTATTTTTTTACGTACTAAATCGTAGTGTATCGTGAGACTTATAAACAAGAATGTTTATCGAAAGTCAGTCTCCAGTAATCTGTTTTAAAATCTTTGTTGCAAACGGAAAAGAAAACAAACAACTAAAATCTATTTTACGTGAACATGAAAATATATTTTAATTATATTCTAATATATTTATATGTTTAGCAAGTTTAAAAATGAGATTAATTCTTCTAATTAGCGAGACAAGAAGTCAGGATAGTTAGCAAAAATGGTCGTAGAAACTAGAAACTGGTCAGTCAAGTTTAATTGACTATGACAAAATAATATTTTTTGTTTTTACATCAATTGACTGTGGCAAATATTGTATGAAATATTTCATAGATAATAAAGTCCCTAACATATAAAAACAATTGATTTAAAATTAACTCATTTTTTAATTCAACTTGTTATGTTTGGATAAGTATATACTATAGTCATACAAAGTGATTTGGAAAACGTCCCTTTCCGAGTCTTTACGAGACTGCAGAAGTACAGACCAAATTTTCGCGCCTTACATAAAAAGCAACTAGAGAGCAATCAACTAGAGAGCAATGAGTGCCCCTAAGATATCTCATTATATTTCCCAAATATTAAATGAAAATGGTTTGTCCGTTGCAAATATTAAATGATAATATATGGAGTAAATAAATGTCATATTTCCTCTATGCTATGGAAGTATGATTGAAATATATAAATTAAGTGCTATGGAAGTATGATTGCCGAACAAAATAGACAATAATACTTAAGTGCTATGGAAGTATGATTGAAATATATAAATGGTAACATTATTCTCCAATAAACCAAACCGTTTTATTTCTCTCTTGATAAATTCAGGATGTATGGTAATTGATGTGTATTGTATAAAAATGGTTGCCAAAAATATTAAATTGTTTTTTATTTTTTATATAAGTATTAATTCTTATTCTCTTACAAAAACCATGGAGCAAAAGTCTTATTTGGTTTAAATAGCATGTGTATTTAAGAAAAAGTTGGATTTTATATGTAACTATAAATTTGAAGGTAATACCTAAATCAAGTGATTAAGATTAGCTACGAAATCCATATAAAAAATAAAGTGATATTATTATTATCTAGTGTTTTGGTCCGTGTTTTGCACGACCTTTATATAATTTGTGTTTTTTTTAATATTTAGTTAATAATAAAAATATAGTGACAAAAAAACAGTTTGAAAAAAAAAACTAAAATTTAAAAACATATGACAATCGTGAAAGTGTAAAAATTGAGACTTTTGCCACGTGGCAGAAAGAGAGAGTAAAAATTGACTGCAAAGTGATTGTGAATTATATTATAAAAGATATCGGTATAGGGAGTATTATTACATATGAGAGAGATGCAGAAGATAGTGATATTCTCTCTCTTGGTACAGGAAAAAAATGGTTGCTGGTCATAAAGATTCATACGCCTGCAAAAAAACATTAATGTATCTCTGTCCTCTCTCTTCTCTTGGTGATCAATTCTTTAGCCGAGAGAGGAAACTATGGAAAAAATGAAATATGTGCCGGATTTTTACCAGAATCTGCAAAGGCGAACGGTCTCGCCTATATAAGCATATCAAATAATGAGAAGAGATGTACAAGTCTCTTATCTCAAATCTCTTAATCATCTCAACCCCCACATAATGAGAAGAGGTTTACAGTATTTAGCCCGCCACCGTGCGAGGATGGGGTGCCGACCGCCGCGTGTTCCTCCAGGTCCGGACCTCCATAAACAACCAGTTGTAATAGTCAGCCTTGTTCATCGCATATATGGCCAGATTTAGGTGAAGGGGCTCGTCCTCCTCCACGACCGTCGCCGCCGCTACCACCGACTGATGTCAAGAAGGGAAGACGCATCAACACTGTGTGGGTGGCCATAAATGCGATGAACAAGGCTGACTATTACAACTGGTTATTTATGGGTCGTAAAGCAGAAGACTTTGAGCCTATACCCGAGATGACGGTTGAAGAAATAGATTCTTGGGCTCAGGAGATAGAGGAAGCTGAAGCTGCAAGAATTGGAGAGGTCTGGGATATTGACCACAAGATCGACTTCTGGGAGGACGAGAGCTTCCACTAGGATGAGGATGCAACTCGCACGGAGGACGTCCTCAAAAAAGGGAAGTAAGGTTCACTATTATGTCTCTTCTTCTGCGATAATTATGTGTTTCTATAGAGTATGAATGTTGTTCATTTTAGATTGTTTTTCTTCAGCTTTAATCAATATTGTGTTTCTTTAGACTATGTGTAATGCTAAAAAAATTCAACACCCTCATTTTTTCACTTTTTAACATTCCACATCATTTTCTCTTTTTTCTACATCATAATTCAACACCCATCAAATTTTTTAACACTACAATGGTTTTGTTTAATAAAATTTAACACTCTACCCACTATTTTTATTTAATATTCTTATTTTCTTAAATATCTTTATTTTCATGGTTGCATATTAATAATAATTGCTGATAAAATTAAGTTAAAATATCGACTAAAATTAAATTAAATTAACTAAAGTGACATGATTTTTTAATAATTTTATGTTTTTAACTAAATTTTTTAAAATTATTAAAATTATTTTTTAAAAAAATACAAAAAACTTCAAATACAATACAATACAAGTACACAACACAATTAATAATAAACACACATAACTTCATTAATACATGGAACTCAACTCACAAACAATAAATCTCTTAAATCACACAACATATAGAGACATAAAAATCTCTTTAATCTCAGAACATTCCGAATTTCGCCCAGATGTGTTTGACTAGATCTGCTTGCAATTCATGATGTACATTCGAATCACATAACTCAGATCTAGCACGTACATGATTTGCAAATGCAGGTAACACCTCGGTCGAGAATGGTTGTGGTGTAGTAGAACCACTTGCCTCAAACTGATCATAATCAGTCCAATGTTGAGCAAATGTATCTCGTTCATCCTCAACAATCATATTATGCAATATGATACATGACCGCATGATGATAGCCAAATCGGTTATGTCCCACATGAAACTGGTTCACGAATGATTTTAAATCGAGCTTGTAAAACTCCAAATGCACGCTCGATGTCCTTCCGACATCCTTCTTGATGTTGTGCAAATAACTTGTCTGGTTCACTCTGAGGAAGTCGAATTGATTTAACGAAATTTGGATAAAAATGATAGATACCATCAGCTAGATAGTATGCCATATTATACGGATGTTGGTTCACGAAGATGTTCACGAAGATGTTCACTCTGGGCGTATTTCCTTGTTCAACATCATCGAACACTGGTGAACGATCTAGAACATTTATATCGTTAAATGTGCCCGGACACCCAAAAAATGCATGCCAGATCCAGAGATCATAGGTTGCAACTGCTTCAAGAATAACAGTGGTGGTTCCCTTATCTCCCCGAGTAAATTGGTCCCAGTGCATGCAATCAATACTCCCAATCATCCCCGGGAACCCCCGTTGCTCGCTAACATGCAAAATTCTTTGCAGGTTGTCTTGAGTTGGAGGTCTGAGATATACTTGCTCGTACAATTGTATGATTCTTTTACAGAATCTACGCAAATACTCTAATGATGTAGAACCTCCTATTTTGATGTATTCATCCACCGCGTCTGCCGCCATACCATATGCTAACATTCGCATGGTCGTGGTACATTTTGCTATTGGAGATATATCTTCTCTATTGATTGCGTCAACTCGTTGGGTGAAGTAGTTGTCATTTCGAGAGGTCTCCAACGATCCGAAGGAAAACATGTTTTCGCATCCGGAATCTCCGACGAAATATTGCATCATCATACGTAGGTTGATTAGGAAAGTAGTCGTCAATCAGTCTTTGGTTTGCTGCTACATGATCTCTTTTGATGTATTTTCTTTTATTGCGATGTGGATAATCTTCTTCAATTTTGTTCCGACGCTCTCTAAACCGGTTGATGATATACCTCTCTTCTATTTGAGATTGTCTTTTGTAAGCTTCGATATCAAAAGGAATTTCTGATGGATCCATTGAATTTGTTTTCTAGTAAGATGATCTTTGTGATTTTATTTTATCAATGGAAGAATGAGTTCCCATTTATAAAAAATCAAGTGGTTGAAATGAAAAAAAGAATAAAAAATAAGGATTTGATTAAAAAATCATGTGGTTGAAATGCAAACGATAAGGATAAGATAAGATCGTGTGGTAAACTAAAAGATAAGGATTTGATTGTCACATACAAAGCCAAAAGTGACGGATTACATTATCGGAAAATAATGGAATACTGACAACCAAACATTATTGCACGAAATGACAAACAACCATTATTGCACGAAATGACAAACAACCATTATTGCATGAAATGATAATACATTATTACATATTAAAGTAAAAAGTGACAAAGTGTAGACATACACTTGACAACCACTAATTTCCAAATAGATCGTGGCTCAATTTCTCCAACAGCTCTTTCCTCCGATCATCGAGATGCTATTTTTCAGTTAGCTTCATAAGCATCTTCATCTTCTTAGTTTGAGTTTTTTCTTTCATCAATTGGTTTGCCTCCTCTTGTCTCTTGGCTATTTTTTCCAATTGTTCTAACTCTTGCTCTTTCAAATGCTTGAATTCATTCCATTCTTCATTAACGACTTCCAAGGCTACACCCTAACCTCTTTTTTTAGCTTTCTTTTTAGTTGCATCTCTTCCCATGCGACGAACACTAGATCCTACAGAATTAGAGTCACTTGCGTCACTCTCGTTGGGCTCTCTTAGATCTACTGCTTTCAGATCCAGTATTTCCTCCTATCTGACTACCAAAACGTGGTTTATCACGGACAGCAAGCTATTCTGACATTAAAGTGAAATGTCCATTCTTACCACTTGAATATAGTTCATGTGCTTTAGCCAATACATCATTTTCCGACCACCCGCTTTGTTGCATACGTTTAGCATTATCGTAAACGCCAAACCATTTGCCCAATTTTTGGTTCACGTAGTTGAAATGATTTCTGCACGAAACTCCATCATGCGGAGGATCAAATGAGCAATGCTCATTACAATACTCAGCAATTTTACCCCAATATAATTCACTCTTTTGGTTTCTGCCAACAATATTGTATGTTCCATATTTAATCTATCCGCTCAATAACACCAAATATTTTGTCAGTTGTCCATTTAGGGCTTTTCCGGCGAGTAGAGGTTAAATCTTATGTATTTGGAGTGGCTTCATCAGCACCGCTCATCACTCCAAGAGTCATTTGTGTAGAAAATCCGGAAAATTCGATTGCTCTAACATCTTTTTCATTATCTGTTGGAGTAGAAAAATAATGAGGTGGTTGAGATGAATATGGCATCATCGATCCATATGGATGATAGTTTGGAACAGAAGATGACATAGAAAAATTTGGTGGAAAACCATAATTTGAGACATTTTGGGATTGATTGAAAGATGAATTTTGAAATTGATAATTGTTGGGATTTGAATAGGGAAAAAATAATTAGTAGAATTTTGCATAGGATTCTTGTTGGAATTTAGATTAGTAGAATTTTGCAAACGGTTGAGAAAATTAAAATCCTTAACAAGTCGATTATCGATTCCTTTCTACACCTGCATAATACAGCATTACAACAGAACAAAAACAAAACAAAAGTGTGTTTTTCTTTTTACACGCGAGAGAAGGAATCCCTATATTCGGTATTACAAAAACCGGGTAAACCATCAGTAAAAACCAGATAGTTTATTTAGACCAATTATACAGTTTTACAGGAATTGTACAATGAACTTGGTGCTTTGAGTTCCGCCGTGTTTCAACTCGGAGATGTCACCGGAGCAGTATCAGCAGCTGTTGTTGTTGTGGTGTTTGAGCGGTGCTAACTAGTAGGGATGTTGTTAGATACGGTTTTCAAACCCAGCCCGGCCTGCCCTACAAAAACTCGGCCCTTGAAAAGCACTGGTCCGACGAAAACCCGCCAAACTTTACACAAAAAACCCTACTAGCCTGCCAAAATATATAATGGGCCGTAACGGATATGAGCTTCAACAACATTTTTTTCCTTTTTCTTTTTGGTGTAATAACTATAGTTTTGAAAACTAAAAAAGATTGACAACTACAATTTGTAAACTAAAAAAGATTGATCCTTTGCTCATATGTTTTGTGGAAATTATTTAATTGTAGTCTTCTCCAGCTTGCATTTTTTTTTGTAAACTCAATTCCAATGCATTAAAATTAAACCAAAATATCAGAGTATATTAAACTGGAACCTCAGAACAAATCCAATGAACAAGAATATGATCTTGAGCCACCTTATAAGCAATGAGATCTGCTACCTCGATAATCGAGTAAACCTTGTTATTTAAGATTTGGAACTTATAAAACATCAGTGGAGTTAACGAACGTCAAAGCTGAAATGGATATTTGTTGAAGGTTGTCTTGATTAAATCCTGCAACAAAGAGAAAGAATCAGTGAGAAGAAGAAGATGAAGAAAAGAGAAGAAGAGAGGGTCAACGCCAAAGAAGGAAGACACAAGTCAACGAGAAGGAGTTGGACTTTGTGCGTTTTGTAATAATATTAGTATTGGGCTAATTTTTTAGTTAGGCCCAGTGAGAAGTGTGTTGTGTTAGATAATGTTTAGCTAAGAGTTGTTAAGGTTGCTTGTGTTCGTGAACCTTAGGGTAATGATGTCTACAAGTGTGGTGCAAGTGTACGTGGTAAGTAGAGAAACCACTATATGTATGTGTGTGAGATGTTGTAAGAATTATCAATGAATGTTAACGATGTTGTCTTAACGTAAAACTTTTTCTTGTTTCTTTCTCTCTAAAACAAGGAAACCAAATCTGAGTGAGAGATAGAGAGAAAGAGAGAATAAATGAAACTCAAATTTAGAAGCAATTTATTCTTTTCAATCGTAATCCTAAAAGTGAGAGCCGTTCAGCCTGCAAAAATGAAACTCAAATTTAGAAGCAATTTATCCTAGCAGGTAAAAACGTCACAAGGAGAAGAAGAGACACACAAAACGAATAGGAGGAGTGAGCAATAAAAAAAGAGAACGGAAGGAGTTGTTGAACTAAAAACTAAGCATCCTTGTCGAGACTGTCATAAGTTAAAACAAAAAAAACAAATCCCGAATTAATATAAAATAGTCGAAAAAGGCATATGCATGCATACAACAACAACACATAAGTTACAACAGTTTAAGAGCAAATAAGCTCTATTCACTGGAGAGGGGCAAGCCACGTGTAGATGCCGGAGAAAGAGGCCTCATGGATAACGTCGTGGAGAGTGTTGGAGGAGAGGTCGTAGTAACCAAACCCCGTGCGCGAGCTTGCATAGTAGACAGAATTAGGGTGAAGTCCGGGATATTCGGTTGCAGAGACGCAAAAGGCCTCCCTTTGGCCTAGGAAAATGCAGAGATCGCCAATGTCTTCAGTGTATGAACCGATCCCTTGCTCACAGTCTTGTCTAAACACCACGAAGGTTCTGGGCTTACTCCTGTGAGAGATCCTCATAGGAGGGTTCTTGCCGGTCCACGGCTCCACTTCTCCTTTCTTCCAAATCAAGTACTCGTTACACCTTTTAGGCAAGAGGCAAGAATTAGGATATCATAATCTTTGGTTAAAAGGTAAACTTCATCAGGAAGGGAAGGTGTAATGCACACATTAAAGTGATCAGAAGTCAGAACAAGCACAAGCACATATTCTTCTCTCTATTTCACTGTTCCATGCCATATATAATCCACACACCTCTCGCTCTCTTACATTCTATCCCTTCCTACACTACGTTTCTGCGACAATATCAAGGAAAGGCAAAGGCAAGAGGGATGATGAATTACCAGAAAACGATGAAGGAGTCGCCAGAAGGTGACTCGACCAGGTATTGAGTAATTATAGGGCTTGAGACAACCAGATCTTGTCTACTCTCGGGGATATCAGAGTTAGGGAATCTCTGGTACAGACTCACCTGAGGGAAGTCGTCGGAGCTAGTGTTGATGAGATCAATTGGACCCTCATACTCTTCCTTACTCGCCCTGTGGCTGTGGAGATAGAACTTGCGGTCTCTCGCAGAATACATCACCTTGGAGGCAAAAGCCGGGACCTTGATGCGTGTCCAATCCGAGTCACCAGGCCGCCACAGGCTGAGGAATGGACTTCTAGAGGACTTGGCTGCCACTACACAGTCTTGCTGGTTTGGGGAGGCTGAGAGAGAGATACTGGAGACACGAACTTTACTATCATCCAATGGAGGCAGATTGATAACCTTATGTGACGAAACAGAGGCACAAGGGTTGAAGATATTAGTGAGATGCAATGTGGAGTCGAATACGTTCTTCGCAACAACCCATCCCCTCGAAGATCCTATCTTCGTCGTACATTGGAGCTCCTTGGACAGATTTTGGTCGTTGACTTTCACTGTATCCTTCTTCCTCGGATCATACAAGTTAATGTCGACCACTGTTCCACCAGACGCCGCCCTGTAGTTGGTCTCTTTGAAAAGCAGATACGGTGTCGCCGCCGTGCACAAGGACCGCAAGAGTCTCTGCTCCTTCCCAGCTGATGAGAGCTTAGCGATTCGACCCAAAAGCTGAGACATTGTTGAAATTGAAAACCCTAGAACCCAGCCCTTGCTTCATATACCTCCTTACTTTCCCAAAACTTCCATTTTTCCCTTTTACCCTAAATTTCCATTTTTGCATTCTCGCTTTATTAATGGCACAAAACGGTTCCTCTGTTTCTTCAATTCAATTAATGGTACTTTAGGAGTTAGGAAAATGAATAACAACCGAATTAATCAAACCAAACCGACCCAATTCCATCTGATTTCATTTAAACCGTAACATCTCTTTCTATTGGTTTGCTTCTTCAGCAGAGGCCCGCCTGAGAGACGAATCCGCAAAAGAAGGGGATCTTTGTGGATCCGATCTTTGTAGACGAGAAGAAAGAGAGAACAAGACAAAAGAAGAAGCCACTTTTATTTAGTTGGATCCACCCAAAAATAATAAACCAAATTACCAACCGGTTATACAAACCGGTTTAAACATCCCAAGAAGAATTAAAAGCTCAAGGAAAAGGAGGAATGGCGACAAGATGAAAGGAGATTGTCATCTATGGTTACATTACATACCGTACGTATACACACATTTAAATTAATTAACCAACATTTTATATTATTTAATTAAAAATTTATATAATCAAATCTTGCAACCAATAATATGAAAACCTCTATACTATTAAAAGAGAAGTCACTCCTACGAGTAAAAAATCTTATCGATATTCAGACACAAACTTGGGATTTAAATCGGCTACAAACCCTCTTTGAGAAACAAGAGGCTTTATTGATTTCGGCTATTCCATTGGGAGATCTTTCGAAACAAGACACATTAGGCTAGCACTTTAATAAAACAGGAAATTATACTGTTAAATCTGGATATCATACGTTGCATTTAGAATTACCAGAGGTTCATGTAAATCAGGTACTAGGCCCTGATATTCGGACATTACAGGCCTATACTTGGAAAGTAAAATGCCCACCAAAAATAAGACATATCATGTGGCAACTTATTTCTGGTTGTGTTTCGGTTGCGGCGAATTTGAGAAAGAGAAAAATACGCACATATGCAGGGTGTGATAGATGTGGAGAATTAGAGGAAACAATCAATCATGCAATTTTTAAGTGTCCACCAGCGGTACAAACATGAGCCTTATCACAGATTCCATCTTCGATTTCAGGCTTTCCGACGGATTCATTATATGAAAATATGGATTATCTATTCTGGAGAACGCCTCCAGATTCTAATAGTGATATGTTTCCTTGGCTAATATGGTACATCTGGAAAGCCAGAAACGCAAAGTTCTTTGAAAATGCTGAGATATGTCCACTCGAAGTGATTCGACTGGCCGAGTTGGAAGCACAAGCATGGACTATGGCGCAAACAGAGGCTAATACAGAATCAGGAGAACCACGGGTGAATAACTTTCAATGGCAAAATGAGCTTAATGAGATAAGTAATAGGAGTTTTCGGTGTTTTATAGATGGATCTTGGAAAGATAGTGACAAATTCTCAGGAATATGATGGTTCTGTATTCTACCAAACAGGGACATGATGTGTATGGGAGCGAAAAATCAACGAAGAAGTTTAACACCTCTCCACGCAGAAGTGGAAGCACTCATATGGGCGATGAGATGTATGATTGGTCAAGATAGGCGCGAAGTATCATTCATGACCGACTGTTCAGATTTGGTGAAGATGGTCTCATCTCCTTGCGAGTGGCCAGCATTTTCAACTTACCTGGAGGTGATACGAAGCGACAAAGAGGAGTTTGATTTCTTTTCTCTATCCTTAATTCAACGACGCTTAAATGTTAAAGCGGATCGTTTGGCAAGAAATGTTCGTTCCGTTTTGAATTATGTCACATATGTAAACAATATTCCTTCGCATTGGCTTATTTAAGTCGATCTACGTTGACAAAAAAAAAAAAATATATTAAAAGAGAAGTATAAATAAGTTTTTATCCGAAACTTTGAAGTTAATTACAAAGAATACCACTAATCCAAAAGTTTGAAAATAAGATTCATTAAAAATGTTTTGAGATTATCATTAATCATTTTTTTGTGGGTCGGTTCAAAATTATACTAATTGACCCGAAATTAACAAAATCGGATAGTAACCAATTGTCCGATCCATTTACTATGTTTTGCCCCGAAAATAAAATATGGAATCTTCCGATTATGTCTAATCGAAAATCATTTTAACAGCAATAGAAATTTTAAGAACAGATTTGAAATGAGATCTTAAAATGAGATATGTTCAATTACATGTGATTTGAAATGAGATATTAAAATCATCAGTTGAATAACATACGATTTTAAAACAAAACCAAACTCCTTCAAAATCCCTAATCCAGTATCTATTGTTGCTCTCAAAGTTTAGTAGTTGTTTATAGAAGTTCAACAGTTCAACATAAAGCATGGTACAAGTCAAGGCAAATTAAGTTTGACTCGATCCCCGTAAAGTCAAATCCAATGGGCCTAGGATAGTTTCGTCAATTCGTATCAGTTCCGGTTAAAAAAAAAAAGAAGTTTTAAACGGCGTCATTAATTGGATGCAAGAATAAATAAGAAACGTCGTCGTTTATCCTCTCGTCGTAAATGGGCCCATTTTAATGATGAGGTCCAATTCGACGGCATAAAAAATATAACCCGCGTACTAATCCTGACCTCGTGTTTATATAATATATATGTGATATATATTACAGTTATATCATCACCATCACCACATCATTAATCATACACACATAAAAAGTTCTATATATTCAACATCTTCCCCTTTATCCCTATTCTCCAAACCAGAACAAAAAGTTTTCAAATTCTCTCGGATTTTTCCAGAGTACGTATATTCAGATTCTTCCGTTAAAAAGGAAAATTATCTGATTCTCTCTACTACTATTATACCATGGGTGAGGTTAGTCACTTCATCTTCATCATCTTCTTCTTCTTCGATCTCTCTAACGAACGCGTGATTGATTTCAATTTCTCTAACGATTTTGCAGAAAAAGGAAGAAACGGCGACGAAACCTCAAGGAGAGAAGAAGCCTACCGATGGTGGAATCACCACCGTCGTTATGAAGCTTGATATGCATTGTGAAGGTTGTGGGAAGAAAATCAAACGCATCTTCAAACATTTCAAAGGTATATATTAATCAATCATTCAATTCCCCCAATTTTTGAGTTGATTACTTTCGAATTTGAAACCCTAACGCGGATCTGTTACTTGTATTTTAGGTGTGGAAGATGTGAAGATTGATTATAAGGATAACAAATTGACGGTGATCGGAAACGTAGATCCAGTGGCAGTTCGTGATAAAGTTGCCGACAAAATTAAGAGGTCAGTCGAACTCGTCTCTACAGTAGCGCCGCCGAAGAAAGAGGCTCCTCCTCCTTCAGGCGGTGAGAAGAAGCCGGTTGCGGCGGAGGAGAAACCGGCAGAGAAGAAACCAGCCGCCGTTGAGAAAAAGGAAGAGAAGAAGAAAGAGGAAGGAGAGAAGAAAGCTTCTCCTCCACCACCACCGAAAGAGGTAAATTTAATTCTCTCTTTCTAATATTTATATAAATAAATTAAAAAAACTTATTAGTTACAAATAATAAAAACAATTTTAAAAGTCAGATAGCGAAACCATATGATAAAATTGTATATTTTAAGTTTCATACGTCAGTGCCTTTGTTTTGTGGTCTGTAACGTGTGTGTGTTCACTTCGAAACTTTACGGTATTTACACTCGTTCAAAACCAAATTTATTTGATGACTTTTTCCTTTTTAAAAAAATAAAAATGATTCCTCTAGTTATAGTTAAAAAAAATTAACTAAGTTAATGATAAATGTTTGTTTCTAATGTAAATTTCTTTGATGTGGTACAGAGTACTGTGGTTTTGAAGACGAAGTTACATTGTGAAGGTTGCGAACACAAAATCAAAAGAATAGTCAACAAAATTAAAGGTATGTTTATGATCTTTACTTTACTTAAAACGTTCTTTACTTACTACTTAAATACTATTAATAATTTTGTAAAAGAAATTGATACGGTTGGTGATTGAAGAAGATAACGGAAGAAATTTAAATATTCTTTTAATTAGGTGGAACTCAACTACCTATAGGTAGCTTATTTATTATTTTACTGAAAAAATATCATATGGTTAGCTATGAAGTGGTTAGCCTAATCTCTGAGCTTAATTATTCTATTACTTACATGTTAATTAATTAATGTTTGAATTTTTATTTACAGGGGTTAATTCAGTCGCCATTGATAGCGCCAAGGATTTGGTTATAGTTAAGGGGATAATTGACGTGAAACAGCTCACTCCTTATCTTAACGAGAAGCTTAAACGCACCGTAGAAGTTGTTCCGGCGAAAAAGGACGACGGAGAGAAGAAGGACAAAGTTGCTGGTGAAAAGAAAGAGAATAAAGATGTTGGAGAAAAGAAAGTCGACGGTGGTGGTGAAAAGAAGAAAGAAGTTGCTGTCGGCAGCGGTGGAGGAGGAGGAGGAGACGGTGGTGCTATGGTGGATGTGAAGAAATCGGAGTATAACGGTTACGGTTATCCTCCACAGCCGATGTATTATTACCCACCAGGACAAGTATACGGTCAACAACATTACATGATGCAAGGCCAATCATCTCAATCGTATGTACAAGAACCGTATACGAACCAAGGATACGTACATGAATCGTATACGAACCAAGGTTACGGTCAAGGGTATGGACAAGAAGCACCACCACCACCATATATGAACCACCAAGGTTACGCAGATCCTTATGGTCACATGCGTGCGCCTGAGTTGTTTAGTGATGAGAATCCAAATGGGTGTTCTGTGATGTGAGTAAACCGAGTGGGGTCGAAAATGTAAATAACTAAAAAATATAGGGAGAGAATGGTAGATATGACAAATTGTATACTACGAAAGCACGGAAACTTCCGATTCCGAGTCCGGTAATCTAAACCGGCTGGATTGGCCGGTTAGAACCGGTTTTTGAGAGGCGTGGATTGGTTGGTTGGTTGGTTTATTTCTTTTATATAGGTTTAATTTTGTATCGTAAGATTGAAACATCTTGTTTTATAACTTTTTGTGCTGTGTAATTTTCAAGTGATCATAATGAAAAATATAATGTATTCTGATTAAACTCCTTTTTTTTAATTCATGAAAATCATCTTCCGCGGTAATGAAAATGAGCGGTTCAAAAGATTATTACTATACTCCCAAGTTTTAAAATTTTAAGACTCGTCGTAAAACATTTCTAAGATAAATACTTTGTGGTATGATATCTGGAATTGAATTTTATCAACTCGTGTTTCGTTCCAAAATTTCAGATGTGTAAAGAATCTTGAGGATGAAAAGTAGTACATATCCAATATCAGTACGTAACACAACCGACTAACATTTTAAGTCATATAGGACCGCATTTCAAATCAGTCATAACAACGGGAGAAGAATAATCCAATTCATACTAGTCTTTGGTTCGAATAAGGTGTAAGTTATACGTTATAACGCAACATTTAATATTTTGCATAAAAAGGACGTAACCCTATATAGTATAATTTATTAATCAACCGACGGTAGATCAAAAGTTAGTAAGCAATTGTGTATATATGTTTTCAAGCCGTTGAAAATTTTCAGAAATGAAGGCGGTGAAGTATTGTGAAAATGCATGCATATGTTTCATTGTTGATCAAAAGTCTTAAACAATGGAGCAAATGTTGTTTATTTTCAGGGCTTGTTACTTTTTGTTGTGCCGCCTCTTTTACACCGCTTGACTATACCAGTTAATGTGCGCCTAGATATTTTTCCCAATGTGAGTTTAACAAAATTCACATCTCAAATGACATATTTGGAAAGAACGTCTCTGGTTAGTGTTTCATATTTTAATAACCATATTTAAGAAAAAGTCGAACATCTAGAATTCTTCTTTAGTTTATCTTTGCATGCAAAAATCATCTTTAAAAGTTTCCAAAAGTTTCTACTTCTGAGGGTCATAATAGCTTTTCGTTTACCATAAAGGGTAACACTATAATGGTTAACACATCATAAAACACATACAACTTGCATTAAAAGTTATACTATAAGAAGACTAATGTGTGTATATATATATATATGTGCGTGTGTATATATGTATATGATTGTATTTATTGGAAACAATATTTGACTCATTGGTTTAATAAGGCCAAAAAGAAGAGTCGATGGAGACGTTATTTATGGATGTTAGGTATGATGAAATTATGAAGTTGAATTTTAATGAAAACATTTATAATGATTTATAGAAAAAATGGTTAGATGTATTAAGTTAGCTTTATTGTATCAGAAAAAGTTGAGCTAAAGTTAAAACTGTCTTCATCAGACAATGATCATCAATCAAAACTTGCGAGTGGTCAGAATTGCCAAGGGACAAATAACTATTAGCATTCTCCAATAGATACATTTATATACGGAGAGAGTGATTTGATAATTCATTGAGTGTTTTTACATACTATTATTATTTAGTTGTATTAACCAATTGTGTATATTTACTGGAAAGCAAATATGTACGTGTTCCTAGGTAGGTGTGACTTATATATCTGGGTGATGATATTAATGATAAAATATAACACAGCAATTTCTTATGTTTATAGTATACAATACTTGTTGCAGAATCGCCCTTGATCGATAAAGAAATTAGTGTTTTTCTTGCAAGATATAAATTCAATATTCTGAAAATATGAGTGTTTGGATCGTAGATGCAAACATTCTACTGTTTTAGTTTGCTACAAATTGAACCGTACGTCCATCATAATTTTGTATGTTGTATGTATTACGAATAATGTAATCTATTTGTTGTAGAACAAGTGATGATATAGTAACAAAAAATAGAAGCTATTGGTTCAATAGTTGAATGAAGTATTTATAAATTAAGTCTAAAAAATACTTGCACATATACCTTGCCAAGAAAAAATCACATAATTTAGTACTATATTGAAAGTAGAGCATTCAACAAATGACTGACCATAGACATTTCTAAAAAAATATCGTTACATCATTTTTCTTTTGTCTAATGATATCAGAAATATAGATTAAAGCCCTATCTGGAAAATATCGAATATCAATTTCTGGATATATTTCAGTGATTTTTAATATAATTTTTATATTGTTAATTGCTAAAGAATCATCCTTCGAGAACAGTCCTGAATTTTCCAGCGTTTGCATGGCCAGGAAACGATAAATAATTTTAATGATTATAATGAAGTACAAACCAACGAAATGTTACTGTTGTCTTCGTAGATAAAATTGTTGGTTCCTTTCACACTCATACAATGTTAGTGGGGGCAGATTAAGCTAATCTTAACCCCTTCTTCTATTGATTAATTCCCTGAGATCTAATAATATAGTACCATTTAGTTAGAGGTAGTCTGGATCAAAGTAACACCAAATATTAAATATGAAAATTTCAACTGTCATATGAAGTATACACTATTTAAATATGTAAATCACAATAAAACTTACAAGTCGTTTACGGTTGGTTAATTTGAAAGTTTTAACTAAAGAACAAAACGATCTGGTTTCGTTTTCTATCAACTATGATAAACAGCCACATAATTAATTAAGACTTTAAGAGTGGGTAGCTATTTGGACGGACCGACGTATGATCACGTTTACGTGTGTGATTCTGATATATAATTTTGTTCTTATTATTTAAAAAACGCCAATAATGATTTTAAGATAAGAAGATTCATGCCGTTTCATACATCAGCAGACATTTTAAAATTATTTTTGCCTCCTTTATATTACTAAATTCTTAAAATTTGTTTCTTATGGATAGTATACACTTAACTTTTGTTTAAACATATATAATATTCGTACATCTTAAACAATATAAAATGTTCCCTTGTCTCTGTCATACGCAACAAATCGCAAAAAGACAATTTGATTTAAAGGCAAATAAATCATACCAGAAGCTATGCATATAGGGATATTCCAACATATAGTGTTTGATTTACTGAATCGAAAAGAAAAGTGAAGTCATAAACATGTGTAGTTAGCTGCGTAATCTTTGATTTGTTTCATGTTTATCAATAATATACATTATGTAAGTTTGAATATAAATAATAACGTATCCATGATTTTAGTACAAATATCACAAACTACTAAATTACATGCATTTTTTATTTTCTGACAAAGATTTAGTTTAATTAACAAAACAAATGTTACAAGATATCGAGATGCACCATCTAATCCTCTATTATCAAATACATAAGATTGAACGTACTAACACAACACATGATCCCTCCAAATTTATAATTATATAAAAATGAAAACTCGAATATTTCTATCCACAAGGTTAATATACAAGAATTCAATGTGAGCTCCACCAAAAAAGAACATATGAACATAAAAATTGTATTAAATTTCTTCCAAATCATTTGCTGATGCGAAAACCTAATCCAGCACTTATAATGGATTATAAAATTATTATTATTACATTTTAATAAAGAAGGATCCGTCAGCAACATTATAAAAATGTAGAATAAAGTGGCATCAGGATGACGAAGAGAGCAAAGGTGAGAACCATGAACTTAACAATGCCGCGTGTTTCTGACTCAGCTTTGAATGTGACGTACAATTACCACTTTATATTTTTACTTGCAACGACCATTGTTTACATACTACTAATTTCTGTTATAAACATATCCTGATTGGCGAAAAAAGGAGACATCCCTGATATCAATATGGCAAATTTAGTAGATGCCGTTCGAAAACTTCTACTCTGATAAGATACATGTGGGTTATGACTTGTGAGCTTTTTTAGGATGATGATCAAGTTGTATGTACATAAGAAGCATGAATCATGGTCATAATTATGATGGGTGATGATGATGTATGATTAATGTGTGGGGTTTTATGTTGACATGTTATAATTAGTGGGACCGGACCACGTCAGGCCCACATGGCAATTTTGTCTCGGTTTGGATTGCACGGCACGAGTCTCCCCACAAGTACAGCTGGATTTAATTCAATTACAAAAATAGAAAGGTCTTGTGTAGTTGTGTTCCAAAATGAAAAAAAAAAAAAAAAAAAAACTCGCTACATTTGAGGTGTGGACTGTATACAAATATATATTCCTTTCCCATATTCTCTCTGATTTGTTTTAAATTTGTTTTTTTTTTATTTGAATATCTTCTAATCTAAGGATATAATATCAATGTTAATTTTTTTGATTATTTTCTATAACCTATATGTAAAATTGAACTTAACAGCTTACCTAATATTAATTTTCTTTTAAAATTAGTAATATTAGTTATATTTTTAATTTATAGCATCATTAGATTTATTTTTTTGTATGTTTACTTTCTTAATTTATACATTATCCAAACTGGTTATTTTGAATGGTAATATCCTTTTTGTTTATTTTTCTATGAATATATGAATTTTCTAAATCCAAAATCGTCCAATTCAAATAATTGTACTCACATTACATATCACATAAACCAATATATATAATTTTATAGTGTGAATGAATGTGGTATCTCCACATGATACCAAACTATTTTTACTGGACTTTTTGGTTTAAATAATATAAAAATATATATGAAGTCGATTAGCGACAAATGGTAATAAAATGTTTTAAAGGTGTGAAAAATGGCAAAAAATAATTAATCATGCTTTTTTATCTGACGAAAATAAGCAAACAATAAGAGAATAATAAGCAGTTAAGCACAACATAAAACTATAGGAAAAATATAACAAACAAATAACAAAAAAAATAAATATAGGCTCACTTTTTTTTACTTGACTTAATATCAATATATGCATGGTGTTTCATGTAGCTCTTAAATATCATTTTTAGAACTAGGGAAATTTAACCCCGAAACCGAAATTAATAACTTTTTATAGAAAATCCAGGTTTAAACACTTTTTCAAATCCAAATATAGTACCATGTCAAACTCCTTGAAAAGAAATATAACAACTTGTAATAAACAATATTAATATTATACGTAAATTCTGACTTTTCAAATTTGCTTAGTCGCGCAGCCACACGTGCAACCATGTTTCCACCTTGTTTCGTTTCGTTTTACTCCCTCGAGTCGTTCCTCTTTTTGGAGAAGGGCTGAGAAGAGTCCTCTCTATACACAAGGAAACCACTAATTATATAGTCCAAGTCTCCTTGAAACGTTTATTTGAATTTTGACTATTTCTCAAAAAAAAGAATTGGAAACTAATTTGACCATTCCATTTGTTTTTTTTTTTTAAATTGTCAAACACTTTGAACTTAAACTTATTAAATTCTAAGCTGACTTGATTTTAATGACCAATAAGGTCATTTCATTTAAGCTTTTCAGTTCCAGTTTATATACATTATTACTTCTACTGTTTTACATGTTGAAAATACATAAATTTTGACTCTCTTTATTTTAATTGAATTTAAATCTATTCATATTACTTAGTACTTCTTTAACCTTTTAAGAAAATGAGGGTAAGTAAAAAGGAGAAGAAGAAAATAATCGTACACGGGTCGATATCCAAAATTGGTTTGACTAGGCTTCATTCTTGTGGGCCGAAAGAAAATCTGAGATACTTCTTGAAAACTTCCAAGATGTTCTGCAAAGTTTAAGTGTTGAAGCCAAGACTCTTTCTTAACTTAAATCCCGTATCTTTCTCAAGATCAGAGATTTCTTTAGCAATCCTTTTCTCTTGAAATTCTCAAAGGGTAACAACATTAAGAAAACCAAAATGGCAAAAACATTCAGATCAGAAATCTACATCATAAGGCAACAAATCTAAATGATATAAGCACGAACAAATTGCAAAACTAATCATGTGGTACAATTTAAGTGCCCGAAAATGGATGCTGATACAAAAGTATGGCCCATCTCCAACAAAATGAAAGGGTTACAAATCCATAAAAATGGGGTTTAGATGAGAGGGTTTGGGAAAGGATGGTAAGGGTTTGTCTCAACCAAATATTTTCCTTTCTGGTCTCACGTGCTTGAGATTTTGAGGTTTTTTAAAAGTAAAAAATAAGTCTTTCAAGAATCACATGCAAAAAATACTTCTATGAGTAAAAATTTCAGTGGAAATATCTCATAACTTTATTGGACATATCAGTGTTTGACTTATAATTGAAACAAAATAAAAATTCATTAATATTTCTTTTAACAAGGGCAATGTTCATCAAGCTAATTGGTTACTTCTTAGATAGAATAAGGAACAAAATGCTATTTCATTCTCTTTAAAATCTAATTTGCATGGACAACGCCTTTGACAATGGGTGCAAATAGGGTGACGCAACACTACTCATTACACATGTAAAACCGCTCCTTTGGATCTATTTTTCCCTCGCATCCCTCACACCAATACGTCATGGTACTTGTCTTCTCCCCAGAAGCAAGAGTCAGTATATCATGGTGCTTTATCATGCTTATACCTCAGTTTATGAGGTATTATAGCACATCCAAAGCACAAAACACTGTCACACTCAATGCAATTGAATGTTTCCCTGCCACCATTTGTTTGGCAAACAGAACATCTTCTTTTCTTATTTCCTGGTTTGGATTAGGAATATAGGATGCATATGACTTGGATGGACCAATGGCTCAGGAAATGTGGCGCACTGAATATGTAGCCGAGAATAACATAACCAATTAAACCGGAATAACTAAACTAAGTTATTTTTACAAACTACAGAGTGGTGAACATTTTGGAGAAATACAAAAAAAATATTTCCAGATCCAAAATATATGGGATTCATGGGATAGGGATTGGGCAAGGATGGTAAGGGTTTGATTCAAACAAGTTGCTTGCTTTCTGATCAAGTACATAACACATACAATTGGATGCAAAATACTTTTTTCTCGTAAAGTGATATGATGCGTTTTTAGCGCATTCTAACCTTTATTTTATAAGTTTTTATCAAGTCTTTTATTTTATCTTGAGTCATTTCAAGTCTAAAGGTGGCTGGATTGGAGAATTGTAGCTCATGAAGAGACTTGACGAAAATAGAAGAAAAGTGAAGCATTTTGGAAGGTTTCGATGGAAAGAGCACCTGCTCTTGCACCCGAGACCTGCTCCAGAGGAAGCAGCACCTACTCTTGCACCAGCGACCTGCTCTCGCAACCTGTTCCACAAAAAAGCAATTGTCGACTGGCTTCATTAAACAATTAATACCACTTAGACTTTTCCACCACTTCTCCCAACTGGCCAAGACTTATGTGGACCATTATTATATAAAACTTGAGTGGGCAACTATTGCCCAAGACTTGTGTGTCATTTTTATTATTAATTAGGATTAAAGTAGAAAGTGTGCTTTTCTTTAGCCTTAGTTTTACGTAAACAAAAGGGGAGAGAGAGACACACTTTTAGGGGGACTCCCCACTTTTTATTTTCTCAAGCTTTAGTTTTACGGAAGAAAAACAGGGAGGAAAACAAGGGGAAGAGAGAGAGGAGAAAGAGAGAAAAAGCTTTTGTAATATTGGAGATTTGTCTCTTCCCTTTGAAGAATTCTAAACTCTTACTTCTTTTAATTTTATTTTGTTATGATTTCTCTTATTTTTTTTGTTGTTCTTTGCTTTAATATGATTGAGTAGTTCTTTAAGTTAAATTAAGGGATTCAAGGGAATTAGAGAATTATGAACTAAGCATAAATAGGATCTCATATCTATTGATATCTTCATCTAATGTTATTCTTAACGCCTAGACTAGCTTGATCACCTACCCTTTGATTTTAGGTTTAATTCACTCATCAAAAGTGTTGTGAATTGCTTGAAAGAACTTAGATGGGCGATTTGTCCTTAGCCAACGACAGTTGATGTTAAGGCAAATTCTGAACAAATCGATCCCATTCTCTATAATGCTTGTCATTCTTTGTAACCTCAAACGACAGTTTAGGGTGTTAGAATGATTGATAAAGAGGTTGATACCACGACAGTGGATCCTCCTATTTTTATGGTTGAGTTCTAGATTGGTTCTAAATTATTATCCTAAATAATTGCTTGGTTCTAAATGATTTAATTCCCGAGATAAATTCTCTTAGCTTAACGTTTTTATTATCAATTGTTCAACCCGATTTTATTTCTTTATATGCAATTGTGACAAACCAAAACCAAAACGAAAATTGATCGCTTTAGCTATGAACGATTTCCGTAAATCTTTAGTGTACCATTGGTCCTTGTGGTTCGCCCTTTAAGTGCTTTACCGACATACCATTCGATTGTGGTATTGCACTCTAAGGTTGTAATTGAGCGAACCTCAATTTGGCGCCGTTGCCGGGGACTAATTGCGCTACCTAAAGATTTAAGAAAAGTTTTTAGACAAAAACTTTGTATATAAAGTTATTAACTATCTTTATTTATATTTTTGGTGTGTAAGGTGTATATATGGCACCTACCTTGAGAGAGTTATTGACCATGGAACACAAAGATTGGCCACAAGAAGAAGAGGATGAGCCATATGTGGAGCCACCATTTGATGAGAGTATTCTTACACCGGAACAAAGAGTGAAGTTGGATGAGCTTTACATGGAAAATCCAACATTGACAAGGAGTGACTTAGCGGTTTTAATCCGTTTGAACCTCTTATCATGGCGAGCAGCATGTGAAGGAAGGGACCTCACATACTATGAGATTAGAGAAGCCGAAGAGCTTGAAAATGTAATCTATTGGGTTCCACCAAGCCAACTAGAAGGTACTTGCGATTTAATCTTTGAAATTCATGATTTTGAGGATTTCCACATGTCTTCACTGAAGATGTAACTTCTAGTTTGCATACTCCCATGCTCATCGATGAATGCTATGATTTGATATGTGAGTCTCAACGTCTAGATATTTTAAGGGCAGAAAAATTTGTTAGAGATTACCATGAAATATGTTTTGATATTAAATATCATTGCGCTTTGAATGTTCATGATCTCGAGTTTAAGTTTTCAATGCCTAAAGTATCTAGATCTCTTCTTGAAGAATCATACCTAGGGATTGTGTTTGATATTGATAAAATTTTGAATGAGATTGAAGACCCTAAGGTTGATAGTATGGATGGAGATGTTGTGTTATATGAGATTAATGTGAATGAAGTCAATTATTTTGTTAAAACCTTGCTTAAACCTGAGATTGACTTTGTTTTTCGTCCAAATGCATTTGTTTATCAAGAACATCCAACCATCAAGGAATATATCAAAGTACATGCTACATTCGTAGTAATTTCGCTTGATGTGAATTTTATCTCTATACCATGAAAAATTGTGTGTTGTTTTGCACATCTTGTTTTATGCGCGCGGTAATAGGAGAAGGACAAAAGGTCCATTGGCTCAACCTTTTGATTCGTATGACTAATCTTTTGTGTTAGGAAGTCAAACTAGTGACTTTAACCAAGCGCTTGGTGGGAGACAACCCACTGGTAAGTATAATAATTATTTGATTTTGATTTCTTATATTTTTAACTTTTAGTTTTAATTGTCTTTGTTTCAGTCTCTAAAAAAAAAAAAAAAAAAAACGGAGCACCTGCTCCCGGAGTTGTACTTTACAAAGCCGAATCATCGGTAGACCTACAGATCGACCCAGCCAATATGGATCGATCGATCCGTAACCTAGCTAACAGAGACGCGGGAGCACCCCTACAACAAAACGGAGCACCTGCTCATTTCAGAGCATCTCTCACAAAATTAGGAGCACCAACTCCCTTGGGTAAAAATTCGAATTTCGAATTAAGATACACCAAGAGGTTAGACAACCAGCGACTAGCTCTCGCATCTCTATCTCCACTTTGTATTCACCATGAACTATTTATTTTATGCTTTTGCTTCTGTTTTTGTTTATTTGTTTCCTTTTTCCTTGGTTTATCCTCACACCGAGACGGTGTGAAGTAAGTCTGGGGAGAGTCGCTACTAGTTATGTTTATTTTGGTTGTTTTCTTTTCTTTGAGTCAGTTTTTCTTTTGTTTTATTGAGTCAAGAATTTGTTGGGAATTAGGACCTCATTCTAGGATGATTATTGAACCACTTGCGTTTAACCTTCTCTCTAGTGACCATTTTTCAGAATATTGGGTGCATGGAACAGCTGGAACACTTCAATATCCTACCTTCCAGGTTTCATCAGAAAAATATAAACTCTCATCATAATTGAACCTAATATTGACTGGAATTCTTCTCGCTATTGACATTAGATTAGGGAAACGAATCATATTCAGGACTCCTTATTCCTTGTATCACTCTTGTTGTTCCTGAATAGCTAGCTCATTTTTAGCTAGTACCCTCCCTAAACCGTACCTCTTTTCAGACCTCTTGCACTCTTGCTATTTCATTGTCATATGTGCAGATATGTGCAAAAGGGCCGGAGAGACATGGGTCAACGCAGCCTCTAAATCACTCTTTCTGAAGAATATAGCACCGACTCCCACAAAGAGCATCCGCTCCACTTTTCAGAAGATGGTCTACAACGAGGTGGGATAAAATTCCATAAGCAATGACGAGCTCCACTTGGGTATATACAAAACTCTTATTATCTTTGTGCCTGAGAGACACATGCTTGTAATTGAAACCATACCTCTTCATCATCATTCTCTAAAATATTTCTCTAGAAAAAAAAAATAATAATAATCGATGATGAAGAGTGGTAAGTTTGTGAAATAGAAAAATGTGTCTCTCTGCACAGCGAGTGTGCCCAAGGAGGACGATGGCTAGTTGAGAAGTTAAAGGAATTGAAGAAGGAAAAAGTGGTTTAGAGAATGTGGAACTCAAATGGACCCATTCTCTCTTGCAATTTTGTGCGATATCCTGCCTCCTCTACGAGCGCCGGGTAACCCTCAAACACTCTGAACTCACCCTTAAATTGCCTTAAATCCCTTAGCGTTGTCCACCCTGAATAGTGCTTATAGCGAGAAGCTCACACAACCTTTAATGAATGTGAAGAGTTTATGTTTGGAAAATGGAACTAGGTTGAGAATGTATTGGGAGGTTTTGGTAAAGCTTTGCTATTCATATTCTGGATTATGTGGTCTGCATATTGAAGGTTGTTTACTCGGTTCACTGAGGATGAGAAAGTTCCCATGTTTTCAAATTTTTCTCTTTTATTTGGTCTTGAATTTGTTTGAGGACAAACAAAAATCTAAATCTGGGGGAATTGATATGATGCGTTTTTAGCGCATTCTAACATTTGTTTTATAGGTTTTTATCAAGTCTTTTATTTTATCTTGAGTCATTTCAAGTCTAAAGGTGGCTGGATTGGAGAATTGTAGCTCATGGAGAGACTTGGCGAAAATAGAAGAAAAGTGAAGCATTTTGGAAGGTTTCGATGGAAAGAGCACCTGCTCTTGCACCCGAGACCTGCTCCAGAGGAAGCAACACCTACTCTTGCACCAGCGACCTGCTCTCGCAACCTGTTCCACAAAAAAGCAATTGTCGGCTGGCTTCATTAAACAATTAATCCCACTTAGACTTTTCCACCGGTTCTCCGAACTGCCAAAGACTTATGTGGACAATTATTATATAAAACTTGAGTGGGCAACTATTGCCCAAGATTTGTATGTCATTTTTATTATTAATTAGGATTAAAGTAGAAAGTGTGTTTTTCTTTAGCCTTAGTTTTACGTAAACAAAAGGGGAGAGAGACACACACTTTTAGGGGGACTCCCCACTTTTTATTTTCTCAAGCTTTAGTTTTACGGAAGAAAAACAGGGAGGAAAACAAGGGGAAGAGAGAGAGGAGAAAGAGAGAAAAAGCTTTTGTAATATTGGAGATTTGTCTCTTCCCTTTGAAGAATTCTAAACTCTTACTTCTTTTAATTTTATTGTGTTATGATTTCTCTTATTTTTCTTGTTGTTCTTTGCTTTAATATGATTGAGTAGTTCTTTAAGTTAAGTTAAGGGATTCAAGGAAATTATAGAATTATGAACTAAGCATAAATAGGATCTCATATCTATTGATATCTTCATCTAATGTTATTCTTAACGCCTAGACTAGCTTGATCACCTAGCCTTTGATTTTAGGTTTAATTCACTCACCAAAAGTGTTGTGAATTACTTGAAAGAACTTAGATGGGCGATTTGTCCATAGCCAACGACAGTTGATGTTAAGGCAAATTGTGAACAAATCGATCCCATTGTCTATAATGCTTGTCATTCTTTGTAACCTCAAACGATAGTTTAGGGTGTTAGATTGATTGATAAAGAGGTTGATACCACGACAGTGGATCCTCCTATTTATATGGTTGAGTTCTAGATTGGTTCTAAATTATTATCCTAAATAATTTCTTGGTTCTAAATGATCTAATTCCCGAGATAAATTCTCTTAACTTAACGTTTTTATTATCAATTGTTCAACCCGATTTTATTTCTTTATATGCAATTGTGACAAACCAAAACCAAAACGAAAATTGATCGCTTTAGCTATGAACGATTCTCGTAAATCTTTAGTGTACCATTGGTCCTTGTGGTTCGACCTTTAAGTGCTTCAACGACATACCATTCGATTGTGGTATTGCACTCTAAGGTTGTAATTGAGTGAACATCATAAAGTTTTTGTGGAAGTCTCTCATTAAAATATTGGACAAATATATAGATATATATATATATATATATATTAGTGTTTGACTAATCAAATACAAATACAGCATATAGCATACATTAATTCAGTAATATTTCTTACAACCTGAGCAATGTTCATCAAGCTATTAGGTCAGTCTTGCAGTACAAAATATGGAACAATGTATCTTCCTAAAACGCTGAAAAGCTGTTTTATATTGACAACGGTTGCCACAATGTAAGCAATATGGTCGAGTCATATGCTTATTATTGGGCAGAACAGTTATCTCATGACTACCATATGACCATGATAAACCGGGCTTCATGTATAAGTCCTTCCCAAGCAGACACTCAATGTGTAGGGTGACACAACAATACTCATCACACATATAAAATCGTTTATCCGTAGATATTTCATCCTCACGTTTATCCGTATATATTTCATCCTCGCAAACCTCACACCAAGACATTGTGGCACTTGTCTTCTCCCCATAAGCAAGAGTGAGCATATGCTTGTCATGCTTATACCTCACCTTATGAGGTAAAGTAGCACATCCAAAACACAAAGCAAAGCTACACTCTTCAATGCAATTGAATGTTTCACTTGTGGCCGTTTCTCGTTTTTCGCAAACCGAACAAGTTCTTTCCTCTCCTGGTTTAGATGTTAGAAATAAAGGATGCATATGACTTTCATGGACTAATGGCTCGGAAATTGTGGCGCACTGCACGTGTAGCTGGAAAGAACATCCTTCTTTACTGCACTCGTAGAAGAAACCAGCTTTGCACATCCAAGGACAAGCTGAACATGAATCTTTATAATAGTCTATAACACCGTCATATCCTCCCACTAGAGTGAGTAGATGTGGATGTATCGGGTGATGTATCTTGCGAGAAAGTTTTGCACATTCTTCGTGTATAATGAACTCACATTGCATACATGAGTAGAAGTTACCAAAATAGATTGGCATGATGCATGCTTGACACATCTTATTCTCGTCGTAATCTCTGTCTGTGTTCTCATCAATTGTCAAATGATGGTGATGACTGAAATGTTGTATGACTCCATAGGTTATCGTCACAAACGGCTTAGCTTCTTCTTCTTCAATTTCTTCTGGCTCTCCCTCAAGTTCTATACCATCCCACACATTACTTTGTGTGGCACATTTGGAATGAGCCACATAAGAACATCCGTCCTTGGTGCAAGAATAGCCTCCATAATCATTGTTAATTTTTCTACGACAAACACCACAAACCAATCTCCTTGTTTAAAAGAAGGGGTAAAAGAGATACGATGGGGATGGCGAGATATCTTTATGACACGTGGTAAGCTGATACACCTTTGATGGACCACAAAGTCACAAGGGGGACAGATGTAAAATGGACAACTTGGATGTGTCAAGGCACAAAGACTGCAAGTTAAGGGGGCCTGACTTGGAAACAAAACAAGTGTATGTTCATGCCACTTCCGATGGTCCATAGACAAGACTGGTGATTTCTGCACACAAGCCAAATCAATAGCAAAATCGCAAGCTGAGCAATAATAAAGGATCATTTAAAATTTTCATCACAGCAATAGCATTGTCTGGTTGTGCCCTCCTCCAATAGGACAAGCTGGAGAGAATGTTTAGGATGAAGAGCATGTTTGATCTCAATTGGAGCCTTTATAAATTCTTTATGGTTCTTGCCATTGCAACCTCGGCAGAGAAAATGGGAAGCGTCTGCTACTCTTGTGAACCTGAATTTATTCCAGTTTGAAGGGAGACACTCCAACTTGTTACTTGGGAAGCGTCTGCTGCTCCTCTGGACTTTCCCAGTTACATGAAATTTTCCTTCATCCACTCTTACTTGTACTTGAGGGCACAGAGAAATAAGCGTCTCCAACTTGATATCCATAGAGAAGACGAGGGAGGCTATTTGAAGGATGAGTGATATGAGCTCCGGCTCTTGCTTCAACGTCACTGTTCCATTAACGAGTAACATAACGTCCACATCCGAATCCGAATCAGAATCTGAATCTGAATCTGAACCTGAACATGATCTTGAAGGGTTGGTGAGAGAGAAATATTTTTGAGAAATGAATGATATGAGCTCCCTTAGCGGCGCCGGCTGGGAATCCAAATCCATAGAGTTGAAGAGAGAGATTGTTTGAGTAGTGAGTGACATTAGCTCCGACTCCGGCTTCGGCAACGAATCCAAATTCGTAGAGCTGACCAGAGTGATAATTTCAATAATGAGTGATATGACCTTCGAATTCCAACGATCTTGACTTATCCAGACGTAACGCTTGGTTAGAGGCATTAGTTCCTTAATGAGTGAAATGAGCTTCGACTCCGGCGGCTCCGAATACGTAGACTGGACGAGAGAGGATATCTGTATAAGGAGTGACATAAGCTCCGAATCCGAATCCGAATCCGAATTGGCAAATAAATAAGACAATGTTTGATCAGCGAGTGACATGAGCTCCGACTCCGACTCTAGCTTGAGATCCGGATCCAGTTCTGTAGAACTGATTAGAGAGATCGCGTGAGTCACGAGTGATACCAACTGCGAATCTGGTTCCGAATCCGATATATTAGAGTTGAAGAGAGAGATTATCTGCTTAATGAGTGACATGAGCTCCGACTCCGGCTTTGGCTGCGAATCCAAATCCATTGAGCTGATCAGAGATATTATTTTAATAATGAATGGTATCAACTTTGACCTCATCTCTGATTCATCCTCAGAGTGTGAGACGACAGATATCATTTGATAAATGACAAATTTGATCTCCGATTCCGAATCCATTGAAGCTGCGGAGAGAGATACTTTGAGTTACGGAGTGGTATGAGAGATTTTTTTTGATTTTTGAGTAATGAGTGTAAGAAACTTTACTGCTCTCTGTTTATATTGTACTCGTAGCTTGCGTATCACGAAACAAAACCTCAAGGCTGTCCGAATTCAAAAGTCAACCATCAATCTATAGATTTAGTGATAATATCTCAACACTAGTACTACAATACTACATTTTTAGAAATTAGCTTCAGATATTTTATTGATTGGAGGAATGGTGGGTCTATTTTATTTCACATTTTATTCGAAAACATGTTTATCTAATGATCCTTTTTATTCTTTGGTCAAATCATTGGGGCATAGGTCTCTGTTTTTTTATATATAACTAAGCAGTACAGCATTACAATTTACAGGTCGTTTCGAAAGAAAAATCAATGATCGGTTTAGAGATAAAGATCATCTAACAAGACAATATTGCAAATTACTATTTATATATTCGAGTTTTCTAGACTAAATTTATTAAACTCATATGTTTATTAATGAGAGTTAGGTCGGCCTGTGCACCTTTCACATTTTTATAATAACAACTTTCACAAGATTTATAGAAGTTATGATTAACGAAATGGTATTCTTACTATAAACAACAACAAAAACATTATATCAAAATGGGCGGAGTCAGGTGCAAAGCAAAGTACTCGGAAACATCTCATAACATTAATAAAAGATAATATGTTTGATTGAGCAGTACAATAAACCAACGGTAAAGCAGGGAAATAACTGAAATCGTCAAACCAACACTTTTGCATGTCGATCTCTGCTAGTGATTAAAGATCATGAATTCTGATTATGTGCTAAAGAAACAGCTCAACAAAGGTTTTAAGATAATTAGTTAACAGTAGATATTGACTTCATCTAATTACAGCAGTTTCGTGACTAATACGCGACAAGTAAACAATAATTATCGAAGCGGAGAAATATGTAACTAATCTTTTGTGATTGTGGTAATCTGACAAAAACTGATTGGGCTCCGGCTCCTCAGTGCTGGTGTGAGACCATTATCTGAGCAATGAGTGGTTTGAGAGATTTTTAATATGACTGTACGTAATACGTATGTATGCTTATTATTACTAAACTTAGTGCTATCCATATCTGTTCACTCGCATTTTTCAACTTCTGAGTTCTATATTGCCCCCGTGGCTTGTGGATCTAGTCTTGGTGTATGCTTAATTTGAGATAATTAAAATCGAAAGCATGAGATCATCTTAAAGTTTACAGGCTGTCCGAGCGCAATGTTAAAAGGTCATATATATATAATACGGTCAATTTATATTCGACTTATTTAGGTCGGCCTATTCAACTTTCACAGGTTTTCATAAACAAAACAAAATCATTGAATGATTAGTTTCTCACAATCACTTGAAGCAGCAATTAGAGAAATTCAAAAACACAAGACAGATTTCATAAACTCTGTTATCTTGCTTTGTTCAGATCTAGTCTATAGTTTACAAAACATTATGAATCTTACATGTCCGTAGGCGACAATGATTGTAAATATAAAATCATTGCAGCTTAAAGCAGTAAAGTCTTGAAAATTTTATGTATTTATAGTAAATCATCACACATATGATATGACATATCTCTGTGAAATCAATACCAATTGCAGTTCGAGAGATACAAAACTATATTAAACATGTTGATTACTAAATATTTTCTTCTCCTTACATAACAATTTTTTCTATCAATCATTGAGCTTTTGTTGATAGCTTTGGCCTTTGAGGTGCCACAAAGAAAAGAACGAGTTTTGATTGGACTGAACCAGATGCAATCGAACCGGTTGGTTAGACATAAGAACCGTAGTTTACTAAACTCTGTTTTCTTGCTTTGTTCAGATCTAGTCTATAGTTTACTAGACATTCTGAATCTTACATGTCCGTACCGTAGGTGATAATGATTCTAAATGTAAAATCATTGCAGCTTAAAGCAGTAAAAAGTCTTGAAAATTTGATGTATTGCTTTCACTATTTGATTTATTTATAGTAAATCATCACACCTAATGATATGACATATCTCTGTGAAATCAAATACCAATTGCAGTTCTAAATGATACAAAAACTATATTAGACATGTTGATTACTAAATATTTGTTTTTCCGTACATTACATTTTCTTATCAATTGAGCTTTTGGTGGCCTTTGGGCCTGTGAGGTGCTAAAAAGAAACGAATGGATTTTGATTGGACCGAATCAGATGCAATCGAATCGGTTGGTTAGACAAAATAACCGGAATCGTCAATGAAATAACCCAAAGAAAAAAACTCTGAAACATGAGAAAATTTTGATTTTGATCCTTGTGAAGAAAGAAGATAGAGATTTGTTTGGTTTTAATTTTGTAAAAGAACGGTAAAGTAAAAGAATGAATGAGAGTAGTGTTGCTTTTATAGCGACGAGGTGGAGCAGCTTCGTCCGCAAGCTCAGGGCTTCGCGCGTGAGAGATCTAAAGCAATGGAATATTTTTACTAATCTTTGGTGATTGTGGTAGCATGATAACATGACTGCTTGGCCCTCGGCTCAGAGCTGGCAAGAGACATTATTTGAGGAATGAGTGGCATGAGAGTCCTTTTGAATATGACTACCGGCTCCATATTTAATCTCACGTTTATTTCTACTTTTGAGTTTTATATCACCCTCCTTCCAAGATCCATCTAGTAAACACCTATTATTTCACTTCGTATTGGGTAATGATTTTTCCTGTCCCATGGAGTTCTAAATTCATTGTTTTCCTCATGTTGTGCCAACATCCATGCCTTTTCTTCAGCCTCTACCAATCTTAAGACCTCCTGTGGATCCCTATCCACATTTTCATATATCTTTTTGTTTCGAGCTTTACATATATACCATAATAGCCATGGATACATAGAACTATTAGACTCCTTGGGTGTTCAAAATAAATAATCCATATTTATATATAAGGAATTCGATGGAAAAACCGCAGTCAGTGTTGGAATATCTGATAATGTCCAAGTCTGTAATGCTGGCGGACATTTAAATAGTGCATGATTTATTGACTCCTCCAATCCTCCACATCTAGCACAATCGGGGTCACAGTTTATACCTCGTTTCCTTAAGTTTGCTAGCACCGACATACAACATGTGAGGATTTGCCACATAAAGTGGTTTATTTTTGGTAGACACTTAACTTTTCATGTATAAGCCTGCAAATGTCGAATATCTGGACCTAATACTCTAATTAAAGAAACATCCGGCTTTTCTAACCGCATCGTATGATATCCCGATTTAACCGTATACTTTACTGATTTTGTAAAATGCCACCCTAGTGTATCGGATTTAGTGAGTGAACCCAAAGGTACTACACAAATCAAATAAACATCGTTAATATCAAAATTAGCAATAAGCTGCTCCATTTTCCATGTGTTGGTTTGGTAATCAATAAGGTTTTCTACTCGGAGCAATTTGTCAATAGATTAACCATTGCTTAGAGCTGGCCTCGGGAATTGAGCCGGTATCCATGGATCAGTCCATACTGAAATAGATGCTCTAGAACCAACTCTTTTTATGAGTCCTTTGTTAACCAGAGGGCGAGCATATACTATACTTCTCTAGCCATAAGAGGGAGAGTAAAATTTCATTGGATCCAGAGGGGTTGAATTCCGCAAATACCTTCCTATGAAAACCTTAGCAAATAGCGAATCAGGTACCGATATCAACCGCCAAAGTTGTTTTACTAGTAACGCTGTGTTAAAATCATCCACGCTCCGAAACCCTAGTCCACCCTCATATTTACTGTTACATAATTTGTTCCAAACCAACCAATGCATTTCTCGCTATTGACCATTTGTACTCCACCAATATTTTGCTACTGCGCTTGTCAGTTTCGACGTGACCGTTTTCGGTAGTCGGAAACAAGATATAACATAAGTTGGTAAAGCAGCCGCAACCGATTTAATCATAATCCCCTTTCCGCCCTTGGATAAAAATTTCGCTGACTATCCATTGATTATATTTTGTAATATGTCTTTAACGAATGAAAATATCTTTGTTTGGATCCACCTAGTCTTTCTGGTAAACCCAGATAGAAATCCATACCGCCAATGTTTGTAATCCCCATGACTTCCTGTAATTCTGTTTTTTTACTGTCCCCTAATTTTTGGCCAAATTAAATTGATGATTTCAAAAATTTAATTTATTGACCTAACACTGACTCATACTGCTTTAATGTACCTGAGATAGCCCTACACTGTTCTTTGGTTGCTTTGCAAAACAACAAACTATCATCCGCAAATAGTAAATGGGTAATTGGGGGACTTGAATTTGCCAATTTTATTTCTGTTATTAATTTATCTTGTTCTGCTTTCCTGATATTAGCCACCAAAACCTTTGTACAGAGAATAAATAGGTAAGGTGAAAGTGGGTCACCCTGTCGTAATCCCCTTTCCAGTACTATCATTCCTCGAGGTTGTCTATTAAAGAGCACTTTATACTGCACTGATTTAATGCACCACATTATCCAGGAAATCCACTTCTCACAAAAACCCATTTTCTTAACTAATTGTTCAATAAATATCCATTCAACCGATCATAGGCTTTGCTCATATCTGTTTTAATTGCCACGAATTTTCTTTTACATGAAGGATTTGTACGAAGACTTCCTGTGCTATAAGAATATTATCAGAAATCAATATTCCTTCATCAAATGCCGATTGTGTTTCTGAAATCATTCCTGCTAAGACCTTCCTTAATCTTTGACAAAGAAGCTTTGAGATGATTTTGTAGCCAACATTACATAGACTAATAGGTCTCCACTCTGTCATTCGAGTAGGTCTCTCTGTTTTTAGTATCAGACAAATGTTTGTCATATTTAACCGTTTATCAAAAGAGCCATCTTGTAAAAAGGAGTTAACCAAAAAAAGTAGATCCGATTTGATAGTATCCCACGCTTTTTAATAGAATAAGACCGTCATACCATCAGGAGCTGACGCCTTTTCCAGGTGCATCATAAACAAAGCTATTTTAACCTTTGTTTCCGTAGCCGGTGTCGTTAAAAGCCTCATCAGTTATCGAAGTTTTAACCTCCCTCAATGTATCTTCAAATTCTACCGGGTTTATATTCATGAAAAGATTATGAAAGTAAGAAGTCGCTATTCGTTGGATGTCTTTTTCCTCCGTAGACCACGATCCATTTTCGTCATGTAAACCGATTATCCGATTCCTAACTCGTCTCTGTTTTGTTAAGGCATGGAAAAATTTAGAATTATGATCCCCTACCCTCATCCAAAGGTTTCTACTCTTCTGATGCCAATATAATCCTTCCTCCCGATAAGTCTCTTTCAACCGTAATGTTAATTATGTGATTTCCTCAGGCTGTATTGTATCATCTGCCTGAGCCACAACAAGGTTACTTTTCAAATTATATCGTTTGCCGACCATAAGGTGTTTGCTCTTTCCTCCACTTAGATATCGCACATCTACAGTTGATAATCTTCTCCACAAATATTTCTTCCTTCGGTCCGCATTCGAAATGCCATCCTTCTGAGATTGCTTCTAATAGGCATTCTTTTCCAACCCATCTTTTATCAAACCCAAAATTTTGTTTTCCCTGAAGATTCTTGTCTGCTAAAGTTGTTAATACTGGTTTATGATCTGACACAATCATCGGCAAATATTCGATAAATGTGTTGCAGAACTGGTCATGCTAATCCTCATTAGCTATAGCTCTACCTAACTGACACCGAATTTGTTTATTATCTCGCCAGCCCCGGCATGATAATCTATCCCCAAGATATGGAAATTCAAGCAACCCACAATCTCGAATCATCAAATTGAAAGGGACAAATATAGAGGCAATTCTCAATTTACCTCCTCTTTTTTTCATGGTCACCTTTGATTTCATTAAAATCACCTATTAAAAACCAGGGCATCTTCCAACTTAAATCAATCCTTATTAACCGTTTCCACACTTGCTCTCGATTTTTTGGAACCGGATCTCCATACACAAATGTCAAAAACACTTTTTTTCCTAGAACAAATGCCTCAATATATATTAATTTATTATACTCAAATAATATTGAAACATTGAATTCTTTATTATAAAATAGTGTTAAACCGCCACTACAACCAATATGATCAACCGTTTTAAAATTCCTATAACCGAAATGATCTCAATTTTTTTTCCAAAAAAGAGGACGATTGTTTCGTTTCCGAAAGGAACAAAAAATCTGGCCGATAATGCTTCCATAAATCCCGAATATACCCGATTGTTGCCTTATTCTCGTGCCCTTGACAATTCCAACTTAGTATTTTCATTTATCAAGTGGTGGTTTTGGTGGTTTAGCTCCACCTAGCTTACCCTTCTCCACTTCATGATCTTTCGGGTTCTCCCCATCTCCTCTCGATGCATTCTCTTTTGGTGTTGGCCGTTTCCTTGGTGTTGTTAGCCTCTGCACATTTCTCTTCTTAAAACTAACGCTTTTAAGAACCAGCCCTCCTTTTGTTTTCTTGCCTTTTTCCAAATCTCCAGCTTTGTTTGAGTCCTTTAAGCCCTCCATGTTCTCTTCACTCAACTCCATGTATGGGCCTGAGATTTCTAGTTCTCCATTCACCCGTTAAGACCCAACTTCAACAGTTAACAAATTTATACCATCAAACTCCATACCTTATGTCTCCTCTGCATCTTTGTCCAGCCCCAACTGGTCACTCACATCCCCATTATTTTCATCGCTCTTATTCGCCCCTAGTTTAAGTAGGTATTGAGTTGAGGGAGCATTAACCTGATCTATAACATCCCTCGCAGTTGGTTTAGAAGCCATATTGGTCTGAGAACCACTCACCTCATAAGTTGTTGCCACAACCAATACTTGATTCCCCACTTTCTGTATGATCTGAGCCAAATCATCCTCAACCTGAGCGGCGTCCAACTCTTTAGCACCTACCTTACTTGATGATTTATTTCTGTTTAGGAAATCTCCCATCCCAGCCATCAAGTTAGCCTCTGCGACAGTGTCTCTCACCTCATCCGACCCCGTTTCTTTGAGCAAGGCCTTCCTGACCTGTTTTGGTTGATTAGCCACACCAACTTCAACCTTGGTCGCCTCCACATTTATTCCCAACGGCTTCCCTTGTGCCCCACATGAATCCCTGTGAACCACTCTATGATCATCAAGTTGGGCATAACTAGTATACCTTTTATGCCGAGAGGAAGTCTCTCCTGGATCCTATGCAAAGCGAGGCTTTGACCCCCCAGCCTGATACCCATTGTTGACCTTATGCGCTTCCTCTTTAAATTGATCTGCATATGGTTTACCCTTATTAACCTCTTTGAGTTTACCTTACTGCACATTGCCTCTTCTTCTATCATTTGTTACCGCACCTTTGTAGCTTTGGTTTTGTCCGTCTGCTTTATCCTCCTTTGAAAAACCTAAGAAACCATCATTTGGGGCTACAGCCAGCTGCGTACAATGGGCTGAGTCATCGCATAAGCTTGAACAAACTTTGCAATAGCCAAACACTCTCTCATACCGAATCTTGACTATGGTTTCTTTTCCATTACCAAACTCGATGACCGTCTCAAAGCAAAGAGGCTTAAAGCCGTCTACATGCCCCAGATCCTAACCAATATCTCTGAAGGTTGGGTCTGCCCAGAATTGGAGTGGGACTCCCAGGACAAGTATCCAGAACTTCAGCGTGGATGGGTAAGAAGGTTCCACCGTTGGCCTCCATCTCACCATAGACACCATCCAGTGATCAAAGTGGAACGGCTCTATCTTTAGGATCTCAACAATGTCTGCGACATTGTCAAAATCAACCTGAAACTTCCCCAGACCAAAGTCCGCACCAACCACCTTCCCTTCGAGTTGCCAGATTTGTGGAAGCATAAACAGAATAGACTTCATATCTTGTATCTTAGGATTCATACACCGCCCAATCACAGTTTTGGAGTAGCCCGCGATAAGAGCCGAGTTATCAAAATTCGAGATTTTGATTCTCCGCATTGGTACCTTCCCACCAGGTTTCTGCTCATCACAATCTCTTCCCAGCAAATTACTCTGCGACATGGTGAATGACACATAACAGAGTAAAACCAAAAAGAACCAGAGGGAAATTGAAGTAACCTCAAAAGTTTGGAGAGAGTTGTAGCGATATGATTTTGTGTGCGTGAAAACCCCATCCTTCTGCTCCAATAAATATTCTCTCAAATCCAGCGAGAGTCACAGTGAATCCGCATCGCTATCCCTGACCAAATATTGCCTCACTAAGTTCCGCATCTTGCATATCTTTACGAAGCTTGCTATACAAGTTCTTTGAGATCTGTACAATCCAGTATATTCACCATCGAGAATTACAAAAAATTGAGATGAAGGATCTTCGGGATCCGCTTCAACTTTTCTTACCCGATCGTCAATCAAACTAATAACCAACACCCAAATCACTAACCTCTGTAACCCAATATATTGCAAGAATTTATTTTCCAGATCCACGAAAATCTCCCAATTCGCCCAGATCCAGTCTTCCCCGCACCATATCTCTCCTTGTAATTGCAAGGATTGGGAAACCCCCAGGATACTAAATTTGAACCTCAATCTTTGGTATTCCACCTTTTTCCTTTTAACAACCCGATAATCTGTAATTAAAGACTCACATTTTTCTTAAACGAGAAACAATTTCGCCGAGGAAGCCAATTCCTTCTTAAATTGAGCACCCAAACCCACCGATATAGCTCTATTGTAGAGATTTCGTAAAAAACCAGGAAAAAAATAGCCGAACCACTCCATCTAATTGTTGATCAAACCCTAGAGTCCCCATCTATCCCCCACCCACCCACCCACCCACCCACCCAAACTTCATTCATATTTCCACCATTAATTTTTCCAAATTTACAAATTAAAAACACTTTTACAAAAAAAAAAACTGTTCAATATTACAACTTTCGAGTTTTTAGACTATTAAATTTAGCTCAGATTTTTAATTATTCCCTCTGTTCCTTTATTAATCCAATTTCTAGAAAAAGTTTTGTTTCAAAAAACTTTTTTTTTTAAAATTATCTATGCATTTTTTATTCTCTCTATTTCATAAATGATGTTACTTTAAAATATTTCACACAAATTAAGAAAGTAATGTAAATTTCTACTATACCTTTTATAAATACATTAAAAACTTTCTCTTTCTAATTAATAAACAAAATAGTAGAGATAAAACAAAAATTTAGTTTTTAAAACTGCATTGACGATACAAACGATAATGTTTGTGAAACAAAAATAAAACTTTAAAATGATACTCTTCGTGAAACAGAGGGAGTATTAGTTATTGATGATAAAATTGTAAATTTCAAAAAAATAATTAAATACTATTGGTTTAGAGTTATAGAAAATTGTACATCACAAAAAATAATATATTTATAATCAATTTTAATATAATTTTTTATATATGTGAAAAGTCTAAAAATTGGATTAATTAGGAACATATGGAGTTTTAATGAGGGTTAGTTAGTTGGCCGGCCACAACTTTTACATTTTCTCCATATCCAAACAAATTATTGAATGATTAATATGAGTTTTGATAGTGTTGTACGTGTACAATAAATTCTAGTATAGCAGTTACAAAAAAAAAAGAATATATATATACACAAGTTGACCAAAGTAAATTATGCACAAACAACGATCGTAATATAAACATTATCGTTCATAGTTAAATATATAGCATATACTAAGAAAAAATTCCGTAGATTTTATAATATACCTCTGATTAAAGAAATGATCTTCTTACTTTAAAACCAAAATGTCATAGTGGGCCGATTTAAAGGAACGTTCTCCAGACTCGTTCAAAAATCACTATTAATTGATGCAAAGCAAAGTAGTTGTTGTTGAAGCATGAAGTTTCATTGTCGTACCTGTCACATACATAAAAAAAAGAAAATTTTAGCATTAAAGGAAATTCAATATTTCAGAGAAATAGAGATTACTTAAAGAAGAAGGAAATTATGCATTAGTCTCCCATTTACACAGTAAATAGGAAATCAACTTGAAGAAAAGAAATTGACATGGTTTCCTAATTCTTGTGCAGAACTCTTCTATAAAAGGCAAGCTATCCCTAAGACTCAGATCATCCATTAATACAGAGAGCAAAAACGTTTTACTGTTCATCAGAGCTTTTGGTAAAGATTTAGAGAGGTTATAAACAGTTTTTGGTTTTTTATTCTTTATTGAAAAACTTCGGTGTCGGACTAAAGGGTTGTTTTAGTGCCGAGTAATTCCGTTCACCTTGTGACGCTTAAGGTGTTTTTAATAAAGAAGATTTTTTTCCATATTCTCAGAAATTTCAATTGTGGAGAGACATCTCATAATATTGAGCATACCAATGTTTGATTAGGTAGTCTGTAGCTAGTCAATACACTAACGCCAAAGGAAAATGATTGAAACCGCAAAACGAACAATTTTGCATGATCAAAATTAAAACTTAGCTTCATGTCGATCTCTGCTAGGGACTGAAGATCATGAAATCCAAGTTAATATCTGCTAAAGAAACCGCCCTAATTAATTCGTGATGGATAAATGTATTTATTGATTGAATTTGAAGATGATAGACAATACTTGATTTTTCTTATCCACGTAACAAAATATATTGTATTAAGGATAAGATTTAATATCTCGAATTTCAAATGGATAAGGAAAAAACTGGTGGTATTTTTTTTTCATTAACGTTTTAGATTTGTCCAGTTGAGTATGTGACAATCCGATGATGTTTGTTTATCCATTTGAAAATTCAAACTCGATGGCTTCTGATAAGTTGTAGAACTACTATAAATCGCTGAATTATCATTTATCAACTTCAATATTTCTTACTCTCGCGTGAAGCAGCAATTAGAGAAACACAAAACACAATGCAGATTCATAAACTTTGTTTTCTTGCTTTGTTCAGATCTAGTCTATAATTTACTCGACATTCAATCTTACATGTCTATTGGCGATAATGATATTCTACGTATAAATCATTGCAGCTTAAAGCAGTGTAACGTCTTTGGAAAAAAATTATGTACTGTGCTTTCACTAGTTGATTTATTTATATGAAATTATCACACATGACATATCTCTGTGAAATCAATACCAACATACAAAACTATATTAAACATGTCTGATTTCAGAGTTTTTTCTTTGGGTTATTTCCTTAACGATCCCGGTTATTATGATTTATGTCTAACCAACCGGTTCGACTGCATCTGTATAACATTATTTTTTTTATCAATCTTTTGTTGATAGCTTTGGCCTTTAAAGTGCCAAAAAGAAAAGAAAGAATCTTGATTGGACCAAACCAGATGTAGTCGAGTTATATCAGCCTTCTTGGTTCCACAGTTTAGCTCAACCAAGTCTCTTGCTTTTTGGTCAAATGTGCTAGAGACTTTGGGATCAATCAGCTGAATAAAAATCTCGTTCAAGAATATCACCATTGATGCTATGCAAAATACTAATTTGCGAAAAAATTCCGTGGAAATATCTCATAACAATACATATCAGTGTTTGACTAATCAATACAACAGAATACAAATTCAATAATATATCTTTCAGCAAAGGCAATGCCCACTCACAAAAATAAAATAAAATAGCAATGACCATCAAGCTACTTGTTCACTCTTCTAGTATCTATATTTCCCCATACACTTTTGGGAACAAAATATTAGTTCAACGTACTTGAAAACTATTTTGTGTGGACAACGCTTCTTACAAATGAAGCAAACAGGTCGAGACATATGATGATTGTTGGCCAGAGCATATATCTTTCTAGTGTTGAAGGTGATCCACGATGAACCAGGCTTGATGTATAAAGCCACCCCAAGCATACATTCAATGTGTAGGGTGACACGGCAGTACTCATCACACAGATAAAATCGCTCCTTTGGATTTAACTTTCTCTCGCAAACTTCGCACCAATATGTCATGGTACTTATCTCCTCTCCATACGAAAGAGTGAGCATATGCTTGTCATGCTTATACCTCACCTTTTGAGGTAAAGTAGCACATTTAAAGCACAAAGCAAAATCACACTCTATGCAGTTGAATGTTTCATTTGTCAAAGTACAATCTGACTCTTTGCAAACCGAACATTCTCTCCACTCTTCTGGTTTGGTTGTTAGGAATAAAGGATGCATATGACTTTCATGGACTAGTGGCTCAGACACTGTGGCACACTGCACATGTAGCTGGAAATTTTCTTTACCGCATTCATAGAAGAAACCAGTTGTGCACATCCAAGGACAAGCGGAACATGGTTTTCTAACGTTGATAACACCGTCAGAGTTCACTAAAGTGAGGAGATGTGGATGTATTGGATGATGCATTTTGTGAGAGAAATTCGCACATGCCTCATGGAGTATATAATCACATTGCATACAATAGTAGAAGTTACCGAAGTAGATTGGCATGATGCATGCTTTACACAACTTATCCTCGTCGTAATCTCTGCTCGTGTTCTCATCAAGTCTCAAAGGATGTTGTTGATGACTGAAATGTTGTATGATTCCATCGCTTATTGTCACAAATGGGTCAACTATTTCTTCTTCAACTTCTTCTGGCTCTCCCTCAAGTTCGATGCCATCCCACATATTGCTTTGTGTTGCACATCTTGAATGAGCCGCATATGAACATCCGTCCTTCATGCAAGAATATCCTCCATAATCATTGTCGATTTTTCTGCGACAAACATTACAGCACAAATCTCCTTGGTCAAAAGAATGGGTAAAAGAGATTCTATGGAGATGGCGGGATATCCTTATGACACGTGGTAAGTTGATACATTTTTGATGGACCAAAAAGTCACAAGGAGGACACATATAGATAGGGGAGCTTGAATCGGCTAAGGCACAAAGGTTGCAAGTTAAGGAAGCATGTCTTGGAAACAGAGCAAGTGTATGCTCATGCCACCTGGGATGGTCTCTATATAAGACAGGTCGTTTCTTCGCACAAGCAACATTCATAGCAGAATCGCAAGCCAAGCAACAATAAAATATATGTGCCAAATCTTCATCACAACAATAGCATTCCCTCGTTCCAACACCAGAAGGTTGCGACGAGACAAGTTGAAGACAATGTTTTGGATGAAGAGGATGTTTGACCTCAACTGGAGCCTTTTCATATTCTTTATGGTTCTCACCATTGCAACCTCGGCAGCGAAAATGAGTAACGTCCTTTTCTCCTAAAGGTATCTTTAATTCATCTCAGTTGACCTGGAGACAATCCCACTTCACAGGGATATGGTACAACCGATAGCTTCTGCACGTGAGTCCTTCGCACACTTGAAATTTTCCATCTTTTAAACTTACTTCAAATTGAGGGGAGAAGGAAATAAGCTTCTCCCACTTTGGATTCATAGAGATGACGAGGGAGCCTATTTGATGGATGAGTGATATGAGCTCCGGCTCCGGCTCGTGATTCAATGAATCATCAACGTGAGACACGTAATTCTCATCTGACTCCGTCTCGGAATCCGAATCTGTAGACTTGATGTTAAAAAGATTTTGAGAAACGATTGATATGATCTTCCTTAGCGGATGCGGCTGGGAATCCAAATCCATAGACTTGAAGACAGAGGTTGTTTGAGTAATGAGTGACATGAGCTCTGACTTTGGCTTCGTCTGCGAATCCAAATCCATTGAGCTGACCAGATCGACTATTCGAATAATGAGGGATACGATCTTGGAATCCCTTTCCGAAGTGTAACTCCAAGAGTTTGTGTGAGACATGAGTTGAGTGATGCGTGATATGAGCCTCGACTCTGGCTCTCGTCCCTCATCTTCATCAACGAGATCGTGTATTTGAGTAATGAGTGATGCGAGCTCCGAACCCGAATCCTCCATTTCGCCGAGGATACAGAATATTTGAAAAGTGAGTGCACTGAGCCTCGATTGTGACTTCGTGGGATCCCAATCTCTAGAGCTGATGATGGAGATAACTCGAGTCACGAGTGATACCAACAACGACTCTGTTCCGGAAACATGCTTGCTGAGAGAGATTATTTGCTTAATGAGTGATGTGATCTTTGGCTCCGGCTCCGAATTCGAATCCATATCCAGAGATCTGATGAGAGGGATAAGTTGAGTAGCATATGCTATGAAATTTGTTGCTAGCTCTGGACACACATCCTCACATCTTAAGATAGATATCATTTGAGAAATGATATATAACATGAGCTCTGACTCCCAATTAATAACATCTGTATAGCCGTAGATAACATTTGTTTCTTTGGTGAGAGGCACTAGTTGGTTATTGATGAGTGGTCTGAGCTTCAGTTCCTCCATCTCGACGAACTGATCAAGGAGTGATACCAGCTCTGAATCCGGGTCCATTGAAGTGAGGAGAGAGAATATTTGTTGAGTGAGTGAAATGAGCTCCGGCTCTGACTCCTTGGGATCACAATCTCTAGAGCCGACGATAGAGCTCATTTTAGCCACCAGTGATACCAACTGCGACTCTGGTCCTGAAATAGAGTTGCTGACAGTGATTATTTGCTTAATGGATGATATAAGCTTCGACTCCGGTTCCGGCTGCGAATCCAAATCCAGAGAGCTGACCAGAGAGACTATTTGACAAGTAAGTGTTAAGAACTTTGATGGCAGCTGTGGATCCTCATCCTCAGAGCTTAAGACAGATAAAAGTTGAGAAATAACAGATATCAAGAGCTCCGACTCCGTATCCATAGAGCTGCCGAAAGGGACTATTTGAATATTGATGAGTGGTATGAGAGATTATTTTGATTTTTGAGTAATGAGTATAAGAAACTTTACTGCTCTCTGTTTATATTGTACTCGTAGCTTGCGTATAACGAAACAAAACCTCAAGGCTGTACGAATTTAAAAGTCAACCATCAATCTATAGATTTAGTGATATTATCTCAACACTAGTACTACAATACTACATTTTTAGAAATTAGCTTCAGATATTTTATTGATTGGAGGAATGGTGGGTCTATTTTATTCGAAAACATGTTTATCTAATGATCCTTTTTATTCTTTGGTCAAATCATTGAACGATAAACTCTGAATTTTGATGAACGTTAAACTTATTAGTGCTTTTCACATACACATAGTGGGGCATAGGTCTCTGTTTTTTTTATATATAACTAAGCAGTACAGCATTACAATTTACAGGTCGTTTCGAAAGAAAAATCAATGATCGGTTTAGAGATAAAGATCATCTAACAGTACAATATTGCAAATTACTATTTATATATTCGAGTTTTTAGACTAAATTAATTAAGCTCATATGGGTATTAATGAGGGTTAGGTCGGCCTGTGCACCTTTTACATCTATCTATTATATAAAGATTCAGTTTGGATCTCACGAGAGCATGATACCTCAGCCCCTCCTCTAGACACGTCAGCCTTCAAATAATTGTAAAAAAATTAAGAAAATGATTGGAGGAATGGTGGGCTTCTTTTATTTCACATTTTATTCGAAAACAAGATTATCGAATGTGGCATAAGTCTTCTTTTTTTTACTAAACGTAGCTTGCGGGTCTTTCTTTATTATATATAACTGGAAGTAATTAACTAAAGCAGTACAGCATTACAATTTACAGGTCGTTCGAACGAAAAGTCAATGATCGATTTAGAGATAAAGATCATCTAACAAGACAATATTGCAAATTACTATTTATATATTCGAGTTTTCTAGACTAAATTTATTAAACTCATATGTTTATTAATGAGAGTTAGGTCGGCCTGTGCACCTTTCACATTTTTGTTGAAAACAAATCGTTAAAAAGTCATCTTTTATAATAACAACTTTCACGAGATTTATAGAAGAAGTTATGATTAACGAAATAGTATATTCTTACTTTAAACAAAAAAAAAAAAATATATATATATATATATATATATATATATATATCAAAATGGGCGAAGTCAGGTGGAAAGCAAAGTACTCGGAAACATCTCATAACATTAGAAAAGGGTAATATGTTTGATTAAGCAGTACAATAAACCAACGGTAAAGCAAGAAAATAATTGAAATCGTCAAACCAACACTTTTGCATGTCGATATTTGCTAGTGATTAAAAATTATGAAATATGATTATCTGGTAACAAAGGTTTAAAAAATAACTAGTTAACAGTAGATATTGACTTCGGGGCTGTTCGTTTCCCTGTCGCTGGCGACAGAAACCAGCGACAGCGACTAAATTGTGTTCGTTTGCCTGTCGTCGGGCTAGCGACCAGCGACCAAAATTTTAGGTCGCTAGATTTTTTAGCGACCGAATTCAAAAACGCGGCGACTGCGTAATCAAATTACAAATGTATTCTTCTAACTGTGATTAAACCTAACTGTGATTCGCTTCTTCTTCGATTTCATCTTCTTCATGATTCGAGCTCTCTCTTCTCTTCTTCTTCGATTTCGTCTCACCCAACTGCGATTCTCTTCTCTTCTTCTTCGATTTGGTCTCATCCAACTGCGACTCTCTTCTCTGCTTCTTCGATTTCGTCTCCTGCGATTCTCTTCTCTGCTTCTTCGATTTCAACTCCTGCGATTCTCTTCTCTGCTTCTTCGATTACGTTGCTCTCTTGTCTCTTCGTGTTGTCATCTGGTAAGTTACGAGACTTTTGCTCTTATGTTCTTCTTCTTCTTCTTCTTCTTCTTGTAGGAACACTCCTCTGGTTATTAATGTTAGTTTGAGAGATTTAGGAAGCAATAATACATTCAGCTTAATCTGATAGATAGATGGCAAGTGCTCTGGTTAGCTAGGATTGCATTTTCGAGATGGTGTTGTTGGCTGCAGAGTTTAGTGTGTGTTGTGAGGTTTCGGAAGAAGCGGTTGTGTGCCTCTTGTTTGTGCGAATTGTTCTTTGTGTGGTGTTCTAACACTTTCTCTCATTTCTGATCGTGTTCTTAGATATCATGAAATCAGTAGTATTTGGACATTGTAGTTATAAGATTACAAAGTTTTATAGTTTAACAAGAGTTGTGAATGATTGTTGAATTGATTGCTTGAGAAAACTCAGATTCTCTTTTGAACTACATTTCAAGAGAGTAGAAAAGATCTCTGAAAGAGAGAAAGAGAGTGCCCATTGTGTATGATTTTGTGTGTTTTTAATTGTGTTCTCACTTGTTGCGGTAATTGAACGAAATCCAAAGTCTTTATAGATTATTCCTCTTCTGGGTTTTGAGAAACATGTCTTGTTCTCTTCTGGGTTTTCATCAAAATTCTCTTTTGAGACTTTGTTCCACCGGAGGCAGATACCGAGCAAGGTCTGGTTCTTTTATTACTCTTCTGTTTCATGGATACCAATTCATTATAGTATGAGAAATTGGAGCTCTTGGATCAAACTTGGTTTCTTTAGAAGCCTTTTTGGCATCGTGTATTGTATTGCCTTTTTTGGATGTGATGTAGTCATTGTTTTTGAAGCATAGCTGTTGATTAAGTGATTAGTTGGGATTACCAATTACATAAAAAAGTATCAGAAAATGTAACTCTAGAATCAAACTTGGTGTTTTTACTAGCTTTTTGTTCAAGCAGTTCTTCAGATTGCTTTGAAACTAATTGGTTATGTATTTTATTTTATTGTAATTTGGATACATCATTGTGCAGTTGCAGAATGGGGGAGAATGTCCATGTGTGATGCAGAGAAGCGTCATGTGTTATCTCTTTGCCAGGAAGTTTGCTCCGAGTGCTCTGGAGCCTTTGCTTCACATTGCTCCGAAGATTCTTGGATTTTGAGTAGTTTAGTTATGTCTATGAACCTCTTTACATCAAATAGAGTACAACAGGATCCACTCATATGTAAATTTTATATTTTGAAGAATTACTATGCATAGATCAATATTTCTTTCGGATAGTCTTGGCACTTTTTTTACCGATGCATTAAATAAAGTAGGTATAACACAAGTGTTATTGAATCACAATTTGATTTTTCTAATGTTGTGTCTGATTTATCCGGATCATTTACTCATAAGTCATAATTACTTGGTGAAACAAAAAAAAGTGATAATTACTTTAAGGCTTAATGTCGGCGACCAACAAACGAACAACACAGCGACTTGTTTTAGCGACAGTCGCTGGCGACAGCCAAACGAACATCACAGCGACATAATCCAGCGACAGGCAAACGAACACCACTACCTGTCGCTGGTCGCTGATCCTTGTCGCTGGTCGCTGTCGCTGGATCCAGCGACAGGGAAACGAACAGGGCCTTCATCTAATTACAACAGTTTCGTGACTAATACGCGACAAGTATTACTTTTAAAACCATTCTTTAGTAAACAATAATTATCGAAGCGGAGAAATATGTAACTAATCTTTTGTGATTGTGGTAATCTGATAAAAACTGATTGGGCTCCGGCTCCTCAGAGCTGGCGTGAGACCATTATCTGAGCAATGAGTGGTTTGAGAGATTTTTAATATGATTGTACGTATGTATGCTTATTACTAAACTTGGTGCTCTCCATATCTGTTCACTCGCATTTTTCAACTCTTGAGTTCTATATTGCCCCCGTAGCTTGTGGATCTTGTCTTGGTGTATGCTTATTTTGAGATAATTAAAATCGAAAGCATGAGATCATCTTAAAACAGGCTGTCCGAGCGCAAAGTCGAGGGAGGATTTAAAGATTAGAAACCTGAACAGTTCAATGTTAAAAGGTCATTTATATTCGAGTTATTTAGGTTGGCCTATTCAACTTTCACATGTTTTTCATAAACAAAACAAAAATCATTGAATTATTAATTTTGATTTTTAATGACGTAGTGCAGTGTACAATAAATTTTTAAAATACTTGCACTTAGCAATAATCATTGAATGATTAGTTTCTCACAATCGCTTGAAGCAGCAATTAGAGAAACACAAAAACACAAGGCAGATTTCACAAACTCTGTTTTCTTGCTTTGTTCAGATCTAGTCGATAGTTTACTAGACATTATGAATCTTACATGTCCGTAGGTGATAATGATTCTAAATATAAAATCATTGCAGCTTAAAGCAGTAAAAAGTCTTGGTTCTTGGATTTGGAGAAAGCTCTTGAAGTTGCGACCTTTAGCTGCTTCACTACTACGTAGTAAGGTCAATAACGGAGAATCAACACATTTTTGGTGGGAGAACTGAACGGGAAAAGGAAGGTTACTTGAGGTTGTTGGTGAAAACGGTCCGCAGACTTTTGGAGTCCCAAGCTGTGCGACGGTTGCTTCAGTTTATAATGAGGACCAAGGATGGCTAATCAGGCGACGAAGGGGACGAGGCTCTCACACAATCTCAGAGACTTTGGCTGCACTAAATGGCCCTTCCCCAAACTTAGGGTCGGATGTCTTTGAGTGGAATACAAGGGGTACTGAATACAAAAACTCTTTCTCCTCTAAGTGTACGTGGGAATTGATCCGATTACAATCACCAAAGGTCTTGTGGTCTAAGGTTGTTTGGTTTCAGGAAGCGGTCCCAAGATACTCATTCATTGCATGGCTTGCCATTCGTGATCGACTATCTACAGGACAACGTATGAGAGATTGGGGACACTCACAATCTTGTCCTTTGTGTGGTGAAAGAAACGAAAGTAGAGATCATTTATTTTTTGCTTGCCCGTACTCATACTCCATCTAGTCCGTTTTATGTCACCTTCTACTGCGACGCCAAACTAGCCCGGATTGGAATTCCACTTTGACATCAATCACACGTAAGACCTCTCCGACAAAAGATGCTATCATTTTTCGTATGCTTTTCAGACAACCATTTACACTATATGGAGGGAACGAATCGCAGAATTCACAACTCCTCTTACATGTCATCTCGACTGCTTCAAGCTCGGATACAAAAAGATGTCACTGATCGTCTAAAGAGTTTACGCTCTCAAACGACAAATGGTATGGACTCTACTATCTCACTACGTTGGTTAGCACTTCTACGATACATATGAGGATTCCAATAATTCCTTGTATTGTGTTTCCCCGTTACATAGTTTTTCAGATTTGTAATGTTTAGACTTTCTTTTTTTACAGTTCTAGATGCACTTGATCTAGAGCACAACTCTACATATTTGTACCGAAAATACATTTTTTGTTGATAAATCAATTTAAAATTAAAAAAAAAAAAAGTCTTCAAAATTTTATGTATTGCTTTCACTATTTGATTTATTTATAGTAAATCATCACACATATGATATGACATATCTCCGTGAAATCAATACCAATTGCAGTTCTAAATGATACAAAAACTCCATATTAAACATGTTGATTACTGCAGACTCCATCGAGAAAAAAATTGATTAAACAGTTCGGAATCGATACTCAGGGTTCACCGGACATGGCAATTCCAAACTCACTGATGCACTCCGTCTCTGGTTCGCCACGAGACTTTGATAACGGAAGTTTCACATCTATCCCTTTCGGGACTCTGCTTTTTCTATCATTTCCCCTCATCAATACTCTTCTTCTACTTTTCTTCTTCTACTGCTTTTCTCTCTCTGCTTTATTAAGTCAATAAGTTTGTCGAACATAAGTTGCACCTGTTTTTTTTTTTTTTTTTTTTTTTGTCAACGGCTTCTATAGAAAAACTCACAGAACCTAGTTCAGTGGTAAATTGTTTACATAGGTGATAATATGCGGTTCGACACGAACTAGCCGTGCTAGCGAATCCGCTTTTCCATTATCTTTACGGCTAATTAAATTAAGAGCAAAAAAATCAAATTCATCCTTATCAGTGTCGATCGCTTCGAGATAAGTCGAGAAGGCTGCACCTGATTGTAAACAGGGTTTTCTTTTTTTGTGGAATAAAATTTTAACATTCATACAAAAAAAAAATGATACAAAAACTATATTAAACATGTTGATTACTAAATATTTGTTTCTCCGGACATTACATTATCTTATCAATTGAGCTTTTGGTGATAGCTTTGGCCTTTGGGCCTGTGAGGTGCCCAAAAGAAACGAATGGGTTTTGATTGGACCGAACCGGTTGGTTAGACAAAATAACCGGAATCGTCAATGAAATAACCCAAAGAAAAAAACTCAGAAACATGAGAAAATCTGTCAACGGAGAATGGCTTGGATCGTCGGCATTCGAACAAGATTCCTGAGTTTCGGGAAGGTTCCACAAATCTCCACCTCACTGTTGAGAACTCATCATCCTCGTAGCCTCTCCGTTCACCTTCATCATCGGAATCGTCCTCTTCTTCCTATTCCTCTGTTCTCTGCCGCTCATCGTCGTCTTCATCCTCTGCTTTGGCTTCGCTCATCTCCTCCCGTGTCCTCAATGACCACTCAGGCTGAATCTGGATCTCCCCACCAATCCGATTCTTCCAAAACGGTATTTTCCAATTCGTTGGAAATTGTGACTAAAGTTTAGATTTTTTTGTCCTCTTAATTTGTTCTGTTTCAACGTAGATTGGTGATGGATTTGCTTCGTTTGATTCAGTGAATTACATAGCTTACGAGTTTATTTCATAGCCTAAAGGTTTCTTCTTGAGTATATAGAATGGGTTGTTGTCTCTCATTGGTTGTCAAAACGTGGAACTGAGAGTTATTCTATAAATGAAACTATGATATGCTTGTTCAGATACTAGGCTCTTTATTGTTGGCAACTTAAAGTTTCATACTTGAAGAGTCTGAGACCATCAAAAGTTTGAGTCAGATGCAATTCGATAACCAAATCCATCAGCCTTTTGTTTCCATCTGATGCGTCATGGAACTTCTTTTGTTTTTGATCTACTATATTCAAGGAAAGTTTGATTCAGCCATTGGATCATAACAGTCTTCTTGGTACTACAGTCCTCTGATAATACGGACTGAAAATGTCAATGTTGGTGCAGGTGAGGATGGTGATAAAGGGAAGAGTACAGGGAGTGTGTTACAGGAACTGGACTGTTGAAAATGCAGAGCTGCTCGGGTTAAAGGGATGGGTTAGGAACCGCAGGGATGGTTCAGTGGAAGCACTCTTTTCTGGACCACCTGAAGCTGTTGATGAGATGCATCAGAGGTGTCGTCGCGGTCCCCCTGCAGCCATGGTTACCGGTTTGGAGGCTTTCCCTTCCACTGAAGAACCGGGATCAAGTTTTGAATACAGATCAACCGTCTGATCGATTCTCTTTTTTTAGAGAGAGAGGGGAGGGTTCTCTGAATGTTCCAATGCTTATGGATTTCTCGATAAGATTTAACATGGCTTTGGTTAAACATGCATGCCATATATATATATATATATACACAATTATGTGTCATTGATCACTTTTACTCTACATCGTGTTTACAGACTGATATTTACTAAACTTGTATTTCCCCAGCAGTAGTTCCAGCAGATTACGAGACAATGTACTTAAAAAATCAACGAGCCATGTAACGAAAATGAGATTCATTCTTACAATTCTGTTTCTCCTCATGCCAAATCTATACAGTGTTCCTCGAAAGCAACTTGATATTGCCATCACTGCAGCTTTAATTGATGCATCTTCTCCCTGGTTTCAAGACATTTGGTTAACAGTTACGGCATAAGTCAAAAATAAAAATGGCAATCATCGGTTTAATCGAGATAAAGTAAGTGTTCTTCGTCCTTCTTGTATTCTCTTCCAGTAAAGCATGTTGCCGTATTTCCCAGCCAACTGACTCCAGAAACTAAGAGGTATGCCTGAATCTACCGTAGCTCTAACATTGAAATTCAATATGTTCCCTGTTTCAAGTCCGGTTATCACCATCAGTTTCCCATTTGGATACTTCAAGAAACTAACAACGAGATTTGGGATGTTACCAAAAGTCGGGTCAGCGACAAATACAATCGTGCTATCGTCCACGTCAAGCACAGAGAAAGGTCATCAAGTCAACGCATGGATATCAAGTATACTTCGAAAGAGTTAAGAAAACGAAGCTATAGAATCAGAGCTCTATGATTCTTCCTGTTTATCTATACTTTAATATTGTTACTCAAGCCTGAATATATATTTGTTGATTCAAGATCAGGGGATGCTCCACGCCACGATGGCAAACTGGTCATGGCAAGGGCATTTGGTGAGAAAAATCTAAGGATCCGTTTGGTGGAGATAATTATTGATTTTTTTCCAAATGCTAGCAGGTGATGAACTGTGGAAGGTTTTGCTTCTATCATAATCTACCGGGCTCTTCGAGTCTGCTTATTGGAATGAATACAAACATTTTTCATCCACAACACAAAAATCCATTAGAAACACACTCTCAATGATTTACTTATAATGGTCGGTGAATACCAAAGGCAAGAAGCTTCTACATTGTGAGGGAGGAGGAAGAAAGAGCATTATCATGACCCTTAAGCTTTCTTATTCGCCACTGTGCTTTCTTCTGGATAACGTTAAAAAGCTCCTGACTATTGCCAAGTCTACGTTAACCGATTGAACTGGACTGAGTTATGTGTACGGAATGGTGAACATTTTGGAGCATTTGAGGAATATACAAAAAAAAAGACGCATATGAGAGGATTTGGGAAAGGATGGTAAGGGTTTGGCTCAACCAAGTATCTTCCTTTCTAATCAAATGTGCTTGAGACTTTGAGATTTAAATAGAAAAAATTACTTGTTCAAGAATTACTACTGATACAAAGCAAATTACTTTTTGAGTAAAAGTTTCGTGGACAGACCAGTGTTTGACTATAATCATCATAATAGAATGCAAATTCAATAATAATATTTCTTACAACCAGAGCAAGGTCCATCAGGCTATTTGGTCTCTCTACATTTAATATCAATATCTGATACAAACTATGGAACAATATATTGATCCAGAGCACTCGAAAACTATTTTGTATGGACAACGCCTCTTACAAACGGAGCAACTAGGTCGAGACATATGATGATTATTGGGCAGATTACATACCATTTTACCTTTGTACCACGATGAACTGGGGTTACCTCTGTATAACCACGATGAACCAGGCTCCATGTATTTGTCCCTCCCAAGCATACAATTAATGTGTAGGGTGACACAACAATACTCATCACACATATAAAACCGGTCCTTTGAATATATTTTTCTCTCGCAAGCTTCACACCAATAGCTCCTGGTACTTTTCTCCTTCCCATAAGAAAGAGTGAGTATATGCTTATCATGCTTATACCTCAACTTATGAGGTAAAGTAGCACATCGAAAACACAAAGCAAAATTACAGGCCTCAATGCAATTGAATGTTTCATGTGTGGCAGCTTTTCCTCGTTCTTTGCAAACCGAACAAATCCTTTCCTCTCCTGGTTTAGATGTTAGGAATAAAGGATGCATATGACTTTCATGGACTAATGGCTCTAAAACTGTGGCGCACTGCACGTCTAGCTGGAAATCACATCCTTCTTTCTCACACCGATAGAAGAAACCAGTTGTGCTGAACCAATGACAAGCTGAACAGTAATTTACAACGCCGTTGTATCCTGCTACCAGAGTGAGCATATGTGGATGTATCGGGTGATGTATTTTGCGAAAAAGTTCTGCACATTTTTCGTGGAGAATAAAATCACATTGCATACAAGAGTAGAAGTTACCAAAATAGATTGGTGTGATGCATGCTTGACACAGCTTATCCTCGTCATAATCTCTGCCTCTATTTTCATCAAGTCTCAAATGATGATGCTGATGACTGAAATGTTGTATGATTCCATCACTTATCCTCACAAATGGCTCAACTTCTTCTTCTTCAATTTCTTCTGGCTCGCCCTCAAGTTCTATACCATCCCACACATTACTTTGTGTGGCACATCTTGAATGTGCAGCATACGAACAACCGTCCTTTATGCAAGAATAACCCCCATAATCATTTTCGATGTTTCTGCGACAAACACCGCAAGACCAATCTCCGTGATGAAAAGAAGGGGTAAATGAGATACGATGGGGATGGCGAGATATCCTTATGACACGTGGTAAGTCGAAGCATCTTCGATGGACCACAAAGCCACAAGGTGGACATATATATAAAGGACATGATGAATAGGCCAAGGCACAGACGTCGCAAGTTAAGGAAGTTGTTCTTGAAAACAGAGAAAGTGTATGCTCATGCAACTTGGGATGGTCTATAGATAAGACCGGTGATTTCTCCACACAAGCTACATTCAGAGTAAAATCGCAAGCCGAGCAATGATAAAATAGAGCATCGAGATATTCGTCACAACAAAAGCATTTCCTCGCTCTACCATACCTCTCCAACATGACAAGGAGAAGCGAATGTTTGGGATGAAGAGGGTGTTTGATCTCAACAGGAGCGTTGTTATGTTCTTTATGGTTCTGGCCTTGGCAAGCTTTGCAGAGAAAATGAGTAGCGTCTTCTCCTGCAAAACTGATTATCTCCCAGTTTATAGGGAGACACGCCCACTTGTTATAGCTGCTACACGAGACTTCTTCATCATTCACATAAATTTTGTCTCTTCCGAATTTGTGTACAACTTGAGGGCGTAAGGAAATAAGCTTCTCCCACTTTGAATTCATAGAGCTGATGAGGGAGAATATTTGATAGATGAGTGATAGGAGCTCCGGCTCCGGCTCGAGATCCAATGTTTTATCAACGTAGTACTCAAAATCCGAATCCAAATCCGAATCATTATCCGAATCTGTAGGATTCAAGAGATGAGTAATGCGCGATATGACCTTGGACAGCGCCTCCGGTTGAGAATCCAAATCCATAGAGTTGAAGACAGAGACCATTCGAGTTGTGACTGACATGAAGTTTGACTCCGGCTTCGGCAGCGAATCGAAATCCATTGAGCTCACCAGTGAGATGATTTCAATAATATGTGCTGGGACCTCCCAACGGAAAGACGTAAACCATGTATCCGTAGTCTCGTGGAGAGACATGAATTCAGTAATGAGTGATATGAGCTTCGACTCTGAATCCGAATCCATGGACCTGCCAAGAGAGATTATCTGAGTAAGTGAGTGTCATATGAGAGAGATGTATTAACATATATGAAAATCACAAGACAATCTCAATCTTACAGGCTGTCCGAATTCAAAGTCAACGATCATTTGCCTCAATCGAGTTTTATTATAGACTAATGAATTTAGCTCAGACCATGCAACTTTGCACATTTTCTATATAAACAAAACAAATTCATTGATGGCGTCGTGTTTAGTAAAATTTAAAATACTAGCCAGTGGAAGTGGAAGAAACAATACACTAAGAAATAAATTTTGTAGGTATTAAACTTTGTTACTTCAGTTGTTGCTCAGAAAGCTGGTTCATTGAGCATGAATCTATGACATTCTTAGTCAACAGCAAAAAAAATCACTAGAAAACATTATTTCAGACTGATTAACGCTGATACACAACAGAGAATCATATGATCACAGACCTGTTTTTCATCGGAATCTGGGTGGATCGATTGAGAGTAATTCCCAGGGAAAGTCAAAGCAGCCCTTATACAGAGAGCTAGTCCAATGATCAATCAACTCCAGAACATCCTTAAGAATCCAGTCGTAAGACATATATCAAACCTGTTGATAAAATTCCAAGACAGTTAAGGAATGTCTAATTCATAATAACTCTATATGATAAGCCGAATCTATAGACTTGACATGATCTTTTGAGAAATGAGTGAAATGAACTTCCACTCCGGCTCCGAATCCATAGATTTGTCCAGAGATATTATTTGTGTAACGAGAGATTTTGACCAAATAATGTATGTACCTTTGACCTCTCAAAAAAATTTGAACTTCTTAACCAATTGTGCCAAATAGTTTTTGTTGTAATGCAAAATTACGACTTACAAATCGTTCAAACGCAAAATCAGAGATCGATTTACTAAGACATCAATGCTAAGATTGTTAAACATCTCAAGAGCATGATATATTGATGAGAATTTGGGATGCAAAGCAAATTATTTCTTCTTGAGTGAAATTTCTTTGAAAATATCGCATGACAATAATATTGGATGTTCGACTAACACATTAATATTTCCTAGAAATAAAAGACAGCAGTTGACCATTAAGCCACTGGTCATTTGTATAGACCAGTTACGCCGAATAAACACAAGGTGAGGTGGTAGGGAACCAAAAATATTAACATGGAGAAATAGGAACGTTCTCTCTTCAATACTTTCTAAGTAATTCTCTATACGACGTAGTGTTGTCTATGTAGTGGATAAAGAATTAAAGACCCACTAGATTTTCCTTATCGTTTAGACAGAGTAATAAGTAAATTTATTCATACACTCGCTCAATGAATGAGACTTCACAAAGAGTGACTTCACAAAGAGTGTCTTCATGTGATGATGTGACCATTCGATGATTATGTTTTAAAGTTTTTTCCGATTAATAACTATCAGTTTGTATTGGTCGAATTCAATTTATGGAAAGGATCAGGAAATCTTGTGGGTGACGCGTTTACTTAACGTCATGTAATGAGCTTAAGTTTACTCTTTTATAAATCACCACGTTCTTAACTTCAGTCTTTCAAACTCTCACTTGAATAAACAACAATTACAGATGCAGAAAACACAATGCAGCAGATTCATAAACACTGTTTTCTTGCTCTGCTCTTAGCTCACACCACTTCCGCCGTCAACCTCAGCCTCAAAACCTCAGAGTTGGTCTTCCTTGGAGACGCTGAGCTCGGTCCTGCTTCTGATGGCGTCAGCCGCTCCGGAGCTCTCTCCATGACCCGAGACGAAAACCCATTCTCTCACGGCCAAAGTCTTTGGTCCACTCCAATCCCTTTCAAGCCTTCTTCAAACTCTTCTTCTCCTTATCCATTTCAAACTTCTTTCACTTTCTCCATCACTACTCGCATCAAACCCGCCCCTGGTCACGGCCTCGCTTTCGTTGTCGTCCCCTCCATTGAGAGTAGCGGTGCTGGACCCGCTGGATACCTCGGGATCCTCAACAAAACCAACAATGGCAACCCCAAAAACCACATCTTTGCTGTCGAGTTCGACGTTTTTCAGGACAAAAGTTTTGGAGACATTAATGATAACCATGTCGGAATAAATATCAACTCTGTTACTTCCGTTGTTGCTGAGAAAGCTGGTTATTGGGTTCAGACAATAATTGGGAAAAGGAAACACTGGTCGTTTAAGGAGGTCAAGCTGAGTAATGGAGAGAGGTACAAGGCTTGGATTGAGTACAGAAACTCCAAGGTGACAGTCACTCTCGCGCCAGAAACTGTTAAGAAACCTAAGAAGCCTTTGATCGTTGCCCGTTTAGATCTCTCTTAAGGTTTTTCTTGAAAACATGTACCCTGGTTTTTCCGGTGCATGGGCCGTGGCGTTGAGCGTCACGACATTTGGAGCTGGACCTTCCAGAACAGTGCCAAGAAAACCTAAACCTGTTCTGTTCGATTATGCTTTTTCTATTGTAACAGAAAGTGGTAACCCGAATCCTACCAAAAAAAAAAAAAAAAAAAGTGGTAACCCGAATGAATATGAAAAAGCAAATTCTGTTGTTAATGTGTATTGTATTTAACAATTTCCATACTATGCTTTTTGTTGTGCATTTGTTGATTTTAAGATTCCAAATAGAAACCCTGACACACAGAAACTTCACAAGACTCTTTCCAAGAATCAAAAATTGATGAAAAGCAGAGTAGTTTACTTATGAGTAGAATTTCAATGGAAACATCTCATAGCATTAGACAGATCAGTGTTTGACTAAGCAGTATGATAAAAAATCAAAACTTCATGTCAATCTCCGGTGGGAACAGTCTGCCGCGGTGATTGAATATCATGAAATCCGAGTTATCTGGTAAAGAAACCGCCCTGTAAAAGTTTGAAATAATCAGTTAACAGAAGATATTCACTTCATCTAACAAAGACCAATTCAAAAACCATAATGTATAAGAAGGTAGGTGAGAGAGGCTGTGACATAGAAGGAACCAAAGGGTGTCTAAAAGGCCAATGAAACAAATCTAAACTGATTGAATGAGTTAGGGGCAGAACTGCTTCAAGTTCTTGTAACCCATAATCGTAATTGGACCAAGTCTAAACTAGAAATTGTCTCCATAACCACCAACCTTTGAATGTCCCGCACTTTAGACAACCTTAGCTACACAAAGTACTAGTAAAGAAACATCAATGTTGGAAGCCCAAATCATCTCTATAGGACGAGTTTCTTATCAATAAACATGGGTCTTTGGACATTCTCAAACAATGGGAAAAATATTAACTATCAAATTTCCAAGTTTCAGATTGATAAACACTGATGCACAACAGAGAGTTAAAGAGACATCAAAGCTAGACCCTCGAAACATCTCTAGAACAAAAGTTCCATAAATGTTTTCATGAACAAACACATCCATAAACCTTCTCAAAGATATTCACTAGACATTGCAAACGCCCATGATTAAAATGAATAATTGGACCAAATCTAACCAGAAGATGTCTCTATAAGACCCGTTACTCTATTCCAAACTAAAACAAAGTACGAACAGAGTGAAAAATTCATCCTTTAATTGAGACATCAATGTTGGACTCTCGGAACATCTCTAGAACACGAATTCTTTACGAATCGATGACCAAAAATCTATGCACATCCTAAGTCAATAGCAAAAACACTCAGAAGATAACATGATTTCAGATTGATTAACACTGATGCACAACAGAGAGTTCAAGAGAATCATGATCACAAACCTGTTTTCATCAGAATCCGGATGGATCGAGAGAAATTTCCCAGGGAAAGTCAAAGCAGCCCACATACACAGAGCTAGTCCAATGATCAGCTCCAGAACAACCTTAAGAAATCCAGTCACAAGACGTATCAAAGCATAATGACTGCTGACAAAATTCCAAGAAAATTGGGGAAAAAGAGAAAACCTTTATCATATACTCACATTCATCGGTGGTCGAGAAAACTCTTCCTCCATGATCTTCAACAATCCTCTATCTGAAACAAAAGAAGAGAAACCCACATCAAGATACTTTTAGATGCTATCTCAAAGAGTAAAGCAGATCTGACTCTATTGGAACTGGGATTGGATTGGCAAGAGTTGACGTACATTGGATTGTTGAATAAGCGGCATGGGAGAGAATCAGAACACCGAAAACTCCAACGACGAACCCTAAATTCATGTTTTAGAAGTTCTCTTTTTTCTTCTTCTCTAAGTTGATTCCCGATCTGGATTTTCTCCGCCGAGAATCGAACTAGAATAGAAGACGACGATCACTGGAGTTTAAAAACGGCAGGTAGTTATAATATCGCGAATCTCAAAGTGAAAACGGCGCAACGTCTAATATCGACGAGACCAATAAATGGCGCGTCGTTCTAGATTGAGAATATTCTAGACGTCAGTCACATATATTTTCTAGATTTGTGATAACAAAAGATTTTTATATAATCTTGTAACCAAAATCCTTTTACGAAATTAATATTTTTAATTGGATGAAAATTCAGTCAATTTGATAACTTTTTTACAACAATAAGTGTAATTAATTCTTTGGGGGAATTAATTTTTTTTTCTTTGAGAAAGTTCAATTCAAATGAGGTTTTAACTTTTAAATACCAAAATTTGTTTCGAATTTCATATTGATTAAGATATATTTTAATGCAAACAATAATTTCTGAAAATATTGATTCCAACATTGAATCATAATGGAGATCCAGTTAAGCATACACAGCCCAGTCATTTATTTCTTTGGGTTATAAATTGGTATTTAAAAAATGGCACCCAATTTTAGACCAAAGAAGATATTAAAATTTCAATTTAGAAAAAAGTAAGAAAAAAACATGTAGCTTGCTTGATACCGCTACCTAAGACGCTTCTATTCCTTTCTTGTGTTTGTTATCACGCCTAGAACCCAAAAAAAAAGGAAAAATGTTATCCTCACCGCTTTTACTTTTTTTTGTTTTTTAACTTTCCCCCATAACTTTTTTAAACCACATTTAGGTACCCTAACCACACTATAAAATTGTTTAAAGTTATTCAAAATGAGATCGAATTTATTTTCTATATATATTTATTAATTTTATTTTTTTGATTGCTTGATAAATCATAATAATATAAATTAATTGATATGATTTAAAAGGGAACATGGGTGTTTAATGAAAATACCTAAATAAGGGAACGTTTTGGGATAAATTAAAAAGTTAGGAGTCGTTTAGCGATTAAGAAAAGAATAAGAAAAGGAAATTAAATTCCGCTTCTTTTTTCCAACAAGAAGGAAATCACAGAGAGCTATAAATCCCGAAATCAGCTCCCTTGAGATCCCATTCATCATCATCATCATCAAATCGATCTCTCTAGAAACAAATTTCGCAACTTTCTTCTTCAGAAAACTCTCTCTGGTCAATTTCAGCTATCACTATGTCAAACCAACCTGAATCTTCCGACTCGTAAGTACCCAGATCTTCGATTCTCGTTTTTCGATCATAAAGTTTCGATTTTTTTACTTGGGTTTTTTTCGATATTGGGTGGGATTAGGGTTTTTTTTTAGTTTGATCTTATCTTATGAGCTGATTTTAACTTCCTGAGGTTTTTGTTTCAGGAAACCTAAGAAGGATTTCAGTACTGCGATTCTTGAGAGGAAGAAGTCTCCAAACCGACTTGTTGTCGATGAAGCTATTAACGATGACAACTCTGTTGTCTCTCTCCATCCTGCCACCATGGAAAAGCTCCAGCTTTTCCGAGGCGATACGATTCTCATCAAGGTTAGGTTTTTACTCCTTATGTCGAAAGTCTTTTATTGAGTACTAAGTTGTGCTATGCTTGGATTTTGTTGCTGCTGTGTCCCTCTTGAGAGTTAACTATTGAATGTTGGTTTACCAAATTAGGGTTTTTCCTTGCTTGGCTAATGGATTCTTTTGTGACTGAAAGTAGACTTGTAAGGTTGTGTTTATGGTTGGCTTTTGTGTCCACAGTTGTGTTAGATCGTCTGTGTCTTTACTTTATATCACAAAGATTTTTTTACTTTGTATGATCTTGTGAACACATACAGTTAGGGTTACATCTTTTCACTTTTTCTGTTTGAAAAATTGATTTCTTTTTTTATCTCTGTGATTTCTTACTTGATTTTGGGTTTTGGCTTTGCAGGGTAAGAAAAGAAAGGACACTGTGTGCATTGCCCTTGCTGATGAATCATGTGAGGAACCCAGGATCAGAATGAATAAGGTTGTAAGGTCTAACTTGAGGGTTAGACTGGGAGATGTTATTTCTGTTCACCAATGCCCAGATGTCAAGTATGGAAAGCGTGTGCACATCTTGCCAGTTGATGATACAGTTGAAGGGGTTACTGGAAACCTCTTTGATGCTTACCTTAAACGTATGTTTGCCTGAATTTTTTTATTCTCTTTCATATCATAGTCTAGCTTGTCTTTTGGAGTTCGTGTTTGCTGTAAGATATTTTTTATAAGTTTGATTGTTTTCTTAACTTACATTGATTTTTCTCAACAGCTTACTTCCTGGAGGCGTACCGCCCAGTGAGGAAGGGAGATCTTTTCCTAGTGAGAGGAGGAATGAGGAGTGTGGAGTTCAAAGTGATCGAGACTGATCCTGCTGAGTACTGTGTGGTGGCTCCAGATACAGAGATTTTCTGTGAGGGTGAACCAGTTAAGAGGGAGGACGAAGAAAGGCTTGATGAGGTTGGTTATGACGATGTTGGTGGTGTCAGGAAACAGATGGCTCAGATTAGGGAATTGGTTGAACTTCCCTTGAGGCATCCACAACTCTTTAAATCAATTGGTGTGAAGCCACCAAAGGGAATTCTGCTTTATGGACCTCCTGGATCTGGGAAGACTCTTATTGCTCGTGCTGTGGCTAATGAAACCGGAGCATTTTTCTTCTGTATCAATGGACCGGAAATCATGTCGAAACTGGCTGGTGAGAGTGAGAGCAACCTCAGGAAAGCATTTGAGGAGGCTGAGAAGAATGCCCCTTCTATCATATTCATTGATGAGATTGACTCTATCGCACCAAAAAGAGAGAAGACGAATGGAGAGGTTGAGAGGAGGATTGTATCTCAGCTCCTTACGCTTATGGATGGACTAAAATCGCGCGCCCATGTTATTGTTATGGGAGCAACAAATCGCCCCAACAGTATTGATCCGGCTTTGAGAAGGTTTGGAAGATTTGACAGGGAAATTGATATCGGTGTTCCTGATGAAATTGGACGTCTTGAAGTTCTTAGGATCCACACGAAGAACATGAAGCTAGCAGAAGATGTAAATTTTATATAATCTATAGCATCTTTGCAAGTTCTTTTGATGTTTTCTGGTTGCAATGTTTATTAAAGTTTTTTTCTCTATTAAACAGGTGGATCTAGAAAGAATCTCCAAGGACACGCATGGATATGTTGGAGCTGATCTTGCAGCTCTATGCACTGAAGCTGCCCTTCAATGTATCAGAGAGAAGATGGATGTGATTGACTTGGAAGATGACTCTATTGACGCCGAAATCCTTAATTCCATGGCGGTGTCTAATGAACACTTCCACACCGCTCTTGGAAACAGCAACCCATCCGCACTTCGTGAAACTGTAAGTGATGATCCTTGTAAATGTATAATAACCTGTTTCTTACCCGGTTTCAATTCTAATAATTTAATTTCATTTTATTTCACAGGTTGTGGAGGTTCCAAATGTCTCCTGGGAGGATATTGGAGGTCTTGAGAATGTTAAGAGAGAGCTTCAGGAGGTAAAAATTGTTTTTACATCCTTCACTTGGATCCAAATTGTTTCATTTAGATGATCTGATCAATTTTTAATTCTGTGTTAATGTAGACTGTTCAATACCCTGTGGAGCATCCAGAGAAATTCGAAAAGTTTGGAATGTCTCCATCAAAAGGAGTTCTTTTCTACGGTCCTCCTGGATGTGGGAAAACCCTTTTAGCCAAAGCTATAGCAAACGAGTGCCAAGCAAACTTCATCAGTGTCAAGGGACCCGAGCTTCTTACAATGTGGTTTGGAGAAAGTGAAGCCAACGTCCGTGAAATCTTTGACAAGGCTCGTCAATCTGCTCCTTGTGTTCTGTTTTTCGATGAGCTCGACTCCATTGCTACTCAGAGAGGAAGCAGCGTGGGTGATGCAGGCGGTGCAGCTGATAGAGTGTTGAATCAGCTTCTGACAGAAATGGATGGAATGAACGCAAAGAAGACGGTATTCATTATTGGAGCAACTAACAGACCTGATATCATAGATCCAGCTCTTCTTCGACCTGGAAGACTCGACCAGCTTATCTACATTCCTCTACCTGATGAAGATTCCCGTCTCAATATCTTCAAGGCCTGCTTGAGAAAATCTCCTGTTGCTAAAGATGTAGATGTGACTGCACTTGCTAAGTACACCCAGGGATTTAGTGGTGCTGATATCACTGAGATCTGCCAGAGAGCTTGCAAGTATGCCATCAGAGAAAACATCGAAAAGGTCAGAGATTTGTTTACCTCCTGAAACGTGATTAAGTAACCGTAAATGCCAATTCGTTTTAATCTTGACCATTTTTTGTGTTTTTGTTACTCAGGATATTGAGAGAGAGCGTAGAAGGAGCGAAAATCCAGAGGCGATGGAGGAAGATATGGTGGATGATGAAGTAGCAGAGATTAGAGCTGCTCATTTCGAAGAGTCGATGAAATATGCAAGGAGAAGTGTGAGTGATGCTGATATTCGCAAGTACCAAGCTTTTGCTCAGACGCTGCAGCAATCGAGAGGGTTTGGATCTGAGTTCAGGTTTGACCCAACCGCTGCTGCCGGACGCACCACTGGTGGTGCAGCCACTGATCCCTTTGCCACTTCTGCAGCTGCAGCTGATGACGACGATCTCTACAGTTAGATTATGATCTCTCACAGTAATCGTTTTTATTTTCGTTTAACTTAAAAGTTGTGATCTTTTGGACTGATGTCGAGAGTGATACAGTTAACTCCTCCGGGTTTTTCATGTTATCATCACTCAGGGACTCAATTGAGCAAATTATTTCGATCACTCATTAACTGATCACTCATTCACAATGCTTTTGATCAGTTTCCTAAGGTTAATTTCCTTGGAAGTAATAATATACGAGAAAAATTCGATCGTTGGAACTGTTAGAATTTGGAATGTTCATCAGCTGTATAAGGAAATGATCAAAATGTTGTGTATTTTTATTTAACTTGTTAATTCTGTTTTTTTGGCGGATAATTTTCTTTCTTTCAAAGAAGAAAATAATATTATTGTAAGACTTTTGAAGCTGTGAGCTCTGTTCATCTTCTCTCTCTCTACGAAGGGACTATTTCAAAGAACATCTCAAGTCAATAAATATTAATATAACCCAGTGATGATGATCCATGGCCTGTCTAGTTTCCGAAACGCCACCATTTTCTCTTCCTCTGTAGCTCTGTTTCAGATGTATCTGAACACCAAAATATGAAGAAGAAGAGAATTAAGATGAAGAGGAAATAAGTAAAACATAGTCTGTGAAATAAAAGGTTTCTAGAAGTTACCTCTGTTTAAGTAGATGGCGTTGTAATGAACCTCTGCCCAGAAGCTCAAGAAGATTACTGCAGACAATAAGAGAAAAATAACAGATCACTGTAATAACCATCAAGAGAGAGGTATAGTAGACAAAGCAAATTTACAGTGAAAGAAACTCTTTACCTCCTTTGGATTCTCGGGAAGTAGGAAGAATTTCGATGTAACATGTATCCTTGAACGATGTTAGGACTACTATTTTCACCCGATACTGCGATGTTAAAATATTTCACCAAACTGATTAACTACGAACTGAGGAAAGTAAAGGAAGATCAGCTCATCTTTTTTTACAAGTTTAAGAATTTATACCGCATCTGCAGCTGCCTGTAATGTCACATGATCGCCCCACTCGCCGCTCCTGTTTCAAATTTAAACACTAGGCTTTAACAAGAGAAGGGGCAGCAAATGCAGTTATGAAGTTCAATAGGAGAAGAGATTTTACCGAGACATCTTCTTTAGATACTCAGAGAAGTCCATAGGAACGTATCCTTGATAAGAATCTGGACGAGATTTGAGCTAAACCAGGAGATGAAAATTGCAAAAAAATTAGTTCATGCAACTTGTGGAAGCTTGTAAAGATTCTCAAGAGCAAAAAGATCATCAAACCTGTTTTACTATTTGTCGTCTAACATGTTTATGACGATCTGCGGTTTTGTACAGTTGATCAGCTAAAGCACGGAACTGAAAAGAAAAAGTCGGGAGGGAGGATTCAAGATTCAAAATGATGAGTAAGAATCTAATTCTTCCACAACTTTATGAAGAAGTGTACCTGGCAATTACCATCTCCTGGAACCTTAACCTCAGTGAAGTCAAACATCTCTAACCTGAAACAATGGAAAAAATAATGGAATCAAGAATGATTTATATATGATAGAAAACATAGAATGAGCAAAAATACATACCTATTCCGAAGTCTTTCATGATCTGAAACTGCTTCTTCTTCTGGAGGTATTTCTCCATTTATTTTCGGTATATACTGCATATATATTATGATCAATTGTCAAATTAAAAGAACATCTTAATATCAATTTAAACATAATAGAGTACTTACCGGAATGGGAACCATTTGATTCAATCTCCTTCCAAATTCACCATCAGCATCACATTGATCTGATTCCCACGAGTACACATACTCATCCGTGTCACTCGGGCTTGAACACGAAAAGACATTAACAGAATCATCGCTCCTCCCATCTTGATCATTATCATTTCCTATCCATTCTACAACACCCAAAAACACATCTCTGTAATCTATTCCCCAAAAACATAACCACACACATGAAAAGCATAAACCAGTGAAGAGGTTGTTCAATAATAACCTGAAGAATAATCCACAGCAGACTGATCATTCCAAGCATATTCGTTGTTGTTATTACTATAGTTATTAGTATAACCTTCTTGTTGATGATGTTGTTGTTGATGTTGTTGCGAATAATCGTTACTTTCTGCGATCTCAAGCTGCAAAAAATCGTCTTGGAGAGTTCTTGCAATGATCTCATCATTATCTACATCGCTACTACGATGATCTTCATACTCTCTGTAATACTCACCGCTCTGGTGATGATGATGATGAGCTACTTCATCATCCTCATGAATCATCTCAATACCATAAGGAGGATACGTGTATGGATGTGGACTAAGAAACCATTCCACAATACTTGTGTTCTCCTCATGTGACACCATCTTCAGAAAAACAAAAAAAAAACCTGCCAAGAAAACGTTATCAAGAAATCAAAAATCTTATCCATAACAAATCAAATCAAATCAAATACCCTTTTCTTCAAAAAAAAAAAAAAGACTTAATTAACACTCCAAAAATCAATTAATTAGTTGCGTAAATCTTGGGAGACCTCTCTGGGCATTGACGGGAAAATTAAACAACAGAGACTTTTCAACAAAGAGGAAAAATGTGACTTCTAAAGAATTAACACAATGTTACTCCAAAATTCTCCAATCATGTTCGTTGTTTTCCTAAATTAGACACAGTAACTAAAGTCATTATCACAATCAAAGCTAAAAGCTATTTGAAATCGTGAGTCAAACAAAGAGACCAACTTGGAGATTTAGTAATGAACTCAAAGAATCGATTTTTTCGCTATGAATCGGGAATAAAAAAAAAAAAAAAAGGATTATACAAACCGACCTAGATCTGAGAAAATAATATGGTTTGTATGAAAGAAGAAGAAGAAGAAGTTAGATCAAAAGTTGAAAAAAAACTCACCTTTCACTTACTAAATCTCTGCAGCTTGAAGACGGAATTGAATTTTTACTAAAAATAGACAACTTTTTAGAATTTTGGGAAGAAAAATTGAGAATTTAGGTTGGAAATAAACATAATTTCAAATGGGTTATTCTTTTTCGCAACTTTCTTCTTCTGAAAAGACTCAATTTTTTTGGCGGATGATGAAGAAGATGAAGAAAAAAAAGGATCGAGAATGATTCGAATAAAAATAAAGTTCTTCCCTTTTTCGATTCGAGAAACCCAGAATAATTAAAATAAAAATAGAATAGGAAAATGAGAAAACGCGCAAAATGCCACTCAATATTTATATGAAAACTCTGGGCTTTAAGTCTCATGTCATGAGTTTTTGTAGCCGTTGGATCATTAATATGAACGGTCACGCTTTCATCACTTATATTTATTATTATTTTTTTTCCATTCTTTAATGTTGTAAGAACAATTTCCAAAGAAAAATAATCAACTTGACTAAAAACAAAAATCCTTGATTAATTAGGTGCGCAGAATCTAGTTTTGATTCTAAATTTATTGTGGTTTTGGTTTCAACTTTCAACTCTTTTTTTTCTTTTTCTTTTTGCCCGAAGGTTTCAACTTTTAACTAACAAGTGAAATAGGATAGTCAGTATAATGTGTATTTATTTTCCAAAATATTATAAGAAATTTTAAGTTTAATAATGTTTTTTTTTTGGATCTGTTTGCCATGATTACTATTTTTTCACTTGAAAAAATTTAAAATAGAATGGTATGAATTAAGGAAGAATTATGTTTCATAAAAGTAAAGTTTGATTTTGTTTGTGTGATTAGATTGAATATTCTGACTTTTCAGATTTACTGGGACATCCTGTAAAAGATAGATCTAAAAAATTTGAAATGAAAAAAAAATTTTGGGAGGTAGTTTTACATGTAAAATTGTTGTTTCCAATTATTTTTCCTTGATACAATCATAAATGAATCATGATTTCTTTTCATTGTTATTATTTTCGGCTCTTTAGCAAATCCCCATAAAATAAATTTGTAGTTAATGTGCATTTAAGGAAGGATTAACATCCAAATGCAATGTAGTTAACATTTTAAAATTTAACTAGTGTTAGGCTAAAATGTTAAAGAGGCAAATGGGTCCAATAACACATGGCTGCATAGTTTTGAAGTTTTCCCAATCATATCCGGCGCGAATAATTTATTTATTTTACTTTATTTTTGTCAGTGTAAGAATTCCACGTGGCACCAACTCAATTTATTGAATTCCAAAACTATCGAATTCAATTCTTTCAGGCAGCACCCCTTGTTTGATTAATTTAAAACTCACGCAATACTCATCGACAACGAATTGTATATTTTAAAATGGATTCTTGGGAACACATAAAAAAATATTAAAGTTTCTTGGGTTATAATAAATGAACTAGGTTCTATGTTCTCGCGGTGAATGAATCATATGGATGCTTTTGCGAATGCTTCAATTTATTTTAAAAGGAATTATTATTAAATATTATAAAGTATAAACCTAGATTGACAAATTCATGCTGTATGAGATCTACTAATGAGTAATATTATAAAATAATATAAATGGGTTAGTCGAAATAAAATAAGTCAAATTGGTTGCAAATAAAAAAAGAAGAGAAAACTAGTCAATTTATGTTGAATCAGCCTATGATAATACGGTATATTTTAATTTAAGGCATGGGTCATGAATAATTTGAGAAACCCAAAAGCCAGTTTTTGTGTAATTTAATTAAAAACAACTAATTTTGTTAGGTAGCAAAGTTTAATTATACGCATACGTAATTAAGGTGTGTTTTGATCAACATTAGTAGTTGGGAAGATTATGCTGATGTAGTCATTTAAGCAACAAAAAAAAAATTAATCAATTATTCTATGTGTGTATATTATATGTTACATGTCAATTAGTCGAATACTATAACCAAAATAGTCCATTTCAAAAAGGGTCAATGCATTATTTTATAGAGTTAAATACGAATAAATGTTACTATTGTGGTAGTTCATAGAGCAAATCTACCAAACAACATGCATGCATTGTTCTAAGTTGTAACAATCATATTTTGATGAGAACCAAATATATTAGCTCGTGGTTTACTATAAATTCTATGTTCAAACCACTCATGCCATATAAAAAGATAAATAAATCTAGTTGATACTATTTAATAAAAGAAGTAATATGTGATTAACGTGACTGTATAAGAGTATTTAGTGATTCGTATTATCCAAGAGATGTAACAAACTGACACATGCTTTCGAATGCAGCAAGGGTTTTTTTGAGAGTTCGATTATGTTATAATAATATATATTATGTTTGACATAGAATGCTTACATTATGTTATGTTTTGATATGCTATAACTAGATTTTATGTGAATTTTTTCTTAACACTGATATGATATCATGAACTCTCAATTGAGTGTTTTTGTTGTTGTTTCCTCTGTTTGTTTACACTAAAGCAATCAGTGAATCAGGCTTCTTTTTTCTATTAAGCTATCTACGATTTCATTTGCCTACTATTGCTTTTCACGTTACTTTTTATGAAATTCTTCTTTTTTATATCTTGAGATGCTATGATAATTTTACTTAAAGCTCTAAATTTAATGGCTTCCCCTGTTTTCAGCCAAAATCAATGCTTCAAAAGTCAAGTTGTTTGCCATTGTTAGTACACATGAGTTGAATGCAATCTTATCAATTTTATTCCACTTATTGTGGGAAAAAAAGAACAATTGATGCCTTTTTTTTTTCTCTTCTATTATTTTCATTTAAATTTCAAATTCTTAAAAGTAAACAAAATCTTCAACGAATATTTTAAAACATATGAATTAGTGACGAAAACCGTAAACTCGACCCTCTCTTGATCCATTAATGCATATAATGCATTCATTTATGTGAATCAATAACACACGCCTTCATAATTTCGAGCTAACCTCAATTTTATGAATACTTTTTGTAGTTTAAACCGATTAGACCGTATGACCTTTATAATGGGCTTATCATAAGATTATTAAGATTGTGACCAAAGGCCCAAATAGCCCATTAGTTTTGTTTGGTTCCATCGTGTTTTGATCACTTGTTGCTATCAAGTGAGTGAAGTACTGCAAAAAAACTTCGAAAGCACTTAAATTATATTTCAAACACATCGTTTAGTAAGCTTAATATGGAACATCACACCAAAAATAAAATTAACAAAACACTACTAATAAAGAAAAAATTGAATGTAAGAAAACTCACAAGTTTGTTAAATTACAGTATTTAAATTACAGAAATTCACTAATTTGTTTCTGACTTAGCCCGAATCAACAAGCTCTCACATTCTTTGGGTTCCACAACTTTTCTAACCAACCTCCTTCAGCACCATCAAGAACCTTCTTATTCTTCCCTTCCTCGACACTAGAAGCTTCCAGACTCTTCAGCGGAACCAGCTGCGGCTTCTTGCCACCATTCCCAGGTGATGAAGCTTCCACAATCTTTGTCACCATCTCTAACACCTCGCTCATCTTTGGACGCGCCTTTGGGTTCCTAGCAAGGCAAAGGTTGGCTACAACCGCGAGTTTCTGCACTGGCTTGATCATGTACTTCCCCTCGAGCCTCGGATCTACTATGAGCCGGAACCTCCTTGTGTCGGATAAGTAAGGTCTCACCCATTCTAAAAGCTTCTGCTCTCCTTTAGGCTTGTTTCGGTCTAGTGGCCTCCTTCCTGTAATGAGCTCATAGATGAAAACTCCGTAACCCCATACATCGCTTTTCGATGTGAGACGACCGGTTTGGATATACTCTGGAGCTGCGTAACCCATTGTTCCTACTACCTGTTAAACCCCCAAAATTAGAACTTTCTTGATCTTGCAATGATTTTCTATAACCAGTCAAGTGAAAACGTACAGAACTTACATCAGTAGAAACATGGCTTGATCCTGGTGAAGGACCTAAGCGTGCCAAACCGAAATCCGAAAGCTTTGCTTTCCAATTCTCGTCTAGTAGAATGTTGGATGACTTGAAATCGCGGAATATGATCTACAAAAAGTAACATATTTTCGTTAACTGATGAGAGAAATGGATGAAGTGAAAGAAACGGAGGATTTCATGTTCATTACCTGGAAGTCCATTTCTTCATGAAGGTATGTTAAACCTCGAGCTGCGTCTTGTGCTATTCTCAATCTGAGGTCCCAAGTAAGTACTGTTGGTGACCGAGGGGATAAATGGAACTCGACGCTTTGGTTTGGCATATATTCATAAACCAAAAGCCTTTGGATTCCACGTTCATCGTCTTCTGCACAATGGCCCAGCAATTTAACCAAGTTTGAATGTTCGACTACACCGAGAAAGTTTACCTCAGTCACCCATTCTTTATGACCCTGCAAAACCCAAACCATGATATCTAAAGTTACAGCCATTGATGAATGAACACTAACAAATTCTGTGAACAAATATGAAGAAATCTTACCTGCAACCCTCTTTTGCCAAGCTGTTTAACCGCGACTTCGATTTTCTTTGACGGGTCTTCTAAGTTCTTGATCGTTCCCCAGAAGACACAACCAAAACCGCCTTCCCCGATCATACCAGACCTGCTGAAGTTCCTTGTGGCAGATTTAAGATCACCAATGGTGAACTCTCTAAGATTGTTTTCTCTAGCTGACATGCTAGTGTTCGAGTTCCTCCCAGTGGATGATACCGCGCTCGTTCCAGAGACATCCCGGGGACTGAAATCTGAACCGCTTTTGTTTACGTCACTGAAGTTAGACGTTGGTGAAACCGGTTTAGGGCTTCTCTGTTCATCTTTCTTGTCCCCAAGAGGGAATAAGAAGCATTTCATCTTCGCAAAGATGTTAAAACACCTAGGTTCCTCCACTGATAGACACACAAAGATGCACAAATGAATAAGAATGAGCAAGCTTAGTTCATTAGAGCATTTAATGATCACAATGATTGAAAATCTAAACCACTTGACTACACTAGAAGACTCAGAACCAAATTGAAGAACTTTAATTTTAGAATTCGACAAAGAAATCAAAAGCCATTGTTTCACTTGTTAGATTCATTCAAAATATGATCTTTTGAATCCAACTGATCAAAAACAGAGGATCAAATTCTGTAACATCAAGGAACTTGATGAATTTTCGAATCAAATTAGAGATTCAAGAAACCCCCAAATTCTGTAACGAACCCTAAGTTGCAAAATTTATACTAAAGGTTAAACCTTTGTTTCTTCCCTAAACAATAATTTAAAGAAGTATGAATTTCGTGATATAAAGGTAAAGTAAATTGGAGGAAATAACAAACTCACCTTTGAAATCTTTGTGTACAGAAAAGGAAAAAAAAAAAATCAAAACTTTGTGAGAGGTTGAACAGAGTTAAAAAATCACCAAGCGAAGAAGTTTTCTAAAACAAAAAGGAAGAAGGATTGTTGACTTGAAAAGGAAGATGCAAATGTAGAAACTATTTTGAGATGAGCTTAGAACTAAAAGATGGAAGAAGGAAGAAAAGATGACGAAGACTAATAATAATAAGAGGAGGATGAAAAAGGAAGTCAAAGGTTGTTGAGACGACTTCTTTTACTTTTTTTATATTCATGATAATAAATATATATCTAGTGCGACGAAAAAAAACAGATAATTTGGTCAATGAATAATAATTGAAAGGGTAAATAAAAACAACACAAAAATTGTTTTATCTTCGAAAGCAACAATTTAATTTCTTTTTATTGAAAACAAAAAACAGACTTAGATCATTGAAATTTGAAAAAAATCTTAGAAATAGCGCTTTGGTGCGAAACGAAGGGAGTTGTCGGAAAAATTATAGATGTAATGTATATTTTGTAGAAATCGTAGAATATATATGTACATTTTTTGGTAGAAAATTTGAATTACGTTTTGGTAAAAAAAATTACAAAAAATTATGGTATCGTAATGTTTATCAATAAAGCTGTAAATTCATGTTTGGTAGAAAAACTACGTAATCATATTTTCGAAAGAATATTAAAGACGTGCATCTGAAAAGGAGATCCACAATTATAAGATGAGTTGAGTTTTCGAATTCTAATTTTCAAAGAAATCTGTCGTATACTTTTCTCAAAAAATGAGGAATTGCAAAGTCACAAACCTTAGCTAAACATATTTCTTTCATTAATTGGTAAACATATATACTTTTAACAGCTAAAATTAAGGTTTGTTAACTTTTCAAACCAATTCATTATTGACACTTCAAAAAGTACATATCTTCTATAATCCATCATACTAGGAATTAATCCGCAGTACACCGCGGATCAATATTTATTTTTATATATAACAATGGTAATTTTTATAAATTTTTATTTAGTATAAAAGTTATATAATTTAAATTGTTGGTGTTTATAGATTTAATTCGTATAACATATGTAATTTAGTAACTTAGTATTGTAATTACACATTAGAAATGTCAAAGGAGATTAACACTTGTTTTTATATAATAATGTTAATTGTTTTACAGTTTTTAACTCGTCTAAGTATTTGATCTGTGAGCTCTTAAACATTTTTATTAAAATAATTGTTTTATCAAATTAGAATATTTATAATATTAAATTTTTTATCAAGATAAAATATAACTTTTACAACTAATTTTTTTCTTAAAATCCATATCTTATTTGTTAGTTGAGAAATTACAACGAATAAAAATGGTTATTCAACTTCCTTTTTTTTGAATAGAACAATGTTCTTCATCTTCTCGTTTGCCTCCAACGAATTTTAACATCACATCCCTATATAGTTTATACACAAACCAACAAAAAAAAAGTTAATAAACCAAAATCATTATTATTTTGTTTTGGAATGAAAAAAATCAACAAATTAAAAAATTTGTTTATGGTGATGAAAGAGAACTGACCAATATATATAGGCTATAAGTTTAGAGCATTGTCATCTTCATAATACCTCAGTTTCCACAACCACCTCCCTCACATTTTAGATCATTATTAACACCATCAAGTAACAAAAAAAACTCACAAAACATTAGAAAATAAATAAAATAAAAAGAGAGAGAGGGGAAGAGAGTAAATATCATCATGCTTAATGAATAGATGACACATACTTACCTTTATTTATAAAGAGAGGAAGTGTGTCCAACAATTTAAGTTTAACCAAAAAATTTAAACAAAATAATTGATAGCACCATCTTAGTATCTTAAAAAATTAATTATTTATTTTGTATCTAAACGATTTTGGTTATTACATATTAAAATATTTCATATATGGTTGTTAAAATCTACTTAATGTTTGTTTCCAAAAAAAATTAAAATAATTATTTTTAAATATGCATGGATCAGTATAATTTTGCATTAATTATACTAATGCTATAAGATTTAACCATTATTTTAGGTAATTTAAGTTGATAGAGATATGAGAAAATCTCGGAATATCTTTCCAATACTCGATTTGTTATTAGTTCTCATTAATATTTTCGTTTTACATATTAGCATAAATAACAAATTTGATACTTAAGATTTTAATATAATAACCATGTCATTAATCTCATTAATATTTATTGTTTTTCATTATAAGATTATTTTTGTATATGTATATCTATATATTTTTTAAATTTACTTTTAAGTTTTTAAGAAATATTTGATTAATTCCAACTAATAAACATCTCTTATTAATTGAATTTATCATATAAAACAGACTTAAAAATCATGTATCAATTTGTAATTGTACCTTTTTGAAATATAATTTGTATAAATCGCTATCTTTAAAAAATGATAATCTAGTAAAGGTTTTGTGATGGTTTATAAAATTAAATTCATCATATAACTAAATGATATATATTTATTTGATGGTGTGGATAAATTAAAATTAAAATTATTTATATGTTTTATTTATAATTACAAAGATATTTCTACAACAAAAGAAATATTATTTTGGTAACTTCGTAAAAAAAATTTAAAAAAATATTCCCTAATCATGAAATTAAAGATTTTATTAAAGTATTTCATAATTAAATTTAGTTTTTTTCTTAATTAGTTATTAATGATTTTTAGTTATTTTTTGTAATATTCATATTAAATACACGTTGATCTTGGATCCTTTAATTGGATGATCCAATTGAATTTTTCATCAATACCAAATTACCCTTATTAATTTCAAAATTCTTTTTCGAAAGACAATAATTAAGTGGCAGTTGAAGTAATTAAACTAATAATTTTGGATATTTCTTAATTTGTACTTCTCTTTTAATTATAAGAAGATATTGCTATTGCATGTTGGAATTGTGGTTAAAAACAAGAAAAGTTGAAGAATTATATTGCTTTCAGAATAAGAAACTTGTATTAAAACCGTAAAAGTTCTGTTTATTGATATGAACAATCTCTTTGGCCTACGGGCTACATTATTTATAGGTTTAATCTTAACATATTTCTTAAAAGCATAAATAAGTATAAACCAAACAATTTCCTTTAATTAAAAAAAAAAGTAAATGAGACTTTTCTATTAATTTGATTTTCTCACTAACCCATCATCTTCTTTGTTGTGCAGATAATCTCGTGGCTTCATATTCAATTAACATCTTCTTCTTCAAGCTTTTGTTTATCGTTTGGTTGAATCATAGCTTTTATCTCCAGCTCCACGGGTAGTAGATAGTAGTCATTAATGTGTTCTATTGAACAATATATATCTCCAGAAGATGCTGTGAACATCATTCTATATTTGCAACGTATTTGGCATCCCCTGCAGATGGGCCGAGTGAGAGCCCTGTTTAGAACAGTATTGAAATCTTCTCCTTTTATCGTAACTCTTGAACCAGGATTCATATATAACTCCTTCCCAAGTAAACATTCAATATGGAGTGCGATTTCACATTCATTGAACCAATAGATCCTTGAATATCTGGTTGGAATTATTGCTTCCTCACAAAGATCACACCAGCAGTCTTCATATATGACTTCTAAATATGAAAAGCTAAGTATATATTCATCATTCTTGTATCTCACCATATATGGAAGAGTGGCGCAACCAAAACACAAGAAAAAGAGGCATTCTTCACATGTTAACGTGTCAGTTGTTTTATTACAACTCGAACATGTACCAGAAAATAAATTAAAGAACAAGGGATGCTGATGAGAACGATAAGCGTACGGCTCAGATATAGAAGCACATCGTACGTCTAAACTGAAATTGTTACAATCAATATTGTAACACACATATTTGAAACCGCAGGATTCACCCTTACAACAGTGACATAGTTTGATTTGGGTAAAACATGGTTCCAGATTAAGTGAATGAGCATGAACCGCATGTGAAATCACACGGGGAAGATATGCACATTCTTCATGGAGATCATAATCACATTTCGTGCATCTATAAGCTTTAGCATCATTATATAGAGGCAATATGCACACTTGACAATATTTTTCTTCATCGTACCTTATTTTGACATCATCAACTCGCATGGGATGTTCTGGATGACTAAAATGTAGTATAATCCCATCACTTATCTCCTCAAATGATGGCTTAATACTTTCATCGTCTTCTTCTGGTTCTCCTTCAAGCTCCTTTCCGTCCCACATCATTCTACTTGTGTGAAAAATTGTCGCACATCCAGTATGCACAACATAAATGCAGCTCTTTGTCATGCAAGTATATGCCCCATAATTTTCATCAATCTCTTTGCGACAAACACCGCAAGACCTTTCTTCACACGAAAGAGAAGAAACAAAAGAAAGACGATGTTTGTGACGAGATATTTTCATGACTTGTGGTAAGTAGATGCACCATTTATGAACAAAGAAATCGCATTGAATACATACAAACATTAAAGTTTGGTAATTACCCCCACAAACATCACACGTTATATTGAATTGTCTGGGAAAGTAGTATAGGGTATGTTCATGCTTATTTTGATGTTTTATATATGGTGGTTTTGTCGCACAAACTGGATCCAAACTAAAATCACAAATAGAGCAATGGTAAAATAAGTAACCATCTCTTGTGATTTGGCATTCGCAATCAAGTTCAGTGAAAACACCACTTACCTGTATGTAAAGCTGGAGAGGATGTTTAAGATGATAAGGAGATTTAAACATAGAGGGAGACTCGACACATTCTCTGTGGTACCATTTGTCACATTCTGTACAAAAATAGTAGGTTGTACCGATTGTATTACTTCGACAACCCCCACAGGATTCTTCTTCTCTCACAGAGAATTGCATGGTTGCTATAGTTTCTCTGCTGTTGCACCCAATAAGAGGGAGAAGATGGTGAGAATGTGAAGACTCGTCATCTTTGGCATTAGAAATAAAATAGGATTTACCGACTTTGAGACAACATGCCCCATCAATGCTCAAACATTGGCTTTTTAGGTCTTTGGTTCGTATGGCTGGGCATACGAGACGAAAAGAAAGAGAATGGTTGATGGAATCCATAAATGTTATGTGCTGGAAAGAATTTAAATGGTTAAAAATTTTAAGAGACTTGGTCTAGATGATATGATTGCAAATAAGTAGATAACTAGGCTAAGCCATGAAATATATATATATATATTAAAGACGGTGAACCATTGGATGCCAATTTTGAAAAGAAAGCATCCATGCGAAGTATTACAATTTATTTACATTTCAAACTTGATCATGCAAAGTACTAATAGTATGCTTTTCTATTGGTTTTTCGTTCATTTTACGAAACATTTCTTAGTGTAGTCACACTTAGAAAAGATGGCGTTTAGGAAACAAGTATCCTATATTCTTTTCTTTGGTAGTGTCCTTTCTTAACTTTAAGCCTACACTACCATTTTTTATTCGAATTACTTTTTCCAATCCGGTGTAGTTTAGAATGCCTACAATAATAGGTGACTAAATCTTTTACAGTGCGTACAAATTTTGTTACAGAGTAATAGTTGCACATCGTTTACGGAGGATCTGCGAGTCATATATTTTTTTTGAATAGGTTGAAGGTTTTGTGTAATCATAGAAGTACTTGATCGTCCAAAAGATGAAATATGATGCACAAGAAGGAGGTGAACAAGTCACATGGACAATGTATATTCCTCATTGATGGAAATAATTAAACATTAAACGAAAATGTAGACTGATTTAGGAGCTTTGAAAGAAACTTGATCTAGGCTACCATTATGCGCCTTTCTTGACACGATCTTATGGCGCCCATTGATATATCATAGTTTTTACGGTTTTTAACCATGATATAAGTCCTGTTTTAAGAGTTTTTTTGGTGTTTTTGAGTCTCTATCGAGTCATTGTAGGTTCAGGTACGTTTTGGACTCATTTGGAGCATATTGGGATTATTGGAGGCATTTAGCATTCTGTTGCTGAGAAGAGCAACTCGGAGACCACAATGGGTGTTGTTGTCGATCGACACTGCCCCCTAGTGTCGATCGACACCCGTCGCAATCACATGTTGCACACGAGTTTTTAAAGAACTTTTGAAGAATTGCAGAGGGGCCCAGAAGTTTTCTCTAATTGCAAGACAAGTTCTGACGTATTTTAGAGTATAATTAGTTGTTTTATGAGATATCTGGATCTTAAGCATTATTCATTATTTTGAGCTTACAGAGAGCTTTTGGGAGAGAGAGATCAGAACTCATTGTAGAGAGAAGATTTCGAACTCCTTTGTTTCTATTTTTATTCTTAATGCAATCTATTCAATTCAGGATTCGTTTTGCATTGATGATGTCTGAGTAATCCACCTGTTAGATTTAGGATTTTTCTAGGGTTAAGATGAATTGTTAAATTGGATAGATCTGTTAGGGTAATCATATGGTTCTTCATCTAGGTTGAGATTAATGCTAGTTCTAAACTGATCACCTGGAATTTAGATCATAGGATAATTGGTAGACACGAAAGTGTTATCAATTCCCTGAATTAAACCTTGATGAGCAAAATACCTATCTGCAAAGAAATTTGGTTTAGAGATTTTGTGAACATATCAAACCTGAAATTAATGCATGTTTTTAATTGTTGAATTCGCAAAGAAATTGGGATTCACTGTTTTAGACATAGATAATCTCTGCAACGAAAGTTTATTGGTTTTAATTCTGTGTTTTGAGTTCAAGAACGTTTCTTAACCAAATCCCTATTATGTTTATCTGTTTAACAATTCTGATTGCCTGAAGAATTTCCCTAAGTCTAGCATTTTCCATATTGAATTCATAACTTTTACTTTTGCTTGCTTGTTTTACATTTCGTTATTTAGTAGTTAGCTAAAATCCAAATCTCTAATCTATTGTGTAAACATTAGTCTCTGTGGATTCGACCCCTAAGTACTACAGTGATCTCTTAATTTGAGAGAGTAGCTCTACGGTAAATTTGAGTATTATCACCCATTTGGTTTTATACACAAGTGAGTTTTTTAGTGAAGCTACACAGTGAAATATCGGACGATGAAATTAACCATAATGAACCTTCGTCAAGAGCATGGGACAATACACAACATTAGTAAGTAGATTATGAGAAATTATGTAGGTTTGTGGTTATAATTAAATTTCACGTGTAATAGCAGGAATTTTATATCAAACGGTTAGGAATAGATCTAATTTTCTCCTTTTTATCACAACTTGAATAAAATGTGTCTCCTTTTTATAAATAAAAAAAATCTTCATAATTTTAGTTTTTCACTAAATAATTTCTGCTTTAATAAAATAACACAGAGTTATATAAACCACATGACTTACATGAGTATACAAGGACTCTTTAACTTAAAACCAATTGAAAATGAATAGAATGGTATCATTTATATTTTATTTGATGGCAACTAAATCTTTTATATATTAAAAGGGTGCTCATTTGGTTTTATATTTTATTTATATTTTATTTTATGGCGCCCATTTGGTTTTATACACAAGTTAGTTTTTAAGTGAAGCTACGCAATGAAATATGGAACGATGAAATTAACCATAATGAACCTTCATCAAAAGCATGGGACAATACACAACATTAGTAAGTAGATTATGAGAAATTATGTAGGTTTGTGGTTACAATTAAATTTCACTTGTAATAGCAGAAATTTTATATCAAACGGTTAGAAATGGATCTAATTTTCTCTTTTTTATCACAACTTGAATAAAATGTTTCTACTTTTTATAAATAAAAGAAAATCTTTATAATTTTAATTTTTCACTAAAGAATTTCTGCAATAGTAAAATAACACAGTTATATGAACCACATGATTTACATGAGTATACAAGGACTCTTTAACTTAAAACAAATTGAAAATGAATAGAATGGTATCATTTATATTTTATTTGATGGCAACTAGATCTTTTATATATTAAATTTATGTTCTATATTAGTGTTAGGGACCAATAGATCCATAAATTATATTGGATTTGAAAACAAGAAAAATAAACGAAAAAGTGATTATACCACTAACCGACCACTGTTAATTGTGTATAAATAAATAAACAGAGAGAGATGCATCATTTACGGTCTGTGTATATACAGGCGCACACACACATATATGTTATCTCTCTAAATGCCCAATAGTTGAGTGCCAATGTGCATGCCATGCCGATAAAGAGTGTTTTGTGTTCATGAAAATTTAAAGAAATAAAATGAATCAATGATTAAAGCGAAACCGTCCATTGGGGGAGCTAGGGAAGATGCATGTTCGTATGATTTCGTATGTCTAAGTACAGCTTGGCCGTAGTTGACACCCCAAAAACAAATTACATATATTATTCTTTTCATTTCTAAGTAAATGTTATATGATGAAGGGTCGTCTTGCGCTCCACGAAACTTGTCTCTAACCACACAAAACAAACTTTGACAATGTATATCCCCATATAATTTGAATTTTGGGTTCAGTCTCCACATAAGCGAAATGCTTTCCGTCTAATTTATCATTAAATCAGATTAAACTCGTATTTAAACCGAAAATTTGAACATAATTCGATTTTACCCAGATTCAGACCCGGTTTCATCCCTCAAAACATCGCTTATAAAATTAGGATTCACGATTGACAAACTACATCCATAACATTAGTTGAAACTGAAATGAGTTTTGAAGTACCACAAAAGACAAAGCCGAAAGCATCACATGATAGTCTTATATTACAGGAATCGATTCACTTCTCAGGAGGCAAAAGGAAAACAGAGAAGCTCTTCTAATATAAGGTAAAAAATTACTACCTAATCCAATTGCTAACTAGAAAATTGCTACGCTTGATCCACTTGAGACATTGCCTGTGTAGATTGACTAGAAGAAGCTTCACCATGACACTGAAAATGACACTAAAATTGGACCAAAAAAAAATTTGGATTTATCTCAAAATTACAAATCATGTACTGTAGCCCATGCTATTAGAGTTTGAATATTTTACCTCATTGCAACATGAGAATCGAGGCCCTTCCTTGAACCAAACGATATCTCCTTCCCTGAATCAACCTAACAATCAATATCTAAATTGAAACCACACAAACCCTAAATTTTTGCCTTTCTCGATTTTGCCTTTGGTATTGGGGGTATTGAGTTATGTTTAGATTATTGGTTTAGTTATTACTTACGATTTTAATCCGGTTTAGTGACAGATTAGACGGAAAGCGTTTGGATCTTGTCCCGAAGAGGGAATAAGAACTCATCTTCGCAAAGATGTTAAAACACCTAGGTTCCTCCACTGATAGACACACAAAGATGCACAAATGAATAAGAATGAGCAAGCTTAGTTCATTAGAGCATTTAATGATCACAATGATTGAAAATCTAAACCACTTGACTACACTAGAAGACTCAGAACCAAATTGAAGTACTTTAATTTTAGAATTCGACAAAGAAATCAAATGCCACTGTTTCACTTGTTAGATTCATTCAAAATATGATCTTTTGAATCCAACTGATCAAAAACAGAGGATCAAATTCTGTAACATCAAGGAACTTGATGAATTTTCGAATCAAATTAGAGATTCAAGAAACCCCCAAATTCTGTAACGAACCCTAAATTTATGCAAGTTAGGCCAAGAAACATTCTTGGCTTTAAGTTGCAAAATTTATACTAAAGATTAAACCTTTCTTTCTTCCCTAAACAAGAATTGCAAGAAGTACGAATTTCGTGATAGAAAGGTAAAGTAACTTGGAGGAAATTACAAACTCACCTATAAGATCTTTGTGTACAGACAAAAAAAATCAAAACTTTGTGAAACGTTGAACAGAGTTACAAAAATCACCAAGCGAAGGAGTTTTTGATAACACAAAAAAGAAAGAAAGATTTGTTGACTTGAAAAGGAAGATACAAATGTTGAAGAAGCATATGACATGAACTTTAGAACAAAAAGAAGGAAGAAGGAAGAAAAGATGACGAAGACTAATTATTAAGAGGAAGATGAAAAAGGAAGTCAAAGGTTGTTGAGAGGACTTTATATATATTTTAAATACGAAGAAAAAAAAAAGACAATTTGGTGATTGGTTAATTATGCTACAAACTTATATCATTGAAATTTGAAAAATGTTTGAAATCGCGTACAAGTGCTAAATGAAGGGAGTTATCGAGAACATTACGGATGTAATGTGTATTTTGGAGAACCCGTAAAATAGTCTTTTTCTGGTAAAAAAAATATTGAATTATGTTTGAGTAAAAAAATTACAAAATTTTATTTTTGGTAAAAATACATTTTTAAAATAAAATTGTGGTGTCGCAATATTTATTATTAAAGCTGTAAATATATTTTGGTGAAAAAAATAAATAATCATATTTATATAAAAAAAAAAAAAAATCAAAGACGTGCATTTGAATAGGAGATCCACGATTATAAAATCGAGTTGAGTTTTTGAATTCTAATTTTCAAAAACCTGTCGTATACTTTTCTCAAAAGTGAGGAATCGCAAAGTCACAAACTTTAGTTATTTTCAACATGTAAGATTACGGTTGGTTAACTTTTCAAGCCAACTAATCCATCATTTAGTGGTATTGGATGTTGGAAATGTGGTTAAAAACAAAATATGTTGAATTGCTCTCATAATAAGAATTTTTATTAAAACCGTAAAAACAGTTGTTATAGATTTAATCTTTAACATATTTCTTAAAAAGTAAATGAGACTTTTTATTTCTTTGATTTTCTCACGAGTTATCTTCTTTTTCTTGTGCAGATCAAACTCGTGGCTTCATTTTCAATTGACATCTCCTTCTTCAAGCTTTTGTTTTTCTTTTGGTTGAATCAAAGCTTCTGGTGGGATTCGAGCCCGGTGGGCCTATTATAAATAAAAGTGTTCTAATGAACAATATATGTCTCCATAAGATGATATGAACATCATTTTATATAAGCAACGTCTTTGGCATCGCTTGCAGATGGGTCGAGTGAGAGCAGTGTTTTGAACAATATTGAACTTCTCTCCTTGTACCGTGACTCTTGAACCAGGATTCATATGTGAATTCTTCCCAAGTATACATTCCATATGGAGCGCGACTTCACATTCATTGCATCTATAGAATATGTTGGTTCCTTTATAATTGGTTGGAATTATTGCTTCCTCACAAAGATCGCAAGAAAGATCGGCCGACGACGAGCAGTCTCCATAACTAAATTCTTTATATGAAAGGGGTGAGTAAATGTTCATCATTCTTCTATCTCACCTTATATGGAAGACAGGCGCAACAAAAACACAAGGTAAAAGAGCATTCATCACATGTTAACGTGTCTTTTTCTACATTCTTGCAAATCGAACACATATCATATGATGAATTAACGAACACGGGATGCCTATAAGAATGATGATCGTACGGCTCAGATATAGAAGCGCATCGTACGTCTATACTGAAATTGCTACAGTCAATATTGTGACACACATATTTGAAACCGAAGGACCTACTCCAACAACACTGACATTGTTCGATTTGGGTACAACATGGTTCCAGATCAAGTGAATGGGGATGAACCGCATGTTGTTTCACACGAGGAAGATATGCACATTCTTCATGGAGCACGTAATCACATTTCATACATGTATACGCTTTATCATCATATAGAGGAACTATGCATGCTTGACAATATTTTTCTTCATCGTACAATATTTTGAGATCTTCATCAAGTCGCATGGGATGTTCTGAATGGCTAAAATGTAGTATAATCCCATCACTTATCTCCTCAAACGACGGCTTAATGATTTCGTCCTTTTCTTCTGGTTCTCCTTCAAGCTCTTTTTCGTCCCATATTAATCCCCTATCTAGCCCTGCAGCTGTCGCACATCCAGTATGCACAACATAAATGCAGCCCTTTGTCATGCAAGTATATGTCCCATAATTTTCGTTGAGCTTTTTGCGACAAACACCGCAGGCCCATTTTTTAGATGAAAGAGAAGAAGCAAAAGAAAGACGGTGTTGGTGACGAGATATTTTTATGACTTGTGGTACGTAGATGCACTCTCTATGAACAACGAAATCGCAATGAAGACATACGAAGATGAAATACTTGTCATTAACATCTCCACAAACATCACACATTATATTGAATTTTCTGGGAAAGTAGTAAAGTGTATGCTCATGCCTTTTTTGATGGTTCATAAATGGCGGTTCTGTCGCACAAACCGGATCTAAACGAAAATCACAAATAGAGCAAGAGTAAAATAAGCTTCCAGAGCTTATGATACCCAAACGGCATTGACCACTACAAGAAAACACGCTATAACCGACGGGCATAACCGTCAGTTTTCCGTCAGAAACACACTATAACCGCCGGTCAATTGACGGATGTGCCCGTCGGTTCTAGAGCGTTGGTAAAAATAGTCCGTCGGTAATTCGTCGGTAACTACAGACGGATTACCGACGGAAAACCGAGGGGTTAATAACCGACGACTTTACCGACGAAAAATATTTTCGGATGGATTACCGATGGAATTGCAGAAACAAAAATCTCCGTCAAAACCGACGGAAAAACCGACGGATTTTCGAAAAACTCCGTCATAACCGACGGAGTTACCGACGGAATTGACGATTCAAGAATCCTAAAATCTCCGTCATAACCGACGGAATGGAAAAACCAACGGCGTTACTGACTGATTTTAGGAGTCAAACTATGTAAAATCTCCGTCATAACCGATAGATTTACCGACGGATTACTGACGGACTTTAATATTTTCAATTAAAAATAATTTTTTATATATTTAAATTTACTGAAATAACGGATTACTGACGGACTTTAATATTTTCAATTAAAAATGATTTTTTCATATATTTAAATTTACTGAAATAATTTAAATTGATTTAAAAAATTTTGGGTAAAAATGCATAAAAATTATAATTCTGAATTTAATAATATTATTTTAAAAAACTAAAAACTAGAAATTGTTCGAAATTAAAAAATAATAATTAGAAAACAGCGGACGACGCCAACTACGGATTCTTCGACCGCATCTCTCGCATGAACGCTGCTAGCTCCTCATCTCTCTTCTTGTACTCCTCATCCCTCCTCTTGTTCTTGGCTTTTTGTTCTTCCATTTCTTTCTCCAAAGCCGCAATTCGCTCATCCTTCTCTTGCATAACTCTTTGGAAATCGGGAGTGGACGCATACGAGAAACCCGAGGTACGAGATGAGGAAGATCTTTGGGATAGATTTCCTAACTCAAAAATCCGTCCTTTGGTTTTGTGAGTTTCCTACAAGTGAAATAACAAAATTTAATTCAACAATCGAAGACAGAACATATGGAAATAATGTTTTTAAAAAATATTACCTCGTAAACAATCTCGTTCACCTTCTCTCGCCCCAATTCAACGGTAGACTCCGATCCATCAAGAGATTGTACAACAGGTTGGAAAAGACGCTCCTCCTCCGTCCTCTTCCTCGATGATTCGATGACCAACTTTGCTCGACCATCTTGTATTTGCTTGGTCTTTTTGTTGGTGTGCGTATCCTCCATCAAAGTAAGATGGTCGGGTACGACACCATCTCTAGCAGCCAAATGAACCAAACCAAAAATTGTTTGCTAATGTTGAATTTAAAAATTAAATGAAAGTTAAAAAAATTTAAAACTTACTAATTGGCGTTGTCGAGTAGAGAAACTCGTCGGACCCACGTTGTGTTTAGCGATGCCCAACCCGCCGCGGTCGCTTAACCTGTTCTTAGAGTTCTGTGATGCAACAGAAGCCGTCTCTGGTTCGCTCCAATAGCGAACCAAACACTTGAAGACTTCGTCGTTCGCCCCTTTTGGCATCTTCCCTTTCTTCCACCTTCGCTTCCACTCGTTCAGAGTTCTAGCGTATTGTAAAGCGGCCACCGTCTTGAACTCTTTTCGAACCTCGTTGGTGAAGTCCGGAAGCCACGTGAAATCTTGCTACAAAATACCAAAAAATTGCATTAGTAAAAAATCAAGTATTAAAAGTAAAATAATGTTAAATGTTTACCGCAAACTGCTTGAACCACATTTCCTGCTCGTCCGAACGCATCGAAGAAAACTTCGGATATGGAGTTTTGAGGATTCCATGCATCATCCGCAAAATCGATTTTGTGATGCCGTTATGAGAATCCCCAAACCTACAATTAAAAGAATAAGAATATCATTAAAGTGAATTAATTTAAAAATTAAAACAATTTAAAAAAGTTTAAAAAAACACAAACCATGTCGTGTTTGGCGGCTGAAGCGGATGTAACACTGGGAGTCGTTCTCGTCCGGGTTGAGAGACGAAATCTTCAATGCTCATCTCCATGGGAACATCTGACGCTTGTGAATCTGGGATGGGGGTACCACCGGACCGAGAACCATTCGCGTCTCCGGTAGAACGGGCGGACGAGTGTTCACGGTAATTACCGTAGTTCCTACAAAACAAAAAAATGTTAGATACGATATTAAAATAAAAAACTAAACAAAATATGATAATGTGAATTATAATTCTTAAATGCATTAAAAATTATATTTGAAAAATGTATAAAACAAAAATTATATCAAAAAAAAAAATTCTAAAAATTCTTTTAATTAAATTTTTAAAATATGACAATATTTTCAAACAATTTAAAAATATGATAAAGTTTGAAAATATTTTAAAATCTATCATAAAATGTAAAAATTAAAAATTTCGTAATATTCAAATAATGTGAAATATGATAATATTATTCATGAAATTAAAAATATGAAAATATTATTAAAAATAAATTATAACTTAATAAAATTTTAACATTTAATAAAATTAGTAACACAAATCCTACTAAATTTATTCTAACACAAACCCTAATCTAACACAAAAAAAAACTCAACAATTTCAAACTAATTCTAACAAATTCTAACAATTTCTAACTAATTCTAACAATTTCTAACACAAAAATTTCTAACAATTTCTAACTAATATAGATTCCATACGTATTCTAACAACCAAATCTAACCAATTCTAAAAAAATCCTATCATAAAAATCTAACAAAAACTTTATGAAACCAAAATCAAAAAATTAAACTTACGCCATTATAAGTCGCCGGATTTGGGAGAAGCAAGGAAGGGGGAGAGGACGCCGGAGGGTAAATCGGTCGCCGGAGGGGAAAAGCTGCCGGAAGAGGGAGCATTCGCCGGAGAGAGAGAAGAAGAAACAAAATGAAATAGAGAAGAAGAAAAGGCTTTTGGGTTATAATTATGACTTTACTGACGGCATAACCGACGGAATTTTTGTCGGTTTTCACTAAAAATGAATTGCCGCATTTTCCCAAAATCAATTCGCGGGAAAAATTTCGGTAATCCATTGCAAATAACCGACGGATTACCGACAGCATTCATAAATTGCATGTGTTATTATTAGCTGGTCAACGTTTTATGAGAAATCCCTAAACCGTCGGTAATCCGTTGGAAATAACCAATGGATTAGGGTATTGAACTCTAAATTACATGACTAATCATGGAAAATATGTATATAATCTCTATAATACATTGAACATGAAATATGAGAATAAACATAATGTATTTGTAAGCACATTTTATAAAATACATAATGTGAAATACCAAAGGCTAATACTTATCCATAAGTTATAATAACACATCATAAGTACTTTGGTTAAATCAATAGTTGAATTTCATCAAACACATATTTGAAAGGCTTTTGGTAAAGAAATTAGTGTGTTAGTGATTAAAAACTAATCTTAAATACATCGCTTATCTAAAAAATGCGTTACGAACCGGAATTGATAATCTATACCCTAAATCATCGGTTATCCGTAGGTAATCCGTTGGAAATTACCTACGGATTACCGAAGGATTAGATATTTTGATCATACATACTCTGAAACATTTAAAACAGACGAAAATTCTTAATCCGTTGGAAATTACCAACGGATTACCGACGGAAATAAAAAAAGTAATACTTAATTATTTAACTTTTAAATAATTATGTATACTATGAATATTAAAAAGAAAATAAAATAATAATAATAACTTCAAATTATGAAATTATGAAAGTGATTTAAGTTTCTAAAAAATTAAAATACAAATAAAAACGTTAAATTATGAAATTATTTAAAGGTTCAAAAAAAAAATATATCAAACGTCTACTCTGAATCAGAAGAGTAGTCGGACGAAATAGAATCTGAATTATCTTCCTCAAATTCTCCATGTGCTTTCTTTGATGTTCCATAACATCAAAGAAAGATGGCGGAAAAATCTTCACAAGATTGCATATAATCATTGGTATATTTTCTTCCAAGTTGCGAATACCGTCAACTGTGAGTGTCCTCGAGCATAAATCCCAAAAAAAAACGCACCAACACCTGTAATTGAAATAAGAACATATATGAATATGATACCTCATTTAATTAAATTTCTAACCAAAATAGTATGAAATAAGAAATTTACCTACAATTGTTTGGTGGACATTTGGTCCCAAGAGATACTCAAAGGCAAATGGGAGAAGGCGCTGCATCACAACATGACAATCATGACTCTTCATTCCAGTAAATTTCCCTTCATGCATATCAACACAATTACGTAAATTAGATGCGTAGCCGTCAGGAAATTTAACATCGTGGATAATCCAGTTGAAAAACGCTTCCTTCTTGCGCGTGTCTAATCGAAACGTCGGGATTAGACATCTACCATTTTCAAGTACATGAAGTTGATCCCGATCACAAATATCTGGCAGATCTAATCTAGACTTCAGATTATCTTTTGTCTTTCCTTGGACATTTAGAACAGTGTTCATGAGGTTGTCGAAGACATTCTTCTCGATCATCAAGATTATGTCTTAACAAAAGGTCTTTCCAATACGGCAAATCCCAAAAAATACTCTTTTGTGCCAATTGTGATTGATGCCAGCACCGTAAACAGCATCATGTCCATTACCACCACAATCAGGAGTTCTCTCTGCTCCAAAATCTCTTAACTGTTCCAGTAAACTATGTCCATCGACCTCAGGAGGTGGTGCATCAACCACTTGCTTATTCTTGGTAAACATTGTCCTCGTACGACGGTAAGGATGACGAGCATGTAGAAATCTTCTATGACAGTCAAACCAACTCGTCTTACGTCCATGCCTCAATTCGAACGCATCTGTGTTATCTTGACAGTACGGACATGATAACCTTCCATGAGTTGTCCATCCAGATAGCATCCCATAAGCTGGAAAGTCACTAATAGTCCACATAAGTACAGCACGAATCTGAAAATTCTGCTGGGTTGATACATCATATGCGTTAACACCATGCTCCCATAACATTTGCAACTCATAAACCAATGGCTGGAGGAACACATCAAGAGATCTCTTTGGATGATTTGGACCGGGAACAAGAATAGAAAGCAACAGAAACTCTCGACGCATGCATAAAGATGGCGGCAAGTTATAAGGTATTACGATTACTGGCCACAACGAATATTGCCTTCCATGCTTTCCAAATGGGTTGAAACCATCTGTACATAATCCTAGGTACACGTTACGTCGCTCATACACAAAATCCGGATACATAGATTGGAAATGTCTCCATGCTTCCGCATCTGAAGGATGTGTAATCTCTCTGTCTGATCTATGATCTGCATGCCATCTCATTGGACCCGCCGTACGTTCAGATTGATATAACCGCTTTAACCTTGCAGTTAACGGTAAATACCACATCCGTTTATGAGGAATTGGAACCCTACCGCCTGTTTCTTGATATCTTGGTTTACGACAAAATCGACATCTTGTCTGATTTTCATCTTCTCTCCAATAAATCATGCAATTATCTTCGCATACATCTATCATCTGATACGGCAAACCAAGACCGGCAACCAACTTCTGAATTTCGTAGTATGTACCCAGAAAATGATTATCTTCACGCAAGATGTCTTTCACAAAATCCGTTATCGCATCCACACAATCCTCAGCCAAATTGTAGTCTGTCTTTATGGTCATCAATCTGCTTGCAGATGATAAAGCCGAATGACCTGCTCTACAACCTTCGTATAGCGGCTGCTTAGCTGCGTCCAACATTGAAAAAAACTTTTGTGCTTCTGCATTAGGTTCCTCTAATCTATCAACATTATCACCCATCGACTGCATATTTTCCCTATATGCATTATTCACCATCTGAACAGTACCTACACCATAATCTACTTCCGTTCTAAGTTCCTCTACAGTATCAGCAACATATGGTTCGCTACCTCTAGAATACTCCGGTCTTTCACCATGGAGAAACCAAATCTTATAACCAGGCATAAAACCATTGGAATGTAGGTGACCCCATACTAAATCAATCCTAATATTGTGAGAATTCCGACAAATCGAACATGGACATTTCAACTTACGGGTTTTTATTGCGCTCGGTTGTTGACAAGCCAAATCCATGAACTCGCCTACACCACGTGCGTACTCATCTCTCAGTTCATTCGACTTTGGATCGAACATAGGTTCATCCATCCACGATAGAAAATAATTATAAGAAGCCATTTTCCGTGAGTGAGTATGTGTGAGATGATGATAATGAGTGGGTTTGGGTATTTATAGAGAAAATAAATCTCATATCCGTCAGTAATCCGTTGGTTATTTTGAATTTTCAAACGGTAATAAAACGGCTACATTAACGTATATAAATCTGTCGGTAATCCGTCGGAGAATCAGACATAATTACCGACGGCAGTCAATCCGTTGGTAATATGTAGGCGTTACCGACGGTATTACCGACGGGCATCTATCCGTCGGTAAATAACCGACGCGAAACCGACGGATTGCTCCCAAAGTTTTTCCGTCAAAAAGGGTCAGTTTTCCGTCGGTGTTTACCGACGGATTGATGCCCGTCGGTAATACCGTCGGTTCCTTCCCTGTTTTCTTGTAGTGGACATTCTAGCGTAAGGGCATCTCCACTTACGTATACGTGAAGCTGGAGAAAATGTTTAGGATGATAAGGAGATTTAAACACAGAGGGAGACTCGACACATTCTCTATGGTACCATTTGTCACATTCAGTACAAAAGTAGTAGGTTGTACCGATTGTATTAGTTCGACAACCCCCACATCCTTCTTCTATCACAGAGATTTGTATGTTTGCTACAGTTTATCTATTGTTGCACCCAATAAGAGGGAGAAGATGGTGAGAATGTGAAGACTCGTCATCTTTGGCATTAGAAATATAATAGGAATTATCGACTATGAGACAATCTGCCCCATCAATCATGCAACATTGGCTTTTTAGGTTTGTGGTTCGTACGGCAGGGCATACGAGACGAGAAGGAAGAGAATGGTTGATGGAATCCATAAATGTTATGTGCTGGAAAGAATTTAAATGGTTAGAAATTTTGAGAGACTTGGTCCAGATGATATGATTGCAAATAAGTAGATAACTAGGCTAAGCCATGAAATATATATATATTAAAGACGGTGAACCATTGGATCACCCCAAGTATTACAATTTATTTACATTTCAAACTTGATCACACAAAGTACTAATAGTATGCTTTTCTATTGGTTTTTCGTTCATTTTACGAAATATTTCTTAGTGTAGTCACACTTAGAAAAGATGGCGTTTAGGAAACAAGTATCCTATATTCTTTTCTTTGGTAGTGTCCTTTCTTAACTTTAAGCCTACACTACCATTTTTTATTCGAATTACTTTTTCCAATCCGGTGTAGTTTAGAATGCCTACAATAATAGGTGACTAAATCTTTTACAGTGCGTACAAATTTTGTTACAGAGTAATAGTTGCACATCGTTTACGGAGGATCTGCGAATCGTATATTTTTTGAATATGTTGAAGGTTTTGTGTAATCATAGAAGTACTTGATCGTCCAAAAGATGAAATATGATGCACAAGAAGGAGGTGAACAAGTCACATGGACAATGTATAATCCTCATTGATGGAAATAATTAAACATTAAACGAAAATGTAGACTGATTTAGGAGCTTTGAAAGAAACTTGATCTAGGCTACCATTATGCGCCTTTCTTGACAACGTCTTATGGCACCCATTTGGTTTTATATACAAGTGAGTTTTTAGTAAAGCTACACAGTGAAATATCGGACGATGAAATTAACCATAAAGAACCTTCGTCAAAAGCATGGGACAATACACAACATTAGTAAGTAGATTATGAGAAATTATGTAGGTTTCTGGTTACAATTAAATTTCACGTGTAATAGCAGAAATTTTATATCAAACGGTTAGGAATGGATCTAATTTTCTGATCCAAAGGCTAATAATCTCTCGTTTCCTTAAAGAGAGACACTGAAGCAATGGGATGAAGCACCTGCCTGTCTCTGTGGGGGGATGAACCGGTCGTCTCGGAATCTCCAACACAAACAAAAATAGAATAAAAATAAGAAAAACTTAATACCTTCACTTAAAAAAATATTCTGGTACCACTCAATTGTACTCGAATCATATACTCATGAGGATAACAAAAACTATAGACTAATATGTGAATAAGTCGTCGAAATTTAACATCTGAAGCGTATCTATCTTGGACTTCTTATCAACTGCATCTAAAAGGTTTTCACATGTCGAATACAATTTTAATTTTTATTGGTAGTAAAAACGTCAATGAAACAATATACATATTCTTTTGTGAGTCTATAATATGAATTTCAAAACATAGCTAATTATTAATTAGTAATTTAGTATAATGATTCATGTCACTTATGTAGTATATTAGATCTGCTTTCAATTTTGATATAGGATTCCAAAGTTTTTTATATAACAATAATGAAAATGACTACTAGACTAATCAACTCTGGTCTAACTTTTTTTACTTAACAAGAAAGTATCGATCAACAAGTATCATAGTCATAGAATGATACATTTGTCACTCAAGATTTTTAGTATAAAAGATCAAACAATTGCTTTCTTGATAAGGTAATCGAAGTTCTAATTGGAAAAAAAAAGAAAAAAAGTTAAGCACACTTTGCCATAGTGACTTTGGTCATACGGTATGTACTATAAACTTACATATATACGTACATGTATACAATGTTAAATATGTTTAACGTCTTTGTCCGTAAAAAAAATAATGTTTATGCGCAAGTGTAAGATATCCACTATTTTAATTTCTTACAAAACATATGGTCGACCACCAAGACATAATATTGAATCCCCAATGAATATAAAGAATATATAATGGTTGACAGCATTTTAGCACAATTAGAACATGCTTACGTATGATGGCATGATGAATACAATACTAGGTGTACGTTAAGATTTTGGTAAGCACCAGTGACACATCACAATGATGATGAAATCCAGCATTAAAATCGGTTTATATTAGATAAACTAATCAGTTTAATTATTGATGATATTTTTTAAAAAGTATTTTGATTTTGGTAAATCACCAGTGAAAGATCACAATGGATATATCCAGCATAACAAATCAGTTCGGATTAGATAATTTTGTACTTTATGTAAAATTTGTGAGTTACATATCGCGATGTTATGGTACGTAAGTGGAATTGCACTTTGTCCAAGAATCTTATCCCTTTTCTCATCAAATCTTATCTTTCTCCAACATTTGATCAAACCGTGGGACCCTCTATTTTCACAACTTGAATAAAATGTGTCTCCTTTTTTAAAAAAAAAAAAAAAAAAAAAAAAAAAAAAAAAAAAAAAATCTTTATAATTTTTGTTCTTCACTAAAAAATTTCTGCTTTAGTAAAATAACACAGAGTTATATGAACCACATGACTTACATGAGTATACATGCATGGACTCTTTAACTTAAAATCAATTGAAAATGAATAGAATGGTATCATTTATATTTTATTTGTTGGCAACTAGATCTTTTATATATTAAATTTATGTTCTATATTAGTGTTAGGGACCAACAGATCCATAAATTATATTGGATTTGAAAACAAGAAAAATAAACGAAAAATAACCTAAAGTGATTCTACCACTAACCGACCACTGTTAATTGTGTATAAATAAATAAACAGAGAGATACATCATTTACGGTCTGTGTATATACAGGCGCACACACACATATATGTTATCTCTAAATGCCCAATAGTTGAGTGTCAATGTGCATGCCATGCCGATAAAGAGTGTTTTGTGTTCATGAAAATTTAAAGAAATAAAATGAATCAATGATTAAAGCGAAAGCGCCCGTTGGGGGAGCTAAGGAAGATGCATGTTCGTACGATTTCGTATGTCTAAGTACAGCTTGGCTCTAGTTGACCCCCTAAAAAAAATTACATATATTATTCTTTTCATTTCTAAGTAAATGTCATACGATGAATAAAGACATATCTTATTTTCAAAAACAAATTGATAATGACGTTCCCAATATTTAATTAATATATTTTCTTGGTAATTTATGTATTGAATGGAATGTATTGTTTTTCATGATAAGTAATGTAGATCATGTATTATTTGTAAAGACGACATGGTCCAAAAAGATCATTACCCATACCTATTCATCCATATATAGTATACATACATTAAATAGATATATAGTGGACCTATGTTTGTGACTTTTGTGTATAAATACACACGTACGACACTAGTACTTCTCTACATTTTATCTCACACTAAACCCCAAAAACGTCTCTCTCTTTCTCTCTCTCATCTCTCTCATAAACATCATGAAGAAGAGCAAGCTGATCACAAAGGCATGGAAGCAAATGTCAAGCAGAGTTGCCAAACACCGCGCCGCCACTAAGGATCAATATCATATACCACATGACGTACCAAAGGGACACCTAGTGGTGTACGTAGGTAAAGAAGAGGAAAGTTACAAGAGGTTCGTTATAAAGATCACGTTGCTTCACGATCCCATCTTCAGGGCTTTGCTCGATCAATCAAAAGACGAAGCTTACGACGATTTCACTTCCGGAGATTCCAAGCTTTGTATTCCTTGTGACGAAACTCTCTTTCTCGAGGTCCTCCGTTGCGCTTCTCCTCGTTATTCTTGATGAGTCTTTGATTCGAGAAGAGGGTTCTACTTCTAACGTCTAGAAAAACGGGACTAACCAAGGAAGGCGAATGAGCAATACTAGAGGGTTTTTGATATTGTGAGAGGATCCATTTGAGGTGTATGTAGAATTAATGAAGAGTGTTGTGAAACAAGCCATTGTTAGGTATTAGCTGATAGAAGATATAATCTTCTCATCGAAGCCTTCATTGATTTAACATGACTTGTCTAAACCTATGGTGGTAATATCAAATTATCAAATAATTATGATAATAAAATGGTAAAAAGTGCACTCAAGCAATAATCGTGGGAGTTTGTTGAATCAAAGGTTGTTTTATTTGGAAGATATCACAAAATTGAGGATGCCCCAATAGTTTAGTTAAAGTCCGGCTTCTCAGGGTAAGTGCAGCCAGATCTTTGGATCACCACGTTCGAAGCATAGCATCCAGCCTTCACGCATTCCTCAATCGATTTCTCTTTCACCAACTGTGACATGAATCCTCCCACAAATGCATCACCTGTAAGAGAGATCAACAAAGATAGGGGTTAATTTATCGGTATTGGTTCTGTCTATGACACAAAGAGGCAAATGTTTTGTATCAATATTGACGAGAAAGTTCCTTGAAACGCTAAAGGATCAGCCTATTTTATGATCATGTCAGTTTCTGTCTTGTAAAAGAAGCCTAAAGTTGAATGTAGGTTTGGTTACAACCCATATTTTGATTATAAAATGAGTACCTGCACCGTTGGTGTCAACCAGCTTCTCCTTTGGGAGAGGGATTACTGGATACTTCTTCACCTTTCCATCTTCAGCAACAACCACTGGATCTGCGCCCTATGTAATCACAGTGGTCCTCTTGTATGTTCCTGTGGCCTTGGGAAGCTGTGAAATCTTGATGGCTATTTGTTCGACATCTTCGGTCTATATATAGAAACATATTATTGGTTAATTATTATCTCTGTTATACAAAACAGAAAAGCCTGCTGAAATTAAGTCGTGCAAGAGAAAATTCTTACCTCCCAGCCGTGAACCCTGGAGAAGGTTCTTGCCTCTGTCTCATTTCCAAAAACGAAGTCCATGTATCTGTACGAGCAATGTAGGGTGCTTTTCAGTACACTTACGCAATCATAAAATCCGTAATGGATAAAAAGATAAGGGATGGCTTACGGCAAGAACTTCTCCTGCACATCTTTGAAGAATTCACAGATGAATGGAGCAGAAAGGTTCATTGTGAACACCTGAAGGATAGGTGAATAAGTCGGGGCTGTTAATACAAGAGGCAGTTGTAACCAAATAAAAGATTCTGCTGAAACAGGGTCTCTCATGGAATGGAGGACCACATGTCTTATACCTTGTGGTTTGCAGCAGCATGCTCAGATACCAACTGAATGGATTCAGGCGATACCGTGAGGAAGAATCCAGCAATGTAGTAGAACTTGGCCTTCTCAACTACCCAATACACATTTGATCATAGATATCAGATCATGAAGAGATAATACAGAACTGTTAAAAGGATGCAACGATGGGAAAAGAAGTTTACCCAATGCCCAGTTTTCAGGCTTCTTAAGGTGGTCAACCTTGTAGCAGTTTGCAGCTGAAAGATTCGCAATAAGAGACCTTTCTCCACCAACAACACAGACACCACAAGTTCCAGTAGGTGCCGACTCATCTTCATAATAGTGAACCTGATCCAAAAGCATAGTGTCATTGTAATGCGACTAAATTACAATTATTCTGAATTCTGTTTCAACAATAACTTCATACGATCCTCAAAAGACAAACCGAACACCAGCTGCTCATGGAGTCAAACAGAAAACATGAAAACCAGAGAAGATCAAGAAACACAGCTTACATTGACACCAGCTGCTGTAGCATCCTTCTTCATTGCGTCTCCATATTTGTCCTTTCCAATGGATCCCATGTAACTGGTTGCCCCAGGAATTTGAAGCATCCATTGCAGCCACCAGAAAGTTAAAAAACAACCTTGATTTTATTGCGGTGGTTACTTATAATCCCAAAAAAAGTGCAAGAAAAAGGCAAAAGAATCTACCTGAGCCACTTTGATTGAGTTCTGAGTAGCACCTAGAGAAAGAATCGAATCATGAAGATATCACAATCTTGTCAACGCATAAGAGATTCAAAGGGTTACAGGATCGTCAAACAGGACAAAAGATGAATTACCTCCGGCAATGTATTCAACATTGAACTTGCTACTCATCTCATCATACCTTTAAAAAAATACAAAAACAATTTGCAAGTGAATTTCTATTTAATAAACCCATCAACTATGTGTCTAACAACGAAAATGAACCCAGAGTGTCAAAAGGTAGCCATTATCCATAAAAGATGAAACAAAGATAAATTTTACATGATCATCAATCCTGATTACAAGACCTAATTTCAATACCAAAAGCAGAGCACGAATGAATACTTACATGGGCAAATGTTTGTCCTCAGCGAGAATCGCATTGTTCAACTTGATGTCGTATCTGTCATCACACGATTACAAAAGAAGAACATAAATAAATAAATAAATCTCACACAAATCACACAGTTTATGCCACTGGAGAAGATTCAAACAATAAAACCTAGACTCATAGCAAAAATCCCAGAAAGAGGAGGATTACGACACGAATACAACAACAACAACAAAAATGGAAACAAATTGAAAAAGAGGGATCTGAGGCGTTTTTACTTGGTGAGGAATTCGTCGTCGACGACGGCAGAGATATCGAGGAGTGGGTTACCCATACCGAGAAGGATTCCATCGTAGTTAGAGGAAGAAGCCATGGTGATGATGAATCTGAGAACGAGATTTTGAGAGGTTTAGGTTTAGATTCAGATCTGATTGGTTGGAAGCAAGTTTAGTGCTGCTGAGTGAAGCGTCTTTGTGTTTATAATCATAGCTTTGAGGGGGAGGTTGGTGCACCAACGACATATTATTCTCTTTTAGATTTTAAAAAAATAAAATAAAATAACTTTTAAATTAAATTAGTAAAACGAAGTTAACTCTCTTTTCTTTTTTTGTCGGTAGACTCTTTTCTGTGTGGAAAAAGTTTACTAATACATTTCTTCATGTTTAGAAAATTAATAACAAAAGTACTTGAAAGTAAGTTTTTTTTTTATTTGATGATTTTGTCAATTTATTCTACGTAATTTTTCCTAATCATAGTTATAGCTTTTTTGTCAAAACTTTTCTATAAGTAAAAACAAAAAAACAACAGTTTGGATAATTTTTATAAAGTTGATAAACGAATAATAAGATATAAGAATGTAAACAATTCAAGTAACAAAACAAAATTCTTCTGATGGATTCAGAAAGAACATCACTTTTCCTGTGTCATGAATCTTGCCTTACGGCAGAGAGCATATTAAAAAGACGTTTTGAAGCAGAAACAACAACTTCAAAAGTGATAAAACACTCATGAAGTGCCCTTTTTTCTTTCTTTTATTCTAATCGTAAGACATGAAACACGAAGAATTCGAGGCTAAAAAAGGCCCCCAAAGAAGATTCGATAAAGAATTGGACTTTACGATGTTCAGAGATGATCACAGATTGCCTTTGTGAATTCCGTGGTGGTCGAACTACCTCCAAGATCCGCGGTTCTGTATTTGCCCTCCGCTATGGTGTTGATGATTGCACTGTGGATTTGCTCTGCTTGTTCGTTGAGCTTCAGGTGACGTAACATCATCACTCCACTCAGAAGCAAAGCGGTTGGGTTCGCCAAGTTCTACATCACCGAAACAAGGACAAAATCCAAAAATCATACAGTAAGGCATTTGAAATCAAGTTCTAATCTTTTAACATTGGATTGATAAAAGCTAAACATAGGATGCATAAGTGAGACTCGTTAGCCTGTAAATGCCTCGGTCCACAATGAGACTAAGCAACTGAATATGCTACCAAGAAAAAACAGCAGAGAAGGGAGATGAGGAATTTTCTATCTGTAGCAGTTTTATTATTATATACTTGGTCTTAAGGTAAGAGTTGAATTGATTTTACTTAACTGCTAAAAGTTTCCTTGCTTTATAGCAGTGATAATATCTGAGAATATGATGAAATTGGAATTTTAAATTGCTTCAAGGACTAACCTTTCCAGCAATATCAGGTGCAGAACCGTGAACTGCCTCAGCAAGGGCTACACCATCTTCTCCGATATTACAACTGCGTCATAGATTACACCATTAAGATGATTTAGCTCATAATCACACTAAATAACACTATTATTCAAGATGAAGGAACCAATGGTTCACCTTGGAGTCAATCCTAGTCCTCCAACCAATCCGGCACACAAGTCGCTGATGATGTCACCGTAGAGGTTTGGCATCACCAAGACATCAAAAAGTGCTGGGTTTTTCACAAGCTGCAGGCATCTCAATTATCAGCCACATATTCCACATTAAAGCAGTGAGAACACGGAACTCAAATACAAGTTGCTAAGAAATCTAACTTCTAAAATCTAAAAGGTAATCCCGACCACTAACTTAATTAAAGGAAAATGGTAGATTCGGTATCACATCTTACCATCATACAACAGTTGTCAATAACAACCTCCTCGTAAGTTATCTCAGGATATTTCTCAGCAACCTCACGACAACACTGAAAGACAGGAACAGAAGAAACATTGTCTCAAAACAAACGGTAATAAAACTACGCAGACATAATAATCATTGCTTTGATCTCCCTATAGGAAATTGTTAAATGCATTACGGAGTTATAAAATGAACAGACCTTGAGGAAAAGACCGTCAGTTTTCTGCATAATGTTGGCTTTGTGGATTGCAGAAACTCGCTCTCTTCCATGAGTCTTGGCATAGAGAAAAGCATACTCTGCAACTCTCAAACTCGCCTGACGGGTAATGATTTTAAGACTTTCCACCACACCTCTAACAACCTATTATGAGTCAGGAGAAAACAAAACAATTATCAGAAACACTTCTTAGAAGAACTAACCTGAAATGTTCTATCGATAGACACAACAAACTAAACCTGATGTTCAAGGCCACTGTATTCTCCTTCCGTGTTTTCTCTGATGGTAATGAGATCAACATCATCGTAACGAGTTTTGTAACCAGGAAGACTGTAACAAGGTCTAACATTGGCATATAGATTCAGTTCTTTCCTAAGAGTCAGGTTCAAAGAACGGTGACCTTTCCCAATTGGAGTAGCCATTGGACCTTTCAAACCAACTTTGTTTCTACGCACAGATTCGAGACTTTCCCATGTCAAGAAACTCTGTGTTCTAGGATCTATCTCAGTCCCAACATAGTGTTCTTCCCACTCAATTGGCACACTAGCTGTTGTAAACACCTGGATCAGTACAAAACGCATAAAAACACTAATGACGAAATTGCCGAATTCCCACAAATCGCAATTCAAAATTCAATCAAACAATTCTCTCGTAACTACAATTTTTCAAAATTAGGATGAGGAACCTTTTTGACAGATTCAGCGATCTCGGGACCGATCCCATCGCCAGGGAAGAGAGTTGCGGTGATCGGAGTGGTGGAGGAGCAGAAAGCCCTAGCGACGGAAGTAGCTGCACCTGAGTTAGAGTTCACAGCACAAAGGATCTGAGTCGATCGGTTACCGATCAGCCGTCGCGCGAGATTTGCTGCCATGGTCATCGCTTCAAGCACCAAAAGGACGCAGCCAATGAAAAAAATATTATTCGAGAGAGAGAAAGAGAGGACTTTTCTGTGTTGGGACAAAAGTTGTAAAGAAGAAGCGAATATTTCTTCTTCCGTAAAAACGCCGCGTAGTTTCTAAGTTGCATTAGGTTAGTGCTAAAGTTAAACGACGCGAAGTGAGTACGTCAAAATAGAAAACGGAACGAAGTGTTTTCTTAAAAGCTCAGGCCCAGTAAAGGGAATTCTTTATTTGGTTTCACTATCGGCCCAATAACAGTGTGACATCTCTAACACAAACCAAAAATACATTACGAAAGATGTTTACGTCATTATACACTATTATACACACAACCGGTTTTTGCTAAACCTCCGACTTCTCCATAGCTTGATGCGGCGGTGCAGGTGCCGGTAAACCAGCCAACGGCGGTCCATATATGCCTTCTCGCCGGCCGATTTTTCTTCCTATGAGATAAAAAGTGATAGCGACGATCAGAAGGAGAAGAATCGCCGGAAACGATATGTAGATCACATAACCCATTGTTTGGTTTACTCTGCTGGACTTTGTTTTTTTTTGTTCCCCAAAAATTTGAAGGATTTGAGGAACCAGAAGACGATTCGAGAAGACAGATTGATAAAGGAGGACACGTGTCAGAGATCTGACGTCGATGTGTCTGGCTACGTAATGAGATCCGGTTAAGGAGAACTCAACAATTCAAACCGACGATTTTTTTATCTGATTCCGCATCAAATTACACAAACCGGATTCGGTTTGTAGCTATGTTCCTATGATGATGATATGTATATAATTCATAACATTACAACCAAATTAAGAAGAGAAAAAAAAAAAACCCGAAAAATTCTGAAGCAACAAAAATCCTTTTTTTTCTTAATACACAATTAACGAAGCAGAGGAGCAATCAAAAGCAAGAGTTTTGATTCTTCGGCTTCCCTCTCGACGTCTCTTTGATCATGAGATTCTCACATTGTTCTTCAACCCAATGATCCGTACGCAGTCACGTTCTTTCTTGAACCGGGTCCATCCTGATTCATACCTACCGGTTTATTTGATAACCGACGTTTATACCGCTTCAAAACCGAAGCCAAATTCTCTTTCCCCTTTGGGAATGCTACGTCCCCTGCAGCTGTACCGGTCCGGCCTTTCCTACAAGAGATTGCCATTTCAACGTCTTTGATTAGATCAAGAAGTGTGACTGCGGTTGTGCATTTTCCTTTGGCCGGTTTTGCAGCCGGAGGTAACATTCCGTTAGCTGAAGGCGGACTCGCTCTCTGGTGGCTCGCTGGAATCTGAAGGCAAAAGCATGGTGTCATCGGTGTCCGCAGCTTTGAGAACGCCGGATCAATTACTCCCTGTTGAATCCATAAATGTCAAAAACATAAGCTTTGGTTTCAAACTGCAAAATCACGGTTTGAGCAAGGAGAATATGTGGGGTTTTTTTTTTACCTGAAGGCGGTTGAGAACGTAAGTGTACTTTCCCCAGAGCTCAGGCCGACTCTCCATGAGAGACAAGTCAAGGACACGGTGGATGCACCAAACTCCAAAGCTCACAATCAAATCAGCTCTCCAAACGCAACCATCTCCACAATTAGGAACCGACGAAATCAGTGGCTCACCCATGTGACCCACCTGGTTTATTTCTCGAGTTTCAGCTTCATAGATAAACTTCTCTCGTGCGGCTACCCGGTCAATCAGTTCTTCATCCACTCCATCGCTTTGTCCAAACAACCATTCGGATCCTTCCAGTTTAATAAGCTTTAGAATACAGTGCCTGAACGACTGAAGAAGCTTAGCCTCTGCATCAACATTAGGAGAAGCGTTGTTTTCTATATTTATCGGATTCGATCTATTCCTGAGCTCCTCACCAACAGCACCATTCCTCTCTGCTACACCAAACTGCTCAAAGGGCTGTCTAGACCAAAGCGATCCGGTCCCTGTTGTTGCACTCTGTGGCAAAGTGTAGGCATCTCTGTAGCCTCCTCTTGATTGAGAAATGTCATCATAAGCCGAGGGTACTCCAACCCGGGACCCCAAATTAGAATATAACGGTGATTCATTGCTTAATCGACCATAAGTCGAACCACCATACCCTCCTCCTCCACTTGACGGATCCCAGTATCCGCTCTTGTTGTTCGGTAAATGCATATTCCTTGCGGACATAGACAATCCAGAGATATCTGGCATGCTACTATATTTCTTCTCATTGGCTACTGCTGTGACAACGGTATCAGTATTTCCAGAAGATGGAACACCGTAATAAGATCTTTCAGATTGTCGCGATATGCTTCTAGACCCAGCAAAATTCTCGAACCCAGGAGCTGGTCCAGGGGTTAGACCATTCTGGGACTTCTGTTTTAGGGCTAAAGCAAGTTGCTGTGTATAGCTCAATGTACCAAGGGCCATAGATCTCGATGTCGGGATCTCTCCACGGGATTGTAAGGCTTCAAGCCTTTCTTTTGCCAAATTGTCGACAAATGACTTAATCTGGTATCCATGAACTGTAGCTGGTTGTTGGTGTTCCCAACCCTCTGAAGATGATGGAGCACGCAGGCTAGAGTATCTTCTCTCACCCAATTCATAAGCATTATTATTATTAGTAGTGTTACCATATGCACCCAACATCTGCATACGGTTGACCAACGGTGACGGTGACGAACCTCTTTGTAATCCATACAACGAATCGATACTTCCGGGTGTCCTTTGCTGCTTCAGTGAATCATATAAACTTGAAGTCATCTGTGAATCCATTCCCTTTGCAGTTGGTGACATGCAATATCCACTACTCATGTCTTTTCCAAAAGAATCTGCTTTCATAGAAGAGGCTGACTTTTGATCAGCGCCAAACAACTGATCTATTTTCTTTGCCCTGGCTTCAGCAACCAATTGCCCATGAAAATCATATAAATGTCCCCAAAATTCATCAAGGATCGCTGATAAGTGTCGCCGGGCAGCACGCCCCAAACCTTGCAACCGTGAAAGGCTTCCCGTCCCACTTCCCCCTTCCCCACTTAAGCTGCGGAACGAAGGCGGACCATCAGATCCAACAAAGTTGCTTGCAGGAGCAGCACTGGTAGCTTCTTCTGTTTCCCATGAAACCCCTTCAACATTTTTTTCAATGAACTTGCTGTTATTCTCCATGCTAACAGTCTTCTCCACAGGACTCGTCGGTTCGATCTTCGCCATCTTTGTTTCAATAACCAAATCCTTATCACTAACCTCATTAACCACCGTTGACTGCAATACAGACTGGTCCTTTACATCAGAGTCTTCCCCAAGACTACTAACTTGAGAGGCAGAGAATTTTACATCCAACTTGCTTTCCTCTCGAGGGCTCGAACGGATTTCTTGATCCGTCATCAGAATGTTCTCTGGCAAATCATAGATCGAGCTAGTAACAGACGTAGTATCCAACTGATCCTTTACCCTGCTTTCCAGCCGCACTATCGATTCATCTTCATTCGGCCTTGTTTCGCTTCTTTCAATTTCCTCTTCTTGAACAGATGGATAAGATAAAGTATTTTGAACATCCATGTTCCATATTTGAGCTTCTGCTCTGTTACTCGCAGATTTCAGCGGTGTAGCTGCAAGCCAGAGCATCAGGCATAAGGATACACATGATGATACAAGCAGAGTGGTGTACTGAACCGAGGTGCCCATTACGGTATTCCATCTCAAACTACCAGCCCAGTCACTGCTCCCAAATACCATCTCAACAACAAAAACAACATTCAAACCCAGAAACCCCAAAAACGTTGTAAGTGCGAGGAACTCGCCAACCTGAGGGATTTTATGGACACCCATGATTTGTCTAGACGAAGCAATCCGGAACAGTGGTATTACAGAGCAAGGAAGCATCATCGCCACCAGGACCTGGGTGATTATAAGTAACTGGTATATTCCGTCTGCACCAGATGTCCACACACAATAAAGGGCAGGAGCAACCGCGAGAATTCTGATTGTAGCACGATGAAGCCAACCGGGTATTTCTATCTTCAGGAAGTCATGCAGGACGACCTCTCCACCGAAAGCCCAAGCGAGTGCTGTGATTTGACTAGAGAAGAACAAGAGCATCAAAAAGGCCACTGGAATGAGCGGACTCATAAATACCTGCGCTCAACAATCAAGAACAAAGAATTAATAATCACGAGACATTTCCGAAACTGTCTCCCTAAAAATGAATTATAGACTAATACGAAACATAAAAACGTCAGAACAAACCTGCTCCATTAGTGACATGGCATCGTGAAAAGTCAGTACTACAAGGCCAGTACTGTGGAACACATTTGCTGCTGCATTCATCAATACATAATTTACAAGTGAAAGTCCGCTGAAGACACCAAAGATGGCGAACAAATGGTCTTGACAGAAGCTGCTCTTGTCGACGTCTGACGAAGATGTACTTTCCTGCAATAGAGCGTTCACTGCTTAGTATAATTATTGCATCTTAATAGAAAAGAGGGATACATAGAAAGAGAACGAAGTACCCCAGCAAAATAAGAATGGATATAAAAATTGTGAGGGACGATGCTTGCTCCAAGAAGACCCATCAGTGCGAATGCGCTCTCTCCATTTAACCGAGTTAACATTCCGTTCATAGAAAATGGGATCTCAGACTGACTCAGCAAGACGCCAGAAACATAGAGAAGTAAAACCAGGCCTGCCGAGCAAATGGATACTGTATTTGCCAAACCATTTTCCTGTAAAATTTGTATGCATGTCAGCTAATTTCCGATAATGCTAATTCAAGAACACGGAAAAAAGAAAGACAGGAAGACTCATACAAGGAAAGAGGCGAAAACAGGAAACAAAAATGCATCAATGGCGGCCAAAAACACTCCAGTGGATAACTCCACCCCAAACAAAAGGTTAAGTGCATGTGCAACACCTACAACCTGTTTAATTGAGAAGCTCAAGTCAGAGGAATGGAAATTTCCACCAAACATAATTAAAAATTATGAACGAAAAAGATTGTAAGTAACCTACCATGGTAAGGTCAAGTAGAATTGCTGAGAACTCCGCCTGAATGCCCAAGAACATGCACGTCCACTTGTCATATTCTTCATTGCAGATCTGTCCCAGTAAAGATCATTAAAATGTTAGAGAACTAGAGAAGGTGGTTAGAAGAATTCCACTTCGAAAAACAAAAAAAACAGATACGGGCAATACAATTGGTAACTCTGAGAAAGTGACAACCACAGAACCCAGTTTTGTTATATAAAAAAAGTGTAGCTCAAAGCTTTGAGATCAGAAAAATGCAGAGAAAGGGGAACAAATACCTGAGCTAAGTGTTTACCAGTTACAACGCTTATTCGAGCTGCTACATACTGGCACAAGATGGCGGCAAAATTGAAAAGTAGAGTAATTGCCACCAAGTCATGCCCGAAACGAGCACCTCCTTCAATATTTGCAACCCATTTTCCAGGATCAATATATCCGACAGAAACCAAAAGGACTGGCAGGAGAGCAGGAACCATTCTTTGGATGAACCCTAGCTGAGGTCTCACATTCACAATTTCAGCTTCCATCCTAAATCTATCTGATAATATAATTACTCTGAGGAGGATTTGAGGTTAACTCTACAATTCAATTGTAGTTCACTGAAAAGCTCAGACAAGTAGTTCACAGATTTGATCTAAAACACCCCTTCCCTTGCTAAATTAGATTCCCTCCAAAGCTCATAAAGTGGGTTGTTCCGTCAAAATAGCACCGAGGCAAATAACGCCAATCTGCTGTCTTGATTTACAACTCTGTACAGTCTTTCTTTACCTAATAACTGAAGGTTCCTCTAGTAAACAAATGAAGCTTCTTAAGTTAAGTTAAGGACCAGACCTTATTGCTGCCTCAAGGAGATCTAAAAACCGTTTTTTTTTCTGTCTTACAACATGAGCTAAGTTGGTGCAAAAGGAGGAAGCCCTAACAGAGCAACCAAAAACAGAACACAGACTTCCATATGCTTAACCAATACGGATTATCTCCAAAACCATTCGAATCAGCTTCAAACCTGGATTAATTATGGTGAAAACAAAATTCAGATGAAGAAGCTCTATAGAGTATAATCTTTTGAAAATCAAGTAATGGATCTTAAAGATAAGCAACAAAAAGAGATAAGCTAAAAAAATATATACAAATTCAAGTAAACTGAAGCTAAAAGAATCGTAACGCTGACGGAAAGCAACAAAAATGCAAAGATCCCGTATGATCTACGCATTCAGATCTTCAAGAAGAAGAAAAAAAAAAAAAGGTCAACCACAAACAGGTACAGTAGAAAAGAAAGAAAAAAAGCTAAAATCTCCCAAATTAAAACAAAACCCAGAAACCTAGATGAGAGAAACATGAACAATCTTCCCCAAACAGACTGAGAGAGAGAGATAGAGAGATCTAAGCTGAAACTCGAATTCGATCCAACTGCTGAAATTATAAAAAAAAAAAAAAAAAGCTGAAAACGAGCAGAGAGATGTGCAAAAAAAAAACTCCCATTTGCACAAAATACGAGGCAAAGGCTACAAAAACCCATGAAAGTCCGTACAAAGCCCCAGCCCAAAAAAATAAAACTTTAGAAGAAACAGAGAGAATTAGGGTTTTTGAAGGAGGTGGACCTGTGAAATCGCCATGATCGCAAAGTTGACCTAATTAGTAGTAATCAAGTGAGAGGTCTAGAAACGGATCTTCGAGAGAGAAACTCTTATATCAAGCCAGCCACGAGAGAGATAGAAAAAAAAAGATGAAGAAAGAGAGAAAGAGAGAAAGAGCTCAGTTCCATCCAAAGAGAGAGAGATAAAAGAAGATCCAAAATTATATATCTATTAATATTACATATACTTACACATTTGTTGTATCTATAGGTCTGAAGGTTATGGGTGCTCGTGCCACCTTCAAAGAAAAAAAAATTAAAAAAAAAAAAAAAGGTAATATTCTTTTTTCTTATAGCTAAAAAACGTCTTTTTAAATTAAATTTTTCAGGTTTAAACCTATAGTATTTAAACTAATTGTAGTTTTTGATTCCAAGATAAGTGGACAAGAAGCGCATTATTATTATTTTAAAATTCGGGACCCGTCTTTCTCCTCATTGCATAGGTAATAATAATACTAGCATCACAATTTTATACTACACTTTTTTTTTTATTGCTAAATCAAATTATGTGTCCTCAGCCCCATCACAAAATGAATATAAACCACCACACAAATGTTGGGTTTTTTTTTATAATTAGGCCTTGATATAATATACTCGTTTTACTAACATATAGCAACTAATTGAATAAGAAAATATTGAAGAGAGTCTTGATCGCATATTTACTTGATTTTGTGAAATTGTCAGCTAAATTTATTTTCTTTGTACTCTCGGCTTATTAACATTTCTCATCATAAAAAAATATGTAATTTTCAATTAATATTTTTATTTTTTTATTCATTTTAAAAATCAAAAGTAACGGTTATTTATATTAAAATTATTAAAAAGAACGGTTACAAGATAAAGATAAAGAATCGAATCTTCTAACTCGCAAAAGAGTACACGTGCTTAGAAGATTTGAAAAACTTTGTCACTCTAAAAGAGTTTACGCGATTTTCGCATACCAAACATAAATTTAGATTTATTTATCTTATATTAAAAACCGATATATAAGAATTTACTGATTTAAAGAAATGATATACTTATGTTAGCATTAAAAAACATGGGTTTTGAAAGTAAATTACCTGAAAAGGTTCTATTTTATTTGGTTTGCCATTTGCATATATATAAAAGTGAAACCCAAAACTTGCTTTGAAAATGACGTTATTTGAGAAAACTAAAACTAACTAAAGTTGCTGATACAATTTAGGCGTTATCAAAAGGTCAAGTTGTTGACTAATAAAATTTGGAAAAATAAAGGAAGGCGTTAGAACCATCCATACCATAAATATATGTAATATCGGAAAACAAAACAGATGGGACATTATACTCCACAGAATGCTATAAATAATATGTCTTTATATGGCAAGTTATTTATTTATTTTGCTGTCTTTGTATAGACATCAATATTAATTGCACAGAATAAATATTTGTCGAAAATAATAACTCAGGGTTGTCAAACAAAAATAACTCAGAGATTTTGTTTTATGTGCCTTTTGATCTCCGAACTAAGAACTTGATTACTAGTTTATATCATCATTGAAAACAAAACTACATTTACTTTACATTCATATATGAATTTCCGTTTCATATAAAATATGTAGTTGAAATTATACAGTATAATATGAAATGTGTTTTATATCTTGTTATCATATCTAAATTCATATATTAGCTATAGATTTTGTTGTCACCAGTTACAATAAGTCATCAACATTTGTCACTAACATTATAATATCCTTAAAAGCCATGATCTACTCACTTGCTCGCATATTTAAACCATAGGAGATAAGTTTTAAATTTTACTATTTACAACAATTTGATTAACTAAGAAAAATAACTAAACAAAATCATAATTGATTAACTGAACCGCTTTGAATGGTGACGGAACCGCTCGGTGCGGTGCAGTTCTAATAGTAACAAAAAAAAAATATATATATATATATGTATATATTTTCTTTACTATTAGAACCGCACCACATTTCTCTCGCAGTTTTCCGCATATTACCATTCGGAGCCTTAGTATGGTTACACTCATTAAACCGAAATAACCAAATCACAAATCAATCCGAAAACCAACAAATAAAAAATAAATAGAATTTCTACTATTTTTAGTCAAATATAATCCACGTGTTCCCAATCATCTCCTACATCAATGGAGGAAGTACAGCTTGGGCTTTCGATAACCATACATTGTACCTTACTATTGTTTCCAATTTGATTTCTTTCGGCTTTTTATTTAACTTGTCACTATATATTTAACATACTCATCATTATCCATATGCTCTTGTGAAACTATATATACATGTACATTGGATAGGAAGCAAATTAAAACACAAGAAACTAAATTTTTGCATCAATGAAAGGAACATGGGCTCCTCTCAGTCCTATGTTGATGTATATGTTCAATGAACCATAACATAGAGACCACACTTGTTCTTTTATAATACTATAAATAGATATAACTAATACATGGCTTATATACTTTAAAAAAAAATAAAAAAATCAAAATACATACGAATTTTTTATCCGTACCGATGACCAACACAATTTCAAAGTTTGAGTGAAGAAAAAAGTCAGAATTCTTAAAAGAGTCCAGGTAGTTCATATTTCAGTTACATGTGGAATGTATAATATCCTAAAAAATCAATTTGAAATATCTTTATATTTTGACCAATAAATTAATTTCAGTTATTTATTTTGGTCATAAGGAAGTTGATATAGTCTCGTTCATGTTGTTTGGGCAGTTAAGTAAGAGTAAACACCAAAAAGGGGACAGAGCTACATGGTACAGATCATTCATCAGCTTAAAGAATCTTTATTGTCGCTCTTTTTTAACTAGATTGTGATCTTTTGGGCTTTGTGTCCAAATGTTTATTTATTATTAATCTATTAATAAATTGGATTTTGTAACATAACCTTTCATTAGTGTAAGAGACAATTTAAATTATTTTCCTTCTTGGTTCACTGAATCTCTCTTGGGCTTAAAACACATGGTGGGTGGGTTCATAAGAATTGGCGATTTGATCATTTTAGTAATTAACCTCGAAACAAGAGACGTCAGTTACAAATCTGACTCGTTAATTGTTCAATTAATTTGTTCGATTCAACAAATGTTTTCGGTTAATCAAGTGGGCTTTTATTTTTGGTTTTTTTTAAAAAAATATACGTGGAGACCAGAAGAATAAGATCGAATCGGGGCTGTTTACGGAGGAGACATATGGATATGAAGTTAACTTAAACAATTCGAGATTATGTTATAATTTTATTTATATAATGAAAGTTTGCTTGGCTCAGGACTTGAGTGAAAGTCGTAGCTCAGATATATATTTTTTGTACGTAAATTGAATCGATTTGATCTAAACATTCAGAATTGTTTAATCTCATCAATCAATCAATAACTGGAAATTCAATAAAAAAATTATCGAGCTAAAGATTATTAAACAAGAATCATGGAGAGAAAAAAGTGATCACTAATATAAGTGATTGTAGTTTAATAGTTTTGTTTTTGTCGATCAATACTGAAGATCATATTTTGTTAAGTACTGCTAGACGATTACGAAAATAAAAGTATTAGTTTACTGTAATATGAGTTTCACTCTGTAAAACGTATCTACCAGAAAAATTGTATGGTTCATAACAACAAATTACTATTTTTATTTTATTTTGTTTCCGTTTTAGCTAAACCAATAATTATATCTTTTAACAACAAAGTGTTGCAATGAATATTAGACTATATAGTGTTTAAGTAGGCCCAACCAACAATAAATTTTGCTTGGGTCTATGTTACATTAATTTCAAGAAAATTTTCAGGCAATGGTTTTTCTAAAATTAAGAATATATCAAGATAGTAACATATTCTGTCATTCGAATCGAAATATCAAAATAGCTCCTTAAACACAAAACCATTGGACCAAAAACCCTCGAAAGTCTCATATATCTCTAGTACAACAGTCGTTACTTTTAATTTTTGACCCAACAAAAAAAATATATCTAACCCTCGCTTAAAATTAAAATGAAACGCACTAGTTTATATATTACGTACAAAAGCACATAAACCGAAATTTCTAATACCGTGCTAAAAAAAATCCAGAAAAAAAAAAGTTACATTTTGTAAATTCCGACTTTTAGATTGTCTATGAAATAATCAAATCTTTACTCGTCCAGTTTCGAATTCTTTTCGGTATGAATCGTCTTGGGACCTCAGTTTTGGTGCATTTTGTTATTACTTGTGTCGAGGCACATATTCCTGCAATAAACCAATCAAATAATACTAAACAAAACTCGGTCTAGTCTAAAAAGTTTTAGACAAAGAAACATGCATGTTTAAATATTCGATTTTTAAGTTTGATTACCAAATTAAACCACAAAAAAAAATTCTTAACCAGGTCCGATTTAGGGTTAGAGTCAGTATCCTCTGTCGGTGTAATTTTACCTCTAATTTCTTAAACAACTCTTTTGCAGTTGGTGCGGATACGATAATATGTCGAGCGGTTGGAAGAATAAATCCTTCTTCGACAGCTTTGTCGATGAATGATAGCAAAGCATTGTAATATCCATCAACGTTTAATAAGCCGACCTACAAGAAAAGTTCGCAAATATCAATTACTCATCGGGTAGTATCGGTTATTATCTTATACACAGATCAGACCAAACCGATTTACATACTGGTTTATCATGTATACCAAGTTGTGCCCAAGTTATCACTTCAAGTAGCTCCTCTAGTGTACCATAGCCACCTGATTGATTGTGAGGACTCGTGTCGACTTAGTCAAGTGGTACGAATAGTAAAACTTCGTAAAATATTTTTTTATTTTCACTTTAGTTTTTAGGAAAAGTCAACATCTGAATTATGATAAGTCCTTCTCTTCTTCTCTTTGGTACTTTTTAAGTCAAAGGTCAAACGTTAGTGCACTCATCATTCATGATGATCACAATATTTGCTACATATTACCATTTTGTTTCTCACAGAATATTCGTACTCCCAACTTTATGATAATATACTAATAATACTAGCATTACTCGAAAAAGAAAAAACAATATTTCGCAACGATGATATGATCTTTCAATGTTTGTTCAAAAATATAAACTTTTAGATATAATTGACAACATAAACATATCTTAAATTGGATAAGAAACCAATGGTCCTTTGTGGACATCTATTTTCACTGCTTTTAGATGTTGATGGATCAAGTACTTTTTAATTTTTCACTTTAATTATATCAAAACTATTTGTCGTAATTCTTTTAATTAAAGACTCCTGGGATCTCCCACATATAATATCAACCACATGTTATTACTTATTAAACGCACTCTTTAAAGCTCTATATAATGACAATAAATAAAGGGGAAAAAATAAATAAAGCACTAACAAACATACATGTAGGAAAAAAACACTAACGCATCTAACTTCAAAATATTTCAGCATCAAACATAAGGGAGCTCTAAATGTAGTGGCAAAGTTTTCACAATTGAGTTATCAAAAATTTAAGTTTCCATGAGTTTTTTATGTATGAGCTTAGTGTTTGTAACAAATATAACAGAGATAGAGAAGAAAGCGAGAGCGTAATTACCAGGCAAAGCAATGAAAGCATCAGAATGCTTAGCCATCTCAGCTTTTCTCTGATGCATGTCTGCAACTTCTCTCACTTCTCCTACTGTTTCTCCAGTAAGCTTTGTGTTTGTTTGTGAGACAGTGACAGAGGCAAAGAGCTTTATTATTGTATTACTTCAGACCCATTGAACATTGATTTTCTAATGAAATCCAATTAATACCTCTTGCAACATGAGTAGCTTGGGGATGACTCTACACCATAACAAGATTAGAAACCATACCTTTGTGTAAGAACTCAACAAAACATAACAAAAATGAAGAGATAATGCTGTATATTATAAACATGTATTAATTACCCAATAACATGACGACCACCATCATGAACAGCTTGAGACACGAAACCCATTAAACCTATGCTTCCTCCACCATAAACAAGATCAATCTTCCTCGCCACCTGCTCATCAAATTAAGACCCTAAATTGCTTTTATCCTGTCTTCGATTAATGCCCCAAAAAATAATAATAGTAGACATATAAACTCTATTAAAAACTATAATTATGAAACCAGGTCTTTCAAGAATCCGCATGCATGATGTTCTTGTAGAAACTATGTATGTATAGAAAGACAAGGCTTTTACACAAACCCAAACCAATGTTTTGTTATACAAAATGAAGATAATTATTTTCTCGAAAAGAAAAGATTTAAGAATCTTCGAGAAGAACTCATCAGTAAAAATTGGAAAAGAAAAAAAAGATATGGGGAAAAAGATCGTAAATAATATTTTACCAGTTCTTTGCCCAAATCAATGGCTGCATCTTGATAACTAGCTTTCTTGCCATTGCTACTACCACAAAAGACGCAAATGCTTTTAAACCTTGAACTCTGTTTCTTCGTCATCTCTCTTCTTCCCTCTTCATCCCCCATTGTTTCTAACTTGTCAAAGTCTCGACCTTTTTTCTCTATATTTGTTTGAATCTGATTCTTATGGGAAAACAGGGAATATTTGTATTTTAGACAAGTATATTATTAGTTATCTCTCTTCTTCTCTCCAACCCTTTGTTACGTTCAGCTTTGTTTTATAGTGTGGATTCTCTTTCTGAAGTATTCTAGGCACGTGAGAGAAGAACACGTGGTGGATCCAAAAAATATCAGACATTGTTTAATTTTATACTAGGTGATGATCCGCGGGTATATGTTTTATTATATATATTTAAAATTATAAATAATATAATATTTTAAATAATTATACATCTATTTGGTAATAATTTTTTTTGTTTATTTTTTAGTAATATAATATTTTAAATAACTATACATCTGTTTGGTAATAATTTTTTTGTTTATTTTTTTTAGTTTCAAATATTTAATTGTTTTTTTAGATGTTTGTAAAAAAGAAAATATCATAAATATTTTGTTTCTTTTAAAACAACCAAATAACTTTATTTTACAAAAAAAAATTGAAATCTATAGTTTCAGCGAGACACTGTTAATACATTTTCCCTGAAAATAGAAATGAACTATGATGTTATTGCAAATTTGAAATTGTTATCTTTGTTATAGTTTTTCTTATTACAATTATGGGTACGTACCTGATCTTTGTCCTTTAACCGATTACGTCTTTTTCATTTTCTTCTCATATTGGGGGTCAAGTGTTTAGAATAACTTTTTCCAATATATTAATATTACTAATGATGTATTTTGTTATACCTTCATCGCCGAATATGAAGTTGTTGAAAATCTCCTTGTAGATGATATTTTTTAACGATGAAATTGCTTAATCTGCTTTTGAGTCGCTCCAAATAGTTAATCCTTTTTTCGATGTAACTCTCGACAAAGCAACATACATTTGACCATGGGTAAAAACTGGTTCTAGTAATTTAAATCGTAACAGAATTTTTTTTTCTCGATTAGGCTAAGAGTTTTTATGATATTGAAAAAATAAGACCAAACAATTTTGAGAAGTAGTGTTTAACTGTCTTGTTCCAATTTAGATAAATTCTTAAACTGTGCTACCAATATTTATACATCATATCATATCATCTACAAACGAAAAAAAATTATCAATCATGATTTCAACTATAAATCTTGGTTTTCTATAAATTCTTAATTTCAGAAGAAAAAATATGTAATTTTGACATAAATCTAAAGAACCTAGAGATTGAAAATGATAAGATTACATTGAGAATCATATGATGGAGACTAAACCATAATCTTTAATATTATCGATTTTACTATCGTTTTTTTTCTTTTCAATATTCGAAATCAACAATGTGTTAGAAGTGAAATAGAAAAAAGTTTCAAATTAATAATGATCTCAGCTATAGAGAAGTCGGAATGGAAAAGACTGTGAAAAAAAAAATTAAAAGAAATATGTGTATTTTGTATATAATATGATTTTGTTTTTCATTGAACAAATTAGAAATCCATATATCATTATCAAAATTATTAAAATGATGGTATATATTATTTATTTTAATATGATTGGTTGTCTTTTTAAAATGATGTGTTTTTAATGAAAAAAAGATGTGGCAAGCTGGAGAGCTGATGTGTATTAATTGAAATATTTTGATTGATTTTTCTTTTTTAATGATGTGTCAGCTTCAAATTATACCAAATTGCTGACGTGTCATCCCCTTGTGAGACACAACTCAACTTTTATATAATAGATATTAACATATAATAATATAAAAAAAATAAAATTCTATATATAATTATATTTTATATTAAAAATCTCTTTATATTTCGTTATTGTTTATAAGAAACATAATAAACATAGTAGAAAAAAAATCTTGATAACTTAAATTTTTAAAACTAAAATAAAATATCCAAATATAAAATTTATTGCATATTAAATAACTAATACATAAAATATACAATTGTTATATCAATTTTTAAAATATTTAATGTTCTAAAAAAATAGTTATATATAAAAGTACATACTAAGAAAAGAAAATCTGTACATTTTTATTAAATAAGAAGAAATTTGAAGAACAACAAGATTGGTAATTATATATTATCTCAAGAATAGACTAAAAAAAATTTGTAGTATTAATACGAAAATCAATATAATAATAAAATTTGGTTTCTTTCCTGTGCTGACATTTCAGTTTTATGGAATGTTCTAGGAGCGATACATTATTAAAATCGATACCCAATCAAAATATAACGATTAATACAGCTCATCATTTTCATCAAATTATAATTTTTCTATGTTCCACATCATCACTTCTCTCAAGACCTGCTACATCAACTTTTTCATGTCTTTAAAATGTGACACCTCATTAAAAAAAATATTCAATCAAAACATAACAAATAATACATATCAGATTTATTAACCAATAAAAATAAATATGATGACACATCAACATTCTTATGATTTATAATAGGCTTGGTTATTCGGGTATTTGGTTCGGTTTTGAGTAGTATATGTTTGGTTTGGATATTTTGGGTAGAAAAATTTAGTATTCATTCAATTTTTTTAAAATTTCGGTTTGGTCTGGTTTCAGGTATTTTCGGTTCAGTTCCGGATACCCCAAATATTGGAAAATTTTAAAATTGTTAAAGTCAAATAAACTTTGGTTAAATTTTAACAAATATGACTAAGAACATTTGAATTTTTTATTTTGAGTATTTTTGTGTAAAAATAATTGATATATTAAAGTGTATAATTGTACTATTGCTTTATATTAAGTTTAATTATAATTAATATTTTAAATATATAATTATATTTTGGGTATCTTTTGGTTTTCAGTTTGGTTCGATTCGCTTATGGTTCTTTGAATAGAAAAGTGTTAAATCATGTGGAGCTTTTAAAACGGGTTAGAAGAAAATAACATACAATTAACTTATTAAAATATTTATCAAAATCAAACAATTGCAGGTAAAGATAACCAAGACACAGAAGATAACAAAGACAAAAACGAATTTTGAGTCAAGAACAAGGAAAACATGTAATGATTTCATCTAAAACTATTTTTATTGATTGTTCTTATTCTAAACAGAATATATGCTATATGGAATTTGAGTAAAAAATATTTACCTCATGCATTATGTTTGTCTCTTCCACGAATAGGAAAACACCAAAGACGTAACCGGAGTTACGGGAGTTGCTGTGCCGTTCACCTGAAACATTTTTGGCTCAAAGATATTCAGTTTCTCAATAGCAATAACTCTGTTTGAATACCTCCATCGTTTTGAAATCATCTCATATTTGTTTTGGATTAAATTGAATACCTCCATTTGTACTTTGTTTTTTTTTATTATGTTGATTATGAGTTTGCTATTTAGGTTAAAAGGAACTAACTTTTGCGTGCTATTGGAATAAAAAAATTGAGAAATTATTGGTTGTATATTGGGAATTGATTTTGCAAGAACAACCACTATTCCTACCATAATCTAACACACCAATTCTGTCATTTACCATTTTAAACCATGATATGTGTGGATTTCAAGAGAAAGAGAGACGTACTTGGAGTCACTTTCCTGTAACCAAGAACAATCGAAAGCTACTACACCCTTTTTGATAATATCTGCATCATCTTCATCATCACTTTTTGGTGCATTTTTCCCAAAGACAGCTGAATTCTCTCCCACAAAAATATTATTATTAACAGTCAAAATCATAAAAATATACAAGTGATCAATTTTAGAGCAATGTAACACACTCTGATTCCACCAGCGATTCATTTCTTTGCTGGGCTTCTTCATGCATTCTTCTCATCCTGAACAAAGAAGACTCAAACTTGAAAAAACATAGGTTTTGGAATATTATCACTATCAATTGAAAAAATCAAATGGATAAAGAGATATGAGTAACTAAACCTCAATAAATGATTAAATTGCAAGAATAATGAGTAGAAACTAAATCGAAACTCTTTTTTTATTGACAAACATTGAGTTAGCTTCAATCTAAAAAGCAAAGAAAAATAAATTAGCAAGAGAGATTAAAGGAATCATCAACACACAACATTCGTGGTATGCAAATGTGGTGTACACTTCTAAGTCAAGAATCGAAGAACTTTGTGATTCCGCTTTATACTCTCAAAGAAGATGTGATTCGTTCATCCGTATTGTGATTGATTCAATTGGAATTTTTTAAAAATCAATTCAAATAGGGTAAGCTAAACAATTTTGTCAATAACTGAAAATTAAAAAAGACTCATATTACAACAATCAATACGCTTATATAATTTTCAAAAGGACACAAATTTACAAAACCCACAACATCAAATTCGTCTAAATAATCTAGCCATGGGGAACAAAGACAATCCTAATGTAAGTAAAAAGAGAGACGAATCTGGTGAACCTCATAAACCCAGTAAACGAATCTGCTTCCTTTTCTAATCTCTTGAATTTCACTTTCTCTCTTCTTTATGTTTATCGGAATCACGAAACAGAGTTCACGTTCACATATTTCTGTTTATCGAAATAGAACAGAATAATAATTGATGATTAAGTGTACTTAGGTTTCATTAACTTATTTTAAAAAAATGTTCATTCGGTTTGCATAAAAAATATTATGTCCAAAGTTAAACAAATATTTAAAAATTAAGCTTCTAATTTCAGTCTATTTACAATAATTTTAGTACATTTCGCTTAAAAAAAATTTGGTATATACAAATAAATGCTAAAAATTTTATAAGGCTATATGGAAGTTGAGTAAAAAAAAATTTATCTTATGCATTGTGTTCTCTGATAATATTTCTATTGAATTATCTTGTTCTACCTATAGATCATGACAAAGAACATTCAAAAACTACATATCAATTAACAAACTTACATTCAAAAAAATACTTGCAACGTAGCGCGGATTCTGCCCTAGTTAATTGTAATTTAAGATTCAATATTTTACATTAAATCTACAAATTAAATGGACTTTTACTAATATAATTTTTTTATTCTAAAATAAACTTTTCCAAAAATAGTCTAGTTTAATAAAAAAAACGTGGAACAGAACAATTATTATTGAGGGAGGCATATATGTAAAGCTTTCACAATTTACACTAATTACTCCAAATTTACCCGGATATCTGCCCCCACTTCTAACACATAGCTCCGCCATCGAGAAGATTCTAACTGATAGGCTAGCACAATCCCAAGTGGTGCTCACACGCGTTGAGCACTCTTTCTTTTCTTTTTCTTTTTTTCCTCATATTTCATAATTACAATCTTACTAATTTTGTAGGGGTCTATTAATCGGTCATGAATTATGTTTATTCTTTCTCTATTTTTTGTTTTTTTTTTTCTTCTCATATTTCATATATATATATATATATATATATATATGCAATCTTCCAAATTTTGTGGGGGTCGTCTTCCAAATATTTCATATTTCATAATTGTCTATTAATCGATCATTTATACTAAATTAGCGGCAGTTAATATTTTCGGACGTCCAAAATTTCGGTAGTACTTAAAAAAAGAAATTTAACAACTGTAATTTTTATTTTTTTTTAAAGATGCAGATTTGTCGATATCCGCAAGAATTAAAGAAGTTATATATTCGCGACCGCGATAAAGAACGTAACTATCATATTCTGAAGTCTTGTCTTTCTTGTTTCTACATTGGTTCTGTTCATGATAATAAATAGAGTTTCTGTTCTTGATATAATATGTTCGACACTAATAAGATATGTATGATTTGGTGATGGATTTTATTTGTCGTGATTGTTTAAAGCAAATAGAATTTTGCTTTTTCTTTGGTTTGGGTGTCAATCAATGATATGATTAGGGTAACAAATTAAAGCTATACAAAATTGTTTAATTGGTGTATGGTGTTGACAAAAAATGCTTTATTGTTGATTTTTATAAGATTTTATAATTACAATAAAAACTCAAAAACGATATGGAGATATATTATGTTTCGGATACTACGACAAAGCCAAATTATGTTTTGTATCATTAGCACAATAGTAAATCCTATTACAATAACCTCAAAGCCAAATTATGTTTTTAAGAGCGGTTCGTAATTTATAACGTGGCAGAACTAAAGCGTATGAAAGTTTGTCACTATGCCATTGGTGCACCTGACTAGATTACTTATGTCCTAAGACACGTTAATACGACGCGTTTCGCTTTGGCCAAAGCATTATGTTGTCTCCCCTAATTCCTATATCTAAATTAGCTACTGCACAAACAAGATGACAACGAATAGTATCACCCAATAACAAATATTATATTGGTTTAAAAAAAAATTATATATAGCGATAAATAGTTTCAAAAAACTTGTGGTAGTTGATTTTTTTTTTGATTTGACATTTATCTTTCACAATATAAAATTAGAAATTCTTGTTATCCTAACTTACTATTTCAAAACAAATGATTACGCAACAAATATTTTAAGTGACATATCAAAAAAAAACATCATCATCAATAAAAACAAACCGATTTTACAAGTTGTCGTGAAACCGATTTTATTTTCTGTACCGATCATATGTTTGAAATCAACCTATTAAACATTAATCAGATCAAATTTTCCACGTACTAGTTATCAAGTATCAACCATCCGACTAATCAATGGACTATTCAGTCGACTTCAAATAAGTGTTTTAAAATGCGTCTTAAGAAGTGTTTGGGCACTAGACGATGGTTGGACACCATGTGATGGCTTAGTTGGATTGAAACAAATTGGACGGTTAATAGCATCGAAACGATAATTTTCATAGGCAAACGCGAAATGGCCATTTATAAACGAAACAAAAATAAATTACGCTGAGTGAACCCAGTACTTGAATATATATATATGAAAGGTGACGAATAAATATTTTTATTTTTAACCCAAAAAAAAGAAAAGAAGAAGAAATATTTTGATAAGTTTGGAGAATTAGAAAAAAAAAAAAAAAAAAAGAGGGAGAGAGATAGATAGATAAAGATTAGATAGTGGAAAGTTCATAAAAAGCTCTGAAGACAAGTTATAATTTAAATGGGAAGATCCTTATCCTCATCTTTCGAGGCCTTTATGTATACTATCCTCAGTTAGTTTATCTGCTAAGAAATATTATTCCCCGAGTCTCATCACCAACAATTAATGTAAAAAAAATGAACTGGTGAAAAACACAAATTATTCTATGATCAAATGATTTGTTTTGTTCTTAATATACTTGATAAAAATATTTAAATATATCATCTATTTAAATATCAACCTCTACGTCAAGCCAATACCTCTTTTTAATGCTTCATATTTATCGGTAAATTTAACATTTTTTAGTAAAAGATGTTTAGAACCAAAGGCAACTCAATGAATTAGCTTTGGACCTTTTATTTTCATCTGCTAATATAGAAGAAAAAAGTAAATTCCTATATACGAGTAAAGGAAAAATAATTGGAGGTTGTCTATGTGCTATATTATAAATTTATAAGGGATGCGATTTATTGTATACTTTAATAAGGTTTTTTTCACTTTTTGGTTACTACATATCGTAAAAGGAGATGCCTAAGCATAATATATTCCCTATGGCCATAAGCTTAAATTGGGGTTTAACTTAGTATAAAATGATTTGTCTTATCATTTTAAATATGGGCTTTTGGACTCAAAAACTCAAAGGTCTTTGATCCTATGATCCAACGATTAGGGTTTTGACAAGTCAATAGCGTAATTTTCTGATAAATTGACCAACTTTCGTACCTGTAAATTAAAATACGTTGGTTGAGATTTGAATTTAGAAAACTATATATATGATCTCGTTGGCCAAAAAAAGGAAAATAAAAAGAGTATGAACTCAAAGAGCAGTCACTTTCCCTTACGCCAAAACATCACAATATAACTGCAATCGAATATTTTCAAAATAAATTAAAAATTTAGAGGCTAAACGAATGGCTAAGCAACATGTTACTGCAAAGCAAGTTTTCAGAAAGAAATAAATAAATAAAAATAGAAATATTACTGATACAGTTTTCAAAACCCAAATTTATCTATTGACTAATACCAACTGAGGTCTCAAAATATATATTTGGTTTTATGACAAAAATAAAATCATTTGAGGGTCTTTTGTATAAACTTTATAAAAAAGAAATAGTTTCCTCTTTGATTTCGAGGGCAAAGACACTCCGAAATATTGGTGTTTACTATATTTTTCATTGTTAACGAAAAGTCAAAAACATTAATTTAAAGCTCAGATATCAACTTCAAAGGTACTCCATATTATTAACAAACGTTACGCTGATTCGCCAACGTCTTTCAGAAAGTTGCTTACAAGCCTTCTTCTTGGATTATATAATTTTTTCAAGTTTTTCTTATGCGTTTTTCACATTTATTTTCTCATTTCTAAACCCACAAATATGATTATTTTATACATTCTGAGAGATTCACCAACCTTTTGTTTGCATGATGAGACTATATAAGCATTTGGAACCAGCTACGATTTCTTCAATACAATTTGTATAACCAAAAGCAATAGAAGATTAAATACAAATCAAATCTCATCATTGCATCAAACCGGAAGATTGAACCGGAAATGAAGTTAATCCGAAACCCGGGTTTTCTCTTTCTATTCTTTTATCTTCTTGGGTTTCTTGGCGATTCTCCGGTGGATGCGGCGGTAAAGAAGTACCAATTCGATGTAGGAGTTTGATAAACCGGTTTATTATAAACTCAATATATTTGAGTTACACTAGATATGTAGTTTTTTTTGTACTAACGTTTGGAATTTTGGAACAGGTTCAAGTGAAGAACATAAGCCGGATTTGCAATGCTAAACCGATTGTCACGGTTAACGGAATGTTCCCTGGACCGACGGTTTACGCAAGAGAAGGTGATCGAGTCATCATCAACGTAACCAACCATGTACAATACAACATGTCCATCCATTGGTAACCATCTCTTTCCTACGTCTCAAACCGGCCTAACCGGTTTAGTCATTCTTTGTGAACCAACATTAAATGATTTGTTTTTGTAGGCATGGGCTGAAACAATACCGGAACGGTTGGGCTGATGGTCCAGCATACATTACTCAGTGTCCGATCCAAACCGGACAGAGTTACGTTTATGATTTCAATGTGACCGGACAACGCGGGACCCTCTGGTGGCACGCACATATCCTCTGGCTACGAGCCACTGTGTACGGAGCTATCGTCATCTTGCCTCAACCGGGAAACCCGTATCCGTTCCCACAACCACACCAAGAAACCAACATAATCCTCGGTTAGAGAAAATAATTAGAACTGGTTCGGTTAAGACTGATCTGTTCTAATCTACGTTTTTTTCTTAATTCCCCGGGGTTTTTTATTTAATTGTAGGAGAATGGTGGAACAAAGACATTGAGACCGCGGTTAACCAAGCCAACCAGTTGGGCGCACCACCTCCGATGTCGGATGCTCATACCATCAACGGGAAACCAGGACCACTCTTTCCGTGTTCCGAGAAACGTAAGTCTTTTATAACAGTTTGTTATCGACCGGATCTCGGATCAAATAAATGATCTTTTTCGTATATTTTTCTCAGACACGTTCGTGGTAGAGGTCGAAGCGGGCAAAACATACCTTCTAAGGATTATCAACGCAGCCTTAAACGACGAGCTATTTTTCGGGATTGCGGGCCACAACATGACCGTGGTTGAAATCGATGCGGTCTACACTAAACCGTTCACAACCAAAGCCATTTTACTCGGACCAGGTCAGACAACAAATGTTCTAGTCAAAACCGACCGCTCACCAAACCGCTACTTCATGGCAGCTAGTCCGTTCATGGACGCTCCAGTATCCGTAGACAACAAAACCGTAACCGCGATTCTTCAATACAAAGGCGTACCAAACACGGTCTTACCAATTTTACCAAAGCTTCCTTTGCCTAACGACACATCATTTGCTTTGGACTATAACGGAAAGCTCAAGAGCCTAAACACACCAAATTTCCCGGCTCTTGTACCATTAAAAGTCGACCGGCGACTGTTCTACACGATCGGGCTAGGCATTAACGCGTGCCCGACTTGTGTGAACGGGACGAATCTCGCAGCTTCTATAAACAATATCACATTCGTTATGCCCAGAACCGCGCTCTTGAAAGCTCATTACTCCAACATCTCGGGCGTTTTCAGGACTGATTTCCCAGACAAACCTCCCAAAGCGTTTAACTACACCGGTGTGCCGCTCACGGCTAACCTCGGGACATCTACGGGGACTAGACTGAGCCGAGTTAAGTTCAATACTACAATTGAGCTCGTCTTGCAAGACACCAATCTCCTAACCGTTGAGTCACACCCTTTCCATCTTCACGGCTACAACTTCTTTGTAGTTGGAACCGGTGTTGGAAACTTTGATCCCAAGAAAGATCCAGCTAAGTTCAATCTCATTGACCCGCCAGAGAGAAACACTGTTGGAGTACCCACCGGTGGTTGGGCTGCCATCAGATTCAGGGCTGATAATCCAGGTATGATCGATCTGTCAATGCACATATATGACGATGATGATGATGATGACCATATATGATAAGCAGATCAACTGATCAATGCATATGTTGTTGCAGGTGTTTGGTTTATGCACTGTCACTTGGAAGTCCATACAATGTGGGGTTTGAAGATGGCTTTCGTCGTCGAGAACGGGAAAACACCTGAGCTTTCCGTTCTACCACCGCCTAAAGACTATCCGTCCTGTTAAGAATCTGAGATCGGAACACTACCCGTCCTATTTGTCAAGTTTCCCTGATGATATTCTTTGTTGATTGTATTTCCTTTCTGTTGATTTGTGTCTGAGATTGTTTTCTTGTGGGGCTGCACAATACACCCCGAAATTGCATAAGAAATGAAATTAATGTTTTCCGACAAGAGCTCTTGTTTTATCGTTTCCCGGTTTCTGAGGTAAATTCAGTGACAGCAGAATCTAAAAAGCATCAAAACTCTTAGCGAGATACTAAGAGAAAGATGGAAACTTTTGAAAACAGAGTATCATCAAGAACCAGAAAAACAAAGCTCATCTAAACGATCACTCGGTATCTCGAGGTTCTGAGCTTTCTACCTAAGTGAACAAAAGAGAAGAGAATACTAGTAGTTCTGCCTTAAAACAGAGGATTTTGATCGATGGAACGAGCTCAAATTGCTGGCGTTGCTTGATCCTTTGGCTTGCAGCATTCTGATTTCTTCTTGAAGTTAAGCTTCCTGGTAAAATTCTTCCAGCTTTTTTTCGTCCTCACCAGCTTATGCAGCTCTTGTTTCATGTTCATACACTCCTTTTCCAGCTCAGAAACCCGTTCTCTTACGTTCTCACCTCTGGGTTTTAGTAAACCCCCATTGCAGCCATTTGGGTTCTCAGAGTTGTCTAGATTCTCAGAGACAAAGAACCAGCCTGATACAGATGTCCTGAGCCTAAGCTGTTCGAAAAAGAGAACCTGAACAATCACCCGAAGAGGCAGCCGATCGTTCTGAGCCGCATGCGTGCTAGCTTCCAATGAGAGCTTCTGGCAATTCATGAGTCTACATATGTGCTCTCTCTCTGAATCCGTAATCCACGGATGGGCCTGCAAAATTTGCAAATAAATCAAACTCTCCATACATCTACTGGTTAAAAATTTTAAAACAGAAGTTTTATTACCTTCAAGTACACATCGATTGCGTGATAAACTCCATCATCTAGTGGCCTTGCATAGTCAGGAATTGCAGCAGCGATGGCTTCGAACTTCGCAAGCTTCAGGTTAACATCGGGTGCAACCTCAGCGAGATAACCGTCAACCAGAGTTGCCACTAACGTTGTTGGAGTTAGCAAATCGGCTCCATCCTTCACCAAATGTCCTTCTTCGATGATGCAAGGAGAAGGGACAATACCTCCTTGTTCGGTTGAAGAAACAAACTGTTCGATCATTCTCAAAACGCATTCAACATCATAAAGCGTTTCAGAGTATCCCATGTTTGGTATAAGAAGATCAACTAGAGCAGCTTGGTCCAATTGATTTCCAATTCGTCTCTCTAGATTCTCCCTCGAGGATTGGCTTGCGTGAAGCACCATTGCAGTTTGAAGCAGCCTGAGAAGAAACTTGGTCGGGTTTACACCTTTCTTGCTCGGAAGCAACCCGACAATCTCTTCAAGACAAGATTTTTGGTCTTCTTCAGAAGGATTCGGTGTCTCAATCACTTGCTCATCCATGGTTACTTGTCTATTCATCAGAGGAACATGTTTCCTTGTATAGTACATAACCGCCATCGCGATGTTCTCGAGCTTCATGCCACGTGCTTCAATAGCGGTAATGAGTCTTTTGAAGAGAGGCAAGCTAAGAAACGAAGCGTCATCAAACCACCAATCTTCACCGGTAGGTTGCAGCATCTTTCCGGAAGCCAAGATTCCGTTCCACAAATGCGATTCATCTTCCGTGTTCTGTCCGCTTAAAGCGCTCTTTCCTCCTCCCACGGGCCAATTGAAAAGGCTCGGGTCAGCACACGCTTTGATAGCTAAAGAATCAACACACCTGGAGATAATGTGAAGATCTTCAGCGTAATTGATAACTTCCTCGCAAGTCTGAAGAGCTTTGATCGAGTCCGTCCAGTTCCCAAACACTTCGTTGAGGAAAGTCTCCGTCATACCAACAAGATTCCCTTCTCCATAGTTATCAGTCATCTCAAGGTACTCAGCTGCACATCTAAGGCTAACAACATTGAAAGCGGTAAGCTCGATTTTCACACCATAGCAGAATTTGGTTACAAGCTCGAACGTTTTACCGCCTCCCGGTATCTCATCTAAACTCAAAACACAGCCTGATCCATCATCAGTTGAAGGCTCTTCGATTAGCTTCTCGAGAAGCCCACTTCTAGAGAGCAACGGAAACTACACCAAATCAAGACACATTACACAATTAGTTAATCATTAAGCTTTCACATTTATGCAATTACATCAAATCTAGGACTAAAAAAAGAGAAGATAAAAGAAAATTTAACCTTGTGGAGATGAAACTTCATGTCTCCAACTTCAATAGTAACATCACTGACGAGTCCAGTAGTGCAAAGCCTACAACAAAAAGAGAGACATAAAACATCACCCAAAACTTCATATATTCACTTTACACTACTCTGTACGAATTTGAATGATTGATGTCACACATCAATTAGAGCTAGCCAAATTCTATAAAATCCAAAAAGTTATGATTTTTTAAAATTGCATCCACGACTAATGATTCTAGGAAGAACCCATCTCGATTCCAACAAAAAGACGAGAGCTTGATTACACAAAATCTAGAGACTTAACGACATTGATGCGAAACCAGAAACTAAAGACCTATAATTTGATTAATCTAATTCAGGAAGGTATAATGCAGAAAGAAGAGTACCAGGTCTGGCCTTCACGATGGAAAGCTTCGGATTTGGAGCCAAGTCTCATAAACGCCATTTTGGAAAAAAAATCAATCTTTGAGTCTGAGTTGGTAATGAAACAGAGTAGTAACAGAGAAGAGAGGGTAGGGGAGAGAGAGTGAGATACATGAATTGTCGGACAACGATCCTCATCTTATTTTAGCAAATTCTACAGAGAACGAGTCCGAGTCTGTAGCAGAAGAGTAAGGAGAAAAAGGTGGTCTTGGACTTCTGAAATTTTCCTCTCTTGAATACTTCAATACTACTAATCTTCTTCAACAATGAAAACCCAAAACCGACATTTAATTTCGCCGGTTAGTCCGGTTCAACAATTTTTCGGTTTAATATATCACACGGAACAATAAAGCATGCACGCATACATATAGTATAAACTTTTAATGATAAGATAAATTACGTAATTAATACAGACAAATGCATGTTGTTTAGGTCCCTATTTTTTTAAGTATAAAAGGCAACAACTCTTCGTCACCTACACACCGTTTCTTAACAAGTTGGGACTGATAAAAATATATATATATATATATATATATATAGATATAAAAAATTGAAATACTCGTTGAAGTTTTATTTAGGAAATTCTTAGATTGTACGCAAAATGTTATTAATATTATACTGATACACATGACATAACATATACAGTACTTATTAACCTCAGGTTAGCTATATTTAGGAATCACCCATTGTTTAAATAAGTTAACACTTAACATATTAGCAAGCTTGTTAATGGGCCAATGACTAAAAAAAGAAGAAAAGGTTCAAGTGTCTTACAAGTAGTATTTGATATTTTATCGACATAATGTAACAAAAAATTTAGACGTTGTTGGACACATTTAGCATTAAAAAACGCAATTTACATATCGTATATTTCAAGATTTTGTTTTTTTTTTTCCCTTGCAAATTCGTCAAGTGAGAATTCCCTTTCTCTCACTTTCTAACCTTTAAGAAGGTCGTCTGTTTTTCTTTGTCAGGCTCTGTAACTTTGTTTTGGAATTTTGGATTGATCCAAAAAAGTTTCTGTCAAATCTGTATGTGTTTTTTTCTTCTTTTTCTAAAAATCTAAAATTTCTGCCATCTTCTTCATTGTGGTCTTCCTCTTTCTAGGTCTTACCATTACTTTTCTGAGGAATCTTTCTATGTGACTTTTTGTTTGTTTCATTAGGGAAGCAAGTGGAATGAAGTTTTCATAAGTTGATTACAAACGAGTTAATCGGGAAAAAACAGTGAATTTGAGTTAAACACGTTTTGTCTCTCTGCTGCTAGAATTTTTTTAGAAAAAAAAAACCAGAGTTGACGTGTTGGGAATCTGAAACAGAGACTCGAGCCAAAGCCGATACTTTTCTGGATCTATTGAGATTCCGAATGGTTACAAAGTTCTCCGGCGAGAAAGAGGAGAATTCAGGCTGTAGTTTAACTACTTCCGGCAAAGCAGACAACTTTCCGGTGAAACTCCATTGTTAGTATACTTAAAAAAACCTTTCCTTTTTCTTAATCTAAATTTCGTCTCTGGTTATACGTTTAAACTAGGGTTTATTATAAACGCAGAATTAGAAATAGAGAGAAGCTTAGATTCAGAGTTATGGCACGGTTGCGCCAGTGGGATGGTTAATTCAAAAGTATTATACTTTCTTCAAGGCCACGCCGAGCCAGCAGCCAGTGGCACGGTTGCGCCAGTTTCTTTTGTTAAGACACTAACTCAATCTGATGCTAACAACGGAGGCGGGTTCTCCGTGCCACGGTACTGTGCAGATACTATATTTCCGTAACTAGATTACACGGCTGACCCGCCGGTTCAAAACATTGTAGCTAAAGACATTCACGGTGAGGCGTGGAAATTCAGACACATTTACCGCGGGACACCGTGCCGCCATTTGTTGACAACGGGTTGGAGTGCTTTTGTGAATCATAAGCGACTCATGGCTGGAGACTCCATTGTGTTCTTGAGAGCAGTTAATGGCAATCTCTGCATTGGGGTCAGGAGGATGAGACACGGAGAGACGAGGGCGATGTCTTCCAGCGGTTGGAGCAGTTTGCCGGATTCTGATGTCTCTGCGTTTATGCAGGAGGCTGAAACAGAGGGGAAGGTAAGATAAGTAACAATCGTAATGAAAATGACGGTTGCGGTTCGAGAGTTAAGGTTGAGTTGGTTATTGAAGAGGCTGTAAATGCGGCGAATGGGAAGGTGTTCGAGGTGGTTTATCACCCGAGGATGAGCACACCCGAGTTTTGTGTGATGGCAGGGACGGTTAGGCGTGCAATGGAGGTTCGATGGTGCCATAAGATGAGATTTAAGATGGCATTTGAAACAGAGGATTCGTCGCGGATCAGCTGGTTTATGGGGACTGTTTCTGCCGTTCAACCTGTAGATATTATTCGTTGGCCAGGTTCTCCTTGGAGACTTCTTGAGGTGGCGTGGGATGAGCCCGAAATACTACAAAACCTTAAACGGGTGAGCATGTGGCTCGTGGAGCCTGTCTCTAGCTTACCTGCCTTGAACCTCTTTCCGTTCTCACCGCCGTTTAAGAGGCGGAGGCTGCTTCAACCGCCATATTTCTCAATCAACCCCAACGAGTTTGCAGTTCCAAGATTCTCCTCAAACTTATTCGGGTCAAGAAACTTTTTATACGAAAACAGCAACAACAACAACAATGTTCCTTCTAGCATGCAGGGAGCCAGGCACACTCAATTTGATCTACCCTTAACCCGATTCAATAATCCGAAGTTTCGATCATCCACTAGACCCACCTCAGCGACTCATACAAGCGATAAAAACGTTTCTTGTTTGGTAAGAACGGATTACAGCAACTTTATCAAGAACAACACGTGAAGTCGAAAACGCCCCATTTTGTTCTTTTTTTGGAAGGCCAATCCTCACCGAGCAAGAAATCTCACTTCGTCTTGAGAAAACATCTAACCATTGTTCTTTTAACTTAGAGACAACGAATAATTGTAAAGTATACATGGAGCCTGAAAATGTTGGACGGGCACTAGACTTATCATTTCTCGGATCTTACAATGCACTCTGCGAGAAGCTTGGTCACATGTTCGGGTTCAAAAGCGCTGTGATGCTAAATAACATCATGTACTGTGATGGTACCGGTGAATTCAGATCCGTAACAAATCATGAACCGTTTAGGTGCGTGTATCAACTTCGACATGTCCGGTTCAAGTCTAGAGTCTAGACCTTGTCATTGTTTTGAATTGGGGAATTGATTTGCTCTAAGGCGTTTGTTTTTTTGCAGCAAGTTTGCGAGAACGGCTCGTAGATTAAAGATTCAGATGGATTCAACAACTTCCAAGCCGTGATATATATTTCTAGGAAATATAAGCATTAGCAACTTGTTTTTTTTTTGGAAAACCGAACCTTTCAGAAAAAAAGATACTGAATAATCTTATAAGTTATACTAATCATATATTATTTGACTTTATAAGGCTTTGAAATTTATAACGTGATTACATTAACTTTTACCGTTAGAAATGGTGAAAACGTAGAACTGTAGAAGCTAGCTGATTAAGGGGAAACAGAGTATTAGTTAAATTCATGGGTTTATGTTTCATTATTCACTAATGGATGGCGTGTTTTTCTACCGATATACTCATGCACGATACACCCCAACAAATTTTGATTTGACCATTTTACATGTGTGTGTGACCACAGATATGTGTTTATATCGTGAAAAATTCAATAACAAATGGGGACTTGGAAATACCTAAATGTGACAAGAGTGCATGGTTTTTGCCTCCTTGGGGTCGACCAAGTCAACACGTACGGTACGGCCTTTCAGAAATTTCAGTCTATTACGGCATTAAACAAATTATCTTTAATCAAAGTAAATAATAATGTTAAAACATTAATTTGTAGATAAAAACTTAGATTTTATAAATAAATAAAAATTAAAAAAGTGTATTCAATCTTATATTTTAATTGATTGAGTTGTAGTAAAATTTATATGTTTTTGATGATTTTGGGTGAATTTAAGAAAATTGTTATGATTTATTGTAAAATACTCTCAAATCTCAGCTAAAACTATGAAATTAGATTTCTGTATCTTTAAATAAGAAAATTTTCTAAAATATTTTAAAATCATTAAAAATTGAATCTTTAAAATATTTTTAATAACATTGGATTTTTTAAAAAAATTTAAAATCCATGATTGAATAACATATAATTTATTATTTTAACATAAATCACTTAATTGAATATACCTCCTAAAAATTTTAATCCTATTATAATTAGGTTTAATTCGGTAGATAAGTTTTCTTATTTTTAGTCAATCGGTAGATACGGCTTTAATTGGAGTAGATTAGGATCTTTTATGCCAAATATTGACATATTAAATCAAGAAAATAAGAAGATAAACTATCATAATCAACATAAAATAGAAAAGATCAATATAGTATTAGTATCCTCCACATATTATGATTGCTTATTCTTATTGGGTTGGGTGAACCAAATGGAAAGAATATTTTTGTACTTTTTCTCTTATTTCATTATCAATAGAAAATAGAAAGAATTTATTTGAAGAAAAGGAAAATACACAAAAGAAAAAATACAAAACCATAATTTGTGCCAGTGGAGCAAATGTCATCGATGACCTAATCCCATCCATCCATAGGATGTTTCTAGGTGAGTCGGTCTTTAAAAAAGGAACGGCGATAAACGTGACACGTAACATATGGTTCCTTTAGTTTCGTGATGATAATCCTCAACCGATATTTTTACATTTTTTTTTCTGGTGAAGATATTTTTTGATTATAATTAATTAAAAGACGGTTTTGGGCCTATTGGTTCGCTATATAAAAGCCTTACTGTGTAGGATCTTTAATTCATTATCCCTTCGTCTATTAATTTGACTCTTCAATATCTCTCCCAATCCCTAAATCGCTCTCTGCAGTTCTCTCACGATCCTCTCTCTCTCAAGGACTCTTTCAAGGTATATGTTTCTTCTGATTCTCTTGTTTTGATTTCGCATCTCATCTTTCGATTTGGGGTTTTTTTTTCTGTTCTCCGATTTTGGATTCTTGGGTAATTGAATCTTGTTTGGATTTTGTTGATTCTAAAAATTATTTGTTCGTTTTGTCAAATCCCAGCTTCTAGATTTTGTGCCGATTACTAAGAATCTCTTTTCGTTGTTCGTCAGATTTGTATGTTGTTGAATTTTGTGCTCTTTCTTGCGTTTTTCTCGTTTGGATGAGAAGTATAACGTTTAGATCTGTTCAATTATTTGCTTGATTATGCGATTATCGTAGATAATTAGGGTTTTTGAGGACGATCTATTCAATTTTTGTGTTCTCTTTGTTCGATTCTCTTGTGTTGTTTTGATTTCTTATTACGCCTTTGGTGTATGTATGATGATCGATTTCTACTTGGATCTTTTTTTTTTTTCAGATGCAAATTTTCGTGAAAACACTCACTGGCAAGACCATCACTCTCGAGGTTGAGAGCTCTGACACCATCGACAATGTTAAGGCAAAGATCCAGGACAAGGAAGGCATTCCTCCGGACCAGCAGAGGTTAATCTTCGCCGGTAAACAGCTAGAAGATGGCCGTACCTTGGCCGATTACAACATTCAGAAAGAATCAACCCTCCACTTGGTTCTCCGTTTAAGAGGTGGTATGCAGATCTTTGTCAAGACTCTGACTGGCAAGACCATTACTTTGGAGGTTGAGAGCTCTGACACTATCGACAACGTCAAGGCAAAGATCCAGGACAAGGAAGGAATCCCTCCGGATCAGCAAAGACTTATCTTTGCCGGTAAGCAGCTTGAAGACGGAAGGACTCTTGCTGACTACAACATCCAGAAGGAGTCTACCCTCCACCTTGTCCTTCGTCTTCGTGGTGGTATGCAGATCTTTGTCAAGACTTTGACGGGCAAAACCATCACCCTCGAGGTTGAGAGTTCAGACACCATTGACAATGTCAAAGCCAAGATCCAAGATAAAGAGGGAATTCCTCCAGACCAGCAGAGGCTTATCTTTGCCGGTAAGCAGCTAGAGGATGGTCGTACGCTAGCTGACTACAACATCCAGAAAGAGTCCACCCTTCATTTGGTACTTCGTCTGAGAGGTGGTATGCAGATTTTTGTGAAGACCCTAACTGGCAAGACCATCACTTTGGAGGTTGAGAGCTCAGATACAATCGATAACGTCAAGGCAAAGATTCAGGACAAAGAAGGGATCCCACCAGACCAGCAGAGACTTATCTTCGCTGGGAAGCAGCTCGAAGATGGACGCACCCTAGCGGATTACAACATCCAAAAGGAGTCTACCCTTCATCTTGTGCTTCGTCTCCGTGGTGGTATGCAGATCTTTGTGAAGACCCTTACCGGCAAGACCATAACTTTGGAGGTGGAGAGCTCAGACACAATCGATAATGTCAAGGCTAAGATTCAGGACAAGGAAGGGATCCCACCAGACCAACAGAGACTCATCTTCGCTGGTAAACAGCTTGAGGATGGTCGCACACTTGCGGATTACAATATCCAGAAGGAATCTACCCTTCACCTTGTGTTGCGTCTGCGCGGTGGTATGCAAATCTTTGTGAAGACTTTGACAGGCAAGACTATTACCTTGGAGGTTGAGAGCTCAGACACAATTGATAATGTCAAGGCTAAGATTCAGGACAAGGAAGGGATCCCTCCGGATCAGCAGAGACTTATCTTCGCTGGGAAACAGCTTGAGGATGGTCGGACTCTTGCAGATTACAACATCCAGAAGGAGTCGACTCTTCACTTGGTTCTTCGTCTTCGTGGTGGAAGCTTCTAAGCTTTTGTGATCTGATTAGAAAAAGTGGTGGTTCGAGTCCCATGCACTTGGGAGGTGATCTTCTTCACCTGGTTAAGTTTGTGTTTCCGTCTGCAGGAAAAACTTCCCTGTCGATGTCTTAAGTATCAGTTTCTGCTTTTCTTTTATTTTCTTGTGAACCTTCGGTTGGGCTCGTAACGGGCCTTTGTGTTTCAACTTTCAGTAATAATCCAAGTGCTTGTTAAACAATATGTGATCTGTTTCTTTAGAATACGTCTAATATTGCATCTACTAAATTACTTACCAATATTGTGGTAACTAGCCCAAATGTAGGACATAATTAGGATAATAAGATGTTCGATAGTTTGGTACAAGAAACAGCTGCAACGTATTTTCATGATCCAACCATTTAGGCTTTTAAGCACCTTTTAATCCGTTTGTCCAATTAGTAACAAAAAGAGATTCACCCGTCTAAACTGTTTAGCCAATTAAAAGTTTTTAAAAAAATTCACGGCCTTGTTTAAACTAGGTTACCAATCGAACCCATGTGAGTAGTGAAATAGTTTGTATGATTAAAAGAAAACATCATTGCACTTTAAAATTTGAGTGAGTATTTTCAATGATCTACACAATAAAAACAACCGAAGGTGTTTTTCATAGATCTCCAACTCCTCAACGAGAACTACTAAATTATTCCATTGCTTTTTGCTATATACTTATATACATTTCAATACAATATATGATGCCAATCATTATAGCTATTTAAGTTAATATCACCTAATTGGCAAGTTCGATGTGAGATCCTACATCTCAATTTTTTCTTTTCCACTTAATTATTAAAGTATATATATCAAACCCAATGTAAAAAATAAAACTAATTAATAAAATTTTAATTTAACGTTATTGTAATCTAAAATTTCGCTGACAAAAAAAAACTATGAAGAAAATTTATTTAAAAAAATAATGGCATTAATCTGAAAACTAAGCAGAAAAAAAGATATTTAAAACTAAAATAAAAATAAACATTCTAATATACTATCTTACAAGAAAAAAAATACTGTTTCATACAAATAATAAGATGAAGAACTTAAAGAAGAAAACAATTTACAATTGAAAAATGTATACATTTATATATAATTCTTTTTGGTCACTACTATTTGACAGTAATGTTAAACATAACTTCATATATTTTTGTGAATATCGCAACACCAACAGTCCAAATAATTGTCTCTTTTCATACCAAACCAAAGGCGCCGCTTGTTTGCCACTTGACTGCATCTTTGGCTCCAATTTATTTTTTTATATAATTATAATTTAATTAATTTAATTAAATAGATTTAATAATTTAATATTAACGATGTTAACAAATAGTGATTTATCCGTGTTATAACATTAAGTTAATAATATTTTAAATTTATATTAATATCAACTCAAACCCGTCCCGCCATATAACTCCGTCCCGTGATATTTTAAACATTTTATAAGTGTAAATGTTCATAATATTTTAAACTATTTAAAAATTTAAAATTTATTATATTTAATATAATTAAACGGTTCGACTATAAAACCGAATAAACATGATACAAATTTTTAAATTTGGATGTTTGTTAAGTTAAACTTTCTGCTTATTCAGATTTAGATTCATTTTTATCTTATTTATAATATGACTTTCAACAATTGTCTAAAATTTTTAGCCGATATGGGACGTTAAACACACAATTTTTTTTATTGTTTGAGTAATACATATCTGTTTTTCAAAATTCGAATCACGACAAATGCAGAAAAATATAGAGTTTTATTAATTCTATGTATTATATGATGATTCAAAGCAATTAAAAAAATATCAAACAAAAATAATAGTAGAATCATAATTTTAAATCTTAACAAAATCTTTTAAATATTTATAATATTGATTGATATTATATGGATATTTCAGATTTTATAATAAAATTAAAATATTTTAATTTTATTTGGTTATATAGATAGTAGAAAATTGATTATAGAGTTTGTTTTGTATGTTTATATTTCATATTTATCTTTAATGAACTTTCTAATTTATTATTTAAATCAATGACATTTTATATAATATTTTACAGAAAAAAAAAATTTCTTAAAATATACTTAAATAATGTTAATATAGATAGTATGATTACCACATCCCCATATTCAACATTTCCCTGGATTATCTGACGATTTTGATGGCCCATGTTTTTTGGTTAAACGCTTACCAAACTAAATTGTTTTCCCAAGTCTTGAATTGTCTTCTTTGCGTCAATGCGTATGTTTCCATTTTATTTTTGTATATGTCAAACTTTTGTTTTTAATTTTATAACCGAAAACTCATTTTAAAAAATTTATCACATAAATTTACGTTTGTGTTTGCAATTTTTAATGAGTTTTTTTATTACAAACTTATGTTTTTTATATATATAAATATCAGGTTTTAACTAGTATAATCAACAAATATCACTAATATTTACGCAACATGATATTTGTGTTTCAAGTTTCAACCATTGGATTGGTTGTTTGAAAAAAAAAATGCAACTACCAAACTTACGAAGCAAGTTATGCGTATTAACGAGCGGAAGAGAGAATATTAGCAAATTTAACCAAAAAAGTATTATTATGATTGGTGGAGAAAGAAAATAATTCCAAATCTTGAACTGTTGTTACAAAAAGTATATAGCAGAAAGTGGGAGACAACAGAAATAGAAATGACAATAACTTTCATTGAATGTATCATTATACTTTTTCTAACAAATATTAAAGAAAATAAATATCACATCAACTTTTAAAATGTAATTAAGCATTCTCTTGATTCTTGTGAGATGAAAAGAGAAGAGAAAGTGTACAAAACACATCATATCTAGCTGAAGACTTTTATAACCTATCGTTTTACAGTCGAACTATATAAATATATGGTTCAAATTACGACCTTCAAAAGACGTGACACTTGATATATGACTATTAAGGTTTTCAAACTTTGAAGAGATGTTTTGTGAAGAATTTAGTTAACTGTTATAGTGACTAATCCGGTTTTGTTGGTTGGTTGGCTTTTGGATTATTATTGTTCGAAAATTAACATATTTGAATTAAAACTCAATCCAGCTTTGTTATCTACAAATTTCCTTAGTTCAACAACGAGTTCTATAAATCTTTTTCATTCGTTTATCTTCTTTTTTTTGTTTTTCCTTTTGTTTAATTTGATATAGTAAACAAATGAATGATATGAACAAAAGAACAAAAAACTTGGTTTTGTTTGGGTCACCTTGGTTCAATAACGAATCTTTGTGTGTGTGTGTGTGGTCTATGATATCATTATATTGTCTAGTAAATGCTATAATATTTTTTTCATGATTAATTTTTTACTGACCACTTAGGTATTTTGAATTTTTGACTATTGATTGCTTTTTATTATTTCATTGTGGATTTATGTAAAAAATTAAGGAAGTAACACAACAACAACAACAAAAATTCAACATATTTGAAAGGCGCAAAATATAAAATTTTACTTACCATATCCAAGAAAGAAAAATAGACGATGATCAAGATTCAAAACTCCAGAACAAAAAAAAAAAAAAAAAAAAAAAAAAACAAGAAAGAAATACTATAAATAAAACAATAAAAAGCCAAAAGGATATCGGAAAAATTCTCCTTCGGACCGAAACTATAACGATCCTAAACCCAACCCCCAAAAACACGAAAGTGTTCCTTAAGATCTAAGTTATTAATAGATTAACAGATCTATATTACCTATATAGAGTTATAGTTAATTACATTACTTGTATTATCTTAATCTTGAAACCCAATCTTCTCCCAAATCGCGTTCCTCAATCGCCTTAGATCTCTTCCCTTCGCCGTTCCACCGATTCCTTCGTGCACCGTGAACGACGATCCTCTCCGCCGCGCTAAATACTCGTGCGGCGGAATCATCCGTCTTCCACCGTCGTTGATGTCGTCATCGTCCTCGTCATCATCGTCGCTGTCGTCATCAGGTATCGCATGACCTCTATACTCACTCTTCAATATCTTAGACCAGTCGGGTATGTTAACCGGAAGCGAACCGGTCTTTGTGATTTTCCGGTTACCAGAACCGACGGAATCTCCGGTTATCGCCGGTTTTCTCCGTAATCGAGAGATTGATATCGATCTCTTGGCGTCAAATGAATTAGGCAATTGATGATCGCCTAAATTATGAATATCAGATTCGTCGAATTCAAAGACATTCTCATCGGACATCTCTGGTTCTGGTTCTGGGTAGATGTATTTAGGTTTGACAAAAAAAAGCTTCCTTGACGCCATTTATGAAAACAGAGCGTAGAGAAGAAGAAAACAAAAAAAAGATGAATTTTTTTCGAAAACTGAATTCTGGGTTTTGATCAGCTTCTCGAAATATTCTGAATTCTGGGTTTTGTGAAATTTTTGATTGAAGGTGTTGAGTTGAGATCATTTTTATAGATAGATGTGGTAAAGAGATAAGCTCATTGGTTTAAGTTATGTGAGTTACGACTTAGAGTAAACGACAAAAGGACAAAGAAGATAAAAAAAAAAAGAAAGAAGAAAAGTTATATAAGGTGTGGCCAGTCTCACGTTCTTATCGTGAGCTCTCTTCCTCTGTTTCACTCGTCCATTGTTTTTTTTTTTTTTTTATAAAAACAAATAGTAAAAAACTTTAGGAGTTGTGATCAAAATGATGACGTTAATGGAATTTTACCTTCACCTTTAATTAAATTTATTATTTTAAAAATTGTTATCATTGGATTAAAGTTATCTTAAAATTTAATTTTGTTAGATATGAAATTTGTCATCTATTGTTATTCAATTAATATTTTTTATATATTTGTATTTAAATTCGGTGTTATTACCTTTTTTAAGATTTAAATGTTATTTTATTTCGAGTAATTAAAAAATTCAGGATATACAAATAAGAAATTTTGATTGATTATCATTTAAAAATAAAACCATTAGTGTATCTTGAATTTTTTTTTTATATAAGTTTATAATACTATGTTATCTTATAACTTTTTTATTTTTATGTATCGGTGTTGTTTAATCACATCCAAACATCAGAAATGGAATGTCGACACGTGAACACATTAACCTCAATTAGGCCTGAGATTTATATCCGTTATCCGCGGATATTCGTATCCGTATTCGGTATCCGCTCTGGAAAAACGGATATCTGATCAAAACGGATACGGATACAGATAGTAAAATAGCAAATAATATGGATACGGATACGGATGCGAATATTAACAAAAATTGTAACGGATAACGGATATCCGGCCAATTTTACGAAATGAGCCTAAACTGGCCCAAAAATCTCTCCAACGTCAACTCTTTCTTCAACTTATGGGCTAATTGGCTAAAGCCATTTTCTGAAAAATTCTCTAACTCTCTAAGAGAGACAGAAGGTTCCAACCGAAATTAGGAAGAAATTATCAAATTAGCGTAAGAAATTAGGGCCTTAGGGTTAGGGGATCCGACCGAAATTAGGAAGAAGAAATCGAAATCGGTGTCTCTTTCTCGGTTTCTCCATCGATGCCTTGAAGAAATTAGGAAGAACCGAAGAACATAAGGACGCCATAGAAAGGTCAAAGCTTGAGAGCGGCACCGTAGAAGAAGAAGAAGAAGAAGAAAGAAGCGGCGGAGAATCTGGAGATTAGGTATCTCTCTCCCGATCTATCTCTCAATCTCTCTCCCAATCTATCTCTAATCTCTCTATTTCTCTCGATACGACGATATCTCTCTCTCTCTCTCTCTCTCTCTCTCTCTCTCTCTCTCTCGACCTCTCTCTCTCTCTCTCGACCTCTCTCTCTCTCGAGTCTCTCGTTAGTGAAGATACAGTCCAAGTCTCGGCCGGTGGGTGAATCGTGAGTGAAGATACAATCCAAGTCTTGATCCGCGATAGAAGATGAGGTTAAGGCCTTAAGGGTCCTGTATCCTCTATAATCGTGAGTGAAGATACAGAACGTGTGACCTTCAAAGTCTTTATCTGTTGAAGACAAAGAGGATGAAAGAAAGGAGAGTGATATAGAGAAGTAAGGTGGGATTGAATCGTTCGTTGCTTCGATTAAAAGCCCTAATTTTAGGAATCTGTTGAGTTTTTGATTTAGATCTGTAGAGAATAATGGCTACAGCTACGTATCCGCCTCCTCCTCCATACTACAGACTCTACAAGGATTACTCAGAAAACCCCAATTCTGCTCCTGAACCTCCGCCCCCAATTGAAGGCACCTACGTTTGTTTCGGAGGCAACTATACAGTGAGATTCCTCTGTTTCCTTCACATTTTCCCCTCTTTAATCTTCATCTTTAAGGGTTTTAACATTTTATCAATTTTTTGGTGTAGACTGAAGATGTTCTTCCAAACTTAGAAGAACAAGGAGTGCCTCAACTTTATCCCAAAGATTCAAATGTTGGTATGTCATTCTTCTAGCTTTGTGATTCATACTTAAAACATGCAGTTGCTATCAGCTTTCTAGAGTATGGTTTTTGCTTAATCCCTAAATTGGAATCAAAATTATTACAGGAGTTCATTTGCAAGTTATGTTCTTTGAAAGTGCGTCTTTGTTTTGTTAAAGAAAGTTTGAAATATATCTGTGTAGATTACAAGAAAGAACTCAGGTCGCTGAATAGAGAACTCCAGTTACATATTCTTGAGCTTGCTGATGTTCTTGTTGATAGACCTTCTCAATATGCAAAGAGAATTGGTGAAATTTCTTCAATCTTCAAGAATTTGCATCACCTTCTCAATTCCTTGAGGCCTCACCAAGTAAGACAGATCACATCTTCATTCGATTACAACATGTTTTCATTGGTTTCTTTACTCACTTGTTTTTTCTTATCTTTCTCTTTTTGTCCAGGCGAGAGCAACGCTTATTCACATTATGGAACTTCAAATTCAACAGCGGAAACAAGCTGTGGAGGACATTAAGAGGTTTGTATATGCTTTATAAGTTTTCTGTCTCAATGGTGTGCCAATATCAATCTGTAAACTATAAAGATTCTTCACTATCATATATTTGAAAGATTCTTCAGAAACTTGTTGGTTGTTCTTATGCGTCCCTTTGATGTTTTGGTTGCGTGCAGGAGGAGAGAAGAAGCACAGCGACTACTCAAGGATGCTTTCGTCACTTTAGATGGACAATAGTGTGTTTTGTTTACCCATGTTGTGTAAATTAGCGTTAATAACCTATGTCTGTTATTGACTCTCGAAGCTTGTTTTAATTGTTAACACTAAACCATGGTTAATTTGGCAATTAACCAATACTGAGTAGATTCAGTGTACCAGGATTATATTAGACCATAATTTACCGGTTATCTTATGAAGGAAAAGAGAGGAATAAACCGGTGTTATAAATGCTCCCAGAATGAACCGGAATTATAATATATCTTACATACATTTCATGTGAATGTATCTGTCGATATCTGGAATACAGAAATTGATTCAACCAGTTGATTGACACTTGAAATCTTTATTTTTCAATGTTTTAGAAGCCCATAGAAATACAGATAAAAATCTGTTGACAAGATTAAAATTCAATATCTAATTGAATTGGTTCCAAAATCCAAAAAATGTTATTTCATATCATTCCTGGTGTATATAACTCAATGCACTTTCATCTTTGGAAAATAATATATCAATATGACTTTAGTAGTAAACTGATAAGAACAGAAAGAAAAAAAATGTAGCAGTATCATAGTAAAGTGGGATTGTCTAAAAGAGGAACATGGCCCAAACTCTGTACACCACATTATTGGATTGTCCAAGGCTGAATGACACATCGGATTACTTCACAGTTCACACCTCTTATTCAGTAAAATCGGCACGTCGGATTACTTCACGTGGACTAATAGGGACATGACTTATTCACTTAATACTGTTATTAGCAATTGTGATATTCATATTTGTTTCCACAATGACTCATTTTGTTTTTTTTTTGTCAACCATTTTTTTTTTTAAATGTTTTTGGCAAAAAATGAAAATAAATATATTTATTTTTGTGTTCAGCTGTTTGATATGACTTTCTTTAAATTCTAATAATACAAAAAATAATTTCATTTAATTAAATACACCTGATAATGAAAGACACGTGGGCCAATAATAGGTGAGGTATCACTTGTCAACATAAGTTGGCCCACTGGACCTCATTTCATTTTGAAATTTACGGATATTTCAGGCATCAATATCTTGACACGTCACTCAGGTCCCCGAAATTTTCATTCTCTTGATGTGATAAGACGAAAATGGACAAAAGATACGAGATATTAACGACGGTAGGTAAAAAATTGTTATACCTATTATGTTAAATAGAATGTTATTATGAAATGGGATACTAATAATTTACCAAATACATAATGGGCAACATGAAAATGCAATAACCAACAAACTATATGATATTATATTAAAAAGGAAAACATATCATAATTGGTAAATCTGTTGGACAAATAATCTGATCATAATAAAACATGTGGGGACTCGAATAAATTTTGTAGCAAGAGTCACATATATATAGACATTCACTTTTTTGTATACTTGTATAGACGTTCATTGCCATTATTGTAAACAATAAACATAAAAATGACCAATGCATTATAATTCATATCTCCATGGTTTTCTATGGTTGGTGAAAATACAATTGGATCAATCTATGAGTTTGTTTAATGTATTTTCATCTATAACTAATATATATACCACATCCTTTGGAAAACATTTGGTATCAGTCATCCATATATGGTCTATAGTATTTCTAGATTCATAATAATTAGTTGTTTATAGTACATATATATGTCAGCTCTGTTAAATACAAACTAGATTATAATAATTATTAACGATACTTTAATTATTCTTATATTCTAAACTTGTATGTCGCGTGCATGCATAGAAGATGCATCCATGTACTTAGACATTTAACTAAAAGTGTAATTTTATTGTTATATATACACATATAATATGTATATGTATTCACTTAAGCTTACTTTGAACAAATTCCAAGCATACCTTCACTTTATCTACACAGGTCATTCCTAGATAAATTATGTTGAAGGAAAGAAGTCATAAATAGTTTCGAGTCTTGTATGTGTTTTATTTCCTTTGGCACTACATTAATTGTTTTCCTCACAGCTACAAATTTATCAAGTTTGTGATTTTATCATAGTATAAAATAACTGTCAAGCAAATAGCATATCTATTGAACCAACTGCAATTTAAATAATGGAGTAGTGTGGCCAATTGATTAATTATTGGCCGATTAGACTTATCCATAATTGGAGCTTTAGATATACTTATAACAAAACACAAGTACCAAGAAAAAAACAAATGATAATAATGTAGCTAAGTTAATAATGGAGCTTCCTTTTTTTGATAAGATATAATCGATAATCGAGTTTCTTACAAAATATCATACTTGTCTCTTATACTATATATATATATATATATATATCTTATATACATATTTGCTCTAAATTATGCATAGAATCCTACATGATTAAGAAACATCAAATCCCCTTTGTTCAGCCGTACGTATGATCGTAATCTAACTTGTTAGTTGCATATTTTCTACTTTTGGGATATCTATTATTGTTTTATCACCCAACAAATAATTGTTGGAAAATGTCATATATTTGTGAAGTGGTCATCTGCATATTGTATCTATGTATCTGTTATATTCTAAAAATTGACTATCAAGCCTGTAATCGATCTTTAGACATCAAAAATCATTTTGAAATAAATTGACCAAAAAACACATGACATGGTTGATTTGTCGTTTATTAAACGATTGTCTTTAACCTCAAATTATGATATCATCTTATGTTTTGAAAATAATAGAATAATAAAATTAGCTATTAACTATATGGTAGACCTAGCTTGGACCACCCTAGACAAACATATACTAGCAATTTCGGTAAAACTTTGTTTTTTTTTTGTTAGTTACATTTAGTGGAAATCCATAACCAACATCTATCAATAATTCTCTTTTCGTTGGCATCAATAGCAATATAGCATAACCTATGCATGCACTATATAACTATATATTGGCCATCCAAAGATAATTGTTTTGTCACGAGCACGGGTCCCGAAAATGAAAAGCAACTAATTATCTTGTTGGGGTCTCCAGTCTAAAATCAAAAAGTTTTTGGTTATCCAAAATAAGTTTTTTTCCGTTTGTAAAATATAGCTAGTGACATCTAATCCTTATTCTCGATTGATAAACATATTTCTGACATATATCAAAAAATTAGTGTGAGAATATTTTGTTGAAAACTTATGCGATGTGATAAGTTCACCTTTTATGTGACATGTTCGATCATAAGGTGCCCAATAATTCCCTAGAAATAAATTAATCTTCTATGTAAAATATCGAATCGTCTAGTGACAATATGGTTACCTACTTATTCAGTTATTATTATTTTTTTTAGTTATGCATCTTATCTTATAATATTATCAATTACATAGTTAATATCAAATGAGGGAAAAATTCAATAAGTTAAGAAAACTAAATTGCAAGAAGAATGAAAGCAACCTTTCAAATATCCTTATCTTATCCAATCCTTTTCAGGCCATTGACTAATTGTCTAATTAATCTAAATATATGAAAAAGTTAAGGCATCTTATATTTGTAAATATAATATATATCAATTGATTGGTAATGTAACTTTATTTATAATGTTTGATCAACTTTGCACTTGGCATGTTTTCCAGCGATTTAAGTCTAATGTCATCACCAAAGTTGTCTAGTTCTTTCTATTTTTCAGCGTAGAGATTCGTCCTACTTAGAATAATCTTTTTCACCAGATTGTTATGTGTGTATATATATACAGTTTTTTACCTTCACAATTTTTGTTTTGTTTTCTAGGTAAATTTTTGATTCGAATTGTATCAAGATATTCAAAATATATAAATACCAAATGAATCAATAAAACAGGCGGAATGAGGAATCCATCAATTGCCGAGAAGTGGCCACTTTGCCTAGAGTTTCATAATTCTCATAAACAGTAGTACTAAGCATTTGATCTCATGGATTTCTTTCTCATGCCTTGTAAAAATATTAAAGATCTAATGTTGAGAGCCCATAAGAACTAAATTTATGAACGAGCCCAATGATACTTTCTTTAATGTGGGCCTGATTAATCTGTCTATTCTTGCTTCAAACGTTACCGTTAATCATACGTTTAACAAGTTTTAGCTAAGTCACGTGATAGAAACCCTATATGAACACATACTAACGAGTATACGCGGTCTAAACTAATTTGTAGAGTAGTGTATTTGTCCAAAGCGTCACCTACACAATTGCTGAGAAACTTCAGACTCTTTATGACTTTAAGTGTGTGTTTGTCAATGACCCCAAAAAAAAAATCTGGGCTTTAGCCAGATCCGACCCAAAACTAAAACTTGTAAAGCAAAAAACAATAGATATCTATAAAATAATTTAGATGCATCATTTTGCTAAAAATTATTATGGTGGAGTGGTTAACATCTTGATTTTTTCTTATAAATACTAAGTTCGAACTTAGAAAATAAACATTTTATGTAATATTTTTAAAACTGTTTTAATGATAGGTAAAAAATAGATTTTGCTTTAGATAACCATCTCATTTGGGCTGGCCCTGGCTTTAGCAATAACCCATAAAAAATATCTTAGCATTGACAGGAAAAATAATATCTTACCATAGATAGAGATGTGTAAGACAGAAAGATACACACGTGTTGTACATTCAACACTTGTTTATAACAACAACAAGATGTTCTAGAATATTCTTGTTGGGTTCCATTATTATTAGCAAATAAGACCAAGTCAACAACTAACTTCAACATTGTGGATCGTCCACTTGTCCGACTCTCACGTCAACCCATCATTATTCCACATTTCTCCACACCTTTTTCTCTCTATATATATCAACAAATTAACACGTATCAAACTCAAAAACTACACTTTGAATTACTTCTGCAAATCTCAAATATATCGACTGAATCGAATATGTGTTTCTTTGATAATCGGTGCGATCAGAATCTGACGGTGGTGAAGATGGATGTGGCGTGGTGGATGGAGGCTATTCCACCGCGGATAATTTCTCCGGCGAAGCCATCGACTACTCCGATTCTTGAGACGATTTTAGAAGGAGGAGAGACCGAAGAAGAGGATCACAAACAAGATAACGAAGACGTATAGATTGTAATGATCATTTTGTTACTCGATCGGTCTTGGACTATGGATATAGATTCGTTAATTTTCTAAAATTGTATAACATGGGATTTTGTATTGTATATTTTGTATAATCAAATCTCTGTTCTTTATGAAAATCTTCATGGAACTTTCACATCTTGTAGCTCCGGTGATCTGTTCCTATATGTTCAAATTTCGAGTTGATGATTAAAGCTAAATCTCAAGATATTTTCTAACCGAACCGGGACGGTAAAAGAACTCCGATCCAAATATTCAATTTTCATAACAACTTTTAAATTATAGTACTGAAGAGAATTCAAGTATTTTCATACAATTGTAGAGAAATTTTCTTAATCTTAAAAAATTATACCAAAATTAAACCGGAATCAAGAGTCACACCGGCATTTCTGTTTTGTGAGAGAGATTTCTCAACCACAAGAATCTAATCTTGATTAATTTTTAATACAGACACGTATCTGCTAACTAAGCAGTATACGTATACGCGTCACTATTGTGATTCCAACATCAGCTAAATGTGAAACATAAATATCACGTGCAAATAAGTGATAAGCCGCGTCGTACGTTACTTATATTTCCCCACGTGACTTTTGCTTTACGTCTCATCAAACCAAACCACTCTTTGCTCTTCCATTAGCACTGTCTTTTTTTTTTTGTATATTACTAATTAATATAAGAAATTACATGATGATTAGTATTCCTCTCTCTATAAATATCACCAATAACAATAATCTCCACATATATAGATCTTCTTAACAGAGTCGAAAGCTACCGAAGTCTAATTCGAATAAAGAGTATCTTTTCAAATCATGGCGAGGATGATCGGACCATTCGAAACTGTATCAGCGATTCTTGTTTATCCGATGAGGGTTTCAGCTCCGCCTCCGTTGGGGACGATTTATGAGGAAGACGACGAGTAAAATTTTATTCAATGCGAGATTGAAACTCGAGAGTTCTAGATTTTGTTTCTTTTTTCCTTTTTCAAATCCAAATCTACATTTCGAATTATACTTTGATAGTGGTTTTTGTTCTGTTTTGTATTGTTGTTTTCCAGTTTTAAACTCCTTTTGTCGTCGTTTTATCTCTTGTATAGTCATTAGATGTTCGTATTGACTCAGTGCGAAGCGGGATGATGATGATTTCACAAATGTTTTTAATAAAAATCTTTTATGGAGGTCGATCTTTCTATGTTTAATATCCGGACTACTTTAGTATTGAAGTTACTATAATGCTCTACTAACTACCACAGTTATTATAGACGTAACATATAGTCGGTGCAAAATAACTTTCATATTCTTTTAATATCGATTTCTCTAAAGGACTTTTATGGTGTGTATTAGTGTCCTTATCGACAATACTTTTTTTATTTTGTTAAGAAGATGACGTTTAGTATTTTTTTGGTCAACTGCGTAATTCAATTAAAACTTAGAAAGGTAGCTCTCCGCTAACGAAGGAAACAACAAGAGTAGCTAAAACACATTTTGCCAATTCATCGGCTAAAACATTTGCCATACGAGGGATAAAGGTAAAGGAGACTGAGGAAAGCTTTGAAACGTAAAAACGTATATCATGGAACAGTCCTGCTAGTTCATTGATAACCTTGCCTGTTCTCAGAAGATCAACGAGGGTCTTGGAGTCCAACTTGATTTGCACAGAGGAGAAACCCTTGATGATAGCTGCTTGGAGATCTGCTTCAATTGCAAGAGCTTTTCCTTGGAGGAGCGATGCGACGAAGCGTTCCGATGCAGAGTCTTTAAAACAGAGTATCCCCTGATTGTCTCTACCAATCCATCCCAGACTACATAAGAGGGAATCCTCTTTCCATGCTGCCTCGGTCTCGATAATGATTGATCCCAACGGCAGAGGTGACACTATTCTGGACGCCACTCGAGGGGGACTGGCTTTTGGTTCAAGAGACAATTGTGCTTGTTGCCACACTTTGGCATCCTGGATCGCTTTCATAATAGACTCATCCGCAGAGAAAGCTTTGTCCTCGAAGATAAATTGGTTCCTTAAGGTTAAGATCCAGGGATACAAGGGAGTGTGTGACAAACCCGTTGGAGGAAGGTTGGTGCTCGGTTTGAGTCCTTGAAGCATGGTTTTAGGGTCTGTAAAAGCTAGAGGAGTTACAAAGCGGGAAACAGAGGCTAGATTCCAAACTGATGTCGCGAAAGGGCAGAGAGGAATGATGACGTTTAGTATTTTTCTCCTATTTTTACATCATAAAATGAGTCGGTAAATGCTTGAGAAAATCAAAGTAATAATCAAATCCCCATTGGTAATTTATAGAAATAAATATATGCAAATAACGTTTATTCAAACTGTGTTTCTACTTTGTCGCCATCTGAACTCATCTCACACTTTGTTTCTCTTCTTTCAACTATTTTTGATCATGACGTAAACTCCGAGTTCACTCAATATCCTCTCCAAATTTTCAATCCAACCCACACCAAACAAATTCCATTTTTTATTTTATCAACTGAAACAAGGAAAAATCTCACCTTTTCCTTTTTCCGATCTGGGTTTAATCATTCAATCATGGGGAATATTATCTGCTGTTGCGGGAGAAGACGGAGGAGCAATATTCCTCCGGCGACGGAAACGGCTCCTCTTCCACCCACTACGGAACTCCCAGCGAATAGATTTGTGTTCGCCGCCGCGGCGCCTCCGTATCTGAACCCTAACCCTAACTACTTTTACCAGTATCCAGGTTACTGTCATCCTCCGCCACCGCCGTACGATCACCACCACTTACATCACTATCCTCCCCACAGTTACCAACTACCTCATCGTTTGATTCCCGGCGGTAGACCCCCGTTGATGCCTCCTCCTTTCGTCGAGTACCAGAAAGCCGTCACGATTCATAACCTGGTCAATCTGAAGAAGGAGACTTTAAAGCTCGTACCCGACCCAGAGAATCCAAATAGACTTCTTGTCTCCTTCACGTTTGATGCAACCACGCCCGGAAGGTTTTGATCTTACACTATGAAATTTAGTTAAAAAGTTTGAAACTTGTTGAATCAGAGTAAAATAAATGTCTTACCTTTTGTTAATTTGGTGGGGAGAACAGGATCACAGTCATTTTCTTTGCTAAAGAAGAAGAAGCATGCAATCTTATAGCAACAAAGGAAGGTACTTTGCCTCCAATCACATTTGATTTCGGAAAAGGACTTGGTCAGAAGTTCATACAACCATCTGGAACCGGTATAGACTTGACGGTATTTGAGGATTCCGAGCTATTCAAGGAGGCGGAAACAGATATCTATCCGCTGGCGGTTAAGGCGGAGGCAGAAGGAAAGTGGGGTTCCACGGATGCGGAGATTACTCAAGTAACGTATGTGAAGGAGAAAGGAGAGATTAAGATAGGAGCAGTGAGGCAGATACTGTGGACGAATGGATGTAGATATGAGTTGCAAGAGATTTATGGGATGGGGAAAACGGTTGACGGTTGCGATGAGGGAAAGGAATGTGTTATATGCTTATCTGAACCACGCGATACAGCTGTTCTTCCTTGCAGACACATGGTATAGAGTTCTTACTTCAAATCAGTTCAACAAAATTTTGAAGCTCTTTTGTGTTATGAATTTTGAAATGGTTTGTGTAATATTTCTGTGTGCAGTGTATGTGCAGCGGGTGTGCAAAAGCGTTGAGGTTTCAGACAAATCTGTGTCCAGTTTGCAGACAACCTGTAGAGAGGCATTTGGAGATTACAGTAGACGGAAACAAGAATGGGGGAAATGGAGATGGAGATGAACAAATTTAGTTAAAGCAATCGACTTGTGTAATATATGCCATGCTTAATTAAAACATCACATGTTATGGTTCAATATATATTATTACCTTTCTTAACTGGAAACTGAGTTCTTAAATAGCAATGATAAACAGACAAGCAGCTTCTTATTTAGTAATAGGTGCTTGGCCAGGAGCTGTGGTGGCCGAGGACCAACTATGGCAAACACATAAGGTGAAACCATTACAACTATGACAAAGACTGACACGAAACAACGAAGATATGGCAAAGGCGAAGCGAGATTGAGTTACATTGGTTTAGTCTTCCCACCATTGATGAACAAACACACCTCTGGTTCTCAGAGTTTGAAGTATGTTGATGCATTCTGGTTTGTGGTTGGAGCAGCGGAGGAACAGCTCATCCACGTAGCATATGGCTCCTGTTTCCAACAAAACAGTTAGGAACTTCATTTCCATTTGGCTTGTGTTCATCTTAAGAACCACAAAGTCTGCGAATTTCGCAGTTTCCTCAAACCAAGCAAGGAAATCGAAACCCTCGTCTTCTGGAAATGGTTCTAGCTGTTCAAGCGGAGTTATCTTTTTGCCTGTCGAGTTGTCCTCAGCCAAATCCGGATGGTAGACAAAGGTGATGCCGGGTTTCTTGACATACGATAGCATTACTGAAGTGTTGTGGTCGACAAAGTAGACGTTGAAAGCTTTGCTGGCAATTGGGTATGACGGTAAGAACCAGTTTGGAGTTAATTTAGCATCCAGATGCTCGGCTGCTCCAATGTCAATGTAGACAAGCGTCTTCTTCAGAGAGAGATCAAGGAATTTAGGCAAGTAAGCGACTGATTTTGGGAAATCAACAGGCTTCTGCTCAAGTAGAGGTTCCATGAACTCTATGTAAGGTCTATTGCTCTCAACAGCTTGGCAATCTCTTGGTAGATGAATTTTGCCAATATAAGAAGCAGTCTCCGTTACATTCCTCTTGAATAAAATGACGGTGAACTCATCCAAATAGTTAACATGCACTATCTCAGACTGCTTAAGCCATAACGAAATTGAAGTCGCGGATTTAACAAGACCGTTGGCAATATTACTCACAAGGACGGCTCCGGTTCCACCAGGTTTCAGAACTCGCTCCATCTCAAACACAAGAAGAGCAGGGTAAGTAACTTGATCAACATCCCCACAGAACACGAAATCAAACGAATTTTCACCACTAAGCTCGAGCTTGTCGTAGACATGCTTCCTACTGAAAAAGGAAAAAAACGGATGCTTAGGAACCCCATGAACATCGGAGAAACCCATCTCGTTGAACACTGAAATAGCAGAATCTGTTCCAGGACCAATACAGAGAACCTTAGCATCATAAGTCAATAGCTTTAATTCCATCAGCTCTTCAACGAGATCAGCAATTACCACTTCCGGATACTTGTCTGTCTCAATTTTCCCCCAGAATGGTCCAACGAGCTTATCTAAGAACAGTCTCGGTCCTGGGATAACAAATCGGCCGAGATGGACCAGATCCACTGCTGCGTCATCGCCAAAGACGCGATTTTGAGCAGTTACCTCTGTCCCAGGGAATAACTCCATCAAAGGTACAACAGAGAGAGCAAAGGCGATGATGAGAGCACGAAACAGAGCATGCCTATTCGTAGATCCACGGAAGATATTGAGCTTCAAGATCTTTACACCCATGGAGCTTCAGCTCGGATTAAACCGAAAATTGTAGATTGTTCAAAGGAGATTGATTGAATCTAGTACGATTGCTAAACAGATCTTTAAGAAGAAGAAGAAAACGCCAAGAGAAATCGAAGAATCTAGCGAGTACAAAACCTGGAGGAGGTATGGTTTCCACCCACGAGGAGAACAATAGATGTTTGTGATCCTAACCAGACCTTTCTCGGAACTCTAATCGACTTCATCTCCGTCCCCATTCTCACTGATCGATCCACCATGCAACAAAATCAAAATCTCGTCTTACATGCTTTGTTTTGTAGTATTCAAAAACTAGACACACAATTCCTTGATTGTTTCTGAGAATCTCTCTTAGATTTGGGACTAGGGTTTCGTGATCTCCGACTCTGTTTGTTTTCTCTCTCTGGGGAAGAAGAGGAAGAAGGAGAAGAGCGAGTGAGGAAGAGCTTTTTAAACAGATTTAATGGTGAAAGCTATAACTCTATACAATGTTAAAGATTCTATTCTACCGCCATAATATTGCCACGTGGCGAAACTTTATGCTAAATGTTATTTAATTAATATTTGACCGTTTGATTATAACATACTAGTTGATTTCGTTTTCAATATGTCTTCTATTGATGTAATTTTATAATGTGATATTTGATATGATTAATTAACCAATAGATTCCGTTTCAACCTACCTATGTTCTTTTTTCTTTCCTACCAGAGTTAACGAAAACTATTTTTTTTTTCCTTTTTCTTTTTCGACACTAGTACGATCCAATTGCACACTCCCTCCCACACATAGATCATTCAACCAACCAAAAAAAAAAAAAAAAAAACAGAAGGAAATAAAAATTCCACACATCACTAACTTTGTTATTCAATTTTGTGACATAAACGTGTGGCTCCCACATTTTGTATGTACCTTTGAAATAATTAAATTATTTGATGTTGTTTTTTCTTGACGTGTGTCATATATGAATTGGCTGTTGTCCGTAGACACTGTCCATATCCGTGTGGGTTAAACACAGTCGTGTTGATCCCAAGTAGCTGCTTTTGTTGAAGAAAATTATCAGGAAATCAATAAATTTTTTTAAAGTTTGCAAATATGAATTATATGTATTCTAATCGTGATAATTATTCAACTTAGCATAGATAAAAAGTAATAGTTCGATTGTTTAGTGTTCACTATATTTTTTAATTTTGTATTTTTTGATTGGTGGCAGTTGTTTTTTTTGTGTGAAAGTAAAAAAAAAACTCTTAATTGTAATTACGAATTGGATCGAGTACCGAGTCGAGTGGTGGCCCATAGTTTGGCATAGTTGGGCTGAGTTCGGCCTTCTAAACAATGAGCATATATATATATTTATTTATTTTTCAGCCTCCAACTTATATGATTCTCGACACGCTACTACTACATCATTAATCTAGTTTTGTGAATAATATAATCATATTGTTAACCTTTTTGGTCATTCTCAAAACACTTATTATACATTTTAGTCGGTTTGAGGTATTACGTTGTCAAGAGATCGATCTACTTTATTATCATCCGAGCGATGCGTGTAGCTTTTTGCCTTATCCACATTTCTTAGTTTTGTGCCAACGTAGCTATTATATGCCGCATTCTGAGTTGCTCTTATCTAGAATATTTTTTTTTATAAACTCAGCATTATATGTTCAGATGTACACACACACAAAAACCCATAGTTTCTTTTTATCTTTCAGATTTTGTTCCAAAAGTGATCAGAACTTCATATGAGATATACAGAAACTATTTGGAAAATGTTCTGAATTCTTTGTAAAAATATTCAGCAGAAGTTCCGATCATATTCGTAACCATTTTTGGATCATTTTAAAAATGTTATGAATATCTGTACATACATTTGACTGAGCTGCCATATTTGATTACCTTCTTACTATTGCTTTTACACACATGTGATGCATTCAAATTTTGTAAGTGGATTTTTAAAGAAAAAAATTCACCAAATACTTATGGAAAATTATCAAATTCCTATCACCAATCAAGAAGTGATAAATGTGATAGATAACAATATAAAAATAGAAAAATTGAACAAATTACTGTATAGGAACAAAAATCAACTTAAAAGAGAGGGAAAAAATACAGAAATCTTAAATCACTGATCTTTGTTGGAGAAGTTTTTTTTTTTTTTTTTTCCACATTGCCATATACAACTGACAAGAATGTTGAAACAATTTGATCTGTAAGCTGGAAATTTTGATTCAAAAATATATACACCACTGGTTTAAGGGATATACCAAAATTAAAGAGTGTTTACATAAGTAAGTAATAGAGACAAAACAATAAAATAAAAACCGCCGAATCCAATTTACGCTTGTAGTAGAGAGAAACGGGGCAGGCACTGATACGAATGTGAGAGACCACACAATATTGAAGCAACCTATATGAGTGTTCTTGATAAAAAAAAAGCTTCTTCCTCAGATAATTTCTCCTAAAAATTAATCTCAAAGATTGATACTTTGTTTTCTTGAGATTCTTCTGTTACTATACTGTTTCTGGGTTTTGTTTGAATTTGATGATGATGATGGATGATAAAGATAAAACTCGCCAAGTAATAGAACCTGGGTCCCGCGAAGATACTTCTCCAGCTCTTATGGTGAGTTTTCTCACTCTTTAGTCTTAACTCAATTCCCAAAATTTTGAATTTTCCTGAAAGCTTCATGCTTTAAGCTAATTTCAGTGGTTTTAGTTTCATGGGTATCATCAAAAATTGATCTTCTTCTTCTTTTCCCTGATTTGGCTGAGGTCTTCAGAGTTTGAGGTTTATAAGTTTAGGGTTTAAGGGATTGTACTGATCTTCTGCAACTTGTTGAATTATCATGGAAATGCTATGAACATGTGGTTTAAGGCTCAAATTTTGTGAAATCTAGGGTTCGTAATTGCTGCTTAAGGAGCATATTTGGTAAAGGATCGAACTTTGTGAGGAACTTATACAAAAAAAACTTCTTTTGACTTTTCCAGGTTGGAGATTGTGCTGAGATAACAGAAGAGCTTTCACCGAGCCAACACCAAAGAAGGCGAGTTCTTGTGTTAGATATACCATCGAGAGCACACGAAGACGCTCATGGCGATTTCCTGAGAGCAAATGGTTCTTTAATTCATAGCCCTGTTTCCAAAAGGTTCAAGTTTTCTCCAATGTCAAGTCTTAGAATAGGGAGACGTGTTGGATCCATAAGTCCTTCCTCTTCAAGAGGCAGAACGAATCAGAAGAATCTCCTAAACTTTAAAAATAGGAACAACAATGCAGATATTGAGGAAGGTGTGGCTTCGGTGTTTGGGTCGCCTTCAGGAGATTGTAGTGATAAGTCTTATATTCCAAGAACATGGTCTCTCACTAATCTCTTAGCTCCCAGAAAATCTAGGAAGACAGAGTCTTTACCGGTAACCCCTATAGCTCACTCAAACCCTGAGTCCATGCACGGGAGGTATGCGGTTGAGGTTGATGCGGTTACATCCATGGTCAGTATTCTATCTTACAAAGCTTGGTTATACCATTAATAAGGGAGATATTCTTGTGGAGTATTTCGGTTGATGGATTGACTCATTTTCCATTGGTCGTAACAAGCGGTTTATCTTCTGCTTTACTCAATTTTACTGTTCTTAATGCTAGAAAGGGGAGCGTTCACTGCCTATTCGTCGTTCACGCTCTGTCCCTACATTCTTCAACAAAGATGGAAGTGTAAAGCCGTCAGGTGTTTTCCGCGTGATTCCTACTCAGTCTCATGGGGATGAGAAGAGTCTAGAGATGATGCAGGCATCGAAAATGAGTAAACTCAACGGTTAGAAATAACCTCCCAAACATATCTTTGTGACGCCGCATTTTGACTCGGTGTAACAAACCCACCTTATATTTAGTGATATGTGTTCAGATGAAAATGATAATGACAGAGAAGATGTTCCTGAAGAAGAAGCTGTATGTAGAATCTGTATGGTTGAAATGGAGGAAGATTCAGAAGCTTTTAAGATGGAATGTATGTGCAAAGGAGAATTAGCTCTTGCCCACAAAACATGCGTGATTAAATGGTTCACAATTAAAGGGAACATAACATGTGATGTGTGTAAGCAAGAGGTGAAAAATCTACCGGTGACCCTACACCGTGTACAGGATTCTCAAGACCGTTCTAGAGCAGCCAGGGATATCGAGATTTCACGGTTCAATAATGAATGGCAAGAAGTTCCAATTCTTGTCATTGTAAGCATGCTTGCATACTTTTGTTTCCTCGAGCAGCTTCTGGTTATGGAAATGAAATCCAGCGCCGTTGCGATAGCTTTACCCTTCTCTTGCATTATCGGTCTTCTTGCATCGATGACATCGACAACAATGGGTAATATAAACTCCTCTGAAATTATATATTTCCCGTTATGCTAAGTCGATCATCAGTCTTAAGTGATATGATTTGTTGCAGTGAAGAAGAACTATGTGTGGATCTACGCAACCATTCAGTTCGGTTTTGTGGCCCTTTTTGCTCATCTCTTCTACTCAGTTGTAAGATTTGATGTGATATCTCAGAAAAACCTTACTTTTTTGAAGCTCTGGTTCTTGATTGAGTCCTCACACCCTCTCTCTCTTTCTCATTAACTTGTGTGCAGGTTAAGCAGCCGGTTATGTGCATTGTCTTAGCCACTATGATCGGATTTGGACTCACCATGACCGGCACAACGGCTATTAACGAGTATTTGAAATGGAGGAGAAGCAATGCTCATCAGCCAGCAGAGCCAGCAAGCACTTAAGTGGGTCCATCACTACCTCAGATAGCAGAATAGATCTTCAGTGAAGCTAGAGTCCCTTAAGGGTTGGATCGGTTTCAGATTAACCGATGTTTTTTTTGGTTGACTGAACCATCAGGATAGGGTTTTCGGTTTAGCTTTTATCAATTTGTCTGTCTATGTTATGTGAGAGCAGATTTGGTTATTTGTTGTGTAAGATGCAAAACAAAATTCTAGGCTTGGTTTATTGACTCTCCCTTATAAGAATAAAAATTCATTATATGACGTCACTATTGTATTTAGCATTGCTAACAATAATTGTAGATTTATTTATTTTCCTAATTAAAATATGCAACGATATATGTCATATACTTTTACATATAGAATTATCAAGATATATAGTGATTAGATATCAAACTAGAATTCATATGATTAAAGAAAATGTTGCCATCCAATAATGTTTTCTTCCATCATATTTTTTTGTGTTTTTTGAGTTTCTTTTTTTTTACATCACATATTGATAGGCACACATGACACAAGTCATCATGACCAGTGTGATTTGCAATCCCATATTTCTTGGATAACACTTCTTCACAGCTTTTGTTTTGACAGGTCACAATAACCCTTTTTCAGTTCATTCTTCATTTTCAATCCTCACCCACCCAACCTCTCCCTTCAAAGCAATCTCTCTCCTCTCTCTCTTTCTCAATTTAAACAAACTTTTATTAACCTCAAAACAAACATTTCCAATCTCTAATGACTTAGTAGTTGATAGAATCTCATTTAGTTACCAAGTAATAATCTTCACACTAGTAAGAGAATCCTACTCTTCACCAAACTACACCTCTCTCTATATAACAAACCCCAAAACCTCTCAACAAAGACACACACACACAACAACCACAACAACAATGGCTACTTCAAGAATACTCATTTCCTCTAATCTCTTCATCTTCTTCCTCGTTATGGCTACTACCAATGGTCAGGCTCCAGCTCCAACCCCTTCAGGTCCAACCAACATAACTGCAATCCTAGAAAAAGCTGGTCAGTTCACAATGTTCATAAGGCTCCTCAAAAGCACCCAAGCCTCAGACCAAATCAACACTCAGCTCAATTCTTCCTCGAGCAATGGCCTAACCGTGTTTGCCCCGACCGATAATGCCTTCAACAGCCTCAAATCGGGAACCTTAAACTCATTGTCCGACCAGCAAAAGGTTCAGCTTGTTCAGTTCCATGTCCTTCCCACACTCTTGACCATGCCTCAGTTTCAAACCGTTAGTAACCCCTTACGCACGCAAGCTGGTGATGGGCAAAACGGTAAATTTCCTCTTAATATCACTAGCTCCGGTAACCAAGTTAACATCACCACCGGAGTTGTGAGCGCCACAGTAGCTAACTCTGTCTACAGCGATAAGCAGCTCGCCGTTTATCAGGTCGATCAAGTTTTGCTGCCACTAGCAATGTTCGGGTCAAGCGCGGCTCCTGCTCCGGCGCCTGAGAAAGGTGGCTCAGTTTCGAAAGGTTCAGCTTCCGGTGGCGATGATGGAGGAGATTCTACTGATTCATCTGATGCAGAGAGAATCGGATTCGGATTTGGGGTCAGAATCGCTACTGTGGCAGCCATTGCTGCTGCTTCTTCTCTGTGGATATAACTCGAGAGAGCTTTTCTCGAGTCTCCACATTGGAAATTTTAAGAATGACAACGAGAGCTTTAAATTTGTTGTACTTTGGGGTTTGTGTTATAGATTCTGTTATTATGTGTTATTGTTTTGATTCGAAATGATGCAATGATGCAACATTACGATTAAGATTGCACAAAACTTTTTTGATGAAAGAAAGGAAAATGTGTTTTTGATTATAATTTGAAAACTTTAGTCTTAAGTTACATGATTCCTTCATGTCAAGTTAGAAACCGAAACCGCCACCACCACCACCATGAAACCGATTGAATCCACCACCACCGCCACCTCCACCCATATATATCTTCACGATTCTTCTGCTCAGTCATATCTTGCCCGCTTATCGTCATCTCCAAGAACCTGGTCATTTCAGAGGTTAGACATTCAGAGAATGAGAGAGAATCTCTCTGGGAGACCATGACCATGTGTTTGTGAAAATGAAAGTGTAATGTGGAATTTGTTGTCTCGGAATTTGTTCTCAGCTTCTTCTCTATTGTCGACGTTTTTATCGAGATGCCATTGTAAAGAAAGCTTCTTATAGGCTCGTTTGATTTCAGAGATAGAGGCGGTTCTGGAAATTCCAAGAATCTTAATACCAATCTTTTCGTTTGCTCATCTTCAGTCAGTGCCTTCTCTGCTCTACCACGTGCTTCATGAATTTCCATGTCCTGATACAAAGCAATCCAAGCTACATTAAAAGTACCAGAAACACTGAAGATTATACAAACTTCAATCAACTTAATGATTTGAACCTGATGTAAAGCTTAAGTCAGTTCTCCATCAATGTTTAGTTCTTCATTACAGCTATTTAAGCCGTCTTTTCCACGGCCGAGCCTGACTGTGACCTTGCATAGTCCAAGATAGAGATGCACGTTATGTGCCGTGTGTTCAGGGTCCAGAGCAATACTCGCTTCTTTATAATCCTCTGCTGAAACTCGCAACTTTCCTTTTGTTTGCATTATCTTCTGCCTGCAAATAGAGCACAGGTTTTCAACACAAAACAATGAGGTTATGGGAAGACAATGAGGTTTGCAGAACTCATGCGTCCTGCTCTGTACAATTGCTATTTCCTCTCCCTTCTTCACCATTCCTTGCTTCTGTAGAATCCTCTAATACACACTTATATTCTTGTATCCTTGAGTAAAAAGTAAAGAATGCAACTAAGTAATCGTGAGGATTAATAAACATATTATACATGTTGCGCAAAGATGTTTTTTTTTTGTCTTGTCTTTGATAACATCGTCGAGTATGTTGAAGAGTATGTGATCTCAAGGAAAAACCGAAGTAATAAAAATTAGAAAACAAAGGTTGCATTGTAATAGCGAAAGCGGATAACGATTAATTGGGCTTACTATTATTTTTTTAACATCCAGAGAAAGACATATCATACATGGGTGATGATGAAGGCAGATGAAAATTACTGAGCTTACTTACTTAACATGCAGACACCCAAGTAAAAAAAGAAAAGAAAACAAAGGTAATAAATTTAAAAACACCAAAGAGGTTCGTCTTAGAGAGCCATCTCCATCCTCTTTATTCTGTCCATATCATCCATCTTCCTCTTCTTCTCCTCCTCCGTATGCTTCTTAATCTCCTTCTCCACCTTCATCAGCTCCATCTTCATCTTCTTCTTCTTCTTCTCATCCATCTCCATCTCCATCTCCATCTCAATCTTCTTCTTATCCTCCTCAGCCACCTCGAGTAAAACACCTAATATAAAGTATAAACAACGAAACTGATGAGAGGTTTTAATTTGTTACCAAGAATCAAGAATCAAGAGCAAGAGCAAATTTATGTACTTGGGGGCGTATAGCCAGTGGTAGTGCAGCCCCTTCTTTTTTTTACGGGTTGCGGCAGAGCAACTACAAGATTCATTCCTCCCATGTTACATCCACTTAGTTTAAGTGCCTTGTCTACACATCTATCTCCTCTAAGAGAAATGTGAGCAGAGCTGTAAAATTCAACAGAGACAAAGTCTTTAGTTAGAATTCAATAACTTGAGAGCTGGGGAAAAAAAATATCACAAATCGGAGGAAGAAAGAAGCCACAAACCAAGGGAGAACCAGAACTTGCGTGACCTCTCCACATGAAGAGAAATGTTTACACAGCGCCATCTGGATATCAATCGTAGGAAGCGAAGTGTCATATCCCCTAACGATGACCCTAGATTGCAGGAGAGAAATATTAATATTAACATGACAAGGTAGAACACATCTTACATATATATATACAAGAATTAACATCCTAATAATTTGATTGCAGAACGATCAAAATTTACGTGCGTGCTGCTTGTTTGGGTCTCGTAGCAGCACACCAAGGATCCATGATTTCTTCCTGCAACGGTGCAGCCTTAACGATTGCAGTCCATCCTCCCACGTCAGTTCCACTAAGTGCCAATGCCTTGTCTAGGGGATCTTCTCCCGAAATCCACATGAATGCAACACTGTAAAACAAACGATACAAAAAACAAAGTTTATTTTGGAGTTAGCAGCATTCAACATGAATGAGAGAGCTGGGAGGGAAGAAGCCACAAAGTATACCTCTTGAGAATACCCCTTTTAAAGTCTCTGGGAACATAAATATGTCCAATCTCTACGCATGAAGAGAAATGTTTTGTCAACGCGAGCTTGAGAGTATACACATGGAGCGAAGTGTCATATCCCTCAACGGAAATCGTCGTGCTAGTGCTACTGCAACAATTTGATTTTGATTGCAGCAGGAGTTAATATTATGATCAACACAGACTAAAATTTCCCAAAATATATATATACATGTAAATAAACTTACCGGGGTTCTCGAGAGGCTGCACCACTATCGTTCAATTCCAGCAATTTCAGACCCTAAGGTACAAAAGAGCTAATCAGAAATTCTACTGCATATATATATTTTTCTTCTTTCTTGTGAAGAAAGAAACCATTAGTGTAGACACAGAGGTTAAAGCAGAAGAAGATTACTTTGATGGCGGATTCGTCCATGGTTAAGTTGAGAACTAGGGTTCGAAAGATATTTTTCAGATCTAGGGATTTAGGTTTGATGAAGGTTTTATTTTATTTTTTGTTTTGTCGAATAGGAAGTAGAAAGGAAGTATATTTTAGGCAAAAAATATTTAAGCCTTTTATGTAGAAAAAAATATTATAGGTTTTGTGTAAGATTAATTATTGTTGGGCTTTCCTTTACTCATGTTTGTGGGTTTTAACTAAACAAAATATTAATTAAATATGTTATTAAAAATGGCTTTTAAGTGAAATTATGGTTTAGAACCAAAAAAAAATAAAAAATTAGAAGCCTAAAAGGGACGTCAAAAACCCTGAAGTAGCAGAGACACCAACACTTGTCCATAGAATCTCGATCGTCGGTGGGGAAACGAAGGTGTGTTGGGTGGCGAGAGAAACCAGTCATGATGGGGGAAGCGATTGCACTGCAAAAGCTATGAAGGGACCTTCGATACTGCAAATTAAGATTAGCCTTGTATCAAGGTGTATGCCCCAAATATATGGATTATGGAGTTCTCAGATGATGCAGATCAAGACACTTTTGCTAATAATTTGGCTACACTACTGATAAACTCATTGCCTCCAACTTGATATAGTTTTCAATTTCAACACTCGTTTGTGTCTAAACCGTTAGTAACCCCTTACGCACGCAAGCTGGTGATGGGCAAAACGGTAAATTCCCTCTTAACATCACTAGCTCCGGTAGTTAACATCACCACTGGAGTTGTGAGCGCCACCGTGGCTAACTCTGTCTACAGCGATAGGCAGCTCGCCGTTTACCAGGTCGATCAAGTTTTGCTGCCATTAGCGATGTTTTTATCAAGCGTGGCTCCTGCTCCCGAGCCAGAGAAAGGCGGCTCTGTTTCGAAAGGCTCAGCTACATCGGAATCTTAAGAATAACAACGAGAGCTTTATATTTGTTGTACTTTGAGATTGTGTTGTTATCTGTTATTTTTTTGATTCGAAATTAGCTAACATTACGAATGAGATTGCACGAAACTTTTTTGATGAAAGAAAAGAAAATGTGTTTTTGAGTATAATTTGAAAACTGTAGTCTTAAGTTACATGATTCTTTCATGTCCAAGTTAGAAACCGAAACCACCAAAACCGCCACCACCACCGGGAAAACCTCCCTCGAAATGGAAAGTATACTGTTGTCCACCACCACCACCACCATGAAACGGATTGAAACCTCCACCGCCGCCTCCACCCATATCTTCAAGATCCTCTCCTCTGTCAAATCTCGCTCGTTTATCGTCATCTCCAAGAACCTGGTCAATTCACGGGTTAGATTTACCGTGTGTGTGTTTGTGAAAATGAAAAGGCATCGTGGATTTCTTTAAACCTCATAAGCTGCAGCAATTTCTCGGAACTTGTTCTCAGCTTCTTCTCTATTGTCTACGTTTTTATCAGGATGCCATTGTAAAGCAAGCTTCTTGTAGGCTCGTTTAATTTCAGAGATAGCAGCGGTTTTGGAAACTCTAAAAGAATCTTATACCAATCTTTTCGTACAATATTATATTTATACTTACGAACAAACTTTTGGGCCTTGAATTTAGTTCAGGCCTGCGTTAAGCCCATATATTCCTAATCTTCTTATTCCTCAAGACTCAAGAGGTTTCGTGGACGTGAAGCATAAACATATATCTAGAGCCGCTGAGGGATTTGCTATAGGGGAAAATTTGCTATGGGGGAAGCACCTATATGTAGGCCTCTTAACGGAGCGGATATCTGGGTTTTTCAGGATATTCGTACATGTATCATCCGTGACCGTTAGTATCCGTATCTATATTCGGAAATTCCGGGTATCCGTTATTCGTATATCTTCTAAAAATTCGATTATCCACGGATATCTGGAGACATGCACAAAAAAAACTCAAATACCGGATATCCGTATGTAAATACCGGATATCCTACAGATATCCGATCTAAAATACAGGATATTCGGTTTAAAAAAACGGATATCAAATTATCTGGTAATTTAGTATTATCCGTATCCGTATTCGTATCCGGGATAGTCGTTATTTTACTATCTGTATTCTTTTTTAGATCAAAAACCAAATACGGATACGGATATCCGCGGATAACGGATATTACTCCCCTGCATGGGCTATATAAACCACTTTATATGTTTTAAATGACAAAACAAAAATGTTTATAAAATATTGGAATTCAATAGTGTAAGTTTCGGTATAAATTTTATCCGGTCATAGAACAAAAATTGAGTAAATGAAATATACGTATTTGGATAACGATGTAAATATACATAAAACATATATTGAGCAGCTAGTAAATAATTTATTAACACATCGGTTCTTTCCAATATTTGTCTAGGTGATCCTTGCAAGTTGCAACCACTACTTAACGGTTTCTGAGAAGTCTTGCAAAAAAGGTTTAGTTAGGATGGTGATGAATATATGATGGGTGACTAATTATGTTGATGATTAAAAAAAAGTATATGCTTTGCTTAGGGTGAGTAGTGAAGCTAGCTAGTTGGCAAGTAATGGCTTCTTTTGGCGGCCAAGCAATTCTCTATCTCTCTCCCTCTCTCCCTCTCTTTCACACACACACACAATCCTCGATGCCAAGACTTAAATCAATGCCTCCTAATTTCGATTATTTTAAATACTATATGATTTTAATATTGCGATACTAGCTTCACAATACACTCAAAAATATTCTTCTTAATAATCTATTATATTTGTAATAACACGTTAGCAAGAAATAATCATAGAGAGCCTACGACAACTAATGTGTATAGAGTTTGAATGAGTAAAAAGTTGGATATCAATCCAGCTCTAAGAAACTCATTATTTTGCTTACTTTTGCAGAATTTCTATCGATTTATGTAGAATGAATATTAAAAAACATGTTTTCTGAATTTTATAGATCGCTGCTACCGAGTTATTGGTATACTACAAAGCCCTAGACTACAGTTACACATTATAACAAAATATTTAACAAACTAAGATAAGGGATGTTGCTTCACCGAATACATATTATTTGCTAATCACAAGATTAATAATGGTTTGATCAAATAATTGGGTGACCAAAATAAAAATCGATGTATCTTAGAAAGAGGCGCAAACATAGGGAGTGATATTATATATTTAATTCGTTTTAGCTAATATCATTATAATTAAGTATTATATATATAACTAGGATCATGATTCATAATTGTGTGTTGTGTAATTGTGGGTTGGCTCAACTGCACATGAACTGCTCGACCCCAAAATTCGATTGCCTTTTACTTTCCAATCAATTAACTTAATTATTTAATCAGCAAGTTTAGTTCAGTGTACATAAATCCACAATGATTAGTAGTATATATTGAGAAACAAAATTAGAAGTCGACGTATTTTAAAGTTAAATTTGTATATTAATAGCTTTTATATAAATCATAGTTGGATTCAAATCTTAAATGTGATTTGTTACAGTACGTCAATTTAAGTTTGTAGAAATTTGTAATTTGCTGCTAATTGTGGATGACTTAAGCCATCAATAAACATGTGGACTATAGATTGTTATCTATAAAGTTTAAGGATTTTAGTTAATAATAATGTAGAAAAGAAAACATATATAAATTGAATGACATATTTAGAATTACGCAAATCTAATTTGATTTCTTCTTAATATAATACATTACATTCCAAATGTCAAAAATTGCAGTGTGGTAGGATGACACTCTTCTTGTAACAGAAAAGAAAGTCTAAAACAGATTTAATTTCCTTATCAGAAAGAAAAAAAAATCTGTTAAGATTAGTGCTGACATTGAATCCACATTTTTGTTACTAGCTAATGTGTACCTATGGAATCTATAAGGATGCTTATGACTATTTAGTTTAATAAATACTAATCAAAGTATATGTGATTCATCATAAGACAAGCAAAACAAAAGTTAACCGAAAAAAAGAGAAAAAAGAAATTAAATAATTGAAAGGGAAAATAAAAACAAGAGGAGAACAACAAGTGGTTCCAGGCTTGCAAACCAAAACTTCCAGAAAGGAATCCTTCACCAAAAGTTATTTTGGAGTTTGCTTCTTTTCTCATCCTTTCTCTTACCCATTCATTATATATATACACAAAGAGTACTGTGTGTATAAACAAATACAATCACATATTTATAAATATAGATAGATACTTAGACATATAAACCAAACCCACCAAACACTCTTTACTTCTCTCTCCATAAATACATATACCTCTCTTGTGTTCTTGAAATACAAAGAGCCAATCAAAAACGGAGGATCATGACAAGTGTTCATGAGGAGAGTGGAGACCGTGCGCGTCTTGTTCTCCTCATCAAGGGCAAACGCACCAAACGCCAGCGTTCTGCGTCTCCTCTTATGAACGCAGCTGCAGTATCCAGCGTTTGTAGCGGTGAACAATCATCACTGGAGGCAAGAGAAGAAGAAGTGGGTGAAGTCGAATTCCAAGGAGCTACGGATGAAGACGAAGACATGGCGAACTGTCTGATGCTATTGTCGCAAGGACACAAAGCAAATCGCAGTGGCGATCATTTGTCGACGCAGAAAATTAATTTCTTCAGCAACAAGAAACCGGTGGCTTCCCTAGGGTTAGGGCTAGATGGAGTTTACCAGTGCAAAACGTGTGATAAAAGCTTCCATTCGTTCCAAGCGCTAGGAGGGCACAGGGCTAGTCACAAGAAGCCCAAACTTGGAGCAAGCGTTTCCAAATGCGATGAGAAGAAATCTGCGTCTGCGTCTGTGGTTGAAACGGTGGAAGCTGGAGCGGTAGGAAGCTTTCTTTCTCTACAAGTGACTAGTAGTGATGGTAGCAAGAAACCGGAAAAAACACATGAATGTTCGATCTGTAAGGCCGAATTTTCTTCAGGACAAGCCTTAGGAGGTCATATGAGGAGACATAGAGGTTTAACAGTGAACGCAAACGCTGCTTCAACAATCAAAACAACGATATCATCATCATCAAGTCATCATCATGAAGAATCTATACGACCAAAAAACTTTCTCCAGTTAGATTTGAATCTTCCAGCACCAGAAGATGAACGATGCTGCGAGAAACCGAAATTCACGTTTACGTCCAAAGATCAGATTCTTCTCTTCGCGGCAGCGTCCAATTCTTTGATTGATTGTCATCACTAATTTAGTAGTTCTTGTAATTACTTTGATATGTTAAATCATTAACCCTCCTCTTATTATTATTGTCTATTCATTCTTGTAATTTGACATTGATTGAATTAACTTCAAATTATTTCATTCTTTGAAACTATTCATTGCTCCATAATTTAGCACAATTCAAAATAATCATCATATATACACAATTATATAAATGTAATACTTAACTTTGGGAGAATGATTAAAGATGCTGAGGATGTTCCTTGGAGAGCGGAAGAAGCATGTGACGATGACTTTCGCATAAAGTCACTTCGTTTGTTAGCCGCCACTAACTCCTTTCGATACACTTCACTTCCGTTTGTTGTTGTTCGTTTTTTCAGATTCTTTTATAATATAATAATACATATATCATATCATTAGATTAAATCAAAAGACTACATTTAGAGTAGTCTAAAAAACTCGCTAAATATCGGATTTGAAGCGTGTTTAGAGAGAGTCCAATGTTGAATTACAGTAGATGTGACTTGATCCCTAACATCGACTAGTATGGAAAAGCTTGATGAATGTGATCCGATTTTGGACATGTATCACAAGACATTTATGCAGTAGTTAACAAACGAATCTTCATGATCATGTTATGTAGTATGGGAAACTAATAGTAACCTATTACAAACACATCAGGGATTTTATCTGCTACAAACATCTTCTAGCAATAGAAGCTAATACTACACTAAGTATCAATTGCATCAACTAATTTGTATCAAAAATTTAAATGATACTAATTTAAATTACTTATTTATAATCGATATAAAAATTATAATACATCAGTTGCAACAATCGATGCTATTATTAATTTGTGTTGCATCAATCTATTAAAATTGATACAAAACTATATCCATTTGCATCACTTTACAATATTGATATAAATATATTAATTTACATCATTTAGAAAATGATACAAAATTAAACTCAATAAAAACTAATACTTATTAAAAATTATGCATCGGTTGTAAAAAGTGATGTAACTATTTACTCACTTTGTCAATGTCCCACTTCGCTTCCACTGAAAAAAGAAGCTTCATAATTTTCTTAAATATAATGATCTTGGTGTTTTTCATGGTGTGAAAATGTGTAAAGTTTAATAAGCAACTATTATATCAAATGAATTTAATGGTTTGCTTTCATATTAATTAATAAAATTAAATACTATTTGTTTCTTAAAAATTAATTAAATATTTTTACTAATTTTAACATCAATTATTTATAACTAATTATAAACATTTAACATCACTTATTATAACTGATGCAAATATTAACGTTTTTTTGATAAACTGATGCGAATACTAACATCATTTCTATTAACTGTTGCAAAATTAACATCATATTTTGAAAATGATGTATATTATCATCGAGTATAGTAATCGATGCAAATAATTATTTTAACCGATGCAAATATTTTGCATCACCACTCAAAAATTATTTATATAAATGATGTAAAACTCATTTGCACCAATTATAAGTAATGGAAATATATAAAATAAGTGACACAAAACATCTCTTTTGTTTTGGTAGTATCTCTATATCGATCATGTTTATGCCTTTATATAGTCTATGACTCCTCTATGACTCATCTATATTTCTCTTTTGTAAATATGAACACGATATGTAGAGAAAGTGCAAACTTAATATTAACAGAACGAGTGAATATTCGTAACATTCCAAAAAAAAAGAATAACATTTAGATAGAAATAAAGGACGTTTGAAAAAGATTGATATAAAAAAGTGATATTGTAATTAAGGATGTCTTCAATTCATATATATTGGATTTATATAATGCATTTTTTCTCCACTGAAATTTGTGGATAGAGAGAACCATAATCGCTCTGAAAAGTTCAGAAACTAAAATTGAAAACGAGAGTGTTACGGTGCCCTCAAATTGTTTTATCCATTTAAAGTAATAGCACTATGTTTAGTAAATTTTGAAGAAAAAAACGTCGGTGAGACTTTTTAACTAATTTAGTCGCTGTCCTTTTCGCATTTTTAATTAATACAATTACAAACTGTCTATCCACAATTGTAATAAGACAGAACATCGAGTCCATGTATAGTGTAATTGACGAATATTACTCCTTCACTTGGGGTAAAATACTTAAAGAATAGTGTTTCACTATTATCTTGAAAATAAAATCTTATACGGCGTTTATAAATCATTTTACGCAAAGAGGCGTGACAAATTCAATGTTGAATTCGTAAGTTTATGAATGTATATAGATAGTGGATTATTAAAAAATGTACAATAAATAGAGACTTTCTTGATAAATTTGATTAAGAATATATATGTGGATGAATGAATTATAATAATTTTTGACTTTGTCTGGAACCATGCCACATGTAACAGGGGCTCTGGCATGATTGGATACTTTGCTGGATTACGCTAGTGTACGACGTATATACAGCGAAGCAACCGTTTTCACCCACTAACTGATTGACAGCTCACCATAAACTCCATTATCCTTCTGTTGTACTGTAGACCGACCGCACTTGATCATATCAAACCTACCTTTTTTTCTTCCCCCTAAACTTTCCCAAATGTCATACAATCACCCCAATTGTTTTTACTCTCTTTACTCTACCTATTTTGGAACCTTGATTTTGTCCATTAAACCATTCGGTTACCATTTGCAACCTTCTGTTTCACTTTTAGTCCTAGATATGAGTATTTAAACCGGTTATTATATTGATTTTTTTTTTGTTTTTTTATTAATAGAAAATATATATAAAAAAATATAAACCAAATATTATCTGGTTTGGTTTGATTTACAATTTGTTTGTGACAGAAAAAATAAGAAAACCTTTTTTATTTCCTTGTCCATTCGATTTTAAATCCGAATTTAGGGTATAAACCGGATTATAAAACCTCTTTTTGTGAGATCTCTACTAAGTTCATGCCTTTAATCGAATATTAGTTATGGGGCTAATCGAAAATATTTAAAGTTTCGGGTCTAAACTATAAATAAACAAAAATAATATCCAGCAAAATAAAATTTGTCAGCAGCTATCATCAACTTGTTTTCTTCAGCATTGGAAGCATTCCTCCATTAGCTTTTTTCCTTTTTTTGCTGTCCCCGGAAAAGTTTCAATCTTTCGTCGGGAACAAAAATAAGAAGAAGAGACTTTTCCGGGAGAAAAAATATAAAGCAGCGAGCTTGTTTAAGGTTTTGGTGAGAAGCAAAGAGATCAATAAATTAAATTAGTGAGCTTTTTCTCTCTTTTAATTATCTTCTGGCGATGGCGGTTGCACCGGCAAGAGCTCGTTCAGACTATGATTACCTCATCAAGCTTCTTCTCATCGGCGACAGCGGTAAGCTTCTTTATCCTTTTTCTGTGATAAATTAGCAATTGAAAATCTTACTAGTGTTTGATTTATTTTCTGAAATTATTTCGTCTCTGTTTTTGGCGATCTCAATTAGGGTTTTATGACTTTGATTTGTTTTGTACTATTACTACTACTGTTACTAGAATTTATCTTGTAGAAATTGTGGAACCCGTTGACAAAAATTACTTCTTTTTGTGTTATAAATTGTTTGTTTTAGCTTTATCTGTTTATGTTCAGGTGTGGGGAAGAGTTGCTTGTTACTGCGTTTCTCAGATGATACTTTCACTACAAGTTTCATTACTACCATTGGGTATGTCTTCTTCTGTAATATGGCTGTTTAACTTGAGATTGTCTTAAGAGTTTTTTTTTTTTTTTTTTTTTTTTTTTTTTGTTCTTGTCTAAGTTTGTGTGTTACTACTTTTTATGTTTCCAGAATTGACTTCAAGATAAGAACAGTTGAGCTTGATGGGAAGCGTATCAAATTGCAGATATGGGACACAGCTGGTCAAGAACGTTTCAGAACTATAACTACAGGTAAAAAGATGGGTTTTTAATGCTGTTGCTTGCAACTTGCAAGTGAACGATCTTTACAAGTATATGTAGGTTCTTGTATCTGACTGATGCTTCTACTTGCATCGGTGGATTGATTCCTGAGTCTTGTTTTGATGATAACTTGAGTGTTTCCACACTTTCAAGATGTAAAATGATAATTCATCTGTTTCCACACTTTCTTTAAAGCGCGTTTTGGTCCATTTTTCTACTTGCAGCATATTACAGGGGAGCTATGGGTATATTGCTTGTCTACGATGTAACGGATGAGTCGTCTTTCAACAGTATGTCTTTTGCTTCTCTGTTCGTCTCGTTACTATTTTGCAATGACATTGAGAAAAATCGGATTGTGAGACTTGTGGCAACTGAACACGGTTGTTTCAACAGACATTAGGAACTGGATGAAGAACATCGAGCAACATGCCTCAGATAATGTCAACAAAATATTGGTTGGTAACAAAGCTGATATGGATGAAAGCAAAAGGGTAAGTAATCTTTAGTTGCATACTTACTTTCAAGACTTTAAGTTTTAGCGTACTGATTCCTGATCTTCTTCTTCAGGCTGTTCCAACAGCTAAGGGTCAAGCTTTGGCTGATGAGTATGGAATTAAATTCTTTGAGACGGTGAGCTAGATAAAAACAGAACATGTCTGCTGGTTTTCGTTAATATGCTCTTGAGATTACTGATGTGATTACAATTGTTGCAGAGTGCAAAAACAAACCTCAATGTCGAAAATGTTTTCCTTTCGATCGCAAAAGACATCAAACAAAGATTGACAGAAACCGATACAAAGGCAGAGGTAAGAACTGCAGGAATCAACCAGTAATACTCGCTCTTCATATTATATCACCGACATTATAGCTGAGTAAAAAACATATGTACTGTTCTTGTTGCTTTGCAGCCCCAAGGCATCAAGATCACTAAACAAGATACTGCCTCATCTTCTTCTACAACCGAGAAGTCAGCTTGCTGTAGTTACGTTTAGGAGTATGATCGCTCTTTTTCGCCTGCACTGGTTTTTAATGTCTCTTGCCATCTTTTTCATCTCTTACGTCTCAAATCAGAGATCATTCTCATCTTGTTACCTAGAACGAGTAGGAAATCTCATTGATGGCTGTGATCTTTATGTCTAATTTGTTATCTCCTTAATTCCTGTACAATGTTCTTTCCTGATATGGAAGACTATGTTGGTAAAAAAACTATGTTAAAGACTTTGAATTTATGAAAAATGAAACTGTTGTAGTGTGTATAACTCTGACTTCACTGTTCAAATAAGAATTATTTTCCTCACTTTGAGTGCTGTTCTCTAATGGAACCCAAAGTTTGAGCCAAAATAAACACGGATTTGAAGAAAACACTGGAAGGGGTTTATTCTGTTATGATATTATTACAAATCTCATTTCAGAAGCAAAAGAAGAACACAAGGAATCCCACAAATTTACATTGAAGCTACATTATGTTTTCTACACACAAAAGAGGCAACTGCAGAGAGAAGAATCAGATTCAGTTTGCGATACACAAAAGAACAATTCGAGTTTTTATATGCAACATTGACTCGTCTCGCTAGCTACAACAGCCAGTTTGAGGATTAGTCTGGTGTTCTGGTTTCTGCTTCAAGATGTTTCTTTTCACAGCACTTGATCCTTCTTCCAAAAGACTAGGTACCTCCATTATCTGTTTCATCACAAAAGATCTCTGTTATGTATAAATCCCTCTTTTGGAATCAGTATTTTTAACCAATTAAGGGTCTTACCTTCAAAGCCAGCTCCTCGAAACACTGCTCCACGTTTTGACGAGTTCTAGCACTACACTCAAGAAACATGCAGTTGAGTTCTTTTGCTAGAGCAATCCCTTCTTCTCTGCTAACTCCTCTCTCAGAGTCCTGTAATCATATGTTTCATCAAGAAAACTATTGAATGACCAAAACCATATTTAAGAACAAGTTGTGTAATTTCGATTGCAGCTCACTCTATCGACTTTGTTCCCAACGAGCATCCTAACACATTCTTGGTTTGTGGAGTAAAGCTCAATCTCCTTACCCCACACATCTACTAAGTTTGTAAATGTCTCCCTTCTCGTCACATCATAAACTGCATTCACCAAGAAACATTAACTAAACAGTTTACACAGAGAGATCTCTTAATCTCCTGTGATTGATTGATTGATGATGAACATTACCGAGAATGATTCCTTGTGCGCCTCTATAGTAAGAGCTCGTCAGTGTTCTAAACCGTTCCTGTCCAGCTATAACACCGAGAATATTATAAGTGACCACTTTTCTTAGTAGGAACATAAAACTTGTGTAATTTCAGTACCTGTGTCCCAAATTGTGAGTTTCAGTCTTTTGCCTCCAACTGTCAATTGTTTGATCTTGAAATCAACACCTATGAGTAGTAATTATGTTAAACCAACAATATAATGCCAATAGGATCCGACAAAACGAAATTCCTTAAACCAAATCAAGATTATCAGACAGAAAGTATCTATAACTGGGTCTTACTAAAAAGTGAATCATCAAGAAACTAAGATTGTTTCAGTGGCAACTCAATCAAAGATAGATGATCATTATAAAGAGCATTTCCAACACAAATCAGACAGATGATCATCAAATTTCAAGTTCTTCGAGATATGGTTACAACTGTTTGATCAACAACGAAAGCACAAAAGACAGCTTCATTCACAATTTCAGCTCTTAAGACATAATAAATCTGAGACCTTTTCTTGAGAATCAAAGAGAAAACAAGTTCAAGAAAACTTATTTACCAATAGTAGGAGCAAGATCTTCAACGGAGTTAGAAATGAAGCTCACAAGCAAACTGCTTTTACCAACACCAGAATCACCAATCAACAAGATCTTAAACGACAGATCGTATCCACTTTGCCCAGAAGAAGATCCCATTTTTCTAAAAAAAAACTCAAAACCCCAGATTTGCTTAATCTCTCTCCCTCAACTGATCCTCGATCTGTAATTCTAGAAGATCAAATCAAATCCTACTTAACCACCAACTACTAAAAAAGCAAACTTTTAGAAAAATATGAATCTATTAAGCTGTAATGATGATAATGGTAATGATGATGATGCTTCGTCGTTGATAATTACATCTACCTGCACACTTCTTTCTATATATATATACTACTTTATAAGTAGCAATCGAAGAAGAAAAAGGGAGAATTTTTATTTGCCTGTGTATGATGTTTAGATTAAAATATAAGAAAAGAAATGTGATGAAGAAATTGGAAGATTTATTCTTTACGGAGAAAGAGAGGAGAACTGGTATATGAGAGATTTTTGAAGAAGAAGACAAGACACAGACCTGAGACAGCAACGTTTGTTCTTTGCTTTCTTTCCGACACTTTGCTTCACTCAAACGTCTCTGTTTGGTTTCCAGGTTATTATGTCGACGTGTGTGTAGCGTTTTGGAATCGCGGCTGCGATTGTCATTGCTATTGTGTATATAAAAAAAATGTTTGATTTGGTAGTCATCAACTCAACCACTGCCGTTTGGAGGCTAACCGTTTATAGTGGGCTACCAATTGGGTTTTCGCAGTTTGTAAAAGCGTTTAACATTAGCGATAGTAAAAAGCGAACGAGTATTATTTTGGACAATCGAACCAATTCAAAGAGTCTAAAAAATTGGTCGATTCATTGAACCGCCTAAAAAAAAGTGATTCGAATTCATTTTTATTTTTATTTTAATGTATTATATCTATTAAAAAAAAGAGGAAATTTAATTCTGTCAAAAAATATATTTTTATATTTTGAAACCATCAATATAGTACTTAGTTATACATATTTTTAAGTCATAACTTAATTTCAAATTGCTTTTGGCTATATTGTATTCTCTTTAACAGCCAAATAAAAGAAATACGTAAAATTTTTATCTAACTAACAATGATTAAATTTTAGTCACCGATGGAACTAATCATTTTGTAATCACTTTTCTTAGAGCATCATTTCAAAAATACTTTTAAGGTTGAAAATCACATTTTATTAAAATACTAATTCGTTTTCAAATAACTTTTTTTTTTAGAGTCGGCGAACAGTGATGGAGCCAAACATGGCCTTCGTCTGCTGTCAGCCAAGCCCCCTGCAAGTTCACGCGCGCATTCTAAGGACGTGCTTCCCACGCTCAGATTATGACGTCACTAAAGAGTCAAAACACTTTTAGATTTTTCTGTTTTTTTTTGTTTTTGTTTTCTTCTTCTTTTGTCGTCTTCTTTGATATGCTTATAATAGTGCTGGTAAAATATATTTCATGAAGGTTTATGTTTCTATAAACTATAAAATTACTCAACTGTAGATGAATAAATATGAGAATGTTGTCCAAGGTTTTGGGAACAGAATGAGTGACAGAAAAGCCATGAAAATAAAAGGTATCTTAGGACAAGCATCATCTTCCTTTGCTTGCCTAACCTTTTTTTTTTTCTCGTATTTTCTTTTGAATTAAAATATTTATCTCTATCTTCCATCTTTTTTCCTAAGATGAGGTTGTCAAAATTTGGCACCTCTAGTAAAACATTTAAATCATCGTAAACAAATTGAGATATAAAGTGTATGTTTGGTGTTATTTCAATTTACTGGAAGATAGAACTGTCTTGTCGATATTGAGCCACCAAAGTGCCAAGTTGAGTAAAGAATAAAGATCATCTACAGGCTACAGCTTCCTCTATCAATCCTCATATGGCAAATCTTCTTTTATAATGTCAAGTGTTTTGTTCACTTCTTGTTAGAATATTTGCTATGTTTCGTATGTTATAAATTATAAAAAATGTATCTTGACATCTTCTGTAAGAAAATGTTGATATTTAATTTGTTGTTGAGCCATTTATTTTCTGAGACAAATTTGGTCGTTAATGTTAATATATTTTTATAGATCTACAATTTGTGGCTTTGTGTCAAAACAAATTGGCAGCCGGTGTTTAATGGGCTGTTTCGTGTTTGGGCCATAGCCTTTTATTTTGTGGGCCATGTTCCTTTATTAGATATGTCAACACTGCTCAATGCTTATAAATGTTGTCGACATATAACACCAAAAAACATAGAGTTTGAAAAGAAAAATTATTATGAGAGAATTACATTATGGTTAATGGAAAGACAAATTTTATTGAAGTCTAATTTTTTCTTTAATTTTGTTATAAAATATTAGATATGGGTTATTATGGTTAGCATCTGAATGTATTAATTGAAGATTACATCATTGGTTAATGGAAATACAAATTTTGATTGAAGTTTAATTATTTATATAATTTTTTTTGTTATAAAAATATTTAAAACAGAGGTCAATATTTTGAGAGAAAGTTCAAAAAGTCTGGTTTAAGTAAAAGCTTAGCTGGCTTTGTACCGGGTCGGCTCTGTCACCACCAAACCAAACCGAGTCGTCTTTCGTCGTCTCTCTTTCTTCTTTCTCCTCAACTTCCATTTTTCCGAAGGCGACGAGAGAATAAGTTTTCTCCAGTTTTGGATTTTTGCCATGGCTGTAGATAGCAGAATGGATCTGCTAAGCGAAAGAGCTGTGTTGATGAGAGAATCTCTTCAGAAGAGTCAAACCATCACCGATAATGTTGTTTCTATCCTCGGTTCCTTCGATAGTCGTCTTTCTGCTCTTGAAACCGCCATGCGTCCTACTCAGGTATGTGTAGAGAGCTCTGATCATCTTCTCTGATTGTTTTTATATTCAGATCTGGTATTGTTTCTCTGTGGAGTTTCGCTGACTTGATCGGATTTTGGTTTGACTGTGTTTTTGAAATCTCAGATTAGAACGCATGCTATAAGGAAAGCTCATGAGAATATTGATAGGACTCTTAAGGCTGCTGAGGCTATTTTGTCTCAATTCGATCTCCTTCGTCAGGTTTTTTTTAGAAATCTTGCTTCGCAGTGTTTGCTTCCAATTCTGTGAGATTTCATTCATTCATTGGATTAAGATCGATCGGTATAAATAGAAATGTCTTGAGCATAGGTTTGATTTGTGTTTAGTTCCTTGCTCCAAGATTATTGTTTTACACTCCGCAGTTCTGTCCATGATGTTTAGCTTGTGACAACCGGATCTACTATATTTCATAGCCAACCTTGGTTAAATTCTTGTCATTGCCTAGGCAAGGATATGACTTGGGACGATTCCTTTCATGCTACTCCATTCTTTTCAGCTGTCATTTGGTGAAATGACTTGTCTTTTTACAAATGATATCTTCTGTATGTACTGAGTATAGTTTAAAACGCGAGCTTTTATACAACTGTAAATCCAAAGTGAATTAGGATGCTGATATTTTCCCGAGAAACTTATCGTTCATTTGTGTGAGATCCTTGTATGGATTTTCAAATTTTATTCTCAAAACCAATTTCTGATTATGCTCTCAATTCATTTCTAGGCAGAGACTAAAGTACTCAAGGGGCCACATGAAGACCTGGAAAGTTATCTGGATGCAATAGCACAACTCAGAAAAATTATTCGTTATTTTATGAGCAACAAAAGCTTTAAGAGTAGCGATGGAGTCCTCAACCATGCAAATAGCTTGCTTGCCAAAGCACAGTCAAAGCTGGAAGAGGAGTTTAAACAATTGCTAGCTTCTTACAGGTTTGTGCTTCTGTGCCTAATAAGAGTTTCTGAACACATCATCGAGAAAAGTATGCTCTTCATCTTAAGAAAAAACTACATGGTTACTTTTTCAAACTTCATGCTCTTGCATGCTATAACTATGACTCCTATCCTGTAACTTCAGGGAACATAGCTAGTTGTGGATTTTAGCTACTTTTTCTAGTTAGTGTTTTTTTGGGAACTGGTCTTCGCTCTATGAGGGTCTCTCTTCTTTACTTCCCCTGCAAATAACCAAGAATACTTTTGGCACGAGAAAATAGGCAACATCTTAGAATGACATGTTTTCTGAATTATTCGGAGTTGTCAGTTGTCACATGGCAAATATTTATTTATTAAAACAAATACTTGTCAATATACAAGTGCCCTAAGATACGAGTGTTCCAGACTACTGGTTTGAAATGGAAGAATGCTGAAGCCATCTCTTTTTAGGATAATCATAACCTTTCCCCTCCAGTTATCTTCATGTGACTGAATAATTGGAGTATGAAAGTCTAAGTTAAGAGTCTTTTTCAAATCATCTACATTCATCATGTCCTCATTACCCTTTTCGATATGTCTTTGTTATAATCAGTAAAGCCGTGGAGCCTGATCGCCTTTTTGATGGCCTTCCCAACTCACTGAGACCATCCTCAGACGGTGATGGAGGTGGAAAACCCCACGGAGGACATCACAACGATGAATCGGAAACTGCTTCTTATACACTTCCAATCCTCATTCCATCAAGGGTATTGCCACTTTTGCATGATTTGGCACAGCAAATGGTTCAGGCTGGTCACCAACAACAGTTGCTACAAATTTATAGGTGAACTTTTGATTCTTTGTCATTCATCCTGTATGTTATACAGTTCATTGTCAAATCATGCTCCTATATTAATTTTCAACTAATAATTGTAACATGAGTCAAAGTACTGTGTCAAGGTATAGTTGCTCTAAACGAATATGCGTATACAATTAGTTTACGTGTAATGCTCACCACTCATTTACAAAGAGCTAGTTTTTCCATAGTTTCTGCAAGTTGTGAGTTTATATGTAGCTATCCTTGTGCTGTTTCACTAGTTAAACTGGAGAGAAATGTTTTTGAAATATGTACTGTCTATTCACACTCACTTAAGAAATATTCGTGGGTTTTTGATATTTGCGTGTTTTATGAAGAGAATCATATAGTTTGGCTGTGATGTGTACATCGTGCACTCCACTGTTTGTGCTTACCTGATCTGAAAAATGATTGCTAGATGCAATGCTGTTTGTCTCATACTTGTAATGCATTGGAGCAGCTTTGTCTTTTTTCTTCCATATCAACTATGTGATACCGCCACTACTAGTGTTGTCAGATTTAATCTGTGAATTGCATAATCTACTGGCATTTTCCCAATACATATCTAAGATGCATTTGTGTGTTTTGAACTTGTTTTTAATCTCCTTCTGTTCAATCTTTTGTGTTTTGTTCAGAGAAACACGTTCTTTTGTCTTGGAAGAAAGCCTAAAGAAATTGGGAGTTGAAAAACTTAGCAAAGAGGATGTTCAGAGGATGCAGTGGGAAGTTTTGGAGGCCAAAATTGGAAATTGGATCCACTTCATGCGCATTGCTGTAAGAACGCTAGTTAAGGTTTGAAATATTTTTAACATGTTATGTTGACTCTTAACTCAAGATATTTTTCAACAGGTTAAATTACTCTTTGCTGGAGAAAGGCAAGTATGTGACCAGATATTTCGAGGCTTCGATTCTCTTAGTGATCAGTGTTTCGCAGAAGTTACAGTAAGCAGTGTCTCAATGCTACTTAGCTTTGGGGATGCTATAGCCAGGAGCAAGAGATCTCCAGAAAAATTGTTTGTACTCTTAGACATGTATGAGATAATGCGAGAGCTTCATACAGAGGTAATAATTTTTTCATTGTTGCTCTAAATAATATCATTAAGTCCCCATAAATTTACGGAAGAGACTTCTTTGAAATGAAAAACATATCTGTAGTTTCAGCTTTTGGTGGAATTTTCTGATTTTTACAATGTGCAGTTTCAGTATTTGTGAACTTTGGTACATACTTGATTCACCTTCAAACCTGTATTTGATTTGTATAAGCTACTGAGGTGAAATATTAGAATACAGGATGATGCAAACGTCTACTATTCTTTTTTTAACACACATTTAATGATTTACCATATTAAGACATAAAAGTTCAGTTTGCATAGTTATGCTATGCCTAGAGTTCACCAATTACTTCTTAGAGATGTCAAACCTAGCTGCTATATCTACTTTGAGGTGCATGATTTGGAAATTGACTGTCTTTAATGTTTTTCTTCCCATGAAAATTGACTGTCTTTAATCGGATGTGTTTTGAGCATTGAATTCATGTAATTGTCACACACACAAAAAACTTTGTAAACATATCTAGGACTACATAAAGTGTGAATTATTTGATGACCAGTTAGTTTTGTGCTACACTGTATGGATAACATTAGATGGTGCTACAATCTCATGAAATTTGTGTCCGTGGACAGATTGAGACAATTTTCAAAGGCAAGGCATGCCTTGAAATTAGAGATTCTGCTACAGGCTTGACAAAGCGGTTGGCACAAACTGCTCAGGAAACATTTGGTGATTTCGAAGAAGCTGTTGAGAAAGATGCTACAAAGACTGCTGTTCTAGATGGGACTGTCCATCCACTAACAAGCTATGTCATCAATTACGTCAAGTTCTTATTCGAGTAAGTACAACATATATGTTGACTTGGTTAGGACTACCCTTACTTATGTCTTTGAATATCTTTATTTTCTTCTTGTCCATCCTGCTATTTGCATATTGTGTATTCCACGCTTTAATTGATGATCTTTGGTGTCAGCTACCAAACAACATTGAAGCAACTTTTCTTGGAATTTGGAAATGGAGATGACTCAAACTCGCAGCTAGCATCCGTAACGATGCAGATAATGCAGGCGCTTCAAAACAACTTGGACGGAAAATCGAAACAGTACAAAGATCCAGCATTGACACATTTGTTCCTGATGAACAACATTCATTACATGGTCAGATCTGTGCGAAGGTATATTTAGTTTGAAGTTAAAAGACTGATTATGGTTTATACAAAAAAGGAAACCGGCACTCAGTTGATGTAGTTGACTTTATTCATATCATAATTTACCAGGTCAGAAGCCAAGGATTTGTTGGGCGATGATTGGGTTCAAAGACATAGGCGTATCGTGCAGCAACATGCAAACCAATACAAAAGGATTGCCTGGACAAAGGTTCTTTCTATTTGTCTAACTCGATAAATAAACACTATATATAAAATCTTCATTATATTGTTACTAAGAAATTGTTATATATATATATATATATATATATTTTAGATATTACAATGCTCATCAGCGCAAGGTTTAACCTCATCTGGGGGAGGAAGTTTAGAGGGAGGAAACAGCAGTGGAGTTTCAAGAGGATTATTAAAAGAGAGGTAAGGCTTAAACAGCTAAAAAACAGCAATTGTGAAAAGTTTATTTATCTGGTAATGATGAATAATTAACTTTTCAAAAATGGAACAGGTTCAAGATGTTCAATATGCAGTTTGATGAGTTGCATCAGAGACAATCTCAATGGACAGTTCCAGACACAGAGTTAAGAGAGTCACTAAGACTTGCTGTTGCTGAAGTATTATTGCCTGCGTACAGATCATTCCTCAAACGCTTTGGGTAAAAAGTTTATTTCTCTTTTCTTACCTGCAAAAGCTTTTTTAACATATTTGATCGAAATGTAAAAAACTAATGAGATTTAAACCAATGATCGGTGTAGGCCTTTGGTTGAGAGTGGGAAGAACCCTCAGAAATACATAAAGTATACAGCTGAAGATCTTGAAAGATTGTTGGGTGAGTTGTTTGAAGGAAAGTCTATGAATGAACCACGCCGGTAAAAAAAAAAAAAAAAAAACCCAACTAAAGATGATGTAGAACTTATTGTGTAAGGTAAATTTCTATCAAATCTTACCTTTCATAATTAGGTTCGTTGCCATTGTATATGGAGTGTCCACATTTCGTTTTTGTATTCTACTATTCTTTGGTTATGGAATGTGCAAATGTTTTTTTAGTAACTCATAAGTGTGTAAATTACTTGGAGACAGTTTATTTCCTTTTGTTTATACGTTCACGTTTGAAAGAATCATGGCCTAATAAGCATAATTTTCAAAAATTATGCAGTGAAGGAGCTATATAACTAATAATAAGTTGATAATATCGACAGTTGCTTTGAGACGATTCTGGTAGCTGTGGTGATACTATAGGTCCAGCCAACAATATCTGTCTAAACAGCTAAACTAAGCATGGGGACAAAAAATTTCATTCGGACCAATTCTGTTATTTTCTTTATGGATTTAGGCGATTAAATCAGTTGTCTACTGGTTTCTAATCGCAACTTGTCTTGATTTTGGCATAATCAGTCTAATTAATCAACTTAACAATTAATTAATCAGCTCCACCACATCTTATTGATTACCTAACTATCATATTCAATTAATCGGTGAAGAACATAACTAATCATCTAAGCATCTGATTCCTTTTCGTTGTTATGATGTTCCATATTGCAGATGGAGCCTTGATCAATTAAACATTTAATTATGCATGTGTTTGGTTAATTGGTTTTTTTTTATTTTTTTTTGGTTAAACAGCAAACACCTTTCAAATGTCCGATAAGGCGATAAGCAACTAGTAGTACTTCAAGAAAATTTGTTTGGATCAACCAAAAATTATATAATAGTCCAAGAACTAATGCAAAACAACCCCAAATATTTTTTAACCATAAGAAACCGACCACAACCTTGTTATTGAATCGGACAAGACAAATAGAGAGCTCTACCGACCGACGTACATACTTAAATCAAAAAGGGAGAAAGAAATAAGATTTATTAGTAAAATAAAGAGTGATGAGATGGGTTTGTTGTTTAAAACACACATGTTTGGTAATGGCATATTCCTTTTAGAAGATCCAAATTCTCCCAACATCTTTACATGGACTTCCCCATTTCCATCATCTCCTTCCACTTTTACCCAAAATAATATTAAAAATAATAATTTGATTTATTTCAATGTCATCTTTACACCAATGAGAAATCTTACTTTTATTCCCCTTTACACCAATAATAATTCTATTTTTCTTTTTCTTTTTTTTTTCTTTCTTTTTAATTTTTTTTATTTATAATCACTTACAATAACTTATAGAACCCAATAATTTACATTCATATAGTTTTACATACAAATATATTGTTCAAAAATAGTTTTCATGTCAGTATACCAAATATATGATAATATATTAAATACATGTTATATTTGTATTCACTTTTGGGTACAGTTTAGAAAAAAACAAAATAATCTATCATCAACAGACACGGGATACAGTGGTTACACTGAGTTGAGTAATTATTATAAGAAAATGTATTTTAAAGAAAAAGTGGAAAGAACACTATAGCTTATGCAATGAGTGTTTTCAACTTCTCGTTTAATTTGTCTCCATGACCAAAAGCCAGAGAGAAACCATAAAAACCCTAACAACATCCATTGTCGAAACTCTCTTTGGCACAACACCATACACACAAAATATGGCCATCCCCTAAAGAAAATGAAGCTGAAGAACCCTCGAATCAATCAGAAGATCTCACCATGAAAGGGTTTTGAGAGGTTCAAGTTTCTCTTTAGGGGATGGCCCCAAACACAAGAGTACTCACAAAAGGTAAGAAGAAGAAATCTCTTGGAGATTATGCTTAGAAACTGTGTTTATTTGTTGGTGTTGTGTGAATGATCCTCATCATTTTATCATTATCAATATGGTGATGATGATGAGGAGAATTGTGTGTGAATGGAGCGATGAAGATTGCATGAAGGTTGATGAAGACAAGCTTGATGTGTCTTTTGTTATCCCTCGTTTGGGCAACTTCGATCCTTTGGCAAGCTTCGGTTCCCCTCGGAATCAGCAGATTATTATTTCACTATCTACTAGCTATCTTTTTGTCTATCTTCCTTGTTTACTTTGTTTCCGGTTTGGTTTGGTTTATTGTCTTTAATTTCGTCATGTCTGTATGAATGTGTGTGTTGTTGTTATCCCGTGCGATGCACCATTCAGGTGTGTTCCTATCTGTGTGTGAGGAATAAAAGAATATTCTGTTTTATTATCTAAAATTAAACACCACTTCTTCTATCTTTCTTCAATAATGTCTTCAAACAATTTTTTTTTAGCAATCTGTGTATACTTTTAACAAAAATACTTTTAAGCTGGCCCATTCTTAGCCCATTAATAGTCCAAGTGTAGCCAAGTAAAATCCAGTAAATTTAAATACATTATACGAGCATTATTTGGGAAAACGTCATATTTCCCCGCCAGAACTTTCATATCGTATTAAATAGAGCTCAAACTATAACCACGTGCCAAATGTCTCCAAAAAAAGGTTCTCAACCTAGATTCCCCTGAATCGAAAATTCTATTCCTATATCTCCATGAGTCCAAAGTTCTCACGTATTTCTCCATAGATTTAGGTTTAATTGGTTTACTGTTTTGATTAACTAAGTAACAAAAACAATGAACCTTATTTCAACCCGATTACATAACCCAAACCACCCTACCCGTAACTGTATTTGAATTCAAAAGGAGCTCCATTGATGACGTAAGATAATTATTCTTTGCTTAGCTAAGCCTTCGCCGTAGCGTCTAATTGTAAAGTATTTTAGTAGCATCGAATCGGCGATCACGGCGGATCTCAGCCTCGAATTATTCTTTGCTTCAGCGACGCTGTTCGAGCATTAACGTTGCCTAGGGGTATCAAAAGGGCTGTCCAGGTCCACATGGGCTTGTCCTAATGGATATTTTCATTTCCTGAACATTGATGGTCATAGCCCAAATAGAATCATGTCTAAATGGGAGCAAACCCAAATTGGCCCATGACCAACTGGGCTGCCCTCGGAGTCCATTATAATTCATGAACATAATTATACTTTATACAATAAAATTCATACTAATCAACTTATAAGTGTTTATAAGTTTATAAATATTGATGGTCAAAGCCCAATGAAAACATAACTTTCTAAGTTCATACATAACCTTGTAAGTTCATACATATAATTGAAAACATAACCTTCTAAATCACTATCATCTTTCTTCCACCTTCTAAGCCCAATGAAATTTTTTCCCCAAAATTAAGAAACCCTAGTTTTTTAGATTATTGGACAGCCCATGTACAGATGAGTTCGCTCCATTTATTTGCAAACTAAATTGGATTTGAGCCCATATAGACTGCTTTGATTTTGGCGTGACCATAACCAGACCATTATAGTTTGGACGTGGACAACACATAGTCGTCAGACCCATTTGATATCCCTAACGTTGCCCCACCTAGAGAATCAGATCTCACTATGTGCTGTTGGGTTAGGATTAAGAAGTAGAGATGGGGCAAACTGGAAAAAGGTTGTTGTGTTTCGACGACATTGCCGGAGAAAATAGAGATCGGAGGAAGCGAAGGTTTTAGAGACTCTCATCCACATGTGGGATTGAAACTATGGATCGAATTTGTGAAAGATAAAAAATAAATGGGTCGAATCACAAGATACAGTCACCAGCGCAAGATACTGCTTTCGTCACCACCATCTGTCTCGGCGGTGGAGGGTTCATCGGAGTCGCTTAATTCGGTTTGGATTTTGTTTTCGTCAATTAAGATTTATGTATCTTATGGATTATTGTATTTTTACGTATTGAGCTTTATATTCCCAAATTAGTATCGAAAGCTTTGATTTTGTGATTCATGAGTTTGATTACTTCGATCTTATTTTGATATAGTCAAAGAATCAAAGAGAATTGAAGATTTTTAGGGTTCTTAGATTTTTAGTGAAGAAAATGATGTGGGGTCGGGTTTTAAAATTGGTTTCATACCTGATGTAAATGGTTTTTTATCGGGTTTGGTTTATAAACCGATTAAATCCAAATTTATAGAAAAATATATAAAAACTTTCGATTCGGAAAAATTTAGGTTAAAAACTATATTTTCGAAAACATTTCTAACGTAGTAATAATTTGGACTCTATCTGAGATGATACAATATTTTTGGTAGGAAAATATGACGTTCCCATCATTATTTTCGAAGAAACCCAAGAGAGCCTTAATCAAACCGTGTCTCGCAAACTATTAAAACTTGTATAAAGTCAAAACTAGAAAACCTACTACAGTACAATCATCTTTTAATTTAGGCAAATTAGAAAAGGAGTAAGATTAAAAGAAAGCGTAGGGGTATCTAATTATGTTTTTTCGAATAATACATAATTATCGTTTCTAGATAAACAATCCTTAACAATTATTATAATATATAAAAGATTAGATAACCCTAAATAACCATTAACTATTCTAAATAATAAAATAAGTGTTTAAGAAAAAAGAGTAAAATTTGGTGGCCCATCTTTTGTTTAGCCCGCGTGTATCCAGCTTGGTTGCTTCTTCAACTTCTTCTCCTTTTTCCTCTCAACCCTGAGATCAGATATGGTCATCACGAGTTTCTTGACCTCTAGTTTGAGTTCCACAATCCGTTCTTCAGAAGCCTTCTTCTCCGAGGAAATGTTATCAACCAGTCCAGCTTGAAACCGGCTTGTCTCAAATCATACAAATCGTTGGAAGCTTTGCTCAATTCAGCTTCGGTGAGATAACCAAGAGGCGTGTGGTAAAGTATTCCGATGGTGTAGCAGAGAAGGTTCATGTAAGTATTCCTGAGATCTTGGTTGTGCACTTTAACATTATCTGTAGTTTCTGGATATGTCTGAAAAATCCACTTTGCTAACGTCATGTGAGAAGCATCAATGACGAAGCCATTGACTCTAATCTTTCTTCGTCTATGCAACTGAAAATGGTTCCCCATAACTTGGTTTTTGAAATCGGTATAGTAAATTCTCAGAACAAAGTTTGTTTGATTTTTTTTGCTTCATGAAGTGATGGTTCTACAACTCCCTCTCTTTATATAGAGGCAGCAAAAGAAACCGAGGCTTTCCAATTCCTAAATCAAATCGAAATCGAGTTTGTTAATCTTTTTAGATTTCGTTTTTGTTTCGGGTTCATTTATAAATGAGATAACTTTAACATAACGAATTTACAAAAAAAAAAAGAAAAGGAAATCATATATGATTTTATTATTTTTAGATTTTGTTTTGAACTAGGAATTAGTGAACCTGAAAATTCGCAGTGGATCTTTTGGTTATTACTTTTTTTCCTGAAACGTCTCAAATTTATTATGTTAGTGGATTATTTGTAAAAAGTGCGATTGCTTGATGAGCTATATAATAAAGTCCCATGACAATAAACCCAATATGCTCATTAATCATTATTGGGTAAATATGTTATACACTTTATGTGAACCTATTACGAACAAGGAGATGAAGAAAAGTTTGTTATTGTTGTGAACAAAAGAGATTAGGGTATTGGTCTCTCTGTTTATTGATCTATTCCACAAGATACAACATATATATAGGGATACAATATTAGGGTTTAGAACTATCTACAGTCTACCAATGGACTATATAATGGGCCATATAATGGGCATCCACATAATACATAATATTCATAACACTCCCCCTTGGATGATCATTATAAAAATATGGTCTCAAATGCGCATGTGAGATGCTGCCTCGTTAAAAACCTTACCAGGAAAACCCTGTGGAAAAAACCATGGTTAAGGGAAAAAGAGTGCAGCGCGCTTTATTCCCCCTCATGAATATATCATTTGAAATCTTCGAGATGACACGATCCAATATGATGAAGTAACTTCTTGAAAGTGGTGGTTGAAAACGCCTCGGTAAATTGGTTCACCAAATCTTCACTTGAACAAATTTGTTGGACATGTACATCACCATTCTTCTACAGTTCATTGGTCTCGTAGGTGACTCATCTTGATCATCATCTTTATTTCTCACGATCTCATCATTGTATATCAAAGACTTTGACAAATGACAAATGACAGTCTTTCATCATTGGAATCACAACGTTTCCCTTTAGGTGTTTACATTCGCGTGTTCTTTGTTGTCTCGTTAAAAACTTTTCATGGAAAAATCCAATGGGATAAAAACCATGATAAGGAAAAAAGAGTACAACCACACACATAATCATATTTTTCTTTCTGGAATCATCATCTTCTAAGATACGCATTCCGATCATATATATCATCCTTTTCCGAATTGTTATGAACAGAGCCTTAGTGAATAAACTCATATGATTGTCATATATTCTCTCGGGTCACTAGACTTCTGGTCCTTAGCATTCATTTCATATAGAAGATTCGTTTATTTGAAATTCAGGTCCAAATTATCATTTACATACATTCTTCTAAACTTTCATTTTCAACACATACAAGTTATCAATACTTTACTCTTATAGCTCTCCTTCTTAGTATGATACTTCATAAACATTTTCTCTGTAAAATCCTGCAAGGATTTGAGATGATATCTCTTTCGCTAGATGTTCAATTTTTTTAATACCAAGAAACTTCATGAAATATTTGTTCTATACAAAATTGACAATATCCAGATCCGTGCAGTTTTCGAATATAATCAGAACCATGCGAAATTTGGGTATAATCTTATCTCAACAGAATTCGTACAGAATTTGGTTCTGCAAAATGAACATAATTTGCTTCGTGAAAATTTTGGGTATCACCAAAATAAAGATTCTGATCAGTGCACAATCTGATTTATGCATCTTCGAGAAGAAAGATTTAATCTCAAATTCACTCTTTATATATTTCATGGTATGTGAAATCTCTACAGGAGATCCGATAATATTTAAATCATCAACATACTTTACACTTATTTTTAACAAGTATCAAATAAGGCGACTATCTTACATCTGCTCTGATTGTTTCAATTCATAACAATATCGATTTAACTTCATACATATTGTACTGTTCTCGAGAATTAGAATTTGTTGCTTCTGGCAATAGAATTATGTAGTACTGCTTCTGGCAATAGAATCTTTCAGGACTGCTTCTGACAGTTTAAGACCTTCTGGGTAGACTGAATCAAGTATTTCTTTCATTTTCAAACTGATAAGGGATCTAAATAGTTGCATCCACCACAAGAGATTATATTTCTTTCTAATAAACTCCATGTCTTTGTGAAAATTATTTTGCTACTAAATGTGCTTTGTACATAAAGATCCACTTACGTCCCACAAGTTTTACACCTTCAAGTGCACAGACTACTAGTCCAAATACTTTCTCTTAAAGAGATTTTATACTTCTTTCTATGATTCACCAATCATCTTTCCGTGTACACTTTTCAATAAATCTTCTTCTATTAACCGCGGTTTATGATCCTCAATTTTTATCCATAACATCATCATCAAGCATGCAAAATATTTACGACGTCGATTTGCTTTTGGTTCCTTTTTATTCAAAACATGATACAACTAGTTGAAATCTCTTATCATTATCATTACCAGGCCTGGATTTCTTTTCTTTATCATGTCTACGGTTTCTTCTGGAAATCTCTAATGTCTCTTTTAGAGATTCTTAATGTCTCTTCTGGAGATCCTTCATATATAATTATTTACTTTCTCGGTCTTGCCATTTTCAAAATATGCTCATTTTTTTTTTCTTTTTCTTTTTCTTCTTTTCCGAGGATTATCTTTGGAACCAATAGTTCTATCACGCTTCATGTGACAATCTTTAGACTCATTAGCAGTTGGTATTGTCATTCTAGGGCATCAATTTTAATTGGAGCATTTATAGCTGGTGTATGACTTTATCAATCTATTTAGGGTCAGTAAATGCTTCTGGCATCTAATTTGCTAATACTCTGCAAATGAATTATCTTAATTTTAAACTTCTAGTGCACATTCTTTTGTACGAGGATCAAGATAATTTTTTTTCAATCTATTTCTTTTTCAGCTATTTATTTTCTCCCCCTGATGTTGGAAAGACTGACTCACTAAAATAACAGTCTGCATCTCGAGCCTTAAATAAATTCTTTGTTGATGGCTCAAGATACTCAATCATCAAGAGAGATTCATATCCAACATATTTCCAACATTTTTTTAAATCTCATCATATATCACTGTGGTGGAGCAACTCGACATGTATATCACACTTGATGAGAAATATCTGGTTTCTGACCCAAACCAATCGTAATGGGAAGAACTCATGATTATTCGTTGGCCTGATGCGAATTAATTGACATATAGTAGTCATTTACTTGAGACAAGGTTTCACCACCATTTAATTAACCAAAGACCCTCGCAAACTTCAGGTTGCAAGTCGATAACAAGAATATATGGTGGATGATCAGTCCACAGTATCTCTTTGTATACATATCAAAATTTGACATTAATTATTCAAACTTATTGGGGTTGGTGAAAGCCATATAATCGTCTTACTTTGTGAAGCAACAACACATAAGAAATCATTACAAAAAATCATCTGGTTCTCTAATGAATGTTTCCATAAATTTCTGATTATTCTTTCGCATCACTATTGAACCGGAATGGCTTAACCGATCATGCCAAACAGTGAGATTTTTATTAAACTTCTGATTTATTATAATCCATTATACTAATCTTTGTGTAGTATAATCCAATAGAGAATACATAACTTTCTCTAAAGTACTTTTATTGCTTTGGATAATATTTATGATTTGAAAGTATTCAACATCTTCTTTACTTATTTTCACAATATGATAAGTTATTGAAATCTTCAAGATTTTCTCTATAAAGTGATGTAAACATAATCTTCTGGATGTTCTACCATCTCTGGATGTGGGATTCTTTAATTCTCTCTCGAGAGATGATGACACTTCATGTCTATCCATCTTAAATCTCACTTTAGAATCAATGACATTCTCAACCCAAATAATATATCTTAAACTCTTTTAACTTTGAGACTTGGGAGACTATAACAAATCAGTGATTTCTAATTTAGTTCCCATAGAAAATATTATATACTCTTCAATAATATTTTTACTGCTTAATATTGTACTCACACTAATTTTTTTCATCGTTATATATATGAGATAAATATCTCTTGTTCGTTACAATCTTTATTTTCTCACTTCTAGTGAAAGTATGATTTCTTGAAAGGAACTACTTAACTTTGACCGCGACCTTATATTTCATATCCACATTCACGACCACTTTTATAGTTACTTTCTCAGCTAGTGTAATTTATGTAGTATTTTCCTTTCATAACATTCTTTTCATGACATAATGTCATATTCACTTCAGGGAATAAAGCAAAATCAATTGAATGTGATTCATGATTTTCATTAATATCTCATTATTTTACTTAGTCATAAAATAACAAAATCATGATACTTTTAAAATATATTTTCACGATATTATGTCTACAGGACAACATTATTTCTTATGAAAAGTAGAGTGTGTATTCTCTAACATAGTTACATCAATTATATTATATCAAGTTGGAAATAATTCTGAATATAGTTGACTTGTATTCGCTTATAGACTTCTAGTCATATATTTTTTTTCTTTAGATTGTTCCAAAGAACTTGTGGATACTTTACGGTCAAATATTCGGTTTTAATATATTTATGAAAGTGATGCCAATAAAATATGATGAAACAATATGTTTTATAAATAAAATAATTCAATCAATCATCACCATTCATTAGTTTTAAACTATCATGTCATTAAACTTTTTTTTTTTTAATTAATCAATTAATTCTTAGATACATCAAATTACAATATGTGTCAAATTCGTCATCATGAAATTTCTATAAATCATAAAAAGATATAAATTTTTTTTTTATAAACCATTCACGAAAGTATATGGTGCTTATTAGTTTGGTAATCGATAAAACATGAAATATAATACTTATCTTGATGGAGATGTTGTCGAAGATCAGAGACATAAACATCTTCGCCCAATGATGGTTACTCATTCTTCTATATTAAATCTTTCGCTTCAAAAGATTAATAAATATTTAGTCAATTATCGATTACGATTTAATACAAAACTTCATGGTTTATTTAAATCAATTGTAACCAACAATCTAAAAACTAATAAACATGCACATCACACACGTAATACCAAACCAACAAACAATAATCAAATAAAATATGAATCGATCATAGTGATACGTAAACATTGATCATAAATCAATATACAATAAATCTTGTGACAGTGACCACTAATTTATTAAACCGACTTAAACCAGGGATTCGTCTATACAATTCATCAAACTGAGTATATTAAATAATCGATCAATTTGCATTAATGCATGGATTAAACAAACAGATCAGAGAATAAAGTGTAGATCTCGATGATAAAAACATGAATTTCAGTTTCTAAACCAAAGATTTACTAGACCAAATAATATAACAACAAACATATCTATATACATATTATTCATCCTATGTTATGAAACAAGCATGTTGAATTGGCGATAAGTATAAAATCATAAATACTTATCTGGATCGATAACGAAGAAGAAGAGATCGAAGACGACATCAATGGAGAATAGAGGCAGTATTATTTAGGGATTTTAGCGGAGATTTCGTTTTGCTCAGGTTGCTAGGGTTTCGTGCTGATAACGTGTTGTGAACAAAAGAGATTAGGGTATTGGTCTCTCTGTTTATTGATCTATTCCACAAGATACAACATATATATAGGGATACAATATTAGGGTTTAGAACTATCTACAGTCTACCAATGGGCTATATAATGGGCCATATAATGGGCATCCACATAATACATAATATTCATAACAGTTATTAATTTCTTATTCTCATTAATCTGTAAACATACACTATACAATGTATTTATACTATACGTATATACATGGTTAAGTTAAACCGTAATACTAAACTAATTAAACCAATCCTTATAATCTGATAGCCCCCCTCAAGATAAGCGTTCAAAAATATTCAGAATGCTCATCTTGGACTTAAGATGTTCAAATTGAAAAAGAAAGAGAGGTTTAGTGAGAATATCCGCCACTTGATCATGAGTTCGCACATGAAGCATTTTAAAAAGACCTTGATCCAATATACCACGAACTGTATGACAATCCATCTCTATGTGTTTAGTTCTCTCATGAAAAACCGGATTAGTGGCGATATGTATAGCTGCTGTACTGTCAGAGAATAAAATGGGAACTGAAGAAGAAACCTGCAACCAGGCCATTTCACAAGAAGCAAGAGCCAAATCTCTATATTCAGCCTCAGCAGAGGAACGAGAAACAGTAGATTGTTTCTTGGAACACCATGAGATAAGAGAATCACCAAGAAACATAGTAAAACCAGTGGTAGATCGGCGACTATCAGGACAAGATCCTCAGTCTGCATCTGCAAAGCCTTTGAGAGTAAGGTCTGAAGAAGCAGAATAGAACAAACTCTGCCCTACTATACCTTTAATATACTGCAATATCCTGTATACTGCATCAAGATGAGATGTTCGAGGCGTAGATGAAAATTGGCACAGTTTATTGACAGCAAAAGTGATATACGGCCTTGTGATGGTCAAATACATCAATTTGCCAATAATTCGCCTATACATCTCTCTGTTCTCAAGTAGATTGCCATCTTCTTTTGACAGTTTCAGATTTGGAATCATTGGAACTGAAACCTGTTTACAACCAAGCATACCAGTAGAGTTTAAAAGTTCCAACGCATACTTCCTTTGGCATAAAGATATACCTGCCTCATTACGAGTCACTTCCAATCCAAGAAAATATTGCAAAGGACCAAGATCTCTCAACTTAAATCACTGATGTAGATCCTTAGTCAACTGTGTAGCAGCAACAGCAGTTGTACTTGCAATCACTATGTCATCGACATAAACCAATACCACAACAAAATCTCCATCACAGCTTTTAACAAATAAAGTGTGATCTCCATGAGTTTTGACAAATCCCAAAGTTAGCAAAGATTCTGAAAATTTCTTAAACCACTGCCGTGAAACTTGTTTAAGGCCATAAATGGATCTGTTTAATTTGCAAACAGCATTTGGTGGTAAAGAAATACCTTTTCGTGCTGCATAACCTTCAGGTAATTTCATGAATATCTCCTCTTCTAATTCTCCATTCAAAAACGCATTAGACACATCAAGTTGAGTCAAATGTCATTTCTTAACAGCTGAAACTTTCAACAACAACTTGATAGTGGCCATCTTCGCAACTGGAGAGAATGTGTCAGTATAATCTAAACCCTCCTTCTGAGTATACCCTTTAGCAACCAACTTAGCCTTGTACCTTTCAAGACTCCCATTTGCCAGAAATTTCAGAGTGAAAACCCATTTGCAACCAACAGCTTTCTTACCCTTTGGTAAAGCAGTAATCGCCCAAGTGTTGGTAGATTCCATTGCACCAATCTCTTTATCAACAGCTTCACACCATTCCTTAGTAACCTGTGCCTCAGCATAAGTAGTGGGAATAGGAATTTTTATGAAATTATTGACATAACACAAGTGAGATGGAGAAATTTGAGAATAAGAAAGTGTTGATGAAATAGGATGATGAATATCTGATTGCATTGAATTGCAATGATAATCATTCAGATGAGCAGGTGGTTTCCTAACTTTCTGGTTAGAAATTTGTGGTGGTAGATCAGAAATTTTTGATGGTAAGAGAGTGGAAGAGGAAGATTGTATACTTGAGGACACAAGAACCGTTGGTGTGAAGAACTCCAAAGAACAATCTGACTTCGAATCTTTAGCCAATGGAAACACATCTTCATGAAAACCCACATTTCTAGATATGAAAACCTTATTACTCTCCAAATCCATCAATTTGTAACCCTTGTAATCAGATGGATATCCTAGAAATAAACATTCCTTGGACCTAGGCTGAAACTTATGTCGCTGTTTTGGGGAAGTAGAACTGTAGCAAAGACATCCAAATGTTCTGAGTTGAGCATACTGAGGAACCTTGCCAGTGAGAATTTCATAAGGTGTTTTGTTTGAGAGAAGCTGAGATGGAGTACTATTAATCAGGAACACAGCAGTCAAAACACATTCACCCCATAAAGAAAGAGGAACCTGAAATTGGAACATGAGTGCTTTAGCAACATTAAGGATGTGTTGATGTTTTCTCTCCACTACTGAATTCTGCTCTGGAGTTTCTGGACAAGAATGGAAAGAAACTATGCCTTTTTCCTGATATAAACTCACAAATCGCAATTCAGGTGCATTATCCGATCGAACAGCTTTCACCTTCATATTATATTGATGTTCTATTTGTCGAAGAAATGCAGGGAATATAGTTAGGACCTCAGCTTTATTCCTGAGCAAATAAATCCAAGTGGCCCTGGAATGATCATCCACTATTGTCAAACAAATATTTATAACCATCAGCTGTTGGAACGGAGAAAGGTCCCCAAATATCAATGTGTAACATATCAAAGATAGCATTACAAATGTTATTTGGAGAAGGAAATGATAACTTCCTCTGTTTTGCTAAATGACAAACATGACAATAATCTGTTCCTTTATTCTTATACTTAGTAGTGCCCAAAGAATCAGAAATAACATCCAATCTATGTAAAGAAGCATGGCCAAGTCTTCTATGCCACATACTGATGTCAACGACAACATTCACTGAGCCAAGAGAGTCTTCAACATCCAATACATAAAGGTTTGCAATGCGTCTACCTTGTCCAAGCATCCGGTCCTTGATAGGATCCTGAATTTCACAAGAAGATTTGTCAAAAATCACTCTGGATCCAATATCATCAGTCAATGAACTGATACTGATGAGATTCAATCGAAACTCCGGAATAAACAGCACATTCTTGAGAAGAATAGAACTGTTAATTCTTATTGTACCAACACCACTGATCTGCACAGTGGGACCTGTCGGTAGATTAACTAGAACTCAACACAGAATTATCTAATGTCAGGAAAAGAGTTTGATCAAGAGAAATATGATGAGTCGCTCCAAAATCTATCACCCATGTTTTAGAGGAAAGAGTATGCTGAGCTACAGTCAAGATTCCAATAAAACAATATGTGGAGGGTGAAAAAGAGATACCAATATTGTCTGGCTGAGATGTACTAGCAACTGCAGAATTACTGAGAGGATGAGTCTGGAGTTGTGAACTAAACATAGCAATGAATTGTTGTATATGTTCTTTGCTCATGTTACCAACCACATTCTCCAGATTGTTTGATGTATCACCAGAATCTGTAATTGTCAAAGCAACTTGTGCAGCCATAGGACGTGGTTTCTGAAACTTATCACCAGTTCTTTCTTTAGGAGTGAAACCTGGAGGAAATCCATGTTTCTTGTAACATCTCTCTGCAATGTGACCAACACGATTGCAAAATGAACAAATAGGGCTCCCTTTATTCGGTCCATTTTGAATATAGCAAACAGTTGGAACTTGGCCAGTAGAGATAATATTCTCAGAAACTTGAAATGCAGCAGGTGGAGCAACAACATTAGAGAATCCTTGTTGACTATTATCTTGATCCAAAATGTTGTACACCTCTGCCAAGCTGGGAAAAACCTTCTTAGCAATGATCTGTCTCCTAACAATCGCATAAGATTCATTTAGACCAGCAAGAAATTTCACAATTTTGGCTTTCTCTGCTTTCTGTTGCAGGCGAGCAGCTTTTCCACAAGTACAAGGATCATCTAACTCCTCTGTACTATCCAACTGATCCCATAAAATCTTAAGTCGAGTAAAATACTCAGACAAAGGCAAGGTACCTTGACGAAAATGCTGAAACTCTTGAGTCAGATTGTATGTGCGTGGGAGATTCGTCAAATTAAATCGACTATGAAGATCACGCCATATATCAGAAGCATCCATCATATGTAGTATGCTACGATAAATCTGAGGAGATACCGAATTTAATATCCAAGATTTCACCATGCTATTGCAACGGGACCACAAACGAAAACTACTATCTGATTCTATGAATCCAGTTTTGTTCTTAGCATCCAAGGAAATAAGCATAGCAACACTCCAATCACCATAGTTCGTTTCATCTAATTGATAAGAAATGATGTTTAAACCTGGATGATCGGCGCTATGCAGGAAAAAAAGAGATTAAGTCGGATCTGCAAATTCCGGTGGTGCGACAGTTCGTGAAGCTCCAGAAACTCGAGATTTGGAAACTGGAGGAGAATTCGGATTATATTCAACATCACCGGTGGATCGCGACGTCTTCCGAACAGATGAACTCGTTCCAGACTTCGATCGAGTGGATTTTAGTGTGACCCGAGCTACAGTCACCATTAGATCGAGAAATTGATCAATAGAGATGACGAAATGAGCTCAAAAACGAAGAAATCAGATCGAAATTGGAAGAGATCAGAAGAAATTTGAGCTTGATGGCTCTGATACCATATTACGAACAAAGAGATGAAGAAAAGTTTGTTATTAATTTCTTATTCTCATTAATCTGTAAACATACACTATACAATGTATTTATACTATACGTATATACATGGTTAAGTTAAACCGTAATACTAAACCAATTAAACCAATCCTTATAATCTGATAGAACCAAAACTGTAGTGGGAAAATAGACAAATCATAATCCTTCTATTGTTCTTGTTATATTTTGTTTTATTTTAGTTAACATCTTACGAAGCCAATTGAATGACAAGAATTATAAAAGCGACTGTGAAGAAGAACACAACTATATTTTCCTTCTCGAGACTGGCCGGTATATATATACTCTTATGAAAAGAAATGTACCATTCCATTTCAAAAGAAGAACGAAAACTACTACCGTTGGGTGAATCTCGTTATTAACAAAAAAATATTTGACACTAAATCGTACGAATTATATAATTATGCCACAAATACTAAAACGTTCAACTTTGTATAGATTAAGATAGGGACCGATTAAGATACACTTAAAACTTCTTCGTTTTTGGTCAACATATGTTAATTAATTAAACCCGAAGCGGAGAGATTACATAGATAAAAACTAGAAAATCATCTTTGGCCAATAAAAAAGCGTTAAATGTAAAGAAAAAGTGGGTAATTATGTCTTCCAGCAGAAGAAACCCTACGCAAACTGAGCCCTAACGAACTATACAGTCATGAACTTGGCCTTCTCTTTTTCCAACTCAGCTTTGAGATCAGACATCATCACCTCAAGTTTCTTCACTAGTTGTTCAAGTTCCCCAATCCGAGCTTCAGAGGCACGATGGTTCTTCCTGTCCAAGCAAACCTTCCCAAGCTTCTGTTGGTTTAAGCTTGAAGATAGCTTGAGACATAAACTATCGTAATCCTACCGATAGGAGTGTCAAATGGGCTGTACAGGTCTAAATGGGCTTGTCCAAATGAACATTTTCATTTCCCGGACATTGATGGTCATAACCCAAATAGGACCATGTCCAAATGGGAGCAAACTCAAATTGGCCCATGACCAATTGGGCTGTCCACAGGGTCCATTAATTTTTGGATCATTTGAAAAATACCATATTTTTGAGTTATATTTTGAAAAATACTCATTTTCTATTTTTAATATAAACTACAATATTTTATATGTAAAATAACAAAAAAATTTATAAAAATTACAATCTTTTATATGTAAAGTAAAAAAAAATTTCAGATTTAAATTTAAATTTATATCTATATTTTTAGTAAATCAAAACCAAATTCGAAATTTAGAGAAAAAATTCGAAATAATATTAATTATAGGTATATATATATATTTTAACACAAATATAGTTTATTGATTTTATATATTAAAATTTAACAATATAATATCTAAACATATTATAAATACTATCGCTTAATATTTGTCATGTTATATATAAAAAAAATTTAACGCTCCTAACACATTTTTCAACTCAACATATCACCAAAAATTTGTTTCAATTCAACGATTCTCTTTGAAAAAATTTGCAAAGCAAACTATTTTATGTATTTTCAATAATAATGAATCATCAAATTATGCATCATAACAATAACAAATGACTTAACAAAAATCATGACTTAACATCGGTAGATAATTGTTATTCATTATTATTTTTTAAAAATATTTAGGATAATAAATCTTTGGAATTGTAGTTATATAACAACTTTGTAAATATTAAATATTTAATTATACCAAAAAATTGATTTGAAATTTAAAATATAGATCTTTTTTGGTTAATTATTATTAAGTTTAAGTAATGTTACTTTAGTAATTTTACATATTTAAAAATATATTTTTTAAAAGAAAATAAAGATAGGGTACTTTTCAAAAGTATAAACAAAATGAGGGTATTTTTCCAAATTTACTCTTAATTTTTTTCTCCAAAATTAAGAAACCCTAGTTTTTTTAGATTATTGGACAGCCCATGTCCAGATGAGTCCACTCCATTTATTTGCGGAGTAAATGGGTTTTGAGTCCATATAGACCGCTTTGATTTTGGGCGTGTCCATAACCAAACCATTATAGTTTGGACGTGGACAGCCCATGGTCGTCAGACCCATTTGACATCCCTACCTACCGAGTTATGTTTCTAAAGAGATTAGGATTAGAAAGTATATTTAGGAGTAGTCTAAGTATCTATTATCTAATGGGATTAGGAAATATATTTAGGAGTAATCTAAATATAATTGTATTCCTAATAGAAATAGGTTTTGGGTCTAAATCTTTCAATATATAAGGAGATGTCAAGGTGTGATATAACTTATGAGTTTTGAGATTGAGAGCTTTTAGTTTTGAGGGATTCTTTACTAAATTTGAGTTTTTAAATTGTGTCTTTAGATTCTAGATTGTGAGATCGAAACATGGGAGACTTTACAGTTGATTATTATTGATGCCTAATAACTCCTTTTTATATAGAAGCAAATGAAAATGAAAACTTTGCAGTTGCTAGATAAAATCGAATCTATTTAGTGAATCTTCGTTTCGATTTCGTGAAACAAGCTAACAATAAACAAGATATCATATCTAGTCAGTGATTTTTAGATTTTGTTTTGAGCGATGAATTAGTGAGTACAACAAGAATATTTTGGGTTTGATTGGGTAATACGGGAGAATCGTGGAAATGAAATGGATAATTTGGTTTTGGCTATTAATTTCCCGAAATGAAGGAATTGTTGAATTTATTATTTTAGTGGATTATTGGAAAAGTTGCAATGTAACATTTGCTTGGTGGGCTGTGACATTTAACTCCAATATGCTCAATTATGGGAATTACACACTTTTTGTGAACCAAACTATAATGGGGAAAAATAAAATTATAATTCTTCTTTTGCTCTTCATTTCTTTCGTTTTATATTACATCTGTGGAATTCTGTTATATATTACTAAGCCAATTGAATGCCAAGATTGAGAAACCGGCTGCCAAGAAGAAGACTGCTAGCTTTTTCATAGCCAATTAAAAGCCGGTAAAGTTATTAGAAAAACTTAGGGTAAGTATGTTGCCTTATGGTAGAAACTACCTAAAAAGCCCTAACAAAACCGTGTGAGGCAAGCTATCAAAATTCTTATTAATAAAAAAAGCAGTAAATTTAAAGAAGTCGGGGTAATTACGCCTTGACCCGTAAAAAAAACCTAACTAACTATAGCCTCTTCAACTTGGACTTCTCGTTTTTCAACTCAACTTTGAGATCAGACATCATACGCTCAAGTTTCTTGACCTCTTCTTTGAGTTCCAAAATTCGAGCTTCACAAGCATTACGTTTCTTCTTTTCCAAGGAAACCTTCTCAAGCTTTAACCTACCATTCCACATTAAAACCGGCTTATGTCAAATCAGACAAACCCTTTGAAGCTTTGCTTAATTCAGCATCAGCGATATGATGCGACTTCTTGTGGAAAAGTTTACCCCGAAGAGAACGTTCATATATTGTGTCCTGAGCTCCGGGTTTTGAGATTGAACATTCACTGCAGTTTCTGGATATGTCTTAAAAATAAACTTTGCTAGCGTCATCTGCGAAGAATCAACAATGAAGCCATTGACATTTACAGTTATCTTACTTTGTCTCTGCAATTCGTTCATCATACGATTAATACGTAGAGTATTCTGTTTGTTCAATATCGCTAAGCATGCAGCAGCAGCAGCCGCCATAATCGTATTCGTAGAAAAAGTTTGTTTGAGTTTTGCTTGATGATACTTCGTATCGCCTTCTCTTTATATATATAGTCAGCGAAAGACCAGAAACTTTGCAATCTATAGATCAAATCGAATCGAATTAGTGAATGTTTTAGATTTCGTTTTGATCAGATAACTTTAAGCTAACATTTGTTTGATGGGCTGCAATAAACCCCATGGGCTGTGACACAAAACCCCAATATGCTCATTAATTTGGTAAATTATACAACTTTATATGAACCTCTAACAACCCAATTTTGACTCCAGCTCAATCCAATCCGAGGTCCAAACCGGAGGTCCATCAAGTCCAAACACTAAACCTAGGTACCCTCTCCCTCTTTTCGAAATAAATATCACATATTTTCCATTCATTTCCCACAACTATCCTCAGTAGCGAATCTCTGCAGAAATTCCACGCCGGAGAGAGAGCCACTGCCGAACCGCCGCCCAAAAACATTCCTAGTTCGGATCGACCAAGCCACCGCAGAGCCGAGTCGAAGGTAACTCCGAAAACCTGGGTTTTTAGAGCTTTTTCTTTTGGCCATTTAGTATTTTCAAGATCTCTCCATAACCGCTTCGAATCTCGCAAAACCAAGACCACCATCGAATTCGTGATGACGAGACGAAGTCAGAGCCACCAAATTCAGCCACCGCCGACGTCCCACGCGCCGCCACGCGGCGCCAGAAGGAAGCGCGTGAAGTCCACGCGCCATCAGCGAAACCGCGCGTGACGTCCATGCACCGCTACTTGTCGTTGGAGCCTTCGCTGTTCGCCGGGGCAACCGAGAAGCCATCGCGACGCCGTCGCCGCCAATGAGTTTTCCAGTCAGCCGCCGCTGATTTCTCACCGCTGACCGGTTTAGTTTAACTGGTTCGGTTTAAACCAATTGATTTTTGGTTTTAGTTAACCGGATCGATTTATGAAATTGATTTATGGTTCAGGTTAACCGGACTGGTTTGACCATTGACCAGTTCTTGTTTGACTTTGACCGTTAACCGTTTACTTTGACTAGGTTGACCATTGACTTTGATCGGTTGACGTGTTATCCGTTTTTCGCCGTTCGAAGGCTGTTCTAACTCTTTTTTATTCTGATTTCATATCAAGAGTCAGTTCAATCATTCGGGGTTCAGAAACCACAATTATCGAAGTTGCTAAGGTGAGAGCTATTCTGCAAACTTCTGTATTTTGTTCAAGGATTCTAATTACGAATAGTTTAGTAACTAAATGTGATATGTTTCAATGATCGAGTCTAGTTAGTTTGCTTGTTTAATTTAGACATAGGGATATAGATGATTCAACCCAATTGTTTGTTCACATACGGTTGATGTTAAGTATTTGTTATATATATATATATATATAATTATATCAAGTATAAGATGAGTTAGCGGGAGATGGTGGGTTCGAGTCCCATTGTGGTTGTTCATTGTGTGAGGGATGAGGGCAACCTAAGTCGATCTATTGCCTTACACCTTAAGATCGATAAATCGTTTTCTAGGCGGTGTGATTGGGCACTATCCCATAGTTGACCTCTTCAGAGGGTGTGATTGGACATTATCTCATAGCTGACCTCTTCGGAGGGTGTGATTGGGCACTATCTCATACAAAGACAATTGTTTGCCGGTTGAGCACTGTATGTGCTGTGTTTGTTCATGTTTAGTATAGAATGATTTGTGATTAGTTACTCTGACCGAGTCAGTGTCATGTGTGTTCTAGCATCTCAAACCTCACTGAGTGACTCCCCGGTTGCTCACCTCTCTTTCTTCTCATTTCAGGTGAGCCTGGCGAGTAGTTTTTTGCTTGACGTGTCGGGTGTCATTTTGGGATTGATAAGATGTTTTCCGTATTTTTTGTGTTATTTTAATTAAATAATCGTGTTATGGTTTTTATGGATTTATTGTGGTTTTATCGGATTTATCGGTTTTTGTGTTTAATAGAGTGGATGTTTAATAAATGGAATTACTTATGGTCAAAGTTAAGTATGGTAACACGATGTTCTCTCGTGAGAATGAGACGGGTATTACACGTGGCACGCCGTTCTCGAGAGAAGATGAGACGGTTTTTACATTTTGGTATCAGATCAGGGTTTAGCAGACCTGGTTTTGACCCGGGGGCAGTTAGGAGATGGAACATTTATGATTCATATTTTTTTAAAGTTGTTTTCTCAAATGGAAGAATTTCAACATAAATGACATCCCTTTCTATTGAGTATTAATGTATTAATGGTTAGCGCTCGCATCTCTGCTAAAACTAACCAAGTTGTTTTCCTTTCAGATGAGGGTTACCCGTTCTCAGAGCGCCAGAGCTTCGGGCATGCCTGTTTTGCGTGAGAAGGCAGATGAGTTTGTCCACGCCGAGGACAGCCAGGCTGAGGTTGACCGATTCACAATTCAGCATGTAGATCAAGATGCAATTAGGCAGATTGCTCAGGAGGTAGCAAGGCAGGTTGCTCAGGATGTCGTGCAGCAGATTATTCAGGATGCAGCACGGGTAGCTGCACAATAAGCTGGTCGAGTAGCAGCTCAAAAGGTGGCACATCAGATCGGTCTTCAGGCGCAACAATAGGCAAAACCAGTTTTTGTGCAAGGGGCAGAGCAGATCGCAGTTCATGCGAAGTTATTGGAGGAGTTGAGGAGATACCGTGAGAGGTTCATGGGTCAGTTAGGTTGAGAGCAGGCTGCAGAGGATGTATATCGTGATATTCGCGAGTCAGTGGATCATGAGCGATTTCCGCCACCACCACCTGCCAGGTTCAGAGAGAGGCCCACATACTTCGAGTTGATGAGGCAGATGAAGGATATGGGATTGGATCAGTTTGGAGGAGTTGTGGATGTCACCGCTGCTGATACTTGGAGGAGGAAGCTAGAGCGCAACCTTGACCACATGAGGTGCCCTGCAGAATATCGTCTGGATTTGGCTATCCAGTACCTGAGGGATGATGCCTTAGCTTGGTGAGAGGCAGTTGTTGAGGGGTCACGCGGAGGATATGAGTTGACCTACGACGATTTCTTGAGAAAGTTCACCAGGAAGTTCTTTCCTCGAGAGGCCATGGACGAGAAGGAGAATGCATTTCAGGATCTTCGTCAGGGTACCATGACTGTGAAAGGGTACGAGCTAGAGTTCAGTCATCTCTGTAGAATCTTTGGACGATACATGGATGAGTAGGAGCTGATCAGGAGGTTCTTGAAGGGGCTGCGAGTGGAGATTCGCAACCGCTGTGCAGTGAGAGACTTCTACAGCATGATGGAGCTGGTATTCTCTACCAGTTCCAACATGCGGTAGAAGTCTCTCACTGCACAGTGGTTGCGAATCTCCACTCACAGCCCCTTCAAGAACCTCCTGATCAGCTCCTACTCATCCATGTATCGTCCAAGAATTCTACGGAGACGACTGAACTCCAGCTCATACTCTTTCACAGTCATGGTACCCTGACAAAGATCCTGAAATGCATTCTCTTTCTCGTCCAGGGCCTCTCGAGGAAAGAACTTCCTGGTGAACTTTCTCTTGAAATTGTCGTAGGTCAACTCATATCGTCCGCGTGACCCCTCAACAACTGCCACCCATCAAGCTAAGGCATCGTCCCTCTGGTGCTGGGTAGCCAAATCAAGACGATATTCTGCGTGGCACCTCATGTGGTCAATGTTGCGCTCTAGCTGTCTGCTCCATTTATCAGCAGCGGTGGCATCCACAATCCCTCCAAACTGATCTAATCTCATATCCTTCATCTGCCTCATCAACTCCCAATATGTAGGCCCTTCTCTGAACCTGGCAGGTGGTGGTGGCGGAAATCACTCACGATCAACTGACTCGCGAATATCACGACGTACATCCTCTGCAGCCTGCTCTCCACCCAACTGACCCCTGAACCTCTCATGGTACCTCATCGACTCCTCCAATAACTCTGCGTGATCTGCGGCCTGCTCTGCTCCCTGCACCAAAACAGGTTGTGCCTGCTGCTGCGCCTGAAGACCGAACGGATGTGCCACCTCTTGAGCTGCTACTCGAGCAGCTACCTGCGCAGCTACTCGTGCTGTATCCTGATCAATCTGCTGCACGACATCCTGAACAGCCTGCCTTGCTTTCTCCTGAGCAATCTACCTAATTGCATCCTGATCCATATGCTGAATAGCGGGTCGGTCAACCTCAGCCTGGTTGTCCTCGGCGTGGACACTCTCATCTACCTCCTCACACAAAACGGGCACGCCCAAAGCTTTGGCGCTCTAAGACGGGTAACCCTTATCTGAAAGAGAAACAACTTGGTTAGCTTTAGCAGAGATGCGAGCGCTAACCATTAATACACTAATACTTAACAGAAAGGTCATTTATTTTGAAATTCTCCCATTCCAAAAAAAAACTTTAAAAAAAAATCCAAATCATAAATGTTTCATTTCCTAATTGCTCCTCACCCCCTCACACAATGAACAACCACGGTGGGACTCGAACCCGCCATCTCCAGCTAACTCATCTTATACTCGATATGATTATATATATATATATATATATACGTATATAACAAACACTTAACATCAACAGTATGTGAATAAACTATTGGGTTGAATCATCTATATCCCTATGTCCAATTTAATCAAGCAAACTAGTTAGACTCGATCACTGAAATATTTCACATTTAGTTACTAAACTATTCGTAATTAGAATCCTTGAATAAAATACAGAAATTTGCGGAATAGCCATCACCTTAGCAACTTTGATAATTGCGATTTATGAACCCCGAATGATTGAACTAACTCTTGATCTGAAATCGAAACAAAAAATTGAGTCAGAACGGTCTTCGAACGACGAAAAACGGATAACATGTCAACCGATCAAAGTCAACGGTCAACGGCCAAAATCAAACCATAACCGGTCAATGGTCAAACCAGTCCGGTTAACCTGAACCGGAAATCAATTTCATAAACCGATCCGGTTAACCAAAATCGAAATTCAATTGATTTAAATCGAACAGGTTAACCTAAACCGGTCGGCAGTGAGAAATCGGCGGCGGCTTACCGGAAAAGTCATCGACGGCGACCGGACGACAGTCGATCTGGCGGCTTCGGCAAGGCAGGTTCTTTCATACGGTGTGTGGGACGTTGGCGGTGGCTGAATTTGGTGGCTCCGGCTTCGTCTCGTCGTATACAAATTTTTTCATGCATGTACATTGTCCTATCTAAAGGTAATTACTATTCATGTATGAAATGTGATTTCATTCTCCATGAAACATGTGCAAATGTGCAAATGCTCCCCGCATAACACAACATGCGTTACATCGCCATACATCCACTTATACTTAAGGTCGTTGTAGATGGAGATGATGAATGAAAAAGGTTACTTCCACTGCAAACCTTGGTGATGTGAGAGCAGCGAGCATGATTCCAACTAGGAGTGGCACAAAAAGGATTGTCACTTCCGACTAAATAGATGTACGGTGTGCGTAGTTACCGAGGCTGTGAGCATCATTTATTCCTAACTTTACACTCAAGAAAAGCGCCACGATGCCATGTCTGCAAAATAGCTAAATATCATTAGCTACTAAGATCGAATGTCTTAACATTTTTCATAGAAACTAGTTTTCCCAACACGCAACCAAGTATTTTGCTCTAGATTTTGTGAGTATAAGAGTTAAAGGTTTTACTTGAGATCAAACCTGGAGTGAGGAATCTCCCCGCCTGGCGATGTGGAAGTTATCAGGGGAAGAATCGAGATGGTAAAGTCGCCATGCTCTTCGAATTTAGCTAATTTATTTCTTCGTTATTTGATTCGAGCACTAGGACATGAGATAAGATTTTTAAGAGTATTCAAGATTGGCTTCTTGTCTAATTTTTCACATCTTGAAGATTTGGATAGTTGTGATAATGTTCTTCTCCTTCTTCCTCTTTACTTAATACTTTAATAGTACTATACATAACAAGACTCAACGTATCTTTGCACATGGTTGTCTTCTTATGATAATATAAAAGATATTAATACATTAATTGTTTTCAGATCTTGATCTAGAATTAGATATAGATACAGTTCGTTTCGTGACAGCCTGTTTACATATATTTTAAAAAGCCATCATTAAGCAATACATTCAATGTTTTCACGTCTCGATACATTAGTTAATGATGTTATATAAAATCATTAACTCACATCGGATTCCAAATATGAGTTGTAAAAGTTGGAAAGTTGCTCATGGGCTGTAGCAAGCTCATGGGCTGTAGCAAGCCCATGGGCTGTAACAAACCCGTAACCAATAACAATTTAAGAGCCTACTATGCTCATTATTAACTCTAAAATTATCCAGTTTAGTACAGTACATGGAAATCATTATCAGAACTAAAACCATCACATAACAAAAAAAAAAAACAGTAAATATCATCATAATCCTTTTCTTTTGTTCTTCTGTTTAATTGTAGATATGAGAATTTAGATTTAATTACTTGAGAAATCAATTGAATGCCAAGATTTACAAAAGCGGCTGTGAAGAAGGCAACGAGCTCTGTTTCCTTCTCAGACGAGACATGATGATCCAATAGACAAATGCTGCGATGACGAAACTGAAAAACAAAGCGTTGTCGTAAACAACGACGAACCCATTGGAGATCTTAGACAAAGCTCCGATCTTGTGTAGAAAGCCAGGCACGACTGGGATTATTCCGGCGACCAAAGCCACAGTGGCTGCGACATTATATCCCTTGGAATAGTAATAATCCCCGGTGGGACTCAAAGAGTACAAATCTCCAATGTTCAGCTTCATCTTCTTGATCAGGTAATAATCCGCGAGAACTATGCCGCCGATTGGACCAAGAAGGGCTGAGTACCCGATGAGCCATGTGTACACAAAGCTCTCGCTCGATTTTAGCAATCTCCATGGCTGAAACACGATTCCAAGAACTGCGGTCAAGAAGGCTCCTCTTCCGAATGTGAAAAACTTAGGGTTTAGATTCACAAGCGCATTTGCTGGCGCGACCACGTTTGCAGCTATGTTTGTAGTGAGTGTGGCTAGGGATATTCCGAGGATAGCGAGTAGAGTTGTGGCGAGGCCTCCGATTTGACCGAGAAGCTCAATTGGATTGGAGATGACTCTTCCAAAGATGATACTTGTGGAGGACGTAACAGCTACGCCGACGAAGGTGAACAAACCCATGAAAACGGGAAGACCAGCTTGACCAATGATCTGATCGGTTTGGGATTTTGCAAACCGGGAGAAATCGGGGATGTTTAAAGCTAGAGTTGCCCAGAAACTTATGTTTGCGGTTAGCGACGGGAAGAAGAGAGTCCAGAACTGAGCAGAGGTCAGCTTGGATGACAAGGAAAGCATGTGGCCAAATCCACCGGCTTTGATATAGGACCAGACCAGGAGACAGGAAGTGAGAGTGATCAGAATTGGAGCTGAGTACTTTTCCAGCTTTCTGATTCCGTCCATTCCTCTCCAGACAATACATAGCTGAGCCAACCAGAAGACGATGAAACAAGAGAACTCAAGCGGAGAAGTGCCAAGCCAAGGTAATGTATGAGACAAAGCAGAGTTCTTTATGTGACCCGGTAAAAGCAAGAAGATAGCTTCTCCTCCTATCCATGTCTCGATACCGTACCATCCGCAACCGACTAATGCTCTGAGTAGAGTCGGGATGTGAGCTCCACGGATGCCAAACGATGATCTAGCAAGGACAGGGAAGGAGATTCCGTACATAGTGCCAGGCTGAGCGGTGAGGACCAGCGGCACAAGCACTATTAGGTTGGCAGCCACCACTGTAGCTATCCCTTGCCACCACGCCATGCCAAGGTCCACTAGGCTCCCGGCGAGGTAATAAGTAGGCACACCAACTACAAGACCGATCCATAAACTTGACATGTCCAACCAGGAAAACGTTCTTTGGCTTGGTGTTGTCGGTTTCAAGTCGTCATTCGTGAGGGATGGGTCAAATTGGGATTCGTCGTAGCCGAAGTCACTGAATTCTGAGCCGGTCATCGCCGAGAATCTTGGGCGGATGACACCAGATCGGCTAGAACACAAGTTGGCAACACGCCGGCTCGAACTCAAGTACTGTTTGCGACTTTTATGCTGTGGGTCAAACGTAGACCCAGAAGAGGAGTAGAATATCTTGTGGCTTGAATCTGTGAATGAGACATGTTGATAGAGTTTAGCTTTTGTCTGGGATCTTAAGGAAGAAAAAGAATGCTGAATGTGTTTGTGGGGATGAAGATTGAGATGGAGACCAAGGCTTAAGCAATTGGAGACCATCGAGTCTTCTCTCTCACACAGAAGAGAGAGGGAGACAGGAGAGAGAGAGAGAATTGTGAGATGGAAATTGTGAGTTGGTTTTAGGACCAGGTGTTCTGTTTAAGTCCTATGAGAAACATGTGGTTGGGAGATGAACCATGTGTTAGTGGATGTTTCGTCGCTATCACATCTCATTTCTATTTCTTTTTTTATTTAATACAGTAAAACTTAAAAAGATTCTATTTCTTTCTTTTATTTCAGCTAAAAAGATTCTATTTTTTTAATACTCGATTCGTTGACTTCCATTTGCCTACCCATTTAGTCGAAAATAACTCAACTAAAGAACGTGATTTGATCCCTAAAGAGTTCTTTCTTAGCTACAATTTTCTTTATAAAGAGTATATGATGGATACAACACTTGTTTAGCTATAATTTTCTTTATAAAGAGTATATAACATAGTCTAAAAACAACGTAAACACCTGTTTCTTATTCTTCTTCTACCTAAGAACCAAGAGCCACGTCGACTCGTATACTACAAACTCGAGAACAGAGTAGTTCATAGAAGTGTGACCAACCTTTTGCCCTCTGAAGATGTTATTCATTCAAGCGATCAACCTCTTTCTCCCACTTCAATCCAAACATTTGACGGCCGAAAGGAACGATCAGGTTGTACCTGAAAACCTGCCCATAAACAAGAGACCACATAAGCAAAACATTATATATCGCAAACAGAATCTAGATTTGTAGTTGAAGACTTGCCATGTTGTTGATTTGTTTCAATTCTTTTTTCAGCAAATCTGATCTCTCTTCCCAACCCAATTTGTCTTCCTCGAGTTTCATTGTCCATGCTTTCTTCAGTGAAACTCTCCATTCTTTTGCTTTGTTTCTTATCTCTTTGTTGAGCTCCACCCATTCAGGAGCAAACCCATTCTTGTTAAGAATCCGATATAATGTATCCTCAGCTGGGTCTGCGTGAGGATTTGTGTGGAGGTTCAAGGGTTTGCCTTTACCGGGTAAGTTCTCAAAGTGGCCTTCTTCCATTGAATGCCATATCCTTTGCTCGACCACGTTGATTATGTCAGTCTCTGACCTGCAACATCATCCCACGTTAGCATCCGTTACAAGCAGGTCAATGCAATAATATGTTTCGCAAGAAAAAAAATCTCATCTGGGATAATATATAAATAACCACAATGCAAGAAAAAAAAGCGACAAGCTTAAGCTTTCTCTGGCAGAAAAATGTCATATCATCCACATGAAAACAGCAAAGCTACTGCGCAATTGTGTCAACATGAAAAACAAAAGACTCGGCAACATACTAAGACACATCGCATAAAAGCCAGTTGTTCTACCTATTGAAAGATCACCAAACACTAACTGATACTACGACTACTTATCAAATAAAAGGTTGATGACAGTCCTAAAGACTAGGCCTCTTTTAGATTGAAGAGCCTCTCTCACAGCTATCTCATCAGGCACAAAACCCTTCATCTTCATTTCTTGCAACAATTCTCTAGCTGATTCCTCTTTTCCCTCTTTTACAAAAGCTTCAAATACTGCAGTGTAAGTGGCAGCATTAGGGCTAATGCCATTTCCCATCATTTCCAACAAGTACTTCTTTGCATCCTTAAGCGTTTGGCATCCACTGCGAGCCCTCTGATCAAAACTGTATATGTATAGGCATTAGGCGAAACACCATAGGCGAGCATACGCATAAAAACCTTGAGAGCCTCCTTGGCCTGGCCTGCATTAGCATAGGCCTCAACGATAGCAGTATGAGCCACCACGTCTGGCATTTGATTTTTATCTTTAATCTGAGAGAAGAGCTCTAGCGCCTCATGTGTGAGTCCGTCTTTAGACAACGCATCAAACATTTTCACAGCTTCATTCGTAAAACCCTCTGTTCTCATCTTGTGAAATATTTCTTGGAGATTCTTAGGATCCTCTGGTTCCTCAATCGGCGGTTTCTTGCAGTACGGAGGCGGGAGCTCCGGCTTGCCAGAATCTTCCATAGCTGGAGTTTCCTCATCTGAATCATCATCAGACAGAGAGAAATTGACTTTGGTGTTAACTTGCTTAGTCTCTGAGCTGAATTGCCTTGTAAGAACTCCACCGCGAAACCAAGGAAACAGTGAATTTGAATTGTGCTTGGACCTTGAAATTGAAATGTGGAGAAGAAAACGCTAACACAAGGTAAGAGAAGTATCCAGAGATTTGAATTCAGCATTTGGTATTTTTGATTAAATTCTCAACGAAATCTATGAACCCTAGGTATCTAAATAAATCGATTCCAAAGTCCATACACATAAAAAGAAGATGAGCATAGAGACTATACCTTACGAAATCGCGCCGTCCACGTAGCTCCGGCGGGAGTTTCCGGTCATGGACTGCGTCAATCACGGCAGAGAAACGGTCTGAAGTATTCTTTTCCCGCCTCTTCGATCCCGCCGTCAAATCCTCGGGAGACGACCACCAAGAGGACGAAGACGAATAAAAGGCGAAAGCTCTACGGAAATCAGAAAACTCGCCGCCGTTAATCGCAGATGAAGTGATATCTGACGCCGAGCTGCGATTTCCGAGGGAGAAATACGACCGCCGTGACGTGGATGACGCAGCCAATGACCTCGCGAGACGAACCGCCATGGCCGGAGCTCAGGGAGAGAGAAGTCGGAATGTTCTGGACTTTTGTTGTTAAATGACTTATGTAACCCGGTTGAGTGGTTTAGACTACCCGCCGTTTACGTGTTAACACATCTTACCGTTTTCTTCATAAGAAAATACAATACATGTCGTTTGAGCGACGGCCCATATAACTGGCCCAGTTATTAAGCCTAAGCAGTCAAAGTCGAAGTCTATGAAATCAAGTTTCTTTAGAGAACGAAACGGTAATATCATAACGGCTAAATCCTACGTGTCACATACGACAACGGTAATATCATAACGGCTAAATCGCTGGTACCGTTAAACTTTTCAAGCTATAAATACAAGTCGGTGATTCATGTTGCATAACACTTCTTGGGGTATCTCTATTGTTTTTGTTCATGTCGGTGGTCTATGTTTGTCTTTAATTTAGAAACATAAATTACATTGGTGAATGGTGAGAGATGAAAGTGGTCGGAGATCACGAAACACAGTCTTGGTTCTCGGCCTGTCGCGACGCTTTTCAACCCTACTATATGGTATTTATTGATCCTCTTCCTTCTTCTATTTTTGGTTTTGAATGGAAATTTTTCTCTGTAATTTTTATATAGAATTGGTTAAAGTTTCGTGACCACAAAGAAGTACAATTTAGTTTTATAGCTTTAAATGTCATGTCAGTTATTGACATGCGTAGACATTATTAACTTTGAAGGTGCAGATGGAGTTAATGACGGAGGAAGAAGGATACAGAACAGCGAAATCTAGGTGCAACCTTCGGAATGTTAAAGAGCTTTCTCCTTCGCCATACTTTGATTAACGGTCAGTTTTATATGATTGTATATTTTTATGATAATGTATAATTATGCGTAGGTGGATAATGTGTAGGGTAGATGGTATGTGTAGGATAGATATGGAGGTGTAAGCTATATATGTATGTGTATGCTTACATCGCGAGAGGGCCTATCTTAAATTATCCACACGGCTCAAATATAAGAAAAAATTTAGGTTGTTAAATTAATTAAGCAAATTGAGTGTTAAATTGCATGTAATTGTGTAAATTGACCGAGCATGACATGCAATCACTCACTTCTTTTTAATTTGATAAAAATTTCCGCCTAAAATATTCTTACATCCACGACCCAACCTTTGCGCTAGCTAAACTTGTCCAGGGCTCAAATCTAGGAGAAATTTTGGATTGTTGAATTAGTTAAAGAAATGGAGTGTTAAATTGCATATTAAACAAAAAACCGAACAAGGCATCCAATCAATTGATCGTTAGAGATTGTCATTTCGATTTGTTCTTACACAATAACGCAAATCACTCAGTTCTTATATATTCTAAATTTCTAAACCCTAACATCTACAACCCACTTTAGGGCGAGAAAATCTTTAAGCTAGCTAAAAATGATCCAATTAGCCCAAATCTGAGAGGAAATTTTGTTGAATTAATTGAGTGCGAAATTGCATAATTCTGTAAACAAAACCGAACATAGCATCTAATCAATTGATCGTTAGCGATTTATCATTTTGATTTGTCTTCACATAATGACATCATGATACGATCCCAACCTAAAAGATATTTTTAGATTGTTGGATTAATTAAAAACTCTGAAGTGCAAAATTGCGTAACTAACCGAACTTAAGCCACTGTGATACGTTTTCCAAGTATGAATGATTTAAGTGCATAAAAATAGTACTATAAGCGCACAAATGAATATGGAAGTATGCGAGCCATTCTTATTTTGTTGATGGTTTAGAGAAACAAATTTCGTGGGATTTTGACATTTTCTTGGACGTGCATATTTTTTTTTAAAAATCACATACATCCCTCAAAGTTATTCAATTGTTTGTTTTGTTGATGTACCATTCTTTGCCACCATGTATGAGATTACTATGAAAGTTATTCATTTTATGAAAAAGGTGTTTGGTAAAATAAAATTTAACTCAGTAGTAATGATAATTCCTTTTAATGTATGCTTTGTTAATTGTGACAGCAGAACGTGTCTCAGATTAGAAGGTACCAACACTTTGACTGTATTAAGACATGATGCATGCTATATAAAAGTTCAGGTTTTAATATAATAATGTTTCTTGTCCGTATATGTCTATAATGTTTCATGATTTGAGATATAGAAGATAATGTTGAAGATTAATAGGACGAATAGTTGTATTGTAACAAGTTGTATATATAAACTATGGCTCTCACAAGAAAATGTTGTCTTATTTACTCAGTCGTCGTGCTGGCCGAGACGCTATTTTTTTGTTTGTTTGTTTGCTAACTAAGATATTCTAACGGGACAAAAACGAGCTAATTTAATAATATTGATCTGATCATCGTTGACGCCAAAAACGAGAAATATTCGGACATCTCCCCTACCCCCAAAACAATTCTCATCATACTCATACTGTATAAAGGTATGGGAATAACAAAATAATTATGTTAAAAAAAAAATACTTAGTAACACACTAGTGCCCGAGAAAACTTGTCTCAGTTTCTGCTGTAATTTCCTCGACTTCGATTTGGTGCTTCAAAAATTCCCCTTCAAGCTCGTACGTTTGCCAGGTGAGGTTTTGTTTTCAGCTTCCTAGCGTCCGTTGAAGATATTCACTTTATTTTTTATACACTTTCTCGATTGAGCTGTTCTATGAATCAAGTAAACAAAGCTCGGGTTGTTTACTGTTTATATGGGAATGAATTATTGGGAGTTAAATAGTATTTCGAAGGTAATTGATCTTTTAGAAAGATTTGTTACATGTCTTTGAAAATATACGTCTCTGTCTGGATATAAAACTCTTTGAAAATTTGTTCAAAACTAGAGGTTCACATGAAATGATCAGTCTCCGTCTATCTTTCAAATTTCTCCGATTTTTTCCTCGCATCTTCTTCACTCTAAAGCTTTTTATGTATTGATGCACACGTTTGAAAAAGTGGGGTTTTAGACTTGCTACGGAACCATGTCTTACGAAAAATCATATTCCAATTCTAGACAAATCCAGAAATTTATTCATTTTTGAGTTAGACGTTTAAAACATGAACAATATTTTCTATCTACCTTCTTATAATTAACGATTAAATGCTTTCTTTTAAAATAGTTGAAAATTTCCAGTTTCCAGCTTCCATATACTTTTGTTGACTTAACCAAATCATGTGTGCTTGTCATTGGGTTTTTTTATTTACTAGCATAACTTTAGTATTTCTACTCAAATTTATATTCCTTCTCTTTCATTCATATTGTTTTTTCTAGTTTTCTTTGTTTCATGAAGATTGATTTTTTTTTTAATTTATCATATATTAATTAAAAGTTAATAAAATGAAAAAGTAAACAAAGTATTAATGGAGGATATTTGAATGAAATTTACTATTGATACATGCTTAGAAAAAGTAGATACTAAATTTTTTAATATGGAAAAAAAATATATAAAATATCAGTTTCTATTTAGATTTATCTGGAAATCCATAATTTTCTTATGATCCCCTTTTTTCAAATTGTTTGTTTGTTTAGTTTTCTGTCTCATCCTTTCTCAATTGAAAATCTAGAGAAGCCAGGGACGTGCAATGAACACTTAATTCGCTTTGATCGATGTTTATGATTTTCAGACTCAATTGAGAAATCCCGAGGGAAAAATCAATTTAGTCAGCAAAAATGGAGAAGGAGACAGAAACTAGGGTTTTTCTATCAAACGAACAACATCAAGAAGATGAGCCGTTGTTACCACGTTCCATGGTGATCTCTCTCTATCTCGGCTATTTTCTTGCTCGATGGGGTGCAAGGTCTGATTAAATCTTTATAGATTGATATAGAAAATATGATTTTCGTAAGATTATTTACTTTGGTAAGTGAATTGCAGAACTTGGGAGTTCTCTGTTGCTCTGTATATGATTTACCTCTGGCCAAACTCTCTGTTTCTCACTGCGATGTACGGTGTTGTAGAGTCCGGTTCCGCCGCCATTTTCGGTCCCATTGTAGGCCAAATGATCGATGTAATGAGCTATGTTAAAGTTCTTAGACTCTGGCTTGTTACTCAAAACCTCTCCTTCATTGTCGCTGGTGGTGCAGTCGTTGCTTTGCTGGTAGTTCCTGATCTTAAGTCTCAGAATTTCCCGGTTTTCGCAACTTTGATCGTGTTGACGAATCTTTCTGGCGCCATTGGAGTACTCTCTACTCTTGCAGGCACCATTCTAATCGAACGAGACTGGTAACTGAAGGTTTTTAGATTCACTTCATAATGGCATTGTAATTGCACTTTTTTATATGAGATTTTGTTGGTTTCATTACAGGGTTGTGGTTATGTCGGAAGGTCATTCACCAGCGGTTTTAACAAGAATGAATTCTGTTATTAGAGGGATTGACTTGAGCTCGAAGTTACTGTCTCCGGTTATTACTGGTTTGATCATTAGCTTTGTGTCTCTTAGGGCGTCAGCGATCACATTCGCAGCTTGGGCTACTATAACCGTGTGGATTGAGTATTGGCTCTTTATTTCTGTGTATAACGGTGTTCCTGCGATAGTACAGAGCGATGAGAGAAGAAGTATGAGGTTGTCCCAATCGCAAGAGGAAGAGACGGATAGTGCATCTAGTTATTATGTTCCTCTTTTACAGGGAACAACCGCAGAGGAGTCTTATAGGAACACACAACGTAGAAGCGGAATCATGAGGATTCTCGAGAGAATCTCCGAGTCTTCTTTTGTTGGCGCGTGGAGGAATTATCTCAATCAGGAAATTGTGCTCCCTGGAGTTGCTCTGGCTCTATTGTTCTTCACTGTTCTCAGGTTTCTTTTTCACTCTCCTTTCAGCTCATTGTGTTGGCTTTTGTTTTGCATATATATATATATAGTTTTCTTTTGAGACAGCTTTGGAACATTGATGACGGCGACATTGGAGTGGAAAGGTGTACCTACTTATATCATTGGTATAGGCAGAGGAATCAGCGCGGGTGTTGGACTAGCTGCTACCGTCTTGTACCCTCTCATGCAATCCCGTCTCTCACCGCTCAGAACCGGACTCTGGTCTTTCTGGTCTCAGGTACATTATATAATACTATGGAAATTTAACATAACAGAAGCTAATAAATGCAAGGTTCTTCGTTTAGTCTCGTAATTTCCAAACAAAACAAGATCTTCTTATACCGGAAAACGGGAGAAAGAAAAACAAAAACTCTGTAGTATTAGTCAATAAAAAAAACTCCACAGAATCACTAGCCTAAGTATATAAGGAAACCTGAAAGTCCGAGAAAACACTAAAACTTAATCTCGATTACAATAGAAAAACTGTTCTTATACATCAAATAAAAGTAATACATATTTATCTTAAAGATCTACACTGCCGCCAGTCTGCCTTAAAACTCGGTTTGAAGCCACTCGATCAACACTATATACCAACCGGTCGTTTCTTTACCTGAATTTGTTATCAATGTCGGGTTCTTGTTTCTGTAGTGGACCTGTCTTTTGGTGTGTGTTGGATCGATTTGGGTTGAAAAGGAGAAAATAGCATCATACATGCTTATGGCTGGAGTTGCTTCTTCTAGGCTAGGCTTGTGGATGTTTGATCTAGCGGTAATCCAACAAATGCAGGTACGAATTTAAAGCTGAAAATGTTCTTGTTTTGTTGAAGTTCAAAGTTTTGGTTGTTTTTGTTGAGTATATGATGCTTTGGGAACATTTCTTTAGGATCTTGTCCCGGAATCGGACCGTTGTGTGGTTGGAGGTGTACAGAACTCGTTGCAAGCGGCTCTTGATTTGATGGCTAACCTTTTGGGTATCATTGTATCTAATCCTAAGGTAAAATAAACCACTAAATTGTTGATAGATTATTTCGCGTTTTCATAATGCATATACATGCGTTACGTTTGTTTTTTGGATGTGCGTTCAGGATTTTTGGATATTGACGTTGATCTCATTTGCTACGGTTTCGTTAGCCGGAATACTCTATACAGTTCATCTCTACCGTATTCGAAAACATCTGTTTCACTTGGAGAAGATTCCTATGTTGAACAAATTTTTTGTTTCATAAAAAAATAGGATAAAGTATCAAAATATTTCTCTATTATTCGCTAGTGTTTGAATCTATCTATACAAATTATTTGAACTAGACGACACTGTGACATTGAAGGAATATATATCTGTGGTCACATTATTATATGCAGGCAAAATTTACGATTCATACATGCAATTTGTTTTGGAAGTGAATATCAACCAGAAAACCAAAGAAAAGGAAAAGTAATCAGACGAGCCGACGTTATTAATTATGATGAAATAGATAACGTTTAGCGAAAAATGTTGTCATCCGATCAAATTTATCGGCAGTCAAAAACTAAGGACAATTCTCAATCACAGTTTATAGCACAAAAGTTAAACGCCGACAGCAGTAACCCACGTGAGATTATCACATGTCTCGACCTTCTTCGACCTTGGGTGTCCTCTCAACGTATAGAATCTTCTGACCTACTCGTCACATTACAAAAAAATTATTAAAACTTAAAACAATTATTTATGTTAACTCAATCGATTCCGAAGAAGTGAGTTGGTATTTTAGTCACCTTTATATATTTGCTCTTCATATATAAACTAACTCAACCAAAAACTACAACTATTCAAACATGGTTACCTCAACTCTCTTTGACCATTTGAACAAATTTTTTGTAATGGACTTAAGTAATATATAAAATGTTAGAGTCAATCCACTCATTGCCAATTGGTTTTGAGTTGGAAACCCATGATAAGTCCAAATTTAACAGTTTGATATCGATTCCAAATTTCATTCACTGAAAGAAAAACTTGAAATGATTTACCTATTAACCTTCTGTTCATATGAATCATGGCTCGTCCAGCACTATCCGCGCTTTCAAACTCAATGAAAGCAAATCCTCGTGACTCTCCTCTAAAATCCTTTGCTAGAACCGATCTTATAATCTTTCCAAAATCCGAAAACATCAGAATCAACATTTCTTCAGAGATTTGGACATCAAGATTTGCTATATACAAACTCGTAAATTTGCTTGGACAAGAAGACGATCCGTGATTATCATCGTTGCTCATCTTTAGCTCTGTTCCATACCTTGATGGTAATAAATGTAATGCGTCTCTTTACAACAAAAATAGCAAAAAGTAGATGTGTGTATTCACAATAATTTATTAAGTAAAAAGAGTGACTACAGTTTTGACTATGACTGGACTTTTTAATAAAAGGTATTTAATTTTACAACTATATATATAGGGTGGCAAATTATAACCAAATCTCTATCTTCTATCTTAATTATCTTAGTTATTCGGATATTTAACGTGTAGACTGTAAAGAAAATGACTTTGGTGGGGGGAAAAATATACTCCTGAAAGATAAATAACTGGTAAAAAAGGTAAATTAAAAATTGAAATATTTTTAATCGAAGTTGTCACAGCGTGCTTGCAATAATTATATATATAATTTTACTGGGAAAATCTACACAAGTTCTTTTTCAAAAATAAAATAAAAAGAAATCTACACAAGAAAAATTATTGGAAGTTGAAGAAAAAGAAATGGAAGTTTCATCTGAAATATGTTTAAAATATTTTTCATGCTCTTGTGACGCAAACAATATGAGTATCTTTTATATATTCAACAATATCTCAGCAGCAATTTTCTCATTTTGAGAACAGCAGAAGAACAATAAGAATAAGACTATTGTTATACATATATTTCCAAAAGCTAACCCATGTTTATAAAAAAAAAATAAAAAATGGAAGTGATCAAGTGAAGTCATCGACAAAGAAACTCTTAACAAAAAAATTGACGAGCCAAAAAAACGAAAATGCAGTGGTGGAAGTCCGTACAGACCTGTGTTGAAGAAGATACGGTGGAAGACCATTAAACATAGTTGCCAATAAAATCGCCGCCATCACCAGCATCAATAATAGCAGTGATGACGTCATTTTTCGTCAATACTTTATTATATTATTTGTTTTGGTACTCCGTCGAGAAGAGAAACCAATCAAAGGCCGAGAAAGTGAAGAATGCCCAAGTACTCTATAGTGAGAAGATGGATATTGTCTGTTTATATTCTCATGTACTTATTAATTTGTTCATTTAATGCTTTTACTGAATTAGAATCCGTGTTTAATTTTTTCTGGCTAATGGGTCCAGATTCAAATTAATTTGCTTTCTAATTCCATCCTATAGAAGTTTGTGTTGCTTCATGTGAACAAGAAAGAGATGCATACATATAGTTCTTATTCAGTTATAATTCTAAATTGTATTTTTCCCCTGTTACTTATGCCAAACTGTCATTTATATTATGAATTATTAAGTAACTTTTTAACAACAACAAAAAAACTTATATGAGAATATGTTCAAGACACCCCAATTTTTTTTTAAATGTATTAAATTTAATAAGATTTATAAACAGGATAAATGTCCACGGTAGGTGACTAGGTAGTTGAGACCTCTCTTTTCAATATAGATCCCAATTTTGTAATTACATGATTAAAAAAAAACTTTGATACATTATAACAGAAGAGCTTGCATGAAACAATAAACCTTAAGAAATTGCTTCCATTTAAATACTAAGTGGGAGTTAACAACTTTGCGTAACATTTTTACGAGACAAAAAACTGTATTTGTTTTTTTTACTCTTCTTTAAATGGAGAGAAGAAAAAAGGAGCAACGTTTATCTGTTTGTATTCTCAAGATGGTTATTATTTAAGGCTTTCACTTAATTAGAAACCCAATTTTTGGTCCTCGTTAGGGTTCAGATATTCATTTAATTTGCTGAATAGTAATGAAAACTACATCCTGAGTTTTGTGGTTCCTTCCCTATGTATCTGCGAAATAGAAATTGACCATATTTCAACTATGGAATCTTTATCTCGTTTTTTGGTCAGCACAAAATTAATTGATACACCATAGAAAGATGATAATGAAAAAACCCATACAGTAAGAAACAAAGTTTGTTAATAAATGACTAGTTTCGTGAGAAAACGAAAGAATGATAAAATTGTCCAAAAAACAACTCTCTTTCTCATACATGTCAAATTCTTAATTTCAGTTCTTAAAGTTGTTAGTTGCCAACTAACCCCAAAAAACAATGGGAGTTTTCACACAAGAAAGGGTTCACGTGCACCACGTTTGAGCGTAGGATTCTGCACTTGACATATATAAAGTTATCAACTTTAAATGGCAATCGTTACCGAAATTCGGCATTAGACGAATGAAGTTGCTAAGTTAATAGATTATGTATTATTACGTTAGCCTTTGTTTTTCAGTTGTAACGATATGGTCAAGCTTTCGAAAACGGTGATGCTTGTTAATAGTGTCAAATTTCAATGTAACGTATCGCGAAGAGAGAGGAGGGGCTGGATATTTAGTTTTCTTATAAGTTTTAGTGATCATTTTAGTAGAGGTTAGGAAAAAGCGGATAATTACTTGGATATGGTTTTATTTTAAGACTGTACATTGGGATTTTTATTGAATATTAATAGTCAATTTAATTATATTTTAACATTGTAAAAAAATTAGTTATTTCCGATATGGTCGGGTTCACTTAAATTTCAGTTGTCTCATGCTTTTAACTCATCTCCTCCGCATTTTTTTTCTCTCCATTTCTTTTTGTCCTTCATAAAAGAGATAAAAAAAAGGCTTTGTTCTAAATCTTGAAAATGGATTACCTTGCTCTCATGAGTGTTGCTGGAAACGATTACTCCAATTACCTCTCCCAAAACCGCTCCCTCGCTGTAAGAAAACACTGTTTTTTATATTCTCCATTTGTTTCACAAAAATATATTTTAAAGTTTTCAAAACATATTAGTAACATATTCATCTTTTAAATTTATTATTTTTGAAAAGCACATCTACATTATATAACTAAACAGCATAAAACAATGAGCACAACCACTTTGTTTTGTTAATTTACTCATTTCTTTCATTGCATGTGGCAGACCGTTCCAACATTCATCAAACAAGTTGTGGATCAAGCAGATGTGAATTTGAGGCGGATCCACGCCTTAGGAGTGAAGAAGATCGCAATACCGTCACTACAGCCGCTCGGATGCCTCCCCCGTTTCAACCCTGCCTCCTCGTTCCTGCGTTGCAACGACACTTTAAACGCGCTGGTGAACTACCACAATAATTTGTTGCAGCAAGTAGTGGCCAAGCTCAACAACGAGACCAAGGATTCAACTTTTGCCATCTTTGATTTCTACAGCGCCTTCTTGACTGTCTTCAAGAACGCAGGGGAGAATCCAAGTAACAAAAGTTTATCATTTTGATTCTTAATAAATAAATTAAAAAACATATTTTCAAGGCTTTCTTGTGATTGGTTTATGGAAATGCAGGGAGTACGAGGTTTGAAAGCCCGTTGAAGCAGTGTTGCGAAGGAAGTTGTGCGAAAGTGGATGAGGAAGGTGTGAAGAAGTATACCTTATGCGATGATCCAAAGTCAGCTTTCTTTTGGGATGACATTCACCCTACTCCTCAGGAAGGATGGAGATACGTTTACTCGGTTTTAGGCGACACTATAAAGGCATCTTTGATTAAATCGTAAAACCGCTTATCGGGATATTGAAAAACCAAATGTTTTAAATATCAAAAAATTCTTCATATGTAGTTCAAGAATTCTCATATTTTTGCTATCTCTCCATGTTTTGAGTATATCTTTTTTTATTTGTGCTTGCAAGGTTTTATGCCTTTCTCCATGAAAAGAATACGTGGCTACCATACATTCTAGTAATTAATCTAGGTTTCAGTCCAGCATTTTTCAGTTATAAAAAAGCACTCACTTACACACATAAAAGTCGCCTAATTTTATGGTTACCAGGTCTATATAAAGCTACAAAGACATTGGTAAGAACAATTCAATTTCAATCCTAAAAGTTCTCTCCTCCACATTTTCTCTCTTTACACTTCATTTCTTTAATTTTGTCCTTAACAAAAAAAACAAAGAGAAGCCTATGATCTGAATCTTGAGATGTATTATCTGATGAAACTCTTCCTCTCCCCCTCTCTCTCTCTTCTTTGGTAATTTACAATCATCTTATAGCGCTCTTATGGTCGAATTTTTAATTTTAATTTTCTAACTTTGTTTTGTGCCGTAGGAATCAATGGAGTTGTCGTTCAAATCAGCCTTCCCAACCCAAAAGAAATCCGAAGTTGTTCGTGTTCGGAAATTCTTACGCTGATACCGGAAATATGAAGCCCACTTCACTGTCTTGGAAAAGCCTTTATGGTATCACTTTCCCCGATAAACCTTCTGGCCGTTATTATGATGGTCTCGTCGCCACCGATTTTCTAGGTTTTACTCTCACTACCAGTCTCTCTCTACATCAATTTTGTTTTTAACGTTTCTCTCTACATCATGAATAAAAATTTAATATGAAAGAATATTATGAAACATGACTAATTAATTGAAATAAGAAAGTTAGAGCGTTTCTATACGTAAATTCCTGTCTACTATTTCTCACACATTAAAAAGTTGTTGTAGTGTCTTATATCGGGTTAACATTAATATACTGATAACGAAAATAAGCATTGATTTACTAACGTCAAAATCTTTTATGTATTCGTTCGTGCAGCAAAACAGTTGGGAGCAAAATTACCGTATCTCTGGAGAACTCACGGGAAAAATAAACTTAAATTAAATAGAGGAATGAATTTTTCGATTCGGAGGGTCCGAAATGTTCGACTCTCCGGTTGATCGATCGCCCAACATCTCTACTCAGGTCGGTTTCTTGGTTGACCTTGCGCTCGCCCGCCGTGTCTACACTATCGACGGTAACCTTACTTCCTCCTACGTACGCTCTCCTCAGCTACTCCGGAAGCGACTATTATGGTTTCATCGACCAAAACCCCAATATGGCTGTAAGTAAAACATTGATATTTCCTTAGACGACACTAGTTCCAATCACTCAATGCTAAGATTTCGATTCTTTCAAACGTTAATTTCTCTGAGTTTATATGTGTAAAAAAAATTCAATTGAAATTATAGATATACTAAACCATTTTTGTTAACAAAATGTAAACGCAAACACCAGATGCAAAAAAAATAAAGAAATCTAATATATACTAAAATTATTTCATGTTGAGGATTATATACTCATTTCTTACCTTCATTGGATCTTGCATGCAGGCCTACCCAGCATTTGTAGAGTTCATCGTGGAAGATGTACAGTATAGTCTAGGGATAATGAACGGTTTAAAATTTAAGAATATAGCAGTTACGTCGCTGCATCCGCTAGGATGTCTCCCACGTATCACCGTTGCATCCTCATTTCAGAGTTGCAACGAGTCATTTAGCCATTTGGTGAGACGATCCACAACGAGTCGTTGAAGAAAATCGTGGCCAAGCTTAACAAAGAGGACAAGTTTAGGACCAAGGGGGACCGTTTCGTCATCGTTGATCACTTGATCTTCACAAAAAGCTTTCATGGCCGTCTTGGAGAAAAAAGGTAATTAACAGAAGTTACACGTTTGATCTTTAATGTTAAAACTTTAGTCTAAAAGGTGTTTTTTTTGTTATCGGTTTGTGGAAATACAGGGAGCAAAAGGTTTAAACCCCCGTTAAAGCCATGCTGTGAAGGCGATTGTGCACGTGTGGATATGAAGGGTGCCAAGAAGTCTAGCTTATGTAATGATCCTAAGTCTGCTTTCTTCTGGGATGAAATTAACCCAACTCAGGAAGTAGTGGCGGAGCTACGTTGGTGGGAGTGGGGTCAACTGACCCTAATAACTTTTATATTTTAACTGATTTGTTATTAAAAATTAAGAAAAATTAGAGAAAATGGTTAAAAAATTTTGAATTAACCCTATTAACATAGGTTCAAATCATTTTCTTCTCATCATATAATACATTGACCTTATTAGAAACTTATTCTAGATCCGCCACTGTCAAGGATAAAGATCGATTTACTCGTTATTAGGCAAATCTCTAACCTGAGTCTTTGACCAAAGGGTAAAATTACTTTTTGGCATCTAAGTATTTTTTTTTTTGTTTAAACTAAAACAAAAACACAAGATAGGAAACTACATTTTAAAGTTTAAAACAAAGATGATCTAAGTTTTACTTCACTTGACTAATAAGGAAAATACTATTAATTTCTATCGCATCTTTATGTGCTAACAAACATTTATATTCTAATATATATAATTATTTATCATTTTGTATTAAGAATATATTATAAATTTTCTTCATATTTTATGATACTCAATTATATATTTAAAATCTACATTTACTGTTTTTCGTTCTTAACAAAAACATTTCAAAAAAAAAAAAATACATTTCTAAAGCCATCGAGATAGCCACAGAGACAGTAAATGCGATTGCAATATTTTATTCAATAGGTATCCATTCCATTAACAGAAAAATAGGAAATTGTAATTAAAACAAAGAGAAATAAATTCCACTTTTTTTTAGTACAAAATATATATATGTGCCCACTATTAAAGACACTTTACCATGGATACTCTAATTTTGGCACATCTTTACCATGTGTAAAGTAAATTCCATCTTCTCTAGCATCCCAATAATTAGTTTTACCATGATCAAACGCGCCACTAGCACCTTGGAATGCCCTAATCCTTACAAATTTAAGTTGTGCCTCCCTTACGTCACAATCCATTTTGTTTGTCGTAACATATTGACCATGAAACCTATAATCGTAGGTTTCTCCAGTGTTCAAAAAAACTGTGAAGAGTTGTTGGCCATTCAATTTACAAAAGATATTGACTTGTTTTCCTTGAATAGAATTCTTAAATTGTACTAAATTTTTCCCAAACAGCTTTGCATTACCCAACCCGGCACATAAAGCCATGACAAACAGAAAATACGAGAAGTGATTCATCGTTTTCAATTAATCGGTGTGGTTGTTTAGTAGGGGTGATATGTATCTGAAAAATAAAATATTTTAACTTATAAAAAGGTGTTGAGATGTGTGTATATATATATAAGAAATGTATTATGCAAAAATTAAGAAACCTTTATGGTAATGTATTATAAATCTGGAGAATAATGCTTAACTGGTGGTGGTCAAAGTGACTTTTTGTCATTCTATATGGAAGTAATTCAAATTATCTTTTTCATTTAATTAGATTTTGCACTAAAAGTGGTAAGAAATTAATACAAAATCCCATCTTGACTTTTTAATTTTTCTTGCTTTTTCTTGTCTTAGAAATTTTCTATTACCAAAAAAAAAGATACTGTTAAAAGATTAATTATTGATTATATTTTGTACTAAAAATTGTAAGAAATTAATACTGAACTGGTGGTGGTCAAAGTGACTTTTTGTCATTCTATATGGAAGTAATTTAAATTACCTTTTTCTTTTAATTAGATTTTGCACTAAAAGTGGTAAGAAATTAATACAAAATCCCATCTTGACTTTTTAATTTTTCTTACTTTTTCTTGTCTTAGAAATTTTCTATTACCAAAAAAAAAGATACGGTTAAAAGATTAATTATTGATTAGATTTTGTACTCAAAATTGTAAGAAATTAATACGAACTTCCATCTTATTATATATTTTTAAAAGTTTTCTTCCTTCTTCTTGTTTTCAAAGTTTAAACTTTTTTATTACCAAAAAAAAGGAACAAGTTTAATGATTGACCAAATCATTTTTTTGAAATCTTAGTTTTATCTTTAGCTAGTCAAAGCTTCCTTTTTGGTTAAATTGTTAAATTTTTATTACAATCATTTATTATGAGATTAATTTATATTTTATACTCCCTATGTTTCATAAAAAGTATCATTCTAACATTTTCACACAAATTAAGAAAAATAAACAAATTTCATTTCTATCATTTATTAATACATTAGATAATATCCTCTCTCTAATTAATAAGCTAAAATAGTATGGGATAAATAAAAATTAGAAACCAAATCTCTTATTTATCATTGAATTCAATTTTGTAAAGAGTTGACCTATTAAATTTATAATTTTCCAAATCAAACTAATGGACAATAAGTAGATTAGTATTATTTTAATCATATAGTGAGAAATATCTCAATGAGATTTTTTTTTTTGTCAACATCATTATAAAATTGACTTATAAAAGCCAATGTTGAGGGCAATTGTTTACATATGTAATAATGTGCGGTTGAACACGGACAGTTCGTGCCAATTTATCCGCTTTTACATTATCCTGACGTGAAATTAAAAATAAAGAAAATGTTGAAAACTCGCCCTTATCACTCTGAATCGCCTCCAGATAAATAGAAAATGCTGGCCACTCCTTCGGGGAAGACACCATCTTCACCAAATCTGAACAATCTGTTAAAAACATCACATCTCGTCTGTCATGGCCAATCATGCACCTCATCGCCCAGATAAGTGCTTCGACTTCGGCATGTAAAGATGTTAAGATTCGACGAAGATTTGCAGCACCCATGCTAGGTGTATTACCATTAGGACTTAAACAATACCAGCCTAATCCTGAGAAATTATCATTCTCTTTCCATGATCCGTCTATAAAGCACTTATACCCAGAATAATTTTGCTCAGTAAGCATTCCCCGCATTAATACATGTTGTGCACGATGCTCTGATACTAATTTTCCTGACTCCTCCTCTACTTGCGCCAGACTCCATGCCTTTTCCTCTGTTTCTGCTATTCGTAAAATATCCAATGGACTGGTATCTCAATGAGATTTCAATAATAAAAAATTAATATTTCATATGTTTTAATTCTATAATGAGATAATTGTAATAGAGATGCCCTAAAATAGCACAATAAATGTATTATGCAAAATCTTCTAGGAATGTATTCTAAATCTGGAGAATAATGGTGAACTGGTGATGATTAAAATGAGTTTTGGTTTGTCATTTTATATGGAGGTAAAAGAAATTGTTTTCTTATCTAAACTACATTTTATATTTTTAATTATTATTTTTCATTAAAAATTGTGATAAATTTATAAGACGTCCAATTTATTTTTAAATTCTTCTTCCTTTATATTGACTTGGAAAACTGTTTTTTTTTTTCACCAAAAAAAGGAGATAAGATTGAATGTTATAATTAAAGGTTTACCAAATAAAATATTTAAACCTTAGTTTTGTCTTCAAAACAAAAGAAAAAAGAACGATTTTTGAAAAAAATTGTTAACTTATTAGTATGAACTTATGAAGTTAGCTTTATTAGGGGATTAAACTTTATACAGAATATATATGTGATGTTAAAACTTATTTTCGTCCTTCACAAAACAATAGAGAAGCTTTTGCCCCAAATCTTGCAATACATTTTGATGAAACTCTTCATTGCGCTCTTAATTTTCTCTTCTCTCCTATTTGGTAACTTACAATCATCATATCTAGCTATCGTCACAACAACGTGAATATTTCAATCCAAGATTATTTGCAAAAGGTAATATTAATTATTGTTTTATTGTTTACAGAAGAAATCAATGGAGTAGAGGCTTCAAATCAGCATCACAACCTGTACAATATCAGACCAACTAAACTCTTTGTGTTCAGAGATTCTTACGTCGATACAGGTAATATAAGGAAGTATGACGGTGTGTCTAGGAAATTTCCTTACGGTATCACCTTCCCCGGCAAACCGTCCGGTCATTTTTCTGATGGCCGCGTCGCCACCGATTTTCTATGTATCCCTCTTTATCCTTTAAAGTTTTGCCACGTCTAGTCGTCCATGGTTAATACGTATCTCTCCTCATAACTTCACATATATAATAAAATCTATAAAGCCAAGCACCAACGCACCTCGTGTACATTGAGATGACAATGATAAAAGCTATGCATTTTAGGTATCAAAGTCTCAGAATTGGTAGATATTGTTAGAAAAAGTACATCTCCATCAAACCGTGGAAGCCAACGTTTGATGGAATGTCCAAATCACTAAAATTTTATAGTCTATTCATTTAATTAGTTTAAATTATGTTATTAGCCTGATCCCAATAATCTGACATTGTGCAAGTTCTAAAAAATATAATTTAATGTAAAAAGTTGTGGGTCGTCTAAAAAGTTTTTAAAATTCGAGTTAATGAAAATACTTGAAACTTTTCGTACTCAAATTCATTAAGATATATTCTGTGTACTAATGATATATGATTTAATCATTTGTTTTTTTTATAATATTAACCCTAAAACTTTTCTATGTTGGTGGATGGATGGATGCAGCACAAGTGATGGGTATAAAATCACCAATTCCGTACGTGTCAAAAGAGTCCGTAGGAAAGGACCAGTTGCAGTATGGAATGAATTTTGCGTACGGAGGAACAGGAGTGTTCAACACTCAGACTCCATTGCCCAATATGACCACTCAGATCGATTTCTTTCGGAAGCTTCTCACCGCCGGCAACATCTACTCTCCTTCAGACTGTTGGATGCTAGAACTTGAGACTCAGAAAACCGAAAGAAACGTAAATTGCGGAGCCGTAGAGAATCTACTGTACTTGAGCGAAAAATAAAGAGAGTCTGAATGTTTTTCTGTGTCTATTGAGATCCGAAAATACATACATATATAGCAAAAGACTTAGGTGTAAACAATCAGAAATTTACAACAAGTTACAACTGCCCCTTTGACTCTGTTATCTTCCTGTAATTACGGAGCTGAAAGATACTAACCACTCCATTGATACTAACCACTCGTTAACCACCAGCTCCCATACCCCCCCCCCCCCCTGAAGTTTGAGCATACAAGTTGTGTATGCCTAACTTGATTCGGAAAGTGTCAAAACCATCACGACCAATTGCTTTTGTAAAGATGTCGGCCAGTTGTGATTTTGTACCAACATGTTTCAGTACCTCATCACGCACAAAATGACAGTTCAGCTCTATATGCTTCGTTCTTTCATGGAAAACTGGGTTTGTGGCTATGTAAATAGCGGATTTGTTGTCACAATAAACCACCATTGGCTGATCATGTCGAACCCCAAGAGTAGCTAACATTCTTTTTGTCCAAATCAATTCTTGTGTGAGAAACGCAATGGAACGGTATTCCGCTTCAGCTGAAGAATGACTTACAGTGGGTTGTTTCTTTGTTTTCCAAGCTACCAGAGATTCTCCAAACTGAACAAAGTAACCGGTGACGGAACGTCGTGTCAGGGGACAACTTGCCCAATCAGAGTCACACCATCCCGTAATCGGGAAGTTATCACCTGATCGAAGTAATACTCCTTGACCTGGATCTGATTTTAGATACCTTACAACCCGAGTGGCTGCAAGCCAATGATCTTCTCTTGGGGCTTGCATAAATTGAGAAAGAACATGGACTGAAAAAGCAATGTCAGGCCGTGTTACCACCAAGTAAATCAGCCTTCCAAGTAAGCGTCTGTACCTGGTTGGATCAATTAGCAAAACAGAGGTAGAAAGGGCTAACTTCTGATTTTGCTCCAACGGAAAATTGGCAGGCTTAGCCGTCGACATTGCCATCTCATCGATTATATCCAATGCATACTTGCGTTGACAAAGATAGAAGCCTGACTTGTTTCGCGCAACCTCAATACCCAAAAAATACTTCAAGTGGCCTAAGTCTTTCATGTGAAAACAGGAAGACAAGTAATCTTTAAAGACTTGTGTAGACCTTGGACAGTTACCTGTAATTATTAAGTCGTCTACATAAACCAAAATGTGTAGTTGGACACCATCTTTATCCATAGTAAACAATGAGTAATCGGATAACGATTGCTCAAATCCATAAGAAAGCAAAGCTTTGGAGAGCTTGGCAAACCAGCAACGGGGTGCTTGTCGGAGTCCGTAGATCGATTTTTTTAACTTACAAACCTTGTTCTTCTGCTCAGAATGAAATCCTGGAGGTAACTGCATGTAAACTTCCTCGTCTAAATCGCCATGTAAAAATGCATTATGTACATCCATCTGATGTACATCCCAATTTCTTTTAACAGCTACACCAAGAAACAAGCGTACTGTATTCATTTTTGCAACTGGAGCAAAGGTCTCTCCATAGTCAAATCCTTCGATTTGTTTGTTTCCGAGAGCTACCAATCGCGATTTGAATCATTCTACAGAGCCATCCGATTAAAACTTCACTTTAAATACCCATTGATTTCCTATCGCTCGTTTTCCTGGAGGTAAATCCACAAGCTCCCATGTTTCATTGTCTTCCAAAGCGACAATTTCATTTTCCACAGAATCACGCCACCGTTTATTTTGCATTGCTGCGCGAAAAGATTTCGGTTCTGTCGTTGTGATAATTGCAGTGGCATAAGCAATATGTCTCTCCGAGAATCGATGAACATCATCAGTAATTGAAACTGGATAAATCACCTTGGGTTCAACAGATTTCAAATTAACCGAATTGACAACATAGTTTTGGAGCGTTACCGGAGGTTTCTTTGATCGATGACCACGACCCATCGTTTCCTCTGGAATCTCAGCAACAACAATCTCATGATCCTCCATCGGCGAAAGTGGCGAAAGTAGCGAAGTTGGCTCTGGTTGTTTAATTTGTAAAATCGGCTCTATGGAAGAAGAAGATATCGACGAGATAAGGGGTTGAATTGGTTGACTTGATGAGTCATCTTCTTGAATTGGGCTTGCTTGTATTTTAGGCCCAACACGTTGGTTTGTTATCTCATCAACAACCATCCCTTCTGAATTTGGAGCCCACAATGGTTGGCCTTCTTCTTCGTCAAGAGACAACAGAGAAGTCTCAGGATAATATGGAAATTTTGATTCTGAGAAAACCACATCACGAGAAACGAAGAATTCAGTCTTTTCGATGTCAAATAAACGCCAACCCTTCTTTCCATGAGGATATCCGACAAAGATACACCGTCGACTTCGAGAAGCGAATTTATCTCCACCGCGCAACTGATTATGCGCATAACATAAACTACCGAAAACTCTGAGGTTAGCATATGACGGAGCTTTGCCGTAAAGACGTTCATAAGGTGTGGCGTTCTGCAACACAAAGCTTGGTGTTCTGTTTATCAAATAGCAAGCTGTTAAGACACATTCTCCCCAAAATTCGATAGGAAGATTAGCTTGAAATCGCAGAGCTCTTGCAACGTTGAGAATATGACGATGCTTTCGCTCTACTCTCCCATTCTGTTGAGGAGTGCCCACACAGGATGTTTCGTGAAGAACACCATGTTTTTGAAAGAATGCAGTCAAAGTCAAAAATTCCGAACTGTTATCGCTTCTTATTGCTTTCACTTGCTCATTGAATTGTCTTTCTGTTAATGCAAAGAAGTTTTGCAAGTGAATTGAAACCTCACTTTTGTCGTTTAACAAGTACAACCACACACCTCTTGAATAATCATCCACTATTGTCAAAAAATAACGTGCTCCACAGTGTGAAGGTGTACGATACGGACCCCAAATATCAACGTGAATAAGCTCAAAAATTTTTGAAGTTTTATTCATACTGATCAGAAAACAATCTCTTGTTTGTTTGGCACGAAGACAAATGTCACACGCTTTCTTGAGATTGGAGGAAGCAACAGAAACAGAAACAAACGGAAGTAAACCAACAACTTTCGCAGACGGATGACCCATCCGATTGTGCCACATCTCAAACGTCGTATCCTCCTTAATTGTGATTGATGCTGCAGTCTCCATGCTACGAAAGTGAAAAGTTCCACCCACTCTTTCACCAGCTCCAATCACCATCTTCGAAAAGCGGTCCTGAATAACAAGGAACTGATCAGCCAGCTGAACGATGCATCTATTCTCATCCATTAATTGTGCAACCAAAATCAGTTCTGATTTTAACTCTTCAACATAGTAAACAGATTTCATAATCAAATCTGGACTGAGCCGTATTGATCCCTCTTGACGAGAAACTTGTTCTCTACCATCAGCCATAATTATTAACACAGGCGCCATAGCTTTAACATTTGATAATGCATCAAACCTCCCTGTTAAATGATGAGAAGCCCCTGTATCCATAATCCAAAAGGGAAAAATACTCTTACCAGACAATTTATCAGTTGTTGATCCTTCTTTTCCAGCATTTAGAATGCTCTTAATGGAACGCCATTGCTGCTCCGTCAATCCATTCACACCATCACGATCTTGGTCTGTTAGCACATAGTGTGCTTGCTCAGTGGACTCGTTTTCCATATTTGGAACATATACTCGATTGGTATGCGTCAGTTGTCCATGTCTTCGTCCTCCACGTGAGCTAGCACTGAGATTCCTCCATGACCTCTCCCATTGAGTGTTCTGCTCTTGGGACGATCACCCCACCACTCCGGATACCCAATGACAGCATAACAGTGATCGGAAGAATGACCACTACGATTGCAATGTTTACACAAGATACCTTTGTCTTTCTCATCGGTACGGTATCTTGTTTTTGTTTGCACTGTGAATGAGGTCACTTCAGGTTTTTCTTCTCCATGTGAACGTAAGTCCTCTTCTTGCCTCACAATATTGTAAACTTCTTCTAAAGACTGGACAGGAACACGTGAGACCAAACTCGACCGAACCGTACGATATTGGTCATCAAGTCCAAACAAAAATTGATGGACTTTGTCTTCTTCACGGTCTGCTTCTTGGACAGTGCCAAGATCACAAACACATTTTCCACATTTGCAAGTTCGTAGAGGACGATGACTTGCAAGACTATCCCAGATTCGAGTCAACTTGCCGTAGTATGCTTCAATTGTGTGTCCCCTTTGTTTGCAACAAGCTAGTTCAGCTTTGATTTGCTGAATTCGGGCTCCGTTCATGACGGAGAATCGTTTCTTCAAGTGCTCCCACAGATCCTGCGCCACATCTCTGTGAGAGATTGTAGAACGAAGCATCGGGTCAATCGTCATCTTAATCCACGACACGAGAAGTGCCTGAATCGTCCACCAGTCGTCAAGGTCAGGAGAATCTTCTGCTGGTTTTGGAATGGATCCATCGAGGAAACCAAACTTCTTTCGTGATGTCAGTGCCGTCTTCATACCGCAAGCCCATTCATCATAATTAGTTCCGCGTAAGAGAGGATGTGAGATTACGGCACCAGGATTATCAACGGAAGTCAGATCGTATGGTGAGATTGTTCTTCTCACTTCGGTCGGTGTCGCAGCAGCATCAGCGGCATTCGTCGATGTAGTCATGATCGTGTTTCAAAGAGAAATTTCAGATTGTTTTGTTTTGTTTTTTTTTTTTTTTTTTTTTTTTTGATTTCAAAGTTCAGGCTCTGATACCATAAGAGAGTCTGAATGTTTTTTTGTGTCTATTGAGATCCGAAAATACATACATATATAGCAAAAGACTTAGGTGTAAACAATGAGAAATTTACAACAAGTTACAACTGCCCCTTTGACTCTGTTATCTTCCTGTAATTACGGAGCTGAAAGATACTAACCACTCCATTGATACTAACCACTCGTTAACCACCAGCTCCAATAAAAAACCGCCTAATCCCGGTACAAGATAACCAAGACGGCTCACTCCAGGGTTCACTCTGCTCTCAAATGAATTGTGCACTCAATTCAAAAGAGATGAAACTCTCAAACTCAAAATCAGAAATTAGAAGAAGAAGAAGTGAGATCTCCCTGATTTTATGATGAAATCAAGTCTCCCAAAATCTCCATTTAAAGACCAAAAAACCCGATCTATTCAAGTAAAGATTTTGTGCCTATAGAATCGCTCCCCAACAGCCACCGCTTCTTTAACAAGAGATACATGTCAGAAAATACAGCCACGTTCTTTGACTTGTTCTTTTAGAAGAGAAAGAGTTTTTCTCAAAACTCAATTACAGCAAAAACCAACATTAGTAATAAGAGTCCATTTCGAAATTCATAAAGGCTCAATTTAAAAAATATACCCAACACAGACCTTAATTCTTCTATCGCTCTCGTCAGCGTTGCCGGCAACGACTATTCCTATTACTTTAAACGAAAAGGCTCCTTCGCGGTAAGAAGCATCATTTTTATATATATCTTACTTCGGTCCAACTGATTAGTAATCTACATAACAACTTGTTGCAGCAAGTAGTGGCCAAGCTCAATAACGAGACCAAGCATTCGAATTTCGTGGTCCTTAATTACTACAATGCCTTCTTGACCGTCTTCAAGAACAAAGGAACTAATCTAGTTAATGAAACTTTTTTTGGTCCTTAATTTGATCCTTTAAAAACTGTAGTTGTTTAAGGCTTTTGTGTGATTGGTTTTGTTAAATTGTAGGGAGTACGAAATTTGAAACCCCGTTGAAGTCGTGTTTGCCAAGGGGATTGTGCGAATGTGGACGAGAAGGGTGTCAAGAAGTATACTCTATGCGATAATCCAAAGTCTGATTTCTTCTGGGATAACCTTCACCCTAGCCAAGAAGGATGGAGATCTGTTTACTCAGTGTTAGGCAAACCTCTAACTGAGTTTTTGACCAAAGTGTAAACCACTTTTCGGTATCTGAAAACCCAAACATGTATTGGAGATTTTAATTAGATTTTTTCTTGTAAAGTTCAGTTGTGTTCTTCGCATAGTTGTTCTCTTTCTGTCGTTATATCTTTATTCATTTTTATCAATTGACAAGGAGTTATGCCTTAGAGAACAATTAAGACTGTGGCTTATAAATTCTGGTAGCTTTAGGTCTTAAGATACGTCTGTATTGATTCAAATTCAGTTATTTATCGGATTTATTTTTCACTTGAAGCATTTTTAAGAAAATGAGTTAATTGGGCTTTGTAGTTCGGTTCATATTTGGTTTACCTCTTTATTGTTGCGCTTGAAGAACTCGGAAAGCACGAGAGGATGGTAACTTTTACAATAATGTTTAAAAAATATATTCTCTTTAAATTTCATATAGGGCGGCTGGACATCTAACCCTCACGTGTGTCATCGTGTTAAATATGATGTATCCATTTAGTCTTTGCGAGTTCGGTTAATCCAACCAAACCGAACCGGTTAATTCGGATTTTTAGTTTGATTCGTTTACTAGAATTTGGTCCGAAATTAACCAAACTAAAAATCGGTTTGGTTCAGTTCAAATTTTGGTTTACTTCGGTTATTGAAATTTTATCGAATTAAATTATTTTGGGTTTTTCGGTTAAAACCAGTTTAATCGGTTAAAATCGGTATCGGTTTAGATTACTTATATTTTGGTTTTATTCGGTTTAATGTTGGTATATTCTGATTTAATTTCGATATAATTTTAGTTTTTTTTTAAATAAAAGAAACCGAATAACCGAACAAACTGAACATAAATCTTAATCTTTCCGAATTGAATCGATTGCCAAACTGATTTTGAACCAAAAACCAACAAAATCGGTTTGAGCCAAAACCGCATTATCCATTTGTGAGGGAGTTTTGCGTGGAATATTTTAAGCCTATTTAATTAATATATATGTAGTGGTATTTGGTAAATATTATTGGTTCGTTATTATTTTTCTTAAACTATTAAAACCTGGAAAGATATAAAAACAAAACCCATTGGTAATACAGAAACATACGAGGAATCAATAAACACGTTCGTTGGGACAATAAATAAACAAAAACAAAAGAATAGTCAATAATCAAGGAGGGTATGCCAATAATCCATTGACGTTGATAAAAAAACCAAAGTCTTTGTTTCTAGGGTACGCGGCCACGTTTTGCCGTGGAAAAAGTTTTCAGCATAAAACTCGAAAAAATAAAATTAATGTTAAAAATAATATTGTTACACTAGGATTTAATCCGCCATATATTGCAAAAAAAATTTTAATTTATTATTCTATATATAATAATTTACTATTTATAAAATTTTAAAATTTTGAATTCATAGAAAAAATATATTTCTATTTTTTTGAATTTTTATTATAAAGAAATATGTTTGTATTTTTTAACTTTTATTATAAATAACAGAGTTAAAAGTTATAAAATCACTATTCAGTTGTTGGATTTTTCTGTTAAAGTAATTTTTTTTGATTTTAATGTTATATAATTATTTATCGTATGTTGTGTTTTTGTCATATTTTTAATCTTTACTATTTTCAGTTTCTAAATTGTTAATTTTTAAAAGTATATTAGTCCGCTTATATTATAATCGAATGTGTATATATTCAATTTCTTATACATATATCTATATATTGAATATAATTTATTTAAGTTATTTTACATTTAATAAATATATTAGATTGTAATTGAACTATAGTAATTTTTACTTAATAATTAATTTCATAGTAACATAGTTAATTTATGAATCATAATACAAAAAAATAATTATATATCTTGATTTCAAATTTCACAAATCCGCTAATCTTTATGCTCCATTAATGTTTGGTGTAAAAATTTTCTTAAATATTTTTAAAATCTTCATGATACTTTATTTTTTACAACAAAAATTTTTAATCCGTTTTTAAAAATTTGAATCACAACATATGTAGAAAAAAGTCTAGATATTTATTTATTATATAAAATATGTATTAGTTTAAATGTTTTAAAAATATGAGAGGAAATTTTTTGATAAATCTTCATAATATCTCTAAATTAACTAAAAAAATAATTTTGTTGATAAAATTAGAGGAGAGAGATTTATATTTCCTTAAAAAATAATTTTGATTTCAACTATTTTAATTTCAAAATTACCTTTTCTAATTATAATTAAACATATTTTACACATAATTTCAATGACAAATGAAGTAACTCAATGATTGATTTTAAAGAATGTTCAAAATGTACTTCTCTTTTAATTATATTAAGATGGATGGTCACAGGTAATTAGTATATTTTAGAAAATTCTAGATTATTTGATCTCTAATCTAAATCCTAATATTGTATCTTCTTATATCTTATATACTATGGAATATATAAATAATATAAAAAATAATTTTTATGTTTTATGTCATAATATATTATAGCACGAAACTCTACCCACTTGAACTAAGCAAAATCTCTCATTCGAAATCTCTAACCGACGACGTCTCCCACTTCCGATCACTCATCAAAGATAAGTAACCCATGCTTCTATAATCGTTGGACTCATGTTATGATATTAGATCGACCTGCTACTTTATTATAATCTTATTGCTTTATCATAGTTGAATCTTATTGTTTGATTCCCTGCATACTTATCTGGTTGCTATAATGAAAATCAAAATTTCGCATGATTGTTGTTTCATAAGTACAAAGCAGCTATGTCCACGTAATCATGTTTTGTTGTTTGAACTGTTTGGTCAACCTTGCCATGCGTTATTGTTTGGTTCGTTTTCTCCTCTCAATCCAAAGGCATTAATTATTAATTTAGTAAATCGTTACTTTTTAATTGGTGTAGTAACCTTAGATAGTTCTTGTTGTTTTATTGTCGCTATAGAGAAATTAAAATTATGCTTGATCGTACATTATTGATACTTTATTATTACTTTACCAAAAGCTTTAACTTAATTGTAGTTTGTGCGGTAAAAGTGATTTTTGATGACTCTAACCGACTAAGCAACTTGAGATTACCTCCAAAATTTCTATAGCTAACACCTTCGTTGGATCTCCGAACTTCAAAAATACCATCATCGAGCTAAGTACTAATTACTTAATATATTACTTAGATCTGATTGGTTCAATAATAAGTTCATAATTAATATATTCATAACATAATTATATATATAGTACTTAATTGTAGTTGAGGGATCTTTACAATAGATCGACACATTCTTATTTTGATTTGGAAACTTATTGCTTCATCGACATTGATCGATCATATTACTTGCTTTATTGGATTTGTATTTGTCAGTTTAGTAAAACTTTATTGGTTTAGTCCGTCAAAAAAGATATTGATGAATATATATATATATATATATATATATATATATGTTTATTAAATATTTTCATCTTTATTTGTTTAATTCAAAAATCGTTCATGTTTGAATTGTTTGGTTTATTGTTTTATTGATTAGTATATATATTTATTCGTATATAATATACTCCGATTTTAATCTCAATTTTTTTACTGTTAAGCATCTTAGTTTATAATCATGTTTCACAATCATCTCTGCTAATATTGATTAAATTAATATGTTAGCAGATCGTTTCCGTTATAAGCATATTAGATTATAATTTTGTGTTAAATCATTAGTTGATGGTTATTGTGATGATTGATTTAATCCATTGTTATTTTATTACATGCATTATGAACAACATAAATGTATATATTAAACTAAAAATTTATTGAAATTTCACTGTTTGGCATGTTCGGTTAAACCATTCGGTTCAATAGTGATGTGAAAGAATACAAAATTTATTAGAGAACTAAAATATTTTTTTAATGATTTCTTCTATGATGTTTATTCATAAACCAAACCGATTATATGGTTTTCACTTATCCCAATAAATTTGGATAATATAAATTTTTTGGTACGTATACGAGGAAATATTGTGGACTGATCATCCACCATATATATATATATATATATATATATATATATATTATTGACTTGCAACCTAGAGTTCGGGAGGTATTTGGTTAATTGATAATGGTGGTGAAACAATGCCTAAGTAAATGACTACTATATGTCAATTAACTCGCAAAAAACCAATGCATAATCATAAGTTTTTTCCATTGTAATTGGTTTGGGTCATAAACTAAAATCATCTAACTGTGTTATATATGTAGAGTTGCTCCACCACAGTGATATAAAATGGGATTTGAAAAAATGTTGGGAATATATTGGATATGAATATCTCTTGATGATTGAATATCTTGAACCATCAACGAAGAATTTATTTAAGATTCGAGATGCACACTATTGTTTCAGTGAGCCAGTTTTTCCAACATTAAAGAGAGAAAATATACAGCTGAAAAATAAATATATTGGAAACAATTATATTGATTCTCGTACTAAAGAATGTGCACTAAAAATTAAAACATAATTTATTTGCAAAGCTTAGCAAATTAGAAGTCGAAAGCATTTACTGACCCTAAATTACAAAGTCACATATACCAGTTGTGCTTCAATTAAATTAGTCCTAAAAAGATAAGATCAACTGCTAGTAAGTGTAAAGATTGTCGCATGAAACGTGATAGACTTATTGGTTCCAATAATAAGTATATTCGGAAAAGAAAAAGAGCAAAAATTAATATAGCACCGAGGAAGTAAAGATTTTTGAAATATCTCTAAAAGAGACTTAGACATGAGAAAGAAAGACATTCAGGTACATGAGAATGAAAATAAAAGAAATCTTAACAAGTTAAGTCATGTCTGGAATAAGGTGGAACAAAAAAAAATCGACATCGTAAATATTTTGCATGCAGTGAAGCAGTTGATGATGTGTTATGGATAAAATTGAGGATCATAAACCGCGGTTAATAGAAGAATAATTGAAAAGTATACCCAAAGTGATGATTGGCCAACCATGGAATAAAATTATAGAAATCTCTTTAAGAAAAAGTATTTGGACTAGTAGTCCGTACACTTGAATGTGTAAAACGAATGGAAAATAAGTGGATCTTTATGAGATACAAAACACAATAGCACAATGATTCTCATAAAGACATGAAGTTTATTATAAAGAGATATAATCTCATGTGGTGGATGCAATTATTTAGAATCTTTATCAGTTTGATAATGAGAGAAAGACTTGATTTAGTATGTGCTGAAGGTTTTAAACTGTCAGAAGTAGCCGTGAACAATTTTATTGTCAGAAGCAACAAATTCTAGTTTTCAAGAACATTACTATATGTATGAAATTAAATTGATATCGTTATGAATTAAAACAATCTGGGTGGATGTAAGATAATCACATTTGTTGGTACTTGTTAAAAGAAAGTTACAAGAATAAGTGCAAAGTATGTTGATGATTTATATATTATCGGATATCTTGTAGATATTTCATATATTTGAAGAAAAATATGGCCGACCTTTGTATAGATTAGATCTTCCATGAAATTTCTTGGGATTACAAATTGAACATCTGACGAAAGAGATGTTATATACAGAGAACATACTCCTGAAGTATCATACTAGGAAGGAAAGCCAAAATAGTATATTTTACAAGAAGAGTATGAATAACTTGTATATGAACAAAATGAATGTTTAGAAGATTGTATGCAAAAAAGAAATGTGGGCATGAAGTCTAAATATACTAATATATAATTTTCGAAATGAAAGGGATGTTAAAGACCAAAAAGTTCAACGACCCTTGAGGTTATATGACAATAGCAATTTGTTCACTAAGTTTTTGAATATAATGTTTTACAAATAGATGATATATATGATCGGAATACATATCTTGAAGATTATGTTTCCAGGGGGAAAATATAATTATGTGCGTGGTTGTACTACTTTTCTCTTATCATGATTTTTATCCCATTGGATTTTGCATGAAATGTTTTTAACGAGACAACAAAGAACACGCGAATGATAGACACTTAAAAGAAACTGTTGTGATTCAAATGATGAAATATTATCATTCTTCAAAGTCTTTGACATACATTGATGAGATCGTGAGAAACAAAGATAATGATTAACATGAATTACCTACGAGAAAAATAAACTGCAGAAGAATGGTGATATACGTGTCCTACAAATTTGTTCAAGTGAAGATTTGCCAAAATTATTTACCAAGGCGTTTTCAACACCTACTTTCAAAAAGTTACTTCACCATTTTGGATCACGTCATCTCGAAGATTTTAAGTTATGTACTCATGGAGAATAAAAGCGCGCTGCATTTTTTTTTTTTTAACCATGATTTTTTTTCACAAAGTTTTCCTGCTACATGCGCATTTGAAACTATATTTTTATATTAATCATCCAAAAGAAAATGCTATGAATAATATTGTTATATGGATACTCATTATATAATTCATTAGTAGATTTTAAAAAATTCTAAATTATTTGATCTCTAACCTAAATTCTAATATTATATCTCTATATATATTTTGTATACTACATAATATATCAATAACATAGAGAACAATTCTTAAATCTTTTTATTCACAACAATTAAAAATTTTATGCAATGTTTGATGGTGTAGGATAACTAGTCTTATTTACCCCAAAAAAACTACTCTTTAATAAACTCACAGCAAAATTCAAAAAAAAAAATGTTCGTGCTTAAACACGTAAAGACTGTTTTTCCAATTAAAATTTGAGAAGTGGATATTGTTTTGCAAACATTATAATCATTGCTATAATTAACTGATGTAATTTTTCGTATTTATTACTGACTACTGTAATTATTCATTTGATATATTTTTGAAAAGTTAAACGATATGGACATAAATAATTGTCTATGGAAGTAAGAACTATAATTTCAGCCTACAAAATTGAAGTCGTACCGTGTGGTGAGAAATATAAATTACGATAGTCTTCCGGCCTCAAACAAATAAATTGATAGCTTGGTGACGTAGACATACTAACTGTATCAGTAATAAGTCTGGACATAAATATCAGAACCGAGTATTTGAATTAGAATTGATTCGAAAAATTTGATCCAAATCTAAATTAGATCATAAATTTTTTAACCCAAAAATCTAAATTCAAACCCGTAAATATTCGAAATATAAGTACATATTAATAATTTAGAACCCGAATAACCCGAATTCCGAATTTTTACCTGAAAATCCTGGTATTTACCCAAAAAATTATGGGTATTCGGGTAAAATTTAAAGTATTTGTGTATTAAAAAAAATTAGATTTTTAACGGTTTTGAAAATATATATCTGATCCGATCTGAACCCGAAAACATTCAAACCGAAACCGAACCGAATTTTAATATTTACCCTATTATATTCTAAACTCCTCTATTCGAATGATCCGAACCCGAACCTGAATCCGATCGAATACCCAACCCTAATGTGTAATATAATATTTCAAAAAAAAAAGTCGAAAACTAAGAAATTAAATTTTGAAATATCTGGATTTTCCACAAGTTTAAGGGGATTAAACTTTGATCATCTGGAATGTTTTTTAGTAAAAAAATTGAAAGTCAACACAATGAAATATAAATCTAATAATGTAATTCGTAATGTTTTAAAAATATAAAACGCCAAACAAACTATAAAAACAAAAATTAACGTCCCGTCAATTTCGGCAAAAAAATCCATAGAACTCTATAGTATATACTCTATCCCAATTAAGGCCATTTCTATCTCTTATCCCAATTGTATAGTAATCACATTCAGACATTAAACAAACATAATTAAGAAACTCAAATGGTGCAAAACAAAATTGAATAAACACAAAGAATAAAGATACAAAAGTTGACCAGTTCATAGTCGTTTCACATTAACTCTAAGGCTTAGTGGCTTACTATATAAAGCCACAAAGACATTAGTGAGAACACAAATCAATTTCAATTCTCAAAGTTCTCTCTTTTAATCCTATCTTCTCTCTTCCACTTACTCTCTCTCCCTTCTCCTTTCTTTTTTAGGTCATTAAAAAGAGAACCCTTTGCTCTGAATGTCGAAAATGGATTCTTTGATCAAACTCTTCTTCTCCCTCTCTCTCTTCTTATTCATTTCGCTCATATTTGGTAATTAAATTTACATTAATCTTTTAGCTCTCATCACAACGAATTCTTTGAAACCCATATGGCCATATGCCCCAATTTTTTTCTAATTTTAATTTTATTTTAATTATGCAGAAGAAATCAATGGAGTTGAGGGTTCAAATCAAAATCATCACTTGTACGCATTTAGACCAACGAAGCTGTTTGTGTTCGGAGATTCTTATGCCGATACCGGAAACATTAAGAAGTCTTTCTCTAGTTCTTGGAAATTCCCTTACGGCATCACTTTCCCCGGAAAACCCGCCGGCCGTTTCTCCGACGGCCGCGTCGCCACCGATTTTCTAGGTAACTCTTCCTCTTCAAAATTTAACGTATATCATCCTTATGCTATATTAGTATGAATCTTGTTTTTATAAATAACTCAATTATTTGTCCCAAAAAAAAAATATCAATTAAATTCTTAATCAAATTTGTTGTCAAAAATTAATAATCCTAATCAATTTTATGACTAAACCAACTAAAAGTCTCCTGCTGTAATAGTGCAATTACTTGACTGACTTTAGTTTTAGCCTTTAGGATATAGATTATGTAGAAATGGGTAAATGATTGATAAGTGTTAGGTACCTAACTAATCGATGTTTTAGCCTCGTTTAAAACTATAACCGTATGTCTTAATAATAGGAAAATATTATATATATATATATGTAGATATATGAAAATGATGACACGTAAATCGTAATATATAAATAAGGTCCAAAAAACAATGATGGAAGAGTGGTCTAGTGTCAATCCAGTGCGCGACTCACTTTTGCTTTCTTTCTTCTCGCCATCCTCTTGTTGTACTTTGCTTTTATTAAAGTGATTTTTCACTTTCTTTTCTGTTTATTAATACTTTTCTGATTAATCTTTAAAACTAGTATTTATATTCTCCTTTTTATTATCCTATAAATATTTTCCTTGTAACAATTTTTTTTTTAATATTAATATAACCATATGTATTCCTACTATGTGTTTGTGTGTCGATGAACATATCATGGAGAAAGTTAGGAATCATTTCAATTTCTTTTTTCTTGTGTTGGTTTACCTTCGTTCCGGTTTAGTGATATTAGTTGTTCTCGAAATAGTGTATTTTTTTATGTGGTTGGTAAGGGCAATTAGTTCGATCATTTACCAGTTGTCAGTGTTGTGTCAAATCCTTGTACTGTATATGACCAATTTACCAGTGTCCTTTTTCTTACGTGTTAGTTTGTGAAACTTCGAAATATATAATATTATTTTTATATTCTTAATGATATATTAAAATTATTATTTAATACTGTATTAATCATATAACAAACGCATCATGTAATTCACAAATAGCCAGAAATACCTTGGAATGGTGAATACTGAAAAGTATAAAATGGATATATAAAATAATTATATTACGGCAAGAAACATACCGATACTCTGCTTCTTGCGTTGTCATCATTTAAAAACCTTAATGAATCTTAACCAAAAACATTTGTTCTTTTGAATTTTAACATGTTAGTAAGGTCACAGAAACATGTATTTTTTCTGGAAAGCTATAACATGTATCAATATATAATCAATTTATATTTTTTGCATTCATTGTATCAATTTTTTTATTTTCTATTTGTCCTTTATATATCTTTTTTTTTTCCTCCTAAAGATTAACTTTTCTATTTTTATTATTATGTCTGTTTAATACTCTCATGAGTCTTCATCATAGCCACTACCACTGAGCATCAACAAAACACACTTCAAGCTTTTCCTTTTCATCTTTATTATTACTATATAAAAAGACTATAAAGCTAAACACCAACATATGCGCTGTCAAAGTACATACATTATAGTTTAATGAACATTATTTCAAAAGTTATATCAATAGCCTTTCTATATAAATTTCTTAGGATTGATGAAACTGTATTAAATTTGCATTTTGTCAACGATGAAATGCATTAATTTTTGGTATACTATTAACTTGAAAACAAAAAAGATTTTAAAAGACTCAGATTGCAAATTTGGATCAATCTATAAACTAACAACTGAATATTCTTGTCACGTTCTTATTATTTTACCGAATCTGAGCACTGCATATAAATATAACTGAAGTTAAGAAGTCAAATAGTCATCGTTAATTTAAGCTAAGAAATTAAATTCTTAAGCATGCCGTATAAAATCAACAAATTTTAGTAATTAAAATTCTCAAATTCATAAAATATATCCTTTTTTTTTTGTAGCAAAATTCGTGGGTATTAAGTCACCAATCCCATACTTCTGGAAAGATTACGCGGGAAAGAAACGGTTACAGTACGGAATGAATTTTGCGTACGGAGGAACCGGAGTGTTCAACACTCATAATCCATTGCCCAACATGACTACTCAGATAGATTTCTTCCAGAACATTCTCACCGCCGGCGATGTCTACTATGCTTCCGAGCTTACTTCCTCCGTTGCTCTCGTCAGTGTCGCCGGCAACGACTACTCCAATTTCATCGCCCAAAACCGCCCTGCCTCTGTAAGATAAAAGCATTTAATATATATAAATTTACTTTATCTTTATTAACCTTTGGTCCGACTTAGATAGTGATGTTAAAATTAGGTATAGCGTTTCAAGGGTTTGCGATTACATGTACATTTAGTAAATAGATCCACAACTATAACTATTTTTCTAGTGGAAACCACACTAGAACTACTTTGTTTCGGTTGAGTTTTATTCATTTCTTACCTTCATTGCATCTCACAGGAATTCCCAGCATTCATAAAGCAAGTTGTGGATCAAACAGAGGTGAATTTGAGGCGGATCCACGCTTTAGGAGTGAAAAAGATTGCAGTACCGTCTCTACAGCCGCTTGGATGCCTTCCCGGTATCACCTTTGTCTCCGCGTTTCAGCGTTGCAACGAGACGCAAAACGCTTTAGTGAACCTTCACAACAACTTATTGCAACAAGCGGTGGCAAAGCTCAATAACGAGACCAAGCAGTCAACTTTCATTATTCTTGATCTTTACAATGCTTTCTTGACTGTCTTCAAGAACAAAGGAGCCAATCCAGGTAAAAATACAACAATTTTTCGCATTTTGACCCTTAATAAAACTTTATTTTTCTTTGGCTGATCGGTTATGCGGAAATGCAGGGAGTACAAAGTTTGAGAATCCATTGAAGCCGTGTTGCGTAGGCGTGAGCAGAGAGTATAACTGTGGAAGTGTGGATGAAAAGGGAGTGAGGAAGTATACGATATGTGATGATCCTAAATCTGCTTTCTTTTGGGATGGACTTCACCCTACCGAAGAAGGATGGAGATCGGTTTACTCGGTTATACGCGAAAGTCTTACTGCGTCTTTGATTAAAGCGTGAGAAACAAAACAAAAAGCACACTTTTTCTTAGGTTTCTTCTTATGGAGCTCAATGTTTGAGCTCTCTGTTTCTGTTTTTCAGTATCTCTTCATTCATTTGTGTTTTTGTGTGTTAAAGGTTGTGTGGCTAATAAAATCTCTAAACTTGTTCAAATTCTATTACTCATTCACACCCTATTTAATTTCATTAGGAGAACCAAAAAATAAATAAATTAACTAATAAACCGGACAATTAGGTGGAACAAGATCCTAATAACAAGCCAAAGAACTCTCAGTCTTATACTAATAGTTAGCCTGAGAAAACAGTTTAGAAGATTAGTGGCTATTAAGTTTTGTCCTCTTTGTTTTATTTAACATTAGAGTGTAGATTTTCTTCTCAACCAAAATCAAATCTCAGTTTTAACTAATCTCGGTATCAAAAAGATGGTTTCGTATCAGCGTTTACGGTTGTTTATACTCTGTTTTTGCCTTGTTAACACCGCTTTTATAGCAGCCACGGAAGATGAAAAAAACGACAGAAAGGTAATAATGTAAGAGTGAAGAGTGTTTTATATGTGTTGTGTGATGGGGCAATCAATGGTGTTAAATTATTGAATCTCTTACCCTTTTGTTCTGTTTCTCTGTCTTTATAGCCTTACATTGTGTACATGGGAGAGGCCACTGAGAAAACTCATGTTGAAGCCGCAGAAAACCATCACAATCTTCTATTGACAGTGATCGGAGAGTAAGGAAGGATCAGTTCTTGCTCATAGAATCGTCATTGATTTATCGAAATTTTTACATTTTTGATGGGTTGTTCCAGCGAGAGCAAAGCAAGAGAAGTTAAAATGTATAGCTATGGGAAGAACATTAATGGATTCGTGGCAAGGCTTTTTCCTCATGAAGCAGAGAAGCTATCACGTAAGTAACAAAACTGTTAGAAATTTTTGGGGTTTTATCTTTGATTTGATTATTGATTATTCTTTGCAGGCGAAGGAGTTGTATCTGTGTTTAAGAACACTCAAAGGCAGCTTCACACGACAAGATCATGGGATTTTCTAGGATTTGTTGAGTCTAAATACAAAAGAAGTGTAGCAATAGAGAGTAATATCATTGTGGGAGTTCTTGACACAGGTAAAGTAAAACTTAGAACTCGAATCTGAAAATATCGGTAAAACCGGGTTTATAACTCTTTTTGTTCTTGTCATAAGGAATCGACGTCGACTCACCGAGCTTTGATGACAAAGGCGTTGGACCTCCTCCAGCTAAATGGAAAGGAAAATGTGTAACTGGAAATAACTTCACTCGTTGCAATAAGTACAAATACTCTGTTTCCATCATCCTCTGTTTCTGCAACTTCTCTATTCTCTTCTTGTTTCTTAATTTGGCTTTTGATTCATGTTAAAACAGTAAAGTAATAGGCGCAAAGTACTTCCACCTTGAACAAGAGGGACTTCCCGATGGCCAGGGAGACTCTGCTGCGGATTATGACGGGCACGGGACTCACACATCTTCCACAATTGCCGGTGTTTCAGTCTCCAGCGCTAGCCTCTTCGGAATTGCAAACGGAACAGCTCGAGGCGGTGTTCCTTCTGCTCGAATAGCCACTTATAAGGTTTGCTTCCTCCGTCAATCGTTACTCTGTTTCCTTGGAACAGAAGGAATATCTGAGACACATTAAGCTCTGATTTCAAATTAAGGTGTGCTGGGACTCAGGATGTACAGACATGGACATGTTGGCGGCATTCGACGAGGCTATTTCTGATGGGGTCGATGTAATATCGATTTCAATCGGAGGAGCCTCGCTTCCGTTTTTCGAAGATCCTATTGCAATTGGAGCGTTTCACGCGATGAAAAGAGGGATTTTGACAATGTGTTCCGCAGGCAATAACGGTCCCGGTCTTTTTACGGTTTCCAACCTTGCGCCGTGGGTAATGACTGTCGCAGCTAACTCACTCGACCGGAAATTTGAAACTGTTGTCAAACTCGGAAATGGGCACACCGCATCTGTAAGTATTTCTCTTTCAAGAACTGAAGTATCATCTTAATCTTGTTGGTATGGCAAGTATAATAAGAGTCCAAGATCTCTTTTGCAGGGGATCTCTCTAAACGGATTCTCTCCAAGGAAGAAAATGTATCCGTTAACAAGCGGTTCGCTTGCGTCTAACTTATCTGCAGGAGGTTATGGAGAGCCCAGGTAAATCTCAAGAACAGAAAAAAGCCTGAATCTTTCTCACTTTTTCACAGTCTTGATCGTCTTAAAACGGTTGTGCAGTACTTGTGAGTCCGGGACATTGGGGGAGGATAAAGTGATTGGGAAGGTAGTTTACTGTGAAGCAGGACGTGAAGAAGGAGGCAATGGAGGTCAAGGTCAAGACCATGTTGTGAGAAGCTTAAAAGGAGCTGGTGTGATTGTCCAACTTCTAGAACCTACTGATATGGCCACTTCAACTCTCATTGCTGGCTCTTATGTCTTCTTCGAAGACGGTACAAAGATCTCTGAATACATCAACTCCACCAAGTAATCAATCAATTAATATCCTCTCTCTGTCTCTCTTCTTTCTTCTGTTGTTCCTCACACAATCGAACTTAACAGAAACCCTCAAGCCGTTATCTTTAAAACAAAAACAACCAAAATGGTAGCTCCGTCGATAGCTTCCTTCTCAGCAAGAGGACCTCAACGAATCAGCCCCAACATTCTCAAGGTTTCTCTTCTCTCTTTCTATCTATCTATTCTCAAGGTTTCTCCAAGTGATTCAATTGATCCCGGTTTTTTCGACAGCCTGACATTTCAGCGCCGGGACTAAACATTCTCGCGGCACACTCGAAGCTAGCATCGGTAACCGATTATCCAGAAGACAATAGACATACACTTTTCTCCATAATGTCAGGAACATCAATGGCTTGTCCTCACGCAGCAGCTGCGGCAGCTTATGTCAAATCATTCCATCCTGATTGGTCTCCAGCCGCAATCAAATCCGCCCTTATGACAACAGGTAACTAAATCATCAAACAAAACTTAAAATGTTGTTGAAGTAACATAAAGCTCCAATCTTTACACTCCTTACAGCTAACGCAAAGTTCCAATCTTTACACTCCTTGCAGCTACTCCAATGAGAATCAAAGGCAACGAAGCAGAATTAAGTTACGGATCGGGTCAAATTAACCCGAGAAGAGCGATTCACCCGGGTCTAGTCTACGACATCACAGAGGACGCATACCTAAGATTCCTTTGTAAAGAAGGGTATAATAGCACAAGCATCGGACTTTTAATCGGCAATAACAAGAACAACACGACGAAGACGGATTACAGATGCGAGAATTACAAACGAGGGTTAGGATCCGACGGGTTAAATTACCCGTCAATGCACAAGCAAGTGAGTTCCACGGATACGAAAGTGTCGGAGGTTTTCTACAGAACAGTGAGGAATGTGGGATACGGACCATCGAACTACGTGGCTAAGGTTTGGGCACCAAAGGGTTTGAGAGTAGAGGTTGTGCCTAAGGTTATGAGTTTCGAGAGGCCTGGAGAGAAGAGGAATTTTAAGGTTGTGATTGATGGAGTTTGGGATGAAACGATGAGAGGGATTGTGTCTGCTTCTGTGGAATGGGATGATTCGAGAGGGCATCTTGTGAGAAGCCCAATTCTGTTGTTTCGATCGGATAACGATTACCGTTAAAAGACGAGACTTTGTTTTAGATCATTGTTTGTTTTTTTATATTGTAGTGTTTGGTTTTTTTCAATATTAGTGTTGTTGAAGCTTGAACTAATTAGGTAATAAATTTTTGGGAGTAAAATAACTGTATATATATGTTGAAAGGAACAATTTTTGAATGCGAATGACAAATCTCCTACAAGAAGACAAAGACATGAAAATATCGGTGAAGTGGTTTTTTGAAGTCTCTATGATGCTCAAGTCAGTAAAATAGATTACGGAATTTGGTCGGAAACCAAAAAAAAAAACGAAAACACCAAGAAAATGTTGTTTCTGTAACGCAGGATCTTAGAAAAATGATCTGCAGCGTTTCTAAATAGTTTGATGGACCATTGACGGTGGCAAAACACAAGAAAATTGGTATTTTTCAAAAGGAAAAGACTGGAAAAGTGAATTGAATGACTTTCAATTTTATTCATGAACAATCCGAAGAAAGAGGGTCAAACCAATAACCAAAATGTCCACTCTGCTATCATAATAGCTAAATGACATGAAGACACTCGAAGTCAATGCTCACAGTAACACAGAACCTAAAAGCACTTATATCTTGGTGGCGAAGGAAAGGCCTTCCTTAGCCAACACATCAAGGCTCTCAACAGAAGGTTGTGCTCGTGCAACCTTAGCGATTGCCTGGTTCTCTTCAGGAGTTCCACCTTCTACAAATGCTCCAACGACTTTCCCTTCTTTAATCCAGTAGCTCCCGAATTTAGGCTTAGGAAATTTCGGGTCATTGTCTCCAAACAATACGGTTTCTCCAACGTTGTCACCGTAGAATTGCCATGAGAGATCAAAGGCTCGAGAGTAGAAGTATGGAAGATAGTCATATTCCGGAATCGAGTTCCCTTCCTCAGCAGCCTTGATTGCCTACAATATTCATTATAATCGATTCAATTTGGATGATTCTATACAACTCATTCGTGTTATATCGTTAAGATGGAAGGAAAAGCATTTTTACTAGTTACCTTAACGGCTTGTTCAGCGGATTTTCGAGCATGGTCAACGTGTTCAACGCGTCTCATTTCGTCGTAGAGTTTCATTGGGAAGGTGGCTACATCACCAATGGCGTATACATCTGAGTTGCTTGTTTTGAAGAACGCATCAGTCTGCGATCAAAGATGAGTTACGAAGAATTATATACCTCAGAAGCTGTATATCATGATACTGCAGAAAATGGAGTATGTAAGTCACAAACCTTCAAACCACCCTTCTCTTCTTCAACTTGACCTTTGAAGAGTGATATAATCGGTCTACCACCGACACCCACGATCACGATATCAGCTTCTAATGTTCTTCCATCCTTCAATTTCACCTCAGTGACCTGCATCATTAAGCAACAGAGCAATATTGTTGAAGCAGCGGAGAGAAAAACTGTGGTTTGTCAAGTTTGAATGGCAATGCTAATTGCTAACCTCTCCATTTGCGTTGGTACTGAAACCGGATGCAACCGTGCCTTTGACAATGTTGATTCCTTTGTTGGCGTAGTAACCCTCGTAGAAGGAAGCAATGCCAGCGGTGAAAAGCCGAGGCACTTTTCAATGACACAACAAAAAGGAAAGATGTTAAGCAAATGAATAGGAATGAGACTTCAATGTTAGTTGTTTGGCTTGATGTATCCACTTACTGCACCAAGGTTCTGGATAAACCATGGTAACTTCGAGGTTGTTAGCTTTCAGAGCAGCACTGAGTTCAAGACCGATGTAACCGCCACCAACAACCACAGCCTTTCCTTTTTCCTTTACTTCCATTGCATAAGCAAGGTGATCAGCATCTTCGATTTCTCTCAAGTAGAATATATTCTTAGCATCTGCACCTGGGACGCCAAAATCTGACAACCTTATGACCTGCACAGTTTAAGAACTTCCTCTGACGAGATGCAAAAAAAAAAAAGGACTTGGATGGAAACTTCCAAAGTAAGAAGTCGAGGGATAGATTGTGCTCACAGAAGAACCAGTTGCAGCTAGCAAAGTTTGGTACTTGAAGACTTGTCCAGTACCACTAACAAGCGTCTTTGCAGCAAGATCTGCTTTGACAATCTCTGTTCCCAAAATCAGCTCAATACCTGCAAAAACAGGAGCAGGTAGAAATTACACATAAGAATAGAGAGAGACATTGTGTAATCAAGCACACTAAAAAAAAGAAACCTACCTTTCTCTTTGTACCATATAGGGAACTGTCTCTCTCCTCCACTTCCAGCACAGACATAGAAACCCGGAAGCGTAGCTTTATCTGTGTACCATGAAAACAAATAATCTAATTAAGAACCAAGCACAGACTAAACTAAAACCCAAATAATGTAATCAACAAAGATGTAAGATCAAATTTTTTACTGTCGAGGTGAATATATCCCTTGCTAAGTGCAGGACGCTCATATGGAGGCACCTGTTTAACACCAAAAAAATTTCAATACTATATAGATCACAAGAATCCTGAAGATGAATACATCGCAAGAAGCTAGCGTAAATAAAGCTCAAGTCCTAGAATCATATTTATTCATCATGAAACTTACTTGTTCCCTGGAAATGATAGCAAGTTCACCAGGCTTGACACCTTGCTTAAAGAACTCTCTCGCCGCGTATCCCTGTGAACCCCAAAACAACAACAAATCAGTACTTTTGAAACCTCCTCTGATTCGTCTGTATTAATTTAAAAAACTTCTCTAACAGTAGCAGCTCAAGCGTCATCGTTCTCATCTACGTCCTAGTTCTTTATGAATCAGATAAATCAATAGATCTAGCGATGCAATCAGTAAAACTTCACTAATGATGAGGATTTCAAAAGCGAAACAGTGAGCAGTACAGTGTAATGATTCGTAAGCGAAGATAAGCGAAGATAAACGAAACGAGAAGAGCAGAAAGACTTACGGCGGCGACACCACCTCCGACGATCACATACTTGAAGCTCTTCTCTTCCGCCATTGATGCGATCGAATCGTCTCTTTTAATTTTTATTTATTTTCAGTGTTGTCTTTTTACCCACCTTTTGGATCCAAGAAATGTGATTGGGTTAGGGGTTCTTAAATAGGAGACTTGTTCTGTCTAAAAGGAATCTTAACACGTGGCATCATTTGAACCGTTAGATATCCCGCTTCGTGCAGAAATCGAAATCCAAATCTAGTCAGCGTCTATTATTCTTGACCCGGTCTTATTTTACACGTGACAGACAATTCAGATTTAAATTCCGGTACGATCCGGTCTGTTAAAAGAAATCATAATTCTGCTTTGTCAGCAACCACTAGTCAAATTGACGAATAAAGTAAAATATCTTCAAGGAGTTGTTGGTTGATTTTAATTTATGCATTATAACAATCAGTAAGTTTTTTTTTTTTTTTTTTTAAACAATCAGTAAGTTTTATGCATATGTTAAGTTTGATTCGGTCAGTGTCAGTGAACCAAATTCATAATATCTTTGGATATAAAGCTAAGACAGTTAAAACAAAAACGTTATCTTGAGCCCTAACCCGATAGGACAAAAAGAATATTGTATCCACTAATCTTAGGATTTTGTTCGAAGAAACTATTAATAATCCTTAATTCTAAATTATTTATGTCGTAATCTTTTGTTTTAAGAAAACTACTAGTACAGGAAGAAACTATTTTTTTGTATTACTAGTAGTACTATAATTTATGAAATAGTGGAAATAAGAATATTAGATTAAACCTGTAAAATTGATTTGAGAATAAAGATTTGGATTTCAGTCAAAAGAGGAGAAAAATCTGTCACAATGATGAGCTAAATTCTAAATGAGTTGAAAGATTACGCAACAAAATACACTTGCAGGAGTTGGGGCATAATTTAGTAATGATGTGACCACTAGATTAGCTTTATGCATTGGGAGGCCCAAAACTCTTCCCTGCCTTCATGAGTTTTAAATCCAAATTAATGAGAAAGGAACAGAGATAGGGCTCTACAAGACACTCAGAATTTAATTCACACATACCCTTTTGATTTTGACATATGATAATAAATTAAAATTTCTCGAGAGGATGAATATTATCTGACAGTACCATAGAAGGATCTAATTCTAATGTTACTTTTGTGGTTATAGATATGACGGGCTTATGTTAATGGGCCGGTCCGATCTGTCAGATTTCGAGGAACATTTTTTAAGCTTGCCGTATATTATTATTACCCACGATTAGTTTTTATTAAGTTCACTCTGTTGGATCCGTATGCAAATTAAACCACAACTTTAACATCCTGAGTCAACTATACTTCTGATAGAAAAAAAAGTTAAAATATGCATACATAACTTTCATTTGTACATCCTGAGTCAACTATATTAGTTGCAGGCTTAGTAGACTTAGTGCTATGCACAATTGCCACAAGGGCTCAAATATTTGGCCATAATCGAAGGTGTGTTCACTTAATATAAAACTTATTAGCAAGTCAAGAAAAGGTCAACATTACTTGTTAGAAGACCGATATTAATGGAAGGTATGTAATATATTGTTATAAATCGACATTTGGTGATAGATATGTAATAATATGAATCATTACTACATACATCATGATTGTAGATGGATGAACAAAATAAATTTATCGCAATTTGCAATTGAGATAAATCGTTCACATCGGTCGCAAACGTATATGCATTATTCACGTATTAGGTATACTCAAAATTTATTGATAAAAAAAAAAAGGAAAACAAAACAGAAAATAATCGGGATGAATCGACACAGTTGAGTAAAATCACACATATGTTCAAACTGCAAACAATCCGTTTGGCTTATTCGAATTTAAATTTATGTCTAGAGATTTACGTGAGGATGTGTGATTCATATAGAACTTTATAACGAATAATCTATTTATTTTTAAGATCAACCGAAATATATATGAGAATGAGGGTATGCTCTACCTAAAAACCATGATGACAACCCTATTTAATATGAAAAGGATATTATAATGTGGTCCATTCCTTTAATTGATCTTCCTGGATTTGCGAACATTTTAAGCTTTAAGTAAACTATAATATGCTTTAAAAATCAGCTTAGCTTTAAGAAAACCACTTTTTAATAAGTTAATGTTGTTTTAACTTTTGAATATTCAAGAGAGAAACATTATATAGAGTTCCTCGAGCGAAGTGATATGTATTAAATTATATTTCTAGGCTTATAGTGATGAAAGACCAGCATTATTGCCAAATGTACATTAGGTCCATCACTATCGCCTTTTCTTAAGCCTTTAATCAATTTCTTAGAAAAATCGTAATATTAATGTACAGCCTGATAAATAAATCACAATTCTAAAAAACAGTGTTGCCAAATAAAACTCTGCAATATTCATTGCAAGGTCACATGAGTCACAATCGACTAAAACAGATAAAACTCTTTTGCTTAAAGAGTTAAAAAATTCAAAGACACATGTCAACGAGCAAGGACACGCAAAAAAATCAGTAGTGATCAACATGTCAATATAGCCTCCATCGAATTAATCAAAATATTTAATAATCTCGTTGTTACATGAGACCCACAAACATATGATATGGGTCCCATATTTTGTTCTTCAAACTGCCCAGAAAAATGCAGAATCCTTTGTGAAACCTCTTCAGAAATATACCGACAAAAAACCCAACCAAAGAAAAGAGAGAAGAGACAGAAGACTAAACAACAGCTTTTGTTGTCTTTTAACCCAAAAAAAAAAACAGCTTTTGTTGTCTCTCTGCTTCGTCAATCATCTTCGTAGGGTTCTTAGATAATTTCTCCAGGTACTGTCTTACTCTTGTTCATAGATGATTCTTAAGAGTATCATCATCTTCATATTAATTTGGTGTTTGTTTTTTCCCATGAATTTTAGTTTTTCTTTTGTTCTGAGTTTTTATGCTATAGTACATATATGTTTTATCAATGTTAAAGGAAAAGGTAGAATCATAGAAACACGAGGTTGTCTAAAGTTTAGAAAAGATTGACTTTTGATTTGGCGATGAATCATATTTTATATAAATCCTAACTTTATAGTTTGACATGATCTCTGTGGAACTAAAACATGAACACAAAATTTTCAAACTAAGAACCATCTGTAGTTGCAGACATTATGGAACTAGTAGATTGTCCAGATATGCGGCTGTTACATAGGTTTCGTCTGTTATGTTCCTTAATTATTGATCAAAATCTACTCTTAAAATAAATGTTTGATTTTTTTCTTTCGCAAATTGTTCTGTTCTGTTCTGTTTTTATGAATCTGTGTTCTCTGTTGAGTTAGAATTTCATCTGACAGAGCATTGATCGATTCTTTAACAAGAAAAAACACAAATCTTCCTTTAAGATGTGTTTTCTTAAACTGACGAATTTGATCTGTGAAGATAATTTCAGGTGTGTGGGATCAAAAAGATGTATCTACCTGTTTAGATTACTCGCATTTCCGCGGTTACTAAGATGTTCTGTGACTGAGCTTTAATGTTATGGGTTCATTTGCCGGAAAGTGTGAAATTGTCGAAGAGAAAGAAGACCGTCAAAACTCTATTGTTTACTCCGCAAAATCAACCGTTATTCCACATTCTGGATCAAGCATTGTCGACGACAAGGATCTGGAGCGACCGGTACTGAAATTAGGCTACAGAGGTTCACTAGAAGATGATATAAACCAGCTTTTCGAGTCTATAAGTATTCGAACATCCGGAATGATTCCTTCTTACCAAGTTGGTGCAAGCAGTAGCAGTCGAAACAACAGTCCGTTACAGAGGAACGCTTTGAAAAGTCCCGCAAATCCCGGGGGACCTCGATCGCCAAGCAAGAGAAATGCAGAACCAGCGACATTAAAACAGGCTTTGAGAGATTTATGTGTCTCTAAGGCATCGGAAACCGCAGCTACCAAACGGATTCCTAAGACTAGTACTGGAGCCTCAGTTTATGGTTCTGTTTTGGTTGAACCGGGAAGTGGAGCTAGCGAAGAAGGGAAAGCGGTTCTTGTCGAGTTACTCGGCGAGGATCAAAGCAGTTCATCGGATAGTATATCGCAGCAGCTTCGTCTTTTAAAGATACATTCTTCGAGCCAAAACTCTCAGACATCAAAGCGGTATTACGATGAGATGACAATACTAAAAAAAGAAAAGAACTTGTCTCTTGACGAACAAGAATTGGGTATTGCAAAGAGGAGCTTCGGTTCATCATCGCCCGGATCAGGGAACAATAAGACAGTGGTGGGACTGAAATCAGTTAGAAAAGTGAGGTTGTTGTATGCTAATACACCAAGTTCTACCATAGTTAACGGCAAGAGAGTGGCTAAGTTAACCAGAACCATTCCTCGTGGTGGAGGAGCTAAACCGGCACTAAGGACCAAAGGTTCCATGAAGAAGAAGGCTACAAATGTGTATGATGAAGTAGATGGCTTTTATGATCCCATTGCAAAGGAACTTCTCTGCCATAGGTGCCATTTCGCTTTGAAGAACACTGCAGCTAAAGAAGAGCCCTCTAAAGATTCACTTGTAGAAGCAGATCTTGAGCTGAATCCGCGTGTTAAAGAAGGTTGTTTAGATGAATTAGCTTCTGATTTCTCCAGCTCAAGCTATGAGAGTTCTCATGAGATCAGTGCTAGTGCAGAGACCAAACTTGATAAGATAAGAAGCTCTCTGGATTTGATGAATACAGAGACCTCTCAGGTTTCTCTAACAACTGCATTCGGCAATAAAAACATCAAAGATGTTGCTGAATACGTTGCTGAATACCGCAACAATGAGATCATTGAGGAAGATTCTCTATCCGGCAAAGAAGTTTATCAGAAAGATTCTGTCTTTATGTCGGAACAGAGTGTGGAGATTGGTTCTTTCAGTGAGAAATCTGTTGTGATGAATCCAGATAGTCCTCCAAACAAACTCAGCTTAGACGGGGCTGCCATTGAAGATGTCAATGAGAACTCAGAAGTCGAAAACAAAGGCGAGGAATGTATCGGATACAACAGTTCAAGCACAAGTATCAGCGAGGAAGAACAAGAACAGAGCAATAATATAATGACAAGGTCTAGCTTTGGAAACAGACCTCATATGTCTAAGGATGTAAGATGGGAAGCTATTCAGCATATAAGGGCACAACACGGAGTCGGGTCATTGGGTCTTAGGCATTTCAATCTTCTGAAGAAGCTCGGTTGCGGAGATATAGGAACGGTTTATCTCGCTGAGCTTACGGGAACAAACTGCTTGTTTGCTATAAAAGTGATGGATAATGAGTTTTTGGAGAGGAGGAATAAGATGTCTAGGGCTCAAACCGAGAAAGATATTCTCAAAATGCTTGATCACCCATTTCTTCCGACGTTATACGCTCACTTCACTTCGGATAACTTATCGTGTTTGGTCATGGAATGTTGTCCGGGAGGTGATTTACATGTCTTAAGGCAAAAGCAGCCCGGGAGGTGGTTTCCCGAGCCAGCGGCTAGGTACTTGTTTCTTACAATTTAGTGGTTAACTTTTATGCTTTCTGATTTGTGATGTGAATCCTAATGTTTTTACAGGTTCTATGTCGCGGAGGTGCTTCTCGCGTTGGAGTATTTGCATATGCTCGGGGTTATATACCGAGATTTGAAGCCTGAGAACATTTTGGTACGCGATGATGGACATATCATGGTGACAGATTTTGATCTCTCCTTAAGGTGTACGGTGAGTCCAACGCTTCTAAACTCGTCATCTCCGCTCCACGCGGATGCGATAAGACTCTCTTCGGGTAGCCGCACTGGATCTAACTGCATCGAGCCATCGTGTTTCCGCCCTAAACTCTCCCGCGGATCTGGGACCAAGAAAAAAGGCAAACAACACCGCATAATGATGAAAAAACTCAAGAAATCTGACCTGATCGCGCGGTTCAAATCATTGCCTCAACTCGTGGCAGAACCAACGGATGCGAGATCAAACTCTTTTGTCGGAACACACGAGTATCTTGCGCCTGAGATCATTAAAGGCGAAGGTCACGGTGCAGCGGTTGACTGGTGGACGTTTGGAATCTTTCTATACGAGCTGCTTTATGGGAAAACTCCGTTCAAAGGGGCTACTAATGAGGAGACTATAGCTAATGTGGTGCTTCAGAGCTTGAAGTTTCCTGATAACCCTAATGTGAGCTTCCAAGCTAAGGACCTTATAAAAGGCTTACTAGTCAAGGAACCTGAGAACCGGTTAGGGACGGAGAAAGGAGCGGCGGAGATAAAACGGCACGCTTTTTTTGAAGGCTTGAACTGGGCGTTGATCCGGTGTGCTATCCCTCCTGAGCTTCCGGATTTTTATGACTATGGAGTTCCGAATCATGAAGGGAAAAGCAATTACTTGGATTGCAAGGCGGTTGGGGAACATCTTGAGTTTGAGTTATTCTAGTCTCTCTAGAGGAAGATGAAGAAGCTTAAGTGTTATTTTAAGCCTTTCATTGCATAGAACTCTTGCTTGTATCGTACGTTACACAGTCACCTTTTTGGTTTATTATTATTTGTTTCGTTTTGTTTAAACGAAGTATTGTTGTTATTTGGTTTTGAATATGTATTTTTAGTTTCCAAATAGAAAATTACCAGAACAAATATGGATATTGATTGATATACTTATATTGTTTTTAAAATGTTGTGTTCCATGTAATGTAACTTATCTCTTAAACTTAGAAAAAAGATGCTCATATCATTTAAATAATATAGTAGATCAGAAGGAAATTTTAACCAAGAATTGTTTTTCCTCTAAGCGTACTCAATATATAGCAAGGCATGAAACTAAAGGAAGAGACTTTTGTTTAAACAATTAACGTTAAAGTGTTATTTATTGATTAAAAAGTAACGTACGTACGTTAAAGATATGTTTATGTTTATGTAACGTTTGGTAATTTGTTGCCTTGTAAGTTGTAATTTATATATTTTGTGAATTATGTAAAATAACCTCACGTGGTAGTTATAATTGCTTCGCGAAGGTCTCGTGACACAATATTTTTGGTAAAATAAAATTTGGACCGTTAATTTTGCAAACCATATAATAATTTTAATAATCATATAGAAATTGGAGGAAGGAAAAAAAAGTAAAATGGACGATGGGAAATTGCGACAGAGGTGGACCCCACTCCACACTGATCTTTAAAGCAATCGTCGCTTCGTTTCGTTTCGCAATCTCACAAAAAAAAAATTTAGCAAAATTTATCGAACCAACTCATTTGATTTCCAGATTTTTCCCTTTTTTTTTCTTCCAGATCTCTCCTCTATCTCTCTGTCTTCCGATTTTTTGGTTTTTTTTTGGGGCTCACTCTAGGGAGTCACCGGCGGTGAAGGATATGGTGGTGATACACGGAGTGTCTGTTACTCCTCGCTTCCCTCTTCCTTCTTCCTCTGCTCGACCTCTCAACACCGGCTTTAATGGCAATTCCAGCCTCTCTTTTTTCCTGAAGAAACATCCTCTCTCTCGTACGCCTCTTTCTCTCTCTCTCTCTCTCTCCATCCATTCCCCTCTTTTTTTTTTCCTTTACTCTGGGACGCCATTGTTGTACTTAATTGATTTCTGTGAATGATTAGCTAATTCGTTACTGGACTAGCTTCTATGAACTAAACTAAAATGTTCTAGTACGATTAACACTATAGGAGTGAGATCAGCTGCGTTTTTAGGCTTCTCTATTGTGGATCAGCTGCTCCTAGTAGTAGGGGTTTAGGTAGATGCTCTTGCTATGATGATATTGAGTAGAATCAAAAAAACATTTGTGATTTGTGGAAATGTTGTTCATTCACCTGTTTTTGATGGATTTTGAGCAAACATGTTCTTAGTTTTACTTCTCCAGATACCTCTTGATTAGATCCATGTCTGTAGGGAAGATCTTTGCTGGGAAACAATCTGCGGAGTTTGATTCTTCCCCACAAGCTATCGCTGCGTCAGATAAAGTCTTAGTACCTGATAACCTTGATGATGGTGCAAGCAGTTTTTCAGAAGAACCACAGGTGGATTATCTTTGTCATCTCTCTCCTCTTTAATCAGTGAGTTTAGAGGCAAATTATTAAGAGATTGAACCTTATGTGCATTACAAATTTGTTGATATTTTAACATGAAATCTGATTTCTTTCTTTTTGTAGAGATTTGATCTAGAAATTCAAACAATGGAAGAGAACGAGGCAGTAAGAACAGAAGACCAAGCGTCTGTTTTTGATTCGGGTAATGTTTACAATGATGCGAAAGTCGTCAAGGAGAGAGGGGTGAAACCAAGAATAGTTCCCCCACCTGGTGATGGGAAGAAAATATACGAGATAGACTCCATGTTACGTAGTTACAGCAGTCATCTTGATTACCGGTAATATTTATTTGTCCTACGTGCTTCAAGTTGTTTTGTTATTACTATACTTGCTTGAGGCTTATTTTGTAAGCCTCCAAATCTTATGTATTGAAGGACTATTCTCACATTTGATGTAGAAGTTTGTAACAAGGCTAGATTGTTACTTTTGATTCCGGTTAACTATCATGCTTTTTTGTTGGTTACAGTTATGGACAGTATCGAAGATTGCGTGAGGAAATAGACAAGTATGAGGGTGGTCTGGAGGCATTCTCTCGTGGCTATGAAAAGTTAGGATTTTCGCGCAGGTAAACTATTTGCTACCACCAATAGTTCTTCAGTAGAATACCAAGTTTTGGCTGTAGGTGTTCCAACAAAGAAGAATCAGTCATTGGATATTGGATGCATATATTGAGTTTTAGCCGAATTTTATTCTTATCACAGGTTTCTAGATTTTGCAACTCGTTAAATGTTTTTTGTACAAGGGATCGTAATCGTTTTTGGCATCTATAATTTTTTTGCAGTAGAAAAGCCTGATTGTAGCCAAACTAGTCTAGTTTCAGCTATATCGTCTTAACGCTGCAGTGTCACTTTGATATCATTTCATCAATAGCATACTATATGATTCCCTAATGGTAGTTTCATTGCAATTTCAGTGATGCCGGTATAACTTATAGAGAGTGGGCGCCTGGAGCGAAGGTTTGTTTCTTTTAGTTTTCCACTAGAAAGTAATGTCTGTTCTACTAATTCCTTAATTCACGACTGTCGACAGAATCTTTGCATTTGCATTTTGTGCTCACAAAGTAAATAATGGTCATATAACAAGGGTCGGATATTCTCCTACAGTCACTATGTGGTGGAAATGCTATACCTGGTCATGTGAGGATTAACTTTTAAATCTTGCTGCCCGATCTTGGAAAATCTGAGAATTGGTTTAGGCATTATGAAACCTGTCTCATGCAGGAGTGATTGGTTTTCTTATTTAAAACTGAGTGTAGGAGGTTTAGCATGTTAGTTGCATTTCTATGGCAACTTCTGCTTCTTGATCGTATGTGTTTTTCTGTTATGTGCGTGCATATTTTATAACTAGTTTGGTTGTTTTTCTAAACTTCTGTCCTCGCCTGTTTCAGGCTGCATCACTTATCGGAGATTTTAACAACTGGAATCCTAACGCAGATATCATGACTCGGGTATGGCCTATTGACTAATTTGCTTAAATTCCTTATGCTTGGTAAATTCGTTTAAAATTTGAAAATCTATTGAATCAGACCAATGATTCTCTCATCAAATATTTTACAGAATGAATTTGGTGTTTGGGAGATCTTTTTGCCCAACAACACTGATGGTTCGCCTGCAGTTCCTCATGGCTCACGTGTAAAGGTAACTAACAAGTCGCTTCATTCATTCATTTCTGCTTCCACCAATTATTGCTTTTATTATCATCTTAAAGAGATTTTCTCACTGTTGCAAGCGATCGTTTTTACATTATGCACAGAAAGATATGTTTTCTGCTGCGTATGTTTCAAACTTAGTTTCAGCATCAGCATCAGATATAGAAAATGGCGAATGCTATGGTTGTTCTGGTCATCTGCTTAGGAATCCAAAAAGATGTATATCAGTATTGAGTGCATCTACATTATCTTAATATAGATTCTGCTTCTCATTTGTATACATGTGGATAAAATTGCAATGAGTTAATACATAGTTGGCTGGACGTTTCTGAGAAAATTATGTAATGACGGTGAAGTAATTTCTGATGCACAAAACTCCAGATTCGTATGGATACACCATCTGGCATTAAAGACTCAATACCTGCTTGGATAAAGTTCTCGGTGCAAGCTCCAGGTGAAATCCCATTCAATGGGATATACTATGATCCTCCAGAAGAGGTAAGGTTCTGCAGTCTTTTGAATATTATCTTGTGGAAAACGATTGTGCCTGTGCTAGTATGAAGTTTTTGAAAAGTCAGATTTATAGATTAGTTGGTACTGTCAAAGCAAAAGTCATGGATATCTTTCTTGGACTATCCCAAATCCCAAACGCATATGTTTATTATTTAACCAATAGATTCGGTCATCTATATTCCTTTTTGTGATAAACAATTTATCGTTGGTGGTCCTATTAACTAACATCAACAGATACTTTTGGTTGTCCTTTTAACGGTTCTAAATTTCTTTTCAGGAGAAGTATGTATTCAAACATCCTCAACCAAAGAGACCTAAGTCGCTGAGGATTTATGAAGCACATGTTGGCATGAGTAGCACGGTGTGTGTCTGCCTCTTTGTCTTAAATAATTAGGTTTTGGTCCTTAACATCTGCGTACCAAACTTCTTGTTAACGTATCAATATGCCACACTGTTTGTTTGTTCAGTATGGTTGTTCGACTATAATGACATAGATCCCATTTTCTGGAGATTTCTCTATATCACGTGAATGATGAGAGTATACTTGTTATGCAGGAACCAATGGTCAATACTTATGCTAACTTTAGAGATGATGTTCTTCCACGCATCAAAAGGCTTGGCTATAATGCTGTTCAAATCATGGCTATACAAGAACATTCATATTATGCCAGCTTTGGGTATTCTTTAACCTGAGTTCTAGTAGAATCCTAGATATTTGCATTTAATTTATTGTTGCAAAACTATACGCCTTTCTGCCTTTGTGCCATGATGCTATCTGTTTCTTCAGGCAGCTAGTAGTATAGATATCTCAATTCTTATTGTTTTTTTCTTACTAAGGAACATGGCCGTTTCTATTATGAACGCAGGTACCATGTCACAAACTTTTTTGCTCCTAGCAGTCGTTGTGGGACCCCAGAGGAACTAAAATCACTTATAGATAGAGCTCATGAGTTAGGCCTGGTCGTTCTGATGGATATCGTTCATAGGTAGTGAAAGTTTTCATGATAGCAAACAATCAGATCCACCTTTTGGTCTTTCACAAGTCATTTAATATTGCGATTCTCTAACTTGTGCAGCCATGCTTCAAAAAATACATTGGATGGACTGAACATGTTTGATGGAACTGATGCTCACTATTTCCACTCTGGACCTCGGGGTTACCATTGGATGTGGGACTCACGTCTTTTCAATTATGGGAGCTGGGAAGTATGTAACTTTGTAAATTTTAATCAAAATATTGCGAACAGCCAACTTCCTTGAGCACTATTAATTCCAACTCCTTTTCTTACAGGTATTACGATATCTCCTTTCAAATGCACGGTGGTGGCTAGAAGAATACAAGTTTGATGGATTTAGATTTGATGGTGTTACCTCAATGATGTATACTCATCATGGACTCTCGGTACTTCAAACTTTTCTACAATGGATGGCTTTGCTAAAATGCATTTTTATTTGTTTTTCCCATCTTCCTTTCCAATTTTGTGTTAGGTTTTACGCATGTCTTGCATCGGTCTGTTGACCTTCTATTTTTTTTGTGTTTTAAATAGGTTGGATTTACTGGGAATTACACTGAGTACTTTGGATTGGAAACTGATGTGGATGCTGTGACTTATCTGATGCTGGTGAATGATATGATTCATGGGCTCTACCCTGAAGCAATTACCGTTGGTGAAGATGTAAGTTTTCTGAATGTCTTCTTTATTACCACCGATCTGACATAATGTTTGAATAAAGTACCATAATCTAAGATAAGCCCTGACAAGACAAGTTAAGATATCACTGTACACCATTTTTTTGCTCCATATCTTTCCTAGTTCCCATATCACCCTCACGCCCGAAAAAAGGTTAAAAAACTTACCACGCTAACATACTAACTGGATAATCTGCTATCTTCTTACTCTCTCAGTGAGACCCTCTTACATAAAAACAGTTACCTGATGAATTCTGGAAAATGAAAAGGTGCTCTACAGAGCCATAAGGGATACACATATGGGTTTATCATATTAATGATAGTCCAATGCAGAAGATTAACCAAATCAATGTCAACTAACAAATGAAAGGTTGTCTATATTTTTGGTGCTGCCTATTTCTGTGATATATGCTTATAAAATCGTTTCGTTTCAGGTTAGTGGTATGCCAACATTTTGTATTCCTGTCCAAGATGGTGGCGTTGGATTTGACTACCGTTTACACATGGCCATAGCTGATAAGTGGATAGAAATTCTCAAGTGAGTTTCTTTCTGCTTTCTTGCTGCATTTTCTTTTAAGTTGCAACCTGCTTTAATGATTGGTGAAATGAGTCCGTCTTACTCTCCACCATGTTATGCGGTGAAGGAAGAGAGATGAAGACTGGCAAATGGGCGACATCGTTTACACACTTACCAACAGAAGGTGGTCAGAGAAGTGTATTTCTTATGCTGAAAGTCATGATCAAGCTCTTGTTGGTGATAAAACAATTGCCTTCTGGTTAATGGACAAGGTATTAGATTAGACGCCATTATACTTCTCTATATTCATTAAATCAAACTTTACAAGTTATGTGGATAATGTTTGTTCGGTTCCAGGATATGTATGATTTCATGGCAGTAGATAGACCATCAACCCCTCTTATCGATAGAGGAATAGCTTTGCATAAAATGATTAGACTTATAACTATGGGATTAGGCGGTGAAGGGTACTTAAATTTTATGGGTAACGAATTTGGACATCCAGGTACTGTATCATTTAAGTTCTTTTTGTTTAGTTTTGTACAAAATTGGTTTGAGAGTACATTTCTTCATCTTCTCCTGCGATTTTCAGAATGGATCGATTTTCCCAGAGGCGAGCAGCGTCTTTCTGATGGGAGCGTGATTCCTGGCAACAATTTCAGTTATGACAAATGCCGGCGCAGATTTGATCTTGTAAGTACTTACAATCTGGCTAAGTACAACATAACTCAAGATTAATGCTTTGCTGTGTTCTGATTCAGAAAAGTTCATATATAGGGGGATGCAGATTATCTCAGATACCGAGGACTGCAAGAATTTGATCAGGCAATGCAACATCTTGAAGAGAAATACGGTGTAAGTCTCCAAGATATAATCTTTGTAGATCATCTCAATCACCCAGTAGCTTTATTCTGATTTTACATTTGAGCAGTTTATGACTTCGGAGCATCAATTCATATCACGAAAAGACGAAGGAGACAGAGTAATCATATTCGAAAGAGGTGATCTCGTCTTCGTCTTCAACTTCCACTGGACCAGCAGCTACTTTGATTACCGCATTGGTTGCTCTAAGCCAGGCAAATATAAGGTATTCACATCCAACTCTTCTTTTGAAACAATTAGGACCTGGACATTGGTTGAAGATAGAATCCAATATCCCTTACTACTTTTCGACATTCCAGATAGTATTGGACTCGGACGATCCTCTGTTTGGTGGATTCGGAAGGCTCGATCGCAAAGCAGAATATTTCACATATGTAAGAAAAAACAAAACCATTCGAGTCAAAATTTACATTCATTGTGACTTCCAATCTTGACCAATCATGCCAATGCAGGATGGCTTATACGATGGACGACCCTGCTCGTTCATGGTCTATGCACCGTGTAGAACCGCCGTGGTTTATGCTTTAGCAAACCACGATTAGGACTTTCAGACTTTGGATCCAAAAATCGCAAATCATAGTCAGAGAATGGAAAGTCTGAAAAATGTGTTTACTTATTAGACTGAAATGATGTGAACAAGTCACCGAGAATGTAAAGTTGGTAACGAAAATATCTGAAATATTAAACCGGAAATGTAGCACTTGATTAATTAAGCAAGCCAATTACATAATCAGGAATAAACCGGTCATGGACGGTCAACGACTCAACGGCTTGTGGTTGGCCATGGAATTGGTTAATGAAAAGTTTGAAATCTCAGTTTTTTTGTCGAATCTAACGTTTTTTTATCTTTCGTAGCTAAATCGAGCTGGTTATGTATTTAAAAATGATTTTCAGTATGTATTTTTATTTATTATTCTACGTGATTATATGGAAATTAATTTAACTTCTGAAATCTCTAACGATAAATTAATAGGATCCAAAATTTGCTTAGTTTTTACACTGTTTGGTAAATTTAGTATACAAGTTGACTACAATCTTAATGCTAATTTAAATCTCTAACCAAAAAAATCTTTTAAAAAAATTAACCTTAAATATTAAACTATATAACGATCCAAAAACAAATTGAACTTATGAAATCTCTAACAATCAAATGACATGATCCAAAATTCGATTAGTTTTCACACCATTTTGTAAATTTAATATCCAAGTTTACCATATAATTTTAAAACTTCTTTAGCAATGTGACAATAAAAAATTCAAAACTTTTTTGAAAAAATTTAACCTTAATATTAAATTAACATCACCATGCGAAAACAATTTGAACTTGTGAAATAACGATCAAATGACAGAATCCAAAATTCAGTTAGTTTTCACATCGTTTGTAAATTTAGTATTCAAGTTTTGTTTAGTTTTAAACTTAATAAAATTGAAAAACTGAAAACAAAAAAAAATTTGAATGCAAAATTATTTTGAAATTCCAAAATCCGTGAAAAACAAAAATCAAAACTTTAAAATCATTTTTCACTCAGACAATTCTCTTATTTTTTGATGGGCTGGAATTTCTTTTATTTTGGGCCCAAAATATTTGGATCGTATGGGCATTGCGTTTGTACAGTCGCAACACCATTCTCGGAGGAACACACAACACAACAGAACATAACAGACACCTCCACCGCTACGAAGAAAAGCCGAAGCAGAGATCGCACACATTTACAACCTGAGAAGATTAACAAACTGAGTTAGGGAATCTGGAACTTTTCTTCTAGTGTGACAAAACTCAAAACTTTGAGCAATATATAATTAGGATTCAAAACGAGGAAACCACCTTAATGATACAAGAAACAGAGGCGAGAAAAAATAGCTTTTGAGATCAGAGTTGGCGCATGTTGCTTTGAGAACAGAGCCTACACTTTCGCTTTCTTATCGTCAGCTCCAAAAACGAAAAACCGATTCTTTTGTGGAACACACTGATCAATTAGTTTTACTTGACTTAAAGAGGCACGAACTGATCTAAGTAAGAAGAAGGAGAAGAGAGAGTTAACAAAAGATCCTTCTTCTTCTGATAAGAGAGAGAGAGAGAGAGAGAGAGAGCGGGAAAATAAATCTGCGATCGATGGGTCGTCGTCTCTCTCTCTCTCTGAGTTTTATATAACCGCGTCTAATCGTAATAAAAAGAAAATGGAAAACTTTGCATATATACCGGTATAAATTGAATTGGTTTGGGATGAATAGTTCCGGTTTAAATTGATTTGGTTAAGAATAGTTCCGGTTTAGAAAATCACGCTCCTTTTGCTTCCAATTATTAATTACTATTAGGATTAAGAATCCAACGGTCATCGTAGAGAGCGAATCAGATAAACGGCTAAAAAGGCAAATTCTCTGGAAGAAAGAAAGAAGAAGAAGAAAGATGCAGCCGACAGAGACGTCGCAGCCGGCGCCGGCGGATCAAGGCCGTCGGCTTAAGGATCAGTTATCGGAGAGTATGAGTTTCAGTAGCCAAATGAAGAAGGAAGACGATGAGTTGTCGATGAAAGCTTTGTCGGCGTTCAAGGCTAAAGAAGAGGAGATCGAGAAGAAGAAGATGGAGATCAGAGAAAGAGTTCAAGCTCAGCTTGGTCGTGTTGAAGATGAATCTAAGCGTCTCGCTATGATTCGCGAGGTTTGATTTTTTTTGGTGTGCTTCACGATTTCGTTTTTTTTGGGTTGCTTTAAAGTTTCATTTTAGTGTAGATTTGATCAAGTTCTTATGAGCTTAGAGAGTCTAAAAAGGGAGAAGATTCAAACCTCGTTTTCGGATTTAGTAGTTGAATGTTCTAAAATTAGAAAGCTGGATTTGGTCTGTTTTTAGGGTTTTTTTTCAACTTTTATGTTCTAGATTTGTGTTTTGAGCATAATTTGTGTTCTGAAGTTGAAGATGAGCTCTGTGTCATGATCTGGGAAAAGAAGAAGCTATGGATCAAGCTCTAAAACTTGATTGTGGTTGATGTATGTTTGGTGAGTTTAAACTTTGAAGCTTTGATGGTTAAATGCACACAGGAACTTGAAGGTTTTGCTGATCCCATGAGGAAGGAAGTTACTATGGTGCGGAAGAAGATTGATTCTCTCGATAAAGAATTAAAGCCTTTAGGGAATACAGTTCAGAAAAAGGTTTGGGTTTTTGTGTTGAGAATTATAATGCTTCTTATAAGGTTGTAACTAAGCACTGTGTTTCGAGATAAATTGCTTCATATCGATGATGAAGATATATGTAGATCGGACCAATTTTGTACCTCACAAATTATACCGACTTGATACTCAATATTTTTCAGAATAAGTTCAGGATTCTTAGGATGCTAAGCTGTTTTTATTTTCATAATGTGCAGGAAACAGAGTACAAGGATGCTCTTGAAGCATTCAATGAAAAGAACAAGGAGAAGGTGGAGCTGATCACCAAGCTACAGGAGGTTAGTTCAATATGATCTCACTTCTCTCTACTTCTTCCAAGTAAAATCATGGGTCGTGTTTGAATGAACGTTATAGCTGGTCTGATCATGCCACATGTATCTGGATGGTCTGCGTTTGCTCCAACAAATTGGTGTATTGTCTATCAAACTAATGGGATTGGGTTTTAGCTGTTTTACGAATTTTCCCGTTACATTCCTTTAGAACCTTACAAAAGTGGGTAAAGACATCGGGCCCGTAGTTTTGTTCCAAAAAAAGACTCCCATTGCAATAGGGGATCGTGATCTAACAGGTTTTGGAATCTAATTTCTAAGTTTGCCATTTTCAATAGTTGAATTCTTGATTCTAAAACGGTTACACATTTGAAAAGTGAAATCAGTATAGAGACTCTGGATCAGGACTCTCCATGTTTGGGTGCTTTGCATTGTATATTTGCAATTAGTTTCTCCAAACTAGATCCAACACATGATCTTAGCACCTCTTTTGCGCAAGTGAGACACCCAAACGGACAATCATGCGTTTTTGCATATCGTGTCTGTAATTGCACTATATGCTGTTATTTCCATTTAAACACTTGTATTATGTGATGAACCCGCTATATGGAAAGTGTTGTTTATATTCACTTTGATCGTCTTCTTGTGACGGGTTTGAGACAGACTTAACGGGGTTTTGGTTTTGATGAATGCGTGCAGTTGGAGGGAGAAAGCGAGAAACTGAGGTTAAAGAAGCTGGAGGAGCTAAGCAAGAACATTGATCTAACCAAACCTTAGTGTTGGACGAGCAGTCTCTGGGATTGGGCTATTTTCATTGTTCTTTTATCATTCTAGTAGTATAATATATAAAATAAAATAAATAGTAAGATATGGTTTTGAACTAGATGTTGCAAAGAAAATGTAACTAAGTTACGATGGCACTACATTATCGACGTGATTGGCAGAATTGTAATAATAATGTAAAGAAACTATGTTTGTTCCGGGGCATTTTGATAAATGATTATATCATGAACCATTTCATATTTCTCTAATTATATGTTTAAGACCACATTGATAATCTTGACTTGGGAATTTGAGCTGTAAATGTAAAATCAAACTGATGAGTTTTCTAGGATCAAGTTAATAGTGAACATACACATATACTAGGATCAATTTAAGAGAGTAATGCATTTGATATAATGCTTGTTAATATACGAATACGAGAGTAGTGTATAACATTATCTTATGTATCCCTATTAGTTAGATTTATAACATATGAAATTATGAATACTTTATGCTAGAAACTTTAAAATATATATATATATATATATATATATATATATATATATTCCGTATTTCCTTCTAATTATGTGATTATAATGTGTTACCAATCAGTATCAATTTGCAGACGAATCTTTAACTACCAAAAATGTCTGATAAACCCAATATTATGTGTCTTTTTGTAAAAATATGAAGTGCTATACATATGGATTTACTTTAGACCAATTTTTCTTATGAAAATAAAATAGAATCCAAAGGAAAATGGAATAATCAAACGTTTGGTTTGGTGGAATTATCAACGATGTTTCCTTTGTATGAGCATCTCTCACTTTATTATATTGAAAGTGAATGCATCTACAATAATTAATCATACTTGGCACATCTACAATGTTCCAAGTTTTAAACCTATCCATTAGGAGATGTCTCTGTCTCTCTTTATATGTGTAGATATATACACATAAGTAACGCATTTTTTTGTTGCTTTCGAATAATTTTTCTCAGAATAGATACTCATCATATTCCTCTATATATTTCTGTAAATCTTATGTGATGCTTTATCTTATTTTGTATGATCCTTTTGCAGAAATTAATCATATATAGGTATTGTCACCGTCTTTTATTCGAAACAAAATTCTGTGTAAATTTATAATGTGTGTCAGTGTGTGTGTGTTCGAAAAGGTGACATGTTCGGTGCCGCCGTGCCGCAATAGTTCGTAATTTCGTATATGTTAAAACATTGTATATGTTTCTTTTTTTAATCGATAACATTTTAATTTTATTGTGAATTCAATATATTTTCTTATAACGAGATGTGCGTGAATGAGTGTAAAAGATAAATGTACCGGTCGTGCATAAGCATGGAGGAAAGCTACAAATCGAGCGACAGGATCCAAGTTTAAGATACATACGGAGACATATTGTCTCACAATAAGTCAAAGCCACTAACTTTTTAATTGGACCAATATTTTTGTTTCAATAATTCATATGTATCTAATAAATAGGTTGGTATATAAATTTTAGCTATTATTGTATCCTCTACATAAATTGTATTGGGACATGCTTATTTCACTCTGCCCATATCTCTTCAGTATCTCTCATCGGTTCACATGAATAGCCGTATACGTACAAATACTGCAATTGATAAATAATACTACACGTCTACGTATATATTAGTATAGTTTTCTTGTCTGTTTCCTGATTTTCTTCATTTAAAAACAATAAAGCATTTCAATGTCTTCTTCCTTGGAAGCTTCTCAAATAAAAATAAAATTGCAAACTCTTGCAAAGATTAACAAATTAATGAAACGCGCATGCAAATAATTAAGGTTTTTTTTAATATTCGCCGGTTAAATCATCAACTAATAAACATGTGGTCTATAATGTAAAATACGAAATTACGTGGACATCTCTATACTATACGTTACACATTACATACAAAGAACCTTTATTTTCTGAAATGCAACCTTTGTAAAGAAAAGAGGTTACATTTATGCTAATTGTAAAATTTGGTACCTTGCTCATATCTCAAATTCAGTGTCAAGTATTTTTCTTTCGTTTTGGTTATATAAATTAACGTTGCATTACAGAATAGATATTTGTAGAGGTTTATTTTTCGTCGCCTATATCCCATATTTTAATCGAATGGTAACAAATCACACAATATAGGCTTATTGAAACGAACAAAAACACAAATAAATTGTGGAGAAAAGAGACATAAACGCGAAAAAAGAATCCAATGAGGGAAACGGTCACGTCACCGAACCGCGAGTCGTGGACGCCCATAACAAGCGGCTGAACAAAACGCCAACCTTATTTGACACGTGGCAGTATGTGGTAAAACACACGTGTGTCTGGACGCACACGAAGCTTGTCCTTATAGTTTTATTATGTGACGGTGCTCACAACCCAAGAGAGTGAAAAAACCAAAAATAAAATATTGGACCCCATTTTGATTTTCTAATATTCATGAATCGATGTTATTGTCTCCTCATGTCTTATAAGTACTAATATACCTTTTAATCAATTACTTTACTTTATGACAAACTGTCCTTATATATAACTAACTTCAAATTTAACATTCTTTAAGAAATTGGATAGTACAACACCGTAAGAAAAGAATAATTAGATTTTACCACGCATCAAAATATTTTTCATAGTCTGTGAACGTGAGTCATTTCACTGATTTTTATTATTCTTCTTTGGTAAAGCTGATTTTTCAGTCGCTTTATATCAAACGTCATGCGGATTGGGTTTTACTTACCCGGTCCATCCATAACAAAAATACGACTAATTAAATTAATCTTGTGATTAGACTAATAATTGAGAACCCAAAGTATCATACGAAAATAAAATTACGTTGGACAAAGAATAACAATATAAAATTGGGTATGTCCTAAGTTTGTCTTGATATATGAAAACAAGAAGAATATTGAGAAACTACTTACCAAACACCAACCACTAGAAGCGCCAACCTTTACCTAAATACAAAGGTGATTAATTTGATACTTTTTTTTTTTTTGAGATAGACTTAACATCTATTAATTATATTCATTGTTTTCCTTTGAGATGTTGTCGGGATTTTACTATATGACTTCTCCACCGAACCTTACTTAATAGGGTCGTGTAATTACAATCCATAGTTCCCTACCACTCCGATCATTTCACATAATATATTTTATATTAAAATATAAATATCTAGGCATTTTTAGTCTACTTGTATACATAAATAGAACAGTATCACAGGGAATGTACATATTTATATATACAGTATTTTCAAACAATTTTGTGTTTGAGTTGCCTAACATTTACAATTAATCAGGTAGCATATAATCGATTATGCTTTTTACTCTGCTTTTAACTTTACAATTTGTCTCTTAGCTCATAGTTTCTTGTGGCCATAGCATCCAACGATTTATGTGAAAATATGTTCCGGAACGGAAATTTTCATCCGGTGAAATAGTTGTAGTCCTCTCGAAGTGTCATTACGTAACCATAAACTAACAATTTTGGATCTTGTTTATTATAGAGTATAAGTTTTCTTATTTCGCTTTTATTGTAAATTGTAATAATTGTATCATTTTTATTGCATTTATACAAACTGTTTACAAACTCTGGTATAATTAATGATAAGTTGCTTTCTAGTAAAGTGTCCCAATCATAGAACTGTCTTTTTCTATGCCAGTTAAGCACAATAATTAGGTTTTTTTAGTTAAATAAATTTAATAGGAATGTTTCTGTATATCTTATGTAAATGTAATTTAACATACTAATTAATCTACCTTTTTTGGTGTAGCCAAACATACATTTATATATATAATGTTTTTCCCATACTCACTAATCATTTCAAGTTTGATTATCATATCCCCTAAAAAAAAGGTTTGTGATCGTGACCCAATCTAAAAGTTGATCATCACGCCAATAAAGATATAGTGGCTGTTCGAAACATTTTTATGTTTTTCGTATGTTAATCATATAAAGTAATTGACGTTAACATTTCTTGAACACTCCCAATTCACTGTCATGGACCATATTTTACCTTCCATCTTTAACAAAAAATATACATACAAGCACGCGATTGGTCCATGTAATCACTAAATAGTAAACTCATGTGATGACACAAAAACACTAAATCACTAAGTCCCGATCAATAATAAGATTCTCACATCATTCGTAACAATTATCATGGAAACGAGGATTTGATCCATTCCCATCCACAGTTAAAAAAAAAAGCCAAATTATATGTATACATCATTTCAATTCTAATAATTAATAGTCTTCTACGGTACGTACGTAAATATCATATGTTAAATGTTAGAACCTAATTGGTAATAATCATGTTATAATTTATAGTCTTATTTTGTTGAATGTATAGACATATTAAAACATTGTAAGAAAACTAGAAAATTGTTATTTTTTAATTAATATTCAACATATTAAAATAATTGATTATAGAAAATATACATACTACTTCCGTATCATCATAAGTGTCATTGTTGATACAATTTTTGTTTCACTAAAAGTCTGGTTATGTACTTTTAATGCAAAATTTGAATGACGTCAACAAAAAAAAACCTAGTTATATTCCTGTTATATCGGTAAAACAAATCTGCATATTTAAACAATTATAAGTGGACCATTTGATAACCTATACGTATATTAATTTGGGAATAGTTATAAAAAAGAATTACAACCTCACTTTTTTGGGGTGGCTGTATCCATTTGATAACCTATATGAATATTAATTAGGAATCTTTTTTGAAGAAAAGATCATTAATTTCCATCATTATCCACAACATCTTTGGTTTTTGCTAATAATTTTTTAATAACCAAAGTATTTTTGACCAGAATACTGCTATCAGAGAATATGTAAAAAAATCAAATGTTTTATTATTTAAGACGTGTAAACTGTTTAAAGTAATAATTAAAATTACAACGAGGATCTTCTAAGTTTTATTATCTGGACCCATGAAACAAATCTGAAACTACTATAACAATGAAGTGATAGGTTTTTTCTGATTATATTTAAACTACGAAATTTAATTCCTGCCTAGGATTCTCTCAGGCGCTTGTAATAGTTTTATTGTTTATGGAATGGGAATTCGCTTATCTCAGATTATAATTTCTTGGGTAATTAAACGTGTTTATTGTCACAATTTTATTTTAAGCGAATCTAAAAGACCATTATGAAAAGCTGGACCATTTCACGCAAACCCAATGGCTCCATACAGTAAAATCTTAACCCTAAAAAAGAATTTTAACTTTAGAATATACGCAATGTCTCGATTTAGATATGCAAGAAAAATATTTAACTGCAGAAAATTTGAATGCCAATATTTTTTTTTTTTAATGTTTTCTGCTATGAAATTTACGGAACATTATAAAGAGAACAAAAAATGATTCTACAAAGCTGTTTGATTGGACAATTGTAAAATTACATAATGATTTTGCTATTGCGTTATTCCATTCCAAGATTGTGATCAATCAAAACATGAAAGTATCGATTATTATCTGTTTTTTTTTTTTTTTTTAAACCATTCTTACTCCAAAAAAAAAGATATCTTTTTGAAATACATCAACCTAACCTACACGACTTTCAATTTGAAAAAATCATCCAAATAAATTCGATTTTATTAGAGAAGCCCCACCCCCACCACTAGGTAGAAGCAGAAAGTGATTGAAGGAAATAAAGGAAGGCACGCGTTGCTCTGACCTTAATATATATCTGGGAACTATATAAGGAAATAACTGTAACTTACTTTATTAAAATTACCATTCTCAGAAACACAATCATAATTACTTCTTTTCAAAAGACAGAAGTTACAAAAAGGTTTGTTTATTTTAAATTAAAGTTGATGTGTATGTGGAGTAACCAATCAAATGAAAATATGAAAGCTATAAAATGTATCGTACTGTGTCCTTTTTTCTGGCCAATCTCTACGCACGAGTAGCACTGTAAACCCGATTTTTTTTTTTTTCTCTTTTTCTGTTTCGTTTCGAATTGTAAATTTTGAATTCCTCTTGCAGCAAATTGTTGTGTGTGTATATATGATGCTATGGTTCTTCTCATTTATCAAGAAGTTCAATTATCTGATCTGATCCATACATTTTTTGGACTACAGACTAAAACATACTAACTATTTCATTTTCTATTAAAGTTCATCTATATGTAACGTTAAACTAATATTTATTTTAACTAATACGATAAAGAGTTTACATCGATTTAGAAAGGATAACGTTTATATATTTGCAATATATAGACATATTAAATTTAATATTTAATATGGTTATACTTTGCATCTTATTTTAGAAAAAAAAACTAACTATACTCAATCTAATAATTAGCGGAATTGGATCATCCACATCCACATAATATGCAAAAATGGAACTTAATATGTTTGATATAAATTACAGTGATGGTGCTTTGTAAGATATCGTCCAACATATTTTTTTGTTCTTAAAGCAATTGTTTGATAATCCATCTTAAAGCTGCTCATAAAATTATCCCTCCAAAAAATTAGATCCAAGTTAGTGACCAGATCATAAACAACAGTCTACTTTCATTAATTGATGTGAAGTCTATGTATTTCACTATCATCTTAATTTGCAAATCTCTTAGACTAATCACATGATTAACTTGAATACAATTTATTTGATGAAATAAAAACGACTAAAATTATTTTAAAGATGATAATTAATAGAGTGGTTAGAAAGGAGTCGTCAAAAAAGTGGATGCAGTCAAAATCCAGTTCCTACAATAAATTGGGCATGCGTGTTTCTCTCTTTTGTCGTTTTCTATTCATTTTTCTCACGAGTTTATTTTGATTAAACCCTATTTATTTATCTTTTTACTCCTTCACCTCTCTTTGAGATCGTCAACGCTTTTGTCCTTTGGAGGAAAAAGAATAGTTTCACGTAAATGTGAAAAATGAAAACAACTATTCGATGCTATTATTGAAATAAGCGCTCGTTAGGATTTTTTTGTGCTTTTCTACTTCTGTAAAATACATGGAGATGATATATATAAATAGGAAACCCTTGACTCACCGAAATTTAAATAAGAGAATGACGTTGAGATAATACTAGTAAAAACAACTAGAGACTCGATAAGTTGAGGGCATGGAAATAATATTTTTTCCTATATTCTTTGAAGTGTTATCTTAGCCATTTTTGTTTGTTTCCTCTAAAATGATGTTTCACATTTTCAATGTTTGATTTATGTTGTTTCTCTCATTACTTTTATAATAGATGATTAATTTTTGTTGTTGTACTAATAATTAATTTAAAATAAGGTTATATTAGACATTATGCAATTTTCCTTAATATGTGTATTAAGTAAAAAATCATTAACATGAAACATAGAAGTATTAACAAAGAGCAATTAACTATCAAGGGGACCAAACAATTAAATAAATATATATTTTTTGTTCCCTTTCAAAATTGGCAATAACATTGAATTTTAATATATTTTCTATTTTGTTGGTGTGCTCTTAAATCACCCATTGTTACATTGAGGTTGCCTACTGAATTTTAAAACATTTTCTATTTTGTTGGTGTGTCCTTAAATCACCCATTACACAACAAACAAAAAAATAGACTAACCAAAAAATTAATTTTATAATTATTTATGTTTCTTCCTACCTACAACTATTTACTTAGCCCCTTGCCTCGATCTTTTAAACCATCCACATTTTTGAATCACTATCAACATCTCTCTCTCTCTCTCTCTTCTCTTCTCTTCTCTTCTCTCTATCTGAGTCAAGAAACTTTAACTTCAATTACAAACTAAAAAAATTGAAACTTTTAAATAAACTCACGAGAAAGTACTGTTCTTTCTTGTACTCTGTTTCTTGTTGTTCTTGTTGGATTTTGATACAATGGCGTCTCAGAGACATTTAAAAGATCTTCTAGAAGAAGATCAAGAGCCGTTTCAGCTTCAAAGTTACATCTCAGACCGACGTTGCCAAATCAATGCTCATGTAACGCATTTACAGGTCAAGAAACGCAGACCCATCTCTCAAAACACAGGAGGACTTCCCTCGCGTTTCTGCCGCAACGCTTGTTTCTTCTCTCTCCGTGAATCTCCCGACCCGAGGAAGTCTCCACTCTTCGAACTCAAGTCACCGAATCGTAACCAAAACACGATTTTCGTCAATATACCTGCGAGAACCGCTTCGATACTACTAGAAGCTGCTGTTAGGATACAGAAACAGAGTTCAGAAGGGTCTAAAACAAGAACGCGAAACGCAGGAAACGCGTTTGGGATATTTGGTTCTGTTTTAAAAAAGCTAACGCACCGGAAGAAACGCGAAATCAACAACGGTAAAGACGGCGGTCGCGTCTCTTCTTCGGTGAAAGATATGTTGAGATGGGAATCTCCGGTTGTTCGTAAAATAGTCACAAGAAAATCCAAACGCAAAGAAGAAGAAGAAAACGCTTCACAAACGCAGAAAATCGCGTCTGAAACGCAGTTCTCACGGAGGTCAAGTAGTAGTGGTGTTTGGTCAGAGAGTGTTACAAACGGAGAGAGATCTTGGGACGTTGATTTCGAAACGTCGATTAGCTCTAGCAGCAGATCCAACGGTTCAGATGAGTTTGCGATGATGATGAACGGTCAAGATTTATCAGAAGATAAACGTTTTTGTGAAAGCCCGTTTCATTTTGTTCTACAAACAATGCCTTCAAACGGCGGTTTCAGAACGCCGAATTTCTCATCACCTGCGGCTTCTCCACGCCACGATTGTCAAGAGGTTTGTCTCTTTCTACAATCATAATAATTAAATAATGATTACATTATTGATCATATTCGTTAGTTAGGAAAAGAAAAACTGCGAATAATTGATGTACATAATAATAATTTACTAATCATTAAACTCAATGTTTATTAGATTTGAAAATACAAAATATGTTGTTTATTAGATTTGAAAATACAATATATGTAATTAGATATTTGCTAAAAATTGGTATAGAAGTTTAAGTAATGAGTTAGTTTGACTCGTTTGAATTAGTGGCAAAGTAAGAATGATAATTGAAAATGACAAAAATACCCCGCAACTCATCACTTGGCTCAGTGGCTGGCTCTTTTCTAAGGTGTAAAAACAGTGGAAGACAAATGTATTTTTCGTCTTTTCGAAAATTAACTCAGCCTTTTGTGTTGTTGAAAACAAAGTTGATCTCTGTCTCTGACATGCAAATCTCTCTTTCTTGTTTTTGTGTGTTTTGGTTTTTGTCTACCAAAATTATTTAGCAATAGAGTCCAAGAGTTTGTCTCTGTCTGTGTATTTCCATCAATCAAAAACAATCAGTCGAATTAGCATATAGTCTGAAGTTAATTATTCGATCTAAAGTACTCAATTTTGTATAAAACAGATGAACAAAGAGAGTTATGAAGTAGAAAAGCTAAAGAAACTAGAAATGGCGGAAGAAGAAGAAGAGGAAGATAAAGAACAGAGCAGCCCAGTTTCAGTTTTGGACCCTCCATTTCAGGACGATGACGAAGACATTCACATGGATGACAATAACATCCCTTCCAGCTTCAGTTCTGTACAAAGTACGTTTTCGAACCACTCTTTTGTCTCAAATTTTCAGCTTTTCATTTAATTCCATCTTGCCCAACTATTGATTCCTCTTAAATGGTTATAAAACTGTTGTACGGATTATATGATTTCAAAAAAAAACAGTAACATGTTCGCACGAATAGTGTTTGTTATTATTGTCTCAGTGACGTTTACACGTTAGTGCACCACATAGTGTTTTGTTAAAGTGTCTCACTGACATTTTTGGGCGTATTTTTGGTTTTAAAATCTTGTGACTAATTCTATCAAATTTGGGAAAGTTCACATTTATTTTGTGTGTGTATGTCCTTTTTGTAAAATTGTTACATTTCCTATTCTCATATTTTGCAAATAAATTTGTAGTTTTAAGTTAGGGTTTTGTATGAAACTATAAACATAGGAAAACATTTATACGCCTTTTATTTCTAACAAGTTGGATCATTTACTAATGTTTGGATCTCGATTTACAGAAGCAAAACATCTGCTTCTACAAAAGCTTTGTAGATTCGAGCAACTTGCGGGTTTGGATCCCATGGAACTCGAGAAAAGAATGTCAGAGCAAGAGAACGTGGAGGAGGAGGAGGAAGAAGAAGAAGAAGAAGAAGAAGAGGTGAAAAGGCATTATCATTGTGAGATTATAACTCAAAAAGTTCTTAAAACGTACTTTCAAGAGTTGAATGAAGTTCCCGAAGGCATAGAAGCATTGATCTCAGACCTTGCAGCAGAGGAATTACAAAGCGACATCGACGGTGAAGCTGAAGCGGACATTGTAGCCAATAGGGTATGTGAAAGATTGAGATCTTGGAGAGATGTGGAGTCAAACACAATCGATATGATGGTCGAACATGATTTCAGAACAGAGAGTTTGGGATTATGGAGATCAAAGAACGACGCAGAAGTGGCAGAGACGGTTTTGGATATCGAGTTTGAGATTTTCGAGGATTTGGTTGAAGAATTATCAGAAGACATTGGCGGAAATCGATGATCGATATCAGACGATTTAATATTCGGGTAGATTGTGTCGCAAGTAATGACAACTAACGTGCGTTGTTTAGATGGATGGTGGGTGTATGTAAAAGTTTTGGTTGATGAGAGATTTTGTGCAACTCCTTATGAGAACTGAGAAATTCATAGGATCAGTAAAGTTCTCTAAACTCTCGAGTTGGGTCGAGGTTCTCTCTGATTCAGTAGTTGTAGCTGACAATTAGAGAAAATTTGGATACAAATCGAATTGTATTTCACATGCATTATTAGTTCTAACTAATGGTAAGTGGGTGCAAAGCAAATCCGTTATGAGCCGAAGAAATTCCATTGGACTTTTTGGCCCACAAGGCCTAAGAGCTTACGTTTTATGTTATTTTACTTCCTTGTACCCAAAAATCACAAAGAAATGTATAAGGGGGAAAAAATCATTTTTTTGTAGACAAAAAAAATGCAAAAAAAAAAAAAACCACTTTATTGATTGAGCCAATACCCAATGATATTAGTATTATTACATAATATTTTTCCATGACAGGAATTTCAGATCGATCCTGGTCCAAAGTAATTCTTGTGGTCCATTGTTGTCAGCTTAAAAACTCCAACTAATTTAAATCATAATTGTCAAGCACGTGGATCTTTCACTAGATTAACACAATTTTATTATTACACGAAACAAAACTCGGATACAAATCTACAGTAGGAGTGATGAAATTTTAGTTTCGCATAAGAAACTGATTTCCACTAATTCGTCTTAAGAAAAATCGAATGCAAATATAAAATGTTAATGTAGTACATAAGAACTGGAATTGGTTTAAAGAATTTTTTGTAGGGAACATAAGGAAAATATCTCTCTTTTTTTTTTTTTTGTATGTTTCATGATTCGCACTTGTTCTGTGATATTTTCCCCTTCCAGGCATAGAGAGAAGATGTCTTTATTAATCTTTCTAAAATTTAATATAATTAATTAGTCAAAAGGTGTCTTTAATCAACTATAGTTCTCATGTTTAAATACTACATAATCTTTTTGAAAAAGACATCTCCACTATTATTTTCCTCTTGCGTCGTTGACACCTCGGTTAACGTTTCCCTTTTCCAGGATAAAAATTCAAACAATCGAGTTCAAAGAATCGAGTTTCCACTTCAAGGACAAAAGCGTAGTTTCATCAAAATTGTATTACGATGAAAATTTATAATATTCGTAAGATTTGAGAACACAAAAAAAACACGGTCATATTTAAAATGCATATAGTAAAATTTTGGTATACTGCATAAGCATATATATATATACTGCTCAACCGTTGCTATGTGATTGTAATTATGAAAAATAATAATTGGATAATACTAATAGAATAATTAGCGATGATGATAACCATTAGGGGTTATTAGTATTAAAGATTACCCGTGAATGGGGTCACGGTCTATCATTCCCCAACGGTCCCCCGTCACCACAGCAAAAACAAAAATATCTTTAATCTCTAATAATTAATCGACCAACCTTTGATACCATAAGCTCTTATTCCCAAGATTATCAGTAATTTTTTTTTTTACTAATATCAGCAGTCTCAAAATAATATATTTGCCTCCCTTTGTGTAGTTCTCTTAATTAGTACATCTTTTTGTCGTCTGTGGTATATATGCGGCTATGATATTTGGTGACAAAAAATGATAAAGTTTAGACATCAATCCAAATCTTTAATTTTTTTAAAAATATATACAAAGTATATCATTAATCAATATATACATATAATTTGTTTTAAATTCTCCATTTGATTTATTTGAAAAGTATATACAAAATAGAAATGATGTTTACATATAATGCTTTATAAGAATTAGATAGTGTATGTTCTATTGACAAATCTTGACAAGATCAATAAAAGGAAAAAATTTCAAAAAGGCAATGACAAAGAGGGGTATACTTTCTCAAATTTGTGTACATTACTGTTAAATTGAAATTCAAAAATTTTGGGACAGCTTTCTCCTTTTTTATTATTTCAACGTTTTACCTTTTGAAATCAGCACTACCCCTTTCCTACAGACTCATTTTTCCTGTCATATGGAGCTTCTCTACCTAATTCCCAAGGTTGATGTTAATGGCAGACCCTGTTTAATCTTCTTGATTTGTACATAAAAAACAAAAGAAAAAACTTATTTGATGACAAAAGTTCAAAGCAAGTTAAATCATATGGATATACGGATGTTTGAAATTTCACAGTTACATATTATTGGTAAACCAGTTTCTAATACACTACTAAGTGGGTTTTGGACTAAAAGGTGAGTTCGATTCCCATTTGCAGTTCAATATCTTTTTATTATTATAACTTGTGTCCATAACCAAATACAAAATATATTCTCACACAAAAAAGGCTGGCTATGATCACATTCATTTGTGAGAATCGTTGTTTCACATTAAGCAATACTGAAATTTACGCAAAATTAAAAACTTTTTTTTTCGAAAATATATTAGTAATCCCTATTGAGCTTGGCAAATTTAAAAACCTGTCTATTGTAATGCTCTGTTTTGTCAAATTAATGTGTGCACTGGACGTCTCTTTAGTCTTTACCTTATGTCTAACAACTATTTCTTAAATTATTTGATAAAAAGACAAAATTTACTCTGAAATCACACATATGATTTAAGAAAACACGATATGTGAGTAAGTACTACGGAAATAAAAATGACACGATTGGACCTATAAATCAGCATATCGAAGAACAATACAGATTGCTACAAAACAAATCATAAGTTTAGATACTATGTGCTGCCAAACTCAATATCCAATTTTTCATTTCAAATTTTCATCAATTTAGAAAGTGCTTGATAATCAACTAGAAACATACGTAACATAAATATAATATTATTTATAGACTATACTGGTTGGAAAGACATTAACATTTCGGGAATTATCTACTCACTGAGTGTGAAAGTATATATATCATTCAACTTGTGATACCAAATTGCGTATATAATCTATACTTTCAGGGTTCCCAAATGCATGCATCCGTCGTTTCAAACCTTCCATCAACATGGGCCTTCGCACTATATAACCTTTTTTTGCCCCCTTTCTTCCTTGATTTTTTTTCTTCTAATACGAAAAGGCAAAACTAAAATTAAGGAAAAAGCCTAAAATATCAAAATCCAGCTGGTGGGTGTGACCCCACATTCTTATCGACATCCATCAATGTACCCCTCTTATCAAACAAACATCGATTATAAGCCTATATAATTTGTATTCATCTTTCCAAAATTTGTAGTATTCCACTCGTATGATTCGATTATACGCTAATATATACAACATATGATTTAGACTTAAGTTTTTGTTTATATGTATAGATGTTCTACAGTACTTTCAAATGTAGTCCTACTTACTAACTACTCTCTATTTTATAAGATGTTTTGGGTGAATATGCGGAAATTAAAAAAAATTGTATAAATTGTTACTACATTTTTCTTTTCAAATAATTTTCACCAGTATATTAATGCTATAGAGATGACTATATAAGTTTAGATATTGATTAAAAATTTTAAAAATAAAATAATTAAAAACTACTAAAACATATTATAATACGAAAATAGAGTACTATTCAATTATAATGGGTGTGATCGGTATCATGTGTTATCATTGATCAACTCGAGTTATGGATGTAAGACATAGTTAATTCAAAAATGTTACAACCGCTAATAAAGAAAAAGAATTTAGTTGATTACAATTTTGAGTTATGTTTTGCTCTAAAACTCTTATATCAAAACTTACCTTAAAAAAAAGGAAAATTCAAGTATTGGTGATGTTATAAGATGCCTATGTAATGTAAAGTGTTATTTCTGTTTTCAGTACAATAACCCTTATACAAAACAAAATATAAATCAAAACCTTTCATCAAAAAATACACATATATGTAAATAATAAATCAAGGGAAATTTGGGGAAGAGCTGTCATAAGACTCATAACCGCGCCATGATTTATGACGTGTGCGACGAAGATGTAAGAGATTAGGCCATTCGATTGCTGCAGGCTGCAACACCTGATATGCGTATTTTATGGGGTATTTCCTGTAATTGATTCGTACACACACACACATATTGAGGTTAAATTTTACAAGTTCTCTAGAAAAATAAATAAAAACTATTAATATCTAATAGTTTGGCCTTTCTCGTAGTATCTTATATGCTTGTAATACATCGTTTTAGTTAGAGTCAGTATTCATTTAGAATCGTCTCGATAATTCTATTTAAAAATAACCAAAAAATATTATTAGTTTTTCATTATAATTAAAACCTATTTGAATGTAACAGAAAACAAAAATTGGTCTTCTAGTTCGTTTGAGTTCAGTTAGGTTATATTCGGGTTCAGTTTGGTATAGGAATGCGTTTATAAATTATTCCGGCTAGATTTTTATTCGGATACACAATTGAAAATCCTACTAAAACAAACGAAAGACTGATGACGCTACCAATTCCAGCATTAAATCTCTCTTCTCAAGATATTGAAGATTTTTTAGTTCTACAAAACTCCATTTGGCTTTACGTACGCAACAGCTTTTCGTGGCAGCTATCTCTAAAGGTAACTCACATATTGTATTTTTAAACAAGGAAAATAATATGTGTTAACTTTCTTCTTATACTTAAAAGTGTTCTTAATTATACTAGCAACCAATCTAAAATAAATAAAATAACTGTTAGAGAGCAGTATATGGTGGAAATTACAAAACACTGTGTCTGTACATATGAACACACGTATATAGATATGTGTACATTGCATGGATCGAACGTCTACCTACGTGAAAAGCAAGTCATCAGGTCTGACCACTCTGAGTTTCAGACACTCTCATTAATATTTTTCCTCTTTAATTATATATTTTCATTGGTTTTATGAGAGTTAAAATGCAGGAATTAGTTTTCTTCTCTTTTATTTTTTAATATATTTATTTATTTGTCGGGCTTAAGACAAAGACTGAGTGAGCAAGACTGAGATTCTTCTGTTCAGCATGTTTCCCTTATTAAGAACTCTCCTCTTCTCTTACAGTTACTATACACTGTCCATGATTTCATCACTCTCTACGTACTCTGCTTTTATTTCCATTTTTTTTTTTGTATTTCTGTAATATTAAGAATTGATTGAGCATCTCTCTTTCCACACCAGTTAACGCCTCGTTATATATATATCTTTAGGCAGTTGGAAAATAAAATGTGACTCTACATATATGTTGCTTTTGTTTGTCCTTTCTAAGAAATAATTACATCTTCACTTTAGCATTTCTTTTAAAATAAATCCGAATGATCATTACGTGTTTGTCGGCATCTAGCTACCTCATGTCAAATATTAATTAAGTAAAATTAACTACTGATTGTTTGGAAATAAAACCCCTCTATATTCATGATATTTTGTACCGTGGTCCACAACTTTCGTGAGAAGAATGTCTTTCAGTTTTAAAATTAAAAGTTTTAAACGATATGATTGCTGAGGAATATAATATACTGATTCATACACAACTATGGAAAGATAGATCTTGTTAACAAATTAAAGAGATAGATCTTCAATGATAGAACAAAAATATATTATATAAAACATATCATGGTTGAGGCAACTTTCCCTTTTTTAAATAAAAACCAAAGGTTGCTTTAAAGGAGATCATGACATTTTCATATAAAAGAAGAATCATAGCATATAATATAATCCCGATCGATGGCTATAATGTTGTAAATCTAAGAAATAACAACTCAGTATATTAAGTGAAGTTGATCGTAAGTAAGTCATATTTTGGATGTGTCTTTGATAAACTCGTGTTCAATAACTTTTTTGTTAAAAATTGTACCCTCATAGAAATCCTATACATTTTAATTTAATAAAGTACGAATTTATAATCAATGTAGGAATACTATGGTGATGTACGAATGAATAAAGGCCCTACTGTATACTATTATTATTGTTATATAATTTGAAACAATTATGGCATGCATGTGTCCATAACATCGACCCATCTTAGTAGAGTTCAGATTTTAGTCTCACTTTCGCGCAAAAGCATGCTACTTCGCCTCTAGCCGATGTGGAAATTATAGCCCACTTCTTGAGCACTTATCAACAAAGACATGTTATATATTGGTGACAGGTCGATGCGGTTAAAATATACCAAATTTAAGTTTTTTAGGGTTTGAAAGCATTGAATATAATTAATATAAATTGTTATAATACATACTCATTTTCCTATAGAGATAATTAATATGGATACATTCTTAAATTAGTGAAGGGGAAAAGAGGATCATTCAAACCCATGCATGTGTAATTATGGGAAAAATAAGTTTTTTTAAGTCCTCAAATTATAGTCGTAGCTAGTATCAAAGTCATATTATGGATCGGATGACAGTATGACACAAGTTCGAGAAATGTCATAAGTGTGTATGTAAATTAATACTAATTCGCAAAAAATAATTCAAGAGTATTATTATAAACTACACAACAATAATTGTTTGTGTTAGCTAAATATGAATTATTATCTGAAATAATAATAAATTTACACCACAGTTAAGAAATTTAATAGATTTTTTTAAAAAAGACAACTATTATCTGAATAACTATGATTTGAGTTTTATAATCAAATCATTTTTAGTAATTATTTCATTAATGTACTATCTAACTTCTATTCGGTTTAAATGTAATATATGATTATGTTGTGTGTTGTTGGAAAGTAAAAATTGCATAGAAATACCAAGATAGCAATCTTCTCTTTTGTTGTGGTTTGTTTGTATACTATTGTCCAACCCGATTGTGAAAAACTATTCCAATATCAAAATTGAGTTTTTTTATAAAAATAATTATATAGGTGAATTAGTTCTAGTTCTTAAATTAGAGATTCCTTAAAATCATAAGAAAAAAAGAGACGAAAAAGAGAAAGATAAGGTGTCAATTAATTTGGCGGTGTTGAAACAATAAATAGGTAGGTGACAAATGCAAACCCTAGCTACTTGTCTATTTGCTCCCAAGCCATGGAAGAAGCAATTATTTTTTCTATTTAAATAAAATTATAGAGATAGATATAGATAAACAAAACAAAGCAATCGAATAAAACGACACCGTTTTGGCGTGTCTCCTGAGGAACTGTTGAAGTCTCCCATCTCAAGTCAATAAAAGGTAAACTTTTTAGGGGTCCTCTAATAGACGGATATGAATGTGACACGTGTCTTAAGCTCGTCATTTTAATATAATAAAATCTTGTTCTTCTTTTTCTCATAATCTTGTTTCTTTCTTCATTAGTCCACTAATTTTTTTTCATAAAAAAGTTCTGATTCACTGGGTTACGACATGTGCAAAAAATTACAGTGGAATTTAGCAAAAACTTATAATATCAGAATCTAGCATAAAAGCAACAACGGGTAGCAATAACTATTTTATACGAAATTAAAAATTAATAATTCAGTGGAATAACTGATTTTCACTATTATTTTTATATATTTTTAAATTTCAATCAGATAACTTAATAGCTGATTGGTAGATACTTTAAAATTTTTAATATATTTAGAAAGACTTTAGTGGCTACTATAAACCATTGAAAGTTATGAATGCATTACTCAATCACATTTTATATATGCATTCATAACCAAATGTTTCATCATGAACACAATAACCAACTTCATATCTCCGTCTCGCTAACTCTCCAAAATATATTCAGGAAACTGGACAGGATTATTCGGAACATCACGGCCAAATCCGACCGTCAATCGTTAGAGGATTTTATTCGCATTGGGCTATAATTTCAATTTTGTAGCTGATGTTGCTTTTATATAAATTTGTACAGAGAACACTCTTTCGATCTTATTAATGTAATTAACAATCAACCAGAAATGCTTTATTTCGGTTTAAATGTAGTGTTTGAGTCATAGTTACAAAAATGATCAAATATGAATTTGAATTTTTAAGTTTATGGAATGAATTTTCGAAATGGTGTTATTAAGAAGGGATTAAAAACTTAGTGAACATTAGGATTGAAGCAATAAAAGTGTCAAAAAGGACAATAAAGCCAAATGGTTAGGGATTAGACAGGTTGAAATGTTGGGGAGCATAAAAGCCAATAATTTGGTAATTTCAGAGGACCCCCCTCTTATTGCGGCCACTTAATTCTATTTAAATTTTCTAATAAATTCACACACATGCCTCTGGAATGTATGCAGAAGAAACTTTTTTAAGAAATACGAAGCTTTAAAAGCTGAATCGCAGATTTAAAAGTAAAACAAAAGGTACATGAATCGGTTAACATGACAACGAAATCGTCATAAATCTAATATTGTGAAAACTTATAGTTCAAGATTTACATATACATCCCGTTGATATGTAGGCTTATAGAGAGGTTCACAAAGTAAATCACACTGTTATATTTTTATATTTAAAAACAAATCCTAGGAAAACGAGGGACTGAAGCCAAGTAATTATGTTACCTAATAAAACTAAATGAATAATTCTATATAAGCAACCCGTTGTTTTCCAAAAAGGTTGTACCAATTATGGAGTCACATGTGCAAATCCTCATAACAAATCCAAATAATGAAAGCTCATAATAAAAATTCTACAGAGAACCAAAAGACTAGTATCTTCAGATAATTGTTTAAAGCCTACAAATCTTATTAGATTTTGAACGTAAAACCCCAAAATTCAAAGAGAAGGGCTTCGATCTACTATTGTCTCTAAGTGAGACAAAACCATACATTGATATGAATATATACACATCAATGCACACATGTATTCAAATTATTTGATAGAGATAATGAAAACTGATCGCTAGACACATGTTACAAAACACATATACATACAAAATCTCATACAACAAGATCTGTATCTAATATACATCTTCTCTCTCTTGTCTCACTCTCTCTCTCGCCCACACACATTCAAGAAGAATATAAAGGGCTATTAAGTCATGGGACCATATCGTTTCTGTAGCTTACATTCGACCCTTTTCGTGGACTACACGATCTGTCTCTCTCTCTCTCTCTCACTCTCTCTTTCTCTCTCTAAAAATAAAATCTTCAATCTTTTCTCTCTTTTTTTTTTTTTGGAAATTAAAAGGTTTAACCTTTACCTTTTTTTCCCTTCACTATCTCGATTGATCTTCTCTTTCAGCTGAATTATAAATCTGAAAAATGGATCAAGATCAGCATCCTCAGTACGGTATACCGGAGCTACGGCAGCTCATGAAAGGCGGAGGAAGAACGACGACGACATCACCGTCGACTTCTTCTCATTTTCCCTCTGATTTCTTCGGCTTCAACCTCGCTCCGGCGCTGCCGCAACCGCACCGTCTTCATCAGTTCACTACTGATCAAGAGATGGGTTTCTTGCCACGTGGCATACATGGACTGGGTGGAGGTTCTTCGACGGCAGGAAATAACAGTAACTTAAACGCCAGTACTAGTGGTGGAGGAGTTGGTTTTAGTGGGTTTCTCGACGGTGGAGGTTTCGGCGGCGGAGTAGGAGGAGACGGCGGAGGAACTGGAAGGTGGCCAAGACAAGAAACCCTAACTCTGTTGGAGATTAGATCTCGTCTTGATCATAAATTCAAAGAAGCTAATCAAAAAGGACCTCTCTGGGATGAAGTTTCTAGGTTTGCTTCCCTTATCCTATCTCGATTTTACCCTAATTTCTCTCTCTCCTCATTCTTCGTTTTTTTGTTTTTTTGGTAACTTTTTCTTAAACAAACTTTATGCATATTTCTCAAACCAGTTCAACAACAAGAGTTTGATTCGTTAATGTCTCCTAGTTTAGAGTTGATCAATTAGAAAAAATTAATTTCCAATTGAGGAAATTAATAACATTTGTTACCAAACACTTAACACTTTCAATCTTCTTTTTTAAAAAAAAATTGTTCTAACGTTTGAGTATTTTTCGTTGTTGGTGTGGGTTTTCTTTCAGATTTGAAAAGATTTGACCTTTCATACGCTTTCTTGTTAAAAATTTAGACCTTTCAAGTGAAAATCCCGACGACAAATTTAATCTTTTTTTATTCTTGCATTAATAACAAGAAAGAATGTGACCTCAACACTCCCCTTGGGTTCCTCAATTTCAACTTACTTTTTCAGCTGATCAATATATATACGTGTATATATATATATATGTGTGTTACATTCCCACGGTATATACACAGACACACATATTGATGTGTAACTATAGAGTGGTCAGTTTCAAACAATTTCTTTAGAAGTTGTTTTGTTTTGGTCAAGAGAATGACCAGACCTTGGCAGTTTCAGTTAAGACACTATCAGGTGCTTTAAAAACCCAAAAGGGTAAAACATAAACAAGAGTAAAACAAAAAGATTTATTATCTTCTTTGACTTTGATTTTAGATTTCTCCTTTATTTTACTGATAACTTCTGATTCATCTTTCTTAGCTTCTGAAGATATGTACCCTCTTCTTTTGTGTAACTGAGCATAGAAACATGTTCTTGTGGTAAACTATTAGTCCACTAGCAAGTCTCGTAAACAGTCTTGGTCCGAAAGTTAACAAGTGTATGTTAAAAGAAGACAAACTTTATGTGTGTCACTATCTAATCTAATATATGCATGAAAATGAATATCTTATGAATAGTCAATGATTCAAGCTAGTTTCAAGATTAGGGCACTGCTCCGAATTCAATCAAACATGAGCTAATTTAGTCTTTCTCATCATTCTTATTTTCTTTCATTTTTTTTATAAATAGGATTATGTCCGAGGAACATGGATATCAAAGGAGTGGGAAGAAATGCAGAGAGAAGTTTGAGAATCTTTACAAATACTATAGGAAGACTAAAGAAGGAAAAGCTGGAAGACAAGACGGAAAACATTATAGATTTTTCCGGCAGCTTGAAGCACTCTACGGCGATTCCAATAACTTGGTTTCTTGTCCCAATCATAACACGCAGTTCATGAGCAATGCTCTTCATGGTTTTCACACTCAAAACCCTATGAACGTTACTACAACGACGTCGAACATGCATAACGTTGATAGTGTTCATGGTTTTCATCAAAGCCTTAGTCTTTCTAACAACTACAACTCCTCCGAGCTGGAGCTGATGACTTCTTCGTCGGAAGGGAATGATTCTAGTAGTAGAAGGAAAAAGAGGAGTTGGAAAGCGAAGATCAAGGAGTTCATTGATGCGAACATGAAAAGGTTGATAGAGAGGCAAGATGTTTGGCTTGAGAAGTTGACAAAGGTTATTGAAGACAAAGAAGAACAACGGATGATGAAAGAAGAGGAATGGAGGAAGATTGAAGCTGCACGGATTGATAAAGAGCATTTGTTTTGGGCTAAAGAGAGGGAAAGGATGGAAGCTAGGGATGTCGCGGTGATTGAGGCGTTGCAGTACTTGACAGGAAAGCCATTGATAAAGCCGCTATGTTCGTCCCCGGAAGAGAGGATTAATGGTAATAATGAGATCCGAAACAATAGTGAGAATCAGAATGAGAATGGAAGCGATCAAACAATGACTAACAATGTTTCTGTTAAAGGAAGTAGTAGCTGCTGGGATGAGCAAGAGATTATAAAGCTTATGGAGATAAGAACGAGCATGGACTCGGCGTTTCAAGAGATATTGGGAGGGTGCTCGGATGAATTTCTATGGGAGGAAATTGCAGCGAAATTGGTTCAGTTAGGGTTTGATCAGAGAAGTGCCTTATTATGCAAGGAAAAGTGGGAATGGATAAGCAATGGAATGAGGAAAGAAAAGAAGCAAATCAACAAGAAAAGGAAGGATAATTATTCGTCGAGCTGCGGCGTATACTATCCGAGAACCGAAGAAAATCCAATTTACAACAATCAAGAAAGTGGATATAATGATAATGATCAACATCAGATGAACGAACAAGGCAATGTAGGTTCTTCAACATCAAACGCAAACGCAAACGCAAACGTAACCGCTGGAAATCCGAGCGGCGCAATGGCGGCTAGTACAAACTGCTTCCCGTTCTTCATGGGAGATGGAGATCAGAATTTGTGGGAGAGTTATGGTTTGAGGCTAAGTAAAGGAGAGAATCAGTAAGTAATTTGTCTCGATGAAGAAGAAGAAGAAGGTAATCATGTGGTTAACTAATTCTTTTGAGTTAGCTATATATGAAAAAAACCTTGACTTAGCTATATCACATGATGCGTAGAATTAAGGAATATTTGTTGGAGCTTAATGAATTATATATCAGCATATATAAGATGAAAGTCTAAGAATTAATTCAAATTAGGCTTTAACCAACGATTATATTATGTTTTCATGTATTTATTTTGTAAGACTTTTTATATCAATCTTTCTCTAAATATTGAATTTTGATACGTATTTTGTTGACCAAAAAAAAAAGCATACGTATTTATATACATCCATATGCTAGTTCAAAGATCGTATCTCATAAAAATCAACTTTAATAAGAGAATTTGTTGAAAAAAAAGAAAGAGAATTTATTTTTTCACATCCAAAGCCCAAAGGCATAGACACGCAAAACCAGACAAGACATGTCATAGGATAACTAAAAAAATCAAATCATGCATGTCTCAAGCCACTCAACATTTAAGCGTAATTCTTCTTTACCTTTAAATATGATATTTATCATAGTTTTAATATGAACATGACATTTTCCCTCGACCCTTGAATTAAACCAAATGTTCCGGGGGGTTGAATTAATAATATTTTGATGATTTATATGAAAGGAATTGACTGAGCCCATACTTCTATGCTTTTCTTTGGCAGACTATGAATAGATTCGAGAGACAATAACATATGAACCAAACGGTTCTTGTCCATTGGCATGCAACAGTTTTAATAAGTTTTTAGTTTTTGTTTTTCTACTGTAAATAGTATTAGTTTCTTTAAATTATTTTAATAATAATATTGTTTAGTTTTGGGTTTACAAAAAAAAGTTTCTGGAGGAGAAACTCACATGTACATAATAGGGGTTTTTAAGTTTTCATTAGGAGTATATCTAATTTCCCTAGTTTTTAGAAAAACCATTTCTCTTTTTTTTTTGGTCAAAGAAAAACCATTTTCTAAAATCTTAAGTGAGTAATAAAATGGATCTTTCAAAAGAATTAAACAGCTACTTTAAAAACTATTAAATTCATGGGGTAAATCAAACTTGTTTTTCTTCTTCTATTCGGTTTCTGGACCTTTTCTGATGGAAGGTTCATAACGTTTTAAATAGATCGAACACCTCTGGATTATTTATTTGATCGTTGTAAATCGTGAAACTTGTTTGAACTAAATTGGTCTTGAAGACTTAGCATAATTAATGTATGTACATAAATGGAGATACAAAGAAAACATACATAGAAGGCTAGAGCTGTAAATTTGGGGTAATCCTAGAGAGAGAAAGAGATGGGGAGTTATGTAGATGGAGACAGAGAGTAAGAGTAGTGAAGTAAGCTCTGGTCGATTCAGTGTGTTAATGGTCAGAGAGAAAGTAACCATTTGCCTTTATCTCTCTCTCCATGATCTCTTCTTCTCCTTTTGTCCCTATTCCCTATAGAGACAGTGAGACACGAGCACGAGTCAATACAATCCTTCGTGCGTACACATTATTGATAACGTTGATTAATTCTGAATTGTCTCTATTCTCATTTAAGTGCTTGTTCGTTTTATGGGTTCCACACAAGACCAGTCCTACTTCTAGAGCTTGATGATTCTTCTTGTCAAACTTTATTAACTGTTTTTAATTTGGATATAAATGTTGATATATTGGTTATTTTTCCTGTTTCATAAATGTTGTGTCATATATTTTGTGGAAATTTAGAGAACACGTCACACAATAACTTTTGAAGTTCAATGTTTACTCTTCAGAGCAGTAAATTTATATAGAAAATTCATTCTATTTAAAGGAACTAACCACAAAACCCTTGAAACGATCCATTTTCCTAAATTCGATGTTTTAGAAGCTTTCACATATGTTAATAAAACCTTCAAAAATTCTAATATATCCTTCTAATTCATTTATACTTATATAAAATATTTTGCAATTACAAAATAAGTAACCCAAAAAAAATAAGATTGTAGTGAATAAGACGACTGAAGTTTAGAGTATGACTCCTCCTAACATTATTCATCACTAAAGATTTAAAACTGTTTTCATGACCCTATTTTACGTTCAGTCACTGCCATTGTCTCTCTATTCTGTCCACCCTACGACTAGACACATCATCACCTCATTATATGAATCTATTATTTTAATATTCCGCTCACTCAACCTTCAAAATTCGTCTTTCTTTGGATTTTTTATCAGTATTTACGTATATAATTTTTCAGGATAAATATATGACGGAATGTATCAGAAAAAAAAGTCATACTCTTGTCAACGTAGATATCAGAAAATTACGTCTATAGAACGAACAGCTACAAAACTTAAAATTATATCTACGATTACAAAAAGAAAAAAAAAAAACCAAGTGACATCTACGTTAATCTGTTTTATTTTACGTTGCAAATTTAATAACTGGGAATAAAACTTTAGCAGAACATAATAGAATTTTATAGCTTTTATTAGATGTTGACTTATAGTACATCCTTTTTTAATAATTACAACAAAATTTCCCCACGAGAAGGGTTTTATCATAAATATACTTTACATATTCCAGGCTAATATCATATGGCCAAGTACTCAAAAAAAAACAATACCTAAACAAATAATTTACACCGTCACGTTATACTCAGAACAATAAAAACCAAAGTTTCAAAAAAATAAATGAAATTCCGAAAATGACCTTTTAGTATTTGTAGTCTTTGACGTGAAGGCTCTCGGAAGCACCTTCACCTAGCTGAGCATCACCCTTGTAGCCACCAAGGGTTGCTTCAGAGTTAGCCTTGGCTCGAGCCAAGAACGCCTTTTGAGCCTTCTCGACATTCTCCTCTTTACCTCCCCAAGCCTTGAGCGTACTCTGTTGAAGCGCACGTCCATACGAAAACGTCAAGCTTCATGGTTTCTTCCCGTTGAGCTGATTAATGGCATTTAAATTCACAGTTGCTTCTTCCTCACTCTGTCCTCCAGACAAGAACACAACGGCCGGGACCGCTGCAGGAACCGTCCGTTGTAAAGCACGGACCGTGTACTCGGCGATCACCTCAGGTTTAACCTTGGAGCCACTATCAGAACCTGGAGTAACCATGTTTGGTTTTAAGAGTGTTCCTTCTAAGATCACATGGTGATCACTAAGAGCCTTATAACAAGCCGCAAGAACTCGTTCCGTAACATAAGCACATTTATCAATGTCGTGAGATCCATCAACAAGAATCTCTGGTTCAACAATAGGGACAAGACCATTCTCTTGGCAAATAACTGCGTATCTCGCTAAACCATAAGCGTTCTCATGGATAGCTAACTCAGAAGGCTCATTGTTTCCGATTTTGAGAACAGCACGCCACTTGGCGAAACGTGCACCAGCTTCATAGTATTTCTTGCAACGGTCTCCGAGTCCATCAAGGCCAATGGTTGTGGTTTCACCGTCAGTACCAGCGAGCTCGACGGTTCCTTTATCAACTTTGATACCTGGAAGGACTCCAGCTTCCTTCATTACATCAACGAATGGTTTCGCTATAGCGGAAATCAATAACAGAATAATGAGTTTGGGATTTGAAATTGAGATTGAATTAACCAAGAAAAGGTGATAGTGTTGTGAGGTTTAGAGTTTAGGGACCTGAAGCAGTTTTTTGGTAGAGTGTTTCCTCGAAGAGGATGATACCACTGATGTATTGAAGAGCTCCAGGAGTGGTGAACAAGAGCTCACGAAGAGCACGTCTGTTTGATTCAACGTTGTCGACGTTAATGCTTGCGAAACGTTTTCCGATTGTTCCTGTGGATTCATCAGCAGCGAGAATACCTTTTCCCGGAGTACCGATGTAAGCGGCATTGGCGATGAGCTCATCTGTAAAGATCAACGAACACGAGATACAGATTGACATTGGTTTTAGGGATTGAAACAGTCCTTGAACTATGATCGAATGGGCGGTGATACCAAAATCGAACTACAAACAACGGATGAAACAAGGATAAATCGAAACGTGAAAAATGAGGCGGTGGTAATATATTACCGGAGAATTTAGATTTGAAGCACGACATTGCGTCTAAAAGAAGCGGCGGACGGAGAAGATTAGCCTAGTTCCGGTTGTGAGAGAAAACGGGAACGATTTGATGTATGTTTGAAATTGAGGATAAATGGGCCTTTAAAAGGCCGCGTTGGAGACGGACACGGCGACAAATATGGAGCTTTTACGAGCGGCCCATAGAAATTGTCGCTTTGCAACTCCAGTGACCAAGAAATTGTCGCTTCGTAGGACGTTTATCTATTTTCGAAAGATCATTCTTTGTTACGTTTGACCTTCTATTTTTAGTGTTCTTCTTGCGAATTCATATTAAAGATTGTCAATTCTGGATAAGAGAGAGGAGAAAACAAAAACTCCGTGAAATATTATAAGTATAGTCCTGCGCAAAAAAACCGGAATCGAATACTCGAACTGAAAAACCCGAAAAAATATTCGAACCGAATCCGAATCGATTTTTAAAATATTCGAATGGGTCCTAAACCTCTATACCCGAAAAAACCGGAATCGTATCCGAACCGAATCCAATATCCGAATGTATCTGAAATACAAGTACACATCTAAAAATATTAGTTATACTTATACTGATAATAACTCAAATACCCAAAACTAGAATTATCAACCCGAATATATTAGATATTTTTAAGTAATTCGGATAATTTGGATATTTTTGGATACATTTGGATAAATGTAACCAATGTTTTAGTTTTTTCGGATATTTTGGATATTTCGGATATTTTTGGGAAGATTTGATAAAAAAACCAAACCCGACCCGAACCCGAAAATATTTTGGATATTTTCGGTTCTTAACACAAATACCCGAACGCGAATCCGAATCGAATTTTTGGAATATCTAAATGGATCTACGATCTTCTATCCAAACATATCCGATATCCGAAAAAAAAAAGAACCGATCGGATACATGCGAATGTCTAGGGTTAAAAAAAAAAAATTATATGAAAAGTATGACGTTGGTAAGCTTTTAAAGTTTATCATAAACTGGATTTTAGTTTATACGCCAGATTTGAGTATCTTAAGCGAAAACCAATTTAGGAGATGTACCAAAGGCATTGTGGTCATCATTCAGATTTTGTTTCGTTACCATCTAGACTGTCTAAGGATGGACTTACTTTAAAATGTCGACATGATAAAACGGGATAAAGTCTGGTGGTAGCACCCGTGAACTTAGCACTACATGCTGACCAGAATATTTAAAAAGCAACAATATTGAATTACAGATGTATTAAAATGAACCAAGATTTATAAAAAATTGGATAGTGGAAATCTCAAACAGGTGGGCCTTAAGGAAAAGTCCACCGTCCACACTTGTAAGCGTCATCCGTGACGCCAATTGCTCCATTTCCCGTATATATCATCAATAAACTATTTCTACCATTTCACCTTTTTAGGAAAAAGAATCATATATTACAAAAACAAGTATATTTGCTCAACCATATAATATATCTTCGTAACAAGTACTTGTTAGGTAAAAAAATTCATCAACAAGATACTGGTCAAATTGCAAAAAGAAGTTAATTTTATACTATATGTGTAAAATACATACCTCTTGTACAAAAATTATGAAAAAAAAAAAAAAAACTAGAAAGCTATCATCATCTCCGACTCATTTCAACGGAACTAAAACTATCCGACCCAAGATTTTTATACGGGCCGGGTGATAACCCACTATCTTCCTCTAGTACTCGTTTCTCTCTACTCATATTCCTAAACCCAACATACACCATCGCCACCATTAAAACCAAAGCAATCACAGCTAGCAAAGACATCCCAACCATTAATCCTACTCGACTCTTCTTCTTCCCTACACCTTCACGTACCTTAAAATAACCCAATTTACTCGGATCCGTAACACCCAACATCGTCCGGATCGGGTAATTAACCAAATAACAAAACCCGGACCCGTTATTATACACCGCCCCGAAACACTTACAATCCTCAACACACATATCCTCACACTCTCCCAAAGACGACGTCGTTTTATGATCCATCAGCTCCTTAAACGGCACTTCAACGCCGTCACGTCTCACCACTTTAAACTCCGTCGTCTTACCGCAAAAATCCGCCGTTGAGGAAGCCGCGTGACTACACTCTCCGATCACTGTACGGTTATCGATACACGAGCAACCCGATCCAGGAGTACAGAGACTGTACGGACCACACGGATTAGGGAGATCGCAAGTCTTGCGGATCGCTTCGTAATTCAATGCCCACTGAGATCCGTCCCAGAGATATCCCCGGAGATTCCCGTCAGATTCTAATCGGAGAATTAGTAAACCGTTAACCGGTCTTTGAAAGCTATTGAAAGCTTCAACATCGATTGGTATGTTTCCGGTTTGGTACATACCGAGATAACCGTTCGGGTTAATCCGAGCCCGAATTGGACCGGCTCCGTCTTTGACTTTGGCTTTGGCTTGAAGAGCACTGTGTTTCCAGTAGAACTGTTGAGAATCTTCGCTGACTTTAGCGTATAAACCGATGAAATCGCTACCCAACCGCATCGAATATAAACCGTTTGATGAAACCAAAGCCATGGCAGATGTGAAATTCTGGTTCTCTACGAGGGTATTTCCGGGATAATCAAAACTCTCCCATTCCGCGAACGGCGACGTTTTCACCACTTGGAGATTTGAGTCGTTACGCAGGATCAGACGGTCTCCGTTAGTGTGAGTTGACCATTCTAACCTCGAAGACGGGTCGGTAACTACGAGGCTGCCATTGAAGAAGAGTTTCGTTTTATGTGACCAGCTTGCTGAACGGGTCGGGTCAAAAACCCAAAGAGGATCCGTTAAGTTTGGGTGGGTTACAGCGAGGGAGAGACGTGACCCGTTTACCCGTAAGAATCCGAATGAAAAGTTCCCGTTCGGGTCAGTGAGGAGAGGCTGGAACGAGTCGATGGACGAGTCCGGTTTAGCTTCGAAGCCTTTTACTAGCTCCAAAACCGGTTCGACCGCGTTGACTCGTTGCCATTCATGAGAAAAAACCAAGAAAACGAACAACAAGAGTAAATAACGAGTGAAGGAGTTTAAGCACAAACCTTCCATTTTTGGAAACTTGGATCAAAGAGAAAGAGAGAGAGAAGAAAGAGATTGTGATGATTTTTTATTCGTTCATGCAGAGACTCCATTGCATCATAGACGTGAGAGTGTATTATATATAGAGACGCAGAATATGTTAAAATAATGTATAAAAGGATAAAATATGTTTTGCCGGTACTAGAATATGTTAATTTGGAAAAAAGGGTATCAAATAAAACAATATTAAACGGCGTCGATGTCGTGGGACTGATATTAAATAATTGAAGTCGCGAATTGATAAAGATATGGTTTTCTGGTGGGATAAATTGTAATCATACCTATCAAACCATTGCTCGCTACTCGCTAGCTAGGCGCAAATGGACCAGTTGTATATAATGCGCTAAACCAGATTATTTATACATATAGTATTGAGTAAAGACAAAATTATTGCACGCACTTAACATGTGTCAGTGTCAGTATATATAGATGTGCGTATACATAGATATATCTGTGTATCTAAATAATGTAATTAACACTGTTAATTACATATGTTCCAATGTGTTTGTGTACACATTTACATATGATTTTCCTTTTCTACGATGTTCCTTTCATTGTATATATGAAAAGAGTATGTGCATTTTAACTGTATTTTATTCCTGTCTAGATTATTTAGAAACGAGAGATAATAATCATCCCTAATACAAGTGCATATTTGCTTAATACAAACGGATATAATTAAATCGATTTATTTGTGGGAATTATTTATTTAAAATGATCCACACTCAATTATATCTCCGAAAGTTGTAGGAAACTCCTTAACAGAAAGAAAAAAAGTTGTAGAAACTTTTAATTAATAAGAAATAGGAAATCTAGTCACTATTTTGTTCAAGCACAAAAAGATATAAAGTCTTTAAGATAAAACGAGGTGCCAATGTGCTAATGAGTTCTAATCAATGTTTTCACGTCCGGTCCAGACCGGCCGGTTCAACCGGTTGAACTGTGATCCGATCACTATTACAGTTCGAGTTATATAGTAAAATCTACTAATAAAAAACCAGTCGAAATCCGAAAAAATCCGCTTTTAACCCGCGAACCGGTTGGTTGAACCGGCGGTTTGGGTTTTGAGAAAAGCCTTAGCTTGAATTAGAGGATTTAGGTTTTAGTTTGAACTTTGGATGTTCGCTTATGGTTATTGCTAGACATCCATACTCTTGAGATTTAATATTACATTTACTTAAATTTGAGAGTTTATACCGTTTATTTTGAAATCAAAAGAAAAAGTTTCAAAACTTTATATGTTGTATACATTTATAATATATAATATATATAAAATTTTTAATAATTTATTGACCTACGGTTGATCCGCGATTGGACGTGTGATCCGATGATCCGATAGGTAAGTCGGTTCGCTATCCGGATCGAGTTTAAAAATATTGGTTCTAATGCTCGTGTTAAAATAAATTGAAGGGTCACGTGGGCAAAATCTAATGAATTGTAAGTCTCCTTCAAATAACAAAATTTGAGTATGACTGGTTTTGAGAATGTGTACGTGGGGGATGCAAATGCTCAGGATCTCCGAATTTTTTGTAAATGGGTTGGTTTCCAAATTAATATGTATCTTTCAAAAGTTATACATCAGATTAGATCATCCATAGAGAAGAAAATAGGCAATATATATATTAAATCACATAATTTTGAAGAAAAAAGACCACGATCCGAATTAAAGTGATTAGTAAAAAAAACAAAAGGGTTTTGCATAGTTTTCTTAACAAGTTCTAAGAAATATAAAAATACTATATATTTTCATAAAAATATATCTAATTTTCTATTGGAATTATTTAAGTTAAGGCGTAAAGGCTCCTTAATGTGATCACAAATTTCCGTAAATTTTTACATATTGAAAGGTGAAATCTAGAAGATTATTGTGTTAACAAAAGGAAATGGAGTTATTAATATGTATAAAATGAAGTTAGGACAAAAGTCGTACCAAATCTAAAAGGTCAAAAGACTCAAGCTCTTAATCTGTTCCTGTCAGGTCATTGAATCTCTCTAGTTGCAACTTGCATTCTTATTTACACCGCCAAAAACTCGAGGGACCGTGATGGTGGATACATGCATGGTATAGCTATATGAATACGCATGAGCTCATTGTATAGTTTTGCATGTTTTTAACGAAATTGCATGTTGCGTACTTGCGTTTGCATATATACTATTTATTTGAACACATCATACCATTTTCAAAATTTAATTTATGTGTGTTAATAAAATAGAATATGTATTATTTTTTTAAAACATGATATGTAGATTCAGAAAGTTTTCAGAGATTGAGCATTTAAAACGAATCAATTTCAAATTCAAACGGAGTAAATTTTATCTATCGATTGGTACGTAAGTATATATTACCAATAAATCAAGCTAATACGAGATCCAAAATACCCAGTCCTATTTAATAGAATATATTGGTTGATATTTTACATCTTTTTGGATGATAATCGATTTTTTCTGGTCATCAAAGTTATATTGTGAAACTACGGAAAAATACGTGATAAAATATATATGTTGGTGAAATAACGAAATATCTTCAAAGACAAAGTGTAAAAGAGAGAAGCAAAAATCCTAAATTACATGGAATCAAGTAAAAACGATATAAAGTCATAATCTCCAGAAAGCGAAATGATACACACTGGCTGAAACCAAGATCTCTAGATAAATAGATTTGCCAAAAAAATCTTCCTTACTCCCAAATAAGTAAAACTAATCACCGCATATGAAATGAATCTGTTAGCGGCGAACAAAACCTCTTTTAGAAAAGTCAAGGTACCTCCCAAAGAACTTAATCATACACTTTATATATGTCAAGAAGGAAATAAATCACTAAAAAGACTCATTGATCTTTCGTAAACGGCGTTGTCGAAAACCAAAACAATTTAACGCCTCGATAAAAGTATATTTTTCGATTCATATCGAATAAAAGAAATTCAGAATAACTTATTTCACAATGATGGGTGGGTTACTTAATATCAAGTCACATGGGTTGACTTTGTTAAAGGGTTATTAAATGTAAGGAGTTGACATACTGGCGGGAGGATATGTATGAATGTATCGTAAACTAACACATCGAAAGTCTCACCAATTCGGGTATTGACTTACTTTCTATTTCTTGAACTAATCCACTTTTTATTTATTTGTTTACGTTGACATCAATTAAGTTCAACCATACAACAACTCTTTTGTTCCCTTCCTTGTTCCTATAAGAATCCAAACTTTCGTACCAAACCTAATCGTTTTATCTAGATTGAATGATGTGTACGCAAAAAATTATTTTGTTGTAGAATACTTTGTTTTCAATGGATAATCATGTCTGTTATGAACTCTTTTTTTAATAGATATATATATATATATATATTTAAACAAATTTACTTTTTTAAATTATGCAGATAACATCTCTCTATACCATAGTATATAAATACAACGGTTTAATATATGAGATTAATCCACAACGTCGACAAAATCTATTCAAAACCATACAAACGAGTTATACTTTAAATCAAAAGAATTTTTCTTTCTTTCTATTAGTCTCTCTTTCACTTTATTCATCTCTATGAGTTTCTCTTTCTCTTTACTGTCTATATTTCTTTCTATTAGTATCTTTTCTACTCTCAAGACAAAAATCTCCGTCTCACAAAAGTATAAAGTTTTCGGTATGGTTCCAAACAATCTTAGAATGTAGAGTATTGGTTATTTGGATCAGAAACTTAACCAATGTATTATTCAAAGGGTTGTAGTAGACAATGAAAACTATTGGAATTTTAAGATTTAATTTTTGCATAGAGAAAATGAGCTGCTCCCTACATTTTTCAGGAAAAAGAAGGCAAGAGTCCACAATCTTAGTGAGTTGCTGAAAAGCAGACATTGGCCGATAGTTGGCTTTCCATGAAAGGTAGCTAGCTAGAGTAAAGGTGTCTCACAAGAAATGATTCATGTATAACACAATTAAGAAATCCACATGAACAAATTTCATATAAAAAAGATAAATAATTTTCATTTAGTAATGTTTATTTTTAAAGGGTTTTCTTTCATTAGCAACATAAATAAAATGTTAAATTCATCAGAGTATTGGTTATTAACCAATACTCTAATAAAATGTTAAGTTTCTGATCCAAATAACAAAAGCAAATGTGTGTATCAGTGCAGCTTTAGTTTCAATCTTTTTACCTTTCTTACTATATATTATATTTTATTACTATTTTTAGGTTCAAGGTTCTAGACTTTTGAATTGTAATTTGCAAAGTCAAATATATTATATTACTGATATAAATCATATAATATTATTGTTCCCATTACTGTATCACTTAAATTAATAAACACCATTTTTTAAACTTTTCTACGGGACATCATTGAATAAAATATTGAAGTTAAAATGTTTTTTTTTCTTTTATTTTTCTATAAAAGCATTTTCCTTTCGGATGTCTTCTATAAAAACGATAAATTTGTTATGTATATTTCTTTAATATAAAATATATACTCAACTCAGCCATTCAAGATTCTATGTAAATTAAATATCTCATGAGATTCATAAACATGCAATTTCCACATGAACTCTTTTCAGCCACTATTTACATCTTAAATAACAAATAAAAAACAAATAAATTAGGTTTTGAAAATTAGTCTATATATAGTTCAGTGTCAAATTTTCTCGATTATCAAAAAAAGTTATGAAAAAATTTCATTATCTACTAGAAAAAAAACCAAAGTAGTGAAATGAATACATAGTTGCATTTAAAAATTATATTTTTAGTAAATAGAGTTATAAAAAATATTTGATTTTATGGGTATAGAAATAAAAATAATAGAGATAAAAATTTATACCCGTAATCGGATTGGAAACTGAATATAAGAATAATGAGAGAGAGAGTTTATTTATATATGAATGTTGTATCTCTCTTAATCGTGTTGTTTACAAAGCACGAATGCATCATATTTATAGGCATAAAATATAGGTTACTGTGCATGCATAGTGACGGTGGGCTCCACACATAAAATTATTAAACGATTGCGGTGTTGTTATTTTTGATCTCTTCTTCTTCTAGAAGTCGTCATTCCTTTACTTTTACAACACTTCCCCTTGGAGACCAATGTCACTATGTCTCTTGCGCAATATCTTCTGTTGCCTCGTTAAAAACCTTTTCCAGGAAAACCCAATGGGAAAAACCATGGTAAGGTAAAAAGAGTACAACCACGCAAGCTCTCCCTCGAATGATCAGGATCACTTCTTATAAGTCTTTTTGACGACGCATTCCAATATTATGGACATGCTTCCTGAACATAGTGGTGGGTAATGATTTCATGAAGAGATCTGCAGAATTCTCGGATGATTGAACATATCTGACTTCAATGTCTTTATTCTTCACGAGCTCTTGAGTGTATGAAAACAACTTCGGAGGTATATGTTTAGTTCTGTCACTTTTGATATATCCTTCCTTCGTTTGAGCAACGCGTGCAGCATTGTCTTCATATAGGATAGTTGGCTCCGTATTTTTATGACTCCCATTGCTTGACCGGATGTGTCGGCTTATTGACCTTAGCCATACACATTCTCTACTTGCTTCATGGAGTGCAATGAGTTCAGCATGATTTGAAGAAGTTGCCACAAGTGTCTGTTTCTGAGAACGCCAGGATATAACAGTACCTCCAATTGTGAACACGTATCCTGTTTGTGATCGAGCTTTGTGTGGATCTGATAAATATCCTGCATTTGCAAAACCAATCAGTTGACCATTTAAATCGTTAGGATAAAATAATCCTAAATCAATAGTCCCTTGGAGATATCGAAAGATATGTTTAATTCAATTCCAATGTCTTTGTGTAGGGGACGAGCTAAATCTGGCCAAAAGATTAACAGAAAATGAAATGTCAGGTCGAGTGCAATTTGCAAGATACATAAGGGCTCCAATTGCACTTAGATACGGTACTTCAGGACCAAGTATCTCTTCATTCTCCTCAGGCGGTCTAAATGGATCATTTTCAACATTGAGTGATCTAACGACTATTTGAGTATTTAAAGGAGTTGCTTTATCCATATTAAAACGTTTCAACACTCTTTTAGTGTACGTGGATTGATGTACAAATATACCCTTTTGAGTATGCTCAATTTGTAAGCCAAGACAAAACTTTGTTTGTCCGAGATCTTTCATCTCAAATTCCCCTTGTAAATAGTTTGCTGTTTTCTGTATTTCAGCTTGAGTCCCGATTATGTTTAAATCATCAACATATACCGCGATTATTACAAATCCGGATATTGTTTTCTTAATGAAAACACATGGGCATATAGGATCATTCACATATCCTTCTTTAATTAAATGCTCACTGAGACGATTATACCACATTCGTCCAGATTGCTTTAACCCATATAATTATCTTTGCAACTTTATTGCACATAACTCTTTGAGTTTAGATTTTAATGCTTCCGACATTTTAAACCCATCGAGAATTCTCATATAGATATCAGTATCTAATGATCCATATAAATATGCTGTAACGACATCCATGAGACGCATCTCAAGATTTTCGCCAGCTGCTAGACTCATTAGAAATCTAAATGTTATGGCATCCATAACTGGGGAATATGTTTCTTCTTAATCAATCCCGGGTCTTTGAGAAAATCCTTGAGCTACAAGACGAGCCTTATATCTCGTAATTTCATTTTTCTCATTTCATTTTCTAACGAAAACCCATTTATATCCAACTGGTCTCACATCTTCAGGTGTGAGTACAATAGGTCCGAATACATTTCGTTTATTTAACGAATCAAATTCGATTTGTATAGCATCTTTCCATTTTAACCAGTCATGTCTCTTTTGACATTCATATACAGATTTTGGATCCGAATCCTCGTTTTCCTCATCTATTTCCCTTGACATAAGGTACGAGAAAACATCATCAACTTCATCGATTTCATTTCGATTCCATGTCTTTCCATTATGGATATAGTTGATGAAAATTTCATGATTTCTTTCCGGATCAAGATGCTCAATATTGTCATTAGACTCATGATTTGTTTCTTCCAAAATACTTTCTGTTATTTTGGAAATACCATGCTTTTCAATTTCTTTTCGTTTTCTAGGATTTTTATCCTTAGAGCCAGCTGGTCTACCACGCTTCAAGCGTGTTCTAGACTCACGTGTATCATCTGCTCTTCCACTTTCTTGTGGTATTTCAATTCGAGCAGGAACATTTGCAGCTGGTATATATGATTTAGTTACCGTTTTAGTATCGGCAAATGCATCCGGAAGTTGATTTGCTATACTTTGCAAATGCATAATTCGTCGAACTTCTATTTCGGACTGCTTTGTAGGAGGATCAAGGTGTAACAAAGTTGGTACACACCATTTGATATCCTTCCCTACTTGATTATTTTCTCCCCCTAGAACCGGGAATACTTTCTCATCAAAATGACAATCGGCAAAACGTGCAGTAAAGACATCACCAGTCATTGGTTCTAGGTATCTTATAATTGATGGAGAATCACAACCAATATATATACCCAACCTTCTTTGTGGTCCCATTTTTGTACGTTGTGGTGGTGCTATAGGTATATACACCGCACAACCAAAAATCCTTAGATGAAATATATTTGGTTCTCGACCAAATGCTAACTGTAATGGAGAATATTTATTATATGCACTTGATCTTATCCGAATGAGTGCTTCTGCATGCAATATGGCATGTCCCCATACAGAGGTTGGAAATTTTGATCTCATGATCAATGGTCTTGCAATCAATTGCAGACGTTTAATTAATGATTCCGCCAAACCATTTTGAGTATGAATATGTGCTACAGGATGTTCAACTTCAATTCCCATTACCATGCAATAATCATTAAATGCTTGGGATGTGAATTCACCAGCATTGTCTAGTCTAACTCTCTTAATGGGATAATCAGAGAACTGAGCTCTTAATTTGATTATCTGAGTTAGGAATCTCACAAATGCCAAATTTCGAGATGACAATAGACAAACATGTGACCATCTGCTAGATGCATCAATCAACACCATAAAATAGTGAAATGGTCCACATGGTGGATGTATTGGTCCACAAATATCGCCTTGAATCCGTTCAAGGAACTTTGATGATTCTTTATCAATTTTGGTTGGCGATGGCCGTATAATTAATTTTCTAAGAGAACATGCTGCACATGTCATTTTATTTCCCTCATATATCTCATGAATTTTCAGAGAATGACCATGTGAGCTCTCTATGATTTTTCGCATCATTGTGGTGCCTGGGTGACCAAGGCGATCATGCCACAATGTGAAATCTTCCGGATTTCTTTTGATCACAAGATGTGATTCAACTGCATCTATATAAGTATGATGCAAACCAGAAAGAAGTTCTGGAAATTTTTCTAGTATATGCCTTTTTCCAGCTTTATTAGAAGTCATATATATGTACTTCTTTCCTTCCTCAGTAGCAGACTGAGTTTCATACCCTTGAAAGTATATATCTTTGAAGCTCAACAAATTCTTTTTAGAATTCGGAGAATATAAAGCATTTTGTATGGAAAACTTTGTTCCATTAGGCAATACAAAATTAGCTTTGCCACTTCCTTCAATTACGTCCGTAGGACCCGATATTGTATTGACAATAATTCTTTTCGGGTTTAGCTCAGAGAAAAATCTCTTATGCCTCAGAATAGTGTGTGTTGTTCCACTATCTGGTATACAAATTTCTTTGATATTTTTCCTTGCTATTGAATCCTCATCCATTTCTGTAATCAATATAAATGTTAATGCATATAAGCAAACCTTTTGTTCATATAGAAAAACATGTAATAATTATACAACGGTTTATTTCAAGAAACAACATTATTTAAAAATAACTGAAATAAGTAATACTTATATGATGGCATTACTGGATACTAATAGTCTCACTACAAGCGTTTCAGTTATCCGCATGAGCGGTCATGTCAAAATCATTCATAAAGTCAGAACCATCAAGATATGATGTTCCCTCAAAGTGTTCATTGAGGTTGACTTCCTTTCCTTTGCCCTTTTGGGACTCTTTGTATAATTTACAAAGATGTTCGGGAGTACGACATACATGAGCCCAATGACCCTTTGATCCACATCTGTAGCAGATGTTTTCACGCTTTTGAGCGTTATTCCCGTGGGATTCTTTTCTTGTAGGACCTTGTTAAGGTCGAACCCATTTATAGGACTTTCTGCCTTGAGGGTTAAAGAATCTTCCACGTCCACGGTTGAATCGTCGACCACGACCTCGATAGGTTTGACTTCTCTTCTCCGGATTTTTCACATCCGTTGCATTAACCTCAGGAAATGCCTTTGTTCCTGTAGGCCGAGAGTTGTGGTTTTTAATGAGAAGTTTATTATTCTTCTCTGCTAGTATTAGTGGCACGATTAAATCCGAAAACCTTTTGTATCCACAATTTCGATACATTTCTTGCAGATCACGATGCTTTTTGTAAAAAGTAAGATAAGTCTTTTCGAGCATTTCTGCTTCTGTAACAGGTTTTCCACAATACTTTAATTGTGACACTATCCTCAGCATAGCAGAGTTATAATCCTCTACTTTCTCGAAGTCTTGGAACCTTAGGTTTTTCCAGTCCTCTAATGCATGAGGGAGAGTTGTTTGTCTCTGTTTATCAAACCGAGCTTTTAAAGCTTGCCACATCTCGGCAGGATCTTTTATATTCACATAATCATGCGTCAAACTCTCATCGAGATGTTTTCTTAAAAATATTATCGTCTTTGCCTTGTCTTTGGCAAGCGATGAATTTTCTGCTTTTATGGTCTCGGACAATTCTTGTGACTCTAGATAGAGTTCTACATCTGTGGTCCATGCTATGTAGTTTGCTCCAGTAATTTTGAGAACCGGAAACTTAAGCTTCTCAATATTTGTCATTATTTATCTAAACACAAAACCGAAATAAATATTATTAGTTGGATAATTTTATTTATTTTTAAAATGCACCATTTATATTAATAATGCATGCGATTGCAAATAAACATTATTAGCGATTTAATTTAAAACATGGAAGGTGCGTTTATAAGTAATGCAATTACAAAAAACACGATTACATAAAAGAGTAAAATAACAACCATTAAAAATTATTCGGAAAAAAATCTCCAAAGATTAAACCGTAAATAGCAACAAATATAAACCCGTAGGAAAAAGCTAAGAATGGATAAGCCATTTTTTTTTTCTTAGAAAAAAAATTATAGTTTTTAGAGAAAATTTTGAGAAAGATGAAATGTTTGAGTGAAATGAATGAATGAGAATGAGTGTATTTATAGATTGAAAACACTGTTCATAGCCATTTGAAAAAGTTAAAATTTTTTGAAAATTTTCTTCATGACCGTTGGAGAGAAATATTGAACGGAAAATCAATCGTAAAAATTATAACAAGCAATCAGATAAATTTTACCGATTTCAAATAAAATGTTTATATTCAGATAATTTACCATGCTGATATAATAACTAAAATATTAATTTATTTAAACAGTAATATTATGGTGACAAAGTCATCCACATTAGAACAATAAATTGTTCAGCGGCTTAGCCGTCCAAGAACATTAAATAAATAATTATGGCGGCTTAGCCGTCCATTAACAATAAATAAATAATTATGCGGCGGCTTAGCCGACCAGTATAATAATTTTTTTTATAGGCCGCTTAGCCGACCAGTATAATAATTTTTTTTATAGGCGGCTTAGCCGACCAGTATAATAATTTTTTATAGGCGGCTTAGCCGACCAATGTAATTTTTTTTTCATCTCTTTTTTTTTTTTTTTTTTTTCGGAGACATAGCACCCGGTATAACAGGGTATATATTATCAACATAAAAGATATCCGATCGTAGAGTGATCGTGCTGATAACGTGTTATAAAAAGTATTTTATTTTATGGGTATAGAAATAAAAATAATAGAGATAAAAATTTATACCCGTAATCGGATCGGAAACTGAATATAAGAATAATAAGAGAGAGAGTTTATTTGTATATGAATGTTGTATCTCTCTTAATCGTGTTGTTTACAAAGCACGAATGCATCATATTTATAGGCATAAAATATAGATTGCTGTGCATGCATAGTGACGATGGACTCCACACATAAAACTATTAAACGATTGCGGTGATGTTATTTTTATCTCTTCTTCTTCTAGAAGCCGTCATTCCTTTACTTTTACAACAAATAGATCTAATTTTTAGATGCAAACTATGTATTCATTTCACTAATTTTTAGACTGAGACTAAGCTTGAGACCACAAAGAAAAGTAGAAAACTAATGAAGAAATGAACTGATCTATGCATGCATAAGATCAGTTCCATTAATAATAGTATTTGTAAATAGTCGATGAAATCGAAACACGAATCTGATCGACAGAATGTATGGACCTTACTGCAATTGTCAAAGCCAAGACTTGTTTGGAAGGAAAAAATAGTTTATATTTTCTACTGAAAAACATAGATCAAAATAAATATACGACTATTTGTTTTAATAATAATAGACTTGGTCGGAAGCAAATTCAATATACTAATTTCTATTTGAAGTTGTTTGTTGCCTAATGCCTACGCTACGACTATGACTAACTTCAAATTATAAATAACGAATTATATTAGTTTTTCCAGGTAATTGATTGGAAAAATTGTTGACATTTCCATAAAGAACCAAATTTTCCAACTTGCTTTGAGAAAAAAAAAATTAAGAGGATCGATCGACTAATCAATCCGTACCAAACAAATCATATGATTCACATCTATTAATTATCTTATTAAGTTTCACATTTAATTATATGGCATCTAACAAATCATATGATTCACTGAATATGTTCATTTGGTATTATATATTCAGCTCGAATATTGCAGTCATATGTTTGATGTCAAAGTGGGCGGGCTGCACCTTAAGGGCCATTGTAATTTTCAATTAAATTATAAAATAGCCTTGTAGATTCACTAGCAACAATAGGTAAAGGATGGGCCGAAACTAAATAGCCCAAATATGATGAAGCAAAATTAAAATGAAATGTTGACAGTGGGATTTGAACCCACGCCCTTTCGGACCAGAACCTTAATCTGGCGCCTTAGACCAACTCGGCCATATCAACATTTTGTTACTAAGACTTAACAGTACATTTATAAACGTATAATAACTTTAAACCAAACGACAAAGACATATGAGATGAGTGATGAATTAAACTGGAAAATTATCGACAGACAATTATTGTAGAAAATTTCACATAAAAAATACATTTTGTTTTGTTTTAAATCGAATTAATTTACAATATTCTAGACCTAATAATCTGAAGCAAAACCCAATCTATAACCAGATTAGACAGATTTAGAAAAATTGCATGTCTGAATTATTAAAGCATATATGATAAGGACTACCACCAAAATCGAAAGAAAGTCTCGAGGGTCTCTTTTCTTGTCTCTTCTTCATCTCAATTGATAGAATGAATGGACACAGTACAATTCTTATCTAACACAAAACGATACATAGTTTTCAAAACTTTTATTAATTTCTCGAAGGTGTCGGCTTACAGCAAAAATAGTATATGATAATGACTCCCATAAAGTAATCAAATTAGGCTCGTGATGATCCCTTCTCTTTCTAAATTTCTTGTCATACATAAATCGGATTAGTCAAAGATAGATCCAAATCCCTAAATGATGTGAGTCTATGTTAAGTTTCAGCTTAGATCCACATATCATTAACCAGCGTTTTAATATTTTCTAAGGATTTTAGATTTTCATTTTTTTGATATATATAACCTACGTAGGTTTACAGTTTTATTAAATTATCTTGAGATAAGTAAAAAAAAAAAAAAAAAATTTCGGTCTAATATCTTTTTTTATTCCTCTTAGAAACCATCAACGACAAAAGGAGATTCATGCACGATTCACATTTGTATTTCAAATTGATATAAAACCAAGTAAAATCCGATAATCCGAAGACCGAAGTATAAACGGGAAATATTTGGATGTGATATTTGTGAATGTGATCTAGTCTTTAAAATAATAAGAAGAGACATGAATAATAGAGTAGTAATTTTGTGTAACGTCAAAAGAGAGTGCGTACGTTTTGCTTTTGTCATTACATTACACAACCAACGAGGAAGAATCTTTTTTTTTTGTCTTCGCCTTGTGTTGTGTCAACCAAAAAACTATTATGTTAAAAGCAGAACTAATTAAGAAATTAATGTGTCTAATTAGTAGTTACACTCAAAAACAATTTATTTCTCGGAAGAGTTGAAGAACTCATAAATTGATTTAATTATAACACTCGTGGTTTTTGTCTAGTTGTTTCGACTAATTTTCGGGTAAATACAGCAGGAGAAAATTCATAAATAGATTTTATTTATGTAATCCTAATATATACCAAATGTTTATACAAATGAACTCTTAAGTAAATGAGTGTGATAAGTGGTTGTCGTCTAGTTGTTTTGTCCGGTTGATGAAGGTTACTGACTCATTCTAGCCACATGAAAGGGTTTTTATAAAATGGGATCCACACCCCAACACACTAAAAGATGGGCATAATCGTAAATGTAACCGACCATGTGAGAGATCTGTATGTATATTTAAACTTTTTACTTCTTCTTCTTCTCCTTCTTCATGTTTGTATTCCTCAAAAAGTCTCTCAAACAAAAAAATGGAAAAGAAACTTGGGATTATGTTCTTCCTTTTTGTTGTTCTTCTTCTTCGGTTCTCTGAGCCTCATACGGCTCAACGTCCTTTGCAAGGGGATAAAGAAGGTATACTATATACCATACATATAATATATAGACCCATGCATCTTGCATGTATATATGAATTATCTATATATGAATTTACAAATTTTATTATGAGTTTTGGTATATGTATAATATTATAAGAAACTTTTGTTTGGGCTTTGGCAAAACTTGATTGCGGAAAACAATCGGACTCTGTATTATTTTAAAATAAAGAATCACAATTTTCTTTATAATATACATCTCTTGTGGATCATTTAGAATTTTAGATATTGAAAAATTTCAAAGATCTTAATGTGATTCGTAGAACTTACTTAAGTTCGATAAAAAATCTAACCACAAATTTAATTTGTGAAAATTATGTTATTAATTAACCGTCCATAGTCACAAATGTTAGTGTAAAGCATTTCAATGACCCATAATTCAAATCTTAGCATGAAATGTTAGGTTCAGGTCACTTGCAGTGTAGAAACCTTGGGATCAAATAGAATGTTTAGCTTATTGACCACCTAGAACCATTTTTAGTTATATATTCTCAATGAGTGACAAAAAAAGAGGGATAAAAGTTCTTTAATTCTAGACTTCTTCTGGAATTTCTATTGGACTATTTTCCACTCACCAATTTTTACACTTCTGTAAAAGATAAAGGTGATAATTGGGATAGGGCTACACAAGCAGATGAGGCTTCTGAGATGGCCCAAGAATTATCGCATGTAAATTCTTTTACCCATCTTATAGATTTTTTATCCATTCTTTAATTTCCAATTTTTCTTACTGAAAAAAATCTTATTTAATAATCTTTGTTTTTCTTACTGAAAATATTCCCCTGAATTGTGGTTCAAGCTGATGGGAGAGGAGAAGTGTGAAGAGAGGGATGAAGAGTGTCTGAAGAGAAGGATGATCACTGAATCACACTTGGACTACATCTACACACAAAGCCACAACAAGCCTTAATTAATAATTACCCCCACCTTTTATTTATATAATAATCATCATTATTATTATTATGTGAAACTAAAAATAAACTTTAGTATCCAAATACCGATAATTCAAAACTATAAAAGAACGAATTGTATTGTGGCAACAAAATATAAATGCAAAATCAAAATCAAAATATTTCCTTTCTGGGGAAATCGTTCGTTTTTTTTTTTCCTTTTTTGTTTTTTTTTTTCCTTTACATAGAAATAATCAAAACTGGCACTTTTTCTCCAAACCAACTCTGGTGCCAACTCCACTGCGCGGACCAGGTCCTCTCCTTTTGATGAGCCAGTTCCCTGACCTTTGGAACGACCTAATTAGTCGGAACTCTCCTCATGTAGCGGAAGAGGAGAAACCACCTCCTGAGTTTCTATCAAGTACGGTTTGTCACTCGAAGAAACGGCGTTACAACGAGCCTAGTTATGTCCATGGGTTGATTGGTTTTTTATATGGTCAAGATTCAAGAACAAGTCGTAAGTAATCCCACCACAGGTAAATCCATAACCTTACCCACTCTCAATTCCACTGATTTCATCGTCAGAACCTTTTTAGGATATGATCCAATCGATGCCCAATACAAAGTCTTGTGCTTGACCAATGTTACTCGGTTTTGTGAACATCAAATCCTCACATTGGGAGGAGCTCAAAATTGGAGAATGATCCAATGCTCCACTCCTCACTGTCCCTTACGAACTAACTCTGTCTGCATAGATGGCGTTTTATATTACATTGCTTCCGGTTCCTTTATCATCACGGAACCACTCTTGGTAGGATTTGATTTGAGGTCCGAAACTTTGGAAATTGCTTCCACACTTCCCGAGGGCATTGGATCTTATAAGTTGCACGAAACAACTTTGATAAACTACCATGGGAAAGTAGCTCTTGGCACGAGCCCACCGAAGCTACTCTTTCACTCTGTGGGTTCTAGAGGACGCCAAGGAACAAGATTGGTCGAAACAACGCCTATCTTTTTCTCTAAATGGTACTAAGAGACACCGTTCCGGTTTGAAAATGTTGGGCGTTTCAGAAATGGGAGAGTTTGTCTATGCACATATCGAGTTTAAAGAGTTGTATGTTTACTTTGTGGATCACAAAAGCATAAGTTTAGAGATTTTTTATTAAGTATTTACTTTCTTACATCACGTAGAAAGTCTTATGTTTATTTAGAGAGAGAGAGAGAGAGAGAGAGAGAGAGAGAGAGAGAGAGAGAGAGAGAGAGAGAGAGAGTTTCATGTTGCTGATTCTGAGCTTTTTGTTTTTCAACTAATTTGTTCTAAGCTTTACTATGTATGAGTCTTTGTTTTCACCTTTGAATCTTTTAGTAAATAAAGACATTGTATTCGATTCCTTGCAAAAGTTTGGAAAAAAATATAAACTACATACGAACTTAAACGCAGACTTAAACAAATAATTTGAGGCTTAAAATCTATGTCATTTAAGACTATTACTTGAAAATTGTAAATGGTATCAAGACACAAAACATACCATTACAAACAAATGAGAAGAAGAAGAAGAAGACACGCAGAGAGAGGAAAGAGCTTTTGCATTCGTACCTGGGACATGAATGGTTGTGGAGATTAAACCAGACAGCTTCAGAGAGAAGAACCTCAAAGAAACATCGTTCCACTTCAGACCTGCAAAAATTGATTACTCCAGCAGATAAAACCCAAAGATTCAGATAATAGCATAGTTCTGTGTAATCCTTCAAAATCAATGTGATGAGAAGACCTGGATTCTGAATAAGAAAGGCACAATCAAACTCATTATTATTATTATATGTATAAGAGTGCATTCAAAATGAATAATGAATTAATAGTTCACCCGATAATAAACGGGTTTTTGGTCTAAACTATATATGAAAAGCTCTTATGGATCATCCATTGGCATATTATCATCATCACCAGTTGGCCAGTTGAATCCAGTCTCTGTGATTCCTGCAGCAAATTGTTCCCAGTAGACATCAGGCAAACCACCACTTGTTGTTTCTGCAACAGAACCAAACTCTGAGACATCATTATAGTCCATTGTGTTTCCCCATACATCGGTGTTGCTGAAAGCCGGTATTGTAGTATCGAAACCCATACTCCATGTTGTCTCTTCTTGTTTGATCAGTCCTTCAGGAGATGGGAAGGACATCAAGTAATCTGCCTTCACCATCTCTTCGTCTGATGGATTCATCAAGTTCTTGCCTTTCGGATCGGTTCCTCCTACGCCTGAAGTCATCCCTTGTTGGCTAGAGAGTGGAGTGTTCTCAGTCTCTTCGTCATACATTAGCAATCTCTCCCAATCATCAGCTTCATACTTCACCATCTCCCCTCCTCCTGTTGGAGAATCCTGAGGCTGCTGGTGCTTGATGAACTTCCTTCTCGTCTTTTCCAATCCAAGTGCTCCTTTCTCTCTTCCTTTGAGGTTCTTCAGGCGATCCAAGAAACCCGGGTTCTGAAACAACTTAGCCAAGAAAGAGAGCATTTGCTTCTGACGCTGCTCTGCAGCTTTCAGCCTCTGGTTGACAGTGTCCACGTGGCGAGCTGTGCCTCTGCTTTGTTGCTGAAGCTCAACCATTTCTTCCATCAATGCGCGTCGCTCTTTCCTAAGCTTCTCGATCTCTTCTCCAACCTCAGTAGGTGACCCTTGGCTTTGGCTGGTGCTACTGCAGCAAGTTTGGTTGGATTGTGGTGATCGACGACGATGAATGTTCTTCAGAAGATGCTTCTTGCCTCTAAGGAAAGCCTCGTTAGCGAATTCCCATTTGTCAGTATCAATCTTTCGAAATCCCTGGAAACATTCCAACCCCAAGAAAGCTCAAGAACAAGTAAGTAAAACACATACTACATCAAGACAAGATAAAAAAACCAGCAGATTGTAGACCAAATATCTTAAGGTCTGTGTAATCATAATCAGAAGATTCTACCTTTAAGAGTGAAGAAGATGGGAGTAATGTCTTAAACCGGACCGAAGTTAACTTTGTGAGGAAACAAGAAAAATTTAGAATAAAAAAATTCTCCATTCACAAGAAACCATAATTATACAAAGAGTAGCTGATCATTTCATCTCAACAAGATTACAAGTTAATATATAACATCCAAACCAGGCAAAAAATTCGTAGGTACAAAATTCAGCGTTACATGGTAGAGATCTCACAAATCCCAAAAAAGAAGAAACAAAATTACAGGTAATTACAAGTTATCAAAACACCCAGTTTAAAGAATCTATACAAAATGTTTGTTGGTCACTAAAAGATTACAGAAAGACAGGGAAAGGAAAAGAAAGAAGAATGATCAGAGTCTATCTACAAAACAGAAGCAGAGAAGAGAAGGGAATGATGTTACACTAAAGCGATACCCACATAAGTGTTGAGCTGCCTGACGAAGCTGGAGAAATTGTTGTGTTTGAAATTCCTAGGGAGAATGGTTCTGGCGAACTCGAGAGGGTCCCAAACCACGAAGCTCGCTCCGGTCAGTCCCCAGGAAATAACCGGGTCGAGACTCGGGTCGTCCACCAAATCGAAAGTCTTGGATAGAAACGGCGGGATTGGATTCCCTTGCAAGATGTCTAGTGGTATGGGGAGTGGAGGAGGAGACACAGAGTCAGTGTCAACGTACCCGGGAATGTAGGGTCGGGTCGAAACGGGTAATGAAATTGGAGTGGGTTTAGAAAAACCATCTTTTTGTGGGCTCATTTGAAAAAAACGAGGGGTTTTAGGGGAGTGAGAAAATGGTATTGAAAGATAATGAGGGATTAAGAAAATTGGGGTTCAGAGGAAGGATGAAGGGTTTATAAAGGTTTAGGGAAGCAAGTAACCGACACTCTGTAGATGAGAAAAAATCTGGGGGGAAAGAGGGCGGTGGGTTTGGGTTTGGGTGGGTCAGTTTCCGCCACCGTGGATCTCATCATCTTCCTCGTCATCATCTTCCATTGATTCGTTGGTTTGAGGTAACGGGCAAGATGAATGGAAAAAAATTGATTACACCGACATATTGAAATTGAAAGTTGTTTCCTTGCAGCTTCTTTCTTCTTTAGCTTTTAGCTGAAACAAAGGAGAGAAAGTGGTGAAGGATGGGTGGGACCCACGTGATCTTAGATATTTTGTGTTTAGGGGAAAGAAGAAGAAGTGAGTGATTTAGCGTGTTTGCCAGGTCAGCTTTCTGCTTTGGGCCCTTAAGATTCGCTTCTCGCGTTTGTGTTTCCTTTTTCACAATTTTAATATTTGTGTTTGGAGAGTCCTTATAATTTTAATTTACGCGATCCTATTGGCTACCAATCCATCAAAATGTTCAATAAGAAATTAGGTAAAGTCGTTTTCATGCGTGGGGCGGTCAAATTACTTAAAGGCGAAGGCAAATACAATAGATAGATGACCAGAGATATTTTTAGTCCCATGTCTCCAAAAGTTACTCTTCGGTTTTTCAAATTCTATTTTATTTATGTTGGTTACTAGAGAGACTAATCGCATGGTCACAATGGACATATATGTCAATCCAATGAATCGTATTGAGTTTGCAAAACCCTTAACAGCATTTCGCAGCTGCTCTTTCTTAGTCTCGCTTAGTAACTAATTTAGCGGTATACAATGTACAACAGGGTAATTAAAAATAGCTTAAGTGCATACTACAAGAGATAACAACAATATACTGCTTACCCTTTGCTTACCCCACACTGTTTCCATTACTACATTTTTTGTTTCCTCCCTGTGACAATAGTCATGTACATTTTAACAATCTGCAACATTAAAAAGTAACAAAACAGCCGACAAAGATCGCAAAAAAAAATTACATGTATAAGAACCGCGATTGTTTAGGATATGATCGATAGCTCACGAGGAATGTACCTTACAGCTATCTTAACTAGTGTCTCCCTCCTGGGCAGCAAAAGAATATGCTGAGAGTATATGTGCATATCATGATTATAACAACTTTCAAATGGACCGGGGGATTTTACAAATCCGAGCGGTTGGGCGGAGGAACCGCTGATTTGATCAATGGTCTTAGCAAGTCCATTATAGTTGCAAACGATGGACGCTTCCATGGCTCACTGGTAATGAAACGTATGCATAAACATCAAGTCTATTCAAAGAGGAAAAAATGAGGGTTTCAAACAAGAGGAAGAAAATCTTAACGTACTTGGTCCAACAACCCTCAATTATGGCTGCAACCTGAGGATTCAGATTGCGTGGGATCTCAAGCCGTTTACATTTGAAACCAACCGCAGCTACAACCTATGGAGCATTTTTATTGTTTATGATCATATAGTGTGTTATGAAATGTAGAGTGAGCGACTTTCAAATGCAAAATAACATTATTATTATCGAGATGTTTTGGAGTGGAAAGTACCTGAGCTGGATTTAAGTTACCCCATGGTTGTTGCAATGTAGCAAGCTCCCACAAGATGACCCCGAAGCTGTATACATCTGACTTTTCATTTGATGGCTCATCTCGCAGGACTTCTGGTGCCATCCACTCAGGCTGATATAACAGAGTCAGTAATTATTTAACTTCCACTAAACAAATAATTATAAAAGACAAATAAGAGTTAAGTAGTTCAGCTTGTTTTAGCCTTTAACAAACTGAACTTACAGTTCCAGCTGCTGACTTTGATGAAAGAAACGTGCTGGCCTTTAATCGCGAGAGACCAAAATCACAGACCTGAAATTTCATGACACATTGAGGAGTTGAGAAAATAGTGTTTTGAAAGACAGATGGTTTTTTCAGACGACAGCTTGAGACTGCTGCTATTTTAAGTTACAGCAGATTTTTGCAATGTCTCCAGGATGATTTAATATTTCAAAATATATTTATAAGCTGACTTCACAAGAGGAACGATAAATACTAAAAATTAAAATTAAGACATTGGACACAACAATTTCTTATTCAGATTCAAACCTTGACTGTATATTTTTTGTCAACCAACAAGTTTGGAGATTTTAGATCTCTATGCACAATTGGAGGATTGCGATTGTGAAGATAATTCATTCCTTTAGCCTGTAACAGAGAATGGAAAGAAAATTCAAAGTAAAGAAACACCAAGATCAGCAAGCAATCAACTTAATTCGTACCCATACATGTAACGAAAGAAAATCAAACATACCACATCATAAGCCATACTCAGGCGACGTCTTTCATCTAATTGGTCTCTTGCTCCACTTTTATGCAAAAGTCTGTATAAACTACCTCTGTTTGAAAGAAAGTATGGTATTAGCGTCATTATAGGCTAAAATTCTACACTCAGCACATAAAACCTTCAAAATCCACGTAACTGTACCTTGACAAATATTCTGTCACTATTGACAAATTTGGAGGTTGAGTGACCGCACCCATGAAGAGAACAATGTTAGGGTGGCGAAGGCGTTTCATTATTGCAACCTGACAGCAAATCAAGATCATGGAAGGCATCAATACACCAAGTCAATTACCAAAATCACAAGCAAATTTTAGTTGTGCACCTCTCTTAAGAACTCATTGACACGCTCAGCATGGAAGTCTTGCTCCATGAGAATTTTCACAGCAACATCCTGAAATTGGCAGAGAATATTACTGCAATAATCAGAATCAGAATTTTTCTCGTGATAGCATTGGAAAATTCAAACAGGAAGACAAATTTATGATGGAACAGACAGATAAAATAGTTTTGCCTTTTTTAACACCAAACAGATCCAAAAGTCACAACCATATTTTTAGAGCGAAAAAAAATCAGTAGTGTAATATTCTGACAAAAAAGTTCTTACCGAGCCATGCCACTCAGCACGGTGGACAGTGCCAAAGGAACCTGAAAGAGCAGTAGCTCAAATCAGAGTGGAAAGATTAAGGCAACAGAGAAGAATGTAATCTCAAAATGGATAGCAACTTTTTACTCATTTCGTTCGAGAACAGAGTCCAAAGCAAAACCACTTACTCAAGAATTTCACATTTCTTTACGTTCATAGACTAAATCACTAGTTTTTTCTGTAAAATTAATACCTGCTCCAATCTTCTCTTTTATATTAAGATCACACCACGGGATGTCCATATCATCACCATCAAGTCCAAGTTCCCTATTTGCCCTGTTCGGAACCGGCTGATTGATTGGTGGGGCATTCATAGGTACCGCTTCTACTTGATTTGACGCACGCATCATGTTCTGTGGAGGCATATTAGCACTGGGTGGCAAAGACCCACCACCATTTTCTGCCAACGCGTCATTCTCTCCACCCGGATTATCATATTGCCTATGAAACATTGAGAATCCCATATCATCTACAACCATTCAAACAAGCAGATATAAGAAATCAGAGTCCAGAAAGACAAGTCTTGCACATAAATGCACTAGAACTGATATGCCTGAACAGCAGACTAACAAGTTTAACCTTAAATATCACAAGGCAAAGCACCCACACACACACATCAACAACCAAAACCATTATAATTGAAAAGAGACAATACAACAAACAATATAATCATTCTAAGACTACTAACCCTTCAGATATCAAAGACATGATCAAGAAATACCCCAAATGACAGGAGATTCCACTTTTAGGGGAAATACAAAACGAGATGTAAGAAGCAAGCAAAAAAGTTGACATATTAATTCAGTTTTTTTTTTATGGGAATACCTGATGCAGGATCGAAAACAAGATTGAGAGACTGGCTGTCGGTGAAATACTGTTTGGCTAGTAACCTAAAATCGACTGCGGGTTCAACCGGCTTGGGTCGCGGAAACCGCAAAGGTGAAGAAATTGAGATAGACGAAGGACCATTTAGCAAGGAATCGGGCTCCCATAAGTGACCTGGCTTCCCTACTAAATCAACCAGGTACTCCCTGAAACCAAAACAAAGTTTCCACGTCATTAACCCAATATTTTGAGAAACATTTGGGGCTATAATTGTTTTACAGAAACAAAAAGCATTAGCAAAAAGGAAAATAAAAGCTCTTTCGCAATCACTTGTATCATACCTATCAAGCCCAAACCTGACAAGGCACGATGCAGCATCGTCTCTATTACAATATTTGCATCCCTTTGCAATTCGACAGGGTAAATCAATTATGTCAGCTAGTACCTGCATGCACCGAATGGCAAGTATAAACACTTCTTTTTCAATTAACACATTCAACTACAAGTAACATGGCTTTTTCTAGCCAATAACTCCACTTGTTTCAAACAATTTTCTTCAAATGTATTACTATACAAACAAATGGATGACGCGGGATAATTATATGATCATTCAAAAGATACGTCTTAAATGCCAAGGCGATAGCATCAAAGTTGGGATCTCACTTTGAAGAGTAAAGCGCGATGTCTGCAGAGTCCAACAGAGAGGCTACCTATGGGAACCACCACTTTAAAGATTTCTTTTAGACCATCAATGCACTCCTTCCACATGGGAACCAACTCATCTTCCCCCATGATAACTGGACCCCTGAAGGAGGCGAGAATCAATGATTACCAAGCAATGTGAGAAATCACAGGAAGATATAGAATTAAAACTTCAAAAAGATTGTAAGGATTGTGTGAGTACAAACCCCATACGATTGCAGATAAGCTTTGCCAGCTGATCAACAACCTCTTTTGTGGTTATGCAGCTACAAGATATGTCGTGGACTCTATTGTGAAGTTCCTTGAAGGCTGGATCACTACGCCTATCGACTATGATCGCTTCGAGCGAAGAGTCAACACCGGAATCAACAGCTCTTAATGATTCAATTGAAGGGATGCGGCCACTTTCATGCAGATCGATGCATAAGGTCCAAATATATGGATCCAGACCATTCATCATATAAAACCCATCAGGAACTTTATCATAGTACGATAAGCAGCCATTGACCTGATGCAGTACACAAAACAATCATACTCTGTAAGCAATGCATCTAAACAACATATCTCATCTGCTACAAATAGACTTTTTCTCTCTCTCAATCAGTCTCAATTCACGAATAGGCACATTTTTGGAAATAAGAACTGCCAACAAATAAAGTACTAATCAGCTGCATGTTCCCTGCATAGTGTCCATTAGCTTATACATGGCATCTATACCTTTAAATCATTAGAATAAGCAATTAGATCTTACAGCTCTTTGCAGAGCTTCCTTTACCACCTCTTTATTGAGCCCCAGGTAATGGGGGACAGCAGTTTTAAGATATAATGTCCACAAACGGCATTAAGTATTTCACTATCCATATCTGATTGCATAATATATTGATAATCTCAACCTCTAAACCTTAAAACAACTCCTGAAGCATCCCATAGTCTTAACACCCGTTATGCAATAACATCATGACATCTAAAACTAATGAATTCTAATATTTATATTCCCAGATCTCTTTACTAATTCCTTTGGATCTTTCAATTAAAATCCACACGCATAAACCAAGATTCAAGAATTTTGTGAAGCAAAAAGAGGAACGAACAAAAGATTATCAAACCAATACCCAGAAACGATGTGAAACTGTTTCGGCTGAACTTGGCGAAGTCCGTAAAGCAGACTCATCCGGCACGGGATCCAGAAAATTCGGATCGTCAGCGCAAGTAGCCTCAGACGAAAGCCGTAACGCCAACGCAAGCTGCAACTGATAACTCTCCTCCGTCTGCTGCGCCCAGCTCTTCCCAGATGACGAACCTCCAGCCGAGTCCGCCGCCATCTGTATCCTCAAATCTCCTCCACCACCACCAAACCCAAGCCTAAACCCATCATCTTGAGGAAATCCTATAGATTCGATCTCGTTTGCCGCCGCAGAAAGCGTAGGCATATAATAATCCCCAGACAAAGAGCTCTCACCAAAACTACTCCCACTCGATTGCCTCTGCAACCCTAGCGACGAAGCATACATATTATTCCCAACACGATTCGGCTGATTACTCAACCTATGATCACCACCACCACCACCGCCGCTAGGATCCCAATCGAATCCGCCTCTATCCGCCTTAGTTTTCCCGTTGTTCCCGCTGTTATTATTGCTGGCGCTCCTGTTTTCGCTTGATAAAGAGTCATAGTGCGGCGGAGGAGCTCCGGTGACGGAAACAGACACTTGATCGTCAGAAAATTGACTAAGCAAAGTGTAATTAGATCTTCTACCGGGCATTTCCATGGAAGTTTTCGCGATCTAGATGAGTTTGTTTCCCGATCATATAAGCTTCAAACCCTAGGAAACCGCCATTGTTGAAGAAGTTCGGCGAGCTAGCTAGCCAAGCCACTTGTTTCTCTCTCTAGTTTTTCATTTTTTTTTCTTACTTTTTAAAAAATTCTTTCTCTAATGGAATTGGGATTTTTTTTTTTTTTTGCGTTATCAGAGAAAAGAAACTGTGAACTTCTTTACTCGGTGCGTTTCTGTTGATAATTTCGTGATATTCCTCTTATGTCCCCCTTTTTATGGAACTTTGACATTTTTATGTAATTTAAATTTGTTTTTTCATCCACCATTTGTGAATTATATATCAATTTTTTTTTGTTTTCGACCATAAATATCATCGCTATGTTATATTATCCGAATTCAGATCTTTATAATATATATTATTGATGAAAATTATCTTTTGCTTTTCACAAAAGAATTATATAATTAAATAAATCTTCTTTGCTGCAAAAAAAAAAGAGAGGAAATAATTAATCTTCTATTTAAAAAAAAATTACCTAAAAAACCTTTATTTAAGCAATTAAGTTGGTATTGATTTTTTGGTGGAATGCAACTGAGATTGGAAGATAAAGAATAATGTAAACATAGGTAGTAATCGTATTCAAAGAGGAAACAAGCTAAAAGAGGAACATGCCCACGTGCAAAAGACTAAACCATGTTGCCCATAAGATCCAAATATTTCTACCTATGGAATTGAACTACATACATCTCTGCAAAAGTTTTGGTAATATTTCTTATACCAATCTGAATCCGTGACATTCGATCCGAGTTTAATTCACCTTTTGGTAGTCTAAAATTCAACATTAAAAGCTTTTTGAATGTCCATAATTCCACATTATAAAGTTCATAATATAGGATAGTTTTTAAATAAAGACTAAAAAACTGGAGAGTGAAGGAGTGGACTATAGATATTGGGTTTGAGGGGGATGGATGTATTCGTGTACGCAAAATGGACGGGCTCTTGTGTCTTTATATCCCTTTGTCTATTCAAACATTCGTATCTTATGCCTGTGACGACTTCTTTTAACATGCATGCATCTTGAACGCTTTCTTTTCTTTTGTTTCGTTTTCTTTAAGTTGACAAACAAACAAATCTCTTTTTTTTTTTTTTTTTTTGGTCTTTTCAAATATGGTATTGTTAGACGATTTTAAATAAGCAAAGCTGCTTGAATTAATGGTGTTTAGTATTTATTGCTTTCCCGTTTTTTTTTTTCTTTGTTCATGTTTGTTTTTAGTTATAAATGAGCTAATACTCATTATGTCTCGTAAAAAATATTTTCCTAATGTTGTAAAACATCAAATAAAGTAGCCGTCAACAAAAGATAGCGGAAAAAATATTTTTGTGTAGAGTTCATCATCACTATACATGTATAGTAATTTATTTTTGTACGCCTATATAAACGATCGTGTTGTAAGAGAGAATACACAACACACAATTTTAATTATAAAGAATAAAATCTCTCTCTCTTATTTTATTATTCAGTATCCCGATCTTTCTGCAGGTATAATTTTCTCTATTATTTATTCATATCCACTATAAATAAAACAATTATTTATAACACGTTATCAGCGCGATCACTTTATGATTGGTTACAAATATATATTTATAATATATATGTTATTATACCGGATGGTAAATCACCTTGCTAAAATATTATTATTTTCAGTGGTTGTTTAAAACACCATTATTTATTTGTTATTATAGTAGGAGCTACGTCGCCCCTATAATTACTATTGTAATGGCTGCTTTATGCACCATAACAATGGACGACTCAGCCGCTAATAATGTGGATGACTACGTCACCATAATTTATTTAATGTTAGGTGGATGATTTTGTCACCATAATAATATTGTTAAATTATATCTATATTATGGTTATTATATAAGGAGGCTCAGTCACATTAACATATATGTGAAATTGCTAAACTTTTAACTGATTGATTATTAAAATTTACAGTTATTTTTCTATTTAATTTTTCCACCAACGATCATAAAGAAAAAAATTTATTTTTTTAAAAATTTTTCAAACGGCTAGTTAACGGCTAATGAACAGTATATTTTAATCTATATATACATTCATTCTTATTCATTCATTTCACTCAAATATTTCATCTTTCTCAAAATCTTCTTTAAAAATATAATTTATTTTTCTAAGAAAAAAATGGCTCATCAGTCTTAGTTTTTGTAATAGGTTTTATAATTATTGCTATTTAAGCTTTACTGTCTGGAGAGTTCTCTCCTGAAATTTTTTTGATGGTTATTATTTTACTCTTTTACGTACTTGTGTTTCTTGTAATTGTGCTACTTATACAAGCGCCTCATATGCTTTAAAATAAATTAAATAATTTTTTTAATAATATTTTTTGTGGTTTTATTTTAGAAAAACAAAAAACCAAAATGGCTAATATCGAGAAACTCCAATTTTCGGTCTTAGACATCACTGGGGCTAATTTCATATCTTGGACTACCAATGTCGAATTACATTTGTAGTCTTATGGGTTATCGGAAACCATAAAAGAGACTAATACTTCGACGGTCCAAGAAAAAGCAAAATCGGTGATCTTCTTTAAAAGACACCTCGATGAAAATGTCATATATGAGTATGCACACATGAGGGATCCCAAAGAGATATGGAAGTCCCTGAAGGATCAATTTGATCATCAAAGGGACATAACTCTCCCACTTGCTCGGGATGAATGGCAAAATCTAAGATTTTAGGATTTTGACAAGGTGATGAGTTACAATTCCGTCATGTTGGGGATTATCTCCAAATTAAGATATTGTGGTGAAACCATCACTGAATCTCAGATGCTTGAGAAAATGTACACTACGTTCCACAAGAACCACATTACTCTGCAACAACAGTATAGGTTGCGAGGATACACCAAATTCTCAGATTTGATTGTGGCGCTCCTAATAGCCGAAAAGAATAAGGAGCTCTTAATCAAGAATCACATGTCTCGACCCACCGGATTAAAAGCATTCTCTGAGGTTAATGCATTGGATGTTAAAAATCCAGTGAGAGAAAATAGATCTTTTCGGTGATGTGGCCGCCGAAACTATCGCGGACGCGGGAGAAACTATAATCCTCAAAGCAGGAAATCATACCAATGGATTCGTTCTGAACAGGGTCCGAAAAGAAAAGAAATTCAAACAAGTACCTCCCAGAAACGTGAGAGTGCTTGTTTCAAATGCGGCACTAAGGGACATTGGTCTCAGGTATATCGGATCCTCGCACATCTTTGCGTTTTGTACAAAGAATCAGCTAAGGACAAAGGAAAGGAGGTGAATCTCGCAGAACATTCCAAGGGTATAACCCACCTTGATGCTTCTAACTTTGCAAACGATCTCGATGAGGCAACTTTCGCGAAAAACTGAAATGACTATCGTGTGAAACTCGAATTTGCGATAACTATGCCATAAATCGCTGTTTGTTTGAAATTTCCTAAATTTGTGTGTTTGTATTACCTATCATGTATAATTACTGAATGCTTAATGCTTCATGAATAAATTTACTTTCTATTTTTATTAATCATTATGTTTATTTCAGAAATGGATCACAATACAAATGGAATAATATCCAAGACAAATCTTGGAGATATTTGCATACCGGATAGTGGAACAACGCACACTATCCTTAAACATAAAAAATATTTCTCCGATTTGAAGTCAACAAAAGTTATTGTTAACACAATATCAGGTCCCACACATTTAATTGAAGATACTGGTAAAGCAAATTTTGCATTACCTAATGGGACAAGGTTCTCAATAAATAATACATTATTTTCTCCAAATTCGAAAAGAAATTCGTTAAGTTTTAAAGACATATACCTTCATGGATATGACAGTCAGTCTGCAACTGAGAATGGAAAGAAGTACATGTACATTACTTCTGAAAAATCGGGGGGAAAAAATGTTTTGGAAAAATTAGCAAGACTCCCATGGAGCTTACATCATACATACATAAATTTAATAGAATCACATCTTGTCATCAAAAGAAATCATGATGATTTTACATTGTGACATGATCGCCTTGGTCACCCAAACACCACAATGATGCGAAGAATTATAGAACGCTCACATGGACATTCAATGAAATCCTAAGAGATTTATCAGGAGAATAAAATGACATGTATTGCGTGTTCTCTAGGAAAATTGATTATAAGGTCATCGCCAATCAAAAAGAATCACCAAAGTTCCTTGAACGAATTCAAGGCGACATTTGTGGACCTATACACCCACCATGTGGACCATTCTATTATTTCATGGTAATGATAGATGCATCTAGTAAATGGTCATATGTTTGTTTGTTATCATCTCGAAATATGGCATTTGCGAGATTTTTGACTCAGATAATCAAACTAACAACTCAGTTTTCTGATTATCCAATCAAATGAGTTTGATTAGATAACGCTGATGAATTTACGTCTCAACCATTTAATAATTATTGTATGGTAACAGGAATCAATGTTGAATGCTCTGTAGCCTATGTTCATACACAAAATGGTTTCGCTGAATCTTTAATTAAACGTCTGCAATTAATTGCGAGACCGTTGATTATGAGATCAAAACTTCCAACCTAAGTATGGAGACATGTTATTTTGCATGCAGGATCACTTATACGCATAAGACCAAGTGCATATCATAACTATTCTCCATTACAATTAGCATTTGGTCGAGAACCAAATATTTCTCATCTAAAATTATTTGGTTGTGCAGTATATGTACCCATTGCACCCATACAACATACTAAAATGGGACCACAAAGAAGATTGATAATATATGTTGGTTGTGATTCTCCATCATTTATATGATACTTAGAACCTCAAACTGGTGACGTATTTACATCACGTTTTGCCGATTGTCACTTTGATGAAAAAAAATTCTCGGTTCTAGGGGAGAAAAAAAAAGATGGAAAAATATATCAAATGGTGTGTACCATCACTGTTACACCTTGATCCTCCCACAAAACAGTCAGAACTAGAAATTCAACGAATTATACATTTACATAGTGTATCAAATCAACTACCTGATGCATTTGTAGATACCAAAATGGTAACTAAGTCACATATACCTGCTGCAAATGCTCCCGCTCGGATTGAAATCACACAAGAGTATGAAAAAATAGATGATACATGTAAGTCTAGAACACGTTTGAAGCGTGGAAGATCAATTAGTTCTAAGGACAAAAATCCAAAAAAAAGAAAGGAAATCGAGAAACATGATACTCCCGTAATAACATAAAATATTATGAGAAAAACCAATCATGATTCCTCCACCAATATAAAGCATCATGAATCCAAAGAAAATCATGAGAGTTCAATTAACTATATCTATAATGAAAAGATATGGAATCAAAATAAAATAGATAACATTTTTTCGTATCTCGTTTCAAAAAAAATAAGTGAAGAAAATGATGATCCATAACCAAAGTCAGTATATGAATGTCAAAAGAGGCATGATTGGATAAAATGGAAAGACGCAATATAAGTCGAACTTGATTCGCTGAACAAAAAATGTATTCGGACCTATAGTTGTTACACCTAAGGCTATAAAACCTGTGAGTTATAAATGAGTGTTCATCTGAAAACGTAATGAGAAAAATAAGATAACAAGGTACAAAGCTCGTCTAGTGGCCCAAAGTTTTTCTCAAAGATCCGAGATTGATTACGAGGAAACATATTCCCCCGTTATGGATGCAATAACGTTTAGATTCCTAATGAGTCTAGCAGCTGGAAAAAATCTAGAGATGCATCTCATGGATGTCGTTACAGCATATTTATATGGATCATTAGATGCAAATATCTATATGAGAGTTCGCGACGGGTTTAATATGCCAGAAGCATTAAAATCTAAACCCAAAGAGTTATGTGCAATAAAGTTGCAAAGATCATTATATGGGTTAAAGCAATCTGGAGAATGTGGTATAATCGTCTTAGTGAACATTTAACGAACGAAGGATATGTGAATGATCCTATGTGCCCATGTGTTTTCATTAAAAAAACAATATCTGGATTTGTAATAATCGCGGTAGATGTTGATGATCTAAAATATAATCGGAACTCAAGCAAAAATACAGAAAGCAACAAACTATTTAAAAGGAGAATTTGAGATGAAAGATCTCGGACAGACAAAGTTTTATCTTGTCCTACAAATTGAACATACTCTAAAAAGTATATTTGTGCATCAATCCACATACATGAAAAAAGTGTTGAAACGTTTTAATATGGATAAGAAAACTCTTCTCTGTACTCCAATGGTCGTTAGATCACTTAACGTTGAAAGTGATCCATTCCGACCACTTGAGGAAAATGAAGAGATACTTGGTACTGAAGTACCACATGTAAGTGCAATTGGAGCCCTTATGTATCTTGCAAATTGCATTCGACCTGATATTTTATTTTTTATTAATCTTTTGACTAGATTTATTTCTCCCCTACACGAATACATTGTAGTAGAATTAAACATGTCTTTCATTATCTTCAAGAGACTATTGATTTATGGTTATTTTATCCTAAGAATTTAAATGGTCAAATGATTGGTTTTGCAGATGCAGGATATTTATCAGATCCACTCAAAACTCGATCCCAAACAGGATACGTATTCACGATTGGAGGCACCGCTATATCCTGACGTTCTAAAAAACAGACGCTTGTGGCTACTTCTTCAAACCATGCTGAAATCATCGCACTACATGAATCAAGTAAAGAATGTGTATGACTAAGATCGATAAGTCGACACATTCAATCAAGTAGTGAAATTCATCTAAATATGGAGCCAACTATCTTATATGAAGACAATGATGCATGTGTTGCTCAGACAAATGAATGATACATCAAAAGTGATAAAATCAAACATATTCCTCCAAAATTCTTTTCATACACCCAAGAACTTGTGAAGAATAAAGATATTGAATTAAGATATGTTCGATCATCCGAGAATTCTGTAGATATTTTCACAAAATCATTATCCACCACTATGTTCAGGAAACATGTTCATAATATTGGAATGCGTCGTCAACAAAACTTATAAGATATGATTTTGATCATTGGGGGGGGGGGGGGGGGGGGTTGGGGGAGTTTGCGAGGTTGTACTCTTTTTACCTTACTAAGAATTTTTCCACTTGATTTATTTAGAAAGGTTTTTAATGAGGCAATAAAAGATAGTACGCAAGAGACATAGTGACACTGGTCTCCAAAGGGGAGTGTTGTAAAATGTCAAATAAAGCAACCGTCAACAAAAGACGGTGGAAAATATTATTTTGTGTGGAGTCCACTGTCACTATGCATGTATAGTAATTTTGTACGTCTATATAAACAATTGTATTGTAAGAGAGAAAACACAACACACAACTTCAATTATAAAAAAGAAAATCTCTCTCTTTTATTTTATTATTCAGTATCTCAATTTTTCTGCAGATATAATTTTTTCTATTATTTATTTATATCTACTATAAATAAAACAATTATTTATAACACCTAATATTTTTTTTTGTTTTTTTAAAAGTGACATTTTGACTAACATTACTAATTTTTACATATTTTACTTAAAACTAATCAATTTTGAATTTATTTCAAAATATTCTAGTTTGTAGTAAATGGATAAGAGTATATTAGTATACTTTAATAAATTGACGTGAAAATGTTAAAACACTTTTACTTGTAGAAGAAATAAATTCTGTTTTATGAGTATTTTTGATTTTGGAAGCACCACCTTAAACCTCTTGAATGTTAACGTTAATACGACAAATAAAAACACAAGCTAGTACGGAAAAGAGTAACGTTAATGTTGTTTTTACAGTGAATTTGAAAGTGGACAATACACTAACTATAGTAATTATTTTATTTAAAATTTACAATTTGTAAAATATTGAATTATGGGTAACATACTAAATAAAGTATAATGTATGAAAATATTAGGTTATTGGTATTAAAATCTATTAAAATTAAACTCTATAATAACTAAATCAGCAGTCAAGATCAAATTCTTCTATCCCTAAAGATTTTCAGATTCTTCCGGAGAGTCAATGAGCTGTCATTAATTTATCTATCAAGTTATCAACGCAACTTGGACAATAAATATATATTTTTTTAAATTGGAGAATTTATATCATTGATCAGCAGTACTAAGGTTCATCGAATACTGCCAGGTTCATGCACTCAACGCATTTTTGTCATTAAGTTAAATTTTTAGCCATAGATTCTTTTACAGTAAGTTGGTTCTTCTTTTTTTGAAAGCTTTTAGCATCTTTTGAATTTTAAATATTACGGCTGCTGACTGCTGAGTATGAAGTAGGTAGTGCAATATTTAAGAGAAAATTTTGGGTTACATACTTATTAATACTAGCCATTTTTAACCTTTTTAGCTAGTATTTTCGAAAAAGTGTTAAAACATAGCCATTTTATTTTGCTCCTAAAGAACCTTAACGTTATGATTCAACTACAAATATATTTACACGCATATATCTACACTTGCCAATTTGAAATGCATCCGTCAACTTTATAAAAGACACAAATCTAAATGCTATAATGTTTTCTATATAAATTATATTTAATAATATATGTTGCAAAACTATTCGAAGATTATGTGTTATATGTAAAAGCCGATCTTTTACTATAAAAATTGTGTCCTCAAAATTTTAGAGCTTTGAAAAATGTACATGACTCAAGAGACCTCGACTAGATCTAGCTATCTAGACACAAGAGGCCTCGACTAGATCTAGCTATCTAGATGTATTATGTTTAATAAAAATGTAATATAATCATTAGTTAGTTGGGATAATTTAAGATTTGGCAGTCTATTGTTGCTTAATTCCCACTCGTGCAACTATCCATTTATTTATCCGTAGTTGGACCGTATTTAGTGTTATCATATATACTCTTCATAGATTTTGTTAACTGGTTTCTCTATGGATTAGAAAAGAAAAATATTTAAATTTGTGATGCCATGGTAAGAACTGAGAAATTATAAACAGCTTTTACTACTCGAGGGCATAAAGGTAAATGATGCTACATTTGTCCGTGGGACTTATTTTGGAAAATGAAGATTGTCATGAGTAGACCCCACATGTTGACGAAAACGCCTGAGCAAACGGAAAAAAACGGAAAACTCCGTCAGTCAAATGAAGTGTTACAACTCCGTTACGATCTATCAAAATCCGTTAAAAGAAGGTTATAAAATATGGGCTTAAAACAGAAATTTTTCTGGGCTCAAATTTAAAATCCAGGCCCAATAAAAGAGCAGTACACAAACCATCGAGTGGTCCGCGTAACAGAGAATCACTAAAATCCCTTCGTCTGATTAATAAATTCCATCGGACGTTGAGCCATTCCCGTCACGCCCTAAAACAGCTCTCGAGAGACGAATCGCTCTCATCTTCTTCCAGAACCTTCTTCTTCGACGCATCGTCGCCTTTAGGTCACTACCTCTCACAACAATGGAGTTCTGGGGTAAAACGTTTCCTATCTTACTTCGTCTTCTTCTTGTTCTCTGCGCTTCGTTTCCTGCATTTAGGGTTTTTAGCTTTTGGTTTCGCCAGTTTTTTTATAAAGTTTTTTCATGATTTTTCTACTGTTTCTTCTCTGGAATCGGCTGGTTAGCGAAACGAGAAACGAGAATAGTCTGTTTGTATGACATATTTGGTGTATAGACTGTTCGTTTTCGTAGAAAAATTGGGGAAAAATGGAAATTTTGTTCACTCTAGGGGCTAATCCATGGTTGGAATGATGGATTTGTGGCAGGCTTGTTGAATTTTTTATGTTGTACTATTTATGTGAGTTTGCAGGTGTTGAAGTCAAGCATGGCTCACCACTTCATGTGGATCCTGGGGAGGACATGATCGTGCACATCTCACAGGTACTTTTGAATAGCAAGCTTGATTTGATTTATAACAAGGCATTTTACAGTGACGTTTGGTTTTATCTTATTGAAGGCTGCTTTGGGAGAGAATAAGAACAATGAAAAAGAACCAATTCGGCTTTACCTGACCGTTGGAGATCAAAAGCATATCATTGGGACGCTATCTCATGATAGGTTTCCTCAGCTGGCCACGGAGATTGTGTTGGAAAGGAATTTTGCGCTGTCTCATAGTTGGAAGAATGGGAGCGTTTTCTTAACTGGTTACAAAGTTGATGCATCTGATCGATATCCTTTACTATTCTAACATTTGTTGCTATCGCTTAAACTCTACAAGCTTGTTGATGAATATGATTTGGGGAATTGTTGTTTTGCTCTGTTTTTGACTTCCTTGACTCTCTTTTCTGTCTCACCGAGGCTGATAATATGACCGATGATGAACTTGCAGTTGCTAGTGACAAAGGTGAGTCGGGCATTATATCCAGTCCTGCTATTTAAGAATATCAATCTCTTGTAAATTGATGTGGCCTTTGCTGAGCCAGCTGTTGCGAAATCAGGTGTTAAACAGGTGAATTTTCAATTGCCAAATGAAGATGTCAAGGCCAAGCAAGATGATGACGCTGATGATAGTGAAGAGGAGTCTTCAGATGATGATGAGATCTCTTCTTCTGAAGACTCTGGAGACGAGGAGGTACTTTTGTTTATATATACTACTAGCTCAGTGACATGTTAAACCTATTAATAGTGGTACTAGAGTTATCTTAAGTAATAAGTACGTTTGTCACTTTTATATTTGCATTTTTCACATGAACCCTGATTGCCTATTGCGTTTTAGCCCAATCTCACACTTCTTTAATCCTTTTCATCGCTGCTTTGTTTCAGGAAGAGAAGGCTACTGCTGAAGTTGACAGCGAGGATGACGATGAAGATGACTCATCGGACGACGAAGAAGATGACTCATCAGATGAGGACACCCCGATGAAGGTAATATGATAATATCTTTATATGTGATAGTCAGATGGGAAATGTATATTTGTTTTGTCTTATTACCCTTCTTTTGGGAGCAATTTTGCTGCTTCTGTGGTCAAAAACTTAAACCTTATTATAAACTTTCTTGGTTTATAAAAGCCTGAAGAACCCAAGAAGAGGTCTGCAGAAGCCAACTCCTCCAAGAATCCTGCTTCCAACAAGAAGGCTAAGTTCGTAACTCCTCAGAAAACAGGTGATTAATCCTTTTATCAATCTCCCCATTGAATCCTTGTTTTACCGAAAGAAAGAAAGATGGATTTGTTTAATTGAAAACATGGTGACGAAAACAGATTCGAAGAAACCACATGTCCACATTGCAACTCCTCATCCATCAAAACAGGTGGGAAAGAATTCTGGTGGAAGCAGCAATGGAGAGACGTCGAAGCAGCAGCAGACACCGAAGTCTGCAGGAGCGTTTGGGTGCAAGTCGTGCAGCAGAACCTTTACTTCGGAAATGGGATTGCAGTCTCACACTAAGGCCAAACACAGTGCAGCCGCTTGAAAATCACAAGAAGAAGCTTGATGACTATAATATCTACTTTAGAACTTTGATGTCTTTTGGTGTTCAAAACTGGAACTTGCGAGTGAGCCAGTTTTAGTTGGTCTTTTTTTTCAGGCGTTTCATCCTGTTTTTCTTGATCGTGTTGGTAGCTGAAACAATGCTAAACCTTTGCTTGTGTTTAGTGCTAGTATGGATATATTATTAAGTCTATTTTGAGGCTTTTCTAGTTAAAAACCTGCATTTGAAATTCTTTGTCCAAAACATTGAAGATTAGTTAGCAAATCGTTTTTCCAACATAGTTTATTCAATGGGCCCTAAAAAGAAGGAAATCGTTACTTAACATAGTAATCCAATGGGCCCAAAAAGAAGATTTTTGATTTTTGACGTGGAATACGTGTAACCATATAAATTGTATATATCAATATCTCTTAAAGAGAAGATTAACAGTAAGCAGGTTTGCCCGAGTGGTTAAGGGGGAAGACTTAAGTTCTTCTGCACATAAGTGCGCGTGGGTTCGAACCCCACAGCCTGCATTTATTTTGTTTTCTTTTTAATTAAATGAAAATATACTTTTATGATATAGTTTCCTGATTTGAACAAAACCAAATCATACCAACAATGTAACTTCCTCTTTATCGTTCCTACTTTTCAATAATGGCTTTTTGGTAATTTTCCTTTTTGTGTTTTGTTCAGTTTGGTAAGTCTGCTCAGTGCTCGAATGCTGGATCTCGAGTTTCCCATGATGAAAAATAAGATACTGTACCTAGTAATTATAATATCAACCAAGAACGTCATGATCATGGACAAGGCACCTTCTTGCGGCTTCAGACATCTGAGAGAAGTGCGAGTTAATGGTGGACTGGTCGTGTATTTGACACAAATGGTGGTAGACAAATTTTATTATTATCAGAAACTGTCATCGACACGAGACGTTTTTAGATACTTTATGTTTTCCAAGAACAGCGATTATAGACATTGGTGAGGAAAGGATGCAACTATTCGCAACTTGTGACCAGTCCACTCGCGTCTCTTAACTGATGATAGATTGCAGCTTCTTAGAAACGAATCACCATTAAAAAGGATAAAGACTCTGATCATTCATGTAGTGATAGAAAAATGGTGTTTGTTGTTTAATAAAAAGAAGGAAAATAATAAGCAAAGAGAATCAGTTTCTTTGAAATTTAACTTTTTAATCTTGTTTTTAGATTGAAATATACATTTTTGATATTTACTAGTATGATAGAAAATAAAATAAAAACTGTTTTTGCTATATCTTTTTAAAAATACTAAGCAGAAAAAAGGAAACTTTCTCCTTATCGTTTCATTTTTTTCAAGCAAGCATTGGTTTTCTTTTCATTGGTAGCTTCTTTCTGAAGCTACTTTGTTTTTTATTTTTTTATTTATATATATAGAGATTGATCTGTCTGTAGGAGGCAATTAAGTCGTAAGAAGCTTAGCTTTCTGCATCGTTATCTTCCCTTCTCGTTCAACCATTCGTTTGGCGCTCAATTTTTGGGTTTTGCCCTAATGCCGCTCCTCCGGCGTTGCTTCTTCAATAGTACCGGAATAAGAAGGGTAATAGAAGAAGAATATGACGACCAGGAAGTAGACAAATGCGGACGTCAAACCAGGGAATGCATCCATGTGGCAGACTCAACTGGGGTTTCACACAGCGAGAGAGAGCATCAGAGAAGGTCGTCAGAAGGTGTTTGTACATCGTCTTCAGGATCACAGGAGGATAAGGAATCATTCTGTTCGGTTTGCATGGAAGTTTGGACCAACGGTGGTGAACACCAAGTCTGTTGTCTTCCCTGTGGACACTTGTATGGATTTTCTTGCATCAACAAGTGGTTACAGCATCGTCCAAGTTCAGGGAAGTGTCCTCAATGCAACAGAACATGTAGTTTTAAAGATGTCGTGAAAATATACGCATCAAAGGTTGCTGCAGTAGATGATGAAGCACAAAAGAGAATCGTATTTCTTGAGACCAAGTTAAGTTCAGTTGAACAGAAGACTGCGAGTTTGAGTAACAAAGAAGCTCAATGGAGAGAAATGGAAGCAGAGCTACGAACAGAAGTTAATAATTTGCAGAAGATGATCTACCAAGAACGTCATGGACAAAAACCTTCTTACAGCTTCAGACATCAGAGAGAAGTGTTAGTTAATGGTGGCCGTATATTCGACATAGATGGTGGTAGACAGATTTTGTTAATGGCCCGTAGGCTCTCAGGTAGTGGTGGAACTTTTGTGCTTAATTACGCAAATGAACGACTTACATACGGGTGAGATTGATGATGATGATATTTTGTTGCCTCGTACCACTAGAGCTATTAAAGATCTTCGCCTTTCGCCTCACAATAACGGGCTTGCGGTATTTGATTCTCTTGGGAAAAAACTGTCAGTTATAAGCTTGGATAGTCACAACACTGTCTTATCTTATGATCATCTACCAGCTGCACCTTGGTCTTGTTCTTGGGATCTCAACAATTGTCACCATGTTTATGCTGGACTACAGAATGGAATGGTTTTAGAGTTTGATATGCGTCAAACTACGGGACCTTTAGCATCGTTGAGTGGCGTAACAAGCAATATCCGGTTCATACTATTCATCTCTCTGCATATTCCACTCCAACTTCTGATGTCCGTGCCTTCTTGTCCGCTTCTTCCATCGGGCTGTGTCAGTGGAACACTAGTGGCAGTGAGGGAAGGCCATCATTGGTTTCTGATACAAGAAACCTAGGAATATGCATAGCCTCCTCGTATTGTCCTCGCACCAATCATGTGGTTGCATCTTATAAACGGAGAGTTGAATAATCTGATAATAAAGTCCCTACTCAGCCTTGGTTGACTCAAATAGAAGTTGATAATAGTAATAGTAACGGTGTAGTTGGATTTCATGTTTGTCTCAAGAGAAGAGTTGCTGGTTCTTATTCTCAGAAACTGTCATCCACACAAGCTATTGTAGATACCATCCCCTTGCCAAGAACAGCGATTATAGATTTTGGTGAGGAAAGGACACAACGTTTTGCATCTTATGACGAGTCCACTCGAGAGCTCATCTTGCAAGATCCTTGTTCTTTTACTGTCTCTCAACGGTTCGCATTGTCAAGTCCTCATCCGCTTCAAGACATGAAATGCTCACGTCAATGGTTTGGGTCTGCTCGGTCTTTTAACTGATGATAGATTGCAGCTTCTTACGAATCGCAATGAAGAGCAAACATATATGTAAAGCGACCAACTTTCTCTATTTAAATGGTATTAGTTTTTAAATCTGTAGGCTGTAGCAGCAATAAATTGTTAATGTAAAGAAGCAGAACAAAACAAGAAGTTACCATATCTTCAAATGCGTGTTTCTTTAAAACCTCTCAGGGTTTTGTGACATTGCTGAATCTTTTGAGAGATTATAGGCTCCATGAAATTGGAGGATCTTTGGTCAGTTAAGTTCTTTCGTCTTGCGAGATAAGTCAATAATCTATTGCCTTTGAGGAATCTGAAAAAATCCCTTCAAAGTATATTTCTTCTTTACTATAAGTATCCATATCTTGAACACTACACACACCATCTTTAAATCTCTCTATTCACACCAACAAGAATTTAAATAGCGAAGCCAAAAAAAGAAAGAAAAAGAAAATCTTTTTATTCTCGAGCATTTCCTCGCTCGAAAACTCCTTTTTCCCTTCAATGGTTAGGCACAATTGTCCCAATTTGCCCAAATCCCGCAATGAAGAACGCGATTGCTTGCGCGAAAAGGTATAGATAATAATGATTCTTCCCAAAAAACGCGTCATAACATCCCACAAATAACAGATACATTCCTACACCGAGTTCCAACACATGAATTCTGCCAAAACACACAAAAAAGCACTATTATTATTGGTTTGATACGATTTATAACACTAAGCAAAAGCAAAATAACCGGTTTGGTTTAAAGGGAAGAACTTTTTACCTATCTCCGAATCTAAAACGAAGAAGCTTCTTTGGAGTCTTGCTGGCCGATTTAGCCTTAAGATCTCCGAGCTTCTCAGTAACAATCCACTCGTTAACTCTTCCTCCTTCGAGTAAACCGATGAAGGTAGCTTTAGTTCTGTGAAGAGACATCACATTCTCGAACAGAATCCAAAACACCATAAGATGAAGTGACCTATAAGACACATGTAACCAACAATGAGGGCCCGAATAAGACTTGAACCGCAAGAAACTCGCGGAATTGTTTTTACCTCGGTGTCCCGACAGCGTTGAGCAGGGTAATGACTGAAGGAATGTAAACTGCTCCCCATTTAGGAACTGAAACTTCCGGTACAAGAACCGTAGCCGGTAAAATCACACAGTAGAAGATGAAGGTAACAATGTGTGCCACGAGCTTTCTAACAACGAAGAAGCTATATATCACATGAACTTTCTTCCATAAAGTCACGTTCTGCCAAAGAGAAACAAAAATCCCGGTTTAATCTTAACCGATTTAATTTGGTTATGTTAATATCTAAAGAGTTTCTAATTCGTCTAGAGAGTTTGAAGGAAACCTTATTGGTCATGATTTCGAATGCCATTTTCCTGAAAAGATTAGCTGGACCACATGACCATCTGTGCTGTTGATACCTATATGCCTTGAATGTACTTGGCAACTCGTTTTTAACCTATAGTATTTAAAACCCATATAATTAAATTTTTTACATATCAACCATCACACACATATTTATGTTAGAAGGTTATTATATACCTTCAAAGAACCAAGGTACAAGAACTTCCAACCCTTGAGACTAGCTCGCACGGCCAAATCCATATCTTCCACAGTCGTTCTATCTTTCCAACCACCAGCTTCGTTTAATGCCGATATTCTCCATATTCCCGCAGTCCCTAAAAAATATCGTAACCAAACACATTCACGACTATGAACTCAAAATATTATAACCAAAAATATATAAATTTCTCAAATAGTACCGTTGAATCCGAAGAAAGCGTAAGTAGAAGAACCAACTTCTTGTTCCACCGTAAAATGATAATCCAAAGACATTTCTTGCATCCTTGTCATCAAACATTCATCCGAATTTACTGCAAAAATCATAAATAGTTGAGTAAATATTGGAATTATTTTTATTTGTTTAGCAAAACAATAAATGTGGATATTAATGAAGACATTAAATAAAAAAACCAGTTGGTGAAATTGGAAATCAATGTTTACAATTATGAAATTATAGACAGCTAGCTAGGCAAGCCCAATTAGATTTCAACAGCTCGCTCCTTAGATTTTGTCACATGACTTCTCTCGTCTAAAAGCATAATTAAAAAAAATGAAGTATCAATTATTGGTCGTTTCAAGGGTCTGAATTAAAAAATACTACCAAAGAACAAACAAAAAATATTTACATAAAAAAGAAAAAGAAAAGTGAGTGGTGAGAGTGAGAGTGAGAGTGACAGAGACTAGTTAGAGAGAAGAGATCAACTAGGTTCATCGTTGTTGCACATGGAGGGAGATGGAAGGTGTCTGGCTAGTACACGTAGCGGATCTAGTGAAATTGACTAATCTACCCATACTGTTTTTACTAAATGACAAAACATACCCCTATGACCCTACACTTCCCAATATGTTCTCTGCACTCAATTATGGGACACGGCGACGATGCCAGTGATGCAATTCCACTAAACTCTACTCTAATTTGAACTAAAATTATTTCTAAATTTTCTTGTTTAATTTTAATATATTTACAAGTATTTTTGTAAAGAAAAACTAATAAGAGAGAGTATGTTTTTAATGTTTGGTCTTAGAAAGTTAAAATAGTTTTTTATGGAGGATAAATAGTAGTAAAATACTAAATACGTGACAGCTTTTTGAGTGCCAGAAGTTATAGATACATTGGTGGACAATTTTATTGACAAATAGTATATTTATTTACCTTGACTTAAAAGTATTTGGAGAACATTACTATGTTGAAAACTTGAAATGCGTGGAAAAGAACATATTTCTTCGACAAAATCAATTTATTGGAAGAAAAAGCCAAAACACCAATACCAAATTTTCACCAACTCTTGCAGACATACACCAAATACAAATGACAAAAAACATTTAAAGTAGAAATTTTATATTTGTTGATGTTTTCTTAGATTTTTCCAAATGTTTTGTTCCTATTAAATATTTGATTAGTTTTAGAAGGGATATTTGCCCAGATTATATGCCTCCCTAGATCCTTAAAATATAATTTCGTATACTAATAAATTATTTTAATTTATACTAGTTGAAGAAAAAGTAGTTTCACATTTTTAAAGCTAGAAGCACAAAGTATTCACGAACAAAATCGATACGTCACATCAAGATTCGATAGGTAGGTTACATTGGGACCTCACAAATAAAACACCCACCGACACTTCTCGTTAATGTAACTAAAACTTTCTTTTTTCTATACATATTTTAAAAAATTACATTATTAAAACCCCATATTAAAAATTACTAATAAGTATAAAGGAACTCTTAATAAAATTAGCAATGTCATGTGTTATTATTTTATGGTGTTTTATGTAATACACGTTCCTAGGATCTAACTATTCACTTAACATCTAAATATAATTATAGTATTAATTTGACCCGTCTTTACCTTTTCTTTTTAGTCCTCCATTAAAAAGTCATAATTTCACAAGAAACAAAAAGGAAAAACATTATAGCATAAGTATATCTATTATAACTATAATGCATCGATCAGATGATTTTGTAATTATTATTACTACTAAATTGATTTTATTTATAATTGCACTAATTTGTACATTTTAAAGTACTTAGCCTAAAAAGGGAGTAGTAATTGAGAGAAAACGAATCTCAAAACTTTCTAACTAAGCAGTGATTACTGATTAGCACTAGTTATCAATCATGACACCACACTAAAAGAGGGCCAAAACGATCAAATCAAAACTTATGTACCTCAGAAAAAGAAGAACCGTTAAAATAACGAGGTTAAAAATAAATAAATAAATTACCGAATTTCCAGCGAGCTTGAACGAGAGCAAGCTTTGGGTTATGGAGGAGAAACGGTACGGTTCTCCAGAGAAAATCAGGTTCAGGTTGGAAATCAGCGTCGAAGATTGCAACGTAATCACAGCTTTTGACATAACTCTTCTTCATTCCTTCTTTCAAAGCTCCAGCTTTGTAGCCATTTCTGTTATCTCTGATCTCATATTTGATGTTTACTCCTTTACTTGCCCATCTACTACACTCCATCTCCACTAGATCCTGTCACACAACAAGAGAAAGCTTGTGAATTCGAGGCTTTCTGAAGACCCCATGTCGAAAAAACTAATCTTTGTTTAGACAATCGAGAACCCTTGTCGCAAAATTGACTCTTTTGTTCGATCCATTTGCTGAAATCGAGAACATGTGTTGCCAAAACGTTTTTTATATATTTTTTTGGATGATCGAGTTTTTAGGAGAATTGCATGATATTTTTCAGACACAAATATGAGAATATGAAATTTACTTTGATGGTTGGATCAGTGGAATCATCAAGAACTTGAATGACGATTCGATCGGAAGGCCATGAGAGACCACAAGCAGCTCCGATAGATAGTTGATAAACCTACATTAACAATAACATTTAAACAATCAGTTACAACATAACAACAGAAGAAAGAAAGAGAGAAGAGAATCTTGATTAATAGAGACCTCTCGTTCGTTGAACATTGGGATTTGAACAAGAACCATAGGATAAACAGAGTTTCCAAGCTCGATGTCGTCTTTCATTGGTTCATATTTGAAACGTTTATCTGGTTTTCGACCAAACAGCTTAACAAGAGAGATTACTATTCCCATGTAAACCCTTTCGACAAAGAGCATCACCGACATTGTTAAACAGATGTAAACACCGAGCCTTAGGACTGGAACAATCAATGGAGCTCGAATCTGATCCAAAACCATTGACATTTGCATTGTTATGTCGTCTCTGTATCCCATGAACGAGTCAGGAATCACCGACGTCGTTGAATCCCCAAGCTCCATCTCTTCTTACTCCGGCGAGAGAGGGGGAGAAAAAAAACAGAGGAGGAGTTTATAAAAACAGGGGACTAATCAAGAGCCCTAGATCCGTATAGGGGATTTTCTTGTGAGACACGCAATAGGGGAACAATGTGAGATTCTTTAAAGAAGTCTCTTTTGGCGTAAGAAATCAAACCGAAGGACGAAACAGAAACAGAGAGACAGAGTTTTTCCCTTTTTCTTTCCTTACGGTGAAAATCTCTGTCTTCTCTGCCTGAAAAACTCAGATTGTCGGGAAAAAGGAGAATTCAATTTCTTTTTTTTCTTTCTTATTTGTGTTTTTGTTTTGTTTTTCTTGTATTTAAAGGGTTTGGTAAGAGAAGAAAGATAATGAAAGGTGGAGATGGAGAAGAGAAGAGAGATCTAAAAACAGAAACAGAGAGAGAGAAAGAGAAGACACAGTGTGTGTAATGTGTGTGTGTGAGAAATAAAAGAGAGATCAATGTCTTTATATAAAGCCTCTGTCCTTGTATTGTTTTAGACTCTAATTAATTTTCCATTTTTCATTTTATTTTGTTTTTCTAGAACGTATTATTATATAGAAATGAAATTTTGCACCATCAACCATAAATTTGCTCTTTCTATATAACTACCAAACATTATTGAACGACACAAACATTAATGACGTCCAGGCGGAAATTTAAACATATTGTTATTTTTCTGATTTAAAAACAATTTTTTTTTCATTGTTAAAAAATGTTTCATTATCTCGAGGTGACATAGATGTATCATGTATGATTTAATATTCCAAATGTGTAATTGCCTAATTATAATTTATAACAAGTTAACTACCATGACTTGTATGTATAAGGTTATTGAACTCAACAGTTTGGGCGTCTAGGCGTCCGAAAGACCGAAACTATACGACCATCTCAGTCAAAACAATTTGCTAGTCAGCGTTGATTAATATTTCTTATTTTAACAAATTCAATTTTTAATTTTTTTTGCAAAAAATTTATTTAATATAATAAAAATAGAAATGAAATCCAAGATATAATCAGCTTATATTTCTTACTAACATATAGCGATAATTTGATTGTTGTATATATATCACAAGAGTTGGGCCTTTTTGTAAGTGTCTTATCTAATATAGAACTAACTATTAAAGGCTAAATAGCATTTCTTATGTAATATTCAAAACTAAATGGAGAACTTATGCATTTTAGATGCATTATGAATATATATCAATATTGCACAAACCACATAACTTGTATAACCGGTTAATTCCAATAGTAGAGTGATTCTATTGGTTCATTTCTCGAGGAAAATATATGTTTTATATTGTTGTCCTCATCTGTTGACAAGATAGCGAACATCTCTAAGGATATAGAATGATCGAATCCTTAGTACAAGAAATGGAAATCATACAGTGGTCCATATATAGAGTAGTAACACATAGTCACAATTTTGTGAATCCAGTAAATTGATATATGTTTTCAGCATTGAGTTAGTATATGCGACTATATACAATATTTATCATTTAGTGGTTTTTTTTGTGTGTTTCAAAGATCATATAGTGATATTAATTAAAGGTTAAACGCAAACAACAATTCAAAACCAAATATAAACAAATATGGTCGCCCCTCTAACCCCGGTGGAAATATGATTAGTTATATATTTCGACCAATCACAATTGAACAGAAGCTCCAAAGGAGAAAATGAATCCTAAAGACATTAGAAAAACGCACATTTGTTTGATGCTTATTTGCCATGATGCTTCAAAACCCACCGACGGTCCAATTTGTTATGTGCTATAAGTACCATAAATAAAAAAGTTTTCTGTTTGTATAAAGTCAATTTTTTTAAGTATACAAAAGTCAATTCTTTAATAAAACTCCAAAGCACGTTTCGACTTCGTCCATCAATTATTTTTACTTCGTAAACTTATAAGTTAATATATTCAAAATCGAAATTTAAAGGAAATAATGTTATTTAAAAAGTACATGGATCTCGATCATTTTTAAAACGGTGATAATATGAAACACAGCTGGAAAATTGGGACTGCCCAACGGCTGAAGTTGACTGTTAGAACCTAGACGGTCATTTACCCTAATTCCGCTCCACGTAAGATAGCCAAAGTACGGTTGAGCAATCGACATGATATATTTGCTCACATTCCGGGCGAAGGTCATAATTCGTTTTTAGTAATCATCTTACATTAGCATTAGCCGACTCGTTGTAGTTATATTAATAAACATACTGTATTTTACCAAACATTGTTTTAGTTATCTTTTTTTTTTGGGTTAATGGATCTGTATGTCCAAACATATCGTTGTTTTCTCTTGGTTTGATGTAAATTCTTTTTGTCTAATTGGGTTCAAACTTGAAAGTATGTATTTGAAAAAATGTTAACTGAGATATCTTCTACTATATTTCAACATGAAATATTAAATGGATCTAAGACTTAAACATTTTTCGTGTAAAAAAACCCCAAGTTATTAAAATTGATATTTGATACGGTTAGTAGTAGGGATGAACAAAATTTATGAGATCCAATATATGATCCTATCAACTAATATCTGGTGGAATTACCGAATCTGGATCTAAATATTTTAATTTAATATATAATTTTTTAAATATATATATTAGAATGTTCATAGTAAATGTTTCTAAAATGTTATAGAATCAGTTTGATGTTAATGTTTTAAATAATTTTTAACTATTTTTAAGATCGGGATAACAGTATATATCATAAGTTTTATTTTTTAGTCGAATTTGAATTTGAGTAGTTGCTTCTTAAATTTGAATCCGGACCCGGACCCTAATATCCTAAAATTAAAAAATATACAATCTTTATTAACCTTAAAATGCTAAAAATCGATTCATACCAATTTTAGAAGAAAAAAAGTTCCTAAAATACCAGACTATTTTTAATAAAATAAAATTATTGTTTTTAGTTAGCCTTGTTAAAACTAAATTACAAAGGCTTAATTACAATCTAGAATTATTACTATCTTGATATGTTTTACATGCTAAATGTGGTATTTAAAAAAATTATCTCTTAATTTAACCCCCGATTACACTGAGTTTATATAATAAATCCAGCCTTTGAAAGTTGGTTAAACTTATTCATTATTTTTTCGGATACTATAGCTATCACTGACCTTACAACACCTTAACAAACATTTCAGTTTATGAAGATACTTCATACGGAATGATTCATTTTCTGTCGGTACAGTACCAAAATATCTAATTGAAATTTTAAATAGTTTGGAATCTTTTTGATTGTTTTCGTACTTGTGAATTGTGATAGGGTATTTCCTGTTTTAATCAGTTATTAAGTCAGTAAGTTGACAAATTAAAGTCTGTATATAGTTGGCATGTCATGTGAGAACACACACCGAGACAATTATCCAACATAATGTATAATATCTGTTGATCTTCTTGAGTTAACTATTACATACTAATAACTAAACTCAATAGTATAAATTAAAAATACATACCATATTACCAATATCAGCTCTTCGCCATCTTTGTTAGTTTTAGCCAATTCTTTAACAGAAAATAAAATTCATATTTGCCATTGCTTTTGATTTCTTTGACTGTGAAACAAGTATGTATGATGACATATGAGTTTGTACCTACATTATCATGGTAACTTAAACAGTAATAAAAATTGTGTGCAGACGTATAATATTGAATAAATAATACGAAAAAATTAATAAAAATAGATAATTGGAGAAAATAAAATAGCACTACATATGTTGCATGCAGCCAGCGAAGTAACATGCGGTGCCATGCAAGTAAACATAATGTATAAGGACCAAATACCACATGGGTTCTTACAGTTGGACTTTGCTTATTTCACTCACATTTGTCACTATTCTTTTCTTGTTTCATCATTTTCAATAATTCCGAATCTGAAAATTATTTTCCTTTCATTTTTATATCAAAAATTTTACATGTCGATTTGACAAAATTAAATATACAGTAAACTAACCATATAGTAGCATATTATATGAAGTTTGATCTAACAGCAGATGTTTCCACTACACATACTTATAAAATATAATTTGAAAAAACAAATTATGGTAATCTGTAAAATTTATAATAATATCAAACCGATCATTAGATCAAACGGAGCACCCAAGAAAAAATTAAAAAAGTTAAAATTAAAGAGAGGAGTACCCACGGACAAAGCAACATATGGACTTTTAAAGTTTTAACTCTTTATTTAGGAATTGGAGCTGTTTGGCTTTGGTATTAGAAATGTAAACAGAAAAACAAAAAAAGGACTGAGCAACAGTCGTAATTACATTTTTAGTCACCATGATCCACATATAATACTATTACCTAAAAATATAACAGATCTGATTGATAACACAAATCGATACAAGTTTTTTTAAAAAAAAAAATAAGTGATACAAAAATAGTTCAAAGAGATACAAAAATAGTTCAAAGCAGTACAAAATAACGGTAAAAGAATACAATACGAAAAACTGAAAGTAATGTTTTTGATAACATTTTAATATCGCTTTTATAATTAGTAATTGTTAAAGCCAGACATCACATACTATATATCAATCAAAACCAGCTATATACATTGCTTAGAAACGATGAATTCCCATATAAAAACTTAACCCACCAAAATTTAAACTATTATTAATAATTCAGTATGGAAACATATACTGATCGATTAAAAGATATGAAATTTCTCGGAAAAAGTTTAGAAATGTATTTCTAATGAACGTACCCAACTTATAAATATGCCATAAGCCTTTATATCCCTACTTCAGGAACAAAGTTGTATTTACAAATAGAATATTCATTTTCAAAAGAAAAAGTCTGCAAATATTAGTCTTTCAATTCAAAAAGAAAAAAAAAATGGGTATCTTTGTTACTTTAGCTATAATAAATATGAAAAAATATTCAAAGAATCAATCAAGTTTTGTAGAAAACATAATTCAGGAACTAACTGGTGGGATCCAATGTCCATATATCATATAGAATTGATATCCTATCTACTTTGGCACTGAAACTCTCCCTCTGTCTCTATTTATTTTAGGGTGTTATTTCAACCTTTAATTGTCGGCATATATATATACACACACACGTACATTTTGTGCGTCTATATTAAATTACGTATCTGTCGAGTTTCTTAGAATGATTTTTTAAAAGTTGGGAAGGGGTTGTTGAAACCTCTTAATTAAATGTTTAACAATTCTATACTAAATATGAAGTTCGATCATCATACAATTTCGTATCTTTGGAAAATTTTGGTCGTTTTGATTCGGCGAGGTATAAATACATAATTGTCTATTGTGATCTCATATGTTAGTGCGTATTATGGATACAGATACGTATGTTGGAATAGATGGTAAGTTGTTTTTATAAGTTGAAATGATCGGTTCATTAGAAAAGAAAAGTGCCGTTATGTTTCTTAAAGCGGCAAAGAACCACCAAACAAACTTTCTACTTTTTGTTGCTTTTTTATACTATCGACTTCTACAGCTAAATTCTTGCCGCCTTGTCAAATTACAAGCGGCTATGTTATTTTAAGACGAAAGAAAGTGATCAATAGACCTATCTCTTTCACAGAATATGTTTATGGGCATCTAAAATCGAACTTAATCTCTTAAGAATATTGATATTTTAATATATTTTTGAAAAACGTAGTTATGACTTGCCCAAATCAATGAAATCTTTCAGAATTATTTTAAGTATAAGTTTTCGATAAACATTAGGCATCTCCGGTTCGTTTTACACTAGTGTAACCAAACTTAATCTTTTGTCACAACAGGATTGTCCACAATTTTAGTCCAAGTGCAATATAAATTTAGGGTGGATTCAAATGGTCTAAACATTTTATACAGTCATTTATTCATCGAAAAAATTACGGGATTATTAAAAAAAAACGAATTAGAGAACAAACAGATTTATAAAATTTAATACTTTGGACTCAAGTAATTACGCTAAAGTAGCTGTGATTGTATTTCGGATTTGGTGAGAATAATATATCTGATCGGCTGCTTGGTGTGCAAAGATACTTGCCGTCCATATACTGAAATCATGAAAAAAAAACACTCTGTATCTAAATAAAAACATTTAACCTCAAAGACTCAAAGTACCATTAAAAACATAAAAAGAAGTTCAATTATATCTTAATTTGTGTGCTTGCACTACACTATAAATGAAAATTCGAGAAGCTATCATTGGATATGGTTAAGTTCTATGCGAACTACCGAGTTAAGACACCACACCTTAGTCTTCAAGACCAAGTCTTCATCACTCTATTTCTCACCTACTTCCATGTTTCCATTACTAGTTTTGCTTTTCTATTTTATATATGTATAACGGGAAAGTTCCTAGGTCAAGAGTTTTCATCTTTTATATTTTTTTAATATTTAACTTATAGTTGGATTATCATATATTAATTACTTTTGCCGCTTTTGACAAAACTATAGCCATCTTTGACATTTTACTATAAATTATTTGTTCTTACGTCCATTATTAATCAAATAATCGTTCCAAAACCTTCACTATATTTAAAAATATACATAAGCTGACCAGAATTTCTTTTTTATCAGGCTAGGATAAAATTTTTTGTTATACTTGGCTTGGCTACATTCGATATTTTTTTCGTATATTTGGTATGTTTAGCTACGTGAGGGCGAAAGACTATAAACATAAATGTAACGAACGTACAAGTTGATCGATGAGATTGATCTGAAACGATAGATAAAGCTCACCGGCAAGCAACATGGCACGTGGGAAGCTAAACTTGTTATCAAAGTTATTCCTCCACATTTTGTTGTTTAATTAAGTATATACTCACCCAGTGAATGAAAGGCAAAAGAGTATTCTCATTAACATCTGTTTCCACAATTTACTTATAAATTATTACTGTTATATTGTGTTCTCTCTTTCTTAAAGTTAAAAATTTATCTGTTCATAATTTAACACATCCTGCATTTTTAAGAATCTTAAGATCATTCCAACAAGTAATGAATAATAAATAACTTTAATCGTGGGTACTTAAATTTTGACTTCTGCTTATCATATCATCTTTGTGGAATAGTGGAATCGAAATACAATAATAAATAAACTGTATTATTTATTATGCGTTCAAAGCGGTTCTACTAGTTGGGCCATAGTTTGGCATTATTGGGCTCAAAACTAATGGGCCTCATTACAAGACTGCGACGCCGTTGAAGCAGTGAGTCTACGGTGAAGTGAAGGGAGCTTCCGTCGGCGCCGTCGTATAGTGGCGGCGGAGGCGCGATGGAACCCGGAGTGCTTGTATACAGATTATACAGAGCATTGACTTACAGTGTCTCGCCGTTACTTCACCTCCATGTACGGTGGCGCAGGCTCCGGGGCCAAGAGCATTTTCGCCGATGGCCCGAGCGGTTTGGTCATCCCTCCGCCGTACGACCGCCGGGATCACTCGTCTGGTTTCACGCCGTATCTTTAGGTTACATCTGCAAATTCTAACTCAACGGAACAAAACTGTTCAATTCTTCATTGCTCATTGCAGTTAGTCTCCAAATCGAGAAATTAGGGTTTTTTGTTTGTTTTGAGTGGTCGCTCAGGTGAAGGAATGGCTGCAATTCCGGTGATCAGACACTGCAATGAACTAAAGCCAGATTTGACTATTCTAATGACGACGACGACTGTATCTGCATTGTATGGCTCATTGTTTCTTTCATAAAAAAACTAAATTGAAAATTTCAAGTTTTGTCTTTTGTAATTTGGTTTCTTTCAATCTTCTTGGTTGCAGTGAAGTGATAAAGAATCAACTTCCCGTTGGTGTATTACATCAGGTATGTTTTGATTTTGTATGATGATATATATCTCTGAAGTCTTTATTTATGTGCTCCAGTTTCGAACTTTGGCCAGTTTGCACCACTGGATACGCCGGTGGCTATTGATAGATTCCTTGGCCATTGGAAACCGAATGCGATTATCATAATGGAGAATGAACTGTGGCCTAATCTCATCATGGCTGCTGCAGGACTTCTAGTAATTCTTGATTCCCTCTCGTTGTTTTTATTGATGTGTATCACTTGTTCAAAGGTAATGAACTATTTTCATAGGTTACAATTGTGTTTCTGTTAATCCAATATTTTCAGATTCCGTTGGCATTGTTGAACGCTCGGATGTCTACTAAATCCTTTAAACGGTGGTCTAGTCCTCTCTTTCTACCGCTGGTATCGTTGTTGCTATCTAAATTCTCATTGATAGCTCCACTGGTATGTATGCTAACTTCAGCAAGTGACATTTTTTCTCATCTGATTGTATTAATTAGTTGCGTCAAATGCGACAGAGTACCCTGCAGGGTATACATTTCCAGCTGCTGCATGCGCCACCCTTTGTCATAAATTATTCGGGTGACTTAAAATACGGTATTGTAGTCCACTTATGCCTTCAAGATATTCATATATTAGATATTATGTGCAACTCATTATGTTCTGCTATATTAGTTTCATTTTGTTTTTTCAGTTACTGAATTGCTCCTACTCTTTCTGTTAAGGCGATAGAAAGATTTATGTGTTGTCTGCTTTTTCTTCCAGTGGTAAACAAGTTCCATGTATCTAGTGGAACATCTGAAAGTATAAGAGACCTAAAAGTAGAACTCTCAGAAATGAAGGTCTGGATTGCATCTTCATTACATAGAGGCGAAGAAGAAGGTACTAATTGTTTTAACTAATATGTATCATAACCTTTTACCCTCGTCGACTAGCGTGTGGTTCTGCAGTCGCTTCCGTGACTTGATTGGTACCGTATCACATTCACATAAATATTGTTTTGACTCTGTTTTCTTTCATAATCCTCTCTCAAGCTTGTAAGGAAGCAAGAGTTTGGAGCTGATTGACTTTTTATTTGGTATGCTTCTGCTGTTGTTCTATGCATTGCTTAAAATTGATGATCAAAGTGTTGTATGCAGTCATTTTAGGAGTTCACAACATGCTTCTAGAATCACATCCGGACTCTGTTGTCATAATTGTGCCTCGACATCCACATCATGGCCAACAGATTGCTCAAGTATGTACTAAAACCACCTTCTGCTTATTTTCTTATTATTGGCTTATTGAAGGTTGATCTTTTTGGTAAATCGCATTTCATTGTCCCCAACTCCTTTCGTAGAAACTGCGGAAAGATGGCCAAAGTGTAGCTCTAAGGTCTCAAAACGAAAAGCTTACATCAAGGAAGACGAATATATATGTGGTGGATACACTAGGTTTGGATTTCGCTACTTTTAGTTTATCTTCCTAGTGCTGGTCCCATTTCTTCAAGAACCCGATCTGTGCCTGCTTGTTTTCTTCAGGTGAACTAAGGAAATTGTACAGTGTAGCTCCAATAGCCGTTATTGGAGGCTCTTTCATCCCAGGCTTAACTGGTCATAACTTGTCTGAAGCAGCTGCTGCTGGCTGCGCCGTTATTACAGGTTCTCAATGATAAGATGAGATGCTTGTATAGTATCACTCTTTCTCTCTTTTATCTCAACCATCATGTAATCTTTTTTTAGGTTGTCATATTGGGCATTTCTCTCACATGGTGAAGGCAATGCAGCAGTCAAATCCCTTATCGGTTACACAGGTCTCGACTAAACTAGAGCTCAAAGAAGCTATCGACTCGCTCCTGAGTAACCCTGAGATCTTGGAAACACATCAGAGAGCTTCTAAAGAGGTCTATGAATCTCTATCAAGCTGCATTATCTCTAACGTTTGGGATCTTCTTAATCTACATATCTTTAGAGGGAAATGATATGTTAGTGTGGCTAATTATTTATGGAAATAAATGCAATTTCAGTTTAGAGCTATCTTATATATTAAAAAAGGAGTACATTTTGGAAAATATTTAAAATCAATCATTTATTTACTTCAATTGCCATTAAAATTAAATGTAAAAAGTGTTTAATATTAATTAGAAAGGATCATTTAGGAATTAAAACAATTGAAATGAAAATCAATTCTAATTAGATTTTAATTATTCCAGTTTTAAGGAAATATTCAATTTTAATTACTCCATTTTTAAGGAAATATTCAAATTTAGAGATATTTTTCATCAACAAAATTATTTTCTTTAATTATTTTAGAGATATTTCGAAGATTTTATTAAAAAATCTCATTTCATCTTTGTTTGATAATATTTATAAAATATTTGAATTAACACATAGTTCATATGATAAATAAAAATCTAGATTTTTTTCCGCATATGGTGTGACTCAAATTTAAAAAAAAGAACATAATTTACTCAATCAATAAAAAAAAAGTGTGAAATGAACTTCTTACATTGGCTAAACATGTTGGGTGGTGGTTCAAACTTCAAACACATATTATAAAAAGAATTCATATTGAGTCATAAAGATCGGCGGGTTGGTAAAATTTGAAATCGGGGTATAGAATTATTTTTTTTGTATTATGATACATAAACTAATCATGTTACTATGAAATTATTTATTAATTAAAAAGTATTGTATGAGTCATTAAGATATGCGGGATGGTGAAATTTGAAATCGATGTATAATCAATTTTTTGTATTATGATACATAAATTGGTCATGTTACAATCAAAATATTTTTGAATTAAAAAGTACTATATGAGTCATTGAGATTTGCAGGTAGTAAAATTTGAAATCGAGATATATTATGATACATAAATTAACCATATTACTGTAAAATTATTTATTAAATCAAAAATACTATAGTTCAATCATAGTTTATAATTTAATATTTTTATTGAATGTAAAATAACTTAAGCAAATTATCTTCAATACATAAAGATATGTAAATTGAATATATACATTCGATTATGATATAAGTGGACTAACATATTAGAAACAAACTAACAATTCAGAGTATGAAAATACTAGAGATTGAAAATATGACAATAACACAACATACGATAATCATATATCTTCTACAATAAATAATTTTATAACGTTATAAAAGAAATATTTTAACCAAAAAAATACAATAAACCAACAACGATATTTATAACTTTAATCTATTTTATTTATTATAAAAATAAACAAAATAGTAACATATTTTTTTGAATCAAGAATTTTGAAACCTTATAAATTAATAAAATCATTATATAAAAGACAATAATTAAAAAAAAAAAATTTGCCGTGTACCGCGGGTTAAATCCTAGTGTTAAATTAAAAAGTAATACAGTTTCATATCCAACGTATAAGTGTATGGCTTCGATTGTTTAAAATGTAATTTCTAAGGGAAAAATCATATATTTGAAATAGAAAACGGTCTCAGTTTGATCAAAAATTTTTTTTTTTGGTCTCGTATACATTACGCAGTACAATACTCACAATGCAATTGATAAAAATTTGCGTATATGGGGATTGGGAAAGAGTTGAGCAAGCAAAGAAAATTTTGAGACCTTTATGTTTTGCTTTTAAAACCTTTACTTCTTTACCATACCATTAAAGCACCCGTGGCCTAATGGATAAGGCGTTTGACTTCTAATCAAACGATTGTGGGTTCGAGTTACACCGGGTGTGTCGTTTTCGGTTTTTTATTTTATTCTGTCAAGGATTTCAGATTTTTTTTTTTTTAACACATACACGTTCCAACTTCGAAACATATATACTGAAAATCTAATGATGTCGAAAGATGCACAAAAAGTAGAAGCCAGTTCTTGTAAAGGAGGAACTTTTTTGTCTATTATACAGCTCAACTCCCACATTACTTCACCAAGTCTGGCTTCATATCCAAAATGAGTCACACTAACTATTGATTACACAGCAGTAGGGATTAGTGTGCTGTCTTGTTCGTTTTTGGTCCTAATCTTGCGCCGACCATGTTCCTCCATTTGTCTTTGAGATCAGCTGGGGTACGTGTTTCGTGGAACACCTTCTCTCCCATTTCCAGAATTTTCCTCCATGGCATGTTCTTGTTTGCTTCTGCTGCAAATTTCTCCACTCCCACCTGAGCCAAACACATATCAACAACAATTCTCCTCCAATTCATGAAAATACAGCTAGTGTATGTTTATTATAGACCTTTAGCATCTCTTCTTCTTCGCACGTCCAAAGTAGCCTCCTTCTCTGATCCTTATTAAAGAAAGAAATGTCCCTGCAATCCATGAGGTAACTTTCTAAATTTAATGTGGAAATGAACTCTTGATGTTCCAGTGAATCAAGAAAATGGAACAACCTCACTGTCTTTGACTTAGCCACAACTTTGGTTGTTGCTTGCTGGTTCTTCATTTTCCCTGACGGGGAGGTTACTTGAGCTGATGAAGTTACCTGCTCAGTTACATCTTCTCCATTTCGTTCGTTACTTGATCCCTTTGATGAGATTTCACTATCAATAGTATTCAATTCTATCCGTCTTCTTCTTCTTTGCTTCTCATTCTGTTGGACCTGGTCCTGTTCTTTCCCTGAAAACGATTCTTGCATAGACAAAAACGGAGAAACATCTCCTTTTTTACCTGCACCTGTTCTGACTCTAGTTTGATCTTTAGCTGTCTCGTCATTCTTGCCATCCCCAGTGTCTTGAAAGTTTTCTGTAGCTACCCTCTCTTCGTCCTCTGATGCTCCAACCTCGTCTATCACTTTATCAGTACCCACTTTCCCTTGACCCTCATCTGGTTGATCGGTTTCCTGAGTTAATGGCTTGTTCTCACCTCTTGATATATCAAAATCCTTCTCAACTTGCACTTGTTCCTCTTTTGATGAACAGTCATCCTTCTCTCCTTGTAACTCATGATCACTTACAATGTCTGTACTCTCAACTGGATGCTCTTGGTTTCCAATTTCATCACCAGATAAGGTTATATCCTCATCCCTGCTTTTCATCTCTTTATCTAGATACTTGAAGACCGCCTTTTCCGCCTCAACGGTCTTATCTCTCAATGTTTTGGATTTCAGTGCAAGAATCTTAAGCCAGCAATAAGGACAAAATGGATTTGCAAGATCCTCACTACTACTACTACTACCCAAATCAGCATACAAACACTCCCCATGAAACGAAAGAAGACAGTCAACCCCGCAACAATGGGATACCCGCTCGTCTGCAACTTCACATACAATACAAGCATCCAAGTCCAGCAGCGGCTCTACCGATCCTCCTCTATCAGTAGTCTCACTAGTCCCAAGACAATGACGCTTCTTGTGTGGCACATCTCTTTCATCAAAAGTATAAGGAACAATCTCAACATCAGTATCACAGTGTGTGGTGCTGATCACTCCAGAGCAAAAATTTTCATTAGCTTCATCATCCTGTGAGACAAAATGATGAAAATTATACACAAATACATCAACCTAACAGTTTCTATTTTGCGAGCTACGAATTCAAAATTCAACCTCCACAACCACACCAAATACATCCAAAACTAGCTTATCAGGAAATTACAAGCTCTAATTTTCCGATCTTGAAGGAGACTATTCCGAGAAGCAAACAGAGACGAAGGGAAGAAATAGGGTTACCGGAAGGGATGGATAGGGATCGAGAGACTTGCGCGAAGACTTAACCAGAATCGATTTACTTCTCATCTTCATCTTCTGCAGTTTCTCAATCATCAGTCACGGTTTGAAATTGGCCACTCTCAACTCTCACAACAATGGGAACGTTATGAACAGTGAAGACTGTATGCTCGATTTTGAAGCGAGAAGCGTACTCAGGAAGATGGATGGATGAATAAACAAAAACCTTTTTAAAAAAAAAATACTTAGTATGTGATAAAATTAGCAAATGTAGAAGTTAGTTACCTTTTAATTATACGGATAAACCAAAAATTTTACATATAAATTAGATTAGGATACAGATGTATATAAAATTAAAAATGTAATTTAAACTATTTATTTATTAAGAATTTTTTTATATATACTAACATTAAAATTTAAAGTGCAAAACAATACTGTAAATCAATATATAAAATCTTAATTGATTAAAATAAAAATTTTACATTCTCACATGTTTTTTTAACTGAATTTTTTTTTTTTTAAATGAATCACACATCTTAATATAATTAAAAGAAAAGTACATTTTGAGCATTGTCCAAAATCTATTATTTATTTATTTCAATTGTCATTGAAATTATGTGTAAAATATGTTTAATTGCAATTAGAAAAAATAATTTGAAATTAAAATAATTGAAACCAAAATCATTTGTTTAAGCAAATATTAAATCTCTCCTCTAATTTTGTCAACAAAATTATTTTTTTTTAATTAATTTAGAGATATTCTGAAGATTTTATTAAAAATTATCTTCTCATCTTTGTTTGATCATGTTTTTAAAACATTTAAACTAATACATATTTCATATAATAAATAAATATTTAGTTTTTTTTCTGTATCTATTGTGATTCAAATTTTTAAAAATGGGTTAAAAAAATTTTGTTGTAAAAAATAAAGTATCATGAAGATTTTTAAAATATTCGAGAAAATTTTCTCATTAATGAAGCATAAAAATCAACGGGTTGGTGAAATTTAAAATCGAGGTATATAATTTTTTTTTGTATTATGATACATAAATTAACTATATTACTATAAAATTTTAATATAATTAAAAGAGAAATACATTTTGAACATTGTCCAAAATCAATCATTTATTTACTTCAATTGCCATTGAAATTATATGTATAATATATTTTATTGCAATTAGAAAATGTAATTTTAGAATTAAAATATTTGAAATCAAAATCATTTGTTTAAAAAAAATTAAATTTATCTCCTCTAATTTTGTCAACAAAATTATTTCCTTTAATTAATTTGGAGATATTCCAAATATTTTATTAAAAATTATTTTCTCATCTTTGTTTGATCATATTTTAAAAACATTAAACTAATACATATTTCATATAATAAATAAATATTTAAGTTTTTTTTCTGCATATGTTGTGATTTAATTTTTTTTAAACGGGTTTAAAATTTTGTTGTAAAAATGAAATATAATGAATATTTTAAAAATATTTAAGAAATTTTTCTCACCAAACATTAATGTAGCATAAAAATTAGTGGGTTGGTGAAATTAGAAATCGGGGTATATAATTAATCTTTTTGTATTATGATACATAAATTAACTATGTTACTATAAAATTAATTATTAATTAAAAATTATTATAGTTCAATTACAATCTAATATTTTTATTAAATGTAAAATAACTTAAATAAATTATCTTCAATATATAGAATGTCATTTTAAGTGGACAAACATATTAAATGTATAATAAATTAAATATATACACATTCAATTATAATATAAGTGGACAAACATATTTTAAGAAAATAACAATTGAGAGACTGAAAATAGTAGAGATTGAAAATATGAAAAACACAACATACAATAATCATATATCTTATACCATAAATAATTATATAACATTAAAATAAAATAAAAAATATTTTAACAGAAAAAATACAACAACCGAACAACGATATTTATAACATTTAAATATGTTATTTATAATAAAATTTCAAAAAACTAAAAACATATTTCTTCTTTGAATCAGAATTTTAAAAGTTTATAAATATCAAATCATTATATACAAAATAATAAATTAAATTTTTACCCCGCGGTGAACCGCGGGTTTAATCATAGTATTTTTATAACACATAAGACACATGCATTTATATTAGAAGATCCCTCATATATATAAATATTTACTCTAATGAAATTAATATATATATATATATATAATTGTTAAATCATGAAACTAGTTACATAGTTAGTCAGAGAAAGGAAATAAAAAACAGACTTTAGTTGATATAAATCTGATCTACGTGATTTGTAAGAAGTGAAACTGAAAGATGTTGATATGAAGCTGAAATATTAATCCTTGTTTAGACTGAGATTGGTAAGACACTACAAAATTTTGTTTTCACCTTTTATTTTTTGAGTTGTTTCTGTATCCAATTATAAAATTTAAATATTTAACACGTTATAATTTAATCGATCAATGGACACTTATAAATTATAATTAATTTTATCACGTAATCGAACTATTGTTAAACGCATAAAGATTCATATATCAGCAATAGCATAGTTATTTGACAGCATATTAAATTCCTTCCTAACTTCTTCACGACCATTTTAGTTTCACAATTCTTCAAGAATTAAACGAAAATAAATTTTCGGTAACTAAATTTAAAATATTGGTGACTTTATTAATAATGTATAAGTGGGTTGGTCTTATAAAACTTGTTTACCTTTTTTGTTACTATATATGTCTGGTAAAATTTCTACACACAATAAATATGCATAGCAACAATTAAATTTTGTACAATGTATACTATTTTAAATACGGTCGTAAATTAGTGTCTGACTTTAACGGCGGGATTTAATTGTTACGTATTACGAATAACTAATAGTAGTGAAAGGAGGCACCGTACCAACTTTAACCTTCACTGTTATATTCATCTATATAGCCTTCTTCACAATATTTTACCTTTTCAGTTCTAGCGTTATTTAATGATGGTGTAAAAAATACTATTACTAATTTACTATATATCTATGTGAGGGTAGCAATTAGTTGAATCCAACCAAACAAAAGAAAAAGTAAATGTGTAATTCACATCATATATTTAATATTCACATTAAGTAATTTTCAGTTATATCTTATATAACATATAAATATTTTAAATTCAATTGTTATATAAGTTACGTTCTTACTTCTTATCCCTTATAAAGCCCCTACTTTTTATTATAATGTGACAAGTAAAGTTTAGCTCCTCCAAGAAGTGGGGGACCTTTTTCTTGATTACCGATCTTAGTAACTGATGGACCTTTTTCTATGAAATCGTCTTTTTATTTTTTTATTTTTTGTCGTCTATATGAAATCGTCTATGTTATAAAAAACTATAATTTAAACTAATGAAATTATTTGTGAAAAGTCTCAATTCTCAAAGAACAATAACAACGGAATTTAGTTGTTAGATATGTACGGGTTGGATTCCTCAATATCTGAGTTTTTAGTTCTGTCTCTCTCTCTCGTTTTTTCTAATGCATGCATGAGACTCTGTTAAAAGTTTTTATGCGGATATTATTTAATTTCTTTGACAGTATTAACATACCATAATACTCCTTTTCTTTTTCTTGTTTTTTCTTTTGTCAAAAGACTTTTAATTCATTCTGTGAAATCTTTTATCATGAAACCAATTAATTATACCTTCTGGTTTTTAACATTAACTATACCATATGGAAAAGTTAATAACCCTAAAGTTTCATTACTCTATTCAAATAAAGATGTATATGAAATTGTGAATAGTTATTTCAATGCATATATGTGAAATTATATATATATATATATATATATATATATTACATTATATGTTTTCATATGTGAACGTATAATACACAAAAAGTTGAAAGGAGTAGTGGCGATCATTTCATTTGATTAACGAGTAATAATTAGGACAAAATGGATAGAAAAAATGGAGTTTCATATTGAATGATGATTATAAATGATTTTTATGGGTCTTAATTTTAGTTTATTTTGAATATATTTCGATCGGTCTTATTTCTCATTTAACCCACACAAGGAAAACCATATATTGGCGTATGAACACGAAAACATATAAAAACACGTTATTTTTGGTCCATATCAAAGACTTTTTATGTAGGGTCTTAGCTAAAATAGTGAAATTTGAATAATATTAATTAAAAAAGACTATGAAATGTTGTTATCAAACGGATCCTTTACAATGAATGCAATCATCGAAAACCATTAAAATTTCTCAAAAAATTAAAACAAAGTTATATACTATGGAAATTGTGATGTCTCATCTCTTTCAAGGGTTTAGGCCTAAAAGCTTCCATTTTTCTCTTATACACTGTCGTTAGTTTTAAATCTCATTACTTATCATCAATCTGTTCAAACCCTATCTACTTTTAACATAGAAAAAGATTCCTTTCCCTCCCTCTCTATCCTTCTCTCTCTTACACTGTTATACATCAACAATTTGTTAAGTAGCAATTGAATATGAGAGAGAGAGAGAGAGAGAGAGAGAGAGAGAGAGAGAGAGAGAGAGAGAGATTGTGTGTAGAACTGCAAGTTAATAAAAGAATGTGGGGGTAAAGAGAGAAAGAAGAGTACACAGTAGATGAGGACAATGAGACTTAGTTTTCAAACTTCTTCTTTGCTTTGGCCTTTATTGGTCATACCAGACTCTTTATATATAGATGATCTACTTAGCTCTCTGTGTAACTGTGTTGATTCTTAGCTTTCAAAGGTAGCTTTTGGCCTCACCCTATACTCTATACAGGTTACTGCACATATACATTAGTATGGACTTGCCACTAGTGCCAAAACTTTTGCATATTAATTAATTTTCACACATATATAAGTAGACTTAGATGGTGTGTATATAAGACAAAACAATAACTGAAAATCTTAGGACCAAGAATGAAGGCATAACCAAAGAAGGGGGAACCACACTGTCAGTTTTTATGGAGTTTTTGGGGACCATTAATTTCGTTTCACTCTTTTTCTTTCACTTATTTAAGCTTAACTTTGACAAATACGTACCCCTCACCTATATTAAATATTAATACATGAAACTTGCAAATATTTATATAAAATCTCATCAATTTTCTTTTCAACTACATTTATGTTTTCATGTCTATAAAATTCAGTCAATTAAGACGGTGGTTTAAATGTAAAAGCCCACAAGTAGATTTATGTAGATGTTAAAAAGTTCCAAGTTTAGAAAATCCGTCAAATATAATTGATCCACGTAGGTTTTGATTTACCATTTATTGGTTTACACTAAATTTTAAAAGGAATATTTGGTGCTTTCACACAAAGCTTATGATTGTTTTTTTTTCCTTCAAAAATATGAATTTTATTAAAACCTTTAACTTTGTAACAAAATCAAATTTATTTAAATCTAGAATATGCACATGGCCTCCGGTCCAATATTTTGAAATTGTCTTGGTTGGTTCACATTATCTTGCAAACTTCGTAATAATATGGGATTATTGTTAAAAATGTCATTTTGTCACGCAAATCTTTTGAATTTGCCATTTTCATAAGAATTTTGTGAATTTATCATTTTTGACCATTTCAAAATCAATAAATTTATAAAATATATTCTTAATAATAAACACTAAACCCTAAAAAAATAGAATTAAATAAACTCAAACATAATGTGTAAAATTGTGTTTTTAGATTTTTAAAAATTACAAATCCAAAAATTTTAAAGCAAAATGACAAAATCAATAAATGCTATTAAAAATGATTTTTTCTTAACTGATTATAATAATATAAATTATTACCGTTTGTATATATTGATCCAGAAAAAATCCAAAGTATAACGCAACGATAATATTGACGTAAACAAGTATATTATTTGTCGATAATACATTTTTAATCTTTTAATACCAAAAAAAAAGACAGTTTCCCGAAAATAAATTAAAGTTCCAAGTTTGACCCTTGGATACAACAAAATATATCAACCTATATTAATGTTAGAGAGATGATGGATGATGATTGATGATGTGCAATGAGACAAAATTATATCACACTTTCCTTTTCAATCTTTAAAGTCCAAAACAAAAGGCACTGTTGGTTGCTCCCTTATTAGGTGAAAAAAACCTCACACAACACAGACAATTTCACTCTGTCTCTTATCACTAGTACCTCTATATCTCCCTCTAGATACATATCCCTATATGTATCTATATATGTGTGTATTGTTTCGAACACTGCGTGCTCTCACACTTTGTTGCACCTCCAAAGACAAAGTATATAGAAGAAGAAACTTCTTGTCACGCCTCTCTTACCCTTCCCTTGTGGTCCAATAAAACCCTAATTTTCTTTTCTTTAATTTATCCATTATATCAGATCCTATAACTTTCTTCCTTTTTAACCATCTCTCATATATTCTTCTATATATTAAGAGATTCACAAGAACTACAAAAGAAAGAAAGGAGATGGAGTGGTCAACGACGAGCAACGTAGAAAACGTGAGAGTTGCTTTCATGCCACCGCCATGGCCGGAGTCTAGTTCCTTTAACTCGCTCCAAAGCTTCAGCTTTGATCCTTACGCAGGTATATACACACGTCATAATACCAAATCTGTATATATGTAGAGGCTTTCGTTTCTTTACATATAGATGTGTTAAGTGCCGGTATAATTCCACGTTTGAAAAATCCATGAGACCATGAACTTAGAAACCTTATTTTCCCACTTTCAAGTGTTCTTAAGTTCTTTTTTGTTGTTGTTGTTGTTCTGAATGATGAAAAGAATCACAAATTTTTAATAAAAAAAACTCACGTTTTCTGCTGGATATGACGTCCCTAGACATCATTCCAAAAACCTCGGGATATGTCATCTAACACGTACCTTTCTGATGAGAAGTTAAGATTTTCTTATCTTCAATCTAGACAATTTATAAATTAAGTTTCTTCTTTTTCTTGGGATCCCCAATTTCTTTTCCTTGGGATCCAAATGCAAAAAGTTAAAACGTCACTTTTGAAAAGTTGAGATTCGTTTATGGTAGTAGTTCACTCTAAGAAAATGGTTGCGGACATAACTTTATTTTTTCTTACTCACGGAAGTATTTTTATTTTTTATTACGATTGTTGTGCATTTTTTTTTCTATGTTTTCAAATATTTACTCTCATTTTTTTATTCAAGGGTTTGAAATAAAGTTTTGTTGTGTTACAGCAGGCAATTCATACACGCCTGCCGATACGCAAACCGGACCGGTTATCTCTGTACCGGAATCAGAAAAGTTCATGAATGCGTACCGATTTCCCAACAACAACAACGAGATGATAAAGAAGAAGAGACTAACGAGTGGGCAATTAGCTTCACTTGAACGGAGTTTTCAAGAAGAGATCAAATTGGATTCAGACAGGAAGGTGAAGCTATCGAGAGAGCTCGGTCTGCAGCCACGTCAGATAGCGGTTTGGTTCCAAAACCGCCGTGCACGGTGGAAGGCGAAGCAGCTCGAGCAGTTGTACGACTCGCTTAGACAAGAGTACGACGTCGTTTCTAGAGAGAAGCAGATGTTACACGAGGAGGTCTGTGTACCATATTGCACTACTTTAAACTCATGGGGTGTAATTTGATATAATTCTTTCTTGTTTTTTCCCCTTAGTTCTTGATTTATTTGATTGCCCCCTTACAAAATTGGATTGGTGAATGTAGGTGAAGAAGCTGAGAGCTATACTAAGAGACCAAGGTCTGATCAAGAAGCCAATCTCGGCCGGGACCATCAAAGTTTCCGGTGAGGAAGACACGGCGGAGCTTCCATCGGTGGTGGTAGCTCATCCAAGAACAGAAAATCTGAACACCAATCAAATCACCGGAGGAGTTTACGGTCAATACAACAATCCGATGCTGGTTGCTTCCTCTGGCTGGCCGTCTTACCCGTAATAGCTATTGCTGATCTCAGAGAGAGAGGGAAAGAGAAGATGATAGAGAGAGAGAGAGTGTGTGTGTGTGTGTGTCAAATAGAGCTTTAGCCTAGGACTTTAAGTAGTGTTAGACTAAGACAAGCTTTCCCTCATTGTACCATCTTAAAACATAATTAGAACGTGTTCTTCTGTCCCAAACACAACAATAATTTGGATGCGACATTGAATCTGAACATTGTTGGTAAGGTTTGTTGAACAACTAAGATGAACACTCATAACTGGCTAGTGTCAAAACAAAACTAGATACAAACCGAAAAAATGACGAAACCAGATGCTGATGCTCAGCATTTTCCGCTTCTCTTCACTGAGCAGAAGGTTGCCTTTGCCTTGTGTGTTCTGTTGCTTGGCTGCAACTTCTGGCTTCTTGACTTCTTGAACACTCCTTCATGTCACTGTACATATGAAAGATTGAAACAATCAAAAGACAACATGCTAAATGAACATCAAACCATACTCTTGTATATGAAAAGGTTAACCTTCATATGTTGGGCTCAGAAATATTACGAAGCTGCCATTTTGTTGTTTTTGTTTGGACCCATCCTTACCAGTTTGGGCCTAATCAATTGTCAGTGAACCTGAGCCCAATCTTGTTAATACGTTAGGCCTGTAAACCCATTCAAATAAAAACGCCCAAATCAAATTTGAACCAATTTTACAAACCAACTTCGAGTAACTTTTCAAAAATACTACTTTAATATTTTTATACGAAACTAAAATCGAATTCATATATGGTACATAGTATTAATGAAAAACCAATAAACAATGCTCATTAATTTGGGGGTATTTGGATTTCGAATATCCGCTAAAAAACTTTTTGATCTGAAATTTTTAGAACTATTATTATAAATTTCAACATTTGATATATTCCTATACCAAGTATAAAATATATATTTCTTCTCCAAGAATGTATCGCGAGAGTTGGGCAGATTGATTAGTGCGGAGAGTGAAATGGAGTCAACGAATGACTTGGGCAAGTACTTGGGAATGCCCATTGTACACAAAAGGATCAATAAGGAGACTTTCCGAGACATTCTTGAGAAAGTGGAATCGAGACTAGCCGGTTGGAAAGGGAAGATGTTGAGCTTTGCTGGACGAATTACATTAGTAAAATCGGTCTTATCTTCTACACCGATACATTCAATGAGTACAATCAAACTGCCAAATTCGACGCTTGATAGTCTTGATCGGGTCTCACGGTCATTCTTGTGGGGGAGTACATCAGATAAACGGAAACAACATTTAGTGGCGTGGAGACGGGTCTGTCGGCCGAAAGGGGAGGGTGGCCTTGGTATCCGCTCCTCAAGAGATATGAATAAAGCCCTACTTACCAAGATAGGGTGGAGAGTATTAAATGATCAGGCTAGCTTGTGGGCGAGAGTTGTGCGGAGCAAATACAACATTGGTGATATTCAGGACCCTAGTTGGTTAGTGGGGAAGGGAACATGGTCATCTACGTGGCGAAGCGTTGGTATCGGCATAAGGGAGGTGGTGTGTAAGGGTCAGAGTTGGGTCATCGGAGATGGAGTTCAAGCAAGATTTTGGACAGATAGGTGGTTATTGGAGAAACCGTTAATAGAAGAGGTCGTTGGTGAACTCCCAGGGGATTACGAGACCTTGACAGTCCTTGATGTCTGGCGAGATGGGATTGGGTGGGATTGGAATATGGTGACGCCTTATGTGATGGCGAGTACGGTTCTGGAGTTAGGAGCGGTGGTAGTTGATACTGTGACTGGAGAAAAGGACAGGCTATCATGGGCGATGAACTCTAATGGGCAGTTTACGGTTAAATCGGCTTATAATCTGTTAACAAGAGATGAGACGCCAAAGCAGGTTATGGAAGGGTTCTTTCGCCATATATGGCGGGTTATGGCACCAGAAAGGGTAAAGGTGTTCTTATGGTTAGTAGCGAACCATGTAATAATGACTAATATGGAGAGACATAGACGGCATCTTTGTGATACATATATATGTCAGGTTTGTAAGGGAGGGGTGGAATCGATCATGCATGTGCTCAGAGATTGTCCGTCAATGGTAGGTATTTGGAATCGAATTGTCCATCCACGAAAGAGAAACGCGTTCTTCTCGCGATCGCTATTGGAATGGATCTACGAGAATTTGCGTGTAGGGGACACACCGGAGATCAATTCTTGGCCCACTACGTTTGCGATGGCTGTGTGGTGGGGATGGAAGTGGCGATGTGGGAATGTGTTTGGTGAGAATAAGAGATGTCGCGATAGAGTCCGTTTTACCCTGGGGGCAGCAGAGGAGGTTTTGAAAGCGAATTTACAGGGGAGTGATGATTCGGGTAGGGGAGCTCGGGTTGCAAGAATGATCACATGGCGGAAACCGCGTCCAGGGTGGTTTAAAATGAATACGGACGGAGCGTCTCACGGGAATCCAGGGCTAGCTACTGCAGGCGGAGTGTTGCGGAACAGTGAAGGGAATTGGTGCGGCGGGTTCTCGCTGAATATTGGTAGGTGTTCGACACCTTTAGCAGAGCTGTGGGGGGGGGGGGTATACTATGGGCTGTATATGGCTTGGGAAAAACAAGTAACGAGGCTGGAGCTGGAGCTGGACTCCGAGGTTGTGGTGGGGTTTCTAAAGACAGGGATCGGGGAAGCTCATCCGCTGTCATTCCTGGTACGATTGTGCCATGGCTTTCTTGCAAAGAACTGGATTGTCCGAGTTTCTCACATGTATAGGGAAGCTAACCGCCTAGCGGATGAGTTAGCTAACTATGCGTTTGCTTTACCGTTAGGTTTTCATGTTTTTGATTCTGTTCCAAACGATGTTGCTTCCATTGTAACGGAAGATGGCAACGGGACTGCGCGCCCGAGACAGATTCCAGTGTAGTTTTTGAGTATTAATTTGAATAAATGACTGGGGATAACACCCCGATTTCCTAAAAAAAAAAGTATAAAATATACAAAATTACTTGTGTACAAAAATATTAAGTTGTCAGAATATTCGAAAATTAATATGAAAATAATGAACTGGTTTCAATATACATATTTTGGATGGGGAATCGATAACCGAATACCAAAGGTCTAGTAGACGTAGGCTCGTAGCCGTCCTTTGTATTCACAATCTCTAGACTATATCCGAATTTATTTGTAAGTACGTAGTAATGAAATTATTTCTGAAAAGTTCCAAAAAAAACAATAGCAACGTACGTGTATGGATTGTCATGATCGGATCGATTCTCCTCATCTAAAATTTCTGACTTTTTACTTGTCTTCCTTTTTGTCTGATGAGGATCTTTTTACCTCAGAGATCTGTTAGAAGTTCTTATGAGGTTTTCAATTAATTTCTTTGACCGCATCATATCAAAATTTTATTTGTCATTTCCAAGGGTCTATAATTAATTCTGTGAAGTAGATAATCATGATTTCAACCAATTAATTACCTTATGGTTTTTAACACAATTTCTGCTATATGGAAACATAAAAAAAACCCAAAAAATTAAGATCCCTATAAGGAACAAATAATCTACTCAAATGGTTGCATATGATTTATTGTAAAATTGATCTTTAGAGTTTTTATGTTTTTAATATATAAATCGATCTGATTTCTCTATTGGCCCACTCATAATATTCTCAAAACTATATGTGTATACTATATGCAAGCACATTAAGACGTAAACATTTTTTTTGTCCATAGCAAAGACTTAAATTATTGAAGGTCGTCGCCAAATAGAGATTAATATATATAAAAAGTAGTATGTTAAGTTGTTATCAAGATGATTCTATGCACTATTAAGTCATCAAAAGCCATTAATATTTATCAAACACAGATATAAAAAAAAACGCTATCAGGATAGTGATGTCTCATGCATTGCTTTTAAAAGCTGCCTTATTTATACACTAAAACCCATCTACTTTATACAGAAAGATTCCTTTGTACTCTCTTAAATCAACCAAAACTCATTCTTGCTACGATCCTTAAATAGTAAATTTTGGGATGGATGTAAAATGGAACCAGAAGTGTACCCAGCACATGATCTCCGGTGAACCAAAAACCTCAAAAAAAAAAATCAAGATCACACACGTACGTACATTAGTAGAGATCCTCAAAAATCTGCAATTGTTACGTTAACAAGGCTTCTATAAACTCAATAAGAGAATTGTTGTCTTATTAGCTCGAGAAAACGCAATTAATCTGTCTTTAAATATATCGATTTGCTGATGCTTAATATTTGGAATTCCTTTGATACTTAGTTCTTAAACTTCTTCAATTTGGTTTAATTTGATTCTATTACTATTACTAAATATTAATCTAAAGTACTTTTTTTCGTCGGTTACACTCTTAATATAGATGATCTACTTGGCTGTTTGTGTGAATTCTTAGCTTTCAAATTTTGCTTTCAAAATTAGCTTTTTGCTTTTTTCGTCTTATTGCAAATAGACATCTTTACCGTACCTTTTGGCCTTTCAGGTTACTGCACACACATGTGTTTATGGAGTTACCAATAGTGACAAACCTTGTTGCATTATTATATAAAATTTTGTTATTTTTAGACGGTAAATGTACATAAGACCAAAAAAAAAAAATAGGGCTAAAAATGAAAGCATATTTTTCTATACGACCCAATAGATGGGGGAACCATGTTGTCAGTTTTTAATAGAGTTCTTGGACCATTTTACTTATTTGAAGCTTGACTTTGACTATTGATACCCCTACCTATATTAATTACATGATATTGCAAATCTTTTTTCTTTCGAAAGAGGGATATTACAAATCTTCATCAAAAATTTTATCAGCGTTCGGTCAATTTCTTTTCAACTACATTTATATTTCCATGTCTTTAAAATTCAATTAAGTTGGTGATTAAAATGTTAAAGCCCGTACAAGCTAAGTAGTTATGTAATTGCTTCTGATATCAAGTTTAGAAGAGCTTTCCAGTATAATTAAACCGTATACCAGTTGATGGTTTCAAAACCATATTTAAAGTATATAATTGGTGCGTCGTATAGGATTTGCCAATCCGATATTTTTTGCAAGTTTCGTTTTTTTATTTTAATATTTATATGACTTGGAATTCCATTTTTTAACAGCTTTGATTTTAAACGTTTACATGATTTCCAAATAATATGAAACAGTCTTGGCTGGTTCCCATTGGTTGGTTCAAACTTGTAATAATATACACAATTTTATTTTGAATAAATAAAAATATTTTTAAGACTTAAAAAATATTTAAAGCTTAATTAAGATCGGTTCAGCCACAATCGTCCTTAAACGCCGAACTATTGCAATTCCATGCGTTTGAACGTAATTATTAGATACACTTTACACTAATTTAAGCTATAAAACACTCAAAAGAAAACTCATCTTTCTAAGCATTTGTGGTGGTGGACATCTGCGGAAGAAATAATTATTGTTTTTACGGATTTAATTATCCATATTATCAAAATAGTATTTAAATAAAATATTATTATTATTCATATATGATAAAAACCATCAATCATTCTTGTCATTACACATTTATATTTTTTTAAATAATATATAGAAAAAACTCAATAAATATTACCGAGTTTCATAAAATAAATATACACATATTTTAAATTCTCAGAAAAATACACAAATAACGTTGAACTCAATTTAATCGTCAAATTTATCATAATTGTTTGTGTTTGACACATTTGAGTTAACATGTGCTAACAAACTAGTCATGGTTTTCTTGTAAACTTATCCGCATCAATAATATAAAAATTGTATTAACCATTCAAAAACGCTTATATTTGCAAATTCTAGCAACCACAATACACCCTAACTTGCGGTTAAACCATTTTGCTTGTAAAACAGAGAAGACCGATATAAAAACAACAAACAAAAATTAAAGTTTTGACCGTTAGATTTAACAAATATATCAACATACGTAAATGCTAGGGCCTAGGGAGATGATCAATGATGATGAGCAAGTGAGATAAAATATTACACTATACTCTCTTTCTCTCTCTTTCTTTGTTTCTCTTTCACTATCCCTATCTACCTGTCTCTATATCTCCTTGATTATATATATATTTTCATCTCTTGTTTACTGCATGTTCTCACACTTTGTTGCACCTCCAAAAAACAAAGTGTATAGAAGAAGAAACTTCTTGTCACGCCTCTAGCGCTCGATCATATGGTTCAACAAACCCTAATTTCTATTTTTAATTTCTTCGTCATAGTATAAACCCTACGTTTTCTTCATTTTTAATCCTTTATCGTGTCTTTTTACTAAAGGAAATTAAGGAAATGGAATGGTCAATGTCGAGCAACTTACAAAACGAGAGAGTTGATTCCATGCCACCGCCATGGCTGGAGTCTAACTACTCTAACTCGCTCCGCAGCTTCAACTGTGATCCTTACGCAGGTATATATGTGCACGCATATATTATGTATACCACACCAATTTACGTAGATGCTTTCGTTTCTTTGTTTTAATTAAAGTTACGGTCTTCCTATATATCTCTTTGTGGCTTTGTTGTAATGGGTTTAAGTGTTTATAATCGATTTTCACCAAAATGTAGGTTAATGTTACAAAGCACATATAGATGTGTAAGTCCGATTTAATTTTACGGTTGACAAATCAATGAACTTTGTTTTTGTTACAACAAATACATGAACTTAAAAGATAAAGAAAAAAAAACTTATTTTCCCAGTTTGTTCGAAGTTTCTTGTAAAATGATGAAAAGCAACACAAATATTGGAAGGAAAAAAAACCACGTCTAATTTTCTTGTATGTGATTTGATCTGAGGAAACATTCCTAGGCGGCATTCCAAAAACCTTTGGATATGTTATCTATAAGACTATAACATTACTTTTCTGATGAGAAGTTAAGATTTTCTTTATCTTCAGTCTCGAAAATGAAATTTTAACGAATATCCTACCACATTACAAGAAATCGACAAGGAGATATATATAATATACAGTTTAATTATTTTTAAATGGGCCTAGATTTCTGTGTGTTTTCGTTTTTTTCTGCAATTCAGCAATGGTTAAAATAATATTGTGACATTATTTTTTACAACTGATAGTTCAGCCAATTAAGCAATTCTTTTTTCGTCTTAGTTTCATTGTTCTGCGTTTTCTGTTAATATCAGTGTTGTACGTTTTGTCGTTTTGTTTTATTATTTTTTGAATATGTTATACAGCAGGAAATTCATACAGACCTGCCGATACGCAAACCGGACCGGTTATCTCTGTACCAGAATCAGAAAAGATCATCAACCAATGTAACAACAACGAAATGATAAAGAGGAATAAGAGGCTAACGAGTGAACAATTAGCTTCACTTGAAGTACGTTTTCAAGAAGATTTCAAATTAGATTCAGAGAGGAAGCTTAAGCTAGCGAAGGAGCTTGGTCTGGAGCCACGTCAGGTCGCAGTTTGGTTCCAGAACCGCCGTGCAAGGTGGAAGGTGAAGCATCTTGAAGAGTCATACGACTCGCTTAGGCAAGAGTACGAAGCCGTTTGGAGAGAAAAGCAGATGCTACACGATGAGGTCTAGGCACTATTCATGGAGACTAATATACAATAATATTTACTTGTTTTGCCCCTTAGTTTTTGATTCTGTCAAAGAGACCCCTCACCACAAAATAGATTTGTCATGCAGGTGAAGAAGCTGAAGGCTATTATACTAAGAGATCTGGGTTTGAGGAACAGCAATCAAACCTCCGGAGGAAATCAAATTTATGGTATTGGTGAATACAATAGTCCAATGATGGTTGCTTCTTCTTGCTGGCCACCACAGCCTTATCCGTCGTAGTTTGTTGCTGATCTTCGAGAGATAGAACTTTTAGTTTTTAGTAATGTTAGACTACGAGATGCTTGTATGATTTTAACATAAATGAACGTCCAATCAAACGAGTTCCAATTACTGTCTCAGATTGATAAAAATCAGACGCACTACGTGAATCCCTAGAACAAATAATAACGGCAGAGGCAGAGAAGGAGATAGACGGACCCATCGTTACAAAAAAGGTCGGTGAACTTGGTAAGATGTTTGACTTGTAAACCCGATCAAATAAAACGTGATTCAATTTTACAAACCAACCAACTTCGAATACTTTTCGAAAGTAATTAAATTGGTACTACTGTTTTTTTTTTTTTTTTTTTTTTTTGAAACTTAAATCGAACTGGATAAAGCGAACTGATTGTACATAATACGTATTAAGGGCAATTGTGGAAGTTTGGGATTAGTTCTAGTTGGCCTATGTGTTGTTCAACTCTTTAATGGGCTGAGATTTTGGGCTTATATTTGGGTTGTTGTATAAATAAGATTACGAGTGAGTAAACATTTTTTTTATTAAAAACACAATGTGTTATTACTTATTAGCTGTTATAAAAGCAAAGTCAAATAAAAAAATGCTTAGAGAAAAAGACTTCGCAAATTAACATATGCTCCAAAATCGTTTAATTAGTGTGGAGCTTATCGTCACTATGCATATACAGTAATTTACTTTTATCACTATAAATAGACGAGTTCATTGTAAAAGATGTATATACATACAACAACAACATTACGAGAAAAACAATAACAACATTATCTCTCATTCCTTTGTATTATATTATTTACGGGTATAAATTTTCTTTCTATTATTTTTATTTACATACCCATAAAATTAAATACTTTTTATAACACGTTATCAGCACGATCACTCTATGATCGGATATCTTTTAGGGTTTATGAAAAGTAGCTGTTGCTGTAGTAATTGGAGCTTTAACTGCATCGTCAACTATAGTCAGCGGCTGCCTCGTTGCCTCAAGAGCATTCTTCTGTAATCCGCGATGCTCATTGAGCTGGACATAGGAATGGTACCTTCTGTGTGGGAAGGAAGGTTCTCCGGTTAACTGCTCAGCTATAGGCTTTGAAGGCCCATACCGATTACCTGACTTGATTCTTTGTCCCACCGTTTTTGTTTGCTCCATCTTACCCTTACCCTTGTTGGAACCTTTGAGCTGACCCTCTTGTTCATTGTTTCTCAACTTATCATTCATAATCGCCCCTTTGTAGCTTTGGTTCAGACGCTCTGCACCCTCTCCCTCAGGCATATCCGGAACCCCATTTGATGAAGCCAAAATCATCTGCGGACAGTGGGCTGAGCTGTGACATAGACTGAAACAGTTTTTGCAAAACCCGAATAACCTTTCATAGCGTAACTTCACTATTGTTTCCTCTCCATCCCCAAACTCTATTTCTGTTTCGAAACAGAGTGGCTTAAATCCATCTATCGTAACTCTTACCCGACCGCCATCGATATCAACCTCTTCCACCTGACCAAGATCCTCGCCAATACCTCTGAAAGTGGGATCTGCCCAAAACTGGAGTGGAACTCCAAGGATCCTGATCCAAAACGTCAACATACATGGATAAGAGGGATCCATCGTTGGTTTCCATCTTACCATAGCCACCATCCAATAGTCAAAATGGAAAGGCTCCATTTTAAGCACCTCAGTAATATCCTCTTCACTGTCAAAATCAAATTGAAATCTCCCCAAACCCAAATCCGCTCCGCCCACCTTCCCTTCCAGATTCCATATGCGTGGGAGCATAAACAGCAAGGACTTCATGTCCTGTAACCGAGGGTTCATGCATCTCCCAATCACTGTTTTCGCATAACCTGCAATTAAAGCCGAGTTATCGAATTTTGGGATCTTGATCTTCCTCATTGGGACTGCTCCTCCAACTCTCTTCTCAACCGAACCTTTCCCAAAAAAGAACTTTGCGACATGGTATCACTGACCAAGAAAAAACAAACCCGTAAGTAACTAGTAGGAGAGATCTCAGATTATCTATGGGAGATGTAACGAAAGATGCTGTGATGAATAAAACCGAAAAATAATGTCATTGATTTATATCCGAGAGATTTTCGAAAAGAGAGAATAGTCAAAGATTCTCTAGGATCCTGTTTTGCTATTACCTTGATCTCCATCAATGAGGAGATATTGTACGCTCTTTTCCCCCTTGCTGCCCAAGTTTCATGTCGTAAGGGGAGTTTAAGAAATTTCTCTCCGATTCGAAATTTCCGAAATCGATCCTCTTTGAAACCTTCCAAAACCGAGAAATTGCCATAAGATCTCGCCGAGTCAAGACTTCCTAATATTCTAGATCTGGGCTTGATTCTCTTGATCCGAAATTTCTCTGTATCTTGTGATCTTTCTAAGAAACTCTCGAAATGATTCAGATCTAGAAACTCCCATCTCCAATTCAATTCCACAAACCAAATCAACCAAAGACCTGTAATCAACCGATTCTTCCTTGTTGGAATCGACAAACACAAGTCAAACCCAACAAACCCAGAAAAGAACCGAAGAAAAGCCCTTAGAAGTACCCTTCTCTCCATTGGGTTAAAACCCTAAATCGCTGTCGCCATTCTCTCCATTTTTCTTTGTCCATGCTAAATCATCTGAATATAAACATTTTGTTTGAAATCGGTAAAATTTATCTGATTGCTTGTTATAATTTTTACGATTGATTTTCCGTTCAATATTTTTCTCCAACGGTCATGAAGAAAAATTTTCAAAAACTTTTTCAAACAGCTATGAACAGTATTTTCAATCTATAAATATACTCATTCTCATCCATTCATTTCACTCAAACATTTCATTTTTCTCAAAATCTTCTCTAAGAAAATAATTTGTTTTTCTAAGAAAAAAAATGGCTTATCCATTCTTAGTTTTTGCCTACGGGTTTATATTTGTTGCTATTTACGGTTTAATCTTTGGAGATTTCTCTCCCGAAATTTTTTTAATGGTTGTTATTTTACTCTTTTATGTAATCGTGTTTCTTGTAATTGCGTCACTTATAAACGTGCCTCCTATGTTTTAAATGAAATCTCTAATAATGTTTATTTGCAATCGCATGCATTATTAATATAAATGGTGCATTTTAAAAATAAGTAAAATTATCCGACTAATAATATTTATTTGGTTTTGTGTTTAGATAAATAATGACAAATATTGAGAAACTTAAGTTCCCGGCTCTCAAAATTACTGGAGCAAACTACATAGCATGGACCACAGATGTAGAACTCTATCTAGAGTCACAAGAATTGTCCGAGACCATAAAATCGGAAAATTCATCGCTTGCCAATGACAAGGCAAAGACGATAATATTTTTAAGCAAACATCTCGATGAGAGTTTGACGCATGATTATGCGAATATAAAAAATCCAGCCGAGATGTGGCAAGTTTTAAAAGCTCGGTTTAACAACCAGAGAGAAATAACTCTCCCTCATGCATTAGAGGATTGGAAAAATCTAAGGTTCCAGGACTTTGAGAGAGTAGAGGATTATAAATCTGCTATGCTGAGGATAGTCTCACATTTAAAATATTGTGAAAAACCTGTTTCTGAAGCAGAAATGCTTGAAAATACTTACCTTACTTTTCATAAAGAGCATCGTGTTCTACAAGAAATGTATCGAAATTGCGGATACAAAAGGTTTTATGATTTAGTTGTTACACTAATACTGGCAGAGAAGAATAATGAACTTCTTATTAAAAACCACAACTCTCGGCCTATAGGAACAAAGGCATTTCCTGAGATTAATGCAACGGAAGTAAAAAATCCGGAGATGAGAAGTCAAACCTATCGAGGTCGTGGTCGACGATTCAACCGTGGACATGGAAGATTCTTTAACCCACAAGGCAGGAAGTTTTATAAATGGGTTCGACCTGAACAAGGTCCTACAAGAAAGGAATTCCACGGGAATAACGCTTAAAAGCGTGAAAACATCTGTTATAGATGTGGATCAAAGGGTCATTGGGCCCATGTATGTCGTACTCCCGAACATCTTTGTAAATTATACAAAGAGTCTCAAAAGGGCAAAGGAAAGGAAGTCAACCTCAATGAATACTTTTAGGGAACATCATATCTGACTTTATGAATGATTTCAACATGACCTCTCATGCGGATAACTGAAATGCTTGTAGTGAGACTACTAGTTTCCAGTAATGTCATCATATAAGTATTACTTATTTCAGTTATTTTCAAATAATGTTGTTTCTTGAAATAAAACAATATATAATTATTACATGTTTTCTATATAAATATAATTTTGCTTATATGTAGTAACATTTATATTGATTACAGAAATGGATAAGGATTCAAAGAAAACAACAGCAAAGAAAAATATCAAAAAAATTTGTATACCAGATAGTAGAACAACATACACTATTCTGAGGCATAAGAGATTTTTCTCTGTGCTAAAACCAAAAAGAATTATTGTCAATATAATATCGGGTCCTACGGACGTGATTGAAATAAGTGACAAAGCTAATTTTGTATTGCCTAATGGAACAAAATTTTTCATAAAAAATGCTTTATATTCTCCGAATTCTAAAAGAAATTTGTTGAGTTTCAAAGATATAAACCTTCAAGGGTATGAAACTCAGCCTGGTACTGAGGAAGAAAAGAAGTACATATATATGACTTCTAATAAAGCTGGAAAAAACATATACTGGAAAAATTCCCAGAACTTCCTTCTGGTTTGCATCATACTTATATAGATGCAATAGAATCGCATCTTGTGATCAAAAGAAATCCAGAAGATTTCACATTGTGGCATGATCGTCTTGATCATCCAGACACCACAATGATGCGAAAAATCATAGAGAGCTCACATGGTCATTCTCTGAAAATTTATGAGATATATGAGAGAAATAAAATGACATGTGCAGCATGTTCTCTTGGAAAATTGATCATACGGCCATCGCCAACCAAAATTGATAAAGAATCACCAAAGTTCCTTGAACGGATTCAAGGCGATATTTATGGACCAATACATCCACCATGTGGACCATTCCACTATTTTATGGTGTTGATTGATGCATCTAGCAGATGGTCACATGTTTGTCTATTGTCATCTCGAAATTTGGCATTTCCGAGATTCCTAACTCAGATAATCAAATTAAGAGCTCAGTTATCTGATTATCCCATTAAAAGAGTTAGACTAGACAATGCTAGTGAATTCACATCCCAAGCATTTAATGATTATTGCATGGTAATGAGAATCGAAGTTGAACATTCTGTAGCACATGTTCATACACAAAATAGTTTGGCGGAATCATTAATTAAACGTCTGCAATTGATTGCAAGACCATTGATCATGAGATCAAAACTTCCAACCTCTGTATAGGAACATGCTATATTGCATGCAGAAGCACTCATTCGGATAAGACCAAGTGCATATCATAAATATTCTCCATTACAGTTAGCATTTGGTCGAGAACCAAATATATCCCATCTTAGGATTTTTGGTTGTGTAGTGTATGTGCCTATAACACCACCACAACGTACAAAAATGGGACCACAAAGAAGGTTGGGTATATGATAGACCCCAGATCGTGAGTCTATGCCCAAGGACACACTTTGTTGGTTTTGAACTGAGAAACGACGGAATAGATGGTGATCATGGGATCGAAGTCGAATGATGCGATGGACGAGAAGGTGAACGGGTTGTTTGAATGCAGCGGATTCAAAGGGGAATTCGAATTGTACTTCCAAGAGAGATGACAATCTCTTAGACTACTTGCTTGATGACAACTTAGATATTACACACTAAGAAGAAATCAAGTTGAGAAGATATTACACACTTCTCGGATCAAACGAGTAAAAAGAGAGATTTTGATTAAAATGTTTGATGTTCTACAAATGAAAAATACAAAGAGATTATAAAGAGAAGGGAGAACGAAGGATAAGAGAAAAGAGGAGAAAAACATGCAAGAGCATGCACAAGTCCAAACTCATGCAAGCTCATGCAAAGTATCTCGGAAATTACAACATTAAATGCAACGTTTAAACATAAGAAATGGATATTGGGCCAAGGCATTGTGCTGGGCCTTGGACCACGAATTGGGTTGATAAAGGGAGGTTTGAAAGTGTTACTTAGGCCTCATTAAAAACCTTGTCAAGAAAACCCATTGGGACAAAACTTGACAAGGGAAAAAGAGTGCTTAAGCAACACTTAACCCTTTATCGAACACCATGAGCCGTGATCATCACCAAGGAGATAGGAGCCACGTCTTCTTGCTTCTTGTCCAGCTCCTTAAGTAGTCCATTGATCGCTTGATTGAACCGCTTGAATCTTGATCTTGTCATTGGACCCGCCGGAACGTTTAATGCTTCATCCGGTACAAGCTGCTCCTCGGCTACAAGCTTCTCCTCGGGCTCGTGCGGTTCTTGTGGTTTGGTCGAGCTGGTTATGATCTCATCATCCTCTCCCACTTGAAAAGGATTTGACCTCAAATCCAAATTATCTGCAAAATAAGGAAGAAGATCAGAAACGTTGAAACTACCGTTGACATTATACTTACCTTGGAGATCGAGTTGGTAGGCATTGTTGTTGATTCGTTTGAGCACTGTGAATGGTCCATCGATTCTTGGCATTAGTTTGGATGATCGTTCTTCCGAGAATCGCTCCTTCCTAAGATGAACCCACACTTGATCGCCTTCGTTGAAAATGACTTTTTTTCGCCCCTTGTTCGCATATTTCTCGTAAAGCTTCGTCCGAGCCTCGAGATTGTCCTTAGCCTTTTTGTGAACCTGTTTTATTAAATCGGCTTTCTTCTTTCCATCTAGACTTGATCTTTCACTCAAAGGTAAAGGCATTAGATCCAAAGGAGACGTGGGATTGAACCCATGAACAATTTCAAAAGGAGAAAACTTAGTCGCGGAATGCATCGAATGATTATAAGCAAATTCAACATGTGGTAAGCAATCTTCCCAAGTCTTAAGGTTCTTTTTAATGAGCACACGCAATAAAGTAGACAAGGTTCGGTTTACAACTTCAGTTTGACCATCGGTTTGCGGATGACATGTAGTGGAGAAAAGCAATCTAGTTCCTAATTTTGACCATAAAGTTTTCCAAAAATAACTAAGGAATTTAGTATCACGATCTGAAACTATGGTCTTAGGTATGCCATGCAAACGAACAATTTCTTTAAAGAACAAACTAGCAACATGAGATGCATCATCGGTTTTATGACATGGAATAAAATGCGCCATTTTAGAAAAGCGATCAACAACCACAAAGATCGAGTCCTTACCAGCCCTAGTCCTAGGTAGTCATACCACAAAATCCATAGATATATCATTCCAAGGATGCAAAAGAATAGGCAAAGGGGTATACAAACCATGGTGTTGAACCTTAGCTTTAGCTTGCTTACAAGTCGCGCATCGTTCGCATAGACGTTCGACATCTCTTTTCATGTGCGGCCAATAAAAGTGTTCTTGCATTACCTTGTACGTTTTAAAACCTCCAAAGTGTCCCATCAAGCCACCTCCATGAGCTTCCCTTAGAAACAATTCTCGCAAAGAAGAGTGAGGCACACAAAGTCGATTTTCAAAGAACAAGTAGCCATCATGCCGATAATATTTTCCAAAAGCAAATTTCTCACAAGATTGAAATATTGTGCTAAAATCAGAATCATTGGCATACAAATCTTTTATTTGCTCAAAACCCAACAATCTCGCATCCAAAGAATTAAGCAAAACATACCTTCGAGATAATGCGTCGGCTACGACATTATCTTTACCTTTTTTGTACTTAATCACGTATGGAAAAGTTTCTATAAATTCGACCCATCGTGCATGACGTTTGTTGAGCTTTTGTTGTCCCTTTAGATGCTTGAGAGACTCGTGGTCGGTATGAATGATAAACTCTTTTGGCCATAGATAGTGTTGCCACGTTTGTAGTGCCCGGACCAATGCATAAAGCTCTTTGTCGTAGGTCGGGTAATTGAGTGTCGCTCCTCCTAACTTCTCGCTAAAGAACGCTATGGGCTTATGATCCTGCATCAAAACAGCTCCAATACCTAACCCGGAGGCATCACACTCGATTTCAAAAGTTTTCATAAAATTAGGAAGAATTAAAACGGGAGAATTAGTAAGCCTTTCTTTCAAGGTTTGAAAGGCGTTTTCTTGTGCAGTTTTCCATTTGAATCCAACGTCCTTTTTAATGACTTCCGTAAGTGGAGCGGCAATGGAGCTGAAATCTTTGACAAATCGTCGATAAAATCCGGCTAAACCGTGAAAGCTCCTTACTTCACTCACAGTCTTAGGGCTTGGCCATTCTCGAATCGCCTTGACTTTTTCTTCATCAACCTTGATTCCATCTGCACTCACAACAAAGCCTAGGAAAACAAGATTATCCGTGCAAAAGGTGCACTTCTTAAAGTTCGCATATAACTTTGCTTTTCGAAGCAATTCCAAAACAAGTTTAAGATGCATGACATGATCTTCCAAGTTCTTACTATAAACCAAGATGTCATCGAAATAAACAACAACAAATACTCCAATATGCTTCCTAAGAACTTGATTCATCAATCTCATGAAAGTGCTAGGCGCATTTGTTAGCCCAAACGACATGACTAACCATTCATATAATCTTTGTTTAGTTTTAAAAGCCGTTTTCCATTCGTCACCTTCCTTCATCCGGATTTGGTGATACCCACTTTTAAGATCGATTTTCGAAAAGATGCTAGAACCATGCAATTCATCAAGCATATCATCTAATCGAGGAATAGGGTGGCGATACTTAACCGTGATATTATTGATGGCTCGGCAATCCACGCACATACGCCAGCTCCCATCTTTTTTTGGTACCAACAATACCGGTACGGCACATGGACTCATGCTTTCTCGAATGTGCCCTTTGTCCATAAGCTCGTTTACTTGTTTCTCGAGTTCTTTCGTTTCGATTGGATTGGTGCGATAAGCTGGTCGATTTGGTAGAGCGGCTCCCGGTATGAAGTCGATTTGATGTTCGATTTCTCGGATGGGTGGTAATCCTGTGGGATTATCTTCCGGAAATACATCCTTATACTCTTGCAAAACCAATTCGATCTTACTCGGTAACACCGGTTTGGAGTTAGTTGAACAAGTAAGAGTTTCTTTGTAAACAAAGAGTAAGCTATTTTTTTGACTTACCTTATCCTTACCCTTGGCATTGATTGATTCGGTTGGTTTGATGTTCCGCTGTTTCATACTTAGCTGGTCGAGATAGACTTCGTGGGGAGTCATCGGAATGAGAGTCGTTTTTCGACCATTGTGCTCGAAAGTGTGGCGGTTAGTGAAGCCATTGTGAACAACTTGTCGATCCGATTGCCATGGTCGTCCGAGAAGAATGTGACTAGCGTCCATTGGTAGTATGTCGCACACGATCTCGTCTTGATATTTGCCAATTGAAAACGGTACCTTGACTTGCTCGTTGACGGACATTTCACCCGTTTCATTAAGCCATTGGAGCGAATATGGTCTCGGGTGTTTAAGCACTTCTAAACCAAGCTTCTCAACCATATTTCTACTCGCGACATTGGTACAGCTCCCACCATCAATAATCAAACTACATACCTTATCTTTGACCAAGCATCGTGTGTGAAACAAGTTTTCCCTTTGCGCTTGTTCCTCAGCTTTTGTTAGAACACTCAACGATCGTCTCGCGACAAGCAACTCTCCTTTAGTGGGGGCTTCCATACCCTCTTCCATCAAATCATTTTCTGAACTCTCTTCTTCAGATTCTACTTCGCCATTGTCTCTAAGAACCATGATCCTTTAGTTGGAACACTCGCTCGCATAATGCCCAAGTCCTTGACACTTAAAACATCAGATATCTCGAGCCCTTGTGATGGCTTCCTTACCCTTTCCTTTCGGATCTGAATCTAACGGTTTTGGCTTGACGAAAGGCTTGTACTCTTTTTGATATCCAGACTTTTCTTCCTTTTGATAACTTGGTTTTCCGGAGTTGTAGTTGGTTTTGGTGGTGCCGTAGCTTGGTCGGGAATTTCGTCTTTTGATTTGCTGTTCGAACATGACCGCCTTGTGAAGCATTTCCTCAAGTTCCACATAGTGTTGAGTTTCTAAACGATCTTGGATTTCTTGGTTGAGTCCGCCCATGAACCGGGACATGATAGCTTCTCCATCTTCTTGAATATCAGCTCTTAGCATAAGAGTTTCCATTTCTTTGAAGTATTCTTCGACTGATTTCTTCCTTGAACCAAATTTCTCAACCGCTGATGGAGTTCACGATGATAATAACTCGGCACAAATCTCTTTCGCATGACGGTTTTCAGCTGGTTCCATGTTTCGATCGGACAGTCCCCGGCACGTCTTCGGCTGGTAACAAGTTGATCCCACCAACTTAGTGCATAGTCGTAGAACTCGGTAGCCGCAACTTTAACCTTGTTGGCCTCGGTACATTCTTGACAAATGAAGACTAGTTCGATTTTCTGCTCCCATTCCAAGTAAGTATCCGGATTATTGGTTCCATGGAATGCGGGAATCTTGAGTTTTAGTCCGCCCAAAGGATCCCTAGGCGGTGGTCTGTCTCGTCGACGCATACGTTGACTGCTGCGAGAGGAGGCATGACTATAGTAGTGTCTTGCCTCGTCATCTTGCCTTGGTTCCTCTTGGGGCTGCCTTTGTCGTGTATTTGGTTCCGGATCGTGCTGATTTAAGCGTAGAGCACTAAGCTTTTCATCAATCAATATTGCCATTGCGGTTGTGACTGATTTCATAATCCTTCTTTCCAGGCTAGAGGTGGATGATTCTTCTTCTTCAGTTGACACCATTGTACCTGAAAACAAAAATCAAAAACTGACAAGTAAACAGTCCAAAAACAGGCAAATCTAAACGGATCAAAATAAATAAAAAAAAACGATTCCAAAAATTCAAAAATCAATTTTAAAAAATACTAGACTCGATACTGGTTCAAATACAATTGGTTTCACAATTTTTGAACAAGCCAAATATTTTATAAAAAGTTTGCAAGATCGAACAGAAAACTGAAAAACAGAAAATTTAAAATTGGAATTTCAAAACCTGATAACAAAGTGGCTCTGATACCACATGATAGACCCCAGATCGTGAGTCTATGCCCAAGGACACACTTTGTTGGTTTTGAACTGAGAAACGACGGAATAGATGGTGATCATGGGATCGAAGTCGAATGATGCGATGGACGAGAAGGTGAACGGGTTGTTTGAATGCAGCGGATTCAAAGGGAAATTCGAATTGTACTTCCAAGAGAGATGACAATCTCTTAGACTACTTGCTGTGATGAATAAAACCGAAAAATAATGTCATTGATTTATATCCGAGAGATTTTCGAAAAGAGAGAATAGTCAAAGATTCTCTAGGATCCTGTTTTGCTATTACCTTGATCTCCATCAATGAGGAGATATTGTACGCTCTTTTCCCCCTTGCTGCCCAAGTTTCATGTCGTAAGGGGAGTTTAAGAAATTTCTCTCCGATTCGAAATTTCCGAAATCGATCCTCTTTGAAACCTTCCAAAACCGAGAAATTGCCATAAGATCTCGCCGAGTCAAGACTTCCTAATATTCTAGATCTGGGCTTGATTCTCTTGATCCGAAATTTCTCTGTATCTTGTGATCTTTCTAAGAAACTCTCGAAATGATTCAGATCTAGAAACTCCCATCTCCAATTCAATTCCACAAACCAAATCAACCAAAGACCCGTAATCAACCGATTCTTCTTTGTTGGAATCGAAAAACACAAGTCAAACCCAACAAACCCAGAAAAGAACCGAAGAAAAGCCCTTAGAAGTACCCTTCTCTCCATTGGGTTAAAACCCTAAATCGCCGTCGCCATTCTCTCCATTTTTCTTTGTCCATGCTAAATCATCTGAATATAAACATTTTGTTTGAAATCGGTAAAATTTATCTGATTGCTTGTTATAATTTTTACGATTGATTTTCCGTTCAATATTTTTCTCCAACGGTCATGAAGAAAAATTTTCAAAAACTTTTTCAAACAGCTATGAACAGTATTTTCAATCTATAAATATACTCATTCTCATCCATTCATTTCACTCAAACATTTCATTTTTCTCAAAATCTTCTCTAAGAAAATAATTTGTTTTTCTAAGAAAAAAAATGGCTTATCCATTCTTAGTTTTTGCCTACGGGTTTATATTTGTTGCTATTTACGGTTTAATCTTTGGAGATTTCTCTCCCGAAATTTTTTTAATGGTTGTTATTTTACTCTTTTATGTAATCGTGTTTCTTGTAATTGCGTCACTTATAAACGTGCCTCCTATGTTTTAAATAAAATCTCTAATAATGTTTATTTGCAATCGCATGCATTATTAATATAAATGGTGCATTTTAAAAATAAGTAAAATTATCCGACTAATAATATTTATTTGGTTTTGTGTTTAGATAAATAATGACAAATATTGAGAAACTTAAGTTCCCGGCTCTCAAAATTACTGGAGCAAACTACATAGCATGGACCACGGATGTAGAACTCTATCTAGAGTCACAAGAATTGTCCGAGACCATAAAATCGGAAAATTCATCGCTTGCCAATGACAAGGCAAAGACGATAATATTTTTAAGCAAACATCTCGATGAGAGTTTGACGCATGATTATGCGAATATAAAAAATCCAGCCGAGATGTGGCAAGTTTTAAAAGCTCGGTTTAACAACCAGAGAGAAATAACTCTCCCTCATGCATTAGAGGATTGGAAAAATCTAAGGTTCCAGGACTTTGAGAGAGTAGAGGATTATAAATCTGCTATGCTGAGGATAGTCTCACATTTAAAATATTGTGAAAAACCTGTTTCTGAAGCAGAAATGCTTGAAAATACTTACCTTACTTTTCATAAAGAGCATCGTGTTCTACAAGAAATGTATCGAAATTGCGGATATAAAAGGTTTTATGATTTAATTGTTACACTAATACTGGCAGAGAAGAATAATGAACTTCTCATTAAAAACCACAACTCTCGGCCTATAGGAACAAAGGCATTTCCTGAGATTAATGCAACGGATGTAAAAAATCCGGAGATGAGAAGTCAAACCTATCGAGGTCGTGGTCGACGATTCAACCGTGGACGTGGAAGATTCTTTAACCCACAAGGCAGGAAGTTTTATAAATGGGTTCGACCTGAACAAGGTCCTACAAGAAAGGAATCCCACGGGAATAACGCTCAAAAGCGTGAAAACATCTGTTATAGATGTGGATCAAAGGGTCATTGGACCCATGTATGTCGTACTCCCGAACATCTTTGTAAATTATACAAAGAGTCTCAAAAGGGCAAAGGAAAGGAAGTCAACCTCAATGAATATTTTTAGAGAACATCATATCTGACTTTATGAATGATTTCGACATGACCTCTCATGCGGATAACTGAAATGCTTGTAGTGAGACTACTAGTTTCCAGTAATGTCATCATATAAGTATTACTTATTTCAGTTATTTTCAAATAATGTTGTTTCTTGAAATAAAACAATATATAATTATTACATGTTTTCTATATAAATATAAGTTTGCTTATATGTAGTAACATTTATGTTGATTACAGAAATGGATAAGGATTCAAAGAAAACAACAGCAAAGAAAAATATCAAAAAAATTTGTATACCAGATAGTAGAACAACATACACTATTCTGAGGCATAAGAGATTTTTCTCTGTGCTAAAACCAAAAAGAATTATTGTCAATATAATATCGGGTCTTACGGACGTGATTGAAAGAAGTGACAAAGCTAATTTTGTATTGCCTAATGGAACAAAATTTTTCATAAAAAATGCTTTATATTCTCCGAATTCTAAAAGAAATTTGTTGAGTTTCAAAGATATAAACCTTCAAGGGTATGAAACTCAGCCTGGTACTGAGGAAGAAAAGAAGTACATATATATGACTTCTAATAAAGCTGGAAAAAACATATACTGGAAAAATTCCCAGAACTTCCTTCTGGTTTGCATCATACTTATATAGATGCAATAGAATCGCATCTTGTGATCAAAAGAAATCCAGAAGATTTCACATTGTGGCATGATCGTCTTGATCATCCAGACACCACAATGATGCGAAAAATCATAGAGAGCTCACATGGTCATTCTCTGAAAATTTATGAGATATATGAGAGAAATAAAATGACATGTGCAGCATGTTCTCTTGGAAAATTGATCATACGGCCATCGCCAACCAAAATTGATAAAGAATCACCAAAGTTCCTTGAACGGATTCAAGGCGATATTTATGGACCAATACATCCACCATGTGGACCATTCCACTATTTTATGGTGTTGATTGATGCATCTAGCAGATGGTCACATGTTTGTCTATTGTCATCTCGAAATTTGGCATTTCCGAGATTCCTAACTCAGATAATCAAATTAAGAGCTCAGTTATCTGATTATCCCATTAAAAGAGTTAGACTAGACAATGCTAGTGAATTCACATCCCAAGCATTTAATGATTATTGCATGGTAATGAGAATCGAAGTTGAACATTCTGTAGCACATGTTCATACACAAAATAGTTTGGCGGAATCATTAATTAAACGTCTGCAATTGATTGCAAGACCATTGATCATGAGATCAAAACTTCCAACCTCTGTATAGGAACATGCTATATTGCATGCAGAAGCACTCATTCGGATAAGACCAAGTGCATATCATAAATATTCTCCATTACAGTTAGCATTTGGTCGAGAACCAAATATATCCCATCTTAGGATTTTTGGTTGTGTAGTGTATGTGCCTATAACACCACCACAACGTACAAAAATGGGACCACAAAGAAGGTTGGGTATATGATAGACCCCAGATCGTGAGTCTATGCCCAAGGACACACTTTGTTGGTTTTGAACTGAGAAACGACGGAATAGATGGTGATCATGGGATCGAAGTCGAATGATGCGATGGACGAGAAGGTGAACGGGTTGTTTGAATGCAGCGGATTCAAAGGGGAATTCGAATTGTACTTCCAAGAGAGATGACAATCTCTTAGACTACTTGCTTGATGACAACTTAGATATTACACACTAAGAAGAAATCAAGTTGAGAAGATATTACACACTTCTCGGATCAAACGAGTAAAAAGAGAGATTTTGATTAAAATGTTTGATGTTCTACAAATGAGAAATACAAAGAGATTATAAAGAGAAGGGAGAACGAAGGATAAGAGAAAAGAGGAGAAAAACATGCAAGAGCATGCACAAGTCCAAACTCATGCAAGCTCATGCAAAGTATCTCGGAAATTACAACATTAAATGCAACGTTTAAACATAAGAAATGGATATTGGGCCAAGGCATTGTGCTGGGCCTTGGACCACGAATTGGGTTGATAAAGGGAGGTTTGAAAGTGTTACTTAGGCCTCATTAAAAACCTTGTCAAGAAAACCCATTGGGACAAAACTTGACAAGGGAAAAAGAGTGCTTAAGCAACACTTAACCCTTTATCGAACACCATGAGCCGTGATCATCACCAAGGAGATAGGAGCCACGTCTTCTTGCTTCTTGTCCAGCTCCTTAAGTAGTCCATTGATCGCTTGATTGAACCGCTTGAATCTTGATCTTGTCATTGGACCCGCCGGAACGTTTAATGCTTCATCCGGTACAAGCTGCTCCTCGGCTACAAGCTTCTCCTCGGGCTCGTGCGGTTCTTGTGGTTTGGTCGAGCTGGTTATGATCTCATCAGTATATATATTGGTTGTGATTCTCCATCAATTATAAGATACGTAGAACCAATGACTGGTGATGTCTTTACGATACGTTTTGCCGATTGTCATTTTGATGAGAAAGTATTCCCGGTTCTAGGGGAGAAAATAATCCAGTAGGAAAGGATATCAAATGGTATGTACCAACTCTGTTACACTTTGACCCTCATACAAAACATTCTGAAATAGAAGTTCGACGAATTATGCATTTGTAAAGTATAGCAAATCAACTTCCGGATGCATTTGCCGATACTAAAACGGTAACTAAATCATATATACCAGCTGCAAATGTTCCTGCTTGAATTGAAATACCACTAGAAAGTGGAAGAGCAGATAATACACGTGAATCTAGAACATGCTTGAAGCGTGGTAGACCAGCTGACTCTAAGGATAAAAATCCTAGAAAACGAAAGGAAGTTGAAAAGCATGATATTCCCAAAATAACATAAAGTATTTTGGAAGAAACAAATCATGAGTCTAATGACAATATTGAGCATCTTGAACTGGAAGGGAATCATGAAATTTCCATCAACTATATCCATAATGGAAAGATATGGAATCGAAATGAAATCGATGAAGTTGATGATGTTTTCTCATACCTTGTGTCAAGGAAAATAGATGAGGAAAACGATGATCCAAAACCAAAGTCTGTATATGAATGTCAAAAAAGACATGACCGGATTAAATGGAAAGATGCTATACAAGTAGAACTTGTAATGATCTTTGCAACTTTATAATCCAAAGAGTTATGTGCAATAAAGTTGCAAATATCATTATATGGGTTAAAGCAATCTGGACAAATGTGGTATAATCGTCTCAGTGAGCATTTAATTAAAGAAGGATATGCGAATGATCCTATATGCCCATGTGTTTTCATCAAGAAAACAACATCCGGATTTGTGATAAACGCGGTATATGTTGATGATCTAAACATAATAGGGACTCAAGCTGAAATACAGAAAGCAACAAACTATTTAAAAGGGAAATTTGAGTTAAAAAATCTCAGACAAACAAAGTTTTGTCTTTGCCTACAAATTGAACATACTCAAAAGGGTATATTTGTATATCAATCCACGTACACTAAAAGAGTGTTAAAACGTTTTAATATGGATAAAACAACTCCTTTCATTACTCCAATGGTCGTTAGATCACTCAATATTGAAAGTGATCCATTCCGACCACCTGAGGAAAAAGAAAAGATACCTGGTCCTGAAATACCGCATCTAAGTGCAATTGGAGCTCTTATGTATCTTGCAAATTGCACTCGACCTGATATTTCATTTTCTGTTAATCTTTTGGCTAGATTTAGCTCGTCCCCTACACGAAGGCATTAGAATGGAATTAAACATATATTTCGTTATCTTCAAGGGACTACTGATTTAAGGTTATTTTATCCTAAAAATTTAAATGGTCAATTGATTGGTTTTGCAGATGCAGGATATTTATCAGATCCACACAAAACTCGATCACAAACAGGATATGTATTCACGATTGGAGGCACCGCTATATCCTAGCGTTCTCAGAAACAGACACTTGTGGCTACTTCTTCAAATCATGCTGAACTCGTTGCACTCCATGAAGGAAGTAGAGAATGTGTATGGCTAAGGTCAATAAGCCGACACATACAGTCAAGCAGTGGGATTCATGAAAATACGGAGCCAACTATCTTATATGAAGACAACGCTGCATGTGTAGCTCAAACAAAGGAAGGATATATCAAAAGTGACATAACTAAACATATACCTCCGAAGTTGTTTTCATACACTCAATAGCTCGTGAAGAATAAAGACATTGAAGTAAGATATGTTCAATCATCCGAGAATTCTGCAGATCTCTTCACGAAGTCATTACCCACCACTATGTTCAGGAAGCATGTCCATAATATTGGAATGCGTCGTCAAAAAGATCTGTAAGATGTGATCCTGATCATTCGAGGGGGAGCTTGCGTGGTTGTACTCTTTTTACCTTACTATGGTTTTTTCCATTGGGTTTTTCTGGAAAGGTTTTTAATGAGGCAACAGAATATATTGCGCAAGACGCATAGTGACACTGGTCTCCAAGGGAGAGTGTTATGAAAGCAAAGTCAAATAAAGAATGCTTCGAGAAAAAGACTTCGTCAATTAACATATGCGCCGAAATCGTTTAATTAGTGTGGAGCCCATCGTCACTATGCATACACAGTAACTTACTTTTATCACTATAAATAAACGAGTTCATTGTAAAAGATGTATATACATACAACAACATTACGAAAAAAACAATAACAACATCATCTCTCATTCTTTTGTATTCTATTATTTACGGGTATTAATTTTATTTCTATTATTTTTATTTATATATCCATAAAATCAAGTATTTTTTATAACATTAGCATATTAAATCCAAAAAGAAAAAAGAATTATAGTTCTTGACTTCTTGTAATTCCCCGCAAGGAAAAACTATTTGATACGAAATGTGCAATTATACTCTACAAAAGCAATCCCCAGACTTTTCAGCTACTTTCACAACACAACCAAAACTTATAAAAACTACAAAACTAACTGGTAATTTTTTATTTCTTTCCAAAACCAGTAAAATTTGTTTACTTTATTTTCATACAATATTATATTTAGATTTCTCTGGTAATTAAGATTTTCTATTATTTTGAAATCTTTTATATAAAACAAAGAGAGTTAACTGTTAAGAACAAATTTCTTCTAAATAATGAATTTATTTCTGAATAGTTTCAGAAAAACAATAATAACTGATGGATTCTCCTGATCCTGAATATCTGAGTTTTTCGTTCTGTCTTCCTTTTTGTCTAATGCATGCATCAGACTTTGTTAAAAGGTCTTATCATTGAGGATTTAACTTATTTGAATGACCGTATCATATCACAATGTTATTTTGTCTCTAATTCATTCTGTGAACTGGTTTGACCATGATTCCAGCCAATTATTACCTGCTAATACGTAATAACTGCACAAGGCACAAATCTTGTCTTTTTATGTATATGTATCGCTTTGCTGATGCTCAATATTTGGAAGTCCTTTGATACTTAGCTTTCAAACTTAATTCTTTGTTTTTTTTTTGCTTTTTTTTTGTTTTAATTAATTTGATTCAGTAACTAAAATTAATTTAAAGTTCTTCTCTGTTGCTTTATCAGCTAAACTCTTAACTCTTTGTATAGATGATCTACTTGGCTATTTGTGTTGATTCTTAGCTTTCAAAGGTTGCTTTCCAAGTTAGCTTTTTGCTTTTTCATGTTACTTCACTCTGCACATATACATATTTACCGTAGCTTTTGGCTTTCAGTTTACTGCACATCTATACGTTTATGGACTTACCAATAGTGACAAACCTTATTGCATTATTATATAAAATATTGTGAATTTTAGATGGTGCGTGTATATAAAGACAAAACAAAGAAGAAAAATATCTTAGGGGTTGGAGGCAAATTTATATCATACCCAAAGGAGGGGTGAACCACGTCGTCAGTTTTTATGGAGTTCTCTTGGGGGACCATTTCACTTATTTTAAGCTTGACTTTGACTATCGATACCTGAACCTCTATCGACTACATAAATTTACAAATCTAAATCCAAATTTTTATCAGTGTTCCGTCAATGTTCTTACAACTACATTTATATTTACATGTCTTACAAAATCAGAAAACTAAGGTGGTGATTGAAATGTTAAAAGCCCACAAGTAGATTTATGTAAATGCTCAAGGATTTCAAGTTTAGAAGAGCTTTCCAGAATAACTAATCCACAGAGAGATTATGCTTTACCATTTGGTGATTCTATGAGCGTTTCTTTAAGTATAGAAATTGGTTCCTTGTGCAGAATTTGCCAATCCATTATTTTAAAAAGTGTTTTTTTTCTGTAATATTTATAGGACTTAGAATCCCAAGTTTCGTAACAATTCTGATTTTAAAATTTACATGGTTTCCAAATAATACGAAATAGTCTTGGTTGGCTCAAACTTGTAATAAAATTAATTTAATTATTTGTTCGTGTAGTTTCTAGAAATATAATATATTTGTGTGTGTAAATATATATAAATAACTAAAAAGTGTACTTTTAAAGAGATTTTCAATTTATTTATATATTTTGTACAGTAATATTTTAAAACTTTTCAATATAAAATATGTAATGTCAAAATGTTTGATCGTTTTGATATATAAATACTATTTTAATACTCATATACTCATCATAGTGTTTGTGATTTACACCCTTAACGTATCATATGCACTTTAACAAAAACAAAACTTATCATATGTTAACCAGTCATGATTTTTTTGTGAACGTCTTTGTGTCAATCATATATCAATTGTAATTGAATAAATCTTTCAGTAATACTTAAAATTGCAAATTCTAGTGACCACAATCACACCCTAATTTGCGTTTAAACCATTTGTCCTCAGAAGACCGTTAAGAAAAAAAGAAAAAAAAAAAAGAACGAATCCAAGTTTGGCCGTTTAGATTCCAAAAATATATCAATTTACGTAAATGCTACGAAGATGATAAACAATGACGTCCAAGTGAGACAAAATATCACATTTTACCCTATTTGTCTCTCTTTCTCTTTCAGTATCTCTATCTATTACACCTAGCTCTACCTCTAGCTATCTTTATATCTCCTTATATGTTCTTATCTCCTGTTTACTGCATGCATGCCCTAACACTTTGCTGCACCTCCAAAAGACAAAAGTGTATAGAAGAAACGCCTCTACCGCTAGTATAGTCCAACAAAACCCTAATTTTCTATTTTTAATTTCTTCGTCATAGTAAACCCTAAATTTTCTTCCTTTTTTAATCCTCTCTCATGTGCTCTTATTAAAGGAAAAATAATGGAATGGTCAACGACGAGCAACATACAAAACGAGAGAGTTGCTTTCATGCCACCGCCACGGTTGGAGTCTAATTGGCTCCACAGCTTCAACTATGATTCTTATGCAGGTATACATATATATATATATATATATATATATATATATATATATATTTTTTTTTTTGGTGCACATATATACCAAACCAATTTACATAGATGCTTTCGTTTCTTCATTCATGGTCCTATCTCTTTGTGGTGTTGTTGTAATGTAGTAAGGTTTTTAATCCATATTCACCAGAATGTTGGTTTAATTTATATTAGAAACACAAATAGATGTGTAAGAACATCTGCATCAGTTACAAACTCAGTTGGATATCTAGAAACGTCTCTACCCTCTTTCCTCCTTTTTCTAATTCTTTTTCTTATTTTAGTGGGGAGTTTCTAGGTGAGAGACTCTCAATGGAGATGTTCTAAGTGCCGGTTCAATTTCACGGTTGACAAATCCATGAACTTTGTTTCCGTCACAACAAATCCATGAACTATAAAAGCCTTATAAGAACATATAGATATGAAATTGCTAGCTGGTTTAATTCACGGTAGACCAATACATGAACTTTACATTTTGTCACGACAAATCCATGGAACCTTAAAAAAAAAAAAAAAAAAGTGAGAGAATTTAGTTCACCATCCGTTAGGTTCAAATGGCTCCTTTACCTTGAGTTTTTAATTTTGAGATTCTTTGTAACAAACAACGCTGTCACATTTTTTTGTTCATTTAATACAGAATATTCGGTATATATATATATACACATACATATAACCTCATTTTCCCACTTTCAAGTGTTCAAAATTCTTGTGAAATGATGGAAAGAATCACAAATTTGGAATATACAACCGCACCTATCTTCTTGTATATGATTTATCTGAAGAAATACCTTAGCTATGCGACATTCCAAAAATTTTAGAATATGTTATCTGAAAACGTTACTTTCCTGATGTTCAAGATTTATTATCTTCAGTCTAGAAATTTAAATATTAAACCAGCGCCACTTTGATTTTATCACGGCTAGATACAAATTACATGGTGAAAATTTATGAGGAGTATTCAGCTAAAAACAAGCACAATAGCTTAATTTACGAAATCGGTGAAATTTTGTTGGAAAAAAAAATTGGTCGAAGAGGTGGAATAAATTAGGTTGTGAAATAATTTTCAAGTAAAAGATAAATCTATGTAAACTACTCTATACTAAATTCAATTTTTAGTAGCTAAAATATTATTCACACTAATTGTGAAAATCATGTCGCTTGAGACTTAAAAAGGAGTAACATGAAGCTGTTTGAATAGTTTATTTTATAAACCTATTAACTAGTTAAACCGTCCGATATATAGTTTTTTTTTTTTATATTAAGATATATAATTTTTGAGTTATTCCATTACTTAGGTACGTAATTCGTCAGATTTTCTTTGTTACCATTAAATTCTTAGATAATCCGCCACATATCACTACTAATTTTTGTTTTATTCCGTCAAGATCATATTTTCAACTATCATTTAAACCCTGTAATATAGTAGTATATGAATTTGTTCTTAGAGATCGTTTCTAGACGTCAATTTAAAAGTCTTGGGATTATCTCACTTTTCTGATGAGAAGTGGAATAGATATATATTCCAAATGTTTTTTCTTTATTATTTCTTTCAAACGTTGAGATTCGTTTATGTTGTACGTTTTGTCGTTTCTTTTGTTTTTTTAACTTTTCTTTTCATCGTTTTATATATCAGGGAATTCGTATAACACCGCTACGCAAACCGGACCGGTTATCACTGTACCGGAATCAGAAAAGATGATCAGTGCGTACCAATGTACGAGTAACAACAACGAGATGATAAAGAAGAAGAAGAGGCTAACGAGTGAACAATTAGCTTCACTTGAACTAAATTTTCAAGAAGATATCAAATTAGATTCAGACAGGAAACTAAAGCTGTCGAAGGAGCTTGGTCTGCAGCCACGTCAGACAGCGGTTTGGTTCCAGAACCGCCGTGCACGGTGGAAGGTGAAGCATCTCAAGGAGTCTTACGACTCGCTTAGGCAAGAGTATTATAGAGATATAGAGAATGAGATGATTCTTATTAAGATCAAGAGAGGTCAATATATACAGGGATATTACTTGGAGCCTAGGTTTAATGTCTTAAATACAAATATACACTTTACATAATTGGATTGATATGAATCCTCTACATGCCCCCTCAAGATGGTGGGGATTGTAACACACCAATCTTGGATGATAAGGTTGTAAATGGGGATCGCGCCAATGGTTTTGTTAAGGCATCAGCTAATTGATCTCTTGAGGATACGTGTGCAACTCTGAGTATGCCCGAGGTTATCTGATTGCGAATGAAGTGATAGTCTAGGGCCAGATGTTTCATCCGGGAGTGGAAAACAGGATTAGCACATAGGTAAGTGGCTCCGACGTTGTCACAGTAGATGACCGGTATAGAGGAGACGGTGAGGCCGAGTTCATCTAGTAACGAGCTGATCCATCGAATTTCAGAAGAAGTGTTGGCGACAGACCTGTACTCGGCTTCGGTTGAGGAGCGAGCCACACCTTTTTGCTTTTTAGAAGACCATGAGACTGGATTGCGACCAATGTAGACAATGTTGGCTTGTGTCGAAACATAATCGTCTCGGTCACCGGCCCAGTCGGCATCGGAGAAAGCGTGGAGAGAGTTGGTGTTTACCTTGTGGAAGAAGATACCATGGCTCGAGGTTCCAGTGAGATAGCGGAGGAGGCATTTTGCAGCTTGCCAGTGTTCAGAGGTCGGTTTGTGCATAAATTGGGACAGACGGTTCACGGCGTATGATATATCGAGCCTAGTGAGCGCCAGGTACTGTAGACTGCCAATGACTGTGCGGAACTCCGAAGGATCTTGCAGAGCATCACCGGAGGAGAGAGAGAGTTTTGGATGGATAGCCATTGGCGTCGTAACAGGCTTAGCATTAGTCATGTTGCAGCGCGCGAGAAGATCAAGAATGTACCGCCGTTGTGTGAGATACATGCCAGATGGTGTTCTGTGAGCTTCAATGCCGAGGAAATAATGTAAGTCTTCGGGATCTTTGATGCTAAAACGACTTGCCAGAGAATGAAGAGTCTGGTGAAGAAGATCAACGTTGTTGCCGGTGACGATGATATCGTCAACATAGATAAGAATGTAGAGAAGAGTAGTGCCACGCTTGAGAATGAACAGAGAAGCATCAGCTAGGGAGTTTGTGAAACCGACTTGGAGGAGGAAGCTTTTGAGTTCTTGATACCACGCACGTGGGGCTTGTTTAAGACCGTAAAGGGCTTTGTGTAGACGACAGACATGATCCGGTTTGTTAACATCGACAAATCTTTGCGGCTGTGTAATATAGACCTCCTCTTCTAATGTCCCTTGAAGAAACGCGTTGTTGACGTCTAATTGCTTTATTGGCCAATCACATGTGACAACGGTTTGCAGAACAACACGGATTGTTGTTGCCTTGATAACCGGACTGAATGTTTCATTGTAATCTATCCCTTTCCGTTGGTTGTAGCCTTTGGCCACAAGTCGTGCTTTGTGCCTGTGAACAGAACCATCTGGTGAGTGTTTTAACTTAAAAATCCACTTTGTGCCTACCAAGTTTTGATGTGGAGCTTGCGGTACGAGCGACCAAGTGCAGTTGCGAAGTTGGGCATCAAATTCGTCAGACATTGCTTGTCGCCATTTCGAATCTGCAAGTGCTTGGATGACGGTGCGAGGTTCGGTCTGGAGACGTGAGATGGCTAAGGCATATTTAGAGTTGGGTTTGACGACGCCTCTCTTCGCACGAGTGGTCATTGGATGGTTGTTTGTGATGGCATGTGCATTGGTGGTCGAGGACGGCGGCAGAGCAGATGAGGAGGAAGGGTTTGTAGGAGATGGGCCTACTGAATCCGGTTGTATGCTTGTTGGGCCTACTGAATCCGGTTGTATGCTTGTTGGGCCTTGTGAATTTGAAGGAGAACTCGTTGACCTTGTTGGTGATTGGAGCTCTGTTCGGTCGGCGAGATGGGTGTTCGGTGATGAAGAATGGGCAGACGGTGAGGCGGCGAATGGAGCGGAGGTGGCTGGAGGCGATTGGGTAGGAGACGACAAGGGAGCCGCTGAATGTGATGTCGGAGCAGTTGAAGATGGAGGCGACGCCGATTGAGGAGATGATGCAGCGGAATTGATGTTGACCGGTGCAGAGGGTGAAGGAGCTGAGCTGCGGGCCATCACGGGAGCGAGCTCTACGGGTGGTGGCACGGACACCAGAATCACAGAGAGTGGCGTATGCCAGTCATGGACAGCGACAGATTGTGGTGGTGGTTTTGTCAAGGTGTGGAAAGGAAAATTGTCTTCGACAAATTGGACATGGCGAGAGACGTATAGGCGATTGGTGGTTGGGTCTAAGCAGAGGAAGACACTTTGGGTGAGGGAGTATCCTAAGAAAACACAAGGGGTGGATCTTGTTTCGAGTTTGTGAGAGCGATATGGACGTAGCCAAGGAAAACAGAGACAACCGAAGATTTTTAATTTGGAGTAGTTTGGCTTTGTGTGAAAAAGAAGATTATAGGGTGACGAAAAAGACAAGACTGGATTAGGCAATCGGTTTATGAGGTAAACGGCTATGGCGAAAGCATAGGTCCAGTATGAATTTGGAATTTTGGCATGGTGAAGAAGAGATAATCCTGTCTCAACTATGTGGCGATGACGTCTTTCGGCTAGACCGTTGTGTTCTGGTGTGTGTGGAGGAGAGGTTAAATGTATGATACCAGAGGAAGAGAGAAATTCGCGGAGTGCGATGAATTCGCCACCGTTATCAGAGAATAAGGTTCCGATCCTGGTTTGGAATTTGTTTTCTGTTAAGGCTTTGAAGGTGATGAAGACATCTTTAACATGGGATTTCAGTTTAAGGGGGTAAAACCATGTGTAGCGAGTGAAGTGATCTACAAGAATGAGGTAGTTTTTGTAGGAATCAACAGAGATTATTGGAGATGTCCAGAGATCGGTAAAGATATATTGCAATGGACGAGTGGAGGAGATAGAAGTTTGAGAGAAAGCAAGCTTATGGCTTTTATTTGAAAGACAGTCAACACAGGACAAGGGTTTTGATAAGGAATCAGATAAAGGTAAAGAGAAGCTAGAGATTATAGTTTTTAGAATGGGAAAAGAGGGGTGGCCAAGTCTTGAGTGCCAATCAGAGACAGAAGTTTTGACTTTGGGTATGGCAAAGAAGGTTGCTGCAGCTGTCTTTGTGATTGGCCATTCGTAGAGCTCGTCTCTAGTCCGTCCTTGGAGTAACGGGGCACCCGAGCTGAGATCCTTCACCTGAAAAGAAGCGGAGAAAAATTCCAAGGAGACATTATTTTCGTTGCAAAGTCGATAGACTGATATTAGATTCTTCTGTATATTTGGAACATGAAGAACATTAGTGAGAGATAGGGGCCGAGAGTGAGAAGATAGAGATTTGAAACCCGTATTGAGGATTGGAAGTCCAGTGCCATCGCCAATGAGAACCTCTTCTCCGCCATTGTACTGGTTATGGATAGAGAGGTTGGCTAAGTCGGATGTGATGTGGTGCGTCGCACCGGAGTCAACAATCCAGGGATTCTGTGAAGAGGCATGAGCTAGGTTGGCACGAGGTTGCCAAGGAGACTGTGGAGTGGGCAGCAGTGGGCGCTGATTGAGATTGGACTAGAACTGAGGACAACGCCTGGCGGAGTGACCGTGGATGCCGCAGAGTTGACAGCGGCCTTGATATGGCTTGAAGGAGCGATGTTGGATTATGCTTGATTGATTGGGCCCGCCCGGAGTGTGTTGATTGTAACGTTGCTGATTTGGTTTTGAGTACGAGCGACTACAATTATTGATGTAGTTGGCAGAGATCGGGAGCGAGGAAGACGAGATAGCAAGGGACTGTAGCTTCAGCTCATAATTAATGAGTTTCTCGTGAATCTCCGTTATGGAAGGCGCAGAATCACGCCCCTCGATTTGGGCAGTTACTTGCTTGTAATCATCAGGGAGACCATTGAGAATGAATTCAATTTGCTCTTCATGGTCGATGGGTTTACCGAGTAAGGCAAGTTGATCAAATCGAGTAGTGAATCCTTGAATGTACTCATCAATGGATTTGGTACCTTTAACCCGTTGTTTGAGTTGTTGACGGAGCTGGTTGGTGTGACCCCGACTTGGGTTGGCGTATGTGGAGGAAAGCTTGCTCCATATGTCATTGGCCGTAACAGCCTTCGAAAGGAGCGGCTGGACAGAGACAGAGATGGCACCAAGGAGAGCACTGTAGATTAGCTTGTCTTGGCGCTTCCACAGTTTGTAGGCTGGATTCTCCGACACAGCTCCGTTGGTGGTGAGAGTAGCATCTGGAATCGTGATGGATCCTTCAAGGTAGCCAACAAGATCGTATCCATCAAGCAGAGAGTGAACCTGGCGGCTCCACATCAGAAAGTTGGAAGCAGTAAGCTTTGTTACATTCGTCATATTGACGTTGAGAAGGTCGGTAGAACCGGAAACAGGAATGTGATCACCACTGGATGTAGACATGATGACAAGAAAGACAGAGAAGAAGAAGAACTGAAAGAGGGAGATATGTCGGCTGAAAAAAAAATAGGTTTTTTTTTTTTTTTTTTAGAGTCGGTGCTCTGATACCATATGGAGATATAGAGAATGAGATGATTCTTATTAAGACCAAGAGAGGTCAATATATACAGGGATATTACTTGGAGCCTAGGTTTAATGTCTTAAATACAAATATACACTTTACATAATTGGATTGATATGAATCCTCTACAAGTATAACGTCGTTTGGAGAGAGAAGCAGATGCTACAGGATGAGGTCTGTGTATCATAACTTATGGATTTAATAATTATTTGGGTTTATTAATTTCGTTCTTTATGGCCTCAGTTCAAACTTAAAAATAGAATTTTAGAGCTTTTAAATGTAGAAATTTTATAAAACTTAGCATAATTAAATATTTATATAATATAAAAATTAGGGTTTAAATTTGTTAGGACCTAGTGCAAATGCACTTGTTGAACATGTCAAAACCGGACCTGATTCTTAAGTCTCTATTATAAAATCATGGGGTCTTTTCCACTATTATATTTTCTTGTTTTATCTCTTAGTTTTTGATTATGTCAAAGAGACCCCTCACCACAAGATTGATTTGTGATGCAGGTGAAAAAGCTGAGAGCTATAATACTAAGAGATCAGGGTTTGATGAACAGCAATCAAATCGCCGGAGGAAGTCAAACTAACGGTATTGGTGAATACAATAGTCCAATGATGGTTGCTTCTTCTTGCTGGCCACCGATATCGCAGCCTCCTTACCCATGGTAGTTATTGCGGAGAGTGAGTCTCACATAGAGCTCTAGACTTTGGACTTTTAGAGTTTTAGTTTTTGAGTAATGTTAGACTATGAGAAGCTTTTGCTCATTTGTAAGATTGTATAAATAAATATTGTAACGTTTTTGTGTCCGAAAACCAAAACTCAAGAATGTTTTTGACGCAAGCAAATGGTATAGTTTGTTGAAAAACTGCCATGCCAAGAATCAGAAAACTGGTGAGTCTCAGAAAGTTTATCATACAAAGTCAGTGTAGTAGAGCAAATCGGTAGACACAAATAGTCTTAATTAATGAGTGTCAAAAACAAAACTAGGTATAAACCAAATCTCAAAGCTGATGCTCAGCGTTTTAATTTCAGCATCCTTTCACCGAGCTTGGGACCTTTCAAGGCAGGTGCTTTCGGATCAAACGAGTTCTCATATACAACAATCCCAAGAAAAGATGAATGATAACAATAATACTTCGCAGAGCAATTAATTATAGCAGCAGAGGCATAAAGGAGATACAGAAATTACGTGAGAACCATCCGCTACTATCGCTGCTGCGCCTTCCGAGGCTTAAAACGTTGAAGCTTTCACCATTGAATAACGTAAAAGCCCTCATGTGAACACAAAACTTACGAATCTGCCACTGCGAATCTACGATGTTTTTTATTCATGGACAAATTGTTACTAGTTTCGGCCCATCCAAAAGGTCAGAGCCCAAACCTCGAACACATGCATATATTGATTTGAAATTAGTTAATTAACAGACTATATGAACACCAAAATGTCACCTAATTACCAGATTATTAGTCACAGTATTTCAATGCATAAGCTATTTTTTTTTCTTCGAATTTTCTTTGTAAACATTCAAATAAAAAAAAAATATTTGTTTATTACAAAATTAATGAAGAAAAACAATCAACTTATTTGACACATGAAAACGCCTAATTGTGATTTACAAGAACAGTCCCCCGGACTTTTCAGTTATTCGTATTACACACCCTAAACCAACAAAAATCCGACAAAACACACCCCACCAAACTTAGACCTCACGGATCCGCACATTCAATCTCCTTACCCAAATCGAATGAAGAATCATATGAAACACATCAAACCTCTTAGCCGGAGAATTCACCTCAAAATGTCGCCTTACCTTCAACACTCTCCTGTACATCCTTAGGTACTGTCTCGGCGATATAGCTGTCAATATCGTCTTCAAATTCGGTATGTCTTCCACTGAAACGATCACTGAGAACGATCTCCAGTTCAATACATCGCTGAAGGGAGGAACGTAGCCCGAGTTTATCAGAACTGGGACGCAACCCGAGTAAAGTGCCTCCACGATCCTCGGGCTCGCAACCTCATAACCGCTCGGACAAATGCAGAACTTGCTGTTTCGCATCATATCCGGATAAGACGTTCCTCTAGGGAGATACTTGTGGACTCTTATGTCATTATCTTTATTCTCCCAATGCTGGAGCAAGACTGGCCTTACCGGTCCGTGTACACCCCCTGCAAAGAAGGCAAGGATTGGACGGCTGGAAGGTGACGGCCCACCAACCAATCCCGTTAAGGATCCGGTCCGTAGATTAATCTCCGGTATTGACACATCTTTTCTTGGTTTGAACCTCTCTGACGTGTTGGCATTGCATAAAGCTCGGATCGAATTATGTCCTAGATGTGGATGAGAGAAGCTCGCCTCAGGACCCTATACCAAACATTTTCAAGATTATAACGATAACTAGCTAACAAGAGGATATACGCTGAGTAGTGGGGGAAATATATTGTTAGCGTACCCAGTCGTGGCAAGAAAGTATGAAGTGATCGGCTCCAATGCTGCGGTTCCAATATGGGTATTTATCACCCACAAGATTGATGTAATCCCTTACTGTATTTCGGATGGGGCTGAAATCGCGGGAGTTGCGTTCATACACGTATCTTACCATCTTGACGACACTAAAGGGTAAATAAAAAGCGTGGGCCTTGTCGGGATTATTGGTCCGGAAACGTATATTGGTTTCCATCTCATAAATGAAACTTCCTTCCATAGAGTAGATGCTTTTACATGGACCGTCATGGAACAACGGTGGCTCGCCTTCTTTGTACACGTATATCTTGAATTGTTTCTCCATCTCCAAGTAACTCCTAAGCATTTCAATACGGACACAAAAAAAACGTAAGCACATCGCGGTAGTGTTAGCAAATCATCATAAGAAAATTTGTACCATTCTCTACATTGGACCACATTAAAACATTTTGTGCACAGACTCGAATGTCTTTTCTGTTCTAAGTTAATCTGCTTTTCAAGATCACTACTCAAGTTATGCCGTCACTGGTTACCTTATTCTTGCTAAACCATGTACGATGGGCCAATAATAATATTTTGCTTTTACGAATTTAGCCCCCTCAAAAAAATAAGGTATGTGATTCCTTCCTCTGCCTACGCATATAAGATGGGACACCACAAATCTCTAACATTTTACTAATTTAATGAAAACAAACTATATAAGGCATCTACCACTCGATGTAAAAAAAGAAAAAATGTATTTAATTTTCCCAATCTAGACTGTATAAACCAGTTTAACCTAAGTGTATGATTAATTTCAAACAAAATGAACCATTATTTAGCAAGAAATTAAATAGAAAACCTACTCAAACGTAATTCAAATTTAATTGAAACATCCTAGCCACGTTTTATCATAGTCTATTAAAAATGAAAAACCAGTTCCAAACCTTAATTATGATTCATAATGCCAACCCGTTTGACTTAATTTAATTCAAATAAACTATTAGCGAGCGAATAAATTCATAGTTCCAACCCGTTTGACCTTAATTTAATTCAAATAAATTCTTAGCGAGCCAATAAAGCCATAGTTCCAACCGTTTGACTTTAATTTAATTCAAATAAATTCTTAGCGAACACAAATTGCTGTAACTTCAATTTAATAAATAATTAAAATAAAATAACCATAATAATTTAACTTACCGATGAAAGACCTTAGCGTTCCAATACATAGGACCAAGAGGAACATAGTCCGGGTCGTCCACGGGATCGTCCATCGAAGCGGCTTTAATGGAGGCTCGAGCTTTTTGTAGCTCGAATTCGATCTTCTCTAAATTGCTAAGAACTGTTCTTTTCTTTGTTTCCGATGTTGCCGTAGAAGTGACGTTATTACTCGTTGTAGTAATGTTGATCGGATTCAATCGAATGGTCCGATTATAATTACCCTGTTCAATTATACTCATTCCATATTACTATTTAATTACTTAAGAAATAAAACACATTGACATGTGTTGTTAATTAATTAGTTCAAATTTAGACCACCCGACCGTACAGATATAAAAAATAAATATTTCTCTATAAACTTTGCTTCACTAATTTGAGGTTTGCGCATCCTCAATAAAACGAATAAAAATTTACAGTTGACTAGAATATTATTTCTTTTTACAGTTGACTGTAATTTGACCACGTAATTTAAAACATACTGTAAATGTTATGAGATGTGCTGGTAAAACATAAACATAAATATTTGTTTGTAAAAAATAAGATTAGAAAATAAATAAAATAAAATAGCCGGAAAGAAGAAAAGACATGCAAAGATGAAGAATGAAGAAAGGAATAATTTTGATATTTCTAAGTAATTTCTCTAACCTGAATAGATTCAACTTTAGTCGATAAAGATGATGCTGGTAACGACGGAAGTATCTCTGGTGGCAGAGGAGATGGTGCCGGCGCCGTCGTTGGAGGCAGAGACGGAGGGGGAGGGAGATGAGAAGTAGTGGACAAAGAGGTTAAGAAAGATGTTGGAGTTTTAGGACCAATATCTACAAAGACGAAACCAGAAATAAGAACAAGAGGAACCAAGAAGAGGAAGAGTTTAGTTGAATACGATGTCGTTGAGGAACATGCAGACATGATTCTACACTTCCCATCAACATCTTCATCTCCCATCTCTCTTTATTAATCTCTTCCCTGAGAAGAAAATTATGAAGAAAGAAGAAGAAGAAGACGAAGAATCAAATTAAAGAAGAGAGTTTTTTGTTTTTATTTTCACTTTTTTGCTTTCGGTTTTAGAAGCAGAAGCGAAGAAGAGAATTTAAAAGAAGGTGAATGGAAGAATAACATTTGGTAATAAGTGGTTGCTCCCTCGTGCCAAGCGTCATCTTTCCACTCTCTCTTTTCTTTTCACATGCAAACTTTCTCTCTATTTCCTTATTCACCCCAAAATTTTTATTTCGATCAATTTCCACCCTGCCTCAACATATCCAAAAGAAAAACTCTTATTGTCATTGTAGAATTTTCTTATATTTAAAGGTTATATTGATTTTTTTTTTGGGTCCTTATTGACGTATTAATTGGAAAATACTGGCAAAATAATGTAAGAAATGTACTATGTAGCGTATCTTGATTTGTAATTTTAAAAATTTAATGTTAACGTACTATATGTCAATATAAGTAAGTATCTATCTAAACTCTACCCTTCAAACACTATTTCAAATTGTTTTCTCTCCCAAGTATTCAAAAAAAAATTCTCTCGCAAGGTTGAATTTTTCAATTGCCCAAGTTATCTCTAAGTTTTACAGTCTTTGACTACTACACAGCCTAGAAAAGTCAAACCAAAATCATTTCTTCTCGCGCAAGGTAACTATATTGATAGATAATTGTGCAAAATAGTAGATTATTCTATTCAAAAACGTCGAATCAAGGTTTAATATTATTACTTTTGGTCTGCAGCATAATTGATATCTCATCGGCTACCGTAAATAGAAACATGGTCACTGAGATTTTTTTAGGGTTGCTGCCTATTTCTCCTCTAGATATAGAGTTCTGTCTATTTTTCTTCTTCAATTTCACCCCCAAACAAAATATTAGCTGTCTATTTTCCCTCTTTAAAATAACATCATCAACAACAAATTTATTAAGAATTAAACAACAAATATATTCTTTTTTGGTTCCTTCTTCTTTGAATCTTTCTTCTTCGGATCTTTTTTCTTTGGAAACTTCTTACAACCTGCAGCATTGTGTCCAGCTTCTTTGCAACTTGAGCAGTGTATGGTGCGACCTTCCCTTCCAAGCTTATGTGTCTTCTTTTCAGTCTCCTTCTTAGACTTCTTCTTAGAAGATTCATGTTTACTTTTGATCCTTGAGAACTTCTTTTTCTTCTTTCTTCCTGGTATAGATCAGGTTCGGGAGGTGCGGTGATCAATCTATAAGATGAATTCATCCAAAACCGAGGACCTCTAAGCGGAGTTATAGATGTCTCATAAATGTCTATCCACATATAGACGGAGAAGAATCCGGAGACATAGTTTTCAGCCTCTAATCCACCATCTATGATTGCTCCATAAGCATGTTCACACGGAATTCCTGAAATTTGCCACTTGAAACAAGAGCATGTCATCTTAAGCAAGTTGACTCTATAGGAGTTCCCATCAAGGACCACTTCAAACATTCCATGAGTTTTGGGGTACGTAATACATCTTTCTGCATCATCCTTCTCATCCGCCAATGTATTAGTAACAAACTCAGTTACTATACTCTTGTGATTCTTAGACGTTTTGTTCCTCTTTGATATCTGTTGCATGGCTTGTCTTCTGATTGTCTCCAACATAGGAACCATTGCCTTAGCTCTTGCTTTGCTAATTGTAGAGTTAAAGGACTCCGTAGAGTTGTTGTCAACATTCTCACAACAACTCCCCAATCTGTAATAAGCAAGATACCAAGTCTTTGGCTCCTCTTTCATGACATCATTGTATAATGATGTATCATAGCTTCTCAGGTTCCTCAGTTTCTCTTCAAATACAGTTTCGTTGTAGCTCCAAGCAAGTTGCCAAACCAGTGGTTTCAACATGTCTTTCTTTGCATGTTTTTTCTTTAGGTTCTCAATGATGTGCTTCACACACCTCCTGTGTTCAACATTTGGTAACTCACTTTTTATAGCACTTATGAGTCCCTGAAAACAAATAAAAAGAGATTAGAACTGAATTATGGTGATGAGAAATAAAAGATGTTAAAAACTTACCTTAGATCGATCTGAGATTATCACAAATGTTTTGCCATCTTCTAAACCCAAATCAGCTTTGATTTGTTTCACAAACCACAACCAATTGTCAGCATTTTTTGTTTGCACAACAGCCCAAGCAAGAGGGTATATTTGGTTATTCGCATCATGACCAACCGCAGCCAAAAGTACACATTTAACCGCTACCTTCAAGAATGTGCCATCAAGTCCTATGATTGGTCTACAAATCCCTCTCCATGTCTCTCGGAGTATGTTAAAACATACATAGAACCGACTAAAAACGTCTTGACCTGCTGCATTAGGCACAACATCAACAAACGCAGTTGATCCCGGATTTGATTCATGTATCTCTTGCACATAACCTCTAAGGTGAGCAAACTGTTCCGCATACTCTTTCTCAAGCAACTTAAGAGCAAAAAGCCTTCTTCTTTGACATTGGTTTCTTGAAGACACCAACTTCCACTGAGTTTTTATATGCTCTTGAATGTCAATAGGCATGAAATCACTATTCAATCTCAGCTTGTCTAAGAACAACCTTCCTATGACTGGGCTCTTTAACATCTTACACTTCCCGTTTGGAGTACAACTATGCCACAAATTTGAAGTTTTCACTATGAACACTTTCTTGGACTTGGCATATGAGCAATAGACTCTCCATTCGCACTTCCCACCTTGGCCTCTAAAGCCAACTTTGTTCTTCTCCCATCTATCTTGCTTCGTATTTCTGCCATGCCTCAAAGCATACTCTAGAACAGCTTCTTTGAACTCAATAGTGGTGAGAAATGCATAACCTATACACAATTTGTTATCGCCTCGACCTCTTCTGATTTTTTTACCTCTATAATCCATAGGATCTTCGTCTTCGTCGGAGCTGTCAGCAATAGTTCTTCTCCCAGTGAACAACCCATCCTCAAAATTGTTCACACCGTCTTCAACTTCAAACTTGAATCGTTCCATATGATCCTCATCGTCGTCACTGGGAGCTTTCTCTAGCTTCCTTTTCTTCTTGTTTCTCTTGTCCTCGGTTCGATTATCGTTACCAACTTCCTCTGTTTCCTCCTCCATACCATGATTATCACTCATCGTCACCATAGATCTCATCTCTTTGTCATTTATCTCTTCGACGAACACATCCTCCATTGATTTCTCCTTTGTTACCAACTAAGAAAAAACCCTAAATTAGATTGCAAATCGCGAATTGTGTTGATGATGTTATTTTAAAAATATATTTTGTTTGGGGTAAAATTGAAGAGCTTGAAAGCGTGGGGGAGAATAGGCAGAACTCTATATCTAAGGGGGGAATAGGCAGCCAACCCATTTTTTTAAGGGCTCTAGCCAAATTCAACATGAAGTTCTTGTGTATCAAAAAAAAAACTTAGTAATAGGTTCATAAAACAATGGTTTGTCCACCGGTTTCAAGAAGTGCAGAGAGAAAAACGAGCGGTTCTTGCTCTAGTGTTTGAAGATTTATATAACATGGTCTAAAAAATACCAAGGACTGGCTAAAACTTGCACACTAATGGAAGAAGACAAATGAAGAGTCATTATAGCTTGCTATGAGAGAGGTTTAACAATATTTGATTATGACTCGACCATAATCATCTTAAATCCATTGATAACACAGAGGAAAATACTACATTTACCTAAGAAAACAATTAGATGCTCCTATTGGCAAAATAGAAAATATAGTCTTAATTTTATTTTACCAAATTTCATCCACAATTTATACATTCTTATTTATTTTATTCATCTTATAACATAATATAAAAAATTATAGAAAAAGCTATATCAATATTTAGAAGAATATTACAGGAGATTATTGGTTCATGAATTTTAATTGATTTAAAAATTAAAAGCAAAATAATATGTTATTGGATCATTGATTTTAAAATCTTTTTCGAAATCACGTGTTATTTATTAATTGAATCTAAATACTAATTAAAATCATGTGTTCTTTGTTTAATTGTTTATAGTTGGATTTTAAAATCCACAATAGAATTTAAATGAAATTGAAAGTTAAAAATAGAAAGATTCAAATCCATGGATAAACCATATTATTTCAAAATACATGTGTCTGATTTCAAAATCAATAAAAATATCCAAATCTCACATAGATTTATAAATCAATGAACCAATAAAAACTCTTTAGTGATAGTTTCAAAATTATCAAATATTTTAGATGAAAATAATAGTGTCATGAATCAACTAAATTTATTTATTTGAGTTTTACAATGAATTCTTTACTTATCAAAAGTTAGTTGTCGTAAGATTAAAATAAAACCAAAAAATTCAACAAAGTAGGATTAAAAAAAAAAAAGACATTTGATAATAACCTCATCGAAAATATAAGAAAACAATACAAGAAAAGATGACAAAAAAAAAAAAAAAGAGGATGTCAGTGAAGCGAAATTGAGATGAGTCATTACGAGAGTTGCTTGAACCACCACAAAAAAAAATTATGATGATGTGACCGTTGGATTAAATATTTGTAATTGTGGCCTAAAAGCAGATGCTCTGTTTGCTTCATAGGTCCGGGTCAGGGATTGCGAGTCCCGTTTTAGTGTCTGTTGAAGGAGTTGAACCAAACGGCGTTTTGCTTGGTCTTTGTAGTTTTTGATGATGTTTTGGAATTTTTATTGATCTGTTTACTTGTCCGTCTCATAAAATTTTGGTATAGAAGTGGCTGCTCCCTCCCTCGTTATGCAAACTTCTCTCTATTTCCCTTTTCACCCGAAGCTTTTTAATTCTATCAATTTCCATCATGTCCCAACCAATCAAAACCAAAACTCTCGTATTAACAATTTATAATTATATAAAAGAAACATTACAAAAACTAAGGTCTTGGTTGATTCACCACAGATCTCTACAAGAACACTTGCCATTCACAAAGTGATGAAACCCTGACAAATCTCTCAAAACTATCTCTCTCTTTGCCACAACTGAAATATACTTGAAGAACTCGTGACAATCACCACAGAGCATCACGTTCTTCACAACCCGAACCGGCTTCCCCCGAGTATTGCTCGTGAGAATGCCATAAGTCACAGCGAGTTTTGCGCTGTGGTGAAACAAGAAACTCTTCTTCATAAACTCATCAACCTCCTGAAGAACAAACTCTGTGTTTGGTTCGTATCCAGCTTTCAGACATTCCATTATCAGTATCTCCAATCCGCTGTATATGTCTTTCTCTTGCGGGTGGGATGTGTCACGCGCGTGAAAGGAATGTACTTTGTTCTCATGGATTATCCAGCTTTTAGAAGGATGTTTCCGGTAACCTCTTTCCCGCATTTCCTCTCTTATCATTTCAGAGCGATGCCAGAGTCCGGAAGCTGAGTAGATGTTGGATTTGAGGATGTACTCAGACGGGTTTTCAGGTTTTGTCGATAGTATAAGCTTTGCTACTCGTTTTGCAACGCTTGTGTTTGAATGGACTCTGCAGCTATCAAGCAGAGCTCTCAAAACAGAGACCTCGGGCTGAAACGGCATCGAGTTTATTGTGTCTTCCGCTTCTTCAAGAAGACCCCAATGACCCAGAACACGGACGAATGCAGTGTAATGCTCAGTCGTTGGTTCAATGTCATAGATAGTCTTCATGGAGAGAAACAGATCACGGCAGCTACTAAGCTTATTTGACTCTGTATACCGAAATGCAGAAATAACAAGAGTGAGGGTGATCATGTCAGGCTTGATCTCTTCCTCATTCATCCTCGACCATAGAGCCAGTGCCTCGTCACCATTTCTTTGAAGGATGTAGCAAGAAATCAAGCTGTTCCAAGAAACGACATCATGTTCTTGCATAGTGTTGAAAACCTTTATGGCATCATCTGAGTCACAACATTTCGAGTACATGCTAATCAAAGAATTCCCCAAGCCTAGATCAGAAAAGTACCCACCTTTAAGAGCATAGCAATGGACCTGATAACCCATTTCCCGAAACCCTAATGTCCCGCAGACCGCAAGAATTAAAGTCAACGAAACTTCATCTAGAAACAACTTCTCTTCACAGAGAGTGCGATGGAACAGCGATACAGCCTTATCAGGTAAGCCATTCCGAGCGTAACCACCGAGTATTGACGTCGTTGCCTTCGAGCTATCAAGATTAGAAGGCCATTGATCAAACATCTCCTCAGCATCTGCCATCCTTTCACACCTTGTGCACATATCAAGCAATGCTGTCTGGATACAAGGGTTTAAATCAGATCCAAACTTAATACAAAACCCGTGAATCTGTTCGCTTACTTTCTTCTCTGAAATTAAACCACAAGCGTCCACAGCGCTTGTTAAACTGAAATCCGTCAACTTGACACCTCTCTGCAGCATTTCAGTGAATAATGTCAGTGCCTTCAAGCCATGACCGTTTCTACAGAACCCAGCCACGAGGGCGTTATAGGTAATAGTGTTTTTCTCAGGTATATTCTCAAACATCTCAATAGCGGAATCCACCATCCCAAATGCCATGTACGCTGTGATCATCTCCGTGAAAGTAACGGCATCTCTCACCATCATCATACCGTATAAATTCTCAACCTTTTTCATATCCCCAAATTGAGAATAAAACCCAATCAGAGCGTTATTCACACTCAATTCCTGTTTCAACCCCAGTCGAATTGCACGACCATGGAGTTCTCTGCCTCTCAATAAGTCCCTACTAGAATCAGTGCAAGAGCTCAAAAGCGATGAAATCGTAAAGCAATCAACCCCAAGTCCTTCGACTCGGTTCATCTCATAAAACAAATCGAAAGCTTTATCAGACATTCCCTCTTTCACCAAACTAGAAATCACAGTGTTCCACGAAGCAACATCTCTCTGAGGAATTTCGTCAAACAACTTAAGCACATCATCACTCGAAGACCCAGAATCTTTTGCATACAAACTCATCAACGAATTACCAACAAACACAGAATTTAAAAACCCTGATTTAACTACCAAACCATGAATCTGAATCCCAAGCGAGAATCGCGAAACTCTCACACATGCAGTCAAAATCGCTACAAAAGTATACTCATTCGGGTGGATAACGCCTAATTTTCTCATCCGGAAGAAAACCTTAAGAGCCTCAATTTCAAGGTCTAATCTTGAGAAACCAGAGATAAGAGCTGTATAAGAAACCACCGTTGGTGAAGACATAGACACGAAGACGAGAAAAGCTTCACGAGGGAAACCAAGTTTGAGATATGTAGAGATTAGGGCATTTCCAAGACGGGTTTTTTCTACTCTGAGCTTAAGAAACGAAGCGTGAACAGCTTTTGTTACCTCGACGTCGTGGTATTGAGCAGACAAGCGAAGCAGATAGAAGAACCCATCAACAATAGATTCAATCTCTTCCGTTTCTTCCTTCTCGAACGATGAAGAAGAAGAAGATGAGGAAGAAGAACACTCATTGATGTTTACTGGTGAAAGAGACAGAGACGCAGAGAGAGAACAGAGGCGTTCTGGTTTTTGATAGAGCGAGAGAGAGGAATGAAGTTTGGGTCGATGATTCGGAGGAATTGAAGGTGGGATATGAGGAAGATTGAGGAGGCAGTGACGATTAACGGTGGACATGAATGAGATTAGAGAGGCGCTAGGCGCTAAATCGCCATGGATAAACCTTTTCACTTGTCCTCTTTTACTTCAGAAGAGAGAGACCAATTTTGTAATGGAGATATTTAATTTAAGTCCCTATATTATTGGAATATATACACATTTTTCCCTGTACTGTTGATCTTATCAAATATCTCCATAACTGAAATTATATAATATATTTACAAAATTAGTTAACTCTGAGTTTCTCTATTTAACCTTCTTTTTTTTTTTTTTATATCCAGTCTACATTATCAATAAATTGATACTCTCTCCATTTTTTTTAGTTGTCGTTCTAGGTAATTTCACACATATTAAGAAAATAATTGAATTTTTTGTTTTATCTCTAATTAATATATTATTTTGTTTGATATAAATAATTAATAAGCTAAAAAGTAGGGATACAACTGAAAATTGGTTTAATAAATTTGCATTGAAAACACAAAACGACAAGTAATATGAAACAAAATTTTAACTCTAAAACGACAAGTAAAAAGAAACGGAGGGAGTATTTATTTTGGTGTGTTTCCTTCTCTATTTATCGTGTGTGTTTCTCATACTTGATGTCAGGTCCGACATTTCCATAAGGTAAGTAAAACTTTATGTTTTAGGCCACACAATAAAAATAGTCTAGTGGTATTACCATCACACATAATTTTAAAGTCATGGTGTTTTCCATTTTCTGTTTTGTTTTTATTTTTATTTTCTTTTCCCAAAATCTTCTCTTTTACAGAATTTTGTTTTAGTTGTGTTCTTTTTGTTTTTTTTTCATCCTTTTGGTAAATCACATTTTAGATATATACTTATTAATTTGAAACCAAAATCAGTAATATATTAACATAATTAGTAAAACACATCAAAAAATATAAACTAATAATACACATATTCGGTCTAGTTTATTTATTTTTAATATATATAAGTTGAAAAATATTATTAAAAACAAAAATAAATTTTAATAACTATGTAAGAGTTTCACAATGTAAAATCACACTTTTATAATCTTGCTTTAGACCTCATAAACTATAGGACGGCCCTGCTTGAAGTCGTTCGTAGAGATACATTACCTGATTTCGATGTTACATAAGACAAAAGATGAATCTGGATGACTTTAAAGAAAAAATAGAAGAGGCAAGCATACTCAATCGGTCAAACCTTTAGTTAATAATATCCAACCATGCATCAAGCTATATAATCTAGAATAATTCATTTCATTATATCATCTTTTACTGATTGAATCAATATTTTGGAATAAACTTAAGTTTAAGAGATAAGGGGGATTCCTTGGACAAGAAGATTATTTGCGATAACACGATTGGCTGCCTCGGATGGATGAAAACCGTCCCAAAACACGTAATTGGTAGCATTCGAACATGTACCGACCGATCTTGCATTGCATAGGAACGAAGTTTCCATTGTTCCTGTTCCACAACAAGCCCTTCTTGATTCAAAAAATCCTACATTTAAAAAAAGAATGTCGGTTTAGTACGTCTAAAAGGCTAATTTTGGGCTTTCATCAAATCTGGAAAAGTTTGGCATCTTTTTGAAAAAACGTATGGTTTGTCTAGTGAACCGTTTAACCGGGTTTAAAGAAAGGAAATGTCAAAATACTGTACCATTCTCGATAGGGTTCATGACCATGCTCAATAGAGGATTATAGATGTCAAAGACGACCAATTTCAGACCCGGAAGCTTGTTGGTTAAGTACATAGACGTGTTGTTGAGTTTGGTATTGAAGGAAACCGCATCCCGGTTTAGTCTTTCAACGCACGTATTGTTCCCGGCTCCACCAAACATCGTTATCGCCGCCGGTAAACAACCCAACGGCGGTAAAGTCGTCACTCCAATCTTTCTAGCCCCTAAACCATACAAATTCTGCCAAAAAAAAGGATTCGACCATCGGTTCAGAGTAAACCGGAAAATTAAAAATTGGCACGGTGCGGTGTTGGTTTAGTTACTTGGACAAAGGTGGAATATGATTTCATGAGACGATCTGAGTATCTATCAGGTGTGAAAATCCGGTTAAGGATCGGATTGATGTAATAGCTTTGGAGAAAGTCGCTTGATCCCGTGCTTAGAAGATGAATCGCGCCTGAGAATATCTCATTTGCTCTTTCTCTTCCCACAATGGTCGTCACTTTGTTTTGGTACTCTTTGTAGTTTTCCAGCTGTTGGTTCAATGTTATTGCGTTCTACAATATAATAAACCACAAAATGTTAAAGCATTCCGGTTAACTAACTTAATAGCCGGATAATTAAACCGGTTTAAGGATATTAATTACGTATAATAGGGCAGTTCCATCGTGAAAACCGGAAGCACCAGAGGCGAAATTTGCTCCGGTTAACAAATTTGTCCCATTTGCTTCTTGGCTATGGTACGCCACGGGGTAAGAAGTGAACCCTAAACTCTCAGCTGCTCAACAACAAACAAAGCCTAAGCAAAAGGAAATGATAGATGCATGGTACTATAACGTGAATAGTGAGTTAGGCTGGTTCGAACCGGTAAAGTCTGTGGCGAGTTTTCCGTTAGAGAAACGGCCAGTGGCATTGTGGGCGAAGAAGTCACGTCCGTAGGGAGGGAAATTGGCCTTGACGAGGGTATTGAGGCGGTTATTGTTACCAGCATCGACAACTGAATCTCCCATTATGATTAAAGCTGGTACAAGAGGCTGACCAGTCCCAATGCCGGCGTAGAAACCAGCAATAACCAAAAAGCTCATCAACATTATGAAGATCTTCATTTTCTCTTTGAGTGTAGTAAGATATAGCGAGATAAAGAGAGGGTTGAGTGGAGTGAAGAACTAGTGAATGGTTAGGGGTTATATAGGAAGATATAGTGAAGTTGCTTGAAAAAGAAGGAACATTTTTAATTTGTTTGAATTAAGCTGCATGCATCAATCTGAATCCTCTGTTGCATTTCATTTACTTCTACTCAAACCAATTAATTTATTTATTTTTCATTTATGTAGATTACGAGGACTAATTAATCACTCAAAATGGTTTGTCTCTGAATTCATATTTTGTGTTATAAGACAACTGCCTAACGGAAGACTTGAAGCCTAGTTTGAATAGGGTATAAAAAGGTTTGCATGCACATTTCAAGCTCTCCACTTACATTCTGATATTATTTTCTGAAATTTGATTTTTTTAGCTTTTTAATTAACTTTCGGTATAAGTTAAAAAATATGAAATTTAAAATATACACAGTGAAGATATTTTAATAAATTGGATCGCTATTGGTTCATAGTTATCAAAAACTTTTTAGTGGAAAATTGTGTATGTATAAATAAGGGTAAAATAAAAAGATTAGGAAAAATTTTAAATGTTTCTTAAGTGTGAAAATCCTACAAAAATAATATTCATGAAAGAGAAGGAGCTTTTTTTTGTTTGTGTAGAACATTTTTATTCTAAGCATATATGATGACTGAATTGGGTAGTAACGTCGTACTCGAATTAAAAAAGATGGGAGACCTTAACACGCAATGCATCCACAAGACGACATACGTCACCTCTCACATTTTCCATGCAATAACAAGAAATAAAAGATAAATTATTAATATTTCGGGACTTTATTGTTAAATAGTTTATCTTTCGTTGAGTTTAGTCAAAAGATCTACGAAGAGATCACATGTTCTAGCATGTGAATGACACTAACTTTCACTTAACTTTTACTTCCTAAATTCTTCGTAACAAACCTTTTTGTTTTCTTCCTTGAGTCGCCTCCTCCTACGTCATTTCATTTTTCTAAACCTAATGAAACCAAAATTCTAATTTGCTAAACCGGGTTTTCGTTATGGCACTCACAACTTTAAAATAAAGAAATACTTTCACAAATTTTTTTTTGTAAAGTAAATTAATAAATCGGATTTTATAAAAGTTACACAAATAAGATCGATCTCTAGTCATCACCTATATAGGATAAATATAATTGAAATTTAACTGCCATCGTATATTGAACCAGTTGATGAGAGCTACATTGTTCAAGATATGAGCTGTGAGACTGGTTTTGACCATGTGAATGTTTACAGTAATCTTGAATGCACACTAATTTCTCAAAGCTGCCATTGCCATTATTACACCAAACCTTTAACTGTTGTGTGTTGCTGTTGCATGCACCACCCAATCACTCCTTTCCTTCCGGCTCCAGTTGGGTCAGTTTAGGCTCCAATTGGGCTTCGATTTGAACAGAGATTGGAGTTATAGTCGAACTGGCCCGGTGAGGTGGATTGAGAAAATAATCCGGTATGGACTGATTTAATTGAACCATTCGGTTTAAGCAATTTAATTGAACCATTGGGTTTAAGCAACTTAATTGGAGAAGTAGACAAAATTCTTCTTCTTTCGTCTCTCTCCAGTCGCCGCCGATCCTCTTACCGGCGTTTCTACTCGCTCCACCGTCGGTAAGTCTGAATTAGCGTTAAATTTTGTTAGAGAAGGGACAAACTTTGCATAGGTTTTGGTGAATTAGCGTTAAATTTTGTTAGTTTTCGAATTGAATAGATGCCTCGAAGGCCATCAGGGAGAAGAAGATTGTCAAAGTATCAACCTTTAGCATTTTCACCGTTTATGCGTTCTCTTGCCTTTGCTTCAACGGCTAGACGTAAATTGCTTCATCTGGATATGTCTTTTGGTTAGTAGTAGTAACCTTAAAGATTGAGACTTTCTATACAGAACATTGTAGTGACCTGATGAGTATGTCTCATTCTTGACTTTGTAGATGCAAAGTTCCCTAATTTATCTTATAAAGGGAAAGAGGAACAATTGTTGGTATCCTCTGATGAAGAAGACTCTCAGGTAATCGATTTAGTGAAGTTACTGTGCTGTTGATTTCGTTTATCGTTTTGTTTCGTTGTAATCTCGGTGTTTGATCTTTGAAGGGAGACGTCCAAGCAGATTTTGAGTTCTTTGATCCTAAAGCTACAGACTTTCATGGAGTCAAGATTCTCCTACAAAACTATCTCGATGACAAGGGGTGGGATTTGAGCGGTTTTGTGGAGTTGATATTGGATCAAACAACCGTGGGTACTGTGGTCAAAGTAGCAGATGATGAGGATGAGGCATTATTTGCTCTTGTCACTGCTCTTAACTTGGCAAGATACAAGGCAAGTCATGTAAAACTCACCTTTGTTAAGTGACTTTACTTTTATCTATGCTTAATGATCGACGTGAATGTTCAAAGGTGTTTGTTCGCATTTGATTTTATAACTTTACAGTATGCGATATATTATTTACTGTATATGTAATTTTTTTTCGCGTTCGGGACAGCAAGTGCTTTAGAGAGCTAAAAGAGTTTCTTCTTAAAGTTTGCCCAGAGAAGAATATAGCGAGTGATCTAGAAATACTCTTGGGGAAAAAGGAGAAAGATGTTGGTTTACTGGTATCTCAAAGAGTGATGAATCTTCCACCACAATTCCTTTCTCCACTATATGATGGATTGTTCGACGAAGTCTCATGGGCCACTGAAGACGAGGTATGGTCTTTTGAAATAAACTTTAGGTAACTTCGTGACTAATGAGCAATGTTAATTTAACAGTTTTAAGTTTCGGTTTATAGCCTACAGAAGAGCTTCGAGGGTCATTCCGCTTCAGGTCATATATTCTAGTCACTAAGATTTACAAGGTAATTTGTGTTCCCGTAAGATTCTTTCCCGGTTCTCGAATCCTCTTTCTTATTTAAACAATTTGATGTGGATTTTTCGCTTAAATAGTTGAGGAATCCCAAACAGAGAAAACCTCGTCGTGGTGAAGAAGACAACTGAGGCAACAATATTCCTTAAGCCTGAAGATGAAATTTGTCTCGAGGTACTTATTCTCACATTACTTGCTCGACTCCCCATGTGAAAAGAAATAAGTTATTCTCTAAACATTTGTTAAAAAAACGTATTGCAGCTTAGCTCTTGGTCCTTCACATTCCCTATGCACTCACAGCTCGTTACATCTCAAGAGGTAAGTTATCTCTCTTTAATGCCAACATACTTTCGCCGGATTCACATAAATTTAAGACAGTTGTTTCTGGTTTGTAATCTTTGGGTATTAATGCCGATTCTAGCAGTTGAAGAATTATCAGTTGATGGGTCTAGTGATGGTCGTGGAGGCACAAAAGATTCCTGAATTCAGACAGAAGTTGAAGTCTCTCATTGACGAACAATAATGAACATCTTCTTCTTCTTAAAGATTTGGCTCACCGGTCAGTTGTTTATAGATCCCCGCCAGTTTTGATGAGGTTATTACAGTGCTAAGGTTTTGTTGTTCTCTGGCTTTCTTCCCCTGCATATTACTGGAACTGAGACATTAATGTCCTAATACCTTTTTTTGCCAAAGGGTTTCTATGAAACAATTGTAAGAGTTGGAGTTTAGTTAGAAACAGAGTAGACTTGGTTTATTTGATGCATAATAGTACTAAAGTTCTCTTCTGTGTAGTTACTACAATGCACGAGTTTGTGTAAACTCTGTATTATCTTATAAAAGTATGTGTATAGATATACTCAAATGATCACAAGATGAAACAGTAGTGTTGACAAAAGATACTCAAGTATGTGTGGTGGATCACACCGCGTTGATATACAGTGGTGAATTGGGAGTAAACAATATAGTTGGCATCTATAAATGATCTCAAATCTATGTTAACCAGAAATTTCCTGCTAGATTGTGTAAATCAGAACCAAGATTGTGAACAGAAAATGTGCGACTGTTGTTATCTAGTCTCTTCCTAAACCCTTAGACTCTCCCAAAAGACAAATTTCTTGTGATATTTTTACTTTGGTCGCAAATAGACTCTTTCAAAAGAAAGTCTTTGAAAGATATTTATAATTGCAAAAGACAACTTTGCATGATACAAGGTTAATTGCAAAAGAAAAAGAAAAAAGGAAAGTAGAACCAGAAATAAATGGAAAAGGAGAAAGAGACACATGTTTTTGCAGCTTTCGCAGTACAAAAGCATCGCAGAAGAAGCTCCTACTATTTGAAGATATTTTTATCAAAAAGCATATAATTTATTTTTTATTTTAATAGAAATTTTCGTTTTTTAGTATTGGATAGAAATAGTTATGCTTATATTTATAATTACTGTTTAATGTATAATCATCTTAATTTTTAGTTGTAATTGATGAACGATTTTATTAAGTCACATGCAAGAGATATAGGGTAAAATGGATTAATAGAACTTATATTACTAAAATGATGCAAACATGTGCTCTTACTCACGCTGACATGTGTTTACTATTACAAAGTGGCTTGCTCCATTTGGGGCGGAACTTAGTTTCCAAAGCAAATCTTCAAAGTTTTGAAACGGAAATTCATTTTATAAAGCAGTCAATTCAGAATCTCGATCTACAAACTCTAACTCTACACTTTATAAGTAAATAAAATAAGCAATACTATTTGTGCACTTGAGAATTAGTCGAGTATGTAACATGTTGCTGTTTTCATGGAAATGTGATACATGAGTTTTTTATTAACCGAACCTAAATCTGACCCGGAAAACCAAAATCGAATACGAACTGAAACATTTTTTTTTAAATCAAGATAAATTTGATTGAAATCTCAATTTGAGCCAAAACTCAAATCGTACATGTTAGGAATCTCGCATCAATAATAAAAAAGAGACTCATGAGCATATAACGAACATGGTAATCTAGTCACTTGTCAGTTGGTTTTAAATTGAAAACTCAAAAAAAAAACTCAACACAGTATCACAACATGAACATGCATTGATCCAATCCAAAAACACCCAAAAACTTGGATCCTAAAAACAAAACAAAAAACCCCCAAAAACTTGAAAAAAGGAGGGTTGATTGAAAATCCCTATGGTCTCTTGTAACAATAATGTAACGAATTACATAAAATGAAACTTTTTATTGAATTTACTTCTTTTTGTGTTAAATCATTGAATTTCCTTTGTCTACATGTAAGTCTAAATGTACTTCCTCCTCACTTTATGTTGTTTACTTCTTGTGAGTATATACACATTCGAAGAGCACAAACCTATACGAGGATCAAACCTTAACACATGAGAGGGGACCTAGCACGATTCCTCGACACGTTTACCAATCAAATTTAGACAGCCTTTATATATTACAAAGCCCTAAATATTTAAAAGATTATAATCTTCATGTATTTATACGAAGGACCAGTGGACTCGGTCCAAAGGTTATATATTTCTTGCCCTTTTTTTGTAATTACATGAAACATGACAGGTCGTCTCTTTTAATCGTAAGGTTATTGCATGTTGGTTTATCCTCCAGATTCGTTCTAAACCGAAGTATGGCGGCTAATAAATTCCACTGCTGGTTCATCACCAGGTTTGCGGTTTCGTACCGGTGAAATAGAAGATGTTAATGTACTTATAAATCTATGAACCGGTAGATATAATTCTTTAGTCAATGTGTGATTTGAATGATGTGATTTATATGTGTACCGTGAAAATGAAAGAAAAAAAATACATATGCTCGTATAAGTAGAATTGTGACAAGACTTGAGTTGCGTAAATTATAGATCATATAATATCAGTTTTAAGAAGCCATGTTTTATTTTCAATGATGGTTGTTGAAAAAAGTAATTAAACGATTACCTGTAATCCAGTGATAGCCTAGTTGTTTTGCTCATTTGATCAGAGTCGGAGATCAATTTTTACCACCGCAAGGAACAATCTCTTATAGCATATACTGAGAGCAATGTGATTATATGTGCCGTAAAAAAAAATATTTTCACATAAGAAGAGTAGTCACATGGATCAATAATATTTAGTTTATGATGGGTTGAGATGTACCATTTGATTTTCGTGCTATACAATTTTAGAATCGAACTATAATGAGTTCTAATAAAAATATATATATGTAAATGCATATAATACATATAATTACGACAGAGATAATGCGTTTGTATGATATTTTCTTAAACACGTATTTATATGTCTTAAAAAGAGTAAAAGAAACAAGGTGAGCTAAACTTTTTTATTTTACGACCCGTAAGAGCAGTTCAAAACGATTTATACCCAAACAGTGAAACAATTTTGGGCAATGACAGTGCAACGAGGGATGGACAGAACAGAGTACGTGTTGATTTGTAATTACAAGGGCCACTCATTTTATGAAAACATACTATTAGATAGAAAATGTGTTTTACTTTTGGAAAAATATTTAGCCATGAAAATAACTATAAGTAGCTAAACACAACACAGACACATTATGTGTTACTGAAACCCTAAAACTCTATAACGTTTTAGTTCAAAACGATTCACACCCAAATACTGACACCATTAATTATGGCAAGAAATATATTTAGGTGTAGCGAATTCTGAGTAAATCCAGGGATGGAATGGAAGAGAGCAGGTGTTGATATGTAATAAACCAAACGAGGGGCCAGTCGTTTTATAAATAAACATACTGATAAAAATTGCGTCTTACTTTTGGAAAATATTAGCTATGAAAATAACCATAAGTGGCTAAACAACATTATGTCTTACTGAAACCCTAAGACTCTATATATGTTCTAGTTTACAGTGTCTTTTTCAGGCGAATCCTAAAGTCTTTGCATGCCCTTGATTTGGTAGTCAATCGAATTTGCCTACGTAGGTGTACTGTATATACACTTTTTTTAGTTTTTAGTTTATTTATTTTAAGAAAGAATATTAGTTAGGCTTGAGATCTTGGACTCTAAAGTCTTGGAAGCAATAATTGCATGAGATTTTGTTATGACACATGTGTAGATAACCCTTATCCTTTCCAATTCTTAAACTATAATTATGATAGTAATTAGTTTTTTAGAAAATAGAGATTTCATAAATGTATTATTAACCATATTTTATTTATTAAGAAAAGTGTTAATTCTAGATAAATCTAAAAACCCGGTTTTAAAATTGTAGAAATCTTTTAATTTGGACTAAAAAAAATAAACACAAATTTTATTGTTAAAAAAAAAAAATTTAAGACAGATTTGGTTAATTCTAAGTTCGAATGCACAATGAAACCAAAACCATTTATATTAGATCAATTTTGCTTTGACTATCCTTAAGCAAAAATAAAATAGAATAATTGAAACCAAAATTGCACTAAAACTCGACTTCAATTCCTTAAATCATTGAGCTGGAACGAAGATAATCATAATATTTGGTAATTTGTTCATAAACGAGAATCAAAACTATATATAGTAATCTAACAAACTCCAGACTAGTGTTTTGCTAGATTTGTTGATATGATAGCGAATATACATACATGTAGAGAACCAGTTTGGTCAGCGTCGTTGAGGATAATTGTAACAGTACTTAGCCGCTAACCATGCAATTAATGACACGTGACCTCTCTTGAGTTTACCGTTGAAAGTAATATTTCCCACTTGCATATCTCAAACATGGGTCTATCATTCATGCTGTACTATACTGTAAACACCCAAAATGGCCAATCCATTTTAAAAAATCTTTTCTCCATTTGAACACTGAATGTAGAATGCTAATTTTTGTCGTTGTTAAAAGTAAACAATTAATAATATATTACTAAGCAGAAAAAGTAAAATTTTATATTAACATTAAATATTGTAAGCATTTTAATGATTAAGACTTTGTAAATTAATGGATTTATTCGGTTAAAAGACTTACTTTTATATTTCATTTCAATATTATGCATTTGAATATATGATCAAAGTATTCATAGACTTACTATTAATAGTTTGTCGTCATGATATTCTGTTTACCGCGGACATGTCGATATTAATTTGGTGAGGGATATTACATTATTACCCAATAAATCTAATTTGTGACATTGAAAGAAAAAACTGTTGTAGTATAACATTCAGATTTATCCCTCTTTGGTATTGGTTTTGTATTACTTTTGTCTCTTTTTTTTGATATAATCTCTTGAGGATATCATGTTATCTTTTCGTTGATTGTCAGCATTGTAATTTTCACCATGTTTATATAATTTAGCTTTTTAGACGGCAAAAAAATAGTATAACATTCAGATTGTTCATTATACATTTCTCAGCAGTTGTACTTGTAGCCAAGTATGTTTTGTCACAATACCAAATAGTACACATGAAAAAGATAGAAATAATAATATATATGGATTTTGATTGGTAATTCAGAATGTAAACGTATTGTTTTGACAATTACCAATTATAATATCGATATTAAAAACGTTACTAAAAATGTTATTCTCAATTTTTCTATATAGTTTTTATATAGCATTATTTTTTTATAGTTTTGGATTATTCTGTAAAAATTTATCATTAAAAATTTGCCCAATTTTGTGTTACCGAACCATGGTCGCCGAGTAAGAGAATAGGATTCTGCTTTAGATGGTCATCAAGGTCTTGTCACTTTGACCAAAACTAAAAATAAAGATTTCTCCGTTTATTATTACTTTTTGTTTTCCGTATTTCCACGTTTATCATATAATAAGGTTCACTACATGTGATGTGACCTATCAAGCCATGTGTAAGGATTTATACTTTAACAACTTAGATTTTATTAATTACTAACTCTTGTGTAGTGGTACAAGATGCTAAACATGATATCGAAATTATTTTTACTGTGATTGTGTCGTAACTGTCGTTATCAACACTTTTGTAGACTAAATTGATATATCGAGTTTATAAAGTTGCTTATAAAGAATATCTATATAAGAATAAAATATGAACGTAGAAGGTAACTAATTTCATATATGTCTAATGATGATTTGATGTTGTCTTTAACATGAAAATAGGATAATTTGGTTTGTCAAATGAAATAATGATTTGACCTCTATATGTCTTTTATCGTCTATGTATGTAGGTGCTGAAGAATAAAATAACATGTTTATCAAACCACAATCTATATACGATAAATTATCTTTTATAGATTATATTTCGGATTAACTCATCTCCGGCAGTCTTTATTCAAAGTACGGAAATTCAGAAACATAAATAAACATGTGATTACAAACTTTCTTCATCTTCTTTTTTCGTTTTTGCATTTGATGGACAATAGTGAAACTAGCGTTTGCGAGCTGCGGTTTCTCTTTGTGCGTTAAAGAAGACAGCCGCGACAGGGAGACCGAGATCATACTCGACCGCAAATTTACGAGTGTCGAAGTGATCTCGCGAAGGGATATTGGGGAAGATAACGCGTCTTTGCTTCTGCTTGAACAGAACAAACACAAACCTATGTATCCCTATGCTTGGCCTTGGCAATTCATAGCTCACCACCTCTTTTCCTATATTGCAATGCAAATCATTATTTATATTTAACATATTTTTTTATATGTAAGTAAGTTTATTATATTACAAGATTAATGACGAGGCCTTACCAAATGTAGCATCTGTTGTACCCGGAATGTTTGTAACGATCCTGTTGAAACGTTCAACAAAACTAATGCTATTATTTCATAAGAAAAGTTAAGAAAAATCATGGGATATAGATTTTGACATATCTCAAGTTTATACAAAATTAATGTATAAACGAAAAAAAAAATATTAGGGTTACTAAAGAAAGAATTGAAATGCAATTGATATGGGATATGGGCCCAAAAATTAAAAGAAAAAAATATATAAATTGAACGTACCAGTGCAGGTGTTCTTTTAGAAAGGGGTCACTAGGACCTGGAACATCTGGGTCTATCATCACCTGTTTTGCATTTCAGTTGAGTTTTACCATTAATACCAAAAAAAGTTAAAAAATGACAAGATAAAGAATGATAAAACTAAAGGTACAATTTATAAGTTTATATTGAGCTGTCCCTCTCATTTTCCCTAAGGGTTCAGAAAATGGATTAACTTGTAAGAGGAGAAGGAAGTGGAAACGTTCTATATATGTTTTGGCACTATATATATATACAAAAATAGCAACCCCAACATTTTGATGATTTAAATAATTTAAATTTATTTTTATACCAAGGTGAAGAAGGATCTGAGATCACCACCATGGATCTCAACCCTAGGCTTGGAGGAGACAGAGGAAGGAAAGAGCTCATGGCCATTGAAGACTTGCTTCTTGTTATAACTCACATTCATTTTCATTGTTGGAGTGAAGAAATCAAGAACATCTCCTACCACTCTCCCCACTATCAATGGCTCGATCACTCGAGTTCCCATGTTCTCCATTTTTTTTTTAAGTTTCTCTCTCTTTCTATTTAATTGTGGTTTTAAGTGAACTTAGAAGAAAAAGAGAGATTTGTAGTGATGTGGGAGACAAAGAAGATGACCAAGACATCTATTTATAGGGTTTTCCAACTGAGAGAGAGAGAGAGAGAGAGAGAGAGAGAGAGAGAGAGAGAGAGAGAGAGAGAGGCAATCTAAAAGAATCAGTAGACATTAATTCCCAATTATATATACTATCTAATCTTTTTTTGTCTCAACACATGTACTAATTAAACTCATCTTTCATAGTAACTGATTTTAGGTGATTTAAAATTTAAAATTTTTAATTGCATGGTTTAAGAAATACTAATTTTTGTATAAGATTTGATATAAATTTATTACAATAAGCATAATTATAATTAACAAATGACCATGGTGTTTGATGGCTGCTTTTAACTACATGATTGACATAAGGTAATCCAATTTATTAAAAATACAATATTCAATAGATTTCAATAAATAAATATTTTGTGAAGTGATAAAAATATGACTTGAATAAAAATATTTGTGTAATTAAATAGCATATATAGCCCGAGACAAAAAAAAGATCTGAATCGAGGCCAATCTTGAGGTTTATTGACTGCTTCAGCAACATTGTCATATCATGTTTTCAACTCCTATGATAAGACTTTATATATCAACCAAAACGCTACATTAATCAATAATTAAGTTCATTAATCTATAGAATCCTATAATCTTTTGTGTCACCAAGAACAAAAACCACTAAAGTCTAAAATTCGACAAAATCCCTAGCTAGATACCTCGGCGAATAAATTAATTCAAGAGCTATTGATTACTCATTGGTCCATGATTTCAAAAAGAATTTCAGTAGAACATATAATTGGCCAAGATTAAGAAATTTGTTATATTAACATTCTCATTGTACTTTTGATTCTATTACAACTACGGATAAAATTATTGCTCAAAGGTCATTTTACTGTCGTAAGATAGGATTTTTGTCCTTTTGCATTAAGAATAAAGCTAATTACAAAAAAAAAAAAAAATGTAGTTGCCATGAATTTAAATACCATTAAACATATATCGTACAAACAAAGCCATATTTTTATAATAAGATATAAATATATGACTAAGAGGCGTATAATAAAGTGGTAAACCAAAAAACAAACCATTTGAGGTTAAAAAGAAAATATCGCAGAATTGGGAGTTGGGGACTCCTCAGTCCTCACTCGTGGAACGACAACGCATTGTCGAATTGATTCTTCGAAAAGAAACATCGATGAAAATCTTATTTTTCGAAATCAGTAAACCAAGAGTTTACGTGAAGAAACGATTCTTAGAATGGAGACTGTATGTATGATTTATAAAACCTTAAAACTCCCCAATATTTTACGAATGCATATTTTAATCAAACTCTGAAATACCCACCTTAAGTGTTATGGAAATCACAGATTCCCTAGACTAATATAAAAACCCAAAAGGTTTTATGGAATATAACTGTTATTATGGATTCTCCACAAAACAATCATTTATTTATTTTCTTATAGAAGCAAGTCTTGATTGATACTTTATTCAAATTGGGTAATTAATCAGAATAAAGGCACAAATCAAAATAGATAAAATTATATAAACTTGTTTACATCATCACATAAGACAAATTCTCCAAAAAGAAAAGAGGAACATCAAGGCACTCAATTTAGACAAATACACAACGTATGAATTAGTTCAGGAAGCTTAATCCGAAAGAAGTAGTAACAACTCATGAGTCACTGAAACGAACAAAGCCCTTTTGGTAACGCCTAAGAACACGAAGTGTGGGTCACTTTGACCCGTTCCAAGTCCTAAACTCGCTATTATGGTCTAAGACAAAGTCCACTGCAGGGCGAAAATTAAGGTTAGACTCAAAACGGAGGGATTGTGATGAAGTATGACATGTTCTGGTTTGAAAACTACTTTGAAGCAGAGATTTGAACCATTAGAGAATCCTTGTGTCACATGATAATTGATCCTTCCAAAATGCTCGCCATAGCTTAATTGCAGAGGACTGAAAATCCGATAATAACCAGTTTTTGCGTTGGATTCTAAGGCTTGTAGCTTCCTATAGCGGTTTTGGTTGATGCATTGTTAAGAGTACAACCGAGCACTCAATAAACAGTTTCCCTTGGTTTGAAAATGTGATTCTAGGTTTAGGTCTTAGTAACCAGATGGAGAAAATAGAGCAAATTCTTGATGTGTATATGAAAGAGAAAAAGAGATTTCGAGTACCAAACAACAAGAACACTTATCAATCCAGCAATCGTCTTAAAGCAACAACAAAAGTAAGATTCCAAAGCATAATCACTAATCCAATCAGAGAAAGCAAAAGAGAAATAACCAAATGTTTTCTTGTTTCCACATTGTGGAGTAGGACGAAGAACAAGAGGCCCCTCAACGGAGTCTCCTGGCTTCTCTCTCAGACTCGAGCAAGGTGAGGATATCGCCTTCCCTCACAGGTCCTTTAACATTCCTCATGATGTAACGATCAGAGTCTGTAAACTTCACTCGAACCTGAGTGACCTGACCCCTGGAACCAGTCCTACCCATGACCTTAACCACCACAGCGTGCTTAATCTGAGAATCCATTCTGATTGAATGAATGGAACAACCATGAAAATTGAAAAGACAAATAACATCAGAATTCGAAAATTACATCAATGAAATGCATACAGAATCAGCAGCAATCAGTACATAGTTTCATGTAAAGCAACCAACTTTACAGAGATATCACATCAGAAGATATTAATCTATTCACATTCAGAATTACTTGTTAAGAAAGTTTCAATCTTCAAAGCTTTGTTTCTTAGCTGGATTCAATTATCTAACAAACAGAGGATAAATACTAATGACAGATTCGATAGAACACAGATTTAGCCGAAGAATCTACAAGAGATTGCAATTGATTTTAAGATACAACAGAGAAGATTGTAAACGATGAAGAGACCTGTAGAAGAAGGCTGACGGAGATGCGGCGACCGGAGGTAAGAGCTTAGCGGCGATAAGCGAGAGAGGTAAAAACCCTAATTTTGCAGAGACCCGTGAATGAGGGATTTCTTCGGATTTTATAGGCCTGCTCAATTTCGGTACTCGGTTTCAATAACCGAATCGGTTCAGTCATTTTAATTTTATTTTCGCCCAGCCGGTTCAATAATTTGGATTGAACCAATCCATGCTTAATCTATTAATTTTGTATCTGTTTGATTGCTTTGTTAAAGATGGCGTTTACATTTATTATATTCGATATCTGTTTTCTCATTGGTTTAAATTATTTTATTGTATGATAAAATTAGATAATAAATTCCTTAAAATCACCTAAATTTTCTTTTTAATTACTGATTATTTACTAGACCATATGATCTAACAATTTCTCATCACCCTTACCTAAAAGATCGACTATTCTAATCTACGAAATTTTCCTGTTGAGAGATGAAGTATCTGACTTGTCCCCAGTTCTTGTGGTTTCGTGGATTGATTGCCTCTTATGGGTTCTTTCCCCTGCTTTCATTAATCAAATTAATACGTATCAAATGCTCTGCTTTTGGTTTACCTCCTCCACTGTCCATACATGCGATAAGGATGCTATAGAACATTTATTTCTTATTGGAAATAAAAGAACAAGTTCTGTTTATTACAATATACCAACATATCGAAACTAACAGAAAGAAACACATTTGAGAAACAGACGCACAAAAAAAAAAAAAAAAAAAAAAAAACACAAAAGCACAAACTCATATCTCAATCTCTCTTCTCTTTCTTTGCATCTTCTTTCCTTCATCTTCCTTCTTTCAGAGCCTTGAGACATTGATAGGGTAGTGAGCTACAATGTGATTATAGACGGCAAGTGTAAGAAAATCGTCAAGCTCAGGTGCAGTACACTGCTTTGTAAACATCTTACAAGCTTCCTTATACATTCCTTTCTTGAACTTGTCTTTCCCAACTTCTTTCTCAATTCTTTCCATCTCTTCTTCCACAACTCTCCCAAACAACTCTTTACTCACCCGAACTCCAAGCCCATCTCCATCTAATTCCACTCCATACCTAATCCACTGCCAATTCTGGACTCGGCTTATCTCGGCCGTTGCCGCGTCTTCCATTAAGTTGTAAAGTGGGACAGATCCTGATCCTGTTAACCACGCAGCTAAGTATTGGATTCCCACACGTGTGTTCAGCCTTAGACCCTCGAGTGTTCGCACTCCTCGCGGTATTTGAAGCAGATCTTCCTCTGTTATCGCGGATGCGTCCTCCCGCTTCATTGATTTGATTTGGTTTGGATTTTTGCCCATGTGGCCTGTGAATGCTTCCATGCAGATTGGGATGAGTCCTGGATGAGCCGCCCATGTCCCATCATGCCCTGCTCTTACTTCTCTTAGCTTGTCTTTCCTCACTAGATCCAATGCCATCTCATTCGCTTTCGGGTCATCTCTTATCGGAATCTGAGCCGCCTGATCATCATACCATTAACCAAATTAACATTGAAATCAAACATATGCAACTGGTGCATTCGCACATGCCTCGTAACTTTGACTATAACGTTTGCACAGAACATCCAAATAGTTTGAGAAAGAGACATATGGTGAACTAGTGTTAGTTAAGAGGGGACTAACCATGCCACCCATGGCGTGGACGCCGTGCTTATGACAAGTACGGATGAGAAGATCAGAGTAACTTCTCATGAAATGCTGGCCCATGCCGACTAGGACACGGTCTGGTAAGAGGCGGTCAGGGTGAGCTTGGAAGGTCTTGACATAGCTGAAGATATAATCCCATCTTCCACAGTTTAAACCGACTGAGTGATCACGCAGTTCGTATAGTATCTCATTCATCTGGAAAACAGCCGGAAGGGTCTCGATAAGCACCGTCGCTCTAATGCTTCCTCTCTCTATCCCAGCCATCTTCTCAGCTCGCTCGAACACACTGTTCCATATCTTTGCCTCCCTGTCAAGAAATCAAGTAACTTAATTAACCCTAAACCGAAAACTATCACATTTATGATTGAACCGGGTCGGTCTGGTCCGGAGAGGTACCTAGAATGTTCCATTTTGGGGAGATAGAAGAAGGGCCCGAAACCGGAACCTTGAGTCTGTCTAAATTTGGCGTAGTTGTGGAAGAAGTAAAGGCCAAAGTCGACAAGACATCCAGTGGCGGGTTCACCGTCGATGAGGATGTGAGCCTCCGGGAGATGCCAACCTCTTGGCCGGACAAAGAGCTTAGCCGTTTGATCGTTGAGTTTGTAAACTCTGTTCCTTGACTTGTCGTGAAACGTAATGGATCCATCCACTGCATCTTTCAAGTTCACATGCCCTCTCATCAGATTCTCCCAACTCGGAGACAATGCGTCCTCGAAATCAGCCTGTTCAAACCCAACAAAAGATTTATTTAATTTGTAGACTATTTGTTACTACAGTGAATTATTTAATTTGTAGACTATATCTGTCTCCAAGGATTTATTTGATTTGTAAACATACCTATTAACCAGTGAAACCAAACCAAATCGACTTCTTGTTACTACAGTATATATCTAACAGAGATAATAACCGAACAGAATCTAACTAAAATAATATCAACTCAAATTAAACTAAACCAAACCAAACAAGTTTGATATTAGCTTTTTACGCGAGGAACCGGACATTAAACCAAACCGAAACTGGAGAACGTAACTAGCCAGACCAACAAAACCGAAACAAATCCAACTAAATTTGATTAATTTCTCTGAATTCAAACATAAACAAAACAAAACCAAACTTGACTCTAAACCGATACCTAATTGAACTCGGTCCAATTAAAAGGTTGTTATACTTATATCAAACTTTTACCAATGTCAGTCAAATCCAAACCAAACAAACAAATGCGTTGTATAAAGAGAGTGAGAGAACACGGACCATGAAGACTTTAGCTCCGGAGTTAAGAGCGTTGATGATCATCTTCCTCTCGACTGGACCGGTTATCTCAACTCTCCTGTCAGCAACGGCGGGAGGGACGGAGGCACAGACCCAATCACCGTCTCTGATGAACTTAGTGGAAGGGTCAAACCCAGGAACACCGCCAGAGTTGTAACGCCGTCGTGCCTCTCTCCGACACTCCATTGCGTACCTCACGTGCCCACGAAACTCTCTCTGTAACTCAGCCACAAACCCAAGAGCTTCTTTTGTCAGAATCTTGGCGAAGATTTGATCGTACCGTCCTCGTACTTCCACGCCATCCGGCGTATCATAGACGTCGACGTTTGGTCGATAAACTGAGGTCTCGAGCTCCATTTTTTGCCCTTTTTTTTTTTGTTACGTGTATAAATCTAATCGTATATTCTGAATTATAAAGGTGGAAACGGATATGTATAATTGGGGAAACGCATTGACATGTGTGCCTCTTTTGGGAAGTGTGCCAAGTATGTATGATTTTCGTCATCATATCGGTTAGGATAGGATTATCTAAAATTTTATGTCTATATAATATCTCATTTTTTATAACGCAAAAGTATATAGTAGCCTTACAAGGGTCGCCATTTCAGTATTCGCGGGTTTCTTAGTTTGGAGTTTTGGTTTATTTTCATTCGCAATGAGTTAGGAGACCTTCTTCACTTCTTGGATGTAACATAGAGCTTTTAATAAAAGGAAGGATAATTTGAGAAAATCAAGACGCTATAACATTTGTTTTTCTTTTCTTATTAGCCGTGGTTGTTGTTGAAGGATGGACCAAAAAAGGAAATAACCTGATTGTTAGGTAAATAATCTCTAGTGATTAAGTAAAAATATAGAATAGTTTTGATGATTAAAAAAGATTATACACGTAATTTGAAACATATCATAATTAATCACTTGCTATTTTGCATATTATTTACTCAATAACAGATTAATTAATAAATATATAACATGATTTTACGGGATGTAAAAAGTATTTTTTGTCAAAAAAAAATAATTTGGTCAAAGTCAAAACATGTTAAGATATCATTCTCTTATAAATTTATAATACATTTTTGACACTTAATTATTTACCAAATTAAATGATAATTCAAAACTATATAGTATGAATATCCATTCTCATTTATTTATATTTCAAATCTTAATTAGTTAACAAAACTAGTACATTGACCAAAGGTTCTAACCTATCGAAAGCTATTTAAGATGTCCATTGAGCCAAAAAAATAAAAGTAAAGTTGTATGCCTTTCATTTTATTGGAATCATGAGTCGGACTCTCATCACCACGCGAGCAACATGAGAAACAAGTTATTTTTGTCGGATTCGCATCACCTTGTAATTCATATTTATTTCTTTGATCAAGTAAGGTATCTTCAAAGAATTCATGTATCCTATTTTGGGATATTTAAACCAATTTTCGAAGTATTTGAATTGAACCGCCAAAACAATGCTTAGATTTTATCCGAATCAAGTATTTGACAAAGACAACTTTGCAAGAGATATGGTTTCATCATCCAAAAGAAGCAAGTACTGAGCTACCTCCGCGTTAAAACTAATACAATTTTAGTTGTCATGCAAAATTAGTTGAGTAATTGATAAATTGGATGATGAAACTAAAAGTCTTACATCGTTAATTTCGTCAAATAATTGATTCAGCTAAAATCTGGGCGTTGTTTTGGTGGTTCAATCCAAATGTTTTGAAATATGGTTTTAATATCCCAACATGAGATACATGGATTACTTGGGAGATACCTTCCTTGATCAAATAAATAAGTGTGAATCATGGGATGATGCAAGTCCGACAAAAGTAACTTGTTTCTCATGTTGCTCACCAGGTTTGATCTTGATATGAAAAGACGCAAAAATTATCAACCTCTAATCGATTTTATCTTTCTCTTTCCAAATCCAACCATCAACCATCCCACTCAAAATTTTCACTTTTTAAAAATTGTATTCCATTTTAAATTAAATTTGAAATTTTATAAAACAATAAATTTGATACGGATGTTGATTTCTTAAATTCAATTCAGGTTTTTGTTAATATATCAATGCAATAGAGTTAGCATCTTTGATTTGCAAATCAACCAAGGAGCAATGAATATAACTTTTTGATAAAATATGTGGTTCATCAAAATCAGAGCATTGAAGAAAGAATTAAACCAAGCGATATTTAAAATGATTATACAAATTGAATTGATTTTTTTTTTTTTTTGATAAGTTTACAAACATTAGAAACAAATTCCATTAACTAGTAGTCTAGTACACACCAAGAGCCCTAAACACAGCTTTAGAAACTCTCTCACCAAATCATTACAAACCAAAATCAACCCTTCAAATCCAAATTTAGCCTCCAAAATTAAGTCAACCCTCTTCTACCTCCCCCAATTTAACCAATAAAATTAGGGCAAAACCGAACAAAGATAAAAGATAATTCTCTTTTTAAGAACAAATTGGACATAGAACCAAACCATTCTCATTACACTCCAAACACTTAACCATAGTCTTCTTCTCCTTCTCCATAACCTTGCAGCTTCCATTGCAAACCACACACATCACAAATCTCATCCCTCCGCATCCGCGGCAGCAACCGCCTCCTAGCCTCGCCGCGGGAATACCTTCAAGTAAAATTCCCAATTTGCCCTCTTCCTCTAACTTGATCACTTCCTCAACACTTCCTATCATCCTCCCTTTAACAAATACCGCCGGTATCTTCACATGTTTTGCTCCCATGATTCCTCTGATCTCTTCCTTAAAAACCGAGTGCATCGACACATCTCGCTCCGAGAATCGAACTTCGTGTGAATCTAATATCGATCTCACCACATTGCAATCCTCAAACGTCTTCCTTATCCCTCTAAGAGTTGTTATGTAGATGACCACTGAGTTTTCTCCTCCTGGTGGACATTTTTCAGGGAAATTCTCAAGCATTCTCTCGGATTCTCGGGTTTTCTCGGTGTTCCTGCTCTCGTGGACCACCGGAGAAATCACCATCTTGATCTGTTCTTTCTCCTGAGACAACTCTCTCTCGTAAGAAGCCACGAGATCTGGATCAAACATCGGACTATAACTCTTCCTCCTCTGCGTAATCACCACCGACGGTTCTTCAGACTTCAAAGGGAAACTCAAACGCATAACGCCTCTCTTCGGAGTTTCGAGAATGTTCTTCGGCTTCAGAATCTGATTAGGACTCACACCTCTCGAATTATTCCCTCCTCTGTTCTCTTTTCCCCCAAATCTCTTGCTACTTCCTCTCTTCGGAGATTCCACAATCGATTTCACCGGAGTCTTCCAAGATTTCCCGAAAATGCCACGGGATTTGGGACTAATCTTCTGTGGATTAGAAACGTGCATTGAATCTTCAAGATCTTCCATAAGCTCCCATGTATTGATTATCTCCGGATCGTCTCTCTTTACAGATCTTCTTGGTTTGATTTCAGATTCAAAGACTTCTCCTTTAGTAAGTTCCTGTAACTTAGGAGAAGTCTCTGCTCGTTCATCGAGATCGAGATGACCATAAGTAGTTGAAGTAAGAGAGACAATGTGATCGCCGCCATTGTTGACTCTAATATCTCTTATGAGTTTCTTCTTGCCTAATTTCGAAGAAACACAACCCATCTCTCTCTTGATTTTTACTGTGTGAAGTTTAATTTTTTTTGGGAAGAAGAGAGATTGAAGAAGAAGAAGAAGAAGAAAGGAGTTATTTAGTTTTTATTTTCGAAAATTTTAATTACTTTCAACGGTCATATTTTTTCGAACGGACATTGTGGAAGTGTAAGTGGATCGAGAGATTTTTGTCGGAAGCCCCTTATCTTTATGTTTTATTTAGTTTTTACCGTATGGTCTTTTAAAATTTTCTGATTAGCCCTCATTATGGTGGTACTGAAACTCCTGATTTATTTTGTTTTTCTTCCTAAAGTATTTGTTTGTTCGTTTTTACCCTTGGACTCTTTTATATGTTTTGTCTAGATTCTTTCAATTGCAGACTGCAACGGTCTATTATTGTACGTTAAGCGAACGTTAAACGCTTTCCAATTTTACCTGTTTATATGAATTTATATATTTAAATTACAAAAGTTGACCATTCTTAATTATTTACTGTATAAACTTATGTAAGTTGGGGACTATAAGTATACGCAAAATAATTGTTGAAAGTTATTTTTGTTAAATTGTTGAAAGCTTACTCACTTAATAATAGAACTTTAACAATTTGTGTAAATAACCTTTCAAAATTTATGTTTTTTTTAATGATATTGATAAACTTCGTAAAGGTAAAGATGTACATAATTAAGTTATATAGAACAATAGTATTATTTTTACCAAAGAGGGACAATACATTAACGATAAAGGAGGGCATGCTATTTTCAAAATAAAATAATAGAAAATCTAGACATACACCTCACCCAAGATTATACTTTAAATTAAAAGATTGAAATAATAACAGAAAATAGAAATCGTTTGCATATCTGCAATCATAATGCCACCATACAGAAACGAACCGTGCTTAGCCTTTTTCAGTCTACCTTTTGTAAAGGCATTAATTTTAAAATAGAATTTTATGAGTGACACAATAAATTAAATTTATATATATATAGCAAAAAGAAATTTGGTTTTTGATAATCGTTATTTCTTGACCCTACCGACTATATTTCCCTCCATTTATGTATAAATTGAATTGTTTAGCTTACGATATCGATAAAAATGTAATCATAACAAGTAAATTAACAAACATTATCCGTAACAAGTAACTAAAGTGCACGAAACGACAATTCAACCACTAACACCAAACAAACAATTATAGGGTCATGTTTTGAAACTTTGGATTTGAATTTCCGAATTTTTAGTTTATTGGTTAAATAACTAATTTTGACAAGATCTACATACAAAAAGACAGGAAAAGAAACAAAAGATCATCCAAATTAAATATTTAAATAAACGGACCACAAATGTGTCGATAGACTTTGTAAATATATACTCGGACTCGGACCCGGACCCGGACCCGGACCATTTCTAGTTTCTCGGGTATCATGTGCCTCTTTCAGTCTCTTTTAAATTTTTAATCCATCCCATTATTTTCTTTATTTAATTATTTAGTAAAACTAGAGATATAATTTATTAAAAAAAAAAAAAAAAATTTCAGCTTTAAGCTGATAGACCACTTTCATGAAAATGGGAAAACGTATAAATTAGCACAGCAAACCCGAGTTGAACCGCACCATATCATCTTTGTAAACAATATTCCCAATGAAATGGATACTTTGAATCAATTTATTAAAGCAGTTGACAAAAAAAGAAAATCACCTTCATATTGTGCCCTACGAAGATCAAAATTTGGAGGATTATTGTCACAATATTTTACTTATATATAAGTACATTTCTTAATTTAAACCCTACACAAGTACACATAACTGAGTTCATTTTATTCTTGGAACAGAAAATAGCTGAACATACACACAGCAATTAACATGTATCTATACATATAAAGTGAGGAAGAAGAACACTTAAGCAGCAGCATAAGTTTGCTTGAGATACTCAACAATTTCTGCACTCTCAAACATCGCAACTCCAGTGTTTGGATCTTCCAGGTAAGGCACCTGTTTTTATATAAGAACATGATAACTCATCAGTGTCATCATCCTTCTCTTTCTCTATGTATGTATTTATCTAACCCACCTGAAAGTGACCAGCTTTCTCGAGCAACTGCTGCCGTTTGGGGCTGCCCCGAGCACAACTGATGGAAAATAACAAAGCAAAAGAGGGTAATATCAATAAAAGACTGTAACTTTGTTCCTTCGGTTTTTAACATATATATATAAAGAAGAATTGATGGTGGCTCGTCTTAGATTTTGTTTTTGGTTGCCATACCTGCGCTGAATGTGTGGTAACTCCAGTTCTACAAGAACTTCGCGTACAAGCTTACAAAACGGAGAACCCTGCAGGGAAATTCAAGTAGAGATTATTTGTTTAATAAGATTCGGTCATTTGATGATTGAGAAAAAATGATGAGATCAAAACCTCGTATGCCCAGAATTCGAGTGGCTTAGGTGGTAGTTTCGCTGGTGTGTACAAGTTACCCTGCATGGTAAAAAGGCTAAAAGCTCAAAAATTGTGACAAAACCGTTGCTTATACCAATACTGTGTAATACATAGAAATAATAGAGTTTCATTCAAACACTATGTCGGTGAGATGATGCTACCTAACCAATTTATAGCATACTCTTCCGTAAAGAAACATTAGTTCTTATAAAGTTTTCTTTTGACATTGTTGTCTTCAGAGAAAATATGTCAAAAGAATGTAATAGAATATGTTCTTACCTTTCCCATACGACCAATCATTGCAAAGCCAGCTGTTATAGCCTACAACATCAAAGTAGCAATGTTAGTTTTAAACTGCTGGTCGCTGGATTCTGAAGCAAAGAAAGGAAAATAAACAACAACATGTGCAAAGAAACTAACCGTTAAAGCACCAAGTGACAGACTTAAAGGAACTGTTCCATCTCCTGAACAAGTTTAACCAAACAGAGGTAAACGGTATTACTTAAATAGAAATGACGATGACGAAATGATGCTATTGCGATAACCACAAAGGGATCTCCTAAATACAAGCAGAATCAGGCATAAGCAGAAACCAACCATATTTCTCGGACAGATATTTGATGATTCCATCCGATTCATACATGGACACACCTGTATTGGGATCAACCTATAATTAACGAAACATTATATTAGTAAACACAGAACATTGAAAATCTTATTTCTTACTGATGACTGATGAGAGTGGTGGTAAGGTAAAAGGAGTTTTAACTGTGAATATAAGAATAAAAGCTCAATTGGCATTCTCAGGTTTTTTGGCAGTTCATGAACGGAAAAGAACTTTATAATTGCAAAGATTTCGTTGCAAAGATTTAGCAATTACAGATGTCTTCTTAAACCACATTCCTGTGATTAACGCATCATGAATTTGAACTCGAAGCAAGGACATATCAGGGAAAAGACAATTACTTTCAAGAATGGTTTTCGTGGGAAGAATGAAAAAGAAAGATAAAATGCCAAACCATGTACGGAAACTGTTGTTTCCCGCCCATCTGTTTAACCTTCGGTCGGAAATTTGGACTCCCTCTTGGACAAGGATAGTACAGAATATCAAGATCCAACACTGCAACCATTTCCCTAACCTGCAAAATCTCCATGTTAGTAGAGTTACACTAAGCTGTTGTTTAAGGGGAATCAGAAAAAAACGAAGAAGCAAAAGCTAAAATGATCACGGGACAAGATTCAACAACTTGTTTTCATGGTATGAAGCAAATATTTTAAGTAAAACAAAATAATCAGAATCTTGGCTAATTGTGAAACAACTAAGACAATGACATTGATTAAGTAAAAGAAGAGAGAGTTACCTTCCGGCAAAAGGGACAGCTTAAGTCGCAAATCGGAAACGGAGAAAAAAGGAAACATATATTCAATATCAAGAGAAAAGTAGAAACCAAACGTGTCTAAATGAACAACCAAACACAGAAACAACAGAGCATACATACCCTTCAAACTCATATATCTCAATGGGTTTCTCAGGACGAGGCCCGACCTTTGCGGTTTCCTTTACCGTGATCCCTACACATAACATCAACCATTATGATTACCATCTATGCACAAAGCCCACAGCTTTGAAGTAATTTTTCCTAATCTTGATGAACACATACTCATCAGAATCCGATCTAATAACTTAAAACGACTAGAAACAGAAAGTGAAAGCTTAGAACTTGTTCATGATTACCGCCTAAACGCAACGCATACTGGTCAGCTGGAATCTCTTCCTTGGACACGAAAGATGCAGAGTACCTACTCAGATACAACAAAGAAATCAAATCAATTTTATGCAGATACATCAATTGAAATCAGAAACCATAGTAAAATCAAGCATAAACACAAGTGATTCGACTGTGTACAGTACACACTCAATAGGGGGAAAAGAGAGGATTAAAACAATTACCCAGAAACGAAAACCCCAGTGCCGAATCGAAAAAGCAAACCAATGGAAGCACCCAAGACATCGAAGAGTTTCCCGGATTTTATAGCGAAGCGTTTCGGCTCTGGTGGCTTGAAACCAGGAGGAGCAGTGAATACAACAGCTCCAATGTCCTCGCTGCTCTTCGTGGAGACTGAAACGGACTCGGAAGGCTCAGAGGAAGCTTTAACCATAACTAGGGTTCGAATAGATCTGGTTCGCGAAGAAGAAACCGATCGGAGAATCGGAGGTTGTGGGAGGAGGATATTGTTCACAAGTATCCCCGCCATCGATTTTTTTCTTTTCTTCTTCTAATTAATTTGCTTTTAACGTTGTTGTTATTATCACACATAATGGGCCTCACTTTTGGGCCTTGAGCTTTCTGTAAAATCCACACATTATTCCATATTGTTCCAACGTTCGGTTTGATTAGACTTGACATTTGAAGATTTAATATTTTATTGGGAAAATTTTCAGATAATGACTCTCTATATAAGTACTCCTTTCTTGGGTCAGAAATCTGAATCCTCTTGCTTGGTTTATTTCTTACAAATGTCGAATACAATCTGTTTTTTTATTCTCTTAGTTCTGTTTTTCCACTTGAGGAGTTCTCACTCCAAACTTATCAATATATCTCATTAGCCGAGAAACAAACATAATAAAGCATCCTCTTACAAGGTAAAATACTCTGGTCTAATTCCTCTAGTTTGATTAAAATTGAATGGTTCTTTGTTAGTTTGTTTACATGTTCTTTCGTCTTTTAAACATCTTGATTTCTTTTGGGGTTGAACGTAAAATTCAAATGCTCTGTTTTTTAATCCATTTTATATATATTGCTGTCTTGACTTCAACTATGACATAAACTGATTGTTAGCGATATATGTGTCTTTTAATAAACTGAACCTTTTTTAGCTAGATATATGTTCTGTCTAAGAAAACATAGAATGAAGTTTTTATATTTTTATGACAAAAAAAGAAAGAATGGGTTTTCACTAAAATGCTTTTCTGATTTTTATGTAAAATATATGCATGTACCAAAATTAACAAACGGAAAAAAAACCGATTGTAATGAAGACTGATTTTGATTAATAAATTTTGCTGAGGGTTGAAGGGAAACAGAGCCTTTGGTGTCCAGCGTTTTCCATCTTCTGCTTTGACAGCCTTTGAAGTTGACCAGACGTGTATGTAACAATATTTGATAAAGATACATAGATGTAATGTAGATGTCGATGAAAATAGGTGATGTATAGATTTAGGTATAGGGTATGAATGTCTATGCATAGGCTGCAGCGTGTGTGTGAGCGTAGATAATTTCCGAGTTGCAAAATCCAAATACAACCTGACTTGAATCCTTGCTGGACTACTTCATATGCCTTCCGCACACAGGACAGAGGAATTCACTCCACACACGAGCCAACTCCCCTAAAAGGCCTTTTTCATGCAATGGCGACGCCATACACGCGGCTCCTATATAACATTCGCTAGACACACACAAGAAAAAAACAAACACTAAACGGCAAAAACAAACAGTAAAATGAAAAGCACATCAAAATGCTAGTCGAAACACTAAATAAAAATTGCCAAGCGTCAAGAACATGTAAATTATTGGACATTTTTAAAAATACACTAAATTTTATAATAAATTTGAAAATTATACTCAATTTTACAGCTATTTGAAAACTATACTTTTTAAAATGAAAATTGACCATAATACCACATTTATTTATTTAATTAAAATAATATAAATTAAATTTATAATTAATTTTTTAAAAAGTAAAATTTAAAATTCTAACTAAAATTCGTAATTAATTATTTCATTATAAATATTTAAGAAAAACTAGTTAAATATTATTGTTGTTAATATTATTTAAATTTCAATTTATTAAAAAAAAGTAATTCAAAATTATATAATTTATAATATATATGTATTTGATTTTTTTGGTAGACTTACTTCATTCTATGCTGATTCATTAATAAAGTCAATTTTTTGAACTATCGATTTATTTTTCACTTCCGTTGGCTTAATTTTCTTTTCCATCGACTTATTTTAAAACAATCGACTTATATTATGGTTGGTAGATTTATAACATAGTCGATTTTCTGAACTGTTGACTTATTTTTTTTGTTTTTCGGTTTATAATTTTTTTTGTCGACTTGTTTATTCATGGTAGACTTATTTTATTATACGTTGACTTATTAATAATGTCGATTTTTTGAACTGTCGACTTAAATTTTCTTTTCGTCAACTTAATTTATTTTTTACCGACTTATTTTAAAACAATCGACTTATATTTGTTTGATTGGTTTTTTATATAGTCGACTTTTTGAAACTTCTGACTTATTTTTTTTGTTTGTTGATTTATATTTTTTATCTGTCGATTTGTTTATTCTTGGTAAACTTATTTAATTTTACGTTGACTTATTAATAAGATTGATTTTTTGAACTGTCGAATTATATTTTATATTTGTCGACTTAATTTTTTTCTCTGTTGACTTATATTAAAACAATCGACTTATATTTTGGTTAATTAGTTTTTTGCATTGTCTACTTTTTTGAACTATTGCTTTATATTCTTTCAAATGAAGCTAATTATTTTTAGATATTTATTTAAATTAATAAATTATTGACAAAAAAAATATTATTTAACTCATATTTGTAAATTTGAATTTTTTTTTATGAATTATATATAGTTAAAATTCGTAATTAATTAAAAATTTATCATTATCTAAAAATATTACCAAATTAACATAAATCTAGATAATTTTTATTATATAACTAAAATTCATAATTTATTTCTATTTATTTTTTTGTAGTTATATAATTTACAAGTATCTAATTTTTATAATATAAACCGTTTAATTTTAGTTTTAAAATAATATTTGTAAAGCTAATTAATTAAATTATTAAATTTTTGTTTTCTGAATTTTTAATTATTAGTTAAGGACAAAAATGTCATTTTGGGCAACATAAAAGGTATATTTCAAATACTTAAAATTTTTATTGTAGATTTCAAATTTCTTAAAAGATTTAAGGTATACAATCAAATTAATCCAAAAATCAATATACTAAATCGAAATGAAAAATTGCCAAAGCCCAAACGAACAGTAAAACGAAAAAGCACGTCAAAATGCGAAATACTAAATAAAATTTCCCAAGGGCCAAAATGAAAAAATTTCCAAAGCCCAAACAACGAACACGCTAGACATTGCCATGACAAACTAAAAATTGCCAAAGTAAAACTAAGATCGTCAATAACCATAGCTAGTCCAAATACTTGAAAGAAGAAATGCAAAAAAGCAAGCACGTCAAATACTTTTTTAATACAAAGAACCAAATGAATTTCGACCTCGTCGTAGTTCTCAATCATTTCGTGGCACCTGAAAAGCCTCGAACAAAAAAACTAAGAATTGCCAAAAGATAAACAACAACAGAGAGAACATAATAAAATAAGAAATCGTTGAAATTGTTCGTTTGAAAATTTCCTGAAAAGCTAATCATATGTTCTTCTCTTCATCGGAACAATAGGGCCGTTATGCTCATTACAAAACTTGTTGAAGAGATGAAAACTAACGATCGCGAGTCGAAGAAAAAAATGCAAAAAAGCAAATGCAACATGTCAATCCTAGTCGCAACACTTAAAAGAAAAGAAAAAAAAAATGTTAAATACCTTAGGAAAAGACTCGAACAATAAAAAAAAATGCGTAAGCTAAAAATCAAAATATAAAATTGGCTCAAAACAAACAACCAATTCGTAACGTATAAACGGAAAATCTCCACACAATAATAATAAATTGGAAACATGTATAACCCTAAAACAGTTTTGACCTTTATTTTCTTTTAACGATTTCTACTTTAGTTTTCGGATGGATCATCCTAAAATCGTTTTAAACATCACTATAGAGCTTTCATATTCTGTAAAAAATAATTCAGTAATCCACACAACAGAAAAACTTGGTCAGTTCCAAAATATAAAAAATCTTGTAGATTCATATTTAGATCAAAAAAATCTATGATTTATTTTTGGATCAAGTCAGATGGGAGAAGCATTTAAAATTGATTAATTCCAAACAAAAATTCTTACTTTCTCCTTTCTTTTTCTTTCAAATCCTCATCTCTATTTTCATTTCATCTTTAATTTGCAAAACTTTAAATATAGTGTTTTCCGTAACATAAAAAAAAAATTGTTTCTTGTATGTTTAGATGGAATAAACTTAAATCAAATTATCTGAGTCTTGAAGACATCGTTTAAAACTTGGTAGAGGCAAAAGCAATAGTTTCTAAAAAGAGAGTCTTTGGACGGTGCCTACCAACAGAAAGACTGCCACGTGTTATAAGTAGATTTGCCGGAGCGTAAGCACGTGAGCCGACCAAAAGCATGGGAACTTAGGCTGAGAAATCTAAATTCCTTTTGCCTTCGTCACTTCGTGTTTCGTCCAAACCCATCACAAAAGGGCTCTGTACTTTCCAAAAGAGAATGAGAAAGGAATCTCTATCTTGACTGAAATTGTCATTTATAGTAATCTCATCTGGATTTATGTTGCTTATTTTTTCGATAAACTAAGTTCGTTATAAACTACATACACCATAGATAGTTTACATTATTTTTCTTAAGTTGAATTTACATATGCGTATATGATTTGACGTTTTACGGTAAAACTGTCAAACTTAATCCAGCTATACAATACAACCAAAGGACAAGGAATGACAAAATGTTGAAATTGTTATAAACAGTATTTGATTTTATGGTGGATATAAATAAGAGAAAAAATTATATCTACAAAAATATCGAGATACTAAATAATAAAATAAGAGATAAGAGAGAAGTTTCTCGTATATAATGAAGTTGTGTTATTATTGTGTTTTACGAACAATCGAATGAATCATATTTATAGGTGTAAAAACATAAGTTACTGTACATGCATAGTGATAGTGGACTCTATACAAAAATATATTTTATACGCAAAATAAAAAATTTGTCGTGTATGTTATTTGACGAAGTTTCTTTTTCTCGAAGCCATTGTTTTTTACTTTGTTTTTGTAACAGAAATATTATTTACTTTTGAGAAAAAAAAAAGTTATCCATAAGTTATTACAAGTGTTCTCAGATTGGCTGTTTGATTTATCGTATCTTTAATAAATAGCAATTCTACATACAAGTTTGGTGTTAACGATTGTCCATGTTTACGTACTCCAGTTAGTTTCTTTCTTATGCGATATTGTTTTTGGTATAGGTGTTTACTGTATAATAGATAGTAATTACATGAGTCCTCTTATTAATCTAGTATAATAACATTATCTATAACAAACAAAAAAACATTAAAAGAATACAAGATTGGTAAAAAGAGAGTTGAATTTTCAAAAATGAACCAAAGCAAATCATTTGTTGATTTGGCTTTTGAATGTAGTGTATGATGCTCTTTGAAAACAATTCTTTTCCTATGACATATATGTGGTGACAAATTAGAGACAATGACATCCATTTAAACACACTATTTTCTAAGTCCGTGATCATTGCCAGCAACACTAGTGCATTGCATTCACCAAAATATGTGCACTCTTATTATTTTTTGTTGTTGTTTCTTGATTTTCGTATATCAATCTTTGTTCTTGGATTGAAAATTTTAGTTTCAATTTTAAAGAAGAAGAAAAACTGTTTTCGTTCTAACATAACTTCCTAGGTTAGACATAATATTATTATTTTCCCCATTAAATTTTGAGTTTGTTGAATCTTTTGTAATTGAAATTCTTACAATATTCTCCAATAAGCCAAAGTAATCAACCAAAATGCTTGGGTCACTTTGTTTCTAAATTTTTATCTGAACTAAGACCATCTCCATTAAGAATATTTATTAAAATACTCTTCTATTAAAATAATTAAAAAAGTAAAAAGTATAAGAGAAATGAGATGAAAGGTTTTTAAATAAGAATTTTAAATATTTTAAATAGAACTGCTCATTACGTTTTTTTTATTGGTTTATTTTTTATTATAAAATTAAAAATTAAATTTATAATTAAATATTTTAAAGTTTAGATATTATTTTAGATATCTAAACCAATGGAATTGTTCTAGTCAACCGTTTAGGCAATCTAATTCCCTCGCGAATCCTATTTGCAGTCGATTTGATTGATTTGATGTAGATTAAAAAAAACTTGGTTCTTATAAAAGTGTATCCCCACAAAATCTAGTGGACCTTATGGATGGACATGGGACAAGCATGGTGTGAGTTGCCACTAGTAAGTTTTTTTTATAATCTCAATGTAAAGAATAAACATATACTACTATCTAAATGTGCAATAACCACATACAAATTATGTATATATAATTTTACTATTGCAAAACGACTTTTAAGAATTAAATTAAAGAATATGTAAAAATAAACTATCTAAAACCAATTGTCTGAGTCATTAACGAATTCTTTGGAGAACAAGTACTTAGGACTTGGACAAACTTGGTTAAAGTTTTCCAAAATAAATTCCACCGATTGAGATATGTAAACATTTTTTCTGCCACCACCACTAATCCACTATAAGAGAGGAAACGCATTCGATGCCCTACGTTTTGTAAGGAAAATTCAATGGCATGCCTTTTTTTCCTAGAAAGATGAAACCACTGTATCACATAATCACAAATTAACATTTAATTGAAACCCTAGATAGTTCGTACATACCCACCCATTACCTGTTTTTATTTATTAAGTTATTATTTAATAGCTTGTGTTGACCATTACCTCTCACCTTCTAGTTTCACCTCCATGTCGTTGTCACACTCATTTTTTAAGTCACAATGTCACATTACTTTTCTTCGTCTCGAGCTAGTAAATTAAATCTAATTACATCTTTTGAGATGAACACTAAAGTGGATTTTATCTCATACCAATTAATTTGGGAAAATATAAACCACAATTATCGTTTGCGTTTAAAATTTATAACTAATAACAACAATATCATAAAATGAAAAATTAAGAGGGCATACCGCGTGCATACGTATGTATTGTATGTGAGATCTAAGTAGCACGGAAACGAATATGAAAACTAGATACGGATACAGATACATTATGGATATTTCAATAAACATATAAAAAAGATACTTATATTTTTAGTGAGAAGCGATTAAAAAAATTAATAGAAAATTGAGAGAAATAAAAAACGTTTACAAAGTAGAAAAAACATTTAGAAAACATCTCTATATCCCAACCTTTTCGTCCCATAACTGCTTCATGTCTCCGTCTTGCTCGAAACATCTTAGGAACGTTTTAGAACCGTTCTCATACTGTCCCTATTTCCGAACGTTCCTGATACGGGAGACGGCTACCAATAGAAGTACATGCGCTTCTTATTGTGAGATTTTAGTGTATAATAAGCTCATGATGTATCTTAGATTCATAGTTTTTGTACGTCGAATAGGCCTGGACCAAATCCGATATCCGAAGATTTTGGGTATCCGGATCTGGAGTTTCGATATCCGGATCCAGCCAGTACGGATATCCAGGTTCCGGATATCTTTGAAAAAAATCTGAATATTCAGTTCTGTTTTTTAGATAATTAAATATTATTATAATAAAAAATATGAAACAAAATTTTTTTAATTTTAATATAAAATAATAATTAAAATATTATTTAAAATAATATTATAATATAAAATTTGAGAAAAATTAAAAATAAATATTAATATAATATAAATAATAAAATATTGTTAAAAATATTATCATAATATAAATATTTCTTATTAGATTCAATTTTTATCCGAATCTGGATCCAGCCGAATCCATAATTTCATTATCCAGATCCGTTTTACCCAAATATCATATTTTCTAGATTAGATTGGAATGGATTCCAGATCCTGGATAGTTAGTTCCATGCCTAACATAGTAACATAGATCGGAGTACTGAACATGATCTCTAATTGACGAAAGTTTTAAAAAGAGTTTTGAATCGGAAACTATTAAAGACGAGGGGATACGTTTTGGATAATTTTTTTTTTTTTTTTTTTTTGGGATAATTGACGAATGAAAAGTAATTACTAGGTAAATTACATATGACATGGTCGCATGAAGACAATATAAAAACAATATGATATCACATGATATTTTTGGGTTGATTTCTTACCAAATATATGTAGATAGCTAAGAATTATAAATATCTTGCATGCATGGGATCATTATATCAAAGACGACACAACTTGGGATCAGGATGATACTAAGCAGTAAGCACACAATACATAAGTTGTAATATTAAATATAATCATCATTGTAGACTTGCACCGCCAACTCAATTTCATTTTTCTTAATGAAAAAGCAAAATCATATAAAGGATACATAGAGTAATGAGCAAAATGCGCCTCCCCGACCACACCACCCCACCCACTATAAAATATTAAAGAGAAAAGAGAAAAATCAAATCAGGTCCCACCTGATATAATGGCACTAACGAAATCCCAAAACTCTTATAAATACACAAACACAAATCTCCAAGCAAGCAATAGAAAAACAAAAAGAAAAAATAAGAAAAGAAGAAGAAGAAGAAGAGGAAGATGGGGAACTGTTTAGTAATGGAGAAGAAAGTGATAAAGATAGTGAGAAATGATGGGAAGGTACTTGAATATAGAGAACCCGTTAGTGTTCATCACATCCTTACTCAATTCTCTGGTCACTCTCTCTCTCACAACAACACTCATCTTCTGCCTGATGCTAAGCTTCTCTCTGGCCGTCTATATTATCTCCTGCCTACAACAATGATCAAGAAGAAGGTCAACAAGAAAGTGACGTTTGCGAATCCGGAAGTAGAAGACAACGAAAGATCAGTAAGAGAAGACGATGATACTAGTGAAAGCAACAGCAACAACAACATCGATGGTGATGACAAGAATGTAAGTGTTGTGAGAATGAAGATCGTTGTGCATAAGCAAGAGTTGGAGAAGCTGCTTCAAGGAGGGTCGGTCCATGAGATGATGTACCAGACACTTGAGAAACAACTTTTGCTTACTTCTGATGGTGATGATCTTGAATGTAATAGCGGCTGGAGACCTGCGTTAGATAGCATACCCGAATCTGAAAGTCTCAGAAGAACATAACAGATAGATTACATATAGGTATATATATCTATATACACAAAAAAACAGTCTTGAGTTTTGTTCAAGGAAAAAATTGTGTTTCGGGTTTTGTTGTATATAAGCTTTGAAGCTATGTTATAGAAAAGACTCTGTGATATTGATGATGACACTATGAGCCTTTAAGTCAAGCTTTTTTTTAATCTTTCCAAGTAAATTTTAGTGAAAATTTCATCCATGTTTTGCCATGGAGTGAGAAGAACTCAAAAGGAAAAGTAACAAACATATAGTATTATTAAATGTAAAATGATGAAAAATTTATATGCACTTGATATATTTAGCATATGTTTCAGAGACAGCCATAGGTTAGTAGTTTTCCTATCTGTTCAATCTCTTAATCTCTTAATCAGTATACGATTAAGTTGATTTTTTTTTAATAATTAACAAAGAAAGAAAGTAATGTGTTTTGGTGGTAGAGACATCCACTAAATCCAATGTTTTTAAATCCGACCCGAACAGCAAACCGGTTTATCTATCGGATCATCGGATCACTGGTCCAACCACGGGTCAACTGTGGGTCAATAGATTATTAAAAAATTTATATATATTATATATATGTTACAAGTAACCAATAACACTGTATGAAGTATGAAACATACGATTCAATATATAAGGAACACTAAGATATATAAATAAAATATTACTTCCCAATAGCACAATATGTACAATACAACACTCAAAATTCAATTCTCAAAATTTAACAACATAGAAAACGTGTCTGCATAGCACATGATAATAAGATAAAAACATCACGATTCAATATAGAGAAAAATATGTTTAAGATTTTAGAGATTAGTAGATTACACTGGTTTTGTGAGATTCACTTTGAAGAAAAACGAAAAGCCTGCGTACGATTATAGTGATTCTAAAAATAAAAGACTTGATAGTTAACACGCTCAAAACCCTATATCAACACCTAAAAACAAACCCTTTAATTCAAGTTAAGACTTTTTTCAAAACCCAAACCGCCGGTTCAACCAACTGGTTCGCGGGTTAAAAGCGAGTTTTTCCGGATTTCGAGTGGTTTTTTATTAGTGGATTTTATCATATAACCCGAACCGTAATAGTGATCGGGTCGCGGTTCAACCGGTTGAACCGGACGGTCCGGGCCGAACGTGAAAACATTGACTAAATCGAAACCAAAGAAAGTAATGTTGGACCGTTTCCGGTTTAAGATATTCTAACCGGAAGATTGAGAGCCGTACCGATTGGTTTGAATCGGTTTTGGATTTTGCTGCTCTAACGTCGTGGGAGAGATAAATCATCACTTTTTCCAGGCACTGGGGAAAAAAAATCCGAAAGCTTCGATTTTGAACCATATAAAACCATCTCCCATGGCGGAAGATCGAAGTCGTAACTAAGAGAAGAAGAAGAAGAAGGTAAAGCTTTGTAATTGGAGAATGGCGTGTGTATCGACATGCTTAATCCTCTCCCCTAGGTTAACTCAAGTGGGTTTATCATCATCAAAGAAGCCTTTTTTGATTCGCCTCAGATCTCCCGTTGATCGATACTCTTTTCCCGGAATCTTAACGGAGAGGTGTCTGAGCAGTCGTCGGAAATTCACTCGCCAAGGAATCGCGGTGGTGAAGGCTACGAGTTTAGATAAGGTTAGCGGCGCAGTCAAACCAGGAGGGTTGGTGGAGAGTGATAAGTTACCGACTGATGTACGGAAACGAGCGATGGATGCGGTGGACGAGTGTGGCCGGAGAGTCACTGTTGGTGATGTGGCGAGTAGAGCTGGCTTGAAGGTTACTGAAGCTCAGAAAGCTCTTCAAGCTCTTGCGGCTGACACTGATGGGTTTCTGGAGGTATTGGCCGTAAGGAGAGTAGTGTAGATTGAACTTGAGTAACTCAATTGCAAAGATTTGAGGAAATTCTGCTATAAAGTATTGATCGTTATTAAGAACGAAAGCAACAATCCATTAGAAATTTGAATAGCCGTAATGAGATTTGTGTAGATTGAACTTGAGCAACTCAATTGCGAAGATTTGAGGAGATTCTGATATAAAGTATTGATCTTTAGGCGTTACATGTTTCGTTTTAGTCTGTGTGAAGGTGCTAAATTCAATGAAATGTTTCTTCATTCAGGTGTCGGATGAAGGTGATGTCCTTTATGCTTTCCCAAAGGACTATCGAACTAAGTTGGCTGCCAAGTCGTTAAGGATACAAATTGAACCATTTCTTGAAAAGGCAAAGGTAGCGTCTTTTTGTTATGATTTATCGATTTCCTTTTAATAGTGAATCGCTTTGAACTTGAATGTTCTGAGCTCTATTATGTGCCTGGCAGGGTGCTATAGACTATTTGGCTCGTGTTTCCTTTGGCACGGCGCTTATAGCGTCTATTGTTATTGTCTACACGTCAATTATAGCCCTGCTTTCAAGCAAAAGGTATGTGTTTGCCTTGACTGCAATTAAGTTGTCTTGTTATCAAGATATATTATCATTCTGGACAATGGTCTTGGTTTGGATTTTGCACTAACCTTTTTGGATTTTGTTAAAAGCGAGGATGATAATCGTCAAAGAAGACGCGGGCGCGGTTATGATTCTGGATTCAATTTCTATATTAACCCTGTCGATCTGCTTTGGTAATTTTAATTTCATGATATAAAGGGCTTCTACTCTCAACCAATAGAGAGGATCAGTAATTGATTTAACGGAACCTCCTAGTCATATTCTAGTGTTTTTATGTAAGGTACTGGGATCCCAATTATTACAACAGGCGACGAGCTCGAGAAGATGAAGGAAAGGGAATGAATTTCATTGAATCTGTAAGTAGAATTTTAACTTGAGATCTTTCATGCTTTGCTAAATGTTTCTTCCCTCACTGCTTATGAGTGATAATGGCTTGAACTAAGTGAGGGTTCATCTCTAGGTTTTCTCGTTTGTATTTGGAGATGGAGACCCAAATCAAGGAATCGAAGAAGAGAGATGGCAGATGGTAATGTGCAGGACTTGAATTTACTCATGTTTTATCTTCGAGTTCTAGATCCGTTTCAGGTCACTATTTCCAATCTGGAGACATATTCGATGATGTTTTTTATTTTTCAATAAGAAGACTACTTTCGACATATCTAACGGAAAAGAAATGTAGTAAAATGCTTTTTTTACTCCTATAAATCTTCTTTAAAGGTTATGAGTTTGAAAGGTACATCACACTCATATAATGAAGTATGAGTAATTTACTCGTTTCTGATACATATTCTCAGATTGGGCAGTATATAACTTCTAGAGGAGGTGTTGTTGCAGCTGATGAACTTGCTCCATACCTTGATGTGCCATCTTCAAAGAGTGTTATGGTATGTTTTGCTTATTGTTTCTTGCAAAGGGAGCTAATGAAACTAATTTTGTTATGCTGCTATCTATCTTTGTACTGGTTCTTTGTACTCCTTTTCCTCTTGCGCTAGTTGTATCACTAAATAATGTGAAAGACATACCGTTCAGCTTCTCAAATTTTCTTTTTGATGTTTACAGAACGATGAATCCTACATTCTACCTGTTCTTCTTCGGTTTGATGGTCAACCTGAGTTGGATGAAGAGGTATACAAATCCTCTTTCTGGTTGCTTGAAATGTGATGCCCAAAGGTGCATGATCTGCAGCGTTTACATTTGTCATTTTTTTTAACAATGATTTCCTGCTGCATAGGGAAATATTTTGTATCGCTTTCCGTCCCTGCAACGTACAGCTTCTGGATCTAGTAGACGAAAAGAATATGTGGGAAAATGGTTTGACTGGGTTGCAGATATGGAGAAATTCTTCAAGGAGAAAAAATGGCAATTTAGGTTCTTATCGTTGTTTGCTCCTGGAATTTAATATTTTACAAATATGAGAAGTTTTTTTAATTGCTTTTGTGGTTCAGTTCCTGATAATGGAATTTTCGTTCTTCACAGTAAAACAAGTACATCCGAGAGAGCAATGGTCATTGGCCTAGGAGCGGTTAATCTCTTTGGTGTTATTGTTCTAAATACATTGCTAAAGTAAGCCCCTCATCGATTATACTCTACCTATATTCCCTAGTGTGTATATATATAAACCCCTAACGCAACCTTGTTTGTCTCTTTGATTCCAGCGAGATGACTGTCAGGCCAAGCGGATTTCTTACATTTGTTAAGAACATATATCCATTACTTCAGGTATGATTTAGTTTCTGTTGATATGGCAAACTTCTTTTTTTTTTTTTCCTATTTGCTTTAAGCATGAACTTAAGGATATCTAGGCATGATTACTGACACAAACAAGTTCTTAATGGATTTTATTTTTGGTAATTCAGATGACCAGTCTTTGTTTGAAATCTTTAAAATTATTTTTTATCTTGTCGTGGTGTCCTTCATTGACTGTACGAAATACTATGCAGATATACGCAGGTTCATTCTTTGCCATCCCTTTGATTCGGTGGTTTTCAATCAAGAGAAAGAATAATCAGATAGAGAACAGAAACAAAGCTCGACTTCAATTTGCACGAGCACTTGAATCTCCAGATATCGCACTACGGCGTAAGGTAGGCACATCAGTAGTTATATTAATCTGGGGGGTGGTGGGGGGGGGGGGGGGGGGGAGGGGAGGATATTTATTTGGTTACTGTTCAAAACAACAAATTTCTGTCGAATGCATCGTTAATGCGACTCCCAAACATACTCTATTTTCAAAAGAGGAGAGATTAGAGAGCTTCGCCCACATAAAGGGTTAGGTTGATGCCTGTGATTGCTTTATGTGACAGCTGAGGTGGTGGCTCTTATCGTGCTCTATTGTAGCACTAGCCAGATTAAAGCACAATTCTTGGATTCTTCTCCCCGAAACTTCATATATATGTTTTTTTTAATTATTTGTGAGTTGTGAAATAACGCCTTTAAGTGATGCAATGCAGCTACTAAGTGCAAGGGATATGGCTCAAAATACAGTCATCGGGAAGGAGCGGATCGTGTATAGTACAGATAGAGATATGATGGAACAAAACTATGAGACAGACGAGTGGGACAGAAGATTCAAAGAGTTGGAAAAATCGGATTGAAATGTGGAATCTGGTAAGTAAATGAGAGTTTCACATTTTCTTGCTGCAACTACTATAATGGTTCTATATGAATCATGTAAATCTCATAATCTCAATCATGACCTCATCCAGTTTTGCATCTGATTTTTAGGGACTTGTTTGTGACCTTGTGATGTTATTGCTAAGTTACGTAGCAGCTCACACATCATCCACAACACAGAACTATCTCAACAACTTAGAAAAACATTCATGGACGCTTCTCGAGTTCAAGCAGATGACAGAAGCCATGGTACATACTATTTAGACATTCTTCGGCTCTCTAAAACAGAGAAAATAATTGGTTTATAGGTCTCTTAAGTTCCAGAAGTAATAGACCATTTTGTGCTGCTTCTTAACATAACAAGCTTGGTCTTGTTTATATCATCCAGGAGATCTAAGTATTGTGAGAGTTACCACCCAATGCAACGCTAGATAATGTACAGTAATTTGTATATACGAAAGTCCAAATTCTTGGTCATAAGAATGGTCAATGTATTATCTCTCTCTGTTTAAGAGATCTCTTCGGGAAAATGGGTAAAAAAATCCTCACCTATCCTAAAAACATGTAAAAAATCCTCAACTATTTTTTGTGGTTTTTTAAACCTTCACTTTTTCGTAATACGTAAAATAACACCTACAATAAACTCAATTTAAAATAAAATAAATTATTATACTAAGATGTAAATAAATAAAAGTAATTTGGTTTAACATTTTTTCCTAGATTTTATTTCACAATTTTTTTTTTTAATTTAAAGTTTTTGTCTTGGTGTAAAATTTTTATATGAAATCGTGATTTCAAATCGAGATCTAGTAAAACGGTTTCGTTACCATTAAAATTTTATTATGTAAACAATTTACATTTGTTGACTCGGACAATCGGTTTCATATTTAAGATAACATATCCAAACTATATCCAAAATTTATTTCGGTTCGAGTTTATATTTGATTTAATTTTGAATAAAAGTAATTATATTATGTTATATAAAATATATTTTAAATTATTTTATATATACATTTAATTGAATATGAATTTATGTTGATAAAGTTTTATTTGGTTCGATCACACAAGTTTAGAACAAATTTATGTTAATAATTTTGACCGATTTTATATCCAAAACTTGAAAAATTAGAACAAATTTGAACCCAAATAAACATAGAATGTGCTAACCTATATATTTCTATAGTTGACATAACAATTTCTAATGGCAACAAAACTGATTCCTTTTCATATCAAAAAAAAAACTCAATTTTGGAAAGAAAAATCGCAAACTCCAATTTGAAAAAAAATAAATTACAAAGTAAGTTGTTTTATTTAATTATTTTTGTTTTAATATAATAGTTTATTTGATATTTATTTGGTTTATAATATCAGGGGTTATTTTACCATTTTTTAAAAGGTAAAAGTTTAAAAACTCACAAAAATTTAGAGGATTTTTTACATGTTTTTGAAAAATGTGAAGGATTTTTTACCTATTTTTCCTATCTCTTCGCTTTCTAGAGTAAATTGATGAATTTACCCATCGTTAATTTGCAACTGAACGACGAAATTGAATTGAAACGGATTTATGGGGCCAATTTGGAAAATGTTCAAACATTGTGGGGGCGATACAGAAATAGATGACGTGGGTGCTAAAAGAAGCGTGGTATTCACAAGACCAATCTTTCTTTCGCCTCCTTCATCGTCTCCAAGTACGAACAATTCTCAGAAATATTAAAGGAAGATAATTTTCCAGAAAGCTTCAAACTTTTGCCTTCAATGGTGAAAAAACTCTAAAAGTCGTTTAATTGTGGAAAGAGATTGAGTGAGAGATTCAGAAGGATTTTAAAAGCATGTCGAGATCTCTGGTGAAACGCGTTGCTCCTTATTTGGCTGGTCGTATTAGAGAAAATCATCGATTGCTTAATTTTTCGTCCGTTTCTGCTCTTAAAGAAGCTTCTTCTTCTTCGTCTTCCCAATCTGAATCGTCTTCTCTCGATGTTGTCCATCTTAGCGACAATTGTATCCGGGTATGGAATCTGCTCGTTTTGAATTTATCTCTTGCAAATTCCGATCCCTAAGGTTTTATGAGTTTGGATTTCTGTTGGATTTTGCTCTAATTTGACGTTTTTTTCAATGGAGTTCTTAATTTTAAGAAATATTTGGTTTGTTTCGAACATCCATAGTTTACGATTTTTGCAGAAATGGAAACAATGAGAAACTTTTATACCTCTAAATTGCTTGAATTGGATATGTTGTATATCTGTTATTCTCAAAGCTTTGAAATTTCTGCTCCTTTGCAAGATTTCTATGGTTAAAAAACATTTTGAATCCTTCAACTTACCTCTTTTAGATTGTTGGAAGCAGACATTGTTTGTTGTTTTGCTCCTTCTCTTGACCTTTATGAGTGTTATCATTTTTTTCAGAGGATGAAAGAGTTACAATCTAGCGAGCCGGAGAAGAAACTGCTTCGCTTGGGTGTAGAGACGGGAGGGTGTTCTGGTTTCCAGTATGTGTTTGAGCTTGATAATAGAACCAATCCTGATGACAGGTACTTTTTGTCTACTTCAAGTATTACTCTTACCATTACTATTCTCTCCGTCAAGCTAGAAGCATCATGATTCTCTCTGTTGCAAAACTGCGTTTATTTTGTCTCAATTATAGTTGTTCTTGAACATTGCAGGGTTTTCGAGAAGAATGGTGTCAAATTGGTTGTAGATAATGTTTCATACGACTTCGTGAAAGGTGCTACGGTTGATTATGTGGAGGAACTGATCCGTGCTGCTTTTGTGGTAAAGCCCTCTTTTTTTTTAATCTTTCGGGACTTGATGGTCACCATTTTCGACACTTTCATTTTCTTCATTGCATAGATAATTTATGGAAGCATTCTTGCATGTTTTGCCTGAGCTGATAGGAGTCCATAAGCCTAAGATTCTTAATATCATTATGTACCATGTTTTCCTTGTGCGTATTATTGAAATGGAGACGAGATATTATCTTGAAACTGCATGTTTTTCAGTAGCCTTATGTAAGATTTTCATTTAATTTCTAATGCTTTGGTGTTTAGGTAGCTGAAAACCCAGCCGCAGTGGGTGGATGCAGTTGTAAAAGCTCCTTCATGGTGAAACAGTGAATCGCTGAATCTATCTTCTTTACATGGAGTAGAAACCACATTTGATCTTTTGTTTATTACATGTATAATGTCAGAAGTTTTGCTATGTATCAAAAGGCATAACTAGGGAAAGATACAAAACTCTGTAGGCTTCTAGCTCAACAAATGATTTGTTCATCCTATTTTTAAAGAATAATGGAAAGATTTACACAGTAATCTTGTATCTTCGCTTAATTTACAGAACAGTTGGTCTCTACCTGCTCTTGATCATACTTCATAGATCTCAAATCACAAGTCCAGCTGACGATAGTGAGTCCTTGTGAGTACTTAACAGAGAAGAGCGATTTAACTCCTTTAGCTTTCCCCTCTCCAACAAGAACACTCTCTGCGCCATCATCACTGTCTCCAGTCTATGTGCAATCACAATTACCTGTAAATGCAAAAATAAGAGCCATGGAACCAGGAAGTATTTTGAATAATCTCAGTGATGATTCAGTTAAAAGGTTTTTTAGAATAGAAGAACCGGTTGTGCGCTTTTACCGTATGGTCTTGCATTACACGTTCAAGAGCTTCTCTGACTAGCAATTCAGACAAACTATCCAATGCTGATGTTGCTTCATCCAAAATTAGTACGGATGAGTTCTGATAGAGCGCTCTGGCGATAGCTAGTCTGCACATTTGCCAATAATAACAAGACATTAAGCATCCTGAAGAAAATATGTGAAACTGGTTTGGATCTTCAGTGGAAGAAGAAAACAATCACTGAGTTTTAATCACTCTTCCAGACCCCACCTTTGCCTCTGGCCTCCGCTTAAGCTTGAACCCCTGGGACCAATTCCTGTGTTGTATCCCTCTGGTAGGTTTCTGATAAATTCATCAGCATTTGCAGTTTTTGCAGCAATCTCAACTCTCTTCATGTCAATTCCTGTCGTGATATCTCTGTACCCAATGTTGTCAGCAATTGTCCCTGAAAAAAGAGTCTTATATGTGGTAGAAAAAGTTAAGTAACTTCGATGAACCATTATAAAAATCTTGGGATGAATCATGAAAGGAGTAAAATTTGAGGACTGGAACTTACTGTGTCCTGCGAAACCAGACCAACATGCTTCCTCAAACTTTCCAATTTGATATCTTTGATGTCATTTTTGTCAATGAAGATAGAACCTATTCAAGGAAACATTGCGATTAGATGACAAATCGTTGGTTCTAAACATTGCGATTAGATGGATACAGCTTAAGAACTAAGACTTTCTAACCAGATGAAGGTTCATAAAGGCGGAGAAGCAGTTTGATCAGTGTAGTCTTTCCTCCTCCAGATGGCCCAACAAGAGCTACAGTCTCTCCTGCTTTAATATGAAGATTTAACCCATCCAAAACGGGAAGCATATTTTCGTCATATTTAAATGATATATCGCATAACTCAACTTCGCCAGCAACTTTTTCCAACTGAATGGCTTCAGGTCTCTCGATCACCTAATTTTCAAGAAAGGGCCAAAAGCACTTTGCATCAGATTTTGAGATAGACAGAAACAAAATCAAATCATTAGGAGTATAAACTGAAGAGAAAATCAGAGTAAAAAGATAGGGTGCAGTACCTTAGATTCCAAAGAGGTCAAATCAAACAAACGTTCTATCGCTGGCTCTCCTTGTTTCAATTCATTATAAGCTTTCCCCAGATCCTGCATGATTCTTTAGATTCAAAATCCCAATAAGACAGCTCCTTCAAGATAAAGCGGCTTAAACATATGTGTAATGAACTAGGCGAAATCAGATTTGATAATCCGAAATAATAAAGCAAAAGAAAAGAAGTAATAGTTTGCGTCTAGGAGCAAGAGATTCAATAAGTCATAAGATAAAATGCCACACTGAGAAATGTATTTACCTGGACAGGATCGATCAAGAAAGCTAATGATGCCACGAAGGACACAATTGCACTAGAGCTTAAAGAAGAGCCTGCAAGTATCACTGCTCCAACACAAAATATCGACAATGATCCGAGATACATAACTTGAACAATCTGAGGGATAAGTGACTTCATTTTCTTCTTCTTAAAACGTTCATCTAGGTCAGCACGAGCAAACCTCTGAAACCTCACACTCTCAGAGATCTCTGCGTTATTAGCCTTCACAAACAAAATTGCAGGAAGGACCTAAACATAAAAAGCTCTGTTTTAGTAACTTTCCCGTATATGAACAGGAAGAACAAAAACACCAAATGTATGTCAAAGAAGAATGGAAAAATCAGGAAAAGAAGGATACCTCATTCAAGTAGGTAGAAAGTTGAGCAGAAGCAATCTGTGCCTTTCTAGATATCTTACGAAGCCGGTCACCAAGATATGCTATAAGAAGCGCAACAGATGGGATCACCTAGAACAAAACCCAATACTAATAAGAAAAGTGTAGAGCAAACGATACAAAAACAAAGACAATTACTTTACTCACCATTGCAGAGACTAATGTCAGGGCAGGACTTGCAACAATCATATGTGCCGTCATTACAGATATCTGGATAGCACTGGGCACAACTGTCTGCCATACAAGTGTAGTGCAGAGCTTATAGTTAGCCAAAATCACCACAATCTATCCAAAAAAGTTGGAAAGAAGGAACCTTTCTCTTTGTAAACATTCATAATAAGCAAACACTCACATTAAGAAGAGCATAGATAGTGTCAGCAACTTCAGAAGCTTCAGCAGTGATCCGGTAAGCAATATCTCCTGATGAAATCCCATTCCCACCTTCAAAGAACTCTAACTCTCTCTCTAAAACCCTCCGATACGCGAAAACCCGAATCTTGTAAACCGTATTCAAAGCAGCTTCCCAAAGAAACGCTTGCTGCAGATAATAAGCAACAACCTTAGCCAAAACCAAGCCCGCCAAAACGAGACATTCGCTTTTGAGCTTCATCAAGCTTGCAGCGTTAGCGTTAAGGTTGGAGGTGAAGGAGCCAAGCCTTGGAACAATCTGAGAAAGCGAGACAACAGAGACACAGCTGCAGAGCCAGCCAAGGAGGATGGTTCTAGATTCCGATTGTAGATAGGGTTTAACATTATCGAGGGGTTTTAGTGAATTAACTGTTGTATTGGCCCGGAGACGGAGAACGGAGGTTTTACCGGAGCTCAGAGGTCTCGGAGATGGTTGAAATGTAGGTTTAGGAAAGAGAGATGAGCTCCGGCGGTGAGATAGCGGCGGTGGAGGAATGAGGAGACACGGCGGCGTCGTTATGCGGAGGAGAAATGCCATTTCTCTCTCTCTACTAAACAAATTGATTCGAACCAAATCGAATCAACTTTTAATTTTAATTTGGTGACAATTCTCCTTAACCGAATCTAAACCGAAAATTGAAGCGATTGCCTTTTTATGAGTCTAAAACCCGAGGCCTGTTAAAGGTTTATATGTCTATCTTTCATTTTGAGGAAAAGTGTCAAATGCTAAGAGTGATTTTATAAATTGGAAACTTTTGTAATTGGCATTTTATATTCTGAATCATCTTCTCCATCTCTTCGCTTACAGTGCTAATTTTTTGTTTGGATATATAAGTTATTTCGAGTCTAAACATAACTACTAATTTTGCTTTATAATTATAATTTTGAATATTACGGTTATTTCAAATTTAAATATAATTAATAGTTTAAAATATATAATTATATTTTTGATTTTTTGACCGGAACTGAACCCAACTTTTTTTTTCTCAAGATCCATGCATATTTTAACTATTTCTTTTTCTTCTCTTGTTTTGCCCAATATAGATATGGATTCAAAAATGCCTCTTACTCCTACCAATGACCAGATTTTCGTTCGAAAAGTTGTTCTTGGTATGGTTTTGATCATCTCTTTTTCTACTATCAATAGACAGATTATTGTTCGAAATGATTTTTTGAAGAGGAAGGAGAGAAAATTGTATCAATGCCTCAGATTTTTTTTATTTGAAAAAAAGTTATTTTTTTATTTGAAAAAGTTATTTTTTTCTGATAATTCGCTTATAATTTTTTTTTTGTGGAAAATACATGTTTCAACGAGATAAGGATAAATGTAACTGACATTGCTATTAATTTAATAGTATTATGAGGAGAAAATTGTCTTATTTTATTTTTAAAAAGTTAGTTTTCCAATAATTTAAAAGAATGTATATTTCGGATAATGCGAGGTTTTAAAACTTTTAAAAGAATAATAAACGTCGTATCATGCAAGGTTTTGAATTTTGGTTTTAAATCTTGACAACAATTATATCAATACGTTATAATTATTGTAGATTTTGAAATTAAAAAAAAACTAAGCAAATAATGAGTAAAACATAAGAAAAATATAAGCAAATAATAATACTAAGGTGAAAGCAAATAAAATTAATCAATGTCAGATAAAAAAGAGTATTTTAAGATTTTAAATACTAAAGATTGATTTGAGTTTGTCTTTTGAATTATAATTGAGGAGGTGATGAGTCGGAGAAGCTTTGTTTTTTTTTACTATATCAAGAGTAAGACGACAACAGTCACTTAAAGAAGTTTGGCATTGTTCTTTATCTCCAATCGATAACGCCTATTCCGGAATGTGATGTACTATACTCCTTAATTTGATTCATTATAACTAGCTCATCATTTACATTTATATATTTTAATTTGATTCATTATAATTATAGGGAAATTAAGCGAATGAGTAGAGCAGGCGTACATGTGATGTTAATTCATTATGACTGGAAATGCATGTGTGTGTGTACAACTAGTCTAATTTGTTGACACAAAATTAAAGGATAATCAGTTAACATGTTTTTTGAGAGAGATAAAACATAGTTTAAATACATAAGGAAACGAAAATAGTTAAACTAAAAATATTAAGAAAAAATTGTCAAAAAATATCTAACATACTTCCAAATATCTAATTTGTTGTAGTTAAATGTTATTTAGAAATCTTTTTAGGAAAGAAATAGAGAACATTTGTAAGTAGAAAAGAGTTATTTATGATAAAATTGATTTTAACAAAAAGTTGAATTAAAAATTTGTTGTAGTTAAATGTTATTTAGAAATCTTTTTTAGGAAAGCAATAGAGATCATTTTTAGGTTAAAAAGAGTTATTTACATACTCTTGTTTTCTGCTAAATAAACTAATTTGTTTTGCTATATTATAATTTATTTATTAACACTTATAACAATAATCTAGTAATCTACTGATCTTAAATTGCTTATCACCAAAACCTTTACCAAAATGTTTATCATTACCAAAACTGAAAAATGTGTTTAATCTCTAATCATTGCAATTTGACATGTGTCGCGAAACTAACATTGAGAAACTAAATTTTTGTTATTCCAAATAAAACTCTATCTTAGATTTTGACACGCAAAAAAAAAGTCTATAGAAGATATTTGTAATTAACTTTAGTTCCAATATTCCTAATTCTCCATTAGAATTTGTACCACTATAAATATGGAGGAAGGGTGAATTACATAAAATTCATTCCAAAAGAAAGAGAGATTAAAAGTAGATGGAGAAGTCCCCGGCGGTGGTCATGGCTGAAAAAGGAGAACATTCGGGAGCTAAGGAAGTGCTACTGCCCGATGTCAAAAAAAGAAAGAAAAGGAAGTGCTACTGCCCAAACCCAAACTCTCCATGTCGGATCTCATTTTTGTCGTGCGCGTGTACACCGTAGCAAATAGTATAATGCTTGTGTTTCATAATGAAGACCGCGAGTTTGGCTCCAATGATCGGTTCCATATAGAAGCTCCAAACTTGAGAGGTTTTGGAATGTCCAAGTCCGGTATGGATGACGTAACGATCAGATGGGAAGTCGTTTATAAGGATGATTGGGAAGACAGCCTCACAATCATGGAAGCTCCAAGGTCATTAGACACAAACTTTGGATGGTTGATCTAAGATCTTGTTGCTCCAGAAGATCTTCTCATACGTGGCCTAGCCGCCGATGTCAAGGTGAGTTTAAACGGCGACTTATTTGACAAGATCAGCCTTGAGATATTCACCGAAAGCGACGGGAGATATTTTTCCCCTGACGATACTCTTATATATCTCGAGTGTTTCTTTCCCTTAAAACTATCTATGAGTTATGTAAAGTCTATAAAAACTTCTATCTATGAGTTGTGCAAAGTCTAGAAAAACTTTAAAAAGTACAATTTGTATGCGTTTTATTTGGTTAAAAAATTGATCTCCAAATAATGTTATCTTTCTACCTAAATAATCATACGAGTTTTGACACCAAAATGATATATATTACTTAAAGGAAGTTCGAAATTAATTAAGGGAAACAAGACACTGGGAAGAAAAGGCGTTTAATAAGTTGATGCTTTATGACCAAGAAACCAATCCACCATTTTTGAAAAAATTATTAATTACTAGTTCATAAGGTCTCTCCAGTTGGTGAATTCTTCAATAATTAACTAAATACAAAAATAATCCGTTTTGAGATTAAACAAGTTGGACTGAAATAGTTCCTTTTAGTTACCAGAGCCGAAGCCACGAGGACCTGGCTTGCTTGATGCTGACTCTACAAATTTCTTCCTTGAGTCCGCCTTTCTCTTCCTCCTCGCAGTTCCAGGTGGAGCCTTAAGATACATTTACAAGATTCCATTAAAACTCTTAAGATACATTTACAAGATTCCATTAGATTTCTTTTAGATGTTAAAGGTGAAGAAGAAATAGAAGAAACCTTTTGTTCTGCTTTCAATGCGTCCTCGAGACCGCTTAATGCAGGAATTGATCCTCCTTCCATTACTCCCATCAAGTTCTTCATTTTCACTCTCATTTGGAAGATTTGTGCTACAAGTGCACTCACCTTGACAACAACAACAACAACAAAAAACCGGTATTGAGAATCTTCATTCTTCTTGTCTGAGATCTGCAGAAACTAAGCTTTGAAATCTGAGTGAGGTACCTGCTGTTCTGTCTTTCCTGAATCTTTAGCAATTCTTTTTCTTCTCTCTGGTGATTCTGCTAGTAACTCTGGTTTCTCCCTTTCCTCTGTGCAACAGATTCAAAACCAAGAATAAGACAACCAAAATCGAGTTTATGAAATGCGTTTTGTTTGTTTAATGGAATAATGGAAGAAAGGAACAGAGAAAATACCGGGTGTCATCACTTCAATCATTGCTTCCATGACTAAAAGATTCTTTTCCGCTTCTCGGATCTGTGCTGGACTCACTTTCCCCATTCCGGGAATCATTCCAAGAACTCGTGTCATCGAACCCATTTTCGCAACAGCACGAGTCTGCTTTAGGAAATCATTGAAGTCGAACTTTGCACTCATTATCTTCTTCTGTAGATCTTCAGCATCTTCTTGACGCATCTATAAAGACAGATGAAAAAGACTTCAATGGAGAGAGAGAGAGAGAGAGAGAGAGAGAGAGAGAGAGAGAGAGAGAGAGAGAGAGAGCTTACAACTTCTGTTGCCTTCTCTACAAATGAAAGCACATCTCCCATTCCTAGAATTCGTCCAGCCATTCGATCTGGATAAAAGGGTTCAAGATCCTCCATTCGCTCTCCACGTCCTACCAGTTTAATCGGTTTTCCCGATACCTATTGACACCCAATTAAGAGTCAACTATCAACATTTTAATTAAGTAACTTTCTATGAAATAATTGATCAAAGAAGAAGAACACAAACCTCCTTGACACTCAAAGCAGCACCACCTCTTGAATCACCATCTAGCTTTGTCAAAATGGCTCCTGTGATTCCTATCTCTACATTGAATGTTGTCACCAGAGCTGTCGGAAGTACAGAAGCTCATCTTAGAATATGGCTGATACAGCTACGGTTCTGAATCTAATCCATTTTCAGGATGTTTCGAATCTTCTTGACAAATGTAGAATACGAACAGCGTACCTGCAGCTTCTTGTCCAGTCATGGCATCAACAACTAGTAATACTTCTGTGGGATTCAGAAATTTCTTCACGTCTTTTAATTCGTCCATCATGCCTTTATCTATCTGTTCACAAAGAGGCAATTTCATGACTAAAGCTCTATGATACAATGACTCTCAAAGACGAAAGATTACCTGAAGCCTCCCTGCAGTATCCATAATAACTACATCGACATTATTCTTTTTAGCTTCTTTTAGACCTTGCTTAGCTATATCTGCAGGTTTTACATCAGTCCCTGCTGTATAAACCGGCACACCAACCTGACACAAAGAGGGCATCAGGGAATATTGATTTACGGAATCGAATATCATCACATGTTCACACACATGTTATCTTAAGCCGTTTCTACGAATGCACGCGATGCTTCAAAAGTAAAAAATTTAATACCTGTTCACCTAAAATAACAAGTTGATCGATGGCAGCAGGTCGGTATACATCTCCAGCAATAAGCATGCAAGACTTTCCCTGTAAAAAATTATCAATACCATAAACGTCAGTGTAATTTGACAGAGAGTAACAAACAATCCCATCAAAATCTCCACTGTATTTTCAAAAAGCATACCTGCTTCTTTAGATAACAAGCTAGTTTAGCGCAAACCGTTGTCTTTCCAACCCCTTGGAGCCCAGCCAACAATATTACTGTAGGACCTGATTTAGCAAACTGTAGCTCAGATACTTCTCCACCCATCAATTTCACTAGCTCATCATGTACAATCTGCAACATAGCCATGATAAGCCACACTTCAGTACTGTTGAAACCAAAGTGATCATCATAGAGTAAATCAACTATAAAAACCATTATGCTAACTAAAAAAATATGGGGAAGGACTAAGGAGATGAAACAGAGACAAATTGCTGATTACCTTGACCAATTGCTGATCTGGTTTGACTCCACGAATGACACCCATTCCAACGGCTTGGTCACTAACAGATTGAACAAACCTTCTAACAACTGGGAGACTCACCTGTTACAAAAAAATCGCCAAGCGACTAAATTACTTTTATACCACATTCTTCACAAGAACCTAAATGAAACAGAACAAACCACCACTCACATCTGCTTCCAGGAGAGCTCTTCTGATATCCCGCATCGGCTCAGCAATATTCTCCTTAGTCAAGACCTCTGCAAGTTCAAATAACGTAACTAAGCTTAAAGCTAAGCCGTGCTCATCCTTTTTGCATCTTCTAATGGCAATACTACACTACCCTTAACTACAAAATGGTTTCTTCATTCAATAAATCAATAACGCTATGTCTCTCTAATTCATGCCTCCTTCCAAGCTTGTCTTTGACCCTTCGATAATCACAAGAGATTCCTAATTTGAGCTCAAGGGCAAAAATAAAAAAAAAAAAAAAAATCGAACCTTCGCCTTTGAGTTTGCTCCAAGCAGCTTCGAGCCCACCAGTCAACTGACCAAACATCTCGGCTCTCACTTGGCTCCTTCTGCATCTTCCAAGGCCAACAACTGTATTCGATCTCACCCAACTCCATATCTCTTGCTACTCAACACAGAACATCACAAAGAACACTAAATAGCCAAAAAAAAATCTTACAAAAACCCAAACTGAGATGAAAACGAAAACGAAAAGTAGCAAAATTTGAAGCCAAACCGTGGAGAGATTCCTAGAGGATAGAGAAGCTGAATTGCTGGTACCGGTGAATGCAGAACGAAACGTAGCCCTACTAAAACTTCTCCTGTTTCCGGTGCAGCTCTGAGTACAAGGAACTCTATTCACGGTGGAACATTGCAGAGCCTCCATTAGTAGTGAATAGTGATCAAAAGCTCGAAACTTTTCCGCAAAAACTTATCTTCTCTTCTTACAAAGAAACAACTTTTGGATGGTTCCATTTTTATCCCTTTCGATGACGTGGCCGAGTAACAGCCGTCGATGTTGAGCTTTCCACAAAACGCTGCGTTTTAAACTAGGTACCCCGGCCAGGCGAAGAGGAGGCGCGTCAGTTCAAACACGCGCAGCCGATGCAGAGGGCGTCTGTAACACCCGTGTTCGATGATTCGTTCGGAAAACTCGATTATTCGACAATCGTGTTCGGAAAACTCGATTATTCGATGTTTTGTTCGGAGAATGTGACATGTTCGGAGATCGTGTTAGATAAACTTGATTCTTCGACAATCATGTTCAGAAACCACGATAGGTGCGGAGATCGTGTTCGGAAAACACGAATGTCCGAGAAATGCGTTCGAGAAACGCTATCGCTCGACAATCTCGTTCGGGAAATGGGATTTTTCGGACATCGGTCCGAGAAATGCGATCGTTCGATAATCGGGTCCGAGTTTCAGATTTTGGTTCGGACATCGGTTCGATAATTAATTATCGGTTCGAGAAACTCGATGTTGGTTCGGAGAAATTGTCGAAAAATCGACTAAGGCATGATGGGCTGAAATGTCCGAGAATTGTGATGGACCGTGTCAAATTGGAATCGGCCCGTGTCGGTTTGTCGTTCGGCGTGTGCGAGTTTTTCGGGAAAATTTCTTTTTCCGATAAGGAATCGGATTAATGAGAGTTTTCGGAAATAACTCTCGATCATTAGGGTTTGGCACGGGTATAAATAGGTTATTTATGCTCGCGCAGCCTCCCTTTTACGCCGCAGCAAATTATCGAGAGAAATTGTGCGATTTGTCGAGAATTGTCGATAAAGGTGATCGATCGTTCGGAGTTATTCGACAATCTCGGTAAGGATCGAGAAACCCTTTAGTTTTCTTCGATCATAAGTGTTGTTAAGGTCTGATTCAGGGTTCGGTTTGTATAAGGTGAAGTTTGAGGAGTTGTGTTCGGGAATTGTCGAACTTGTGCGAGAATTGTCGAACGGGTGTGCGAGAAATCGATACGCGTGTTCGATCGGTTTGGAGTTGTTCGACAATTTCGGTAAGGATCGAGAAACTCTATAGTTTTCTTCGATCATTAGATGTGTTTGGATCTGATTAGATGTTGGTTTGTCGAGGGTGAAGGTTGTTGATTCGTGTGCGAGAAATCGTTCAGTTCGTTCTGAGAATTGTGCGCGTGTGCGGTAACGCGTTCGATCGGTTCGGTAATTGTCGAACGGATCGGGTAAGGGTTCGTTTAAACCTGATTGTTTTTCGACAGTTAGTGTTTGTTTGGTCTGTTTAAGGTATGTACCTGATTTGGTTCGGGTTATTGTTTGTTGTTTGTGTTTGGTTCGATGGTTAGGTTGTTTGTGTGCGGATTTTCGTATCAACGACCATACCGAGTGTGTTTGCATCGACCAACCAGTTTGCTAAGGTGAGTACGTGACCGTAGCTATTGTCTAGGGTTGTGTGTGATGGCTCATGGAGTCTTGTTTGTGTTTGGTTTGTGTATGCTTCGGTATACGGCAGATACACTTCGGTGTATAGATGTGCTTCGGCATGCGGTTCGTCCTGGAACGTATCTCGTTCTCGCAGATACACTTCGGTGTATGGTGGTGTACTTCGGTATACGGTTTGTCCTGGAACGTACTTGTTCTGGCAGATACACTTCGGTGTATGGTGGTGTACTTTGGTATACGGTTTGAGGTGATGATAGTGTGCACATGTAATCATGTTTGGTGTCTGATCAACACGGTTTGGTTGGCATATGCTAACGGTTTGTTAAGTCTGTAATGATATTTGATGTTTGAGTTTGATAATGATGTTTGAGTTTGATAATGGTGATATGATATGATAATGGTTTGAGGTGTGTATGCGAATATGACTTGTGAAATATTGCATGTAATTTTGGATGATAAGCTGGTGAGACGGGACGACCGTTCTCACTAAGCGAATTCGTTTGCTTATGCCCCCTTTCATGGTGGCAGGTAACACAAGTGGCTACGGAGCACGCGAGGCAAGGCTGGAAGTGAAGTGGTGGATTTAGGAATGGGGTTCATAAATCTATCATCTCGTTTGTCGTTTGGTTTGGTTTGATGCATTGTTTAAGTTTGGTTATGAACTCGTTTGTTTAGATGTTTAGCGAACCCTTGTTATGGATTAACCTCGTTTGAAGTTTGAATAAGATTATGCATTTTCTTATGGAGTGGTTTGTTGGTTAATCAAGTATGCACATGTATGTTAGAACCTCGTTTAGGTTGTTAGTCTTCCGCTGAATTATAATGAAAATTCGAAAATGAGTAGAATTGGTGAAGAATGTTCGAATAAATGCATGTTAGGTTCGGACTTTCTTGGTAAGCGTTTGCTAATACCGCAACTCGGGTAATGTTTTCCGGGTTGGGGTGTTACAAGTTGGTATCAGAGCGCGGTTCATTCTAGGATGATTTGCATGTGCATAAATGGGTATTGGGGTTAGATAAATCCATCCTTCCAGCAAGGTCTCGCGGTAAGTCTTATGTTTGTAGGTGTGTTGCTAAGTTAGTTCATCACTAACTTAGTATATCATCTTGATTCGTTTGTAGATAGCCAGGGATAATGGCAGAAACACTAGGAGTGCAGCAGCAGCAGCTCGTGTTAGTGATACCGAGAGCAGTGTGGCTCGGAGTTCTGAACATGTGGATGATCGACGGGGTGACGATCACAATGGTGACGCGGGTAACGCGGGTGTGAATGCAGCCCAAGGACAGGCTGCAGCTGATGGTCCGACTCGGGAGGAGTTCGGACAGGTGTTGGGTACCTTGGCACAGATTCTGGCAAGGTTGCCAAATGTGGTACCAGCGCCCGTACCACCACCCGTACCAGCGCCCGTACCAGTAGGTGTGGTACTACCAGCGGACGTGGTACAACCGGCAGCGGCTGTTGAGGCTGTCAGGGTGATTCCATCGTACCTATCGATGATGGAGCACATGGTGAGGCTGGGAACCAAGAAGTTTGATGGTGGTTCTGATCCGGTTGAGGCCGATGAGTGGATGTCAAGGGTGGAGAGGAACTTTGTATCCATCCGTTGTCCGGGAGATTACAAGAAGGACATTGCTATTCACTTCTTGGGTGAGAAGGCATATGATTGGTGGAGGAGTGTGTCGGACAGGATGGCTAATCCTGATTGCTCGTGGGAGGTGTTCGGAAAGGAGTTCCGAGCTAAGTATTTTCCGCCGGAAGCAGCTGATCGTTTGGAGACCGAGTTCTTGGAGCTGAAACAGGGCTCTATGACCATCCGTGAGCTCGAGGTGGAGTTCAACAGGTTGTTGAAATATGGTGGTCAGCACATGGAGAGCGAGGAAGCTCAAATCCGTAAGTTCCTGAGAGCTATTCGGATAGATCTCCGCAACCGTGTGCGGATGATCAACTTCGCTACTCTCACCGAGTTAGTGGAGAAAGCAGCATCCTTGGAGTACGGGTTGAAGGAGGAAGCAAGGCAGCTGGGTGGTGTGAAGCTCGCGGTTCAATCCGTACCGCAAGCTAGAGGTGGAAACATTTCCGGGGTTAAGCGGGAATGGGATAACCACAAGAGTGGGGGTAAGGTGATCTCTACTCGGAGTGCATGTCAGTATTGTGGTAAGGTGCATCCAGGTTCGGGTCGGATGGCATCTGGTGGATGTTTCCGTTGTGGCAGCACAGAACATAGGCTCAGCGAGTGCACGGCTCAGAGGGTGTGCTACAATTGTGGGGAACCGGGGCATATCAGACCTAATTGCCCGAAGTTGGTACAACTGAGTGGGAGTGAGCCACCAGCAAAGAGGTAAGCGGTTGGGACAGCCGTAACACCAAGAGTCTACTCGATTTCGGAAGATGCGATCGAACCGAGTTCTTCGCGTCCGATTTCTGGTTAGTAATTTATCTTTATCGATAAATTGTTTGAGTTTGTGTTTGCGTTTGTTGTTTGAGTGTGTTGCTTGCTTGTTGCTTGTTGTGTTTGTGTTGTGTACAATCGTTAGATCGGTTTCTTCGCATTCATTAGGAATGTGTAGGGACCGTTTGCATGGGCGGATTAGCAACGCATGTGTTGTTCGAATTGGGAGCGACACATTGTTTTGTTAATCCGGAGTTAGTGGGAAAAGGTGGTTCTTGAAGGAACCAGGTTAGCAGTTTGTGTTGGTCCAGGCAGCAGGAGGTCAGGTGTGGATGACCAAGGGAATGGTTATGATTGTCTCGGTGATGATCGATGGAAACTATATGCCGGTAGACTTGAAGATTTGCTAAGGGCAGCGATCCTAGATTGGGGTGGTGATTGGGTAAATCACTTGCCGTTAGCTGAGTTTGCATATAACAACAGTTACCACGCTAGTATCGGCATGTCACCGTGCGAAGCTTTGTATGGTAGGCCGTATCGTAGACCCCTTTGTTGGACACAAGTGGGGGAGAGAAGTATCTTTGGAAGGAACTTCGTAGATGACATGAATGAGAGAAAGGTTCTCTAAGTGGTTTGAGAAACAAGAGATGGAAGCACCCAAGAAAAAGGGTAGAAGTTGAGCCGATTCGAGGACGAATCGGTGCTAAGTGGAGGAAAATTGTAACACCCGTGTTCGATGATTCGTTCGGAAAACACGGCGTGTTCGACAATCGTGTTCGAAAAACTCGATTATTCGACAATCGTGTTCGGAAAACTCGATTATTCGACAATCGTGTTCGAAAAACTCGATTATTTGATGTTTTGTTCGGAGAATGCGACATGTTCGGAGATCGTGTTAGATAAACTTGATTCTTCGACAATCATGTTCAGAAACCACGATAGGTGCGGAGATCGTGTTCGGAAAACACGAATGTCCGAGAAATGCGTTCGAGAAACGCTATCGCTCGACAATCTCGTTCGAGAAATGGGATTGTTCGGACATCGGTCCGAGAAATGCGATCGTTCGATAATCGGGTCCGAGTTTCAGATTTTCGTTCGGACATCAGTTCAATAATTAATTATCGGTTCGAGAAACTCGATGTTGGTTCGAAGAAATTGTCGAAAAATCGACTAAGGCATGATGGGCTGAAATGTCCGAGAATTGTGATGGACCGTGTCAAATTGGAATCGGCCCGTGTCGGTTTGTCGTTCGGCGTGTGCGAGTTTTTCGGGAAAATTTCCTTTTCCGATAAGGAATCAGATTAATGAGAGTTTTCGGAAATAACTCTCGATCATTAGGGTTTGGCACGGGTATAAATAGGTTATTTATGCTCGCGCAGCCTCCCTTTTACGCCGCAGCAAATTACCGAGAGCAATTGTGCGATTTGTCGAGAATTGTCGATAAAGGTGATCGATCGTTCGGAGTTATTCGACAATCTCGGTAAGGATCGAGAAACTCTTTAGTTTTCTTCGATCATAAGTGTTGTTAAGGTCTGATTCAGGGTTCGGTTTGTATAAGGTGAAGTTTGAGCAATTGTGTTCGGGAATTGTCGAACGTGTGCGAGAATTGTCAAACGGGTGTGCAAGAAATCGGTACGCGTGTTCGATCGGTTCGGAGTTGTTCGACAATTTCGGTAAGGATCGAGAAACTCTATAGTTTTCTTCGATCATTAGATGTGTTTGGATCTGATTAGATGTTGGTGTGTCAAGGGTGAAGGTTGTTGATTCGTGTGCGAGAAATCGTTCAGTTTGTTTGGAGAATTGTGCGCGTGTGCGGTAACGCGTTCGATCGGTTCGGTAATTGTCGAACGGATCGGGTAAGGGTTCGTTTAAACCTGATTGTTTTTCGACAGTTAGTGTTTGTTTGGTCTGTTTAACGTCTGTACCTGATTTGGTTCGGGTTATTGTTTGTTGTTTGTGTTTGGTTCGATGGTTAGGTTGTTTGTGTGCGGATTTTCGTATCAGCGACCATACCGAGTGTGTTTGCATCGACCAACCAGTTTGCTAAGGTGAGTACGTGACCGTAGCTATTGTCTAGGGTTGTGTGTGATGGCTCATGGAGTCTTGTTTGTGTTTGGTTTGTGTATGCTTCGGTATACGGCAGATACACTTCGGTGTATAGGTGTGCTTCGGCATGCGGTTTGTAGGGGACCGATCGATCCAAGTAGGATCGATCGATCCAAATTGCCAGTTTTGTTGCTGTTTCTGCGGTTGTGAGTGGATCGATCGATCCAAGCCTTGGATCGATCGATCCGTGCTTGTGGTTAGGCTGGATCGATCGATCCTGTTGATTGCTTGTTTTGAATTTTTGTTGCGTTGTGCGTTGTGAGCGGTTTATCGTCTTAGTCGCTTGTGTGTATAGCTCGTAGATGGGAGGACCGCCTCACTAAGTATTTGTGATAATACTTACGCATCTCTGTGTGTTCTTTGAGTTGCAGGTAAAGATAAGGTGTGATCGTGGAATCGGGCGAAGAAAAGGGGATGATTAGGACTCGGTTGTTGTTGTATGTTGTTTTGTTGTGTGTTGAACTTAATGGAATTGTGGTTTGAGTTCTGTTTGTTTGACGGTTTGTTAAGTTTAATAAAATCCAAGTTTTATTGTTGTTAATCCGTTTCACTATTATGTATGGGCGTAATAGTAGTTTAAAAAAAAAAAAAACGGGTGTGGTCGTCTCACGGTTCGTCCTGGAACGTATCTTGTTCTGGCAGATACACTTCGGTGTATGGTGGTGTACTTCGGTATACGGTTTGTCTTGGAACGTACTTGTTCTGGCAGATACACTTCGGTGTATGGTGGTGTACTTCGGTATACGGTTTGAGGTGATGATAGTGTGCACACGTAATCATGTTTGGTGTCTGATCAACACGGTTTGGTTGGCATATGCTAACGGTTTGTTAAGTCTGTAATGATGTTTGATGTTTGAGTTTGATAATGATGTTTGAGTTTGATAATGGTGATATGATATGATAATGGTTTGAGGTGTGTATGCGAATATAACTTGTGAAATATTGCATGTAATTTTGGATGATAAGCTGGTGAGACGGGACGACCGTTCTCACTAAGCGAATTCGTTTGCTTATGCCCCCTTTCATGGTGGCAGGTAACACAAGTGGCTAAGGAGCACGCGAGGCAAGGCTGGAAGTGAAGTGGTGGATTTAGGAATGGAGTTCATAAATCTATCATCTCGTTTGTCGTTTGATTTGGTTTGATGCATTGTTTAAGTTTGGTTATGAACTCGTTTGTTTAGATGTTTAGCGAACCCTTGTTATGGATTAACCTCGTTTGAAGTTTGAATAAGATTATGCATTTTCTTATGGAGTGGTTTGTTGGTTAATCAAGTATGCACATGTATGTTAGAACCTCGCTTAGGTTGTTAGTCTTCCGCTGAATTATAATCAAAATTCGAAAATGAGTAGAATTGGTGAATAATGTTCGAATAAATGCATGTTAGGTTCGGACTTTCTTGGTAAGCGTTTGCTAATACCGCAACTCGGGTAATGTTTTCCGGGTTGGGGTGTTACAGCGTCTCTCTCTCTCTATTTTTTTCTCCTTAGAAGGCGCGGCTCAGATCTTGACAAGTGTACGGCTAAGATCTTCACGGCAGTGTAGCAAACTTAACGGTTTAATTTAATGCAATGTATCAAAGACAGCAACGGTTGAGTATACAATTATCAGAAAGAAAACATTTCAAATTAAGAAACTTGTCTGATAAATATAAGTAAGAATGAAAAACAATTTGAATTTGTGGAATCTTTAATGATTAGTGACTGAGTCGGATGATTGTATCTAAAATCCGGTTAATTTTCACCTCGTATTGTAAATTTATTATCTAAGTTTCCATTATTTAAAATTTTAAAAGCTTAAAAGATCAAATTCAACTTTATAACAAAAACTTGAATAAAAGTTGTAAAAAATATAAAATTCGTAAAAACTTGAATAAAATTGTAAAAAAACCTTTAAAATCCGTGAGAAAAACAAAAAAAAAACCTTTAAAATATACTAGGGTGAAACCTGCGCTACGCTGCAGGATTATTTTAAAAACTTTTTTTTGTAAATCTTTTTTTGTTTGTATTATAGGCAAATTATCGTGAAGTCATTGTAAATAATGGTAAAAAAATTATCTTCAAATCGTTCTGGAGTTGAGTGTGAAAAAATATCGAGATTATGATATGTTTTTTAGTTAGATTAAAGTTCGCAAAATTGCGTTGATGGAGATTACGACATTGTATGCGACGGATGTTTCATCTATAAGAAATGTTTTTGCTTTATCGACTATATGCACTATGTTGAACTTTTTTTCTTTTCTTTTTAGACACAATTTTTAAAAAACAAAAACACATTATGTAGACCCATTAAAATCATGTTTTAAATTTATACGAAACTATATTTCTTTGATAACTTATTTAATAAAGTTATTTGAAGTTATGTTCATGGAAAAAACTTTGTAATTGGCTTTTAAAATGAAAAAAGATAAACAGTTAATGAAAGATGTTAATATAACTTAATTTTTTTATTTTATTTTATTTTAAGAGAAAAATAATAAGTCTAACATTTTAATGACATCTGAAAAATAATAAGCTCACTTCTTCTCAAACAATAAACTCAAGATAATGAGTAGGCCTGAGAAAGAACTGGGATCCGAAAATCTGAACCGAACCAATCCATAAAAACGATTCGAAGCGGGACCAGGTATTAGCTAGTTACTCTATTAGGTCCTATATTGTAGTACCCGTGGATATAGGGTAAAACTCGATCCAAATCTGATATCGAAACAGGTAACCCGATTACCAGAAATTATATATACTTATACATAGGAAAGCTTTAATTACATCTAATATTCGAGTTAAATACACTTAAATCCAAATATTTGAGAGTAATTATCCAAAATTAAATGCACTTATACCCGAATACTTAAGACTAATTAAATATATTCATACGCGATACATGAGATACTTCTAAGTTTTAAGGATATTTGAAAATTTCTGGTTATTCGGATAAAATTTTAGAATTTACGGTAAAATTTTTAGGTATCTGGGTATTTGTGTAAAATACTTAAATCCGAAGAGTATCCAATTTTTGGGTATTTAGCAGTTCTGAAAAAATTAAACTCGAGCCGATACGAACCCGACTGGATCCGAGCCAAAACCGAAACCAAACCGATATTTTAAATTTTATCCTACTGGATCATAAACTCCTCTACCGAAAGAACCGAATCCGATCGGGTTTTATCAGAACCCGATCGAATTTTATCCCAAACCGTTATTTTAAATTTATCATTTTGGATCCTAAACTTGTATGCGAAAAGATCCGAACTCGTTCCGCGTATCCGATTATCTAGTCATAATAATGAGATAAAATTTTAAAGGAAAAAGATGACGTGGAAGAGAGGAAAATTATTATTGGCTTAAACATGTTGAGTTGTATTAATTAAAATGTTCTCATTGGTTAACCTTTTTAAATGAGGTGTCACCTCCACAACATCTTAAAAAGGTGAGGTGTCAAGTTCTGGAGAGATTCAATGACTTTTATTGTATTGATTAATGATTAATTTCTAAATTAAACAAAAAAGGCTGAAAATTGACCTGGCCATGGCTAGCCATTGTTTGATGGGCTGAAATTATTTTTGTTGGGCTTTTGTAGGGTGAGATTTGGTCCCGAAGAAACAGAGATCTTATCATCACAGGCAAACAAATTAAGAAGACGTGATGCTTGTGTGTGTGTGTGTGATCTCACTCGTCTTCTTCGTAAGGTATAACAACTTTTTAAGTGAGCAGAGAGCCGTTGTATGAGTCTTTTTTTGGCTAGACAACGAATCACGCTTTAACTTCTGGAATGGTTCTTTCTAAACAAAGGGAGAAGAAAGAATCAGAGCATCATCCATCATCTCTGGTCTTGTCTGGTTGGTGAAGATTTGGCGAAGAGTAACGGCAAAACAAGAACAAATCAAAGTGAGAGAGCCAAAGATTAGGGTAGAGAGGCAAACGAAGCAGACAGAAATCGAAGAAGAGAATTGAAAAAATCAGAGAAATTGCGTCTTTAACTCGAGGAGATAGGAGACGCGGGAGACCAGGTATTTATAAACTCATTTGTTTGGGACTCAAGTTTCCTTTTTTCCTTTTCACTTAGGGTTTGTTAAAGTCCAGAGCAAAGCACCAACCTTAGGTTCGGTGATAATCTAGCCGTTATACACGGTTCGGGTTAAAAACTTTCCATTTTTCAGTTGATATGTTACTACTAATTTTTATTTTACTTACTGATTTTTTTCCTTCCTTTTTTTTTTGACCCTTTGCTTTAGAATCTGCATTTGTAGCAAAAGCTATGCTTATAATCTCCTAATTATCTATCTTTCTATCTATTACCAAAGAGCAAGATAAATGTTCTTCGTTAAGATTTTGATTTATTTGGCAATTATTATACCATTGCTTCTCCTTATCTAACCTTGTGATCTGTCTCCTTTGTATTTTTGGATCCTGTTATTGAATGCTCCTAGTTTCGATTTGCTACTTCTTCTTTTATTTCCACCCCTGAAACTTGTTCAAGAGATACTAGTTCATTAAGAAGTTGATTAGACTTGGTGGATGTATGTTTTGTCTCTTTTCTACTGTTATTCCTAGACTAAGTGGCTTATGGTTTACTGTTCTATATACTTGAATTGCAGGTGACATCAGGTGAAACCTTCAAGACGAGGGCTAAGAAGATCAGAACCAAAGTAACCTCTGTGATGAAGAAGACTCCATTTGAGCTGACAAGAAGAAGATCCAAACCATGAAACTTAACACTTTGATCAGACCCGATAGCACCAATAAGGCTTGTGTGAGGTTGACGCTGAATTATGATGGGTTGGATGCTACAAACAAGATTGGAATCATGTAAAAGGTTCATGTTTCTTCCTTTGAAAAAGGTTCATGTTTCTTCCTTTGACATCCCAACTTGTTAGAACAATCTTTTTCAGCTTATGTAATCAGTAATATTTAGAACAAATCCGATGCTTACAAATATAGAATCAATGGCTCCTATATGGATTTGAAACTGTGCTTCTAAACAACATTGTATTGTCTTCTTGTGGTGTGTAGGCATCCCTTAGTAAACTATGTACCAGAGAATGGGGAAGAAGAGTCACTGTCTCTTGCTCTGGGTACAACAATCCTTATCTTTCATCTATTGGAAATTGTTAATGTCCTTCATTTACTGCTAAATTCTTATTTTCAATTACTGCTCTAAGCCAAACATTGTCACAGCTTTCAGGTGATTTTGATGAGGAATCCATGTTATCTTCAGCTTGATCTAGTTTTTGTAGTTGGAAAATTGCCAAAGTTGGTAAACTAAGAGTCTAGGACTAGCCAAACTTCAGTTTCTGTTATCGAGGTCAGATCAAATGTCAAGTCCAGCGCAGCTGTATGTCTCAAAAAGATAAAGAACTGGACTATAAAGACCCAGACAAGGTACAAACAAGCTATATTTGCCTTAATCTCTAAAATTTTATATGTGCTTGTTACTGCATTTTGAAAAGTCATTTACTTTGAGGTAGTTTAGTTACATGAATGTGTCTGTTGTTTGATTCTTTCTGGTGCCAATTTATTTCTAACCCCTTGGCTATGTCATTAGAAAGATCTGCAGGTTATAGGAATCTTGAACATATAGCAGTCATAATTATTAACATTTTTTCATGGTTTGAACAAAATGAATCACATTGATAAAGATGCTTCCAAATTCCATAAGAACAGAAATGAACATAAAGCAAGACACCAAACACCAAAAAATAGCCCTCTTCATAAGCATATCTATAAAGAACATGAGATATGAAACCCAAAAACAAAACAAAGAGAAAAACAAAGAAAGTGACATGAATATTCAAGATTTAACAATTATGTTGATATGTGGTCAGAGACGACTTCTTTGCACTGTTGATCTTACTATTTTCACAGACAAAAGAAGACCAGAGAGAGACTTTATCCCCATCTTTCTTGCAATTATCAAACCAAGAATCCAACCCTACACGTTGCCTCGGTGTGCTCAGTGATCTCATCTTTTCCCTTGCAGACTCTGTCACACTCATGTAAGGCTGGAAACCATTGGAGCTTTGAAACCAGCTCTCGTCCTCCAATAGACTCTGCTCCAGACGACTGAAAGATCTCCTTGGGAAGGAAAATGGAGAGTCTTGTCCATCACCAGAGTCTTGTCTCTGCAAAGTTCTAAGCTTCACTTTTGTAGGGACAAGCATTTCACTTGGAATGAGAAATGAGTTTATGGATTTTGCAGACTTGGATTCACCCCAATGTTCCAATCGACAACTTCGCATGCCCATATCTTTAGTGTACAGTGACTCCATAAGCATATGAGGACTTCTTCTCTCCTGCAAAACAATTCCTTGAGACCTCAACCCGAAACTGACCGGCTATATAAAGATCTTGAGAGAGAATTTACCCGATGGGAGCGGGAGTATTTCAACATACGGTCACGCTTGATCACACCTTCTTGCTTCCTCAACCATATGGCTTTAATGTCTTCCTTTGTGAGAGCACTACTGTCCCAACCATTGCACTCAACCTTCGGGTTACAGATCAAATGTTTTGATACCTTAAGTTCTTCTTTGATCTCAGATTTGGTCTTGGACCAATGCTTTCTCTCTGTGTTTCTCTTGATGATGCTTGATGTTGAAGCTTTGTTGGAGAGTGAAGACTTCAGTAAAGCAGAAACCTTTCGCCTAACAGCTCGACCACGCACAATTGCTTGAAGCCTTACAAGTGCCTTCAACGCCCGCAACGCTTTCCTGGCCTGTTTTGTAATCAGTCACAAGATCAAACACTGCAGGCAAATAACTTCAAACAGAAGCAAAATATTATATTCAAATCTCAAAGTAGAGTGTCTGACCAGATAAGCCCTGAAGGCACTCTGAATCTTGATAGCAGCCAAATTGGGATCACGCTTCTTGACAAAATGTTGTGATGTGAAGGCGTTTCCCGCCATCCGGACAACCTCAGCAGCTGCCTTAGCGGCTGCAACCGCCGCCTCAGCTGCTGCAGCCGTGGCAATGGCTACATTCATGGCATGCTTTCTCTGATCCTGTGTTGCTTCGTTCAAAGTCCTTGTCTCTTGCCCACAAGTTGCAATCTGCTGTCTCAGCTTCAGCCTTCTAAACACCCATCTCAATCTCCTTGGCTTCTACAAAAATAAATCAGTTTATAGATACAGAAACATAAACAATAGAGTGGTAGCAAGAGAAAGGAACAAAACCTTCTCTGCTTTTGCTTTTGCCTCGCAGATGAATAGTCTTTTCATCCAACCAAACCACGACCTTCTCTTCGCCATCAGATGGAGTTCTCTGGTAACAAATTATAAAGCATCTTATTGATTTGATCAAGAAGACATAACAAGAAACTAAAGAAGACGCATTAGAGATCATAAAGAGAGAATCAAAAGGTATCCATGATCGTTACATATAATTCAAACCATTTTACCCGTATGTGTATATCACATCAATAGAACAAACAATGATGTAACTAACAACACATTGTCTAATAGATATGGAAGAATCTTACTTTACCTGTGAACACAAACCAAATGATCTGGTGGATCAAATGTGAAATCCGATTTTGTGGAAGAAAGAAATGTAGTGATGATGTGGAGATTCAGATACTTGTGAAGAGATGATTTCAAGTGATGTCTAAATATAGGATCCTCACTCTCACCTTTTCCAACTGTCACTTTCACTATCTATGATTACTGACTTGTTCAAACCCCTAACTCTCCTTTTTTTCTTTTGCTTCTTAACCAATCACTTAAATTTGGCCCACCCTAATTTTATCATTTTTATCCCTTAAATTTATAAATTCATACCTTCTTTTCTTTCTTTGCTACTTTTGGCTTGTGATAAAAGAACATGTGGCTTGTCAACGTATCTAATATCTATGCCTACAAAAATATAAGAAAGTATGTTAAAGTAGATCATAGATATTTTAATGTAGCCATTATATCGCTTGAAACATATATACACTGGACTCGTGAAATATCATAGCTTTGAGAGAAAAGAAAATTATGACAACAATGAGTGATAGTACAGTTTAATCATTAATAGATAAAGAAAATTATATATATATATATATATATATAACAAATTTGTACTTAGGGGTATATTGAAGATTTTAAATGAAGAAGTATTTTGGGTTTCATTTTCTTGTACTTAGGGGTATATTAGTGAATGTTGACAATGCTAAAATATACTAGTCACTAATTGATATCATTTTTGGACGACTAAATGTTTATATCTACTAAAATGACAGTATACGAAATAATAGTAACAGTTTTTAGTAACCAAACAATATTATAGAAACTGAATTTCAACACCCAAACTTGGCAAAAACTCAAAACATGTATGAATATCTATTACTTTAAAATTCCATAATAATTAGCTCAATTTATCACAGATTCACAAATCTCGTCATCGGATGAATATCAATTAAAATTAGTTGATGGTGGTCCATAGAGACCAAAATTCGTTGTTGAGTAGATCATTACAACTTTAGCTATCATGTCATTGAAACAATGATGAGCCATGTGAGCCATATATGATATGAACATAGAGCGACCTATAGGTTCGGTTTAGCCTTTTAAATAATGCATTTGAGTTTCTCAACACAGTAAAAGATCCTTTTGAGTTGTTATACAGTCCCACCACTCTTTTAACACTCTTTTTGATATCAAATCCAATATTATTTGTTTTCATCCATTAATTTCTAATGAAGTACTGAATAATAAAATTTTGAGAAATCACAGAAACTGTCTCAAATATTACATAATTTATATCGTATTGAACCTATTTTAAATGTATTAATGATCATAAATTTTAAAATGTAGTTTTTATGTGAAGTCAGAATTATTGGTGCATATATTATTCAAATCAATATTATCATTCATAATGTCTTTTCCAAAAGAGGAAAAGGTTGCAAGCAAAAGGAAAATAGAAAAAAATCAATGTACCAATAATGAGATCATAAAGTATTATCTGTACCTAAGATTACATAGAGAGAAGCTATGATCTGTTTCTTAGATCACCACATGACTTTATAAATATTATAGTTATTCTTTTTAAATTGAAAAAAACACACATTCGTCATTACATTTCAAAGAATGTGGACATTCTCCACAACCTACTCCTCATCATCCAAGTGACCCATTAATCCAACTTATAATATTGAAAGTACTTGGATCAACCTGGAACTTGAGAACTAAGTATACAAGTGATATCGATTATTGGTGTAAATAAATTGATTTAGAATTTGTTAGATCGAATCTCTCTGTTCTATGTGAAAATTACCATCAATCACTAGCTAAAACCTGAGTCAATCACATAACGCAAATCCAAAAGGAAACCGCAAACGGCAGAGTTCAATGACCTTTAATGACAACCATGAGATATATATCAAAACCATGAGAGGTTCATCACTGGTCAAACCAAAAACTTCAGCCCCAAAACATAAACGATAGTTCAATGGCCTACACACAAACTTATTAATAGCATAAACTACTTAGTTACTTCCTGCGGAAGAGGCGTTGCATTCAGGAGTGTCGATCATCATGACACTGTTTTCAAACAGAGGAGAAGAAGGCCAGGTTCGTCGAAAGTAAGGCACGACTTTGCAGAAATCCCAAACGAATGTCGATTTTCGTCCTTGGTACTGAACTACTTTGACCCTCTGAGTCTCTGTGTCATAGATGAAGATTTGTGTTTCACATCTGATGTAAACCGAGTCTGACTTCTGATTGAGGAACGCAAGCAGCTGCGTTTCTTTAGTCCGAGTGCTGAATCGTGTAGCTTCTACTGGGTTCTTCCTCCACATCGCCTTGAAATTCAGCTTAAACAGGATGTTCCACTGAAGCTCATTGTTTACCTTTTCAAGCTTCCATACCTCCATTACCGACTTATTGCTCCATCCGTATTGTAAAAACCCATCAGCGGTTTCGCCCAGAACCTGTTCATCATAGTCATATGTTTTCGGAAGCTTTATCACATCGATCCGTTTCTCCTCACTGTTTGAGTCATAGATGACAACTTTACCTCCTGTGGCATGCCAATAAACAACACCTTTGATCACTCTCCCTGGAGTCCACGAACTGAGAGATATAGGCTCAGTACAAGTAAGCTCTGAGTAGCTCCACGTAGTAGTTTTCGAGGAAAAAGTCTCCACCTTCACCTTTGTACTGTGAGCAGTAAAGCCACAACACTCTGCCCGGATCACCTTGTAGCTAAACCCTTTATCAGGACAATCCTCAGTGATCAAAGACATACAAAGTTCTGTGAAATGAACTCTGGGACGTGGAAGTTGCTGCTGCTTCTGTGTAGTCGGATCCCACAAGTAGTAAGCTTTTGGATGGCGGCCACAAAGAAGAAGACCGTTTGAAGAGTCGATGTAGTATCCAAGCTTTTTCAGAATACCAGAGGATTCAATTTCATCACCAATACTGCTTGTCGAGAGCAAAGGAAGCGATGGCTCAGCGCGAGGGCGACGAACTCCATCTACACGTCTTCCAAGGTACATTGAGCTGCAGACGAAGAATCCAATGAGTTGAAAGCTCGGTTTCCACTTGGTTAAGTAGATGTGACGGAAGAAAGGGCTGGCTATAATCTGAAGCCATCTCTTGGACACCAAGATCAGCTTGTAGATTGTTTCTGGTGGAAGCAGGAGAAGAATCTCACACATGGCATCATTATTGTTAAGAACCTCATGAGAGCTCAAATCAGACCACATCCCCAAGCTGGTTTTTAACCTGGCAGAACAAGACATTGCAGACACTGTTTCTTTGATCATCAGTAAGAGAATCCAATACACAATCAAAACAAACACACAGAGATCAAAAGAAAAGTAAAAGACACCACAAGCTACAAAGAAACTCAAATCAATTTTCAAGAATCCTGGAGAAAACAATCCCCAAAAAAACTAGTGGATTTCTACAGATCACAATGTAACGGCTCAGGAGAAAGCTCAATAACCTAAAATCCCCAAAGAGAATCTAACAATACGCATCAAAAATTGTAAAAGATGTTATTTTGGTTATACCCACGCGGAACAAGAAGAAAAAGTCGGAGAATTTCGCAGAGATTTCTGAAACCCTAAGCCACAAAGTTAGGTTTTTTAAGATCAGGAACAATTGCAGAGCGAGAATCGACACTTAGATAGAAACAAAGACTTGGCATTACGTCAAGAAATCGAAAGATACAAAAGCTAAAAGGGAGGGAGAGAGAGAAAGACCTTGTGACGACGAACGCTGAACAGCGGACAAAGGATGCTAAGCGTTTCTTCGCAGGACAAATGTATAAATGCTAAAAAAATATGAGCAACTATATAAAGCTACCCGGACTGGACCCGGACCCGGACCCGAACACATCACCTTCTCTTAACCGGATTTAGTTTGCGATTGAACCGGATTCTGTTTGTAGGAAATTAATCAATTATACTACAATAAATTTGAACCGGTCGGTCAGATTTGTGTTATTAGTCGGTAACTTATTTGCCTCTCTCAGGTTTCATCGCACGGACAATATTTGTGGGATAAAATTATACGGTGAAGATTATAAAATAATGGGGCCTAAAATTGTGTGACGAATAATATTTGGTTTTGAGACTTTTTTTGGCTTTTCCTAGTTTTGACTTTTAAGATATTTTTACTCCAAAGACACATAGATTATTAAATAACTGTAAGAGAATATATATATACAAATAATAAAACTGAGGAGATACTAAAAAAAAACATGCTCCTAATTAAGAAGCCCTATTACACTTGATCTGTGAAAGAATCTGATTGTTCAAGAACTTAGACATGAATCTATAAGCCTTCTGAGTCAAGTGCACTCCGTCCCAACTTATGAACTTGTCTGGATTCGGACACACAGGCACTCCCGCTGCTCCGCAAGGCCTCTTTCCGTCGTAGTTGTAAGCTCCACCGATTCCGCAACACGATTTCAAAGCTACACTCTTGTCGAATCCGGCACTGCGTAGAACGGATTGAAACGCGTTGTAGTAATCTCCGTAGACTATAACAACATGGGGAAACTCTTTTCTCAAAGAAGCTATAGCCTCTTGGAGTTGGTTATTGTGATCCATTGCGAATTCGTTGAGATGCTTCAAGCAACCTTTATCGTCGTAAGCTTTTGGATCTTTCATGGGAAAAGACGTCAAGTATATCGGAAAACATCCCACCGGAAAGTTTCCCGGGACGACCACGTTAACCGCACCGGTTCTGATCACCTCTCTAGCCGCGGCTGCGATGGCTCCAACAACATGAGGGATGTAGGTTCTGATCTCTTCCATGGTTTTGCCTTGGAAGAAACCGTAGTTGTAGTCGTTGCCTCCGATCTCACCGACCATGAAAAGCGACTGCTTCAAGCAATCCGAAGAAGGGCCTTGACACGTGGTACGTAGATGAGACTTGAACCAAGCAAGCTGAGTGGAGAGAGGAGTGTTTGTAGCCGGAACGTGGAGGTTTCTTGCGGTGAAGAAGGAGCTGTTTAGTGCTGTACTTCCGGAAAAGGCGAAGTTAACACCGTTCTTGAAAGACAACGACCTTGTGTTCCCGTTGAGGTAAGGGTTTAGTAGTGGGAGACCAAGCCTGCGTGCCAAGTAATCGATCATCAGCCGTCCGTTGGAGCAACGACCGGTGGCTCGATGGAAGTATGTTTGACCGTATGGGAAACTAGCAGCGTGAGATCTAGCTCCAACAGGGCCGTTACGGATTAAGTTTCCGGTGTCGGCGATGGAGTCACCGAATTGGTAGATAGAGTTGATCGGACATTGATCCGATGCATGAACAAGGGGCACGAAGAGTAGAAGCACAAGAAGCGATAATGCTTTGGTCGTAGACATTGTTAGAGAAGGATGAGAGATTTGTGTTTTTTTTTTTTTGGGTTTTAGACAAGACAAGGCTAGGATGAGAAATTTGTTGCTTATGTGTATATATAGAGATTCTAGAGTAGAGAGTTTTAGGCACACGTTTTTGTTTCCTTTTTTTTTTAGTCGGCTTTAGATTTTCCATTATTCTCCGGTCCAATTTTCATAATCTTTAGTTAGATTTTCCTTTTTTTGATGTCGAATGTCCTAATCTTTTAGTTATAGTCTGTGAATTAGATATATTTAAATTGATGATAACTAAACTATAGATGATCGAATGAGATTTGGGAAAATCTAAAAAAAAAAAAAAAAAACTTTTGAATAGCACACACTTTATTAAATTCAATTACATGCGGATATAGTTTAGCCTTCTTGAAAAAATTATGGAAACTGATTAATGAACAATCCTAGAAATTGAAAGAGTATCCAAATTTCAAAATAAAGTTAGTGTGGCAATTGAATTTTGACCGACTAGATTTACTTATGTTAATCAAATTCGTGAAAGAGTGAGAGAAAACAATTTAATAAGGCCACACCACGTAGGCTCTTTCCAGAAACATTAATTAGAAACAAAATTTATATTTTTATTCGTTATAAAAAAAAATTATTATAATTTAGAATCAACTAGAATCAGGCAAAACGAGGCAACGCATCCATAATTCCGTTTCAGAAAAAAAAGGAAAAAAATCTCCAAAAAAAATTAAAACGATTTCTTTAATTCTCATTTTAACCTGAAAAAAAATAAAAATAAAGAATGAAAAAGGAAACTTCTTGAGAAGGCGAAGGTTTTGTTCGTTCATCATGTACAACAAATAATCAAAGTTGGGATTTTTGTTTTCGCCCTTCTTCTTAGAAAATCCTCTGTTTCGATGCGATAAAGCTCAAAAGAAACATCTTTCTCTCCTGGAATTTTCTCTCTCATTCTCGTCGAAATTTAGGGGTTTTGTTCATTAAATCTTCCTGATTTGGAAGGTCTTTCATTGTCTTCTTCTGGGTTCATTCTTTCAAATATTCTCAATCTTTGTCGGGTCATTATGAGTAATTGGAGAAGACAAAAACCCAGAAACAATTATAATTATAATCATCAACGAGGGACGCCGATGACGCAATCTTCATCAAAGCCGCCTCTTTGTATGATCTCTGTTTTTTTTTTTTCCTTCATTTTTAATTTCTTGGACTATTGATTCTGTTAATCTTTGGTGGATTTTGAATTCTTTGATGGGTCTCTCATAGCAGAAACTGTGTTTTCCTCGGATTCTGTATCTGGCTGTACTGTTGTGTTCTTGATTAGGGTTTGTGTTTGTTCATTAATGTCGGTTCTAAGCTCTTTTATGTTACTTTAGGTTAGTGGATTTAGAGAATCCGTAATACTAATTGACTTAATCTTTGTTAGGTTTGTGAGGTTTTTTTCTTAGTCTTACTTCTAATTCCTAATTCCTGCATGTACAGTGGGAAGGGATAAACAAGTTACATACATGAACAAATCAATGGTTGTTTAATCAAACTTTGATTACACCAATCAATTTGGTTTGGACATTGATTTGATTCTTAATCCTCAGTCTCTGAACCTGTTTATTGTTTGTACCTTTTTCTTGATCTGTAAGTTAGTTATTCTTTACTTGAATTCAGCATGTGATAATAGTTTTTAACTCTCAGATACTTATGTTTCTACAGCTAATTGCAAAGTCTCTGTTCCGGCGTGGGAGAAGGATTTCTGTGCTGTGATTGGCTCCGTTCCATGGTGGAAAGTTGTAGAGGCAAAGCGGTTTATGCACATATACGATAGAGTGGTCCAATGGGATGACTCGGCGGGGGAAGACGCTTTCAAGAACGCTAAATCCCGGTTCTGGGCAGAGATAAATGGATTTACTTGTGACTTATCTTTGCCTGATCCTGATGTCTACATTGATGATGTTGATTGGGATGCTGAAGTTGACACCGAGCTGATTCTTGACCTTGAACGTGGTCCAGACCCGATAACAGAAGGAGCGGAGCATGTTGTGATTCTTGATGCTTTGGTTTTATCTGGACAGTATAGCGGACTAGGTTGGGGAACGGGTTGGGGAGACGCTGAAGGGATTAACGAGGAGAATGTTGGAACAGGTAAACCAGAAAACTCATGGGATGACCAGAAATGTGATGGATGGAATGAAGATTCTTGGGGAAGAAAGGAGAAAACTGAATCTTGGGATCATAACAAGAACAACAACAACACTGATTCTTGGGATCATAACAGCAACAACAACATCAAAGCCGAATCTTGGGATCATAAGAACTGCAACAACAACAGCTTCAACCGTAAGAAGGTTGAGAATTGGAACAGTAGGGATCAAGGAAGAGAGAGCAGAGGGTGGAGAAAGAGAGGAGAAGTGCGACAAGGAGGAGATCGAGTGGAGGACTGTCGATGGAGGAATGGAAGAGGGAGAAGCAGAGGCGGCTTTCAACAACATTCGAATGGTTGGGGTTGGACTGAATCCTTCTGAAGCAGACAGACAGAGTGTCTCTGTTGATAAACATTTTTGAGGAAAGAGCTATAGTATTAGGTTAACTATATAGTGTTAGTGTGTGGTGTGTGGGTGTGTAGGAGTTAAGAATCATATTGATGGCTCAAAATTATTTTTGTCTAAACGTTTCTGAGGATTTTATCAATGATATGCGTATATATAAGTTTCTGGATTATTTTGGAGTTTCATTTAGAATCTTAATATTGAGATTTAAAATTTACAACTTGTTAATAATAGGGTTCAATACTTGTATATATACAAAACGCTTGGAGGGTGGTGATCGGGAAAATGTACGAGTCTCTTCATGCCTCTGGGTCGAGAGTTTCATTTTTCGTCATCTTCTTGAACCTTTGGAAGGAAAGAGAAGGTTCTGAAGTTTTCTCCAAAGAATATCTCTGGTACATTTCAGGAGATCTTGAAGAAATTGTCCTGAAACACAATTGGATCAACAAATTTTTACTACCAAGAACGACAAATCCAAAATCTAAATCACAAGTACCTCTTTTAAAAAAATAAAAACATCAATACTCCTCCAAAATTCGACTACAACATAAGATAATTATGATTTAACATTTGTTTTGCTTAATTTAATAAAAGAGACGAATTAAGCTTAAAACACCCAATATGTGATCATTAAACAGTATGACGGATCCGTGAAAAATAATTAAAAATTTAGCTCACCGAAGCAAAAATTTGACTAAAAACAAGAAGAAATTTGTGGAGACATAGGCATAGATACGCACGTGTACTTGTGAAAGATATAGAGTCTTGTGAAGATGTCGTCCACCATTAGAGCGAAGATGGTAGCTGAGAAGATCAATATTGTGGGTTAAAGAACACAAAATAATTGTTCTTTGTTTCTCTCTTACCCCATATAGAAAGTGCAAGTGTTTTTGTTTTTGTTTGGTGCAAGAGAGTGTAAGTCTATGATGTGGAGATATAAATAGGGGCAATATTCGATATGGGTGACCTGAAGAGACAAGTAGGGTATATAGTATATACATTGTTGTGCTAATAAGTAATAACAATTGCTTCTCTTGTCCAAAAATAATAATGAAGCTATTATGCTAATGGATAATTAGAAAGTGATATTAAAGTGTACTAAAATGGTTTATATTTTAGTATTATTTAATTTTTTAGCTTTATTGTATTTTTGTCAGTTATATCTTTTATGCTTTAAATTTGGGTGGTAAAATCGTTTCTTTGATTTCTTAGTTTTTTTAATTAAGAGAGCTAGCTCTGTCTTTTCTTTTGTTAAATGTTTTACCTCTCTTTAAGTACGAACACTTAATCCTCTAATCCTCCTTTTTCACCAACTTCTATACGCTACCAGCTTCCAAATGAGTAAATCGAATGCGACGAGAAACTTGATAATGTATAGTGGTTGCCAATAAAAGGACCATCAAATAATATCCAAGTAGCTGAGTGCTAGGCTATGATTAGCCACTTTGAAAGATATGAAATTATATTTTATTATTTTTATGAAAGTTGTAAATTCAAGTTTTTATTCATAAAGTTGGAAACGAGACATTGGGAATTGGACTGGATGATATGCATGAACATGAGCTAAAAAAGCAATTGTGGAGTCTCTTCAACTTGAGCCACTTATTGAATGATGATTCCATTTTTCTTTCTCTCATTGGTTTTAATTCGTTCCACTTATATCACCAGCTAATGGTCTCAACGTAATTGTCACATTATGATTATTAGTATGATTTATAAAATTATTTGATGTATAATTGCTACTTTCTATGGTCCGTCCCACTTTTATCATCCATTAATTTTTTGGACGAAAACTGCGATAGTAGTGTATGATGACCACAATAATCATTATTTGATCAAAATAATACTTAAAAACGTTTTGCTACAAGCAGAGCAAGAAAACAGAGCAAAACAGAGAACATCTCAAGTCCGCCAATGCCCAATGGTAAATCTTAAAACATACAGAATGGTTTTAACTCTTGACAAAATGAAAACTTTCTACAAATGCAGCAACTAACACCAGAGTTCTCTACATTGAAAGCTTCCAGCCTTAGCCCCATCATCACACATAACGATTACTCTTTAGACCAGCCAAGACCCGGTCTTTGAACCTCCGGTTGCGCTTCTTCATAATCGCGTGCAGAGCGGATTGATTCCTCAAAGTCAGTCGAGTCACTCGCCACGGGAAGGAAGCTTCCAATGTCGTCCTTAGCACCAAACCCTCCAGCTCTTAGCACATCTTCTGCTGATATAGAAGCTTCCATGTTCACTTCGCCACGAGGCTGATCTCTACCATCTTGACTCATGTCATTCTGATTAGTAACACCGTGACTTTGCCTCTCTTCGGTCTTTGATCCTCCCGGAGATATTACTTTCACTTTACCTGCACCTATCTCGGAATGATTAGACTCTGAAAATTCGAACAAAACCGGCCACATACGTTTACTAGTAACTTGCTAGTTGTTCACGAACAAAGCTACGCTGTGTAAAATGTATAATCCGAGGCTACGAGAAATCGTAACTTATTGACTAGTCTAACATATACGTGGAACTATAAGGACTTGTTAAGACAGATCATAACCCAAATAAAACATATTCATCTACAAAGAAAGCAATGTCATGTAATCTAAAATTAGAAGCTAAGCGAGATCGGTAACTAACTTGTCATGTATACATATCATAACAAGTCTTTCTTCCTTCAGCTAGGTATTACAAACAAACATGAGTAAAACAAAAATCGAAGAAGAGACTGGAGTTGTACCATTTGAGACATCTGACGCTACTTGCTCCATTTAGTAAGTGAATTTGATTCTCTGAGAATCTGGGAGCTATCACGAAAAAGTAAAAACATGAGTTTACAAAGTATACACATACAGAGATTAGGAGTACATGATTAGTTCGATACTATGCCCCCCAAATCTATTTTCCATTAGTTCGAACTCTGAATATTTCGAAATTGAGAACGTTCATCCAATCACGAGATCGAGATCAATTTGGGTTATCCTCAATCGCAGACCATAGTCAGAACTAAGAAGATAAAATAAAAATCAAGCAAAGAGTGTAAAGATCTCGCTTACCCTAGGAGAGAAGAAGAGCAAAGATGTTTCTTTTTTTGGGAAAGTTTTAGCATTTTTTTTTTTTTTGGGATGAAGAGACTTTGTGTTGTGATGTGGCGTCTCCGTAGCCATTACAGTTACACGTGTTCCCAGTACAGGCGTTTAGTCTTGATGACGTAGTTTCCAACTTCGTGAAACTCAAAACGGATAATCTTCTAATTATTATCTAATAAATCCAAAATCCCCAATTTAGAAAATCTTATGATTTTAATCTTTAAACTAAAACATGTAATATCTTTAGCAAATAATTCAACGTACGTCTTGGTAAAAAATTGCAGAGTAACTTATCTTTCTTTCTTTTTTTTTTTCTTTTTTTTGTGTTAGGAAATTTCTTATAAAAAAAAAAGAATAAAAACCCTAATTATTTATTTGTAATTTGTATCGCAAAAGCCCTAATTATTTAAAAGATTCAGATCGAAAGTCGCTTATTGGAAACTTCAGCCAGAAAAAACAAAAAAAGATAATACATTATAGAAACTTGTTGACATAAGGAATATACATTGGAAATTTCTAGGTTACTTGCTCAACAAATCTACACTCGAAACTTTTAGTCGACAAGAAAACATTGGAGATATCTCAAGACATCGTCAACTAACAGAGATTTCCAGTTGCTTGAATCTGCCATTGCGAATACGACTTTATCAAGAACCTCCTCTTTAAAACTTGGCTTGACGTCGCCCACTAGGCTGCTGCCGTCGCAGTAGCGGTTTGTTGTCGCCGGAAGTTCATTGGTGAACCATCCAATCTTAGAATCTAGTGACTTTATAACAGTATCCGATATTAGGAAGATTCTTTCATAATTCCTTAATACGACGTTCCACGACATGCTCACGTCTTTCATATCAGCGGTGAATCCCGAGTCGCTGACGTCAGCTTCGATTTGGAACCGCTCGTTCGAGCCAAACACAAGATCCTTCCCCTGCTTCACAACCACTGCTTCCATTGATCCAGCTGACACGTGGACGATGAAAACGAGATCGGAGAGTGAGATCTTGGGCTCCGCGGGTTGGTTGTTGCGGCGGCGTTTTGCGGCAGATTCAGCTTCAGAGATTAGGCGCTTGTACGATAACCAGGCCGGCTTAGTTTCCTCCTTGGTGATGGCTTTACAGAATATAGAGTGACGTGTGGCTGGTAGAGACTTCCATAGATCTTCCGAGGAGAAGCACTTCGACCACGTGGTGGAGACGCAAGATGCTACGGCTAGAGTCTCAGGCTTCATGTAAGGCCCAACAAGGCAGATAACCTCCCAAGATGGTGGAGACGGCTCGGTATGTTCGTGCTCGTCGTCTTCTTTGTGCATAGCTATGAGTACGACTTTCTCTTCAGTGATCTCACCGTTGCGTTTGCGTTTCAGAGGGTTTTGTTTCACGGCGGCGAGGGAGGACACAAGGGACACGTTTGTGGACATGTGGAAGTTGTCTAATTGTCTACTTCACTTGTTTTTTAAGTTTGGAACTGAGCATCTAGCTATTTATAGCGGTATTAGATGTTAATTACCAATTTCAAATCCAATTAGGAAACGCGTTAGAACAATGAGTGAGTTATGTGATATAGATTAAAAAAAAATGCAATTTATAATTTGGTCAATTTCATTGGTGGATTCTTAATAAAATCAATAAAATCCAAAACTACAAATATTGAGAGAATTTTTTTTCTTTCTTACAATCATTTTTATGCCAAGTTTTAACTTTTTAAGAAAGTCGAGAGCTTTTGTTAATTGCAATTTGCGAAAAACAAATATTGTAAACAAAGGTAGGAATATCATGAGAGGAACAAAGTAATTAAAAAAAATAAAAAAATGTTAACGGTTATACATTCACCTAGCAAAAGAGAGAACCAAAATTGCACACAATCAGGAAAAATAAAATTGAATTCATTGATCATAACAACACAAATGACAACTATCTCAGCTGTATAATATCACAGTATGATTCACTAAATCGACTAAAGTATACACTGTTGTTTTATTTCTTGTATATCAATCAAGAGAATGAGTATATACGAAACTCCAAAATTAAGAAAAACAAACTAAATGAGGTAAAAAGAGAAACTTGATGGTGGATAGGGTTCGTGTTCATCAAGCTACTGAAAATCTTCTTTCGAGCCATTCTTATTTGAGAAGATAATGCTGAAAATATCTCAGCATACTGCTAGAAGAAAGCGACTTGTAATTGTTGTCAATGTTTACCACTGAGAAACCAATCTTCTCAAGAAGATGCCCATTGAAATGTGGCTTCACGTAACACATTAGTAGGTTAGGTTGCATGATATTCGTATTGGCTTTGAGTGCATAATACTCATATTCGGTTCGGGTTATTTCGTATTAAAAATTCCAGACCGTTCAAGTTATTTTAAAATCCAGTTTAGATTAGAGTTAATAACTATATGTTTTATGTTTATTAGTTATAAAAAGGTTCGAGAACTCTGTAATTGAATCCATTTCAATCAAAATAATTAATGAATGCAAGAACAAAAGATAAGAAACACGAGATGATTTGCAAGAGCAAATAAAGTCTTTAGTTATCTTCCAGTTCCTTGATTAGTCTTTCAGATCTTGTTCTTCATGGTTCTTTGTTTTCTGATGCTGCAAAGCTGTATAAAGTTATCATCAAACAATGGAGAAACTAAGTAAAGAGTATAGTATTATGATGCTTTGTTTACCTTATGAACTGAAAACTGTGTAATAATAAGACATATTGTTTGTCTCAGTTCCCTGTAGCCGAAAGTGTCTCAAACGCTTGCACCAATAACTGAACTTTAAGTTTCCGAGCTGGTGTTAGCTTCGAAACCACTCCTTGAAGCGCGTTATCGACCATCCATTCGTCGCCGTTTTTCTTGTTTTGAGTTTCTTGATGCCTTAGACTCACCTTTTCTGCTTCAACTTCAGGGGTCGGAGGCAAGAACTGAGGCTTTCTTGGGTTGAATTTCCTTACATTCTCTAAGGCTTTGACGAATCTCCTAAGCAAAATCGCTCTTTTGAGGTTGCTCCATCGGTCAATCCGCACTTTTGAGACCTGTAACAATTCACTCTTCTGTCTTGTTTCTCCTTGGATGAGGTTCTGATCTCGACTCTCTTCAAGAGAGATTCCATCTATGACTTCTCCTAATAGCTCCACTGCTTCGGTTTGGTAAAGTTCCATCTTTTCACCATCCACACTTGTGTCTTCTTTCGGTTCTTCTTCTTCTTCTTCTTGTTCTTTTTTAATTGTTTCTTCAGGCAATGTTTGGTTTTTCTCGTTGTCTTCCATCTGTTTGCATAATAACCGCCACAAGCTCGAGCACTGTTGTTTCTCCTCAAGATCATTGGCTACACCATAAAGCTTTGTACTCTCTTTGAGATCCTCTTGTAGATTTCTCAATCTTCCTCTAATGATCTCAGCATTAGCTTCATTTTCACTATGGACCGCCATAGAAGAAATGCTGGATTGACGAGAGATGTTCCTGGACGTTGCGGCTGACCCAGGGGTTGAACCATTCCCCATATCTTGTAAGCTTATAGTGTCGAAAGCTTGTGCAAGAAGAGAGACTTTTCTTTTCTGAGACGGTGCTAATGTCGATATGGCTTGTCGTAGAGCATAATCGAGCATCCATTCCTCTGAATTCCTCTTCCCTCCAATTGTCTGATGCCTCAAACGGATCTTTTCTGTTTCTGGATCGGGTTCCCAAGGCAAAACCCGAGGTGTCTTGGGGCTGAGTCTTGTTAGGCTTCCTAAATCGCTAACAAATCGCTTTAGAAGAATGACTTTCTTCACATTGTTCCATCCCTTCACTCTTTTCTCATTAGACTTTGGTTTGAAGGTGCCCACCCTAGCTGAAGAATCAGGCTCTTCACTAACTTGCGAGTTTCTTTCGGATAGTTCTTGATCCGTAGTTATATCACCGTCCATAGATTGATCATCAGATGAGTTATCCGGGATTTCAGATAGAATCTTCTCAAGCGCTTCTCTAACAAGTGTAACTGTTCCGCTTCTTCTCGCATCAATCTGAGGACCACCAGCCTCATCATCACATTCATCTTCAACTGAAGCCACTGATTCACCATTTGCAGAATCAGTTCCTTCTTTCTCTGTTACCATGTGTTTATAGATGAGCTTCCACATTCTCGAATCTTTCTCTTTCTCAATCACGATTCGCTGTTTAACATTTCTGATAGGAGGCAAATTTCTGGATTCCTTCGGCGTAGAATCAACATCCTCTTCTCCTTTCAAGTCTTTTTGATGTACCTGAAATCTTGCAAAGACATTTTTAATCTTCTGCTCATCTTTGTTGACTTCACAATCAGCCTCTAGGTTTGGTTTTACTTCTTCGCCAGTTTCACCATTGTTCCGAGGGGTACCGCTGGTCTTGGTTTGTTTAGGAGTATCATGGCCATCAAGAACTGTATCAAAGGCCTGCACAAGGAGTTCTACCTTCTTTCTCTGTATAGGAGCCAATCTTGATATAGCTTGTCTCAGAGCATAATCCAGCATCAGTTCCTCTCCATCTGTTCTTCTTCCCTCCATTATTGACCGGGGTCTCAGGAATACATTTTCTGCCTGAAATGCAGATTCAACAGGTAGATTCCGCAGCTTTCTCGGATTAAGAACCTGTACTTTCTCCAAGCTTTTCACAAATCTTTTCAAAAGTATAACCTTTCTCAGGCTGTTCCAGCTCCTCTTGGTCTCTCCTTGATGTTCTTTCTCCTCTTTAAGAGAGTTAGATGATTCCGAAGCAATCTCTTCGTCGGACGATGAGTCAGGTATCTCTGAGAGAATCGTTTCAAATGCTAGCTGAATCGATTTAACAGCTGCAGCATTAGCATCTTCAATACCTGTTATCTGATCAGTTCCATAGGACCACTTGTGTTCTTGCTCAGTTTCATCACGATTTCCCTCGCTGTTGTCTCTCATGACCATGTGCTTCTGTATAAGGTTCCTCCATGTAGAAAGATTTTGCTTTTCAGAATCTCCTTTCTTCTCTTCTTCTTCTTCTATCAATGAACCCGAAAGCGACCCATCTACTTCTTCCTCCACAGCAAGATAATTACATATACTTGTATCTGCTACTGATTCCAAAGCTTCATCAGATTTCATATCAATAGATAGAGAGGATGATGCTTCACAAGTTAAGTTTGTTTCTTCAAGATCCTTTGCTGGTAAAACTTCTAGTATATCAGTAGTGTCTTTATTGTCTCTCAAGATCGTTTGCGTTTGCGAGTTCACTATTTTGTTCTCTTCTCTTGTGGGACTTCCAAGATCATCGTGATCTCTAGAACCACCATCCATTGGCATTAAACTTTCAAAAGCTTTAACAAGATGTTTCACTTTCCTTTTCTGCGACGGAACAAGTGTCGAAATGACTTGCCTAAGTGCATGATCAAGCATCCATTCTTCTGCATTCTTCCTCTCCCCAACCAACTCTCTTCTCAACCGCATTATTGTTTCTCTCTCTTCACCATCAGACAACTTACGCTTCTCTCTTCGATCCAACGACTTGAGAAACCTCTTGAGAAGAATTACCCTTTTCAAGTAACTCCACTTCTTGGGAGCTCTCTGATGATCAGATTCTTCTCCCATATGAATAGTAGAAACAATCACAGACAAATGGTTGCCCCTTCCTTCAATAGGCTGCATATCCGAGCTAGATGAATCACTCGAATCAGCTCCTACATCATCTTCTTTTGGCAATCCACCCTCTAAAGGTTCATCTTTTGTAATAGAAATATCACCGAACGAGTCATCATCGGTGATTTCCGCAAGTATCTCATCAAAGGCTTGCTTAACGAGCGTTACAGTTTCATTCCATACATCTACGGTTTTCTTTACATCCTCTTCTCTCATTTCTCCAAAGGAACCTTCTCTGCAAACCTCCTCATTATCTCCCACAGTTTCTTCACTCTTTGTTCCCTCGACCCTCCCATCATCATGATCGAGACCCCCAGTTTGCTCATATATACCGTGCCATTGTGCGGCATTTTTCTTCAAATCTTTGTCATCTGAATCATCCATAATCTCTGGTTTAGATTCCTGAACCCATTGTTTATTAGCTGATGCAACAGTCTCCATTGAATCCATTCCTCCTTTCCCATTATTCTCAACATCTACCATTACTGTCTCACTAGATCTTCCAATCAATTCGGAATCGTTTCCACCATTATCCGAGCTGGAAACCTCTTCTTCAAACACCTCTTGATCAGAATATCCATCTGCATTATCATCCACCTCCTTTGATCCTTGATCAGTCACAATCCGACCGCCTAAAGGCCCTCTCTTTCTGCTCAAAGTCCGCTTCAATAACACCAAACGCCGGTTCACACTCTTCTGCCTCTTCAAAAACTTCCTCCTCATCGACACAAACCGCTTCAAAGACGGAACACTAACATTGCTATCCGCAGCGTGGCTATGACGCCTACCGTGCAGAGAACAATACCTATAAGTGCAAACATCATTACTCTTCTTAGAAGAAGAACCTTTCATAGCTGAAGAAGATGTAGCTTTAAGCAAACCATTGTATCTCAAGCTTGCTATTCTCTTCAACCTAGCTACTCCAAGATTCTTCTGATTATTTTCGACATTCTTAGAAGCAGAAGAACTCGTTGGTCTTAAGTAATGAGGCTGCATTAACCCAAAATCTTCCCTATCAAGATTCTTTTTCCTCAGAATATGTCTCGAATTTGAAGTTAAACGCTTCATAGATCTCATCTTCTTCAGCCTCTGTCCTCCTCCATATAATTTCCTCGTTGACTGTCTCCGAAGAACCTTCATACTTGAAATTCGTGATATACTCTTCACTTTCGCTCGTCTCTTCACCGATCTTGACCTTTCCTGAAATCAAAACTCACCAGTTTTCATTTTTTTCCCAGATCTCTGATTCTATTACATCTAACGAGCTCTTAATTCCGACAAGAACAGGAAGATAGATGAAGATGAGATTAAAAAAAAAAAAAAAAAAAAAACAGAACAGATGTGAGACTTGCCTGGTCAATCTCCTCGTTCTCATCAGATGATTTCGAGTAAGTTCTGGAACCATCAGACATCTCAGAAGAAGAGGAATCTTCCGACTCGGCAGTGTAGCCGGAGAAGATGGCCGGAATCTGATCAACTGTGAAGTCGGAACCGGAGAATCCGAAACTGGGCAATCTAGAAATCTTGATGGGTTTCTTCCACATCTTCCTCTCTCTTCTTTTATGAAGAGCTCTTCTGCTGCTTTTACTTGAGCTCTCCCATTTCTCCGAGAACATCGGATTTGACATTCTCCTGTCTCTAATCTAAAGTTTCGAGCTTTTGTGATTGACACCGCAAATCTCTCTCTCTCTGTTTATGTTTTTTTCAAAGACAGATGACCAAAATTCACGCAATTGCCATTTTTATGTTTCTCTCTGTTCGTAACAAAGATCGGAATTTTTTTATTCGTTTTGTTTTTGTTTGATTCGTGTTTGAACGAACACTCTTTGAAGATGAGAAAGTCGCCGAAATTGAATATCTATGTTTTTTTCTTGCTGAAGTTGAATTTTTCTTTTATAGCACCTTTCTGTGTGTTGTTGGATAATTATTACTATTTCGCTTTCTTTACTTTTCCTGGATACAAATTATAAATAAATAAAAAAGTGTTCATTCTAATAAAAATGTCATTTGACCTCGTTTTATTTTTATAAAATCTAAAAAAAAAAGCATAATTATTTTAGATTCAATTCCATCTTTATCAGTTTTATATAGTGTATATAATATTTTACAATGAATAAAAGTATTTTGTAACTTTTCTAAGAATTAATGTCAATTACTTAATTAAACATCTGCGTTTTTATAGACATCAGTTATTGTTGATATACAAATCTGAAAAGAAAGAGTTTACATTGATGATATAATGAGGCACAAAATATCTGTCCCAATCAATTCCATGCTTAGTATACATATTAATGCTTAGTATACATATTAATTGAGAGGTTGATAATTAATTGAACAGGGAATGTGGGTGTTAGTTAGATAATAATTCATTGTGAAAAAAAATCAGGAGATATTTCTATTAAGAGACAAAAAAAAGCCTGTCTAAGAAAAACACACACACACACACATAGTTAATAATACTTAATATTTGAGAGGATGGATACTTAAACAGTAATCACCGAGATGTGTGTATCACTTTATATAATGTTCCAAAGTCATAGATTTGACTGAATCAAGTCATCAAACCTTTTCTCATTGTCAATGTAGAAAAATCATAATCATAATTTCATGATCTAGTAAAAGCACGTCCAGAAAGGTAGTAAAAAGATCTAATAAAGTTAAAAATAAATAAGAACGCGTAAATGTGGGACCTAAACATGTGTTTTATGATGACACCTCCTATCTACCACGTGACTTCGAATCCCTCTTGATTCAATTGCATCCCAATAAATTCACAAGTTTGGCTTCTCTAGTTAAAATAAAAAGAAGAAGAGAATATAAATCTGCAAAACAAAGATTAGTTACATACCAAAAAACTTGAAGATTTACTACGAATAAGTGATATACAAATATGAATACATTAGGAAGAAAATAAAATTTGAATAATTCTAAAGTTCAGTTTAATATGAATCATCTCTTATAAATGAAAAACTTTTACACCAGTCACAAGTAGTAGCACAGTCATGAACGTTCTTCTATATGCAGTCAATCATTAAGGAAAGGCTATCCGAATATTGATTCTATAGATTAAAATTTCAGATTCCTTTTCTATGGTTTATGAATGCTTAAATTTTTAATGATTTTTTTGGTGTTATTGGTTTTACTCTTAACAAACAGCGATCAAAGTAAAATTCAAAAAAACTTATACAACATATATAGCATATCAAGAGATTCTATTACTATTCAAAAAAAAATCTCGAACTGATCGTTAAAGACAATTAACAATCTCGAATTACGCCTTCACTCTACGTGGTGGTGTAAAATCATGAGGAATAGGTGCTGGACTACCTCTTCGAATTGTTGGAGGCGGGCTCCAAGAACCATAATCCTCGTGAAAAACTTCTTCCCAAATTGTATCATCTCTCTTTACTAAATCTTGCTTCACCGGAGAAACAACTGGAAAACTATCTCTAGCCAAGGAAGCGACCACCATCACGACCAGTGCAGCAACTATACGAAGAAGCCTCACGTGGTTGATCATACGAAGCGCCATGATTCGTGATTGACTCAACTAGGGCTCTTCACCTTCTCTATAATATTTAAAATGTGTTGTAATTGAAGTAGAATATGTTCGTGTGTGCATCATAAATGGTAATAGTTGAGTGAAAGAAATGGTTTGATTCCGAGTTTTGTTTTTTCATATTAGAAAATAAAAAGTATTTATGCCTTTACTATATGAGTTGATATATATAATTACGAATAATCCGAGTTGAAAATACAACCACGGTTTTCCATATGTCGTTTATTAATATCGATATCCACACAATTATGATAATTTATCAGTGATAAAAAATCGAATGATATACATAATATAATATTATATCATTTTATTAACACTATATAATTTGAATATTAAAAAAATTGTAAAATAAAAGAATTGGTTGGATCATCCAAGTTTCGTTTAGGACTTCTCTTTTACATCAAAGGTTAGTTTTCCAAGTTTTGAAAAATTTCCAAGATTTTTGGCACAAGTTTTCACGTGTATTCTTTGTTTTTTTGTTTGGTTGTTTTGTTACTCCATCTGATATCAACAGAGGTCTAAATTTGGATTTACAATATGAGATTGCGCAGAGAGAACAATCTTTCATTACGATTAATCATATGTACAAGTACATAACTACGTAAGTTGTAAATACTATATGTGTGTTAGATCTATGTGTTTGTACGAAAAGGGAGTGTAGCAAGTATAATTAAGAACATAATGTAAACATGACATATATATTTGTTAGCGGGGTTGGGTTAAAATTTATATTTTCGAGACCTAATCCAGAAATCATTCTTTATAAAAGTCACAACCTACAATTGCTATATGACATTTATTACTATTTTCTAGAATTACAATGAAAAAAAACTACCACTAATTGTCTTTTTCGACTAGTGTAAATTTTCAACAAAACACCAACATATCTCTCTATCTTCTGTGGTGGGGCGATGTCACACACACATGTATGCTTCTCTCGATAAACTCTAAACGCGCCCCCTTTCTCTGGACGGCTAGCGAAGGTGGTGGAGCTTCTTGTCGTGATTAACCTCCAAGTGATCTTCTCTGGACGAAGTTGCTCCAAGGACGGCAACATTTTTCCTAGAGGAGTGTTTCCGTCGAAGTTTCAAGCTGGTGAAGCTAGATCCCTTTGTCTTTGGTCACGACAGAGCAGTCGTAAAGGTGAGGTGAGCTGTCTTCGTCCGCGTAAGATCTCCGGTGTGAGTAGGCCAGCGTCTTCGTTGGGAAAAGCTTCTCTGTTGTGTCCCTCAGCAAAGGTCAAGTTCGGGAATCGATTCACGGCGTTGGATTTCCGGTCGCTCGGTTTCCATCCGAATAGGGACTCGACGGATCTTGGCTTTCTTATGTTCCTGAAATGTCAATAAAAATGAAAACCTTTTGACAAAAAAAAAAGTAACAGAAGAAGATAAAGGTAAATCTTTATTTTGGAAAATAATTTACATGTTGCAAATATTCGCAAAGGTTAATAATATATCTTTTATTTTTGGGCGACGATAAAGTAAATATTTATTTTTCCGGCAAAAAAAAAAAGAAGATAAGGTAAATCTTTTTAAAAAAAAATATTTCTCAAGATAAGATAGTAGTAAATCCAGTATTGAAAAAATAATATATTTTAAAATTTTGAAAGTAACTAAGTTATCCATTTTTGTGTGTTTTTTCCTATAATTAAGTTACCTGTTTATTAAGGAGACTTTCAATTTGACCAACAATTATGTTCATAATTAATGAAAAAATATAGAAACAAATCGATGTAATTTCCATTACATTCATTGTGCAAAGGAGATCCAAAAACCCTATATAATAAGCAAGCGTGCAATCACCCAAAACAAAAACAATTGAACAAAATTGGAGAATAAAAAACAAAATGGAAAAAGTAACAAGCATTTTCGTCGTTCTTCTCCTAATTTCTTCATGTACATTTTCTAAATTTTACTCATTTCTTTTGTACTTGGTCGATCGAAAACATTCATTCTTTTTGTTTTTATTTTTTGAATAGAAGACTTTCATTCTTTTAGGTATTGCTTTATTCGTATACACCACCGTTTAACAATATATGCAGAGAAAATTCGTGAAATTATTGTGGTTCATATCTATATGAAACATATGATCTAGTTCGGTTTGGTTTAACTTGATATTTGGTTCTGGTTTACATATACATACAGGTCTGATTATGAAGTGTGAAGGTCAGTTTCAATGTAAGAGTGCTGCGGATTGTGATCCTCGTGGTTGCAGATTAGAGTCACATGTAATATGTAATGCACACCACAAATGTACATGTGCTCGTGGTTCTCTTATTGGTGGTCAATGTTCTACACGAGATGATTGTTACCTTTCTGGTTGTCCACCAAACTCTCATGTTATATGCGATAGAGATGTATGCGCTTGTATCCCCAATTGATTTAAATTATCTCTAATGATTGGATTAATTTTGATATAATGTCATATATAGGAAGAAAAATTCTATTATAATTCATCTATGTGAGATGTAACATCAATAATAAGAATAGAGTTGTTAACCATTTATATGTTTTAAAAGTCTTCGTTGCTTTTAGTTTTCAGACAAAAGTAATTTAATAAAAACATACTCTTACTTTACATATAGTTCTTTCTTTCGAATGATGGATCTTTACCAAATTATTTTGATATTTTCTCTTTTTTTGGCCATAATTTTAGATTTTTCTGGCGTTTTGAGTCTTTTCTCCAGAATTATAGTTATTTCGTAGTGACAATATCTATAATAAAATTTGTGTTGAAATAAATAAAAAGGTATTATAAATCTTCGTTTCATTTTTTGTGTGTGTTAAGTATTAAACGAATACGATAATTTTTGTTGAAAAACAAACTGTAAAATAATTTTTTTTTAGAAGAAAACATACGTAAGTAAATGATTGAAAAATACACAAAAATTTTGAGGAGACGTAAGAAATGTTTTTTTCACAATGTAAAAATAACTTATATGTAGCAAATATTCTCAAGGTTCATATAATGTAAATCTTTTAATTTAATTTGGCTAACGATAAGGTAAATCTTTATTTTACGGGCAAAAGAATAAGAAGATGTTTAACAAAAAAAAAAGAAGATAACGTAAATCTTTTTTTTTTTTTGGTCAAGATAAGGTTGAATGTAATTGAAATCGCATTAGTTTGTTTCTATATATTTTAATTAATTATGAATATAAATTTCCAAAATTAGTTTTTTTCTTTTTCAATAGTAGATTTCTTACCTTATCTTTTTTTTGTTAAACATCTTCTTAGGAATATTTTTGATTCCTGATATCTATTTTTGATTTATTATAAATATTGTAGCTGTTATTTATCAATATTGGATTAAAAAAACTACATTTATATTCATAATTAACAAAAAAAAAAGATAAGGTAATAAATCTAGTATGAGAAAAAAAATATAAAATTTAAAATATATAAACAAACTGGATATCAGGCCATCAAAAAGGAGACCCAAAACCCTCGTATAAACAAGCCTGCAATCACCCAAAACAAAAACAATTGAAGAACACTAGAGGATAAAAAACAAGATGGAAAAAGTTACAAGCATTTTCGTGGTTCTTCTCCTAATTTCTTCATGTAAGTTTGCGAAAATTAGTCATTTCCTTTGCACTTGGTCCATTGGAAACACACGATTTGTTTATCTTTTTTTTTTTTTTAATAAACCTTCATTCTTTTAGGTATTGCTTTATTCGTATACACCACCGTTTAACAATAACAATACATAGAGAAAATTCATAAAATTATTGTGGTTTATATCTACATCAACAATTGGCTTTGAAATTTGGTTATGGTGTACATATACAGATCTGATTATGAGGAGCGAATGTCAGTTTCGATGTAAGACTGATGCGGATTGTGATCCTCGTCGTTGCAGAGAAGGGTCAGGGACACATATAATATGTGACAAAAACCACAAATGTACATGTGCTCCTAATTCTCTTATTGGTGGTGAATGTTCTAGCCTCAATGACTGTGATCTTTCTGGTTGTCCATCAAATTCTCATGTTGTCTGCACTAGGGACGACTGCACTTGTGTCCCCAATTGATTAAATTGTCTCTAATGATTGGAATAATATAATGTCTTATATAGGAAATAAATTCTATTATAATTAATCTATGTGAGATGTAATATCTGTGAACATTAGTAATAATAAATTAAAAATAATATAAATTTGTTAACCGTTTAAACGTTTTGAAAGTCTTCGTTGCTTTTAATTTTCTGACAAAAGTAACTAATAAATACATACTCTTACTTTACATATTGACTATTAAAAATTATGTCACACCAAAATTTTAAGATAAATTTGTTTTAGGATAATTTCTTGTATTTGTTTAAATGTTATTTTATTATTTCCATAGACCAACCGATACTAGTTCCAGAGGCATCTTCCATGTTTTTTCTCCCATGCTTTTGCTAGTCAATAACCAACCACAGGGGTCATGCAAATACATAGACCCTTTCCCTTCTCTTTTGGATAAATGGGATGCATTCAAAAAGAAATCCAGGATGATAGCTTTCAAATAGTAAGAAACAGGGAGTGGTTTTTGTTAGTATTATAGACGGTGTCACATTCAATTTCCTCATATTATGTTTTTAATAAAAAGATATTTAATTTAATATTTGAGTAAAAAAGTATATTTTTTTTACTATTTCAAAGTAATAAAAGGTTTAAATAGGTAAAAATTCTTGGAATACTTGTTTTGCAATAAAATAAAATATTTAACATGTTTCTTTTCTCATGTAAATTATATAAAAAACGACGTTTACATTGAAATGAAGGATTAACATTTAAATTAGTTAGGACTTAAGAAATCATAACTCTTAAGACACAAAAAGCTGCTGCGGCCAAATTAAATCACGTATCAATAAACTCTTATTCTTAGATCAAACAACAACACATTTTACTAAACAAAATCATTTTAATAGACTACCACCACTTTTTTTCTTGGTTTTAAACAACATCTTTCTCATTGAAAAAAACTTTACTCTATTTTAAGTTTCTCTTAATCTAATATTGTATATGAGATATTGGTAAAACAATAATGTTATATCAAAACACAAAGGTAAAATTAAAGTAATATATTGGTAAAACTCTATGTATCCCATTTATACATTAACTTAAAGGTTCCAGCTGCATTATTATGTACATATTTCCATCTTCTTGCGCTTGCCAGAAATATACATCAGGTTTCCTACCTCCACATATATCTAGGGATGTCAAATGGGTCTGATGACTATGGGGTAGACCAGTCCAAATTATAATAATCCGGTTATGATCACGTCCAAAATCGAAGTGGTCAAGATGGACTAAAAACCAATTTAGCCCGCAAATAAATATGGTGAACTCATCTGAATATGGCCGTCCAATAATCTTTAAAAATTAGTGTTTTAATTTGGGGGAAATTTTTTTGAACATAGCCGTCATGTTTTCTCACCAAAATTACAAAATCACGTTTTCCCGCTAAATTTACAAAATCATGTTTTCGCACCAAAATAATAGAATCACGTTTTCGCGCCAAAATTACAGAATCAAATTTTTTTCTGCCAAAATCAAATTTTAGAAAACAACTTATAAAACCTTATATAACCGTTTACTATGTAAAACACTTATAAGTTGTTTAATATGAAGTTTTTTTGTGTATTTACGATTTATATTCACGTATAATATGGACTACGCAGACAGTCTAGTTGGTCATGGTCTTATTTGGGTTTGGTCCTATTTGGACATGGTCTTATTTGGGTTTGACCATCAATGTCGAGAAAACGAACATGTCCATTTGGACCTGGACAACCCATTTGACATCCCTACATATACCATGTATAAAACTTTCCTTCCCAATAAATGCGTTAAACTTTACATGATGCACATAATCAGGTCTCTGAAAAAAAAATTATAACAAAAAATATGTATTTCAAATGAGTAACTTAAATATAAAACAGAAAATATTTAGAAACATTAGGCACCAAAAGAATGTGAAAGAACTAAAAGTAAGTTTTGAAATAACCTTATTGCAGATTTTTTCGGCTTTAGAACATTTTTATTGGTGAGACTCATGATAAAATTACACCTCCATTGATGAGATACTCTATGAATCTCTCATTAATATAATACTAATATTTAGATATTATTTTAATAAATATTTTTATTTTAAATTTTATATCTCAATATTATAACTAAATAATTTAATCAAAATATGACAAAAAAATTACTAGACACTTTGTAAAAATATGACAAAAATAGACATTATTTTTTCAAAATATCAAAACTTTGACAACAAAAAAATATCTTTTAATATTTAAAATCTTAGTTTTTCTGATATTATATTATTATATTAACTTAAATAATATGAAATAACATTTTATATAAACCTTAACTAATATCAATTAAAAATAATTTTAATCTATAATTTAAACTTATATGTAATGAAATTTGATATATTGAAAATTTTATTTTATGAATTGTAAAAAATAAAAAATGAAAAATAATAACCTATAAACTATTTAATTAATATTTTAAATTAGGGGTATTTGATTTATAAATAGAATGTTAAACTAATGTCAGAGTGACATGTGTATGAGAGAGAGAGTGTTTCATGAGTCTCTCGTTTGAGAAACGTTTCTAGCAATTATCGATTAAAAATCTATTTTTATTTTTGATTTATTTTTAATAGAAAATTTTTATAGTGTCTCTTAATAGTTACAAGATGCCAGTAAATATGAATTGTTACTTTTTATACACATCAGCTAATTAATTCTAAGTTTTTAACACGTACAACTTCATTGCTACAATATCAATAGTCCGACGTCTAAAAGTTAATATCAATAAATCACTTTACCTCTTTGATTGTTTAACGAAAAAAGTATGTACCTCTTTGATAATTTAAATTATAAACATTTTAGATTACTGATATTCTAATTCTAGCACCTAAAAGGTAATTTAACATGGTTTATAATCGTTCAACGCCTAGCAACTAGCACCTAGATATACCATTTACTAGTTATGATATGAATCCCAAAGACGCTGATAATATTTACCGTTTACTGCCAATATTTGTTCTAAAACTACTTTTTAGAGGTAGGTCCAATGTGTTGTGTCCATCTTATGTTCCTAAAATGTCAATAAAAATGAAAACCTTTTGACAAAAAAAAAAGTAACATAGGAAAATAAAGGTAAATCTTTATTTTGGAAAATACTTTACATGTGGCAAATATTCGCAAATGTTAATAATAAATCTTTTATTTTTAGGCAACGATAAAGTAAATATTTATTTTTTTGGAAAAAAAATAAGAAGATAAGGTAAATATATATATTTTTTTAAATATTTCTCAAGATAAGATAGTAGTAGAACCAATATTGAGAAAATAATATATTTTGAAAATTCGAAAATAACTAAGTTATCCATTTTTGTGTGTTTTTTCCTATAATTAAGTTACCTGTTTATTAAGTAGGCTTTCAATTTGACCAACAATTATGTTCACAATTAATTAAAAAATATAGAAACAAATTGATGTAATTTCCATTACATTCATTGTGCAAAGGAGAGCTAAAAACCCTATATAATAAGCAAGCATGCAATCACCCAAAACAAAAATAATTGAACAACATTGGAGAATAAAAAACAAAATGAAAAAAGTAACAGGCATTTTCGTCGTTCTTCTCCTAATTTCTTCATGTACGTTTTCCAAATTTTAGTCATTTCTTTTGCACTTGGTCGATTGAAAACTTTCATTTTTTTATTTTTATTCTTTGAATAGAAGACTTTCATTCTTTTATGTATTGCTTTATTCGTATACACCACCGTTTAACAATATATGCAGAGAAAATTCGTGAAATTATTGTGGTTCATATCTATATGAAACATATGATCTAGTTCGGTTTGGTTTAACTTGATATTTGGTTCTGGTTTACATATACATACAGGTCTGATTATGAAGTGTGAAGGTCAATTTCAATGTAAGAGTGCTGCGGATTGTGATCCTCGTGGTTGCAGATTAGAGTCACATGTAATATGTAATGCACACCACAAATGTACATGTGCTCGTGGTTCTCTTATTGGTGGTCAATGTTCTACACTAGATGATTGTTACCTTTCTGGTTGTCCACCAAACTCTCATGTTATATGCGATAGAGATGTATGCGCTTGTATCCCCAATTGATTTAAATTGTCTCTAATGATTGGAGTAATTTTGATATCATGTCTTATATAGGAAGAAAAATTCTATTATAATTCATCTATGTGAGATGTAATATCAATAATAAGAATATAGAGTTGTTAACCATTTATATGTTTTAAAAGTCTTCGTTGCTTTTAGTTTTCAGACAAAAGTAATTTAATAAAAACATACTCTTACTTTACATATAGTTCTTTCCAATGATGGATCTTTAGTGATGATCGATCTTTACCAAAATTTTTGATATTTTCTCTTTTTTTTGCCATAATTTTGGATTTTTCTGTCGTTTTGAGTCTTTTCTCCAGAATTAGAGTTATTTTGTAGTGACAATGTCTATAATAAAATTTGTCTTTAAATAAATATAAAGGTATTATAAATCTTCGTTTCATTTTTTTTTTGTGTTAAGTGTTAAACGAATACGATAATTGTTTTTAAAAAAAATCCTAAAATAATTTTTTTGAGAAGAAGACATACGTAAGTAAATGATTGAGAAATACACGAAACTTTTGAGGAAACGCAAGAAATGTTTCTTTTTCACAATGTAAAAATAACTTACATGTAGCAAATATTCGCAAAGTTGATATAATGTACATCTTTTAATTTAATTTGGGCAACGATAAGGTAAATCTTTATTTTCCCGGCAAAAGAATAGGAAGATGTTTAACAAAAACAAAAAAATGAAGAAGATAACCTAAAATAAACATGTCCATTTGGGCTTTGACCATCAATGTCCATAAAATAAACACGTCCATTTGGAACTGGACAATTCATTTGACATTCCTACATATATCATGTATAAAACGAAAAAATATTGCAAAAACATTAGGCACCGGAAGAATGTGAAAGAACTAAAAGTAAAATTTGAAATAACCTTATTTCAAATTTGTTTTGGATTTAGAACATTTCTATATTGGTGAGACTCATAATAAATTTATACCTCCATTGATGAGATACTCTATGAATCTCTCATTAATATAATACTAATATTTTGATATTATTTTAATAAATAATTTTATATTAAATTTTATATCTCAATAATATAACAAAATAATTTAATCAAAATATGACAAAAAAAAATTTACTAGACACTTTGTAAAAATATTACAAAAATAGACATTATTTTTTCAAAATATCAAAACTTTGACAACAAAAAAATATCTTTTAATATTTAAAATCTTAGTTTTTTCTGATATTATATTATTATATTAACTTAAATAATATGAAATAACATTTTATATAAACCTTAACTAATATCAATTAAAAATAATTGTAATCTATAATTTAAAATTATATGTAATGGAGTTTTATATATAGATAATTTTATTTTATGAATTGTGAAAAAATAAAAATGAAAATAATAACCTATAAACTATTTAATTAATATTTTAAATCAAAGGTATTTGATTTATAAATAAAATATTAAACTAATATTAGAGTGACATGTGTATGAGAGAGAGAGTGAGTCTCTCGTTTGAGAAACGTTTCTAGTCATTATCGATTAAAAAAACTATTTTTTAGTTTTGATTTACTTTTAATGGAAAATTTTTATAGTGACTCTCAATAATTCCAAGAGACCAGTAAATATGAATTGTTACTTTTTAATACACATCAGCTAATTAAATCTAAATTTTTAACACGTACAACTTCATTGCTATAATATCAATAGTCCGACGTCTAAAAGTTAATATCAATCTCTTTGATTGTTTAGCGAAAAAGTACGTACCTCTTTGATAATTTAAATTATAAACATTTTAAATTATTGATATTCTAATTCTAACACCTCTTTGATAATTTAAGTTATAAACATTTTAGTTTATTGATATTCTAATTCTAGCACCTAAAAACTAATTTACCACGGTTTATAATCGTTTAACGCCTAGCAACTAGCATCTAAATATACCATTTACTACCTATGATATGAATCCCAAAGAGGCTGATAATATTTACCATTTGCTGCCAATATATGTTCTAATTGTCCTTCTAATTTCTGTGTATAAACTTTTTCTTCTTTAAATCAATTTAACATTTATACAAAAAAAAAATATATATATATATATGTTCTAAAACTAGAGCGTTTTTAAGAAGAAAAAAACAACTCAGCGTTGAAGATTAAACAGTCTGTGATTAACCTTGAAACTACATGTTGTTCAGCCTTTTGAGAAGACAACACCATGATGTTTTTGAAATCCACGTGGGAATTGCGTAAAATCTTATCCAACGACCTTACTTTTGGCTTTGTTCTTCTACTCAGTCTCTCACGTTTATTATAAAAACAAAAGAGAAAAAAGAAGCCGTCATGATCGGCCATTTCTCGGCCGAGTCTGAGTCACCACCGTTATCGATCGACCCTGTCTTATCTCGTCACGATTCCCTATGCAAAAATCATCTTTTTTTTAAAAACAAAATTCCCCCATTTATTTACCTCTCTCTCTCCTCTCTCTGATCTCTTCTTATTTCCCAAGTAAACCTCTCTGCTTCACGTCTCTTCTTTGCTTCTCGATTTTGCTCTGTGACCTACCCAAGTCCAGAATCAGGTAAATCTGGTTTCTTTCTAATTACAATTACGGGTCTTTGTGATGGAAATCTCTGGGTTTTCTCTCTCGGATTCAAATTTCTCTCCTTTGTTTCCCGGGCGCTGAGAAAAAATCCGACTTCATGATTTTGTCAAAGTCTCCTTTTTTCATCGAATTGAAACTCGAATTCAAGAAAAAGGATCATACTTTATTAAATACCAGTTTGCTTTGCTTAATTTTGCTAATTGCTTCATAGATTAGTCTAATTTGGGGGGAAATAAAAATAAGCTGACGCGGTTTCAGATTCCAAAAATAGATCGTGACTCTGTTTCTCTCTGCAGAGGTTTAATAAAGCCGTGCTTGTTCATTGAGTTCTGTTTTTCTTAACCCTTTGCAGTTAAAAATCATCTTCAAATCGATGGATATAAGTAATGAGGCCAGTGTTGATCCCTTTTCAATTGGACCTACATCTATCATGGGTCGAACCATTGCTTTCAGAGTCTTGTTCTGTAGATCAATGGCACAGCTTAGGCGTGATCTCTTTCGGTTCTTGCTGCATTGGTTCCTTAGATTTAAGCTCACCGTATCACCGTTTGTGTCGTGGTTTCATCCTCGAAACCCACAAGGGATCTTAGCAGTGGTAACAATCATTGCCTTCGTGTTGAAACGATATACGAATGTGAAAATGAAGGCGGAAATGGCTTACCGGAGGAAATTCTGGAGGAACATGATGCGGACGGCTTTGACTTATGAGGAATGGGCTCATGCTGCTAAGATGCTAGAGAAGGAGACACCAAAGATGAATGAATCTGATCTTTATGATGAAGAATTGGTTAAGAACAAGCTTCAGGAGCTTCGTCATCGTCGCCAAGAAGGTTCACTTAGAGATATCATGTTTTGTATGAGAGCTGATCTCGTGAGGAATCTTGGTAATATGTGTAATTCGGAGCTTCATAAAGGTAGACTTCAGGTTCCTAGACATATTAAAGAGTATATTGACGAGGTCTCTACTCAATTGAGAATGGTCTGTAACTCTGACTCAGAGGAGCTTTCTTTAGAAGAGAAGCTTTCCTTTATGCACGAAACACGGCATGCCTTTGGTAGAACGGCTTTGCTTCTGAGCGGTGGAGCTTCTCTTGGTGCGTTTCATGTAGGTGTGGTTAGGACTTTGGTTGAGCATAAGCTTTTACCTCGGATAATCGCTGGTTCTAGTGTTGGATCCATAATATGTGCAGTTGTGGCCTCAAGGTCTTGGCCAGAGCTACAAAGTTTCTTTGAGAATTCTTTGCATTCTTTACAGTTCTTTGATCAGCTTGGAGGCGTTTTCTCAATCGTGAAACGAGTAATGACACAAGGCGCTCTACACGATATCAGACAGTTACAGTGTATGCTTAGAAACCTCACAAGCAATCTCACATTCCAAGAAGCTTATGACATGACAGGAAGGATACTTGGGATAACCGTTTGTTCCCCAAGAAAGCATGAACCTCCTCGGTGTCTTAACTATTTGACTTCGCCTCATGTGGTTATATGGAGTGCAGTGACTGCTTCTTGTGCTTTTCCTGGCCTCTTTGAAGCTCAAGAGCTAATGGCTAAAGATCGAAGTGGAGAGATCGTACCATATCATCCACCTTTCAATTTGGATCCAGAAGTAGGCACCAAATCATCCGGACGCCGGTGGAGAGATGGTAGTTTGGAGGTTGATTTACCAATGATGCAGCTTAAGGAACTGTTCAATGTCAATCATTTTATTGTGAGCCAAGCCAATCCTCACATTGCTCCGTTACTGCGTCTAAAGGATTTGGTTCGAGCTTACGGTGGTAGATTCGCAGCTAAGGTATGTATTTCGTGTAGTTGTTTTTGTCGGTCTCTGTTTCTTTCCTCAGTTGTAACCGCGCTGCTTTTTCGCCTTTTTTAGCTTGCGCATCTAGTGGAGATGGAGGTCAAACATAGATGCAACCAGGTATTAGAGCTCGGTTTTCCGCTTGGTGGACTCGCAAAGCTGTTTGCTCAGGAGTGGGAAGGTGATGTAACAGTTGTGATGCCTGCTACTCTTGCTCAGGTTTTGATCCAACCCCGAAATCTTGAATTTTCTTTGATTGGAACCAGAGATTTTGGACTTCCTTGAGATTCTTATTGGGTTGTGGATTTTGTGTAGTACTCGAAGATTATACAAAACCCGACTCATGTTGAGCTTCAGAAAGCGGCTAACCAAGGGAGAAGATGCACTTGGGAGAAGCTTTCAGCCATAAAATCAAACTGCGGGATTGAGCTTGCGCTTGATGATTCTGTAGCTATCCTTAACCATATGCGTAGGCTCAAGAAAAGCGCCGAGAGAGCCGCCACTGCCACGTCATCGTCTCATCATGGATTAGCGTCAACCACCAGATTCAATGCTTCTAGAAGAATCCCATCTTGGAACGTCATTGCCAGAGAGAACTCTACGGGCTCACTGGATGATCTAGTAGCTGACAATAACCTCCACGCGTCTTCGGGCAGGAATTTAAGTGACAGTGAAACCGAGAGCGTGGAGTTGAGTTCTTGGACACGAACTGGTGGACCTTTGATGAGAACAGCTTCAGCTAATAAGTTCATTGATTTTGTTCAGAGTCTTGATATCGACATTGCATTGGCCAGAGGATTTAGTAGCAGTCCCAATTCTCCAGCAGTTCCTCCTAGCGGGCCGTTTAGTCCAAGCTCGAGATCCATGGCGGCTCATTCCGAGAGTGAATCTAGCAGCAATAGCAACAATCTTGGAACAAGCACTTCAAGCATAACAGTTACTGAAGGTGATCTTCTACAGCCTGAGAGAACGAGTAACGGGTTTGTGTTAAATGTTGTTAAAAGAGAGAACTTGGGAATGTCATCAATTGGGAATCAAAATACAGAGTTACCGGAGAGTGTACAGCTTGATATACCAGAGAAGGAGATGGATAACAGCTCTGTATCCGAACATGAAGTAGACGAAGATGATGATGACGACGATGAACAAGACCATAATAACGGTGCAACGATCTCGAGTCCGGTTACTGTTTCTTCAGAAGATTCCGGTTTACAAGAACCAGTGTCTGGTAGTGTGATAGATGCTTAGAATGATTGATTCAAAGTGAAGAGATTCTCAATTGAGTTTGGAGAGTTTCCAAAGGGTTTGGTGCGCCTCTTGTGTATGTTTGGCTGTTTGCATTGATTATTGTTTGAAATTTAACATATTCATTTGTGAAATTGGAATATATCTGTAAATATCAGAAAAGAAAAAAAAATTCACTTAGCTTATTCATTACAAAAATACTTATTAGAAGATTTTATAATGAAAACTGTAGTCAACTTCATGATTAGTTAAGATGTTGGTATTACATTGGATAAGTTCTTTTAATATTAAAATAAAAAAAATGATAAAAATCTTAACTAATGTGTAACACGATAAAGTGTTGAGTAACGTAAAGTCGTAGATGGGAAGTTTCCAGGAAACTGCAGAGTAACTCACACTTGTCTAAATCCTTTCCTTTTAAATCTTCTCAATAGCTCTATTCTACTCCTTCATCAAAATATTTCTATAACTCCATCATCATCATGACGTTCATCAAATTCAATCCCAAACGTTTCTTCCCATCCAAGCAACGATCCAAAGTGTCTCGATCCCAACCGTCCTCGTTAGGTTCCGCTTCCTCTTCCGGTGAAACCAAAAATCTATCCGTCACCACTTCTTCTCCGTACTTGCATGTCGAGCTTCTCAAAGCGTTCAAGCTTATTGACAAAGACAACGACGGTGCCGTCTCGAGACATGATCTGCAAGCGTTACTAAGTCAGCTCGCTCCCGATCCGCCGAATGAAGATGAGATCAACGTCATGCTTCGTGAAGTAGATCGTGACGGCCATGGTACGATTAGCCTCGAGACGCTGGCTAGTCGCGTCGTCTCCTCCGACTCCTCTGATTCGTCTCATGGATCGACGGAGCTGAAGGAGACGTTCGAGTTCTTTGATTCAGATCGTAATGGTTTGATCTCGGCGGAGGAGCTTCTCCGTGTATTCGCCGCCACGATAGGTGATGACCGGTGCACGTTAGAGGAATGCAGTCGTATGATAGCAGCCGTGGACGAAGACGGTGACGGATTCGTGAGCTTCAAAGAGTTCTCTCGAATGATGGATCTTCAGTGATGATCGATCTTACCAAAACTTTTGATCTTTTCTCTTTTATGCCCTAGTTTTGTTTTTTCTTTTTTGCCGTGTTGAGTGTTTTCTCGAGAATTAGGGTTCTTTCGTAGTTAAAATGTCTATAATATAACTTTTGTTGAGATAAATATAATGTACAAAATAAATAAAAAGTTATTTTAACTCTTCATTTTCGTTTTTCTTGTGTGTGTTTAAGTATTGAAAAACTATGTCTAAAATAATTTTTAATTTTAAGGTGGAGAATGTAAGACCATCTCCAACGCATATACTAGGGAGGGATCTTAACTTAAAAAAATAATTAAAAGAGGTTACATAGGAGAGATCCGTGTCTCTACATAAACACGGAAAACACTTCGAGACATCTTACGTGGCGTGGAGAGATTGGTCAGCGAAGAGATCCGTGTTTTTGATAAAGTTTTTATATGTATCTATCATTCGACGTATTTGTTTTCCGTTTATTATTTTCAATTTTAAGTTTGTATTTATTTATTTTTTTACGTATTGTAATATATGTTTAAAATTATGAATAATGTAATGTAATATATTTATGTCTTTTATAAAATATTCTAAAACTATAATTTATAGTTTTATTTTTTTCCATAGGCTTAATCCAATATTTGTTATTTTATAAATTTAATAGAGGGTAAAAATCTTATGGTGGTCCTTTAAATAAAATATAATTAAATTTAATATTAGTTAATTCTTAAGAGACCCTCGTTAGTATCAGAGGTTGCTCTAAATGATTGGAAAATATACAAAAAATTTGAAGAGATGACGTAAGATTTTGTTTTCTTCATACTGTAAAAATAACTTACATATAGCAGATATTCGCAAACGTTGATAATGTAAATCTTTTATTTTTGGGCTACGATAATGTAAATCTCTACTAAACCAACTGCAATTTTAAGCTAATAATATTATGAAATATGCTTAGCTTCTTCTTTTGTAAATGGGAGAACTCTTTTCGTTTTTGGGCAAACTAGAATTGATATTAGATAAAACGAGGTTACACTCCACTAAGGGGAGAAAGAGTTTGCTGCAAATAAAGCAGACTTTGCGAGTGAATCAGCTACAGCATTTGTCCAACCTAGGGACGAAGTGAAAAGAGATAGAAGACAATTCCTTGCATAGGCAAGTGATGTCGTGAATGATAGCTTTTAGCTCTTTGGAGCTAGCTTTGGAATGGAGAGTAGAGATAAGGACTTGGGAATCCGAGTGAATCTCTAAACTTGTGATGTTGGAGAACTCCTGGACTGTCTTCAAAGAAAACAGAGCACTCCGAAGAAGTGCAAGAGCCTCAGCTGTGAGCCGCCGAAGTTACAAACATGCGGGACTCTGAAAATCTGAGTGGAGCATTTCCTTGGGGGTCCATAAATACCCATTCTTGCCCACAGACCCCCGTAGTGGCACTCCATGGAGGATCTACAAAACATTTATGAGCTTCTGCATTGCTCCTTACGCACGGGAGCAGTAGGACGTGTGGTTTGTGATCTCACTTCAATTCGAGGTATATCCCAAATTTCAGAACTCATAACATGAGTAAGTCTTTTGATTTGAAACAAAGGATTTGGTTCAGTCTTTAGTAGTTTTTTATCTCCGATTTCTCAGTGTCGAAAGATGAATAATGCATGGTTGTTTTTTATTATCTCCTTTTCACTAATTTAAGAAATAAAATTTTGTGGGAATTAGTCTCAAATCCTTTATATATCATCTATATGTCGTCGTGTTTTACTCAAACTGTTGACTTAGCTGTGGAATTGAGCTCCTTTATAGAGAAATAACATATATAGATGAAACAATTTATTATGGCTTTTTCTACGTTTTTGTCTACATGCAAGTTACAAATTACTAAATACCACATATTTGAAGTATTTGGTAATGACTGTCAAAGTTCTTTGCAAATTTTAATATGTGTTTCTAGGTGAATATGGACAAATCGTGGATAACAACAGATCACTTTCAGAATGAGGAGAGAGACATAGAACGAGTTGGGTTGATCTGTCTATTGCATTACGAGGGAGATCTAATGGAAGTTAGTTTGCAAGAAAGTAAGAATCTGTGTATTTAGTTCTCTGTTTCCGATGCGGTCCTTGTTTTGTGAGCCTTAGTAAAGGTTTTCCATTTACATATACATTGTAATATGTACATTTTTTGGTGGAGTCTTCGGTGCGGGATCTCAAATTTTCAGAAAAAAACGTTACTGAGTATTCCACCTTTGATCTCCAATTTGCTACTTAGTCAATTTCCTTGTTCTTGCGATGAACTGAATATAACATGCTTATCAACTAAAGGTTATGTTTTTCAATAAACTTTTCCTCTATATGGTTGAATGTAGTTATGTTCTTAAGATTAACATTTGAGTCTTGCAGGGTCTACATTATGTGTCTGTTTAACTTTCTAGACTTTTGTGTGCACAAACTGCAGCGAAATCCAGTAATTCTTTTCTTTGAGTTGCATCTATTCCTTTCATTTTCTTCAGATTTCTCTTGAAAGTGTGTTCCAGTTAAGACTCATTTTCTTATTGAGTATCTCCAGTCGGGAATTACACATTGTGTGGCCAAGTTCACAGCAGAAGAAGTTAGTGTGAACAACTATTATCTTTTTGTACCTTATTCTCTCAGTCTTTATTTTTCAGACTGATATAAGATAAGCACGCTAGACTCATACATGTTGCAGGTATGTTATTTTCCTGTTTCTTGTGGAAGCTCTGTTTTACATGTTTGTGTTGCAATTTTCCGAGTTTTCTTATCTATTTGATTTCATTCTACCCAATGACATAGCCAGTTTTTTTAGTTAATTCTTGAGCTGGTCATGATTTTAAATTGCTCTTATGTATAATTCTTATTAAGCTGCTCATGAAATCACTTTTATGTTTGATTTCAGGCAAATAGCTTTCAAAGGCTCCCATTTGAATTTTGAAGAGTGGTATCGGTACAAGTACATTTGTATATAGGCCATGTCTATTAAGTATTAACTGTTTTGTTTTGAGGCTGTGTGTTTTCTAAGATATATATTTTTATTTTTTATTATTTTTTTTTCAGCAAGATATTTATGTTTTATGTAGAACGACTTACTTAATTAATTGAAAATTTGATAATGATCAGTTGTTTCTTTAAAGTTTATAGTTAATTATAAAATTTGTTTTATTAAAAAAATTAGCAGAAATAACAAAATGTAAAATAAGCGGACAATGAACATGGCATCGGTTATATAATTAACGGTAATTCTTTAACAACCGGCGTTATTATTTTTTTCTGAAGCTGACGTAGAAAAAGTTTACGTCGGGCAAAGTTACATCCTTTTGAAAACCGACTTGAATATAGTAAAGACACTTTAATACCGACGCTATATCTATAAAAAAACCGACGTTAGATGCTTATTTTTGTAGTGTCAAGATAAGGTATTAATTCTAGTATCGAGAAAATAATATATTTTAGAAATTTGAAATTAACTAGTTTACTTATTTTGGGTGTTTTCTTCTCTATAATTAAGTTACCCATTTATTAAGTAGATTTTCAATTTGACCAATAATCATGTTTATAATTAATTGAAAATATAGAAACAATTTAATGCATTTCCAATTATAATTAATGTACAAAAAAGCCAAAAACCCCTATATAATAAGCAAGCTTGCAGTTACCTAAACACAAAAAAAATTGAAAACATTGAAGAATAAGATATAAGATGGAAAAAGTAAGAAACATTTTCGTCGTTCTTCTCCTGATTTTTTCATGTAAGTCTTTCAACATTAGTCATTTTTTTTGCACTTGGTCGATTGAAAACACACGTTTTTAATAGAAAACTTTCCATTCTTTTATGTGTTGTTTTATTCGTATACACCACCGTTTAACAATAACCAGAAAAAATTCATGAAATTATTGTAGTTCATATCTTTGTGAGACATGATTTAGTTCGGTTTGGTTTGTCTTTGCATGTTTTAGTCATTTCTTCATGTATAGAATTTAATTACATACATGTAAATAATTATATGCATGTTTCCTTAATCTAAAATTTCGGTGCAATTGCAATATTCTATTCTAAGGTAATTTTTATTTTTTTCTATTTCTTAATAGAAGATTTTCATTTTTTTTAGGTATTGATTTATTCGTATACACCAGCGTTTAACAATATAAGTAGAGACAATTCGTGAAATTATTGTGGTTCACATATATATGAGACATATGATCTACTTTGGTTTGGTTCACATACATATAGTTCTCTCGAATGATAGATTTTCAGTGATGATCGATCTTTACCAAAGCTTTTGATATTTTCTATTTTTTGCCATAATTTTGGATTTTTCTGGCATTTTGAGTATTTTTTCCAGAATTAGGATTCTTTTGCAATGACAATATCTACAATAAAATTTGTGTTAAAAATACGATAATTTGTGTTTTAAAAAAACATTAATAACTTTTTTGAGGAGAAGACATACATAAGTAAATGATTGGAAAATACACAAAAATTTTGAGGAGACGTAAGAAATGTTTCTTTTCCACAATGTAAAAATAACTTACATGTAGCAAATATTCGCAAGGTTGATATAATGCAAATTTTAATTTTGGGCAACGATAAGGTAAATCTTTATTTTGCCGGCAAAAGAACAAAAAGATGTTTAACAAAAAAAACAAAAAGAAGAAGAAGATAAGGTAAATCTTTTTTTTTTATAATATTTTTGTCAAGATAAGGTTGAATATAATTGAAATAGCATTAGTTTGTTTCTATATATTTCAAATAATTATGAATATGAATTTCCAAAATTTGTTTTTTTCTTCAATACTAGATTTTTTACCCTTTTTTTTTTGTTAAACATCTTTTTAGGAATATTTTTGATTCCTAATATTTATTTTTGATTTATTATGTATATTGTAGTTGTTATTTATCAATACTAGATAAAAAAACAACTACATTCATATTCATAATTAACCAAAAAAATATAGATAAGGTAATAAATCTAGTATGAAAAGAAAAAAAAAATTTTGAAAACAAATTATTTCAATTACATTCAATGTAGAAAGGAGACCCAAAACCCTTATATAAACAAGCCTGCAATCACCCAAAACAAAAACAATTGAAGAACATTGAAGGATAAGAAACAAGATGAAAAAAGTAACAAGCATTTTTGTCATTCTTCTCCTAATTTCTCCATGTAAGTCTTCCAAAATTAGCCATTTCTTTTTCACTTGGTCGATTGAAAACTTTCATTCTTTTTTTTTTTTGAATAGAAAACATCCATTCTTTTAGATACTGTTTTATTCGTATACACCACTGTTTAACAATATAAGCAGAAAAAATTTGTGAAATTATTGTGATACATATCTACATGAGACATATGATCTAGTTCGGTTTGGTTTGGCTTGAAATTTGGTTCTTGTTTACATATATATACAGGTCTGATTATAAGGAGTGAAGGTCAATTTCAATGTAAGAGTGTTGCGGATTGTGATCCTCGTGGTTGCAGATTAGGGGCACATATAATATGTAAAAACCAAAAATGTACATGTGGTTATGGTTCTTTTATTGGTGGTCAATGCTCTACACTCAATGATTGTGACCCTTCTGATTGTCCATCAAAATCTCATTCTGTCTGCATTAGGAACGTTTGCACTTGTATCATCCATTGATTAATTTGTCTCTAATGATTGGAGTAATTTTAATATAATGTCTGATATAGGAAGAAATTCCATTATAATTCATCTATATAAGATGTAATATCTGTGAACATCAATAATAATAATATAGAGTTGTTAACCATTTATTGTATACGTTTTTGAAAGTCTTCGTTGCTTTTAGTTTTCAAATAAAAGTAATTAATAAATACATACTCTTACTTTGCATGCGGCCAAATTAAATCACGTCTCAACAAACTCTTATTCTTATAGATCAAACAACAACACATTTTACTAAACGAAATAATTATTAATAGATTACCACTTTAATTTTTTGATCTTGATTCTAAACAAAATCTTTCTCTTGAAATGAACTTTAATTTATTTTTAAGTTTTTTTCTGAATGTAATATTATATATGAGATATTCGTAAAATGACAATATTAAAAAAAAAACAAAGATAAAATTAAAGTAATATATTATATTGGTCAAACTCTATGTATCCCATTTATACATTAATTTAAGGGTTCCGGCTGCATTATTACGTACATATATTCCATCTTCTTGCGCTTGCCAGAGACATACATTAGGTTTCCTACCTCCACATATATCATGTATAAAACTTTCTTTCCCAATAAATGCGTTAAACTTCACATGATGCACATAATTAGGTCCCTGAAAAATATAATAACAAAAATATATGTATCTCAAATGAATAACTCAAATATATAAAACTAGAGAATATCGTAGAAACATTGATAGATGCGTACGTAAAAAATGTGTAAGAACTAAAAGTAAAATTTGAAATTACCTTCCGGAAGTTGCACCATATCAAAGTTTTTGGGTAAACTCTGAATTTGATTGTCCATACGGTATTAAAGGGAAGAAAATCAACTTTAGTTGCTTGATCTTTGCCGGATCTACAATTGATCATAAGTTGTTTGTTGCCTGCAAGCTGATTCGAAATATCGATGCTAAATTTCCTAAATATAAGAATAGAGTCTATTTTATGGGTAAAAATGAAAAATAAGAAGAGGAAACATATTAGAAATTTTCCCATCTTTGTTATTTTATTTTATTCTCCTTACATGAATATTTATATATACAGTTTTCACATACACATGTATAGATAAACGCCATATTTGTTAGAATATTTAACTTCATTCATTTATTGTTTTCATTCATACTCTTTCCGTTTTTATTAAATGTCATTTTAAAACTTAAATTTTGTTTTATATAAATGCTATTTTATCTTTTAGTGCAGATTTTTTAAATAAATTTTTAGTTTTATCTCTACTTTTTAATGTATTAAAAATAATTATAGAATGTATTGATGAACGTAAAACAAGAAATTTAATTATTTTCTTAATATGTATGAAAAAATCTTAAACGACTCTTATAACAAAATATATTGAGTAATATATTAAGAAAAAAAATTAAATTTTTCTATAAGCTTAAAGACTTGCATGAATTCAAATTACAAAGATTTTTTTTCTTAAATTCAAATTAACTTTCAAGAATTTAAACAACGCCATGTTCGTTTGCTCATTCAGATAATTTTTGACTGTTCATCTGAATAGGTTTTTAAAATTTAGGCAGAATTTTTAAACTCATTTGGCTGAACCTAATTGGACCATTTGGATAAAGATAGTTTAGTCAAAAATAACAAATGACAAATATATTCTAATTATCTAAATGATCCATATGTGTACAAAATTTTAAATAATACTTTTACAATAATCTTGTAAAAACCATATTTTGTCCATCAAAGCCTCAAAATATGTTTTCCGCAAAAATTGAAAATCATGTTTTCCCGCAAAAAAACTACAAAATCATATTTTTCCGCCAAAACCGTAAAATCGAATTTTCCCGTCAAATCATATTTTCCTGCCAAACCCACAAAATCATGTTTTCCCGCCAAAACCGCAAAATTGTATTTTTCCGTCAAAACAACAAAATTATGTTTTGCAGTTTTGACGGAAAGCAGGAAATCATATTTTTGGCGGAAATTGGGCAATCAAATTTTTGGCGGAAAGTACGTTTTTCGACCAAAACAACTAAGTTGTATTTTTCAGCTAAAATCGTTAAGTCGCATGTTTTTGTTAAAATCGCAGAATTACGATTTTTTGCCAAAACCGTAAAGTCATGTTTTTCGTCAAAACAAAAAAAAATTACATTTTTCCGCCAAAATTGCTAAGTTCCGCTTTTTTTTTTTATCAAAACTGAACACATTTTTCCATTAAAACCGATAAATTATGTTTTTTCCGTCAAACTATAAAATCTCGTTTTCACGCCAAAACTACAAAATTGTTTTTTTCTGCCAAAACCATAAAATTATATTTGAATATCAATTTATGAATTTATGCAACCGGAATCAATTTGTAATTGTCAAATATAATAATTTAAACATTTATTTGTTGTAAATATACCTTAGATTAAAGACTACTATAGTCATTTTATTAGTAAAATCATATAGATAGAGATTTAGACTAACCAAATAAACAAAGATTTATTCAGATGTATCATTCAGATGAACAGTCAAAAATTAAAACGAACATCAGTGAGATGGAGCATCCTGATAGATCATTTGAATGAATCATTTAGATGAAAATGTCAGATGAACAAATAAACATAGCCTAAATAATGTGACATTAATAAGGGGTCCAAATGTAGTTTATAGACATCTCGCATTCTACATGGACGATAATGCCCATGATGATTTCTTCCCGTGTAGATGGCATTAGAGAGGTAGAGAGGAGTGGTAATCATATATTGCGAGGGAAGGTTCCTCATGGTTTAATGAAATCAACAACTTGGAAGTAAACTTGAATATGGCCGGATGAGTTTCTTTCAAACGTTCAAGAAGGACCTTCCCTCGCAATATATGATTATCAGGGTATTATGATAAGAGAGAATGATATTCTAAAAAATAATATGCTTTATAAGATCTCGGTAAGCAATAACAGTATTATTAACAAAGATAAACGAAAGAGATATATTTGGTCTTTTTATATACTAGTTCCATTTATGCATTAACTTCAGAGCTCCGGTTAGATTATGACGCACCCATATACCGTCGTCTTGTACTTGCTAGAGACAAACATTAGGCTTCATACCCCCACATATATCATGTATAAAAATTTTATTCCCAACAAATACGTCAAAGCTCACACAATGCTTAAAATCAGGTCCCTGACAAAATTATGAAAAAGATATGTATTTTTCCGTATAATCTTACCAACCTTCAGATTTAATGTATTTTTGGTACAATTAAGCTTCAGATATGATGTTTTTGGGACGTGGCCTATTTTGTATTTGGGATATGATCTCTTTTGGTACAATTAGATGTTTTTTTTTTTTTTGGTCATCATCAACATTTATTAAAAGAGAACAAAAGTGGTAAAGCTCAAAACAGAGCATATGCAGAAACAGAGCAAAACTTTGCTAAAAAATAAACAATCTCACCGAAACAATAAGATCAGAAGTTATCAACGATTAAATTGTTAATTTTGGTACAAGTAGATGTTTCTATGCTATTATTCTATAAATTTAACAAAACAAAAAAATTTGACACTTGTCTTACACGTCATCAACCATTAACGTGAAACTCACACCGTTTACGGTTTTGTAGGATTTAGCCACGTTTTTAAAAGTTCATGTAGTTAATTTTACAATTATAGTAATTCTTGTAGTTTTTTACTTTTCTTAATAGTTTGTGTATAAATAACCAGGAAGCTATTAGTTCATAGAGGAATATACCATTTTCCCTGTATTTCAAATGACTAACTTATAGTTTGTTAACCGTTTATATTGGTCCACAAAAATAAAACAATTTACTTCACCTACATATTATAATATACAAAGCCTACTCTACTATATAACCATCTAAATCCTATGTGAAATTATTTATTTTTACAAATTAATTATAGAATGATAAAAAATCAGATTTTGTAGATGAATGCATTTTTTTTTAATCTTTTACTTAAAAAAGAAAGGCAAAACAAAAATATCTTTATGGACAAGATAAAAATTTTACTGTAAATATATAATCTATACATTCAGATTTAAGAATGTGAAAGAATTAAACCTAAATTTAAAATTACCTTCCCTAAGTTGCACCATATCAAAGTTTTAAAGTAAATTGTTAAATCAACACACTAATAGTCATAAGGACTCTCCAGCAACTGCCACATCAGCTTTTTGAAGCATTCTGAGCATGACACATCATTAAAAAGGAAGACCAATCAAAACATTTCAATTAATACACATCAGCTCTCCAGTTTGCCACATCAGCTCTCCAGCTTGCCACATCATTTTTTTCATTAAAACATATTATTTTAAAAAGACAACCAATCAAATTAAAATAAATAACTCATACCATCATTTTCATATTTTTGATAATGATATATGGATTTCTAATTTGTTCAAAGAAAAACAAAATCATATTATTTATAAAATGCACATATTTCTTCTAATTTTTTTTCACAGTCTTCTCTATTCCGACTTTTCTAGAGTTGAGACCATTATTAATTTAATTTTTTTTTCTATTTCACTTCTAACACATTGTTGATTTCGAATATTGAAAAAAAAAATATAGTAAAATAGATGATATTAAAGATTATGGTTTAGTCTCCATCATACGATCCTTAATGTAATCTCATCATTTTTAATCTTTAGGTTCTTTAGATTTATGTCAAAATTACATTTTTTCTTCTAAAATTAAGAATTTATAGAATACCAAGATTTTTAGTTGACTCTTGAGCTTGCCATATCATTTTTTTTATTAAAAACACATCATTTTAAAAAGACAACCAATCAAATTAAAATAATAATACATACCATCATTTTAATATTTTTGATAATGATATATTGATTTCTAATTTGTTCAAAGAAAAACAAAATTATATTATATATAAAATGCACATATTTCTTCTAATTTTTTTTTCACAGCCTTCTCCATTCCGACTTCTCTAGAGTTGAGACCATTATTAATTTAGAATTTTTTTCTATTTCACTTCTAACACATTGTTGATTTCGAATATTAAAAAAAACGATAGTAAAATCGATGATATTAAAGATTATGGTTTAGTCTCCATCATACGATCCTTAATGTAATCTCATCGTTTTCAATTTTAAGATCGTTTGTATTTGCGAAATTGTGTCATCCTTACTCCAAGGAATGAAACCGTGGATGAGTTAAATGATTGTTTTTTACGAAAATCACAGGTGAGATGAAAGAATATCTCAGTGCTGATAATATATCCAACGATGAGAGCGATGTGGATAGAATCAATTTTAGAGCAATGTAACGCACTCTGATTCCACTATCGATTCATTTTTTGTTGGGCTTCTTCATGCATTCTTCTTATCCTGAACAAAGAAGACCCAAACTTGAGAAAAACATAGGTTTTGTAATATTATCACTATTAATTGAAAAAAAATCAAATGGATAAAGAGATATGAGTAACTAAACCTCAAGGAATGATTAAATTGCAAGAACAATGAGTAAAAACTAAATTGAAGCTCTCTTTTTTATGACAAATATTGACTTTGCTTCAATCTAAAAAGTAAAGAAAAATAAATTAGCAAGAGATCAACACACAACATTCGTGGTATGCAAGTGTGGTGTACACTTCTAAGTCAAGAATCGAAGAACTCTGTGATTATGCTTTATATTCACGAAGAAGATGTGATTCGTTCATCCGTATTGTGATTGATTTGATTTGAGTTTTTAGATTTCAATTCAGATAGAGTAAGCTAAACAATTCAGTCAATGACTTTAAATGAAAAAGACTCATATAACAACAATCAATACTCTTCTATAATTTTCAAAAAGAGACAAATTTACAAAACCCACAACATCAATTTCGTCAAAACAATCAAACCATAAAAACTGGGAAACAAAGACAACCCTAATGTAAGTAAAAAGAGAGACGAACCTGGTGAACCTCATAAGCCCAGTAAACGAATCTGCTTCCTTTTTTAATCTCATGAATTTCACTTTCTCTCTTCTTTCTGTTTATCGGAATCACGAAACAGAATTCACGTTCACATATATCTGTTTATCGAAATAGAATAGAATGATAATTGATGATTAAGTGTACTTAGATTTCATTAACTTATTTAAAAAAATGTTCATTCGGTTTGCATAAAAAGCATTATATGCAAAGTTAAAAAAAAATTTAAAAATTAAGTTTCTAATTTCAGTTTATTTATAATAATTTTAGTACATTTTGCTTAAACAAATAAATGCTAAAGAATTTATAAGGCTATATGAAAGTTGATTAAAAAATATTTATTTTATGCATTGTGTTCTCTGACATTATTTATATTGAATTAATTTATTCTAGCTATAGATAATGACAAATAACATTCAAAAACTACATATCAATTAACAAACTTACATTAAAAAAAATACCCGCAGCGTAGCGCGGGTTTTATCCTAGTGAATTTTAAATATATCATTGGAGATAAGCAAAACAACTTATGTCGATTCTCGTCCCGATTTACACTGGATCGTAAGTTGTTGGATACCTCCAAGATGATTTAAAATTTCAATGTTAAAATTCTTAAAGAAAAGAATAGAGTGTGTTCTTTGGATTGAGATGATGAAGAGAAGGAAACATATTATAATTTTTCTCATCATTCTTTTTTAGTTTTAGTTTTCTTTACATATATTTCACACATATATATATATATATATATATATGTATTTGATGTAATTTATATATACATTAATAAATACCACATTTTCAATATATTTAATTTCATTAACTTTTTCTCTCTCTTAATATAATATATAGTATCTTAACATATTTGTTTCTTATATTCTAAATCTTTTTTTAAAGAGTGGAAACCAACAAATCTTGCATGAATATAATATTAATTATCCTTCATTTTGATTTAAGAATTTAATTTGAAATACCATTACTATCTTAAATAAATTATTGTTGTTGATAAACGGATGGTTAAGATCCACACAAACAAACTGTGTTAATCATAATACAATACAAACATTTAGTTTGTTTCCTTCGTTGTTATAGTAAATATTTTTTCATGATCAAATTTACAAAAAGTTATGACAAAAGTTCCCCACGTAAAAAAACAGTGTCAAAGCCCAAAAATACAAAACCAAAACCAGAATCTATCTCTTACCACCAGCTCTCGCGGTTCCTCGACGACGCCGGATATGGAGACGACGTAGACGGTAAGAAAGCAAACGCCGTGATGAGTGAGATCTCTTTCTGTTTCTCTTGTGTAGTAAGAAAATCTTCCACTCTTCTCATATATATATTTTTGGTTTCAATATATATTTGTTTAAATTGATTCAACCTCACGATTTTACTGAGAAATATTGTATATTACTCTATTCTTTTCAGTATTAGTGTCGGATTTTCTATATATATGTGTTTTTCTCTTGTTAAAGGATTTTTCTGATTTTTTTTTTTACTTTTTTTAATATTATTTTAATAAACGGTATCTATTTAAATATCTTGGTGGAAGTGCTCTTATCATTTAATCTTAATTTAGACTATATATGTATATTTTTAACTTTGTTTTTATATTTCAATTTAGCTTTTCATAGAAAAAGGATACATAATTTGCTGTTAGTCATCACAATAGGAGAAAATTCTAAAAAGTAATCTGTTCTGTAAGATCTTGGTAACCAGTAACAATTTTAATAACAAAGATAAACAAAAGAGATATATTTGGATCCAGTTATGTATTAGTTCCATTTATACATTAACTTAAGAGCTCCGGTTGGATTATGACGCACCCATATACCGTCGTCTTGCACTTGCCAGAAACATACATTAGGTTTCATACCTCCACATACATCATGTATAAAACTCTCATTCCTAACAAATGCCTTAAAGCTCAGATGATGCTTAAAATCATGTCCCTGACAAATATTATAACAAATATGACCCCTATTCTTTTTCAAATAAAAACATTAATATAGAACGATGAAAGATCACATAAACATTAGAGCCTTCAATAGTTGTTGTAGATGCTCCAAAACAAATCCGCTTGTAAAGTAGTTTTTTCCATCAACGAATTGTTTCCCGTCCACAAAAATAAAAAAAATTATTCATCAACATATATGTAAGGTATAGTTCGTTTTCTCATCGTACAACGTATATAACTATGTAAATCCTATGTAAAATCATTTTTTCTTTTTACGAAATAACTATAGAACAATAAGAAAAATCAGATTTTGTAAATGAATGTAGTTTTTTTTTCCACTATGAAAAAAAAACAACTCCTAATGGACAAGAAACAAATTTTATGTAAATATATACATTTAAATTTAAGAATGTGAAAGAACTAAAAATAAATTTTAAATTACCTTCCATAAGTTGCACCATATCAAAGTTTTAAAGACAATTGTTAAAGGAAGTTTGAATACATCACTGGAGGTAAGAAAAACAACTCTTGTCGCTTCATCTGCAGATCTACACTGGACCATAAGTTTTTTGTTACCCTCAAGATGATTTGAAATTGCAATGTTAAAACGTCTAAATGCAAGGATAGAGTCTGTTCTTTGGTTTGAGAAGATGAAGAAGAGGAAACATATTATAATTTTTTCCATTATTGTTTTAATATTATTTTCCTTTACATGAATTTCATATTATATAAATATATATTTGATGTAAATTTTTTTTATATATTAATAAATGCCACATATTTTTAATATATTTACTTCATTAATTTTTTTCTCTCTTAATATATTATATGATATCTTAACATTTATTTATTTTCTATATTTTTCTTTAAAAATTTAAAATAATAGAAACAGAACAACAAATATTTCACGGATTCACTTATAAAGTTTTCTTTAAGACAATTAGATTTTTTTTTTTTTTTTTTTTTTGTAATCTTTTCTTTTGTCAACTATTTTTGCTTTTATAAGTTTTTCGTTTTGAAACGCTAATATACACATAGTCCTTATTTACATTTGTTCTCATTGTCAATTTATTTATGAAATGAAATCAGTTTTATTAAGGAAAATAATAGTTTAAAATAATTTTTTACCATATATAGAGTTTTAATTAGTTTTTTTAATGGACCATGACTCCAAGTGTATGCCTTTTAATCTTATAATATTATTTAATTTTGAAAATTAAAATATATTATTAGTTATCTTAAAATTTTGCTTCAAGACAGTAATTTGAAATTTCTTTTGAATTACCATTACTTAAAGTCAATTATTTGTTTACGCAATTTCATTCTCACTGGAGAACCGGCCCACGAAATCCATCAAAGCCCAAAAGTAAGTAATATTGTTTTCTCCCTCTCTGCTCTGCTCCTCTCCACCGTCGCCGCCGGTGAACATTTCAGTCGACACTTCGCTGCACTTTGGCGATTCCATGCTTTTACAGCTGAGAGGTCACTCTCTCTACAACCGTGGAATCTCCTTCTTTGTCTCTTCTTCCTTGAGGAAGCTTAGTACGGCTTCTTCGCTTTTTTTGAACTCCGACCAAACCATTACTGAGCCATTGGTGAAATCAGAGCTCGAAGCCCTAGTTCTCAAGCAATACTCCCATGGTAAGTTCTACAGTCTCGTTAAAAACGCCGTTTCTTTGCCTTGTGTCCTTCTCGCCGCCTGTCAGAATCTGTCTCTGTCCGCCAATTCGTCCGGCGAGTTAGCCGATCGCGTCTCCCGGAGGTTCTCAATCGAAGAAATGGCGCGCGAGATACGCGAAGGCAGGTTTGATATTCGTTCATGTTGTATCGAATTCATCTCTTCCACTGAAAGGAGACGATGTGATGAATCTCTTGTTCTCCCCAATCTAAAGCTTAAAGTGTTGATTGAAGCTATTAGAATGGTTCTTGAGATTGTGTACGATGATCGATTCGCTACGTTTTCGTATGGTGGACGTGTTGGTATGGGTAGACATACATCAATTCGTTACCTGAAAAACTCAGTGGAGAATCCACGGTGGTGGTTTCGTGTTTCGTTTGCTCGAGAGACGTTCGAAGAACGTAATGTGGATATACTGTGTGGCTTTGTTGCAGAGAAGATCAACGATGGTTTGTTGATTGAGATGATAAAGAAGCTGTTTGAGTTTGGGATTCTGATGATTGAACTTGGTGGTTGTAATAGTGGAAGAGGTTTTCCACAAGAATGTGGATTGTGTTCGATCTTGATCAATATTTACTTTGACGGACTTGACAAAGAGATTCAAGATATGAGGCTAAAGATGAAACTGAAGAATCCTCGTGTTGGTACAGGAGAGGAGGAATCAACAGGTAATGTTTTCTTTAAGCCAGTAAATATTTATGCAGTTAGGTATTTGGATGAGATACTTGTGATAACATCTGGCTCGAAAATGCTGACAATGGATTTGAAGAAGCGGATTTTAGACATTTTGGAACAGAGACTAGAGCTGAGTGTAGATAGACTGAATACATCGATTCATAGTGCAGTGTCAGAGAAGATAAACTTTTTAGGGATGTATCTTCAGGCTGTTCCACCTTCGGTTTTGCGCCCGCCTAAGTCTGAGAAGGCGGTCAGAGCAATGAAGAAATATCAGAGGCAGAAAGACGTTAGAAAGTTGGAGTTGAGAAATGCTAGGGAGAGGAATCGGAAGACACTGGGGCTGAAAATATTTAGACATGTCTTGAAGAAAGTCAAGCAGAGCAATGGATTCAAATTTGAGGGTGAGATAGAGAATGAGGTTAGGGATATTTTCCAGAGATGGGGAGAGGAAGTTATGGAAGAATTTATGGGGTCCCTTGAAGAGCGCTGGAAATGGCATTGGCTGCTCACTAGAGGAGATTTTCTCTCTTTGAGACATATACGAGAGAAATTACCACAAGACCTGATTGATGCTTATGATGAATTTCAGGAGCAGGTGCACAGACATTTGGCACCGACCCAAGCTAAAAAGGTACTAGAGGGTGAGGAGAGGAGAATAGAAGAAGAAGAGGAAGAGAGATATGCTGAAAGGACAGTTGAGGATTTGACTAAGTTATGCATGAAGGTGTCAGCTCCGGAGGAACTTGTTAGAAAGGCTGTTAAGTTAGTTGGGTTCACAAACAACATGGGAAGGCCACGGCCTATCATTCACCTTACGAGTCTCGAGGATTCTGATATCATCAAATGGTATGCGGGTATAGGGCGTAAATGGCTTGATTTCTTCTGCTGTTGCCACAATTATAAGATGGTCAAAATCATTGTAAGTTATCATATGAGGTTTTCCTGTATTTTGACATTAGCAGAGAAGCACGGATCCACTAAACGTGAAGCTATTAGACACTACACGAAAGATCTCAGAGTATTAGATCTTGAGGGGAGTGAAGAGGCGCACTTTCCATCAGAAAGAGAGGTTAAGATGATGGGAGACAAGAACCTTTCAGACCCGAAACCTGTGGATGGCACATTGTCTTTACTTTTGATCAGGCTCGCATCTGATGAGCCCTTGCATTCTTGTGCTGCTAGTTTCTGTGAACGATCAGATACAATCATGTACCGTGTACATCTACTGCAAAACCGGTTGCGTATCAACCCACTAGACGAAGAGAAATGGGTTTGTGGCATAGGAACAATTCACTCAGCTTTGAATCGGAAATGTCTCCCTTTGTGTTCCACTCATATCAGTGATGTATACTTGGGTAAAATAACTCTTCAGGATGTTGATGGTAGTTCATTCATCGATCTCAGGTGATATATGTTAAAATGGTTGGCTGGATGTTCGATATTTGGCGAATTGGCGGTTGGCAATTGACAGTTAAATAAACTACCCACGACTGTTTGTGCGTTTGCCTTTTTTTGGCATGATTTCTCAATCCTACAATGTATCATCAATCTACATTTAAGTATGTCTCTTACTGTAGTAGGAGCAGGATTTTCTTTTGTATCATGTAAAGAAGTGAGGTTAATATTGTCCTGGTTTCAAAAAAAAAAACTCGTGAGGACGTCTAGAATAATTACGAAAATGTAGGGAGTGAATATGTGAATACAAGAAGTTTTGGGGGAGAATTTGCAAAAAGACATGAAGACTCAAAATGTGTCACGTGTCCCTCACATGGGTTGCCGACGGGAAGCATTAGGGGGTAAAAGTCGGAATGAAAAAATGCGAGATCTTCAACTTGTCCGTCTCTCTTCGAAGCTGAGCTTTTTGGTTGCTTCAGTTCAGTCACTCAAAAAGATTCACATGATTTTAGAAAGCAAAGTATAAGATCGAGCGAGCGTAGAAGAAGAGGAAGGATTGATAAGAGCAAGAAAGGAATTGTAGAAATCATGGGAGGTTATGTGTTGGGTTCAGCCAGATCGGGGCAGACGATAATGGTCGCTCTGGTCCTAATGGTTGGATCATTTTACGCCGGCTCTATCTTCGGAAACAATTCACCTATTTACATTTCCAAACCTTCTTCCAATTCTTCATCTTCTCCATCACAATCTGGTTCGCTCTCTCTCCCTCTGTATTTTTTTCAAAGTCTATCCTTTTCTCTGTATATATCGTTAAATTTCCAAACTTTGCTTGATTTTTTGGTTTCCGGAGCTAAATTGATCAAAACCCATTTGGGTTTCTGTTCTAGATCCAACTGTTTCGAGGGACATAGCTCTCAATTTAGCTCTCTAGTTTCTTCGTTGACCACTTAGGTCAATTTCTGCTGGATTAGGACATGAATCAATAACGCAACAGTTTGGGGTTTCAGGTCCATCAAATTTTGCTAACAAGATAGAGCTTACTTACCGGAGAACTCCTGTTTCGATCCCTGAAAGTGGGGTGAATGTTTGTCCATTGAAGTTCAATGAGTATATCCCTTGTCACAATGTCACTTACGTGCAACAGCTTCTCCCAAGTTTGAATGTTTCTAGAAAAGAAGAGCTTGAGAGACACTGTCCGCCACTTGAACAGCGTCTGTTTTGTCTGGTGCCTCCGCCGAAAGATTATAAGATACCAATACGCTGGCCGACTAGCAGAGATTATGTATGGAGAAGCAATGTGAATCATACACATCTTGCTCAAGTGAAAGGCGGCCAGAATTGGGTGCATGAACAAGGTCAATTATGGTGGTTCCCTGGTGGCGGTACTCATTTCAAACATGGAGCTCCAGAATACATCCAGAGGTATTTGAAATTATCATGTGTTTTCGATTTCTAAATTACTTTGGAATTCTAGGCTGAAGAAGCTTAGACCGGGTTTTATACTTATGCCTAATGCATTCCCCTGAATTTTTGTATGTAACTTCAGGTTAGGAAACATGACAACTAATGAAACAGGTGACCTACGTTCAGCTGGGGTTGAACAAGTTCTTGATGTTGGATGTGGAGTTGCTAGCTTTGCAGCTTATCTCCTTCCTTTAGGTATAAAGACAATGTCTTTTGCCCCTAAAGATGGTCATGAAAACCAAATCCAGTTTGCGTTGGAGAGAGGAATCGGCGCAATGATCTCTGCCATAGCCACCAAACAAATGCCATATCCCGCGGCCTCGTTTGATATGGTTCACTGTTCAAGATGTCGTGTTGATTGGCATGAAAATGGTATGTCTCTTGTAATCTTCTTTCTTTTTGTCAATGCCTTGCTTGGTTTTGTATCAATTGGAACTAAAGACAGTCATTTGGGCTTGATTCTGCAGATGGTATCTTGATTAAAGAGGTTAATCGTCTTCTCCGACCCAATGGATACTTTGTTTATTCCGCACCACCTGCGTACAGAAAGGATAAAGATTTCCCTATGATTTGGGATAAGTTGGTCAATCTAACTACTGCAATGTGCTGGAAGCTCATTTCCCGAAAGGTACAGACTGCAATATGGGTTAAAGAAGATGACGAGGCTTGCCTTAGGAAGAATGCAGAGCTAGAGCTTATAACTATATGTAATGTAGAAGATGTTTCGAAAGCTTCATGGAAAGTTCCTCTTAGAGACTGTGTAGACATTAGTGAAAATATACAAGAGAAACCCTCTTCTTTAACTGAACGTCTATCGTCATATCCAACAAGTCTAAGAGAAAAAGGTACATTTCTTCTATTCAATTCATCATAGAAACGAGATTATGTTCTGTCCGATTCCTTTAATTCACTTGGGAAAATTTTCACCAGGCATCAGCGAAGATGAATTTACATTGGACACAAACTTCTGGAGAGAACAAGTGAATCAGTACTGGGAGTTAATGAATGTTAACAAGACTGAAGTGCGAAATGTGATGGACACAAATGCATTCATTGGTGGATTTGCCGCAGCCATGAACTCATATCCCGTTTGGGTCATGAACGTTGTACCTGCTACGATGAACGATACCTTATCCGGAATTTACCAGAGGGGCTTAAATGGTGCTTATCATGATTGGTAAGCAAATATGATCCACTTTCTCAAATTTCCATCCTTTCTCACTTAAGTTTAGCACCAATAGTAAAACTTTTGTTTATGTGCCTCATAGGTGTGAGCCATTCTCAACATATCCCCGTACATACGATCTGCTACACATGGACCACCTCTTCGCTCACTATAAAATCCGCGGTGAAGGTTGTTTACTGGAGGACATCATGCTTGAGATGGACCGCATTATACGCCCTCAGGTATTTTACAGAGCACTAACCTTAAGCCATGTCTTATCGGTCTCACTACCATTAAATCATAACCTATCTCATCGTGTTATGTCTGACTGGAAATAATGTTTAATTCGGATTTTGGGGTTTGCAGGGATTCATCATTATCAGAGACGAGGAATCGATCATCTCAAGAGTCCGAGACTTGGCTCATAAGTTCCTTTGGGAAGTTGAAACACATGAGCTTCAAGACAAATACAAAAAGACAGAAACTGTTCTATTTTGCAGAAAGAAATTTTGGGCAATCGTTTGAAAATCTACTTTGTGTAGAAAGCATATAAATTCTTTTTTTTCTTCTCTTGGTTATTAAGAGAAAGAAATTACAGTTTGTTTGTTCATTGATTGATGTCTCCTTGTACATTTTTTGTTTCGCCACACTCTTAATCTCATAACCAAAACTAGGATTAGTCGATTATAGGATCAAACTAGTCCTTCTGGTTTTCTGCATTTTCCTCCCTCATTCTTTCATCCTTCATGTTAAATCCCATCGTTCCCTGCTTCGATTTTCCCTGGGAATGCCTGAGCCTTGAATCTGGAAACAAATCTGTTTTCTAATTGGGTTTTCATCTCTAATTTTTCAAACCGTTCACAGTTTTCACCACTACATGACTGAGCTTCGAGTGCCCATAATCCAAATTCGTCTACAGATGAAAAAACATTATTTGAAAAAAACTTTCAAAATTTTGTTTTAAATAAGAAAATAAAGTGAAAAACACTTGTTTTTAACTTGAAAAACACTTGTTTTTAACTTGAAAAAACCTTTGAAATGAAAACTTTTGTATATTCAAAAATATACTTTACATGATAAAATTATTTGCAAAACCCCCCAAAAATTAGTGTAAGTGTTAAATTTACATTACGTGAAAATCGATTGAATTAATGACACCTCTTAAGGACATGACGGGATAGTTAGCCCGGTTTGTTTTCAACGATTGAAATGTACACTTTGATTATTTTTTTTAAAACAAAACATTTTATATTATTTTAGTTAAAGGAAAAAAAACATTATTTGAAAAAAAAATTCAAATTTAGTTATAAATCAGAAAATAAAAAAGTGAAAAACATTTTTATAAAACTTTAAACAAAACTTTGAAATGAAAACATTTTGTGTAATCAAAAATATAGTTAAACATTTTGTGTAATCAAAAATATAGTTAAATTTACATAATAAAATTACTTGCAAAAAATCATAAAAATTAGTTTATGTTTTAAAAACTCGAAAGACTGGATGGTTAATTCAGTTAGTTTTCAACGTATTAAAATGTAACACTTAGAGTTTATTAAAACAAAAATATTATATAAAATGAAAACTTTGGTTAATGTTAAAGACATTTGCAAAAAAAAAAACTTGAAAAATAATGTTGGATAGATAAACCAAAAATGAAAAATAATTTTATAAAAACTGAGAAAATAAGTAAGGAAAAAAAAACTAGGGCGCCTAGGCCATTAAGTGGGCTGCCGATTCGATCCATCGGAACACATCGGCCGACTTATTTTGGAATTCATTTAAAATACACAAGGTCTGTCGTGGCTTTAAAACACAGTTGTTATGCACAAAAGGCCTATATTTTCTTTTTTATAGTAAAAATTGTAGCTCGTCGAATTCTAACGTTGTCGATGTGGGACTAAATGAAAGTGTAATAAGAAATGTTTTTTGTCGAACCATCTGCTAAAGCATAAGCTGTTCCCAGGGATGTCAAATGGGTTTCACGACCATGGGTTATCATGTCCAAAATAGAGAAGTCCGATTATGGTCAAGTTAAAAATAGAAACGGTTAATATGAGCTCAAAACCATTTTCGTCCGCTAATAAACGGAGTGGACTCAAATTTAATTTTGTGGGGAAAAATTTCTTCATCATTTCTCATTTCTCTCTCTCGATCTCTCTCTTGCTTTCTCACTCCTCTCTCTCGGTCTCTTCTCTCTCTCGGTCTCTCTCGCTTCCTCTCGATCTCTCTCGCTTCCTCGACTCCTCTCTCTTTTATTCACACTTGTGTTCTCTTCTTCGACCTTCTTCTATCATCTCGAATTTAGTCTACAAAGGAAAAAACCCATCGATCTTTGCTTCATTATTCCCTGGAAAAAGCATCTGATCCTTGAATTCGGATATAAAAATCTCTAATTTATTTTACACCATATGGAGTTCGTTGCAGTTGGACGGTCCTCCCACTTATTATCGAAGGTTTTCTACGGCTCTTTTGATTTCCTTATACGGATAGAAGAACTCACAGTTTTCTTGATGCAAGAATATTTGTGGTTGTCACTTTCTGTTAACAGACCTTGAATGAAATTAAGAGGCAGAATCAGGATGCCCAACTCAAAGCTTTTGAAGTTGACATGTCGTCTTTTCAATCAGTTTTGAAGTTTAGAAACTCTCTAGAGCAATGGCTCTTAGAATCAGATCTACATTCTTCAATACAACTGTTGGTGAACAATGCTGGAATACTGGCAACATCTAGCCGGCCAACCGTTGAAGGCTTTGACAGGTAAGGTTTTCACTATGGTCTCAGAACTTTGAACTTTTAAGGTTACACTTTCTGTCTCCGATATTTGTCAGGATGATTGCTACAAATTATATCAGCGCTTTCTCTTTGACCAAACTTCTCTTACTGCTCCTGAGAAACAGCCCTGTGCCTTCACGAGTCGTGAATGTTACATCTTTTACACATTGTTCTGGTGAATAGATTCTCACAATTGATCTGATCAAATGGTTTTCTAGCTTACAATGAGAGTAAGATAGTTATTGTCTTTTCCTGGTATATTTTTCTCTGTAGCTTTTGCTGGAAAGTTTGACATGGATTCTGTTACTGGAGAGAACTTTTCGAGATCAAAGCAATATCCTTGTGCTAGGATCTATGAGTATTCTAATTGTAAGGAAACCCACTCATTATCCAAGCATGTGTTTCCCTTATATTGTAATGATGCTGATGTTGTTTTTGATCTTTTGTTATCTAGTATGCCTTCTATTTTTCTCATATGAGCTGCATAGACAGCTTCACCTCATGGATGATTCACATCACATCTCTGTTGTGTACGCGTCCTAAATACTCATTTCTCTTTACCTTATCGCTCACTTATGTGGTCTCTACTGTTCATAATTGAAACAACCGGTCTAAAGTGAAGCATATTACTCTCTTTAACAATCAGGCGCTCTATTATTCTTCTTCTGTTTGTAAATTTTGGGATTGTGGCTTTCTTATGTGTTTACACTTTTCTTTTTGTTTTGTTGTAGAGCGGTAGATCCAGGAGCAGTAAAAACAAACATAATGCATGAGCTTCCTTCGTATATACAAGTGATGGCGTTTTGCAGTCTCAAGATTCTTGGACTCATGCAATCCCCAGAGGATGCAGCTGAATCTGTGATTGATGCTGCTTTAGCTCCACCTGTAAGATATGCTCTTTTGGAATTCTTCATCTTATCTAACATCAATCTTATGTGGTTGATGAGCTCTATTTTGATCTGTTGATGAACATTATGCAGGAAGTATCGGGCAAATATTTCTTTGGAGGAAACGGGAGGACCATCGAATCATCAGCACTTTCCCGTGACCCGAAACTTGCTAAGGAACTCTGGGATACATCATGTAACATATTGAATGAATTTCTATACGTTAGTTAAGTTATTGCTAATGACATAATCCTAGGATCCAAGCTGTTTCTACTTCCGCTTTCTTTCTATAAGTGTCCCTATAAAATCAGTTTTTGTGTTTCGTATTTCTGAGTTGTTATCATATTTCAGTGAAACGTAGATTCTTGTTTTAAAACTTCGAACTCTAATTGTTACCAAAAGAAAGTGTTGCAGAGGGGATTGTTGTCAATTTTTGAGCCATCCAAATTAAAGTGTACTTAGACCAAATTTTGCTTTTAATCCCATGGTGAATACACAAAGTTGATAATTTTATTGGAAAGTATGATTCCAAATCAAAATTATATTAAACGAATAAGAGAACTATAACACTAAAATATAAAGAGGTGTTTCAATCTTTTTATTTTCTTACTAAGTTCTCCGACAAGACGGGACAAGGACAAGCTAAAAAAAACAAACAAGTGTGAAAACATTTGTAAAGAACCTCAAAAAGGGAAGTAAAAGTCTCCTTTTGACATATAAAAACCAACGGAACCTTGGTTTCTGCAGTAACCCCTTCTTGAAGGAAGGTATAAAGATATAAACGAATAAGCCGAAAGTCAAAAAAAAAAAAAACACCAAAGAAGAATATTTCACCTGACAGTGCCACCATTATCAGTAATAGCTTAAAAAAAACAGAGCCTATATAAAGAGAAGCATCCTCACAAAAAATGTAATCTTATCACTAACCAAACCAAGAATCATATTCCCAAATCACAAATCACAATCCTTTTAAGTGTGTTTCCACTTGCATTAGTGAAAGAGCCAACATAAAGAGAGGAACTTCTTCTGTTTTTGTCCATAACTAAGAAAAGATGCAGAAGGACTTGGGAGATCAATATCCTCCACCAGGTCAGAATTTTTCTCAAACTTGTTTCCTTCGTTTTCCGATAATGATATCAAACATATCTAGATTTGTAGTACTTACATCTCTTGACAGGATATTCAGCTCCAGAAGATGTCTCTGGACAACCTGGACAAGACAACAAGAAGAAGAAATCACGGTTTTTCGAGACAAAGCAGAAAGGAGACAGAGGCTTCATAGAAGGATGGTAAGAGCTATTAGTAGCAAAACAAAATCATTATCTTTTAAAGGCAACCAACGCTAGCTAATCAGCAAATCATTGTTTTTTTTGTTTGTTTCTTTTTATGCAGTCTCTTTGCACTATGCTGCTGCTGGATTTGTGAAATGTGTTTCTAAGGAAAAAGAAGGAACACTACAGCGTGTGAAGCTTCCTTCTTCTGTATCTAAGAAAATGTCTTTTCTTATCTAATACTTTTCTAAACTATCTGTGTGGTGTGTTTATTGAAAGAAGATTATAATACTGATAAGTGATAATGTAAAGGATCATCATATTTTCTGAATTGGTATAAGATCATCCTATTTTATGGGTCTTACTAGTTTTAGACTTGCCCACATATAAGTCCAAATCAAAAATCCAATGTCATACAATTATACAATCAAAATCCAATATCTTACAATGATACAATCAAAATCAACTGCTACTTAAAAATTACTAAAACCAAAATTCTCTACACTGGAGAATAGTGTTATACTATTATACACACCCCAACCAAAAATTGTCTTTAAAAGCAAGATCTCTCTGTACAGTGACCATGGGATTAAAACCAGCAACTAGTTGCACAGGTCAAAGCATGATGATGAAGCTCCATATGTAACAAACCTATTTGCTCCCGAGGTTTTCGTAATTGAAGCCTTCATATATAGTCCCCAATCTCTCGTGGTCTCCTATAAGAGAAAACACTTGTGGTTACTTACTATTCACTCTTTTTATTATCCTGCAAGACTTACTGGTGTCTCTAGTTCCCCGCTGAGATGAGCCAAAAACTCTCAATGAAATCTATTGAACTAGGGAAATAAAAGAAGAGGGACATCAAGTTCGACATAAATCTTCTTCTTTTGTAACAATTAACAAAGTTTCGAGTGGTCACCTTGATGTTCTACCCTTTCGCTAGAGTCCAGGAAATTTTCAGCATCAGACAATAGGAATGGTGATCTATCGTAGCTTTCCAGAATCTCTGGTATTAACAAGCAAGTTAAAGAAAGACAAAACAATGAATCCTCAATTCTCAATGACAAAACTGCAGCTGCTGTAAGCACAAGTGTCTGCTTACTATGTGTGCGAATGAAAAAGGGAGAGCATATATGAAAACGAGACCTGAACTCTGGGAAAAATCAGCTGTCAGATCAGAGAGGCTGAAGTTCCGAGGAATTTGTCCTAAGAACCCAAATGTAGAAGCGTCTGCATCAACAAGTGGATCATTGAGGGATTGGTTGCTGGAATCGTTGCTGAAAGATGCAATGGAGGCATCTCCAACTGTGGACTGTGCTTCACCACCATAAATGTACGGAGCACAGTTTGAATATGCAGTCTCAGATTTGATCATTCCTTGCATCGAAGGCATATTTGTGGCCTGCAAGGAGGGCATGTTTGGTGAAGGATCAACTCTTCTAGAATGGGTTGAAAAGTCCACAGAAGAAGGTATATTCGTGTTAAGTGCTGAGCCTCCATTGAGGTATGCACTTGACAGATTAGGAGAGGATTGATTTGAGTCCTTGTGCTCATAGCATAATTGCTGCTGATTCACTGTTAAAAGAAATAACGTTAGTTGCAACATGATAACCCCTTCACAACTCATTACTTCCCTGCAGTATCCAATCAGTAGAACATAATAGACTCAAACAGTCAAAAGTCTTTGGATTTATTAAGCTTGAATGAAGGGATGCATGAGTCGGTGAAACAAGACTCACTGCTTCAAACAAAAAATCTTGGTCCATCTAGATTATTCTAAGAGAATAATTTTGTGTTACTAAGCTAGATTTAAAGCAAGAGCAAAATTCATGCAGCTTATATTCATCGGTAGAATTGAAAGATACGTTTCAATGTAAGATTTAAGAAGTTGCACAAGAAAGGATACAAAGAATAAAGACAATTATCAGCACCTTAATTCCTGAACAGAAAAAGTAGTTCAAGATGATGAGCCCTTATATAGATACAAATCCAGAAATGAACATATAATAAATCTTTAGAAAATGAAAGCCGATCAAATTCCAAACATATCTTACTTGATGGAACATGAGAACCATTCCTGTTTCGGACTGAAGCCCCTCCGGTTGGATGCATCTGACACATGTGGTTTACCTGCTGCTCAAGCAGCCTGTTATATTCCATTATCTGGTGCTTCACCATGAGTCTCAGATAATAGGCCTTGAAAAATTCTCGGTTCTCTTCTTCAAGCTTCTGCCAAACTGTCAACTCAGAAGAAAAATATGCTACCATAATTATCTATTACAGACCCACAACTTAATCATCATATATCTAATTGCTGATATCTATTTTTGGATCAATTAATATGAAATAATGTTCTTCTCTTGTTTAATGAATCTAATAACTTTTTTATTGAAGCACTTCCTAAGTGGTTCAAACCAATACAATCTCACAAATGTGCTTTTGACTATGGAATTTGCAAAAGAAAATATCTTAAAGCATGTCAACTCTAAACCAACATTGAAGAGAATTACCCAACCAGGTACAAGTTATTTTCAAACAAAACCCGAAAAGTGTTGAGGTTACCTAGTTCAGTAAAACCAGGTTCGATCTTAGCCTGCTCTAGTAGAGTGTCCACAACTTCTTTTTGGTTCATGTACAGCTGGAGGCATCGTTCGATTAGATTCTGAACCTACAAAAGAAACAACAGGCCAGAAAGAAAATTATGTCACATTTGCTGAAGAGATTTACACACCGGAGCAAACGGCAACAGAAATAAAAGTAAAGATCTCATGGCTAACAAAATTGTTAAGAGAGTGAAACTCTGTATCCCATTATTAAAGAGGACATGAAGCTACAAGAGTAAAAAAAAATTCAAAGAGAAAAAAATGAAAATATTACCAGTTGTATATCTTCACGCGATACCCTTGTCGCAGTTAAACTTGACATGGCTGAAATATCAGTAGAAGAGATCCCGTTCCTGTCAGAAGAAGTATCTAAACTCTGTCAGAATAACAAACTAACAAGTACTTAGCTGAGAAAGCATACAATTAAGACACACAAGAAATATCAACCAACCAACCAAGACACTCAACCACAAATATCATAAATTTATTTCCTAGAAAAATTGAAACTTTTTTTAGCGATTTAACAGAGTAGTAACCAGCTAACAAAAAAACGAAATTATAAAATACAAAAGGGAAGAAGATGGATTTAAGAGGAGGAATCGAAACCAATAATTGCGCCAGATAAAACCCAAGAGTTGTTTGTTAATTGAACGAAACTCAGATCATATCAAATCCTACTAAAACCAATTACGAATTAAGAAGAAGACCTCATGGAAGAAGCGATCAGAGAAACCCTAAACCCTGAACACTCGAATCCGAAAGCAAAAAGAGGAGAGGAACCTACCCACCCTCACTTTTTTTGGGATCTTTTAATTTTAATATTTGCGGAATTAAATGCTAAAGAGAATCTGCCACGTGGGATCCATCAGCTAAGGATCCCAGGTTCGAGTACTAACTAACTTAATTCACCTATGGATCCTTCTAAGAGCCTTTATGCATTTGCCTCCATTATCGTCGTTTCGAATCTTTAAAAGTTTTGAACGTTATTACTTTCCTTTGATTGTAAATTTATATTTTTTGGGTCTTTCAAAATACTCAAGAATCAGCCAATGCATCAATAATGCCTGGTTCAGGACGTAGCCTGCTATAAGGATATTGTCAGGAGATTTGAGGACCGCAGTGCGGAGGTGACGAATAAAACCGAGGTGTTCGATGATGCAAAGCTCCCGTCACTTCTCAACATCACGGTGGTCGACGGTAATTAGATATCCTACAAAACCATAGATTCTATAAAAGAGCATAAAAAAAATTAATATGTTATAAAAAGTATGTGATTTTATGGATATATAAATAAAAATAATAAAGACAAAATTTATATCCGTAAGAAAATCTGATACTGAAATATTTGTAGAGAGGAAGAAGAGATTTCTCTGTGTTTATTACTTATGAATTGATATTTACAAATGAACGAAATCACTCATATATATAGGCATAAAAACGTAAGTTACTGTGCATGCATAGTGACGGTAGACTGCACACAAAATATTAAACGTAAACGATTGTGTGCGTATATATTTCTTCTCTTTCTCGAAGCCCACATTTGCTGACTTTATTTTTATAACACTCCCCCTTGGAGACCAGTGTCACTATGTGTCTTGCGCAATATCTTCTGTTGCCTCGTTAAAAACCTTTCTAGGAAAACCCAATGGGAAAAACCATAGTAAGGTAAAAAGAGTACAACCACACAAGCTCCCCCACGAATAATCAGGATCACATCTTATAAGTCTTTTTGACAACGCATTCCAATATTATGGACATGCTTCCTGGACATAGTGGTATTTAATGATTTCGTGAAGAGATCTGCAGAATTCTCGGATGATTGAACATATCTGACTTCAATATCTTTATTCTTCACGAGCTCTTGAGTGTATGAAAATAACTTCGGAGGTATATGTTTAGTTCTGTCACTTTTGATATAGCATTCCTTCGTTTGAGCAACGCATGCAGCGTTGTCTTCATATAAGATAGTTGACTCCATATTTTCATGAATCTCACTGCTTGACCGGATGTGTCGGCTTATTGACCTTAGCCATACACATTCTCTACTTGCTTCATGGAGTGCAATGAGTTCAGCATGATTTGAAGAAGTAGTCACAAGTGTGTTTCTGAGAACGCCATGATATAGCGGTGCCTCCAAATAGTGAATACGTATCCTGTTTGTGATCGAGCTTTATGTGGATCTGATAAATATCCTGCATCTGCAAAACCAATCATTTGACCATTTAAATCCTAAGGATAAAATAACCCTAAATCAATAGTCCCTTGAAGATAACGAAAAACATGTTTAATCCCATTCCAATGTCTTCGTGTAGGAGACGAGCTAAATCTGGCCAAAAGATTAACAGAAAATGAAATGTCAGGTCGAGTGCAATTTGCAAGATATATAAGAGCTCCAATTGCACTTAGATACGGTACTTCAGGACCAAATATCTCTTCATTCTAATCAGGTGGTTGGAATGGATCACTTTCAACATTGAGTGATTTAACGACCATTGGAGTACTGAGAAGAGTTGCCTTATCCATATTAAAACGTTTTAACACTCTTTTAGTGTATGTGGATTGATGTACAAATATACCCTTTTGAGTATGTTCAATTTGTAGGCCAAGACAAAACTTTGTTTGTCCGAGATCTTTCATCTCAAATTTCCCTTTTAAATAGTTTGTTGTTTTATGTATTTCAGCTTGAGTCCCGATTATGTTTAGATCATCAACATATACCGCGATTATTACAAATCCGGATGTTGTTTTTTTGATGAACACACATGGGCATATAGGATCATTCACATATCCTTCTTTAATTAAATGCTCACTTAGATACGGTACTTTAGGACCAAGTATCTCTTCATTCTAATCTGGTGGTCGAAATGGATCACTTTCAACATTGAGTGATTTAACGACCATTGGAGTACTGAGAAGAGTTGCCTTATCCATATTAAAACGTTTTAACACTCTTTTAGTGTATGTGGATTGATGTACAAATATACCCTTTTGAGTATGTTCAATTTGTAGGCCAAGACAAAACTTTGTTTGTCCGAGATCTTTCATCTCAAATTTCTCTTTTAAATAGTTTGTTGTTTTCTGTATTTCAGCTTGAGTTCCGATTATATTTAGATCATCAACATATACCGTGATTATTACAAATCCGGATGTTGTTTTCTTGATGAACACACATGGGCATATAGGATCATTCACATATCCTTCTTTAATTAAATGCTCACTGAGACGATTATACCACATTCGTCCAAATTGTTTTAATTCATATAATGATCTTTGTAACTTTATTGCACATAACTCTTTGGGTTTAGATTTTAATGCTTATGGCATTTTGAACTTATCGGAAACTCTCATATAGATATCTGTATCTAATGATCCATATAAATATGCTGTAACGACATCCATGAGACGCATCTCAAGATTTTCGCCAGCTGCTAGACTCATCAGAAATCTAAATGTTATGGCGTCCATAACCGGAGAATATGTTTCCTCATAATCAATCCCGAATCTTTGAGAAAATCCTTGACCTACGAGACGAGCCTTATATCTCGTAATTTCATTTTTCTCATTTCGTTTTCTAACGGAAACCCATTTATATCCAACTGGTCTCACATCTTCAGGTGTGAGTACAATAGGTCTGAATACATTTCGTTTATTTAACGAATCAAGTTCGACTTGTATAGCATCTTTCCATTTTATCCAGTCATGTCTCTTTTGACATTCATATACAGACTTTGGTTCCGGATCATCGTTTTCCTCATCTATTTCCTTTGCCACAAGGTATGAGAAAACATCATCAACTTCATCGATTTCATTTCGATTCCATATCTTTCCATTATGGATATAGTTGATGGAAATTTCATGATTTCCTCCCGGTTCAAGATGCTCAATATTGTCATTAGACTCATGATTTGTTTCTTCCAAAATACTTTCTGCTATTTTGGGAATATCATGTTTTTCAACTTCCTTTCGTTTTCTAGGATTTTTATCCTTAGAGCTAGCTGGTCTACCACGCTTCAAGCGTGTTCTAGACTCACGTGTATCATCTGCTCTTTCACGTTCTTATGGTATTTCAATTCGAGCAGGAACATTTGCAGCTGGTATATATGATTTAGTTACCGTTTTAGTATCGGCAAATACATCCGGAAGTTGATTTGCTATACTTTGCAAATGCATAATTCGTCGAACTTCTATTTCGGACTGTTTTGTAGGAGGGTCAATGTGTAACAAAGTTGGTACACACCATACAGATCTCTTTCCCTCATGTTGAAGATATATAAAAGCTCAAATCTCTTTGCCTCGTATTGAAGACATATACAAATCTTCAAGAACCAAACCTTTGTCTCTGTATACTTTTATTCACACTTAACAAACAAATAATCTATTCAAATTCAGAAAACGTCTTAAGGGATTTTTAAGTTTTCTCAACATCATATGTTTGAGGAAGAAGCAGAGTAAGCAACAACACAACCTTGTAAAAACAGAGGATGTGGTTGAGCCAGTAGGAGTAAATTAAAGAGGATGAAGAAGAAATTCCGGACAAGAAGATCCTCATGGGAACAACGGGATACAGCCAATCTGAATATATCTCTAGTAATGGCGATTTTCTAAAGAAAATTTGGGGAAAGTGACTCTTCTTCATCTTTAAAAAATGATTTCACCAAAGTAAAGACTTTTGATTTACGAGGAATGACAAAAACAAAGGAGAAGTAAGGAAGATGATGGGACATGAGATGTAATATTTATATTGTTTAAAACTTTGCAATCTTTAGATTGCTTTCTTACGTGATAATATAATCTTGTCATGAGCCACTAATCCACTTTTACCTATCCAATTACATGTTTAGCTACGTTAGCCTTACTACTGATTTAATATTTGTTTTAAAGTGCTTAGAATGCAGAACCAGTCAGTCTCTTCCTCAACACCAGCAAGTAAGCCACACTTCAACACACAGATTTGTTGATATCTGGTACTTCGCATTCATAAGTTAAAAAAAAAAAAAAAACTGTTTTAGGATATACTAACAACATGCTTTGCATAGGAATATACAAATCTGTAGTTTTGTTTTCCAGTGTGATCTAAAGTATTGTTAATGTAGTTTGAAATAATGTAATAACTTTAAGAGAACAAACTATCACAAAGCACAATGTTGGCGTGTATCCGGTTTTATGACTTAGTGGCTAACACGACCGAATCTGAAATTCACATGCTTATATTGAAAACTTGCAGATCATAGTCTGTTCTGCTGCAAAGGCCTTTAGAGGAAGCAAAAAGGATAGAAGCATTGCAGAGGTAAAAATCTTGATTGACAGAACAATACACAAACATAGCTTCATGAAGTTATAACTAAAGACGTCGTACATAATATTCATATATGTTTTCACACTTTGATGCAGTTAAATAAGCTATACTTGGAAATCTGTAAATCTTCGATGATAACTCCATGTGTACAGTTCTAAATGACCAGGTACTAACTCCTATAAGAGTAACTCTCTCATGTTTGTGTATGGTTTATGTAATATAAAATAGAATCTTGAAAGAGACGTTTGATTGAAAAGTCATTTTTGGATTGGCATAGGGGATACTAAAACTCAGTCAAGCTCGGGACAATAAGCTAAAGAGAGTGAGCCTTAGAGTAGATGAAGCAGACATCACATTTGCTCTTAAGGTATACATTACATCCTTTGTTTATTGTTCCCAAAATGCAGTTTCTTAATTTTTTTAACACCTTCCCTTTTCATTGCACAACAGGAAATTCGATTCTTCCGCAACTGTCTTCTATGATGAAGTTACTGAGTTATAGCAATGGGTTCCTTCATTTTTTACAGAATACAAAGTAAAAAAACAACTCAGCACACATAAATTGTTTTATTCTGTCATGTAAATGCAGGAAATTAGATTACTGATTAGCGCAGAAGTTGAACGCTTATTATGCAATCTTTTTTTTTCCGACGGCTTCCATATTAACATTTATAGTATTAGTCATACTCAATGAAATTAATGCCATCAAGTGATTGTCCTTGTATATGTTGGAACGTTATAAGACACTCACATACATTTCCTACTTCTACTTGTTATAGAGGCACTATTGATATATGTACTAAGGACTAGGTCAACAATAGTAATAGAAAATCAGTAACATCATTCAAGTTTTTACAAGATGCAAACAAGGCATTAGTTACATACTTACATTGAAAGAGAACTCAGTCTGTCATTCAACTGTACAAGGCCTGTATATATGACTCAAATAAATATAAGATAAAAACTGCAAAGTCTAAGAAAGAACGATACTGGGAGATAGATTTTAAATTGGCAACTCACACTCAACCAGGTCAAGCAGTATGGGAGAGAGTGTATATTAGCAATGCAAAAGATCATAAGAAAAAGGTCATCTGAAAAAACGAGTACTTGAAATGTAATTTTAAGGTTTCTTAGACTGGTTACAATTATTATTTATTGTAACATGTTCTAAGATTGTTTTATTTTTATTTTTTTCTTTTAGGAATTCTTGTTCCCATTCCCGTCCCGAAATTAAAATGGAATGTTTATATGTTCCCGAAATTTCCGTTTCCGTTTTGCCGCTTTATTTATCAGAATCCATAAGTCAGCTTCAGAAAATCCAAAGTTATTCTCCACAGTGAATTTTTTTATATATTCTAGTGATGTTGTTTGATGCGAGTTGCATGAATCAAGATCGATATACATGTTATTCGGAAAAAAAAGAACCACTTTTTATTTTGGCACAAAGCAACACTAATTAGATATGATCAAAGCCAAAGTAAACTCCACTAAAGTAAAATTCACTTACCTTATGATTAGCGTGATTGAATTTACATTTAAGATAGCCACTTAACTAAGAAGATGATGTGCGAACATGCATTTCCGCTCAAAACCGAAATTTTAGAATAGGCGAATAAATCCTAAATTCTTCCACCCAAAATACCCGAAACCAAACGAATCATATTCAGAACCAACCGAAGACCCAAAAGCCAGCTCCAAAACTGAAAACTGAAGCTATTCACATTTAAAGTAGTACTAATCATTTTCAGAACTTAAACAAAATATTTCTTTCTTTCTCTAAAATTAAAACTGGTGAATATGGATATGTTCTTTTCCAACATGGCGGTTTTTTGTTTGCGTTGTAAGTGTTCTTAGTTTTTTTTTTTTTTTTTGAGTGTTCTTACTTGGATGATATTATCGATGAAGAGAATCCAGGAAAATTAAAAAGTAAGTTATGTTGTTTTGTGCAGCTGTAATGAAGTCTGAGGGGTTTAAGCACTTGAAACAGAGCTGTCCCACTTTGTTATCTGAGTGACTGAACACTGTTGCAGCAGCAGATAAGAGCTCGACGAGTGGACACAATTGAACAAGAAAAGAAGTGCGAGCAGTATATTAGGGTGTGGCACTACAAATATGAGGCAAGTGAGGAGGACATAGGATCGATCCAAATGCTAGTAGTAAGCTTTCCTTTGTTTTGACTCGTTTCATATGAACTCTGATGCTACTTTACTGATATCTGGAAGCAAAGCATACACCAAAGTTTGTTTTGCTAAACCTTTTTGTTTTAATGGATAATTTGTTCGTAGTATGTCAACAGTAGTGTAAAGCTTAGACATCTCTCTTTACTTTTCTCTTTGTCTTTGAATTCTCTTCAGCTTTGGAGCTGGCTTGTGTGTTGTTTATAAAAATAGTAGAATCACCATTTTTTCATCTGTTTAATGAAAAATTTACCTGCGATAGAAACATGAAATATGACTGAACCAAACTGTGTCTGTCAAACATTTATATTTCTGGACAAAAGAAAGTTCAATCTCCCACTAAGAACTGTGAGAATCGACTCAAATCAAACCCCTAAAAACAACCTAAATTGTTACGATTCTCTTAAGAAACAAAACCCAATTTTGTGAAACAATTATAGACCCAAAGATGTGATGTGAAGTTGCGAGGAGCTGCCAAATGGGTTTCTTCTGGTTTATGAGTCCTAATCGAACATTGCTTGGGAGAGGTCTCACGGCCATGAATGCTTCCACCATCTTAAATATATATATATATATATTTTTTTTTAAATTCCATAAGAGTCGGATATTAAATCTTTATAGTTTGAGAATAAAGATTTTACCTCATCGGTAACAGCAGCTCGTGCCCAGCGGTGTCTCTCCACTATTTCTGTCAAGACTTCGGTGACTCGCTTCTTTACGTGTCCTGATTGCATGTTTCCATCTTTTTCTCCATATTCCTAAAATATATATAGTACAATATTCAAAAACCCCGATACACATTCTTCATTCTCCGTAGTGATCTTAATAACAAACTTATTGACAAGTGTACCTTTCTAATGCGTTCAAGTTCAGAATCATCTTCGAGGAAGAAACTCAAATACTTGAACGGTATGTCTACCTGTGATTTAGTAGAAAGGAGATTACCAGAAAACAACTTAGTTTACTATATCACCAAAAGCAACTAGGATCAAGTATCAAGAAAACAGTTTTGCAAGAATCTGCTATTGATACAGATTACTTACTTAATCAATTAAGTTTCTAACTATAAGAATATCCTTTGCTAACTATAAAGAGTAAGGGGAAGAGGAGGCAAAACCAAGAATTTGGTACCTCGAGATTTGCTCCGAGTTCTTTCTGCTTGATCTTGGTCTCTTTCCCACCACTAAACGCACTGTTTATCTGCATAAGGAACCGCAACAAGTTTAGATATTGGAAGCAATGATCTGTAAAGTTTGACACTAAAAAGTCGTTACACCAACAAAGTGCCAATTTGTTTTTTAAGAAAAAATAAGTGGAAAGATTCAGGTGCCATCCAGATTATGCAGACAATAAATATGTTACAGAGTTCACCTTTTCTTTAATGTCCTTTGCGGTATCAGTCACATAGATAGCGGATTTTGGATCACTAGCAGACATTTTCCCATTCTCTCCCTGCGAAAAAGTGACCAAGGCATTCAATAGTTTGAAAGCATGAAAGTGTGGTTATATCTCTATAACTTGCATAATCCTTTGACTAGTTAAGAAAACACTTGCCTGCAGAGCAGGAAAAAATGATGACTCAATTAGAGCAGGCTTGCTATATTTTAACCGAGGTGCAACATCACGAGTCATTCTAAAATAAGGATCCTGGATGAAGAAAACCAAAAGCAAAGATTGGCTGTTATTTATAGATCATACACGAAGAACCATAAAGAGACCAAATTTGGATTTAAAGTGTTCTAAGGTGGCAGAAAATTTAGACCACAAATGAGAAGTTATTTATCTTCCAAAACCAAACAGGTTAAGATATAAAGTAAGAAATTAAAACAGCACACCTGGTCAATTGCACAAGGAATCAAGCACCGGAGCTTGTCCATTCCAGAGAACAAATGTGGAAATGTGATAGGAAAAGATGGAGCTGCCTGCAAAATATATGGAATCCAATTTAAATATGATAGTTTAGATCAATTCACGTACCCACACCAACAGGAAAAAATAAAAGACGCACCTGCACCGCAGGGAAGATGAGTTTCCCGATATGATCTTTATCGGAAAAGCCAAAGATTGCTTTAGCCTATAGCAAAAGGGAAGAGATATAAAAATAAAAACCAGGAACTCAAAGCAACTATAAAAAAACATGCATGAGCGACATTGTGCAATTGCAGGAGATGTATATAGAGAGCGAAGCCACCTTCTTCAATGGAACGAACGGTGAAACCTTGACAATATTTTCATAGAAAGCACTACACAAAAAGTTGTCACACATAATCAGTGAGGAAAACTGTAATGTAAGAACATCAAAACCAAAGCATATATAGAAGATATCCGGAGATAATATAAGAGCCATAGATTCGAATATGAATTACCGGCCCATATAGTCAAAGTCGGAGAAAATGAAGGTCTTTGTTACATCAAATCCACAAGCAATGATATCTTTGGCATTTTCCCTGGCAAGTCTTTGAGTTTCCTCCATGGTTAAGTTCTTCCACATGAATTTTTCATCATCCGTGAGCTGTATAACAAGCGGAACCTTGAAAGCTTCTTGCAAGTATCTGCAAGCCAGAGAATTTCGAGCATTAATAGGAAAAGTGATTAAGAAGAGGTTGCAAAACCATCCTTGCATTGACCAGCTTCACTTACTTGGTAAACATGAAGGGAATCAAATGGCCCAAATGCAAAGCTTCTGAGGAAGGTCCTCTTCCAGTGTAGAGATAGAATTTTTCTCCTCTCTCATACGCGTCCAAAATCTCATTGAAATCCCTATTGATCCGCTCACAAATTAAACCAGCAATAAATAAAAATTAGTTGGATCATTATCAAATACATAATTTAGCTAACCGGTGGGCGAAGAAGACACCACGGCGGAGGAATACGTGTGCCTCACGACAAGTCAGTCTTTCAACACGATCGATCAGAGACTGGTTGAGTCTTTTGCAGCCAAATTTGTCAATAAGCTTGTCGTAATCGATCTTCCCGCCGTCTTTTGTAGACACTTCCCATGGATTCACCACTTGCTCCGGCGAATCCGAAGAAACCACGAACACCTCTTGCCCCGGTACCTCCGGCGATTCAGGATATATCTCCATCTTCGCGATGGGAATAAATAACTAGAAAAGTGGGAGTCAAGATCAAAAGCCAACTTCTTATTCACAAACAAAAAGGTGAAGAGATCTGAATTGTCATATCAAAGTACCTATGCAAATAAGATGGTCGGAGATGCAGCGGCGGTTATTGGTCTGGAACGTTAGTAGGGCTACGAACAAAACTAGGTTTAAATGGTTTGCATGTAGGGATGTTAAATGTAGGGTTAGGGCTGAACCCATCTTTAGTTAATATAAGTCCAGCCCTATATTAACCCTAACCCTTTTCTAATTCTTTGTAATTTTTATTAAAGGGTTAATGTAGGGCTAGCCTTTTATGTATTCTTTCTCTAAAACCAAACTAGTTATTGTGTGTTTAGATTAATATTTTAAAATTTTCATAACAAATTTATAAATAAATATATAAATTTTCAAAATTCATAAATAAAGTTTATAAATTCTAAAATTCATAATAAAATCCATAAATTCATAAATTTATAAAATTTATAAATTCTAAAATTCTTAAAACTCATAAATAAGATCCATAAATTCAACACAATCAACATATATTATACTTTATATTTGACAAATAAATACTTTAATCAAGATACAAGAGTAAACAATACTTTAATCAAAAGAAAGCTTATAAACTATAATAATTGTTCATGTTTGCTGTGTTGTCGAATGGAATAACAAATAATTATTTTGTTGTTTTATACTACTACGCTGCACCAAGTATTGATTTTATGTAAAAGATTTTAGCAATATTACTACTACGCTGCAATAAGACGACAACATAGATCATAAAAGAAACATACCTCTTTCTTTCTCTCACGTTTGTTTCTCACGTTTGCTTCTCACCTCATGAAATGTATCTGAAACATTTCAAAGATCATAACAATATATAAGTACATGCCTATTATCAACTAAAGTGTTATAAAAACCAAAGTACGACATTATGTTGATCTTGAAACAGCAGAAAAAATCCAAAATTATTGTAACCCAGATGGAACTTACTATAACTCTTTGGTGATAATGGAACTTATAGTCTACATCACAAGTTATATAGGCAAATTGGTAAGTAGGCTCATAACCCAAAAATAAAAAACTTTTAAAGAGGAAAATTTGAGGAGAAAGAAGACATAGTTTTCTGAAACGAAAGAAAGATAATAACCCATCACTGCAGAAGAAGGTATCTCTATAATAATTGAAGACAATTGAAACCTACTGTCAACGAACTAGCCAATGAGCCCAACTCCACCTCGACATTCTATCTTGGGACCATTTTTTTTTCTCTCTCTCTCTGATATCAGTAACTTGTGAAATTGAGATATCTAATTATTTACAATGGTGAATTGGTAATGGATCCTAGGTGTTATTAGAGCATTTCGACTTCAAACCCGGTTTTTAGATTGACAAAAAAAGAAGAAAGAAATGGGTTTGGTGTGAGATCGAGCTATGGACTCACCTGTAATGAAAAAACGACGACGAAGGAAGCGATGATGAGAATCCAGAAATTGATTGAAGAGATTGAAGACGACGGCCACCGGCGCGTTGGTTCTATTAGCCAAATCAACGGCGTCGATGTTTTCTCCTGGTGGGTTTGCGAAATCTGAGAGTAGCGAGAGAAAGGTTGGAGATTCGGAGAGTGTTGGTGGTGGTGATGGTCGCAAGCTATCTGAGCTTGGAGGGTGGTGATGAATCGTGCGGGTTCAAGTATGAGAGTAGTAGGGTTAAAAAATTAACCCTTGACTAAAAATTATAACCCATTATTAACCCTTCAGAATATTAAAGGGTTTTGAGCCCTGTATAATTGCAGAGGGCTGGGCTAACCCTACTATTTTCAGCCCATAACAACGTCTCTATTTGCATGTATCTTTATATAGGAAAAATGCATTAAAAAAAAAAAGAATGTGTATCGGGGTTTTTGAATATTATACTATATATATTTTAGGAATATGGAGAAAAAGATGGAAACATGCAATCAGGACACGTAAAGAAGCGAGTCACCGAAGTCTTGACAGAAATAGTGGAGAGACACCGCGGGGCACGAGCTGCTGTTACCGATGAGGTAAAATCTTTATTCTCAAACTATAAAGATTTAATATTCGACTCTTAAGGAATTTTAAGAATATATATATATATATATATATATTTCAGATGGTGGAAGCATTCATGGCCGTGAGACCTCTCCCAAGCATGTTCAATTAGGACTCATAAAACCAGAAGAAACCCATTTGGCAGCTCCTCGCAACTTCACATCACATCTTTGGGTCTATAATTGTTTCACAAATTTGGGTTTTGTTTCTTAAGAGAATCGTAACAATTTAGGATGTTTTTAGGAGTTTAATTTGAGTCGATTCTCACAGTTCTGAGTGGGAGATTGAACTTTCTTTTGTCCAGAAATATAAATGTTTGACAGACACAGTTTGGTTCAGTCATATTTCATGTTTCTATAATACATCGCAGGTAAATTTTTCATTGTATGAGGAATTCATTAAACAGATGAAAAATTGGTGATTCTAGTTGCGGTCCCAGAAAAATTTTAAACTGGGTGCAAGTCAAAAATATATATATATATTTATATATATAAAATTATTAATTATATTATTCTACAAAAACATCCTATGATTTTTCATATTTTGAAATCTTTTCATCGCTGTCTCATTGGTAACAGTCTCAAATACATCTTTTTCAATATAACAAACTAAATAGTCATTAAGAAACTGATTTCCAATCCGATTCCGTCGATCTGTTTTCACAATCTTCATTGCTGAAAAACATCTCTCCACAGTTGCAGTTGCGACAGGCAAAATCAAAACTAACTTCAACAGTCTATAAACCAAATGATGGGATATATGCTTCCGTGTATCCACCAGCTACGAGAGATATGCACTCTGTAGGACTAAAGTCGTTTGGATAGAACTTGGCTAATTTCATTAACTTTGAGTGGTGAAACTCAGAAAATGAACCAATAGGAGATAAAGAAGCAGCACAAATAAGCAACTCAGTGTTTACCTCAGTAAAGCGATCATTAAACTCCTGAAGCTGCAAATCCAAAACAGCATATAAACAATTGACCTTGTAGTGATGCATATTTTGTACTCCTGTTTTTTTTTCTTGCTCTCTTTGGGTCAATAAAATCCTCTTCCATGTCAACCTTCTCAATATAATACTTCTTACAAAAAGCAAAAACCTTATCCATGAGAGAATTCCATCCATCATCCTTAAAATTCTGGAGTTGTCTCTTCGTTGATTTCACCAATGACATAGCATTCAAAATATTTTGGTCTCTTTGTTGCAAAGATTTGGATAAGTTCTCTGTAAGTCCTAAAAGGTTAATCATCATTTGCAGATAAAACACAAAATCAAAGCTGCTGAAGTATATAAGGAGACCATATGCTTGACGTCTTTTTGAGTCTTCTATGCCATCAGTCGTATGGTGATCCGTAAAAAACTGTTAAATTGTTTTTTACTAGTTTTAGCTCTTTCCGATTCCTTAATAAATTAGTGACATTGTTGTTGTTTAACATGACAAATAAATAACTTTGCAAAAATTGTTGGAAACTATTATGAACCATAACAAAATATGTATAGCAATTCACATATGTATTATGAATAGATATATGATACTATGATCAAATATGTATGAAGGGAGACAACGAGTTTTAGAGAGAGAGAGAGAGAGAGAGAGAGAGAGAGAGAGAGAGAGAGAAAACTCTTCTTATTGTTTTTTCTTTACATTATACATAGAAATAGGGGGAGAAACAAGGTAAGTAATACTTGGAAATAGTACACTATCAATAACATCATGTAACCAGTTAAAGCAAATCGGTTTGTTTTGCTCCTGGAACATCTTCACATCTCTAAACCAAGACTTCATATTGCTCATATACTTGAAGCACAGTGGGTCTTTTTAATGTAAAAAAGAGAATATAGTTTCATAATTAAGATTTCGGTAGATACAAATGCTACATACAAATAATATTATCTTCTCTTTGCATATATAGATAGCTTCATGACTTTTGTATTTTCTCACTTTGATATTGTCAGCTCCTCATAAAGTCAAAATCACCGGTTAACTAAATGATCACATTGTTTTGCTTCATCTCTAAACCAAAATTTCATATTTGCTCATATGGTAGACGCAGATTAGGTTTTTAAATCTGATTGTGATTACTTGCAGAAGAATTATATATGTAAAAGCAAACAGCAAGAACTTGAGACCATGTTAGTGCAACTGCACAAAAACCCAGAAGATGCATTTCAACAAGTTTCCTAAAAGTTTTTGTATGTAAAGGCAGCTAAAAGAGTGGCATACTCTACACAGCTTAAGAAATCTACTCAACGTAGTTTTGTAAGAGAGTATTCACATCATATTGTGCACAAAGGTTAAGAAGGACGAGTTACTCTTTATCGTGTAAGATGTAACAGCTTCTGAGCTACTTTTCTCTGATATCAACAAGCTGCTCAAACAGTAGATGTAATCTAAAGATCCTTTACCTGCAAGTTCATGAAAGCTTAAATAAGACTTGAGGCTCAAGTAAATGTCTGAAACATCATAATCCATTATCAATAGTCGAAACTCATCACAGAAACATACCTGCAAGTACTGCAAGAAGAAACCATCCAGCACGATCGAATCATCATACCGTAACAGTTCGACAAAGCCGCATGGAAGGCAACTCCATCACGTCTCCAAAGACAAGAGAGTTTGATTCCACATTCCCCCAAATCTGACCTCCTTGACGTGTTTCCAACGCAATCTCTACGCACCAAATATCATGTAGCGACTCAGAATAGATGTTAAAAATCACCAACTTGCCACCAAAATTCGCCATCTCACACCAAGCATAACTGAGCACAGGCAAATGAAACGTAGATACACCCATCACCGGTCTACAAACCAATTCATTCGGATAATATACCACTATTGGATGTCCAAGAGAAAGCGTAGGATCAAGGGTATACAACAAATCTCCAACCACACAAGAGAACGGGAGCCAAAGTCTATACAATTGACTTGCAACTCCCCATGACTGCCATAGACCTTGTCTTGGTTCGTAAGCCAAACAACACCAATGATCCAAAATGAAGATTCTCTCCTGCATCACCACATATGTACCAAACATTCCAATCATACTAGCTTCGTTAGGGCATTGACCATGCACAATTTCCCAAATCCCACGCTCTACATCGAAAACTTCGACCCAATCATTATCTTGTTTCGTGCGACCACCGATGACATAAATCTTTCCGTCAATCACTCCGGCGGCTGGGAAGCAACGTTCCCTATTCATACTCTGTACATAGCCCCACGTATGGAATCTGCAATCGATGACAATCACAGTCGATAGGGGTTGATCATATGGGAGGTTATTGAAACCACCCATAACGTACATATTGTGTCCGATTGTGACAACAGCAGATCCAGGAACCATGGGAGGGAGTGAACCGATTCTGCTCAATCGTAATGGGATGTTGCTCCGGCGAAGAAAGAACCAGCCTAGGGGAGAAGAGGGTAAGAATTCGATTAAGGCATAAAGAACCGGTTCAGTGATGCCGAGGAGCGAGCGCGTTACGAAGAGTTCCGGCGAAGCGATTAGGTGACGAAAGGCTCTGGAGATGAGAGATAGCTTCGGGTAGTGAAATCTCCGGACGAGTGCGACGGTACTTTCGATGAGTGCTTCTGGGATGTGTCGAGGAATCGGAGCAAGATTCTCTACTTCTACTTCTTCTTGATCGTCTTCTTGATCATCTTCTTTCGGTTTCTCGTTTTGATTCTGTTCGGTTTATGGTTAGTTTGCGCCCATGATTTGACAGCATACCGAAACCGGTTTAGTTAAATGGTAGTTATGGAAATTTGTTTATCATAACTCTCCATAAAACCATTGTGTCTCTTCGTAAAGACACCACTCATCATTTGTCTATAAAAGGAGAACACCAGAGAGACATAAGTGTAAGTCTTTGTGACTATTGATACAAAGAGAGAATTCTAGAGAGAGAAACGTTTTAGAGAGAGAAAGCTTGGAGAGATCAACCGGAAGGGCACTTGAACGGTGGCTTGTGGTTGATTTCCATATGTGATTTCAATCCCGATTTCTGCGTCAATTTCCAGTCGATTCCGTGAAAAATTCATCACTAAACCGGCCAAGGTATGTGTTCCGGTTTAACGCTTCCGCATAATAGATTAACATTGGTACCAGAGCATATTGGTTTCCTTCTGGGATGTTTTCGTTCTTAGTAATCACCATTAAAGGTATCTATATGTTAGCTTTACTAACTCATGTTGAATTGAAGAAATTGGTTAATAACATGAAAAGTTGTAAATGGTAACTCTGTGATTCTTTGATGAAATTAGATGAATCTTTGCATGTTAGTGCATCTTATAGTCATGATTTTTTCTGGAAATTATCGCTTTAAGAACCGGGGTATGTTGCACAAATTCGGCGAAATTGTGAGTAAACCGCGAATTTTGTTTCGCTCATAACTCTCTGTATAATTATCGGAATCACATGATTTCGGTGGCTGTGCGTAGATATTGAAATTATCTTTCTATTGATGTATAGAACGCACGATTTAAGTAAGTACAACGTGAGTTATCAAGGTCGCAATATTCGGCCGAATAGTTACATACATGTATTGATTAGGAAGAAGATGAACAGTAGTTGACACGTGTCAGTTTCTGATTTGTCTGAAATATGCATATTTGTTTTTGCAATAAAAAGAATTTGGTATGTCCAAATTTTGAAATTTAAATTGCTTTATTTTTGTCTCAATGAGGACATAAAGAATCTGTAATTATCTTAGTCAAATTATGACTTTGAAAATTGGAATGATTTTTTTTTTGTATAAATTAACATGTTTTATTTCATTAATTCATGTTAAAAAAATACATTAATCAAGTGGGAGTTCTAATTGTTTAGAACTTAATTTTTTTTTTGCATGAAACAAGTTAATTTTTTGTGATAAAATTGTAATATGGGTGATTATTGGGAACATAGTGAACTCTCGATCTCGTATTATTAATTGAGTTACTTTTGATTAATTTGTGTTCATTGTAAAATTGTGTGTGTGTGTTAAGTAGTATGCAAATAAATTAATGTCTCTGAATGTTCATACAGGCATGGTGTCTGCTTGTAAGAATATTATTGCTGAGCTCAATCGAGGAGACAAACTGGATGGTGATAATTACGATATTTGGTATCGTAAAGTTCAGTATGTCTTTGAGGAGCAAGAGGTGAAAGAAACTCTTTTCCATCTCATGGAAGAGCCTGAGCAGGGTACTACCGCTCAACATGTGAAAGATCAAGAGGCATATGTTGCCTGGAAAAGAAAGAATAGCATTGCTCGCATCACGTTGCTGAGTTGTATGCAAGATGATCTCATGTGTGAGTTTGAAGAGTACGCAACTGCGAAAGGCATGTGGGAGGCCTTGAAAGAAAAGTTTGGTGCCACATCGGCGACCAAACTTAGTAGACTTAATCAAAAGTTCAATGACTACAAGAAGCGCCCAAATCAATCTATGAGGCAGCATCTTAGAGTCATGTCGAGCATGATTAGAGAGCTTAAAAATGCTGGTCAGGTTGTATCTGATGAACAGCAGATTCAAGCTGTTCTCTGCTCATTACCTGAAAGTTGGGACCATATGAAGATTCAGATGACACACAATGTCAATGTGAAAACATTTGAAGACATATCTCATCATCTTGAGTTAGAAGATGAGCGCCTAGAGGCAGCAAAACCCTTTAATGAGGCCAACTTTACGAGTTCGAGCTCAGGCTCGAAACGCAAGAGAGGTAACAAGGGAAACAAGGCTCCTGATCAACCAGATCCTAAGAGACAAAAGAAGTTTGCCAAGCGTGGCAAACGTGGAGGAAAGAAGGATAAGACCAAAATAAAATGCTACAATTGTGGCTTACTGGGTCACTTTGCTCGTGAATGCACTGAGGCAAAGAAGGTACTATCTTTTGACTCTACTTGTAAATATGCTTATGTTTCTAGTTGTGCAATGCTTGCTGAATCTCATCCTTTGTGGATTGTAGACTCAGAAGCAACAGACCACGTAGCTAGAGATCGTGAAGCATTTGTGCAGTACCGGCGGATTCCTAAAGGTTCAAGATGGTTGTATGTGGGAAATAACTCCAAGGTTGCGGTACTGGGTATTGGCACTTGTCAGCTACACATGCGTGGCGGGAGGACCCTTATCTTACATGATGTCTTATATGCTCCTGAAATCCGTCGGGACCTTGTCTCTGTTTTAGCTTTACTTAGGTTAGGATTTGGTTTGAACTTTCATGACATGTGTTTAAACATTACTCTAGAGTCTGTGTTCTTTGGTTCTGGTTATGCTTGTGATGGTTTTATTGTACTTGACTGTACTATAAATATTACTTCTAGTAATAATGATCGTTGTTTTTCATATGTCACAAGTTCTACTAATGTTGAAACAAATGTGTGGCATTCTAGACTTGGTCACATAGGTGTTGATCGAATGAATAGATTGGCTAGAGAAGGCCTTTTAAGCCCACTCGCCCAAGTTGATCTTGACACATGTGAGTCATGTTTAGCTGGAAAAACAACAAGAAAACCATTTGGTAAAACAACTAGAGCTGAATTTTCATTACAGTTAATTCATTCAGACATTTGTGGTCCGATGAATGTGAGGGCAAGACATGGGGCTTCATATTTTATTACTTTTATAGATGATTTCACTCGATTCGGGTATGTGTACTTGATTTCTCATAAGTCAGAAGCACTAGAGTGCTTTAGACGTTATATCACTTTAGTCGAAAATCAATTGGAGAGGACGATCAAGTGTTTGAGAACAGATCGAGGTCGTGAATATCTATCTGAACAATTCAAGGAATTGTGTGATGAAAAAGGTATTGTCAGACAATTGACTACCCCATATACACCGCAACAAAATGGTGTAGCGGAAAGAAGAAATAGAACGCTTCTTGAAATGGTTAGGTCTATGATGGCGCAAGCTAACCTTCCAATTTCATATTGGGGGGATGCATTACTGACTGCTGCCTATGTACTTAACCTTGTACCCTCTAAATCTGTTACTTCTACTCCTTATGAGTTATGGAAGGGAAGAAAACCTGACCTAACATATTTGAGACCTTGGGGATCCGCAGCGTTTGTTCGCGATACTTTTCTTCCTCATGGAAAATTGGGTCCTAGAGGAAAGAAGTGTATCTTTATAAGATACTCTGAGCACTCTAAGGGATATGTGCTTATCGGCGAAAACTCGGATGGAAGTATAACAGAAATCGAATCCCGAGATGTTACATTCTTGGAAAATGATTTTCCTCGAAGGGGAGAGATTGATAAGGAATTCCATCTTCAAGAGATGGATGGCCCAACTAATGTTACTCCTACTAACAAATCTGTAGAAGTTGGTGAAAGTTCACGTGAACTATCTCAACTTAGTGGGAGAGAAACATTGGTTAGTGATCCTCATAAGAAGGAATCACAAGAGTCTGAGGTGCGTAGGAGCAACAGTAGAAATATTCCTCGACGACGTTTTGAAATCGAAGGAGAGGCTTTCATGGTTGCTATGCATGATGACTTAGAGCCTCGAACAGTTAATGAGGCTCTCTCTTGCCCAAATTCGGATGAATGGAATGATGCAATAGAAGAAGAACTAGAATCTATGAAGGTAAACCAAGTATGGGACTTGGTTGATCTTCCGCCAGAACGTCGAGCGATCGGAAATAAGTGGATTTTTAAGATCAAACGAAAGACGGATGGATCCATAGATAGGTATAAGGCTCGCTTGGTAGCGAAAGGATATACCCAACAAGAGGGTATAGACTATGAGAAAACATTTTCACCAGTGGTAAGGTTTGCCTCAATTCGCCTTATTCTTGCCATAGTTGCCGGATTGGATTTAGAATTACATCAAATGGATGTTAAGACTGCGTTTCTTAATGGGGAACTAGAAGAAGAAATCTACATGGAACAACCAGTTGGTTTCACTGTAGAAGGCCAAGAGCGCAAAGTTTGCAAGCTCAAACGTTCAATATATGGTCTAAAGCAATCTTCTAGGCAGTGGTACTTTCATTTTCATCGAGCTCTTATGTCTTATGATTTTACGATGATTGACGAAGACCATTGTGTCTATGTCAAGAGCACTGGACAATCTTTTGTAATTCTATCTCTATATGTCGACGACATTTTGTTGGCTGGAAATGATATGGAGTTTCTTATGACCATTAAGGAATGGTTATCATCTCATTTTGATATGAAGGATATGGGAGAAGCTGAGTATGTACTTGGTGTCAAGATATACCGAGACCGATCGAGGAAACTATTAGCTCTTTCACAAGAGTCATACATTCGTACAATCCTTGAAAGATTTAAGATGCTTGATAGTAATCCCATTGAAACTCCTGTCGCGAAAGGTGAAGGCCTAAGCCTTGATATGTGCCCTAAGACCCCTAATGAGAAAAGAGAGATGGAAAAGGTCCCTTACTCTAGTGCTGTGGGCAGCTTGATGTATGCTATGATGTGCACCCGGCCGGATATTTGTTATGTCGTTGGCTTGGTTAGTTTGTTACCAGTCAAATCCTGGGAAGAAACACTGGATGGTAGTGAAGAGAATCCTTAGATACTTGAAGGGAACTATGGACTATTCCTTGTGTTATCAAAGAAGTGATTTGCGCTTAACAGGATATACAGATGCCGACTGGGGTGGCGATCTGGATGAGCGTAAATCGACTTCAGGATATGCTTTCTTGCTCTGCAATGGTGCTATTACTTGGAGCAGCAAGAAGCAATCTTGTACAGCTTTATCTACGATGGAAGCTAAGTTCATTGCATGTTCAGCATCAGTTCAAGAAGCTGTATGGCTGAGGAGGTTATTGGAAAGCTTATAAGTCACACCTGAGGCTTCGTGCCCTGTGACTATTCATTGTGATAGTCAAGCTTGTATTGCTTTCTTGAAAGATCCTAAGTATCATGGAAGGACAAAGCACATTGCAATCAAAAACAATTTCGTGAGAGACATTGTGGCAAATAAGGAGGTGTTCGTTAAGTACATATCTACGCATAGGATGGTAGCTGATCCTTTTACCAAACCCATCCCAAGAGATGTTTATCTCGCTCATGTTCGAGCTTTAGGTCTGCGTAGAATTTGATAAATGTATTAATGAAGATTTGCCATTTGACGTTGTATTTGTAGTTGACTTTTTTAATATATATCTAATGTTATTTTAAACATCACATACAACGGTTAATTTCTTGTGTTTTGCATACTTACACACAAATATTAAGAAGTGTCATCAAGTAGGAGATTGGTTCACTCACATGAACAATCGCTTCAGATTTCTTTGTGAAATGCTGAAATGAGACATAACTAGTTTGGCGCTAGTGGGAGCTTGCCTCAGAAGGCTAGTCAATGTCGCCTTGATAAAGAGTCAAGATGAGATATTCCTATTGAGATATTGATCATGATTGACCCAGAATCATGAATACTTGAAAGAGCTGGATAAGTACATAGTCAGGCGCTAGGTAGCGAGCTGATAGTAGCTTGATCCACATAGTGGTGTTTGGTTTATCCAATATACACAAACTCTTGAAGAAAGAGTTAACCGCTATGACATGTGAGTCATACCACATGTGCTATTACGACTATATAGGAAGCGAGTGATATTCTATTTTTATAATCCCTATCTCTCGCAATGTGAGTTCCTATAAACCTATCTATGGTTATAATTGTTACCCTTGAACCTTCGTCTATGTTCTTGAAGGGATGAGCTAATGTGCGCTACTTTAGTATGTTTTTTTTCCAACGGTGATGGAATAATTTAGCCTTATGGGACATGCTAGGAAAGCGGTTAATTTGGAATAGATGGACATGAGAACAGAAGGGAAAACTATTTGTTTTTACATTGACATATGTGTTTGCTGGCCAGCCACTATATCGCTCAATTGGAGCTTGAATATAGTGAACGCATGATGTGAAATGTCTGACATATGCTATAGGGATAAGATATGTTGAGATTGATGTAAAAGATAAATGAGTTTGGGGAACAGCGAGACATGCTGAAATGCAAATATTTTCTTTAGGGTTGTAGCAGTTATGTATTCCTAACAGGTGCATAATTTAGCTCCCAAGTGCAGGTGTACTCGCAGGGTCGCACGGTTCATTTGCCGTATGATTTCGTGTTACGATTCTCGAGCTTAATCTCTAAGATCTCTCTAATATTAGTTATGCTCCCATCATGTGCGAGTGGGAGATGTTGGTTTATGGTTAGTTTGCGCCCATGATTTGGCAGCATACCGAAACCGGTTTAGTTAAATGGTAGTTATGGAAATTTGTTTATCATAACTCTCCATAAAACCATTGTGTCTCTTCGTAAAGACACCACTCATTATTTGTCTATAAAAGGAGAACACCAGAGAGACATAAGTGTAAGTCTTTGTGACTATTGATACAAAGAGAGAATTCTAGAGAGAGAAACGTTTTAGAGAGAGAAAGGTTGGAGAGATCAACCGGAAGGGCACTTGAACGGTGGCTTGTGGTTGATTTCCATCTGTGATTTCAATCCCGATTTCTGCATCAATTTCCAGTCGATTCCGTGAAAAATTCATCACTAAACCGGCCAAGGTATGTGTTCCGCTTTAACGCTTCCGCATAATAGATTAACAGATTCTCTTCTTCATCTTCTTGCGGATTCTTGTTTGGATCGCCGCCATTAGAGCCGCCGGGAAGTTCAGAGATTACAACCATCGCCGTGTGACGATGTTAGCAGCAACGAATTAACTGAAAGGGAGACTAATTTGTAAAAACATAAATGAAATAGTTAATCGTGGGGTTACCATTCTCTCTTTTTTTTTTTTCGTTATCTCGCAAAAAAAATGTTGTTGTGTATATTTATAAGGAAACCAAAATGTCATTTCACTAGATCTCTCTTATTGCACGTTAACGCATTCTCAAACTTCGTTTCAAGAAAAGGTTTATCATTTTTTTTTTAAAATTCCAAAAAGATAATTTGTATTAAATAATTCCAAAAAGGTTTATAATTTTTTTTTGTAATGTGTTTTTCCTTACTGTTTCTGCCAGAGCATCTGAGAGGCCATTCTTAATATATGATTTGATGTTGCTGTGCTCTAGGGATTTTTAAGAAAGGAGGGACGCTCGACTAGCACAAGTTTAGTCACTTTAACGGAAGGGCTAGAAAATGCTAAATTCAGGTCATTTTTTCATAAGTGGCCTCAGACCGTGGAGTCTAGCCTTTACAATGAGGGTCGAGAAAAAGTGGCAGGTCTGTTTCATACTGCTCTGGTTCTGAAAAAAGACACAAAAGTTGCTCAAGAAAATTACTTATATCAGATACTAAACTAAAATTTTGAACACTTCGGTGCAGCGATGTTCAAACAAAAAGGATATGACGTTGAGGAAGCTCCTGATGAAGAAGATGAACCTCTCTATGCAAACTGCCGAGGCACTCTGAAGGTACTTCATATCCAATGCAAGTGACCAAACTGTCACATTTCTGAACATAAGCCTGATTAATGGCATTCTTCAACTAATTTCAGGTTTGGCGTGTAGATGGTGATGAGGTCTCGCTTCTCTCCATTCCTGACCAGACAAAGCTATTCAGCGGCGATTGCTATATTGTGCAGTATAAATATACTTATAATGAAAGAAAAGAATATCTAGTATATGTATGGATAGGTTGTGAAAGCATGCAGGTATGCAGCTTGTAGCCTTTGCTTGTTGTTGTTTTTTCATTTCTTTTATTGTCAACCATTTGTGAGTTGTTTCACTATGAGCTTCATTCTGTTTTTTGACTTCATTGCAGCAAGATAGAGCTGATGCCATATCCAATGCTAGTGCAATTGTTGGTTTGATATGCTCAAATTATCCCTAGAGCTACTCTCTCAAATTAAGAGATCAGTGCAGTACTTAGGGGTCGAATCCACAGAGACTGATGTTCACACAATAGATTAGAAGTTTGGATTTTAGCTAAATAGTGAATAATGAAATGTAAAACAGACAAGCAAAAGTAAAAGTTATAGTTTTCAGGGAATCAATAACACTTTCGTGTCTACTAATTTTCCTATGATCTAAATTCCAGGTGATCAGTCTAGAACTAGCATTAATCTCAACCTAGATGAAGAACCATATGATGACCCTAACAGAACAATCTAATTCAACAATTTATCATAACCCTAGAAAACCCTAAATCTAACAGGTGGATTACTCAGACATAATCAATGTAAAACAAATCATATTCTGAATAAATTGCATTAAAATAAGAGTAGAAATAAAGGGAGTTTGAAATCTTCTCTCTACAATGAGTTCTGATCTGTCTCTCCCACAAGCTCTCAAAATCCAATGCCAAAAATAAGATATGATCCTCTTCTAAAACTCTAAAAACAACTAATTATACTCTAAAATACGTCAGGGACTTGTCTTGCAATTAGGGAAAACTTCTGGGTCATTCTGTAATTATTTAAAAGTTCTTTAAAACTCGTGTGATCGCGACGAGTGTCGATCGACACTAGGGAGCAGTGTCGATCGACACTCACACCCATTGTCGCCTCCGAGTTGCTCTCTCAGCAACATAATGATAAATGCTTCCAATAATCCCAATATGTATCCAATGAGTCCAAAACGTACCTGAACCTACAATGACTCAATAAGGACTCAAAAACACCAAAAAGACTCTAAAAACAGGACTTATATCATGGCTAAAAACAGTAAAAACCATGATATATCAACTCCCCCAGACTTAGCATTTGCTTGCCCTCAAGCAAAACAGAAACTTAACATGTGAAAGAAGTTTGAAATTAGCAGAAACTCCTTTTCTCTTAAACCAATGCATTGAGCATTCAAACCAAATTCATATGCTCAGCAGACTACTTCAAATTCAACCTCCATGTACTTCTCCGCAAGCTTTTCTGTACCCTAAATTCACCCCACAATTCCACAACAATTTCCATTTGCCTTCATCGCTGGGTCTCATCAATGAAATCAGTGCCAAGAACCTTTTAGACTCGTTCTCGTTCAATACCATAACAAACTAGCCTATTTCCACATCTTTTTTGTACTCTTTCTCTCCCCCAGACTTGTTTCTTTCTCAACATCTTCTGTGTTATTTCCTTATTTTTTTTTCTTCAAAAGTGTAAGCGAATAATGGTATCATAGGAAATTTTTCTAACCTCGCTTCCAACTCTTGTGTGATCATTCCTTTTGAAGTAAAATAATGGGGTCGTTAGAAATTTTCCTATCCCTTTACTTTAAAGAAAATCATATCATCTTTTCTGCGAATAAACATACTCTTTTTATTAAACAAGGGAGAGGAGTACCATCACTTTTCAATTAGGCTTTTGTTTGTCAGGTAAGAACGAGGAGTCAAGCCTAAGAACACCAGTTGCATTGATGAGGTAAAAGGAAGAGCTCAGAAATTAGCTCCAGCTTGTGTGGAAACTGTTTCAAAATATGGGTCTCTCTGGTTTACTGATCAGCTTTTGGATTTTTCATTAGTCGCATCTGAACTAAATCTGCATCATTAATCACTCAAGCACATAGAATAAGAAGAAAGATCGTAATTCCCTGACCAGTTTTGACTCAATAAAACAAACAAATTTGACTCAATACATAAAAAACAAATAGGTATGACAAAAACGAACACGACGTCAGCGACTACCTCCCCAGACTTCAGAATCATTGTCCCTAGTGATACCAAATCAAGGGTCGGTAAAAGAAAGAAAAACCAAATGGAACAAGATGGAAGAATGAGATTCCTGGAGTAACCTGTGAATGGTGTTGAGCGACACCCAACGTTAGTGTCGATCGACACCAATTGCATATCGTCTGGTGTTAATTGGAAGTGTCGGTGTCGAGCGACACTAAGAGTGAGTGTCCGTCGACACCATGCCTATAAGCAGAAACAATTTCTAGCAAGAAAAATTGAATTGTTGATCTAAATCCAAGGATCACTGTAAACACGCACACACAGATCAAAAGCAATGACATAGAACAACATAAATCCATACAGAATCTAAATAGTAGCTGACAAACTGACTCAAATAATGAAAAATGACTCAAGAGAAAGATAAAAATAAGAGAAAAGAAAAAGAACCATGAGAAATCGAAGGACTAATCCTCATCTGTAGCCTCATCATCAGAAGGGGTGGGTGCACGGTGAGAAAGAGCAGACCTAGTCGAGGGACGCACACAGCCACAGCGAGATAACCTGGAGATCGCCTGTCATATGCTCTGGAAGCTGTCAGCTACATAGCGCTGAAAATCTGTGGTCTCCATAGGGATCACTGGGGTAGGAGGAAGCTCAATGGATGGACCTCCAACAAGGTCATGAACAGGAGCATCCTCTGCAGGAGATGGAGCTGATCGTGAAGAGCTACCCCGGCAGACGCGAGATGGTGGAGCTGCAGTCAGGAGGCATGAGCCAGGCTGGACGTCAAGGTACAGAGGGTCCTCTGTAATGGCCGTGAGATCTCTCTGTGGCAGCTGAAGCAGATGTGTGCCTCTAGAATCTGTGAAGCACCAAAGCCACTCGGGCTTAATCCACCGAGCACTCTTCAGGTACTCCTCATCCATGAGCGAGTGCCTGGTAACAATGCTGCAACTCTCTGTAGCAATCCCACAGTGCCTAAATACAGGTGTCAGAAGACTACCTACACTCTCAACTTTGGTCCCACTACCCAAAAAAGGCTTAGTCTTCAACGAGACTAAATGGAGAGCAAACACAGCGCCGAGGTTAATATCATCATCGAACTCAGGCCACTCAAAACTATCAACACACAAATCACCAACGACATAGTACAGGAGAACCAACTCAGACAATCTCATCTTTCCAGGCTCCATCTTACACAAAAATGGGTTCCCAAGGAGACGAATAACGTACCTCAGGACCGGATGGCCGACGTCAGACTGGGTAGACGTCTTTGAGTCGTAGCGCCCATTCCCAAAGTAGGCCCAGAAGGCCTGTGCATCGTAGAAGATGGTGGGAAGAGCCACCCCTGTTGGGTCCCAGCTGAAACCATAAATGCCACAGAGATCGCGCAGGGACAACCTGTAACACACCCCACGGATCAGAACAGTAAGGATACTTTCCTGAGCGTTCTTCACAACCTCGTTGATATATCATGGTTTTTACGGTTTTTAACCATGAGATAAGTCCTGTTTTTAGAATATTTTTGGTGTTTTTGAGTCTCTATCGAGTCATTTTAGGTTCAGGCACGTTTTGGATTCATTGGATGCATATTGGGATAACTAGAAACATTTGGCGTTCTGTAGCTGAGAAGAGCAAGTTGGAAATCACAATGGATATTAGTGTCGATTGACACTGCCTCCTAGTGTCGATCGACACCGGTCGCCACTGCTTGTTGCACACGAGTTTTCAAGAACTTTTGAAGAATTGCAGAATGAACCAGAAGTTTCCCCTATTTGCAAAACAAGTCCCTGACGTAATTTAGAGTATATATAGTTGTTTTTAGAGTTCTAGAACATATCTTATCTTTTACTTTTGGCAATTGGATTTTGAGAACTTGTTGGGAGAAACAGATCAGAACTCATTGTAGAGAGAAGATTTCGAACTCTCTTTATCTCTATTCTTATGCAATTTATTCAGATTATGATTTGTGTTACATTGATTATGTCTGAGTATTCCACCTGTTAGATTTAGGGTTTTTCTAGGGTTAGGATGAATTGTTGAATTGGATTGTTCTGTTAGGGTCATCATATGGTTCCTCATCTAGGTTGAGATTAATGCTAGTTCTAGACTGATCACTTGGAATTTATATCATAGGATAATTGGTAGACACGAAAGTGTTATTGATTCCCTGAATTAAACCCTGATGAGCAAAATACCTATCTGCAAAGACATTTGATTTAGGGATTTTGTGAACATATCGAACTTGGATTTACTGCATGTTTTGATTGTTGAATTTGCAAAGAAATTTGGGATTCACTATTATAAACATAGATAATCTCTGTAACGAAAGTTGATTGATTTGAATTTAGTGTTTCGAGTTCAAGAACGGTTTTTAACCAACCCTGCACTGTATATCTGTTTAACAATTCTGAATTCCTGAAGAAATTCCCTAAGTCTAGCTTTTCCATATCTGAAAACCACAACATTTACTTTTAATTGCCTGTTTTACATTTCGTTATTCATTATTTAGCTAAAACCCAAACTTCTAACCTATTGTGTGAACATCTGTCTCTATGGATTCGACCCCTAAGTACTGCACCGATCTCTTAATTTGAGAGAGTAGCTCTAGGGATAAATTTTGAGCATATCAAAATTTTGGCGCCGTTGCCGGGGACTCTTGTTTCACCATTAGATTTCTATTAGGTTTTAGTCTAAATTCCTTTGTTATTTATTTACTTACGTTTTTTTTGTTTTTCTTTTCTCTTTGTGTGTTAGGTTTATGCATAATCGCAAAACCAGGAGCAACAAAGATCTTCAGCTTGCAAATCCTTCCAACCAAGACATAACAAGAATTGAGCGCACTAACCGCAAAGCAAAGAAACTTGCTGCAATGGATAACTTCGTTGCTTTGGTAAGTGATATGCTCAAATTAACCCTAGAGCTACTCTCTCAAATTAAGAGATCACTGTAGTATTTAGGGATCGAATCCACAATGACTAATGTTCACACAATAGATTATCAGATTGGAAATATAGCTAAACATAAGAAATTGTAAAAATTAAAATAACAAGAAAATTAGAAATCGGGTTGTAAGCTGAATAGAGAAAGCGCTAAGCTTAGGAAAATTCTCAGGAAATTCAGAATTGCAGAACAAAACAATTATCAGGATTGTAATTAAGAACCGTTCTAGAACTCAAATCACTAATGTAAAATCAACCAACTTTCGTTGCGAAGATTATCTATGCCTAAATTTTAGAATCCCAAATCTCTTTGCGAATTCTTCAAATTAAACAAGCATTAAAGTTCAGGTTTGATATGTTCACAAAATCCCTAAACCAAATTTCTTTGCGAATAGGGTATTTTGCTCATCTAAGATAGTTCAGGCAATCAATTACACTTTCGTGTCAACTAATCAACCTAAGATCAGATTCTAGGTAGCTAAGCTAGAATAAGCAATAAACACAATCTAGATGAAGAACTCTATAGATTCAATCCTAACAATCAAACAATTCATGAATTCTTTTGAAAACTCTAAACCTAACAGGAAAATTACTCAGACATGATAAATGAAACAAACATCATGAAATAAATAAATTGCATTAAGAAAATCAAAAGAAGAAGAAAAGAGTTTAGAATCTTCTCCAAAAATCCCTGAAGAGGTGGCTGCTCAAAAATCAAGCATTCAAAAGCATAGGTCTAAACAATGACCTTAAAATCCTATAAATAGGGTAAAACACGTTTTGGGCTTTATTTGTAAACAGGGAACACTTCTGGGCAGAATTTGCAATTTTTCAAAACTTCAAAAAGATGGCAAATTCGATTGCCGTCAGATATTGGTGTCGACCGACACTAAGGGCTAGTGTCGATCGACACCTACACCAAATTTGATCTCCGAGTTCGTTTCTTCAGCGTAGCTTCTCGGCTTGCTCCAAAACGTCCCATAATCTCCAAATAAGTCCAAAACGCTCCTAGACCTACAAAGACTCTAAAAGACTAGAAAACACTATAAACACTCTATAAAGACTCTTAAAATGACTCTTATATCATGGTTAAAAACCGTAAAAACCATGATATATCAGTAAGGGATGAAGCTGGGATACTACGTGATCAAGAGGACCACGTGCGCAACGAACAGGGTCAGAAACTTGATGATGAGGGCAATGTGGTGCCGGAACCCGCCGTTGGTGTCGATCGACACCCTGGTAGTGTCGCTCGACACCCACCTGCTATTAAGGCTCCGGATTTGCAGGCAGCAGCTGCTGTTGCTGCTGCTGCAGTTGCTCGTGGCAGGACACTAGGGGACTATAACAGACCAGATCAGTTCTATGCGAATTGATCTGCGATCATTCCCCCACCCTTTCAGAGGAATGACTTCGAGCTGAAACCCGCGTACTTCACTCTTGTGGGACAGCATCCCTTCCATGGTTTTCCTCATGAGCAACCAATGGATCATATTGAGAAGTTTGAGGATCTCGTTACAAGCATCAAGACTAATGGGGTCTCGACGGATTTCCTCTTCTGCAAACTCTTCCCGTGCAATACCATGACAAACCAGTCTATTTCCACACTCTTTGGTACTCTTTTCTCTCCCCCAGACTTATTCTTTTCTCAACATATTTTGTGTTGTGTTTCTTTTTATCAAAAGTGTAGGCGAATAATGGTATCACAGGAAATTTTCCTAACCTCGCTTCCAACTTTCGTGTGATCATTCCTTTCAAAGTAAAATAATGGGGTCGTTGGAAATTTTCCTATCCCTTTACTCAAAAGAAAATCATTTCATCTTTTCTGCTTGTAAACACACTTTTTTTTTTAGCTGAATAGGGGAGAGGAGTACCATCACTTTTCATTGGGGCTTTCGTTTATCAGGCAAGAACGAGGAGTCAAGCCCTATTAACATCAGTTGCATTGATGAGGTAAAAGGAAGAGCTCAGAAATTAGCTCCGGCTGTAGTGGATTCTGTTGCGAAATATGGGTCACTCTGGGTCATCGATCAGTCTTTGGATTTTCCAATAGTCGGATCTGAACTAAATCTACAGGATTAATCACTCATGCAAATAGAATAAGAAGAGAGGTCGTAATTTCCTAACCAAGGTTTTGACTCAATAAAAACGAAATAAAACTGACACGACTAACTCTAAAAAACAAACACAACGTCAGCAACTACCTCCCCTAGACTTAAATGACACTGTCCCCAGTGCCACTAAACCCAGGGTTGGCAAAAATAGAGAAATACAATGGAATTGAGTGGAAAAAAATGAAGATCATAGAATAACATGTGGTCAGTGTCGAGCGACACCAGTGAGTAGTGTCGATCGACACCCTGCCTGTAAGCAGAGACGGTTTCTAGCAAGAAAAATCGAACACTGTAAACACGCACACACAGATTAAAAGCAGTGACATAAAGCATCATAAATCCACACAAGTTCCAAATAGAAGCTGACAAACTGACTCAAAGAAAAATAAAATGACTCAAGAAGAAGAAAAAGAAAAGAACTACCACAGTGGGTCGCCTCCCACTAAGCGCTTGTTTTCAGTCATTAGCTGGACTGTAGCGGAGCTCAAGTATCACGTGGAGCAGAGGGTGGCAATGAATGCTTCCGCGAAATTAGTCTCATCATCCATGGTGGTATATAGGCATTGGGTACGTGAGAACGACCAAAGAAGTGAGAAATAGGAGCAGAGCGGGACTTAATCTTGGGTGGTACACTTTTTTTCCCTGCACAATCATCAAAAGAAAAAACAAGTGCTCTACGATAATCTCGTGGCTTGGTTAACGGCAAAGCAGTTCTTGTACCTTTGAATCTCTTATCGATGAAAGAAGATGGTTTGGGATTAGGATGTGCGTACCTTTGCTTTTCCTGAGGAGAATAGAGTGTGGGATGTGGAGCTTTCTGTTGTACAACAGGATTCGGACTAGCAGTAAGAGAATCAACCCGAAAATAGTGTTTTGAAAGTAAATCCGGGTTGACTCGTGGAGAGTGTCGACTGACACTAAGGGTGGTGTCGATCGACACCATGTCTGTAGCTCGGATCTCTGTACTTTTTCTGCAACTCTTCTTTGCAATCCCTATCTCCATCTCAAAAACATCATCCTCTGGCAACTTGTCACTGAGTGAAACCTCTTCCTGAAGCCTTGTACTGAAAAGATGATCACCACACCAATCCTCAAGCTCAACAGCTTGCTTATTCACTTGCTCACTTGGACCCAACTCCTTGACATACCTAGCAGTAATGTCTGTGGAGATCTCTACAGAGAATGTCTGTCCATCAATAGTGTGTGTCTTCCTCATCTTATCCATGTCAAAATTCATGACCACATCACCCACATTCAGAGTTATGTGTCCCTTCTTCACATCAATCAAAGCCCCTGCTGTAGCTAAAAAGGGTCGTCCCAAAATCAAAGGATCCTTAGGTTCCTCCTTATATTCGAAGACCACAAAATCTGTAGGAATCAGACATCCACCAAATTGCACTGGAACATCTTCTAAGATACCTTCTGGAATCCTTTTGGATCGATCCGCTAAGATAAGAGAGATCCTGGTTGGCTTGAAATTAGTCATCCCCAGGTGTACAACAACAGAGTGAGGCATCAAGTTAATACTGGAACCAAGATCGCAGAGAGAATGCAAAAATCGTCCTATGAAAATTGAGCAATCTAACACAAAACTTCCCGGATCAGGTAGCTTCTCTGGAATCTTACTCTGAATTATGGCACTGACTTGTTCAGAGACAACCACTTTCTGCTTCGTTTCTTTCTTTCTCTGTGGGGTCTCATGCAAGATATGCGCGCAGATGTCCCTAGTAAGTAAAGCTCCTTCCTCAGGACTCAGACCATTAGTAACCATTCTCTTCACATACCTCTTAAGTGGAGGTGAAATCATGACTGCATCAACTAGAAACATCTCAAACACCACCTTGTCCATGATTGTTTTGCATCGAGCGTCCTCTATCTCCTGTTTAGACTTCCTAAGACTCTTTGGATAGGGAACCTTAGGCTTATACACCCTTTCTACGACCTGAGGATTGTTGATAGGTTTTGGTTCAGTCCGCGGAGGGTGTCGACCGACACTAGGTTGGTGTCGAGCGACACTGACCTCTGGCATCGGCACTCTGGTGTCGAGCTCGATCAATTTTGGTCTATCTTACGTCGAATTCCCTTCATCCTCTGAGGGATGTCGATCGACATTGACATCCTGTGTCGAGTCCTTTGTATCGACCGGGGTCGATTTCTCTCCGTCTCGACTCGAATTCTCGTGAACGTAGGCTGGTGTCGATCGACACATAGTGTTGGTGTCGATCGACACTGAGTGTGAAATATCAAAATCTGCACCATCACTGAAATCATCCATATCGGCCACCAGAATAGCATTGCATGCATCAGTCCTTCCAGGAAGGAATCCCTCTTGTCTTTTAACAGACTCAGCGGTATGAGCAGCTTGAGTGTCCAGCTTCTTGACATGGGTGCTCAGAGTTTCGAATTTCCCATTCAAATAAGTGTACAGAGCATCGATCTTTCCATTGAAGTCCACTGTAATCTTCTGCTGACCTTCCAGAATTTGCTCTAGCATAAACTTAACATCACTCTCTGAATTGGGTGGAGGGGGGGCTTGGTAAGAAGAAGAACCATAGTTCCTGGTGAAACTACTCCTCTGGTACTCAGGCATCTGGTTTCCTGTGAAGACACTCCTTTGTGCATTAACATATCTTGGACCCTGAAATCCAGCTCCATTGACATAGTTGCAATCCTCTTCCACAGGCTCAAAAGTCTCAACCTCAGCAGCAAAGTGAACTGATCTCTTACCCACGAGAAGATTGTGCACAGAATCCAACTTGGCTTTTACCTCAGCGATTTGACCACCTTCAGAGTTTCCTGCTAGCTTCTTTCTCTCGAAATCTGCATTTTTCGTGCTATTGCTAGAAGCTAAGTTCACAATCAAGATAACAGCGTCCTCGGGATACCTGGTGTTGAAGTTACCATTGCTCGCAGCATCCAGAGCCATCTGATACCTCCAGTCTATACCTCTGAAGAAGATACCCAACAATTGTACCTCACTGAAACCATGATGCGGACAATCTCTCTGGTAAGCTCTGAATCGCACCCAATCAGCCTTGAATGCTTCAGCTGGTTGTTGAGAAAAAGTGGAGATCTTTGTTCTCGCGTCTTCAGACCTTGCATCATCATAGAAGTTGTTTAAAAAGGCATTCTTGGTCTCCCACCAAGTTGTCAGAGATCCTGGCTTCAATTGCTTGAGCCAGTAAGCTGCTTCCCCAGCAAGAGAGTACGGGAAGAGCTTACAGAAAAAGAAATCATTGGACACCCCATTAGCCTTGATGCTCGTGACCAGATCCTCAAACCTCTCGATGTGATCCATGGGTTGTTCATGAGGAAGACCATGGAAAGGATGCTGTCCCACAAGAGTGAAGTACGCGGGTTTCAGCTCAAAGTCATTCCTCTGAAAAGGAGGAGGTCTGATCGCGGATCGGTTGGCATAGAACTGATCCGGCTTGTTGTAATCACCTAGTGTCCTCCCACGAACCACTGCAGCACCAGCAGCAGCTGCCTGCAAGTCCGGAGCCCCAATAGCATGTGGGTGTCGAGCGACACGAGCAGGGTGTCGATCGACACCAATGGCGGGTTCGGGCACCACATTGCCCTCAGCATCAAGTTTCTGTCCCTCCTCGTTGCGCACGTGGCCCTCTTGATCACGTAGTACCCCAGCTTCATCCCTGACCAAAACAACAAAGTGATCCATTGCAGCAAGTTTCTTTGCTTTGCGGTTCGTACGCTCGATCCTTGTTATGTCTTGGTTGGAAGGATTTGCAAGTTGAAGATCTGTGTTGCTCCTGGTTTTGCGATTAGGCATAAACCTGAAACACAAAGAGAAAAGAAAAACGAGAAAAACGTAAGTAAATAAATAACAAAAGAATTTAGACTAAAACCTAACAGAAATCTAATGGTGAAACAAGAGTCCCCGGCAACGGCGCCAAAATTTGATATGCTCAAATTAACCCTAGAGCTACTCTCTCAAATTAAGAGATCACTGTAGTATTTAGGGATCGAATCCACAGGGACTAATGTTCACACAATAGATTATCAGATTGGAAATATAGCTAAACATAAGAAATTGTAAGAATTAAAATAACAAGAAAATTAGAAATCGGGTTGTAAGCTGAATAGGGAAAGCGCTAAGCTTAGGAAAATTCTCAGGAAATTCAGAATTGCAGAACAAAACAATTATCAGGATTGTAATTAAGAACTGTTCTAGAACTCAAATCACTAATGTAAAATCAACCAACTTTCGTTGCGAAGATTATCTATGCCTAAATTTTAGAATCTCAAATCTCTTTGCGAATTTTTCAAATTAAACAAGCATTAAAGTTCAGGTTTGATATGTTCACAAAATCCCTAAACCAAATTTCTTTCCGAATAGGGTATTTTGCTCATCTAAGATAGTTCAGGCAATCAATTACACTTTCGTGTCAACTAATCAACCTAAAATCAGATTCTAGGTAGCTAAGCTAGAATAAGCAATAAACACAATCTAGATGAAGAACTCTATAGATTCAATCCTAACAATCAAACAATTCATGAATTCTTTTGAAAACTCTAAACCTAACAGGGAAATTACTCAGACATGATAAATGAAACAAACATCATGAAATAAATAAATTGCATTAAGAAAATCAAAAGAAGAAGAAAAGAGTTTAGAATCTTCTCCAAAAATCCCTGAAGAGGTGGCTGCTCAAAAATCAAGCATTCAAAAGCATAGGTCTAAACAATGACCTTAAAATCCTATAAATAGGGTAAAACACGTTTTGGGCTTTATTTGTAAACAGGGAACACTTCTGGGCAGAATTTGCAATTCTTCAAAACTTCAAAAAGATGGCAAATTCGATTGCCGTCAGATATTGGTGTCGACCGACACTAAGGGCTAGTGTCGATCGACACCCACACCAAATTTGCTCTCCGAGTTCGTTTCTTCAGCGTAGCTTCTCGGCTTGCTCCAAAACGTCCCATAATCTCTAAATAAGTCCAAAACGCTCCTAGACCTACAAAGACTCTAAAAGACTAGAAAACACTATAAACACTCTATAAAGACTCTTAAAATGACTCTTATATCATGGTTAAAAACCGTAAAAACCATGATATATCAGTAAGGGATGAAGCTGGGATACTACGTGATCAAGAGGCCAACGTGCACAACGAACAGGGCCAGAAACTTTATGATGAGGGCAATGTGGTGCCGGAACCCGCCGTTGGTGTCGATCGACACCCTGCTGGTGTCGCTCGACACCCACCTGCTATTGAGGCTCCGGATTTGCAGCTGCTGCAGTTGCTTGTGGCAGGACACTAGAGGACTATAACAGACCAGATCAGTTCTATACGAATTGATCTGCGATCATTCCCCCAACCTTTCAGAGAAATGACTTCGAGCTGAAACCCGCATACTTCACTCTTGTGGGACAGCATCCCTTCCATGGTCTTCCTCATGAGCAACCAATGGATCATATTGAGAAGTTTGAGGATCTCGTTACAAGCATCAAGGCTAATGGGGTCTCGACGGATTTCCTCTTCTGCAAACTCTTCCCTTACTCTCTTGGTGGGGAAGCAGCTTACTGGCTCAAGCAATTGAAGCCAGGATCTCTGACGACTTGGTGGGAGACCAAGAATGCATTCTTAAACAACTTTTATGATGATGCACAGTCAGAGGATGCGAGAACAAAGATCTCTACTTTTTCTCAACAACCTGCTGAAGCATTCAAGGCCGCTTGGGTGCGATTCAGGGCTTATCATCGCTATTGTCCGCATTATGGGTTCAACGAGGTTCAGTTACTGGGAATTTTCTTCAGAGGCGTGGATTGGAAGTATCAGATGGCTCTGGATGCTGCGAGTAATGGTAACTTCAACACCAGATATCCAGAGGATGCAGTTACCTTGATTGAGAACTTAGCTTCGAGTAACAGCACTAAGGACGCTGATTTTGAGAGGAAAAAGCTAGCTGGTAGCTCTGAAGGTGGTCAGATTGCTGAGGTCAAGACCAAGTTAGATTCAGTTCACAACCTCCTTGTCGGTAAGAAGTCTGTTCATTTTGCTGCAGAATTTGAAACCTTTGAGCCAGAAGGACGATCAGAAGAAGAAGTGCAGTATGTCAATCAGGGTGGCTTTCAAGGTCAGAGGTACGGTAACTACCAAGGGAACAGAGGCTACAGTGGAAACAGTCAGCGGTCGAACTTTACAGGTAATCAGAACTCTTCAGTCTATCCTCCAAAGCCAGACTATCAGAAGCCTTATCCGACCAGTAGTTTCAGCAGAAGCTATGGAAACTCTTCATACCAGAAACCTTCTCCGCAGACTCAAGATAGCGACGTTAAAGCTATGCTAGAACAGATTTTGGAAGGTCAACAGAAGATTACAGTAGATTTCAATGGGAAGATTGATGCTCTATACATTGATCTGAATGGGAAGTTTGAAGCTTTGAGCACGCATGTCAAGAAGTTGGATACTCAAGTTGCTCAGACTGCTGGGTCTGTAAAGCAACAAGAAGGATTTCTTCCAGGAAGGACTGATGCCAATCTTAAGCATCCCTGTAATGCCATCTCGTTACGGAGTGGAAGGACCCTTCAGCCTGCGTTAAAGCGTCTCACAACAGACGAACTCCAAGAGTTAGAGGATGTGGAAGATGAAGTGTCTAGTGATCCACAACCAGTGTCAATCGACACCACCCCCAAGTGTCGATCGACACCAGTCGCAAATTCGGAGAAATCGACGTATAACGGAGAAAAATCGACCAAGGTCGACACCGAGGACTCGACACAAGGTACCAGTGTCGACCGACACAACGTTGGTGTCGCTCAACACCTTCCAGAAGATAACAAGAATTCTACGTCTGAAGGACCAAAATCGAGCATGCTCGACACTGAGGTGTCGACACCAACAACCAGTGTCGATCGACACCCTCCTAGTGTCGCTCGACACCATGAGCGACCACAACAAGGATCAATCGACATCCCCCCTCACGTTATAGAACGCGTATACAAGCCTAAGGTTCCTTATCCTAAGAGCCCTAGGAAGTCTAAACAGGAGTTGGACAATGCCAGATGCAAGGCCATGATGGATAAGCTCATTGTTGAGATTCCTTTGATCAATGCAGTTAAGACTTCTCCTGTGATCAGACGGTATGTGAAGCGGATGGTGACCACGGATTTGAATGTCGAGCAAAGTGTGCTGATGATCTCTGCTCATGTCAGCGCTGTTATCCAGAACAAGATTCCAGAAAAACTCCCAGACCCTGGAAGCTTTGTTTTGGACTGCAACATCTTCTCTGACCGGTTTGCACGTTCTTTGTGTGATTTGGGTTCTAGTGTCAATTTGATGCCTCGTTCAGTTGCAGTCAACTTTGGGATGACTGATTTCCAATCAACCCGGATCACGCTTATCCTTGCTGATCGATCTGTTCGGATTCCAGATGGTGTACTTGAGGATGTTCCGACAAAGATAGGGTATTGTCTGATTCCCACTGACTTTGTGGTTCTACAGTACGAGGAAGAACCAAAGGATCCTCTGATTTTAGGAAGACCTTTCTTGGCTACAACTGGTGCCATCATAGATGTAAGGAAAAGACGAATAGGGCTGAATGTGGGAGACTTGGTGATGAACTTTAACATGGATAAGCTGGTCAGGAGACCCACCATTGATGGCCAGACCTTCTACGTGGATACACTTTCAAACTTTGCTTAGGAGATTTTCCACGAGATGCACCCTGAGGATCCTTTGGAAAGGGCTTTGCTCACTCCTACAGAGGCAACAAAGCATCTAGATGACATCGCTGCTGGGTATGTCAAGCTAATGGATGCGAGCGATCAGATGATGCAGTTGACTGGTACAGAAGAATGTATTGCAACTTCTGAAAAGGCTGCCCCTGTCAGTGATTGGAGTGCAGAGAAAGCTCCTAAAGTCGATCTCAAACAATTCCCTGCATGGCTAAGGTACGCATTTCTTGGTGAAAACTCTTCTTACCTTGTCATTATGAATGCTTCTTTAAACAACGCAGAGCTCACTTTACTGCTAAGTAAGCTACGCAAGTTTCGCAAAGCTCTTGGCTATTCTCTTGATCACATTGCAGGTATTTCTCCAGATTTGTGCATGCATAGGATCTACCTTGAGGATGAGACAAAGTCATCTGTTGAGCATCAGAGGAGGCTGAATCCGAATTTGAAAGAGGTTGTTAAGAAGGAGATCATGAAATTGCTGGAAGCTGGTATCATCTATCCTATCTCAGACAGCAATTGGGTCAGTCCAGTGCATGTGGTTCCTAAGAAAAGAGGGGTCACAGTGGTCAAGACTGACAAAGATGAGCTGATTCCCACAAGAACAGTGACCAGACACAGAATGTGCATTGATTACAGGAAGCCGAATGCTGCAACCAGGAAAGACCACTTTCCTCTGCCCTTCATTGATCAGATGCTAGAAAGGTTAGCAAGTCACTCGTACTACTATTTCCTTGATGGATACTCAGGGTTCTTTCAGATTCCAATCCATCCGGACGACTAGGAGAAGACTACTTTTACTTGTCCCTATGGTACTTTTGCATGTCGCAGGATGCCATTTGGACTTTGTAATGCTCCTGCAACCTTTCAGCGGTGTATGATGTCGATCTTCACTGACATGATCGAAGACTACATGGAGGTCTTTATGGATGACTTCTCTGTTTATGGGTCTTCATTTAAAGACTGCCTGGACAATCTGTGCAAAGTGCTAACTCGGTGTGAAGAGAAGCATCTGGTTTTGAATTGGGAGAAGTGTCACTTTATGGTCCGCGATGGCATTGTGCTTGGGCATCGGGTTTCAGAAGCTGGGATAGAGGTTGATCGAGCTAAGATTGAGGTGATGACGAGCTTACCACCTCCAACCTCTGTGAAATCAGTAAGGAGTTTTCTGGGACATGCAGGTTTCTACAGAAGGTACATCAAGGATTTTAGCAAAATCGCCAAGCCACTAACTGCTTTGCTCTGTAAGGATGTTCAGTTTGAGTTTGATGTTGATTGTCTCTCAGCATTCGAACAGATCAAGCAAGCATTAGTGAGTGCTCCTATTGTCCAACTGCCAGATTGGAGTCTACCCTTCGAGGTAATGTGTGATGCTAGCGACTTCGCAGTTGGGGCTGTTCTTGGATAGAAAAAGGACAAGAAACTTCATGCCATCTACTACGCAAGTAGAACGCTTGATGATGCACAGAGGAATTATGCAACAACAGAGAAGGAGCTGTTGGCTGTTGTGTTTGCTTTTGAGAAGTTTCGTACCTACCTGGTAGGATCTAAGGTGATCGTCCATACAGATCACTCAGCTTTCAAATACTTGATTCAGAAAAAGATGTTAAGCCGAGATTGTTGAGATGGATTCTTCTGCTTCAGGAATTTGACATCGAGGTCAGGGATAAGAAAGAGGTTGAGAACGGTGTTGCTGATTATCTCTCACGGATTCGAATTGACGATGGTGTTCCTATTCATGATTCTCTACCTAAAGAGACCATCAACTTTATCGAAACCAGATTTCAGCAGGATCTACAGGCATTCTTACGACATAATCTGCAGAACACTTACGGATTGGTTTCAGTATCGACCGACACCACCAGGGTGTCGATCGACACCATATGCGTAGAGACGGACGGCTGTCGATCAAGCGATGTTACACTCGACACACACCCTTGATCAAGCGATGTTACACTCGACACACACCCTCGGTGTCGACCGACACCACTTCCAGTGTCGATCAACACTCCTCGTTTGGTGTTCTAGCATTGGAATGTGAAGACTATACCGCTTCTGTAGCTGTTTCACCTCGTCCATGGTATGCTGATATTGCCAACTACCTTGCTGCTGAGGATGAGCCGGATAACTTCACCGGGTATGCTAAGAAGAAATTCTTGCGAGAACTCCGGCGATTCTACTGGGATGAGCCGTACTTGTATAAGCATTGTTCTGATGGGGTTTACAGAAGATGCATTGCAGATTCTGAGGTTTTAGATGTGTTGTTTCATTGTCACGAGTCTGATTGTGCAGGACACTTTGCTACCTTCAAGACAGTGTCCAAGGTTCTTCAAGTAGGGTTTTGGTGGCCTACAATGTTCAAGGATGCTCATGCATTCGTCTCCACATGTGATGTCTGTCAGCGAAGAGAAAAGATCAGCAAACGACATGAGACGCCACAAAACTTCATCCTCGAGGTTGAAATCTTTGATTGTTGGGGCATAGATTTCATGGATCCTTTTCCCTCTTCTTTCGGGAATAAGTACATTCTGGTGGCGGTAGATTACGTCTCCAAGTGGGTGGAGGCAATTGCTAGTCCTAAGAATGATTCGACGGTGGTTCTTAAACTGTTTAAGACCATTATCTTTCCTCGCTTTGGAGTTCCTCGAATCGTGATCAGTGATGGTGGTTCACACTTCATCAACAGGGTCTTTGAAAAGTTGCTGAAGAAGCACGGGGTACATTATCGTGTTGCTACTCCTTATCACCCACAGACGAGTGGACAAGTGGAAGTGTCCAACAGGCAGATTAAGGAGATCCTAGAGAAAACAGTGAACAGCACAAGGAAGGATTGGTCCGCCAAATTGGATGATGCGCTTTGGGCATACAGGACAGCTTTCAAGACTCCATTGGGCACCACACCGTTTCACCTGCTTTATGAGAAAGTCTGTCACCTTCCAGTGGAATTAGAGCACAAAGCAGCTTGGGCTGTTAAGATGATGACTTTTGACATCAGGTCTGCTACGGATAGGAGGTTGGTTCAGCTAAATGAGTTGGATGAGATCATATTCCACGTTTATGAGAACTCTAAGCTGTACAAGGAGAGAACAAAGGCTTATCATGATAAGAAAATCATCTCCAGGACATTCGAACCGAACGATCAGGTACTTCTGTACAACTCTCGTTTAACTTTATTTCCTGGAAAATTGCGTTCTCGTTGGTCAGGTCCTTTCACCATCAAGGAGGTTCGACCATATGGTGCTGTTGTCCTAATGAACTCTGACGGCAAAGAGTTTACTGTGAATGGACAAAGGTTGAAATCATATGGACAAAGGGCGAAAGCCGCCATCCCTGACGACAGAGTTCATTAGGACAATAGCACCATATGGTCGAACCTCCTTGATGGTGAAAGGACTTGACCAACGAGAACGCAATTTTCTAGGAAATAAAGTTAAACGAGAGTTGTACAGAAGTACCTGGTCATTTGGTTCGAATTTCCTGGAGATGATTTTCCTATCATGATAGGCCTTTGTTCTCTCCTTGTACAGCTTAGAGTTCTCATAAGCATGGAATCTGATCTCATCCAACTCGTTTAGCTGAACCATTCGCCTCTCCGCAGCAGACCTGATGTCGAAATTCATCATCTTAACAGCCCAAGCTGCCTTGTGCTCTAATTCCACTGGAAGGTGACAGGCTTTCCCATAAAGCAGATGAAACGGTGTGGTACCCAATGGAGTCTTGAAAGCTGTCCTGTAAGCCCAAAGCGCATCATCCAATTTGGCAGACCAATCCTTCCTTGTCTTGTTCACTGATTTCTCTAGAATCTCCTTAATCTGCCTGTTGGACACTTCTACTTGTCCACTTGTCTGAGGGTGATAAGGGGCAGCAACGCGATGATGTACCCCGTGCTTCTTCAGCAACTTTTCAAAGACCCTCTTGATAAAATGTGAACCACCATCACTGATCACAATTCGAGGAACTCTAAAACGAGGAAAAATAATGGTCTTAAACAGCTTAAGAACCACCGCAGAATCATTCTTAGGACTAGCAATCGCCTCCACCCACTTTAAAACGTAATCGACAGCCACCAGAATGTATTTGTTCCCGAAAGAAGAAGGGAAAGGACCCATGAAATCAATGCCCCAGCAATCAAAGACTTCAACTTCGAGGATGTTTTGTGGCATCTCATGTCGTTTGCTGATCTTTTCAAATTATCCCTAGAGCTACTCTATCAAATTAAGAGATCAGTGCAGTACTTAGAAGTCGAATCCACAGAGACTGATATTCACACAATAGATTAGAAGTTTGGATTTTAGCTAAATAGTGAATAATAAAATGTAAAACAGGCAAGCAAAAGTAAAAGTTATAGTTTTCAGATATGGAAAAGGCTAGACTTAGGGAAATTCTTCAGGAATTCAGAATTGTTAAACAGATATGCAGTACAAGGTTGGTTAAGAACTGTTCTTGAACTCAAAACACTAAATTCAAATCAATCAACTTTCGTTGCAGAGATTATCTATATCTATAACAGTGAATCCCAAATTTCTTTGCAAATTCAACAATCAAAACATGCATTAAATCCAAGTTCGATATGTTCAAAAAATCCCTAAATCAAATGTCTTTGCAGATAGGTATTTTGCTCATCAGGGTTTAATTCCGGGAATCAATAAAACTTTTGTGTCTACTAATTTTCCTATGATCTAAATTCCAGGTGATCAGTCTAGAACTAGCATTAATCTCAACCTAGATGAAGAACCATATGATGACCCTAACAGAACAATCCAATTCAACAATTCATCCTAACCCTAGAAAACCCTAAATCTAACAGGTGGATTACTTAGACATAATCAATGTAAAACAAATCATATTCTGAATAAATTGCATTAAAATAAGAGTAGAAATAAAGGGAGTTTGAAATCTTCACTCTACAATGAGTTCTGATCTGTCTCTCCCACAAGCTCTCAAAATCCAATGCCAAAAATAAGATATGATCATCTTCTAAAACTCTAAAAACAACTAATTATACTCTAAAATACGTCAGAGACTTGTCTTGCAATTAGGGAAAACTTCTGGGTCATTCTGCAATTCTTCAAAAGTTTTTTAAAACTCGTGTGATCGCGACGAGTGTCGATCGACACTAGGGAGCAGTGTCGATCGACACTCATACCCATTGTCGCCTCCGAGTTGCTCTCTCAGCAACAGAATGCTAAATGCTTCCAATAATCCCAATATGCATCTAATGTGTCCAGAACGTACGTGAACCTACAATGACTCGATAAGGACTCAAAAACACCAAAAAGACTCTAAAAACAGGACTTATATTATGGTTAAAAACAGTAAAAACCATGATATATCATGGTTCAACCAAGGGTGAATCTGTAATGGTTAGTTCCTAGCCAGGCCGAAAAGAAATATGTTTTCTCTGTTTTTGTTTTGTTTTCTTTTTGTTCAACACTGTATCCTACTGACCTGTTTCATTCAACTTTCTTCACCCAGTGCCATATATATCAGGGAAACGAACCTTCTCGTTTTTTTCCAATGTTCCAGTTGCTGGCTGTTTTTAAGGGTGGTTTGAGTAGAAGGTACAAAATGTTTCTAGTAGAGAAGGCAAACAAAGTGGAAGAACAAGGCTTCTCTTTTCCGTGTTCATGGAACAAGCCCAAGAAACATGCAAGCATCCAAGTTAATCTAGTAGGTTCTATCATACTTTCTGCATTTCTGATCTGTTAAAATACATTTTGTAATTTCTTTGGCCTTTCACGTATTATTAAGCAAATGATAATTGACCCCACGCAGGCAGCAACCTCCTTGAACTCATCTTACTCTTACATTTTACAATATGGAGCTTCTGCTTTCACTTGGATTGGGAAACTTTCATCAGACTCTGATCATGATGTTCTTGACAGAATGCTATATTTCTTTGATGTAAGTAACTTTTAGCTCTCAGCTGCTGTTTACTAAGTTCATGCCATACATTGGTTCTGGTTTATTAGGGTTATGTTCAGCATTACTAGTTGCAAGTCTATTTCTTCGTTTCCATCTGTAGACATCTTGTCAACCCATATACATCAGGGAAGGTAATGAACCAGACACATTTTGGGATTTGCTTGGTGGGAAGTCAGAGTACCCAAAAGAAAAGGAAATGAGAAAACAAATAGAAGAACCATATTTATGTACATGTATGCAGTTCAGGTAATGGTAAACATCTTTCCATTTTCGTTTTTTTCACCTTTACATTATTGTTTAGTTCTGCCATGGTTCAGCTATAAATTATGCCTAACGTAAGAGTGGTCCATGTATAATTACGCTATGAAATTGGAAAGTTTAGAATTATGAAATCGAAATACCTTTGGACCCCTCATAAAATACATTGGATCCTGAAGACGTCGTCTCTGTGGCCTGTTTGTAGCCAATTGCTGGAATACAAAAATCACCTCTTTTGTGCCTGCAACTTTTCTCAATCTGTTTGATCTTTTCTCTCCTCAAAGATTCTCCGATACTCAACAAGCTTCCCTTGGACCAGCTTAATCGTCGAGCTCATCAACTTCACTGCTACTTTTCAAATTACCATCATAATTCAACTTCAGTGTTTAGAAAATTAGAAAACCAAAATCAGAAATACTAGCGATACCTAAACCGGGAGATGTATCATGCATCTTGAGAGAATAACCAGTTTCGCTTCAGTGGTGATAAGGGAGGAAAAACAACGACAACGAGCTAATCAGATCTGGTTTTAAATTTGGTCTTTTTGCTGCTTTTATTAATAAACAAACATACAATATTATATCACAAAATATTTAAAATATATATTTATTTATAAAATATCCACTGCAAATAGAAAACTAAGATACAAATAATATTCCAACTACAATTACAATTAATTATAAACAAAACAAATCTTAACAATGGCTATAAAGATTATGTTCATGCAGTTGCATTACAAAAATAAATAAAACATATGAATTTAGATCTGTGCAAATTAACGATTTCGATATTTAAGAAACGCATAATTTTAAAATAAATGTAGCAATAATATATCAAAAAATTTATTTTTCCGTGGTGTACCGAGGGTCGAATCCTAGTAGTATAGATGATAGGAGAAAAATAATTTTATATCTTAACAAAATCTTCTAAATATCTATAATATTAATTGTGGAATACTATATGGATATTTCAGATTTTATAATTAAAATTAAAATCTTTTAATTATGTTTGGTTATATGGATAGTAGAGAATTGATTGTAAAGGTTGTTTGGATACATGTATATAAGTATATTCATATTCCATATTTAACCTTAATGAACTTTATAATTTATTATTTAAATCAATGATATTTTACGTAATATCTTACAAAACAAAAGTTTCTCTTTTAAATGTACTTAAAAAATTTTAATATAGATATATGTTTAGGAAATTGATAAAATCTTCACCTTAGTATTGATCTTTTGATATATCAGAATTGAACGATTTTTGCTCGGGGAGATGCGCCGACGGTTTTTACGACTGGAGTGTTAGTGTATGGCTACCAACAAAATTGAGGTTTATATATCGATTTCATCTCCCTCCTCCTATCGGACCCAAGGCTAGCCCAAATAAAGAATGTATCATTTTTATTAAATTTTTCATCGTAATCTAATTAAGTAAACATATAATTTGCCATTTATTTTATAGAAATAATATCGAATATAACAGATATACATAAGGATACTTTTGATCATTGGAATTTCAAAACGCCAAAAATATTTTGTTCCTACATTAATGTTATCAACAATAAACTTATACCATAGAAGTTTTTTTAGATATCTACTCTTTATACTTAAGGGGTTTTTAGATATTACAATAACAATTTTATATATCTTTTGCTTTAATATATTTTTAATGTTTTCTCCTCTTTATCAATATTTTCTTTTATAAATTCATAAAATATAAAACGTTAATAAGTGAGATGGCTATTGTGGTCAAAAATCAAATACTTGAAAATTTAGTGAAACTAATAATGATAGATTTTTTATATATTTTAATAACATAAAATTACATTTATCTTATTTTCATATGTTATTATATTTGTCCTTTTTATATGAAATACAAATAAAAATACTAAAAATAACCATATTTTTATTATATATTTTTATAACAAAAGTTTATATTTAGAATTTTGTTTCCATACTTTCAAATATTTCTTTCATTTCCATATATCCTTTTTTCCTATATACAAAACTCTTAATATATAAAATTATTATAATTTCAAAAGTAGTAACTAATGAGATGGTAACCGCGATTGCTCGTTTTAAATCTTATGTGGATGACTTCATAAACTTATAGATTCAACTTTTATATAGTATAGATGTCCAGGAAATTGATAAAATCTCTACCTTAGTATTTTTCTTTTGATGTATCAAAATTGAGCAATTTTCTTTACTCATAATATTTTTTTTTGTCTTTCACATGCCTGAAACTCTTTGAAAGGTACATTGTAAATCGAAATACATGTTTTACGAAATCTATATTCAGTATTTGATTGAAATAATAATATGTATGATAACTATTATACTCATAACATTATAATTTGATTTGAAAAATCATTTACTCCTATTAAATAGATGGAATTGAATGCATTTGTTATTTTAGAAATCTCATTAACTGATTTAAGAGATAATTGGTTAGTACGTAATATTTTCGATTTGGAGTATCTAATTTTTTTTTATTTTTTATTTTTTAATTGTTGTAGAGATTTTTTCTTTAAATAAATCTCATTGGCATAACCCGTAAACTATGAGATTTCGTGAAAATCGTTTGGAAAACTTTATGCCCCTCATTCTCATTTAATAGTATAGATGATATGAGAATCATAATTTTATATCTTAACAAAATCTTCTAAATATCTATACTATTAATTGTGGAATACTATATGGATACTTCAGATTTTATAATTAAAATTAAAATCTTTTAATTATGTTTGGTTATATGGATAGTGGAGAATTGATTGCCGGGGCAAGACGTGGTTTCTCTGGAGTCACCGGAGCAAGTGGTGAATCCATGGAAAGTGTCTGCAAAAGACGGAGGGAAGATCGATTACGACAAGCTTATTGACAAATTTGGCTGCAAAAGGCTCAACCAGTCTCTGATCGATCGTGTTGAAAGACTGACTTGTCGTGATGATTGGAGAATCATAATTTTATATCTTAACAAAATCTTCTAAATATCTATACTATTAATTGTGGAATACTATATGGGTATTTCAGATTTTATAGTTAAAATTAAAAAAAATTAATTATGTTTGGTTATATGGATAGTAGACAATTGATCGTAGAGATTGTTTGGATACATGTATATAAGTATATTCATATTCCATATTTAGCCTTAATGAACTTTCTAATTTATTATTTAAATCAATGACATTTTATGTAAGATCTTACAAAACAAAGATTTTTCTTTCAAATGTACTTCAAAATGTTAATATAGATAAATGTATAGGAAATTGATATAATCTCCACCTTAGTATTAGTCTTTTGATATATCAAAATTGAGCGAATTTTGCTCGGGGAGATGCGCCGGCGGTTTTTGCGACTAGAGCGTTAGTGTTTTCGTTACCAACAAAATTGAGGTTTATATATTGAATTCATCTCCCTCCTCCTATCGGAGCCAAGATCAGCCCAAATGAAGAATGTATCATTTTAATTAATTTTTTCATCGTAATCTAATTAAGTAACATATAATTTACCATTTATTTTATAAAAATAATATCGAATCTAACAGATATACATAAGGGTACTTTTGATCATTGTAATTTCAAAATGACAAAAATATTCTGTTCCTACATTAAAGTTATCAACGGTAAATTTATATAGTAGCAGTTTTTTTAGATATCTATTCTTTATATTTAAGGGGTTTTTAGATATTACAATAATAATTTTATATGTCTTTTGCTTCAGTATATTTTAAGGTTTTCTCCTCTTTTTCAACAAATTTTTTATTTTGATAAATTCATAAAATTTAAAAACGTTAATAAGTGAGATGGCTATTGTGGTCAAAAATCAAATACTAGAAAATTTAGTGAAACTAATAATGATAATTTTTTTTATATATTTTAATAACCAAAAAATTAATTACAAAATCTGAAATATCTATATAGTATTCCACAATTAATAGTATAGATATATAAAAGATTTTGTTAAGATATAAAATTATGATTCTCCTATCATCACGACAAATCAGTCTTTCAACACGATCGATCAGAGACTGGTTGAGCCTTTTGCAGCCAAATTTGTCAATAATCTTGTCGTAATCGATCTTCCCTCCGTCTTTTGCAGACACTTCCCATGGATTCATCACTTGCTCCGGCGAATCCGGAGAAACCACGAACACCTCTTGCCCCGACAATCAATTGTCTACTATCCATATAAGCAAACATAATTAAAAGATTTTAAATTTATTATAAAATCTGAAATATCCATATAGTATTCCACAATTAATAGTATAGATATTTAGAAGATTTTGTTAAGATATAAAATTATGATTCTCCTATCATCTATACTATTACATAAGAATGAGGAGCATAAATGTTTCCAAAAGATTTTCACGAAATCTCATAATTTATGGATTATGCCAATGAGATTTAGTTAAGGAAAAAATCTCTATAATAATTAAAAAATAAAAAAAATAAAGACAAATTTTATACTCCAAATCGAAAATATTACGTACTAACCAATTATCTATCAAATCAGTTAATGAGATTTCCCAAATAACAAATGCATTCAATCCATCTATTTTATAGGAGTAAATGATTTTTCAAATCAAATTATAATGTTATGAGTATAACTGTAACACCCGTGTTCTGGAAAGTGGGTGTTGAGCGACACCAAGGGCTGGTGTCGATCGACACCGGCGTGTTGTGTTGAGCAGCCTTGGCTTATGGAGGAGGTGTCGAGCGACACCAAGGGTGGGTATCGATCGACACCAACTAATTCGACAGAGTGTCGGTTTAGTTTTACCTACCTTATATCACATCTCTTTTTTTTCTCTTCGTGCGGGTCTGAACTTAGCTCATTTTCTTGCTTCTTCTTGAGGGTTGGATCCTTCCAGAGAGATTTGAAAGGGAGAGAGAGAGTTTGGGGAGAGAAGAGAAAGGAGGAAGAGTTGAGTTGTCTCTTAGGGGTAAGGAGATAGAGAGGGCTTGAGCTTCGGGAAATGAAGGGAGATCGGTTGCGGTCGTGAAGAGAGGGCTCGTTGCTAGGCTCAGGTGTTGGTCCTGAGCTGATTTCAGTCCGTAATCCTTCTAAATCTAAGGTGATTGCGTGACCATGAGCTTATCTAAGCAAATTAGGGTTGTGTGGTTGATTTGTGATTGTGTGGGTTGGATTGGGAGAAATCCGTTGGTTGTTTTGTGATATCACGTGTTTTTAGCATTTTTAGCACTTTATTTCTATTCGTTTTCATGCATATTACATTTATTTATAGGTATTTAGTTGCATATTTGCATTGTATTTGAGTTTGTTTAGGTATACGGAGGAACATGAAGTTTTGGAGCCTCATGGAGCAAAAAGAACATCAAAAGAGGTGATTCAAGATATGGATATCAAGAGCCAAGAAGGATAGTGCAAATGGAAGAGAAGTGAAGCAAAAGAGGAAGAGATGGGCACGCGATCAAGCCAACTGAAGAAATGATGATCCAGAATCCATCTAAAGTGTCTGAAAGATCACGTCATATTAAGACTTTTGCTTGTGATTTAGCTTTGTATCCCTTCATGAAAGTTATAGAGAATTGAAGTATCTTTCTAATGGTCATAAAATCAGGGCAATCTGAGCTATGAGTCAAAAGTTATGATCTGATCGGTCTGCAACCGATCAGAGCAACCGATCGGCACTTTGCTGATTGGTTTACAACCAATCGTGACAACCGATCGGAGCTTCCAGACGCTTGTTTTTATCTGTTTTTCTCAGTGAAAACCCTACCACTATAAATACTCCTTTTAGTGCATATTATAAAGAAAGAGATATTTTCTAGCCTCTAAAACTCTCTCTCTTGTTCTTGAGAGTTCTTCTTTGTTTTTATGTTTATAATTTCATCATCTAAACTCATGTTATTTACTTTTTGTTAATTTTTTTTATAGAATCTTGATTATGTCTTGCTTATATATCATTTGTACGGTTTACTTTTGCAAATCTATCATGTGTGAGTAGTTGACTTTTGGATTGTTAGTTTGGTAGATCTAGGGTGTTGAGGCTTGTAAATGATGTTTGATGGTTGAGTAATCTTGCTTATGATTATGCATAAAATGATCTTAATGCTAGAAATGAACTTCAAAAGATAGTTTTTTAAATCTTAGATTATTTCACACCCAAAAGGTGTGTTGAAATAATCCGAACCGTCTATGCATACGTTCTAATTCTTAACCAACGAAAGTTGAGTTCTAAGAAGGAATTGATGACTAAAATGAGTTTGTGTTCTTTACTTATAAATCGTTAGGTTGCAATTGAAAGATTAGCTTAATCGAATGGTTTGTAAAGGGGCTAGTATCACCACAGTGGACTAGTCTATCTAAGAGACTCATGTCATGGAATTAAGTTTAGATTGTTCGTTTGAATTATCATTTATCAAGTCATCATTCACCCTTGTTGAATTACCTTACCAATGATCCATACCCGCTTTGTTTAGGTTCTACTGTTGTTAGTCTTTTCTATTGTTGTTAGTCTTTTACATTATTGTTTCTTTTGCTTTGTTTTGCATTATTTGGTTTGATTTATATTGTTAGCCATATTTTAGGAAACCAAAAACCTTTTTATTTTGCTTAGATTAAGCGAGCTTGTGCATTCCTAGTGTGTTGGTTCATTGCTCTCTGTGGATTCGATACCTTAAGTGCTACCAATGACATACCATTAGTATTGTGGTATTGTTTTCACACAAGGTTTAATTGATGTGCATTGTGTGAGTTGTTGGAAATTCACGCGTATCACTCATGTCATGGAATTAAACATAGATTGTTCGTTTGAATTATCGTTTATCAAGTCATCATTCACCCTTGTCAATTACCTTACCAATGATTCATACCCGCTTTGTTTAGGTTATATTGTTGTTAGTCTTTTACATTATTGTTTTTTTTAGTTTGTTTTGCATTATTTGGTTTGATTTACGTTGTTAGTCATATTTTAGAAAACCCGAAACTTTATTATTTTGCTTAGATTAAGCGAACTTGTGCATTCCTAGTGTGTTGATTCTTTGCTCCCTGTGGTTCGATAATTTAATTGGGGTACTAAAACTAGGTAGATCATTTTGCTTGGGTTGCTTCCTTGTTGTGTTGTGTGTGTAGGAAAGTAATCGATTTGGGAAGTGAAGAAGCTACGAGAGGTTCGTTGTGGTCGAAAGGCGCAAGACTCATTGTCAGGTGGTGGGTGTCGATCGACACAAGCACCTCTTTCGCTTAGTGTCGGTGGTGCGCTGGATAGCTCGATCCAGGAGCATGTGCTCGGTGTCGAGCGACACCAGCCTTTGGTGTGTATAGCTTGTAGATGGAAGGATCGCCTCGCTAAGTATTTGTGATAATACGTACGCAACTCTTTGTTTTGTTGCAGGTAAAGATAAAGTGTGATCGTGGAATTGAGACGTTGAAGAGGGGGATGGTTTGACGGCTGTTTAGTATTTGTTTAATAAGATCGAGTTTTATTGTGTTAAATGCGTTTTTGGAGCAAAGCCAGACTACCAGAAACCTTATCCGAATAACAGTTTCAGCAGAAGCTATGGAAATTTGATAAACTGGTTCTTTTAGTATCGAACCGAGAGCGGGTGCTCTCTTAAGAGCAGGTGTTAAATTTAAGTGATAGTGAGGTTCGTTCACACTACAAGAAAATCGAACATCCATAGCACCTAAAGATAGCGGTTTTCATATTTCCGCTATAAATGAATTAGACGCTATATTTTTATAGCGTTTAGAAATTGGTTCTGCAATTAAACATATAGGCGTATACAAAGTGTGATTCCATTGATATTTTTTACTTATGTCCACAGTTTAATTGCACGTGACATAAAATTAGTGTTATAATATGTTTAAGCGGGATAATTTTTTTGTTGCCCGCGTGTTAATTTGGGGCCTTTTATTTTCACTAGCCAAAAAACAAAACACTTAGCCGCTTTTCGTGTTTCTCCTCTTTCACTCTCTCTGTCCGTACAAGTCTTCGTCGCCGTGATAATCTGAAGAAATCTTCGTCGTCGTTGTTCACTGGCCTTATGATTCCAATTTTCCAGGTATAATTTGAGGTTTAGGTTGAATTCGTGTTTATGGGTTTAGGTTTGTATCGATTTAGGGTTCTTCCATGTCGACTTTTCTAGTTGCAGGTAGTTTTGGGGCTTAGGTTCTTTTTAGGTTTATTGGGGTTTCAAAGCTACTAATCCTTTCGATTACTTTTCTGATTTTTGCAAGTAGCTCGGGGTCAGGTTTCGCAGTACTCAAAGGTATTAATTAGGGATTTTTTTGTTTCAATTTTACGACTTCGACTTGTTTCCATGAGTAATCGATTTGTTTTTCTTGTTCTTTCTGTGAATTCCAATCCACAAGATCTTCATTTATTCACTGTGGGCAAATCCCAAATCGGTGGGAGATTGAAGAACAGTAAATCGGAAATATGAAGACGATGAAGGTAGGGAAAGTGATGAACCCTACTGATGCTTACCGCAAGGAGATTCGCGAGAGAGAAATTAAACGGGTAAGGGTTTTTTTCTTTTCTCCATTCTGAGTTTGCCCTTTTTTTTTTTTTGGTTGGCTTATTTATAAAATCGAATTGGGGAATAAGAGTATTGTTGTTGTAGCTGTATGAGTTTTAGATTCAGGTTTAATTGATTTGCATGCTCAGACTCGTTTAGGTCAATAGCTTTGCAGTAGCTAAAAAACTGAAGAGATTGAGATATTTTTTTTTTACCATCTTGTTCAATTGTTGTCTCATTCTCTGTGAGCAAATATTGTTGGTGTGTGGCTATTTGTAGGCTATGTTCTTTTACCATTTACATTAACTTTGGTTCTCGAACATAACAAGAAAGAGAGGCAGAAGGTAAGAGAGGTTGGAATTTTGAAGAAGGATCCTGAACAAATCAAGGAACAGATCAGGAAACTTGATATGTCAATTAAGTTATGGTCTACTTCTAGTGAGATCTCACATCATATTCTCTGAGGTGGTACTACTGTTGAGGGTCTTAATAAAGCCTAAAACTACTTATACCTTCAAGTCGAATATGTCTTTTATCGTTTCATATTTATTTTTTGGCTTACAGGTTTCACGCCTATCTCTAAACCCCAACAAATATACTCAATAGGTTAATATCTATGCAAACTGATACAGATGTTATTTTTTAATTGGTGTAGAGGATGAAGGTGCTTTGGAGAAAGCAAGAAAACATAAAAAGAGACAGCTTGAAGATACTCTCAAAATATTGGTGAAGAAGAGAAAGGTATTTCAGTTGAGTTTTATTCCTTTGCCCCACAGGTACTCCCAGCTTATGATTTGGCATTTCCTGTCTTCTATTTTCTTTTGTATCTTTTGTTTTCACAGGAATATGATGAAAAAAAGAAGGAGCAAGGTGAGGCCACAACCTCTGTTATGTTCATGTGATTATTCTCTCTGTCGCGTTACTTTCATCTGCTGTAAATATGTATTGTTAAGATGTCATCGGCTTTCTATTAGATATATGTACAACATGTTCTTGTCCTCTATGCAGTCATTTACCCCATCAACGAAGAACAACCGGCGAAGAGGACTTAAAATCAAAACAGTCTTTTTTCCCACTTCCTTTTATTTAATTCATCAATACGTATATCTTTTGTTAATGCTGCTTCTTACAAATCAAAATAGTCCTTTTTCCCACTTTCTTTTATTTAATCGTTAAAGGATTTTTTTAAACTTTTTTCAAGGCCTAGTATCTCCTCAGATGGTGCTTTATCTAGTGCTGCTGCATTGTCTTCTATTACCGAGTCAAAAGATTCAGTCCTAGTTGCTCCGCCTCCACTCCCTCCTCTACCGGATGGGAATAATGTTTTATCTGCTTCTTTGCCACTTCCGCCTCCACCACCTCATTCTGTTATTGATAGCTGTCTTAAATTGGTGCAATTCAAGTGTTTTCCCGTATCAGATGAATAAAGATTGAAAAACTTAATTACATTTTTTCATATTTATTGTGCAGAACACCAATATAACTTCCGTCCCTCCTCCCCCACCACCCATGGAAACAAGTCGAAGTCGTAACGCTAGCAAAGTTTGGATAGATGTGTCAAAGATTGGAGATGCTGATGTGTGGAGACCAAATTGTGAAGTCAAGTGTGTTGTTGATGCTATAGGTACGACAGTTGTTTGGTCTAATGACAAACTTAAATTACTGTGATGCAAGAACTTGTTAAGGCTTCATGTGTTGTTTATAACTTATTTATTTTTCTAGGTGTTGTGTTAGTGTATGATAATTATCGGAGTAATGGTCTTTTGTAATATATTGATTATATGTTTGTTTCTATTATAAAATTTGTGTTTATCAGGTTTTAAATTTTGATTTAATTTGAAAATTTGAAACGATAAGTAAACTTTTACAAAATTATAAGTATTACGGCAACAGAACAACGCTATACATAAAATATTTATAATAGCAAAACAATGCTATTATATATTTTAATATTGCAAAGGGAAGAGCGCTATTATAAATTTTTATATCGCATAAACAAAAACGCTATGATAAATCACTTATATAATAGCGTATACAAATAACATTATCAAAAGTCCTGAACTTTTTATAACGGGAGTATATATAGCGTTTGTAAGAGCGTTATTAAATAGTACCATAGCGGATATGAGATGCTATGGATGTTCATTTTTTTTGTAGTGTCAAAGGGACCAGCAATACACTCTAATCTTTTGTAATACCATTTTAGCTAAGCGATCAAGTTGTTTGTTGGTTTTTAGATTGTCACGATTATAAGTAAAGAGAATAAAATCGGTTTTAAACAAATGATGATAAAAACGTTAAGCTAAGGGAATTAAATCTCGGGGATTAGACCATTAAAAACCAAGCAAATATTCAGGAACATATTTTAGGACAAATCTAGAACTCAACCATAAAAATAGGAGGATCCACTGTCGTGGTATCAACCTCTTTATCAATCAATCTAACACCCTAAACTGTCGTTTGATGTTACGAAGAATGACAAGCTTTATAGAGAATGGGATCAATTTGTTCACGATCTGCCTTAACATCAACTGTCGTTGGCTAAGGAAAAATCGCCCATCTAAATTCTTTCAAGCAATTCACAACACTTTTGATGAGTGAATTAAACATAAAATCAAAGGCTAGGTGATCAAGCTAGTCTAAGCATTAAGAACAACATTAGATGAAGATATCAAGAGCATAAGAAATCCTATTTATGCTTTAGTTCATAAATCCCTAATCCCCTTGAATCTCTTAACTCAACTTAAAGAACTACTCAATCATATTTAAGCAAAGATCAATAAGAAAGATACAGGAAAACATGATACAATAATTAAAAGAAGTAAGAGATTAGAAATCTTCAAAGGGAAGAGACAAATCTCCAATATTACACAAGCCTTTTCAAGCGTTTTTCTCTTGGTTTTTCTCTCTGTTTTTAAAAAAAATGAAGCTTAGGAAAATTAGAAAAGTAAAGGTAAAGTGTTCTTAAAGTTGCACACATACACTCATATATATCACACACACTTTTCCCCTTTCTACGTGAGAAAATATCTTAGTAAAGGTTTCTTCACACACAACTTTCTACTCTAGTTCCTATATAGTAATATTAAACCTCAAAAATCTTGGCAGTTGGGAGAAGTGGTGAAACAAAGTCTTTGTGGCCCCAATTGTTTAATGAAGGCTTTGCCGATAATTGTTTGTCTTGTGGAGCGGATAGCGAGAGCAGGTGTTGGTGCAGAGCAGGTGTTGCTTCCTCTGGAGCAGGTATGGGGTTCAAGAGCAGGTGCTCTTTCAACGAAACCTTCCAAAATTGCTTCACTTTTCTTTATTCTCGCCAAGTTTCTTCATGAGCCTAAATTCTCCAATCCAGCCACCTTTAGACCTGAAATCACTCAGGATAAAGTAAAAGACTCGATAAAAACCTATAAAACAAAGGTTAAAATGTGCTAAAAATGCTTGATATCAATTCCCCTAGACTTAGATCTTTGTTTGTCCTCAAACAAATTCAAGACCAAGTGAAAGAGAAAGGGTTGAAAATATGGGAACTTTCTCATCCTCAGTGAACCGTGTAAATAACCTTCAATATGCAGACCACATAATTCAGAATATGAATAACAAGCTTTACCAAAACCTCCCAATACATTCACAACCGAGTTCCATTTTCCAAACATAAACTCTTCACATTCATTAAAGGTCGCATGAGCTTCTCGCTATAAACACTATTCAGGGTGGACGACGCTAAGGGTATTAAGGCAATTTAAGGGTGGAGTTCAGAGTGTTTAAGGGTTACCCGGCTTTCGTAGAGGATGCAGGATATCGCGCAAAATTGCAAGAGAGAATGGGTCCAATTGAGTTCCACATTCTCTAAACCACTCTTTCCATCTTCAATCCCTCTTTCTTCTCATTTAGCCATTATCCTTCTTGGGCACACTCACTGTGCAGAGAGACACATCTTCTTTTTCACGAACTTACCACTCTTCATCATCGTTTTTTGTTTTTTTTTTTTTTTTTTTTTTTTTAGACAAGATGATGATGATGAAGAAGGTTTCAATTACAAGTGTGTGTCTCTCAGGCACGGAGATAATCAGAGTTGTTGTACATACCCAAGTGGAGCTCGTCATTGTCATTCCTTATGGAATTTTATCCCACCTCTTTGTAAACCATCTTCTGAAAAGTAGAGCGGGTGCTCTGTGTGGAAGCAGGTGTTCTGTTGAGAGCAGGTGCTCTGTTTTTCAGAAAGAGTGATTTTTAGAGACTGCATTGACCCATGTCTCTCCGGCCCTTTTGCACATATCTGCACATATGACAATGAAGTAACAAGAGTGCAAGAGGTCTGAAAAGAGGTATGGTTTAAGGAGGGTACTAGCTAAAAATGAGCTAGCTATTCAGGAACAACAAGAGTGATACAAGGAATAAGGAGTCCTGAATATGATTCGTTTCTCTAATCTAATGCCAATAGCGAGAAGAATTGCAGTCAATATTAGGTTCAATTATGATGAGAGTTTATATTTTTCTGATGAAACCTGGAAGGTGGGATATTGAGGTGTTCCGGCTGTTCCATGCACCCAATATTCTGTAAAAATGGTCACTAGAGAGATGGTTAAATGCAAAAGGTTCGATAATCATCCTAGAATGAGTTTATAATTCCCAATAAAGTTTTAACTCAATAAAACTATTTTTTTAAGATAAGAGTAGCTAGTCCCCCTAGACTTACTTCACAACGTCGCGGTGTGAAAATAAACAAGGGAGAGGCATAAAATAAACATAAAAATATAAACATCCATAATAAAAAAAGTGAACAAAATAAAACAAGCATAGATTAAGTTTATGTTTTAAGAGAAGGATAGAGTGTGGCGAGGACTAGTCGCTAGAAGTAGCGTCAGAGTCTTCGCTGATGAGGGTGCGCTTGTGCTTAGAGCGCGTTGATGGACCTTCTGAAATGGTAGGGCGAGAAAGATCTGGAGCAGGGACTGTAGGGGCCGCGGGTGCTCGCACAGGAGCAGGTGTGCGAGAAGGAGCAGGTGGTGCAGCCTGATCGGGTCTTGTGCTCTTTTGCAGCATGAATAACAACCGACGTAGGAGAGCGTTGTTCTTGTTTGTAGCCTCCACCATCCAGCGGCGGAACTCGGCGTCGGTAGGGTTGTCGGATATGTCGCGAAGAGTCAACTCGCTTTGATATGGTCGACGCATGCCAGCCTTTGAGCGTTGTGTGTTGGCTGTATTCTTGTCCAGATCCTTAATTTCTGCAGCATTCAGGGGAGGTTCATGGAACTCACCTTCGTCTGTAGCAGTTTTTGGAGGTGTAGCAGAGGTTGGAGCAGAGGCTGGAGCAGAGGCTGGAGCAGTTTCCTTGCCTTTCTTCCGCATCGGGGTTGTTCTGCAGGATGGTGCGGTGGCCAAGCAGAGATACTCTGTACCGGGGTTGAAACTGATGTTCGCCGCATATCCCAAATTGGTAAGCGCCGACTGAGGCAATTGGCAAAATAATTGGTGCTTGTCCCTTGAAGTGAAACGGTAGGTGGTCTCATCATGGTGTATCTCGCACGTGATGAGAAAGTTGGTGTCAAGGAACGATGGCTCCTCGATGGTTGAAGCCTTGCTGAGATCGACTCCCAAATGGAGGAACATTCGGGTGAGGAGACTGCCTAGGCACTCCGAGGCCGGTGCTCCTTTGCTCTTAGCCACCTTGGTTCGCTTGTTGGCGACCTGCTCTGCAAAGACTGCTCCCAAATTTACATTCATAGCATCCCCACTACTAAGTCCCCTCTCAGCTGCAACTGTCTCCCGGAGTGCATTGTAGAGCATAATTAATTCGTCAGTCCTAACCTTAGAAGCATCATCTTTTGAGAAGAAGATGGTGCTTATTGCTTTTGTGGCGATGCGAATGCCCGGGTTACGGATTGCTGACGGAGAAGCAGAGCAAGAGAAATATTTCCCATGGGCGATAAGATCCCAGAAAGCGTTGGTGATGTTGAAACGGGTGGGAAATGATATGTGCTCCTCCTCGGAGTCGAACCCATACAGATCGCAGATTTTAGGTATGGAGATCTCGTATTTCTGTCCTCCAGCGAAAAAAGAAAAGTTCCCTCCGAAGCGATCGGTTTGGTGGGATTGGAGTAGGTGAGTTTCGCAGAAGCCAGACATTGGCGCACTATGTCCGGATAGAGCAGTTCAGGTTGCAGAGCAAGGTCCGTCCGTTGAGAAGCAGAGAGTATGTTCGTCACATCATGGAGCAGGCCCAATTGCTTCTGAGTTCTGCCGCATAGAAAACGGGTCGGTTCCACCGAGATTCCCAACCAGTTATTGTAGTACTACGCGTCCGATTGGTCCCAAGAGGTGTCGGAACTGACTGGGAGGCGAGGATCTGGGAGATCAAACCGCTGGCCCTCATCACGCGGCCATGGGTTGTACGGTGCTTGGGAGGAAGATGCCGCACCCTTTGTTTTGGCGGTTCGGGATGTATTCCTGAAGGATGATTTTGGGCCTGTCATCTACAAATCAACGCCGAGAAAGCGAAGTTAGTGGCAATAAGAATCAAGTTCGGAATCTCGAAAACTGATTCCAATTCTAAAGACATGCAACTTCCAGAAGTTTCAAAATTCAAAATCAGGGTTCTCCATATCGTTGAAATTTCCAAAATTAAAAATCCAAAATTAACACCCAGTTGGTAGAAGATATCATCTAAATAAGACTTCAAACATATACCTCACCGATTTGTCGCCAAAAAGCCGTAAGAGGAAGTGTGAGTTTGGAAGTGTTACCTTGTCTGTCTTGAATAGTGTAGGGGTTTGTCGGATTAAAGATGAAAGATCTGTTGATTTCTCAAAAATCTTAACGGATTAGGAGAAATTATGAGGAAGAGAAACCGTGAAAATGGTGTAACAAAGGAAGAAGATGAACAGTAAAGTAGAGAGAGAGAGGTTGATAATTAATTGAGTAGATACGCCCGTTACTGCTCTTGGAAGTTGTGGAAGTTTCTGTTTCACTTTATTTTCGGATCCACTACTTTCTCTCTCTACACACTAACCTTTTTCGTAGGCTGATATTTAAATATTCGAAATTTAAATGGTCGGCCCAAAAAGGAGATTCGTAGTATCACTTTGGATGGTGCTCTGTTGAGAGCAGGTGCTCTGCAGATCGATCGATCCGGATTGGGTAGGTCGATCTGTAGGTCTGTCGGCGAGTCTGCGTTGCCTCAGGGAGCAGGTGGTCCGATTTTTCTTTTTTTTTTTTTTTTTTTTTAACAAAAACAAAATCAACTAAAACTAAAAGTTAGAAATATAAGAAATTAAAATCAAATAATTATTACACTTACCAGTGGGTTGCCTCCCACTAAGCGCTTAGTTAAAGTCATTAGCTTGACTCATTTAGCCATTTTAGGCTTGAGGTGCATCGCCTAAGGGGTTAAATCCTCCTTCGGCTTGGTTTGTGTCAACAAGATATGGCTTGAGCCGCTGGCCATTGACCACAAATTCATTTCCTTTGGTGTCTAGCAACATCACAGCTCCATATGAGTGGACTTCCTTAATGATAAAGGGTCCGGACCACCTTGACCTTAATTTTCTTGGAAAAATTTTAAGTCGAGAATTGAAAAGAAGCACCTGGTCGCGTGGCTGAAAGTTCCTGGTGAGAATCCGCTTGTCATGATACATTTTTGTCCTTTCTTTGTAGATTTTAGAACTCTCATAGGCAAAGTGCCTAATTTCCTCCAATTCGTTTAGCTGCAAAGATCGCCTTTCAAAGGCCGATTTGATATCGTAATTTATCAACTTGACGGCCCATGCTGCCTTGTACTCAAGCTCCACAGGGAGATGACAAGACTTCCCATATACCAAATGGAAGGGTGTTGTTCCCAGTGGCATTTTATATGCAGTGCGGTATGCCCAAAGAGCGTCATCTAGCCTTGCAGCCCAATCCTTCCTAGTGGTTCCCACGGTCTTTTGTAGAATACTCTTGATTTCCCTGTTGGAAACCTCAACCTGACCACTAGTTTATGGATGATATGGTGTAGCTACCTTGTGCTTCACACCATTTTTTTTCAATAGGCTCTCAAAGACGTTATTTATGAAGTGAGTGCCTCCATCGCTTATGACAACTCGTGGCACTCCAAACCTGGGGAATATCAAAGATTTAAACAATTTCACCACTACCTTGGCATCATTCGTTGGTGAAGCAATGGCTTCCACCCATTTAGACACATAATCAACGGCTACCAAGATGTATTGGTTTCCATAGGAAGATGGGAAAGGTCCCATGAAATCGATTCTCCATACGTCAAACACTTCAACTTCTAGAATGAATTACTGTGGCATCTCATTTCTCCTTGACATGTTCCCTTGTCTTTGGCATGTATCGCACTTTGAAATAAAATCATGTGCATCCCTGAACATTGTCGGCCACCAAAATCCAGCTTGCAGCACTTTAGATACTGTCTTGAATGTTGCAAAGTGGTCGGAATAGTTCGAACTATGGCAATGGAACAGAATCCCAGGAATCTCTTCATTTGGCACACATCGCCTGAAAATACCATCAGAGCATTGCTTGTATAAATATGGTTCATCCCAAAAATACCTTCTTATTTCTCTTAGAAACTTCCTCTTCTTGTCACCCACGAAGTCAGATGGTTCCTGCTCAGCAGCTAGGTAGTTTGCTATCTCCCCAAACCATGGGAAATTCAGAACATCCGTCTTGGAGATAGCACCGCAAAAATTTTTGGAAGCAGGTGATCGTTTTCTAGAGCAGGTGCTCTGATGGGAGCAGGTGCTCTGATGGGAGCAGGTTCTCTATCTTGGAGTGGGTGGTCCATCACACATATGCTAATCGCATAGACATTTTCATCAGGAAGTGCATCATCAAGAGGTACCTCATCTTCAATTTTCATGCGAGATAGGTGATCAGCAACCCCATTCTCGCTTCCCTTTTTGTCAACAATCTGCAAATCAAACTCTTGGAGCAAGAGGATCCACCTTAAAAGTCTCGGCTTTGCATCCTTTTTAGTGAGCAGGTACTTGAGAGCAGCGTGGTTTGTGTATACAATCACCTTTGAACCGAAAAAGTAAGATCTGAACTTTTCGAAAGCAAATACTACCGCTAGCAGCTCATTCTCGGTTGTAGCATAGCTGCACTGTGCCTCATCTAAAGTACGGCTGGCGTAGTAAATCACATGGAGGCTTTTGTCCTTCCTTTGACCCAAAACTGCTCCTACGGCATAGGCACTCGCATCCGTCATTACTTCAAATGGCAGGTCCCAGTCAGGTGGTTGAACGATGGGCGCGCTTATCAAAGCCCCTTTTATGGTGTGAAAAGCCTCTAGACAAGCTCCATTGAAGTCATACTTAATTTCTTTGCACAAAAGCTGAATTAGCGGTCTTGCTATTTTGGAGAAGTCCTTGATGAACTTCCTACAGAAACCCGCATGACCCAGAAAACTTCTTATCCCCCTGACCGAATTCGGCGGTTGAAGACTCATCATGACCTCCACTTTTGCTCTATCAACCTCAATACCATTCTCAGATATCCGATGGCCTAGTACAATGCCATTTCGTACCATGAAATGGCATTTTTCCCAATTCAGCACGAGGTGCTTCTCCTCACACCGTCGTAGCACCCTGCACAAATTCGACAAACACACAGAAAAAGAGCCTCCATAGACAGAGAAAACGTCCATGAAGACTTCCATTATATCCTCAATGAGATCAGTGAAAATTGATATCATACACCTTTGGAATGTCGCTGGGGCGTTACACAGACCAAATGGCATTCTGCGATACGCAAAAGTACCATAAGGACATGTAAAAGTCGTCTTTTCCTGGTCATCCGGATGAATAGGGATCTGAAAAAATCCTGAGTAACCATCTAAAAAACAGTAGTATGGATGGTTAGCCAATCTCTCAAGCATTTGATCGATAAAAGGCAAGGGAAAATGATCCTTTCTAGTGGCAGCATTCAATTTCCTGTAATCGATACACATTCTATGGCCAGTTACGGTTCTAGTTGGTATCAATTCATTTTTTTCATTTGTGATCACAGTAATCCCACCTTTTTCGGTACCACATGAACATGACTAACCCACTTACTATCTGAGATTGCATAGATAACACCAGCTTCTAGGAGTTTCATGATTTCCTTTTTAACAACATCTTTTAAATTTGGATTTAGCCTCCTTTGATGTTCAATTGAATTCTTTGTTTCATCTTCTAGATGTATTCTATGCATGCAAAGATTAGGAGAAATTCCAGGAATATCATCTAGTGAATACCCTAGAGCCTTTCTATATTTCCTAAGTTCACACAAAAGTAAGGTGGTTTCCACATTGTTCAAATCAGCATTTATGATCACAGGATAAGTAGAATTAGGACCTAAAAATGCATACCTTAGACCAGCTGGTAGGGCTTTGAGTTCGAGTTTAGGAGCTCGTAGTTCGCTCCAAGGACCGTGAACAGAGTTTGGTAGAGCAGGTTCGTCGTCTGGAGCAGGTGCTCCGTCAGCGTCATCTGTTTTTAGATTCAAAAACCCAATCGAATCTCCTATTGGTTGGCTCGAATCCAGCATTCTTGTAATCCCAACTGTGTCCTCACTCAAGTACCCATGTTCACCCTCAGCCTTTGTTAATGCTATGTCCAACGGATCATCAGCCAATATTTCTTCAATCTCTCCCTCAGAGATTTCGAGATCATTGTCTATGGCAAAAGTTTGCCCATCAATGGTTGGCTTTTTGAGCATTCTATTCATCTCAAATTCTATGATAATGTCCCCCGGAGACCAATTGTACCATTCCTCACATCAATGATCACACCAGCTGTGCGCAAGAAGGGACGTCCCAAAATCAAGGGATCCTTTGGTTCTTCATCAAGTTCCAGCACCACAAAATCAGCTGGAATTAAAGTGGTCCCAATTTTAACATGCAAATCTTCAAGAATCCCTATGGGTAACTTTACTGACCTGTCAGCAAATACCAACGAAATCTTTGTTGGCTTGAACTTTGTATATCCAAGTTTCCTAGCAATGGAATATGGCATGAGGTTCACGCTTGAACCCAAGTCGCATAGGGAACAAGCGAAGTGTGTGTGACCAATTTGCACGGATATAACAAATTTCCCTGGGTCTTCTTCCTTTCTAGGCATCTTATTTTGTAGCACAACACTACAGTTTTTAGATACCATCATAGCACTCTGTTCCGAGGAAACCTTTCCTGTAACCAGACCCTTAACATATTTCTTCATAACTGGCATCATCTGAATTGCATCTACCAAAGGAAGCTTAACAGTTAAATCCTTTAACATCTCCTCACACTTTGCTTCTTCCAAATTCTTTTGAGATTTCCGTGGAGGGACCGGGTAAGGAACTGGAGGTTTGTAGATACGAGGAATAACCTAAGGGGTCGGTTCATCAATTTCTCCATTCTTTTCCTCATCTGGAGCAGGTTTGCCCTTACAACCGGAGGTAGAACCGTTCCACTCCTTATCTCGATTGCATTCACAAACTCTCTGGGGTTTGCAACCGATTTACCTGGAAGTGCTCCTTGTGGTCTCTTGGATGCTTCAACAGTTTGAGCGACTTGAGTATCTAGTTTCTTCAAGTGATTGCAAACAGCTTCAAGTCTACCATTAAGATCGGAGTACATGTTGTCTACCTTTGTGTTGATTTCAGCGGCAGATTTCTGTTGATTAGCCATTAGTTGCTGCATCATACCCTTCAATTCGTCTTGAGGGGTACTTCCAGAGCTCGACGAAGCCTGAAAGTTATTAAACTGTGGTCGTGGTTGAATTCTCCCTTGAAACTGGCTATTATTTTGGTAAGGTGTGAACGGTTTGCCTTGGAGTCCTTGAGGATAATTCTTCTGGAAGTCGTGGTCCTGAGGTTTCTGGTTTTGAAATCCGGTTTGCTGCGGGTAGACCTGGTCCTACGGATTCTCGACGTTTGTACTTCTATAGGAAAAATTAGGGTGATTCCTATAGTTTTGATTGAATCCACGGTTTTGCGCAAACCCTTGACCACTCACGTAGTTGACCTCTTGCTGCCCAAAATCTCTATCTTCATTCATCTCCTCAAAAAGTGGTTCACCATTCTCATCAGCAAAATGAACCATCCTTTGGTTCCCCTTTAGCAACAAGTTAACCTTAGCCGTAAGGTCATCGATCTTGTGAGAATCCATACCGCTACCTTTCCTGGTTCTATCATATTCTTGAGACTTGCTGCTAGAACTTGCAGCCAAATTTTCAATAAGCTTATATCTGGTTTTTGTCATAAAATCACCATCGCTGGCAGCATTCAAAGCGTTCCTGTAATCCCAATCAACACCATCATAGAAAATACCCAGCAAGTTCTCATCGGTAAACCCATGGTGTGAACACTCTCTTCTGTACTCCTTGAATCGTTCCCATGCCTCACAAAAAGATTCTCCTGGATGTTGCTGAAAGTTGGAGATCTTGTTCTTTAAACTCGCGGTCTTGGTTTTGGTGTAGAAGTGGTCCAAGAACGCTGCTCTACATTGTGTCCAAGTTGTGATGGATCCAGCGGGTAGAGACTTGAGCCATCGAGAAGCTTTATCAGCAAGTGAGAAAGGGAAAAGGTTACACTTTATGAAGTCCGGGTTCATTCCATTAGAACTCGTTGTGGAGCAGATTTCCTCAAAATTCTCTATGTGGTTCATTGGAATTTCTGCGGGAAGTCCATGGAACAAGTACTGCTTAACCAGCGATATCATTGGAGGCTTGATTTCATAATCTTGCCTCTCAACAGCAGGTGAAACAATAGCAGATCTGTTCCTATAAAAAGCATGAGGATTGTCCATATCCCTAATAGCACGTTGCTGTTCGAGAGCACGTTGCTGTTGTTGTACGCGCTCATGTTGCTGCTGCATTCGAGCCATTTGCTATTGTAATCTTTGCAGCTCAGCCGCCATTTCACCTTCGCCTTGGCCACCCATATCGACGAGATTGGCCCTTGTTCGTCTATTGAGTCGTTCTAGTCTTGCGAGTTCCGTGTTACTCAAGATAACAAGGGGTGATGGACGATTGCTCCTTGTTGTCCTTTGGTTCATACACCTGAAAGACACGCAAGAGAAGAAAAATAACAAGTAAGTAAACTTAGTCTAAAATCGTATATTAAAACTAGAGGTATCGAGTTGGTCCCCGTCGCAACGGCGCCAATTGATAAACTGGTTCTTTTAGTATCGAACCGAGAGCGGGTGCTCTCTTTAGAGCGGGTGCTCTCTTAAGAGCAGGTGCTAAATTTAAGTGATAGTGAGGTTCGTTCAAATGGACCAGCAATACACTCTAATCTTTTGTAATACCATTTCAGCTAAGCGATCAAGTTGTTTGTTGGTTTTTAGATTGTCACGATTATAAGTAAAGAGAATAAAATCGGTTTTAAACAAATGATGATAAAAACGTTAAGGTAAGGGAATTAAATCTCGGGGATTAGACCATTAAAAACCAAGCAAATATTCAGGAACATATTTTAGGACAAATCTAGAACTCAACCATAAAAATAGGAGGATCCACTGTCGTGGTATCAACCTCTTTATCAATTAATCTAACATCCTAAACTGTCGTTTGAGGTTACAAAGAATGACAAGCTTTATAGAGAATGGGATCAATTTGTTCACGATCTGCCTTAATATCAACTGTCGTTGGCTAAGGACAAATCGCCCATCTTAATTCTTTCAAGCAATTCACAACACTTTTGATGAGTGAATTAAACCTAAAATCAAAGGCTAGGTGATCAAGCTAGTCTAAGCATTAAGAACAACATTAGATGAAGATATCAAGAGCATAAGAAATCCTATTTATGCTTTAGTTCATAAATCCCTAATCCCCTTGAATCCCTTAACTCAACTTAAAGAACTACTCAATCATATTTAAGCAAAGATCAATAAGAAAGATACAGGAAAACATGATACAATAATTAAAAGAAGTAAGAGATTAGAAATCTTCAAAGGGAAGAGACAAATCTCCAATATTACACAAGCCTTTTCAAGCGTTTTCTCTTGGTTTTTCTCTCTGTTTTTAAAAAAAATGAAGCTTAGGAAAATTAGACAAGTAAAGGTAAAGTGTTCTTAAAGTTGCACACATACACTCGTATATATCACACACACTTTTCCCCTTTCTACGTGAGAAAATATCTTAGTAAAGGTTTCTTGACACACAACTTTCTACTCTAGTTCTTATATAGTAATATTAAACCTCAAAAGTCTTGGCAGTTGGGAGAAGTGGTGAAACAAAGTCTTTGTGGCCCCAATTGTTTAATGAAGGCTTTGCCGATAATTGTTTGTCCTGTGGAGCGGATAGAGAGAGCAGGTGTTGGTGCAGAGCAGGTGTTGCTTCCTCTGGAGCAGGTATGGGGTTCAAGAGCAGGTGCTCTTTCAACGAAACCTTCCAAAATTGCTTCACTTTTCTTTATTCTCGCCAAGTCTCTTCATGAGCCTAAATTCTCCAATCCAGCCACCTTTCGACCTGAAATCACTCAGGATAAAGTAAAAGACTCGATAAAAACTTATAAAAAAAAGGTTAAAATGTGCTAAAAATGCTTGATATCAAAATTCTTCATACCAGAAACCTCCTCCGCAGACTCAGGATAGTGATGTTAAAGCTATGCTAGAACAGATTCTGGATGGTCAACAGAAGATCACAGTGGATTTCAATGGGAAGATCGATGCTCTATATACTGATTTGAATGGGAAGTTTGAAGCATTGAGCACGCATGTCAAGAAGCTGGATACTCAGGTTGCTCAGACTGCTGGGTCTGTAAAGCGACAAGAAGGATTCCTTCCGGGAAGGACTGATGGCAATCCTAAGCATCCCTGTAATGCCATCTCATTGAGAAGTGGCAAGACCCTTCAACCTGTGCTGAAGCGCCTCACACCAAACGAACTACAGGAGTTGGAGGAAGTAGAGGATGAAGAGTCTGGTGATCAACGACCAGTGTCGGTCGACACCATCCCTATGTGTCGATCGACACCAGTCGCAATGTCTGAGAAATTGACGAATGACGGAGAGAAATCGACCAAGGTCGACACCGAGGACTCGACACAAGGCAACAATGTCGATCGAGACCCTTCTGGTGTCGCTCGACACCTTCCAGAAGCTAACAAATCCACGTCTGACGGACCAAAATCGACCGTGATCGATACTATGGTGTCGACACCAACGACCAGTGTCGATCGACACTCATCTGGTGTCGCTCGACACCATGAACGATCTCAACCAGGATCAAGCGACATTCTTCCTCAGGTTACAGAACGGATATACAAACCTAAGGTTCCTTATCCTAGGAACCCTAGGAAATCTAAACAAGAGTTGGAAGATGCCAGATGCAAGGCAATGATGGATAAGCTCATTGTTGAGATCCCTTTGATTGATGCGGTGAAGACTTCTCCTGTAATCAGACGTTATGTGAAGCGGATGGTGACTAAGGATTTGAATGTCGAGCAAAGTGTGATGATGATCTCTGCTCATGTCAGCGCTGTTATCCAGAACAAGATTCTGAAAAAACTCCCAGACCCTGGAAGCTTTGTTTTGGACTGCAACATCTTCTCTAACAGGTTTGCACGTTCTTTGTGTGATTTGGGTTCTAGTGTCAACTTGATGCCTCGTTCTGTTGCAGTCAACCTTGGGATGACTGATTTCCAATTAACTCGGATCACGCTTATCTTAGCTGATCGATCTGTTCGTATTCCTGATGGTGTGCTTGAGGATGTTCCGACAAAGATAGGGAATTGTCTCATTCCCACTGACTTTGTGGTTCTACAGTACAAGGAAGAACCTAAGGATCCTCTGATTTTAGGACGACCTTTCTTAGCTACAGCTGGTGCCATCATTGATGTTAGGAAAGGGCGGATTGGTCTGAATGTGGGAGACTTGGTGATGAACTTTGATATGGATAAGTTGGTCAGCAGACCTACCATTGACGGCCAGACCTTTTACGTAGATACACTTTCGAACCTTGCTCAGGATATTTTCCATGAGATGCACCCTGAGGATCCTTTAGAAAGGGCTTTGCTCGCTCCTACAGAGGAAACAGAGCATCTAGATGAAGTCGCTGCTAGGTATATCAAGTTACTGGACGCAAGCGATCAGATGACGCAGTCAACAGGTACAGAGGAGTGTATTGCAACTTCTGAAAAGGTTGCCACTGTTAGTGATTGGAGTGCAGAGAAAGCTCCTAAGGTTGATCTCAAACAACTCCCTGCAGGGCTAAGGTACGCTTTTCTTGGTGAAAACTCTTCTTACCCTGTCATTGTGAATTCTTCTTTAAACAACGCATAGCTCACTTTACTGCTAAGTAAGCTGCGCAAGTTTTGCAAAGCTCTTGGCTATTCTCTTGATGACATTGCAGGTATTTCTCCAGATCTATGCATGCATAGGATATACCTTGAGGATGAGACAAAGTCCTCAGTTGAGCATCAGAGGAGGCTGAATCCAAATCTGAAAGAGGTCGTTAAAAAGGAGATTATGAAATTGCTGGAAGCTGGTATCATATATCCTATCTCAGACAACAATTGGGTTAGTCCAGTGCATGTAGTTCCTAAGAAAGGAGGGGTTACAGTGGTTAAGACTGACAAGGATGAACTGATCCCTACACGAACAGTGACAGGCCACAGGATGTGCATTGACTACAGGAAGTTGAATGCTGCGACCAGGAAAGACCACTTTCCTCTGCCCTTCATTGATCAAATGCTGGAAAGGTTAGCAAGTCACTCATACTACTGCTTCCTTGATGGGTATTCAGGGTTCTTTCAGATTCCTATCCATCCAGATGACCAGGAGAAGACTACTTTTACTTGTCCCTATGGTACTTTTGCATATCGCAGGATGCCATTTGGACTTTGTAATGCTCCTGAAACTTTTCAGCGATGTATGATGTCGATCTTCACTGACATGATCGAAGACTACATGGAGGTCTTTATGGATGACTTTTCTGTTTATGGGTCTTCCTTTAAAGACTGCTTGGATAACTTGTGCAAGGTGCTTGCTCGATGCGAAGAGAAGCATCTGGTTCTGAATTAGGAGAAATATCACTTTATCATCCGCGATGGTATTGTGCTTGGGCATCGGGTTTCAGAAGCTGGGATAGAGGTTGATCGCGCTAAGATTGAGGTGATGACGAGTCTTCCACCTCCAAATTCTGCGAAATCAGTAAGGAGTTTTCTGGGATATGCAGGCTTCTACAGAAGATACATCAAAGATTTCAGCAAGATCGCTAGGCCACTCACTGCTTTGCTCTGCAAGGATGTTCAGTTTGAGTTCGATGCTGATTGTCTGATAGCATTCGAACAGATCAAGCAAGCATTGGTGAGTGCTCCTAATTTCCAACCTCCAGATTGGAGTCTACCTTTTGAGGTTATGTGTGATGCTAGTGATTTCGCAGTTGGGGCTGTTCTGGGACAGAAAAAGGATAAGAAACTTCATGCCATCTACTACGCAAATAGAACGCTCGATGACGCACAGAGGAATTATGCAACAACAGAGAAGGAACTGTTGGCTGTTGTGTTTGCTTTTGAGAAATTTCGAACTTACTTGGTAGGATCTAAGGTGATCGTCCATACCGATCACTCAGCTCTCAAATACTTGATGCAGAAAAAGGATGCTAAGCCGAGGTTGTTGAGATGGATTCTTCTGCTTCAGGAATTCGACATCGAAGTCAGGGATAAGAAGAGGGTTGAGAATAGTGTTGCTGATCATCTCTCAAGGATTCGGATTGACGATGGTGTTCCTATTCATGATTCTTTACCTGAGGAAGCCATCAACCTGGTCGAAACCGGATTTCAGCAGGATCTAAAGGTATTTTTGCGACAAAATCTGCAGCACACTCACGGATTGGTCTCCTTGTCGATCGATACCACCAGGGTGTCGATCGACACCTCATACGTCAACACGGACGGTTGTCGATCAAGTGATGGTACACTCGACACACACCCTCGACACATGGTCGGGGTGTCGACCGACACCACTTCTAGTGTCGATCGACACCCCCTGTGTGGTACTTTAGAGTTGGACTGTGCCGGCTACGCAGCTTCTGTAGCTGTTTCACCTCACCCATGGTACGCAGATATTGCCAATTACCTTGCTGCGGAAGATGAGCCAGATAACTTCACAGGGTATGCTAAGAAGAAATTCTTGCGAGAGCCCAGGCGATTCTACTAGGATGAGCCGTACTTGTATAAGCACTGTTCTTATGGGGTTTACAGAAGATGCATTACGGAATCTGAAGTTTCAGATGTGTTGTTTCACTGTCACGGGTCTGAGTATGCAGGACACTTTGCTACCTTCAAAACAGTGTCCAAGGTTCTTCAAGTAGGGTTTTGGTGGCCTACTATGTTCAAGGATGCCCATGCATTCATCTCGACATGTGATGTTTTTCAGCGCAGAGGAAAGATCAGCAAACGCCATGAGATGCCACAGAATTTCATCCTCGAGGTTGAAGTCTTTGATTGCTGGAGCATTGATTTCATGGGTCCTTTTCCCTCATCTTTCGGGAACAAGTACATTCTGGTTGCTGTAGATTATGTTTCAAAGTGGCTGGAGGCAATAGTTAGTCCTAGGAATGATTCTGCGGTGGTTCTTAAGCTGTTTAAGACCATTATCTTTCCTTGCTTCGGAGTTCCTCGAATTGTGATCAGTGATAGCGGTTCACACTTCATCAATAGGGTCTTTGAAAAGTTGTTGCAGAAGCACGGGGTACATCATCGTGTTGCTACTCCTTATCACCCTCAGACAAGTGGACAAGTGGAAATGTCTAACAGGCAAATCAAAGAGATCCTAGAAAAAACAGTAAACAAGACAAGGAAGGATTGGTCCACCAAATTGGATGATGCGCTTTGGGCATACAGGACAGCTTTCAAGACTCCATTGGGCACCACATCGTTTCATCTGCTTTATGGGAAAGCCTGTCACCTTCCAGTGGAATTAGAGCACAAAGCAGCTTGGGCTGTTAAGATGATGAATTTCGACATCAGGTCTGCTGCGGATAGAAGAATGGTTCAGCTAAATGAGTTGGACGAGATCAGATTCCACGCTTATGAGAACTCTAAGCTGTACAAGGAGAGAACAAAGGCTTATCATGAAAAGAAACTCATCTCCAGGAAATTCAAACCGAACGATCAGGTACTTCTATATAACTCTCGTTTAATTTTATTTCCTGGAAAATTACGTTCTCGTTGGTCAGGTCCTTTCACCATCAAGGAGGTTACTGTGAATGGACAAAGGGTGAAACATTACTGGGCGAATGCCGCCATCCCTGACGGACACATTATCCGTTTGGACGATGCATCCTCTGTTTAATCAACTGCCAAGTCAAGCTAATGACTTAAAACAAGCGCTGAGTGGGAGGCAACCCACTATGCTAACTCTGTATCATATTTCTTTTGCTTTTCGTTTCTTTCATTTGGTTTTGTTTATTTCAAGTGAGTCATGTCGAACCATGGTCTTGGTGTCGATCGACACCGACGGATTAACTCATTGACGAATCGTAGTGTTGGTGTCGATCGACACCAGTCAATGGTGTCGTTCGACACCATAAGTTTATAAGTCCAGTGTCGATCGTCATAAACCCGAAACTCGATTTCATATTCTTAGAAATTCTCTAACTCTTGCGATTTTTGGGCGATTTGGATGATTCCAGGTACTATTTCGATTGGAATTTCACGGGCAATCTGATTTCATTCTCCATTTTCTCGATCTGCGACCATGGAAACGCATAGGAAGCAAAACAGAAGAGTCGGTGAAGCGTCTTCCTTTCGCCCGCCGCGAGCCACCACCGTCGCCGCCGGTTCGCCCTCGCCACCGCAGCCTCCCCCTCCACAGGTAGCTCCTCAATCTCATTCTCCATGGCCTAGGTTAAAGGTTAGGCGAATCAATTTGCAGAGAGTTTGGGAGAAATCCCCAAAAGAGGAGGTTGAGAGTGATGCATATGTTTACAGAGAGATTTCAGAGGATTGGGATGATTACGATTCTCTGTTTTACAATGCTTGGTTGGGTGTTGAGATTCGACCAACTAGGGTTGCGGATATGGTTGCTTTGCGGCGAATGGGTATTCGAGAGGATGTTTTGAGATTGCTAAGGAAGATCGGTTTGGGCACGATAGCGACCAAACACTATGACCTTTTCCCTGATTTGGTGCGCCAATTCTTAGCTACTGTTCGTGTCTACTACACGAACGAGGTTGTGAAGAACGCTCAGGAAGGTACACTTACTTTTCTGATCCATGGGGTGCGTTACAGGTTGTCTCTGCGCGATCTCTATGGCATTTATGGTTTCGGCAGGGACCCAACAGGGGTGGCTCTTCCCACCATCTTCTACGATGCACAGGCTTTGTGGGCCTACTTTGGGAATGGGCGCTATGACTCGAAGACGTCCACCCAGTCTAACGTCAGCCATCCTGTCCTGAGTCTCGTTGAAGACTAAGCCTTTTTCGGGTCGTGGGACCAAGGTCGAGAGTGTAGGTAGTCTTCTGACACCTATTTTTAGGCACTGTGGGATTGCTACAGAGCGTTGCAGCATTGTTACCAGGCACTCGCTCATGGACGAGGAGTACCTGAAGAGTGCTCGTTGGATTAAGCTTAAGTGGCTTTGGTGCTTCACTGATTCTCGAGGCCCCCATCTGATTCAGCTGCCACAGAGAGATATCACAGCCATTACAGATGATCTTCTGTGCCTTGATTTCCAGCCTAACTCCCGCCTCCTGACTGCAGCTCCACCATCTCGGGTTCGTCGAGGCAGCTTTTCACGGTCAGCTCCTTCTGCTGCAGAGGACGCTCCTATTCATGACCTTGCTGGAGGTCCATCCTTTGAGCTTTCGCCTGCACCAGCAATCCTTATGGCGACTGCAGATTTTCAGTGCTATGTCGCTGACAGCTTTCAGAGCATATGGCAGGCTATCTCCAGGTTGTCTCGTTGTGGCTGTGTGCGTCCCTCGACCAGGTCTGCTCCTCCTCGCCGTGCACCCACTCCTTCTGATGATGAGGCTACAGATGAGGATTAGTCCTTCGATTCGTCATGGTTCTTTTTCTTTTCTCTTATTTTTACTTTTCCTTTGAGTCATTTTTCATTATTCGAGTCAGTTTGTCAGCTACTATTTGGATTCTGTATGGACTTGTGTTGTTATCTGTCATTGCTTTTGATCTGTGTGTGCGTGTTTACAGTGCTTTTTGAATTCCGATAGATAATTCAATGTTTCTTGCTAGAACTCATTTCTGTAAATGGGCATGGTGTCGATCGACACTCCCTCTTAGTGTCGCTCGACACCGATTTCCACTTCCAACACCGGACGATACACACTTGGTGTCGATCGACACCAACGAGGGGTGTCGTTCGACACCGGTACAGGTTACTCCATGACTCTCATAGCTCCATTGTTCAATTTGGTTTCTCTTTCTTTTACCAACCCTTGGTTTGATAACACTAGGGACAGTGATTCTCAAGTCTGGGGGAGGTCGTCGCTGACTTTGTGTTTGTTTTTGTCATACATATTTATTCTTATTTATTGCGTCAAATCTTGTGTGTTTTATTGAGTCAAAAACTGGTCAGGAAATTATGATCTTTCTTTTTATCCTATGTGCGTGAGTGATTAATGATGCAGATTTAGTTCAGATGCGAGTAATGAAAAATCCAAAGGCTGATCAGTAAACCAGAAAGACCCATAGTTTGCAACTAATTCTACACAAGCTGGAGCTAATTTCCGAGCTCTTCCTTTTACCTCATCAATGCAACTGGTGTTCATAGGGCTTGACTCCTCGTTCTTACCTGATAAACAAATGCCTAATCAAAAACGTGATGGTACTCCTCTCCCTATTCAATAAAAAAAAAAGGAGAATGTTTACAAGCAGAAAAGATGAGATGATTTTCTTTTGAGTAAAGGGATAGGAAGATTTCCAACGACCCCATTATTTTACTTTGAAAGGAATGATCACACGAAAGTTGGAAGCGAAGTTAGGAAAATTTCCTGTGATACCATTATTCGCCTACACTTTTAATAAAAAGAAAACAACACAAAAGATGTTGAGAAAAGAATAAGTCTGGGGGAGAGAAAGAGTACCACAAAAAGATGTGGAAACAGGCTGGTTTGTTATGGTATTGAATGGGAACGAGTCTAAAAGGTTCTTGGCACTGATTTCATTGATGAGACCCAGCGATGAAGGCTAATGGAAATTGTTGCGGAATTGTGGGGTGAATTTGGGATACAGAAAAGCTTACGGAGAAGTACATGGAGGTTGAATTTGAATTAGTCTGCTGAGCATATGGATTTGGTTGAATGCTCAACGCATTGGTTTAAGAGAAAGGGAGTTTCCGCGATTTGCAAACTTCTTTCACGGGTTAAGTTTCTGTTTTGCTTGAGGACAAGCAAAGGCTAAGTCTGGGGAGTTGATATATCATGGTTTTTACGGTTTTTAACCATGATATAAGTCCTGTTTTTAGAGTCTTTTTGGTGTTTTTATGTCTCTATCGAGTCATTGTAGGTTTAGGTACGTTTTGGATTCATTGGATGCATATTAGGATGATTGGAAGCATTTGGCGTTCTGTAGCTGAGAAGAGCAAGTTGGAGATCACGATGGATGCTGGTGTCGATCGACACTGCCTTTTAGTGTCACTCGACACCGGTCGCCACTACTTGTTGCACACGAGTTTTCAAGAACTTTTGAAGAATTGCAGAATGACCCAAAAGTTTATCCTAATTGCAAGACAAGTCCCTGACGTGTTTTAGAGTATACATAGTTGTCTTTACTTTTGGCAATTGGATTTTGATAGCTTGTTGGGAGAAACAGATCAGAACTCATTGTAGAGAGAAGATTTCAAACTCCTTTATTTATATTCTTATGCAATTTATTCAGATTATGATTTGTGTTACATAGATAATGTCTGAGTAATCCACCTGTTAGATTTAGGGTTTTTCTAGGGTTAGGATGAATTGTTGAATTGGATTGTTCTGTTAGGGTTATCATATGGTTCTTCACCTAGGTTGAGATTAATGCTAGTTCTAGACTGATCACCTGGAATTTAGATCATAGGATAATTGGTAGACACGAAAGTGTTATTGATTCCCTGAATTAAACCTTGATGAGCAAAATACCTATCTGCAAAGACCTTTGATTTAGGGATTTTGTGAACATATCGAACTTGGATTTACTGCATGTTTTGATTGTTGAATTTGCAAAGAAATTTGGGATTCACTGTTTTAAACATAGATAATCTCTGCAACGAAAGTTGATTGATTTGAATTTAGTGTTTTGAGTTCAAGAACGGTTCTTAACTAATCCTGCACTGCATATCTGTTTAACAATTCCGAATTCCTGAAGAATTTCCCTAAGTCTAGCTTTTTCATATCTGAAAAACCACAACATTTACTTTTAATTGCTTGTTTTACATTTCGTTATTCATTATTTAGCTAAAACCCAACTTCTAACCTACTGTGTAAACATTAGTCTCTGTGGATTCGATCCCTAAGTACTGCACCGATCTCTTAATTTTAGAGAGTAGCTCTAGGGTTAATTTGAGCATATCAAGTTCCAGCGGGTGCTACAGGTATTACAGCGGGTTTTGCTTATAAATTACATAGCGGGTTTGCTGGCTTTGAGGTTGGAACGGTTACCAGAGAGGGTACCAGTTCAGGCACCGGTTGTGCCACCAGTGGTTGAGGTGTAGCTGAGAGTTGCGGTTGCGGAGGAGCTCCCATCTTACCTGAAGATGAGGGAGCAGTTGCAGAGGATCAGCACGGAATTTTTTCCTGGAAGTGCCAAACCTGAGGACACGGATGCATGGAGGATGAAGTTAGAGCGGAACTTCCATTCGATTAGGTGTCCAGAGGGATACCGGGTTGATCTGCCAGTTCATTACCTTGAGGGTGATGCACATCTCTGGTGGAGGGATATTGCAGCTAGGAGAGTGCAGGCGGAGATGGCCTGGGAGAATTTTGTGGAGGAGTTTAACTCCAAGTATTTTCCACAGGAGGCACTTGACCGGTTAGAGTGTCAGTTCCTGGAGTTATCTCAGAGGAACAGGACCGTCCGGGAGTACGAGGCGGAGTTTAACCGTCTCAGTGTGTATGCAGATTGAGCGTTGGAGGGTAAGCAGGCCCGAGTTTGGAGATTTTTGATGGGTCTCCGGGCTGAGTTGAGGAACCGTTGTCTGGTGAGAGTTTTTGGCATGGTTGCTGAGTTAGTTGAGACAGCTGCTTTGCTTGAGGAGAGTCTGACAGATGAGGTGGTAGTGGCCAGTCCCAATTTTCAGGCGAGGAGGCCGTAGTAGCAGTCTGGTCCGAGCAGTGGCGGTCGGCCAGTGCAAGGACAGAAGCGCAAGTTGGAGCCAGAGTGGTGATAAACTTGTTCTTTTAGTATTTGAACCGAGAGCGGGTGCTCTCTGATATGCTCAAATTATCCCTAGAGCTACTCTCTCAAATTAAGAGATCGATGCAGTACTTAGGGGTCGAATCCACAGAGACTGCTGTTCACACAATGGATTAGAAGTTTGGGTTTTAGCTAAATAATGAATGACAAAATGTAAAACAGGCAATTTAAAGTAAATGTTGTGGTTTAGAGATATGGAAAAGCTAGACTTAGGGAAATTCTTCAGGAATTCAGAATTGTTAAACAGATATGCATTGCAGGGTTGGTTAAGAACCGTTCTTGAACTCAAAACACTAAATCTTAATCAATCAATTTTCGTTGCAGAGACTATCTATGTTTATAACAGTGAATCCCAAATTTCTTTGCAAATTAAACAATCCAAACATGCAGTAAATCCAAGTTCGATATGTTCACAAAATCCCTAAATCAAATGTCTTTGCAGATAGATATTTTGCTCATCAAGGTTTAATTCAGGGAATCAATAACACTTTCGTGTCTACTAATTATCCTATGATCTAAAGTCTAGGTGATCAGTCTAGAACTAGCATTAATCTCAACCTAGATGAAGAACCATATGATAACCCTAACAGAACAATTCAATTCAACAATTCATCCTAACCCTAGAAAAACCCTAAATCTAACAGGTGGATTACTCAGACATATTCATTGTAACACAAATCATAATCTGAATAAATTGCATAAAGATATAAATAAAGGAGTTCGAAATCTTCTCTCTACAATGAGTTCTGATCTGTTTCTCCTTACAAGCTCTCAAAATCCTCTTGCCAAAAGTAATGATAAGATATGTTCTAAAACTCTAAAAACAACTATGTATACTCTAAAACACGTCAGAGACTTGTCTTGCAATTAAGGTAGACTTCTGGGTCATTCTGCAATTCTCCAAAAGTTCTTGAAAACTCGTGTGCAACAAGTAGTGGCGACCGGTGTCGAGCGACACTAAGAGGCAGTGTCGATCGACACCAGCATCCATTGTGATCTCCAACTTGTTCTTCTCAGCTATAGAATGCCAATTGCTTCCAATCATCCTAATACGCATCCAATGAGTCCAAAACGTACCTGAGCCTACAATGAGTCGATAGAGACATAAAAACACAAAAAAGACTCTAAAACAGGACTTATATCATGGTTAAAAACCATAAAAACCATGATATATCAACTCCCCCAGACTTAGCCTTTGCTTGCCCTCAAGCAAAACAGAAACTTAACCTGTAAAAGAAGTTTACAAATCGCGGAAACTCCCTTTCTCTTTAAACCAATGCGTTGAGCATTCAAGCCAAGTCCACATGCTCAGCAGACCAATTCAAATTCAACGTCCATGTACTTCTCCGTAAGCTTTTCTGTATCCCAGAGTCACCCCACAGTTCCACAACAATTTCCATTAGCCTTCATCGCTGGGTCTCATCAATGAAATCAGTGCCAAGAACCTTCTAGACTCATTTTCATTCAATACCATGACAAACCAGCCTGTTTACACATCTTTCTGTGGTACTTTTTCTCTCCCTTAGACTTATTCTTTTCTCAACATCTCTTGTGTTGTTTGCTTCTCTTTTTATTTTTTTTCTCGAAAGTGTAAGCGAATAATGGTATCATAGGAAATTTTCCTAATCTCGCTTCCACTTTCGTGTGATCATTCCTTTTGAAGTAAAATAATGGGCTCGTTGGAAATTTTCCTATCCTTTTACTCAAAAGAAAATCATATCATCTTTTCTGCTTTTAAACACACACTTTTTACTGAACAGGGGAGAGGAGTACCATAACGTTTCACTTAGGCTTTCGTTTGTCAGGTAGGAATGAGGAGTCAAGCCCTATGAACACTAGTTGCATCAATGAGATAAAAGGAAAAGCGCAGAAATTAGCTCCAGCTTGTGTGGAAACTGTTGCAAAGTATGGGTCTTTTTGGTTTACTGATCAGCTTTTGGATTTTTCATTAGTCGCATCTGAACCGAATCTGCATCATTAATCACTCACGCACATATGATAAAAAGAAAGATCGTAATTCCCTGACCAGTTTTTGACTCAATAAAACAAACAAAACTTGACTCAATAAATAGAAATAAAGAGGTATGACAAAAACAAACACAAAGTCAGCAGTTACCTCCCCCAGACTTGAGAATCACTGTCCCCAGTGATACCAAACCAAGAGTTGGTAAAAGAAATAGAAACCAAATGGAACTAGATGGAAAGATGAGAGTCACGGAGTAACATGTGCCTGGTGTCGAACGACACCCAACGTTGGTGTCGATTGACACCCAACGTTGGTGTCGATCGACACCAAGTGCATATCGTCTGGTCTTAAGGATGGAGGTTGGTGTCGAGCGACACTAAGAGGCAGTGTCGATCGACACCAATGCCGATTTGCAGAAACAAGTTCTAGCAATCAGGGTAACGTGTCTATCGAAATCCAAAACACTGTAAACACGCACACACAAATCAAAAGCAATGACAAATAACAACATAAATCCATACATAATCCATAATGGTAGCTGACAAACTGACTCAAAAAAAGAAAAATGACTCAAAGGAAAAGGAAAAATAAGAGAAAAGAAAAAGAACCATGACGAATCGAAGGACTAATCCGCATCAGTAGCCTCATCATCAGAAGGAGTGGGTGCACAGCGAGGGGGAGCAGACCTGGTCGAGGGGCGCACACAACCACAGCGAGATAGCCTGGAGATCGCCTGCCATATGCTCTGAAAGCTGTCAGCGACGTAGCGCTGAAAATCAGGAGTCTCCATGGGGAGCGCTGGTGTAGGCGGAAGCTCGAATGATGGACCTCCAGCAAGGTCAGGAACAGGAGCGTCCTCTGCAGCAGAAGAAGCTGAACGTGAAGAGCTACCACGACGAACCCGAGAAGGTGGAGCAGCAGTCAGCAGACGAGAGTTGGGCTGGAAGTCAAGGCACAGAGGGTCCTCTGTAATGGCCGTGAGATCCCTCTGTGGCAGCTGAATCAGGTGGGGGCCTCGAGAATCAGTGAAGCACCACCACTATGTGTCGATCGACACTGGTCGCTGAACACCAGACTCTTCATCCTCTACATCCTCCAACTCCTGAAGTTCTTCTGTTGTGAGATGCTTCAACACAGGTTGAAGGGTCTTGCCACTCCTCAATGAGATGGCATTACAGGGATGCTTAGGATTGGCATATGTCCTTCCTGGAAGGAATCCTTCTTGTCGCTTTACAGACCCAGCAGTCTGAGCGACCTGAGTATCCAGCTTCTTGACATGAGTGCTCAATGCTTCAAACTTCCCATTCAGATCAGTATATAGAGCATCGATCTTCCCATTGAAATCCACTGTGATCTTCTGCTGACCGTCTAGAATCTGTTCTAGCATAGTTTTAACATCATTATCCTGATTTTGCGGAGGAGGCTTCTGGTATGAAGAACTTCCATAGCTTCTGCTGAAACTATTGTTCGGATAAGGTTTCTGGTAGTCTTGCTTTGGAGGGAAGGCTAAAGAGTTCTGATTACCTGCAAAGCTTGACCGCTGACTGTTTCCACTGTAACCTCTGTTCCCTTGGTAGTTACCATACCTCTGACCCTGAAACCCAGCCTGGTTGACAAACTGCACTTCTTCTTCTGATCTTCCTTCTGGCTCAAAGGTTTCAACCTCGGCAGCAAAGTGAACAGACTTCTTACCGACAAGGAGGTTGTGAACTGAATCTAGCTTGGCCTTGAACTCAGCGATCTGACCACCTTCAGAGCTACCAGCTAGCTTTTTCCTTTCGAAATCAGCATTCTTCGTGCTGTTACTTGAAGCTAAGTTCTCAATCAAAGTGATTGCATCCTCTGGATATCTGGTGTTGAAGTTGCCATTACTCGCAGCGTCAAGAGCCATCTGATACCTGCAATCCACGCCTCGGAAGAAGATTCCCAGCAACTGAACCTCACTGAACCCGTGATGTGGACAATCTCTCTGATAAGCTCTGAATCGCACCCAAGCAGCCTTGAATGCTTCAGCAGGTTGCTGAGAAAAAGTAGAGATCTTTGTTCTCGCATCCTTTGACCTTGCATCATCATAGAAGTTGTTCAAAAACGCGTTCTTGGTCTCCCACCAAGTTGTCAGAGATCCTGGCTTCAATTGCTTGAGCCAGTAAGCTGCTTCCCCACCAAGAGAGTAGGGGAAGAGTTTGCAGAAGAGGAAATCAGTTGAGACCCCATTAGCCTTGATGCTTGTAACGAGATCCTCAAACCACTCAATATGATCCATGGGTTGCTCATGAGGAAGACCATGGAAGGGGTGTTGTCCCACAAGAGTGAAGTAGGCGGGTTTCAGCTCGAAGTCATTCCTCTAAAAAGGTGGGGGAATGATCGCAGATCGATTGGCGTAGAACTGATCTGGCCTGTTGTAGTCCCCTAATGTCCTGCCACGAGCAACCTGAGCAGCTGCAGCAGCTGCTTGCAAGTCTCGAGCTTCGATAGCAGGTGGGTGTCGAGCGACACCAGCAGGGTGTCGATCAACACCAATGGCGGGTTCAGGCACCACATTGCCCTCAGCATCAAGTTTCTGGCCCTGCTCGTTGCGCACGTGGCCCACGTAGTACCCCAGCTTCATCCCTGACAAAAACAACCATTGCAGCAAGTTTCTTTGCTTTGTGGTTCGTACGCTCGATCTTTGTTATGTCTTGGCTAGAAGGATTTGCAAGCTGAAGATCTTTGTTACTCCTGGTTTTGCGATTAGGCATAAACCAGAAACAGAAAGAGAAAAGAAAAATAAGAAAAACGTAAGTAAATAAACAACAAAAGAATTTAGACTAAAACCTAACAGAAATCTAATGGTGAAACAAGAGTCTCCGGCAACGGCGCTAAAATTTGATATGCTCAAATTATCCCAAGAGCTACTCTCTCAAATTAAGAGATCGATGCAGTACTTAGGGGTCGAATCCACAGAGACTGCTGTTCACACAATGGATTAGAAATTTGGGTTTTAGCTAAATAATGAATGACAAAATGTAAAACAGGCAACTTAAAGTAAATGTTGTGGTTTAGAGATATGGAAAAGTAAGACTTAGGGAAATTCTTCAGGAATTCAGAATTGTTAAACAGATATGCATTGCAGGGTTGGTTAAGAACCGTTCTTGAACTCAAAACACTAAATCCAAATCAATCAACTTTCGTTGCAGAGACTATCTATGTTTATAACAGTGAATCCCAAATTTCTTTGCCAATTCAACAATCAAAACATGCAGTAAATCCAAGTTCGATATGTTCACAAAATCCCTAAATCAAATGTCTTTGCAGATAGGTATTTTGCTCATCAAGGTTTAATTCAGGGAATCAATAACACTTTCGTGTCTACTAATTATCCTATGATCTAAAGTCTAGGTGATCAGTCTAGAACTAGCATTAATCTCAACCTAGATGAAGAACCATATGATAACCCTAACAGAACAATTCAATTCAACAATTCATCCTAACCCTAGAAAAACTCTAAATCTAACAGGTGGATTACTCAGACATATTCATTGTAACACAAATCATAATCTGAATAAATTGCATAAAGATATAAATAAAGGAGTTCGAAATCTTCTCTCTACAATGAGTTCTGATCTGTTTCTTCTTACAAGCTCTCAAAATTCTCTTGCCAAAAGTAATGATAAGATATGTTCTAAAACTCTAAAAACAACTATGTATACTCTAAAACACGTCAGGGACTTGTCTTGCAATTAGGGTAGACTTCTGGGTCATTCTGCAATTCTCCAAAAGTTCTTGAAAACTCATGTGCAACAAGTAGTGGCGACCGGTGTCGAGCGATACTAAGAGGCAGTGTCGATCGACACCAGCATCCATTGTGATCTCCAACTTGTTCTTCTCAGCTACAGAATGCCAATTGCTTTCAATCATCCTAATACGCATCCAATGAGTCCAAAACGTACCTGAGCCTACAATGACTCGATAGAGACATAAAAACACCAAAAAGACTCTAAAACAGGACTTATATCATGGTTAAAAACCGTAAAAACCATGATATATCACTCTCTTAAGAGCGGGTGCTTCGCTCAGAGCAGGTGCTCTCAAATGTAGTGATAGGGAGGTTCGTTCAAAGGGACCAGCAATACACTCTAGTCTTTTGTAATACCATTTCAGCTAAGCGATTAAGTTTGTTTGTTGATTTGTCACAATTGCAAGCAAGTAAATAAAATCGATTTAACAAGATAAATAAAGATGTTAGGCTAAGGGGAATTATTTCGGGAATTAGGTTTTCTAAAACCAAGCATTTCTTCAGGAACATAATTTAGAACCAATCTAGAACTCAACCATAAAAATAAGAGGATCCACTGTCGTGGTATCAACCACTTTATCAATCAATCTAACACCCTAAACTGTCGTTTGAGGTTACAAAGAATGACAAGCATTATAGAGAATGGGATCGATTTGTTCACAATTTTCCTTAACATCAATTGTCGTTGGCTAAGGACAAATCGCCCATCTATGTTCTTTCAAGCAATTCACAACACTTTTGATGAGTGAATTAAACCTAAATCAAAGGCTAGGTGATCAAGCTAGTCTAGGCATTAAGAACAACAATAGATGAAGATATCAAATGATAAGAAATCATATTTATGCTTTAGTTCATAAATCCCTAATCCCCTTGAATCCCTTAACCTAACTAAAATGACTACTCAAACATAGCAAGGTGAAGAACAACAAGAAAGATAAAAGAGTTCATAATAAAAATAAAATAGATAAGAGTTTAGAAATCTTCAAAGGGAAGAGACAAATCTCCAATCTAAATTAAGAACAAGAAAAGCGTTGGCAAAAACAAAGAAAGAGGAAAGGAAAAACAAAAAGACTTTTATTATTTTTTTACAAGAATTCCCAGAGGAAAGCGTAAGTGTCCGTTGTCTTGTGTGTTTTCTCTCTTAAATCCATTGTGCCTAGTGGGGACACACAAAGTGCACACTTATTAAAATCCACTTTCCCCCTTTCTTAGTTAAACTAAAGTTTCTTTGTAGCACACTTTCTACTCTAGATTTATATAAAAATAATACTAATATATATAAGTCTTGGGTGGTTGAGGAAGTGGTGGAAAAGTCCAAGTGGACTTAATTGTTTAATTAAGATTTGCCGTCAATTGCCTTTCTTTGCTGGACGGGTTTCGGGAGCAGGTGGTGATTGCAGGAGCAGGTGCCCCTTCATCTGGAGCAGGTCGTGGGTGCTCCATTCATCGAAACCTTTTAGAAACTCTTCACTTTTCTTCTATTTTCGCCAAGTCTTTTTGTGAGCTGCAATTCTCCATTCTAGCCACTTTTAGACCTGAAATGACTCAAGATAAAATAAAAAACTCGATAAAAACCTATAAAACAAGGGTTAGAATGCGTCAAAAACGCATTATATCAATTCCCCCAGATTTAGATCTTTGTTTGTCCTCAAACAAATTCAAGACTAAGTAAGAGAGAAAGGTTTGAAAACATGGGAACTTTTTCACCTTCAGTGAACCAAGCAAATAACCTTCAATATGCAGACCACATAATCTAGAATATGAATAGCAAAGCTTTACCAAAAACCTCCCAATACATTCTCAACCTAGTTCCATTTTCCAAACATAAACTCTTCACATTCATTAAAGGTTGCGTGAGCTTCTCGCTATAAACACTATTCAGGGTGGACGACGCTAAAGGATTTAAAGCTATTTAGAGGTTGAGTTCAGAGTGTTTAAGGGTTACCCGGCGCTCGTAGAGGATGCATGATATCGCACAAAATTGCAAGAGAGAATGGGTCCATTTGAGTTCCACATTCTCTATACCACTATTTCCTTCTTCAATCCTTATAACTTCTCATCTAGTCATCATCCTCCTTGGGCACTCTCACTGTGCAGATAGACACATTTTCCATTTCACACATTTATCACTCTTCATCTTCGTTTTTTTTTTTTTTTTTTTTTTATTTGTTTTTTTTATTATTTTTTTATGATGATGATGAAGAGGGTTTCAATTACAAACATGTGTCTCTCAAGCACAAAGATAATCGGAATTGTTATACATACCCAAGTGGAGCTTGTCATTGCCATTCCTTATGAAATTTTTGTCCCACCTCTTGTTAAACCATCTTCTGAAAAGTGGAGAGGGTGCTCTCAATGGGAGCAGGTCGCTGGTGCTCTGTTCTTCAGAAAGAGTGATTTTAGAGGCTGCGTTGACCCATGTCTCTCCGGCCCTTTTGCACATATCTGCACATATGTAAGTGAAGTAGCAAGAGTGCAAGAGGTCTTAAAAGAGGTATGGTTTAAGGAAGGTACTAGCTAAAAATGAGCTAGCTATTCAGGAACAACAAGAGTGATACAAAGAATAAAGAGTCCTTAATATGATTCGTTTCCCTAATCTAGTGCCAATAGCGAGAAAATTTCAGTCATTATTAGGTTCAAATATGGTGAGAGTTTATATTTTTCAGATGAAATCTGGAAGGTAGTGTATTGAAGTGTTCCAGCTATTCCATGCACCCAATATTCTGTAAAAATGATCACTTGAGAAAAGGTTAAACGTAGGTTGGTTCAATAATCATCCTATAATGAGGTCCTAATTCCCAAATAAAGACTTGACTCAATAAAACAAAATAAAAAAAAAACTGACTCAAAAAAAAAAAGAAAACAACCAAAATAAACGGAATTAGTAGCAACTCCCCCCAGACTTAATTCACACCGTCTCGGTGTAAGAAAAAACGAAGGGAGAGAGAAACAAATAAAGAAAAATAGAATCAAAAGCATAAAATAAATAGTTCATAGTGAATACACAGTGGGGATAGAGAAGCGACAGCGAGTCGCTGGTTGTCTAACCTCTTGGTGGGTCTTAATTCGAAATTCGAATTTTTATCCAAGGGAGCAGGTGCTCTTAATTTTTGTGAGAGGTGCTCTCAAAGGAGCAGGTGCTCTGTTTTGTTGTAGGGGTGCTCCCTCATCTCTGTTCCCTGGGTTGCGGATCGATCGATCTGATTCTGAATCAGTCGATCTGTCATTGACTGGGTCGATCTGTAGGTCTACCGATGATTCAGCTTTGTAAAGTACAACTCCGGGAGCAAGTGCTTTTTTTTTTTTTTTTTAACTGAAACAAAGACAACTAAAACTAAAAGTTAGAAATATAAGAAATCAAAATCAAATAATTATTATACTTACCAGTGGGTTGCCTCCCACCAAGCGCTTGGTTAAAGTCATTAGCTTGACTCGTTTAGCCATTTTAGGCTTGAGGTGCATCGCCTAAGGGGATAAATCTTCCTTCGGCTTGGTTTGTGTCAGCAAGATATGGCTTGAGCCGCTGGCCATTGACCACAAATTCATTTCCTTTGGTGTCCAGCAACACCACGGCTCCATAGGAGCGGATCTCTTTAATCATGAAGGATCCGGACCACCTTGATCTTAACTTTCCTGAAAAAAGTTTAAGTGTAGAGTTGAAAAGGAGTACCTGATCGTTTGGCTGAAAGTTTCTGGTGGTTCCTACGGTCTTTTGCAGGATGCTCTTGATTTTCCCATTGGAAACCTCAACCTGACTACTGGTTTGTGGATCATATGGTGTCGCTACCATGTGCTTCACATCATTCTTTCTTAATAAGCCCTCAAAGAATAGAAAAATCCTGAATAACCATCTTAGCCCGGCTGGTAGAGTTTTGAGTTTGAGATTAGGAGCTCTTAGTTCGCTCCAAGGACCGTGAACAGAGTTTTTAAGAGCAGGTTTGTTTTCTGGAGCAGGTGCTCCTTCAGCATCCTCTGTTTTGAGGTTCAGAAACCCAATCGAATTTTCTATTGGTTGGCCCGAATCCAGCATCCTTGCAAACCCAACCGTGTTCTCACTTAAGTACCCATGCTCACCCTCAGCCTTTTTCAAAGTTACATCCAACGGATCAACAGCCAAAATCTCTTCAACATCTCCCTCAGAGACTTCGAGATTATCTTCTATAGTAAAAGTTTGCCCATCAATGGTTGGCTTTTTGAGCATTCTATCCATCTCAAATTCCATGATAATGTCCCCCAGGTGGAGACCGATTGTATCATTCCGCACATCAATATTCGCACCAGCTGTGCGAAAGAAAGGACGTCCCAAAATCAAGGGATCTTGTGGTTCTTCATCAAGTTCCAGCACCACAAAATCTGCTGGAATCAAAGTGTTGCCAATCTTGACATGTAAATCTTCAAGAATCCCCACGGGTAGCTTTACTGACCTATCAGCAAACACCAATGAAATACTTGTTGGCTTGAATCTTGTATATCCAAGTTTCCTAGCGATCGAATATGGTATGAGGTTCACAGCTGAACCTAAATCACATAAAGAGCAAGGGAATCGTGTAGGACCAATTTGCACCGATAGAACAAAATTCCCTGGGTCCTCTTGCTTCTTAATCGTCTTGTTTTGTAGCACAGCACTACAGTTTTTAGTCACCATCATGGCGCTTTGTTCTGAAGAAATATTTCATGTAACTCGACCCTTAACATACTTTATCATAGCCGGCATCATCTGAATTTCATTCGCCTGAGGGAGCTTGATTGTCAAATCCTCCAACAACTCCTTACACTTCGCTTCTTCTAAATCATGTTGAGATTTCTTTGGAGGGACTGGGTAAGGAACTGGAGGCCTGTAGACACGAGAACAAGCCCTATCAACAAGCTCGTTTGGTGGAAGTACCTTAGGAGTTGGTTCAACAACGTTTTCATTTTTTTTCTCGTCAGGAGCAGGTGCTCCATCTTTTGGAGCAGGTGCTCCGTTTGAAATTTCTGGGCAACTTTCAGCGTTTGCCCTTACAACCGGTGGTAGAACCGTTCCATACCTTATCTCAATTGCATTCACAAACTCTCTTGGGTTTGCAACTGATTTACCTGGGAGTGCTCCTTGTTGTCTCTTGGATGCTTCAGCAGTTTGAGCGACTTGAGTATCTAGTTTCTTCACGAGATTGCAGACCGCTTCAAGTCTTCCATTAAGATCGGAGTACATGTTGTCTACCTTTTGATTAATTTCCGTGGCAGATTTTTGTTGGTTAGCCATCAGCTGTTGCATCATACCCTTCAATTCATCCTGATGGGTACTTCCAGAGCTCGAAGGAGCCTGAAAGTTGTTAAACTGTGGTTTCTGTTGAACTCCCCCTTGAAACTGATTTTGACTTTGGTAAGGCATAAATGTTTTGCCTTGGAAACCCTGAGAGAAACTCTTCTAAAAACTTTGATCATGAAGTTTATGGTTTTGGAGACCAGCTTGTTGTGGATAGAAGTGATTTTGTGGACTCTCAACGTTTCTGCTCCTATAAGAGAAGTTTGGATGACTCCTATAATTCTGGTTGAACCCATGGTTTTGTACAAACTCTTGACCATTTACAAAGCTGACATCTTGCCGATCATGATTTCCTTCATTCATCTCCTCAGAAAATGGGTCACCATTCCCATCAGCAAAATGAACCATCCTCTGGTTCCCTTTTAGCAACAAGTTGACCTTGGCCGTAAGGTCATCGATCTTTTGAGAATTTATACAACCAGTTTTCTTGGTTCTATCATACTCTTGAGACCTGCTGCTAGAACTTGCAGCCAAGTTTTCAATAAGCTTGTAGGCACCGTCTCTGGTCCTTGTCATAAAATCACCATCACTAGCAGCATTCAAAGCGTTCCTATGATCCCAACCAACTCCATCATAGAAGATACCCAACAAATTCTCTTCGGTAAACCCATGGTGTGGACACTCTCTTCTGTATTCTTTGAATCGTTCCCATGCCTCACAAAAAGACTCTCCTGGATGTTGCTGAAAATTGGAGATCTTGTTCTTTAAGCTCGCGGTCTTGGTTTTGGTGTAGAAGTGGTCCAAGAACGCTGCTCTACATTGTGTCTAAGTCATGATAGATCCAGCGGGTAGAGACTTGAGCCATCGAGAAGCTTTATCCGCAAGTGAGAAAGGAAAAAGCTTACACTTTATGAAGTCTGGGTTCATCCCATTAGAACTCGTTGTGGAGCAGATCTCTTCAAAGTTCTCTATGTGGTCCATTGGAATTTCTGCGGGAAGTCCATGGAATAAATGTTGCTTGACCAGTGATATCATCTGAGGCTTAATCTCATAATCTTGCCTCTCAACAGCATGTGGAACAATAGCAGATCTGTTCCTGTAGAAGGCATGAGGACTGTCCATATCCCTTATAGCACGTTGTTGTTCACGAGCACGTTGCTGTTGTTGAACGCGCTCGTGTTGCTGCTGCATTTGAGCCATCTGCTCTTGCAGCCTTTGTAGTTCAGCCACCATTTCACCGTCTCCTTGTTTGCCCATGTCGACGAGATTGGGCCTGGTTTTTCTATTGGTTCGTTCTAGTCTTGCGAGTTCCGTGTTGCTCAAGATTACAAGGACGATTTCTCCTTGTTGACATTGAGTTCATGCACCGACAATTACCCTTCCGCGGAGCAGGTTCTGGAAGAAGGTGCTCTGGAAGTGGGAGCAGGTGCTCCTGAAACACACGCAAGAAAAGGAAAAAAAAACGAGTAAGTAAACTTAGTCTGAAACCGTACATTAAAACTAGAGGTATCGAGTTGGTCACCGTCGCAACGGCGCCAATTGATAAACTGGTTCTTTTAGTATTTGAACCGAGAGCGGGTGCTCTCTTAAGAGCGGGTGCTCCGCTCAGAGCAGGTGCTCTCAAATGTAGTGATAGTGAGGTTCGTTCAAAGGGACCAGCAATACACTCTAGTCTTTTGTAATACCATTTCAGCTAAGCGATCAAGTTTGTTTGTTGATTTGTCACAATTGCAAGCAAGTAAATAAAATCGATTTAACAAGATAAATAAAGATGTTAGGCTAAGGGGAATTATTTCGGGAATTAGGTTTTCTAGAACCAAGCATTTCTTCAGGAACATAATTTAGAACCAATCTAGAACTCAACCATAAAAATAAGAGGATCCACTGTCGTGGTATCAACCACTTTATCAATCAATCTAACATCCTAAACTGTCGTTTGAGGTTACAAAGAATGACAAGCATTATAGAGAATGGGATCGATTTGTTCACAATTTGCCTTAACATCAACTGTCGTTGGCTAAGGACAAATCGCCCATCTATGTTCTTTCAAGCAATTCACAACACTTTTGATGAGTGAATTAAACCTAAATCAAAGGCTAGGTGATCAAGCTAGTCTAGGCATTAAGAACAACAATAGATGAAGATATCAAATGACAAGAAATCATATTTATGCTTTAGTTCATAAATCCCTAATCCCTTTGAATCCCTTAACCTAACTAAAATGACTACTCAAACATAGCAAGGTGAAGAACAACAAGAAAGATAAAAGAGTTCATAATAAAAATAAAATAGATAAGAGTTTAGAAATCTTCAAAGGGAAGAGACAAATCTCCAATCCAAATTAAGAACAAGAAAAGCGTTGGCAAAAACTAAGAAAGAGAAAAGGAAAAACAAAAAGACTTTTATTATTTTTTTACAAGAATTCCCAGAAGAAAGCGTAAGTGTCCGTTGTCTTGTGTGTTTTCTCTCTTAAATCCATTGTGCCTAGTGGGGACACACAAAGTGCACACTTATTAAAATCCACTTTCCCCCTTTCTTACTTAAACTAAAGTTTCTTTGTAGCACACTTTCTACTCTAGATTTATATAAAAATAATACTAATATATATAAGTCTTGGGTGGTTGAGGAAGTGGTGGAAAAGTCCAAGTGGACTTAATTGTTTAATTAAGATTTGCCATCAATTGCCTTTCTTTGCTGGATAGGTTTCGGGAGCAGGTGGTGAGTGCAGGAGCAGGTGCTCCTTCATCTGGAGCAGGTCGTGGGTGCTCCATTCATCGAAACCTTTTAGAAACTCTTCAGTTTTCTTCTATTTTCGCCAAGTCTTTTTGTGAGCTGCAATTCTCCATTCTAGCCACTTTTAGACCTGAAATGACTCAAGATAAAATAAAAAACTCGATAAAAACCTATAAAACAAGGGTTAGAATGCGCCAAAAACGCATTATATCAAGTGGTCAGGGATGCTTCGGCTGCAGGAGTAAGGATCACAGGGTTGCGAGTTGTCCTCAGAAGGCCGACGTGTGTGTGGATACGCAAGTATGCTTTCACTGCAGAGAGACCAGATACATCAAGCTGAGATGCCTTAGGTTGCAGAGGAAGATGGCAGTGACGCCGCCAGCTAGTCAGAGCACAGTGGCACTCCGGATGTATTCTATCGTGGAGACGGGAGGCCCGAGTTCCAGACAGGTACTTTTTAGACTTTCCTGAGTAAAATTCTTGTGTAGTAGAATTTATTGTCTCCATATGAGAGATATGCAGGGACCCTAATGGTGGGAGGTGTTGAATCCCACGTGTTGTTTGATACAGAGCATTGCATTACACCGGAATTTGCCGTGGAGGACAATTTTTGGGGAAAATCCGGTGAGCGGATGAGTTTTGTTAAGGTTGTTGGAGAGAAGGTACTGACCATTCACGATCGAGTTGGGGGTCTGGATGTTCTAGTGGCGGAAAAATCTATGCCAGCGGATTTGATTATTTGCTTGGTGGAGCTTTATGACATCATTTTGGGCATGCATTGGCTCGGAAAGTTCAGAGCGCATCTGGACTGTCACCGAGGGTGTGTTATTTTCGAAAGGAAACAAGGGAGGTTGGTTTATCAGGGAGTGAGAACGACTTCTGGGAGTCTCGTAATCATGGCCATGCAGGCAGAGAGTATGATCGAGAAGGGTTGCGAGGCGTATTTGGTAACTATTGTTACATCAGAGACTGTTGGAGTGGTTGCGGTTAGGGATATTCGGGTTGTTCGGGATTTCCAGGATGTTTTTCATGATTGAGTTGGAACCCGGGACATGCCGATATCAAAGTCACCGTACAGGATGGCTCTCGCAGAGACGGCAGAGCTGAAGAAGCAGCTGGAGGAATTGTTGGGTAAGAGTTTTATACGACCGAGTACTTCACTGTGGGGAGCACCGGTGTTGTTTGTAAAGAAAAAAGATGTTAGTTTCCGATTGTGTATTGATTATTGGGGACTGAACCGAGTCACTGTAAAGAACAGGTATCCTCTTCCGTGGATTGATGAGTTGTTGGATCAGTTGAGAGGGGCAATTTGGTTCTCCAAGATAGACTTGGCGTCGGGATATCATCAGATTCCGATTGATGAGAACAATATCAGAAAAACAGCTTTCAGATCTATGTATGGACACTAAGAGTTTGTGGTGATGCCATTTGGGTTGACGAATGCACCAGAAGCGTTCATGAGGTTGATAAACAGCGTGTTCCAGGAGTATATGGATGAGTTTGTGATCATCTTTATCGATAACATTTTGTGTATTCGAAGAGTTCCAAGGAGCACGAGGTGCATCTGAGAGTTGTTCTGGAGAAGCATCGGAACCAGGAGCTATTTGCGAAGTTAAGCAAGTGTAGTTTCTGGCAGCGAGAGATTGGATTTTTGGGTCACATTGTGTCTGCAGTGGGAGTTTCTGTGGATCTAGAGAAGATCCAGGCTATCAGTGAGTGGCCGAGGTCGAGGAATGCTACTGAAATTCGGAGTTTTCTCGGGTTAGCAGGTTATTACCGGAGGTTCGTCAAGGGTTTTGCGAGTATGGCTAAGTCTATGATGACGCTGATAGGGAAGGATGTTCCTTTTGTTTATTCTCCTGAGTGTGAGGACAATTTCGCAACCTCTTCTTAATCAATTTACCAAGTAAGTGAAGCTGGTCAATGCAAGGATGGTTTTGCAACCTCTTCTTAATCACTTTTCCTATTAATGCTCGAAATTCTCTGGCTTGCAGATACTTGCAAGAAGCTTTCAAGGTTCCGCTTGTTATACAGCTCACGGATGATGAAAAATTCATGTGGAAGAACTTAACCATGGAGGAAACTCAAAGACTTGCCAGGGAAAATGCCAAAGATATCATTGCTTGTGGATTTGATGTAACAAAGACCTTCATTTTCTCCGACTTTGACTATATGGGCCGGTAATTCATATTCGAATCTATGGCTCTTATATTATCTCCGGATATCTTCTATATATGCTTTGGTTTTGATGTTCTTACATTACAGTTTTCCTCACTGATTATGTGTGACAACTTTTTGTGTAGTGCTTTCTATGAAAATATTGTCAAGGTTTCACCGTTCGTTCCATTGAAGAAGGTGGCTTCGCTCTCTATATACATCTCCTGCAATTGCACAATGTCGCTCATGCATGTTTTTTTATAGTTGCTTTGAGTTCCTGGTTTTTATTTTTATATCTCTTCCCTTTTGCTATAGGCTAAAGCAATCTTTGGCTTTTCCGATAAAGATCATATCGGGAAACTCATCTTCCCTGCGGTGCAGGTGCGTCTTTTATTTTTTCCTGTTGGTGTGGGTACGTGAATTGATCTAAACTATCATATTTAAATTGGATTCCATATATTTTGCAGGCAGCTCCATCTTTTCCTATCACATTTCCACATTTGTTCTCTGGAATGGACAAGCTCCGGTGCTTGATTCCTTGTGCAATTGACCAGGTGTGCTGTTTTAATTTCTTACTTTATATCTTAACCTGTTTGGTTTTGGAAGATAAATAACTTCTCATTTGTGGTCTAAATTTTCTGCCACCTTAGAACACTTTAAATCCAAATTTGGTCTCTTTATGGTTCTTCGTGTATGATCTATAAATAACAGCCAATCTTTGCTTTTGGTTTTCTTCATCCAGGATCCTTATTTTAGAATGACTCGTGATGTTGCACCTCGGTTAAAATATAGCAAGCCTGCTCTAATTGAGTCATCATTTTTTCCTGCTCTGCAGGCAAGTGTTTTCTTAACTAGTCAAAGGATTATGCAAGTTATAGAGATATAACCACACTTTCATGCTTTCAAACTATTGAATGCCTTGGTCACTTTTTCGCAGGGAGAGAATGGGAAAATGTCTGCTAGTGATCCAAAATCCGCTATCTATGTGACTGATACCGCAAAGGACATTAAAGAAAAGGTGAACTCTGTAACATATTTATTGTCTGCATAATCTGGATGGCACCTGAATCTTTCCACTTATTTTTTCTTAAAAAACAAATTGGCACTTTGTTGGTGTAACGACTTTTTAGTGTCAAACTTTACAGATCATTGCTTCCAATATCTAAACTTGTTGCGGTTCCTTATGCAGATAAACAGTGCGTTTAGTGGTGGGAAAGAGACCAAGATCAAGCAGAAAGAACTCGGAGCAAATCTCGAGGTACCAAATTCTTGGTTTTGCCTCCTCTTCCCCTTACTCTTTATAGTTAGCAAAGGATATTCTTATAGTTAGAAACTTAATTGATTAAGTAAGTAATCTGTATCAATAGCAGATTCTTGCAAAACTGTTTTCTTGATACTTGATCCTAGTTGCTTTTGGTGATATAGTAAACTAAGTTGTTTTCTGGTAATCTCCTTTCTACTAAATCACAGGTAGACATACCGTTCAAGTATTTGAGTTTCTTCCTCGAAGATGATTCTGAACTTGAACGCATTAGAAAGGTACACTTGTCAATAAGTTTGTTATTAAGATCACTACGGAGAATGAAGAATGTGTATCGGGGTTTTTGAATATTGTACTATATATATTTTAGGAATATGGAGAAAAAGATGGAAACATGCAATCAGGACACGTAAAGAAGCGAGTCACCGAAGTCTTGACAGAAATAGTGGAGAGACACCGCTGGGCACGAGCTGCTGTTACCGATGAGGTAAAATCTTTATTCTCAAACTATAAAGATTTAATATCCGACTCTTATGGAATTTAAAAAAAAATATATATATATATATATTTAAGATGGTGGAAGCATTCATGGCCGTGAGACCTCTCCCAAGCAATGTTCGATTAGGACTCATAAACCAGAAGAAACCCATTTGGCAGCTCCTCGCAACTTCACATCACATCTTTGGGTCTATAATTGTTTCACAAAATTGGGTTTTGTTTCTTAAGAGAATCGTAACAATTTAGGTTGTTTTTAGGGGTTTGATTTGAGTCGATTCTCACAGTTCTTAGTGGGAGATTGAACTTTCTTTTGTCCAGAAATATAAATGTTTGACAGACACAGTTTGGTTCAGTCATATTTCATGTTTCTATAATACATCGCAGGTAAATTTTTCATTGCATGAGGAATTCATTAAACAGATGAAAAATTGGTGATTCTAGTGGCGGTCCCAGAAAATTTTTTAACTGGGTCCAAGTCAAAAATATATATATATATATATATATATATAAAATTATTAATTATATTATTTTACAAAAACATCCTACGATTTCTCATATTTTGAAATCTTTTCATCGCTGTCTTATTGGTAACAGTCTCAAATACATCTTTTTCAATATAACAAACTAAATAGTTATTAAGAAACTGATTTCCAATCCGATTCCGTCGATCTGTTTTCACAATCTTCATTGCTGAAAAACATCTCTCCACAGTTGCAGTTGCGACAGGCAAAATCAAAACTAACTTCAACAGTCTATAAACCAAATGATGGGATATATGCTTCCGTGTATCCACCAGCATACGAGCAAGATCTCCAAGACTCTTTAACTTACTAAATCTTTCATCACTTCGAACATTATCAATGTATATAGCTAATTGCTGCTCAAGAGATATGCACTCTGTAGGACTAAAGTCGTTTGGATACAACTTGGCTAATTTCATTAGCTTTGAGTGGTCAAACTCAGAAAATGAACCAATAGGAGATAAAGAAGCAGCACAAATAAGCAACTCAATGTTTACCTCAGTAAAGCGATCATTAAACTCCTGAAGCTGCAAATCCAAAACAGCATATAAACAATTGACCTTGTAGTGATGCATATTTTGTACTCCTGTTTTTTTTTCTTGCTCTCTTTGGGTCAATAAAATCCTCTTCCATGTCAACCTTCTCAATATAATACTTCTTACAAAAAGCAAAAACCTTATCCATGAGAGAATTCCATCCATCATCCTTAAAATTCTGGAGTTGTCTCTTCGTTGATTTCACCAATGACATAGGATGTTCAACTTCAATCCCCATTACCATGCAATAATCATTAAATGCTTGGAATGTGAATTCACCAGCATTGTCTAGTCTAACTCTCTTAATGGGATAATCAGAGAACTGAGCTCTTAATTTGATTATTTGAGTTAGGAATCTCGCAAATGCCAAATTTCGAAATGATAATAGACAAACATGTGACCATCTGCTAGATGCATCAATCAACACCATAAAATAGTGGAATGGTCCACATGGTGGATGTATCGGTCCACAAATATCGCCTTGAATACGTTCAAGGAACTTTGGTGATTCTTTATCAATTTTGGTTGGCGATGGCCGTATGATGAATTTTCCAAGAGATCATGCTGCACATGTCATTTTATTTCCCTCATATATCTCATGAACTTTCAGAGAATGACCATGTGAGCTCTCTATAATTTTTCGTATCATTGTGGTGCCTAGGTGACCAAGGCGATCATGCCACAATGTGAAATCTTCTGGATTTCTTTTGATCATAATATGTGATTCTATTGCATCTATATAAATATGATGCAAACCAGAAGAAAGTTCTGTAAATTTTTCCAGTATATACATTTTTCGGCTTTATTAGAAGTCATATATATGTACTTCTTTCCTTCCTCAGTATGAGACTGAGTTTCATACCCTTGAAGGTATATATCTTTGAAACTCAACAAATTCCTTTTAAAATTCGGAGAATATAAGGCATTTTTTATGGAAAACTTTGTTCTATTAGGCAATACAAAATTAGCATTGCCACTTCCTTCAATCAAGTCCGTAGGACCCAAGATTGTATTGACAATAATTGTTTTTGGTTTTAGCTCAGAGAAAAATCTCTTATGCCTCAGAATAGTGTGTGTTGTTCCACTATCTGATATACAAATTTCTTAGATATTTTTTCTTCATATTGTTTTGTTTGAATCCTCATCCATTTCTGTAATCAACATAAATGTTAATACATATCAGCAAACCTTTATTCATATAGAAAACATGCAATAATTATACAATGGTTTATTTCAAGAAACAACATTATTTAGAAATAACTGAAATAAGTAATATTTATATGACAACATTACTGCAGACTAGTAGTCTCACTACAAGCATTTAAGTTATCCGCATGAGCGGTCATGTCGAAATCGTTCATAAAGTAAGAACCATCAAGATATGATGTTCCCTCAAAGTGTTCATTGAGGTTGACTTTCTTCTCTTTGCCCTTTTGGGACTCTTTGTATAATTTACAAAGATGTTCGGGAGTACGACATACATGAGCCCAATGACCCTTTGATCCACATCTGTAACAGATGTTTTCACGCTTTTGAGCGTTACTCCCGTGGGCTTTTCTTGTAGGACTTTGTTCAGGTCGAACCCATTTATATGACTTTCTGCCTTTTGGGTTAAAGAATCTCCCACGTCCACGGTTGAATCGTCGACCACGACCTCGATAGATTTGACTTTTCCTCTCTAGATTTTTCACATCCGTTGCATTAACCTCAGGAAATGCATTTGTTCCTGTAGGCCGAGAGTTGTGGTTTTTAATGAGAAGTTCATTATTCTTCTCTGCCAGTATTAGTGTCACGATTAAATCGGAAAACCTTTTGTATCCGCAATTTCTGCTTCAGTAACAGGTTTTTCACAATACTTTAATTGTGACACAATCCTCAGCATAGTAGAGTTATAGTCCTCTACTTTCTCAAAGTCCTGGAACCTTAGGTTTTTCCAGTCCTCTAATACATGAGGGAGAGTTATTTCTCTCTGGTTATCAAACAGAGCCGGTGGTCGGTCGGTCGGTCATCCCTCGGGTGTCTATCCAATCCACTCCCTCGATCGCTACCCACGTCCGGAACCGAGTAGGGGGTACCCTCGGTCTGCCCAGACATCAACCAACACCCACCCCCTATATAGGTTTATGGTCTTTCTTCGACCTAGCACCAGGAGACATTGATGTGTTTGAGGAGTCACTGGTGCCAAAAAAATAAAATAGTTGAAAGTTTTTTATGATTTTTTGCAGGCATCATAAGGATGATAAAAGCTATTTTCTGGTAAAGTTTCAGTCGGGACTCTCCATGGACACATTTGATGCGAAATATACATCCCGCACTCTTTATTATGTATTTTAAGAGTTTCGATCGAAAAAATCCCAAGCCAATCGATGATTTTCGAAAGTTGGGTCGAGCCTTATGTTTTCTCGGACATTCGCACGTCCTGATCGAGTTTTTTTCGGATTCCTCGTCCGATTGTGATTTTTCTCGGACTTTCGCACCCCCGGTTTCGATTTTACCGACGATTCATGTCCGGATCAAGTTTTCTCGGACATTCGAACTACCGGTTTCGATTTTACTGACGATTCACGTCCGGATCGAGATTTTCTCGGACATTCGAACTGCCGATTTCGATTTTACCGACGATTCAGAGTGTTATTTCTCTCTAGTTATCTCGGCATGATCTTTTATATTCGCATAATCATGCGTCAAACTCTCATCGAGATGTTTTCTTAAAAATATTATCGTCTTTGCCTTATCTTTGGCAAGCGATGAATTTTTCGATTTTATGGTCTCGGACAACTCTTGTGACTCAATATAGAGTTCTACATCCGTGGTCCATGCTATGTAGTTTGCTCCAGTAATTTTGAGCCCGAAACTTAAGCTTCTCAATATTTGCCATTTTTTTTATCTAAACACAAAACTGAAAAATAAAAATTATTAGTCGGATAATTTTATTTATTTTAAAATGCACCATTTATATTAATAATGCATGCGATTGCAAATAAGCATTATTAGAGATTTAATTTAAAACATGGGAGGCGCATTTCTAAGTAACGCAATTACAAGAAACACGATTACATAAAAAAGTAAAATAACAACCATTAAAAAATTTTCAGGAGAAAAATCTCCAAAGATTTAACCGTAAATAGCAATAAATATAAACCCGTAGGCAAAAGCTAAGAATGGATAAGCCATTTTTTCTTAGAAAAATAAATTATATATTTTTTTTTATATTTTTTAGAGAAGATTTTGAGAAAGATGAAATGTTTGAGTGAAATGAATGAATGGAAATATGAGTGCATTTATAGATTGAAAAACATTGTTCACTAGCCGTTAATAACCGTTGGAAAAATTCAAAATTTTGAAATTTTTCTTTGTGACCGTTGGAGAACATTTTGAAATTTTGAAATTTTGAAATTATGGTGACAGAGTCATCCACTTTAGAACAATAAATAAATTATGTAGCGGTTTAGCTGTCCATTAACAGTAAATAAATAATTATGGCGGCTTAGCCGTCCATTAGTAGTAAATAAATAATTATGCGGCAGCTTAGCCGACCAGTATAATAATCTTTTCTCGGCGGCTCAGCCGACCAATGGAATTTTCTTTTATAGGTACCTTAGCCGACCAATATAATATATTTTTTCTTCATCTCCTTTTTGTTTTTTTTTTCTCTCGGAAGGCATAACACCCGATATAATAAGGTATATATTATCAATATAAAAAGGTTCCGACCATAGAATGATCGTGCTGATAACGTGTTATATAAGTATTTGATTTATGGATATATAAATAAAAATAATAAAGACAAAATTTATACCCGTAAAAAAATCTGATACTGAAATATTTGTAGAGAGGAAGAAGAGATTTCTCTGTGTTTATTACTTATGAATTGATATTTACAAATAAACGAAATCACTCATATATATAGGTATAAAAACGTAAATTACTGTGCATGTATAGTAACAGTAGACTCCACACAAAATATTAAAAATAAACGATTGTGTGCGCGTATATTTCTTCTCTTTCTCGAACTCTACATTTGCTAACTTTACTTTTATAACAACATATAGCTTTTAAAATTAAATAAAACAATAGTTTAAATAGGCAAAACAAGATTTAAACGGGTCCAGATCTAAATGGCTTGAAGTTTTTCTTTATGTTTAACAGGCCAATCCTAAACGAGCCGGGCTGCTCATATTAACATCATTATATTGTTTAGTTTTTAGATCTACGATTTTTTAGTGAATGATGAAGGTTGTTTGTTACCTCTTTTTTGTTAACTATTTTATCTCTCCCAATAAAGAGTCTTCTACCTAGTGGTTTATAAAAACATCATTCAATGTGTTCGTCGGCTAACGCCAAAATTGTCAGTGGATACCACTTGATATATCAAAAGCAAAACAAAAGACATAAGAAACTCTGTAAGAAAATGTTTGAGAGACAAAAGTATGACAATGTAACGAATATTTATCAGTTATATTAGATTCCATGGCGGTACAATTGAAAGAATAACATGAAATTTGTCGCTAGTGGAAAATAGATAAAACCATGTTCAAGATTTCGCTAAGCGTTTATCGGCCGCTAAATGAGGGTATAGCACTGAATCAGATTATCGGAGATTTGTTTTAGGGTTTTATCTATATAAAAACTATTTTCTTATTAAGTATTGTTTTAAGCTTAAGATTATGTTTCATTATAAATATCGTTTCGTATTTTAATACATAATTTAGATATGATTACAGTTTTATCCCTACTACTACTTTAATGCATTGCCTCTTCAGTTTTTCACAAATTTTCGCCCTTTTTGCTTGTTATTCTTGTGGATTTTAGTCTAGATCTACAAAGAATATACATGATTCGCACTTTAAATTCCAAAAAAAAAAGTTACTTTAAAATTTCTGAATTTTTGATCGAACAAGGTGAAATCGCAACCACCGCCAAACGCCTAATTGCCGATTATGCGGCCACCGAGACCACGTTTTCGAACATGGGACAAAACTAACAGAAAAAATGTATTTAGCTAGGTTTACACCGAGTCACTGAGACCACACTTTGCTTTAAAGAAAGAACTTCCTCGGTATCCCTACATATTTTAGAATAGTTAGGATTTTATTTGTATGTCAACTAAATAGCGCAGAATATATGTTTCTTCAGCTTATTAATTAGAGAAAAACTATTTGTGTATTAACAAAGGATAAAAGAAAAATTTACATATCTTTATTAATTTGTGCGAGAATTGTAGAATGACATTTTTTGTGAAAAAAAAAAATACCATTTGAATTCGAATTCGGCTAGAATAATTGAAGTTATAATAAAATCTGGTTCGAGTCAAGATTGATGAATTTTGGTTCGGATATTTTGCCTACAATAAAAACTTCTTTTCACATTTAGTTTATGTATATATGAAAACTAATAATATATTTGATTAATTATCATAGATTCTCTTGAATTTGGAAATAAAGGTTAAAAGGTAGAAAAAAAAGTATTACTAGAGAAGATGCCCATAGAAGAAGGAATTAAAGAAATAATCTAAATCAATAAATTCCAAAAGTAATTATTCTTGGGATTTTTAAGTCCTAAATCCTCAGAAGATCTAAATTCGAAATACTGAAGACCTGTTTCGTGAGTGAAACAAATCTTTAAGGCTCACGAAGGAAAGAAAATAAGCTACGTATTTAGTATGACAAAATCACATTTGGCCCTATAAGGATCTCTTCTAAAAGATCCTATGACAAAGAAACTTCAAGGGGAAACAAGTTCTTGAATCACTAGGAATCAATAACACGGTAACGCGAGTTACATGATGAACGAAAGAGTGGATTACCTGTAATCACGAGAAACTCCGCAACGGTTACGGTTATCAACAAGGCCTTCATCCCGCTAAGAAATCATCATAGTGGTCGTCATCGCTATCGATATGAGTAGCAGCAGAAGAATTAGCAAGCAATCTCATGCGTTTGATGAGGAAAACATTGTAGTAGTAACTGAGGAGGTCCTTCTCACTTTTTCTTGGGAAGGCATTGGAAGCAAATTCCCAAAATCCATCACTACTTGAAAAAGGATTCTTTTTCACAAGAGCTTCGAACCTTTGCTCTTCTTTGGCCGTCCACGACTTGGACCCAACTTCTTCACCCATTTTATCAAATTTCCACGTATAGAAAGCACGGTTAATTTCCTTTTCCAATAGCTCCCGTGCTCCTTTAGTGTGTCGTTTTATGCAATTGATTGACCTCGGAAAAGCACAAGAACACGAGTCGGATCTTCCTTCGCCGACTTTTTTGTAGTGAACTGTCTTCTTTAGGCTATATGTTGGCCAAACACCAGTTCCCAGCCATCTTAGAGTATTGGAATCTCCGGGACTACCGTAAAATTTGCCCTTCTTGGTAGGGGCAATCCAAACCGGAATTTCAGCTTGGAACCCCGGACCGATCGGGATAACTGGTCTTGTTTTGTTGGACCCGTGGGTTACATCTTTGGGAGTCTTTTTGCTAACATCTTTAGGGTTTGGTGGGTTTGAATCACCAGCAGATTTTCGTGAAGAGAAACAGAGATGTGAGGATGGAACAGAAGACTTCAGTTTTTTGTTTTTCTTCTCAAAACTTGAATCACTAGTATTCTCTGAAGACTCTCCAGGAGCTGTAGAGACTGCATCATCACTCCAAGGCCGTTCCCATGTCCTCTTGTTCTGGCAAGAGATAGAGATACCCGTCAGAGCCACCGAGACAATGTCTTTTGGCTGGTAAAGAGAGGACTCTTTCGCATTGGCATGCTCATAATTGTTTGCGTCCCATTACTTTCATGTTTTTCTGACACTCTCGTGAGCTGTCCTAACTCTACTTGTATAAAGTATATAAAATCCAAAAGTATGGCTATTTTCAAGCATCCATACGCCTGGAGGCATAATAGTGCTGCCTTATTGCCCAGATATAAACTGGATCTAAAGTCAAAGAATGCATTACCTTGAAACACCTGTCAGAGCCGTGATTTGCAGCACCAGCAGAAGAATCTCCTCTGCCAATAAAAATCTCTGGAGGCATTGGGGAAAAACTTTTAATTAAAACTATGTGTTTCCTTTTTCTACTTCTCACTCTAAATGTAGGAGATCAAATCTCTAGCCACTATATTACAGGGTAACTTTAATGTTTTATTCACAGAATTTTTTATGGGCACCATGTATCTGATTCGTGTTCGCCATAGGGAAATACTCGTGGTGGTGACTAGGCTCCAAGAGGAGTTTCCTACAAGCCCACCACGGGTAAAGCACTGGCTCATAGACCTAGTGATCAGATGGCTCAAGAGTATTATTTACACCCGTGGGGAATAACAACGGACTATCTGAATTTTCAGCATAGCCCAGGCTTCTCCTACCACACGGCCAACCCATGCTGTTTTTTATCATGTTATATGTACCAAAAAAATATCAAATAGAGCTCCTTTTCTGACTTACAATCAAAAGACATACCCGATGTTTCAGAAGAGCAGTTGGTCAGTTTCTCAGGAATGGACTGAATGGTGCACACCATTTGTACACTTTCTGATCTATACAAATCCCTTGCCCTCTTGACAGCCAAAGCAGTCTTGAAAGAGAAAGAGTAGTCAGGTATATTTTTATGGTCACTTAATTGAAAGTAAGAAAGCAACAAGTAGAAAAAAATACAAAAAATAAAACAGTGGACGTCTTTAAATGCATTGTGTAATTGAAGATACAGCAGTATCAATAGGTGTAGCAACAGCATACCTTGTAAGCGTTAAAGGATTTGGAGATAATGCTCTTAAATACATCTGGATGCAATTCAAAATATTCCGTTAAGTACTCCTGGACTGATTGGTCAACAATTTCCCTGACATATGGATTTCCTAATCTCGTCTTGCAGATATTAGGAGACAAAATATTAGTGTGAACAAATAATCAAAGAAAGTGGAAAAATATCACTGCTTGCTACACAGATATCATTGCCAAATAGGAGGATTAACAATCAATATGATCTTGCGTACCTGTGTTTGACCTTCAAACTCAGGTTTTGGAACAATGACTGAGACAATGCAAGTTAGTCCTTCCATAACATGCTCCTCACTCAAGATAATATCCTTGTCCTGAACAAAATCAAAAAAAATAAAAAATCTCACCACCAGTTATACAAAACACAGATGTGTAACTATTCAAATTCGGTTAAATCTGTGAAGAGGGGGATATATTGGCAAATTTCCCATGCAGCTTTTCGTGAAAAAATGATGCGAACTGATGATGGCAAAAAATGTTCAACACCTCGTAAATAGAGAAATAGAAAGACAAAACTGGTTAGTGATGTTGACTGGTCGTATACCTCAACAAGCTTCGACTTTTTCACAAGGCTATTAAGAGTTCTTGTTATTGACGCTTTCACACCATCTATGTGTGTTCCACCATCCATGGTGCGGATGCAATTGGCATATCCCAGCATTTTGGCTGAATATCCATCAACGCACCTGATACAACAAGAAGACAACAAATCTGGAATCAGATCAATAGAATCTTGTTCAGAGTAACTACAACATCCACATACATCAACATACAATAGTACAAAAAGGGACATACCATTGAAGCGCAATGTCCACCGTGGTACCATTTATCTTTTTTCTGAATCCCAGCACATCGTGAATCGGTTTCTGAAGAGGTGCAGTCAGTTAATATTCATCAAGATGACAGATCTGAAGTTATGTGAGGAAGAATACTAATGTTATTGCCGCATTGCATTTTGCACATATAAAAGTTTGGCATCGTCCAACACACAAAAACCTGACAGGCTTCCTAAAACTAAAAAAAAAAATAGTTCTGGACACGAAGTCTCACCTTATCAGCATTTATCCAACTAATGAACTCACTTAAGCCTCCGGCATATAAACATTCTTTATTCGGATCGTTATCCTCCATTTTCAGAGAAATAGTAACCTGCACACACTATAAAATATAGAGCACTTAGGAAAGACAATCTCTGTCCCATTCCAAAAATCATCATGAACCTACAAAACCACTACTTCTACTCTTGAAGTATTCAGAAAATTCAACCAAATACAAGCAAAGTATGTTTGTTTTAATAATAAGCAGAAAAAAGAAAAAGAAAAAAACTCAATACCCTTGATTTCCTGATCTTACCAGTTTAATATCTTGCAGTGATACCCTTTTCACAGTTCCACTGTACATTGCCGAAAATTACGAAACAGATGTTCGTTCCTGCCAGAAAGAAACAGTAGAATAGGGTTGAGACACGAAAAACTAAGAAGTACGTAACACAAACACAGAACAAAACCACCCTCCTAGATTAAAGACCATTCTATTCTACTACATTAGATAAAACTCCACACATTCAGACAAGAAATGCAATGCAAGAAAACCCTGAAACCAATTCTAGCTTCAAGAAGAAAGATCTTGCAGCCAACAAGCACACCAACCAGAGAAAGTTAAAATCAGGTTTCTCAATGAAATCGAGCAACCCCAATCTACAAAAGCTCAGTAACAAAAGAACAAACAAGTGACCACAGATAGAATATATTGAAACATTTTCTGGAAAAACAACACATCAAAATCACAACTGTTTCATCCTCCACAATATTCATCAAAAACTTCTTCGATCAATAGAAAACAATTGAGACGAAAGAGAAACAACACTTATATGCAATTCTAATGTCCAAAGAGAAACCAAACATGTGTATTTACAAACAGAGAGCCAAATCAAAATTCAATTTTGAAAAATGGATCAAATCAGATTTCTAACAAAGAACAGAACGATAGTTGTAAATAAAATAAAATAAAAAAAACCCAGAGAGAATTAGAGGAAACTACATCAACCCTATCAGTATCTTCATCGTCACCGTAATCGAATCCGAAAAATACGCGAGAAAATCTCGAAATCGATGGAGAAAGGATTAAACCCAAAAAAAAAAAAAAAGCTTACTTTTTAAGAATCATCAGCGAATTAAATCGGGGAGTCCATTTCCCAGAAAATTTATGAAACCGTCAGTTATTTATACGGAGAATAAACATCGAAAAATATGCAATTTTTGAAAAGTTTTGACTACAAAAACCATAAAACACCGAACCAAAAATACAAAAAAAAAGCTTATTTTGAAAACTTTTAGAAATGTTTCGGAAAACATTAGTTTCTTTGATTTGATACGAAAGAATATGCAACAATTTAATAGATATGGATCCACCTCTTCAATTTTTTGAATTTTTTATTTATTTATAAAAAAAAAAAATGGAATTATGAATTTGTCTGACACTTTTAAAAAGGAGTTTATATTCGTGTACGTGTCAACATTATTTGTGTTAGCTCGATTAAAACATATTACGATTAGAGTCGACTACAACAACTTAAAAAAAAAAAAAAAACTCTATGTTTATCTAATTAAAAAAAATTATTAATAATTATATTTCCATAAATATTAATAAAAAATTATTTTTTATTTGCTCTTTTTCTAACTAATCAGAATCTACCGCTTAATAAAAATAAACAAAATAAAAAATTAACATTATCCATATAAAAAATTAACATAAATCATTAAAATAAATTATATAACAATATATCATTGGTGTTAGATTTTATATGTCAGTTCAGATTTAAAAGATAGGGATTAAGATTTAGATATTACAATTATAAACCAAGTTATATATTGGTTTGATTTTATAAAGGAGGGTTAGGGTTTAGATTTTACAATTAAACGAAGTTTTATGTTGGTTTGGGTTTATAAAAGACGGTTATGGTTTAGATTTTACAATTAAAAGAGGTTATATGTTGGTTTGAGTTTATAAAGGAAGATTATAATTTAGATTTTACAATTAAACGAGGTTAAATGTCGGTTTGAGTTTATAAAAAAGAGTTCGGGTTTAGATTTTACAATTAAACGAGGTTATATGTCGGTTTGCGTTTATAAGGAACGGTTAAGGTTTATATTTTACAATTAAACGAGGTTATTTGTCGGTTTGAGTTTATAAAGGAAGATTAAGGTTTAGATTTTACAATTAAACAAGATTATATGTCAGTTTGGGTTTAGGGTTTTGGGTCAACGCAATGTGGGTCAGTGATATCCTGAAGAGATGACTTCAACGGCGAGAAAACGTACGGCGTTATTGGAGAAACTTAAAGGAGATGAATAAAGGGGTTCATCCAAATAAATTTTTTACTGACATATTTGATGTGATCTTTACAAAATAACATAAAGAAAAAATCTTTTACAATAGTTTTTTCAAGGATTTTATGGAAGGAAGAATAAATAAAAAAACAAATAAAATTCGAAAAGGAAACGAATCGCAAAGAAAATTTTCAAAAAATCAAATAGCGAAAACAATGTCGAGTTCTATAAACTTTGACATGGTATCAGAGTTAGATAGATTGAAAAAGACACGGTGAAATATATAAAAAAAAAGCGATAAGATAGATCGAAAACAGAAAAACGATTATGATGTCGAAAGTTAAATATTTCTATGAACTTTGACATAGTAATAGAGTTAAATAATTTTATATGGATGATCTTAAGAAGGAAGAATGCAAAAAGTTGTCTGCAGATGAAAAGACAAACAATAAAAAGTGTTCTAACATATATTAAAAGTCATCATCTCAAACTACGTATTAGAAAATCTCACATCGATAACAAGTAATGATATAAACAATTTTTAAACACCTAACAGTTGATTTTGAGATAGAAATTCATCAAATTTGACATTAAGAATGATAATTTTGTATACCTAAATTGAAATATAGTCACATAATGACAAAAAGAATTTGGACATACCTTGTGATCTTGTATTGCAATTTGCTTTCTCTAGTTTAGGGGTGTGGAGGGGATAATTTATGTTCCTTTGATGGCTTCTTATACTTTAAGGGTGGGGAGGACATTTATAATGAAGATTTTAAAACCCTAGACACATCTTAAGTCGGGCTGATTTTTTTTTTTGTTAGGTCTCTTTAAATCTCTTCGCACCATCCCAAAAATATTGATCTGTCATGGGCCACTAGTATGTAAAACCCATAAAATAACATATAAAAACTCTGTTTTACGAATCTATATTTAAAAACGTACATTTTAAAGAGAAACTTTTGTTTTGTAAGATATTACATGCTTCAGTAACAGGTTTTCCACAATATTTTAATTGTGATACTATCCTCAGCATAGCAGAGTTATAATCCTCTACTTTCTCAAAGTCCTGAAACCTTAGGTTTTTCCAGTCCTCTAATGCATGAGGGAGAGTTATTTCTCTCTGGTTGTCAAACCGAGCTTTTAAAATTTGCCACATCTCGGCAGGATCTTTTATATTCGCATATTCATGCGTCAAACTCTCATCGAGATGTTTTCTTAAAAATATTATCGTCTTTGCCTTATCTTTGGAAGGCGATGAATTTTCCGCTTTTATGGTCTCGGACAATTCTTGTGACTCTAGATAGAGTTCTACATTCGTGGTCCATGCTATGTAGTTTGCTCCAGTAATTTTGAGAGCCAGGAACTTAAGCTTCTCAATATTTGCCATTATTTATCTAAACACAAAACCAAATAAATTTTATTAGTCGGATAATTTTATTTATTTTTAAAATGCACCATTTATATTAATAATGCATGCGATTGCAAATAAACATTATTAGCGATTTAATTTAAAACATGGGAGGTGCGTTTATAAGTAACACAATTACAAGAAACACGATTACATAAAATAGTAAAATAACAACCATTAAAAATTCTTCGGGAGAGAAATCTCCAAAGATTAAACTGTAAATAGCAACAAATATAAACCCGTAGGCAAAAGCTAAGAATGGATAAGCCATTTTTTCTTAGAGAAACAAATTAAATATTTAGAGAAAATTTTGAGAAAGATGAAATGTTTGAGTGAAATGAATGAATGAAAATGGGTGTATTTATAGATTGAAAAACACTGTTCACTAGCCGTTTGAAAAAGTGAAAAATTTTGAAAATTTTTCTTCATCACCGTTGGAGAAAAATATTGAACGAAAAATCAATCGTAAAAATTATAACAAGCAATCAGATAAATTTTACCGATTTCAGATAAACAATTTATATTCAGATGGTTTAGCATGCTTATATAATAATCAAAATATTAATTTATTTAAACAGCAATATTATGGTGACAGAGTCATCCACATTAAAACAATAAATTATTCAGCGGCTCAGCCGTCCAAGAACATTAAATAAATAATTATGGCGGCTTAGCCGTCCATTAACAGTAAATAAATAATTGTAGCGGCTCAGCCGACCAGTATAATGATCTTTTACAGGCGGTTTTGCCAACCAATATAATGATCTCTTATAGGCGGCTTAGCCGACTAATATAATCCTTTTTTTTTCATCTCTCTTTTTTTTTTTTTCGGAGACGTAACATCTGGTATAACAGGGTATATATTATCAATATAAAAAGTATCTGATCGTAGAGTGATCGTGCTGATAACGTGTTATGAAAAGTATTTGATTTTATGAGTATATAAATAAAAATAATAGAAAGAAAATTTATACTCGTAATCGGATCAGATACTGAATATAAAAGCAATGAGGGAGAGAGAATATTTATGGCTAATATTGATGTTGTATTGTATGTGTTTACAAACGATCGATTCTCATGTATATATAAACGTAAAAAGCAAATTACTGTGCACGTATAGTAACGGTGGGCTCCACACAAAATATTAAACGTTGGTGTGTGTACGTTTGCCGACCCTTCTTTTTCTCGAAGCCAACATTTGATGACTTTTACTTTTATAACATCGATCAGTTATTTGTTAATCATAGTGTGTAAACTTTTTTTAAAAAAAGGTGCCTTTTACATAGCCACATGGAAGCTAACCTAACAATAGGAGAAGCAGTTATGGAGGTAATCAAGTATTAAAGCCCATCAATCGGGGAACTATTTATTTGGAGACATGGGATGTTTATAGTAGGCAAGAACGAGAAAAGCTCTCGAGTAAAGATGTTGTTATAGGCTTGAAACTCGCAGGCCTAAGCCCGTGGGACAAGTCAAACAACATATTGATTTGTTTAACAAGGTCAATTAACTGCGGACAAATGGATTATTCAAATGGGATGATTGGGCCGGACCTAAATAGGCCTAGAAATCCTGTGAAACCTTTAGGAGGTTTATCGCCAGCAAACAAAAATTGGAGAATAATTATTTAGTGACATGGGCGGTCACAATACCATTCCACTATTTTGGCAGTTAGTGATATTTTAAGTCACCATTTATGAAGGCTGAAGGTAAAGGTTTGAATGCTCAAAGAATTTTAACAACAACTTTTCTTATTGATTTAGAACTCTCTCAAACTAAATCTCTTTCTTGAGTCTTGTGGAATATCTCTCCACAAGCTCTTTATATATAGACATTAACTACTTCTAATTTTATATGGATTATGATAAATACAAAACTTATCTAGATCTTATAATCTTATCTAAATCTTATTTGTATATATCATCTTTATCTCTAGAAGGTTCTTCTTCTTAGAGATTGCTTCTTGCTTAAGCAATTGGAATTATCCAACATTTACCCCCGTAATTCCAACTTGAACTCTGGGATACTCGATCACTTGAACTCGTAGACACCTTGGGTAGTCTATCTCCATTGGCGTTTTGTAGAGGCGGTTTTGCGATCTTGTTACTAGTGCAAGTAGTCTTCCATAGGAATCTCTTAGTGTCAAAGTATCTCCCTTCATGTATACCTCGCATCCGTTCTCTATTGCTTGTCCAAGGCTTATTATGTTGCGTTTTAGGTCGGGTATGTAGTAAATCTCCTCGAGTGCTTTCTTCTCTCCCGTTTTACCTGTAAAAACAATTGTACCCCTCCCAACAATGTCAACATAAGAGCCATCACCAAACCTAACTTTTCCTTTTAGGTTTTCATCCAAGCTTGAAAAATAATCCTTGTTTCCCGTCATATGATTGCTTGCCCCATTATCTAGATACCAAATACTTGCATTGCCATAATTGGTGTCATAGTTTTGTGGAAACACTTTGTCTTCATTCAAGAACACTACCTCATGAACGTAAAGCGCATCATCTGCCATTTGTGTTTCGTTCAAGTTTGCCTCTTGGGGTTTTGTTCTATCGGGACAAGTTGAAGCAAAATGACCCGGCTTATCACATCTCCAACAGATCAACTTGGATCGATCTTTCTTCTGCCTTTGATTGCTTTCTCCGGTTTCTCCTCCTGAGTTTTGACCAAAGGATCTACCTCGTCCTCTGCCTCTACTGCTCCAGCCTCTGTTTCTTCCGCCGCCTCAAAAAATGCCATGACCTCCACGATTTGTATTAGCCCACATAAGTTTTCCTTGATTGTCTTTAAGATTTTCTTCACCAATACGTTCCTCATATGCTTTAAGTCTCCCAACTATGTCCTCAAACCCCGTTGTCTTTAAATCTAAGACTTGCTCAAGAAATGTCACGATGTGGATGTATTTGGTTCTCGGGAGTCCTTTTAGAAACTTCTTCACTAACTTTGGTTCTTCTAAAACTTTTCCCAAAGATGCCGCCTTCGCCGCTAGCCCGGATAGTCTTCCGGAAAAGTCATCAACTGAACCTAATTCGTTCATCATGATTCTATTGAATTTCGTCATCAACGTTTGGAGTCTCGCCTCTTTCACACGATCCGCCCCTAGATGTCGTGACTTGATGGCCTCCCAAATATCTTTTGATGTGTCTAATTCGCCGACTTGCAGAATTAGTGTTTCGAAAATAGATTGAAACAAGAGAGCTATCGCCGTAATGTTCTTCTTTTGATATGTTGAACCGGGATCGATAGTCTCCTATGCTTCATACACCCGCAGCATAATCTTCATCCTCATCGACCAAACAGCATAGTTGGTTGATGTTAACATTGGACATTGAATGGATGAGGTCCCAATGTCTTTCGTTCGTGATGGAGCTGGATTCTCGTCCCCCATGCTTGGTGACAAGTCTTCTCTGCAAGGCTCTGATACCAAATAAAGGTTTGAATGCTCAAAGAATTTTAAGAACAACTTTTCTTATTGATTTAGAACTCTCTCAAACTAAATCTCCTTCTTGAGTCTTGTGGAACATCTCTCCACAAACTCTTTATATATAGACATTAGGTACTCCTAATTTTATATGGATTATGATAAATACAAAACTTATCTAGATCTTATAATCTTATCTAAATCTTATTTGTATATATCATCTTTATCTCTAGAAGTTTCTTCTTCTTAGAGATTGCTTCTTGCTTAAGCAATTGGAATTATCCAACAGAAGGACAAAAAATATCGAGAAGATGTCTAATTATCGTGCCAAAGGTAAAACATACATGACCATATATATGCCAAGTTATAGTGGGAAATAAAGATGAACTCGAGAGTTTTGTTTTTGTCTCCAAGAATTTTTTATTGAGTCAAGTTCGGTAATTATAGAAGAAACTAGAAACTAACCGAGCTTAAAAGATTGTAAATAAGGAAATTAGAATACTACAATCTGGGAGCTTAGTCGTAGAGATAGAATCGGCCAATCGGGTAATATTCTTGACTTTTTCTTTCAGTTGTATGATGTCTTTCTCCAACACATGTCCTCTTTATTTATAAATGATGTGATGCGGTACAGTTTTTTTGGAAATCGATGTGGATTGCCACTTTTGCTCTTCTTAAGGCGGCGAGAACCTTCGAATATAAGACAAGCCGATAGAACAATCTGATGGACCAAACGATGAATAAATGGGCCGAGTCTCGTTGACTTTTGGTCAAAAGTTCTTTAGCAGACAACTCTCCTTTCTAGATCGGGTTTAGAAAAAGAGGCGAAACCCATATCCAAAGGTAGTCTAGAAAAAATTGTCAACCATTCTCTTTATCCGATGTCTAAATGAATATCTTACCTCTTCAGAAGAAGTACAATCTCCTTTCCAAAAGGGACAATAGTTTTATGCACATTATTTGGAGTAATTAATAGCAGCAAATGACCATATCTTGTATTAAGTTACAACTACAATATGTATGAAATTAAAATTTAAAACAATTAGTTAATAGCATGACATGTTAGAGTTTTATTATTATGTCTACGACCATACGATCTGTTAGACCATCTCCAACGCATATACTAGAGAGAGATCTTAACTTAAAAAAATAATTAAAAGGGGTTACACAGGAGAGATCCGTGTCTCTACGGAGACACGGAAGACACTTCGAGACACCTTACGTGGCATGGAGAGATTGGTCGGCGAAGCTATCTTTCTTGCTGCGAAAAAAAATTATGTCGGCATTTCCTCTTCCTCTCCTCACAATTGATCTCTCTCTCGTCTCCGATTTAGAATCTCTCTCTCTCGTCTCCGATTCACAATCTCTCTCTCTCCCGTCTCCATTCACAATCTCTTCTCCGATTCACAATCTCTTCTCTGATTCAAAAAAATTTCTGTCGGCGTTTTCTCTTCCTCTACTCACAATCGATCTCTCTCGTCTCCGATTTAGAATCTCTCTCTCCCGTCTCCATTCACAATCTCTCTCTCTCGTTTCCATTCACAATCTCTTCTCTGATTCAAAAAAATTTATGTCTGCGTTTCCTCTTCCTCTCCTCACAATCGATCTCTCTCGTCTCCGATTTAGAATCTCTCTCTCCCGTCTCCATTCACAATCTCTCTCTCCCGTCTCCATTCACAATCTCTCTCTCTTGTCTCAGGAGAAGAACATTGATCTATCTGTATATGTCGTTGAGAAAGGAGCAGAAGTAGGTCCATTTTTTCTCTCTTTCTCAAAGTATTGATCTTGCAGATTTGTATGCTTACTATCTCTCTGAATCTACTGGATACATGAAATTGGTTGTGAATTTTAATTTGTAGGAGGACATATCATATCTGGAAATGTATTTGAACCTGTGGCACTAGACGAGCTTCTCCGACATTGGAGACAAGAACAGGTTTGTCTGTTTCTATCCTACGAAACTTTATTGTTAGGCAAATTATTCATATCCTAATTGTTTCATGATATGTCTGTTTGTAGGCATCCATTGAGATCCCTGCTTCTTCTGATAAATTATGGTTTTTGACCAAAGATCGTGCAATTTCACTTTCTTCTCTGTTTGATAATAAGGGAAACTACATCATTAGAGAGAAACTATTACTACACTTTATTTCCATGGTTAAGTTTCATTTGTGATGTTTAGTATTTTGTTGGTGTTTGTATATACAGTTTGAGCCAATTGGTGCGTTGGTTAGGAGGAAAAGCTGAGGAGATTGGAATAGAGATATATATCCTGGTTTCTCTACTAGTGAGATAATCTCGTGCTTCTACTTTTGTTTCTATATTAAAATCATTTGATGTTTTGCATAGTGAACATTCTTTTTAGGTGTTATGTGATGCAAGTGATAAAGTTGTTTGGATTGCAACCAAAGATATGGGAATATCTAAAGATGGTTCCAAGAAGGAGAATTTCCAGCCAGGTGTAGACATAAAAGGTTTTGTCTCTTTCTTTCTCTCTCTCTTTCTCATCTTCTATAAGTTTCTCTTGTACTAAGGTTTGTGCTTTCAACATGCAGGGCGAGTTACATTATTTGCGGAAGGATGCAGAGGATCATTTTCCGAGGTCAGAAGAAGTTTTTTTGATTATAAGATACACACGATTTGCATGCATCTACTGCTGATGTTAACTAATTTCTTAATTTAATTTGTGCAGAAAATAATCAAAAAATATAAATTAAGAGAGGAGGTTAATACACAACATCAGACATATGCTTTAGGAATCAAGGAAGTAACTACTTTTATATTCAGTCTAGTTGTTACTTGAATCCATGTTTGATTTTTCAAAGTTTATTTGTTTGGTTGATCTTCAAAAAGTGTAGTTAGACTTTCTAGTTAAAACATAACCAAACTGAAAAAAACAAAAACTTGAAAGTTGCTAATGACTGAGACATAAATTATGTCTAAGTCAGAAATATCTTTGGTTCAAGAGATACTCAAGTCTCTCATTGACTGAGAAACAATATTGTCTATTTATGCCTACAGATTATCAAAGCTTTTCTCAAACCAATTCTTCTTCTGTTTGATTTTCCTTAGTTTAGGTTATGAGTTCTAGCAATCCATATAGTTTTTCTCAAAACTTTGTGGAACTCTTGAGTAACCAACAAGAGAGTAATTATCTAGAAACTCATCCTTCTTTTTCCCCTCCTACCCAATATTCTGATGCCCAAAACCTAGATGAGAGTTCAAGAGAATGTAGACGTAGATGGACTGCCTCCGAAGATATTGTGCTGATCAGTGCTTGGTTAAACACCAGCAAAGATCCAATCGTGGGGAATGAGCAAAAAGCTGGTGCCTTTTGGGATCGAATTGCATCCTATTATTCAGCAAGTGAAACAGTAATAGGTAAACCAAAGCGAGGGGCTACTCAGTGTAAGCAGAGATGGAAAAAAATCAATGAGAGTGTCAACAAATTTGTAGGATGCTACAGCCAAGCTGAATACCTCCGCCTTGGTGAAAGCACCGCATTGGTATGCTTGGAAAAATTTGTGGACGGAATTATATATTTGTTTCAGGATACCTACCTAAGAAGGCCTACACCAGAGGATCTCCAACGATTACTCAATCATGGAGAAGCACGCGGATTTCCCGGGATGATAGGAAGCATTGATTGTATGCATTGGGAGTGGAAGAATTGCCCTACAGCTTGGAAAAGACAGTATTCACGCGGATCTGGAAAACCGACAATCGTTTTAGAGGCTGTGGCTTCACAAGACCTCTGGATTTGACACGCATTTTTTGGACCTCCAGGTACATTAAACGATATCAATGTTCTTGACCGCTCACCAGTTTTTGATGATATATTAGAAGGTCGAGCTCCGAAAGTGGATTACTTAGTTAATGGACGGCAATACAATATGGCTTACTATCTCACTGATGGTATATATCCGGAATGGACAACTTTCATCCAATCAATTTCAATTCCACAAGGTCCGAAAGCATCATTATTTGCTCAATGTCAAGAAGCTGCCCGAAAAGATGTCGAGCGGGCTTTTGAGGTCTTGCAAGCTCGATTTGCGATTGTTAAAAATCTCGCTCTTAGTTGGGATAAGACAAAAATAGGTAAGATCATGAGAGCATGTATCATATTGCACAATATAAGAGTAGAAGACGAACGAGATGAATACAGTCTGTACAATGTATCAGAATTCTATCAAGGAGAAGGAAGCGGGACTTCACATGTCGATTTAACGTATTCTACAGATATGCCTACCAATCTCGGCAATATGATGGGCGTTCGAAATCGACTTCGTGATACAACAATACATCAACAATTGAAAGCTGATTTGGTTGAACATATCTGGCAAAAATTTGGCACAACCGAATATTGGACTCGATATAATTATGTTTTTTATAAAAAAATTTTATATGTATCTATCATTCGACGTATTTGTTTTTCGTTTATTACTTCCAATTTTAAGTTTGTTTTTGTTTTTTTACGTATTGTAATATATGTTTAAAATTATGAATAATGTAATATATTTATGTCTTTTATAAAATATTCTAAAACTATAATTTATAGTTTTATTTTTTTCCATACGTTTAACCCAATATTTGTTATTTTATAAATTTAAATTGAAAACATATTTTAAATAAATAATTATTTTTTACTTTTTTAAGACACCTATCACTAAGATTGCTTTTAGAATTTGTATGGAAAATAAATGATTAATGCTCTTTACCTAACTACGTGTTTTTCATTGTATCAAAAGATTTAATACAAAAAAATGTTATGATCAGACCTTTTAAAAATAGGCTGAGAGAGAAAGTGTAACCAAAATATGTTCCAAACTTATAGTTATATATTTTAATAAGCTTTGAAAACGTGTGGGTTATTGTCCAAATTGAATATTATTTTGATCTCTTTCAGTTCCATTATACTTTCGAATCTAATTTGTCTTTTTGTATTAATTTAAAGTGTGATTGGAGAACATTATTAGGGTAATTAACTCAAACAAACGCATCATCATGAATATAAAAGGAAAACCGAGGAAAAATGAATGGAATCCTAAAAAATTGATTTGGTTTGGGATCAAACAATATAAGCAACGCTGGCAAATTGTCTTTCCCACGTGGCTCAACTGCTCACACAATGCCACATATCTTGGAAACTCTCTCTGGCAACCTTTTTTTTTCTTTTCTCTCAATTTGGTTCCATCAATTTAGCTACTGATCTGTTTTCAAGATCAGTAACTTCAGTTTCCTTTGGAATAATTTGTTTTAACTTGACAGAAAGAAAAAAAAAAAAATTATTGATCAATTTGATTCCATCTGATTACATTTGCTAGATCCGGATGTTATTTTTTTGTTTCTTCCGTCGATCAGAATTACCTAAATGGTAATATATCGATCGTTTTTTCTTTTGTCGGCGAGCTTCCATATTCCTGTCACTTTGATCTGATATATTCATCAGATCCCTATTATAATAATTTTGTAAACCATTGCATCTATACTCATGTGCACTGTTTTGTATTCACTCATGTATATTTTTTAAACTCTGATTTTTATTAAAAGAAAAAATCAAATTTCAAGTGAATAATTCACTTTAATATATTATTGAATCAAGAACTGATAGAGAGAGAGTTGTAGAAAGAGAGTATACAAGGGAAAATGAATCTCATATTGAATCAGAGTTAGGTACATTGTTTGTATATGTATATATTACAAGTATAATAACAGTTCTACATTTAATATCTAGTGTTAATAGCTCACCTGATTTAAACCTGAAAAAATGACTGTATTATGATACCGTCTGTATTTCTATAAATTATTTGCTTAACTTTGTTTTGATTAATAGACAATATTTGTTTAACTAAATATAAAGTGAAACAAAATCGTAAGAATTCAAGTTCTTTGATACATGCATTAACCTGTCAAATACTACCAAATACACTAGCTAGAGGAAAAACAATAATCCAATGTACGATCATAACCATGACGATTATAAAACAAATTTATGGCGATGTGTCAAAAGAGAGCGATTAAAGTAAGAAACCGAGATTCTTTCCTCCATGTGGCAAGGTACTACACGACCACCGATCCTCATTGTGAGGAAATGAAACTATTCTTTTTTCTGTCGCGATCCCACATGACCTGTTTTAAACGACCGTTATATATTGATTATTTTTCCCACATACCGTTAGTTCTTCTATATTTCTTTTTTTTTTTTGTCAAACAAATTCTTTTATATACATATATATATATATATAGTCTTCAAAATCACATATATGGATCTTACCATTAGTTTCTTTTCCAATGTAATGATAAACAAAACAAAAAAAAATCGGATTTTGCCTTACGTAAAAACCATCAGGTGGTCAAGTATAATGGAACTGGACGGGGGCATTAACAACATTTATGATGTAAACGTGGGATAGTTATATTTCAAGAGATTAATTCCCTACGTATTTTTTTCAAGATCCAGTAAAAGAATCTGATCTGAGGAATATGATCACCAAAAGAGTTGGAAATCTCGACATGACACGTGGTTACAATGCGTATACGATCAAATATTTCATTGTTTAGAAAACGATATTCTTTGTGTTTTAAAATATAAGATATTTTGAATTTTGTTTTTATATTATAAAATATTTTCAAATTTTTATATAAATTATATATTGATTTGGTATTATATAATTATTTATATTTTGCAGTTTTTTTCATTGATTAAATTTTTTAAAATTAAATACTTTTTATTTTACGCGCTTTTAGTTAAAACATTATATATTTCTAAAGAAATGGAGTATATAAGTATTTTAGTAATTAAGATACATATATGATCAACATTATCAATCAATGAGCTGCCACAATCTTAATTATTTTCATTATTATTTTCAAAATAAATAAAAGGGACTAAAAAAAAAAGTTTTTTGTTTCCTCGACGAAAAAAGGTTATAAAAGCATAACCCCGAATCAACAATTCTCATCAGTACAAACACTTCTTTCTCTCATCACATTATTCTCTCTTTGTCTTCTCACATCTCATTCTTCTTCTTTTATCTTCACTTTTCTATTCGACAGAAACCAATACCCCTTCCAATAAAATGGGTCATGAATGGTATTTTTTTTCACCAATTTTTATTCTTTTATTCATGACATATATTGAACTTTACGTTTATAGAAATCATAATGTTATATATTGTGCACGACTTAAAAATATTAATAGTTCAAACGAAATTTTGTTACTATTCTTTAGTGTTTTATCATCATTAATTCTAACCAAAAAGTAACTGTTTAGTTCTAGTTTCTCCAGTGCTCCACTAAGAAAAGTCCATATCCAAGATATTTTTAGACGATGGATCATGAATATTTGATGAGAGATGCCGAATACATATACACATCAATTATACGTATGGTATGTTTGATGATATATCATATTGTGATTAGTTAATAAAGAATATATAAAAATGTAGGATCGATGCAGAGAAGGAGTTCAAATGGAGTGAGGATGTCAAAGTTGAAAGTGAGGTGACTGAGATTGTTCTTGTTCGCCATGGAGAAACCACTTGGAATGCTGCCGGAAGAATCCAGGTATCTCTATCTATCTATATGCAAACACGTACTTGTGCATGTATGTATGCATAATCGCATATACATGCATGCACATACACACATAGATAAATAAACATATTTACATAAAAATTGCCAAATGCAGGGACAAATTGAATCAGATCTTAACGAGGTTGGACAAAAGCAGGCTGTTGCAGTTAAGATCCAATCCCTTTCCATGTCTTTCTTTTAGCTTCTATATATTCTATGTGACTCACATTATATTAATCTGTTAACACATGTTTTTGTTTTGTTTAAATGATAATTAGATCGCTGAGAGATTGGGAAAAGAGGCAAGACCCGTAGCTGTGTATTCATCAGACCTTAAGCGAGCCAAAGACACTGCTCTGATGATCGCCAAAACTTGTTTTTGTTCCGAGGTGTGCAAACTATCTCTATATAGACTAAGCAGCAAATCATGAATAAGTCCCATATGTATGGTGTAATTCATATATATATATGTAAAACAGGTGATTGAAGTACCTGAGTTGAAGGAGAGGCACGTGGGTAGTCTCCAAGGGCTGTATTGGAAAGAAGGAGCTGAGAAAGAACCTGAAGCTTACGCTGCTTTTTTCTCTTCCCAAAATGACCTCGAGATTCCTGTAAGCTTTTTTTTTTTTTTTTTTATCATCTATGAACTGATATTACTTTGAAAGTTCGATACAATTAATGATTTTTTTTTCATACTATTTTATCACTCCTTAATTAATTGATCTATTATTCCTTTGCTTAACTATGTCTATGTTTAACGTGGGATGCATATTTATAAATCAAAAGGGAGGAGGAGAGAGCTTTGACCAACTTTGTGATAGATCCATGAATGCTCTTGAGCAAATTGCAAAGAAACACAAAGGTATTTAATTTATTCATTACACATTAAGTTTGATATTAAATGATGAAAGTATTATGTCACGATTCCGAAATCTTTTTCAAATACACAAATTAGATTTTATTTTTGAACAATTAATGATTTTTTTTTTTAATCAATTTTCTATGTTATTAAATCAAATGTAAGAAAAGTATATTTTTGAATAAAAAATTAGGAGTATTCTTTCTCATGTCATCGCTTTTAGTAATTTTAAGATGTACAAAATTAAAACTTAATAACGTTGCATGTATGGAATTGAAGGAGAGAGAGTGATAGTGGTGACTCATGGAGGAGTGTTGAGGGCAATTTACTTGAGGATCACACAAGCTTCCTCTGCCGGAAAACTTCTAAATGCGTCAGTGAATGTTGTTCACCTGCGTGACCAGAAATGGATCATCGACTCGTGGAGCGATGTTTCACATCTCTCCTCCGTTGGATTTCTCCAACGTGGCTTTGATGGAGACGCCAAGCCCTAGAGAACCTCCTCATCCATATCTTATGTCGATCGATGAAGTGTTCTATAATTATTCTATCTATTTATTCTGAAGTTTCTGTGTGCTTTTCTTAAGATGTATAATCGATGATGAGAGTCGATGTTCTTGTGGATCAGTTCCTATCTTCTTGTATTTTGTATTACTCGATTAATAAAAAGATCTTGTCTCTTTTTATTTGGACATATCTGGCTCTAATTGTAATTTTGGTTTTGATTTTTGCGTCAAAAAAAAAAAAGTTACAACGGAGAAAGCCCACCAAATGCATTTTGAAATACCATCAACTTTTATACCGAGAAGATAGTCACAATTGTCACAGTGGTGACCACTTTTGTTGGGGCAGATTAAAGAACTAAAACATGTGGCCTCTGACTAAATATAATCTAATGTCCCTTACCAAATGAAGAAATATTTAGAGGCCAATCTCAAGCGGTTTCCTGTTATTATATGTCGAGACGCTGCAGATTGATCCTAGTTGCTGCATTTTTGATGAGTTCTTTCCGGACATCAACCTGAGATAAAAAAAAGCGGTAGAAGATCATTCTAATTGCAGTTAATCTTGAGAATGTCTTGTTTTTTACCCTAAAAAAAAATCAATGAAGCTGGAAATTTGTAGGCTTACTCGAGCACCCATAAGTGATGAAAATGTCATATTGGCTTCCGCTATATCCTCGACCACTAGTTGCTTCAATATCCTTGTTTCTGGATTCATTGTTGTTTCCCAAAGCTGCTCAGGCATCATCTCTCCCAAACCTGCAAAAGCAGAAAACGAAACAGCACGAGTTTTCTTAGTTTGCCATGTCCCTCTCAATATACATTATGGTATTGGACGCTAAAGATTGAAAACTTTCCTCTTAGAAACCAATATCTAGGGGTGAATAGAATCAGTAAGTAAACTCTAATTTTGGTTCTGTAAAGACTTGCCTACCTAGTTCTTAAACATGAGAAACTACTCCAGTTTAACTTTTTCGAATTTTGTACACGATTGGATCCCTACAAGTACTATAAGTGCCTCTGACATACTCATATTATGTGAGAAACCAGACAATGTTGATCACAAAGCTCAGATTTTTGTTTAAATAATTACCTTTGAACCTTTGAATGTTGTAGGACGCGTTTGCAGGGAAGTTGGCGGTGATCTTTTTAAGGTCTGCGTCATCATAGCAATATTGAGCCTGCTTCCCCCTTTCAACCTGATCGTTTTCGTAGTAAAACAGTTTTTGTTAGAAATTCCTAAATCTGAAGCACCAAAGTTCTGAAGATCATAAAATATAAAATCTACCTTGAATAGAGGTGGAACGCCGACATATATGCAACCTGCATCAAACAAGGCTCTCTGCAGAAAAGATATAATAAGTCAAGTGTACAACTAGATAAACTCTGCCAACTATTTAGGGGACATTTTTGTTTAATCCTAAACTAATACCTGATATCTGAAGAAAAAGGTCAACAGAAGTGTCCGTATATGTGCACCATCAACATCTGCATCTGTTAAGATGATTATCTTATGGTACCGCAAATTTTCTTTCTTAAAATCTTCTCCCTGAAACAAATTATTCATTGCATTGAGTTTTCCACAATACCCCAAAGAAAAGAGAAAACGAAAAACAAGAGATGGAAAAGGAATATATCACCTTCACACCGAGGCCAAGGCCAAGAATTAGATTTTGAATTTCTTCATTCTTATACATGGCTGCTTCATCCTTTCTTTCGATGTTCAGAATTTTACCTCTCAAAGGAAGAATTGCCTACAAAAACCAAAACCTGTTGAATAATTTTTCAAAGGAAGAATTGCCTTTCCAGCTGTACAGATTCTCCAATTTCACAGAAGATACAATGTCTTTGGCTGGTATAGAGAAGACTCCTAGTATTGATTAGTTTAATCCTAGCCTTATTGTTCGGAAAACAAATGTAGGTTCTTTCAAATATGGATGAACAATCAAAACCCCTAACCATCGCCCTTCTTGGATAGTGACACAATGAAATAGAGGTAGAAGTGTGATTACCTGAAAACGTCTGTCACGGCCCTGTTTCGCACTGCCACCAGCAGAATCTCCTTCGACTATAAAAATCTCTGGAGAGATTGCAAATGGATGTCACTACTTGACTGAATTAGCATGGCTAATGGCTTACAGGTGGTAATTATTGTTGCCACATAATTAAAGCATATGATTTCCTTTTATAACTTTTCACTTGGAATATAAGAAGATCAGATACTTTCTGTCATGTGTAGCTTTGATCAATTTTATACAAACGACATTTTCATGCTGGCCAATACATACCGGATTCTTCAGGATCTGTTGATGAGCAATCAGCCAGTTTCCCAGGAAGTGATGATGACTTCAAAACGCTTTTCGACCTGACCAACTCCCTTGCCCTCTTGGCAGCCAAAGCAGCCTAGAGAGAGAAAGCATGGTTAGGCAGATTTTCATGATAATTTGGTTGAAAGTTAGCAACTGATACATTAATAATAAGTAGAGCAGGGGATAGATAACATGACGAACGTAGAAAGCAATACGCTAAATCACATGAACCAATTGTTAATTACAGACTGCTGTAACCGTCCTTGTGGGTTGAAACATACATCTAGTGCATGCTTGTAGATGAAGAAGCAGAAGTATTGATATGTGCATCAAAAGCATACCTTGTAAGCGTTAAGAGACTTGGAAATAATGCTTTCAAATACATCTGGATGCAATTCCAAAAACTCCGTGAGATAATCCTGAACTGATTGGTCAACAATTTTTCTCACCTCTGGATTTCCTAATCTTGTCTGCAAGGGGGAAGGCGAATTAGGAGACAAATTATATTAGTCAGGGTAAATTTCCACAAATGAGATAGAAAAAATTGCTTCATGTTGATCAGAGATCATCACTAAAGAGGCAATCATTATGGGTTCACAAACCTTTGTTTGACCTTCAAACTCAGGATTAGGAACCTTGACTGAGACAATACAGGTCAATCCCTCTCTAACATGTTCCCCACTTAAGCTAATATCCTTCTCCTGAAAACTCAGCCAACAAAAATACAAAATAATTATAAACATACAAGAAAAAAAAAATTGAGGAAGTATATTGTTTATTGTCTGTAAAAGCAGGTAGGAACTAAGAACGTTTTACAGTATAGCCTACTACACTGTATATGTACAGGTATTCAAATTTAGCCCAGTCCACAAAGAGGAGAATATAGTTGGAAAAGCCCATGAGATTATGAAAAACATCTCAGAGTACTCATTCAACCAAACTATGATCATGAAAAACAGTAGTTGGAAAGCCCATGAGATTTTTTTTAAATGAGGAGAGAAAAGATAATGGAAAAAGGGTCGAAACCTCGTAAAAAGGAAAATAAAAAATAGCCACATAAGCTAAGCTGGTCATTGATGTCATACCTTAACAGCCTTTGACTTTTTTGCAAGAGTATTAAGAGTCCTTGTTAATGACGCTTTCACACCTTCGATGTGTGTTCCACCATCAATAGTCCGAATGCTATTGGCATATCCCAGCATTGTGTCTGAATATGCATCTGAGCACCTGGTACAAAAAAGTGCCAAGCCAATAAGATCAGATCTATTTAGAATAGTCATATAATATGTGTTTACTTGTGTAAAACAAACGACAGCATGTCGAGAATAACATGAACAAAGGTTTACCACTTTTACTGACACAATTTACAGCTAAGAGTAAAACCACAAAATCATGCAGCCAAACTGTTCAATTATGTGGGTCTGGTAAACCCAGGCATTTTACCTCGTAACAGAATACTAGTTGGATAATATAATCATGTATATAGTAGGAAAAACATACCATTGAAGGGCAACGTCCACGGTGGCACCATTTATCTCTTTCCTGAAACCCAACACGTCATGAATCGGATTCTACACAAAAGAATTGTCAGTTAATCTTTTCAAATAATCGTAGGAATAAGAAAGTAATAAAATAATTGATGAATGATGATAATGGAGATACTAATGCTAAGAGTTCACTTCTGTATAAATTGAATTTATAATAGTCCATAGACATGTTGGGGCAGATCCCTTGATAGCAATCAACTAATCAAAAGTAGTGCTCAACATATCTTGCTCACTTAAGTTAGAAGAGAGACATTCATGGATACCACTGCATTGCATATCGTTTCACAGAACCTTTTCAAAATTCTAGTCATCTTAGCCTACTTAAATAAAGAATCTGATAGGCTTTATATACACCAAAAGTGATTTTGATGTGTAGATTCTCACCTTATCAGTATTTAGCCAAATAACATATTCATTTAATCCTCCAGCAAAAGAATATTCAGTATACTGGTTCTTTTCAGGATCATCATCCTCTTTTTTAAGAGAGATGGTAACCTGCAAAAAGAAAAATATAGCAATTTGTTAGGACAAAAGAATCATACAAGAGCAGCCTCTGCCAAAACTGAAGATGCTCCATAAAGTAAACTATAATGAATTCTCATGTCTTGATGAAAAGTTGTCATGGTTGACCATGCTTTATGTAATTTCACCTTTGGATTCAGAAATGCAAGCTCCCTAATTCGTCCAGCAATGGTGTTATGGTCGAACTCAATTGCAGTTGTGAATACTGAAAAATAGTTCGTTCCATAGAGGAAAAATTTATATCAAATCCAGTTTTGGCGAAGGTAAGGTAGTCAAGAGTGGAAAACAGGCAAAACCTTCTTTGTCAGGCCAAAACCTGATGCTTGTCCCTTTAGTCCCCTTTGACTCTAGCGGGAGGACACAGCATGTAAGTGTAGTTATGGGCTTTCCACGAGAATAATTTTGCTTATGCTCCATCCCATCTCTCCAAACTGTGACCTCCAGGGCCTGCAAACCAAGAGATTAAGAAGCTTCTAAGTTAGTTATACTAATAATTTTGGTCATCAGCTAGATCAAACTTCAATTCATTCTAAAACAAATGTCCTGCAGTTCTTGTGGTGGAAGAGTATTTGGCATCAATATTCACTAGAATTCAATAAGGAAACATTCCAGGTTTTTCCTCGTAACAATCCCATAGTAGCCTAGAGTTTCACAAATCACTGAAGGGGGGGATATCGAATAAAAAATTATTTTTGCAATAGGTAAGAAGAAGCAATGTGAGTAAAGATTAGTACACACCTCAGACAAAGCATTTACAACTGATAGACCTACACCATGTAATCCACCAGACACACTGTAGCCACTACTCGTGCCACCAAACTTGCCACCTGCATGTAAAACCTGCACAAATAACAAGCATGGCAGGTAAATCGCATGATAATTACAGTATGACCCTGAAGCTCCCAAATAAACTGCAGAACCTCCATATTACTATTGTGAAAAAATATAGAAGTTACGTAGCAATACCGTAAGCACAGTCTCCAGGGAAGATTTTTTTGTTGCAGGATGCAAATCTGTGGGTATCTGCAAGAGAGCTTTATCAATCAACGACAATGAAAAAACGAGAACAGATCATGGTTTACATATGTGTTTGCTAGGGATACCAAAACTAGCACAAAATCTGCATGATTAAAGAGAAGGTGGGACATATCACATACCCCACGCCCATTGTCCATAACACTGACTGAGCCATCTGCATGCAGGACGACATCAACCTTTGAGGCATAACCAGCTTGAGCCTCATCAATTGCGTTGTCAAGTATCTCATAAACCTAAGAAAAGAGATTACATTAGAAAACCAAAAAAAGATGTAAAGAGCCAGTTTGAACAAGGGATTTCAAAGGATAAAGCATTTACCAAATGGTGCAAACCACGAGGTCCAGTGCTCCCTATATACATTCCTGGCCGTTTTCTGACAGGGTCTAAGCCTTCCAGCACCTAATGGATCATAGAGAATTTGAAGATACAAAGATTGAAGTTAAAAGAATGGCTTCAAATAATCCATAGTAGGAAATAGTTCAACAACAATAGCAACGCAACTATTGAAGCTACACAACAAAATGAAGAGAAGGATAATTAAACGGATTACCTGAATCTGCTCGGAACTGTAACCCTTAGATGTGGTAGTCTCTTGGAAAGCCTCAGTAGACAAGTACCTCGATGTAATAGCATTTGGTTGTATCAGTCTTTGACTCAGAACACTGGTTAACTGAAACTTTATCCTGAAAGTGAAAAGAAAACTCAATTAAACAACCAATTGAGGAATGCAATCCTTTGCTCGTAGCATTATGGAAGAGAATCAGGCACAGAACCGCCAAGGTAGCAGAATATCCACTTAAAACCATAAGAACCGTATGAATATAGCAACGATAAAGACAACGCTCTAAGTGCAAGCAATCTCAGGGAATTTCTCTACAGTAGTAACCTAAGCCCACAAGTCTCCAAACACACAGACGACTTTATGAAAAGGCTAGAATCAAGTATAGATTTCCAATTTATAGGCCATTAACTCGGAAACTCAACATGAAATTAGAGAGCTTGGCAATTTCAATAACTCAAGCCGAAGTACTGAACCAACAATACGAAGCTAATTTCTTATAATGTTGCCGATTTACCAGGAACCCTGAAAGGAAAACGAAAAAGGAGGCGATGAGAGAGATGAGCTGTGACGATGAAGAGCAGGAGAGACTGAGCTAGAGAAGAGACGAGGACGAGAAGCCATGAGTCGTAAATAGTGACGAAGATAAGAAGCTCTCTGAAGAAGCGCCATTGAATTGGGAAACACTCAGAGGTTTTTCTTCTGCATCCAATTTTGTTTTTTTCTCACCCTCACTTACTGTGTAAAAGATCAAACCCTAAACCCCCAAAGTATTCATCTTTTATTATTTTGAAATTTATATGATTGATTTTTTTTTATTTAAATGAATTAAACTATATATTATAAGTAAATAAATAATTACGAAAACAAGAATTTTGCCGCCGTTTCCTAAGGTATTTGGAATACTCCGAGCGGCAGAGCCCAAGCGGCCAAGACTAGGGTTGGCTTAAAATATGGGCTTATTTGTTAATTAGCCCAAATATTAGATATGTTATTTTGCCGGCATGTTAGAGGGGGTGGTAAAATCTTCTTCTTCCTTTATTGGAGCTACTAGTTGAACTTGCGTAATTTTTGGGAGGAGGGAAATTGGGATAACTGGTCGCTAATAGTATTTGTGAACTAGTAAATTACCATATTGCAATCCTAATACCAAACTCAGATTCAAACAAAACCGATATATAAATATATTTTTTTTCTTCCATCTAATCAATATATACAGTTAACTATGAGTTTTGACTTCTTTTGCTGTAAAGTGACATTAAATGGCAATTGTACTCAAAAGATATTGGTGGATCCAAACAATAACAAAGATTTTTTATTAGAATCTCAGTTATCTTCCAGCAAGTGTCGTCTCACTTCTGTTCACTTTGGTGCTTGTGTTTGCTCCTTTTTAGATGTTCGTCTCGTGATACGCCAACTGACGATAAGCTGCAGCTCTTATCTTATCATCATCGTAAGTGAGAGGCAACGAGAATGCGATAGAGAGAAGGTGGCTTTTAGAGCAACTTTAAGGACAGTTCATATCCTAAAGGCTTCTTTAAGAGCTCAAGTCACAGCCACACACACCCCTCAACCCCATACCCTACGTACGTGTCTTTTCATAAATTCACATATTTATGTAGTTACACATATTTTGTTATTAAAATACTAAAATCTCAAATATCTAAGAAAAAGTTGACCAGAATAAACAATGGAATACTATTCCAAAATGACACATTTATAAAGTCAAAAAATTTTCACTTGAAAATGTATTGTCATAATTAGTATGTACTATGTATACATACATTATTTTGTGTGTTTTTTTGTTTGTCGAAAATAAAATTTATGGTTTGTTCGGGTTTTAAAAATGTATGAATAAAAGAAGAACCGGATACAATTTAATTTGTTTTAATTCACTTTAGTAACAAGATTCCTTTGATTTTCTCAACCTTGAAATGTTAATTTGGGGGCACAAACGGTCTTTTATATTTTATCTGGTGGTTATGACTTTAAGGAGTAGTGTCACCATCTTCTCTGTGTTAAAAAATTTAAAACGAACGATTGTAACTACACTTAATTTTCATGTCTCAGTCCGGTTTAATGACCAAAATTGTCGTATCAAACCGGTTAAAGCAACCGAATTGTAAATGGCGGTCCCATATTCCCGACCGTTACCACTCAAAAACATTTGTTTCTTTCTCATAAAGAAAATTCGATTTTGTGCACTCCAACAGTCATACTAAAAATCCCCAAAATACCCTTTTGATACAGAACACTTTTTATTCAAAAGCGAATTTTGTGTAAACGAATAAAAACGAAAGAGAGAGAGAGAGAGAAAACGAAAGAAAGAGAGAAGAAGAAGCTCTCATCACTCATCTGTTATCTTCCTCTTCTCCTTCTTCTTCCTCTTCTTTTTTTCCTTTTTTCTTTTTTTTTTCCACATTTATCTTTATTTTAATTTTATTTTGTGTGCATTTATCTTATTTTTACACTCACGCCTCTCATTTTTTTTCATTTCAATGGCGATGAAATCTCTTTCCCCTGTTCCTAAGCTTCTCTCCACTACACCAAGCTCTGTTCTTTCTTCTGACAAGAACTTTTTCTTCGTCGATTTCGTTGGATTGTACTGTAAGTCCAAGAGAACCAGACGCAGACTTCGTGGAGATTCTTCCTCTACCTCACGCTCTTCTTCTCTCTCTCGTCTTTCCTCTGTTCGTGCCGTTATCGACCTTGAACGTGTTCATGGCGTCTCTGACAAAGATCTCTCTTCTCCTTTAAAACCTCAGGTACGTTTCTATAGTCGTCTTCACTTGAGATAAATTTCACAAACACCCAACGTCCAAAGTTAAGCCCTTTTCGGGGTTTTGTGATTGATCTTTAAGCAGGTCGCTAATTTGGAGGATATTTTGTCTGAGAGAGGAGCTTGTGGAGTTGGGTTTATAGCAAACTTAGATAATATACCTTCACATGGAGTTGTCAAAGATGCTCTCATTGCTCTTGGGTGTATGGAACATCGTGGAGGTTGTGGAGCTGACAATGATTCTGGTGATGGCTCTGGTCTTATGTCTTCCATTCCTTGGGATTTCTTTAACGTCTGGGCCAAGGAACAAGGTCTTGCTCCTTTCGATAAGTTGCATACTGGTGTTGGAATGATATTTCTTCCACAAGAGGATACCTTTATGCAAGAAGCTAAACAAGGTGACTCCTCAATCATCAAATCAATTGTGAAGTATGTGGAAGCAATAATATGTTTCTAAAGTGTTTTGTTCCATTTTGTCTCGCTAGTTATTGAAAACATATTTGAGAAAGAAGGATTACAAGTTCTTGGGTGGCGGGAAGTTCCTGTAAACGTTCCCATAGTTGGTAAAAATGCTAAAGAGACAATGCCTAACATACAACAAGTGTTTGTGAAAATCGCAAAGGAAGATAGTACTGATGACATTGAAAGGGAGCTTTACATATGCCGCAAACTAATCGAAAGGGCGGTGGCTACTGAGAGTTGGGGAAGTGAGCTCTACTTCTGTTCACTGTCCAATCAAACCATAGTTTACAAGGGCATGCTTCGGTCTGAAGTTCTTGGATTGTTTTATCTAGACCTTCAGAATGAGCTTTATGAGTCTCCTTTTGCTATTTATCATCGAAGGTACAGTACAAACACTAGTCCCAGGTGGCCTCTTGCTCAACCAATGAGGTTTCTTGGACATAACGGAGAGATCAATACCATACAGGTTTCTACTATTTGTAGACATTGTTATGACTCATCATTGTACTTTAACAATGAAGTATCTAAGGTTAAGAAGATTCTTTGTTTGAATTGGTGCAGGGGAACTTAAACTGGATGCAGTCTCGAGAAGCTTCTCTGAAGTCTTCTGTTTGGAATGGCCGTGAAAATGAAATTCGTCCATTTGGTAATCCCAGGGGTTCAGACTCTGCCAATCTTGATAGTGCTGCAGAAGTAAGTGGTGTTGGCTTCTTTTATATTTTCTGATGTCTCTTAGTTTGTTATGAGAATCATAGATGAGATGTTTTACTAGTCATAGAATTATGTAATAAATTTTTTTCTATGAACTCGCTGCTCATATGGATATCCTGCAGATTTTGATTAGAAGTGGCCGAACTCCAGAGGAAGCTCTAATGATTCTCGTCCCTGAGGCATACAAAAATCATCCAACTTTATCTGTCAAATATCCTGAGGTAATGTTGCTATGTGACATCTTTACCTTCTTTGTGATTTTTTTCTTCAAGAATCCATTGGAAAACTCACCATTATCTGTTCTTCTTCTTTCACTGCAGGTTGTAGATTTCTATGACTACTACAAAGGACAAATGGAGGCTTGGGATGGTCCTGCCTTACTTTTGTTCAGGTAAATCTTTTGAGTACTAACTGGATTTTGCCTTCTTACTAGATCAGGTTTTAGAAAAGGTCATCTAATCAAGTTATTTGTTTACTGGAATTAGTCAAGGGAATATTTCTTGTCACTGCATTCTTGTTGTTTGCCTGTTCTGTCTGAGCTCAGGCTTCTTCTATTCCCCGTCGTTTCTCCATTCTTTTTTTTCGGCTTCTCCTCAGGTTTATCTGACACTTGCTACTTGAATTCGTCACCTTAGTGATGGAAAAACAGTTGGGGCTTGTCTTGACCGCAACGGCCTTCGTCCTGCTCGATATTGGCGGACTAGTGACAATGTCGTCTATGTAGCATCTGAGGTATTTCACATTTCTATTAATCTATAGAGTTACATTTTTGATTGATCAGGATGTACTGGTTTTACAAAACTCACTAGGTAAGAGAAGCCTATTCATCCTGGTAGTAACTTACATGCACTTAAGTAAGTCAGGCTTGATTCTGTTGCGTCCCATATTGATACTCTTGTAGCCAAGGAAATTACCATATTTCTTGATTAAAGAAACCTATCTTGGAACGCACATGTCTATCATGAAAAATGAAAAAAATCTCTTTCTGATGTTTACAACCTTGTTTACCCTAAGATTGTAATCTATTACGCACTGACATACCTATCACGTGGCTCGTCTTGTTTAGGTCGGAGTTGTACCAGTTGATGAGGCAAAAGTCACAATGAAAGGCCGTCTAGGACCTGGAATGATGATTGCTGTTGACCTAGTGAATGGCCAGGTTTGAGCAGTCCATATATTGATTACTCCTTTTTGGAACACATTCTTATAGTTTCTGTATTAGTAGCACCACCCAAGATATAACTCTTTAGCTGACTCATATAGCTTGTCCAACTTACAGGTATATGAGAATACAGAGGTCAAGAAGCGAATATCTTCATTTAATCCTTATGGAAAATGGACCAAAGAAAATCTCCGGTTCTTGAAGCCTGTGAATTTCAAATCCTCAACTGTCATGGAAAATGAAGAAATCCTAAGAAGCCAACAGTAAATATTCCTGAACTTGTCATCTTTTGTTTAGGCCGCCTCTTGTTTCTTGACTCATCCGGAAGGTAATACTTTACAAATCACATCTTTTCAGGGCATTTGGTTATTCAAGTGAGGATGTGCAAATGGTTATTGAGTCTATGGCTTCTCAAGGAAAGGAACCAACCTTCTGCATGGGTGATGATATTCCGCTGGCAGGATTGTCTCAGCGGCCACACATGCTTTACGATTATTTCAAACAAAGATTTGCGCAGGTACATTCAAGTCATAGGTTTCTATGTATTGCATTCATTTCGTGCTGGTATCTTGTCATCTTTAAAGGTGCTCCTTTTATGGCTAGATCCTCAACTAAAGCGCATGTCCTGATTTCAGGTTACAAACCCTGCCATTGATCCTCTTAGGGAAGGTTTGGTTATGTCTCTTGAAGTAAATATTGGAAAACGTGGAAATATATTGGAGCTTGGGCCTGAGAATGCCTCACAGGTTTTTTTTATTACTCTTAATTACATTTCCTCTGTTTTCCCCCATTTTGTTTCACTCTAACTGTTTATGTATGGTTTTGTTTTTTCATGACCCAGGTTATTCTGTCTAACCCTGTGTTAAATGAAGGAGCGTTGGAGGAGTTAATGAAAGATCCATACTTGAAACCTAAGGTTCTGTCTACGTATTTCGATATAAGGAAAGGAGTTGAAGGTTCCTTGCAAAAGGCTCTATATTATCTTTGTGAAGCAGCTGATGATGCTGTCCGAAGTGGCTCTCAGCTTCTCGTTCTTTCAGACCGATCCGGTAGCCTGGTAAATGTCATATAGTTTCTTCACAACAATGTTATGAAGTTACACTTTTTGTTCCTGATATCAGGGCCTTACATAAAACTCTCTGGTAATTTGACTCATTCAGGAACCAACCCGGCCTGCAATTCCGATAATGTTAGCTGTTGGCGCTGTCCATCAACATCTTATTCAGAACGGCTTGCGGATGTCAGCTTCCATTGTCGCTGATACCGCCCAGTGCTTTAGCACACATCATTTTGCTTGTTTAGTTGGATATGGTGCAAGGTTGGTCTCTTTGGTTTGTTCTGAATTTTCTAATTTATTCCCTGCCAAATTTTAGTAAGATTATGTTCCACCGTCATATCCATTTCATCAAAAAGTATGCTTTGTGAAATTTTCCCACAGTGCTGTATGCCCATACTTGGCACTGGAGACATGTAGACAATGGCGCTTAAGTAACAAAACTGTAGCCTTTATGCGGAATGGGAAAATTCCCACTGTAACCATTGAGCAAGCTCAGAAGAATTATGTCAAGGTGAGAATTTCAGTACAAGTTCTTAAGATGTTTTCACAAGTATTTGACCTTAGGGATTCTTAACAGACTCATCTTTTAGTTATTTAAGCATTACAAAGGATTCTGACTTAGACATGGCTTATCTTGCAGGCGGTTAATGCAGGACTTCTTAAAATTCTTTCTAAGATGGGCATCTCATTGCTTTCAAGGTTCCATTTCTCTCCTTTGATATATTTTATCTATAACTTCTGTTATGTAGAGTTCTTCAAGTACTGACATAGCATTTTCATTGTTCAGTTATTGCGGTGCTCAGATATTTGAGATATATGGTTTGGGACAGGAGGTTGTTGATCTTGCATTCACTGGAAGTGTGTCAAAAATCAGTGGACTCACCTTTGATGAGGTGAGGAATACTTCACATTTGTTTTCTTATTACTTTTGATCAAATTCACATTTCCTCTAAGAAAATGCAATCTTCTTTTAGTTGGCAAGGGAGACGTTGTCTTTCTGGGTGAAGGCCTTTTCTGAGGATACAACTAAGAGATTAGAAAATTTCGGTTTTATTCAATTTAGGCCTGGAGGTATTATATATTACTTCAATTTTTTTCATTCCTTGATTAAAATCAGTATGTTTTTTCATTTACACAAGCCTTGTGTATGTTAGGTGAGTATCATTCAAACAACCCAGAGATGTCAAAGTTGCTCCACAAGGCTGTCCGTGAGAAGAGTGAAACTGCATATGCAGTATATCAACAGCATCTCTCTAACCGGCCTGTTAATGTGAGTATCTAGTTGCTTTTTCTTAAGCCTTCTTGAGTGTTTAAAGTAAAGTTCACTTATTTCTGAACACTTTTCCCTTTAGGTCCTCCGTGATCTTCTTGAGTTCAAGAGTGATCGTGCACCGATCCCAGTGGGGAAAGTCGAACCAGCCGTTTCTATTGTTCAGAGATTTTGTACTGGTGGAATGTCACTTGGTGCTATTTCAAGAGAGACTCATGAAGCAATTGCTATTGCAATGAACAGGATTGGTGGTAAATCAAACTCTGGAGAAGGTGGAGAGGTAAAATATCCATTTTCTCTTTCAAATGAGTAAGTACATCAAACTCTGATGCCCTGTATGTTTTGTTCCCCTCTGTAGGATCCTATCCGCTGGAAGCCACTTGCAGATGTGGTTGATGGATATTCACCAACATTACCACATCTCAAAGGTCTTCAAAACGGAGATATTGCAACAAGTGCTATCAAGCAGGTCATATTCTCCTCTAGTACTAAAAGAGGCTCTATTGCTTCTCTGTGTATATCACAGAACTCTGCTGAATTACTTCATCTTTGTTCATCAAATGCATTTGTATACTCTCAGGTTGCTTCAGGACGTTTTGGAGTCACACCAACATTCTTGGTCAATGCAGATCAATTGGAAATCAAAGTTGCACAAGGTGCCAAGCCTGGGGAAGGTGGTCAGCTTCCTGGAAAGAAAGTTAGTGCGTACATCGCAAGGCTAAGAAGCTCTAAACCTGGTGTTCCTCTTATATCCCCGCCTCCTCACCACGACATTTACTCGATAGAGGACCTTGCTCAGTTGATCTTTGATCTACATCAGGTGATCAATCTTTTCAGAACTCAGTAAACAGTTGAGCTCAACAAAAGGAATTACATATAATCTAACTTCCAACTGAACAAACAACCAGATTAATCCGAATGCAAAAGTATCAGTCAAGCTCGTCGCAGAAGCTGGAATTGGAACTGTTGCTTCTGGAGTTGCTAAGGGTAACGCTGATATTATCCAGGTATCAACATGAGAATAAAACATTGCCTCTCCTTTCTCCCATGTTCTTGCGCCGAGAAGTTTCATTGTTCTTTTTGATATGATTTTCAGATATCAGGACATGATGGTGGAACCGGTGCTAGTCCAATAAGCTCCATAAAACATGCTGGTGGACCATGGGAACTTGGACTAACAGAAACTCACCAAGTAAACCTTTTGGTTCTCTTGGACGTTCTGATGAGTCTCTTGATAAAAAACTTAATTCTTATACTTGCTTTATTCTCTTTTGCAGACACTTATCGAAAATGGACTCAGAGAAAGAGTCATTTTAAGAGTCGATGGAGGCTTAAAGAGCGGTGTTGATGTTCTAATGGCTGCAGCTATGGGTGCTGATGAATACGGATTTGGTTCCTTGGCAATGATTGCTACTGGTTGTGTTATGGCTCGTATCTGCCACACTAATAATTGTCCTGTGGGTGTAGCAAGTCAGGTAAACTCAAAATAGTTTCTTGGCTTCTTATTCATCTTTTCTTGAATTTCACTAACGCTTGTATAACACTCTCTGAATGGTCTCAGAGAGAAGAATTACGTGCAAGATTCCCTGGTGTACCTGGTGATCTTGTCAATTACTTCTTATACGTAGCAGAAGAGGTTAGTCATTTTCTTAATATCTCAATCATTAAGACTCTTTTTGTCCTAATCTCATCTAAAGGACAATATTTTCTCGGCAGGTGAGAGGTATCTTAGCACAGTTGGGATACAACAAGTTAGATGACATCATTGGACGAACAGAGTTACTGAGACCACGAGACATTTCGCTAGTGAAAACTCAGCATCTCGATCTTAGTTATCTTCTTTCGGTATATGATTGTATCCATAATCTATTTCTACAACATGGAAATGAAAAATCATATCTATATAAGTTGTTCTAATTTCTCTTATTTTTTTCACTCTTTTAGTCTGTTGGAACACCTTCATTGAGCAGTACTGAAATCAGGAAGCAGGATGTTCATACAAATGGACCTGTTCTCGACGACGATATCCTTGCAGATCCATTGGTAACAGAAGTCTTTCACTGCTGTTACTCACCCGGTTCTGCTGAATTTAGTTGCTAACAGTTTTAATAACTCCAGGTGATAGATGCAATAGAGAATGAAAAAGTGGTTGATAAAACCGTCAAAATATGCAACATAGACCGTGCGGTTTGTGGTCGCGTCGCTGGTGTTATAGCAAAGAAGTATGGAGACACTGGTTTTGCCGGCCAAGTCAATCTAACGTGAGAAACAAATACTAAAGTTTTGTATAAATTGATATGTTTCAGTTCAAGTTATAGCTAAACTAAGTTTTACTCTTTTTTTGTCTGCAGTTTCCTTGGGAGCGCGGGACAGTCCTTTGCGTGCTTTTTGATTCCCGGTATGAACATCCGGCTCATAGGAGAGGCAAATGACTACGTAGGAAAGGTAAAATTAGCATCCATATGCATAGGAAACAGTTTTTGCATCAACTGTTACTTGTTATGAAATCTTCTGCAATGGTTGATCTTTTTGAAGGGAATGGCTGGTGGTGAAATAGTAGTAACTCCAGTGGATACAATCGGGTTTGTGCCCGAGGAAGCAACTATAGTCGGGAATACTTGCTTGTATGGTGCCACGGGCGGTCAGATATTCGCTAGAGGCAAAGCTGGAGAGAGATTTGCAGTGAGAAACTCACTCGCTGAAGCAGTAGTTGAAGGCACTGGAGACCATTGTTGTGAGTACATGACTGGTGGCTGTGTAGTCGTGCTTGGAAAGTGAGTAAAACTGCGATAATTTAAATACCGCTGGATGAGAAAATCTATATCTAATGATAATATTTGAAATGTTTTCTATTGAAACAGGGTTGGAAGAAACGTTGCTGCTGGTATGACAGGAGGCTTAGCTTACCTTCTTGATGAAGACGACACTCTTCTTCCTAAGGTTTCTTTCTCTCTTTAAGGTGAAATTTAGATTCTTTTCTTTTGACATTCATCTGAACAAACTCTCTATTTACAGATTAACCGAGAGATAGTAAAGATCCAGAGAGTAACTGCACCTGCAGGAGAATTGCAGCTAAAGAGCTTAATTGAAGCCCATGTCGTAAGTCATCTCAAAGATCTGCAGCATGTTTTAACTAGTTATACAAGAGCTAGTGGCTTGTATTTGATGGCATCATATATAAACTCTCTTATGTTTTGGTTTCTAGGAAAAAACCGGAAGCAGCAAAGGCGCGACGATTCTGAATGAATGGGACAAGTATCTACCTCTATTCTGGCAACTGGTTCCACCGAGCGAGGAAGACACACCTGAAGCTTCTGCTGCTTATGTAAGAACAGCCACTGGTGAAGTCACATTTCAATCCGCATAGAGATCATCAGCATTCAAAAGCAAGTTGTTGCAGTTGAAACACAAGGATTGATACATCAATGGTGGACTATGGAGGGCAAAATGAAAATCATTATCATTCATAGATCAATGTGTGTGACAATATTCTTATTGTCCTGTGATCTTTACACTACCATGGTTGCTATAACTGTACAGTAAATTCAGTAAAATAACTGCATTCAACTGCCATAAATTTGCATATTCTCTTTATTGAATAAGGTTTCTTCCGAGTTGAATAATCATTTTTAAGAAGAAAAAAAATGTTACAGAAGATTACAATTCTAAAATCAGATAAAAGTCTAACGTTAACTAACAAGATTCACTCTTTGACAACTCTTCATCTCTCATTATGATTGGCGTAATCCCAAGAGCATACCGTTGATGAGTTTCTCCAGTCTCACTTTGCAATCTCCTGTTGTCATCTGCCACAAAGAAGAAGAAAAAAAAAAACTTTATGTTCTCTTTAACTTTATGAGTTTCAAGTAAGAAGACCACTTTTTATTTCTTTTGACAAGTACCTGAAGATGCAGAGTGTAGAAGATCCTTGCCGTAGAAGAAACTGAAGAAGAGAGGCTTATGACATTAAGCCCGTTTTCTTCTAACCTAAGCAACATGTCGGAGATAGATGTCCATGTAGATGTAGCTATCTGGAGAGCAATCTCAGTGTCAGTGAGCCAGTTTGCTGCGATCCTTTGGGAGGAAGAAGAATCTATTGAGTCCATCATGGCTTTGTTTCTCAGCTGTTCTTGGTGAGTTTTTCTCGAGATTTTCCTCAAGAGCTCTTCTTTTCTCCGAGACAAACGTTGAAGTTCTTGCTTCTGCTCTGGTATGTACTTCACCACTCTCGCTACCGTCATTGGAATGCTCAGCTTCCTCTGCATAATCACAGATCAAAAGGGTTTCTTTAGTATATATATCCATTTCAAGATTAAGATTACAAAACCTAATCTTGATCCGATTTTTTAGATGTTAGAAAAAACAGTTTTAAAGCACAAACCTTTTGATCAGCCGGAGGCAAGAGGGCACGAAGTGAAGAGTACAAGCCGTTAAGCTTTCTACGGCGGTCTCGTTCGCTTGCGTTGTGATTCAGTTTCTTCACCAAAACCGTTCCTCTATCTTCTTCTTGATCGTTGTTACTGTTACTGTTAGTACCATTGCTGTGACTAAGACTACTCATATGATGATGATTAAGATTGATGTTATAGCTCTTGGAATCATCTAAAGGATAAAGGAAAGAAGGGAAATGAAGAGTAGGAGAGCAGTAATCAGCTTGAGAGAGCCATGGATACTCCATTGTTGAAGCAGAGTACCATTCTTGTTGCTTACTTGGAAACATTGGTGTTAAGGCACACATTTTTTTGTCCTCTTGATGTTATGTGTGAGAAGAATAGCTAGAAAGATTAAGTAGATGAGAGAGAAAGAGAGACTTCGCTGGTGAAGATGAAGGAGGAGGAAGATGATAAGAACGAATTTGAGATGGAATCTATCTATGTAGCTGCCTGCTAGTTGTGTCCCCAAGTAGTTAGTATTTATAGCTCCATGATTAATGGAAGTTTCTTTAAGCTTTTTTTAAGTGTCGTCTTACTCTCCGCACGCAGTCTCGTGCCGGAACGAGTAGGGCACGGGCTCTTCGTACAACATTATCTATTACAATAATCTTAATTTACTCGATGATCGAGGTTTAATCCAAAACTATAATAGTAACATATTTCTTAAATTTCTTTAAATTTATATTTATAAATTAGTTAACTAATTTCCAAAAATTGATTAAGTAGGTTAACCTACTTTGAAAATAAATATAAAAAAGAGCGTTAAAATGTTCTTAAATACATAAATTCTTCTCTTTTTTTCTTCGTTATATTTTGAACATGTGAACGCAGTTTGAGGGTATCTGGATTTAATCCTTTAAATGGGTCAATTCAATATATTACCAAGTTAACATCTTCATACATGTTTGCATACATCATATGAAATTTCTTCTAGAACTGACAGAAGTTTTGTTGATTTCCCAAATGAAATTTTCTGTTTGGTGTTTAGTGATTAGTGATCCATCATGTATCCGAATAAAATAGACACCTTCAAAAGAACCGTCAAAGCTATGTTATGTAGGTTCTTTGTATTTGAACTAGGGGATATTAAAAATGGTTAAAGTCTTTTTTTGTTTGTTAAAGTTTTGTTCAAGTTATTTAGCTATACATCCATCACAATATCAGTTTATTTATAATTTTCATATATACTGATCTTTTTCTGTATTCTTTCCTGTATTTTTCATTTTTCTTAATTTGATCTAGTCATCTAAGCATTAATTTACCATTCAAATCCATGTAAATTAAAAAAGAAATATTGCACTAAGCCATTGTTTGTAGTTTTTCTGTTATTACTAGAAAGTTAGAAGTAATACATTTACAAAGAAGAAAAAAAAAGTTAGAAGTATATGACACTATCAAATATATATCAATGATCTAACCAATGACGTTTACCATTTTATTTTATTTTGGTTTAAGTTTAATATCATATTTTTGTCATCACTTCAATTAATATTAATTCATTTAACGTAAAGAGAAAATAATTATATCATATACATTGAAATGATAGAACTCGATCCATAAACGGATTATTTAGCCAGTTTAGTTCGATCTTGATTGCATACTATATATTAGCTTATGATTTCTTTTTGTGTTATTGATATTACTGGAATCTAGTTATTATCAATATAGCACCATTTAAAGGTCTCAAAATTACAAACGTAAATGAACAAAAATAGAAAGGTGATGTAAACAAACACAAATTAGTTTAAAAGTCGGTTTTAGTCCAACTAGGCCTCGAATGGTGACGGAACCGCACGGTGCGGTACGGTTCCGGTACGGTTCCAATAGTAACAAATAGTAACAAAAATATCTGCATATATATATGTATGTATATATTTTTCTTACTATTAGAACCGCACCGCACTTCTCCCGCAGTTGTTCCGCATGTTACCATTCGGAACCATAAAATACATTATATCTGTATTCTAGGTGGTTGGTTTCAATACTTATCTTTAAAACGATATATTTTATCATATTCACATGTATATGTCATATAAGATAAGAATTCTTCTTAGGTAAACATATATTGTAAATATCCACGAAAGAGAAGATTTAAAACTATTCAGCAATGGAAAATCGAATACATAAAACCACAAAACTACGACAAACGATTCACATGTATCATGCATACTGAAAAGTTTTTATAACTTTCGATGGGTTATATTGTTTTGCAAAATTTGAAGAGTTTGGTTTTTAGTTTTAAGGAATCAGAATTCTAATCTTGTTAATGCAATTTCAAATATGATCGATACGGTGAATGATTTTAAATGACACAAAAACTATTTGCGTTTTTCAATCGATTCCAAAGAGTTTTTTCACATGTTTTGAGGATCATCTCAAGACTTCTGCCCGGGATCTAAAACTGTTTTATATGTTTCTTTTTTGGTTGAAAACGCGATTCAAAGTAAAATAAGAAGATCCCAATTAATGTAAAATGTTCACACACATGTAAACAAAGTGAGAAGTGAAAAGTGAAAACACAATAAGAGATAGAGAGAAAGGTAAGAGGGTAAAACGCACGCGCTCTTTGGTCAACGGCACGTGTCAGCCGTAGGGTCGTACCGAAGAACCACATCTTCATGTACACATCATTCACCCATCGGCCACCTCCCCTCACGCCCCATCTAAGAATCAATTTATTTTTACTTTCGATTTATTTGTTTTCTTTCACACTTATAAATTAGTAAATATGTTTTGAGAATATGAAGGGGCTATTAACTTCATCTTCCAAAATACAAAGAAAAGTTTAGTATTTAATTGTTCTATTATTTACTTATAAATTACATATGTAATTTGAGTATTTGACTGATAATGTCTCGTTTAAATCTTTTTATGTACATGTATAATTAAAGAAAAATATATATAACAATCGTGATATGTGACAAATCAAAATGTAAAAAACTATTATTTCATCAGTACAAAACTTAATCATTTTAGATGATTTTCCAACCCTAAATGTATAAAACCAATTAAAAAAAAAAACCCCCTAAAATGTGTACAATTTTGCATTTAAAATAAGAACAATTATTTGAAGCATATATATTTTATAGTAAAGGCTTGATGAGTCGCTTGACCTAACTAAGGTCTCCCCTACGTTGACATGTTAATAATTAATGTTTCATAAAGTTAAAAAAGATTATTTAAATTCGTTACTTTTTTCTATAAATGTATATGTAAGAACCCATAAAAATGTTGTAAGAATAACGTTTTTTCATATTAAACCCTAAAAAGTAAACTATAAATCCAAAATACTAAATCTAAATCCAAAATTTGTGGAGGATGTAATATAATTATCCACAAAACTTGTTTTAGTGTTATTTTAGAGTATTTATCTGGAAAGAAAACACTTATGATTTGATTATATTAGCATTGACTTATAATTGTTTATTTATGTGTTCTCTATTTTATTCATTCGTGATTGTTTTCTTGAAAGAAAGTTATTAAAAACTATAAGACTATATATCTTCCCCTACAAAACAAACATAGCAGAAGACAAAGAATGTTAACTTGATAATGGTCTGCACGTTCGCGACAAGCCAGAAATTATATTCCTCTTGCGGAAATTGAAACTAAACTAAGCTTTTGCTATTGTTGTTGTTAAGCCGTCCATTTATTTATGAATTATGAACAATACTGATTTATATAATAAGCTGTTTTAAAACTACTTCAGGAATCTTCAAATATGATTCGTAAGTTTCCTAGAATCTTTTTCAAGCATATACAGTATTTATACTTTTATGTTTACGTTTACAAGCTATAACAGTATACTTATATTAATAAATAATGTTTTCTTAATTTTTTTCTTTACTAACAAATTGCGCAAACTATAATGCAGCTTATAATAACAATAAAATATTGTAATTTTTCTAACAAAAAAATGTAGACATGAAATAGTTTCTCAAACACCAACAACAATTTTTGGTTTGGGTTTAGCAAAACTTAGTTGGCGAAACCTGATCATAGAGTGGGTAATACTTGTTATATAATATAAATTGAATAACCAAAATGGCAGCTCATCCTGGAAACACAAAAAATGATATCTCACCATAGAATCTAACAGTCCAATGCATATTACATTATAAAGTGCGTATACGATAGTTACAAAAATCACTATTGAGAAATTCTCATCTCTTAAATCCCCTAAATCTTCAGGTCCTAAGGACGAGTCTTGAACAGAGGAAGAAACAAACATAGAGAAGCTATGTTGTGTCTTGTGAATGTCTGAAAGTTCATCTAAATCTGCGTTTTGTCTCTCCATAAGCAACCACCCCAAGGACAGTTATGGAGTACCCGCCAATTCCCATAACCGTAACCGGGTTTTGAAAGATCAAGATCGAAATCACCACTGCAACTGCTCCTTTAGCGTTTCCAAGAACCTGCACAATGCGGAACACAATCAACTATCTCCAAGATCGAACTCTCGGGTGGGAAAAGTAGATAGAGAGAGAGAGAGGCAAAGCGGTTTACCTGGAGGGTGAGGGCGCTTGTGTGTTTGGTAACCAGGAAATTCAACAAATTGGCTGAATAAGCCATTACTGAGTTAACCAGAAGAAGTATCCACATGTACTGATGTTGTTTTGCAAGCGTCAAGGTCACACTAATCACGTCTGGTTCCATAACTAGTGTGACGGGAAGAAGCGCTATAACAGCTATTGGGGACATGTACAACATCAAATTCATCGAGTTCAATTTCTCCCTGCAGAAGAAAGGCAAAAACAGAAATCATATACTAATATAGAGATGTTGGTGTTTGTGGAGATGAATAATCTTTTTAGTTGGTAACATTTTAATTCTATGAGTTAAAATCTTAACCAGATAAACTAATTTACTGCAACATTCTACCTAACCAACCACCATTTATGAGATTTCCTGATTAGGTAACAAAAGTTTCCTGATTTGATCATTTAACTGCTTGCAAAATCTAAATTGTATTAAGATAAATTAAGGTCATTTTTCAAATGATATTTACCCCTCTGAAGAAAGTAAGATGCCTTGAAGAACAGATTTAAAGGCTCTTGCCGCCGTAGCACTAATGCACATAATGAACCCAAACCAGTGAAATCCTGGCTCACCCTGCAAAACAAAACAAAACTGGTGCTTAGATCAAAATCATACACATAAAAATTAATAACACCAAGATCGTCTCTGCACAATGGTACAATTCCAAAAACCAAAAAAAAAAAATACAAGAATATGATATAAAACTTTATTAAGCTTAAAAAGATATCACCTTGCAGGAGAAATAAGGAAGGTTAGATCCCAAAAATGATGTTCAACCAAATTCTACACCTGATGATTAAACCATAAAAAGGCTGAAGCTTTTTAGATAAATTAACACTCAAATTTGCCCTGATCTCAAAGTTTAGACCTTTGTCCAAGTTTAGGTCTTTCACACTAACATATACAATATTCTTCAACATTAACATCTAACTACGGATCAGTCATCCGAATCCAACTTGGATCCTCAAAAAACCAAGAATCTGGGATCAAAATAACCAGAATTTCAAATCTAGGAAATCCCAAATTTCATATTAAAACATTGGCATCGTTAAGAGAATTGAAAACAGAGGAAGAAGAATGAAAAAGATGTGTTACCCCACTGGCGATGACGACACCGGCTACGACGGGAACGAGAGCACCATAAGTAACCCAAGCTTCCCTCTTAAGGGTCATGAGATAAGCGAACAGAGCCGTGAAAAACGGCGTCGTAGCACCGACAGCTTGATTGAAAGAGACGGGAAGGTAACGAAGCGATATGTTACCACCGACGACGGAAGCACAAAAGACGATGCTGAGAGTAGCAACCTTAAGGAATTGGGATCGAGATTTGAGTGTTTGAAGAGGAACAAGCTTGAGGAAGACGATGGAGATGTAGCTTAAGATTGCGCAAGCGGACATGTGACACATTGTGAGAAAAATCGGGAATTTGAATCCGTAATTTGAGAGGAGGAACTTGTTGAGGAGAAGAACACCGATGTTGGAAGAGTACCATGAGATGATTAGTGTCGATATGAAGAGAGTTTGTTTCTTTGACGACGACGACATTGTTGTGTGTTCTCTGATCTGGGTTCCTTCTTTTTCTTCCTCTTCCTCGCCCAGATCGAGATTTCTTTGAGAGAGGGAGAGAAAGAGAAAACGAGAGAAATCAGGTCCTTGCTTCGAGCATGGAACGGCAAAGAGATGAAATAAAAATTAAGCCTTTACCTTTTTATTAATGTGTGTAACCCTTGTTTTATTTCTGTAACGTATAATTCGTTTGTTAATTAATTCAAGATCATACAAGATAATATCAAATCTAAATTTGTATTTATCAAAACGAAAAAGAAAAATCAATATTTGTATTATTAAACTAAATGGATTTGGTTAAAAGATTCAGAGGTTTATTATGGTGAAGAAAATTACATTTACGAGTATATAAACACGTTTTAGATGTTTCATGAAATCTGATCATTCCAAATTAACGAACTACAATACCATATTGAACCATATACCCAAATTAGATTCATTTAAAGTTTCTTAGACCGAACTCCCTAAAAACCCCTCTAATTTTAGTGTCGGCTAGATCCACTTCCAATGGCATTATTTGTAAATAGTTTGAAATCAGAGACAAAATTCCCAAGAGTGTCCTTATCTTTCTGAACACAGCTTGATGAGGTCAACTAAAAACATCACATTTGACAAAAATATCTAACTTTAAAGGTTTAAAGATCCTCTTTTTTTTCATCTCTTCAAAGTTTCGATTTTTTTTTTCTTTCTTAATCGTAAAACGTTACAGCGATGTCAGGGTACCCTCCAACGAGCCAAGGTTACGGTTACGGTTACGGCGGCGGTAATCAACCTCCACCACCTCAACCACCTTACTCCTCCGGCGGAAACAATCCTCCCTATGGATCATCATCAACCTCCTCAACTCCTTACGCTGTCCCCTACGGCGCACCGAAGCCACCATCATCCTCTTCCGCGCCGCCGTACGGATCTTCAAAGCCTCAGTCTTCTTCATACGGCGCACCGCCTCCTTCAGCTCCCTACGCGCCTTCTCCAGGAGACTACAACAAGCCGCCAAAGGAGAAACCTTACGGAGGTTACGGAGCTCCACCACCGCCTGGACCTTCAGATTACGGTAGTTACGGTGCTGGACCTCGTCCGTCACCACCGTCTGGTCACGGTGGAGGATACGGAGCTACTCCACCGCCTGGGATTTCTGAATACGGCGGTTACGGTACTCCACCTCGTCCAGCGTCGTCTGGTCACGGCGGTGGATACGGAGGCTATCCTCCGCAAGCCTCTTATGGAAGTCCTTTTGCTTCTCTGATACCATCAGGTTTTGCTCCGGGGACGGATCCGAATATAGTGGCTTGCTTTCAAGCTGCAGATCAAGATGGTAGTGGCTTCATTGATGATAAGGAGCTTCAAGGAGCTCTCTCGTCTTATCAACAGAGATTCAGTATGAGAACTGTTCATCTTCTTATGTATCTATTTACCAATAGCAATGCCATGAAAATTGGTGAGTTTTCTTCTATATTCTTTTGATTGATTTGACCCAAATTTGCTCTAGATTCGACAAGGATTGTTAGTTTCTGAAGTTATCCATCTATATGATTCTTGTTCAGTACCGTTGTTACGTCCATCTCTTCATTCATTATCTGTCTACAGATGCAAAACTCAAAAGATTCTTACTTTGGGGTCATATTGTCAGGGTTTTCTATTACCATGTTGGCAAAATTAACAATATTTTAAGACATTTCCATGAATTACGTGCTACCCCACTGTCTCTCTATCATCTTGTTGAATCTCTTGGTTTCATTATTTTAGTTCTAGTTGAATTTATAAATAAAAATATTCTATTTACATTCATCTCTATTGTTAGCCTGGTTTTGAATTGGTGTCCTGTGCTAACTTGAGAAGTCTCCATGTTGTAGGACCTAAGGAGTTTACTGCACTTTTCTACAGTCTACAGAACTGGAGGGTAAGTTTTAAATTTTTCAATGGTTTCATGAATCTATTGGGTTTCTGCTAGTGATATAGCATATAGCAAGATTGTTTGGAAGTTCACTCATGTGGTTTGTTTTGGGAATGGTTCAGTCCATTTTTGAGAGGTCTGATAAGGACAGAAGCGGCAGAATAGATGTGAATGAGCTGAGAGACGCGCTTTTGAGCCTTGGGTTTTCGGTTTCTCCTGTGATTTTGGATCTGCTGGTTTCCAAGTTTGACAAAAGTGGAGGCAAGAACAGGGCCATTGAATATGACAATTTCATTGAGTACGTTATTCTTTCCGTGCTCTCTTTTCTTCTGCTTGCTGTGATTGTTGCTTATTTATTAACGGTATCTGTTTTGCCTTGATGCAGGTGCTGTCTCACTGTTAAGGTACGCTCTCATTTACTCTGTTTCTTTCTCATACAGCTCCTAGATAAGTGCGCCTAGGTCAAATGAGACTGAAATCTTATTAGTTATAGGAATTACGCCTGGGAAGAGTTAAACTCAAACTTGTCTGTCAACCCGAATATCGAACTCCATAGTCTCCATTATGCTAAGTTTGTTAATTTTGTCAAATGTGGTGAGGGTTAGGGGTCATAAACAGCAATGAGTTTGCCTTCACTACTGATTTCATCTAAGACCGCAACGGTTCATAATCAGTTCTTGTTACAATGTGGATCGGCGTCGTATTTAGAAGTTAGTAATCTGATTTGTAATATGATGGAAACTGCAGGGGCTGACAGAGAAGTTCAAGGAGAAGGACACAGCGTACTCAGGCTCAGCTACTTTCACCTACGAAACCTTCATGCTCACCGTCCTCCCCTTCCTCATCGCATAAGTTTTTAACGGTAACCCGTTTGCGCATCTTCAGTTTTGTTGTATGTTCTTCGTTGTGTGAATGCTATTTGTCAATGGAACTACAAGAAGCTTTTCCGGTTTAGTTGAACCGAGAGTTTTTTTAAAATGTGAAATGTATAGATCTTGTGTTATAAAATAATCAAACAACTCATTATGGTTGGATATTACATCCTGTTTATTGGTATACATGTATCAAAGAAATCGTTGTGCATATAGGATATTGCGTAGTTTCAACTTTTAATAAAAAATAAAATAAAAAAATTAGTTATGGCCCCCAATTTACATCTTCAAAAATTCTTTTTCGAATTTTCTTCGTATGGAAGTTAGGGCTCGGAGTGGCCTTGTCCTATAAGACTGTCTTAGTTCGGACCAACTCGTGGAATTCGTAGTCGTGGACTTGGACTGGACTGCTCATTTAAATAAACCAGACGTCCGTTCAGCGGTTGAGCCGGTCTTGCGTTCTTCTCATAACCCTAGTTATTAACAAGATATGTTTAATTAACAAAGCAGAAATTCAAATGAGTTCTTAGTAAATGTTAATGTGAGAGTGTATAGTTCTTACACCGCGACGAGCATCGGTCAATACGTCAATTTGCTGACGCGAAACAGTCCCCACCTACATTTTTGAATAGGCAATCATATTTGAGTAGGGGTTTTGTATATTCTGGATTCTGGAATTCAACTACAATTTGGTTTTAGTTTGCTAGAATTGTTACCTTGTTGATGATGGTCCACATGACATCTTCCGTGCAAGGAGGAGTCGTGAGCGAACCTCTATATTCATAAAATTTTGTAAGATCCCATCCAAATTCTCTTGGATCTATCTTTCCGATGCTGACTTCTCCATCTTGTACGTCTGCGATCTTATTGATCTTGTCCATTATCTATCGAAATTGTAAGAAGACATAGCAAACAATAAGCAGAGAGTTTCGAGAAAACGACACAACAGGTATCCTAAATACAATCGCGGTAAAATTTACCCGTGAAATGAAAGCATTTGGTGCACCTTCTCTGAAGAGAACTCCGATAACTGCTAAGTGTCCTTCTTCACTTTTGTGTACCATGTGAAGTTCCATGGCCAATCTAAAACCAAATTCAGGTATGATATTTATTAGCTACTACTATATATTAGTATTTAGAAATGATGTCAATCTTATGTTTTGTTTTCCCTTACCTCTTTCCATTGAGAAAATGCTCTGAAGGTGCGTGCCAGTGGCTTTGAATCAATTTATAGTCGGTATTATTGATCACGATCTTCCCTGCGTCTTCTTCCCATTTAACCTGATGCGCAACATATCAGTCTTGCGGACTAATTGCTAAAAAAGAATATCTTAGGTTTTTGTTTTTTCGTTCGAATAATTACCTTCATGTCGAATCCACGGTTCTTAAGAATAGCCTCTACTGGTTTGTAATATGTCTGAAGAATCTCTGTAGAATTGTGAACAATGCGAGCTATTTTTGGAGAAAGATCAATTGGTGATTGCCTCTTCCCTGTCCCGCAAATTTTCCATTCAGCCCTGATACTGCTCCATTTCGAGGGATCAGCTATCTCACCCGGTTTGTAATGAAATTCAGTCTCTGTCTCATCTGCAAAAGATAAGGAGAACAAGCGTCAAAAAAGTTTTGCACTAATTTTATATATCAAATCATATATTACGTTCCAAAGATTAACACAACTATTGCATCATAGGATGGACTGTGAACTTATTATACGGTTTAAAATCATCGTTTCAATAGGAATCGGATCGTCAAAGTCCTATGTTGTTCTTATCAATTCGTAGGATATCACAATGGTAACAATCATATGATGTTCAAGGAGAAGAAAAAAAAGAACTGAGATTTTACCGGCTAGAGATGAAGAAGAAAGAGCAAGAAATGTTACAAAAAGGATAATGGTGTTCATCATTTGTTTTTTCTTATTTTTTCCTTCTTCTCTCAGAATAAATGTATTCTACCTTGTCAATTTTTTATCCTTCTTCTTTTTATGATGTCTTATAGAGAAATTTAATTAGGCAAATTTGGGAGGATGTCTAAAAACATCAATAAATTCTAAGGTTAAAATTTTTTTTGCTATTAAAATCGGCTTCTATTTTAATATGTGATAGTCTATTGAAGAAAGCTTTTAATAGGTAAATTGGTTTATGACTCTTATTACCTCTCTGAAGTCTGAAGTGGCCTATTATTGAGCAAATGAGGTCTAATTAAAGTCAAACTAGCACTTCTTTTTAAAAACGTTTGAGTTCGGATTAAATGTTAACTTTGTCAAGAGAGAGAACAATTCTCTTCTAGAAAAGCTTTAAATAGTAAAGTTCTAAAATTTGTGAAACAGCGATTTTTAGACAATCTTAGAATTTATGTCACTTTTCTGTCAAGGAATTTATGTCCTATAACCCTAGTGTTTCTGCTATTTAATTTAGCATTTCAAAACTATTCAACATAATTTTGTTCAACTCAAGTGTTTAAGCTATTTAACTTATTATTCTGTTATTCATTATAATATCTATGTGACATACTAGTCATAACCAATATTTCCAACCTCATAAATCAGTTAATTAAAAGGGTTCAGACACACTTAGATGTAAGTCTTCGACACAATAAAATCATTGCTCTATACCAAATACGTTTTTACAATGAAATTGATGAAGTAAAAGTAGAAAACACCACACAGTTGACAGCCTATGAACCCTAATCATGTTCGGAGCATTTGTCCGTTAAATGTCAAAATAGCATGCAATGTAACAAAATGGACCCGATATTATTACAATAATAATTCTTATCCTCTCTTTTGATCTGTCTCTTGTCGAATAGGAAGTAATCACTATTAAGATTTGTCACCTTCTTTTGAGTTATCTTTGTCTTCTTGCTTAAAAGCATCGTATAGAAGAACATAATAATGGAGAAGCCACATGGTCCGACTATGGCCTAGGGAAACCATCACGTTTCTAGATTTGGGGATAGGATGCAAAAAAACTTTATGTTTCTTCTCATCTTTGAGATTACGACTTGGATACTGGTTAGTCTATCTTGGGTCGGGGTTTTTTTATTGATGTGGATATTTGCTGATAGATACAACTCAATTTTCTTTTTATAGTTAGGAAGTTCTGAATTTTTAGTCTAAACATGAGCACCTCTTTGTCAATAATTGTGGCGTAGCCACACAATGTAAATCATACAAGTCAAGATTCTTCTTTAAGTTTATTAGCTTTTGAAATAGAATTAACCTTGAAAACAAAAATGTCATCATTTCAGAATTAATCTAATCAAATCTTAGAGAAGATTGGTTTTTTTTTTTTTTGAATCTCCAGTACCAAAATTCGAACTTCCAAGTGATATGCTAAACCTTCAAAACTGGCTTTGGACATACATAGAGAGACTATAGACCAAATCACCAAAATCTTGTATTTTTGGAAAAGTATATGAAGAGAAACCAAAAACCTTAAATCCTAATCCATTCTATTATTTGTTGATGATGACTGAAATATTTTTTGTATGAATTTTAATGTTAGTTGGGTTCCACAAAATCAAACTTTAAATAAATAAATTAAATTCTCTTAAGGACTTTTAAGATTTAATACATTAAGGAAACCCGCATAGGCCACTAGATTTACATGTAAGAACGTCATGATGACATTTAAACGAGGTAGATAGAACTTTCTCAGACATAACTAACTGATGACACTTCTCTCAAGTCTCAAGTATATATATTACACAAAGAGAGAGACTTGAGGCAGAGCACTGAACTAACTTGCAACTCTGTTTTTCAACTTGTACAAGAAAAAAGAACCAAAAGATACTTCAATGGCGCAAACTACTGTTACTGTAGTCGCAACCAAACGCGATGCTCTTGATCCTTACATCAAGATTCTTCAAAATCGATCAAACGACATCGATGTCTCCTTCTCCTCGTACCTCAAGGAAGACAACAACGGACAACAACAAAAGGAGCATGAAGATACTGAGCTAAGCATCTTCGAAGCTCGAAGTTACTTTAGCGAAAACGGAAGCAACGATAGATGCCAGACGAGGAATCTTAGTGGTCCAAGATTCTCTTCGGTTTCATCTGCAAAAGTGTCCTCTTTTACCGTAGGACACACGGCATCATCTGAAGCTAGCTGGAACAGCCAAACCGGTTTGCTCTGTAACAATAACCGCCAAGGATCGGACCGAGATGGACGTAAAAGCAGCAAGAAAGGAACCAGATGGTTTTTTAGACGCAGGACTTGTCCCTGTTCTAGCTCCAAGTCGGTTCAGGTCCAAGAATCCAAACCAAGAATCGCAGTGCCCAAACCGGGTTCTGACCGAGTCGTGTCGAACCGAATCGTTCATAATCATCAGACAATATCTTCGCCTGAGCCGATAAGATTAACGATCCCTTCAAACACTGTGACTCGGTCCATCGATTACGCTGCAAACAGAGATGCTAGAGCTCCAGTTAGTAATTTTAGCTTCCCAACTCTAAACGAAACTTCACAATCATCAGAAAATCCCAAGAATCCGGTTTTGAATCCAATTAAACCGGTTCGAATAGAACCGGTTCTGCATCCGATTAAAACGGTTCTGAATCAGACGAGTCCTAAGGGAGTCACCACAGACGAAGAAGCCACGAGCGACGCTAGCTCCGATCTTTTTGAGATAGAGAGCTTCTCTACTCAACATGCAGCTCGCCCGTGGGCTCCACCCGCATCAGATCACGTCCAGAACTCGATAGACGAGACCATGACCGAGTATGGATACGAGCCGAGCGAAGCAAGTGTTACTTGGAGCGTTATGACCGCCGAGCCAACCTCGACGGTTGCGGCTAACTTCTCCAGAATCGGCTTGTCCTCGTCGTCGCTTGCGTTTAGCGGTTGCGATAAGAAGAGAACCGGGTTGTTGAGCTGTCGTTATGAGAAAGCCGTTATGGTAAGCGCCGGTCAGCGTTTGGTGCAACCGCTTAAGAGCGTTAGCGTTCATGACGATGTCACGGGGAAGGTGTTGTGCAACAATGGCAGTTCTAAACTATGCGTGACAAGTCGAGAAATGCTAGATACCAAATCTTCGTTCTTGGTTTAGGTCCGGTTTACTCCATTATCTTGGTGTTTTGGGTGCTTCTCGTGTATAATTGCTCTTTTTAAATTTTTTTTTTTTTTGTTTGGTTAATATAACTTGTGTAATGAAGATTGTGGTTTGTGAGGTAAACAAAATCAAAGTGTCCTGTATAATGAGACGCTAATTTATCAGATTGATTACGTTATTTTAAAAACCGGGGTAGATTCTGGATGGAAACCAAAACTAATCCTCAGGATCTGTACAAAACTAAGTATGTTGATATATTATCTAAGGCGTTTACAGTCACGAAATTGGATCCGTAGCCTTGACCCCACATGGCGATTCCTCTATCCACTGGAACAAACCAATGGACCACAAACTCTTGGTTATACAATTTCTTTAAACCTCGTTCACTACTTATTTGAGGTCCCATGCATGGCAGCATATCTTCAAAGCTTGAAGGCGGGCTGAATTGAGCAAATGAAGAAGCCCCATATGTCTTTGATGTAGGTACATTCAGAAAACAAGTGGTTCTTGGATTCAGGTGCAGCATTGCAGAGGAGACAAAAGTTCCAAGAATATTCACGCCCCAACTCCTCAAAATCTGTCACGAGTTGGGAGATGATTCCAAGCCGTTACCCAAGAGATAAATTAAATGAATGCTTAGGAATACAAACAACGTAATGCAAAAAAAAAAAAAACAGACTGTAGGATATATAGGTTTCTTATTCATGGTTGATTTTATTTTGTTCATTTGTTAAAAACATAACCCAGCCTGTGTAAACATTCGTTTTTTATCACATAAAACCATAACCAAAAAAAATATCTCATTGATGCAGACATTTAATTTGATTAGTCTCTCGTTTACTTAAAAGCTTTATATGTATTTGAATTTGAATGCTTTTTATTTTGTTTAACGGTTTACTATTAAAAGTTTGATTGTTTTTTTGGAGATATAACTTATAAATATGAAGTTATGAGTTACGCTCGTAGGTGAAGTGAAAATGGTGATAATATCATAAATGGTTCGTATCAAAAAGACTTTGCCGTTGCGTGCACGAAGTCGTTATGGTATAGACTATAGAGTATAGACGGTCCTTTGGGATTAAGACAAGTTAGTTTGGTCAATTGACATTATTTTTCGACAATGTATACGTTATATATATACATTCGTATATCATATAATATAAAATATAGCTCGTCTCTAATTACCTTAGATAGCTAGATGGATTAGGTCTAAATCTTTGAGAAAATGACTTCTTTTTTGAAGTTATCTATATATCCAAGTTAACCAAATTAATCATTAATTATAATATATAAATATAACCCTTGAATTTTTTAAACTTTAAGCATGAGGGTTACAACTTTAAACACCATGCCACTTCTGGTGGGACCATGACTTAGGATTTAATTATGTCTCAAAAGTCTGATTTAAGGTATAGTTTCTTGCTTGAAAGCATTAATATTAAAGTCGAGAGTACGTCATTAAAAAATGTTCCATAGCTTAAAAGCAAACTAGAAATGAAAAATATATATTAATATAGTATGTATGTAACTTGACCCTCACTACAAGAAACCTCAATCATAAATACACATTAGCTCCAAAACCACAACACTGCACATTGAAAAACTAAACACACACACACAAGAAACCCCAAATATTTTGCCTATAGAGTTGTTTGAATTCCCCTCTAAAACCTTAAGGTATCAAATCAAGATACTCAATGGATCAACAAGGGATGGTCAAGAAAAGACTAGCCGTTCTCGTCGGCTGCAACTACCCTAACACAAGGAACGAGCTTCACGGTTGCATCAATGATGTTTTAGCAATGAAAGAAACTCTTTTGACCCGTTTCGGATTCAAACAAGACGACATTGAGGTGCTAACAGACGAGCCAGAATCAAAAGTGAAGCCGACAGGTGCCAACATCAAGGCTGCTTTACGTAGGATGGTGGATAAAGCTCAACCCGGATCTGGAGACGTCTTGTTCTTCCACTACAGTGGCCATGGAACTCGTATCCCTTCGGTTAAATCTACTCATCCTTTTAAACAAGACGAAGCTATTGTTCCTTGTGATTTCAATCTCATCACAGATGTTGATTTCAGAGAATTGGTCAATCAACTTCCTAAAGGAACAAGCTTTACCATGATCTCTGATTCTTGCCACAGTGGTGGTCTCATCGACAAGGAGAAAGAACAGATCGGACCCTTTTCAGTCTCCGGCAACATATCTCCGGCCATGGAGACAACGAATAAGACTATAACATCACGTGCCTTACCCTTCAAGGCAGTCCTTGACCACTTGAGTTCTCTCACGGGAATCTCAACTTCCGACATCGGCACACACCTACTTGAGCTCTTTGGCGGCGACGCTGGCCTTAAATTCCGGTTACCAGCGATGGATCTAACGGATCTTTTGGAGAATATGACGGCGCGTGAAAGACACGTGGATTCTGGGATATTGCTGAGCGGGTGTCAGGCGGATGAGACGTCTGCTGACGTCGGCGTTGGAAACGGGAAAGCGTACGGAGCGTTTAGCAACGCGATTCAGACGGTGTTGAAAGAAAATGAAGATGCCTTGAAGAACAAGCAACTAGTGATGATGACAAGGGATGTGCTTGAGAGATTAGGGTTTCATCAGCACCCTTGTCTCTACTGCAGCGACCAGAACGCGGACGCGACGTTCCTGTCTCAACCTTGATGCGACCAAATGGATTTAGTTAATGAATTGAATCGTTGTCGTTGTTTTCTTTTATATGTTTTATCACGTTTGCGTTTGGGGTTATTGTAAATTGTTAACTTGGAATGTGTATTTTCTATTTTCACTCTTTGTGGTGTGCTCTAAAACGAAAAAGGGCGAATAAAAAGTTGTTGAAAAAATAATGAGGCTCTCATAATTAAGTACCTAAATACGTTAAGTTATTAATTTTGCCTTTTTGGTGTTACAGAAAAGGTTTAAAGCTTTTCTAGAGAATATTAAACCTTTTCTAGAGAATATCCTACTTCTGTTACCAAGTCCGTATTGGGGCTTGAACCACCAACCTCTTGGGTTGAAATGACAGCACCAATTCTCTGCTGCTGAGGTAGTAAAGCACTATGAGCCAAAGTGCCCTGTTGGTTGGAAGGATCTTGAGCAGGTCCCTACAAGAGCTTAAGCCTCTAGACCGTTGATGTCAGTCCAGGAGGAGAGCTCTAGCATGGCCTTCTCTGCTGCTAGTCGGGTTGTGTAAGCGAGAAACGCACAGGTGCCTCCTCTGTGGGGGAAGATTCTGATAGATTCGATTTCTCCATAGGGGCAGTGATATGTTGTGTTGTTACACGTTTTTGTACATTGTTTTCATTTCGTTTTTATTCGTTAGTCTTGTTTTTGTCTGTCTTTGTGTCTTTTTGGTTGTGTTTTGAGTTTGTACAGATTTTAGAGTGCTTTGGAACAAAAGGAGCTGTTTTGGCCAAAAATACACATTTGAGATACATGATCATAAACAACTGTCAAATGTTTCGCCATGAATGGAGGACTTTCTACCGTTGGATCTTCCTAATATTTTGACACAACCTAGCTACAGATGTTAGCTTTCATTTGCAAGTTATTTGAAGACAATCCAACAGTGCATTCAAGAGATACACCCGATTGAGTGAAGACAAGTCATTCTGGCGAGCGGTTGAAGCTGATGGGGAAATGTGGTATATGGATCGATCGATCCAAATTCAGATCGATCGATCCACTTCGACGAGAAAATTTCAAATGATCGATAGAGCCACGGATCGACTAAACTAAACTGGATCGATCGATCCACCTCCCAGGCGGCCAAAAACAGTGTTTTTCACTTTTTTTAGTGTGCAAACAAGTTGTGTAACAACCATATAATACTCTTAAGTGTGGGAGACTTTAAAAAGCCCCTATTATTTTTTTTTTTCCCTTGTTCTTCCCTTGTTCTTCTTTTGGAAGAACAAGTTTAAACTCTTTGTGCAAAATATTATATATTGAAGAAGTTTTCCTTATCTCTATATTTTTGTCTTTGTTCTATGATTATAAATACTTCTATGGATCTTGTTTTTTATTTAAGCATGTGTGAGTAGTCCTTTAGAGCTTTTGGGTTTAGGTAGATTAAGAGTGATTAGATGATTGTTCTTTGATGTTTAAGTTAGATAGTTTATTATCCTTTCTTAATAGATGTTCTTAATGCTAGATTAGCTTTGATCAATGCTAATTTAGATTATTGGAATTTTCATATCCGGAAGGTTTTTGTGAAAATTCTAGAATCAATCTATTGAGTGCTTTGCTAAATCTTGCCAATGGAAGTTGTTCTAGGTTGTTTAGTAGCCATATTAGACTTGGAATTAATGCATGTTTGTCTTGTGATTGCAAAATAGAAATTTGGTGTTGATTACTTGATTTGCATAGGATTAGTTGCATGAAAGTGCACTAGTTTAACTAAGAGTTCTAAGGCTAAGGATCATCATGGTATTGAACATTAACATCATAGATTAGCCAATAGTCACCCTAATCAATTGCCTTAACCCAAGGGCTTGCCTTTGTATTTTACTTTATTTTGCTTTGATTTGTCTTATTTAGTTTGATTTGCTTTGTTAGTCATATTTAGGAAACAAAAACCCTTTTATTTTGCTTAGATTAAGTGAACTTGTGCATTCCTAGTGTGTTGGTTCTTTGCTCCCTGTGGTTCAATAATTTAATTAGGGTACTCCAAAAATGACTACATCAATTTGGCGCCGTTGCCGGGGAGCAATAGCAATTAGCCATTAGGATTTCATTTTTACTTGAGACTAAGTTTTCTTTTATTTTGTTTTATTTATTTTGGTTGCTAACTTTCTTTCAAGTGTTTGTTCTTTCTACAAGGTACAATCACAAGGGAGAAATAAAATGTCTTCCTACATCAATTCTATGTTAAAGCTCATTTTGGAAGCACAATAACAAAGTCTAGCTTGGAACCCTAAAAGCTATCAAAGAGCTTATGAAGCATCATCCTCACGAGAGTATCAACCGGATGTACAACATTCTCAAGAGAACCAATGTGGATATGAAGAGGAATATCAACCTTGTAACATGGAGTATGACTACACATGCTATCAAGGACCTTATGAACCACACACATCAAGAGAGTATCAACCGGATAAAAACAATGCTCAAGACAACCATGGTGGATATGATGAAGAATATCAATCTTCGAACATGGATTATGACTGTGGACCGCTCTACCCTACTCCAATCTCTAATGAAGAAGAGAATTACAACTTATGCATGTTAATTTTGGAAGAGCAAGAGAAGTCTAGGGAGAGTCTTCGAATGTTAAGTACCAAATTTGGTGTTTGGACTCAAGGTTCAGGGATTGTTGAGACAACTCATGTGGAGTTCATCGACACCAACCTTCCACAATGGATAGAAGAAGAAGAGGAAGAATGCATTCCTCCTAGCAAAACCAAGACAAAAGATGTGCTTCCCAATGATATTGAGGAAATTTTTGAGGAGAATGCTCAAATCATGGATGATTTCCAACAAACAACCAAAGAGCCTACAAAAGAATTTGACTTCTTTCGAGGATGCATGGTTGATGAAACGGATACATTGGCGGGTGAACTTTTGGAGGAGATTGCCTTAGAAGACTTACACCAAAGCTCTTTAATGGTTAACCAAGAAGAGTTTGATGTGCTTGCAAGTGTTCTTGAGGTTGAAGAGGTGACTAACAATGAGGATGTTAGCAATGGTAAGACTAGCATCGATGCAAAATGGAGTGAACTCAAAGCTCCAACAGTTGATCTCGAACCTCTCCCTAAACAGCTAAGGTATGAATTTCTTGGAACAATCTCTACTTACCTGCTAATAATCAACCACGAAAAAGTAGGTGTGGTTAGAAACCCATTAGATGATCCTTGTGAAGGTGTTTTGGTTGTTGAATGCATAGTTGACAAGCATCTTGGTATAATCTCCACCAATGAAGTGAGCATTTATGAACCAAGGAATATACTATTTGAGGAGATTAGGATGAAAATGTTTAGGGGATGGTTCTATGATGAATATGATCCTGGTGATCCATTGTTGCCATTGAGGGTTACGTAGAAGAATATCAAGCTTAGTGATGTAAAACAAGCGCGCTTGGGAGGCAATCCCATGGTATCCTTGTATTTGTTGATTTTGTGTGTTTTGTTGGTTTTGTGTGTTTTTAGTTTGATGATTTTGTAGGGGACATTGGCTGGACTCGATCTCACTCTAATATGAACCGAATCCGCTAGATCCACCACTCCTTATAAGCTCCAAGGTACCACTACTTCCCATTGTACATACCATTTAATTTTGTTTGTATTTTGTTTTTCGTTAGTATTTTTCTTGAATTTATTCTCACACCAAAACGGTGTAAAATAAGTTTGGGGGAGAGACTAACCATCTAACGTTGTGTTTTCTTTCGATTTTCTTAACAAATTTTTTAAAAAAATGCATGTAGCTTTGCATATTCATATTTGTTTTAGGATTGAGTCTAGTAGCATCTAGTTTGCATTTGCATATGCGTTAGGGATGATGGAAATTGCCTTGTAGAAGTTCAAGTTTAGGATTAAGATCATTGCCCTCAGTCATAATTAATTGTTGCCTTGGTGAAACCCACATAATTTCTTGAAGCATCTCTATGAATTTGAGCTTAATTTGAATCTAATACTCTCGCTTATGGATTTTAAATGCGTTCTCATGGTAGTCTAATCGACACATTCGGGTTTTCTTATCCATTTTGACAATCTTTGTAAACTCGAATGGCCATTCTCGCCTTGAAAATGGTTCCTTTACCTTTGACCTTAACCCCTTGTTTTAAACCTTTGATTGATTTGTGAGAGAGGCCTTTTGTTGTTAATGTTATAGATTGCAAAATCTTGAGAGTATTGAGAACGACAAAGGATTAACTCTCGTTTTAGCTAGCTTTGGAAATATGTTTTAGACTAGCTATTATGTTGGGTTAAAAGGCTAAGGTGTTTGAATCAAAAATGTGGTTTGGCTTTGGAAATGATAAGAAAAGCCTAATAAACGATATGGAAAAAGGTCCCTAGGGAATGAAGTAAAATAAAAAGCTCTAACTCTCTTAAGTCTTAAGTAAAAAGAAAAAAAAAAAAAAAAAAAAAAATTTAAGAATCGAGATAGAAGAGAGCTATGTGTTGGAGTATAAACTTTCCGTAGATGACTAACAAAAGAAGTGGATTATTGAATGTTTGTGGTTGACGGAAGAAAGAAAAGAGTTCGCAAAAAGGATAGAAACTAAGATCATATATCTTAAAAAGGGTAGAACAATGAGAGATAAGATTTTGTATGCGTAAATTGTTCTCTTTCTTAGATGGATTTTGCGATTGTCTAACATTCTTTTGTTTTCAGTAAAAATCACAAAAGTAAACATTTTTGAAACCACATTAAAAAAGCCTTTACCAAAACCGATTGAGAATGATTTATTTTCCATTTGCGAGACCACGCAAAAAAAAACTTAAATGAATGTTAAAGAGATGTTTTGTGGTTGATTGTAAGAATTCGTTTATCGCAACAATTAACTATCTTTGAGGACAATACGTTTAATCCCATTCTCGATATTTTTGTGGCTATAAATCCCTACCGTTAAACCTCTGTCTGGAATTGTCTCTTAGTTCTTGCTTGAGGACTAGCAAGAGATAAGTTTGGGGGAGTTGATATGTTGTGTTGTTACACGTTTTTGTACATTGTTTTCATTTCGTTTTTATTCGTTAGTCTTGTTTTTGTCTGTCTTTGTGTCTTTTTGGTTGTGTTTTGAGTTTGTACAGATTTTAGAGTGCTTTGGAACAAAAGGAGCTGTTTTGGCCAAAAATACACATTTGAGATACATGATCATAAACAACTGTCAAATGTTTCGCCATGAATGGAGGACTTTCTACCGTTGGATCTTCCTAATATTTTGACACAACTAGCTACAGATGTTAGCTTTCATTTGCAAGTGATTTGAAGACAATCCAACGGTGCATTCAAGAGATACACCCGATTGAGTGAAGACAAGTCATTCTGGCGAGCGGTTGAAGCTGATGGGGAAATATGGTATATGGATCGATCGATCCAAATCCAGATCGATCGATCCACTTTGACGAGAAAATTCCAAATGATCGATAGAGCCACGGATCGACCAAACTAAACTGGATCGATCGATCCACCTCCTAGGCGGCCAAAAACAGTGTTTTTCACCTTTTTTAGTGTGCAAACAAGTTGTGTAACAACCATATAATACTCTTAAGTGTGGGAGACTTTAAAAAGCCCCCATTATTGTTTTCTTTCCCTTGTTCTTCCCTTGTTCTTTTTTTGGAAGAACAAGTTTAAACTCTTTGTGCAAAATATTCTATATAGAAGAAGTTTTCCTTATCTCTATCTTTTTGTCTTTGTTCTATGATTATAAATACTTCTATGGATCTTGTTTTTGATTTAAGCATGTGTGAGTAGTCCTTTAGAGCTTTTGGGTTTAGGTAGATTAAGAGTGATTAGAGGATTGTTCTTGGATGTTTAAGTTAGATAGTTTATTATCCTTTCTCAATAGATGTTCTTAATGCTAGATTAACTTTGATCAATGCTAATTTAGATTATTGGAATTTTCATATCCGGAAGGTTTTTGTGAAATTTCTAGAATCAATCTATTGAGTGCTTTGCTAAATCTTGCCAATGGAAGTTGTTCTAGGTTGTTTAGTAGCCATATTAGACTTGGAATTAATGCATGTTTGTCTTGTGATTGCAAAATGGAAATTTGGTGTTGATTACTTGATTTGCATAGGATTAGTTGCATGGAAGTGCACTAGTTTAACTAAGAGTTCTAAGGCTAAGGATCATCATGGTATTGAACATTAACATCATAGATTAGCCAATAGTCACCCTAATCAATTGCCTTAACCCAAGGGCTTGCCTTTGTATTTTACTTTCTTTTGCTTTGATTTGTCTTATTTAGTTTGATTTGCTTTGTTAGTCATATTTAAGAAACAAAAACCCTTTTATTTTGCTTAGATTAAGTGAACTTGTGCATTCCTAGTGTGCTGGTTCTTTGCTCCATGTGGTTCGATAATTTAATTGGGGTACTCCAAAAAAGACTACATCAGGCAGAAATGGTCTCGGATGTCCTGCTCGAGCACACTCGAGTTAAGTCTACGGATGTAAAGCGTTTTAACACTTTGATCCTCTAGTGGTTTCAAAGGGCCCATGTTACCAGCTCTTGCAATCAACTCGACTACAGATGAGTTTTCTAAACTGTGGAATGCGTAAAAAAGAAGATGATAAGAAATTCATACATCACACAAAAGCGTTTCAACAAAGACACTCAACCAATAGAGAATATATAGCCTACCCAGAACGACCATGAAAATTTGGGAGTTTGGGCATCTCATGCCGGTATGGACACATGGCACCTCTTGTACACTGGCGACCAGTTTCGTAGAAAGGACAAACTGGTACGTAGGCTAGTCTATCTCTTTTATTCTTAACTTGGGCCATAGAAATCCAAAATTTAAGAAAAACAAATCAATATCACCAGACGACGTAGATAGAAGCAATCAGAAGCGGCAATGACTTTGAACCCATTATAACTAGACGAATTTGGTAGCTAACTAATTCCTAAACATAAGAAGATTTACTCCAATATACGTACGTACAGAAAACATCAACGAGAATAACCTATCAGAATCAGCACCGATATAGTGACTTTGAAGATAACTAGACGAATTTGACGAAATCGGATCCAAAAGCCAAAGATCTGACGAATTTGATAAAGTAGCTAAATCCTAAACCTATAATAGCATCCACATTAGTATCTTTTAATTTAATTATATTTTAATTAAAGACCTAGATTTGAGCCTTCGATTAGTGATACTAATGAGAGTGTCTTTAAAATTAAAAGTAATTATTTATTTAAAATATGTTTTTAATTTAAATTTATAATATAACAGCAATATTTTAGAATATTGTATAAAAAACATAAATATTTTATTGTTTTAGAATGCTTTATAAAAGACATAAATATATTAGATTATTCATAATTTTAAACATATATTACAATGCGTAAAAAAAAAACAAATACAAACTTAAAATTGAAAATAATAAACGGAAAACAAATACGTCGAATGATAGATTCATATAAAAGCATTATCAAGAACATAATTATACCGGGTCTAATATTCAGTTGGGCCAAATTTTTGCCATATATGTTCAATCAAATCAGTTTTCAATTGTTGATGTATTATTGTATCACGAAGTCGATTTCGAACGCCCATCATATTACCGAGATTGGTAGGCATATCTGTAGAATACGTTAAATCCACATGCGAAGTTCCGCTTTCTTCTCCTTGATAGAATTCTGATACATTGTATAGAATGTATCCATCTCGTTCGTCTTCTACTATCATATTGTGCAGTATAATACATGCTCTAATTATCTTTCCTATTTTTGTCTTATCCCAACTAAGAGCGGGATTTTTGACAATCGCAAATCGAGCTTGCAAGACTCCAAAAGCACGTTCAACATCTTTTCGGGCAGATTCTTGACATTGAGCAAATAATGATGCTTTCGGACCTTGTGGAATTGAGATAGATTGGATGAAAGTTATCCATTTTTGATATATACCATTAGTGAGATAGTAAGCCATATTGTATTGTCGTCCATTGACAAAATAATCCACTCTTGGAGCTCGACCTTCTAATATATCATCAAAAACTGGTGAGCGGTCAAGAACATTGATATCGTTTAAGGTGCCTGGGGGTCCGAAAAATGCGTGCCAAATCCAGAGATCTTGTGAAGCCACAGCCTCTAAAATGATCGGAGGTTTTCCTGATCCATGTGAATACTGCCCTTTCCATGCTGTTGGACAATTCTTCCACTTCCAGTGCATACAATCAATGCTTCCTATCATCCCGGGAAATCCGCGTGCTTCTCCTTGATTGAGTAATCGTTGGAGATCCTCTGGTGTAAGTCTTCTTAGGTAGGTATCCTGAAACAAGTAAATAATTTATTCCACAAAATTTTCCAAGCATAAAATTGCGGTGCTTTCACCGAGGCGGAGATATTCATCCACCGCATCAGTTGCACAACCATATGCCAGCATACGAATGGATTCTGTACACTTTTGTAGTTCAGACAAACCCAACCTTCCCGTAGCATCTTGTTTTCTCAAAAGTATAGTACTTCATTGAATAGTGCATCAACAATACGAATGAACAATGGCTTGTTCATTCTGAAACGATGTCAGAACATAGTTTGAGAGTAAGTAAGATTTTCACTGAAATAATCATTCCATAAATGAGTGTGCCCTTCCTCGCGTCGTCTTTCAACAAAAGCTCGTTTACGCCTTTAGGTAGTTGCTTCTTGATGATGGTCATAATTATCTATGCTTTCTTGAAATATACTCTGAAATTGTTCATCAAAAGCTTGATCCTATTCTTGATCTAAATTTGAAGATGACATTTTTGTGTGAATTTTATTTTGGTAAATGATAATACAAAAGAGAAAGAAATATTTAAGAAGAAAGATAGTTAAAAAAGAGACTTGGAATTGATAATAAAAAATAAAATAAAAAAAGTCTACAGCAATATATGAAAGAAGAAGCAAACGTCGAACACACTATCATCTTGAAGAAGAAAACACTTTCTTCTTATATACATATGAGTAGCACAAGTGGGGAAATAAATATCTTCTGAAAATATCGAAGACATGTGATGAAAAATTTCTTTATGCATGTGATGTCACGAGACATGTCAGTTTAGTCGTCCACCTCTTCTTACACGGGACATTGCTTTAGGCATGTGATGAAACATTCCTTTAGGCATGTGATGAAACAATGCTTTATGAATTTGTTGTTTGGCTTAAACCTGCACAATGACCAAAAGACCAATTGATCACGGGCTGCACAATGACCATATCCCAAAGGAACCAAATTCAGAAAAACTAACAGATAGCAATCAATAGAAACAAGATAGCTTGGGAGATATTACCATCAAAGTGGTAAAAGAGAATGACCAATTGATCATGTGTCATCTGCATCTTGCTCATCAAGTCCTAAGAAAACCAGCAGAAAGCTATCACTACAAGCATAAGTCAACTTCTTTAACCAAATTCGAAACAAATACCTGCTGCAGCTCCATGCTTTCTTTAACCAAATTCGAAACAGATAACCAAAGTCAACAAAGGAACCACGAAAACTGACCTTGCTCATGCTTAAAATGCAGCTTCATGCTCCAGCTCCAAGTTTTATAAACAATTCTCCAAGACATGCAAGAATTACACGAGAAACCAACACTTAATCAAATCACTGGCATGTGTACACATTAGAAGAGATATTAAAAACAAAGCGATTCAGATATAAAACAAAACATACATAATTAAAACATAATAAAATTTCAGATATTAAAACAAAGCATACATAATTAAAAAGCAAAGAAGAAAGCATAAACAAAGTCAAAGCTGAAGGATACATCAAGTAAATATTATCCTAATATTTCAGCAATTAGCTTGTTTTTTAGGCTGAGTTCATCCTCAGAAAGCTCTGTTTTCGCTATGAGACTCTCTAGAAGTCTCTGCCTCGATAGTCTTTCTCTCCAAGCTATGTCTTTCTCCTTGATCTCCCACATCCTCTCAAACTGTAATAGGGAACTACCTTCACTTTCTGATCTAGAGACACACTTTTTCGATTTGCGTTTGGCAGCCTTAACACCTGGAGGGCGAGGACATGCTTCATCCATGTGAGGAGATGATGTATTTAAACTTGAGGAGTATGCACCACCCTCATCTAGCTTAGTTCTTTTGGAGCTTTCTGTACTTTTAGAGGAACTACACCATTTCTGATCATGCATAAGCTTCCTCCACGCATGCTCTAGGACGAACTTCACTTTCTAATCGTTGAAGTACAACTCGTAAGCCATTTGGAGAACATCATCGTCTGATTGGCCACTGCTTTTCCGAGTCGAGGCTTCGCTGTAGCATCCCACAAATTTGTTGACACTCTCATTGATTTTTTTCCATCTCTGCTTACATTGATTGGTCCCTCTATTTGGTTTACCCCCTACTGCATCACTTGCTGCATAATAGGATGCAATTATATCCCAAAAGGCACCAGCTTTTTGCTCATTCCCCACAATTGGATATTTGCTGCTGTTTAACCAAGCGCTGATCAGCACAACATCTTCAGGGGCAGTCCATCTGCGTCTAGCTTCTCTTGAGTTCCTAGCTAGGTTTTGTGCATCACTACATTGGGTAATATACTGAGGGATTTGGGTAGGAGGTGAAAACGAAAGAAGTGTTTCCTGGTTATTACTCTCTTGTTGGCTACTCAAGAGGTCCATGAAGTTTTGAGAAAAACTATATGGATTGGTAGAACCCATAACCTAAAAATAGAGGGATATTAATATGGTTTAGACTGGTAGAGGAGATATGGAGTTAGCTTAAATAGGAAAAAAATAGAGGGATATTGATTCTTAGTCAAAGAGATATTCTAGTATCTCTTTGACAAAAGAAAAGTCCCATCACTGAGATACTTTATCAGCTTCCATGACAGTTAACATAAATCAGTTCCAGTTAGCATAAATCAGTTCCAGTTAGCATATATCAGTTACAGTTTTGTCGCTTCAGTTTGTTGTTGCTGAGCACTTGGTTTCACATGAAGTACACCACAATTCAACACAGCAAACTAGACTTACTAGACTTGCTAGATGCACATTAACCACCACAATTCAATACAGTATAAAAGTCTAGAACTAGCAATTCAATCAAATATTCGCCTACAATAATACAAGAAATTAACATCTTATAAAATTCTCTGTTGCTTGCATGCATAACATTTCTAATTATTAAACAAAACTTACCAATTCAGCTTCTGAATGGCCTTTATAAGAGGGGCTTGGCATTCGAGTCACATCAGATCGACTTCTTGGCAGAGAGGATCCTGCCAAAAAACTACCTCGTGTCAATAACACACATGTGAATACAAGCAACTTGTTCTATCTAGTGAACAAGCAAGTCACTAGAGGGAACTAGTCAATACCATCACGATGTGGTTTATCTGCACGCAACTTGTTCCCAGTAACAGCTGTTCCTAGATCAAATAGATTGACCATCTTCCTCAAGGATCCTCAAGCATAACCTGCAGTTTCATAGTTATTAGTTAGCCCATCATAAACAAACGGCACTTGGGAAGAATGCAAGATTGACTTAAGCAGGTCATCCTCTCAGGTTTTGGTTAATCACTTCATATGTATATAAACAAACACAAAAAATCGAATGGATCAAGATAAATTAGAGTGAAACATTGATCAATCACGACGAAGCTATATCATAAACTTCAAATCTAACAACATCCACCATTAGAATCGAGCTCAATACACAACAAATATGTGAACGATCGTTGATAAATTAGGATAAACATGGATAAATTCGGATAAACATGGATAAATTTGTATCAGTATCTAATCATATAAAGCTCAACATCATCACACACACAAACCATGAGCGATCGATTGAAAAATTCGGATTCAGATCAAAGTTACAGTTACAAACCAAATCGTTATGTCGTGAATCAGATAAACGAAAAAAAGAATCAATAAAGAACAAAGATTGATTACCGATAACTCCGATGATGAAACGAACTTGTTTATGTGAAATCGCTGTAAAGAGAAAGAGAGAAAGAGAGAGAGAGAGAGAGAGAGAGAGAGAGAGAGAGAGAAAGAGAGAGAGAGAGAGAGAGAGGAGAGAGAGAGAGAGAGAGAGAAAGAGAGAGAGAAAGAGAGAGAGAGAGAGAGAGAGATTGATGAAGAGCTTAATGAAGAAGATGAAATGTAGAAAGCTTCTCCACCATTAATCGAGTTACGAAGGTACTCAATTAGACGCACAGATCCGTAAACGGATCTGAAGAAAACCCTACTACGAATTGTGCCTCTCTCTTTCTGTCGATTGCGATTTCGTCGAGGATGGGTTGAGAAAAATAAAAAAATTTCTCAACCAAAAAAAATAAAAATGTGACTTACACAACACCAATCTCCAGCTGCCACGTAAGGTGTCTTAAACAAAGAAAATGTCTTCTGAGAGACACCGGTTCTCTCCTGTTTAACCCCTCTTTTAAAATTTTTATTATATAAAATGCTAACCATCCCCTCATTTATGTGCAATGGGGATGGTCTAAGAGCATCCACATTAGTGATACTAATGTGGGTGTCTTTAAAATTAAGTAATATTAAATTTAATTATATTTTAATTAAAGACCCACTATAAGATTTGAGCCTTCCATTAGTGTTACTAATGAGAGTGTCTTTAAAATTAAAAAATAATTATTTATTTAAAATGTGTTTTTAATTTAAATTTATAATATAACATAAATATTCTTAGAATATTGTATAAAAGACATAAATATTTTATTGTTTTAGAATGCTTTATAAAAGACATAAATATATTACATTATTCATAATTTTAAGCATATATTACAATACGTAAAAAAAACACAAATACAAACTTAAAATTGAAAATAATAAACGGAAAACAAATACGTCGAATGATAGATTCATATAAAAGCATTATCAAAAACATAATTATATCGGGTCTAATATTCAGTTGGGCCAAATTTTTGCCATATATGTTCAACCAAATCAGCTTTCAATTGTTGATGTATTGTTGTATCACGAAGTCGATTTCGAACGCCGATCATATTGCCGAGATTGGTAGGCATATCTGTAGAACACGATAAATCGACATGTGAAGTCCCGCTTCCTTCTCCTTTATAGAATTCTGATACATTGTATAGACTTTATCCATCTCGTTCGTCTTCTACTATCATATTGTGTAATATGATACATGCTCTCATTATCTTCCCTATTTTTGTATTATCCCAACTAAGAACGGGATTTTTAACAATCGCAAATCGAGCTTAATACCCCAAAAGCCCGCTCGACATCTTTTCAGGCAGCTTCTTGACATTGAGCAAATAATGATACTTTCGGACCTTGTGGAATTGGAATTGATTGGATGAAAGTTGCTCATTTCGGATATATACCATCAGTGAGATAGTAAGCCATATTGTATTGCTGTCCATTAACTAAGTAATCCACTCTCGGAGCTCGGCCTTCTAATATGTTGATATGCATGTATTTCAACACACTTAGTCCCTTATCCATGATGTTTTATATGTATATATTCGTGGTTTAATAAACCTTTTTGTGCTATTTTATGCCGTTTTGAGTTTTATAGTGTTATAGGAATCTTTGATTATGTGTTGCACATTCTACTGTGTTTTGTATTCATATGTCAGGATTTCGAAGATATCCGAGAGACGCGAAGAAGGACGGATAACAAGGAGCCCAAGCAGATGCTGCACACAAAGCCACGATCGGTTTGCAACCGATCGAGGAAGTCGCTCCCGTATCACAACGCACGATCGGTTTGCAACCGATCGAGGAAGTCGCTCGACAATTAAGTGATTTCACAAACAAAACTGCGCTATCGGTTTGCAACCGATCGAGCAAGTCGCTGCCGACAAAATTTGGCTGATTCTTCTTCCTTTTTCAGTGCTCTCTCTTTCCACTATAAATACTCTAAGTTGTTGTAAAGAAAGGATAAGCTTTATCATTAGAAAACAAAAATACTCTGTCTCCTGTTCTTGTTGCAACCTTTGTAATTCTTCATCTAAGTTCTATGTTATTTACTTTTTGTTAAATCTTTTTATAGATCCTTAACTATGTCTTCCATATCTATCTTTTCTACGGTTTACTTTTGTGATTTAAGCATGTCTAAGTAGTCTTCTAGAGTTCTTGGGTCTTTGTAGATTAGGATGAACTAGAGATTGACTTATGGAGTTTAGGACTAGATTTCATAGAATCTTTGCTTATTGGTTGTTTATAAGGCTAAATCAACACACGCCATGTTGATTTAGAACTTAGCAATTTCACACCCAGAAGGTGTTTGATGAAATTCCCGAACCAAAATCTTTAAGTGCTTTTCATTCCTTACCGTCGGAAGAATGTTGCCTAGGGTGAATTGTGGTTAGATAGACTTGTATAAATGCTTACTGATCATTTTAATTGCGAACGGAAGTTGATGATGATTGGTGATTAGTAAAAGGTCTAATAGCATGGAAATGCGTTAGTCTTTCTTAGTGTTTTATGGCCTAAGGATCACACTTGTTAGAAGATAGTTTAAGCTCCTTAACCCATCCTTTAAGTTATTCCTATTCGATTACTTTGACCCATGAATTCGCTTTTTATAATTAGTTTTAACTCGTTTATCATTTCCCAATATTGCTCTGTCTCGTTTTAACTGTTTTGAATCATATCTCCAGTATTATCTTATGAACCAAACATCAAATCTATTTCGCTTAGATTAAGTAAATGTGTGCATTCATGGTGTGTTAGTTCATTGCTCCCTGTGGTTCGATAAATTAATTGGGGTACTCGAAACTAGACTACATCATATATCATCAAAAACTGGTGAGCGGTCAAGAACATTGATATCGTTTAATGTATCTGGAGGTCCAAAAAATGCGTACCAAATCTAGAGGTCTTGTGAAGGTACAGCCTCTAAAACGATTGTCGGGTTTTCAGATCCGCGTGAACACTGCCCTTTCCAAGCAGTAGGACAATTACAAATGAAATTCAGGAAGCGAGGAATCAATCTCACTCTATAGCGTTTGCAATGATGATCGCTATTATCCATTCTCTTCTCCTCGGACTTGTCCCCTTTCCTTTCTAGAGATTTTACTCAGATATCAATCAGTCTCGGAGGCCAATGGTTAATGAATGTGACGCTTCTTTATTAATTATAGATAGATACTAGGGCAAAGTCGATTTGGATTTTTGTCCTCCTTATAAATTTTTCTCAATAATTTTTTTAAAAGAACAATATTACAAAACAGACCGCTTCAATCATATATCTTAAAGCAGACCACAACCAAATCACTCTTTTGAGTCAATCGAACAAAATTTCTCCTCTTTTTCCTTTTTCTCTGTCTCGCCGATTAAAAAAGCAAAAAAAACTATAATTTTAATTCTGGCTTTTGTTCCGTTCGATCGCCGCGGTTTCTCCCAGTGTTATATAGGTTTGATTTCGTTGTCTCCACTGAATTCCGTGAGAGGCTTGAAGAAGTCTGTTGTTGAATTGGTCTCTCTCTTTTTAAAAAAAAAAAAAAAATTTGTCTAGGGTTTTTCTGTTGGACAATGCAGAAGCTTGACTTAGTTAGGGAGAATCTATACCTAGGCGATATATGCGCCGCTGCTGATATTCTCAAGAATGGTAGCTCTGAGATTTCAGACCTTCTTACAGTTTTTCACTGCCCTTCCATATCTGTCTTCGAGGAATGGCGCAACGTGAAACTAGGCTCAAAAGAAATCAAGCAAGTGTATGTTGGTCATGATGATCAAGACTCGTTTACAAGGCAGAGAGTTTGCGAGAGAGAGCACGTTGCCATCAGACAATCTTCTGTATTCGCTTGAGCATACTGGGAAAGATCTCAAGTTTACAAGAATGGTTGTGTTTGCTTACGATCAAGAATGGGAGAATCTGCTTGATTTTTTCGATCTTTACTTGGATTTTATCGATGCTGGACGCAAAGAGAAAGGCGTTTTAGTTCATTGCTTTGCTGGACAATCTCGGAGGTGAGGTTTTTCTAATCTTTTATTGTGTTCTTTATGTTAATGACGTTTGTTTAACACTTGTGTGTTCCATGGAGATGAAACAATCGGGCCCTATGTAGAGGCTGTCTCTTGACTATAAGTACTATCATATTATGATTTTATTGTGACTAAGAATGACATTTGTCATGTCTCTGATGATTCCCTTAAACTGGTACGTATTGTTTTGTTTTTACAGAAGCTTTAGCATCATTGAGACAACGCGCTCAAGCTAGTCCCAATCCTGGCTTCTTAAAACAGGTGAAGACTAGACAGCTTTTATGATATATAGTTTTAGTTTACAGCTCTGCGAATAATTAATGTGTATGTTCATAATATTCATTAATGTTTTCACGTCTTGCAGTTAGATATTTTTGAGAGGATGAACTTCAAAGTCGACCGTTCCAGCCCTATTTACAAGCACTTCCGTCTAAAAGCTTTAGGTTTTTATTTCTTTCACCATAATAAGTGTTTATTTATGCATTCACATTTAGTTATGGATCTGATAAAATGGGATTGTGTCGTTTTGCTATACCAGGTAACTTATATAGCAAGGATAAGAAATTTGACAGATTCAAGTTGAGAGCTGATCCGGAAACGTCGAATGAGAGTAGCGGTAGTACATACCACTGCAAGAAATGCAAGCGAATTTTGTTGTTTCAGGAGCAAGTCATAAATCATACTCCAGGTGAGGCTGATTCAGAATTTGACGACATGTTTAAAAACATGATAGGGGAGGTTCACAACGAGAAACCCGGTGATCAGAACCAAGGTACTTCTATATTCGTAGAGCGTCTCAATTGGATGAACGAAGGTACTATATAAACTCTTAATGTATACACGGATTATGGATATGTGTTGGTTTCTTGATTGGTCATAATCTCTCTTGCTATGTCAGCTGTGGAAGATGATATGTCGGAAGGGAAGTTATTGTGTCCAAAATGTAAAGCTAAGGTTGGAAGCTTTGACTGGTCGGGAAGTTATTGTAGCTGTGGAAGCAAGATTGTTCCGGCGTTTCAACTTCAGATGAGTCGCGTCGATGTTATCACTGTGAAGGATGACGTGACGAAGAACTGAAGAAGAAGAAGAAGAAGAAGCATGAGAAGAAAAGAGTCTAGGCTTTGATCTTTTAGTGAAGAAAGAGAGCTACTTCATTTTTGTGCAGCTTCAGCAACGAATCATATCTATTCAGTATGAAACAAACGATGATGATTATAAATTTAATATGAAACATAATTGTATTTCCTCTCTTAAACATTTTAAGGCTAAAACGGTGTTAGTTTGAGTTGATGGTACTTTTTGTCCTCATTTGTTGGGCTTTTGAAGCCCAGTGTCAATCAAAGTGATTCGACGATTGATCGAACGACACGTGGACGGTCGATCTTTGCCCGCTTCGCATTTTCCTCAATGACGAAGAAAAAGCAGAGAGCTAAACTTGAAGCTGAAGAAGGAAGAAGAAGAGTGGTATTCTCCGTAATTAAAGACGAATTCTTTGTCTGATTAATCGAAAGCGCAAAGGAAGCAATGAGTGACGCGTTCTGTTCAGACTGTAAGAGGCACACGGAGGTTGTGTTCGATCACTCTGCCGGAGACACGGTATGCTCTGAGTGTGGACTTGTGCTTGAGTCTCACTCCATCGATGAGACCTCTGAGTGGAGAACTTTCGCTAATGAGTCCGGTGATAATGATCCTGTCCGTGTCGGTGGACCAACTAATCCTCTTCTCGCTGATGGTGGTCTCACCACTGTCATTTCTAAGCCTAATGGCTCCTCCGGCGACTTTCTGTCCTCTTCTCTTGGTCGTTGGCAGAATCGTGGATCTAACCCTGATCGTGGACTCATTGTTGCTTTCAAGACCATCGCCACCATGGCTGATAGGTATTGGTTGTTCTAAGCCCTTTTCTTAGAAGGTTTTTGAATCTGGATTGGGGGGTTTTGCTCTCTGGAAAGCTCCAATTCGAAGAGATTGCAGCAAAATTCTGTAATTTGAGCTGACATTGTTGCCTCAAAGTTCCAAACTTTTGTTTTGTAATCGAGAAATGTGAGAATTAGGTTTCAATTTTCCCTTCCTGTGAAATCCTGTTAGTGGTGAGCTTATGCAGACTCAAAATTTTCACTATCTGGAAAAAATCAAAGCTTGGATCTTTTCTCTTAAAATGCTATCTTTCTCATGGATTGAAACAACTCTCGTCATAGGCCATTACTAATTTGATGATCATTGTCTAGATATGTCTCTTGATTGGCTATTGATTGCTTGACATAGGCCATTACTAATTTGATGAACATTGTGTTCCAGGTTGGGCCTTGTTGCGACCATCAAGGTATTTGTTGTTTTGCTTACCAATCTTATCTTTGACATACTTATACCGGACCTTCATCTTCTTCCATTTCATCGGTACACATCAATACTCAGGGTTTTCATAGTATTTGCTCTGGCTGCAGCAAATGAATTCTTTTGTTGAAGTTGCAGATGTTTTCATAGAATCAATCTCTTGCCTGATTAAATGCCTGTGCTTGATCCTTGCTTTTTCGTATTGTTAGTATAAATTGTGTCATGTCTTTTGCTATTCTTTTGAAGGATCGAGCAAACGAGATATATAAAAGAGTGGAGGATCAGAAGTCGAGTAGAGGAAGAAATCAGGATGCCCTTTTGGCTGCATGTCTGTATATTGCTTGTCGGCAAGAGGACAAGCCACGAACTGTGAAGGGTACACATACAGCTATAAGAATCTTCTTAAGCATCCATCATTCCCTTCTTCAATGGCATCGTGCCTCTAATACTCTCGATTTGGTATAGAAATATGTTCTGTTGCCAATGGAGCCACAAAGAAAGAGATTGGTCGTGCAAAAGAGTACATAGTCAAACAGTTGGGTTTGGAAACAGGAAAGTCAGTAGAAATGGGGACTATACATGCCGGTGACTTTATGGCGAGTTTTTCAATTCACACATCCTTATTTGTCATTCTTCATTTTATTGTTTCTCCGTAATCAAGTGATATTGATTCTAACTGTTCAGAGACGGTTTTGCTCCAATCTTGGCATGAGCAACCAAACCGTGAAAGCAGCTCAAGAATCTGTGCATAAGTCAGAGGAGTTTGATATTAGGTAAACAGATCATAACCATGTCTCCTTGAACCCTATTGTTCTTAATTTCTGAATGGTTGATGCATTACAATCGGTGTTAACTTCTACAGGAGGAGTCCCATATCAATCGCAGCAGCAGTTATCTACATAATAACACAGCTTTCCGATGACAAGAAACTGCTTCGAGGTCAGTTTCATGCGCATTCTGTTTCACAAAACAAGAAAATACTCTTTCTAACTGTGAAATTGAGCCTGCAGATATATCACTAGCAACCGGAGTTGCAGAAGGCACAATAAGGAACTCATACAAGGATCTGTATCCTCACCTTCATAAGATCATACCTGCTTGGTACGCCAAAGAGGAAGATCTCAAGAATCTCCAAAGCCCTTAAGTCTCTTTTTCTACTTATTCATGTCTTTGTATGAAACATTTTACCACTCATTTAATATGTACTTCGAATTTCATTTGAAATAATATGATTTTGTTAAAGAACAAGCAAGATTTTAACAAAAATTCATGTAGCATTATTATCAGTATTGTTAACTAGTCGTCCAACGGATCTCAATGTGAATAATGCCGTTTCTGGAATTGATAAGATGGTATTTTTGGTTGATCCTTCCATTGTCAACAACATCGTCCAGATTTATGTCTACATGTCCTAGTTCCTCCTACATAGTGATCAAGCAAAGATATGAGTTAAGATGGGTCTGTCTGTTCAAAAAACTAGGTTACAGCCAACCCAAATGTTGAACCGCGTTTTTATCAGGCTCGGGTCAAGGCGTGAGATCTTTACCTTGGATCGAAAGTGAAAGCCGGTTCCTTTACTCATGACCTCAACGCGTATGCTCTCTTTCACTGGAGGCTCCTCTAGTGTAAACTGGAATTCCTCGTTCCATCGAGGATCTCGTGTTTTCTTCAGCATCTGATGAAGAAAAGGTAGCCATTAAAACTCAGATGACATGATGCATTTGAGCTTAGTCTCATCATGACCCAAATAGTTCTTAAGTAGCTTGTAAGCAAAATGCAGGTTTAGAATGTACCTTTGTTTTCTTCTCTTCTCCTCTGAAGAGAACAACAGCATAAGGGTTCGAGTGTTTCTTCTTGCCCTCGACATCTTTGGCAGATTGGACTGCAACCGAGAGTAGACCGGCTTGGCTGAGAAAATCGTCGTCCTCTGATGATTTCTCGTCTCTGCTTTCTTTTCTCTGGTATTCATCCTGATTTTCGTTTCTACTCTTAAGGCTTTCTTCTCTGAATGGCACATATCTGAGATCTAACTCTAATCTTCCTCTTTTCTTCTTGTCCCCAGAATCCATAACAACATTTGAGTTCTTGATCAGATCAAGATTAAACGCCTTCTTCTCACCCGCGTTAATCTTTTGCAAGGGGATCATCTGCATTCCCAATCTGTCGTGCCCACCAACCTATAGGGATACAGAGAGTAGCTTTAGTAAGAATGGCACAAAATGTTGAACTAGAGAAGAAACTGGATCATGAAATGCACATGGAGGAATGAAATGAGATGCATAGACCTTGTCCCAGTCAAAGACTTCTAGTTGAAGGACTTGTGATTTCGGGTCCTTCACGATGAGCTTGAAGTGTTCGTTCCATTCTGGATTTAAGTTCCTCTTCTTTATGGTGGTTTTCTTCGCTGGAAGCTTTTCTCTAGTCAAGCTAAGCTTGACATAAGGGTCGGATGTTCCCAACAAATCCTTCTTGAGGAGATTACGAGCTCGAATAATGTTTACATGTAGTAATCCAACAGGCTTCTTTACAGACGCTCTACATCAGAAGTAAACTTATACATCAGAGGAAAGAAACAGAAAGATCTAATGATATCTAGTTACATTGTTCAAAAAGTTGATCAACACTTACGTTGAAGCATCAAGAATAGGTATCTCAAGCACTTGTGGCCAATGGTACATGCTTGAAACTTGCCTTTTAATAGTTTCCTGCAAAATCATGAGATAAAGATAAGTTCTCTGAAAAGATACCGATGAAGGAGCATCTCATTTGACTGGATAAACAACATAATCTAACTCCTACCGATAGGAGGATCATCAATGCAGCACCTGAACATATCTGTAGAGACCCGGTATGGACATGACATCTCCACCAAGCACTTTCAATCCAAAATCAACATGTGGCTGCAAAGAGAATCATGCTGATCAATTTCCCACCGCAATGATTGGTAAAGCAAGTAACTTTCAAATCTATTATGAGTCACTTTTATGTGAAATGTAGCTACCTTTTCCATTAACGAAACTACAACCATTCCGAAACAAGGAAAGGTCGGCAGAAGAGGCTTCAGCGCTACACGCATTGTAGCAAAAAATTGGAGATCTACGAGCTGCAAATGCCAAGATGCTAAAACTTCGTGTTTATGGAATTAAGAGTGGTAAAGTTTTGCATGGCTTGTGTTCCATTCTTTGAAAGATTCACTCTTACTGACCTGAACTCTAATTCGTAAAGACAGGACCTTTAGCACCAAAACAATGTTGGGATTGCCTGCCCACTTTATTGATGGTTCAAACAGAAGCTCCTTCTCGTTGGTCTCATAGAACTTAACACCTGCAGGAGATTAGGCACAATGCCTTTCACTATTAGCAAATCGAACACAACGGTAAGAGGGTGACAAAACTAAATGGGACAAGGATTTGCCGTGAACTGTCGGTGGAAGCGGTCCAAGACTCAGTTTTTCGAAGTCAATGGATTCTATACAGAACGTCCCAATATAATCTGCAAATATAGGTTGTGCAGAAGTCCGGATGATCTCGCAAATAGCCTATACAAGAAAAGAAAACTAAAAATTTAAGTACAGGAGCCAAATTTGATGTAAAGCTAATCAGAACAAGAACTAGAAAGAACCTTATCAAGGTAGGGCCACATGTATGAGAGAAATCTGTTAAACCAGTCCACCTAGATGTAAACAATATACAGAACCATCAGTCAAGTAAGTAATCGAGCTTAGAGTCCAACAACATAATCCTTATAAAATGTGAGCGAGTTACTCTTTCGTAGTCTGGATTCTTCATCCATAATGGAATGTCTGGTAAAAGATCAAGAAGGACACTGATGCTAGTCTCAACTAGTGGCCTCGCAGGTGGATACTGCAATGTGTTAAAACAGTGAACCATTAAATCCTCAGATTCATAAATTTAAGTAGATAATCACTAGTCAGCAATCAAATGAACAGTAAACCAAAGGCTCAAAATTGATGGTAGCTAGATGAAAAGTAACATGCTTTAATACAAAAATAGGCTCTCATATTCACCACCTTCAAACACATGGCGGTATTTCGTCAAATTAACAATCAACCACTGAGATCGGCCCGAATCTTTAAGCTTACCCAGATGATGAAAGAAACAGAACAAGCCCCCAAACATGACGATGAACAGTTCAAAACGAAAGATGCGACGAGTGTATTCGATTAATGTATTAAAAGATCCAAGTTTTTTACCTCTTGGTGTGTAGGCTGAGAATAAACCAAGACGAAGAAACCAATGATGAGTCCAATAGGGATTCCGATTGCGAAACCAAGGATCCCCAACACACTGGTGAGAAAACCCATTTTTTTTATTTTTGTCTTCTCTCGATCTTGAAGAAAACAAATTAAATAATGACAAAGTCAGTATTATGTAAAATGGCAACGAAGGAGAAGGAATCGGGTCCAAAACGGTAACGAAGAAGAGAGCCTTCTGTTTCAAACCGCCAAAATATTTTTCCGATTTGTAATTATTTTTAAGTAATATATTTTCTTTTCTTTCGTACTTTGTAGAGAGAGAGAGGATCAAAAAACATCACGAGATGTCACATTTACGTAGCCGACGTGAAAATATTTTTTATCATCGTTTCTTTTCTTGTGTGTGTGTAATCGCCTGTGCTTTTGTTTTGTTGGTTGGCCTACTAATCAACTTGGATTTTTTAGCTTTCTTGGAAATAAAAGAAGATCATGATATTTAATTACTTTATGGTCCCAACAACAATTTGTTGGACTACTATTGGAACTACAATGTAGATACACGAATTGATTGGGTGAGCTATAATAATACCTTTCAAAGTTTTGATATAGTTTCAATTAATATCATATAATATATTTATAAAGTTTACATAATTAAATAGTACTAATAAATTTTCAAAAAGTAATGTGAGATACATTTTGGGATAACATCTTTGTACTATTATTATATAAAATAACGTCTCTTTTAATACACAATTACACATAATAGGTAATTCCGTAATTGGTTAAATTGTAGATTTTAACTTTATTTTTAAGGTGATATTTTTATTATAATCTACTTAAAGAAAATACCATTTATTGTCACTTTTTTTGGTGTGTTAGTTCTTTTAAAAACTGAAAGATCTTTCTCATACCCTGTAAGCATTTTGTGAACTTTTCAGTCGCCAATGAAAATATTTGTGTTTAGTTCTTCATTTTTTAAGATAACCAATGTCGGAATTATATAAAAAAAATGCTTTAGTTTTATAATCAACACCACAAATGTGAACCAAACTCCGACCCGAAAGCCGCTGCCTTTCAATGCTGTTCAGTCATATAGCGTATGTTTATTATATCTGCATGCATTGATTGTAGGACAATGACAAATATTCTTAAATCTTGTTTCTAACAAACATCGTATATATTTCTAAGTATTTTTCAGTGAAGCACACGTTTGGACAAACCAAACATAGGTTAGTGAAAAAAAATGCTCAAAAACCAAAGTCTCTCGTGACGAAGAAGAATACGCAAAACACGAGATACCAAAAACTTATTTTATTGGAATCACGAGACCTCGTTTGACATCACAATCGTTATAAATTTCAATAACAATGTGTTTCCCTTGAACTGATTCATAGGCGATAGGTCATTTTCATTCCACACACGCCAATCGTAATAATTCAAATTTTAACATATAAAATAATAATATTATTGGTCGAACATCTAAATTTTGTCAACAGAACCCTCTATTTGACCAAGAAAATACCATACAAAAGCTCAGGAACCTTATCGCTATACTTGTGGAGTAGATCTAGCAAAGATTAGTCTTTCATATTTTCCATTTGATTAGATTTAAGGCTTACCATTAAAATTTACCATTTAACAAATTGTGGAGTGTCTAGCAAAAACGGGGAACTGTCTAGATTCCCATGAGAACATCTCCATAAAATTTTTCCTATTTGTAATTGCCCACAATTAGATGTTTAGACTCGAATCCGCGTCTAATGTGTGGTGTGCGTAACCACTGGGCTAATGTAACTTATTCGAAATTAAATGCATACCACTTGTATTTAAGGTTCGTGAATCGGTAACTTAAAACTAAAAAAACCCGACCCGACTCGACCCATTTGTCTCATATTTATAACAGACCCCAAAATTCCCAAATCCCTAAAATACTAGAAACCCGACAAAGCTAAGAACCCTAAATCGAGAAACCCATAAAATTCTCTCTTCTTTCCCTTTTTTTGTTTTCTCTTGCAATCTCTGAGGCAATTCGGTGTCATCATCGACGATGTCGATGGATTTCATCCTCGTCGATGTTCCCCTTTACGCCGATCCGAGTTTCGATGACACATCTCTGGATGACGACAATGAAGACCTTGTGGATAGAAACGAATACGAAGTGGAGAGAGATGTAGGTGATGTCGAGGAAGATCTGGCCATTCGTCACAACATTTACCCAGAATCAGACAATGAAGGAGAAACTCAGAACAGGGCAGTCGAGAATTTCATCAGAAGAGGCGATGGGAACTTATATTTGGAGCAGTCATTCAACAATGGGGTAGCGTTCAAGGAGGTTGTTATTGACTATGCGCTGAGAACAGGTACAAACATCACACAGGTAAGGTATGACAAAACCAAGCTCGCTTACTGTTGCATTGGAAGTGAGGATTGTCCATGGTATGTCTACTGCTCAGTTCGAAAGGGCTCTGTCTATTGGAAGATTAGGAAATTAAGGGATGAGCATAGTTGTCAACCTAATGGAGAGTGTGATCTCTTGAAGGTTCCTATTATAGCTAGGATGTTTGTGGATAACATTAGAGAAGAGCCAGAGCATTACATGCCTCAGAGGATTGAAAGAGAGATATTCAAGAGATGGGAACTAACTGTCTCAAGGCTTCAATGTCAAGCGGCAAGGGGAAAAGCTTTGAAATGGATAACGAGTGAGTATGAAGATCAGTTTAGGCGTCTGAGGGATTACGCAAATGAGATTCATGACTCAAACCCTGGTTCCATAGTGGAGGTGTCAACTATAAGATCCCAGGTCCAAAAAAATAAAGAATCTGATGAAAACGAAGAAAACGAAGAGAATGAAGAAGATGTTGAATATGAAGATGTGTTCCATAGATTTTATGTTTGTTTTGATGCTCTGAAAAGATCATGGAAGGAGAATTGCATGCCTATTTTAGGAGTTGATGGGTGTTTCATGAAGTCTAAGATGAAAGGACAGGTTTTGTCAGCTACAGCAGGTTTCACAAAACAAAGGTAATGTCTTATCAATCTATTATATGTTCAATATTGCATTTCAAGTCTTATGGTCCTCACATCTAGTTTTTGTTGTTTTTTTTTAACTATAACAGGACTCTGAAGCTGGTGGAAGTCAGCCAGAGTCTTCGCAGGTGACAACTGCTCCAGAGTTGAGGGATTAGAGGTGCTGTGTTAGGGTTTAGGGCGGGTTTAAGTTGGTTTTTGTACAGAAACTCGTAGTTAATCGGCTAGTTATTGTCGGGTTTCTAGTATTTTAGGGATTTTGGGGTCTGTTATAAATACAAGACAAATGGGTCGAGTCGTGTCGGGTTTTTTAGTTTTAAGTTACTGAATCACGAACCTTAAATATAAGTAGTATGCATTTAATTTCGAATAAGTTACATTAGCCTAGTGGTTACGCGCACCACACACCAGACGCAGACACAATTTTTTTGGGTTTAATTGGTTCTCTAATCGGATCCTAATCGGGTCTCGCATTGGTTAACAACCGGTTAGTAACGAGGCTGAGATGGTTAAACGAGGTTTGGTTAACAATAAACCAATCAGTTGTAGATTATGGGTAATTAGAGTGAAAACTTCTAAATCGTGTGGAATTGAATCGAAATACTTTAATTGTGGGCAATTACAAATAGGCTAAAGTTCTATGGAGATCTGTAAACATCTAATAGTTCTCATGGGGATCTAGACAGTTCCCCAGCAAAGACAATTATGTTTTCTTGACGATGGCTGCAACGATTTTGAACTTCTAGTTCGAACGAGATAAGTGCGTTTGTCATGTGGAAAAAAAGAAAACAAAACACATTATATGAGGAAGAAGTTATAAAAACAAACATGTTTAACCGGTTGAAACTAACTGTGTGCTTCAAGTATTTTTAATATTTGCCAAAAAAAAGCACATTATGCGAGTGAAAAGATATTAATGTTTATTTCTTTGTATGGCTAAAAACGAATATATACTCCTATTAACGTTACTTTAAATTTAATACTCATATAAAAGATGTTCGTAAACAATTCAACTAATTAACCCCATTGCTCTCCCTCTATATACACCCACCAACCCACTCACTCACATTGTTTTATTTAGACTGTCTACATGTGTACTCCTAAGTCCTAACAATCGATACTTGAGACTAGCCCAAGTCCCACTCGAGTCGAGTATATTTCGTGACTATCCAAGAAACCCGATTTCTAAATCCGGGTCGTTAAAAGCTCCAAAGTTTCCACTTGGGTCGCCGTCAGATTTTGTGATCATGGAGTTTTGTGAACCAAACAAACACGCAAACGCAATGGCAACCTTAACAGCATTGAGCGACCCGCTTAACTGGAATGTAGCGGCGGAGGCTTTGAAAGGGAGCCACCTGGAGGAGGTGAAAAAGATGGTGAAGGATTATAGGAAAGATACGGTGAAGCTCGGCGGAGAGACGCTGACCATTGGTCAGGCTGCGGCGGTGGCGAGTGGAGGAACGACAGTGGAGATTTCTGAGGAGGCTCGTGCCGGTGTGAAGGCGAGTAGTGAGTGGGTGATGGAGAGCATGAACCGTGGTACGGACACTTATGGTATCACCACTGGATTTGGTTCATCTTCTCGTAGGAGGACTGACCAAGGTGCTGCTCTTCAAAAAGAGCTTATTAGGTAATTAATATTCATAGTTGAATCATTAATTTGTTTAGTTTGTTCTGTCGCAAAGTAGATAGAATCATTAAAAAAAACAAAATTTTTTTTTTTTGGAAAACTAGGTTTAGAAACCCGTGCGGCGTACACAAACTAGTTTTATAAAAAAGAATACATCTAATAATTATATCTCCGTACTATAAAAGCTCCAATTTTTTAATAATATGATAAAAGTAAATAAGAATAATTAAGAGAACTTTTATTAGGAATTTCTAAACGAGTGACTCATTAATAAAAAAATTAAAAAAAAGTAATTAAAAAATAAAAAAGATAATGCATAGAGACTTTCATTTGAAAACTCATAAGATATTTAAATGACATTTGTTTTCATCTAATTAGTTCAATTTTATTTTATAAATCAAAATTTTACTATGCAATTAAACTATATTAAAAATATTATTTTAATATTCGTAAGAGAATAAAGGGAGCAACTTCATCGTGCGTTTCTTAACAAAAATTCTCACAATCAAAAAAGAAAAAGAATAAAAAAGTATAAGAGAAAACATACATAGGTTTTATTAGGTTCTCTTTTGAAAGACGGTGAAAAAACCATATTACATTTATAATTTTATTAGTGGTCCAATTATATTTAAAAACTAAAATATAATTCTATAATTAAAATATTAATTTTTTTTTTTAAGAAACTCTCACGGTTTTTCACCGATAAAGGTGTTCTAAAGCTCTAAATTTTAGTATGTTTAAGTAAATAAGATTTTTGGCCGAAAGAAGTTAGAAACAGCATCACTAAGACAAGGGTATTTCATTTTATTGAATATCTTTTGCAAAGAATTTGTGTTTTTATGAAAAAGAATCGTTTCAACTTTCTCTGTTTCTCTTAAAAAAAAGTTTTTTTTTACTATAGAGACTAGATATATGTTAATATTCTAGTTACGTAGATTTGATCTTATCACGAATAAGAAACTCTATGTGTATAAATACTTTTGTCCTTCTATTGAATACACATGTCATTACGTTATATTTCATGGTATCAGAGCCTTCTATTTACCCTAATTTTTCTTAAACCTACAAAGCCGCCGCCGTCGTTTATCTGACCGCCGCCGCAGTTTCCTAATGGCGGAAACTGGTATCGTTCCGCAACCGCAACCTGCAACTGTGGCTACACCTCCTTCTTATCTTCTCAATGTATCAGATAATCCTGGTGCTTTGATTTTTTCTGTCATCCTCAAGGAAAATAATTACTCTGAATGGGCAACAGAATTGAAGAATTCTCTTCAAGATAAAAAAAACTCGGATTCATTGATGGATCCATTCCGAAACCAACGGTGAATCCTGAATTAAGTATGTGGTCCGCAGCAAACTCCATGATCATTGGCTGGATACGCACCTCCATTGATCCAAAAACTCGATATACTGTATCGTTTGTCTCTGAAGCTTCTTCTATTTGGGAAAGTTTGCGTGTCCGTTTCTCTGTTGGTAACGGGGTTCGAAAACAGGTTCTTAAAGATGAAATTGCAGCTTGCAAACAAGATGGGAAATCGATCTTAGAATATTATGGTCGTCTAACCAAGTTGTGGGAAGAACTCCAACACTACAACACAAGTCGGGCATGTCGCTGTGAAGCAGCACCCGATATAGCCAAAGAACGTGAAGATGATAAAGTTCATCAATTCCTTTCCGGTCTTGATCTCCCACATTTCCGCAACATTCGTTATACTATTACCGGCGAAGACCCGTTACCAGCTCTAAATCAAGTTTACTCACGTGTAATTCATGAAGAACAAAACTGGAAAGTCGAACACCTTACAAAAACTACGAAGATGGATGCGATAGGATTCATGGTCACAACAGACACAACTTCACAAGTGGCAGCTGTTTCTGGACCGCGTTTCCGAGACCGCTCCAGTCTCTCATGCACTCACTGCCATCGTCAAGGTCATAATGTCACGGAATGCTTCTTACTCCATGGTTTTCCAGAATGGTACTATGAGCAGAAAAATGGAAATAGTACTCCTCACAACAAAGACACCTTGAATCGTGGTGCTCCAAGACCTGTTCAACGCGGTAGCCAATTTTCAAAAGGAACTGGTCGTAGACGAGGCCGGGTTAAGGTCGCTCACGCCGCAGCCACATCCGACAGTAACAATGACCAGATCGTTCACCTAGTCAATCTTCTTCAAAATCAGAAACTCAACACAACCTCAGAAAAGTTGTCGGGTAAAACTCGTATCACTGATGTTATTATTGATACAGGGGATTAGCATCACATGACAGGAGGTTGTTCTATTTTGGTTGATACTGTTGATATCATTCCTTCCCCCGTGACGAAACCGGATGGCTCATCGTCTCGGGCTATAAAACGTGGAACACTTCCTTTAAACTCCTCTTACTTGCTCGCTGATGTGTTATTTGTTCCGGATTTTAACTGCACATTAATCTCCGTCTCTAAGATGTTAAAACAAACAGGTTCCATTGCCATCTTCACTGACACATTGTGTTTCTTACAGGACCGTTTTTCGAGGACTTTGATTGGAGCAGGTGAAGAGCGTAAGGGAGTTTACTATTTTACTGGAGTCGTCGTTGCTTGTGTTAACAAAGTTTCAACGAACACTACGTCATCCAGAGCTTTGTGGCATCGTAGACTAGGCCATCCTTCTCCGAGTGTTTTGCTTTCCTTAACCGAATGTGATCATTCTTCTAGCGTTGTTGGAGAGATCACAAGATGTAATATTTTTTTTCGTGCTAAACAAACACGAGAGGTTTTTAATGATAGCATTAATAAAGCTGAAGATTGTTTTTCTTTAGTTCATTGTGATGTGTGGGGTCCTTATCGCACTCCATCTACAAGTGGCGCTGTTCATTTTCTTACGCTGGTCGATGATTACTCTCGCTCCGTCTGGACTTATCTTATGCACTTGATTATGCGTGGTTTAACCCCACATCAATTAACCTTAGGTGCACACTACCACAATCGAATGGCATGTCGATGTAGCACTTAAGGATCGATCCACAGGGACTAAAGATTGAAGCACCAAAGATGCGAGAAACAAATTAATCTAGAGCATATATAAATTTTTTTGGATCCTTCTTAATCTTCATTTCTTGATTCCAAACTTTTACCTCATAGTACTCCAAATGTCTCCAAAACTTCTATGGATAGATATAAAAATGAAGATAAACAAAGCTTTAAAAACACTAAAAATACAAGATATCAATTCCCCCAAACTTACTTCACAACGTCTCGATGTGAAAGTAAATCGAAGAATAATTTTTAAAAAAAAATCTAGTGGGTAGATGGATAGATGGATAGGCTTAGGAGAGTTCCTAAGGGCGCGTTTAACGTCGTTAGCTTGACGGTTGATTAACAACAAAGGAAAATAAAAACACTCTAATCTCAACTCGTTTTCTAACTTCAATGTCCATCTTTTAGTCTCCGGGATCGACATAACAATTTTATTACCACGAGCCATCGACATACCAAATTGATCACCACGAGAAATAAAGACGGAGCACTAGAGATGCGAGAGACTTACTAATCTAGAGTCATAAACTCTAGTCTCAGTTCGTTTCCTAACTCCAATGTCAATCATTTAATCCCCGGCAACGGCACCAAATTGATGTTGCGTGTTTTAACCCCACATCAATTAACCTTGGGTGCACACTACCACAATCGAATGGCATGTCGATGTAGCACTTAAAGATCGATCCCCAGGGACTAAAGATTGAAGCACCAAAGATGCGAGAAACAAATTAATCTAGAGCATATATAAAAATTTTTGGATCCTTCTTAATCTTCATTTCTTGATTCCAAACTTTTACCTCATAGTACTCCAAATGTCTCCAAAACTTCTATGGATAGATATAAAAATGAAGATAAAAACACTAAAAATACAAGATATCAGCACTCTAAATCCGAAGTGTCACAGTTGATCCGTAATTTTTGCGCCATGACGGCGAGACAGTTCGGGAAACCAGTCAAGTCTTTTCTTAGTGATAACGGCACTGAATTTATGTGTCTCACTTCGTACTTTCAAACACACAAAATTTTACACCAAACGTCTTGTGTTGACACTCTTCAACAAAACGGTCGTGTCGAGCGTAAACATCATCACATCTTGAATGTTGCTCGTGCTTGTCTCTTTCAAAGCAATATGCCTATCAAGTTTTGGGGTGAGAGTATCCACACAGCAACGCACCTCATCAACCGTACACCTTCTTCAGTTTTGAAAGGAAAAACTCCATGCGAATTACTTTCGGTAAACATCCGTCATATGACATACTACGCACCTTTGGTTGTCTGTGCTACGCTCACCATCGTTCACGAGACAAAGACAAGTTCTCTACGCGTAGCCGCCAATGCGTTTTCGTGGGATATCCTTATGGGAAGAAAGCTTGGCGTTTATACGATTTAGAAACAGAAGAGTTCTTCACTAGTCATAACGTAAGTTTTCAAGAAGATGTCTTCCCGTTCTCTACCTCACAACAACCGATTTCGCCTACTCCCCAGCAAGTTGTAACTCAAGTGGATGATGATTGGTTTATTCCTCTCTCTACATTATCTCCGTTTATGCCCACAGCGGACGTTGCTCCTACACAAGCTGTTTCTTCTCCACCTTTACTTAATACAGCTCCTCAAGGTCCTGTTGAATCTTCATCTACTTCCACACATCAGAACGTAGTGCCCTCCCCAAATTCTCTTACTACGACCACGACGCCTTCTGATGATGTATCACCTTCTCCTCCATTACCTTCTACTCCATGTGCGTCCGTCATGCCCATCGATTTGCCCGAGTCTACAACTCTGGGTTTACCCGAAGTGCTTGGCAAAGGTCGTCGTGTTAAGCAGCCTTCGGTTCTATTAAAAGATTATGTCACGGGCCATGTACACTCACCCTCTCACGCTCTCTCACCTGGTTTCTCCACTTCGATTTCCTCATCAACGGTTTCTGGTACGGCTCTCTATCCTATCTCTGACTATCTATCTGATTTGAGTTTTTCAGCGAATCACATAGCCTTTATGGCTGCCATTCCCGATAGCAACGAACCCAAACATTTTAAAGACGTCGTTCTCATCAAAGAATAGTGTGAAGCAATGCAGAAAGAAATCGATGCTCTTGAACAAAATAATACATGGGATATCACTGACTTGTCTTATGGGAAGAAAGCGATCAGTAGTAAATGGGTCTATAAACTGAAATTTAATTCCGATGGTACTCTAGAACGTCACAAAGTTCGTTTGGTGGTTATGGGCAATCACCAAAAAGAAGGGACAGATTTTAAAGAGACCTTTGCTCCGGTCGCAAAGATGACTACAGTTCGTACTATTTCAGGTGTTGCAGCTACTAAAGATTGAGAGGTTCACCAAATGGATGTCTACAACGCGTTTCTCCATGGTGATCTCGAAGAAGAAGTCTACATGAAGCTTCCCCCGGGTTTTAAATCCTTGGATCCGAACAAGATGTGTCGTCTTCAAAAATCTCTTTACGATCTCAAGCAAGCGCCTCGCTGTTGGTTTTCCAAACTCTCAACAGCTCTTCGCTAGATGGGCTTTACTCAAAGTTATCAGGACTACTCCTTGTTTTCTTTGATACAAGGCGATAACATTGTGCACGTTCTAGTATACGTTGATGATTTCATTGGTGCTGGCAACGATCTTGCTGCAATCAATCGCTTCAAAGTTCAGCTTCATAAGTGTTTTCACATGAAAGATCTCGGCAAGTTGAAATATTTCTTAGGGATCGAAGTTTCTCGTGGTCTTGATGGGTTTTGTCTCTCTCAACTCAAGTATGCCCTTGATATTATCAACGAGGCCGGTCTTCTCGGTTCCAAACCCTCGGTTGTTCCTATTACAGTGAATCACAAGCTTGCATCGGTAACTGGTCCTGTATTTGACGATCCGGAGCAATATCGTCGCCTTGTGGGCCGATTTATTTACTTAACTATCATCCGACCGGACTTGAGTTACGCAGTTCACATTCTTTCCCAGTTCATGCAAACTCTGCTGGTCGCTCATTGGGAAGCAGCTCTCCAACTCGTCCGCTATCTAAAGGGATCTCCGGCCCAAGGTGTTCTTCTTCGCTTTGACAATGCACTTGCTATTACTGCTTATTACGATTCCGACTGGGCTACTTGTCCACGGACTCGTCGCTCTCTCTCTATGTATATTGTCTATTTAGGTGACTCTCCCATCTCGTGGAAGACTAAGAAGCAAGACACTATTTCTTCTTCTTCCGCTGAGGCGGAATATCGCGCCATGGCCTACACACTTCGCGAACTAAAATGGTTGAAGGCGCTTCTCAAGACTTTGGGTGTAGCTCATTCCGATCCGATGTCACTATATTGTGATAGTCAAGCCGCTATCCACATCGCTGCTAATCCAGTATTTCACGAAATAACAAAACATATCAAATCGGATTGTCATCAAGTCCGTGATGCTGTTAAGATAAACTCATTATTGTAGGAGCAAAATTTGCAACACTACGAAAGATGATTGAAATATACGAAAGCATAAACTATAAAAATAACAAGTAAAGGTGAGTTAAGAAACTCTTTCCTTAACTCTTTGAATCACCCGTAGTGTGACGGGAATCTGAGATTCAAGAGTCCCAAGATACAACCACACTAATTGAATTCGCAAGCACTCGAAAAACGATTCTATACGAACAACAACTCTACGATACTCTCAAAAAACATACTCAAAAAACTTAGAGATTTGTTGGAAATTTTTGATATGATACCTTGTATATAAACGTGTGTTTGTTGCTCTCTATTACTTTCAACTCAACAATAACAACGTTTATAGAAGAAGGATTTTTGTTGCTTTGAAAACAATTCCACAACAAATTGTAAACAAATCATGAGTGGGTGAGTGAGTGATTAAAATCTCTACCATTCCATAGTTTTAGGCTTTGCCCACCCCACCATTTCTCTTCACCATTTCTTATTTTACTAAGCCAATTTGGCTTTAGTGAAAATAAGTCCAACAATCCCCCACATGAATAGAAATGACACTAAACATATGAAGATTCGACAAACTTAAACAGACTAAACAAGACTTGACTTAGACTAAACACGACTTTGACTAGACTAGACAGACTTTCGAGAGTATACGAAAATGTTACTGTATCTGAAAGGTAGCGTTTTTCAGCTTTGAACCAATCATTTTTAATATATATCGGATTTACTCGGTCAGGAGGTGAACATGATGTCTTGAACCACCCGAACTTTGATGTAAATCGAGACAACATGTATTATGCAACAACATTTTCTCGTAGAACTTGAGTTCTCTATTGTGTTCATTTTGGCCTTGAACATTCTTGGTTATTCATGAGTGAACTTGGAGAATATAGCCTCTCTTTCATTCTCCTAGAAACGGCCCCATTTCACGCTCATTAGGTGATTTCTCATTAGCTTTGTTTTTAGAAGCATCCTGTAGTACTCCACTAATATCTCAAAGCTATGGTATCATTAAAAGCCAATGCTTATCCTCAACACACACAGGTAACACTGTTTATTTTTTATTTTTAGGAACTAGGTATAGACATAGTCTTACAGTGCTCAACTCTTAATCAACTTGATTTCGTTTTCCCTTTGAACCTAGATTTTGGGATCTCCAATCACATAGGTGGGGTTTCCATCAAGCATCCTCTTTGTTTATAGGCTTTAAACCCATTCCTTTTGATAATTTAACAATTTGATCTCTCGACAGATTTTTGGTAAAAGGATCTGCCAAGTTTTCAGCTGATTTGATGTATTCTACCGAAAGTACACCGGTAGAGATCAATTGTCTAATGGTCTTGTGTCGCCTTCTAATATGACGAGATTTACCATTGTATAATTTATTCAGTGCCCGAGATATAGCGGATTGGCTAGCACAGTGTACACGTAATGCTGGCACTGGTTTTTCCCACATCAGGATATCTTCCAAAAAATTCCGAAGCCACTCTGCTTCTTCTGCTGCTTTATCTAAAGCTATAAACTCTGATTCCATGGTTGATCTAGCCAGGAGAGTTTGCTTGGAAGATTTCCAGGTTACCGCTGCACCACCTAAAGTAAAGACATATCCACTTGTTGATTTAGAGTTTCTGGAGTCTGAAATCCAGTTGGCATCACTATATCTCTCTAATAAAGCTGGTTCTTTACCATAATGCAGCCCATAAGTTTTGGTGTATTGAATATAATTCAACACTCTACTTATGGCCTTCCAATGAGTATGACCTGGATTACTCGTATAACGACTTAACACGTTTACTGAGTGAGCGAGATCAGGTCTAGTACAGTTTGTCAAGTACATAAGACTTCCGATCACTCTTGCATATTCCACTTGTGAACTGCTTCACCTGAATTTTTCGTCAAGTGAAAATGGGGGTCAGCGGGAGTTTTTGCACTTCCATTTGAGTAGTTCTTAAACCGCTCAAGGATTTTTTCAGCATAATGTTCTTGGGATAAGATTAAACCATCAGAATGCCTAAGGATTTTAATTCCTAAAATTACATCTGCTAGACCCATGTCTTTCATATCAAACTTGCTACTTAGCATGTTCTTTGTTTGATTGATTATGTCTTTATTGCTACCAATAATGAGCATGTCATCAACGTACAAGCAGAGCAAAACATATCCGTGTGGAGTAGTTTTGTTGTATATGCACTTATCACATTCATTAATACTAAATCCATTTGACATCATTACATTGTCAAATTTTTCATGCCATTGTTTAGGAGCTTGTTTAAGTCCGTACAATGATTTTACTAGTCGACAAACTTTGTGTTCTTGTCCTGGAGCAACAAACCCTTCGGGTTGTTTCATATAGATTTCCTCTTCTAAATCACCATTTAGAAAAGCTGTTTTTACATCCATTTGATGTATTTCTAGGTTTCTTAAAGCAGCGATGCCTACTAGCATTCGTATTGAAGTTATTCTCGTCACCGGAGAATAGGTGTCAAAGAAATCCAATCCTTCTTTTTGCCGAAAACCTTGCACCACAAGCCTAGCCTTGTACTTATCAATGGACCCATCATTTTTCAATTTCGTTTTGAAAATCCACTTACTCCCTAAGGCTTTAAACCCTTGTGGTAAGTCCGTTATCTCATATGTATTATTTTGCAAAATGGAGTCCATCTCACTATTAACGGCTTCCTTCCAAAAAGGACCGTCTGGTGTAGACATTGCTTCTGTAAAAGTTTTAGGTTCATTCTCTGTGAGAAATGCTACTAAGAACTCAGGTCCGTATGGTTTCTCTTTACGAGATCTTTTACTGCGTCTAAGTTCTTGTTCTGCTTCATCATTAATAGTCGTGCTTGAACCGCTTGCTTTGTTTCCGGAGGAACTAGTATCTCGTTGATCACGAGTTCTTTTACTATTTTCTTTATCCTTACATGGAAACACATTTTCGAAAAATGAAGCGTTTCTTGACTCCATTATAGTGTTGACATGAATATCCGGTATATCAGACTTATATACCAAAAACCGATAAGCACTACTATTATGAGCATATCCAATGAAGATGCAATCTACCGTTTTAGGTCCTATGGTGACCTTTTTAGGAGGTGGAACTGCAACTTTTGCGAGGCACCCCCACACTTTCAGGTATTTGTACGAAGGTACATTACCATTCCAAAGTTCATACAGAGTTTTTCCTGTCACTTTATGCTGTATTTTGTTCAGGATATGATTTGTGGTAAGCAAAGCTTCCCCCCACATGTTCTGGGCTAATCCGGATTCCTGCAATATTGCAGTTATCATTTCCTTAAGAGTTCGGTTTTTTTGTTCCGCAACTCCGTTTGATTCCGGTGAGTAGGGAGCGGTCGTTTGATGGATAATGTCATTTTCTTTACAAAATGCATCAAAAAGTCCATCATGTTCACCTCCTCTATCACTTCGGATCATCTTGATAGTTTTATCAAGTTGATTTTCTACTTCTAATTTGTATTCTTTGAATTTTTCCAAAGCTTCGTCTTTACTACGTAATAGATATAAATAGCAAAATCTTGTGCAATCATCTATGAAGGTTATAAAATATTTTTTCCCACCTCTAGTTTGCACAAATTTTAAATCACACAAGTCCGTGTGAATTAAACCTAGAGGTTGTGTTGTTCTTTCCACTGTTGGTGATGGTGTTTTAGTGAGTTTAGCTTGGATGCAAATCTCACATTTATCTTTGCTTATTTTGTGCTTTGGAATCAAATTCATGTTCATCAATCTACTCATAGATTTGAAATTAACATGTCTTAAGCGTTCATGCCAAATATTAAAAGACTCAGCAAAATAAGCAACTGGATTATTATTATTATTCTTCTTCGAGGTGGAAGCCTCGGTTACATCATTGTTGCGGATAACCGCTTCAACAGACATCTTAAACAGCCCATCACAAACAAATCCCTTACCCAAATACATCCCATTTTTGGAAATTACAAGCTTATCCGCATCTAACTTAACGGTAAATCCATGCTTGCTAAGGAGAGAACCCGATATTAAATTCTTACGCATATCCGGCACGTGGACTACATTCGTCAAAGTGAGATCACGTCCAGAGGTAAGCTTCAAGACAATTTTTCCATAACCTTCAATCTTTGAGGTGGCAGAGTTCCCCATAAAGAGTTTGTCATCACTCTTATTCTTTTTATAGGATGAAAACATCGACCTATCCAAGCATATGTGCCTTGTCGCACCCGTATCAAACCACAGAGTCTTTGGATGGCTTTCGGCAACGTTAGCCTCGGTGACAACTGCACACATGTCAGCTTCGGTGAGATTAGCTTCGTTTTTGCCATTAATTTTCTTTGGAGCCTTTTTGCTACGACACTCAAAGGATTTGTGGCCGACCTTGCCACAATTGTGACATGTCCCAGTAAACTTCTGTGAGTTCTCACCAAACTTCTTTTTGAACGTTTGCTTGTTCTGTGGTGGTACTTTCCCTTTTCCCTTGTCTTGGCGTCCCTTGTTTTGCCATTTTCCTTGTTTTTTGGTTTGGTGTTCCACAATAGTCGCGTTGGGCTCGCGAATTTGTACACCAACTCCCATTTGTCGCCGGTTCGTTGACTCAATGCGAAGCCTTACGATCAAGTCTTCAAGGCTCATCCACTTTCTCTTCAACTTGAGATAGTTCTTGAAGTCGGTCCAACCAGGAGGAAGCTTCTCAATGACACAAGCAACTTGATATGTCTCACATAGCCTCATTCCTTCAGCATGTATCTCATGGAGGAGATTGGTTAGCTCTTCGACTTGCTCCATCAATGGTCTTGAGTCCACCATCTTGTAATCTTGAAATTTTGCCACGACATATTTCTGTGATCCAGCGTCTTCGGTGCAGTATTTCTTATCAAGAGAATCCCACAACCCCTTAGAAGTCTCAACATTACAATACACATTGTACAGCTGATTAGAAAGACGGCTTTGAATGTAGCCTTTGCAAAGGAAATCACCATGTTCCCAAGCGTGTACGCTTGCAAGCGCACGATAATCAGTGTTATCCGCTGAGAGAATTGGTTTTTCCTCACGTGTGTATTGGCTCAGCTTCAACGTTGTAAGATAGAAAAACATCTTCTTTTGCCACATCTTAAACGCATTTCCATCGAACTTGTCGGGAAGAAGACCGGCTGAACTAACAGCTGGAATTTGCACTGTTTGAAACTGATCCGAGGCATCGGTGATCATAGGTTCAGGGACTGCTACTTTCACAGGTGGAAGAGTTCCAAACTGGATTTCGGTTTCAGCCCCATTAGTGGTGGTCTCGGTGACTTCAACAACGTTGGAGGCATCCATGTTCTCGCTTGCCATCTTGTATATAAACGCAAAAACTTGATCAGAACCGTTATTTAAAAGTCGTGAAATAACTTTGATCAAGCAAATAAACAACACTTATGATTCGATTATTATTTGCAAATAAATAAAACAGAAACCAACCTCATATGTTTCGCAAAACTAGACTGATTCACGTTTGTAAATATTATTTCAATTTGCCAAAAGATAAGTCGTAAAACACCTAAATCTCGAAATACTAGAATTGTTGTACACGACAACAATTCAAACTGGACCACTTTTTATGAGATTGTAGGTTCACGTTTAAGTGTTGTGAGACATTAAGTCTCGAACCGTGAGTGCTTAACACTTCACCAAATAACTTTTGATTATTTTTATCAAACAAGTTATCTTGCAACGAAGTAATGATATTGGCACTAAACAAATGCAATTTTTGACTCCACTTGTTGGTCAAAATAACGTTGCAGGTTTAGTGGTTTACTTTAATCACGTTTTATGGCATCACAATTCTCAACCATTATCCAACCAAAATTTTATGCAAAAGAAAAAACAAAACTGCAGGTTTTGTCTAAGAATCGCAATTCAAAGATTGATATCAGTTTTCGATTTGTATATCAAAAAACAGCAAACTGCAGGTCCACTTAATGAATTAAATATTGCTTATTCTTTCTCACGTTATAGAAACGAGACGGCATGTTTTAGCGAAACTAAGACTGCATGTTTTAACGAGACTGCATGTTTAATTACTCAATGAATTCTCATAGTTAATTTTAACAAAAAACTGCAGATTAAACTTGATGCAAGTTTCTCAATAAACCAACGAATCTTTAATAAGACTTCGAATGGTGTTTCTTTGTTCGCAAACAAATAACAACTCCGAGGCTCGCAAGCTCTCGTCAAAATGAGTTTCAAGTTTAACCAATCGCAATTGGTAAACAAAATTTGAGACTTGTAAAACACTCACAAGCTCTTGTTACGTTTATGAAATCTCAATATCAAACCGTTAGATGTTTATATAACAACAACGGTTTCAAAGAGTGAAGATTGTAGGAGCAAAATTTGCAACACTACGAAAGATGAATGAAATATACGAAATCATAAACTATAAAAATAACAAGTGGAGGTGAGTTAAGAAACTCTTTCCTTAACTCTTTGAATCACCCGTAGTGCGACGGGAATCTGAGATTCAAGAGTCCCAAGATACAACCACACTAATCGAATTCGCAAGCACTCGAAAAACGATTCTATACGAACAACAACTCTACGATACTCTCAAAAAACATACTCAAAAAACTTAGAGATTTGTTGGAAATTTTTGATATGATACCTTGTATATAAACGTGTGTTTGTTGCTCTCTATTACTTTCAACTCAACAATAACGACGTTTATAGAAGAAGGATTTTTGTTGCTTTGAAAACAATTCCACAACAAATTGTAAACAAATGATGAGTGGGTGAGTGAGTGATTAAAATCTCTACCATTCCATAGTTTTAGGCTTTGCCCACCCCACCATTTCTCTTCACCATTTCTTATTTTACTAAGCCAATTTGGCTTTAGTGAAAATAAGTCCAACAATTATCACTCGACATATTTCTACCTAAGGATCAGGTTGCAGATCTCTTTACCAAAGCACTACCAAGACCACAATTTGAAAGTTTGGTGTCCACGTTAGGTGTTAGCGAATACATACCACCAACGTGAGGGGGTATAGAGATTAGATATATGTTAATATTTTAGTTACGTATATTTGATCTTATCACGAATAGGAAACTCTATATGTATAAATACCTTTGTATTCTATTGAATACATAGGTCATTACGTTATATTTCATTTATTATTATGCAAATGAAAAAGGAGTGTAATGGGGTAGAGCGTGGAGGCAGAGTTGCTATCTTTGTACACTTTTGTTTTTTTCTTTTGGGTTGAACCAGAGAAGAGGTGTCCAGTCCGACCAGTAAAAGAATAAAGATATAGATTCCCACCAGTAATAATTAAAGTTTTAAACAGTATCGATTAAAATTTGTTTAAGCTACAAAATGGTGCAGTCAAAGTTATTAAAAAGCATATTATATAGTTGACAAAAAGAAATTAAAAAATAAATATAAATGATGAAGTACGTGTTAAGAATTGGTTTAAAACCGACAGATCTCAAATTATATGAATAGTCAGTCATATTAATAGAAATCACGGACAAATCAATAACGATATACATAAACCAGGTACTTAAACGCCGGAATATTCGCTACCGGCGGCGGAGATGACGACATGGTGAACACGCTTCCCCGGCCGGCTACAAGAGCGGCGATGCTCATCCGTGTAAACACCCTCCTCCAAGGCTACTCTGGTATACGTTTCGAGATCCTCGAAACCATCACAAATTTCCTCAACCGTAAAATCACACCGCTCCTCCCTCTCCGAGCCACCATTACCGCCTCCGGCGACCTCGTTCCGCTATCCTATATCGCTGGATTCCTCATCGGGCGCCCTAACTCCCGATCAGTAGGCCCCTCCGGCGAGATCCTCACCGCCTCAGAGGCCTTCAAGCTCGCCGGAGTATCGTCCTTTTTTGAACTCCGGCCCAAGGAAGGGCTTGCGCTCGTGAATGGGACCGCGGTGGGCTCTGCTTTAGCCTCGACGGTACTGTACGATGCCAACATTTTGGCGGTTTTTTCGGAGGTTGCTTCGGCTATGTTTGCAGAGGTTATGCAGGGGAAACCGGAGTTTACCGATCATCTTACCCATAAACTCAAGCACCATCCTGGTCAGATCGAAGCCGCCGCAATCATGGAGCATATCTTAGACGGAAGCTCTTATGTAAAAGAAGCTCAGCATCTCCACAAAATCGATCCTCTTCAGAAACCTAAACAAGATCGGTATGTTCTTGCGTCTCAAGCAACTAGTTTCTTGTTTCTTAAGTAACCGTTTTGGTTTGCTTTGTGATTACATTGGCTAACAGTTTCGTGTTTAAATTAACAGTTATGCTCTACGAACATCGCCACAATGGCTTGGACCGCAAATTGAGGTGATAAGAGCAGCGACTAAAATGATTGAACGTGAGATAAACTCGGTAAACGATAACCCTTTGATCGATGTTTCACGGAACAAAGCTATTCACGGCGGGAATTTCCAGGGAACACCGATTGGTGTCGCCATGGATAACACTCGTCTAGCACTCGCTTCGGTCGGGAAGCTGATGTTCGCTCAGTTCACTGAACTCGTGAATGATTTCTACAACAACGGGTTACCTTCTAATCTATCGGGCGGGAGAAACCCTAGTCTTGATTACGGGTTAAAAGGAGCAGAAGTCGCTATGGCTTCTTACTGCTCAGAGCTTCAGTTCTTAGCTAATCCTGTGACGAACCATGTCGAAAGCGCTTCTCAACACAATCAAGATGTTAACTCTCTTGGGCTGATCTCGAGCCGCAAGACCGCGGAGGCTATGGTTATTCTCAAGCTCATGTCAACGACTTACTTGGTAGCTTTGTGCCAAGCCTTTGATCTGAGACACCTTGAAGAAAATCTCAAGAAAGCGGTTAAGGAGGTTGCGAGCCAGACTGCCAAACGCGTACTAACTATCGAACCATTCCGCAAACACGAAGACATCCTCCAAGTTGTCAACCGCGAATACGTCTTCACCTATGTTGATGACCCAAGTAGCCTCACTAACCCTCTAATGCTGAAGCTGAGACAAGTCCTCTTCGACAAAGCTTTAGCTGAACCGGAACGCGAGTCGACCGACGCGGTTTTCCGAAAAATAGGAGCGTTCGAGGCCGAGCTCAAATCTCTCCTCCCTAGAGAAGTGGAACGAGTCAGGACAGAGTACGAGAACGGTACTTACGATGTGGCGAACCGAATCAAGAAGTGTCGATCGTATCCGCTATACCGGTTTGTGCGGGACGAACTCGAGACGAGGTTGCTAACCGGAGAGAATGTCCGGTCACCGGGAGAGGATTTCGACAAAGTCTTCACGGCGATCTCTCACGGAAAACTCATAGATCCTCTGTTTGAATGTCTCAAAGAGTGGAACGGAGCTCCGATTCCTATCTGCTAAAACGTTCCGTCGGATTTCCATGTCGAGAATAAAACACACCATTTCGAGAATATTTGGTGTGTGTGTTTAGTTTTCATGACACTTTGAATCTTTGATCGAAGTCTTGCCTTGCCCTTTCAATGTCGTGTGGTTGTAGCGGTTCTGTAAAACAAATTTGTATTATCTTTATTCTATTGTATTCTGTATTTTATCTTTTACAATGACCAAAATATTCTAAATCTTTGGTCCATGATAATCTTCTCATACTAAAGATCAAGACATGTAAATTTAGTCTATCTCCAAAATACAGATTCGAACTCGTAATTTAAGGTGTATCTTTTTTTGGAATATCTATCTCTTAATACACCAATATTTTTATAATCAAAGTTTATAAATCCAGATAATAGTCTTGGATCTGACAAATTTAGATCCGAATATCTGACCATGTCTATATTATTCTTTACAAAAATAAATTGTCCAAAAACTTGTTGGATTATATGATAGGGCTATGGCCATAACAGTAGTGGGCCTTTATGATTAATGCTTTATAAATGCGAAAAAACAAAATCCAAAAGTCCAGTGGTCCGTAAGAGTCAGTCCGGTCCACGAACCGCTGCACCGCTGGTTTGTGTTATCTGACACCGCGCGCACATTAGTAAATGTTTAGTCATTCCACACTAAAATGCGCCAACGGCAAACGTTAAAATAATTTAGGAAATGTTCAAGATTTAACAATTTTTACACAACTTTCTCTCTCTATAGCTTCTCCTTCTCCGTCTCTCCGTCGTTGCGCAACCGCACAGTTCATATCGTCTTATATTCTCTTTCTTCTTCTTATGGAGATTCCGCTGCTTTAGCCGTTGTTGATCGTATCAATACGTACAATTTCATTGTGTTGATTTGGTCTCGATTTGAAGATTCCAAGAAGATTTATATCTTTTAAATTCAGTACCGGAATTTTCGAATCTAGGGTTTTAAAGTGCTGGGTTTCTTCACTAGGTTGCTGGTATTGATCTTGTTCATGGTGGGTTACATCTGATTTTTGGTCTTACGGAGTTTGAATTGAGATGGGTAATGTTGAGATTCCCAATTGGCTAAAAGCCTTGCCTTTGGCACCCGTGTTTAGACCTACAGATACTGAATTTGCAGATCCTATTGCGTATATTTCGAAAATCGAGAAGGAAGCTAGTGCTTTTGGGATTTGCAAGATCATTCCTCCTTTACCCAAGCCATCGAAAAAGTACGCTTTCTATAACCTGAACAAGTCTCTTTTGAAATGTCCGGAATTGGTTTCGGATGTTGACATTTCCAAGGTGTGTAAAGAGGATAGAGCTGTATTCACCACTAGGCAGCAAGAGTTAGGCCAGACTCTGAAAAAAACGAAAGGAGAGAGGAGTAAGAGTGATTCTCAAAGGAGTGGTGTTAAGCAGGTTTGGCAAAGTGGAGGGGTATATACATTGGAGCAGTTTGAAACAAAGTCGAAAACTTTCTACAAAAGCCAATTAGGAACGATTAAAGAAGTGTCACCAGTTGTCGTTGAGGCATTGTTCTGGAAAGCGGCTTCAGAGAAGCCTATATATATAGAGTATGCTAATGATGTGCCTGGCTCTGCTTTCGGTGAGCCAGAGGGCCATTTCAGGCATTTCCGGCAGAGGAAGAGGAGGGGCAGGGGATTTTATCAGAGGAAGACAGAAATCAATGATCCCTCAGGTAAGAACGGTGATAACTCATCGCCTGAGGTAGAAAAGGCACCCCTTGCTTCTACAATTTTATCATCTCAGGATTCATCCAAGAAGAAGAACATGGATATTGTTGATGAAATGGAAGGTACTGCAGGCTGGAAGCTCTCCAACAGTTCATGGAACCTTCAGACGATCGCACGTTCACCTGGTTCTGTTACACGTTTCATGCCAGATGACATCCCTGGTGTTACATCTCCCATGGTTTATATCGGTATGTTGTTCAGCTGGTTTGCCTGGCATGTTGAGGATCATGAGCTTCACAGTATGAACTATCTTCACACTGGTTCACCAAAGACTTGGTACGCTGTCCCTTGTGATTATGCGCTTGACTTTGAAGAGGTTATCCGCAAAAGTTCATATGGCAGAAACATTGACCAACTGGGTACGTTCTTTTTGAAAACTACTGCTAAAGATGATATACTGATTCTGTATTTATAGAGATGTGTTGTTTCTGTAATGCATGTGGAAAATGAGGTTTCCTAGAATGATTACCGCATCGACTTTTTCTTTAATAGCACCATTTTCCTACTTTGCAAGTGAAAATGTGGCTAACATTGCTATGGTATGAAGAGAGTTTATTACACATGGTTAAATGTCGTAGGTCTTATTGCTTTTACGCTATGATAGATAGAAGACATTGCAATACTTCTTAGGAAATGTATTGTCCTTCTGTTTCTCATTAACTCTTCTCTGCTCGTTGTCACTGTCAGCTGCTCTCACCCAACTAGGCGAAAAGACAACTCTTGTATCACCTGAGATGATAGTTGCATCTGGCATTCCCTGCTGTAGGTAGGGCTTTTAATTTATATGAACTTTCACTTCTGTTATATGGAGATGTGAGGCAGTATTCGTTTTCTTATAACTACTTCCATGCTCTGCTATATATATGTTTATTTATGTTTGCTTGCCTACGTAGGTTGGTACAAAATCCTGGTGAATTTGTTGTGACTTTTCCGAGGTCTTATCATGTAGGATTCAGCCACGGTAAAATGCCTTTTTTCTTCAAACATTCTTTCAAGTCTTAGTGATTCTATACATTCCATTTGCACTCTCAAAAGTGGTTGAGAAAATGTGAAAATTGAATAAAGCTGTGGAGAATAAGGGTGTTTATCGACATAGCATGAGGTGAGGATTGATCTTCTAATCAGAATGAAGAGTCGTATTTCTATTAAGTAGTTAGATCAGTCACATAGTAAAAGTGGAGAGTTTGGCGTAGGTTAGGAATACGAATTACGAACATTTCAGAATCCATAACTAAGTAGATTTAATCTAACGTTTTCTAGGTTTTAACTGTGGGGAAGCCGCTAATTTTGGAACTCCACAGTGGCTCAACGTAGCTAAGGAAGCTGCTGTGCGTCGGGCAGCCATGAATTATCTACCCATGCTGTCCCATCAGCAGCTGCTATATCTCTTGACCATGTCCTTCGTTTCAAGGCAGGTTTCCATGGTCTCTTTGTCATATAACCTTTAAGTTTTGATGGACCATGTCAGTTCTCATATTCTTGTAAATATTAAATTTTCCAGAGTGCCACGATCATTGCTACCAGGTGGTCGTAGCTCCCGACTGAGAGATCGGCAGAGAGAAGAAAGAGAGTTCCTTGTGAAAAGAGCTTTTGTAGAAGATATATTGAACGAAAACAAGAATTTATCTGTTCTTCTTCGAGAACCGGACTCTCGTTTGGTGATGTGGGACCCTGATTTACTTCCGCGTCATAGTGCACTGGCTCTTGCAGCTGCTGGGGGTGCTGCTGCTTCTGCTGTTTCACCTCCAGCACTGGCCAAAAATGAAATTGAGGAGGGTCATTCTGAATTGCAGAATAAAGAGAAGACTACTCTTCTAGAGGAATTGAGTTTGTTCATGGAGAAGCTGAATGATGTATACTACGACGATGATGATGGTCTGCTTAACGATTTCCAAGTTGATTCTGGAACCTTGCCATGTGTGGCGTGTGGCGTTCTTGGCTTCCCCTTTATGTCTGTGGTACAGCCTTCTGAAAAAGCATTAAAAGATCTCTCAGAGAGACGAGGAGAGACAGGTAACAGACCATTTTTTTATCCAAGCTATGAACTGCATCATATATGTTAGCCTTTTAAAGCCAATTAATTGTGTTTCTATAAACTCTACAGATGCTCAGGAAATTATGACACTCTCATCAGAAAAGTCTGACTGCGAATGGAAAACGTCTTCTAGATACATAAGACCTCGCATTTTCTGCCTCGAACACACTATTGAACTTCAGAGACTGCTGCAATCAAGAGGTGGACTGAAGTTCCTTGTAATTTGCCATAAAGGTTAGTCTGCATCATTTGCTATATTTTTCGCCAAAGTGATGTATAGGAGAGAATTATGAGTTTTAGACCCACCTGAAAAACAAAATTATGTAAAAATCTGTTGATTGTTGATCATTCTGCTGTAACCTTTTTGGAATTGTTGCAGACTTTCAAAAATTTAAGGCACATGCGGCTATAGTAGCAGAGGAGGTCAAAGTCCCTTTTAGCTATGATGATGTCCTGTTAGAGAGTGCATCTCAAGAAGAGTTGAGTCTAATTGATCTTGCAATTGAAGATGAAGAAAACTACGAACACGGCGTAGATTGGACCTCAGAACTTGGCATCAATTTACGGTACTGTGTTAAAGTAAGGAGAAATTCCCCTACTAAGAAAATTCAGCATTCACTGTCACTAGGTGGCTTGTTCTCCGACACAAGCCACATGCTAGATATTTCAACTATCAGATGGCTGCAGAGAAAATCACGCTCAAAAGCTAAACCCAGTTCTACCTCAAGTTTCACACCTCGTGAACATCTTGAAGTAAAAGTAGATGGAAAATTAGGGGAGAACTTGGATCCTCAAGCCGGAAAAAAGGAAGAAAAGATCATCCAGTACTCGAGAAAAAAAAAGTTGAATCCCAAGCCTTCTGCAGATCAAGGTCAGGAGCTAACTACCCTAGCTAAATCAAAAGATTTTGGTAAGACATGCAATAAATTTGCCAATACGTCACATGTGGATAGTGTAATTCGTTCTGAGATGAACAATGAGATTGGAGACTCTGGAAGGGTCATTGGCAGGAATGGGGTATCATTTTCCATAAATCCTTGTAGCTCATCTTTCACTGGAACACATGGACAAGAACATCCCGAGATCACTGTCAAGTTTGGTTCAGCTTTAGATGGGAATGTCACAAATAGTTCTAGTATCGTGAATGGAGACTCTGCTTATCTAGCTTCCATATCTAGAGAGCACCATGGACACTCTATGACAAGCAATAATAATGGCTCCAACTCAGGTAGTCATGTTGTGGCAAGTCAGACCATACTTGTTTCTACAGGTGATAATCATGATGGACCAAAGAAATTGTCTGGTGATTATGTCTGCAGTGATGTGTCTGTCCATGGTATTCAGGAAGCGGCTGAAATGAGTGACCAAGAGTTTGGAGAACCTAGGTCTACTGTCACCAATATCGAGGATGAACAGCAATCACAGATGGGGCAACCAACCAAAAGAGAACCTGTATCTGGTGATCACGCACAGGTGGAGGGAGCAGAAGCTGTGTGTACCAGAGAAAACTTGTGCTCTGAAATAATTCTGTACACTGAGCATTCTTCAGCTCAAGTGGGTATGGAAATTCCTGAAATAAACACGGCCAGTGAGAACATAGTTGTTGACATGACCCATGATAGTGAGCCTTTGGAAAGTAGCGATATATTAAGTTCGAGCAACGGTGATCAAGCTTCTTCAAATGGACTGCAAGTTCCAGATGATGAGCTTAGCATGGAGAGCGAAGTTTCAAGTTCAGAAAACACCGAGGTTATCGAGGCTCCCAAGTCTATGGGAGAAGCAAAGAAGAAGCGGAAAATAGAATCAGAGTCTGAGACAAATGAGAGTAGCATTGGTTTCATAAGGAGTCCTTGTGAAGGGTTGAGGTCAAGGGGCAAGAGGAAAGCAACATGTGAAACTTCATTCAAGTTCTCTGTAACGAGTGATGAAGAGAAGAAACCCATTGAGAAAAGGCTCAAGAAAACTCCAAAGGCTCGCTCAGGGAGTCATCACCAAGAAGTCCCCACGACAACTCACCCCGACCGTTGTTACCTAGAGGGATGTAAGATGAATTTCGAGAGTAAAGCGAAATTACAAACTCACAAGAGAAACCGTTGCACTCACGAAGGGTGTGGAAAGAAATTCAGGGCTCACAAATATCTGGTGCTTCATCAACGTGTTCATAGTGATGATAGACCTTTTGAGTGCTCTTGGAAAGGATGTTCCATGACTTTCAAATGGCAATGGGCGAGGACTGAGCATTTGCGTCTGCACACAGGAGAACGACCATACAAATGCAAGGTCGAGGGATGCGGATTGTCGTTTAGGTTTGTATCGGATTATAGTCGCCACAGACGGAAAACCAGGCATTATGTCACATAGAAAAAAAGGTACTGAATGCTGCAAAATGTTGGCCGGAAAAAGTGAAAGGGCCTCTCTCTGGAATTGAGAGTTGTAAAATCTAATTAATGGTTGGGTTTTTTAGTTCTTATCTAGTGTTTTAGACCGTTGTTATCTCTTTTTGTAGATGTGACTTCTTTCCACTTTTGAGAAGGCCTCACACTCTTGTTTGCTTTGTTGTTGAACTCATAACCATTGGCTTCAAATTGTTAATATGTATGATTCGCCCATTAAATCCCAGACGTCTTCTTAGGTTCATTGCTGTAGCAGGACAGCATTTCCAATTTCAAGGTTTTTTTTATTATGTTTTGACTTTGGTGCCAAGAAACTACATTTAAATCCAAATCAAAACCCCTTTTAGTGTTGATTGAACCAAACCGAACAAAATTTATCGAAAAAGTTCATGGAACACCTCGTCTCTAGATGCTTAGGAAGCATGAGGTGTGGATACAATTCTTGTTTTCTTTTCTCCCAGTTAACAAATTTCTGTCTTCTTTTTTACAATAGCCTCATTTTATCTCATTCAACCAAACATATTACAACGCCGGATAAACCGAAAACTTAGCCTCTAAACTTTAACGAGAAACAGAGCCCAAAAGTTAAACGGGAAACAAAACCGGAAAGATATAATCTTCCGGAGACAAAGCTGGCAAGTTGAAAGAAAAACCTCCAGAGCCAAAGCCCCGAAAAAGGGGAGAAAAACCGAGGAATTAAACCTCAAAATCAAACAGAAGGGATTGACATCTGAAAATTCCAAATAATTAAAACTGAAAGCCCGAGAAGGGAGCTAAATCGAGCCCACACAGCTTACAACAACGACGGAAACGGAAACGGCGAAGCAAGAAGGAAAGAGCACATAACCTAACCCATCACAACCACTTCAAAGAACCAGAGGACTCGAGAAAGCGAAGGATCAAACAAATTTCTGTCTTCTACGGAATTGTATTTTAAATTGGAAACATAACTTTTGAGTTTTTGTTTGGAAACGTGAGAAGTATGATATGCTCTTGTGTCATTTGGAATTGACGAACACGTGTATAAACTTGGAATCTATGTCAGATGTTGTTACGTACACGTGAGTTCATCATTATCCCAATTCTTATATGTATTGTAGATTCCACAAAAGGGTTCTATTATCTAACGATATCGATTACGTATCTTAAAATCACAATATAATGCTAGGAACATCAGGAATTGGACAAGATGAGTCTGTGAAAAAGAAAGAACAACTAAAGGTAATTAATTATTAATGATTGCATTATCCAGTAAACCACCTCGTACCTCAGCGTGACAGCGACTCCTAATACCAAACTGCACCCACGACGACTAATACCAAACCAAATACGGTAACACACGTGTATGTGCAACGAATACATAGTAATCAATACATCAATGGTGTAATGATGCTATTTAGTTTTCGTTTCATAATACTGTGAGAGATACACTTACGTAATGTATCTTAACTTTTGGAAAAGTGTTATTAATTAAAATTTGGTAATTTTATGATATTAGTCTCAAACTATTTGAAAAGGATAAAAACAAATAAAGCGTGATCTAATCGGTTTAAAAAAGCGAAGACACGTGGACAAATCAAAGCGGCTTATTGGAAATAGCGGGGTTTTAGGATTGTCTTTAGCAACCGACCTCCGACATAACTCGAACGACGGTGTGAAACGGCGTTATATATATCTGCCGGCTCTTTTGTTTTTCAACGGCTGCGATTTTATCTTTGTGACCAAACCCATCTTCAAAGGTTTCCTCTTTTTTTCTTTTTTCGTACCCAAAATTTTCATCGGAGTTTCTGCGATCTCCAGGTTCCCAAGGTTGGTGGGTTTTCCAAATTCTTTATCTTTCTTTTTCCTTTTCATATGTTCAATTCGTTTTTGAAAAGGTCAAAGAAAATTTTATTAAAAGTTATGAATGTTGTTGGATTGGTTGGGGCTTTTGGTGAATTTGGTTCTGGGTTGTTCTCCAGATTGATGATGATTTGGGCGGCAAAGCTATGTGAATCCAATAGCTTTTGTTTGTTTTTGATTGGAAGTTTCACGAACTGGAATAAATTTTTCTTTTTTTCCATCTTCTGATTTGCCCACAAGTTAGATCATTCATACATCATATTTTCGTTTTGGTTTTAATGTTAGAGGGTATTGTTCATGCGTTCCTCGTTTCCATCTTTTGCAGGAAACTCACTATTAAACGCAAGAGCAATTCCAAAACGCAATTTTGGTTGTTTGTGTTTATAAAGTTTTGACCTTTTCCTGTTTTAATAAATGGGGTATGAGCTTGATCGAGATGTTGTTCGGTGGGGTCTTCATGATCTGGAGGTTTGTACACTTACAAATGCTGGTTCTTCCAATACTGTAACGCAGTATGAGACAGATGCTGGTACTCAATGCTATGTTAGAGAAGGTTACAACCAGCCTTTGACTGGTTATGTAGACAATGATGCCGTAATCGCTCAGTTTTACCAAGACGAGTTGTCTAGAATTGCTCAAGCCGAAGCATCGGGGCTCAATAATCCTAATCGGAATTCAGTTATTGCACAAGAGGGGCCTCACTCTCATCAAGGTGGAATTTTCAAAAGTTCTGGCTCTTGAGAATTTGTCTATACAATCACTTTTGATTCATCATTTGGAACCAAGTTTTAGTTTTTGTGTTTATCATTATGAGTTTTGCTTATTGTCTGCAGGGCAGGAAAATCAAGGGGAAGCCATTGATATTACTGGGGAAAGTGATATTCTTCATAATCATAACGGTGACATGGAGGATAAGAATGTTGCAAGGATAGGTTTTCAAGGAGGGCAAAGTTCCCCATCTCGTGATGATGAATCTGTTTGTTCTGTAGAAGTAGAAGAAGAATCTTGGTCTGAGGTTGGGAAGCGACTGAACCAAATGATACCTGTTGCTGTAAGTACCTCTTCTTTGTGAGGTTTTCTGATCAACTTCTCAGAAGCATATGTAAGTTTTATAAACCCTGATTGTGAGGTGGATGCAGCACGTGCCGAAAATCAATGGGGAATTACCATCAGAGGATGAGCAGATATCTGATCATGAACGGCTATCTCAGAGGTATTTTATATATATGATGTCAAATAAAAGCTAGACAACAATTGCTTGTCCCCATTTCTGTGATTCCTGGTTGGTTTAAACCTGTTAGAACTTAGGAGTGCAATCAGATCTCTAACCTCAAGTTTCATGGTCAATTGGTACATCGATTTTCTGGAACAAGCTGAACTGCTTCAGATGAATCAATATGGTCTTAATGAAGTTTGATAGCTGAGATTTTTGTGGTTTCAAATTTCTTCTCTGGCTTTTTGTTAATTAGTGCTAAGAGTCCCAACGGATTGTTTTAACTTTGCAATCTTAGGGGTAGAGAATAATTTCAATGGATATTTAGAAATCTGTTCTTCTGTATGGCAATTATACACTACAGATTACAACTTTATGGCTTGGTGGAGAACAAGATTCAAGGTGATGGAAACTGCCAGGTCTTTTTCCCCTCTTTTCTCGTTTGATTTTGCAGATAAAGCTCTGGCAGTGTCTCACTGGTTTACATCTTTTCTCAGTTTCGGTCACTATCAGACCAGCTTTATCGCTCCCCAGAACACCATAATTTTGTCAGGGAACAAGTTGTTAATCAGGTTGAGATATAGTACCAAGAAAAGAATCATTTTCCTCCATTTCAGTTTAATATACTTTGACCTTTGATGATTTAACATTCTCATATATATATTTCAGCTTGCATATAATCGAGAGATGTATGAAGGTTATGTTCCAATGGCGTACAATGACTATCTTAAAACAATGAAACGGTCTGAAACTCATTTCCTTAAATTCTTTCTACTGGAGTTTAATGCTTTAGCTTATCACTAATGGTGAGGTTTTCGCAATATTATGGGAACATAGGAACGGAGAATGGGGTGATCACGTTACTCTTCAGGCTGCTGCGGATTGGGTACTTACACAGCCTAAGCTTTTTCTTACTGTATAAAGTTTGTGTGTAAGAAGGTAGAATCCTTAGGGATCTTGGAATATGAATGGGGCAAGATTTAGCCACTGAAGTACTTCTGTTTCTCTTTTGCTGTTGTTGCAGTTTGGTGTTCGGATGTTTGTGATAACTTCATTTAAGGATACATGTTACATTGAGATCTTGCCGCATTTTCAGAAGTCTAATCGCCGTAAGTTACCTACAATGGCAAATATTCTTTCTTTAAACCAAAATCTCAGATTCAATAAATTTATGTGTTGGCTTTTGATCAGTTATATGTTTAAGCTTCTGGGCTGAGGTTCATTACAATTCAATATATCCTGAAGGAGGTATGTGACATTTCTTGTATGATTATTATCTATCATGGATTCTGTTAAATTAATGTTAGATCAAATTAGTTTGACTTATTGATCTTTGTTCTTCCTATGTTCTTGGAACTGTATAGAGCTGCCAATACCGGAAGGCAAGAAGAAGAAGAAATATTGGGTTTTCTGAGCTCTTATCTTTCTTCTGATGGAGGCACAAAGTTGATGAAGTCTGCATATCAATATGTTTATTCTTTTTTTCTAACTTAGAATACTTAGTTTTAGAGAGCAGTATGCTCTTGTATATACTGAACATAATCCCATTAACCATAGTCTACTCATTTTTTTAATAAAAGTTTTAGTATATCTTATAAATAAAAGCTTTACATTACATTTGTGGGAATAAATCGACAAAGGAAAGGTTACAGTTCTTGCTAGATCAAAGCCTCAATGCGTAATTTTACCAGTAAATAGAAGGTGGTGTGAAATGTGAATGTTCAGGTAGGCGCGTGAAAAAAGATTACAATCCCTGCCAAAACCCCAAAGGTTTGAATGCAAAATAGTTCAGAATCTGTTTAAAGATGGAGAAAACAAAACTTTTAACTAAATTACCAATCTACTATACTTACTAACATCAGTTACAGAAAAGAAAAAAAAACGAGCAGTTCTTGCATCAACATAATAGTAACAGAGCTGAACATCCTATGAGGGACACAAAAAAAACTAAGAACAATCAGAGGAAAAGAGAGTATAAGTTGAGACCGATTATGTCATCAACTGATCGAATAGTTCTCTATCATTTCCCGGACTTCGTTAACCACAAAATGTGCTTTGTGGCCACCGATAACTTCAGCTTGTTTCTGGCCATCTCTCCATAGCTGCAGAGTGGTGGACATAAGACACAAATCAGTGATTGTTTTCAAGAGGGTTTTACTCTTAATTGCAAGTTTCTTCTTGAAGATATGGAACGGATAAAATTTACCTGTATTGTTGGCATCTTCTGCGTCCCCCCCAACCAGTGAGCCAAACATAGATTAAGTAGTTGTTAGATCAACTATAAAGACTTTCCAAGGTTCAGACTGAAACTGATTCGGAAAGAGCTATTAACAAAATGGGAAGATTCATAAAATAGGCATTACCGTAACTCCTGCACGAGAAACAAGCCTGTATGGAACAGCGTTGACATCAACATGATAAAACCGCAGTCTGGAAGAAATAATTTCTTACAATCAGAAAACCACAAGGTACAAATTGAGATACAAGTTAGAATGAATACACTGTCAAGATCCAAATCCATCACATTGATCGCAAACATTGCGTTGAACAAACATTCAATGAAAACAAGAATAGACAGTTAATCAAAAACCTTGGGTAGAATTCAGCAGCGAGCTTTTCGAGTTTCGGTTTCAAGTATATACATTTCCTGCACCAAGTTGCCATCCTACAAAATCCATGTAGCTAATCTTCACCAACCAGAAAGACACACAATCAACACATAAGAGCAACGTCTTGAGAATGAAATTGGCATATTAAGGTATCAGAGTTACACAATCAAAGAGTAAATTCAGGAGAATAGAGACCAAGAGGCAATAATGAACAGTGAAACACCATGAAAAACAAAAAAACTTGCGAGGAATCTGAATGAAAGTACTCTTTTTTCCATCGGATTCTCGTTGCCACTAGTCGTGAGAGACCAATTCGATATAGATTTGATATAAAAGCTCATAGAATTAATAGCAAATCAGGGGGGAAAACAAAAATCGTAACCTAGAAACTCACCAGACAATAACAACTGATTCACCGAGCTTTTGAGCTTCCTCCATCACCTGATCGAAGTGGCTCTCGCCACAGATCGGTCCGAGCTCAACAGACACCGGAGAGTCATCGAGCTCTTGCAAGCCACCGTCCTGCTTCAGGGCATCGACTGCTCTGATTCTCTCCGCTACCAAACAGATTTTCTCGGGAAAAGAATGAAATTTGATATTTCTCGGTTGAGTAAAAGAGCTCGAGATTTGACGGGAGTGATATGGAGGAACCAAAGCTGAGATCTTTGGGTTTAAAGATCTCAGAGATGATGACAAATTTACAATTTTTGACATTCTCTGCCACTGAAACGGTCTCAGAGACTCTCAAACAAGATTTAGTAATAATACGTAACCTCCATGGTCTATACCAAAAAAAAAAGAAGCTCTTTTAGTTTTAGGACAAGCCCCCATGTTTTGATGGTAAGATCAGATTAAAGCCTCTACTTTTATATGAAACAATGAAACCCAACATTTAACTGATCTTCAATTCAAATCAAACAACCATACTTCAAGCTGTTTTATCTTACAAAACTGTCACATCATAAATTTCAACCTTGTTAAGCTCTGTTTCCTTTATACTCTCTCGGGCAAAATCTGAAAGACATGAACGCTTTGTGCTTCTGAGCTCAGAAGAAATGTACAAGTGTATGATTGAATTGTTGGGCTGATCCTACCCATATCTGAGCTGAAACTGTAACCGGAGATTGGAGACTGAAAGTTTTTAGCTAGCTGTCTCTCGATGCAGAGAAGCTAATACCATCTTCCGGATTCCTAGTAAATGTGGGACATAGCCATTTGATCAGGTTAGGGCCTAACACCTGTGAACAGCATGAAACTTTTTATGGTCAAGTTCCTGATCAGAAAAGAAAGAATTGGATTCTCAAAGACACAACAGCGATGAAGTGACTCTAAGAGTTCACACTGTGAACGACACAAAAGACAGAGATCAATGTAAAGAAAAGTACCGAGGTGATGTTTTTGTAAACGCCAACATCAAATTGATGCCTATAGCTTTGTCCTGATTTTCTAGCTAACCACGAGGCCCGCTTTGAATCATAATGCTACAGAGAAAAATTGCCAATTTACGCACTGTCAATTAATTTGAAACAAAGCCTTTACACGTCATGTCTTGAAGACTGTACGAGGAAAAATAGATTGCATACCTCAATGGTGGTCATATTGTGTGCGATGAGGTAGATATGCCAACAAAGGAGTGTCCCAAGTGTTATGCTTAGTCCAATCATGAAAATCCCACAAGAAACCTAAACCGTGAACAAAACACTGATAACTGTAAGTTCCTCTTTGCCAACAATTTACTTATCCCTAGTTTTCTTTTCTTCAGAAAAGGATGTGATTCTGTGAAAATCTGCTTGAAGCTATAGACAACTAACAAGTTTTTGAGAGAGTGCAGCCTTAGTTTGAGACTTATGAGTATCGCTTAAATGCTAAAGATGAAGAAGCCACATAAGATTTTCCGGTAAACCAAACTTACAATGAAAGTTTTGAGTGGAACATTTCCTGCATAGGATTCTCCGTTCTTGAATGCGCAGCAAACCAGCAACACCTAAAATAACATTCACACATTAGTGGAGAGTCTCACCAGAAAATGATTTAGAATTAGGAATAGATGATTTGGGATTTACGTACTGTGGAGTAGATGGAAGCTACGGTTGCATAAAACACAAGAATGAAGAAAGCCTTATAGTTTGCATAACCAACACAGTTATTGATCCAAAGGCAATGGTGGTCCTGCCACATACGTACATAAAAAATCGTTTACAAACAAATCTCGATACAAAAAAATTCTGGTAAAGCTTTGACTCAAAAGTTCTTAAACTATACCTACCATCTTCAAGACACATCTTCTGCAAACTCGGCAATGGTGAGTCCGGAGAGGCTTATATGCAAAGCACTTATCACATTTTCTTGTTTCTGTAGCCTAATATGTTAAATCAAATCAGAAAAATAAGATTCTACTCCCACATGCAATCTCAAATTATACAAGAGGAGGCAAACTCAGAATTCGACTACTTTATATCAAACAGCATCAATGATTACGCCACTCTTCATAAGCTTAACATCAACATTAAAACCCTTTTTTCGTAACACCAAATATAAAAAGCATCGATTTCCACTTATTGAGCCTCTTCTAGATTCAAAGGACTAATCTTCTCGAACTAACATCTAAGAATCTATTACCTCTAGAGAGTACAATTAAATCAAGGCAAAAGGATCAATCTTCTCCAAGTAACGTATAAGAATCAGTCCTCCCATCTCAATCATAAAGATCATTGTCTTCTCTTATTCTAAAACCTCAATGGAAGAGACATTACAGTGAAACTTCAATACATACCAAAAAATCCCCCCAATGCGTCAAATTCAGAGAGAAACAGGGAGCTTACGTTACTATTGGACCAACCAGAATCCTCAACATCAGGAGCATAAGATGCTGGAACACGACCTGGATCTACAAGAACGCAAATTGAGAGCGAGAAGAGACAGAGAGACGCCAAGAAGCTGAAGACCAAGGCATTTAATTTCCCAGCTGAGCTTTGTAAACCCACCCAGTCATCGATGAAAACGAAGAGTGTGACGTAGTACACGAAACCCATCACCAGAATCACCGAAAGGACCGGGATCGAGAAGAATCTCCGGCAACTCATTGCCAAGATCTCCCTTCTCCGTTGCTCGCGAACTCACGACCGGTTTAATTCCTTGGCCCCCCAAATTTGATGGTAACCGAGTCCAAATTTCCCAAAATGATGAAGAACAAATTAAGTTCGTCTAATTTACCAGAAATTAACACGTGGCGATATGTTATTCGCTACTTAATTACTTGTAAGTACGAAACGGGCTCATTATAAATGGGCTTCATTGTTAATTATTGGGCTTGAGGTGGCTTAATATGGTCATATGAACTAAGTGAAACATGAGAAAGAAATTTAATATTTATTAACTGCATAAACTATTGGCTCAAAATATTATTGAAATGTTTATATCATTTATATCTGATTAGTGTTTTTTTTAATAAGTCATCAAAATTAACTAGCTAATTTTAAGAGAAATAACCTAAAATAGCACTAAAACAAGTTTTATGAACAATGATAGCACACATTCCACAAACTTCCAAAAATAGCATTAGTGAGTTAATACAATGACTATCTTACCTTTGTAAAAAAATTAAATTAGTTATAATTTTTTACATCAATATATTTTATGTTTGCGATTTTTATTGATGTAAAAATAATAGATTGTGTCAAACACGGTTGTTTTCTTCGTGTAGATCTAACACGATTGTCTTCTTCGACTTCATTGTCTAGAATTTTAGGTTTTGTGCAGAGAAAATGAATTGCGATTTTGATTCTATTTTTATTAAATATTTGAAATTTGTTTTTAACAATTTAGATCAACCAAAGCCAATGATATTTTAGTTTTTTTAATATTAAATTTGTGTTATTTTTGGAACTTTGGAGATGGTGTGCTAAATTTGAAAACAAAATTTATTTTTGTACTATTTGTGAGAATTGTCATTTAAAATATTGCTTTGTGAGGTGTTCATCTGTATGTTTTCCATAAACAATAATAGTTTCAGGTCTAACCAATTGTAGAAATAACTAAATTACATCCATGTTTAGGCTTTTTTATATAGTCGGTATTTCTTACAAGCATTTAGATTACTTCTAGCATTACATTATCCATGGCATCGATTTTAAGTTGGTCGTCGATGTTGTAATATTTATGTCATTTTCTGTTGATTTGTTGCAATAACTTACTAATTCAAACTAATTCTGTAATTGAGTAACTCTAACACGGACTTTTCTTTTGGTCTTCCAAAGTTAAAAGTTATGTGTAGTTTTGTGAAACAGTCGCAATCAATTAGTACGTCAGAAAAAAATTCAAAATAATATAATACATTGTAAATATGACATATATAGTACACTAACTTAATATCAAGATTGTACTATGAATGCATAGCTACCATAAGTTTAATATCCACCATGTGATTCGTGTCCCTTGTATTTATTGGTACAACAAGCTTCTACGTGTCTAATTCTATTTCACTTTCGTCATTTTGGTATATATAGTAAATTTTCGTGATTAATCAGCCAATTATAAAATCATTTATCTATAACAAATTAATATTACTGAATAGACATAAGAGTATGCTATACAATTCGTATTCTTTAAAGATTTCATCAATCGATTACGTATATTTCTAAGAATTTACTATTAAAGGAAAATTTTAGAACATACAAGAGCATTTGTTTCACATTTTTTAAAGAAAAAACCTAGACATCATTCAGTTAGTCTATGTAAACCATACACATACAGCCTAATTGAACACTAGATTTCATATATATATATATGTTATAAACAAAAAAACTCGATAAAGCTTGATATAAATTCAACCTATTGTCCTTCACATATAAAAGAAAGAAAATATACGTATATATTGCCATTACTGCAACTAGTCTTCTCTTGTGTCATGCATGATGTAAAATTCATAATTAGAGTCACATATACAGACAGACAACAATCGAGATAAGTCTAAGTTTAGATATGATAAGACTAACTCCTACTTTTTCTTTGTTTTATAACCAAGGGAATGTAGAGAAACATAGGTAAATCAATCCGAATATTTATAGAAATTTTGTAATTCTTTTCTTCAATCAATTATAGTGCATGTCTATAGTATTCAATGAGGAATTGATTGTGAAATCCTAACCTAAATTCAAATACAGAATTTTCTTAAAACATCTCAATATCTAATGACTTTTATTGATTATGAAATGAAGCATACGTTGTGTTGACATACAAGTTCAATAAAACAGAGAGGCTTATCCGATCACTGACAAACTAACTCTCTCTCTCTCTCTCTCTCTCTCTCTAAAAATCACTAACAAACTGATTGATGAGTATACATTAATATTCATCGCTCGAATTTGCTATATATTGGACTACTAGTTTTTGGTTTTGACTAACCCCTAGTTAATCTTTGATTTTTGTAACATATTGTTAGAACAAAATATAATCCGGCAATTTCTAACAAAAGATACTCCTGCAGCAATATATTTAAGATATATATGAAAGATTAACTCTTTTCTGTTTGATTGACGTTTGTATTTTTTAAGTCGTGGAAGAGGGAAAATCTTACGGGTAAAATTGATTTTACGAGAATTAACGTCAGCACAATCTTCGGTATTGAACTTTTTTCACGCAAATAATAATAGCTTTCAAAAATATATAAAATTGTAGTATTAAATTTTTCTAGACAACAATTTATCGGTAAAAAAAAATGACAGTCATGAAGATAACCATTGTTATACGGGTCCAAATTTTATAAAACATTTTCTCTCCAACACTAAATCTCAACACCAACAAATGATCTAATACAACCTTATAACCTTTAATGAAAGAGTAAATTATTTAAATACCCTAAACTATTAACTAAAAAAAAAATGAAATAAAAAAAAATAAAAAAAAAATGGATTCATCCATCAATTGGATTCGGATCCGAATCCATTTATTCTTCTTCTTCCCTGTGGCGATATCATCCCATCTATGCTCATCTCATCCTCCCATCGTCTTCACCATTGATCTAAAACGGATTTGTTCAATTGAATCTTCAATAGAGGTGCGTTCTACTATGTTGTAGCTTTAATTGAGTATAGTAATACAATTTGATCCAATCCGCAAGTTGGAAGAATATATCCACTTGGATTTGGGATTATCTCCGATCCCATTATATTATTCGTTAGTGATAGTATCTGGGTCGATAAGATCGGATCAAATAATATAACATCTCACAGTTGTTAAATCGTAAAGGATTAGAGAATCTCTGCCCAGAATTGAAAAATGCAGACTTAGAACAACTGAGGACAACTGGTACTACTGCATTTACGAAACAGTAGGTAGAACTGGGTATTACTGCGTTTTAGAAATACTGAGTACAACTGGGTAGTACTGATAATAGGGAATACTGAGTACCACTGGGTATTACTGCGTTTACGAAACAGTAGGTAGACCTGGGTAGTACTGATAGTAGGGAATACTGGGTACAACTAGGTAATACTGCGTTTACAAAATAGGGAATACTGAGTACAACTAATATGACTGATTTAGTTGTTCTTTTGTTTTTTTTCAGGAGACAATGAGCACAAGCCTATATTTTGATTATGGAGGACATTATGTAAAGAACGGAAATGGGTATGAATGAATTTCAGCAGAAGATCGCATGTACTCACTATTGTTTAAGAATTTATCTGTGGAGGAGATTAGTTATTCGATGTTATTGAAAAGGGTATGCAAGAAGATTGGGATAGATTCAGCTACAACAGAACTAAAAATGAGTTTCATACCATTGGACACGAGACCTTTGAGAAAATTATATATCGTCGATGATGATGACGTTTATGTTTATCTAACGGCGATGGATGCAAATAAATGTAGAAGCGTATTGCATGTGGAGAAGGGTAATGGTCTAGTTTCAAGAAAAAATCAGTTGGAGAAGGATAAGGGTCTAGTTTCAGATAGAGAGGAAAGTAGTTCAGTTGGTTTGAATTACGATAAAGTGGTTCCAACAGATTGTGGCAATGCTGGTGCTCTTACTCTTTACGAATCACCATTGGTAGAACATTATGAGCCAGTGGATAATGATGGTCGTGGAGAGTTTGAAAATATATCTTCAAGTGATGATGAAGATAACAGATTGGATTACTCTTCGGATATGAGTATGGAAAACAATATGGAGCATGAATATATTCCAAGTGAAGAGGAAGGAAGGGATCAGTTTGCTCAGAGATGGGAAGATGGTATGGATTTAAAACTTGGTCAAGAATTCAATAATAAGAAGGAAGTGAAAGCTTTTGTTGAGAGAGGTGCACATAAAAGTTGTTTTGCCTTCTCAACAAGTAAGAGTGAGAGAGATAGATATGTGTTGAAATGTCGTAAATATAGACAAGGGTGTGAATTGTATTTACGAACTACAAAGGTCAAGAATTCAGAGTGCTTTCGTGTACAAGTATACAACAATTCGCACACATGCTCTCGGGCTAGTTCTAGTACAAGCGGCGAAAATAGAAACAGACCCACCTCGGGTTTAGTTGCTGGTCTTTTGAGAGAAGACTATCCAGGTATAATGAAGACTCCAACTGCTAAACATCTCATGGGTTTGGGTCAAAGAAAATATGGTGTCCCACCGTCATATAGTACTTGTTGGAGGGGTAAGAATGAAGCTATTAACGAGTTGCGTGGTGATCCAGAGGAATGATACAAGCAGTTGTACTCCTATTTGTATATGCTGGAGCAAGTGAATCTTGGAACAAACACATCTGTTAAGTTGGATGAGGAAGGAAGGTTCAAGTATGTATTCATCGCACTAGGAGCTTGTATTGAAGGGTTTGAATCGATGAGAAAAGTTCTCATTGTGGATTCCACTTTTTTGAAAACTTGTTACCGTGGTGTGCTAATGATTGCTACAGCTCAGGATCCTAACCGTCACACCTATCCGATTGTATTTGCTATAACAGATGGTGAAAATGATGCAAGTTGGAACTGGTTTTTCGAAACTCTGAAAGCTGTTATTAAAGATAGTAATGAGCTGGTTTTTGTGAGTGACAGAAACGCAAGCCTCATAAAGGCGGTGCGTCAGGTGTATCTCGAGTCTACACATGGGTACTGTATATTCCATTTGTCCCAAAATGTAAGGCTCAAAGTTTCGAACGTCAACAAAGAAGTGGTTGCGCAGATGTTTAGGGATATTGCTCAGATTTATTCAGAGCATGATTTCGTAAAAAGGTACAATGATTTTAGAAGACGATATCCAAGAGCAGCAGAATATCTAGATAAAAGCGTTGAGGTGTCAAAACGGACGAGGTGTTATTTTTCCGGTTCAAAGTACAATATAGACACAAGTAATTGTGTAGAGTCTCTGAACAAAGTGATTGAGGAGGCAAGACACTACAACTTGTTACCTATGATAGATGCTATAGTCGAAAAAATTTCCGAATGGTTTAACAAACATAGGAAGGAGAGCGTTACGTACGGAAACTCCGGGAGAGTCCCAGTGCCGCGGGTGAATAACATAGTGTACGAGAGATGTGCGGAAGCGTGTCATTTGATTGCGACTGAGCTAAACGTTTATATGCTTGAATATAGTACGGTTGGACGGGATGGGAAGCATTATATGGTGGATTTACGAAACAAGACATGCAGTTGCAAAACTTTTGATATTGACAAGTATCCTTGTGCCCATGCGATATTCGCAGTGTACAAACTCATGAGCGAAGAATCGAGAAGGCATAACATCGAGATTCATGAGTTGTGTTCGTCAAAATATTATGTTGACCAGTGGGTTTCTATGTATTGCAAGACCATTTATCTAGTGCCGCATAGGTCTGACTGGAATATTTCCCCAAATATCGAAGAAAAATCTGTTTTACCTCCGAAGAAGAAAAAAAAACAAAAAAGGAAGACGTCAAGTAAGAAGGATACCATCAGTAGGAGAACCACAACGAAAGAAGAATGCGGTTCAAATTACAAACATTGAGAACCCAAGTGGTGCTGAAATAGGTGTCCCAAGTGGTGGTGCCTGATTTGTTATTGTATTTGGATAACTATTTAATACTGGTTATTGTGTTTGGACAACTATGTAACACTGTTTATTGTGTTTGGACCATTATGTGTGAATTTGCATTTACATGTGTTTGAATTATATATGAGTTTCAATTGGATTATCCATTTTCTGTATCAAAATTACTTTTAAAAATAATTTTATATTTTGAATTTTTACCAAATTAATTTACAAAATAATTTCCAAAAAATGAAATTAACATTTTACATTTTGAATTTTTCAAAAATAATTTCCAAAAATAATTTCCAAACACAATAACCAGTATTACATAGTAAAATAATTTCCAAAATAATTTCCAAAAAATATTACTTTTAAAAATATTTTACATTTTGAATTTTTTCAGAACATAAGTTGTATTATTTATGTGTTTGTATATAAAGTACAAAGTTCCTTAATTAAAAAAAAATTGGGAATATTATATATGAGTATTCTATCACAATCACCTTAGGACAACCTTACACTTTCAAGAAGAGTTTGTTAATGTCATATACCTTATGAAGCAAAACTTGAGGAAAATATGTTTTTGCAAATATGATGGTAGGAAATCATAGAAAATGTGTTACAAATCCCCAAAATCAACTGGACCACTGAAATTTACTTTTTATAACATGGTATAACTAGGTAAATAGGTAAAACATCAAAAAGAAAACTATGTGTTACGTTTGTAATACTGTCATACTAGGGACAACTATGTGTTACATGACGGCGCACATGTGGTAATACGTGGCTTAATTTGATTGGGGGTTGGTGTTTTTATATGAATAAATCCCCAAATTTTCGGTCCAAAAGTTTGAAAAAGAGACAGAACATTTTTCCCCCAAAATTGAAATTTAGGGCTCGTGGTGCTTTCTTTTCCCATTCACCGGCGAATTTATCAACAGAAACATTTGGATAAGTCTATTCGACCTTAATTTATTCTACTTTTTTCGAAATCGAGTCAATTTTGCATGTATTAGGATCTTAATCTAGTCAAATGGGTAAATAGAAACGCATCAACTTGTTTGGTGAGGAGTTCGATACTGGCTCCAACAACAGCAGTTCATCATCCTCAGATGACGAACTAATCCTCCCGAACTTGTTCGGTGAGGAGTTCGATATCACTCCGACTCCGGCGACATGGCAGCCGTCACCTATTGGGATTCCGACAACATGTAACTGTGGCAAACCAGTTGTGCTTAAAACTAAAACGATTGGGTTGTTGACTGGTCGAAAATTCTATTCCTGTTCTGGTGATATTCGTGTAAGAATCCAATTTATCCTACCAATATGTTCTAATTGTTATCCATTTTTTACTTTATTGTTATCCATTTTGTGTTTATTGTTATCCATTTTTTTCAAATGATAGGATGGAGATTGCCACATTTACAAGGATTTGATTGATGCAGTCTTGGAGGAGATTACTTTAACAAAAACCAAATTGGGAGAAATAGAAGATCGTCTATTTCAATTGATTGCACGAGTTGATGAAGAGAGGAAGAAGTTTGGCGAGCTGAAGTGAATAAGTATTTTTATGGTTGTTTATGAGATGAGATATTTGTTCAAGTACTTTCAAGTATTACCAGTATTTTCAGTATTTCCAGTACTACCAGTATTACCTACCATAAGTTTTGAAGCAAATACTTCAACTTTAAATAGATACTTCAATTTACCTAACATAAGTTTTGATTAAAAATACTTCAAACAAGTAAAACAACAAACCAAAGCACATAGTTCAAAGGATAACAACCAAAGCACATAGTTCAAAGGATAACAACCAAAACACATAGTTCAAAAGATAACAACCGGATTATGCTTTCTTCCTCTTCTTTTCCTCCGTCATAGTTGTGTAGGGAGACTTCTTTGCATCTGAAGGCTTCCTCGTCCTCTTTTCACCAACTACTTCATCCTTCTCACCTCTCTCAACACGGTCCTCGTCAGCTTCTCCCTCAGTTGTACCATCCACTTCCTCAGTTGTCTCTTCACCACCACCACCAGTTATCCCATCACCAACGCTAGTTGTCCCTTCACCGCCACCACCAGTTGTCCCTTCACTAACGCCAGTTGTCCCTTCACCACCACCACCAGTTGTCCCATCACTAACGCCAGTTGTCCCTTCACCGCCACCACCAGTTGTCCCTTCACCAACGCTAGTTGTCCCTTCACCACCACCACCAGTTGTCCCTTCACCAATGCCAGTTGTCCCATCACCACCACCAGATGTCCCATCATCAAAAGAGGTATCATTCGAAGTCTACGACTTCACAAATGATTCCAATACCTTTAACCTTGTATCCTGTCCACCAATCAAGTTAAACAGTTTCTCAAAACCATCTTCCATACACTTATTCATCTTCACCATTCCTTCTTGAAGATCTGAAATGTCTTTCTTGAGCTTTTTCACTTCATCATTGGACACCACGTGCGGTTCTTCCTCCACATTGTCTGCCTCTTTTTCGCTACCCTCTTCCTCAGCGGCCTCTAGCTCAGCAACCTCTTTTGTACCCGCCACTTGGGCATGGACATCACGGACGAACAAAGATGGTATAAAACCCCGCTTTCTCTCATTAAAATATCGATTCTTCCAACTTTGAACTATGTAGTCATCAACATCTCGATCGTCCTCCGCCTCATGAAAGATTTGACCATAAAGAGTTCGCTCACCAACATATGGGACCAAAACACTCGGTATGTCCTACGATTGTAAAAAAAAAACTATAAGATTTACTAACTAGTATTACAGTAATACTAACTAGTATTACCAGTATTACTAACTAGTATCACCAGTATTACTAACTAATATTACCAGTATTACTAACTAGTATTACCAGTATTACTAAGTACTATTACCAGTATTACTAAGTTCTATTACTAACCTTCGTTGTTCCCAGTGTTTCATATAAATCATTAAGTGCAAACCCTGACACCGAATGTTTCTTGAATCTAGTTGTGCACATTCTCGGACATTCAGATCTTACACTTTCGTTAAACTCCCGGTACTTCGACCTCAACACCGGAATCGACTCGAACGCCAGAATCTACAAATACAAAATATATTAGCAATTTCAAACAAAGATCTACAAAGTAAATGGTTCTTAATTACTCACTTACCTCCAAAGAATACTGAAACTTGGATAAACCCATTGATCTCTCGTGACGACTCCATCGAATTTCGCAAATACTGCACTCATCCGCTTGAGATTGTCATCAAAAGAAAAACGGCCCCACGGAAATGACCGACACAGTTCTAGGTCGTTAACCGCTCTGAGAAAGAAGGGTTCTATACTTTTGGCTCCTTTACCGGTTGTTTTCGCCCCTTTCTTTGTCTGCCCAACAATCACTAAAGATAAGAAATAGAGGACATCCATGTTCAACCTATCTCTGCAACGGTTCATGGTCAAAAACTTATGCTCAACAGCTTCATATGTTATGGTTGACCCTCTCGCGAAATGCCTCCTAACAAAGTCTAATCCGCCTAACCTATCCCACTCCAATGGATAATTATGACAGAATAAACCAGAGATGATACCGTGTTCTCTGATTGAATACCGCATAGAAACACCGTTTAAGACAAACCAAGCTTCCCGCTTCTTTAACGTACGCGCAGCATGAAGAAAGAGCATCCACATTCCCTGAAACTTATGTTTGCTCTCCAAACGCATGTGAAAGAAATGTTTAAACTGTGGATGCTCATGAAACCATCTGATCTCATTTCCCTGTAGTCGTTCAGTGATTGTCTCTACTGCTTTCTTAAGGTAACACCTTGATTGGAGCTTCAGTTTTTTCTGATACTCGCTATTCCTGAAGTACATTTCTGGTGCTAATGCTTGGGTTTCGTGATCAGATTCCTGCAAATCATACACATAATAATAAGTATTACTCCCAGTATTACTCCCAGTATTACTCCCAGTATTACTCCCAGTATTACCCAGTATTACTCCCAGTATTACCTAGTATTACTCCCAGTATTACCCAGTATTACTCCCAGGATTACTCCCAGTATTACCCAGTATTACTCCCAATATTACCCAGTATTACTCACAGTATTACCCAGTATTATCCAGTATTACCCAGTATTACTCCCAGTATTACCCAGTATTACATTTAATTTGTCTCAAGGTTGGAGTTACATACCGTTGCTTCATTTTCCTCATCCTCTTTTTCCTCTACGCTTTTGCTTTTGTCCTCCTCTGAACCATTTTCCTCTTCTTCAGCATCTGAACTTCTTCCTTCTTCACCTTCGGATCCTTCATTGTCTTCCGAAATCATTTCTTCATCAACACTCTCTTCTTCGGAAATTCTTTGGTCTTCATTTTCTTCATGAACACTTGTTGGACTCGCGGGCGAACTGCATGAAGGTCCGGAATGACCCCTTAAAGGAATTGGATTTCCATCCACTCCAACTGATGGATTCTTCGTACGCGGCGGTATCTAGTTGTCCTGATTGGTAGTCCCTAGTTGTCCGGATTTTTGATGGAATTTGGGTAAAAAAATCTGCAACAAAAGCTATTGAAATCGAGAAGGGAATCGAGAGCGAGAGTTAGAGAAGAGAGGTCGTGGGTTGTGTGCGATTAAATCCGATTTCTGCGAAATCGTGGGGTTCCGATTTTGAGTTATGAGTATTGAAATCGAGAGGGAGAGGGAGAGGGAGAAAGGGTCCGATAAATTCGTTAGAGAAAGAGAAGAGTCGTGTGGATCCGTTGGATTGTGGGTCGAGGATCGGATCTGCGGATACGGGTCGGATTTTATTGGTTGGGTTGTTAATAAGTTAAACTTGTTTGGTTATTCTGTCTTTTTGTAAGGATTTCGTATTAAAAAGAAAAAACAGATAATTCTTATTTATGGAAGATCATTTGTAAATTGACGTTATAACAAAAGGTTATCTGAGGATTTGATCCATTGTTATATATCAAAAATAAATAGTGGCCCACAAAAAAAAAAGGGATAGTGGTCCGAATTCTTTGTTATTATTCCGATTGTCCTCCGAGAACTTGATACTTAGTGTGAATTTAGATGTTACTAAAAACATCTCCATTAGAGATATGTAAACTAAATACTCTCTGTAAAATTATAATAAAATAAAAAAAATTATGAGAAAAGAGATGAAAAGGGTTAATTGTTTAAGAACCTAGTCTCTTCATAACAGAAACTCTTCACACATGTCACTATATGTATGGTTCAATTTTTGTTTGTAGCTCAAAAATTAATTCTATAATTAATTATAATAAAATACTAATTTTTTTTTTCATAAGATATCCAATAAAAAGTTCTTACCAATAGAGATGCTCTAATATATTGTGATGATCCCAGATCACCACCAACTCTTCGTTTTTTTTTTTGACATCTCACCACCAACTCTTCTTTGAATGTTCTCTATTGCTATGTAATTTGCCTTTCATCAGTTATGCTAAATTAAGAACAAAACAACTCAAATTTGTCCTTAATTGCATGCCCCTACGTACCTGACACAATATCTTTAGATTCTCCCATCTCCATCAGTCCATCTCTCCAATGGCTTTTTGTGGGGCAACCCGCATTTAGTTTCTTCCTTAACTTAATTTCCTTTTGAAATCATACGGCAGTTTTTCTATAAGTTTATTCCATTAGTGTTTTGATACGATGCATATATCAAGAAAGTTTATATGAATCAACTACGAGATAAGACTTTTTTTATATGGCATTTGTAGTTTTTGTCATTTGCCCTAAAATCTTTTAAAATTATCTTTTTTATATTAAAAACATAATTTAACACATTACGTTTGGGTTTATTAAGTTCCATTTTTTTAGGATATAGTTTTTGTTATTAAGTATGTGTCTTTTGAATTTTTTTTTTCTCAATTGTTATGTTTTTTTAAGTGGCATAAAGGGCAAACTTCAAAGATTTTAGTAAAAATGGCAAATTTGAAAAATAGTTAGGCAAAAATGGTTTTTTGTACAATAATCCCAAGTTTATATGTCTTACATATATTATTTATGACTAGTTTTTCAATATAACCATGAGACCAATCAAATATATAAATTCAAAATCAAAAATTCGAATACCCGCGCAGATAAGAAACTAACTTTTTTTTTTATTAACATATAAAAGAAATTAAAGTTTTCACTTAAAAATGCATCAGAGTAATAATTAGTTAAGTACTTCAAATTGGAGGGGAAAATAGTTGGCAAGAATCAAACTGCATACGTCGTTGCACAGATCTGCGAGTAGTGTATACGTTCATATATATATTCAGAGTTTGTGGATGATCAGCTATATATGTAATATTATGATGATCATGTATGTGTGGGATTACATCAACCATTAATTAAAATGTTGCATCACATGCTATATATATGTATTGATGTTTGGACTAACCTTTTGATTTTCATTGTAATATAGCGTTATCATTTATGGCATGCACACATATCATTTCTCTACCTACCTCTCTTGTTCATGACTAAACCAATAGTAACGTACGAACTAACTCAGTTCCTTTTTTTCCTAAAAATATTTGGGTTACAAAATGTGTCCACATGTTCTCTTCTTAATTTTGTTTCAACAAATTGTTTAAATTGAAAGCGAACGAGAAGAGACAAATCTTTCTCAAGTTGAGCCACATGAAAACAAGGTTATAGTACAATGTACAACACACCATAATGTTTGATTTGATTTGGCATGAAAACCAAATTTCTAATATTACAAAATTAGAACAATAAGAAAAATTTGAGACCAAGTAATAACCCAGAAATAGAAGATGATACACTAATCAACAAATGTTACTACAAGACAGTCGTAAAACTGAAACTACAAAAAGTCTGGACTCTGGACGAACTTTATATACTTACTATAACTGATGATAAAAACAACATATTTTTTTTAAATGACCCAATTATTCGATCTGTGTTCACGATCTTGTTGTTCTTGATCATAGCATTACCAATATGACCCGATCGATCTGAATGGTGACTAAAGAAAATCTTATGATCCTGGAAAATACAGTGAATATATATATATATATATATATATATATATATATAACAGAACTTTATACATCCATTCATCAATATACAAGCCAAGATCAAAGAGAAGATAGATTTCCCATTTCATTGTAATTAACGCCATAATCGGTCATTGACCCTACATTAAGTAAAATATATAACACCCAATGCGTTTATATATATATATATATATATATCTATATATACATAGATGTAAAACATGTTGAAACACAGAAATGAATAGTAATTGTTAAAACTAATCGAGGGAGGGAGACGGAATTACCAAGGATCCAGACTTCAATTAATATCTTCAAGTTTCTTTCTCCAGCTTTAGGTATTTTGTAGCCGTCGGTTGTTGATGCAGCATCATCAAGATTCTCATATTACATATCAAAACCCTAATTTAAGAGATTTTTTTTCAATTTCCATGTGAATCTTGATGGTGCTGCACCTACAAACAACGACAGATGAGCTTTCTTCCATAGATCCACCAAGAACTTGTATAAAATTTACATACACACTCTCAAGAGATCGATCATGGAACAAAAAGGAATATGATTGACGAAGAAGCGAAAATAATATTTTCGAGCTAAATAAATAGATCTAATCTCTGTAGCTGTTGAGAAGAAAAAATATAGATCTAAGCTTTTCGATCTCTATTTTATTTGAGAAGAAGAAGAAAAAAAACGAGAAAAATAAGAAGAAGAAGAAGAAGGAGAAAAGCAGTCGGAGATGAGGAAAGGTAGATAGATAGATGAAGTAGAGAGAAAACCTCAAAAAATCCAAGGGCTGACGTGTCAACTTATAAGTGGTCCTTTTACGTCATAAGAAAAAATATGTAATATGCTGTTTTTAGACCGTGATAAGAAACAAATTCTCAATTTATAGGGAAACGAATTGTGTAAAAAATATATGCCATGTAGCATATAGGTCTAGTTAATATCCAATACTGACCGGTTAGTTATTTTTTTTCGATCTGTCGATCCAACAACGTCTCAGACGCAACAAACCAATCGTGGAACTTTTCATATCATAAATGCAGCTAAAAAAATTAAAATTATGTATTTATGAGACAATGGTACGTACACCTACATGGGTAGAGGAAGAGAGTGAGAGGTGCAAGTGAACAAGAGGGTGAAGTGAGGTATTTATAGAGACGCGCAATGACTTAGATAAATTGAACCGGACCGAACCATTTTTCTGGTTCATTGTCTCTAAACCGATCGAACACTTTGGATCTCAGTCCTACAAGTCCTTACACTTGTTGACCAAAATAAGACATATATAGACATAATATATATGTTTGTTTTTATAAATATTCACATAAACTAATTTGAATCTATTAAAATCTCATTAACTAAGGACATAATTTTTCTATGTATTACAATATTTCTTTTATTGAATTTTCTCTTTTTATTTTTACGAAGCATATCAAATAACTGATATTTGAATATTGAAACACCAAATATCTGACTTGTTCTCGAATGGATACGGATAAGAAAAAGACTACTATGAATAAAGCAAAACATAGCACAGTTATCATGAAAAAAATAATAAAAAAATAGGATGTTTGCAATGCCTTCATCATCGCTAACATTTAGCATTGATGAGTATGTGCGCACTTCAAAAATAATGATCTTGGTTTGCAATGAGGTCATCACGTTCTCTGAAAGGAATGATAATTATTATGCTTTAATTTCTGAAAACTTGGTGTGTATATACGAATAATTATAGGATGATTCACATCTCCGATGAAGACAATTTATAAGTTTTTTTTTTATATGAGGTATATACATATATTAACGAATTAAAAGAATAAGTATGTTTGTGTTACATAAAGTTCAAAGAGAAATGTTCAAAAAATAAAAGAAAAGAAGTTCAAAGCGCTAGCCATTAAACAAAACCAAACTTATTAATTTTCAGGTGATGGTGGGTTTTAACTTATCATCGACTCTCAGCTCCTCTAAAGCGTTGTCGAATATTCCTCATGATACTAGGAGGGCATTAGTGTTAGTGTAAATACTACATCCACCAATTAGACAACATAAGGATTAGATATAATATATATATATATATATATATATATCTATCTATTGACTTGGAACTGAGTGTGTATACACGTAAAGTGCCTGGGCAAGTTGATAAACATAGTACACATCAAGAAGAAAGAGAGATTCCTTGTCTCTTACACTTTCACCTGAAGATCATCAAAAGCCACAAGCCTATATAAAATTAAAAATCAAAACCACTATGCATTTTACTATTTCCCCTCTTTATATTAATAAACATAACTAAATTTATTAGTTTAAAACTAAAAAATATACGTCCATGTACACCAAAAATGTGCTTCATTCTCATGGATCCCACTTCTTTTTTCTATTTTTTCAATGAAAGTGATGTCTTTTCTCGTAAAGTTGAAATATTATTTAACTATTTTTACGGCTTTGCTGATGTGTAAAACTCTTTTTAATATAAATACCAAATAAAAAAACAAAACAAATACAAGCATAGTCGAAACAGTAGCAGTACTAGCTAAATAAGATATCCGATAAATTCGGATCTTAAAATAATAATAAAAAATGAATAACTCGATACAATTTTAGATATGAATATTATTTGACGTCCAAAAAAAAGAAATGAAAGGGTTAGGGAGAAACGAGATGAGTCCGTGGAGAGAAATGGTCGTCATCACGTACAACTTACACGAATGTGGCAATTTTTATTCGAAAACTGTTAAAATTGATACTTCTCATATAATTGTTAACTTTCCAATTTTTATCATAGCCACCAAATTGAAAGAAAAAAAAAACTTAGATATAAAAACAAATTGTTGGCTTCATTAACATTGGGACTTGTAATTTTTATCCCAAACGTTATCAAAAACCTCTCCAATATTATTTAATTCCAAATTTTTAACACGAAGAAAAAAAGAGCTCCATGAGAAATAAATTTTCTTGGCTTCGTTAGTTATCTGAGTTGTGTGTTTCGTATATAAATTCAAATAAACTAAAAATCATATATAGTACTCATTTCTAGGCCAAAAATTTGTGTGGAGAACTCGTCGTTTGTTTCATTAGTAATTTGAATGGAGTTTTAGTTTATACACAAGCTAAATAATAACTCAAAGACCTAACGATGTCACCATATGGTGGTTAAGTAGTTGATAGATTTATTTTAAGTTTGGAGAAGCAAATGTTTGATTTTTCTACTGCAACTTCAATTATGATTGGCCACTATAGATGTTTTAGTTAGCAAGAATATTTAATCCTTTACAAACTCCAGGGATTTAGTTTGAGCTTCAATATGAGTTCCCACAGTTATCTCAGAATATTATAATTGATAAACATACTTAACTATGGAATTATTCTTATATTTATTTACGAGAAACTGCAGTACTTGGTAAATATACATAATCAAGATGCACCACCATTTTTTTAGAAGGCGGGATTAGGATATTAGAGCATACTTTTTGAAATCCTAGCATCTAGACTAGAATTATTTGTAAAATATTCAAAACTTGTTAGAAATACTTGAAGTTTTTTTTAGTATTAAACAATTGTCAATATTAAAAAGCTTCGCATGCAGACAATTATTTTGTTTGGGAAGATGAGTTATCTACCCATATCATGGCAGACAACCTGGTACCTTTGCATCGGTCCACATTTTCGTAGATTATATATATTTGGTGCTATATTCCATTTCTCCTGTATTTTCTACTTTAAATATTAATTACACAAATTTAGTATAGTATTTTCTTTTGTTCTTTTAGATATAACTTTTTGATGACATTAAATAGATGGTATATTAGGTCAAGACTCACGAGGAATCACAATGTAAAAGTATATACTATAATAGATATATAACAACTTATTTAAATTACTGGAATCTCTCGGAATGTACAAAAGAAAATTGGGTTAGGTTTAAAAAATGTTTAAGCACCAATCGAAATATAGATTCAATAATCCAAGTGGTATTGAGATATTAATTTACAACTTGTGTTTATGTTAGATAAAACTTTCTCTCCAATCTTGACAATACATTTTAGTAATTCTAAAGCAAACTCATTTTGAAAGTTTACTACTAGATGTGCGGATGCCTATTCTTGAACAAACAAAAAAATGTGCGGATGACTATTTCTACAATCACATTTTATTAATTTGATTATAATTAAATTTAACTCAAATATATATTTAAAAAGTTTAATTATTCTTCTTGAATTTTTAAGTTATATAATATTTTGTTTACATATAATATTATATTATTTTTGTTTCAAATTAAACCAATAGTCAAGTAAAATTATTAGATCCCAATATATGGATGGAATTTCATACAAATTTTGTGAACATCTAATTCTTCTGCCATTTTTTTACCATCTTGCTTAATTAATGATCGTAAGGTCAAGTACATCTGTCCACATGGGAACATGGATGTTTATAACTAACTAATCCACATGATTTATATAATATTTTTAACTTCGTAGTTTGTCTGCAACGACATCGTTTATATATAATTCACACATGCAAGACCTAAAAAAAATTGTGATATCTTTAATTACCAGTAAATTGTGATATTTATTTGATATGTCTCCATATAATATAGAGTTTACGATTTATTGACTATTAAATCTATTGGTAAAACTTAAAATATGAATAATACTATTAAACACTTTTTTTACATCATACTATTCAACACTTTACCCCCTACTCTACACACTTGATCAGAAGTTATCATCTGTATTTTTAAAAAGAGCAGAAATAGACAAACAATTTTATGTTATGTTAACATTACTATTTTCTTAATTTCAATTTAACATTTTGTTATTAGGTGCAAATACTCTTTTAAAATAGGAATATGTACTAGGATAGTAGGTCTGTCGCATGATATGAAATACAATTCCTCTAGATTGTATTGCCACAAAACCGTGGGCTGGTTAAAGTTAGTTTATTGATTAATGCGTGATTAGGTCAGCTAAACATTGTGACTTGATCTCACGTGGAATCAAGCTTCTGGTATCTTATTTTATTGTAAAGCTAAAACAATATATTATCAACTAAAAATATTCGCTCGTATTTTTTTATATGCATGGTCAGATTATAAATCCATTTTTTAGACCCTCAACAATAATTTTTTGCCGTCTATCCTCAACAACAATTTTATGTTTAAACCTTGGACTTCTGTCATTTTTCTTATATACAATAAAAGGTTTTCGAGAATTTCCGTATGTTAATAAAAATAACCTTTATATCTATAAAAACGTTTGTTGATGAAAATACATCTTTACCAATAAAAATGTCATGACAACCATGAAAAGTTGCGTTATGGCACCCTTCTAACCCAAAAAATTGTTGCTTTTTGATAAGAGTAAACACAATATATAGATCATAGAAAGGTCGAGTCAAGTGACATGGTATTACTGAAAAGCAACACGAAATTGACAAAGTCGATAATAAAATCCCCATTTTAGACGAAGAAGTACTATAGAAAATTGAGTATAAAAATCACATTTTGGATATGAGAACAGTCTTTCCTGTACATAAAAGATATCGCTATGAGTCGAAGTGGATTGTCTCTAACGACAATATAAAGAGTCTGTAAAAATTGGAATCCTCCAAGGTAAAAATTGAGAGTGGAAAACGGGATATATATAGAGATCGACTCATGGCATATTGTATGCCAAACAATGATGGATGATCACTCTTCCACTACATGAAAAATCTCGTTTTCTTACTATCAAAAAAATATGTTTTTACTATTTTCCTATCAAATATATCATACAATTTTTTATCAAAAAAATCTTAACAGTTTTCTACAAATTTCTTACGAACTTAATAAAAATAAAATTTATTTATTTATTTTTAATAATTATATTAATTTCGAAAATTAAATGAAAATTTTATAAAATAATCATTAATTATTAATCTGAATAATATATATAAAATCAATTATTTTACAAAACAAATAAATTAAATGACTAAAATCAATTTAAATGTCTAAAAACACCACATGTCTTGAAACTCATGTAGAATATTGCATTGCTCGCCTTCAGCTTCTCACTTGACTCTACATCTTCCTTTTTCCGCACCACAACTTTGTACACACTCTGCAAAACAAAAACAAAAAACTTTGATGAGAAAAGAGTAGCTAGCATGAGTATTGTCTTATCCTCACATCTATATGGTAATACTCCTCTATGCAATTCACTTACTGAAAATAAGTAAAATCTAACATCTCTCACCTCATAGAAGTGTAGCGTATCACCTCCAGTAAATGCATCATCCTCTAGCCAATTAGGAAAATCACCTTTGTAGTAGTCATCTATAGCATCTGGTCCCATCGGGAACTTTCGTTTCCAGTTCCTACAACATTTATAAGTGATTAGAATAAACATAACCAAGACCACCTACACCAATCTTCGCTATATAAAATCAAAAACCTATAAAGCTCATCATTCCTCCACCCATACAAGAATTAATCTATTTTAACGCAAACAAAAACTGAAAACTGAAACAACTAATCTAAGATAAGCTAGTTACAAAACCAACAATCATGAAAACATTTCTGTGGAAACTCTTAGCCACGCTATGAGTCCATGACTCAGTAATACATACGTTAAAGGGATGCACAGAAACTAACAAAGTAGAAACAAACTTTGCTTTTAAGAATCTGCTACAATTCAAAAAGAGTTTAAGTAAGGATCTGAACAACAACGACAGTTTTATAAGCTTAATAAAATCTGAAAACTCTCAACTCCTAACGAGACTTGGCTGATTAAAAATGAAAATCAAAGTGGAGAAAGCTTAGTAAATGTACGAAGCTCCTTGAAAAGATTAGTCACAGAAATATATCTTATCAAGTTATATATATTTTCCAGGCAAATCCAAGAACCATGAATGCTTAAAACTAATGTATATGTTTCTATCATAAATTATTAGTCAAACCCACTGCAAACAAACATACAAAAACACTAATCTAGGAGAAACATATATTCCTGCAAACTTTCTGAGAAAATAGAGAACTTTAGACACAAAGCAGATTAGCCTCACCTATATATCTATGTATAATCAAGAACTTGTGCATAGTTCAGTCCAAATAATAGACAACATGACTCGAGATCTATGACAGCAGAAAAACAAAACTCAGAAAATACCGCGAGACTGCCACCACCCAAATCAATTTTGGGTCTTTTTTTCTTCTTCACTGCGATTGACGAGCAAAAAATGAGATCCTCGGATTATAATCAACAAAGAGCCCTAAAATCCAATTTTGTCCTGAATTTAAGATATTATTACATTTGTGCTAACTTTTCAGAATTTAAAGCTAAATTTGTTTGTTTATCAACCAAACCCATAGAATCAGAATACTCTTACTTCATTTAAAGGCCGTGAATTGAATCATCAAACTCAAGACGGTGGAGATTGTGGAGGTGTGAGACCTGACAAGGGTGGAGGCGTGAGAGACGGAGGAGATTGCGATGGTGTGAGAGGTGAGAAGTTTGGTTGGCGTGAGAGAGTTGCGATGGTGTGAGTCTGTGAGAGCTGCGATGGTGGAGAGGAGTGAGAGACAGAGAAGATGAAGAGTGGTTCGTGAAAAGTTTTAAGGGTGGCGTGAATTTGCCGCGTGAGATTAGTAGATTTAGGTTTTAACAATTTCGTAGGTTAGGTTAATTAAATAACATTATATTAGTTCGTAGGAAAATGGTAAGATTTTTTTCTACGGAAAAAAAATGGTAGGATTATTTCCTATGAAATTTTTACTACACTGATGATAATTTTTTTTCAACTGATTTCTTTCCAACTTCCTATAGTATTCTTACGAACATTTGTGTTGTAGAAAATTGGTAGGAAATTTCCTACCATTTTCTCACGATTCTTTTTCGTAAGAAATTTTCTACCAATTTTATACTAATTCAGGCTTTCATCAAAAAATCATAGATTATAGGTAGAAACTTTTTTCTACCAAATTTTTTGTAGGAAATTTCGTAGTAATTCGTAATGTTTTCTTGCAGTGAATTAGAACATGTTTAATTACTGCTAGCTAGATTTGTTATAACGGTTTTGGAATAAAATGGACAAAAATATTTTAAAAGATCATTAGAATTTAGTGTTTAAATGACCTCATTAATGCATGACTATTCATAAGGCTTGAGATTCATGAGTTCATTATATATCGGCTAAAGATATTTTGTAAATGACTAGGATTTAACCCGCGGTATACTGCGGGACAATTTGATTTTTACACCATCATAATTTAATCAACTTAATTAGATATTTCTAATATTTTAATATTAGTGGTGTTAACAAAATAATAAAATGATGATTTACCCGTGTGGTAGCATTAATGATATTTTAAATTTATATTAATGTCAATCCAAACCCGTCCGCCATATAACCCCGTCCTGCGATATTTTAATTTTTTTATAAGTGTAAATGTTCATAATATTTTAATTTTTTTAAAGTTTAAAATTTATTATATCCGGTATAATTAAACGGTTTGACTAAAAAACTGAATTAAACTGGATACAAATTTTTAAATTTGGATGCTTGTTAACTTAAGTTTTATGTTCATTCAAATTTAGATTCATTTTGGTCTTATTTATAATATGAATTTCAACCATTTTCTAAAAAGTTTAGCCGATGTGGGACGTTAAACACATAATTTTTCATCATTGCTTGAGTAATACATGTTTGTTTTTAAAAATTCGAATCACGACAAATGCAGAAAATGTTTTAGAATTTTATTAATTTTATGCATTATATGATGATTCAAAGCAACTAAAAAAATATATCAAACAAAGATGATAGGAGAATCATAATTTTAAATCTTAACAAAATCTTCTAAATATCTATACTATTAATTGTGGAACACTATAGGGATATTTCAGATTTTATAAATAAAATTAAAATTTTTTAGTTGTGTTTGGTTATATGGATAGTAGATAATTGATTGTAGAGGTTGTTTGGATACATGTATATAAGTATATTCATATTCTATATTTATCCTTAATGAGCTTCCTAATTTGTTATTTAAATCAATGACATTTTATATAATATCTTACAAAAAGAAGTTTTTCTTTAAAATGTACTTCAAAAATGTTAATATAGATTCAACTTCTATTTGTTATCGATTACGCAAATGATAAAGAAAACTTGCCCTACAAGTTTCAAGATAGTAGTATAATTTATAGAAATTAGATTATGATCCGTGCTACAACACGCATTGATGTTTTTAAAAATTTAAAATTGTAATTTTATATTTAAAAAGTAAGTGATATTATTATAGTGAAATATATTTTTATCTTATTCTTTTAAAATAATTATTTTAGTTATATTTTATTAAATCGTTCATAATTCAATGCCGTAGAAGTTATTTTGTATTTAAGTTTGTTTAAGTTTTATTTAATAAATAATTATAATTATGTGTATGACGATATTATTATTAAAAATTTAATATAGTTATAATTATGTAATATGTTTTAGAGAGCAAAGTATTTTATATTATATTAATTTACGGATTAAGTTGATTATACAATTGCAAATAGTGGTTACAATTGAATTTATGTCGTAATGCAATTGCAAATATGTGAGACAAATGATAAAGTTTTATAATCGAATTTGCAAATATTTGGAGTTGTCGAAACTTAGTTAAAGCATCTCATCATATGATTTTAACACTTTACATTTAGCCCGTCGTCTATCATAACTCATACTATCGTATGACTTGGAAGCTCTTAAATTTTCTTTTTTTCTTTAAGCAAACTAAAATATTACAAAAAATAATAATTTTTTCATCAAGTAAACTATTTTAAATATACTTTTATTAAACAAAAATTGAAATTAGAGTATTTTTAATTTTTCATTTTTTGATCTGTTAAATATTTATCATATTCTTTACAAAATATCAAATTAAAATATTATTTAATTTTCCAAGTAAAAATATTTTAAAAGTTTATTTTATTTTATATAATCATGTATTTTAACTAAATAAATGAATAAAACTGAATATAACTATTCAAATTTCGATGCGTATTAAGTAAATGTTCATAAACAAAAAAATTTCCTTTATCTTGTTAATATTTTTTTTTATAATATATTTTTAGAATACCACTTATCTTCATATTCAATGTGAAATTTTTGACCCGTTACTATTTTTTCATAGGTTGAACAATTTAAATCTGTTTTGAAAAATTCAAATCATGGCATATGCGGGAAAAATATACTTTTTATTATTATATGGATGATGTGATGATTTATTTGTATCACATCATCCATATAATAATAAGTTGTGAGTAGGTAGGAGTAGGTAGTTCGATCCTTTTGATTCTTCTCTTCATAGTAAACTTATGGGAGGATGTCGTCAATTTCCCTTTCCCAGTCCTCCTAAACCCCTTCTTCGCACTTCTGTCGTCTTCCTTAGTAACGCCTCCACTGCTCTGATAATAACTACAGTACTCATCTCCGCCGTAGAAGCTTGTTCCTCCGACGTTACTAAAGATTGGTGCTCGCCTTACACCAATAAACATCTCATCAGCCGATTTCCTCATAAATACAACATAATCTACGAAGAGCAGGCAATATTCTTTTCGGACTAAGCCCACTAGTTAAGATATGCACAGCTGCTAAAGCAACTGCTAATTCCCAGGCCTTTTGATCCCTTTCGTCCAGTGGTTAGGACATCGTCTTTTCATGTCGAAGACACGGGTTCGAGGATTGGTCATGTGGGATTAGCACCTAAATTCCTCGGCATCTCATCCTCCTGTTGATGGTCATTTCATTCGTTTGTAGCCGTGGGTCACATTAAAAATGAGATTATTCAGGAATACACATTGAATGCGGAGATTACGCATTTCATTTCTGGTAGTAGATCCATAATCAAAAAAGTGTTTGTGATTGTTCCAGAGTAGTGTAATTTAATGCATGGCTTTCTTTGTTATCTTTCATGTTGTTCTATGTCTTTTGTTCACTTAATATGTTCTTAGTTCACTTTGTAATGTTGTGTTTAGTTGTGTGGCTGGGTTTTGTAATTTGTCTCTGACAAAAGGAGAGGGAAATAAAGACCAATCCGTATCTTTGAAAGAAAGGGCACAAGCATCCCAGGTAATTCAGTCTTATGATAGAATAGGGAAGTTAGCTAGTCGAAATATGCCTTTGCCCTGGCTTGAAAGAAGTACATATACTCTCTCTTGCTTGCTCTTGAATCGACTGTGGGATAGATTTTCTATATTATTTTTCTATTTTCCTAGCGAACTAGCAGCTCTCCCGCCCTACACAGGATTGGATACAGAACCTGATCATATAGACCGATCGGTGCGTAAGATGATAGTGACGCACTAGGTTTGATTTGATCTCGCTAATGCTTACTATCCTATTTATTAGGTAACTCCCTTTCTCCTCTCCTTTCTTAGCTCTAGGCTTCAGCTTTCCTTCATCACAGTGAATGTAAGCAATACATCCAAATCTCCTGAGATAATTTGATTGATTATTCATTTTTTGAAAATTAATAATGTATTTTTGTTTTTATAAAGTAATTAAATTACAAAGATTAGTATTTGACATTTTTATTTTTATGAATATTATTAATTTGTTCTGTAAAACTTGTATTTATAATAACAATTTGATGTAATTTTTTATAAGAGATAAAAGTTAAATTCTACTTTCATAATAATAGTTTAGGGATATGGCATTCAAACAAAATTTGGTTATCAGTGGCGTGTTTTCTTTGGTCATTAGTGGATCCGTGAGCTTTACCCATGTAAACTTCTGTCTTTGGGCCTGTAAAAGAAATCTGGGCCTAGTCCTGGGTTGATGCTTGTAGTGTTTGTATCTTTCTCGTGGCATAATAGCACCTCAACCACCATTTTAGGGTTTCGTCTTGCCATTAATATTTTGAGAGGCGAAGGAAACAACAAATACGATTCAGATAATATTTCTCCAAATTCACAGTTTCGTCAACAAGAGGAAGAGAGAGGTAACATGAATCTATTCGTCTTTCATTTTTCGAATAGTTTCGAGATTTTGCTGAATTGTTGGGAGACTTTTTTGTTCGTTCACCTGAATCCTTTTCTGAAACAGACGAGTTAAAAAATGGCTGCAAAAGAAGGTAGTAGGATCTTTGTCGGTGGTTTATCGCCGGAGGTTACAGAGAGAGACCTTGAACGAGCTTTTACCCGCTTCGGTGACATTCTCGATTGTCAGGTACGATCTTCTCTTTATTTTCTCTGTGTGTTAGGGATTTTTTTTTTTTTTCCTTTTATAGATGATTTCATTATCTTGTGCATACACAACGCTGCTCGGTATTTCTGAAATATAGAGATGTTCATCTATAGATAATTGAAGCTTTCTGGGAGGACTCATGGGTACTTATAAGGTGTAATTGCTGATAAGAATTGAACATGTCTATGAATTTTCAAGTTAAAATGTGGTCTATTTTCTTGTGATGATTGTGAATAGTTCAAGTTAGCGATCACACAATTAAGTACAGAGATATGTGGGGATTAGTTAGAGTCTTTACTTTGTGTTATTCCTCTTTTCACCTATTGATTGTTTTCCCCTTTTTTTTTTTCCTGGATGCTGGTAATGTATCACTGAAACACTGTAGATTGATGAATTAGTGATGATATTGATCAGACTACATGGGTCAAGTTGAGAATCTGCTCTGTGATAAAGAATAAAACTGCCTGAGAATTTAGGGAAATACAGTAATGTTTGAGTCTCTGAGCAAATATAGTTCCACAGTTTTGAAATTTGTATCACGAGGTTGGGACTGTCGTGACAGATTACTTCAGTTTCTTCTATCATGATATAATTTCTTTATCTTGATCTGGAGGGAAGACTGTTTTTCGTAACACATGATTGAGCTGTGTAATTCTTGAGTTCTCTAAGTACGCCAACACTGGGTTATGATTTCCTTCCAGTTTAGGCCAGTGTCACTGTTCTCCTTCAGGTGGATGAAGATATTTAGTATCCCTGTGCAGTTAAATTCTCTTTATGCTTCAGTAATTACATTTGTGGAGTTATATTTCTGGATGAGCCCAGTCCACATCTCAGCTGTCTTGCTGCAAGATTTCGTTTCCTCCTGATACCCTGAGCGTCAGTGCTAACAGTTGAGGTACTTCAGCGTAGAGTGACCTGCAGAATGATAAACTACTCTCAGTTGAAGCAGAGATCTCAAGGTTTCTATGATCATTTGGGACTACCTCTCCTTTTCTAATCACAGATTTCCTACTTGTCTTTCTTGTGGGCTGTTTGCTTTACCATCACCTCGCTTCTCATACCCTGTGTGGTTTGTAGGAGTTACATGGATTTGATCTTTTCCCTTCTTTGTTTTTCTTCTCCAGCCTAACAAATCTCCTAATTCACGAATGCAAGCCAATGAAACTGATTCTTGTGCCTTGCCCACACATTTTTTAGATCCACCAACCTCAGTTCTCTGTGCTTATCTTTTCCGGAAATTTCTGAAACCTGATAAAGTTATTTGTGTGAGATGGAATTCTGTATTTCTGATCTTTGGGCTGTGGTGCTATGTAAAGAGTTGTCAGCTCCAGTGGATCTGAATGACTTTGGCTGGATCAATGTCAGATGATATCTGCATATTGAGAAGAAGCAGTTGTTTGATCAGGAATATTGAGTGCAGCTAATTCACTGACTTCCTTCTGTCTGTAAACCTTACTCTCTTTAATTTTGTAACTATATTGCATGGCTGTTGAGAATAGGAATTAATTAGTATACGGGCATTAGTTGAGGAAGTTGTCATTTTGAACTGAGAAAAAGTTGTTAGTGGTGTCTGCTACCTCTGCTTGAGATTGGAGACTTGCTTCAGTTTCTGAGGATCTGTATTGTGTTTTGCTCTGAAGTTGAGGTTGATTGACAATATACTACACAAAGCAGGATCACAGTGTTTTGCAGTGAACCTTAAAACGGATGGGTGTTTCTTGATGTCACATGGATTTGATATGATCTTTCAGATTTTGCAATCGTTTCATTTTACTACTGCCCTTGTGCTCAGATTTAGCTACACGTATGCATATATCTTTGGGAAATCAGCTTTTGTGGTGTGTTATGTATAGATCATGCTGGAAAGAGATACCGGTCGTTCACGTGGATTCGGGTTTATCACTTTTGCTGATCGTCGTGCTATGGATGAGTCCATCAGAGAGATGCATGGAAGGGACTTTGGTGATCGGGTCATCTCAGTGAACAGAGCAGAACCAAAACTGGGGCGAGATGATGGGGAAAGTCATGGCTCTAGAGGTGGCAGAGACAGTGGCTATTCATTTGCTGGGAAAGGAAGCTATGGTGGAGGTGGAGGTGGAGGTGGCCGTGTTGCTGAAGATGAATGCTTCAAATGTGGACGGGTTGGGCATTGGGCCCGTGATTGCCCGTCTGCTTCTGGTGGTCGTGGTGGACCTGTTGGTGGTTTTTCTTCCCGTGCTGCTGCGTTTGGAGGATCCGATGGACGTGTTGACCGCTATGCTGACCGTGACCGCTATGTGGACCGTGAACGTTACATAGATGATCGATACGACGGTGCTACACGCTTTGGTGCTAGAGACAGGTTTGACAGCAGAGAAGCTTACATACCCCGTGATCGATATGCCAATGACAGGTTAGATTTAAGTTACTAATGCAACTCGGTAACTGTATGTAAGGTCTTCAAATTAACTTGCTTTCTTACAGAACATTATAATCTATGATTTGACAGGTATGCAGCCCCGGGTGATCGGTTTGCAGGAGGTGATAGATACAGCCGGGGATCAGACCGTTATCCTCCAGCAAGCTATGACAAAGCCCGGTCCTTTGAGAGAGACATAGTCGTGAGTGCAGGCAGTGACAGGTACGGTGGTGGTAGAGCTGGTGGGCCAATACGTGGAGGAGATGAGGGAAGAGGGTTTAGAAGCAGAGCCGGTGCTCCTTATGAGAGGCCGAGCCGAAGCGGTGGTGGAGCTTATCCGTCGTCCTCTACTTTTGACCGTTACTAAGGCATGAATGAAAATTAATTGATGCTTGGTTTGGCTTAATATACACTCACTCTTGTGTCTGTGTAATGAATATCTCTGTAAGCGTTCTAGGTGTAAAATCTTTTTTCTTTACATATTAGTTTGGACAACCATATAGGTTTGTATTTCGATGTTTTATTATTTGTTTGCTTTGGAACATTTACGTGACTTCGAGTCTCTCGAGTTGGGTGGGCATTCAGGTTTCGGGTATTCCGGTACTACGATTCTAGGATCCATTCGGATAGTAAAAAAATTTTGGTTCGGTTTTGGATCGGTTCATTTTGGGTTCGGGTTGATTCGGATATCTGATTGAAGAACCGGAATATGTCTGATATTTTTCGGGTACGGTTCGATATGAGTATTTTTTACCGAAATACCTGATAATACCTGAAATATTCAAAAAAAACTAAAACATTGATTATTTTTTATTCAAATTTATTCGAAAATACTAAAATATTGGTTATTTTTTTTATCTACATATACTCAAATTCACCCAAAAATATCTAATATGTTTGGATTTATTTGTAATTTTGGATATTTTTGGTTATCACAAGCATAAATATAACTAATATTTTTATATTTATAATACTTTCGGGTACTTATTGGATATAGGGTTTGGTTCCGATTATTTGGGTATAAAAGTTTAGGATCCATTAGATTATTTAGGCCGGTTCCGGTTCAATTCGGTATTTTTAAATTTAAGGTCGATTTCGATTCGGTTCTTTTGATTCGAATATTTTGCATAGACCTATTCTCGAATTTAAACTCTGCACACATAATTAGTCTTTTTAAGTTTTATTATCCAAATATAACTGTATAAGCAAAGAGTGTCTGCTTGAAAAGCAGATCAGTTTTCATATATCAGTAAAATCGATTCAATCGACGACACACCTAATTAATTACCAAAAGAATGAACTACAAAATATTAAAATCCTTATTGAGATTGTAAGGATAAAAAAATAAGGGTTTTATATGAAAAGTTGAGAAAATCATAAAAGGCCGAAAAGTAAAAAACAAAAAAAAGAGAGTCCAATAGCCTTGGAAGGGCCCTAATAAAAGAGTCAAAAGTCGCATAACAATCACACATCACGCTCAAAGCGTTTCTTCACTCTCTCTGCTTCTTCTCTCTCAGAAAATGCAATCGTGAAAGCCCTAAACCCACCGCGAAGAAGAAGATGGATCGCAAGGGAAAGGGTAAACAGGTCGCCGGTAATGGATCGTCTTCCGCCGGAAAGAAACGGAAAAACACCGTCGAATTCAGAGATGAAGGTTTGAGGATTAAGAAGCGGAAAAACCCTGAGGTTCTTCAGTTCTTCGAAGAATCCGCTGAAGTTGGCTACTACGGAGGCAGCTCCGACGACGATAATGACGGATTAGGTTTCCTTAACGGTCAATTTTTATCTTCTCTGGTTTCGTTGATTTTCTTCTTGCATGCGTTCATTGCTTCGTTTCGTCTTTTGTGAGGGCTCCGATTTTGTCACATTTGATGGCTTATGTCTTTTTTTTTTTTTTTTCTACTGAGATTGTAAAGTGGCCATTTTTAGGTCATCTCTGTGGAATATAGGGTTTGTGTTTGAATTTTCGAGCTGTTTTTGTCTAGTTTTAAGGTTTGCATACTCTTAAAGGTTGATCATTTCAGAAATTTCCCATCTTTATCTGACTACTTATTTGAAGCAGATATGGAAGACGAACCTGAGGTTGAAGAGAGTGGTAAAGCTGGCAAGGGAGAAAAGAGCAAACCATCCTTTGTTTTTCCTAAGGAAGAGGATATAAACGAGGAAGAATTTGATAGAATTATGGAAGAAAGATACAAGCCAGGTTCCGGTTTTCTTAGATATGCTGATGATGATGTGAAAGATTCCATTGAGATGGATGCTCTTGCCCCAACTTCCAAGGATCCTCCAATATGGAAAGTCAAGTGTGCGGTATGTTAAACTAAGGGTTCTACTTATGCTTTAACCCAGTATGTTCCAACTTCTGCTGACTCCATTTGGTTTGTTCTTGTAGATTGGACGGGAGAGGCATTCGGTCTTCTGTCTCATGCACAAATTTGTTGAGTTGCGGAAGATAGGCACCAAATTGCAGATCATATCTGTTTTTTCTGTGGACCATGTCAAGGGTTTCATTTTCATGGAAGCGGACAAGGAACATGATGTTCTTGAGGTATTGAACATTTGGCATGCCTATGTTGGAATATTGTCGTACTTAGCTGACAGTTTGGAGGATATTGCTTGGGGATACTCATAATGTGTATGACATTCTGACTTGTCTTATTTTCCTAGGCATGCAAGAATTTAACTGGTATATACGCCACTCGGATGGTGTTACTTCCTAAAGCTGAAACTCCAAATCTGCTAACTGTCCAAAGAAAAACTAAAAAAATTTCTCAGGGAACATGGGCTCGTGTTAAGAATGGTAAATACAAAGGAGATCTTGCTCAGGTACAATTTCCTTGGCTGTATATTTTTCCTTTTCAGCTTGCTGTCTCCGTAAGCGTAAGGCTACCTAAGCTGTTTATGTCCTTGTAGATTGTGGCTGTGAGTGACACTCGAAGAAAAGCACTAATAAAGTTAATCCCGAGGATTGATATCCAGGCCTTGACCCAAAAATATGTAGCTACCCTGTCTTCCCACTCATTTATTTGTCTATGCCACTAATTTTTGTGTTTGTTCATGTCATCTCATCGTTTGCACTGTGATTGTCATTTACTTTCTTGCGCAGGGTGGGGGAGTTACTATCCAAAAAGGCCAGACTCCAGCTCCAAGATTGTTCAGTTCAAGCGAGCTTGAGTAAAATGCTTGATCTTTTCTTCTCGTTTGGTAAATAATTACCAACTTTCTAATCTTTCTTATCCCCTCTTTCGTCACAGGGAGTTCAGACCTCTCATTCAAGTGAGGCGAGATCGTGATACTGGAATAACTTTTGAGCATCTTGATAGCCTGATGCTGAAAGATGGGTATCTCTATAAAAAAGTATCCTTAGATTCGTTATCTTCCTGGGGGGTTATACCATCGAAGGAGGAGATACTAAAATTTACGCCTGTAGACCGAAAAGAAACTGGTGATGTAGAGTGGATTTCAGAAATTTATGGTGATGAAAGGAAGAAAAAGATTCTTCCAACCGGCAGAGGGGGTGGGAAAGGAGAAGGATCAGGGGGTGGAAAAGGAGAGGGTTCATCAGAATCTAAGTCAGAAAGTAGCCATGAGTTATATAATCTAGTTTGTTTCAGGTAAGGAGTCGTCCATAACTGTAATTTTTGTAAGTCTGTGTTGTAATTTCATATGTTAAGCACTTCATATCTTTCCCTTTGTAGTCGAAAAGACTTTGGTCTGATTGTGGGCGTGGATGACAAAGGTGACGGTTACAAGGTATGTAGTTATTCACCATCTCATTAGACCCTATGGCGTGTCTCTGACGAGTTGCTAAATATTCCAGGTTCTGAAAGAAGGTTTAGATGGACCCGTTGTAGTCACTGTTGGAAAAAAGGAAATGCAGAATGGACCATTTGATTCAAAATTTACTGCCTTGGATCTGAATAACAAACAAATATCAATTAATGATGTTGTGAAGATTTCGAAAGGCCCATCCGAGGTGTGATTTTAAATTCCTTATTCTTGTTTGTTTCTGTTGCACTTTTCTTTCACATAATTAGGTAAACAATTTTGTGTAAAAACTTCTTACTTTTCATGCATAAATCCCAAATTCAGGGTAAACAAGGAGTAGTAAGGCAAGTATACAGAGGGATCATATTTCTTTATGATGAGAGCGAGGAAGAAAACGGTGGATATTTTTGCTGCAAATCACAATCGTGTGAGAAAGTTAAACTCTTTACTGAAGAGTCCAATGAGAAGGTAAGATAGCCCAGTCCCTGCAGCTATCTTTCGACACAATTGCAAGATCTTCGTGTTCTGATGACATTCTATTTTTCTCAGAGTGGTGGATTGGATGCTTCAGCTTTTGGAGATTCTGTATCCTCCCCAAAATCGCCGCTATCTCCAGAAAAAGAGTGGCAGCCCAGGGAAAGATATAGTAACTGTATGTATGGAGGGTTATTATAATCTAGCTTCTTTTTATTACCTTAGGCTTCTCACAAATGATTATCAAATGCAGCCAACCAAGGAGACAGAGGTGGCATGTATTCTATTGGCCAAAAGCTGAGGATACGTGTGGGTCCATTGAAGGGGTATCTCTGTCGTGTAATAGCTTTACGCTATTCTGATGTTACAGTTAAGCTTGATTCCCAGCATAAAGTTTTTACAGGTTTGTTTTCATGCTTTTACTACTTTGATTCAATTATCTTCTGCTGTGCTTCTGAATATTTTTAATGATGCACTTCAGTTAAAAGTGAGCATCTTGTTGAGGTTCGTGACAGAAACACTGTGTTAAGTACAAGGTAAGTTCACATGAATCTCTATATATTTTCTGCTCTGACTCTTGACTTTTTCCATGCATATGTATCATCCATTGTCCTTTCTGTCAAATGCCAACTTCTCTAACACGCTGTTTGTTTGTTATAAAAGTGGGGATGCGGGGACTGGTTCCTTTCAACCTTTTGACATGCTTGGAACAGAAGGCAGCTCTGGAGGTTGGTGTTTCTTGTGCACATTCTGAATTCTTTTCAATTTGGCTGCAATTACTTGTAGCATACCAGCTTTGTGGTTAAATGCCCTGAAGTATTTGAACATGTGCAAGTCATCTATCCCATTTCCTTGTAATTATTCTCCTTTCTCATATGGTAGACTGGGCGAAAGGAGCAGGCACGTCAGGAGATGGTGGTAACTGGAATATAGGAGGCCCTTCTACTGATTCGTAAGTCTATTTTCCCAAAAGTAGATATGGTTTCCTTGATTTTAATTGGATATTCCTCGAATTTGGATCTAGTTCCTTCAGATTTAATTGCTGGGATGTAAACAAATTATAGGTATGATAAGCTTTCTTCAACTGATCTTTGTGTTGCATCCTTCTGCGGTTGGTTTTGTCTTTTTGGTTGGATTTTGTTTGGTATAAAGATTTAAGGCAGGAGAGTCTCAGTATTGAATGTATCATGGTTTAACTGTCCGTGAGAACTGTGTTAATAATAATATGAATTTCTTACTGAGCTGATTTGTTGAAATCGCCGTTACAAAATTTTGATCTTATGTCCTCGTTACAGGAACCCATGGGGCAGTAAGCCTACGTCTGACGTTTCGGTAAGTCTTGAACTTAATATTCTAATGCTTTTACTTTAATATTTACTCCTCTTTTTAGCTTTAAGGGGCGGGCAAGGAACTTGCAGATTTTTAATGTCACAAGGTTTCTTACTTTGCAGTCTCAGCAGCCGACAGTTCCAGATGATAATGCTTCAACGTGGGCACTTGCAGCATCTGAGAACAAACCTTCCTCGGCTAGTGATCAACCTGGTGGTTGGAATCCCTGGGGTAAAACACCTGCTTCTGAAGCTGGCACTGTTGGTGGGTGGGGAGATGCAGGTGCTTCAAAAGTTGAAGCTTCTTCGTGGGGAAAACAAGGAGCTTCTACTTCCCATATTGCAGATTTAGGTTCCTGGGGCACACATGGTGGAAGCTCTGATGGTAATAAGCAAGAAGACGACTCAGTATGGGGTAAACCATGTGAAGCTTCTGAATCTGGTTTGGGAAAGGGAGATGGAGAATCTAGTTGGGGCAAACAAGATGGAAATTCCAGCGCAAGTAACAAAGAGGGAGTTTCCTGGGGACAACAGGATAAAGGCTCTGATGGCAGCAATGGAGGATCTGCATGGGGTAATCAAGGTGGAGGTTTTGGTTCAGGGGAGAGAAAAGATGGTTCTTCTGGTTGGAACAAGTCAGCAGAAGATTCCAATGCCAATAGTAAGGGAGTTCCTGGCTGGGGTGTACCAGATGATGGGTCTTCATGGAGTAAACAGGATAAAGGAGGGTCCTCATGTGTTGAACCTGACGGTGGTCCTTCATGGAGTAAGCAAGACGGAGCGGCATCGTGGGGTAAAAAGGATGACGGTGGCTCGTGGGGTAAAAAGAATGACGGAGGATCATCGTGGGGTAAGAAAGATGACGGTCATAAGCATGACGGAGGATCGCCATGGGGTAAAAAGGTTGATGAAGGATCTTCTTGGGGAAAAAAGGATGATGGAGGATCATCATGGGGTAAGAAGGATGATGGTGGATCTTCTTGGGGAAAAAAGGATGGAGGATCATCATGGGGTAAGAAGGATGATGGAGGATCTTCTTGGAGAAAAAAGGACGATGGAGGATCATCATGGGGTAAGAAGGATGATGGAGGATCGTCGTGGGGTAAAAAGGATGATGGGGGATCTTCTTGGGGCAAACAGAACGATGGAGTATCATCGTGGGGTAACAAGGATGATGGAGGGTACTCGGAACAAACATTTGATAGGGGAGGACGTGGGTTTGGTGGGAGAAGAGGAGGTCGTCGAGGTGGCAGGGATCAGTCTGGGAGGGGAAGATCCTTCAGTAATTCTGAGGTTAGTTTGAGAAGAAACTTTTTGATTTTGATTTTGTAGGCTATGTTGAAGTCTCTCATATTGTAAATTTCCAATGGTTGTAGGATCCGGCTCCATGGAATAAACCAAGTGGCGGATCTAGCTGGGGCAAGCAAGATAGCGATGGGGGCGGTTCAGGCTGGGGTGAAGAGAATAATGCTGGTGACGGATCTAGCTGGGGCAAGCAAGATAGTGGTGGGGGTGGTTCGAGCTGGGGTAAACAGGATGGGGATGGTGGCAGTAGTTCAGCGTGGGGTAAGCAGAACGATGGTGGTGGTGGATCAAGCTGGAGCAGGCAGAACGATGGTGGTGGTGGATCGAGCTGGGGCAGGCAGGGTGATGGTGGTTCTAAACCTTGGAATGAACATAGTGGTGGTGGTCGTGGGTTTGGTGGAAGAAGGGGAGGAGGGGGATTCCGCGGAGGTAGAAACCAATCAGGTAGAGGAGGAAGGTCGTTTGATGGTGATCAATCATCTAGCTGGAAAACAGACAATCAAGAAAACACTTGGAAGAGCGACCAAAGTGGTGGATCAGACTGGAAAAAAGGTTGGGGAGAGGATTCAAACAATAGCAAGCCATCCGTTTCGTCCTCTGGTGGTTGTGTCGGAAACTGGCCTAGCTGGGATACTAACTCAAAGAAAGAAACCAATGCCAAACCAGGAAGCGAAAGCAAATCAGCTTGGGGAACCAGTAATGATCAGGCGAATACCGATAACAAGAATGACAGTTGGAACAAGAAGCCTAACAATGATGTCGGAACGAGTGGAGACGCTGATAATGCATGGGGCGGCAAAACAAATGCAGTAGCGTCTTCACCAAGTGGCTCGTCAGCGTGGGTAACCGGTGACAAAAAAAGGGGATGGTAAAAAGAAATCCGGAATTGACTTGTAAGTAAACTCTCACTATCTCTACTAAGTCTCAACTCTAAACTAGTTGAACGCCATGAGGTGTGTCTTTCTTTAGTCTGTGGACTTTCTTTTTTTGGCCCTCATGGTTCGGTTTGTTTATGTCGTGACTAGGCTGATCAAAGGACCCATTTTTGTAGCTGTTTATAACCTTTTGGGATTATCGCAGTTTTTCCATTTTCGTAACTTTTCTCTTTTGTTAACGCTTACTAGACTAGTGGTGACGCAACACCACTTTAAACTATGTGGACAAAGTCGAATTGAAACAGCATTATTGTTGAGTATAATTAATAATTAAAACATGACAAAAAAAAAAAAGGAAACTGAGCTTCTTGAAGTTGACTTGTTACCCAACTTAAGTTGGTCATCACTCCCATCAAACTCATTCCCTTTTTTAATTACAAAAATAGTTGTAGAAATTAGAACAATAATTCAGATAACAGTTAACAAAGAAAAAAAGAACGAATTAGTAGTATTTTCATATATCTCTACTCTTTTTCCCCTTTAAAACCAAACAATATGAAGATTCCTCCAGCCAATTGATAAGCCCCCCACTTTGGGACCAAAAAAGTTTTAGGCAGCAAAAAAGAACAAAATACTTTATATATTTCACATATTTTACAACTTGCAGGTGCGTGTGTACCTTATATATCTGTATATAAATACGTATATTCGTTTTTTTTTCTTTTCACATTTTTTGTTACCCATATATAAAAATAATAAACCCTTGAACCAATAATTAATTATCATCTCGTATGGTGTGGAATATACCAATATAAAATGATAATAAATAGAATCGACCAGACTTGTCCTGGCCTTGGAGCCACCGCACCGCTATTGCTACCGAATATCATTGTGAAAAGGCCATCATCGCTGTCGCTGCCGCTGCCGCCGCTGCCGGGTCCACTTTTACTGTAACCGCGTGTGATGGTCCCACCACCGTCCGTGATTCCGGTAAAACTTCCTCCTTGGCCATTTCTTCCACTACACCACCAAACCATATTATTATAAACAATCATAATCATCATAATAAATACTAATTCGTTGTGAATGTGTTTTGTCGAAAGATACGTACTATCAGTAACATGAGTATTTGATCAAATGGACGAATCAATGTAAAAGTTCAAAAGTGGGAGTAAAGACGACAACAAGGTTCTTCACCACATGCATCCTTAACATATTAGTTTTTTCACATGTTCGAGTTTATGACTTTTAAGTTTAGATTCAATCTTAATCTCGTAAAAAATTGTATTTGAGTAATAAGTTTGAAATTGACGACCCAAAAAAAGAACCAATCTAATTTCCTAAGTTAGGCGCCTATAACTATCCAGCAAACCGGTATTGGTTAACTAAAGTAGTTTGACAAAGAATATCAAACTTTTGAAAGCAAGACGGCTAAGAAAATCCTCCATGCTTCTAACATACTTTACTTTTGCAATTGAGGGTCAAATGATAAATTCTAAAATTAATTTTTGAAAACGATAAAGTGCAACACCAAGTAGGTCACGGAGACGCATATACACACACGTATATATGACTGTTTATTCCACATCTAAGTAGATCGAATCTATATAATATATAGTCTTCGAAAGGGTCCCACTAGGTATTGTTTTTTGCTGGAAAGCAGATAATTGAACAAGCTAAGGGAATATATCAAAAATATAAACCCATCTTTATTGGTCCGTTTGATCCGATAATCAAACCCTAAATGTGTGTAGAACTATGCAGGGAAATGAATCTTTTTTTCCTGAGAAAGAAATATATTTTCTGAGGGTTTAGAGATATACCAAGTTGCTAAAGAACGAACCACTAAACCCTAAACTGATGAAGAACTTGCTAATAAGGACATGAATCTTTTTATTTTAGTTTTTTTTCGTTGTTGGGATTTAAAGATATTCCATATCGTCCAACAAAGAAAACCACTAAACCCTAATTGGTGACGAAATGGTAATATAAAGAAATGAATTTTTAATAGCTTTCATTTTTATTTGCATGTAGAAGAGGAAATACGATAAAGCATCAGGAAAAGCATATAGACACACTATAGAACGGTTTTTGGGTTTTTTTCATCTTTTAGAAGTTTAGATCTCCGATCCACACGCTTCGCACGTGGGAGATAAATATGAAAAAGGAAAAAGAGAAAAGCTTTTCTGGTCTGAACATGAAAATAAAAATAAAAGAGAAAGGCTTTATGCATGTTCATGCTAACGTCATGGTTATCTTTGTTGCCATTTCGTAAATATCTTAACAATTAAGTGTGCAACGTAACTCACCTAAAATCCGAAACATCCAAGACATGCATATACAATTTCACGTTTCTATTTCTTGGAAAAATAAAAGGAAATGTATTACCCTTTACGTTCGAAAAATATAATTTGGAAACAATATTTAGTGAAGCAATCATTTTATGTGAAGAAACTAATCTTAAAATTTTGAGAAAATCCAGTTAGGTAAAGCGAAACTAAAATTTATCACAAATGTACAAACCAAAATTATTTTTAGGATTAGCAATCATTTCTGTAATACATTACTAAAAATAGCACCAAATTTTCGAAATTTTCACGAATAACCCAAAAAAATAGGTATATATATGTTTGTAAGAATGATAATATTGAAAGAAAAAATTGTTGATGTTAGTTTCAATAATTAGTGTAAAAAAATAATTAAAAGACTCGAATAAAGAATAGGTGCAAAACCGTGATAAAAAATATGCTACTTTGGGTGGAGGAGGCAATGGAGTAGATAATATAATTATAATACCTGGGATCGCCGAAAACGCCGGCGTTGACCGTGAGCTGGTCAATGATTGCGGCGGCTTTAGGTTGAACACTGGTGGCTCTGGCGTACGCAGGGCTCACTCCGTCACCTGACGGCACGAAAAATGCGCCGTTAACCATAACGTCACCTTCCGTTCTCCAGTTCCATCCCGACCAATGTTTCTCGTTTGAGTCCACGCGCTTCGTTACCTTCACAAATAACACCAAAGTGTCAAGTGTCAACGTCAAAGACACAACATAATGTTTCTCAATTTCATTTAATTTGATTTGGAGGATGTGCTGTGTCAAGTGTCAACGATAAATTAATGTAACCGGCAAATAAGACTCGGCCGGCGCGTGGGGTTACGCTCAAGTGGCCCAATATTGCATGACACGTCAGAAAAAAGCACACCGACCCCACAAATACTTATCCAGTTTTTTAAGAGATCTTTTTAATTTTTCGCATAATAGATTTTTTTCTTAAGTCTACCAAATTGGAAAAAGTACTGATTTCAAAACCCTGTTTTCTCATAAAAGTAATGTTTTTGGCTGTCAAAAACAAAAGAGGAATCATTCAATAACATTACTTTTAAAATGCTTGGTTATGTAATTTTCTTGTGAAATCGATTTGTTATATTAGAATTATTTCGTCTAAGATAGATGGGTTAATAGAATATATATACCTCTTTGGCATTGGGATCAATAGGTGCGGTGTAACGGTTACCCTGACTGTTAATTGTAGGGCTAGCACTTCCGCCAATTGCATACATTTCCCATGCCGTGAAGTCGTTATTCACCACGTGGATATAACCGTGCCTACACCGCGGCATCCTCTGCACAAGTCCTTCCCCGAAATGGTTGAATGCAATTGTTACTTGCATCCCCTTGTCAGCCGTGTACCTTTTAATACAATGCCATGATCAAATGCCACAAAGTCGGGTTAAATTGATAAATCCGAAAAGTTTAACGCTTTTATTTAAAAAATTAATGAAATTGAAGGTTTTTTAATGGAATAAAAGAGGAAATATATACCGGTCGTCGTGACCTAAGAGCATAACCTCGTCGTGATGAGAGAAATAGTTGTTGGAAATTGTGACGGCGGTGGAAGCGAGGATGACGTCGATGAGTCCGTCAGCACAGTACCCGAGAGAGCAGTGATCGACCCAAATGTGATGCGAAGCTGAAACTGAGATTCCATCTCCGTCAGAGACTCCTCGGAATCCGACGTGTGTAGGCGACGAAGCGACCAGAGTGTTCCCTGAGGGTTTACAATGATGAATGTGGACGTTGTGGATGATGACGTGGCTCACCTGCTGGATCGTGAGGCAACCATGGCCAGTGATTTGGATATTCGTGCCTCTTCCATCGATTGTCTTGTAGCTTCCGATGATGAGCTCGTGTTTGAGTTTGATTCCCATGTCGCCTGAGAAGACGATCCAGAGTGGTTCAGGCTGGATCACGGCGTGTCGAAGTGTTCCGGGAATTGGATTCGCCGCGTCGTTGTCGGAGGAATCGGTGACGAGGTAAAAGCGACCGCCTTTTCCTCCGAGTGTTCCTTGTCCGAAACCAATTGAGCAATCGGCTAGTCGTTGGCGATTTGCCGACCAGTTTGGGTCGCAGCGCCAACAATCGTCGATTGGGTTTCCGGTGATACAAGAAGGTATTGGTGACGACGCCGTCGTGCCGTCGTCTTGTTGATAAGTAAGAAGGTTTCTTCTTGATAGAGAATCGTTGAGTTTTCTGCATTGGTAAAACAGAGGATGTTAAAATGTTGGGAAAGAAACAGAGGAGATTGCTCTGTTTTTTTTTTATAATGCCACTAAGGAATTTTAAAGATTCAAACTTTGTTCAAATTTAAGTCGAATGAGAAAGACCCAGAAGATAAAACATGGAAATGAATCAAACCCAGAAACGAAAATGCAAGAAAAGTAAGTAAAAAAGTTGTACCTTTGAAGATTAAGAACAACATGTTCAGGGAATGGGTGTTGGTATGGGAGAGAAAGATTGAAGATAGATGATGATGATGATGATGATGTTGAGGTTGGTGATGAAGATGATGCTCTTCCATGGTGAGAGAGAGAAACCAAGAGGCAAAACCAGATAATGCAAATGCACGTTGGTTTTGTAAGATTATGGATCCTCTCATGAGCCACCATTATAAACCTCTTACTTCCTTCTCTCTCCTATTATCTCTTCTGAAAAGACCAGCAGAATTAGAAACTGAAGTCCCTTTCTTAAATATGGTTTTATGGGGAATTGTGCAAATTGGGTTATATAAAAAAAAGGGTCCAAAGAATTTTATTTGTGTTTTCCTTCCCCTATGTCTCTCTCTATCGTCTCTCTTGTTTGTTTCAAGTAGAAGAAAAGAAATTTAGAGAGAGAGAGAGTGTGAAAGGAGAGAGAATCCTTAAAGTGCTTAATCAAAACTATTTCTCTCGCCTTTCTCCAATCTGATTCTTACTTTTGTAAGAGTGACTCAGTTATAACTTGCATTACCCAATCATCCACATATCCTTCTCTCTAAAACACTCTTTCTGTGGATTTGGCAGCCTTTTACATGTCATTAATTACAGGACAAAAAATATGCTTGTTGTTCAAGATTGTAGTATAAGCATGCGTATAAAAGCGACACTTACCTCGAAAAAACTCGAATGCAACGCAAGAATTCTCTTTGTGGAAGATTTATTGGTTCGATTTTGACACAGCAAAAACCTCAAAAGATTTTGTCGACCCTCAAAATGACAGAGTCGTTCGTGAAGACGATCTTTATTGCATATTTAAATTTCCATATATACTTGCTTATAATGAAAATTTTCTCACATATAGAAAGTTTTTGTATTCGCAACCTCGCAGATGGGAACCTAACATTACCGCATGTTTAGAGAACGGTAACATTTGGAAATTTCCGTTTTAATGAATGAAAACTTTAGAAGGGTTTAAGATAAGTTTTTTTTTTTTGGTCAGGAAGTTTAAAACTTAAAACAGAAAGGTGAATTTTCTTACATAAAGGAAACTTTTGAGGATTCCTTTCCAGAAAATGATAACGTGCAGATTACATATTTATTTAGCGGTTTAAAAGAGAAGGTAAAACAAGTTGAATATATTTGAACAGTTTGAATTTTAGAAGTTTTTCAATATTTCAATTAAAAAACATTAATGTAAAAAATGTTATGGAGAATTAATTTTTATTTTGACACAACCTAGTTAAAAAAAATATTGATTGACTAACGTAACAATAAGGGCATTTTTTGCTCTACCTCTTTTTTAAAATGTTTATTTATCTGTCTACTTTCAAAAGTATATATTTTTTTATGTACAAAATGACTAAATAATTTTTTTTAGTAAAAGACATCACAAATGTAGAAGGGAGAGCTGTCCAGACATCAAAATTAAAAATTTGATTTTGGCGGAAAACAAAATTTTCCGCCAAAATTACGGGATCGCATTTTCTCTCCAAAATTCCGGAAACGCAATTCTCGCCAAAAATACAAAATCACGTTTGCGCGTGCAAACTAGCGGGATCACGTTTTCCCGCCAAAAATTGCGGAATCGAATTTTTCTGCTAAAATTGTGAAAAATTGTACCTTGTAAAACTTTATAAATACCTTGTAAAACCTTTTAAATATCTTATAAATACCATGTAAAACCTTATAAATACTTTGTAAAACTTTATAAATATCTTATAAAACCTTTTAAATACATTGTAAAACCTTATAAATATCTTATAAATACCATGTAAAACTTTGTAAATACTTTGTAAGACTTTATAAATACCAGTGTTCTAAAATACGGTCCGTACGGTCGTATATACAATGTGAGGTGGGAAATCGCATTCTATTATAGCTATACAGTAGTTCAATACGGTGAAAACTATACAGTTTGTATAAACAACATATATACGTCGTATATACGGTGTTTTTTTAAAGGTTTAAAAACAAAAACTGTCATTTTCTTAATGTTTGAAAAAAAATTAACGAACTACTAGTTTTGCTCTAAAAATTAGCTATGAAATAACTTTATCATCACTTTTTTTTATTATTTTCATGCTTGTTAGTAATTTAAAAATTTTAAATGTTTTGTAAAACTGAAAATTTTAAATATTTTGGTATTCATGTATAGTATTCATCATAGTTATTATACTTATGTTTTATTGTTACAAAAATTTCGTAATTTTATATACATATTTTGATAAATTTTATGTTTATAATTTTTTTATAAAAAAATATCCACCGTATAGTCCCCGCATAAACAGCCGTATATATGTCCATACGCTATACGGAACTCTTCCATACGTATAGCATATAACGTATTTTAGAACATTGATAAATACCTTGTAAAATCTTATAAATACACTGTAAAATCTTTAAATATATTGTAAAACCTTATAAGTATCTTATAAATATCATGTAAACCCTTATAAATACCTTGTAAAACCTTATAAATATTTTGTAAGACTTTATAAATATTTTTGTAAAACCTTATAAAATAATTGCGAAATCAAATTTTATTGCCAAAAATTATTGGATCATGTTTTCGGAGGGAAAAATTGCGAGATCACGTTTTGCTCCAAAAATTGCGGGATCACGTTTTCCGCCAAAAATTACAGGGTTACGCACGTTGCGGGATCACGTTTTCCGCCAACATGATCCCGCAATTGCGGAAAAATTGCGGGATTACGTTTTCGCAAAAAATTGCGGATCACGTTTTCCAATGCGTTAGCGAGATCTCCACTCCCGTGACGGCGAAGATGAAGACTGAGGAAAAATGATTAGGTTTTAATTATTTCTCAAGGTAAAATGGTCATAAAAAAAATTAAAAAATAGCAAAATTGAAAATAGACAGAAAATGAACAGTTTTTTAAAAATGTATCTCAAAATGAGCATTTCTAACAAATTCTCTAATAATAATGATAGATTTGGAATCTATATTAACATTTTTGAAGTATATTTTAAGGAGAAATATTTGTTTTGTAAGATATTACATAAAATGTCATTGATTTAAAGTACAAATTAGAAAGTTCATTAAGGATAAATATGGAATATGAAGATACTTATATACATGTATCCAAACAACCTCTACAATCAATTCTCTACTATCCATATAACCAAACACAATTAAAATATTTTAATTTTAATTATAAAATCTGAAATATCTATATAATGTTCTACAATTAATAGTATAGATATGTAGCAGATTTTGTTAAGATTTAAAATTATGATTCTGCTATCATCTTTGTTTAATATTTTATTTTTATTGCTTAGAATCATCATATAGTACATAAAATTAATAAAACTCTAGATTTTTTATGCATTTGTCGTGATTCAAATTTTGAAAAACGGACATGTATTACTCAAGTAATGAAGAAAAATTGTGTGTTTAACGTCCCACATCGACTAAAATTTGTAGACAATGATTGAGAATCATATTCTAAATAAAGACTAAAATGAATCTAAATCTCAATGAGCATGAAACTTTACTTAACGAGCTTCCAAATTAAAAAATTTGTACCCGGTTTAATTCGGTTCTTTAGTCGAACCATTTAATTATACCGGATATAATAAATTTTAAATTGTTAAAAAGGTTAGAATATTATGAACATTTACACTTATAAAAAGTTTAAAATATCACGGGACGGAGTTATATGACGGGACGGATTTGGGTCGGCATTGCTATAAATTTAAAATATCATTAATTCGGTGTTACAATACAGGTAAATCATCATTTTCTTATTTTGTTACCAATATCAATATTAGAATATTAGACATATTTGATTAAATTATGATTATATAAAAAATCAAATTGTCCCGCGGTATACCGCTGTTAAATTCTAGTTAGAGATATATAACAAGCTCCTCAAATTATTATTGTTTTGAAAAGAAAAAGAACAATCAATAGAATTTGACCTAGAGTTGATAATTTTACCTAACCCATAATGGTCTTCACTTAACTTAATCGAGTGTTTTAGTTGCAATTGTTTTCATAAAATGTATCTCTCGAGTTCAATAGTTCAGTAACTGTTATCAAATAAATCGAATCAATTAAATTATTGTGAATAAATATTGAATTTCGATAAAGACAATATTATGTTTGCTAATTTAATCAGCCTAATTATAATCGACGACAAAGGTGGCGCCCCAAAGGCCCCAACAACTAATCCGTATACAATAATTTATTGCAACTGCAATTGGAGTATATGTTATGGAGAATATAACCAAAGAAAAGAACAAAATGTTGAAAATTGTGAATAAAATAAAAACAATCCGAGGAAAGTGATAGAATAAGAAAGAAATACAAAGGAAATAATGTACCATCAATTCAATAAAATCGGCTATGTGTATAAGAGATCTGTACAACTTGGCATTTCTTTTGGTGAGATTCTAGGCCAACTTGACATTGTTAATGAATTTTAATTAACACGGTTTTAGGCAACATAATATAAAGTTTTAATAAATATGTGATGTTGATCATTCATAACCTATAGTTGTTTAGGAGAATACCTTTGAAGTGAAACTACAACTACATGAGCAGCTGTGAAGATGTACACACTTAACACAGAGGCGTTCATTTCCCATAAACCTAAGTGTTTCTGATTCCAACCGAATTTAAAATTTTGATTCAAAAACTGATTAAATTGGAATTTGATTAACATGGTTACAAATTACAATGTTTAGATATCATGAAAACCGAAAACAAATATGAATTAAAATCAAACAATTGAAATGTTATTTTTAAAATAGCAATTCTCACAAATATCACAAAAAATAAGTTTTGTTTCCAAATTTACCACATCATATTCAAAGTTCCAAAATAGCACAAATTTAATGTAAAAAATATATTTATTTTTGGGGACGATTTAAAAAAATGTCAAAATCGCCTAAAAAATAAATCCTAAACCCTAAAACTAAACCCTAAATCCAAAATACTAAATCCAAACCCAAAATTTTAAATTATTTTAATGCTCTTTTTGAAAGTTTGTGGAGTGTCTATCATAATTGTCCACAAAACTTATTTTAGTGTTATTCTAGAGTATTTATCTTCTTTCTTTTTTTTTTTTTGTCGAAAAAAAAATTTATCTTCTTTCTTAAAATGAATGATATAATGTCATTTAGGGTTTTTTACTATTTAAACTCTTTAGATATTAGCAATTCTTTTCTGAAGGTTTTTACTATTTAATTTGCAGAAAAAAAAAATTACAAATGCCTTATGGGCCATGGCCAGTTTATTTCGAGCCCAATCAAAGAAGAGTGGTGTACTTGAACGAGCCCAAATAGAGGGCGATTGAATTTTCTCTAATCGGATAAGTGAACCGGTTATTAAACCTGACGAACCAGCCCAGGTGAAAATTTTGTAAATGTATTAGACTTGGTTTGCCGCCGAACCAACCGTATCTTTCAGTCTTCTTCGATAGAGAGAAAGAGAATCTAGGGTTTGGGGGATGAGCAGTCGTTCTCGTCGGACCTCCACAACTACATCTGTATGAATTTTAGAAGCGAGCGAAAACTGTGAGTCTCTGCAATCTTTTGATTTCAGTGGCGGTGGATTTGCTTGAGGAGACAATCGAAGAGATTCCGGTGACGACGGTAATACATTGTTGACTTCCATTTTCTTTCGAAATCACGAATTCTGAAGCTAGGGGAGGGAGTACGATTCTCACTCTCGTGTTACTGGGTAAGTTAATTCGTTTTCCAATTGCGCTTCAAATTGTTGAGCTTTTACTGGAATCGAAGTATGAGTGATGTCTTGATTCATGTTTCCCAATTTCAGAGCAAGGGAGAGAGTACCCAGTTCAATTGAGGAATCTTTTCTGTGGTAAGCCTCTTGAGAACCACACTTTATTTTTTTTCCAGTTAAGAACGATGATCTTTGATAAATGTCTTCTGTTGAGTATCTGTCTGTTTTGTTACCATTGTTCCACTATTCATACTTGTCCTTCGTCTCTGTAATGATGATAGTTGAAAGGTGAGCTTTGAAGACATACTTGTGCTTCTGATTTAGCAGCTGGGAGTCTCCAATTTTCGAGAAACCAGAGGTCAGCTAGGGTGGTACAAGGATGGTGCTAACTGAAATGAGCCTTGACTACTCAAATAGGGTTTTAGTTTCCCAAAAGGTGAACAATTTTCAGACCTGAACCAGCAATCCTTTCCATTCCCCGCCGCTGTTGCTAATCGATAGCAACTTGCAGGATCATGTTAAACAAATTGACAGAGAAGAGATGCAGCAGAAAGAAAATATGCTATTCTCTTCCCAGGAATTTGCTCAAAAGCTTCAAAAGGCATTTCCTTTCACTTTAATCTTGTTGAATCGTGGCATACTGAATTTTTCTGATTTGGTTGCTGTATTGATTTGATTTTGCAGGAAAACATGACACTGATGAAAGCCCTAGCACACCGAAAGTATATATCTTGTTTTCGTTAGAATATGTTAGCTTTTGAGTTTCATTGAACGTTATTTTTGTTGGTAATCTTTGTTTTATGTTTTATTTTGTGAATACAGTAAAATCATCGAGTTGAGCGGTATTGAGTTTCAGAAACTGAGGATCAACTTACGGAGTGTGCAGGAAAAGAATTTGCAGCTTGCGCAGGCAAACAGCCAGATGTTGGCGGTGTGTCCCATCTTTCTATGGTTTGATTTTGAGATGATTTCGAGATTATTTGAAACTATATGATTAAAGTATGGCTTCATTGTTCTTTTTCATGTTTTTCCTGCCAGGAACTCAATACAAATAGAGACAGAGTAAGCTTTTCTAGAACTGAAGTCTCTCAAACTGAGGCTTTCTTGATTCATTATATTACAAGTTCTTCAATCAATTGACATTGTATGTAATTTTTTTCAGCTCAAGGAACTCCAGCATGAACTTGGCTGCAAGAATGCATTACTTAAGGTCAAGAAACAGCTTGAGGCAAGTTATCCCCTTGGTCTGTAAATTTTCCATATACTATAGTTTACCTGAAAAAAAGTTAAAAACATGAGAATTTGTCATGTAATTTTGTCCAGGAGCAAACACTTCCACGTACAGATCATGCATCGAAAGACAAGGTGCTTACTTGAATTGTCCTTGGTGACATTCTCGGAGTAGAAAATTATTACCTTTTGTACTACATCGTTTTCACACTATTTGGTTTTGTTGGTGGCTTAAAGGTTTCAGCAAACACTTCTGATGGGGATTGCAAATCCTTTCAGGTGCATGACATGAATCATAAAGATACCAAGAGAAAGCGAACGCCAAGGATAAAACGTAAACTGTTTTGCTTATATTCATAATTCATTGTTGATCCTAGAAACCGCTTCGCATCCTTACTCTATATTGTTTTATCTTCAGCTTCAGGAAGTGCGGACATCAAGCCAAAACAAGTGAAAGAGAAAACTAACAGTAAAAGGTCCTAATCTGCTTAATGTTTCATCCATGTTTTCTGTGAAAGCTTTTGGCAGTCATGTAAACCTGAATTGTTATTGTTTTTTTTTAGGAGAGTTTCTGGAGTAATAGATACCACTGTTATCCCCGAAGAGGCCTGTCAGACTGAAGATGACCTTGAAAAGGGGGTTGTCTCTGGAGGGGAAAATCACATTATTGACAATGTCGTCAACAAGAAGTTTGCTTTTGATGCAGCAAACCCAATAAAAGACAGTGTGCATCATCGCAAGAGGTTCTTATATTCAGTCCAAAAATTACATTTTTACGCAAAAACAGTGGGAATACAAGTGTATCTTATTTGTGCTTTTATTCCTTTTTTGTTTTTGGTTGTTTTGTTGTAGGCAATGTACACGAAGGCAATCTACCAGGTTTGATGTTCAAGAAACTGAACAAACGGAAAAATTGCTTGAGATGGATGATGCCAAAGAAACTAATGAAACCGCAAGGTTTGTTAAGTGTGTTTTTCCTTCGTCTATCCACTTTAACTATAGACGTTGTTGCAAACTCTGAATGGACAATAGTGTATTGCAATGACACTTTCTCCGTTTCGAACAGGATCTCTTTGAGAAGACGGTCTGCTCGGTTAAGGCCTGAAGAAGCTGAACCATGTAAAAGCTTCAATGAGGGAGACGAAGTCAGGGAGACGACCAAGAGGAGAAGGTTTGTAAGAGCCTAAATTACGTTGTATTATATTTAACAGATGTTACTAAAAGTGCGTTTGAGGTCACTAATTTCTTGTACAACTGGGCAGACTCTCTTCAAGACAACAGTCTGCAAGGTTTGAATTTCAAGTACCGGAAGTGACTGAAACATTGAATGCTGATGATGCAGGGTTTGTTGAAACTTATCTTTTTAATTTTTCTCAATCCCGTCAACTGAGAACATAGAAATTGAATTATAGCTAATATATTCTCTCCTGGATAATATTTCAGATGTTTAGTAATCGAAGAGTCTCTTGGATCAAGATCTGAAGCTGTAGAACCATCTGAGAGCAGACATGACACAAAAGAGACAAACCAAAAACGCAGGTTTGTTAGTGACAGTAAATTTCCTGCATTTCCTTTCCAGTGATGAATATCAAGTCCCAATGATGTAATATGACTGTTATCTCTGTGGTGTACTCGTCAGAGTCTCAACAATGGGTAAATCTCAAACCGATGAAGCAATTAAAGAAATAGCGACAGACCCATCTTTGGGCAACAACATAGTTCAAGAGTGTGATCATGAAACCGAATCAAAGGATAAGCCTAAAGCTGATGAAAACGAAGGGATGATAAGAAGATCATCTGTGGGAAGACCATCGAGACATGCCGCAGAGAAAGTCCAATCATACAGAGAATTCTCACTTAAAGTGAAGATGCGACGAAAATGCTAAATCTCCAGCATTGTCTTGTGCTTTTGTATTCGTAATCTGCGAAATTGTTGTTCAAAAGCTTACTTCATGCTCTTGTATGACTTTGCCACCTACTTGAAGTCTTGAACGATAGTGTAAGCTACATCTACACTTCTGTATTTTGTCGTTATTCTTGAATTAGTATACATTAATTAAAACTAAGTCGTAAAATGTGGTACTGTTTTGATTTTTTGTTAGTATATATATGACAATTTCTTCATTAACTATATTATTATATTCAGATTTTATATTCTTTCTATATTAATTAAAGCAGTTGTGGAAAGAAATTTTTTTTGTGCTTTTTGAAATATTTTGAAATTATTTATTCATACAAAGATATATTTATAATTTCCCTCTAACTTATTTATAATAATTTATAATAAGTAAATTTTCTGCGAACAGAAAAAACTTGTAACAACAACGTACAATAATAATTTTCTCAATTTACGGTGTTCTGTAGTACTTATTACAGTTACTCCGATTCCGAAAACTCTAGTTTTCAAAGGTGGAGGCTTTTCAGGCTTCAAGAGACGATGGGGCAGATGAGGCGCGTGGTCGGCACCGCCACCAAAGGAGTTGCCTTAGGTACGGTGAGACCGGGCCCTTCAACGGTGTCGACGTCACTGGCTTTCATACCGTCCGGTAAACTCCACGTGAAGCAGTGTAGAAGATGAGCCACCGCAAGCTCAAACGCGTACAACCCTAGTTGCATACCCGGGCACGATCTCCGACCCGACCCGAACGGAACGAATTCGAAATTATTCCCCTTCAGATCCGGAGCACCCGGGTCTATAAACCTACCCGGGTTGAAAGTGTCCGGGTCGGACCAAGAATCCGGGTCACGCCCGAGAGCATAGGTATTGACCATCACACGCGATCCCTTGGGGATGAAGTACCCGGAGACCTCGGCGTCCTCCACCGTCTCGTGGAGGAGGAGAGGGAAGGGCGGGTGGAGCCGGAGGGTCTCCTTGAGGATACAGTTTAGAAAAGTGAGCTTCCCAAGGTGCGTGTCCTCCACGCGCCACCGGTCAAGCCCGATCACACTTGCTAGCTCGTCCTGGACCCGTTTCATGTTCTCGGGGCTCCGAAGTAGCTCCGTTAGCACCCACTCGATTGCTAATGCCACCGTCTCGGTTCCTCCGAACATTACATCCTTTTTCATTGAACAATATATATAACTTTACAGAATATATCACCTACAAAAAAATATGAAATATATTTGTTTAATTTACCATGATGAAGCCTTTTATGTTATCGAGTTTAATTTTGGTCTCTGAGTTGTTGACTTTGACTTCTTCTTTGTAAAACGCAAGTAATTGGTCAACCATATCGGTCTCTTCGTCAACGTTATGTTCACTCTTCTTCTTGTGCAAGTGATCGTCGATGACGGACTCAATGAAACCATCGAGAGACTTTCGGGCTGTCTTCATCCGCCCGTTTATCCCTTGCGGGTCAATCCAACTGAGCCACGACGGGACATAATCCGCTACATTAAACTCACCAAAGAGTTTAGAGAACTCTTGAATGATCTCAAGGAATTCATCTAATCGTCTTTCATCAGAAGTGGATGAGGAGGAACCAAATGCTGCTTGGAACGTTATGTCTCGTGTTAGCGAAAAAGCGAGTTTACATACGTTTAATGGTTTTCCGACGTTAACCCCCACAAAACGGACCGATTTGTGGACCTCTTCATCAACAGAGACCCACGACTCGACCCGTTTACGGCTAAAGAGCATCATGACGTAGAGTTTTCTCATCCGACGCCAAAACGGGCCGTAATTGCTAAATGCAAGATCGGATCCCCCGTATGTCAAGTAACGGATTGCGATTGTGGTGGGACGGTTTGAGAAAACTTGGTCTTGGACTTGGAGGACTTGACGTGCGATGTCCGGAGAAGAAACAACGAAAATATGGGAAAAACCGAGGCGGAGGTGGAGCAACCCACCGTATATACGGCTGAGCTTGGCCAGGCCGCGGTGGTTGAAGTGGTTCATCATGAGAATATTTCCAATGACGGGTAAGCCTTTGGGGCCGGGAGGGTAGGGTTTTCTAAGCCTCCGCCGCCGTGAAAGGAGGTGGCGGAAGATAAAAAGAAGAAGAGGGACAAGAAGGATGAGAGTCATTAGAGTACGCATTTTGATACGCTTTTAGTGTTTAATTATGGGACTCTTTATATTATATATGTTAAAGTTTTGGTTGTAATTGATATCGATATTAACAGCTATTTCAACGCTACTTTTCTTGTCTGTATATCTTTTGTGTTATTTTATTGAAATTTGTATTTAACGTGTTTCTTGTGAACCTGATTGGTACAAAGAACAATTGAAGAGGCCACAATGATTAGGGTGATCATTGTGGATATATTCTAATAGTTTTTTTTGGTGAAAATGACGTCGCTTGTGTAGCTTCTACGACATAGATTTGCATTATTACAGAAGCCTCAATACATACACTATTAATAGAAATTAGGTTGAGAAAAACCGCACAAAATTGTTTAGAAAGACTTTTTGTTGAAGAAAGCACACCGATCGAGTCCTGAGATAGAGTGGAGCAGACCGGGTAGTAGTTAATTCTCTCTTCCAAAATCATGCTGAATTTTAAGATATGTACTAGTTATATGAATTTTGAAGTGACTAATTAAAATATACTTTCAATGAAATCACTGTTGCCATTTTTTAGCCTTTGATGACATTTTCACGCCTCGCAGTGCACGACGTCTTACCTATATTGTATTTCTGGCTATCCACGTAAAATATTTTGTCGAACAAGAAGAACTTCAACAAAAATTAATCTAAAAATCAACCAATGCTTTTATTACATTTTAATAATTGAACCAGTTTTATCATATCCACATATGTATAAGTATGAACTTGGACACATATAATTATATGGTAGGTCGCTATTTGTCATGGCGGAATGGCTCGTGAAAAATAATGGCGCTTTTGTTTGGTAATGCATAGAATCATGTGATTTGTTTAAGCAAAATAAAAACTAATTATATTATATAGTTATTCTTTTAATTTGCTTAATTAAAGAGTTTTTACTTTTATGTCCGTAGCGAATATATTTCCCCAATGGGGCGAAACTCCTCCTAAACAAGATGCGAACCATGACTTGGAACATAATCTCCTTTGGGAGGCAACAACGCTCAATAATTAACTTTATATACTTTTTTCTTGATATAGTTGATAATGAGGTTTAAGGGCTCCCACATAATTTTAAAACTTATAATTAATGAATCTCGTGCGGAAAGGATATTTGATAGAGTAGGTACACATACATCGAGACGAATGATAACTAATTAGAAAGAAATGAGCAGATGAAAATTTCGTTGGCAAGGATTCCCAAATATTTTACAAACGGTGTCTGTATGTCGTATGTGCATGCATACGTATGTCAATATTATCGTGTCAATGATTGAAGCAATACAATACGATTTTATACAAACAGTGTCGGTATAATGTACATATATATTAAGTTTATCACCTTATGTTATTACATTCGGCACATTATATTTCTGGGATACTAGAGATGATGGGATCTATTTATCGGATGATGGTCACAAGCCAGCATTTAAGTATGGTTGGTGAACTCTTAGTCTTCAAGCCATATTTGTATTTCTTCTTGATGTCAATCGATTTCAAGATACAAAACATATGTGAAATATATAATAACTGATGTATATATTTGCATTTTGAATGTAGATTAAGAAAATCCAATAACCTAAAAAAGTTGCTGGTAGAGGTCGATTTGATCCGACTGATCCTAATTCAAAATACATCATGTATGCAATATGTACAATTAGTTCTTTAAGCAGTCATAGAATTGCCTTGAAACTAGATTTTGTCAATTAGATACAAAAAAAAGTTTATTAATGCCAACTAACTAAAAGGTTCCTTTAAAATTTTAGGTCCTAAAATATTAGATTCTGATCTGGAAATACATGCAATATGAAAAAAAAATATATACATATATATATGCGGTATATATTAGTAGTTGAATAATGATGTTTACTCTATAATTATTGTTGTTGTGGAAACAAATTTTATTTATTGGTCGTTAATTACATCATCATTAAAAATCTTTAATATATCCTATTGTAGAATCCAACTAGTTACGACACAACTATTGGTTTTACAAACTACTGTACGGTAGACTGCTCTCTCCACGAAGTGCTAAAATATCGGATAACTACGAAAAATAATCTTGAAATCGATCTCTAAATTGTACAGAAACATTAAATATTTAAGCAACCATTCGAGTATTCGACCTTCCTTAGCATATATTTCTACTAATGATATCTGATGGGCTCAACCTTGTAGGTTAGGTCATACCGGCCTACCAGACTAGATAGGCTAGTCCAGCCGATAAACAAACTGGCCCATAAATTAGTTACTTTACAAGATATGTTATATTGTTATCTATGTATTCATGCATATTTTGATATGTGTGAAGAAAAGCTAATTTACTATTTACATTAAACAAAATTTTATTCATCTCATTCTTCTACACTCAATGTAGTTGAATTTTAGTTCGGAAGGTCTTTTTCTGTAAGCAACAACTCGAAGTTAAATAAAAGTTATATTCTTAAAAACAACAAAGAATCATTTTTCAATGAAGAAGAAGAAGAAGATCAATCAGAATCGAAATATGTATGTACAGTAAAACAAATTCCTAGAAAGTGAATCTATCTAGTTTTTCACTAGACACAGGTATGTTTAGGGTTTCTCCTGGAAGTCAAGCCTGAGTTTCTTGGATGGCATAGGACTCATCACCTCGTCGTCTCCGTCAACCATCGAAAATTCCGGGATCGGCGGGATGTTTAGGTCAAACCCACGGTGGTGGTACTGATGATGGCTGCTGTTGCTGACGTGGCTTGTGGACCCCATACCTTCGGAATTAGACACGCTACTACTCCCACCGCCACCGGTCTTTCCTTCGTAGTGGCACCGTTTATGGCCGCCGAGAGCTTGACCGGTGGCGAAAGATTTATGACAGATCGAGCAAACGTGCGATTTCACACTTCCTCCGCCGCCACCGCCGGAGATATTAGATGTGGTTATCGCCGACGACGTCGATAGCTCATCTCCTCCTCCTCCGGCTGATTGAGTAAGCGAAAAGTTTTTCCGGTGACTCGCCTTGTGTCCACCAAGAGCCTGGTAAGACGAAAACGCCTTGTCGCAGACGCTACACTTGTGGATCGGAGTAGGAAGAGGAGGAACCAGAGAAGGTGATAAAGAAGAAGAAGGCAGGTCAAGGTCACGGGTTCGGTCTCCGTCGCGAGCAAGAAGCATGAGACATAAAGCGATGTATTCATCCTCCGTGAGACTGGGACGGTCAAATTCAGATCTTGATCGCTTAGATCGTTTGCCTTTGCTTCCATGGAACCCTACTGCTGAATCTTGAAACAGAGTCGGCATCGGAGAAGCTAATCTTGGAGAATTAAGAGCTTCAAGTGCCATTATCTTGAGTTTAAGAAGACTAGCTAAGTCCTTCTATGTTGAGAAGATATTTGTAAATGAAGATTTGATTTGAAGAAACAATAAGTGAAAGTGTGTATATATAGTAAAGTTAAGCGGAGTCTGAAGAGGAAGTTGCGTGTCAAGAGGTGAGAAAGTGTTGAAGAAGAGTGAAGAAGTCGATAATCACTTTGATATATTTTATTTTATTTATTTGATTATGTTGTGTGGACTAAAGATGGAAATGAAAGTATCTAAGTTTGGTTTGGGCACATTTGGTTTGACTTGGTACACGTGTTTGTACAAGTCGGCTAAGAAGACTTGTTCTCATTCTTTCTAGGAGTAATGCCGCCTTCTTAATTCTTATCAGTTAAGAATATTCTAGAGAGCTCACTTAGGTGTTTTGCTGACCAACCAAGTGGAGATATAAAAAGGCCAAATTAAGTCGGCTACTAACCACTCGTACTGTCTTTTCATACTTTATCGAGAATTAATATCTACTGTTAATGTCCAAACTATATCGATATCAACATAACCTTTCTTTTCTTAGAGCATAAATAGTGATAATAACAATTAACCACTCAAAGGAAAGTGGAATTTAGCCCATCTTTGTTTTAACTAAATTTTCTTTTTCTTATGACTTGTAATAAATGATCAAAGACACCTTTATACATATATTAAAGAAAACTATATATATCTGTATGTGATTACTTTTTCGGGTTGAGAAAATAATGTTAATTAAGAGTTAAAAGATAATAATATAACAAAGGGAGTGTATGAACAAAGTAAGAAGTTATACCAATATAAATCTAAGAATAGACGAAAAAATGACCATAATTTTAACAAAATTTTCTCTCTAATTTGTTTTATCTATTTATAAATTTCACGGTTGAAAAAAAAAATTAATAACTCGGCCAAACATGGCAACTAGAACAAAATTGAAAAATATTGACCACGCAATTGTCTTTCATAACATAAAGAAATTTACGCTGGCGACTAATTTAGCCATTTCTACATGATGACCATCTCGAGCCATTTATAATTTTAATCTTCTTAAAATTAGCCTCCTAGCTACATTCAGCATAACTTCATAAAAATGAAGAGAAGACAGATTTTAACGCATAACCTCAAAAAATCATATGCTAAAATTTATATAAATACATCAAAATCATAATCCTTAGAAGAATAAAAAAAAAAAAAACAAGAACAATCTAATTAACATCCCCAGAAAAACAAAAATGAAACGTCTCATAATTGGTCTCATTGTTTTAGTGTTTTGCATTGGAGATACGTATGGGAAAAACGTATTAATGATAGTAAACAAGTTAAAAAGAAATGCAACCCTGAAGGTCCATTGCTTTTCGGGGGACGACGATTTGAAGATCATATACTTGCATCGCAATCAACCACCACTCGTTTGGCGTTTCGACGACGCTGTTTTCCATGAGACACTCTTTACGTGCATTCTAAAACATGGATATCATGATGTGCATCACCGCGATTTTATAGCTTACAAGTCAAGTATGAACCAGTCAGGGAGAAATAGCGCAAATGCTACATGGTACGCTGGGGAAAGAGGAATGTTCTTGTCGTTAAACCAAAGGACTCCTGAATTTCATTATCATTGGTTTTGAACCAATCGTCTAAAATTAACCGGTTGCAGACGGCAAAACCCACGGCTTGCATGTTAATTTTATGTTTAATTAGTATTCTTGGTATGATGTCAATACTACTATCTAGGAAAATACCAAAAGAGTAAAATATAATATCGGAGACTCAAAAACATCTCATTACATCTAATACTATTAAGACGAAATTACCACAAAGTTTTTGATCATTTTTTGTAAGTAATTACATCATTATGTCATTAGTCTTTAGTGTTTTAAAATAAATTCATTAAGTGTACAATAATTATCACAAAACTAATATAATTATATTAAAAAATCATTACAAACTCTTAAATAGTTATTAGTTTTCAAAAATTAAACTCACTTTCTCTCTCTCATTAATTATAGACGAAAATTAAAATTAAATTTTCTTAAATTGTTAACCAATCAAAGTTTAAAAACTAAGATAATATATAATATACCATATTAATTATTTTCAGTTATTATATTTGTATGATTTTGGTAAGATTTAAAATTATGATTCTTTTATCATTTTTATTTGATATTTTTTTCAAATTATTTTGAATTATCATATAATTAATTAAAATATAGATACAATAACAATCACAAAACCAATATAATTAAATTAAAATTAATAAAAAAATCTTAAATAACTATTAGTTTACAAAAATTAAACTCACTTTCTCTCTCTCATTAATTATGGACAAAAATTAAAATTAAACTTTTAAAAATTGTTCACCAATCAAAGTTAAAAATCTAAGATAATATCTAATATACCATATTATTTGTTTTTAATTATTATAGTTGTAAGCTTTAGTTAAAATTTAAAATTAAGATTCTTCTATTATTTTTATTTGGTCTTATTTCCAAATTATTTTGAATTATTATATTATACATATAATTAATTAAAACATAGATTTTTTCTACATATGTTGTGCTTCAGATTTTAAAAAATATAAATATATTACTCAATCGATGATGAAATTTTTTGTGTTTAACGTCCCATATCGACAAAAAAGTTTGGGTAATGGTTCAAAATCATATTATAAAAAGACCAAAATGATTCCAAATCCGAATGAGCATGAAACTTGACTTATCAGCCTTCTAAATTTAAAATTTTTATTCGTTATAATTTGGTTCTTTAATTGAACCAATAATTTATCGAATATATAGAAATAAAAATATTTTAAAAATAAAAAACTTTTAAAATAGTTCAAGTTAAATATTATAAGTATCTAAAATTTATAAAAAGTCTTAAATATTAATAATATTTTAAACTTTTAAAATACTATTAATATTTTAGTTTTATAAAAAGATTTAAATATTAATAATATTAATAATATTTATACTCTATAAAAATTTAAAATATTATTAATACTTAAAGCTTATAAAAAGTTTTTAAAAATATTATTGGTCCTACTAATATTAATCCGTAAGTACATTTAAAACTATAACCTAAAAGTTGTTAGTTTCATTACAATGCAATTACAAAAGAATATTATAAAGAACAAATCCTATTATCTCATTAAAGAGAATTTAGTCATATAAAATATCACATCCATTGGGTAAAACACGCGAGTTTCATAATCCGGGTTCTAAAATTACTATTGGACAGAAGTTTCAAACTTCATATCTTAATTTTGGATTGTTTCTAAAAATAAATAGATTTATATTTATTTATTTATGAAATATTATTAATATAATAATACTAATAAAATGAGTATTTATGGATTATATAATATATCGAGTAATGTGGCAAATAATAAGATGAATTGTTAGAAAATCTTTAACATCCGGTATCCGATTTTTATCTGCGGGTAATCAATTGTAATATTCATTACTCGACTTAGAAGCTACGAGTACCATTTTCTAAGACGGGTACGAGTTAGATACTTTATGAAAGACGAATAACATATATTAATGCCCAACCTATTATCGATATTAAATAAAAAATGTTAATATTATACCAAATAAAAACTATACATTAACATCCTCTAATTTATATATAAAAAATTATATTTTTCTTTATATCAAAATTTCAAATAACATTCTCCAATCTAGGACGGGTACTTATCTAATATTAACGTAAAAAAAGTATATGATAACTTTGTAAGGTTGTATATTCGAATGAAAAGTTTATGTATATGTAATTACATAGTAAACCTTCCTCCATCACCACCACATCTCTCTCTCTCCTCTTTTCTCCACCATGAATATAGTAAACCTTCCTCCATCACCACCACATCTCTCTCTCTCCTCTTTTTCTCCACCATGAAACTTCCATCATATCATGCGCCTTTTAATTTATGCGCATTGTGGAACTAGGTAATGAAAGTTGAGTCCGATTTGTGGATAAACAAGAGAAATCTAAGCGAAGAGGCAAAAGCTAGAGGAAAATAGAGAAATTGTGAGTTGTCATTTGGAATTTACAGAGATTCAAATGAAGATAGGGCAAAGCCAACACATTCGCCGAGATTGCCGCCGACAAATTTGGATATTCAAATCTGATTTAGAAAGTATAAAATCAATTTAGAAGACTACAAAAAATGTTTTAACTAAAGATAAGATAAGAACAAGTTTGCTAACAGTTTTCTCCCTTTTTGTTGTAAAATATCAATGTCTATATAAAAAAGGTCATTTTGAAAACTACCCTGTTTTTAAATTCTATTTTGAAAAATTCATTTTTCTATTTTTAATGAAAATTACAATATTTTATATATTAAATGACAATTTTTCTAGATTTAAATTTAAACCTATATTTTTTAGTAAATCAAAACTAAATTCAAAATTTAGAGAAAAAAAAAGATGCTCCAATCAAATTGTTCAACTCAACATATCACTAAAATTTGCTTCTGATTAAATATCGGTAGAATGCTGTTATTCATTATTATTTTTTAAAAATATTTAGGATAATAATTTTTGAAATTGTAGTTATATAACAATTTTGTGAATATTAAATATTTAATTAAACCAAAAAATTGATTTGATATTAAGTATAAAAATATGGTATTTTTCAAAAGTGTAAACAAAAAAAGTATTTATTCAAATTTTCTCTATAAAAAAAGTACCCAACACGGAGAAAGAAATAAAAGACAGAAGAGATTTGATCAACTTGATTTAGTTCCAAAAAAAAAACAATATGAAGAATCTCTTCATCTTCCTGATTCTTCTTAGTGTATGCATCGGAAATACAATCGGAATAAGTACACTCTTGGTCAAGAACGAGTTGAACAATAAAGTCCTCGGTGTGCGTTGTAGATCCAAGAACGACAACCCTTGGTGATCATATTTTGCCCGTAGGCAAAATGACAAAAAACAATTTTGATGATAACTTTTGGAGGAGTCCGCTTTTCTGGTGTAATTTGTGGCAAGGACCTGATTTTAAGATACACATAGCGTTTGATGCATACACATCTAAGTGAAATCGGATTAGGACCTACATACTTGTGGATAGCAAGAGAGGATGGGATCTATTACACACAAGATCCCAAGAAGCCTCTCGCCAAAAGATATGATTGGCCAAAGGCTTAAACTCCCAAGGATTAGGGTTGCATATTCTTCGTTCACGTATGTGTGTGTGTATGGTCTGATGAAAATCACGCTTATGTTTTTTTAGTGATTTGAATAAAATTGGCGTACGTACACATGTCACAATGGAAACCTAAATCTAATGTGTAAGGCTCGGCGGTGGAATATATAAATTTTACACTCCGTACTTCATTATTTTATCTGTGCTTTTATTGTTACATAAGACTTGAAGTTGAATATGTAGCCTAGTGATAATTCCTTATGCAAAAGTTTTCAATATTTTCAATTTACAATCCAACTAAAAAGGAATAATATCTCAAATTATTTACAATCATATCAAAGATTTATATTCTATCTCAGATTACGTTTTAATTCCATAAATTAACATAAGCAATATTTTTTTTTGGATCCAACAGAGTCTCAAATTTGGTTAAAATTATCATTCCATATCGTTTCATTTTTTGGTAACATCAAAAACCTATTTCATGAAAGGAAATGTGAATATATATACTCCACATACAGTATAAAAAAAAAATGAATCCAAAGAGATTAAAGTCTATTTCCCAAATTTATCACAAGAAAATGAACAATCTCTTCATACATTCGATTCTTATAGGCTTATGCATTGGCTTAAGCAATGCTTTTCACATGATAGGAGAAAGCAAAGTTGTGGTAAGCAATCAACTGGAACACAAGAAACTCCTCAAAGTTCATTGTCGCTCCGAAGACGACGATCTTGGAGAACATATTCTGAAAATCGGCGAAGACTACGAGTTCACTTTTGGTGATAACATTTGGCAAACGACTCGTTTCTCATGTCAAATGGATCAAGGTCCTAATTTTAAGCATCACCAAGATTTTGTGGCGTATGAGACTTCGTGGAGCAAAGCTCTAGAGGCCTCGTGTAAGTGGATAGCTAAAGAAGATGGAATCTATTTTTCTCAAGATGGAAACCCTCCTACTAAAAAATATCAGTGGGATGGTCCTCATACCTGAAAATTTTTTTAGGGTTAATGTATTCTTAATTTGGTCGATCTTTGTACCTTATGATTGGAGGAATGGTCCTCATATCCTGAATAATTTAGGGTTTTATATTCTTTGGTTGTACCTCATGATGCAGAATTTATCAATAATATATATATATTTTTATTAACAAACGTTCCATGGACAGGGTCTATTTGATAGGATGAGTAGTTATATAAATAATCTGAAAGATCTAAGAAAATTAAGGGACCAAAAAACAAATATATAGATATTTTGAAGAACATCTGGAAACTATTCATCAATTGGAGAAGAAGCAGAAGAATGGCGGCACTGACACTGACGCCAACAAGTTCCGTTCATCTTCTCAGTTCCACCTCCGTCGCGCGTCCTCAGATCTTCGCCGCTGATTTTAATCTTCGATCGCGGTGGCGACGTCGGCCTGTTTCGTCAATCTCTAACTTCCGTCACAGACATCCTTCGAGAGCTTCGCTGAGCTGCCTCTGTTCTTCGTCTTCTGCTGCATCTCCTATGTCGCTTGATGTCTCAACTCCGAATTCTCAGGTTTACGCCTCTTAATTTTATAAATTTTGTCCTCTGAGGAGAATGTTGACCGATCATGTTGCTGACTTTGCTTTTTGTTAACGTTTGTGTCGAAATTGTGATGCAGTTTCTTGATTGTTTGATCTATTCAAGAGCATTTTGGGTTACCCAAGGCTTAATCGCTTGGAATGTGGATGTTGGTGAAGGGTCTTGTTACTTGTATGCGAGCAAAATTGCTGGTTTATCATTCAGTGAAGATGGAATCGATGGTGCCTTAATGTTATCTCGTAACTTGTTACCAAAGTCTCTGTGAAGGTTTAAATTCTAATCAAGTTGTTTGGCTTTCAGGTTATGATTTAAGAATCCAGCTTGAAGCTGAATCCGGTTCACTTCCTGCAAATGTAAGTTGTGCACTCTCTGCTACGTGTTTGCTTCATAAGAGTATATAATTTGTTAGGAATTTGAAAAAAAAATTCTCAAAGTGGAAGGCTTAACTTCAGGTGATTGAGAAGTTTCCACATATTGGGAATTACAAACCGTTCAAAGTTCCTTCGGATTTGGATATCAGGGATCTTGTCAAAAGCCAGTTAGCTGTTGTTTGCTTTGATGGTTAGAGATTTCTATACCATTGCATTTGATTTATTTGTTTCCCTTTCTTGTTTAGGATAACTCATTGACAACACTAAGAAACTACGGAGACTAAATTATTTAGTGGTTGTTTAATTTTCTGTAGTGGAAGGACGGCAGATTAAGGGAACTGGATTGCAATTGCCTGGCGTCCTGGATGAATTGTTCTCATATGATGGTCCCTTAGGTGCACATTTTACACCAGAAGGTGTCTCTCTTCACCTCTGGGCTCCCACTGCTCAAGTATGATGCCCATGTTGGAAATTGTTAATGATGTTGCCTTTTATACCTGCCTTAAACATAGTTAACTCTTTTTGTGTGCTCATTTGTGCATTTAAGTAGGCAGTATCTGTCTGCATCTATAAAAACCCACTTGACAAGAGTCCGATGGAAATCTGCCCACTCAAAGAGGCTAATGGTGTGTGGAGCACTGAAGGAGCTTGTAGTCGGGAAGGATGCTATTATGTGTATAAAGTATCAGTCTACCATCCAAGCACCATGAAATTGGAAACTTGCTATGCTAATGATCCTTATGCACGGGGGTAATTGTATTTTTCAATTGGCTTAAAAGCATATCCCCTATACAAACTTTATTGAAATTAAGTCATGTGTTATTTGCATTTTCTCAAGCAGGCTTTCAGCAGATGGGAGCAAAACTTTTCTGGTTAATCTCGATTCTGATGATCTAAAACCTGACGGATGGGACAACTTAGCAGACGAGAAGCCATGCCTAAAATCCTACTCAGATATAAGTATTTATGAGCTGCATGTGAGGGACTTCAGGTAATTAGACTCTATTTCTAGATTTATGGTTTGCTTCTGCCTTGACGAAAATTGCGCTGACTATTGACTTTTTACTATGGGGAAAACTTAGCAAGTAGTTCTCGTCGGAATAGCTATACGTACTCTCTCTTACCCATTATCTTCTTTCATCTTTCTTCCTCTTTTCCCGCAACCAAGAAACAATAACTTCTTGGATAGACAAACGAAAAGGATACTTTATGGAGTCATTTACTTTGCTCGTGCAGGTTTTTCGTTTCTTCTCGTTTGTCTAACTTTTACCTGCGATTTTAGTGCCTATGATGAGACTGTTGAGCCTGAAAATCGTGGTGGATATTTGGCTTTCACTTTAAAGGTGCAAATATCATTGTCCATGTGCATAACTTTATCATTTTAGTCGATATATAATGTCTAGATCCACATGTTTTACTGACGACCCCAAATATTAGTTGTATTTCTATTATTTCAAACACATTTGCTGCTCAGCAAAGATGTCATATCTCATTAGATCTATTGGCAGGATTCTGCAGGTGTGAAACATCTTCAGAAATTAGTTGACGCAGGTCTTACCCATCTACATCTTCTTCCAACATTTCAGTTTGGTGATGTTGATGATGAGAAGGAGAATTGGAAGTCTGTAGGTAGGGTATATTTGATGTCTCAAGCACACACTTAATAGACTGTGCACGATCTATTTTTGGGAAGCCATTTTATCTTTAAATCTGAGGCCTTATTTATTGAACCCAAGTTAGAGCTCAAAAGCCGGAAGGCCCTTAAATCTTCAGACCAGTAGAAACTATAAGCAATAGTAACGAAGTCGTCTACCCTGTTTCTGTCTGGTATTTTGTATCTGGGTTTTATTGTATTATAATTTTGACAATTTTTTTATTGTAGACACCAGTCTGCTGGATGGATTACCACCTGATTCAACTGAGGCACAAGCTCGTATTACGGAAATCCAGAATGATAATGGCTATAACTGGGGGTAGTTTGTTATACGCAAGTGACTCCATTCCTTATGAAGCATCATCTTCATCACAAGTTTCCTGTTTTGTGAAGGTATAATCCTGTGCTCTGGGGAGTCCCAAAAGGAAGCTATTCTAGTGATCCGACTGGTCCATGCCGCATAATTGAATTTAGAAAAATGGTTCAGGTTTGCATTTTCCCATGTTTGGATATTGGAAATTGGATAGTAAGTGTATACTGGCCCTGGTGATTTGCGATACTTATAAGCTCATTGAAAGCTAAAATTTTGTATTGATTGATATAAAGTGTTGATGATTGCATGCTAAACCCTTGTGCTATTTTTAAGTTGGCTCTTTATGTAGCTTATTTTGGCAGGCTCTTAATTGTACTGGTCTTAATGTCGTCTTAGACGTTGTTTACAACCACTTGCATGCAAATGGGCCACATGACAAAGACTCTGTTCTTGATAAGGTGTGCAGCTAACTGAGATTTTATACAGTATGATAACTAATTGTCTTGCCTGACTTCTCAATCTTTCTTCCACGGAAAAATGTATTTGCTTAGATAGTTCCAGGTTACTATTTGAGAAGGAACAATGATGGTTTTATTGAAAACAGTACATGCGTAAACAACACTGCCAGCGAGCATTATATGGTTGATCGTCTAATACAGGATGATCTATTAAATTGGGTCGTTAACTATAAGGTACATGCTTGTCATCTATTCTGATTATATTTCCGTTTGCTACTTCTTCCCCTTCCCACAAAAAATAAATATTAGCTCCCATGTATCTTTCAACCTTTGATCTACTGACCATGACAAGGTTTATTGTATTCTGCATTATTACGAAAAGTATTTTTTTGTCCTTGTATATTCAGGCTGGCTGATCATGTATTGATTCTGTCAGGTTGATGGTTTTCGTTTTGATCTTATGGGTCATATAATGAAAGCTACAATGGTAAGCAACTTTGTTACTCGCATGTTTTGTTTGTATGGTTGATAGTTATCTTTACTGCTTTCTTCATTAGGTTTTAGTGTAAAATTACAATAGTTTTGATGTGAGTTGTAATGTCTATGTTCCATAGGTAAACGCAAAATCTGCAATTGGTAGCTTGAGAAAGGAAAAAGATGGAGTTGATGGTTCAAGAATTTACTTGTAAGTCTTGGCTATTAATCGAGCTTACATGCAAGTTATCCGACATTAGTTGTCTTTTCTCTTCTTGTGAAATAATTTAGCCATATCATTTCTTGTGCTATTATCAGATATGGCGAAGGATGGAACTTTGGTGAAGTTGCTAACAATGGACGTGGAATAAATGCTTCACAGTTCAACTTAGGCGGGACTGGGATTGGAAGGTTTGAAAGCTCATTGCTTCAATACATTTGGATTAAGGAGATTTTCGCCCCTTTTTCCTCTTTTAGTTAATAAATTGGAAATCTTGTTACATTTCTTCAACGATTGTTCCACATTACCCTGATTCATTTTTTTATAATCTCTATTCAGCTTTAACGACCGTATACGAGATGCAACTCTTGGGGGATCTCCATTTGGTCATCCTCTTCAACAAGGATTCATTACAGGTTTATTGTTACAGGTATGTTGGTTTTTATTTTGTGCAGTTATCAGTCAATCTATTGAATCACTATATTGTTGTAGCTTTAACCAAAGTTTTTTATAAAGAATATGTATTGAACCACATCATCACATTACATATTTTTCCATGAATTTACCAACAATATATGTTTGTAACTTTGTCTGGAATAGACATCACATAATTCACATTACACGCTGTATTGCCCATGTAAGTTTTTAACTGTTTGCTAGTGCTAAACTATATTTCAAGTGGAGATATATCTTAGAAATATGTACATTTCTTCTCTTCACTTCTTAACCTCCCTGTTCTGGACAGCCTAACGGTCATGACTATGGCTCAGAAGCTACCCAGGAACTGATGCTTTCTACTGCGAAAGATCACATACAGGTAATTTATCGTCGTTAGATATCATATGCAATATGGTATTCATGTGTCTGTGATCAAGGCTTAAGGATGCCCAAACCCAAACCTTGCTCTCAAACTCGCTTCACAGTTGTTCCCAATGCTTTCTCCTTTCTACCTACATTCTACTATCTTACGAGTGGATATTGTAACACTAACTTCTAGAAAGCATTTTTCTTATATATATATATTATACTTCCATCATGGACTAGATTGGTATGGCAGCAAATCTGAAGGATTATATACTGACCAATCATGAAGGAAAGGAGGTATGTAAGTAGACACTCTTTATTATTTAACCATTCACAAAGGATTTTGTCTCAGCTTTTATGATGCATGGCTCTCGTTATGTAGGTGAAGGGATCAGAGGTTTTAATGCATGATGCTACACCTGTTGCATATGCTTCACAGTCAACAGAAACTGTACGCAACTTCATTTCTACTACTTTCATCATTTAATTGAATTAAGCCCCCAATCTATCTGTGATGCTCATACCGGCATTTTTCCTGTGTTTTCAGATTAACTACGTCTCTGCTCATGACAATGAAACCCTCTTTGACATTATCAGTTTGAAGGTAATAAAACAATATTTTGTCTGAATGTTTATGAAAACATCCAAAATTTCAACTCTTCAGGTTAATGTGTTCTTCTGCTTGATTAAAATTCACTTCTGAAGTACTCTCAATTCACTCTGCATGTTGTATCTTCGAGCCAACAAACGTGTATCCCGCTATCTATGTATTTGCATCATATTCCTACTTGAGGGTATGTAAAGCTAATTTCTGCTTTGCTCGTGCAGACTCCAATGGAAATATCTGTTGATGAAAGGTGTCGAATCAATCATTTGGCATCAAGTATGATTGCCCTCTCTCAGGTTCTCTACTGTCTCCCAACTTTACTTAGAGATAGATCACTAGTAGTCTAAGGGACTGCAAACTAGGGCAAGCAGGGCATTAGTCTTGAATCTATTACACCGAGTAGAATTCTTGTTTGACTCGTTATCTTAAAATAAAAATTTATAATGTTTATCCTGCATGTGAAGGGTATTCCATTCTTCCATGCTGGTGACGAGATTCTACGCTCGAAATCACTTGATCGTGATTCTTACAACTCCGATGACTGGTTCAATAGGTTTACCTTTTCTCCCTTGTAATAAACATTTTCTTCTGATTATATATTACACCTACTGATTGACACGAACGGCAACAAGTTCAGGCTAGACTTCAGCTACAGTTCCAACAATTGGGGTGTTGGGCTTCCTCCAAAAGGGAAAAACGAACACAATTGGCCATTGTAAGTACCGGCCGAATCGCCTTCAATAAATCTGATTACTAATAGAACCATACACCCATAGCATGTTTCTGAAACCAGTCAGCTCCTGCTGACTATGTCTGTAGGATCAAACCGAGGCTACAAGATCCATCCTTCAAGCCTCAAAGCAGTCACATAGTTGCCACGCTCCACAATTTCTTAGATTTGTTACGCATCAGATACTCTTCACCGCTCTTTCGTTTAGATACAGCAAAGGCTATCCAGGTCAGGAAGACTACTGTTTAATAATTCTCTTCACTGGGTTCTCTGCTCTTATGATTTTTTTCATATAGTATCCTTCTTTTGAAATGTTGTAAAATACTACCAGAAGCTCATGCAGGTCCTAAGTAACTTATCGGTGATTGTATTGACTCATTCACAATCACCACAAAGTCACAAATGAAGTAAGAGATCTCAAAAACTTGTGGACTGATATGACCTCTGTTTTTTTTCAGGAGCGAGTGCGATTTCATAATACTGGCCCCTCGTCAATCCCTGGTGCCATTGTCATGAGCATTGAAGATGGTCACAAAGGCATCCCGAGTGTATCTCAGATCGATCCATTGTAAGCCAAAAAACAACAACTCGACAAATCTTTCAAACCTTCATAAGTGTATACAATGTTCGGTAATGGTGCTGTTACTCCTACAGCTACTCACTCATTGTGGTAATCTTCAATGCACGCCCGTCTGAGTTCTCATTTCTCAGTCCCGCTCTAAAAGACAGGAATCTCGAATTACACCCGGTACAGGTGAATCATGCATTACAAAAAAAGAGAACAATATCATAAGCTTGTACCTTCCAGTTTGTTGTTTTTTTAGAAAAGTTTTAAGCTCTCTAAGCGATGATTTAACACTGAGTGACTCACACAGGTGATGTCAGGCGATGAAATAGTCAAGAAATCAGTTTATGACGCGTTTTCCGGCGGCTTCACTGTACCAGCAAGAACAACGACGGTGTTTGTTGAATCGCGGAATGGTTGAAACTTATCCCTTATAGGAAAACAGGTAAGCCTATGCTCTGTTCCATAATATTCTCTCAAGAACATGGCTTGTCTTATTTCTTTTAACTTAAATATAATTAAACTCTACAAAGATTGTCAGATTGTGTAAGCTCAAATTTGAAACTGAAATTGAGATTGTGTATTGCAACAACTCGGCGTGTTTCACTTTTAAGATATGTCCCACCTCTATATATAAAATGAATGAGGGGTAGCCTTCCTAAACACATTTAAGTTTAAAGTCAATCAGACATCCAAATTTCATTTATCTGCACGAAACCTATAGTAGCAGGTATATCTTCAAGAGATTTGTTTTCTTAAATCTAGAACGATATAAATTGACAAAGTGACAGCTAAAATAATACCTAAAAATGCATTATACAACAAAACATTAAATATACAAGGAAAACTGTTCAAATTATTGCCACGGAAAGAAAAGATCAACACTGGTGACGAACGAAAAGACAAACACTTGTGACGGGAGAAAAAGAAAGACAAAACATTTGTAGATAAAGATCTGAACCATGTTATCCAAAACGTGCCACCATTAGGACATACTGTAAATTAGGGTTTCATTAAATAAAAAAATACATACTAAACATAAAAAGAAATTCAGACGGAAATAAACAATCCAGTTTTTTAGTTCGGAATACTTCCCCGAAGTGTGATTACATATGCGGCATATGATATGGCCTAACGTTTTACTAACTAACAACTTCCCAATTACTTTGTCTCTTTCTTTGTTTTCTTCAGAGAAGAGTTTTATCAATGACTAAGCCCCATCTCGGTTAAAAACACCAAAGACATGATGACAGACTTTCGTAAATGCATTAAAGTAGCCGATTTAGGCTCTTCTTGGGGACAAAACACGTTTTTTGTGGCCATGTCTAGAATCGTAAACACAATCAATATGTTATGTCAAGAATGGAACCAAAATCCCCCGGAGATAGATTGTTGTCTGAACGATCTTCCTTGTAACGATTTCAACACGACGTTCAAGTTCATAATTTTCTAGCTTACAATCACATAGAGCTAAATCAGGACTAAAAAGAAGCTAGTTGTATAAGAGCAGTGACTGAAACAATGCTCATATCTCACTCTGGAGATGCCATTAATATCGATACATTGTTTAACAAGTATGCGCATCATGTGTCCCAGCATTCTAGCTGCGGGAATAAAACGTCTGTCAGTTTCATTGTTTCGGAAATAATTTGTATTATGGATTAATCCGTATGTGATGCTCTTGTCAGTTGTCAACAACACCAACCATGGCTTGAATTTCACTTTTGTGCATGTTGGTTCTGTTCCAATAAGTGCTAGTGGTGTTGTCGTATGAAACAAGACTTAACAGCATTGAAAAATGTATTATTACTGGCAGTGGCGGACACAATTACTTTACGGGCAATAATTTTCCTAAAAATATCCGACACATATCAATACAATAAAAACACTAAAAATTTCTCTAAGCCTTACACCTCAATATTTTGGGCTGTTCTCAGGTTGACACATCATTAAAATCGTCATCCAATGAAAACATTTCGATTAATACACATCAGCTCTCCAGCTTACCACATCATTTTTTCATTAAAACACATTATTTTGAAAAGACAACCAATTAAATTAAAACAAATAATACACACCATCATTTTAATTTTTTTAATATTGACACATGGATTTCTAATTTGTTAAAAGAAAAACAAAATCAAATTATTTATAAAATTATTTAGATGTAGAAATTGACTACTTGAATTTGGACAAATCTTTTACCAAAACCTGACATCATTTGGAGACGTAAGTGCAAGCACATATAATTCAACAAAAAGACATGATATTTAAGATTAAATAGATTGAAGAATATAAATTGTTTTAAGACATGTACTAAATCAAGATTTGGTCATATGATTGCTCAACGGATGCAAAAATTTACCTTAAAAATTATTGAATTGGTGTTTTAGACACCAATAATTACAAAACAATTTTAAATTTGAAATTATATCTAACATAAAGAAAATATTAAAACATTAAAAAAAAAAAGATATCCCGCAGCGTAGCGCGGATTCTCATCTAGTATATCATAAAAATAATTTGTCTACTTCTTATAAAGTAGCAACTATAAATATATGCCGCGTAGTCCCTCTTCTCCTCTGTTTTTTTGTCAGATTTCTAAAAAGAAAATACGACATATATCCATTTGCATATTAAAGAAAAGTCTCGAGTTCTAAAACACGTGTCTACAACTTTTTTTTATTTTTTTTATCGAGAATCTCTATATTATTATTTGAGCAGTATTGAAAGAACTTTAACCAAAAGTCATGTGGGATATTACAAAAAATGCCACTGCATTTTAATACAAATTAGAAGAAAGAAAAAAATAATTAAGAGGGTATTTTAGTCTACAAATTATTGGTAGAATTAAGAAACATGTGGATCCTCTTAATTAAAATCGAAACTCAAAGATTCGAAGCTCGAAGCGCAACCAACAAAAAAGGCAAACCGTCTTCTCTATTAATTTGCATACAAAAAAAACAAAGTGCTGAACAAAAATATAGAGATTGAGTGCTCATTATTTATATAGAAAACTAATCTAATCGTCCACCAATATATAGAGACACATACTTCAGTCATCATTTGTTTATTGTTTATATTTCATTATATTCAGAATCAGTCTACATTCTATATCTCTCAAATACAAACATAGACATATATAATTTTAAATAACTTTATCTTAAGCATATATTACTATATCAGAATTTGCATATACTATACATAGATACATTATACACATTTACTACATATTTTTTGTTTTTAATTATATGTAAATCCGGATCTCCCTTTAAATACTAAATCTTAACTATATATTCTCTAAATCTTGAACTGTAGGCATATTATATATTTGAAAATCTTGAACTGCAGGCATATTCTGCAATATCAAACAAAGAATATATAGATTTAAACTTCTGCAGTATATTTAGGAACATATAGAGATTTATAATAACTATACCGTATTTATTCTTTGTAGCAATTTTCCAAATGCTAACAAGAAATATTCACAATCTTTAATATACGGTGTAATGTACTATTCTCCAGCGGAATATACCTATTGTAAAAACCTAAACTGTTTCAGACTCTATAGCCTATATATACCCTCCTCAATTGAGAACTCAAACACCATCAACTCACATTCACGATTTCAATCAAATCATTTTACTAAAGTTATACAAAAATGAATGGTGCTCAGGCTATGACTTACCTTGCTGATGTTAAGCCATATAAAAGCAGCTGGCGTGTGCAGGTGAAAGTCCTTCACCAATGGAAACAATACACCACTCAATCTGGAGAAACAATAGAGATGGTTTTGGCTGATTAGAAGGTAATAATACAAAACATCATTTACGTTATTGTTCACTTAACCCTGTCATGTGATTGTTAATAATACACTGTAATCGTTTTGGTGAATCTAATTTTGTTTTCCTGCTACTTTTACAGGGTTGCAAAATTCATGCTTCTATCAAAAAGGCACTTGTGAACAAGTTTGAAAGGTACATAACCAAAGATGAGTGGAGAGTCATCGAAAATTTTACATTGACTCAAGTGAGAGGACAATTCAGGGTAACTAATCATGCTTTCAAGATGGCCTTCGTGAACAACACGATTGTAACCCCATGCCTTGCCATCTCTGATGATGTTTACTTGACTTTGCCCGAGTTTCAAAACATCATTGTTGGTGACCTTAATCCATTCTTCTTGATTGGTAATTATTTTCTCTCTATATAAACAGTGTAGGTTATTGAAAATTAGTTTGTGTGTACTACCTTTATTTATATAAACAATAATAACTTATTTGGTTGCTTTATTAGATGTCCTCGGTCAAATTATTAGTGTGGACAAAATTGATAATATTGAGGCCAACAACAAGCCAACAAAGAAGCTGGAGTTTGAAATCAGGAACGCTAGGTAATTTAAAGTGTGGTAGTCATATAACTTTAACTTTTGTTTATTGTTTTTCACTAATCATTAAATTTCCAATGATGCAGCAATGAGCGTCTACCGTGCACTATGTGGGGTAAATTTGCTGATAAAGTCTTCAAAGCTTGCGAAGACGCTGGGGAACAAAGGGTTATTTGTTTGATAAGGTTTGCCAAAATAAACACTTTTAGGGGTAAGTTTAAAAACAAATTATATTGTCCTGCATTACTGTATTGCATATATTATGTATGTTTATAGTTTTTATATTAAATTTCAGGGGAGAACCAGATCACCAATGCATTTGATGCTTCTGATATAATTATCAATCCAATTTATCCAGAAACCATTGATTTTGCAGCAAGGTTTTAACATACAGTCTCCATATCTAAAAAAATTATATCCTACAATTTGTTAATCCTGGAAATGAATATAAATTATTCTCCACTACAGTTTGCCAAACGATGGTCTTGCTCTAACTATAAGTGAATCAAAGCCAAGGTTGCAACTCATGGTTCACAATGACGATTATTTTAACCAATATCCAAGGAAAACTATTGAAGTTTTACTAGAATCAAATGAGGTAAGTTTTACTAATATGCTTGCTAACTTTCCCAATTTATTCAGATTGGGAAATGTAAGATTATGTGCACAATCTTTTCCATCGATACGGATATGGGTTGGTTTTACGTTGGCTGTAGAAAATACAGCAAGAAGGTTGAAAGCAACAAAAAGAAAGATACTTCTTTTCTGGCTAAACCCAAAAAGCAAACATTCTGGTGTCCTAAATGCAATCTGAATATCAGTGCAGTTGTTCCGAGGTGAAATATAAATTTCACACTCACATTAAGCTTTCAAAACCTTTATAACATTATACATATACACTTACTCAAATTTATGTTTTCAAATTCTTTAAGGTTCAAGTTACATGTACGTGTCATGGATCAGACGGGAGAAACAAAATGTATGTTGTTTGATGGTGCTGCAACAGAGTTTGTTGGTCAATCTGCTAACGACCTTCTTGATGGTGTTTACGATGACGATGTGAGTTATTATTTTTGGATTCTTTATTGGTAAAACCTAACCAGCTGAGTCTAAGATATACTATTTTGCTTTGTTAAAATTGTAGCTTAATGATCCAGAAAAATTGCCACTTGCAATTAAGAACTTGGTTGGAAAAACATTCCAGCTTCTGATGTGTGTCGAGAATGATAATTTGTATGGAGGTAATGACACCTACAGGGTGGGTAAGATTTGGTCAAGCACTGATGAGGTCAAGATTGACGACCTTGATGATTCTGAGGGTGTAGCAAACCCATCTCAAATCATCTCTGGTGGCCAGGTTGTTATGAATTAAAGATTATATTATACTAAACATTTATCAGTATATCTTTATGTATTGATGGTTTTTAATAATTTCTTATATTCATATGCAGGAGATATACATGCTCACTAATAGCACTGAGGCAAGTGAAGGGTCTGGATCTGATATCGCTACTCCATCTTCAAAAAGAAGAAAGGAAATTGATGTTGAGGCTTACTCAACAAACAAAAAGATATGTATGAAGTCAATCAAGTTGGAGAACTTTGACGAGAAAAAGAAAATTAAGCTGGAGAAATTTGAAGAGAAGAAACCAGTTTCTAGCATTCATAATGAAGTAGAGACTACTGGAACGAAAGCTTCAAACTATGCTGGCTTCTGAGACTAAACCTTATGATGGAGGTGGAGAATAAGACTTTAGAGAGAAGAAAACATTAGTTATTTGGTTTTCCTATTTTAGTTGTTTTTTAGTTTTCTGATTCCTTATTCAAAAATAATAACTACTTCTCTACAACCATAGTAGATTATTCACTATGGTTAAAGTAGTTTTGTTTTTACATTATATTGTGTCTCATTTTGTTTTCCTATTATTAATAAATCTTCTCTTATTTCATCTTATAAACTATTATTTTTATTCGTTGATGTTTCCATAAAAAAAAATACAATACCTCCATTACTTGAAATTGATCAATCGCATTATCCATCCATGTACTGCATTAATCTGCATATGAACAAAACAAAGTGGTGAACAAAAATATAGAGATTGAGTGTTCATTATTTATATAGAGATTTTGACCAAAAACACATAAATTTAATTCAAGAAAACTAATGTAATCGTCCACCAATCTATAGAGACACATACTTCAGTCATCATTTGTTTATATTTCATTATATTCAGAATCACTCTACATTCTATATCTCTCAAATACAAACATAGACATATATAATTTTAAATAACTTTATATTAAACAAATATTAGATATACTATATCAAAATCTGCATATACTATACATAGATACATTATACACATGACCCTACATATTCTTTGTTTTTAATTATATGTAAATTCGCTCCCTTTAGATAATAAATCTTAACTATATATTCTCTAAATCTTATCATCATCTGCTTGGTTGAAAGGTTACTAACCAGTATTACTCAAACTGTGTATCATTCCTCTGAGTACTAATAAAAATTTATTATTTTTATTTCTAGGATGAAGAAGAGAAAGGAACTCTTTCCTTCTGAGTTCCTTAAAGAACCAAACAACAAGAACAATAAACGGGCTGTGTCTACCACTAATTCTATAAATTTTAACCCACAACAAGATCCACCCAATTTGTCCAGTGCTGTTCCTAATAAACATGTTTTTGATAGAATTTTGCAAGATATTACAAACACACCTGTCAACTCTAAACGGCAATTCCATACTCCTTGGAGCAAAATTTCCTCAGATTCAGCAAATAACAGACCATTAGTTACATGTACAATATTATATTTATAGATTTGAGAAACAATATACAATTTTTCAACATATTTTCATACTTTTTAATATATATCTCATTACAGTTTTTTCAAACCATTTCTATCTATATGATTAGGCTCTTCTTCTATAAAGAAACAAGATTCAATATCCTACACACAGCTTGGGGACATTTTGGAATCGAGTACACCAATAAACAAGTCATCCAATAACATTAATGGTTTACCTCACCATGCAAGTAATTCACAGACATGTTATGTATCATGCAAAGCTCTTCCTGAAAACATAACTGCATATGACCTCTTCCATGCTGAAACAATAACAAACCATTCGTATGATCATAATTCAGCAGATGGTAATTTACATATCAAAACTGATTATGGATTTTTTAATATGTAAATCGTTATATATGACTATTGTTCACATAATTTGGCAGAAGACAGAGATGAACAAATATTCGATTGTTCGAGCGCCGAAGAGGATTTTGTTGACTATTCAGAACATGAAATAGACGATACAGAGGTCATAGCTGAGGTACAAAAGCAGCTGGACTATTTGAACACAGTCAAGAATAATTTCCAAAAGTTTTTTTCAGATGTTTGTTCACCCAAACCAGTTCCAAGAAACAAACCAATCGGTAATTAGAATATGAAACTTTGACAATTCAGTTAACTTTCTATATACTAAACTACATATATTCTAATTTATATTAATAACAACTTTGCAGGTAAAAAAAATACTGAGACGGCATATCTTGATCATGGTGATCCAATTTATGAATGTGAATTTTGTGGAGCTATTATGTGGTATGATGAACGAATTAACAAGCGTTCAAAAGTCCGGAAACCAGTTTTTAGTCTATGTTGTGGTGAGGGACAGGTTAAACTTCCTTTTCTACAAAAAACACCAGAATTGTTGGTAGCATTGCTCACAAATAATGATGAGCTTAGTAGACATTTTAGAGAAAACATCAGAGCTTATAACATGATTTTTTCATTTACTTCACTTGGTGGGAGAGTGGATAGATGTATTACACCTGGACGGGGACCTCAAATGTTTCAATTACAAGGAGAAAACTACCATTTGATGGGTAGTATGAAGCCGAAAACATGTCAATTGCCTAAGTTTCAACAACTCTACATTGTTGACACTGAAAATGAGGTTGATAATAAAGCAACTATTATGAGGTATCTTTATAATTACTCTGTTACCAAAAGTTTTAAATTTTTAACAATTTATAATGTAGAGATCGAATGATAACAAAGGACATAATTTTATGTAATGCTCAATTTTGCAGCAAAGGAAAGGACACTGGGAAGTATAAGAAGAAACAGAAACTGAGAAAAGATCTCATCGAGAAGATGATGAAAATGTTGGATGATGTTAATCCTTATGTTGAAAATTTTAGATCAGCAAGGGACAGATTTGATACTAATCCAAATGAAACATTTCATATGAGGATAGTCAGTAGTCGTGAGAAAGACGGGAGGACTTATAATTGTCCAACAGCTTCTGAAGTAGCTGCTTTGATCCCTGGAGATTTTGAAATTGGAATGGATCATCGTGACATTATTTTGCAAGAAAAATCTGGTGAACTGCAAAGGATCAGCGAATTGCATATCTCTTATCTCGCATTGCAATACCCTCTATTATTTCCTTACGGTGAAGATGGGTACAAGTTTGGAATTGAGAAAGGGCATACAAAAATTGGAAGGATTAAGAGTCAGAAACAGAGGAAGCAAATCAGTATGAGGCAGTTCTTTGCATTCCGTATTCAGGAGAGGAAAAATGAGTCACACACTCTTTTAAACAGTAGGCGTTTATTTCAGCAATTTTTGGTTGATGGTTATACTATGATAGAGAGTAACCGGTTGGGTTACATCAAATACAATCAAGCAGGTTCGCGGGCAGAGAATTATAACTCAGTTAAAAAAGCAGCAGAAAGTGGAAACGTTAATATGAATGAGCAAGGGAGGCAAATGTATCTACCATCTTCATTCACTGGTGAGCCTAGATATATGAGACAGAATTATTTGGATGCAATGGCTATATCAAAACATTTTGGGTTTCCAGATCTTTTCATCACTTTCACATGCAACCCAAAATGGCCTGAAATATCAAGGTTTGTACAGAAACGTAATTTGAATTCTGATGATAGACCAGAAATCATATGCAGGATTTTTAAGATGAAACTAGATTCTCTTATGAACGATTTGACCAAAAGATCTATTTTGGGCAAAATTGTGTCAGGTAAATCTAAATTTTAAAAGGGTATCGATACAATATGTGATCTATATTAGTTTGTTTTACTCAATATTTTGACAAGTTTTTTTTTCCACAGCTATGTATACAATAGAGTTTCAGAAAAGAGGTTTGCCTCATGCTCACATTTTGCTGTTCATGGATCAAAACCATAAGTTTCCCAAAGCAGAAGATATAGATAACATAATAAGCGCAGAAATTCCGGACAAAGATAAAGAACCAGAGCTTTATGAAATTGTCAAGGATATGATGATTCACGGACCATGTGGTGCCGTGAATCTAAATTCACCATGTATGGTAAACAAGAAATGTTCTAAATTCTTTCCTAAAGCACATGCAGAGGAAACTACGATAGATAAGGAGGGATTTCCAGTTTACAGAAGAAGGGAAACAAAACATTTTGTTGAGAATAATGGTTTTAGATGTGATAACAGATATGTTATCCCGTATAACAAGGAGCTTCTGTTGCGCAACAAAGCATACATAAATGTAGAGTGGTGCAACCAATCAGGTTCTGTCAAATATTTGTTCAAGTATATTACAAAGGGACAAGATCGTGTGACTGTTGCTGTAGAACCACCTTATCCGGAGGACGATGAAGATGAACCAGAAAATGCTCCAAACAATGTCAAAAAGAAGCCGGAAAATGAAATCAAGGATTACTTTGATTGTAGGTAATTCATAAAATAATATATCCTTTCTCCCAGCTATCTTAAAATATCTTCTTACATTGTAATCTATTGTTTTTAAATTTTTTATTTACTCTATCTTGCAGATATGTTTCTGCATGTGAAGCATCATGGAGGATTTTGAACTATCCTATTCATTATCGTTCAACTCCCGTAGAAAAACTAAGTTTCCATCTCGAAGGAGAACAACCCATATATTTCATGGGTGATGATGAAGTGGAGAACATTTTGAATAGGGAATTTTTACAAGATTCAATGTTTACTGCATGGATGAATCTAAACAAGGTTAGCTCTATTGCTAGATCACTCACTTATGCTGAAATTCCAAACCGGTTCACATACGATTCAAAACAGAAGCAATTTAATTTAAGACAAAGAGGATTTGCTATTGGAAGAATCAACTATGTTCCTATGAATATAGAAGATGGATATTATCTGCGAATACTATTGAATGAACAAAGAGGACCCAAAAGTTTTGAGGAAATCAAAACAATAAATGGAGTGGTTTACACTGGATATAAAGAGGCATGTTTTGCTTTGGGTTTGTTAGACGATGATCAAGAATACATAGATGATTTAGTAAGAACAAGTTACTGGGGTAGTGGAACCTTAGTTCGTCAAGTGTTTGTTGTCATGCTTCTGTCACCTACATTATATAGTCCGGAGAGAGTGTGGGCAAAGACTTGGGAGTTACAGTGTGAAGACATCCAATTCATTAGAAGACGGCAACTAAACAGACCAGGTATAGACTACCACTTTCTATATGTTATTAACAATTCTGAAATTTATTAAATGGTGTTCTAAATTTTGGCGACTATTTTTATATGACTGTTCATGTATTGCAGAATTAATTCTATCTGATGAAGATAAAAAAAAGTTTGCACTTCAAGATATAGACAACATGCTTAGAAGAAATGGAAGCTGTCTATCAAGTTTTAAGTCAATGCCACAACCACCTAGGCGAAGTTTAACTGACTTTAATGTGTTGATAGTTGACGAAAAAAACTATAACCGAGCTGATTTGGCTACAAAACATGCTGAATGGATAGGCCAGTTAACACATGAGCAGAAAGGAGTGTACAATGAGATAATGGAGGCTGTATTAACTAAGAGTGGTGGAGTATTTTTTGTTTACGGTTTTGGAGGAACCAGTAAAACTTTCTTGTGGAAAACACTCTCTGCTGCCATTAGAAAAGAAGGATCCATTGTACTCAACGTTGCATCAAGTGGTATAGCCTCCCTTTTGTTAGCTGGTGGTAGGACAACTCATTCTAGATTTGGAATCCCTTTACATCCTGATGAGCTTACAACATGTAGAATCAAACCAGCCTCAGATCTTGGACATTTGGTGAAAGAATCAAATCTTATTATATGGGACGAAGCCCCTATGATGAGTAAGTGTTGCTTTGAATCTTTGGATAAGAGTTTGAAGGATGTTGCTGGAAATGGTAATAGCAAACCTTTCGGTGGGAAAGTTGTTGTTTTTGGAGGAGATTTCAGACAGATTCTTCCGGTAATAAACGGTGGTTCTAGGACAGAAATAGTGATGGCTTCATTGAATTCATCCCATATTTGGGACCATTGTAAAGTCCTTAAGCTTACAAAAAATATGCGTCTTTTGTCAAACAGTCTAAGTGCTGAAGACGCCAAGGATATTAATGAATTCTCGGAGTGGATACTAGCTGTTGGTGATGGAAAAATTTTATGAGCCTAATGATGGTGAAGCTCTAATAGATATTCCTGAAGAGTTTCTTATTACAGAGGCCAATGATCCTATTGAAGCAATCAACAAAGAAGTCTATGGTGATCCTAAGCTATTACAGAATGAGAAAGATCCAAAATTCTTTCAACGAAGAGCTATCATGTGTCCAAAAAATGATGATGTCCATCAGATAAATGAGTATATGCTTGATAAAATGGAAGGTACGTACAATTCATGTATTGTCTTTGTTGCTCATGTATTCTAGAATTGATTAATATGTTAATTTAATTTGCAGGTGATGAGAGGATATATCTTAGTGCAGATAGTTTGGATCCTTCTGACACAGACGCTAAGAACAATCCAGTTTTCACTCCTGATTTTCTTAATAGTATAAAGATTTCCGGTCTGCCCAACCATAATTTGCGCTTGAAAGTTGGATGTCCTGTAATGTTGCTAAGAAACATTGATCCAAGAGGTGGTCTAATGAATGGGACAAGGTTACAAATCACACAAATGGCTGAATTTGTGATTGAAGCTAGAGTAATTACAGGAGATAGAGTTGGTGATAAAGTAGTCATTCCTAGGTTGCTAATAACACCTTCAGACGCAAGATTGCCTTTCAAGATGAGAAGAAGACAGTTGCCATTATCGGTTTCGTTTGCAATGACAATCAATAAAAGTCAAGGACAGTCCTTGGAGAATGTGGGATTGTTTTTGCCTAGACCAGTTTTCTCACATGGCCAGCTATATGTTGCAATATCTAGGGTCACTTCCAAAAAGGGATTAAAAATTTTGATCCTAGATGAAGAAGGCAAGCCACAGAAGAAAACTATGAATGTAGTTTTCAAAGAAGTTTTTAAAAACCTTGGTTAGGTATATATAAAATAGATTCAAACATTCAGTACGCATAAGCTATTTTGCCATTTTCAGTGAGTAGTGATGTACGATTTGTTTTAACTTTCATAACAGAAATGAATTGTTTTTGTGATTGTCCCACGTAAATGCAGGCATATGGTAAGCCAATATGTTCGTACATGGGAGAAGATTACGAAGTTTAGTACCTTTCTAAATTATCTAAGCCAGTATTTCTATATCTGAAATGAATTGTCATTTTTCTTTATGTTTAAGTTTTGAAGTTTCAAAATCAATTTAATCTCTGAACTTATTACATTATCTTAAGCAAATCAGTTAAATACATACCGTGACGAAATTAAAAGAGACCTCAAAGAAGAGTGGTACCTTTTACCCGACTTCAATTGTATTGCCCAACAAAGATAGTGTATCCTTTCTTCACTGCCTGAAAACATAAAAAAAGAACACCAATCACACACCTGTATTAGTACACACTAAACCATTGTTTACATATATAATATCATCTCATTCAGAAGAGGATTCTTTGTCTTCATTCGGTGTCAAATTTACAAGGCCATCAGCTTTCAGAATAATAGCTTCTCAGATTTGTTAATACATTGTAGCTCAGATCCCACAGTATCAAGCATAACATGAACAAACCCGAAAAAAATCTCAAATAAAATGCATATAACAAATAAAAAAATATCCACCAGATCAAAAAATATATATATATATTTAGAGAAGAGAAAACATACAGCATTAGTGCTCCTCACAACAGCATCCTTGAAATTATTCAGTGTCTCCTGGTGATAATCAACATCGCCCCAATTAGAGAAAGATCTCAGATGTTCAACGGCGACGGGAGAGGAAGATCAGAGTTTGATGAAGATGAGAAACTGGAAATTGTAATTGAGTTTCTGAAATCTACAAATTGCAGAGTGATAGATGAAGACAAAAAGCCACCGCTTCGTCTTTGTCTTTTTATTTAATTGACATCAATAATGAGTGTTGTTTCCTACTTAAAAATAGGGTCTTTGGCTCCTTTAAGTTAGAACTAAAATAAAATATACGGTCTTTGGTTTCATATTATTTTCAAACGAATCTTATAAACATTTTGTAAATATTGTTTTAAAGAAAAACTATTAGCAACAAAAAAATACATAATTTTAACAATGTTTGTAGATTGGATATATATTCGGTAAAAAATAATTTGTTTAGTTATAAATAATATTAACCCTAAAAGAATTTTATTACCAAATATATAAAGATCATTTATGTCTTTGGAATAACATGTGTTTATAGATTATTATGCAATTTAATGTTGTTTTCTATTATATAATAATTTTAAATCAATAATGTGAATATGCTAATATATTCGGGTTTCGGATTGGATTTGGTTCGGGTTTTTTAGGATTCAGGTAGGAGAGTTTAGTATCAGTTCGGGTTTAATGACTATTCGGTTCGATTTTGGTTCAGATATGTGTCATATTCAGATTGGTTTCGGTTCGATTTTAGGGAAAACAAACTAAAAATATGTCCAACTTTTTAAAACAAATTGGTTAAATTGTACAAAAAGTTGTATAATTTTGAGAAATATAACTAACGATTTTTGGATATTAAGGTTCTTTTGGAAGTTTTGTTATGTGGTATTTTTTGGTATAAAATTACAGTTAGATATAACTTATATTTTCGAATATATAATTTTATTTCGGGTATAGTGTTTGGTTTTTGGTTCAGTTCAGATAATTTGGGTAGAAACATTTAGAATTTCTTCAAATTTTATGACTATTCATATCGCTTTCAGAACCGAATTTTCTGTTTGTTTTCTACACCTTATTTTTCGGTTTGGTTTTGGTTTTATGCTGAAGCCTAAATGTGAATCTAATCTTTAAATTAATGTCATACTATTATAATAGTCCATGATTATAAATGCTTGCCAATATTAACACCATTTCACTAATACATCTACAAATCTATTTAGGACATCAATACAAATTAACACACTTAGTTTGCAAATACAACAACTCAATAATAATATTTATATCTTTCAATTATATTAATAAAATATAAAATAAATAAATCAGATTATTTACTTTTTTAATTTGTAAATTAAAAAACCTAATAAATTGTAGAAATACATAAAATGCAATTTTGTCCCGTGATACATATTTATTATCATAAATAAATTTTTAACTTAATATTTTTCCGCGCTGCACAGCGCGGGTTATTATCTAATATCATGGTTATTTGAGAATATTATGGGGTGTCGTACTTATTCTTCATGATCTTCACTATTATTCAACTTTACAACCAATGTCAGTTTGCATTGTCTTTTGATTCTCTTATCTATGAATAGAGTGCGATATGAGCTTTCAAAGCATCATGAAATTCTCATCGAAAAAAAAAACACTACTCTATATATGTTTTCTCTTATAGAAACACTCATAAAATTCTAATTTCCCTCTACTTTTGTTTTTGCTTATTTTCATCTTATTTCTTCGATAAATTATATTAATCTCTGTAAATTAAGATTGCCAGATTGGGTAGGACCGAACGTGGAATTTTCGTATTGCAACAACTCGGCGTGTTTCACGTTTAAGATATGTCCCACCCTCTATAAATAAAGTGAATGAGAGGTAGCCTCCCTAAACAACATACCCATATTTTAATAATTCTCGTTTTATAAAATTATTGCTTTGAAATAGTGCGAGAAATGGATTCAAGATTCATCCATTCTACACCTTTCTTAAGGTTCTTCTCACCAATTCATTTTCACATCATATGATTGTATATGTGAATTTTACATAGACGTATGCATATATGTATGATTGTATACGTATTTGTTTATATATGTGATGCAGATGTAATGGTAAGAGTGAAAATGAGAGGAATAACGGAGATGAAGAAAGAATGAGTAAAAACTCCTTTGTGAGTCCTCTATGTATGACTGGAGGAGATGGAGATAACAGTTACTCCACCAATTCTCTTCTTCAGGTTTTCTAAACTTCTTCATTTTTGTTTTTTTTTCTTAGAAGACATATCCATGCAGAAATTAGTACTTTATAGATAGTTGAGACTGATAACAGTTAAAGAGTCACATCAGTTATCCGGTTATGACTTTGTTGTTTTGGTTTTTTCGGTTAGTTGAATTCATGACTAAATTGAAACCGAATTTTCTTTTGTACAATAAAATTTTGATTTAGTTTGTTTTGGTGCGATTCAGATAAAAAGAGTTAAAAACGAAAAATAATTATTTTTATTTTATTTAATTTAGTTTACGTTTAATATATGTGATTCAGAAATAAGTTTTGTTTCCAAATTTAGCACATCATCTTCAAAAATCTCAAAAATAACACAAATTTAAGAGAAAAATATTTAAAATTTGGAGGATATTTTTTAAAATGTCAAAATTGTCTAAAAAATATATCTTAAACTCTAAAAACTAAACCCTAAACCCAAAAAAAACCCAAACCCAAAATACTAAACCGAAAACCAAATTTTAAATCATTTTAGTGATATTTTTGAAAATTTGTAGAATGTGTACTATAATTGTCCACAATACTTGTTTTAATGCTATTTTAGAGTATTTTTTTTAAAAGAGAAAATTGATTATTGGGTTTGTTTAAGTTACATCAAATTGAGTTACGTAGGTTTTGTTCGGTTGGTGCATAAAGAATGATATTGATTAGCTTACAAGAAATATCGGTTTGATGACGGTTTAAAACATCTATGATTTTTAAAATTTTCAGTTTGTATTTGGTTTGGTTTGATTTATATGAGACCACCTCATGATCTGAAGCACCACTGCACCAGTAGGACTCGTTAAATTAATAATAATAATAACATAGAGTTACACAATAAACGAGATTAATTAATTATGTAGGCCAAGTATCAAGAGGCTGGGTACATAAAAGTGCATGATTCTCTACTAACTAACAAGTTCTTAATTGTTCTTTTTATTTTGTTTTTTTTTTCAGAGAAGAGTGTTATCAAAGTCTAAGCCGGTATTGGTTAAGAACACAAAGGAACTGATGATAAACTTAAACTTTCCTAGATACATTAAAGTAGCTGATTTGGGTTGTTCTTCGGGACAAAACACGTTCTTGGTAATGTCTGAAATTATCAATACAATCAATGTGTTATGTCAAAAGAGGTACCAAAACCCACCAGAAATAGATTGTTGTCTAAATGATCTCCCTAATAATGATTTCAACACAACGTTCAAATTCATACAATTCTTCAACGAGAAGAACCTCACGAATTACAAAGAATCATACTTTGTCTCTGGAGTCCCCGGTTCCTTCTACTTGAGGCTCTTCCCTCGTCGGAGTCTTCATTTCGTGCATTCCTCTTATGGTCTCCATTGGCTCTCTAAGGTATGATAAGTGTTGAGCCTTCATTTATATACCATTCTGGGTATAGAAATTGATTAATTTGATACTTTGAAAACTGTTATAATGTTGGAACTATTTGATTGTAAGGTTCCTGAAGGGCTTGAGAAGAATAAGATGAGTGTCTACATGACAAATTCAAGTCCTCTAAGTACATACAAGGCTTATTTAAATCAATTCCAAAGAGATTTCACGACATTTCTTAAACTGCGTTCTGAAGAGATGGTTTCTAATGGACGCATGGTTCTCACTTTCATCGGTAGAAACACTATTGATAACCCACTGCATAGAGATTGTTGTCACTTTTGGACATTATTATCCAAATCTCTCTGTGACCTAGTCGTCGAGGTATTTATCTAAATTAAACATTTTTTCGTCGACATGATAAATATGTAATTGACGATGTGCGAAATGGTTCATGTCTAACATATATTAGTGTTGGTTTCTCCATACTTCCGATGTGACAACCTAACAATTTCGTCATCATATTTTCTTTTATAGGGTCTTGTGAGTGCATCGAAGGTTGATTCTTTTTACATACCATTTTATGACCCGAACGAAAAAGAAGTGAAAGAGATGGTACAGAAAGAAGGTTCCTTTGAAATCAAAGACTTGGAGACACATGAATATGATCTTGGCCATTGTAACCAAGACGAGACAAAGAGAAGTAAATCAGGGCAAAATGAAGCCAATTACATCAGAGCGGTGAGTGAACCACTGCTCGTGGCTCACTTTGGAGATGCCATTATCAACATATTGTTTAATAAGTTCGCACGTCATGTGTCTCAACATGCTAGTTGCAGGAACAAAACGACCGTCAGCATAGTCGTTTCATTGACTAGGAGAAAATTTGTCTCATGTCCTAAAGTTTAATCTTGGCGTTTCGTGGGGTCATTCTTTTTGAAGTATACTAAATATCATCAAACAGCGATTTATGTTATATATTATAATTTAGTTTTTTTATTAGAATAAATATATCTATATATTGATGGAACCATGACATTTAGTCTAGTGATATGTGCCTATCAAAATTTGTCAACTGGCCTTCAACCCATTATAGGAGTTTTTTCATGTATTTTCTTTATTCACACAATCTTTGAAAATCAGTTTCAATAGACTATCCATTAGTAAATTGTTTTACTTCAGTCACGCTTAACGGAAGAACGGTAGAATTCTATTATGATGTAGTTGTTGAAAATTTGAGCTAAATTTAGTGATACAGATTTTATATTTTAACTTTTCATCATACACCACTACTTTTTCAAAGAATTTTACAGTGATGACTTCACTTAAATGAAATTAAAAAAACTTGTTAACTGAAATAAAAATTTCATCATATATATTCACCATCATTTCTACAAAATAGTTTAAGTAAAAAAGACTTAGATTTTTAGAAATGTTTTAAAAACGTTTACAGTTTGATATTATTTAGAATCAATGGTATACATAGAAACTAGAACGCGATTTTGTTTCTTTTTTTCCAGATAATAGATGTATGGGACAAAAAGATATAAAGAACGAAAGAGAACATACATTTGTTTTCTTTTTCTTTTGCCATCAGTCGTGGCCTAGACCACATATTATTATCCTCTCAAATAAGAGTTCGAAGTTTCCAGATTTATAGAATAAAGGCTGCCGGGTGCGAGAAATGACAGTCACCCGCGCCAATCCTTCCTCAAGGTTTTTTCTCTCCAATTCATCTACAAAGCATATAGAACATACAAATGTGTATGTTGATTTGACATAGATGTATGTCTCTCTCTGTGTATATTATATATTATGCAGGTATGATTGTAAGAGTGATGATGAGCAGCATAGTGTGGATGAAGAGAGAAGTAGTAAATACCCTTTTGTGGGTGCTCTATGTATGAGTGGTGGAGATGTAGACAACAGTTACTCCGCCAATTCTCTTCTTCAGGTTCTTTCTTCGTCTCTATATATATATGCGTATATGCTTTCTATTAAGATATGCATACACAAAGTAATATTTCACATATATATATATATATATATATATACACTCAAATTATTAAAACTTATTTTTTGTCAACAACATGCAATATATGAATTTGAATCCGGTGGGAGACACAACAATGACACTCAAATTATTTTAGCTTTAATCGTTTTAAACGTTCATTAATTAATTTGTTTGCTTTTATATGCAGAGTATTTTCTGTTTTTTACAAACTATTTCCAAAATGTAAACGTTGAACGTAAGGCGGAAGTTTTTTCTTTCATTTTTTTTTTGTTTAAAATGAACAAAATAATTTTGTTAAAATGATAAAAGTTATGGATTCATTTTGAATAAAAAATAATACTACATATGAAAGCATTTGCAAACGGAACAAACAATCGGGTAGGGTACTTCCCAAAGTATGAATACATAAATGGTATGCCCAAAGACTTTACTAACTAGCAATTTCTTAAATTTTTCTCTCTTTTTCCAGAAAAGAGTTTTATCAATGACCAAGCCTGTCTTAGTTAAAAACACAAAGGAAATGTTGACAAACTTGGACTATCCTAAATGCATTAAAGTAGCCGATTTAGGCTGTTCGTCGGGTCAAAATACGTTCTTGGCGATGTCTGAGATCGTCAACACAATCAATGTGTTGTGTCAAGAACGGAACCAAAGCCTGTCGGAGATAGAATTGTAACATCCCGATTTCAGAAAATATGGTGGTGCATGCAGAAAAGTTTAAAAGAATTGATTTGATCATCTATGTTACCAAAGTGCACTTATCTTTTCGGTCAACTGTTCTGAGAGAACTCCACAGTTAAACGTGCTTGTGCTGGAGCAATTTCAGGATGGGTGACCTACCGGGAAGTGATTGTCGGTACCGTGCGAGAGAGGACAAAACACCGGGAAAGATCACGTGGTGATTTGTAGGGTCGGTAAACAAGTCTTTAAAGCCTCCCGGACGTAGTGTACCGATCGTCAGAGCAAAGGTGGGCCCACGGACCGAGAGTGGGCGTGGGGCCTACTAAGAGGTGGCAGTCGGGGCGTTACATTTGGTATCAGAGACAAACCCAGACGAGTGTGGAGTCAAGAGGGCTCACACCGTCGGGGGTGACGGTCTTGATGCGCAACGAAGACGTTGCGATCTGTTAATGGGGGTGCGGTCGGGGCGTTACAAGAATGTTGTCTGAACGATCTCCCTACTAACGATTTCAACACAACGTTCAAGTTCATAACTTTCTTTAAGAAGCTCACAAGCGAAGGATCGTGCTTCGTCTCTGGAGTCCCTGTTTCCTTTTACTCGAGGCTCTTCCCTTGCGAGAGTCTCCATCATAAATTCAGTTTACAGTATTCATTTCCTCTCTAAGGTCTTATAAGATTAAAACCAACAAAAAATACCTTGTTATCATTTTTTACTTATAGACGTTTAAACTTCCTTACTAGTAAAAAGCCTATAACATGGTATTATGGACTTGCAAGGTTCCCGACGAACTGGGGAAGAACAAGATTAGTGTGTACATAACAAGTTCAGCTTTTGTCCTCTGTGATTTATGGTACTATGAATTTCTGGCTATCTGAGTTTTCTCTCCCAAAAAGATGTTCTTAAGCATTCAGGAATTAAAGTGTCCTGGAAAGCCATTTGCCTCCCAAAGGCAGAAGGTGGTCTAGGGCTGCGAGATTTCAGCATTTGGAACAAGGCTCTCAACCTTCGACTTATTTGGTTGCTTCTCTCTAAATCCGGCTCATTATGGGTAGCCTGGAACCGTGAACATCGGCTTAAAGGTAAAAGCTTTTGGAGCTTTGATCACCATCAATCATCCTCTTGGTTATGGAAAACTCTGCTCTCCCTCCGACCACTTGCTAAAAGGTTTTTCAGAGTTTCCATTGGTGATGGTTCTTCCACGAGCTTCTGGTTTGATCACTGGACAAGCGTAGATCCTCTAATTGATCATTTGGGTCAAGATGGTCCTCAGAAATCAGGGCTTAGATTGCACTCAACAGTCAAAGATGTTTGTGGTCCCTTAGGTTGAAAACTGCCATCAACTAGATCAAGATCTTCTCTATTGATTCGTCTCAAAAAGATTTTTCTGGCCACCGATCCGCCATCAAATCACAAAGGACCTAATGTGTTTAGTTGGAAGTCTGGTAATATTTCTAGAACCACCTTTACAACATCTCACACTTGGAATCATTTGAGACCAACTAGCTCTACCCAATCTTGGGCAAAAGTTGTGTGGTATAAAGGAAACATTCCCAAAATGGCTTTCACTTTTTGGATCTCTCACCTGGACAGACTCCCAACAAGATCAAGGCTCCAGTCCTGGGGTATCACCACAAATGTGCTCTGCTGCACCTGCAACCTTCACAGAGAAACCCGCGATCATCTGCTTCTGCACTGTGAGTTCAGTGAACAGATTTGGAAGATCGTTCTTCATCGGCTAGGCCAACCATCATTTATCTTTGTCAACTGGTATGTTCTCATTTCCTGGCTTTCTTCAGCATCAGCAACTGTTTCCTTAACCCTCAAAAGGGTTGCTTCTTAGGCCACAATCTACATGCTATGGAAAGAGCGCAACAATCGTCTTCACAACAACATCTCTTCTACTATTTCTGCTATCTTCAAACAAATAGCCAAGAATATTAGGGATACTATCCTGGCTCGGAGAGACCATCCTGCCTTCAAAAACCTCGTTCAACAATGGTTTGCTCATGAATAAAACTCTGCATCTTGCCTTCCCCTTTTTTCATTAGACTTTTTTTTATCTTTTTGGGGGTATAATTAAAACCACTGCTACGCCAAACTTTTTTAAAAGAACTGTTCCATTTTGGTAAATAATATTCACATTTTATCCCAAAAAAAAAAAAGTTCAAGTCCTCTAAGTGAATACAAGGCTTTCTTGGATCAGTTCCAAAGAGATTTTACGACATTTCTAAGAATGCGTTCTGAAGAGATGGTATCTAATGGACGTATTGTTCTCACACTAATCGGCAGAAACACTCTAGATGATCCATTGTATAGGGATTGTTGTCATTGTTGGACATTGTTATCCTATTCTCTCCGCGACTTAGTCTTCGAGGTATCAAGTTGTTGCATATAGAATTTTAAATATGTCCATGGATGGTTTCAAATATTTGATCTTTTTGTTATCTATTTACATAGGGTCTTTTGAGTGCGTCAAAGGTAAATTCGTTCAAAATGCCATTTTATGACCCGAGCGAGGAAAAAGTGAAGGAGATTATAAGAAAAGAGGGATCGTTCCAAATAAACGACTTGGAGACGCATGAATTTGATCTCGGCCATAGTAACGAGGATTGTAGCTTACAGTCACATAGAGCTAGAGCAGGGCAAAAAGAAGCTAGTTGTGTACGAGCGGTGACTGAAACAATGCTCGTAACTCACTTTGGAGATGCCATTATTGATGCATTGTTTACCAAGTATGTGCATCATGTGTCTCAGCATGCTAGGTGCAGGATAAAAACGACTGTAACTCTAATCGTTTCATTGATTAGGAAATAATTTTTATCATGGATTAATGATTGATTTGTGTGTGATGCGAAGGGTCAAAATTTTCTTAAAATATACTCATTGAATTGTGTTTCGTTTGTCATATGACTCATATCTTGTTGTATTGTTCCAACATATATTGTTGTTTGATTTTGTAAATGTGAATTGTGCATTTACAAAATCTATATTAAATAATCTACTTGCGAAAATCAAATAATATCTTAAAATGGTTTATGTAGATTCATTATTTATAAATCTGAAGAATCCGAATTCGAATTTGAATATAACTGAAAATTCTAAACTGATCTAAAATCTTCATTTATTTGAAAATTAAGGATATATGTGAACTAAAATCGAATACAACCAAACCGAAACTATACCAGTTTTAAATTATGTTTTACTTTGGATACTATTATTCATAAATCAAAAATTTTAAAAACCAAAAAATCTAAACCTAAATCGAATTAAAATCTGGATTAAACACCATCAACAGTTTTTAATTTATTTGATATTTTTAGAATAGCAAAATTTACGTATGCCCATGACACGGAACATCATCTACTAAATAAATTGAAACCCCCCAAACTAAAGCCGAATTAGAGACTGTTATAGAAAATAGTGTAGTACTTAAAACAATTGTATGTGGTCGTATTAGAGGAACGTGCGACCATGAAATAGACACAATATTAAGAACAAGAGGCTCACACTCGATAATGGTCAGAGAACCGACTTGTGCTCCTTAACTCTCCCACCACCCTTTCTCGCTATATTAATCAACTACAATTAAACAAGATTAAATTACGTTACACCAATAATTAAAGACAGGATTTTCATTCATGTGTTATATAAAGATAAATTAGTTGATTTCAACTGGAACTTATAGTAGTAAATTTTTATATTACTATTGACTATTGTTGTTGTGATATAGCTCTAAGTGTAAATTCGTTAATTTGCGTGTGAGTTATGGGCCAGAAAATAGTTAAGATCATAACTTATCAAAGTAATATATATAGTTAATAATATGTGACAGTTACATATATTTAATATAGTATAATGTTTACATGCAGTCCATGTTATCTAGTCGGTACTCTTCCCTCATCATTGGGATTAAGCAATAACTAGTCACGCTCTTTTCCGTTAGCTAATTATTTAGCTACTAACACCAAGTCTCCCTAACAGATGGAAAGTAGACTTTATATTATATATAAGTAGATTTGTTGGCATCAATTTAACTATATATAACATTTAAAGAATCACATTTTCCATCTTAAAATTTCAAATAATCCCCATACATACTTTGAAAATTTAATATGTCACTAGTATTAGAGCTTTTGTAGAATTATTATGTTGTTCATAGTGACTATAAATTGACGGAGAGGACAATTGTCGAGGATCATATGAAGTTTGATTAATCGAGTATATATACTAAATTTATTTTATTGTAAATAAAAAATAGATAACAACTCTTGAAGATACGATGAGCTGCACTTGTTGATTGCTTGATACTTAGTAATATTCTTGACGTGGAATGGGTGCTCTTCACATCATGCATCCATTAACGGAATCGGTATATACTTCCATATGCATATACACGCCAACATGTGTTTATTTATAATATATAATTGTATTTATCTCTCTATTTTAATGTTTTATTAACTTCACATTCCATAATTAATGTGTTTATCTTCAATATTATGGTGGAAGATTCTCTTAATGAAATTAGGAATATTTTTACCGGCTAAATTAATATGTATTATTGTCACTACTTGTATTATTGTCTCAAGGCTTGCTTGAAGTCTTATCGTAGCCTTAAGACAAATTAGTTGGACCTGAGTTTTTTAGAGTCAATTTTACACAATTTTAGATAATTAAAAATAATGTTATTTCAATATGTACACATTTACGTATAGATGTGTACGTATACGTAGAAATAAAATATACAAAAAATGAGGATGGAGTGGAGTAATGGTAGAGAGAGAGAAGAAGGGAGAGCCGTAGATTCCGTGAGAGACAGGCTTGCATTGCACTTATCATACTCCTTCCTTTCTTCACCCAAACCTTTCTCTTAAGTCTTATCCTCTCTAGCTACTTCCATTTTTCACCTTTCTTTTTTTCTTTCAATATTTTTTTCTTTCGATTTTACTATCAAACATCACTCGACAGTCCACACCAATGAAAATCATCGATGATTAACGAAACTCGACTACAAAATTATATATCTATATATATATATATAACACTAGAAAAGCCAATATGTGATTAAATCTCATTTACGTTTGGTTTATTTTTTGTAGGAGTTTATACTTTATAGTAGATTCGAACATGTTAAGATTTTTGAATTTTTTTTTTGTAAAATACTTAAGTTTCTATAAAATAGTGAATTTTAATCATCTAAATTCTAAACTATCAAACTAATAAGATTTTAAATAATTAATAATTAGGACTAAAAATATAATGTTGATCATATAATTAGAAATACGTTAGTGATATTCTATCTTTTAATTTCTATTTTGAAGTGATCGATATATGCCTACAATTTGTCAAACTTTACTCATCAATCTGTAAACTAATTTGAACCCAAAAAAAAAAAACTAAAGAAACTATTTTACATGTGATCACACCCCGAATAAATCGTTATACAGAGTAAATAAACGGGATAATGAGTGGAACAAACATATATTACTGTAGAAATTGTCTAAAATTACACATTTTTTGTTGCAAATGGTTACACATACTCTTTCTCTCTCTTTATCTCATTGTAATGTGATTATTAGTTTGCCAAGTTGGGCAATGGTAGAAGAGAGACAATAACAGAAGTACTAAAATTTAAGAGGCTACAAAAGGACAAGTCCAAACATATTCACACACTTAAAAAGCTTTCTCATATATTTTTGTTCTATATGTGTGGTTTCTCTCTTTGACTCCTCTCTTCCTAAATCACTCACTATTTATGTATCCATCTCTCCACAGATCTCTCTCCATCCCACACACATCTTCTTCTTAACACATTACTATATATGCATCTCTCATCCTTAACTTCTTCCTAATCAACAACACAAATCCTCTTCTCCTGATCCGATCTTGATCTTTGATTTTGAATCTCTGTCTAATGGAAGCGTTCGAAGAGGCCACAAAGGAGCAATCTTTGATCCTTAAAGGGAAGCGGACGAAGCGACAACGTCCACAATCTCCTATTCCTTTCTCTATCTCCCCTCCTATAGTTTCTTCCCCGGCACGTGACATGGAAGAAGAATTCACTGATCTTGATTCCAAGGACAATGCTTTAGGAAATGATGAAGGAAACCACAAAAAGGATGGTGTGATTACGTCTTCATCTTCATCAGCCTCTTGGTCCTCCCACGACAACCCAACATCGAAGGCCGCAGAAGACGAGGAAGATCAAGACATAGCCAATTGTTTGATCCTCCTTGCCCAAGGACACTCTCTTCCCCACAGCAACCACCACTTAACAAACAGCAACAACAACAATAACGCGTATAGATTTACCAGCAGGAGGTTTCTAGAGACTTCTTCATCTAACGGTGGTGGTAAAGCCGGTTACTACGTTTATCAGTGCAAGACATGTGACCGGACCTTCCCTTCTTTTCAGGCTTTAGGTGGCCATAGAGCTAGCCACAAGAAACCTAAAGCCACCTCTTTTTACTCCAACCTTGACCTCAAGAAGAACATTTACGCAAACGACGCCGTTTCACTCGTCACAACCACAACTGTTTACAATAACAACAAGAACAATAACAATAGATCGCTTGTCGTGTACGGTAAGGCAAGTAACAATAAGGTTCATGAATGTGGAATCTGTGGAGCCGAGTTTACGTCCGGACAAGCCTTAGGTGGCCACATGAGACGGCACAGAGGCGCGGTGGTTGTCGCGGCGGCGGTAGCCCCTACCGTGACGGTGGCCACGGCTGCGGCCAACACGGAGCTATCATTGTCTTCGATGTCGTTCGATCAAATGTCGGACGGTCAGGATCATCTGGTGATGCCAGCGAAAAAGAAAGCTAGGAAGACGGTCGTGTCACTGGATTTGGATCTGAATCTACCCGCACCGGAAGATGAGAATCGGGTCAACGGATTCAGCTTTGCTTCAAAGCAAAATCACGAACAAGAACATCAACAGAAGAAGCAAAGAGAAGAACCAAAGTCTCTTGTCTTGTCTGCTCCTACTTTAGTGGATTGCCACTACTGAAATTATTATTACATCATTATTTAACCCCAAAAAAATCATTTTTTTAGTTTTTGGTTTACTCTCAGATTGATCATTCATTGTTTCTCTATCAAACGTGTTTTTATTGTTTTGTCTAACCAATTCTTTGCTTGTTCAAGACTTGCGAGATTCTTTTTTTTTTTTTTTTGTTCTGTGTCCTTTTTACAGAAATACTAAAATATAAGCACTTTGTTAATTTCGATTTGTTGTTACAAAAGAAAATTGTATAAAAATTGATGTCACGTTCTTTTATACTTTTGATCAAGAATTTCTTTTTTTTCTTCCCAAAGAAAAACTAAAGTTCATGAAAAGGGCGTGACGATTTTTTCCCTAGAAAAAGTTCTCTTTTCTGTTGACAATAAAGTTGAATTTGAGAGTGAGATAACTGGGGAAAATCAATATATGTATGTGTTTTCCAAAAAAATATATATATATATATTTCTATTACTCTATCTATGTGTTTAATTATATATATTTTTTTATTCCCACTAATGATTTATTCCCATAATGTTGTCATATCTATTCACATTCTATTTACTTGCAATAAATGCTTTTCCTTGATTCCAGGATCTTCGCTGAAAGAAAAATTTATTAATCTTTTTAAAACTTTAAAATATCTAATTTTCCTTGTAAGAATATATTTTATTACTCACGGTCACAAAACTATATCAGTTGATTTTTTTCTCAATTTATATGGAACCAACATTTTTTCAATTCTTAGAGAAAATATGTAAAAGGATATACAGACACTTCAAATTTGAATCTCAGAATCAATCCTTTATCCGAAATTATGGATCAATTTTGCCGATTTTCCTTATGTATATTGTTCCATCGACTAAAAGATTTTACCTTAGAGATCTGATGTGGTTGTGAGTACGACCGAAAGCTTATTTTTTCACTTCACCAACGTCAAGACCGTATTTGCTTTTCTAGATCAAAAGTGATTGTTGTTTTGGTGTTCACAGTGAAGACTACATGCTGTTTAGCGTTTTTACTAGTCTAAATAGTTCGGGTTGATAATCGGAAACCGAAAAAAACTAAGAAAAAGTAAACATTTTAATCTAACAAAACGGGCATTATTACAAAAGATGCCAGAATAATATGGTTTCTAAGCTTAGGTTGAATTCCGACACAAAAAAAAAAAAAAAAAAAACAGGACACACTTTTTAATCTAACAGCTAATTGAATCGTCTTTGTTCATCCGTCAACTTCTAAACCTTCATTCCACTTGAGTGGGGAATAGAAGCTGAGATGATGTTGAAATCCTAGGCAAACATTCTAACTCCTTTTGTTTCTCTTCAAGATTGGAGGTTGCTCTAAGGGAGATCTCCACTGTCTTTAAACACTTTGAATTAGCGAGAATGTATGTTACTGTTTCTCATCTTCTCTTCCTCCATAGTCTTTCCATCCAAACATCTCTAGATGAGATGACAAGCATCCGTGAATAGAACTCGGCTGGTTCCAGGAAGGTGGGAGGCCCTCGAGTTTCTAATATAAATACATTACTTTAATATTAAATAAGTTCATCAAATCTATATGCGCCATTCATACCATAACTGTTTGAAGGAAGGAGGGTGCTTACCGTGCTGATCATAAAGAGTTTTTATTTGAGGAGAATTTTGAAGCAAAAAGATAAGTGGTTCGAACCAATCAACTGATTCTTCTGGAAGAAAATAAAACTCTATGAGCCAAGAAAACTCAATGGCGCTACAACACTCAACCTGTGGTTAAAAAAAAAAAAAAAATACATTAGTTGACGAAGCAACAAGGTACAAGAGAGAGGGGGATATGAAACAGCTACCACTGGTGTGGTCAAACACAAGAGTAGATATCTGACAGAAGATATAGATCTCAGAAACTTGTCATGGGGGTTAGGAACAAAGCTTATGCAGGCCTCATCAAGACAAGGCATATTCTCTATCAAGCAATAGTCTTCTAAAACGTCGGTTAATTAGTCCATATCTACTAATGCAGGGGAATCTATACCAACAACCCATTGCGATCATCCTCATCTACCTCATCATCATCCGCCTCTACCTCATCCTTGCGCCAAGTAGTCACATAATATACTGTTTTTAAGGAAGGCACTTTCATGGTAAAAATTTTCAAGTTGTCACCCTCATGTCGTTCAACCATTAGAATCTTGAGAACAGGGGAGCTCGATAAAAGCCTAACAAGAGAGTCTTTGTCTTTATACACCACGTGGAGAAGACTACATATGAGAGATGGTAGGCGAGCCGGGGAGGAAACAAATGAGCGAGCGTGTCGCGTGTGTAAAGGCTCTTAGGAAAGCTTGTGGGCTCCAGAGGAGCCTGAAATCTAACAAGTACACACCACGACTAACTGCGTTCTCAACCCACTTTCTGATATCTATGTCAATAGTACAACGTGGACCGAGTTTGACAATCAAGCTCACTAGTTTTGGTGCCTTATGGAGTTGCAATGACTGCTCAATAAACCACCCAAGGATCTCGCTGCCATCGTCTTTGAAATCGAGGTGAGTTAGCATCGTCGAAACCTAACGCCATCGTTTAGACAAGACTGTTGTGGTGACTAAGACTTTTGTCGGGGCGAGGAGCAAGAGCAAATCGTCGGGCAAATCACAGATTCTATTTTCCATTCCGTCTTTACTTCTATCTCGTCGCTTGGTGTGACACGGCGATACCCCTAAACTTTCACGCACAAGTCTATGAGACTAAGACTAAGAGCATTTATACTATAAGACCATCCTCATCACACAATCCTACTAAGAGTGTCTTTAATTAATTTTAGTTATTAAATATTAAACTAAAAAAATTAGAACCAATCAAAATATAACACATAATTTAAAAGTGTTTTCAATAGAAGTTTTCAGTGTCTTGCTAAAAACATTTTTTTTTTATGAGTATTTTTAATCTAATATTAAAAAATTAAAGAAAACATCTTTTAAGAGGTTCTCACAAATAAAATAATAATATTTTTAATATAATTTATTATTGAGTTAAATTCTAAGTGATAAAAAGAATGAGATGGATAATATTAGAAGAGACGGATTCTCGTCGTTTCTAATGAGAAACGATACTCATTCTCTTTTCTTCCTTTTTAATAATTTTTATTATTTTAATGGTGATAACTCTTTTGAGAACTTACCGATAGAAATGTTCTAAGTTATACACAAGTAATCTCTAGAAATTATAAAACAAAAATCTTTTAGTGAATATAAAAGAAAAAGTTAAATTTGTTAAATTTAAAAAACGAAACCTGCAAAAACAAAAAAAATTAAAATATACCGATCGATTCTAAACTTTTATTTTTTTATAATTTGCTTCCTCTTCATTAGAAAATACATTTGAAGCAGAGATGATTAGGTTGAACCCTGACCAGAGAGACCCAGTTTATACCTGATCAGAAATCAGGTAAGTGTAATCGAACCAGGATACGAACAATGGATTTAAGAATATCAAACCAGTGGAGCTTCGATGTGCTTACTCACTCTACCAAAATCTTCGCCCGATGTTAGCTAGCACAGAGTCTAGTTTAGAGACACCTCGACCCAACAGCCTTACTAACACCTCCAAAAGCACAAAAAACAAGACACATAAACTTCTTCATCGCATAAACAAACTCTCACCATCACTGAATCCTTTGTAGATGCATTTTTCCAACTTTTTATGGCTGCAAAGATCGAATATATGGGATGGATACATAGATTTTAAGGAAACCGTCATATTGAATTATCATGTAAGTACAGTTTTGTGTAAAAAAGCCAATCGCACAACAAAAATCTATTTGACTTCAACAAACTCTCGAGCGATATTTTATCCGATAACGATCTCACAGACCACAACATTCAATCCGCACCAACAGAATGATGAAAACACTAATGATGAGCCACTAAAGAGACTTTCTTCTATTCGAATCTCTATTGTAAAAATTTAAGAAAATCACAAAAACATACTTCTCTTTCGTTTTGCCTAAGTTTACATGTATTAAATTTGGATTGTAGCTTTAAATTAATTTATGTAAAAAGAAACGTATAGCTCATAAAGCCAAAATATATAATACAGTAATTCCTTTTGAAACAAAATAATAATTAATAAAATTGTAACACTATATAGACTGTGAATATTTTGGATAGAGTCCACCTACAACCTTTAAAATAATCTGATTTAAAAAAAAAAAAGCTGCTTTAGAAATGTTACAAAAACTGTAGAAAATTCGTACATGTTTTATTAATCACATTATTTTGTTTAGGTTTATGCTCTACCCCGAGTAAAAGGAAATTAATTTTGAGAATACCACACTTTCAAGTTTTATTGTCAAAAATACCACTATTAGTTTAATATTTTAAAAATACCACCAAAAAGTTTAGTTTTCCAAAAATACCATAAACAAAAAAATTGATAAAATTGATTTTAAAGAGTTTATAATTTAAATTTTTGGGTTTGAGTTAACTATTTTAGATTTAGGGTATAATTTTAGAGGGTAGGGTTTAGTGTTTAGGGTTTATAGTTTAGTTTTAAATGTTGAAATTTTAATTTTAGTTTTGTGATATTTTTGGAAAACCAAAATTTTTGATAGTATTTTTAAAATAATAAATTAATGGTAGTATTTTTGACAATAAAACTTAAATATATGATATTTTTGAGAATCGCCATTTGTTTTCGACACGCTTTAATGTTCTCTCGACAAATGAAAATTAGTCTGTTAAATATGTCCATTAATCAATTGTATTAGGCATTAGTTATTTTCGCATGGCTTGGTGTATGCGTTGTTTTGATCTTAGTATGTTTTTCTGTCGTCTGTTCAATGTCTGTTGTTTTTCATTTTAGCCATATTTATATGCTACACAAATTATATTAAAAAAATATAGTATATTTTCTTTTAAAAAATTATGATATTATAAAATATAAAGTTTACAAAAATGAAAATGAAAACTGATATATATTTGAAATGAAAACTGATATATATTAGAAATATATTGTTAAAATATAAATAATTTTCCTTACGACAATTTATCATGGATAATTCTCATAAATAGCATAAAAATAAGTTTTGTTTCCAAATTTAGCATATCATCTTCAAAATTTCAAAAATAGCACAAATTTAATATATTTTTTTTTTTTAATTTTGAGGACGATTTAAGAAAATGTCAAAATTCCTTAGAAAATAAATTTTAAGCCCTAAAAACTAAACCGTAAACTCAAAATAGTAAATGTAAATCCAAAATTTTAAATTATTTTAATATGATTTTTAGAAATTTATGGAATATGTATTATAATTGTTCACAAACTTGTTTTACAACTATTTTAGGATACTTCTCATTTATTATTCCGTAATCACCTAGTTCCTTAACTACGTACGTGTATTTTATTTTTACATTATAAAAATATTAAATAATTAAGGTTTCAGCATTGATATACATACAACGTACAGAGAGTAGTAATACTTTTTTACCGTAATAAAAACAATTTTTTTTATTTACTGCACAAAACAACTTTGCACCCCAAAAACAAAAATAAATTACTGCACAAAACGACAAGAAAAATGAAAACCCAAATTCGAAATGTAGTCTGCGAAAGAAACCAAATTTCTTGCGATCTAAGGTACTCTTTTCGTGGACTTTTCATTTTATTCTTTCTCCTCCGTCAAATACGAGAGATAGAGATTGGGAAAGGTGATACAAGAACAAGTAAGGTTTTCGTAACTGGATCGCGACTCCAAGAAACCTGGTGGAGCTTTGCCGGCGACTGCGATGGGTAATGCTGCGGCGGAGACACCGGTCGCTCCTGGATTCCGATTTCATCCATCCGATGAAGAACTCATTAGCTATTACTTGAAGAGGAAGGTCAAGGGAAAACCCATGCGTGTGGATGCTATTGGAGAAGACGATATTTACAAGCACGAGCCCTGGGACTTAGGAGGTATAATCTTCCGCTGTTTCTTGGCTCTTGATTCTTGGAATTTTTGGCGTCAGTGTTAGATATCGTGTTCTTGATCAAGTTTGTGTTATATATATATATATAGTCTTTGTGGTTTTTTGTTTCAGTTCATTCCAAGTTGAAGACAAGAGACAAGGAATGGTTCTTCTTCAGAGCCTTGGATAAGAAGTATCCCACTGATACTTCTGTTAAGCGAGCAACAAAGCAAGGCTACTGGAACATCACTGGAAGAGACAGGGAAATCCGCCGAGGAGAAGGTGAGGTGCTCATTGGTATGATCAAGACTCTTGTGTTTTACACGGGGCGTGCTCCGTACGGTCGGCGAACTGATTGGGTGATGCATGAGTATCGCCTCGCTGAACATGACGAAGGCCTTCAGGTGATGTATATATTCTCTGTAAGATTCTTTTGAGTTAACTATGTTTCAGGATCATTATCTTTGCTTAGATGATGCTGCCAAATAGTCTATTTGGTTTTCTTAACTTATAATCTATGAGTTCTTCCACAATTAGAACTGGTTTCTTATGCTTCTTGAATTGTTTTAGACTTAAGATGGCGCTGCTAATAGTCTCTCTCTGGTTTTCTTGATGTTGAATGTCACTAGAACTGGATTTGATCATCTCTTTTGATTCTGGATTTAACTCTTATCTGTGACTTGTGTTTATGGGGTGCAGCTAGATGCGTACGTGTTGTGTAGAGTTTTCCTCAAGCAAGACACCGGGAAGCCTAGATATGCATCATTCTTGGAAGAAGAGTGGGTTGATGATGGTGAAAGAGCTGTGAGCTCTGTTCCATTTGTTGTGGATGCCAATAGAATCAACGAGATTCAACAGGTTTTTGCTTCTTCTTACTCTGTTTTTTTTTCCCTTTGCTTTGCTTTGCAGCAAACGTGATCGTAAAGCTATGAAAACTTTGTGTTGGACCATTTTTAAGTGCTGTTCCTGTTCGGTTGAGTCCACTGAGATTGCAAGTTGAATACTCATGTAACTGTTTTTTTTTTTTGGTGTGTAGGAAAACCAGTGGCAGAGCAAAATCATCGTTGACCTCAACGAGCTCCCGAGAGAGTCTGATGATATCGATGACGATCCATATCCACACCAAAAGCATCATAACAACAAGGAACATGATGATGAGCGACTGAAGAGAGAATCTGCAGCACCATTGCCTCATTGCGTCCTCGACAAAGAAGTTCCATTGCCTCTTTGTGTCCTCAACAAAGAAGCTCCATTGCCTCTCGTGCAATACAAACGCAAGCGCCAAATCGACTCTACTGGAAACTCTAACAGCTCAAGTCAAATCAGTCAGGACCATTGTTCCTTCTCAGAAACAATCATTGACACTGCTTCCGCTGAGCCGCTCGAGATCTCCACCATGCAACGTAAGAATCTGCTGGTGAAGGAGACCGAAACAGAACCAGTTGCTACAAGGGTGCTTACAAACTCCTTCACCAAGATGATCAAGGATCTACTGAAGGAGAAAGAACAAGAACCAGTCGCTAAAATGGTGCCTGCAAGTTCCCCCACCAAGCGGATCAAGGATCTGCTGAAGGAGAAGCAAGAGATGGTTGTGTTCATAGAGACGCATAAGCGTGATATGATGGAGGCAGAAATAGTGGTAAACTTTCTTGAAGATAAGATTGATGCGTTGCGTAAGGATAACGTGGAGCTGAGGACGAACAACAGTAACAAGGGACAGTGCTCTTAAAGGGACAGAACCAAAAAGCCTAATTATGTTGTCTCAGGTTTCTTCTTTCTCTTGAACTTCTCTAGCTTACGTTTCCATAGAGTCTCACGAGACTTACTTAATTAGTCCTGCAATGAGCTATGTGGATGGATTGGGAACGATGTGAAAATCTATTGTAAATACAATTAGGATCTGAGACATTTATAGTTCTCTTTCTTTTGGCCTATGTTTTACGGTTTGCATTTTATCGTCTAAAACAAACAAATTTATAAAGATAGAAATTTATCATCTTATTAAATAAAAGTATATGTACAAGATTTTTACATGCTGTCAACAACAAAAAAAAAAAAAAAAAAGATTTCTACATAAATTCATACTTATAAAGGATATGTATGTATAGTATATAATTTTGATAGAAAGGATTTACAATAATCTTTTAATGTGTTGTCTATTTATTTTTGTTTAAAATTAAAAGTTTATGTATCCAATTAAAATAACTTTCTAACTAAATAATACAAACCAATTGAACATTTCATTACATATATAAATTTATTTTGCTCATTTACATTTAAAATATATATAATTAGTAATTTTATGATCATTTCAAGGCTTTTTGTATTTGAATTCATTATTTATAATGTAATGAGTAAGATATTGCTATGTCAACGAAATAAATAGATTGAAAAAATAGATTTGCCTGCATTCCCAACGACCTCAACATGTTGGTTGGAACTTGGAATGTTCTAGAATCAGAAAATATTAGCTAAGGTGTTGACGTGTCACCTAACTAGATACCTGTCACTAATCAAATATCACCGAACCGTCACCATAAACTATCTCTCCAATCTCTCACCTTCGTGGAGGATTTTAAAACCTTCGCTGCGTAATTTCTTCTTTTTTCTTTTTCTTTTTCTTTTGTCTTTCCACGGTTGCTTAATTCCAATGCCATCGTGATCGATTCATCTCTCTCTCTCTCTCTCTCTCAATTTTCCCAATTCTTTATTAAAACCCTAATTTTTCGATATCTAGTTTATCTCGAATCGATAACTTCTACTCGATTTACCCCCATAAAAACCCTTACTTTCTCTGTGTTCTGGTTCACCGATTGATGGGTCGTGGCTCAGTGACTTCGCTTGCTCCTGGGTTCCGTTTTCACCCTACGGATGAGGAACTCGTTCGCTACTACCTTAAGCGTAAGGTCTGCAACAAACCCTTTAAGTTCGATGCTATTTCCGTCACCGACATATATAAATCCGAGCCTTGGGATCTACCAGGTTTCTTTTTTTCTCAATCTCTCTTTTTGTTTTCTAGTTAGATCGAATTATATTAGCTTGATTATGATCTAGAATTCTGATTGATTCGATTGATTTTGTGTGTATATAGACAAGTCGAAGCTGAAAAGTAGAGACTTGGAATGGTACTTCTTTAGTATGCTGGATAAGAAATACAGTAATGGTTCGAAGACGAATCGTGCGACGGAGAAAGGGTATTGGAAGACGACCGGGAAAGATCGGGAGATTCGTAATGGTTCAAGAGTTGTAGGGATGAAGAAGACACTTGTTTATCACAAGGGTCGAGCTCCTCGCGGTGAAAGGACCAATTGGGTTATGCATGAGTATCGGCTTTCTGATGAGGACTTGAAGAAAGCTGGTGTGCCGCAAGTAAGATTTGAGCAATTGGGTTTGTTTTGTTTTCCATTTTTGATCTGATTTTTTTATCTTTAATGCCTATGGATTGAGTTATTGACTTTGTTGAGTTGTTGTTTTGGTGGTTGGTGGAGAAGGAGGCTTATGTGTTATGTAGGATATTCCAGAAAAGTGGTACGGGGCCTAAGAATGGGGAGCAGTACGGTGCTCCATTTCTTGAGGAGGAGTGGGAAGAAGATACAATGACATATGTACCAGATCAAGATGCTTTCAGTGAAGGATTGGCTGTTGATGATGATGTTTATGTCGATATTGATGACATTGACGAGGTTTGTGTTAGAAGTAGATCCTACCTTTTTCTTCAACAATCCAGAAATTATTTCTCTTTTTGATTACTGTGTAGTGTAAGAATGATTAGTGATGTGGTTTGAAAGATGGTGTGGAATATCGCAAATTCGAAAGAGTGATGAATGGAGTGTTTTCGTGTTAATTATGAACACTAATGGCAAGCCTTGGGTGCCTTATGCTTATGTGCTGGAATAGTATACCTGTTTAGATTTACGATGAGGGATGGATGTTAGTTAGCTTAGGTCTTGGCATATAGATGATGATTTACATCTTTACATCGTCTTATGGTTTGGATTCATTCATGACATGTCTTTTCTGTAAGTGTCTGAATATGATTTCCTTTTGCAGAAGCCCGAAAATCTGGTGGTCTATGATGCTGTTCCTATTCTACCTAACTATTGTCATGGAGAATCAAGCAACAATGTTGAATCAGGCAATTACTCAGACTCTGGCAATTGCATTCAACCAGGAAACTACGTTGTCGACTCTGGTGGCTACTTTGAACAACCAATTGATACTTTTGAGGAAGATAAAAAGCCTATCATACGGGATGGTAGCATTCAGCCTTGTTCTCTGTTTCCAGAGGAACAAATTGGCTGTGGTGTGCAAGACGAAAATGTGGTGAATCTGGAATCGTCCAACAATAATGTGTTTGTGGCTGATACATGCTACAGTGACATTCCTATTGATACTAACTATTTGCCCGATGAGCCATTCATGGATACTAACAACAATCTTCCACTCAACGACGATCTGTACCTGGAAACGAATGATCTCAGCTGTGCTCAACAAGATGATTTTAACTTCGAAGATTATCTTAACTTCTTTGATGATGAGGGTTTGACTCTTGATGATTCTCAATTTATGGGATCTGAAGATGCTCTTCTCGACCAAGAAGGCCTCGACCAAAAAGTAAGACTTGTGCTTTCAACGTGCTTAGTTTTTCTTTATGTTAAAACTTCTCTTTAACTCACCTTTACACCAACAGCCTTCCCCTGAAGAATTGGAGGAGGAGGTCGCAGAAGGCAAAGAGGTGGTGGAGAAAAAGGAAAGTGGTGAAGGATCTTCCTCAAAACAAGATGCAGATCTCACGGACTTTGATTCAGGTAACACTCAGATATTCATTGATTCATTGCAAAACAAATCATTTGATGATCGATTATGACCCTTCTGAAACTAAATCCTACAGGTTCAAAGTACCCTTTTCTCAAAAAGACGAGCCACATGCTTGGAGCTATTCCTGCTCCATCTTCATTTGCTTCACAGTTCAAATCAAAGGACGCTGCAATCCGGCTACACTCAGCACAATCTTCTGGTTCAGTTCATGTGACTGCAGGTATGATCAGAATATCAAACATGACGCTAGCAGCGGATAGCGGTATGGGCTGGTCATATGACAAGAACGGTAACCTCAACGTAGTCCTTTCATTTGGAGTGGTCCAACGGGACGATGAGCTGAGTGCCTCGGGAAGTAAGACAGGAACTACGGCGACAAGAGCTATGTTGATCTTCATGTGTTTATGGGTTCTGTTACTCTCTGTTAGCTTCAAAATAGGAACCATGGTCTCTGCTCGGTAATAGCATCAAAAGTTGAATCGTCTCAAAAAGACTTTTTTGGTGTTTGTATCTCTCCAATTATATAGCGTTTACTCTGTGGCAGTGCTTTGCTGCTCAATAATTTATTTATCATTTCAAGGGATTTTGTGTAGTCTGAAATTCTCTTTATAATTTCTAGTTTGAGCTTCTAGAAATAAGAACATAACACATTTCGTATGACAGTTATTATTTGATCCCTGCTCTTTGTGAGTTCTTACTATTGGCAACATTGGTTTGGTTAAGAAACTGAAGTGATATTACCTGCGAAAGATAAAAGCTGTGTTTCTCCAATAAACAAGGGAAAAAAGCATTCATAACAAACAAATTGATTTTGAATCTTTGATAAATAAATTAAGAAAGAACATATTCCCCAACACTACCTCTCACTCTCAAAAATAGTATTATAAACCAATGTTTGATTCTCTCTTTGTCGGATTCAACGTTGAGCTTCTTCAAAGCTTATGTATTTGTGTAGCTATATTGTTTGGGATTTACCTTCCAAATAAACCCCACACACCACCAGAGCCTTGCCTTTGCACAGTCCCATCCTCTCCTTCATCAGCTGCTGACTTCTGTCTTCTAAGCATCTCAACTTCAGCTTCAATGGATTGCCCCGACTCCAATGCTTTCTGCAATTCCGCTATTTGTGCCTAAGACATGCCATAAGATAAAATCGCGATTGAGTTGGAGATTTTGGAAAGGGAGATAATAGACGAAAACTTCAGCAGACTATGGAAGCTAGGAGGCTTAGGAACCTCGAGTTTAAAGCATCTTGATCGTTCTGAAATAAGTTGACCTTGTACAGATTGGAGTTCCTGCGTTAATGTTTAAAGATTGTCATAGAAACTCAAAACATAATTATAATTAGCTTGACAGTTAGAGGTAGCATACTTGAGATAGTTCAGTGTGGCTGCTATTGACTTCATCTATCTTTTCCCTGAGCTTCGAGTTTTCTACTTGGATTTCTGCAACAGATGACTCCAATGTTCTTTTTTCTTCTTTAATGGCATCGATTCTGTTCCTAATATCTCTCTCAAGAAGACTGCTTCCTATTCCATTCAGAGTTAGATTTGCAGGTGGAGGATAATCTGACTTATCTGACTTAGCTATGGCATAAGCAGCAGTGACAGAGGCTGCAGCTGCAGCGGCTGCTGGTGACTTAAAGATTTTGGGATGTGAGGATTCTCCTGGTTTTAGTCTCATGACAAATATCTGTGTGAAAAGAAGACAAGAGCCCGAATAAGCATATCAATAAGATTTGACTTGTGTAAATTATATTCTATAGCTATGGGCTTACATCATTGTTATACTTCCCGTTGTAGCCGCCAAAAGCTACTAAGATGTTCTCTCCAGATACGGATGCTGAGCACACACTGAGACCCTGTAGTTGAATCATACAACACATAAGAAAACTCGAATAGGAAAGAAAATGAAACATCTAAGATTGGGTTCTAGTTTTATAAGTACTAAGTATCGACCTCACTAGCAAGCGGATGTCTTGCTTCTACAGGGGTTGATGTAGACCAAACCAGCTTTGACATATTTAGAACAAGGGTCTCTAAACAACCTGCCTCAGAGAGAAAAGAGTTACAGGGGAGAGGTGCATGCAAAGTATTAACTGCGATTGCGTGTTAAGCGAGAGGAGACGTAATTCAAGACGCAGAGAGTGAATTTACCGGTACTATTATCACCGCCCCCAACTATATACCAGTTTTCGTCAATGGTTATTCCAGCGTGTCCTGCCCGAGGAGTTACAACATCTCCCTGAACATGAGGCTGTGACCACTCCATCTGCCATGAGTTTATAAATTCATCAGAATATGATGAAAACGGTAAAGTAAATTCAAGAAAATATGCTTACAGTTTGCAAGTCAAGGATATGAAGATCACTGTAGAAGATAGAATGAGAACAACCACCAAAAATCAAGAGGTAACGATCGGAATGTGCGGCAGCTGTGTGATCAAATCTGGGAACTGGGCGTGTCTGCCTATCAACCGGAAAAAAAAATACAATACAGAGCATTTAGATGTAAGACCAGGTAGACAAAACTGCAGTAAACATAAGCATGGATCTAGCTGCCTGCACTTTTGCATAAACTTACGTTGTCTCGACCACATCCCAAGTCATTGTCTCAAAATCAAGAACATGCAAATCATTCAGCAGTCTCCTGTTCTTATCTTCGCCACCAAAAACAAAAAGTCGGGACCCAACCAGTGTAATGGAATGTCCACCACGTGATACCTGGAAAACATGGAAGGTATATAAACTATCCAAAACAGCAACAACATATATAGCAAGTCAGATAGCTGTTATCTTACCGGAACATTCCCCGACGCATCAATGACTCCACATAAATGTGTTTCCAAATCAATAAACCGCACTGTAAGGAAAGAATCAAAAACAAAAATAAGAGAATTTAAAAGATGATCCAATCAGAAGGAAAGCTGGAGATGGCTAACCTGACATGTTATCTGATGACTTCTTGGAGTGTCCCCCGATCAGAAGAAGCTTGTTTCCCCACTTAATCTGCCGAAATGTTCACAATTAACATTTTGAAGTATGATTGCAAAATTCTTCTTCATGTAAAAGGACTTACCATGCGATGGTCTGAAATAGAAGGAAAAGCTTCCCGTAAGCTACTAACATCATCCTCTTGAATGTTCTCAGCACTTGATGATTCAGTTTTAAGTTTCAAACTAGACCAAGTCAAACTTCTAAGATCAAACACCTGATAAAGTTGAGTTGAGTTGAGTTTATCTACATCACCACAGATTCATGAAACAAAAGGAAGATACAGAGACACACAGAAGAAACACATAAAACTACCTGGACATCAGATAAGTATCGGCCATTACGGCTTCCACCAACAATGTAGAGCTTTTCATCAACAACCACTGCCGCATGCTGCATTTTCCAGACAACAGATGAGAAGATTGAAGACAAATTATCTCCAATCAATCAAACGCTTAACCATTAACAAAGAGAACCAATGACCTTGTAGCGAGCTGATGCTCGAGAGCCAGAAACAGGGAGTGGTGTCCATTCATCGTGAGCGAGATTTGAATGCCAATCACCAACGTCTATCTCTTTCCTGATCTCTTCCATTACCAGAGACTACGTCACAGCTGCTTCACTCTGCCATTTTTGAGAACAAATTAGAAGACGAGTTTCGATTCTCATCTGATTTAACAAAACACGAAACTCTATAATCAAAGTAGATACGACTTCTAAAATCCAGAATTGAGCTTCTCACGATCCTTCATTCTCATATGGAAAAGAAGGAGAAAACAATGAGATCCTAGTCCTTCTCGGGGACGATCATGAAATCAAAGTTGAGGAGGACATTGCGATTACAATGAGATCTGGATACTAAATTCGAAATTGCTTTCACGAAAGCTAATTAAGTGATAACGGAGATATAAAGGGAAGGAGATAAAGTTAGAACCGAAATGGCGGCGATGACTAGAGCCGCCGGAGAACGTGAATGGTATCGGAGCCGGAGATGGACAAGGATTGTGAGAAAGTGAGATCGAATCTCCAAGTGTATTCTAAAAGTTACAGGTGCTTCTGCAAATAGAGATAGTTTTTGGTCAATTACATAAAATAGCAAAATATATGGGTGCTTCTGTATATAGCAAAATATCCCGGATACTTATATAAATACCAACATATCAGGGGTACTTCGGAAAATATGAAACGTTCCGGGTTCTTCTGTAAATAGAAAATGTTTCGAGTCAACTATGTAAATATCAGAAGATACAAGTCTTACTGTAAATAGTAAATGATCCGAGCACTTCTGTTAAATAAAGGTTTTAAGGAACTTCAGTAAAGTTGTGGATACTTCGATTTCGATAAATATCAAAAGAGTGGGTATTTCAGAAATTTTAAAAGATCTGATGCTTCTGTAAATAGAGAAAAGTAGGGGTCTGGTGTGTAAATAGCAGAAGATACTGATAAAACTATTACAGAGTTCTTTTTTTAAGAGCTTAAATCTGATCACCCTCCCAAGTCCTAAACCAACGCTACACTTTTTTTTATAATTTCTCTTTTAATCTTAACTGCAGCAAAAATAAGCTGGTGGGTTAAAAACTGTAAATAGTTGATAAAAGAAAGAAACAAATGCAATGTAATGGCTGGTTATTGTAAATTGTTACAACAGAAAGAACTCAAAAGGGAAACAAAACTTCAACAAATTGCAACAAAGTTATTAAAAAACAAATGAAAATAGTACTTCTAACTCCAAATCTGCTTCTCTCCCAGAGAAAACACATTATATAATGTCAAATACATAAAACGAAAACGAAAGAGCTCCTAGAGAGAAAATATCTGCCTCACTCAAAGATGATTTATGATCCCCATCCGAAAGCTTAAGCCTCAACAAATGAAGTAAACAGACCAAAGATAGGAACCGAGATGGATACTCTTTATGGTTTTAATCGGTGGCTCTCTCTGTGGCTGAATCAACTTTCTGTTTTATCATCGTCTCAGCTTGTTGGATTGCTCTCTGTGGCCCTGTGATACTCACTTTCCTGTCAATATTTGCCATATATCAAGTTTAGACATGAGAGGTACGTAATTAACACATTGTTCTTGTTGTAACTCCCAGGTCATGTTAACTTTACCTATCAGAGGTTCCAGAAATGAAATCGCCTCGGTCTGATATTTTTATTCGGGCACCTGTCATCTGTGGGAAGTAAAGCGGGATTTAAGATTTTTGGTGGACTGAAAGAGTTTTAATTATGGGTTGGAAAATACGTACCTGAGTGATTTCCATGATGTTTCTTCCTCCGCGACCAAGGACCAATCCTATATGCTCATCCGAGACACCAATTGTCACCGTGTTACTAGGTTCTTCCTGGAGTGTGTACCATAACACAGATTAAGTAATGACAAAAACCGAAACAAACCATGTCTGACTGTTTTAACACCAAAAGGCTATCCATAGCAGCAACACAGAGAGAAATTCATTCATATCTATGCATAAATAGGGTGGAAGATAGTGAGAAGAGACTAACCTTGTGATTTTGATACTTGCCTCCAGAGCCATTGGGAGCGTAGTTACCCGAATTGTATCCCGCTGTTGCAACAGAAGGAAGCACATACGCATATGGAGGACCATGAAAACCAGAGTAGAAAAGACCTAAAATGCCGAGTTTAAAGGAACTTACAAGAGAATTAAGCTTAACAACAGACAAGCATGATACACAATCCTCAAAATGGAAAGAAAATCCATGTGGATGAAAGATACTCAGCGCCGTTACTACCTTAGTTGACATCTGACAATCTAAAACTCAGTAGAAAATCCTACTCTAACCTAATATTTGTCAAGGGATATGATCCCACATCTACACTTGGCACTTAGATTGTCCACGTGACCTTAAAACAAGAAATCTCAAAACCTTGTATTGTGACTTCTGGCCTACCTACGTCTGTAATGTGGGGTGACTAAACAGTCTTTTTCATATAACAAATAATTTACATAGTGGCAATTCAATTGTCAAAAGAATAGTCCGGAAATGACCTAACCATTTATCTATTGCTTTCCAACATGAATAAATGCAATTAAAGTATGAATAAATGCAATTAAAGACATACAGAACACGATAACAAAAGAAACTTCAAAGAGGAAAACAAATCTAACTAAACTAGTACTGAGTTGATATACCTGCATATGAATATGGGGAATGCACGTTCTGGGAGTAATGATCATCCTCGGTAAGCTTAGCCAAAATCAAATCGATTGCCCGCATCTGCTCCTCGAAGGTCCCAGATAATGTCACTAGCCTATCGCTCAAGCCGTAATAGGTATTATCCAGAGGGGATATCTTAATACCAGCTTTAGATTCCTCGATGAATGACCTGTGTGCAAAGAAAGAAATGTCTTGAGGGTTAGTGACAGCAGTACAACTGAAGTCAATATTCCTAAAAAAAATCGAAAAATTCAATCCCATATATCTAGATTTATGAGAAATTAGATATTCGATACTTAACACTACTTCAAACTGAGTCACCTCTAATACCCAGAAACCTTTTTCACATGTTATAGGGTCTTGACTTGTTTATGCATGCATTCAGAGAAAATAATTGCTTTCTTAAAGATATGAACCGCAGAAGAAAAATTTGAACATGGAAATAATTCAAGAACATGACCATATACATTATAGATGTTAGTTGGTGGTTTAGTGTGCTATAGGGGTGTTAAGGGAAACAGGCCATGGAAGCTCTGAAAACCTCATAGAAACTGCTGCAACAAATACAGAACGGAAACTTACTTGATGGTGGCCCCTCCTTTGCCAATTATACCTCCACACGAACTATTAGGAACCACAAGTCTTATTCTTCTCCTAGGCTCAACCTCATTACCATCTTCAGCATGAAGCTAACAAACAAATAGAAAAGTTAAGATTGATCTCATAATGACATAATATATAAATTAGTTAAATGCAATTGTGACATGAAATAAAAATTAGTCAATCACAAGTCGAAAAAAGATTACCTCACTGTGCAATTTATCAAGGATAAGTTCCAGTCCATTGACAACTTCTTTAATTGACCCCGATATCATAATAATTCTATCAGTTGTCCCGGGGAAAAACTCTTGATTACGTGAAAGCTGAATCCTCGCCCCAGACTTTGCTTGAAATTCAGTGATGGTCGAGCCACCTTTCCCAATGACAGAACCAGCTGCCGCATTGGATACAAGAAACCGAATGTGTGTTGGCTTCTCAGCAGAGTCTGAAAAGGAACGAAACACATTAGACAGTCAGAGAGACAGTATACCAGCTACCACACATCATACAAAAACACTACATGAGAATGAATCTGATCTTCCTTACAGGGAATAACAAATGGTTACTTTCCTTGGTATAATTCATCACATTCTGGACAAATTCACAAGATTTTCTTCAATGACTGAACTATAATTTCATCGAACAGAAACACAAGGTAAATAGTGTAATTTAACCATCCTTGGAAAATGAAATCTATCGCACAGCAAAATCTTCTCCCATGTTGTCATCAGCAAACAAACTAAATTACCCACATACGACGTCATTTCACAAGATACTTAAACCAGATCCAAATTTACGACGGTGACGATACACCAAAACATTTGGGTCAGAGTCGAAGGGAAAATGCAAAGACGGAATAAACAAAAGACCAGATCGGATCGGAATACCAGCTTCCGAAGAATCGTGCGGTTCTGGAGATCTCTTCGTCAGCTCTTCTGGGGAACCTGCCGCATACGACTCAGTAGACTCCATTGCTGCTACACAAAATCAGAGGGAAGAACCGAACCAACCAATCGACATTATCAATACAATGAAGAAAAAGAAGAACGAAATCGGAGAGAGAGAAAGAGATAAGACTCGTTTCGTCGAAATCTGAGATTGAGAAGAAAAATTCCAAAGTTACCTGTCTTGGCACAATTCGAATCTGCTCCTTCCGTCGTCGTCGTCGCCGTCAATTGGCGCCGGAGGTTCTGAATCTAAGCAAAACTAAATCTCTCGATGTGAGTCTCTTTCGTCGCTCGTCGCTCGTCGCAGCTTCCTCGGCTTCTTCGTCTTTGTCGCCGAGCGGTTTGTGAAGTGAATGAAGGTGGCTCTGGTGTCCTTCGTCTATCTATCCACTAGCCTCCCTTATTCTATTATATTATTCTTTTTTTTTTTTTTTTAATTTAATCTTCTTATTGACCGCCTCTCTATCTCTTTTGTTTTCTTTTTTCTTCACTTTTATTTGTTAAAATATCAAATCAGCTCAACTACAATTTTTTTTTTTTTTTTTATTATCAACATATAGCTACGAAATCAAAAATATTTAGAAAACCACCAAAATATTTTTTTTTAAATAGCATTATTTTCGTTTATTTTCCATTTATCATTTTGGACGTTGGTATACAACAATGAATTTTTTTGCATCTGTTTTATTTATTTCCATAGTTTGTTAGATCTTTGAATTGTAGATATATTATATTTGTCAAATTGTACGGCAGAGTTGACGAAGACAAGGGATACGATTAATGGTAATGCATGTTTATGATTTTGAATCGGTCGATTAATTAATGAAAGTGACCATATTATAAAGGTCATTTGGTATTTAGTCCGACAATAATGGGAAGTGGCAACCTGTGTTTTCCTCACGACTACACATATTCATTGGTTAAACCTTCAATAGATTAACCATATCTTCGGTGGCATCATAAACTAACACTAAAATTTGGTAGTCAAATCCTAACACATTATTATTTTTCAATAATCGTAGATGACTCTTTTTAACATCTCTTAAAGTTTTAGTTTGTAAGAAAAAAATCTAACAATTTTAATCAAAAATAATACTAACAAGTGTTATGATCCAACAGACTCTTGTTACATCGCATTTTTAGACTCCACTCATTTGCTAAGGTTGTTCTCGTTTATCTTTTCTCGTTGGCCCAAGATATTTATTTTTACGGGCTCTTATTGGGCTTGCTTTCGATATTCGGCGTATTTTAACTCTAGTGAAACAAGGTCAAGCAGGCTAACATACGCCGTCGAAGCTGGTGGTGATGGTGGTGCCACCTCCCGATCTCCGTCGGCCCAGAATCTTATCATCTCTCTCTCTGTTTCTCTCTCCTTCGCTTCTGTGTTAAGCTGAGCCGTTAGTAGTTAAGCATCTCTTATCCTTAAACGCCGTCGTTTCAGCTATGGCGTTGAGCTCAGCTTCTCTTAGTAGACTTACCTTTTTATCGTTCTCAGCGAAGAAGACGAATCGAAACCCTAGAAATCCATCTGTCTCCTTCACCATTACTAGCTCATCTTCCTATGACGAACCACCTAAACCTTCTTCGCTCACATCTTCTTCTTCTACTCCACCTATTCGCGTCTCCTCGAGCTCTGCCCCTAAAGCTCGATTCATCGCTCGTCAGAAACAATCCGTCTCTGTTCGCCAGCTCCAACGACCTCTAAGTAACTTCAGCCATAATCATTTTGCTTGATCTGAATTTGTGTTTCTTGTGGATGGTTAAACCTGGATCGGATTGTTTTGATTTCGGATTTGATTTTTTTGGTTGCAGTCGAGTATATGAGCTTACCTGCAAGTCAGTACTCGGTGCTTGATGCGGAAAGGATTGAGAGAGTTGATGATAACACGTTCAGATGCTATGTTTATACGTTTAAATTCTTCAACTTTGAAGTCTGCCCTGTTTTGCTTGTCAGGGTTGAAGAACAGCCTAATGGCTGCTGCATCAAGCTCTTGTCCTGCAAGGTATAATCTTCGTTTGTTAATGATAGAATTTGCAAACAAAGTGAAGAACTTGTGGCTAATAGACATAAATTGAATCAAATGATACATATATGAGTTATGTTTATTATGATCGTGATGTTTTTTTCATTGTTTTGTGCTCTATAGCTTGAGGGATCTCCTGTTGTAGTTGCTCAAAATGACAAATTTGATGGTAAGCATATCCCTTTATATGATTCTATTTGTTAACCCATTTCGAATGTATGTATGATGTTGTAATTACTTTGTGTGAAAGTGATCAGTATTATCTTGGTGAAACTTTTTTTACTGAAACTGGATTTGGTGATCGTTGTATGGGCTTAACATTTGTTATTTTCTAGTCATGCAGCTTCTATGGTGAACCGGGTATCATGTGATAGCACTCAGGAGGGAACCTCAGAGCAACAAATTACTTCAGATGCAGTCATTGAGGTAAGCTAAGTGCTTTCATCTTTTTTTTTGCTTACTTAACCAGTGATTGCCGTGGTATTTCTAACTTATTTGGAAATTGTAGGTCAATATCGAGATTCCTTTTGCATTTAGAGTTTTCCCAGTGGGAGCAATAGAGGCGACGGGGACACAAGTTCTTGATCAAATTCTTAAACTCATGCTACCACGATTTTTGTCTCAGGTATGCAAGCAAACGTATTTATATTTTTACCTTTTAATCGCTTATTCTTCATTAGACCATGCCACTATGTTTTTAAACTGCAAGATCATACTTTTTGTATCTCTTCTCACCAGCGAACATTTTCTTACTTGTTTAGGAGGATTAGTCTAAACATCTGACTTTTCCCCTTGAGGTCTTTAATATTTGAACTGTTTCACATAGCTTGTTTTTGGGCTTTATTCATGTCGGTAAAGCACATGTTGAGCTAGGACTCAGGTGTCAGATTAGCATAATCTTCTATAGTTTCCACTGTAAAACTGGCTTGCGGATTCTTAGTATTTATGTACTCGCCCTCTGCACACATGGTGAACACGTACATTCCATTTCCTGCGAAATCGTCCCAACATTAATCTCGTCATGCTCTTATACTCGTATTGTAGCTCTCAAAAGACTATCAAGCATGGGCTTCTGGAGACACTTCAAGGCAACCTCTTGGGACTGGCGAGATCTGATAATAAAGCAAAAAGCTACCGTACCTGGTTCAACGATCCTGCGCCTCCTCGAGTTCAAATCGGGGATGTTAGCAAATTCTCGATCTTTTTCAATGTTTCATTCGGGTAAAATGATCACAAATGAATCTGTAGTCACTGGAATTGCAACCCTTTTAAATAGAATACGTTTGTTTGTTTGTTTGTTCCACTGTAATCTCACGGTGAGTCATGTTAATCCAACTGGAAGTTCCTTAAACGGATCTGCCTTTGTACCAAAAATATGTTTGTCTTATAGAACTAAAAATTGAACCGATAAATGGATGAGCCGGTTCACTCTAAACTGACAGTTTGTTCGATTGAATACTTTTCATAAGAAAAGCTTTCTCACTACATGTCTTTTGTAATTTGTCAATGTGTAGTATTTAGTTATGTTTATAAGTCAAGATAAGGTGTATAATTTCAAATGAAGCCAAAACAATTTAATGATTTAATCAAAAGTCATTTGCAACTTGTAGACACAAACAAGAAATGTTAATCGAGCGAGGAATTTTGTTTGTGATTCGTGTTTATTTTTACGATTTACAAATACTCTTCACCAAAATAGATTAAATCAAACGAAAACATAAAAGAGAACCATCTAAATTTATCTTATGAAATATATTATACAATTAAGCATGAGTGAAAAAGAAGCAAATGTTGTAAGCAATTGAGAAATAATTTATTTTATCGGTCACCGTCCTCCTACAACGACAGCCATATATCATTTTTGCCGATCTCAAAGCAAAAGTCTCTTCTCTCGTTTGGAAGAAAAAATCAAGCAAATAATGCTAACTTCACAGTCACAGGACAAAAGAAGACATTCACATAACGGTGAAACAAGAAAGATTGTGTTTGATATGTTTTCCTTTATCTTTTTAGGTTAATTGGAAAATCTTGACACAAGCCATGCATAGCTAAAAGTAAAAGTAGTTTAAGTGAATAGATCCTCTTCACATTGCGTGAAATTTCCAAAACAAATGGATATAGACAAAAGATTTATGCATATGTCGACTAGCTAGATCTACAAATATCATTTTTACTGTGTCTAAGTTAAGATGCATGATTGTATATGGATGTCGTAAAATGTTAAAACCAAAACGTGCGTTTGTTCCCTCTCAAATGAAAGTTTGTGGCTTCGAGAAATATTTTTTTCAGTAAAAGACAAAATAGTGAAGAAGATGGTTTGAATCATATACAATAACACGTTTCTAGTTTTTGGAGATGTTGCTAAAACCCTAAGCAATGATATATTTGCACGAGATGCTACAAATATCTAAAAAACAGTAATTTTCTTAAAGTTGCTAATCAACATCACATTCACAGACTATATTTTGTTCTAAACACAATCATAATGAGTGGATGTTAGAAAAGAAAACGTACATTGTATAACTTGAAAGACGTATGTACGTGACTGATGAGACTTAACATAGACCCAGAATCCATGCAACCTTGTCTTTCGTCCCAATGCATTTGTAAGCTTTCTCATAGACATTTTCCTATTATTTTTATTACATTGTTTTCTTTTGTTATAAGATATATTTTTATTACATTTTTAAAGTATCAAATAATTAGAGAGAATAAAAAAAAATCAATTATGCCATCATGTTATATAAATTATTTGTTTTTCAGGATTACTCCATGTGAGAATATTGGTTGGTACGAAACCCTCACAAAGATCGATCCAAATTGGGATATTTTTTTATTATATAAACATTATTAATGCAAACTCTTTATTTGCCAATATGAAACTGAGCATTATTATACAAAATCTCATTATATTTTGCACTCGATTCTTATATATAATCAAATGCACCAACTCCACTATTGCTCCATATATATAACATCTTAATTTCGAAAATATAATGGCGAAAATGCAAGTTATTAAAAATTGATTTGCCCATTTATGATACCAAGATGTAATTCAATTGTTTTGGGAAGTCTATGAAAATATTAATCCAAAATAATTTTAATATGGATAAATAAATATACAAAAATAATATTTATAATATGGTGTGAAGTTTGAGCTTCCTTCCCTTTAAAAACTTGAAAGGTCAAAGATGTTGTCATCTCATCTTTCTCCATTCTAAATTTCTGGATCCAAACCTTAACATATTCCACCGTACCTCTATCAGGTAGGCCAATGTTTATACTTTATACCTCCATGTTTTCACAATCTTCTTCTCTGTGTTTTCCTAAATTTATCTTCCTCTGTTTTAGGAAAACATTTACAGATTGGTAATAGAGTTAAATCTTCATTTCCTTTTCCTATTCTTGATTTATTTCTTTGTTGCATTTAATTTCTAAATATTCATCTCTGACTTTTATATATATATATATATATATATATATATATATATATATATTTTATTTCATCATAGTATTTAACCCAAACAAGAAGAGGTGCTCTGATTTTGTTACATATGTATAAGTGTTTGTTGCATGAAATTAGTAAAGGATCATATATTTCAAGTTTCACATAAAAATTTATGAGTTATCTTTATTTTCTTAACTGACATAGTGCAAACTTAAGAAAAGGAAATCCAACTTATAAGTTTTTGGGATCATTGTTTTAATAATCATTAAAGAATTCCTACTATGCCTTGATCAAATATGGATTTGGATATGGTCTTATGCATATTTCATTAATTTATAATTACAGTGACAATTTAGAGAGTAAACACCTGACGTGGGATGAAGTGATCCTGCCACGTGTTATAATCGTAGACCAGCCCCTCGCTTCCTTGAGACTCGCCTTCCCTTGGCTTTTTTTAAATTTTAACAAAAGCGAAAAAGTAGACAAATTAAAATTAAAAATAGATTATTCATTTAAAAAAAAAAACTAAATTAAAATATTAATTACTGAGAAAAAGACAATTAAGGATTTGATTTAATTTAATTCTTTATTTCTCCCTCTGTCTAATCGCCATTGCACCTTCTCTCTTAGAAACAAAAAAAAAATCAATCTTTTTGTTGTTTTCACCATTAATAAATAACCGATAATTTTGTTCTCTCTTCTTCTTCTTCTTCTTCGATCCTTTATTGAATTTGATTGCAAAATTTATCTAGCAGAAGCTTGGTTCATCTTTATCGTCTTCTTATTTCTGTTCCCCATTGACGAATAACACGAAGAGGTACGTCTTCGCTAATCTGAATTCCGTATATATGTTAATTGGAAGTGGGATTTTGGGTTTGATTGTTTAATTTTGATTGGTATCGATATCAGGTGAGATGAATTGGAGGGCAATTGGGTGTGAAAGTTTGAATCTTTTGGATGTTGGGATTTTGTTTATTCTGGGATCTTCTCAGAGATTCTGGGGAAGATGTGATGCGTGGTTTTAGGTTTTGAGAATGATTAATGGAGTTAATATCTTTTTTTGTTAATCGGAATTAACAGAAATAAGGGATTTTTAGGTTTTGGGGTTTCAATTGAAGCGTCGTGAGGATGACTAGTATTCAGCCTCTGCAACAAAAATCAGAGTCTAGGGATGATGTCCGTACTGAGTTTGAGCGTGGTTTGGAGGAATTCATGCGTGGGCACTTGGATGAGTGCATTTCATTTGGGTCTTGCAGTTCTGTTCACAACCCGGAGGATGAGGATGAGGAGGGTGATCAGCTTGTGAGGAGGAGACGAAGGTCTGATCTCGAAGGGGACAATTTGGCTGAATCATCTGCTGCGAGAAGGCGTCAATCTCAAATTTTGAGCCGGTGGGCTGCAAGGCAGGCTCAGGAGATGATTACTACCATTGAGAGGAGGAACCGAGAGTCTGAGTTGATTGCGTTGGCTGGTTTGCAAACGGTCTCTATGCTCGATTCCTCTTTCCTTAGGGAGTCTCAGTCTCCATCTTCTAGGCGTCAGGGTTCTGCGAGTGAGAGGCCTAACACTCAGGCATCTGGGATTTTGCAGATGTGGAGGGAATTGGAAGATGAGCATGTGCTTAACCGGGCACATGAAAGGGTGAGGGAAAGATTGAGGCAGCAAAGGAGTGTTGAGTCTAATACTAATTTGTCTAGCTCTACTGCATCGGAGAGTCAGGTGACTGAAAACAATGGGGTTCTGAGGGACTCGAGTGAGAGTGAGAATGATTATGGGTCTTGGTCACGTGATCGGAATGAGCATGGGGATAATAATAATTCTTCCAGTAGGGAACAGTCTCCTGATCTTGGCGATGGTGAGAGGGAGAGGGTGAGGCATATCGTCCGTGGATGGATGGATAGTAGGACTAATGATCATTCATCTAATGTAAGGCAGAGAGACGATAATCGTAGAGCAGAGTGGCTGGGTGATACCGAACGGGAAAGAGTCAGGATTATAAGGGAATGGATGCAAATGACAAGTCAGCAGAGAGGAGGAGCTCGTGCAACACCGAGAGAAGATCAGAGGTCTAATTCAGAAGTTGATAGGAATCAAAATCATGACACTGCACAAGTTGACAGGGTCCGTGTAGGGTTAGCTGCTAACCATGAAGAAGGGCAACCGCGTCATGTTCGTCGAGACTTGCGGAGAGTAAGAGGTAGGCAGGCGTTACTTGATTTGCTTATGAGGGCTGAAAGAGAGAGACAACGGGAACTTCAGGGCTTGTTGGAGCATCGTGCAGTGTCTGATTTTGCGCACCGCAACCGGATTCAGGTTAGTTTTTAAATTACCAGATTCTATTTTGCTTCTTTCTAGGAATTGAACCGCTCTTCTTTACATTTATGGCATTCTGAGATAGCATTACATCCATTACAATTCGTGAGCTGGAAAATTTATTTGTTATATTCCCAATATACATGCGTACAAATAAATTCTTGGTGTTTGGATTTTGGATTGGGATAAGAAAAGGTGTTTGAAGGAGCGAGAGATTTATCCTATGTCATGCTAGGACTGGACAACAAACGTCATATATTATCAGTATTTTAGCATCTTAGCACCTTAGGCAATCCACAACTAATGCCTTAAGCTTTTCTGCAGTCGCTTCTTAGAGGAAGATTCTTGCGGAATGAGCGACCTGCAGTTCAAGAGAGAACTCCATCAATGGCCTCAAGGGAACTTCTTCAGCTAAGAGAAAGACAAACTGTCTCTGGCTTGAGGTAAGAATTCCTTCCAATTCCATTTCAATGGTTAAAACAATTTTGTCATACAGTTTCCTGCCACTTTCTTGTCAGCGGTAAGATTTCAACTCAATAGAATCAAATTTATTGCTTCATAATAATATAACTATTCTACAAAATCGTTAAGGACTATACAAATGCTTATTTATGATATCTCTGCATCTCATCTTCTCTCCCCTGCTCACTTTCAGAACATTTAAAAAACTCAGCTTTTTTCTTTCTGAATTTTTGTTGTGTTCGCATTTGTCCTTTCATCTTATTAATACACACGTACTTTATTGGCATTTAGCTTGCTTGCGAATAATTGTCCAACCCTCGCTTTGATTCTGTCTCAGGGAAGGGTTCCATAACGGGAGGGAAAGTATTGTCCATGAACAGAATAGCAACACTGATAGCGATAATAGCAATAATTCCACAAATACTCTTGCAATTGCTATCACTGCTGAGAATTTTCCGCGTATATCCGATGAGAGTTCAACTCCTTCAGGACAAGGGAATAATAGTCCTGTTTTGCATGATGACTCAGAAAGCAACCAAGCAAACGCGGATAGAGATTGGGAAGAGGATACCAATGAAAGAAGGATCTGGCAGGAAGATGTCACAGTAGATGAGAGGCTAAATTTGCATCAAACAACGTTAACGCAATTGAATGGGTATGATAACACAGATATAAACCATGATGAAACCTCGGTCAGTGACATGCATCGAGAAGCCAGTGGATTTGCTGATGATGAATATCGCACACAAGAAGCTCAGGGTGTTTGGCATGAGGATAACTCTAGACAATCTGATGGGAACTGGCCTGAGACACGGTCAGAATCCCTAAGGAGTCGCCGTGTAGTACAGTTGAGAAGACTAAATAGGTTCCATCCACCTGAGGATGACAATGTTTACAGTATGGAACTCAGGGAGCTCCTAAGCAGGTACTAAAAAGATTTCAGCCCCATTTTAACAAAAGTGGATTTGTTTTCTTTCTTTATTACCTTGTTTTCTGTTAGGTTGATGATTTCTACCGTCTTTTTTATTTGTAGGAGAAGTGTTTCTAATCTACTACATAGTGGCTTCCGTGAAAGTCTGGATCAACTGATACAATCATATGCTGAAAGGAGAGGACACGCTCACGTAGACTGGGATCTGCACGGTACCCTACAAACAGCAATCCCAGATTCTCCAGACCGTGAGCCAGACCACCAAGTATTTGTTGTACGGAACGATAACCAGCTTAATGGCATCAATGGTCCACAACTGCTTCCCACTCCACCCGCGCCTCCACCCCAGCCAATATGGCATCAAGATTTGCACCACACTAGCTGGTCTCGTCACTCTATGCATCGGTCTGAAATTGTAAGCCTTTCATTAAGGGTTTTAGCTTCGAGTCTTTAATTAATTAATTAAACATCTTAATGACATATCATAAGCTTGGTTCAAAGGTGTAATGTAGATATTGCTCTTCTTGCTTGCATTAGGAATGGGAGGTAATGAACGACCTAAGAGGAGATGTGGCGAGACTGCAGCAAGGAATGAGTCAGATGCAGAGGATGCTTGAAGCCTGCATGGATATGCAGTTAGAGCTGCAGCGTTCGGTCAGACAAGAGGTCTCTGCAGCCTTAAACCGATCTGCAGGTGACCAAGGTCCATGCCTAATCTATCCAACGAACTTTGTTTGACATTTGGTTATCTTACGTATATAGTATCTTAAGAAACGAGTTATGCAACAGGTATGAGCCCGGAAACATCAGAGGATGGATCAAGATGGAGCCATGTAAGGAAAGGGACTTGTTGCGTTTGCTGTGACAATCACATTGATGCTCTCTTGTATAGGTAAACTAACTACTAGCTCAAAACTTTGCCTCTCTCTCAAACTCAAAACTGAGTAAATCCTTTAAATTTGCAGATGCGGGCACATGTGTACTTGCTCAAAATGTGCCAACGAGCTTATAAGGAACGGAGGGAAATGTCCGTTGTGTAGAGCACCGATCATCGAGGTAATTCGAGCATACTCCATTTTATAAGCCTCTAAACATTTGGAGAAAAAGACAATGCAAGGAGGGAAGAAGATATAGAAGAAAGGACCAGCATCAAGAAATGTGTTTTGGTTTTGGGGTTAATAATTATGTAGTTGTAGTATCTTCTTCAAATCCATATTTGATTGATGTGTACAGTCTAAATTAAATTACTTAAAAGGAAGAAAAGAAAGGCTCTCATTGATGATTCATGTCTAATTCGCACTTGACTGAGCCACATTTTAATAAGCCAAAAACAGAAAAGTTTCGAATAAGACCAAAAGAGTGAGAGCCCTGAAGCAGTTAATCTGTTTAATGGTAGTAGGATAAAAACGTGGTTAAAATGAGGATGGCTCTATTGAAATGTGTAGACATGGCTCCTCTTTGGCCACAGTACCATTCAATACTTTCTATTTTAATGCAATTTAAATGCTTGGTCTAATTTCCATTTATTTCACCTCTACCCCCGTAACCTAATTTTGATAGGCTATTTAGTTTCATATTCATTGCATCCACAATTTTTTCCGAACAACATATTTCAAGTTATTTTTGGATCAACGGATCTTTTGAACCATAATGCAGCTATAGTGTAACTATATAGTTCAGTCTATTTTAGTGAGCTGTGTGTAACCTTCATTTAAATTATAGTATGATTAAAAAAATTGTTTTGCAGAATTCACGATGGTATATTGTACCATAAGAACCCGGCTAATTATTGTACCCCACTAGCCAACCTAATTTTTAATAACATGTTGTATGGATACTAATATTGAATAATCTTTGATTTCATGTACTGAGATAACAATCATGTTGATTTTTACGGCGTGTATAAAAGTATTACAGTTTATTGCAGGTACTTTTACGCACGATCTAATAAAATAAACCGGATCAAAGACAATTAACAATGACCCTTACAATTAATCTATTGTATTTTATCATCGTGCTTGCCCACCTTTATCCACATTGCATTTGCAAGATCTCCATGAAAGTAAATCTACAATGTAAACTATATCGTACTATTTAACCTTTTTTTATATATATAAGCTCTCTCATACGTTTTAAATTTGTGGATAGATTAAAAATGGTTAAGGTAAGCAAAAAGAAGATTAAAAATGGTTAGATTATCTACAATTATCTAATCTGATATGAGATATGTCTTGGTGTCTTGCTATTGTGAAATTTTCTAGTATCCAAGCATCAACATATGGTAAGTTTAATTATGCCACTAATTCTTCATTAGAAGTAATGAAAGATTAAATATATCATAATTTTTCAAAAAATAAATCTAGGTTTTACATGTGCACTATTTTATGGATACATAATATTTTCTTAGATAATTTGTCACTAGGCCAATGTCAACCCATTGTTAAAGGTCATTTTATCAATAATATGTTAACAACATAGTAACAACGAAATTCCATAGGTAAAAGAACAGTGAAAAATTCAATGTCCATAAGTAACTATATCACAAATTCAATTGTGACAGATGCAAGCATAGTGATTAGACGAGTTCATAATTTGTTGATAGCTAGTTTTATGAATAATTCAACGTGGGAATTATGTGACATGGTAGACATTACAAACCATTCGCATTTCTTATATGCCTTCACTACTTCACTAAATTCAACAACCATTCAATTGCTACTGCATGCATGTTTTCGTAGTAAGTGACAATGGTAGTGAATTTTCTGTTAGGTAATTGTCTGGTATAATGTCATTAGAATACTGCTATGTACATGTAATATTTTGTTCATTTAATTCTCTAAGGAATTTATAAAATCTTTAAGAAATTGGTAAATCCGATCCTCTCAACTTTTTTGTATACAAAGAATTAACAGATTAAGCTGCGAAGCACTTGTGTTGATTTAATATCTTTTCAACAAATCCAGATTGATGCTGAATAATTTTTGAAAATACTATAATCAAATGTTTCTTCAACATATTAACTTATTGGTATCCATCCGATTTTCCGAGTACGTGACGGATGGGCACACCTAATGAATTTTAGATTAATTTTCTACGAGACGTCATCCATAACATTAAATTTTCATTAAATTACATTAATTTACAGATCCCAAAGCCGTATTTATCGCTCTACATGTCGGCCCAAAAATGTCAGATATCAACATGAATTTCCGATCAACTTTATTTGATTACAATATTACTTAATTAGCTTGCAAAATAAGCAACAATCTATTTTCTAGTATTGGTTTATATAAAAATATTAATTTGAATATAGTTGGATCAAGGCATCATTATCTTTCTCGTGGTTTCTTACACAAGCACACGTTAGACACGCAACCATTACCAATCTCATCAACCAAATCAAATCACACCTAAACCCGTTAGTTATCATTTTTTTTACAACCTGACTAATTACTTTCCTTTTATCTGAACCTGATTAACTAATGTCTTCAAAATTTTCCAATGTTACCTTCTGACTTTTAGATTCCTTAAAGATGATGTCATATAAATTATAATTTGTTTTGAATTTCTTACTTTCATCCTGATTATGTTTATGTTAATTAGATCGGAAGGCATAATTATGCGCAACATGGTAACACATAATCGAAATATATCGTGGCCGACAAAAATTATTGCTTGCAAAAAAGGCAACTCGTTTTCTCACCCTTCTTTTTTTTCTCTCGATATCTCAGTATTTTGACATTGTTACTTTATTCAATTAATTAACATCATAACCCATGACACAGAATTTCATAATCCACATTGATCAATTCAAGAGATTCATATATCCATCTCAGGAAAGTACATCAATCAGCTAATGATGAAAACGTACTTTTTGGCCACTGAACAAATTGTAAATGCTATAGGATTCCATTGTTCAGTTTCATAAGTCGAAATATCATTTTTTGTCTGAACTTGTTATCAGTCGATAAAGGTTTTTACTAAAGGATGATATACATTTTACTATAAGATGATATCGGACTTGTGCATGTGCCTCGTTGGAAATTTATTTACGATGTCAATTACTGAAATGGTTCATTCGTTATCAAAACAGCTAGCAAATTTTAGTAAAGAAAAAAAGATTCCATCGATCGATCGCACATGTATATTTATAGAGTGGGTCGACGTGTAAAGTTGATAAAACATTACATAAAATAAATAAAATCGAAAAAGCTATTCGAAATTATGGAACCTTTAATGAAACTTCCAATTATTGATCATCTTCGTGAACAAGAACGGAAACTTCTCCGCCGTTTGGCCACCGTGATACCCGTCGTGGTGGTGGGGGTGGATGACGTTATCCTCTGGTTGTAAACGGAGGAGAAGAAGCGCTCGATCTCATCTTTGTTGACGATGATCTCATACTTGGATAATGACGTCATAAGCTTCCTCTTGCAAGATCTGATGCCGAGAGACGACGGTGTGGAAGGTGGACGGGGTTTGTGCGGCGGAGGAGGAGGAGTAGTGGCGGTGGTGGGAGGAATCTTGTGGTCGGAGGAAGTGGGAGTGGTGCAGCCGCCGCCGTCATCATCACTGTTGGTGTTGGATCGGATCTTGATGGCTGGTGGGAAATTCAAGATGGCCAGATCTTGTATTAAATCAAGATCCATTCTCTTCTTTTTATATAAATATTAAATTTATATGTTCTTGAAGGTTTTTTTCTTTTTTTGTTTGTGTGTTTTGGCGTGCGCCTGAACAAATCTTCTTAGAGAAGTGGACTTGTGGGTTTCTTATATATATGTGCTTCTGTCCTTACATACATGCCTTTTTTGTTGTATATGTGTTTATCTTAATATAATTAGAAAGATAAGCGACGATAGAAATAAATCCACTACTACATCTCTTCATTTACATTTGACAGATAAAACTAAGCCACATGCCAAGTAAATCTATTTTTAATTTAAAGTTTACAGCATTTTAGATTCTTAATTAATAATTTTTATATTTTATTATGATCACATTTTCACAATTTTGTTAAAGGTAATAAAAAACATTATTATTACTAATTGACGAAGATAGTGATGATTAAATTTCTTACATATTCAAACATCGAAAAATTTACTGTAATAAGTTTCTTAGAAACTAATTTACAATGAATTTGCGAAATTTTTGATAATTTGATAAATTCTTTTTTGAATTCGTCATTTAAACGTATACACCAACTTTTACCTCTAATTTTATGTCATGACATAAATTGGTTTTTTCATATATTGGATATGTTTTATCACTACGAACTAAAAAAAAAAACGTGTGTGTTACATGAAGCTTAAAAAGCTAGCTATATTAAAGAAAATTCAATAGAGGAAGCAAAGAATATATATAGTTTTAAGAAAAAAAATCAATTGTTTCTACGGTAGAGAAACAGTTACATAGTATATGCATCTATATATATAGCGAGAGATAGAAAAGTCATCTTTACAAAATGAAGAAAGAAAAGAAACTGTAGAAAAGCTAGAGGGTATATATTCATATTTTTAGATAGAGAGTTACATCCACTAAAACGAAGAATCAAATCAAGAATAGGGAGCCTATATAGAAGTAAGTTTACTTTAACAGAGATTCAAAGAACATATTTGTTGAAAAAACAAACTTCTATCAATGCGAATGTAGACTAAACATGCATAATTTCACTTTTAGAAATAATATAAAAAATAAATCAAAATTTAATTTATGCGAGTATAGACTAACATGCAAATTAGTTTTGGTTAAAGTAGTAACATGCATATGTTTGGAAAATAATCAAGCAGTAACATGCATATTAGTTCGAGTACATAATAAATAGTTTTATAAATAAGAAATATTATATCAAAAATTAGGCACATATATTAAAGGATTCAAATTTTAGATCAAAGTTTTTAATCTAGATCTAAACGTAGAGGTTGGGTTAGAATTGATGTCGTGTACCGTTAAAGAAACTAGAGACATGTCATGTGTATAGGACTTTAGACTTTTTGTACATGCATGATGTATCAATTACATGCATATTTAACACATATTTGTTTTTTTTGTCAAATTTAATAAAATAAAATATATTACATATTGGTGAAATATATTTATAACTACGATCTGATATAATTTCAATTGGTTTAATCTTATTTTCTTTTCAAAAATTAACCAAGATTCCATTGGGAGAGAAAGTAGCATAATTTTATTAACTAAGATTCCATTGGTATTATATTTTAGTGATACTGTTGATTATTATATTTACTTTGTATCCGCACGACATATACACGTTCGTATTAATCATAGTTTTATATGTCTTACTATAGACTCCTCATGCGTTTACATACATACATAATAACTATATATATATACATATTTCAATAGTTATATATATATATATAGTTAAATTGAATCTAAAAGTCAGCATATGCATGATGTATAATTACACAGACTTATTACAAACGTATTAGACTACAGTGAATAAAATAAAAAAATTAAGCAGTTGAACACTTACAATAGAATGTTGAATAAAAAGAAAAGATAAAGTGGATTAAATTTTGTTGAATTATTTCAATATGTTGAATTAGCTGATCAAGAGGTAACGCAAGACATGTGGCGCTTGCTGATTGAACGAAAGAATTGTTTTCAGATTAAAATATGGATTGAGATATGTGTTATATTTAAATAAATCCTAACAATAATATTTTTAACATCCAAAATTCTTCTAATTACTTTTTTAACTATCTAAATTCTCACAATTATCAATTTCAAAATCAATCTTCTAACCAATTTTAAAATATACTAAATTATGGTTTTTCACCAAATTTTTTCAGAGAATTGTATTGTATTTTAATTTTTTGTTTTAATAATTATGATCTCCTACTTAAAATAAAAAAAAAACACTAAAGTTAGAATTTAAAATAAAAAAAGAAAACAAGATTTAAAAAAAAATTATTTAACTCTTAATTATTTTAGTTTAATTTTAATCGATAATTATTGTTAATATGTAATAAAAAAATACAAATATAAAAGAAAACAAAATTATGAAATAAAAATAGTGGGATAAAATGCTGAATTTTATTAAGCAAAACTATTGTAGATTGTAAAAATTGAATGGATGTTGAATTAATAGGTGGAAAAGAAAAAAAATGATATGAAATGTGAAAATGTAAAAAATAGAGTGTTGAATAGAATCTAAAACTAAAGAATTGCCACGTGTCAATTTTATGGGAGTCATGTAGTGTGATGTAGGGTAGATTTGTAGATGCGACTGGCAATATCAGACAGTGAAAGCTCCAAAAAAAAAAAGGTACAGAAAAAGAAACAATCTCACTGATCAATTTCAGTTTCTCAATCTCTCACTGTCTTTTTTTTCCCCCCATTTTTTACTTTAAATTTTTAACACAAGTAAGTAACAAATATATAGATATTACTGTTTTTTAAAAAACTTTTACTTACGCAGAAATGCATGGACAATTTTTTTGGTGGGTTTTGTTTTTCTGGACCACTTTTTCTTTCGTTCGATCAATCTTTTTGAACAACTTTAGTTGTTGACAACAAAAAACGTTTGTTGTTACTCGAGCGTTCGTGCTTTAAAATTTCGTAAGTTTTTGTTGAAGATTTGGACCATTTGGTATTACTCTTCTAGCTTATATCTAATAGTAGATTTATAAATTAATATTCTTCTTTGTATATATGATGATGTGTAAGAAATTTAAGTAACACACTAACACCGACACATTAGTGTAACAGGTAAGTATACAATTGAGTGCCGGTTTGACAAGAATTCGAATATGATATATACGATATTTGGAAAACGAAATTAGTTACAAAAAGACAGTTTTGGTTTCAGATTTGTGCGAGTAGATCTATGCACAAAAACCTATACATAAATTACTCGATATAAACAAGAAGGGATGCATAAAATCCTGATTATGATATTATATATATTAAATATTATATTTACGTGGTTGACATGAATACAATTCATACGTGGTTGAGTTAGTATGCATTAGTTTTTAAATATTTTATGTTGTAAAGTACGATGGAGACAAGGGAAGCAAGTAAAACGTAACGTGCATGTCTCCCTAATAATGTATTTATCCTTATAATTAATATTTCAAGCTATTTTCCATAATATTATTGAATACTATTTTTTTTTTTGTTAAAGATTATTGAATACTATTTTCTATTAAGAAACCGATCGATCATGGATACCAAGTGGATAATGATCATGATGGTTTTCTCTTGGAATGTTTATGTTCATATCCGATTGTCTCTTATACAAATATCCAACCCTATATATACTATAAACACACGAAAAAGAAGAAAAAAGAAAACACTAACACTGAATAACACTAATATAAAATATCATTGCAATTAACAGTCTAACAAATAGACTGTAATAAAATTTATATCAAAATGCTTATATTATCCACTATGTTAACTAAAAGTAATGAATTTTAATTATAAAAAAAACAGATCCATAAAACACAGAGACATTTTGTTCAGTGATATATATTTGTGATGATATATATGCGATTCTCTTTTGAGAAAATAATTTTGATTTTGTAACGATTAACTCATCGAGGCGATATAAGTATATATAATCAACAAAATATGAAGCTTATAATATCATCTCATATATTTGTGTTGCAATTTTCTTCACAAACATAAAAACTTCCCATTCTAAAAAATTATTATATGTTTTCTTATCTTCTTCTATTTATAAATCTTCCGAAGTAGATTTCACATTTTGACTTCATGTCCTTTTTCATAGGATACCAAAACAATACCGAGAACTCGGAGTGATTGGGAAAATTAGAGAGATCTAGACTATATAGTCTATATAGCTTAAATGGTAAAAACTAATTTAGAGAAAATTTTTAAAAGAATTGGGACCATTTACCAAACCAAACCCCATCAACTTTTCTTGATTCTTTCCTTTTGTCCCCATACCATTTAATTTTGTGAAGTCGTTACGTTACTATTCCGATTGATCCAGTTGACGATTAATAAATGTTTAACCCTTTTGGTCAGCTTTGATGTAGACATGAAGAAAGGGAAGCTTTGCACGGTTTAGCTTTTCTAAAGTTCTGTAGGATTTAATTATTATTGGTCCCTCTATGTTTAGTAGATTGCAAAAAAGGGTTTGTTGAAGGGTCGATCGAGCCCAAAATCGCATGTGAATCGATCTGTCTTCGAACACCTTTGTCTACATTATTGAGCTATAGATAGTTTTTTTTTGGTTTAGATATAGATAGATTAGGTACTGAGCTTTAGTCATGATTTTCTTGTCTTTCTCTTTTTTTTTTTCTTTTTTTTTTTGTTTTGTTTTGTCGAGGGTTCCACTAGATTCTCTATGAAAATCAAACACGAGGTCGTGAATCTGCATCAGGACGGTCGTTGGCATTGTTGGTCTTGGGTCTCGTCATCTTCAACATTTGTACGGTGCTTTCACTTTTCGAAAGTCCATTTTATTGAAAACAATGATGATAGAAAATGATGTAATATCTTGTATGATAGCTAAAAAATGAATAGATTATTTTAAACGATTGGTTTACAGAGAATTCGATTTTATTTTGCTTAGAAACTTGAGTTTTTTAGCGAGTTTTTTGGGCAATATATGATTGTAATATCACATATTTTGAAAAATAAAACTCCATGTTTGTTTTCATATATGATCTCAAATAATTGAAAGACTGCCTCTGGTCTGGTTGAGAGACCAGGTTGGTCGAGTTATGATGATAATAAGTTAAATGAAATTATGCAGCATCAACATCAAAATTGCCTTTTTATTCTGATACCAATGAAATTGTAATGTATATACAAAAACCATGAAAGATAATAATAGAAACCTAAATCAGTGGCTAAGAATGTGAATGCTTTTGTTTCTTACTGAATTCAAATATTGAAGCAAAGAAGAGAGTTCCGAAGGAAACCTTTACTTTAATGGTGAATAATAAATTCTAAATCTAAACTCTCTCCTATAATCTCCAGAAAATGGTAAGAGTGAATCTTTACTTTCGATGATCTCCGTGTGAATCTCATGTGTTTTGCTTCCCCCTGTCAAAAAAAAGAATCAACTTTCGTCGAGACTGAGCCCAAGTTAATCCGTTCGCTCTAAGCTCTCTTGTCCTGGGCTTTGTATGCACGCGAATAGATCTCTGTTTTTATCCTCCAAGTGATTTCTGCTTGTAACCGTTTTTGATCCTATCGTAAAGTTTCTCCTTAGTTTTACGCTTCTTGTCCATTTTCAATCGGTATCTTTCTTCACGTTCCCTCTCGTAAACGCCTTTCCAGTGTACTTCTCCGGTTAATGGCCATAGCCATCTTTCCCTTGGATGGTCTTTATCATCTGCTGCTTCTGCTAAGTCTTCGTCCATGCTTTTCAGTAAAGTGAAGTTAAAGTACTTAGCCCACATTAAACCTTTTCGTTGTGGTAATGGATGTTGTTCCTCAAGTGACCCGTCTCTTGGGTTTATGTAAACCATCTTTCTCCCGCTGTGATATGCCCAGACATTAACCAACAGTTCCAGAACCCGGCAGTAACAATGCTTTTTCTACTTATTGTTGAAAAAAAGAGTCATAACAATCAGAAATTTGTGAATATTGGAGAACAAAGTCAAAAAGTAAGAAACTGGGATTTTTACTTCGAGTATCGATGAAGCCAATGAGCAACTTTTGGAGTCGTTAGTATTGTTGTGCAGTGCATCTAGAGACTCCGAGAACATCCTGTGATTAAGATTTAAACTGGGGGGGGTGAGTTTGGGGAAATGGTGGATATTTTGGAGAATATGTGAGAATAATATTTACCTTGAGAACATGACAAACTCGAGGAAAGACGGAGTTGGCATCACCCAATTGTGGAGAGAAGACCAGTGATGACCATCTTCAGGCATGGGAGGAAGCGCATCAATGTGTTCTGGTAACCCATACATATGCCGGAATGCATCTTCAAAAGTGGTTCTGCATCAATTTAAAACACGAGAAACCGATGTGAGCTCAGCTATCTGAATATCAATATACAAAGACATTAAAGAAAAGTGAATTCGCATAACGAGAAATCACCACTATCAGCATAAACTATGGTTAGTTTATGTACGGCATGTGTCATGTAAAGATATGGGTTAGTTCAATATCATGCAACTGTATATTTTCCTCGCCACTATCAGCAAAAATGATGTAACAGTTAAAGCAGAGGAGGACTACCTGCAGTTTCCTTGGTTAAGGATATCGCACATAGACCAGAATGTAAGCGCATTTTTACTTCCATACGAGGCGCCAGCAATGTCTAATCTGGTCCAGAAGTATACAATCTCCCCTTTCGTTTCTTGTTGTATAATGTTTTCCAGGGACTCTTCAGCTTTAGATGATAACGAGACCTGTCTCCACAACAAAAGTGTCATCAAACAGTGTCGAAGTTACACAATGGATGTAATAATTATGTAAAGATGGATATGTGCCTTTTCAATCAAGCCTTCAAGTAATTCAAATAGAGTGATACTTATAAACTGTAACTTTTGTAAATTAGTTATCAACAACACTACTTTTTAAGAACTACCTTCCTACCAGCAGCACGCCATGACTGAAATCCAATCCAAGGTCTCATGTGAATGCTATCAACTTTATTTGCGACAGAAAACATTCCTCCAATTTCACAAAGGATATCTCGATAATAGGTATCATTTAGTAGAGGTAATCGGTCTGCTGCATCTACGTCATCTGAGCTTAGCCTTCGACCTTTGCTGGACTAAAGTGAAGATATGACCAAAAATCAAAACCAGCAATATGATTAAGCACAAGTTTAACCTTAATACTTTACGCAGATTTGATAACTGTCTGTTGGAACATCACAAACCAATAGAGAAGCTTACCAGGCTCAAACCACGGTACAGAGAGCCATGATGCAGAAAGGGCCAAGCCCCAGCTCCATTGTAAATCTCATAAATACATAAAGGCTGGCCAGTTCGTTCTAGCTCTCCTTCATCCCGTTCATTCACTTCAAATTTTAGCTTCTCCGATTTGCGAGCATTCCGGTAAATCTCCTCCCAATCCTCAACATCTCTTTCCATTCTGTCCTCTAGCTACATACCAGACAAAGAAGAGATAATTCAATATAATAGACCAATGCAGCTCAACAAGACTCAAAAAAAAATGACTAGGGAGGACCTAGAAATATGTCTGATGGCAGCAAAATTTGATACCTCCTCAGATTCTACTTTCTCATACTCTTCACCTCCCTCGATCTCTTCAAGAACATCCCAGTCTAACTTGGAAGGAAGCTCATCTGAAACAAATAGGGTATTATTGTCAACAGGGTTTGTTGACTCAATAACACCCATGAACTTCTCTTCGACTTGGAAAATAATTCCCGATTTTCCAATGGAAGCATAAGCGGAGTCTTGGATGAAGCTTTCTGGCTGCTCTATTTTGCTCCTGAAGAGACTCCACTCCCATGCTGCCACTTGAAGTTGAGAAATAGAACCTGGCAAGAAAGTATCAGATGGAAAATGGAGTATGTTCTCCAAAAGCCGAGCATAACCAGTTATGCATTCTGTAGCCATCAAGCTCTTAGTTAAGAGTCTTCCTGAAGAAGCAATTGTTTGAGCAAATTCAGAGAGCCTTCCATCTGATATCAAGGGTGAAAAAGCTTTCAACAATGCATCAGGATCGTTTCTTCGAAAAAATATTCCATGAATTTCATCAGCCATCTGCAGTTAAAGGTCCGCAAATAAGCAAACAACGTATTTGGCATTGTCTGATAATCAGGAAATTATTAACTTCAGTGTACTCACATATTTTTTCATGACAGGAAAGTCAGGTGTTATTATAGGGATGCCAAAGCTCATAGCTCGCACAATTAATGGAGGAAAATTTTGTTCCTCTTGGGACGAAGCATAAACAAGAATATCAGCCATCAGTAGAACTCTATTCACATCATCGTTCAAACCAAAATGCCGAACAGTGCCTTCGGTCAATCCGAGCCTCGACGCAACCTCCTGCATTCATGTATTAACACACAAGTATGTCTTCAGTATACAATCTCAACTAATACTAATCACACCCAGCCAAATCAAATTGTCCGAGGATATTCTTTCTCTGATAAACTATAATGTGTTATTAGTAGCACGGCCTGAATCATATAGTATTCACATGGATACAATCCTTATGATAACAAAATTACTATTAAATGAGCAAGCAATATGAACTTGAATTAAGAGAAATTTAGAAGAAGTTATAATGTATGCACAACTTAAAGTTTTTAGCTAAAAACCAATGAGCTTCTGTGGATAGCATTGATTACGAAAACTATATTTCCTAATCATCTAGGAAGGATAAGATATAAAGCCTACCAAAAAAATTCTTACCTGTACAGCATCACTCTGTCCTTTGGTAGAATTACCATATAGAAAAACAAACTTAAAGGAACCGCTGGTATCTTTTCTCCTCCCATATCGTGTTAAAAGTGGTCCCAACATGTGCATTGCTACGGCATTATCCCAAGAAAACTCATCATAAAAGAAGGAGCTCCCTAGCACCAAGATGATCACATCATCCTCATCAAATTCGTTAATCTCCCTTAGTTTTTGTTTTGTATGGGTTTCACTGTAGCTTTCCGCAGCCCAAACATCAACTACAGATTCCGGAATCACAACAAAGTTCCCATCATCAAGAACGCTATGCAACATCTGAACAAATAATAAGATCTTAGGCGAATACAAAACACACACTTTGGTACACTTGTAGTGGTAATGTAAACTTATTGCGAACAGGAATCTACCGGCAGGGTAAACTGTGGAAAGACAACCACATCTGCTCTCGCAAAAGTACTTCTCCAGTGGGAGATAAGAGAATTTTGGCCCATCCTTTGGTAAACAGGCAGCCGATTTGCAAGAATATCTTCATGAACTATCCATATAAATGGTACTGAACGAAATGGCTCCTGCATAAGGCTGCGTAAAAATAAAATTATATCATCATAGAATCTTAACCACAGAAGTAACTGTCATAAATTCTGAGAAGCCCAACACCTTGTTACTTTTTCACATCTTAGGCGGCAACAGCCAGTATAAGTACGCAATACAAAAGGTCACTCTGATAGCAGGCAACTAAACAAACTTAATTTACCCACCTTGAAATGGCTTCTTTTGCTTCAAGCGAATCAGCAATAACACCTTCAAAACTGCAGAAGATGAATCACTGTAAATTTACCCAGGTGGAGTGGAGAAACAAAAATTATTAAATAAAGCAACCGAGAATCATCTGCCAGGAAATCTAATTTGAAATTATGGCCAGGAAAACAACAAGAAAGTTTTCAAAGAATTATTAGGACACATACATTGTCCAATCAGCATGCCTTGACTGTTCTGAAACCAAAACTTTGACATGGCCAGCTAACTGTTCCCACAATGAGCGTGCTTCACCATTCTCTACGGCAAAAACCTGACAACTTTTAAGGTCACAAGCTTTTCTAAGAGATGCTGGAAATAAGACACATATACGCTTGTATCCACACTTCACTGCATATTTTATGGTGGATTAACAAATTAGAGCATCCATTCTGCTTATACCATAACTGAGAGAGAGAAAAAAATCTTCAACATGAACGCTAGAGCTGCAAGCATAAAATGCCATAAAGTTTCACCTTAAACACATAACCCAGTTTTTGAAGATTCTTCATTACTGTGACCAACATTAGTGTTCGGGGATCTTTCTTCATATTTCCTAATACCTGTCATTCATAATATACAGATGAATGAAAAGAAAGTCCATGAGATTGAGACAAAAAGGATAATATGAGATCGATCAGAGAAAATAAAACAGTATTATACATAACAACGGTAAATTTCCAAAGCTAAGTAGACATGACACTTATTAGACTGAAACGACTGATTGACAATGCAAGTAATTGCAAAGTAACCGTGAATATCCCACTTTCAAGTTCAAGCATAATGTACCAGCAGACTCCTTGACGCCTCTGCAAAGTAATTTAGCTTCAATTCCATACCGGCATACCCCAAAGTGCAGCATTTAACTGAAGCACATGGCACTTTCCTAGGGCGTGTAGGATTGCTAACTACTATTTTTTTCTCCATTGGCTAAGACTCAACACAAAAATTTAGATCTTGATCCCATAAACTCCTACTGACTTACTCAATCTTGATGGTGGTTATCTAATTTAGCTACGATGAGAAAAGAACACAAACCAGGGTCCACATCAAATCTTTTAAAAAGGAGATCTCTTTCTCAGGGAATCTTGGCCAAGAGCTCTTCCAAAACAAAACCTTTCCTAAAGTCTATTGGCAATGACCCAGCACGCACTACTTGGAAGTTCCTCTATTAAACCTAATAAACAATGTTGCGTTTCCACAATCAAATCCTCCGAACCCAAGTGCTAAAGATAGAAACATCTACTATATATATATATATATATATATATATATATCACTAGCTGTAAGAGGAGAAAGGCGCCAACAGGTTCTGTCTCACAGTGAACACTAGTCTACGAGTAACTCAAGTGGATCTAACAATCCTAGCACTTAAAAAAAAGGTCTCTTTCATGCATATATTGCAAAAGGCAAAAAAAAAAAAAGTATAAAAGAACTCACGAGAGCTAGCTTTGGCGGACGAACACCGATCCTAACCGCGGAACGCAAGGGATCAAGCCCTTCTCCTTCAATCAACGTCCTCGCAATTCCTCCAGGCACATACTTCAACGTACTCCCCAATCCAATTCGGCTTCTCACCTGCCCTCCCATCAGATTCCCTTGCCAAGTAATCGAATTCTGAAGCAACAGCGAAGACATAACGAACGCACAAACCGTGAACGCGACCAGAAAGTAGAGGAAACAGGTACCACGAGGCTTAAGCAACGAAATCAAGCCCTTGCGATTCAACGATCGGCCAATGTGATGAGGTCTGCTACGCAACGAAGGCCGATCCAAACCTGGGTGAGATCGATCTCGTCTATCGCTCGAATTCCGCTTGAGACGGAGTCGATCTCGAACGGAATGAAAAGATAACTCTCCGTTTCCGGCGAGGTTGTGATTACCGTCTCTTCCGGCGGCGCCATTGTCATCGATCTCGAGCGAGGGAGAGTTTCTCCCCATGGAGAGCTTCACTGGTTTATTTTCAATACGAAGAAGAAGAAGAAGAAGCTTCTCTGTGTTTAGGTGCCACAAAACTTCACCATGAGAAAGAGAGATTCAGATTGAGAATTGAATTTTTTTTTGCGTACTTTGAGTTTAGCGAATCTGTTAAGCGGAGACACTGGTGGAGAGAGATTGGGATTGAACCATTTTTTTTTTTTTTAGTTTTAATAATATTTATTTTAGTTAGGACGGTGACAACAATTGTTTCTTCAAAAGATGAGATTTCACGCGTTTTATATTACACACAACAAGTCCAACTTTGCTTATCTTGAGCAGTATTTGTCACTATTAGTGATAATGAAATCACTCTCTTTTTCGTAAATCTCTCTATCCAATTATGACACTTTCTTTTATTTTTAGGTATATATATGCAATCTAGTCCTTAAGTTTCACAAATTTCAAAATCAAATATTTGTCTTATCCTTGTTTTTTCAACTTATTAATTAGAGAGAAAAATATCACTCTTCTAAAGACTCTTTACTACTTTTACCCATATCAAACTGGTTATAATCGACGTTGGTGTTGTTTCGTTTGTACCAAAACTATAAGTTAGATAATATTTTGTTCAAACCTTTATCGCTGCAAACATGATTTTTTTCTAGAGCACCTTCTGACATAAGATATGATTTTTGTAAGGGTGAATCCGAAAAGAAAATCTTGTTGAAATGTTGGGTCGACATCATATCACACTACATAGGTACGAATAAACAAAAACATTAAATATATATGAACGCTATGTAAGTAAAGTTCGAATAGTTTGGATTAACGGTAATTCCAAAATGCACGTATCTAATGGTTATACGAGTTTTTTTTTGGCACAACATTATAAACTTTTATAGAGCTTTTAATTGGTAATTTGTTCATAATCATGATCTGACATATGATTAAACGAGTATTGAATTACGTGAACCACTGAATCTTCTAACGCGTCCATTGATTGCAAAACAATCAAAATTAAGTGAAAAATAGTTCTAAATTATTACTTATTAGATGCTTAAGAAATGAGCAATAAGAATATACAATGTTTATATAACCAATGTATAGATTGTACAGTGCAAATAAAAGCGCTCTGCATTCTGCAAATGTATTAAATGCAGCGGGACTGTTTTTATTTTTGTCTTCAATGCGGCATATATGGTTACATCCGACTTTCTTCAAACTTAGAATGTGAGAAGAAATAATACCATAATCCCATTAAACAACGACATTTTGAAAAGTATATATATTAAGAAAACCAAAACATGCGCAGATAGAGACAATTTAAATCGATTAGACGTAGATACTGATCTGATGTCTTCTCATCAATGAATAAATGGAAGTTGTGTAACAACACGTCCTCATCCACACCCTTCGTTCTCCATATACTGTACCTTTGTCAGTCGTCTATGTTTGAGGGTCCATTATTGTAGAGATCTTTACATAATCACATGATTTGTACTACTTTTCTTTTCCTTTTGTTAGATATTATCTTCATCCGTGCAATAATTGAGAAATGCCAGTACTTTTTATATATTTACATCCATATGTATATTGACATGTTATTCACGAGAGTATATTTCGGATAGTAATTTTTTATTCTCGCAAGGTGGGTGGATTTTTACATGTAGTCCATTTGATAGTTTTTCAATTTTTACCATTGAGATTATACGTTATTGTTCATTATCTTATTTGTTTGTGTCTTGTTTCACATTTTTCAAAGTTTATGTACATAAAGTTTTAGACTTTTAGTTCCCTTAAGTATATGAATATATTTAGAACATCTGGTTTAAAACTCAAACTTTCATTCAAGTGTTAGTAGTATCGATTTGTTAGAAAAATGAGGTTTATAATCTCTCTTGGATTGGAGTTCGGACCATGTTGGGGAATGGTAATTTATACTTTTGTCAGATCGACACAAATATTAAAATTAGTTCTACGTCCAGTAAAAGAAATATTAATGTGACAACAATTTAAAACGTTTTATTTATGAAAAAGAAAGAGAGAAAAAAGTTAATTCCCAATATTTTTAGTAATTAAACTTATGATACATCCATTCAAAAATACATAATAGTCTAAAATTTCAGAATGTCCAAGGTTCAAAAAAACAAACAGATCCATCGTAATACAAGTGTCTGATTTTACAATAAGCCAAAAAAAAATGCAAGTAGGAAATGTACAAAACACTTACCCGAATAGGCCATTTCCTACCACTAGGTTAGTACAGACTGAACCAACTGTCCCAATGTGAGTCAGATTTTTTGCATTGTCATTGATCAATGAGAAAGCGACACCTGACAGATTACGTTGTCTTTTTAACTAACACCCAAACAAAGATTAATACAAAAATCCATATGTCTTACTCTTATCTTATTCACTTCTCAAGATTCTCTTCTTCTTCTTCCTCCTCCAGCATCAGCTCTTGGAGCTCTGCTCCCTCCGTCTATGGCTGCAAACCTACCTCTATCTCCGATTAGCCATCAGTTGTGTCGGAGCTCCAGGTTTGGGAACAAAGCTTTGACGACGCACCGGTTCTGTTCGCCGAGCTTCTTGATTTCTTCTCCTTGTTTAATCGGCTTGACCGGAATGGGCTCGGCTAGTCAGATAAGTGCTCGTCGTTCTCTGATCTCTTCCGCTGTTGCGACGAATTCGCCGTTGCATGACGTCGGAGCCACCGTGGCAGTGCTCGGTGGAGCCTACGTGCTCGTCTTAAGCTTCGAGAGTCTCACCAAGCGAAACGTCATTCCACAGGTCTCTTAATAATCATTTTAGTTATCCACACAATTTCTCCGATTACAATGTAGAGTTATTCGAATTCTCTTGTTCTCCACCACTGTATATTACTGCTGCTGGTACTAGTTGAATTAAGTTTCCCAAGTTGTGTTTGCAGTAGTACTAATAAGAAACAAGGATGAGCCTAAGAAATTTTGCTGTAATTAGTCTTTTAGTTTTGAATTTGTATAAAGAATTGGTAACACCTTACTGCAGCGCGGTAGTAAGTGGTACACCCCCCTTATTATGACCAATCAGTAAAGGGGTAGCCAAAGCGGACAAGAGCAAAGTTGTACAAAATTCTTACCACTTCTGTAATCGCTTAACGCTAAAAACATATACCGTTTTATGTCACAAGTTAGATCCATATAGTCGAAATTGATAATTTGATGTACCTTTGTGTTAAGAAAGTAAGAATAAGAAGAAACAATAACTTTGATTTTTCTTAAATTGCTTTTGGTGAACAGAATTTGAGCAGAAAGCTTGTGCATATACTCTCAGGTCTGCTTTTCGTACTCGCGTGGCCAATCTTCAGGTATTGCTGTCTCCCAATGTCACTAAATCTCTATACCTTTTAAACATGCAGCATTTTGATTTCTTTTTCTTCATCCTTAAGTTTAGCGGATCGAGCGAGGCTCGATACTTTGCTGCTTTTGTTCCGTTAGTGAATGGCTTAAGGCTTGTTATAAACGGACTATCTGTTTCCCCCAATTCTACGCTAATCAAATCCGTCACAAGAGAAGGGAGACCAGAGTATGTTGTGTAGCTTTTTATATATATATTCTCCCAACTCTATATGATTTTACAACAATCTGATGACTCATTGCTTGCTTTCCAACCAACACAGAGAGTTGCTTAAAGGTCCTTTGTTCTACGTTCTAGCTCTTCTTATCTCTGCAGTTTTCTTCTGGAGAGAGTCTCCTATCGGTATGATCTCGTTAGCAATGATGTGCGGTGGCGATGGTAAATTTTCTTACCTGTTAATCCCATTTTTTTGGGCTACAGATTGAAATCTATAGCCGCTGGAAAGAAAGTGTATAAGTGCTACATCAATACGTCTTTATTTGTAGGAATAGCTGATATCATGGGACGTAAGTTTGGGTCAGCGAAGATACCTTACAACCCAAGAAAAAGCTGGGCAGGAAGCATCTCCATGTTCATCTTCGGCTTCTTCATCTCCATCGGGTAAAATATACCAAACCCACAATTAATCATCAAAACGTATCCTTCTTAATTGATGTTGAACAACTCGTATAGAACTGGAGATGATTTTGCAACTACTTTGGTAATTTGCAGATTACTTTACTATTACTCAAGCCTTGGGTACCTTCACATGAACTGGAGAACGACCTTCCAGAGAGTCGCAATGATCTCAATGGTCGCCACGGTGGTCGAGTCGCTACCCATCACCGATCAATTAGACGACAACGTTTCGGTTCCTCTGGCTACTATTTTAGCTGCTTATTTAAGTTTCGGATATTAGATTAATCATCCCTCATAAATCGAATATAAATATGTATGTATGTATGTATGTATATATATATATATATTTATGAATCCGACCTACGAATGTTGTCACGATTATGCTACAAGTTGTATAGATTTGACCTCTGCCATTTACATTACGATTCTAAGATTGATAAGTAATCTGGTTTTGGGTTAGTAGTGTTCGAGACATAGAAAACAAAATGGACCACCAAAAGAACTATAGGATCTTCAGTATGATGTTTTGAAAACATGGTTTTAGAAACTGCAGGGGTGATGTGAATTTTCTATAAAATATAGGGATATATAGAGATTTTTTAGGAAACTACATAGTGCTATCAATGTAATGTTATCCCAAATCAAGAAAAAGATACCTAACAACAACTATTATGACTTTGTGACTAATGCATGAGAGGTTAGCATTAATGCATTGTTGACAATTTACGATATTTTTTGGATGTTTTCAACCAAAAACAATTAAGGAAAATTTCTTTAAACCAATAAATACAATACAAATATTAGGAAACTCCGTCAAAATCTTCTCTATATTGTGCATGAAATCTAAATTGAACAACTGAGGTATTGATGTCCAAATAAATAAATAAAATCATTTTATGAGAAAGAAAAATCTGTCTTTGAACTATTTTGTTGTTACCTAATTAATAATTGATTATAATTCGTGATGGAATCCATGATTCAAGTTTCTTCCGAAAATAGATCAATATGTGTAGATCTGATTTCAATTATTAAGACACGAGACAGAAAAAGCAAAGATATTTTACCAAAATATGAATTCGATATTTTCAAATTTCAAAAATTTCATGTTTCCATGTTGGAACATAATATACCCCATTAAGGGAATTCCGCTTAATATAGTATCTGAGTCATTCACAGATACAAAAAAATCTGATTGACATATCGGTAAATATGATTTTATCATCAAGAGAGAAAAAGAAATCTGTAACAAAACCATTTAATTGTTACTTGAAATTTAAAAAAGTGATAATGTATATATGCAATATAATTTAGACCTATAAACGATTTCATTGGTGAACAAAATATAACATTTAACTTCGACTTGGTACTTCTTCCTTTACCAAAAAAATAAAAATGATATAGATAATCAAAATTAGAAATTTCAAAATATAATAAAGGAAAAACAAATTTGACAGTGTACCTAATACATATACTATACACCAACAATGTTAACATGTGACTATAATTTTATTGTGAATATGAAAACTTTCTTAAAAAAATAAATAAAACAATACAATATAATTAGACAATCACCATCTACCATTCTACTTTTAGATCGGATACGAAAACAGATCACGACCTATATCTATGCACAACCTTAATTTTGAAGACTTAAAAAAGCGTACGTCCTCTAAAATTAAATGCATATCTCATAGTATCCAATGTATGTTATTTGTAATTATTATTATTTTAGTTCGCATGTATCCACGTAATTCATAATTGGAGAATTAAACCGGACAAATAATCCGAAGCGGCCGGTTCTGGTTTCCACGCGTGTAGCGGCAGGTTTACACGTGTCGCTCAAAAAGCAAATCAAAGGGGGTAATTTGGTAAATTCGACAAACATGCCAAGTAACGTTTCCGCTTCTGCACTAACACTCGTCACCTTTATAATTCCCTCTGCAACGCAGCGAGAGAGAGAGAGAGAGAGAGAGAGAGAGAGATGAGATCTCTTTCTTTGAAACCTTAAATGGAAACAAATCGATACAAATTAAGCCAAAATATATTTGTAATTAAGGAATTTAATTAGTAAAATTTTGAATTCATTATTAACAAAAAAAACTCAAAAAAAGAATAAAATCTCTACGGCGATATTTACACGGTTTCGCCGCCGAGAGGAGAGGAGGAAGAAAAAATCGTGTTCCGATGATGGAAGAGAAGACGACGGAGAACGACGGAAAAAGCAGCTCGCAGAAGAACGTCGCTGCTTCTTCTGCTCACAACAATCATCACCACCACCGTTACAAATATCTCTCGAATTACGGTGGCTCCGGGAGGCGTTTTCTGTTCTTTGCTTCCTGTTTTGTATTCTACGCTTTGGTGGCTGTGACGTACGCGTGGTTCGTGTTACCGCCGCATATCGGCCATACGGATCATGTAACGTCGTCTTCGTTAGGTTGCAGAGAGGACAATGAAGGTTCATGGTCCATTGGTGTTTTCTATGGAGATTCTCCCTTCTCTCTCAAACCAATCGAAACTGTGAGTTTCTGAATTTTTTATTCTGTTTAATTTTTGATTAGAGGATTTGTGCAATTTGGGTCTTTTGTTTTTTTCCTTAGGTCACAGGTAATTGTTTCATCATCTAGGGTTGATGAATTTTTCGATCATAATTTGGGGATTTACGACATTGTTTCTGATGAGTTTGGGTGATATATGGAAACAGGTCAATGTATGGAGGAACGAGAGTGGAGCATGGCCTGTGGCTAATCCAGTTTTAACATGTGCCTCCTTTACCAATTCTGGTCGTCCAAGCAACTTTGTAGCTGATCCTTTTCTTTATGGACAGGTATATATATATATATATACAAATCCGGTCCTCTTTAGATTCCTTCATCTAAACCCTTGTTTCTTCAATTGCAGTATCTGTGGCTTCGTAATCTTTCTTTTGCTCATGTTTCTCTTTTGAAATCTCTAACTCTGATTTTGGGTGATTGTGGTCAAACAGGGTGATACTCTTTACCTCTTCTTCGAAACTAAAAACCCCATTACAATGCAAGGGGATATAGGAGTTGCAAAAAGTATTGACAAAGGAGCTACTTGGAAACCTCTTGGTATAGCTTTGGATGAGGCTTGGCACTTGTCTTTTCCATTTGTCTTCAATTACAACGGAGAAGTAAGAATGATATCAACTACTTACTAAACATAGTCTTAGATCATGCGTTTCTCTAACTTTTTGCTTACTTTTTTTGTTCAAAAGATATACATGATGCCGGAGAGCAACGAGATTGGACAGCTTAATCTCTACCGTGCTGTTAATTTTCCCTTATGTTGGAAGCTGGAGAAAGTTATCTTGAAAAAGCCGCTTGTTGATTCGATCATAATCCATCACGAAGGAATCTATTGGCTATTTGGATCAGATCATAGTAGCTTTGGGGCGAAGAAGAATGGACAACTGGAAATTTGGTACAGCAACTCTCCTCTTGGTCAATGGAAACCACACAAGAAGAATCCTATCTACAACGGTAAGAGAAGTGTTGGGGCAAGAAACGGAGGCAGAGCGTTTTTACATGATGGGAATCTTTATCGTGTTGGTCAAGATTGTGGTGAAAATTACGGGAAAAGGATACGCATTTTTAAGATAGAGGTTATTTCCAAGGAAGATTACAGAGACGTTGAAGTTCCTTTCTCTTTGGAAGCGTCGTATAAAGGTAAAAATTCTTGGAACGGAGTTCGGCAGCACCATTTTGATGTGAAACAGCTAAGTTCTGGTGAATTCATTGGTCTTGTTGATGGTGACCGTGTAACTTCAGGCGATCTGTTTCATCGGGTTACTCTTGGATATGCCTCTCTTGCAGCTGCTATTTCCGTGGTTGTGTTACTTGGGTTTTTGCTTGGGGTTGTGAACTGCATTGTTCCATCAACCTGGTGTATGAACTACTATGCGGGGAAAAGAACCGATGCACTCCTGAATCTGGAAACCGCGGGTTTGTTCTCAGAAAAGTTAAGACTGATTTGTTCTCGCTTGAACCGAGTACCGCCTTTTCTCAGAGGATTCGTGAAGCCTAATTCCTCCATGGGAAAGTTTACGCTCGGTGTTATAGTCCTTGTAGGACTTTTGCTCACATGTGTAGGCATCAGATACATCTACGGCGGAAGCGGAGCCGTTGAGCCTTACCCATCCAAAGGTCACTTGTCTCAGTTCACGTTAGCAACTATGACTTACGATGCTCGTCTCTGGAATTTGAAAATGTACGTTAAACGTTACTCTCGTTGTCCTTCCGTCAAAGAGATAGTTGTCATATGGAACAAAGGAACGCCTCCTGAACTGACCGAGCTAGACTCCGCCGTGCCAGTCAGAATCCGAGTCCAGAAGCAGAATTCTCTCAACAACAGGTTCGAGATAGATCCGCTGATTAAAACCCGAGCCGTTCTTGAGCTTGACGACGATATAATGATGCCTTGTGATGACATCGAAAAAGGGTTTAGAGTTTGGCGGGAGCATCCGGAGAGACTGGTCGGATTCTACCCGCGTTTTGTTGATCAAACCATGACTTATAGCGCAGAGAAGTTCGCGAGAAGTCATAAAGGATACAATATGATTCTCACCGGAGCAGCGTTTATGGACGTTCGCTTTGCCTTTGATATGTATCAATCGGATAAAGCGAAACTCGGTCGGGAATTTGTGGACGAGCAGTTTAATTGTGAAGACGTTTTGCTGAATTTCCTGTACGCGAATGCGAGCGGATCAGGAAAAGCTGTGGAGTATGTGAGACCGTCTTTGGTAACAGTTGACACTTCGAAATTTTCCGGTGTAGCTATTAGTGGAAACACGAACCAACACTACAGAAAGAGAAGTAAGTGTCTCCGGCGATTCTCTGATTTGTATGGAAGTTTGGCTGATCGAAGATGGGAATTTGGTGGGAGAAAAGACGGGTGGGATTTGTAGAACAGTAGTGTTACTTGTAGGGCAAGTAAGTAGTTCTTCAAAATAATGTGAGTTTCAAAAATATAAGCTATAGCCCTTTCTTAGTATATTTTTTAACTATGGTTGTTGTGTTGATTGTAGGTTCAAAATGTAACTTTAGCCTCTTTTTACTTTATTCTCTGTCATATCTTGTTAGATATTAAGAAACTGGTGTGGTGAATGACGACGTTTCTGATTCTGAATCACAAATTTAAGGGTCTAGTTTGACACATTTACGATAGAGTGGTATGCTAATCACAAATTTCAGGGTCTAGTTTGACATCTTTCTCAAAGTTTGGGGCTAACTTTGGAAAAGAACAAAAATTTGCTTGGGAAACAGTTGAATTAGGTAGAATTCAACAATCCAAAATTTATTAAAATTCAAGAACACTGTATGATTCCAATATGTTAATTATTAGGTTTTCTCAAGTTTCACCAATCAAATTAGTTTTCGCAAATCCAAATAGATTTAACGGCAAAAAATTTAAGCCGAAAAAATTATAAATCTAATATAAAACTCACGAAAAGTAAAACATCAAAAGATGTGAATGTTCGGAAATATTTAATTTGTGTCAAGGATTTCCCATTAGATCCGTTGTTTAGTCTAATGGGTAAAGTCAATTACATGGGAACAAGTGGGAAAGGTCAATTTGCGAAATTGGTTAATCATATTACAATTGCTTCGATTATGTTAGGACTAGTGGAAGGGTTAATCTATGCGCATAAAGCTGGACTTGATGTTAAGAATTTTTTAGAAGCGATTTCGACTGGAGCTGCTGGTTCAAAGTTTAAAGATTTGTATGGAGATAGGATTCTGAAGAGGCATTTTGATCCTGGGTTTTATGTGAATCATTTTGTGAAAGATTTAGGGATTTGTATGAATGAATGCCAGAGGATGGGATTGAATAGTGTGTCCGAATATATATATTTATCGATTTGTAAAATTAGCAAAAACGATTATAGTGCAATTGGTTATGTATCCTATCCTATGTCATATAGGTCATGGTTTCAAATATACTTTTCAACATTATTTTGTTGTTCTTAAAAAAAAAAAAGGTCAAAACGACGTAGTTTTGATAACCTATATACAGACAGATTTATACGGTTTGCAAAATCTATACACGTCCAAGGGTTATATTGCGGGTGACTTTTGATATTGCGGTATTGATCTCCATTTATTTGACTGGGAAGATTAAGTTGCAAAAAAATTTTACTTGAAGGGTTTTTTTGCACAAATCCCATCTAAATAAAATTAGGAAAATTGTAACCAAAAAGAAGGGAAAGCTAAAGCCGACTAAAAAAAAAAAGGAAACAAACGAATGCCTCTCTGTATATATGCATACACACACATCTGAGCAACAAATATACACACACAAGTCATAACTTAAGCAACAAATCTCTCATACTTCTCTAACAATGTCTACGACCAAAGCATTGTCGCTTCTCGTGCTTCTACTCTTCGTGTCCTTTGTTCACGCATCGGATCAATGTCCGATCAACTCTATCTACCAATTCGGTGACTCCATCGCTGACACCGGAAACCTAATCCGCGACGGTCCTGTCGGAGCCAGATCTCACGCCGCTAGTTACCCATACGGTCAAACATACTTCCACCGAGCCACCGGTCGTCTCTCCTACGGTCAGCTAATGATCGATTACTTGGCACGTAGGCTTGGTCTCCCACTACTAAACCCTTACCTCAAGGGGAACACAAAGTCGTTGTCTTTCAAGAACGGTGTTAACTTCGCCGTTTCCGGAAGCACGGCACTAAACAGCTCCTTCTTCACCGCAAGAAACCTCCACGTTCCGGCAACAAACACTCCTCTCTCCACTCAGCTCGCTTGGTTCAAGTCTCATCTGCGTACCACGTGTCACGGCTCGTCTTTGGATTGCTTGAAGCAGTCGCTCTTCATGGTGGGTGAGATAGGAGGCAACGACTACAACTACGGTTTCTTCCAAGGCAAACCCATGGAAGAAATCAGAACCTACATCCCTCATGTTGTTGGAGCCATCGCAGCCGCAGCTAGAGACGTGATCCGAGCTGGTGCAGTTAACGTGGTTGTCCCGGGAAATTTTCCCGTGGGATGTTTTCCAATTTACTTGACGTCTTTTCCCTTGAAAGATCCAAAAGCTTACGACGACAAAGGTTGCTTGAAGCATCTCAACGAATTCGCCATGGATCACAATAACCAACTCCAAGAAGCTATAGCTTCTTTGAGAAAAGAGTTTCTCCATGTTGCTATAATGTACGGAGATTACTACAACGCGTTTCAATCCGTTCTACGCAGTGCCGGATTCGACAAGCGAGTAGCTTTGAAATCGTGTTGCAGAATTGGTGGAGCTTACAACTACGACGGAAAGAGGCCTTGCGGAGCAGCGGGAGTACCGGTGTGTCCGAATCCAGACAAGCTCATAAGTTGGGACGGAGTGCACTTGACTCAGAAGGCTTATAGATTCATGTCTAAGTTCTTGAACAATCAGATTTTTTCACAGATCAAGTGTAGTAGTAGGGCTTCTTAATTAGGAGCGTGTTTTTTTTAGTGTCTCCTCAGTTTTATTAATTGTAAATTACTCACAATTATTTAATACCAGACCAGTGGTATTTATTTACATCTTATTTGCTTTGAGGTGACTTCTTATTTATTTAAGAAGATATACAAGTAAACGTTGTCATGTATCCTCAACGTCTACTCAAACACAGTCGTATTTCAAATTCATATGCATACCTAATTGCATTACTAGAGCAAAATAAAACAATATATATATATATATATATATATATATCTTTTTTCTTCTTCTTTTGTATTAGCAAATTATTTGCCTTTTGTTCTTGAGTTGAGAAGAGTCTAGTTTCGGCTTTTGCATACTTCTCAAGTTTGGAGGTTTAAAACTTTGGAAGGAACGACTTGTATTGGGCTGAATTGTTTTAGGGCCGTTTGTGTTTGTACAATACAACACAGTTCTACTTTGAAACACCAAGAGTAAAGTTGAAGAAAAAAAAAAAAAAAAAAAACACCAAGAGTAAAGTATTCTTATCAATAAGTTGGAAATAGTACAACATAGTTCAACATATTTTCAAGAACTCAGAATAATTTACAATTATGTTCTTATCAATAAGTTGGAAATAGTACTATCACAATTCACAAATATAAATAGTCATCCCGAATTATTGTATTTGGAATAAATATAAATTATAAATGAATGGATGATGTAAGCCCGAGTTGATATTACAAATACTATTTCACAAATGAAACCTATGAGCCTAGTAATGAGTGAGAGCATTGGTTAATGAATCGAACGAATCATTGCAAAGATCCAAAATTGGCAAAAAAAAAAAAAAAAAAAAAACTCTACCAAAATCCTATTCTTTTATTATATTCAAATTAAAATAATATTTCAAGTAAAAGATTGAGAACAGAAGAAGGAGAAGAAGAAAGAAGTGTCACATCTCTCTGTCTCTGTCTCTGCTCTCTTCCATCAAATTTGCCACATTTCTCTGCTCTCCCTTCCCAATATTCTTCCTTTCCCTTCAATCGAGATTTTATCGCTTTTATTCGAGAATTTCGAAATCGGAACCCACCACCACCACCACCACCTCCCTCATAAAAAAAAAAGCTTCCTTCAAACCAACCCTCCATCGCCAACAGATCTAACGGTTCTTTGAAAGTTCTGTTCTTTGTTCTCTCTCGCTGGGTTTGTTTGATTGTGGGATTATTGATTAATCTAATCTAATGGGTAGTATCGAGATGTAGAAGAAAAGGGAAATGTTGGCAATGGAGAAAGAATTTGATTCAAAGCTTGTTCTTCAAGGGAACTCATCATCATCCAACGGTGCCAATGTTTCCAGAAGCAAAAGCTTCTCCTTTAAAGCTCCCCAAGAAAATTTCACCAGCCACGATTTCGAATTTGGCAAGATCTATGGCGTTGGTTCTTACTCAAAGGTTTCGTTTTTCATTACTATCTCTTCGTTTTTCATTCCCCCCTATTAGGCAATGTGGCTTTGATTCATGAACCCATCTCGATTCTCTCGTTCGCATATCTTGATGTGTTGTGAAATTGGAAAGGATCGTTTTTGACCTTTGAATGGATGATTCAAATCAGGTTGTTAGGGCAAAGAAGAAGGAAACTGGAACTGTGTATGCCTTAAAGATTATGGACAAAAAGTTTATCACCAAGGAGAATAAAACAGCTTATGTGAAACTGGAAAGGATTGTTCTTGATCAACTTGAACATCCTGGGATCATCAAACTTTACTTCACATTTCAAGACACGTCCTCACTATGTAGGGTATTTCTAATTCAAATCAAAGTACTAATTAATCACGTTTTTCTTAGTGGCTTTGTCTGTTTTTGATGATTGATTTTTTTGTGTGTGTTTTCGGACTGCTTTTGGTAGATATGGCACTTGAATCTTGTGAGGGTGGCGAGCTTTTCGACCAAATAACCAGGGTAAGATGATCGCAGAATCTTGGGAGATTGATTCTTGGTATTCAATGTTGTGGGAATTTGACATACCATCATGGTTCCTTTTGTGTTTTTTTATGCAGAAAGGTCGGCTATCAGAGGATGAAGCTCGGTTCTACACTGCAGAAGTTGTGGATGCTCTTGAGTATATACATAGTATGGGACTGATACATCGAGATATTAAGGTAGCTTCTCTTTCGGATATCTTCTCTTCTATGGCCCCAACAATGGGCCGTGCTAAGTGTTTTTCTTGAAATGGTAGCCGGAGAATCTGTTGCTGACTTCAGATGGGCACATTAAGATTGCGGATTTTGGTAGTGTAAAGCCGATGCAAGATAGCCGGATCACAGTACTTCCTAATGCAGCTTCTGGTAATATGACCGTCCATAATCCTTTCTGGTATTTCTGAGCTTAAGGTCTTATCAATAATTATTGTCAGATTCTGGTTTAAGCCTGTCTCTGTAAAACTGGTGACGTATACAGACGATAAATCGTGCACTTTTGTCGGGACTGCTGCATATGTTCCTCCAGAAGTTCTCAACTCCTCTCCCGCAACTTTCGGGTAAGAGTTTTTGGTTTCATAATTTACGCTTTGGTTTTGTGGATTACAATGCCTCTTACTTTGAACAATTTCTTTGGTACTCTGTGGAACACCAGGAATGATCTCTGGGCTCTTGGCTGCACTCTCTACCAAATGCTTTCAGGGACTTCTCCATTCAAAGACTCAAGTGAATGGCTGATTTTCCAAAGAATTATAGCCAGAGATATAAAGTTCCCAAATTATTTTTCAGAAGCAGCAAAAGACCTCATCGACCGGTTGCTGGTAAGATACATCAAAATCCGTCGTCACCAATCAAATGATATGGCAGTAACTCTTTAATTGTGAGATTCTCTCAGGATACCGATCCAAGCAGAAGACCAGGTGCTGGTTCAGAAGGTTATGCCGCTCTTAAGAAACATCCTTTCTTTATGGGAGTTGACTGGAAGAATCTAAGGTCCCAGACTCCTCCAAAACTAGCTCCAGATCCTGCGGTATGCCTCCTCATGTACTTTAGAATTATGATGCCCTTTATGTTTTGCTCGTTTATTGAGTCAAATTTTTTATATCTGATGCAGTCTCAGACAGCATCTCCCGAGAGGGATGATGCACATGGTTCTCCATGGAACCTGACACATATTGGAGATTCTTCAACCACACAGAACGAGGGGCACAATGCTCCTTCTACATCTTCTGAATCATCGGGTTCCATAACACGACTTGCTTCAATAGACTCTTTCGATTCAAGATGGTGGGGGCATTTAAGCTTCATTTTTTTTCCTTTGTTTTCCAGGCAACAACCCGGTTTAAAGCTCCTAAAACTATACTCCAGTTACACAATCCGCTAAATATTTTCTTGTGAACATTTGATTAACAGGCAACAGTTTTTGGAGCCAGGAGAATCGGTTCTGATGATATCAGCCGTAAAGAAGCTTCAGAAAATAACGAGCAAGAAGGTGCAGCTAATACTTACCAACAAACCCAAGCTGATCTATGTCGACCCGTCAAAACTAGTTGTTAAAGGAAACATTATCTGGTCTGATAACTCGAATGACCTCAACGTTCTAGTCACTAGCCCTTCACATTTCAAGATTTGCACGGTACTCATCATTTCCCTATTCTTCTTTCCACCAAAGATGATGAAACTTAAATTGTGACCTCTTCTTGCATTTGTGCAGCCAAAGAAGGTTTTATCATTTGAAGACGTAAAACAGAGAGCTTCAGTGTGGAAAAAGGCAATCGAGACTCTTCAGAATCGCTGAGACAAACTTCACTGAAGAATGGTTCTGTTAATTCTACGTTTATGTTTTGTTTTCTTTCTTTTTAAAGATTTAAAACTGACCAAACTCCATTCTTCATATGTTTTTTCCATTACACCCACCCTTGAAAAGACCACTTCGACATTTCCATAACTTGACACACACAAAAAGAGAGCTTTAAACTGAAAACCGCTTTTTGAATTCATTATATAAGTCAAACTAATGCATTGCAAGGTTGAAGTTACATGAGATACTGAATTCAAGAATGAGTACTCCTTTCAGAAAACCATGGTTACAGTGTTGGAACTTGCAGATTACTGACAAAAAAGTATGTGAAAAGATAATGAGAAAGCAATAGACTTGTTGGATTTTGCTAGGCATTGCTCTCTTTGACAGCAAGAGGTTCATACCATTGAGGGCCAAAGCCAGCAGCTTTTCTTGCTTCAACATTGAAAGGCGGTTTCAAAGGTCCTCTGAAATGCTCCCTTACTACCGAATGAAACTTGATAATCTCTTCATTGCTATCATCCGCTTCTTTGTTGCTGATGGTGAATTATGGGTGATTGGACCGTTCACATATATACTTGAACCATAATTGGTTCTACTCCAGCTGCACAGTGAGTGATTTCTTCAGGGTACACAACTTTCTCCAGTAAATCTGCTGTCTCGTGATCGCTTCCTTTCCTAAACCGGGATATCGTGGTGGGCAGTACATCAAGCCCTCTAGCCTGCAAATATAGTATATCAGTGACTGAGAGACCCAAAAGAGAGAATCAAAACGGACTAAGTTACAAGAAGTTGAAATGGTTTCTCACCTCGTGAATGCAATGCTCTATAGCCAAACGAGCCAAAAGATCCTGAGCTGTGGTGGTAGCAGAGTCCCAAAGACCATCATGGGCAGGCAATGCACCATAAGTAGAACCAATTTATTCAAGCCGAGCTGCAAGCAAAGTGAAGTGACGGCCTTCATCCTGACTCCTGAGCAACACGAACAAAATCAGTTGCCAAGTTGTAGAATTTAAAGTTCCTACACTCTTAAATCTCTAAACTCGTTTCTGCTTTATAGCACTAACGATTCTGATATTTATAAAAGAATTAAGATGGTAGGAACACGATTTTTCAACGATTTATAGAACTAACAAATATGAGCTAAAAATCATGGTCCTACAGTCTTAATTCTTTTATAAATATCAGTATCGTTAGTGCTATAAAGCAGAAACGAGTTTAGAGATTTAAGAGTGTAGGAACCTTATTTCTACAACATGGCAACTAATAATTGAAAGATAAATTGAAGAACAAAATTACAAATACAATACCAAATTGGTTAGATCAAAAAGAATTGCAGAGGCGAGACGTCGGAACTCTTTCCTTAAATCTCTAAACGCCCTGTAGTGTGACGGTTTCGTATCGGTAAGATTCCTAGGATACAACTGCAGTTTTCTTTATGTCTTCCAACACCGAATAACAGAATCTAACGAACACTATTCTGTGAGTACTCTCACACTCGAACTAGAGAAGAGAAGAAGATAGAGATTGTGATGTGTTGGTCAATCCTTAGAATGAGAGACCATAACCATGACTTTATAGCACAAGAGCTCAACGTCCATGGCACTGAAGAGGATAATATCACCTTAATAACACAATTAAGAGAACTGATTCTCAGCCTTTAATTGTCATCAATACAAAACTCAATATTAAGGAAAATATTAGTTGATTTAATCAATAATTTAAATCAAAATTGAATTTAGGAAAAAAAAATAATCTTATAGCTTATAAACCCATTTCCCAAATTTCAAATCCCAAATCCAACCCATTTGGATTTCTCCTCTAACTTCCAAAGTAGACAACTTAACTCTAAGTCAAACTTTCAAGCTATCCAAGCTACATACTTTGGATCTTCATTTCACATTTAAACGAACTCCGTTTTTGACATTCTAATACGCTATCATGTAGTGCTCGCAGCAACGATCTCATCGTGTCCAAGAACCGGTCATTCCGATGAATGTTTTCAAGAGAAAATCCACCGGAAATGTGGTCACAACCACTTCCTCAAAAACAAGTTCCAACATAAATTATATTAGAAGTTAATGTTTTTTAATTGACAATGAAAAACTAAGCAATTATGACATTAATTATAATATGATTTTTTGGTTTTAGTTTAAAGTTTCATAGCTTAGAACATAATTTATTAATGATTATAATTTCGTTTTAGTATAGTTTTGAAATTGAAAAAATAACTAACATAAGCATCAATGCATAAAATATATAAAAATTCTTCATATTCAATATTAAATGTGTTTGGCAATTGAATTTACAATAATTCGGATATAGAATATTAGGAAATAAAAATGTTTGACAATTAATATAGTAGAATTTTAAATAAAAAATAAAAAATAGTTGAAAAAAATTATGGGCTTGCCACATAAGCACTAATGACTCTCTTTTAATATATAGATGATATATACACGTAAATTAATAGTTTTCTATGTTTGGTTCACTTTTAGATCGTGAGCAATGTGTAAGTTATATACATGTTAAACAAATTGTTAGGCATAGGAGTCGGGCCTAGTGTCTAATCCACTAATCAGAGATTAATAGGAGATTTTTAGGGGTTTTTTTAAAGTATATATATTTAATTAATGCTTTAATTTTTGATTTGAATGATTTATAATCAGCATAATGTTTTTGAAAAACGTACTAGCTCTACTGGTTAAACTCGGAGTTTTCAAGTTTTATGTCGTAGGTTCAAATCAGCAATGTGATGTTTTGGACCTATTTTTACTTATTTATTAACTAGATTGATGATCCGTGCTGCGCCCGGGTGTTATATTTTTAATTTATTATTTGTTAGTGTATATAAATCAATCAAATTATTAATTTTTTGGGGCTGACTGTAGCAATTTTTCTGTATTATAGGCGCTCAACTATGATTACCCTGTACTTTCAGCCTCTGTCTAATTCCCCATATACTAACTATAAACTTGTTAATTCCACCCAATCTATAAAATTTTCCCCAATTAACCAAATTCAATTAATTGCAATTTAAAATCGTAAAATCACGTTTAATGTTTCGCGATTATAGTAAATTTTCTCCTAATCGATTTTAGTTTAGAGGAAATCGAACCTCTATGTCAATTTGGGTTCAATTTTGGCTTCGAGTCAACAATTTAAACTCGGGCTTACTCTAATCGTGAAACAGTAAACGTGATTTTAATTCGCAATTAAAAGCAATTAAAAGAATTAACTGAATTTGGTTAATTGGGAAGAATTTTGTAGATTGGGTGTAATTATGAAGTTTATAGTTAGTACATGGTGAGTTAGGCAGAGCAAAGTATTGGGTGATCCTAGTTGAGTTCCTATAATACAAAAGGATTGCTAGAGGCAGTCCATATTTTTTTTTGTATTTGAGTATATTGCATGTTGATTGTTAGTATAGTGATTGAGTTAAATAATGTAGTTTAGTTTTTAATATTGGATATTATGTATGTGTTTTACGTCTTTATTAATTATTTTAATAACGAAAATAAATTTAACATTAACAACAGTGAAAACTATGTCAATCTAGATTGATAACCCGTACTAACACTTAGTGGTATAGTTTTAAAATATTTTTTATTTGTTAATCATATTATAAAATTTTGTTCGTGTTAATGTAATATATGTTAATTTAGTATAAATATCATTTTGGTGTTGTTCGTCATTATCATTCCTTTTTATGTGCTAGGTATTTGCAGGTTTATCATTTAAGCAGGTTTGAACATTAGTTTTATTCTGCGGTGCTACAAAATAAATAGTTTTTAACCTATGTTGACGTATGGGGGATAATATTTTTTTAAATATGAAAAAACTAACATTAATATAGTCAACTAACATGTTGATGTTGTATGATACACTCCATTTTAGGAAAATTAATTTTGATTTTATCATTGTATTTTAATTACAAACAATGTATTTCTTTTTAAATAATATGAATATAAAACAAAGGTTTTAAATCTAGAAGGAAAAAAGATCTAATGTGTGGTATACACTCACAATAGACATTTAGGGAATCTCCACTACATACAAACTCATCTTTAACCTTTTGTTCATCCAAAACAACATCAATCTGAGCAGAGAAACAATCTTGTTCTTGTTCATCCTCTTAAATATGATATTAACAAACTAAATCAACAACAGTGACACATAAGAAACGACACTTACATATGATTATTTAACCCAACACAGAAAGTGCATAGGAAAATGTAAGACTGAAATGTAACCCGATAAATGATTACACCAATAAATGTAGCATCCACGATCAACAGCCCTAGATTACAAATGTTTGCTTCCGGAGACATGAACAAATACCAAAAAAAGCAAATTGGGCTTAGCCTAAAAGAAACTTAGATTACATATGTTTTCTATAGGTAGTGAGAAGATAAGTAAAAGCTAACTTCTTTTCAGTTGGAGGTAAGTCTTCGAGAGCCTTATCGATTGGATTGGCTATTCCGACGGAAGCGTATTTTTCGGAAATTTTCAACGGATTTCCGAGGAGTCGTTATTCCTCGGAAATCTTTCTGAAATTTCCGACAGATTTTTTTCCATCTGAATTGGGCGCGCTTTCTTGTAGTGCCCTTTGATTTCTCCTCTTCAACTTTTTTCTCCTGTTCGGCTGCGGAAGACCTGAACTAACAAAAAAAAAACTAAGCTTAGACGAAAAGAAACTCAGATTGATGATGCTTTATTAAGGTAGTGAGAAGAGAAGTAAAAACTCCAGATATGTTATCTGGAAACCTATCCCAAAGACCAAGGTTCTAAAACAGAAGCCATCATGGCCAAATCTAAGAGCCCCATATTATCAAGGAACGTAATAAACAGAATTGGACTGAATCAGCTAATTACCACATCATTCTCTTTGTAGAAAGAAACACCAAAGTTTTTGATTTTGAAAGATTTCTGTTTTGCAAAAGAAGGAAACCAAAAAGAAATCATGAATCATAAAGCCTGCGCAAAACCCCTGCTATTTCTCAAACCAAAATCTGCAAATTAGTTCACCAAAACCTGCAATCTATAACTTAGAAAACCAAAACCTGCATTTTCTCAAACCAAACCTGCAACTTAGACAACCAAATACTGCAAATTAATTAACCAAAAACTGCAATCTATAACTTAGACAAACCAAAATTTGCAATCTATAACTTAGACAGAACAAAACCTGCAATTTATAATTTAGATAAACCAAACCTACAACTTAGACAATCAAAATCTGCATATTAATTAATCAAAACCTGCAACTTAGACAACCAATACCTAAGAAACAGAACATAAGAAAACAATGGTTCAAGAACAGAAAACAATGGTTTACCGGTTTAATGAGATATATGTTGCTAAGTCTTTGGAGATGGTATAGATTTATTTGTCCAGTCGCATGTAAGTACATGTTTCCTTCTTAACCAAACTTCCAGTATTCTGGCTAATGGCATTTGACTCCTCTGCAATACAATATCTGATAAAGGTTAGAGATCTGTGTAAAAACATGAGCTTGTGATAGATTTGTGTGCTTTAGATTTGTGTTGCTTACTTTTGACCAAGGATAGGTCAGACTTCATGCAACCAATGTGCACTCGCGGTTTTGATATGATAACTTAACTGTCGTTAACCTTTTCTCTTGAAACAATATTAATATGATTTGAAATACATGAATGCTTTACGTAACTGACCGAGATTTACGTGAACATCATCGTCCACTTTGATGTAGAAGTCTGCATCCCATTTTGCAATAGCAGATAAGAAGTTTATATGGGTTTTAGATGATAATTTATGATAGCCTTCTCTATGATTATGCAAGATTTAACTTTTGATCAAAAAAACGAAAAAGGACAGAGCAATATAACCATGTGGTGAGCAAATCTACCTGGCAAAATATAACCATTGGTCAGCTTCAATGGTGTGGTCCAAGACTCCTCCAGAAGAAGAACTGGTAAGAATAATTGACAATATGTCGATATTAGATAACAACAAATAATTATTATTTAGTTAATGTTTGAAACCAAAGACAATGTCATCAAATACTACCTGTGACCTATGACAAATCGCAACATGATTCCCTTCTCTGTCTCTAATCTTTTCAATTCAGCCCCTGCAAAGTAAATAAACAAAACAACAATCTTTTAACACTTTTGTCACATCTGCTATGGCTAAAGAAGAACTGGTTTGTTCTTGTTGAACCTTTAGGAAACTAGGTTCTTCTTATTGAGTCTCTTCGTTTTTTGCTATTGAAAGCAATCATGATTCTTATCACAAAGAACATTTGATCTTGCCCCTATCAGATCTTGCTGCTCGAGTTTTAGCTCGTTCTACCTCAAGAGAAGAAATTGTCTTCTCTAATGTCCAGTAAATAAAATGCATAATCGAAATTAATGTACTGTACAAAACCATCTATAATATCAAAACATGTTTCAGTGAGACAAAGAGCGTTTACTTGATAACAACATGAGTATGTGAAAGTTGAGATACAATGTATCCTTCCTGGATAAAAGAATCATGCCATCTACTTGGCTTGCTCTCACAATCAATAAGAGGATGAAGTGATCTAGATTGATCACTTTGCTCAGATGTAGCTCTCTTAATGCCATCTACGGTTTCAAAAGTTGTCAAAATCCTAAAAAAAGAAAAGATGTCTCCTCTTACCCCGATTCAACGATTTCAGATCTCGCTTATTCTTCCCGTCAATCCCATACCGTCGCCACCTTCTGATCCCCCGACTATTTTCTAATACCCAGGAACAAAAGAAAAACTAATCAGAAAATCGGAAAACAACCAAGGAGTAAAATAAGAAGAAGAAGAAGAAGAAGAAGAACCAGAATCGAATATGAAATCAACCCGAAACAGCTTATGTCGTTCATCCATAATCGAATTAAAGGGGAGTCCAATTAACCTTCGCTTTGATTTGATCCTTCACTTGCAACAGATGCAATTTGCGTCTTCTTCTTCATTGTACCATAAGCACGAGCCGAGGTTGGATTTCAACATCGTTGATCCTTCACTTGCATCGGCCTCTTCACCTTCCGATTCATCGATTCTTTCTAATGTGAAAAAAAGAGACGCTGGAGTATCAATAGAGGCGAGAGAGAGACACAAAATAAAAGAAATCGGGTCACAAAAAAGGGATCCGCGCGTCTTCAAACGGGTCGAATACCGGGTCGACTTAAAAATGGCTTATGCAATAATTTCATGCCAATTTTGTCCTTATATTTGTTTTTAAGTTTTTTTTAACAAACAAAATGGATGACATAAACCGTAATTATATAAAACGGCTTAAATGGCTCTGACAATTTTCTGCCATTCATTTTCTTTTAATAGTATAGATAAAGGGCAAAATTATAATTTGACATCGTTTTTTAATTTTTTTTTTAAAAAGAAAACCTTTGTGATTTGATGAGATTTGATGAGATTTTAAGGAATAGATGGTGATTTTGGGAGATTGTTAGGAAAAAAATGGATTTAAACACCAACAAAAACATACACAGAAAATAAAGAAACGTCTCTGGAGAACAGATTCTGAAAGCGAGAAAGAAAAAAAAACACTTGCAGAAGAATTCGTCTCCATAGATGATTGAAGCTATTAGAAAACCTATGAATCGCTCACAGGAGAAGAAAACCCAAGAAAATCTCTCAATTTTCAGTGAAACTATCAGATTTGGATTGAACAGAAAAGAGGAACAAAAGGAACAACCTTTAGATAGAGATGGAATCGAATCAAAACTTTAACGAACATAGAAAAATCAAATAAACATAATGAAGATCTCAATGGAGTCTCACTTCTCTTTCAACTTAGGATCATGAATTCTCGAACATGCTCCTGAAAAAAAACAAACACAAGAGACAAGAATGAAGCTAAGATAAGGAGAACGATAAAGAAGAGCATCATACAAAAAGCAGTAGATACAAAATAGTGACTAACCAAGATCGCTTCGGATGTTAACAAAGAGGTCATGAGGACAAAATCGAACCATATAGAATGCACAGACCTCTCTATCGTCCCACTTAATCTCCTTGAACCCTCTTCTCTCTTCGTCGGTCAGATTACGAGCTGCAAGCAAAATCGAGAGCAAATTCGTTTCTTTTATTGGCTAATTAAACAAAAAAATTCACCAAATTTTTTACGTAAATAATTTTTCGATTGGTGGCTGAAACTTGACTTCTTCTCTATCACTACTATTTGAAAATTAAACTGAAAAGAGTTTTGTTGGTATAAAATTTGAAAAGAACAAAAAAAAACAATCTAAATATAAATTAGAGTACTCGTACTACATGTTCATAGAATCAGTCCACATATGTGTAGCTATTGCTGCTCTCCAATTATTAGCAAGCACCCTTTGTTGTTCTTGAGTACCTTGAAACTTTTCATCCACATTGTTTTCATCATCATCTCTTTCGTCAACACCACTTTCTTCGACGACATTTTCTTCAGGAAGAAACACATCCGAGCGATATTCTTTACGGAGATAGTTATGTAAAACAACACATGCAAGTACTAACTCTGCTTGCGTTTTATATGGAAAAGGTGGTGCAGATTTGAAGATGAGAAATCTTGATTTGAAGATGCCGAAAATTCTCTCTATTACATTTCGCAAGCTAGAATGACGATGGTTGAACAACTCATTTTGATTTACGGGATCTTTTCCTTGTCCTTTGAAGTCTTGGAGATGATATCGAGTACTTCGAAATGGAGCAAAAAAATTACGACGATTGGCGAATCCACAATCAACTAAATAAAACTTTCCTGAAATTGTATAAAGCACACAAATACAAGTGAGATCAAATGCAAATTAATTACAGAAAATAATCTTATTATCATAATGTAAATGACATACCTTCAGAAACTTTTAATTGGTTAGTGTTTCTTGTTAAAGCATCATGTAACACTTTAGCGTCATGAGCTGAACCTTCCCATCCACTAAGAACATATATAAACTCTAAATCAAAATTACATGCAGCTAAAACATTTTGTGATAATTGTCCTTTTCGATTACGATAACTCGTCGTTTCTTTGCCCGCTATCATTGCAAGGATATGTGTTCTATCAATAGCTCCCACACAGTCCTAAGAAAAATGAAAACAATATATTAAAACTTTGCAACACTTAAAAGAAAAACCACAAGAAATTGCATACCTTAAAATAAGGATAAAATCTTGTGGTGTCTTTTATTTTTGTGGGTACTGCAAGACCAGGTTTAGCCATATAGCTTGGAGCAAGTGCGTTTAACACCTTCAGAATTCTGTTAAAGCTCGTACTTATTGAAAATCTTGACCTTTTGAATCTATCTTGAGCCTGAATATATCTCGAGTTTTGACCAACGATAAACAAAAATGTGGCAAGCATTTCTTCGACTGAAACATTTCTTGTGTCTTTTAAACCCATCTTCACTCTAAAAATATAGCATAGTTTCAGGAATGCCTCTGAATACATATGATATAGATGTCGAAAATGTTCACGATCTTCAACTAATGCACTTTGTATATATTCATGTCCAAGTCTTGTAGTTAGTCTTCTAATCCGACGTTGTATTTGCGGAACGAAATAACAGATCTTGGTAATGATTGACAAGACCAGCAGCATAATTATCAACATCCAATTTGAAATTTCTCATTCTTTTTCTTTTTTTCCTAGCATGTATATCTTCATTTTCTTGAACTATGCGATCCATTATTAAAACTCTACACATCAACACGGGAAATCACAACAAAAAGCATTTGATCAAAAAAAAAAATCACGACTAAAAAGTAAAACAGAGATTTCAAATTTCTGAGCATTACATAGAGTTCATAAAAAACACATAGCCATAAACAAAGATCTATAGAGTCACGTATGAGCAGTAGACATAGTTAATAAGAAAACACATGGCCATAATATAAACAAACATTTATAGAGTCACGTAATTATAATAAGTGGAGTACCTCACAGGAACTTGCGGCGGCAACGTGAACGTCGAGAGAAATAAAGACTGATTTAGGGCAACATATTATATATACTCTAGTTTTGCCTCTTAAATTTTTCCCGCAAACTTTACAACCTGTATTTTTTTCCCGCCAAAACAATATTGTTTTACCGTAACAAGAAAATAAAAGTATGTAATTTTGTAATTATTTTTGGGGTATTGTTATATATATATATATATGTATATATCACATACACATTGTTTTGTATTTATTTTGTGACATATATATATATATGTATATACGTTATATACTTGTCCCCTTCTTCTTCTTCAAGCATAAAAGATGAGTTGATTATCTGTGAAAGAGAAGAAACAACTGACTCTCAAATGACAAAAATATAATAAAAATAAAGCTCATAAAGTATTACTAAAATAAAAATTAAAAAACCATCAAATATTGTTAAAAATAATGCAAAAAAAACACCAACTTAAAAATAAAAGTCATCTTCAATCATGTAGAGGCTTTAAACTTCACTCTTTTGGTTTACGAATGTTTCGTATAATCCATCCCTTACGCTCTGTTACAGACATATGCACGAATCCAGATTTCATAGCTAAGCTGTGAACCAGCGTCATGGCCTCATAACGCAAATCGTCGGTCAAATCAGGAATTTCTTTGATAGCATCCCACACATTATTTGCTTTGTCCTCAACTTCTTTTTCTTCAGTCTCCTTTTCCCATCTTTTCTGTATCATGCTAAAAATCTGATGACCAAATTCTGTCACTGTATTAACTTCATCAGAAGCCTTGTTTGAATGAAATGCATCAGTTCTAGGTTTCTTTCTTTGAGGAAGCTTTTCACCCCTGCTTTTCTCTAATGCAGAGAAAACTTCATGCACAGATGTTTCTTCGTATGCTATTCCATCTGCATCATCCAATATTTGGACACCGTTCAAATCATTTGTCTCCTCACTGTGTCCAACTTGATAAGTATATGGATCATTGACATCGCCTAATCCCACATCATTCTGTCCAGTTGCAATATTTATTGCAAATATCATTCTTAAATCCTCGAAATCTTCAAATGACTCATCACGGAGATGTGTTTTATTTGGATGAGCCTATTTGAAAAAAAAGATATGTATAGTTAGTTTTATACGTTAAAAACACTATTATATTCATCAATTTTCTATTATAATTTTCCTTACCTTCAAATAGTCATCCCATACTTCATCTCTAGCAGTGAATTTCTTCGTTTCAGGAGCCCACCCAAATCCAGAGCTATAACGAAGGTCTGCCAAGCTTTTGTACTTACCCTTCAAGATCTTCAGCCTATTTCTGTACTCACTGTAGGTTTTCTTAGTCCCAAGTTGTTTGTTTAGAGCTGGTAATATTCTGGTCTCCACCGTTAATTTGTTGAATTTGCCATTAGCATCACGGAAACCCTGATTGATTGCCTCCACTAGCAGGCGCAATAACATCTTGTGTTCAGGTTCAGACCATTGTATATATGGACTTTTTTTAGTTTTCCTATCTTGTAGATCTTGTACCTCTTGTTCCTCTTATGTATCTCCCATTGTAGTGTGAGAACTAGTCATAAAATAAAATTATGTAAAGCAAACATTAACCGCTAAAAAGCAAAACAAGTCTACATATGATTTGTGATATATCACACCAAACAATCACCAAAATCAAACAAGTTATATTATTCAAATTAAAAATGACGATAATACTTTAAATTGGAGTTAAAGTAAACTAACAACATACAAATCATGGTAAAATCATATAAACCTAACAATTAGTAACATAAAAATTGTAACAAAACATGGAGATTCACAAAAGTAAACCAAGAGAAATACTCACTTTGACAGAAAAAGAGAATAAGAGATAAAGCTTGAAGTGTCGATAGTAATTGTGAAAGTTGCTCCCCTCTGGAAAAAAACTATTGATCTTGAATATATATATATATATATATATATATATATATATAAACCTAACAATTAACACTAGTAGAAAACAAGACATAAAGCCCATAATATATATTTTTATTCCAAAAAGAGCAGCCCATAAAATTTTGTATTAATCCTACGATTCATTCAACGCCTATAAAAAAGGCAAAAACAGAGCAAAACACCCACATCGTAATCATGTATTTTATCACGAGACCATGAGTGCCATATTCTCATATATTCCTACTAATTTTGAATAGTCATCATCATATCAGATCGAGACCATGTGCTACTTTAACGTAATCGATGATCTTGACATATACACAAAGGAGCTCGATTTTATCTAACAGAATTGATAAGGCAATGAAATTGAATAAGCAGACAAAGAATACAGTCTCACGACATGAAAATAGTACCTGGAGATTAGAAAACTTCCCGAGCAAGTCAGAACCTACAGACATGAGCTGAATCTTAGCCCAGTTCTCCCATTCAGCTAATTCCTTAGATAAGAGTACACGCTCAAACACAAGCAAAAGAAAGGTGTATGTGAGTGTTGGTCTTGGATTACCAAAATTCCAAAGTTTGGAGTAATCGGTTATATATTCTAGCATGTGAAAACTACCAAAAGAAATTCCATATTAAACATCAAACTTATCTCAAAGACACTGGAGCAAGACTACGCAAGCAATTGGATTGAAAATAGAGAATGACAACAGACAAAGCTCCACAGTTCACACTATATATATTTCATCTCATATGTAAAGAATCAAAACAAAAAGGCATAAAGAAAAACCAAATATCTGTAACAGCTAAAGGACAAAAAGACAACAATTTGTTTGATAGAATAGTTCAGACATAACATAGTAGAAGACTGTTTCTACAAAATGGTCCAAATGAAAGCAACTAGCTTGAGGTAATCCCATACCAAACAATGTGAAGAAATAACATCATCTTTGCTCTAAAACTTCAAAAGACTTTCTGAGCTAAATCAAATTCGCTAGCTAGTTCAAGAAAACGATTGCTTACATATCCAAAGCTTCAAACTTTTTCCACCAACGAATGAATCATATGAAATTAACGAGAAATTATAAGAAATAAATAAAATTATACTACCCAGAACTGGACTTGGCAAGAACCTCGTTCGTGGCCCAGAGCTTCATCCTGTAAATCTTCGGATGCTCATCCTTCTTTGACGGGAGACCTCTTTCCACAACCTGGTACTGGTGAAGCTGCAAGAAGAAAATTCCTATCAGATTTGCCGAAACAAAATTGAAAAAATCACTGCGCTAAAATTTTTAATGGAAGACACACAATTGATTGAGAATTGGAATCTGAGTTCAATCCTAAATTGATTTCTTGGATTGATTCGACTATTGGAAGCGATTCGTTTCTCACAAATCAATCTCGATTCTGATCCATTTTTTTTGAAATCCTCTTTAGCTGAGAATGAAGAACAAAAGAGGACGATGAAAAAAAAATTCTGTCTTTTTTTTTTCTTTTTTGAAATCCTTCAGAATATCATCTCTAGAAGTGAGATTTTTTGGGTTCCTATTTTCAACTAAAAAAGTATCCAAAGTCTTCTAAAATCATCGTTCAATATTTTTTCAAAAAGTATTTGTTAACTTTGAATAACACTGGATTTCATATGATTTTTGTAAATCCTTTATTGAATAACAAGGGATTGTAAGTTATTTTAAGTGATTTTGTAGAAATATTAGATTCAATAACACTGAATTTAGAAAGTGATTTAAGAATCACAAATTGAATAACAGTGGATTTTAATAAAAGCCCAAAATCTTTCAAAATCCAGGTTTCAATACACCCCCAAAGGCATGATTAGCAACACATTAGTTGTTAAATTCAGTTTTTTGGTTTCACATATGCGAATGATTTCAAAAACATATGGGTAATTAACAAAATTAAAAAACATATGGATAATTAAACCAATTCACGTGGCCCAAAATGCATATTTCTCTTAAACAAATTGTGGCCCAAATAAACTAAACCCTAATTTGCTCTCTCTCACACTCTCTTTCCGTCTCCGTCTGAGACGCCTCTCTGTCTCTTCCAACGACACGGATCTGCTTCTCTTTCTCGGTTCCTCTCTCTGTCTCTTCCGACCACACGGAACTGCTTCTCTTTCTCGGTTCCTCTCTCTGTCTCTTCCGATCTGCTTCTTTCTCAGTCTCTCTCGCTTCCTCTCTCTCAGTCTCTGTTGCTTCCTCTCTCTCGGTATCTGTCGCTTCCTCGACTACTCTCTCACTCTCTGGACTCATCTCGGTCTCTCTCGGATTCTCGAGCTCTCTCGCTTCCTCGTCTCTTCTCTCTCGATCTCTCTCGGTTCCTCGATCTCTCTCGCTGTCTTTCTCGGACTATCGATCTCTCTCGCTTCCTCGACTTCCAAGATTAAAGTTTTTTCAGGTATTAATCGAAATCAGATTGTTCTCGTGAGTCTAGAGTGATTACATGTTTATGTCAAAAGCTTTAATCTTGGGAGTTTTTGGATGGGCAGCTTGAGCTTGATGAAGATGGTTATGTAGTGACCAAGCCTGGTACTACAAAGACGAGCGTGGTTGGTGTATTTGCTGCTGGAACTGGTTTGTTCTCTAACTTGTCTTTTCTTACATGTCTACACAACGAGTTAGCTCTTTGAAACCATTACTAGAGTCTGAGATGTGCTTGTTCCTAATAGCATAATGTTGTGTACACTGTTTCGTAGTTTAGTGAACTTGAGCTGTGCCTTTAGCTTCTTATAATGGAATCTTTTCATGTTCCCGAAGTCCCTTGTTTAATGCATCGTTTGATTAATTTTACAAATAGTTGAGGCATACTTTTGGTTACCTATGTGTTCGATGTAGAGTGGTCCTGATGGTAACTTAAGTTCAGTCTAATGGTAAACATCTGTAAGTTAAATTCCAGTTTACGTGAAGTTCATGGAGTTTAACAGTGTCAATGTGTATATTTTGGCTTCCGTATATATATTTACCAAAAATTTTGCAATCTATACATATACGTTTTATTTATAAATAATTTTTTTTAATTCATGTATCTAAATGACAAACTAGTCCCATTTCATTTGACTATGAAAAATTTGAAATTTCTCTTTGTCTATTTTCTTGATAATAGTTTGAACAAAAAAAGAAATCTAGAGCTACTCAATTTTATCTCTTCTCATCACTCCTTTTAATTATTAGTAGATATGTATATTAGTATGTATTTTTGTTATCAGTACACTAGTACACATTATATATACAAGCACTCAGACGTGACGCATTATTTTATATTACAACAATCATATCCATGAAAAGATGGTTATGTAGTGACCAAGCCTGGTACTACAAAGACGAGCATGGTTGGTGTATTTGCTGCTGGAACTGGTTTGTTCTCTAACTTGTCTTTTCTTACATGTCTGCACAATGAGTTAGCTCTTTGAAGTCCCTTGTTTAATGCATCGTTTGATTAATTTTACAAAGTAGTTGAGGCATACTTTTGGTTACCTATGTGTTTGCTGTAGAGTGGTCTGTGCCTTTGTTCTCTAACTTGTCTTTTCTTGCATGTCTGCACAACGAGTTAGCTTTTTGAAACCATTACTGGAGTTTAAGATGTGCTTGTTCCTAATAGCATAATGTTGTGTAGACTCTTTCGTAGTTTAGTGAACTTGAGCTGTGCCTTTAGCTCACAATATATATAAGAGTTCACGTTACTTTTTGTCCTATCCAATTATATGGTACACAACTACAAATTGGTCTCATTGATATGGCGATGAAATATCTACTAGATTTTTTACGAGTAACGTTTTCACCTTCTTAATTATCGTTTGCTTTAAGCTTAACCAGTTATTGTTTGTTCATATTATTAGAGTCTGTAGTTATTGCTTGTTCATATTTATAACTCAATTGTTTTATAACTATAAGAGTTGTAGTTAGTAATAAACTAAAAGCATTCTTTGCTTTGCTTCTGATTTTCCACAGTACATTGTCGAATACAACTTATTAAAGCAAAGAATGCATTTAGTTTATTACTAACTACAACTCTTATAGTCTAGGAACTCAGATTAACATTGTATAAACGTATCTTGAAGAACCCAAGTGGGAAGCGGATTGAACAAAACTAAGAAGTTTCCGCTTTATAGACTGTTAAAGGCCTATTAATCTTTGAATCAAAAAGTGGAAAAATATCTCAACTTCTTAGTTTTGTTCAATCCACTTCCCACTTGGGTTCTTCAAGATACGTTTATACAATGTTTATCTGAGTTCCTAGACTATAAGAGTTGTAGTTAGTAATAAACTAATAGCATTCTTTGCTTTAATAAGTTGTATTCGACAATGTACTGTGGAAAATCAGAAGATGGTATTAAATTTAACCTTGTACGAAAAAATCTAAAAGCATTTACAATATCTTTTGTTCAACATATTATGTTTTTTATTTCTTTGTGGTCAAAAGGTTTGATTTTTGAATGCAGTTCAACTCCATGGCGCCGAGATGGAAATGGAAAGGTGCTGAAGCAAAAGCTCTTGCAGAACCTATTTCAAATTCAGTCTCAGAGCTCCAGCTCTCTCTAGCCAAAACTGATTCCTCGGGTACCCTCTCGAGTTGCAATGTGCTTCTAGCGGTTGAGCCAGAGCAAGCTGAGCTTCTCGACCGTTGTTGTTTTGGCAGGCTCGTTCTATCCACAGAGAAACTCAAGAAATGGATTCAGTTATCGTTTGAAGAAGCTTTCTTTTTGTTCTACAATCTCAAATGCATCAAAATCTCTCTTCAAGGTCGTTGCTTGGAGAATGAAGTAGACACATGGCTCTACATGAAATCAAAAAGACCAAACTTCCCAATGTTTTTCAAAGCTTATTCGCATTTACGATCGAAGAACTGGGTTTTGAGATCCGGGTTGCAATACGGTGTGGATTTCGTGGCATACCGTCACCATCCATCTCTTGTCCACTCTGAATACTCAGTTTTGGTTCAGTCTGGTGACAGTGATCGGTTAAGAGTGTGGTCAGATATCCATTGTGCTGTTCGGTTAAGTGGAAGTGTTGCGAAAACGTTGTTGACTCTCTACGTCAATGGTAACTTCAAAGGAGAGGATTTGAATCTTCCTTTTTGTTTGGAGAACTTCACAGTGGAAGAACAGACTATAAGTAGGTGGAGTCCAGAACTCAGTCGTGAAGATGAAACCACAAATTCAAAATCAAATGCTACCAATGTGAGTAATATGAAAGCCCTTTGACGAACCATTCCCGGTTAAGTTAGTATTGGTTTGAATTTTTTTCATATCAATTTGAAATTTTTTTTCTACTTTTTTAAAGATGCGTAACATTTTCTTCAAATTTTCAATGCATAACTAGTATTGGTATAGTAATTGCAAGTTTGCAATACAAAAATCTACAAGAGCGATCATCATTATACATATGTAACATATTCAAAGAAAACAAGACGAAAAGTAAAAAAAAAAACAAAGCAAAAGTAATGAAAACACATAACTCCAAAGAAAAACTATACTCTAAAATCTCATCATATGTGAAAATGACTAGGATGAGATTTGGTCATCCTTGCCTCACCGGCCGGTTCGTCATTATCAATCCTCTTAACATTTCGGTAAGCCGCATAGGCGATAACATAGAAGATAACAAGTATGATCAAAACCACTATGTTGATCACCGATACTTTTCTCCAACTTTTTTTCAAGTTACCAAGAACACCGGCTTTACAAGAGCTGCATTGGTAACAGAGTAGCCTCTGGTCATTATTCCACAACATACAGTCCGGGTTCGGTCCGACCATTTCTCCTCCTGGAATCCAAACTGTCTCGTTCACGTACGTATAGCCACAATCTGTTGGCGGCTTGCAACATCCGGACTACAGATTTAAAACAAATACAGATCATATAAGGTTCAGACCAAGATAGAGTCTAAGAAAAACTGACATTGCATGATAAATCCAACCCATGAGATAACTCTAAAAACTAAAAAATGGGAATCCGAAAACGAGTTGGAGAAAGAAGATACATGGCGATTACGAGTTTTAAAATTAATATGAATAGCTTAACATTTATGTCGATAGGTAAGAAGAAAATACTGAGTATATTTATGAACAAAAATACAAAAGCTAAAGCTTGGCCAATAAGAGCCAAAGGTCAATCAACACAATTTAGGAGCCAGACATTTCAGTTCATGATCTCTCAACTGCTTCATTTATAGTTACCATAATAGGTAGGAATTTTTAAGAAAAAAAATAATTCAATAATAATATATAGTATACTAGTATGTTTTTGCAGATAGAAAGCTGAAATTAGATTTATACACTCCACTCATTAGTCAACAAAGCCTATCATAAGAAAACTCTTAAAAGATTCTTCAGTTACACGAATATTAGTATTTTATATTGCAATGATGTTATTGACATTTCTTTTCTTAACCAACAAAATAAAAATAATGGAGTTATGAAGACTCTCGTCATATGGTTATTCTACAACATGTAGGACCAAAATTATTAAATTGTCACATATTCTAGCTTTCTCTAGAATTTCTGAACCTGATTAGTGAGTATCCAAGAACCTTAACAACCAAACTCATGGAAATGTCCATTTCCTCTTACACCTTTTTAACATAGCAGAAAGTCACTAAAACTTCATTTGTTTTTATAGATTGAGACATTTTCTAAATTAGCAAAATAGTAAAGTAAAATAGTTCGAAAATTTTCAAAAAAAAAAACCTCAACAGGAGTAAGCTTTCTGAAGTAAAACATCTGAGGAGTTTCTGGAACACCATTTAAATCTCTTCGGATCCTCTTACAAACTCCAGAATCTCTAACACACGATCCGATTTCATTCCAGTATCCATTATCCGTGATACGATCCTTCAACCAACCGGAATAATCACGTAGATAATAATCAAGATACCGTCGGTTCATCACAAACCGGCCTGAGCCTTTATCAGTAACAGCGTAAGCAAAGATGATGAAACCGATGAGAGCAACGATTACGAAGAGCATGGCGAAAAGGTAAAGCCACATGAGGAACTTGTTCTGGTAACAAGCTCCGGCGATTCCGGCTAAAGAAACGACCATGATTGAGATTCCAATGATGATGAGTGGCCACTGGAGGAATCTGAGGCAGTCGGTTGAGTTAGCTCGGCTGCTCAGCCATATTCCACCGCCGAGGATCGGAATCGAGAGGAGGAAAGTGAAGAAGTTCACGAGACCTATAAGGTTATTGCTCGATCTCATGGCGTTTTCTTTTTGTTCAGTTTGTGTTGCTCTGTTTCTTGTTGTTGTTGTTGATGAAATAGCGGTGATGATGAAATGTGAATTACATCAATGGACATGCACATGCTGTCTGATTATGACACGTGTTAAGTGACGGTTAACTAGTTCCTTTTTTTGTTTGGTTATGACTTTTGACCGATGATTGTGAATTGAAAGTGTGTTTATACATGTGATTAGTTAGTGGAGACTGTGTAGTGCTAGTCTAAATCTAAAGTGAAGGTAATTTAGAATTTTTTTTTTTTCATTACATACAATGGTGATTAATGTCTTTAAAAGATTTTTTTTTTGTAAGAATTGTTGTTCAAACTTCAAAGACTCCTGAAACCAATTTATTTGGATTTCTCATTCACTTTCTTGGGCACTTCATATAATTTAAATATCGTAAAAAAAAAAATCATGTCTGCCTGAAAAAGTTATTAATAGATGTAACCGTAAAAAATACAGATATTTTATATTTACCCGGACCCATGGTGTCCCAAATTACAGTTAACGATGAAAGTGGATGCTTTAGCTTTAAAAAAAGTTTTTTTCCGACCGACCATACTATAATCAAGTCTCCGCAGTCCTTTGATAGTTTGCTAAAATCTTATTATAATGGTGGTTTTTCAATGGTAAATAAATGGGCTTGGCAAATAAAATGAATAAGGTAACCTAGGGGCCATTTATTGTAACATGATGGCCCATTTAAGCAAGATTATTGATTTAAAGCAACGCTAAGAAGAAAAGTAGATTTTGGTAAATAAAAAATAACATGTTGACACACTTGACAGAAACAAAAGGAACATAAGAAAATCTTATACTTCTTATCTGAATATGTCTAAGATCAGATTTTTCTTTGCTTTGAATTTTACAGAAAAACAAAAAAGAAGTCAGGTCTGGTTCAAACTCCATAATGTTTACATAGGAAATAATGGAGTCATACATTATGGGTACGATCGGAGAGGCAACATAAAATGGTCAAACAACCAATTGTTGACAAATAAGTGAATGAGAAACTATATAATCAATAGGTAACTAAAAATAAGAAAAAGTAGTGTATAAAAGATTCCCGGGTTTGGTTTGGACATGGGAAATTGTCTAAAACCGGAAATTAAAATTTCAAAAATCAAAAACTATCATCAAAACGACAAAGGAGTACGCTTTGTCGTGCTGCGTTTTGGAATAACCTTTTGTTCCCTTCTCTCTCTCTCTCTTTGTGGCTTGCTCAGACTCACTGCCCAAAGCCACAACACACATTACATTACCCACTCTTCTCTCTCTCTCACACTGTTTCCTCTTGGAATCTGCAAAGTCCCTAAAAAGTAAAAGAAATAATAAAACTTAGGTTTTGCTTCTCAAATCTCTACCCATTTTTATTTTCACATTTTCCTTTACAAAAAACTGAATCTTTTCTTCAAGCACGAACCCTCCTCGCAGCGTAAGGAGCTCTCCTTTTTTTCCTTTGAATTTGGTTCTTATGATCAAATTTTCATGAAAACTTTTAGCTACACTGTTGCCTGGAAAATGTAGTTTTTTTTTTCTGAGAAAAAGTTGTGATTTTTCCACCTTTTTCGTTGCCTCTTTTGCATATTCCGCTTCTCCTTCGCATTGTACGTTTTAGAAAGCTCAAGTCTTTTTGGTTACCTTCTCATTTAGCTTTAATCAGAAGTAAAGTTTCTAATTTTGTTTATTTGAAGATATTAAATATTGGGTTTAACAGTCTTAGCTTGAAACATCAAAATGTCTCTCTTTTCTTCTAATTTATTGTGTTATTATTATACTGTAAAGGTTTCAAAATCTATTAAGGTAAATTCAAAAATAAAAACTATGATTTTTGGTAAAAGCGTTGATGGGTTCGACGGTGATACTATATAAATTCATTACCAATACGCATATTTTTGTAATTAACGTATTAGATCTATTTTATATATATGTTTTTCACAGATAAATGAGAAGATGATATACGATTGTATAGATATATACAAGCAACCTTCGTTAAATCATCCACTACTCAAAAACCACACAATTCAGGTAATATTTGTTCATCAAACTTTCTCCTCTCATACAAAGTATCTTTATCAATCTCGTGTATTTTCATATAAAACTTAATTGTAGCTTTTTGAAAGTCTAATATGATTTAATCCCTAACTTCATGTATCTATGATGTGACAATATGCTTTGTGTAGATGGAACCATCTTTTTTAACACATAAATCCAAAAAAAGATTTGAAACCAAAATATATGAAAAGATAATCGAGTGTCCAAAAGGAACAGTTCCTATATTAAGGAACACAAAAAAGTATGTAGCAAATGTTCAATATTTTGGAAAAAAACATTTCAATTCGCTCACAGTTGAAAGTTATGGGACACATATAAGCACTCAATTGTATCCTCAATATTCAACTTTTAAATACTTGTGATATGATTGTGTATATTGCAATGATTTGAAGCTTATCAAAAAAACTTGGAATTTGAAGTTTGCAGGAGTTAGATTGCAAGGTCGTCGTCTTTATCATGCTGTAGCATCTTGGTTCAGTATACATGACCTAAACATTAGTAAGGACCAAATTTCATATGCTCATATATATGTTGGCAGTGGAGTCAATAATAAATATAATTTTATCCAAACTGGTTGGATGGTAAGTTTAATATTTATGATATGCTTAATAAAAATTAATATAATTATTTAGTTACATAAAATCATTTTAAAAATAATTTAATTTGACTCATAGATAAATCCAAGTTTATTTGGTGATGGACGCCCATGGAGTTATGGATTTTGGAAGGTACATCTATGGGAGAACTGTGTATATCCCCATGAGAACTATTAGATGTTTACAGATCTCCATAGAACTTTAACCTATTTGTAATTATCCACAATTAAAGTTTATCGATTCAATTTCACATGATTTCAAAGTTTTCACTCTAGTTGCCCATAATCTGCAATTGATTGGTTTACTATTAACCAAACCTCGTTTAATCATCTCAACTTCGTTACTAACCAGTCGTTAACCAATTCGAGACCCGATTAAGATCCGATAAGAGAACCAATTCAATCCAAAATAATTGTGTGGAACCTGAGACTCGAACCCAGGTCTAGTGTATGGTGGGCGTAACCACTGGGCTACTGTAACTTATTCAAAATTAAATGCATACCACTTGTATTTAAGATTCATGATTCGGTAACAAAACTAAAAAAAAAATCAACTAAACCCAACCCAAACTAACCGATTAACTACTGGTTTCTATACAAAAACCAACCTAAACCCGCCCTAAAACCCTAACACAACATCTCTAATCCCTCAACTCTGGAGCATTGTCACCTGCGAAGACTCTGGCTGACTTCCACCAGCTTGAGAGTCCTGTTATAGTTTTAAAAAAAACAAAAACTAGATGTGAGGACCATAAGACTTGAAATGCAATATTGAACATATAAAACAGATTGAGAAGACATTACCTTTGTTTTGTGAAACCTGCTGTTATGGCCTGGACGATGACACACTGAGCAATGCAAGATCCTTTTCAAAACCTTCAGTTTCTTCTTCACCGGAGACTCATTCACACCTTTCTTCATTTTTTCAATCTTTCTGCTCTTCTTCTTGCTCTCATCAGTTTTATAGACCACATTTTGAGACCCACGAGGCCAGAAACTAGCTCCTCTAAGTGGAATTATACCTCTCTCATATGTCTTACCTTACTTCCAATGCAACGGTAAGCGAGGTTGGTTTTGTCATACCTTACCCGTGTGATGTTTGTACCTGTTCTCAGCGCATAGTCAAGAACAGCCTCCTTGAACGCTACCCCATTGTTGAATGACTGCTCCAAATATAAGTTCCCATCGCCTCTTCTGTTGAAATTCTCGACTGCCCTGTTCTGAGCTTCTCCTTCGTTGTCTGATTCTGGGTAAAAGTTTTGACGAACGGCCGGATCTTCCTCGACATCACCTACATCTCGCTCCACTTCGTATTCGTTTCTATCCACAGGGTCTTCATTATCGTCATCCGGAGATGTGTCATCAAAACTCGGACCGGCGTAAAGGGGAACATCGATGAGGATGAAATCCATCGACATCGTCGATGGTGACACCGAATTGTCTCAGAGATTGCAAGAGAAAAAAAAAATGGGAAAGAAGAGAGGATTTCAGGTTTCTCGTTTTAGGGTTCTTAGCTTTTAGGATTTCTAGTTTTTTAGGGATTTGGGGATTTTGGGGTCGACAATTGGGTTGGGTTTAGTTGATTTTTTTTTTAGTTTTGTTACCGAATCATGAACCTTAAATACAAGTGGTATGCATTTAATTTCGAATAAGTTACAATAGCTCAGTGGTTACGCCCACCATACACCAGACCTGGGTTCGAGTCTCAGGTTCCACACAATGTTTTTGAATTTAATTGGTTCTCTAATCGGATCCTAATCGGGTCTCGAATTGGTTAACGACTGGTTAGTAACGAAGTTGAGATGGTTAAACGAGGTTTGGTTAACAGTAAACCAATCAATTGCAGATTATGGGCAACTAGAGTGAAAACTTTGAAATCATGTGGAATTGAATCGATTAACTTTAATTGTGGGCAATTACAAATAGGCTAAAGTTCTATGGAGATCTGTAAACATCTAATAGTTCTCATGGGGATATAGACAGTTCTCCCGTACATCTATTGATATATTCATTCTATACCAACTTTTTAATACAAACCAAATTACAAAATCACTAATATGTGATTTTGGAGAATGAGCATAGTTACCAAGTGATTATGAGTTCGAATCCTACTAATAGTAGAGAGATGACATATTTGATTATTTTGATCACTAAGCCTAAACAGATTATGGGCTGAATACACAAAAGTTCTTAGTCACCTAAAAAGAGTATAGACTAAATTTATTGGAATATTTTGATTTAGTTAGTTATTTTTTTCATAGTATATGTTCATATTCAATGTTATTCAATGTAGTGATTTTTTTTTTTTTTTTTACAACAATGTGTAGTTGTTTTAAAATAGTATGTTTACTCCTTTTAAATTTACATGTACTTTTAAACTATTTTCTATCACATGGATTATATTAATAGATCGATATGACTAAATAAGAACAGGGTGCCAATGGAGGTTGTTATAATACAATGTGTCCTGGTTTTGTTCAAGTGTCAACATGGGACTTGTTATCTAATCCTTTACCTCCCGCTCCTGTAAAAAAAAGGAACCTTGCTCTTACCATTCAACGGGTAACTTATATTCTAATCGATTTTTAACTATATACACTTTCCTAGATATCAATTCTAACATGAAAAAATCTAATATATCAAATCTAATATTATTTTTTATTTTTGTATGAAAGGATCCAGAATCAAGAAATTGGTGGATAACAGAAATAGTATACAAAAAAAAAGATATAGGTATTGGATATTGGCCAAAAGAACTATTTGATTTGATAGATAATGGTGTGAAAATGGTTGGAGTTGGAGGAGCAGTCGAGTCTTCTCCTTCCGGAGTAAGTCCACCAATGGGTAATGGTCATTTACCGACAGGAGATGACATGGATGCAGCACGTGTTAGAGACATAGCCATCTTAGATTCTAGTCGTTCAAAATATTTCAAGGAAGTTGATAAATCAAAGTTGGAGATCCTACTAGACAGTGAAAAATGTTATGGATTAAAAAGGGGGAAAGATTGGTTGTTCACGTATGGTGGACCGGGAGGGGATTCTTGTGGAATATAGCATCACAAAAAGAAATTATGGTCTTGGTTATTATACTCAATAATAAATTATTACTAGTGGTTTTATGTTCAACAGTTAAATGATTTAGCTTCAGCATATCTGTGTATAATACGACCAACGTCCATTGTGTCTCAAATCAATCTCAGGTTTGTGAAAAGATATAGATGCATTCACGATCATGTGTTTGCATTCGTAATCAACTAGTTTGCACCACGCACGTGTGTAGAAAAGCGTCGTTCAGCCATTTGTGCACTTGTCAGTTTTTTCCAAACCGTCTTTTGAGGACTTGTTTTTGCTCCTGTTGCTAGTGTTTGTAAAAACTCCGCATCTTTTCCACCATGATTCCCACGAGAGATGGTAAACGGTTGCTTTGCTATAGGACCTACTTGTCTCATTGGAGGTGCTAGATGTCCCCCAAAAGTCCTAGTCCGCCTATCTCCTTTAATTTTGTATTCATTGTCTCTAGCATACAACATTGCTTCGAAAATTATCTCAGGATGCAAATACTCTACTTCCTTGCTTAAGTTATCGGCTAGCCCAGTACAAAACCGTCATAGTTGTTGATCTCCCTAAGTTGTGTTCGTCATCCCAAACACTCCTCAAATTGGTCACAGTACTCATCTACGGTTCTGGTGTGCCTTAAATTGCAGATTTCCCCCACGGCAGCGAGAAAGACTTGGTGTTTCTCTAAAAAATTGCATTAGTGACAAAACTTTCAATGGGATACGGTGTTTTAACTTGGACCGTCGAAGTAGACGCTTATGGCTTGCTGGGAATAATAGGATTCTTAGATTTATCGGGACGATGACGAGACATGTGAGCAACATAGTCTTTGTACTTAGATGGAGCTTTAACATGACGTTTACCATGCTCTCTTTAAACGGGTGCCACAACAACAGTTCCTTCCGGTTCCTCTGTGTCAACCGAGATACTAGGCGACAAACTTTGTTTTACAATCTCTGTTTCAGTGACCTCAGTAACTGCAGCCAAGTTATCAACCTCGCCTACCTCTGGTTTACCTGTTTGCGTATGAATCTCAGGTGTCGTTAGCTCGGGCTGTGAGGGTGCTACCATGGACGCACTATCCCTGCCACCCACAATCTCCAACAGCGGCTCTTCTCCAAGAAACTGTTTCATATGTGGAGCACGTTTGGAATCACACTCATCACTAGTGGCATATAGAAAAAATGTTTCATCAAATACCACATCTCGAGAAACAAAGAACTCGTTGCTCTTTAGATCATACAACATCCATCTTTTTTAGCAAAAGGATACCCGACGAAAATGCATTTCCGACTCTGTTCTCCGAATTTATCTTTGTCTCGAAAGGCTTTGTGGTCAAAGCAAAGGCAGTCGAATGTCTTAATACTCTCATAAGACGGCTTCGTGCTGTATAAACACTCATACGGCGTCATCCCTTTCAGAACTTTGGATGGTGTTCTGTTGATGACGTGAACCACAGCCAATACGCCTCCCCCCCCCCCCCCCCTCTTCCTCCTTCCCATTTCTCAGAAGATTGGCTTGGAAAAGTAGAGATCGCGCGACATTTAATATATGAATTTACAATAATTTGGATATTGAATATTATGAAATAAAAATGTTTGACAATAAATATAGTAGAATTTTAAATAAAAAATATAAAATGGTTGAGAAAAATTATGGGCTTGTCACATAAACACTAATGACTCTCTTTTAATATATAGATGATATATACACGTAAATTAATAGTTTTCTATGTTTGGTTCACTTTTAGATCGTGAGCAATGTGTAAGTTATATACATGTTAAACAAATTGTTAGGCATAGGAGTCGGCCTAGTGTTTAATCCACTAATCAGAGATTAATAGGAGATTTTTTAGGGTTTTTAAAGTATATATATTTAATTAATGCTTTAATATTCGATTTGAATGATTTATAATCAGCATAATGTTTTTGAAAAACGTACTAGCTCTACTGGTTAAACTCGGAGTTTTCAAGGTTTATGTCGTAGGTTCAAATCAGCAATGTGATGTTTTGGGCCTATTTTTTACTTATTTATTAATAAAGGGCGAAATTATAATTTGGCATTGTCTTTTTTCATGCAACCTTAAGTGTTCAAAAACCTTAATTTGTGGCCGCCCCACGATTTTTAACTTTTTCCTACTGTTTTAATCATATTTTCAACTGTTTTAACATAGAATCATAGATCTAACATCAAACTTCTTATTTCGACTCTAAAATTAAAAACATTCATTTTTACACCACACCGCGTTCTACTCCAATTTAAACATATTCGTGGTAGGAATCTACTGTCGAGTGAAAATACGTTGCCCACGGCTGCTTTTTTGAACAAATGGCATATATTGTTGGAAAGATACTTTAATTACTAAATGAAATCAAGTAAAATAAATAAGCATAAAAAGAGATCACACTAAATTTAGAGAACTAACATACAGTATATGTATGAATGTATCTTATGCAGGATATACATCTGAGAAAAAAAATGCATGATATACATTTAATATCATAACATAAAAGCTAAACACGATAAATAAAATTAAAAGTGGAGAGATAGATTTTTGTTAAGTCTACCTTTTGTAAGTTAAATTTAACGGCAATCGAATCGCCAAGCCGGGCTTTTTCGTACGGGTCCGATGTGTTCAGAACCCTAATCACCGATTCAGTTAGGGTTTCACACTCCATCTATCTCTCTCTCTCCCTCCTCCTAGTTTTCCCGGCGGCGAGATGTGTAGTAAAATAAACATTTCAATGCAGAGCATAGATAGCACGCGCATCACTGAGCAAGTCGATAAGTCTCGTACTCAACCAAAAGTTATCGGTTTTTACATTTTAATCTACCAATAGGAATAATTACTATATTCTATATTATTTGATAAGTTAACAGGAAAAATAATAAATAACAAACAAAAGTATTTATTTAGTTGAGCCAGTGTCATCAAATTTCTCCGTTCGAATAATAATTTAACATTAAATCCTTATGATAGTTATAGTTTTTCAAATTTCTTTACAGTCCACGATTACTAATTTGTGAATAGGATATATAACTGTACAAATAAAACAACTTTATCATTCCTATATCGTCAAGCTAAACTAAAAGGTTATTAGGAAATGATCCGTACTAATATATATATATATATATATAATTAATTTAAAATTTTATTTAGAAGCTAAAAATTTATGTGATTGTATAATAAAATAAATATTAGAAGTGGGAAGAGAGATTTTCGTTAAGTCTACCTTTTGTAAGTTAAATTTAAAGTTATATAAGATACGAATGTAAATTACATACATACAAACATCATTTATACATAAAATCATAAAAAGCTACTTTAATTACTAAATGAAATCAATGTAAAATAAATAAGATGAGAAATATATTGTATCTTAGTTTATTTCTAAAGCCAAGTGGACTAATATATAGCCTTTTAGAAAAAAAATAATCAAGTAGACCAATAAAAATTAAAAAGAGAATACAACTTTGTATGTTTATGAAATCTGAACACAATAAACTATAACCAAAGCTAATAATATTAAGCATCCCTAGTTATTATAAATACTTGAGTGTTGGGTCTAAAAGTAAAATATAACAAGAGAATACTATTAGAAGACCTTCCAAAACATTGATCCTTAGTCCATGGATTTTGTCCTCAAACTCGTTGCACTTATAATTTCATTTTGTTTAGTTCAATATGGAGAAACTGTAAAGGTTTCAAAATCTATTAAGGTAAATTCCAAAATAAAAACTATGATTTTTTTTGGTAAAAGCGTTGATGGGTTCGACGGTGATACTATAAAAATTCATTACCTATACGCATATTTTTTGTAATTAACGTATTACATCTATTTTTATATATATGTTTTTCACAGATAAATGAGAAGATGATATACGATTGTATAGATATCTACAAGCAACCTTCGTTAAATCATCCACTACTCAAAAACCACACAATTCAGGTAATATTTGTTCATCGAACTTTCTCTCGTACAAAGTATTTTTGTCAATCTCGTGTATTTTCATATAAAAATTAATTGTAGCTTTTTGAAAGTCTAATATGATTTAATCCCTAACTTCATGTATCTATGGTGTGACAATATGCTTTATGTAGATGGAGTCATCTTTTTTAACCGCTAAATCCAAAAAAAAATTTGAAACCAAAATATACAAAAAGATAATCGAGTGTCCAAACGGAACAGTTCCTATATTAAAGAACACAAAAAAGTATGTAGCAAATGCTCAATATTTTGGACAAAAATATTTCAATCCGCTCACAGTTGAAAGTTATGGGACACATGTAAGCACTCAATTGTATCCTCAATATTCTATTTTTAAATATTTGTGATATGATTATGTATATTGCAATGATTTGAAGCTTATCAAAAAAACTTGGAATTTGAAGTTTGCAGGAATTAGATTGCAAGGTCGCCGTCTTTATCAAGGTGTAGCATCTTGGTTCACTGTACATGACCTAAACATTACTAAGGACCAAATGTCATATGCCCATATATATGTTGGCAGTCGAGTCAATAACAAAGATAATTTTATCCAAGCCGGTTGGATGGTAAGTTTAATATTTCGGATATGTTTAATAAGAATTAATTTAATTATTTAGTTACATAAAATCATTTTAAAAATGATTTAATTTGACTCATAGATAAATCCAAGTTTATTTGGAGATGGACGCACATGGAGTTATGGATTTTGGAAGGTACATCTACTCATATATATTCATTCTATACCAACTTTTTAATACAAACCAAATTACAAAATCACTAATATGTGATTTTGGAGAATGGGCATAATTACCAAGTGATCATGAGTTGGAGTCCTACTAATAGTAGAGAGATACTAATTTGATTATTTTGATCACTAAGCCTAATTAGGGGCTGAATACACAAAACTTCTTAGTCACCTAAAAAGATTATGGGCTGAATACACAAAACTTCTTAGTCACCTAAAAAGAGTATAGACTAAATTTATTGGAATATTTTGATTTAGTTAGTTATTTTGTCATAGTATATGTTCATATTCAATGTTATTCAATGTGTAGTTTTTTTTTTTTGACAACAATGTGTAGTTGTTTTTTGACAACGATATCATCAAATAAGAACAGGGTGCAAATGGAGGTTGTTATAATACAATGTGTCCTGGTTTTGTTCAAGTGTCAAAATGGGACTTGTTATCTAATCCTTTACCTCCAGTTCCTGTAGAAATAAGGAATCTTGCTCTTACCATTCAACGGGTAACTTATATTTTATTTTTAACTATATAAACTTTCCTAATATATCAAATCTAATATTAATTTTTATTTTTGTATGAAAGGATCCGAAATCAGGAAACTGGTGGATAACAGAAATAGTATACAAAAAAAAGATATAGGTATTGGATATTGGCCAAAAGAACTATTTGATTTGATAGATAATGGTGTGAAAATGGTTGGAGTTGGAGGAGCAGTCGAGTCTTCTCCTTCCGGAGTAAGTCCACCAATGGTAATGGTCATTTACCGACAGGAGATGACATGGATGCAGCACGTGTTAGAGACATAGCCATCTTAGATTCTAGTCGTTCAAAATATTTCAAGGAAGTTGATAAATCAAAGTTGGAGATCCTACTAGACAGTGAAAAATGTTATGGATTAAAAAGGGGGAAAGATTGGTTGTTCACGTATGGTGGACCGGGAGGGGATTCTTGTGGAATATAGCATCACAAAAAGAAATTATGGTCTTGGTTATTATACTCAATAATAAATTATTACTAGTGGTTTTATGTTCAACAGTTAAATGATTTAGCTTCAGCATATCTGTGTATAATACGACCAACGTCCATTGTGTCTCAAATCAATCTCAGGTTTGTGAAAAGATATAGATGCATTCACGATCATGTGTTTGCATTCGTAATCAACTAGTTTGCACCACGCACGTGTGTAGAAAAGCGTCGTTCAATGGAGGGGTCTCATACTCTCATATGATCTGAGGGCATACATTTGTGGCAAAATCTATGAAAGTATTTCGTTTGACACATTGTTAAATTTCTGCCTTCCCAACCAAAGCATTTTTTCCAAATATTTATTCTATTTTTAGCTTTATGTGTTGTTAAATTAGACTGTTTAACCAAAAAATGGTTAAAGAGTTGTATACTGCTGATTTTTTATCTTTTATGAAATGATTATCACCGGAAGTTTTACTCCAACCTTGTTAACTTTTGACAACAAAATTTTTAAAAGCTTAAACTTTCTGCAAATTTGAAGATAAACAAGAACCCTTTGATTTGATTCGCTTCATCTTCTCAGATTCCAAGTTAAAGATCCTTTGATTCCATTTCTTTTATTGAATTTCCCTAGATATTTTTGTTCTGGACCAAAGCCTTAGTTTTAAATCTAGTAACCGGACCCGTAGCTATAGCTTAAAAGTAGAAGAAACTTTAGCAAAAGCTTCATCTTAACTCAAGTCTCTCTTAGAGAATTATGTTAATTGTTGGAAGTTACTTTTATTAATGATTTAGAGAGTCTTATATAGACCCCTTACAACCGACTTAAGCGAAACTGAAATAAGAAAAGATACTAAAACCCTTAGTCTAACATAAAAAGGAAACACTTAAAAAAACGATTAAGAAGCTTCTTAACCATGCTTCTTCCTACGTTGATACTTGATGTCATATCTTGTATCATTACTCCCCTCCTCGACTAAGAGCTTTTTCTCAAGCTCCAACTCTGGATATGCTTCAAGTAACTTTTCAGCATCCTCCCATGTTGAGGCATCTTTTGTATTTGCAGTCCACTTTGCCAGTACTTGTCGTATTCCTCCCCTGGTTCTTGCTCGCAGAAGCTTTATCGGCCTAGTTAGAACAGTATGCCCAAGTAGGATAGGTGGAAATGTAGGACTAGTGTTCGGACATGGACCCTTGTGAGCTTTAAGACGTGACACATGAAACACGTCGTGAATCTTATATCCCGCCGGTAGTTGCAGGCGATAGGAGGCTATACCAATGCGCTTCATTACCTCAAATGGCCCATAAAACTTAGGGGAGAGCTTTCTAAACGCCTTTTGTGTCACTGTGAGTTGTCAATATGGCTGCAGTTTCAACCAGACTAAATCTTCTGATGTAAACTCAACATGATGATGGTTACTATCATAAATGGACTTCATCTGTTGTTGAGCTTCAACAATTAAATGATTTAGCTTCAGCATATCTGTGTATAATACGACCAACGTCCATTGTGTCTCAAATCAATCTCAGGTTTGTGAAAAAATATAGATGCATTCATACTCTCATCTGATCTGAGGGCATCCATTTGTGGCAAAGAACGACGTCTCAATACGACCTGAGCTGAAAACAGAGACGGTGGGTTTCACGACAAAGGTAGAGAGTGGTGTGATAGAGAATTCAACAATGAATGGGTTGCTTGCAGCAGTGGCACGAAGTCGAAGCTCGGTTGTGTGCTCACATTGTGGAAGAAGTGGTCACGAGAGGAAAGAATGCTGGTAGATAATGGGATTCCCCTATTGGTACACGGAACGAAACCAGTCCGGAGAAGAACGTGGCGGTCATGGCAGAGGCAGAGGTCGTGGAGCTCAGCCTCGTTCCAACGCAGTTCAAGATAAGCTGAACGGTAAGAAGCAAACCGGAGAAGTTATTCTCGATACGGGAGCATCACATCATATGACGGGTGGTGTGAAGCTGCTCACAAATTTACAGCACATTGTTTCTTGTCCAGTAAGTTTTGCAGATGGTAGTCAAGTTATGGCTAAAAAGAAGGGAACGTTGCCGTTGTCATCAAAGATACTCTTTCACATGTTTTGTTTGTGCCAAATCTTAATTGCACATTGTTATCTGTCTCAAAACTATTGAAGTAAACAAGTTGTTATGTTTTGTTTACTGATACGTTGTGTGTTTTACAGGACCATTTTACGAGGATCCTGATTGGAGCCGGTGAAGAACGGGATGGTGTTTACTTGTATCGGGATGTGACAATGCCAAGGGTACGGAGAGTTGAAGCAGTCCAATATCAGACTTTGTAGAATTGTCGATTGGGACATCCCTCTTTTGGTGTTTAAGGATTTTTACCCTTTATTTATGGTGTGAAAGACGTTCCTGACAAGTTCAGAGGATGTAATATTTGTTTTAAGTCTAAGCAAATTCGAGAGGTGTTTTCCGAGAGTTCTAATAAAGCTTCGTCTTCTTTTGAATTGATTCACTGTGATCTTTGGGGTAGGCCTGGGATTATAAACCGAACTGGTTTGTCCGAACCGAACCGAATCGAGTTTTGGGCAAGTCGGTTCGGGTTCGGTTATCTAAGTAAAACCGATCGGCAGCATTAGAAACTAATTTCGGTTATGTCTTCGGTTCGGTTCGGTTATACATAACCGAATGGTTAACCGAAAATTTAAACCTTCCTATTAGCCTAGTGTCTTTGACTTCCCCTCTCACAAACCCTAGTCTAAGTTTTAGCAAAATTAACTCGTTCTCTTTTTTTCTTTTTTTGTTCGTCTGCCGATCTTCTTCTTCTTCTTCTTCAACAATTAGTTCTCTCATTTTCTATGTTCATCTGCCGATCTTCTTCTTCCATCTCCAACAATTAGGTCTCTTCTCTTCTCTTCTCTGTTCCTTTCTTCATTTCATCTTCTCATATTTTTTCTTCAATTAGTTATTCTTCTTCTACTCGATTCTTCTGTTTTCATTTCCTCTGATTGGGCGTAAAAGGCTCATAGTGCAACAGTTTATGGTGGTGATTCGTCCGCTGTTTTTTTCCTAATTCTTCTGCGACCGTCGTTCTTCGTCCGTAGCCACACTTTGAAAGGAGAAGAAACACTAATCCTTTGGCTAATGGACTTGTTTTTCGTATTTATTTATGGGCTCCATTTTTTTACGTTTGGGCTTTTAAAACCCATTTGGTTTATATTCGGCAAAAGTGTAAAATTAAAATAATAATTTTTAAAATTCAGTTATTTTCGGGTTTTAACCACAAAACCGCATTAACCGATACCCGAACCGAATCGAACCGTAATTAATTTCGGTTAATTTCGATAGAATTTTCGAAATCTTAAATAACCGAAAAACGAACTAATCGGTTTGGTTCGGTTCGGATAAACCGAAGTCGCAGGGCTATTTGGGGCCACACCGAGTCCCGTCATTCTTGTGGTGCAATTTATTTTCTCACCATTATAGACGATTTCTCTCGTGCCATTTGGGTAAATATGTTGATCGAGAAAACTGAAGTCAAAAAAATTTTGCCAAATTTTTGTAAGATGGTTCGTCGCCAATTTGGAAAATTGGTAAAGACAATTCGCAGTGACAACGACACATAGTTTATGTGTTTGTCAAATTATTTCTCGGAGAACGCTATTCTACGTCACACATCGTGTGTGGCTACTCCACAACAAAATGGGAGAGTGGAATGCAAGCATAGACATATCCTCAATGTTTCGCGATCATTACTATTTCAAGCCAATCTTCCAATTAAGTTCTGGGGGAAAGTGTTCTCGCAGCTGTACACGTGATAAACAGAACACCATCTAAGGTTTTGACTGGGAAAACACCGTATGAGTGCTTGTATGGAAAGCCACATTCATATGAAAATATAAAGATATTTGGTTGCTTATGCTTTGCACATAAGATTTCTTGCGACAAAGATAAATTTGGAGAAAGAAGCAGGAAGTGTATCTTTCTGGGTTATCCTTTTGGAAAGAAGGGTTGGAAGTTATACGATCTAGAAAATAATGAGTTCTTTGTTTCTAGAGATGTGGTTTTTGATGAATCGTCCTACCAGTACGCGACTAGAAAGTGTTGTGCATGTTGAAACAAATACTGTTGAAACAGAGGACAATAGAGACAACGATGAAGATGTAGAAGGAGAAAGAGAGACAAAAACCAAAAACCTACTAGTAGTTGAAAGTGTAATCGAAACTGCACCTACACCACCAAACGACTCATCCGAAAGAGTTGAAACAGAACCAGCACCGCTTGAAAAACATGTGATTAATCCACCTACAAAGTTCAAAGATTATCACCTGTACAACTCTTGTTGTAAACCCAATACAAGTCTTGTTCTTCCCGGGACTTCAGTAGCGTCCTCTTCAACGGTCCAAAGTAAGACACCGTATCCCATCGATAATTTTGTTACTGACGTTTTTTTCTCAGAAAACATCAAATTTTCTTAGCTACGGTTTCGACGGTTGTGGAACCAAAGAATTATCAAGAAGCAGTTCGAGATCGTAGATGATGCAACGCAATGTCTAGCGAGATTGAAGCTCATGAATTGAATCAAACATGGGACTTGGAGACGTTACCCCCAGGAAAGAAAGCACTTGGAAGTAGATGGGTGTATAAAATCAAGTTTAATGCAGACGGGACGGTGGAAAGGTACAAGGCGAGGTTAGTATGTCTTGGAAATCATCAAGTTGAAGGAGAAGATTATGATGAAACGTTTTCACATGTGGCTAAGTTAACCACGTTGTTAGAAGTGGCTACGGCAAAGGATTGGAAGGTGCATCAAATGGACGTAAATAATGCATTTCTACATGGGACCTTAGAAGAAAAAGTCTATATGATTGCCCCCAGGCTTTCATACAAATGATCCGTCAAAGGTGTGTCGTCTAAGGAAGTCATTGTATGGCTTAAAACAAGCTCCAAGGTGTTGGTTTTCAAAGCTAACAGATGCGCTTAAGAAGTTTGGGTTTGTGCAATCATAATGTGGACTACTCGTTATTTACATATATAAAAGGGGAAAATAGCTTTATTTACTCCGATTGAAAAAAACCATAAGCTCCTCTCGGATAAAGGACCACTTCACACCGATCCCATTCAGTTTCGTAGAGTTGTTGGTCGTCTTGTTTGTCTCACCATCTCACGTGAGCCTAGGCAAGCGCATTGGGATGCAACTGTTCGGGTAATTCGTTACTTAAAAAGGTGTCCTGGTCAAGGGATTTTGCTTAAAAAAAAGAGTGATCTTCGCATACGAGCTTATTGCGATTCTGATTGGGCTTCTTGCCCACTTACTAGACGATCATTGTCCGCATATGTTTTGTTGTTGGGAAACTCATAAGTTTCATGGAAGACAAAAAAGCAAGATACGGTGTCACATTCGTCAGCTGAAGCGGAGTATAGAGCCATGGCTGCAACTTTAAGAGAACTTAAATGGTTAAAGAGATTGCTAGGTGATCTTGGAGTGACACATTTGGAGCCAATGAAGATGTTTTGTGATAGTAAATCGACAATATACATTGCAGCAAATCCCATGTTTCATGTACGAACTAAGCATATTGAAACCGATTAGCATAGCGTAAGAGATGTGGTTCAAGATTGACTTATTACGACTCGGCATGTACGAACAACAGAACAACTAGCCGATATAATGACAAAGGCTTTGGGGAGCTCATCCTTTGGTTACTTGTTGTCCAAGTTAGGAGTGTGTAATTTGCACTCTCCAACTTGAGGGGGAGTTTTAAGATGGGTCTAGAGAGTTCTAAAACCATCCATATCGAATATGAAAATATATGTAATTGGGAAAACTTCCATAAGTCATAGATTTAGCTTGGGATGCAAGTTCTAGGTTTATTGATATGTTGTATATAAACTCTTGAAATTGTTCAATAGAAACACAACTTTCTCTCAATTGTCTCAAGCTTTACATCTTGTTTCTTCATTCAGCAAGTAAAACAAATCTATAACCACGCGCTCCACTTCATTCCACAACATCAAAAACCATTTGGATATGTATTTTTTGGCTATATGTTTAAGGAACCTCTTATAGTACAAACATTCATTTATCCTTGTAGTAATGTATTTCTAATTGGATATGCATTTTTTGGTTATATGTTTCAGGTCAGGGTGCATAAAGATCAAAAGGATAAGATTGGCAAATAAGCAGAACGGCTAAACAGAGCGAAGAAGAAGCATGGTTAAACCTGAGACCCACAAGTTCTCAATTTACAATCCTCGAAAACTTGTTATACCTCACAAGATGCAGATTGTTGTTAAACAGCACAATTTACTAAACAACACAATATAGAAAACAAGCCATGAATGCTTGGTTGAGGGAGCATTCATGGCTTTCAGCTGCTGCTGCTGCTCCAGCTTTTCTTGAAGGAAATAACCAGAAACCATTATTTACTGCTGGTTACAAGAGGCATCCGTTCCGTGGCTTTTGCTTCTTCTTCTTCTCCTTTTGGTTTCACTGCTGTTTTGATTACTACTTTGATAGCAGCATCAAATACGATTTCACATTCTGCAAAAAAAAACATAAAGCAAAGAAAAGTATATCGATCACATCTGTGATGTACTTACCAGGGATAGTCCAGGATGATCAGACAAATAATGTTTATCTTCACGAAGATCTATAGCAGAACCTTGTAAGAAACATTTAATATACAAAATGTGATTCACAAGCACTACACAAGGAAATATGTTGGTTTCACTCTCATTTGCTTTCTTACCCATTTTGGTACCAAAAAGTTCAACGGGGACTAGCTCCTAGTGCAGTGTTGGAGTTCAGGGATCCACTGACCAAAATAAACATTTCACAAGCTCGGCTGAATCAATGAGAAAGCAAACACAAAAAAACATCTGCTCCTCTGTAACTCAAAGGCCTAAGTCTATTATTGTCTTCTTGCCCTGCAAATATGAAAACATACTCATAAATACAAAACTCTAAACAGTCACCAGTTTTCAACAGGCCAAGACAATACTGTATGAAGAAGAAACCTGGAGTTTGAAGAAACGCCAAGCACTTGGTTATGATTGATGTCTGATTCCGCTAGACGGGAGATGTCTCGCGAGGAAAGAGGTCCTCTAGGTGAGAAGACATTCACAGACTTTCTGCAAAACAGTTGAGTTGTGAGTATATATAAGTCAGGAAAGTTCCTGGTAATGATCAACATGAGGAGACAACTTGAAATTAAAGAAAGAATGCATATTTCTTGCCATCTTCTGTTGTTCTCTCGGACGCGGAGCTCAACATAATGAGATGGAACAATTTTGTCCCCTCTTTAACTGTGATATACTCTCAGGATACCGATCCAAGTAGAAGACCAGGTGCTGGTTCAGAAGGTTATGATGCTCTTAAGAAACATCCTTTCTTTAAGGGAGTTGACTGGAAGAATCTAAGGTCCCAGACTCCCCCAAAACTAGCTCCGGATCCTGCGTTCAGACAGCATCTCCCGAGAAGGATGATGCACATGGTTCTCCATGGAACCTGACACAGATTGGAGATTCTTCAGCCACACAGAACGAGGGGCACGGTGCTTCTTCTACATCATCGGGTTCCATAACACGACTTGCTTCAATAGACTCTTTCGATGCAAGATGGTGGGGGCATTTAAGCTTCATTTTTTTTTACTTTGTTTTCCAGGCAACAACCCGGTTTAAAGCTCCTAAAACTATACTTAAAACTATACTCCAGTTACACAATCCGCTAAATATTTTCTTGTGAACATTTGATTAACAGGCAACAGTTTTTGGAGCCGGGAGAATCGGTTCTGATGATATCAGCGGTAAAGAAGCTTCAGAAAATAAAGAGCAAGAAGGTGCAGCTAATACTTACCAACAAACCCAAGCTGATCTATCTCGACCCGTAAAAACTAGTTGTTAAAGGAAACATTATCTGGTCTGAGAACTCGAATGACCTCAACGTTCTAGTCACTAGCCCTTCACATTTCAAGATTTGCACGGTACTCATTATTTCCCTATCCTTCTTTCCACCAAAGATGATGAAACTTAAATTGTGACCTCTTCTTGCATTTGTGCAGCCAAAGAAGGTTTTATCATTTGAAGACGTAAAACAGAGAGCTTCAGTGTGGAAAAAGGCAATCGAGACTCTTAGACAAACTCCACTGAAGAATGGCTCTGTTAATTCTACGTTTATGTTTTGTTTTCTTTCTTTTTAAAGATTTAAAACTGACCAAACTCCATTCTTCGTATGTTTTTTCCATTACACCCACCCTTGAAAAGACCACTTCGACATTTCCATATAACTTGACACATAAAAAGAGAGCTTTAAACTGAAAACTGCTTTTTGAATCCTTTCTATAAGTCAAACAAATGTATTACAAAGGTTGAAGTTACATGAGATATTGATTTCAAGAATGAGTACTCCTTTCACAAAACCTTGGGTACAGTGTTGGAAACTTAAAGATTACAAACCAAGTATGCCAAGAAAAAAAACAGTAGACTTGTTGTATATTGCTAGGCATTGCTCTCTTTGACAGCAAGAGGTTCATACCATTGAGGGCCAAAGCCAGCAGCTTTTCTTGCTTCAGCATTAAAAGGCGGTTTCAACGGCCCTCTGAAATGCTCCCTTACTACAGAATGAAACTTGTTGATAATCTCTTCATTGCTATCATCTGATTCTTTGTTGCTGATGGTGAATTCTGGGTGCTTGGACCGTTCACATATATACTTGAACCATTTTACTCCAGCTGCACAGTGAGTGATTTCTTCAGGGTACACAACATTCTCCAGTAAATCTGCTGTCTCGTGATCGCCTCCGTTCCTAAACCGGGATATCGTGGTGGGCAGTACATCAAGCCCTCTAGCCTGCAAATATAGTATATCAGTGACTGAGAGACCCAAAAGAGAGAATCAAAGCGGACTAAGTTACAAGAAGTTGAAATGGTTTCTCACCTCGTGAACGCAATGCTCTATAGCCAAACGAGCCAAGAGATCCTGAGATGTGGCGGTAGCAGAGTCCCAAAGACCGTCATGGGCAGGCAATGCACCATAAGTAGAACCAATTTCCTCAAGCCGAGCTGCAAGCAAAGTGAAGTGACGGCCTTCATCCTGAGCAACACGAACAAAATCAGTAAAGAAGTCTCTCGGCATCTTCTCTTGCTTGCCAAAACGAGCAATTATATCCTGCAAGATTAACATTCCCGAGAATCATCAAATTCAAATGCAGAACCTTTAAGATAGATAAATCAATCACAGTTCAAATCAATCAAATCCTTACCCAAGATAAGTCAATAGCCCAGCTTTCAGTATGAACAAGACTATGAACAATTGCTTGCCTGCTCTGTAAGCTACCAGCTCTTCCCAGCTTCGGCATCAAACTCGGAGACACCAATTTCACCGGAAGTCTAGCCGGCCTGTCCGGGACGGGGAGATCGACGGTCGGATCGTAGGGTTCGGCGATTGCTCCTTGGAGCCATGTGACGGCAATCGAATCGCCAAGCCGGGCTTTTTCGTACGGGTCCGATGTGTTCAGAACCCTAATCGCCGATTCAATTAGGGTTTCACACTCCATCTCTCTCTCTCCCTCCTCCTAGTTTTCCCGACGGCGAGATGTGTAGAAAAATAAACATTTCAACGCAAAGCGTAGATAGCACGCGCATCACTGAGCGCGTCGATAAGTCTCGTCCTCAACCAAAAGTTATCGGTTTTTACTTTTTAATCTACCAATAGGAATAATTACTATATTCTATATTATTTGATAAGTTAACAAGAAAAATAATAAATAACAAACAAAAATATTTATTTAGTTGAAGCAGTGTCATCTGTTCGTTCGAATAATAATTTAAAATTAAATCCTTATGATAATTATAGTTTTTCAAATTTCTTTACAGTTGATGGTTACTAATTTGTGGATAGGATATATAACTGTACAAATAAAACAAATTTATCATTCCTATATCGTCAAGCTAAACTAAAAGGTTATTAGGAAATGATCCGTACTAATATATATATAATTAATTTAAAATTTTATTTAGAAGCTAAAAATTTATGTGATTGTATAATAAAATAAATATTAGAAAACTTTGTATTTTCTAAAGTCTAAAGTTTTTTATAACACGTTGGTTTTAAAAAATTAAATAATAAAAGAGCTTTAGTATATAAATAAATTATATTTCAAGTTAATGTTTTTTTTAATTGACAATGTAAAAATAAGCAATTACATCATTGATTATAAAATATATATTTTTGGTTTTAATTTAAATTTTTATAGCTTAGAACATAATTTATTAATGACTATAATTTCGTTTTAGTATAGTTTTGAAATTGAAAAAAATAACTTACATAAGCATCAATGCAAAAATTATATAAAAATTCTTCATATTCAATATTGAATGTGTTTGGCAATTGAATTTACAATAATTGGGATATAGAATACTAGGAAATAAAAGTGTTTGACAATAAATATAGTAGAATTTTAAATAGAAAAAAATAAAATGGTTAAGAAAAATTATGATCTTGCCACATAAGCACTAATGACTCTTTTTTAATATATAGATGATATATACACGTAAATTAATAGTTTTCTATGTTTAGTTCACCTGGTCTTGCCGCCACTCAATTTTTAACTTGTTCTCACTGTTTAATCATATTTTCAACTGTTTTAACACAAAATCATAGATCTAACATCAAACTTCTTATTTCGAGTCTAAAATTAAAAAATTTATTTTTTACACCGCACCGCATTCTACTTCAATTTAAACATATTCGCAGTAGGAATCTACTGTCGAGCGAAAATCCGTTGCGCACGGCCGCATTTTTGAACAAATGGCATATAATGTTGGAAAGATACTTTAATTACTAAATGAAATCAAGTAAAATAAATAAGCATAAAAAGAGATCACACTAAATTTAGAGAACTAACATACAGTATATGTATGAATGTATCTTATGCAGGATATACATCCGACCAAAAAAATGCATGATATACATTTAATATCATAACATAAAAGCCAAACACGATAAATAAAATTAAAAGTGGGGAGAGAGAATTTTGTTAAGGTGCAAGTCAGAGCTCTCCAATGGCTTTAGGTGCAAGTCTTCAAACTATCCAAGAATGATATGTCCTTCGTAATCCAGTTACTCAATGAACATGTGAAACCTCTTCCGCAAACTCTTGCTCCTAGTTTTTGTTATTGGTCGGCTTGGTACGAGTGGTGCTTGAATGATTTGACTTGTTGGTTCAATGTCCTCATCACATTTGTCCACAGACTTATTTTCTTTTGACCACAGATTTGTTTGCTTGTTGTCACATATTTGTTTACTAGTAATCACATATTTGTTTTTCATTTGTTCACAGATTTGTTTCCATTTGTCCACAGACTTATTTTCCTATGACCACAGATTTGTTCGTTCGTTGTCACAGCTTGACTTTAGAAAGCTTCTTAGGTGTTTCTTAGGCTCATACAAACTGTGCTTAGGTGGGCTTCACGTTTAGACTGCAAAATATCCCACTTGACATTTTCGGACAGGATATGATCCATCGGATATGTCTCCACTGTTTGGCTTCTCCAGAGAGTTTGGCTTGGAGGAATGAAGTGATATTGGATGTTTTGGAAACTAGACTCAAATATATTTTGATCCATATATGACTCGGTTCCTAAAGTGCCGTGGTCTGAAAGCGACGATTTATTTAACATTAGCTTCAAATCAGAACTCTCCAATGACTTTAGGTGCATCTGCAAATAAGTATGCGAAAATAAATCTGCGGCAACTGCAAATAAGTCTGCGGCATCTGCAAATAAGTCTGCAAAAATAAATCTGCGGTTAAAGGATATCAACAAGTCTGTAGTATTAAGTCTGCGACCACTAAAAAGTTTGTTTAGTCAGAATTAAGTCTGTGGCCACATTAGTCGAACAAATCTGCGATAATGGAAAAACTCGAAATAAGTCTGCAGTCATGTTGAATAAATCTGTGATCACTAAGAGTTACTCTAGCAATTATCTTTTCTGAAAACAACTCTGCAGCAACACGCATACTTATAATAAGTCTGTAGTAACTTAAGAAAAGTCTGCAGTAACTGCACTACAGACTTATTCTAATAAGTCTGTAGTACAAAACAAGTCTGCAAGAATAAATTTGTGAAACAAAGAAAAACAGTGGTGTTTTCATAAAATCTGTGACAGATTTATAAAATAAATCTGCGGTAGACAAAAAATATGCGGCAGATTTGTAAATCGGCGGAAACATAAAAACAAGTCTGTATAATAAATCTGTGGTTCAAAACAAATCTGTGAACCATTAAATTAGTGATGACAATGTAAACAAATCTGTGGCAAATTTATAAAACCTGTGACAGATTTATTCTAAATTGGTCGAAAAATGTGAAAATCGTTGGTTTTTTTGTATATAACTGCAACTTTTGCCAAGCTGGCATTAAAATATTAATGGCATTTGCGTAATATTTTTTTCCCTAACAAAGGTTGAATGGGGTATTTTGGGGGTTAAAAAAAAACAAAAACACTCTAGTTATTTTTAGAAAATATAGGTTATTATAGCTATTAATGTCAATATATAGGTTATTCTAGTTATCATTCCTGGTTATTATACTCAATAATAAATTATTGGACTAGTGGTTTTATGTTCAACAATTAAATGATTTAGCTTCAGTATATCTGTGTATAATACGACCAACGTCCATTGTGTCTCAAATCATTCACGATCATGTGTTTGCATTCGTAATCAACTTGTTTGCACCACGCACGTGTGTAGAAAAGCGTCGTTCGATGGAGAGGTCTCATACTCTCATCTGATCTGAGGGCATCCATTTGTGGCAAAATCTATGGCCTTAAGTAACTTTTAGTCTTTTACATTGTATTTACATAGTTACAAATGAAATTCTGGTTTTTTATTTTTTCTTATGTTAAATGGGTTTGATATTTTTGTTGTTAGCTAGAATGGCTAAAAATTTTTACTTGTTTAACTTGTCCCCCGATGTAATCAAATAAATGATCGTTTACAAGACCATTAAAAATGAAATCGAATAAAAGTTACTCTTTCATTCTTAAACATGTTCTTCTCCTTGCCGATGTTTGTCACCCTTTTCCTTGTTTCTTCATTCAGCAAGCAAAGCAAATCTATAACCACGCGCTCCGCTTCACTCCACAACATCAAAACCCATTTGGATATGTATTTTTTGGCTATGTTTCAGGAACTTCTTGTAGTACAAACATTCATTTATCCTTGTAGTCATGTATTTCTAATTGGATATGCATTTTTGGTTATATGTTTCAGGTCAGGGTGCATAAAGATCAAAAGGATAAGATTGGCAAATAAGCTGAACGCCTGAACAGAGCGAAGAATAAGCATGGTTAAACCTGAGACCAGGGACAGTCCAGGATGATCAAATCTGTCAAAACTAGTTGTTCAAGGAAACATGAGATGAAACGTTGACGTTAGAGGGAGAGGAGAGATTTGAAGAGCGAGCATCATATAACGAGCGGCGGTGAAATTATAATTGGGCATCGTCTTTTTTCATGCAACCTTAGGTGTTCAAAAACCTTAATCTATGGCCGCCACTTGATTTTTTAACTTTTTCCCACTGTTTTAATCATATTTTAAACTGTTTTAACACATAATCATAGATCTAACATCAAACTTCTTATTTCACGTCTAAAATAAATAAATAAAACTTTTTTTACATCACCCCACATTGTACTCCAATTTAAACATATTCGCGGTAGGAATCTACTGTCGAGCGAAAATCCGTTGCCCACGGCCGCATTTTTGAACAAATGGCATATAGTGTTGGAAAGATACTTTAATTACTAAATGAAATCAAGTAAAATAAATAAGCATAAAAAGAGATCACACTAAATTTAGAGAACTAATATACAATATATGTATGAATGTATCTTATGCAGGATATACATCTGACAAAAAAATGCATGATATACATTTAATATCATAACATAAAAGCTAAACACGATAAATAAAATTAAAAGTGGGGAGAGAGATTTTCGTTAAATCTACCTTTTGTAAGTTAAATTTAAAGTTATATAAGATACGAATGTAAATTACATACATACAAACATCATTTATACATAAAATCATAGAAAGCTACTTTAATTTCTAAATGAAATCAATGTAAAATAAATAAGACGAGAAATATATTGTATCTTAGTTTATTTCCAAAGTCAAGTGGACTAATATATAGCCTTTTAGAAAGAAAAAAAATCAAGTAGACCAATAAAAATGAAAAAGAGAATACAACTTTTTATGTTTATGAAATCTGAACACAATAAACTATAACCAAAGCTAATAATATTAAACATCCCTAGTTATTATAAATACTTGAGTGTTGGGTCTAAAAGTAAAATATAACAAGAGAATACTATTAGAAGACCTTCTAAAACATTGATCCTTAGTCCATGGATATTGTCCTCAAACTCGTTGCACTTATAATTTCATTTTGTTTAGTTCAATATGGAGAAACTGTAAAGGTTTCAAAATCTATTAAGGTAAATTAAAAAATAAAAATTATGATTTTTGGTAAAAGCGTTGATGGGTTTGACGGTGATACTATAAATATTCATTACCTATATGCATATTTTTTTCACAGATAAATGAGAAGATGATATACGATTGTATAGATATATACAAGCAACCTTCGTTAAATCATCCAATACTCAAAAACCACACAATTCAGGTAATATTTGTTCATCAAACTTTCTCGCATACAAAGTATCTTTGTCAATCTCGTGTATTTTCATATAAAACTTAATTGTAGCTTTTTGAAAGTCTAATATGATTTAATCCCTAACTTCATGTATCTATGGTGTGACAATATGCTTTGTGTAGATGGAGCCATCTTTTTTAACCCCTAAATCCAAAAAGAGATTTGAAACCAGAATATATGAAAAGATAATCGAGTGTCCAAACGGAACAGTTCCTATATTAAAGAACACAAAAAAGTATGTAGCAAATGCTCAATATTTTGGACAAAAACATTTCAATCCGCTCAATGTTGAAAGTCATGGAACACATGTAAGCACTCAATTGTATCCTCAATATTCTACTTTTAAATATTTGTGATATGATTATGTATATTGCAATGATTTGATGCTTATAAAAAAAATCTTGGAATTTGAAGTTTGCAGGAGTTAGATTGCAAGGTCGCCGTCTTTATCATGGTGTAGGATCTTGGTTAAGTGTACATGACCTAAACATTAGTAAGGACCAAATTTCATATGCTCATATATATGTTGGCAGTCGAGTCAATAACAAAGATAATTTTATCCAAACTGGTTGGATGGTAAGTTTAATATTTATGATATGCTTAATAAAAATTAATATAATTATTTAGTTACATAAAATTATTTTTAAAATAATTTAATTTGACTCATAGATAAATCCAAGTTTATTTGGCGATGGACGCCCATAGAGTTATGGATTTTGGAAGGTACATCTATTGATATATTCATTATATACCAACTTTTTAATACAAACCAAATTACAAAATCACAAATATGTGATTTTGGAGAATGAGCATAGTTACCAAGTGATTATGAGTTCAAGTCCTACTAATAGTAGAGAGATGACTAATTTGATTATTTTGATCACTAAGCCTAAACAGATTATGGGCTGAATACACAAAAGTTCTTAGTCACCTAAAAAGAGTATAGACTAAATTTATTGAAATATTTTGATTTAGTTAGTTATTTTTGTCATAGTATATGTTCATATTCAATGTTATTCAATGTGTAGTTGTTTTTGTTTTTGTTGACAACAATGTGTAGTTGTTTTAAATAGTATGTTTGCTCCTTTTAAATTTACATGTACTTTTAAACTATTTTCTATCACATGGATTATATTAATAGATCGATATGACTATATAAGAACAGGGTGCCAATGGAGGTTGTTATAATACAATGTGTCCTGGTTTTGTTCAAGTGTCAACATGGGACTTGTTATCTGGTCCTTTACCTCCAGCTCCTGTAAAAATAAGGAACCTTGCTCTTACCATTCAACGGGTAACTTATATTCTATTCGATTTTTAACAATATACAATTTCCTAGATATCAATTCTAACATGAAAATATCTAATATTATTTTTAAGTTTTTTATGAAAGGATACGGAATCAGGAAACTGGTGGATAACAGATGTAGTATACAAAAAACCAGATATAGGTATTGGATATTGGCCAAAAGAACTATTTGATTTGATAGATAATGGTGTGAAAATGGTTGGAGTTGGAGGAGCAGTCGAGTCTTCTCCTTCCGGCGTAAGCCCACCAATGGGTAATGGTCATTTTCCAACAGGAGACGACATGGAGGCAGCACGTGTTAAAGACATAGTCATCTTAGATTCTAGTCGTTCAAATATTTCAAGGAAGTTGATAAATCAAAGTTGGAGATCCTACTAGACAGTGAAAAATGTTATGGATTAAAAAGGGGGAAAAATAGGCTGTTCACGTATGGTGGACCGGGAGGGGATTCTTGTGGAATATAACATTACAAAAAGAAATTATGTTCTTGGTTATTATACTCAATAGTAATTATTGGACTAGTGGTTTTATGTTCAACAATTAAATTATTTAGCTTCAGCATATCTGTGTATAATACAACCAACGTCCATTGTGTCTCAAATCATTCACGATCATGTGTTTGCATTCGTAATCAACTTGTTTGCACCACGCACGTGTGTAGAAAAGCGTAGTTCGATGGAGAGGTCTCATACTCTCATCTGATCTGAGGGCATCCATTTGTGGCAAAATATATGAAAGTATTTCATTGAAACATTGTTAAATTCCTGCCTCCCCAACCACAGCATTTTTTCCACATATTTATTTTATTTTTAGCTCTATGTTTTGTTAAATCAGAGTGTTTAACCAAAAAAATTGGTTAAAGAGTTGTATACTGCTGATTTTTTTTTTATCTTTTACGAAATGATTACCACCGGAAGTTTTACTCTAAGCTTGTTTACTTTTGACAACAAAATAAAAAATCGGAAACACGACATTGTCATATCCAAAAAAAAAAATCAAGTAACTGATTAAACAAAATTTTGTTTTCTCCTTGGATCAATGTTCTCCGCATATCAAATACTAAGATTTCTTTAATTTTGGGTTTTTTCAGATTTGCTTGGGCATCACGGAAAAAACGAAACCCTAAAAATAAATTATTAGAGTAAGACATATCTGATTAAAGAAAAAAACAGAAATCAGGGTAACACGAAAATAAAGAGAGATTAGGGAGGGAAGAAAATTGTAATGCCTGTGTTCCGGAAAAAGAAAATTTGTCGGGATCGTTACAGAGGAATCGTATTTTATCGTTTCGATTCTATGAGGTTGTAGGAAATGTAATCTCTCTCTTTGGAATCAATCTTTTGTGTTTCGGATTTGGAGTTTTCTCGGAAGCGGGAAACGGTTTGATCGAGAATCGAAAGTCAAACTTTTGACCGAAAAAGAGAGGGGATCGATCGATCCAAGCTTGGACCGATCGATCCATGCCTTGTTGTCGATCTGGAGGTGGATTCGACGAGTGGACCGATCGATCTAGGAGTGGATCGATCGATCCACATGTGTCGGCTGTTCTTTTTGTTGCTTTGACCTCACCTAACCCCCCTTGTTTGCGTCTTTTCATCTTCGTTCTTCTTCCTGGGAGTTGCTGTGAGTTGTGGCTGAGGTTCAGAGAGGAAAGAAGTGTGAGATTCAAGGGTTGGGTGTTAAGTGTGAGAGATCAAAGAGAGAAGGTTGTGGTTGCTTAGAAAGGAAGAAGCTTGGTGGTTAGGGTTGCAGAGGATCTTTTGTTGCGGCGTGGAGGTTCACCGGTTTCGTTGTGGGTTGTTCTTGGCTCTGTAGTCCGTCCGAAATCAAGGTGAGTGCGTACCATGAGCTGATCTAAGCAATTAAGGTTTTGGTGTGTTTATGATGTCTTGTTAGTTTTGTCAAATCCTTGTTGTGTTCTTGTTGTCCGTGGGTGTGTGGCTTGTTCTTTGGGTTTTTGGGGTTGGGTTTGTGTTTACTCGTCTGTAGGAGGCAAGTTTGGGTGATCGTTTCTGAATGTTTCCAGTTTTGGTTGAAAATTGTTTTGCTTGTTTTGGTTGGCTGTAGGGTGTGTGAGCGAGTTTGGGCGACCTGTTGTTGGCTTGTGAGTGAGTTGTGGTTGGCTGGGTGTTGTGGTTCTTGAGCCGAAATCCTTCCTTAGTTAGAGGTGAGTGCGAGACCATGGGCTTATCTAAGCGGTATAGATTGTTTGATGTGTTTGTGGTTTTGTGTAGATTGGTTTTGTGGGATCTAGAATCAGATTCCTGAGCTGGTTGTGTCAATGGGTTGTTTACTCATTGTGTGGGTTGCATAATTGTGATTGATTGTTTATTGTGTTCTCAATCGTTTGTGTGTATAGCTCGTAGATGGGTTGACCGTCTCACTAAGTATTTTTGATAATACTTACGCAACTCTTCGTTATGTTGCAGGTAAAGATAAAGTGTGATCGTGGAATCAAGGCAATGAGGAGGAGGATGATTTAGGACTCGGTATTTGTGTGGTAGTGTCGAACTTTATTTATGTTTAATAATTTCGATTACTGTTGGTTGAAGTTTATTTAATAAGTACGAGTCTTATTTTATAACTTTTGTGGTTGTGGTGGAAACTAGTTTCATTTGAAATAAATTAGTTTAAATATGTTTAATTTAAGTGAATTGGTCTGTTTGTTTAATCGTTAAATTAAATGTTTTATTCGGAGTATAATTAATATTTATGGGAATATTAATTATTGCTGTAAAAAAAAAAAACGGGCCGGGTCGTTTCAGAAATTGTGCTCTTTTTTTTTTTTTCAAACTTTCCTTCCATATCTCTCTGTAATTTTTGCCTTCAACAAACTTTTTAAAAACTTAAACTTTCTGCAAATTTGAAGATAAACAAGAACCCTTTGATATGATTCGCTTCATCTTCTTAGATTCCAAGTCAAATATCCTTTGATTCCATTTCTTTTATTGAATTTTCCTAAATGTTTTTGTTATGAACCAAAGCGTTAGTCTTAGATCTAGTAACCGGATCCGTAACTATAGCTTGAAAGTAGAAGAGACTTTAGCAAAAGCTTCCTCTTAACCCAAGTCTCTCTTAGAAAATATGGTTAATTATTGGAAATTACTTTTTATTAGTGATTTAGAGAGTCTTATATAGACTCCTTACAACCGACTTAAGCTAAACTGAAATAAGGAAAGATACTAAAACACTTAGTCTAAAAAGAAAACACTTAACAGAATGATTAAGAAACTTCTTAACCATGCTTCTTTCTACGTTGATTCTTGATGCCATATCTTGTATCATTACTCCCCTCCTCGATTAGGAGCTTGTCCTCAAGTTCCAACTCTGGATTTGTTTCAAGTAACTTGTCAACATCCTCCCATGTTGAGTCATCTTCCGTATCTACAGTTCACTTTGCTAATATTATCGTATTCCTCCCATGGTTCTTGCTCGTAGAAGCTTTATCGGCCTAGTTGAACAATACGCCCATGTAGGATAGTTGGAAATATAGGACTAGTGTTCTAACATGGACCCTTGTGAGCTTTAAGATGTGACACATAAAACATGTCATGAATCTTAGATCCCGCCGGCGATAGGAGACTGTACCAGTGAGCTCCATTACCTCAAATGGCCTATAAAACTTAGGGGAGAACTTTGTAAATGCCTTTTGTGTCACTGTGAGTTGCCGATATGGCTGCAGTTTCAATCAAACTCAATCTCATGTTGTAAACTCCACCTGACGATGGTGACTATCATAAATGGAATTCATCTGTTGTTGAGCTTCAAAGAGATGTTCACGAGACAAGGCAAGGAACTCGTCTCTTTGTTCTAACGTGAGATCGACTGCCTCTACCCGTGAACTCTCTGCCATGTAATCCAACAACCTTAGGGGCTCCCTTCCATAGACAACTCAAAATGGAGTTGCCTTAGAATTGTGTGGAACGATGTGTTATGCCAATACTCCATCCAAGGAAGCCAATTGAGCCACTTTCGTGGATCATCTCTTGTGAGTAGATACATCTCTAATGTTCTGTTAACAATTTTCGTCTGCCCATCCGACTGCAGCCGAAAAGCTGTTGTGAAACACAAGTCTGTTCCTAACAAGCGAAACAGTTCTCGCCAAAATGTGCTACGAAACTCTTTGTCTCTATCAGTAACGATGGTCTCGGGAATTCCATGTAACCGCATAATGTCTTTTAAGAATGCATGTGCCACAAAACTTGTAGTGTAAGGATGGCTTAGGGCAATGAAATGTGCATACTTGGAGAAACGGTCCACCACCACCAGTATTACCGTCTTCCCAGATACCTTTGGCAATGCCTCAACGAAATCCATTTGATATATAAGACCATATTTGTGTTGGAACCGGAAGAGGCTGCAGCAACCCAGCTGGTTGTAACGTTTCCCACTTATTTTTTGGAAAACTTGACACTACTCCACAAACTCTTGAACTGATTTCTTCCAACATGTCTAGTAAAAATCACGTCGAATACGGTCTATTGTCTTTTGCATACCCTCGTGTCCAAAGTTGTGATACCCAGACACAACAACTTGTACCAATGTCGACGCTGCTGGAATATAAGTTCACCCTTTGTGGAAAATCAGTCCATCTCAAGCCTCCCAAATCGTAGACATCTCTCCTCAAATAATGCGATCTCGGAGAGCTATACAATCCACGTACTATCAACTTCATCTCGTAGTGTAGTAAATCCCTTTATTTGACCCGTTGAGCAAGGATATGGAGCACTCCTTCTCTGGTTCATTCTCTGTGAGCCTTGTCAAGGCATCAGCTACTTTATTTGTTGCACCCGATCGTAATTCTACTCCGAAATAAAACCCCAATAGCTTACTAACCCAATGTATTTGTGGGGACGTGGAGAGGCGTTGTTACAACAAAATATTTAAGGTTGTAATGGTCCGTTCGAATGATTAATCTTCTACCCCAGAGATAGGGTCGCCAGTGAATTATCGCCTTAGCCAAGCCAATAAGTTCTCGTTCATACGCGGCCAATTTTTGACTAAAGAATGCTACAGGATGCTCATGTTGTTGTAAGACCGCACCTATGCCACTTCCCAAAACATCACATTCTACAGTGAATTCCTTGGAGAAATCTGGAAGTGCGAGTACATGAGACTCTGAAAGTGGTTTTTTTAATCTCGCGAATGAAGTGTCAGCCTGGTCCCAACAAAATCCAGTTTTCGGGAGTAGACTAGTTAATGGAGCTGCAATGATTTGGTAATCCCGTATAAATTTTTGATAGTATCCAGATAAACCCAAAAATCTTCGAACTGCCATAGTTGATGCCGTTTGTAAAGAAACGAGCCCCATGTAGTTCATCTAATAGCTCGTCAACTAAGACAAGTTCACTACATCCTACGATGGAATAGTCTCTCAGCTAGTGGTATCAAACTCATATGCCACGAAGAGATTCATTTTACGGTATGTTTTCCAAGTTGGTTTGCACACAATATGAGTGAACGAAACAAACGAAGGCATGGTAAACAAGGAACAAGTGTTAATAAAATGATTGTCTTCATTGATCGCATTATTCGAAATTGACTTGCAAGTCTAAAGGATACTACAACAAGATTCGAGAATGCTCTTCGAGTTTAGTTTGGTTGTCGAAGTTTTTAAAATTTGAGGTGTTCTCTTCTATTTGCTATTCTTTAAACTTTTAGCATAAAGTCACATTCGTTGTACTAGTTTTTTGGTTTGCATAAATTTATCATTCATTCAAAAAAAAAAAAAAAAAAACTCGTCAAGCACTAGAATCAGAAATTTATCATTGACCGTGACCTTGTTTAGCTCTCTATAATCAATGCAAATGTGCCATATATTTGTCTACCTTTGTAACTAATAAAACTGGAAACGAGAACGGTAAATTGCTGGGTCTAATCACACCATTCTGAAGCATGTCAGTACACTGTCTTTCGATCTCATCCTTTAATAAGTGCGGGTAGCGATAAGGACGAACTGTGACTGGATTTGTTCCTTGTAAAATCGGGATCCGGTGGTCGCAACCTCTTTGCGGGGGAAGTGATGTTGGTTTTTTTGAAAAAATCCCTGAACTCAAAGGACACTGAGCTTAATAGTTCTTGTTCTGGTGTCATTGTTAACATTCTTAGCGACAAATGCTTACCCATTTCCTGGTCCGTTCTCGTAGGCACACGACTCATTGGGGTAGTGAAAATCTCGTCTTCGTATGTGAACCAATTCTCCATGGACTTCTCATCACTGCTAATCGTATTTAGCAACCCTCCTTCATGGTCTCTTATCCAAGCTTCACTGTACCACCTAATTAAGAAATCTTTGTTTTTGAATTTAATGGTATGGTTTGTTCCATCCCACACAACTTGTCGTAGTGCGTTGAGACACCAAATACATAACACCACATCGAATCCATTCAAGGGTATCGCAAAACAATCAGCTTCGAATTTGTGACCTTGTACACTCATCTCCAGCCCTTGACAAAGACTAGTAACAGATACCTTCCTGCCATCTGCTAGTTTCACCACGTGGTCTGGCCTCCGCTTCATGGGAATACCGAGTTCTTCTACCACACTGCTTTTAATAAAGTTATGAGTACTGCCAGTTTCAAGTAAAACCTAACCCGCTCCTGCTGCAATCTTAGCCCGTACTTGAAAAGTTCTCTCCGTTTGTTCACCATTCATAGCATTCAACGAGATTTCCAAATCTTCTTCCTGGAACAGCTCATCTTTCTGGTCATCACCCTCCATGACTGGCATGATATGAAATAGAAACGGTTTGCAAGTGTGCCCCAGCGTAAACAACTCTTCATAGTTAAAACAAAGACCTTTTGCTCGCCGTTCAGCCATTTGTGCACTTGTCAGTTTTTTCCAAACCGTCTTTTGAGGACTTGTTTTTGCTCCTGTTGCTAGTGTTTGTAAAAACTCCGCATCTTTTCCACCATGATTCCCACGAGAGATGGTAAACGGTTGCTTTGCTATAGGACCTACTTGTCTCATTGGAGGTGCTAGATGTCCCCCAAAAGTCCTAGTCTGCCTATCTCCTTTAATTTTGTATTCATTGTCTCTAGCATACAACATTGCTTCGAAAATTATCTCAGGATGCAAATACTCTACTTCCTTGCTTAAGTTATCGGCTAGCCCAGTACAAAACCGTCATAGTTGTTGATCTCCCTAAGTTGTGTTCGTCATCCCAAACACTCCTCAAATTGGTCACAGTACTCATCTACGGTTCTGGTGTGCCTTAAATTGCAGATTTCCCCCACGGCAGCGAGAAAGACTTGGTGTTTCTCTAAAAAATTGCATTAGTGACAAAACTTTCAATGGGATACGGTGTTTTAACTTGGACCGTCGAAGTAGACGCTTATGGCTTGCTGGGAATAATAGGATTCTTAGATTTATCGGGACGATGACGAGACATGTGAGCAACATAGTCTTTGTACTTAGATGGAGCTTTAACATGACGTTTACCATGCTCTCTTTAAACGGGTGCCACAACAACAGTTCCTTCCGGTTCCTCTGTGTCAACCGAGATACTAGGCGACAAACTTTGTTTTACAATCTCTGTTTCAGTGACCTCAGTAACTGCAGCCAAGTTATCAACCTCGCCTACCTCTGGTTTACCTGTTTGCGTATGAATCTCAGGTGTCGTTAGCTCGGGCTGTGAGGGTGCTACCATGGACGCACTATCCCTGCCACCCACAATCTCCAACAGCGGCTCTTCTCCAAGAAACTGTTTCATATGTGGAGCACGTTTGGAATCACACTCATCACTAGTGGCATATAGAAAAAATGTTTCATCAAATACCACATCTCGAGAAACAAAGAACTCGTTGCTCTTTAGATCATACAACATCCATCTTTTTTAGCAAAAGGATACCCGACGAAAATGCATTTCCGACTCTGTTCTCCGAATTTATCTTTGTCTCGAAAGGCTTTGTGGTCAAAGCAAAGGCAGTCGAATGTCTTAATACTCTCATAAGACGGCTTCGTGCTGTATAAACACTCATACGGCGTCATCCCTTTCAGAACTTTGGATGGTGTTCTGTTGATGACGTGAACCACAGCCAATACGCCTCCCCCCCCCCCCCCCCCCCCCCCCCCTCTTCCTCCTTCCCATTTCTCAGAAGATTGGCTTGGAAAAGTAGAGATCGCGCGACATTTAATATATGAATTTACAATAATTCGGATATTGAATATTATGAAATAAAAATGTTTGACAATAAATATAGTAGAATTTTAAATAAAAAATATAAAATGGTTGAGAAAAATTATGGGCTTGTCACATAAACACTAATGACTCTCTTTTAATATATAGATGATATATACACGTAAATTAATAGTTTTCTATGTTTGGTTCACTTTTAGATCGTGAGCAATGTGTAAGTTATATACATGTTAAACAAATTGTTAGGCATAGGAGTCGGCCTAGTGTTTAATCCACTAATCAGAGATTAATAGGAGATTTTTTAGGGTTTTTAAAGTATATATATTTAATTAATGCTTTAATATTCGATTTGAATGATTTATAATCAGCATAATGTTTTTGAAAAACGTACTAGCTCTACTGGTTAAACTCGGAGTTTTCAAGGTTTATGTCGTAGGTTCAAATCAGCAATGTGATGTGTTGGGCCTATTTTTTACTTATTTATTAATAAAGGGCGAAATTATAATTTGGCATTGTCTTTTTTCATGCAACCTTAAGTGTTCAAAAACCTTAATTTGTGGCCGCCCCACGATTTTTAACTTTTTCCTACTGTTTTAATCATATTTTCAACTGTTTTAACATAGAATCATAGATCTAACATCAAACTTCTTATTTCGACTCTAAAATTAAAAACATTCATTTTTACACCACACCGCGTTCTACTCCAATTTAAACATATTCGTGGTAGGAATCTACTGTCGAGTGAAAATACGTTGCCCACGGCCGCTTTTTTGAACAAATGGCATATATTGTTGGAAAGATACTTTAATTACTAAATGAAATCAAGTAAAATAAATAAGCATAAAAAGAGATCACACTAAATTTAGAGAACTAACATACAGTATATGTATGAATGTATCTTATGCAGGATATACATCTGAGAAAAAAAATGCATGATATACATTTAATATCATAACATAAAAGCTAAACACGATAAATAAAATTAAAAGTGGAGAGATAGATTTTTGTTAAGTCTACCTTTTGTAAGTTAAATTTAACGGCAATCGAATCGCCAAGCCGGGCTTTTTCGTACGGGTCCGATGTGTTCAGAACCCTAATCACCGATTCAGTTAGGGTTTCACACTCCATCTATCTCTCTCTCTCCCTCCTCCTAGTTTTCCCGGCGGCGAGATGTGTAGTAAAATAAACATTTCAATGCAGAGCATAGATAGCACGCGCATCACTGAGCAAGTCGATAAGTCTCGTACTCAACCAAAAGTTATCGGTTTTTACATTTTAATCTACCAATAGGAATAATTACTATATTCTATATTATTTGATAAGTTAACAGGAAAAATAATAAATAACAAACAAAAGTATTTATTTAGTTGAGCCAGTGTCATCAAATTTCTCCGTTCGAATAATAATTTAACATTAAATCCTTATGATAGTTATAGTTTTTCAAATTTCTTTACAGTCCACGATTACTAATTTGTGAATAGGATATATAACTGTACAAATAAAACAACTTTATCATTCCTATATCGTCAAGCTAAACTAAAAGGTTATTAGGAAATGATCCGTACTAATATATATATATATATATATATATATATATATATATATATATATATATATATAATTAATTTAAAATTTTATTTAGAAGCTAAAAATTTATGTGATTGTATAATAAAATAAATATTAGAAGTGGGAAGAGAGATTTTCGTTAAGTCTACCTTTTGTAAGTTAAATTTAAAGTTATATAAGATACGAATGTAAATTACATACATACAAACATCATTTATACATAAAATCATAAAAAGCTACTTTAATTACTAAATGAAATCAATGTAAAATAAATAAGATGAGAAATATATTGTATCTTAGTTTATTTCTAAAGCCAAGTGGACTAATATATAGCCTTTTAGAAAAAAAAAAATCAAGTAGACCAATAAAAATTAAAAAGAGAATACAACTTTGTATGTTTATGAAATCTGAACACAATAAACTATAACCAAAGCTAATAATATTAAGCATCCCTAGTTATTATAAATACTTGAGTGTTGGGTCTAAAAGTAAAATATAACAAGAGAATACTATTAGAAGACCTTCCAAAACATTGATCCTTAGTCCATGGATTTTGTCCTCAAACTCGTTGCACTTATAATTTCATTTTGTTTAGTTCAATATGGAGAAACTGTAAAGGTTTCAAAATCTATTAAGGTAAATTCCAAAATAAAAACTATGATTTTTTTGGTAAAAGCGTTGATGGGTTCGACGGTGATACTATAAAAATTCATTACCTATACGCATATTTTTTGTAATTAACGTATTACATCTATTTTTATATATATGTTTTTCACAGATAAATGAGAAGATGATATACGATTGTATAGATATCTACAAGCAACCTTCGTTAAATCATCCACTACTCAAAAACCACACAATTCAGGTAATATTTGTTCATCGAACTTTCTCTCGTACAAAGTATTTTTGTCAATCTCGTGTATTTTCATATAAAAATTAATTGTAGCTTTTTGAAAGTCTAATATGATTTAATCCCTAACTTCATGTATCTATGGTGTGACAATATGCTTTATGTAGATGGAGTCATCTTTTTTAACCGCTAAATCCAAAAAAAAATTTGAAACCAAAATATACAAAAAGATAATCGAGTGTCCAAACGGAACAGTTCCTATATTAAAGAACACAAAAAAGTATGTAGCAAATGCTCAATATTTTGGACAAAAATATTTCAATCCGCTCACAGTTGAAAGTTATGGGACACATGTAAGCACTCAATTGTATCCTCAATATTCTATTTTTAAATATTTGTGATATGATTATGTATATTGCAATGATTTGAAGCTTATCAAAAAAACTTGGAATTTGAAGTTTGCAGGAATTAGATTGCAAGGTCGCCGTCTTTATCAAGGTGTAGCATCTTGGTTCACTGTACATGACCTAAACATTACTAAGGACCAAATGTCATATGCCCATATATATGTTGGCAGTCGAGTCAATAACAAAGATAATTTTATCCAAGCCGGTTGGATGGTAAGTTTAATATTTCGGATATGTTTAATAAGAATTAATTTAATTATTTAGTTACATAAAATCATTTTAAAAATGATTTAATTTGACTCATAGATAAATCCAAGTTTATTTGGAGATGGACGCACATGGAGTTATGGATTTTGGAAGGTACATCTACTCATATATATTCATTCTATACCAACTTTTTAATACAAACCAAATTACAAAATCACTAATATGTGATTTTGGAGAATGGGCATAATTACCAAGTGATCATGAGTTGGAGTCCTACTAATAGTAGAGAGATACTAATTTGATTATTTTGATCACTAAGCCTAATTAGGGGCTGAATACACAAAACTTCTTAGTCACCTAAAAAGATTATGGGCTGAATACACAAAACTTCTTAGTCACCTAAAAAGAGTATAGACTAAATTTATTGGAATATTTTGATTTAGTTAGTTATTTTGTCATAGTATATGTTCATATTCAATGTTATTCAATGTGTAGTTTTTTTTTTTTTTGACAACAATGTGTAGTTGTTTTTTGACAACGATATCATCAAATAAGAACAGGGTGCAAATGGAGGTTGTTATAATACAATGTGTCCTGGTTTTGTTCAAGTGTCAAAATGGGACTTGTTATCTAATCCTTTACCTCCAGTTCCTGTAGAAATAAGGAATCTTGCTCTTACCATTCAACGGGTAACTTATATTCTAATCGATTTTTAACTATATACACTTTCCTAGATATCAATTCTAACATGAAAAAATCTAATATATCAAATCTAATATTATTTTTTATTTTTGTATGAAAGGATCCAGAATCAAGAAATTGGTGGATAACAGAAATAGTATACAAAAAAAAAGATATAGGTATTGGATATTGGCCAAAAGAACTATTTGATTTGATAGATAATGGTGTGAAAATGGTTGGAGTTGGAGGAGCAGTCGAGTCTTCTCCTTCCGGAGTAAGTCCACCAATGGGTAATGGTCATTTACCGACAGGAGATGACATGGATGCAGCACGTGTTAGAGACATAGCCATCTTAGATTCTAGTCGTTCAAAATATTTCAAGGAAGTTGATAAATCAAAGTTGGAGATCCTACTAGACAGTGAAAAATGTTATGGATTAAAAAGGGGGAAAGATTGGTTGTTCACGTATGGTGGACCGGGAGGGGATTCTTGTGGAATATAGCATCACAAAAAGAAATTATGGTCTTGGTTATTATACTCAATAATAAATTATTACTAGTGGTTTTATGTTCAACAGTTAAATGATTTAGCTTCAGCATATCTGTGTATAATACGACCAACGTCCATTGTGTCTCAAATCAATCTCAGGTTTGTGAAAAGATATAGATGCATTCACGATCATGTGTTTGCATTCGTAATCAACTAGTTTGCACCACGCACGTGTGTAGAAAAGCGTCGTTCAATGGAGGGGTCTCATACTCTCATATGATCTGAGGGCATACATTTGTGGCAAAATCTATGAAAGTATTTCGTTTGACACATTGTTAAATTTCTGCCTTCCCAACCAAAGCATTTTTTCCAAATATTTATTCTATTTTTAGCTTTATGTGTTGTTAAATTAGACTGTTTAACCAAAAAATGGTTAAAGAGTTGTATACTGCTGATTTTTTATCTTTTATGAAATGATTATCACCGGAAGTTTTACTCCAACCTTGTTAACTTTTGACAACAAAATTTTTAAAAGCTTAAACTTTCTGCAAATTTGAAGATAAACAAGAACCCTTTGATTTGATTCGCTTCATCTTCTCAGATTCCAAGTTAAAGATCCTTTGATTCCATTTCTTTTATTGAATTTCCCTAGATATTTTTGTTCTGGACCAAAGCCTTAGTTTTAAATCTAGTAACCGGACCCGTAGCTATAGCTTAAAAGTAGAAGAAACTTTAGCAAAAGCTTCATCTTAACTCAAGTCTCTCTTAGAGAATTATGTTAATTGTTGGAAGTTACTTTTATTAATGATTTAGAGAGTCTTATATAGACCCCTTACAACCGACTTAAGCGAAACTGAAATAAGAAAAGATACTAAAACCCTTAGTCTAACATAAAAAGGAAACACTTAAAAAAACGATTAAGAAGCTTCTTAACCATGCTTCTTCCTACGTTGATACTTGATGTCATATCTTGTATCATTACTCCCCTCCTCGACTAAGAGCTTTTTCTCAAGCTCCAACTCTGGATATGCTTCAAGTAACTTTTCAGCATCCTCCCATGTTGAGGCATCTTTTGTATTTGCAGTCCACTTTGCCAGTACTTGTCGTATTCCTCCCCTGGTTCTTGCTCGCAGAAGCTTTATCGGCCTAGTTAGAACAGTATGCCCAAGTAGGATAGGTGGAAATGTAGGACTAGTGTTCGGACATGGACCCTTGTGAGCTTTAAGACGTGACACATGAAACACGTCGTGAATCTTATATCCCGCCGGTAGTTGCAGGCGATAGGAGGCTATACCAATGCGCTTCATTACCTCAAATGGCCCATAAAACTTAGGGGAGAGCTTTCTAAACGCCTTTTGTGTCACTGTGAGTTGTCAATATGGCTGCAGTTTCAACCAGACTAAATCTTCTGATGTAAACTCAACATGATGATGGTTACTATCATAAATGGACTTCATCTGTTGTTGAGCTTCAACAATTAAATGATTTAGCTTCAGCATATCTGTGTATAATACGACCAACGTCCATTGTGTCTCAAATCAATCTCAGGTTTGTGAAAAAATATAGATGCATTCATACTCTCATCTGATCTGAGGGCATCCATTTGTGGCAAAGAACGACGTCTCAATACGACCTGAGCTGAAAACAGAGACGGTGGGTTTCACGACAAAGGTAGAGAGTGGTGTGATAGAGAATTCAACAATGAATGGGTTGCTTGCAGCAGTGGCACGAAGTCGAAGCTCGGTTGTGTGCTCACATTGTGGAAGAAGTGGTCACGAGAGGAAAGAATGCTGGTAGATAATGGGATTCCCCTATTGGTACACGGAACGAAACCAGTCCGGAGAAGAACGTGGCGGTCGTGGCAGAGGCAGAGGTCGTGGAGCTCAGCCTCGTTCCAACGCAGTTCAAGATAAGCTGAACGGTAAGAAGCAAACCGGAGAAGTTATTCTCGATACGGGAGCATCACATCATATGACGGGTGGTGTGAAGTTGCTCACAAATTTACAGCACATTGTTTCTTGTCCAGTAAGTTTTGCAGATGGTAGTCAAGTTATGGCTAAAAAGAAGGGAACGTTGCCGTTGTCATCAAAGATACTCTTTCACATGTTTTGTTTGTGCCAAATCTTAATTGCACATTGTTATCTGTCTCAAAACTATTGAAGTAAACAAGTTGTTATGTTTTGTTTACTGATACGTTGTGTGTTTTACAGGACCATTTTACGAGGATCCTGATTGGAGCCGGTGAAGAACGGGATGGTGTTTACTTGTATCGGGATGTGACAATGCCAAGGGTACGCAGAGTTGAAGCAGTCCAATATCAGACTTTGTAGAATTGTCGATTGGGACATCCCTCTTTTGGTGTTTAAGGATTTTTACCCTTTATTTATGGTGTGAAAGACGTTCCTGACAAGTTCAGAGGATGTAATATTTGTTTTAAGTCTAGGGGAGAGCTTTCTAAACGCCTTTTGTGTCACTGTGAGTTGTCAATATGGCTGCAGTTTCAACCAGACTAAATCTTCTGATGTAAACTCAACATGATGATGGTTACTATCATAAATGGACTTCATATGTTGTTGAGCTTCAAGGAGACGTTCACGAGATAAGGAAAGGAACTCGTCTCTTTGTTCTAACGTGAGATCGACTGACTCTACTCGTGAACTCCCAGCTATGTAATCCAATAGCCTTGGGGGCTCCCTTCCATAGACGAGTCGAAATGGAGTTGCCTTAAGACTTGTGTGGAACGATGTGTTGTAGAAATACTCCACCCAAGAAAGCCAATTGAGCCACTTTCGTGGAGCATATCCTGTGAGACATCTTAGATACATCTCTAATGTTCTGTTAACAATTTTCATCTGCCCATCCAACTGCAGCCGAAAATTTTTTGTGAAACACAAGTCTGTTCCTGCTACGAAACACTTTGTCTCTATCAGTAATGATGGTCTCGGGAAATCCATGTAACCGCACAATGTCTTTGAAGAATGCATGTGCCACATAACTTCCAGTGTAAAGATGGCTTAGGGCAATGAGATGTCCATACTTGGAGAAATGGTCCACCACCACTAGTATTACCGTCTTCCCAGATACCTTTGACAATGCCTCGACGAAATCCATTTGATATATCAGACCAGATTTGTGTTGGAACCGGAAGAGGCATGCAGCAACTCAGCTGGTTGTAACGTTCCCCACTTGTTTCTTTGGCAAACCTGGCACTGGCCCATAAACTCTTGAACTGATTTCTTCCAACTTGTCCAGTAAAAATCACATCGAATGTGGTCCATTGTCTTTTGCATATCCTCGTGTCCAAAATTGTGATACCCAGACACAACAACTTGTACCAATATCGACACTGCTAGAATATAGGCTCACCCATTGTGGAATATCAGTCCATCTCGAGCCTCCAAAATCGTAGACATCTCTCCTCGAAGAATGCAATCTCGGAGAGCTATACAATCCACGTCACTATCAACTTCATCTCGTAGTGTAGCCAAAATCCCTTTATTTGACCCGTTGAGCAAGGATATGGAGTACTCCTTCTCTTGTTCATTCTCTGTGCGCCTTGACAAGACATCAGCTACTTTATTTGTTGCACCCGAGCGGTATTCTACTCTGAAATCAAACCCCAATAACTTACTAACCCAATGTATTTGTGGTGACATTGAGAGGCGTTGTTACAGCAAATATTTAAGACTGTAATGGTCTGTTCGAATGGTGAATCTCCTACCCCAGGGATAAGGTCGCCAGTGAATGATCGCCTTAGCCAAGCCAATAAGTACTCGTTCAAAAGCGGCCAATTTAAAATGGCGTTCCGCCAATTTTCGACTAAAGAATGCTACTGGATACTCATGTTGTTGTAAGACCGCACCTATGCCACATCCCGAAGCGTCACATCCAGCAATGAATTCCTTGGAAAATCTAGAAATGCGAGTACAGGAGACTCGGAAAGTGATTTTTTAATCTCGCGAATGAAGTGTCAGGCTGGTCATCCCAGCATAATCCAGTATTCCGGAGTAGACTAGTTAATGGAGCTGCAATGATTCCGTAATCCCGTATAAATTTTTGATAGTACCCGGATAAACCCAAAAATCTTCGAACTGCCCTAGTTGATGTGGACTTTGGCCACTTCGTGATCGCGGTAATCTTTGTTTGGTTGACTTTTACTCCATCACAAGAAATAACATGTCTCAAATAACCAATCTCTTTTTGACCAAACGCACACTTTGATTTTCTCAAGAATAGCTTATGCATTTGTAAGGTTGCTAGAACCAATCTCACATGCTCCACATGTTCCTCCCACGTTGGACTGTAAACTAAAATATCGTCAAAGAAAACCAATACAAACTTTCGAAGTACCTCTCGAAACAATGAATTCATAAGACTGTGGAATGTGGATGGCGCATTTGCTAATCCAAACGGCATGACTAGGAAAAGCAGTCTTCGCCACGTCTTCTTTAAACATTGTGTCGAGGATGGTCAGCACGAGTTCATTTGTCTATGGTGTGACAATATGCTTTGTGTAGATGGAGTCATCTTTTTTAACCGTTAAATCCAAAAAAAAAATTGAAACCAAAATATACGAAAAGATAATCGAGTGTTCAAACGGAACAGTTTCTATATTAAGGAACACAAAAAAGTATGTAGCAAATGCTCAATATTTTGGACAAAAACATTTCAATCCGCTTGATATATCATGGTTTTTACAGTTTTTAACTATGATATTAGTCTTGTTTTAGAGTCTTTTTAGTGTGTATCGAGTCTTTTAGAGTCATTGCAGGTTCAGGTACGTTTTGGACTCAGTTGGAGAATTTTGGGAGATTTGAAAGCATTTGGCGTTCTATAGCTGAGAAGAGCAACTCGGAGACCATAATGAGTGTTGGTGTCGTTCGACACCAGCCATTGGTGTCGCTCGACACCGGTTGCAACCACTTGTTGCACACGAGTTTTAAAGACTTTGGAAAAATTGCATATTTACCCAAAAGTTTTCCCTAATTGCAAGACAAGTCCTTGACATATTTTGGAGTATAATTAGTTATTTTTAGAGTTTTGGAGAGACACCTTTTACATTATCCTTATTCTAGTTTTCAGAGAGTTTTGGAGAGAGACATAAAACTCATTGTAGAGAGAAGATTTTGAACTCCCTTGTTTCTTATTTTACTTATCTTATTGCAATTTATTTCATTCATGATTTGTGTTTCATTGATTATGTTTGAGTAATCCACTTGTTAGATTTAAGGTTTTTCTAGGGTAAGGATGAATTATTGAATTGGATAGATTTGTTAGGGTAATCATATGGTTATTCGTGTAGGTTGATATTAATGCTAGTTCTAGATTGATCACCTGGAATTTAGATCATACGATGATTGGTAGACACGAAAGTGTTATCAATTCCCTGAATTAAACCTTGATGAGCAAAATATCTATCTGCAAAGACATTTGATTTAGGGATTTTGTGAACATATCAAACTTGAATTTAATGCATGTTTTGATTGTTGAATTCGCAAAGAAATTTGAGATTCACTGTTTAGACATAGATAATCTCTGCAACGAAAGTTGATTGATCTGAAGTTTGTGTTTTGAGTTCAGGAACGGTTCTTAACCAAACCCTATTCTGTTTATCTGTTTTGCAATTCTGAATTACCTGAGAATTTCTCTAAGTCTAGTATTTTTCCTCATTGAATTTACATCTTTTACTTTTTACTTTGTTAGTTTTACATTACATCTTTTGTCATTTAGCTATATTTCCAAACTGCTAATCTATTGCATGAACCTTAGTCCTTGTGGATTCGATCACTAAGTACTACATTGATCTCTTAATTTGAGAGAGTAGCTATAGGGTAAATTTGAGCATATCACCGCTCACAATTGAAAGTCATAAAATACATGTAAGCACTCAATTGTATCCTCAATATACTACTTTTAAATATTTGTGATATGATTATGTGTATTGCAATGATTTGAAGTTATTAAAAATCTTGGAATTTGAAGTTTGCCGGAGTTAGATTGCAAGGTCGCTGTCTTTATCATGGTGTAGCATCTTGGTTCAGTGTACATGACCTAAACATCAGTAAGGACCAAGTTTCATATGCTCATATATATGTTGGCAGTCGAGTCAATAATAAAGATCATTTTATCCAAACCGGTTAGATGGTAAGTTTAATATTTATGATATGTTTAATAAAAATTAAGATAATTATTTAGTTACATGAGATAACTTTTAACATAATTTAATTTAGCTCATAGATAAATCCAAATTTATTTGACGATAGTGGCACATGAAGTTATGGATTTTGGAAGGTACATCTACTAATATATTCATTCTATACCATTTTTAATACAAACCAAATTACAAATCACTACTACGTGATTTTGGAGAATGAGCATAATTACCAAGTGATCATGAGTTCAAGTCCTACTAATAGTAGAGAGATGACTAATTTAATTCTTTTGATCACTAAGCCTAAAAAGATTATGGGCTGAATACACAAAACTTCTTAGTCACCTAAACGAGTATAGACTAAATTTTGGAATATTTTGATTTAGTTAGTTATTTTGTCATAGTATATGTTCATATTCAATGTTATTCAATATGTAGTTTTTTTTTTATAACAATGTGTAGTTGTTTTTAATAGTATGTTTACTTCTTTTAAATGTACATGTACTTTAAAATGATTTCTATCACATATATTATATTAATAGATCCATATAACTAAATAAGAACGGGAAAACGGTGAGAAAAATCCTCACCTTGCAATTTTTGGCCGTTTAAAGCATGACCTTTTTTTGTGCCATTTTAATCACTAGTTTTCGTTGACTTCCTTTTTTAATCCCGAAGTTATGTTGACTGTACCAATTTAGGCACGTCGTTAAGTGACTTAACAGAAAATAGAAACGGCGTTAAGCTGCTGTTAATGGTCTCCGTTACACAGAACAAATCCCCAATTCGTTAAACAAAGAATCGGGAAAACGGTCAGAAAAAGCCTCACCTTTCATTTTTTGGCCGTTTAAAGCATGAACGTTTTTTTGTGCCATTTTAATCACTAGTTTTGGTTGAATGTACCAATTTAGGCACGTCGTTAAGTGACTTAACAGAAATTAGTAACGGTGTAAAATTAATTAGTAATCGTTTTCCCAATTTTAATTAATAAATAAATATGGAACCCTCGGAAATCTGTCGAAAATAAATTCTCCCGGAAATCCCACGGAAATAAAATCCCTAGAAAATCCCTCAGATCCTTAGGAATTTTATTTCCGTGGGATTTTCCAGGGAATTTATTTTCGACGGATTTTCGAGGGTTCCATATTTATTTATTATTTAAAATTATGAAAACGGTTACTAATTAATTTTACACCGTTATTAATTTCTGTTAAGTCACTTAACGACTTGCCTAAATTGGTACAGTCAACCAAAACTGGTGATTAAAATGGCACAAAAAAAGTTCATGCTTTAAACGGCCAAAAAATGAAAGGTGAGGCTTTTTTTGACCATTTTCCCGATTTTCTTTGTTTAACGAATTGGAGATTTTCTCTGTTTAACGGAGGTCATTAACAGCAGCTTAACGCCGTTTCTATTTTCTGTTAAGTCACTTAACGACGTGCCTAAATTGGTACAGTCAACATAAATTCGTAATTAAAAAAGTAAGTCAACGAAAACTGGTGATTAAAACGGCACATAAAAAATGTCATGCTTTAAACGGCCAAAAATTGCAAGGTGAGGATTTTTCTCACTGTTTTCCCAAATAAGAACAGGGTGCCAATAGAGGTTGTTATAATACAATGTGTCCTTGTTTTGTTCAAGTGTCAACATGGGACTTGTTATCTTTTCCTTTACCTCCAGCTCCTATAAAAATAAGGAACCTTTCTTTTACTATATACACTTTCCTAGATATCAATTCTCATGAAAAGATCTAATATATCAAATCTAATATTAATTTTTATTTTTGTATGAAAAGATCCAGAATCAAGAAACTGGTGGATAACAAATATAATATTCAAAAAATCAGATATAGGTATTGGATATTGGCCAAAAGAACTATTTGATTTGATAGATAATGGTGTGAAAATGGTTGGAGTTGGAGGAGCAGTCTGAGTCTTCTCCTTCCGGCTTAAGCCCACCAATGTGTAATGGTCATTTTCCAACAGGAGACGACATGGCGGCAGCACGTGTTAAAGACATTGTCATCTTAGATTCTAGTCATTCAAAATATTTCAAGGAAGTTGATAAATCAAAGTTCGAGATCCTACTAGACAGTGAAAAAATGTTATGGATTAAAATGCTCTTTCTTAATGTCATCTTCTATAAAATGCTCGGTAAGCGGTTTCTTGGACTTTAAGCAACCCATGTATTAGGCGGTTTTGATGATGATTTCTTGATTTGTTTTTCTTCATACAATTAGACATTGCGTTGGATCTGTTCAACATTAGCAGACGCTTAGCCTTAAACAAACACTTGCAAATCGAGTCGACTCCCATCATTGTCTTGGCTTCAAAACCAGATCTTTTTCCTGGTGGCTGCTATCTCGGACCATTGACACGTTTCATCTACTCTTGTCCGTACTAATCTAAGACCTCTTCGTTACAAAGATCAGTCATTTTCTAATTATGATTCCCTTTTGATCCAAATTATCTGTCCTTCTCTCATTTGCTAGGGATACAAGTAAAGCTGCCAACTCTTTCAGTGCCTTCTCGTCCAAACAAAGATCATCAGAGTAAGTTCTTCCGTAAACATCAGCTTCATCAAAAGTCGCTATATTCCTCTGAAGTAAGTGAGAAAATTTTCGATTTTTTCCCAGATACTCTGATGGGGAAGCTGCTCAAAGGCCTCTCCAAATGGACCGGTAAGTATTAGGTTTTCGTCAGCAAATGGACCGGTTATCCGATAGGATTCACATGAAATTTAAATCTGAATCGAGTGATGTTTTCAGGAATAGATGAAGTGTACCGACTTAAGGTCATGCATCTACAAGCCAATAAGCTTCTACGGGGAATATCAGAAGAAACATTGGCCTTGGGCTTGAAGGAACGTTCCGAGACAGTGGATGAGGCTTTACTCTTTGCAGTAAGATATGGGAATGTTGATTTCTTGGTGGAGATGATCAGGAACAACTCCGAGCTTCTATGGTCCACGAGAACAAGCTCGAGCAGTACTCTGTTTCTCTTGGCCGTCGAGTTTAGACAAGAGGAGGTGTTTAGTCTCCTGCACGGTCTGGACGACAGGAAGTACTTGTTGCTCGCCGACAAGGACTGTGACGGCAATGGTGTGCTTCATCTCGCCGGCTTTCCTTCTCCTCCTTCCAAGCTCTCTAGTCTCGGTTGCGCACCTTTGCAGATGCAGCGCGAGTTACAGTGGTTCAAGGTTTGCTCTGTTTCTCTCAGTAAGATGCATAGCCAAGATAGAGGAAACAGAGGATTAAAATCTTGCCTTTATAATGCAGGAAGTGGAGAGAATCGCACCGGAGATCGAGAAGGAGAGAGTAAACACAGAAGAGCAAACACCGATCGAGATATTCACAAAGGAGCACCAAGCATTGCGACAAGAAGCCGAGAAATGGATGAAAGATACGGCGATGTCTTGCAGCTTAGTTGCGGCTCTCATCGTCACGTTCACTTTCGCGGCTTTCGTCGTCACGGTCATTTTCGCGGCGGTCTTCACCGTCTCTGGTGGCACCGACGACAATTCAGAAGGTAACCCCTTTCACCTACATGAACAGCAGTTCATCATATTCATCGTCTCCGATTTGATCTCTTGCTTCGCCGCTTGTGCCTCCGTACCCATATTCCTCGGGATACTCACCGCGAGATACTCCTTCGACGATTTCTTGGTCTCACTGCCGACAAAGATGATCGCGGGACTTTCGATACTGTTCGTTTCGATCGCGGCGATGCTTATTGCATTCTCGTTGGCGCTATTCACAATGATGAATAAAGAGAAATGGATCGTTGCTCCGACGATCCTTTTCGCTTGTTTACCGGCACTGCTGTTTGTTCTGTTTCAGTATCCTCTCCTCAAGGAAATGATCTTCTCAACTTACGGCAAAGGTATCTTCGACAGAAACATGAAATGTTGGGCCCAACTTAAGACATCTTTGGGCCTAAATTAAGATATCGATGGGCCTAACTCGAAAACTCTAATAAAATAATAATGACAATTCCTTTCTTCTTTGGTGGTTCCACATAAAAAATACTGAAAATTACTCAGAATGACCCACATCTTTTGTAAAATGACTAGATTGACTCTATCTGGACTTGGTTAACTAGAATAACCCATATCTTTTGTAAAAAGACTTGGTAACCAGGTTTAAACACATATTATCAAAATTGTCATTTTGAAATATTTTTTGAAAACAAAAAAACATTTCTTACTCTAGTAACCGAAACAAACTAAATTACACGATTTGTTTAGTTTGTTTCTCTCCATCGATTTCACAAAATAACCTAGATACTATTTCTCGCCGACGACGAGTTCTTCTCCGACGACGAGTACTTCTTCTTCTTCTACGACGACGAGTTCTTCTTCTTCTTCTACGAGGACGAGTTCTTCTGCTTCTCCTTGTTCGCATTGTGCGTAATTAGTTTGGAGGTGGGCTTTTGATTGGCATTATAAATTGCTTCAGTTTTGTAAATTTGTACTAAATTTCCGTGTTTCGCTAGGTTTTTGTCTTCGCCCCTGACGAAGTTTGTGTCTGTTCTTCTCTGGAACCTAGGTAAGTTCTCTCTCGTTTCGTTTCGTTTACTCTCTCTCGAGTTTGTTTACTCTCTCTCGAGTTTGCTTGATTGTTGTTGTTTGTTTGCCGGATTCATATATGTCACAGATTAAATTTGTTTGTTATAACAGTTTTAGTTACTAAGTGTACAGATTTGTTTGTAAAATTGATGTTCGTTACTACAGATTTGTTTTGTAGTTGTCACAGATTTGTTTTATTGAGCTTGTAGTTGTCACAAATTTGTTTAGTAACTTCTCTTAAGTCGATTCGTTTACTCACTCTCGAGTTTACAGATTTGATTGAAATTTTTTTTTTTGGTTACTATACAGATTTGTTTTGTAGTTGTCAAAGATTTGTTTTATATTGACCTTGTAGTTGTCACAGATTTGTTGAGTAGTGCTTACAGATTTGTTTTATTGACCACAGATTTGTTTTCTAATTGTCACAGATTTGTTTTATTGACCTTGTAGTTGTCACATATTTGTTTTCTAGTTGCTAACAGATTTGTTTTCATATAGTCAACAGATTTGTTTTCATATAGTCAACAAATTTGTTTATTGACCACAGAGTTGTGTAATAGTACTCACAGATTTGTTTAGTAGTTGTCACAGATTTGTTTAGTAGTACTTACAGATTTGTTTTATTGACCGATTTGTTTCTAGTAGTGCTCACAGATTTTTTTTTTAGTTGTCACAGATTTGTTTATTCACCACAATGTTGTTTAGTAGTGCTTACAGATTTGTTGAGTAGTGGTTACAGATTTATTTTCCTTAATAGTATACTCACAGATTTTTGTGTATGATGTAGAAATGGTTTCTTACCCACCGCGACAATATAAAGAAGGGAAATCTCCTATTCAAAAAAGAAGCATGAACCATAGTTGCTTTTTGAGTAACTTTAAGATCCTCAAAACGAAATAGGAGCAGATGTGTGGGTGCAATTGAAGGAATCATCTCTTGGGGTATTTCTGAAGATGTTTGAGAGCAAGTATATATGGTCAGCCCAGATGGTACATTATTTCCTCACGAATCAGTTGACAGTCGATGCCGCACATGAGTTTTGGTCTGTTATTGATTGTCAGCCAATAAGATTTTCTCTCAATGAATTTGAGGACATCACAGGTCTAAATTGTGATGAATTTGACCCGTTAGAGGAGTTCGATGTTGACCACAAGGCGTTTTGGAAGGAAATGAATGTTCCTACAAATGATGGACCTAATTTGGATGAGTTGAAAGCGTGTTTATATGTTGCAGAACAGAATGATTGGAGTGCTGAGAAGAGGGTGATGTTAGGAAGGTTAATTATCCTACATGTTGGGATACTTGGCATTAATCACGGATCCAGGATACCGTTGAGTATTGCCAAAAGAGTGTTAGATCCAGATAGTTTTGACAGATATCCGTGGGGGAGGGTGGGATTTTCTTGGTTAGTAGACTCGATTAAAGCTGTCAGCTACAAGTCGAACAATTACACATTGCATGGATGTGTTCATGTGTTGTTCATATGGGTGTTTGAATCCGTACCTGGATTAGGAGAATTGTATGGCAACAGGAAGGCAATCACTGAGGATCCACCACTACTTAACTGGGTAGGATGTCGTACTCGATTCAATTTTTCTGACTTCATAGTAGATGAGAAGGCTGCATATGGAAAGGTATATTTGCCAGATTTGTTTTCGGTTTATATTAGTGACCACAGACTTGTTTTCATATAGTCACAGATTTGTTTTCATATTTTCACAGACGTGTGATGCAATGTTTACAGATTTGTTTTCTTGTATAACTATAGGTTCGTGTGAAGCATATGGTTCTAGTTTCATTGGAAAATATGTACCCTAACTGGGGTGATGAGGAAGAGAAACGGGATCCAAAACTTCACAACTTGATTGAAGATATCATTGAAGATCGGTTGGATCCAAATGGTTGGACTGAAGTAAAAAAATGAAGGAGGACAAACTTCTGATGCTGGCGAATGTCGGCGAAGACAAAGAGATTTTTCTTGCTGATGAAGGTGCAACTTCTAAGGTGAAGAAGGTCAAAAGAAAAAAACAACATTCTGATGTTAGTGGTTACTTCTCCTCTAAATTTAAATTGCTAAATAAGGGGTTTTGAAGTTGTGTTATGACACCTTCTAAATGTGTATAGAATTCTGGAGAAACCAAAGATTCTGGAGAAACCAAGGAAGCCATGGTTGGAATTCTAGCGATGGTGGAAAAATTAAACCAAAGAATGGATAGGTTGGAGAACAGAGTAGGGATAATGGAAAAAAAAAACGATTTGGTAGTGGAGACATTGGAAGGGAAGTTAGCTGCAATGGCAGAGGATATCAAGCAGCTTAAAGATCGAGACGCGAGGTGTGAAGCTGATGAAGAGAAGGGTGAAGCTGATGAAGTGAATAGCAAAACTCCGGTAAGTTATGGCAGATTTATATTCACAGATTTGTTTTCAATGGGCACAGTTTTTGTTTTCACAGATATGTTTTCAAAGGGCACAGTTTTTGTTTTCAATTACCACAGATTTATTTTCAATGACCAAAGATTTGTTTTTAATGACCACAGATTTATTTCGACTGGCCACAGATTTGTTTTCAATAACCACAGATTTGTTTTCAATGACCACAGATTTATTTTCAATGACCACAGATTTATTTCCAATGGCCACAGATTTATTTCCAACGGCCACAGATTTGTTTTCAATGACCACAGATTTGTTTTCAATGCCCACAGATTTATTTTCAATGGCCACAGATTTATGTCCAATAGCCGCATATTTGTTTTGTTTTTAGCTACGACAGATTAAAAGTGTCAGTTTAATAGATTAGTTAACATTTACTTGCAGTCGTGGATGGTAGTGGAGAAAAGGACATCAGAGGATGAAATTCCTATCAAACAAGTTGTCAAGACTTATGCTTCGAGTAGGAAGAGAAGAACAGCGAATGAAAAGGATAACATTGTGGTTAAGAAAGAAAAGCTGGACGAGAAAAACAATAAGAAGGAAAAAAAAACAATCGTCGAGCTAGGAAGCGATATTGAAGATATCACTGATCAATGTTATCGAGAGGCCAATACAATGGCATCAAGTTCTACAGAAGATGCGGAAGACATTGCCAGTAAAGCTGTGGGGAACGTCTTGGCTATCATACAACATCAACTCCAAGATGACTTACCACCCGAGCAGAAACGAGTTCCAAAGTTAGCGTCTTCGCAGCAGTTACCATACGTTGGAAACTCTACTGTAAAACGCATCATCCCAGGTGCTATAACCTCAACCGCCGACTATGATCCTATGACGGTAGTTGAAGAAAGTAAACTCCGGCGACTGAAGGAATACATCTACGTTGATGAGTATGTTTGCAATTTCCTTTTTTTTGTATTATATTTCATTTTGTTACAGAGATTAATTTAATCATTTATCTGTTTTATTTTGAAGGGAAACACTTCTTGGAACCCAAAATTCAAATGTGGAGTTCTACAAGGAGATTATCCTTCCTAGGCCTCGATGGCCTACTAGGAACTACGGCTGGCTGCGAGATTCGGTTAGTTTTCAAAGGCGACAGATAGTTTTCAATTGCCACAGATTTGTTTTCATAGGCCACAGATTTGTTTTCAATGGCCACAGATTTATTTTCAACCTATTTTCAATGACGACAGATTTATTTTTTCAATGGGTACAGATTTATTTTCAATGATTACAAATTTGTTTTCAATGACCACAGATTTGTTTAGTAGTACTTACAGATTTGTTTTATTGAATGGCCAGAGAGATTCTGACCGCAGATTTGATTTTGATTTTATAGCATATAGATGCTGGAATGACTCTCTTTCGCAAAAGGTCTATGCGTAATCCATCACCTTACCGCAGTAGGGTAGGCTTCATGGATCAATGGTTTTTGAGTGCGATGCTCCTGGATTACAAGTTTTACAAGCCGAAGAAGTTCCTGTTTACAGAGTCGTATATGGACAATTTTAATGGTGATGCTCCTGAGACATCGGCGACAAGGAAAAGATGGTGGTATGATATTGACAACTTGTACGCCTGTCTGTGTGTGACGGGAGACCATTGGATTGCTCTAGATATTAACTTCCCAAGGAAGAAGATATACGTCTATGACTCCATCCCCAGTCATGCTAAGGACAAGGTAATCATGTCGGCATGTGAGCCTTTCCGTCGTATAATTCCTGGATTGCTTAACGTGATGGTACCTGATAAAGACTGGAAGCAGAGCAATGTCCAATTTGATATTTACAGGGTGAAGACAGGTGTTCCAATAAACAAGAACCCTGGGGATTGCGGTGTATACACGCTAAAGTTCATAGAGTGTTTAGCCTTAGGATGGAAATTTGATGGGCTATGCGATGACAACATTCAGGTCTTGCGTGAGCGATTAGGAGCTGAGGTTTTTGAGGAAGTTCCAGAGACGAGAACATATACGACTTATTCGACTAATCCCTTCCCTCGTCGTGCAGAGGTAGAAGTCCCTCAATTAAGAGATTTATCCGTCTGAACATTTGTTTCGTGATTTCTAGGTAGTTGCTTATGAGTACATTCTACTTTTTTTATTGGTAATGAAGGTAGTTACTTATGAGTATATATATATATGTACGTACAACGAATTTATTCTCCGTTAATGAATGAAGATATTTTTTAATAATAAAGTTCCTCTTAATTTGTGTTTACTTCAGATTTCTAGTAACCACAGACTTCTTTCTGTTTACTACAGATTTATTCTCTGTTACTACAGACTTATTCACCGTTACTACAGACTTGTTTGTTGTAACCACAGACTTGTTTGTGGTTACCACAGACTTGTTTGTTGTAACCACAGATTTGTTTGTTCTCAGTTACCACAGACTTGTCTGTTGTAACCACAGATTTTTTTGTTCTCAGTTACTACAGACTTGATTTTGGTTACTACAGATTTAATGTCTGTAGTCACCACAGACTTGTTTGTGGTTACCACAGACTTGTTTGTTGTAACCACAGTTTTGTTTGTTCTCAGTTACTACAGACTTGTTTGTTGTAACCACAGATTTTTTTGTTCTCAGTTACTACAGACTTGTTTGTAGTTACTACAGATTTAATGTCTGTAGTCACCACAGACTTGTTTATTCTCTGTTACTACAGACTTGTTTGTGGTAACCACAGACTTCTTTCAGTTTACTACAGATTTATTCTCTGTTACTACAGACTTATTCACCGTTACTACAGACTTGTTTGTAGTAGCCACAGGATTAGTTTGTGGTAACCACAGACTTCTTTCAGTTTACTACAGATTTATTCTCGGTTACTACAGGATTAGTTTGTGGTAACCAAGGACTTGCTTGTGGTAAGTTACTACAGACTTGTTTGTGGTAACCACAGACTTGTTTGTTGTAACCACGGAGTTGTTAGTGCTAACCACAGAGTTGTTAGCGTTTACTCCACAGACTTGTTTGTGGTTACTCCAGGTTTTGTTCTTGGTCAATACAGATTTATTACACACTGAAGTTCTGAAAATACAAGTAATCGTGTTTATGTCATCTTACAAGTTTTACGATTGTGCCCAGTTTCATTACAACTGGTACATGTATGTTGTTTCCTAGGCCTTTTTTTTTCCAATGCTGTTTCAAGTACTGATTTAATCCTTCTCTTTTTTGGCCTACCTGATTATTGCCTCGGAATAGGTGGCAAACACACCTTTCTCGCAACATCTTCTGGTATTGGTAGTGCAAAATCTCTCGGCATTATGGCGGTTGAATAAGAGTTGTACAAGTTGTTCTTCTGAAAATGAGGATCACAAATTTCAATAAGGGAGATCTTCCTACTTTCAGCCGCTGCTATTGCATGCGCACAGGATAACTTCTCCAAGTCAAACCTCCGTCATGAACACTTTTTCTCTTTCAGATTGACAACATGCATGGATGATCCGCTTGTCACTTGCACTTGAGATGCATCAATATCTTGAACTGTAAGAATCTTCGCATATTGTACATGACTCTGCCAAAATAATAACATTGACTACTGTAAGCATAATGACTACGATAGCTCAGTAAGTAAGAAGTATCTGCATTAAGAATGTGGACCTCTAGCAATTTTTCTACTCCACGGGTAAGAGATGTTCTCATCTTCATTGCTTCAGTCCTTCGATCTGAAAACCATCTTGTCATCATCGACCTCACAACTTCCAACAGCTGTACGATAGGCAAACTCCTAGCTTGAGAAAGAACGTTATTCATAGACTCAGCAATGTTGCTTGTAAGTAGGTTTTATCTATCTCCAGGAAAATGCACACGTGTCCACAGGCGTACATCAGCTCTTACAAGGTAAGTATGAAGTGCAGGATTTAACGCTTCAATCTGATCGAATGTGGTTTGAAAGTCAACAAGTCTGTAAGCTGAGGCTGCTTTTTTGACGAGCCCAAATGCTTCCCGACCTCTAAAACGGACCAATATATTTTTATACAAATGGTATGTGCATATTCCACGCTTAGACTTCGGATATACCGTTGCAATAGCTTTTGCAATTGATTGGTGCCTATCAGAAATAATGGCAAGGCCTTCGTCGTCGGGAATTATACAACTAAGTTGCTTGAAGAACCATTCCCACGAGTCATCGTTTTCAGTATCAACCACCGCAAAAGCAATAGGAAATATCTGGAAATTACCGTCTTGAGCTGTAGCGGTAAGGAGTGTCTCTTTGTATTTTCCTTGTAAAAATGTACCATCCACGACCACCACTTTTCGCATGTATACAAATCCGTTGATGCTTGCACTAAATGCTAGAAACAAATATTTGAATCTTTGATTTTCATCAACTTGAAGTCGCGTATGTGTTCCAGGATTTGCTCTCTTTACCATGTATAAGTATGCAGGAAGTACCTCATATCCACTTTCATGACTGCCTGTGAGCAGAGTTCTAGCATGTCTTAATGTCCGATAGGCCTTCCAATATTCAATCTACACCATAAAATCAGCAGAAAAAAACTGTGGTCAGATAATAAATCTGCGACAACTAACTATGATAGCAAATAAATCTGCGACAACTAACTATTTATTTTTAATGACAACAGTTTTATTTTCAATGACCACAGATTTGTTATTACTGACCACAGATTTGTTCTTAACTACCAGTGCTTAGAATCTGTTTTTATAAACCACAGATTTCTTTTTAGTTACCACAGATTTGTTCTTACTGACCACAGATTTGTTCTTAACTACCAGTTCTTAGTTACCACAGATTTGTTTTTACTTACCACATATTTGTTTTTTAGATACCACAGATTTGTTCTTAGCTACCACATATTTGTTCTCAACTACCAGTTCTTAGTTACCAGTTCTTAGTTACCACCTATGAAACAACAAATACAACAGCGATAATAGACAGTACCTTAATTTGAAATCGTTTATTAATAGCCTCAGCTACATGCATTGGCAACACGGTTGGTCCAACTCCACCAACAAAATCCTTGTGTAGCAGCCCAAGTATCTCATGCGATGCTTGTCGGGATCTTGAAGAACGCTCAGTGACTGAACAAGTATGCTCCGGGACATACTTTCGAACATGAAATTTTGGATAATCTCCTAAGGGTGTAGCGCGTACCTTCCATGAACATCCGTTCACCCAACACTTTACAGACAATAGGAATGGCGTTGATTTGTATACATCAAAATCAAATTTTTGAACCACCGTTAGAATCTTCAATCTTGTTTCCAAATGCTCTTTTGTGTCATAACATTGATTGACAGCTATATGCATAGAACTCAGTTCTAATTTCTGCAATTCAACATCATCAATTCTTTCACTTACATATACTGGAGAACCTCTCATCACATTTGGTTTTTCTTCCTCTACCTCGCCTTCAGCAACCATCCCATATGTTGCAAAATTCTCATCACCAGAATCTGTTCCGTCTGAATCATCACAGTAATCGAATCTGCTTCCATCATCCTCTTCATCATCATCATCTTCTTGCTTAAAATCGTTACCCTCTTGTTTACTTCTTCTATTACAATCAACGAAATCATCCTCACTTTCTTGTTTTGATTGACCAGAAGTTTTATCTGTCACTTCCACACACAATCGAACCATATCTGCTTTCGATTCTCCCAAAAAACTTTGGAATTGTCGAGAATTAGATACAAACACAGGAGGGGTGTCTTGTGGTAATTTCTGCATAATCTTCTTAGGAAACATATAGCTCAATTCCACATCTGAAAGTCTCTTATCCAACGAAAAATCCTCATATACCATATCAATGAAATCTTCATAACGCGTGCTAGCATCAGCTGATATCAATCGAGATCCTCGCTTATTATCTACCACAAACAACCATCTGCTTCTTTCAAAATTCCATTTGCCACATACGAGAATTATCTTCTCCATTTTATAAAGTATATGCGGACAAAAAAAATGATGCAGGAAGGAGATGAGAAAAATGATGTAGGAAGGAGCTGAGAAAAATGATGCAGGAAGGAGCTGAGAAATGAACGGAGGAAGAAAATTTGCTCGAATGAGAGGAGGAAGAAGATGATACAAGTACGGATCTGAATCACATGTTTAATTCGTGATTGCATTGAAATGAACACACCCTAAATCGAACGGTCAAGATTACATCTTGATATCAAAAGTCTGCGAAAACAAAACTGTGGCATCTGGAAATAAGTCTGTGGCCATTAAGAAATAAGTCTGTGGCTATACAGAAATAAGTCTGTAGCCATACAGAAATAAGTCTGTGACCATGAAGAAATAAGTCTGTGGCCATGAAGAAATAACTCTGTGGCCATACATAAATAAGTCTGTGACCATACAGAAATAAGTCTGTGGCAATGAAGAAATAAGTCTGTGGCCATGAAGAAATAAGTCTGTGGCCATACATAAATAAGTCTATGGCCATGAAGAAATAAGTTTGTGGCCATTAAGAAATAAGTCTGTCGCATTAAGAAATAAGTCTGTGGCCAATAAAAAATAAGTCTGCAGTCATGTTGAATAAATCTGTGATTAAGAGTTACTCTAGCAATTATCTTTTCTGAAAACAAGTCTGCAGCAACACGCAGACTTATTATAAGTCTGCGATAACTAAATAAAAGTCTGCAGTAACTAACCTACAGACTTATTAGAATAAGTCTGTAATGCGAAACAAGTCTGTAGGAACAAATCTGCGAAACACAGAAAAACAGTGGTGTCTTCTAAAAATCTGTGGCAGATTTTTAGAACAAATCTGTGGTCCACAACAAATTTGCGGCAGATTTGTAAATCTGTGGGTTCATCAAAAAAAATCTGTAGAAAAAATCGGTGGTTCAAAACAAATCTGCGAACCAATAAATCAGTGATGACTATGTAAACAAATCTGTAGCAGATTTATAAAACCTGTAACAGTTTTAAAAATCTGTAGCAGATTTTTAAAATTGTGGCCGATTTAAAAAACTGTGGCAGACTTATTTCCACAGATTTATTAGAAATACGCCGACAAAGTAAGAAAATCTGTGGTTTTTTTGTAATTAACTGCAACTTCTGCCAATGTGGCATTAAAATAATAATGGCATTTCTGTAATATATTTTTTTCTAACAAATGTGTTACGGGGTATTTTGGGGGTTAAAAAAAACAAAAACACTCTAATTATTTTTATAAAATATAGGTTAGTTTGGCTATTAATGTCAATATATAGGTTATTATAGTTATCTTATAGTTATATAGGTTATTATAGTTAAATCGGTGGTTCAAAACAAATCTGCGAACCAATAAATCAGTGATGACTATGTAAACAAATCTGTAGCAGATTTATAAAACCTGTAACAGTTTTAAAAATCTGTAGCAGATTTTTAAAATTGTGGCCGATTTAAAAAACTGTGGCAGACTTATTTCCACAGATTTAGTAGAAATACGCCGACAAAGTAAGAAAATCTGTGGTTTTTTTGTAATTAACTGCAACTTCTGCCAATGTGGCATTAAAATAATAATGGCATTTCTGTAATATATTTTTTTCTAACAAATGTGTTACGGGGTATTTTGGGGGTTAAAAAAAACAAAAACACTCTAATTATTTTTATAAAATATAGGTTAGTTTGGCTATTAATGTCAATATATAGGTTATTATAGTTATCTTCCCTAAAAAATAATGCTTTTCTTGAAAATACAAACTCTTGGACCGTCCACCAAAGATTATGGCATTATGAAACATCTTAATATTGTATGTGTACAGAAAAATAAGTTTTGGATATTCCGATTAGATTACCAATGAGATTTCATTATTATAATTGTAATTAAATAGTTGTTACAATTGAAGAAACCCAAAAGATTGTAAAACGTAGCGTCTCGCTTTGTCTCCATTTGTCTACATCAAAATTCACTTCGATGACTCATCGGCCATCTCTTACGATTGCTTTTTTCTTGCAATAATTTGTACTTTTAGTTTTTTTTTTTTACTTAGAGAAAGGCTTAAGAAGGAAAATGTTGGCAAAACCTTGTTTCTTTTCGAGTTAAAGACAAAGCTGATGATGATGAATTGATGATTTAGATATGTGTAGATGATATCATCATTGATGGAGCAAGTGAGATACTCATGAACCAATTTGTGAGCACCATAACTAAACTCATGAAACTCATGATTTAGATATGTGTAGATGATATCATCTTCAATATAACGTGATTAGACCAAATTACATTTTAAAGAACATTAATGATATATTAATCATTACTATATAACGTAGTCATGCGGACGAGAATTGTTTCTTTTTTTTTTTTAGTGGGGTTACTTTGGTGGTTTTCAAATGATATCTATCATTAGAAACATTAATTTTCTTCAGATTTTTTTATAGGAGTCCAAATCCATTTATTTGTTTCTTAAATAAATAAACAATGAGGACAATTTCTATATTATATATCATACACATTAATAATGTTGTTTCTTAATTATATCATATATAGTTTCAATACAAATGGTTTTTTCAAAAAAAAAAAAACACACACACACAAAAAAAAAAAGCACACACACACTATCAATACCGTACCTTTTAATTCCCCTCGAGGCTGATTTCTAGTCAAGATTCATGAAAGTTTCTTTCTTTTTGTTAGTATTTGACTTGGGAGAATTTTGATTTTTTTTCAAGATTATGTGCTCAGGGATTATATATTTGTTCACCTTGACAATGATCACAAATTCTCTGGTGGATCAGACTTCTTTACCTGACGTTGTTGAAGACAGGAATGATGAATACACAGTCTTGTTTGGATTTACAGCAAGTAAGCACATGCGTTGATCACTTGCTTGTATGATGTAATTTGATAGAACAATACTAATATATATTTTCTCAATTGGTTACCAGAAGGCAGGTTACAGTGTTCAAGCTGAGAGATTGAACTTTCTCCTTTTCCTTTCATTTTTCCGGACAGTTCATAGAGGTGCTTCTTTTCCTGTTATTTTATTTAGATATTCTTAGATATTTTTACATAAAGATATGAAAATATATATAACTTAATAAGCAAATCAACCATATTATAATTTTCTAGATACTTTAAAAATTCTTTATACCATTAGCGCCTTAAACTTTCCTTAAAACACCTAAAATTTTTAATAACCGCTTTAATTTTTGCCAAAATTTCTCCAACTCATTAAGAAATCCCGAAAACTGCGTCAAAACTATTTAACCATCTCTCTCAACTTCTCAAAATCGTTCTCTACGCCACTTCCCTTTTATTAAAGCGATAGATTTGTCTTTCATTTCAGAGGTCTCATTGAAAGGTATTTCTACATAATTCTGGATTTTTAAAAGTTAATCTATATGCTAAACTGCTAATCTCTTCTCTCCATCTCCATCGGTCTTTCAAATCTCTTTGTAGCTAGTCTGAATTTTAAACTTCTAATCTAGATGTTAAATTGCTAATCTCTGCGCTCCATCTCCATCGGTTTTTCAAATCTCTCTTTGGCTAATCTGGATTTTTAAATGTTATCTCTGTTAGTCGTTTTATAAATACTTCTGGATTGATAACTTCTGAATTTTCATGTGTTTATAGTGTACATATGGAAGAGCCATATGTGGATCGTTCAAGTTTACATTTGCTGCATCCTTATCGGTTAAATGGAGCTAAATGGTTGGATTGAATTTTTTCCTAAATACCACTGATTATTTTCACAGAGATAACTCATTTAAGTAATTTATGTCAATGTAACAGGTTTAAACACCACACCCAAGTATCAACTGGTGTCAGAAAAGTAATTCAAAGTTGTTTTAAGGGACCATGTACTCTTGGAAAAGAGTGCCATCCTTCTACAAACGATCATGGTTTTCTCTGTTTAAGGTATTCTTTGTGTTATATTTCATCAGAATATTTTCATAAATAATTTCCAATGTTACTCATCATGTGTGATATACTTTATTTTTTAGAAAAAGTTTAACTGGGATGCTTCTATCGACTATCAAGTTGAAAGAGAGTTTAAGAACTCTTGGACAACTTGAATCTTATGGTGAAGAGAATGTGACAGCTGAAAATCTTGACAAACATGAGAAAAATGAAATTTTGAAGAGAATGTGACAGCTGAAAATCTTGACAAACATGAGAAAAATGAACTTTATATCAAGGTAATATTTCTAAACTTTATACTGCTATAGGATTTTTTTGAGATCAAATATTTGCAATTGATTATTTTAACTACGGTGTGGTGTGAATTGGTTTGGTGTGAATTACGTGTTTGTAGATTAGAGTTTAGTTTAAAATCAAACAAATAGTTCTTGGTTTCTTAGAAATGTAAGGAATAACATTTGGTTTTACATATATTGTGTTTCTTGTGATGTGTAGTCTTAACTTATCTTATTTAGTCATCTTGTAGTGTTTGTGCTCATTTATTTTGGTATTTCGTTCTATAGGCTGCTGGATTATCTAAACAAGGCCATATCTTTGGACTTGGAGCACTGAGGCTTTACCATCTGTTGGTACTTCTTCAAGTGCACCACAAACTTCAGAAGAAGTAGAGACGATAACACATCAGATGCAAGAGATGGAAACTGATCTAAAAAAAAGCCTTGAAGAAAATCTACAAATTCAAAAAAGATTTGAACCTATAGAAAAACTTGTTGAGTCTTTTGTAAGTCAAAATGCCTAGATCCAACTCCACCACCAAGATCGCCCACCTTATGTAGTTATTATGGTTTCTATTTTTCTTTAGTATTGTTTAGTTTGTATTTCTTTTGAATTGTGTTTGTGGCTTAACTTTGTTTTGGATGTGTGTTTGTTAAGTAAATATTATCGTTTGCTAGTTATTTTTAATTTTTAATGTTTTATTGTATAACTATATATTTTTGTAAAAATGGTAACTGCAATTAATTAAGAAAAACAAATGGTAACCGTTTATAACTAAATTTTTATGGGTTTTCACATTTCTAGTTTTGTAACAATTTGTTACGGAGTTCCGTAAGAGAAAAGGTCACAAAAAAAAAATCAAATTGTGACAATTGTGTGACTATAATCGAGTCACAAATTGTGTCGGATTTGTGACAATACTTTGGTCGCAAAATGTAACAGATTAGTGACTTAGATATGGTAATAATCTATGACAAATATGTGACATTTCTTTTGTCACATTTTGTGGCATATTTGTAACACTACTGTCCGTCACGAATTGTGTTTTTTCTGCGACCATTTGAATGTCGTCACAAATGGTGACGCATTGTTACCGGTGGAAATCGTCACCAAATTTTGTGACCTTTTTAAGATTTACATGGATTTGTGACGATTTTATTGTGACATACTAAAATTCGTGTCATTTACGTCACAATAAAAATTTTGTGACTAAATATTCATATATTGTGATAGCAATAACCGTAACAAAATTTATTTTTTATTGTAGTGGGTTACGCCTGTTTCTACAGGACAACAATTCAATAGTCAGTAACAAGATAAAGATAATCAATGCCAACGGTAGGCCCAGAAGAAGCCAGAAATAAACTGGGCTTGTCTTCTTCTCAACTGTCCCTTTTTTGTAGTCCATCGGTTCAAAAAAAAAACGAAAGCTAGGTAAAAGACAACAAAAGAAACAAGAATCTTTAGAGAATTTTTTTGTCTAATGAATATTTAGAGAATTCATACATTATAACAACATTATATAAAGACAACTAAGGGGGATTTATGCTGGTGTAAACGCATTCCGGTTACTTAGCATATCAACATAAGTAATGTAGTATTTCTGAATCGGATATCATCTTCCGTTTTCCTTATTATCATGCTAAAATTTTAGAAGCAATCGACGTAACCTCCTTTATTTGTGAAAATATTTGTAAAACTCAATAATTGTTTTTTCTCTTTTTCACACTTTTTTTTTATTATTGCTCTCCAGCCTCTTTTAACATGTATTAGTGACAAAATACGCTAATAGATAAAGTAAATTGAAAAATTAGGATGCATATCAACGAATTTATAGTATTTGTTAAGGTGTAAGGGACTGAATCTATAATGGTTTTAAAAAAAATTTCCTTTTATAGTAAAATGTTTTTTGATGAAGCCATAACTTTACAGCTCTACAGCACATAATCAAAATTTTAACTGATATTTTTTCTTCTGATTTTCTTTTTTAATTAATAGTTATGAAATTATGTATAACCCGAATCATATAAAAACTTTCTTCCAATTATTAATTTTAATTCTATGTAAAGAAATAGAAAATGATTTCAAAATAAAAAATTTGATGTAAGAACATATATATATGACTAATTCATATCTTGTAACGTTCTCTTCTGAAATCTATTCTAGTGTAATTTAAAAGTAATTAAGAGCAAACACAAAACTGTACTCTAATTTTTCCCCTTAATCTTGTTAGTAGACTCGTAGGACCTATTTTATAGTGTAGTTTAAAGATGATTGAGAGCAAACACAAAAGTGTGCTCTAATTTTTTTCCCTTAATCTTGTATAGAAGACTCGTATAGGACCACAGTGTTTTCTATTCTTATGAAAGGCTCCACAATCTAACAATAAAACTGATTGCATTCAAAGGTAATGTCAGAGAGGTTGACACATCAATATATATATATATATATATGTGTAGTGTAAAATGTAAATATATGGAAGACACGTTAATCAATTACAATCTGTGAACACTCATGAAATTTATTGCTGTCTTGCTCATAGATGGGTAGCCACAATAATGCAAATCTGACAAAATAAATGCAGCAACTTGAATACACAATCTCTTTGTTACTGTTCGAAATATCGGCTCTATACCAATTGGTCGTTACTAGTCAAATCTACAGTCAATTTGTAAAAAAAATAAAAATAAAAAATAACAACGTCAATTAAACATGCTTTTATTTATTTCAAATTTAAATATATATTAAAAAATCAAATCGTCGACTATAGCAACTTGTTGGTCTAAACATTCCAAATAATTCAAACTTCGAAATATCGCCTAATAAAGAAACATTTCTTAGAACCAATTGATTGATAAATATATTAAACAAAAAAAAAATTTCGATCTTGTTTTTCTCTGCTTACTTGTGAATTGTGATCAATCAACACGAACAAAGCTCATGGTATCGTCGTTGATCCAATCATACTTCTCAACGAAAGGATTAGGGATGCTCGATAGTTCCGGATATCGATCGATCGAATCTTCCCAAACATTCTTATCACCAAGATCCTTAAGAACCTCCCAAACACAATTATTAGACTCGAATCCAGCTCCCATACTCATCATTAGTATCTTTTCACCTTTCTTTAATCTATTCTTAGCTTCCATGTAACCAAGAACATACCATAAACCACCTGAAGACGTGTTCCCGAACCTATGAAGCGCCATTCTCGCTGGCTCAATGTCGAATTCCGTGAGCCCTAAGCTTTTCCCGACCCCTTCGATAATCGCTCTTCCTCCGGGGTGAATACAGAAATGTTGCAACCCTGTTTTTAGGTTTAGACCTATCCCCGAGCTCGTGGGCTCTCTTTTCGTGGCGGTTCTTCGTTTAAGCGCACGGACTACAGCGTAGCGAATCAGTTCCTTGACGGGCAAGACTCTAGGGAGGAGGACTTGGAGATTCTTGGTTAGGGCTCGAGCTGCGGCTTTTTTTAGGTATTTGGTTAAGAGAAAGCCTGGATGACCATCCCTGTCCTCCATTTGTATGCAGCACAAGTAGGCCTCGTCGTCTGAGCCCACGTGGGCACGGACCACTGTCACTAGCTTCATCAAAGCCCGGTTCTTGAACCGAGCTGCGTTGGTTAACAGAACAGAGCTTCCTCCGGCACGAAAGAGACAGTTTGAGAGCATCATTGACCTATCTTTACCGCAGTACCAGTGAGGACCCATTGTCTCGGTGCTGACCACGAGTGCGATAGCGTTTTCGCGAGTTTCGAATATTCTTTGCACGATATCTATCGATATAACGCTCGCGCTACACCCTAGTCCCGAGAGGTTGAAGGATTTGATGTCTTCTCTCATCTTGTATCTGTTAATGACTCGTGAGGTTAGAGAAGGAGATGGAGCGAAGAGTGAGACGTTTACGACGAGAATGTCGATGTCTGAAGGAGAGATTAAGCCTTTTGTCTTTTGAAAAAGCTTGTCGAGAGTGTCGAACATGATTTCGTCCATTTCGGAGTGAGCGTCGAGGAGAGTAGGAGAGTCTTCTCTGCCTTCAAGCACGTTTCTTGGTCCGTACGTTTCCTCTCCGATCCCCGAACTAGCCATCGTACGAAGGAGAAACCTGTACTCTTCAAGACCCAAGTTCTTGTTTCGTTGAACGACCTTAGCACAAGTCTCGGTGTCGAGCTTTCTCGAGTCCATGCCCTTGTAGCACTCGTAGTGAAGCATGAAGCAGTTTCTCTGGTTTCTTCTTTTGTGTACAAACTTGAAGATGTAGAAAACGAAGAGAGTGGAGAGTAGGAGCAAAGAAGGGAGTGAGAAGAGCTCCATGGAAGAGAGAGAGAGAGAGAGAGAGAGAGAGAGAGAGAGAGAGAGTGAGAGAGAGTGAGAGTGTATTGTGTTTTCAAATTGTGTCAAAGTTGTAGGAAATGTACGGACTTTATAGAGTTAAGTGATATGGTCAGATTTTGTTTTTAATTTACTTTTTTTTTTTGCACCCGTTTTAAATTACTTTTGTCATAGACCTATTAACTCCTTTACCAACTACTTTTTTATTTGAAATTAGTTTTTTATTGCGTAAAAAATTATAAAATTATCACTGTGACGTACGTGTCTGTATGATCATTTCTTTAAATATTGACTAATGACTATATATGCTTTTAGATGAATTTCAAGTTTTAACATTGTAGGATCATTCATGCTTTAAATATACAAACACTTTCAAAACAAATTTGGTACTGGCTACTGGCTACTGCAAACGATCAACGCTTCAAATTGGTGTGGTGAGCGGTTGAGACTTTAATTTTTGTTTTTTGGGGTGTGTTTAGTGGGAGAACTACAAATTGGATGCACCAACATTTATGGTAATATTGCGAAATGCGTTTGGAAAACAACAAAAATTAAAACATTAACCCCACAATCAAAGAAAACAAAACATCTCATAATTAATCCTTTCACCAACCAAACCCACAATTAATAAGTTTTGATGACTTGATACCTCTCATGACAACGTTGGTTCGCGTTTCAAATTCGATACACTTGATAGTTTTAGAGAGATCGTAACATTTAAAACTCCATGCTTAAAATGTCTTTTTGTGGTTAATGGATAAAAGCAAGTAGGTAGTAGGAGTGGAGCATCCATCTGTCAGTTAGTCCCATGCGACATGTATGTTGTTCATTATCAATGCTTTGATTATTAACCTTATCTTATTCTTGGGTCGATTATTATATTATATGTTTCTCCATATTTCAACCTTTACTAAGTTAAGTTGTTCTCAACTTTCATACTATATACAAAATACAAAACACACTATACCCTACCTCATATCCAATTAATCCATTAAAAATTAGGTATATCCACCAATTTATTTCGATTGGTTGTGATGATATAGTAACAAATGAGTAATGTCTCATGACCCTTTTCTAGTTTTTGTCTTCAATTCCAGCCTGTGGCGAATTTACTACGGTGTTTCTCGTCCTTATATCATAACATCGTGATGTAAATTTGTGACCAATTAAAAATTGAGAAAACGTGGTACTAAAATTTGACGAACTAATCAATGCTTGTCTAGTGATTCAAAAATTAATTATGGGATTGGGAGATTAGGGTTCGAATTCTTCTATTATGGTCACTATAGACGTTTTAAATTATCCGGTTTTCACATCTCTCCGAGATTAATATGGATCCAAAAAACAAAAAATATGATTCCTTTTCCTTTTAATGTATATATTTATATTCCTTTTACTTTTCTAACACCATTTGCAATGCAATTTAAATTCAGTAATAAAAGCGGTGGTCAGTTACTACAACTTACAACTGCAACGGATAATAGTTTTGATTGGTTTGTGAATTGTGATGATGATAAAAAAAAAAAAAAAACTTTTGTTTCATCACCTTAATATTTGTCTTCAAATTCAATTTGTCACGAATTTATTACAGATTTATCCATCAGTTCATTACAATGTTGCGACAAAATTTTGTGAAAGTCTGGGAGTGGTGACTCAATTTTGTTTGACTTCACAAGATATGATTTTAAAAAATATATAACAAAAACATCTAAATACAATTATAGTTTCTGTTGTGGTTCTCGGATTCCAAATTGACAAAAACTTCAAATCGAATCACTATCACAATTTCTGCCTCTCTCTCTCTCTCAGTCTTGCTGACTTAAACGAGTTGTGTAATCGAAGAGGTAGAGAAAGAAACAAAAGAAAGTCAAACACTTGACTTGGTTTCCTTTAATAATGAGAACCGAGCTAAACCAATACTAGTAACCAAAACACAAACCAGTTTTAAATTGATTTGATCTTTAACCAGCTACCAATCCAATTGAACCGCTGTACCACTCAAAACCAGTCCCGGTTTTAAACTTGACTTGTTTATTAAAATCGACATAATATATTTGTGTGTGTATTGTAATAAATTTGACGTAATAAATATATAAATCAATCGATTGACTTTTCGACACGATTAAAGACTAGGGACACTAGAGTCAACAGCAGCCGTACAAGAATATACGATCAACGGCTCAAAATGATAGTAAGAATTAAATAGGGGTCCAAAACCAACTAGATTGATTAAAGAGAGTATACAACGTATTGAAACAACACTCTTAGCGTTTTTCATGTGATGTTGCCCCCAAGTTGACGCATCTCATATTAATACTAAAACATATATTTAATACAACAGTCACTCCTCGCGTCTACGTTGTAACTGTCTTTTTGAGTTCTTGGAACCGATTACAATAACTGTTGTTGTCTCAATAATCCTATTATCAGTCTTAGTCACAACAAATTCGTTAAGAAAATTGTACATAAATTTCAATATGTAGTCCATTTATCAACCAACACACACAAATCTAACGTTCTCAATGAAGCCAGAGGTCGAGGCCAGCAACCTGCAGCCACTAGTCTATACATGATCGCATTGCTATACAAGAAGTTAGTTCCCGACGCGCACCCACATTCCCAAACGCTCTTGGTTTGGCGGTTTTGTACCGCCTTTAGGGGGGTTTTATTAATGTTTCTGTTCCTCATTGGTGTTGCTATGCCTTTACTCTGTCAAAAATAATAAACACAGGTCCTTGATTTAGGGTCAATCTAGTGAAACTTGGACTCTCATTCAGCTGTGAAATAGCTTTCGTGGATGGAGAGATTTTCAAACGCTTCAAAATTTGTTTTTAACCCAAGAAATTGGCTCCCGATCTGAGCACAACCCGCATCAGGCCATCGACACATTCCTTCTCTTGTACGCAACGGACACAATGCTTCACAAACATTTTGTTCAGTCACCGATGAGTTAGATTCTGAGACATCTGTAGTGTTGTCCTCCGATGGTTTTTGGGGAATTGAGTGAGAACATTTCTTTGGCCCGTCTTCTACTTCAACTGTGCAATCTCCGTTCTTTGTGAATTTAACTTTGCAGCCGAATGACTGCACAGCTCGTGATATGACGGCACACTCTTTTGTAGCTCTCTTTGCTGATTCTCTAGCTGCGTGGCTTATGTCTCTCTCGGTCAGTAACTCTTCGCTCAATGACTCCATTGCAGAAGATAACTCATCTACCTTCCTTTCTGCTTCTTCTTTCTCCTGTTCCATTTTTTTTGACCCGACACAAGAAACAATCGAGACGAAGCAAATTAATTGACGATAATAGAATGAACATTCAAAGATAAACTTTAAGAAAAGGGTTCTTTTGTAGTCTAGAAAAGGTTAAGAAGGATTGGTCACCTTCTTCATCTCTGAATACTTAACAGTCATGGCTCTACATTGGTTCTCGGTTTCTGCAGCGTTCGGTTCCACAGGGCAGGCCCACCGGAGATGGAACTGGGGCCAGAGAGTCGGGGCTAGAGCTGCTGCGGGAGGTAATAATGGGCCATCATATCTTGAAGGATCATAAAATGGGTTACAATGGACATGAGAAGTTGCACTGGAGGAACGCAAATCAGCCAAGTAGGCCCAAAGGCATCCACAGGTTTCAGAAATCCCACATTGCTGCCTCTCTTTTTCACTGAAATTTATCAAGAAAGGGTCAATATATATACTAAAGTGGTCTCACAGTCACTTCCTGCTCGACCATGGAACTTTCAACTATACAAAATTGCTCCAACTTACTCAGGAACAATAATAACCTTACATATGATGAACTTCTGACTTTACAAACTAAACTACAGAAAAGAAGTTTTAAATGAGAGGTTACCTATTGCACAAAAAGTTTCCAAAACGACATGAAAGCAAGCAGTCCGTGAAATCTACCAGGAAAGTCTGAAACAAAATATTGAAGGGTAGAGAGAGTACTTTTAAAACCAAAGTTCAACATGAGTCATGACACTGCCAAACATCTGTTAACAGTCTACACATACCGGAGAAAACTCGAAAGCAGAAGGATACATCCGCATTAGCTGTGAAACGCAATCAAGCCACTGCAAACACCATAAACGTGAACATGTTATAATCTTAGGCTCCACTCAGCTATTGTAAGTAGATATTCCACATCAAAAAGAATATTATAATTGTAGGCAATAGCTGCTCACCTGCAAAAATATAGGAGAATAGTTGTTCAACCCATATGAAGAGCTAGAAGATTGAGCAGCTGCTGATCCTGTAGATTGCCGCACTGGAGATGAAGGGAAACTTCGAGCAGAAGAAGACTGAATTGGTAATTCAAAATTACCAGATTCAGACACGTTAGGCATTCCCACCCGATCCGAAAATGGGTGACCAAATGCTAACCAATCCTTTTCGACAAGAGCCTGATGTGAGGTCAGAACAGTAGAAAATACTACATAAGACAATGGTACATCTTATAAAGGCTGCTTATCAGCTGGCAAAAACATCTAAACTGGTAGCATTCACCACAAAGTATTTGATGAGAAGCACCCAAAATATCAAGTTACATCCTAAACTTGAAGTTGATAAGGAATTAAGTAGATTCAGTCACAACAAGAACGAGAAAAAAACCCAAACTATAGCACGGGGTACCTGAAACCCAGAAAATGTTCTGTAGTATGGATCAAGCAATAAGCATGCAAGAGAAACCAGCTGAGTTGTTCTGTCCCATCCATCACTGCACAGTGACATCACAAGTCAGGATATAACAAAAAATCTACTGAGAATAGTTAACTACCTGATTTAACGGATGATAAATAGAAGTGTCTGCTTGAGACAAATGCATCTTTGTCTTATCACATATATAGGAATTGGTACCCACGTAAAACAGTTCAGTGATGATGTGGCCTCAAGATAGCTAACCTGCAGTGCACGAGAACTGATGCCGACTCCATAGCAACACGTGCAGCAATCCATGCCACACCAGCTAAGATGCTCTGGATGTGACTCAACCAACCACTATCTCCAAGCAAGGATACTGAAGCAGACATACTACTGAGATTACCTCCACCCCACGTCCAGCCACCATGCCTCTACAGATTTCACAAATAGAATTATCCACTTTTAGCAACGGAAGAAAACAGAAGTATGGTAAATCATAATGTATCTTCAAAAAGATATCTGTGAAAAAATTTAGACGTTCTCCATGACATTGAAAAAGAAACTAAGGTTGCAAACATTAACTTGATAGTTAATGTAAAATCATGTCCACATGCTGTAAGCTTAATTCAATTGAAGGATATCTGATTTAGTTGCTGAAACCACCTAGATGTCATGTGCTAGACAATTTGGAGAGTGTCGTTGATTTGTTAAGAAACTTTAATTGCTTTCTAACTTCCATACCAACTACAAATACTGAATTCCCTGGAGTTCAGTACTTACCAAGAATGATGACGTCCCATCGGATGATGTTGTACCATGCATATCTAAATAATCCCTAAGGCGGGAAAAGCTCTCTCTCATTGCATGTATGTTGTCTATCCCCAAAAAAACAATCTGAAGAGAAACATTGTCAGTAAAAACAAGCAGTTCCAGAAGACAAAATATTGAACTTCAAACCACTTTAAGCCATGTACAGACTTCAGATTGCAAATAATTTGAAGATGATTCTGAGCCTCCTCCCTTTGCTCCATTTGCTAATGCATTTTTCCTAGGTCTTGCATCTACGATATAAAGCTTCCTATGACATAAAAACAAAATGAGAGTAAGTGCATTTTTTTAATAACTAAGTATCAACATTCAACCACATTGTAAATATGCAACACCAGCGTAATTTTTTAATCTACCCAAACAGACTTTTCTTAAGATTCTAGAATATAATCCCACGTCTAATGGGGCCAACAAGAGTGGTTATTTCCAAGTTTTATGCATATGTGATTTATGATTTTTAACACCAAAGCATGTGAGAAATGCAAGCACATGGAGGAGTCATGGTACTAAGAGATGACAAAAAGATCATCAGTAACTCGAAATGTTAAGTTTTACCAAATGACGAAAAATTCAGAAGCTCACCTTCGTGCTCCCTTATGACCAGCTAATTGAGTGCAGAATGAAGCAACAAGTTTCTCATCAAAGTTACTGTTGAAAATGGGTGAAATATATCAAAACTTCAGAATCCACCCTTCAAGCACTTTAAGATTCCAGATAAGAAACTAAATTATCATACACAAGTCTGGTCATAAAACTGAAATTTCTATATACCTCCTCATGTTCATCATCAGACCAACTAAAGGTTGTGATGAGCGAGCAATCACAGCTCCACTTCCTGCAATTGAGATAAAAAAAAAGCAACATGTAAATGTGGAAGCTATACCAACAAAGTTCAAATAGAAGTACCACAACCGCTGCATTTCTACCCGGATGACACCACGAGATCACAGGTAAGCGACATCTTGCCCGGAAAGCAGACGCCTGGATTAGCTCTTCATCACTGACAACAAACATACGGTAATTTTATTTTATGTCAATACTTCTCAAAAAGATAGTTGAATCCAAAAAAGAAACAGTGGTATGCCAAGTTACCAAAGAGAATCTTTTTATGCAGTTCTCAAATATGAATTACAGAATTTCTCAATGTTTGGCAGAGACCAAATTATACTTTTTTCATTCCTGTACAAGGAATCAATGTCCTACCTAATGGATTTTGGAACCATCAAAGCAAACGGATAACTCTGACACAAGTCATAATTTGAGTTCAAGTTAGTTATCCGCCAAAGGTCATTGGACAGAGTGAATGAACCGTCTTTAATCATATTCATTGACGCTCGTTGTGAACTTTTCCCGAGAAGCCGAAAATACTCATTAAGCAATCTTTCCTTTGGGTTTGTGTTACCGAATTTGGAAGGCCCACATGTAAAAGCATACAGATCCCATACTCTCTCTGGGTTGTTACACCTCAATAGTGCATCAACTACAGCACGTCTCTGCAAAAGTATGCCAATAGAATCATATAGGTTCCAAGGAGAAATGCAGAAGGTAGCATAAGATGGAAAATTTTCAAAAGTTTCACCTGCTTGGTTCCAGGTCGAAAACCATATACAACTATCCTCATGTCTTTTCCTGCAAAATGCACATGATTCATATGAAATAATTTCAAACTAACATACAGAAGGTATTAGATAAAGCGGTAAATAAAATCCCTTCAATCAACATCATTGCAGGGGTGATGTCTGCTTCCAAGATAATTACTTTCAGGTAAAAAACAAAGGTAATAAAAGAGCTAAACATCAAACTGAATTTTAATCTATGGCGCAAGAATCTGAAAACAGAAATTACTCAAAAGCAGTTTTAGCAAATGGTAACACGGAAACATACCAGTGACCTGTAAAAGTCGATTTGGTGGATTCTCATTGTTGTGATATTTGTTTGATTGAACTTTCAGCGCCTACATATAATATCCATGACACAGAAATTACATACAAATAACAGCATTAAAACCCAGAGCCTAACTTCACCAAAATTAATCACATAGTGTAGATATAATAACTGACCAGTTTGTTAAACTTCTCGATAGCTACAAATGGAATTGTACCAAGTGGAACAAGCTTTCTGGTTCCTTCACTCTTCACAAAGAGAAACAAGGAATAATCACTTAATTTCATAGCATTGTCCAGAAAAAATGATAGGAATGCAGAAAATCAACAGCAATATTTAAGTGTGATGCACCACGTAAAGATTACTATCAGTTGACACAAAGAAGAAACTGAGGAAAGACAAGTCATACCAAAAACAAAATACGGAAATTTGACAACAAGAGGGTCCCTGCCTCATCGGTGTTAATGAGAATAACTCCACAAGCCTGAAATCAAAGCCATAAAGAACAAAAAAAAAAATCAATTAAATACCAAAACACAAGCCTCTCCACAATACAATTATGATGGACAAATTCCAACAAACAGAAATTTGATTTCTTGCTAATTTTCAAGAAACCTGAGTGAAGCATTCTTATCAATTCTCAAATCCAAAGCATAAACCTTAGAAAACAGTGAGGGCACAAACAGAATTTTCAATTCGAAACATCCAATTTTGACCAAATCTAATGACATACCTCGAAGAGAATCCTCTCAGATTCCAGCAAGCAATCCAAGTTCGAATTCGAGCCTGACCAAGAAGCTGACTGAACCACCCCAATCAAAAGAGAACATAAGAAACATTAGGCCTCAATTCGATTTTCCCCAAATTATGAGCTTTTCAATAAAGAGATGGAAAACAACAACAACACAAAACGATGTTCTCGTGTTGCTTGCTTGATTAGGTCAAGGAAAACGCGAGAGAGAGAAGCAAGAATTGATTGAGAAGTTACATCGAGTTTAGTCCATTCAAGCACGTCCCAGCTTCCGGTACCTTCCATCTTCTCCGACGAATATCGCAGCGATCGTGATCGCCCAGAGAGAGGTCTCAGCGCCGTCATTATTTGAAGGAGAGAGAGAGACGGTGGTGACTCGGGTTGGGCTTCACCTGCCGCTCAACGGTGGCAAACTCGACGGATTTAGCACGCTGCCTTTTCGCCACAAAGACAATGAGACATCCAAATACGACGCAGTTTCCGTACGGCCAAAGTTTACGTTTCAGACCTTTTTTTTATTTGCTTTAATAATCTTTTTCTTACCTATTTAAGATTTTGTTAGTTTTCTATATATATATTTTAATTCAAATTAAATATAATGATGGAGTTTGTTGATAGTGTCCATTTAATGAAAGACTTGAATGCAATTAAATAAATATTTCTTATTGACCTCATTTAATTATTAACAAATATTTAGAATTTTTTAATCTAAGATTGTGAAATATCTAACAAAATTAACTAAATAAATTTATTTTTTTGAATATCCCAAAATGAATGTTAATACTATATACATATGGTAATTATCTTAGTAATTGTATGATGACCCATTCTATAGAATATTAGAAGTTGTATATTATCATCATACCAATATTTGTTTTTTAATGCTTGATCTTTCTTTAAAATAAAACATTATAATCACATATTAAAATTATCATCATACTAATATTTGTTTTTTAATGCTATATATTTCTCTAAAAAAAAGAATACTATAAAGTTCGTTAATGCTTTAACGATTCAGCATGTGCTGTCAAAGAAAACAACGATTAAGCATACTGAATTTTGAGAATTGGACTTCGGACCGACCTAGAGTAAAAATACTAATCTTTGTTGGCCAGCATGTAGATTGGAAAAATAATCATAACCTAATAAATCTATTGCACTTTAATTCAAAACTCACATACGAATACACTTGACCAAAAGAGAGGAGAAGATACAGACAAAACTTGGACAAATCGGAACTTTAAGGTCGGAATCAAGAAACCTTCTGTATCACCAAAAGATTACAGAATCAAAAACAACCTTGGCACATACGTATATATGCAGTATGTAACTCACCACAATAAAATCATAGAACAATATACACAACGCATCATCATCCTACAAGAAGTCAGAATTTGCAATCCACGAAGCAGAATAGTAAAGGGGGAAGAGATAAAGAGGTGCTCAGTTCATAATACCTCTCATGGTAATCGAGCAACGTACCACCTTTCTGTCCTCGGGTTTGGTACAAGCTGCATAGGATACTGGGTGTGCCCCCAGTTTGGTTTCCCGGTGGGTGAGATCCAGTGCCGATTTAGGTCAAAGAGGTAGTAAAAAATGCAGACTAGTGTATCGTCTTGGAGAGCTTCACTAGTTATCTGTGACCAAGCATTTTTCAAGGGTTTTACTACTGGTACACTCCTGAAGAGCCTTGGCGTTAAGTTCCCTGCCAAATCTCCAGACATAATTGAGGCCAACAAGAAGCTCGGTAATGATGGCTTCTGTCTTCTGCTGGTTTGCAAAGAAAAGGGTTTGTGCAAGAACTATGTGCGTCCTTGAAACCAAGCTTTGGTGCTCGTAACTTCGCTCGGATTGCCATTTTATCATGTTGTGAGCTAATGGACCCAACCATTCCAAGATACCCGCCATTGCGTCTGTCCATTCTTTCGCTAGTCCTGGATCATAAACTGTGGAAGAACTCAAGTTTTTCGAGTAAGGCTTTAGTCTTTCTCTCAGCGATGTTCTCACGCTCGCCGGTAACATGTTGTAAAGGTCGTCTCTTGCATCATCGCCTATCAAGTGAGGAGATGCAACGAATCTCTCTATCACGATGATGACATTAGCATAGTGTAATGCTAAGCACGCGGCACCAAGGGTATCAGGAGCAGCATCTGACAACTTGGGTCGGGAAGGAAGTGTCAAGTTTTCAACATGGACAGAGTTAGAATTTCCTTCAAGAATGTGATGCTCAGCACTACTATTCCTAGCTCCATTCCGGGTCCTAGTGCTGAGAGGAGTAATCCCATCGTGAGACACCATGCAACCTTTGAATGGGCCAACCTGTGTTAACCGGTTGGGTTTCGATTGCTTTTTCACTGAGGAAATTGAAGGCCTTTCCGGGGTCTGCCCCATCTTCTTGTTGTTTTTGCCCATTCCGATAAGTGGTCCTGATTTGGAGGTGATCTTGCCGAGCGGGCCTGAGTAAAACCTGAAACGTTTGTTTTTTTCTGCAACAAGAGGACCTGACTTAGGGGATTCAGCGCTGAGAGAACCCGAAAGGAAATCACTCATCTTTGTGGACCTTGTAGTAACTGAACCTGATGCTGGGCCGGTAAATCTTCCAAGGGGACCAGAAGCAAATCTAGGAAGACCGCTAGTCTCAGATTTATGAGACATAGGAGTTAAAATTGTAGAAACTGAGTGGCTGCGGCCAATGAAATCAGAATCTGCAGAGCTAACATCACTTGCATCCATTCTGTAACTAATGCCAAAAACATGTTTAGTCCTGCTAAGGATTGTGAAAACTGATCTAACCAAGAGAAGGACGGTATAGTCATAAGTACGGTTCCAAAGAGACACATCCCGCAGATTCCTCACTTCATGTCTTTTCCATGTAACTTTTTTCTGATAGTCCAAAAGATTGTCAGTTGCAGATTCATTGCTCTGCATTCTCTTGTAAGTCTGTTCAAGATCAGCCAGAATCTCAGTCTCCTGGTAGAGACTAGCATTTGATGCGATGAAACGTTCTATTTTCTTCACTTTCTTATCCATTTTCTTCCACCCAAACTGCCACCCATAAGGGTCAGCTCCAGTCTTCATCATGTCACTAAAACAATTCTCAAAGCTCTTCAACTTGGGATCATTGCATTTCCTCGCAAGCCTAGCCACAGCTTTCGCAACATTCTCAACATTCTCCATCATCTCATCCCTTATCAATCTCACGATGAAATCATCGTCTTCTGAAACTAGCTTCTTTATACCAGTGGAATGCGTAATCTCGCCCCTAAGCCTCGCAACATTCTTATCACTTAAAGACTGCCACAAATGAACAAGTTTCGACAGCAAACTGGCAACCTCAAACGCTAATACTCCAAGCACCGCCTTATCTTTATGACCATCATGTTTCTTTGGAAACCTCCACAGATTACGAAACCAAGTCTCTGAAACCATCCTCTCTCTCTCTCTCTCTCAACCTGCTTTCCAATAGAACAAAACAAAGAAAGAAACCACTACAATCAACCGTCTCTCCTACGCTATAAATTTAACATCTGGAACCAAAACAGTAAAAAAAAAAGTGCAAAATCAATCAAATTTCACATTAAAAAAAAAAACAGACCCACGATTCAAATCTCGAACTGAAATCATATTAGGAGCAAACCCAAGTTAACAATGGATTAAAAAAAAGAAAAGAACATCAAGTAGTAACTCTTACACAAGCAAGAAGAAAACTGGATATGGTTGAAATTGGGGAAATCTAGCTACAAGTAACACAAAATCGCCCAAATATCTACCAACCCCCAAATCGGTTTCTAAGAAGTATACAACACGGTCTCGCAGCTGCTAAAAGCTTTCAACATCGAATTCACTAAAAGACCCATGCTTTGAATAAGGAATTGTCGGCAAATCGAGAAGAATAAACCGACACGGGAACAGTAAAATAAAACCCACCAAGCAAGGAAGCGCGTAAGAATGATACAGTGTGAGAAAGAAGAGAATCTTACCGATCATTCGAGGAAAAAGATGTGGAATCAGAGAAAAATCTGGAAATAAATTAAGAGAGAAGGAAAGTCCAGGAAGAGAGAGAAGAAAGTGGGGAGGAAGATGCAGTGAAGACTGCTATAGAGCCACAACCCACATGGTGAAGAGAGATGTTAAAGCAGCAAATTGTGGAGAGATAAAGAGACACTGAGCGAGTCAAGTTCGTCGTGTTAAAAAGAATCCTATATTTGCCTTTTCTATATTTTTTTGTTTACTACTTTATATTCAGACTATTTACTTATTCTGTCTCAAACTTTTTGATCGTCGCTTTCCGAGCCAAGTTGTTTGACAATTTAACTGCCTTTTCGTAAGAAAAAAAAATAAAATCAAAACAGATCAGAAATTTTATATTTTCTGATAAATAGTGTGGAATTTCCTGTTTAACATGACATTAAAAGCAGATACGTGGAAATAAAACATTTGAAAACGTTAAAACGGGTTTTACAAAAAATTTTGAAAATGGATACGTGTTAAACACGCTATGTATATATATATATATATAAAATTTAAACATATGTCACACAATATTGAAAAAATTATTATGAACAACACAAATTTAATATCTAAATTATAAATAACTTAACTAAAATTAAAGAGATTTTTAAGTTTTAAAAGCTTTTGACGTTTGACAAAATTTTCATGAAACCTAAAGAATCTTGCTGAATTCAAAAGGAAATAATTAAGGAGTTTTATTAGATCATATAATATGTTATCATTTTCGATACTTATAATATATTATTTACTCAAGAAATTTTAAATCGCAAAGTCTATTGTAAATTTTAAATAAACACTAAAGTATGATGTTATTTTTTGTTTCGTTCCTTACATCGTCATAGGGTCAATTCATAACAAATTTTATATTTTAGTATTAGGAGAATTAATCATCAACAATGACGAACTTTAATAGAATTATAACTAACAATTAATGTGATTACAATCAATGACAGTTTTGATCTAAAAATAGAAATGCTGAGCGAACCTCAAAATGTTTATACTACAAAAATTTTCCTTAGTTGAATAGAGCAGGGAGATCGATTCTAGACTTTTCTTGTTATAAAAATCCTTTTTCAAAAAGTCAAGAATTAATGGGCATAACAATTGGTTTTAATTAAGTCCATAGATTTCTAGGACCAGCTCTAATCACGACAAATATCTTAACTTCCGAAAACTTTGCATTCACAATATCTGTATAAATTTTATTTTTGTTTTTGTTTGATATGAGAGTTATAGACTTATAGAAACAATAACTCCTTGGTCAACAATTGGACCAAGGAAGCTTCCATAATATAATGCACTTTAATTAGCAACTTTTAAATATAAACTAGAAATTTGCACAAACTTAAATTGGTTAAAAGTATTCAAACAGTTTTAACTTAACAAAAACGCTAGGGAAAATTTGACCCAACTAGTTTGATTGACGTTGAACTTGTCAATATGAAAGCGATATATATATATATATTTCCAATATATATACGACATGTATTATTTATATGCAAGTTTTTAAAAAGGTGTTGAGTGGATTGTTACTTGTTGGAGCATGCGCTTTTGTTTTTTTTTGTTTTTTGTTTTTTTTTTACGATAAAACGTTCTGACTTTTGCCATAATGTTTACGAGAAGAAGATACATACTGAGATTTGAACTTATGACACGCGTACTGTTTATTTATAAAAAAAATCTCCTATTACACCAAATATGCCACTAGAAATAGAAACGCTGACCAATTGTACATCTATTGTCAATCAAAGTAATTAACGGTGGTATGAAAAGTATAAAAAAATCATAAGAAACACTCTTTATTTTGGTATATAAACAATTTGTATCTATGTCAATCAAAGTTTTACAATCTCAAAAGATATGCAACTGTTTAAAAGACAATTTTGCATGATTACCTAGAAACATGATTTTGCCGATGATGTATTTCCATGAGAGTATACTTTTCGAACTCGAGTTAGCTATAATATGTCAGATAACTATCTTATTGTTTCAAGGAAAACGTTAAAGTTGTTTTTATGATGATGATATTATTTGCTATTTTATTGTCACAAAAATATCACTTTACTTTAACAAAAAAGAAATCGTACATATGTCCATTACTACAATGTTGACTAACGTAACTCGTGATTTATATGACAGGTATCTTGATTTGGGGCGAACGCGAACAAAATTAAATAAATGGGAGTCAAATGAAATATACAGAAAATAAAGGAGCAACAGAGAATAAACAATGGGATCAGATAACCTTTCCTGGGTTTAAAATAGGAATATCCGGAAAGATGAGGGACTAAAGTGAAACTATTTGGGGGTAGGAAGAGATCGGTCACAATCATTTAATGGCTACCACGCGGAAACTTGTCGTTTATACAATTCTGAAGTATCGGGTCGGGTTTTATATTCGAATTGGGTCAAATAATATAGTTTAATTCATTACTAACTGAGTAATTGGGTGACTACAATTCTAACAGTTTGGTGTATATTTGAAACGAAAATAGCGGTAAAATACGAGATACGGTGTTATACCTTTTTCTTCTTTAACGTGTAAAATACGAGAATTTTGAGCCAAATTTCAAATTAATTTTATGATATATGAAAATATTGGATATACTAGTGAGAATAGTGATTACGAACGTTTTAGAAAAATGATTCAGCATTGAATCAAATCAATTCTTAAAATTTTTTTAAGAATCTCTTAGTCTTAGTCTTGACACCTTAATTTTTTTTGTGTTGTTAGGAGCTCACACATCATTAAAAAAAATTAAACCAATCAAAACATTTTGGTTAATACACATCAACTCACTAACTTGTCACGTTAGCCTGTTATTGAAAACACATCATTTTTTAAAAATAATCAATCAAATTAAAACAAATAATACACAACATCATTTTAATTTTTTTGATAATGACACATGAATTTCTAATTTGTTCAAAGAAAAACAAAATCAAATTATTTATAAAGCAAACATATTTCTTTAAAAAAACAATTTCACATTCTCATCGTCTTCTCCATTCCGACTCCTCTAGAGTTGAGACCATTATTAATTTAGAACGTCTTAGTCTTTCACTTCTAACCCATTATTGACCGAATATTAAGAAAAAAGGAAAAGTGAAATCGATGATAGTAAAAATTATGGTTTTGTCTTCACATACGATCCTCAATGTAATTTTATCGTTTTTAATTTCGTCGTTCTTTAGACTTATGTTAAAATTATTTTTTCTTCCAAAATTAAGATATGATTTATGTTATAAAAAACAAAGATTTTTAGTTAAAGTCATGATTTATATATATATATATATATATATTTTTGTAAGTGACATGATATGATGTATAAATATTGGTAACACGGTTCAAGAATCTACCTTAACCGGAACAGGACAATAAAATTCTACTTCTCAAAATTGTTTGGTCTTAGTTTTTCAATATCATAAAACTTCTTAGCCTAATCGAGAAAAAAATTTGTGTTATGATTTAAATTATTATAACAACACTTTCAGCCTTTATCTTCTCGTTTGTTTAAAGTTCATGCAAAATTTTTTGTAAGATCATTATTTTTAATGCATTGAAAAAAAAGATGACCCATAAAAAAGAGTCGCGTATGAACATGTGATCAAAAGTCTCAACAAGTTACGGTGATCATATGAACATGAGATTAAAAAAATATTTAGATGTAGAAATTGACTATTTGAATTTGAACAAACTTTTGCCAAAACCGACATTATTTGGAGACGTAAAAACCAAGCACATAGAATTCGACAAAAAAATAGGATATCTAAGATTAAATAAATTGAAAGATATAAACTGTTTTTAAGATATGTAGTAAATCAAGATTTTGTCATATGATTGCTCAACGGATGCAAAAATTTAGTTCAAAAACTATTGAATTGGTGTTTTAGACACCAATTATTCAAAGCAATTTTGAATTTGAAATTATATTTAACATAAAATAATATTAAAACATTCAAAAAAAATAAAAAAATATTTCGCGATGTGGCGTAGGTTATCATCTAGTTCCTTTAACTTAGTTGGGTCAAATGCTGGCATGCAGCAAGTTTTGCAACATTAAATGCCATTTAAAAAACGTGTTGACATGCTTTATTTATATAAGTTTAGAAGAAGAAGAAACGATTAATAAATTTAATTTAGTAAGATTCTAACGAACATTTATAACCAAAAGGGCTTTAGACCCAACATGCTTTTACAATTTACGTTGTTTAATCTGGCGTTTATCTTTGACTACATCAGAATGCTTGGAATTAACAAAATTAACCATTTTAAAAGGATTAATGACGACAAATACAGAAACTTAAGCAACATCCTGGTGAATATGGTTTGGGCTTCAGGCCCATATTTCTAACTGCTATCTCACTTGATTCCTTCTTCATCTCACCACTCTCTCTCTCTCTCTAACGGCAAAGCTGACTCAGTTTCTCCGGCATTGACTCGCCTGAGAATCATAAGCTCAAACCGGTGAGCTTCTAGCTTCATTTTCTGTTTATTTAATTATTATTCCCTTTTTTTTCTAAAATATACTTTCTCTTTCTTTTCATCTGAAATTTGTTATGCTAATTCAGCTGTTACAACTCCGGATCACGAGAAGATTCACTGGGTAATTATACTAATCAATTCATATATTTCTGTATTCTGATTATAATCTCAGCCATTAACACCTGAATTTGATTTCGCGTAATTAAAACCCAGATTTGATTTATCTTCCTTACCCAGAAACATTGTTGTCTACTTTATTCGCTCTTCTTTTGCGTTTTTAATTTTATTTTTTTCTGGATTCCAGCTAGCAGTTTCTTCTAATTCAATGTGTTTCTCGTTTTGGTTGATGTGAAAAATATCTGAAAAAATCATTTACTGCATTTTATGGTGCAGATTCTTAGTTAATGTTGCCTTCTCTACCCAATTTAGTTTAAAACGAGTGTTCGTCCATGTAGCTTGGTTTTGGTGTTTGGAGAGAGAGTTCGTGAAGTTGGGGGGAGAGTTTAGGTGATTAGGTAGAAACAATTTGTGAAGAACTTGAGTGAAGGGGGAGTGATTCATAGGCTCATCAGTGTGGTATGAATTCTGAGGGCTGATGATCCTGGTGATGGCTATTTTCGAGTTCCTTTGGAGAATCAAACTCAACGAGAGTTCCAGTTCAGGGGTTCTTGGATTCCATTTACACCCAAGAAACCTGTGCAAGGTAGATCAACTCTGATCGTAGATGAGAGAGTGATACACCAGGATCTAAATGGGGTTCCAGGTGGTGATTTTGAAGAGAGGGGATTCTACAACAGTGGTGCTGTACATGATCTTAATTATGCAGTGCAGGGAATGGGTCAAAATGGGGTTTATGATCATGGTGCTCATCAGGGCGTGACCAACATAAATAGGATGATTAATAATTTAGAAGGATCATATGCACAAGGTAGGAGTGATGCAACTTCTCCTTTAGCACCAGTTATCAAAAACACCACCGGTAACGTAGAGCCGGTCAATGGAAAATTTACTTCAGATGTGGGTATGGTATACGGTTCTTTCACCCAAAGTGGCAGTTCTCAAGCTGGCTTTACTGAGTTTGATTTGGACGACTTGTTGAATCCCGATCAGATGCCCTTCTCCTTCACAAGCCTGCTGAGTGGTGGGGATAGCTTATTCCAGGTTCGTCAATGTGAGTGATCAATCTATTTTCAGTTCTTTTTTTTCCCGTTCTTGCAGTATTTAGTGTAGGACATTACTTAGCTCTTAAGGTATTCTGTTGGTATGTGCATGAATTAGAGAACTTTTTTAGCATGCTAGATTGGCAGTGCAGACCATACCATTTCTGAAGAAAGTCTTGGTTTTGAACAGATGGAACTCCAGCGTGTAACAAGCCTCTTTACAATTTGAATTCACCAATTAGAAGAGAAGTAGTTGGGTCCGTCTGTGAAAGTTCGTTTCAATCTGTACCGTCAACGCCCAGTCTGTGCAGAACAGGTGAAAAGAATGGATTCCTTGAAAAGATAGTTACAACCAATGGACATGAAATCACAGAGCCGAAATCTGACAAAAGTAAGAAGAGCATTGTGGACTCGTCTGTTGTTAATTCAATGAAAGTTACTGAACAAAATGATGGCAGCAGACAAGATGTTCTGGAGTTTGATCTTAACAAGACACCTCAGCAGAAACCTTCCAAAAGGAAAAAGAAGTTCATGCCCAAGGTGGTCGTGGAAGGCAAACCTAAAAGGAAGCCACGCAAACCTGCAACTCAGGAAAATGTGAAATCTAAAGAAACCAGGAGTGGCAAAAGGAAGAAAGCTCAAAAGAAAAACTTGAAAGAATCAACAACTAAAAAGCCAGCCAATGTTGGAGATATGAGCAACAAAAGCCCTGAAGTCACACTCAAAAGTTGCAGAAAAGCTTTGAATTTTGACTTGGAAAAATCTCAAGGTGACTCCGAGTCTGAAATTGTCAAGGAAAATAGTGGCTCAAACTCATTTTCTGAGATCAGAGATGCCAATGGTGGAACTAGTGGTACTTTCCTGGATTCAGTAACACAAATAGACCAGAGCAATGGATTGGTTGCTACGAACCAGCCACTTGAAGCGTCAATGGGAAACCGGCCAGATAAACTACCCAGAGTATCGCAAGAAAACCATATTCAAATACTGGCCAGAGACCAACAACCTGAATTATTGATCGGAAACGAGCAATACCAGTTCCCAGTGGCAACCCATAACACCCAGTTCCCAATTGGAAACCAACAAGTTTGGCTTCAGATGAAAACCCAACTCATTGGCTTTCCATTCGGTAACCAGCAACCTCGCACGACCATAAGAAACCAGCAGCCTTCTTTGGCCATGGGTAATCAACAACCCATGTATCTGATTGGAACTCCACAGCCTGCATTGGTGCGTGGAAACCTGCAACTAGGAGGTCTCCAAGGGAACAAGCGGTCTATATTTTTGAATCAGCAGACTTGTTTACCTGCTGGAAATCGGCAATATGGATCACCGGCAGACATGCATCAGCTTGTTATGTCAACCGGAGGGCAACAACATGGACTACTGATGAATAACCAGCAACCTGAATTTTTGTTGAGAAACCAGCAACCTGGATCATCAATGAGAGGCCAGCAGCGTTGCGTACCTTTGGTGAACCAGCAACCTGGAAATCCAAAAGGTTTTACTCACTTGAATCATATGGTAGCTGCCTGCATGTCATCGCCTGGGCTTCGACGTCATTCTCAGTCACAAATTCCTGCAACAAATCTACATGTGGAATCTGTTTCCAGGAGTTCGAATGGGACTGCAGGTACATGTCAGAGAAGCAGCACTACCGAATACAGTACTTTACAGCAAGATATCCATCAAGGAAATGAGTACATCCCTTCTCATGAGAGATCCAATGGTGAATTCTTTGACGTATGCAAGAAAGCATTATCTCAAAAGTCTTATTTGCCAACTCCAGTTATGGCTAAAGTTGAGGAAGCCAGAGGCTCGAAAAGACAGTATCATCGTGCAATGGGACAGATGCAAAACAATGATCTAAACTTAGCAGGTCGTTGGCCCTCGCTCCAACAGATTGCTCCATCACAAGCTGTGGAGAGACAGAACAGCAGAACGTGTCCGGAATATTTTGATGCTGCAAAGAAAATGAAAATTCAGAAAGTAGTCCAAGAAAATTTGCATGGCATGCCACCTGAGGTAATAGAAATTGAGGATGAGCCAACTGATGGGGCAAGAAAAGATAAAAATACTGCCAGCATCATTAAAACTGCATCTAAAGCAATTTCATGTCTAGTTCAAAAGTCTGCAGATAATGAGAAATTTATTGTCCCACAAACGCCTGCAAGAAAGGGTCGTGCAGGGAGAAAAAAATCAGTACCTCCGCCTGCTCATGCCTCAGAGATCCAGCTTTGGCAACCTACTCCTCCTAAGACACCTTCATCAAGAAGCAAGGCTAGAGAGAAAGGGAGGAAGTCCATATCAGATTCAGGAAAAGCAAGAGGTAACTAATTTATCTACAATCTCTGTGATACAATTTTGGAGATTTTAATAACTGATGTGTCTAAACCAGCTCCTTAACCACTGTTGGTGCGTTGTATAGGTCCATCAGGAGAAATTCAATGTGAGGATTCTATTGCAGAAATAATATACAGAATGCAAAATCTGAATCTAGGAGACAAAAGCAGAGAACAAGAGCAAAATTCACTTGTCTTGTACAGAGGAGATGGTGCAGTTGTTCCATATGAGAGCAAGAAGCGAAAACCAAGGCCTAAAGTTGACCTTGATGATGAAACAACTCGGATATGGAATCTATTGATGGGGAAAGGAGAAAAAGTGGGGGATGAAGAGATGGATAAGAAAAAAGAGAAGTGGTGGGAAGAAGAGAGGAGAGTTTTCCGAGGTAGGGCCGATTCATTTATCGCCCGCATGCATCTTGTACAAGGTGAAGATCCTAACAATCTCAACTCTGTTTTTATTCACTTTGCATGTCTGGATTGGAATCTCAGGCATCAGCTAAAACTTTATCCTGAAATCATAATAATAAAGTTACTAGGGAACAATATCATAATAGGTTACAGGAAAACAGAATACCACCAACGTTTTGGTCAACACATTTATTATGATACCCAAAAAATGATGTTTTTGTGTGCAAAATTTAAAAACACTCATTAGTAAACCATTGCAAAGAATATTCATAATGAATCTTGTGAAGAACAAGTGTGCATTTATGGTGACAGCTGAATGATTTATGTGCCTATTATTTATTTTTCTGCTATAGATGACCAATTGAGCTTAAATGTTTACAGGAGATAGACGTTTTTCACCATGGAAGGGATCAGTGGTTGATTCGGTCATTGGAGTTTTCCTTACCCAGAATGTCACGGATCACCTTTCAAGGTTAATAAAATGAGCATTTCAAAGTGAGTTCCAAAACATAGAAAATAACCCATGTTGTTTTTACGATGCAGCTCTGCTTTCATGTCTCTAGCCGCTCGATTCCCTCCAAAATCAAGCAGCAGCCGAGAAGATGAAAGGAGTATTAAAAGCGTTGTTGTTGAAGATCCAGAAGGATGCATTTTGAACTTAAATGACATTCCTTCGTGGCAGGAAAATATTCAAAATCCATCTGACACGCAAGTTTCTGAGGTTGATAGTGGATCAAAAGAGCAACAAAGAGACTGTTCAAACTCTGGAATCGAAAGATTTAATTTCTTAGAGAACAGTAGTCAGAATTTACAAGAGGAAGTATTATCATCACAAGATTCTTTCGATCCTGCGATATTTCAGTCGTGTGGGAGAGTTGGATCCTGTTCCAAATCAGTTGCAGAGTTTTCTACAACCAGGTGTGAAACAAAAACTGTCTGTGGATCATCACAATCAGTGCAAACTGGGAGTCCAAACTTGTCTGATGAAATTTGTCTTCAGGAGAATGAGAGACCGCTTCTATATGAAAAATCTGGTGATGTTCAGATACAAGAAACTGCAAATGACGCTCAGAAGAAACCTGATCTTGGCAAAACAATGAACTGGAAGGGCTATCTCTCTTTTGGTCAGCCAAGCAATGATACTAACCGGCAAAAAGAAGGACTGACCAATCCTTCCAGCAGCTATGAGCACAGTACGATTCAGCAGCCACATGTACTAGACATAGAGGATTTTGGAATGCAAGGTGAAGGCCTTGGTTATTCTTGGCTGTCCATTTCACCAAGAGTTGACAGAGGAAAGAACAAAAATGTACCTCGCAGTTTTTTCAGACAAGGTGGAAGTGTTCCAAGAGAATTCACAGGTCAGATCATACAATCAACGCCTCATGAAATACCCGGAATGGGATTTTCCGCTTCCTCAAGCACCCACCAAGTGCTCCAGGGCGATGCCCAACATAATCAACAAAATGAGATGAATAAATCATCTCAGTTACAAAAAAAATTTATGGATCTGCTCAACTCTTCTGAAGAATGCCTTACAAGACAGCCCAATACCACGCAGATCACAGATGGCTGTCTACCGAGAGATAGAACTGCTAAAGACGTGGTGGAATCAAATTCCAGAATTAAAGAGCAGACGACATTTGAATACAACAAGACGAATGCCACTATTGTACGGGAGATGAAAGGGACGCTTGCTGATGGGAAAAAGCCTACAAGCCAGTGGGACAGTCTCAGAAAAGATGTGGATGGGAATGAAGGGAGAAAGGAACGAAGCAAAGACAGTATGGATTCCATAGACTATGAAGTAATAAGACGTGCTAGTATCAGTGAGATTTCCGAGGCTATCAAGGAAAGAGGAATGAATAACATGTTGGCGGTACGAATTAAGGTAAATCTACTGATTTCAGTTGAGAGCCTCTTTCTGTCAGAAGGCTTGAACATCAGTTAATTATGTAGCCATATCTACAACATTGCAGGATTTCCTTGAACGGATAGTTAAGGATCACGGTGGTATCGACCTTGAATGGTTGAGAGATGTTCCTCCTGATAAAGCCAAGTGGGTAAACCACGTTTTTAATGACTGTGCAACACTAGTACGATCGATTTACTCAACAGTTACGTCAGTCTTGAGTATTGAAACAAGTTGCTCATGATTATTTCACAGGGACTATCTCTTGAGCATAAGAGGACTGGGTTTGAAAAGTGTCGAATGCGTGCGACTCTTAACACTCCACAATCTTGCTTTCCCTGTGAGTCAGACTATTCCATTATCTACTTATAACTTAGAATAGCTCCGGCTAACTAAGCTGGAAATTGTATTAATGATATGAAGGTTGACACGAATGTTGGAAGGATAGCCGTTAGGCTGGGATGGGTGCCTTTACAACCTCTACCTGAATCACTTCAGTTACACCTTCTAGAGCTGTAAGTTTCTTTGTTTTTGTCATCTAAACAACTATTTCTTCTTTTCTTTTTTTTTGCAAATCATAACCGTGCAGTGTTTTCACAGATACCCAGTGCTCGAGTCCATCCAAAAATTTCTTTGGCCAAGACTCTGCAAACTCGATCAACGAACACTGTATGCTCATAAACTCTACCAAATCATCTGTCTGTAAAAAACCAGTATTTCTTCGGTAGAATTCTTTTGTCATTACTAACAGCCGAAATTAATTAACGTTCTTTTTCTTATTCAGGTATGAGTTACACTACCAGCTGATTACGTTTGGAAAGGTATTTGCTTATCATATGGTAATTTCAAGCATTGTGGGCACCTGATCAAGTATGTATCTAAATCATGTGAACGCATATCAGGTTTTCTGCACAAAGAGTAGGCCAAATTGTAATGCATGTCCAATGAGAGGAGAATGCAGACATTTTGCCAGTGCCTATGCTAGGTAAGCAAGCTTTCATGCACTTCCACGCAATAATTCTGCTACCAAAAAGATAAAATTTAGGATTTTGGGTAAGAAACTAAAAATAGGCTCAGTTTCATGGTAGCAAGCTGAAAATAGTATCACGAGAACAACACAAAGATCAAAGTTAAAATCACGGTTCCTATGCACTATCATTTTAGCACAAGCTCTAGTGATCCAAACATGAACACTATATTGCCTATGCCAAAGTAGGATTTCAAATATGAGATTCGATGACTGATGCCATTGTAACAGTGCAAGACTTGCTTTACCGGCACCAGACGAGAGGAGTTTAACCAGTGCAACTATTCCGGTCCCTCCCGAGTCCTTTCCTCCTGCAGCCATCCTGATGATGGAACTACCTCCTCTGCTGGAGAAAGCCCTAACAAGTGGAACACCATCGAATAGAGGAAACTGTGAACCAATAATCGAAGAGCCATCCTCGCCGGAGCAAGAATGCACTGAGATAACAGAGAAGGACATTGAAGATGCTTACTACAATGAGGATCCTGACGAGATCCCAACAATAAAACTCAACATTGAACAGTTCGGCATGACTCTACGGGAACACATGGAAAAAAACATGGAGCTCCAAGAAGGTGACATGTCCAAGGCTTTGGTTGCTTTGAATCCAACCACTACTTCTATTCCAACTCCCAAACTAAAGAACATTAGCCGTCTCAGGACAGAGCACCAAGTGTAAGCTGATATCTCCTCCTATTTTTATCTTTCATATAATTTTTGGAATAAAACACCGTTCTCAATCGGGTTTTATAGCATGTGGGTCAGCCAGAGTTTTGGCATTTTTTATATTTTACCGACCGCCCGAGCTGGCTCTGGTTGACTCGTATGCCACCCTGCATTCAACAAACTAATAGGAGACAAGCAAGCAAAAATGTTTTAGATAAGGTCTATGATAAAATGACTTCTACTGTATAGCTGTAAGCCAGGTGTATAGACAAGGTAACTGATAAATGTGTGTCTTTTTGCAGGTACGAGCTCCCGGATTCACATCCTCTCCTCAATGGTGTAAGTCAATTTTTTTATTCTCTCTATACTTTTGTTTCATTTAAACAAGACTGTTTAAAAATCCTCATTTGATGAAAAACAGATGGATAAAAGAGAACCAGATGATCCGAGTCCTTATCTCTTAGCTATTTGGACACCAGGTGAGGATAAAACTGCAATGTTTCTTTCCTGTGTCGTCAGTATTCAAAGAAAGTAAAGCTAGAACTTAAAAGCATTTGAAATAGAGTTGGTTAAAGATGAAATTTCGAGGCTGTAGATGAAAGCTGGAACATAGAATTGGTGGATGTTATATCTATATTAATTTTTGAGATTAGGTTAACTAATGTAGTTGTTTGGTTGCCAGGTGAAACGGCTAATTCTGCTCAACCGCCTGAACAGAAGTGTGGAGGGAAAGCGTCTGGCAAAATGTGCTTTGACGAGACTTGTTCAGAGTGTAACAGTGTGAGGGAAGCGAACTCACAGACAGTTAGAGGAACTCTTCTGGTGAGATTGTCTAGATCTTTTGTATTGTTCATGAGAAACGAAACGTGAGAATACATGCTACTAATATCGTTTTTTCGTTATTCACAGATACCTTGTCGAACTGCTATGAGAGGAAGTTTTCCGCTCAATGGGACATACTTTCAAGTTAATGAGGTTTGATGTAATAAAACTCAAACAGACAGGCGAAACATTTTTTCTATTTTGCTTTGGTTCTTTATCCTCCTTTGCCATTTTTTATCTTGCAGTTATTTGCAGACCACGATTCCAGTCTCAAACCCATCGATATTCCTAGAGATTGGATATGGAATCTCCCTAGAAGGACTGTTTACTTCGGAACATCAGTAACATCAATATTCAGAGGTAAAAACATTCATAATAGTGTTTGTTGATCAAATGTCCAAAACACAACTCAATATTTGGAAAAGCTTCACCTTTTCCTTGTCCAAAGGATCTTAGAATGGTTTGCGGAATTTACGCAGGTCTTTCAACGGAGCAGATACAATACTGCTTTTGGAAAGGTATACATTGAATTCTTACCCAGAGATATCCGGAAATACTTAGGACCAATACTGTTCTGTTCTTTGATTGAAACTGATAAACATCTAACGTTTCTGATTGCAGGATTTGTATGTGTCCGTGGATTCGAACAGAAGACTAGAGCACCGCGTCCATTGATGGCAAGGTTACATTTTCCAGCGAGTAAATTGAAGAACAACAAGACCTAAAGATCAATGGAATAAGGAAACCGCATTGCATCTCTGCTCTCCTCTAAATAAAAAGGCAAGCAAAAGGCCCATTTAGACATAAAAACAGGAAACCAAATAAGTTTTTTTTTTCTTTCTGACTTCATTCATAGAGCAGGAGAGAAACAAAAGAAAATAGCAACGCAAAGGAGATTTTTAGGTTATTTATTTTCTCCCTAACAAATTTGTAGCATTTTGGTCTTTCCGGTTGTCACTAGCGTGACAAATCCAATGCATGTGCACACTTAGATGCATTCTCAATGAATTTCTCCGGCCACCGGAGTTTTTAGCATCTTTCAACCGGCGGTTGATGCCACACGCATTCCTTTTTTCTGTTGGATTGTGTGCTTATGGAAGTGGGCCTTATTAGAGCATGCGCATCAATAAATAACTAAAAGTTGAATGCTACAAAAGTAAAAAGTGACGAAAAAAACAATATAGACATTGCCGAATGCCAACCAAAAAGAAAAGCAAAGTCATCAATTGAACAAAGTATAAACTGGGTAAATTTATTTACGTGAGATTATATTTAGGATTTATCGAAGACGATATTTCTATTAATATAAGTCTCATAGTAGATTTATCAAAGCATAAGATTTTTATTCTTTTTGACAAGCTTCAATTTGAGAGTTAACTTTACTCTGTTAACTCCTTTACTTTTGGTTTCTCTGCATAGAATCACCCTTTATTTTTAGTTGCATCATAGATAGATCCACTACAAAGATGCATCAGGCTAGCAACGGAGGATATGAACATAGGCAACAAAAGAGATGTGGATCAGAAGAGGTTTATAAACTTCCAGGTGAAGAGTCCTGATCAAGACTGGTTTCCACAACAGGGACTGGGTCTGGTGCACGTCCATGAACACTGAACCGGAAGATGCAAGTGTGTGGGTCGCTTCCGTGGTTGGAGGTGGCGGTCGCCCTCACTGAACCGACTTGTATCTATAAGCAGGGGGCGTGGCCAAGAAGCCTGCTCAGGCGCGACTTTGGAACAACTCGTCCTTGGCTTAGGCGAGTGCAGTCACTTCCAAAGTCGAGCCTGACAGTATCGACGAGACCAGAGTGTGATGAGTCTAAAATGTTGAATGTCTGTGCATTCGACCTGTCTAGGTCGTAAGTGAACTCTGATAGTCGTTGCATCTTCTCTGTCTCGACTGAGGGTTCCTGTCCTTGCAGTGATCCTGATACTCGGCAATCTTTTGGAGCACTCGATCTATCGTAAGCTACAATCTTCTGTTCATTTTCACAATGCATGGATCCATCAGGTCAGTGTATATAAAATCCCCAAAATTGGACCCAACAATGATCACATATTGACTTTTAAGCAGTGAAAACATACATTAAGTAATGAGCTTATATGATTATCTTCCTTATTTCATTTCACTCTGTTATTGTCATTGAAATAACAATTTGCAAACTACGAATGGCATAGTCAAAGAGGTGAGATCCTATGATAGTGCGGTAAGCGTGTGATGAATTAACAATATACAAATGGCATAGTCACAATCTGCAAAATAGAAACAGAGATAACACGAGACCTCAAAAGATCTACTAATGCATACTGTTGAACTTGAACTCTTTGACAAAGAGGTGAGATCCTGTGATAGTGTGGTAACCGTGTAAATGAAAATTTGAAAAAAGAGGGCAAGAAAAAACAGGCAAAAGGGTCTTAAAAGAAACTCCTAAAAGGTAAGTGTCGCGCAGAGAAGTGGAAAAATATGATGAAATCTACTGGACGATGGAACAAGCAAACTTATCAAGTAACCATATTCATATTCAGTGTAGAGCTTCTGCAGCTACCGACCTAAACCAAACCTCGAGGCTAAACCAAACAATTTCATAAAAGTTGTACGTTGTCACTAACCGTCGCAAAGAAAAATCAGTAATTTTTACCAAGCATCTCAATATCAAACCATTCTACACAGAAGATACTCCTGTATGTGAGCTAATAATAATAAGGAATAATAATGTTCTTTAAAAATGCAAACACCAAAGGTCGTAAGAGCACACAAGAAAGAAAACTGATACTAAGAGATAAATCTTTTGCAGTGGAAGTATCATTAACTTTAGCTTACATGCGCCAATGTGAAAGCCGCTGGTATGATGCAACGGAACTGAATGCTGCATCACAAAAGCACCACCAGACGCCAACCCGCATAATCTACTATGGCCAAGGCCATCTGAAGCATGTTTCTCAATCTCTTTCTCCATGATATCTTAAACAAGGCCATCTACTTCCGCAATTCGGCTCTCCAATCCCCAAAAAACGCCATCTCCGTTTCAACCTTCCGCGATGTGTTGAAACCAAAATGTTGAAATCGATTTTTTTTGGATTTGATATATTGGAAACTCTAGTATCCGATGAGAAAATTCTTCAAACAACTTATGAAAGAGTATATTTGGTTGAATGTTGATAATGTTGAACAATTGAATCGTTGTTTGCAGGACGGGCGAATAGACTACAACGAGTTGTTTGTGGAGAAAGGAAGCATCACGGGAGGTCCTGTGAATGTGAAGATGGGTCTGTCTAGAGAAAAGCTTTAGCATAGCTCTGAAACTCTAGTTCCAGTCTAGTATTTAAATTACAAAACTACAGCCAAGACCAAAGGTTTTGGATCATCTAAGATGGAATCCGTTGCTGCTGTGAAAATTCATCCAAGATTCACGAGATTCATCTGTCAGCTGGATTTCTGCTTGATCAATGCGGTGCGTGAAAAGGGAGCGTCGGGTCACCACTGTCTCAGGACTCGCGTTATAAAACACATGCATCCATTCTCAATTTAAAGCCCATTATTAGGTTGGAGGAGCAACCGCAGATGTATGCTTATCATGCCGATAGGCGAAAGGGTGAAGCAACTCAAAACTCTCCGGGGTTTTAGGGCGAAGTTGGTCTTGATACAAACATTTTAAGAGACTGCTATTAGATTCATCTTCTTCACTGAATTTTTTTGTATAGATGGTCACGTAAAAGGAACATAACTAGTCAAAGCAAAATATTTTTATTCTTTTCGAGAGTTAACAATTTACTCTATTAACTCCGAATATTGAAGAACTGGACATATATTAAATTTGACTAAGTATTTATTTCCTTTTGCTACGAAAAATTAAGTGGTTTATATGTGTGACTTCACAAAAACTAAAAGGGAAGCTCTAGCATATCGTACAAATATAACAAACTAAAGATACCCAACTGTTGTTTTTACAAAATTATTAAAATTAAATAGTTTTAGAATATTTTTTTCTGGTCAATCCTAGTATCTATCGGATTCCTATAAACATTGTACCGAAATATAATGATTATGGTGTTAATATCATGTTATATGTTAATTAACATATGTGTGTAAGCGATGATTGGCGTAATTCACTAAACTTGAGATTAAAAGCATTAGATTATTTATACGAGGAGCAAAGTAGTTCGCACCAACTCATGTTTAGCATGTGCCCAACACAACACTTGCACCTTTTGAGTCTCACGAGCGGCCAAGTAGGTGAAGAGAGACTCATTGTTATTTACCTTTTTGCCCTTATTTGTATTCTCCCGTCGAAGTATCTGAACCAATGATTGTCCGCCACGTAGATACTCTCTGGTGCACCAAGTTGCAGAGGAACATCTAAACCACTTCACTTTGAATATATCCAAGATGCCATCCTGGTTCAAGTACTTATCAGAGTAAAAGTTTGATTTCCATTTCGCATAATAAGTAAGATTCTTGCTCACGCGCCTCTTCTCTTGAAACGTAATGACCAACACGCGCGCTTAATCGACCGTTAGATTCTCAATCGACGGTGGATTAATATAGTTGAAAAGTAAAGCGGTTCGTTTCACGCGCTGGTGAGCCGCCGCACGTGCCATGCACGTGAAAGCGCACGTTAGCTTTGACCACTGTCTTCGTTTTCTCTGGTTCCTTTTTAATTAACACACGCCCTTATTCGATTTCTCCACCCACCCAAAGCCACTCACTCTCTCTTTCTCTCCATCTCTCTCTCAAATCTCTCTGAAGCGATGTCGTCGTCGTCGTTTCGAGCTCCGGCGGGCGCCGCCACTGTGTTTTCGGCGGATCAGAAGATCAGACTCGGGAGGCTCGACGCTCTGAGATCATCTCATTCGGTTTTCTTAGGAAGATATGGACGCGGAGGAGTTTCTGTTCCTCCTTCCGCTTCTTCGTCGAGTTCTTCTCCTATCCAAGCCGTCTCCACGGTGAGATTCGATATCTGCTCTTGATTTATTAAATAAGTCATAAGGAATTTTCTGCTTATGGTTGTGAAAAAATCATGAGGTGCTTTTTGAATCGCCTTGGCGAATGTTTTTGAAATGGTTCTGTTCTCATGGATTCTGATTCTAAATCTTAGCCGTAAATGATTTCTGGGTGTATGAGAGTTGATGCAGCTGTATCGTGAAAATCATTATTTCTTCGGTAATCCATAGCTTTTCAATTCTAAAGCGATGATGCGATCCATTGGTGACTTATTCCTATGAATTCGAGTTTAGGTTTGAATCAGATATAGTAGGGAGAGAGATTCTGCGTTTCTCATGTTTGATTTTGTCTTTTATTCAGCCTGCGAAGCCTGAGACTGCGACCAAGCGGAGTAAAGTCGAAATTATCAAGGAGAAGAGTAATTTCATAAGGTATCCTCTAAACGAGGAGCTTTTAACAGAGGCTCCAAACGTTAACGAGTCGGCCGTGCAGCTCATCAAATTCCACGGTAGCTACCAACAGTACAACAGAGAAGAACGTGGTGGAAGATCTTACTCCTTCATGCTTCGTACCAAGAATCCATCTGGGAAGGTTCCTAACCAGCTCTATTTGACTATGGATGACTTAGCCGATGAGTTTGGCATTGGTACTCTTCGTTTGACCACCAGGCAGACGTTTCAGCTCCACGGTGTTCTGAAGCAGAATCTTAAGACCGTGATGAGCTCCATTATTAGAAACATGGGTAGCACTCTTGGTGCATGTGGTGATCTGAACAGAAATGTTCTTGCTCCGGCTGCACCTTATGTGAAGAAAGACTATCTTTTTGCACAAGAAACAGCTGACAACATTGCGGCTCTGCTTTCTCCTCAATCAGGGTTCTATTATGATATGTGGGTTGATGGGGAGCAGTTCATGACTGCTGAGCCTCCGGAGGTGGTGAAGGCTCGAAATGATAACTCCCATGGAACTAACTTTGTCGACTCTCCTGAGCCCATCTATGGCACCCAGTTCTTGCCTAGGAAGTTCAAGGTCGCTGTAACTGTGCCTACAGATAATTCCGTCGACCTCCTTACCAATGACATTGGCGTTGTCGTCGTTTCAGATGAAAATGGGGAACCACAGGGTTTCAATATTTATGTAAGTTGACACTCTGTTAGCCTACATGTGCTATTATATATATCTAGCCATGCTTGTTTGCTCGCCTTTTCATTCACTGTTCTTTTTTCTGGATTATTTCTTGGTTTTGAACCGTTGATGATAATGACTCATCTTGTAGGTTGGTGGGGGTATGGGAAGAACACACAGAATGGAGTCTACTTTTGCCCGCCTGGCAGAACCAATAGGTTATGTTCCAAAGGAGGATATTCTGTATGCTGTGAAAGCCATTGTAGTCACACAGCGAGAACACGGGAGAAGAGATGATCGTAAATATAGCAGAATGAAATATTTGATCAGCTCCTGGGGAATTGAGAAGTTCAGAGATGTTGTCGAGCAATATTATGGTAAAAAGTTTGAGCCTTCCCGTGATCTTCCAGAGTGGGAATTCAAGAGTTACTTGGGATGGCATGAACAGGTTTTTGTTACTATAAACCTTGTGAAAATTGTGTCACTTTGAGATTTTCTCTAATAATGGCTTAAACAATAATGTCTAATTTTCATCATGAACTTTGCAGGGAGATGGTGCTTGGTTTTGTGGGCTTCACGTAGACAGTGGTCGTGTTGGAGGTATAATGAAGAAGACACTGAGAGAAGTAATAGAGAAATACAAAATTGATGTCCGCATCACACCAAACCAAAATATTGTATTGTGTGATATAAAGACCGAATGGAAGCGTCCCATCACCACAGTGCTTGCTCAGGCTGGCTTGCTGGTAAGCAGCTTTATTTGACCATAATTTATGCTAATCTTATAGCTATTGTGACATAAGCTGAGTAAATTACTGCTTATTTGTGCAGCAACCTGAGTTTGTCGACCTATTAAACCAAACCGCAATGGCTTGTCCAGCTTTTCCTTTGTGCCCTCTTGCAATAACCGAGGCGGAGCGCGGGATCCCCAGCATTCTAAAGCGAGTGAGGGCAATGTTTGAGAAGGTAAGATCGCACTGTGCAGATAACTTACACTTATCTAATCTTGTGTCATCAACAGGCATTTGATCTTGATTTGCAAAACTTCTTCCTTGGATCAGGTTGGTCTGGACTACGATGAGTCTGTTGTGATAAGAGTAACCGGTTGTCCTAACGGCTGTGCAAGACCGTACATGGCTGAGCTCGGTCTAGTTGGAGATGGTCCCAACAGCTATCAGGTATGGTTTGAACACACTAGTGAGACAGTGTAGTAATCTAGCAGGGTCATATTCTGAGTTGTGGTGGGTTCTGCAGGTTTGGCTAGGAGGAACACCGAACCAGATGGCGATAGCGAGAAGTTTCATGGATAAGGTCAAGGTTCACGACTTTGAGAAAGTCTTCGAGCCATTGTTTTATCACTGGAAACACGAGAGGCAAATCAAAGAATCATTCGGAGAATTCACAACCCGCATGGTAAGGATCACATAAAACTTGTCATAACTCTTGAGACTTAAAAGTTTATATTGAATACGAAGAAGAAACAAATGGCTTTGTTTTTTATGATAAAATTGCAGGGATTCGAGAAACTGAAGGAGCTGATAGATACATATAAAGGAGTTTCTCAATAAGAGCAGAGATCATCTTTGGTTTTTTAAAAATTTATGTGATGTCTCTGTCTGAACTGTTACTCTTCGGTAACTCTGATGGAGAACTTGTTCTTGTTCTTAGTATGATTTTGTACCTTTTTTTGGATTGCTTGGTCTTTTGATCGGGTTAATAAGTATTACTGTATTATTATTAATAAGCCTTCTTTTGGCTCTGGATATCATTTGATTTCTCCACTTGCTTTTTCTTTTCTTTTTGTTGTTTCTCTATTTGATTTTGTAAATATATTATTCTGAAACCCTTTTTTAAACTTACAATTAAAAATCTGGAGAAGTTGAAACACCACGATTAGTATTCAATGAAAGCTTAAAAAAAAAAATGTCTAAAACAGTATTTACAGAGAAATGTCCACAAATATCAGAAAAGCATAGAATTCTAATAAGGAAAACATAGAATTCTATGAGAGAAATATGAGAAAACATATAATTCTGGTAGAAAAATATTAAATTCTATTAGAAAAATCATGAAAATTTATGTGATTTTCAAAACTTTAAAAGAATTTTGTAATAAGTAAGAAAATAAACATGTGATCTTTTTAAGTAAATGTAGATATTTTTGTGCTTTATTGCAATTTTTTTTCCTTTTTGCTAGTAAATAATATAAGGTGACATGTAGACAGAGAATGGAGTCGAGGGATATAACTGGAAAACATTTTTTCACACCCGATTAAATTGGTTGAAAACCTAAGCCGCTTAAACCCTAATTGTATAACCAACCCTCTTCCTCTCTCTCTCTCTCTCTCTCACGCCGACGACAGCAACATGGGTGCCAAGGCGAAGAAAGCTCTGAAGAAGAACATGAAGAAGATATCTGCTTCGGCTGCTTCTTCTCAGCTACCACTTCCCCAGAACCCGAAACCGTCGGCTGATTTCTTGGTATTTTGCTTTCTCTTACTACCACCATCGTTTCGATTTCGTTTCAGAATCTTTTGCATCTTACCTGAATAGCTCTGTTTTTGTTTTTGTTGATAGCCACTAGAAGGAGGTCCAGCTCGAAAAGCTCCAGTGACCACCCCTCTTGAGACTAAAGCCACTGTGCTATACATTGGTCGAATCCCTCATGGATTCTATGAGACTGAGATTGAAGGTAAATTTACACCCTTTATTATTGCGTTTGATCAATTTATTACCCTTTTGTGTCACAGACTTGCTAATCAGCAAAAACCTGTTTTCATCTACGGTTTATGTGTTAGATAATCTGATTTTCCTTTCTGGGTCACAGCTTTCTTCTCGCAGTTTGGAACAGTTAAGAGAGTTAGAGTCGCCAGAAACAAAAAGGTTATACATTGATTGATTTTTAATTTGTTTGCTCTAGTTTGAGGCTATGTGCTGTTTCTATGCTCATCAATTTTGTTGTTTTAACAGACTGGGAAATCAAAGCATTTTGGGTTTATACAGTTTGAGGACCCTGAGGTATAACTTGAGAATCTGTTGAAGGTGAAACCCTTATGTGCTATATATGTTCCTGATTCAATTCTTAACTCTTTTGATTCGGTTCTCTGCAGGTGGCGGAAATCGCAGCTGGTGCAATGAATGATTACTTGTTAATGGAGCACATGCTTAAAGTCCATGTCATTCCACCAGAGCATGTTAAACCCAATCTGTGAGTGACTTTAATCGAATTTGTTTCGTAGTGATCAGTGATCTTCTTTGCAAATAGTTAGTTGGCATATCTACTTGTGTAGGTTAGCTATTTTGTTTGGCTACCTATGTGCTGTGGGCTATAATGTTGAAAGAAATAGCTATCTTTGTAATGCTATCTCGTGTGGTTTGATGCAAGCTTTTGAGAGACAATGTATATGGTCTAACGAGTGAGACTTTATGACATTTGGGTCTTAGGATGTGAAAAAAGTGAAGAGAAAAGAGAGTTTACTGAAAGAGCATTTTCTCGGATTAGATGGTATTATTATGAGTAATGTGGTTCTTAAACCCGCTCTGGGGTTTACGCGACTCAACCTCCGAGTCTCTCTAGTGTTTCAAGAAGAGAACATGCATAAACTGTTTGAGAATTGTTCTTTTCTCTAGTGTTTCAAGAAGAGAACATGCATAAACTGTTTGAGAATTGTTCTTTTCAAGTAGTTGTGGATCGTAATGTATCTATGTCCTGAACCTTGTAGGTGGAAAGGTTTTAAGTGTAACTACGAACCAGTGGATTGGGTTCAGATTGAGCGTAAACATCATAACAAGGTAGTCTTCTTCACTTTTCTTGTGATCAATTTACCATATTCTCTTGAGCAAGTGACTTTAACACTTTAACTTTGATTTCTGTTGTTTATATACAGGAAAGGACATTGGAAGAGCATAGGAAAATGTTGCAGAAGGTAGTGAAAAGGGATCAGAAAAGGAGAAAGAGAATCGAAGCCGCTGGAATAGAATATGAATGCCCTGAGCTTGTAAGTTTCCGATTACACAATTCTACTTTCTCTACATTACGTATTGAACACTGAACTAATAACTGCATGTTCTGTGTTGCTGCTTCAGGTTGGAAATACTCAGCCAGTCCCGAAGAGGGTCAAGTTTAGTGAAGACTAAGAACTGAAAGCTGAACAACACTTTTTCTATAAGCTTGTTTGGATAGGATTCTGTTCTGTTGTACTTTTGACATTGGATCAAAAACTAAACTTTAAATTTCAATGAAAGTTCCTGTTTGAATGAACCTCAAATTCTCTGTATAGCATCACGATACTTATCCAAGACAGTGGGTGTTAGATTCTCTCTGGTGAAAGCAGTCTTGCTATCTATAGGTGCAACAGTTGCAATGAGAACAAAGTTCTCACCATTTCCTACATCGATCTCATACAACTCAGTAAAGACATGTCTAAATTTGTCTTGAAGTTCGTGGTAGAATGTCTTGTTTGGAGGAATGACATTGATGACGAAAACCCCAGAAGGAACAAGAACTGTTCTTGCAGCTAGCAAAACATCTTTGGCCACAAACTCAACCGGAGGAGCAGTCATGCCGTGAATTGGATCAGTTGAGTCTAGATCAACCATCAAGACATCAAATTTGGCATCAGCACCACAGCTAGAGCTAGAAGAAAATCTCTTCAAGTACTCAATACCATCTTCAACGTGAAGGCGAGCAAAGCTTTCCTCTAACCCGAAGTATTGCCTCGCAATCCTCAAGACTTCAGGATCTATCTCTACGCCTGTAACCTCGAAGCCTAATTGTAGCCTTAAGAAACTAAGCAATCCACCACCTCCAACTCCAATGCACAATGCCTTTGGTCTAGATTTGAGCTTATCACTGTGAGAATAAATCAAGGAAAGACTTGCCACCATTGGTACCAAGTAAGGATGCACAAGTTCCGTGAGATCAAGCTTGAACTCTGTTCCCGTTAATGGCGGAGAAAAATTCGAAGCTGAAGAGGAACTCCTGGGGATGATTTTGATGTCAGATTGAACTAAATTAGGCATTCTCTTGAACCTCAGTCTCCTCCTGAATTCTCTTACTCCATCATCGATCTCAATCTCTACATCCTCAATCAGCATTTCACCAACGAAAGGCCCGACTGATTTCTCAAGCTCTACACTAGAGACAACATTGTCATCGTAAATCAGAAAAGGTACATCGTCGATTTCGTCTCGTGTTAGGGTTTTAGGTGACAGAGCCACCACAAGAGGTTTCAATCTCATCTCGAGTCTCTCAGATTCGTCGTCCTCACCGGTCGGTCGGTGGTAAACCGCGGGAAATCCAGAGCCAACGTCAGGATCATCGCCGATCAGTATTAGCCGAGAGATGTCGGGAAGATTAAGGAGTAGCTGGAGATGGCCGGATTCAGTGGAGAAGATCCAATCGGATTCTCGGTGCTTGGGGACGAGAATGGCGGCGACTCGGGGAAAAGAATACTCGGTGGAATGAAGAGGCGAGTCGAGGACGGCGACTCGGAGGAGATGTAACGGAGAATTAGGGTTAGGGATTGTGAAAGAGATGAAACGAGAAGGAGAGATGTTCTCGAAGATTCTCACATCCAGCGCCATTTCTGATTTTGATTTCACCATCTTCGTCCTCTTTTTGATGTTGATGCTTACAGTAAACCGGAATAAACCAAAACCAGAACAAACCGATCATGTGACTTGCACGTGATTTACTCATCTTCGTCTTTGTCCTGGGCTTCATTCATCTCTAGGCCCCTTAAACCTCTCATTTCCTTCTCTGTGGATTCTTCAACGGAAATAGGAGTATACAAACATGTAGAAAAGCGAAGCAGCTGTTTTATTGACGTCATTCCAGTAGCAGAAGAGTCTTAAAGTTCTCTTCTTTCACCGGCCACCGAACCACTTTTTGAATTCGCCTAAAATCACAAATTTCCTTACACTTAGTAGAAATGGCGGAGAATTCGTGGGATAAATGTGTGGAAGAAGCAGTGAATGTGCTTGAATCCAGGCAAATTCTTCGATCTTTGAGACCCATTTGTATGTCTAGGCAAAACGAAGAAGAGATAGTGAACAGCAGCGGTTATGGAGGAGACGAGTACGAGGTGTTCGACGGTTTGTGTCAATGGGATCGGACTTCAGTCGAGGTTTCTGTCTCGATACCCACATTTCAGAAATGGCTTCACGATGAACCCAGCAACGGTACGTTTCATTTCTTTCTTGCCGAGAGTTTCGGAGTTTCCAAAGTTACGGGTTTTTTTTTTTTTTGGAATTTAAGTTCGGTTCCCTGTAGTACTTTAGTCAGCGACTTTTGGTTTTATGCAAAATATTGAGTATTATTGATTGCTATAACTGAGGTCAGTGATGAGGTTGAATCGTTAGGCAAAAGTATGGTTTTTTTATTTTGACAGGAGAAGAGATTTTTAGTGGAGATGCGTTAGCTGAGAGTAGAAAAGGGGGGTTCAAGAAGCTACTTTTGTTCTCTGGAAATGATTATTTGGGTTTGAGCTCACATCCTACGATATCAAAAGCTGCTGCAAACGTATGTTTCCAAAACTTTTTCATGTCAACATACTAATGTATAGGTTTGATTCCACTGCCTTATGTTTTTTCTTCAAGGCAGGCAGTCCAAGAATATGGTATGGGACCTAAGGGTTCTGCGTTAATATGTGGCTATACCACTTATCATCGTTTGCTTGAGTCTAGTTTGGCGGAAATGAAGAAGAAGGAGGTAAACAAACTTACTTGAATGATTGAAATGGAGTCCTATGCTATTGATATATCGCAAGCTGGAAGCAGTTGATGCGTCTTTTATCCTTTTAGGATTGTCTTGTTTGTCCTAGTGGGTTTGCTGCCAATATGGCTGCAATGGTTGCAATTGGAAGTGTTGCTTCTCTTTTGGCTGCGAGTGGGAAACCTCTGAAGAATGAAAAAGTGGCCATCTTTTCTGATGCACTGAATCATGCATCAATTATTGATGGTGTCCATCTTGCTGAACGACAAGGAAATGTTGAAATTTTTGTTTATCGACACTGTGACATGTATCACCTTAATTCGTTACTGTAAGTCCTTCACTTCCCCAACTCCTCCCTTGATATCTAGTTTTCCATTTATGTCATCTATAACTGTTTGGACAGATCAAGTTGCAAAATGAAGAGGAAGGTCGTGGTGACTGATAGGTCAGTCTCATTTTGCAACTTACTGCTCTTGTTCTTATTAAAAGTTGTAGTACTTAAATGCCCCAACCTGCTTTCTTGTCTGATCATAGTTTCGTCCTTTTTGCTTTCATTCAAATGTCGCTATTCACAGTGTTATCTACAAAGGCTAAACATTTCAGTATGCTTATTAACGCCTTTGGTGGTTTGAGACTCTGGACATATAAAAGGAAGTTCTTATAGTTGAATCTCATTTTTGGTTTTAACAGCTTATTTAGTATGGACGGGGACTTTGCACCAATGGAAGAGCTCTCTCAGCTTCGGAAGAAGTACGGCTTCCTACTAGTTATTGATGATGTAAGTTGGTCGAAAATGTTCAATAAAAATTTTAGTATGTTTGTGTCAACTACTTATTTGCTGAAGAAAAATGATATTGATCGGTCAGGCTCATGGAACATTTGTTTGTGGAGAAAATGGTGGTGGTGTGGCCGAGGAATTTAACTGTGAAGCCGACGTAGATTTATGTGTGGGCACTTTGAGTAAGGCAGCAGGGTGTCATGGCGGATTCATAGCTTGCAGGTACACATGCCTATGTGATCTGAAATTTTGAACCAAGAATTTGTTTTAGTGGTGGTTGAGATGTCTATAAGGACCATCAAAGCTTATATGATAAAGTGAATCAATACAGTCTGAATTGTCTCAATTTCTCTAGAAATCAAACAGAGATTTCAATGTAGTAGTAGTAGACTTGTAAAAGCTTAAGTTTGTTGATGGCAACAGCAAAAAATGGAAGCAACTGATACAGTCGAGAGGTCGTTCATTCATATTTTCAACAGCAATCCCTGTCCCAATGGCTGCAGCTGCTTATGCAGCAGTTGTAGTAGCGAGAAAGGAGAGATGGAGAAGAAAGGCAATATGGGAGAGGGTAAAAGAGTTTAAGGCATTATCTGGAGTTGACATCGCAAGCCCCATTATCTCACTTGTTGTAGGCAATCAAGAGAAAGCCCTACAAGCGAGCAGGTTCATACACATCTCTCTCTCTCTCTCTCTGTCTTCCATTTCCTTACTCACACACACACACTTGTATAGCTAATTGATTTTCTCATTGTTGCAGGTATCTATTAAAATCAGGCTTCCATGTAATGGCAATACGACCGCCCACAGTGCCACCCAATTCTTGCAGGTATTCAAAAAACTTTAAAATCATTTTTTCGTATTAAATGGAACCATTTGATCATATGAATCTCGGTAAAACTCATCAAATGTTGTTGTGTAATTCTGCTTCAGGCTAAGGGTGACACTGAGTGCAGCACATACCACAGAAGATGTGAAGAAACTCATCACTGCGCTTTCTTCTTGTTTGGACTTTGACAACACCACCATTCACATTCCTTCCTTTCTCTTTCCCAAACTATAAAACCGTTTTCTGTTGTCTCAATTATTCCAAAACTCTAATTCGAAAACTATTCGTGATATTGTCAGTGAATAATCACTTGAGCTAGAGAGTTCCATGTATTGTTGTAACCCATACTTTGCAAGATGCAATGTATTTTAACATCTTGTCTCGAGTGTAAACTGAGAACCAATGGAGAAGAAGGGGTCATTGTTTCCTTGGGCCAAAAAAGCCAAAGCCCAACTGATAAAAGTATCACAAGCCCAAACGCAAACTTAAGTGAAAGGAACTAGCGCGGGAAGAAGAGAAAGAAGCAGAGGTGTGAAAAACTGAAGAAGAAAACAGTCATCTCCTCTGTTACCTAACATAAGAAGGAGTTACAGGTTCTTAGGTTATATATCTTTTGCAATTACTCTGAAATATACGTATACCGTATGTGCTAAAAATGGTAATTAATCCCAACTAAAAGAAAAATCAACTTGATACCAAATGAGTGGAGTAGGTATTTTTAGAATATTTCTAAGCAAAACCAAATTTTTAGAAATTTCGCATACGTTATACTATGTAATCTAATGACAAACAAATAAAGATTTTTCTCATATTTTTAGAAATTAAAGATACACATATTCTCTCATACGTTACACTAAGCTTTCTAATAACTAGCATAAAGTAAGTAAATACACAGCATATGTATTAGTTGATCCAAATAATATTATCATCAAACAGTTTCAAAATTCAACAAGGTGTCGCTTCTTCTTCTTCTTCTTCTTCTTCTTCTTCTTCTTCATTGATTCAAATCCAAAGCTTTAAGCTCTAAGTTAAAGACCAAAAAAAATGGTAGAAATCTCCAATAGTGTCTTCTTCTTCTTCTTCTTCACTCCTGTAGCCATTCTCGTAACGAGTTTGGTTTACGCACTCACGCGCCTCAGTCACAAATCGAAGCCCGTGAACCTCCCACCGGGTCCACCGGGTTGGCCGGTGGTTGGGAATCTGTTACAGTTCGCGCGCTCTGGTAAAAAGTTCTTCGAATACGTCGACGAGATGAGAAAGATCCACGGCCCAATTCTCACACTAAAGATGGGAATCCGAACAATGATCATCATCTCCGACGCGAATCTCGCACACCAGGCCTTGATCGAGCGTGGAGCCCAATTCGCAACCCGACCCGCCGAAACTCCGACCCGGAAAATCTTCAGTTCTAGCGATATCACCGTCCATTCCGCTATGTACGGTCCCGTGTGGCGATCACTGAGACGTAACATGGTTCAGAACATGCTGAGCTCGTTCGGTTCAATTAGAAAATCTGCCATTGATAAGCTGGTGGAGAAGATCAAATCGGAATCGAAAGAACACGACGGGATCGTCTGGGTTCTGAGAAACGCTAGATTCGCTGCTTTTTGTATCTTGTTAGATATGTGCTTCGGAATCGAAATGGAAGAAGAATCGATTGAGAAGATGGATCGTATGATGACGGAGATTTTAATCGCTGTAGATCCACGAATTCACGATTACCTTCCGATTCTAACTCCGTTTTACTTCAAAGGAGAAAAAACTTGCTCTCGAACTCCGCCGGAAGTTGGTGAAATTCGTCGTCGGATTGCAATTGTGTTGCAATTAAACGAAATCTTTGGTTTAGTTGGTTTGCATATGTGTTCCAATTTATCTTTGGTTTAACTGGTTGGTTCATCTCGGATGGTTTTGAGTAATTACTTTCAGAAAAGGAAATAGTTTTTACTTATTCGTTTAATTACTGAATAGTGGATTATCAGAAAAAGGAAATAAAATCGATGGTTTAACTTTAACTGAACCAGCCTTGGTTCGTCTCAGGTAGTTTAAGAGTAATTACTTTCAAAAAAGGAAAACAATTATACTTAGTTCGTTTAATTACTGATTAGCGAATTGTCAGAAAAAGGAAATAACATCGATTAAGTAGAAACGAGTACACACTAAAGTCTATATATACACGGTTAGAAATAGAGTGTGGCCATATCATATTCTTTCGCAACAGGCAAACACAAAAATCTCTGTCTTCTCTCGTTCTCTTTGTCTGTGAAATCGTGAACACATAATGGGTGGCGTGAAGAGGAAGATTTCTATAGAGCTGATAGGGAACAAAGATTCACGAGCAGTTGCTTTCTCAAAACGCAGTAGGGGTCTTTACAGTAAAGCCTCTGAGCTTTGTCTTCTCTCTGATGCACAAATTGCGATCATAGCGACTCCGGTTTCTTCCAATTCCAACGCTTCTTTCTACACCTTTGGCCATTCCTCTGTCGATAACGTTGTTGCCGCTTTCCTCGCGAATCAGCGTCCTCGGGAGGGTCTAGGGTTAGGGTTTTGGTGGGAAGATGAGAGGCTTGTAAAATCAAAGGATCCGGAGGAACTGAGAGACGCGATGGACTCAATGTCGAAGATGTTGCAAGATCTGAAGGAGTTGCGTTTCAATGCCTTGCAGAATAGACGAGGAGATTGTGAGGACGTGAAGAAGAAGGGTGTTTTACACGGAACTCATCAAAAGCAAATCCTAAATCCTCAATCGTGTTCTGCAAGTCTTTGCATTCAGGAAGATGTAACCGTGAATTTCGATGGGTTTAACAAGAAAATTGAAGAACAAACCTTAGCGGTTTCTGACAACAGCAACTACAACAACGGTTTACTTGGAAAGTTGGACGGGTGCAATCAAGAGCTTGATCTTGATTTTGATTTTAAGACGAAATATGAAGGTCTATTGATGAACTTTGAGATGGATGATGTCTCGATGGTGACAACGAATCAAAACATGTTCTCTAGATCTGAAGCTGTTGAAGATGGAGGGTTGGTGATTCACAGAGATTTGGATGAGGATGTTCTCCACTTGTCTGATTTGGATGATGATCAGATGCTAGCTATTTGTGACAACACCAACAACAACAGCAACAGCAACAACAACAATGCTTTACTTGGAAACGTGGGTGGATGCAATCAAGAGCTGGACACTGATCAAATTATTGATTTTGAGGCTGAGACGAAATCTGAAAGTTTATCCATGAATTCGGAGATGAATGATGTCTCGATAGTGACACCGAATCAAAACCTTTTCTCTGATTCTGAAGCTGTTGTAGATGGAGAATTGGTGGTTCATAGAGATTTGTATGAAGACGATATCCACTTGTCTGATTTGGATGAGGATCTGATGCTAACGGTTTCTGACAAGAACAACAACAGCAATGTTTTACCTGAAAACCTGATTGAATTCAATCAAGAGCTGGATCTTGATCAGCTAATTGATTTTGAGACGAATTAATTATGAAAGTTTTTTGAAGAGTCCCTCCAAGATAACAAGTTAATTTGGTTTAAGGATTGCTTCGGTTTACTTTGGTTAGAGATATTTCCTTAAGGAAGGGTCCGGTTTGACTTTGATCAGTTTTCCATGCTTCATTGGATTTCTGGGATGTTGATCAAACTCAAGCCGGTTCAGTTTTGGTTTGCTTTAATTAATGAGAAAACCATTCTATTTCTTCTAAGTTTGGAGTATCTTTCTATCAACGTATATGCCTCGTTTTTAATCTGTGTGATGTTTTCTTATCTAACCAAAAAATAATTCTTAAAACCAATGAGTCTTGCAACAAGAAAACATCTGTCTGATAGCAATGTCTCGGATTTCTTGTTAGGTATCAAAACCAGTCATCATCAAGACCAGTGTTCTTTGTGATTACTTTAAAACAGATAAAGCTTTACTTAGAACTTGAGCAAAATGGCTCCATAACAAATTACTACCATATCATGAGTAACAGTTGAAATTTCTGACAAGTAAATTGAATTCTAACCAAGTCAAACACGTTTATTCGAGTATTTTATTTTATTTTGAAAGTATACTATGATGTTGAATTCTGATTAGCTAGCAGATGACACTATTTATTTTATTCATTGTTTTTGGGCGTACCAAAATTGGAAAGTGAGTAAATGGCTTTCTGCAGACATTTAGATTTCCCATGTTACAAATTTATTAAAGCAGCAGTTGAAAGCAATAAATAAAAAAGGACATGCACTGATCACACAATTCCTAATTATTTATTATTCTAATAGGGTAATTTTCACGGAGATATGTTCATATGTAGGTCCAATACTACAGAATTACAAATACAGTTTCCCTATTTTCATTATTAAGTCCGTCCTTAATCTATCTACTTAGGCCAGCGTTAAATATTTGGGACATATCCTGTTTAAGCTTTCATCTAATTACTATGTCCTGACGTACATCTCATCTACTATTTGACTATTAGTTGTAACAATCAGTCTATGGTTGTAGGTGAATCTAAACTCGCATAATCAAATTATGAATTAAACGTTGTTTCAAGTAAAGAGTGTCTAAACGGTCACCTAAAGTTGTAAACATTCATGTCATTTAATAAAGAAACACACCCAATAAGCCAATACACATTTCAAGTATTCCTTATATAATCACAGAGCCAAATGATAGTCTTAAATGACTCAAAAGATTAAAATTGATTAATGAAAATACAAAATTTTAAAAAGAAATGGTGAAATCAATATATTTTTTCCTGAAATTTCAAGTACTATTCAAAATTTTGTATATCTTCTTATAATTAAAAGAGAAGTACAAATTAGAACATGTCCGAAATTATGAATCTAATTACATCAATTACCACTCAATTAAGCATTAAAGAGATGATTAATTGAAATTGAAAAGGGTAAAGTTGAGATTAAGAATTTTTAATTGAAAAGTCCGACCGTTAAGAGAAGATCTGCGCGTTTTCACTTGAATCTTCAACCGGATCATTTGTTTTTTTTTTTTTTTCCCTCGGTCATCTCCATTGTTTCTTTGGGTCATTGCTTCTTCAATGAGTAAAAGAAAACGGATGTGGTCATTACGATTTGTGTGACTTTAAACGAATCAAGTAAATTTGAATTATCGAATAAGTCATGATGCAGGTGTCGATGGGGTTACGATTTGTTCAGGTTAAATTAAAAATCATAATCTCAAAAAAAAAAATCATTTCTTCGTTGCTAATTTAGAAATCAATAAGTATCATTCTCATTTTGATTTTGCACAGATCTAATCTGAAAAACACAAAACATTATAGTTCTTGGATCTAACATATGATGTATAGACTATAGAGAAAACAAGAAAAACTGATAAAAATCAAGGACATGGATTTTGGTTTTGCATAGATCAATTTCTAAAGGAAGAAGACGAGGATAATTTCATCATTTACGATCAATAAAAAAAAAAAATGTGTGGGGTTCGAACTCCTAACCTAGGAGCAATCAAAATGCACTTAAACTATGATATATTATTGGTATTGTGTTCAATATATAACATATAAACGGGTTAAACTATTTTATTTTGTTAAAAAAATGATGATGTTATTTATATATATATATATATATATATATATATATATATTTAAACTGACTAATCTAAAGCATGTTCCTTAAATTGATTAATCACTATTAATTCAAATCGAATTATTTAATATATATTGCTGAAATTTGTTTAAGAAAAATCATTAATTTGATTTGTTTGGATTAGGAAATTTTGCACGTTAGTTTAAAAAATTTAATTAGTTTAAGAATTCTAATTAGTTTAAAAAATCTCTATAGGAAAAAAAATCGAATTTGTTTACGACATCTCCATTATCCCGATTTAATAGAATATATAGTAATAGTATAAATACTATTCAATTGTGATTTTAACAAAATATTATAATCGTGTAAATTTGATTTTTTCGAAAATCTTTAACTAAATCTTTGATTCAAAAATTTATTAGATTATATTTCATTTTATCAACCCTAAAATTTTAGCCGACTATCTTTACTCTAGAAATACAGTACTCGATTGAGATATACTTATATCATTCAAATTTCAAAGTTTCACTGCAAATAAAAAGATTCCTCGATTTTTTTTATCATGATTGCCACTCTAGAGAATTAGATAATAGTCAAAATACATACGATCTCTCTCTTTCGAAATCTTTCTTTTTAAATATTTTTTTTTTTTTTTTTTTTTACGCTTTTTTTATGGATCGGTACCAAATTTTTTTTTCTTTTGTCACATAAAACAAAAGTTGGAATCCCCTTGTAGTTGTTTATTATGTTTAGTCTATGTATGTGTTGTTTAATCATCTGGGTATGTTCGATTTTGTAGAGATCTTATCAGCTTCGTGTGTTCTCAATAGCGTCAGAAGCGAGGAAATTTTTGTAACCATATTTCAATAATAAAATCCTTTTATAGGTATTCTTATGCTCTATAGGTTAGTCTACTTCTTTGCTAATAAGAAATGTTTTGTTACAATTTCTTTTTAGTTTATTTCATTGTTAATAAGTAATATTTTGCCAAAACTTACAAAATATCTTACTTCTGTGTGAATTGGATTAAATTAATGGGTTAGTCTATTTTATCATTTATAAATGTGTAGTTGCATTCATATATAAAATACTTTAACAACACAAGAATTAATATGCAAAAACTCACAGTTATATTTGATTGGCGGGTTAGGGTTGACTTTTTTACAATTGTAGTCATTTGTGTTAGATGCAAGGTGGATTATGCAATTTCATTCATATCAAAAATAATCATAACACTATTGCATGCAAGAAAAATTACTTTAAGAAATTTTTAAATAAATCATATGTATATAATTTGGTGTAGCTAAATTTTATCAGTTTTTAAAAGTAATTCATTTGACTAAATATATTTAATTTAAAAAACCATAGTTACTCTAATATCATTATACACCATTTTACTCAAAATTCTCATTATGTATATTAACAGAATTAGTTCGGATATTATTTATCAATATCCGAATTAATTGTTTAATTACGTCATGTTTCCGCTATTTCGTGTATTGATATCCAAAATGGATTGGTCTATGTCTTAAGATTAAAAATCAAAACAAACTTTCTTACCAAATATTATCTCGGATGCACACCTTCTTACTTTTACAACAACTAATTCCAATTCTAATTTATAAAATTCTAAACAAAAACAAATAACTTATATACATCAAACAAACAAAAAAAACTCTTTAGATTTATATATTGTGCTACAAAAGAAAACAAACTAAAAACTATATATTATTGCAAAATAAAAAAATAAGCCTAAATGTTATAAATTTTAAATTATAAATTATATAAAACACAAAGAAACAATATAATCTTGCGGTGTATCGCGGGTCTAATCTTAATTGTAATAGAAAAATAGAAATATTTAGATATATAGATTATTGTCAAGATTCTAGGTTTTATGATTAGTGAAAGTCCCTATTTTGAAAAACAAATGTCTGTTTCATAAGTCTTCCAAAAATTTCAACAAAAACATATCTTAATCCTCTTTTTTCCCCCTGAAGCATACATGCATATCTGAATCAATTAGTACTTTAAACACAATTAATATACCTTGTTTCAGGAAGCAGCTACAGTCCACAGTACAGTATTTTGACTGTTGAAGTAGTAGTAATAAAAATGGAGTAATGGTTTTACCAAACTCCAACCAAAAAGTTAAAGTTACTTAAAAATCTTGCATGCTATACTCTGTTCTTATATAATCTTCTTCTTCATCATCTCTACTGAAGTCAAGAAACAAACAGAGCTAAAGAAATGTCTCTCATCTCCTTTTTTCCAACTTCTCTTGATTATACACTTGTTGCGATTATCGTATCAGGTTTGGTTTTCATCATCACTCGATGGAGTTCGAAGTCAAAGAAACGTTTAAACCTTCCTCCAGGTCCACCAGGTTGGCCGGTGGTCGGAAACTTATTCCAATTCGCGCGCTCGGGTAAGCCGTTTTTCGAATACGCAGAGGAGCTAAAGAAAACGTACGGCCCAATTTTCACACTGAGGATGGGGACTCGAACAATGATCATCCTCTCCGACGCGACTCTAGTCCACGAAGCTCTGATCCAACGCGGAGCTCTCTTCGCCTCTCGACCCGCCGAGAATCCGACCCGAACCATCTTCAGCTGCAACAAATTCACCGTCAACGCCGCCAAATACGGTCCCGTGTGGCGATCTCTGAGAAGAAACATGGTTCAGAACATGCTTAGCTCAACGCGCCTCAAGGAGTTCGGATCAGTGAGACAATCCGCCATGGATAAGCTCATCGAGAGGATCAAATCGGAAGCTAGAGACAACGACGGACTAATCTGGGTGCTTCGAAACGCAAGATTCGCTGCGTTTTGTATTCTGTTAGAAATGTGTTTCGGAATCGAGATGGATGAAGAATCAATCGAGAAGATGGATGAGATTTTGAAAACTGTGTTGATGACCGTTGATCCACGAATCGACGATTATCTTCCGATTCTCGCTCCGTTCTTCTCCAAAGAGAGGAAACGAGCTCTCGAAGTCCGCCGTGAACAAGTCGACTACGTCGTCGGAGTTATCGAGAGACGACGGAGAGCGATTCAGAATCCAGGATCTGATAAAACGGCGTCGTCTTTCTCCTATTTGGATACACTCTTCGACTTAAAAATCGAAGGTCGTAAAACGACTCCGTCTAACGAAGAGCTCGTGACGCTCTGTTCCGAGTTTCTCAACGGAGGTACGGATACGACGGGGACGGCGATCGAGTGGGGGATAGCGCAGCTGATTGCGAATCCTGAGATTCAATCTCGGCTGTACGATGAGATTAGATCAACGGTGGGAGATGATCGTACGGTCGATGAGAAAGATGTGGATAAAATGGTCTTTTTACAAGCTTTTGTCAAGGAGCTTCTCCGGAAACATCCGCCGAGTTATTTTTCGCTGACGCACGCCGTTATGGAGACGACGACGCTCGCCGGTTTCGATATTCCCGCCGGCGTTAATGTCGAGGTTTATCTACCGGGTATTAGTGAGGATCCGAGAATTTGGAATAACCCGAAAAAGTTTGACCCGGACCGGTTTATGCTGGGTAAGGAGGATGCTGACATAACCGGGATTAGTGGAGTGAAGATGATTCCTTTTGGTGTGGGCCGTAGGATCTGTCCAGGGCTTGCAATGGCAACCGTACACGTGCATTTGATGCTTGCGCGGATGGTTCAGGAGTTCGAGTGGTGTGCGTATCCGCCGGGAAGTGAGATTGATTTCGCCGGGAAATTGGAGTTTACGGTGGTGATGAAGAATCCGTTGAGAGCTATGGTCAAACCAAGGATTTAATCTTAAAATTATCGTCTTTAATTCGTTTTTCTATAAGAATATTAAACATTATTGTAAGGTGTGTTTGCTTATAAACTTTTAAGTACCCAAATCTACACAATACACGAGACCAAAACTACCATATATCTCTTGTAACTTTCTTTTTTTCACATTTCTTCATATTATATTGGTCCGAAGAAAAACGAAAAAAGTAAGGATGGAGCATCATATGAACAAAAAACAAAAAAACCCTAACAAAAGAAAACATCTAAATCAATTTACAATATCAGCGTAGGAACTATACATATAAAACCCAAACCTACAGAGACTATACCTCTTTCAATTCCTCTCTGAAAAATGCCAAAAAGAACCCAACCTTCGATTCAATCAAGTAACATTTTCTATCTTTACCATTTCAGTTCAAGAAAACGGTTGTGTCGACCTCGCTCGATTCGGCTTCTTTAATGGCTTCTGCAATCCTGAGAGCCATCATCGCTTTGTAAACAGCCAAATCTGCGTTTTCTGCAAGAACTTGTGCTCGTCTTCTTTTGGCTATGGCAGTTTTCATGGCTGTATCAGCCAAAGTTTTGGCTTCTTCCATTCTGAGAAAATCGTTTTGTTCCTCTGGTTCAGCCGCCTTTACAGCCACTGTTCACATTAACACAACAAACGAATCAGATCATTCTCACTCCCATGGTGTTCAAAATACTGAAATTTGTGGAGATAAATCCAAAAATTTATCCACCTTCATCATAAAATTTCACTATCCTCAAATCAAATACAGCACCATGACCAAAGAGAAAAGATTATCAGTCTAATTCTATGGTAACCTTTTCTACTTAATTTTACTTCTGCAAGAATGTTCCATGTTACTCTAACTCTCAAGTCTATCTATATATCAAGTACTACACTTTCAGTACTTGCAAACAAATGTAACACAAGCCTCAACATTTTATCACAGTAACTACGTAACTCTGAGTTTCTATGTTGAGGTAACTTACCGAGCCAAGGGCTTGTCTGTTTGGCTTTTCCATGGAGTTGACTCCCCTGTCTTTTGAAGGATCTTCTCTTCCGAAACACAGGTTTGGAAAGTAGTGGCGTTTTCTTCACTTGATGACCCTGTTTATATACAGGCATACATCAATTTCGTTAGTATGAATACAACTGGAAATAATAAATATGGTAACTTGTACACCGTAATATGACATTACCTGGAAAATTCTGAGGAGTGGTGCTTTTCGCTGCTTCCTTTTTTTCAACCAGTAATCATGTACTGCTTCAACCACCTCTTGCCTACCCAGATATGAAAGACAAGCAATAGTGGCTGCTTTCTCATCTAAGAGATCATCGGCAGGGTTATGGAAATGAAACTTTTCAAACCCATCAATAATCAACTCAAAAGTTTCCCGCTGAAGTTGAAATTGGTCATCATCTTCACCAAGCAGTTTCCGGTTCTGCCTTTCGAGCCACTCTTCGTCTTCAGAATCCATGTCATAAAGAGCAATACTTCGAGCCATAGCCCTTGAAACCTCATCTTCGTTCACAGATATATATGGAACTGGCCTAGAAAAGGAGGGGAAATCATCTATATCCTCTGCATACCCACACACTTCTCTTACCCCAGGAATAGGAATGACTTTCACATTCTGTTCCAATACATTCCGTTCATAGCATTCTTTATATATATCTTTAAAACCAACCCAATCTTGTCTGTCGCAAAACTCAAGCTTCCAATTATCACCTCCCATCCATACTGTGGCATGTGTAACCCGGTTGCAAGAACAAGGTCTCATAGTCCTTTGTGCCTTGTGGCTGTATCTGATGGCCCCGTCTTTCTTAATAACAAGGAACCACTCCTTTGAAGAAGAAGCCTCCAACATGACACTAAATCCTTCTTCTCTGGTGCATCTGTCTGAATGTATCATCAATATATTCGCAGAACAACATAAAGAATCAAGTTCCTCTTTTGTCTTCATCATTGGCATGATACTAATCCCATTTGAACCTGGAGATGAGTTACTTAGCACCGAGCTTCTGAGCTTTCTTGACGATACTGCTGCTGACCTGTTTTTCCTACTTCCTGATATATCAAAAACCGGTGTTCCATTGTACAACTTGTGTGCATTATGTGAAATATTTCTTGCTCTTCTCCTTCTCAAAGAGCTTCTCCTCTTTTGGAAACTGTGAGAACCTAAATTGCCTCTATATTGAGCATTTCCTCCAGTTAACTTTGAGGCTCTCACTGATGGATGTAACCCAACTACACCTCCATTCCTCGGATTACAAGGTTCAGGTAAAGCTAATTCAGACTCCGAATCAGATTCTTCAACTGGATTGTTTAGCAAATACAGAGATTTCTCTACGAAAAACAAGGAGCGTGGTGCAACTCTTAGAAATAGAGTAAATTGCATATCCATGAACCATCGAGGAATGACAGCAAAATCTGCTGAAAAGAGAGGTAGACAATTCATGGACCCAAAAAACTTGCAGACACCCCTTGAGCTAAGGGGAGGCTCCTGAAAAAACATCACAATAAATGGAAACCAATATATCACCTCAGCAACATTAAAGATCCAAAACTTTATATCACTACATACATAAACAAAATGTAGTCCAAACCTAACGTTAGTAAGTGCAGAGGTAATTACCACAGGGAATCGCACGCCATGGTCTGCAAACACTTGGTTGATAGGTTGAGACAAGAAGAAAGAAGCAAGTGAAGACAGCCTCAGTTCTTCCCTCCTCGTGTATCTCATTGCCAGACCGAAGACACTTAAAAACCAGCATTCCTCACATGACCAATCTACTGTAAGAGTAAGCACAGGCTTACTGCGGTGGGAGAGTCTTCTTCGCCTGCGATAAAACTTGAGGCTTCGTAGTGGCTCTTCTGATCTATCACTTGATGGTTCAGAAAGTCTCTTCCTTTTCCTACTATATACAATCCCAAACATCTTATCCACAGTCTTTTCATCTCCGACTTCCTCATTTCTCACTTTCCTCCGTTTTCTGACCGGAAAGTCATCTACTTTGTCGTCTTTCTCACTAGAAACTTGTCTCGGGCTACAAGGCTGGCTGTTACTTTTACCGGAGACTTTGTTCCCTTTGGTTTTGTTCTGATTCTTCAAAACGCTATTCCAATCCCGATCCACCACATCGTGAGCTCGCCGTACCTTTGGTTCGCCGACGTTAGGCCAGATCCGACGACCCGAACGGAGGACCCGGGCTCCGTCTGCGGCTTTAACCACCCCGAAAACCCTTGTGGTTCGTCTCATTCCCACCGACGGCATCTATGCCTTGCTCATACGACTCCGTTTCTTACTCAAACTGAAGACGCCACAACTGGCTTGACTTATACTCAGAAAATTGGCTTGATTCAAACCCCTCCTTCGATCTATATCCACTAATCTTTGTTAATATTCTAACAAAACACGGATCTTTCAGAGAACCAATCAGATTCTGACAAGATTTTGTCTAAAAATCTCTCTTTTTTAGCGAAAATTAAGAGAAATCGAAACGGGAATTGAAGGGGAAAAGAGTCAGATTTCAACCGATTCGATCAGAAGATCAAATTAGTGATTCCCAGAAAGGAGAAAGAAGAAAGAAAATCGCCGAGATCTCTGGAGATCGAAGAGAAATTGATAAAATCGATTGAGAGGGTCGAGATCTGTTCATGGGTTTTTGTTATTTTTTTTAGAAACGAGTAGACATGGTGAAGAAGAAGAAGATGAAGGATCGGCGGTGAAGATGGTTTCACGAACTTTTCGTTTTGACAAGAAGAGAGGGAACAGAGGTGGCTAGGGTTTATGATCGAAAACAACAACCAAGAAAGCCAAAAAAAAAAAAAAGATCTTTCTTTAGAGTCAATTGGTCGTGACCGTTGGATGGTATTCTCGACGGTTCAGATTGATTCTGGTTCGATGGGTCCAAGGCTACTTTTTTTTTTTTTTTTTTTTTTTTCTGCAAACGTAGACTGCGAATTTTTTGGGTTACACGAATACTTTTAAAAAATTTAAACGAATTTAAAACGGAGTGGGCCGAAAATTTCAAAAGGTGACAAGTTAAATGACAAGAGTGCCCTCGGGTTTAAAGCGAGAGGTGTCTGAACCTGAAGTGTTTAATTACAGTTGTTAGAGGAATCTCTAGTTAAAGTACTCCATGCGTATTATTACGAGTGGTTAACACATACTTCAAACAAAATAAAGAGACGCAAAAATACATTTTGGTAATACGCTATTTAAAAGTTTTTAATATTGCTTAGACAAACAAAATAAGAAGAAACAGCCGAGTTCTTAATGGTAAAAAGTGTGGAATTTTGTACTATGATAAATGCAGGAAACTTTAAGACAACGGAAGGATATAGGTTTGAGACAACTCTGACTGAGGAAGTGAGAAGCGAGAACCACAAGAGATGATAAGATTACAAGACCAAACATTCATTGACTTTTCGTTACATATGATTTTGTTTTGTAGGAATCTCTGGTCAAAACAGAGTAATAATAAGATGAGATTGCTTCTTGCATATTGCTTTTAGGCCTCGGCCGTTTCTGGGTGCGGTTTCAGCCTCGGCTCCCCAGAAACTCGTTTTCTTTCCCGTCTTTGAGACAGTCTACAGAACAGCTTGTGGTTGCACGTTGCCTTTCACTGTTACCTTCTGCTCCTTGAGATCCACATCAAACGACTCCACACCTACAAAACATTGTTTGTTTGTGTGTTTTGTGAGTTTTGTTTACACATCAAAAAAGGTCTTCCACAGAAGATGGAATCACACAAATCCTAGTGGCATCTAAAAAACCCGAGGCAGAGAGTAAAGATCAATGAAGATTCTTTTCCTTGAATCAATTGTCTCTAGGTTTAGTTCAAACTATAAAGCCCATGAAATGAGCAAGCGATCATGAATATCAGCTAATAACAAATCTGCCTTGAGCGAAAAAAACATGACTTGATTCATCGAAAAAAATAAGTTAAAATCTAACCTTCCATTTTGCCTAAGACTCTTTTCACAGCTCCAACACATCCCTCACATGGCTATGCCACCTTCAGAACCACAGTCTACTTGGATAACAGAAAAATCCTAAGTCAAGCAATTATGGAAAAAAGCTTTATAATCAAGGGAGTAAAAGAATCTTGAAACATTGCCCCAAATTGATTAAAAACAGCATGTAAGTACTACTTAAGTTTGCTAAAAGCATAATAGAAACCAGACTCATTTAAACAAAACAGAACAAACTCTTTTCAGCGTTAAATTAAATGAACATGACAAGAAAAATAGAACTACACATGTAACACTGCTCAAATTTGCTTACTTAAACAGCTTGGCCTAATCAAATTGCAAAAAAAAAAAAAAAAACATTTCAGACTTAGATTTGATCCAGACAAAACAGATCCACCTTTTTCAACTACCATTACATGGTTCATGATCTACATCTTATATGATCCTTTCCAATTGCCATCACCAGTTTGATATAGTGGGAAACTAGTCACATCAATGTTGTCAAAAGATCACAATGGTCACGATACCGAATTGATTCATACATTATAAATCAGATGATACAAAGCATAACATCCAAAACAAGATCGGGAAATCAAAATGAAACCCTAATACAAACGTAGACAGGCAAATTGCAGTAAAGTTGTAGAATTTAAGATGACAAAGATCATAAATATTAAAATCAAAGACATTAGAAATCTGATTCAAGTACCTGAGACATTCTTATCTTTTCCTTTCCTACGTTCAAGTTTCAACCACAGGGAAGAATTGTAAAAGAAAGAGATACATTTGGAATTCTAAAAGATCGTAGCTTTGACCAAGTCAATGGAAATATTTTTAGTTAATCATATGATATCAATTATGATAACGCATGCATAATCTTGGTGGACGGGTTTAACAAACTAACATTTTTAATAAAATAATATATTGGGTTTAAAATTTTTTTTTTATCTTTTGACGGTGTAATAGGAGTTAAATCATTTAATAGTTAAATTATTAAAAGTCACTTTAGTATTAACTAACGGTTTAATGTGTTAATTATTTAATATTTAACGGTTTTAGTTATATATTTCTTATATTTTGCTTATTTTTTGCTTTGTTTTTTGCTTTTTTTTTATTTTTTTTTTCTTATATCAAAATTTACAATATCTATAACGTATTGATAGAATTATAGTAATTATTAGTTTATAGCATTAAATTTTATTGAAAGGCTGCTAAAAGCATTAAAATTATTGAAATTGTAGTTTAATATTTTGCCAGTTTCTCAACTTCAGCTCGATAAGTTACCGATTCCTGTGACAAAAACAAAATGCACTTTTACCAAAACATGATTTGGGTAGCCATTGTAGTATCTTCCAGACTTGACCTGCAGTTATAACAAATCAAAGTGATCGGTTAAACCAAGAAAGAAAGAATATCATATAAGTATACTAGATTTAACAATGCTTACGTTGAAAATGGTTTGTCTCATGATTTTAATCAATCGGCGGATTGAGTTCAACACATGTTGCAGAAAATAGTTAAACTAAAACGGAAAGACTTTGAAAAGATAAATAAAGCTTATGTCTATAATTTCTATTTTTATATATATGTTGCTTATATTTTCTTTAGTTTTAGCTTTTTTTTTTGTCAATTTGTGTTTTTTTCTTATTTCAAAATTCATAATATGTATAACGTATTGATAGCGTTCTATTCTACGTCGAACCTCTCTCTGATTTCATTTTCCGAATCATCCAAAAAATCCGTCACGGAATCTTCTTCAGTACTTGTGCATGCTATTTATTGTCGTCTTCTTCTCAGTAAGCTTCTTAATCCTTCGATTAATATAATATAATCAGCTCTCTTTTCACTTAAACAATACAGTTTCTCGGGGATCTTCTATCACCGCCGCTCGTTATATCTTAAAAAAATCAAGTGGCGGCCATAGATTAAGGTTTTTGAACACCTAAGGTTGCATGAAAAAAGACGATGCCCAATTATAATTTCACCGCCGCTCGTTATATGATGCTCGCTCTTCAAATCTCTCCTCTCCCTCTAACGTCAACGTTTCATCTCATGTTTCCTTGAACAACTAGTTTTGACAGATTTGATCATCCTGGACTGTCCCTGGTCTCAGGTTTAACCATGCTTATTCTTCGCTCTGTTCAGGCGTTCAGCTTATTTGCCAATCTTATCCTTTTGATCTTTATGCACCCTGACCTGAAACATATAACCAAAAATGCATATCCAATTAGAAATACATGACTACAAGGATAAATGAATGTTTGTACTACAAGAAGTTCCTGAAACATAGCCAAAAAATACATATCCAAATGGGTTTTGATGTTGTGGAGTGAAGCGGAGCGCGTGGTTATAGATTTGCTTTGCTTGCTGAATGAAGAAACAAGGAAAAGGGTGACAAACATCGGCAAGGAGAAGAACATGTTTAAGAATGAAAGAGTAACTTTTATTCGATTTCATTTTTAATGGTCTTGTAAACGATCATTTATTTGATTACATCGGGGGACAAGTAAAAAATATTCAGCCATTCTAGCTAACAACAAAAATATGAAACCCATTTAACATAACAAAAAACCAAAATAAAAAACCAGAATTTCATTTGTAACTATGTAAATACAATGTAAACGACTAAAAGTTACGTAAGCCCATAGATTTTGCCACAAATGGATGCCCTCAGATCAGATGAGAGTATGAGACCTCTCCATCGAACGTGGTGCAAACAAGTTGATTACGAATGCAAACACATGATCGTGAATGCATTTATATTTTTTCACAAACCTGTGATTGATTTGAGACACAATGGTCGTTGGTCGTATTATTCACAGATATGGTGAAGCTAAATCATTTAATTGTTGAACATAAAACCACTAGTAATAATTTATTATTGAGTATAATAACCAAGAACATAATTTCTTTTTGTAATGTTATATTCCACAAGAATTCCCTCCCGGTCCACCATACGTGAACCGCCAATTTTTCCCCTTTTTTAATCCATAACATTTTACACTGTCTAGTAGGATCTCCAACTTTGAATCATCAACTTCCTTGAAATATTTTGAACGACTAGAATCTTTAATGGCTATGTCTCTAATACGTGCTGCCTCCATGTCGTCTCCTGTTGGTAAATGACCATTACCCATTGGTGGGCTTACGCCGGAAGGAGAAGACTCGACTGCTCCTCCAACTCCAACCATTTTCACACCATTATCTATCAAATCAAATAGCTCTTTTGGCCAATATCCAATACCTATATCTGGTTTTTTGTATATTATATCTGTTATCCACCAGTTTCCTGATTCCGGATCCTTTCATACAAAAATAAAAAATAATATTAGATTTGATATATTAGATCTTTTTATGAGAATTGATATCTAGGAAAGTGTATATAGTTAAAAATTGAATAGAATATAAGTTACCCGTTGAATAGTAAAAGAAAGGTTCCTTATTTTTACAGGAGCTGGAGGTAAAGGATAAGATAACAAGTCCCATGTTGACACTTGAACAAAACCAGGACACATTGTATTATAACAACCTCCATTGGTACCCTGTTTTTATTTAGTTATATCTATCTATTAATATAATCCATGTGATAGAAAATAGTTTAAAATTACATGTACATTTAAAAGAAGTAAACATACTATTAAAAACAACTACACATTGTTATCAAAAAAAAAAACTACATATTGAATAATATTGAATATGAACATATACTATGACAAAATAACTAACTAAATCAAAATATTCCAATAAATTTAGTCTATACTCTTTTTAGGTGACTAAGAAGTTTTGTGTATTCAGCCCATAATCTTTTTAGGCTTAGTGATCAAAATAATTAAATTAGTCATCTCTCTACTATTAGTAGGACTCGAACTCATGATCACTTGGTAATTATGCTCATTCTCCAAAATCACATATTAGTGATTTTGTAATTTGGTTTGTATTAAAAATTGGTATAGAATGAATATATTAGTAGATGTACCTTCCAAAATCCATAACTCCATGGGCGTCCATCACCAAATAAACTTGGATTTATCTATGAGCCAAATTAAATTATTTGAAAAGTTATCTTATGTAACTAAATAATTATATTAATTTTTATTAAACATATCATAGATATTAAACTTACCATCCAACCAGTTTGGATAAAATTATCTTTGTTATTGACTCGACTGCCAACATATATATGAGCATATGAAACTTGGTCCTTACTGATGTTTAGGTCATGTACACTGAACCAAGATGCTACACCATGATAAAGACGGCGACCTTGCAATCTAACTCCTGCAAACTTCAAATTCCAAGATTTTTTTGATAAGCTTCAAATCATTGCAATATACATAATCATATCACAAATATTTAAAAGTAGAATATTGAGGATACAATTGAGCGCTTACATGTGTTCCATGACTTTCAATTGTGAGCGGATTGAAATGTTTTTGACCAAAATATTTAGCATTTGCTACATACTTTTGTGTGTTCCTTAATATAGGAACTGTTCCGTTTGGACACTCGATTATCTTTTTGTATATTTTGGTTTCAAATTTCTTTTTAGATTTAACGGTTAAAAAAGATGGCTCCATCTACACAAAGCATATTGTCACACCATAGACACATGAAGTTAGGGATTAAATCATATTAAACTTACAAAAAGCTACAATTAAGTTTTATATGAAAATACACGAGATTGACAAAGATACTTTGTAAAAGAGAAAGTTTGATGAACAAATATTACCTGAATTGTGTGGTTTTGGAGTAGTGGATGATTTAATGAAGGTTGCTTGTATATATCTATACAATCGTATATCATCTTCTCATTTATCTGTGGAAAACATATATATAAAATAGATCTAATACGTTAATTACAAAAAAATATGCGTATAGGTAATGAATTTATATAGTATCACCGCCGAACCCATCAACGCTTTTACCAAAAATCATAGTTTTTATTTTTGAATTTACCTTAATGGATTTTGAAACCTTTACAGTTTCTCCATATTGAACTAAACAAAATGAAATTATAAGTGCAACGAGTTTGAGGACAAAATCCATGGACTAAGGATCAATGTTTTGGAAGGTCTTCTAATAGTATTCTCTTGTTATATTTTACTTTTAGACCCAACACTCAAGTATTTATAATAACTAGGGATGTTTAATATTATTAGCTTTGGTTATAGTTTATTGTGTTCAGATTTCATAAACATAAAAGTTATATTCTCTTTTTTTAATTTTTATTGGTCTACTTGATTTGTTTTTTCTAAAAGGCTATATATTAGTCCACTTGGCTTTGGAAATAAACTAAGATACAATATATTTCTCGTCTTATTTATTTTACATTGATTTCATTTAGTAATTAAAGTAGCTTTCTATGATTATATGTATAAATGATGTTTGTATGTATGTAATTTACATTCGTATCTTATATAACTTTAAAAATTTTAAATTTGACTTACAAAAGGTAGGCTTAACGAAAATCTCTCCCCACTTTTAATTTTATTTATCGTGCTTACCTTTTATGTTATGATATTAAATGTATATCATGTATATTTTTTTGTAGATACATATACTGTATGTTAGTTCTCTAAATTTAGTGTGATCATTTTTTGTGCATATTAATTTTACTTGATTTCATTTAGTAATTAAAGTATATTTCCAACATTATATGCCATTTGTTAAAAAGCGCGGCCGTGGGTGCCGGATTTTCGTTCGACGGTAGATCCTTATTGTAAATATGTTTAAATTGGAGTAAAATACGGTGTTGTGTAACAAAATTGATTTTTTTTTTATTTTAGACTTGAAATAAAATGTTCGATGTTAGATCTACGATTTATGTGTTAAAATAGTTGAAAATAGAATGAAAACAGCGAGAAAAAGTTAAAAATCGAGTGACAGCCACATATTAAAGTTTTTGAACACTTATGGTGGCATGAAAAAAGATAATGCCAAATTACAATTTTGCTCCTTATTAATTAAGAAGTAAAAATATCCCCACAACATCACATTGGTGATTCGAACCTACGACACAAAACTTGAAAATTCCGAGTATAACCATTCAATATTGAATATAAATAATTTTTATATATTTAATGCATTGATGTTTATGTTAGTTATTCTTTCAATTTCAAAACTATACTAAAACAAAATTATAATCATTAATAAATTATGTTCTAAGCTATGAAACTTTAAATTAAACCAGAAAAAATTATATCAATACAATAAAATCTTTAAGAATCTCTCCGGTCTTCACACCTAAGCTTTTTGGTGTTGTTAAGAGCTGACACATCATTAAAAAGGTAAACCAATTAAAATATTTTAATTAATACACATAACCTCTCCAGCTTGGCACATCAGCTATCTATCTTGTCATATCAGTTTTTTTTATTAAAAACACATCATTTTAAAAAAACAAACAATCAAACTAAAATAAATAATACACACCATCATTTAATTTTTTTGATAATGACATATGACTTTCTAATTTGTCCAAAGAAAAACAAAATCAATTTTTTTTTATAAAATGAACATATTTCTTCTATATTTTTTCACATTCTCATTGTCTTCTCCGTTCCGACTCATCTAGAGTTGATACCATTATTAATTTGGAACGTCATACTATTTCACTTCTAACTCATTGTTGATCATGAATATTAAGAAAAAAAAAGAAAAAGTGAAATCGATGATAGTAAAGATTATGGTTTCATCTCCACCATACGATCCTTAATGTAATATTGTCTTTTTCAATCTCTACGGTCTCTAGATTTATGTTAAAATTACTTTTTTTTCTTTCAAAATTAAGAATTTATATAAAACTAAGATTTTTAGTTAAAGTCATGATTTATATATTTTTTTTTTGTTTGTAGGTGATATGATATGATATGATGTATAAATATTGGTAACACGATTTAAGAATTTACCTAAACAGAAACAGGACAGTAAAATTTAACTTTTCAAAATTGTTTGGTCTTATTTTTACGATATCATAAAAGCCCTTAACCTAATCGCAAAAAATAAATTGTGTTATGATTTAAATTAATAGAACAACATTCTCAATCCTTAATTATCTTCTTGTTTGTTCAAAGTTCAAACAAAAAATTATGTAAGATCATTATTTTTTAATGCATTAAACAAAATGACCCATACAAAAAGAGTCGCATATGAACATGCGATCAAAGGTTTCAACAAGTTACAGTGGCTAAATGAATAAAAAAATATATTTATATGTAGAAATTGACTACTTGAATTTGGACAAAGTTTTTGCCAAAATCCGACATCATTTGAAAATGTAAGTGCAAGCACATAGAATTCGGTAAAAAAAACTTGATATTTAAGATTAAATAGATTGAATGATATAAACTGTGTTTAAGATGTGTACTAAATCAAGATTTGGTCATATGATTGCTCAACGGATGCAAACATTTAGTTTAAAAACTACTGAATTGGTGTTTTAGACACCAATAGTTCCAAAACTGTTTTGAATTTAAAATTATATTTAACATATAGAAAATATTAAAACATTCAAAAAAATAAAAATAAATCCCGCGACGTAGCGCAGGATTTCATCTAATTATAATCAATGAAATAATTGTTTATTTTTACATTGTCAATTAAAAAACATTAACTTCTAATATAATTTATTGATATATGAAAGCTTTTTTATTATTATTATTATTTTTTAAACCAACATATTATAAAAAACTTTAGGCTTAAAAAAATACAAAATTTTCTAATTTTTATTTTACTATGCAATAACATAAATTTTTAGTTTATAAATAAAATTTTAAACTAATTATCCATATATTAGTATGGATCATTTTCTAATAACTTTTTAGTTTAACTCGACGATATACGAATGATAAAGTTGTTTAATTAGTACAGTTACCGTAGACTGTAAAGAAATTTAAAAAACTATAACTATCATAAGAACTTAATTTTAAATTATTATTCGAACGAAGAAATTTGATGTTAAAATTATTATTCGAACGAACAAATTTGATGACACTGGCTCAACTAAATAATTACTTTTGTTTGTTATTTATTATTTTTCTTGTTAACTTATCAAATAATATAAAATATAATAATTATTCCTATTGGTAGATTAAAAAGTAAAAACCGATAACTTTTGGTTGAGGACGAGACTTATCGACGCGCTCAGTGATGCACGTGTTATCTACGCTCTGCGTTGAAATGTTTATTTTTCTACACATCTCGCTCGATGGTAGATCCCTATCGCAAATATGTTTAAATTGGAGTAAATCGCGTTGTTGTGTAAAATATTTTTTAATTTAAACTCGAAATAAAATGTTCGATGTTAGATCTACGATTTCAATGTTAAAAATATGATGAAAACAGCGATAAAAAGTTAAAAATTGAGTGACAGCCATAGATTAAGGTTTTTGAATATTTATGGTCGCAAATTACAATTCTGCCTTTTATTAATAAGTAAGTAAAAATATGTCCGGGGTGGACATAATATCCGAACCCGATGATCCGATCTGAATCCGAATCTGAAATTTTAAAATTCTCGAACGGACCATAAACCTCAAGACTCGAAACCCAAATCCGAATCCGATCCGAATCTAAACTTGAACAAGTACCCGAATATACCCACAATATAAGTACATAGTAATAATATATTAGTAATATTTATATTTGTAATAATATAAATGTCCAAAATATTCAGATTTTTGGATATTTTGGAGATTTTTTGGTATTTAAACTACTTTTGAGTGAATTTGGGTAAAAATTATCTAGGTTTTTTGATATTTTCAGTATTTTCGAATAGTTCGGATAGATTTGTATAAAAAAAAATTTGATATTTGGGAACTTCGGGAAACTCGAATCAGAACCCGAAATACCCGATCCGAACCCAAAATCTAGAAATACACGAACATATCCTATACCTCTAAACCCGAAAACTCGAAATGCCCGATCTGAACCTGAACGCCACCCCTACCCGAAACATCACATTGGTAATTCAAACCTACGACACAAAGCTTGAAAACTCCAAGTTAACCAGTAGAACTAGTACTTTTTCAAAAATATTATGATGATAAATCATCCAAATCAAAAATTAAAGCATTAATCAAATGTATGTACTTTACAAAATCCTAAAACAAATCTCCAGTTAATCTTCATTTATTTCCGATTAGTCGATTAGATGATAGACCCGACTCGAACGCCCGATTAACACCTAACAATATTTTTAACATGTATGTAACTTACACAATGCTCACGATCTAAAAGTTTTTAAAACTAAGGTGTACCAAACATAAAAAATTATTATTATATTCATTATCAAACACTTTTATTTTCTAATACTCTATATCCCAATTATTGTAATATCAATTGCCAAACACAATCAATATTGAATATAAATAATTTTATATATTTAAAGCATTGATGCTTATGTTAATTATTTTTTTCAATTTCAAAACTATACTAAAACGAAATTATATTCATTAATAAATTATGTTCTGTAAAACTTTAAATTAAAACCAAAAATATATATTTTATAATTAATGATATAATTGCTTATTTTTACACTGTCAATTAAAAAGCATTAATTTTTGAATATAATTTATTTATATACGAAAGCTCTTTTATTATTTAATTTTTTAAAACCAACGTGTTATAAAAAATTTTAGACTTTAAAAAATGCAAAATTTTCTAATATTTATTTTCTTATGCAATCACATAAATTTTTAATTTATAAATAAAATTTTTAATTAATTATCTATATATTAGTACGAGTCATTTCCTAATAACCTTTTAGTTTAGCTTGACGATATAGGAATGATAAATTTGTTTTATTTGTACAGTTATATATCCAATTCACAAATTAGTAACCGTGGACTGTAAAAAAATTTAAAAAACTATAACTATCATAAAAATTTAATTTTAAATTATTATTCGAACGAAAAAATTTGATGTTTAAATTATTATTCGAACGAACAAATTTGATGACACTGCCCAACTAAATAAATACTTTTGTTTGTTATTTATTATTTTTCTTGTTAACTTATCAAATAATATAGATTATAGTAATTATTCCTAATAGTAGATTAAAAAGTAAAAACTGATTTGTTTGAGTACGAGACTTATCGACGCGCTCAGTGATGCGCGTGCTATCTACGATCTGCGTTGAAATGTTTATTTTTCTACACATCTCGCCGCCGGGAAAACTAGGAGGAGGGAGAGAGAGAGATGGAGTGTGAAACCCTAATTGAATCGGCGATTAGGGTTCTGAACACATCGGACCCGTACGAAAAAGCCCGGCTTGGCGATTCGATTGCCGTCACATGGCTCCAAGGAGCAATCGCCGAACCCTACGATCCGACCGTCGATCTCCCCGTCCCGGACAGGCCGGCTAGACTTCCGGTGAAATTGGTGTCTCCGAGTTTGATGCCGAAGCTGGGAAGAGCTGGTAGCTTACAGAGCAGGCAAGCAATTGTTCATAGTCTTGTTCATACTGAAAGCTGGGCTATTGACTTATCTTGGGTAAGGATTTGATTGATTTGAACTGTGATTGATTTATCTATCTTAAAGGTTCTGCATTTGAATTTGATGATTCTCGGGAATGTTAATCTTGCAGGATGTAACTTCAACCTTGTAATACATTTGTTTGACTTATAGAAAGGATTCAAAAAGCAGTTTTCAGTTTAAAGCTCTCTTTTTGTGTGTCAAGTTATGGAAATGTCGAAGTGGTCTTCTCAAGGGTGGGTGTAATGGAAAAAAACATATGAAGAATGGAGCTTGGTCAGTTTTAAATCTTTAAAAAGAAAGAAAACAAAACATAAACGTAGAATTAACAGAACCATTCTTCAGTGAAGTTTGTCTCAGCGATTCTGAAGAGTCTCGATTGCCTTTTTCCACACTGAAGCTCTCTGTTTTACGTCTTCAAATGATAAAACCTTCTTTGGCTGCACAAATGCAAGAAGAGGTCACAATTTAAGTTTCATCATCTTTGGTGGAAAGAAGAATAGGGAAATGATGAATAATCTCCAATATGTGTCAGGTTCCAAGGAGAACCATGAGCGTCATCCCTCTCGGGAGATGCTGTCTGAGACTGCATCAGATATAATAGTCAAGGGTATCATAATTCCAAATTACATGAGGAGGCATACCGCAGGATCCGGAGCTAGTTTTGGGGGAGTCTAGGACCTTAGATTCTTCCAGTCAACTCCCTTAAAGAAAGGATGTTTCTTAAGAGCAGCATAACCTTCTGAACCAGCACCTGGTCTTCTGCTTGGATCGGTATACTGAGAGTATATCACAGTTAAAGAGGGGACAAAGTTGTTCCATCTCATTATGTTGAGCTCAGCATCGGAGAGAACAACAAAAGATGGGAAGAAATATGCATTCTTTCTTCAATTTCAAGTTGTCTCCTCATGTTGATCATTACCAGGAACTTTCCTGACTTGTATATACTCACAACTCAACTGTTTTGCAGAAAGTCTGTGAATGTCTTCTCACCTAGAGGACCTCTTTCCTCGCGAGACATCTCCCGTCTAGCGGAATCAGACATCAATCATAACCAAGTGCTTGGCGTTTCTTCAAACTCCAGGTTTCTTCTTCATACAGTATATTGTCTTGGCCTGTTGAAAACTGGTGACTGTTTAGAGTTTTGTATTTATGAGTATGTTTTCATATTTGCAGGGCAAGAAGACAATAACAGACTTAGGCCTTTGTGTTACAGAGGAGCAGATGTTTTTTTGTGTTTGCTTTCTCATTGATTCAGCCGAGCTTGTGAAATGTTTCTTTTGGTCAGTGGATCCCTGAACTCCAACACTCCAGCAATAAATTTCATGTGTGTTCACATATTGTAACTGATTAACATGTCTTCTATATATTTACATTTTACACTACACACATATATATTGATGTGTCAAACTCTCTGACATTACCTTTGAATGCAATCAGTTTTATTGTTAGATTGTGGAGCCTTTCATAAGAATAGAAAACACTGTGGTCCTATACGAGTCTTCTATACAAGATTAAGGGAAAAAAATTAGAGCACACTTTTGTGTTTGCTCTTAATCATCTTTAAACTACACTATAAAATAGGTCCTACGAGTCTACTAACAAGATTAAGGGGAAAAATTAGAGTACAGTTTTGTGTTTGCTCTTAATTACTTTTAAATTACACTAGAATAGATTTCAGAAGAGGACGTTACAAGATATGAATTAGTCATATATATATGTTCTTACATCAAATTTTTTATTTTGAAATCATTTTCTATTTCTTTACATAGAATTAAAATTAATAATTGGAAGAAAGTTTTTATATGATTCGGGTTATACATAATTTCATAACTATTAATTAAAAAAGAAAATCAGAAGAAAAAATATCAGTTAAAATTTTGATTATGTGCTGTAGAGCTGTAAAGTTATGGCTTCATCAAAAAACATTTTACTATAAAAGGAAATTTTTTTTAAAACCATTATAGATTCAGTCCCTTACACCTTAACAAATACTATAAATTCGTTGATATGCATCCTAATTTTTCAATTTACTTTATCTATTAGCGTATTTTGTCACTAATACATGTTAAAAGAGGCTGGAGAGCAATAATAAAAAAAAAGTGTGAAAAAGAGAAAAAACAATTATTGAGTTTTACAAATATTTTCACAAATAAAGGAGGTTACGTCGATTGCTTCTAAAATTTTAGCATGATAATAAGGAAAACGGAAGATGATATCCGATTCAGAAATACTACATTACTTATGTTGATATGCTAAGTAACCGGAATGCGTTTACACCAGCATAAATCCCCCTTAGTTGTCTTTATATAATGTTGTTATAATGTATGAATTCTCTAAATATTCATTAGACAAAAAAATTCTCTAAAGATTCTTGTTTCTTTTGTTGTCTTTTACCTAGCTTTCGTTTTTTTTTTTGAACCGATGGACTACAAAAAAGGGACAGTTGAGAAGAAGACAAGCCCAGTTTATTTCTGGCTTCTTCTGGGCCTACCGTTGGCATTGATTATCTTTATCTTGTTACTGACTATTGAATTGTTGTCCTGTAGAAACAGGCGTAACCCACTACAATAAAAAATAAATTTTGTTACGGTTATTGCTATCACAATATATGAATATTTAGTCACAAAATTTTTATTGTGACGTAAATGACACGAATTTTAGTATGTCACAATAAAATCGTCACAAATCCATGTAAATCTTAAAAAGGTCACAAAATTTGGTGACGATTTCCACCGGTAACAATGCGTCACCATTTGTGACGACATTCAAATGGTCGCAGAAAAAACACAATTCGTGACGGACAGTAGTGTTACAAATATGCCACAAAATGTGACAAAAGAAATGTCACATATTTGTCATAGATTATTACCATATCTAAGTCACTAATCTGTTACATTTTGCGACCAAAGTATTGTCACAAATCCGACACAATTTGTGACTCGATTATAGTCACACAATTGTCACAATTTGATTTTTTTTTGTGACCTTTTCTCTTACGGAACTCCGTAACAAATTGTTACAAAACTAGGAATGTGAAAACCCATAAAAATTTAGTTATAAACGGTTACCATTTGTTTTTCTTAATTAATTGCAGTTACCATTTTTACAAAAATATATAGTTATACAATAAAACATTAAAAATTAAAAATAACTAGCAAACGATAATATTTACTTAACAAACACACATCCAAAACAAAGTTAAGCCACAAACACAATTCAAAAGAAATACAAACTAAACAATACTAAAGAAAAATAGAAACCATAATAACTACATAAGGTGGGCGATCTTCGTGGTGGAGTTGGATCTAGGCATTTTGACTTACAAAAGACTCAACAAGTTTTTCTATAGGTTCAAATCTTTTTTGAATTTGTAGATTTTCTTCAAGGCTTTTTTTTAGATCAGTTTCCATCTCTTGCATCTGATGTGTTATCGTCTCTACTTCTTCTGAAGTTTGTGGTGCACTTGAAGAAGTACCAACAGATGGTAAAGCCTCAGTGCTCCAAGTCCAAAGATATGGCCTTGTTTAGATAATCCAGCAGCCTATAGAACGAAATACCAAAATAAATGAGCACAAACACTACAAGATGACTAAATAAGATAAGTTAAGACTACACATCACAAGAAACACAATATATGTAAAACCAAATGTTATTCCTTACATTTCTAAGAAACCAAGAACTATTTGTTTGATTTTAAACTAAACTCTAATCTACAAACACGTAATTCACACCAAACCAATTCACACCACACCGTAGTTAAAATAATCAATTGCAAATATTTGATCTCAAAAAAATCCTATAGCAGTATAAAGTTTAGAAATATTACCTTGATATAAAGTTCATTTTTCTCATGTTTGTCAAGATTTTCAGCTGTCACATTCTCTTCAAAATTTCATTTTTCTCATGTTTGTCAAGATTTTCAGCTGTCACATTCTCTTCACCATAAGATTCAAGTTGTCCAAGAGTTCTTAAACTCTCTTTCAACTTGATAGTCGATAGAAGCATCCCAGTTAAACTTTTTCTAAAAAATAAAGTATATCACACATGATGAGTAACATTGGAAATTATTTATGAAAATATTCTGATGAAATATAACACAAAGAATACCTTAAACAGAGAAAACCATGATCGTTTGTAGAAGGATGGCACTCTTTTCCAAGAGTACATGGTCCCTTAAAACAACTTTGAATTACTTTTCTGACACCAGTTGATACTTGGGTGTGGTGTTTAAACCTGTTACATTGACATAAATTACTTAAATGAGTTATCTCTGTGAAAATAATCAGTGGTATTTAGGAAAAAATTCAATCCAACCATTTAGCTCCATTTAACCGATAAGGATGCAGCAAATGTAAACTTGAACGATCCACATATGGCTCTTCCATATGTACACTATAAACACATGAAAATTCAGAAGTTATCAATCCAGAAGTATTTATAAAACGACTAACAGAGATAACATTTAAAAATCCAGATTAGCCAAAGAGAGATTTGAAAAACCGATGGAGATGGAGCGCAGAGATTAGCAATTTAACATCTAGATTAGAAGTTTAAAATTCAGACTAGCTACAAAGAGATTTGAAAGACCGATGGAGATGGAGAGAAGAGATTAGCAGTTTAGCATATAGATTAACTTTTAAAAATCCAGAATTATGTAGAAATACCTTTCAATGAGACCTCTGAAATGAAAGACAAATCTATCGTTTTAATAAAAAGGAAGTGGCGTAGAGAACGATTTTGAGAAGTTGAGAGAAATGGTTAAATAGTTTTGACGCAGTTTTCGGGATTTCTTAATGAGTTGGAGAAATTTTGGCAAAAATTAAAGCGGTTATTAAAAATTTTAGGTGTTTTAAGGAAAGTTTAAGGCGCTAATGGTATAAAGAATTTTTAAAGTATCTAGAAAATTATAATATGGTTGATTTGCTTATTAAGTTATATATATTTTCATATCTTTATGTAAAAATATCTAAGAATATCTAAATAAAATAACAGGAAAAGAAGCACCTCTATGAACTGTCCGGAAAAATGAAAGGAAAAGGAGAAAGTTCAATCTCTCAGCTTGAACACTGTAACCTGCCTTCTGGTAACCAATTGAGAAAATATATATTAGTATTGTTCTATCAAATTACATCATACAAGCAAGTGATCAACGCATGTGCTTACTTGCTGTAAATCCAAACAAGACTGTGTATTCATCATTCCTGTCTTCAACAACGTCAGGTAAAGAAGTCTGATCCACCAGAGAATTTGTGATCATTGTCAAGGTGAACAAATATATAATCCCTGAGCACATAATCTTGAAAAAAAATCAAAATTCTCCCAAGTCAAATACTAACAAAAAGAAAGAAACTTTCATGAATCTTGACTAGAAATCAGCCTCGAGGGGAATTAAAAGGTACGGTATTGATAGTGTGTGTGTGCTTTTTTTTTTTGTGTGTGTGTGTTTTTTTTGTGTGTGTGCTTTTTTTTTTTTGTGTGTGTGTGTGTTGACTATATGAAAACAAATCTGTTAGCAACTAGAAAACAAATATGTGACAACTACAAGGTCAATAAAACAAATCTGTGACAACTAGAAAACAAATCTGTGGTCAATAAAACAAATCTGTAAGCACTACTCAACAAATCTGTGACAACTACAAGGTCAATATAAAACAAATCTTTGACAACTACAAAACAAATCTGTATAGTAACCAAAAAAAAAAATTTCAATCAAATCTGTAAACTCGAGAGTGAGTAAACGAATCGACTTAAGAGAAGTTACTAAACAAATTTGTGACAACTACAAGCTCAATAAAACAAATCTGTGACAACTACAAAACAAATCTGTAGTAACGAACATCAATTTTACAAACAAATCTGTACACTTAGTAACTAAAACTGTTATAACAAACAAATTTAATCTGTGACATATATGAATCCGGCGAACAAACAACAACAATCAAGCAAACTCGAGAGAGAGTAAACGAAACGAAACGAGAGAGAACTTACCTAGGTTCCAGAGAAGAACAGACACAAACTTCGTCAGGGGCGAAGACAAAAACCTAGCGAAACACGGAAATTTAGTACAAATTTACAAAACTGAAGCAATTTATAATGCCAATCAAAAGCCCACCTCCAAACTAGTTACGCACAATGCGAACAAGGAGAAGCAGAAGAACTCGTCCTCGTAGAAGAAGAAGAAGAAGAACTCGTCGTCGTAGAAGAAGAAGAAGTACTCGTCGTCGGAGAAGAACTCGTCGTCGGCGAGAAATAATATCTAGGTTATTTTGTGAAATCGATGGAGAGAAACAAACTAAACAAATCGTGTAATTTAGTCTGTTTCGGTTACTAGAGTAAGAAATGTTTTTTTGTTTTCAAAAAATATTTCAAAATGACAATTTTGATAATATGTGTTTAAACCTGGTTACCAAGTCTTTTTACAAAAGATATGGGTTATTCTAGTTAACCAAGTCCAGATAGAGTCAATCTAGTCATTTTACAAAAGATGTGGGTCATTCTGAGTAATTTTCAGTATTTTTTATGTGGAACCACGAAAGAAGAAAGGAATTGTCATTATTATTTTATTAGAGTTTTCGAGTTAGGCCCATCGATATCTTAATTTAGGCCCAAAGATGTCTTAAGTTAGGCCCAACATTTCATGTTTCTGTCGAAGATACCTTTGCCGTAAGTTGAGAAGATCATTTCCTTGAGGAGAGGATACTGAAACAGAACAAACAGCAGTGCCGGTAAACAAGCGAAAAGGATCGTCGGAGCAACGATCCATTTCTCTTTATTCATCATTGTGAATAGCGCCAACGAGAATGCAATAAGCATCGCCGCGATCGAAACGAACAGTATCGAAAGTCCCGCGATCATCTTTGTCGGCAGTGAGACCAAGAAATCGTCGAAGGAGTATCTCGCGGTGAGTATCCCGAGGAATATGGGTACGGAGGCACAAGCGGCGAAGCAAGAGATCAAATCGGAGACGATGAATATGATGAACTGCTGTTCATGTAGGTGAAAGGGGTTACCTTCTGAATTGTCGTCGGTGCCACCAGAGACGGTGAAGACCGCCGCGAAAATGACCGTGACGACGAAAGCCGCGAAAGTGAACGTGACGATGAGAGCCGCAACTAAGCTGCAAGACATCGCCGTATCTTTCATCCATTTCTCGGCTTCTTGTCGCAATGCTTGGTGCTCCTTTGTGAATATCTCGATCGGTGTTTGCTCTTCTGTGTTTACTCTCTCCTTCTCGATCTCCGGTGCGATTCTCTCCACTTCCTGCATTATAAAGGCAAGATTTTAATCCTCTGTTTCCTCTATCTTGGCTATGCATCTTACTGAGAGAAACAGAGCAAACCTTGAACCACTGTAACTCGCGCTGCATCTGCAAAGGTGCGCAACCGAGACTAGAGAGCTTGGAAGGAGGAGAAGGAAAGCCGGCTAGATGAAGCACACCATTGCCGTCACAGTCCTTGTCGGCGAGCAACAAGTACTTCCTGTCGTCCAGACCGTGCAGGAGACTAAACACCTCCTCTTGTCTAAACTCGACGGCCAAGAGAAACAGAGTACTGCTCGAGCTTGTTCTCGTGGACCATAGAAGCTCGGAGTTGTTCCTGATCATCTCCACCAAGAAATCAACATTCCCATATCTTACTGCAAAGAGTAAAGCCTCATCCACTGTCTCGGAACGTTCCTTCAAGCCCAAGGCCAATGTTTCTTCTGATATTCCCCGTAGAAGCTTATTGGCTTGTAGATGCATGACCTTAAGTCGGTACACTTCATCTATTCCTGAAAACATCACTCGATTCAGATTTAAATTTCATGTGAATCCTATCGGATAACCGGTCCATTTGCTGACGAAAACCTAATACTTACCGGTCCATTTGGAGAGGCCTTTGAGCAGCTTCCCCATCAGAGTATCTGGGAAAAAATCGAAAATTTTCTCACTTACTTCAGAGGAATATAGAGACTTTTGATGAAGCTGATGTTTACGGAAGAACTTACTCTGATGATCTTTGTTTGGACGAGAAGGCACTGAAAGAGTTGGCAGCTTTACTTGTATCCCTAGCAAATGAGAGAAGGACAGATAATTTGGATCAAAAGGGAATCATAATTAGAAAATGACTGATCTTTGTAACGAAGAGGTCTTAGATTAGTACGGACAAGAGTAGATGAAACGTGTCAATGGTCCGAGATAGCAGCCACCAGGAAAAAGATCTGGTTTTGAAGCCAAGACAATGATGGGAGTCGACTCGATTTGCAAGTGTTTGTTTAAGGCTAAGCGTCTGCTAATGTTGAACAGATCCAACGCAATGTCTAATTGTATGAAGAAAAACAAATCAAGAAATCATCATCAAAACCGCCTAATACATGGGTTGCTTAAAGTCCAAGAAACCGCTTACCGAGCATTTTATAGAAGATGACATTAAGAAAGAGCAAGGAACCGTGATACCCATCATCGTCAAGTAACACCTGAACCGGAGTTCTGGTGTAAAGATAGCGAGCCATTTCCATCTGCGTGTTCTCAACCGCAACCACAACCGGAATCTGCCCATTGATTCCAGGTATCTCTAGCAGCTTAGGGTTCTTGGCGATTAAGGCTTCGGCAATCTCCATGTTTCCACTAACCGCAACGACAGTGAGAGGCGTGTGGTACGAAGTGTTTTGGTTCATCTTGGGAAGCATTTTTTCAGGTGCCATACGACGCAAAAGCTCTTTAACAATCTCGGATTTCCCACACGCGCAAGCCTTTAACAATGGCGTCTCGTAAAGGTTTATCCATTCGTCCACGGCGTCCGGATGATCGTTCAAGAAGTCCCTCACGACTTCTACACGACCTTGGCTTATTCCTTGACTTAATTGTATATACTCATAATATACGTTCGTATTCCTTCCTACATCAACAACATGATCACGCTATGCGAATAATTCAGTATCCCGTGCTATATTCACCTAAAGATTATCTAAATATATAATGTAAATACCCTAGTACCCTGAGGTTCGAAATCGAGACTTTGATCTATCCTTTGTAACTTGCTTATAGGCGATTGATTAGTTGAGAATGGTATAAGAACTCTTACCGCGAAGCCCAGATGTGGAAAGAGCTGATTCGATGAACGGAATCTGGATATTGACGGGATCACTTGGAACTTCTTCTTTAGGAACTTCTTTTCTAGGAGAGATACTGTCGCCTAGGTCAGCATGAGATACCTTTGTATTAGCGAATTTGAAAGGACTCCTCCGAAGTGTTTCCTTCAAAGTTGCGTGTAAGTAATTAGAACTCATTGCCATATTATATTTTATTAGATCAACCCTAACAAAATATAGAAAATAAACAAGACAACTAGAGGTAATAGGATATATATACAAAAATGCAAAGTATATGTCGTTGTCCATACGTATATGCAAGGCATAGCGGTAACATGCATACAATCTTTGATGTTTTTCTATCTTATATAAGAATATATGCTTTTCTTGGTTACTCATTATTAATTTGGGAAGCTTTTCTGTTAGAAAGAAAGGTTATTCTATATGAAGATAATAGATTCGAAAAATTATAATAAGTTTATTTGTCAAGGTTCCGAAGCATTTCTTTTGGTCGCTTTAAGTGGCCAATTGGCCATTTACCTGCACAGTTTCTAGGCTTTTCCATACGACACATAAATTAACTATATTATTATAAAATTAATTATTAATTAAAAATTACTATAATTCAGTTACAATATAATATTTTTATTAAGTGTATAATAACTTAAATAAATTATCTTCAATATATAGATATATGTATGATAAATTGAATATATACACATTTGATTATAATATAAGTGGACTAACATATTTTATGAAAATAACGATTCAGAGTTTGAGAATAGTAAAGATTGAAAATATGACAAAAATACAACATACGATAATCATATATCTTATGCGATAAAATATTATATAACATTAAAATCACAAGGAAAATATTTTACCAGAAAAAATACAACAACCGAACAACGATATTTATAACATTTAGTTATGTTACTTATAATAAAAGTTAAAAAAAAAATATTTCTTCTTTGTATCAGAATGTAAAAATTTTATAAATAGTAAATCATTATATACAGAACAATAAATTAAAATTTTGTCCCGCGGTGTACCGCAGGCTAAATCCTAGTTGTTATTATACAATGTTTCAACTTCAGGTATAATCAAAAATATTTTTGGTAATGAATGTATTCGTTGAATAATATCACTATTCCTTTTTTTTATAACAAATTTTCGGAAAGTTTCATTAGTATTTCCAAACTTTCACAAACTTTTCAAAACTTTCATAAGTTCATTAAAATATTTATGGGTTCACCATGTAAGAACACTGTCAATCATCCTTATTTTAATTGTCGTTTTTAAGTTTAAATCTCTAACCACTAAAATATAATTCCAACATCCCAAACTTTAACCGTCGTCTTAATTATTTTTGAAACTCGATCATAAACGTCGACAAACCCTAATACTCATATGTGTCGATCGATTTTGTCGAAATCCACTCTTTGATCGATATATTACTATATTAGGAAGAATCGAGTAATCTTAAACCAAATAAGAAAGAAAGAAAAAGTGACAATAGATTGGGATTATACCATGGTGATAACTAATGACGATATGATCGATATGACTGTTTTGTCAGAACAATATGGAGTATTTCGATTATTAAAATATAATATATAAAAGAAAATATTATATTTTAATGTTTTGAATGTCTTTAAACTTAAAACATAGTGTCTTAAGTATTTTGGTAGAAACACTTTTAAAGAGAATGTCTCTAATTTAAAAACTTTCACATTTAATTATTAATATTTTATAATTTTAATTTTTTAATATTGTTAAAGACACTCTCACGTGTATAATGAAAGTGCTTTCACACTATCATTTTCTCGTTTCATCAGGGGTTTAATTGTCAAATTGACCCCAAAAAAGTGACATACTTAGAGCATGATCAATGGAGAATTTTGTTGGTTTTTAAATTAGTTTTTAGAATAAATATAATAAAAAAGATGTTAAAAATAGAAGAAACTTATCTTAAATAAGAATTGAAAGAACCGTTTCTTCTAGTACACGTGTCTAGTCCATATATTTTTGGGTGATAAAGATTAAAAAAAAAGAGACAAATTTTTGCTCTCGATCAATCTCGCTTCTTCTCTCTCGATCGAGCGGATCTGTCTCTTGATCTTCTCTCACGGATCTGTCTCTCGATCTTCTCTCTCGACTTCTCTCACGGATCTGTCTCTCGATCTTCTCTCTCGACTTCTCTCTCTCTCTTCTCTCGCGAACTCATCCGTTGACGACGAAGGTTTCTCCCAATTTCAGCCGGAGAAGAAGGGTTGGAGAAGTAGTTGTTGCCGGGAATAATATGCAGAGGTATGATACAACAGACGGCTCAAGGCAATCCTTATCACAGAAACCCATCAATCCTTATCACTGCTACAAATTTTTGTCCTCCAAACTTCGCTCAAGCTAGCGACAATGGTGGTTGGTGTAATTTTTTTTAAGAACTCCTAATGGAGTTCTCCTTTGGAGCACATAAATCTAAAGTTTCTTACGACAAGTTCTTAACTCTAAATCTATAATTAAAAAATAACTTTAAATTTTTAAGAACCTTTTATAAATTTCTCAATTGATCATGCTCTTAGAACACTTACACTTTAAGCAAACACACTTTATGTTAAAACAAAGATTTCATGTTACGGTCGAAGATTCCTTTGCCGTAAGTGGAGAAGATCAGCTCCTTAAGGAGAGGATACTGAATCAGAACAAACAACAGCGCCGGGAAACAAGCGAAGAATATCGTCGGAGCAACGATCCAAGGGCCGTTAAAGATCGTGAATAGGGCCGACGAGAATGCCACAAGCATCGCCGCTATCGAGACGAACAATGTCGAAAGTCCAGCGATCATTTTCGCTGGCAGCGAGAACAAGAAATCATCGAAGGCGTACCTCGCGGTGAGTATCCCGAGGAAGATGAGGACGGAGGTGCAGGCGGCGAAGCAGGAGATAAGATCGGAGACGATGAATATGACGAATTTTCGTTCATGTAGGTGAAAGGGTCTACCGCGTGAATTGTCGTCCGTGCCGCCGGGGACGGTGAAGATTGCCGCGAAGGTGACCGTGACGATGAGAGCCGCTACTAAGCTGCAAGACATCGCCGTATCTTTCATCCATTTCTCGGCTTCTAGTCGCATTGCTTCGTGCTCCTTTCTAAATATCTCGATCGGTGTTAGATCTTCTGTGTTTAGTCTCTCGTTTTCGATCGCCGGCACGATTCTCTCCATCTCCTACATTATCAAGACTATATTTTTTTATACATCTGTTTTGGTTATGCATTTAAGGTGCGTGCTCCATAAAATTTATAGCCGAGAGAAACAACGCGAACCTTAAACCATTGTAACTCGCGTTGCATCTGCAACGTTGCGCTAACGACCGTAGCAAGCTTGTAATTAGGAGGAGGATAGCCAGCGAGATGAAGCACACTATTGCCGTCACTGTCCTTGTCGGCGAGAAACAAGTACTTCCTGTCGCCCAGACCGTAGAGGAGACTAAACACCTTCTCTTGTCTGACCTCGACGGCAGTGTTAAACAGAGTACTAGTTCCCATGGACCATAGAAGCTCGGAATTGTTCTTGATCATCTCCACCAAGAAATCAACATTCCCATATCTTACTGCAAAGAGTAAAGCCTCATCCACTGACGCAGAACGTTCCTTCAAGCCCAAGGCCAATGTTTCTTCTGATATTCCCCGTAGAAGTTTCTTGGCTTGTAGATGCATGACCTTAAGTCGGTACACTTCATCTATCCCTGAAACATCACTCAATTCAGTTTTAGATGTCATGTGACGCCTATCCAATAACCCTATTTGCAGACGAAAACCTAATACTTACCGGTCCATTTGGAGAGACATTTGAGCAGTTTCCCCATCAGGGTATCTGGAAAAAAAAAACCCATAAAAAATTGAAACTTTTCTCACGTTCTTCAGAATAATATATTATAGAGACTTTAGATGTTATGAATACGGAAGATGTTGTGAATTCGGGTAAATAACGAGATCTTTAAGGAAACGAAAACGAGAAGAAATGAGTGTTTTTAAGGCAAAGACCTATTGTCTAAGATTTTTTTAATTAATCTGATAATTAACTTTACAAAACTTTAGCCTCCTTATATAAGGCTTAAAAAACCCGACACAACCAGGGAAAGAAAAATTTGAGAATCTTCTAAACCTTATCGTGACAGGTCGTGCTCATTTGATTAGGGCCCCTTAAACTTACATAGATTTCAAGTTACTTTAGATTAACAAAAGAACTTACGACCTTTGTTTGAACGAGAAAGCTTTGGAAAAGTTGGCTGCTTTATTTGTATACCTAGCAATTGAGAGAACAACAGATTGGATCAAAAGAGAATAACAATATGATTGATCGTTGCAAAGAAGAGGTCTTAGATTAGTACGGACAAGAGTAGATGAAGCGTTTCAATGGTCCGAGATAGCAGCCACTGGGGAAAAGATCTGGCTTTGAAGCCAAGACAATGATGGGAACCGACTCGATTTGCAAGTGTTTTGTGACGGCTAAGCGTCTGCTTTTGTTGAACAGATCCAAGGCCATGTCTAATTGTATGATGAAAAACAAATCAAGAAATGATCATCAAAACACCCTAAAACATGGTTTGCTTGAAGATCAAGAAACCGCTTACCGAGCTTTTTATAATAGATGGCATTGAGAAAAAGCAAGATACCGTGAAACCCATCTTCGTCAAGTAGCACCTCAACCGGAGTTCTGTTGTAAAGATAGCAAGCCATCTCCATCTGCGTGTTCTCAACCGCAACCACAACTGGAATCTCTCCATTGTTTCCAGGAATCTCTAGCAGTTTAGGGTTCTTGGCGACTAAGGCTTCAGCAATCTCCATGTTTCCACTAACAGCAACGACAGTAAGAGGTGTGTTGTAAAATGCGCTTTGGCTCATCTTGGGAAGCATCTGTTCAGGTGTCATACGACGCAGAAGCAATTTAACAATCTCGGGGTTTCCATATGCGCAAGCCTTTAACAATGGCGTCTCGTAAGGGTTTATAAATTTATCCACTGCGTCCGGCCGACGGTTCAAGAAGTCGTTCACGGCTTCTACACGACCTTGGCTTATTCCTTGATTTAATTGTATATACTCATAGTATTCGTTCGTAACCCTCTCTACATCAACAACAAGGAATACACATAATAAATCTATCTGCATCTACAGATTATTATGCTATGCGAATAGCTAGGTATCCCGCACTATATTCACATAAAAAATCATCTAAAGATACAATGTGAATAACCTAGTACCCCTAAGTTTGAAACTGAGACCTTGATCTGCCTTCTTGTAAATTGCTTATAGGCGATTGATTTGCCAACAATAAAATGAGAACTCTTAATTACCGTGAAGCTGAGATGCGGCCGGAATCTGGAGATTGAATTGATCACTTGGAACTTCTTCTTCTGGAACTTCTTTTATAGGTGAGAAACTGTCTTCTGTGTTAGCGAATTCGAAAGGACTCCTCCCAAATGTTTCCTCCAAAGCTTCGCCTAATTGATTAGAACTCATTGCTGTAATAAAGTTTCTTGGACCAACCCTAACAGAATATTAATAAACAAGAAAACTAAAGGTATTGTAGGATATATATAGGCATAACGGTATCATACAATCTTTGGTGTTTTCTATCTTATTCTTTGATTGATCTTACATGAGAATATATCCTTTGCTTGGTTACTAATTAATTTATTTGGAAAGATTTTCTGTTAGACAGAAATAAAGGTTCTTTTATATGAAAATATATATAAATTCGACAAATTAAAAAGAAGCTCATACAGTATTTTACTGTCAAGGTTTCAAGACATGTCTTTTGGCTGCTTTAAGTGGTCAGTTTTTTGAACAGTTTATAGGGTGATAGTTTGTCCAACGCTAACAATTATTTATATATAAACGCGCGTTAACACAAAAGGCACATCTATAAAAATATAAAAGCATTAGTACCAATAGTAGAGTATAACACTTGAAACACTAAACAGAGAGTACAACCCTAGAAACACAAACAATAGAAAAAGATCTAGAAGAAATCTTCTTATTGCGTTACATTAAAAAGGGATCCATCTTCTCTCATCATAGAGGGCCAGAACGACGATGAGTGTGCCTAGCGGTGCGGCTATCTTGAAAATGGTGCGGTAAAAGTATTTATCACCCATATCAACTTCCGAGTTGTACTTTATGTATGTTTTATGATCCATGTGTTCCTAAAAAAACTCATTGCCGTGTTAATATTTCTTGGACCAACCACAACATGTTGGATATATATGCATAAGTATATGTCGTGTTCTTGTACGTATATGCAGGGCATAACGGTAACGTACAATCTTTGGTGATTTTTATCCTATTCGTTGATTAATCTCAGCACAAGAATATATCCTTTGCTTAGGTACTCTTTATTTTATTTGGAAACGTAATTTTCTGTTAGAAAGAAATATAAAGTTTCTACATGAATTTATAAATTGGAAATTTTTTAAAAGAAGCTTATTTGTGAAGGTTACAAAAGCATTTCTTTTGGTTGTTTTGAGTGGTCAGCTTCTTCCACAGTTACTAGGGTTTCCCTTGCTTGAGTCCCTAGTAAAAGCGAGTTAGCCCAGAGCGACGTCGATTTGTCGCTAACAAACACTGTACCGAACCTTTTTTTTTTCACTGTACTGAACCATTAAATGACAATAAAATATCCAATTTAGCTGTGAATTTCATGAAATAAGTACGTACGGATTGCCTGTCAATATTCATTTTCCTTGACTGTTAAACCAGAACCTTAACCCTAAAAATTTATTTTCCATTTTGGTTCCTATATTTCCTAAAGTCTGAAACAAGAAAATCAACAATCCGAACAAAATATTAGACAAAACTGCCGAAAACAACGTTAACTCCTGCAGTTCTGCGGAAGTGTTGGAAACGTGAATGAAATATTTGCGGTTCACGTACGTATTTGTAAGAGTTCCGTATCTTAAATTCTGTAGAGTATCTATAACTTATTAACGAAACAAATCAACAGGTAAAAAATTTCTGGGACACGTTTCTCTCCCTTCTCAATTCATATTTTCCAATTCAGGTTCTGTTCTAGGTGTGAGACTGACCGACTGAGGACAAGCTGCAAACAGAAGCAACTAGCTAAACAATCTCACCATGTCTTAAGATCTTTGAGCATATACGAAGCGCCATATAGCACTGGATTTTTTTGCCTAGAGATTAAATTCCGGGGAGCTAATCATCCACCACGAGTTTCCTGTCTACGCTTGAGAAAGATCCATAAAACGCCTTGAAATGTCTGTACGCGATGTCTATATCGTCTGTTCTACAAATCTCTCTCACACTGTCTCACATGTAACAAGTTCCAAAAGCCAGAAGCTGAGTCTAAGGTGGTCTGGTTTGGAATCATGAGAAAGAATTGTTAGAATGTGAGCCATTACTATACCTATGCATAGAAAGGTTGAGCTATGCCACAATCAAAATAGGTCATATTGTTGAGCCACATCCCATATCGTTTCTCACCACAAACTCCTGCATGAATAGCGAAAATCTATTTGTGAGTATACCATTCTTAAATATGGGTGGATAAGTGCAGAGCATCTAGAATATCTATGATGTGTAGATTCCAAAATCTTAACATTAAGAAGAATACCTAACCTGAATTGGAAGATCGTGGAGCTTTGCTACTTCTTTGAAAAGAAAAGAAGTGATTCCACTGGTTTCATAGCGTTTGTTTGCGTTATGTTTGATAACCAGACCCTTGTGTAGTTGAGGACGGTAGTTCTCTTCATGCTTTTCTGCAAAGTTTGGGTGCAACCACAAGAATCCATACACAAGTTTCAGTAGAAAGATAGAAAAAAACGTCCCAATATCTTAAAGAAGTAACGGCCACCAGGTTTCATCTTCCAGTTCTCGTTTTCACTGAGGCGATCAAACCCAGCAGCCAAAAGCTGTCTCTTTGCCTCAGCTGCAAGCCAAAAAAAATATCAATTCAATCAGAGTCGTCACTTCACTTGAATACCGAAGGAAACCAACTTTAAAGATGGGTTACAATTTACCAGTGGCGTGAAACTGTGTCCAGGATTCACTAAGATAATCCACAAGATCCCCGACAATCGACGCATTAGAATCACTCCCAAGCGATCTCGAATCACCCTGAGAGGAGCAGAGGATTGGAAAGACGGAGGAGAAGGAGCGATAGGGAGAGCGAAGGAGGTAAGTAGGAAAGGTGAGAGATTGAGGGAGGAAGAGGGAAGAATTGAATTTGGAGGGAAGAGAATGGGTTAGTGGAGACGAGCTATGGCCGCCAATAAACTCCCCTATTAGTACGATATTGTCTGCTTTAGACCAAGTGGCCAAACTCGCACGAATTTGTTTTTGGACTCATTTCTAAAAGACCTCATATTAATTGGAATTGGATTTGACTCATATATCAGACTATTATTTTCTAACCTTCCGATGTGGGACGTTGGTTTGTATTCCAACAATCCTCCCCTAAAACCAATGACCACGAACTTTTGGCCTTTCCTCCAGCGAAACTCTGGCACCCAAGCACCGGCACCTCTTATTCACGAAGTCTTTTTGAGGCATCTTTATAATTGTGTTACATTGAGGGTTCCTCCCACACCGAGCATAGAGCCCACACCCACTTTCCTAGGTCCAAATTTTTTAACCTAGGCTTTAATACCAATTGTTGGGCTCTCCAAACCTAAGTCCAACTCTCCTATTAGTATGATATTGTCCGCTTTTAGCCAAGTGGCCAAACCCGCACGGATTTGTTTTTGGCTTCTTTTCCAAAAGGCCTCCTACTAATTGGAGTTGGACTTGACTTATATATTATATTGTTATTTTCTAATCTTCCGATATGGGATGTTGGTTTTGTATCACAACAATCCTTTCCTCAAACCAACGATCACGAACCTTTGGCCTCCCCTCCAGCGAAACCATGGCACCCAAGCACCGACACCCCTTATTCACGAAGTCTTCTTGAAGCACCCTTCTAATCATGTCACATTGAGGGTTCCTCCCACCGATCATAGAGTCTACACCCACTTCCCTAGGTCTACTTTTTTTTTACCTAGATTATGATACCAATTGTTGGAGTCTCCAAACCCAAACCAATTCTCCTTATTAGTATGATATTGTCCGCTTTGGGCCGAAGGACAAAGCCCACACGGATTTGTTTTTGGCTTCTTTCCCAAAAAAGTTTCATACTAATTGGAATTTGATTTGACTTATATATGAGATTGTTATTTTCTAATTTTCTGATGTGAGACGTTGGTTTGTATCCCAACAAGGTCCTAGGGGAAGCTTCCTGCTATGAGATCTGTTTGAGATAATAAAGTTTTGAAGAATTCTTCTTGAAGATATTCAAGACGGAATCATTGATTTTCTCTCGGATTAACAACAGACGAGGCTGTAGAAGGAGTAAGTCCGGCAGCGGAGCTGCGCCTGATCGTAGTGCCGATTGTGTCATCTCTCCTCCTTCTCACGTGTGCACACGTGACACTTTAATCTCTTATCCTTATCTTCTGGGTAGGATAAGTGAGCTTAATTTTACTAGAAGTTGTAAATATTGGGGGAATTGGACTTCTACTTCATCATCTGTAATGTCCACTGGGCTTTCATTTCAATGAAAATGAAAATGGTCGGAAAAAAAGAAGGAGAAGGTGTGTAACAGTCAAAAGCGAATGTAATTAAAGCCGTGAATGGGACTAGGGTATAAATGTGGTTTATGTGCGTTGTAATTAAGGCTGTGAATGAGACTACGGTATAAGTGTGGTTTATGTGCGTTCTAAAATGAACCATTTATCATTATTCCCATTCAACAAAAACTTCAATTAAAGATGGATGAAGATTAAAATATTTGCATCTTTTCGGTTCAACCCGCGGTACCTCTCTTATATTCCGGTGGCAAAGCTAGCTCTCAACTTGCATCATAATTCTTTATCAAAAAAAAAAAAAAACTTAAATTTATGCAGCATCCTGGATAACAATTATCCTTTATAATCTTTTTTTTTTTTTTTTTTTTGTCAAAACCTTTTTCAATCTTCTTGCAATTTTATCCTCTTCAGAAAAATCATTTATGCAGCATCCTCAACTCAATAACAGTTGGTATGCATGTAACATAGAAAATATCATCATAAACAGGACCATTCCTAAATATCTACAGGCCTAAATCAATTTGATAAAATGTTGCTTTTTTTAATATTTCTTAAAATATTTTTATCGAAACAATACATTTATTTTACATAAATTTATTACTTAATTTAAATGAACATATTTTAAACAATCATTCGCTACATTATGAAAAGAAAATTTCTAAATGATCTGATTTTCGATTTGTTCGTATAAATTTGTTTTTTGTAGTTCGAAATCAGTTTTCCAACAATGTTCATCTCACCTTGTTTTTGTTACGGTGCTCACAAACTGGTTCATAAGTTTCTTAGTTGCTCCATCAATGACGATATCATCTACACATATCAAATCATCATCAGAAGAAGAAACGGACTCATAATGTTGGACCGGTCCAAGAGTTTTTAATTTTCAGGAAAAGCATTATTCTCAGGACTCATAAGAAAGGAATTATTATTATTGTACTAAAGAATTTTCGAGGTTTTTTTGTACTTCACTAACATTTTTTAATCAGATTTTTTTTCTTTGCCGTCTTAAGTTAGGCCCAACATTTCATGTTTCTGTCAAAGATTCCTTTGCCGTAAGTTGAGAAGATCATTTCCTTGAGGAGAGGATACTGAAGCAGAACAAACAGCAGTGCCGGTAAACAAGCGAAAAGGATCGTCGGAGCAACGATCCATTTCTCTTTATCCATCATCGTGAATAGCGCCGAAGAGAATGCAATAAGCATCGCCGCGATCGAAACGAACAGTATCGAAAGTCCGGCAATCATCTTCGTCGGCAGCGAGACCAAGAAATCGTCGAAGGAGTATCTTGCGGTGAGTATCCCGAGGAAGATGAGGACGGAGGTGCAAGCGGCGAAGCAAGAGATCAAATCGGAGACGATGAATATGATGAAATGCCGATCATGTAGGTGAAAGGGTTTACCTTTTGAATTGTCGTCGGTGCCACCAGGGACGGTAAAGACCGCCGCGAAGGTGACCGTGACGATGAGAGCCGCAACTAAGCTGCAAGACATCGCCGTATCTTTCATCCATTTCTCGGCTTCTTGTCGCAATGCTTGGTGCTCCTTTGTGAATATCTCGATCGGTGTTTGCTCTTCTGTGTTTACTCTCTCCTTCTCGATCTCCGGTGCGATTCTCTCCACTTCCTGCATTATAAAGGCAAGATTTTTAATCCTCTGTTTCCTCTGTTTTGGCTATGCATCTAACTGAGAGAAACAGAGCAAACCTTGTACCACTGTAACTCGCGTTGCAGCTGCAAAGGTGCGCCAACGACACTAGAGAGCTTGGAAGGAGGAGAAGGAAAGCCGGCGAGATGAAGCACACCATTGCCGTCACAGTCCTTGTCGGCGAGCAACAAGTACTTCCTGTCGTCCAGACCGTACAGGAGACTAAACACCTTCTCTTGTCTAAACTCGACGGCCAATAGAAACAGAGTACTGCTCGAGCTTGTTCTCGTGGACCATAGAAGCTCGGAGTTGTTCCTGATCATCTCCACCAAGAAATCCACATTCCCATACCTTACTGCAAAGAGTAAAGCCTCATCCACTGTCTCGGAACGTTCCTTCAAGCCCAAGGCCAATGTTTCTTCTGATATTCCCCGTAGAAGCTTATTGGCTTGTAGATGCATGACCTTAAGTCGGTACACTTCATCTATTCCTGAAAACATCACTCGATTCAGATTTAAATTTCATGTGAATCCTATCGAATAACCGGTCCATTTGCTGACGAAAACCTAATACTTACCGGTCCATTTGGAGAGGCATTTGAGCAGCTTCCCCATCAGAGTATCTGGGAAAAAAATCGTAAATTTTCTCACTTACTTCAGAGGAATATAGAGACTTTTGATGAAGTTGATGTTTACGGAAGAACTTACTCTGAGGATCTCTGTTTGAATGAGAAGGCTCTGGAAGAGTTGGCAGCTTTACTTGTATCCCTACAAGTGAGAGAAGGACAAATTATTTGATTCAAAAGGAAATGACAAAATGACTGATCTTTGTAACAAAGAGGTCTTCGATTAGTACGGACAAGAGTAGATAAAACGTGTCAATGGTCCGAGATAGCAGCCACCAGGAAAAAGATCTGGCTTTGAAGCCAAGACAATGATGGGAATCGACTCGATTTGCAAGTGTTTTGTGACGGCTAAGCGTCTGCTAATGTTGAACAGGTCCAACGCAATGTCTAATTGTATGAAGAAAAACAAAAAAAAAATCACTATTAAAACCGCCTAAAACATGGGTTGCTTGAAGTCCAAGAAACTGCTTACCGAGCATTTTATAGAAGATGGCATTGAGAAAGAGCAAGGAGCCGTGATACCCATCTTCGTCAAGTAATACCTGAACCGGAGTTCTGGTGTAAAGATAGCGAGCCATTTCCATCTGCGTGTTCTCAACCGCAACCACAACCGGAATCTGTCCATTGATTCCAGGAATCTCTAGAAGCTTAGGGTTCTTGGCGACTAAGGCTTCAGCAATCTCCATGTTTCCACTAACCGCAACGACAGTGAGAGGCGTGTGGTACGAAGCGTTTTGGCTCATCTTGGGGAGCATTTGTTCAGGTGTCATACGACGCAAAAGCTCTTTAACAATCTCGGATTTCCCACACGCGCAAGCCTTTAACAATGGCGTCTCGTAAAGGTTTATCCATTCGTCCACTGCCTCCGAATGACCGTTCAAGAAGTCCTTCACGACTTCTACACGACCTTGGCTTATTCCTTGACTTAATTGTATATACTTATAATATACGTTCGTATTCCTTCCTACATGAACAACAAAATATATACACACAATAAATTTATCTACATCTAGAGATCACGCTATGAGAATAATTCAGTATCCCGTGCTATATTCACCTAAAGATTATCTAAATATACAATGTAAATACCCTAGTACCCTGAGGTTCGAAATCGAGACTTTGATCTATCCTTTGTAACTTGCTTATAGGCGATTGATTAGTTGAAAATGGTATGAGAACTCTTACCGCGAAGCCGAGATGCGGAAAGAGCTGATTCGATGAACGGAATCTGGATATTGACGGGATCACTTGGAACTTCTTCTTCAGGAACTTCTTTTCTAGGAGAGATACTGTCGCCTAGGCCAGCATGAGGAACCTTTATATTAGCGAATTTGAAAGGGCTCCTCCGAAATGTTTCCTTCAAAGTTGCGTCTAAGTAATTAGAACTCATTGCCATATTATATTTTTCTTAGACCAACCCGAACAAAATGTAGAAAATAAACAAGACAACTAGAGGTAATAGGATATATATATATATATATATATATATATACAAAAATGCAAAGTTTATGTCGTTGGCCGTACGTATATGCAAGGCATAACGGTAACATACAAGCTTTGGTGTTTTTCTATCCTATTCTTTGATTGGTCTTACATAAGAATATATCCTTTGCTTGGTTACTCTTTATTTTGTTTGGAAAGCTTTTCTGGTAGAAAGAAAATTAAAAGGTTCTCCTATATGAATAGGCGTGTTACAAACCGGAACCTTAACCTAGAAAGATTATATTCCAATTTGGTTTCTATATTTCCTTAAACAAGAAAATCAACAAACCGAAAAAATACAGACAAAGTTACCGAAAGTATCTTTAACTCGTGCAGTTTTGCTAAACTGTTGGAGACTTAATGAAACATCTGCGATCGACATACTACTTGTAAGGGTTCCGGATAGAACTTTTATAATTCTGTATGAGTGCATCTTATTAACGACAAAAATCAACCGGTAGATAAATCATGGAACACAGTTCTCTCCCTTCTCTAATCAAAATCAGGTTCTGTCTTGTTGTGAGACTGAGGACCAGCCACGACGAACAGAAGCAACTAGCTTAACATTCTTATCATGTCTAAAGATCTTTGTGCATGGACGAAGCTGCATATAGCACAGGATTTTGTTGCCTAGAGATTAAAATCCGTGGAGCTAATCATCCACCACGAGTTTCCTGTCTACGCTTGAGAAAGATTGATAAAACGCCTTGAAATGTCTGTACGCGATGTCTATATCGTCTGTTCCACAAATCTCTCTCACACTGTCTCACATGTAACAAGTTCCAAATACCAGAAGCTGAGTCTAACGTAGTTTGATTTGGAAACATGAAAAAGAGTTGTTAAAAATTAGCAGTAGTTAACATACCTATGCATAGAAAGTTGAGCTATGCCACAATCAACGGTTCGAATCCCCACTCCTGAAGCCAATATAGGCCCTATTGTTGAGCCACATCCCATATCATTTCTCACCACAAACTCCTGCACAAGTAGCAAAAATCTAATTGTCTGTATACCATTCTCAAATATGGGTTGCTTAGTGTAGAGCATCTAGAAGATCTATTATGTGTAAATCCTAAGAACCACAGACAAATCGGTTTCAGCATCTGAACAGAAGGCTGATGAAGACAGAGACGTAAACTTTTCCCTAAATGTTGTATACTATTGGGATTTAACATTAAGAAGAACACCCAACCTGAATTGGAAGATCATGGAGCTTTGCTACTTCTTTGAAAAGAAAAGAAGTGATTCCACTGGTTGCATAGCGTTGATTTGCGTTATGTTTGATAACTAGACCCTTGTGTAGTTGAGGACGGTGGTTCTCTTCATGCTTGTCTGCAAAGTTGGGGTGCACTCCATGAGCCATGTCTGCAGACACTGCAACCACAAGAACCCATACACAAGTTTCAGTAGAAACTAGAAACTACGAGATAGAAAAACATCCAAAACTTTTTACCACTGTCTTACAAAAATTTCAGAGACTACATACGCATAACTAACTGGAAAAGTAGAAAGTGTGTACCAAGAAAAGATTTCCGGATAGCACGGTCAAATGTACACTCAGTGACCTGCTTATTGCCTAGGGAACTCACAATCCGTCTCATTGCTTGAAACATAGTGGGCGCCCCTGCACCTTGACATGAATCTGAACCTACCTATTGAAACAAAACATTTTTGAGGAGATTTATACAAAAAGGCTGAGACGTTTCAAGCACATCATCAGCTTAAAGCAAAAAGGTTATGGAAGGTTAAATGCAAGTCCTCTTTTATTCAACAATTTTCAGGACAATAGTGCTGCTAATAAGTCCCTCGCTTTGAAGCAACCTAATAAATATCTTATAGGAAAAGGGTACCTCCTCGTTGTCAAATAAAGCTATCATCCGGATATCATGTTCAGTCGACAGGCTTTCAGATGATTCACATGAATCAATGAGAGCTCTCAAAGCACAGAAACTTGATGCAAGATTATCTAGTCTTCCAGAGAATATGAATTCATTGTTTGCTCCTCCAAGGCAGCTCGGTTGGGTGTCACAGATATTTAACTCAAGACTCACTATATCCTCAACCTTACAATCCAGGTCATCTGACAAAATCTGCAACACGATTAGGAAGCTTTGAGATATTTGCGGATTTAAAGTTACCACCGACATCAGAAATTCAGGGAAACTAAATGATGATGATGATGGTGATGATAATGATAGAAACTCAAAATGTTGGTAATGATATAAAAATTTAGCAACACTAACTCCAAATGTCTCATTTCTATTTTCATGATCTAATATCTTAGAAACTTGGTGCATGTTAAGAAACGATGCAGAGGAATGACTTTAGTGACTAAACTAATTATGTTATACCTGCATGAGTAATGGATGATGAGCATCTTTGGAGGATGAAGATACTTTTTTGTCCTTCGACTCTGCTGAGGATTCATCTGGTTTCGTTGCCAATAGGGGAACAAGTTGGGTCTCCAAATTCGGTTTAAATCCATCACTGTTCACTGTGCTAAACAATACAAGAGAAACAAAACAACACGAGTGAGCTTCAAAACTAGTATACTTCCATTTGATAGCAAATTCTTAAGTCTAAAACTCAACTAGAGAACCTCATAAAAGAAATTTACCGATCAAGATGAATGGCCAAAGTGGGCACTCTTAGTAATGGCCTTTTCACTTTGACAAGCCTGTGAACAAACGAGCCATCACTGGCTCTCACAATTGCTCTCCCCGCAACACTCAAATCTCGATCAAACCAGGTGTGCCACAAACCACCTCCATAAGTCTGAACATTCACCATCAGATAGCCAGACTTGGATGAAGCAGACTTCGGCTTAAGTTTAAGACACGGGCTATCGGTGTGAGCAGCTATGGCATGAAAACCATTACCAGGAACATACCTACAAAATGAGGAACAAATGTAGGTTTCCTGAACCCAACAAATAAGGAATCTAAAGAAAAAAAGGGATTTTGTGAAGAACCAGTCAACTATCCAAGCATGACCTAGTTCCAGGATTCACTACTCTACTAATGAAGATCATTGCGAAACAAATCATAACTGAATCGAAAAAACTCACTTTTCTCCAACAGCAAAAGCAACCAAACAGGACATGTTTCGTGTAAAGAAGTAACGGCCACCAGGTTTCAGCTTCCAATCCTCGTTTTCACTGAGGAGATCAAACCCAGCAGCCAAAAGCTGTCTCTTCGCCTCAGCTGCAAGCAAAAAAAAAAGACAAAAAGATCAATTCAATCAGAGTCGTCACTTCACTTGAATACCGAAAAGAAACAACTTTTCAATTAACCAGTGGCGTGAAACTGTGTCCAGGATTCATTAAGATAATCCAGAAGATCCCCGACAATCGACGCATTCGAATCACTCCCCAGCGATCTCGAATCACCTTGGGAGGAGCAGAGGATTGGAGAGACGGAGGAGAAGGAGCGAGAGGGAGAGCGATGGAGATAAGTAGTAAAGGAGAGAGATTGAGGGAGAAAGAGGGAAGGGTTGAATTTGGAGGGAAGAGAATGGGTTAGTGGAAGACGAGCTATGGCCGCCATTAAACTGCCTTCCGGATTCTGAAGATGATGAGCTCTGTCTGTAAACTCTGCTTTCTTCCCCCTTTATTACCATCCGGCGCAGTTATTTTTCTTTATTTCCTTTTCTTTACCTTTTCACCGTTTGACCATTAAAGGAAAAAGGAAATTTTTTGGTTTTTCGTTCAACTTGGGTTATACTGTATGTTTTTAGTTTTCTGTGATTACGAAGCATAACTTTATTCAGTATAAGCCCAATAGGCTACAGAGAAGCCTTTTTGTTTCCTTCAACCAACCAGATCCAATACTATAATATTTATTTATTTTTGGTCAAATATTTATCTATTTACCGGTCAAGACATATTACGCTGAAATTATAATAGTATAGACTTTAAATAGTTGTTATTTTGTTATTAATATCAATATATATAGTCTTAAAAAAAGTACAAAACAAAAAAAACATGTCATTCTCAGTGTTAATATATAGTATTATTTTTTTTCCATCGCTTACCGCCAATTTATGATTCTTCTCCGGCGTCTCAACATGACAACTTAAATGTTAAGTACATCATCAGTTTTACGCTTAAACTAAATTAGCGATCTACCCATTGATTATTCACAATAGTGATGACGTAATTTTGTTGATCTGCAAAATTCCTAGATACTAGTGTTTCGTTGATATTTAGGTTTAAATGGTAAAAACAAAACAAATGTACGTAGATCAAACGAATAACACCATTCTAAATACATATTTGAATGGTGAAAAGTTATAATAATTCCTAAATTGGGTGTGCTTCTTGTACGTCCTTTGTTTGATAGTTAATTTGTTTAATGAAACTGTGCAAAAAATTCCACAATGTATAGTACATAATACACGACAAATGTTTGGACCTGACGTGGCGATGATCACTCCATAGAAACGAAAAGGTAGTTGCTACGAAGCTTTCGTACGTGAGCCATGACCATTCATTTATACATATGTTCACGCCTCTCCTCTCGCTAACTATCGAAGTCTCATCGGCCTTCACATCCCATGGCAGAGGTTATCGGCGGCGAAGTTGTGACGGAGCTCGTGAAGAAGCTCTTTCTAATATCTAACAAAGCCTTCAGGTATAGAGGCATCGCCGGAAAGCTCGCAACCATGATCGAAAATGTTCAACCCACGATCAAGGAGATCCTGTGTAGCGGCGTGGAGCTGAGTCCCCATCGCCAACTTCAGTTGCGTATTTTCTTTGAGACCCTAGAGAAGGGTGTAAAGCTCACAGAAGAGGTTCTCAAGTGCCACCGTTGGAACATGGTTCGACGGTTATCCCACGTTAAGAAGATGGAGGATCTCGAGAAGAAAATCTTAAGTTTTCTTAGAGGACCACTGTTGACCAACGTTCTCGCTGACGTTCATCATTTCCAGGCCTTTTGTGAAGTGCGTTTTGATCGGATTGACATGAACTATGAGATGCTAAAGGAGCAGGTGGGTTCAATGAAAATTAGGGGGAGTGGGTTGTTTGGGGCCTAATGCTTGTCGAGTATGGGTGGATGTTGTGATTGTTAAAGATGCTGCAGTTTGGAGGCAATCTTCTGAAATCGAGTATAAGGAAGATGCACTTGGAAGTTCTATTGCATGGCCAGAAGAAAAAATTGTAATGGTTAGTATATACTTTAATTTTACATGTGTGCAAAATATGATGACAACAACTGATGGCTAACTTATTTTGTTTTCAAGAATGACGACAAGTGACAGACAAGTGATGTTTCAGATGGGGGAACGTGTTTTTTAGTTTAAATACTTGGATTAAGTTAAAGACATGTCCTTTTTTTTTTTTGTTCGTAGACTTGTTTTGTTTATTTTTTTTTGGATTATAAGGTTGAATCAGAATTTCTATGTTTCAGATATTAATTTAATGGAACAAGTTATTTAATTTTCGATTTTAAAATGTTTCAGATCTACTTAAAAAATATATAGAAAGATAATAAGCCAATTTTAAAAAAACTTTAGTTATATTATTAGTTATGGATAATAATTTGGATATATGGTTTGAGGACACAATATAAACTGCAATATATAAATAATCCACATAGTTTGGAGAAAATTAAGAAAATAAGATAACCAAATATTGATTGTGAAAATACATAAAATTTGATGACACAAGAAAATTGACTTATAGCAAAATTTAATGTATATTTGTATATAATTATGAATTATAAATATTAGTTAGTATAAAAAATAAAACTCTATATCTTATATTACTATTTACACTATTATAAACCCTAAACCCTAAACCCTATACTTATATCTCTTAGTTGAAAGCATTCTATACTAATATATGAAACATGAAATTGACAATGTAAAACTTATAACAAATTAAATTTTAAGTATAGTCATTTTATAAATATAAAGTATACATATAAAACTTTTGAAAAAAAACTTTAATGTTACATTTAGTCAATAATCTTACATTTACTCAATTTTTAATATATAACATTTTTATTAAAGATAATATAATTTTAAAATTTTCTAAACTCTAAAATATGAAACTTCAATTTTTATTTAATTTTTACACCATATTCCAAAATTAATACAAAGACAAATAACAAAATATTAGACTATTACCATATAAATCTGAAACAATTATTTCATTGGCTAATTCATTAACGTGTGGATCACCTAATTCTTCATATTTACCGTTGATTAGAATAAATCTAACGATCACTAATCAACTCTGTTTTAATTAAGTATTGACATCTCGAAATCTACTTTTTGTCTCCTTATTCGATAAACTCGATGCAAAACCAATATACTCGATCTCGAAACTTCTTTGACGCTTGAAGTAGATTTCTTCCTGTTTTCTTCCTGACGCTTCTTTGACGCTTCGAAGCTTCTTTGACGCTTCTTCGAAGCTTCTTTGAAGCTCGAAGCTTCTTTGACGCTTGAAGTAGATCTCAAAGCTTCTTTGACGCTCGAAACTTCAAACAAAAAACGCCGATTGAATCTACAGAGAATCTAAAGGTTTTCTTCCTGTTTTCCTCTTTCTGCTGAATCAGATATTTGTTTTGGAGTATGTGCTTTTGCTTGTTTTGGATCTCGAATCCCTGTTTCTGTTTTTGTTTTGGATTATGTGCTTGAAGCTTTGATATTTTGTCATTTAATTGTGTAATGATTTGGGTAATGTCATTATGCTTCTGTTAATCAAAGTCGATATTTTTTCGGTTTGTTGTTATTGTGTTGCTGTAAAACCATTCGACTCTACCATTCTTTAAGGCCTTGAGAATGATAAATCTGAAGGATATACATACATATAAGCATAGATTGAGAAAGGGACCCGATTGATAAATAACTTGTATAAATCTGAAAGGATAACTTGTATATTGACGATTTCATTTAACGTTTTTCAGTTTACTGAATAGTTTTTGTTTGACAATGAAATCTGTTGAGATCAATAGAGACTGTTAAAGATTTTAACCTTTAAACTCAAGTTTCATGGTCATGGTACATCGATTTTCTTGAATAAGCTGAGCTGCTTCATATGTATTAATATTGTCTAAATTAATTTTGATAGCTGAAATTTTCGTGGTTACAAATTTCGTCAGGCTTTCTGTCTAGTTAGTGCTAAGGGTCCAAACGGATTGTTTAACTTTGCAATTAATCTTAGGTCTACAGATAATATATGAATGGATATTCAGAAATCTCTTCTTCTGTATGGTAATAGATCTTTTCATTTTCAGGTTTCGGAGCTCGAAATCACAGGTTCTAACACTTTTCGTCATTCAAGCCAAAGTTAGAATTTTTTGCTTGAAATATATTGCTTTCTTTTGATTGTTATGGTTGTTGATAAAAAAAAAATTAACCTATCTAAACAATATCATATTTATTACTGCAGAAACTGTTATTTCAATGTAAGGTAAATGACTCATATGCGGCCTCCCCGCATTGAACGTTATACCGAAACTCAGACAACAGACACAACAACAAGCAGAGAACGATCAACAAAGTGATACGGATAGTGATGTGAAGGAGATAACAGAGCTAGAGTATAGACGGTCTCTTGCTCACCTAGGCTACTTAATACGCATCGAAGAAAAGGAAGAAGACATTGATCCACTGTTCAAGAGATGTTGGAGAAACCTCAAAAACAATGCACGCAACTCCAATCCTATGAAACGCCCAAAAGTAGAAAAAGGAGAGTCCTCAAGAGGCAAGGCTCATTGAAGAATAATGGCATGGTAGATACTTGTTCTTTTAACAACTCTTAGAGTTCATGTTTTTTTAGTTCATGTTATGTTTAGACTTTGTTAACTTTATAACTTTATGTAATATGATATTTTATGATTCATTGTCTCTCCTAAATTAAAACAAATTATATTTTGTGTAATTCAATGTTTCAAATAACAAATTATATTTGATGCAACTCAATATATATTAAATATAGATTCAATATAGGTTAAATATAGGTTAACCAGCATTTTCTCAGTTTCATGATAAATATTACATAGTACAAAATAAAAGCCAGGAAAACGTATATTATAGCACGAAAACAATAATCGAAAACAATTTTCAACGACAAATGATATATGCTATTGTAAACGATGGTATAGCAATGTATAATAGCCATTAAACGGTTAAAAATAGCAAGAAACAAGTGTTATATATTAATTTTCTATAGCAAACTTTTTATGCTACTATAGTGTTAAATTCGATAACCATAATGTCACGAAACAATATCAAACAGCACATATAATGTGTCAACATTATATATTAAACAGCTCAAAATATTTGCTATAACAACAAACATAATAGCATGGATAAGGCGCTACAAAAAAATATAAAATAGCGGGTCACTAGCGCTATAATAGGTAAACCTACCAAAGCGTGTAAAAACGCTATAATTGGGGGGGGGGGGGGGGGGGGGGGAGGGGGGCTATTATAGCTCCTCATGTTCTAGCGTTTATGAATACGCTACGTCGTTACGAAAGCCATATCGTAGTGTTTTCCGTGTGCTAGTAATGTCGTTATTTCTTGTAGTGTGATACTTCCTCTTTTTCCCTCGCGTGGTACATCTTCCTGATATATTGAAATAGGTTGTGGGGTTGCTAAGACTGTAGAGACGATTTCTATGGCATGTTCGGTTGATTTATTATATACAGATGTTCGTCTCAGGTTAACAATTGTTGGACTCTGGTTAAGAGTCAGAGAGACTTGTTTCTCTAATCCTAAAAAGTCTTAATTTGCTGCTTTTACAGACCACTTCGAGAACCGGATTTTGTTTCTTACTGTGTCCAAGTCTCCTAATCTTGAGGAGCTGAGGGCCATTATTTGGGGATTTCTTACTGGCCATGAGGATGCCTATGGTGCCACTCCACTGGAACCGAACGTTCAAACACGAAAACTAGTGATCCTTGATGATGTTTGGACAAGGGAATCCTTGGACCAACTAATGTTTAAAATGCCTGGAACCACAACTCTTGTTGTGTCTCGTTCTAAGTTCGCAGATCCTAAAGCCACGTACGAGGTGGAGTTATTGTATGAAGATGAAGCAACGTCTCTGTTCTGTCTCTCTGCTTTTGGCCAGAAATCAGTTCCTTCCGGATTCAACATAAGTTCGGCCAAGCAGGTAATGTTTCTTTTAAAACTGATACTCTTCGCTCCCAGTACTCAGATTTACTTTGTTTTGACAGGCTGTTGAGGAGTGTAAAGGTTTGCCTCTGGCTCTGAAAGTCATTGGTGCTTCACTAAAAGACAAACCTGAAAAATATTGGCAAGGTGCAGTGAAGAGGTTATCAAGAGGTGAACCTGCTGATGAAACTCATGAGAGTAGAGTGTTTTCTCCAATGGAAGCAACTCTAGAAACTCTCGACCTTAAAACCAGAGAGTGTTTCTTGGATCTAGGTGCTTTCCCTGAAGACAGTAAGATTCCTCTTGACCTTATCATCAACATGTGGGTCGAGATGCATGATCTCGACGAGGAAATTGCTTTTGCCGTTCTTGTTGATTTATCAGACAAAAATCTTCTTACTCTCGTGAAAGATCCAAGGTTATAAGATTTACGTATGATCTCAATCTCAAGTAGCCACTTTAACCTTAATTAAACCATGGATAATTCTTGCAGGCTTGGTGCTTTGTACACTGGCTACTATGATATATTTGTGACGCAAAACGATGTTCTTAGAGACCTAGCAATTCATCTTAGCAACCGCGGGAAAGTCAATAGAAGAGAGCAGTTATTGATGCCAAAAAGAGAGTCAGTGCTTCCTAGAGAATGGGAGAGGAACAATGATGAGCCCTACAATGCCCGAATAGTTTCATTTCACACAGCTCAGGATCTTTTAATAAATTGGTTTGGTTGGTCACTAGAATCATAAGGTTTGATATGGATTTCTATTTTTTTTTACAGGAGAAATGACTGAACTGGATTGGTTTGACATGGAACTTCCTAAGGCAGAGGTTTTGATATTAAACTTCTCTTCAGACAACTATGTATTGCCACCTTTTATTGCTAAGATGGGCAGGCTTAGGGCACTCGTGATTATCAACAATGGTATGTCTCCTGCGCATCTACAAGACTTCCCCAGTTTTACCAATTTGGCCAAACTGAGGAGTCTCTGGCTTGAGATGGCCCATGTCCCTGAACTCTCCAATACCGTCCCACCCTCCACAAGTTGTCTCTGATCCTCTGCAAGATGAACAATAGTTTTGATGAGTCAGCATTGGACATTGCCCAAATCTTCCCAAACTTGTCTGATCTCACAATAGATCATTGTGAAGATCTCGTGGAACTACCTTCGACCGTCTGTAGGATCACCTCTCTCAAGTCTATTAGCATAACAAATTGTCCCCGCATTGATGAATTGCCTAAGAATCTGAGTAAGCTATGAAAGCAAAAACAAAACTTAGGAAATGAAGACGATAAGCTTTCTGAATTTCATTGATATCGCTTAACTTTTACAAGTGGTGTATACACCTTATTTATACACATTCAAAAACAGAGACAAAACCCTAAGCTCTTTGTACAGGTGTAATCATCCGCTTATGCCATCATGATTAAGGGCTGAGAATCGGTTGGACAGCTTGATCTTCGTACAGTCTTCAACCGTCGTCGACAAGCTCGAATCGCCTCTGGTTTTGTCTTTTACTGAGGAAGCTTCGTGAGGGTCACCTTTTGAAGAGGATGACCGTTGTATGCAAACGGGCTTTGGGGCTCTGCTTCGGTAATCTCTTGACCCAACTTTTCTTTCTTTTTTGTGTCTCTTTCCAATGCGACATCGTTTGGTATGTTGACAGATGATGAAATCGAAGACTCTGTTTCGAGAGGAGTCTTTGCTTCTGTATTATTAACAGTCCCCCTCAAACTTGGTGTGGGAGGTTGGTCCACACCAAGTTTGTACTTGAGTCTTGTAAATGCCTCAAACGGAAGTGACTTCGTGAAGATGTCAGCTATTTGTTGATGACCAGGAATGTGTTTCACGACCAGCGCCTGTAAGGCCACTCGTTCCCTGACATAATGGTGGTCGAGATCGAAGTGCTTTGTTCTGGCATGGAAAGCTGGATTGGCGGTTAAGTAAACAGCAGATAGATTATCACAATACAACTCAGGGGTATCCGGTAATGGAATGATAAGTTCTCGTAGCACAGAACTCAGCCATGTGATTTCGGAGGCAGTGTCAGACATTGATAGATACTCTGCTTCGGTAGAGCTCTTAGACACTGTGGGCTGCTTCTTAGAGGACCATGAAATGAGGTTTTGGCCGAGAAAAGTACAGAAATCACCCACTGATCTGCGTGTTTCTTTGCAATTTGCCCAATCACTGTCGCTGTAAGCTCTTAAAACTGAATCAGTATTTCTGTTGAAAAAGACTCCCATTGTGATAGTGCCCTTGATGTACCTTAGAATTCGTTTAAGGAGACTGAAGTCTGACACTGAGGGCTTGTGCATCTTTTGACAGACAAAGTTCACTACAAACTAAATATCAGGTCTTGTCAGAGACAAAGTAGGTGGGTTTCGGAAATTCCTCTTGTTGATTTGGGACTCTATCCAGTTGTAATGGAAGAGGAGTTGACATTGGTGAGCAATTTTCCATAGATGCTGCTACCAACAGGTCCTCTGCATACTTTTGTTGAGACATAAACATATCATCTGTTGTAGTTTGTATTTGGATGCCAAGAAAGTAATGCACTTGCCCCATGTCTTTCATTCTGAATTCCTTGTTCAGCTTTCCCAGAAGATCTGTGAGAGTCGTTGAAGTGTTGCCAGTGATAATCATGTCATCTACATATAGAAGAAGAAGAATAATCTCTTGATTGTGAGTGTAGACAAACAAAGATGGATCAAGCCTACTACATATGAAACCAAATTCCAAGAGAAAGGTACTGAATTTGTCAAACCAAGCTCGTGGAGATTGTTTCAGGCCACACAAAGACTTGTGGAGATGGCATACATGATCAGGTCTCGCTTTGTCAATAAATCCAGCAGGTTGTTGCATAAACACAGTTTTTTTGAGATCCCCATGAAGGAAGGCGTTTTTAACATCCATTTGTTTCATTTCCCAATTCATGATGGTAGCTAAATGAAGAATCAATCTGACTGTAGGAGTTCTTACCACTGGACTGTAAGTCTCTAAGTAGTCGATTCCCTCTTCTTGGTCAAATCCCTTTGCCACTAGTCGCGCTTTAAGCTTATCTAGAGTGTCATCAGCATGTAGTTTGGTCCTAAAGACCCATTTACTTCCGAGAACATGCATCTCAGGCTCGTATGGGATGAGAGACCAGGTGTTTGTTTCCCTGCAATTTTTTATTTCTTCATTCATGGCACCATTCCACCCTGGATCTTGCAACGCTGTTGTGACTATTTTAGGTTCTGGATAGGAGATTTTATGAGAGAGCAAGGCATATCTTTGATTTGGTTTTGAGATTCCAGCCTTTGCGCGAGTGATCATGGGATGAGTGTTGGTATCATGAGACTGAGTTGATTCACTTTCTTGATTTGGTGTTGTTGTAGAAGCATTCGTACTATCTTGTGACTGAAGAGCGCTGTCGCCAATAGAAGCAGGGTCGGAGCCTGTCGTACGCTCAGAACACTCTTCATTCACAGTTGTAGGAGCTTCTATAGTGGTAGGAGAAGAGACTCTATCAAGAAAATGCGAGGATGGTTGAGACAGTGGTGGAAAATTAGTCTCATTGAGAATAAGAGCAGACTGATCTGTTTGTTGACTGTAAGAGGGAGTGGGGGTGGTGAAGGCGGGTTGAGGTGAACTTTGTGGAAACCCCTTGTACCATGCTGAGAGTAGCGGTGTTGATGGCTTTGGATGCAGATGTTTGTAAGCAATGGAGAAAAGATAGACTGTTTCATCAAAAATCACGTGTCTACTGATGTAAACCCTTCCTGTGGGAGGATACAGACACCGATAACCTTTATACTTCTCATTATATCCCAAGAAAACACAGCTTAGAGACTTTGGATCCATCTTCGTTGTAGTGTAGTCTCTCAGAACTGGAAAACAAGCACAACCAAACGACCACAATGCTGAATATTCAGGCTTTTTACCATGGAGTTTCTCAAATGGAGACACAGATCCATCAAGAGTTGAAGTAGGAAGTAGGTTGCTTAAGAAGTTTGCAGTGAAGAAGGATTCAACCCAGTATGTCTTTGGCAGCTTGCCTTGGAACAACATTGAGAGCCCCAGTTCAGTAACATGTCTATGTTTTCTTTCTGCCAATCCATTTTGCTGGGGTGTATGTGGACATGAGATGTATTGTTGGATCCCATATTCTTGTAGATGAGTGATAAACTGCTTACTGATGAATTCTCCTCCTCCATCACATTGAAAGACTTTTATTTTGCAACCAAATTGATTTTCAACCAATTTTTGGAATATAACAAAGATGGAAAAGAAATCGGATTTCATCCTTAATGGATATAACCAACTGAATCTTGAGTAGCTATCAACAAAAACTACATAGAATTTGAATCCTTATACAGAGGTTATTGGAGAGGGACCCCACAAATCACAGTGAACCCTCTCAAGAGGACAGGAAGCAGTAGAAGTAGAAGGAGAAAATGGAAGTCTTGTACTCTTCCCAAGTTGACAAGCTTCACAAACTGACTTAGTAGTCTTATTAATGGAGATAGACTGATCTTTAACTAGCTTTTGGAGGATTTGCAGATGAGGATGACCAAGTCTTCTGTGCCAAACTGCATCAATAGCTGAGCGTTGCCTTGAGGAATAGAACACTTGTAGTTTTGGTTCCTCCAAGCAGTAAAGATCATCATGCATGCTTCCCATTACCAGTAGCTTCTTTGTTGCCTTATCATTTATTCGAACACCATCACAGTCAAATTCAAACGAGCAAGGATAGTCTTTTGTAAGCTTTAACACAGACAACAAAGATTTAGCAATATTAGGACAGACAAGAACATCCTTCAATGGTAAATTACTTGATGTTGAAGTTAATTGGTTGATCCGGTGTGGGTGATAGGTAGGAAGTTGCCATCAGCAATCATAACAGACTCGGAGCCGTAGCATGGATGTGATTCTTTAAGACTCTGTCGACTATTGGTGATGTGGAGAGTGGCACCAGAATCTGGGAGCCACTCATGACTATGTTGATCACTCACATAAGTGATGCGCATTACAGCTAGAGCAACCGGTAGTTCTTCATGTTGATAAGAGTTGTTGAATCTATGCCAACATTTCAAAGCCAAATGTCCTATCTTCCCACAGATCTGGCATATCACACTGTTCCCACCGTTTTGAGAGCCAGAATAACTAGAAGATGTGGAGATTTGCTGGTGAAAACCTCTTCCTTTTGTAGAGAATGAGCCTCTACGACCATAACCAAACCTGCTGTTACCTCTTCCTCTATTGTTGTTGTTCTGGAAATAACCCAAGGATGGAGTTGGCTGAGACACATTGAAGGCTAGGTGTGGAGAAACTGATGGCTCAGCTAGATAGCCTTGTAGCCTATCATTATAACCAGTAAGCTTGGAAATGACATCATCAAGCGATAGACTCGGAACAGAATCCACAGAGTTCTCAATAGTCGTTTTAATCGGCTCATATTCTCTTCCAAGTCCGTTTAAAGCAACAAAAATTTTCATCTTTTCGGGTACAGGACTTCCTACTGCAGCTAATTGATCACATACACCTCTAAGCTCTTTAAGATACAAATGCATAACCATATCTTTTTTCTCCAAAGTTTGCAATTTTCTCTGAAGTTCAAAGAGCCTAGACGACGACGCTCTATTAAAGTGATTAGCTAGAGTCATTCATACCTCATGTGAAGTGGAGCAGTGAACCACCACACTCAGTATATCTTCCGCAAACAAACCCAGAAGCCATGATTTGACCACACGATATGTCTTGAACCAAGTTTGAAAATCTGGATTTGGCCTCTCTGTAGTGGAGCTGTTGATACCTGGAACAACAATGGTGATACCAGGGGTAGAGATGGACCCAGTGACGAATCATAATAGACCTTGACCAGCTAAAAAAGATTCAAACTGGTTCTTCCATAGGAGATAATTTTTCTGGGTGAGGGTTATGGTAACACAGTTAGATATGTTTAAAGATGGGACTGTATAAGGCTCCATGGATCTCGTTTCCATGAGCTCTAATACCATGAAAGCAAAAACAAAACTTAGGAAATGAAGACGATAAGCTTTCTGAATTTCATTGATATCGCTTAACTTTTACAAGTGGTGTATACACCTTATTTATACACATTCAAAAACAGAGACAAAACCCTAAACTCCTTGTACAGGTGTAATCATCCGCTTATGCCATCATGATCAAGGGCTGAGAATCGGTTGGACAGCTTGATCTTCGTACAGTCTTCAACCGTCGTCGACAAGCTCGAATCGCCTCTGGTTTTGTCTTTACTGAGGAAGCTTCGTGAGGGTCACCTTTTGAAGAGGATGACCGTTGTATGCAAACGGGTTTTGTGGGCTCTGCTTCGGTAATCTCTTGACCCAACTTTCCTTTCTTCTTTATGTCTCTTTCCAATGCGACATCGTTTGGTATGTTGACAGATGATGAAATCGAAGACTCTGTTTCGAGAGGAGTCTTCGCTTGTGTATTATTAACAAGCTAATGAATCTTGAACTTCTAAGGCTATACGCTTGCCCGGAGCTAAAATCTCTGCCTGAGGAAATTTGTGAGCTTTCGAGTCTAAAGTATCTTGACATCTCTCAGTGTTTAAGCCTGAGTTCTCTTCCGGAAGTGACATGAGAGAATGTCTCTTACCGAGCATACCGAGCTCTGCAATTTCATTGACTTCTCTACGACATGTAATTTGCGACAAGATGACCTTCTGTATGTGGGAAGAGGTCCGAAAGGCAGTTCCAGGACTTCTCGTTGAGGCTGCTGAAAAATGCTTCAGCCTGGATTGACTCAACGGGGTGGTGGTTGATCTCTATAATAACATGTTGGATAAATAACTCATCGCTAATATGTAGCAAGTTTTGTATTGTCTTATATACCATCAACGCATTCGCTAGTCAGGGCAATCTTATTGCTCATCTTCGTCTTAGAAAATGATTAACTATATAATTTTCATTAAAGAATCAGATTTATGTTAGCATCATTCCAGATTTTTTCCCTATTTTGAACTAAGGCTTTGGGCCCATGTACTCTTTGCATGATTTTAATAGAAGAAAGTAAACGTGGGTGCCAAGAGGAGCCTTTGGCTTTTATGGTCCACACACATTTGGGGATAAGTCATCAATCTTGATGAACCACAGCATATCGCTCTGATATCACACACCCAGGAAAATGAGTAAATTTGCAAAATAGCAATAACTTTTTAAAAATAAAAGAAAAATAAAAAGGTAGATGACATATTGTTGTCAATAATAAATTTTAATTCTAATTTGGTCTTCATATTTTTTTTTTTTGTCTTTTACACTCTAAACTCAAAATCTTTTTTTAAAAATCATTTAATAAATTAGACGCTAATATAAAACAATAACATGTGATACAAAGAATAACATATTACGGAAAATAAATCATCCTTCATATAACAGTTATTTAAATCACATCATTACCTTTTATTTAATATTTTTCCAATATTTTGCTACCCATTTAATAAAACTCAAAAAGAAAAAAATCAGTTATCCATTTAATAGAACTTGTCGGCCTCAATTTGCAAAAAAAACAAACCAAAAGTCTTTCTTTATTAAGTCTCCGTAGACTTAAAGAACAAAAAGTAAACTGCAACGAAGCTTCGTTAGTAGTTCCCACTTGTTACTTCTTTTGTCCTCTTTTTGTCATTGGGGTTACTTGTTTGTTACTTCACTCCTCGCCTTTTCTTCTCCACTTCTCTCTCTCTCTCTCTCTCTCTCTCTCTCTCTCATCGGCCTTCTTCCTATGGCAGATATCATCGGCGGCGAAGTTGTGACGGAGCTCGTGAGGCAGCTCTATGCGGTATCTCAAAAAACCCTCAGGTGCCGAGGCATCGCCCAGAAGCTCGCCACCATGATCGAGGGTCTTCAACCAAACATCAAGGAGATCCAATACAGCGGCGTCGAGCTCAGCCCCCATCGTCAGGCTCAACTTCGTATGTTCTCAGAAACCTTAGACAAGTGCAGGAAGCTCACCGATAAAGTTCTCAAATCCAGCCGTTGGAACATGGTTCGACAGCTACTCCATGTTAGGAAAATGGAGAGTCTCGAGAGTAAAGTCTCTAGTTTTCTTAACGGCCAACTTCTAGTCCATATTCTCGCTGATATTCATCATGTTCGGGCCGATTCTGAAGTCCGGTTCGATCGGATTGATAGGAAATTTGATATCTTGAATGAGAAGATGGGGTCTATGAAAATCAGGGGAAGTGAATCCATGCGGGATGTGATGAAGATGGAGGAGGCTACTACTATGGAGATGGCCACAGACGGTGATTTGGGAAATTTGGGGGTTGGATTGGAATTGGGCAAGAGTAAGGTCAAGGAGATGCTTTTTAAATCCAATGATGAGGAAACACTTATCGGGATCTCAGGGATGAGTGGTTCCGGGAAAACCACTCTTGCGAAAGAGCTTGCGCGGGACGAGGAGGTTCGAGGTAATGAGTTTTGATTAGCCTTATGTGCTGGCCCTTATTTCAATATCGTTGGTACATCTTTCTGGATATATTGCAGTAGGTTGTAGTGTTTCTCAATGGCATGTCTAGATGATTTATTTTGATGATCATGCTTTTATGTATGTATGTATGTATTCCTCCTATGAAGTGAACAACTAACCAAACCTTTCTTCCTTGGCTTACTTGGCGTATGTTCTATTATGTCATATTCATCTAAAGGTGAACTATCGTTGTGTTGTATCGTTGAGTTCTTGGTACTAAAATTGCTTTCATTTGCTGCTTTTATAGGCCACTTTGGGAACAAGGTTTTGTTTCTGACTGTGTCACAATCTCCCAAGTTTGAGGAGCTGAGAGCCCTTATATGGGGATTTCTTACTGGTTATGAGGCTGGCTCTGGTGCCATTCTTCCGGTATCGATTGGTCAAACACGGAAGCTAGTGATCCTTGATGATGTTTGGACAAGGGAATCTTTGGACCAGCTGATGTTCGAAAATATTCCTGGAACCACAACTCTTGTGGTCTCACGGTCTAGACTAGCAGATTATAGAGCCACCTATGATGTAGAGTTACTAAATGAACATGAAGCAACGTCTCTGTTCTGTCTCTCTGCTTTCAACCAGAAATCAGTCCCTTCTGGGTTCAGCAAAATTTTGGTCAAGCAGGTAATGGGTCTGCTACAAGTGATACATGCATAGCAGTAATATTCTTTGTACTTTCAATAATCATATTGACTCTATTTGGTAGGTTGTTGGGGAGTGTAAAGGTCTACCCTTGTCTCTGAAAGTTGTTGGTGCTTCATTGAAAAACCAACCTGAAAAATATTGGGAAGGTGCAGTGACGAGGTTATCAAGAGGTGAACCTGCTGATGAAACTCATGAGAGTAGAGTGTTTGCTCAAATCGAAGCAACTCTAGAAAATCTCGACCCTAAAACCAGAGAGTGTTTCTTGGATCTCGGTGCTTTCCCTGAAGACAAGAAGATCCCTCTTGATGTTCTCATCAACGTGTTGGTCGAGTTGCATGATCTCGAGGACGCAACTGCTTTTGCTGCTGTTGTTGATTTAGCAAACAGGAATCTCCTTACTCTCGTGAAAGATCCAAGGTACGGAATAGAACTCTTTTGTGATCTCATGTCTTGTAGCCACTTCTAAGGTTTTAACCATTCTTAACTAATTTACGATTGATATGTTGCAGGTTTGGCGCTATGTACACTAGCTACTATGATATATTTGTAACGCAGCACGATGTTCTAAGAGATGTAGCACTTCGTCTTAGCAATCGTGGGAAAGTAAATAACAGAGAGCGGTTATTGATGCCAAAAAGAGAGTCAATACTTCCCAGGGAATGGGAGAGGAGCAATGATGAGCCATACAAAGCCCGGATTGTTTCCATTCACACAGGTATTACACTACGATCTTCTAATCACATTAATTAGGGTTGTCACTAGAATCATAAAGTTTTGATATGGATTTTTGTTTTTCCTTTACAGGAGAAATGACTGAGATGGATTGGTTTGACATGGAACTCCCTAAGGCTGAAGTTTTGATATTACACTTTTCTTCTGAAAAGTATGTATTGCCTCCTTTCATTGCTAAGATGGGCAGGCTTAGGGCGCTCGTGCTCACCAACAATGGTATGTCTCTTGCGCGTCTACATGACTTATCCATCTTTACCAATTTGGCCAAACTCAGGAGTCTCTGGCTTGAGAGGGTTCATGTTCCTGAACTCTCTAGCAGCACGGTTCCCTTGGAAAATCTCCACAAGCTGTCTCTCATCTTCTGCAAGATCAACACTAGTCTTGATCAGACAGATGCAGACATTGCCCAAATCTTCCCAAACTTGTCTGATCTCACAATAGATCATTGCGATGATCTTGTGGACCTACCTTCGACCATCTGTGGAATCACCTCTCTCAACTCCATCAGCATAACAAATTGTCCCCGCATCAAGGAATTGCCTAAGAATCTGAGTAAGCTAAAAGCCCTTCAACTTCTGAGGCTATACGCTTGCCCGGAGCTGAAATCTCTGCCAATAGAAATCTGTGAGCTGCCAAGACTAAAGTACGTTGACATCTCTCAATGTGTCAGCCTGAGTTCTCTTCCGGAAGAGATAGGAAAGGTAAGGACACTTGAGAAAATCGACATGAGAGAATGCAGCTTATTGAGCATACCTAGCTCGGCGGTTTCATTGACTTCGCTACGCCATGTAATATGCGATAGAGAAGCTCTGTGGAGGTGGGAAGAGGTCGAGAAGGCGGTTCCAGGACTTCGTGTAGAAGCCGCTGAAAAATGTTACAGCGTGGATTGGCTCGATGAGTAGGTTCTTGATTCTCCCTCCGAGCTTTTAAAAGCATGTTGTATAAAACTAATTAATTGCTAATCTGTAGCAAGTTCTGTATAATATTATATTCCATGAGCTCACTCGATAATCTCGATCAAACCATGTGTGCCACAAACCACCTCCAAAAGTCTGAACATTCACCAAATATGGAATCTAAAAAAAAATTGATTTTTGTGAAGAACCCTTCAATTATCAAAAAGCATGACCTAGTTTCAGGGTTCACTGCTCTACTAATGAAGATTATTGCCAAACCAATCGTAATTGAATCGGAAAACTCACTTTTCTCCGAAAGCAAAAGCAACCAAAGGACATGTTTCGTGTAACGGCCACCAGGTTTCAGTTTCCAGTCCTCGTCTTCACTGAGGAGATCAAACCCAGCAGCCAAAAGCTGTCTCTTCGCCTCAGCTGTAAGCAAAAAAAAAAAAGATCAATCAGAGTCGTCACTTAAATGCCGAAAAGAAACAACTTTAAGCTGGGATTCAATTTACCAGTGGCGTGAAAGAATCACTCCCCAGTGATCTCGAGTCACCTTGGGAGGAGCAGAGGATAGGAGAAACGGAGGAGAAGGAGCGTAAGGGAGAGCGATGGAGATAAATAGGAAAGGAGAAAGATTGAGGGAGGAAGAGGGAAGGATTGAGGATGGAGGGAAGATAATGGGTTAGTGGAAGACGACCTATGGCCGCCATTAAACTGCCTCCGGATTCTGAAGATGAGATCTGTCTGTAATCTGTAAACTCTCTGCTTTTCTCCGCCTTTCGTCGAATAATCGTCCGGCGTCTCCCGCTGCAGTTATTTTTCTTAATTTCGTTTTCACCGTTTCACTTTTTCACCATTTTATTAGGGAAAACAAATAATATATATATATATATATATACTATGATTATGAGTATTCAAATTTTATTTTATTTTTGGTTCATTGAACAATTTGGTTAAAACATGTTTTCGACGATGTTTTATCTTTGTCATTTAACTATTGCTATTTAAATTATAAAATAAGTATGAGTCTCCGAAAACTTAAATAATAAAAAGACTAAAAAAGGCAAGTTCCTACGAAGCTTCATGAGTGGATCCAACGTTTTCTATTTTTTACTTACTTCACTACGCTTTGCCCATTTCTTCCCCACTTATCTCTCTCTCTCTCTCTCTCTCCAGCGGCCTACACATGGCAGAACTTTTCGGCGGCGAAGTTGTGACGGAGCTCGTGAAGCAGCTCTTTGCAGTATCTAAGAAATCCTTCAGGTGCAGAAGCATCGCCGGTAATCTCGCAGTCATGATCGAAGATGTTCAACCAAACATCAAGGAGATCCTCTATAGCGGCGTGGAGGTGAGTGGACATCGTCAGGTTCAGTTACGTATGTTCTCTGAAACTTTAGACAAGTGCAAGAAGCTCACCGACAAGGTTCTTAAATGTCACCGTTGGAACATGGTTCGACAGCTATAACATGTCAAGAAAATGGAAGATCTTGAGAAGAAGATCTCCAAATTCATACAGGGCTTGCCCCTTCATATTCTCGCTGACGTTCAACATCTTCGGGCCGAAGCTGAAGTGCGCTTGGATCGGACTGATAGGAATTGCGATAGCTTGAATAAGAAGCTTGGTTCTATGAAGATCAGGGGAAGTGAATCGATGCGGGAGGTGTTGAAGACGGCCGAGGCTACGTTGGAGATGGTGACTGATGCTGATTTCGAAAATTTGGGGGTGGGGTTGGAATTGGGAAAGAGGAAGGTGAAGGAGATGTTGTTTAAATCCAACGATGAAGCCCGGCTTGTTGGGATCTCAGGGATGAGTGGTTCAGGGAAAACCACTCTTGCAAGAGAGATTGAGCGGGACGAGGAGGTTCGAGGTAAATAAGATAATGTCTCTGTTTCAGTATTGTTTGTTAATTTGTTTGGTACATCTTTGTGCTCTCTATTGCAGTAGTTTGTGTGGTATTGCTTAATGGCATGTTTTGTTGATTTATTTTCATGATAATGATTCTATGTATGTATGTATGTTCGATTATGTCATCTCAAGTGAACTGTTGTTGAGTTGATGAGTTGAGTTCTTGAATGTTGGACACTATTTAAGAGTCAGAGAGGTTGTTTCTCTGATGCTAAAAAGGCTCTTATTTGCGGCTTTTACAGGCCACTTTGGGAACCGGGTTTTGTTTCTGATTGTATCACAATCTCCCAATCTTGAGGAGCTGAGATCTCTTATTTGGGGATTTCTTACTTGTTATGATACTGGCTTTGGTGCTACTCTTCCGGAATCGACTGGTCAAACACGGAAGCTAGTGATCCTTGATGATGTTTGGACAAGGGAATCTCTGGACCAGCTGATCTTTAATATTCCTGGAACTTCAACTCTTGTGGTCTCACGGTCTAAAATCGCAGATACTAGAACCACCTATAATGTAGAGTTACTAAATAAAGATGAAGCAACGTCTCTGTTCTGTCTCTCTGCTTTCAACCAGAAATCAGTCCCTCCAGGATTCAGCAAAAGTTTGGTCAAGCAGGTACTGGGTCTGCTACAAGTGACACATGCATAGCAGAAATATTCTTTGTACCTTCAATACTCATATGGACTCGAATTGGTAGGTTGTTGGGGAGTGTAAAGGTCAACCCTTGTCTCTGAAAGTTGTTGGTGCTTCATTGAAAAACCAACCTGAAAAATATTGGGAAGGTGCAGTGACGAGGTTATCAAGAGGTGAACCTGCTGATGAAACTCATGAGAGTAGAGTGTTTGCTCAAATCGAAGCAACTCTAGAAAATCTCGACCCTAAAACCAGAGAGTGTTTCTTGGATCTCGGTGCTTTCCCTGAAGACAAGAAGATCCCTCTTGATGTTCTCATCAACGTGTTGGTCGAGTTGCATGATCTCGAGGACGCAACTGCTTTTGCTGTTGTTGTTGATTTAGCAAACAGGAATCTTCTTACTCTCGTGAAAGATCCAAGGTACGGAATATAACTCTTTCATGATCTCATGTCTTGTAGGCACTCTTAAGGTTTTAACCATTCTTAACTAATTTACGATTGATAATGTTGCAGGTTTGGCGCTATGTACACTAGCTACTATGATATATTTGTGACGCAGCACGATGTTCTAAGAGATGAAGCACTTCCTCTTAGCAATCGTGGGATACTAAATAGAAGAGAGCGGTTATTGATGCCGAAAAGAGAGTCAGTGCTTCCTAGAGAATGGGAGAGGAGCAATGATGAGCCATACAAAGCCCGGGTATTTTCCATTCACACAGGTAAGAATACGTTACATAACGATCTAGAAACATAAAGTTTTTATATGGATTTCTGTTTTTCCTTTATAGGAGAAATGACTGAGATGGATTGGTTTGACATGGAACTCCCTAAGGCTGAAGTTTTGATATTGAACTTTTCTTCTGAAAAATATGTATTGCCTTCTTTCATTGCTAGGATGGGAAGCCTTAGGGCGCTCGTGATTATCAACAACGGTATGTGTCCTGCACGTCTACATGACTTCTCCATCTTTACCAATATGGCCAAACTCAGGAGTCTATGGCTTGAGAGGGTTCATGTCCTTGAACTCTCTCAGTACGGTTCCCTTGAAAAACCTCCACAATCTGTCTCTGATCCTGTGCAAGATCAATGATAGTTTTGATCAGACAGAGGTTGACATTGCCCAAATCTTTCAAAAACTGTCTGATCTCAGAATAGATCATTGCGATGATCTTGTGGAACTACCTTCCACCATATGTGGAATCACCTCTCTCAACTCCATCAGCATAACAAAATTTCCCCGCATCAAGGAATTGCCTAAGAATCTGAGTAAGCTAAAAGCCCTTCAACTTCTGAGGCTATACGCATGCCCGGAGCTGAAATCTCTGCCAGTAGAAATCTGTGAGCTGCCAAGACTGAAGTACGTTGACCTCTCAATGTGTCAGCCTGAGTTCTCTTCCGGAAGAGATAGGAAAGGTAAGGACACTTGAGAAAATCGACATGAGGGAATGCAGCTTATTGAGCATACCAAGCTCCGCGGTTTCATTGACTTCTCTACGCCATGTAATATGCGACAGAGAGGCTTTGTGGATGAGGGAAAATTAAAGGTCGAGAAGGCAGTTCCAGGGCTTCGTGTTGAAGCTCCTGAAAAATCTTTCAGCCTGGATTGGCTCGACGAGTAGTAGGTTCTTGATTCTTCTTCCTCCGAGCCCTTGGAAGTGTGTTGTATAAATAATTAATTGCTAATCTGTAGCAAGTTTATATTATATTCCATCAGCGCACTCAAAAGTCAGTGCAATCTTCTTTCTTATCCTCTCTGTCTTGGAATAATGCTCCCTTTCTCCCGAAATTTATCCTTTTTTTTTTTTTTTTTGAATAAAATGTAAAATTTATTCAGAAAAAACGTTTTTACATCAAAGTGAAGATAAATTAAACAAATATCAAAATAATAAACTAATGAAGATATGTCCCTTATCTTGTTTGAAACCATATTGCCATACATCCCGCATATTTTCTATCTCCTTGTGCTTGTGAGGATGATATCCTGTTCCGAACATCTTTGTCTACCCGCTTGATTAGTTGAAGTTGTGGTATTGAATTTTCGCCATGTTTCCTATTGTTTCTTTCCTTCCATAACGAATAGATTTGGAGCTGAAAACAATATCTCAATAACCACAATCACTCCATGCTAGAGAATTTTTGGTAAGAATAACTTCCCATTCTGTAGAGAAATCACGGTCGAGAAGCTTCAAAGTGAGGGCCGACCAGAAATTTATCTATCGACTCACACAACTATGTGAATTTCATAAAAGAAGCAGATTTAAGCTAGCATCATTCCAGATCTTTTTTCCATATTTCTCTAGTTAGGGTACGTTATGGGCCCACATCCAGCGCAAAACTGGATGCATTGGTTGCGGAAACGATTAAGAATATGATAATGATCTTCTTTGTGTCGGACCAAGAAAACATTTTCCTGTATTTTGACATTTTCTCTTAAAACATATTCTTTTCATTTCCAAAATCCTATGGAATTGAAACCAAAATTCCCCCGTACAATACACTATGGCAAGTACGTCCACTCTTTCTATAACACCTTCTTTTAGAAAATCAAATTCCATTTCATTAAACTTTCGTTAGTTCCATATCTTTTAGATACCCTCTAGATCCTTGTGCAATAAATATACATAGATTATTCTTTAAAACCAACGTTGTGTATTGCGGTGAAATAGTCCTTTGCCGTAGGTGAAAGAAATCATCTCCTTGAATAGAGAATATTGCATTATCAAGAAGAGAAAGCCAGGGATATAAGCGAGTGGCACCACGGAGACTACAAGAATTGGCCTTTTACGCATCGACGCAAAAAGAGCAGTGGTGAATGCAATAAGCATTGCCGCGATAGCGATGAACAGAATGGTTAGAGCCAATATCATCTTTCTAGGAAGTGACACGATGAAGTCATCGAAAGAGTATCTTGCAGTGAGAATGCTAAGGAATATGAGGACGGAGGTGCACGAGGCGAAGAAAGAGAGAGCGTCTACGATAATGAACGCCATAAAATGTGAGTCTCTTAGAAGCAGAGGCTCACCCGAAGTTTCATGAGTACCTCCAGGAACAGTGAATATGGCTTGAAAAGTGACAGTTGCAATTATTGCGGCAACGAAGCTACACGCAGTGGCAGTACACTTCATCCATTTTTCTGCTTCTTTTCGTAGAGGTTCGTGAGACGTTTCGAATACTTGTCGCGGGGTCTTTCCCTCTTTGTTTTTTTCCACTACTTCACGGTCTGACACCAAGCTCTTTACTTCCTCAAACCATTGAGTCTCTCTTTGCATCTTGAGAGCAGCTCCGGCAACCTTAGAAAGCTGCTCAGGAGGAGAGAGCTGAGCAGCGATATGGAGAATGTTATTGTGTTCTTGGTCGTAAGATCTAAGGAGGGTTATTTTTCTATCATCTAAACCATAGATGAGGTTAAAGATCGCCTCTTTCCTGAATCCGACGGCCAGCTGAAAGAGGTTTCGACCAGAAGTAGGTTCATAGATCGAGAGAAGTTGAGGGTTACTTTTGATTATCTCGATAAAAAATTCCTTGTTCCCATACTCCACTGCATCAAGTAGTGCTTTATAGACCGTCTCTTTCCAACTGTCGTCCTTGACCATGACTGGTAGTGGTTTGCACATTTTTTGTAACAAGTTATGAGCTTTAGAATGTTTGTCTTTCAGCTCAACTATTTGCTTGATTCCTGTGTCAAAAGAAAAAATATAGGATGTGTTACAAGAGCGAATAATTAGAAGTAATATCGAGGGAATGATGTATACATCTATAGTATATACACCATCACAGAGAACTTTATTTATTTTTGATATTTGAGCATTTAGGTCCAAGCCCATACAAATAAATTAGAGTTTATGTATTGTTTAATTTAGGTCTAACACCGAAAGTTAGGAAAAAATAACTAATATATTATTATTATATGACTAACATACACTCATGACTCTCAATTAGTTTTGAGTTGGTTTTAAATTGGATCCTTGTCAATAGCCACTACTCATCACATATAGTCGTGGCGAAGTATGCGTTTCTAGAACAATTAATCTTGATTTCGACCAAATGGTTATCTACTAGCTAGACTACTAACTTATGTTTTTATTTAACAATGAAAACAAGTCGGGCCTATCTATATGACTCTCTTTTTTCCACCATATATATGACTAGATTTATAAACTTGGAGACAAATTAAAACAAGTTAGACCTACCAAACCATTTGGGAAGACCTTGTATTGTCATCCAAAATAGACCTGATGAAGGAAAGACGTAGAATTAAACTTCAATGAAATTAATGTTTTGGATAGTAATTCAAAGAGTGGATGTGCATGACATACGTTGGTAGGGGTTTGGTCTCGAAGTCCCAGAATCAGTTAGAAAATCTAAGTCTATCCCTACCAAAGGAAGAGATTAATGTACGAACAATTAAGATCAATAGATGGTTCAAAATGGAAAAAAAAGAAAAAGATTAATGGATTATAATATGGGATACATACAAGAGTAGATGAGACGTCCCAAAAACCCAAGATGGCAGTGACTACGAAACAATTCAGGTTTGGTAGCTAAGAACCTAAGTGGAGATGATTTTTGACGTGGGTGTTTAGTCACGGCCAGAGGCGGGACTTGTTCGAGGAATCGGTCGACGATGGCCAACGCGGTATCTAACAGTCCATTAAACCAAATTATTATGTCCATTTATGTATACTGAACTGCATTTATTTAGAATAATGTTTTCCACAAAAAATGAATCTAACAACTACAAGATATGACCACAAATACCATCAAGGTTCCTAAGTTTCTATCCTAGCACCAACTGAAAATTTGTAGAGCAACTCATGTTTATTATACGCCATCTCAAAACCAATTTAACAATGAAAATAGTATTCATTCATGTTCCGTATACATCAGATTAGGTTTCCTTAACACTAGTCAATTTGAAATAGGAATCAAGCAAATACACGAGGTAAAAGATAGAAAACCTAAAGCTCATGATAACTATAAGAAAATGTGCAAGGCTTCAAGTATTCAAAAGACTTACCGAGAAATCCATAAAATACGGCATCGAAAAGGAGACACCTAGCCCAATATCCTTCATCATGCATCAAAACTTTAGGAGGTGTATTCTCATAAAGATAACGAGTGACTTCTCTATGTCCTGCATTAGATGCCCGCACAACCGGTATAGCTAGCCGATAACTACCTGTATGCTCTTGAGCAAGCAGTTCGGAATTGTTTTCGTACAATTTCTTGACAATCTCCAAATTGCCATTACCAGCAACAATATCGAACGCTAAACTCTGACAAAGAGTACCAGGCCTCGGCCTTCTTTGCAATAGCTCATTTACGATCTTCAACTGACCGCAACTACATGCTTTAAGCAACGATGCCTCTAAGACGGCAGTTGAGGACCTTGCAGTTGCGTCTGGTGGTAACAATTCTTTCACGCGTTTCAAATTGCCGTGGCTTATTGCTTGTGAAAGTTCTAATTGTTCAGAGTATTCATCTAAATCTACACCGACACATAAAGAAGAAGAAAAGAGACATGAATATCCAGATCAATGATTCCATCAAAAATTACGACTCTCAGTTATATGAACTTGCAAGTAAAAGTCTTTGAGATAGCCAGCCAAAATCCATATTAATTGCTAAATTTGTCTGAAGATGGCGATTCTCTAGAAGCTTCCTCTTTGGTTAAAATTCAACAGTAAGGTGTTTTCATTTATGCGTTTGGATGAAATGTTATTCGTTTATCCAATTTAGCATTTTTGTTGGGATAGTGCGTTTGGATGGAAACTTTTCATTAAGAGGAATCTCAAAATTATCAATACAACATTTTCATCCAATTTACTAAAATACCAAAATATCTTTACCAAATTAATTAAAATATCAAAAACACCCTAATTAAATCTCATATATATATATATATATATTTTGGGTTAAAATAGCAGAATAAATATTATATGGACTCGGGATTTTTACCAAAATTTATTAGTGTACGTATTTTTTTGTTCAACTTTTTTATTTAAAATATTCTATGCTTGACTGGTATATAGCAGAATAGTTGAATTATGAAATAGCAGAATCAATAGAATGACAACAATTTAAAACTAAATAGAAATTATTATTAGAAAGCGCCAAAAAACTACTATATAATAGATGAATGATCTTTAACTTAGTTATAATTTTAAAACGTGCAGAATAAATTGAAAAATCACTTATTATTTTTTACGTTTTATTTTTCAATACAAATTTTAGTGAATGGTATATACCCAGCCGAATCACGTTTTCAAAACGTAAAAACGTGAAAGAAAAAAAATTGTATACTATTCAAGCCCTTTATTTATCAAACATAAAGACATATTTTAACATTTTAGTGTAAGTTGTATCAAAATTATTCTTATAAAGTTACAAACGGACAATCATTTTTTTTTTCTGTCAACGACATGCATTATACGAATTAAATCTAATGATGACACGATAATATCATTAAAACAAACCACTAAACAATATATTTTTGATCATTTAAAAAACGAACATCAGATAAAATTGTTCGCTTCAGGAACCTAGTTATCTTTTTATGCTAAAACAAGTTTTTAAAAACGAACAACAACTGTCTACCAAAGTTCTTGCTTGAGTTATAAAGTAACATGCAGAACCTTAGTAGTTACCAAAATCCCTTCCGAATCACGAATCAAGTTAAAGCTCGAAACAAAGTGAATTAACTAACGTGAAAGAAACATTGCGATTTGTATTTCCACACAAAATTGCCACAAATGATTTAAGTGTACTAAAATGAAAAGATAACTATTTTTACTGGAAACAAAAACTATAGGAGCTAGCTAAAGAACCTGGCATTTGTCCTGACGTTTTTCGGATTTCGTACTTTCAATTTCTCTCAGCCATTTAACTCCCTTTTGGTTCGTGGACTCTATTTAAAAGGTCTTTTTAATATAAAGTTATACGCAATTACGTCATCACATTCTTTTTTTTTTTGTCTTACTTGTGCCCTAAATTTTTTTTCAATTCCCTAAACAAATGGGATGGTTTACTCGCTCAAATTTTTGTAAAGTTTATTTTCGTTCATAATTTAAGTTAAAAAAAAAATCATTCAATATGTTTAATTTGTTTGTTTGACTCTGTTTTTTTTTTTTTGTTATAATTCCCGAAAAGGTCTCGATAATGCCCGTAGACATATAGGCCATGGATATTTTGCAGTTTTTATTGGTTTTTGGTTTTTGGTTTTTGATTTTTTTAGTTTTTGATTTTTGGTGTAGATTTTAGTTTTTACAAAATCTTGAATGGTAACTTGTTTAGTTTTTGGGTTTTTATATAATTATTTTTTAAAAAAACGTTTTTAAGTTATTTTAATTTAATTTTTAGTTTTTGTTTTGGGCTTAAAATGTTTTTTTTTTTAAAATGTCACGTAAAGCTTTTTAGAAACCCACAAATTTTGGTTTTTGGATTCTATGAAGAAGTAAGTAAAATCTTTTAAAATCTGGTTTCCCTATTTTTTAGGAAATCTACTTTTATTAGAATCATGAATGGCTAATTAACTAGTTTTTGCAAAATCAAAAACCAAAAACCTGGTTCAAAATCTGCAGCCATTCAAGGCCATAGTCTCTTAGTGCCTTTATGACGTTTGCGTTTTAGTCTTTTAGAGAATCCATCAAAGTAATGATATTTTTTTCTTCCTTATGAAATTAAATAATCTTTTGCTAAGATGATAAATGTTTCTTTTTTAATTTATTGTCACCTTAGGAAAAAAAAAAGAATCAGTCGCCAAAAGGTCCAGAACAATATATATTACCAAGTGTTCTATTTGTTGTTTATTGAATCAGTCACCTTTGGCTTTGGGAAAAACAGAATCATTCTAACGTGGGAGACATATCCTAATGGGAGTTTATCTCCAATTATTATTCTCCGATAATAAATTGTTAAGTTGTCGACCTAATCGTTTGCATGTGCGGTAAAGATTTGACGACTGGGTTGGACATTGATCACTCTAAGTAGTCATGTCGACGTAGAAGTTGGAAAGGGTTGTACTTGGTAAACTCTCCTCTCCAGGATTGCAAGAGGTGGAGTCCCATGACCCCTACCAAAAAATTATAATAAAATAATATATTTATTAAGGATATGTAGAGTTTTCAAACATATTCATTTGTCGTATGATTTTTTCTGTTATTTTTTATTTGTCACCGTTTTCGTTTGATGTAGAACGAAAGAAAGAAAACGTTATAAATTCTCAAATTTTGATCAGAGTACAATCCACTGCGGCATTAGATAATCATAACTTTTCTATCAAAAATGATTCACTAAAAATCATGTGTATCAAATTGTTTTCTTAAAAAAATTTCAAAACCTTTTAAAATCTGATTTAACATCGATGATGGTTGCAGAGGAGAATGTTTATGGTTGCAGAAGAAAAGTTCTACTTGCAGAAATCTCACATTCAATGATTACATTTCGGCGATAAAAACTCATCATTTTTTTGTAAGATGGTCATCCAGAGGAACTCGCAGAATCATATCCACTTTTTAAGGAAACCGGATGGAACAAAAATCACTTCTACGGAGGAGCTGGAGCGCCATTTTGTTGAGTATTATTTCAGGTCAGTCTTTGGATCCTCTGACTTAACTACTTCACCAGTTTCCATGGAATACCTGCGGGAACTACTTCCGTTCAGGTGCTCATCTTCACAGGCTGAAACCTTGCTGAAGGTGGTTACAGCAGAGGAGATAAGAGATACCCTTTTTGTTATGCCGTCTAATAAATGCCTAGGACCGGACGGTTATCTAGTTGAATTCTTTAAGTCATCATGGGCTTTGGTGGGTCATGATCTTATTCTTGCCATCCAGGAAATTTTTCGCAATGGTCGACTTCTTGAGGATCTAAATGCAACAGTCATTGCACTTATTCCAAAGACCCCGGAAGCAGAAACACTCCCTGACTTTAGACCTATTAGCTGTTGCAACTTGGCCTACAAAGTTAACTCAAAGATCCTGGCTAATCGCTTAAAGTCTTTGCTCATGCACTATATCTCTCCCAACCAAGCAGCTTTTCTTAGTGGTCGAAGCCTCGGTGAAAATGTTTTGCTCGCCTCAGAGCTCATTGGCAACTATGGAAATCATGCCTGCCCTATAAGCTCTTTGCTCAAAGTTGACATAAAAAAGGCGTTTGACACAATGTGTTGGGATTTCGTACTTCAAATCTTGGAAGCACAAGCATTTCCTCCTTTGTTCAGATCTTGGATTAAAGAATGCATCTCTACTTAAAGATTCTCGATTTTTGTAAATGGTTGGCTAGTTGGTTTTTTTGAAGGAAAGAAAGGGTTAAGACAAGGTAACTGTATCTCTCCTTACCTTTTCATTATGGTCATGGATGTGCTTTCGAGAATGCTGGATCTAGGGGCAGCCAAAGGAAAAGTTAATGCGCATCCAATGTGTATCTCTCCTAGCTTGACCCACATAGCATTCACTGATGATCTTTTGGTCTTCTCTGATGGCTCAACCAACTCCCTGCAAGGTATTACTGAGATACTATAGTGCTTTAACTCCTTCTCAGGGCTGGATATGAACCCGGCAAAATCAGAACTGTTTCTTGGAGGGTTTGGTGTTACTGAAGCAGCAGCGACTTTAGACTCTTTTGGATTCAAGCTTTTTACTTTTCCATATAGGTATCTTGGGCTTTCTTTGAGTCCGACGAAGCTATCTTTAGAAACCCTTCAGCCATTTATCCAAAAGATAACCAGTTAGTTACATTCTTGGACAACCAAGTTTCTATCTTATGCAGGAAATATTCGTCTCATTGTTTCCGTTATCTATGGGAAAATCAACTTTTGGAGCCAAGTGTTTATTTGGGTTTTTACAAAAAGATTGATTCTCTATGCTCAGCTTTTCTTTGGAAAAATGTCGCATCTTCTGCAAGAGGGGCCAGAGTAGCTTGGCCATATGTATGCAAAACAAAAGAAGAGGGTGGTCTTGGTATTCGATCACTGGAGGAGTTCGCTACTGTTTTTAGGCTGAAGCAGGTTTGACAACTGTTTTCTAGACCGAGCTCGTTGTGGGTTAGGTGGCTAGACCATAATATCTTTGGAAAAAGGAACTATTGGCTGATGGATCCCTCTCCTCATCTATCTTGGAGTATAAGAAAGATAATGGAGCTTAAACCTATTTTTAAGAGACATAACCGTTGTTAGATCCGAAATGGACTAAAACCTTTTTTCTATTTTGACTCCTGGACAAGGTTTGGTCCTCTCATATAACTCTTTGGCAATTTGGGTCCAAGAGAACTCAGAATACATAAGGAAGTTGTTGTGTGGGATGCAACACGGGATGGACACTGGCATTTTCCGGACGCACGTTCTGAGCCGGCAGAGCAGTTGTAGGTCTATTTGTCTACTATCACTCATCCAACTCCATCTAAAGGTGCTGATTGGTATCAATGGAAGCAATTATCAGGTACCTTTACTGAAAAAATTCTCTTCCAAAGGTACATGGTTTCAGATTAAACAGAATTTTCCTCATGTGCCATGGTATAAGGTTGTATGGTTTAAGGAATCCGTCCCAAGGTTCTCATTCATCCAATGGTTAGCAGTACAGGGACGACTTAACACTAAAGATAGACTGAGGCAATGGGGAATGAATATTCCTGCAACATGTGTTCACTGTGCATCAGGTTTGGATACCCATGAACATTTATTCTTTGAGTGTGAGTTCTCTAGCGGAGTGTGGAGCACACGAGCGGGGAGGATTGTTATAATCAGATTGGCTAATACCTGGGTCTTGAGCGCTAAATCAAGTCCACCACATTATGCAAGTAAGATCTTAAAACTCCTCTTACAAATCCCTATCTACATGATTTGGAAAGAGAGAAACAACAGGGTCTTTTCGGATAAAGCAAACATTATCTCCTATACAAATGTGTTTATTGATCGCACAATGCGCAATCGTCTAATCTCCTTTTTACCGGAGGAACCGACGGACACAATGTTGTATACTTGGCAACAACTAATATTAAATATGTATGATGTTCCATTGTTTTCTCTTTTTTGAGCTTGGATTGTTTTTTTGGGTTTTCATTGTAAAATGTAAACCTTTTTTATTTGGTATAAATCTTTACATTCAACCAAAAAAAAAACATCGATGAGAGTACAACTTAATTCTACTAGTGAATTAGAAAGGATCCGTTCGATACAGAATTTCGCTGGCCCATCTTCCATTTTGAAAGATTAGAGCCCCATTTCATTTCTTCTTCTTCTTTCCTATTTTTTTGCATTTTTCAGGCTGATCACAGACTAAATCCCGTGATAATGGTTGTGGCATGTGGGTGACAAAAACATAAAAATGGATTCCTAAAATAAGTTTGTTACGAAAACGTCAATAAAAGCGTCATTCAACAAAGACGTCGCAAATAATCTTTTGAGTGGACTCCACCGTCACTATACATGTACACTAACTTATGTTTTTATGCCTATAAATATGATTCATTCGATTGTTTATAGAGCACAACAATAAACAAAACAAAAAAAAAATATATATATATATATATATATATATATATCTTCCTCGTCTCTCTCTAAATATTCAGTATCCGATTCTTTTACGGTATAAGTTTTTTCCTTATTATTTTTATTTATATATCCATAAATCAAATACTTTTTATAACACGTTATCAGCACGATCACTTTACGATCGAATACTTTTTATATTGACAATATATACGACGTTATATCGGGTGTTATGTCTCTCTAAAAAAAAAGGAGAAAGAAAAAAATAATTGGTCGGCTGAACCGCCTATTAAAAACTATTATACTGGTCAGTTGGGCCGCCTATAAAAATTTATAATATTGGTCGGCAGAGCCGCGAATAAAAAATTATTATACTGGTTGGCTGAGCCGCTTATAAGAATTTATTATATTAGACGGCTGAGCCGCCGCATCATTTATTTTCTGTTCTAATGTGGATGATCCTGTCACCATAATTTATTTACTATTATAATATGAATGACTCTATCACCATAATATTGCAGTTAAAATATATTTATATTATGGTTATTATATAAGGAGACTAAACCATCTATAAATAAATTTTTTTATCTGAAAGTGGTAAAATTTAACTGATTGCTTGTTATAAATTTACAGATTGATTTTCAGTTTAGTCTTTTCACCAACAATCATGAAATAAAAAATTTTAATTTTTCACTTTTTGAAACGGTTATGAACAGTGTTTTTGAGTCTATAAATTCACTCATTCTTCACTCATTCATTCAATCAAAAATCATATCTCTCCTCAAATATTTTTCTAAAGAAAGTTGTTTAAGTTTTTATTTTGGAAAATGATTCGCTTGTTTATAATTCTTTGCTTAGTTACAATTATCGATTGTATTTATGGTATCTTCGTTGGAGAATATACCACGAAGAGTTTATCATAAACATTGGTTTACTTTTCTATGCATTTATGTTCTTTGTAATCGTATTCATTATTAATATAAATGGTGCATTTTAAAATAAACAAAATTATCTGACTAATAATATTTATTTGATTTTGTATTTAGATATTAAATGGCAAACATTGAGAAGCTTAAGTTTCCGGCTCTCAAAATTACTGGAGCAAACTATATAGCATGGACCATGGATATAGAACTCTATCTAGAGTCACAAGAATTGCCTAAGACCATAAAAGCAAACAATTCATCGCCTGCCAAAGATAAGGCAAAGACGATAATATTTTTAAGAAAACATCTCGATGAAAGTTTAACGCATGACTATGCAAACATAAAAGATCCACCCGAGATGTGGCAAGGTTTTAAAGCTCGGTTTGACAACCCGAGAGAAATAACTATCACTCATGCATTTGAGCATTGGAAAAACTTGAGGTTCCAAGACTTTGAGAAAGTGGAGGATTATAACTCTACTATGCTGAGGATATTATCACAATTAAAATATTGTGGAAACCCTGTTACCGAAGCTGAAATGTTTGAAAAAACTTACATTACTTTCCATAAGGAGCATCGTCTCCTGCAAGAAATGTATCAAAATTGCGGATACAAAAGGTTTTCTGATTTAATTGTGACTCTAATACTGGCAGAGAAAAATAATGAACTTCTCATTAAAAACCACAATTTTTGGCCTACGGGAACCAAGGTATTTCCTGAGGTTAATGCGACAAATGTAAAAAATTCGGAGAGGAGAAATCATACATATCGAGGTCGTGGTTGACGATTCAACCGTGGACGTGGGAGATTCTTTAACCCACAAGACAGGAAGTCTTATAAATGGGTTCGACCTGAATAAGGTCCTACAAGAAAAGAATCCCAAGGAAATAACGCTCAAAAGCGTAAAAATATCTTTTACATATGTGGATCAAAGGGTCATTGGGCCAATGTATGTCGAACTCACGAACATCTTTGTAAATTATACAAAAAATCCCAAAAGGGCAAAGGAAAAGAAGTCAATCTCACAGAACACTTTGGAGAACATCATATCTTGATGGTTATGACTTTGTGAACGATTTCGACATGACCGCTCATGCGGATAACTGAAATGCTTATAGTGAGACTACTAGTCTCCAGTAATAACATCATATAATTATTATGTATTTCAGTTGTTTTCAAATAATGTTGTTCTTTAAAATAAATTAATGTATAATTATTACATGTATTCAATATCAATAAAATTTACTAATATTTATTGATGTTTACGTTGATTACAGAAATGGATATGGATTCAATAGTAAGGAAAAATAGCAAAAAAATTTGCATACCAGATAGTGGAACAACACACACTATTCTGAGACATAAGAGATTTTTCTCTCTGATAAATCCGACAAAAATTATTGTCAATACAATATCGGATCCTACGGACTTGATTGAAGGAAGTGGCAAAGCTAATTTTGTATTGCCTAATAGAACAAAGTTTTCCATAAATAATGTTTTATATTCTCCGAATTCTAAAAGAAATTTGTTGAGTTTCAAAGATATATATCTTCAAGGGTATAAAACTCAGTCTGTTACTGAAAAAAAGAAAGAAATACATATATATGATTTCTAATAAAGCTGGAAAAAGGCATATACTAGAAAATTCTCAGAACTTTCCTTCTAGTTTGCATCATACTTATATATATGCAATAGAATCGCATCTTGTGATAAAACAAAATCCAAAAGATTTCACATTGTGGCATGATCGTCTTGGTCACCTAGGCACTACAATGATGCGAAATATCATAGAGACCTAACATGACCATTCTCTGAAAATTCATGAGATATATGAGGAAAATAAAATGACATGTGCAGCATGTTCTCTTGGAAAATTGATCATACGGCTATCGCCAACCAAAATTGATAAAGAATCACCAAAGTTCCTTGAACGGATTCAAAGCGATATTTGTGGACCGATTCATCTATCATGTGGACCATTCCACTATTTTATGGTGTTGATTGACGCATCTAGTAAATGGTCACATGTTTGGATATTGTCATCTCAAAATTTGGTATTTGCGAGATTTCTAACTCAGATAATCAAATTAATAGTTCAATTATCTGATTATCTCATTAAGAGAGTTAGACTAGACAACGTTGGTGAATTCACATCCCAAGCATTCAATGATTTTTCTATGGTAACATGAATTAAAGTTGAACATGTAGCTCATATTCATACACAAAATGGTTTAGCGTAATCATTAATTAAACGTCTGCAATTGATTGTAAGACCATTGATCATGAAATCAAAACTTCCAACCTGTGTATGGTTACATGCTATATTGCATGCAAAAGCACTCATTCGGATAAGACCAAGTGCATATCATTAATATTCTCCATTGCAGTTAGCAATGGTTAAGAACCAAATATATCCCATCTAAAATTTTGTTGTTGTGTGGTATACGTGCCTATAATACCACCACAACATAAAAATATAGGACCACAAAGAAGGTTGAATATATATATTGGCTGTGATTCTCCCTTAATTATAAGATACGAAGAACCCCTGACAGGTGATGCCTTTACGACACGTTTTGCCGATTGTCATTTTTATGAGAAAGTATTCCCGGTTCTAGGAGGAGAAAATAATCCAGTAAGAAAGAATATTAAATGGTGTGTACCATCTGTTACACCTTGATCCTCCTACAAAACAGTCCGAAATAGAAGTTCGACGAATTATGCATGTGCAAAGTAGAGTAAATCAACTTTTGGATGCGTTTGTCGATACTAAAAATGGTAACTAAATCATATATACGAGCTGCAAATGTTCCTACTCGAATTGAAATACCACAAGAATGTGGAAGAACAGATGATACACGTGAGTCTAGAACACACTTGAAGCTTGGTAGACCAGCTGACTCTAAGGATAAAAATCATAGAAAACGAAAGAAAGTTGAAAAGCATGATATTCCCAAAATAGCATAAAATATTTTGGAAGAAACAAATCATGAGTCTAATGACAATATTGAGCCGGAAGGAAATCATGAAATTTCCATCAACTATATCCATAATGGAAAGATATGAAATCTAAATGAAATCGATGAAGTTGATGATGTTTTCTCATACCTTGTGTCAAAGAAAATAGATGAGGAAAACAAGGATGTAGAACTAAAGTATGTATATGAATGTCAAAAGAGACATGACTGGATAAAATAGAAAGATGCTATACAAGTCGAATTTGATTCGCTTAATAAACGAAATGTATTCGGACCTATTGTACTCAAACCTGAAGATGTGAGACCAGTTGGTTACAAATGAGTTTTCGTTAGAAAATGAAATGAAAAAATGAAATTACGAGATATAAGGCTCGTCTCGTAGCTCAAAGATTTTTTTAAATACCCGGGATTGATTATGAGGAAACATATTCCCCGTTATGGATGCAATAACATTTAGCTAGATTTCTGATGAGTCTAGCAGCTGACAAAAATCTTGAGATTCGTCTCATGGATGTCGTTACAGCATATTTATATGGAGCATTAGATACAGATATTTATATGAGAGTTCCCGATGAATTTAATATGGCAGTAGCATTAAAATATAAACTCAAAGAGTTCTGTGCAATAAAGTTGCAAAGATCATTATATGGGTTAAAGCAATCTGGACGAATGTGGTATAATCCTCTCAGTGAGCATTTAATTAAAGAAGGATATGTGAATTATCCTATATGCCCATGTGTTTTTATCAAGAAAACAACATTCGGATTTGTGATAATCGCTGTACATGTTGATGATCTAAACATAATCGGGACTCAATCTAAAATACAGAAAGCAACAAACTATTTAAAAGGAGAATTTGAGATGAAAGATCTCGGACAAACAAAGTTTGTCTTAGACTACAAATTGAACATACTAAAAAATGTATATTTGTACATCAATCCACGTACACTAAAAGAGTGTTAAAACGCTTTAATATGGATAAGGCAATTCTCCTCAGTACTCCAATAGTCGTGAAATCACTTAATATTGAAAATGATTCATTCCGACCATCTGAGGAAAATGAAGAGATACTTGGTCCTGAATTACCGTATTTAAGCACAATTGGAGCTCTTATGTATCTTGCAAATTGCACTTGACCTGATATTTCATTTTCTAGTTAATCTTTTGGCTAGATTTAGTTCATCCCTTACACAAAGGCATTGGAATGGAATTAAACATATCTTTCGTTATCTTCAAGGGACTATTGATTTAAGATTATTTTATCTTAAGAATTTAAATGGTCAAATGATTGGTTTTGCAGATATAAGATATTTATCAGATCTACACAAAGCTCGATCACAAACAGGATACGTGTTCACAATTGGAGGCACCGCTATATCCTGGCGTTCTCAGAAACAGACACTTGTGCCTACTTCCTCAAATCATGCTAAACTCATTGCACTCCATGAAGCAAGTAGAGAATGTGTATGGTTAAGGTCAATAAGCCGACACATCAGATCAAGCAGTGAATTCACGAAAATACGAAGCTAACTATCTTATATGAAGACAATGCTGCATGCGTTGCTCAAACGAAAGAAAGATATATCAAAAGTAACAGAACTAAACATATACCTCCAAAGTTGTTCTCATACATTCAAGAACTCGAGAAGAATAAAAAGATTGAAGTGAGATATGTTCGATCATGAGACAATGCAGTTGATCTCTTCGCGAAATCATTACCCACCACTATATTCAGGAAACATGTCCATAATATTGGAATGTGTCGCCAAAAAGACTTGTAAGATATGATCCTGATCATTCGAGGGGAGCTTGCGTGGTTATACTCTTTTTATCTTACTATGGTTTTTCCCATTGAGTTTTCCTGAAAAAAATTTTAACGAATCAACAGAAGATATTGCGCACGACACATAGTGACACTGGTCTCCAAGGGGGAGTGTTACGAAAACGTCAATAAAAGCGTCGTTCAACAAAGACGTAGCAAATAATATTTTGTGTAGATCCCACAATCGCTATGTATGCACAATAACTTATGTTTTTATGCCTATAAATATGATTCATTCGATTGTTTGTAGAGCACAACAATAAACACACACACAAAAAATCTCTTCCTTGTCTCTTTTTAAATATTTATTATTTTATTTATATATCCATAAAATCAAGTCTCTTTTTAAACCAAGGCCAGCAAAAAGTAATGGTTCAGCTATTGACCCATTGCTTAGAGTCGAAAACTTAATTGATTACCAAACCAATTCATGGAATATGGATCGACTGATGGCTATTCTTAGGGCTGGGCATTCGGGTATTCGGGTCGGTTTCGGGTAGAAACCGTTCGGGTTCGGGTCTTTCAGGTAGAGAAGTTTAGGACCCAATAGGATAAATCTAAAAATTCGTTTCGGTTTCGGTTCGGGTCCTTTCGGGTTCGGGTCGGTTCGGGTATAGATTTTCAGAACCGATAAAAACCCGATTTTTTTCGGGTACACAAATACCCGAATTTTTACCCGAATACCCGGAAAATTTCGGGTAAATACCTGGGTTTTCGGGTAAATAACCGATTTTTCGGGTAAAAATTCGGGTTTCGGGTAATAATTCGGGTATTCGAGTAAAAAATCGGATATTCGGGTCTAAAACTATTAGTATGTACTTATATTTCAGGTATTTTCAGGTTCGGGTTCGGTTCGGGTTCGGGTTCGAATTTTCGGGTAGAGGAGTTTAAGAACAAATAGGGTAAATCTAAAATTTCGGGTTCGGTTTCGGGTATAATTTTTCGGTTCGGTTCCGGTTCGGGTATTCGGGTACGGGTTTTTTGCCCAGCCCTAGCTATTCTTGATACTAATGATGTTGATCTGATTTGTGCGTTACCTTTGGGATCTCTCACGAGAGCAGACACGTTAGGGTGGCATTTTACAAAATCCGGAAAGTACACGGTTAAATCGGGATATCACACAATCCAGTTAGGTATGCCAGATATTCCTGTTGTTAGAAAATTGGGCCCAGACATTCGACCTTTGAAGGCAAATACGTGGAAAGTAAAGTGTCCCCCGAAATTACAACATTTTATGTGGCAAGTTATAACAGGTTGTGTGGCAGTATCATTAAACTTACAGAATCGAGGCATAAATTGTGACACCGGCTGTATGAGATGTGGAAGTTTGGAAGAATCAGTAAACCATGCCCTTTTTGAATGCCCACCAGCATTACAGACTTGGGCATTATCAGATATTCCAACACAGCCAGGAGTTTTTCCATCCAGTTCAGTTTACACAAATATGGACTATTTATTTTGGCGGACACCACAGGAATCCAACAACTCTATGTATCCATGGATACTATGGTATATTTGGAAATCTCAGAATGAAAAGATTTATGATAATATTGACAATGATCCAAGGGAGGTCTTAAAATTGGCAATAGAGGAAGAAAAAGCTTGGAGTTTGGCTCAACAAGAGGAAACAATGGGTTTCATGGGTTCTTTGGATAGGACAAATAGCAATCTATCACGGGAGGTATTTGGAGCGGTTAGCACTACGTCATATCAATGTTTTTTCGATGGTTCCTGGAAAGAGGGGGAAAAATTCTCAGGACTTGGCTGGAATTGTTCTCATTTGAATGACGATAGGCAAAGCATGGGAGCCGCAAATCTACGCCGCAGTTTGACACCTTTACATGCCGAGGTAGAAGCACTCATCTGGGCAATGCGATGTATGATAGGCAAAGATAAGCGAGATGTTACTTTTCTAACAGATTGTTCAGCCGTTGTGAAGATGGTGTCATCTCCGGAAGATTGGCCAGCGTTTACACCCTATCTAGAGGCGATTAAGGGCGACAAGGATGTGTTTTCTTATTTTACTTTATTATTAGTCTCCCGCAAAAATAATGTAAAAGCAGATAAGTTGGACCGACAGGTGAGATCAGAATTGTCTTTATCAATTTATGTAAACAATATTCCAACCCATTGGTTGATTTGAATATAATCAAGTTTGTTGACAAAAAAAAAAAATCTCTTTTTAAATATTTATAATTTTATTTATATATTCATAAAATCAAAATCAAATACTAAGACAGTTCATATTATTCAATAAATCACTCTATATATATGTATGCCAAATGGCAGGGGTCATTTACGAATAGAGTTTAAGACCAGGTTTCAGTTTCTTTTCGAATTTGAATTCAAAAGGAAAAATTTTAACGGACCCAAACCAAGTGTCAAGAACCCCACTTATTAGTTTTAGCCACAATGGTTCAATTTTAGCATCACGAATTTCCACATCATCTTCAAAACAGAAGATTTGAAAGTTTCGTTAAGGATACAGGGCATTTTCGGATTGAAGCAGACAAAATCTTATTTAGTAACTGTCGATGTCCGTTTCAGGCCTTCTCAGGAAGTATCGCAGACAGTTCACCAAAACCTGCAGAAGAAGTTGATACTTTACTTCTCTCTTTTATAAGGTTTAAAAGTACAAACGAACTGAAGTAAAAACTCACCTGTGACAAGGAGCGGTTCAGTGCTTGGCCTTGGTAGCTTACGTGAAACTTGTCCTTCGCAACCAGTCCCTAAGAAAATTAATAAGACAATGGACTCGTTATTATCACAAGGCATAGAAAAGGATCAGACTGTATGTACATATGGAGATTTTAAGAGTTTGAGTACTTCTGTGTCTATCTCTGCGGATTCCACGTCTATGTTGATATCAGCCATCACTTTGATCATCTCTACAACAAGACCTGGCCTGTCCGCTGTCTCTATGACAAGCAGGCTAGAGAAAACAGGAAACCAGCGAGGGTTATGTAAACTATTTTATCAGGTTACGTTTAATGTGACCTCCTGGTGTCATTATACTACTGAATAGTGAATATATACCTCCTCTTTGGTCCGTCTTCTTTCACATGTATATGAGTCGCGATATCAACATCAATCTGTCACCAAATGAATCCGAAACAGACTTAAGACATCAATAAAGTAAAGCTAGCCTTTAACAGCAACAGTAAACTAAGAGTTTTAAAACACAGGACACAGAAGTATCATCCAACAGGCAGAGTAAACATTACCTTCTTTTCAGGAGCCTTTATTCCAAAAGTCTCACCCATTGCAAGTTGCTCACTGCATTCCTGCAAAACAAACAAAGGCAATGTTCAAAAAAATACAAAAGCTGCAGGCATGCCTCTTTGAATGTGAATGTGATTAAAGGTATAGAGATAGAGAAAACTGTAAGCAGACCGGATGGTATTTCAAGAGATTGTTGATGATTGTTAATCGGATTTGTTCCAACAAGTCAGGATCTTCCACTTTCCGACCAGTGTCTCTGATGTGAAAAAAGAAAATTTCATTCAGGCATCTGTAACAACTGACAATACAGGTCGCTGAAGATACTTGCACATAACACCAATAATTTCCGAAAACAGAAAGTATTTGATCAGTTTTACTTGTCTCAAGCTAATTATCTATTTTTGAAAGAATTCTTCAGAGAGATATTATAGCCCAATGTCAATCATAAACTTAATTGGACAACTGTAGAATTCTATACAAGCATAATTTGAGACTAAATTTCCAAGGGATATCATAACAATTAACACAAGGTGGACCTTGAAAAATTTGTACATCCTATTGAACAAGTGAGAGGTCAATAAGTGAAAGAAAAAAAAATCTAAAGCAAAGGGAGGGCAGGGAAAGAACGGCCTTTCTTACAGTTTTGTTATTGAAAATTTAGTCTGCTTAACGGATCCTTCAGTTGAGACAGTTCCTTTTATCACATCCAATCCCAAATCTTTCAGTGCCCTCATCTGCCAAACACAATCATGTTTCATAAGCCAAAAACATGGCAAGTTTCCAAGATGTCAAAAGACATGCAATGATAATATGATACTGATAGTAAAAATGCTACAAATCTGGCTCCAGTAGATCAAGAATAGGTAAAGCTTTTGTCACATCAATAAGATAGAACATAAAACCAAAGCAGGAAACAGAACCCCTCACTGTGTCAATGAGAGCTCCAAGACGATTTCCAAAACTGAGTTGTACAATGGTAGCTTCAGGGTCAGCATCCTGGTCTATCATAACCATTGGCATTGGAACGACGTCGTCATCGTCTTCCGATTTCTGCGATCAAATTTGCCAGCAAATGTCATCTCAAAGCACACGTCAACACAAAACTCATACGCAGACCGTTTCCCTATTAAAGATGAGAAAATCAAATCACATATCAAATACTTTACACATCAAGTCATAACCATATACTCTCCACATTTAGTTGCTGAGCTTCTGCTTGCGCACATAGCCACATACATACAAGCCCATGGGTAGACAAATCAATAGATCCAAGAAACATCAATAGTTTAAATGCGACGAAACAAAAAAAAAGACTGAAACAAGTTACTACTGACCGGATAAGATGGAGTAGTGGCATCAATGCTGTTAATCGAAGCATATACACGGTTTCTTATACTGCATATCAAAACAAACAAGCACGGAAAGATATATCAGCAACCTCAGATGGATCATACAAACAAGAATTTGCAATCGGTTCATAGAGAAACCAAATTACCAAGCAACTTATTCTAATTATCTCAAGAAACATGTTTCTCAAATCGTAAAGAACTCCAATCTGAAAATCGAAATATAATCAATTTCTCAATACTCTTATGCTCAAGATTCATAACGACAATTTCAACTACACCGAACGAGAATCTAGTATAAGTTCCGTTTGCCAAATCGTTCGAGCACATACAGAGCAACGATTTTAGTAGAATCAAGCTTATATAGTAAGCTGAACATAAAAGACCAAGCAAAGATCACTAAAAAATCGATTTATCAGAACGAGCAAGAAGACTATAAATCTCCAGCAATTCCAGCAACAACAAAAAAAAAGAAGAATCAACCGAAAGATCTAAAAGCGAGCACGACTTATACAAAATAAATACGCAAGAGCTAACCTCTTCGTCAAAAGAGACATTACACCTTCGACGAACTTCCGGCGATCATCGAACAAAGCAGGCGATAGATCTGGAGTAGCAATTTGAGCGGGAAAACGAATCTGCCTGCTGATCGCAGAAGAAGGACGCGAAGCTAGTGAAGAAGAAAAATGAGTTACAGAGAAGATAGAACTCGAATACGCCATTGAAGTTTGAAACAAGAATATATTTTTTTCCCTTTCTTTCTCCTCCGAAGTCAGAGAGAACACCGAAATCTATAAACTGGTGATAGAATTGGCGTTTTGTGTTTGATAGGAGTAACAAAAAGATGATGGGAGTGCTGAATCTGCTGATGTATGACGTCACTATCGAGATGCTCCACCTGTACATCTACTAGCCTTTTTTAATTTTAATTTTCTTATATGGTTTCTACAAGTAATTAATTGAATATTTGCAAATTGTTATAGAATAATGTGATAGTGAGGCGAATTGAGACGCAATTATTTTGTTGCTGATGTTCAAACTTCTACGTTGCCCATTACCAAATATCTTCTCTTTTGTATTCTTTTCTCCTCCAAGCGGCCAAGCCAATTGGACTTGTTTGCAAATTCCTTCTTAAACCTGCTAAAGAATTTAAAGAATAATTTGTTTTGTCTCTAATAAAAAGTTTTAAAGTAAAACATATATTTTGCATACCAATTATTGGCGTGAGATTGTTCTAAAAAACTATTATTCGTTGACCAAAGACAAGGAAAAGAAAAATCTAAAAACAGCACAATCTCGAAGACGAGGCTGGGCAACTGGGCAAGGTTAAAAAATCACTATTGGGCTTTAGCCCACTGGGCCATTCAACCAAAGTCCTTTGCTAACAATTCTACGCGGGTGCAATATTCTAGCGGGTTCTTCAAGAATCTATACCCGACCCGGACCCGGACCTGCCTAACTGCCTCGTTCACTCCAAATACATTTTCTACCCAAAAAACACGACTTCGAGAAATCTCACTGATTAGCAAAGATGTCGTCGGCTCGTTCTGCGATCACAAAGCTAAGGTTGGCTCGATCCTTGGGGGAGAGTCAGATTGGTGCATCGCGTTCCGTGGAATCGACTCGTGGACCGGCGATTCGGTGCTTCAGCGACGACAAAGGTCGTGTGCTCAGCGAAGAGGAACGCGCGAAAGAGAGCATGTATATCCAGGTTCTTATTCCAACTCTTGATTTCTCTATAGATGCTATAAGAATTCGTCTATGCGCTGTTGCTTATTGGATTTATTGTTTGGCTGTCGAAATTTTGCTTCAAGTTAGCGATCAGTCAAAATATATCAAGATCGGAAATGGCGTTATAAGCACTGATTTTTAAGCTTATGAGATACACTGATAAGATCCGAGGCTTATTCTTATCATACACTTGAAATCCAATTGTGTTCTATCGAATTGTACTGTCGTCGTTTCAAAACCAAATGGTCAAGTAGTTGGTGGGTGAGTTTTTCAAGGCGTATAAGTTCATACAGAGAGAAAGAATGGAGATGAATGTTGTCTGTGCGATTCAGCTTTCGCTTCTACAACATATCTCACTTGAAGAAAGGGGAAGAACTATGTTTTGTTGACATTGTCAACCAATCTCTATAGCTTGTTGTTTTCCTTTTTCGGTTTGAGGTTGAGCTCTTAGTTACAGTTACAGACTTACATCTATAGCTGGATGCTTCTCACTTGCATTACTCAACATCACAAGAATTGGCCTTGACTATTGAAATTGATGTATTTTGAGACGCAATCGAGTTTATGAAGCTAAACCACTTCTATTTTAAAACTCACTTTTAAGAATCCGACCTATTTGTTGTAGAAAATGGAGAAGGAGATACTGGAGAAGAAGAAGAAACTCGAGCAGCACAAGCCAGATAATGAGAAAGGAAGTGCCAACAAGGTAAACTTCATCGAACCATCAACTTCCACTTGTCTGTTTTCATTCATGTGGTTCAGTTTTACTAAATGTCTTGTAGTCAGAAGGGCATTTCTAGACCTAATTTGGCTTTAATGTCAAAACAAATGAAGATGTAGCTGAACATATCAAACAAGTGAACCCGGTCATTGATTGTTTACTTTCAATCTCTTGTGCAGAAACCTGAGGAAAGCAAACCATGAGTTCGCAGTATGCAGAATCTGGTATCCGGTCATAAGGCAATCAGTAGTGAAAAATAATAATGCCTTTGACCTTTGTCCTCTCTTGGTATGAGATTTTGTACTTGTACAGAGATTTTAACCTTCTGATGTGTGTTTGTGTGTTCTAAGCAATCAAGTTTGGATAATTGAGAAAACCACCATATGCATTGATTCAAAATACCAAAATGGTTACCAAACATATTTCTGTTTACAAAAAGCTTTCCTATTCATTATTTTATTCTTTCACCATCATCATCATCTGTATAAGAGAATACCCAATCCTAGTTCTTTCCTATTCACATAAAATGAGTAAAACCCCTATTTTAACTCTAACCATCCCAATTTCTTCCCCTTTCTTCACATCCGAAAACCGAAATCCTCAAAATGACCAGGATTCAATTGCTGACCAAACTCAGACATAATCTGTTGCTGCTGCGGCGGCTGAACAGGACTCCCGTGCTGTCCAGTCCAGTCCATGTTAGACCCAGGCATGGCTAAATTAGTATCAACCGTAGTTATGTCGTGTATGCTCGACCTTTTCCTCTCCTTCTTCACCGAGTTCTGTCTCAGAAAATACTTCTGTGCGTGACTCGCAACTTGCGTCGGTGTCCTCGTCACAACCACGTTCCTCGAGATGCTTCTCCAATCTCCCTTACCATATCTCTTTAATCCGATCAGAAACAATCTGCACCAAAAGATTCATATCAAAGAATGTAAATAAACCACCTAAATTTAGCAAATTGTTCGACAAAATTCAAAATTGTATTTGATTCCAAAATTCTCTAACCAACCAAAACCCTAATTTAAAAAATCGAATTTGTGATTGATAAACATACTTGTGTTCGTTTTCTGTCCAAGGAGTTCCTCTTTTCCGTTCACTCTCACCGTGTTTAGACCCAAACGAGATCTGACCAGCCGAGTCCCAACCCGCCGCCGCCGCCGAGTCATCCATGTAATCCGGGACATCAACTCGACCAGAATCAATCTCAAGGACATCATGAACCAACGCCTCGTAATGCTCCCTAACTTCCCCAGCCGATTTGTGAAGCTGGTCAGCGATTCTTTCCCACCGATTAGGCGATCCTTCAGGAAAAAGCACCAAAGCTTGCTCAAACATCTTATCCTCCGACCTCGTCCACTGACTCGACGCCATAACCGTTGATGAATTTTGAAGACTCGAGTATGAAAAAAAACAGAACCTGAAATTTGTTGGGTGTCGGAAGAAACTGTTGGATAATTTATACGGATTGTCTGGTTTTTTTTTGGAAGGATTTATAAAAGAAGAGCTGGAAAAAAAAAAAAAAAAAAAAGGAAGGAAGAAGCAGCTCAGAGACCAACTTCAACACGGTTTCTCTGCAATTGGGATGTCTTTTGTCTCTCTTTCTCTCTATCTTTCTCTATTTATTTTTTTAAAGAAAATTAATTTTAGGGTTACACCTGACCTGACTTACTGAATTTTTGCTTTCCAGTTTGTTACAGTTCGCCTTTTATTTTTATTTTTATTATAAGCAAATGCCACTTTATTTTTCCAATAATATTGGAACACATAGCTATTAAAAAAAAAAAAAAAACTAACCGACTAAAAATACGAAAAGCAATCTAGAAAGACTTCTTTTTTAGGTTTCACATTCTCGAATCAATGACACTGTCTTACGTCTCCTTGTCACTATTTTTGTCCAACCCTCCACTTCACTTTCTTAATTATGGTTATCTGTGATTTTCCATCGGTTTTAATTTATAATTTTAGTCATACTTACTTAAACCTTTATAATTGTTTTCAGTACCAATGTAAAAGTTTTTTTTTTCTTTGTTGGATGTTTTAAATAGTTTCTCGTGGTGAACAAAAGAAAAAATTGTGATGGTCCAACATTTGACCTGTTTAATAATGTATGTACCGCAAAGTTTGACTAATTTTTGACAGTTGGGTCATTAATGTTAGTCAAAATCCAATTCTCAACTGTTTTAATTGTAAGTGTAGTGATCATCAAAAGCTCCAAAACTCACGACTACAATTAATTCAGTATACTATTCATAGCACTTCTATGCCTCGGTTAAACGAGTTTTGGACTGAAATTGTTTATAGCATGGATTGTAAAATGATACTAATATATTTGTTACATTACTGCTTGTTTAGCAACTGTTTGTTTGTCAGCGTAAACGCCGGAAAATATGTGTTTTTGAATTCGAACGTCTTCATGCGTTATACTTAGATTTATACTTATTAAATACTCCTGTAGAAAAAGATAACACTCAAGTTTGTCTTATCTTATCGACAGATCTCCATTGTATTTTTTTACTATATTCTCAACGACCTTCAACAAATTAACTAAAGAAAACAAAGGAACTTCAACTAATATTTTAGTATATTAACTGTACTTGTTCCTTCATACGTAGTTTACTTGTTTTAAAAAGGTTTACACACTTTTACTAATTTAATTGGATGCACAAATAAAGTGGATACGTTACGGAGTCGACGAAGGTGCCTTGGACCGACTCCTCACCAGTATTAAGCCACGTGTCTTCTGCCAATTGTTTCCGATGGATACTTTTTGGCATCTGACTGGTGCGTCTAGATGACGTGGCCTTTATTTAGCTGTCACGTGGCCTTCCAAGTAAAGTCTACCAAGTTCTTGCTATTTTAAGCTTTTTGTCTGTTACCATATGTTTTAGTTTTGATATTAACTACAAACATATATATAAAAAATAACGAGTGGAGAGTATTAATATTATGGGTGATGGACGCCAAAAATAAAATTTGTTTGGTAGGAAAAAATACATAAAATCGAAAGTAGAAGAGAGGATACATTCATACATTGGTGAGGTATATTTTAGAAGCAACCCGTAATACTGTATAGTTTTGACAAAAAAGGTACTAAAAGAACATAACTATTGGAAGTTTGAACGGGCAAGTTGTCCAAAAAAAAAAAAAAAGAGGAGAAATAACTATAGTCGTTGAATGGACTGACGCCCAACATAATAAAATGATTATGTAAAAAAGAATGGGCTTTTAGATACTCTTTAAATGGACTTATACATTGTCTCGTAAGCTAACTATCTATCCATGGATACATAATTATCTTGTGGGCTGATCCCACTAAAACTAGCTCACATAATTATCTTAGATTCTTAGGGAGTCTATTAAGTTTTTGTGATTATTTAAATTATTTTAAATACAAAGTTTACTTGATTAAGTTTACATAAATATTTTATAACATATTTATTAAAGCTCTTCTAAGAAAATACTACACTTTTTTAATACAAAGTTTTTGTGATTATTTAAAATATTTTTTAAAATATAGTTGATATTCGGATCTAGACTCGATTCAGATATCTTACTTTTTAAATCAAATTATTTGGAACCATATCATATATCACACCGGATCTCAAATTTCCGGTATTTTGTCCACAGAATTTTATACAACTTCAAGTATGGAGGAGGAAATTATAAATTTCTATTGGTTATATGATATGACAAACCATTTTGTTTCATTAAATTCTTAATTGTAAAAAACTCATATATTTATTTATTTGTAGGGTAAACAGAGATGGGCAGGTCTGGTATAGGCCGTGTGAGACGTGGTCGGATTGAGGCAAACTGAGTTTTTGCATCTTATCTAAAATCAGATTTGACCATCCCACTCACTGTATAAACCACTCCACATTATCTTTTGTTTTTATTTCATTATTATCTCACTACTCTTTTATTAAACCAAGAATGTGAAACGTGATTGGTGACCATACAAGTCCTAATAAATATTTTTAATCGAAATTAAGTTATATATATGTGTGTGTGGTTGATACGAAAATGTGTCAACGTTGGTGACACTCATCTGATTATCTTTATTGTGAACAAAAATGGGCTTCGGAGAGTTCTGCTGAGTGATATCTCATACTATTTGTTTGGATAAGGTAGTGTTAATTCAATGCAATGAGCGTCCAATAAAGAAAGAAAATATCAATGCAATGTATATCCACTATCCAGTTATGGGTGTGATTAGGAGCGGTAGAAATTTTACATAGCATATACTAATCACTAGGATTTAATCTGCAGTATACCACGGGATAATTTTGTTTTACATAATTATAATTTAATCAACTTCAATTATATATGTTTAATATTATAATATTGATGGTGTTAACAAAATAATGAAATGATGATTTACCCATGTTGTAACATTAATGATATTTTAAACTTTTTATAAGTGTAAATGTTCATAATATTTTAAACTTTTTAAAAGTTTAAAATTTATTATATCCGATATAATTAAACGGTTAGAATAAAGAACCGAATTAAACCGGATACAAAATTTTAAATTTGGATGCTTGTTAAGTTTAGTTTCCTACTTATTTAAATTTAGATTCATTTTGGTCTTATTTATAATATGACTTTCAACAATTTTCTAAAAACTTTAGCCGATGTGGGACGTTGAACACACAATTTCTCATCATTGCTTGAGTAATACATGTCCGGTTTTCAAAATTCGAATCATGACAAATACAGAAAAAAATCTAGAATTTTATTAATTTTATGTATTATATGATGACTCAAAGTAATTAAAAAATATCAAACAAAGATGATAAGAGAATCAAAATTTTAAATCTTAACAAAATATTCTAAATATATATACTAATAATTGTGGAACATTATATGGAAATTTCAGATTTTATAATTAAAATTAAAATCTTTTAATTGCGTTTGGTTATATGGATAGTAGAAAATTGATTGTAGAGGTTGTTTGGATACATGTATATAAATATATTCATATTTCATATTTATCTTTAATGAGTTTCCTAATTTATTTTTTAAATCAATGATATTTTATGTAATATTTTACAAAACAAAAGTTTCTCTTTAAAATGTATTTCAAAAATGTTAATATAGATTCTATGATATTTTTACCTGATTTAGTTTTAGTGGTGGTAGTCTAGTAGAGGAGTCCTATTCAACTTAAGATTAGATTGAGTTTTAGTGTAAAAATATGATTTTGGAGTACATTATGTATAACGATGTACATTATTCTTCGAAATCATAAATATATACACCATAAAATTTTATAGATGTTATAATATACGTAGATCACATATGATAATTAAATGAGAAATATCATAAAATAACACTAAAATAAGTTTTGTAGATAATTATAGTACACACTTCACAAATTTTTTAAAATAGTACTAAAATAATTTAAAATCTTGGGTTTAGGTTTAGTATTTTGAGTTTACGGTTTAGTTTTTAAGGTTTAAGGTTTATTTTTTAGACAATTTTGACGATTTTTAAATCGTTTCCAAAATTTTTGATATTTTATATATTAAATTTGTGTTATTTTTGAAACTTTAAAAATAATGTGTTAATTTGAAAATAAAAATTATTTTTGTGCTATTAATTAGTGAGAATTGTCGTAATTAAATTGACATTATAATTCATCACGTGATGACATTATATATCCAAAATTTAATAGTAAATCAAAGGATATATCATTTTAAAATCTTGTATTCTTTTTGGTACAAGATGTTTTACTCTAAAAGCATCGAGTCATCGTTTTTGAATGCCAATTTCTACATGAAGAAAACTCAAGATCATTACAAACATGTTGCATTGCCCTCATCTTTTTTTGTTCTCTACAACTCACTCATACCATTCACACATACTATCATATAACAAACACGTCGATAACACTTAAACAGATAACTAAGTTACAATCTCTGATAAAAAAATACTTGTTTAAAATTTATATATTATAAAATCATTATTGTAAACCAGTTGCGTTTACGTTTTTCTCTAGCTATCAAAATATTCCAGCCCTCACTTAGAAAATAAATGCAAAGACAAAATCTTTTTAATAAGACTTTAATTATCTGCAAATACAATAAAAATTCTATAAATAAATAATTCCGAGATTACAATATTTTAATGGTATATTAATTGCTTAAAAACAAATTCAGTACCGGAAAAACAGATTAATTAATCGAAATATTAATTTATCGAAATTATATTATATTGTATGCGACAATATTTCCTATAACTAACGCCAAGTTGCCAACTAAAAAAAATTTGTCGACTCACGAAAACCAAAAAAAAGACTCATTTCCTCAAATTCGGGTTACGCTTCTCTTTAAAACCCGTGTGCTTATCTATTGATATAACAAAACAACATCCCACGTGTCACCTTCATCGCCACACGTGTGAATCTTAAACCCCACATAGCCGTTAGAGATAACGTCGTTACCGTGTCTTACGATATACGGAAGTTAACGCCGTCCGTGACGGTTTCATAGGAAGAGCTTCCGAAGCAGAGAGTCGTTACGTTTCAAACAACCGATCGTAGCTGTACACATTTAAGGTAATAATTTGCTTAATTAGTACTAATCCCCTACTAATTGGTAAGAATGCAATTACAAAGTTTAGTCTACAATAACATCAATTTCAGTCTCTCACGACTCGCGCCATCTAATGGCATTTATTATGGTACCACTTTTAGTGGTTATATGGTCAACAAAAATGGTTTACAAGCTTAGCTAGATGTGAAATCATACTATATACTACTAAACTAGTTTACGATTTGGATATGAATCAATTAAAAGCGTTAGCATAATTAGTATTTATAAAAATAAATGTAATTGGACCAAAGAGATAAAGCATCTTGGGTTTAGTAAGCTTTTTTAGCTGATGATGCTTATGTGATTAATGTGAATATAAGATTAGAGAACAATCTTCTTCTTAATAATAATATGATGACATTTAATGCCCCTAAGTATCGTCATAATTACATCTTTGTCCCTATTCTTCTCTTTTTTCACTTTTCCTAATCTCTATTATAAAACCATCTCTTGTCGAATTCACAAAAATTCTCAGTCCTCTACAAACCAACCCGAACCTGACCTGACCCGACCCGAAGAATCTGGCCGGTGAAAAAAAAATGGAGGTGCAAAGCAGCAGCAGCAACAATGGCGGTCACTCTTCTTTCTCCAGTCTCCGTGTCTACCTTAACTCTCTTTCCGCGACGCCTTCTCGCTTATCCCGCCGCGCTATTTCTGTCTCCACGTCTTCTGACGAGATGAGCCGCGTCCGTGCCGTCTCCGGCGAACAGATGCGCCGTACTCTCCGGTGGTATGATCTCATTGGACTCGGAATCGGCGGAATGGTCGGCGCCGGTGTCTTTGTCACCACCGGACGTGCCAGTCGCCTCTACGCCGGTCCTTCAATCGTCGTCTCTTACGCCATCTCCGGACTCTGTGCTCTCCTCTCCGCTTTCTGTTACACAGAATTCGCCGTCCATCTCCCCGTCGCCGGCGGAGCCTTCAGTTACATCCGTATTACATTCGGTTAGTCTCCCGCCAAAATCATCACCACTCTCCTCCGATCTGTAACGATTTCTGAAAATTCAAATTTCAAATCTGAAATCGTAACTGATTTTGTTTCTGTTACATTTTCCGTTCAGGTGAGTTTCCTGCATTTTTCACCGGAGCGAATCTTATAATGGACTACGTAATGTCAAACGCCGCCGTTTCGAGAAGTTTCACCTCTTATTTAGGAACAGCTTTCGGGATCTCAACTTCCAAGTGGCGATTCGTCGTCTCCGGTCTCCCTAAAGGATTCAACGAGATCGATCCAGTCGCCGTTCTCGTAGTCCTCGCAATCACAGTCATCATCTGCTGCAGTACAAGGGAGAGCTCGAAGGTGAACATGATTATGACTGCATTTCACATCGCATTCATAATTTTCGTGATCGTGATGGGATTCTTAAAGGGAGATTCGAAGAATCTTTCCTCACCGGCGAATCCAGAGCATCCGTCGGGGTTTTTTCCGTTCGGTGCGGCGGGAGTTTTCAACGGGGCCGCCATGGTATACTTAAGCTACATAGGATACGACGCCGTTTCAACCATGGCGGAAGAAGTTCAAAATCCCGTTAAAGACATCCCCGTCGGTGTTTCCGGCTCCGTCGCAATCGTCACCGTCCTTTACTGTCTCATGGCCGTATCCATGTCAATGCTCCTCCCATACGATCTGGTTTGTTAATTAAATTTAATTAAAACTTTTTTGATTAAGACGGCACGTAGTCTGACCCTAGAGCTGGAAAACGTGGCGGGGCATGTTGTGTGTAACACGCAGATAGATCCGGAGGCGCCGTTTTCTGCGGCGTTCAGAGGATCGAACGGCTGGGAATGGGTGACGAAAGTGGTGGGGATAGGAGCAAGCTTTGGGATATTAACATCACTTTTGGTGGCGATGTTAGGTCAGGCTCGGTACATGTGCGTGATCGGACGGTCCAGAGTGGTCCCCTTTTGGTTCGCTAAGATTCATCCCAAAACATCTACGCCAGTCAACGCCTCCACTTTTCTTGGTACGTTTCTTTGTCTTCATTCATTCATAAGAAAACATTTATTTTATTACTGTCAAACAAATGATCAAATCATATAGTTAAAATAAATAAATTGGTCCATAAAGTGAGGTAGAGGCAAGCAGTTAGGTTAAAAGGGGACCCCAATTAGAACCGTTTCGGTTGTTTCCATGATCTTTTTATTGATTTTAACTTTTAACGTTTTCTCAAGATCACACGAACCACGTGATTACATTTATCTATACGTGTCCATTTCAATTTATATTTTAAGATCAAAAACTTTTGGACGTAACCATTTTAAAAATCTTCCGCTATCGATTTCGATCGTGACAAGGGCTGTGTACGTTATATTTATGTAAGTATATCTCTCAATGTAGGGACATGGTTTATTGTGAGTTTTTATGGTGTTTAAGACAGAGTCACACTGAGAGCATCTGAGTCCGATTGCTAGATGTCGTCTTCACCACTGGTTTCCTTTTTGCTCTGTGAAAAGTTTGATGTTTCTTGTTCAAAGATTCAATCTTTTCAACGGTCTTGATTGTGATGGATTTTGTGGGTCTCTTTGGTTCTTTTTGTGTCCCCTTAGTGTTAAAATTACATATTCCACTTTAAAAAAAAAAAAAAAATTGCTACGATAGTTGGATAATTAGTCATCCATTGGACGACTAAATAATCAATCATTTTAAAATAAATAAAACATTGTGAAGATACTAACTAGCCTAGTCGGCTGATATTTTGACAACTCCAACTTTTGGGTAATTCCCGGAAAATCTGGCTGAGCTATGCAACTCGTGACTAATTAGGTACCAGGGTTTAGAACAATGACCATCTTTGGTTAAAGAAATAATCGGAATTTATTGGCAGATTGGAAAACATCTCATGTTATTAATTAACTAGAGCCATATTTATATGCATAATCTTTGTAACAAGCCTTGGTTTTCTCGTAAATTTATTCCCATGACTTTGTCACAACATGGATCATTACTAAGGGTCATCATCGTTCAACCTTATCCTTACTAATTTTAGCAACCACTAACTCACATTTGCTATATCCATCAATAGCATTAACATCTCTTTTTTTTCCCTCTCCGTATCTACTTTGACAAAAAGACAAAATAAAGGAACAAATCCTCCCACCACCATTCATTTCAAACTTGGACTTTTTTCATTGGTCGAATCATCTATAGTTATAGAGAATATGATCAATCTTATTAATGTTCGTATTGTTTATCCTTATCAGGCATTTTCACGGCGGCTCTTGCGCTTTTCACCGACCTAAACGTCCTCCTAAACCTCGTCTCCATTGGAACACTATTCGTCTTCTACATGGTCGCAAACGCTCTCATCTTCAGACGTTACGTCCCGGTCGAGCCCACCAAGCCATGGCCCACACTCTCCTTCCTCACACTATTCTCCATAACCTCGCTTGTCTTCACCCTCATTTGGAAACTTGTGCCGGAAGGCAAGCCTAAAGCTTTCATGCTCGGCGCCATCGCAGTGGTGGCTATAGCCATGGTGTTGATCTTCCATTGCGCGGTCCCGCAGGCGAGGAAACCCGAGTTGTGGGGAGTCCCATTCATGCCGTGGACCCCGTGCGTGTCGATTTTCTTGAACATATTTTTGCTTGGTTCGTTGGACGCACCGTCTTACGTCCGGTTTGGGTTCTTCTCCGGTTTGATCGTGCTCGTGTATTTGTTTTATGGCGTTCATGCGAGTTCTGATGCTGAAACGAATGGGTCTTTTGGTGTGAAAGATGGACAAGTCTTGAAAGAATTAACCGAAGTGTGAAAAGTGTTTAGCTTATATTATTTTTAAAAATTAGCCTATGCAATTAAACTCTCTATTTTTTAAAGGAGGGGGTTTTGAATAATTAATGATAAGTTATTTAATTTAACTTAAGGTAAAAAAGCTTATGAAAAGGAGGGGATTTTAAGAATTATAATCCCTTGTGTTTTAAGAAAATTAGAAGAGGAATTAGAGAGGGTATATAGGAATATATGACAGAAAATTATGTAGCAGTTTTAGAAAAATAAACAATAGTACTATTCTATACGTTTTCGTTTCTTAATATTATATGCTTGAAAAAAGTAGTTTCACAAAATATATAAAGATGTATTCTGTTTAAAGGACGAAAATAAAACCGGCCGTATGCAGTGCAAAAACTGAAAAAAAAAAACAGAAACTGATGACCTCTTTTTTACCGATGTGTACAATACACAACGCACATTGTTTCATTCAAATCCGTGTTATGAGTTATGACAAACAGCAACACTAATACAAACTATAGTAGGTTTACAAGTTTCCGGCAAATAAGATGGTGACATTTAAAGATAAGTCTTTGTCAATCATATAAGGCAAGATCACGTATGAAATATTTATGTTATAGATACATACATTAATAAATGGAAACGTTAGATAGACATAGGTCTCTCATAAATACGAGATGGCGTACAATTGAAAGCAATGGGTCCCCATCTTTCTCACGGGACACACATACGTGACTTTATCCGAAAACTTCAAATCCAACAAGATCACCTTTTCTTTTTCATTTTTTTTTCACGATCACTTGTTTCAAATTCCTTGAGGATATATACATTCTTTTATTATTTGTATTTATAAATTATATATATATATATACATAGAACCATATAACATATTTTAATATGATTTAAAAAGTACTACATGCCCCTATATATTCAGTTTTAAGAACATTATTTTAGTTCTAGGACATCTTTTAAATCTAAATCCATCACTCTGTTGGGTATGTTATATAGTGAAAACGAAGAGGATTATGTCTTCGAAACTATTTCATCGTCCAAATGAGACCATTAAAAAATCTTCCATCGACAATTTTGGATGCCCAAGTTGTACACTATTCTATCCTAGAACCGAATGATCCAACCTTAGATTTCATGTTAGGATATTAAATATATTATCTTTTATATTTGAATAGAAAATATGCATACCAGAGTTTAGGCGCTAAAACTATCAGTTTATTAAAGATGTCTTCATTTTTTTAGTTTGTATATATAGATGTATAAGCTAGGATCGAATATGTGATCTCAATTCGTATAATCAGTCCAAGTATTCTTTTAGTGAACACTCCCAATAATTATGTGAGCTATTTGGTTAGGATAATATACATAATTACATTTATATATATATTTTTAAGTGGGTGATATATATCTCGAATCTAAAATAACTGTGTTTAAGTGGGAGACGACACTTGCTTGTATTCTCTCTCTCTTTTTGGTGACTATATTCCTAATGATGGGGTCCAAATCAAGAAAAGCCCATTATTTTCAAGTCGTCACATTGTTGGAAACTTTTTTTTCATATATTTATTTATTTATGGATTTGTTTTTAGAAAATATTCTGCCAATAAGAAGATGTGATTCTACTGGCAATACAAAGATTTGATGTCTTTCTAGAACTGAAACACCACTTTACTAAAAGTAATGAGTTCCCTCTGCAAAAGGTTTCAAATATAAGCGTAAGTGTCCTCTTTTTAATTTTCCATTATCCTAATTACAAACCTCAATGTTCGATTCTACATTGGATTAAGTACCAATATTTTGATTTTTGAGTCTTACAAAGAAAAAAACATGTAATTTGTTTTTCAACGGCCATGAAAGAACCGGTCTAAACTAACAAAATATCTTGGATTTAGGGTCATTATTATTACTGTATAATTTGCAGTTATATTTCTAAAATGTACCAGCGTAGATGAAGAAAACTATAGCTTAATCCTGATTAAATGAATTATATAAGAGCATGGGACCACAAGAATGTCAACCTCTTGTAAACCATTCAAAGCACAATCTAAGGCAACTTGCGTAGAAGATAGAGTGAGTCCATTAATCCATAGCTAGATAGGTCTAATCAATTATTTCACTTTTTTGTTGACATTTTTATCATAAATTTTATTTCCGACTTCTCATGAACTTTGACATTCGCTCAAAGAAAATATGATCTTTATATATAAACTAGTGCTTTCCAAAAGATAAATCATAAGAGGAAAGATAGGAAGAAGGATAAGTCTTTGATTTAGATTCTCCTCACCAAACAGCGAAGTTTTTGGCAAGTTGCAACACCTTCCACATTTTAATTATCCAAAAAAGTTATAAATAAAGTTAAACATTCCATTCAATGATGTGATAATCTTGTCGTCAAGTTGGTCTTACTCATATTTCAACAATCTTAATCATACAATACGGGAATCGCAAAATCTTATATATGTGCTTTCTTTCACCAATTGTAATAGATTATAATATTTTAAACAACCACATAAATTACTTTTCGATTAAACAAATCTAAGGTATCAAAAGATAATTTTCACAAAATTTTCTGAGTACAAACATTCATTTCCAGAGTTATCTACTAGGTAGTAGTATCATTGTATCAAAAGACTCAGAAATTTTTTAAAATTATTGTATAACAAAAAAAAAAAAAAAAAAAAGAAACGGACTTGAGCAAAAGCCCATCAATATTCAAATATACTACTACACTTTAGGCATTTAGGCCTGAGGCCCAAACTAAGTATGTTGTCACTTTCGTTGCAAAGGAAGAACATACTTGGTGTCACGGTGGACTTCTTGATCCGATGCAAGATCTTACCTAGAAGAAGCCATACGACTTCTCTGTCCCGATACATCTCCGTATGCGCCACTTATGAGCAGGAGGAAGTATCACCGGAACAATATAACGGTGGGTTTTCAAATCGTAACTTGGTTCACGAAATCTTGCAGCTTTGTGCTAGAAACGGAGCTGTTATTGAAGCAAAAGCTTGCCATGGGAAGATTATTCGTATTGAGCTGCAGGGAGATGTTACTCTGTCGAATGTTCTTATTAATGCTTATTCCAAGTGTGGTTTTGTGGATCTTGCTCGCCAAGTGTTTGATGGAATGCTTGAGAGAAGCTTGATTTCTTGGAACACTATGATTGGTTTATATTCCCGGAACAGAATGGAGTCAGAAGCATTAAACATTTTCTCAGAGATGCAAAACGAAGGGTTTAAGTTTAGCGAATTCACGATCTCGAGTGTTCTTTCTGCTTGTGGGGCTAATTGCGATGCCTTGGAATGCAAAATATTGCATTGTTTGTCACTGAAGACATGTCTGGATTTTAACTTGTACGTTGGTACTGCTTTGGTTGATCTTTATGCAAAATGCGGAATGATCAAGGATGCAGTGCAGGTTTTCGAGTCTATGCAGGACAAGAGTTCAGTTACATGGAGTTCTATGGTGGCAGGTTATGTTCAAAACAAGAATTATGAAGAGGCTCTCCTTCTTTACCGTCAAGCTCAGAAAATGAGTTTAGAGCAGAATCAGTTCACATTATCTTCAGTAATTTGCGCTTGTTCAAATCTGGCAGCTTTAATAGAAGGGAAACAGATGCATGCTGTTATACATAAGTCTGGGTTTGGTTTTAGTGTCTTTGTGGCATCCTCTGCAGTCGATATGTATGCTAAATGCGGAAGCTTGAGAGAGTCTTATATTATCTTCTCGGAAGTGCAAGAGAAGAATATTGAGCTTTGGAACACGATAATCTCGGGGTTTGCAAAGCATGCTCGTCCTAAGGAAGTGATGATCTTGTTTGAGAAAATGCAGCAAGATGGAATGCACCCAAATGAGGTTACTTTTAGTTCCTTGTTATCGGTTTGTGGTCACACGGGCTTGGTCGAGGAAGGAAGGAGATTTTTCAAACTCATGAGAAACACGTACGGTATATCGCCAAATGTGGTTCATTACTCCTGTATGGTTGATATTCTTGGTCGGGCTGGGCTACTATCTGAAGCGTATGAGTTGATAAAGTCTATTCCTTTCGATCCTACTGCTTCCATTTGGGGTTCTCTTCTTGCTTCTTGTCGAGTCTACAAAAATCTTGAGCTGGCAGAAGTTGCAGCCAAGAAACTATTCGAATTAGAACCAGAAAATGCCGGTAATCACGTCTTACTATCCAATATATACGCTGCAAAAAAACAGTGGGAGGAAATTGCCAAATCAAGGAAGCTTCTGAGGGACTGCGAAGTGAAGAAAGTGAGGGGAAAAAGTTGGATTGATATTAAGGACAAGGTCCACACTTTCAGTGTTGGAGAGAGTGGTCATCCGAGAATCCGTGAGATCTGTTCGACCCTAGACAATCTTGTAATCGAATTGAGAAAATTTGGATATAAACCAAGCTTAGAACACGAGCTGCACGATGTGGAGATAGGGAAGAAAGAGGAGCTTTTGATGCAGCATAGTGAGAAGCTGGCTTTGGTTTTTGGTTTAATGTGTTTGCCAGAGGGTTCTACTGTGAGGATCATGAAGAATCTGAGGATATGTGTGGATTGCCATGAGTTCATGAAGGCTGCATCAATGGCTACACGAAGATTTATCATTGTTAGAGATGTTAATAGGTTTCACCATTTTAGTGATGGTCATTGTTCTTGTAGAGAATTTTGGTGACAAACTCTGTTTTCTTAGGACTCATAAATACAACAATTTCCCACCAAAATAAAGAATTTTAGGACACAAATAAAGAGTTAATTTGTTGGGCTTATTGGGTCTCAGCTAAGCGTTATTGAATTGGATTTAGGCCCAATAAAAATGGGACTATTATAAGGGCCCATAGCTAGATTAAAGTTAAACCCTAAAGAGAACCTTTATTTATATAGAAAGGCAATTTTATCAGCTCCGTCTTTGCTTCTTCGATATTTGCCGCCGCCGCCGCTTCTTCGTCCTCGCAGGTACGTTCTGGTTAGCCTAGAAATGGTGTCATCGTCGAAAATTACAGAAGCTTGTGGTGTAGGTTTGATCTGTTAATAAATTTTTGTTGCGGTTTTTGTCTCTGTAGCTAGTAAATCTTAGGTTTTGCCAAATTTGTCAATCTCGGTAAGATAATGGTAAAGTAGTGAAGTGGGTTGATTTATTATCTGATGCTGCTGCATCTTGATACTTTTACTTTAGTTGATGTATTCAATGGCTTAGATTTTGTTAATAACATCAGTCATCTTTCAAGTTCAGTGTCCATATGTTGGATGCATATCTCTTGATTCATCTGTAATTCTTAAGACTCTGACATTGCAATTTTCATGTTCGTTTCTGTGTTCTTTACCTGAATGTGGAAAGTTAAGACACAAATCAACAATTCTCAGTTGTTGCTTGATTGGTTATATGTTTATGGATCTCTTTTGTTTCTGTTTGACATTGCTATTTCTGCGTTTCCACCTAAATCTTGAAACTTGATTTCAAAAATTGACGCTTTAGGGGCATTTCTTGATACCTAAATGTGTGAATTTCATGATGCAATTGAAATGGATCACGGATTTTGAATCCCTTAGTTGTTGTTCTTTCTCTTAGACATCAGTTTTCTTTGGCTCCTCTTCTCTTAGCAGGTAAGTCACAGGTAACTGAAAGATGGGGCGTGTAAGAACCAAGACCGTGAAGAAATCTTCTCGTCAAGTCATTGAGAAGTACTACTCTCGCATGACTCTTGACTTCCACACGAACAAGAAGATCCTTGAAGAAGTCGCCATCATCCCTTCAAAGAGACTCCGCAACAAGATTGCTGGATTCTCCACCCATTTGATGAAACGTATCCAGAAGGGACCAGTCCGTGGAATCTCACTCAAGCTTCAAGAAGAAGAGCGTGAACGCCGCATGGACTTTGTTCCCGATGAGTCTGCTATCAAGACGGATGAGATCAAGGTCGACAAAGAGACTTTACAGATGCTTGCTTCTCTTGGAATGTCTGACACTCCTGGCTTCTCTGAAGTTGAGCCACAAGCTATGGCACCAAGCGCTGCTTTCGGCAGGGCACCCAGAAGATACTGAGATGGCGTTGTTATCATCAGCCAATCAAGACAAAAGATTGGCTCTTTTTTTCACAGTTAGGGACAACAAAGACTTGTGGTTGTTTATTGTTTCTTTTGATTCAAAGATTTATGCTTAAAATTGAAAGTGAGACTCTTTTCTTTTTAATGGTTTTTGAGTTATGTGGAACCATGATTGGATGGAGTTGACACTTTTGTTAGTAACAACTTTTTGCTCATAAAAACATCCAAAATCACCTGAAACACATTGAATTGTAATAAAATTGGACTTTGGTAAGGGCAAATTGGTAATTTTCATACAGAAGGATTATGTTTCGTTATAACCAGAGAGAAGAGAAGAGCCGAGAGAAAAGGAGATAGAGAGAATGGATAATGGAGGGAGCGTGTTGTCGCTCTCTACTCCACACTTCCCTTACTCCTCCACCATTCTCCGCCGTCACTCTCCGGTGGCTTCCATCTCTTTCTCCCTCAAACCACCTCCGCAACCACCACAACCTCCGCCTGAACCTCCTGAGAGTCCTCCTGACCTCCGCCGCCCGGAGAAATCTTTTGGTTCTTCTTCTTCTTCTTCTTCTTCTTCTTCTTCTCCTTTGCCTAAAACCCCTCTTAAGATTAATCCACTCAAAGGTTTGACAAATCGCTCTTCTGTGTCTCCTCTTGTTCAACCAGAGGTTTCGAGTAATAAAGTTTCTTCCTTTGGCTCTTCTTCTCTCGCATCCAAACTACGTTTGTCCAGCAAGCTATCTCCTCCTCCACCTCCTCCGCCTCCTGTGGAAGAAACCCAATTCCGAGATGACTTGCGGAGTGAAACGAAACCACCGGAAGAAGAAACTCGTAAGCCGCAACCGGAATTCCGACAAGAAGGGAAGATATTCGTCGGTAATTTACCGACATGGATAAAGAAACCAGAGTTTGAGGAGTTCTTCCGACAGTTCGGACCGATAGAGAATGTGATTCTAATCAAAGGGCATCACGAGGTCGAGAAAAACGCCGGATTTGGGTTCATCATTTACGCGGCGGAGAAGTCTGCAATGAAAGCTGTGGAGTTCGACGGCGTTGAGTTTCACGGCAGGATATTGACGGTGAAGCTAGACGACGGAAAGAGGCTGAAAACGAAGGCTGAGCAGAGGGTGAGGTGGGTACAGGAAGGAGAAGAAGACGCTAAGATGTCGAATAAGTCGTCGTGGCATCAAGAGAGAGAAGGGTCACGAAAGTCACTACAGAGGATTCTAGATACCAATGGAGATAACTGGCAAGCTGTTATTTCAGCTTTCGAGAAGATCAACAAGGTTTGTCATTGTTACCATCACTTTTGCTCTGTTTTTCGACTTATCGTTTTGTTTGTTTGGGCTGTCCTTTGGAACGAGCATAGCTGTTAATTGATAGGTGTCTGATGTTCTTGATCTTACTTATGTTTCGAATAGGTTTGACTACAATTTGATTTATGCTATATGGTAAAAAAAGTCTTATTGATTCAATGTTTATACTCAGCCTTCTAGGACAGAGTTTGGCTTGATGGTGAAGTACTATGGAAGAAGAGGTGATATGCATCGTGCACGTGAGACTTTTGAGAGGATGCGCGCGAGGGGTATCACACCAACATCACGTATATACACAAGGTATCTCCTTTTGTTACAAAAGGTGTTACATCACTTGTTCAAATTCTGCTTAGTCTAACATGTCATGGATAAGTATTCGCCTGAATTGGCTCATTCTCTTGTTACATTTCCAAAGTAAAAGATTGGAATCTTGTTCTGTAATTAGTTTGGGATTCCTCAAAGGTTAAAAGAGGATTTGTTTCATGCAGCCTTATTCACGCTTATGCAGTTGGTAGAGATATGGACGAAGCACTGTCTTGTGTTCGTAAAATGAAAGAAGAAGGCATTGAGATGAGTTTGGTGACTTATAGCGTGGTCGTTGGAGGATTCTCTAAAGCGGGAAATGCCGAGTAAGTAAATTATTGTGTCTGCCTTCACTGGTAACCGTTTATTAATCATTCAAATGCTTGTTGTATATGCGAATCCGATCTGATACTTTGTTGTCTTTGGAAGAGCTGCAGATCACTGGTTTGATGAGGCCAAACGGATACACAAAACCCTCAATGCCAGTATATATGGAAAAATCATATATGCACACTGGTAACCATTGATATTATTTCTGAATCTATTTGTGTGATTGGTTGGTTTTGTATTTAATCTAAAAGATTCTGAACATTTTCTCAGCCAGACGTGCAATATGGAGCGCGCAGAAGAATTGGTGAGGGAGATGGAAGAAGAAGGTATTGACGCTCCTATTGCCATTTACCATACCATGATGGATGGCTATACAATGGTCGCCGATGAGAAGAAAGGCTTAATTGTTTTCAAAAGACTTAAGGTAATATTTTGCTTCAGATTTGGATTCTTTATTACTTCCTCTTTAGAATCTGAGCAAGTGAATATGATTTATTTGTTTTGCTATAGGAATGTGGATTTACTCCAACAGTTGTTACTTATGGGTGCCTCATTAATCTTTATACTAAGGTAAGGAGAACAACAGTGTTGTGTATAAAGAGAACATTTATTATTTGAATGATCTACTTGGTATAGTTCTTGATGCTTGCCTCCTCTCATTAGGTTGGAAAGATTACAAAAGCTTTGGAAGTTAGCAGAACGATGAAGGAAGAGGGCGTAAAGCACAATTTAAAGACTTATTCGATGATGATCAATGGATTTGTAAAACTAAAAGATTGGGCCAATGCGTTTGCTGTATTTGAAGATATGGTAAATGAAGGCATGAAACCGGATGTTATACTATATAACAACATCATCGCAGCATTCTGCGGTATGGGTAACATGGATCGAGCAATCCAGACTGTTAAAGAAATGCAAAAGCTGAGGCATAGACCAACCACACGGACGTTTATGCCCATCATACATGGATTTGCAAAATCCGGGGACATGAGGAGATCCCTAGAAGTTTTCGATATGATGAGAAGATGCGGGTGTGTTCCAACCGTTCACACTTTCAATGCTTTGATTAATGGTTTAGTTGAGAAACGCCAGGTATGTTTCAAGAATCTATGTCTCGACGTTCTCCTATAGAGATTATATGGTTGAGTTAATCTCTTGTTAAATTAATCTATTTTTGTAGATGGAAAAGGCGGTTGAGATATTAGATGAGATGACATTGGCGGGTGTTAATGCAAACGAACACACTTACACTAAGATCATGCAAGGCTATGCATCAGTTGGTGATACCGGAAAAGCCTTCGAGTATTTTACAAGACTTCAAAACGAAGGTTTGGAGGTTGATATTTTCACTTACGAGGCGTTACTTAAAGCTTGCTGCAAATCAGGACGAATGCAGAGCGCATTAGCTGTCACGAAAGAAATGAGCACACGGAATATTCCTCGCAATTCCTTCGTCTATAACATATTAATTGACGGGTAAAGTATCGGGTTTTGTAGCTCCTTTTTGGCCTTCTTTTGGAATTCTCATTCTTTTTCCTCTAATTTGTTTTAGATGGGCACGAAGAGGCGACGTATGGGAAGCCGCAGATTTGATGCAGCAGATGAAAAAAGAAGGTGTTAAACCCGACATTCATACTTACACATCCTTCATTAGCGCTTGTTCTAAGGCCGGTGACATGAATGTGAGTTTTCATTCAAGAAGCAGATTCTTGTCTATGTTCTTTCCGCGAGTTTCTTGGTTTTGTAACCAGAAAGAAAACTTTTGTAAATGTTTGGCAGAGGGCTACAAAAACAATCGAAGAAATGGAAGCATTAGGGGTGAGACCTAACATCAAGACGTACACGACCTTAATAAAGGGGTGGGCGCGAGCATCTCTTCCAGAGAAAGCCTTAAGTTGCTATGAAGAAATGAAGGCAATGGGACTAAAACCTGACAAAGCTGTGTATCATTGCCTTCTGACTTCGCTTCTGTCGCGTGCTTCAATCGCAGAAGCTTACATTTACTCAGGAGTTATGACTATATGCAAGGAAATGGTGGAGGCAGGCTTGATCGTTGACATGGGAACTGCGGTTCACTGGTCTAAATGTCTGTGTAAGATCGAAGGTTCAGGTGGTGTGCTCACTGAGACGTTGCAGAAGACGTTCCCACCTGATTGGAGCTCGCATCATCATCACCATAGCTTCTTGGATCAAGTTTCTGATGTTGATTCCGATGAAGATGATGGTGAAGATGGTGAGGATGATGATGATGTTAACTCGGTTTGTGGTTTCTTATCTTACAAGTAAGAAAAAACTGATATTGTAACAACTATAGTGTAGAACAATATCATCATATTTTGTATTTATGTTTCTGCAAAATAAATCTTATTGAAAGTACGATTTCTTCATAAGTTGTTTTAAAGTGAGAATAATAAAAAGACAGCAGAAAATAAATCCAAGAATTGTCTAAAGCAAATTTTGTTACATTTTGATCCATCTATACATGTGGTTTTGTGGATTAGTTCGCAATTAACCAAAAAAGGATTTAAAGGATTTGACAGATTTGGTAGACTGTCTTAATCTTTGACATATTTGATCTTTCATCTTATATGATTAGGAGCATAACTGACCTTGATTTTTTTTTTTTCAAAAATCAAGAAAAGAAAATTAATATTCAGGAGTTATGACCTTGATTGTTACCTTTTTGGTTTACAATAATATTCCTTTTGAATTATGCATAAAAGCCTTCAACATTCGAAACTATTACCTACAATATTATCATTATTATGTATAATGTTGAATTTGAGAATTGATAGAAACTCATGGTTTTGTAAATTTCAGATTAACTAGTGGACTAGTGTACATCCAAAAGTGGTCATTTTTGTCAGTAAATAAAACCAATCTGTTCTAAGATATCGATCATGTGCATATCCAAATACTAACTGAAAATTTATATGAAAATTCATATATAATTATATAAATATCAGGAAAATGTAATTTATATTCATTCAAACATAACTGTATATCTCACTGAGTGTTAACACCTAATAGAACAAACTACATTATTTTAACAACACATGTTTTGACAGTTTGTTTATATAAAAATGATAAAATTATAATGTCAATCTTGTGTATACGCATTAACGAAAATTAAGATTTAAAGTTTGTTATATATATATATATACTACTATAGCTTTGAAGATATGCAAATCTGACTTAGAAAACAGAAATATAATTGACTGGTGATCCTTAATAAAACAGTAGTCAGAACTCTCCAACCTCATGAACCCATGCCTTTATACATATTTAAATTCATAAATACTCAATATAAAATTTGGCCAATACGTTGCATGATAGGTTGAATAAATCATATTAAATATAAAGATGTGGTTCGTAAACGTACGTCTCACAAGTCACATGTTATAATGGTTGTATAGCAAATAAACATTCATACACCAAATTAATCATAATGTCGAAAGACGTATAATTGTTATACATCATTGTGAAGGTTAGGATAAGAACAAAAAAAAAATGCATTAATAATGAATCAATCATGTAAGTTATTTTATGTTAAAATGCTCATGACTATAAATATTATAAAAAAATATGTGTATGACTAGGAAGGTCATAGACAAAAGGAACAATATGACAGGGAACAAGATACAATGGATCTACCACTTCCGTACCTTCTCTTTTTCCACTTTGAGTTTCACCTAACTAAACAAAGAGATGAAGTTTCGATGAAATTGGTTAACCTAAGATTTAGATACATACTATATAGTGTGTTTTCTATATGTAGACACATTTCCACTATATATGAGTTTTGGAAGTTATGTGGCAGTTTGATTTGATAGTCTACATTTTCAACTATCAAGGTACTTCAAACATTAATTGGTAAACAAAATTAGTTTTATAATAAATTAGATTGATTTCTATATTCTTGCAAATTAAATACGTATTAAACAGGTATAAAAACTTTGTATTGATATGCAAAATTAATCGATAAATCTTATGAACTTCTTAAAATAACAAATCAGTCATCGATGAAAGTAAAACTCTCTTATATAAAACAAGTGTTAGAAATATCCTACATCGAAAATAAGATATAATGGACACAGACCAATATGTTTACTACAAATTGGTTTTGAATTGGAAATTTATGAATCTTAACAACAAATCAAAAACTATAAAGTCCAAAAATGAAAGCGATCATAAATCTTTGCAGTGCGGATGTTAACTGCCGGCTGAACCACTTTTTCATGGCACTGGTGTACGCAAAATCTTTCGACATTTAATTTTCGTATGAAGAGATTAATGAAGTGCGGGGTCAAGAGAGAAATTGTTTTGTTTTCTTAGTCATCAAATCGTTTGAAAATTAAAAGAAAAAAAAGGTAACAAGTCAAAATCTAGGTGAGACAAAGAGAAGTAGAGAGGCGGTGCCCATGTGGCCTTCTTACATTTAAGTGATTAAGTCCTAGGTACACATACATGACCTTAAACGTTACACTATAATTCCCTATCTAATTATTAAAGACTTCTCTAACCTTCATAACTATTTCCTTCATAAATATGAACCCTTTTTAGACGAGATTTTCAAAGCCATCTTTACTGTTGACAACAAAACTAGCCTTTATTGTTATTGTAAAATAAGAACATCAGAAAAAGGACATTTCTTTATTTTTAGTATATGTCTCTTGCAATATGATCATACTTCTGCATTCTAGAGATGAACCTATTATCAGTAGGTTTCCACTTTGCGCTCATGCATATAACTTGTTGAATGTGTACGAACGTATAACTGTGTATCTATGTATATAAAAGATACATATTAAATATTTGGACCAAACAAAAGGGACCCATGAGGTAATAGTATGCGACATGATAATTTTATATTAGTTCTAGCTATCTTTAATTAATGATTAATATACATATAATAAAACACTCATATGATATATTGTTAAGTAGGGTAGTATTATCGAAGACTAGTTACGTTGCTAATTACTACAAAATTAAATAACTAATCATGAGGGTCAACGGGGTACATGTTGTTCCATGCATTGCTGGCTTTGCCTGTTGCTCGATGATTTCAAGTAATGCTCTTTTCATGCAATCTTGGTAATCATAATTTTAAATCAACTAGCACTTGATTGTACTTTTTCTTATTCTTTTAAAAATATTCCTATATTCTTTTAATACTAAACTCGATGAATTATTCATTACAATTTTAGTTTTTAATTAGTAAAACTCCGTAGAATCATATGAGTTGTTTGATAATAGGTATAATTAAGAGATCTCTAGTTCGACTATAGTATATTAGTATCCGATCTGTCAAATAATTAGAACTTTTAATTAACCAACCAAACTAATTAGATATTCTTTTGCAACGAACCACACTAATGGTTTAGTTCAATGCTTTTTCCTGTGTCGATGTACTTGACCTAAACAAAATTCGAAGTAGAACCGAACAACAACAGTATTATATAATCGTTTTATTTTGTTTTTGGATCGACCTCTTTGTATGCTTTATCAATTTCTGCAATATTAAACCAGCCTCTATATATCTCTCTTATTACAAATATTTTGCTCGAATTATTTAGATATGTAGTTAGTAGAAGAAAGATTTACGTGTTTGGATATTTTAAAGAAGAATTATATTTATATAAAAAAAAACATTTTAGTTTTCTAATATGATTAGTCTCAAACAAAGTCCGACATACGTATCACTTGGTCGCACGAGCACAGTATTCGTATCTCTTTTGTAGGTTTAATTACCAAAGTGCTGAGATTTGTTACTAGCTCCTTGGGTTACTCCTTGATCATATACTAAAGTATTAGTAATTTCTTTTTTTTTGTCTCCCAAAACGTGTTATTGTGGGAATAATTTTAAGGAAGTTTTTTTCTGTTATTTAAATTGATAACTCTATATAATCATATATTTGGTACGTAATTCAATTTTACGAGTTAGTCATTCAATTATAATAACACATAATATGAATTTTATCTAATTGATCTTTTCTTTATTTTTAATGTAGTTGTTTTATTTCAGATCCACAATCATTCTTTAAAGTAAATGTTTTGACTGAAAACTAAATTTAAAAATTACAAAACCTAAAAACATTGCACCCGTAACAATTTAAAACTGTTATTTATTATATTTAAATGATGTCCCGCATCATGGCCGATCAAAATAATTATACAAATTATCGTTGGAAACCTTGGATCTACTTTACAAAAACACATGATATTCCAGTGAGCCAGGATAATCTCCTCCTGAGGTTTAGTGAGTTTGGACAGCTTGGATTCATTCTACATAGTTCATGCCAACTTACCTCGACATCGACAGTTGACGAACAAGTGAGTAAGCTTAGACCCTGCCCGAATAGCTTTTGGTCACTTACTATGTCTGGAAAGAAATATAAGATTAATATAATCTCATGTTCGAAGTTTGGAAAAGGTAGTAATTCGCTCCTTATTCCTTACTACTCGGACACTTCTACGAAGCCAAAGTGTGTTAATCTTTATGTCTCTACTAGTAAATGCAAATAAATACTGAAGTTAAACAAAACGTAAATAAATACGAAGTGACCATTCATCATATCTACCTACTTATAAGTAAATATCAACATCAAAAATATTTTAGGTAAAGTTATTATTTAGTGATGGATTAAAATTACCGTGGAAGTTGTTGAGAATTTACTTCTAATATTTGTAACAACTGTGCTTGGCATTTATTATTTTCTTACACTGTTAAAAAAAAAATCAAGTAGAATCGAGAATAATTATACTCTCTCCGTTGTTTTATAGATGATCTTTTAGGCTTATATTTTTGTTTTAAAATATATGATTTTTTTCAGAAATCAATGAAAAGATTAGCATCAAGTGACTTTTTTACCTTTATATTATTGAGATAATTTTTAGTCAAAAGTTCTAAACTCAAAGTGTGTTTTACGAGAGATACATGTTTCCAAGCAATTACCATTTGATACATTCCCTAATTCAAATTACTTCACCATCGTCTAGTATAAATCTCCACCACCATTATCCATTATACAGGTAAATGCGACAATTTCTTTTTTTGTTCCTTCCAACAAAAGTTTTTCTTATTTTCTTTTTTAAAATTCATTAATTTTTTTTGCAAAGAAGATGAAGGAGGAAATGGAAAAGAAAATATTCAATTTCATGTTAACAATTTCAAGGTTAAACATAATTTTGGTTTGAATAAGCTTCCCGACGCAAGCGAAAAAATAGATATGGTGGAAATTGTTCAACCAGTTTATGTAGATCATTTCAAAGTGAAACATGAATTCAACTTGGACAAGCATCCAAGCACGAAGAAGGAAGTAGATATGGTGGAAATTGTTCAACCAATTCATCATTTTAACGTGAAACATGAATCCAACTTGGACAAGCATCCAAGCACGAAGAAAGAAGTAGATATGGTGGAAATCGCTCAACCAATTGGTAAGGTCAAACATATGTTCGACTTGAATAAGCTTCCCAACAATGATGAAGAGCTCCACCAAGACAAAGAGATTGAAGAAGTTGTAAAAGATATACTTAAAATTTTGCTTCCCATATATTCTAAAATTAAATATTAAGTGACTCAATTTTTATTGTTTAATCTTTCATGTTGTTGTCGTTATTGAAGTACCGTTGGTCAAATGACTATAATAAAATAAACACAATAATAACTCTGAATTAAAAAACATGAATCGTTTCAAAACAATAAATCTTCAAGAAAACTAAACAAATAAAAGCATACTAGGATAATGAGTTCAACAAGTTCAAAACATAAAATCACTTCATGATTCTAATCCATCGATGCTAGTGTGTTCATTACGTTTTCGACTAATGAAACATCACAACTTATTTAAAGAGGAAGACGATCCTCTCTATCAAGTGTAGATTTTTTCAAATGTGGGATTTTATATTTGTTTGATCCTCCAATTTTCATGACCTCCTTCATGCGTGATTGAAGGGTCAAAATAATATAATTTACCTTTTATGTAGAGTATTCATCAAATGATTCTTCAGCAGCATGAACAAGATCTTCCACGATTTTGGGACACTTCTTATCTTGTAGTGATTGAATGGCGCTGAAAAATCCAAGATCTAAAATATTTAGATCCGGTGAATTTGGTGGTTGACACATCAAGCGAATATCAAAACCATTTTTAGAGGCAGCTTCTTGAAACTCTTTATCACCACACTGAACATGTGTCCTAGCATTGTCTTGTTGGATGAAAGTAGGCTTTCCCCGATCTTCCAATGGCCATGTTTCATGGATTCTCGGAATGATCTTTTCAATCAAGCATGATTTTATATCCTTTCTTTTCACGGAAGTTAATGATTTTAGCTCTAAAGTCTCAGCATCTCTATGTTCGCTTCGTCTCTTGGCAGGTTGCATAGTAACAAACGTAAACACTCCAATTTTCCGGAAAATATCTCATTTCCTTCATCATCAAATCTCGGTCGAGCCATCGCTACAAAAAACATCACTTTTACAATATAATTCTTACTTTGACATGTACGATATGGCACTTTTTCATCGGGAAGTACATAATATTTCTGCATTTTTTTTGTCATATAAAACCATTTTTCATCAATATGCACAATGTTGTACATATCAAGAAACTTTGGTTCATGAATCAAAGTATCTTTGTCCAACATGAAAAAGCAAAACTCTAGCTTTCCTTTCATATTCTCATCGGTTAACCTTGCTTTGATGGCATTAGTATGGCGTCGAATCGTACCTTCCTTAACACGCTGATGTAACGTTGAAGGACTAATACCCAAACCCATCGATAGCGATCGAAGCGTTGTTCTCTTTTGAAATGGAATATCCTTAATTTGATTCAAATCAAGTGGGATTCTCTTGCGACCATAACGTCCTTTTTTTTTGTGGGATACATTGACTTCTCCCCCATTCGAAGTTTCTTTTGCTTGTTTTCAAATCTGTCGCACCGTTTGGACATGTACCATAAATAAATCAGAAACTTCTCTTGTAGTTATCTTACTTAAGTTACCATCACGACTTCTAGTAAAGCATAATATATTTCTCATATTTCCTTGTTCGAGATATTTCTCTTAGTTTCATGTGGAATCTCTGCTTGATCATCTAAATTTTTTTTAGCAAAATCAACCATCTTAAACATACCAACGACACATATATTACATGGTTTTCATAACTATACGAAAGTTTTAAAACATTATCTAATTAACAAAAAAGAAGCACATGTACGCTATGGCCAAAGAAATTAAAAGAAACAACACTATTTGTTGACTTGTTTTTACGTGTAATAGTATTATACGTAAAAAAAAATAAAACAAATCAACATAAAAGAAATAACATAAGAAAATCTGTTATACATAAAAAAAATTAAAGGAAAAAAGCATAAAAGAATCAACATAAACGAAAATTAACTATACAAAAAATTAGACATGTGAATAGAAATATCACAAATACAAATTGAAATGGTGTGAACTATTGACTACAAAATACTCGTCAGAAAGACACAGAGTATAGCAAGTTATGAGAAATTGATTATTCTATTAAAAGAGAATGAAAAAATCATACTTGGATCTATTTCAGCAACAAATTCGTTGCACTCAGAAGGATTATTAACGATTGAAACATCATCATCTTCATTATTGAGTATTTCCTCGTTCGTAGGAGTTTGATTTAGATCAAACAAAAACTCCCATTCCTCGTCTATAAAAGAAAGATTCAAATCAAAATTAGAATTCATGAATGAAATTGTGATTCATGTGTTTGTGTTGTGTTGATATATATAAGCATCTACAGTTTTCAGTTTGACTCCTATACAATTTTAAAATTTTGGTAGAAAATTTTATGTTTCGTTGATTTGGCTCCAATGTTAAAATTTTTAAATTTTTTAACAATGATATCTTCCGTGTGTTTATAAAAACAAAGAAATTTGACTAAGAAAATTAAATTGACCATTTATGCCTGCATGTGAAATTGTGACATTATTAATGATCAGGAATAACATTGCTTGGGATTAACAACTTTTGACTGAATAATGATATGCCGTAATTTTTTTTAGTTAAGTATGAGAAAGGTTAAAACGGGTATTGCATAAACTTTTTTAATTATTGTGCATTATTCTAAAAGATCATCTAAAAAAACGGAGGGAGTATAAAAATGGATCTTTAGCAAACAGATAATAGCAGGCATGTCCAAGATGTTCGTTCATGTGTTTTTATTTCGCTCATCTGCATCGTTAATTAAATTATAAAAGTGGCGAGCAGTATCATAAAATCAAGTAAAAGTATTCACATAATTTATTTTTTATGAACTGTGAAAATACTAGCGAATTTAAAATTATGATATGGCAAAAAATGGTTGAAAAATTTGAACTTTAAATTGAAAATCTTTCACAAAATGTAGGAACACTGTAGAGTATTCCAATTACTGTATGTTATAATATATTTTAAAAAACATTTCCATCTGTAACAAGTTGAATAGTCTATCAAGAACACTGTAGAGTAGTCCAATTACTGTCGAAAATGTAAATTATATAACCTAATGTACTTAAACTAAGAGTGGAATATACTGTACTATGTAAATTTGGTCCCCTAAAGATCTAGTAGTAACAGAAGATGGAAATCCACAATTAATATATGCGTGATTCAACGGTGCACTCTTTAATTCCTCACATGAGTTTTGCACACAATCTCTTATCTCTCTCTCTCTTCCCTCCTGTTTTTTTTCCTTCTTCTTCTTCTTCTTCCCATATTTATCCCAAAAAGGTTTATCTAGTATCTTACGCAAATTAAGGCAAAACAGGAAAAAAATGCAAAAGACAAAATAATGAAGGTGTTGGTAAACAAAGTTAAAAATGTACGAAAAATAATGATGCATTTATTTCACAACAGTGGGTTTCAACATCAGATTGGCTTCTGTTTAAATATTTTTCTACTTTCAGTTTATATCTCTGAAACTCTAGAATATTTGATTCTTCAAGGACACTGTCTCAGAATCACACCCTCTTACACTCTTGTTCAACCTTGATGGATCATATTTTTTACTAATAGTAAAAATTGCCTAAGAAATTCATCAAGTAAAAACTTAATAAATCATTACAAATAACATGTTGACCGAGAATATTACTAGAACAGAGGTTAGAGTCTGTTAATATATAGCTCATGGGAAAGTCAAAACTGACTGCATTTTTTACGAGTCGGATTTATAAACGTTGAATATTTAAATTTGTATACATGCTTTACTTTGTGTATAAAATTGTTGAAATAACCTTTTACATCAAAAATTTAAATACAATTTCAGGAAGATAGCCTAAAAAAAAACTAATTCAGATGTCAAAGAAACAAAAAAAAAACTTAGTATTAAAACCCTCTTTAAAGTCGTAAACAGAGAGTAATTAATTATAAGTGAGAAGAAGATTTGACAAGACGAGCCAATTGACAAGAATGTAGTAGCGTCAATCAGCCTTTATATATAAAATTATATAAGTATTGGGATTTGTTTTCTGCAACATTTTCTTGTAAGCAATCGTTTTTAATGCTTTGTGTTCTGCACAGTGCTTTGTCATTGGCTCGGGACTAACATTTTATGTATATTTTTATATTCACTTTTATGAATAATTTTCTTGTCTTCAACGAAATTGAATGCTACTGCTGTGTCTTACTATAACTCATATGACTTGCTCATGAGTATAATATTATCATCTTAAATTCACATAACAAAGACAAGGAAAAAAAATTCAAATTCCGATAGAGCCATTATCTTTTATATCGTGTTTGCATGAAATTTTTGTTTATTTCAAAATTCACCTCTCCAACAAACCCATGGAGCAAAAATTGTGTTTATGTAAACTATATAAGTGGATAAGTGTTTTCGTCGCACAAGATTGATTTAAAAAAAGAAATGAATTTATAAAAGATTGGTGTTTCATTTTAAATGTGTATAAATGGATAAACAAGAAATATCACCACAATAATATTATTGTGCAAACACGTATAATCACACTTTTCATCATTGATTCTCAATTTTGATAGTGTCTCTAAGTTGTAGACGATAAACCTATTATAATTTAAAATTATTTGAGAAAATGATATATATATCAAAAACATTTTGTATAAAGTTTTGTCAATTATTTAGATCGAATAGTGTAAGAAAAGCCAAGATTAAATTTGGATCGTAGCAAATCATATATTGGAAATGACTATTCAAATCCCGGTTGTACAGAAACGAATCCAGAAAGTTAACCACAAAACAAACTATCAACTTCAATCATCGTAATATTAGTTTAGACTTTGGACTAAATAAGTACAAAAGCATTTTAGCTGTTGCAAATATAACATTAAAAAAAACTAATCAGAAAGAAAGAAAAAAAAATAAAAATAAAAATAAAATCCCAAAATGAAATTAAATAGACACATGATCTGACCCACCAGCTCTTCTCTCCTTTATATCACATTCCCTCCAACTCCTTCCCCTTCCATTAATTACTAAACCCAAACCAAACAAATGGGGAAGAAGAAGATGAAGCTCTCATCTCTGTTCAAAGGCGGAGCCGGGGGATTACTGGCGGTTCCTCTCTGTAACAATGCGAAAACGCTTTCATTCCGAGTCGGCGACGACATGATCAAGACTGTGAACTCTGTTTTCTTCGACCACAACAATGGACGAGATGTGTTGGAGGCGGAAACGCCTGAGTCATGGTTCACTAACTCGTCCGAGACAGCGAGTCACTCAACCGAGTCGGATCAAGACCTTGACGCTGAATCCTTAGAGATGGTGGTTCGTGGAGTTGTTAGATCGGAGCGGCTATTCTTCGATCCGGGAGTTACGAGTTCGATTCTCGAAGAGATTGATCCCAAATCGAAATCGATACCGGATTGTGATTTGAAATCGAAGAAGGCGGTTACGGTGGCTGAGGATCGGGATTGTGGTATCTACACGCCGCCGATTGAGGAGATTAGCGTGGCCGTGGCGATGGAATCGGATGATCCGTACGGTGATTTCCGGCGATCGATGGAGGAGATGGTGACGAGTCACGGTGAGCTGGCCAAAGATTGGGAGAGCTTGGAATCGATGCTCGCATGGTACTTGAGGATGAATGGGAGAAAGAGTCACGGCGTAATCGTGAGCGCTTTCGTCGATCTCCTCTCCGGACTCTCTGATTCCGGCGCTGGAACTTCGTCGGCGTCTGTATCGGATTCGGCTCGTTACTCAACCGCCGTTTCGTCTCTGCCGTCGTCGCCGTTATATTCTCAAGGTCAGACGGAGATTGAAGAGGAAGAGAGACGGAGCTGTTAACAAAAATAAAAGCTTAAGATTCGGTTTTAATTTTTTTTTAATCTCGTTTTATTTAGATTAATTAACCTTTTTGGATTCTGTAAAAAGTAATTAGTGGTTAGAGGAAAAACCATTGTTAAATATATATTAAAATATATTTTTAGAGCCATTATTGTTGATTTATTTATTACATATAACAGTGCCTTTTGTCATAACACATAAGCGAAAGTAAACACTATTTTCTCCGAAAATTCATATTTTGACCCCGTGAAACTCAGCGAAGTTACCAACAGATTCAGAGAAAATTTGTATAACAGCCCCCTAAGAAAGGAAAAAACAAAATGAAATTATATATGCTTTTTATGAACATATTAAAAGTAACAAAATACTAATTATTAAACTTTCTCAATAAATTTAGCTCATTTGGCAACTACAATCGGACCTTAGAACATTTGTTTTTTTTTCAAATATATGATTGGTATTTTGATAATGATACAAGAAGAACACTAACATAAACTACTACATTATATATAATGGTACATTAATCCGTACATTAATGTAAAGTTTTAATTATATGATTTAACATGTCATCTACTTATGATTTGACACTTCAAAGTGTCATCACGTTAGATATTTTAGCAAAACTCTTTCCGTTGTTATCCATGCTGGAGTGCAATATCTTGAAAATAAGCGTAATAGAAATACTCCTAGTTTTTGTTACGAGATTTCAATTTCAATTTAAAAAAAAAAAAAATAGAGAAGGATACTGTCTTTACGAGGGTGCATTAAAAGAGAATGTTGGTCCTATAGTAACGTTTGAATTGAAATGTAACAAAAGAGATTTGTAATTTGTATTTTGTATTGTGAAGTGAATGAGTAACATGAGATGAGCGATGGTGGTGTGGTCAGTGGTCACACACACACACAGACCCTGTGAATCCCAAACATCATAGACCTACTTCTCTCTTACCTCTTTCATTTATTGCTCTCTACATTTAATTTTGGGACCAACCTAGACGACGACGTGTGATGTTTTTTTTTTTTTTCATTATTTTTGAATTATTATGTATGTATCAATATCATGTTCTTCCTCCTCAATTTTCTAAGAAATACATATACATAGGGCTGGTCCTCAGATACATGGATCCTATACGAATTATAAAATTTGGGGTTTTTTTAGAGTATAGAAAACTATAGTCAAATATGCAAAAAATAAAAAATCACAAAACTGTCAAAAATGAAAAAGTAACATCCAACAGTTTCTTTCACAGAACAATTTTTTGTTTCTACTTACAAAAGTCACTGTCTATAATTTTTTATAAAATATGGGCCCAAATACAGTACACACCCAAAATCTAACATCTAGATACATTACGTCAAGAACGAGACAAAAAAATATGGACACTTAGATTTGACACTAAAGGCCCATTTGAGGAAGGTTCTTCGATTCGGCCCCACGTCGGTTTAATTTGATTTATGAGAAAACAAACCAAAGGCTAACCAAAATCAGTATGGTTCAGGTTGGTTCAACTACAGAAACTTTCCATTCAAAATTCGTTATTGATCGAACCAGACTAAAAACCAACAAACCATTCACATATTACATGAGTAAAAACTAAATTCGAAACCAAACTGATTTAAGGAGGTCCTCAAATTCAAGTAGTATTTTGAAGAGTCTAGACACTATAATATGATGCGTGTGGGTTTCCTTTGTTCACTGCGAGTCAGGATCTTTACCAAAACCCATCATGGCATGAGTCGCTAGCATCAAGCCTCTTCGACCCATCTCCATCACCCGTCCGACTAACGGGAAGCTAACCGTGTCTCTGTTCCTCAGAGGTTTCTTGTCCCACCTTATACACATTATTCACCACCAACAAGTCAAGGCAATGAACTGATACAAGAAACTGTGAAAATTAGCGTTTATGAGAAAGGATTGATGTAGGGTTATTACCAGTCTTCGTGTCGGACAATCTTCCCGTTCTCGACATAGAGTTTAATGAGAGAGATCATATCTATGTTCCTTCCCATGATCTTGTAGTGTTGTTTGTTGTCAATTAGTATCTGTTTTTCCATATATTGTTTGTTCCATTTAGATAATGAAAAGGAGCCAAAAGATCATGTTATAGTAGTAAACGAGGATTCTAACCTCTTTCTTCCCTGGTGCGATTTCACTTTCCTGAATATGATATTCAACTATTTTCGATTCACCAAACACCTATAAGTAAAATATGATGTGAGATTGAGTCTTTGCAATGAGATAGTTCCAGCATCATAGTAGTTAACAATGAAGTGAGGGAGCGAAAGTTTGACACAAACCTTAGGGAGTGAATAAAATGCTGATTTGATTTGCTTCACTCTGAAAAAGCCAAGGGTAAAAAACAAATTGAAATTTCAAAGAGAGGAAATGATCTCTGCAATTTGTAAGCAAGAATATATAGTTGGAAGATTAAATACCCCTGAGCATGCGTCAAAGGGTCTTCAAACGAAGCATTTGGTGCATACATGTCAAAATCGTTGGCTTTTGCGCAAGACCCGTACCTAAAATAATACCACAACTCGCATTAGATAATCAGAATCGTGATGCTTTTGTTGTTCAATAAACGCCATGAAAGACTTATCATAATCACAGTATAAAAACTCAAACTTATACTGTACTCATGTGAGAGATGGACAACAAACTTCTGACCTGCCATTTATTGATTATGAAACTTTGGATGCAAGTAACAACTAGGGGTAAAGTAAGCACTCAGTTTACACCATTTTCTCTCTTTTGGTAGACAATTACAATCACATGGATGATGAACAAAACATATCCAGTTAAAATAATTCCTAAATTGAATCTAAACCTAATTTTTCCTTAAAAATCAAGATGAGCCTGTCTCTAAACCGAGTCTAACTCAAACAGAACATCCAAACTTCACGAAGAACATAAAGAAGAACCTGAATAAAACAAAAAGATCAAACAAGATGGGTGGCTCACAAGTTGAGAAGATGAGGCATGATTTTATCAGCAAATCGCTTATTCCCTTTCAATTCGCAAGCTCCTTTGCCTTCGCACTCCCGCGCGGGATCCATCGCCGCTTCATTCTCACCTAACAGAAACCCGCAAAAACAAGGATCATCATCACCAGAAAACGAAGAAGAAGAAGATGAAGAGCCATCATCCACAAACCATCAGTAATCAGATCGTACATGAAACACGAACCTGGATTCGGGTTCTGGTGTTGTTTCTCCATGGATGCTGCGGAGATTGTTCCTGGAAAGAGACGATCGAGAGAATGAACCAATGGCAACGAAATTGAAGCGAGGGAAGGAAGGAGTGTTGTAGAGATGAAAATGGATCGTGGTCGATTTAGCTTCCACGTGGCACAATCTTCTCCAATAGAGTGCTTTGTTTTTTTTTTTTTTTACTCCCTTTTAATTATTATGAGTGAAAAATAATAATATTACAAAGTTGAGAAAATGTGACTCGTGTCGTGTGCTGTTTAATTTGTGTATAAACGCACACACGTGTGAGTTGAATGTGCAACTTTCTAGATTTCAAGCAAAGATCAAAGAATAATTTGGATTTCATATCTAGAAAAAAGTACTGTATACGTTAACTTAACTATATAAGTGACTTCTTTGTCCGAATCATTGCTTTCATTTGAAGAAAAGATAGCTTCGTTAGCTTAATTTTTGTTGTTTGACATTTCTTTCTTTAGCATGTTATTGTTAATCTGACTCTGTTAATATAATACTAGTACATCCATTTTCATGCTTTGAATCCTCAACAGGATCAATTGAAATGAGACACAATATCTCCACTTTGCGTAAACAAAACAAGTATTCGATATTACTATAATACTTAAAAAGTTTGCACCACAGCTGTTTTATTTCTTGGTTTTGAACACAGCTGTTTTATTGGTCAAGTCTATTTGTTAGACTTAAATCTCTGGTTAACAACTATTCTAAGATACATGCTTCGTCACTTTGTTATCAGTAGACAAAACGTTATGTGTTTTTTTTTTTTTTTGGCTCATTTTGTGAACCGTTGGATGAAATTGAAAAGAGTCGCTCTACATTTACAATAAGGAATGATGTGTATATCCAGAGGTAGAACCCAGTCACTCTACATTTACAATGACGAATGATATGTATTTCCAGAGATAAATTGGATTGGCGACTCTTTGTTTGTTCACAAGTCTTAATAATCTGAGTAAACTAAACCGGTTTGGATCACATTCATACTAAAATGAATGAACCATAACAATTTTGAATAATGTGCTTGACATTTATATAGACTAATGACAAATGATCCACACATCCGCAATTAAAAACACCAAGTTGAGACAATCTATCTAATTTTGGCAAGGGAATGAGATCGACTACAACGCCTCTATCTATACGAAATTCTTTGTACTTTCAACGATCCCAAAATGGGTTAAAAAATGATTACACGAAAATGTGTTTAAAAGTAAGTAAAGATTCTATCTAATGCGAATGTTTTATCAACTAGATTTAAGGACGTCAAATATATGATACATATCTAACATATGGTTTGCGAAGTTTACTTTATAACTATTCAACATTTTGATGATACAAATTAACCATATTGATTACACTAACCAGATACACACATACTACAATATATAGTAAAGTAACAATACCATATAAACTCCACCACTTCCACCATCACAAAACACTCAAGCTTCTTGACTCTTTTCTTTACAAATAGATTGTTCCCGAACGTTCTAGACTAATAAATGTAAGAGAATGCCAAAATCAGATGAAAATATCGTAATCAATATATGAAAACACAAAAACAAAATATATATTATATATAAAAAAAGTACGGATGGAGATGGGTCAGGTCACTGAACCCTTGACCAAAAAAATAAATAAACCAAAGGGCCCAAAAGAGCCGTCCGTACGCCTCCTTCTCCAGCCAATTGGGGTTTTTTTTGTTTTGATATTTGTTGCCCTTCTTCTTCTTCTTCTTTCATCTTCAATTCTGCGTAAGTGCGTATTATACATTCCTACATTTATACGCAGCTGTGTGAGAGAGAGAGAGATAAAGCAAAAGAATATATTCTCTTCTCCTTTTTTCGCAACTAGTGAAAGAGAACGATCCCTTATTTCCTTCTCCTACACTCGCGTTTCGCTCTCTTTTACTCCGCATTGTTCCTTTCTGTCACTCTAGTCGCCGGAGAGATTTGTTTTTCTTTCCTCGAGGTAAATATGAAACTCTCCACGATGATTGACAAGTTTAATACTTGGTCTGTTTGATTCTTATGAGTCTAATTATTCGATTCAAGAACACAGTAGATTTTGAGGGGTTTTTTTTTTTGGCCTTTTTAATGTCTCTGCTGAAATTTCTGGTTTTTCCCTATAATTTCAATCTTGTAATGGGTTTTGGGTAACTGTTTCATTGATTCGATGTTGTTCGTCTCCTTAAGATTTTTGTATTTTACTTTCACTCTTTTGTCGTGTGGGGTTAGTACAAGAATGGTTGTCGGATTTCACTCTTTTTTTTTTACTAAACAAAGATTTTTTTCCTGGGATTGAGGTTTCTGTTTGATAGCTGAGAAATATCGAAGCTTTAAAAGATGTAAAATTGGGTTCACTGAAAGTTATACCTTCTTATGATGTAGTGGAGCAGCTTGTTTACTACTATTATCTAATAAAGGTTTTGAATTGTTGATTTTTTTAGGAAATTCTGAATCATGTCAAGGCCTGCTCAGCTTCCCCCTCGTTGCCCAATTCCAAAGAAACTGTCTTTGAATCCGGTTGCAGATACATTTTACTCTTCTTCCTCACCCATTGAATCATACATTGGCCAATACAAGTCTTCTACTCAAGATTCCAGGCTTGAGGATCAACCTGCTTGGCTTGATGAGTTGCTCTGTGAGAAAACAGAAGGGATGCTCACTGGAGGAGGTCCTCTGCGCCGCTCAGCTAGCGACTCGGTTGTGCTCTTGGGAGACATCTCAGCTAACTTTTCTGGTTTTAATCAAAGTGAGGATGAAGAAAGTTTGAGTTCTGAAGCTTGTGGGGAGTTGGAGTCTGCTTGTGTATATGGTCCCAACTCGCCAAGAGCAAGGAACAACTCAAGCTTCTCTAACAACCCTATTGCCTCAGCCTTTTCGGATTACGGTTCTCAGAAACCTCCTCAGAACTTGGATGATACGGTGAAAGGGATCAACTGTTCACCCGTGGCAGAAAATGCGTGTGGTTCAATGGGCATTCCAAATGCAAAAAGGTGAGGGAACATTAATCTTCTTAAGACGATATTATCTAACATCATTACTTTATTGTCTAGAAATTGATAAGCTTTGGTCCCTTAAGAGTAGTATTCTTTATCGGCTAATGCTGCTAACATTCATGTTTCATTCGGCTGCATCAAGTCTATTCCCTGAGCTCTTACGTGGTACCTCTGTATCTAATTCTAGATCAAAATTCAGATATAATGGATTGTGTAGTTCGATTTCTGGTTTGCCAATTGTCAGTGAAAAGGAAGATAGGAATAGTATTATCTTTGATTTACCCATGGCTTTGTAGTTAATGATAGGGTTGGTTATGACTACATTAGCAAGTATGTATATGATGTGTGTGTCCACAAGAGCGCTCTAAGAATGTCCAATTCGGCACTTGTAAATGATCTTGCTGTGTCATATGTTGATTCTATTTTGATTTATCTGTCTTTACTATTGTAGGAACCCGGGACAGCGGTCGAGAGTTCGTAAGCTCCAGTACATTGCTGAACTTGAGAGGACGGTCGCTATGTTGCAGGTAGAGATTCCATTCAAGTTTGTGCGTTATAGAACCCAATCGTGGTCTGGTCTCCACTGTGTTGGTTGTTTTGTCTGTGTATCACATAGTTATATGTACGAAATACAGTGATGTATATTATATCTATGTGGTTGGACCATTGAGTTATTGGCGTTACAACATAGTTAGATGCACAGCCGTATAACATGATATAAACACATAAAAAATCTGGTAGTAACCAACAACAATCTTGTTTTGCAGACGGTGGAAGCGGATCTATCAGTGAGAGTGGCTTCACTTCTTCAAACACGCGCAACACTGTCCCTGGAGAATAGCCAGTTAAAGCAGCAGATGGCAATACTAAAGCAGGACAAGCTCATAAGGGAAGGTAAGTAAAAACATGACATAAACCACACAGCTCGAGATCGATTTACTGATTCTTTTACGGAAATATTCTCTGTAGGTGAGTATCAGTTACTGAAGAAGGAAGCTCAGAGATTGAAAACCGGATTGGGATTCTTAGGGAGCAATAACAACAATAACAGGCTGGTCAGGTCATATTCTGCTGGTTCAAATATAGCTCCAAGGACAACTTCGTCACACTTGGACTGGAACTTGCTAGATCTGACCAAACTCAATCTCAACTAATGACAAACCCTCCACAAGGATAAGTAGCTTAAGGAATTCAGGAGTTAACAGTTCTATGTTTGAAAAAAGAACAAATCTTTGTCGATTTGTATAAATATGATTTTAGGAGTATAAAGTATCCCACGGGACTTGGTCTGTTTTAGCTAAAATGTTATGAGTTTGACATTTACTGTTCAAGTTTTAGCAAAGTAGTTAATAAACGCTTTTAAAGCAGATTGATGAGAGTGTAAAATACGTTGATGCGGTTTGTTTTTTTTGGAACGTGCATGTGTGTACCAGAACACACTGCAAATGCCAAACGCCGAACAAAGCGGCGTGGTTTCGTGTTTTTTTTTCCAATATAATATGAAAATATTATTTTGCCGAGATGATGAAAATATCGTATGCAAATAATTCTAGCTTTAACACACCTCGGAGACGTGTCAGTACGCAGGAGAATCAGATCACGGTAAAGGAACTAATATGGAAAAGTTTGAGGAATCTCTGTAATATGGATCCGCTGTTCTTGCAGGTCCTTGGACCAGAGTTGGCTATACTGGATGAAATTATATTGTTTCAGTGTTGGATGTTGACTTGATCTTCTTCAGGACGTGGCAGTGCGGAGAACAGACTTTTGACACACACAAAAAACTCTGTTTTGGTGATAATCCACTATCAGGACTTACTGGACTACATCATACAATCCCTCATACACATCATAGCTTAAGCAAACTATATTACATTAGAAGATTTATAATATTTTTGTTGACAAACATTTTACATTGCAGTGAACAGACTTTTGACACCATAAACTTTGTTCTGATAATAACCCATTATTAGCACTTACTAGACTACATCACGCAACTCTCATACACATAATAGCTTTAGCAAATTTTAAAAGATTTATACACATGATAGATTTGATGAATGGGTGAGGCCTACTACGCCAAATCGGCAAGCTGGAGGGTGGAGGCTGAGACAGGTTCAACCCTTGGCCGTGTCGATTGGTAACGTCCGATGCACCAGCAAACGGCAGAGACGATCAAAATGATAAAGAAGATGGCTGCTAAAATCGCCATGAAAATCAGAAGTGAGACTGAGAGTTAGATTTGGGGAAATTTGGTATTGTAGCGTTGGCCATTTTGAAGGTTTGAGTGGTTCTTTAGACAGAGCATTTCACGTAGTTACATTTATATACAGAAGTTTCAAATTCTTAATAAAAAAGTCGTAGAATGTTAGCTAGACACTGTCAATTTACCAACAACAAAGTAGAAACGTATTACTTTTTGTTTCGACATTGATCAGGTAATACATGTTACGTCGGATGTTGACATTAAGAAAAGGCACAACTGTATGCTTATAGGAAAGGGATAAGCTTCGCACCTTCCATTCAAGCCACTGAAAAGTGAAGGGGAAAGAACACCGGTGAATCAACTGAACTCCATTGACCCACTACTGCACTATTGGAATTTGCTCTTGTACCAATCTAGAACATAACGATGGACTTCCTTTGTTCAAGAGAACAGATAAAGCGGAAACCATTTTGGTTGGGATCAGAATAAATCTGTTTGTAATAAAAACTTCTCTTTATGATTTCTACACTTTTTACATTAAGACCACATCCAACTTTAATAGATATTTTACATGATCGAACGTAACCCTTCGTAATGGTTCGTGACTTTTCAAAACTCAATAAGAACTACCCAATCTTATCTAATAAGTTACGATCAACACACACACCTCTTCACTTTACATACACTTTTAACTAATACGATTGTATTAAAAATACACCAAACTCAATTATAAACGAACATGTAGAAGCTTTCGGTGCGTTGGAGAAAAAGAGTGACGTGGACTTGCGAGTATTTTGGGCCATCACAGTTCCTTATTGGGTTTGTAGCCCATCAAATCCTTAAAGCTTCTGCTGCATGCATGCATGTAATTACAAAAAATTTGTCAAATGTGGTCTGGTGAAGACCGACGACATTTAGTCCGGTTGAATTGAATGTATACTTTACTCTGTAGCAAACAATCATATCTTCAAAATTTCTAATGTTAACTTTTAATTTGATACGAGGTCAGCGAATCCGGCATCTCCGACTGATAGCTCAAGCTTAGGCAGAGATATTTATGTTTATGTTTCGGTTCTTTTTACTTTGGTTCTTTTTTTTTTTCTTTCAACAATACACATTAAGCAAATTATTAATAATATAAGGGGGTGTTATTGGTTTGTGATTTAAATAGAGTTTTAATGACTTCAAACGTTACGTAGAATCTGTTGTTATTCAATCAAGATTTTTTAAAACTCTATTAAAATTTGGTGTTATTAGTTTTAGATTTGTAAAAGTAATATAAAATCTTTATAAATCTGGAGTTATTAGATTAATACTTTTATAAAAGCAATAAAAGTTTTGTGTTATTCAATTAAAACAAAAGAATCTATGATTGTTAATGAATTAAATTATTATGTTATTGGTTTATGATTTTATACACTTTTCTGTACAAAATAAAGTCATGAAATATATCATCCAAATAGAAAGATTTTACAAGATTATAGAAAAAACAATCAACAAGATTATACAAAACTCTATATAAATAACAATCAATAACACCCCTTAAGTCTGATGGCAAAATAAAAAGGCAAATGAATGTGTATATTACATTTTTTATATAAAATCAGTGGATTAGTATTATTTATTAAAAAGGTAAAGTGGAACAATAAAGAGATAGATAGCTTTTTTTTCTTCTGTGATTTTTTTTATAAAATTAAGTCACAAATGGACCAATAAATGGGGAAAATATTTATTTTATGTGTATGGAAATTAGACTCAATAGATTAAAACTTGTGTATACTAAAAAAGAGAAAAAAACATTGCAAAAAAAAAAATTCAGAACTTTAAATTGTTTGATATATATATGTTTTAAAAGCCAAGTGGACAAATGTCTTAATAAAACAATCTGCTGGACACATATAGAGAAAAGTGTCAGGTTTTATTTATTTATATGATTATTAATAAAAACCATATATAGAAAAGAAAAAAAACTGAAAACTATTATAAATACCTAAATATTTGGGTGTAATTGTTTGTAGTTTTAACAATAAAAAACTATTAAGAAATTTCCAGAATATTAATATTTTTAATTCATGGATTTTGTACTAAAACTTCTCGCTTTCATACTCATACTTTATGTAGCCCGATCTAGAGAAACTGTAAGATATTTGAAATCCTTCAAGGTAACTTGAAAGAGGAATCTTACATATGTGTATATACACACATCCAAACCTTAAACTAATATTTTGTAGATTAATTTATAATATTGATTTTAAATATAAATTTTCATATATAGTTAAACGAGAATATCATATACGATTTTGTGGATATATATAAACAATCGTCGTTAAGTCATCCACTACTCCAAAACCATAAAATTCAGGTATTCATTCATGAAACTATCTTTTTTTCATATGTGTTTTCATCATCTTGTACAAATAGTTGTACACTTAAATAAATAATCGTACGTTAAATAAAACAATCATCTAATTTTCACCATTTGAAATGAAAATATTGGAAAAGTGATTCAATTTATTCAACTAAAAATTTGAAAAATAAAAGAAAATTGTTCAATTCATTCATCTACTATTTCACAAGAAAATGAGTTGAATGATTTCCTGCTCAATTTTTTCAACTTACTTTTTTTCCCAATCATTCATCTACACACAATCATTTGTACATTTCATATATTTTCTTGAATTTTAAGCAAGATTAACATTTTTCTACTTCTTCTATACTTTTCATATACTAAATAAATGGTTTAATTGACTAAAAAAAGTTATAAGGGAAAGTGTGAACAAGCCATCCAATAAAATATTTCACTGTTAGTCTTAGTTTTTTTCTTTTTCTTATAGCCTTATATATAGATTTTAACAAAGTAAAATTAAGAATACATTTTAGTGGTTTTTAAATTAATTAAAATGATTAATACATTTTTCTATAAATTTACAAACCGAATTTTATATATATATATATATATATGTACTTGAATTTAGAATTTATCAATTATGCTTTTAAGATAATAATAATAATCTAAAAATAATATTTTTAATTGAGTTGGTCAAAATTTAATCTTGGTAACTTTGGATTATGTATATTTAAAATTTTGTAAGAATTTCTTTATTTTATTGGATTTAATATGTATATAAATATTGATTTCTTAAAAGAAAATGACATATATTCTGGACTATGCATCTTTTTACGATATAGAATAACATACATACTCATGGTTATCCTAGATAAAATTTAATTTTAGTTTTGTGAAAACGAAAAAAAGATAATATCTAATTTGGGTTAGTTCTCACCTCACTTATTTATCATATAACTATATATTTTTGAGCAGCTTAAACCATCTTGTTCAATCTCCAAACCGGAAAATCAAATTGAAAGCGAAAGAAAAAGAAAGAAAATCAACGAGTGTCCTAATGGAACAGTTCCTATACTAAAAAATACAAAACAGTATGTCGCAAATGCTCAGTATTGGGCAGAAAAACACTATAATCCGCTTACAGTCGAAAGTCATGGGACACATGTAAGAAAATTCACTTAAATTTTTGAGTTACAAATATGCATATTTTGATAATGTTTATGATATGATAATCTTATTATAAATTTGGAGATTGCTGGAGTTAGATCACAAGGCCAAGGTCCTTACCATGGTTTGGCAGCTTGGATGAGTATACATAATTTGAACATTAGTAAGGAACAAGCTTCATATGCTAACATATATGTAGGCAGTGGAGTCAACAACAAAATTAATTTTATTCAAGCCGGTTGGATGGTAAATATAGTTTTGATGTTATTTTAGTTTTTTTTAATTAAATTATTTTTAAAATTATTATGCACTAATTTTACTCATAGATAAATCCGAAATTGTTTGGTGATGGACGCACATGGAGTTATGGTTTTTGGAAGGTAAATCTATCATTCCATATATACACTTTTTCATATTGTTAATAACATGATGTGGTATACCATGGTTAAGTGAGTTAATAACAATTCCCTCCATTTAATAAAGAACATTTTCTAGTATTTTTAAACAACTATATTTTATAAATTGTTCACTTTTTCGTCATTCTAAACGAGCAAATGATTTTTTTTTTTTTTTGCATTGAGAAAGTTAAATGAGTTTTTAAAAATATATGTTTTAAAAAACTCTAAAATGACATAAAGGGAGTAATCAACATTTCAAATGATTTAAAATATAAGTAATTTTTATAAAAAAAATATTGGGAAATATTTAAGACTTAATTAGTTATCTTTTTAGTATGTTGTTTGTCTTTTATGTACTTTACTAATACATTAAATTTAAGTATTTTTAATGATCATATAGATTATATTAATATATTCGGATAAAATAATAACAGGGTGCCAATGGAGCAGGTTGTTATAATACAATATGTCCTGGTTTTGTTCAAGTGTCAAAAACTGATGTTTTAAGTGTGCCTTTACCTTATGACCCCAAAGGAGAAAAGGGTATATATTTTAGTATTGTACAGGTAACATATATACTTCTCTAGCATTAAATATTGTTTTGTACTTATCAAATCTAACATGGTGTGTATTTATGACTTTTTAAAAATTATCTATTGAAGGATAAAAATTCAGGAAATTGGTGGATATCAGATGTAAACTACACCGGATCAGATGAACAAATTGGTTATTGGCCAAAAGAACTGTTTGATCTTATAAGTAATAGTGTGGATATGATTGGAGTTGGAGGAGTAGTTCAAGCTTCTCCTTCTGGCGTAAGCCCTCCAATGGGTAACGGCAATCGACCAACTGAAGATGACAATGCGTCGGCACGCGTCAGAAAACTTGAAATTGTAGATTCTAATTATAAGATCAAGGAAAGTGACAAATACAAGTTAGAAAAACTATTAGACAATGATAAGTGTTATGGCTTAAAAGATGGAAAGAAATCAATTTTGTTCACATATGGTGGACCTGGAGGAGATTCATGTGGGATCTAATATTATAAAATGTATGTATTTGATTATTATTATAAATAATTTGGACTTCATGTATCATGTTCAACTTCTTAAAAATTCATGTTTCCCAAAAACTTTACTTCTCAAAAGATTTTCTTCATCCACAGATTATATAGTTGAGAATTCAACAAACTTAAAATCCAAACCAACGCAAAGAGATTTTGATATCGAAGTCAAAGCATATCAGAAGATATATGCGCTTAATAAACCATATAGGGAATTGGGGCATTTTGATTTAAAAATATTTTGGGATTGAAGGGTCAGCTGTGAATGATATACCAGTTAAAGCACACCCGCTTAGATTTCCTTATAAAATAATCCAATACAGACCAAATCGAGGATCCAAGGTTAATCGGGATTCTAGTGGACATTTTAACGGTTCCTATGTTGTAGTGCATTGAGTAATTGTGGTGGCTTTGAATGAGTATTCTTCTTTTTTCTGGTGTTCTATTAATTTGATGAATGTTGGGATTCTGAAACTATTAGACCAAATCAAGGATCCAAGGTTCTGAAACTGTTATGCACAAAACAGTTTACATCGGGATATAAACGCTCAGTAGCTTTCACATGAATTTTTATGCACACAGAGGTGTGAAAACGAAATTTAGCCCCGAAGGGATGCATGTGGTACCGCCGGTAATCCCCATTCATCCTCAGCCTGTTCGTCATCACAACATCATAAGTTTCTCATCAGCCACACAATAAAAAGTTTCCAACTTCGACATATATGCACAGCCACAGATTATATTATTCAGTAGTTTATGAGTAAAAACATATGAAATTAAAACATTATCACTGCTTTTATAATGACGCAAAAAAGGCGGAAATAAAGACTAGACCAGCCTCTTATAACTTCCTCTACAACTAAGATAAGTGTGTCATAGGAGAACTTATCATTATAGAGGTCTTATCATCTGAATTCTCAACTTTTGGTTAAGTACCTCTTATCCCAAAGATGAGTTCAACATGTATTATATACGGTATAGCGAATACATAATAAAGGAAAAAAAGTTAAAGGAAACTCACTTGAGCTCGTCCAGGTGGAGCTCCTGTATGCCCCATTGGTGCTGCAGGTAAGTTCAGTTCATCATCAAGATTCGATTCTTTATCGGGTTGGAGATAAGAAGGCACTCCATCTGCTTCAGTCTCGTTTCCCATGTCAGCTTCAAGAGCATCAAGCTCTGAATCCACAAATCCATTAAAAAGTGTAAGAGGAAACACAGGGCAATATTTTCTACCTATCCTAAGCAGCATAAAGTGGATTTCTGATAAAATGTTTAAGGACACACAGAAAGAACTTACCGCCCATGAGGTCATCTTCGTCAATGTCATCAGGAACATTGTAACTTCTACCCAGTGTCTCTTGAATTTCAGAACTCTCATCCATTAAGTCCATCATATCATCTTGCAAATTCTGTGTTATACAATAAATAATTCTCAATCAAAACAGTATCTAGAAAGCAACTACAAGAGAACTTGAATGAGAACAAAGATATTCCTAAGAAAAACTCGACATACATCTATATCTTGAATCTTGACGGTTTTCATCATTCCTTTTAACTCCTTGTTAGCCGATTTTAGAGCTGTCATCTGCAAATAAGTAAAGTTTTAGTGTTTCCGAGTTCTATCGTACACCATTGACCAAGGCTCAGCGCCTACCACATTCATGTACAATAAGCATCATATAATTTATAGCAAAGGTCCGATGTGATCTTTTGCTAGGAAGATAAGGAAACATACAGTTTGTTGAGCATCTCTGAGGCCTTCAGCAGCAAATGAAACTTGATCAAGGTTGAAAGTCTGATTGTAAAGCATGTCACGTTGTCCTTCATACCTAAGCCAAAATGGTAACAGCTGGTATTAAAGCCATAGTTCATTGAGAGAAGAAGCAGGAACTTCACGTACAAGATGATAAAAACACACACTAATGTACTAGATAAAACACTCACATCTTCTTTTGCTTGAGAACTCTCATAGCACGAGCTTTGATAGCTTCTTGAGCAGGACCAGGTCTTGTTCTTTTGATCTGTTCTTTGTATTTGCAGAGCTCAGCATCAAGCCTCTTAACTTTATCTTCCACTGAATCTCCTCTTTTATTGATCTGAAAAAGAAAAAAAAACATCAAAACTGGAATCAATCAACACCACGTAAGTAGCTCTTCAAAGTTCATCTATGATATATCACCAATCAGTTCATCTAAACTCCAAATCCAAACTCCCAGAGCTAAAAAAATCAATAAATTTACGATAAAACCCAGACCAATCCTTAATTTCTCCACATTCTACAAACGATTTCGAGACAAAAAGCTTATAGATTTAAAAAGCTGAGGAAAACAAATAAAAAACTGAAAGAAACGAGAGAGAGGAGGAACCCGATCAGAGGCATCTTGGATGGACGGTGGAGGCTCTTTGTTGTTCTTCGCACCAAAGATTCTCTTCATCTTTCTCCTTGAGAGGAACAACAAATCTGCGCAAAAAAACCAGATGATGCAGAGTTACAGACACAAAGCCTTCTCGATGACAAAGCAGAACTCGATTAAATCAGACAAGGTTTCCTTAATTTCGTATCTATCGATTTCCTTTTAAATTTTATTGTTATTTTTTTTTTCCTATATAAAAATATAGATTACCATTTTTCTATTACTTTTGTTAGTCTAATATCACCCAAAAACATGAATATATCACAATATTTTTCCAAAACAAGTAAACACTTTTGATAATTTCAATTGTAATGACAAAATCTCGATTTTTTTTTTTGCAGCCTATATTAAAAAAATATTAGTTTTCTTTCCACGATTTAGTTAAATGGACTTTTATAGAAAAATATTGAGAGAAACAAAACTTTTTCTGGAAAGCCTTTATCCAAAAACAAAAAAAAAATATACTTTTCTTATAGTAGATGTCAAAAAAAATATTAAAATGTTTTCTGATAAATTTATCGTCTTTTAATAACGTTTAGTACATAAAAATTTTTGTATTCGATTTTTCATATAGTACATGTTTTTATTGAAAGCCAATAACCAATATTTTCATCTAGTGCATCGATTTTTACCAATTTCCTATATTTTTATCTCTTTCAATTTTAATAAATAATTAGAAAAATACACACCATGTTATATTTGTTATAGTACAAAAAAGATATTTGCTACTAAATATATATATATATAGACATAATCTCAACAAGGTCAGAGTTTGACAGTCTTATCAGAGAAGGATCATCCGAGTGGAGAAATATGTGCGAAAACGAGGAATACCGGGAACGGTTTCCAGACAAACATTTCAATCTCGAGACGGTTCTCCAGGCGAAAATCAGACCCATCTTTGTAGTCCCTGAGAAATCATTCATCGGGTTTTTCCATCCAGAGGAAGAAGAAGGAAAAGAAGATGCGAGTCTAGATTTTCTCAAAGGTGTAATGTCCTTACAATATGTATATATTACAATAAATAGTACAGAGGCTACTTACTTATATGTTTTGAATATATAATTTCTACTTTGTAATATTTTTTTGCTTATGTTTTACTTTTTTATTATTATTTATTTTATTGTGACCAATGCTTAAAAAACAGTTTAAGAACGTTTAATAGCTAAGTGACGTTTAGATTCGGCCGATTATGCAGTCACTAGACAGATTAGAAGACCAATAAGCGGATTTAGACGGCCACAAGCCTTCTCCAAAACAAAGAAAGAACTCAATTAAATCGGATAAAATTTGCTTATTTCGTATTTATCAATTTTTTTTATTTTGGATAAATTTGCGCAAAAAATCTTTTCTTATAGTAGGTGTCATTTTAGCCATGTGCAAAGAAATTTTATCTACAAAAACTAAATAATTTATGGAAAATATACAATATATTTTTTTGTAGTCTAATACAAAAGGTGATGTCGCATTGACGCTGCTTCAACTTTCTTCATTTTTTGAACAGCATCCAGTGAACCTAAGGAAGAATGTGTGTGTATCTAACACTTCATCTAGTCAAGGTATTGATGGAGAACACAGATGAATCAACAAACTCCATTTACCCATATTTGTATCCTTAAAACTTTTTACTTGCGTGTGTGTTCTGGTGAAGACCGGTTTAGTCCGGTTGAAGTTTACTTGCGCTGTTCTAAATTCTTTTAACATTGTAGCAATCGATCATCAAAGTCAATGAAGATGGTTTAAATCGTGCAAATTTACAAGTTTCACAAGATGAACTCGCAGGAAGAGCTTCACAAATATCGTGTTTTGTATCTTCCAATAGCTTGTTTTGGCTTTGTTATCTTTTTACATTTTTGCTTTGGATCCAATAACTTTTGAGAAATACAATTACCGATATTATTAAATAATAATAACACTGGTACATTTCCTAAATACATTATTGGAGTTGGGAGAGGAAGAAAAGTCTATCTCCAAACAAGACATTATGAACATCAAATTAGCCAGAAACAAAAAGTAAAATACAAAGGGGTTATTAAGTTATGAACACCAAAATTCACACAAAAGGAAACTCCTTTTCTCTATACACTTCTCTTAAACTTTTACCCCCAAAAGCTCAGCCATTTCGCAACCAAACCCACCACTATTGCTGAATTGGCTCGCCAATGACCAAGCCACAGTCACAGATACTGCAGCTTCAGACACAGTTTCTTCGGTTGCAGAGGATTCAATCAGATAATTGGGTTGGTGGTGATGGCGATGGTGTATATGAAGGTGTTTGGTGTAATGAAGCTCGATTTGAAGACGGTGATGCAAAGATGAAACCAGTCCTTTCTTCATATCAGCTTTAACTTGTTGAATTGGAATCGCGGCGAGAAAGCTCTTTATATACTCTCTACATGACTCTTTACCTCTACACACTACTACTTCTTGTTCATCTGATTCTTTCCATCTTTCGGGTTGCTCAGACTTGTTCTTGCCACCTGGTTTCTGGTTTCCTATGTCGGCTTTATTGTCCTTGACGGATGGTAACCTTTGGATCTCTGCATCTTTGTCAAATTTCAAGACATACGCTTGGTTGCAACCCTCATAGAGTCTCTCTCCAAGCGTATCTATAATGTAGTAAGCATCATGGCTCACGAGGAGGACAAAGAAATGATCATTCCAGCTTACAATGTAGATCACAGGTTCGGTTGCCGACTCTTCTGGTTCTTGTTTCATGATCTCTTCCCAGATACTGTCAAAGGACATTACACCTTTGAGAAAATCTAGACTCGCATCTTCTTTTCCTTCTTCTTCCTCTGGATGGAAAAACCCGATGAATGATTTCTCAGGGACTACAAAGATGGGTCTGATTTTCGCCTGGAGAACCGTCTCGAGATCGAAATGTTTGTCTGGAAACCGTTCCCGGTATTCCTCGTTTTCGCACATATTTCTCCACTCGGATGATCCTTCTCTGATAAGACTGTCAAACTCTGACCTTGTTGGGATTATGTCTATGTTGGATCCTAACCAATGTGCCATCACTGCAACTAAGGCTGTGCAGGCACTTTCTCCAGCAGCTCTCTCGCTTCTCTGATCGATTGATGCGAGAAATACTTGAGCCGTGAGTTTCATCAGCCCATCCCGGCTTATAATTTCTTTGGTTTCCCAGCTACCAACAACAAAATCATCATCTCCAAACTGGGATAATGGTTTCATGATTGAATCATCAGACCTATACCACTGCAAGAGAAACAATCAAGAGTTAAGAAACAATAAATTATGAAAACCGAGAACTATAAACAAACGTAGTCAATGTATTTACATCAGAGTTAGACTCATCGGATGAACTCAGTTGTCTGCGGTCAAAATCGATATCATCACCACCATCTTCAAGACAATCCTTTTTAAGAAGAGGCTCGCCTTTCTGTTTAGGAGATCTAAAACTGAGTTTTCTCTTCTTCCAAGATAACATTCTCTTCTTAGACATTTGTCCTTTCGCCTGCTCCAAGCTTACTACATCATTTGAAACCTCATCACCACAATGTCCGGTCTCTGCTAATGGACTGCGGTGGCTGTAATATATCAAATCCTCGTCTTCGGGGTTTGTATCAGCATGAAATGAGCCTCTAGCCCAATTAGCATATCGAAGTGTTTTGTAATTAACAGGATCAGCTATGCCGCTTTCATTCTCTTTGTTCTCTTCTGATTCATCCGCAACATCACCTTCATCAAGAGAATCTGTATCAAAAGGATAAGTAGCGTCAGAATCAAGATTTCTCTCCGGGCTTTTGCCTTCACTTCCGCTGCTTCCATCTTTCTCACTCTCATTTTCCGATGCCTGGGGATTAGACATGCAATGGTTGAAGGTTTTCATCTTTCTCAGGCCTACTTTTACAACAGACTCGGCTTTCTCAGCCTCTGTGGAAAGAGGAGACCATAGAACAGGAAGAGCAGATCTCTGTCTTTCAGGCAATGATTCTTTAGGGGAAAACTGAAGGGATATCTGCAACACAAAACAGATATTACAATGGTTAGAGAAATGAAACAACGGTAAATTCAGAGAACTAACTAACTAAGGAAATCACTGACGCACATGAAGGCATGGACTTCGCACAGATGATGAGCCACAATTCTTCAGAGGCACTTTGACTTGAACATCATCTTCTTTCATCAATGAAAAGTACTCTGCAACGTTCAGTGATGCCTTTCCAAAGCTACGAACTTTCTCCTTCGATCCTTGATTCAGTCCCTACATAACAGCCGATCCAAAATCAATAACACTTACATTATTTAGACTCTGAATTTGCTTTACATAACAAATCCCAAGAATGTCCAATCAAGACCATAGACTTATATGTTCCACAAAATCTCCAGAATGAATAAAGATCCCCAATTTTACATTGGAGCTAAATTACAGAGGACCTAAGCAAAGGTACAATCTTTATACAGACCCTGATCATTCAGAAACAGTGAACGATTTCAAAGAAGATACGAGAGAGAGAGAGAGAGACTAACATTGAAGACGGTGAAAGAAACGAACCAAGGAAGAAACGCTCCTTCCTTGTAAACAGAGAATTCACAAACCCTCTTGAACTCTTCGTTCCACTCAACGACGCCGTCGCCGCGAAATCCACCTTCTTCGGTGAAATTCCGTACGACGGAGCGTTTGAGAGTAACCGATTTAGGTCCTTTCCACTTGATCTCAACCACAGGTCTCTTCCTCGTTGTCCCTCCTCCTCGCTGACTCTGATCATTATCATCGCCATCACCATCGGAATCCAACAAACCCTCCATCTTATGAACAACGACGATCACGTCGAATTTAACGGCGAATAACGGAGGCCACGGTGGCCACCGCATGATCTGTTTCATTTTCACCACCATACAATACAATACAAGTGGCCTAAAGATTTGGGATAAGAAGGATTCTTAGCAAAGAAAGGGTTTTGAAGTAATCGAGATTTGCGGAGGAAAGAATCGGATTTCAAGAGATGGGCATGGAGGATTTGGTGGACGCTGTGCGATTCAGACGCAAAATATTTGAAATTTGAAGAAAGAGAGAGACAGAGGAATAAAAGAGTATAGAGAAGGAATCTCTCTGTGTTTGGTTCTTTCGAGTCAACCCTTATAGAGAGAGAGATGGACGGCAATATAAAAATGGTGATTAATAATTACAATAATATATTATTTAAAAATGATGAAACTGTATATAAGTTTGACAATTAAAATTCTTTATTTAATACTGTATATAAAATGAATTTTTCAGGGCAGGTGAAACAGAGGATGTAGCATACGTCTTTGTATCCACGTTCGAAGTGCAAAAAGTCTTCTTTGGTTATTTTTAATTTTTTTTAATAACATATTTTTTTTTGAGAATTTTAATTAATTATAAACTGAATATTAATTTCTGTATTGTGTGATGACGTTTTTTTTGGTATATCTCTATCTGAAAACTCCAATTTTCAAGTATCTGTTACCTTGATTAAATTTCACGGGTAATTATAAAATTATCCGGTATAATATATTGTATTTTGAGGAATTAGTCAAATCGTTTATTGCATCCAGCGGATTGTAAGGTTCAATTTAATCACATGAGAAAGATTTAAATTATAGATAAACCCAATAAATACTATAACTAGTAAAACGGCCATTTATTTTTCTGAGTAAAGTTTGGATTTTTATGGCTGAATTTAGTAGTTTATGTTATCTGCTATATTTGGTTACAGTTATTTAAAGCTGCCAAAATTATTACTTTTGCCTAAATATAATAGAAAACAAAACTTTTGTCAACTATTTTATCGGTACGTTTTGACTAGATTTTCTAATGATTTTGTTTCCACAATGTTCTTTAAATTGCAGCCAGTAGCCGGATTCATATCTATAATAGACTCTAGAGGCTCTTTAAATCTTGATCACAAACTCACAAATATGACTTTAATATGCATCTCGAACCAATTATTTATACAAATAATTTCGACCCATCTTATCTGTCATATGAATTTGTTCTGTTCTGATCAGAATTACCATTTCATACAGCAATTTCTTCTTTTTTTTTTTTTTTAGTGTTCTAAGAAAACTAATAATGGTTCAAATAAGGATCCGAACCTGAATTGGTTTTTAATGTTAATTAATTAGAGATCTTATAGCTAATCTAATATTTTGTCCAATCCATGTGAAAGATAAGGTTTTTAATGTTTATGAAGGATGATACTTTTAGGTGTTTAAAATGTAAGAAAAAAGTTAGGTATGTCCTAATTCATAAATTTTTAGCTAGTAAGTCCTAACCATATGTCATTGCCTTAAAGTTAACAGTCCCTACACTAACTCATGCTCCCATGATCCTTTTTGCTTTTTTTACTTCTTTTGTAATGGAAAATAAAATTACATTTCAATCCAGCGTTAAAAATTACAATTCAATTCTTATGTGATATATGTGTATTTTCCTAGACGTTCGTAAGAATTAACTAATAAACACGTACATTCTATAATAATTTGAGGTTTTTAGGGTTTGATTGTTTTTTAGTTTGCTTACTTGTATATGTGTTCATTTAATGTGTTACTTATCAAAAATAACGTTTTAATGTTTTTATCAAACATTTTTTAGAAACCGAAAATTCCGATAAATCACTTTACTGATTTTAATGATTTATAAATTAAAAGTAGAAAAAGAAAAATATTATATATTTCAAAAATAATAAACATAATAGTTTAAACAAGAACCAACATATTTGCTTTAGAACAATTAGACCCATACACAAATAAAACTTTATGATACAGTTAATCATGATCACGTTTTGTGGACTGAAATTAGGAAATTTAAAGAGGGATAGAGACGCAGCTTTGAAATAGACAATTTAATCAGTTTATATAAATAAAACCAATTTAATAATATTATAAAATTAAAAAGTCGTACCCCAAAAATGCGCACTTTTTGATGTCAACAACAGACGCACGCCTTAGATTATTTGTTATTGGAGAAATAAGTTGATTGTGAGAGACCCACTTCTATATTTTCCTGCAAATAAGAAAAAAAAGTAAAGTTAGGTGTAATATGTTTACAAAATTAAATTAAACCAGCTAAAAAATTCATATCAACAATCAAATAAGCTCGTGGAAGAGGAAAAAATTACAAAACAGCTCTGTAGTTTTGTTCTTTGAAGTATGAAGAAAGATGATTTAAGTGAACTGATGTATTTTGACCAAAAATAAAAATAAGAAGTGAACTTATGTATTGGGTGCTAGACAAACATAAGCTATTCCTTATCACAGTTATGAATTGTTTCCTTTCGTTTTCTTACAGATATGACCTTTCTACCTTTCTAGTTTTTGGTTTTTAATTACAAGCTGGATCCTTCGTTTTTCCTACCACACAAAATAAACTATGTTAATGGAAAATAAAGATCTCCAAATAAATACGTGTTTAAGATTAGGAAGTTTGGTGGCTATTATTTTCAGTGACCATTTAGCTATCTGTACATTACTTATAATTTTATTTTATTTCAGCAAGATTCGGTAATTATAATTCAGACCACAAATGAATTAGAATTCGGTTGGGTTGTTTTATTTCTCAAAAAGAAAAACGGGAATTTTTCATATAAATACCTCAATTTTTAAACGATTTTCAGATAAATCCTCAAAACTTTAGCTTCTTTAGGAGAAGACCTGAACAAAACATTTCGCATATATACACCCAGAACCGTCACCATCTTTCCATATTACTCCGATGAGTTAACGGACCGGTTGCTTCTTTATTTTAAATCTGCAATTCTTGATGATGGCAAGTAGCCGGAAACGTGTTTTCACCGGTCAATAACTTCTTCTCTTAAGGTTTACTTTTATTCAGAATATGATGTCGCATTGTTTTGGATTCAGGTACAAGAAAAATGTGATGTTTGTTATCACACATCCTGGTGACGACTCAATGTAAGCTTCAAAATGTATTTCTCTCGTATTGTTGGAATTAATGAAATGTCAAGACTAGTGTTTTCTTTAAATGTTAAGTCTTTGACATGTTCTTTTCTCCAACAAGAAACTACTAAACTTCTAATGCCCCTACTACAAGGCTTAACATACGCGAATACACTTAATAAAATCGACCCTTGCGCCAGATTTTGAGGCAACCAGTAACTGAGCTCTTGTCGAGGCAAAGGTGAAATAATTTTTAACAAAAGTTGTAGCTGTATATTGTTGGATCATCGAGGCTATTTGTTCATTTGGAAGAAATAAAATAAATGTGATTCCAACCAGATTTCTCCCAAATCGTGTTTAAGTTTTGTGACTCTTAGAATTGACAGACAAAAAATAGTGCTTGTAAAACCTATGCAGATTCGATTGCCAAATGTTAGAAAACTATATATGCTCAAGAAGTACACAATACAACAAAGTTTCCAAAACAAGTCGAAGACAAAACCTCATCCAAAAGATTGAGAATCCAAAAGAGGGCAAAAGAGAATCTTGGCTGTGCATTTGTCTTCAACACAATCATCATATATTATCAGAAAACTCTTGGTCTTGGCTTTAGTTTTGTACTTTTAAATAGACTGAAACTAGAGTTTAAGAGCAATGCTAAAGCTTTTCTCTAGACCCATCTTCACAGGTCCTCCTGTGATGCTTCCTTTCTGCATCATCGCCACAAACTCGTTGTAGTCTATTCGCCCGTCCTGCAAACAACAATTCAATTGTTCAACATTATCTACATTCAACCAATATACTCAATAAGAGTTTCATAAGTTGCTGAAGAAATTCTCATAGGATACTAGAGGATCCAATATATCAATCCAAAACCGATTTCAACATTGGTTACAACACATTGTTTACTTCACTGTTTCTCAGGAACGAGAGTTTCTACTAGTCCCCTAGGTTTAACAAGAATCCTACTCAATCGGCCAAGTCTTTCAGAGAAAAGATAAATGATAACTTTGAAAGGGAAGTGTAATTCTCGTTACATTTAAGTTTTAACAATGCAAGGATTCAAGAGGATCATATAAGTGAGATTCCTATGAGTGAAAAGATATATAATCCATTCAAATCTGATCATTGTTTAGAAGTATTCAAGTCATAAGAAAATTGGGATGAGATGATAAAAGGTATAAAGGAGCTTACATTGTCTTGATCAACGTCACGCATCAGTTCTTCTATGCGGACATCCTCAACACCAAACTCCTCACAAGCTTGTTGAAGCTCGTCTGGGGTGATATAGCCGCTCCCATCTTTGTCAAAGTATGTAAAGGCTGCAAACAAATGGTCCTCTCTCTCTATTTTGTTTAGATGCAACGTTGCAGCTATGAACTCTTTGTAGTCTATTGTTCCGCTGTTGTCCACATCAGCCTGAATTATATACACATGAGAGAGAATTAATTGCAAATCCTAGCAAAAAAACAGAAGTATATAACCAGAACCAGCAGAGTAATTTTGGATTATAACAAGCCCATTTCATAATTATAGTTAGGGAAAACACTGGATTAAATAGATTTGCAAGTAAATGGGGACCTTCATTCTCAAATAACAAACTAGCAAAGGGGGTTAAAACTTACAGCTTGCATCAAGTCGAGAATTTCAGACTCTTTGAGATTCGCCCCTACTCGTTTTAGTCCTGCTTTCAGTTCTTCAAAAGTTATCTGACCACTCTTGTCCGCATCTATCATATTAAACATTTCTTTCAAGCCAGCTATTTCTTCTTCAGATAAGCTCTCAGCAATGACCTGCAAGAAGGCAAAAAGAGAGAAACTTAATCTGCATCGTCTCTTTCCTTCCACATAACAAGAAGAAGAGAAGGTAACAAGCAACTATCTTATGTTTATCACAGTAACTTGTTCTCATATGGTTTTAGTTTTGTTTAGCATTGAAAAGCCGCTTACTCTAAGAGCCATTTTCTTGAACTTGTTCATTGCAGAAAATTGCTTCATACGGCTCAGAACAGCAGAATCCAGAGGTTTGTCCGGAGCCACACCATCAACTTGTACCCATGGATGACCTGAGAGGAAGCACAACTTCATAAGAAATAGAACAGTGGCACAAATGCATTCTACATGACAATGAATTTGGAAACTTCATATTACTAAATGGCTGTGAGATGGCATACTTAATTTATGTAGGACCAGTGAAATCTATGCTCAATGGAACTAACAGAAAGAGAATCACAATGCTCTAACTGGAAGAGGAAGGTTTCAGATCAAAATATCTTACATAATACTTGGTGAGCAGTTAACCTTCTCTTGGGATCCCTGACAAGCATTTTCCTTACCAAGTCTTTTGCACTTTCAGATATGCTCGGCCAGGGATCGGACGAAAAGTCAAGATCACCGTGGAGGACCTGTTCGAAAATACCTTGTTCGGTTTCTGAATGTTCAAAGAAACAAAAGGATTAAAGATTTTGTTCAGAGCCTAGTTAGGACAGGTGACAAATCTCTTATCTATATATATACAATTCTTACCAGCCCAGAATGGAGGAACTCCACTTAATAAAATGTACACAATCACTCCAGCACTCCAGACATCAGCTTCAGGGCCATAACGCTTTCGAAGAACTTCCGGAGCAACATAATATGGGCTACCAACAACATCTGTAAACACATCGTCTGCAAAGAGGAAGGAATCGAATTCAAAAATCATTGGACCGACAAGAATCAAGTCATTCAAGTTAACAGACCAAATCTGGAAACTGAATGGTTTAAGATGAGTAACAATGAATGTAAACCTGGCTTAAAGAACATGGAGAGTCCAAAATCAATTGTCTTCAAGAGGGAATCTTCGTGTTTACTGACAAACAGAAAATTCTCGGGCTTGAGGTCTCGATGCATAACACCAAGAGAATGGCAAGCCTCTACAACCCCAACTATGGTTCTAGTGAGCTCAGCCGCTTTCCTCTCTGTGTAGTGACCGCGTTGAATGATCCTATCAAAAAGCTCGCCACCTGCACAACACTCCATTACAAGGTGCACCGCCACAACATCCTCATAAGCTCCTTTAATGGAAATGACATTTGGGTGACCAGCCAAGTGATGCATTATCTGAATTTCCCTTCTCACATCCTCGACGTCCTCATCAGTCAACAGCTTCCTCTTAGCAATTGACTTGCACGCAAACTCCTTCCCTGTAGTCTTCTCCACGCATAAAAAAGTCGTCCCAAACTGCCCTTGTCCGAGTTTCCTCCCCAAGGAATAGAATTCCTTAAAGTTTTCAGTTTTCCTCTGCAACACTGACTCAGTCCTAAGCCCTGCACTTGACACTCTTTTCATGTGTTTAGGCTTCTTAGGTTTAGCTGGAGGATCAGGTTTTGCCTCCGGCTTAGTCTCTGACTTGGTCTCCTGCTTAGTCTCTGGTTTGGGCTCTGGTTTTGCCTCCTCTTGCGTTTCCGGCTTGCTTTCAGGTCGAATCTCTCTGTCCTTGGTCTCGATGTTAGTCCCTGGCTTGGGCATTGTGACCTGTTCAGGAGGTTTATTCTGGACATCATCAGATAATGGAGATCGAAGCTCTCCGGAAACAGGTTCACTTGCAATATCTCCATTGCTCAGGGAAGCCGAATCATCTCCATCTCTTGGCCGCCACATTGCAGCAGAAACAGATTGCAAGAAGCCATTTCTGCTTGGTCCAACACAAGTATTACCCATCCAAATACCCCAAAGCTTCTCTTAATCTCTTTCACCAAAAATAGCATCAAGATCTGATCACAATACCATCAAAACAATCTAATCTCATCCCTAATGTCATGAAAGTCAAATACTTCCTACTCCTCGAACATCAACAGACATCAAAACTTGAACTTTCCGGAACAAACCAATGGCTACACAGCTGAACTAATAATCACTACTTGGGTCGATACGACCAAGAAACAGCACAGAGCTTATACAGAGGTGAGAAATAACAAGCAAGATCAAAAGGGTATAGAAAAAATCGTGACTTGAAACGAACCCAGATAAGAGAAGGACGCAATGAACCAAACCGAACCCAAAGAGTGGAAATCACCCCAAGACAAGAAAAATAAAACAGAGAGATCTGAAGAGTAAAGAGAAAGAATGAAAAAATAAATTGGGTTGGGTGGGAAAATAAAAGGGATAGTTTAATAGCACTACACTTGCATAAACCGTAGGGACATTTGTTAATTTAATGAGAGAGAGTCAAGAAGGTGTAGAGAAGACGACGATGAAGAAGAAGATTGAACCAGTTTGAAAAACGCGTTTCTTCTTTGTTTTGATTATCTATCGCCGCCGACTTTTGCGCTGCGATTTGTCTTAAACTCTTTTAATTAATTTTGTTTTTGCAAGTCCACCCTTGTCAATCTTGGCAACGCAGCCTCTCTCTCTCGGGCGTCGAAGCAAAACTCTTTCAAGGAAGGGTTTTTAATTAGGGAGTATATTTTACTTTGGGATTTAAAAGTTGGATACCATTAAATTGTTTTCCTTTTCTCGAGTCCTAATTTTCCTTTCTTAACGAACCCATCATTTATGGTTTTTGAAAGATAAAACCCGCAAGTAAAAAACCATGCAAACAAAACCCACATATTAAAGAGCAGACACATTAAAATAAAAAACATCCACATGTTAAAGCTTTTAACAAATCACATGATCTACACATTCTTGTCTTCGTCCATTTGTCGAACCCCTAATCAACAAAGCCGACCACAGCTTTTATTGTAGATCAAAACCTACCTGCAACCAACTTGTGGTGGAGACGAGCTTCATGTTCTAAACATCATGATCCTTACTTTCCATTGTCTTTTGGTCCTAGCAGAGCACTCAATCATCCTTCCTTTACCAGTAGATAAGCCAATGAGATGTCCCTCCTGCAATAGAACAGTATGAGTCTCTGGACACTGTGTTATTCATCGATATGATACGAAGGAAAACCTGGTTTGCTCAAAAAAGAAAAGAAGCTCTATTGTTATCAAGAGATGGTGGTTTGAATCAGTATTCAAGAAGATAGGATTTGTGGCAAAGACACTCACTATGATGTGTATGGGACTTGGTTTGGTATGTGTATGTTCAGAGTTTTTTGGTGTCAAAAGTCTGTTCACTGCCTCTGCCACGTCCTGAAGAAGATCAAGTCAACATCCAACACTGGATCAATTTCATTCAGTATAGCCTACTCTGGTCCAAGAACCTGCAAGAACAGAGGATCCTTATTACAGAGATTCTCAAACTTTTCCATACTTGTTCCTTGATTGGTCCTTTCCATCTATTACTATTAAGGAAATTAAAATGACAAATGTTTCCATAAATTGCTATGAAGAACAATAATTCCTATTTTTGACTATCAATATACTGCTAACTGAAGAATCTCTTTGTCCTTTTTGCCACCACTAAATTCTTCGTTCACTTTTCCTGTTGAGAAAATCAGACTTCATATAAACCAGTTCAAGCTTTGACAGTACACAGGAATAGAACTGCATGAGTACAATTCGATCATCAGATACGCCGTTAGACATTTTGGCAAGAGTGCCCGATAGATTGTGCAACAAGTGAAACATAAACGGATGCACAACCACAAGTAAGAAACAGTCTACACGTCTAATTGACCAATGCGATAAGACACCTAGATTGGCTCTTTGGCTGACCAAGTTTTCTGTTCCGAGCATCAAATGCCATATTCTACAAATCAATATTGCTAATACCGGGTATCTCAACAGGAGTTTGGAAACTCAAGAAGAGAACCCCAAGAGATCTTTCCTCTGGTTCCATATCAAGCAGATTCTCTCGCCTTTAAACACAATAATTCCTCAGTCACTTCATAATAAGGCCTCACAAGAACAAACTACAAAGAATAAGACCTCACTGGGATATCAAACGGGACGAAAACACAACTATGAAGCGGCAAGGCTTACCATGAGGTACAAGTAGATACAATTGAAATCATATTGTTTCAACAACATGAAAATTGAGAAATTTACCTTGGAAACAATCACAGCTCTCAAATCCCTAACCTCAAATCAGATGCCCATATCCCCGTCATCATGATCCTCCACCCACGAAACCAAAGATGGAGACAAAATCGACAGAAGAACCGGAGAGGAAAAAGGAAAGTTTTTTACGGCGGATGATTACACAGAGCAGCGACTGGAGTAGCTCGGAGATTGCAGAAGAGAAAACGCCGAGGGTGAAACTACAAAGCCGACCTCGCGAAGGATTAGGAGAAGATACAGTAGATGACGCGTATTGAGCAGTACACTGTACGCGACGCCGGCCATGGAGAATTGGAGATAGAAGCAGCGGTGGCCGGTTTAGCGTGAGATGAGAGTGGAGGAATCTGATTCTCCCGCCTAGTGACACGTGTCCAAGGTGCGTTAAAGCAAGTACGATATTTTTTAGTAAAAAAAAGGGAAACGACGCCGCTTTGTTCGTCGTTATGCAATACGCAGAGTGTAGTGTGGGTACAGATGTTTTGTGGAAAAACGTGAGCCAACCCCACGTTCCAAGCAAAAACAAGTAAACCGCGTCAACGTCTTTTACACTCTCTCTCTTTCAATCTGCTTAAAAGCGTTTATTAACTACTCTTTTATTTCTCTAATAAAAAATCTTTAGCGAAGAAGCGAAACAGATATTTCCTAGTGTAACTCAACTGTAAGTTCTTCCTTCTTCCTCAATTCTACTGTGGGATCTTGCAAAAATGTTTAACTTCTTCTAGTTTCATGTTTTCAGCTTTTACCCATGTTTTGGTTTGCTTGAATCTTGTATTACGCCAACTTTATAGATTCGTCTGGAAAAAGATAACTTACGGAATCGTGGGTTTATTCAATCTTTGTTGAAACTCGAACAGTAAATCTCAAAAAAGTTTTGTTTTTTTTTTGCTTTTTCTTCTCTCTTTCTTCACTGATGAAAAAAGGTTGCTTTTTTTTTCTTTTTCTTTTCTTGTTTGGATGCTGAGAAGCATAAGGTACCAGAAATTTGGGTTTTTGTTTTTTTTAAGGGACATTTCGAAGCTGAGAAGTGAGAAGACAAGATTTCCACAAACTCTTTCTTATCTTGAGTTTCTGTCTTTGTTTTTTCTTCTTCCAGAATTGCCCCTGTTTTACTAAGATGAGCAGAGTTTCGGTAAGAATCGTAGGGATTCTTCTATGGATGTGTATGTGGGTTTGTTGCAGTAATGGGGATGGAGGGTATGTTCTGTACAAGGACCCGAAACAGACGGTGTCAGATCGAGTTGCGGATTTGTTTGGTAGAATGACTTTGGAAGAGAAGATTGGTCAGATGGTTCAGATAGATAGAAGTGTTGCCACTGTCAACATAATGAGAGATTACTTCATCGGTATGCAAAATACAATCTTGCTTCTTGGAATTGTAGAAATCTGATAACTAGGTTGCCTAATTTAGTTAGTTCATTATTTCTTTTGTTTTTCTCTTCAATACTTCAGCTTGTTTGCATATAGAACCTCAGGCGATTCCCACTGTTTTGATATGTATGCCTCATGATCACAACGTGTAATGATTGTTGCTTAAACTACTTTTTGGCTCTATAAATTTTCTTCTTTTGGGCATCTTGGATGGTTTCCTTTGAAATTTGGTCGGTGCAACTATTATTGTTCAGAGCTTGTAGGTGAATTGAGGGTTTCATTCAGTTTTTGCTTTCATTTGAGTTCAGTCCCTCTTCATCTTGTTATTATAGAACTAGATTAGCTAATTTAGCTTCGTAGTTTTACTTGGTATTGAGTGTCTGTATTTGTGAAACTTAAAAATAGAAGATGTCTTCTTTTTGCCTGTACAGGCAGTGTATTGAGTGGTGGTGGGAGTGCTCCACTTCCTGAGGCAACTGCTCAGAATTGGGTTGATATGATCAATGAATATCAGAAGGGAGCACTAGTGAGTCGTTTGGGCATTCCTATGATATATGGTATTGATGCCGTTCACGGGCATAACAATGTCTATAATGCTACTATTTTCCCTCACAATGTTGGTCTTGGAGCCACCAGGCAAGTATTAGTTAAAACGTTTATTTGATTTTGCATATTTCCCGTTTCCGTTTCTTGTGAATGCTGTCTATATTTCTTCCGCTGAGCAATTCAAAGTCAATCTGCTGATAGATTTGACTTTCACAGGGATCCTGATCTGGTTAAGAGGATTGGAGCAGCAACTGCAGTCGAAGTCAGAGCCACTGGAATTCCGTACACTTTTGCTCCTTGCATTGCAGTATATTTTCTGTATTCTGGATCCTACAAGTTCTCACTGTCTGCCAAACTTTTATAATCTGGCACTTTTAGACATTTGTTAAACTTGTCTCGCTCTCACTCGCTTTTTGTAGGTTTGTAGAGATCCCAGATGGGGTAGGTGTTATGAGAGCTACAGTGAGGATCACAAAGTCGTGGAAGACATGACGGATATCATACTTGGTTTACAAGGAGAGCCTCCTTCCAACTATAAGCATGGAGTTCCATTCGTTGGTGGCAAGTAAGGCTTCTTGTAATTTGGTTGTGTTATATGAGCCTTACAAAAGTATGTTCATTCATTCATTTGTGTTATTTTGATAGGGATAAAGTTGCAGCATGTGCCAAGCATTACGTGGGAGATGGTGGAACAACCAGAGGAATAAATGAGAACAACACGGTGACTGATTTACACGGTCTTCTCAGCGTTCACATGCCTGCTTATGCTGATGCAATTTACAAAGGTGTTTCCACAGTGATGGTTTCATATTCGAGCTGGAATGGTGAGAAGATGCATGCAAATACTGAGCTTATCACAGGGTATCTTAAGGGTACCCTTAAGTTTAAGGTCAGATATCAGCCACAACTTCAATGCACATGCTCTGTGTTCTGGAAGTAGTCTTTCTGAATGAATATTGCTCTTTCTCCATGTAGAGTCTTGAATAGAACATTTTATAGCGCATGTGTGAATTCTTAGGTCAAGGAGTTGATTTTGAGTGGAATTCCAACTTATCGTCTCTATGATATGTGCAGGGTTTTGTTATTTCGGATTGGCAAGGTGTTGATAAGATTTCCTCACCACCGCATACGAACTACACAGCTTCCGTTCGAGCTGCAATTCAAGCTGGAATTGATATGGTTTGTATTTCAAACTTCACAGACATTCTTGGACTGAAATAAGAAAATGTTACTCATGTCTGTGTTAGTTAATGAAATAATATGCAGGTCATGGTCCCCTTCAACTTTACCGAGTTTGTCAATGATCTTATGTCCTTGGTGAAAAACAAAGTAATTCCTGTCACCCGGATTGATGATGCTGTCAGAAGAATCCTGCTTGTCAAGTTTACCATGGGTCTTTTTGAGAACCCTATGGCTGATTACAGCTTTTCCAATGAACTAGGAAGCCAGGTCAGTTGCCTAATAATCCTGAGATAGAATCTGTTGCAAGTACTACAAAATCTTGATGGAATGTTCTCAATTCTATTAGGCACACAGAGACTTGGCAAGGGAGGCTGTTAGAAAATCCCTTGTGCTGCTGAAAAACGGGAACAAAACCAATCCTATGCTCCCACTTCCCAGGAAGACTTCAAAGATCCTAGTCGCTGGCACTCACGCTGATAATTTAGGTTATCAGTGTGGTGGTTGGACCATGACTTGGCAAGGATTTAGCGGTAACAAGAACACTAGGGGTACGTTGCAGATTATACAAGTGCTATCATCTTGTCTGTGACTGTTTATGCTGTGAAACAAATATCTTGAGCAATGATGAAAGACATAGTTGATGAACATTTCAGCAATTAATATACCTTTTTATGATTCAGGGACTACACTTCTTGGCGCTGTAAAATCAGCTGTTGATCAAAGCACTGAAGTTGTCTTCCGCGAAAACCCAGATGCTGAATTCATCAAATCGAACAACTTTGCTTATGCAATCATTGCCGTTGGTGAACCTCCATATGCAGAGACAGCTGGAGATAGCGACAAGCTAACTATGCTCGACCCTGGTCCAGCGATTATTAGCTCCACTTGTCAGGCTGTCAAGTGTGTGGTTGTGGTCATTTCAGGGAGACCACTTGTGATGGAACCTTATGTTTCCTCGATCGAGGCATTGGTTGCAGCGTGGCTACCAGGAACAGAAGGCCAAGGTATTACTGATGCTTTTTTTGGGGAGCATGGCTTCAGCGGAAAACTTCCTGTTACATGGTTCAGAAACACAGAGCAGTTGCCTATGAGCTATGGAGATTCACATTATGACCCGCTATTTGCTTACGGGTCTGGTCTTGAAACTGAGTCTGTTGCGAGCATTGTTGCTAGGTAAAATGCTTCACACAGCTTCTTGTTCCATCTCTTGCAGTATTCTCTGACACAAGATTAAGATTCTTGTCCCCTTAATTTTGGTTGCAAACAGGTCAACGTCAGCTTCTGCTGCTGGCCCAAAGCCATGCTTATTTACAGTCCTTGTATCTGCTACAATTTGTCTATTTCTCTTCCCAAGGTATCATCACCAGTTTCAACTTCCGTTTTGATTTCTCTTCATAAATTGGTAAAGAATCTGACACTTCTGAGGTAACTTTCTTTTTGTAGCTTAAGTCGATTTCTGAGAAGATGAAAGCTACAAAAGCTTGGAGTAGATAATTCTTTCGGTTATCTGATCCGATCCCGTTTTCTGCAACGTAGTTTTGTTCTTCTAGCCTAGCAAAAGAGATCCTGAATATGTGTCATGTTATGTTCAGAGTTATTGCAACCTGAAACATTCTTTGAATATTTGAACTGGAACGCTCTTCTATTTAGGTTCTTGAAATTCTAAAGACTGTTCTCTTCTTTCAATCCATCATTCTTGAAAATAAATTAAATTTACGTTGTGGGCAGTGGTAAATCTTGGTAAACAAAAGAGAAGAAACTATATATCTCAAGTTCTCAACTGATCAAAAGTGACGTCGTTTGAGGGGACACAAGGCATAAACTTGTGAAGAAAGCAAGAAAACATTATGCTTTCTTTGTAAGAGAAGAAACATATGATGACCTGAGACAAAAGAAGAGATTTTGATGACCAGAAGACATAGCCGCAAAACTAGGAATATCCATTGCATAACAGAAGAGAAAATGGCCAAGTGTTGCAGAAATTCAAGACTTATTTATATGCAGAGCAATAAACACCTAACAATATCATCAAAGCTCAAATTAACTAATTCAAAAGAGATCATAAGAAAGAGGAAAGAAAGTAATTAATAATGGCAGCGAGACAGCAACATAAAGGAACAGGCTCGGGGATTCAGTACGAGGATCTTGTCCCCAAATCCGGATGGAAAGATCAACCTGAAGCCACAATTCTCACCATTGATCTTCCAGGTTAGTATACAATCTAAGTTATTTCTGGGGAAAATTGGACTAGGTATGGTGGTTTAATTTCGATGTGATTTGTTTTCAAAGGTTTTGCAAAGGAGCAAATAAAGGTAACGTATGTGCACACCTCGAAGATGATAAGAGTCACCGGAGAACGTCCCTTGGCTGATCGGAGATGGAGCCGTTTCAACGAGATGTTCACTGTTCCACAGAATTGTCTAGTAGATAAGATCCATGGGAGCTTCAAGAATAATGTCCTCACCATCACCATGCCTAAGGAGACGATCACGAAGGTGGCTAATCTTCCAGAAGCTTCTAAAACTGAGGCTTCTGCTCGGGAGAAGGTGGCAAAGCTAGAGGAGAAGAGGTTTTTGGAAGAATCTAGAAGGAAAGAGAAGGAAAAGGAAGAAGCTAAGCAGAAGAAGAAGCAGCTTCTGGAAGAGAAAGAGGGGCTAGTTAGGAAGCTGCAAGAAGAAGCTAAAGCAAAGAAGGAGGCTGAAATGAGGAAGCTTCAAGAAGAAGCTAAAGCAAAGGAGAAGGCTGAGGCAAGGAAACTTCAAGAAGAAGTTGAAGCAAAAGAGAAACTTGAGGAGAGGAAGCTTAAGGAGAGGAAGCTTGAGGAGAGGAAGCTTGAGGAGATGAAGCTTGTGGAAGAAGCAAAACTAAAGAAGATCCAGGAGAGAAAGTCTGTTGATGAAGCTGGAGGAAAAGAGAAGATACTAATGCCAGAAGAGAGGAAGCTTCCAGAAGTGGTCTATACAAAATCTGGGTCCGGGTCAGGTTCCAAGTCTGGGTCTGGAGGAGTAGGCGAGGTGGTGAAATCAGCAGAAGAAAAACTAAGTTACTTGGTGGAGAAGGAGAAGAAAATAGGGAAAGGGATAATGGAGAAAATAAGGAGGAAAGAGATAACAAGCGAAGAGAAGAAGTTGATGATGAATGTAGGAGTGGCTGCTCTTGTTATCTTTGCTCTTGGAGCTTATGTTTCTTATACCTTTTGCTCTTCTTCTTCATCCTCTTCATCTACTTCGTCTCCTTCTTCATCATCATCTTCTACCAAACCAGAATAATAATGTCCTAAAAGAAGTTGTGCGAATTGAAGAATGTACAGTATACTTTGTAACTGTGATGTATACTGAAATCTAATAAATTAAAGTTTGGTGATGCTATATTTTTAAGACATATTAGCACAAATTTATGCTAGAATAATGTTTCTCCAAAATTGCGTTGCCAAGAGAAAGAATCTTAGGAGAGAGAGAGAGAGAGAGAGCGTTCTAATGGCGATGAGAGCAAACATATATGAACAAGCTAAGTCAGAGGTATTATTATTTTTTTGGCTTTCTTCTGAATCTATGAATCGATTTGATTTTTACTGAGTTGATGTCTGATTCCAAACGATTTTGTTTGAATCTTTTGCTTTTTCTATAATTTATGCAGCTTCTAATATGTGTTCCCGTTTTTTTGTTCGATACTCTTAGAGTTTGCTGTTTGTTCAATAATTGACTCAATACGTCTTCCTTGTCGTCGGCTTCAGTTGCCGATCCACAAAGTGAGTCGAATTTGCTTTAAGTTTTCTTTATATTGTTACAATTTAGATCGCAAAAAGACTGAAGTTTTGGTTTTGTTGTTGCTTTCTTTAGATGGAGAATATATGGTTCAGTTTCTTCGTAACACTTATGCACTGTAAGTATATAGTAATGGCATCTTCTTCTACTACTAGTTGTAGTTTGATTTTTTGGAGTTGATCTTAAAACAAAACTTTACATCTATATATATATATATATATTTAGTTTTTTAACCTAATTTTTACATATAAATATAAATATATAGTTAACACCTAGTTTTTGACTAATTTGACAACAAAATGTTTTCACTTTTGATTTTCATGTTTTATAAGTTAGTTTTTTATTATATATAAAAAAATTATATTTTGTATTGATAAACTTGTGGTCCTGATGGTTACTCAGCAGAATTCTTTACAGGTTGCTGGAGCATTATTGGACCAGAGTAATCTCAGCAGTTGGGGAATATTTTGCTCCTGAAAAGTTGTTGAAGCAATGGAATGCAACAAATTTGGTTTTGATTCCGAAAATTCAGAACGCATCTTCATTATATGATTTTAGACCAATATCTTGTTTAAACACGCTGTACAAAGTCATCTCGAAGTTGCTGGCCTCGCGTTTGCAAAAGTTTCTCCCTGAGGTGATTTCTCACTGTCAATCTGCATTTATGCCCGGAAGATTGATGGCAGAAAATGTACTTCTCGCCACTGAGATAGTACAGAGATATAATAAGAAGAATATCAATCCTAGAGCGATGCTTAAGGTTGATCTCCGTAAAGCATTTGACTCCATAAGATGGGATTTCGAGTTAGCTACTCTGAGGGCTTTACAACTCCCTGAAAAATTTGTTGGATGGATCTTTGAATGCATCTCCACTGCTACGTTCTCCATCTCAGTCAATGGTCAAACGGGAGGTTTCTTTAAGAGCACTAGGGGATTAAGACAAGGAGATCCGTTGTCGCCGTATCTTTTCATCCTCGCTATGGAAGTGTTCTCCAAGCTGCTTAAATCCTGGTATGAGTCACGTTACATAAGATATCACCCGAATACCTCTGACCTAAGCATTTCTCACTTGATGTTTGCGGATGATGTGATGATCTTCTTTGATGGTAGTAGCTCATCTCTTCATGGAATAAATGAAACTTTGGATGATTTTGCAAGCTGGTCTGGCCTTTGTATGAACCGTGACAAGACGCAATTGTTTAACGCGGGACTAAACCAACTTGAATCCGCTGCCATTGTTAGCTACGGTTTTCCGAATGGCTCATTCCCTATTCCTTACTTGGGACTCCCTCTCATGCACCGTAAGCTGCGAATATCAGAATATGCTCCTCTTCTGGAGAAGATAGCTGGGAGATTCAGAACATGGGCATTAAGGTCATTATCTTTTGCGGGCAGATTGCAATTAATCTTATCGGTTATTTCAGGAACGGTAAACTTCTGGATCACAACTTTCATGTTACCAAAAGGTTGTATTCGGAAGATCGATTCTTTGTGCTCTCGTTTCCTTTGGTCAGGGATTATAGACGGACCGTTAATGACAAAGGTTTCATGGAAATCAGTGTGTTTGCCAAAGAAAGAAGGAGGGTTGGGTCTAAGGAATTTCTCAATGTGGAACAAGACTCTTTGCCTACGCCTCATTTGGTTGTTAATATCAAATAATGGATCATTGGGGGTTGCTTGGAACAAGTTTTATCATTTACATGATAGCAGTTTTTGGAGAATTAAGGAGTCTAACCGTGACTCATGGACTTGGAAGTCGCTTCTGCAGTTAAGAAAATTGGCTATAATTTTTGCAAAAGTCACTGTGGGGAATGGGAAATCCACTAGCTTTTGGTTTGACAATTGGACCCCTCTAGATCCTCTTATCAAGTTTATAGGCGTAGATGGTCCACGGACTACTCGGATACCCTTAGATGCTACTGTTGCTGATGCTGGTGATGAATATGGCTGGAAATTAGCAGCTCCAAGATCTGATCCCATTCTTGCGCTCCATGCTTATCTAACCACGGTCCATCTCCCAAATTCTTCAGTTGTTGCTGATAAAGTAAATTGGGTTGTTGATGGTGTTAACTACAGGGGTTATTCATCTCGGAGGACTTGGAATGCTGTCAGGCCGAAAAGTGATGAGAAAATATGGTTTAATTGGGTCTGGTTTAAAGGAGCCACACCAAAAAACGCTTTTAACATATGGGTCTCACAGTTGGATAGGCTCCCAACTAGAGTTAGACTTGCTTCATGGGGTATATCTGTTCCTACTTCATGTTGCTTGTGTTCCGTAGCAGATGAAAGCAGAGATCATCTTTTGCTCAGTTGCGACTATAGTGCAGAGATATGGTCCCTTCTTCAGACTAGGTTAAGGCTCCGTTCTGTCATCTTCCTCTCATGGTCAGACCTCACAGCTTGGTTATCTTCTGATTCTCCCACTGCTCCTAGCTTACTAAGGAAACTAGCAGTTCAAGCGACTATCTACCATATATGGCAGCAACGGAACAATGTCTTTCACAACCTTCAAAGCATTCCTCTTCGATAATCTTTAAAGACATTGATAGGGAGGTTCACAATTCTATATCCGCAAGAAGACGAAGTCGGCATTTTGGTAACTTAATGCTTCTTTGGATTCGTTGATTGTAGTCTCAAACTTCTCGGATTAAAATTTTGTTACTTTGTTTTTATCTTTTTTACTAAGGTACCAATGTAAAGGAGAAACTTTGGTTTCCACCCAACTTTTCATTAATATGAAAATTTACAGTTTAGCAACAACAAAAAACTTTGAGAAAAAAAACTTTTATAAGGCTGAACAAAAATAGGCCGGTCCAAAACAGTAAACAGATCACAAAAGCCATAAACCCTAAACCCTTTAGATTTAGTCCCATCGATCTTGTCTGACCAATAATAATCTCTATCGTATTTGGGTAGTGAGCGAAGCATAAAGTAACCTCCTTTTGCCGGAGAACGTGAAGTGAACGGTGAAGACGGCGAGGTTGAGAACCATGCCTCTTCGTCCATTTCGCTTTCTAGAATGCGTTTCACGAAACGGATAAGCCTCTTCTTGGGGCAGACGACCAAGATTCATAGCCGCTCTCTATTGGGGAATCCAACTTTATGCAGGTCTTATATCGTTGGGCCTGTCTCTACTAGTTCGCCGGCGTTTCTGATTCCGAGCTGTATTGGTGATGGTGTCACGGGGTTGTCCGACCCGATATGTCGTCGTTTCATCGGGCACACTGCTGAACAGTTCTCGGATGATGAGTACGAGTGTGAATTCGAGGAACATAAGGTTCGTGTTTTGTTCAAGTTTGGTAAATTGTGTAGATAAATGGAATCAATCAATCGGTCCTGTGTTTTTGGAAAAAGTTCGAGCTTTTGAGACATTTGGTTCAGACAATTGGATTACTCGGATTGGATTTGTGTTGATCGCCAGGGTATAAAGTTTCTCAAAATGGGAACTTTTAGGTGTTTATGAGGATGAAAAGCTAAAATAGATGACTTTGTTGATAGATTGTTTGGTGGATTGGTTATGTAAATGAGAGTTTTTGAACAATTTGTGTTTGATCCTTTCTTTTAACTTGGGAAATGATTTGATACATGGCGTGAACTGGTTTATAGGCTTCATCTTCTGTGGCCAATGTTGATGAGTGGAAGTGGAAGTTAGGCATTCTGTTGGCCAATGATAGCGAACAAGAAATTGTTTCCAGAGACAAAAGAGATCGAAGGGATTATGAGCAGATCTCAAATCTTGCCAAGAGAATGGGACTGTACAGGTATAGAAACTAGACCTTTATTGGGTCATTAACCTATTTCTTATTATGTACTCTGTACTAACCTGATTCTTGTTTCTTTGGATTTTTTGGTTCCAACTTAACAGTGAGATTTACGGAAAAGTGGTTGTCGCAAGCAAGGTTCCTCTTCCCAACTACCGGCCAGATTTGGATGATAAGCGACCACAGCGGGAGGTAACAGTGCCTCCCTTGATTTACCAAAACCACAAAGCTCAATTTATTTGAAGTTTTATGCTGAAATTGTAATGCTTCACTCTCATTGTGCAGGTCGTACTTCCTTTGAGTTTGCAGAGAAGGGTAGAGGGACTCCTCCAGGAACACCTTGATAGACAGCAGCTAAGTTCAGGAAAGGCTAATGAAGGTGTAGCTGATTCTCAATCTCTTCAACAGACTGAAGAACTTCCAGATGAAAGTTCTGATTCGTTTCTCGATGGTTCTGTTATGGAGAAGGTACTTCAGCGGAGAAGTATGCGGATGCGCAATATGCAGAGAGCCTGGCAGGTATTACTGAATCAGCTTACCTCCGCCCTCTTATCTTTTTCATCATATATTTTTTACTTTACTAAGGCAGTAGTTGTTCGGTTGAATAATAGGAATCCCCTGAGGGACGGACGATGCTGGAATTTCGGAAATCTTTGCCTTCATTCAAGGACAAAGAACGACTTCTTCAAGCTATTGCTCGGAACCAGGTAAACTTTTAGAGATGACATCTTTGCATTGGTACTGCCATGCATGGAAATTTAATTTATTGTAAGCAACTGTCAAAATTCTCAGGTAATAGTTGTATCTGGGGAGACTGGATGTGGTAAAACAACTCAGCTTCCGCAATACATCTTGGAATCAGAGATAGAGTCTGGTCGAGGAGCATTCTGCAACATCATTTGTACACAACCTAGGAGAATATCTGCCATGGCAGTTTCAGAAAGAGTGTCAGCTGAGAGAGGAGAACCTCTTGGTGAAACGGTTAGCCAAGATGCTTAAGCTTCATTTGAAATTTATTTAAAAATGCTTGTTTATTCATGATTTCGTACCTAACAGAGACTTTTTAATAGGTTGGGTTTAAAGTTCGGCTAGAAGGAATGAGGGGAAAGAATACCCATCTTCTATTTTGTACAAGTGGTATCCTACTTAGACGGCTTCTTAGTGATCGCAATTTGAATGGCGTAACACATGTTTTTGTTGATGAGATTCATGAAAGGGGCATGAATGAAGGTACATATTCTATGTATCTAATGTACGTTTAGGTTTCTGCAAATCGAGTCTCATAATTGTTGTTTATGCCCCTCGCTTCTTTGTCGCAGATTTCTTAATTATAGTGTTAAAGGAGCTTCTTCCACGGCGTCCAGATCTGAGATTGATTCTCATGAGTGCCACTTTGAATGCTGAACTCTTTTCGAATTATTATGGAGGGGCACCTACCATTCACATTCCTGTAAGATAATGTGTTTCCTCAATTAGTCTTGACACTCTGGATATTCAGTACACTTTCCATGTTTCAATTTGTTTATCTGTGAAATCTTGAATGTATATAAAAAATTTCAGGGCTTCACACATCCAGTGAAGGCACATTTTTTGGAGGATGTACTGGAAATAACGGGATATAAGTTGACCTCATATAACCAAGTTGATGATTATGGCCAAGAAAAGACGTGGAAAACGCAAAAACAGTTAATGCCCCGCAAAAGAAAAAACCAGATCACTACTCTTGTTGAGGTACTTAGCTAATTATTCTACATAAAGTGGAAATTCCTTAGAATTAAAGTTTCAAGCTTCAGATGACAGGTCAAGGGTGATCTGCTAATCTGCTAGTTTTACTTAACTATGTTTCTGTTTATGAAGTATGATTGCTGAGCAGACCAAATCTTCCAACAGCATTGTTCAACAATCGTTCTTTGAAATTGTAGGAAGCTCTCAGCAAGTCAAATTTTGAAAGCTATAACTCTAGGACACGTGATTCACTTTCATCTTGGATGCCTGACTGCATAGGATTTAATCTCATTGAGGCTGTTCTTTGTCACATATGTCGAAAAGAACGTCCAGGTGCTGTATTAGTATTTTTGACAGGATGGGATGATATCAGATCCCTGAGTGACCAAATTAAAGCCCATCCTCTCTTGGGGGATCCCAATAGGGTCTTGCTATTGATGTGCCACGGTTCAATGGCAACTGCTGAACAGGTTAATTTACCTCTTCATGTGTTACTTTGTTCCCTTTCTATTTGAGTCATGACTCTATCGAAGTACTAATTGTAACTTATTAACATGTGTCTCTCTGTTTCTTGATTCCCCTCTTTACACATTTCTTTGATGTTTCCGCAGAGACTCATTTTCGAGAGAGCACCTCCTAATATTCGCAAAATTGTTCTTGCTACAAACATGGCAGAAGCTAGTATTACAATAAACGATGTAGTTTTTGTGATTGACTGTGGAAAGGCAAAAGAGACCACCTATGATGCTTTGAACAATACACCTTGTTTGCTACCCTCCTGGATATCTCAAGCTTCTGCTCGACAGGTGAATTGTTTATGCTAAAACCTATGATACATATTTTTCTTGTATTTTGCACCGTTCTTACACTTGCTTTCGCAGCATTGACTCCCTTAAATGATTTGATTGCATGATTACCGTTGTTGCAATTTCAGAAACATCTATTTTGCTTTTTGGTGCATCTTTAGATAGCTATAAAGCTTTCTCATTTGATATGCCCAACATACTCCCTTTATTTGGCCTTCAGAGAAGGGGAAGAGCTGGGCGTCTGCTTCCGGGAGAATGCTATCATCTGTACCCCAAATGCGTCTATGACGCTTTTGCGGAATATCAACTTCCTGAACTTCTGAGAACTCCTTTAAACTCGCTCTGCCTGCAAATTAAAAGTCTTCAGGTTGAAAGCATTGCAGAATTCTTGTCAGCTGCACTTCAGGCCCCAGAGTCTTTGGCTGTAAGTGACAAATAAATGCCTATATGGGGATTTTTGTATATGGATAATTTGATTCTAGTTGTCTCAAGACTAGTCCAAAATAACTGTAAATATCTTGACAGGTTCAAAATGCAATTGGATTCCTGAAAATGATCGGAGCACTGGATGATAAGGAAAATCTAACGGATCTTGGTTTGTGTTCTAAGTCATGAGCAAAAAATGTTCCAACTTTTTCTTATACCTACATGTATCAAGACTGACTTTCCTGCTTGCTTTCTTTTTGACCTGTTTCTACTAGGCAAACTCTTATCGATTCTCCCTGTTGATCCCAAGCTGGGGAAAATGCTGATAATGGGTGCTATCTTCCGCTGCTTTGATCCGATCCTGACAATTGTATCAGGGCTCAGTGTCAGAGATCCTTTCCTTCTACCTCAAGACAAAAAGGACGTAAGTATAAGGTTCATGATTCATTTTTATCATGATGTATAGTGATTGGTTGATTAATTGGCAAACAATTGTTCTTAAAACATAAATCAAAGAACATCTGATGATTCCTTGTTTTATTTTAGTTAGCTTTATCAGCCAAGTTGAGATTCTCAGCCAAAGACTACAGTGACCATATGGCACTCGTACGTGCCTTTGAAGGGTGGAAAGATGCCGAAAGAGAAGGATCGGCTTATGAATTCTGTTGGAGAAATTTCCTGTCAGCTCAGACGCTTCAGGCTATTCATTCTCTGAGGAAGCAGTTCAACTATATTCTGAAAGAAGCTGGCTTGATACATGATGATTCAGCTCTCAACAACAAGCTAAGTCACAACCAGTCTCTGGTTCGTGCTGTCATTTGCTCTGGCCTATTCCCCGGAATAGCATCTGTTGTGGTAAGTCTATGTACTTATGTCTCTGGCGAAGTTTCCTTTCTTCTGTCGGGTGGTTCGGTGAAACTACTATATGGTCCTTTTTCTTTGCGCAGCACAGAGAGACTTCCATGTCATTTAAGACAATGGATGATGGCCAAGTATCACTATACGCGGTGAGGCTCTTCAATCATATTTCCCAACACCTTGCTTGAGTCTCTGGATATGGCCATCATTTATTTAAATGGTTATTTACGGTGTCTACGTTTCAGAATTCTGTTAATTCGCGGTTCCCAACAATTCCATATCCTTGGCTAGTCTTTGGAGAGAAAGTAAAGGTCAATGCAGTGCTCATACGGGACTCCACTGGTGTCCCTGATTCCAGTTTAATCCTTTTTGGTGGTGCACTGAGCACTGGAGTACAGGTGATTTTTCACATTTTCGTCTCTTTAACCCTTACACGAGTCAGATTATGGAATGTTCGGGAATTGAATGGGTTGAATCTTCTGTTGTTTCCAGGTGGGACATCTTAAAATGCTTGACGGGTATATTGATTTCTTCATGGATCCAAATTTAGCTGATTCCTACGTAAAGCTGAAGGAAGAACTCGATAAGCTTCTTCAAAAGAAGGCGAGTATTTTTTTTCAACTTTAAAAGGACAAAGGTTTGTAGTGCAGCTCTTTAACACCTTTAGTATCTTTTCGATTTGCAGCTTGAAGATCCAAGCATGGACATCCACAAAGAAGGCAAGTACCTCATGCTTGCAGTTCAAGAACTTGTGGCTGGAGACCAATGCGAAGGCAGATTTGTCTTTGGCCGTGACACAAAGAGGCGAAGCCAACCGCAAATAGGAGAGAACAAACACTCCAAAGACGGGACAAACCCGAAGAGTCTCCTTCAGACACTTTTGATGAGAGCTGGACACTCACCTCCAAAGTACAAGACAAAACATCTCAAGACGAACGAGTTTAGAGCACTTGTGGAGTTTAAAGGAATGCAGTTCGTTGGGAAGCCTCAGAGGAATAAAACGCTCGCTGAGAAAGATGCAGCTGTGGAGGCGTTGGCTTGGTTGACTCATACCTCAGATAATAGTACTGGCCAGCACAATGAGGATGCAGATTCTCCACCTGATGTAACTGATAACATGCTCAAACTCCTTGGAGGACGGCGCAGGCGGTCCAAGGGAAAGTAATTGAGTCTCTCAGTAGGGTTTTTTTGCAGGCGGAATTGGTACCAGAGCTGATATAGAAAATGTATACTTCAGTAATCAATCACTATGTAACAAGAGTGTCATTTATTTAGGGGGCAAAGCAATAGCATAGGGTTAGAAACATAAAATCTCGAAACTTTAGGGGCGTTGATGTATTTGAACAAATAATTGGGGTTATTATCATCTTATATCTCGCCACGTGTCATTTAACTCTCGAGGCGCTTACTTTGCTTAACGCAATCTCTCTCTGTGATGGCTGCTTGGAGTGGTTTCAATGTCTCTTCTTATCCGTTGCTTAGGCTTCGCTCTTCCTCCTTCGCAAATGTCACTCAACTTCCGTTTCTATCTCCTCTTTGCCGGCGTCGGTTACTGGCAGAACGCTTCGGTCTCGCAACTATCGCTGTTTCGCGCCACAACCTCTCGGTTTCTCCGCCGTCTGCGACGGTGGAAGCTCGCATCTCAGGGAAAAGAGAACCTATGACGCCTCCGTATAACGTATTGATCACTGGCTCAACCAAAGGTTCATTCACTCTGTCAATTTACTCGAGTGTTAATCTTCACGAATTCGTTTAATTCAGAAAGAACAAAAAAAAAAAAATACATATTTTTGAGTTTCCGAAACTCATAATCTCATTGGGGACTAACTCTGATTGTTCAGGTATAGGATATGCATTAGCTAGAGAGTTTCTGAAAGCAGGTGACAATGTTGTGATTTGCTCTAGATCAAGTAAGAGCTAGTCCCCATTGTTGTCTTGAAGACCTTTTCTAAGAGTTTTTGTGTCATTAAGAAACAAGTAAATCATAAGAAATTTTTGCTGTTCCTGTCCTGTAGCTGAACGAGTTGAGTCTGCTGTTCAGAGTCTTAAGGACGAATTTGGGGAGCATGTGTGGGTACCGCCTTCTTTTACTGTTCTTTTCCATTCGAGTGTTCCTCTTTTTTTTTTTTGCTTAGAAATGCAGTGATTTCGTGAAATGTAATGCTTAAACCATTTTCTCTTAGTAGGGAACTAAGTGTGATGTTAGAGAAGGGAAGGATGTGAAGGAACTCGTAGCTTATAGTCAGAAGAATCTGAAATACATTGACATTTGGGTATACAATATTTTTTTATTATTATATTCTTTAAATTGCTGTACTCCAAGATTTATGTGCCAGTGTGTTAATACTGTCTTGAGATGATGATACAGATAAATAATGCGGGATCTAATGCATACAGCTTTAAACCTTTGGCAGAGGCCTCGGATGAGGATCTTATGTAAGTCTTCGTGTTAAGCTTGATCCTTCTCTTTTGTTAGTTTCTCTGTCTTGGTTTCTCTCATTTACTTTTTGTAATCTTTATGCAGTGAAGTTGTGAAAACCAACACTCTTGGTCTGATGTTATGTTGCCGAGAGGTAGTGGAAAGACATATAAGGAGATAATTCAGTGTGTCTTAAGACTATTATCAGTTGGATTGACTGGCATGCGTGTGTTTATGATTCATAGGCAATGAATATGATGTTGACCCAATCACGAGGTGGTCATATCTTCAATATTGATGGAGCTGGTTCAGATGGTAGACCAACGCCCAGGTTTCCTAAAGTTTCTTGGGAATATGCTTTTGCAATCTGTTTTAGGCTCTCAGCAATGTCTAATAGCATTTTCTTGACTAACGTTTGACAGGTTTGCTGCATATGGTGCAACTAAACGGAGTGTTGTTCACCTGACGAAGTCATTACAGGTAACGCCAAAGTAATATCTGTAGAACTTGTCTTCATTTTTCCCTTCTCCTTATATGACTTTTCTAGTTTACTGTCTTTTATAGGCAGAGTTGCAGATGCAAGATGTTAAAAATGTCGTGGTGCACAATCTATCGGTATGTATACAAGATATACGTTTTCATATGTTTTTGGTTGTTTCTTCATTTCCCATGAAGTTCTCGGTGTTTCTATCCTCCTAGATACAGCTTCTGAGCCATTATTCATAAGGAACAAAGTTTATTGCACTAACATATGCGCATAGAGATCAATAGAATGGATCTATTATTGTTATTTGAACAGTTAGAAAGAATTCAAGATCCAAACATGATCATAATTCTAATGCGTTTCTCTGGTTTACTGTTGCAGCCTGGAATGGTCACAACTGATCTACTCATGTCTGGAGCGACAACAAAACAAGTTTGATGACCTTACACACAGACAATATTTAGATTCCTTTCCAAGCGATTCCTTTAATATCTTCTCCATTGCAGGCCAAGTTCTTCATTAATGTTTTGGCAGAACCAGCCGAAGTGGTAAGAAACCAAAATCTTTACTCTCTTTTAGCACACAGATCTCTCTAATCTCAAATGGCATGATTCATGATTACACATGCTTTTGCAGGTGGCTGAGTACCTTGTCCCAAACATAAGGGCAATACCGGCTAGCGGATCTATGAAGCCGACTTATATTCGTTTCCTAACTGGAATCAAAGCCTACACCAAAATATTCTCAGTTAAGACGATAAATAGTCGCATATAAGTAGATCTAAGCATGTGAACTATTCTGCAAATACTTAAACCATTTTGCTTTTCTCCTCGCGAATTTTGGGGATTTATTTCAGAGAGTTGCATTGGGAGCAAGGAAGAACAGGTATGTGACTGAAGACTAGGTATCAAACTAAGGATTAGAATTGTATCGGTTTCCCTGTTTGGTCATTGGTAAATAAAAACCTCTTCATTTTGTTAATTACACTTCAAAACATGCAAACTATTGTACAATTTGGATTTAAGTTCATTTGCAATTATGTTTTAAGATTTCTTAATTAAAATCAAACCAGATTGGTCGGACTGCGATCCAAGATTTCCAAACGCCTATCTGGTCTGGTTTAAAATTTAACAAGCAGAAAAAATAGCATTCGGAACCAGTAAACCGGGAATACCCAAGAACCGCCTCAACCCGATTTTTTTAATTTTCAATGTTTTGAAAACCGGACTCGATATCAAAGCGTTCAAAAATCAATTTACGGTTCAACTGAGTGAAATCGGTTAAACCGGGTGAGTAGTTCGCAACTTCCTCTTGCTTCTTCTTCTCTGTGTGTCGTGCTTGAGAAGACGGAAAAGTTCGGAGGATGAGTGCCGAAGATTTCCAGAAGAAGGTTTCCATCAGAGATTCCCTCACCGGCGATATCGAAATCGAATGCGGCGTTTCCGGCGGCGGGTCTACTAGTTCCACGGTAGGCTCCGGCGTCGCCTCCCAAACCCTGATTCTGCTTCGGAGTCTACTGGAGATTCAGCAGCGTCGAGCCCAGGCTTACGCTAAGCTCAAAAGGTTCGATTGATTATTCGAAATCTCTCTTAGTGTTATGCTATTAGTTAGATCTTTCGTTGTGGTTTTTGTTAAGTCCCATCTCCTATGATCCATTGTCCTGGGTTTCACTTATTTGGTGAATGTTTTTGCAAGATGTTAAAGTCAGTCAAAAAGTGTTAACTAGTAAGAAAGAGATGTTTTTTTTTATGCATATTAGTAGATTTACATGTTTGGTTACTTCATATGTAACAACTGATTCCTCCATCAATCTGTCTGTGTACAATTCGATTATCAGTGGATTCTCAGAGTATGTGGAGTCTGGTGCTGAAGCACTTTATCAGAAGCTGTGCACCGAGATTACAGCGGAGTTCAGTGAATGTTCGAAACAAGTATGGATCTTTTCTGAGTTTTTATTTTTTATATTGATTACCTTCACAATGTTGTTAAACAATCAATGTTAAAGATTGAGCCTTAGATGACAATGCAATGCAGGTGCGCGAAATGGAATCTCTGTTTCTGAATCCAGAAGTCGGAAGAGCTGATCTTGCTCAACTTCTCAGCGACATTCAAACTCAAGAGAAGCAGAAATTGCATCTGGTTTCATTCCCATTCACTCAAATCTAGATATCTCAGTGGTTGAACAAAAGTTTCTTACTTTAGTTCCTTTTTTCGCAGACCGTCACAATACAGGTACTGAAGAAGGCAGGGAGACCATCGGAACGAATGCTAACACATGAGAACTGCAAATTCAAGAAACCGATGCAGCACGAATGTGTGCATCTTCATGAGATTACTGAAGCTGCAGGAACAGAGGAAGCAGAGGCGGATGCAGAGTATGATAACGCTTTAAAGGAAGCCATTAGAGGAGTGCAAGACGCTGTGACTAGCATCAATGAGTATTTGGAAGACATTCGGTACGAGATTGAAGCCCTTGAAGCTGATTAATTCCAATCCATCACTTCTTTACCCTTTTGCAGTAAACTTGCAGTGTTAAAGCTTGGTTAATTAGCTTAATATATAAGATATTTAGATATTGTGAAATGTGAAGGATATGAAAATGGAATTTGTTTTCCTCAAATTTATATGTTTTGGTAACCAGACATTATGGGCTTTTGTTCATACTAATCTCACAATCTATTTCCGACAAAGTTGACTATTTTTTCAGCCAATCCAGTAGCTAGTGGTTACAATAGCAAATCCCAAAACTGCATCAAACCAAATTTTCTCAATTTCTTTTACACATTTTGGTACAAAATCAAACCGAACTATTTTTAGTTCTTGTTTGCTCCATGCATTTCACACACCTGAACAAATTATACACCTTTGCCCACAAAAAATAAATGAGTTATTGGCATTTTTGGGTCAAAATCCATAAGATGTGTTTGTATATTTTTTGTATGTGATATTACAAATAGTCTACAGCAAAAACTTGTCATACGGACAACATACTGGTCGCTTTGACCCATTCACCATACGTACCAAAGTCCTTGACACTGCCAAATAATAAGAACGCAAGTACAAAGGTTAATTAGTTTCTCAAAGACCAACACAACAGAAAATATATCATGGGTGTTATTTAACTTACATATGGAGATTGGTGGGATCGATCTCCGGAAACAGGTTGAAATAGAATCGAAGCCCATCTGGGCTCATGTCTCTACACAGCAAACCTGTTCAAACACATGGGAACGTGAGCATCGTATAAATCTGATAGATATATGTTTCTCTACGAGCAGACTTTGATTGGAGTTGGATTTGGTACCTTTGATCTCTGCAGTTAGTAGATGTTCCTTAGCCATGGCTGGAGCGATCTTCAGTGTCAAAGCTGCATCACTTGCAGTGACCCCGGCTCTTAGAGTCTCGGTTTTAATCACATGCATTCTGATTCTATTCATAACCTAAATGGCCAGAAAACTATTTCATCAGATATGGAAACAAAAGTAAAAAGCACATCGAGAGGGATATGACCAAAGCAGTAAGAACTTTCTAAGAAGGAAACAAAGCAGTAATAGTGGGATAGAGAATCTTAAGAGTATAAGAGTACCTCCTCGTCGCTATGGGACTTGTTTTGGATGACCATCACACCGCTATCAAACTTCCGCAGCATTACTGGACTACCAATCAAAAATACATGACAGATCAATATTTTGAAACAAATATAGGAAAACATATTAAATATACATACACATCAAATTTCTCCCAGAGGGTACACGCTTGCCACAAATCGTCTGGAGATATCAACTCTGTGCAAAGAAAGATTTCGGATTTATAGGCTGAAGGGAAAAGACAGAATAAAGTACTCGGAATCAAAAGATTATAGTTTATGAAGCTCCAACCTGTCCCACGAGCACGATTGAAGTGGTAATACATATCAGTAAGGCTGATCATCCCCCCAGCTTGTTCTAATGGGATTCTGACAAAATCTGCCAACTGCAGGAATGCAAATAAAGATTTCAACCTCAAATTCGTGTAGTTTGAAGGACTTGAAGAACAAGAATTCCCCAAGGGCATAATTTTACAAGCTAAACACAATTGAAGGTTCTCTACCAGGACAGTCAAAGAATTTTAGAAACATTGAACAAAAGTAATCATATTCCTAACAAATGCCCTTCATATCAATATCCTATCAGCTGTCATTGAATGGAAAACATCATTTTGAAGTTATCACGAACAACAGAAGCTAATAAACACAAATATCTCTGTTGCAAAATAAAAGGAAGAGAACCTGGCGGGACAATTCTTGGTGGTACAAGGCGCCAGCAGATTCCTTTGTAACTGGGGAGATAATACCAACGCTCAACATCCATTGTTGCATTTCTTCTTTGGACCCCATTTCTTCATCATCGGTTGAACCATTCTGGCTACTAGGAGCAGACAAGAGCTTTTGCCGCATTTTTTCTGCCAGACTCACCATCTCTTTAGCCTTACTCTGCAAACCCAGTAAGAGTAGTAGAATTTAGACACAACTTGTCTTGAATTACAAAACTGATAATCAAATAACAAGACCTTCCTTCTACAGAATGAGTAATCCTAAAACAGTTGCAAATAAACAAGCCAACGTATAACAAAGAACAAATTAACCACCGGAAAGTTAAGCATTAGCAAGACATGTTCCAGACTTATCATCTATCCATAAATTTTGTAACTTCGTATCAGAATCTCTACATGATGATGATGGTGACAAAAGGTGAGAAGGAAGACGAAGGGCAATACCATAAGAGCATTCAAATCCTGAAAAGCATCTTGCAAGCTCTTGTCTGTGCTCTCCCACTGCTCTTGCTCTTTCCTCAATATCCCAGCCAATCCCACCATCCTCACCGTTCCGTCGTTTCCATACAAACCTTGCGCAACCGTTCCAGATCCTGACCTTGAAGTCTCACTCTCGCTCTTCTCCTCCTCTTCCCATGCCCTACCTCTCCAACATTCCCAGAATTTCGTCAAAAATCCATCAAAATCCCCTTTCCCCCTGAAGACAATCGTTACAACAACCGAACCCGGGTTCGCTTGAAATCGGATTCTCGGCGAATGGAACATAGACTTGATTGATTTCTTATGAGAAAAGATATGAGTAATGGCGGCGAGAGGAATCGAAGAAGGAACGGCTCCGTTTGATTGAGAAGGAATCCATATGAGACGATGAGTTGTTAGGATTAGATTTCCAGACTTCAAAGCGGTGAATCGCGGCGGATCGTCTTCAGAATCTACATCGACGGAGGAGAGGAGGAAACACTCGACCTCATTGCGACGAAGCACTGGTCTACCACTCGTAGTCACCTCCGCGTTCTCAAACAAATAACCGATTCCGATGCTGCTGCTTCCACTAGCCATGGAGACTCAATTCGGAAGCAGATCGATCATACAGATTTTGAGCTGCGTTCCTCCTCAGTCCAATCAATAGATCGGTTGACCAATCAAAGCTTGATTCAAAATTTCAATTACCCCGATGAATTTTCCGGCGACGAGAAAAACCCAGATGCCGCCTGAGGTCAGAGAGATTCAACGGAAGAACCACCAAAACAAAGATCGTTTAGTTACACGTCTAGAATCAACCTTGGTTTAGTAAAATTACATTTTCAGTCCTTATTAGTAAACATTATTACGATATCAGCTCATTCTTTTCAATTTTACTTTTGAGTCCAGATGTTGAATAATTGAAGTGACGTTATAGTTTGTGATCAGTCAACCATATCACTCTTTTCTCCATTGCTCCTTTGTCCTCCTTGCTGAAAAAATGTTGAAGATAATTATAAGTGCAAATGGTCCTAGACCATTACACCTATGCCCATGTTACATTCATGCTAGTCTCAATATCAAGAAGCATCTTTTCCATCTTTTTTTGTCTTATTGTAACTCATATTTTGTTGTCTCTTTGTAAACTCTATATAAAGAACCTTATACCTACAAGGAATATACACAACTTCATTCTTTTATTCTCTCTTTAATATTTCCGCAAGTCTAATGCTTTTTTCACATGGTATCAGAGCAGGTTCTTAATTGAATTTTGTTCTTGATTCTCTTATTCTCACAATCTCTTTCTAAATCGCTACGCTCTTTTTTTTTAACGTTTTTTTGTTTGTTTTTGCAATATATCTTTCTAAGTCTTTTCACTCTGAGACTAAGTCTTCAAAATCATTGATTCTTGAGTTGTGAAAGGCTAGATTTATGTATTTCTTGAACTTTCTTTCACCATGGAAAATTCAAAACTGGTGGTAATTCCAGTCACTCTCAAATGAGTGAACTACTTGTTGTGGTCAAAAACCTCTAAAATTGCTCTATGTGGCCGGGGCTGGTGGAGTCACATAGAATCTACTCAAGAAGCGGAAAACAAAGAAACAGAAGATACCAAGGCGGATGATGACCCCAAATGGTTTCAAGAGGATCAAACGATCTTAGGTCTTCTCCAAAACGCTCTAGATGCCCCAATCCTAGAAGCATACTCCTATTTTGAGACTGCAAAGGAGTTATGGGACACACTAAAAAATATTTACGGAAACGTTTTCAATCTAACCCGAGTCTTTGAAGTAAAGAAGGTGATCAACCACTTGAACCAAGAGGATCTTGAGTTCACTAAACACTTTGGGAAATTCAGATCACTTTGGGCTGAACTTGACATGTTGAGACCAAGCACTAAGGATTTCAATATCATTGAAGAAAGGCGTGAGCAAGACAAGGTGTTCGGACTTCTCCTCACCTTAAGTCCAATATACAATGATCTTATCAAGCACCTTTTAAGAGCTGACAAGCTTCCCAGCCTTGATGATGTTTGTTCTCAAGTCCAAAAGGAACAAGGATCATTCGGTCTCTTTGGTGGAAAAGGAGAACTCATCATGGTAAACAAAGCGGTTCACAAGCGTGAATGGTCTACAAGAAAGATTTGTGACCATTGCAAAAGGACTGGCCACATCAAAGATGAATGTTGGATCCTCCATCCCATCTCAAGCCTAAAGATTGGAAACCGAGAGAATTCAAGCCAAGGTACCAAGCCAACATTTTCTATGAAGCTCCAGATGGACAAACTCAAACCGTAGTATCCCATTATCAAGCAGAACCATCAAAATAAGCTCCAACAGAATCTTCAAAGAAAGGAGATGAGTTAGCAATGGTATCCTACTCCAACGATGTGGTTAGGAAGTCTGACTTGGAGGCACTCATAAAATCAATCATCACACTAAAGGATTCTGGTATCACATTACTAGCCTCTAAACTTAATAATTATCTTGTTATTGATTCAGGAGCTACACATCACATGATTAGTAATCCTAAACTAATTAGTAACATTAAACCGGCTAATGACAATGTTGTCATTGCAAATGGTGATAGAATTCCAATTAAAGGTGTAGGCGATTTGAAACTTTTTGATAAGAACTCTCAAGCTTTCTTTATGTCATCATTTACTTCTAATCTTGTCTCAGTAAAAAGGACAACTAATGATCTTGATGCTTATGCAATATTTGGACCTAATAACTTCTATTTTTAGGATATTAAGACCGGAAGGGTTCTTGGAGAAGGAAACGCAAAAGGAGACTTATATGTTCTTGATGATTCTCCAAGCAGCTCTAGTTTATCATCTTTTAATTCTTGTTACGCTTTTAGTTCAAATGCAATGTGGCATGCTAGACTAGGCCATCCCCATTCTCGAGCTTTAGAAATTATATTGCCAAGTATGTCATTTGATAGTTCAAGTTGTGAGTCATGTATTTTTGGAAAACATGGTAGAACCGTGTTTCCAAACTCATTCACCATCTATGAAAAATATTTTGATTTAGTTCATTCAGACGTTTGGACCTCACCTTGCTTATCTAGAGATAATAACAAATACTTTGTGACCTTCATTGATGAAAAATCTAAATATACTTGGGTCACATTATTACTATCTAAAGATAGAATATTTGAGGCTGTTATCAACTTTCAAACATACGTAACTAATTAATTTAATACTAAAATCAAGGTACTACGTTTGGATAATGGGAGAGAATACACGAGCCACATATTCAAAACTCACTTAGCAAAGCATGACATACTACATCAAACAAGTTGTCCATATACTCCATAACAAAATGGCGTAGCTGAAAGGAAGAATAGACACCTTATGGAGGTTACAAAATCTATGATGTTCCATGCTAGCATGCCAAGGAGATTTTGGGGTGATGCGGTCATGACAGCATGTTATCTAATCAACCGAATCCCAACAAAAGTCTTGAAAGACTCATCGCCATTTGAGGTACTCAACAAAACTAAACCATCCATTGAACACTTACGTGTGATTGGTTGTTTGTGTTTTGTCTTAGTGCCAGGTGAGCAAAGAAACAAAGTAGACGCTAAAAGCACTAGATGTGTGTTTCTTGGATGTTCAACTACCCAGAAGGGGTACAAGTGCTATGATCCATCAAACAATCGCACCTTAGTTTCAAGGGATGTAAAATTCATGGAGAACCAAAGCTATTTTGACAAGAAGAGTTAGGATAGTGTGAAAGATTTGGCTAACTTCACGATAGACCGGGCTACAAGCTTACAATACTTGTTGAGTCATCTCGGTAATCCGGCACCAAGAAATAATCTACCAGCTCCTATGGTTGATCAACCACCAAATGAGAGTCCTAGACCTGAGGATTACATAGGTGAAGAAAGCAATGATCAAGGGGGAGCTGAAAGTACTCAACCAGATACAAACCATTATACGGAAGAACTTCCAAGTCAAGTTCAACATGAGGAACCAAAAATTCAAAGGCATGATCTGGGTAATGAAGAAGCTCTAGCTCCCCAACTTAGGCGTAACACAAGGCAGCGATTTCCAAGTCAATGGAGGAATACAAAGGTCTATTACAACAATCAAGCAGTTGCTCACCCAATTCAAGAAGTTTGTTCTCTTGCCCGTTTGTCATCAGATCATCAAGCATTCCTTGGAAAGATTGATCAGCATCATATCCCCAAACATATGAAGAAGCCAAAGAAAGTAAGGAGTGGTTAGATGCTATAGATGATGAGAGAGGAGCTATGGACAGAAATCATACATGGGATGAGGCTGACCTTCCATCTGGAAAACGGGCTGTAAGCTCCAAATGAGTCTTCAAAATCAAGTATTTGAGCAATAGGGAGATTGAAAGATACAAAGCTCGCTTGGTGGCAAGAGGGTTCACTCAAACGTATGGAGAGGACTACACGAATACATTTGCACCAGTTGCTAAGCTTCACACGGTTAGAGTGGTTCTCTTATTGGCTACTAATCTCTCATGAGAATTATGGCAAATAGACGTAAGGAACACATTTCTACAAGGCGAGTTTGAAGAAGAAGTTTATATGCAACCCCCACCCAGACTTGAAAATTCCATCACTACTGGAAATGTTCTAAAGCTTACGAAGACAATCTATGGTCTTAAACAATCTCCAAAGGCCTGGTATCACAAGCTAAGCTTCACATTAACCGTCTGTGGCTTCAGAAGATCAGAAGCTGACCACACATTGTTCACATTCCAGGGCTCCCAAGGAATCATTGTTGTCTTGGTGTATGTCGACGACTTGATCATTTCAGGTAGTGATCAAGTAGGTATTCAAGAGACCGAATCCTTTCTAAAATCAGTGTTTGATATTAAAGATTTAGGTGAGCTAAGGTACTTCATAGGGATAGAAATATGTCATTCCCCGGAAGGCTTATTTCTATCACAACGAAAGTATGCACTTGATTTGCTGAATGAAACAGAAAAGATAGGACCCAAACCAGCAAAGTCACCTCTTGAGTATGGCTACAAGGTCAAGCGAAAGGGGGCGAAAGGAGATGATAACAAACCGTTTTCTAATCCAGCCCAATACCGCCGACTTGTTGGTAAGCTCATATACTTAACCATTACAAGACCTGACTTGTGTTTTGCTGTGAATTAGGTAAATCAACATATGAAAGAGCCTACATTGTACCATTAGAATATGGTTGAAAGGATCTTGAGATACATAAAAGGATCACCGGGTCAAGACATATGGATGGGAAATAATGGAAACACAGAAATTAATGGATATTGCGATGCAGATTATGCTGGAGATACGGTTGATAGGAAGTCAATAACTGAGTATTGCACTTTTATTGGAGGGAACCTAGTGACATGGAAGTCCAAAAAGCAAAAGGTTATCTCTTGTTCAAGCACCGAATCCGAGCATCGAGCCATGATAAAACTAACAAATGAGCTGGTATGGTTAAAGGCGCTTCTAAAGGATCTTGGCATAGAGTCTTCAAATCCCATTACCATGCATTGTGACAACCAATCAGTAATGTACATTGCCACCAATTCAGTTTTCTATGAAAGGACCAAGCACATCGAGATAGATTGTCACAAGGTCCGAGAGAAGATTGAAGAAGGAGTGACGCTGCCATGCTTTACAAGAAGTGAAGATCAGTTGGCAGATATCTTCACAAAGGCAGCTAGTCTCAAAGTTTGTAACTACATCCACAGCAAGCTTGGGCTAGTGGACCTCACTCGCCCTTGAGTCAACTTCTCTAATTTGCGAAGATCATACTCTTTTTCCCTTATCTAGATTTTGCCCCACAGGGTTTCTTTGGTAAGGTTTTTTTTTTAATGAGGTGGTACTCACGGATCGGCCAAACTTAGCCTCCACTTCAAACATTCCGGCTAAGTTTGAGGGGGAGTATTAGTGCACATGGTCCTAGACCACTACACCCATGCCCATGCTACACCCGTGCTAGTCTCAATATCAAGAAGCATCTTTCCCATCCCCTCTTGTTTTATTTTAATGTAACCCATATCTTGTTGTCCCTTTGTAAACTCTATATAAAGAGCCTTATACCTACAAGGAATATACACAACTTCATTCTTTTATTCTCTCTTTAATATTTCCGCAAGTCTAATGTTTTTCTAACAATAATATGAAACTAAATGAAGAAGTGAAAAAGTTTAATAGAATTAATGAATTTCCAAACAAGACAAGAGTATATATATATATATATATATATATATATATATGGCCATCTTCGAGATGTGAAATAGAGGAAAAAACGTATACGTATTGTTACTTTTGTCCAATCTTACTCAAGAAAAACAGAGTTTTGCAGAGAACAATAAAATTACAGAAACTTTTACTCTGCATTTTATCAGGATCGGTCATTAAATAAACCTTACAAAAAGAACAACAGAAGCTACGAAAGATATGCTACTGAACTAACATCCCGAGTCTTTCTCTAATAAAGACGAAGACTTATTCAAACCAAAAACACGTCAAACTAAAGCAATAAATTGCAGAACTAAAAGATGCAGGCCCAAACTGAGTTTTTATTCTTCATCCCCTCCCTTAAACTGAAAAACACTTGTCTTCTTTTCAGTTTACTTTTCTCTGATTATTACTTCCATTCTTCTCCGAAGCTCTTCGAACACCTCACGTTTCACTCTCTTGGTCATGATGTCTGCAATTTGATCATTTGTTGTACAATAGTAGAGCCTAATTATTCCTTCTTTCACCAGTTCTCTAAGAAAGTGATACCTCACATGGATATGCTTGCTCCTTCCGTGTAACACATGATTCTTTGACAGCTCTATGGTGGAACTATTGTCACAGAGCACGAGCATACCTTCTTCTTATTTGCAACCAATCTCCTCTAGAACATTTCTGAGCCACATTGCTTGACAAGCACCATAAGCAGCCGATACGAACTCAGCTTCCGTTGTTGACAATGTCACAATTGGTTGTTTCTTAGATACCCAAGCAATTGCTCCTCCTGTTAACATGAACACAAAACCAGAAGTGCTCCTTTTGTCATCAACATCACCAGCATAATCACTGTCAACAAAACTAATCAACTCTGTTGCTCCTCCACGTTTGTATTGAATTCCGAGACCTTGTGTTCCTAGAACATATCTCAAAATTTTCTTCACCGCATGCATGTGCTGCTCATTTGGTCTTTCTATGTACCTGCTAACCAGATTTACAGAGAAAAGCAGGTCTGGTTGTGTAGTGGTTAAGTTCCTCAAGCTACCAATGAGTTGCTTGAACTCGGTTGGATCAAACAGGATCACCGACTCCTGCCTTTGTTAACTTCTGCCCGGACACAATCAGATTCTTGACTGATTTGCTTTTCTCTATTTCGTACGTCTTAATGATTTCTGCAGCATACTTTCTCTGGTTGATGAAAATATCAATTTCATCTTGTATGACCTCAACTTCCAAGAAGTATTTCATCATTCCTAGATCAGTCATAGAGAACTCCTTCATCATCGATTTCTAAAACCCCTCAATCATCTCCATCGAGCTTCCTGTATAAATGAGATCATCCACATAAACATTTACGACCAAGACATCACTTCTCTCCTTCTTCACGAACAGTGTGTGCTCACAATAACCTTTTTTTAATCCTTATTTAACAAAGTATCCTTCTATACGGCTATACCAAGCTCTTGGGGCTTGTTTTAGACCGTATAAGGCCTTCTTCAGTTTGTACACCTTGTTGGATTCTTCTTCTACTTCGAATCCCTTAGGTTGCTCAACGAACACATCTTCTTCCAGATCTCCATGTAAGAAGGCACTTTTTACATCAAGTTGAAAGACGCTCCATTCTTTTTCTGCGGCTAGAGCGAGAATCAACCTGATTATATCATTTAACTACTGGTGCAAACACCTCATAGAAGTCAACTCCATATCTCTGATGATACCCTTTTGCAACCAGTCTTGCCTTAAACTTATCGATTTCTCCTTTCTCATTAAACTTTGTGTTGAAAATCCACTTCAACCCAATCACCTTTGCTTTTTCAGGTAACTCAACTAACTCCCACGTGTTGTTATCTTCTATGGAGGCTATCTCAGCTTCCATAGCCTTTTTCCACACCTCCAATTGAACTGCATCTTCAAAGCATTCTGGATCATCTGGTCCAATGAACAACGCAAGGATTTCATCTTCTTCTTCTGCTATGAGAATCTTTGCGTTTCCAATGACATAATCTTTCATCCAAACTGGTTGTTGTCTCTGTCTAACACCTCTTGTTACAACAACCAGAGGGTTTTGATGAGTTGTTTCTCCTACAACTTCTTCTTCTTCTTCTAATTCCTCTTGATCTTGTTGCTCGTTGTGATCAATTTCTGGACCCTCTTCCCTTGTAGGTTCATTATCGGAATTATCCCAATCAAACTCTTGCTCCAGTAACTTATTTTCCCATTCCCATCCTCTGCTTTCGTCAAAGTGGACGTCCCTGCTGATTAAGACTTTTCCTATTGCAGGATCATAGAGACGATATGCTTTGGATTCTTTGCTTACGCCGAACATAACACACTTAATGCTTCTCTCATCAAGTTTGATTCTTCTCTGGTATAGTACCAGTGCGTACGCTAAGCTTCCAAAGATTCTGAGATGCTCGACTGATGGTTTCCAGTTACTCCACTTCTCTTATGGGGTTATGTTATTTAGAGCCCTTGATGGACTCCGATTCAATAAGTACATAGCATACTGAACTGCTTCAGGCCAAAACTTCCTTGGCACAGACATCTCCAGTAGCATACACCACGTCATGTTCATCACGATCCGATTTTTTCTCTATGCGATTCCGTTTTGTTGTGGCGTATATGCTGCTGTGAGTTGTCTCTTGATTCCAAATTCTTTTCCGTACTCTTCAAAATCCCTTGAGTTATATTCTCCTCCTCTATCTGACCGCAAACATACCAACTTTTGCCCAGATTCTCTTTCGATTTCAGCCTTAAACTCCTTGAATAACTGAAATGTTTCTGATTTCTCCGACACCAAATAAGTCCAACACTTCCGGCTGAAATCGTCTATGAAGTTCAGAATGTACCTTTTCCCACTGGTTGATATGGGATTTATCGGTCCACATATGTCTGTGTGAACAAGCTGCAAGACCTGAGTCGATTTCCATGTACTCTCCTTTGGAATTGACTCTCGGATCTGCTTTCCCTTGAAGCAAATTTCACAAATAGTATCTTCGTCTCCATGAGTAAGTTTTGGCAAGCCTTTTACCATCTCAGCTAACGATCTCAAGTCTTGGTGATTGAGATGTCCAAATCTCTTGTGCCACAGGTTGTTAGATTTTCCGATCACTTGAAGACATCTTGTTTCTTCAGTCTCTTTTGCTTCTCTGACGATTGCAAAAACAACAAACATACGATTCTTTGTCATTGTTGAGTGCATCACCATCCTCTTTTCTGACTTGTGCCACACCTCACACACATCACCCTCAATGATGAATCTTAACCCTCTTTGCTGCAGTTGGCCCATGCTAAATAGGTTATTCTTCAATCCCGGCACAAAGTACACATCTAAGATCACTTGAGTTCTTCCATCAATGTCAAGTCGTAGTTTTCCTCTTCCTTCTACAGCCATTCTTCGATCATCTCCCAGCTTCACATTTTGTTTAAAACTGTAGTCCAACTCGATGAACCTCTCTCTTGTACCACACATGTGGTTACTGCATCCAGAATCTAGAAACTAGATTTGTTTTTCTTCTTCACGAATTTGTTCTACATGAGCCATTAGAAGCAGATCTTCCTCCATCTCTACATAATTCGTCTTTCTCTCCCAACTTGGACATTCTGCCTTGTAATGTCCAATCTTGATTTGAAACACTCCACCGTGTCTCTGTTCACATAGGTACGTCCTCTTCCTTGGTAACCTCCTCTCCCTCTTCCTCGGCTTGGACCACCTCCTCTGCCTCTTCCTCCATCTGGTCTCCATCGTGTCTCAGCCTTCAGAACCCTCACTTCTACATCGTGTCTACTCAGGTTTTGCTCATGCACCATCAGAGAACTCTGTAGCCCATCCACCGTAAGCTCTTTGATGTTGTTAGATTCTTCAATAGCACACACCACATACGTGAATTTCTCGACCAATGTTCTCAAATCTTCTCTACCACCTTAGAGTCTGGCATATCTTCTCCTAGGTTCCGCATATCATTAGTGACTTCCATCACTCTTGAGAAATAACCCGTGATTGTTTCTCCCAACTTCATCTCAAGAACTTCAAAGCTCCTGCTTAATCTCTGCAGTTGTGCGCTTTGAACCCGATCATTTCCTTGATATTTCCTCTTCATGGACTCCCACAAGTCTTTCGACGTCTCTTTTTGCAGAATCGTCTTAAGGATCGTCTTATCTATTGATGCAAATAGATAGTTTTTCACTTTGTGGTCCTTGACTGTCTTCTCTGCTAGCTCCGTCCTCTGCGGTCCGGTATGATCACATTTCTCTCCGTCCGTGGAATTTCTGTTTCAATTATATCCCACCACTCCTTTGATCTTATCAAATTCTCCATGAGCATTGCCCAATGCTCATAGTCACCATCGAATTTAGGTATAATCACATGTTCTTTTTCACTCATAGTGTTTCTCTCTTGTACCAAGTTCGTGACAAGCTCATATACCACTTGTTGTTTTTATCCAATCTTACTCAAGAAAAACAGAGTTTTGCAAAGAACAATTAAACTACAGAAATTCTTACTCTGCATTTTATTAGGATCGGTCATTAAATAGACCTTACAAAAAGAACAACAGAAATTACGAAAGATACACTACTGAACTACAGTCTTTCTCCGACAAAAACAAAGATTTATTCAAACCAAAAACACGTCAAACTAAAGCAATAAAATTGCAGAACTAAAAGATGCAGGTTTAAACTGGGCTTTTATTCTTCACGTATTAGTTAAAGACTGAAGTTTGAGAGTGATATACGAGAAAATTAAATGGCGATCAAAGCATTGGACACAGTTGTTGCAGATGGAGTGTGATGCGTACGTAAGGCAAGCAATAGTCACAGGACTAGATTTTGATAGAGTATGTATGAGGAACACGTTCTTGGTTCTTGGAATCTTTAAGATTAATGAGGTATTTGTTATTTGACCAATTCCATAGTTTTTGTGTCAAAGGAACATCAAAAACATCGTTAAGATTCACTTTATAACTATGTAGTTTATCCATGTTATGTGTGTGATAAAATCAAATTTAAAAGTATTTTTCTTTCGCTAACATAGTGCGGATTAATGTATATCTGTTGTGATACGTAACTTGCTTTTTATAGAATTCAACGTGCTTAATTCGTATTTAAATAAACTTGTACGAAAGTGATGTCGTTAGGTGAATAATTAATGTATAGAATATTGTTTAATCATCATACATACAACTTGGTTCCAATCATGTTAGTATGTTATGACGACATGTGTCATTGAAATATTAAAACCAATACTCGATCGGTAATGACCAATTTGCAATTCTTTAATATTTTTGTTCTGTAAAACAGTGAAAATTACTAAATAACTTTAAAGTTTTAATTACTCTCTGAATTATTAATATAATCAAGGATGTGGAAATCGTGTTCTTTGCGATTTCTTTACATCGGTGTGGTGTAGTTGGCCATGTGATGTGTGAGCCGCTTTAGTCTTGAATTATTTATCTTTTCTATTTGTTTATTAATTACACAACTAATCTGAGTATTACATATTAAAAATCATAATATCAGTTATCAATGATTGTAATACAAGGTTTCTAGTTGAAACTATAAACTAGCTAGTTATAAAATTATCTCGTTTCGTTTCTCTTTTGTAGAACCATAAATTAGCTAGTTATAAAATTATCTCCTTTCGTTTCTTTTTTGTAGAACCATGACAAATCCAAATTTTGATTGCCGAATGTATGCGATTCATACATTCGGCAATATAAAGAAAATCTATAAATTATCAGATGAAAAATGAGCAACACATTTAGCTGATACCAATTCTCGTAAAATTTATGTGCATACCATACTTTTGACAGATAATTTTATTACTAGTTTTTGTTAATCATATACCAGTTTATTTGAAAATATTGTAAAGAAAATCTATTTAATTTAAAAATAATAGAAAAAATATTGCCAGAAAATTAAATTTTTGGCCATTTCAAAAATATTTGAATAAATTATATGTAAACACAAAAATATGATAGAACAAAAACATAATTATGGCCCAATTAACGTGACTCGTCATTTATCCCACAAGACTTTGTGGAATCAATTTCTTCTTTTTTTAATTATAATTGGTGATTTTTATTGTGATTTTCATGAATGGTTAATCCTACTTATCAATTTTCAACATGAAAAATAATTTTAACTTGAGAAAAAATGTAATTTAGATTTAAAAAGAACTTAAATTTGAAAGAGTATCACCTGATGTTGTTAAACAGGTTGTGGTGTAGATGAGGTGGATGCGAATCATTACTGGAAGTTACAAAACACTTACGATAATGTGGATAATGGTGATCGCGGTTATCTCCATTTTGCATGTTATCCGTGTTTAATCATTGAGGTTGTTGAGTTAGAGGTATGTATTTATTAATTATATGTATTTTCTTTTATAGTGACATGTTTTTTACTATATTTCGATAAAATTTGTACTATTTTCTATAATGATACTAATAAATTACTAGTTTTTTTGGCAGTTACGATCTCATCTCCTCTGTCTGGTTTAGGGTTAGCCATAACTAGTATGTACAAATTTTCGAAGTGGTTAAATTTTTTAGATTGAAGTTAAAATTTCTTAAAGTGTACTGAATTTTCATTGTTGTAATCAACACATTGGTCGACCGCCATTTAACTCAACTACTTGTTCTCATATTTAAAATAATAATAATAAATAAATAAAGTAAAATTATAACGTTAAACTTTAAATTTTAAAATACTATTCAATTTATATTAGCGTGACCAATATCTATATATTCGTCTTTATATTTGTGCAACGCATATGTAGATTTAAGTTAGTTGTATTATTGTGTAATTTTATGCTAATAATATTGATCTACGTAAGTTTACTATTTGATGACGAAATTTACGTAGTTTTAGACTATTTGGTTCTTTAAAACATATAGATGCACTAAATTGGTCAATATATATCATATGTAATAGGATTAGATCAAAATTATCTATGATAATATTGTAACAAAAATTAAAAAAAATTAAAAAAAAATTGGTCAATATACATCGTACATATATGGTATTTACAACAAACGTATTATCGATAGACCATTTTATGCCCAGTTGAATAGTTCATGGCTGATATGAAAGTAAAACTTAGTATGCAATAATTCTTACCTGTTTTATCCGTTAAATGTAATAATTTTTTTCATATCTGATTTTACTTATGATCATTTTGTTTGAATCCATACAATCTGCAGTATCATATTATATATTTTAAAGTTTAAAGACTAAATTCTGATATATAAAATTGTAACATCTAGGTGATCACCCACTAATTCAATTGCATTTTCATATACTTTTTTTTATAAACGATACATTTTCATATACTTGTGAGTTTACTTCTTTTTTTTTCATATTAATCCACATTTCTGAAAAATCAATGTTAATTTATTCAAAGCATGCATCAACGTCAAACTTCAATATTGGATACTGAAATATATATATATACACGTGAAGACATATTAAAATTCAAAACTTACTCTAGATCCAAAGAGTCAATCTTTGTAATAAGAAAAAAAAAAAAAAAAGAAGTCAAATCTTTTGTAATAAGAGATAACTAACAAAAATATTATAAAACGGATATTTAGGTGATTCATTGTTTTAACTTTTCTCTTAAAGGTTGAAGTCAGAAAAACCTGAATAACCACTATCACTACGCATAAAACTTTGATCATCTGTAAAAATTTACAAAATAATCACATCTTTTCAAAGTAGAAATTTGTTGTTTTCTTTAATTAGCATGTTTGTCCCGATTTAGTTGATAGCGGATATAAAAAATACTTACGATTAATCTCAATCAGTGAAACAAGTATTTTGGAAAAAAAGAAAACAAATTTTTTTTTTTTTAAATTACATTTTAGAAGAAAATAAAATAAATATTTGTATACGGCGGCTCTTATAAAATAAGTATGAAGTTTCTAGAAGAGGAGTGCTTCTCTGGACCAACACGACATGACTGACTTTTCCTTACCTTCTTTCTTTCTTCTCCTATCTCTGTGTGTTCTCTCTTTTATATATATATATATTATTATTTTTTCCGTGCTTTAAAATGAAACAAATTTATAGAAAAAAAAAAATTTCAATAAAAGATTCGTCGACGTCGCCAGCCATTGGCGACTTCTTCTTCTTCAAACCTGCTCTTGTTCATTGTCTTCCAGATCTCTCTTCTCTCTCTATCTCTATCAAGTCTTCGTTCTCATTCGTCTCCTTCTCATTCTTCGTCTTCGTTTACCTTTGAAGACGAGATACGATAACTCCAATTTATTAGCCTCTCTCCTCTCCCTCTCTCTCTCTCTTCTCGTTATTTCTTTATTTGCTTCTTCGTATTGACGTATTGGCTTGCGTCACCTCAATCTCAATTTCATCTCTTTCTTCTTCATCTCCATTTCTCGGGGGGAGATTGTATTTTTTAGCGCGCAAAAGTGAAGATTCGTCAAGATCCCGGATCTGTGCATTTTGAATAAGCTAGGTCAATTCCATTTTCGTTTTCAAGAGGTGGTGGGTTTGTCTCCAATTCAGGATCTGGATCTGCCCATTTGCAATTTTGGCTAGGTCATTTTGCTGGATCAATTCAATTCCATTTTCGTCTTGAGGGGCTTTTGTCTCCGATTTAGGATTTGGTGGTGTATGGTATTCAAGTTGCTGATTCGAGCTATGTGTGTGTCTGGGTGAAGCTCGAATCATCTTCTTCTTCGGGAGGTGTGTGTATGTGTGTGTGTTTCAATGAATTCTCCATTTGATCCGATTCATTTCTAAAAATCTCAGCTTTCATTGTCAATCCAATTCCTGTGAGTGGTCCCGTGAAAGTCCTGGACCCGGCAAATGGATCCCAGGAAATCAATTGATAAGCCGCCTCATCACGATCCCATTTTGGGTGTTTCTTCAAGATGGAGCGTTTCTTCTAAAGACAATTCCGTCAGAGAAGTTACTTTTGGTGATTTGGGATCAAAGCGTATCCGTCATGGTTCAGCTGGAGCTGATTCTGAGATGTTAAGCATGTCTCAGAAAGAGATCAAAGACGAGGATGCTCGTTTGATTTATATAAATGATCCTGAGAGAACTAACGAGAGGTTTGAGTTCACAGGGAATTCTATCAAAACAGCCAAGTATTCTGTCTTTACGTTCTTGCCCAGGAACTTGTTTGAACAGTTCCATAGAGTTGCTTACATATATTTCCTTGTGATAGCAGTGCTCAATCAGCTTCCACAGCTTGCAGTTTTTGGCAGAGGTGCATCAATCATGCCCCTTGCCTTTGTTCTGTTGGTCTCAGCTATCAAAGATGCTTACGAGGATTTCCGGAGACATAGATCAGATAGAGTTGAGAACAATAGGTTGGCTTTAGTATTTGAGGATAATCAGTTTCGAGAAAAGAAATGGAAGCATATTCGGGTTGGGGAAGTCATTAAAGTCCAATCGAATCAGACTCTTCCTTGTGACATGGTGCTGTTGGCTACAAGTGATCCTACAGGGGTTGTCTATGTGCAGACAACTAATTTGGATGGAGAGTCGAATTTGAAGACAAGGTACGCGAAGCAGGAAACTCTTCTCAAAGCTGCTGATATGGAGTCGTTTAATGGATCTATCAAGTGTGAGAAACCTAATAGGAACATATATGGGTTTCAAGCCAACATGGAAATTGATGGTAGAAGGCTCTCCCTTGGACCTTCTAATATTATTCTTAGAGGATGTGAGCTTAAGAACACTGCTTGGGCATTAGGGGTTGTTGTGTATGCTGGTGGTGAGACCAAAGCTATGCTGAACAACTCTGGAGCACCATCAAAGAGGAGCAGGCTAGAGACTCGGATGAATTTAGAGATCATTCTACTCTCTTTGTTTCTGATCGTCTTGTGTACAATCGCAGCCGCGACCGCTGCTGTGTGGTTGAGACGGCACAGGGATGACTTGGACACTATTCTCTTTTATAGGAGAAAGGACTATGCCGAGAGGCCAGGAGGGAAGAACTATAAATACTATGGTTGGGGGTGGGAGATATTCTTCACCTTCTTTATGGCAGTCATTGTGTACCAGATCATGATACCCATTTCTCTCTACATATCGATGGAGCTTGTCCGTATTGGTCAAGCATACTTCATGACCAATGATGATCAGATGTACGACGAGTCTTCAGATTCAAGTTTTCAATGCAGGGCTTTGAACATAAATGAAGATTTAGGGCAGATTAAGTATTTATTCTCCGATAAGACGGGTACTCTCACTGACAACAAGATGGAGTTTCAATGTGCCTGCATAGAAGGTGTAGATTACTCTGCCAGGGAACCTGCTGAGAGCGAGCATGCAGGATACTCCATTGAAGGTAAAGAAAACTAGTTTCTTAATAATTCTTCTGCTGTTAAGAGTAGTATGTTTTTCTGTTAACTGACTGACACTTTTGGTGATGCCTGAATTTATCATGATATAGTTGATGGAAATATTTTGAAGCCAAAGATGAGGGTGAGAGTTGATCCTGTGCTCCTTCAGTTGACGAGAAATGGCAAGGCAACAGAAGAAGCAAAACGTGCGAATGAGTTTTTCCTCTCGCTGGCAGCTTGCAATACGATTGTGCCAATTGTTACCAGCACATCTGATCCCAACGTAAAGATGGTCGACTATCAAGGGGAGTCTCCTGATGAACAAGCATTGGTCTATGCAGCAGCTGCATATGGTTTCTTGCTCATAGAGAGAACCTCTGGTCATATTGTAATTAACGTGCGAGGAGAAATGCAAAGGTAATTTAGACATGTGAGGATTACATTTTTTGACCATTATTTATGTTTTTGTCATTGCATCTCATAGTAGGTGGCCTATAGCATTAATTCCTTTTCTCTTTTGCCCAGTGCAGGTTTAATGTCTTGGGTTTGCATGAGTTTGATAGTGACCGAAAAAGAATGTCAGTGATATTAGGTTGCCCTGACATGTCGGTGAAACTTTTTGTAAAAGGTGCAGACTCATCCATGTTTAGTGTCATGGATGAATCCTACGGTGGCGTCATACAGGAGACCAAAAAACAACTTCATGCGTACTCATCTGATGGTTTGAGAACTCTTGTTGTTGGGATGAGAGAGTTGAACGATTCAGAATTTGAGCAATGGCATTCTTCCTTTGAGGCGGCAAGCACCGCCTTGATTGGTAGGGCTGGATTGCTAAGAAAGGTTGCTGGAGACATCGAGACTAACCTTAGGATAGTAGGAGCCACTGCAATTGAAGACAAATTGCAGCGTGGTGTCCCGGAAGCAATAGAATCTCTCAGAATTGCTGGGATAAAAGTATGGGTCTTGACTGGTGACAAGCAAGAAACTGCCATATCCATTGGCTTCTCATCGAGGCTTCTGACAAGGAACATGAGGCAAATTGTAATAAATAGCAACTCGTTGGATTCATGTCGGAGGAGCTTAGAAGAAGCAAATGCCAGTATTGCAAGTAATGACGAAAGTGATAACGTGGCCTTGATTATTGACGGTACCAGTCTCATATATGTACTCGACAATGATCTTGAAGATGTGGTAAGTGAAATTTTGATGGAGATCCCTTGCGTACTCTGCTTATAACTGTCTTTCATGGTGATGTAATTGCTTATTTTTTGCAATGCAGCTCTTCCAGGTGGCATGTAAATGCTCTGCAATACTCTGCTGCCGTGTTGCTCCTTTCCAGAAAGCTGGAATCGTTGCACTTGTAAAGAACCGGACTTCCGACATGACTCTTGCCATTGGTGATGGTAAGGACTCCACTCTTCTTTCTAAAAATCAGTCTGCCTGATCCTGTCTAACCAGCAACCCGGTTCTTTGTTTTTTATTCATCTTCTCATTTTGCTTCGGAATTTTACAGGTGCCAATGATGTCTCCATGATCCAAATGGCTGATGTTGGGGTAGGGATAAGCGGCCAAGAAGGTCGTCAAGCTGTTATGGCATCTGATTTTGCAATGGGACAGTTCAGATTCTTAGTTCCGCTATTGCTCGTCCATGGACACTGGAATTACCAAAGGATGGGTTACATGATACTATACAATTTCTATAGAAATGCAGTTTTTGTTCTAATTTTATTTTGGTGAGTACGGTCATACTGCCTTTTGTACTAATCAGTATTATAACAATCACCACAGACTAACCTTCACCAATTTCATGCAGGTACGTTTTGTTTACTTGCTACACCTTGACAACCGCCATCACAGAATGGAGCAGTGTCTTGTACTCTGTCATATACACGTCTTTCCCTACAATAATTATTGGTATACTAGACAAAGACCTCGGAAGGAGGACTCTTCTCGATCATCCTCAGCTCTACGGTGTTGGGCAGAGGGCAGAGGGATATTCCACTACGCTCTTTTGGTATACAATGATTGACACAATCTGGCAAAGTGCAGCCATCTTCTTTATTCCTATGTTTGCTTATTGGGGCAGTACAATTGACACGTCGAGCCTAGGAGACCTATGGACCATTGCTGCAGTTGTTGTCGTTAACCTTCACTTGGCCATGGATGTAATCAGATGGAACTGGATCACACACGCCGCTATATGGGGATCCATTGTTGCAGCTTGTATATGTGTCATTGTGATCGATGTTATACCCACACTCCCTGGTTACTGGTAAAGTTCTTTCTCTCTACATATCATTCTGTCAACTATTCCTGCCCTTTTTTCTGATCTGTTTTCTTACTGGCTGTGACAGGGCAATTTTCCAAGTGGCCAAGACATGGATGTTCTGGTTCTGCTTGCTTGCCATTGTTGTGACATCATTGCTTCCTAGATTCGCCATCAAGTTTCTTGTCGAGTATTACAGACCTTCCGATGTTCGGATTGCTAGAGAAGCTGAAAAGCTTGGAACTTTCAGAGAATCCCAACCCCTGGGAATTGAAATGAACCAGATTCGGGATCATCCAAGGAGATGATATGAAGCAACCAACACATTCTCAAATCAAAATTCTTTATACCCTTCAGCGAAAGTAAATATAATTATATATTCGATTTTTCCCCCCTTGGTTGCTTACTATTTCACGAATAGAGAGTTTGTTGGGTTGTAGTGTAAGAAAAATTACGTAATCTCTCTCGGCTGTATTTTTCTCATTTTGTTGTAACATACGCACAAGTTTTTCCTTTGTAAAGAGAAACTTCGATATTTGCTTGAAATTTCCTGGTTAATCAATTTCCACTTCAGTCTCTAATAAAGTTTATTTTGGTTCCTTACGTTGTCTTTTTTTTCTGACAAGAACCGATAAACTGAGATAAAATTGACTTGTACCCTTTTATCACATTCATATAATCTTTAATCAAAACAGGCTAAGAGTTTCCAGAGAGTTGTCCTAAAACCTATCTGAACACTAGCTAATAAGATTACATATCCAAAAGGAGAAAAACATGAGGGCACATTTTCCACAATCCGAGAAATAGATAAGGTTTTTGCTGGAGAAGCAGTAAAATTACTTCACAGCTTGCGTCTTATGCTGTTGAAGTGAAGATCAGAGAGACTTAATTAAACTTTAGTTGCCACCAAAAGCACTCGATTCCACCGATCAGAACTCAACACTCCAGCTGCCAGATAAACGATTTTAGAGATTCCATATGTTAATCAGATTCAGTAGATAAATACCAAATGCGACAGAGATACAAACCTTTTGCAACCAAAAAACATCTAACTCCAGTGGTTCACCAGTGATCGCTTTTCTTGCCATCATCATCCAAATGAGCCACGGCAATACGCTGATCCACAAAAGCATTTCTTTTTGCCATATAAAGGATTGCCATTTTGGGTCCCGCTTGGACTAGATACTCCATAGTCGTAAGTTAACTCAGTCATGGGAGGGATGTGAGATATGGCAAAGAAGGCGACATGCACAAAGAGTTGACTGTTATTTTCATAAGTAACCGGCTGCCAGAAAACATTAGGTGAGCAACTATGATTCATGAATCGGGCAACGTTCCCAATATTCTTAGCACTGATTATCAGTGGCAGCGGGATTTCAGATTCTTCAGACATCTCTTCAGAAGCATCTTCGTCTGCTAAGCCAGGCTCATAGTTCCACTTGAAAGTGTTATAGACATGGGTTGTATCAAAAGTATAATCATCATTAGCCATAGTTTGCTGCACCTTCGATTTGTCTTTGGCCTCACCTGCATATATACATATAAACGAACCAGCACGAATAGCATCCCATGAGCGCAAGCCCCATCCTCTATCCGATGTCTTGAAAACTTCCAGCCTCACTTTTACTCCCATTTGAGTCACCTTGTTTTTGCAAGTCGAGCACGGGCAAGATGGACTGCATTCATATATCATAGGCTTGCGGCTAACTAGAACTCCATTACCGGTGTAGGGGAAATCACCTCCATTTTTCCTTATGCAGTGACAGTCCAAGTTCCCTGGTTTGCATGAGTTGCCACAATCACATCCAAAAGAAGGCTGCGTAAGCTTAAACGACTCTGAGTATTTCACCGTTGTGGAGTAGGTGAAATAAGCAGGCCCATTCTCGGTATCAACTTCATTCACAAGTGAAACAGGTATGCTTTCAACCCCGGAAGTCATATCGGGAAGAACGAGTCCTTGCCTTGAAGGTAAACCCGCCTTCCACTTCTGGATTGCAGTCCATGTAGCAAATGCAGGAGGTTGACCAGGAGCTCTCACTAGTTTATACTTGAAGGTGTTGTGTCCTGATTTTCCTTTCTCTACCCATGACTCTTTGATCTCATAGAGCCCATCATAAATATAGATCTTAGCATTATGAGAAGCCTCTTTCAAGCCCCTTATTACCCTAACTGCACTATTTCTACGCAAGCTCTTCTCCAAGGCAAGATTACCCCTTTCGAGCTTTTGGTCAGATGATTGCTTATCTTTATCAGCATTACCACCCTGACCAGTATAAATCAAAACATCGGGATTACCTTCGTCATTATCATAATATCCAGATGACACAATGCTAGTGGCGATAGGTTCTTCTTCCGTTTCTCCCTTGACAACCAAATAGTCAATCCCAGCCATTGATGGAGAATGTAAACCCACCAAACACATCTCAAACCGGAAGAAGAATACGTCCCCAATCTCGACACCAGGAATAATACCGGGTCTTTTCTTGGTGTTTGTCCGGACCCCTCTGCCCATACAAGTAGATCCTGATTTCAAATCAGGGCGTTTGATAATCCCGCTAACTGCTTCCTTTGCATCCTCCAGTTGAGCAAACCTTCTTCTTAAGGCATCAAACCGCATAAGAACACTCACCACCAACTCCCTATTGCCAGTCTCTCTTTCAGCAACGTTGATCCCACTCTCGAAATTCATACTCTCAGGCCGAGCAATTGGACGCCTTTTAGGGATCTTTCTTTTCACAGATGACCCCTCAAGTTCCGTGTTGCCATTAGACGCATCAGGAGATCTGAATGACCTCAAAGGAGTAACTAACGAAGGCTCGGATGCATTCTGAGGCTGCTGATACTGCGCTGGATTCTGAGGCTGCTGATGTTGCGGTGGATACTGAGCTTGATTGAGATCTGGTGTATGCTGATTCGCTTGAGACGAACTAAACGGATAAAACGATGAGAACCCAGGTGGAAAAGGTCCAAAAGGAGGAGCACACACAAAAGGCGGAGCTTGGTTTCCACTGGGAAACACAGGTCTTAGAGTACGCAATGGTTTGATATCCAACACTCTCGTCTTATCAGTGTAATTACCAGCATTCCCATCCATGATTAGAAATCAAATCTGATCTTTCTATTTGTCAAATTGAAAAACGAAACCCACTAAGCTATAGAAGATCTGGGTAAAGGAAAAAAGTCCCAACTTTTTTCTAACCGAAGTACGAATCAGAGATCCTCAAAGCCGAATTACACACATGCACACAGAGAAACCCACATCATCGCAGATTCAGAGATTTCAATTCGTTCACAAAGCAAAAAGAAACCCGAAAAAGCTTAAAACTTTCACAAAGAAACCTGAAAATGCTGCTTTTGGGATTAGATCACCCTAACCCCTTTTCGAGCTGGCTCGCCAAATTAGGGTTTCCGAAAAAGAGAGAGACAGAGAGAAATAGAATGAGAGGGAAACAAATAGCGAAATTTTGTGCTAAAGTTGGAAAATTTCATTCACATTTTTTGGTGTTTATTTGATTGACATCTGCGTGTCACACCACTCTCTGACATCTGTAACTGTTAGAGAGAAGCTTAAAACTAACCGTTGGATCTATCCCAAATAGATTCTATCTTTACTTTTTACCGTACAAAGATCTAATCCGACTTGATAACCTGCGTAAGAGGTTGTTGGTTCTGCTTCTGTTTCGTCCTGCTTAGTGCATTCGTCAGTTTGTGATGTAATGACCTTTTCTCGGTTGCCGGTTTCACCCGTGTGTAAGATGTTGTCGTTTTCCTTTGCTCAATTTGGGAAGTTTTATCGTTCCACTCCCTAACTCTTGATTTCTCATAGTTTTGTGCTAAATATATATATATATATATATATATATATATATATATATTTGTCACATATTAGGTCCAGATGTGTTTCATTACATAGTTGATCTTAGTTCATAATATGATAGGCTTGCTCAATATATAACCAAGCTGAACCATTTCGAATTATTCTGAATTGGATTAAGAGATAATATCATGACAGATACTCTATTTTCAAGAAATTATAATTTCATCGACAAATTTATCAAATAATTTCTTGATTTTTTTTTAAATAGCATTATCCAAAAAGAAGAAAAAAAATCATCGGTATGGCGTGGTTGAAGTCACAATTTGTTTCCTTTCCGTCACCATTAGGCATTAACATAAACCACAAATAAGACCACAGTATTATGATATCAGTAATATATGGATGTGGATTCTCAAGATATGTTTTTATTTTATTTTTATTGATAATAAAAATAACAAAGAAAAAGTTCTGTATCTTCTTCGTTCAAAACGAAGATCAAAGAACTCAAAATTCACAAACTTATACTTAATAAACGTAGCCACACACATCACAAAACACACAAGATACGAAATGAAAAGAGCAGTTAATATAAGACCAAAACATTAACACAATCTTAAGAAAAGGGATGTGTTAATTCATTATTTGTTTGTTTACTCGATGGCACTAAACTCCTCGATCATATTCTTCTTCTTACCACGACTGTTCATAATCGCGTGAACCTTGGAGCAGTTACAAGGCATAAACATGCAGCCACGAGTACCATTAACCCCGCTCGTAGTCGAGCCACCAGGCTTGCGTGCGATCACAACCGAGTTAACCACGTCATCGGTTGGATGATATATGGTCAAGAGCTGAAAGCCTTTGAGATCAGAAGAGTCAACGATGGGATATAAGAAAGCTCTGAGAGCATGAGCACTCCTTAGCATAAGGACAGCTCCAGGAGCCATGTGTTTCTCCAAGTGCTCGATGGCTTTGACCTTTGACTCTTTGTCCATCCCAACAAGAGCCGCCAAGAACACGACGTCGTATCGGTCAAGTCCTTCCGTAGCGTTTAGTACGTCCGTTGTGTGGAAGATCATGCGTTTTGAGAGGTCCGGGTCGCGAGAGACAAGGCTTGAAGCGAGTGTGTTTGCGTGTGAGTCGATGTCGAAGTTGTGGAACGTCGTGTTTGGGAGGTGAAACTTGGCCAAGACGATGGATGTGAGAGGCATCGGACCCGAACCCACGAAGGCAATCTTGGTGGGTACATGGCTTGAGTGTTGACTCAGGAGATCGAACTCGAGCTTGCCTAGCTTGAGGTAGTTGTTGTAGTAAGGAAAGGTGTGTAAATGGTCAAGTGGGTTTTGGTCTTCTTGTAAAGATCCCAAAATTGTGGAGAAGTGTTGCTCTAAATAACCTTCGGCTTCACCGCAAAGCTTGATGAGATTAGATCTCATGTCTTTGACATCTTCACACATATTTGTGACATCGATGTTTGTGTCCGTGGGTAAGCACGTGGACACGAGTTGTCCGAACAAAGTGTCGACATTTTTGGAAGGTTTTAAGCTATCGAGCTTTGAGATTTGGTCGTATAAGTCGATGATTTGCTTCACAACGATATTGTTTTGGCAAGCCATGTCGACACTATGAGGTTATTTCAGGAGAGAAGATAAGTATTGGATTTCTAAAATAATCTTTTGAGACTTTGAACAAATCTTGTGCTGTGCTTTAACCCTCGCAAAGGGTCGTTATTTATTGGCACTCGTGGGGTCAATTCTTGGCTGAAATTATTTAGCTATCAATGATTCGATTCATATACGTTATAATTAATATGTGGTCGATCTCATTTACAATGCAATAACTTCAAATTAAGATTAGCATTTCATCTCTAGATTCGCTACACACATAATTATATTCAAATTTAATACTTAGTTTAGACGTATAAGGAAAATGGTAAGACATAGTCACAGAAATGTATATATATATATATATATATATATATACTATATGGTTAAAAACTAATTACTTTATTTAACAGTCAACCAAAAAAAAACGATTATTTATCTTATAAGTTATTTTCTGCTGTACCTCGATTTATAATTGATGTAATTCACATGGATTATTTAACTTCGGCTATGCATATTATTGAAATCATTGATGATATAAATGTATATACGATTATTTTATTTGTCAGTTAAAATAAGCATGCATCTTACATTAGAGATAATTTATATATATAATCAGGTAATAAAGTGAGTATTTTATCTCTATTTTGAAGTATCTATCTGCCTAATCAACATTTTATACATGAGCTCTAATATACATATATTCCTTTTTCATATGATTTAAAATGCGGTACTAACCATTCCAAACTAAAGCCTTTACCCACATGGCATGACCCACAACTTCGAGAACCATATCTGTCAATGTTAATTATAAAAATAATATGCATACAACTTTTTCCGATTATATCAATCATTATTATAAGATCGAACAGTATGTATATACTTAACATACTGATAACCCTTCCCGAACCGTGAACAGTCCCATATTCCGGCTGCGACGTAGACAAGGTCCTCCGGACAAGCCTTAAAGGCTCTCTTATTAGAACCCTATATCTCTCCTAACTTCTCCATTTGGACCTCGAAAACTTGGTGTGAACGTTGTTAATGATGTTCGATCGAGGTATCTCTTGTTCCTGGTTTGAATTTTGAAACTAACAACACTGTCTAGGCCAGCATGGTGAATTTACCCCCAACTTTGGGCAGGGAACATGATTTTTTATATATATATATTGAAAGGTGCATTGGTTTAACATTTTAAGTGCTAAGGTTGAAAAGTGATAATTTTTATTTTTTGTTAATCTTTTACGCAATTTAAAAAAAAATCGAAAAAGTTAAAAGTATTCATTTATCAAAAATCAACATGTATCAAAATTCTATTAGAAAAATGATTTGTGTTTTATTATCAAAGATCTTTATTTTGACATGGTACGATATATGTTGATTTCGACGTCCTAAAAGAATTGTTGATTTGTCAAATTCTTACAGTAGATTGTTAAAATTGCATAAATTATGTGTGCCTTTGTAAATATTAATTTCATTGTTATACGTATGAATGGAATAAAATAGGAAATACTGATCGAATTATAGGGTATACGTGGATTGTCTTTATACGTGTTTTTTTGGTTGTAAATCTCTATACGTGTATGTATAACTGTAAGTTTGATTTTAATATTATCATTCATTCATATATATATATTTTTTCTTTTGAAATGTGAAATTGATTAATCAACAAAAAAGAAAAGAAATTACAAGAGTTTGGTAAAGATTTGTAAAACAGAGCAAAAAGAAAACAAGACTATGAGCTGGTAAAACAGAGCTCTTCATTCATATTACGAAATAACGTATTGTATAATTGGTAAATGGTAATTAATTAAAGCATGTCTCAGAACATTGATAAGTCACCACGAAAATGGATAATATTTAAAATACTATATTTATAAGAAATATATGATCTAGTTCGATATTATATTATATAGCGTTGAATTACAAATACTCGTCAAATATTAGATTCCGTTCATTCCCATGGTTTGTTGGGAACAAATCTCAATTGGCTGGAACGGTGGATAGATTATTCCTTCGGGTTTAAATTAATCTCAACTCCGTTCACTCGCATGGTTTATATATTCAGACCTACATTTCACATAACTGAAAGAAAAATACTTGGAAAATGTTTAAATTAATACTAAATTACTTCGAACTAAATATAGATAATTATATTTAAACTAGGACAAATCTTTTTGCAATAAATTGATGTTACATATACATTGATTTATATTTATATTAGTGTCTCTTGCTTTAAATGAATAGCCAATATAATTTAACGTCCTTCTCAACGTACGTTGGCATATATGATTCTAAAAACAAAATGCGATTTTGTTTTTAGACATCAAATCAAGCGTACTACAGTATACATCTTGTTGAAATGCTTTACATGATCCTGATTGGTTCGTTTGCTCGTTTGCTTTAATTTGTTTTCCCGACTGTTTAATTTTTGATAGTATTAAGTGTATTTGATTACATCTTGTTTATTAAAGTTGATTAAAAAAAGATATATTGATTACACGTGTATATATATATTTTTTTTTACGTTTAGAGTTTTACATTAGCATGTGATAATGTTTTAAACTAATAATATGTTGTATATAATAAGTGGTCAACAGAACAAAGATTTGCATCCACTAATCAAAGTATCAATGCCAAAGAATGATATTTTCCGCATTAATTTTACAAATATGATATTTTACTTTGCATGCCATTTTCTGTAAAGATGAGATAACATTGATAATCCTTGTATACCATGAAAATCGAAACCAAAGATTTCGTGGGATTGGTCATAATTTGGGATATAGCAATAAAAAGATGATTACATTTAATATCAAGTTGTCATTTCCAGTGTGTATGTTCAAACAATCTCTGTAAATAGTAAGCGAATACTTGAAAGTTAGGGAATACTGATGTAATATGTTCACAAACCTTTCAATAAAAAGTTAAGTAATAGACCACATGCTTGGTTGGAAACCATAAAGAATAAAAACAGAGTAAAAATTATGCCATGTAAAAAGAAAAGAAAAAAGATATGTAAGTACATTTTGCTATTTCTAATCTATTATCTGGTGAGAGGAGAAAGGATAGTGTATTTTCGTGAGAGAGAGAGAGAGAGAGATTCCCTTTCTATGAGAAAGAGGATCGAGTTTATAGTGAATCTTTGCTTCCTCTAGTATATCGGATCAACAGCCAGGTCGGCTTGGACAAGAGCACTCTAGTCTCTAATATTCTCACCTACTTTTTTTCGTTTGTCCCAACGATCCGCAAACGGATCATAAAGTGGATGAAAGATAAAGATGGTCTTTTATAAAAATAAAATAAAAAGATAAAGATGGTTATTATCAGAGTCCATATTCGTATGTTTTTTTTTTTCTTAACTTAAAAAACGACGATTTATTTGAATTGTTTTTATTAGGAATGTTGTTTTATGTTGATGTTCAAGGCCATCTAACCACTTATCATTTGGCGTTCTCTGTTAAGAAGCCTTAGAAATTGTAAAAAGATTATTGTGTTTTATTGATCGAAATACAAAGGATTATGCTTAACCTAATTACAACAATTGAGACTAAGCTTAATAACAAGACCTAAACAACATAACTAAGTCCATCTCAGCCCAATACCCCCTTCAAGGTGGAGTGTGGAGGTTACAAACACCCAACTTGACGAGAAACTCTTCAAACTCTTTTTGTCCCAACGCCTTAGTGAGAATATCAGCAAGCTGATTATTCGTAGACACATGCTTTGTTGCCACAGTACTTCGGATTAACTCATCACTGATAAAGTGACAATCCCTTCCAACATGTTTTGTGCGAGCATGAAAAACATGATTTGCAGCAAGTTTAGTAGCAGACAGACTATTAGAGTGAAGAATAGTAGGATCACTACAAACAATACAAAGAGCCGGAAGTAGTTCACGCGGCCAAAGAATCTCACTAATTGTGTCAGCCATGGCCCTGTATTCTGCATCAGCTGATGAACGGGAAACTCTGTCATGCTTACGGATCTTCCAAGAAAACGGATAACCACCAAGATAAAGAAACCACCCCGTGAGAGAGCAACTTGTCAAAGGACAAGATCCCCAATCAGAATCACACCAAGCCGTAAGAACCAACGGTGTACCCGCACGAAGAAGTATCCCTTCACCAGGACTATTTTTTAAGTAACGTACAACACAAAGGGCAGCATCCCAATGAGCCGGTTTTGGGGCACTCACAAACTGTGAGAGACTATGGATCACATAAGAGAGCTCAGGCCGTGTGACACCAAGATAAACCAACCTACCAATCAAGCGTCGATACCACGAAGCATCAGGTCTTACAAGCGTTTCATCTCCAGCAATAGCAAGTTTGTGGTTCTGTTCCAGTGGAAAAGAAACCGGTTTAACACCCAAAAGACCCATCTCAGAAATAATATCAAGTGCATATTTTATTTGACACAAATAGATACCAGCGGGACTTCTTGCGATCTCAATACCCAGAAAATATCGCATTACTCCAAGGTTTTTCATATGAAAACATGAGCTTAAATAAGCCTTGAATTCATTAACAACATGAACTGAATTACCTGTGATGATCAGGTCATCCACATACACGAGAACATGAAGCCGAGTATCACCTTTCTCGAATATGAAAAGTGAATAATCAGAATCATTTTGTTGAAAACCATAATTCTCAAGAGCATTGTCCAGCTTTGCAAACCAACATCTAGGAGCTTGTTTGAGACCATAGAGAGACTTATGGTGATGCAGAACCTTAGCTTTATCACTCGAATGGAAACCCGGAGGGAATTTCATATAAACTTCCTCATCAAGATCACCATGAAAAAATGTGTTGTGCACATCTATTTGGTGAACTTCCCAATTCAAAGAAGGCACTTATTGAAGAAAGGCGCGAACCGTAACCATTTTATCAACAGGTGCAAAAGTCTCATTGTAGTTAAGACCCTCTGTTTGATGATTCCCAAGAACAACAATACGTGCTTTGTGCCTCTCAAGAGTACCATCTGCATTATACTTTAGACGAAAAACCCACATGCAAACAAGAGCTTGTTGACCTGGTGGGAGATCTTCAATAGTATATGTACCATTATCTTCACACGTAGTTATTTTATATTTCATAGCAAATCTCCAATGTTCGTCAAGAACTGCCTCTTTGTATGATTTAGGTTCAGTTCCAGCAGTGATAGCAAGAAGATACGCTTGATAATTCTCAGAAAATCGCGTACTGGACAAATAATTATCCATGGATAAGGAGTAGCCGATGGATATGGATTTGTGAGAATTGTCAAGACATGATCAGCAAACGTAGTAGACAATTTCTTTTCGCGTAGAATAAAACCAAATTTCTCAGGAGAATTATCTAGGATAGCCAGAAGAGAATTATCAAGAGTAGACGAAGTCACTGTGACCAGTGAATCATACATAACGTGAGAAGAAGAGTGTACAGGAGGAACAACATAGTCTTTAAGGAGTTCTGAAGGTATTTTCTTCCGATGGCTTTTGCCTAACAACTCAGGCAATCCTGGTGACAAGGAAGAAGGAGGATCAACCTGTTCAGCCGGTGGATCAATCGATCGTGTATTCGCAGGTCCGGAGGAGATGATTAGGCGGGGATCGATCGATCTAGAGTTGGAATAGATCGATCAAGAGCTCGCATATATGGGATCGATCAATCCAGGTATGGGATCGATCGATCGATCGAGAGCTCTCAGGAACCAAACCAGGAGGTGTCTTTATGGAAAAATCGATCGATCTAGGTATGAGATTGATCGATCGAGCGCTCTCAGGAACCAAAGTAAAAGGTATATTTGTGGAGAGATCGATCGATCCAGATATGGGATCGATCGATCGAGCGCTCTTAGGAACCAAACCACGAGGGATCTTTGTGGAGAGATCGATCGATCTAGGTATGGGATCGATCGATCGCGAGCTCGCAGGTATGAGATCGATCGATCCAGGTATGGGATCGATCGATCGCGAGTTCGCAGGAATAACTGCAGGCGGAGAAGGTGTAGTAGTTAGAAAATCAGCATCATTAAAAAACAAAGGAATACCAGTTTCATGTGACAAGGTAGACGATGATGGAGAAGCAACAAGAGGAGACTCTATTTCATTAAAGATTACATCTCGTGATATAGAAACAACTCCTGTTTCAATATTGTAAACTTTCCAGCATTTCTTTCCAAAAAGATAACCAAGAAAAACCGATTTGCTGTTTCGACTAGCAAATTTATCCCCACCATGTTTCTGGTTGTGAACATAACATAAACACCCAAAAACACGAAAATGATTTATGGGTGGTGGTCACTTATAAATAAACTCAAAATGAGTCTTTCCATTGAGCAACGGTGTGGGAGTGCGGTTGATAAGATAACCAGTCGTTAAAGCACAATAGCCCCAAATCTCGAGTGGAAGGTGTGCGTGAAATATGAGAGCACGTGCCACATTCAAAATATGGCGATGTTTGCGTTCAACACGCCTATTTTGCTGAGGAGTCCGAACACATGACGTCTCATGAATGATTCCTTGTTCGGTGAAGAAATCGGAGAGGCATATAAATTCAGAACCATTGTCACTTCGAATAGTTTTCACATGAGCTGAAAATTGTCTCTCAACTAATTTTAGAAAAATCTTGAGATGTTGTGGTGCTTCACGTTTTGAAGGTAGAATAGTGAGAAAATAACGAGAGCCACAAATAGCAGTTGTCCGGTAAGGACCCCAAAGATCACAATGAATTAACTCAAACAGAATGTTCGTCTTATTAATACTCAAAAGAAAAGAATCGCGTGTTTGTTTGGCACGAATACAAACATCGCAACCTTTAGAATCAAAACTACTATTACTAAAATCAGAAAACTGCAACATCTTCATAGCTTTAGACGACGGATGACCTAACCGACAATGCCAGACATCAACAGAGACTGAATCGACCTTGTAAGCTGCGGCAATATCTAATTCTCTAAATAAATACAGTCCATTTTGTTGTTCACCCCCTCCAATCATCATCTTGGTAATGCGGTCCTAAACAATACACAATATGTCAGAAATTTGTAAAACACAACCTCTGTCTCTTGTCAATTGCGAAACTGATATGAGATGACACTGAAGCCCATTAACAAAATAGATGTCCTCAAGATTCAGATCGGAGCCTAAAAAAACACATCTGTGTTTGGTTGCGGTGGTGAAACGACCATCCGGTAGTTTGATCAAGACCGGTGCCATATCACGTATATCATTCAAAAACTCAAGTGTTCATGTCATATGGTTAGATGCACCGGTGTCAATTATCCAAGATTCAATAAAAACTTACCGGAGAGTCGCTCAGATGGAGAATTTTTTCGTTCTTCAAGCATACGAACTAAGAGTTTCCAATCATCATCACAAAGCCCACTGATTCCAACACGATCTGCAGCAGTTAAAGGTGCCTGTTGCATAGGCAGAGTGGAGACGTTGAGAACAAAACCTGAGACTAACCCACAACTTGGTGTGGCAACATGGTTCACATGAGCAACATATGTTGTTTTACTTTTCATCGAGCCCACAGAAGTATTGTGAGTACCAAGACCAGCTGAATTTCCTTTTGAGAAATTGTTTCCAGTTTTTAGCCGAGCCTTATCAGGCCACCAATGTGGATAACCAATGCGCTGGAAACAATTTTCAGCAAGATGCCCAACTCGACCACATTCTGAACACACAATAGAGTTTCCTCTGTTATCGGAGAAGCTTATATGTCGAGTACCGGTTTGAACAGCAAAACTCACACCATTAGTTCTCTCATCATTAAAACGACCCATAGGCTTTGATTCCTCATCCTGAGACACCGCGTTGTAGGCTTCTTCAAGACTGGGCAGAAGAACACGAGAGAGAAGCGCATACTTGATAGGATCGTAAAGCGTTTCATCCAAGCCCATAAGGTATTGGTGAAGCTTGTCTTCTTCTCGTTTTTTGCGTATTTTCTCCATCGTTTTTGCTCTTTGGTAGTCAGCCAGATTACGCCACAGTTGAGTAAGCTTCCCATAATAAGCTTATACTGCAAGACCTTTTTGTTGACAGTTTGCTAACTCCGTTTTAAGACGTTGAACACGCTGTCCGTTCTTCACACCAAATCGCTTTTGAATATGTGACCAAAGCTACGAAAATCATCAGTGTGAGACAAAGATGACGACAAGCTTTCATCGATAGTGAGTTTAATCCAAGAAACCACTAGTGTGTTATTTGCGATCCAATTTTCATAATCCGGTGAAGTTTCGTCAGGCTGTAGTATGAAGCCATCAGCGAAACCAAACTTTTTTCTTGCTTTTAGTGCTAAACGGAGGTTGGTTGCCCATTCATCGTAGTTAGGACACGCAACAACGGCTTGGATATCAAGGTTCTAGGATTGTCACCAGATGTTAAATCATAAGGTGATATCGTGCGACGACTTTCAACACGAGATGACGTGATAATTTCGGCCAAAGCAGAGGAAGTAGCTGCTAGGGTTGAAGAAGAGGTAGCCATCGCTCAAGAAGAATTTCAACGTAGAGAGATAATTAAAATTTAGGTCAAAAATCGAAAGAAAGAAAACGAGATCTCGTGTGTAGCGGAAACAAGATCACAAGATCGAACAAAACTTTTTTAGAAGTTAGGTTATCGCTCTGATACCATGTCAAAAAGCCTTAGAAGTTGTAAAAGAATTCTTGAGTTTTATTGATCGAAGACATTAGTCTTATATACAAGATTTACAAATTAAGGATTATGCTTAACCTAATTACAACAATTGAGACTAAAGTTAATAACAAAACCTAAACAACATAACTAAGACCATCTCAGTCCAATATTCTGTGTATCAAATAACGTTGTCACGCTAACCAACATTAAGGTAATACGGATAGAAGGTGGTTTTACATATCAAATCGTTCGAATCTTTGTAGGATCGGGTCCAAACATAAACAAATATTTGACGCTATACAGTTTACATAAACTAAGTTATATGAGGCGATTAATAGTTTACTTTATTCAAAATCACACATGACGTTAACCAATTCGCTCAAAGTATAGGTGATACTTTTACCTTTCTATATATATCAAACCGCTCTTCTGTTTTTTTAGGATTCTTAGTGCAGGGCTTTTCGACAATGGATCTTGTTAAAAAAACCGATTCCGTTCCTCGTTATATTGTGTATGGAAAAATTCCCAGCAATAATTTACATTGTGCTCTTCACTACTTTCTTTACGAAATTCATAAAACATTTTTATATTGAGAGAAAATAGTATAAGGGGGACATACATATACGATTTGGATCCCACCTAGGGAGGGATATTGGATATATAATAGTAATAATTCATTGTGATGAAGATCTCAACTAAATGTATCATTTTGATTGAAGAGTATATGTGTAAGATATATAAAGGGAGTCTTACACGCCAAATTGCTTCCAAAAAAAACTTCTATAATTAACACTTTAAAGTGTAAAATTATACATATATATGTGTGTAAATTTTAAAGCTTCATGCCTTCATTGAAACCAGCAGCATTTTACAAACGAATGTCGAGAGAAAGGCAGAAGAAGGCTCATGAGAAAAAAGTAAAAAAGAATTAATATTAAACCGAATCTCATCTACAATTATAATATGCATATAAACATCAAGATCGGTTATAAAATAAAATTAAAAAAGCCAGCAAGATTCTAACATATAAATTAATTAAGAAACATGAGAAGCACTCGCAATGTTCTCAGCTAATTAACAATCAAACGATTCATCTTAGTGCTTCCCACGCAAAATATATATATTTGTGCCGCGTAAAACCAAATTTAATTATTAATTCCAATTAAAAATATAAATCGACGACTCTTATATATTCTCTCTACAAGAGTAAACAAATAACACAAAACATTTGATAACACAAAACATCAATATCACATACGAGAGTCCAGATAGGAGGAAATTACCAAAATGTCCTCCTACGGCAAACTCCACGAGCATGAACAAGCGAAATTCGAGGCAAGTCGGAGGACAAAAAGGAGAATAGCCATTATCGCTATATCTTCCATCGTTCTCGTCTGCATTGTCGTCGGAGCCGTCGTTGGAACCATAGCTCACGGTAACGGCAAGAAACCATCAACGGAGAGTAACGGAGAGCCACTCTCCGTGAAAGCCTTGTGCGACGTTACATTGCACAAAGACAAATGTTACGAGACCGTTGGATCGGCTCCAAACGCGAGCCAATTAAACCCGGAGGAGCTTTTCAACTACGCCGTCAAAATCACCATCATGGAGCTCTCAATAGTTCTCAACGGATTCTCCAACGGCGAACACATGGATAACGCCACGTCAGCAGCAATGGGAGCTTGCGTGGAGCTTATTGGACTAGCCGTTGACCAACTCAACGAGACGATGACGTCAATCAAAGACAAAACGACGTCGTCCTTGAATAGCGTTGACGATCTCAGGACGTGGCTTAGCTCCGTGGAAACGTACCAAGAAACATGTATGGAAGCATTAGTGGAAGCGAACAAACCGAGTTTGACGACTTTCGGAGAAACTCATTTGAAAAACTCTACGGAGATGACTAGCAATGCGTTAGCGATCATAACGTGGCTAGGGAAGATCGCTGACACCGTTAAGCTGAGACGACGTCGTCTGATGGCGAGTGGTGACGCCAAAGTCGTTGTAGCTGACTTGCCGATGATGGAAGGTCGGAGACTTTTGGAGAGTGGTGATTTGAGGAAGAAAGCGAAGATCGTTGTGGCGAAAGATGGGTCGGGGAAGTATAGGACGATAGGTGAGGCTTTAGCGGAAGTGGAGGAGATGAATGAGAAACCTACGATTATATATGTGAAGAAAGGAGTTTATTTTGAGAATGTTAGGGTTGAGAAGAAGAAATGGAATGTTGTGATGGTTGGAGATGGACAGAGTAAGACTATTGTCTCCGCCGGACTCAACTTCATCGATGGAACCCCCACGTTCCAAACCGCCACATTTGGTAAGTACATATATATAAGTATGTAGTGAAATTGTTTAGAAAAAATTATGTGAATATAATGTGTGTTTAGTGGCTAATTTCATATGATCGTTTATTTATATATATTTTTGTACTGTATAGCTGTGTTTGGAAAGGGGTTCATGGCTAGGGACATGGGCTTCCGCAACACAGCTGGTCCAGCCAAGCATCAAGCCGTAGCTCTAATGGTAAGCGCAGACTTATCTGTGTTCTACAAGTGCACCATGGACGCTTTCCAAGACACGATGTACGCTCATGCCCAACGTCAGTTTTACCGTGATTGTGTCATCTTCGGCACCGTTGATTTTATATTTGGAAACGCTGCGGTTATATTTCAAAATTGTGAGATCTTGCCTCGTCGTCCTATGAAAGGCCAGCAGAATACGATAACGGCCCAGGGCAGGAAAGATCCGAACCAAAACACAGGAATTTCTATCCACAATTGTACCATCAAGCCTTTGGATAACCTAACCGGTATCCAAACGTTCCTAGGCCGGCCTTGGAAGGAGTTCTCTGCAACGGTGATCATGAAGTCGTTCATGGACGGATTTATCAACCCGAAAGGGTGGTTACCGTGGACAGGAGATACCGCACCAGACACGATCTTCTACGCCGAGCACTTAAATTCCGGGCCAGGAGCCTCGACCAAGAACCGGGTTAAGTGGAGAGGGTTGAAGACGTCTTTAACAAAGAAGGACGCAAATAAGTTTACAGTGAAACCTTTTATAGACGGCAATAACTGGTTGCCGGCGACCAAAGTTCCATTCAAATCTGATTTTTGATACTATTTGCCGGAAAAGGCTGGTCTGAAAATTGATGGCTAGGCGTTCGTTCATTTGTTTTCTAAAGAACATACAATATATTTTTTTTCTTGTATTGTTTATTTTTCAAAAAGTTTCTGAATTTGTTTCTATTCATATCATTTTCTTTTCTCTTTACGAAAATCATATAATATATCTATGCGTCAACTGATACAAGCAAGTTCCTATTTTCCCCATTTTTCCTAAACTAAAATGAAAGCTGATATCTAACTAGTTTTTCTGTCTTCATTGAAATCAAATAAATATATAGTTTTAACATCGATATATACCCCTAAGGCCCTAATACATATGAACCGTTCAATCCTTTATTATAACAAGTAACTAATACAAAATTCAGATTTCGAATAACATAAATGAATAAAATTTTATTGCATTTAAATGAGGCAAGACCAATTATCTATATAATATTTTAGGAAATTTTCATTCGGTGTGAAGCAAACCGCCGTAGAAGGGAATGTCGGTCTGAGGCAACCAAGTGTCTCCCAAAGTGAAATTATATACGGTGAAGTTCATGGCTTCTGCCAAGTTCAGTAGGCTATATCCTGACCACTGGACCCTCTTACTTGTATCAGCCCCCGGTCCAAAGTTTTCATATTCACCATAGGAGATCGTGTCTAGCCCGGTTGTACCATTCCATTCTAGCCACCCTACCGGTTGGACAACATCGCTGATGTATGATTGTATGTAGACTGTCCTCGAGTAAGGCTTCCATGGCCGCCCAAGGAATGTCATGGTCGAGCTGGGGTCAGCCGCGAGGTCCGGGGCAGCTCCAATAGTACAATTAATGATGGAGATTCCAGTTTTCTGGTTTGGATCGGTTCTTCCATGGGCTGTCACTGCATTCTTCTGATTTGCCATCGGTTTTCGGGCATATATGTTGCAGTTTTGAAAGATTGCAGCGGCATTTCCGAATATAAAATCTATGGTTCCTGTAACAAAAAAAATTATATTATAACCTCAATATATATTTACTTGCCTGAACTTGTCGTTTTAGTTTATAGTTGAGATGAATGATATATCCTACCATATATATCGCATTCACGATAGAACTGTCTCAAAGAATGAACGTAAAGAGTATCTTGATAGCCTTCGAAACTACATCGATAAAATGTCGATCCATCCGCGTTGTTTCTCACGGCCACGGCCTGGTGCTTCTCTGGTCCAGCTGTGTTTCGGAATGTCACATCAACTGCGACAAATCGGTCTCCGACCACCGCTACAAACGCCAGTGAAGTTATAATTAATTATTTTATAGATTCTTTAAAAAAAAAAAAAAAAAAAAAATATCTTACCAAATGTCGAAGAATTATAAGTAGTCCAACCATCGATAAAACTGTGGTTTCCAGAAATGATGGTTTTATTGATACCATCTCCAATAAGCATTATGTTCCTTTTCTTATTTGAAATGATAACATATTCTTCATAAAGACCTGCCCTTGCATAGATTACGAAGTAGCCTTGCTCCGGGAATGTGTGGTTAGGTGCGGCAGCGACGGCCTCAGTTATGGTGGAGAAGTTATCGGTTTCATATGGACCGACGGTTACTGCTTCCCTTACGAGGATCGAGCCACCGCTCGTCTCTCCTAGCTCACCTAAATTTCTGTTAGCTTTCCGACAATCCTTGCTCTTGTCGCATGTTTTGCGTAAAACCTAAAAATTAATTAGTTACTTTATCGTTAGTTTTAAATGCTTATAAAAGTAGTAAACTATGCACATTTCCGTACACGAATTATCATGTTCATACTTCTAAAAGTGATGTACATAATTAAGGGCATCCATGTGAGAGTGTTGATTGGTCCGGAAGAAATCACACGTGGACCCATGTGATTGTATTCGATATCTATCTTTCGTTATTCAGTTTTGTTAAAGTTTCATATAATTTATATTTATGAATTGAAAGTCAAAACTCAAACGGTTTTCGATATATTCACAGTTTCGTTGACTCTGGTATGTGACTAAGGCCATCTATGGCCATGTGCCATTTTTGAGTGTCTAAGTACGTAAATTCCGAACTTTGTAAACTGCATGTGCAGATTTAGGCCTAATAAAACAAAAATCTATGCATGTTCACAAAATATATAGTTAACTATTTATATAACATATAATGGTCCGATAAATTTATATCCTTCACCCCAATAAAATTTAGAGATCGATACTTTTGGAGTAAATTAGACTGTAAAATAAAAAGAACATCAAATTTACTAGATCACATATTTGAAGGCTTATATAGTCTATAAAGTAATTAAGATATATCAATGCAAAACTTTATTGTGTGAAGTATTGACAAGAAACTATCACCAAGTTTATAAATGGAATAAAAAATGGTAAATTCCAATTTTCTTCTATCACATTATATCGTAACATTTTAAATATTATTTTATAAAATGAGTAAATCTCATGTCAGCATATATATAAGAGTAATACCCTAAAATACTATTAAACTAAGTTTTTGTTCTAAAACTACCATCACTAGTTTATTTTTTCAAAAATACCATTACAAAATTTTTCTTTCGAAAACACCACAAATACTAAAAATGATTTTTAAGAGTTTATAATTTAAAAATTTGAGTTTGGGTTTAGTATTTTGGGTTTATGATTTAAGATTTAGTTTTGAAGGTTTAAAGTTTAGTTTTTGTTTTTGTGGTATTTTCGAAAAAAAATAACTTTAAGTGGTATTTTTGAAAAAAAAATCTAATGATAGTTTTTTTGAAATAAAAAACTTATTTTAGTGGTATTTATGAGAATTGCCCTATATATTTTATGTTTTAAATCATAAACATGTAGATTACTATATGTTTATATTCTGAAATACTTATTTACCATCATAGCTGGGTGCTTAAACATAGTGAATAAAAAGTATCTCACGTACGATTTCATTAGGTATTTAAATGCTATTCAATATAATAATATTGTCGAAGAATATAAAAACCCCATTAACCTTTTCAAAACAATACTTTATATATGTACTTTAGGAATTCTTAATATTTCTAAACATTCCGAGATGATCTACTGTCTAGGCTTTTTTTCCTTTAGCTCATGTCTAGTTTAAATTAATAATTTACTTAGAAGCCTACGAAGACAAAAGGGAAATAAAGTTAAACGAAATTACCTTAATCAAAGTCTCGAGCGGTTCACGAACGGGTTTGTTACCACCACCAAAGATTTTACCCTTGGACCCTTTATACCTCTTCAAATTACGGTTAAGCGCGTGACTCACAAGCCCCAACGACACACTATAGAGGCGCGTGAGATTCCCCAACGGCGTTCCAATCGCCGTCGCAAATCCGCTCTTAGCGTCCACAAGACCGTCGAGGCACGTTTGCTGGTTAGTCACAACGCCTCCGAGAAGACTCGTTACACGATCAACGAGCGCCGCCGTCATCAGCTCCGTCGCTTTCAGCTCTTCCGCAACCGTTTCAAGGTAATCAACACTAAGCTCTGCTAGCTCGCCGCAATCAGCCACCGCACTGACTTCTTCAGCAGTTGACGCGCCGGGATCATCTTCCACGCGCTGGGCAAAGCGGTTGATGACTTTGGAGAGGCGACGAGCTTGTTTGAGGCATTGCTTCATCGTGAACTTTCCGTAGTGGTAAGGATCGGACGGTGAGGATTTAATGGCTGAGAGGATTGTGCGGCAGAGCTTTGGGTAAGGAGTGGATTTACAAGCGATGTTTGGTGGTTGTGACGGAGGCTGCGGAGGCGGTGTTGGAGACTGTATTGGAGGCTGTGTTGGAGGCTGTGACGGAGGCTGTGATGGAGGCTGTGACGGAGGCTGTGTCGGTGAGACTAGCAAAGCCCATGACAGACAGAGAAGAGCCAAGAACAAGAGAGATGAAGAGAAGTGTTGAGTTTGCATTTTTTTCTGTGTTTTTTTTTCTTTCTTCCTTCTTATTATCTACTAAGAGCTTGTCCTATTTCAGGTATGCATGGTAGGAAAGTTATATAGGTATATGCATGGCTTGCGAGAGAAACTTACGAATAATGTAATGCATGTTGCATTGTTTAGGAATTATTAGTCAGAGAAAATATTATACACAGTTTTGTAGAACTATATAGGAGCACATATATCATTCCATTTTGATCAAATTATAATATAAATTTTAGATGCTTTTCATAAGTTACCGTAAGATCCAATGGAGTGCACCAGGTGGTCGAGTCGTACATTGACCAAAATATATGGATATTAATATATGATAAAAGTTCAAATTTCGATATAGGATGGTGATTATTGTAACTCTAGAGTCGAACCTACGTTTATTGCAACTTTAGAGCGAGTTTTTCAAAACAATAAAGTTTAGCCTGTTTAATTAGATTAGAAAAAGATTGTACAAAAACATATCATTGTTTTCTTATAACCATATATATAGACATTTGCAAATTAGATGACATTGTATGAAAGAGAACTCATGACAGAACTATTCAACTATATTTAAGATTGTAACATATCATCTTCCTAAATAGTTAAAAGTTCACAATCACTTCACTACAAGAAAATATCCCAACTTCCGATGACGATATTGATCAGAAATTCGTCAGAAATTACATGTTTCGACGAATTTCCGACAAAATCAAATACTTCGGCATTCTTTGGTCGGAAACCAACAGTCGTCAGAAATTCATCGGAAATTAATAACGAAAAATATTGGTCAGAAATTCGTCGAAAATATTTGTCAGAATTTCGTCAGAAATTTCCGACGAATTTTTGACGAAAATTCATAGTCGTTAGAAATTCATTGGAAATTTCCGACGAATTTTCGACCACAATTATAATTAAAATAAAAAAATAAAATAAATATTTACGACGAATTTCCAGCGATTTTTATATATTTTTTAAAATAGAAAAAGTATTAAAATTTAAATAAAATAACTATAATTAAAAATTAAGTATATTTATTATGTACAAATTAGAAGTAAAATTCAATTAATTAAAAATAAATTAATATATATTCATAAATGAAGATTATTAATTGAAAAAAAAAGAGAAATGATGATTTTTGAAAATTGAAAATGATTTTTGAAGTAGAGAGAAGAAGATGTTATTAGAAATTGAGTTTATTGTATTTTGAATTGTGAAATAGGTGAATACTCATTTGGTATATATAGGAAATATTTCGACGAAAGTTTCGTCGGAAATTCGTCGCAAACCGCAAAACGCGGTAAATTCAAATCATTTGAATTTACAAACGCGAGAACATAAAGACCCATAAAATTTTCGACGAACATCTGACGATTGTAGAAAATTTCCAACGACATTTATTAAAAAAATTATAAAAATAAGTTTTTTAAAACTTTTTTAAAAATATTTGTCGGAAATTCGTCGGAAATTTCCAACGACATTTTTTAAAAAAATAAAATAAAGAAAGTTAAAAAATAAAATTAAAAAAGGAATTAAATATTTGTCGGAAATTTCTAATAATATTTTTTCTTAAAATGTTTTTTTATTAAATATTTGTAGGAAATTCATCGGAAATTTTCGACGAATTTTCTACCACCGTTTAAAAATTAAAAAATAAAATCCAAAAAAATAAAATTGGTTATTGGATCGAATACATATATAATTGGTTATAAATTAGGTTCATACGTGTTTTTGAATAAACTAAAAAAACCAAAACCAAAACCAATGATAATGTCTATAATTCACAAACCAATTGCAAATAGGTAATGATTAACTAGAATGAAGTTAAAATGAATACATGTGAGGTGTTGCGGAATTTCGGGGCGAAGGCAAGACCCGTTTATAAGGTTTTTGAAATCTTAAATCATCACTTTGTTTGTTACATTTCTAAGTTAGGCTCCGATTAATTATACTATTTCCTAAGGTTGGTTGGTTACCAAGACTGATTTTTAGTTTTAAATAAAACCAAAGTGAAAAGTCAAATTGCAACACTAAAAGAATTTAATTAATGTAAAAAATATCATATTGTCATTACCTCAATATGTAGATAGAAAATATATTAGTTTATCTAAAGTTTTAAACCGAAATTAAATTTCAAAGATACGATTGTTTAATGTCTTGTGGATTTACGACTAAAAATCAATCTTAAAATATAAGTCAAAGGGTATTAACTTCCGGAATACATGTCTAATATACACACTCTTGTGGATATACAATCACTCATGCACATAACCTTAGTTGCTTTGAAAAAAATTAAAATCAAAACCATTATATACCTATTCTTTATATATATATATATATATATGATTTTGTAAGAAAATAATTCATATATTACCAAAATACAACATTTCTTAGTTGGCAAATTTGTCGAATAAATTAAAAGAGCTGGATTTTGTTTCTTTTGTTGGCATTGTGATTACAAACCAGAAGAGTCGCCGAGTTTTTTGGTTTGGTCGGCCAATATTAGGAACGAAAAATCGGTCTGTTATCCTTTTTCACAACACAACGTAAAAATAAATACTCTCGCGGGCTCCAAAGGTCCGCTAGTGGCACTATCGTAATAAATGTAAACCTTATGTCTTAATAACTACCAAGACGCTTTTCAACAGTTGCCGTAAATTATTGTCTCCTAATTCCGGTTTTACCCTCGCAAACCTCAACGTCGACGACAAACACGGAGCAGACCGGCCGGTGATCGGAGAATCTTGACTCGCCGCGCACGTACGAGAGCTGCTGGATTCCATCCCCGTGCCAAAGAATCCTATCGCACCTGACGAAAAACGTAAAGAAATCCGGTTCAGCTTAACCGAACTAAAACCAATCCAAATCAGAAATAAAATTTATCCGGTTAACCCTACCAGGCTGGAGTTCTTCTCTTGTTCTTCTTCTCTTTGGTGGTGTCTCCGGCGTAAGCATCTGAGTTATAAGAGTACTTATAAGTTGGTGCAAAGAAGATTTTGCCTTCGTGCCATCCTTTGAACACTCGACCTGCGTCTCTTTCAATCTTGAGCTGTGATTAGTTCAGTGACAATAAACCGGTTTAGGTTAGCTTTTTTGAGTTAATCAACACTGAAATTAGATTTCTTGAGAGGAAAGGAACCGATTGTGAAACCTGATCTTTGTTGAGAAGGGTGTCCCAAGCGTTTTTATCCAAGAGTGTCTTTGTTTCTGAGTAACTCAAAGCTATTCTGTAGTTCAAATCTCCGAGCCAAATGACCCGACTGAGAGTACAATGCAATAAAGAAACCCGGAGATTAGCCAAGGAGCAAAATACGGATCGGAAGATTGTTAAGAAACTCACATCGGAGGTGAGATGTGACCTAAAGTAATATATAAAGGACATGAACCAATCCACTCATTAACAAATATGATATCCGTGTTCTTAAATCTTACTCGTGCTTAGTGATTCGATCGGGGACGCGGGTGAAAGAAGTCCTACAGATTCTAGGGAAAGTTGTGTTCTTGAGAATCTCTATCACATCTGAGTTTCTGCGACGTTCGTCTCCTTCTCTCTCACCAGAAGCTAGATGACTGCAGATGAAGCAGAAGCTCGTCTTGTAGAGTTGCAAACTTACAGCTATGCATCCCTATGATGAAGAAGAGGAAGAGAATCTTAGAAACAGAGCCTTTTACTTGTTTTGGTTGTAAGTGTGAGAGTGGTAAAGTACTGTACCTTGTTTCCTAAGCAACCCATGATTCCGCGGGTGACGCAGGAGATTCTGAGATGAGAAACGTGTTGAATAAGTTCCTTTCTCATCCACACAGTGAGGAATATTCCCACCATTTGCTTTGAGGCCACTAAGCCATACTTCATCATCATCTGGTTGCTTACTAGAGAAGAAACCTTTCCTCCTTCATCCTCGTCTTCATCATCATCGTCATCATCATCTTCGTCTTCTTCGTCATCAGAAAGTACACCGGCTTGGTTAACTAGACCTTCAGGACATCTGAAACAAGATTCTCTCCCGTACTTTCTTACAATCTCTTCAGAGAAAGTGCTGCAGTTACAGATCTTCAGCTTTCTTCTGCAGTCTGTTCTGAAACTCTCACTGATCTTCTTCAAAGAAGGTTTCGCAAAAAACATCGATCCAGCGCCAAAAGATGGAGTTTTTGGGCCAAGTCTTCCTCCAGAAGATGATGATTTGTTCAAGGATTGATTGATCATAGCTAACCATTTCGCAGCAGGCTCGTTGTCTCCAAGAACAAGGACATTTCCAGCATTCAAAGGAACAATCTCCTGAAAACTGAGAAAAGATTAAATCGATAACCTCCAAGACATAGATGTATGAAATACTCGAGAGATTTTGATATTTGTACCCTAAAACGTATATATCGAATTCACTGTGGACGTGAAGCAAAGCATCAAGATTAAGACCAGAGTGTGGAGATTTTCCCCCTACGTTCCATGTCGCCACAAAGACTCTTTATATAGTCACAAAACCAAAACATTAGAAATTATAAACAGAGCATCTCTGTTTCGAAGGATATAACAAATTATTACAGAACAAATCAAGAATCTATCCAAAGAAATAAAATTAACACAGATGTATATATATACACCTTAATGATTGGAGTTGCTGGGTGGGCATTGAAGATCTGAAATTGCTTGAAGCTAACAGAGATTCAACTACTATCTCCGATTGAGACCCTACAATAGTCAAAAACAGAGCCAAAAAATAGCTGCAAAATATGAGACAGAGACGACAAAATTATGAAGATACACAGATACACACATGTAAATATATACACAGAGGGACATACTATTAAATATATAGAGTGGATCCGACATGTTTTTTTTCAGGGATTAAAGGGACTTTCTTTGGAGGGTTCTCGTAGTATGAGGGAGAATTTTCAAGAGCTTTCTTCTTCAGGTTTGGTCTTCGAACACTAAAGAATTAACAATCCATAGCACAAGGAAGCATTCAAATGCAAAGGGAGCTTTTTTTATCTTTTTTTACTATTATCTTATGCAAATGTTTCGGTCTTCACTCCGTTTTTCTTGTATTTTATATTTTTAAAAAGAAGAGATCTTTATCAGCTTAGGAAGCAAAGATAAGAAAGAATTAAAATATTTGAAAGAATATATTCTGAAAAGTCTGAAATCAAGAACACTGTTCCCTTGCTTTGATACTTATATGCCCCTGTTGTTTCTTTGCTTTTTCATTTTACAAATCTTCTTCTTCCTTTACATCTTTTGTTTTTTTCTACTATGTGGTGTATAGACCTGGATTACATTATCCTATATGAATCTATGATGCGTCCCTTTGACCGAACTTTGATTACTTCAATTAAGAAAGTAACGTTTTTAGAGCCTAGAGCTGTCCAATGAAATCTACTTTAGTTCGGTGGTCTTACAATAAAGTGTGTTTTCTATTCGACGATTCTAAAACAAAAATTATCTACTTGATTCGGTATTACATAAAAAACTATTTGATTCGGTAACTTTCTTTTGGACTTGATGTGTTTGAATTGAATATGACATTTAAACATAGTTGTATATCCTGCACGAACAAAACCAAGTTGGAGATATCATCTTAAGATGATGTTATTATCATATCGAGCCTAGAAGATTGGGTAAGATGCGTTTTAAAGATTAACAAAATCAACTGGATTTTTGTCACTATTTCCAATTCATACATTTATGTATTCTGAAACCAAAAGGTAACACAAAAAGAAGAGGAATCAAACCAAACAACTCTCTACTAGTCTAATCACAGAATTTGATACTTTCATTTTTCTTTCCAAAACATATGCAACAAAAGAGATGTGGATGAAGGAATGTTACAAAACAGGAGAGGTTTTATTCACTTCCAGGTGAGGAGTCCTGATCAAGACTGGTTTCCACATAGGAGACTGGGTCTGGTGCACGCCCATGAACCCTGAACCGGTAGATGCAAGTGTGCGAGTCGCTTCCGTGGTTGGAGGTGAAGTCTAGCCTGATAGTATCGACTAGACCAGAGTGTGATGTGTCTAAGATATTGAATGTCTGTGCATTCGACCTGTCTAGGTCGTAAGTGAACTCTGCTAGAGGTTGCATCTTCTCTGTCTCGACTGAGGGTTCCTGTCCTTGCAGCGATCCTGATACCCGGCAATCTTTTGGAGCACTCGATCTGTCATAAGCTACACTCTGTTCATTTTCACAATGCATGAATCCATCAGGTCAGTGTATATATAATCCCCAAAATTGGACCCAACAGTGATCACATATTGACTTTTAAGCAGTGAAAACATAAAGTAATGAAATTCTATGATTATCTTCCTTATTTCATTTCACTCTGTTATTGTCATTGAAATAATCACAAACTACAAATAGCAAAGTCGCAGTAATTGCAAATAGAAACAGAAGATTACATTCCAAAAGATCCATTTATGCATACTGTTGAACTCTTTGACAAAGGTTTGAGGTATTATATTTATAGAGTGGCGCTGTATAATGAATTCCGAAAAAAGAATGCAAGAAAAAACAGGCGAAAGGTCTTGCAGAAACTCCTAAAGGTAAGTAGCACGCACAGAATTGGAGAACTATGACGAGACCTATGGTTGATGAAGAAACTTATTACGTAACCATAGTACTCTTCAGTTCAGATCTTTTGCAGCTACCGACCTAAACTAAATATCAAGGCTAAACCAAACAATTTCATTAAATGTTATACATTGCCACTAACCGTCACAAAGAAAATTCCGTCATTTTTACCAGGCATCTCAATATCAAATCATTCTACACAGACACTCCTATATGTGAGCTAATAGTGTTTTGAAACTGCAGACACCAAAGGTCGTAAGAGCACGCAAGAAAGAAAACTAATACTAAGACATAAATATTTTGCAGTGCAAGTATCGTTACCTTAGCTACATGCTCCAATGTGAAAGCCTCTGGTATGATTGGTCCTCTCAGCCTGATTTGCACATAGCCATTGCTACCTTTCAGAGGAAAACACTGTCCAGGCTCCCCAAAACTCGGAGATAACATCTTAACCGCATTGGTATGAGCACGTCGAATGCTGTTCGCAAACCAACTGCTCCCTTTTCCAACAAGATAAGGATCTGAATGCTGCATCACAAAAGCACCACCAGACGCCAACGCATAGTCTACTCGGCCAAGGCCATCTGCAGCATGTTTCTCAATCTCTTTCTCCATAATATCACGAGCGTACGCCCTCAATTCATCAATGCTAACCTCACTAAAAGCAGAATCATCGACATTACCCTTCTTCAATTCCTCATAAATCCTCTCTAACTCATCTTTCGACACCCAAGTTTTAGCATTTACTTCATCTACTGACTTCTCTAGTGACTCGGTCCTAAATTCTATCTTCTTCAACTCACTCCGGAATGAAGAAGCTTTCGTCTCGATTTCTTGCCTCAGAGCTTTCGCTTCCCTCTCAATCTTCTTATCAAGCAATTCAACTTGAACCTGCATCGTAGTCGTCGTGGCCTTTACAAGACCATCTACTTCCGCAATTCGGCTCTCCAATCCCGAAAACGCCATCTCAGTTTCAAAAGAAGAAATCGGAGAGGACGGAGACGAAGCTTTGAGAATAATCTTCCTCGTCAATTGAATGAACCCAACAATGATCAAAAGTGCCCCAAGCTGCTTCGCAAATATCCTCACCACTCTCTTCCATCCCGCTTTCTCGGGCTTAGGAGTCGCAACCTTCCGCGTACGGCGCTGCGTGGCGGTGGTATGAGTCCCCGTCGCGGCGGAACCACCAGACCTCCTCGTCACTGGACCCAAATCTTGGCCGTGAGATCGATCAACGATAGCCTCACCACGGCTCAGATCTCTGCTCGTACCACCGGCTTCCCCAACACCACCGTTCGCAAGCGATTCGCTTTGTGGGTAATCAAAGTTGGATTTCTTCTCTCCGGCAAGAATCGGCGTTCGTCTAGTCGCCGCCGCCGTATTGGCGGTGATCGACACCGTCGATGCCGACATTTGATCTGGTTTGACTAAACAATCGCACCCCCAAATCTTTAGACAAATGCCGAAATCAAAACCCTAATTTCAGTACAGAGAGTTGGAAAATTCGAAAGCTTTATTTGAAATTAAGGAAAGAGTAACAATGTTCTCTCGTCTGCAAATTCAATTTCAAAATCTCTCTCTGAACGAACCGTCTTCTCCGTTTGCCCAATTCCTTTTAACGTCGTTACTTCGTTCCTCTCTCTCTATATATTTTATTTTATTTTTCCAAATTTACTTTTTCTTTTTAATACAAAATTTGCAAAATAACTGCAGCGGTTATTACTTAACCATTGATGACCAAAAAAATATGGAATTATCTCTTCTTCGTAATCATTCACCAGGAGCTCTTAATTACGATTTACGAGGTTGAACTGAAGCAGATAATTAAAGATAAGAATACTTCCCGAGAGTAAAATCTGTGAACCACATTCTCAAGTTGTCACAATTTTAAAACTACAGAACAAATCTCTCAGATAAACAAACAAAACTCGTGTCAAACTCAAGACCTTCGACTTGCTAAACCGGAGTCTCGCAGCTCCCATGCCGGTTTGCTCTCTCTACTAACATCGGACTTGATTGCTCGAACCAATGGCTTCATCACCAACAAGTACTGCAATTCAAACCATCAATAGATGATTTCATGATAATCAAGTCCCTTAGACGTTGTATTGTTACTGAATGGTTAGAGGCGCTTACTTGGAATGCAAAGATTAAAGGAATCAATCGCTTTCCTCTTTCGTTTGGGTTTGGCCCTTCGACCAGTTTCTTGTCTACGTGAATCGCCTTGTTGCCATTAAAAGAGATCTCTGTCATTCTGTTGACCAGATTGGGAATCCAACTAGTGCCGTCTGGAAGAATCTGTCACAGGTTTGGAAAATCCGAATTCAACATTGGTCCAACTACAATATTCAAGAAATAGATAACGTGGACGAAACCAATCAACTGACCTTTTCATCGCTTTCGTTCTTATGGCATCTTCCGCTGTTCTCAACAAGAATGACAGGAATAGATGAACCCTACAATAAAAGATCAGAGGCAAATGAATCTATTAACCTGACTACTATCAAGGTCGTTACAGAGATTTATGTGAGGCGGAAAATGTCATACCTGCATATCCTGTTTCTTCAGTTGAGCGCCTGTCCGGATAACTTTTAGAAGAGCATCAGATCTTCTGGAGACAAAGAGGTCATAATTTAACCCATCCGGTGGAGAGAATTGAGCATGGGTGAGAACAAGAGCAGACTTCTTCCATATCTCTTTACCAAATGCATCAGTTATAGCACTGACAACTTGCCTATCAAGGTCATCCACCCGATATACATCCAAACGGTCTACATATAGTAGCACATCTATAGTCATGTTGAGAAGAAATCTGTTCAAATTCAACCCCCACCAATATTAATATACATAACATAAATGATTCCCAAATTAGGAGAAAAACTTTTTCGACCTGGAAAAAGTTCAAAATACCGTTTTATAATGTTGATGGCTTGATCATTCACATATCCTCCCTCAATAAGACCAGGAGTATCGATAATATTTAATGTAAATCCTGACCTTGAGCGAGAGACCAAGGTCGGCCTCAGTCCTTCAGCCTATAAATAGGGAAGCCACACACGTTATATGAGAAAATATACCAGAAAGTTAGGCACTAGAAAAGCCACGAGAAGAGCATTAAAGTTGGCACCTGGAAAGTACTAACTGCAGCAGCTTTCTCGCCTATAACTGAATTCACAGTTGATGACTTTCCAACACCGCCTTTCCCCATTACAAGGACAGTTAGCGAGCTCACATCCTACGCCAGTTTTTTTTTCTTACACATTAGAAAACCAAAACCAGAGAGACATGAAACAAGAAACAAACATAAAGCGGATGAAGCTAGAAACAAGAAAGGAACCTCTTCTTTATATTTCCCAAGGATCTCAAGCAATTTAGATTGAGTAGCAGGTGGGAATTGCTGGATACCGATCCATTCACGAGGCATTTGCAAAGCTGCCATGGACACAAATCCTTACCTACACTTCAAGGAAAGCCAAAAGGATCACCAAAGAGAAGACTAAATCATCTGCTAAAAACTAAACAATCAGAAGACCAAAGAACAAATTTTGAACACCAAAGAAGAAAACTGCATAATCGCCCATACAAGCAAAAGTTGACTGATTCCACAATCTAAACAATCCTATGAATTTATATCAAGTAAAGTCTCTAGGAACCAAAAAGAAGAGAACTTTTTTACTAACAACAAAAAAAAGCCTTAAAAGTTCATCTTGATTCGTCGTTGTCTCCATCAGTTTCTTTTTCCAGATCTTTGTATGAAGATAATCTCATTGCTTTAGAAACGAGCATGGCGTAAGTGGGCATACCAAGAACTAATAACTTAAGCACAAAACTAATCAAGTATCGAGAGCTAATCAGAATCCTAAATCCTGAACTGGGTCAAAATCCAAAAGATCAAATGAGCATACTTCATATCAAATGAGGATACTTCTAAGTGAACAAAGTGAAAACCGGATAAAGAGAGAGAGAGAGAGAGTAACCAACCTGAGCTTGAGTTATCTGTCGCCGGATTCGCTGACCTCGTATCAAATTAAAACCCTAGAAATGAAATTGACTTTTGAAGATGATTGATTGATTGCTACAATCTCAGTTCTTTCAAAATTCAACCGGACTAAACCGAATGTCGTCGGTCTTCACCAATTACGAATTTACCCTTTTAGCATTTTTTTTGGTAATTTCATGGTGTGAAAAAATTTAGGATACGATGGGCTGAAGAAAAGCCCAATAATGAACTGAAACGGCCGAATGAAACTTGTCCTCGTTTTGTGGATCGTCTTCTCTAACGCACTAGATTAAATCTCAGACTCGTTTCATCTTTTTTACTCGGCGAGCTTGTGAAGAAGAAACTGGTGATTCATCGCCTTCGATCACTCCCAGGTATCGTCTTGTGCCCTCGCTCTTCGCCTTCATTTTCTTGTTATGATTTTTTCGTTTTCCTTTCTATGAATGTTCATTCTAGCTGCATTTTTGTGGATCTCCATATTTGGAATTTTCTCCTTCTTCTAAATTTCGCGATCCTGTTTCCTGAATTTGATCCGCTTGTGTTGATTTTGATTCTACAGTTATGTATTTCGATTATGTGCCTCTGATTCTCTTAGATCCGTTGGATCTGCGGGATTTCATCTGAATTCTTTATATATTTTTGATTCGCTAGTCGAGTTTCGTTTGGATTTGTGCATTTCGTTCGCTACCAGATGCGAGATCTCTTCTCCTTTTACGTTATTTTTGATCTTGAAGATCAAATCTCGTTTGTTTCTTCTGATCTCGCTCTAACTGGATTTACCCTACTGTTGGTTCTTTGTATTTCAGATTCACATTACCTTTCTTATAGCCGCTGAGATTGTTCGAACCTGAAAAGCAAATCAAAATGGTATTCAGTTCTGTTCTATGATTTGTTTTTATGTGTTTTTTTAGTAGTAAGTTTAGTGTTAAATGATTTGATTTTTATGGTCTGATTATTGGCACCTTTGCTAAAGTTGTAACCTGTGCTTTATAGGTCGTGCTTGCTGCTTCCATTGTGGTGAAGTCTGGGAAAGGTGAACTCTTCGTCTATTTTTTACTTTGTCTTCGAATTCTCGTTTTTCGATATTTCTCTTACTTTGTTCTTTTATATAGTGCTTGTTTCCAGACAATATGTGGATATGTCCCGTATCAGAATTGAAGGTCTACTTGCAGCTTTTCCTAAGCTGGTTGGAATGGGAAAGCAGCATACCTATATTGAAACGGAGAATGTGCGATATGTATATCAGCCTATTGAAGCTCTGTTCCTGCTTCTTGTTACAACTAAGCAGAGTAACATTCTAGAAGATCTGGCCACCCTCACATTGCTCTCTAAACTTGTATGCTTCTTACTTCTTTAACTTTTACTTCTGCTACATTATTTTGAGGATTTTATTTCCTTGAGTCTGGATGTGTACTGGTTCTTAGTTATTTTGAAAAGTGAGTGTGTCTACTGTTGTTAGCACCTCATCTTCATTGAAGCCTGGCAGTTCTTATGAGGGAGAGTTGAATTTTTTTTTCCAAAAGGTTTTCCTACAGACAGAGCCTTGACATGCAGTTTGATCATTTGACTGTTTCTAGGTACCTGAGTATTCCATGTCTTTAGATGAAGAAGGGATTGGCAGGGCTGCTTTTGAGCTGATATTTGCATTTGATGAAGTCATATCTCTTGGGCACAAGGAAAGTGTGACAGTTGCCCAGGTGAAGCAGTATTGTGAAATGGAAAGTCATGAGGAGAAGCTGCATAAACTGGTAATGCAGAGCAAGATCAATGACACTAAAGACGTGATGAAGCGTAAGGCTAATGAGATTGACAAAAGCAAGGTACATGGCAGGAGCGCACCCTACTGTTTTATGCTATTTTTCTGTAACTCCTATTAATATTTCTTATGTAATTCCCAGATTGAAAAGAATAAGCCAGGATTTTCTTCCATGAGTTCAATGGGATCTGGAAGACTTGAAAGTAGTTTCAATGACATGAGCATATCCAGTGGTGGTGGCGGTGGTTTTGGAAGTGGTTCTGGGTTTGGCATGATTTCAGATGTTGAGCCTATCAACACCAAACCGAAAGGTTAGTGTGCTTTAACTAGTGGATCTTTCACAGATGACCCTTCAATCCCAAGTATTTAAATCAAAATGCCCTTCCATCTATGGTTTCTTAAGCGCCTTTATCTATATACTTGATTTCGATAAAAAAATCTCTTTGCTTCGAAGTTCTTATCCACCATGCTTAACTTCACAGATCGATCACGGTCTTCTGTTACTGCTCCTCCTAAGAGTTCTGGCATGAAGCTTGGCAAGTCGGGCAAGAACCAGTTAATGGAGTCCCTTAAAGCAGAAGGTGAAGACATCATTGAAGATGTTAAGCCTACTGGCCAATCCAGAGCAGCTGCACCACCTCCAACTGATCCTTTCACACTAACTGTCGAAGAGAAGCTCAACGTTGCATTGAGACGAGATGGTGGACTCAGCAGCTTTGATATGCAGGGAACCCTGTCACTTCAAATTCTTAACCAAGAAGATGGATTTGTCCAAGTCCAGGTACTCCAACGTTCTTTCTTAACTATTTCCAAGAGTTTCCTAGGCATATTACAATTTTCTTGAATACATCACTTTCTGTATTTTATCTTTGTATGAAATTATCTGTTTTACTTTGTCTTCAGATTGAAACCGGTGGAAATCCTGAAATTCTTTTCAAGACCCATCCCAACATCAACCGAGATATGTTTAATAATGAGAATATTCTAGGGCTGAAGAGACCAGATCAGCCATTTCCCACTGGTCAAGGTGGAGATGGTGTTGGTCTTCTCAGGTGGAGAATGCAAAGAGCAGACGAGTCAATGGTGCCACTAACAAGTAAGGCTTTGGAGATTATTGTGTCTGTTTTTGACAGGTTTACATGTATATGTTTGTCCCACTCAGGCAAACTTTTTGTCTGGTGCAGTCAACTGCTGGCCTTCAGTCTCTGGAAACGAGACATATGTCAGCCTCGAGTATGAAGCCTCATCCATGTTTGATCTGACTAATGTCATCATTTCCGTACCACTTCCTGCTCTGAGAGAGGCACCAAGCGTTAGACAATGCGATGGGGAGTGGAGGTTTGAAATTTAAATTGACTTTTTCACTCTGGTTGCTCTTTATTTGTTATGAGATGAAGCTCATTATTGTTTTATCCAATCTTAAGAACCAACCATATCTTTGTGAATAATATCAGGTACGACCCAAGAAATTCTGTTCTGGAATGGTCTATACTTCTTATTGACAACTCCAACCGCAGGTAACTAATGATGGCATCATCTGTTTAAAACTACTTTAGAGTTTTGTTCGTCATGTGTATATAATACATGAAAATCTTGTTGCAGTGGGTCAATGGAGTTTGTTGTGCCACCAGTGGATTCATCCGTGTTCTTCCCCATCTCTGTTCAGTTTGCAGCCACTAGTACCTACAGTGGCTTGAAGGTATGAATCTTGGTCCTGTGGAAAAACCCAAGTTCCATATTTTGGTTTATATGAGAACTAAGACATTTTATGTTGGATTACAAATGAGAGGCTTGTTCACAACGGTGCAGGTGACTGGGATGATTCCTCTGAGAGGCGGTGGTGGTGCGACTCCAAGGTTTGTGCAGAGGACGCAGCTGATTGCACAGAATTACCAAGTCATATGAGACGCTCCTTTTGGAGCCTCGGCTGTTTTTATTTGCTTCTATACTACTATCTGGTGTTGGATTTCTCTCTTATTCGTATGCCAAAAGTAATATCTTAATTTTCTGGGATTTTGCTAGTTTCTTTATCAACTTACTTCTAAGACATTATACATATATTCATATATTTTGATTTTGCCAACTTCTAAATATTTTAACTTTAATATTGATAAATAAGCAAATATTTGCTTTTTCACGTCTCATTAAGAAGAGCGGAAATAGATGACTTTGAGAATTATCCTCAGGTCTTGGTCGATTTTCTCTTTATTGACGTATTTACTTTACGTAGTAGTATATAAGAATGTAAATGTCATGAAACTAATTTTCATATTTCCGCAAGCTGAGTTACATAAATCGCTTCTCTTTCTCCGCTGGGCAAAACCCATGAACGGATGAGACGACGAACAGCCTCTCCGATTGATTTAGAGAAACATGATACAACATCGAATATGGGTAAATCGGGAATTCCATAGGCTAACCTTTCTAATGCCCAAAATCTGAAAGATGGGAGAGACGTGGAAGCCAATCATTGTTAAACGACGTTTGGATTTGGATTACTCAAGACTGTTAACAATCAATAAAAACTGTTAATATATATAGATATATAGAGATTTTAATACTTTAACATGATAGTTGAAGTCCAAGACCAAGAGCATCATTTTATTAAATATTAGACCCCACAAGAATTTCCTCCAGGTCCACCATATTTGAACAAAATTGATTTCTTTCCATCTTTTAAGCCATAACATTTATTGTTGTCTAATAGTTTTTCTAACTTGTATTTGTCACTTCCCTTGATCTTAAAATTAGAATCTATGATCTTTACTTCTTCAACGTGTGCCGACCCTATATCATCTTCAGTTGGTAGATGACCATTACCCATTGGTGGACTCATACCAGAGGGAGAAGCCTGGACTGTTCCTGTAACTCCAACTATGTCCGTACTATTGCTAATGAGATCAAATAGTTCTTTTGGCCAGTAGCCTATATATACATCTGGTTCGTAGCGTCTTATATCCGTAGTCCACCAATTTCCTGTTTTTTTGTCCTTAAATAGATGATTAAAAATATATATTGCGTTAGGTTTTTCTATGCTACAAAATAATATTTGTTTCAAGAAAAAATATTTATATATATTACCTGTTGAATAGAAACAGAAATAGCTCTTTCTCCTCCTGCGGGGAGTTGAGGTAAAGGTCCACTTAAATGATCAGTTTTTGACACTTGAATAAAATCAGGACATATTGTATTATAACAACCTGCTCTGTTAGCTCCCTGTTATTATATAGTGTTTATATTTTTAATTTATATGATAGTTAAAAAATAATGTATATTAAAGGACATCAAATACAAAGACATACTAAAAGAATAAATAAAAAAGTTAACAATGGTTTAAAATATCATCCACATAAAAACGTATTAAAAATATATAGATAGATAAATATACCTTCCAAAACCCATAACTCCATGTACGTCCATCACCAAATAAACTTGGATTTATCTGTTAGTAAAATTATTTGCACTCTGTTTTCAAATCAGTTTATATTAAACAAACTAATAAAAGTTCAACAATAAATTTACCATCCAACCGGTTTGGATAAAATTAACCTTGTTGTTGACTCCACTACCAAGATATATGTGAGCATATGAAGCTTGATCTCCACTAATATTCAATTCATGTACACTAATCGAAGCTATCACACCACGGTAAGGACCTTGACCTTGTGATCTAACTCCAGCAATCTTCAAATTCTCAAATTTATAACAAGTTTAGTATATCCTACACATTTTAAAAATATTCATATTTATAATTTAAATATTTAAATAGATTTGTTTACATGTGTCCCATGACTTTCGACTGTAAGTGGATTTAAATGTTTTTCTGTCCAGTATCGAGCATTTGCGACATATTTTTTTGTATTTCTCAGTATAGGAACTGTTCCAGTAGAACACTCGATGATCTTTTTCTTTTCACTTTCACTTTTAACTTTATTTTTTGGTTTGGAGATCAAGAAAGATGGTTCCAGCTACTCAAAATTAGTTACAAGATGGACACATAAGGTGAGAACTATACCACATTATATACTTGAAGTTTTATCTTTTGGCTCAAACTATAATAAACAAATTTATTTGGGATAAACAAGTATATATTATTCTATACCGTAAAAAGATGCATAGTCTAAAATATATGTCATTATTAGAGATAAAAAATTAAAATATAGAAATTCTTACATATTTTGATTATATGTAGTCGAAAAATCGTCAAAACTATAATTAAGAAAACTTCAACTAATTTTTTTTAATATACAGTTATTCTTTTAAATCTCAGTTGAAAATTTTTAAATATATTTCCAAAAATGTATATATAATTTCATTTTAAAAACTTATTAGATAATATTAATCCAATTAATTAATTTAAAAAATAACTTTAAATATGCATATTGACAATAAGACAAAAAAAAAGTAAAACTGACGTTGAAAGTTTTTGGATTGGATGACTCACTCGTTCTTCCTTTCTCTCATCACTCTTGAATCAATTATTTAATATATGAAAAGGTAAAATGTAGAAAAAGTAGTAATCTCATTAAATTTTAAGAAAAATATATAAAAATACTAAATTCTTGAAATATACTTTAAATATATATATACTCTAACTACATAGAAAATAAAAAAAAATTAATGAGGGTAGCAAGATAAAAACACATGTCGAAAAGGTTATTTGGTGTATAAATACCTGAATTTTGTGATTTTGGAGTAGTGGATGACTTAATGAAGGTTGTTTATATATATTCACACAATCATATATGATGTTCTCATTTAACTATAAAAAATTATTTCAGATCAATATCATAAATTATGGAAAAAAATATTTGAGATATATATCATAAATTAATCTTGAACATGTTAGTTTGAGACTTGGATTTGTGTATATATATGTATTCTTCTTCTTTCAATCTACCTTAACGGATATCAAATCTCTTACAGTTTCTTTAGATTGAACTATAGAAACTGTGGATATGAATGCGACGAGTTTAAGAACAAAATCCATGAATTAGAGATCAATATTTTCTTGAAAGCTTCCTAATAATTTTGTTGTTGTTAGATGTACAGTTACACCCAGATATTTAAGTATTTATAATAGTTGAGGATGTTCAATTTATGTTTGCTTCTAGTTTTTAGATTTTCCTTTCTTATTTATGGTTTTAAAAAAATTTAATGATCATATAAATAAATAACAAATTTACACTTTTTCCAATGGATCCATCAGATGTTTTATTTAGACATTGGTCCACTTCCTTTTTATTTTCTTTTTAAATTAATTAATTACTTTACTATTCTGAATTTGTGTTGCTTTTCTAATATATGTTTTCCTATTACTACTATTTTTAATTTATTGTGATTAAATTTCATATACATAAATGTATATTTTCTCCAACTTTATTAGTCTACTTGACTTTAAAAAAAGAACAATATAAATAAAAAACTTAACTATCTCTTAATTGGTCCATTTTACATGTTAATAAAACTATATTACTCCACTAGGATTTTTTTTATAAAACACTTAGTATAGACATTTTTTTTTTTTGTCAACTGATATTATGCATTCAAAAGACCCAATGGATTGGAATATTGTTTACATAAATGGCGTGATGCGGTTCAACACGGATTTGTCGAGCTAAATTATCCGCTTTCACATTATCTTTGCGACTAATCAAAAATAAAGAAAAATAATCAAACTCTTTCTTATCGCTTTTGATCGCTTCTAGATAAGTGGAAAACGCCGGCCAATCATCTGGGATGGTTACCATCTTCACGAGCTCGGAACAATCTGTGAAGAAAACTACTTCTCGCCTATCTTGACCAATCATACATCTCATCGTCCAGATTAGTGCTTCTACCTCTGAATGAAGCGAGGTCAAACTCCTGCGAAGGTTTGCGGCCCCCATATAATACGTCTCTTGCCGTGATTTATAACAAAACCACCATAAACCTGAGAACTTGTCATCCGATTTCCAAGAACCATTTATGAAACAACGAAATACATCACTCCGTAATCTACCTCTGTCTCCTCGTACCAATACATCTTGTGTCTGCATTCCAAGATTATCATGTGATTCCACTGTTTCTTCCTGTTGAGCCAAAGTCCACGCTTGAGCTTCAGATTCTGCCAATTTAATAATATCTTGTGGACCTCTATCCACATTTTCATATAATTTTGCATTCTGTGATTTCCAGATATACCATAGTATCCATGGGTACATATACATGTAATTTTCATATGTTTAGTTTTGTTTAAAATTTTGTTTTAATTATATAATCTTTTCCTAAGAGCATCCTCATCCATTAGATATTTATTTATATTATTATTTTAATGTAATTTAAATAAATAATTAAATTTTAATTTTAATGTTAAAATTAAACCACTAATAGAGTGACAAGTGTAAAGATGGATTCTGTTAAGATTTTAAGAACCCTTCTCCATTCTCTTTCGTACTTTTTAGTTTTTTTATTTTTTTTATAGGAGGATATCTCAAATCAATGAAGACGCTCTAAAAGTCCACTTGTTAATCTTGTTTTACTGTCTACTAGGTGAGGGTTCAGATATCGATCTGACCTCATCCTTTTATTTATATTTGTGGCGATGATTATCGTTACCTTGGCGACGGTGGGAGTATGTGTTTGTGTTCGTCGCTTTCGAGGTAGTGCAAAAGTTCACCCTATATCTACCCCTTTTGAAGGCATAGAATTGGGTGATGTTTGATTTCCAACGGCTATTGTAATGGGGGTGGTGGTGGGGGTAGTAATAATAAAGATCAAGATCGTCCATCAATAACGCGGTTGAACCCGTACGAAAGTCGTATATTTTCATTATGTGTAGTATCATGTCGTTTTGTGAAATGTATGTTCATGGATTTGAGATATATAAGTGAATGCGTATTTTTAATTTTAGTCAGCTTATGGTTATCATTCAGTTTTATTTTTATTCTATCCAAAGCATGTAGATTCATGACAAATTAAAGTTTGCAACGTAAAATGAAAGCTAAACCCTTTATCAAAAAAAAAAACGTAAAATGAAAGCTCAATAATTATGTACTTAAATTCTCGAAAATGAAACCTCAAATCCAATCACTATTTATTCTAAGGGGAAACGCTATTTAAATGCTAAAACTTTTACAAAGTGCGAACAAAAGCTAGTAAAATTTAAAGGGTCAAAATACTACCAAACAATTTATTTTAAAAAAGTGTCAAATTAGACGTCTAATAATTTGTTCATTGTACGTTTAAAAACAAAATCTCCAAATTAAAATCCAAAATCCCTAAATTAAAATTAAACTTCATAAATTTAGAGACGCTCGATTGCTTGTTGTAAACCTTCTCAAGCTTAGTTCAGGAATTGTGGAAGAACTAATCCTTTGTAAAGGTATGATTCAACTTTGAGACTCCTTTAACTCAGCTTGGAGAAGCTCAGTTAGAAGCTTGAAGTAGAAGAAGGAAAAATTCAGATTGCAGAGCATTAGAGTAAGCAAGCACAAGAATCAAGTGTGTCAAACGTTCTAGTTGATGCAGAAGGTTTCGGTTTTAAAGAAAAGACAAAGACTCTGCACGGAGTGGAGACTTTGAAGGGAATTTAATGAATGGTGACACGTGTCATCATATGAGAGGAGCTATTAGTCTGTTTTGAGTCGTAACCGGACTCTATAAACCTGATTAAGAGCATAATAGGAGCTTGCTTGGTGTTGTGCAATCAATCAATGTGTAAATCAAATGGTTAAGGTATATCAACAAATTTCACACCATCAGAAACATTACAAAACATTGAGAAAGATGATGATGATGAATCCTAAACCATGCACTAATTTGACGTTGTTATTCAACGTTAGAGAGTCTCGGAAATTTACGAATTGCTAATTTGGAGATATGGATTTAAATTTAGGATTATTTTTGTTGACGATACAAATCGACGTACGGTTATTATAGTCAAATTAATTATTAGAAGACACTTTTTGAAATAGTTTAGTTTGTAAAAATTTTAAAGTGACAAAATTTAAGCATCTTTGACATTTTGTAAGAATTGGGTATTTATTTAAATGGCATATTTTATTCTAAAGACCAAGAACATCATCACTATATTTGAAAGGCTAAATATTAGATTCCACAAGCATCTCCTCCCGGTCCACCATACATGAACATAATACCACCAAATTTTTCCTTTCTCAACCCATAACATTTCTTACTGTCTACAAGCATCTCCAACTTAAATTTTTCATAATACTTGAATTTACGACTAGAATCCATGATGAGCAGGTCCGGAATACGAGCCGAGTCATATACGTTTTTTGTTGGTAGATGACCATTACCCATTGGTGGACTTTCACCAGTAGGAGAAGCTTGAACTATTCCTCCAACTCCAACTATGTCTGCAGCATTTTCTATTAAATCAAACATCTCTTTTGGCCAATAACCGATATGTATGTCTGGTTTGTACCGTAGTACATCCGTAGTCCACCAATGTCCCGTTATTTTATCCTTAATAGATTATTTTAAGAAATTGAATGCATAGCATGTTAGCTTTGATATTTTCAAAAAGCAAAATAAATAATGCTTGATGTATTGTTAGTAAAAACAAAAACAATTTATACATATTACGTTATATAATACTTTTGAAAACAAATATAGAGGAGTGCTTTACACACACAAAAAAAAACTTATATTTGAAAAACAACAATTAAATTGTTCCTACTCACTCACATTATTTCAAAAAAAAAAAACATTATTTAACTAATCAAATAGAAAATTTATATAAATTACCTGTTGAACACTGACACCGATATATCTCTTCCTGGGATCAGGAGTTTCACGTAAAGGTCCACTTAAATGAGAAATTTTTGATACTTGAATAAAACCAGGACATATAGTATTATAACAACCTGCTCCTCTTGCTCCCTATAGAAAATAATTAAAATTAAATTTAAGTTAAAAAACAAAAAAACACAAACTTATACTCCAATATCAAATAAGATATATGCTAGTTAAAACAAATAAAGATGGATTAAAAATATATTTTGTATAAAAAATTGTATTAAGAATGGGATAAAGAGTATATGCATTCATACATTTACCTTCCAATACCCATAACTCCATGTCCGCCCATCGCCAAATATACTTGGATTTACCTGTTAGTAAAATTAAATAGCTTTATTTTAAAAATTTATTTTATATAATGAAAGCAATTCTATCTAAACAAAAAATAAAAATAAAAATAAGATCGATATTTTATTTACCATCCAACCAGTTTCAATTAAATTGAATGTGTTGTTGTTGGCTATACTTCCTACAAATATATTAGCAGATGAAGATTGGCCACTACTGATGATCAAGTTATGAACACTCATCGGAGCGGCAACACCATGATAGGGACCTTGACCTTGTGATCTAACAACTGCAATCTTCACCTTTCCAATTTTTTTTAATATACTTGTAATAATTTTAAAATGCATCATATCGTAAGACAAGTAGTTAGAAGTAGAACAATTGAAGATATAATATAATTGATTGCTTACATGTTCTCCATGTTTTACAACTGTGAGCGGATTCAAATGCTTTTTTTGTGAAATATTGAGCATTTCGAACATACTTTTTTGTATTCTTCAATATGGGAACTGTTCCGTTTGAACAGTCGATGACTTTTTCATACCTTTTGCTTTCAACTTTATTTTTCGGTTCAGAAATTGCGAAAGATGGTTTCATCTATTGAAAACATATTGTCACAAGATAGATACATGACATGAGGGATTAAATTGTATTGTGCCTTAACTAATATTTTAATTATTTTAATGCCCCAACATGTGTGTATATATGTGTATGTATTAGTTTAATATCTTTTTAAATAAAAAATATATTTTAGGCCATCATTTTCTTAACTAAATTTCGAGAATTTAGTTTAATAAAAACAACTTGATTAACTAAATTATAGAAATTTTAATGGTAAAAGGTTGACAAATACTATGATTTGTATGAGAAAAACTTAGATGAATGTAATACCTGAATTTTGTGGTTCCTAAGTAGTGGATGATTTAACGAAGGCTGTTTGTAGATTTCCACACAATCGTATATCATTTTCTCATTTAACTATGAGAAAAAATAATGAAATATATATTATAAATTAATTACAAAAGTATGGGTATAACTAATGCATATATAGTATCCAATTTTACCAAAAATAATGGTTTCAATATATATGTGTGTGTGTGTGTCAATCTTGTTTTTTTTTCCCCCAATTTACCTTGATAGATTTCGAAACTTTTATAGTTTCTCTGGATTGAAATAATGAGAATGAGACTAGAAGTGTTACTAGTCTGAGAACGAAATCCATGGATTTATGATCAATATTTTGAATGATGGTATAATAGTATTATTTGTAACACTCAAGTATTTATAATAACTAAAGATGTTTAAATTTGATTTGAGTTTTCTTAAATTTCTGATTTCTCGATAATAATATACATAAAAGAGTTTTGTTGTTTTCCTATTGGTACACTTAACTTTTTAAATGCAAAAACTAGTGGCCCACTTGTTTTTTAACAATTGATATACCTGTTTTCTTAAATGTGCTTAATTGTTTGATTTACCTGTTTTAGTACTAGCGGATTTTGTTTCTTTTCTTACTATACACTTTAATATAGTTTATTGTGTTCAGATTTCATATACATAAATAAATAAGAGATTGTATCTTCTTAATGGTCCACTTAATTGATTCTAAATATATATTGGTTCACTTTGCTTTGAGAAGAAATTAATAAATACACTTTAATATGCTTACTTTTAATTAACTTTTGGTTTAACTGCAGCAAATTATGTGTTATTTTTGCTGCTTTCTATGATACACTTTTAATTTACTTTATTATGTTTTTAAACACTTTTTACTTTATTATATTTTAATGTGAAAATAACCCAGATTAACTCAAAAATAACTCATTTAACACTCGATAGAAAGGGATTACTAGAGTAACCCAATTTTTTTAATTAAAGTCTATTTAACCTGCTATTAGTATAATATTAACCAAAATGCCATTTTTAATTAATAAATCCAAAAAATAATAGATTACGATATTAAGCCCTAATTATGATCCTTCTCTTCATTTCTCTTCTCCGACGATTCTCCCCGAAACCCTAGCCATCTCCGTTTTAAGCCGCCGCCTCCAGAAGATCTGTCACAAACGACGATAAGGCTTCTCTACTGGTTCCGCTGCCGTCGATTCTCCTGTTAGTCTTCTCGGTTGCTTCGTGGATTTTCAATTTTAATTAACCCCTTAGTGTTTTTGCAGATCCTGCTCGTACGTAATTGTCTGCGGCATAATTCTTCGAGCCTTTCAAATCAGACTTCTTTTCCGTTTGTGTTATCTTTGATTAACTTTTTTTTTCTATGTTTGTATAGATGAAAGGATGCCAAAATGCAGAATCCAATGATGAACGGATGTTATCTTTGATTAACTTCTTTTCCGTTTGTGTCAATTTCAAAGGGACAAGATAAAGAGGTTTAGTTTCTTTAAATTTAACGAAACTTTTATGTTTTATCCTTTTCTTCTCCTCACTTAGTGTTTTTTTTTTCTTTCATATGAAGAGAGTGAAGATTCCGAGAGTGACGAAGCAGAGCAAATGGTTGATGGAATTTTGACATCTGCTTCAAAGGAAACCTATGAAATTCTTTCTCAAGCAGAGCTTATACAACGTGCTTTTGATGGTGATGACGTTGTAGATGAATTTGATAAGGATAAGCAAGAGGTTCTAAATCAGGAAGTTCCGGTTCTAGTTCCTGGTTGGGGACAATGGACCAATATCCAAAACAAGAGAGGTTTACCTCCATGGATGGTTTAAGAAGGCTGCAGCTCCTGATCTATCTTTTAATGATTTTGTTTGATGACTTGTGTTCTTAGAACTTGAAGTTTGGTTCTATTTTTTAGGTGTTCTGGTCTCTGTTCGTTAATAAGAGAGCTAATTAAATACTTATATGTCAGTCAGATGTTTCTACATTTTATGATTGAGAACTCTCTAGATTTCTTTAGTTGCACCATGTTTTATCGATGAAAAAGTAAATGTATGTGGGCGTTTGAAGAAAGTATATAATACAGGTTATCCCAAAAGAGTAGCTTGACGTGCGACTCCATTTTATATCTCATGTTATTAATTATGAGTGACTTAGTATTAAGTTATGATAATCTCACTTTTATTTGAGATTCATGCAGCTTCTTATATATCAGTTACACGAAGAAACTTCTCAAATTACAAAATTCTTTTTGAATCACGATGAAGACCTAGACGAAGCTATGTTTACGTTCGAAATGGAAGATGTAGGCTTTTAAGTTGGATTGGGTAAAAATGAAGCTTTGGAACGCTTACGTGAAAAAGAAGCAATCGAGAGAAAGAATGAGAATTAAGGCCCTGAATCTTGATTGTGGCTGCTAGTTTCCTCTTGAATTCAGCGATGTTGTTTGAATACTTTAGTGATGGTCAAATATTTAAGGTGTTGCATTATTTTTTCTTTAGTTAATTTCTTTAAAAAGAAAAAATGACATGGCAGAAAATGATTGAGTAGGTAACTTTGTGATTTGTAATATAAAGCGTGAAACTGTCGAAAATTATCAATAATAACTTGTGGTGTATCACCCGGTAATTTCTGCGACAACATCTTCAAAATTTTGTAGCTCAACACAACATCACATACTCTGTTATCCAGCCTGTAATCCTCATATACCATACGAATGCAATCATTGTAACTGGTTTGACGGTTATCTTCTAGAATTCGATAACCCCTACTATTATCAACAATAAACAACCATGTTTTTCTCAAAGATACATTTGCCACAGACGAGAATCACTTGATCCATATCCAATTCAGTCCCTTTGTTTTGTGTCATTGTTTATAGAACCAAAAAGCGTGATTAAAAAAAAATCTCCACAGAGCAAGAGTGATCCTAATTTCCTTAAACAAATCTAAAATTTCCTTAAACAAATCTGTCGTAATAAGCTAAACCTAATTTTCTTAAACAAACTGTCATAACCTAAAAAACTAAGACACGAAATTTAAGTCTGTCGTAAACTGATTCTAAAGTTTCAAAACAAATCTGTCAATCAAAGTCTGTAACCATTGAAAAAAATTTATACTTTAAAAATCAGCCACCACAGGTCAACAATAAATCTGTCATCATAGGATTCAAAATTCAAATATGTCATAACATAAAACAAGTTTGTTGTCACTGTATAGGTCATTGGAGCAATTAAGTTTTTTTCTTTAATAAATCTGCTATCAAGCGCCAGATTTTTGGTAACCAAAAATAAATATGTCATAACATAAAACAAATCTGTCATTACATAAAACATATATGTTCCGGCTATAGGTCATTAAAGCAATTTTTTTTCTTTAACAAATATGCTATAAAACGACAAATTTTTTTTAATATTAAACAAATCTGTCATTACCTAAAACAAATATGTTATCACTAGACGTCATTTTAGCAATTATTTTTTAGTGAACAAATCTGTTACAATATGACATATTTTTATCGAAAATTATAAGTTTGACGCAACTGAAAAAAAAAATCTACCACACATTATAATAAATCTGTCACAAATTATGAAAGTTTGTGGTGTAATCATAAAATAAGTCTGTCGAGGAAAATAAATTTGCTACAAATTATAAATCTGTCGTAGCCATATTCAAATAAGTTTGTGGGACGAAAAAGTCTGGCGAAGAAAATATGTCGTAGACAAATAAATCTGTCATAGACGAATAAATCTGTCATGAAAAAATAAATCTGTTGCAACTACTCCGACAGATTTATGTAACATAACGATTGGTTTTTTTTTAATTAAGTGGAACTTTTTGTCACGCTGGAATTAAATTTTAATGGCATTTTTGTAATATTTTTTTTCTTTACAAAGCAAAATAGGGTATTTTAGATATGAAAATAATCCAACTAACCCTTTAACTTTAAGAGATACTCTAATAATTAAACCTATTATTTGGGTTACTCTAGTCTTTCCCCCTAATTTAATTCTCATAGACATACAATAAATAATTTTTTTGTTTAGTCGTGGCCGAGACGGACATCGAGAATATTTTGTTGTTGTTGTGAAATCTGATAAATGTGGATGCGCTCCTTTGATCCTATATGCCATTATTTTGATTTGTGTAGATGCGTAATCCCAATGCTAAATAGAGAAAGACTAGTTTCTGAAAAGTACCACATAGTGGAACTGTCAAGAGTTAGTGTAATCAAATCTAAATTTTATACCTTGCAACTAAGATAATGGCATTCCTTTAACGGTTCAACATATATATCCAAATACAAAACTACTAAATTATTCATATATATCTAGATACATAACTTATAACATAGTGAAACACCAACACAAAGACTAAACAAAGAACTAGTTTGACACGAGCCATAACGATACAAAGAAGTTGGAGGAAGAACCAAACACTTTTCTGCCTTTGAACTTGCAGCGTATAGATAGATAGATAGATAGATGTGGAGAAACTGCAGATACCACAAACCTCTCAGATATTCACGAAGACGGTTTAGGCTTGCAAAAATGTAATTCAATATCTCCGGCCAAGTAGCGAACCACTGCTTGATAGGGCTTTGTCTGATTACCATCAGACGGATCATTGACTTCGAAAGAGATGTAGAAAGTAATTCCAGCAGATGGAAGAAAGTTTGCCCTCAAAATCTTGCCCAATTCCAGATTTGTTCCCTATAAATTTATTTTTTGAAACAGAGTCATAGTTTCATGAGAAAAAAAATATATATTTTTACAAAAGAAGTCCTAACGTATTGAACGTTGTGCTTGGTGAGAGCCCGATTGGACAACATGGCGATTTAACCTTCCCGATTCTTGTGTTTAATTGCCAATTTGATTTTAACCACGAGAGTGAAAAATGTCTAATTACTACTTTTAAAAACTACTCCAGAGATAATAACATTAGCCACGTGACACTCTCTCTCATAACGAAGGGTTCCAACGTTGTTGGCTCATGCGACAAAAAAAATCATTACTATATCTTGATTTACATTTTAATTAAACAGAAATCGGGAAAAGATAATATTAAAAAATGATCTAATCAACTTTTTTTCCATACAATGATTTAAGTAAAGCTATAAGAATCTTAGATGGTCTTCACGTAAGAGAGACATCAAAAATAAATTAAATTTTTGCGGCACTTCTTCGTCTTTATCTATTATTGATGGATCCTAAATTTTATTTTCAGTAAAAAATTACCGAAAATCTTGGAAACTATTAGAGGACAAAATAAAATTGTTAGAGAGACAAAACAAGACTGCATGCAGAGGATTGGTTTGCATTGGATTATTAAGGGAAAAAAAAACAAGAAGAAACAAAGAATAAAAAATATACAGAAATCCCCAAAACCCATCTTTAATTTGGCTGATACCAAATAAAAAACTTGGGAATTTACTCAGTTAAAAATTTAGAATCTTTGAAGACATTTTTGAAAAAGACAGCCTTCATGTATGGGTTTTTGAGGCAAGGAGAAAACAGAAAATGCAGAGGGAGAGAATGAGCAAGAAGAAGATTAGTCAGGTTCATTGTATTCCCTCTGGTGATCATATTCTCATGACGGCTTCAACTTCAAAACACATTTCTCAAATCAGATTGTACAAAGCCTGGAAGGGTAACAACGTAATAATACGTTCTTTCTTCCTTTTTCTTCTTCTTCTTCTCTGAAACAATTCAATGTTCTGATTTTTTAATTGTCATTTTTACATGAAACTGTCTCTTAATGCCAAATATTAGATGTTTTCTTTGTTGTTCAACCAGAATGTGAATATGATGTTTCATTTTGCTTTTGTTTCATCAGAGATTTTGCTGTGGTGGTAGACTAATCTTTGGTCCTGATGTATCATCTCTGTTCCTAACCTCGTTCTTGATTGGAGCTCCTGCGCTTACGTTTTGCATAAGGATGCTCGTGTGGATCAGAAAAGGCGATCCTTTCTTTAACTACACCGTTCTGACTTCAGGATTTATCCTCACCCTCTTGGTTTGTCTCCTTTGAATCCCTCTCTCTCTCTTTAAGTTGCTTCCCTTAAAGCTGATATCTTCGCATCCGGGTCTGCAGGATTTTACGTTTCTAGTGTTGACATCAGCTAGGGATCCAGGAATCATCCCAAGGAATAAAACATCAATGAATCTTGAAGATGATTTAGATAGTTCCTTGACACAATCTATGGAATGGGTCAACAACAAAACTCCTCATCTCAAGATTCCAAAAACCAAGGACGTTTTCGTCAACGGTTACACGATCAAAGTCAAGTTCTGCGATACTTGCTTGCTCTATCGTCCACCTCGAGCATCACATTGCTCCATCTGCAACAACTGCGTACAACGCTTTGATCACCATTGTCCTTGGGTTGGACAGTGCATTGCCCGAGTAAGTTCTTCACCACAAACTTGAACCTAAAGTTTTTAACAGATACTACATAGATTTGCACACTTCTTGATCATATACATCCACTCTTTGTTCGGAGAGTAATTGATTCTTGGTGTGAAACTTTTGCAGAGAAACTACCCGTTCTTCATCTGCTTCATCTCATCTTCAACATTGTTATGCATATATGTCTTTGTGTTCTCCTGGATCAATCTGCTTCGACAGCCTGGCAAACTATGGAGGACAATGTCTTATGATATAGTGTCTGTGATTCTTATCGTATATTCATTCGTCGCTGTCTGGTTCGTCGGTGGTCTTACCATTTTCCACTTCTATCTCATGTCTACAAACCAGGTATATTCCTTATCTTTATCATAGGACCACACCTAAATCTTGTTAACTTGCTTTAGCCATGAGCTTTCTTGTGTTGTGTCTGTTTTCCAGACAACATATGAGAATTTCCGATACCGTTATGATAAGAAAGAAAATCCTTACAAGCGAGGGTTACTGAAGAATGTTAAAGAAGTATTATTTGCCAAGATCCCGCCTTCACAACTAGATCTCAGAGCAATGGTCCCCGAAGAAGATGACATGACAATAGCATCTAACGGATCCGAGTATGAGTCAGAGTATAGCTCCTCCGTGAGATACGATACAGAAATGGGAGGTAAGCTCACTAAAAGGGAGAGCCCGAAGAAGCTTCCTTTGCCAACACAAAACTTAGATATCAAGGATATTAGTGATGACTACGACAGATCTAAGACGACTAGAGAGGATGCTTCTGAGCGTGATCCTTCCTTCTTCTCATCTCAACTAGACTTGCCCAAGTAATTGTAATGAAGAATCTCTCAGTGTTGTATCATCTTTGTCTATATTCTCTCGAACATTCTGATGAAATCTGTATAGCAAGAATTACAGACGACTGGTTCCGGAGGTCGATGTGTCTTTTGTCTTATCCAAGATTACTCAGTAAACCATTTGAAGATTAGAACACCAAAATGTTTAACACTAGGCTTCATTGGCAAACATTATTATTTCCCAGAATGAGAAATCCTCAGACAACAGATCTCTTACAAGTAAAAAAGAAACAACAGTTTAGGTTCGAGAAGCGTAAGACACTGAGTTGATAGCATCATCATAGTCTCTTCAAGCTTTTCTTTCTGGCGTCTACCTTCTTCTTATCTGCTTGAACCTTGGCCAAACCTGCTTCCCTTTTCTGCGTGGTAGTGACCACACTTGCAGATCCTGCTGTGGCTGCTACAACGACATTAGCCACGTGTTGTTGGTCTTGGGCACTCGTTGTTGTTACTCTCTTAATGTCTGTTATTGAAGAGGGTATTGCAGTAGCAGCACCAGGCGTCTCGTTGTTAGTCTGGCCAACATTTAGAGCTGTCGTTGACTCTGAGATTGCTCCTGTCTTGAACTTCGGTTTTGGTTTAGCATGGATACCTGTGTAAAGCCTGCATACAGTAAATAATCCAGTATATAACCATTTCTTTTTGGGATAAAAAAAGCAGAAGCTTCGACAACATTTGAGACCAAAGTCGATGGCTCACCTAGCATGCCTAGCATATTCGTCATAGTTTTCAAGTAGCATCTTGCCAGCCTGTTCATTCAATGCAGATTCTGGAAATGGCTCAATTAATAAGCACCTCACAACCTGTTAACATGTACAAAATGCAGACCCTCAATCTCAAGTTTAAAGAAACCAGTCAAAGTAATGAGTACATAAGGGATCAAACATCTTACAGAAAGAACATGTCTTAATCCAAGACTAGGGTTCCAATCCTTTTTAAGCGTATTAACACAGATCTCTCCATTAGAAGCAACATTAGGATGGAAAATCTTTGTCATGAAGTAGCCTGCAATGTCAAACCCAAGAAATTAGAAAACCATTAGAAAAAAAGCTATGTCTCTTGCTTAACATCTCAGTGGTGTAAGTGAAATGTATACCTTTAGGCGGCGAATGTGGAAAATCATGCGATAATGCCAACTTCATACGGAAAAGTCCGTTCTCATAAGGAGTACCAACTGTATGCAATCAAAGTAGAAGAATAACTTAACTTTACATCATTCAACATTTGTAATCTTGAACGAGAATGAAATTGATAGGGCAGTAATTGTTTACCTGGTCCTTCAATATCAGCACATATTTGTGAGAAATCCTCGTCATTTACCACAACCTTGATGCCATCTGGAGGGGATTCGTCCAGACTCTTCAGCTCCTTGGCAAGCTGCTTGATAACATTGGGTGGCAGATTCTCATTACTTGCCTGAGCATTAAAAACACCATCAAAGAAGACAAATCAGAACAGGTACAACTTCAAAACCTATTCATAAGTAAGCACAATTCAAAGCAAGAATACAGAGAGGAAGAGAGAGAGTTACCATGGAGAATTATAAACGCAAAAGGACCCTCCCCAGAAGTTCTAGTCCTCAGACTCAGATAAACAGGGAGAAGCACCAATGTGATAAAATCCTTTTATGGTCTTCAAGACTCAAATGTGCCAACTGAATGTTGAAGCGTCAAAGCCACAAAAGGTTAATGCGTCGATTCTTCAACAGATTTGAGTAAATTAAGTGGTCTAAACAACAATATCCATTCACAGCATTAGCGTTTCATCAACATATCAATTTGTCAAATCATAAATCCAATACCACACCAAAATGAACAGTTAAAAGTAAGGCAATTGAGCAAAATCGATGAACAAAAATCTAAACTTGAAATGAAACTCGTGGGGAAGAGTTAAGACATGAATTAACTAACTGAGAGTCAAGCGAAATCAGACCCTGACTAGAACAAAACGCAACAAATACAAAAAGAAAGCCACCCAATTGAGGAATCAAAGAAAACCCTAAAACGAATCAATTTGGGATCTAGCGCAATCGACGAAGACAGAGACTCTAGGGTTTCCAAGAATAGCTCATAAGCCCTAATTGAGGCTAAGTTAGATACGAAAAATCGACGAAATCTGAGAGAGAACACAGAGAAAGCAAAGAATCACATCCCAAGTCGACCATTTCAAGAAGAAACAGATGAAAAACAAACAATGAATTGAAACATCAGAGATCTCAACATACCTTCTTGCCCAAAACTGAAAATACGCAGAGAGTGAGAAAAGGCGATCCCTTTCTCTCTACCTCTCGGAAGTAATGATTCAAGTTGGAATCGAGAAGAGAAGAAGGAAGAAGAAAGATGTGAGAGAGGTTCAATTATTGAAAATTTTATAAGAGAAATAGAGACAAAATGTTTTTTTTGTTTAATTTAATTTAATAAAAAGGAGCGTATCAGAAAAAAGGAAAAAGGAAAATAAATCGAGGGTAGTTTTGTAATTTAACCGCCAGCCTGGAATTGACCGTTAGGATGTCTTCTTCTTTTCACCCGCTAACTACTAAATAAAACTAGCCGTTACTTGTGTCAGGTGTTCTTCATTATTACTGATTTGTTTCTCAATCTTCAGAGTTATGATTTATATCTCAAAATGGGATGGAAACAATACTATAGATGTTAGAGATATAAGAAAAACGCAACCCTAATCAAGGAATTTAAGTACACTTAAGAAAACTGCTTGTATTTATTTTGGTAGCATTTGATTGAATGATCAAATCAAAATCTTGTTTATCATTAATGATATAGAGTTACGTTTTCCAGTTATAGTCAATTGATTGAAATTTGTTAGCAATTTACAAATATTGTTTGTGAGTTTTGTTTTTTTCTGAGAAAATTAAGTTTTATTTTCTATGTAAGGGGGAGTTTATTGATGATTTGTTGGTTGAGGTAATGAATCGATTCTCACGTGGCACATTTTTTGTGTTTGAAGATTGCAGATGACAGTTACGAACCTTATATATATTTAATATGGCCTACCGTTCAAGATCTTTGGTCAATTAAGAAGAAAGAAAGTGTAGATCTCATAATTAAACTCCGGGTAGATTCTCTCCAGCGATTGCATGAAGTTATATAAGAACACATTCGTTTACGAATTCTCCTAAATTACGTTTGTACGTAATCGATAATACATATCTCGTTAGATCATCATGCGAATTCTACTAATCAACGATAGAATCACAAATATAACACGTCTATAACGAGATGAAGAGTACTATACCAATCTACCAAAGATATATAGTTTTCCATTTTTTCTTTCTCTAAAGTGTAAATGTATATGTTGGTCGTAAACTATACCCTAGGGCAATGCCGCCTTGTGAGACAAACGCTATAAAGGATATTGATGATCAAAAGAGAATACCACTAGACGACTATTATTCCATGTCATGTTTTTTTTATTTAGAGAAAAAAATGATGGAAACCGATATGCTGGATTTATTAGTACGACATTATTTTGTGTTCTATTTTTTTTTTTTTTTTTGAAAAATAGTATTAATTGTCCCAAAAAGTTTTTGCATTTTTTACAAAGAATATTAAATTCAATAAACAAAATATTAGGGCAAATCTAAGATCAGGATCCCAAATAATAATATAATAATAAAGGATTTTCTTATTTTAATATAATAATACAAAGGATATCGTGTTGTTTAGCATTTCAGCCCAAACATAAAGGCCCAAAATACAATTACAGTGATCCTCTTCGTATCTACGACGGGACTTGTTTGTTCTCTACTTCTCTTTGGGGGCTAATCAGGTTATTCGCTATGTTTAGCAAATAGCATTGGACTTTTGGTTCACCAATAACAATACTGTTTTGTTTCCACACATTTGTTTTGGTTTGTTTCCGTCGTTCTACACATTTGTTTTCTTGGTCAAATCACATGTTTACACATAATTTTATCTTTAAGTGAACAAAACCTTGAGCTTGGTTCGACTTCGGGTCTTGAGAAAACTGACCTAACTATAATCAAAATTCATCTTCAAAATCAGATTCATAATTGTATGAGGAACTTTACGCATGTCAATTATATATATCTATATGATTGGGTAGTGTAATTTTCATACTATCCTTATATAAAATGGGGTCCTTCACATGGACCGGAAAAAAGTTAGTCTCTATATATCATCATCAAGCACATGTTTTTGATGTGGATGTGTACGCTGCAGCACTTGTTCGTCGACAAAGGAGATTGGAAGGTGTTGTGTTTATCTTTTGGAATCTTTTTAGCAAGAGTTATCTAGATTTCCATCAAATAAAGACAAAATAATCTGAACCTCATGGACCCAACAATCAATTCCGATTTCATTATGTATAACATGAAAGGATAAATACAAAGACAAACTAAGTTGTATAATGTGGAGTGTGGACCAACTTTCTCAAACTATTCTTTTAGAACTGGGATATTCTCCACGGAAATTCACATTTATCTTCGAGATCTAATAATAATTTGAGGAAAAAATAAAATAATAATAATAATTTGAGGTTAACTTTGGATTTAAACAAACCTCGTTAGTCAAATTTGGTGACCACTAATTAGTGAATATTTTTTCATTTTTGGTGTAACCATTTAACATTGGAAAAAATGATATTTACTTCTTTTTTCTCTTACATTTTCCGTAGATTCGATAATCTTACACATATGTTATTCCCACATTAAAGAGATAGTTACTATTGCTTGCATTTTGGCATGATTTTTTGTGTTCTCAATCATTTCTCTGAATTTTAGTTATGTTATATTTATGTTTTTTTTCGTTTTTCAGAGTTATCGAATTATATTTCTCTTTGCTTATAAATTTATTTGTACTCTAACGTTTTTGTATTAAGTCTGATTAGGCCCTTTTCTTATGAGAAAGGAAAACAGACGTTAGGCTAGCTTCTACTGTAATATGGCATCGTGTCCTGTGTTCTCAAGAGATAATGACTGTAGCTAAAACAGAATGCATGAAGCAGAGATTACACAACCTTGTGTGAAAGTTGTGAAACTGCTCTTTCGTTTTAAATTTTCAAAAATGGTTGTTGTCGTAAGTATATTGTATTGAAATATATTGTATAACTTTTAGCTACATATTGGTGGTTTAGATTTTTTTTTTTTTCTGTAATGGATCCATGTCGAATCCAAGAAACTTAAAACCAAACAAAAGTACTGTTATAATGATTATACAACAAACAAGTAGAAGTAGAGAGGGGAAAAACACAAGCTTTTTCTAATTTCTATGACTTAGAAAAAATTATAAGGGTCCAAAAGCATGATCTAGTTTCTTCGTTCCTTTTTCCTTTATATGATCTTAAAAAGGAAAAATTTTCCACTTTAAGAAATAAAAAATTATGTTATGTGAATTTAGCGGCGCGTGGAAAACACTTTCCGAAAACACTAAAGACCACTCATTCAGATTCTCAACTTGATTTTCATTGTTCGTAATACCCAAATGGTCCAAATGTTTCACGCCTGCATATATTTAGTAAAACAAATTGTACAATGCCGTCAAATAGATTTTTAATAAGAACATTGTTACAACTAATTTAATTACTCAGTGATCAAAAAGAAAATGAATGATTAACTCAAATACATTTGAGCAAGTGTTAATAGGTCAATAGTTCAATTGATAAATATTTCAGGCAAAAGTTAAGGTAACGTTGGTTCGAATGACATTTGATAAGAAACCATATTAAATATTTTGAAATCCGGTCATAAAAGATATACGGGTCTAAACCCAAAACATCTTAGTAATTCAAAAAAAAAAAAATTAAATATAATAAATTTTCAATGTTTTAAAATTTATAATTTACTTAGTTAAGTAAAAAAAAAAACAAAACATAGAAAATGAGAGACTTAATTGCTTGATCCATCACAAGATAACAGTATTACAGTAATATTAACAAATTTAAGAAAAAAAAAGTTAAATGGAGAGAAAATATCAAGGTCGAATAAAATTGGGTTTAGAGTTTAGAAAGTCAAAAAGTTTGCCAGAACTTTTGTTATAAATCTTTGCCGTGAAGCTTTAATCCTATTGAATTTTGTTGGAATATCTTGAGAGAAGCTATAAAAGACTTGAAAGGTGATAGGTTCAATTGCCCCAATTGCGGTAAGTCGGGTCACGTCAAACTCGTGTTTGGAGTTGATCGAGTATAGAGTTCGTTCATCCTAACCAAACTATAAAATTGATTGTGTTCTGCATAAACGGCAGTACGTTTTGATAACGATTAATATTTTTTATAGAATCTTTGTAAAACTGTTTTAACATAAAATAGATAAATAATCTAATTGGTGTTATTTTTATATTATTCGATATATCAGTGGAAAAAAAATCGTTTGTATGCTTTTCATGTTATGCGAAAAAATATAATATAATTTCATGATCACTATTATAGATTTGGAGTATATAAGAAAAGCCAGTTAAATATACCAATTATACACGTTTTAGGTGTTAAAAGAGATGGTATGATATGTTTCTAAACTAAGGTATAGGGTCTATCTAGTTTATCTTGTAAGCTCCAAACTATTTTAATTATAATTAACTAATTATGTTGACATACCTAAACTCAAGCTTCCTACTAGGTTAAACAACTGCATAACAACAAATAATTAAGAGCCACGTAAATCTTAAAAAATGTTAGGTATATAGACTAAAGAATCCTAAATTAATCTCCAATAGTCCAAACTCCAAAGTAGTCTTTACACTGCTTCACAAGTCACAAAAGAACGAAATGACCGTACCATAAAGATATACAAGCTCTACATCATTCCGGGTTTTCAAGTTGAAACTCTCTTTCATTAGATAGATGTGTGAAAAAACATCTAAAAAACAATTAGAGCAACTAATCAAATGGTTCTACACTTGTAATCATAAGAGAAAAAAATTCCAAACCAAGTAAAATAAAAACTTTCCAAATTTCGAAATGTTAATTTATTCTCCCGTATTTGTAAGCAAGCGAATCAAAGAATTTTGCAGAAAGTTAAATAGAAAAGACCCTCAAAATCATAATGGTCAACAAGGGGAGGCCACGCGCCAAAGAAGGCGTCGGTCGAATCTAATGATCACTCTCAATATCAAACAAAAAAAACAGATAACAACAAATTAAAATATGTAAGAATCTTCTGAAGTCTCTTCACAAGTCTTTGCCTCAAAATCAATAATCTCACTCGTTCGTCATCATTGTGTTTCCTCCTGATTTTTGTTCCTCATCTTCACCATATTGGTTTCTTGTAAGATCAAGACAGTGAATCTGAGATTCAAGATTTGAGTTTTTCTTCTCTCACTTAAATTTTTTTCTAGTGTTTGAGGATGAGAGAGGAAGACTCGAATTGGTTCTCTAAATGGGAAGAAGAGCTCCCGTCGCCGGAAGAGCTCATACCATTATCTCAATCCTTAATCACTCCTGATCTCGCCATCGCCTTCGATCTCCACCGTCGCAACAACGAAAACACCGGTCAACCTCTACCTCAAACCACGCCGCCACAACCCAATTCCTCAGCTGAATTCGCCGGAGACTCCAACGGAGACGAACCAGCAAGAACTCTGAAACGACCACGTTTAGTTTGGACGCCGCAGCTACACAAACGTTTCGTGGACGCGGTGGCTCATCTCGGGATCAAAAACGCTGTTCCAAAAACCATCATGCAGCTTATGAGCGTCGATGGTTTAACCAGAGAAAACGTCGCTAGCCATTTGCAAAAATACAGACTTTACCTCAAAAGAATGCAATCCGGTGGAGGCGGAGGCGGAAACGTCGGTGAGTCCGATCATCTCTTTGCTAGCTCACCTGTTCCTCCACATTTCCTCCATCCGACGAGTAGACAAAGCTCCGACCATTTCATACCGTCTTTTGTCCCAATATCAACTCAGCATCAGCAAATCGCAGCAGCAGCTCATCCGCAACCACCGTCTCAGTTCCTCCACCGACATATCTCCGCCGCGGGTTTCACCTCCCCGACCAAAGCGACCGACCAAGCAGTGTTCTTGGCTAGGCAGAGTCAACAGCAACCGGTATTCAGACCAGCTTCATTGCATTTGCATAGTCAAGTGGCTAATTACGCACAAGATTTGGAATCAGCAGCTAAGACGGTGTTGACTCTGTTTCCAACTCGAGACGATTGAATTATACTGAACACAACATGATTGCAACATTCACAAACTGAGTTCTGCCTCTCTTTTTTTTTGGTGTTTGCTCTGTGACCAGATCTTTAATGATTATATGTTTCGAAGTGTCTCTACAATCTCGAGGAACATTTGGTCTCCTTGTAAGATTTGAGTTCACTCTGTAAAATTCCTGAAATGCCTAAAAAGAAGTGATCTTTTCACTTGTTTAGATTTGATTACACAAGTACTTTATTGTTTTTTTTCTTATGAGTTCTCAGATTTGTTCTTAAAAGTTGCTTTTGTAACTCTGCACTGAATATATCATAAAGCATTTGCAGGTCCTAAAACTTTAACACCCAAATGGCCAAATCCATTATGTATATACATACATATTGATACATACATACATATTGAAGAGATGTGAATTATGTGATGTGTGTGTGGAAGTTCAAAGTACATAAATATCTATATATATTGACCAAACCATTGATTCAATAGTACAGTGTTCAAAGAACATGAAACAGCCAAAAAGCAAAGACTAGACGGTGCCAGTCAGAAACTGAATCCCAGGATCTGATGCTCTCATATCCTTAATCATACCTTATTTATTTAATTAATTTTTTATTCATGTACGTAGAATCAATCAGTTATGGGACCAAACCCAATCAAGACTTTTTTTTCCTATTAGTTATTTCTTATTTTATTAAAATAATTTATCATAATCTTGACAAGGGAAAACTATAGGTTATTTATTGGGTAGAGAGGAGGGATCAATTAAAAGCAATGATGGTGGGTTCATTAGCTGGCATGTTTCTTCTGATCTGTTTCTATAAAAGTCATAAGTACTTTATTTTTTGTTTAAAACTATGAATGCCATAATAACAAGGCACATTTCAAACTATTAATCTAGAAATGGTCGAGGATAAAATTGATATCAATGTTGGTAAAAGTAAAACAATGAACCTGAACATGAATTCAATCAAAAGAATCAACCATAATTTTACGTCGACTCTTTTTCTATGATGACCATAAGAACTAAGAAAATGTAATCACTGACCCATTAAACTCCAGACCTCCACATCTACTCTAAATGGGCCACAAGCTTTACAGGCCGGCCAATTTAGAGCAACCTTGTACAAAAATGCAGATTTTGGATTTCTTTACAAAAGCTTGATAATAATAATATTGTAACAAAGCGTAGAGATGTCTTGTCATAAAAAGAGGCCAATGTCTGCAACACGAGCGGAAAATCTAAAGCTACATCAATAAAACCTGTTTTGGATACAAGACATTGGGCTGAACACAACGGAAAGGTCATGGATTGGGGTGCCTGAAACCAAAAATAAGACACAGCAAAAAGGTCAATGCAAGAAACAAAGCGTTCAACGCAGAACATGAAGAAAGTTTCTAAGAGTGAAGTTAACCTGAACAGATGTGTGTCTGAAGCATTCAATGTTTGTGCATAAGTCATAGTGGCACTAGGCCACTCTGTATAAGAAGGTGCCGTCATAGCTGGGTTTAAAGGATGTCCATAGTTTAGGCTGGCTTGAGTTCTTGGTATCTGTGGGAAAATTGCGTCATGGAACGGAAGCTGAATTGGTATCGGATTGAAGTTTTGTACCAGTGGTGTAACCCTCACGTACCTGCAACACCACCAAAAACCTGTTAGTTTTGATGAAGAAACCATGGCGTAAAGGTTGTTATTATCATTAGAGGTGATGGAGGAGTTAGTTTAACCTGTTACGGTCGTAATCAGGATCATAACGATCCTTCTCTCTATCTCTAATAATGGCAACCCGAGAAGTCCGTCCTGAGTCTCTGATAACACCATTCCTCTCTACATCAACAGGATTACTATTATTATTAATTACCACTTCGGTCTCATTTCTACTCGGACATGTATTATTATGCTTTGTGTCAAGACGAGGAGGAGGAGGAGCTCGTGTTGAAGATTCTTCAGAGTCTGAACTGCTAGGGCTGTTGAAAATGCGAGCACGGGCTTTATCATACTCCTCTTTTCTCTCCTCGACACTTCTCAAGAGATTCTTTTCCACTCCTGATCCACTACCTATCCCACCAGATCCTCTGTTGGGTCTAGGCTTGATGGCGATTTTGAAACCTTCAGGCCTACCATGAATCTCAGGTTGCTTCACAGGAATCTCAGACAAACAGACATATGGGTATCTACTTTCTGCCGTTTTGGTCGCCAGGATTCTGTTCCCTGAGCCATCAACACCACCACCGTCAAGAGCTGTGGTAAACAGCCCGTAATGCTGAGCAACACGGTGTGCAATAAGACGAAGATAAGATGTTGGTAAAGGCTGGAACTCATATTGTTGTTGCTCTGGACTTTGAAAGAACTTCTGTATATCGAGCTCCATACGCAAAACTGGCATACCGAGAAGAAGAAAAAAAAGAGATAGGGAACATTATCTCATCCATTGACATGATGCTCATACATATAGGAAGAGAACATATTAAACAAAATGAACATAAGAGTCTTCTAATCAGAACAATTGCATTCTAAATTCAGCTTAGTTGAGCTAATGGAGGAGTGACTCTGATATTCCTAAAGCAATAGCCATGGATCTAATCAGCAAGTACGAAAGCCAAACCCTAATTCCTTAAGAAATCGACCAAAACCCTAAACCAGGACCTCAAATTCGAGAAACCCAGAATTCCACGAGACAATAACAAACCATGTAGACGACTACCGCTAGAGACATATCAGATCAAATCCAACAAATTAACTTCAAATTTAAGGGATTTAAGGAAATTGACTTACTGGTGAGACGATGACGAGGGTTCTGAAGAGCTTCGACCAAAAAAGGATCCACCATAGCTTCCTTCTCGGTCATAGCGGCCATGGATGATGGCTTTCTCTCTCAAAATTCCTCTTCTTGATCTTAGTTTTCCGTTTTAACCCCGTTAGAAATCAGGGAAACGCACCAAAGAGTTCACCAAGAGAAAAAGGATTGAAATTTCCGATGGAGAACTGAATGAATTCGAGAGATCGAGATGAGATGACGAAATCGAATTCCAAATCCAAGAGGGTCAAGGAACGGAAAAGACCTTATCGACCCCTTTCTCTCTCGGACACAAAACTAGTGGGGAGAATAAAATAAAGTTGCAGCCTTTGATTTCTTTTTTTTTGTTTTGTTTTGTAAACCCAAAAACGTATCCAATTTGAAATTTCCCAAAGTTTGTCGTCTTTGGGGCCAAATTCTAATAAAGATGACAACTTTGTCTTTAGAAGACAACAAAAGAATTCATTTGGGTCCATATTCTTATGATTTGGTGTGGTCAGTTATGACTTCTAGATTTCAAACCTCAACTTTTTTTTCATACAAAATCATATCCAGTGTATGATCTATAATTTTTACATATGAAATCATGTATTCATTTACAAGAAAGCCTGTTTAAAGACAAACAAGCACCATGTTTATTTTCATTATACACCACAGCAGTTCTTAGTATATTCTATAAAAGCTCTATTCACACATGTCACACAACCCAACAAAAGCTATCCACAACTTCTACTGATACTTGCCGTTTTCATACTTCATCACTTCAACCATGAACTTCTCCAGTTTGTTGCCTCTCTCTAGCTTCAGAAGCTGTTCGAATTTCACACGGTCTTCAACCACCTGCGCGTAAGGAAAGTCATTCCATTACCTAGTTAGATGCTGGGGTTCGTTGGTAAAGAAACTGAAAAAGTGAACATAAGAAACAAGTCAACCTTTGCCCTGGCTAGGATTATATCTACGAGTTTGTAGGGGAACAGTGAGTTTGATTTCTGTTGAATCAATTTCATGGCGTGCTTTGCTGCCTCTTGGACTTCGGGGTTTTTTGTTGATACCGACCTCCAGTCAAATCCATTGCCATCTGCCTCAAACAGAGCAATGAGATCAAGAAACATAAAAACTGGCTATGATCAAAATCGAAAAGAGAACAGTTTTATGCATCCCAAAGACTGAACTACACGGTCTATTCACTTTCACAGTGAAATATCATGGGTGACTATAACTAGCTCATCAAAAGAACGACAAGCATATTATGATTATCATATCACAAAAACCAGACACGGCGTGATAATGTTCACTTCACAGTTGATTACCTGGTTTCAAGCCAAGGTCGGAAACAGTGAAGGAAGGGATAACCTTCTTGAACTCCTGAAGCTGCTTAAAGTTCATCCATGGCTTCACCCAAACTTTAGCTTCATAAACCTTCTTCTCCCCAGCTTCGATCACTTCAAGAGTAAGACTGTAGAGCTTGCCAGCAACCACCTGCTCGGTTGCCTTTAACACTCTAGCAAGCTCAAGAACAGCATTCTACGCATTAAAGCCAAAAACCAATAGAAAAAAATTATCAAAACACAATCTGGTTAGTCATATAAGGATTAAACAGAGAAATCATAAAATTCCTTAAAAACCTTTGACTCTTCAGTCTCTAAATCAAGATCAGACACGCAAATCACTTGAATTTACGCCTATGAAATTTATAAATTCAGAATCAAAATTAACGATCGAATATAATCTTCCTGCAACACAGAACAATCCTAAACCCTAATTGCAGAGAATATACAAATTAAGGTTGGAAACCAAACCTCGCGTCTGTTGTGTTCTTGAACAGCAAAGAGTGCAATATCATCGATCTCTTCCGCACCGTTCCGATCATTCGTGGAATCGCTAAATCCACCAAGCTTCATCCTTACGACGTTGTTGGATGTTCCTTTTTCTTCACTGCAGATCACAAACTGGCCAAATCCAGAGAGAAGAACTAACGAGGCGCAAATCAACATCATCCACACCGAAGCACGTCTCATCCCCATATTTTCCAGTGAGCTTCTCCGATTCCCAAGTTTCCAATCTAAAACTCCAATGATTCTTCCGATTTAAGATACTTAACAGTCGGGGATAGTTTCTTATGCCGGTTAAAGACTGTTTCCGTTTAAGCGAAGCAAACAAATCTCCTGGGCCAATAAATAAACTCTGAAGCCCATTTAAATTAAGTATGAACTCATCTGAAGGCCCATTATTAAGTCAATTAATCTCTTTGTTTTAGTTTACTTCGAAAGAAACGTTTGGAACTAATTTTGACTATGTATGTAATCATTAAAAAGCCATGTATGATCAGAAAGTGTGCTATATTTCATACTAAAATTATTAAGTTAACTTTTGATGTGAGAATCAGCTATATAGATTTGACTGTAAAATATTTCAATCAGTTTAAAGGTAGTCAAACTTTTAGTTTAATTACTTACTTTTAATAAATATTTTCATTATGTTAATAAAATATGAAAGATAATAACATAATTTTATTACCTCCAAAGTAATGTATATGAACATATATAAAATTGCAAGCAATGAAAACCCCTAGAAACTATAAGGTAAACTTCTTATTTAAGAGTTGAAGATAATGCAGTTTTAAGTTGACTACATAATGACACTAATTAAATCTTTGAATCATGTTTTCTAAAAGTTGACTACATAAAGAGCCACTAATTAAATCTTTAAACTCATATAGAATTTTTTTTTCAACCATATCTCATATTTAATAGGGCAAAAGCTATTAAACATATTCACCCAACTTACTTTGGAAGTAAGTAAGGTTTGGAACCAATTTTGACTAAATAAGTGCAACAAGTAATTAATTCAGACACAAATTTACCAAATATACTACGCAAACCGACGGCATATGAAATATATCAAATATAACTACCAATTAAAATTGTTAACCTTATGTGAGAGTTGTCGAAATGATAAACTTATTGTTAAGTACTTTTAGTCTTTGTTTTTCATTACTTTTATCTATAAGTAAGTCCCTTGCCATTTCCATCAATATGCATTTATTTTATTCAAACATCAGAACAATAAAACATATAACTTTCCTTAATGTTAAAAGTGCATACAAAGTAAAAAATCTTTAAATACCTATCGGAGTGCAATCACATATCCAAACCATCGGAACTAAACTTGCAAAAGCTCGATGGATCCGATCGATAATGAAATGTTGTCTTCGGACTCAAATTACACTAGTGATATTAGCGACGATGGTTCTGCCACTAGATCGATAGAAAATCCAAAATACAAATGCAAGTATTGTCCTAAGAGGTTCGATAAAACACAAGCATTAGGTGGTCATCAAAATGCTCACAGGAAGGAGAGAGAGGTCACCAAACAAAAACAAGCATTTTTGGCGCATTTGAACCAGCCAGATCCAGACATGTATTCATACTCATATTCGCATCCACGTTCATTTCCAAACCAGTATGCATTCCCACCGGGATTTGAACAACCCCGTTATAAGGTTGATAGATCGGACAATCTAACCATGATGTACAACCAATATGCGGAATCCTCGAGCTCTGCCTTTACAGGACTACGGAGTGACCCAAGTCAAGGAATGGGCCAGGGTTGGATCTTTACCGGGATCCCATTCCAAACCCAACCCCAGCCTCAACCATTATTGTCTGCATCGTCACCAGTGTGTTTAGATCTTTGCCTTGGATTTGGTAACTCCCAAACCCAACCGAAGCCTGAAGAACCAAACGATGCAACAGAAGAGAAGGCTGCTGAGAAAGAAAATGATGGTCCTTCCCTTTCTCTCTCACTCAAACTGTGATATTGTAATGTTTTCTTTTTAAGTATTCTCTTTAATTTTCGATTCAGTTTTCTGACATAGTATTGGTTTGTGTCAAATCCGTACTTGTGTACTTAAACATTGTAATAAACTTGGTTGTTTGCTTGCATTTGAATTCATAAAAAAGAAATAAAAACTTTATTTTATTCTGTCTCTGGGGTGTAAAAATGTATTTCTAAGAATTTGAACTGCAATCTCAATATTAGAAACTTTGTGAGTTGTACGATATAAGACATTAAGAAAAATAAGGTTCTTTCGGAAAGAAGCGATTTTTGAAACCTTCTCTCACTTTTCTCAATTCCACCTCTCCGGCTTAGTTTCTTTTACACTTCTCTTCCTCTCCCATGGCGAACGAAGGAGACGAGTTTCAATCTCCCGTGGACCCATCGCAGCAATCTCAGGACTGTAATACAGAGTCTTATTTGGTAGGTTTTGTTATTGCGAACATAGTAGGGTTACAGTACTACTCTGGCCGAATCAACGGTCGAGAGATGGTGGGTCTGGTTCGAGAACCCTTGAACATATACGACAATAACGCAATCAGAGTACTCAACACTCGATCTGTTCAAGTGGGTCACATCGAGCGTAAGGTAGCCGCCGTTCTCTCACCGCTGATTGACTCTCACATGATTGTCGTTGAAGGTATCGTACCCAATACTCGTTCTAACTCCAATAGGTATAAAATTCCCTGTCAAATTCACATTTTTGCAAAGTTAGAAGCGTCGTCTGCTGTAAAATCGACGATTTCTAGAGATGGGTTAGTGTTGATTTCGGATTCAGATACATCGTTTGGGTTATCAGAGGCTGTTGTGGTTAAGGAACATATGGGTAATGGAGATAAGAAGAGTGTTGATAAGATTTTCAAACTGGTTGATCAGAATGTGAAGTTAAAGGGGAAATTGGTAGAGGCTGAGCCACCTAGGGAAGTGATAAAGTCAGAACTTTTTGCTCATCAGAAGGAAGGATTGGGCTGGTTACTCCATAGGGAGAAATCTGGGGAATTGCCTCCATTTTGGGAGGAGAAAGATGGTGAATTCCTAAATGTTTTGACGAATTACCGCTCGGATAAGCGGCCTGAACCTTTGCGTGGAGGGGTTTTTGCTGATGATATGGGATTGGGTAAGACCCTTACTTTACTTTCCTTGATAGCTTTTGATAGATATGGCAATGCATCCACCAGTACGCCAACCGAAGAACCTTTGGATGTAGAAGGAGACAAGATTGAAAAGAAGGGTAAAAAGAGAGGAAGAGGCAAGAGTAGTGAAAGTGGAACTCGAAAGAAGCTGAAACCTGATGATGTTGTTAGCATGAATGTGTCTCAAAAGACAACGTTGATAGTTTGTCCACCTTCTGTGTTTTCAGCATGGATCACACAGCTAGAGGAACATACTGTACCGGGAAGCTTGAAGGTGTATATGTATCATGGTGGTGAAAGGACAGATGATGTTAATGAGCTTATGAAGTATGATATAGTGCTGACTACTTACAGCACTTTAGCTGTCGAGGAATCGTGGGAAGATTCTCCTGTCAAGAAGATGGAGTGGCTTAGAATAATTCTTGATGAGGCACACACCATTAAGAATGCAAACGCTCAACAGAGCCGAGCAGTTAGTAATTTGAAGGCTTCCTGCAGATGGGCTGTCACAGGAACTCCTATTCAGAATGGTTCACATGATTTGTACTCTTTGATGGCGTTTCTCCGGTTTGAGCCATTTTCGATTAAGAGTTATTGGCAAAGCTTGATACAACGCCCGCTTGGTCAAGGGAACAAAAATGGGCTTTCACGTCTGCAGGTAATACATTATTGACATTTATGCTTTTTTATGTTTTGCTCTTTGGTGAAAACTTATTCAACTACACGCTTTTTCAGGTTTTAATGGCGACAATTTCGTTAAGGAGAACAAAAGAAAAGAGCTTGATTGGCTTGCCACCTAAGACTGTTGAAACTTGTTATGTTGAACTTTCTCCTGAAGAACGTCAGCTATATGATCACATGGAAGGAGAAGCCAAAGGTGTTGTGCAGAATCTTATAAATAATGGAATCTTGATGCGCAACTACTCAACAGTTTTGAGTATAATCTTACGGCTTAGACAGCTTTGTGACGACATTTCTCTATGCCCTCCAGAATTAAGATCTTTTACCACTTCTACATCTATTGAAGGTAAAAACAAAACAGTTATATATTCTTACTTTTGGTTGCAAACCTTAAATCTTTGTGCCTTTGTGAAACAGATGTGACTGATAAACCAGAACTACTGCAAAAGTTGGTGGCAGTATTGCAAGATGGCGAAGATTTTGACTGTCCAATTTGCATTTCGCCACCAAAAGACATCATCATCACTCGATGTGCTCACATCTTTTGCAGGGATTGTATTCTTCAAACCCTTCAAAGAAGTAAACCATTGTGCCCTCTTTGTCGTGGCTCTCTTACTCAATCTGATCTCTACAATGCTCCTCCTCCTCCTCCTCCGGCGGATTCTTCCAATATAGATGGAGGAGACACCAAATCTTCAGCCAAATCCTCGAAGGTCTCAGCTTTATTATCCCTGCTCATGGCATCGAGACAAGAAAACCCCAACACAAAGTCTGTTGTGTTCTCTCAATTCAGGAAGATGCTGCTTCTATTAGAAACTCCGCTGAAAGCTGCGGGTTTCACCATCTTACGCTTGGATGGGACAATGACTGTGAAGAAACGGACTCAAGTCATTGGAGTATTTGGGAATCCGGAGTTAACCGGACCTGTGGTGTTGCTTGCGAGCCTCAAAGCCTCTGGTGCTGGCATAAACCTAACTGCAGCATCAAATGTTTACTTGTTCGAGCCGTGGTGGAACCCTGCTGTTGAAGAACAAGCCATGGACAGGATTCATAGGATTGGGCAGAAACAAAAGGTTAAAATGATAAGGATGATTGCGAGAAACAGTATTGAAGAGAGGGTCCTTGAGCTTCAGCAGAAGAAGAAGAATCTAGCGAACGAAGCTTTTAAAAGAAAGCATAGGAAAGACCAAAGGGAGGTTAACGTTGAAGACGTGGTTGCTCTCATGTCTCTCTGAGCTCTGAATCATTCCTTAGTTTCACTGGTTTACTACTCCTTAACCGGTTTTATTATGTTCCCTCTAAGATACATTACCCGGAAATTTACTGCTTACGGCACATAGCCTTAACCGATTTTTAAGTTGCCTTGTCAACTAGACTTCTACTTCGGTTAGTTTAGTTTAAATTAAGGGTTAGCTTGTAAATGCGCTTTCTAGTTTCAGTTTGGTTTACTTTGGATCGGTTTAATTTGGTTTAAGAAAATTTGATTAAAGTTAAAAGACAAGGGTAACAACGGTTCGATTCTGTCCGATACGATTCTCATATTGAGTAACAAGTTTATTTCTTCTTAGTTCCTTATTTTATGATTTGACTTGTTAAAGTGACATTTAAGTTTGTTAATATCATTTACTCATATGTAATAAGATGAAATTTAGTTGGACGTTAGATACTCATGATGAGCCCTTCACCTAACAAGTTTTACTTGACGTCAACACAATTCTCGTTTTCTAATCTTCAGAAAAAGTCAAATAAATCAAACGGCGTCAAATACGAAAGGGGCATTTACTCTTTTCCATATCGTAAAAGTCACACAAGACAAGAACACACCGAATAAATAAATTAACTAATAGTCAACGATATAAACACAAGAAAACCGTATAAATCCATACTAATTATGCGATCTATCTGTTGATGTTACCGGTTGAAAATTCCGGATGACAAAAAGTGTAGTCCGTATTTAGTTAAATCAATTTTAAACTTTGACTATTTGATATGTATATATATATATATATATATATATTTTACTATTTGATATTTGGACCAACACAAAATCGCAATTTGGTATCCACATTTGATGATTCCAAGTCTACATACAGTATTCGGTTACTATGGAAGGTTTAAAGCAATATTGTTTTCCTTAATAGAGAAAGTCGACAATTTGTTCCTTCCATTTCTGCGTTTTGACATTTTTCTATCTTTTAATTATTTTCCAGCAAAAAACGCCATAATTTTTTTTTTGTCAAAATACAAAATAAATTTATGATCATATGTGACCTGCAAAAAAAAAAAAGATTATATATCAGCTATATTCACAACATATAAAAATAGATATCGTCACATATAATTTTTGCTAGGCGCTAGCTGTGACAATATGAATAAAAAGACATAAAAGTAGAGTAATTATACACATGAAATAAACTTATAAACTCAAATAAAATCATATGTAGCATTGATTCAAAACGTTCACGATTCATGTACCTATGGTCGTATGGATAGCTTGGAATATTATTGATGTTATATTTGAAAATTTGATGAATATTATACAAGTAAATCAGATCTTTTAACAAATGTCCGTTCTAGAACAAGTATGACACAATGATTCAAATAAGTACACACTGAATAGAGAGATAGATACAGTATGAGGCTAAAGCACATAAGTGCCCATTTATTATGAAGCAATATAGATATTAAGAAAATAAAAATTGTAGTGAGACCGTCGATTTGTTATCTCTTCCACACAAAACACGCACCAGTTTCATCGGGTCCACCGTAATCCTGTAAAGCAGCCACTATATCTGCTGACGTGTCGGCTAATCAACGAAACCGTGGTTGTGACAGGCCCGTGAGGTTAGCACTCAAACGAGTCGCACGGGGGTTTTCACGCGTTTGAGGGTGAATATATTCTGATTGGCTGTGTAATCACCGCCCCAAATCCCGTACTTCTTCGTTTTGTCACGTATAGCATAAAAATCATATAATTAATATTTTTTTTTGGGGGTTGATTTTGTTGACCAACATTAATAAATGCTTCAAAATTCCACCATCAGAAACTTCGTTTTTTCTTTGTTGCTTCAACAAAACAAACCTTTTAATATTCCCTCCGTTTCATATCAAGGGAGTAATAATAATCTAACTTATAATATAACTTTGTAAACACAAATCAGATTTTTTTTTAACTTATATACTTTGAATTATAACAGTTATGATTGTAGTATCATATAAAGATAAGATACGCTATTAAAACATGTAAACATAAACGAAAAATGCAAACACGAAGAAAGAAAAATGGAATTTATCAACAACAAAAAAAAAGACAATGGATGTCATAAGATATAGTATGTTATGTCTTTTTAGTTAATTCGCTAAAAGAGAATTTACTAAGTTAAAGCTTGGTTGTAACTACATAGGTTTAGAGTTGTAACTTGCATTAATAAAAACTACACATCTTATGGCCGTAACAACTATGGTTATGAAAAATAGTCGATGATTTAATGAAAAAGTCGTGAGGGTAACGAGCTTTAGTGGGAACTGGGAACGATTTACGGTTTCCAAAATATGATATGATTTTAAAAACATTGTAAAACAGTTTGTACCTAATCCAAAGTACAAAATAAAACATTGTAAACAAAGATATACTTTTTTTTTTTTTTTTGATAAAGCAAAGAAATACTTTTTTTGTCCTACAAATCTGGACAAAGTACCTAATCCGATTTCTTATAGTTAATATCATATAGTAGATATTAAAAAAAAATTGAAAATAAAAGTGTAACATGAAATCATTTTGCTTTGGATCGGATTTACCAAAAAACGTTCCATATAACTTTTGACTAAAGAGTGTAGAGACAAACGATATTTTATCAGCAACTTCGAAATAATTTCTCTTCAAAATTTTCTCATTAAAGTCCTTAAAAACTCTCTTGGTAAAATTTACTTTTTGACATTTTCCAACGTAACATAATCCATTAATAACATATTGTGAAAAAAATGTAGGCAAAAACAGTGTAAAAAACAAAAGAGTTTGACCTTGTTCACTAACTTGTGTCGTCGTTCAAGTACAACGCATGTGTGGGGGAAAAAAGAATATAGTTTTTTTTTTTTAATACTCTTTTAAAAGAATGAAAAGCCAAATAAGACCGATCAGGTCAAAAAGAAAGCCTATCCAACTTAAATAAATAAATAAAAATATCTTTTACCAAACAGATAGATACAGAGACTTTAGAGAGAAGAGTTATAGGAAAATAAATTAAAAAAAAAAATCCAAAATTTAATTTTTCTCTTTCTTCAAAGATTGATAGAAATTAATTTCTGGATTAAAAAAAGGAGCTTTCTTGTTGAATTGAATTGTACCTGGTTTAACGTAGTAGCACTTGGGTTTTTAGCGATAGACAACGTAACCAAAACTGTTTCATGTTTGTCTGTTTTGTATTCTCTTTGGTTTTTTTTCTTTGCGGTGCATTTTTTTCTAATTTTCTCGGGAAAATCCTTTGTGGGCTTTCCGGGAAAGTTTTGTCAGATTCGTAAAAAAAAAGTTGAGAACAAAAAAAATCCCTTATAGATTATTTTGATCATCACAAATCTTTTCTCGTTTTGATCATTTTGGCAAGAATTTATCTCCAAAGTCTCAACCTTTAGAATTTTTTTTCTTCCATTTGATATATTTTTGGTAAGTAAGACATTGAAAAAATCTTGTGGGTAGATTCAGTATTTGCTTTTGGCTCTTCTCTTTTGGGATTCAATCAAAACGATCCCAAATCTTGTTCTTCTTCCTTTTCTGGAAAAATCCTGGCTTGCCCTGAGTTAATTCTTATTGAGATTCAATCGAGTTGAATCCGATTTGTTGGATCGACAAAAAAAATCGGATTCGAAATCGACCAAAGTTTCCACCTTTGACGATTACTACGACAATGAAAGCATCAGCTTCGTTAGATAGCTGGAGAGAATATTTCCGGCGAGGTGATTCCGATATTTTCGGGATCATCGATCATGCGATCATGGTGGCTGCTACTGATTGTCCTAACAAATTCAAATCGAGGAGAGACAAAATCGCCGAGCTTTTATTCTCCTGCAGAGTGAGTCGCTGCGTCGGATGCGACCACCTTGAGCTATCTGTTCCGGGAGACGACGAGGCTAATCGCAGCCGTGGAACCACCGGAAATGGTGACGGTGGAGTTGCGGCGGTTAATGATGGCGATGAAGATTATGAGGTTGGTGGTAGTAAAGAGAGCAAAGCTAATAGTAGCAGAGGAGATAATAATCATATCGATGAGACGAATTTGAATAATAATCAGATTGTTAGCAATTATACATTTGATGAAGCTGAGGCTTTGAGTGATGAGATTGAAGAGTTTACTGTGATTTCTAAGGAGGTTGGTAGGATCAAAGAGATCTTGCTCAATAAAGAAGATGAGGTTTGATCCAAAGTCACAATCTTTGTTAATTCCATCAATGTCAAGCTTGTTTTCTCATTGTTTCTTGTTCTTCTCTTGCAGCCAAACTCGGTGTTACTCGAATCTTTGAGACAGCTCAAGTTGATGTCTTTGAATGTGGATATTCTAAAGGTTGGTTTCTGAGTGGATAGTGTATGAAGTTGTTGTTGATCCTTGAGATTTTCGTATGGAGTGAGTGATTTTTAAGGTTTGCGGTTATTCTCGCAGAGTACTGAAATCGGAAAGGCTGTTAATGGCCTGAGGAAACATGGTTCTGATAAGATTCGCCAACTTGCAAAGACTCTTATCGCGTATGAGTTTGATCTTTCATTAAGCCATAAGTTTGGAACCTCTTACTCTTTTGCACTTTTGGAATGTGAGATTGAGGTTTTATGATGGATTTATGCAGAGAATGGAAGGAGTTGGTGGATCAATGGGTGAATACCACAAAGGAAATGACTGGTAATTGCCTTCTCTCTTTCTCGCTTTTCAATCCTTCTGTTACAGGTTTCGCGTCTTACAATTTGGTTTCTTGAATTAGATCCATAGTCTTTGGTTCTAATTTCTGTTTAAAACAGGTGCTGAAGGTACACCAGAGTCTGCAAACCCGTCTGTCGTTGATGAAGAAGAGGCGTTTCCATCGCTCCCATATGATGTCGATATCTTTACACCGGAACCAAACGGATTTGAAATCTCACACTTCTTCGATTCCTTGGACTTTGATGGAAGTGAGTTAAACTGTTCTTGCTTGTTTGGATACCATGTCTTTAGCTATATATATATTCGGTTGATTAATTTTCCCGGGGATGTTTGTATCAGATCCTCGTAACTCTGGGGAATACAACACAAGCCGAGAATACGAAAGAAGACCACAAAATATCGCCAAGAGAAGACCGGAGGGTACACAAATGAGGATACAAGATGCTCCTTTTAGATCTATTAAGCCATCATCAGCTACTGATATTGATAGGACTAGGAGACCTCTAAAGCAAAGTACAGAGCAAAGGATGAAGAACGAAACGGTATCTGTTCACAAGTCTGAAAAACCCATGATCCAAAGGAAGCCGCTTGTTACAGAACAGAAGCGGAAAGCTCCTGGACCTCAACAAGAAGTGAGTGTGGAAACAAAGCTCTTGTTTTTATCCTATTCTTGGACACAGAATTGATTGTGTTTTTGTTCTTGGCCCTTGCAGAAACTTAAAGGTCTTGACGCAGACTCAAAGTTTGAGTCTGCTAAGAGGAAACTTCAAGAGAGCTACCAGCAACATGAGAATGGTTCGTTTCATTTCCTTTCTTGTCTTTCAAGTTTTCGACTCATTCTTGAAAACAAAAGTGCTGATAAACATAGAAATGTTTGTGATCTTGCCACAGCCAAGAAGCAGCGAACAATACAAGTACTTGAAATGATCCCAAAGCAAGGTAGTGCTCAGAAACCTCAACTCAAGAGACCTGGAATAAGCAACAGGAATTGGACAAACGGGCGAAAATAGCTTCTTCTCTGTCAAAATGGTGAATAATTCTCGGCGAAAGACATTCTACATACGTACCACACATATCCCCAATCTCTTGTGCAATAAAGGTAAACAGTCTAGCTCCACAAGCTGGAGACAGAATCAAGCAGAGGAGAAGGAACAGATTCCAACATAACTTTACTTTGAACAAACTGCTTTCTCCTCTGTTTTGTTCCGTCTGGATTCACCAATTGCAGCAGATAGGGATACCAATTATTTGTTACTTTCTGTGTTCTACTACATTCTTGAGACTTTCAGTACAGTCCCGGTTTAGTCTAATTCGGTTTAGTCGGGTCATGTTCGGTTCTGGGACACGGAGAGAGGTCCCTTTACATTACATATATTATATAAAAATTGTAAAAGAGGGTAGAAAAGCTTTCTCGAATTGACCGGCTCTTCACCTAACTTTGTATAGTAATGTGAAATGGTTTGGGACACGATAGAGATGATCACATTTTTTTTCCAAATAAATAAATATATATTTAATGATATCTATTGTTATGAATGTGATTGTGACCGAATGTTGTTATTATATATATAAAATAAGAAAAATAAGATGCATTGAAAGGCTTAAGGAAGATGGGTGGATAAGAAAAGAGGAGAAGGTGGTGGTGGTGGGAGCTAACGTGGATGGATAGGAATGTTGCATTGTGGTCTTTGTGCGTGTTATCATATAGCATTTTATTTATATCATATATCTCGGCGTTACGCGTTCACGCATTTCACCACATGTACCACGTGGAGTTCCACAAATTTTAATCTTCCACTCTTACCATTTTTATTGAAAAAAATAGTTGGATAGAGAATTATGTAATTCTATGTTCACGGATTTACTTTGTAAATAGGGAACGCACTTTATAATATGATTGAGAAGGTAACCCAATGGTCCCAAACACCTACTATATTGGACAAAAACAGACGTAATGATTTTGGGGTGATGGTAAATCGTATGGGATGGTAAATCGTATGGCTGTGTTGGTTATTTTGTAATGCTTAGCATGTGAAATACAAAACTTGTAGTGATCTTGTGTGCAAAACTGAAATGACATTTAACTTATAGCATGTTTCAACTTTAAACTAAACAAATACCGTTACTCCAAAGCTCTATAAAGCTAAAAATCCTAAATGATACAGTTGATGCAGCGAAATCTTTTATTATATACTATCTTTTAAGAAAATAAAAAGATTTATATTATGAGATCTGGTCATTACGAAGTAAGCCATGAATCTTTAATAATTAATCACTACAAAATACGTCACTATAAAGTAAGAAATCATTAATCGGATGAACAGTATCTTTAATTTAGAATCAATTTATAATGACCTATATCCATTATATACTGTATTAGATTTACACTTCTTTTCTTGATGTGAAACATTCTAGCAGGATTAATTAATGACTCAAAATAATGTGCTATTAATTAATGATTCTTGGTTCCCAGTAATTGGAATTGGGAAGACTTAAAATAAATGAAGCATGTGAAGAAAATTAAGAAATACATTAGAGTCGAGAGATTTTGACTATTTCGTGACATAACGACGAAGGCGTTTTTTTTTTTTCTCCATGCGGAAATCAACATTAAAATAGTATCGCATCAGTTCTGCCGACACAAAGTATTTAGGTTACCATTTTATATTTTGTGTGCAATTTAAGATAAATAGACAGCTAATCGTTACAAAATTCCTTACGTCGTAATCAATGGTGAGATAAAGAAATAAGAGTTGACAAATGAAATAATTGGGAAATAGTTGTGAATTTTTATATCGCGGGTTAAGGGGTTATGCAAATTGAAGATGGCAAATAACCTTTTGCCTCTTACATAGATTTCGCCATTTGGAGATTCGAATCTAGGAAGTGATGATTGATGGAATCGTTTAGGCCAAAAGAATCTGGTTGAACATGCATTCACTTGAAACTATATAGTTAAAAATATTAGGATTCTAATTGCTGTGGAATCTAAAAGGCTGATAAAATACTATTTGGTATGATTACCACATTTTCACGTTTTGAAATTAACCTGATTCCACTATCTTCCCATCATTTATAACGTTTCATCAAATTTTCATTTGTATAAGTGTTTAAGTTTTATTGATAGTCTTATTTGATTTACGATCGGACAACATTTTATATAGTCACTGATTATAATTAAGTGAAAATTTGTAAGAATTGAGTTAATTGTTGGATAGTCTTAGGTTTTGATTAAAATTATTCACCATTATATTTCGTTTGGTTGAAGTCATCATTCATTACATGTGATAAACGATTACAAATTAGGGTTGAACTTATTTCAAAGATTGGATTATATAAACTTTTTTAAAAGTATTTGAGATCAATAAAATCCATTAATAATGTAATTACAAAACATAAAATTGATATAGCAAAACCAAAATATATGAGGTTTTTCCCCCAAGTTCAGTGAGGGATCAGTTCCTTAGTTTATTAAAAAAATCAACATAATTCTTCACAAGAAATCTCGAAGAAGAAAGAAAAGGGAATAGTACAAAATTATTCGTTTGAGTTTATTAGAGTATACATAGTTTCTATACTTGTGCATAATAGAATTAGTTTAAAGACTCTGGAATTGTCCGGTTCATTCATCTAATTAAGGTCAATCTCTTTGGTTATTTCTAGTTTAGTAAGCATGTTCAATACATATGCATTGTAACAAACTCTCAAGATTATTAATGATAAATTGAGTTTTTCACCATTTCTTTTCTCAAAGACATGTAAGCGATTATGGTATCAGAGCATTTCTCGCTCGTTTTTCTCTTATTCTCATCGATTTCTCTTCAAATTCATCATTTTTCTACAGTTTTCATAGTTGTTTTGTTACATCGATTCTGATTTTGTGCTAAATTTGAGCTCAGACGGATCAGAATCACTCTCTGAGGTTCCGATTTTGTTTCAATTGCACATTTGAGCTTCAATTTCTAACAATGGTGAAGCAAAAGAAGAAGACACATGTTCGAAACACGTCTCCGACCTCGGAATATTCACCGATGAAGACTTGAGCTGGATCTTCGATCCAGTAGCCGATGACATCGCTTTAGCTTCGAACCTACAATTAACAGCTAATCGAGGTAGATCTTCTACGATTTCTGAAGAAATAGAGTTGTATGATAGTGCGCATAGTCCGTTTTTCCTACACTCTTACGATCATCCAGTTATGTCCATAGTTTCACACATTCTTGATGGAACGAATTATAACAACTGGTCTATTGCTATGAGGATGAGTTTAGATGCAAAGAATAAACTAAGCTTTGTAGATGGATCTCTCCCTCGACTAGAGATTGATAGTCGTATGTTCAAGATATGGAGTAGATGCAATAGTATGGTAAAAGCATGGGTGTTGAATGTTGTGAACAAGGAGATATATGATAGTATATTATACTATGAGGATGTTGTGGAGATGTGAAATGATTTATTGTTGAGATTCAGGGTTAGTAATCTTCTCAGGAAGTATCAGCTTGAACAATTCATCCATACATTGAGCAAGGAAGTCTTGATCTGTCCACTTATTACACTAAGAAGAAGACGCTTTGGAAATAGCTAGCTAACACTAGAATCACCACAGTGAAAAGGTGTAATTGTGATCATGTCAAAGAGCTGATGGAAGAGGCTGAAACAAGTAAAATTATTCAATTCCTTATGGGGTTGAATGATAATTTTCTCACATAAGAGTTCAAATTTTGAATATGAAGCTGAGACCAAATTTGAATATGATATACAACATGCTTGATCAAGATGAGAGTCAGCGTCTTGTTGGAAATTCAACATTCTCTACTTTTTTCCACCCCTGCTGCATCATTCCAAGTTCAAGCCTTAGTGATGTCAGACCAATCTCATGTCAACTTGGCACATAGCTCATATCAGAAGCCTAAGTGTTCTCATCGTCATAAACTTGGTCATCGTTCTGATAAGTGTTATAAACTGCATGGGTACCCTCCTGGTTATGGTTTAAAATGGAAGAAACCTCAAACTATTGGTATTACTAATCTTGCAACAACATAATTTCAGTCTGAACTTGACCACAATTAAACAGAAGGATTCTTGTGAAGAGTTGTCGGTAAATCAAATTTAGTCTGTGATATCTTATCTTAGCAACAAACTTCATACTTCATCTGCAGAACCTATATAGCATCAGTCTTGTGCCTCGACTTCAACTTTTGTACCTATGATCTCACATATTTCATGTACATTTCTAGCTCTATACTCGAATGCCTATTATGACATGCTAATTTCTTCTATCTCTAAGGAACCGGCAGTGTCTCCTAGAGCTTGAGTAATAGATTTAGGAGCTACTCACCATGTTACACATAATAGGGCATTATATAATGATTTCAGAACTTTAGAAAACACCTTTGTTCGACTCCCTAATGATTGCACAGTTAAGATAGTGGGCATAGGATTCATTAAAATGTCTGATGCTATCTCTCTGCAAAATGTGATTTACATTCCTGAATTTAAATTTAACTTGATCAGTGTAAGTGTTTTAACAAAGACTTTACAAACGAAAGTTAGTTTTACATCTGATGCATGTTTTATTCAAGAACTTATACAAGAGTTGATGATTGGAAAATGTAGTCAAGTTGGGAACTTATATGTCTTAGATTTCAATGAGTCTAATCATTCTATTTCTTTAAAAGGTACTACTTCTTTGTGTTCTAAATTACATATTTGCTCTTCTGTTGTTGTTGATTTGGTTACATGGCATAAGAGATTAGGTCATCCTGCTCAATCTAAAGTTGATTTGTTGTATGATGTGCTGCATATAAAAGATTCAAAGATCAATAAAAAATTTTTACCGGCTTGTCATGTTTGCCATTTATCTAAGCAAAAACATTTACCTTTTAAACAAAGAAAAAATGTGTGTGATGTTCCGTTTGAGTTAGTTCATATAGATACTTGGAGACCATTTTCTATGCTTATTATTGATGGTTTCAAATACTTATTGACAATTGTGGATGATTTTAGTAGAGCTACATGGATATACTTGTTAAAAAGTAAATTTGATGTGTTGCATGTCTTCCCTAGTTTCATTAATATGATTCAAACTCAATATCACACGAAAGTTAAATCTGTTATATCGGATAATGCACATGAATTGAAATTCAATGCTTTATTCTCTCAAAAATGAATTGTTGCTTGTCATTCTTGTCCGGAAACTCCGGAACAGAATTATGTGGTAGAGAGAAGGCATCAGCATATCTTAAAGGTTGCTAGAGCCTTTTTATATCAGTCAAATATACCATTAGAATTCTGGGGAGATTGTGTGTTAACCGTTGTGTTCTTGATTAATAGATTACCCACGCCAGTTTTAGGGAATAAGTCTCCTTATGAGAAGCTTACAAGTAAACCTCCATCCTATGAACATCTAAAAAGTTTTGGGTGTTTATGTTATAGCTCTACATCCTTTAAGCATTGACATAAATCTGAACTTAGAGCTAAGGCATGTATCTTCTTAGGATATCCTACTGGTTATAAAGGGTATAAGCTATTAGACATAGAGACATATGACATTTCCATTTCCAGACATGTCATCTTTCAGGAGGATATTTTTCCTTTTGTATCATCCACTATCAAGGATGATACCAAAGACTTCTTTCCTCTATTACAGGCACCTACCTCACTAATGATTTGTCTCTTGAGCAAACATCATCATCTTCTGATGCACATCACCATCAAGATGTGTCATCCTCTCAAGTTTTGATTCTTTCTGAATCTCTACCTAAAAGACAAAAAAAACCCTCAAAACACTTGCAGGACCTTCATTATTATAATAATACTAGTACTATACTATATCCTATTACCGATTATATTTTTTACTCAAATCTAGCTGAGCCTTTTCGTGCTTTCATTAACATCATCACAAATGATATAACTCCACAAAGATGTTCAGAGGCAAATAATCATGATGTATAGTGTACTGCAATGAAGGAGGAGATTGGTGCTATGACAAGAACTCACACATGGAGTATTTGTAGTTTGCCACCAAATAAAAAGGCTGTTGGTTGCAAATAGGTCTTCACAGTCAAGTATAATGCAGATGAGAGTATAGAAAGATTCAAAGCACGCTTAGTGGCAAAAGGTTATACATAACAGGAAGGTTTGGATTATGAAGAAACTTTTTCACCAGTTGCTAAGTTGACTTCAGTACGGATGTTGCTTTTGCTTGCTGCTAAAATGAAATGGTTAGTTCATCAACTTGACATTTCTAATGCGTTCTTGAATGGCGATTTGGATGAGGAAATATACATGAAAGTGCATCCAGGTTATGCAGATCTACAAGGGGGACTTTTGCCACCTAATGTTGTTTGTAGACTCCATAAATCCATCTATGGTCTCAAACAAGCTTCACGGCAATGGTTTCTGAAACTATCTGCTACATTGACAAGTATGAGATTCATAAAATCCAATGCTGATCATACTTTGTTCATTAAATATATTGATGGCGCATTACTTGGGGTATTGGTATATGTTGATGACATCTTGATTGTGAGTAATAGTGATGAGGCTGTGAGATTGTTTATAGAGGATTTATGATCATTTTTTAAACTCAGAGATCTTGGTACAGCTCAGTATTTTCTTGGCTTGGAGATTGCAAGATCAACTTCTGGAATCTCTATATGTCAGAGGAAATACATTTTAGAGTTGCTTTCTACCACTGGTTTTCTTGGTAGTAAACCCTCTTCTATTCCTATTGATCCTAGTGTGAAACTATCAAAGGATGAGGGTATTCCGGTGAATGATCCATCTTCTTATAGGAAGTTAATGGGCAAGCTTATGTATCTGCAATTAACTCGACCCGACATATCCTATGCTGTCAACACTCTTTGTTAGTTTTCTCATGATCCAAGAGATGTTCATTTGACTGCAGTTCATAAGGTGTTGCGGTACTTAAAAGGAACGGTTGGACAAGGTCTATTTTATCCAGCAGATTATAAATTTGATCTGAGAGATTTTATAGATTCTGATTGGACAGCCTGCAAGGATACTCGGAGATCCATCTCAGGTTATTGTATGTTTATTGGTGATTCACTGGTGTCTTGGAAATCAAAAAAACAAGACAATATATCCTGTAGTACGGCAGAAGCAGGGTTCCGTGCAATGGCCTTAGGGACAAAATAAATGATTTGGCTCTCTCGTCTTCTACATGATTTGAAGGTTCCATTCAATCCTCCTGCATACTTGTATTGTGATAATACAGCTGCTTTACACATTGCGAATAATTCAGTCTTTCATAAGAGGACTAAGCATGTGGAGTTTGATTGTTATAAGACAAGGGAAGCAATTGATTCAGGTTTTCTCAAAACCATGTATGTGAAGACTGGTCATCAATTAGCTGACGCTATGATGAAGGCTTTGTATCCGGCACATTTCCGGGAGTTAATAGGCAAGATGGGTTTTTCCAATCACACCATCTCCATCTTGAGGGGGGCTATTAGAGTATACATAATTTCTATACTTAGTCTATACTTGTGCATAATAGAATTGGTTTAACGACTCTGAAGTTGTCCGGTTTATTCATCTAATTAAGGTGAATCTCTTTGGTTATTTCTGGTTTAGTGAGCATGTTCACTACATATGTATTGTAACAAACTCTCAAGATCATTAATGAGAAATTGAGCTTTTCACCATTTCTTCTCTCAAAGACATGGAAGCGATTAGAGTTTTCAACGGTAAAGAGTAATTGTTAGAAGAAGAAGAAGAAGAACTTGAAGAAAATGCGTTGTGTTAATCACATCCCAACCATTGTGTCGCCCGTCTCTTGTAAGGAGAAGAAGCATTTGTGTTCCAATTCCACCATCTGTCCTCCATCTGCTTGATCAAATCTGCACCTCCGGAAACTTCACATTGTCCGGCGATAATTACGACCATTAGATGAGGAAAACAATCAGACTCCAAAAAGAGCCAAAGTAGAGTCAAGTCATAGAAACAAAAGAGAAAAGGTTACCTTCCATCGATGCCTACGAGAAGAACAGTATTCTCTGATCCAAAACCTACAATGAACTTGGTAGAAATTGGCAACGAGAACTGAGCAAACGATCGTTCGTTGTCGTACAAATACTTTGGTAAGATCCCTCTTATGAATGACGACGAAGAAGCCGGATTAAAACTAAGAATGTCAGGTCTCAAACGAAATACATGGAGAGTCCCTTTTTCACTTGACGCTGCGACCCATTTCAGATTCGAAGAGATTGCAACGTTATAGATCTCTGCTCTTTCCATTCCTCTCCGCAACTTCACCAAGAAAACCAAACATATCAAACTACTTAAGTGATTATACCTCTTGTAAGAGAGTACCATCAACGACGTTAAAAATCCTGATCAGAGTTCCTTTTGTGCTAGCGGTTGCTAGGAGACTTCCATCGATGGTTAAAGTCATGCAGGCAATAGCAGAATCATGCGCTTTGATGAGTTTGATTACATTCTGTTTCAAGTCATGGACCTGAACTTGTCCCGGATGAAACCCGGGACAAGCCAAGACTGCTTTCGCCTCAACGTGAGAGACGCAACACAGTCCTTTCGGGTTCATGACTGTTTCGATCAGACAGTAAATCTTAAGGGTGTTGAAAGTGTAGACATATATGTTTTGTTTCAGGACAATCACAATGTGTTTTCTCGTCAACTTCACGGCGATAACTTCGGATCTGAAATCGAGCTCGCAGAAGCAGCAATTTCTGTGATCGTCCCAAACGAAGACTTTGTTAGGAGGGTACTCGGAATTGTTATAACCGTTGCCAACAAGAGCAAAGAGGTTAGAAAGGAAGAGCATCTCAGCGATTTTGAAGCCTGATTCGTGGGGAGCACGGCTGATGCTATTCTTGATCATTGGGTTGCAGCTATATACATTGAACCCGCCATTTGTTCCGACTATGAAACCGCTACAATCCTGGTTCCAAGCCACTGATAACACCTTTAAGTCACCCTTGGCTTCATCACGTGGCGAATTGGAAGTTTCAGATTTTGAAAGCGTTAATATTCCACGGACTGTGGAGATCATCGAATTCATTCTTTTTTTTTTTCCAACCAAAAGCACAGAAGAAAAAGCGAAGAGACGAGGCTAGCTTACGCTTCTCATGAAAAGTTGGGAAATCTTTGTTGATAGTTTGGCATTTTATAAAGTACTGTAAACGATTCCTAAATAGAGTACGAATAGGAAGAGACTCCAAACGATATCAAATCTTAAGATAATACTTTATGAAAATTAAAAACCAAAAAAAAAAAAAAACTAGAAAATCTTATTAAAAAAATCCACGTCTTCATCTAAGACATATTTTGATAAATAAGATCCAACCCCTTACTTAAATTGTGTTTATTTTTTATTTGTTAAAGGGATTTCATTAAAACTAAATGGGGTACAATGTTTTGGGTCAAAAACAAAAACTTGGCCTTACAAATTAAAGAAATAAATTGAACCCAACCTACACTTACGGCTGACTTGAAACGAAGGGGGGATATGTCATATGTGACTAATCCTTGAAACCAATATTGTAGCTAGAATCTCAAAAACTTTTAGAGGGAACTGATGACTCATGGATGAGGCTTGCGAATAGTTATATCGATCTTCTTATAGATTTGGGATGTCGAGATCAATCTTGCAGAAGAGTGATCAATTCTAGAGTTCCTTTCTTTCCATACTCTATATATAGACGTTTGCCAAACAATGGTGAGGATGTATTTTTAGTACAGTTGACTCCCGGGTGCTTAAGCTATTCGAGCGTTGCGTGCCATTCAGTAGGAGCGTTGTAGAGACGTCATTATTTTCACCATCTCCGTCCTTGCTTCATTCGGCGTTATCTTCACCATCTTTGTTTTCAGTTATGTTTCCCATGAGCATTTAGAGAATTAGATCACGAGTAATAATAATATGCGGAATTTAGATAGCCTTTTATCCCATACTAGATGGAGCTGCATGGTCGTATTTAACAAAGCATTACTTACAAAGTCTTTCTTTAAATGTTTTTATGTCCTCTACTGTGAATAATTTAACAATCTTCCCAGGGTGATAGGTGTTTTTCGTTTTTTGTGCTTTCTTTTGCTTCTACTTTTCTTTTTGTGTCTCATTTTTTTGTAAAACGCCATCTAATAGTTTAAGCAAGTCCTCAAGTTTCGGAACAGAAGATGTGTTTTTGTCATAAATCCAGAGATTTGAGGGAGACAGGTTTGGTATCGATTGTTGCTGCAAAATCATTGAGTTAACAGTAACAAAAGAACTCAATCATGGGTCTTTGAGGCACATGTGAAAAAATCATACTACTAATGTCACTTCATAGTCAATCTTCATGGATTGATAAACCATCATTACCCATTATTCATTTAGTTAGACCAAACCAACCTAATGAATTGGAGGACTTGAAAAGAAAACTCATAGTACAGCCACACAGTGTTTATATTCTCATAAGTCAATCTTTGATTCTCTCCGTGTTCTTCAACTTTATGCACCTAATTCTGTTAAATGCAATTTATCAGATTTAAACAGAGACCCCACTTGAAGTGGTTGGTTTGGTAAATAATCTCTCCATACAAAATTCACACTTTACTCTTTTAGTGGTTAAAAGTCTTGCAGATGGAGATGGGTCTCCTCAAAACTCAACACAATTAACCGACTCTTTTGGTAAATGTTTTTGGAATACTTTTATATCAATTTTGATGTGTCCAAATATATATATGCACAAAAGCAGAATTGGATTCTGTCAACGACCAATAAAATTATAACACGAGAGAGATCGTCTGACTATATTTTCGGTTAATTTTGATAACATTGTTAAGTTATCTGATGAAATGGATCACTACCTTTTTCTTGATTTGCATGCTGTATAATGCAAAGCAAAGGAAAAAGCAAAATATTCTTTAATTTGTAGTGTCTTTTGTCCCTTAAAGAACAAATGAAAGAAGCAAAAAATGGGATGCTTTTGCTTTTCTTTCCCTCCTTTCTTTGCGGTGTCTTGCTTTTTATTTTCCTTTACATATTTTGAATTTGAATCTACTTTTTATATCTATTAAAAACAACCCATTATGTTTACTTAACAATGGATTCAAACCAACTAATCATTGATTTTTTATCTTATTTGAGACCACTTTTTCTTTTTAACTCTCTTACCACATGAAAACAAACACTAAGAACAAAACATTCATAAAGAAACTCAATTTTCTCTCTTTTCCTAGATCATCTCATGGAGTGAGTAACAAAAATAGCTCAACCATGACTTCTTCTCACACTGCCTTCGCCACTGCCTCCTTCTTCTTCCTCTTACTCGCCGCAACAGCAGTTTCGGTTTCAGCAGATTTAGCATCAGATGAACAAGCTCTTCTCAATTTTGCAGCATCAGTCCCACACCCACCAAAACTCAACTGGAACAAGAACCTTTCTGTCTGCTCCTCATGGATCGGCATTACCTGTGATGACACCAACCGCACCAGCCGCGTTGTAGCCGTTCGTCTTCCCGGAGTTGGCCTCTACGGCTCAGTCCCTCCTGCTACATTAGGCAAACTAGATGCTCTCAAAGTCCTTAGCCTTAGATCAAACTCTCTCTTTGGAACTTTACCTTCTGATATTCTCTCACTCTCTTCTCTTCAATACCTTTACCTCCAACACAACAACTTCTCCGGCGAACTCACTAATTCTTTGCCGTCGATCTCCACTCAGCTTGTTGTCTTGGACTTGTCTTATAACTCTTTCTCCGGTAACATTCCTTCCGGTCTCCGGAACTTGTCTCAGATCACTGTATTGTACCTTCAAAACAACTCTTTTGATGGTCCCATTGATTCCCTCGATCTCCCAAGTGTAAAGGTTGTAAATTTGAGCTATAACAACTTGAGTGGACCCATCCCTGACCATCTCAAGGGTTCGCCGGAAAATTCTTTCATCGGAAACTCATTACTATGTGGTCCACCTCTGAATCCATGTTCAGGAGAAGCCATGTCTCCATCTTCAAACTTTCCAAGACCGTTGTTAGAGAATCTCCATCCTGTCCGGAAGAGACAGAGTAAAGCTTATATAATCGCCATTGTAGTTGGATGCTCTGTAGCCGTTCTTTTCCTTGGGATTGTTTTCTTGGTTTGTCTTGTGAAGAAAGTGAAGAAAGGAGAAGAAGGCGGCGAAGGAGGGCGAATGCAGATGGGTGGAGTGAATAGCAAGAAACCTCAGGATTTCGGGAGTGGAGTTCAAGATCCAGAGAAGAACAAGCTCTACTTTTTCGAAAGATGCAATCACAATTTCGACCTCGAGGATCTCTTGAAAGCTTCTGCTGAAGTTCTCGGTAAAGGGAGTTTCGGAACGGCCTACAAGGCCGTGCTTGAGGACACAACCGCGGTCGTGGTGAAGCGTTTAAGAGAAGTCGTGGCGAGCAAGAAAGAGTTTGAACAGCAAATGGAGGTTGTTGGGAAGATAAACCAGCATCCTAATTTCGTACCGCTGCTTGCTTATTACTATTCTAAAGATGAGAAGCTATTGGTCTACAAGTACATGACGAAAGGAAGCTTGTTCGGGATCATGCACGGTGAGTCATAAAGAGACCAAACCCTAAATGTTTTGGTAATGTTAAGCTTCTTGGTCACGAGAAAGATTGTTCCTTTTTGTATTTTTCGGACAGGAAACAGAGGAGACAGAGGAGTCGACTGGAAAACGCGGATGAAGATAGCGACAGGGACTTCAAAAGCAATCTCTTACCTTCACTCTTTGAAATTCGTTCACGGAGACATCAAATCGTCCAACATACTTCTCACTGAAGACCTTGAGCCATGTCTCTCCGACACATCTTTAGTCACACTCTTCAACCTCCCAACTCACACACCGCGAACAATCGGCTACAATGCTCCTGAGGTGATTGAGACGAAGAGAGTCAGTCAAAGATCAGACGTTTATAGCTTTGGTGTGGTGATTCTCGAAATGCTAACCGGGAAGACACCTTTAACTCAGCCTGGTCTTGAGGATGAGCGTGTGGTCATTGATCTTCCGAGATGGGTTCGATCTGTTGTCAGAGAAGAGTGGACTGCAGAAGTTTTCGATGTCGAGCTCTTGAAGTTTCAGAACATTGAAGAGGAGATGGTTCAGATGCTTCAGCTAGCGCTGGCTTGTGTCGCAAGGAATCCAGAGTCGAGGCCAAAGATGGAAGAGGTGGCGAGGATGATTGAAGATGTGAGGAGATGTGATCAGTCGCAGCAGTTACAGCAAAACAGAACATCCTCAGAGGCTACTTCGAATGTCTCTGAATAAGATCTCTCATTCCGACCAAAAGTTTCTTTGATCAATATTACTTCTATCTTATTTACTTTGAATCGTAGTTTAGTGCGTATGATCAAATTCTCCTCCTGTGAAATTGTTTCTCTTTTGAGTTTTTGTTAAAAATAATTTCGCTTTGTATCGTAGTTAAGTGCCTATGATCAAAGCGGAACTGAAGTTTACTTCTTTTTCATTCCATTCGACTTTTCCTAAGCCAGAAAATGTCATAATCCAATTAAAAACTGAAATTAGGCCGACATGAAATTAGAAAATCATAACCGCTGCTTGCATTTTCGTTACAGAAACAAAAAAAATATTCGCTTTCACTTTAATTATAAATTTATAATCTTTCCAAAGTAACTATAGTAAAATATTCTACACATAAAAATATGACACCGCGACAAAAGAACAGACAATACACACAACAAAAATAAAAAGTGAACAAATAAAACAATGAAAAATAATTTAAATTCTGTTCTTTCTTTTTTTTACCCTTAAAACAGGTAAATATTTGCTCACTTCTCAACAGTTGATTCCACATTCCAGAATGTCCGGGCCAGTGACTCGGCTAGTGAAGGGATCAATCCTAACCCACAACAGCGAGAAGATGGAAGCCAAGAGAACAGACCATACCACAACAATGGTAGGAGTCCGGTTCTGTCGACCCATCAAACCCTTGAGGAAAGGGTACAAGTGAACAATCACCCAAAAGGCAAAGAACAATTTACCAAAGAGTGGTCCCCATGATTGGTATCCACTGTTGATAGCATAAGAGACTCCTGCAACAACTCCCACGAGGTTTACAATGAGCAGCGTCGTTGGCGGAATCAGAAGTGTTGTCCATTTGAACAAGTAGAGCTCGGCAAAGTCTCCATCTTCGTCTGAAGCTTTTGAGGTGACTGTGAAGTTTGTGTCAATACCGGCAAGGACTTTGAGGATACCTTGAAACACGGCGAATAAGTGAGCAGATACTCCACCAATGACCCAAAACTGCTCGTTTCTCCACCATTCGTCTATGCCTACACCACTCCACCTCATTTCTAGTATACCTGTGGCGAAAATGGAGAGAAAGAGAGACAGAAACCATATACTTGCAATGTTGCTAATCTGCAAAAGAGGAACAATAGAACCAGCTGATCAGGTTTTGAAACCATAAATCTCTTCATTTTATTGTCTCACCAATCATTGACAAACACAACATGGTTTCACATAAAACAGAACGTAATTAGGGCTTGTTCTAAAGATAGAGAGAGGTGTCAAACCTGAGGAATAATAAACTGGTTGGTGAAGAGACAAACAGCGGGCAATGTACAATACATGAGAAGAGGGATGGAGGTGATTGGGTAGATGGTGGTGTTCACATATGCAAACCTCTCAAGAAATTTCAGCCTCCCATTGTAACCATACCAAATAGGACAATGCCGACTGAAGAGAATCTCAACTGAACCTAAAGCCCACCTCAACACTTGGTTCAGACGGTCTGAAAGATTGATAGGAGCAGACCCCTTGAAAGCCGGAAGCTTTGGCATACAGTAAATGGATCGCCATCCGCGGGCATGCATTTTGAACCCAGTCAAAATATCTTCTGTCACAGAACCATAGATCCATCCAATCTGAAGAAAGACAGCGGAAAATACAAACAAAGTGAGTGCCAAAGTGGATATGTCAGAACATTGCAGTTTCATGTAGGTGTTGAAATGAGATAATACCTCCATTCCCCAATCTGACTTATCCTCGTAACCACAACTAATGACATGGATAGCCTCTTTGAGAAGGTTTTCTGGAGTTGCTGAAGGAGGAACACCCCCATTTTCCATTAGGGTAGAAGCAACAAAAACAGCAGACTGTCCAAATCGTTTCTCAAGGCTCATTTGCGACATCAAGAGTGCCTTTTCATCGTCAAAACCAGCACCTGAGTTTTACAAATGTAAAATAGTTAGGACATGATGAAATACAGGAAACTACTCAGACAACGTAAGCATTTTGCTCAAGATCTTTTTTTCATGAACTGTCAACTATAAATAACCCCCTCCTTGGATCAATATCTCAAACAGCAACATATGGGTATAACGGAAAACCAAAGAAGAAATAAAAACAGTTGTACCTTCAACTCCCTCTTCTATATCATCGAGGTTGAATACAGGAACAGTGGAGTCAGTATGCCTGCCGGATTTCTTTTTGTCCGACTCTTTCTTAGATTTGGAATTCTTCCTTCTTGATCCACCACAGAGCTTTGAGAAAAGACTTGGCTTCTTGTGTTTTACTTTTATTGGAGGTTCATAACCATATAATGCTGTTCTGTTGAAAACACACCCAGTTCCCACATACACAGGTCCTTGAATCCCATCTAAACCTCTCAAGTTAATCTGGAAAACATATCACGGAAAAATTACAACATAACTCAAGAAACTGCGTGTTTATACGTGTCTAAAAGCAATTTAAAAAAACAAGAAAATTAGTCGTAAGTATAGATAAGTGTGACTTACATCAAAGAACACGGTATTACGATTAGCATATCTATCGTTCTTATCGATACCATCGAATCTTTGTGGGAACTGAACATAACAAACTTGCTTCCCGAGATTCGGGTCCATCAGGAAGCACATTGCTTCTCTTAAGGCTTTGCTGTTATTTATGTAATGATCACAATCAAGATTCAAGATGAAAGGTCCATTGGTAAGGACTGCTGAAACTCTAACCTGTTCATTTAAAAAGTACCCAGGTTAGACTAACAAAAAAAATTCAGAGAAAGAAGAAGTCAAAATTCTGAGATCAGAAACCTACAAGTGCATTCATAGCACCAGCCTTTTTGTGGTGCTGGAATCCTGGTCGCTTTTCTCGAGAAACATACACCAAACGCGGAAGCTCATTGCCCTCTGCATCAAGTCCACCATTTTGCCCTAAGAAAACCTGCATTCAACAAATGCTAGTTCAACAATGAACTTCTAAAGAGAACGAGAGAGCATACTCGATTTCCATACTTAAAAACCAATTTCTCTTACCTGGATCATTCCTGGATGGTCCCTTGTATTATTTCCAGGCCACGGTGTACCATCTTGCATAACCCACCCTTCTTCAGGACATTTTAGGGCCTTGGAAACAAGTGCATTTATTCGGATCTTAAATTCCTCATATTCCCTCTGCAAGAAAATAAAAGGTCAATATAGCATATACTAAAATGAAAGTAAGGGTGACTACATGACAAAAACTACAAACTTACCTTCATAGCTCTACGATCTTTGACAAATGATGTCTGAACTTTATCCTTCAAGTAATCTATTTTCGCAGCAAAGTACCATTCGGGTGCACGAGGCTCAATGCTATATTTCTTGCAGAATGGTACCCATTTACGAGCAAACTCCGATGTTTCTGCAAGAGCTTCAAATGATAACATCGCCGCACCATCATCAGAAACATAACAGGACACCTTGTCAACCGGGTAGTCAACAGCCAAAATAGAGAGTACTGTGTTGGCTGTCACAAGGGGTGGCTCCTTCAAGGGATCAACAGTACTCACGAAAATGTCAACTGCGGCTAACTGTGACGGCTCACCTTCACGATCATATCTGTCCCAAAATTGAGCATAATCAAATTAAATTGGGAAATATTATAGGCAGTCAATCTTTGAATAATGCTTCAGAAGAATGGGGAAATAGAACTTACCTTAAAGCAAGCCTGTCGAGGTAGGTTTCGCGGTTCACAGGAAACCACTTGGGAAACTGATCCAAAATCCAGGATATGGCAAACCAGATCTCACATATCACAGAGACCAGCCATAGAGCAAAGGCATTTGGCACTGGATTTGTTATACGGTAATGCAAGAAGAGACAAAGGATAACAAGCCGCAACATAATAACCATTCTGTAAGGATTGATCCGTGATGAAGGAATCGAAACTTTCCTTGACAGAGGCTGCCTCGCTTCATCATTCCTGCACAACAAATAAAATTGGAAAATGAGCATCAGGAAATTGCTTAATAGAAAGATGCTCAGATTATGCAATGTCATAACCCTGAAGCAGAACACGACACCACGACTGACCAAACGAGATAACAAATCAAGAACTCACAGCAAAGCCTCATCTGCGAGGATATCGGTGCTGGCATCAATATCTCCTCCACCTCTTTCAGAAGCAGCCTGCGTGCTCACAGGACCAGTATTCTTCTCTTGCTTCATTTTCCAGCCATCAACCCTCTCCTTCCAAGCTACATTCCCCAGTCCAACAGGATCCACAATCCTTCTATTTGCTGCAGCGTGAAGGACAACAACAGATTTTATTGTTAAGAATTTTGACATAAACGAGAAGCCTAGGTATGAGTATATGTGTTGGCCAGATAGTAAGTAAATAAGAATATTTACGTGATTGGTTGACATCTGACGAATAGGGAAGGCGCTTTCCACCAGCTATAGTAGAAGATACAGAGAGGCGTTCAGGTGAGGCAGCAGAAAACTCTCCTGAAGTCTGTAAATAAACAAATGAAATAATCAGATTCAAAAAAACTCAATTGTGTGAGGATGCGAATGCTTAAGAGGGAAGTATGAACGGCAATTCCTTACATCTTGTCTGCTCGTGAGACGAGGAAGATGATTGTGGGAGACCTCTTTGTCATACTGTGGTTCCCCCATTTCCTCTCCTTTCCCGCGTGTGAGATGCCATCCAAGCATCCGCTCTGAAATCTTCTCCTTCTGTGGGTAGTTGAACTCAACGGTACCTTCATCAGCTAAGCCATCCTCGTCTTTATCACCAGGAATAGCAGGACTACCTAGACTCAGAAATTTAGCAAATTGTGTTATCAATACCAATCTGAACCACAAATTCAAAAAAACATACTGATAAACTATGGATGCGCAAAGAAGGCAGTATAATTCAGATGGATCAAAGTCAGGAATAGTCAGATCAAAAGTATACCTTTAAGCTTCTTGTATCTGGTTTTGCACTGAGGACAAGATTGATTCCCATCTTTCCTCTCATACTCATAGCAAGGCCTACAAACCGGGAATGAACATATATCACAAGACACAAAAGGATCTCCATCAACAGTCTTGCCAACATTGTCACTACAGATCTGGCAAATCTTCGGAACAACGTTCTTCATCGGCTTCCCCTACAATAAGTCGAATCAAGAAAGCCAAAATTAGAAACCTAATAAGCAGAAATATTGAAATCAGATCTCTCCAATACACACAATTAAACACACAAATCGATCAATTTAAGTATCTAAGATTCCTGATCACTGGGGGAATTATAAAGGAAGTATGAAGATGAAGCAAGAAATCAAAAACATACCGCGGTTTCTCCTTCGGATTCCATCGCCCGTCACTTACTTGCTTCCACCACCGAAACGTCGGGATAGTTCAAATCTGCTCGGAATGATCAAAAACATAAAATACGATTAGATCTGACGAGATCCAAGCAAGAGAAGTCAAATCTGACAATGGAATGAAGAAGAGTTTGAAAGGTTACCATGAGATCTGAAGATGGAGCGGTGATGTGACTCTCTGAATCTCTCTTTCTGGATCCGAGCTTTCTTCTCTACAGAAAGAGAGAGATAGATATGTAAGTAAAGAGGAATCTCTGGATGGCTTAGAAGATGCAAAGAGCAAAGCTATTTGTCTCTGCTCGTCACTCTTTCTGATTTTTTCTTAAAAAACTAATATTAATATATTGTCACACTAATCATATCCAACCAAGCAACAACCACCACCACCGACAACTTCCACAGTCGATTTTTTTTTTTTTACTAGTTACAGAATTACGGTGAAAGTAAAAAAAAAAAGTGGAAAGGACCGATAAACCTTTAAAATATCTATAAGAAAACAAATTATCAACGAATTATTCTAATCTAATGAATAAATTAGTCTAAAATATATGATACTTACTCAAATAAAATAGAAGTGTGAAGAACAAAACGAAGCACAACTAGTGGGGTAAAGGATATTTCATCGCCACTTACATTCTTACCGATAAAACTTAAAAATGTTTGCCGACAAAAAAAACACAAAAAAAAACAAAAACTGAAAAATACTATTAATCAACAGATTAATCTAATGAATAAATCAAAATATATTGATAACTGATAGTGATACTTTACTAGAAGTATCAAAATGGGCTAAAACTAGCGGGCTGAAAAAGCAAAGGCCCAACAGTTCGACAATCCAAATGTGGGTTCGGAGACACAATTGGTTTATGTTCGGTTTAGATTATTTACGAGAGAAAATTGAATTGAAACGAACCGAACCCAATAATTTAATTGGTCAAACTTAAAAAACTGGGTGCATGTGCGGATGTGTGGCCACTTGGGCAGCAAAGAACAGAACAGACTGTCAAATTGACAAGATGGAGAAAATGGCAAACATTTGAATCCCAGAGAGCGCCACTTTCTCTTCGCTATCCGACAAATCTTCCCTCCTCTTTGTCTCTTAACCCTTCTCCACCTTCTGCTTCGTAACCCTAGGGGATCCTCTACATAAACCTTCCCCTGTTTCTCCTTTACTTTTCCTGTAAATCTGCGCTTTTGTTTCCCTCGATCAGATCAACTCCAGGTCAGTGAATTTCATGTTTCTTTTGGTCCTATGGAATTCGGGGTTAGATCTTTGCTTGTTTCTGTTGATGGGTTTTGTAGATCTTATGATCTGAGTTACTTACTATGTTTCTCTGAGATTTTTGGAGGGTCTTTCTTCGTCTATGTTCTTCTATTTTCTTCATCTGGTGATCAAATTTGTTAAAAAACTTCCTAGTTCTTTTATTTCCTGGGATTTCGATTAGAGCTCTTCAGGATAGTTTTTCCCAGATTATATAACAATTCTTTTTTTTTCTTTTTTGGATAATTTATATGACAATTGTTGTAGAGATAAATATAAATCTGTTTAGTTATAGCTAAATCTTAGGAAGTATCCTTTCATATCCCATGTATATCTCTCCCTATCTCAACCTCTTATCTTCTGTATATTTAGGTACTATTCTCTATAATGGTTTTTTTGCTTCATCATTGTTTAATCGGCGATTCGCTTTCTTTTGTTTGACTGCTAGATGGATTTTACAACAGCAGAACTCTCAGATGATTCATGTGGGTGGCCACAGAATTCTAACTCCTTTGTGGAGATCTCAACAGGTATATTGTCTGATTCATTCATGTCTTATTTGGGTTGTGTTTGTTTCTGCTCAAAAGCATAAGTCTTATTGTATACATCAACTGTCAAGTTTCAGAACATAATGACTCTTCTCCTGTAACTCCAAAGTCTGATACAATACCTGTAGCTTTCGACTTTGATCATGGAAGTTCCGATGTTTCTCGCAATCATGATTCTGACTCTTCTTATTCCGAGTTAGACTCGGAAACAGAGGCCTTTTACTCATCTCTTAACCACCACCTGGTCTCACCAGGGGCAATGGATAGCCATGACCTAGCTGCTGAGAAACAAATGACTTATGAGGAACTGATGAAGAAATATGTCCAGTGCGAGGAAGAGCTTAGGACTACAAGTTTGAAGCTCCAAGAATCTGAACAAGAGATTGAGAAGCTTAAGGGTGAGGCTGAGAAGAGCGAGTCTGCTGTTCTTCTTGCCGAGAATCTACATGCTGAGCTTGAAACTGCACAGAGAGAAATTGAGAGTAGGGACATAGCTACTGAGACTGAGAGAAGCCGAATTCTTGAGATGCAAAGACAGGTTGTTGATTTGGAAACGAAGCTCTCAGACTCAAGTTTCAAATTTGAGAATATAGTGAGTGCGCTTGAGGTGAGTAGGGAATGTTTAGATGTGTCAGATGCTGAGATCTCAAAGCTAAGGGAAATGTTGTGTGATTGTCAGCGAAGTTTCTCTACTGAAAAAACAAAGCTGCAGACTGATATTGCTGGTTTGTTAGCGAATCAGACTTTCTTCGAAGCTCGGGTTAAAGAACTCCAATCACGCAGTGAGGTATTGGAAGATCAGATTTGGCATTCTGATGCAGAGAAAATGGAGATGCAGAGAAAAGAGGTTGAGTTGCAAGCTGAAATCAATGCATTGAAGACAGACTTGGCCACGCGAGGTGAGCACATTGAAGCGTTAAACAAAGATTTCGACAAGCACAAGCTGAGATACGACATGTTAATGGCAGAGAAAGATGGAGTCTGTGCTGAAGTGGACAATCTAAAAGCAGAGATGAGATCAAGAGACATCCAAATTCAGCAAATGGAGGAGCAACTTAAGCAGCTGCGCTATGATCAGACCGAGCTTGTGTCTGAATCAGGAAATGCCAAGAACACTGTGGAGGAACTGAGTTCTACAGTTAAAGAACTGGAGAAGCAAGCAGAGTTGCAGAGGAATCTCAAGAACACTGTAGAGGAACTGAAAGCTACAGTTAAAGAACTGGAGAAGCAAGTAGAGTTGCAGAGGAATGCGATATCAGAAGGAGAGGAAGAAAAACGAGAAGCGATAAGACAGCTTTGTTTCACTCTGGATCATTACAAAAGCGGATATAGACAGCTTCTGCAGTTTCTTTCAGGCGATAACAAGCAACAACAACAAACAATCATGGTCGTGTGAGTTTGATATAGAGTGAATTCTCTATACTTTGTTTACTCGTTACAGTCTTATGTCTTTCTTTGCCTCGAGTCATTTTGTGTTATGGTCCTTCTCAGACATTAGTCTTCAAATTCTTTAGAAAGAAATGCAATTTTTATGAAATCCTAGCTCGAAGATGCTTTTGTATGTGTTTGAGTGATTATTTATGTATTTTGAACTTAGGGTATCTACAGGTGTTTGTCTGGAGTGTTCTTTTATGCTTATGTAATAATGACGTAAAGCCTAAGTAATTAAAAGCGAGAGAAGAAAAAGTCAAAAGCCAAACACAAACCTAATCCTCCAATATCTCGATTTGGTTGACTCTATCAATGCAAGAATTGGAGTTAACGTGAAATACTAAAAAAATGTTTAAATCTATTTACTCAATTATTATGCACATTTATTTATTCCTGCTTTATATGTTTTGTCGAGAAAAATTTAGTGAAGACAAAAATAAATTCTTCGTCGCACAAAACAGTGAAAAATATGAAAATTACAATTTAAACTAAATCTAGACCAGAGAGACAAATCAAAGTTGAACGAGTCTGGTTATTATACTGCGTCTATATATGTATTTTTAATATTCTCCGAATTCCAATTCTATTTCGTGTTGAAAATTTGTGGGTTTGGTCAAACAATATTTTTATTGTTTTTGATTTAAATACTATAATAAGATCTGACTATATCAGGATGGTCATGTTCAATATGACTTTGTTTCATAAGTTATAACCGAATAAAAAATGAAAAATTTCAAGTTCTACTTTGGTAGGGTTTCCATTACGTATATTTTCCTCCATATGTAACGATATATGCTCGAGCGCGTAATTATGTACGCGCATGCAAATATTTTAATCTAATTGAATGCGATTGTACTAGTTTATTCTTGGTTGTATTAAGTTGTAAATGTGATTGCATGTGTGTGTGTGAAACGACTTTGCAAGACCGCTGGCTACGAACTTTATTAGTTAGATACAACAAATACATCAATTATCAACCTTAAAAGAGAGCTAAAGAAAAGTTAGTATGGGCCCTTTTTATCTTACTTTCTTTAATTCTTAAGGTTTCATATAGAAACTATTCTTAATTAAAGACATATTAAATATAAAGAATTTCTTTCAGGTGTAAAAAAAAATATTTTTTGATTTTTTGGTTTAATTTTTTTTTATATATTTATATTCGAAAAATTCTAAGTGAAAATAAAAATAGACTAATTAATCTTCAAAACATAGATAAAAGAATCGATATTCTTGTATTTAAGTCGTCTATAATATCCAATTATGATTGCAATCATTGTGCGAATATCCGATTTATGATTCTTGAACTAACATTTATGGTATCACAAGTTTTTAGTTAGTAAAATTTTTACTATTTCAAGAACTTGAGTAAAATGATCTTTAAACCAAAAAAACTAAATGAAAATCCATTCTATATTCAATACCATAATTTCATGTGTTCACGAAACCTAATGGGAAATAGAAAACAATAGCAATTTAGAACTATATATATTTGAATGTTTTCAAATGAGAGTTGACGCTCCAATATTATCTTTTATACATTTGAAACTTTAGTTTTGACCTTTTTAGTAAGATAGTTTTTGTTTCTGTCCTGAATTTTAGGTCACAGGCAATTTGCGATATAAATAAATATTTACAAACAATGTAGTTGTCCAAACTATGGATTTCCCAACTCTATTGAAGAGTCAATGCATAATCGAATTTGTGTAATCTGTGGAGAAGACTCGAATGGGTATTAAACTTGATTTGATTTGATTTGATTTGGTTTGAGAATCGTATACCGTAGTCATTGAATTGTGCAGAGAAAACAAATATTGAAGTAGCCTATAAGTCTATGGTAAATAGGACACCACAACAAAGGTTGACTTTTTCAGAATCACAAAGCGAAAACGATAATTTTGAAAGTAGAAACTAGACAGCACAAAACGATAAAAAACCGAGGCTGTCGACCATTACCTTAGTTTTTCCTTTTATTGTTAAAATTTAATGAAAATACAGGTAGTTATTTATTTCTCAAAAGTACCCTATAACTTTGTCAACCGATTTGAAGAGTGATATTTTCTTACATTGCTATCGATTTCAAATTCTTTTGTAGGTTGTATATTTGATAAATCATCGAAAACTGGTTTCATACCTAAAAAGGTTATGAACCAAAGACTCAAATTGTCTGGTTAAAAAATAAAAGTGATTGAAACCTTCACGGCTAGTCCTACTAGTGAATTCTCACTACAAAAACTAAAAGTCCGTTAAATTCGAGCCGTGATATATACATACGAAAAATGTATAATGATGCTTATTATGAGGTCCCAAAAACCTTAGTTGAAATCCTTTAACAAAAAAGAAAACATGTGGAACACAATTCTTTTCAACATTCACGGTAATATTTTGTTTTTTATTGGCAACATTCACCGAAATATTCAAAAGACAATAGAACTAGAATCAAAAACTTCACCTGTCAGAAAATATATAAGAATACAAATGGTAAAAGCCATAAGAAAAAACAAATGGGATCAATAAATGATGAGTGGAAGTAAGTAGTAGGGCTATAAATTTCTCTTTCCAAAATAAATGAAACAGGCGCCGACATTAACAATGCCATTCCATTTATAACTCACTCTTATCCAGTTTTTTTTTATTTTATTTAGGTGAACCAATTTACTCTTTCTCTTATCTTCTACTTCTTCTAACAAAGCTCTGTTGCATATGATGCTCTTTTCAGAAATAATATTTGGCCAATATTTTGAAAAGATCAACAAAATGGGTTTTGTTTAAGAAAAAAAAAGAGAATCAGAGAACGAGTCGTTGGTGTTTTTGTTTGTGTGTGTCTAATTGACTTACAAGAATAAAAAATATCAAAAAAATTCCTCAAAAAGAGTAATAAATGAAAAAACTTTATTGACACGGAAAAAGAGAGACTTTTCTGAAAGGAAAAAAATAGGAAAGAATGAGAAGTTTAAAAAATAAAAAAACCAGTCCGTCCAACGATTTTGGTTTTATTTTATTATTTTTATTTTTTGTCTCTGTTCTCTCTCTCCAATTCCTCTTCGTCTTCTTCTTCTACTTCGCCCCCACGACAAGAAATTATCTTCTCTCTCTCTCTCTCTCTCTCTCTCTCTCACATTCTCTCTCTCTCTCTCTCTCTCTCTCTCTCTCTCTCTCTCTTTATATAATCTTAAACTTCTGGGTTTCCTTCTTCTACAATCTCTCTCGAGTTTAAAAAGTCTCTGTAAAGAGTTTTACTTTACTTGTGTGGAGGATCTTACAATCTGATATCTTGTTATGGCTTCTTGAATGATGTAATCTTTGCTTTCGTTTCTTCTTTTCGCCATTTTTTCCATCCCGACCCGGATCCATCCGTAACCAACTCTCAGACCCGGGTTATACCAATTCTCCCCTTTCTTCTACAAAGTTTTAAAAGTCACACCGCGTTGACCTTCTCTTCGTCTGGTCTCTCCCCTCAGTTTTCTGTAGAACTTGACGAACTTCACAAAGTTTCGGTCTTTATCTCGGTTCCTCTCTCTCTCTCTCTGTTTTATTAGGGTTCTTTTGATGAGGATATTTTGATCAAGAAGGTAGAGAATTAAGCCATCGAATTTGGTACCAGCAATGGCGAGCCAGACGGGTCAGAAAATCCGGTTGGTGAAGTGTCCCAAGTGCTTAAAGATTCTTCAGGAAGACGAAGATGTTCCTGTTTATCAGTGTGGTGGTTGTTCCGCCATTCTTCAAGGTCTGTTTTTTCCAACTCTTCAACTTTCCATTTCTGTTTTGCCTCTATCAAAATGTTGAACTCTGATTCTGAATCTGGCTTTGTTCTAGTCCTGGTGGGTTCATCTCTCTGAACTGTCCTCAGTTTAATCTTGCTTTGTCTGAGCTCAAACCAGTTGTGTGTTTCTGACATGATCTTTTTTGTCAGTTATTGACTTGTTTGTTGCTTCTTTGGTTCAGCGAAAAGGCGGAACATTGCTCCGAACACTACACCAAGTGCAGGAGAGACAGAGAGGGGTCAAGCCAAGGAGCAGCGAAGCGAGCCTGCAACCAACAATGTGTCTAGCAGCTCGGGGCAGGACACGGTTCTTGCGTCATCCCAAGGGCGTTCCTCGGACCAAGAGTATGAGAAAGGTAGGAATCCATCCATGGAGTCTACGGAGAAGGAGCTTGGTGGCTTAGAGTTATCTAATGGAGATGAGACAAATGAAATTCAACAGCAGGAATGTTCACTTGGTGATTCTGAGAAGAATGAAGGAGAAGACAACTCCAGACTGGAGTCTGATGTAATGACCACCGTGGCAGAAGCTGCAGGGTCTGGGGCTAGCTCTGGAAGCTTGAGTGATGATCATGTGGTGGCTGCAAGACCGAGTAATTCATCCGGTAATGCTGAGATCTCACCTGATGCCTCCCCCATTGAAGAGAAGCAAAGCCAACTTGATTATCCTGCAAACAAGACTCCTTCTGCTTATGATGCGGTGGCTGCAAGACCGAGTAATTCATCTGGTAATGCTGACATCTCACCTGATGCTTCCCCTGTTGAAGAGAAGCAAAGCCAACTTGATTATCCTGCAAACAAGACTTCTTCTGCTTATGATGGGAGTGAGTCTTCGTCTGACGAAAGGGAAGACCAACTTCTCGATGAAACCGAACAGTGGAATGCTCTTCAGAAAATAAGATCAGATAAATTTGAGATGTATAGATACCCTGGGAACTATAAGGAGGAGGGCGCTAGTTCTTCCTCCACTTTCTTTGAGAATAGGCGCAATGGGATTACCACATACAACGAACGGCATCAGAACAGGTCTCTGCAACTCGAGGGACCAGGAGGGCATCTTGGCAGACAAGGGAGGAGACATGTGACAGAACAACTTCGGCCTGACGTGCCTTTCTATCCGAGAGAACCATACACACGAGTAAGCCCTTCATATCCGTCACTTGATGAGTTTGATCGCTATTCCCGTGCACACTCGCTTCAAATGCCTCCATACGCTGGAGGCATGAACCACGAATTTGTTGACTATATGTATCACAACAACCCAATGGCAAGAGTTCGGGGCCAAGGGAGTAGGATCTCAGGAGAGATGGCGAGTGACAGAAGAAACCATGCCGGTTGGTATTCAGGTCAGCTTCATAATTCTTACAGTTCATATTCTGCAAGTCCACAGAGACCAATGGAACAACCTGAGTATCATCCGAGATGGAGCCACGAGATAGTCTCAGATGTGGAGGATCATCAGCGTAATAGACATGCTGGCCACCACCATCAGTTACAGACCCGTCGTCTAAAAGAGAGACAACGTGTGGCCAAGCGTCATGTCCGTCCAACAGCCGGTGGGGCACCTTTCGTTAGCTGTTACAGTTGCTCAGAAAACCTGCAGCTTCCTGTAGACTTTCTCATCTTCAAGAGGAAGCATCATCTTCTCAGATGCGGCACTTGCACCACTGTTCTCAGATTCTCACTTCAATCAAGTACTCATTTAGTTCCTGCAGTAACACATGACGTAAATGCTAATAGGAGTGGCAATTCAACATCAGAGTCTCCCAGAGAAAAAGCTCCCTCCAAACCCGAAAGGCTGAGCTCCTCTGTTCAGGATGAGGAGCTACCTGTGGCTAGAGGCTCTCCGCTTCACCGACTAATGGGATATTCTACTGTAAGCCAAGTCTTTAAAGCTTCACAACGTCCTCCTTCTGTATAGATCTCTGCTTCTGATGAAGCAACGAGAACTATGTGCTTATGAGATGGAAAGTTTTGCCATTGGATTATCATTCTTTTTTTCACATTTGTGTATAGGTAAAAGATTTGTTTCTGCACTTTTGTTTAAAGTAGAAACCTTAACACTTGTGCAAAATTATACAAAAGAAGAAGCTATTGCTCATCAGTTGTATATAGTCTTGATATGTTTGTAACAAGATTGAATTCATCATCGTTCCTGGCTTAATCAATCTACTTTAACTTTACCACTTGTAAATAAAAAAGTTTGAATAGGTTTAATGAAGTATATCTGTATGAACTTAGTTGAAGCTGTCATTATATCGATTCATCCTCTTGTTGGACGCAATAGAGATCCGCTGATCTTGTAGCATGTTCAGGTTCGGGGCTAATAGTCTCGTGTATCGATCGAAATACAGAAGCTGCTTCAATAGAAGTGCAAACTCCCTCGGGAACTTAAGCCCATATGATTCGCTAACACGCACCTACAAGAGGAAGACAACTTATTTTCATCTGTATGCACTCCTCAAAGTTCGAACTGGGGTTTATCTTTAGCTTAAATCAATGCAACTTCTGTATCCTAAAAACTTTAAAACAAAAACAAAACCTTAAATATTACGTCTAATTAGTGCTTACCAGGTCAAGGAAAAGGGCATTCATCTGTCTCTCATCCATGACTACGTTAGCAGCAACAGCAGTCGTGTCTGAATTTGTTCCACGAGCTGTAGCCACTATTATCTCTGTATCTAGTTCCTGCAAGAAGAGATTCACTTATCTCCATAAGATTAGCGGAAGTTATTGTAATTGTTTTGCACTACAGTTCTGCAAGTAAATCACACTGGTTCCTCTGAACAGATGTAGCTGGTTACAGAGGGTCATCTAAGTCTGTAAAGAGTAAAAAAACTTACCTGGATAGATGAGAACATCTTTTCCAAGTCTCTTGCAAAAGCTTTGGCATCAACATTTCTGTTTGTGGCGCCCATTTGAATCAGAGCTGAGGCCATAGATTCATATTCTTCAGTTGCAATAGACGCTAAAAATACTTCCATCGCATTCCATGTTTTGGGGGATATACGACCAACAATGCCTGAAAAAAAAAAGTGGATACTTACTTGAATACACAAAAAATTACCAACAGATGAGGAAGCGTATTTGTGGAAAAAGACATTTTCATGAATTAATAGATGAATCAGAGGTAATAGGGTGGCTCCGAGTAACTGAATAGTCACATGCAAGAAATGTTGCACTAATTAGGCTTGAAAGAGTATGATTTACCAAAATCAAGAAATCCAATCCGGCCATCACGCAACAGCCATAAGTTTCCTGCATGTACATCAGCATGGAAGCTTTCACAAGCAAGTAAACTTCCAAACCTGCAGGTTTCACATGAAGATCAATTTTACTAACAGCAACATTTATAGGAGGAACAATCTTAATTTTAATTTTGAATTTTCAAAGATCTTACCACACATTAAGCGCGGTAATAAGGCTGTTTTCAGGACTGGAAACAAGGGATCTTATAGAATCTAGATCTGTCAGAGGAACTCCATATAGCCTCTCCATTGTAAGTACCCGCCGGCTGCTGCAGTACTTATACACTCTTGGAGCAGTAGCTTGCCCTGTCAACCCCATGGTTTCAAGGTATCTCTTAAATGACTCAATGTTTTGAGCCTCCTGATTGAAATCTACTTCCTCAAGCATTGACTCACGAATGTCTTTGACAATACCAACCTATCAATAAGGTATATTTAGAGAGTAGCTTAGCAGCAACTGCAAATTAAATACAGAGGATTTTACCAGTGAAGTACGGCTAAACTCAGGACTAAGGAACTCAAATATACGGGCAACAACGTAGATAAAGTTCAAATCTGCCACTAAGAAATCTTCTATCCCAGGCTTCAAGACTTTAATCACTACATCCTCTTGGGAGCCTCTAAGCCTTGCACCATGGACCTGGTCATGATGATTCCCTTAAGCAGAAGAAGAGTACATGAACAAAATGAATTTTGATCAATGAAGCAGAAGCAGAAGAACGCACTTGTGCTATTGAGGCTGATGCAATTGGCGTAGGGTCAACATATTCATATACACTGTCTATGGGTTTCCCAAGCTCCTCTTGCAAAATTTTACGAATTTCTTCAAACGGCACAGGAGGAGCTTTGTCAAAGCAGTTCTGAAATTCTTTGACATATTCAGGTGGGAACAAAGTTGGTGCAGATGCTATAAACTACAAATTCAAAAGATATATTACAAAAGTATTGTTAAATGGAAATAGAATGGGAAATAAATTGAGAAAGAACAATATGATAAGTTAACTTACTTTAGACATACACTTCACATGTTTCTAACTATATACATGACATCATCAGAGGATACAATATGCTCTAGATTTAGCAACATGATTTACCTGGCCCAGCTTAATGTAAGTAGCTCCCATGCGTTCAAAGAGTTTCCTCAAATATAGAGGAGACAGTAGACCAAGCTGCAATTCACTTGGTAATCCACCAGGCACGCTCGTAGACTGCAGCAAGTGAGAAAGTGATTTACATCAGATAATAGTTTAAACCAGAAGAAAAAAAAAACCATAAAGTCAGCTGACAGGAAGTCATATGAAAAAAATTTATGAACTTGTAACTAGGAACGTATATGGAACCCATATATACGAGCAACAGTCACCTTAGATAAATCATTTAGCCACTCTCCTCCAACCCCTACAAAGGCTTGAACGCCTTGAACAAGGCGTGTCACACCGCGTGGACCTGTGTTTATCGATGTCTGAACAATATCCTCCACCAGTTTGGGTAACTTCTCTATCTGGCCTGCATCAAAAGCCAAGTCAACAAGCACATGAATCAAGAAACTGTCTTCACAAAAGTCAAAGTTTCAGACATCGATGAACAAAACCCAATCAGCAACAGAAACACCCTAACGGGATATCAAAACAGTATACAGTTAGATTAAGTTTTACAAAAAGCATGAAATTTCCATACTTTGAAGGCGAGAAGTGAAAAGGTCCTGGCTTTGTGAATACTGGGCCGAAAGAACAAAACCCTTCAAATTCCTGCCTACGATCATCTTCTTAGACCTTCCTGATACAGTTCTCACCACAGGAAACTGCAAAATAAAGCTAACAAGATTCAGCAGAGAGTAATGAAGTTTGCCAATTTCGGTAGCTAAGCCTTAAAGAGCACAGATAAAGGAAACAGATTCACTGAGGAAACAAATAGTTACACCTGAGAATGGTGAAATAACGGTAACCGCGTCCCACGGAAAGCTGAGACCGCCATCGCTCGCCGGAGATTAAAGCAGCAGACAAGAAACTCCGATGAAGCTTTTACTCTCAAGCGAACGACACCGTTTTTAAATTCGTTTTATACAGCTGATAGAAGAGGGGAGTGAAGAGGAATAATCCACGTGGAGGCGTATAAGAGGTAGTTTCATTCTCACAACATATTCGTGCAAAACTTCTCGGTTCGATTCGGATCTCCGGTTCACCTTATTTTATTTGAATCCCGTTATAAACCGAACCGTTTTTAGGACGCTAGAATTGAGAAGTGGAGCATTTACATAAATACCCTTATCGAAATTGGGAAATAACAAAACCATTCAAACCCTAACCTCTTCCACGGAACCTCTTCTTCATCTCTCTCTCTCTGTCTTCTCTTTGTCGCCGTTGATTCGCCATCTTCGCTACCGGTGAGTTTTCTCTTCGTTTTCTTCCGTAAATTATCCTTTCTATATGGGTTTCTTCTTATTGTTTTAACGTATCTAATTCTTGAGTCAGAATTGTTCAGAACTAAGAAGATTACGAGTTATGAGTTATGATGAATCCTTTAATTGATATGCTTATGAAACTTGAACTTGTATCTGTTTCTACGATTCACCTCTTCTTTTGGATTTACACTTTCTTCTATAGTCTTTCAGGGTAAGAGCTGTTTTTAATACTCTGTAGTTGTTGTTATGTTCTTCTTCTTGTTCTCTTTATTCATCCTGCATTTAGTTAATTTCTTGTACAAAGCTGATGTTATGTGGGAAGCTTGCTCTTTTGTATAATAGCTAGGGTTTCTGCTCCTCTATGGAACAATAAAGTGTATAAATCCAACTGTTATACACATTGTGAGCTTCTTTTAATCTGTATCTAGCAAAAGAGTAAACTTGTGTCATTTGATGTGATTCAGTGACTTGCTCAATTCTGACGAGATGCAGGCAATTCTGAAAGTATTTGTACTAGCTTTTAGTTGTAGGTATCTATAATGTGTATCGAAAATATACTTATATGATGTTTGTATTCTCTCGCAGTGATTGATTTCTACTGTTTTATTGCTGCAGCTTGTCTTGAGGTTTACGACTTTTTGGCTAATCTCCTCTGTGGAGAGCAATGACTAATACTCGTGGGACTGATGTAAGTTTTGATCCCCACTCAGTAACTGTTGAACATTCTAGTAATATGCCACTGTAACTTTTATCGTCTAATATATAGTTAATCTGCCACTGTCCGTCTTGATTCCTACAGTTTTGATGTATTAATTATAGCTTCTAAACTTGACTTGTTAATTACAAGTTTCTTATTTGTCATTTTTCTGAAAGGGCATTTTTTTTTTTTTTTTTTCTGATTGTGATTGGTTTTTGACAATTGTTATAGATGGCAAAGAAAAAGGATAAACTTGATTCTGAATCGGATTTCAAGACTCATGAACATGCTGAATTTTTCGATAAGATGATAGAGCTCATCCCTGCAAGATTCTACTTACCTGATGAGACAGAAAGGAAATGGTTTCCAGGTCTTAGCAAGGCTCAAAAAGCTAGAGCCAAGAAAAAAACAAACGATAACCTAAAGAAGGCGAGGAGAGATAGGTTGGACCCAGAGAAGTCTGCTTTGACGACTCTAGATCTGCTGAAGCAAAAGCTAGAGAAGGAAAAATCGGCTTCACTAAAGCAGAAGCTAAAGAAGGAAAAAGCGGATTTACGAAAGCAGAAGCTAGGGAAGGAAAACTCAGGTAATGAGCTTCCTGATGATGACAGTGAGGAGGAAAAAGATGACAACAACAAAAAGGATGATCAATCTGTTACGTACGAGGAGCTGAGGCAACGTCTCCATCGCAAAATTGATGAGCTCAAAGGTGGTCGTGGTGGTTCAGATAGACCAAGAAGCCATGAAAGAAAGAAGAAGATTCTGCCAAATAAGAGAAAGAGGGATTCTGTTTCTGAGGAGAAGACTGTGGAGGATAATAAGTCGGCAGATAAAGGTAAGGGTAAGTTGGATGTGGAAGAGGCTGCTAAGGACCTTACATTTGGTTATGTCAAGATTGATGACGATGAAGAACACGGAAAAGAGAAAAAGAAACGGAGGCTTTCAAAGGCAAAAGAACTTGAAAGGGCTATAAAGTTAGAGGCTGCGAAGAAGGATCCAGAAAAAGGTGATGTGATTGCAAAGAAGCACTCATGGAAGGCAGCTACAAGCAGAGCAGCTGGTATGAAGGTTCATGACGACCCAAAGCTATTGAAGCAAAGCATCCACAAAGAAAAGAAGAGGCACGAGAAGAACGCAGAGAAGTGGAAAGAAAGAGTTGAAGGGCAACAAAAGTTCAAGGTGGAGAAGCAGCAAAAGAGATCAGGGAATATCGCGGATAGGATTGAACAGAATAAGATGCGGAAAATCGCCAAGAGAGAGAAAAAGCTCCTGCGTCCTGGCTTTGAAGGCCGCAAAGAAGGGTTTATCAATGAAGGTGGAAACTAAAACTCAAATCTTCCATACGCCTTTTGTGTTTCAACATTTCAACGATGTGATCCTCACAAAGGCTGTGAAGAGGGTTTGCACATCTGAAATAGAAAAACATATTTTGTCATTTTGGGAATTTTCATCTAGTGAAGTCCCAAGCAGTATCTGTTATCTTTTAGCTCGTTTTCTTTTGCAGTTTGTAGACTTATCAGATGTTCCATTGCTACTCTATGTGTTGTTCCTTACAGTGAATGCTCTTTATCAGGTTTTGAAAGTATTTAATAGAATTTGCAGGTTCTATACAAACTTTTCACATAAATTAAACGGTTTTAGTGCGAGGCACAAAAATCTAGATGCTCAAGCTAGGATCGCAATGTTAGTTGTGGTCATTTGGATTTGGTTATGACCTGAAATCAACATTTATGAGAAATCAATCTAAACCGAGTCGAATTGAATAATTTTGAATCCGGTTTATTTCGGTTTGGACTGATTCATATATTAAAATGATCTTTAGCCTTTTAGGTGCAAGTTCTAGAACTAACCAAACGTGTCTGATTGTTGAACAGTAAGCTAAGCTTACTAAACAAAAACTTGGATAAGCCGAAAAGAGAGTCAAAGTAGGTCGGCAAAAGAATCTCGAGACACGTGCCACAATAACAAGCTTGGGGAATCTCGAATACTCTCTTACTCATCGCCACTCCCACACGTGTGATGAATGACGTGTGTTAATGCGTCACGTTACCCAACCCAAACCTTATATAAACCACCAAGAGACCCAACAAAACTCCATCAGACAAAACAATGGAAGCTATCTCTCATACCTGCACAAAGATCAGCAATCCATCTCCGAGAAATGATAAAACCCTAGCTACGGTCAAGGCAATCCCACAGACCAAGCTGAGCCTTAACGCCAAGAAAGAGAGGTGGGTTGCGGGCCTTGCGGCAGCTAGATGCGTGGCTTCAGGGTCGGGTTACGCGGCGGAAATGGAGCCAATTACGCCGGAGGAAGAGGAGGAATTGACTCAGAGAAGAGGGATATGTGGAGGAGAAGCAAACATAGGAGTATGGGAGCTCTTGGATTGCCTCGAGAAAGAAGCTATCATGGGCGATGATGATGGGAGAGACCCAACAGATTACAATAGAAGAGCAAAGATTTTCGACAAGAGTTCTAAGATCTTCAAGAACTTTAAAGAACAAAGAGATCAGTCTCCTGTAGAGTACCTTGAGAAGGAAGCTATCATGGGGGCTGATGATGGGAGAGACCCTACAGATTATAACAGAAGAGCAAAGATTTTTGACAAGAGTTCTAAGATCTTCAAGAACATCAAAGAACAGAGAGATCAGTCTCCAGAAATAAAACTGTAGTTTGTTTGTAATGATCTCATTAGTGTTTGATTCCTTGTACGGTTGGTACCTGTACTTTTTTTACAAGGATCCTCTCATTGTAACACGATCTTAATAATGGACATTTCTTCTGAATTTTCAATCAACAAAAGAGACTAATTATTGAACGCACAATGATACAGAATATATGTATCCTATTCTCCATTCAACTTGAGAATTCAAATAAAAGGGATCTAGCTTTTCAACCTACTTGACCACAATCTCCGTTCCAAGAATCCTAAAAGTTCGGTAAACATGTTTTGTTTTTTTTTATGATGATTGGATCAAGAATATGATTAACACAAAACATCTTGAACAAACACAGAGCTAAAGCTGCAGTACATTTCCAGAGAATTCGAAATACAGACTTTCCAAACAGCTATCCGTTTGAACAAACACCATTATCTTGATGGAAACAATGAATTCATGAGTTGTGACACCAGAGTAAAATCAGAAAAACCAGTCCCGGTGGGTTATATTATAAGGTTTAATTAATATTTATATTGGGATCCACCCCAAAAATAATAACATATCAACTCCAACAAATCTAGACACTGTTTCTGAAGAACAGAACAAGTTCCAATGGCGTTCAGGTATATGATGATCTCTATTAGACTTTACTATAGCAGTTTCAAGTTTGTATAGTATCCTAAATAAGGCTAAACAATAAATTATTTTTTCGGACACAAAAAAAACAGTAAAGAGATATATCCGTTGACTTCTCTTATAATTAAATCTAGTTCCGCACACTTTCTTGCAATCCATGGTCCCTAGTATATATAGAATCTGAGCCTGACGTCTGTTGCAGTTGAAACGTCACCGTTTTGATTTCGTTTTATCTTCTCCCCAAACGACGTCGTTCTTTGCTTCCAGCTTCTTCTTTCTCCTCTTGAGTCTTTTCATTTGATCGCTGAGAAATTTTTTCCTCATCACTCATCTCTCTTCTTAAAGATTCCTTCTTTGTTTCACGAAACTAAACCAAACCCTGATTTAACCTTCTTACGTGCTTAATGATCTTCAATTTTGGCTTAATTTTAGGGTTTTAATAACTTTTCGATCTTTTCAATTACATGTCCGGAAAAGGGCTTTCTCCGGCGCAGTTCAACGCGCCGCCGATGATTGTCCAAGATGCTGACCCGTTACGTTTCCGGGTCGGCGAACAGGATCCTAAAACCCGTGAATTCGCTGCTTTTATCGGCGACCACCACCGGTATTTCGCGGCGGCAGCAGCAGCAGCAGCCGCCGCAGCGAATCCTCACCCTCATCTCGAGTTCCGTCAGAATTTCTACTCGGAGAAACCCATTAGCGGAAACCCTAACGACAGTGGTGGATCAGACGGTGAGGATGACGTTGACGTGGAAGAAGAAGACGAGGATGATGACATAGACGGAAACGAAGGTGACGTCGGCATGAACAAAGACGCTGGTGAAGATTCTGTATCTGCAGGAGCTGGTAAGAGACTCTGACAAGGTTTTTTTAGTGCGAAAAGTTATGTTTTTCTGTCTTTCTAGTTTGAAAAGTTTCTACTTTTGAGATTATTGAGGCAGAGGACTAAAATGGTAATGCAGTGATAGTGGTTGGACAAGATAACGCAGCTTACTACTCGCAGCATTTTAAGACAATGGACGCGAGTTTTGCTTCTAGGAATGAGGAGTCATCAGTGGCTGCGGAAAATGGGTGTGATTTCAGTGGCAGAAGAGACCCTTCGTCTTCTTCGAGCAATTCAATCGAATCTTTGAGGACCATTTTGTCTGATCCTATAACGTATGTCCTTTTCTGTTTTCGCTTGGTTTCTACGTTTTTGTGTGGTTTTAAAGTCGGTATTGAGCTCTTGAAATTCGTGTAGTTCTTGAATTCTCCAATAATGGAAGCAAAGATGTTGAATCTTGGTGTAGTGATATATATGGTTCTGGAATTACAAACAGCTTTTAGTGTTACCTCGTCAAGGTTAGGGTGGACTTTGGTACTTTTTATGTTGGAAACCGTTGGATTGGTATTGATCATGCTTGCGTTTAATGTATAGCCTATTTTGTGTTAAATATATAATTCTCTTTGCCCAATTGTAGAGGGGCTTTGATGGCTGATGCTATGATTTTGCCTTGCGGACACACTTTTGGATCGGGAGGGATAGAACAAGTTAAACAGATGGTACATAGTTTTGTTTTTTCAATCACAAGCTCTTCTTTTGCTCTCTGCTATTTGCTTTTGTTTCTTTTCCTTTGCTTATGAAATCTATTTTCTGTCGTGTTCTCTTAGAAAGCTTGCTGCACATGTTCGCAGCCAGTCTCAGAAGACTCGATAACGCCAAATCTTAGTGAGTAAATCACTTTTGCTCATGATTTTGATATGTGGTTGTCTCCGAGAATTCCTTGTCATTATTTTCGCTGGAATTTTCGCAGCTTTACGAGTTGCGGTACAAGCATTCTGCCGAGAAGAGAATTCACAGTCAAACCATTCATCTAAGAGAAAACGAGAAGGATTTGATCAAGTAATTCAATACTACTAATTATAATGACCTCTCACATTCATTTCTGTTCCAAAGAAGAGATTTATTTTCCATATACACAGGAGAGACGCGCACTTGGTGTCATGAATCATTCAGGTCGTTCAAGGAACAAAAGTAAGCATTTCCCATTTGCTGTGGCAGATCGAGTTATTATAAAGGTCAGTCCTTTCTTTTTTCCCCTGCATTTTTTCTTCTATCGTAGGTATTTTTTTTTATTGGAAGATTGCGGGAGTTGTTAACCGTTGGAGTAAAACATGAATCAGGGAAATAAGAGGACACCTCCTCGTTTTGTTGGCCGTGAAGCTGTTGTGACTACTCAATGCTTAAACGGCTGGTAAAGTCTAATTTCTTTCTTTGATTATGACTTGATTTGTATACATATGATGATTCACAAAGATTAGATTCTTTCTCGCTGCAAACTTTCTTACATTCCGATAAAGACATCCATCACCTTTACAACCCTTGGGCAAAACTTTATACCGACCTTTGTATAAATGTTTTCATGACTTAAAGTTCATTTGCCACATAAAACTCTATTGCAGGTATGTGGTGAAAACGCTAGACAACGCTGAGAGTGTGAAGCTTCAGTATCGTTCATTGTCTAAAGCTCCTGAAGATCCATCAGCCAAAGCAACCCCAAACAAGATGGTCTCTAACTGGCTCTAAACAAACCAACCTTGTTTACAGCATGATGACACCAGTTTCTGCTCCTAGGTTCTGTATGTAAGAACCAAAAACCTTATCTACAGATACAGATCACTGTTACAGATTGTAAATTGTAGTAGTTACTCCATGTGAGAGGTTTGAGGAAATTAGGCTTAGGGAAAGATCCAAACTTTGAATAGCCAGAACATATTCGGATCACAATACAATACATAGTTATTTTGTTCTCAAGATTACTTCCATATTCAACACAAAGATGTTTATAACTTTCAGATCTTAACTAATTTAGCATACTAAGGTTGTTACTGTAAAACAAAATGGCGGAAACATGAATCTATAAAAGGAAAAGGGAAAAGAAAAGGCTGATGAGCATTGCTCCTAGTGTTACAGATGCACATTACAAAGAAAAAAATCTGCTATGAAAGTTTACACTAAAGTAAACTCTGCTATGGAAGTTTACACTAAAGTAACTGAGAAAACGTTTTCAACTAAAAAGCTTAAATCAGATACTGGTCAGAAGTTTAAAGGAGTTCAGGTACAGGTTATGTTCTCCTCTAGAAAATTGCAGGTCGAGAATATAGAGGCTGCAGCTGCTTTAATGACTAAATCCTTATCTGAGATCAGCGAGTTTGCAGCTCTGCAACACAATTTGGACAGCAGAAAACTAAAAAATTGGATTGGGGTAACATTTTCAATTGGTAATGAGATGTACAGGTAGTGAAATGGTCATACCTAGAGTCCATTGGCATCCCTAACTGTAAGAAATTCTGACCAGAACTCAAGCTCAAGTGTTGCAGACCTTGATCACAATGTGATTGCAGATCTCTCACTTGGTTTAACCAGCTTTCCTGAAGTTTCAGAGTTCACAAACTCCATATCAGATGCCAATAAAAAAAGGTAAGATGAGTGGTAAAGAACTAAAGATATCTTAACTATATTACCAATTGTGACTCTTCTTCTGATAGCTTGTGTTCGAGTTGGTTAAACAGAGTCACCCATCTGGTATTGTGGATATCGACTGTTGAAGTCCTCGAAGCCCCATCGAGGAGTAAAGTTGGGTCATTCTCTTGATCAGATGGGAACTCTTTCATTATTAAGAAAGGTAGTTCTGTCGCGACAACTGCACGAACCCTCTTCTTGCTACGCCGAAGAGCTGAAAAGAACGATTAGGGGATTTAAAGAACAACCAAGTACTGAAGTTTTCATAGCATCAATGATCATATATGAGTTTTGGTTACCGGAAACACGGCCTTTGATGTCCTGATGAAGCAATTCCAACCATTGAGAAGCTACAGTAGCCGCTGCAAATCAAAGATGAAGATCCATCTAAGCCACATATGATAGTATAAAACCATGCACACTGGGTATTGAATTCAAGAACATACCTTTAACAGTGAGAACACTAGCACTGTTAAGATCTGATGCGTCTTCGCTCGACAATGAACTGGCATTTTCTGAGAACTTACCTGCCACCTGAAACCTCGACCCAACTGTATTGTTCTCTTCACTAAACTCATAATATGCGCATTTCTCATTGTAGTAGCGCATAGAGTACTTATCTTTTGGCATGGCATACTTGAATCCTTGGTTAAAATCAGATCTGGAGGCATCAGTGTTCACATCTTCCAAGTTCTTCCTAGAACTCCCAACTGCATTATTACTATGCCTCATTGTAGAATGATAGAAGTTTCCAGCATCTCTTTCAGACTTGACAATGTTTTCAATAATGGAAAGTACTTGCTTTTTGTTTCTCACATGGTTGATAATTCCAGGGTTCAATTCATTAAGCAGTCCACTAGGAGCAGCTAGCCTAGCAAACCTGTCAACTTCTTCCTTCCTTGCAATCTCTATCTTTCTCTTCTTTGCCATTGCAGCGTCATTATTATTCTTGGTTTTGCGTCCACGTTTCCTTGGAGCCGGTATCCCTCCATGAGAAGATGATACGAGACAGCTGCTTGATGTCGTTGAAATGCCACCGTGCGGATTAGAGAGAAAGCCGTTCTGTTTCATCTCTTTCCAGAGCTTCATTGGATCTCTTTGCGCAACAGGAACAATGGAACTCCCACACTCTGAATAAACATCCATTGAACTAGATTTCTCGCGTCTCCTGGAGGAGCAAACCGATGATAAATCATCATTCAAGCAGCTGGAAACAGCAACAGCATTATCACATCTCTTAAGCAAAGCTCGCTTATCACAATCAACATCTGTATTGAGACCAAGCTTACTGGAAGAAGACTTGACCTCTTGACCCAACAGTTCAGTCTTATTATCCTTCCCTTCTTTAACAAAACTCTCTGAAACTTTACCAACTTGAGACATTTCATTGACTTTTTCAATGCCCTTGGAAGCATGACCGGTGTTGTTACCTGTAGCAAGGGATGTTCAAATTACATTTCGAGGGCTTTTTTTAATATCCGAGTTTAGGTTCGATTGTACGCCTTTGCTAAACTCCAAACTCAATTGAAAACCATATTATAAAGGGAATGTGTATGGACTCATAAAACGATGAACAATTGAATGAAATTGGTTGAACTAGTGTAACAGTAAATTACCTGAATTTAGAGTTGGTGTAACAGGTTGAATTTTACTCAACTTATGTCTTTCATCTAATTCATCGCCTCCGATCTAAAATCCCAGAAATCGAAAAAGTAAAGCAATGTGTAAAATTAGATCGTAAAATTGAGAAACAAAGTATATCAGCAAACGAACCAGATCAATTCAATGAAACCTAAAAAAGAAGAAGAAGAAGAAGTAAAGAAGTTACCTTTAAGTCGGATCTGGGAATCGAAGAAAACCCTCCAGAAACAACGTCGTGTTCTTCCATGGCGACTCAATTAAGTCCTCGAAAGCAAACCCAGAAATTTACCCACGAAGATTTTTCCAAAAAGAGCCACAAAATTTGGAGAAATCCCAGAAAATGGTGATTACAGATTCTCTGATTCCTCGAAGAGAAAAAACACAAAAAGGAGATCGAGGGTTCGAGTGATGTAGTCTAGGGTTTAAGATCTGATGGTGAATTAGTAAAGATCTGAATGTTGGATTTGAGACCCTAGAATTTGAGAAGAGGGCTCTCTCTAGAAGAAGAAGAAGACAGAGGTAAGAAGAGCGCGCGATGTGGGCGTAGTTTAATAAAATTTCTGACAAACAACAAATGTTTATATTTTTTTTTGGGTTTTTTTTTTTTTTTTCTGGGGGATCTTTCAGGTTTTTTCAAATTCAAACAAGACTTAAACGCGATTTGGAGGGAATAGTAAGTTTGGGCTTTTTAAAAATCGAATCTTTTGTATTTTTGTGAGCTCATTACCAAATTCGTAAAGGCCTTTTTTCACTTAAACCGTCAACTACGAGAGGCTCCTCTTGCAATTTGAATTGAAAGTAAGGATTAAATGAAAGCTAATCATACATATTTATTATAAGTGTTACTGAATATTGTAATTGAATTTTAAATAAAGGGTGAGATCTTGTGTTATTTAATTCTGTATTTGAAAATATACATTTACATTTATTGTAATCTACAATATATTAAATACACTTGTTATCCAACCTCTATTTAATTTTGTTACTTTAAAAAAACATTACTTGGTATTTATTTTTTACTAAATTAAGTTGTTAATAATAATAATAATAACATATTTGATATTTTACCCAAATTGGTCAAATATTTATTTACATGGTGATAAAACGAAGGCTTCAATTGTCAATTTCCCACAAGCCAGCAATTCCTAAGCTGAGATTCACTAGTCTCTCTAAAACTCGACACCTTAGCTAAGCAGAAATGCGTACACCTCATGCCCAGGCCCGACCCTGATCCTGACCCGACACGGGTCGTCTTCAGCAGATAACAAACCGGCCCACACTCAACTCCTTTCCCCTGCACCACCAACCCCCACGCACGTGTACCGTCGCCACCGTCAAACCCACAACCGCAACTCTTCTCCGCCGCTCCTAACTGCTCCACAAACACAATCCCCTCCGGCATCTCCGCCTCTCCTCTCTCCCATCTCCCCTTCACCGCGGCCCATTCCTCTGCTTTCATCACCACCACCGTTCCCTCCTCCTTATCTCCGGCGTACAAATGAACTAACAACGGCGCTTCGCTTAGATTCTTAACGATCTCCGTCACCGATTCCTTCATCCACCTGTCTAGCTTCTCACGCTCCGCCTCCACCGCTCTACGATCTCCTCCACCTCCTCCTCTGCTTCTTCTTCCTCCTCTCTGTTTCTCTATCTCAGTCACGGCCTCCGCTATCGACGCCGAGATCGTTCCGACGCTAGATCGCCGATTACCGCCTAGATTGATCGGAAACGACGATGAAAGCGATCTCGCATTGTGATCGGAACCACACGGATGCTCCAATACGCCGCGTAGCACTAGATAAATCCCGTTGTAACCGATTTTTGCATACGCCATCTTTTCTCCGGTGATGAGATTTTCACGTCCAATCAAAAACTTATCTTAAATCACAAAAACCGGAGATTAAAACCTCTCTAGATTCGATTTTTTTTTATATTATTAACAAAAATGTTATGAAACAACGGCGAGGATTGAGGCGGAGAAATATATCTAGCGGTCGAAATGAGAAGGAAGAACTTTAACGTAAGAAGGTGAGTTTATATAACGCTAGGTTTCTAAAACATGCTGACGTGACTTTAAGCTGAAACTGTTTGACGAGATATTATTCGGTGTAACTCAATCCATGCTATGTTCTGTTGCACCGTAATTAATTATATGTTTTCCTATGTTTAAGTGGTGGTTGATGATTGCAGGCGAGGAAACATGCATGGTTGCACAATAGAATTGCCGTAGTGGATCGTTACCTAGTAGGACAGTGAAATTAGGTCAATGATGAGAGACCTTTAACGAAATAACGGCGTTTTTTTAATCCAGACAGACGCATTGCAGTCGAGTGTTGTTTGATCTAAGCCGTAGGATTGTAAGACAATGATTCAGAGAGACCGGATCGGACGGTCCTCAGGATCCGTAGAAATGGATAGGCACGTGATAATGTGGTTTGGGTACGTGGGGATCTCGGAGTAACACGCGACGCTCGTCTTCTTAATTAAGTGGATTCCGTGCTTACCACGTGTTTGACACGTCAGCTTAATGTCCACGTAGGAGTCAACTATTCATCCTCTTATCGTCAGTTTTCGATATTATACGTCAAAGTTATGAAATTTGTTTTCCAATTTCTTTTTATTAGTTTTAAAACAAAAATCCACCAAATATAGATAAAACCTATTAAATACAGATTCATTGAAGGGTGAGTAACATATTAAGACACTTATGGAGAAAGTTATTCTAAAGGACACACTTTCAAAATATTGGACACATTTTTTACTGTTTGAATTAATTTAAGACACATTTTACTCTTGAAGGTAACTAAATTAAAAGGGTTAAAAGTGATATAGTTAGGAAGGAAAAGATTAGTTAGTTAGATGTGGTGATATAGTTGTCTTTGGATATGGGTGATAGTTAGTAGTGAAAGGCTAAGATGACATCGGGAAGGGGTTATGTTAGCGTCGGAATTGACTGGCGGATTAGTGCAAGGGAAGCTTAGGTTAAACCTTGCTTAACAGCCAAAGTGTGGATAAGCAGACCCTAACAAAAACTGGCCGAGGTTGACGAGAGAGGTATGTTATTGTATATAAACCGGTTTTTGGGTTGGATTTGTTGACATTCAATGCTGTATATTTTATATTGTTGTGTTGAGCAGGGGCCTGTGGATGAGTATACGATAGTGATTTGCGGGGATTGGCACAGCTCGGCTGAGGGAAAATGGAAGTTCGAGGTAGATAGCCATAGAGCATCGAGGGTAATTCCAATTTACGAGGATCTAGAGGATGTGTTGGAGGCTATATTACGGGAATTCGAGATGAAAAATGAGAAGCCGTGTCTGAGCTACAACCATCCGGACAGTAAGATGTTATCAACAGGAGATAGGACGCCTCCTATCCTGTTGACAAGCCAAGTTGGGTTAGAGTACTATCTAAGAGCGCATCGGATGAACAGGGGTATGAATCTGTTTGTGAAGTTTGAAGAGTGCTGTAAAAGGGGATATGATGTGCAAGAAAGTGGGGAAGGATCAAGGGGTGGAACGAATCCGTCAGGAGGAGAATGTAACAAACGCAGGTGCAGTGGACTTGATACAGTTGCGAGTGAAGCAGAAACCGCGGGGGGGGGGGGGAGATATCAACAGCAGGGTCAAAAACTCAAGGTGTGTTGTTAACGCCTTTGGATGAGGTATTTACGGTTGAATTAGAAGAAGTGGAAGCAAATACGGGTATTGATAATCTGGGAAAGAAACCCAATCGGGAAAGTGACGATGAACATAGTAGTTGGGGAGAGGGGGAGAATGATTCTGATGAGGATGTAGAAGAAAGAGTTATGAATGATGAAGTTATGAAGCGAGGGTATGAATCGTATGGGGGATCGAATGCGGCTGAGGTTATGGGTAACAAATTTGAGAAAAAAGGGGAACATAGTTTTGGGGGGTCAAAGCCGGTAGAGGTTATGTGTACTGGAAATGGTGCGTTTGATCATAGGGTTGTTTTAAATTGTGGGGGAGGGAACTTAAAAGATGAACAAACAAACCCTGATAGTAAAGCTAGACGGATGGATGGAGATGGACAACGGTCAGTGAGGAAACTAGGCGATATAGATGATGAGGAATTTGATATCCTGCCTTTGTTTGAAGACATTGAGTATACGCGTGAAGTTGTTCCAGATTTGGATATAGATGATGATGATAAAGGGATATACAAAGGGAAGATGCATGCTAGCAAAGATGATTGCCAAATAGCTCTAGCCATATTTGCGATTAAGAACCAGTTTAACTTTAAGCAAACGAGAACGAAACGGGACTATTTTGTTCTTAATTGTGCAGAGGAAAGGTGTGATTGGAGGATAATGGCACACGAAGTGAAAGGGATCGGATATTATGAGATAAGGAAAGCACAACTTGAACCCACATGTAGCTTAGACACAAGGGGGCAGTATGTGAAGAAGGCGACATCGAAAGTGATTGCATCAGTGTTTAAGGCAAAATACACTGATACTTGGAGTGGCCCTGTACCAATGGATCTTCAACAATTGGTATTGGAAGATCTGAAGGTTTCAGCCTCGTATAAAAAGTGTTGGAGAGCTAGGGAGAAAGCTGTAGAAGAAGTTAAAGGGACTGATGAAGAAGCTTTCAGTGGGTTGTTCGAGTATTTGCATGTATTGAAAGCAACAAATCATGGGACTATTACTGATATAAAAACTGAGGTGGAGGAGGATGGAAGTGAGCGCTTTTTGTATATGTTTTTGGCTTTTGGGGCTTCAATTGAAGGATTTAAGAATCTGAGGCGAGTTTTGGTGGTAGATGGAACTCATTTGAAAGGCAAATACAAGGGTGTGTTGTTGACAGCAAGTGGGCATGATGCCAACTTCCAAGTATTCTCACTGGAATTTGCTGTAGTAGATAGTGAAAACGACAAGTCGTGGACCTGGTTTTTCACGAGGTTGGAGAGGATAATCGCGGATAGCAAAAGCCTGACTATATTATCAGATAGAAATTCGTCGATATATGTTGCAAAGAAGAGTGTGTATCCAGAGGCGAGTCGGAAGAAGTTCAATTCGGCGACAGAATTAAGTCGGATGTACGCGTATTTTGATGAGTAGTAAATTATGGTTTTTACTGGATTCAAAATGGATGAGGTAAATGGAGAATATGAAAGGAGATAGGATTAGTTAGATGTCATTTTCGTAAATATAGTTTTAGTTAGGGGGTATAGGAGACAAACACTTACAATAAAGTGTCTTTATGTTTTGGAAATGTGCCAAGATATACAATGAACTTAATAAAGGATGTTATATGGCAAATAACCCTTCATTGAATGATAAACAAACAATCCCGTTGACAAAAAACAAACAATCCCATAAAGGTAATAAATCCACATTTTATTGAATATGTTGGCTTTTATGATATTTAGTTTACCAGGATCGCCCCTTCTATTTTAGAGGCATAAAGCCAAATTAATGTTATTATTATTATTGTTTCTTCCATTTAATTTACAGTGTTTGTAATAATGATTTTTTGCCTACTTTTTAGGAAAAAAAAAGTTGATGTTTAAGTAATAGAAATCTGAGGTAAATATTTGAAAGAAGAAAACAAACATAGGCAATAATATAGAAAATAAACAGAGGCAATAATCTAAAACCAAAAAAGTTAACAAAAGGGACAACAAGGACTCCTACAAAGTAACAGAACCAATCATACGACGACCACTGGACGAAGAATAATTAATAAAGATGAATTTATTGGTTTATAGATTTTCATTGATTTTTATTTAAATAAGTGTATTTTATTTTATTTTTTAAAATTTTTGTAATTTGAAATTAAACAAAAACACAAAATTTTAAATCCAACAACACATGATTTTGCTTTAATTTTCCATTGCTTTGCCCACCCCAAAGCTATCCTACCAGTAGGTATTTGATTTCTGCTCTTTCAAATCAATTAAAATTGCAAATAGACGTCAATACCTTTTCGATCTCATGTTTTAATATAAAATAGATTAAGACTATAATTGAAAATTTCCAGAACTACATCTACAATCTTCGTAATAGCTTTTTTCTAGAAAAGCTATTAAACATACCACTACATGCAATTAATACTGCATTTTTCTAGTAATCTTTACTCTCTCAATTAGGCTGGATACACATGTGGAGCCAGACGAGGTGTTGCAACCGCGTGTAAGGGTTTTACCATAAAAAGGTCACTCTTGCTTTCCGAAATATCAATCTTACTCTCACCAGGCACTGGTGACCACGTGAACCCTTGAATCAACCGAGCCAGCAACATGTACGTCATGGCTGACCCAATGTTCGCACCCATACACCTTCTTCGTCCCGCACTGAACGATATTATATTGAGATCAGGCTCGTTTAGCTCCACGCCTACGTTATTGCCCAAATGTCTCTCAGGGTCGAACTTAAGCGGCTTATCCCACACGCTAGGGTTTCTCCCGATCCCCATACGACTAATCAAAACGTGGCTTCCCTTGGGGATGAAGTAACCGTCCACCACAGCGTCGGCGGTCGACATGTGAGGGAGGTTGAATGGCGCCACGGGGTGTAACCGGAATGCCTCTTTCACACAAGCCTTCACGTAGTTGAGATTTGGGAGGTCGGACTCAAGGACAAAACGGTCTTTTCCAACTACCCTATCGATCTCCTCCACGGCTGTTTGCATGATGCTCGGTTCGTTAATCATCTCCGCCATGGCCCACTCAGCCGCGTTAGACGGATTATCCACCGTCGCCAACATTAGTTCCTTCATAGTCCAACATAATTAACCACCGAAAAACTTAGAGGTCATCAAATAAATAGTTTTAGTAAAATAAAATAAAACGTTTTAATTTGCTTATGAAAATGCATCTCTAATGCATGGAATTCAAAATTGAAAATATTTAGAGCTTTCCTAGAGAAACCCACTATAATTTACCATGATCTTTTGAAGCAATCAGTTTTTAACTATTCCGGTTTACTTTAAAGAGTTGTTGTTACAGTGCTACATATCCTAAGTAGTACATTCAGAGACAAATGGTTTACTCTTGTAAAGCAAACACAAGTCAAGTATTATTATCAAAGTCAGAGACTATCGGCCACGAAAGGCCGTAACTTTCTTGTTATAAAACACAACTCCATTATACTGTGGTGGAAATAAGTCGATAAATATGTATACCGTCACTTGTGCTTTGATCTCTTCGTCCGACAGAGTAGGCTTCCCATCAGTGTCTTTCGCCATTATGAACATGTCGAGAAAATCCTGAGGCTCTTTCATCTTCCCATTACGCCATTGCATGAGTCTTTCATCAACAAAAGGATCGTTATACTTACTTACATTTCTCATTGCCTCACTCACGACCTTCTCATGGCCTCCCATGTCCAAGAACCTTAGCCACGGGACATAATCCGACAATGCAAAAGCGTAAAGATGGGTTAAAACCGTAAACAAAGATTCGACATGTTCAATCTCTTCGAACCCTGGTCCCGATCCATCTTCACTTCCTTTACCAAAGTGCCTTATGCCAAACATCATCTTCCGGGCTACATTTCCGCTGTATTGCCGCACCACAAGCCTTAAATCAATAACCGCAAAATCTTTATCGTTACCACGGTTATGGATACTGCGGCTATTGATGTACCGGACGAAGTTATCGGCCTCTTCGGTTCTCTTTTGGAGCGTCAATTTGAAGCTCTTTTTGCTCGTCACGTGAGATGCCACCACTCTCCTCATCTTCTTCCACTGCTCGCCCTGTGGCTCCACCGCAATGGTCAAGTACCCGCGACTGCAGTACTCCGTGCCCATTGTTAGCGGTCTACTGGCGAAAACGGAGTCTTGCTTCTTCAGAATCTCCCTTGCAATTCTCGGGGATGTCACGGATATCACGTGAGTATTCGCAAGACGGATACATGCAATATCGGTATTGAGTTCTTTCATTAGAGAATGTATCCATCGGAACACCGGTTTGTTCCTCCCTAGTATTTCCGGTAGGCTTCCGATTAGAGGCCAAGATTTCGGCCCGGGAGGGAGAGGGAGGTTTCTTGTGTAGCTAGTCGTTAACATGGTTTTCTTCGTCTCCTTACGCTCCATAGTTAATGCAAGGAGGAGAAAACCTATAATAAACGCAAGCATTGAGGTGGAGTCGAGCATTTTTTTAATCTCAATTTGGAGAAATTATTGGTGTTCGAAAGAGGTCTTTTTTTTTTCTTTTCTTAAATGAAATAATGAGGAATAAGCCTATTTATAGCCATGAAACAGCAATAAAAACATGCTTTTGTAAGTGTAATCTGTGGAAGATAAATATGCTATAAATGTTGGAAGAAAAAGCACTTAAGGAATCCGCGAATTTTTAACACCTCAATGAACATGTGTTTTTTTCTCTATGGCCGACAGTATTGGATGACGATTTTTCTTTCTTTAAACTCGTCTAATCTCTAAGGAGAAATTTGCTAACGATTCCATGATATTGATATTTATATCGATTAATTAGCCATTGAGAATTTACAAATATGCTAGTTGATGTAGTAATGTTAGACATCACATAGGCATTAGGTGGGTAACCGGAACAAGTTTGTTCTATATGGTGGTTAGGAAAAGATTAAATGAAAAGTAGAAAACTACTATACTTCTTATGTAAAATTAGTTAAAATTAAATTTTCAATGTGATGAAATTTTTGTCAAATGTTATATTCATCCATTACTGTAGAACAATGTCAAATAAGAAAAACAAAACAGTAATAATTTGAGCCCAAATTTAATCAGTTATTATAGTTAACACAGTTTTACGAATCGACATCGTAAAAGACATTTTATTAACGAATAACTTAAACACATACTATTTTTGAACAACTATGACCACTAAACAATTTCAGAATTAAGAAGTTTTGGAGCTTCGGATCGTGATGCTGAGATTTTTGTATTTAAGAAGACTTAGTCGCTAAAAAAAAATTGCCCGAGTTTTCAATTGGCGTCTAAGACCATCTCCAATGGTAAGAACCCATGAGGGGTTCTTACAAATATTTATAGTATAAATTTAGCATATTTAAAAGTTTAGAAACTCATTAGGAGTTCTTAATTTCTACCTTCTCCAATGGTAGAACCTCATGAAGGGTTCTTAAGAATTAGTTTTTTGAAAATAAAGTTTGGTGTTTTAAGTTTAAGTGTATGAAGTTTTAAGTGTATGAAATTTGGTGTATTGGGACAAAGTAAAAATATACAAGAGACAAGTGCATTTGGTGTAATTGGTGTTTAAAGTGTTCATAAGCACATCTTCTACTTGTGTAATATAAAAGAGATTCATGACTGATTCTGTTTTGCCATTTACTCAACACATAGCTTTGACAGAGAAGTCGATGAAACTAGCTTTACATACCAGCAACAACCACAACTGTGAGCACATCTCCAATCCTCTTCAATCTGTGCACACCTTTCTTATGCGACTTGAATCTCCTCAAAGATGCATCCTCAGCCAAGAGCTGCAACAAGACAACCATTCAAAATGAATCATTTCTCCTTTTCTAAACAATCTAATCTCAGAACATGACACACGAACATGGCACACATACCATTTATACTCAGAACATGACACACGAACATGGCACACAAACCATTTATACTCAGAACATGACACACAACATGGCTAAGTGGTCAAAAACTCATAGTTAACTGATTCATTCATTTAAAAAACTAAGAGTTCATACAAAGGGAAGTCTAACCTCAGAATTAAAATCAGATGAAAACATGTGAATCAAAGGGAGCTTACCGCCGATCTCAGCCGCGCCGCCACATCCTGCGCGGTGTCTAGCTTCTTGAATCGATTTCTCGACTCCGGAGACGATATCCTCCGCGGTGCCGTTACCACCGATCTCAAAATTCATAGATCTGTCTTTTTATTTCGATTAGAGGAATTTTGATATATCTCTTCTCCTTGCTTTGTTTCGCTTCGTCTCCTATTTCGCCATCGGAGAGAGACGAGTAAAAGAGAGAGACGAGCAAGAGAGAGAGACACGGGAAAGAAATTTTTTTCTGGTTTGTCAAAATATTCTATCCAACCAGACAATGACACGTCACGGGTTCTTACCGTTTCTAAAACCTCTTGTTTAAGAGTCGGTTCTTAAACTAATTAGGAGTTTTGATTTTTTTTGTTTTGTTTTTAGCTTAAGAACCCTTGTTTAGAACCCCTTAAGAACTCCCATTGGAGTTGCTCTAAAATAGTTTTTTTGTAAGATTCTCCGTTCCATCTTTCTCTAGAACCCCTCTTTTCTATAGATGGTTCCGTTTCTCTAGAAGCCTAGTTCATTATGATTAGGAATTTAGGACTAACGTATTAGTTAACAATTAAGCCATGTGTTCTAAGATTACGACTAACATGTCAGTGCCAAGTTCTAACTGTTTAAGAAAATTAAACCCACTTTGAATACTAAATTCTATTTCCCTTATATTTTATTATCATTTTCTATTCATACAACCACTTTCGTAATTTTTCTACATACTATTTGAAAAAAGAAAACTCTTTACACGAAAAGAATTTGTGGAAGTTTTATAACCGTGTGAAATTTTTACAAGATACGTTGTTTGTCACTTATAAAAGAATCAATTAGAAAAAGTCCCTTTTTAAATGGCATTTGTACATCTTACCATTTTTGTTAAATATTTTAGATTTGCCATTTTCTTATTTATAAAAACACAATTTTATACATTATGCTTGAGTTTATTTGGCTTTTTTTTTAGGGTATAATATTTGTTAGTAGGTGTGTATTTAATAAACAAAATTTCCAAATATTAAGTTTTTTAAGTGCAAAAAAATGGCTAATCCACAATGCCACTAAGCAAATGGCATATCCAAAAGAAGTTGAGCCAAAAATAGCAAAATCTGTAGTAATCCAATTTTAGAATACTGTCTGTGTTCTATCAATAATTAGGAGAAGTAATTTGGATTTCAAATTTAGAAGAAAGAAAGGAAAAGAAAAAACACAGTCGATGTCTCCAGTACACTGTCGGTGTCTACTTTCTCGTAATGTCAATCCTTCGGCTGTTTATTGTAGACCATATATATAAATTTTGAATACTGGAATGGGTTCCATCATCAAGTACTATTAAATCTTGTGGATGTTATGTATCACTATATCACTTTCCATTATTTGACACCTTTAAAAAAGACTAGAGGCGCTTGGTCCGCTTGGATAATTAGGACTATGAAATAGTAAATAGCTTGCCCACCTTTTTTTTTTTTTGTCTTCAAACATCATTTTATTAAGTTATAGGTAAAGGATTCTTCGATAGGGAGAACCATACAAAAACCGATAAACTTACATGAAAATAAAAGTACTCACGGACTGCTTTTCCTAGAAGATCACACAACATCCGGATAGGTAAACAACAAAATAAGAAAATACAACTGAAAAAAGGATAGAGAGATCTAGAGATCCTAGGGATAACGCGTTCTAACGCGGAGGTAAGCCACTCGATATGACAAAACGCTTGACGATTCCATGAAGCCAGCCATCTTGAAAAACATTGTCTCACGAAACAAATAAAGTTTCGTGTACTTTTGAAGTTCCAAACTTGCGCCTGAAGTGGCGAGACACCCAATCCCTAAAAAGGATGGTCACAAGTAGGACGAGAGAAAACTCTTGCGAACCGTTCGTCGTTGCCGAGACGTATGAGATGGATCCTAACACACGTAACAAGTAGAAAAAGGGGAGCCAAAGCCTTTTCCCAGTCAATAACCAAGGGAATGTTAAAGCGTGGGCCACATGAAAAGCTCGCCATCCTTTCTCTTTTATGGTCCACGAGAAAAGAGGAGATTAGAGAGCTACAACTAATAGCTTTTGATACCATAAACGCTAAGTCTTCAAAAAATCATTCTATCAAAGAGGAAATTGGTGAGAGAATTCTCTCCATCATGGAGGAGAAAGTACATACACTCGAACTCTTGAGAACAAAGCTATATTGCAAAGAAGATCTCTCCAAAAAGTAGGAAATATGTCTGAGATATCTCTCATACAATGAGGAATTTGAAACAATTTTGATGTAGCAGATGAACTTTGAGCTCTTAAAGATTATTAGGCCAGAATTAGAACATAATTCATACCAAATTAACTTTAACACCCAAAATCATGTTGGGCTAGCAGAAACCCAACTTTCATAACTGTTGGGGCAAGCCCAATTCGTTGTCATCCTCCAGCCAAGCAACAAATGCTTCAAGCACACCAAGCATAATGGCCCAGGGAAGACCAACAAGACTCATTGATGGGCCAAGCCCAATCTAATTTCATCCTCTTCATTCCAAAACGGAAAACTTGACCTAGAACTGTCAACCGAAAAACACGGTGGCTACTGCCGGTTGAGAAAGTGCCATGAGCCACCGAGAAACAAAGCCAACAGCCCGGATATGCGATAACGAGGGGGAAGGACTTTTGGTGGGAGATCCACCAGGAAAGTTTCGCCGATTTGCAGATCCACAGCCACCGGCGACGACATCCGGCTGATTTCTTCCCGCTAGACCACTCACCACCGCACTAACAACCACAACCACACGCCGAGACACGGCCCACTCTAAGGTTTCACCTCGATAGCTCCACAGTGCGACTAACACCAGATCTCGTCCTCGAAGATCAGAGAGAAGAGCCGCACAAGTCGCTACCTCAGATCTGCCTAATGGCGGAGTATGGATCCATCAATGTATTAAGTGGAGATGAAAAAGTCTTCGGTTTGTTAACCGAGAGGAGAACCCTCCGAGATGAGAGCGGAGGAGATACATCAGAGTACTCCCAGGCGAGCACACACTCCGGCGACAAGGTATGACATAACCATCGGCCACCAGATCTAAGACTCCGACGCAGAGACGGAACATTGAAAACAGCGAAAGCAAACTTTGGCTTGACAGGGACGTCACCGGCGACGCCGGATCTAAATGGCCACAAAGCATATTCAAAAGTTCTTGAGATTTCAAGGGAGAAAGTTGTTTCTGCGAGACGATTCATCACCAACAGAGCCATGAGGGCGAGATTAAAGTGCCTCTTCACACAAAGTGAGAAATTTTGAAGAGGATCTCGTAGGGAAAAGAGTACGGCGGAGCAAGACAAGCGGCGAGAGCATGCCAGAAACAACGAGGAAAAAGAAAGGAAGTAAGGAAAATGGGACACCATCTGACGCCGGCGAGTAAGAGCTCCACCGGCGTCGGAGAAAAGGTTCACCTTGAACTTCTCGAGAATTTTGCCCGAGAGAGTAAACTAAGTTGCATTCTAGTCATCCATCGATAAGAAATTTGAAATCTACACTAAAATTTTTAAGTATTTGAAATATACCTTTTACGTTGTCCAAAATAACATTTTTGTCCTTAATTAATAATTAAAAATTCAGAAAACAAAAGTTTAATAATTTGATTAATTAGTTTTACAAATATATATATATTTTTTTAAATTAAATTTAAAATGTTTATATTATAAAAATTAGATACTTGTAAATTCTATAAATACAAAAAAAATAAATAGAAATAAATTATGAATTTTAGTTATATAATAAAAATTATCTAGATTTATGATGATTTGGTAATATTTTAGATAATGATAGATTTTTAATTAATTACGAAATTTAACTATATTTTATTCAAATTTTTTTTTCAAATTTACGAATATGAGTTAAATAATTTTTTTTGTAACTAATTTATTAATTTAAATAAATATCTAAAAATAATTAGCTCGATTTAAAAAAAAAATATCAATAGTTCAAAAAAGTCGACAATGCAAAAACTTAATTAACCAAAATATAAGTTGATTGTTTTAATAAAAAGTCAACAGAGAATAAAATTAAGTCGACAAATATAAAATATAAGTCGACAGTTCAAAAAATCAATCTTATTAATAAGTCAACGTAAAATGAAATAATTCTACCAAAAAATAAACAAATCGATGGATAAAAAATATAAATCAACAAACAAAAAAAATAAGTCAGAAGTTTTAAAAGTCGACTATATAAAAAACCAATCAAACAAAATATAAGTCGACTATTTTAAAATAAGTCGGTAGAAAATAAATTAAGTCGACGAAAAGAAAATTTAAGTCGACTGTTCAAAAAATTGATATTATTAATAAGTCAACGCAGAATAAAATAAGTCTACCATGAATAAACAAGTCGACAGAAAAAATTATAAACAGATAAACAAAAACTATAAGTCAACAGTTCAAAAAATTGACTATGTTATAAATCTAACAACCATAATATAAGTCGATTGTTTTAAAATAAGTTGATGGAGAAGAAAATTAAGTCAACGGAAGTGAAAAATAAATCGATAGTTCAAAAAATTAACTTTATTAATATATCAACATAGAATGAAATAATTCTACCAAAAAAATCAAATACATATATATTATAAATTATATAATTTTGAATTACTTTTTTTAATAAATTAAAATTTAAATAATATTAACAACAATAATATTTAATAAATAGTTTTCCTTAAATATTTATAATGAAATAATTAATTATAAATTTTTGTTAAAATTTTAAATTTTAATTATTTTAAAATTAATTACAAATTTAATTAATTTATTTAAATAAATAAAAAGGTATTATGGTCCATTTTTTTTTTTGTCAACCACACATTAATTAAAATGAAACTCCAAGATTGGAAGCCCAATCTGGAGGAAAAGTGTTTACAAAAGAAATATCAGAGGAGAGAGATCTAGAAGACTTAGCAAGACAATCCGCTTTCATATTACACAAACGAGGAATATAAGATAAAGAAAATAAGGGAAAAGAGGTACGGAGCAGACCAAACTTGTCTAGAAGATTGGAGAAAGCTGGCCATTCTTCAGGAGATTGCACCATTGAGACTAGTTCTGTGCTATATGTTTCAAACTCCTGACAATCAATCCCTCTTGTAAGAATTTTCTCCATTGCCCAAATTAACGCTTCCATCTCCGTGTGTAAAGGGGAAGCACACCTTCGATGGCACTTTGCACCCAGTAATATTGTTTGTTCTTCGCCTCGGAAACACCACCACCCCAGACCTGTAGTAGGTTCCGATAATTTCCAAGAACCGTCAACTCGACATATTATTGTTTGTGAAGATCTTTCCATTGTTTCCCTAATTTCAAACGTATCTATGTGGTTCAATTGTGCTTCTTCCCACAACAATTGTTCACTTACCGCTTGATTTATTATGTCTATTGGTTCCGATTGAACTCCTCTGAAAATTTTTTTATTCCTATCTTTCCATATAAACCATAAAATCCAAGGGTAGCTAAGCAGTTTATCTTGGCCGTGTATGTGAGATGATAGTCTATTAAATAAGAAATCTAGGTTCGAATACACTGATTCAGATGGAAAAATTGTCGGTGATATTGTAATTGGAGACAAATCCCATATTTGTCGAGAATGTGAGCAATCAAAAAGTGCATGATTAACTGTTTCCTCAGCTATCTGACACCTCTGACACAACGTATCACAATGTATCCCGCGATGAACCAAGGCAGAAGTAACTGGTAACGAACCGGAAGCAGTTTGCCATAAGAAATGTTTAATCTTTGGAGGAGCCTTAATTTTCCAAGCTTGTGCTCTAAGGGATTGACAACTTGGTCCCCATTCGAAAACCCCCGACATATCTTGAGAAAGTAAATAATCCGATTTGACTGTATATTTTCCAGATTTCGAGTAATGCCAGATTAACTTATCGGGTTTATAACCTTGATTTGTACTCATGCTCCTAATAATCTGTATGTCTTCAGGTTCCATAAATTCTTCTAGAATGGGTAAATGACATTCATTTGTAATCGGATTAATTAAGTGGTTCACCATCAGATTTGGGTGAAGTATTTTTCCCCTTCCATTTGCCGGACGTGGCTTAGTATCAGGTATTCAAGGATCTTGCCATACCGGTATACTATATCATGATCCTATTAACCATCTTGCTCCCCTGTTTACCATGGTTTTGGTTGTAAAAATACTTTTCCATCCAAAGGATGGAGAGTATGGTTTTTTTGCTCTTAAAGGATGTGTATCTCTGAAATACCTACTCTTAAACACCCGAGCTACTAGAGAATCCGGATTTTGGATTAGTCGCCAGTATTGTTTAGCCAACATTGCATCATTAAATTTATCGAGAGCCCGAAATCCTATTCTTCCTTCATTTTTAGCCTTACACATTTTGTCCCAAGCTATCCAATGGATACCACGATCTTTCTCATTAGAACTCCACCAATACTTTGAAATGGCACTTGTTAGTTTGGATATTAATTCCTGTGGGAGTTTAAAACAAGACATAACATATACCGGTAGGGTCAATGCGACAGATTTGATCAATGTCTCCTTCCCCCCTTTCGATAAATATTTCGCTGACCAACCATTAATCCGGTCATTAAGTCTCTCACGCACATAATTAAAAATTTTACTTTTTGAGCCTCCGAGGCTTTCTGGAATACCCAAATAGGAATCCATCGCGCCTTCTTTTGTAATACCTAGTATGTTTTTTAGTCTTTTTTCTTTTCGTTTGATATATTTTTTTCAAACTGGACAGATGATTTACTAAAATTTATTTCTTGTCCCGAAGCTTTTCCATACTTTCCAATAATATCCATAACAGTTTTACATTGCTCATCTTTGGCTTTGCAAAAGAACAAGCTATCATCTGCAAAGAGCAAATGCGATATAGTAGGACATCTCTGTGCTACCTTTATACCCACCAGTTTTTTTTCCCTCTCCGCTTTTTTAATATTAGCAATCAAAACTTCTGTACAAAGAATGAATAAATAGGGTGATAATGGATCTCCCTGACGTAATCCTCGTTGTGGTATAATATGTCCTCGGGGTTGTCCATTCAAAAGCACTTGATATGACACTGAACTAACACACCACATAATCCATGAAATCCATTTAGTGTTAAAACATAACCGAGTCAAAACAGCTTTCAAGAAAGTCCATTCCACTCTGTCATAAGCTTTACTCATATCAGTCTTAATTGCCAGAAAATCCGATCTACAAGACTTGTTGGTACGTAACCCATGAAACATTTCTTGAGCTATCAAAATATTATCCGTGATTAGTCTGCCAGAGACAAACGCAGATTGCGTTTCCGAAATTAACGTCGGCAATATCTTCTTAAGCCTTAAGCAGAGAATTTTGGATATAATCTTATAACTCACATTGCATAGACTTATTGGTTTAAACTTTGCCATCCTTTGCGGTTTTACCGTTTTTGGAATGAGACAAATATTTGTTTCATTAATCTGTCTATCAAAGCATCATGTTCAGAAAAATTCCCTAACCAAGGTGACCAAATCATCTTTTAAAGAATGCAAAAACCTTTGATAGAACAATGCTGTCATTCCATCCGGTCCTGGTGTTTTTTCCGGGTTCATAGCAAATAAAGCTTTGTGAACTTCTGATTCCGTAATTCCTTTTGTTAATTCCTCATTCATATTCTCCGTAATAATCGGGGTTACTTCTTGTACCATCTCCATTATACCATTAATATTAGATTCTCTGAATAGAACCCTAAAATAATCAGTTGCTATATCCTCCATTCCTCTCTCCGTCTCCTCCCATGAATCATCGGGTCCAAATAAACCTGAAATTTTATTTTTCACTCGTCTTTGTTTTGTATATGCATGAAAATATTTAGTATTTTTATCGCCGATCTGTAGCCATAAATTCCTACTTTTTTGTTTCCAATATAATTTCTCGTCCTCATAAGCCTCTTTTAATTTTTTCCCAATTTTCTGGATTTCCTCCCATGGGATTGAATCATCTTTTTTAGCTTCTTCCAAAGCCAACTTGAGATTCGATATATTCATCTGACCATGTGGAACGTTATTTTTCCTCCACCATGATATTGAATTTCTGCAGTTTTTTATCTTATCCACAAAACCTGGTATCCTAAAATTTTTTGTTCGATTCCATCCATAATCTATTGCTTCTTTAAGTCCATCTTTGCCAACCCATCTCTTATCAAAACGAAATTGCCGCTGTCTTCTTTCCGGATATTTCGAGCAATTAACTAAAACTGGTCTATGATCAGATCCAATCATTTCCAGATAATCCACTTTTGAGTAAGAAAATAAGCTATGCCAATCTTCATTCCCTAGGGCTCGATCAAGCCGACAACAGACGATCTGATTATTTCTCCTATGTCCTCTCCATGACATTTGATCTCCATAACATGGAAATTCTAGCATTCCACAATGTCGAATCATTAGATTAAAAGATACAAACGAAGAACCTAATCTCATTTTTCCACCCGATTTTTCGTTGTTTCCGGTGATTTCATTAAAATCACCGACCATTAACCATGGGGCTTTCCTATTAGAGCCTATTTGTTTTAGTTTTTCCCACACATTATCTCTTAAATTAGTAACCGGATCTCCATAAACAAATGACATAAAAATAATTTGTTTTCCAAAATAAGCTCGAACATCAATAATCCGATTACTTTCATTTTTATTTAAAAAGTGTAGTTTTTAAATAGTTGTAAAATTGAGAGTAATTTTCAAATTTATTATAAAATTTAGTGTATTTTTAAAAATGTCCATTTATGTTTTTTGTGTTTATGTCCCTTTTAATAGCTTGCCCACTTTATTTGTAAGATTCAACATCTTTTATCGAGACTTAAAAACTCGACTCAGTTCGTAAAGAACACAACAAGTGCTGCTCTTTCCTAAGCACAATTTTTTTATATATAACTTAGATAAGGAAATTTTTATAAATACTCTAAATTTTATAAGAAATTTGAAAACTAGACTCAATTTTATAGTAATTTGAAAACTACATTTTTTAATTAAAAATTTACCATAATATCATTTTTATTTATTTAAGCATTATTTAAATAAACGAACTAAAAATAATATAAGTTAAATTTGTAATTGATTTTATAATAATTAAATTTTCAAAATTTAATTAAAATTTGTAATTAATTTGTTTGACAATAAAAATAATAAAAAATAAAAATAATTACTATGTGTAAAGTAATCATTAAATAAAATAAAATTATATATATAAATATATATATATATATATATATATTTAGTTGACTTATTTCATTTTATGTTGATTTATTAATAAGGTTGATTTTTGAACTATCAATTTATTTTTCACTTTTATTGACTTAATTTTTTTTTTCTTATTATATATCTAAAATTTAATTCTATTCTTTCCAAAGAGAACGAAGAAAATATTTTTTTTCAAATTCACATGTAACATCATTAATTGAGATTTTTTTTTTGATATTGTTCTGTTATAACTATGACTTACCGTCTTCAACAAACAAACCTTACATATAACGATGTATGGATCTACCTTAAACTTCAAATTGCTGATAATCTTACATCCATAACATTTTGCAATTTTGGATGATAGAATCCTTGGTGTAGAAAATAAGTTAATGATCAACAAGAAGACTAAACTAAACTTCCACTTTTTCAAACTCATTTTTTAAAATTAATCAGAAAAAAATTCTAGTTTTATGTTATGTATTGGAACTGCCTATGCTTTAGGGATCGATATGACGACGGAGTTTGTGGAGAAATGTTGCTGCTTCTAATCTCTATCTCTTGCTTCTTAGTACTTCTTCTTTTATCTATCTTATTTTGCTTCTATATCTTCATTTGTTAGGTAGAACGAGTGGTTGTGGACTGACTGCTTGATCTAAACACGTGGCTTCCTGGTGGGTCGCTAAACATTTTTCATAGGCATTCAATGGAAAAAGGGTTGGGTAACAAAAATATTTAATTCATAAAAAGAATGCGTCGTCTTGTAGATCACAAGCTTTGAACGTTAGCAAAATTATGTTACCTACCACCAGTACCAGCCTTAATATATATAGATATTCACATTAACATTACACATACTATTTCTCTAAGATAATCAAAAAGTGGATACACTAGTTAAGCTACTAATAAACTTTCTTCACTCTCAATTTCAAAATAATATAGAAAATAGAAAGTAAGTCTACACTCTTTGCATTGTTTTCTTGATGACAACAAACTTCTTGTTATTTCAATATTGAATGTTGTTTTTAACCATTTCTTAAAATTTGTGTTTTCTTGTTTGTCAAACAGTGGGAACAGAGATGGTAATGGTTCACGAGGTTCCTTTTCCTCCACAGATTCTCACTTGCAAGCCACTCTGTCTTCTGGGCCAAGGTTTTTTTCTTTTCTAAGACAAAAACATGTTTTCTTTTTGCTTGCATAATGTTTGATACATTAATAATGCAAAAAAATCTCAGGTAATAATTTTACGTGGCTTGTTTTCATTCTTGTTACAGGGATCACAGACATCGAGATCCATTTTCTCCAAGTGAAGTTTACGGCGATCGGAGTTTACTTAGATCCTTCAGATGTTAAAACCCATCTTGATAACTGGAAAGGCAAGACCGGGAAAGATCTAGCCGGCGATGATGACTTCTTTGACGCCCTTGCCTCCGGTAAACTTACTAATCCATCTTAAGCTTCAAATCAATTTTGAATTATAGGGTTCTCCGGTTTTGATGATTTCTGGTTTAGATAGACTATTTGGTTAAATATTGATGTTGTTGGCTGTGTGATACCAAAAAGTGTGATGAAAAGAACTAGTCATAATTCGGTTAGGCTTCTTATTTTGGTTTAGTTCAGTTCAACTGATTGAACTCCGGTTTACTTAATTTATTTGGGTTAGCACGAGTCAAACGAAATTGAACCGGTTTGTCTGCTTACTATGTATTTCAGCGGAGATGGAAAAGGTTATAAGAGTGGTGGTGATAAAGGAAATAAAAGGAGCTCAGTACGGAGTGCAACTGGAGAATGCTGTGAGAGATCGTTTGGCTGCGGAGGATAAGTACGAGGAAGAAGAAGAAACTGAGCTCGAGAAAGTGGTTGACTTTTTCCAGTCTAAGTACTTCAAAGCTAACTCCATCATCACTTACCAATTCTCTGCCAAAGATGGCGTTTGCGAGGTAAAATCTAGAGCCTATTAACGTCTATTATGTCCAATTCATACTTTTTTGGAAAGGAAAGTATTCTTTGTTGTTCATTTTAATTTTCTAAATCATAAATCCAAGCATCAAATGAATGTGGAACAGAGGAACTGTGTTTGCGTTTAGCGTTATACTAATGAATTTTAAAAAAATATATATAATTTAAAGCAATTGCTAACGTATCTAAACAAGTGTAATTGTATCACATATAGTCATATACCCCTTGAGAATCGTAATTAGGCCTATAATAATCGTTATGTATTTTTATTTTTGTGGAAGATCGGGTTTGAGACGGAAGGTAAAGAAGAGGAGAAACTGAAGGTGGAGAATGCGAATGTGGTGGGAATGATGCAGCGATGGTATCTGTCCGGAAGTCGAGGAATCTCACCTTCGACCATTGTCTCTCTCGCCGAATCGCTATCCACAGTTTTAACCTAGCTAGAATCCCTTATAAATATTTGTGTGTGTGTTGTATTATGTCGTTGTTAAATAAGACATCGTGTTTGGTTATCTTTTGCTTAGTCAACAAAAAAATAGTATTAATTTTGTTGAAACTTCTAATCACCATCTTCTCATAACTTCTACCATCAAGATTTTATTATCTGTAGTTATAGCTAATCTGATCACAGAAATCATGTTACATCTCAATTTAAATCAACTTTACTCGTTTAGTTTCAACATTGAAAGGATTAGGGATGTTATATAAGGCTGAGAATTTAGGACCGGTCATGATCCATTAAAATTAGTGTAAGTCCTGACCCTGAATAATTGAATAGGGCCAATATAAAGTTTTGGTAAAAAGTCTTAGGTAAAAACAGAGTCGGCCCTATTACATGCAAACTTTTTTTTGTTGCATAAATTCATAAATTAATATTCAAATATAATTTTACGCTTTTGACGGAAAAATATAATTTTGTGGTTTTTGGCGTGAAAACGAGATTTTGCAATTTGACGGGAAAACATAATTTATCGGTTATAATGGAAAAAATGTGTTCACTTTTGACCAAAAAAAACATAACTTAGCGATTTTAGCGGAAAAACGTGATTTTTTTTGTTTTGACGAAAACATAATTTTACGGTTTTGGCGGAAAAACATGATTTTGCGGGTTTTGGTGGAAAAACATGATTTTGCGGGTTTTGGCGGGAAAAACATGATTTTGCGGGTTTGGCGGGAAAATACGATTTTGCGGGTTTGGCGGAAAAATATGATTTGACGGAAAAATACGATTTTGCGATTTTGGCGGGAAAATATAATTTTACGATTTTGGCGGGAAAATACGATTTTACGGTTTTAGCGGAAAAAAATGAGTTTGCGGGTTTGGCGGAAAAATACGATTTTGCGTGTTTGGCAGGAAAATTTGATTTGACGGAAAATATGATTTTGCGGTTTTGGCGGAAAAATATGATTTTGCGGGTTTGGCGAGAAAATACGATTTTGCGGGTTTGGTGGGAAAATATGATTTTGCGGTTTTGGCAGGAAAATATGATTTTGCGGTCTTGGCGAAAAAATATGATTTTACGGTTTTAGCGGGAAAATATGATTTTGCGGTTTTGGCAGGAAAATATGATTTTGCGGTTTTGGCGGAAAAATATGATTTTGCGGTTATCAACATTAAAATTTTATTTAAAAAATAATTTTTTTAAGTATGAGAAAAAACTAAAGGATTGGAAATGACCAAAATAGTGTTCAACAGGATTCAACCCTGTTATACAAATTTTAAGACCTCAAAAAGGGTTATGGCTCATTTAGGGCCGAATTTTAATTAAACAGGATCGGGTTGGGCTTAAAAACCCTATTTAACATCCCTAGAAAGGATGCAGATTAAGTTTTGTATAGCTTATTGTATGCATCTTGGCTTTTGCTTCCTATTGTAGTCTTTGGTTCGGGATGTAGTGTGACTTTTGCTTTTCTTGCGCTAAGCAGATACATAGCGCATACTACAGAGGAGCAATTGATGCGATGATGGTTTAACGTACAGTAACCAAGTAGAGAAATATAGCAATTGAAAATTACGTGGCAAAACCCAAGACGTCATTGAAAAATGGAAAGTTTTTAGCCGAACCATCTAACTAATCGTTGGTTTATCACCGAACCTACGTGAAAAAAGGAAATAACATAAAAATGTAAAAAAAGGAAACTTGAGTCCCAAACATTAGTTTATAAATAGTCTCTAATCATTTTAGTTTCATAATTCATAGAAGCAGAGAAAGACAAAGAGAGAGAACACGAGTTATATAGAGTGAGAAAGATTCAATTTCATGCTCGATTTCTCTGATAATATGTCATGCCACTTTTTAATCTAAGTGCCACTGTAAATGTGATATCTCTTAATTACCCTTAATAAAATTATAGACGAAATGGTACAACTGAGAGAGAATATGACAACAAGTAGAGATGAGAGATTATATGACAAGTGGTACAAATGATATTACTAACAGATAAATAGAACAACTTGTATAAATAGTAGTATAACTGAGAGATAATATGACAATTGATACAAATGGTATAACTGAGAGATAATAGGACTATTTGTAAAAATAGTATTACTGAAGCAACTTATAATTCTAAATCCTAGCGCTATCACACTCACTAATTCATCTCTTCTTGCTCTGTTCACTGTCGTCGTCGCCATTCTCCGCCGTCAACCTTCCTCGTCGAAGTCTGTCACGGTGGCGGCGGAAATTGAAGAGGAGGAGGCGGAATCGGCGAGGGGAGATGTAGAATGCATGTGATCTCTTCTTCTTCAAGCTGTTGGATCACATGAACATAAACGTCTCTAGTGCAGAGGAAAAAGTCAACTTTGGAGAGATCTAAATCGAGATTGTTGTTGGAAAGCGAGATTTTGGAGGCGACGAGCTCTGATTTGCGAATCTCAGCAGAAGCTATGGTGATGGAGACGAAGACAAAGACAAAGACAAGAATTGATGAGAAGCGTGAAAAATATCCATGGAGAAAAAGAGATCTAAGGTTTTGTTGGATATGTAGTTTTCAATTTGTTTAAAGGTTTTTTTGAACATTTGCATCACCTTTAATTTTTAAAAAATATTAAATAAAATTACAAAAAAACAGCGATATTCTAACTTTTTTTTAACGTGATAGTGGCTTTTTATCCTGTTCTTCTGGGTTCCATAGATCTTTTCTCCGGCGTTTCGTCGTGGCAGCTGGTTAGTGGTGCTACACGATTGCAGTCTCTCTCTCGCCGCAAATGTCATGAAGCCACCGCCAAGTCATCAAAACGCTTGGGTCCTACAAAGCCCAACAGACACAGAATATGATTTCCAGCCCATCAAAAAAATGACAAGCCCATGAAGAAAGTGCATCCTATTGACCATGTCAATTCTCATCCCTTCTAAGTGTTTGTTTGTTTTTTTTTTTTTTTTGAAATTAATAGATTTTTAAAAATGTTTAACACCTTTTCATTCAATTTTTTATTTTATAGTTGATTTTTTTTTCTTTTTTTTTTCTTTTAGAATTTCAAATAATGGAGATTTGGATATTAAATTTACAATACGATGTAAAAACTAACCGGATTTTGGATCATGTTATTTGACCTACTCATTTGATCGTTAGAGATTTTACAAGTTTAAATTGTTTTCACATTGTTTTGTTGATTTAGCATACAAGTTTTTAAATTGTTTTCAGAAAAGTTTGAAAATGTTTTTTTCACGTATTTTAAAATTTTTTAAAATTAATATTGTTAAATTTACAAAACGATGTGAAAACTAACCGGATTTTGGCTCCTGTCATTTGACTTAGTCAATTGTTCGTTAGAGATTTCACAAGTTCAATTTGTTTTCATATTGTTATGTAATTTAGCATATAAGTTCTTATTTTTTTTGAAAAATGTTTGAAAGTATTTTTTTCTTTCCTTTTCACAGATTCAAAAGTTTTTAAAAATTTCAAATATTAAATTTACATACCGATGTGAAAACTAATCAGATTTTGAATCTTGTAATTTGACATAGTCATTTGATCGTTAGAGATTTCACAAGTTTAAATTATTTTTATATTGTTAAGTAAATTTAGCATATAAATTCTTTATTTATTTGAAATTAGGTTTGAAAATATTCACAATATTAGACACACACACTTTGTTCCCTTTTTTTTTGTTTTTTGTGCACACACACACTTTGTTCCCTTATGTCAAATAAATCTATTCCTCCTCGGATTATATGTGGTGGTATCTGAGGTAGTTGAAAACCTCCACAAAAACAGTCTTACTGTTTGTACCGAGATTATCACAATGTAATAACTTAGGTTTTTATTGGGTGAAACGTTGCGTTTGCTTTTATTAACGATGAACGAGATTAACGATTACAGAGGAATTAGAATACGAATTAAAGCTCTGAGATTAAGCTATGATTCTCTCTCTAATTCTCTGGATAATCCTCTCCCCACATCTAATGACTTCTTCTGCTATTTATAAGGAGGTCTTCTAGGGTTCCATGCTCTTCTACGAAATTCCTATTTTACCCTACGAACCCAATGGACCTCATTCATGGTCAAAATAGCCCGTTGGTCATTTGAATTCTTGTTTGGGCCAGAAATAATATCAGGACCAAGGCCCGTATCCCACAATAAGCCCCCCCCCCTTAGTTCGGCGAGCGAAGGCGTGCTTGAGCTCAGTGAGCGTATTTTCCGAGTTAGAGATATGTCATTTTGGCTCAAACAGAGGGCAACGGATTGGTGTCGTGGACACGCTTTTCAAGGAGCACGAAACTCCTAACAAAAGATTGGTGCTAAGAGCACGCTTTTTAGAGAGCGCGGAGCTCTAACAGGAGATTGGCGCCGTGGGCACGCTTTTCGGCGAGCGCTGAGCTCTAACAGGAGATTGGCGCCGTCGACACGCTTTTCAGAGAGCACGGAGCTCTAACAGAAGATTGGTGCCGTGGGTACGCTTTTCGGAGAGCGCAGAGCCCTAACAGACGATTGGTGCCGTGGGCACGCTTTTCGGAGAGCACGAAGCTCTAATAAGAGATTAGCACCGTGGGCACGCTTCTCGGAGAGCGCAGAGCCCTAACAGACGTTTGTCTATTCTTTCCCCGCTCCGAATCCTCCTGTTGTGTTGCCAAAACTATCTCTCGCCTAGTCGGTTCGTCATGCGGGTTCTTTTCCGAGCCACCTTGCCGAGCCAGACTTCTGCCGAATCAGTTGTCATGCGGGGTCTCTGCTGAGCCTTTTCCACGAGGGATCTTTGCCGAGCCGCCTCGTCGAGTCGGACTTCCGCCGAATCAGTTGTTATGCGGGGTCTCTACCGAGCTGTGGACCCTCTTGTCGCATCGCTCAACTCATCTTTTGCGGAGCCGGGCTAGTTTACCGTGGTTGGTCATCGTCGACCGCCTTGCCGAGCCAAACCCGATTTCTTCTTGCCGTGTCAAAGATCAGGCATTGCCGAGCCGAACCCGTTGCCACATCGAGGGTTGGTCGTTGTCTTGCTGAACCGAACCAGTTTGCCGCACCGAGGGTTAGTTGTTGCCAAATCGAACCCAATTATCGCTTTGAGGGTTAGTTGTTACAGAGTCGACTTCGCCGTTGCCGAATCGATCTTTGTTGCCGAGGCGATCTTTATTGCCGACTCCACGTTCGTTGTTGCCGAGTCTGCGTTCGTTGTTGCTGATTCAGACTTTGAATCGTGGAGCTGGACGCATCGCCGAGTTTACCGAACCGAGTCCGTTTGCCGAGTCACCGAGCTGGACGCGTCGTCGAGTCCACTGAACCGAGCCCGAGTGTTTGTGCCAAACGCATCGCCGAGATCGTGCCGAACCGAGCATGTTTGTCGAGCCCGAATGTTTGTGCCAAACGCATCGCCGAGATCGTCCTGAACCGATCTCTCTTTGCCTAGACACCTTGCCGCGGGGTCTTTTACTCTCCCTGACATTTCTTTCGCCGAGCCGCGGCCTCTCTCTCCAATCAGATATTGGCGCGGCATCTCTCTTGCCGTCGAGCCGCCTTGTTGTCACGACATTTTGTTTGCTTATCCGAGACCTGGTCATGCTGAATCGCCGCGGCATGACTCGCGAGGAAAGATCTGCCAACCCGCCACGTCCGTGTTTCTTTCTACTCGTCGCTGAGACTTTGGCCGTTTGTTTAGTGCCTTACCCGAGATTTGTTGGTTTTTGTCGGATCGTCAGTTGTATGTTCGGCCCTCTGTTGGGTTTCCGTTGTTTTTTCTATCTTTGTGAACCTTGAACTATGTCGGTTTTTGATTCTTTGATTTGATTATTGATGTTTCGTAATCTTCAAGTTGTAGGTGCGAATTCGAACTCGGCTTTATTTGGTTTGTTTTATCGTCGAGATTTTGTTTAGTAGGCGCTATCTGCAGCTCGGCTTATCCTGTCCGAATGTGCGGCCTTGAGGCACGTAAGATATCAAATGGCGTTTTGGGGTCTTCATGCAAGGTTATCCTCGGCGTATTTTCCGCGAGGGTTCCTTGGCGATTAAACTTTGGTTCCGAAACATATTATGGGGCAAGACGTCTCTTGGCTTATCCTGCATATGTTTGAGCCGAAACGACTAGTTTAGTAAGTAGACGAGGCGGACTCGTCGTACTGTATAGATGCGGCTATGGTGTCCGGCTTATCCTGTGGGCGCTGAGGTCGGCAAGAATCGTGCGAGCCGGAAGTCGGCTTATTATGATTCGGCCGCCTGCTAGCTAATGCGAGATCGGCTCGGCTTTTAGTCTTTACCTAAGTAAAGATGTAGATTATTTCACCACTACATCCATGTGGAACGTGTTTAAATCGTACACCTGGCCAGGGAGACGATGCGGGAGCTGGTCGATCAGCGAGGCGGACTCGTCCGAAAGAGCTCGTCAATGATAAGTATTTTTTGTTATAGCTGTGCCTCGTGACAGGCTGCCTACGTACCCTTTGGCAGGGATCAAGCCTATCGTAATTTATATTACAAAGAATGAGCTCGCCGGATGAGGTACCCTTTGTTTTTTTTTTTTTTTTTTTTTTTTTTGTGGCGCGCCGTCGTGTTGCATCGCCGTGCCGCGCCATAGTGCCGCGCCGTCGTGCCGTGTCACCGTCTCGCGACGTCATGCCGCTCCGTCGTGCCGTGTCGCCGTGCCGCGACGTCATGCCGCGTCTTCGTCCCCCGTCGATTTTTTTTTTTTTTTTTTTGGCGCGCCGTCGTGTTGGCGTCGCCGTGCCGCGCCGTAGTGCTGCGCCGTCGTGCCGTGTCGCCGTCTCGCGACATCGTGCTGCGTTGCCGTGACGCCACGTCGTGTCGCGTCGCCGTCTCGCGACGTCGTGCCGCGTCTTCGTCCCCCGTCGATTTTTTTTTTTTTTTTTGCCCCGTCGCGACGTCGTGCCCCGTCGCCGTGCCGCGACGTCCTGTCCCGTCGCCGTGCCCCGTCTAAATATTTTTTTTTGTGCCGCGACATCGTGCCGCGTCGCCGTGACCCGCCGTCGTCCCCCGTCGATTTGTTGTTTTTTTTTTTTTTTGAGGTTGTAGGGGTTTCGTAAACGGTTAGGAGGCCGTAGACGTCGGACTGAGCGGATTGATCAGCTCGATTGAATCGATTTTTTCGAGAAAATGTATGTCTTGTGGCTAAGCGGGTTCGGCGATCACGAAAATTCTAGCATTGCGGAGTTGGCATTCAACTATGAAACACGTGCGGGCTATCAGCGGGTCACCGCGCAATGTGTAGATTCCATGTAGGGTTGGAAATTTCACACATTGATGATAAGTCGATGGGACAGCTTTCATTTTATGCAACCATGGTGTGCCGAGAATGACGTTATAAACAATTGGCTTATCAACAACCGCAAATTTGAAACAGTGCATGGTTTCACCGACGTATATTGGTAGCATTATCGTTCCTACGGTCATTACTGTGTCTCCGTCGAAACCCGTCAATGGCTGGATATCGTGTTGGGTTAAACACAAGTTTACCTCCATCTGTAGGAGTACGTCTTTGAAGATGACGTTAACCGAGCTTCCCGTATCAATGAGGATTTTGGTGACAAGACTTTCACCGATGATTAGCTCGACGACTAGCGGATCGTTATGCGGACCTGTCAGACCAGCCTAGTCAGCTTCTGTAAAAGTTATCGGATCCGTATCTGCCAAGATAGGCGTACTATTCGCGACCCGGGCACGCTGTCTTTCTTCCTGGCGGCGGTAACTTTTGATCGATCTGACAGAGTCGCGACATGATGTCAGGCCTCCCATAATCATGTTGATTCGTCGACGTGGAACAGGCGCATCGCAATCTTGCCGCGGTGCTTCGTGAGCTCGTTTGGGAGAAGCAGGGGGCTGATTGTTGTAGCAGGCATACTCATCTTGTCGACCCTCTTCTGCTCGATACCTCACATTTCGCCTGCCACGATCATCAGTTTTAGCTTGCTGATACGAATTATCCTTATTTGCGTGTTCTTGGAGCCGTTCGTATTCAACATCAATGTCACCTTTCTTGAACTTTGAGAGAAGCAGAAGTTGGAGCTTTCGGCATTCCTCGGTCGAATGGCCGGAGATCTTATGAAATTCGCAATATGTCTGGTTGCGCTTTGTATCAGTCTCGCGATAGTACTTGTTCCACGGTTTGGAGAGTTGCGCTTTCGAACCACCAATAGCATATGTCGATGCTTTTCTGACTCTGTCGCCCCTGGCGTACTCTTTATCATAGTGTTGGCGAGGCTCGTAGTGTTCGTCGCGCGTCTTTTCTTTTGCACTTGATGCATTTGGTTGTCGTTGAACCATGGCGGCCCTTTCTTCCTCGATCTTGATAAATCGGTTAGCACGATGCAATGCGTCATCCAACATTGCTGGTTGAGTAATCACGAGATCTTCTCTGAATCGTGACCTGTAGGACACCGCGTTTCGCAGGGCGGCGATTGCGGCATCAGTTATAGCGATGCTGGAGAAGACTTTTTTGAATCGTTCGATGAATGTTCTTAGTGATTCGCCATTCTTCTGAGACATAGTCCATAGGCAGCGTTTGAGGCACCTTTGGTCATGAAGATCGAGTGATGTTGCAAAAAGGTTGATATGAGCTGGTAGTAGCTGTCAATCGAATTAGCCGCAAGTCGCGAAAACCAACTGAGTGCATCTTCGGCCAAATTTTCCATAAAGAGTTGACAGCTCCCGGCTTCGCGTTCAGCATCGGAGAAGTGTGCTCGGTTGATTGCGAGATTGATGGTCTTGAGGAAAGGCTTTGGGTCGGTGAGACCGTTGTACAGGTTCACCTTGACTTTGTTGATGTATTGGACTCGTACCTCCGAGATACGTGCCGTGAAAGGGGAGCATTGCGTCTCTTCCAACATTTTGTCCAGTTCAGGTGCCGAGCTGGTGGCCCGGTGCATTTTCGACGACATGTCCTTTAGTAAGGCGCTCATCCGTTCGAGTTCCAAGTCACGGGTGCGATATTCGTCATCGACAAGTCGACTAGGCGAGTTCTGGCCACGCGGCAAGTTCTGACTGCTCGGCAGGTGCTGGACGCTTGGCAAATTTTCACGGACGCGCTCGCCGATGGATCCGACGATGACGGATGCTGGCCTGCGCCTTCGACTCTCTGAACGTTCTCCAGCAGGGGTTTGCTGGGATGGCGTAGCGTCTTCGTCGCCGCTCGGCTGGACATCGTGTCTTCGTCGCCGAAGTCGGTCGATCTGGTTCTGGGAGGCAGTCTGCGCGGTTAAGATGGCGTCGAACCGTTCGTTCGTTCTTGCGTCCTGCCGATCGATTCTGTCGAGGATGGTCTGCATGAGTTCGTCGAGATGAGTGCCTCTGGCGGCGGCTTCAGCGGGCTGGAGACCGTCGGGGATGATGTCGTTGAGTGCGGCGCCTTCGTTTGCGACACCGACTTTGGTTGTGACAACCGCGACAGGAGGCGGCGCGGGCAGAGGAGCCGACTGGTCGGACATGTCGGTCCCTTCTTCGCTGGAGGTATCCGTCATGTCACTACGTTTCATCTGAGCAACTGGAATCATCGATTCTGATCGTCAATGGTAAAACAAACGCTTCGTATTGTCCCCACAGACGGCGCCAATTGTTTGTACCGAGATTATCACAATGTAATAACTTAGGTTTTTATTGGGTGAAACGTTGCGTTTGCTTTTATTAACGATGAACGAGATTAACGATTACAGAGGAATTAGAATACGAATTAAAGCTCTGAGACTAAGCTATGATTCTCTCTCTAATTCTCTGGATAATCCTCTCCCCACATCTAATGACTTCTTCTGCTATTTATAAGGAGGTCTTCTAGGGTTCCATACTCTTCTACGAAATTCCTATTTTACCCTTTAAACCCAATGGACCTCATTCATGGTCAAAATAGCCCGTTGGTCATTTGAATTCTTGTTTGGACCAAAAAACATATCAGGGCCAAGGCCCGTATCCCACACTTACCGAGGCAAATGTATATGGCCTAGTGCGTTTCTGTGCTTGGCCTTTTTCTTTTTAAAACCGCTGCTCATCCCGAATGGAAGTATAAAACCATACACTTAGGTCACATTAACTAAAAAAGAAGAAAGATGATACAGAAACGAATCAAAACAAATCAATTTTTCTCAAATCGAAATTAAACTGATTTTATTTTAAAACCGTAAAGTAATAATTTTTTTTATAATTTGTACTGAACAGACTGAATTAAAAAAAACTGAATTGAAACTTAAATTTAGTGCAACCTAACCGAAGTAAAAGTAATTACTAAGTGATATTTTTAATTAAAACTATATATGCTTTAACAAACCTAATTTCATTCAAAACTGAACCGCATCTGAACCAAAAACCGACTGAGGCGAACCGGAAAAAAAATCTCAAACACCAAAGTCACAAATGGAACCAAATCGAACTGAAAAGCCAAAACTTAGAAGATTAATAGATTATAAGTAAACTCTGGAGAAAACTTCAGTAATTGTAAACAGTGTTAATTTACAAACAAAACAAAAAATATGTACCAACTACCAACCCAGAAAGAAGAAAACCCACTTAGGTGAAGCCAAAACCCAACATTGAAGGTGACACGTATCAAGATAAATCATTTCCTTATCATACACATGAAGCTGTGTTACGTTGCCACGTCATCATCCCGCCGGGAACTATTTGCCGGAGTCTGATGTTCGAGGAGTGATTGTCTGCAAGTGGGGCAAGAGGAATGCGACAGCAACCAAGTGTCGATGCACTTGACGTGGAAGCCATGGTTACATTTGGGTAAAACCCTAACTGTCTCTCCTTCAACAAACTCTCCTAAACAGATCAAACACTCCGTGGCTTTCATCTTAAGCTCAGAGCTGTATGAATCAACGGGAATCAGCTTCAACGCCCGTTTCTTGATCCCCTCTGCTGCGTTTGCGTTAGCGTTTGCGTTGGTGTCAACTGGATCTTCGTTGGGCGTGAACCTTCTTGTGCACCGTAAGACACAGCGCAAGACCGAATTGAGGCCAAGGGCACAAATCAAGGCGCATAGAAGAGCTGCTAGTATGATCATCATGTTTGTATCCATGTTAGCTATATTTTTGTTGTTGCTGATAGAGTCTCCTAAGGTTCTAGGATTTGCATCAGTAGCTGAAATTGTCGGGGTTGCTTGCGTCTCAAGTAAAAACCTGCCCATCTGTAAAAGTTCAGAAACAGATGCAGAAATCTTTATTAATTCACCTTGAAGGTTCTTCGTCTTCTTCTTATTGCTCCAGTTTGTGTTCGAATCGGACTACGAAAGTAACTGAGAGGAGAGATTCAAGTTTCTTCATGCTATGATAAGCAAGAGAGCAGCTTCTGTTCTCTCTTTCTCTCTGAGGCTTGGATTCCAGTCTGAAACTCAAAGACCAAGAAAGTCCTTTCTTGATAAATCCATGGAGATATCAAAGCTCAAATTCTTTATGATCGGTTTCTTTATACAAGTTCTTCTTTGAGTTTTACACAAAAGGAAATAAGTTGTGCTAAGAGTAGGAAATGGGTAGGCCAGAAAGAGAGAGAGAGAGAGAGGGATAATGATGAGATGGTCGGTCCAAGAAATCTTTGGTTAGATTTGCTGATATATAAATTTGATAATTTAAGAGAGAAAATACCACGGCATATAATCTTGTTAGATTAATTAGTAATTGGGACAAACATAAAAGACAACTAATAATGCAGAATATATTGTTGAGTTACTTAAGTAGATATTAAAATTGATGTATAACGAATTCTCAATTAGTGGTCTTGAGAACTTTGGAATCAAGCCAGATGAAATCCACTCTCGTATAGAAAGAAATTAATTAATTAGTGAGAAACGAGTCATTAATGGAAGAAACATTCAAACATTTTTTTTGTATAAACATATATATATATATATATATATATATATGTATATATATGTGGGGTATCAGATTCTCAACTAACCATAATGATTATAACATAATGCATTTGTTCCATCACCTACAAGGCTACATTTTACTAATTAGATTTATAAACTTAATCTTCAATCAACAGAGATTTTTAGTATCATGTTTAATTATTAAGTAGTCACATTTAATATGTGTAACAAGACAAGACGAAACAACTACGAGTATCTAAATGGTTTAATTTGTTACATGTTAAATGTAATATCATTGAGAAATATATCCTAAACATATAAAAATAACGTGTTTAGATTATTTTTTTCTATAAATTTTATGTTACACATCTAAAAAGCTTATAAATATTTTTCTGCTATTTTTCACTATGAAATTTTGAATAAACATTTTCTGATATTTTTTTCTTCATATGTCATGGAGGATGTATTGCTATACAAACTAAACCAACCACTTTGTGTGGGTTTTTTTAATGGTTTATAAAATTGCTTCATTCATAAGAAAATGTAACTACAGTATTACGTGGATGTAAACTTTTCTTTTTGCCCAGTTCTAATGGAAAGCAATTAAATAATCAAAAGAACTACAGTAGAAAATAAAGTGAGTTTATCCATTAATGTTACCCAAAATGTGTAAAATATTAGTTGGATTTAAATTGAATGGTCTACATAAAGGGAAAAAGAAGTATCTGGGTGGGATCTTTGGTCCACATATTAGCAACATCCAATTCAACACTTACTGATGAACAAATCAAACACACAAGTTCTCACGCAAGAGATGCAACCACTTGTCTCTTTTAGATCCACTACCTCCATTATCACACATAATTACTCTATAAGACGAACAGACCCATCAACCAATACGTATGTATGCTCATATACGAATGTTTAAATATGACTACTAATATACTATATTTTGTAAGAAACTCCACTTTTGAAATTAGATTGAATTTCCACACACACACAAAAAAGATATTGTATCGGTTTTGTAGTGTTGAAAAAATAGCCGATGCTTGTTAGAATTACTTAATAATAAGTGATGTAATAGGTGTGACTAGGTTTTGGGGGTATAAAAGCCGATTAAATTATATCTATGAGAAGTCATTGTCGGTGATTAGGCTTTTGGGGGTATAAAATCTAGCTCTAGGTAGTGCTAAATTTGTCCACAAACGCTGTTTATTTCAGATTGAGATAGTTAGGTCTAAAGCTATATAGAATCATCTAAAGCTATATAGAATCAACCCAAACTAGAATCAAATCAAAGTGGTAAAAATGGTGGATACGACTAGGTTAATCTTCAATCAAAATGCTAAAAAGAACAAATAGTTGAAGTAGTGTTTGATTGTTTTCATAGTCGTTGGTGGGCAGGCCTTGATGGGCCTAAGTAACGGCTCCATATTAGCCGAGGCGGCTATGTATTCGGTTCTTGTCATCTGTCCCTCGTTCTTACCTCTAAAATCTTGTGACGAAGGTGAATACATCATTAGTGGACCAAAAGATCATAGCCGCAATCAATTAATTGGTAAAATGCAATCAATTTACTTTTGAATGTGTTAAGTTACAAACACAAATTTCCAATATTTTACCAACTTTTCCATTTTTTTCCTGCTACGGGTTTCACTTTTTCTGTTTCCTTTAGTTGTTTCTAAATTTTAAAGAAAATTGTGATGTGTTGAATTCTAAATTTGGTATTGTTTAATTTTTGATACCATTGGAATGCATACATGACGAAGAAGGTGATAAACTGATAATTGATTGAAAGAAAATCTGTTACCGGAAACAACGGACGATCTCATGTTCCTATATCTCTTTGTTCTGTTTCATACGCCGATCGAGTACGTCATGCTTTTGATCATCTCATGTTGCATGTCGCTTTCTTCCTAACTATTTATATCTAACCAATTAACTATATGAGCATATGATTTATTCAAGTGTGCGCAATTTTAAGAATCGAACTTCGCTTATGATTTTTCTTTAGTTACTAATTTAGAGATGTAAAAAGACCACACGATTTTTAGACTATGATATATATATATATATATATATATGATTATGATTAAATATATAATATCCATGTATAGTCCAAATTCAATCGATCAAAACGAATATACAAACTTTTGCAAAAGGAAATGTTTGATCAAACTTGTGCGGTCACCGTCATTAACTCTAGACTAGTTAGTAGATCATTAAGTGCCTAACCGTACGTCACATTTCTTTATTTCAGTTTCTCGTGTGACTGATATCTTATTGTAGAAAGTAAAGACTAAAGAATGATTTGTGAAACTCTTACCATATTTTGTGACATCTATATATATGTATAATTAACCGCAAAAACACGAAAAAGAACCCTTCGTACTTCATATATAGGTAACTATGGTTAACCGATTAATAATTACAGATGTTTTAGACATGTGAATCTATGATGTGGGCTATAAAAAAAAAAAAGGATATGTCATATGTGAGACGTCCACGTGGCCCAAAAGCAGGGGTCCATGTGGTATAGCCGTTGGAATGGTTAAGCGCCTAACGGAATTGCATGTGAGACTTTGCAAATTGCATAATGCATAACCTACAAACGGAATTCCTGGAAATTAAGACCGATGCGATTATGTCATTTTCTTCGATTGAACGTTTTGTGAAAAAATATTTGTAATCTTTTTTTTAACTAACGCGCATCATAAGAGAAGTGAGATAGGCAGTAGTGAACTCCCTAATCCCTATATAAGTGAAGTCTTCAACGAATTTCCAACCTCACTCATCTCGGAATTTGCCCCATCAAGATCATGAATCTTACAGAATATTCACAGATTTTATTTGTTTCACTATGTACCCTCAGCTTCTGCTTCTACCGGATAACCTCAGACGACAACGGAGGCTGGGAGAGAGGCCATGCCACCTTCTATGGAGGAGCTGATGCATCCGGCACAATGGGTACTTAAAACATACTTTTTCCATTCGTTCACAAATCATCACATATTGATATTTTAACCGTTGAAGTGTTGAGGTTTTGTAGGTGGTGCGTGTGGGTACGGTAACTTAGACAGCCAAGGCTATGGGCTACAAACTGCGGCTCTGAGCACTGCTTTGTTCAATAGCGGACAGAGATGTGGTGCCTGCTTTGAGCTACAGTGTGAGGATGATCCTGAGTGGTGCATCCCTGGTTCCATCATCGTCTCAGCTACAAACTTCTGTCCACCAAACTTTGCCTTAGCCAATGATAATGGTGGTTGGTGCAATCCTCCCCTCAAGCACTTTGACTTAGCCGAGCCTGCCTTCCTCCAAATTGCTCAGTACCGAGCTGGGATCGTTCCTGTCGCATTCAGAAGGTATAAAAAAATTGTAACCAAATATGGAGGTGGACAAGTCAGTATAAGGTTTTTTAGAAACAAATACTGGGTTTGGTTTTGGTTTCGGTTCCACTAGAAACATGTTACTAAAGTTTAAAACTATCTACGTACTATTTGTCCTTTTATAATGGCAGGGTTCCGTGTGAGAAAGGTGGAGGGATAAAGTTCACGATAAACGGGAATTCGTATTTCGACCTCGTGTTGATCACAAACGTGGGTGGTGCTGGAGATATAAGTGCCGTCTCTTTGAAAGGCTCAAAGACTAATCAGTGGCAATCCATGTCAAGAAACTGGGGACAGAATTGGCAAAGCAACACTTACCTCAGAGGTCAAAGCCTCTCTTTTCAAGTCACTGCTAGTGATGGCCGGACAGTTGTGAGCTACGATGTTGTGCCTCATGATTGGCAGTTCGGTCAAACTTTTGAAGGCGGCCAATTCTAAATTATGTATCAAAGCGATATTAATAGAGACTATACGAGAAGAGTCAATGATTGTGTCTAAGACAAGACTCTGTCATGGATTATATCCGCTCTTCTATATATTGTCATAAGAAAGACAATGAAACAGTTAATTTAGTTCGGAACAAGGGCACTTTAATTTGTATTCGTTATATCTACTTGATTAAAAAAAGAAACCTTTGTTTTAGGTAATCATTGACATACAAAGCCTTAAAATTAAGAGGGGCTCAAAAGGCTAAAATATAATTACTTCATTCTTTCAATTCCAAAGAATCAAAAGCTAGCTATTCAAACAATATTACTTTCAATAGTAACACGAGTATAGTATTTGACATTTACGAAATTCTAAATTTCTTAAAAATAAAGAATGATAGTAACTAAAGAATTGTCACACGTGACTTTTATAAGTCAACCGGGTGACGACAAAGATAGCAGTTCGTTAAGTCTTGACGTCGTTGATTCTCTTGCTAGGCCCAGACGCCGGAACTGACCCTTTCGGAAGAGCGTTCAACACCAGCGACCCGTATATTCCGGTGACATACGACGAATATTCCGCCGTGAAGTGATGATCCTCGCCGTCGCACCCTACCACCGTCGCCGTCTTGGAGACAACAGGGATCTCTCCGGAGAAGATGACGCCATCGATTACCGACGGAATTCCTACAGGAAATTTCCTAGCTGTTGAGAATGAAGCAAGCTGAGAGACGGAGATGAAGAAAATTAGAATCAAAGCTACAATTCTAGCCATTTTCTTGTTTGTTTATGAGTGGACACTCTGTTTTGTTTTGTGAAGATACGTGAAAGTACCTATGTCTATATATAATGTGTAAAGAGGTAGAAAGGTGACTGGTCAGTCAATGGCAGTTGCATAGATAACGCGGCAAGTCTTGGACTTAAAAGAGTTGAAAGACTATGTCATTAGTTTCCGGTCCAATTGAAATATCACTTTTAAGTATTGTAAATTTGTAATACATCATTACATTTTCTGAATTCAAAATAGGTGTGAATAAAACGATTTGGAGATATGAATGACACATGATTCATTATGTTGAAAAAGTCATTTGGAAATACATTTTTCTTTTCTATTTTTTTATCCTCTATATGCCTGTTAACTTACAAGTAGAAATTGAAGGCAAAAATTGAGAACTTCATAGTGAAATTTCGGTTATGAGTTTTTTTTAGCTTTATTAATAAAAACAGGGTTTTGTAAAAATTAGTAGAACTGTTGCGAAAAGCAACAGTCAAATTAAGGACGTCGCCGAAATCGCTTGATATTATTTTGTGTGGAGCCTATCGTTACTATGCATGCACAGTAATCCATTTTTCTTTTTCTATATAAACGAACGTTTACAACATACTGAACACAATAACAATACGAGAGAACAAAGCTCATCTCTCTCTTTTTCTCTGTATCCGATTTTTCTGCGGGTATAAAAATTTCTTTCTTATTTATATTTATACCTACCATAAAATCAAATACTTTTTATAACACGTTATCAGCACGATCATTCTACGATCGGATACTTTTTATATTGATAATATATACCCCGTTATACCGGGTGTTATGTCTCTAAAAAAAAGTAGAAAAAGGGAGAAAAAATAATAATAATTGGTCGGCTGAGCCGCCTATTAAAAACTATTATACTGGTCGGCTGAGCCGCCTATAAAAAATCATTATATTGCTCGGTTGAGCTACTTATAAGAAATTATTATACTAGCCAGCTGAGCCGCCTATAAGAAATTATTATACTGGTCGGCTGAGCCGCTGCATAATTATTTATTTACTGTTAATGGACAGAGTCGCTGTATAATTATTTTACTGTTAATGGACGGCTGACCCGCTACATAAATTGTGGATGACTCTGTCACCATAATATTGCTGTTTAAATATATTATTTTTTGGTTATTATATAAGGAGACTCGACCACTTGTATATAAACATTTTATCTGAAATCGGTAAAATTTATATGATTGCTTGTTATAATTTTTACGATTGATTTTCTGTTTAATACTTTTCACCAATGGTCATAAAGAAAAAAAATTCAAATTTTTAACTTTTCAAACGGCTATTAACGGCTAATGAACAATATTTTTATTCTATAAATACACTCGTATTTTCACTCATTCATTCACTCAAAAATCATATCTCTCCCCAAATATTATTCTAAGAAATTTGTTTAAGTTTTCATTTTGTAAAATGATTTGCCTGTTTTTAATATTTTGTTTAGTTGCAATTATCGCTTGTACTTATGTTATCATCGTTGGAGAATATACTCACGAAGAGTTTATCATAAACATTGGTTTACTTTTATATGCATTTATGTTCTTTGTAATCGTATGCATTATTAATATAAATGATGTATTTTAAAATAAATAAAATGATCCGACTAATAATATTTATTCGGTTTTGTGTTTAGATAACTAATGACAAATAATGAGAAGTTTCAGTATTCTGGCTCTATACATCACTTTGGCTAATTATATATCTTGGATATCCAACGTTGAACTACATTTAAACTCTCTTAGCTTAATGAAAACAATAAAAGAGAATAATACTTCGACGGTTCAATAAAAGGCGAAATCGGTGATCTTTCTTATAAGACACCTCAATGAAATTGTCATATGTGATTATGCACATATAAAAGACCTCAAAGAGATCTGAAATTCCTTGAATGATCAATTTGATCATTAAAGAGCCATAATACTCCCACTTGTTTGGGATGAATGGAAAAGTCTAAAATTTCAAGACTTTGATAATGTGATGAATTACAATTCCGCTATGTTGGAAATTGTGGCTAAACTAAGATATTATGATGATATCATTACTAAATCTCAGATGCTTGAGAAAACATATACCACGTTTCACAAATACCACATTACCCAGCGAGAACTATATATGTTGTGCGGGTACACCAAATATTTGGATATGTTTGTGGCGCTTCTAATAGCAGAAAAAGATTAATAAAATCACTCATGCGGAAAACTGAAATACTTGTAGTGAGACTACTAATCTCCAGTAATGTCATTATATAAGTATTATATATTTCAGTTGTTTTAAAATAATGTTGTTTCTTAAAATGAACTAATGCATGTTTTCTATATCAATAAAATTTGCTAATATTTATTGATGTTTATGTTGATTATAGAAATAGATAAGGATTCAATAGCAAGGAAAAATAGCAAAGAAATTTGCATACCAGATAGTGGAACAACACACACTATTCTGAGACATAAGAGATTTTTCTCTGTGATAAATCCGACAAAAATTATTGTCAATACAATATCGAATCCTACGGACTTGATTGAAGGAAGTGGCAAAACCAATTTTGTATTGCCTAATGGAACAAAGTTTTCCATAAATAATGTTTTATATTCTCCGAATTCTAAAAGAAATTTGTTGAGTTTCAAAGATATATACCTTCAAGAGTATAAAACTCAGTCTCTTATTGAGAAAGGAAAGAAATACATATATATGACTTCTAATAAAATTGGAAAAATGCATATACTGGAAAAATTCCCAGAACTTCCTTCTGGTTTGCATCATACTTATATAGATGCAATAGAATCGCATCTTCTGATCAAAAGAAATCCAGAAGATTTCACATTGTGGCATGATCGCCTTGGTCACCCAGGCACTATAATGATGCGAAAAATTATAGAGAACTCACATGGTCATTCACTGAAAACTCATGAGGTATATCAGAAAAATAAAATGACATGTGCATCATGTTCACTTGGAAAATTGATCATAAGACCATCGCCAACCAAAATTGATAAAGAATCACCAAAGTTCCTTGAACGGATTCAATGCGATATTTGTGGACCGATACATCCACCATGTAGACCATTCCACTATTTTATGGTGTTGATTAATGCATCTAGCAGATGGTCACATGTTTATCTATTGTCATCTCAAAATTTGGCATTTGCGAGATTTCTAACTCAGATAATCAAATTAAAAGCTCAATTATCTGATTATCCTATTAAGAGAGTTAGACTAGACAACGCTACTGAATTCACATCCCAAGCATTCAATGATTTTTGTATGGTAACAGGAATTGAAGTTGAACATCCTATAGCTCATGTTCATACACAAAATGGTTTGGCGGAATCATTAATTAAACGTCTGCAATTAATTACAAGACCATTGATCATGAGATCAAAATTTCCAACCTCTGTATGGGGACATGCTATATTGCATGCATAAGCACTCATTCAGATAAGACCAAGTGCAGATCATAAATATTTTATATTGCAGTTAGCATTTGGTCGAGAACCAAATATATCTCATGTAAGAATTTTCGGTTGTGCGGTATACGTACCTATAACACTACCATAACGTACAAAGATGAAACCATAAAGAAGGTTGAGTATATATATTGGTTGTGATTCTCTCTCAATTATAAGATACCTAGAACCACTGACAAGTGATGTCTTTACGACACGTTTTGCCGATTGTCATTTTGATGAGAAAGTATTCCCGGTTCTAGGAAAAAAATAATCCAGGAAAGGATATCAAATGGTGTGTACCAACTCTGTTACACCTTAATCCTCCTACAAAACAGTTCAAAATAGAAGTTCGACGAATTATGCATTTGCAAAGTATAACAAATCAACTTTTAGATGCATTTGCCGATACTAAAATGATAACTAAATCATATATACCAGCTGCAAATGTTCCTGCTCGAATTGAAATACAACAAGAACGTGGAAGAGCAGATGATACATATGAGTCTAGAACACACTTGAAGCGTGGTAGACCAGCTGGCTCTGAGGATAAAAATCCTAGAAAACGAAAGAAAGTTGAAAAGCATGATATTCCCAAAATAGCAGAAAGTATTTTGGAAAAAAACAAATCATGAGTCTAATGACAATATTGAGCATCTTAAGCCGGAAGAAAATTATGAAATTTCCAACAACTATATCCATAATGGAAATATATGGAATCGAAATAAAATCGATGAAGTTGATGATGTTTTCTCATACCTTGTGTCAATGGAAATATATGAGGAAAATGAGGATCCGTAACCAAAGTCTGTATATGAATGTCAAAAGAGATATGACTGGATAAAATGGAAAGATGATATACAAGTCGAACTTGATTCGCTTAATAAACGAAATGTATTCAGGCCTATTGTATTCACACATGAAGATGTGAGACCAGTTAGATACAAATGGGTTTTTGTTAAAAAACAAAATGAGAAAAATAAAATTACGAGATATAAGGCTCGTCTTGTAACTCAAGGATTTTCTCAAAAACTCGGGATTGATTATGTGAAAACATATCCCCCGTTATGGATGCAATAACATTTAGATTTCTGATTAGTCTAGCAGCTGGCGAAAATCTTGAGATGCCTCTCATGGATGTCGTTACATCATATTTATATGGATCATTACATAGATATATCTATATGAGAGTTCTCGATGGGTTTAATATGCCAGAAGAATTAAAATCTAAACCCAAAGAGTTATGTGCAATAAAGTTGCAAAGATCATTATATGGGTTAAAGCAATATGGACGAATGTGGTATTATCGTCTCAGTGAGAATTTAATTAAAGAAGGATATGTGAATGATCCTATATGCCCATGTGTTTTTATCAAGAAAACAACATCCGAAATTGTGTAATCGCGGTATATGTTGATGATCTAAACATAATCGGGACTCAAGGTGAAATACAGAAAGCAACAAACTATTTAAAGGAGGAATTTGAGATGAAAGATCTCGGACAAACAAAGTTTTGTCTTGGCCTACAAATTGAACATACTCAAAAGGGTATATTTGTACATCAATTCACGTACACTAAAAGAGTGTTAAAACGTTTTAATATGGATAAGGCAACTTCTCTAAGTACTCCAAAGGTCGTTAGATCACTTAATGTTGAAAGTGATCCATTCCGACCACCTGAGGAGAATGAAGAGATACTTGGTCCTGAAGTACCGTATCTAAGGGCAATTGGAGCCCTTATGTATCTTGCGAATTGCACTCGACCTTATATTTCATTTTCAGTTAATCTTTTGCCCAGATTTAGTTTCTCCCCTACATGAAGGCGTTGGAAATGAATTAAACATATTTTTGATTATTTTCAAAGAACTATTGATTTAGGATTATTTTATCCTAAGAATTTAAATGGTCAAATGATTGGTTTTGCAGATGTAGGATATTTATCAGATCCATACAAACCTCGATCACAAACAGGATACGTGTTCACAATTGGAGGCACCGCTATATCACGGCGTTCTCAGAAACAGACACTTGTGGCTACTTCCTCAAATCATGCTGAACTCATTGCACTACATGAAGCAAGTAGAGAATGTGTATGGTTAAGATCAATAAGCCGACACATCAGATCAAGCAGCGGAATTCACGAAAATACAAAGCCAACTATCTTATATGAAGACAACGCTGCATACGTTGCTCAAACGAAGGAATGATATATCAAAAGTGACTGACCTAAACATATACCTCCGAAGTTGTTCTCATACATTCAAGAACTCGAGAAGAATAAAGAGATTGAAGTGAGATATGTTCGATCATGCGACAATACAACTGATCTTTTCACGAAATCATTATCCACCACTATGTTCAGGAAACATGTCCATAATATTGGAATGAGTAGCCAAAAAAACTTGTAAGATGTGATCATGATCATTCGAGGGGGAGCTTGCGTGGTTGTACTCTTTTTACCTTACTATGGTTTTTTCCATTGAGTTTTCCTGGAAAAGTTTTTAACGAGGCAACAAAAGATATTGCGCAAGACACATAGTAACACTGGTCTCAAGGGAGAGTGTTACGAAAAGCAACGTCAAATTAAGGACACCGCCGCAATCGCTTAATATTATTTTATGTGGAGCCCATTATCACTATGCATACACAGTAATCTACTTTTCTTTTCCTATATAAACGAACGTTACAACATAATGAACAGAATAACAATACGAGAGAACAAAGCTCATCTCTCTTTTTCTCCGTATCTAATTATCTTACGAGTATAAAATTTTCTTTTTTATTTATATTTATAGAACATATTTGAGTTTTTGATTAGTAGTAGTCTAGTAGTGATGAAAAGTCTTAATTAATTCTCATCAATAATCGGATGGGCCTTTATTGGGCTTCAGAATTTCTGTTATGAGGCCATAACGATACTTCTGAATCAGATAGAGGCTTTCTGTACATGGACACATATTTCCTTTCGTCTTCTTCGTCTCTTACTTCTCCGATTTGCCACTTACATCGGTCTTCAGAGACGTTGACCTTCGAGCTCGTTACAGCGAGAGGGTTCCAATGTCAGGCAGATTTCGATTAGATGCGGTTGTTTCGGCTATAGTCACGGTGCACCCGCACGAGATTCCGGCGTTGGTCCACTCCTCTTCCTGCTTCTTCTTCGTACCGATCTCCCCCTCTCTCTCTCTGTCTCCAATTTTTGTTCGTTTCACCATTGATTTTGAGTGTTCCCTAACTTCTGCATCGGTTCTATTTATTCCTCCACGAGGAGAATTTCAGATTTTGAGCGCGTACTTCGTTGTTCTTCCACTCCGCGATGAAGGGGCAATATCGCTGGGTTTGTCAAAGCTCCCGGGCCTGTTCGTCGGATCTCTGTTTCTCACTCTGATTGCTGCTCCTCTTTCCACCTTCATCTTCTCTTTGCCCAATTTGTCCAAATCCAAGGTACTCTTGTATATTCTACGTATCTGTTTCTTGCATTTTCTGTTTCCAACTTATAAACCTTTTGACCATGCCAGAGCAAATTATAGTGACTTCTGAATTGGGTTTGATTTCTAGTCTCTATGAATGCAAATAATCACTGAAAACACTTTGACATTTCTCTTTTTATGTATGTGAATTAGAGCTATATGGTTACTTTAGCTGCGTTTTGCTGAAACATTATACCAAAGGAGATAGTTTCTAGCGGTCTTGCTGAAGTTTCTTTGTATCTTATACATGCTTCTCGAAATTGCAGGCTTTGGTTATAATACATAGATTCTTTAGTCTATCGCTTGTTCTATGTTTCCTTCTTTGGCGGGCTTCTCCTACAGAGTCTATGCCATCTAGTTCAAAGGTAAGATTGGAAACTTGTATTATTCATTAAGTTATCTGGAATAAGTCATGTCTCATGGTTTAACTCATACTACTGCTTCAAAGGATGCAGTTGATTCAGCGTCCGATCTAACAAAAGACCCTAAAGTTGTTATCGATGGAGCTAATCCTGCTTTTGGATGGGACAACCATGGCTGGTTTTACATTTCTGTTCGAGTTGGATTTTTCCTTTGGGTATGACGAACTCTTTCTTATTATAATCTCAAGTCGTTTGAATGTAGCTGGGTACATAATTTTTTATGTTTCCTAGGTTGCGTTGCTCAATCTCGTCTCTATATCTTCAACATGGGCTAGAATAATAGATGTTATGGATAGTGAGGTAGTTTCTGCTGCCCTTCACCATCTTTTGAAGAATTAGCTATTGTTTCCAAGCATAACACATTCTTCAATCCAGTCAGGTGCAAGATTGTTCGGTTTTGTTGGTGCTGGTGCTACCCTTGGTCAGCTTTTTGGATCAGTGTTTGCTGCTGCGACTGCTTGGATGGGTCCATGTAGGCACACATTGTCTGATGATTGTTCCATTTACAATATAAGTAATAGAGATATCTTCTTATGACATGTTGATTTGAAAATCAATTTGATGTTCATTACAGATCTACTTCTATTTGCTGCTCTTTTGATGGAATTTGCTGCACAGTCTTCAAAAGGGATCACCAATGATATTTCCCAGTCCTCTGAGGAGTTGTCTCCTCTAAGGTTAGCTAAGCTACAATTTGTCTCCATATATGAAAGATGAATATGATTTTCATACCCACCCTTTTTTTCTACGTTTCCCCATCATATGTTTGGAATAATATTTGGCTATAAGTCTTAGGTTTCTAGTGTGAGTTTGACTCAATTATGCTCATTGTTGGTCGAGAAGTTGATCGTTGGTGTCATTTCTGTTAGGAGAACTGATAATGATCATCAAAGTGAGAGAAAACAGGACGCTTCTTCTCCAAAAGTTGGTTCTCCAAAAGCTGCTTCTCCTAAATCGCCTATGTCCACAACCAGACCTCAGCTCTGGGCCATCTTAGACGGAATGAGACTTATACTAGCATCGCCTTATCTTTTGCTCGTGTCTTTGTTTCTTTGGCTCGGTGCGGTCATCTCCTCATTCTTCTATTTCCAAGTAAGACAAATTTTTGTATTTAAAATGATTATAAGATAGAAGATTACCTAAATCATGTGAAGGTAATATCAAAAATAAGTGACAATGCAATAGTAGACTTGTCACGTGAACCACCTTTTACCCTGTTATACTATTCATTTGCCTGCCTTGTAAACTAACCAAGAATCCTTGTTCTTCAACAGCCATTTGAACAATATTTCACAACATAAAGATTAGAAATCCTTTTGTTACTAGTGCTTGCAAACTATCACTTCTGATACGAGCTGTCGCTTTAGAATTCCTTTGTTTTCTTGGAGTGTATAGAATGAATTTATGGACTTAACATAAAGAAAGCTGAACTTCTTACGGTCTCTCTGATGAAAAAAAGTTCACTGCAGAAAGTGAATATAATTGCCGCGACAATCACATCTTCCATTGGTCGAAGAAGACTGTTTGCCCAGATAAATAGCTTCGTTGCAGTTTTCATACTCATTGGACAACTGACTCTAACGGTATGTCATAACCGAGACAAAATTTACACATTGATTCACCATACCTGGAATTTTTCTTATCATGGTCCACATATATCAATTCGTATGCTAAATCTTACAGGGCCGGATCTTGACTTTAGCCGGTGTCACGGTTGCAATATCTGCATCTCCATTTGTTGCACTTGGGAATTTGGTTGCTATTGCCATATGGCCAACTTGGGTTACAGTTGCTGTGTCTGAAACCTTGAGAAAGGTCTGTGGTTTACATCAGTCTCTCTCGTGTTACCTTACTGTTCCATTAATTGCACTTGCACATTTTATAACTTGGTAGGTGACAACTTATGTTGTAACTAGACCTGGAAGGGAACTCTTGTTCACCGTTGTCTCACAAGACGAGAAATACAAAGCTAAGGTACTGAATCTTTCCTTTTCTCAACTTCTAGTTAGAAAATCAGTTCTGCTAAAAGGAAAGGTTACACTTTGGTCTTATTTCTCATTCTGTGCGCTATGGTTTTCAGGTATGCATAGATGTGATTGTTCAACGGCTTGGAGATGCTGCAGCGGCGGGACTATTTGAAGTCCTTACCATTGCTCTTGGCGGTCAAACATCAACTGCTTCACTCTATGCCTTGCCAGTATATAATAAAAGCTTCCTACTTTCAGACAGTTCTTCGTGTATGAGTATTATTTCTCCATGAAACTCCTCAACAAGTCTCCATTGTTTTTTCACAGGTGTGTTTAATATGGATAGTCACGGCGTTTTTCTTGGGCCGGCGACAAGAACGATTGGCGAGACTCCAGGTGGGTTCATCTTCATAGGAACAAAAATCTTAACAAAAAGTCACATTGATGCAGAAGATGAGAGGCTTCAACTTCATATGTAGGAGTTATGGGAAAGCAACTTAAACCCGGCCGAGATGACGAAGGTTCACAAGGCGGAGTAAAAAGTTAAGCTCTAAAGAACTCAGATTTTTGGATTATGCTGATAAATATTGTACAAAGGGAAGTTTCTTTTAATTAGAGAAATTTATTATACCAAGTGTATCCCATTTCCATATAAATTTATCTCCAAGCTTAGGAAAATCATTTAACTTTAGAAAATTCAATAATATCGAAGTAGTTAAAAGAAAAGCGCCAAAAAAAAAGGCAAACCAACCACAAAGAGCCAAGACCAACTAAACGAAACCAATGCACGTATGATGACGTGGCGAGTTAATTGCTCTGCAATATTGGGCTTTCTTAAATGCTATATAAGGAAATCTAAATGGGCTTGATTTGAAATAATTAAATGGGCTTAACGTTGAAGCATGAAACCCTAGTTACTTCCGTGTGTCTATATTTTACATATTCCCCCAACTTTGCGCTTTCTTGTCCACTTTTCCAGCGACAATGGTGAGATTTTCTAAATCGTCGTCCTTGACAACCTAAATCAGTTTTTCCAAATCACGATCTAAACAAATGAATTCGTGAATTACACTAATTAGAGTGTTTCTTCACTCAATCTCATCCTTGTCTTTACATAACTCGATTGTTTCTCATTGTGTACACTTTCTGTATGCGACTTAAAAGTTTTCATTTTTTCTTGTGGGTTTTAGACCAAGAGAACGAAGAAGGCTGGAATCGTGGGCAAATATGGTGAGTGCCTTATGAAACCATACCTCTGTTCTATGATAACTTTGTACCCTGCAACTAAAGTATGCATCTTTACATTTCTTTTGATTGTACCTTGAGGTTCAAGCCAATGCATAAGGCCACGCCATCCTATCTAACAGTCGGTTAGCAGATTTAGTTAGTTCTGGATTTAGAATAGACTGGTGGAGTATTGGGAATTGAGTTGGGATTAGGTTTCAGAGAGTATGGGATCTTCTTTGGTTTGGTTCGTTCATAGTTCTTTGTTTATTATTGAGAAGTAAAGCTGAACTTCAGTTTCAAATCTATCATGAAGCATATATTTGTTGTTACTTGATGTAAGTTGTCTTAATTCTGAATCCTGATGATTTTGTATCTGTAAAGGCACACGATATGGTGCCAGTCTTAGGAAGCAGATCAAGAAGATGGAAGTGAGCCAGCACAGCAAATACTTCTGCGAGTTCTGCGGAAAGGTACTCTCTCTTATGGTCTCAACTTTTCATAAGCTTGATGGTGTTCTCTTGGTTTCTTTGATTTTAATAACGCTTTGATTTGTAAACTGTAGTACGCCGTGAAGAGAAAGGCTGTTGGTATTTGGGGTTGCAAGGACTGCGGGAAAGTTAAGGCCGGTGGTGCATACACTATGAAGTAAGAAATAAGGATTCATCTTATTCTCATTCTTCCATTATTTATTTGTGATGATTGGATTTTTGATCTGTTGTCTGTTCATTCTTTTCGCAGCACTGCTAGTGCAGTGACAGTGAGAAGTACCATTAGACGGCTAAGAGAGCAAACCGAGAGCTAGAGACTGAACCATTACAGAGAATTTTCTTCATCTATTTAGTATACAGAGCACAAACTAGTTCCTTGTGGGTGGGGGTTTTGTTTTCCCTAGTGAAAGTTCCTTGTTGGATTTTGATTTTCTAAATTGCATTTGCCAAATGCCAATATATCACTAGAAAATTTGTCTTCCAAGATGACAAAAATAAATTGTATCGAATAATACTGAATTTGGCAATACACCAAGAAAATTGTCTTGGAGAATGAGTGGTCATGAGTTCGAGGCCTACTTGTAACTAATTAATTACTATTCTCATTCGTTTTAAATGATTATAGACTGAAGACTCAAAACTCTTTTTAGTCACCTAAACAAATTTATAGAGCTAAATTTCATTATTTATTTGTTATTTTGAATTTAAGCTATTTTTTTTGAAAAATGATTTGACTTGTACATATTTATTTTTAGTTGTACTGTCATTCTTTTTTGTTTAAAATGTACATGTATGTACATTAAACTATTTTTTCTAACGTGGATTATATTAACGGATAGATAGGATTAATTAATTATTTTAGGAATTATCCTTGTTGCACAAAAATAAAGGAGTTATCCTTTTATTTAATTGTTAATATAACACCTTTTGTAGTGGTTCATTGAAGAAATGTCATTTCTTTTTCATCAATTGTTAATATGGGAACTGAGATTTGCCTAAACAGACTCGTGGTGGTTTTTGTTCGTTCCGAAACTTGCCTTGTGGCTTTATTAATCTTACATCTAGCTGGAAGCATATGTGAAAATTGGTCTATTGGTTACAGTTCATGAGAATCAATGCTTAGGCTTCCGCAATCGAAGTGAGACATTTTCAGCCGCAACTGAGAAAGGAAAGACCTTAGGAACCTGTCTGTGAACAGGTTCATCCACTTCCCTCTGCTTTGCTGTATGAAACCTACTGTATATGCCGCAATTATAAGATTAATGCTTCTCCATTTCCTTTCTCCTGCATACTTCTTCAAACCTACTTCAATCCGCTTATAACTCTCGTTTTCATCTTCTGTTTCACCTTTCAGATTCTTAAACTTTATAGCTTCACCGAGACAACGAGCAAGGATAACTCCATCTTCCATGGCTGAGCAACCACCTTGTCCGATATCAGGAGTCATTGGGTGAAGTGCATCCCCTGCAACGCATACGTCGTCTTTTTCAATGTTTGCCCAAAGGAGTTCCCACGGAGGTCGATACTTCAATCGGGACATCACCATGCTATCAAGATCAGTGGTCTCCACAACACTCTTGATGTTTTTAGGTAAGTCTCTGGTCTCGTTCAGCACAAACTGTTTGATGTTTTTCGGATTTGTCTCCTCGGCTTGCAAGCGCAAGTAGAGGAGTCAAAATGACAGTAGAGAGGATATGAACATGATCATGTAGATTTTTCTACAGTAAAGTTCCATTTACCTAAATTAGTAGAGGTGTGGGTTACGAACCAGTAGACACTGTTTTGGTCGCAGGGGATGAAACCTGAACGAACACCGTTGCCATAAAACTGAAAGAACCTTTTCTCAAATCCATGGCCTGTTGGGAAATGTGCGAGCCCTCGAATTGCTAACCGGGCAGTTATAGCCGGATTCTTGAAGCCTAGCCACTTACCTACCACTGAGTTTACTCCATCACACCCTACCAAGACCTGAGTGTCGTTTAGAAAACCCAAAATTCAGTTACACGACCAGCCTATCACACAGGACAAGTAGTTACTACCTTGGTTTTGAGAGTAGTCCCGTCGGAGAGATGAACCATCTTGTAGTGCCCAGACAATTCGATATGAACAAGCTTAGATAAGAACCTTATGGTCCCTTCAGGTAACTCACCCGCTAGAGCATCTAACAACATCTTCCTCTGTACGCATCGAACCTCATATTCTCTGGCAAAACCATTTCAACAAGGTTATAAAGTTTTCTTCTTTTTGTTTTAACATTCATATGTGAAGTCCAGAGAATAAGAACCATACTCAGATTCTGGTAATAACATCTCTTTAGGAGGATTTTCAGCAGAGATAGGTCCGACCATCCATCTACATCAAGATCAAAGATTAATTGCTTTGCCACAGAATTGCTATGGATAGTAATAGTGTTAATTATTAGTTACCCTTGAAGGCGATCATGGAGATTGCGAAGATGTTGGGAAATACCGAGAGCTTCTAGGGCCTTCCAAGCATTGAAATAAGTGGAAAGTGCAAATCCTGTGGCTCTCAATTTCTCAGAAGATTCAAGCACCGTGCTTCTGATCCCAAGCCTGTGACACAGACACGCCACTTTGGTTAACTTACTCTGTTTATAAACTCAAAGGCAGCTACTTTCACACACACACCTGTGGAGCCCAACTGCTGTAGTAAGGCCGGAGATTCCAGCTCCGACGATGACTATATCTCGGGTGCCTTCTGCAACTTCTGCTTCCATGGTTTGTCGATAATCTTAGAAAGCTCTGTTTTTCTTCTTCTGTTATAAATTAAAGTAATATGTGGAGGAGGATGGCTAGTCAAACAAGGCATTTACTTCTAAGTAGCGGTTACAGTCATGATTCTCTAATAAAAATCCAAACTTGAGTAAAACTTCTATAAATTAATAAAAATTCATTTTATTAATTTATCAATATATCAGTTTATAATAATATTATTTGTTTATAAACTGATTTTAGGACCCAAAAATATTAATGATTTATCCAGATATTAATTTATAGGTATTAATTTAACAAGATCCTATTTTATACTGGGTTACTCATGCGTAAATGAAGACCACTACAAACAAAGACTGTGAGACCTTCTCTAATCCACCTTCATTTTTCAGTTTTTCATTTTCTTCATTTTGAAGGTGAAAATGAAGAAATTGTCTCCAACCCACGTTCATCGTGAATAGTGTTCTTCATATTTAAAAGTATACTATTCCTTTTTTCGTAATTGAAGGTGAACTTAGGAGATACTTAATTTGCAAAATGTTAAATGTAAACCTTCTGTTATGGTTTGCTTCCATGTTTAAAAAATCGCTAGGCGCTAATCGGACATTCGGGATGGACCTAGCGCCTAGCGAGAAAATTGGAGATTAAACGAAGATTAATCGGACACTAGTTTTAAAATATTTTAATGTTTTAAAAACATATTAATCTATTATAATTAAATTTTTATATAATATTGTTTTCAAAATTGTTGTAAACACATGAAAACGTATTTTTAAGACAAAATTTTGAACCTAAGTTATTGATAAAACATTACAAACTCCTAATCTAAATATCTAAATAACAAAAAAAAGAATTGTTTTATACTTGCAATCTAAAAATAATCAAAGTATGCAAGATTAGACAAGAGAATAATCGGATTAGGCGGAGAGTAATCGGATTAGGCAAAAAGTAATCGGATGACTGGTTTTTTTAAGGGATTAGTCATTAATCGAGGCGGATAGGATGGATCTAACGACTAGACGGGGAGTAATCGGAGTTAGACGGAAATTTTTAGAACATGGTTCACTGTAAGAAATGTCATATCTTTTCTCATCACGTTATCTTGTTCACCACTGAACCTTTGTGACTTTATTAATCCTTTCTACCGAGAGTTTACGATAGTCTTGAAGCAACAAGCTTTTGACTTAGCTCCAGTGCTCTACCATTCTACTTGCTCATTGAGAATCATTCATGGCTAAGGCTTCCACAGTTGAAATGAGACTTTTTCATCAGCAACCAAGAAAGGAAAGAGGACAGGAGCTTGTCTCTGAACAGGGTAATCCACTTCCCTTTGCTCTGCTGTATGAAACCTACTGTATATGATGTAGTTATAAGATCAATGCTTCTCCATTTCCTTTCTCCTGCATACTTCTTCAAACCATCTTCAATCCGCTTATAACTGTCGCCCTCATCTTCTGTTTCACCTTTCAGATTCTTAGCTTTCATTGCTTCACCGAGACAACGAGCGAGGATAACTCCGTCCTCCATGGCCGAGCAACCACCTTGTCCAATATCAGGAGTCATTGGGTGAAGTGCATCCCCTGCAACACATACGTTGTCTTTTGCAATGTTTGCCCAAAGGAGTTCCCAGGGAGGTCGATACTTCAGTGGCGACATCACCAAACTATCAAGATCAGTGGCCTCCACGATACTCTTGATGTTGTCAGGCAAGTCTTTGATCTTGGTCAGCACAAACTGTTTGATCTTTTCCCGATTTTTCTTACTAACAAAGTCAAGGAGAGGAATCAATGATATGAACAAGATCCTGTAGATATATATCTACAGTAAAGTTTCATTTACCTAAATCTGTAGAGGTGTGGGTTAGGAACCAGTAGACAGTGTTTTGGTCACATGAGATGAAACCGGAACGAACACCGTTGCCATAAAACTGAAAGAACCTTCTTCCTAATCCGTGGCCCGTCGGGAAATGAGTGAGCCCACGGATTGCTAACCGGGGACTTTTAGCCGGATTCTTGAAGCCTAGCCACTTACCAACCACTGACTTCACTCCATCACACCCTACCAAAACCTTTAAAGACCACAAATTCGGTCACAAGACCAGCCTAATTTACACGTTAGTCAGGACTGAGTAGTTAGTACCTTGGTTTTGAGTATAGTCCCGTCGGAGAGATGAACCATCTTGTAGTGTCCGGACAATTCGATGTGAACAAGCTTAGATGAGAACCGTATGGTCCCTTCAGGCAATTCACCCGCTAGAGCCTCTAACAACAGCTTCCTCTGTACGCATCGAACCTCATATTCCCTGACAAAAACATTTCAACAAGGTTATAAAGGTTTCTTCTTCTTTGTTTAAAAGTCCAGAGAATAATAAGATACATACTCAGATTCTGGAAAGAACATTTCTTTAGGAGGATTCCCTACAGAAATGGGTCTGACCACCCATCTGCATCAAGGTCAACTATAAGTTCATAGTTGCTATTAATAGTAATAGCGTTAATTGTTAGTTACCCTTGAAAGCGATCACCGAGACTGCGAATATGCTGAGAAATACTGAGAGCTTCCATGGCCTTCCAAGCATTAAAATATAAGGAAATTGCAAATCCTGTGGCTCTCAGCTTCTCAGAAGATTCCAGCACTATGCTTCTGATCCCAAGCCTGTAACACCACTTTTGATTAACTTACCTGGACTATAACAGATACTTTGACACACACACACACACACATACCTGTGGAGCCCAAGTGCGGTGGCAAGGCCGGAGATTCCAGCTCCGACGATGATGATATCTTGGGTACTTTCTGCTTCCATGGTGCGTTGATTATCGTAGAAAGCTCTGATTTTCTTCCTCTGTTATAGATTAAAGTAAGATGTGGCGGAAGACGGGCGAGTCAACGAAAGAAACCACTCAATTCAATAAAAATCCAAACTTTAATATTATAATAAAAGAGTTAAACATCGTGTAAGAGTAGACACGCACTTTTGGCGCGTGGAATGAAATAATTACAGAACAAAACACACTGACATAGTGATATATACGACACTCTTTTTTGAAGTGAAACTCAATAGAAACTCTTTAGATGTGAAACTTATACGGAGGATCAAAGGAAAAGCTGACGAGAAGCCTCGTGTTCTTTTAAACCTTTCCTGCTTGGTCATAAAGTTGGAGAATAATGTGACTAGAGATGATACCTGCAATCTACTTGGCAATATCCACGATTTACTCCAGCCATTTGTTGGCACTTTGCACACATTTCCCAATTTGTTTCAACTTTCTCTTCGATCCTTTGTTCCCACATGGCTCTTAGTTTAGGTGTCAAAAGATGGGCGCAGCTTTCAATAGTCAGGTTCGATTTGCAGCTGTAACGAGGACATCTTGGTACTCTCTCCATTAGTTCAACTTGTATATGTCCTTTGAGGCACTCCAGGCAGAATTGATGACCGCATAAGGCAACGGAAAACATCTGTTCAGCTTCGAGATCATCATGGAAACAGATACCGCAAAAATTCTTCTTCATATGATCAGAAGGAGGCATACGTATGCTGATTTCAGAAACGAGTGTTTCCAATGCAAGTTTATAAGCAAACTTATTAGTTTGATCTCCAGTCACCAGAAGAGGGGAGCTAGATGTCAGTTGTTGTCTGATGCGTTGCACATCATTCATTAGCAAGGCAATGTTATTTTTCTCAGGCGCAGATCTCCCCATGACCTTAAAATATATGATCAAAGGCAAATTAAAACGTCAATCATATTACGAGATTGAAGCAAATGTGAATCTTAAAGGAAAACTTACTTACCAGTTCAAAAACCTGATAATGATCGCAGTAGATTGAGATATGAGTGATCCCAAAACTCACGGCTTCGGTTAGTCCTCGTTTTAATGCCATAAGCTCAGCCTCCAAACCTGTAATCGCGGAGTCATGAATTGATCCTTTCATCTGAAACAAGAGATTATCCTCTTGGCCGCAAATTGCAACCCCAAATCCTGCCACCAGCCCTCTTGTTTCCTCCCTTATCAAACCCTTGAAGTAAAGTCTGTACAAGCCAGAATCCGGTGAGGGTTTTGGGCCATCTTGAGTGCCCTTATCCACCATGTATCTTTAAGATTTTGTTTTCCTTTGGTTTTTATGACTTTGTAATATAGAGCAGAGTCTGGCTCCTCGTGAGAATAGGTTTGTGCTAGGGCAACAAAGAAAAAGAAAACCCTAACTTGATTTCAGAAGAAACAAGGTAAAATCGTTTTCTGAAGTCTCTTGGCTTCAGGAATGGTACGTACAGTACTTAGTTTATTTAGGAAAACTAACATTTCCATTACGAACTGTTTCAATTGAAATATTTTAGCTTCTTTTTTTTTTTAATATTGTGGTTCTTCTCTTCCGTACTGACTTCAAAAAAAAGACCAGGAATAAAGAGGGCTAACCAAAAAAACGAGAACACCTCTAAAAGTCACAGAGGAAGGAGCTAAACTAAGGTCAGCCTCTCTAGTCTTTTGTTTTTATTTACATAAATCCCCCAAAAAAATCTCTAAAACCTATACACAACCAAAAGCCAAAACCCTCTCCACTAAATCGGGTTTCTCAGTAGTCCAGCAGAGTATCGTCTTCCCTGTTTCAATGAAAGTAAAGGTGAGAAAACAAGAGCCAAGAACAAGGGATATGGTAATGTTGTATTGCTCAGAGCTTGTGTATTAATCATACCAAAACTCATGTCCGAAATGATCAGATGAATCATAGTCCTCCTCTTCATGATGAACGTAACTCTCATAAAACTGTAAAGTAGTCGGAAAATAAATTGAAATATAGTGACAACTGTTTATGCAAAAGACGCAAACATAAACAAGGCTTCTTGGTTGTGTAAGGAAAAGAAACATGATTCTGACCTTGTCATATCTCCCAACAGTTTTCGAATCTGCCTCATCATCTGCCTGCAAATTGGTCATCACAGTGTTCAGCAACCTCTGGTTCAAACTTAGCAACGTATGATTTCAAAGGAAATTGTATGCAAATGTTGCAACCCTTTGAGAATACTTATAAAACCGAAGTATGTCACAAGAAGCTTTATTTGCAAACTACCATAAAACCTAATTAGTTTAACTCTACAGCTACCTCAAGTATGCCTAGTAATTCGATATATATGTACACGTTTCTGGTCTCATAAAAGAAAATCAATCAACGAAGTAAATTCTAATACACTGTAAACGCAAGAATCTTCCAATGTACCTTATAGATAGTTTTAGCTTCTTCGTTTAATTTTCTGCTGTGGGCCAAATCAACCTCCATAGCACGGGCGTTGAAGGGTTTTTGTTCCTGAAAAACAAGCAAGAAAAAATGCAAAAATCCAGCTTATAAAATATGGTAAGCAACAGAAAGAAAAAAAGAGGTTATTTCGTATTTACGAATAAACTGATACCTCTGGTGACATGTTCTTCCACACATTGAAACATATTCTGCTAGCATCCACCAAGTTTCCATTGTGCTTTTCCCTAAAATCCTCTCTGGAGAAAGAAACGATAGAGTTACTGAAGAGTTAATTCACTCACTACTCAGATTTCACTTTCCACTATCAATTTTCCCAAGTTTATTGCATCACATTCACACCACCAAGAACCAACAAAAGGGTCAACATTGCACTTAAAAGGAAAGACATTGACCATATGAATTTACATAAGCACTCCCCTTTGTAGACCTAAGCATTCAAATTCTTATACCCACTGAAAATCCACTTTTCACCTTCATCTAAAACCCAATAAAGTGACTAGAGATTTAACACAGCCGTGTTAAGTAACAGTAAAAGTATTTGATTACTGTACAAGAAGAAGACGAATGGTGATCTGGGTTCATCTTTAAAGCTCCCAACTGGTTTCGAGATATTATCGACCTTGCTGCCACTCGCAATGTACTTGAATCTCTTCACTTCCCTTCTTTTCTCACCGCACTCGTGCATATCAAACAGAGCAATCGCAATCATAAGACCACATTCTTCACTATAATTAAAGCCCAAAACAGAGTATCACGAATCTGGATGAACCCTAAAGAAATCTGAATCGACGGATCCAAAAACTGCAAAAGAGCAATACCATTTCTCAAAAGCGCTACCATCGGCAGCACGACGAACTGCTTGAACCCTTTTACGAGTTCTCGGCCGAATCGCCATTAATGCTCAACTAGGAATTTTTCTATTTCTGACGGAGCAAAAAAGTTTTAACCTTTTGGTATCTTACTGTGTTATGTGCACGAGAGCTCAACATCGGATCGCTTACGTGTCAATTAGCGTATTTTAGTGTTAATGGATTTACTGCTAAAGTGCGCTTAACAGATAAACGCGCGGGACACATTTGGCGCGTACTAAAAACAGAGGAAATCTCCCGCTTCAAAAGATTAATTATTTATTATAACCAATAGAATTTAGACACGTAATCACTCAGATAATAAGGGAATATAAAATAAACCTTCAAAAACGTAATTCAATATAATTAATTTCATTAGATTTTAATGCGAAAATACACACTTACTTCAACACAAAACATGTAAGGGAAAAGAAAATAACATTAAAACTTAAAAGGATCTTCGATTTTTTTGAGGAAGATAAATCTTATTCTCACAAACTCAAATATTTAAATCCAATAGGAAAAAGGCACGTGTAGTGGAATTGTATCAGTTGGTCCTCCCGCAAACCTTGCGGATCTCACCGCTACTACCAGTCAACGGGCTGATATCACCCATTTTGATCATCGCCGCCGTAAAGTCGGAGTTAAAGCTCGACGGATTGTTGCTGTATCCACGGACGATGGAGTCAGTGGAGCCGCCGCTGAAGAGCACTTGGTCGGAATGGAGGAGACCTTTTTGAGCCATGAGGTTCTTGAAGTAGTTGTTGTCGAAAGAAGCCGCCGTGGTGACGTCGAGTGGAGCTAGGTTTCCGTCGCCGGAAGTTCTAGGGCAAGTTCGTTGACGTGTGGTGGCGAAAGCAGCGTTGATATTTGTCTCGTTATAGATTCTCGTTCGGAAGTTCGTGCAGCGGGCTTGTCCGATCGTGTGTGCGCCTGAAAAAAAAAGAATTTGAATGATTAGTTTAATAGTTGACTTCATTATTTGTTAATTAAGTATCATTTGAATTACTTTGTGTCTCTGTCGGTGTTGCGTAACAGTAATCTATATGATTACGTAATTTTGGCCAAGAAATAGAAAAAGTCGGTGGTGCGTTGCAAAAATGTGTTGAAAAAACAAACACAAAGAAGCAAAAAAAGAGTCGACAAAAATCAAACAACACAATCACATTATATTATTTTGTGTCGAATATGTTGACTGTTAGTCCTTTGAAATATATCTTTTATTGTTATTCTTTATCTCCTTCTTTTTTTTTTTTTAATTTAAGCAATATATTAATTAAAAACAACACATGCATGCTAGGAAAATAATTTTCTTGTCACCAGTTTTCAGCAATCTATTAGTAATCAATATTTAAGAATTTGCAATCAACCTTAATCTATGAAACAAATAGTTGCATATATAATAAAAAGGAATTGGTGTAAGAAGAGAAAGGAAACGGACCGGAGAGGGCAACCATATCTCTGGTGGAGAGTCCAACGGCACTGAAACTACTAATGAGTTGGCTCAGACTCGAAGTCGGCCCAGGAATGTTACTATTCGCCGCCGCTTGGCTCGCCGTTCTTGCATCTCTTCTTCCTACTTTCACATTCCAATTCGGCCCTCCAAGCTTCAACAAAGACAAAGAATAACACTTTAGACCAGTTTGATCTTTTAAATTTGCAAAAGCGGACTAAGAGAGGAAATAGGGAGCTTACGACTACGACGGAGTCTCTAGCTGCAATGGCTAAGATATCAGCACAAGACACAATCCCGGGACATGCTTTCTCAACCGCTGATTTGATGTTATCAATCACATTAAACCCGCGAGCGGAATTGCGGTTTGGGTTCGCGTTTTGTTCTCCTGACGTGCCATCTAGTAGAATCGAACCGTCGCATCCCTATATATGTAATGTAAGTTATGACTCTGATCATTAGAAGGAAAGAACCAAATAACCCATTATGCTAAGTTTCTTGGGATACAAGGAATCCAGAAAAAGGTATAAAAGAAAGACTTACGTTGACGAAGCAATCGTGGAAGAAGAGACGGAGGATAGATGCCCCCATTCGAGCCTCGCTGTTAACGGCAGATTTAACGGCCGTTTGGACGGTGGAGAGGAGGTTAGGGCAAGAGGTTGAGTAGAAATTAGTCGTGAGTTGTGCTTCAACGACGTTATTGTTATTACCTTGGAGTAAAAGTGTAACTACGAGAACTAGAATGGAAATAAGTTGATTTGAAGCCATGGTTAGGTTAAGCAAAGACTTGATTAATAGACTTAGAGTTGATTATTGTACTTGAAGAACAAAGCATAACAGAATCGAGGTTTATATAGAGACGTGAAGGATGTTCTAAAGTGAAAGATAGGTGAACTACCGCGTTGAAAAATGTGTGTTCTGTTATTTATTTTGGTTTTTAGGGTTGAATTATCATTTTTTGCATGGAATTGATTTTGTAATTATCTACGTCGTCGGAGAGAGAAGTTAAAACCAAATTTGTCAGCGATAATATATTATTCCCCCAATGTGAAGTAAATAGTATAGCCATCGAATTTAATTATATGTCGAAGTCTTTAAATAGTTGACATTGAATATGGTGAAAAATAAGAGATTAAATGTGGTTCAATAATAAAACAGAGAGTAGTGTTTATTCTTTGGTCGCCATAAGCGTGACACTATTTAAGAAGAAATTGTTCGTTCTAAATACTATTAACTCGTCTAATACTTTTTACTTTCGAAAATAATTTTACATTAGAAAAATATATATTTATATATGTCCAATAGTTGTTGGATGTATATTACATGGATGAATAAGTGAAATTAATTCTGTGAAAGTTCGCAACTGGTTGTAAATTGATGAGAAATTGTGTATATATGAACTAATTGAGCAGAAACAATATAAATTTCCTTTAAACAACGCTTTAAATTATTTTAAATATTTTTTTAATTGATATCCTTGTGATTGTTTGAAAATTTGTTATTGTGTTCTTTTTTCTTGCTAATATCAAATAATTATTTAACAATCTTATTGATTTATGATTCGATAGTACATATTATAATTTTTCCTTTGTCACCATAAAAAAAGGAAACGCGTCTTCTTTAAGTTAGAGGCCTAAAGTACATATGTCAAAATCTCTCTTTCTTTGGTCCAAAATCTGTTTATATACAATGTTTTCAAACATAAAAAAAAGGGCAATGAGATATCTAGAAACGACTTACGAAAATTTAATAACGACATCTCAAATCAAAATCATGATTGAACTTTGGAAAAAATATGCCACTAAAACTGTAATACGTACTTCGGATTCTAAAATGACGGCAACTAGAAGAACAAAAAGAAATCATCAATCGTGTTTAACTCATAGATTCATAGTAATCGATGATGAGTGAATTGTTAGCAAATGATTTTTTACTGTTTCCTAAGTGAAAACGAAATACGAGGGGAAAAATCGTGATGATATATTGTCAATTGAATTTATCTTTTTACATTTTTGAGTAGCAAACTGCTATTTGAACAAAGATGAACTTGACGATCGAAGAGACGTGGAAGGACGAAGACAGACATGGCATAGACTAATATCACAAATTCTAAAATTGGTGATGCAAGAGACAGCTAAAAATAATTGATTGACTATCTATATCAAATTTTTATTAAAAGATTCTGTAATTAAATAGTGTTGGTTCAACCGGTTTGAAAAGTGTATAGTGTTATGAAAATCGAATTTAATTTTTAGATGTATTACAACGAGGAAGAGATGCATGATTTACGCTTGTAGACCCACCAGATATAACACATTACTCATCCGAGCGATAACCACGGCCTGAATCATTAGTTCATAGAATCACATGAACTTACAATCAATATCTAATATATTATTTTACACTTTTACTGAAAATACCGGCTGAATTTGTTTGTGATAAAAAATTCTTATTGAATTTAGATACATTTAATTCATATAGATATATAAGCCACGATATATTTAATAACAATAAGTTTTGGATCTAGATCCATAATCTCATCATGCTTAATCATAGCAGGTTGAATTAGTCATTTTCTTATTGCAGATATTGGAACTCGAAATTTTGAAGAGACTCCATTTTTTGATAGCCAACTAGTATACCGGTTAATCGTGGAAGGTGAGTAAACATCTTATCCGAAGCCCTGGACACCAAATGGTACACACACTCAAAAGCAGAACATATATACCCCTTGAACCCTAAATTCTCAATCTTTACCCTCACGCCACCCCATACGTGTTAATCACTTGGTGCTTTTCGTAGGTTTTTCCACGTTGATTTTGATGCCTTAACTAATGTTTATTATCTTTTTAGGTTAGCGGTCGTGATAATAAAGAATCATGCATCAAAGTCTCCACATATAGTAATATAGTATATATGGATTAGACATATGTCTTTTTCAGCATACATGCACCATGAAAAACTACAGAAGAGTTTGTTAGAGAGAGTTGTCAAGAATAGTGGCCTCTCTATTTTATTAATACCTTGGACCAAACATTTGATTTTATGGAAAGAGAGCCTTACATCACTATATTTGTCGAATTTTGTTTCTATTCCAATTCCAAGCAAGTCTTTATGTTCCTTTGATTTATATTTGCAGAAACATAACACTACATATTTACATAAAGTTTACACTGTGTAGGTTTTCTTCTCTTTACTTTTGTGCTCACACTAATATACAATCAATTTGATTTATAGAGAAAATAAATAAATAATGTTAATGTATTCTAATATAGTGTGAAGATCTTTCTCGTAAAACGAATTATATGTTTATATATATAGCTTAGAGACTAACTAAGTAACTATAAAGCAAGAATTAAGGGAAGAAGAAGTCATATACTTTTACACTACGCGGCTTTTACTTTTTACAGGATTACTTTACTAAGGAGGCACGCCTGTCACTTTCCAGATTACTATATGCGTTATATACAGAATCAAACTACATAAGTGGAATTAAAAAAAAACAAAAATTTAAAGTTAGATACCTTCTCCGGTCTCATATTCACACCAACCTAAAATTATTTATATAAGAAAAATAATCAAACCCTCTTTAATAATCAAGAGAAAAAAAAGAAAGGCTTCTAGATACATAATTTAAGTTACTTTAAATTACAGGAATGTTCATTGAATGTTGAGTATTATGAATATTAGCCACTCTAAGCATATGCTTGTTGAAGCTGACTTGTAACGTTACATATTTTTATTTATTATTGGGCCATTTGAGCAAAACTTATGCTCTTCACAAAACCACAAGATTACATGTTCACAATCACGTTTGTTAACATTTCTAGAATTATAAGACTGTTAAAGTAAATACATTTGGGAATCCTTATTGTCAATACCAATATATACAAGGAAAAGGAGAACACATAATTCGAAATCATGTTTCTTAATACTTATGAATTAAGGATCACCTACAATGGTTAACAGCTTCGAAATTAAGAAAAGATATGAACCTCCTTGGTAGGGTCAAGAAGGGAAAAAAGTTGTTAGAGTGAGTAATTGCCACGAAGAAAATTTAAACACTCTTTGCAGCATATATTGAAGATTATCATTTTAATTGTCAATTACATAGAAAATGCCAAAATTAACTAAAGATGGGACACGACAAAAATTAAAGAAGGTATGGGACAATTTAAATATAAAATATTACCAAAAAGAAAATAAGAAAAAACTAATCATCCACACAATGATAAAAAAATGTTTATAAATCGTAAAAGTAAGTAATCCACGTGTGACGTATTAGTCATCGTTTTATGGCGAACAAAAATACAAATTGAGTTGAAAATGATACTTCCATCAAAATTTTAGGAGAGTGATTTAACTTTATATTTTAAATAATTTAAGTTTTAGTGAGTTTTTATATGATTTTGATATATTTCAGAGTAAATTTAGAGAAGTTGTTATGATTAATTGTAATATCTTCTCAAATTCCACATAAAACCATGAAATTTAAAATTTTATATTTTTAACTAAGAAAATCTACTAAAATCTCTTAAAATCGTTAAAAATTCAGTCTTTAAAATATTTTTAATAATAAGGAATTTTAAAATAGATTTTTAAATCACTAGTTCAATAACATTCGATTTCATTAAAAATTTTAAAATTTTTGACTGAATAACATAAAATTTATTATTTTAACATAAATTACTTAAATATTTGATCGAATACACCCCTAATTTTCAGTCTGATCGAGGAGAGACCGAAATGAAGTGTTTACATAGCAGTTTAGGTAAACCGCTTAAGATTTGAGTATGATGTTGTGTTTGAAGAATGCTTTTTAAGGTAGTACGTAAATGTTTGTATGCTCTAATCCTGTAGGAAACAATGGATGAGATAAATGAAATATATAAATATAAATGATATAGAGTTTGGGTGTTGTCACTGCAGCGTTTGTTAGTCAAAGGAAACATAATAATTTTTTTTATTTTTTTTTACTATATATTATAGAGAGTCAATCACTAATAAAAATAACAAACGCACTGATATCTTGTTCGATTATTTGCATTCTAGTTTTAGATTTACATGCAAAATATTTATATTCAATTATTCACGTATACATTTACAATCGTAATATAATTATAACATTAACAGTAAAGTAACATAAATCATTTATAAATAAACGCAATACTAACAAACACAAGCACGCTCTTTTAAAAAAATTAAATAATAATCACGATCATAATATGATAATTCTGAAAAGTGGTTTGGCTCCAATAGCTTCTATGTGTAAGGTATCTCAAGTCGTAAGATTCCTAAGCCGGAAATACATGCCTAACAACCTAAGCATTTAAAAAAAAATAAAAAAAAAATGCCTAAGCTTCACAATTATTTAACATTTTACCAACCGGACCAAGTCAACCATATATGTCATCTTCCATTATTTTAGTCAAAAGAGAAAATTAAAAAAAGTTAACTATATGACATCATCGAGATTATTTGACTCAATGCATGTCTTATACGTTTTTATATTATAGCTTTGGATATGAATGTTTGACTGTGTAGCCAAGATGCTGCAGATTCTTTGATACATATGTTTAACTAGTTTTACCATCAACACTTAATTTGGTGGGACGAAGATAAACACTTTGGGTGGTGGGGTGGGTAGAGTCAAAATACGAAAACTTGCCCTGCTGTAACTTACATAGAATATTGGTGCTACTCTTCTCTATATATAGCAACCTCATATGAGTCAAATACATATTGTGTAGGGCCAAACCAAAGTATTATTATTACCACCAAAGACTTGGGCTTTCAACTTTATTTTACCGGTTTAATCATCGAATTAAAACTAAAAGCACACTCAACCAAAATATAAATCAGGTGGGTAGGCCTAGAACCTATTATCCGGATAAGGATTCGTACCGAAAAAAAGATATATGGATGAGTCGAATCCGAATAATAAAATTGCGGATCAGGATAATAAAAAAATCAAAATCTGATATCTGATATCTAGATCCGGATATTAATATTATAATAATTTTTTAAATTTTTTTCAGATTTTATATTATAATAATATTATATTAATTTTTTATATTATATTAATTTTTATTTTTTCAGAATTAATATTATAATAATTCTTATTATTGTTTTTTTTAAACGGATCCGGATATCTAATTTTTTCACGGATATTTGAAACCCGAATATCTAGGACAGCTGGATCCGGATATCCCAAAAATCTCGAATACTCGAATCCGGCCTAGACTTACGGGTGAATACTAAATAAATTATTTTAGGTATCCTGCCATTAGATTTTCTCAAGGGTTTATTTTTTCGAGAGATGATATTTATGAAAGGAAAAAATCGACATATTCCTCACTATAGCAGCTGAAAGTATATTAAATTGGTGTTCCTTTACTCGATCGAATCATACAATATACACTATAATTTTATTTATAAATTTTTCCACAATATCAAAGGTGTGACCGTGAAATGTATTTTAATGGTTTATACTAGTGTTATTAATGTGACACAACTTGAATTCTTTTTTTTTAACGTCTCATATTAAAATAAAAAAAAAGAGTGTTCAAAACAATGCAAAAACAGAGCAACACATAACAAAGGAATAGAAGCAAACACGTAACAGAACAAAAGCAATTAGCGGCGACTCTCCTCCTCAATACGATTATGGAGCCACGTAGGACCTCCCATAGATAGATATGAGTGGAATCGTCCTTCTCTGGTGACACTGCAAGCTATATCCTTCGCCAAAGTATTTGCTTTCGGTGAAGAAAGTTTGAATTCAACCGAGGTAAACACCTGCAAAGCTTGACCCATCTTGTCAAGATATGATCGGTACTTCGGCCAATCCTGGGGTGTTGCTAAGGCCGAGATAACCGCATTACAATCTGACCATATCTCAAAAGAATCCACATGGAGATCATGGAGACTCTGAAGACACCATAGGATATAATGCAGTTCCGCCGCAATGCGATTAACAATTGGTAAAAATGCATCACGCGCATGGAATAGAGCAGCTCCAGAACTATCCCGGATGATCCACGCTCCTCCACAGTGAGAAGTATCATTAATCCAGGATGAGTAAACATTGCATTTCAGAAAACCTACATTTGGCTTTACCCATCAATTGCTGAATTCAAATCTATATTTTGTTGATGAAAAATATTAAAACGCAGTGACGATATTAAATGCTATTCACAATTGTTTGAGTTTTCTGTATAAAAAATATTCGCTCCATATTACTAAAGAAGATGTAACATTTTTCTATTTGATTTTTTTTTTGTCCAACATTATGGTGGGAGGATTGAACCTGAAATTTCCTTAAAAGAAATCAAAGACGCTGCTCCCTTGTTGAACCATATTCTCTAGATCTTTAATTAGTGCCATAATGTTTGATGAAAATGTTAATGGGTCGGGTGTAAGTTTTGAATTTGGGCCTATGATATGGGTCTCCTTTTATTTGATGCCTTGTGGACTAAACTCTTCTAAACAATAAACAAATGAAAACAATTTCAATAAAAAAATCACAAAGTATTCTTTTTAATAATATTATACAATGATAAATTGACTCTTCAGATTATATAATAAGTATTTCTGGAATTTTGACTGTGCGTTTAAAAACTCATATAACTCTCTGTTTCTCTTAAGTCAATTGAATTTGTTCAACTCATATTATTCAAACATTAAATTAAGTTATAACATGGTACAGGTAATAAACGAATGACTACCGCATGTCCAGCAGTTCAGTTCATGTGTCAGAAAACATGTAATTTATCAATTGATTAATTAGTTGTCAAAAAGTTATTAGGACACATAACTTATTAATCTACTATGAATGTTTTTGCCGTTTCATATTTTTGCGTCACATATTTTCTTACGTTTTAACATCTTTACTTATTCTGTTTATGTTCCAAATAAACAAATACTTATTGAAAATTTTAGCGCAAACATCAAACACCAAAAAACAATTTCGTTTACATTTATATAATTTTCAAATAATGTTTGATTAATATTTAAACCAATTTTTATGATAGATATTTAAACATAATGGTGGTGACATGGCCTGATATGCTCTTCAACTGTTTGGAGGAGGCAGTAGTGGAAACCGCTCTTCACCCCCAAAAAAAAAAAAAAAAACTTTCTTCTCCTTTCTTCTGTATTCATCTTTCGATGTCGCTCATCAGTTTCTTCTAGTCACCATCTTTTGCTTTAAATTGATCCTTTATTCAAACATATCTCTTAACTCTCCTCTGAATTCAACCTAAGTTCGTCTCTTTCGTTCTGGGTTTCTCTGTAATTGTACCCAATTCTAGGTATTTTTTTCCCTTTCTTCCATCTTCTTTTGTCAAAGTTGAAGACTTTTCTCGTTTTGAATGTGTCCGCTAGTAGAATCTTCTTCTTTGAATCGCTTTCATATCTCTGCTTTACTGGTTTTCACACTTTTGCCAACAATGTCTTAAGCTTCCAAGCACATGCCTTTGACTAGCTTTCCTGGTAAAGGATTTGGTTTTACTTTCTTAGACAAAATGGGTTTAAGTGATAAGATTGAAGGATCTGATGGTAGTTGTAAAAAAGCTAGGGTTTCATGTCCTCCTGGTCTCTCAACATCTCATAAGACTCTGTTCACTGAAGAGAAACCTAGGAGATGGTCGGAGAGTTCGTTGCCTGATGTATCTAATAGGATCAAGCTTCTGAAATTTGGTTCTCCTTCTGCTAGATTCAAGAGAATGACAGAGGAAAGAGATGAGATTTCACGCTCAGTGAACAGCTCAAGCAGCCACAATTTCCGGGAAAGAATCAGTGTGGTGTTTTCCCGGAAAATCGAGTGGGCTTGTTTGATGAAAATGGGTAAGGAATGGCTTAGAGACCCTTTTAACATGGTTCTTTTCTTGTGGATTCTTGTGGTTGCTGTCTCTGGTGCGATTTTATTCATGGTTATGACCGGTATGTTGAACCGTGCTTTGCCCAAGAAGTCACAGAGAGATGTCTGGTTTGAAGTTAACAACCAAATCCTCAACGCATTGTTTACTCTGATGTGTTTGTATCAACACCCGAAACGGTTTTACCACCTTGTGCTTCTCTGTAGATGGAAGCAAGACGATGTTACAGCGCTTAGGAAGATTTACTGCGAGAACGGGACTTACAAGCCAAACGAATGGATACACATGATGGTTGTTGTTCTTTTGCTTCACTTGAACTGTTTTGCTCAGTATGCGCTTTGCGGTCTTAACTTAGGGTATAGAAGATCCGAGAGACCCGCCATTGGTGTAGCTATATGTATATCTATTGCAATAGCAGCCCCTGCGGGTGCGGGTTTGTACACTATTCTTAGTCCACTTGGGAAAGATTATGATCCTCAAGGAGACGAGGAGAATCAAGTGCAGCCTATGGAAGAAGGATCGGTTAGTAATCGCAAGTTATCTCTTGAAAGGAGATATTCGTTTGCTTCTACAGATGTGAGTAATCCTGAATGGAGAGGTGGAATTCTTGATATATGGGAAGATATTTCATTGGCTTATCTCTCTCTGTTCTGCACTTTCTGTGTGTTTGGTTGGAACATGGAGAGGATTGGGTTTGGGAACATGTATGTGCACATTGCGACTTTTATTCTCTTCTGTTTGGCTCCTTTCTTTATATTCAACTTGGCTGCTATAAACATCGATAACGAGATGGTAAGGGAAGCACTTGGATATACCGGCATTGTGCTTTGCTTGTTTGGTTTGCTATATGGTGGTTTTTGGAGAATACAGATGAGGAAAAGATTCAAGTTACCGAGTTATAACTTCTGTTGCGGGAGACCCGCTATTGCTGATTGTACACTCTGGTTATTCTGTTGTTGGTGCTCTTTAGCTCAAGAAGTCCGGACCGCGAATTCTTATGAAATATTGGAGGATAAATTCTGCAAAAGAAGAGAAGAAAATTGTAAGATTGATAATGAGGTTCTGGTATCTTCATTGCCTCGTGAAGACGGTGTGTTTGATCCGAGTTGCTCGCCTAAGAAGATGACCACGACGATAGCTGGCTCTTCTCTTAGCCCGAGCAGATCGAAAGATGAAACTTGCTTGGGAGATAAAAGTGATGAACCTCTAAGTCCACCTTCTCCTCCATTCATACACAGAGAAGCTAGTTAGAACTACTAACACTTTTTAATCAAAGTTTGTTTTGAAATTTTCGGGATTAGGAAAATACTCAAATAGTAAACGATGTAAAACCAGATCTACTATGGATCCGTTTATACGGTTCAGGTATATCTATATTTAAACGGAACTAAAGTTTAAATTCGTTTTGTTTTGGAGTTTATGTAATTTACGATTTATAAACCATGCAAAAACACTTTGTGCTCGTTCTAGTTTTGTTTGAATTTTCACGTAGGAATTTTTGATACAAGTGTTGTTTGAACTGTTTCAGTAGAGAATTATGTTTCTTCTCATCATCTCATGTGAGAGTTTACCATAAGCGTTTTTTGGTATCTTCTACGATGAACCAGATTTACGTTGATTTGGACCTTAAAGAGAATAAGAAAAAAGGACAACAATAGGTGTTGTTTTTGCATTATGAAATTTCCATCTGAGTTATGATTTCTTCGAATGAACTCAACTCATCGCAGTGCTCATAGCATTCGATCAAATCAAACATCTCTCCAATGTTGGTTATGTATTAACAAACTTGTATATGTATATTATACAAAAAATTAGGTTCTAACCCATGGTATCCGCGGGGTGATTAATGTTGTTACATTTTTCCAAAACTTGAATTATATAGACGGATCTTTAATTTATTTTCAGTATTCGTTTTAGATTTTTATTTATATTTAATTTATATAATGTTATTAGATAATGTTTGGGTTTTGTGTGTTTCTTATTTTTGTTCCCGTATGGTTAAATTTGTGTGTTGAAATTTTTTCAGCGTTGTGTGTCTCTTGTTTTTTCGAAGATTATAATGTTTTCGATCGCTGGATTTGGTTTTAGTTGATGTTGTATGATTTCGGTGTTTTAATATCTTATGAAACTTTGATTGAATAATATATCTCCATTTTTTAAAAATCCGAATCACAACATACGCAGAAAAATAACTTTTATATTTTTATTAATTATATGTATTATATGATAACTAGTGTTTTGGCCCGTGCTTTGCACGGTCTTTATATGATTTGTGTTTTTTATAACATTTAATTAATAATAAAAATATAGTGACAAAAAATAGTTTTAAAAAAGGAAAAAAAAAACTAAAATTTAAAAACATGTGACGATCGTGCGAGATTCATCTTAGCCGCTGTAAGATATGATTACCACGACCAAAATCTTCTCAACCTGCCATAATAACCAAACATTATTACAAAATCTCAATCAGTGAAAAAAAAATCAAAAACCTGTCGGAATGAAACAACATGTCGAGGATTAAACTTTCTCGTAGACATCGCGATGGAGTTCATCGACGAAATTTATAATTACTAACACTGGACATTAAATTTATAATTTTACTGTTTTTTTTTCTTTTCAACAATTATTGTGTTTCTAAACTGTAAAAAAAAAAAAAAAAAAAAAAAAATCTTTCCTCTTCCACAATTTTCTTATTTCTGAAAAATCTAAAAACTGTAATATTTTAAACGATCAAGCTTGAAACGTTACACTAGATCTTTCCTCTTCCATACAATCCAAGCTTTTTACAGAGGCTTGTATCCTATCTCCCTGTTTGAAAAATCAACAAAAAAACATTGACCAAGAGGTAAAAGAAAAACAGTAGTTGGTTTGTATTCTTTGATGGAACAAAGTATAGCGAACTTCTGAAATAATAAAATCTTACCTTATCATCCACAAGGAGAAGATCGAGTCCTGTAAATTCTTCTGGTTTATCCTTTTTAGGAAATCCCCAAACACGGGCAATCCGAACATTGATCTTGCATGGTTCCGTTGCTTGACCTATATGAGAAATAGGTGTAATATCCAGCGGCATAATTAGAGAACTGAAATTGGCACCTGAACCTGCAAACCCAAACGCCAAATGAATATTACACCTATATTCATGGTGTGATCATAATACCTGATCGTTTGTAATTTCACTTTTCAATTTTCTTAAAAAGTTATAAGAACACAACAATACCTGATCGTTTGTAATGACATGGTGTGATCATTTGTGGTTTTCCATATAAGGTAATGCAAAATACGTGTGCAGTTTAAATCTAACCATGGATAACATATTTTAAGAAAAAGCATAAATAGAATATGTTTTCTCGTTATAATCTGACCATGGAAAACATATTTTAAGTTTTCAAACTTGTTTGATTGGCTAAACAACTAAGCAATTCAGCATAATAATATTAGATTGTAAATATTGCAGTTCAAATCCAAATCCAAATCCAAAGGTAAAATTCATAATTATGAAAAATAATAAAAATTGTGAAATAGAAAATTGGATGGACATTAAAAACGGTGATGAAAAAACTAAACCAGAATTAAGAAATTCGAACACAGAATTTGTAAATTGAAAGATTTTGAAATAGAGAACACTGCAATAAGAAGAGATATGCGATTGATGAAACCCTAAAATCAGATCATGTAAGAAAAAACATAAATAGAATATGTTTTCTCGTTACAATCTGACCATGGAAAGCATAAATAGAATACTTTAATTTTTTTACACGATAAAAGCTGGAGGAAACAGGAATCAGAAAGGGAAGAGAACTGAAAGCTTTTTGTATGAACATCAATACCTTATCAGAGACGACTGGAATCGAATTCCACTTGATTTGAGGGCGAGAGAGAGAGAAGACAACAATTCTGGTGAGATTCTCACAGAACTAAGTGGAAAAATCTAGGTTTTTGGGTTCACTAAATCGTCGGATCTGAACCGGAGATAAGGTATAGGAAAACGGAATCGGAAAGGGAAGTGAGGTGGAGGCTTTTTGTCTCCGAAATAATGTTACCATTGTTGATGAAGGGAAGGGAGGAGAAGTTGAGAATTTGGAAATCGTGGGATGGAAGCAGTTGATTAAGAAGTCGATGTTTTGGGTCTATTTTTCTGTGAAATAATAATTAAATTGGTATAAAAATTTAGGTTAGTGAAAGGTGTAAAAATAAGACTTTTTTCACTGTGTCAGACAAAGAGAATAGAAGTTGGAGGTAAAATTACTTGTGAATTATATTATAAGAGATTTAAAATAATTTGAAAATAAAATCAAACAAATATGATAGAAGAGTTCTAATTTAAATCTTAACAAAATGATACAAATATAATAACTAAAAATAATTAATATGGTATAATTAGATATCAAATCTTAGTTTTTTGATTTTGCAGTAGTTTATACCAAACCGCAAACAAAAAACCAGCTGGTATTTTTTATGAATTTTTGGCACCAGCTGGTCTTTTGTTTGCGTTTGCGGTTGATATAGACTAATGTCGATGATGAGGGTGGTAAGCAGCAATATCACCCAAAACAGATCATTGTCGAGACGATTCCAAGCCAACACCAACAAATTGATCAATCCCACAATAACAGACCGCCATTGATAGGACGGAAGGTTAATTTTTCCAGAAATGTTGGTCACAATTGCCGTTGATATACATGCCGCATAACAGATCAACAAAATTGTTTCCAACTTCTTCTCATTCTCACTTGTCGATGATTTGTGCATGGTAGAGATAATTCAAATTAGAGTTATGATGAGTGCGTTCAATCGATTTGCAACCGATCCTAAATCTTCACCCTTAGGGATGAGGTTATGAGAAAACTTTGTTAAGTTAGCACCCATCGAGGAAAGGAGATATGAAACAAGTGCAAACACAAATAAAAAAAAAAAAAAAAAAGTACTACTCGGAAAAATATTAGTTAATGAATATCTCTCCAATGATGAATGAAACAATCAACATTATGGAACACATATATAGAGATACCTATGGAGAAGAAAATGGATACAGCTTAATTCTCAGTTTTAGTTTCCTTTTTTTGGTTATAGTTCTCAGTTTCATTTCATAAGTGATGATGACAAAGAGGAAGAAAAATGGGAAAGAGATGCAAAGAGTTTTTTTTAAGAACAAAAAACAGTAACGTAAAAAAGACCTCAATTTTCCATTTTCTCTTTAGTCCTTAATCGTTGTCTATTTTTCCTTTTAACCCGAACTATATTTCCGTTTTAAATACAATCATGTCAATTAGGGCCCAATCAAGGTTTGTTAGTTTTCCTAAATTATGTAACTTACGTACCATTCCTTTTTTTTTTTTTGGTCTCAAGAGATTTGAGAGAAAACGATTTGAGAGATTTGAGAGAAAACGATTTTACCTTGCTTCTTCGGAAATCAAGTTAGGGTTTTCTTTTTCTTTTTCTTTGTTGCCCTAGCACAAACCGATTCTCACGAGGAGCCGCCTCTGCTTTATAGTTGTATACAGAGTCATAAAACCTAAGGAAAACAAAATCTTAAGAGATACATGGACGAAAAGGGCACTCAAGATGGCCCAAAACCGTCACCGGATTCTGGCTTGCACAGACTTTACTTCAAGGGTTTGATAAGGGAGGAAACAAGAGGGCTGATGGCAGGATTTGGGGTTGCAATTTGCGGCCAAGAGGATAATCTCTTGTTTCAGATGAAAGGATCAATTCATGACTCCGCGATTACGGGTTTGGAGGCTGAGCTTATGGCATTGAAGCGAGGACTAACGGAAGCCGTGAGTTTGGGGATCACTCATATCTCAATCTACTGCGATCATTATCAGATTTTTGAACTGGTAAGTAAGTTTTCCTTTAAGATTTCACGTGTCTTAATTTGCTTCAATCTCGTAATATGATTGACGTTTTAATTTGCCATTGATCATATATTTTAAGGTCATGGGGAGATCTGCGCCTGAGAAAGATAGCATTGCCTTGCTAATGAATGATGTGCAACGCATCAGACAACAACTGACATCTAGCACTCCTCTTCTGGTGACTGGAGATCAAACAAATAAATTTGCTTATAACCTTGCATTGGAAACACTCGTTTCTGAAATCAACATAAGTATGCCTCCTTCTCATATGAAGAAGACTTTTTGCGGTATTTGTTTCGCTGATGCTGATGATCTCATAGCTAAGTATATGTTTTCTGTTGCTTTTTGCGGTCATAAATTCTGCGTGGAGTGCCTCAAAGGACATATACAAGTAGAATTAATGGAGAGAGTACCGAGATGTCCTCGTTACGGCTGCAAATCGAAACTGACTATTGAAAGCTGTGCCCATGTTTTGACACCTAAACTAAGAGCCATGTGGGAACAAAGGATAGATGAGAAAGCTCGAACAAATCAGGCAATGTGTGCAAAGTGCCAACACGTGACTCTAATTAATCGTGGATATTGCGAAGTTAATTGCAGGTATCATCTCTAGTCACATTCTCTAGCTAGCTATAATATTTAATCCTTCGCCTCCTAATTAACATTGTAATTTCATGATTGATGGATAGATGTGGGTACTCCTTTTGCTACATATGTGGAGCCGAATGGAAGCTGCTAGGAGCCGGTTGCATTCATCGCAATAAAGAGGTGTGTAATACCATTAGTTGTTTTGTTATATGTGTTGGAAGTTTGTTATGTTTTCTGTTGATTATTAGTTTATTCAAGTGATTACCCATAACACTTGTAAGCGGGTAACAATTGTTTGATACACAATGGTTTACCTGTCCATTTCCTAAATCAACAACCGTCTCGATCGAGTATATGCGTATGTATCTATATCTAATAGATAAACGATGATGGAGTCGCATAAAACAATAAGAAATCGTGAGATCCAACACACACACAGACATGTGGAGTGTTATGCTCGAATTTTATTGTAGATATCCATCAAAAGATTAATCGCATCCGCTTTGTAAATATCCGATTTTTTTGCCCGCTTATCCGATCCGCTCCCTTTTCAAGAGTGTTTTTATACAAAATAGTCAATGTTTAGAGGTATACAATTAACGATAAGCGACACGTTTAACAACATGAAACTCTACGCCATATTGATATAAAACTATCGTCGGCATTGACTCTTGACACAAACGGAGACTTTTTACCTCGGTTTTTAACTGAGGTATACAGTATTCCCATATACTCCTTCCAAGAACAGCAATAGCTCTTGACTTCCTCTGCCTTTTGAAAATATTAGTTTTGAGTACTGGTATACAATGATTGGAGTGAGAATTCAATGCTAGTTTCATCTCTAAATTTTCATTTTAAGGGACAACTAAAACAAAAATCCGTCGCTGAAATATGGACTTCATATGCAATTGCTACATTCTCCGTTTTAAGTTTTATAATCAAATTTTCTAATTTGCTTTTAAATTTAGCGATAGTTTTACTTAGCCTTAGACAGTTATTAGGAAAGAAATAACATTGTACGTTGGGGGATTTTTACTTAATAACTAGTTACCAATGTTCTGTAGTTGGTACTTCGGTTGTGTGTGCTTCCGCTTAGAATCTAACTTCTAGCTACCTTCATTATTGGGGTGATCACTCTGTTGAATATGGCTGGGAATCGTATGGATTTTCTGATGCTTTGTGCGATATTGGTGGTTCCCTTATTCATCATCGGCTTGAGTATATTCAGGATCGTAAAAGCACCCGAAAAACCAGCTGCTGCTAGGTCGGATTCAACTGATGCCGCCTTAAAGCAAGAGAAAAGTTGAAAGTCAGACGATATTGGTGGTTTCTTTTGTGTTTTCAAAATATTATTAGATATATCGTCTGAGTTTTATTTTGATATTAAATTTATAACAATGAAATTTAAGAGCACTTTCATTAATAAGATCTCGACCGTTTTCTGATACGTGAACATCTTTGTATTGCAACGAAATTTTTTAAAAAACAAAACAAAACATATCTAGATTTTCAAGTCTCGTTAGAGAGCAATTTTGTGATTACCACGGATCTTCAACCATCTTCAAACCAGATGCCACCTTTGCCTGCGATATGCTCCCATCGATTTCATAAAGGTCAGCCATTGATTCTTCCTTCTTCCAGCTCGCTCTCGTCGAATCCAAATCTGATGGCTTCTCTTTCCCTTTCTCTTTCTCTTTCTCTTTCTTTGGAATGTTTCTGGCCTTGGCATGGTTCAGCACCATCTGAGGCTGGTTTAGACAGAGCACATAGAGAGCAGTCGCCTCTCATTCGACCTTTACGTGTTCCGCAAGAAATATCCTTGGCTAGACCTTAATTATTCGGATGACCTCATAACAGAGTCAACCTGCAACGTAACTGACCAACAAGTTCGGCCACAACAATTTTGCTGAGGAAAATATTCAAGTTACCGAGTTATAACTTCTATTGCAGGAGACCTGCGACAAATAATCTAGAAAACTATAAAAAGGTCTAGCTTTGATGAAATTCATAGAATAATGCTTGTGTCCCCTAGTCACAGTGCTTCAAATGGAAATTGGAAAACAGACTGAGCAACTTAGAGTATCACTAGATGTGCAACATATGATAAAGTATATCAAAAGGGTTACAGATTAAAAGGACCTTGTCATCCTCATAAACCACTGTGGATGGAATTTCTTTGCTGATGATCTAGTCAACTCTGCATGTTACAAAATAAACTAAATGTTAACATCAATTCATCACAACAAAACAATTCAAACTAAAATCTACAAATAGGCTACGGAAATCAACAAACTTAGAAAAAGATCTTCTTCTCACAAAATCTAAATTCACTACAACCAAACCAAAAATTGCAAGTTCAAGAACAGCACTTGTGCAAAAGTTTAACTCATCTAAGCGCCAAACAGTGATCATCAGTCTACTCAATCAAATATACTTCCACTGTACTCATCTATCATTACATAGTTAACAGAAAGTGTTCGGTCGGAATAACCAACTTCACAACTACATCATAGAGGACACCATTACTTTTGTCCATGCAAATTTTCAGCTAAACAAACGGGTTGCAATTGAAGAACAATAAAACTAAAACTAGATCCAAATTCAAATACAAATTATTTCAGCTAAACAAATCTCTCATTCGACCTTTACGTGTTCCCCAAGAAAGATCCTTGGCTAGACCTTAATTACTCGGGTGGTCTAACCGGTTTTTTGGTTTAATCGTTTCTCAAGATTTGAGCTTCTCTTCCCTTCACGTGCCTGCTCGTTACGTTACTCTGTCTTTTTCAGATATGGGCCGGGTCAGACTTTGGGTTTTGGCCCCTAATTGACATGTGTAAAAAGAGATTATTATTTTTTTGGTCAAAAAGATTTAATATGAGATTGTATTTAAAAATAAAAATATAGTTTAGGGAAAAAAAAGACAACGATTAAAGAGATAATAGAAAATGGAGGTCGGAATACAAGAGAAAAAAAAGATTTGATACTTTATTGCTAAAAAATCTCTTTGTTCCTTTTTTTTTTTTTAAGGTTTAAGAAAAAGCTCATTGCAAATGTAGATAAAACAAGCTCATCATAAAACTAATATAAATTATCTTTACCATCATCAAATCAACCACATTTGAGAAGAAACGACAATTAAAATCCAGCAAACAAAAAAGTCGGCAATGTACGTGTGACTATTTGCTTATAGCATATTCTTTTTTGTTTATCTATAGTGAAGATAAAAATATTATGAAAGGGTTTTACATGTTATTGTTTTATTTTTAAAGCTTTTTTTTCTTTGTCATCATCACTGTTAAAATAGAAACTGAGCTTTATAACAAAAAAAAAGAAATGATAACTAAGAATTCAGTTGTATAATAGAATAAACAAGCTCATCATGATGTTAATAGGGATTATATCAACCACATATGATAAGGTGGACAAATTTTGGTCTTACAAAAATGTGGCATAATTTCGTTGCTGTATAATATATCGAACTGAAAAAAACTAATAATATATGTGTGACTATTTGTTTATAGTAAAATTTTTCTTCATTAAAATTTTTTCAATATACAAAAATGATTAAACATGGATTATTCAAGTCCAAATCTCTCCATCTAATATCTTTATTAGAAATAAAGAGAATTTCTTTTATGAAAAATGGTTTATATACTTTGCTTGTTTTGAAAAAAAAAAAAGAAACTCTTTACTTTTCTTTCTAATTTTTTTTTCTTTGTCATCATCACTTATGAAATGAAAATTGAAAATTGCCGTAAAAAAAAAATTGAAAATTGATAATCTATTATATAAAAGTTGGGTTGTGTCTCACAAAGTGATGACACGTCAGCAATTTGATGTAATATGGAGCTGACACATCATTAAAAAAATAAAATCAATTAAAACATTTCAATTAATACACATCAGCTCTCCAGCTTATCACATCATTTTTTCATTAAAAACACATCATTTTAAAAAGACAACTAATCAAATTAAAATAAATAATATATACCATCATTTTAATTTTTTTGATAATGATATATGAATTTCTAATTTGTTCAAAGAAAAACAAAATCATATTATATATAAAATGCACATATTTCTTCTAATTTTTTTTTTCACAGTTTTCTCCATTCCGACTTCTCTACAGTTGAGACCATTATTAATTTGAATTTTTTTTCTATTTCACTTCTAACACATTGTTGATTTCAAATATTGAAAAGAAAAAAGCGATACGAAAATCGATGATATTAGAGATTATGGTTTAGTCTCCATCATACGATACTCAATGTAATCTCATCGTTTTCAATCTCTAGGTTCTTTAGATTTATGTCAAAATTACATATTTTTTCTTCTAAAATTAATAATTTATAGAAAACCAAGATTATTAGTTGAAATCATGATTCATAATTTTTTTTCGTTTGTAGATGATATGATATGATGTACAAATATTGGTAGCACGGTTTAAGAATTTACCTAAACCGAAACAAGACAGTAAAGCTCTACTTTTCAAAATTGTTTGGTTTTATTTTTTCAATATCATAAAAACTTTTAGCCTAATCGAGAAAAAAAAATTGTGTTACGACTTAAATTACTAGAACCAGTTTTTATCCATGGCCAAATATATGTTGCTTTGTCGAAAGTTACATCGGAAAAGGGATTAACCATTTGGAGCGACTCAAAAACAGAACAAACAAGTTTATCGTTAAAAAATATCGTCTACAAGGAGATTTTCAACAACCTCATATTCAGTGATGAAGATATAACAAAATACATCCTTAGTAATATTAATATATTGGAAAATGTATTCTAAACACTTGACTCCCAACATGAGAAGAAAATGAAGAAGACGTAATCGGTTAAAGGACAAAGATCATGTACGTACCCATAATTGTAATATGAAAAACTATAACAAAGATAACAATTTCAAATTTGCAATAACATCACAATTCATTTCTATTTTCATGGCAAATGTATTAACAGTGTCTCGTTAAAACTATAGATTTCAAAGTTTTTTTTGTAAAATAAAGTTATTTGGTTGTTTTAATAGAAACAAAATATTTATGCTATTTTCTTTTTTACAAACATCTAAGAACAAAAAAAAACAATTAAATATTTGAAACTAAAATAAATAATAAATAAAAAAAGTAAATTATTACCAAACAGATGTATAATTATTTAAAATATTATATTGCTTACGATTTTAAAAATATATAATAAAACATATATCTGCGTGTAGTTATAACAAAAAATAAAATGAAAACTGAGAATTCAGTAGTAATACTTGATCCATTTTTCGTTTCCAAATTTATGAAATTTCTTACTACTAATTGTTGTCATACCTATCAATATATATATATATATATATATATATATATCCCTGATATTCATTAGCTAATATATCCATTTGAGAGATAATCATTAGCTAATATTTTTCCTAGTTTACATGCACTTAGAAAATAGGTAAGGTCTTAATTATTTATTCAGATAGATAATGGTCTTTATTTTGTGCTGCTATTTCTACTAAAAATATTAAAGAAGAAGCTGACAAAAAAAAATAAAAAATAAAATAATTGATCCTCTGTCAAACCAAAAAATTGCAAACTCTATATTGGTTGAATGGGAAAATCGATGGTCAGATTCGCAGAGTTCGCCATTAGACTCTCTTCCGAGAATCGAACCAGACCCACTCCTCCTTCTCCACGGAACAAAGTCTTCGTCAAGAAGACGAGAGACACGACACACCTCGATTACTCCAATCTGGTTAAGCTGGAGAAAGCGGGATCGCACTCGGGTTCGAATCCCGCTCCGGCTTCGGGTTCGGATCCAACTAATCGGGTTCCCCTTGCTCAGGTCGTCGAGGATTGCGTTAGACGCTGGTTCCAGGATACGCTCAAGGAAGCCAAATCTGGTGACGTTGGTATGCAGGTTTTGGTTGGTCAGATGTATTGCAGCGGCTATGGAATCCCTAAAGACGAACACAAGGTTCACTTTTTCATGAATTTTCTGATCCAATTTTGCTCTATTTTTTCTGGGTTTAGCTTGTCTTCTAGAGTTGATAGAAAGATTTGGTTTTTCGTCTCTGTATGTACATTGTATGCCTCTCATTAGGGTTTTTTTTGTGATTAGAAGATGCTGTCTTCGTGATTGGTCTACTAGAGTTTGAATTAGGGTTCTTAAAATGTATGTGGTTAGCTCTGGTTTGAAGGTGTAAGTGTGTTTCTGATTTAGAATTGTATTTGTCTTTGATTTTGATCCTTAAAAAAGGGTCGTGCTTGGATTAGCAAAGCTTCAAGAACTCGATCATCAGCTTGGCAAGTGAGTGATAAGCCTCCAGGTAATATATGATAGACTTGTTTGCATCTTTTCTTGAATTAGCGAAATCTTTTGAGTTGTGTGTTTTATTTGGGGTTCTTCTAACTAATGTCAGGTTATAATGCAAGCGATTCAGATTCCAATGATAAGAAAGATTGATGATGACCTCTTGAACGTTTGTATTGCCAGTGACTTTTGATTTTGTTAGTTTCTCTCTCTCCTTTGTTTAATTTATACTTGCTGTATTCAATTTGAAGCTTTTGTATCATTCCAATGGTCAAAATTGGCTCTCAAGTTATTACCACGCAGTGAAGTTATTTAACTGTGAGTCTGTACCTGATTTCATTGCATCCAATAGCATCCAATAGATTTTGCCAGGCGTTCTCTAGTTCTTCGTCCCCAGAAGTAGAATCAAACAGTTTGTAAAGAATCAAATCGGGAATCTGGAATGTCACTTGGTATTTCTTCTTCAAGGAATCTACTACATTCTTGTTTTAAAGATCATGTGCAATTAATTTATGGGTTTGGATGGAATGAAAAGGGTAAAGTTAAATTGGGACATATGTTTGCATCTCTCTATGGATCATGTTCATTGATAACACTGAATTTGCAATTTCCAAGATTCACATAAGATTCTATCAAAAATCGTAATTTGGATCCATGATCCCAACAATAATACTAAGTCCCTGAGTTTAACCGTGATGTTGCTTTTCTAACATTACATCGGAGTTACTGGTTCACCATGTTTCGAAAACTGTTGCCATTAAGTTTGTCATATTTTGGAAAGAAATTTTGGTGAATGGTTCTAGATTCTAATCCGATTCAAAAAATCCCCAAAAAATTAAAGCGAAGAACCTAACGAAATAGCGAATGTCCGACCCGAACGATATGATGATGGTGATATATAATTGTTTTATTAAAATGTAGTGTGAAAAGGTTGGAAAAGTGAATATATTAAACGAACGGTTGTAGAAAATGAAGGCAAAGACAATAACTTTGGTCCAATAATTATCAAACGCGGCGAGCTAAAACGACCTTTTTTTGTGCGAGTGGAGGCCAGTGAGGCTTTCTATTAACAAAATTTCTATCCCTTTACGCAAAGAATCCCATTCGTCATCTTCTTCTTCTCTTTCTGTCGTTTTATAACATTATATCATGTATTTATATGTTGTTCCTCCTCCTTGTTTCTTCTACACAGCACTACTAAACCTTTTTTACACATATACTCTGTTTTTCTCTGCTTCTGTACACGAAGAAGCGAGTTAATACGAAGCCGTTTTATTACACAAAAAGTTTCTGCGATGGCTAACGTAAGTAAGATCTTGTTCATGGTTTGCTTCAATTTCATCTACCTTTTTCTAACTGCACCGTTAGCGAGAAAATAAACTAAACAGAATTCAGATACAAAATTAAGATTGTTGCAAATTATGCGTGATGCAATTTCTATGTTTATTGGAATTTTCTTTTTGACAGTATTAAGAATTAAAATTAACCAAAATGACAGAAGATTCTCTTGATCGACAGGTTGTGGAGCTAAAAGTGAATTTGCATTGCGACGAATGCATCAGGAAAATACTGAAAGCCATTAAGAAAATAGAAGGTGACAATTGTGTAATTTTTCTCCTAAAATTAAACTAAAATATTATCATGGCTAATATCTCTAAATAATAACACATGATGAATATTACAGATATAGAGACGTACGATGTGGACACACAGCTCAACAAAGTGATAGTCACTGGGAATGTAACAGAGGAGCAAGTCATTAGGGTTCTTCAAAAGGTGAGGAAAGCTGCTGTTAAATGGGACCAAGACAATCAAACCCTCTTTACGAACTAGAGTCTTCTTGCTTTCCTTAGAATCATACGGGCCCTTAGTGATAGTTAGTTCTATATCTATGTATGCTCAGTTTTGGCCATTATTCCTTCCTATGCATTTGTTTCGGAGTTGTTGAGGATTTGAGTACATGATGCTAATATCGGTTTCGTATGTATGATAAAATAACGCTAATTATACAAAATCGTCCTCCACCATATGCATTCTGGATATAGAGGATCAAACCTTCAGGGTGTTATTCATGAAATCCACAAATTTATTCAACAAAAATGCAAGGAAGCGACTTTTCCGCTTCTAGTTTGAGTGTATGATGATAACAAACTGTCACTTGCACACACTTTGGAGAACGAAAAAATGAAGAAAGAATTGGACTCTTGTAGAATCATGATATCTCCATGCTTAGAACCTGTGCTCCAACTTCTCTTGTTCTCTGTAGTATTGAGCATATCTGCGTTCGTTTGCAAGAGAAAATAAATGTTCAGGATAAGAGCATTGACAACAAGAAAACATTGATTGAGAGCATTTAGTCATGGGTGTCAACATTACGATAGCAAGTTTTCTTCCTAAATCAATAGTCATGAAGATTGTGTTGCCTAATTTCTATGAGAGTGATGATAACCACAAAACGTTTTTATTGGTAATGACTTCTTTTTTTATCATCATCATCATGAATTCACTATCTCTATTTCGGGAATACTAGGTACTAAGTATCAAAATCAAGAGCAACCTATGAAAATTTGTCACAAAACAATAACATGTGTGCTGTCATGTACAATAAAACCAACAACCTAATTGAATCTACACGTATCGCCTAACCAACAGATTAAAGAACATCACAATCATCAGTCGCAAATTTCTACACAATCGATCCATCAAATCTGTTCGCTAATGGACTAACTAGACCGAGAGAGAGAAAGAGAGAAGCGTACGAGTAGGTTCCAATGACGGGAGCTAGGAGGAGAATAGTGCTGATCCAATTCTCAGAGACCTTGTGGTGGATCTTCTCCGGCAGATCCTTCCATAGACCCGTCATGATCTTCTGCTGAAACGGCGATAACGCGTAAACCACCGCCTTCAATTTCACCGGCTGTTTCCCCATTTTTCTCTTTTCTCTCGGTCAATCTCCGATTCCGTCAAATGCAACGAGGAGACCTTTCAAGCCGGAAAATATGCAGCGTATCAGCCCCAGAACGCAGGCTTTTAAGTTCAAACCCGCTTAAGCCCACTGGATAGTTAATGGGCCTTATCCTTATAAATGTTTGCTATAATCCACGTGGACGGTGGAGATGCTTGCATTGGAGGGTGCTTACATCAGATCATGACGTTAACACGGATACGGGTTGCTTCAGAAGAGATCAAAATCATACGCGTCTCCGATCCACGCGCCTTCTTCATTCCCCCACGCGCAGTCGTGTGTGATGGCTAATCCTCCAACGTTACCGATCTCAGACCATTCCGGTGGTGGTTCCCCATCTCAACAAACCGTCTCCACACCGGCGTTTCGCACGTTCCTCTCTCGCCTCTCGTCGTCGATCCGCCAAAGCCTATCGCAGCGACGGCCGTGGTTAGAACTCGTAGATCGGAGCGCGATTTCACGGCCAGATTCTCTAACCGATGCGTATTCTCGGATCCGGAGGAATCTACCTTACTTCAAGGTGAATTACGTGACGATCGTCTCCTTGGTGCTCGCGCTCTCGCTCCTCTCCCATCCTTTGTCTCTCCTCGTTCTCCTATGCCTCTTCGGCGCCTGGATCTTCCTCTACCTTTTCCGTCCGTCAGATCAACCGTTGGTCATTCTTGGCCGTACGTTCTCAGATCGCGAAACGCTTGGCGTTTTGGTAATTTTGACGATCGTAGTCGTCTTCTTGACCAGCGTTGGATCTCTATTGACCTCTGCTTTGATGATCGGTTTCGGAATTGTGTGTTTACACGGCGCATTTAGAGTTCCGGAGGATCTTTTCTTGGATGATCAAGAACCTGCTAACACCGGATTATTGTCTTTCCTTAGCGGAGCCGCTACCTCCGCCGCAGTTGCCGCCGCCTCAACTCCTTCGGCAGGTCGTGTCTGAGTTAAGCACTCTTTCTCTGTATACAAAACTCAATTTCTATGATTCTTTATTGTTTTTCTTAAAATTGCTTATGCCATTATGTGAGGGAAAATGTAGAATTGATCTTGTTGGTTTTAAGTTGAGGAATTCAAGAATCTGATTTTTTTGACCTCCATTGATTCAAAGAAACATGTAATTGATTCAACAATTCTCACATTACTCTCCCTTGGCTCTTTTGCTTGTGACATCTATCGGTTTGGATTTCTATGGCGTTAGGTGTGTGACAAGATGATAGAATGGTTGATTGCTATTAAGCTTTGAGACTATTGTTGTGTTAGGAATAGGATCCAATCAATTATTAGTGTGGTTAGATGTTGGGAACTAAAGGTCTTCTTACAAACTTTGCTTTCACCATAAACAACAAACATTGGTGATTCCACTCTGAGTTTCATTTTGAAATGTTTATGAATTGACGCCGAGTTTAAAATTCAGCTCAGTCTCTATTCTCAAATTGGTTAGGCAAACGAAATTTAACAGACTGGTTGTTTACTCGGAAAATGTTGGTAAATTACGGATACGGATCCATCTTCATCAGAATGTTTCTCCACTGAGATTTGATTCTAAAATTGTCAGTGTCACACCGGCTAATCTAACGAATCTCGGGTAAATACTTTGTGTCTGGTTATGGAAAATGACAAGTGGGATAATATCGAGACAAAGGAGTAACGTAGCACAGAAGTTTATCGTGAATGTTTGTTAAAATGCATAATGAAAGTTTTGAATATTACTTCAAGAGAAAAGTGATTTTATTATTGGCAGTTAGTTTATTATTGTTTGAACGTTACACTCTAGTACAGTGCATATGCAATGTTTGTTAAAATAAAAACAAAACAAATCATGAGATTATTAGACTAATATGACCCAATTCATCCGTGTATTTGAGATTCTGAATATGGCATTCGAGTTTAAAGTTCGATTTTGACATTAAGATTCTGCATCCATTGTATTCGAAGATCTATTTTAGAGTTTGAGATCTGAGTCTTAATTCAAATTTTTTTATTGAAAAGAAATCTAAGTTTATATTTATATTAAAATAATCAATGTATCTAGGCCTATATGTATTATTATGCAAGAATTAATTTTCTTATAAATATCAATTTTGTTAAGTTATTGAGACATTCGTCTAACACGAATATGAAATTATTTATCTCGTTTTGGATTTTGGATTACCAATGGAAGATGTAACAAAATGATTAATAATCTGGTTATGCACAATTAAATAATTGACATTGGTATCAAATTGCCAAAATCTTTTTACTGATGATGATTAATGATATTTTTATTTGGTAAGACAGAGAAACTTGGGATTTAAGGAAGAAGCTTGATACACAAGCACTAGAACGTCTAGACGTAATATGAAATGACTCGAGTTCAATTCAACTAAACTTTGTTGAAATTATGCAAGTGTTCGGTGCAACTACTTACCTCAACTAAGTCTTTGCTCCCTTTCAATGTATCAGTTTCGGAAGGGGCAAAAGAAATTAGTTAACTATTGTTCAAGTTTGTAATCTATGGCGTTGTGCAAAACATGATTACGCAATGTATAAAGTATCCATAAAACTAATAATGTTTTCATGGGTTGACTTTTAAAAAAATTACAAACTGTTTTTCCTAACTAAAACAAACTTTCAAGGGATACTAGATAGTATCATTTTCACTAATATCGAGAGATTTATTTGTCACCGAATCATTTGGACTTTGGAGGTTAGGTGTTTAATCTAATTTCTAAACTTACATCATATTTTTGGAATATGTGATCATGATCCTATGTCAATTAACATATTTTAACATATATTTTCTGCCAACACTTTTGAGGTTGATCAACTCTTAAAATAGAAGAAAAGTAAACCATGGTTTTCGACGAGAAGTGTGAAAGGAAGCAAAAAAAAAAAAACATAGCCAACGAACTGATGAAGACACTTAAATATGTTGGTGACCGGTAATTTAAATTTTATTTTGAATAATCAGCACCTAATTCTTCCAAACCCTAAATAATCTAGTAAAAAACTCCCATTTAATTTAACTATAAAAGGGATCTTTCCCTCTTCCTAATTCTCTCAACCCCTCCTCCCATATCTCTCTTAATCACCTCATAAACCTTAATCCCAAAATTTCAAAAGTTCAAAGCACACGATGAAGACCAATCACTCATTCTCCTTTTTATTGTTCTTTTGTTCCCTTCTCTCAGCTTCATCAACTATCGCCAAAGTTCAACACCATGATTTCGTCGTACGTCCTCAATAAAAATTGCATGTCCATTTTGATTAACACTTAATTAATTATATTCATTAACAACTAATTGTCATTATTATTTGTGTGTGTATACAATCATTTAGATACAAGAGACGCCGGTGAAGAGGCTGTGCAAAACCCGTAACGCCATCACCGTCAACGGAATGTTTCCGGGACCCACACTCGAAGTCAACAACGGCGACACTCTTGAAGTCAAAGTGCATAATCGTGCCCGTTACAATATCACCATCCATTGGTATAATACATTACAACACATACACTCATAAGTCATATAACTATATATCAAATTATTAACCTTTTTTGTGTGTGTGTGTGTGTGTATGTATATGATAAAAATGAAAAACAGGCATGGAGTGAGGCAGATAAGAACGGGATGGGCAGATGGACCTGAATTCGTGACCCAATGCCCGATCCGACCCGGAAAGAGCTACACGTACCGTTTTACTATCCAAGGCCAAGAAGGGACATTGTGGTGGCACGCTCACAGCTCCTGGCTCCGAGCCACCGTCTACGGCGCACTCATCATCCACCCAACCCCTGGTTCCTCTTTTCCTTTCCCTAAACCGGACCGCCAAACCCCCCTCATGCTCGGTATACACCATACCAATACCGGATTTTTTTCCTTACTTGATCCACAAATTTATTGAAATCTCTAATCTAATTAACAAACAAAAATTAAAAAATCAGGGGAATGGTGGAATGCAAATCCGGTTGATGTAATCAACCAAGCGACTCGAACCGGAGCTGCTCCGAATATATCCGACGCTTATACCATCAATGGTCAACCCGGTGATCTCTATAATTGCTCAACCAAAGGTAAACAAAAATAAAAACTATACAATATAACTTTATTTTATTAAGTATTTAATATATTAAAGTTTTTGAAATATTTTGTAAATGCAGAGACTGTTGTAGTACCCATAAATTCAGGGGAAACAAGTCTCCTACGGGTGATCAACGCAGCTCTAAACCAACCGCTATTTTTTACGGTGGCCAACCACAAGCTCACTGTGGTTGGAGCCGACGCGTCATACGTCAAACCATTCACCACAAAGGTCCTTATGTTAGGTCCGGGCCAAACCACTGACGTACTTCTAACCGCCGATCAACCGCCAAAACGCTATTACATAGCAGCAAGAGCTTACCAAAGCGCCCAAAACGCACCGTTTGATAACACCACAACTACAGCCATTCTCCAATACAAGAAAACGGCAACAACTTCTAAACCAATCGTACCGTCTTTGCCTGCGTACAACGACACGAACACCGTGACGTCATTCTCCAGAAAGTTCAAATCTCTCCGTAACGTCGTCGTACCGAAACAAATCGATGATAATTTGTTCTTCACTATCGGTTTAGGTCTCGATAATTGTCCCAAGAATTTTCCTAAAAGCCGGTGCCAAGGCTTAAACGGAACCCGGTTTACCGCCTCGATGAACAACGTTTCGTTTGTTCTACCGTCGAATTTCTCACTCTTGCAAGCACATTCCAACGGCATTCCCGGCGTTTTCACAACGGATTTTCCCGCGAAACCGCCGGTTAAATTCGATTACACCGGAAACAACATAAGCCGGGCTCTGTTTCAGCCGGTTAAGGGTACTAAACTGTATAAACTCAAGTATGGAGCTCGAGTTCAGGTTGTTTTACAGGATACCAACATTGTTACGTCGGAGAATCATCCGATTCATCTTCACGGTTACGATTTCTACATTGTTGGTGAAGGGTTTGGTAACTTTAATCCCAAGAAAGATACTTCTAAGTTTAACCTTGTTGATCCACCACTTAGAAACACTGTGGCTGTTCCTGTTAATGGATGGGCTGTTATCAGATTCGTGGCGGATAATCCAGGTAATTTACAAAGATCCATTTTTTGAACATTTTTAGTAATAGTTATATTCGATTTGATTTGGGAATATAATGTTTGTTTTTCTGTGTGTGTGTGTGTGTGATGAAACAGGGGTTTGGTTGATGCATTGTCACTTAGATGTTCATATAAAGTGGGGTCTTGCTATGGCGTTCTTGGTCGATAATGGTGTCGGAGAATTGGAGACTCTTGAAGTTCCTCCTCATGATCTACCTATTTGCTAGTTTCAATAAAAGGAGGCATTTCTAGAAGAATATTCAAATTTTTGTATTGTTAATGGATTAAATCTATTCGTGGAAGATTGATAAATGTCGTTGTCAGTTTGCGTAGATAAAATTGTTGTATGTGTTCAGTGTCGATCATAGTTTATATTGTTTCTGTCTTACCAATTGTTGGAGCTATAAGAAAATTCAAAGTTTATGAAAAGAAAATTGATTTTGAGCAGAATATTAGTTGCCAACAAAAGATAAATTTTCAGCTTAATGATCCAAACCTTAATGGGTTTTTTCAGCTTAATCGGCTTTAACGGATGATATAACTCAGATATGCAAAGAAAGAATGGGCCTTAGCTTGAAAAAGAAAAAAACGAATGAGCCTTAGCTTAAATACGTATGAGGATTGATTAAGGCCTATGGGCTTGTATTACTTACGTAGGCAGTTGCGTGAGTTTATGTCAGCGATGGCGTTAGAGACACGTATTGGATGAAGTGGCCTTTGAAACAGAAGGACACATGAGGCACATGCAAAGGCTATGACTGCTACTTTGCTTACAACTTGTAAACCATATTATATTATATGGACCCTGTCGTTCTGCTCGAAGTTAAGCCACCCAAGTTTGAGCTTCACCTATTGCCACGTCTCTAGTAAACTAGTAAATATTTAATCAATGTTTACTGACTTTTCATTGACATTTCTGGCTCACATTTTCTTGATGTACTCGTTACGAAGATTTATGATTTCGTTTCAATGTAAACTGGAACCTGTTGATTTTACAATATTAACCATAATAATCTTTTACTAGATAAATGTTAGAACAAAAAACCAATTAAAAAAAAAAGGGGATAATATGCATATATATATTTATATAAAAACTGGAAGACACAAGCAAGCAATTGAAGCTTCGTAATACATACATTATCCAATTACCCATATACTAGTAACAACGTCATTATTTATTTAAAAAAAGAAATAATGTGATACAGATTTTTATCAAAAAGATTAGTTACCACAGATGATGTGATTAAAAAAGGTCTTAAATGTGGCAATAAACCAAGAAAAATCGAGAAAGAGCAGATGTGACAATTTTCTGTTGTCAGAGTTCATACATCTGGAAAAATGATTAAGAAAAAAATGCAGATAAATCATTTAAAAAAAGTTTGATCTGATAAAAAAAAGAGGAAAAAATGAAGATATTTTAAATTAGTTAATATTAAAATAATGCAGTAGTTCCTAGCTGATCTTATCCATTAGATAATTAAAAAAGGTTAAAATATTTACTTTTGCGTGTTTCGGGTGGTTCGAGAAGATTCGGGACACTCGGCGTTCGGAGAAGACGTCTAAGCCCTGACGTTCGAATCAAAGACTGCCACGTCACTATTATCACCCAAGCAGATAAATAAAATAATAATAGAAATATCTAGAGAAGGCTATAAATATTCGTTAATACTTTGTCTTCCTTAAGATATTTTGATTTCTGCTAAAGGAAGCTGTCTCTGCTATAAAAAAAAGGTGAAAAGAGAGAAACCACTCTAGAGAGAAAAAATACTCGAAACAGCCTTTACACAGAAGAAGAAGAAGAAGAGGAAGAAGAGATACGCGCGCAACTCCATTGAACAGGGAAGCAATTACGGAGAATTTTGATTACGATCAAACATCGGGTTTTGAAATCTCGTCCCCAATAGGTACGTTGATACCTGGGTATCTTACCATAATTTCTGATAATTTCTTTGATTTTACCCTAAATTGGTCTTGAAGAGGGCTTGTCTTGTGGTTAATTGCTGATTCTAGGGTTTATGTTTGGCTTTTAGGTTTTTTTTCTCTTTTAAGCTTCGATTTTGCCTTTTAGGTTTCGCTGTAAAATTAGAAGAACTTAGGTTTTCCATTTCACCTGTCTCCTACTACTTATTGATTCGGGGAGCTTTAATCAAATTGGGTATGAAATTGTTTCAATCCGGTTTCGAATTCTGCAAAACTTGGTGAAGATTTAGAGGAATATGATACCCATAAGTAAATTTGTCTGATTTTGTACCAATTTAGCTTCTTTTGCCTTACTGATCTTACGTTTGAACTAGTGTTCTGATGTAAAAGTGTTGTTCTTTTGCAGATTGTGCTGTAACTGGGAAGAAGATGGCAGTTTATGATCAGAGAGGAGATCTAAATAGAACCCAGCTCGATACATCAAGGAAAAGGAAATCGAGAAGTAGGCGTGATGGTACTACTGTGGCTGATAGATTAAAGAGATGGAAAGAGTACAATGACACTGTAGTGGAAGCTTCTACCAAGAAAAGGAAAGTACCTGCGAAAGGCTCCAAGAAGGGTTGTATGAAAGGTAAAGGTGGACCAGAGAATGGTCGATGTAGTTTCAGAGGAGTTAGGCAAAGGATTTGGGGTAAATGGGTTGCTGAGATTAGAGAGCCTAATCGTGGGAGTAGACTTTGGCTTGGTACTTTCCCTACCGCTGAAGAAGCTGCGTCTGCTTATGACGATGCGGCTAAAGCTATGTATGGTCCTCTGGCTCGTCTTAATTTCCCTCGGTCTGATGGGTCTGATGTTACGAGTACGTCGAGTCAGTCTGAGGTGTGCACGGTTGAGACTCCTGGTCGTGTTCATGTGAAAACAGAGGATGCAGATTGTGAATCTAAACCCTTCTTTGGTGAAGCTAAGCCGATGTATCGTTTGGAGAATGGTGCAGCAGAGATAAAGAAAGACGTGAAGGCAGATGACGACTGGCTGACCGAGTTCGAACATAATTATTGGAGCGATGTTCTGAGAGAGAAAGAGAAACAGAAGGATCAAGAGATTGTAGAAACCTGTAAGCAACAGCCGGATTCACTCTCTGTTGCAGACTATGGTTGGCCCAATGATCTGGATCAGAGTTACTGGGAGCCTTCGGAGATGTTAGATGTTGATGAGCTACTAGGTCACATAAATGGCGACGTGTTTACAGGCTTGAACCAGGACCAGGACCAGGACCAGTACCAGTACCCGGGGAACAATGTTGCCAACGGATCATTCAGACCCGAGAGGCAACAAGGCGGATTTCATCCGCTGCAAAGCGTGGACTACGGTTATGGATTACCTCCGTTTCAGCTTGAGGCAAAGGATGGTAATGAGTTCTTCGACGACTTGAGTTTCTTGGATCTGGAGAAGTAAACAAATCAATGGGATGCAATTGCAGCTTTTCGGATTTGTTATTTGCCTGAATCCCACAATTACTGTTGATTCTCTATCTGAGTTTTAGTGATATAGAGAACTTCAGAAGACTGATAATCACGTTTTTCTTTAAAAAAAGTGAACTGTATATATCCAAACAGTGATATGACAATAGCGAAGAGAACTATATAGTTTGTTAGTATGCTTCTCTTAAGTTGTTCTTTAGTTTTTCTTTTTGTTATATAACAACGGGATTAATAATACACACTTCCGAGGCCAAGATCTCTACACCGCTCCTTTTCTCACGTACACGTTGAGACAATGCAACTTATTGATTGCATTACGAAAAGTATTTTGTTGATATTTTGAGATTAATATTAGAGAAAAAAAAAAAAATATATATATATATATATATATATATATGCCTCCTATTACAAGAGCAAAAGGGTAACAGAATACCGCCAAATATTATTGGTCAGTAAAGTTTGCTGTAATTATTTATCTGCGAGTGAAGTTTCTCAAACAACTTCTTCTTTCCAAACTTTCAAAGGATAAAGGAGAGATCGAATCATTTAGAGTTCCAGTAAGAAAATTGGTTAATAATTGACGACTACACGCATAAATGTTGTTCTAAATTTCCTTGTTGCAGTAATTAACACATGAAAATTAACAGAAACAAGAAAACTCACAATACAGGAAAGCTACAACACACCTGAATAAAATACCTCATGGATTCAATCTTAGGAAGGTTTCTAGGATTACAGGGCAGTTTTATTGAACATTAATCAGTTCCGACATCAAACACCAGCCAAGCGTTAGGAGGAATCTTGTCACCAGCACCTTGCGCACCATACCTGTGAGCCAGACAATATCATCATCTCATTAAAAAGGTAAATTAATAAAACATCACAATAAAGATAAATCAAAATGATTTGCAACGGCTTTACCCCATTGCTGGAGGAATTGTAAGCTTTCTTTTGCCACCAACACGCATGCCTTTAAAATTTACAAAAAGAGATCAAAACAACATGATGCACGCACCCTTTGAACATATATAGTCAAGAAAAACCAGTAAGAAACGCCAACATCCAATCCCTTAATGACTTGTCCAACACCTGCATGTAACAACAAGCACATAAGTATCCAAGTACCAGTCACAGACTAATAAAGCTCTTATTTTCATCTAACTATAATACCAACCTAGACGAAACTTATAACGTGATTTTCCAACTTTGGAATCGAAAATCTTCACATTCTCCTGAAGCTTTCCAGTATAATGGACACTAACCTGCACTCAGAGACAAAATAGAATGAGCTCCAACAATATTTGGGAACTTACACACAAAACTACATTGAGGCACTCTGATAGGATTTGGGTTCATCAACCCAATCCCACAACTACGATATTGTCTAGTATTCACCACAACTTAATAGTTTTGGTGCTCCTAGGCCTCTTATTAGAGATTTGTTTGTTCACTTCCTATCCAATATGATTCTTTGGTGCTCTTAGGTCTAAGTAAGGCATTAGTTTGTTCGCTTCCTATCCAATGTCAATTCTTTAAATACCCACATTCTTATCACACTGCCACCTTGTTGCATAATCTATATATATGACATTGCAGTAATCATGTATGCAATTTAGGACCTAAATGGGTTTGCCCATGCATAAGTCATCAACAATGAGCCCATCTGGGTCAGGAGTTTGCTTCTCAACACAACTAGAAATGGGTTTACTCTCCATTGTAGCTTCCTCACTTAACTTCCTTTTCTTCTTAGCAGATTTATCTGGGGTCTTGGAGCTTTCACTCCTGCTAAATTTTGCAATATTTGAATTGTGGGTATAGGTTACAAAGGTGACTGGAGAAGAATGGAAAAGTTTGTCAGAAAATCAGATTATCTTCATCGAACCACAACAAAACAGAGAATAGACTTTCACTTATTATCATGTTATCTAAAAATTAAGATGGAAACTACTGATTCAATATGAGGTAACTATGTACATTGCCACACAATTTCAAACAAAATTACAAGATTTCATAATAAAAAAGATTAAAAAAAAAAAGATGAAAAGTTTAAGAAAATCAATCGATTTACCTGCTTTTTGGAATGGCTGCATCACTGGTAATGCTATCGGATCCTAAAATAAACCACAAAAGTTTTACTTTGTTATCAAGAATCAAGAATCAAGAATCTTATTCATCACATAGTCTATGGGAATACAAACATCCGTGATCTCTCCACATGAAGCAAAATGTTTTCTCAACGCCCTCTCGACATCATCACGAGGAAGCCCAGTGTCATATCCCTTAACAATAATCCTCCCAACGTCACTGCAATAATTTGATAATACTATCAACGTGACAAGAACACATGCATCTTACACATACAAAAAAGAAAGAGAAATATCAATTCAATATACCTGACTTTTGGAATGGATGCATCACTACCCAGCAATTTCAGTCCCTAAAAGTATGTACAAAAGATCTAATCAGAAACTCTAACTTGAAGTATTTTTCTTACATACTAGTATTATTAATTGAGAAACAGAGGTTAAAGAGTGAGATAGAAGAAAGCCATAAGGATAAGAAGAAGATTACTTTGTCAGCGGATTCGTCCATGGAGAAGAGCGGCTTGCAACGTTTTCGAGTGGCGATAACCCTTGGAAATATTTTTACTGGTTTAGGGATTTAGGTCTGCAAAAAGGATTTTTAATTTTATCATTCATTATTCTGGATTAAGGCATCATTTTGTATGTATATATTTTCAAAACAAACGATTAGGCCTTGAATTTGCCCATATAGTCCTAATCTTCCGAACCGTTTAGGGAATTGCGATCATGGTATTAGTAGGCGCATCGTACAGCAGGGAGTATATATCGTGCGCACATATTGGTTACTCTGGTCATTTTGTTAATTTCAATTATTTTTCTAGTCATTAAACCTAAAATCCTTTTTAGTTTTTACCGACATATATAATCAACTGTTAATAGCACAACATAATTAAATTATATTTCAAACATGTTTCTATTGGGTTGATTTGGTTTTAGTTTGTTTCAGTTTTTCGAATAAACTCCGATTGTTACGGAGTTAAAGATTTGACCGAGTCTTTTGCTTCAGTTAGTAGTGCTTTCTATTTTCAAGCAGATGTAAGGCTATTAAAGCCATCTCTTTCGTTTTCAATAAGAGTATCATTCAGTCTCTTTGTGAATTCAATCTCTGAAACCAACAGTTTCGCTAATTCGCTTCGAACACATGATGTCGATAACATGATTCAACAGTTTTGAACCTGCAAAACAGAAAACAAGTTATTTTGGAATAGAGTTTCGCTTTAGAAAATAATATGTTGCAACATCTATATGGGTCTTGTCTTTGATTAGGAAAACATTCTTATATCGAGGTTTGAGATGAGACTCTGATCTTCATTGTTCGATATTTTGTAGACGCGCGGGACCATATCTATTGATTCATGTAAGTTACTATGGTTATTGAGTTTGGAGAAGTGTTTTTGATTAATCAGGGAATGAAAACTCGGAAACAGTTATGGAATTCAGGAAAAAAATTCTAGATTTTGGAAAATGCTTGTATTTTAATCTCGGCACACTCAGACTGATAACGTGTTTTACGAGCTTTTCAAAATGCACACCTGTTTTTTTAAAAGATTGTGTATACAGTCTTACAATTTTTTAAATTTTATTAAATTTCTATCCAACTAGTATATTCACCTTCTTTATCAAAAAAAAAAATATATGTATATTTGCAATTAGTATTGTCTACCACGAAATGAGTTTTTACTAGGAATCTATATACAAGCAAAATCACTATATATATATATATATATTATCAGAACCGGTTTTTAGATTTAAAAGGTTAGAATCAACAATAAAGTTTGGTGATGCATAAATTTTGCACATGAAATTTTGATCAATCGTCGCACTTTACGAAACAATATAAACCAATAAATCTATGAAAAATTTTGGCCCTTAAAATATTTATAAACTCAACGGTTCCAAACCATACCCATATGTAGCCTGTTAGGAAAAAATAGTACCATACCCAAATGAAGTTCCTAATATGTAGCCTGTTAGGAAGAAATAGTAACTGCGTGTCTTACATGAAACTTGATGTAGAGTACCATACCCATGTGGCTATATTATATATTTAGTGAAAGAAAATTACAAAGTCGCGATGCAACAACCTTTGTACTATATGATGAGAATATAACATTAAAATGGCAACAAGAACAAAAGAAATAGGAATAAATGAAAAAAATAAAAAAAGGAAAGGATAATCTTCCACCTAAACTAAGTCCAAAGAAGTTTGCAAGTTGCAACATCCACTTGCATCGTCCGGCGTAAGCTCTTTGATAAGGTCTCACCTTCCTACGACTTTCTCTCTCCATACATAACCACATCTACATTCATACATACATACAGCATTTACACATATTATGACAAACCCATCAACATCTGTGCATGCACGTGTGCTCATGCATGTATGTAGTTTTATATTGGCCATGTCCATGTCTATCTTAAATTTATGATTAACACAATCAATTAATGACACCACATTTCACATGCGCGTTTATAGTCGGGTGATATTCAAATATTTGTGATTTCAAATATTTTCTAACCATCACAATTTTTATTTTGAAATATAGTTAAATAAAATTACGATTTTTTTGGCTTATAGAACACATTTTTTTAGATATGGTTCTTTTATCCACTTTACTATAATTTGACTCTTTTAAATATATTATTTTAAAATCCTTGTTTTGCACAAAATGTAAGTTTTGTTTGTTACATCATTTTACGGTTAAATCTACTTATATAAATATTTATTTCGATATATTTTTGGTTAATATGATGGTAAAAGTCTAATATGTTGAAGAAAGTTAACTTTTAAATTATTTTAATTATTTTTCGTTGCATAGAATGATTTTCTAGTTAAGTCACATGGTTTGATCGTGGTTGTTCAAAGATTGAACGGAAATATTGTGCATGTTATTCCTCATAACTTCTACCTTAGTAATCTTAAATATTTATGACAACAGTAAAATATTTTACTATAACTAGTGATTTTTATTTTTAAAACGATTACTGATCAGATCAACTTTTTTCTTCTAGAAACACTATTTATTTAACTGGATTCATATCTAGTTAAACCCTGTAGATTCTAGCAAAATATTGACATGGAAAATGAGGAACCGATAGAATATAATTTTATTTGGTGGTATCTTAAAGATAATGAAGGAGGCGTCTGGGGAAAAAAATCATGGGACATAAAATGGTACAATGTATCATACATGGTCACATATACACACCACATACAGACAATGTGTATATACATACACAACTGTGTGTCTATATACATACAAACACAAAGCCTTCACATCCCCAGCTATCTCTATCCATCTATCTACAAATTAAAAGAAACACACAATATGTTCATATCTTATTGTTATTATTATAAAATAAAAGATGATCATACTTTTTAAAATTTCTCAAACAAAACCAACTTGACAACCGACAGCGAACAAGATCAAAAAGCTCTCTTCTTTTCTCATCAAACTTAATTCTCTCTCGATCGCAATATGTACGAGAACCCATAATTTCTCCCAAAAAGAAATCCAGAGATTCCAGAGAGACAAGAAGGAGAGATCATGAGGTCACCAGTGCAACTCCATCACGGCTCGGACGCAACAAACGGCTTCCACACTCTGCAGCCTCACGATCAGACCGATGGTCCGACCAGGAGAGTGTGTCTCACGCGCGGTATGCATGTGCCGGAGCACGTGGCGATGCACCACACACACGACGTTGGTCCGGACCAGTGCTGCTCATCGGTGGTGCAGATGATCCACGCGCCGCCTGAGTCCGTGTGGGCTCTCGTGCGGCGTTTCGATAACCCGAAGGTTTACAAGAACTTCATCAGACAGTGCCGTATCGTCCAAGGCGATGGACTACACGTCGGAGATCTCAGGGAGGTCATGGTGGTCTCTGGACTCCCGGCGGTCTCGAGCACCGAGAGGCTCGAGATCTTGGACGAGGAGCGTCACGTGATAAGCTTTAGTGTCGTTGGTGGGGACCACAGGCTCAAGAACTACCGATCGGTGACGACACTACACGCGGCGGACGACGAAGGGACCGTCGTGGTGGAGTCTTACATAGTCGATGTGCCGCCGGGGAACACGGAGGAGGAAACTGTAAGCTTCGTTGATACTATCGTCCGGTGCAACCTCCAGTCTCTGGCTAGAAGTACCAACCGGCAATAATCTCATCTTTTTTATTATTGCAATTATGTATGTATCTATTTTTTCTTTCTTTTCTATTAATTCCTTTAGATGTTCGATCATCACAAGGAAGAAAATTTCGAGTACCTCTTTTTTCTTCTTAAATAGATATTTTGGTTTAGAAAGAATTGGAATTTAATGGGATTTCTTTGGGAGATTTATGTTGGAAATATCGAAATATTGTTGGGGGGATTCACAAAATATTGATTTGGAGGGTGGTAGTACATAAAACATTTAAAGGTGAATCTGTTTAATGAATTAATCACTTTGTTGTTTTGTACATGGAATCATATTTGTCACTTGTGTTTAATTTCTTGTTTATTTGCATGTTACTCTTACCCGTTTTTGTGGTTTATAAATGAATTTGAATTCATTGCACCAGAACTGTAACATATATACTAAAAGTTTTTTTGTTGATCCTTATGTCTAAATGTTTTAGATCGAAAATATAATACAAAGCCGATATTCTGAACTAAGAATCAAGCCGATAAGGCGATAAATGTGCCATATGTATATTAGTAGAGAGAGTTGAAGTTTTAAAATAATGAACTCCAATTCCTTTAACTTTAAGATTTATCGTCATCATGAACATATTAAGGGAAACATCAAATTACCTTTTGTATTGAGTATATTCGAATTATCTGTCTATTACACATAATATTCTCGTAAAAAATTATTAAAGGTATATGTATCTGTATGTAAAATTCAAACAAATAAACAATCTTAAAGGAAAATTATAAACCAGGTAATGGATTTTAAACCTGGTTAGCATGTGCATTTACATAAATATATTTAGGGCTTAGACCTAAAGCAAAAGTAGACGTGCTTAAACTATTACCAACTTGTATTTCATTGGCTACTAGTCTGGTCAAGTGGAGATTATCATATTTTATTCCCCTTTGTTTGTTAATTAATTATGACCAACCTAGTGGGTTATATTTAATTCAAATATAAGTTTCTGGTCTACTACTTTTTTTTTTTTTTTGGTGGGTTGTATTTTAATTCGTTTGATTCAAAAATTTATTTAAGTAAGAAAGTCTAAAAGGACATGCAATTAAAATTTAGCTGGAAACGCGTTGCAACTTGCAAGTTTTTTCTGCCCCTAGTGGGAAATGATACAACGAACCCCTATGCCGGTCTTAAAAAGGGTTTATTTCTTTTTTATCCAATTTCCTTTGAATAATAATACAAGGATAATAACAAATGATCAAATTGTTGTCAAAAGAGTACACTGTATATATATTTGTTAGTCATGTTCAACTTAGATATAGTATACAATCGGATTTTAATCTATATTATATAACACATCAAGCACACTAGTATATTTAATTATTTACTAGGCCATAAATTTTGATTAATGTTAATATATTATTAAAAATATGTTAGAACATGTTCATTGGGGATACCTTCCTTCATTAAAATATTGAAAACATAAAAAATGAGAGAGAAGGAGAGATGTTCTTAAAGAAAATACCATATACTCTTGTTAAATACATGCCATGTTTTTATTAGTTCATGTTTTGTTTTAAAATTAAATTTTAAATATATAACTAAATTACATAAACATAACAATATTTTAATGCTAAGATATCCATAAAAGTTTCTAAACCAGTGTAGATGCTCTCCCTAATATTTGATAGAAAGAAAAAACAGTTGTATAACCAATATCAAAAGATAAATATTAGTTTTTAATGGTACAAAATTATTTTTATATATAATATATTGTATCACTTATTTTTTTGTTTGGTAAAACATCTTTTTAGTTTATTTTGAACAAATAAAATTGAGATTATCATGTTACCACCGAGATTTAAATCCATATATTGCATGTTGTTGAAAAATGACATATAAACACAAATGATTTAATTTTTTAAACTTTTAATTTTAAAAGTACTTCAAATTTTTATATACCACATCGTAATACATATTTTTGACATTTAATTTTTGTCCCAAATTAGTGCTAAGAGACTTCAGATGTCTAACTGATTAAGAGCGGTAAGATTTCTCAGGTAAGTGGCGAGGCCCAAGAAATAGTTGAAAACCAATGGGCCGAGAGATACATTTTTTCCATATACAGTAATGTTTTTTTGGGAAGTAAGTAGTAACCGGGCACCAATTGGTCACCGGGTCGTAAAATCCAACATAAAACCGAACCGAATTGATCAATACGCTGCGTTTTGTTTTCACTTATAAAAAAAGGTCACTGCAAGGTTAAAGCGGGAAGTGAACAAACAAAACGAGAGGCAGCGGCGGCCGTCATGGATTCGTCGACGAACACAAACAAAGCTTTAACGGGGACCCGTTTCTCCGAACTCGAACCTCCACTCTCCGGAGATATCATTGAGGCGCTTAGTCAATCTAATTTCGAGTTCTGCACTCCGGTTCAGGCCGCGACGATTCCTTTACTGTGCAGTTACAAGGATGTCGCCGTCGACGCTGCCACTGGTTCTGGAAAAACCCTAGCTTTCGTCGTACCCCTCGTTGAAATCCTCCGACGATCCACCTCCTACCCTCCGAAGCCTCACCAGGTTAAGATAATTGCCAACTAATCTGGAAATTAGGATTTGTATGTTACAAGTTCAATCCTTGGTTATTTAATTTATGTTTTAGGTTTGATGCTTATCTTTGAGATTAAAATTACAGGTCATGGGGGTGATTATATCGCCAACGAGAGAGCTATCAACGCAGATATATAATGTGGCACAGCCATTTGTTTCCACTTTGGCAAATGTGAACTCTGTGTTACTTGTTGGAGGCCGAGAGGTGAAAGCTGACATGAAGATTATTGAAGAAGAAGGATGCAATCTCTTGATTGGTACGCCTGGGAGACTTTCAGATATAATGGAACGAATGGAGATTCTGGATTTTCGAAATCTTGAGGTAGTTTTCTTCAATCAGGGATTTATATTTTAAGATGGATGTTGTTGAATCTATAGCCGGATATGGTTATGATGTCTAAACAACTTAAAGTGTCTAAACAACCAGGTGAATCTTTTTGCATTTGTAGATTCTTATTTTAGATGAGGCAGATAGACTTTTGGAGATGGGGTTCCAGAAGCAGGTGAATTACATTATCTCCCGCTTGCCAAAGCAGAGGAGGACTGGCCTCTTTTCAGCTACACAAACAGAGGGCGTTGAAGAGCTCGCCAAGGCTGGGCTTAGGAACCCTGTGAGAGTTGAAGTTCGAGCTGAGTCAAAGTCGGAATCATCCCAGCAATTGACAAACTCGAAAACCCCTTCTGGTCTTCATCTTGAGGTATTATAAGTTCAATATATAAATATGTACATATATTTTTTCAGAGTGGTAAGTCTTCCTGTTGTATCCTGCATTATCATTTAGCATTGTTGTGGCCTGATTTATGAAGATTTTTCTTCTATTTGTAAGAATCCTGTAGTTTAACGATTCTTTTTGTAGCTCTATTGTATTCCCTTCTCTTGGTAGCAAGTTTGCTGTATTGGAAATACCTATTGATCAATATGTGTTGCATATGTATATAATTCTTTTTGGTAGAAAACGATACTCTATCTTTACATTTCCTACCTATGCGTTTCTTAGCGGCTTATTTCTCCTTGCCTCTACAGTATATGGAATGCGAAGCAGATAAGAAATCGTCACAACTAGTGGATCTCCTCATCAAGAACAGTAATAAAAAGCTTATAGTGTAAGTTTAAAACATTCCACACAGAGTTATAAAAATGAAGCATCCTTATAAATAGTCTAAGTAACTCTGCAGATTCTTCATGACCTGTGCTTCTGTTGATTACTGGGGACTCGTACTTTCAAAAATTCCTGCCCTGAAGTCCATATCTTTAATTCCTATCCATGGGGATATGAAGCAGGTATGTTACTATGATAGATTTTTTAATTTTCCATATCATCTCATTGCCTATTGTTATTAAAGGTTTTGATGAAATATACTTTACACATCAGAATGCAAGAGACAATGCATTAGCTTCGTTTACTAAAGCATCAAGCGGTGCCCTTCTGTGCACAGATGTTGCTGCACGTGGACTTGATATTCCAGGCATTGATTATGTCGTTCAGGTAGATTCAATAATGTTTGTTTCCATAATTATGCCATCTTTGTTGCAATCTGTAGGATTTAGAGGTTCGAACATGTTCATGCAGTATGATCCCCCACAAGACCCAAATATGTTCAACCACAGGGCCGGCAGAACTGCAAGATTGGGAAGACAAGGGAGGGCCATTGTGTTTTTACTGCCCAAGGTTTAGCTTTGAGCACTTTATGTTCTCTTGTGCCCCACGTTCTCCATAGTTGCATGACAGAGCATGAAAAGCTGAAAAAGTCCACTTGCATATGTGTGTAGGAGGAAGCCTATGTAGAGTTTATGCGCATAAGAAGAGTCCCTCTGGAAGAGAGAAAATGCTCTGAGGACGCATCCGATGTCATCCCGATTGTAAGAAAACCTCAATGCCTCTCTCTCTCTCTCTGTTGCACATAAGAAGGGTCTCTCTCTGTGTGTGTTTGTGTGTTGGTCACATTGTTTACTATTTGCTACAATGTGTTCAGATACGTTCAGCTGCCATGAAGGATCGAGCAGTGTTGGAGAAGGGATTAAAGGCATTTGTTTCCTTTGTACGTGCTTATAAGGAGCATCACTGCTCTTTCATTTTCAGGTTCATTCATGAGGCTCAGTCATTTTTTATGTTTCTCCAAATTCTTTATCGCTCTATTAGTTTTGTAATTGAAAAGTTTCATTTTTTGGTCTTAATAACTTACAGATGGAAAGAACTTGAAATTGGAAAGTTAGCCATGGGATACGGCCTCTTGTATCTTCCTTCAATGTCTGAAATTAAACAACACAGACTTTCCAGTGAGGGTTTCACACCCGTTGAAGGTGTCAAGTTTGAAGACATAAAATTCAAGTAGGTTTTTCTACCAAAATCCTGATAAACGTTATAGTATAACGTATCATCGCAGGATATCTCACACGTGAAAGTGGTTTTCTGTTTTCGTGGTTTAGATATAGAGGAAACAAGCTTTTGTAGTATGAAGTCTTTGTCCATCCTTAAGCATAGCGTTTTCAGGAATCATATGGTTTTTGAGTCAACGAGTAGGCATTTCTCTAAACCTGAATGTTTTGAATCACCGCAGGGACAAATCTCGGGAAAAACAAAGACAGCAAAACTTACAAGCAAGGAAAGAGAAACGGCAAGAAGAGAAAAGAGAGAAAGGCAAGAGAAAAAGGGTTGATGCTTCTGCTAGTAATGATTCTAACAAAGCGTCGAGAAAGTTAACGGGGAAGCAAAGACAAACTATTCAAACTGCTGAAGATGAAGAAGAGATGGATCGAGAATATCGGTTACTGGTAAAAGTAAAGAAAGGGTTGATTAAAGAAGATGAATATGCAAGACTTACAGGAGATGATGATTTATTCTGAAGAGAAGAAAAAAAACCTGCATGCTTGAATTAGTAGCAGAGATGGACTAAGCTTAGTGTTTCTACACTCATATGTGTGTAAGTTAAAAAGAAAGGGTCATGTGTTGTGGGCATAGCTTTTGATTCTGATTTTTGAGAATTACACTGGATCATGCTTTGTCTTTTTGGTTCTAGTTTTTGAAATTTATTCTAAAGATATTGGTCATAAATTTATAGGGAAATTGGCTTAAGGATTCTCAAATATAGAAGCAAAGTTCTACGAGAGTCTCACTTTTATTTTTGTTTCCTTTTGCCCATTCTGTTTAGTAAATAAAGTGTGAATTTATATAGCAAATTCAATATTCTTAAATTTCCTGGAAGTCTAAAAATAGTGGAGACTGAGGATTTTTAATCCATGTATAAAATAGAAATAAGGGATTGAACCCAGTGACCTTTTTAATCCAGTGATTTTTGTTTGTTTGGGTAAAAAAGATTAGACCAATATTCCAATATATTATTAGAATATAGTCTCTTAACCAGATCAAATCTAACATTGAAAAAAACTAAAAAAGAAGTTGTAATAAAATCGGATCCACCTCTCAATCAAATAATTTACCAACTGCACACACCTTCCTAGTAGACTGTGCACGCTTGCACATGCTAGTAAATGCCCTCCACTCCATAATTAATAACGAGCATCACAGTCACTAAGATATTTTCAGACACAACAGAAATAAAATATAAATAATGAAGTTCCATAGAATACAATCTCTCTGTATCATCATCGTCTTCGTGCCGTTGACTCGTTTGAATTTTCGTAAAAACCTTTCTCTCCCTCTCTTCCTCTTTCGACGTGATGTCCAAATCCAACGACGAAGCCATGTTAGTGGCACCACCTCCACCTTTCGATCCGACAAAGCCATCAACACCTATCTCTTTCCCAATCAAAACTCTTCAAGACTTGAAGTCTCGCTCTTACTTCGATTCTTTTCATTTCTCCTTTAACCGCTCCTCCGTCTCTCTCCGTCGCAACATCGGCGCGTTGCCGGATCGATCTAGGCTCTTGGTTTGTCACGACATGAAAGGAGGCTACGTCGACGATAAATGGGTACAAGGATGTGGAAACAACGCTGGTTACGCGATCTGGGATTGGTTTTTGATGGACGTTTTCGTTTACTTCTCGCACTCGCTTGTGACTCTTCCTCCTCCTTGTTGGACCAACACTGCTCACAGACATGGTGTTAAGGTCAGTCAATGTGTTGACTTTTCAAAGTCTGATTTATAGTTGAAGCACCTTAACAATTCGATCTTTGAATGTTTGTGTTGTAGAAAAAATTGAACTTTGACTAGAGACCAAAGATAATGAATAAATGATGGAGAGTTTGGTTGTCTTTGGTCCCTGGAGGCAGAGAAATACAATCATGGTTTTTTATACGGAATGATTCATTTTCTTGTGTGTGTGTTTAAAGGTATTGGGGACTTTCATCACAGAATGGGACGAAGGAAAAGCTACCTGCAAAGAGTTGTTGGCGACAAAGGAGTCTGCGCAGATGTATGCAGAGCGTTTGGCTGAACTTGCTGCTGCTCTTGGCTTTGATGGGTGGCTGGTGAGTTCTGCAATTCCAGTCATCTTTTTTCATATTTGAATCGATATTGTGGTGTATGATTTAACCATGTGAAGCAGCATCTGAAACTCTAGATTATTGCCTTCTAAGTTGGACCTTATGAATTGTTACTTGCAGATAAATATAGAGAACGTAATAGATGAAGCTCAAATTCCAAATTTGATGGTTTTTGTAAGCCATCTAACAAAAGTCATGCATTCATCTGTACCTGGAGGTTTAGTTATATGGTGAGTGTTGAGAAGCTTTTCTTTTATCAAAATCACTCTTTTGTGTTCTCGTTGATCCTTTGATTACTTTGTTTTGCAGGTATGATAGTGTCACGGTTCATGGTCTTCTTGCTTGGCAAGATCAGTTGACTGACAATAATAAACCTTTCTTTGATATATGCGATGGAATATTTATGAACTATACATGGAAGGTTTGCAATTTCACTTCACTATTCACTCTCTTTATCTTCATTCCTTCTATATGTTTTGATTGTGATATGAGTATGCATCTCTTTCAGGAGAACTATCCCAAAGCATCAGCTAAAATTGCAGGTGATAGAAAATATGATGTCTATATGGGCATAGATGTTTTTGGTCGGGGCACTTACGGTGGTGGGCAATGGACTGTATGTATCTTAATTCTTACAACATCATTCAACCAGTAATATGTAATTTTCAAGCTACATATAAATGTTTTTACACCTTGTTCAATTCTTTTGGATTGTAGGCAAATGTTGCCCTTGATTTGCTGAAGAGCAGCAAAGTATCAGCTGCGATATTTGCTCCTGGATGGGTATACGAAACCGAGCAACCACCGGATTTTCGCACGGCACAGAATAAGTAATACTTGCAAATATGATGGTAAAAAGAATCTGTGCAATCTTATCATCATATGTTATGTTTTTTAGATGGTGGTCACTTGTTGAGAAATCATGGGGAATAGTTCAAACATATCCGCAAGTCTTACCTTTCTACTCAGATTTTAATCAGGTGAAGTGAAACTCTGTTCCCAGTGAATAGATGCAAATGACTATTGTTATTCTCTGTTCTGCTAAGTTTTGAAACTCTCTTTTTCTTGGTTATATTATAGGGCCTTGGTTCCCATATTTCTCTCGGAGGTAAGAAATTGTCAGACGCTCCCTGGTACAACATTTCATGCCAAAGTCTACAGGTTCAATGGTCACTCCTTGTTCTAGTTTTATTACAAACTTCTAATACGTACAAGAACTATATAGCTTTTATTTCTCACATTTTCATCAAGATTTATTTATATCCCAATCTGATCTTGTTATCTGTTGTGTTCTTTGTGACAGCCACTCCTAGAATTCAATGAAGAAAAGAATTCAGATATCATGCAAGTCACTGTTGAGTAAGTTCTGACCCTAATACTAGCCTCATATTTGATTGTCAAGAAGCCTAAGAAGAGAATTATTTTGACATCTAACGATAAAGCACACAAATATGGTAGTGGTCGAGAAGCATCTTATAACGGAGGAGGGAACGTCAGTTTCAGAGGAAAACTAAAGAGAAATGCACATTTCACAGCACGACTCTTCAAACCTCAGATTCAGCTCTCTGCTTCCCCAATATCAATATCCTTTTCTGTAAGTTGACGCATAAGATTTGAGCTCCTCCTCATCTTTACAAAAATTTTCAATCTTTAAGTTTACTCAAGTAAGTCTTTGGACTGGTGTAGGTGAAGTCAGATAAAAGATCCGAGCTAAGCATTTTGCTCCGTTTTTCATCTCCTTCACATGAGACAAAGTCATTGCTTATGGTGCCAGATGAATCCATCAACAGATTTGGCGACATGTTCCTGCCATGTCTTCTCACATCAACACAGACCACATCCGGTTGGACGGTACACGAAACGAACCTTGTTCTGGATAGGCACACACTGACTGACATCTCTGCCTTCTGCTCCAGACCAGATGATCTCACAGAAGAAACAAACACACTAGAGTATTTTGCATTGCTTGGACATATCTCTATCAAGAGCCAGCAAAAAACCAAGCTTTTTCCTCTGGCGTCATCATGGGTTATCGAGGCTCATCACGTTAAGTTTGTACCAGGTGATTCTGGCTCAAGGACCTTAAGTTGTAAGCTAGAATGGAGATTGAAGCACCCTGAAGAAGATTTTTCCTTGACAAGGTACAATGTGTATGCAGAGAATCTGAACTCGAGTAATTACGGGCCAAGGAAGGTTATGGAAGAACCAAGAAGCGAGAAAGTATTTCTCGGAACAGCTCATGTTGATGCTTATTATGTCTCTGATCTGGTCGTTGGATCAGATGTGAAGGGAGTCCGGTTCATAGTTCAAACCTGTGGTGAAGATGGTACATGGCAGGAGCTGGATGCTTGCCCTAACCTTGTGGTTGAAGTAGAACGTCTGAGTTCAAAGCTTTGTTGTTGTGGGTTGATTTGAGTTATGGTTCCTTTACGAACTTGCAATTTCTGCGATCTAATAAGAGCATTGATGGTTTAGTCAGTGTCATGAACCATTCGACAATGATTATGAGGTTGATAATAATAACAATAACATTTAAATAAATTTTTAATCTCTTTATTTGATTCAATTAATTTCATAACCTTCATTTAGTAATTTCAGTACTTTTATCTTTTACTTTAAACGGCGTCGGTGGCAAGCCACATGCAAAACGATGTCGTATTTGGACGGGCCGTGGGATTGTGATTTGTGATTGAAGGTTACGACGGCAACTATAAGTTTATAACAGAATCGTCCCAATTTTGAAAACCCTAAAACTCAATCTCGCAACTCTCCACTAACAGACTCTTCTTCTCTTTCTCTGTAATTTTCGAACTTCCTAAGCTTTTCTCGAGAATCTCAAAACCATGGCGAATTCTGCACCGAATCTGGAATGTCGTATGTACGAATCTAAATACCCTGACGTAGACATGGCGGTGATGATTCAGGTGAAGAACATCGCTGACATGGGAGCTTACGTCTCCCTCCTTGAGTACAACAACATCGAAGGAATGATTCTATTCTCTGAGCTCTCTCGTCGTCGGATTCGTAGTATCAGTAGCTTAATCAAGGTCGGTCGGATCGAGCCTGTTATGGTCCTTCGTGTCGATAACGAGAGAGGTTATATCGATCTTAGTAAGCGTAGGGTTAGTGAAGAGGACATACAGACTTGTGAGGAGAGGTATAATAAGAGCAAGCTTGTTCACTCTATCATGCGTCATGTGGCTGAGACTGTTGGTGTCGATTTGGAGGTATTGATTGGATTCAGTGACTCTTCCCTCAACTCATGAATTTATTTGAATGTGTTTGTCTGTGAATTTATTTCGAGCACTCGATCAGGAGCTTCGCTTTCGTTTACTTGCTTGGAATGATAAGCTGAACTCGTTACTTCTTAGATTTTAGTTAGGATAACTTTGATGAAGATTAAGATTTTAGGAATTGGTGTTTTCCAAATTGTTTTGGATTGTTTCTGCTGATATTGCGTTCAAGATAAGTTTCTTCTAGCCAATATGTTCTGGAGAGGACTAAGAATCAAATTGCCGCCATTGTTGATGTGATAATGTAAAAGCTTACACAATGGCCATAACCATGAGATCATTTTCTGTAAAGTTTCAATCTAGTGGTCGCCTTCAATGTTCTAGCTTGATCTGTGTCATGTTGTTTTCTTCTTGAATTGAAATAAGGTCTAATTTTGCATATCCTTGTCCACTTTTTCTTTAGATTCCCAGTTTCTGAGAAAAAAATCTTCTTTTTTGTAGGAGCTATACGTAAACATTGGCTGGCCATTGTATAAGAAACATGGACATGCTTTTGAGGTAATATAGTTCCAAAGCTTTTATTAACTAAACGGCTCATCGCCTCTTATATGAACTGTTGTCATAATGTATACTTTGGACTCTGTTTTTAGGCTTTCAAACTTGTTGTCACTGATCCTGGTTCAGTTTTCAATGCTCTTACCCTAGAAGTTAAAGAAACAGGACCTGATGGTGTGGAGGTAACACTATATGCCTTAAACAACCTTCCTTATCATTGTTTCAGTTTCATCCATGAAGACTTATCATATCTTTTTTAAAGGTGACCAAAGTTGTTCCGGCTGTGTCTGAAGAACTGAAAGATGCATTTGTGAAGAACATTAGGAGGAGAATGACACCACAGCCAATGAAGATCCGTGCTGATATTGAATTGAAGTGTTTTCAGTTTGATGGAGTTCTCCACATCAAGGTCAGTCTTTTCTATTTCTTATCTGTTTTTTTTTTTAAGATAGAGTTTTTGTTCTCTATGTTTGTTTTCAACTTACTAGCGTAAGATGTCTGGCTATAATAATAGTATGAATTTGCAGGAAGCCATGAAAAAGGCAGAGGCTGAAGGTAGTGATGATTGTCCTGTCAAAATCAAGCTTGTTGCTCCACCACTCTATGTACTTACAACGCAAACCCTTGACAAGGTATGTTTATGTTGTTGGGTTTGTCCCTTGTTTAAAGGTGGAAAAGGGTTTAAGATACATTGAGGTTTACACTGTAGCATTACCATAAATCCTTACACGTATTCGTTCAACTCTTCCGCGGAACCATCACGAATAACTGCAGTTCAATATGAGTTTTACAACCTAATGTTTCAGTAAAACTCTTGGTCACTCTGACACTTTATCTGATTGAGTAGGAAAAAGGAATAGTAACTCTGAATAAAGCAATTGAAGCATGCATTACTGCAATAGAGAAACAAAAGGGGAAACTTGTTGTTAAAGAAGGTGCTCGTGCGGTAAGTCTTACATCCTTTTTCTGTGACAAGCCGACTGAATTTACTACTTCATCACTCATTTTCTTCGGTCCATGACCTTAATGTGCTACATTTGTAGGTGAGTGAACGCGATGACAAATTGCTTGCTGAGCACATGGCTAAGCTTAGAATGGATAATGAAGAAATCAGTGGAGATGAGGGAAGCGAAGATGAAGAAGAAGACACTGGAATGGGAGAAGTCGATATCAATGGAGGTAGCGGGATAATTGAATGAACAAAAGCAAAAGCATTGTAACTGATGTTTCTGCTTTAGATCCTACAATTTTGTTTCCCTTTGAGCAAAAGCAGTTTTTTGGTTTGACCCTGAACATGGTTGGTAGTACAAGCATCTATTATACAAGACAAGTGTTTCATCTTGATTTCACAATGGTTATGATAAGATGCTCAATGTGTTGAGTTCTGAGGATGAAGACGAAGTGCAAGAACCAGATGAACTGTCCTGGGCAATCTCACCATTGTTTGCAACGATTGTGTGGGAATAACAGCTGAACTCATCAATGTAGCTAAGACTCTGTCTTGTGCTTGCTTCACCGGCCAAGACATTGTGATCTTCAACCTCCATCCAACCCTCTGAGTCTTGTCTGTTGTAAACTTGAGTCAAAGCTTCTCCAACTGAATGTGTCTCATTCAAGGCATGTGAAACATTCGTCACGAGCATATACCTATCATTGTCGTTGGTTAACCCTCTAAGAGTAGAAGTGATCACCGTGAGAGGATATGTCCACTGGTGAACCACTCGATTCACTGGTTTGCCCGATTCAGAAGTCACCTCCACGATCCGTTCGGTCTTCACTCTCTGCTCAACCCTCTTGTATGTTCCGTTTTTCTCGAACCTCACCAAGCTGCCAACCTTGAACATGCTCTTGACTATGGTGGTCAGATTACCTTTACTTGATCTAACCCAGCCATCATATTCACTACGTACCTCTGCTTCAACCCTAAACGACCCATCAAGCTGTTCAAACTCTTCTTGTCTCACCATGTGACGACCCGGGCTATCGTAAAGTTTAGACCCAGCTTCAACATTCAAAGACTCGTGATCCAACCAGAGGTGTAAATTGGCGTCCACAAGCCAATATGATATCCCATCGTTGACCCCTAACGCAAACTCATGAGACTTACCATCTAATAGCAACCCGAGAAATGGAGTCAAGTCCATATCGTAGGAAGGTAGATTGAATGCACCGATTGAAACAACTGGTTCCCAGGACAAGGGATTGATTCCACCTGTAAAGATCACCGGGAATGGCACCTCAGATCCCACGTATCTCCCATCTATCTTCACAAGAACTTCCCGGTATGCACCATTGCCACGCCCGGTTGCTAGATTGTTCGTTCTGATGTAAGAGTTCGGCGGGTTTGAATACCAAAATTCATCGTTTCCATGGAACGATACATATAGTTCCAGCAGAATCTGACGAGTGTTGGACGGAATTTGAATTCTTTTTGAATAAGTTTCTGTAGGATTCTCGATCATGAACCAGAACCCTCTGTTCCCTCTGTCACATACCGGAATTATCATATCCGCAGGGGTCTGTTCACTTTTCTGGGATATACGATTGAATTCGTAGAAGATGAGAGTGACATTGATGTGATAGATGCCTGTGTAAACATCGTTGACGATGTTCTCGAGCATCATTGTGACATTTAGATCGGATCTCATGAAGAGCGAGGAATACCTAGAGACGTCTTTCCGAACATTCCAGAAGATTCCGGATGGGCTCGGCTCCGCCGTACTGGTGCGGAGTAGCTCCACTCCGCCGAGCCACAAGCCGGAGATACGATCGTACTGATCGCCACTCGAGGCGGCGCGTAGGTCAAGTACAACATAAGACCACGGCGGCGATGTACAGCCGGAAGGTGGAGTGTACGGAGCAGTAAAGGGAGGTCCGTTGATGGTGTTGGCGAATGAGTGGCGGAGGAGAATGTGAGAGCAAGACGGCGTTAGCTGATCGGACGGTAGGGGCCGCCTGAGCTCCTCGTACTCCTGAGGCTCGTCCGATGACCGGAGATAGGTCGTAGCCGATCTGAGAAATCGATCCGGCGAAGAAGGAAGAGAAACGGCAGTAGCAGTGAGAAAAGCAAGTGTGAAGAAAAACTTAACGGCGTTGTTTTTGTTTATCTCCGGCATGATATCTTCTGCGTTTTTGATTATCCGAGCTCGCCGATGCAAACTTCAATGTCGAGACTGGAGAGAGAAAAGGGCCATGAGTAAACAATATCAGAGCGTTTTATTTTTCAAAGAATCAACTACGTGTCGTTTTCATATCCCAAAATGGCAGGCAGTAGAAAGGAAATGTTGAGACTGGAGAGCTTGATAGTGACAGTGTGGGGTCCTATTGCGGTAACGGAATTCGAAAGTTATTCTAACGTCACCTGTGGTTACTTATATTCCGTGTACGTGTCACAATATGAGAGGGCTACTGGTTACACTTTCGTCACTGTCATTTATCTTTAGCAAATTCTCCTGACATGCTCACTCTCCCTCTCCGAGCACTCTGCGAGTTTTTCCTTCTTAAGCTCTCATGGCGGCTTCATAAATCTATATACATAAAAACAAACGCGTAAAATAATTATTTACTCAGATTCAGCTTCTTCTCCACGCAACGACTTGCTTCTCTCTTTTCTCCTCCTGGGTTTGGAGTTTTTTTTTTCTTAAGTTGAATCATGTTTTATTCACACCAGCTTTTAGCTCGAAAAGCTCCGTTGGGTCAGATATGGTGAGTCGAATCCTCTCAGTTAAACGTTTTCCGATTTTTCATGATTTTGCAACCTCTGTTTCTGTATCGGTTTTTTGAAATCGGCATGGGACCTTCCTCGTCTCGATTAAGCACTTGTTACTGCTTCAAGTGGTCACTGTGGTTTCCATTGTTTGATCTGTATATGGATTATTATTAGTGAATGCAAAGAGTGTAATCTCCAACCTCTGTTTTTGTTTTTCTTCTTCTTAAGGATGGCCGCTACGTTGCACGCGAAGATCAATCGGAAGAAACTTGATAAGCTCGATATCATTCAAATCTGGTTAGAGGAGTGGAGATCTTGTTCGTCCTTTTGGTTGATTCTGTTTTGATTTTTGGGTGTTCCTGCTATAACATTCCATGAAAACGAACGTTGATTCTACATTTTTGTTGGTTTTTACTCATTCACAGCGATGAGATTTTGAATCCTTCGGTTCCAATGGCTCTTAGACTCTCCGGGATTCTTATGGGTATGCTAAGCTCATCGGAATGTTGTTTGTTTTTTTCCAAGTTCTTCTCATTCTGGGTTTGATTGATCTTAGTGTTTGTCTCTTCGTTAGGTGGAGTTGTAATCGTTTATGAGAGGAAAGTGAAGCTCCTATTCGGTAAATTTCGGATTCATTATTTTTTTTTTTTGAAATTTCGGGATTTCAATTTCCACTCTCCACTTTTGGAAACTGATGAGACATCTCTCTTTTTCTGGGCTTTTTCTCCGTCAGATGATGTTAATCGCCTTCTGGTAATCAAATCTTCTCCGATCCTCTTTCATTTTTTTTCCCGTCAAAATCATATTCCCGTACATCGGTTTCTGGGTTCTAACATGTGGTTTATTTTTCTCAGGTTGAAATTAATGGAGCTTGGCGCACAAAAGCTGTTCCGGATCCCACTTTACTACCTAAAGGGAGAACCCATGCCAGGTGTTGTTACTATTTCCACATCTTCTTCCTTAGCCTTCTCCTCTCGTATTCTTAAATGCCATTGAAGGATTCTGAAGGAAACCCAAAATATAAGAAAAATGCGTGAAGAAGAGTAAAAATGATTGGCGTGTTTGGGTTTTTGTTTGCCATTGAAGTATTATGAAGGGAAATCCAAAATCAAAAGTACATTGTCGTGAAGAAGAGTAGAAATGATGGGTTTTTTTTTTTTTTTTTGCAGGAAAGAGGCTGTTACATTGCCTGAGAACGAAGAAGCTGATTTTGGAGATTTTGAACAGACTCGTAATGTTCCTAAATTTGGCAATTACATGGATTTTCAGCAGACTTATATTTCCATGGTAACCTTTTCGATTCCCTGTTTCTCCCAGATTGGATTGGGTATTTATTTCCTTTTATGTCTCAGCATTCAACAACTTACCACAGAAATAATTTACATTACGTACAACTTGTGGATTAGATGGCTTTAAATTCTCTAACCTAAAACAGTGTATAAAATAGAGAAAAATTAGTAGCCATCATACTTCATTGCCCATAGAATTGGAGGAAATAAGTTGGCGCATAAAGGGCATCTAAGACTTGGCCTAACTCAAGCATGTGGTTTATGACTAGCCTCATTTTAGTCTACATGTGAATATGTCAAAGGAAAATCTTGTTGGAACTTGAAGCATATGAACGCAAACCAAAATCATTTTAACATCGCTTAAGATTTAACGTGTAACCTATGCGTTGTGGAAAAGGACAATGCACAAAAGATGCAACTGTTAATGTGGATTGATCATTGTAGTGTTCATCTCCTTGTAAACCAATGAATACTCGTGTGCATCTTCAGTTGAACTAATTCATTGCGTGGCTTTATCTCTTTGCAGCGGTTAGATGAACCCCAAGTTAACAATAACCCCGAGCCAGAAGATCTTGGACAGCAGTTCCATCAAGGTTTCTATCGTGAGCCATAACCTTTGTGAATATACGACATGTTAATAACTTACGTTAATACGCTCGTCAATTTCTGTAACGTTCTCAGCTGATGCCGAGAATATCACACTCTTTGAGTATCATGGTTCATTCCAGACCAACAATGAAACGTATGATCATTTTGAAAGGTGAACTTTCATTCTATCCATCTTCGGTCTTTAAATCCCAGATTTTAAACCTTCTCCAATAACTGTTGAATGTGGAAGTTTGTAGCGTTTCACTATCTCTGTATTTTCTTTCATCCACCTTTCAGCAAAAAGCTGGTGATGATTTGTTCTTTTCTATTCTGCGTTTTAATGGCATCTCAGATTTGACATCGAAGGAGATGATGAAACTCAAATGAACTTCAATCCAAGAGAAGGCGCTGAAATACCTACAACTCTCATCCCATCACCACCTCGTCATCATGACATTCCCGAAGGTAGATAGTTATGTCACTCTTTTATTCTATAATCGTGACATCTGGTTATTGTATGGGGATATGAAGCTTTGAGTCAAAGATGAAATTGTTTTCTATTTTAAAATAGTGCTAAGTTTATGAACCAATAACAACGGCTTGGGCGAGTCTCTAGTATAATAATCATGTATCTGACCAGGGAATGTACTTTTGTAGAAGCCTTTGAATGATATATAGAACACTGAGCTTCATGAACAGAGCAGAACAAATTTACTAACCTGTAGCCATCTGCAGGAGTCAACCCCACATGCCCTCAGCGCCAGGAGCATGGTCGGGACGTATTTGCTGAGCAGATGGAGGAACAAAACATACCGGACAGAGAGGTATTTGCTGAGGTATTTGCTCTTACTAGGAATACTCTTATCTAGTGAGAAAAGACATTGAATTGGGTTTTGTTCTGCATGCAGGAACACGATAGACCACAGCCAGCAAAAAAAAGAGCAAGAAAGACAGCTACTTCAGAGATGGATTATGAGCAGACTATTATCGCTGGTCATGTTTACCAGTCATGGCTCCAGGATACTTCTGACATTCTCTGTAGGGGGGAAAAGAGAAAGGTTCAAATTAGTGAACACCTTGGCCTTTAATGTACTAACTGGTGCTCATGTTGGCCTCACATCTGGCATCTTTTTGTAGGTTCGAGGAACCATCCGGCCAGAAATGAAAATTTTCAAACGTGCGAATATGCCACCTACACAACTCTTCGAAAAGCATGTGGACAGTTCTTACCCGCCTCAGCTTTACGAGCTTTGGTCAAAGAGTACTCAACTTCTTCAAACCTCATCATCTGGTCACTCTCTATCCATCACTGTTGCTTTTTTTGTTTCTCCTTGTTGAAACGGATCTGACATTTGGAAATACCAATGCAGAAACTCGACGACCTGATTTCTGCGCGGAACAATCTCCAGGGTTTGTTCAGGAGAGAATGGAGAACCACCATCAAAAAGACCATGTAAGGCGCGGAAGCATATTCTTTCCTGAAAGATTAGTATCAATAAGAGAAAGGCACAATCTCTCTTTCTCCCTAACTGACTGTGAATGTATGCAGCATCAGGGCAGTGACTTAAGCTCCCAAAATCTTGGTAGTCCCGCAGAAAGACTCCGGACAATTCGTACTGAGAAAGGTGCTTCAGTAGAAAGCATGATGGCTGGATCTCGAGCAAGCCCTGAAACTATTAACCGCCAGGCTGCTGATATTAATGTTACGCCATTCTATTCTGGTTAAAAGCTTCTCTATTTTATTCAGTCATCAGATCATAGCTTGGTATTGTGGAATATTTGTCGTTAGTTATTTGATTTTCATGGGAATTACAGGAGACGACGTGAGATCAATGCCTAGCACACCATCCGCACGTGGAGCAGCTTCAATTAACAACATAGAGATCAGCTATCAAAGGTTAAGAACACTTCTAAGTTTCTCTGATACTAAATCCAATAGTAACTTACAAACAAGTTTTGCATAGTAACTTACCAAATCAGTCGCAGGTCCAATAGAAAAAGGCTAAATTCCTCACCAAGAAGAGGACTCGAACCAGTAGCGGAAGAGAGACCGTGGGAGCACCGTGAATATGACTTTGAGTTTTCAATTTTACCTGAAAAGCGCTTCAGAGACGATAGCGGTAGAAATTTTAATTATCTTTTGATCCTACAACCTTCAAAAACACCATCTTACAAACCTTAACTTGGCTTATTTTTAATACAGAAATACTATTTGAAACTGGATCTACACAGACTCAAAATCTAGCGTGCAATCAATCAGACGAGAAGATAACAGATAGCATCAAAAGGTAAGTAAGAGATTCAATATTATTTGCCAAATCTATATACTGAGTGACAATGATGAGATGTATAAAACGAAACACAGTCAGCTCAAGACACACTTTGAAACACCTGGAGCTCCTAAAGTGGAATCTCTTAACAAGCTCGCTGTTGGAATGGACAGAAACGCTGCAGCTAAACTCTTCTTCCAATCCTGTGGTACTAACTTCTTCACGTTAAAATTAATTTCACTTATGTGAGCAATACAACTATTCATAAAAAAACCTGACTTTGAATATGGTTTATATTTCCAGTGTTAGCGACTCGTGGAGTCATCAAGGTGAACCAAACACAGCCTTATGGGGACATTCTCATTGCACGAGGACCCAACATGTAAGGTTTGATTTCTAAATTAAAAAAGGTTCTGGTGGACCAGTGTTCCCTAGTTGTTTTGCTATTCATATTGGAGCAGAGAGAGTTCGTAGACTTTTAAAATTTATAAAGAGGTTCTTTACCTAAATTCCTCTGTTTGGTCCTTTTGTTATTGGTTATTACTACTTTCATACATTATCATCCTAGCTTTGTCCGAAACATCTGAAATTAATTATTATAAGATCTTTACATATTCTATTATTTAGTATTTTACTCGCATATTGTCTTCTTAGAAGATGTATTGAATAGAGAATAAGCAAAACAATAGTTTAATATATACTCCGTTGACAAAGAAAATGGCAGTCACGTAATAAAGCCGCAACTACCCCGGTTTTCATACAGGACATGTAATCTCCACAATTAGTCGCACTCACGTCTTATACAATCTGTCAATTTTCTCAGAAACATTAAACATTATATAATACCAGTCCTTTTATGTTTCTATATATATACACGCATATTCCTCTCCCCTGAATCACACATCAAGAAGAAGAAGTTCAAGAAACAGAGTGCATAACAAGAAACATGGACTCAAGAGCCTTACCCTTCTCCATTCTCGTCATCCTCATCGCTACGGTGGTGTTGGCCAACGGTTACACTCCTCCTCCTCCTCCAACCACCGCATACCCTGCCGTGAAAACCGTGGAAGCGGCAGTGGAAGGAATGGTGTACTGTCAATCCTGCGACAAATTCGGATCATGGTCGTTGGCCGGAGCAGAAGCCATAGCCGGAGCTAAAATCAGCATTATCTGCAAGAACCATAGGCAACAAGTGAGTTTCTACAAAGTCTTTCAAACTGATTCCTACGGCCATTTCTATGGTGAGCTCAAAGGTTTCAAGATGACTCCACATTACTTGGACCATCCTCTTCATTCTTGCCGAGCCAAGCTCGTTTCTTCTCCTCGTGAAGACTGCAATCTCTTCTCCAACATTAACAATGCTCTAGACGGAGCTTCGCTCCGATATGAAGAGAAGAGGCTCAAGTGGACAAACTATGAGGCCGTGATTTACGCTGCTGGTCCATTGGCTTTCCGTCCTGACCACTGCCCCGCGACTGCACCCCCCACTTACTGATTTGGGTTGTGAAGATCATCATATACTAATTATATAAGACAATGTTATTAATTTTTTTCTATTTTGTATCTTTTGGTTTTATGGTTTGTCAATTGTTTGTAAGATGCTGAGTAATATTGTAATGGGACTCTTGTGACTTGTTTGTAGCGAGTTCGCTCAGTTTAAATCAGTAAAATCATTGGTCATAGCAACATTATAACCAGAATATCTATAAATCCCAAACCTTAGGACACAAATATGCCTGCAAACTTCAACAAGAACAAATATTTCTTATAATTAAACACAACAGAGAGGTAACAAGCAGGAACATCGACCAGAAACTTTTTTCCTTAGAAGTCCATTGGCATTGCGAACAATTTGTTGATTTCATCCAAGGCTACTTTTGTGCACATCGTTGGCTCAAATAGTTCGCGCTCATCTGATTTTGAAGGCAATATCTGAGTCGGCAGACTCTTCCCTTGATGATCTTGCTCAGCTTCTTCATAATCATCATTATCATCCTCAAGTATTGAGAAACCTGCAGCAGGATTTGGTTTCGTCTCTACTACTGTTTTTCCTATGTTTTTCGAGCGGTTGGGTCTAACAAAATCTATTGGTTCGCCAAACATGTTGTTTATGTCCTCCATAGCTTCCTTTAGGTTGACTGTAGGGTCAACAAGGCCATGGTGGCAGGCATTTTCAACTGCTTCTGGCTCATCGGAGATGGTTGAACCAACAAATCTATGAACAACTGTATCTTCTCTAAATCTAGCCTGAGGAGGACTGTTTCTGTCTGCTTCTTCAGAGCTTCCAGGTGAATGGTCTCTTGGCAGGAGAAAGGCAAAAGCTTTTCCAGCCTCATCATTTTCATCCGCAGTTTCATCAACGTTTTCATCATCAATGAATATCTCAAAGGACTCTTGATTAGGCTGAGGTCCCTGAGTAGTACCAGTCTTTGCTTTTCCACTTGTCCCTGTTTCACTTTCGAGATTCTCGTCCACAAAAACTTCAAAACCATTGTTGCATCCTTGATTTCCTTTGTTCTGACTTCTCTGTCGTGATCTTCTCTGAAGTGGAGCAGTTTCTATAGGCTCTTTGAACATGTTGCTGATTGCATTCATGGCTTCCTTCATGTTTATAGTGGGATCCACCAAACCGTGATGGCAAGCATTTTCTGCTTCAGGCTTTCCTACAATGGCTTTATCAACAAAATTCAACACTGGCTCATGTTGTTGCCTCTCAACCTTGTGGTGCTTTCCAGACAGTTTTTGTTCCTGACGCTGCAAGAGGAAACATAAATTCAGACATCTGCAGAACTTGTAAAAATTATACAAGCGGAGCAATCAAATTATGGAAAAAGTACCTGTGTCTTTTTCTTTTTGTGCCTCTCCATGCGACTAAGGAATTGCAAGTATGATTTCTGTAACTCATCCATGGGTTCTGCAAGGCTGCGGACAAGAGGAATAGTCACTCAATTTAAATCATGTCTTCAACATATCACATATGCTAGCTCAAACTGTCATTATCACATTCCTCATTTCCACATAATGAATTAATTGTAGTAGATTTTGTAGCATATCATGCAGGTGGATGGATACCAGGAATGATCATGACAAGAACTCACTTGGAGAATTTATAAGCTGAATACAAGTATAGATTTGATTGATATATGTTGCATATGCATACTCACTTAATAGAGGTTTACACTTAACCATCTATCAAATACAAATTTCTAAGAATACTTACTTTTGCACCCCAAGACGGTACATTTTCTCAGCCTCTTCGAATCTCTTCATCTTCTCATAATGGAGAGCATATGCCTGGTAGAACAGTGACCTCTTGGTCCCTATACTTTTTGCTTCCATGGTTCTTAAGAGAGCTCTTGGATCGTCTACAAAGTCCATCTAGCCAAACAGTTCATCATCACCCATTAAGACCAATAAGTTCATTCATCAACATCTGCTATCAACAAATTATTTATGCACAAAATTGAAACAGATAATCAGGAATACAAACCCCAAACCATTCAAATCCAAAATATTCCTCTCTCGCTTACTTCCTTAGTACAAAACTGGGCATAGCTCAGTTCTAATCCCTTTAAATCTTCGATCTTTACAAGCAGGAATAGTAATGAGATCATCAAAGCCATATGATTCCAGTTACATTTATCCACTGCTCTTACTAAAATGCTTATCCAATCAATGATCTCTACGATTCTCAAAAACAGTATAACTAATTCTAAGCTCGGACACAAAGATTAAGAAAACCCACAAAACAAATTCAATTTCAACCAAATCAAATGCCAAATCAAGAGGGGTAAGTGTTCATTACCAGCTGCAACCAAACACGAATATACCGCGAGTCGTTCTTATATCTCTTATCAGATTCAAATGACACTGCGCATCTCTGCAAAAACCGTGGCAGCTTCTCGTTCAATATCTGAGAGGGCAAGCTCTCTTTCATCATCTTAACACTTCTGTTTCAGATTTACCCAAGAATCAACGACACATAAATCAACACAAAAACATCTATTTTAATTAGGTTTCTATGAACTCAATGCTTCAGACCCGTCGACAAAAATGGTGACACAGAGAGACAAAATTACCGGATCCAGGGAAGAAGATGGTCTTTTCCAGTGTATGATTTGATATCGACGATCAATGAAGCCAACAAATTCTCGTAGCCGTTCTCGTTCTTCGCCATTTTTACTTCTCCGAGTTGAAAAACCAAAAGGAGAGAGAGAGAGATATGAATTTGAAAAGATTCCACCTTTTGATTTTTTTAAACCTTCTGACACAGAAAGAGGCTCCACTGAGCCCCCCGTACAACCAGCTAACCGGCTAATCGGTCAACCGGTTAACCAGATATTCAGATAACCGGTTAAGCAAGGGATTCACAGGAATGTAAACGCTTTTGGAGGAGCCGTCAAATTGATTTCGCCGATTTGCTCATCTCTCAGTTGCTTTGCTCCTTCTCATGGCGAATCCGGCGGAGAAACCCGACCCGAATCCTTCAACATCCAAAATCGAACCTGAAGATGAAAGAGAAGAACTAGAAGACATCAACGGCGACGAAGAAGAAGAGGAAGAAGAGTATGAGGAAGAAGACGATGGGAAACCTCAAACACGAGAGGATGCAATCGCGAATAGGATCCAAGCGGAGTCTCTGTTCCGTCGTATGCGAGCAGCTCCGGTGCCGGTGCGTGTTCACGACGTGATCGTCAAGGGAAACGAGAAGACAAAGGACCACGTCATCGAGGCTGAGGTGGATGTTGTGAGGCAAGCGACTACGTTGCAGGAGCTTCTCAAAGCCTCTGAGGTTGCCAATTTCAATCTTCAAGCGCTTGATATCTTCGAGTCAGTCAACATTACGCTTGATTCTGGTCCTCCCGAGCTTCCTGGTACCACCAATGTGGTAATTGATGTTGTTGAGAGCAAAAGCCCTATCACAGGCCAAATTGGAACCTTCACTAAAGCAGAGGTATCACTTTCATTTTCTTGTTTCAGTGGATTAGTATTATTTGCTTGGAAAAATTAGGTAATCCTTGATTGATGAATAGAGTTGGATTTGTTGCTTCATGTGGATGTATCTGATTCTGGAACTGATCATCTGGATTACACATATATATTTGTGTATGCCTCTTGTTTAGGGGATTCCATATCAATTGTTCGTGTGGCTCTTGTAGGCTAGATCATCAAGCCTTGAAGGCTCTTTAAAGTACAAGAACATTTTTGGATATGGAGATATCTGGGACTGGTCTCTTGCTTATGGCTGTGATCACTCTGCAGAGGTCGGCTTGGGGATGTATTTGCCAAGGTTCAGAGGGCGTCCTACTCCATTTACATCGCAGGTTTACCTTTCTACCCAAGATTGGCTTAAGTTTTCGTCTTATAAAGAACGAGCTCTTGGTCTTTCCCTCGGGCTTATCGCTAGCAAGTATCATGAGCTGGTCTACACTGTTGCATGGCGTAACCTGATAGACCCATCCCAAATGGCATCAAGATCAATAAGGAGACAGCTGGGTCATAATTTGGTTTCTGCTCTGAAGTACACTTTCAAAGTTGACCAGAGAAACTCATCCTTGAGGCCAACACGAGGGTACTCTTTCATCTCTACATCTCAAATAGGTGGTCTTGCACCTGATAGTCGAACACTCCGGTTTTTGCGCCAGGTTTGGGATTCTTCATTCTTATTGCCAGCATTTACATTAACTTATTTTACAGTGTGGAAAGTTGTACCACAGATATTTTACTCAGAAAACTTCCATGGCACCTAGTTCCTTGTTTAGGCTTTTGCACCATTTATCCATAACTTCCCAAGTACCTCTGGTACTCTTTGCTTATTGTGACAGTAAATGAAAAGATTGATTAGCCCTTTGATAACATCTGTGGTTCTTTTATGTTTGCCATACATCATGTTGGCGTTTCATGTCCTTTTTCAGGAAATCGATTTCCGATATGCTGTTCCACTCGGGTTTTATCGCGCTGCTCTGAACTTTGGTGTATCTGGGGGAATCACATTTCCATGGGGAAGCGGATACAAGATCAGAGCTTCTTGTGTTCCGGAGAGGTTCTTCTTAGGTGGAAACCTATCACCTGTGTGTTCTTTGGGAGGACCATCTGCGTTATGGGGATTCAAGACTAGGGGATTGGGTCCTAACGAGCGAAGGAGGGAAGTACAAGGCGATGAGAGCGGTGACACATATGAACGAGATTTTGTGGGAGGGGATGTTGCGGTTACTGCATTTGCAGACCTTTCTTTTGATTTCCCATTGAAATGGTTCAAAGATAGAGGAATCCACGGACATTTGTTTGCATGTGCTGGGAATATGGCGGAATTATCAGAGAATAAGTATAGGAAGTTTACTGCTCCAAAGTTATTGGAGACATTCAGAAGCTCAGTTGGTGCAGGAATCGTGGTACCAACTAGTCTATTTCGCATGGAGGTAAGTTAGTTCTCTTGTTTCTCTTTTCTCATCAAGAACTAAAAAAATTTGCAACCCTTTTAACAGATATTGATTGTTCTTTTGTTATGTGATCTCTTATGCCAGCTTAACTACTGCCACATACTGAAGAAACAAGAGCACGATCGAGCAAAATCTGGATTTTTCATGACATTCTCAACATCATGATAATGCTACCTTTGATGATATCTTTAATTGTGGCTTGCACTCGCATTTTTATGGCGGAATCTTTTGTTTTGTTTTCCAGGAGCTTCATTGTTTTGTTTGTTGTTTGGAATTGAAACTGTGAAAATTTTAGAGAGAGATTACGTGATGTGCGGATTGTTCTTGGGAAGGAGATAGATTAAAAAATAAAAATTAACTAAAGTTGATTTGTTTTAACTTAAATTAAAAATAATAATAATCTCTTTTTTTTTTTTTTTTGCTGAGATTATTACCTTTTTTATGAAGATAAAGATGACACGGTAGAATAAAAATTTGTTTCCTTTTTCAAATGATTTGGATTGAATACTGTTATCCCTATAAATATAAGCCCAACAAGTAGATTGTTACATCCTAAAGAAGAAGAGAAATCAATAGTTGGGTTGGGTGGAATCAAAGTCATGCAAAAGCAAAAGAGCCGGCGAGTAGTTTTCTTCTACCCGATCAGTTTCTCACCACGCTTCCATTCAAATTCCGCAAGCCGTTTTGCCATAACACTAGAGACTTTCCAACGAGATATTTACCGTCCCATCACTGGAAAAGAACGACTTGTCGGACAGACATCACTAGGTCCTTCAGTTCAACTCAAATTTGAGATCCCTTCAGAGTTTCTAGCCACCTTCAACGTAGATGCATGCCGTCGACACGTGTCTCTCGTTTTGGCGGATGTTGAACCAGTGATTCGGGAGATTCTGGTTTTGTATGGCATTCAACTCATCGGGGAAAGCCGAGGAAGAGCTTTCGAGCTCAAAGCTGATGCGGAAGATGTTGAATGTTACTTGATGGAAGAAAATAAAGGCTGGACAACTACTTGTATTCCCAAATCGATTACTCCGGTCAACGAATGTACTATATGCCTTGAGGAATTATGCGACGACGAAGAATCTATAGAGACACACGACTGTTGTCATGTTTTTCATAAACTGTCTTTGGCGCTGGATTCGGACCAAAAGCTCTTGTCCTCTTTGTCGTCATCCTATATACTCAAGGCCCAAATTTTAGGATTTTTAGCTTTTCTGATATTCGTTTTTTTGGGGTGTAAATTCCAAGAATAGGAGGAGGATATGACCCAAAGATGCATATCCTACTTCTTCTTGTTCAATATCTCGTGTAAATTATGGAATAATTATTTAATAATTAAATTTAAAAAAATGCAACTAAAAGATGTATGGGCCTCGATCAAAAGTAAAATGGGTTGAGGCCCATGGTTGATGATTTGTTAAGTAAGTCACGTGACCATTACAGATTATCCACGTGTTAACAATCTTTCTCTTGAGTCGTCGCCGCCGTCGGAAGCTTTTGATCGGTTGGTTATGGAGGGCGTGCTAGCCACGGCAGAGGGAAAGGTAGGTCTCTTATTCAATATGTTAACTAGAATTTCATGGATTCGAAGGTTGTTTCGTTATAGTCTGTTTTGGTAAAATCTATGGGGTTTTAGGTTTTAGTAAAGCTGGTGAAGATAGCGCAGAAGCTAGGTTTAAAAGGCGAACACGGGCCATGGAAGGAGTTTCTAGATTTTTACGACAAACAGCTCGGATCGTCGAGCTTGAGTGATCCTTCGAAGCGGCGCAGAGGTGATTTGGTCGCTTTTATTACTACACTCAAGAAGAAAGAAGATTTGCAGGTTTCAAAAGACAAAACACACACAACACAATTTTTTTTTTTTTTTGTGATAATGATACTTGTTTAATCTATAAGTTACATACTTGTTTGATTATGGGTACTGTCTACTCTCAGCTGTTGGCTAGGGTTCTGAAACTAGACAATGATCTTTTTGAGAAATTCAGAAAGAGATCTCCGGATGAGACTGCTGAGCAGGTGTGGACTAAATTATAATTACTTTGGTAGTGTAATGCACAGCTATTTTGGTAAGTAATATTTCATAACTAATGTTACCGCCAGTGCAGAGGCTTGTTCGAATGACTCTTACGCATGATGAGTACCCATTAGACTATCTGTTTCCATCTAACGCTGAGGTTTGTGTTTTCATCCGATTGATTCTTTTTTTGGAGAATGAAAAAACTTATTTAAGTACACCTGAGCTTATGAGCTGCAAAAACAGGATTGGGTTGTAACAGGGCTTGGAAACAAGAAGATGAAAGCGACCAAAATCGAAATGATTGCTATTGATTGTGAGATGGTTCTTTGTGAAGATGGGAGTGAAGCTGTTGTTAGAGTTGCTGCAGTTGACCGTGATTTAAAGGTCTCTTCAGATCTTTATTTTCAGTGTATACCTTTTTTTTACATAACCGTGATGATAATTTCATGAAACCAGGTGATTCTTGACGAATTTGTGAAGCCGCATCAACCAGTTGTTGACTATAGGACTTTCATTACTGGACTTACTGCTAAAGATCTTCAAAAGGCTACTCTGTCTGTGGTAGATATACAGGTACGTTGAGTTAATATATAGACTTCTTTTTTTTTTGCGTTTTAAACACATTGTTCTTATGACATCTAGTGAATGAAATTTTGCAGGAAAAATTGCAGATGTTTCTCTCTGAGGATACTATTTTGGTAGGTCAAAGTTTGAATAATGATCTAAAAGGTCAGTAAAAATGGTCCAGTTCCTCCTAGTTTCTTATAAAAGCTTTTAGAGCCGGACTTACTTATGATTGATCTCAGTATTGAAGATGGATCATGCCAGAGTAATAGATACTTCACTTGTGTTTAAGTATAACTATGACGGTACAAGAAAGCCTTTAAGACTTAAAAGACCTTCTTTGAATTATTTGTGCAAGGTAAGCATGTGAAAGCTCAATCCTCTGCTCATGAGATATCGAAATTCCGTATATGGTTCCTGACCTGAATAATCCCATTGTTTGTCTTACTTCATTTCCAGTGTATATTGGGATATGAAGTGCAGAAAAAAGGTGTTCCCCACAATTGTGTTCATGATGCAGAAGCTGCGATGAAACTTGTACTTGCTATACTAGAGAATGGAGTAGAGACCTCCGTTCCACTATCTAAAGAGGTAAGTTAGATTGTCACAAACTTCATTAGTTCAAAATCTAAAATTATAAAAGCATATCTTTTTGTCTGCAAAATTCTATATAGATGTTGGAAGCTGAGAAGTCAAGGCTCTACCTTCATAGAATCCCTTGCAATGTTCCATATGAAGAGTTAAATGGAGTCGTTTCCAGGGATATCCCACATGAAGTTAAGGTATGAATCCATTCAGCATATACATTTTCCAATCTAAATTCTTTATTCTCGTATAATTTTATTCACGAGGCTCTCGTTTTTTCTTGATTTTCTTTTGGCAGCCATCGAAGAAACAAGATCGTGACTACTATAGCGCGATTGTTGTTTTTAAAAGTCCAGAAGAGGCAAATCAAGCGTTTGAAAACATTGCTGGAGACTTAGGAAAGGTACTTTAGCATCCATATCTCTGGTTATTTCACAGATGAGTGATGTATAATAAGTTTTCACGTCTTTCTCTTACAGGATTCGACGGGATTGTCACAAAAACAGGTCTTTCTAGAACCGAGTTCTTCAGGACCTAGATTATACGTTTTTGTTCGTAAAATGGTCGAAAATGATTCGGTAGGGGAAGTCTCTGCAGAGGAAAAGAATGCGAGTTCTAAGAAACGGAAGAGAGAATATGATTCTAAAGAGATCAGTGAGAGACGCAGATGTAAACCATTGCGTAGAAGAAAACAGAGAAGCTATGTGAAACGAAGATAATATAAAGGAAATGATAAGATGATGATAAACCTCAAATGGTCTTGAATAATGATTTAACCGTGGCTAGATTTTGTGTTTGATCATCATTGAAGCTCTCAAACCTTGTTCAATTTTTTTTTGCCACTTTATTGGATCATTGGATCAGATTTTGCTTTCTAATTTTGACTGTTCATTCGAGAGAAGATTTTGGTAAAGAGAATCCCTCATATCTAGTGAAACCTGATTAACCCAAAAGAGAGACTAACCCTTCTAGCAGTTGTTGGTTTGATATTGGATTAACAAGCCATCATTATACATGGACACTTCGCAAAAGTACATCATACTTGTCAGATACTAAGAGTCAGGGAAGATTTGCTACAATGTACCCTAAAACGCTAGAAAGTAGAAGAAAACTAACAAAGGCATCCTAAAGAGTTCTCTAACTTTTATCCTACAGATTAGAACAAAATAACAGGATCCTCCAATTTCAATGGGCTTCAGATTCAAGTAATTCCTCTTTGCTTTGCATCTCATGCTTCACCATGGTAGTTCCTCCACCAATCTAAGTCTACAATTTCATACCTGTACAATAAAGGCAGATCAAACTTCAGTGAAGTCATTACCACATGAAGACTGTTTGAATTAGGAACATTGATTCATTTTCTCCATTTTAGACCTCGATGTCCGCTTTCAATCCAGTCGTCTCTACCCAGTTCAACATTCCACGAAGCTAGAGAAGCTAAAGAAGCAAGAGAATGCTAGCTAGACTTTTTCTTGCCGGACCATCAAAAGCACAGAAGCTCAGCTGAATTGTATAACGGCAAAATTGGTATTCTTCAAAAGCAGAGAGGCTCTTAACTTTTATATATCCACAGTTACTAACCATCCTCATCCATGCCTATAGCGATTAACAGAATAGGTATAACATTGTTGTTTGAGATCTCTAAGATCCTTCCACGGATACATTATGCCATAAAAGAGATTGAAACAGTAATAACCATGTAAAGTTTAAAGCTTTATCTAATTTAAACCATCACTAATAACTTGAACGTGCAATAAGACTCTACAAGACATCGATCACACAAACGCAAGACAATACAAAGCAAAACCTAATGTGGGTTCTTCTTACCTGAACCAACTCCACGTTTCCGTTGCTTTGATTTCTCAATCTCTAATTGCATATCCATCAACATGTTCATTCGTTGTAACTCTACCTCCTTTGTAATTTCCATTCTTTGCTTCTCCAATTCAATCATCATCTTTTGCTTCGTCCCCTCAATTCTCTCGTAAACTTCTCCAAACTTCAGAATTGCCGTAGCTAGTTCCCTACACGTCGATCCTTCACTCAGATCTACTTCTTCCACACGAGGATGCTTCCTAGCAACAAATCCCCAATCACCAGCCTCGTCATCATCATCATCATCGTCAAGAGAGCTTCCCGATCCGGCTGGATTCAGATGATTGGGGTTCACAATAGGCACTGATTTGACAACTCCACCGGCCGATTTTTTCAAAACCGGACCGATCAAGACGTCAAGGCGGTTAAAGAAACGCCAAGTCGACGGCGATGGTTTGGCTTTCTCTGTTTTGTACTTCTTCTTCAAGGTATCGATCCGGTTCTTACACTGTACGTCGGTCTTCGTACGGCCGTTATCACCGTGCCTATAGTTAACGGCGTCGGAGACTTCTTTCCAGTCATTCCGCCGGAGATTTCCGTGGTTGAGCTTGACGTAACGATTACCCCAAGCTTCGACCAGCGTCGCCGTCGCTTCCTCGCTCCACCAGTCTTCTCTTCCCAACGGCGGACGGTGGGAGCCACTCGGTTGTGACTGCGGCGTCGTCGTCTTCGTCTCCATTCGTCGGGAGGAGTGCTGCTAACGTGCGCACCGGGAGGAAGTTACGGGCGTAGGATAAGATCGAGACAGAAACAAACAAAGAAAAAAAAATTCTGGTGAGAGGGAATCGGAATGGGAGAGAAGAGGATAAGTGAGGCCTGACATTTGATGACCGGCGGTGACGTCACCTGACCGTATTGGAGAGTTTTGGTCCCAACGGCGATTATCTCTTTTTTTCTGTTCTCCGTTAAAACCGAACTAATCTCTTTTTCTTCTCTTAAGTCGTTAATACTTATGTTTAAACTGTAAAAGAGAACCTCATAACTTTTCATTTATCTTAAAAGAAACCTCAAACTAAAAGATTACTTAAATAAACCTCAGAAAATTACAGATCTTCAGGCTTTTATTTGGACCCAATTGAGCCAATAGTATTTGATTGGGTCAAAAGCGAATAGTTGGAAATATTTTAGTTTTATTTTATTTTGGGCCTTCAAATTTTAATTCTTCACTTTTTTTTTTCACTTAAACCCAGGGATCTCCGTTCCAGATTTTTTTTTTGCATCTAGCACAGAAGGTGTTCGATTAAATTCCTCTGAGAACATCTCTCTTTCACCGGGCTTTTTTTGAAGCCATCCATGCTTTGATGTCTCTTTCTGGCATTTATTAGTTCACAAACCTTATGCCCTCTTTTCGGTTTCAATCTCTCTCTACTCAGTTCTTTCTCTGTCTCTCGCTTACTTTTCTTAACTCGATTTCGACCCTTTTATCAGCGATGTCCGTAATGCCCGCCACACAGTTTTTTAAAAAATTTTGAAAATAGAAACGACTAGGGTTTAAGGCCGAAAGAGCGGGGGAGAACAAATCAACTTCACTTAATCTCCCATTGACTGTTTGCAAAAAAGCTCTTCGGGAGAAAAAAATGGCTCCAGGGGTACGCCAACTCACCGTCCTCGGAAAGTTCAAACCTTTCGGTCTAATCGCCGAAGCTACAGACGGTAAATCACCGGACGAGAATTATGCCGATTCCTATCAGTATTTGCTCTTCGATCCTGAGCTCACTGGCGAGCGAGACGATGCTGATGGCAATGAATCCAACTTCTCGCGGCAGAGAGAGCACGAGCTCTTCATCCGAGACAATCGGTAATAAGGGTGTGGATATAATTTGACTTTGGGCGGTGAATGGATTTGACTTTAAGCTGTGTATACAATTGGCTGATTACTCTATCTATTACTATGCACCACTCCATGATTTTATCATTGATAATGCAAATAATTGATCAAGTTTGGCTCTTTATTCGGGTAATGTCCATAGGATTATACTTAAGTATAAACTACTTTCATTGTATATATGGATATAACTTATCTAGCTGAATTTCTGATCTTTTCTGTTCCTGACGATGAAATTTTGATTTGATGATAGCATAATCTGGACCAGCGGTTCACGCGTGCTCAAGCGCTTTACCTTATCTTCCGCCGTCATTAAGGTAATTCCATAAGACGTTTGAGTATATCTCCAATGCTTTTCCGTTTGAAATTAATGGCTTCTTGTTTGTGACAATACTTGATTAAATAAATATATCTCTGCCTTAACTTTGCTTTATGTTGTATTGGTGGATGCATTATATTCGCTATAATGACTGTTTTAACTCATAGATTTTTATGCCATAGGCATGCTGGAGCCACCTTGGTCGAGGGACAGAAGCTTTTCTGTGTGTCTTACAAATTGGTTGCTTAACAATATACAACACATCAGGTAATTGTGGCTAGATACCCCTGAACTATAATATTTCCCCACTTATCCGACTTTTCCATAAGGCCCTAATGGATTCTTATATGGTTTTGCTTCTAATGAAAGAACGATCTCATACTGTTGCACATAGTTGGTCCTTTTCTTTACCGTGCTTGATTCATTTGATTTTGTGTGATTACAAATGAAAATTTATGGAATCGGATCATGTAAAATAGATTTTGTGTAGCTTTCTGTGCATTGATTGATTAACTTAGGCGCTTTTAATTTATAATCCTTTCCTCTGGCTCTTGGAATTATATTGCTTTTTCCTTTTAACTTGTTGGCTAGATCATATTAATCAGTACTATTTGTCTCTTTTCTGATGTAACATGAGCTGAGGTAAGTACTTTTTGATCTTTGGCATTTGTTGGCAACAGGCGAAGTTGTATCTGTTCCACTTCCACGTACTGTCAAATCAATATGGCCTCTACCATTTGGTCTACTTCTTCAGCAAGCTGCTGAAGTGAATCCATCCGCACATGTTCCATTTTCTTCTGTTAGCCCCATCCTTGGTTCTCGTGAGATGCTGCGCCAAAGAAAAGAAGTTGGGAATAGTTCACCACAAAACTTCCATTCCCCAATCGCGCATGACCTTATTAGCAAAAGAGATATGCCATACATTTCTTCCCATCTGATTCTAAAAGATCCATTAGAGGAACCTGGGGTAAATGAACTCATCATTTTGTAGATATTCCTTGTAACTTTATTCCTACTTCATGCCAGTCTTGTTTTATATTGGGACTTGAATTATTTCTTTGTTGTTATCAACAGCACTTATATATTTTTTGGTGATGCAATATTTGGTTATACTTTGCATCTGGTGACTCATCTACTTACTTGTCAGCCAACCTATGTAGAAGAGAGGGGGAAGTTGAACATAATGAAGGACTACGATGAGAGAACAATTTGGACAAGTGACCGTCTACCTCTTATGACGTCATATAATAAAGGTTTGTTAGTTTCGTCTCTGGTCAGGCTGAGCTTGGCTCATGCTCTTCTTAGTGTTTTTTGAAATACTTTGTCTTGGGTTTTTCAGGCAAGATGCAGCATTCTGTGTGGGCAGCCGAATTTATAGAGTCAAACATTGAAGCTTCTGCTTTATGTTCAAGCGGCGTCGTTCCTGATGCCGTTCTCCCGAAGCGGATTTCTTTTCGCAGAATTTGGCAAGCCAAAGGTGCGAAGAAAGCTGCATCTAAGGTGACAAATCTATCTGATGTTCTCGTTGTTGGTCGTGCTATCTTTATTTGAGGAGGATTGTTTATGTATTTTGCTAGGCTGCTGGACAAGTTTTAGGATCTCTTTTTCTAACATGTGGTGAGTAATCCGTGGTTATGTTCTCCTGCTAACCAAATCAAGGCTTAAAAATATTTTCTCTTAAATGTTTTGGGGGCCTCTCCTAAGCGATGTTCAATGGATGCACAAATAAAAAGTGACCGCTCAGTTATCTTGAAGAGGATAGCTTTCTCACTATTCATGTTCTCTGAGCATTTTAAGCCACCACCTTCATAAAGTACTTTTGCTAGAGCTTCCGGTCTTACTGTAGACATATGGCCTTTCTTGATACTCTTGTTATTCAAGAAGATTCTATTTTGTTATTGAAAAAGATTCGAGCCTTGGGGCCACAGCTAAATCCCTTCCCCATTTTGGTGCTCGAACTCGAGATCCGTGAGCCTCTCCCTAGAGGACCCGCGGCTCTGAGGGCTTGCATTACCAATGCTGAGTTTGCTCTTTGTATTTTTGTGTTCGTGTTGTTGAATGTGTTTCAAATGGATGAATTTTGTAGTTTTGCACTTTTGTTGTTTGTTGACTGTGAATGAGAGAGAGTTGTTGGGTTCAGTTACTGAAATTTTTACTATTATGTTTGATTTTTACAAGTGCCTTCAAATATATTTCAGGTCTTTTTGGCAACTGATAATGCAGTCCCAGTAATTTGCTTTCTGATTCTAGAACAAAAGAAGCTATTATCTGTGGGACTCCAAACTGTTGAAATCAATAACGAAATTCTGTTCGACATTAAGCCTGATATGAGCTGGAGTGCCCCTGCGATTGCTGCTGCACCTGTTGTTGTGACACGTTCTCAGTAAGTTCCTATTTGCAATTTTTTTGGCCTCTCGTCACTGTAAATGAGACTATTTCTGTCTTCATATGATGAGTTTGACAATGCTTTTTCCATTTTCTTGCAGAGTGAAAATAGGACTGCTTCCACATTTGGATATCATTGTTTTATCTCCAGAAAATGACCTCTTTCTCTATGTAGGTTCTTGTTACGTACCATACCAATTTCTTTTGTTAAATATCTTCCTAATGTAGTATGTTTGATTTATCTATATTATTTGTAGTCAGGAAAACAATGTCTCTGTAAATATGTAATGCCTTCTTGGTTGGGAGAAAGTATTGGTTCTGGAGATGGAGAGTCTGCAAAAACAGATTCAGGTTTCAGGGACCTGAAGATCACAGGATTGTCTGATGCTGTGTTGGGATGTATCAATCTATCAGTTAACCATTCACAGGTATGCCAGACAGATATCAATCCTTCTAAAATTCAAAATGATTAGTCTTGTCAACTACCATGGTCATTTTATACTCATGAACTCAAATCACGTGATTGTTTTAGCTGGATTTACGGATCCAAACTGTAGTATTTGTTTATTTGGTTAGTCAAAGTTTCTTATGTTTTAAATTATCGTTTATACCTTACTCTTGTAGATCTTCCGGTGTGCCTTAACTGGTAAACCTTCATCTTCACTTGCAAATGATTGCATAGCAGCCATAGCTGAGGGATTACGATCCGAACTGTACAATTTGTTTCTCTCTCTTCTTTGGGGAGATGGTCATTCTGACCAGCAAGGTTCCAGTATTCATTTTGAATGGGAAGCTTTATGCAACATATTTCTGGGGATCTGTCAAAAGCCTACTGCTGTGCATCTGAAGCAACCCAAACCATCATCAGAGTCCTCCTGGGAGTTTCTTCTCAGCAGCAAATTTCATAAGACCTACTCTAGGTTTCACAGTGGTATTACTTCAATAAATCCTTTGGATCTGGAAGGAATTGTCCCATTTGATTCTAAGATTGAAAGTGAAGAAATACCGGGCAGCTCACGTGAATTAATGGTCCAGAGTTTAGATTGTCTCCATGCAGTTTATGAGAGCTTGAAGATGGATAATCTACGGAAACAGTAAGCACATTGGTTTCACAAAGCTTTGTTTCGTGCTCCTTACCTGTTTTGCTTACAAATGATTAACTATCTCAGATTGGTAACTACAAAAGAGTTGTTTTTCCTCATCACTCTTTCTTAATTGGTTCTCTCTTGTTGCATCAAAGTATGAAATTCTGCAACATAAATCTTTTCCATGTTATGTAGCATATGCTTTATTTCGAACGTGGCACAAAAGTTGACCTAGCCATAGATGATTTCCTGACAAAAAGCCAATCTAGCACTGACAACAGTAGTTTTATGCTAGAATTTTTGCTTAACATTCTTTTGTATAGTTTCTCACAGAAAACTGACGTTTGATAGATCAGAAGAAGAGTTAAGATTGTATATGTATGTGAGTTACTCTTTTAACTTTTGACATCTATGTGTAGGGATTTGCATCACTTGGCAATTTTGTTGTGCAATATTGCCAAGTTTCTGGATGAGAAGTGTTACTTAGATCACTACATACGTGATTTTCCTCGTCTTTCCACAACTATTGGGGCGTGCACAACCCTTTCGTTTAGCAGAAAACCTCCAAATTTATTTAGATGGCTTGAGAACTGTTTAAGACGCGGATGTTTGTCCACAAACCTTGATGACCTCCCAGATTTGATCCGTAGAGATGGGTGCTCCATTGTAAGCTGGGCAAGGAAAGTTGTTTCTTTCTACAGTGTGTTATTTGGTGATAAGCCAGAAGGACGGACACTTTCATCAGGTGTCCCCTGTAATATTGCGCCAGGATCATACTCCAGTAAGGAAGAACTCACTATCTTAGCTATGGCAGGAGAGAGATTTGGGCTTCATCAGCTGGATTTGCTACCTTCTGGCGTATCTCTCCCGCTGAGACATGTAAGTTGGAATAAAAAGATACTTGTGGATCTGAGGAGTATGCAGGTGGAAATGATAAACTATTGATAGCTTCTACATCAATGTGATGATTCCCATATACACTGATGATTTTCATGTGGCTTTCCTGGGTCAGCCTACTTGTTCCATCGTTTGCATAATAATTTTGTCTGTATTTTGTAGGCACTGGATAGCTGTCGGGAATCTCCTCCAGCTGACTGGCCAGCAATTGCTTATGTGCTTCTTGGTCGAGAAGATATGGCCCTATCCGTCTTCAGAAATTTGAGTTCATCTAAGGAATTTGAGATGCAGTCAAATACGAGTTTGATATCGATGTCCATACCGTACATGCTGCATTTGCATCCAGTAATTGTTCCGTCCTCTTTATCTGAGTCGATTGGCTTGGAAAACACTAAAATTGAGGATACAAATTCAGTGGATGGTTCTGTAATAGATGGAATGGAGCATATCTTCAACTCCTACACACAGTTACGGTATGGCCGAGATCTACGGTTGAATGAGGTATATCTGCCGCCCATTTGGCAATTAATTGGTTAGTGTAATGATCACAATGTTCAATGCTCGAAACGGTTTCTGTAGTGTGCCATATAGACTTTTGCATCTTTTGTAGCTATACTGCCACTTAAGTAGTATGTTGCATTGTTCTAAATTTTTTCACAAGGTAACTTGTTTGCTAGTAGTGCTCTCTGTACCTCGTCTCACCGACTATATATGAGAAGATGTTGACTTACATCTGTGTCTGTTATTTGATTTGGTGTCTGTTGCATTGGAACTTTGCCACTACTTTAATTTTCTGTATTAGCGGATGATTATAAAGTTTCATACTATGTCATCAATTCATCCCTCCCTCTGTTATGCGTTGCTGATTGGCTATTCAAATGCTACCATCTCCTTACCCATATACCTTTGATAATTTTTAGGCACTTGAGTAAACTATATATAAACCCATATTCTTTCTCGTGATGTTCCCGTTTTCTTTTTCTTTATTCGTTCTCATGTTAGGTTCGACGTCTTTTGTGCTCTGCAAGACCGGTGGTAATTCAAACGTCTGCTAACCCTACTATATCAGATCAGGAGCAGCAACAGGTACAAATCCAGATATGTTCATTTCTAGATAATATTGTTACTTTCTAAAACTAACTACTACTAAAAGCAAAGTTAGGAGAGAGAATTAAAGAAGCTATAATTCAGTAAAATCATGTCATTTTTTTTATCATTTATTATGCTAAATTCATTTTATAATTCTATTTAAAAAGTATTTGATGGTACTAAAAAAAATGTTGGGAGAGAGCATGTTACAATTTATGATCCAAAAATATACTTTTTCATCACATTTTGTAATTATGAAATTAATTCTTAATTACTTATTTTGAAACTGAATTTAGATGCAGCTGCACTTGTATTTCTTGACAGTAGAAGCCAGTGGTTCAGTTTTTGCTGAACTCTCTGTTTTAGATCTTCATGGACTCCAAATCTCTCTTTAGTGTTTATAATGTTGCGTTGTTTTTTCGCTGGGGTAGGACCAGCTTTGGCGCATAGCACAGAGGACTGCTGTGCTTCCTTACGGGCGTGGAGCATTCACATTATCAACGATTCACACTCTTTTAACTGAGGTAATTTTCTATCTGTAGTAGGAGCTAGACATGGTTCTTATCACTTGTAATTACTATTTGAAGATTTATATCCTCTCTGAAATATTGCAGGCGTTTACCGTACCAAAGCTTGTTTTAGCTGGTCGACTGCCTGCTCAACAAAATGCCATTGTACGTAATTGTGGTTATGATTTAGCAGGGGGACTATTACACATTTCGAAACATGTTATTTAGTCTAATTTAAATGAAATAGCGTTGTCGCAATGGATTTTGTTATTACATATTTGTTGAAATTGCCGCTTTGTGCAAATTGTAACTTTCATCTTCAGGATAATAACAAGATCCATTGCCATTTTAGCCACTCTAGTAGTTAAGGTTGCATGTTATTCTTACAGGTTAATCTAGATCCAAACATAAGGAATATCCAAGAACTTAAGACCTGGCCGGAGTTTCATAACGCTGTTGCTGCTGGGTTGCGACTGGCTCCGCTTCAGGTTTGTGTTGTATATTGTCATGACATGTTATATATCTTTATTATTTTTGCATCTATAAGATGCTAAAAGAGTATGTGAACAAATTGCGGTATGTGATCTCACAATGTATATTTATCATGCTACAAGTACCATTTCTTAATCCCGACCACAGCTTGCAGACACAACACAATTAATTCAGTTATGTTTCTTCTTACATTTTGGTGCAGGGAAAGGTCTCCCGAACTTGGATTAGATACAATAAACCTGGAGAGCCGAATGCTGTTCATGCTGGACTTCTGTTTGGACTGGGATTACAGGGATATTTGCATGTGTTAAATCTTAGTGACATATACCAATATTTCACTCAGGTTTGTTTCTATTGGCTCCTTTTTCATTTAGTTATTTGTTTTTTGTACTTGCTATTGGTTAAAAGTAACTAGTAAGACGTACTAATTGAGGCCTAATACATTAACTATTCTTTGATGGAGATATATATGTGGATGCCTGCTGAATTGAGCATCAAGTTACTCGGGCTCTTGATCGAAGTTATTACTAGTTTTACCCGCTTGCCCCATTTTTTTGGATTAGCACATGTCAACTATAATTGTGACCATATATGTGGCTTAGTGAGGAGATATGAATGCAACATTGGATGTCACTATAATTTATGGAGACTAAATATCTATGTCTGCCTCATTTAATACTTGTGGTCGTTTTATTATCAGCCTTAATTATCACATACGGAAGCATTGTACCTGGGTGAATTTCTCCGTTTGATAAGTTCAAACACAAATTTATTCTTGACTACTTTCTTATTTACCTTAATTGCTTCCTTCTTTTTCCTTGGTCTTTTAGGACCATGAGAGTACTACAGTCGGTTTGATGCTTGGTCTGGCTGCTTCATACAGGAGAACGATGCAACCTGATATCGCAAAGGTAGAGATTCAGCTGCTTCATTTTCTTGACTATTTGGTGGTCGTAGGCTCATATCTTGAATTGGCCTCTTAAGTATTTTTTTTGTTGAAAGCGTGTCAACCAAAACACTTTTTTTTGTTTAGGATATCCAAATTCTTCCAATTACACACTACTTTGGGATCTACCTATGCTTTCATGTTAGTTTTAGATCCAGACTACATGAAATGGTGGATGATTAAGGTCTTCTGAAAATGTGAACTTTTCATTTAAGCACTGAAAGATGTATATATTTATTACTACCATAATACTTTTAAAATTTTCAGTCTTAGAACTGGAAGATCTAGATGTATTTGGTGCGCCCTGTGTGACTGTGTCTAATCCTTTCCCTAAGAATTTATTTTTCTTTGCATAACAGGCTCTCTTTTTTCATGTTCCGGCTCGATACCAAGCTTCATATGCTGAGTTTGAGATACCAACACTTCTACAGGTACAGATTGCTGTGACATTTTACTAACTGAAAGGGATTTTAGTCTCTACAAGCAGTTACTGAACTAGTAGGATGAAAAGCAGTTGCAATGGTATTTACTTGCATATCCTAAAAGTAAAGCTATTTATTCATGTCACATAATTTCAACTTTTTTGTTTATTTGAGTTTCCAGTTGAGGTTAGCAATCTGTGTCTAATGTTATATTCCAACAATGTTAGTTCTGGCAATTTCTTAAGTTTCCTTGACTTGATATTTATTTGTGCCTTATGTTGACGTATGTACCAATCTGCGACGCCTTTGGCTGGCTTATTTGGAGAATTCATCTTTTTGTACCTCCACATATATCTTGCTCCTAGAAAAATCTATTGATATTAGTTATCTCTTCAGAAGTGATGATCAGTGAATCTGGTTGATAGAGAAAGTAGGACTATGTTTAACTAGTGTTATTTTTCGTAAAATGATATATTCAACTATTCTACAGTCTGCAGCTTTAGTCTCTGTTGGCATGCTGTTTGAAGGATCAGCACACCTGCAGACAATGCAATTACTTTTGGTATGTCTCTTGCATATTTATTTATTTCACTTGATATAGCATTCTTCCTGTCATCAAATATTACTACATGTGAGTATCGTGTTTTAAGCACACTTGTTGGTGAATTATAGTTTGTAAAGTATCTTTTGGAGGTTTCAGGACTAAGTAAAAGCGTATATCTCTAGTTTTTGTTGGTCAAAGCAATTAGTGTAAAAATTAGAGGAAATATACGTTTAAGAACTTGCTCTACATGTCCATAGAACCTTCTTTCCTTGTTTGGAAATTTGGCTTGGATTTTTTTTTCTCTAATTTCTAATCATCACCACATTCTTTGTAATTTTTTGTTTATTGGAAATAGGTGGATACATGATACAACTGTATTCATACAGTTTTGCTTTCCTCAGCATATTTAATTTCTTCTTCAATTTAACTCAGTGGTACACCTTTGATACAATTATAGTTGGTGGATGAACTTCTAGCAAGTTAAAAGGTTTACGATCTCTCTATTAGTTTAGTTGTGGATTCATTCCTACATGTACAATCTTGGACTGAGTTATAAACATCAATTAGTGTATGCATATCTTTTAATTGGCAATTCAGTTCGCTGCAATTCCAGTGGATCGTCCCTTATCTTTCAGATCCCACTTCGTACATGTTCTCAGGGTGAAATTGGCCGCAGAAGTGCAGGGGACAATGTCCTTGAAAGGGAGGGTTATGCTGTATCCGCAGGATTCTCACTTGGTCTTGTTGCTCTGGGTATGTCTTTTTGGTTTTTTGCTACTGAAATCTTTTCGTCTGTTTAAGCTGACTCTGCATTCTTATTGGCTCAAGGCCGTGGAAGTGATGCGCTCGGTTCCATGGACTCCTTTGTCAATCGCTTACTCCAGTATTTAGGAGCAAAAGAGGTTAATTGCTCTGGATTTCACCTTAAGTGTATCCCACTCTGAATCATATCACGTTGGATTTGTAAACAGTGTCTATTGTTGTACTAAACAACTTTTTGAATTCCTTGCAGGAAAGATCTGTCCTTGCACCATCACATGAAGATCACCGGAGTGCTGCACAGGTTTGCCTGCGAATCTGTTCTTCATATATTCCTATGTGAAGCTTGTACTGTGCATAAACATGTGCCTCAAACACTTACCGAATTCTTATTATGTGGGTATCATATTTTCTCTCAGATAACAGACGGAAGCAGTTCCAATGTTGATATAACTGCGCCTGGAGCAATAATCGCTCTCACCTTAATGTATCTTAAGGTGGGTCTTGAGGATGGTTTAACTAGATAACTGATTCGAACTTCAGCCTTTAGAGCTTTTTGTTTTTGTGTGTTTTCCTGTGGACTGTGGACACTTTCAGAAAGCTTTATAATGTTTGTTGCAGACAGAATCAGAGGTCATCTTCTCAAAGCTCTCTATTCCACAAACACATTACGATTTGGAGTGTGTAAGACCTGATTTCATAATGCTCCGTGTCATTGCTCGGAACTTGATAATGTGGAGCAGGTAATATTTATCTTCCCTAATTAGGAGTGCTGTAATTGATGCTTCTAAGATATAAGTCTAACAGATTTTTGTATTATAGGATCTGTCCTACTTGTGATTGGATTCAGTCTCAAGTTCCTGAAGTTGTCAAAAATGGTATCAGCCACCTCCGAGATGACATGGATGATATGTATGAGGTGGATGTTGAAGCCCTTGTGCAGGCATATGTCAATATAGTGGCCGGGGCCTGCATTTCACTTGGTATATAATAGAATTTTTATGAGACATCAGTCTCTAATATCTCATGATAATTATGACATGTATTGTTGTTTCTGATAGGGCTGAGATTTGCTGGTACGAGAGATGGAAATGCTCGGGACTTACTTAACAACTATGCTCTCTATCTTTTGAATGAGGTATATCATCCATGGAAATGTGATATTTGTTACTTCTTTTTCTCAAATGCTAATAATTCTCTGGGTTTCCTTCTGATCATCTCTCTGTGAGCTTATATGTTTTGATGTATGTAGATCAAGCCTCTTTCTGCTACACCTGGAAATGCATTTCCCAAGGGAATATCCAAATATGTTGATCGGGGAACGCTTGAAATGTGTCTTTATCTCATCATTGTTTCTCTATCAGTGGTAATACTTCTTTTCAAGTCTCCTGTCCAACAATTTTCATTTTCACGTCAGTAGCTTTGTGTCAAAGGACTCGCTTGTGTAGGTCATGGCGGGATCAGGAGACTTACAAGTATTTCGGTTGTTGAGATTTCTCCGCAGCCGAAACTCTGCTGATGGACATGCTAACTATGGCACGCAAATGGCGGTAAGCACTTTTGTGCAAAATTAAGGTTCATTTGTTTCATGTAATTCAATTGCCTAGCATTTTATTTCTCATGTTGGAATATTAAAATGTATTTTCTTGAGCAGTAATCTATATCCTCTTGAAGTGGCTTGCAATCTTGTAAACATTAAACAAATTCTCAGGTCACTGAGCACCCATTAAATCATAAGGAAGTTCTAGTCTTTCTTGCATCAATCTGATACTATGGCCAAAACAATTCGTCTCTAATGTACCAGTGAACTACTTGCACTGTGTAAAGTAATTTAAAAGCTGCTGATATTGTTTTAGCAATGCGATCACAAAATGTGAGACATTTGGGAGCAAGCTTAGGATTGCATATTTCTTGTTGAGCAAATTCCTTCTATCCTTTTTTTTTAAAGTATGAGACAGCATAGTTTTCTTTCCTTTAGGTGAGCTTAGCCACGGGTTTCTTGTTTCTTGGAGGTGGTATGCGAACCTTTTCAACGAACAATGGCTCACTTGCTATGTTGCTCATCACTCTCTATCCACGGTTGCCTTCTGGACCAAATGACAACCGTTGTCACCTCCAGGCAAGTTGAAGTCTTTTATTTATTCTTTGCATCGCTCTTTTTTGTGTTTGGTTTGGTTGCTGTCTCTGTCTGATGTCAATTCTATAGAAGCAAGAGTTTCTTTTCTATATATAATGTTATCCAAAACCAATCACTTTGTGGATTGTGATATCAAAGACATGTCAAGCTTGGAAGTTGGTTTCTAACTTTTGTTGTGATATCCATGCTTTTACCAGAATATATCTGACAAGGTGATTTTTGCTTTTTCTAGGCATTCAGGCATTTATATGTCCTTGCAACAGAGGCTCGTTGGCTGCAGACTATTGATGTTGATTCCGGTTTACCTGTCTATGCGCCTCTAGAAGTCACAGTAAAAGAGACAAAACTTTATTCAGAAACAAGATTTTGCGAGATTACCCCGTGCATTCTGCCAGAGCGTGCTATTGTAAATCTTACCCTCACTTCCCCTGCATATTTTTATTAACAGAAAAAATATTACAAAAGTTTTCTTGATTTGCATGCTCACTGCTTTATACAAAGATTATGAAAATCATATAAGTTTTTCTGGGAGAAGCACATTTGTGGCAGAACATCAGAAAACTAGGGCCATATACCATTGTGGCTCAGTTATAGTTTAAGTTTTTTCATGAATACCTCCTCACCGATTCTATCTGCTCGTTTTTTCCACCTTCACCTAAAAATGTATTTGTATCTTGCAGCTAAAGAGAATTTGTGTCTGTGGTCCCCGATACTGGCCCCAACAAATTGAGCTAGTTCCAGAAGGTGATTGATGCATTTGCTTGTATATATTCCATTTTTGTCCTTGGTCATTTTGTCTAGCTGGTTTTAAGATATTTTAATTTTGACCAATGGAAACACAGAGAAAATTTGGTGGAGCTTTGGGGACAAGAATGATCCCTTCAATTCTGGTGTTATATATGTCAAAAGGAAGGTAGGAGCGTGTTCGTATGTTGATGATCCAGTTGGGTGTCAGTCACTGCTTTCACGAGCAATGCATAAGGTATACAGCCATCATGTACTTTCAGCTCAGATAGATTAATTTTCAGTCATAGAAAACTGGTACTGATACAGGTTTTGTATGCTTTTGGTGATGCAGGTTTTTGGTTTAAGAACTCTGGGGAAATCTAATATGCTTGCTAATAGTCATAGAGAACTGGATTCTGATAGTGTCGATCACTTGGTCAGCACTTTCTCATCGGATCCAAGCCTAATAGCCTTTGCACAGTTGTGCTGTGACAAATCTTGGAATAACAGGTAAGTACTGTTTTATCCGGTGGATACACATTTATTTGTGTTTTTACTTCTCTTTGGCCTCAATTTCCATAAGTCATAACAGAGTTCAGTAGTTTTCTTATCAATTTATAGAAGCCCTGAATTCTAACAAATTCATTTATGCAGATCTGATTCTGATTTCAAGGAGTTCTGTCTGCAAGTGTTGTTTGACTGTATAAGCAAGGATAGACCAGCTCTTTTGCAGGTGATTGCAACTTAAAGCCACCTAACCCTATGATTACTGTGTGGAACATTCTTGATGTAGTTTATTTGGCATGTGTATTCTAATCTTGAGTACATGTCACATGATTCTTATAGGTTTATTTATCTTTGTATACAACCATTGGTTCAATGGCTGATCTACTTGTCAAAAGAGATAGTAACGTGTGTGATTCACTTTCCATCTCAAGCCTCAAGGTACTCTTTCTGCAACGACGGAACTGAAAAATACTATGTAATCTGCTTTGCTTTCCTATTTTTTGGATCTAATCTTATGATCTCAGGTTGCTCTTGCCTACAACGAGGCGGTGTCAAGTGGAAGATTGACCTCTTCGGGTGGCTTTGTACAATCAATCTTCTTAGCATCACTGAGAACGCGATGTGAAGAGATTTTGAATTGCTCAACGGAGCTGAAGATTGTTCTGAGGGACTATTTGACCACAGAAGCATGGCCTGATAATTATAACTCAAAGTTGCAGAAAGATATAATTATTCTCTCATGGTATTTAAAATGGTTCAGCGTACCATCTCCATCGATCATCAAAGTAGCAGTGGAAAAGATCAAATCAAAGTCCAAAAACTCAACTTCGGCAATACCTTTGTTGCGATTGTTGTTACCAAGTACGCATATTAGTGCGATTAGTGAAATTGATAGGGTATTTTTTTCCTCAAATGAAGCAACTGTATTGTGAAAACATGATTTCGTACTCTCTTCGTTTGGGCTGTTAATTAGCAGATTAATTTTTGAGCAAAGCTATCCAAAGTTCTTGGGAAATCATGGTCAATTTCAATTTCAAATTCAAATCCGTATGACAAAAGCATAATTCACAGACAGAATCACTAGCTCTCTCTTGGTTGGTAGGACCCGTTATGGAAAGAAAAGATTTAGAAACAAATGTTTGCAAAATCAGAACAGCAAACGATATTATTAACAGATAAAACTGAAGTCTGTTAAATAAGATTTACATTAATAACCAAAAAAAGTTCTAACAACAAATCTGTTAAACAAGATTACATTAATAACCAAATAAAGAAATGGTTGGAATTGCTTCATAAGGACATCATAGGAAGTCTTTCCCGGTGACAAAAATTATTTTGTGATCACTAATTCAATACTTAGTTGTTGTTGAAATAAAACTTTTACGTGCATATGTGTAAAAGTAAAATAAATTCTCTTCCAGAAAGAGTGGAGCAATATATTTGGGAAAACAAAAATTTAAGATTGCAATACAAGTCCAAATATTGCTGAATGAGTTATGGGCAACAAAAACACAAATAAAAACTAATGAGGAATAATCTCAACATGCCCTTCATTATCAAAGAACTGAAAGTTTATGGTCACGTCGCAGTGAGTGCTCTGGATGTGAATCTCGTCTTCATCCCAGACAACATCCACCACGGATAGTCAAGCGAGGGCTCCACGTACATGTACATCTGTCCGTTCCGGTACATAGGAATTTTGACGATGGAGCCACACCTACAACGGTAGATGATATTGGAAAGGATGTGATCCCAATAACAATACTGAATGCTCGGTTGCTCTGCCATGCTGCAAAAATTAATCAAAAAATTAAGCTTCTTGAAATTTTCCAAATTGTATTTGAAATAAGCCACACAAACTGTTCGTACCGAAGTTGCAACAATAATAAAATACGAGTTTTTTGGAGATCGCACGGAGCGAACGCTTTATTAACGATGTGATTATTGATGTTTACAGAAGGTTACCTTCGGAAACGACGGCTACAAGCAATCGGTTGAGTCGAGAGTTAAAAGTACGAAGTAGAAAACAGTTTCGTGTTTTCCGACTTGTATACGATTCGAGCGTTTATCCGATTGTTTGAGAAGTTTTTCTCTGTAGATTTTTTGGAGAATTTTCCGATCTCTTGTTCAATAGTTTCCTCCTCTATTTATAGAAAAATCTTCGAGTTGCGGATTTTTTCAGGGTCTTCAGTAATTTCCCATTCTGAACTTAACGAGACGATTTTGTGAGTACAGAAGCATGTCAGTGTGTCGGGCCTCTGTTCGGGCCCAAATAGTAACGGGCTTGACTAAGCCCATATCCTACACAAACCGCTGTTTAGGACCGTTTTTAAAAATATATTATTATATTTTTAAAATGTTGGTGGTCTAGTGTGTATATTTTGTATATTTCATTTTTTTTATAATTTCAATGCAAATATTTTTCTAATTTGTGTGTTTTTCATGTATTTTAAATTTTTTTAACATGTATTCTTTTGTGAAATCACATGTGATTGTACAATGTTTTGTAGGTTTATAAAGTAATTTAAACAAGAAAACTTATAAATGTTAGTTTATCTTAAAAATATATATATAGATATATATATATATATATATATATATGTATGTATTCATCTAATTTAAATCAATTTTATAATTTTAGCATCTTTAAAACGAACAACTGAATTATATATTATTATAATAAATAAATAAAAACTTCTTTTTATTGATAAGAAACTAAAAATTAAAAATTTGTTTATTAAATATCATATTTTTTAATTTCGTTTAGAGCCTATAAATATTTGGACCAGTCATGCCCTCGTTACGTCTCCATCACCAATCTCAAGGTTTACTGAAGCTGACAAAGACAGTCATTGAGAACCACTACATTGCATAGTTGTTTCACATTCCAATTTTTTCCTCGTAACAATTCCATTAGAAGCCACCACAAATCACCGAAGGGTCATTGAGAGAAAAAGTTATTATTTTACAATGTGAGTAAAGATTAGAACATTGTAAACTCATACTGACAAAACAAACATTCACAACTGATAAACAAATTAAACCATGTAATCCACCAGCCACACTGTAACCACTATTCTTCGTGGAGTGCCACCAAACTCTTGCGTTTTGTATGTACTATATATATAATTGTGGATGAAATTGCAAATCTCAAAGAAAAAATCAAAAGTTTAACAAGCGAACCGGTTCCAATTTACCCAAAAATGAACCGAACCATTGGAGGGTACGAACCGAATCGAATTTTATGGTTAAACCCGAAACCGGTTTAAGAAAACACAAAAACTCGGACGGCTTCAGTGAAATTCAAATCATCGGTCATCTTCTCTGACTCTATCAAATTGAATCTGAAGCTCTTCTTTTTTTTTGGATTCTGCGATCAAATTCCGACGAAAACAATTATCTTGCTTCCGCCGTCCGATCGAAAATTCTATCCTCGTTTAATCCACCGGAGGAGTGAGCAATCGGCCCTCATCTTTCTTGATTTGGCTCGATGTTCGCCAGAAAATTTCTGCAGAAATCCTCCGGCGGTCAGAAGCCTCCTCCTCCTACAGCTCCTCCGCCTCGGGTATTCCATCCTCATCTCTTTTAATTAATTCTACTATCCTTGGCGAAATAAAGGTTCCATTTTGATGCTTTTTATCATTTCTCCGCTTGAATTTTCCACTCAGTATACTAGCTTAGGCTTTTTTGCGTTCTCGGCTCAGCTGTATTTTTTGTAAAATTTGATACCTATATGTTCCCCCAAGTTATGAAATTTGCAATATTTTCGTTGCAATGACTAGCTTGTTCTGTTTTAAATGTCAGCCATATTTAGGATTGAGAATATGTTGAAGACGACAACTTCAGAAAAATAAATGTACTTGAGAAAACTCAAATTTTCCATCATTGAGATGGCTTGAGAGAGCGCGAGAGAGATGTCTCATTTAGGATTGAACTCATGCTACTTACCTTATTAGAGATGCATCACGAATGCGCTGGTTCACATCAAGTCCTTAAATTCCATGCTTAAAAATACTTTGGGATATTTACTGGCAGTTCTTTTCTCCCCTAAGACAGCTCCAAACTCCTCCATTCCAGGAATTATTTTTTGCTTTAGACGTTCACATCGTGTAGTATGAATCTTTGCAGGGATGTTTGATAACACAAGACTTGGATCCCCATATTATCACCCATTGTGGGATACCTTCAACGGCATCTCTTCTTGCTTTTGACCCTATTCAATGCCTCTTGGCTGTGGGAACTCTGTAAGTTCTTGTCTAAGACTCTATTTTTTTCAACACTCTTACTTGAATAACCAGTGCTATTCAGTCCAAAACGAACATCGGTGTATGCGAAGGAAATTACGGTTGAAATGAAGGGGATTAACTGTATAAGAAGTTTGGCTAGTTGAATCATTCTTTAGTCTTTCTAGCTACTATAATATCTATGATGAGAGAAACAAGTATCTCCTTTGCTTGTATTTTATTTGAACTTTAAAAAGTAATGTTCTTTTTGCTAACTCGTTGCAGAGATGGAAGGATAAAAGTGATTGGTGGGGATAACATCGAGGCAATTCTTGCATCTCCTAAGCAGTTACCTTTCAAAAACTTAGAGGTTTGTGGTATTCTGTTCACCTCTTGATATTTTGAAAGGCTATAATCACGTTTAGTTTCAAAATACTGGTGCCTAATTATAGCTTCTCTGTAGTTCCTTTTCTATTTCCTGATGTGCTTGCTAGCTTAAATCTCTTTCTTCTTAATAATAATACAAGAAGTTCATTTACATAATAAACTAACATTCATGTTCAAATAATATATGAGTCAATCTTATTGAGTGCTGTATTTTTTTCTCTATTTTATCCCTTTCTGGATAGATCAACTTACGTTGTGAACTCGGGACATACATATTACAGTCCTCTCGCTTTGTGATCCCAATTATCTGTAACTCCACTTGACATTTTATCTGTATTTTTTACAGTTCATGCAGAACCAAGGATTTCTGGTCAGCATCTCAAATGAAAACGAGATACAGGTACCAGTTCTGTGTGATGTTCGAAATTTCTGTATTGTCAGCTGATGTCTTCACTTCTGTTTGACTTTCTTGACTCTCATCTTATAATCATCCACTCCTTCATTTTTCTTGACAACCTATTTGATCGGCATCATCAACAAAGTTTCACTATTTATTAGGTTTGGGACTTGGATCTTAGGCAACCAATATCAAGCTTACAGTGGGAGTCAAACATTACTGCATTTGCAATCCTTCATGGCACTGGTTACATGTATTGAGCTTATCGCAATGAAAATTTGGAGCAATATTATTTCATCAACAGTTACTTTGGCGTAATTAACTGCTTTTATTATCTCGTTCACAGGTATGTTGGTGATGAGTACGGTATGGTGTCGGTTCTAAACTACAGTGCTGACGAAGGGAAATTAGTGCAGCTTCCTTATTATGTTCCAACTGATGCTTTAGCTGGTATGGGGTTTCTCTTTCAATGTTATGATTAAATTTGTTTACAAGCACTACTGAGTTTAGAAAGTTTTAGTTTTCAGGGCTTAGTCATTACTTTGTTTCTTAGTGGTCTATCTACCTTCACCAAAAATTTTACTGAGTAAATCCTTAGCAGCGAACCCACTTGGTAGTTCAGATTTAATGCAAACATAAAGACCTCCAGTGTTGCCTTTAAGTTATTCTTTCAAACTTATTTTCTCCCATTTCTCTCTTTGTGCAGAAGCAGCAGGGCTTTCATCTCCTATTGATTATCCGGTTGTTGGACTTCTTTCTCAACCTTGTTCAAGGGGAACTAGGTGAGACAAGATTTATTCTCATATTATGCTTTTTCTTTGACCTATGAATGGAAAGCATTGCTAGATAAGTTCATTAATTCAAATTTAATCTTCTCATTGAACTCAAGTGCCTCTTTTTATAAGTCTTCATTTTGCCATGCTAGTTAAGTGTATTATAAGCAAGAGCACGATCTTCACTTTAATTAATTTTCATGTTAAGTGCAGATTGTTGATTACATTTTCAAATGGATTGCTTTTTCTTTGGGATGCATCAGAAGATCGTGTCGTGTTAGTACGAGGAAACAAAGATCTACCTGTGGAGGGTAACACAGTCGGTGATTCTCTGGAAGCCTCACATGATGAGCTTTCTGATCTTGAACTTGATGGAAAAGAGATCAGTTCTTTGTGTTGGGCATCAACTGATGGTTCAGTTCTTGCTGTTGGCTATGTGGATGGGGATATATTATTTTGGGACTTTTCTGATGGGCAAAAGGGGAAGCCATCTAATCATGTTGTTAAGTTACAGTTGTCTTCGGCTGAGAAAAGACTTCCTGTCATTGTTATGCATTGGTGTTTGGATGTATCCCGCAAGAGTAGTGGTGGAAAACTCTTCATCTATGGTGGTGATATCATTGGGTCTGACGAAGTACTTACGGTAAGAACTCAGCTCAAATTAAAACGTTCATAGCACAGATTGGTGATCTTGGACCAATTATAAACCGAGTGTCTTTCCAAATAGAAACATACGAAAAAGAGTCACAAATATTCTTCTAAATATTTTGCATTTTCATGGTACAAGAGAAACCCAAACATGAATCTTACCTTGTATATGCAAATGTATATTCTAATATGATGTCCTTTTGCTGATCACAAATTTGCAGATGTTAGGTCTTGATTGGTCTTCTGGTATGGGAGGTCTGAAATGTGTTGGCCGTGCTGACCTGACCCTTAGCGGTTCATTTGCTGATATGGTCTTGTCTCCAATTGCCAGTTCAAGGCAAAGTGGGATGTTTTTATTTCTGTTGACAAATCCAGGACAATTGCAAGCCTATGACGATACCTCTCTGGCTTCTCTGATGTCTCAGAAAGAGAATATGATTTCTGTTTCTCCGCTGCCATATCCGATGGTTGTACCAACGATGGATCCACAAATGACAGTGGCAACGTTTGCTGCATTAAATGTGAATGATAAAACGTCACTAGCTCTTTCTGAGGTAGTCCCTCCACAAATTTCTTTAGTTATACTTCCCATTGTAAGGCTATTAATTTATATCTTATTCCTGATAGATAGTCTTAGCTGCAAAAGCTCGAACCCCACGTACTCCATCCGGAGAAAGTACACAATGGCCTCTGACAGGTGGTGTTCCAAGCCACCTTGATGACTACAAGCTTGAAAGACTGTACATGGCAGGATATCAAGATGGGTCTATGCGAATATGGGATGCAACCTATCCATGTCTGTCTCTTATTTATGTTTTGGAGCCAAAGGTATTAATACTATAACTTTCTTCTTTTGAGCTTCATCTTGAAAACTCGTGTATCAGCTGGTTGATAGTTTGATGAGAAGTTTTGCCTGCAATTACTAATTTAATCCTTCACCAATGATCAGGCAGATGTTATTGACATAACTGTAGCAGATGCATCAGTAACGGCATTGTGCTTCTGCTCTAAAACTTCTTGTTTGGCTGTTGGTAACGAATGTGGTATGGTAAGAAGACTTGTTTCTGTTGATACCTTCTTGATCCCAACTTAGATTTTAATGTGCATCTGATTCTCTCTCGCATTTCTGACTCTGTAGGTTCGCCTATTCAAGCTGGTCGGCCATAAAGGTGGAGGAACTTTGGAAGTTGTTACCAACACTGACACGAAAGGTTTGGGTATTGTTACGACACATCTTTACAACGTTGACACTATGGATTTTTTCTGCTTTATCTCATGATGTATGTTCATTACTTGTAGCTCACCATTTGCATCAAGAAGATGGTCCTCAATGGTTGGCTGCGTTTTCCTTTCTGAATTCCCCAGTATGCACCCTGCGATTTGTACAGTCTACAAGAAGGCTTGCTGTGGGATTTAAATGTGGCAAGGTAGGGATTTTACATATGTTTAAGTGTCGGCAAACAGCCGCTTTCTCTAATTGAGAGTAAACAAGTTAATATTTCAACAATGACTTTCAAACCAGTTCTAATTTTCGTTTCATAATTCAGGTTGCAATGCTCGACATTGATGTACCATCAGTAATGTTCGTTACAAATAGCTTATCTGACTCAGGTTCCCCGATCAAGTCACTCTATGTGGAATCCTCTTCAGCTCCAACTGGCTCAAAAAGTGATCCAACTGATCACAACTCCATAAATTCTGAAGAAGATTTAATCTTGTGTGCAATGACCAAGGATGGACAGACCATTCTTTTGGATGGCAGTACTGGGAAAATACTCGCCTCATGCTTGAGACCTCAGAAGAACCCAACTGCGATTTGTATGCACATCATAGGTTGTTATTCTGATACTAACTTAAAAGTGTGTTTTCTTATGCATCTAGTATTCATAAAAATAATTCTATTTTGCAGAGGATTGCTATGAAAACTCTGAAACGCCCAGTGAAAATCTAGTTGAAAATTCATCTGGGAAGGAGAAACATGAGAAAAAATCTCATATAATCAATGCTAGTGAGAGTCATTCAACAGATGGTGAACAGAATGCTGTCACAGAAACAAAACTTGTTGATCAGAGATTTGCGAACTCTTTATTTCTCATGTGTTCTGAGGATGCACTGCGCTTGTACTCTTTAAAGTCTTTATCTCAGGTGTATTTACAGGATCTACCTCTATTTATGATACCTAAAATATCTTGCTGGCTTTTTCTGATAACGAGGACTTGCTTTCAATACCTAGGGAAGTCTTGAGAGCATTATGGAGGTAAATCTTCCAAGGCCGTGTTGCTGGATGGGAATCCTAAAAAAAGATGGAAGGGAATGTGCAGTACTCCTGCTTTACCGAACAGGCCATATTGAAATAAGGTGACTTTCTAATTGGCTACCACAAGTATCATGTATATGGCAGATAAAAGTTAGTTACCAAATCCAATCTTGTAACTATTTAGTCTGAAGGCCACTACAGATGGACCATTAATTGCTCAGAAATCAGCTTTAAAAGAATGGTTTTCTTAATTGAGCAGATCTTTCCCGGATCTTGAAGTTGTGGGAGAGAGCTCTTTGCTGTCACTTCTTAGGTGGAACTTCAAGCCTAACATGGAGAAGACAGTATGTTCGGATGATTTCGGCCATGTCGTCCTGGTAAAACTTCTTAGAAGAGAGCTTTCAACATGTGATGTATTAAGTATGCCAAGTTAGATCTTGATTTATGAGTTGACATGTATAACATCATAAGAGAATATTTTTGTTATCTCACATGTTAAGGACTAATAAAAACTAAATTTACAGGTAAATGGTTGTGAAGTTGCCATCCTTTCGTTTTTGGCCCACGCAAACGGCTTCAGGTATTGGCTTACTGTTTGATTACTTTGTTTCTCAGTGACTACAACTAGAACCTTTGCATGCTTAGCTAGCAAAGTAGCAGTTAAGTTACTAATACCTAACTCTGCATTCAAATCAGGCTCCCAGAGTCTTTACCTTTGCTTCATGACAAAGTCCTTGCAGCTGCTGCTGACGCTACCTTTAGCCATATCTCTGCTCATAAGAAAAACCATGTATGTTCTGTTTTCGCATGTAAACCCTTTTTCGTAAGCATCATTGTTTTGCTATAAAAGTGTTTGTGACCACAGGATGGCGCTCCCAAATTTCTAAGTAACATTATCAAAGGCTTCAGAACAAGCAGTGAACAGAAGGTGGACCAAGTACAAGATTTCTCCCACCTGGGGAACATATTTTCTAATCCACCATACTTAAAGCCTTCTGATACCGGTGGCGACGACGAAAAGATTGGCGAGCTAAACATAGGTTTGTAATATCTATACTAAGTTACTCCTCCCCGGTTTCCTGCCTGTGACTAAAAATGGTTTTCTGTAGATGACATCGATATAGATGAACCTGTGATCATCTTGCCTTTGACAGAGAAAGACAAAAAAGAAAAGAAAGGTGAATGGATCTGTTCGCCTCAAATTCTAGTATCATTGTGAATGCATCAGACGAATCATAAGGTTTCTTTGCAGATAAGAGAACGGATAAGGAAAAACTGTTTGACGGTGCATCCAGCGATGCACAACCCAAAACGAGAACAGTGGATGAAATTAAGTCCAAATACAGAAAAGCAGGGGTGGGTCAAAACCAATTTGATATACCCAAAAGAGCTTTTTTTGATTCTATCTCTAACACAGTTAGGTAATTTTTCCAGGAAACCTCAGCAATAGCTTCACAAGCGAAGGACAAACTTCTTGAGCGTGGAGAAAAACTCGAGGTCATATTATATGCAGCAGATATCTCATCTTCAGTTAAACTGACATGTTTCGAAGATATATAACACACTGATCCTAACTACAAAACATCTTTTTCTTTGTTTGGTCTGCCAGAGAATCAGCCAACGCACAGCTGAGCTCCAAGACGGGGCTGAGAACTTTGCATCCATGGCACATGAACTTGCTAAGCAAATGGAGAAGCGAAAATGGTGGAACATATGAGAAAGTTGCAGTCATTGTGGGTTCTTCCGTATATAAATTAATTATCTCTTGTTTTCCACAGGTGAAAACTCTCTTTCATATTTTTTATCAATCAAATCTGTAAAATAGATTGACCAAAGGGCGCAACCCATCTAACTTTTGTGAGCTGATTTGAGCTTTCGTTTCCCTTATTTATGTGGATGCTTTGACCGTCTTTCACAATTTTAAAGTTAAAAAAAAAAACTCATTTCTTTATGAGATTTGTGAGAAGAGAGATTCTCTATTTTTTTTTTTTTTGTCAACTGAATTTTTATTGATAAACTTGGTTTCACACCAAGATATAATACAAAGCCCAAAAGAGGGAAAAATAAGCCGGCAGACGACAGAAATGTCTCCGGAGACACAACGGAGGAAGACGAGATTTCCTCGGAAATTAGCCCCTATAGAAGGGAAACTAAAAACACTGAAAGTACAAAGCAAAGATTTCAAAACAACAACGCATGAGGACGTAACCAAAAACTAAGACAGAAGCTTTAGGCTTAAACCTTAATAGGAACAAAAGACCACAGAACACAAGGAAACCACTTCTTCAGAAGCCCCTGCGATTGAGATTTACCAAGGATGTCCGCGGCCAAAGATAACATCCACCTTCTCCTATCACGATGAGAGATTCTCTACTTTTATTTTGTTAAATCCTCAATTTATTTATTTAAAGATATCTTTGGCATTATTAATGGTTCACTAACAGCCAAGATGGACCACGTCCTTTACTTAATCCCACAGCTTTACTTGACCAGAAACGACACACACTTTGTTTGTTATAAATTATGGCACATTTGACTGATGCCTAAACCCTAAAATCCCGCTTTTTTCTATACCTTTCTTTCTGGTTACAGAACAGTGAACAGTACACCACACAATTAATTCATGCTTACATATCTATTGATAATTGAAAGATGACCTCATAAAGACATAACCTTTCTCTGTTTCTGTCTGTGTGAGCTAGAAAAGCACAGAGAAGACTGATAGAGAGAGATACACGACGACAAGGATCAACCAACACAAAATCCATCTCTCTCTCTACGTTATCTCTTCACTCAGAGAGTTCAAATAAAGAGAGACTTTTTCCTCTTTTATTCTGGGGAAGAGCTCTAATGGCGAGCTGGGTTTTATCAGAATGTGGTATTAGACCTCTCCCCAGATTCTACCAAAAACCCACAAACTCTTACGTCTCGAACCCAACACCGACTTTCAAATTCAATCCGACAATTACACCTTCTTCTTCTCTCAATATCCGAAATGGGCTCTCGGCTAGAACCAGGAACTGGGCGTTGAATGTGGCAACGCCTTTAACAACTCTTCAGTCACCATCCGAGGAACACACGGACAGATTCGACCCAGGTGCACCTCCTCCGTTCAATTTGGCGGACATAAGAGCAGCCATACCCAAGCATTGTTGGGTTAAGAATCCATGGATGTCAATGAGTTATGTTGTCAGAGATGTTGCTATCGTCTTTGGATTGGCTGCTGTAGCTGCTTACTTCAACAATTGGCTTCTCTGGCCTCTCTACTGGTTCGCTCAAGGAACCATGTTCTGGGCTCTCTTTGTTCTTGGCCATGACTGGTATAAACTAATCCTCATGCTTCCTCTGCTACTTCCTTGTACACATTCTGTGTGTGGAGAAGATTGGTTTCTGATACTGAAAAACTTGCTTGTCTTCTGTTTTGGTGTCCTTCTATATTGTTGACCAAGTATTCATGTTGATTACCTTGCAGCGGACACGGTAGCTTCTCCAATGATCCGAGGCTGAACAGTGTGGCGGGTCATCTTCTTCATTCTTCAATTCTGGTCCCTTACCATGGCTGGTGAATTTTGCTTCCAATCCTTTTCTCTCTCTGAAACGAATCACTTGCAGAATCTCACGTTCTTCATGAATATTTGACTTTTCCTTGTAGGAGAATTAGCCACAGAACTCACCACCAGAACCATGGACATGTCGAGAATGACGAATCTTGGCATCCTGTAAGTAGTACTCTCCATAACCAAACACAGATGTTGTTGAAACCTGGTTCCAGTTTTTTTTGCCGTTTACTTAGATAGAGCTTGTGTTTTCGTAACTGCAGTTGCCTGAAAGCATGTACAAGAAATTGGAAAAAACGACTCAAATATTTAGGTTTGCACTGCCGTTTCCAATGCTTGCATACCCTTTCTACTTGGTAGTCCTTCTGCATCTTACTATAATCATTCCACTTGGTTATATCAAGTGGAAGAAGCTCTTGTTTCACATCTGATTCACTGTGTTCGTGATGCAGTGGAGCAGAAGTCCAGGGAAAAAAGGTTCTCATTATCATCCGGACAGTGACTTGTTTCTTCCAAAAGAGAAGAAAGATGTTCTGACATCAACTGCCTGTTGGACTGCAATGGCTGCTTTGCTTGTTTGTCTCAACTTTGTCATTGGTCCAATCCAAATGCTCAAATTATATGGCATCCCTTATTGGGTATCTATCCTATACTTATTCTCCATTTCAGACAAACGGTTTTTGTATTCCTTCGTTACCTCAGATGTGAAAATATTAATTGGCATTTCAAACAAAATTAATGCAGATATTTGTAATGTGGTTGGACTTCGTCACTTACTTGCACCACCATGGACATGAAGACAAGCTCCCTTGGTACCGTGGAAAGGTATGCAAAATCTACTTCACCATTTGTAATCGAGTTACCTGAGAGCTACTGTTGTTGTGAGAATCTCAAACACTTCGTGTACTTTTCCCAAACACAGGAATGGAGTTACCTGAGAGGAGGGCTCACAACATTGGATCGTGACTACGGATGGATCAATAACATCCACCACGATATTGGAACTCATGTGATACATCATCTTTTCCCGCAGATCCCACATTATCATCTAGTAGAAGCAGTAAGAGTTTTCTTGATGATGTTAAGTAAAGACTGTTCTGGTGTGGACTTGCTTCGATATGGTGTTAAAGTGCTTAACTTTCCATATCTACTTTTTCCATTTCCTCTTTTTCTAGACTGAAGCAGCTAAACCAGTACTAGGAAAGTACTACAGAGAACCGAAAAACTCTGGACCTCTACCACTTCACTTACTGGGAAGCCTCATAAAAAGTATGAAACAAGACCATTTCGTAAGCGACACAGGAGACGTCGTGTACTATGAGGCAGATCCAAAACTCAACTGAAAAAGAACTTCACAACAGGCTGCAATGAACCAGGCAGACAAGTTAAAAATTCATCTTGGCCCATTCTTTATGTTCCGTTTGTTTTGGTCGAGATTAAAAAGCATTATTTTGTAGAAACCTGTGGTAAAACTCTCGATCTAATGAATAATATATGATCAGATGGATAAATTTCATACAAGGATCTTGTTCTTGAGAGCCCAACGACATTATTATGGTAGCCAAACCAACACTTGTAAATTAAATCTATTACTGATGAAAAAAAAGGGCACTATTTTTATTAGCCAGTTACAATTCAAAACTTAATGACATGGAAACAACAGGTTGGTGCTCGAAACTATAGTTACAAGATGAATCACCTTGGCTTTTATTGCTAGCCATTAGTACTGTACAGAGCGAACTGCAGTTATGAAGGAACTTATCTTAAACTTATCCTTCTGGATACCGTCTGTACCGCAAATACCGCTGCTTACATCAATTCCATCAGGTTGAAGGATAGAAAGAGCTGCTGAAACGTTTGTTGGATTGATTCCCCCAGCTAAGAGCCACCCATTTCTGCTTCTGATGGAGGGTAACTTGAACTGAGCCCAGTTAAATCCTTTACCACTGCAGCAAATTGTCATAATAAATATTGCCGTATCGAAGGAGGCAGGTACTCTAAGCATAAGCGTTGGAACCACCTAAACAACCTAACACTATGCTATAGTCATCGTTTTAACAAATTTGGTATATCTATGCTGGACCGGAGTATCAGTATCTTCCAGAAAATGCCTGAACCTACCACACTCCTGATATTTCAATCACTTGTGAAAGACAAACGATTTCATGTACTAGAGTGATTGTTTTAACTTGTTCCTCTAAGGAGTACATGACAATGAGACAATGCGGCGAAATTGAAAAAGTTGTTCTAGGTACCTCCCACCCGTTGCGCTATCCACAAGAATCCAATCAGCGAGATGACAATCTTCTTCAGGAACTTCATTTAAGAGCCTTCCATCTTCATTTGCATTAAGGACGTATATGACTCTCCTTTCCCGTACTAAACCCGAGAAAGCAGCACGCGAACCATTACCATGAAGCTAGAAGGAACCATAATCATCAACACTTTAGAAAGTTGAGAAAATCACCTTGGTGAGAACAAAATCGAAAACGATAAGAATGTAGACAACCTGCACAAGCTCAAGGTCTGAGGCATCAGCTGCTCTCAGTATCGTGTTCTCATCATCCTCAACAAAAACACCAACAGGTTTGGCCCCACCATCCCTGGCCACTTTGGAGATATCCTTTGCAACAGAGAGAGAAATGGATCGTTTTGAATTCGGCCAAATAATCATCCCAATGAAATCAGCACCAGCCTCGACTGCCATAGCAGCATCTGTGGCTGATGTGATACCGCACATCTTAACCAAAGGTCTATCCTTTCCTCTGTCATCATCCTTAGGAGCTACATACTCTGTCTTGGAAGAAACACTGCAGCTGAATTTCCTATTCTGAGCATACCCGACTCTCGAAAAATACACCTTTCGACTGCTTATACCTGATCACATCCAGTAGGAAATAAGAGATCGATGGCAAGCTTCAGTAATTTACCGGAAACAAAGAGAATCACACACAAGGTCTAGTGAAACCTCAAGAAAACTAAAAGTCAAAAAAACAAACCGGATTTGTAGGTTCTGGAGAAATTCAGAGCTCTAGGATGGACGTGGACATCTGTGGATATACCTGAGAAAGAACAAAGCTTGTTTCATCAACTGATCTTAGAATGAAGCCTCAACTATTAACAAAACAACACAAGCTCTGAATTTACAAGACAATTATACAATCAAGATTCCTCTTAGTAAATGAAGATGACAAGCAAAACAATTTGCTATAAAATGGATCATCACTAAAGCAGATTGATAGCAGCGAAATTCACAACTAGAAAACAAAATTAAGCTCTTTGAGTAAATACATCGAACAAGTTATCTGCATTCGTCCCAAACGAGCTCATCACCAGAAGAAGAAGAATACCTGTCGACATCTTGATTCCACTGTCTGGAATCTCAATTGATATCGATATTCTTCCGTCGATGAAGTGAGAAGAGGAGGGTCAGCGGAGACGGCGGTTGTACGGCCCAAGAAGAATCAGAGGATGGCGGAAAATAAAACGAATCTACCAACATTTTTGTTAGGTGAAATTAAACCGAATTATTGAATTTTCTGTTTGGTTTTTGTAGAACCGAATAAACCGTTTGCTTGGTTTTTGTAGAACCGAATTGGAAACGCTCTCCGGTTTACTTAACTATCGGGCCGAACCAATCTACACTACCAGGATCACTTAATTTTGTATATTTTATTTTTGATCAATAAAAATATGGAGATATATAATTCACTAAAAATAATTGGTCAAAATTAATATTTTTAAGTTTTGTTCCAATAAATTTTCGTTTTAAAAATTCTTAGATTTTTTTATCATAAAAATATGTATATATCAATCATATGTTGAAAACTCATGATGTTTGTTCGAGTTCCATAATCTTCTATACATTAATTGACAAGTTGGCTAGAAAGAATTTTCGTTTGGTTTTATCACATTCGAATTCAAGAATAATCTATATATTAATTGACAGTTGGTTAGATAGAGAATATTTTGGTGTTTGAATTTATATATTCAAGACTCATAATAACGACGAAATCTATATTTTCTGGAAAAAAACTACATAACAAAATTAATAATTAAATTCCTCACGTTCGATACTAATTGATAAATTTCAATAATTGATACTGAGGGAATTTCTACAACAATAATATGTCAATATCTACTTGCATAAGATTCAATGAATGCCAACAAATGATCACTTAACAACAGATTTCCGGATAATGTATATTTCGTATCAATAACCCAAGTTATTTAATCCATAACAAATTTCGTCTAATTCTGATTATTTTTATTTACTCGTTAAATTTATTCTATTTATTATGATTAATAACTAAATTTTTCAAGAAATAAGTCATTCAATTATTTTATATCTAATTCGATTACTTTCTATCTAATTTTGCATATTCTGATTATTTTTATATTATAAGTATAAAACAATTTTTTTTGTTATTAGACATTTAAATTGAGAGTTTGTGATGTTTTACAATAACTCATATTCAAAATTTTAATGAAAATCATAAAATTTTGTTTTAAAAATATGTTTTTATGTGTTTATTGCAATTTTAAAAATAATATTATATAAAAAATAATTGTAATGAATTAATATGTTTTTAAAATATTAAAATAATTTACGGTTAATTTCTGGTTTTAATTTGATTTTTCGAATAATTGCTAGGTTGCAAACCCAAATGCTCAATGAGTGTCTAGCAATTTTTGGAACGAGGTGAAACTACTACTGTTTTATTTTAACCAACGAATCGCAAGTTGGGAAAATATAAAATAAATATCAAGTGTGAACGCCTTGTTGTGCCTTAACATGCCAAGACAACATCTGCCGACATCTCTTGTAACACGGCGGTTCATCCATCAAAGTGATCCCCAGCCCTACACAATTGTCTCCCTCCGTTTAAAAACACGTGCAAAATGTGATTTTATCTTAAACTAACCAAACTATTCATTTTTCTTAAAACTTTTAAAATGCAAATTTAACGGATTTATACGAACAGCTAAAAAACAGATCACAAATTCAGAAAATGTTTTAAATAAAAAGCAAACGTAATTTCATTCGCTCGTCCTTGTTAGGCGCAAACTCATCTCTTTAATACTTTAACTATCTTTTTAGGCTCAAACTCATCTCTAAACTCATCTTTTTGACCCGAAACAGAAAAACTAGTTATGTCTTCTCCTTCTTCCTATTTTAAAACTAATGCTTTATACTTCAACGGTTTCGTCCTTATAGTTTACACACAATTGTATGATAAATCAATCAACATTTAACTACAGATCATGTAGAAAATTTATTATTTTTAAAGTAGCACTTTTGTTGAGGAATGAACGACTAGCATATCTACTCTTCTAGAGAATTTCTAGTCATTCTACCACTCTACAAAAACAAATTGTATTGAAAAACTTGTTCAATGTGACATATCTGTGTGCATAAATTATCTACCACAAATCGTAAATGTTATTGAAAGTCGTCAATTAATTATGATAAATGTATTTTACATCATGTGTATACACTTTTATTTTCATATAAAGTATCACTTTTGCCAAACATGGAGAGGTTTAATTCTACTTTCATAATAACTTGTTAATGGAAGCAATAGATGCGCTTCAACTATTTTCACCATTTAAAAAACGTCGACACAATTAGAACATTCGGTCGCACCAAAGTGCAGTACTCAACTACATAATTGTTTTTAATATATCTAAATAAGACTAACTCAAACAATATCATTTAAAAAAATTAAGATCATTCTAGCCGATAGTCATGATTATCTGCAAAACACCGTCGTGTGCCAGACATTTTTCATAAAGAAAGAACTGGCGCAATTGCATACTTGTAACATTTAGATATATTACGTATAGGATGATGTACATATGGAGAAAGTTTAAAACTTGGATTAATCAATAAAGTAGATAAGGGATTTCAGAGTTCCCGTGAGAAAACTCCATAACTAATCATGTTTAACTATAATATATATTAAGATGGATGACTTACATTACATATATAGAAGCGATTAACACTGCCTTACAAATCAGTAAAAAAAAAAAAAAACACAAGTAGGTCAAGAAATAATAAAGTATTTCTGAACTAGTTGATTAGTTGTCCCCCCAAAGTAAGGCCCACACGTTGAATGCGGAGGCTAACGAGCTTGGCGGTTAGACTGTTATATTGGAATTACAGTAGAGTTCAGAGCCATGTGTGTACTCACCTCTCACCATCAGAATTATGAATTTACGCATATCATTACACCATTACATCGTGATATCGTATTATATCATGATAAGACTATACAGGTATGAATATATATATACAAACTGTTCTAGAAAATGTATTTTGATATACATATGGACAATTATAATTCTAATTGTTACAACTTAAAAAAAATGAACAAGATTAAATTCTAATTCAAAACTCGTTTTCGAAATGAATAATACATATATATAGATTCCGATTGCTATGTTTATGTAGATCTAGCATCCATATACACAGACAATCAAGTATATATATAGTTGATTGTAGTATTCAGTTCAACTATAAGAACCATTGCATGATATTTATAAAAAAAACAAATTGGAAAAGCAAATATTAAACAGTTCTAATTGTTTATTCGCAAGAATAAAACCCAAAGAGAAAAAGTTTTGCTTAACTTATAGAAGGCAAACTCTCAAAAAAAAAATCTGGAAAGACAAGAAAACATTATCACATTAGCCTTTTACATTATGTATTATTTTACAGATAACATTTGACGTACGTGAACAAAGAATTAGTATTATCGATTAATGTATAAGATCTCCGAAATCTGTCTATGGGTAAAGTGTGCTTTGTATCCAACGTTTTCTCTTTTGAAAGCTTTACGTCATTGACGACGTCATCCTACGTATTTGATTATTAGCCCACGTGGTATCGACATTTATATTAAGTTTTCCTTTTTTATCTATTGGCTTCTTTATATAATTGAAGCAAAACAAATTTGGGATTTGTTTACTTTTCTATGCGTCTCAATTCATTTATCCAAAGCGTTGACACATTTTGTGAGGAAGATTATAAAATTTTTAAATATGCATAAGCTTTTATTGGTGAATTGAACGTATCCCTGTTAAGGGATTTCGTTTACTTTTTCTAGGATTCGTGTGTTTATCCGCTTTCTAGAAACTTTCATCTAACGACATATTCCTAACGAACTACAACATAGATTAAATTCAGATAACGGTCTCATTACTATCGTAACAGCTTGGTTGATTGAAATTATTTTTTGTTAGGTTGTAATTTTATTTTCATTTTTTAAAAATTAAATATTAGTTCAAGCTTTAATGGTTTTTAAATATATTCCTAAAAACTGACCGTGACCGTCTAAATTTTTTTTTTTCATGCGATAGATTGTTTTTATAAAAATCAATAAAATATGATTTTAACTTTTTAAAATCCATAGTCTACTATTTAAAAGTTAAATTCACTATAACAATTAGGAATGTTAATGATGGGTAAAAATCCAGTGAGTACCTGAAACCCAGTTATAATTTAAAATCTGGTATCCAGATTTTTTGCATTAAAAAAACACAAACCCAAAACAAGCGGATCATGTTTATATCGGGGTTTACATGGAGTTTACCCTATTGGGTTTGGGTACCCACATATTGTTTTTTTCTATTGCATATTGATTCCATTTAATTCCTCTTTACTTTTTTTTTTTTTACGTATTCACACAATTATGAGTAAATAAGATCACGTGTGGTCTTAAATAAATTAAAAAAAGAAAAAAGTAAAAAAACAAAATTCTGGTGTGGTGTGACTATATATATTCGTGATCATATAATTTATAGCATAAATGTAAACAACATTATCTCTGTTGCTTATTCAATCTCAGGCCAAATATTATGATTTTTTATTTTGTAAATCAATTACCAGTATTTTTTAATTTATAAGCAAAAATCCAAAGACAAACTCATAACTATAAACGAGATTTAAGATAATTGGATGCAATTCGAAATGCTTAGAACTATAAAAAAAATATATCTGGAAATATACAAAACACATTTCAAAATAAATATTTCATTTTCAAGAATTAGATCTTTGTTTATGAATTTTCATTTGTAGGTGTTGTTTTATGAAACTATTTATTAATTTTACGATACTTAGAAAATTAACAAAAATATTGCAAAAACAAAAATAATAATAATTTAATTTATGCTCTTACTTACAAAAACCAAATATTAGATTTTAATCTTCTAAATTTTAATAATCTGAAACTTAAATTAAAGTCATTACAATATCACTTAAAAATGCAAAATTAAATTTAGATGAATATATAACAAAATTTAGATGAATACATATTTTGATAAAAAAAAGATGAATATATAAAAATAAAAAGTGCACAATTATTTTAAAAAACCAAATTTGGGTACCCACGGGTAGACTCTGAATCTATCGGATTTTTTTCGGGTTACACTGCTGGGACTTGGATTTTAACAGGTTTTTTAATTTCGGGTTTTTTATAGGCAGGTTTAATTCCGGCTCTGATCGGGCTGGGTTTTTTATCCACGACAACATCCCTAATGACAAGCTTTTAATGCACAACTTTTGTAGTTTAATAGAAAAAACTACACACCTTCAATTTGCGGATGACTCTCTTTTCTTTTGCCAAGCTAACAATCGCAACTGTCAAGCTCTAAAAGACGTTTTTGAGGTCTATGAATACTACTCCGGACAAAAGATCAATACTTCGAAATCAATGGTCACTTTTGGATCACGAGTTCATGGAAAAAGATAAAAAAACAATGCATCAAATTCTCGGAATTCCAAATCAAGGTGGAGGAGGAAAATATCTTGGATTACCAGAACAATTCGGGAGGAAAAAAAAAGAGATGTTCCAATATATCATCGACCGAGTGCAGCAAAGAACTTTGAATTGGAACGCCAGATTTCTCTCGCCAGCCGGAAAAGAAGTTATGCTCAAATCTGTGGCCTTAGCCATGCCGGTTTATTCAATGTCCTGTTTTAAATTACCATTGGGTCTTATCTCTGAAATTGAATCAATTCTAATGCGATTTTGGTGGAAGAAAAGTAAGACAAATCGGGGCATTCCTTGGATCTCCTGGCAACGTCTCCAACTTTCAAAGAAGGATGGAGGTTTAGGCTTTCGTGACCTTGCTAAATTCAATGATGCCTTATTAGCAAAGCAAGCATGGCGTCTCATTCGACATCCAAATTCTCTATTTTCTCGGGTAATGAAAGCACGCTACTTTAATGATCATTCGATTTTAGATGCAAAACCTAATCGACATCAATCCTATGGGTGGTCGTCAATATTAAATGGTATTTCCCTTATCAAGAAAGGATCGAGGTTCATCATGGGAGATGGTTTGTCAATCCGAGTGGGTAAAGACAATTTTATCTCTGATCATCCACCTAGACCAGTTCAATCCACAGTAATGTCACCAGAACTTACAATCAAAGACCTTACCACAACAATAGGACAAAATCGATCATGGAACTTTTCTATGATCAATGATTTTGTCGCTATGGGAGACTGTGAACCTTTACAACGGATATACCTTCCTCAAGCTCTTTCTCCTGATAAACTAATATGACATTACAACAACTCTGGAGAATATACAGTCCGATTAGGATATTGGTTAGCTACACATGACCCAACTTCCAAGGAACCCTTATTACATCCTCCGTACGGTTCTGTCTTGTTAAAAAACAAAATTTGGCGTCTAAACATTCTTCCAAAAATAAAACATTTCTTATGGAATACTTTGACTAGAGCTATTGGAACCGCAACAAGACTTATCTCCAGAGGGATAGCAATCGATCACAAATGCCAACGTTGTTGCCTTTTTGATGAAAGTATAAATCACACTTTATTTACATGTTCTTTCTCGCGTGTTGCATGGAGGTTAGGTCACATACCATTATCTCCGGAGTTCCCATTTGAGGATTGTGAAGAAAATTTATCTCATTTATTATTACTACAATCGAATCAGAGTATATCTAAGGAACAACGACTATTACCTTTTTGGCTCCTCTGGAATATATGGAAGGCACGAAACAATTACATCTTTAATAACACTCTAGAGAATTCCTCTGCTATTGTCTTACAAGCTCAAGCGGATGTCCGAGAATGGCTATACACTGTCGGCACAACCAACAGACATCCTGTCGAACACCCTAACCCATTGGAAAACTATTGGTCTAGGCCACCAGATAGGTATTTCAAATGCAACTTTGATGCAGGTTTTGATCATCATACACAAGAAACCTCTGGTGGTTGGATTGTTCGTGATCACGAAGGCACTGCAAATTGTTGGGGTTCAGCTTATCTATGCTCAACGAACACACCTTTGGAAGCAGAAGCTTTGACATTACTTTTTGCTATGAAACAAACTTATGCTAAAGGTTTTACGTCGGTCTATTTTGAAGGAGATTGTAAAAAACTCATTGATATTCTAAATGAGCACACTTGTGACGTTTCGATCTATAGTTTATGCCAAGATATTCGTTTTGGGCAACTAAGTTCACAAACATTAAATTTCTCTTCACTCGTCGTTCTTGTAATGTAATTGCACATACTTTAGCTAAGCTTAGTAGTATCTCTTCTACCTCTTCTGTCTTCCTAGCTCCTCCTTTTTGGATGACTGAACAATTGTATTACGATCGATTTAATTCTTAATATATATTATTTTGTTGGAAAAAAAAATAGAAAAAACCACTTAAAATTATATATTTAGATGGGATGAATAGATGAAACAAAAATACACTATGGAGTATTTGAAAAGTTTCACCAAATATAGTGAATTGATAGACTGGAGGATAATATAAAGTTTCACTAAAAGTTCAAATTAAAAGAAAACTCACATGATCTTGTATAATATCTTTAGGCATTTCTAATGGGGGTAACTCCACCATTAAAATATTGAGAAAAAAAAGTGAGTGAGAATGAGAGAATGATTCTTAAAGAAGATACCATGAATTCTAGTTAAACATTCTTTTTAACACTTGTTTTATTTTAATTGGCTCATATTTTGTTTTAAATTTTAAATTTAAATATATAATTAAATTATAGAAAAATATTAATATTTTAATGTTAAAATACCCGTAAGATATTGGAAACTAACGTAGATGCAACTCTTACCAATCACAACCCTAGTTTTCTATTTCTACAGCGTCACCAAATAGATGTCAATTTTCCATCTCTTTTTATATATAACATATACAGTGCAGATTTATTTCTGTAAAATAACCATCATCTCATACATATTAATCCCGCTGCCCAGAAGTCGACACGTTAGGCTAGCAAAATTGTTTAATTAGTATATTTAGTCTTAGTCTTTGTCGACATTTAGTCATTAAAATAGTTAAAACTATTACAACCAAAGATTGCCTCAAACTCAAAGTAATGCATAGCTTCACATGTCGATACAATATTATTTTGTCCTTCTATCCCAAAATTTTTTTTAAAAAAAAACAATACTTTTTCACACGTTTCATTAAAAAACAAAGACGTTGCTTTCATCGTCTCGAGCCGATTTCTAGATTCTCCTCCACCACCATTTTACCCTTCTTTTAAATTCCTTCCTTCAATCAAAATTTTAATTATTTCTCACAAACCTCTTCTTTATATCTAAAACGTCTCGCATGAGCAAGAAGAATAAATCGAAACAAAGAAGATGAACATGAACAAGAACAAGAGGGATGTTAAGATCGAGACGAAGAAAGGATCGATGGATGAGTGGCCTGAGCCAGTAGTCCGAGTCCAGTCCTTAGCCGAGAGCAACCTCTCCTCTCTCCCCGACCGCTACATCAAACCGGCATCTCTACGCCCCACCACGACCGAAGACGCTCCGGCCGCGACCAACATCCCAATCATAGACCTTGAAGGACTCTTCTCGGAAGAAGGGTCGTCTGATGACGTCATCATGGCTCGGATATCGGAGGCTTGCCGTGAGTGGGGATTTTTCCAAGTGGTGAACCACGGGATCAAACCGGAGCTGATGGACGCGGCTAGAGAGAGTTGGAGAGAGTTTTTCCATTTGCCGGTCAATGCGAAAGAGACTTACTCGAACTCACCAAGAACCTACGAAGGGTATGGGAGTAGATTAGGTGTGGAGAAAGGAGCAAGTCTTGATTGGAGTGATTATTACTTTCTTCATCTTCTTCCTCATCATTTGAAAGACTTCAACAAGTGGCCTTCTTTTCCTCCCACCATAAGGTTTCTCCTCTCTTCTTTAATCATTGTTTTCTCATTTTTTTTTTAATGATTTTTCATGACTACTTTATTTTTGGGGGAGTGTGAGTAGAAGATCCATTTATATTACCAGAAACAAATATATAGTTTTTTTTCTCTTTAAGATGTACGGAAAGTTGTAGGATCTTGAGAAATTATCCTTTTTATTAATTTCTGATATTTTAAGTTCGTGGGAAATTTGAGAAGACTGATTTTTCCAGTAAGCATGTGTTTTCTTATGCATTTGACGAGGAGAATCATATGTTTCTTTTAACGTTAGGATAAAGTACAATCTTGGGAAAATACATAAATTATTATTTTTATTTTTTGAAAATAGAGAAGTGATCGATGAATACGGCGAGGAACTAGTGAAGCTAAGCGGGAGAATCATGAGGGTATTATCGATAAACTTGGGACTAAAAGAGGATAAGTTTCAAGAGGCATTTGGAGGTGAAAACATAGGGGCATGTTTGAGGGTTAATTATTACCCAAAATGCCCTCGACCGGAGCTGGCTCTTGGTCTCTCCCCACACTCCGATCCTGGCGGTATGACCATTCTCTTACCGGACAATCAAGTCTTCGGACTTCAGGTTCGTAAAGATGACACGTGGATCACCGTCAAGCCTCATCCCCATGCTTTCATCGTCAATATTGGTGATCAAATTCAGGTAAATAATTTAATTGCCTTTTTTTAGTTATTCTTTTCCATGTTGCTAATAAATATTTTTTTAGCAACCTTAAACTAGTACGTAAAGAACATAGCATTAGAAAGAAAAAGAGAAGAAACATATAAACAAAGTAAATATCAACTAAAGAAAAATAGTAATTTACTAGATACATCTCATATATTACTCGTGATTCAGTTCTAATAAAACTTCTAAACACTTATTTTTTATTTATTTAAAATCCCCTGTTATCTATCTTGTGTCAGAAAAAATTGTCTATTAAGAAAAGGACAAATGCGAAAGTTGTTATTTGACAACGAATGAATAAGATATAAGCTATAGTTCCACGTTTTAGACATGTTTTAAAATACAAGTATGATAAACAGCTACCACTTGGTGCCCAAATGCCTTTTTGATTTTTCAACAAGATATAGTAATTATTAAGTCATTATTCCGACAACAGAAATTACGTCCTTTTAGATCTATCCTGTCAACAGGTTTTTATGGACATTTTTTTTATATAAAACGGCAATATTATAAGAAAGTAATTAGGAATTATTTCTTTATTTATTAATTGTGGCTGTCTCTATTTTTAATACGAAACAAATAGTACAGCAAATCCTTCATTGCGCACATGTGTGTGTTTGGCCGTTTGCCCATGTTGCTGAGAAGGAATATTTATTTGTACAATGTATAACACGATTTTTTTTTTAACAAACACCACATGTATATGCACAGAAAATTTCTCAAAACAACATAAATTTAAAACGTATATTTAGAGAAAATTGTATTAATCTTAATGTTTTCTAATTTTTTTGTACTTAAAAAAAAAAATTGTGTTTTGTCAAGAATTTTCTTTAGAATCACACAACTTACGTGTTGATTAGATAACATATGTTGCGATGATAAAAATGGCAGATACTAAGCAACTCAACATACAAGAGTGTGGAGCATAGAGTGATCGTGAACTCGGAGAAAGAGAGAGTTTCACTTGCCTTCTTCTACAATCCTAAAAGCGATATCCCGATCCAACCATTACAAGCACTTGTATCCACCCAACATCCTCCTTTATATCCTCCCATGACCTTTGATCAGTATAGACTCTTTATCAGAACTCAAGGTCCACAAGGCAAATCCCATGTTGAATCTCATATTTCTCCTCGTTGATTGTTTTTTTTCTTTTCCCATAAAGAAAATTAATGCTTTGCTATTTCACGATATTACATCTGACTTGTATATGTGTACAATCATATATATATTTTGAATTTTCAAAGGATGATTTATCTTCAAGCAAATAACTATATTGAATTACAGAGGTATAATTTATATATTAGTTTGCAAGCAATTTTCACATAGTATATTGTAATAAATCTCAGAATTTAACGTCTATCAATGTCATTTGCACACATTGTTTATTTCCTAATGTGTCGTCATGTTTGAAAAACGTGTAAAGTTGATAGTGATCATGGTACAGCTAGTTTATAAAAGTATAAAACTAGAATAGAAATGTATAATTGCTGAACTCTAAACGTCACATGATATTATGAAATATGGAATATCATTGAACGGTGCTTACTAAACTAATTCAACTATATAAAGATTTGTGTGACAACATAATTTTTACGAATTGGTCTTTAGAATTCGAATGGCGGTATTGGACGTGAGTCACGTGACGAACTAATCCCTTATGGACTATATTGTTCTACGTATTGGATAGATCACAACAATCCACTACTACATCTTTTACTTTGTTTATACAAAATCCGAGACTCCGCCTCCTAACCCATGTGGATAATATTATAACACCACGCCACGTCTGATCTATTGTGTGCCTCTCATTCCCATATTGGTTTTCTTTGGATTAATCATTAGATACAATATGTCAAACGTTTGCACTATATATACTATATTACATCTATATATAAGAATAAGATTATATACAGTATTAAATTACATTAATTAGCATGTGCGCTTTCAAGTGGTGGTTTGGCCCAAAGTGTCGAGTTGGGTCAATGACTCAATTGTGATAACATAAATATAATTTAGAAAAGCGAATACAAAATATATATATTATAGAAAATGCAACTTGCATTTTCATTCACACTATCGACGTTGCTTCAATTCAATGAATTGAATAATTAAAATTTATGTGCATTTTCAAATACGATAGATACAATTTATACATAAAATATTACTTTACGTTCAGTTTGATTTTATAATCTTGATCCCTTCTAATATTTTTGGTCTTTTATTTTTTTATTTTATTATTATTTTTTTTTTGTCATCTTTTGGTCTTTTATTCTTATAACTGCTTTTAACAAAATTTTAACTAAAATTCAGATTAATTTCATATGTTATAAAATAATGAAAAACGGCAGTAGCTAGAGAGACTACGTGGACAGAGATTTAGTGATGGAATAGTCAACCAATGGCAACAAATGGCTCAATCACTCTCCTGGATCGAGTTTTTAAAGGTTACCGAAAAGTTATTATAATTTTAGACATTTTAGTATTAGTGTTGCATTGGTTTCGTCCAGCTTTTAGTTCAAAAAATTATAAAAACAAAAATATATTAGTGGAAATTTACATTTTTAGTACTAAATCGAAAGTGTGGTATATGAAAAATCACAAATATAACGAATTCTATCCCCTCAAGTCAATTTTAGAGATAGAGACCGAGAGCATCTCTAATGGTACTTCAAATCTTGCTCAAAACTCTATATTTGATGTAAAATTACTTCTAATAGTACTCTATATCTTGCTTCAAAAATAGAGAAATGAATAGTATTGCTTCAAGTTTAGAGCAATACTATTCATTTCTCTATTTTTGAAGCACAAGTTTTTATTTACACCTAAAATATGTTATTATTTTATACCTAAACAAATTATATAATTACATATTAAACTTACATAGATTTATATTAAAAATCATATTTACTAAATCAATTAAACTTTTAAAATATATCAATAACATATATTAAATTAGAAAATACAATGACACCACAAATGTTAAACTAAAAATACTAATTACCAACAAAGATTAAAAATCTATATTAAAAACTCAGTTGAAATTTATCATTAAAAATAACTTAACACGCCATAAACTAGTGTTATAATGAAATTTTATTTTTAATAATATAATAATTTTATTAGCTATTTGTATAAAGATAAACTAAGTGGGTAAAATTTGTAAATTTTAAAAGTAAAGGATTATATTAGAAATTAAAATAAAATGTTAAAATAAAAATATTTATTTTAGAGTAAGAAATAGAGCTAAATATTGGAGCAAACCTATGCTCTATTTTTAGAGAACTCTATATTTAGAACAAAAAATAAAACTAACCATTAGAGATGGTCTGAAGGAGATATGGGTAAATTGTAAATACTTAGGTCACCTCGAAGAAGTTAAGGGTTTCAACTTCCAAGAGACAAAATTTTGCGAACTATAAATGGTTGATCGGCTTCGGCTTAGTTCTTCTCTTAAAAATGCTAAGAAGTTATGATCAAATTAGTTTCATTAACCATCACTGTTAGAGCAAGTTGTAGACGTTAAAATATGCTATAAGAGGTCTAGATTAATAATTCTTTGTCAAAAGTGTGTAAATCTAAGAAAATATATCAATATAATTAGAAAATGAGGCTAATTTATCATTATTTTGGTTTTTTGACACCAATATATATCCAATGCACATAAACTTAAATTTTTTTCAGCACAACCACTTAGTTAAAATTACCATGAGATTATGAAGATCAATCTTACATAAGATTTTTTTTTATAGCCTAAAAGTGATTACACATAAACGATGAAAGTAGAGTCACTACATTTACAAAACACATGGCATATTTGATCAAAAGTTGACGAAGCTTTCTAACCAGCTGATGTCTCTTTGACTCTCTCACTAGTAATTCATAACGCCCTTTCAGAATCTAACACCAATAACAGTTTTGTATTCATGAATTAACAAAAGGATGTTTTGCAGTAATTTAAAATAGAAAAGAAAGAAAGGATGATATATGGATGAAAAGGGAGAGAGATGACTCACTCTCACTGTCTTCCTTTCTTAGTGCAGCAAGATGGGCATTTGTATTGCTTGATGCTCTCTGCTTTTGCTGGTGTTATCTTCACACACTTCCCATGGTACCAACGTTCACACACATCACAACATATCCAGAACTCGTCGTTTGTGTAGTTTCCTCCACAACTTCCACAGAGTGTGTCTCCATGCTCGTCGTCTTCATCTTCATAGCTTTCTTCCATTAACTTCGGTGTGCTCTTTGTCCGCCCTTCAATTGATCTCTGCAAACAATTCATTAAAATGGATGAAGATTGATAAACCCTTTTTTGTCTTTGAGTGGAAAAGCCTGTTTTGGGATGGTAAAGAGTTCATTTTGATACCTTTACGCCATTTCTGGATTTGCTTCCGAGATCCATGCTTGGTTTATTATCTTTGATGGGCTTCCTACCAGTGACTGCTTCAAAGAGAGTTGGGAGATCGTTGATCAGACTAAATAGGCGTTTCCTGCTCATTGAACGGAATATACAATATAAGTTCATAGACCCAGCAGCATGAAACTTAGAACAGCATCAAATAAGTTCATATGTCAGCATATGTAAAGTTATGTGCTTCATTACCAGCATAAACAGAAACTCAGACACTCGAGGAGAAATTGGAGTAACCAAAAATTTAATTAGGCTCAAGAAGAGATTTTCTCCAAGTAAATATTATACCAAGGAAAGCTTTGTCAATGCTCTCCACTTTAGCAAAACCATAAATACTATGCATACAAACAAAATGTCTGAGATAGTAGACATTAGTAGTAGTTTCTTGGATAATATTATTTATAATTGTTGATTTACATTGAAACGGAGGCTACACCACATGCTCCTATAGAACGTAAAGCAAATAATGCTTTTAGCATACGTGAGATAGTGAATACCAAGATGTCAGCTCAGAGAGAACAGACATACATGTATTGGAAAAAAGGACTAAATTTAACAATAGAATGTAGTAGCCATTTATATATCCAAAGGATGCACAAGTTCACGAGAGGGAAGGAATTGTGAAAAATGGGATGCATTGCAAGAAACTTAACCTAAGAAGGAAATAAGCTTATGGACAAGTAGAGCTAGAGTGAAAGAACGAATCAGGAAACAAAAACAAATGGTGATGACACAAGCTCATGATATTGTCCAAAGACAGCTTTTTTTTTCTCATCATTAACACCACATTCTAACTAGCACAGTAAAACTATCGACCACTTTTAATGTCAGTCACTGAAACAAGCAAGAAACAAAAATGCAATACGTACCTCTCATTGCGATTAAGGCGAGCGCCGAAGTAAGAAGAAACAGAGAGTAACCAACAATCACTGTGGACAGCAACTAAAGAGAGCCAATCTTTACGCTGCATACCATCTCTTGCGAAATTGATTCCAAGAGCTGGCTCAGGAAGCTCCGGAGGCACTTCCTCAGCTGGAAGATTCACTTCCCATGTCCCATTCGGGTGTCCGTACAAACACAGATTCTCCATTTCTAAGACCCAATCGACCAAAAAAAGGAACAAATTTATCAAAAAGGGTATCCATGGAAAAACAAACACAGATCCAAAAATAACGATGGAAAAAAGGAGAGAGGTCGAGGCTCACTTACCCGGATCGCATAAAGAGTAGAACTTGTCAACATCTAGTAAAAGAAAGGCAAGAGAAATAAAAACGTAAATAGAAAGCTAAAGAATTTGTAAGAAATTAAGAAACTTTAGGGGAAAATGAGGTTTGCGTCGTCTAACCTACGGAGAGAGCTCGAAGAAAACCGGAGCGACGACCGCTAAAATCTTTGAAGATCTCTTCGACGGTGCGAGGGTTAGAAGACTCGGCGGCCATAGATGTAGAGTAGGGGAAGAAGCAAAATAATATAAAGTTACGAGTATAAATGGGAAAGACTGAAGATCAGTGGTGTTAGAGATGGATTGAGGTCTGCATCAATGGTTTCCAAAATCCGATGCTCACGGACACAGAGAGAGAGAGAGAGAGAGACACAGGAGTTAAAGAGTTAGTATACTTTTGTTTTTGGTCTCTATTTTAAATGGGCCTGGCCCATCATCAATTTATCCATATCCCTATTACCAAATGAACGATGTCGTTTAGCCTTTTCTTCTTCCTGTGTTTTAAATTCAACTAAAATTCCCAAATTCAAAAGGGGTTTATTCTGGGTAATTTTGTTTTCTCATTGATGAGTAAAGCTGAGAGTGTGGCCTAATCTATGCCGAGAGAGAGAAAGAGAGAGCTAACTGAATTTGATTTTCTTCACCAGTCTCCAAACCTTAGTAGGGGTTTTCCCAACTAGAAGATGCCGAGGGAGATTATTACGCTTCAGGTTGGACAATGTGGGAACCAGATCGGTATGGAGTTCTGGAAACAGCTTTGCCTTGAGCACGGCATCAGTAAAGATGGTATTCTAGAGGACTTCGCTACTCAGGTCTTCCTCCTTCTTCTTCTTCTGATTGCTTCGAATTCGTTTCTAGATTTCTATTCAGTTTTTGTCTAAATCGATTAATTGAATACCATTGCGGGTTTGCTCATTTAGGGAGGTGATAGAAAAGATGTGTTTTTTTACCAAGCGGATGACCAGCACTATATACCTCGAGCTCTGCTCATTGATTTGGAGCCTAGAGTCATCAATGGCATTCAGAATGGTGATTACCGCAATCTTTATAATCATGAGAATATCTTCCTTTCCGACCATGGCGGTGGTGCTGGTAATAACTGGGCCAGTGGATATCACCAGGGGAAGGGTGTTGAAGAGGAGATCATGGACATGATAGATCGAGAAGCTGATGGAAGTGACAGCCTTGAGGGTTTTGTTCTTTGCCACTCTATTGCTGGAGGAACTGGCTCAGGTTTTTTTCAATCCTTTTTGGCAGTCCCTATCTTATTTTTGCTTAAATACACCTTCCTCCATTTGCTAAATGTAAATGATAAGTGATGTTGCAGGATTTGGCATGTAGGCTTTCTGAGTTTAAATTCTCATGTTTATTCATTGTTTCTTTTGATAAATGATTCTTTTCTTCTTTCACATGAAGGTATGGGCTCTTATTTATTGGAGACTTTGAATGATCGCTATAGCAAGAAGTTGGTTCAGACTTACAGTGTTTTTCCCAATCAGATGGAAACGAGTGACGTAGTTGTCCAGCCATACAACTCACTGTTGACACTGAAGCGACTTACGTTAAATGCTGATTGTGTTGTTGTCCTTGACAACACTGCGTTGAACAGAATAGCTGTGGAGCGTCTACATCTGACAAATCCTACCTTTGCTCAAACGAATTCTCTGGTGTCAACTGTGATGTCTGCTAGCACAACAACATTGCGTTATCCAGGATACATGAACAATGACTTGGTTGGCTTGTTGCGTCTTTGATCCCAACACCAAGGTGTCACTTCCTCATGACAGGATATACACCCTTGACTGTTGAGCGCCAGGTTAGATATCTCAATTAGTTTAATAACTAATACCATCAAATCACAAAAATATTTTTATGGGAAGCTGCTGTTGTATCTTGAACATGACTTCTATATGTTATGTTTGGCATTTTTATTAATTTCCTGCTTTCTTATGTGAATTGTTCTTGGTAGGCAAATGTCATTCGTAAAACCACTGTGCTGGATGTTATGAGAAGGCTTCTACAGGTGAGCTGTTTGCTTTCTCCAATCTCTTTTCGAAACTTAAATCAGATGTTCTTCTAACATGATTGTATTCGCAGACAAAAAATATCATGGTTTCGTCTTATGCTAGAAACAAAGAAGCTAGTCAGGCAAAGTACATATCAATATTGAATATAATTCAAGGAGAAGTGGATCCCACTCAGGTACTTTTACCTAGCAGTTTTTTGGTCGACATATTGAGAATGAATTGGTTAATTCTTTCTTGTTGATGTGATCTGCTCTGTTGTTTCACTACTTGATATTAGGTGCATGAGAGTTTGCAGAGGATACGAGAAAGAAAGCTTGTTAATTTCATTGATTGGGGACCTGCAAGCATACAGGTTCTAACCGAATTGCGTCTGCAAATTAGTTATTGCTTTCGGCTTTACCATGGACTTGCATCACAACTTTTTTCCATATCTGACTCTCAACAGGTTGCTCTTTCCAAGAAGTCCCCATATGTCCAAACTGCCCATAGGGTAATCTTATATCACTCAATATATGTATATATATGTCTGTCATGCTGAGAGTTGGTACTCCTTACAATTAATGTCTTAGGCTGCTGGTTCCTGCTTTAGAAGAGACAACGAAGACTCTTACTTTGGTGGTTTATTTGATATTTCAGGTCAGTGGCCTTATGTTAGCAAGCCACACTAGTATCAGGCACCTTTTCAGCAAATGTTTGAGCCAATATGATAAATTGAGGAAGAAGCAAGCTTTTCTTGACAATTACCGAAAGTTTCCCATGTTTGCTGTAAGTTGACTTCTCGAATATATTTTTCCTTTGTTTGGCTGATGTTTAGTGCAACCCACCCCCAGCTTTGACATTTAAATGGTGGAAATCATGAGAATCTACATGTTGATATGGACAGGACAATGATCTTTCAGAGTTTGATGAATCAAGGGACATAATTGAGAGTTTGGTAGATGAATATAAGGCCTGTGAGTCTCCAGATTACATCAAATGGGGAATGGAGGTATATAAGCTAAGCTTTTCCCATCTATAGTCACACTTATGATGGAAGAACTCGTAATGATTATTGTATCTGTCTCTCTCAGGACCCTGGACAGCTTATGACTGGTGAAGGCAATGCTTCAGGAGTTGAGGATCCTAAGTTGGCGTTCTGAATAACAAATGAAAACCCAGAGTAAGTCATATGATGTTACACTTTTAACTGGGATTTTTCAGGTCATCATAGGTTTTACTTTACAATAGGTTTTGGTAGGAGCAGTAGTGTAATGGATAAAAAATGTTGGCACTGTAAAACCTTGAATATTGTTATGATGTGGATGAGTTTCAATCTATGAGATGAATGTGTTTTTTGGGTACTTTCTAAGATTTGAGAGCACATAAAAGTTGCATCTCCTCAGGAGCAGGAATCTAGGGAATCTTGAATTGTATTAACATATATTCTTGGAATCCTATGCAAATTGAATTTACACCAATGTTAAAATGTCGTGGACCCCCTACATAAGTCATTGTAGCTGCGAGAAAACAGATTGTTCTAAATAGTGTGATTTAGCAGCAATGATGATTTTATGAGAAGTCGTTTTAGACGTGAATGGGTTTCTTTAGAAATTGGTAAGAGATGTTAATGAAAGAACCTCGTTTTAACCTTGAGATGCATGTGAACATATATATTGTACTAAATCTTTGCCAACTAAATTTGAAAAGTGCACTGCATAAATATTTTCTACGTATCTATAAAACACAAAAGAAAAGATACAAGTTAAATATAATTAATAACAGATTTTTTTTTTGAGTCGGCATATACAAGAATTTATTTATTGATGAATTTATCTAATAGAAAATTAAATAATAAAAGGTTTTAATCATTATCTAACATCTTGTTATGAATTTATTTATGATCCTACATAAGTTAGGAGCATGTCCTCCTTTTTCTTACTGTATTTGAATATAAATAAACTTCTTTAACTTGGAACAACAAGTGCGATTCTGGGTATCGTTTTCATAAAGTGTTAACCTTTCGATTTCAGAGTAGCTCAAAGTTTCCAACTATTCCATGTTTCTTGTTTCTTCTAGCTCTGTTCCGTCTTCGTCCAAGCAACTTCCCTAGCAGTTTCCCAATAGTTCCGTAAGTTCTTATTCTCGATGACTGAGCTTAGCTCTTCCAATCTTGACTCCGCTTTGCAGAAGCCAAGAATCTCCACCGGAACCCCACCTCCTCCTCCTCCTCCTCACATAAGCATCGGTGTCACCCCCACCGGTGACGCTGCTTTGTCTCCGGCGAGAACCGTCAACAAAATCAAGAAAATATCGGTACTGCCACTAGTTTTCCTGATATTCTACGAGGTCTCAGGCGGTCCGTTTGGGATTGAGGACACAGTAAACGCAGCAGGACCATTGTTAGCAATTGTTGGATTCATCGTCTTCCCTTTCATATGGAGTATCCCTGAAGCACTCATCACCGCTGAGATGGGAACAATGTTCCCGGAGAATGGTGGTTACGTTGTGTGGGTATCTTCAGCATTGGGACCTTACTGGGGTTTTCAACAAGGTTGGGTTAAATGGCTAAGTGGCGTTATAGACAACGCTCTGTATCCGATTCTCTTCCTCGACTATCTCAAATCCGGAATCCCGATTCTTGGTGGTGGACTCCCTCGAGTCGCTGCGATTTTGGTGTTGACTGTAGCCTTGACTTACTTGAACTACAGGGGTTTAAGCATTGTGGGTGTAGCAGCTGTTCTTCTCGGCGTTTTCTCTATCCTTCCGTTTGTGGTGATGTCTTTCATGTCGATTCCGAAGCTCAAGCCTTCGAGATGGCTTGTGGTTAGCAAGAAGATGAAAGGTGTTAACTGGAGCTTGTATCTCAACACTCTCTTCTGGAACCTCAACTATTGGGATTCGATTAGTACGCTTTCGGGTGAAGTGGAAAACCCGAGTAAAACGTTACCGAGAGCTCTGTTTTATGCTCTGGTTCTTGTGGTGCTTTCTTACATCTTCCCTGTTTTGACCGGGACAGGAGCTATACCTCTTGATCAGAAGCTATGGACTGACGGGTATTTCGCTAGTATCAGTAAAGTTATAGGAGGAGCTTGGTTGGGATGGTGGATTCAAGCTGCAGCTGCGACATCAAACATAGGAATGTTTTTGGCTGAAATGAGCAGTGATTCTTTTCAGCTTCTTGGAATGGCTGAGCGCGGGATGCTTCCCGAGGTCTTTGCCAAGAGATCGCGCTATGGAACTCCATGGGTCGGGATACTGTTCTCGGCCTCTGGTGTGATTCTCTTGTCATGGTTAAGCTTTCAAGAGATTGTGGCTGCAGAGAATTTGTTATACTGTTTTGGAATGGTTTTGGAATTTATTACGTTTGTGAGGTTAAGGATGAAACATCCGGCTGCTTCAAGGCCGTTCAAGATACCTGTAGGGGTTTTGGGATCAATCCTCATGTGCATTCCTCCAACAGTATTGATCGGTATCATCATGGCGTTTACTAACCTGAAAGTTGCAGCGGTGAGCCTTGCGGCTATAGTGATTGGGCTAGTGTTGCAACCTTGTCTTAAGCAAGTGGAGAAAAAGGGATGGCTCAAGTTCTCAACCAGTTCTCACCTACCAGACCTGATGGAGTAAAACCAAAGATGGTGATGCTACTGGTTTTACCGTTGATCTTACAGGTAATGATCATTGATTTAGAAGAACAATATCTGGATTTTGGATCAGAGCTTAAAGCTTATTCAACGCTATTAGATGAAGACTTTTCTTTTCAATGCACCCGAAAATGTATAATTCTTTTCTTCAGCTTTTTGGATTTCTTTGCTTTTGCATTATACACAAATTTACACCGCATGAGACATTTTTGAGCATAGAAAAAGGACATAAATTACTTATTATATTACTGCATCTTACAAAACGCTTTTAGTCGATTCATTGACAACTAGGGATAGTCTAGAAGAAAGAAAAGGAAAGAACGACAACTAGGAAAAAAGAAGAAAAGGAAACAACAACAACAACAACAACAACAACAACAACAACAACAACAAACAGTGAAGACACAAGCTCATGATAGAGTCCAAAGACAGTAATTTTTTTCGTCTGAGATATCCAAAATTCTCCTAATTAATAACACTAATGTTTATGATTATGACTTATGAGTCGTATGACCTAAACACTAATTACGTTTTTAACCCTTTTGTAACCCTAATTGGATATACTTGGAGTACTTGAACTCCTGTTTCATGTTGTATATAAGCTCTCTCAGAAACCTAAGCCGCAACTCCTTGCTCTTCCTCTTGAAAGGTTTAGTGCAAGCTCGGAAGAAGAAAATGGAAGAAATTCTTAGCAGCTTTGATTTCAAAGACGTTGCAGCTTTGTTTTCTGATCCCGTCGCACCAACATTGACTCAACACCAGTCTCGTGGGTTTTCATCAGATGTTTTGATGGCTGAATTGTTTGAGAGATTCAAAACCTTACCCAAAGCTCAAGTCATCAACACAATCTTCAGAGCTGTTGCCATTGCCTTGCTGAGAGGTAACATAAGGAAAGATCAACTGGAGAGAACTAGTGATACTGGTAAAGCAACTATCAAAAGAGTTGCTGCAACTCTAGGGATTGAAATCTGAGTCAAGGGTCTCAAAAACGCTTGTTCTAACAAGCAAAACTTTGATTTTCTCAATAATGATAGCTCTTTTCCCTCACTTGGCTAGCCAGCTAATTATCTCTAAAGAGAGCCTTTTTGTCAACAAGTTTGCTCCTTTCAATGATGCCAATAGATTTCCTGCTCAATCTCATAAGCTTCCTATTTGCTATGCTTCACTCTGGATTTGTTGGTCTGCTTCCAAGAGAAAGTGAGGATATGGCATTCATAGACCTCGTTGGCATGTGTCACTCTGCTTTTATGGCTGAGTTTTCTCTTTTGATTACTCCTCAAGAACATAGAAGTTTTCATGCATTGTACGAGAATCAGAAAACTTATAGATCGTGGATCTGGATTGATTCCTGCTGAAGATAGGATCGTTTACCTTTTGGCTTTTGGGTTGTTGTCTTCTAATAGTCTTTGATAAGATGTTGAAAGTTGCTGCAAGGGTTTTAGCTTTGAATGGAAGGCAAGGAGCAAGTGTTACAAGAAACAGCTTTACAATCGTTGAAGATCGGGTCAAGATTGTAAAAGATGATGCTAAGTGAGTGGCAGGAGCTATTGAAAAAAGCCAAGTCAGTAGTTGATGCTTCAAGTTTAATGAGGTCTCAGGTTGCTACTGTTGACTCCTTAGATGGAGTTTGATTTAATGATTTTGCTCCCTTAGGCCTTATTAGCTTCTTTCTTTTGTTTCGTTTCTTCTGTTTTTTTTTAAATTTCTTTAAGTTTAGACTTTATTTTCAGTTTTAAATCTTATTAATTTATTCCCCCTTTTGGTAATGTTAGTAATGTTTTCACACAATGGAAGAGCAAACAAACAATGCCTTGATTTGTGAAACAATTGTTACTGGACTAGCTTAGAAAGTACACTGTTAGAGGCTACAGAGAAGTCAAGAGAATTCATCGGTTTCAGTTGATTTAGTGTTTCGATTGTTTTTTTTTTGACTTGATTTCTTGAAACAGCTAATGCAAACCTATGAGCAGTGGTGATCGAAGTCGGCATCAATGGCTTTCCAATGCGTACGGAAAAAGAAAGAGAGAGATGTAACGAACAAGAGTTAGTTGCGTGTCAGCGAGAGTGTTTGTTTGCCAACGGGACTATTATATGTGTAGCCCAACATAAAACAGGCCCATTTATTTTATTTTCAACCCGGAGACCCGAAAATAACCGAATCGACCCGATGTCCTTAAATAAATATGGATCGGGCCAATGTTAGTTATCCAACTACGACATCGACAGATATATATAGAAGTACGTACAACGATCAGAAAAAACTCTCTGTTATTCAACGTTTCGATCCCTTAGCAAAAAAGCCCTAATTCTCGAGAGACTTCATTTCTGTTATCTGCTACTTCTTGCATAATGCTTAATGATGTTGCAGGCTTTTCACCTTTGTAATAATACCAATGGCTACTGCTTTCTTGATGTCTATCTTCCTTTCATCTCATTTGTCTCCTCAAGGAAAAAATTGAAACAGATTTCTATCAAATGCTATGTTGCATTTGTCTGTTTGTTCAGAATTAGAAACCAGTAACACTGTACGACTCATTTAGTAAGAAGAGTTATGTATGATGATCCTACCACAAGTTCTAGTTGCTGCTACCTATAACTAGGACTTTATGATGTCAAACACAGGTTATGCTGAGCATTTATCCATGATAATTAACCACATTAAGTAGTGATTGATGATCTTCTTCTATTTGATCGACTAGGGCCACTTTTCTCTGAATCATTTCTCAACACTCATCCATCATGTCCATCTTATTCCATATACAAACTTAATACTGCCACAAAGAGTTTCACTTTTCTTCAATATTGAAACTAAGCAAAACTAAAGAAGGGATTAAAGTGACTCAGTTAGCAAATCAAGCAACCTCTCATCGCGACTAAGCCGAGCGCTGGAGTTAAAGTAGGAAGAAAAAGAGAGCAACCAACAATTAATCACGGTGGGAAGCAATTAACTGGAGCCAATATGGTCATGTCACACCGCATACCATCTCTGGCGAAGTTGATTCCGAGCATTGGCTGGGGAGGATTCGGAGGCAGGACCTCCACTAGATAATTCACTTCCTATGTTCCATTCGGGTGTGCGTATACACACAGATTCACTATTTCTAACAACACAAAAAGCATAATGTACACAGTGAGAATTGATCAACATTGGTAAAACAAGCAAGAAGAAGAAAATATTACGTAAAATGCAAGAAATATAGGGATTACAGAGAAGATGAAGTTGCGTGGTGAAAGCTCGAAGAAAGCCGGAGCGAGGACGGAAACCGTGACCACCTCTCTTTTTTCTTTTCACACAGACTCGTGCTCTCCTATTACTCCTGAGGCTCCCAAGCTGATCGTTGTTGGAACAACGAAAATCAGGTTTCCATCCCCTGTACTTGTGCCACACTGGCTGTCATTTCGACGGTTGGGATCCTAGTTTTTTTTTTGTATCTTCTCCAAAGAAGATGTCGTTCCTTTCCCTCTCCACAGAAAGATCATAGGTTCTTTCTTGGGTTCATAGGCTCACACCTTAAAAAAGACATATCCTTCGTTTTATTTTATTTGAATCAGTTCAACTGAACAATATATCTCGATTAGGGCCTCAAAAAGGATTTAAAATGTGGAAAATGTGACAACCATCAAAGACCAGGGAATGGGATAACAATCCTATAAAACAGATTGACATGTATTTTAGGTTTTCGAAACAAATTGTTGAGGGATAGTTTTATACAGATATATCATGAAAGAAGAAGAGGTGCAACAGTTTTTGCAAGCTTTGCTGTTTCGAAATATCAAAAAGCTAAAAGCAAGAGAACAAATAAATAAAACAAACAAACTGATAATCTCCTTTGAACTATTTTCGGTGACTATCATTGACTAAACCAAAAAGAAAGACCAAATGTCTCGAAGCTAACTGTATTGTAACTGCGCAGTATCAGGCTAAAAGCTTGACAAGGAAGAACTCTCAAAACGGTTAGATTCGAGGGTATCTTCTTGACTTTTGTCTTTGTTCTTCGACTTCATTCATCCAATCGGAAAGCCACAAGAGTCCCTTATAACCGTAGTATGAAACAGCTGCTACAACAGCCATTAACATCACCAACACCAGTACCTTCTTAGTGGCGGCAGCAAGTTTCTGCAGAGAAGAAACCAAAAACCAGGTAGTGTCTTAAGGAGAAGATAAGACATGAAATATGTGCCTTCTCAGATTTTTTTTTTCAAAAGACAGAAATTACCTGCAGCCTTGAGATCTCCTTTCTGTCCTGACCCCGTTCACGCCTTTTCCTTCGCTTTGTTGCATTTTTACCGTTAGGCTCCTCCTTCTCCTAAAGTGTTTGATTCAAAAATCGTTTTGTGAGAGTTGCTTTGAGAGAGATTAATTCCGAGAGATATTTATTGTTTCTGCTTACCTCAATCTCTTTGACATTGCGTTGTTGTAACACCGATTCAGCCATCTGTAGTTTGCTCTTACAGTTGGAATCGCAAGGGAGGAAGCCGACACCAAACTGGTTCTTTGGTACATCTTTAGGATCAGAACCTGTGGCCCTATGGGCTGCTTGAACATCTTGGCATAACCATTCTTTCTTCAAGGATAGGCACTTGCAACGAACAATTACCTTGATCCATAAAAATAAACCGAGACAACTAAGATCCCACTTGTAACAGAGACAACATCCCAAATGGATATGAACTGGCAGACGGAAATCTTACAACGCAGTTGCATCTTCATATAGGCTTGGAAATATTACCTTTTTCCCACACTTTTCTGGCAATGGACACTGCCCAAGATGACATATCTCCGGACACAGATGCGTACAGTTTGGCAACTTTCTGCAACAGCAATATCCTCTAGTTTCAAAACTGTGGTTTTCTAATATTGTTATGCAGTAAAAAATATACAAATCTTGGGATTTGGGAACAAGTAAACAACCACAAGGAAATCATTAGTAATTCAAATTTAAAAAGTGAAACGCACGAATGTAGCTTTAGTGTGTTAGATTACCTGTGACAAGGTCCACGGCATGAGCGGGCGTTCGCTTGGTCCTTCTCAGACAATGTATTGTAGTAAATACACTCGAATGCATGCACCATCGCACCACAGTGACATGATCTCTTCACCAGAGTTTTGCAAGGTGGACAGTCTCCAGGATGGCATCGTCGAGGACAAGGATGTTGGCATCGTGGTGTTCTCTCCTGTACATTAGTATGAAAGATAAGGAAGTCTTTCCTCTAACTAACCGACTCCGCAGACTCGCATTTAACAGCTTCATCAGAATAAACATGTTTTTCTCGAAAGCTATCAGAAATATGAGTTTCAACTCATACTTTAAACCAATAACATTTAATTAAATAAAAGCTTCAAGTTATTGTGACAACTGGTTACCAGTGCAATCAAGATTTGCAGCATAAGGAAAGATGATCAAGTAAGTGGTGAGATATAAAACATAACCGAAGTACCTTTTGACAGCGGAGATCACACTTTTCACAGGACTCACTTCTTTTATCCAATGATGAATTTCTTATTTCCAGAGGATGACAGGTAAACGAACAGTAATGGTTCCCACATGGAAGAGGGTTTCCACATAAATTATCGCATGCAAATTGAGTTCTGTCAGAGCAAACCATCTAAGCCAATGAAAAGAAAAAGACATCAAATGTCGGAAAAAACAATAAAAGAAGATCTCAAAGTCCACAAATTGATATTAACATGTTAGATAGTGGACATGCATCTGAAATAACTAATATAAAAGAGAACTGAGACTAACCATCTTCTCTGCTGCCAGATGGTGGCCTACACAGGGCCTCCAGACAAGCTCTGGACAACGAGGGCAGGGAGAACCCGGTGTAGATTCAGCCTGAATATTCAACATCTTTTTAGTTGGTTTAATCATAAATTCACGGTTAGGTGGAGGTCTAGGTCCATGACACCTATGTCAATAAGAAGCACACAAAAACCAATGTTTATAAGAGGGGAATGATCAGAGAGTAGGAAAGAAAAATGGATGAAAAAGAAACCAGTATGAGAAACCTTAGTTTGCACTTGTGCCCACATGGGTATTCTTCATCACAAAGGAGTCGACATGGAGGACAAGCACCATAGTGGCATTTATGAGGCTGCATAAAAACATGACTTAAAATTTCGCAAAATTCAAAGATGGAATCAATCACAAAAGTAAAACTATAAAATCCTTATTCTAATTCTTGTTCTACCTTTTGGCTTTGCCCATGCCTGCACAATGGGGTTATGTGACATAATTTACGGCATCTAGGAGGTTTCTGATTTGTTTCAGTGCCACAGGGTACCTGAATAACATAAAACATCCAACTGCGTTGTTAATACAGGTTTAACATACAGTAACAGATTTGCTATCAAATGATACAGAATCTATTAGAAGTATCAAACAATTAAAAGTCTAGAAGCCTATGGACACGAAAAGAAGAAAAAAAGAAAATATCTACAAAAATAGGCAGGAAGTAATTAGATATGGTTGACGACCAAGCAAAGCCTCAAGACCATTTTTTTGAAGAAATTTCAGTAAGTTTAAGCTTATAGTCTCGTCCTACTTCCACCAGTTGCATCTACCCAAAATTAAGAATTTTCTATAGATCCACCATAACAATAAAAGTAACAAGACTAAATATCACGACTTGATAGTAAGAAGCCATATTCACGTTCAAATCCTAAATCTCACCTCAAAATGCGTCTCACCACAAGCACAAGATATTGTTACCATTATTGGACAAGGAGCACATGGACCTCTGCAATGAACACACAACAAGTAATGTCATTCTACGTGTATGAGTTGATATCTTATAGTACAAAATGTTTAATCAGCCATATAGTCCCAAATCTGAAACCAGATGGACAAAGAAAGTCCAAAGCAAGCTACTACAGAACATACTGGTGACAAGGAGACTGGCACTTATGATTCCTGCAACGGAGTCTTTTTCCACAAATCTGAAAATTTCGAACGAAAAAATGAGAAGCCAAGTGTGAACAATGACACAAAAACTTGATACAAGAATGAATGACTTGGCATACCTCTGAGCATGGTGGACATTCACCATCACAACATCGGCGTCTACATGCATGACGTGCACAATCTCTCACTCTCTGGCATTTCCTCTCACACGCCAACTCTTGGTGGCAAGGAACCTACTCTAAATTAAGTTCCCAAAAATTTTCCATCAACATTTGATTTGACTATAAAGCATTCATGAAGTATCGAAAAGGCTCTCTTTCACCTGTTTTTTCGTTCCTCCGCATCTGCAAGACTTAGTAACCACAATCCTGCAAGTCTCAAGGCACGGACCGCGGTGGCACCTCTCTGGACACCTATGGTAGCCACAACCAAGAACTTTATCACAGGTGCCACCACATAAAGGCGCCACAACATCACAAGACAAGCCTTGGTAGAATCTCTTGCCACAGGGACAACTCCTCTTTCCCTGATATGGACACAATCCACATTCGCCCGAGTGACAGCCTCTCTCGCATACATGTTTGCCACAATTAAGCATATTCTCACAAGAAGCCTCACACCTAAAGACTCTCTCGCAACAATCCTTCTCCTCTTTCACCTTACCACAGCAGCACTTATAAACCGCACGCTCCCTACACGGTGGGCATTCGCCATCATGACAAATCTCTCTACACTTATGGATATCACAATCCAATACTCTCTCGCAGACGTCTCCACAAGAGAATTGCTTGTGCCCACATCGACGAACATCTTCAACACCTCCACAGAAGCATTTAGCCTTCACGAGCTTGGGGCAAGATGCACAAGGTCCAGGATGACACAATAGCAAGCAACAGTGACCACAATTGCTACTCAACGGCCGCTCACAGACCTCACCGCAAGAATGAGGCAAGATCCATGGATTATCCGCCGGAGGATCCTCTTCCTTGCCGCAGTAACAAAGGTACCGCCTTGGAATCTTCGATTTCTGATACGACGATCTACATTTCGGACAGTTCCAGACCGCCTCCGGTTCTCTCGGATTTGAAGAAGGTCGCGTGACTGCACGCGCAGCTTGTAGATCTAAGCACTGACGTGCCCATGACTGGATACAGAAAAGGTGAAACACGGCGAAGCATAAGGAAGTGCAGGACCATGTAGGATCGGTTCGTTTGATGCGTTCAAGACAGATGAGGCACGAAACAGCTCCAGAGGAAGACGATGCGAGAAACGATTGGATCTTAGCGAGATCGATTGAGGAGGGAGATGAAGATGAGTGGCAATCGAGGTAAGCTTTGAAGATGGAGTTTGATAGATCATTGTGACGGTGCTGATGATTATCTGAATCGGATCCGGAGTCTGAATCTGAATCCGAAAGGGTCTGCTGTTGTGGCGGGGGCTGTGGCGGTGATTTCCACCGGAACTCGGTACTGGCGGTTCCGGCCATATCAAGCATCCCTCTTCTTCATCTCCTCCTTAAGGACAAACTCGAGAAATTTGGGGGGGGAGAAGAAGAAGTCACGTGATGTTCTCGTGAGCATTGTAATGACCAAAAGTACCGGTTCAATTGGGATTAAACCGGTTCAGTTAGGACAGTTTCAAGCTTATGTCCATAAGGGCTTCCCGCGTATCATATCGAAGTAAATAGAGTGGGAAAAATCGATAAGCAGAATTACGTATCTGCAGAACGATTATAATTTACTCTCATTTTGCAAACAAAATTAATATAAGTCATTAATATTTCCTTAAGATCATTCTGATTTAAAAACCAATTATCTAACTCGATAATACATCTACTCAGTTTTTAAACACCCTAAAAACCCCAAAGATCTCTAACAAGACCAAAGCATATACAAAAGCAGAATCTTGTGGTCGATTCAATCATTTGGCATCAGGGTTTGATGTATTCTCGAATGAAGTCTTGGATCTGGGTGGTTTCTCCAGTGAGTCCAGATGCCTCAGCGACAGTGACTTTGTTGTAGCAATGCGAGAAGGAGAACACTTCTCCCTCTATTCCAATCGTGAAGTCATTGGCTATATCAGCTGTCGAGACTGCACTCCTTGAAGCCCTCAGTTTCTCACTGCAAAAACTCATTCGAGAATACATCAAACCCTGATGCAGGAAGATTGGCTTTATATGTAAGATAAGTTTGTCAATAAAACTGAAAATCTCACATTTCTTTCTCCATCTGCTTCCGGATAAACTCCTTGGTGTGTGCAGTGAGTTTATCGGTCTTGTTACAACAAAGGAGAACTGGAATCTTGTTCTTGACAACATTCGCATTTGTCAAAATGTCGTATAGGTACCTATCACAGTAAAAAACCCATGTCAATGCCTCAGTTTTCAAGATTGAGATGCAAACATGTCTTATGTGTGTGTGTGGAAGAGAGAAGGTTTGAAATTACTCTGAAGCTGCACGACAGTTTGGGAGGAACTCCAAGGCATCCACTACGAACACAATAGCAGCTGCTTGGGGCAAAAATTCTTCTAGCTTGGGTCGAAGCCGAGAGTGCCCAGGAACATCGACAAGATGAACAGGCTTGATTTTTCCTTTCTGTCACATAGAGCAAGCATGGGACGTGGTTTGGTAATGTGTTAGTCCGTCCATCGCAATCAACTGCACGTGTTGTTTTAGATAGGACAAAGTAAGAATCTTTACCTTAGTCTTTTCAGTGTGAAGAACAAAAATGCCTTCATTCGGTTCCATTGATGTTACAGTGCCCTGATGCGACGATCCATCTCGGAGCTGCCAATCAAACAATTATCATGTTATAACTCCCCAACAATCACCTAGTCACTCACTGACTCGGACAATAGTGACACGTTACAAAAACAAACTACATTTGGAGGACAGTCATAAACAATATCCATATGAAGAAGGTAACGTCAAGCCAAAACACTCACTTGGTAAAAGAGCACAGTCTTTCCACTTCCGGTCAGCCCAGAAAGGAGTACAGTGTTGGATTTGGTACGTCTGACCAAGCGAACTGCATAACCCAGCAAGAACAACAAGTTTAGCAACAAAAGATCAAAAGTTATTTATGTATAATCAAAGAGAAAAATTGAATAGAAACTCAGAAATTGCAATAATAGTTCTAATTTCAATACACAAACCATTTAATACCGAACGAGCTGATACTCTGGCTTATTTGCAAGTCTAAAATGGTACCGTAAGAACGATAACCTCTTCAATTATAAACAATAGCAGGCAGAAGAAAAACCATTGAAGACATTTAGAAGAACAGGCTATGTGTCCTTATCAATGGCAAACGAGATACCAGCAGGGGGAGATCTTACGTAAATGTAGCAATTCTAATAGGAAAGATTAAGAAACGACGAAGTGGTGTCTAATACATACTGGATATGAAGAGCAGGATGGTTGTAAACAACAGAACACCAATAGCGGCATACAGCTGACTCGGAGGTATCTTCTGAAGATATTCAATTCCTTGATGCGACCACTGCTCCGCCAGTATCTTCAGATCTTCCAAGTTCTCCATTACTTTCTCTCAAGTTTCAATTCGTCTGCCAAGCTGTTTAAAACCTGCATCCAGAGATGTAATTCATTCCTCTAAGACATAAAAATAACCATAATTATTGCACAAATATATAAGAATCAGAGAGTATATTTTATATCAAACCAAACACATCTCACACAATTGATCTATGTAGATCTGTTAATCTTGTTATACCAAACTACAATCAAGCTAAAAGCATAAGATGTCTATATCAATAGACTAAAAGATCAATTTTACTCAAGAACAAGCCTCAGACAGCAGAACAGCCACACCTACCCGACAAGACAAACCTTGGACCTATCAGAAATCAACAAAAGTGAACTAGAAAAGTGTGTTCTCCAACAAATACAACGTGTATGTGAGTTTAAAACTGCTTCCTGAAGAAAACAAATGAAATCCGACTTTCCAATCTTGTTCAGTCTTGAACTTTGTTATATGCGCAGCAAAATGACCATAATCATCATTCTCACACATTGTGAACAAGGAACACCATTGGTTTATCCCAAATTTATAACCAGTTTTACCAGACCAATCGAACCCATAGACCCATACAAGATCATCCCAAGTTATGAAAAGAAATATGCTAACCCCTACATTGGCTCGCTGCTTCAACCAGATGTCAAAAATTGCAAATAGATTCCCAAAAAAAATCAGAGACAATGAGTTTAGAGAAACTGAGAGCTAAGAAATTGACAGATCTAAAGTTAACTAAGAGAAAATATAACAACTAGACAGAGGAGACAGAAACGCACAAATGGGAGAGGAGGCGGAAGACAAATACAACGACGGTGGAAGCGGAGAAGAACACGGCGACGATGATTTAGGGTTCAGATTCAATTTTTATATTAAAACAAGTCCTTCATTCCAATTTCTTTATTTTTATTGTTTCCTTTAAACAGCACAATTTAGTTCAAAGAAATTAAATGGGCCGAGCAAAAGCCCATGATAAGTCATCCGGCGTCGTTTTGCTGTATCTGCTTCATTGCTTCTTCTGGTTTGCTCCACTCTCTCTTCGATTCCCGCTCTTCTGCATCTCCGGCCGACGAACACAGATAACAGTGAGTGAAAGAGAGAGAATGAGATTTAACTTCCAGGAGCCAGAGGATACGCCAGATTCACGGCGATCTCCGACGCCTAAAGAGCCGGTTCGGTGGGTTCCTCTCCAGAGCCACCCGGTTTTCGCTTCTTTTCCCTCCTCCCAGGATGAACTCGTCGCGTCGCAGCGGTTTCCGAGAAATTTCATGGCTTGGGACGGAGACTCAAGACTATACTACTGGGATTCTAGACGATATCTTCTACATCGATTATCTCTGCGCTTGGGTGAACCCGAACCATCCTCCGTCCTCGCCGCAGTCCCGTCCAAGGTCATTTTTTCTATCTCTGTGTTCGCCGATCAGTTTGGAGTTTAAAGAAGATTTATCTAAAGCGGAAATGGAATTTCTAGTGTGATTGTTACTGCCTTTAAGAAATTAGGTTTAGGAAGAGTTAGTATGAGCCAAAAGCCTAAAACAAAAAAATGTTTTGAGTTTTTTTAGGTAATTTTTTGAATGATGAGCTTGGGGACTGATAGCTATTGGTGACTATCCCTCTAATTGTACGGAATTGATAGATTTTGTTCTAATTTTCTCCTAAGTTTGATTAGTTGGAGTTGCTGGAGAAAAATTATCAAGAAATCATTTGTTGCCCTAGGTCATTGATTGCTCTCCGTTTACCATTTTGTTGTCTCTTTCAGTTGTTAAGCTATACTTGTACATAGCTGGGAAGGAATGTACAAGTTTGTGCTAGTTTCGTGTTTGCCAAAGTTTTAATAAAAATGATATTATAGGTGATGCAACCAGATCTCCAGCTGACATTTGCTGTTAACAAAATCTCCATCAATAAGTCTGGATCAGCTGTACTTCTTGCCGGCTCAGATGGGATATGTGTGATGTACCTATTTGGGCGTGCTTCTGTGATAGAAGACAATGTCATTTGCAGGTAATCATAGAACATTGGCCTAATAAGATGCATCTTTATTCATGATTATGTTACCTTAAATTGATGGCCTTTTGCTTCATAATCTATGGGTTGCAGGGTACTTTCTATTGGTTCAGAAATCTATACTAGTGGTGACAGTGCAATAAGCTTGCTACAAGCATCGTGGCACCCTGATAGTGACACCCATTTGGGAATTCTATCCTCGGACGCAGTTTTCAGGTAACAACCTTTTTGGTAGATATTGAAGGTGGATGTACATGTCAATATATTGATGAATATCATTTTGGGAAGATGTTAGAGAAATTATATAAGAAATTCAGTAACAAATCTTGTAGATTCTCAACTTCTGGCATGCAATGACATAGTATGTTACCATCTGGTTCAGTGTCTCATTATAAGGAGTCTAAATCGTTCCAATTAATCCTGATTTAAGAGCTTCTTGGCTGACTAAAAGTAATTTTCATGCTACACTTTTTGCTAGGCTTTTCGATTTGTCTTCCGATGCTGAGCTACCAGAGCAAGAATATTATCTGCAGCCCGGTGAGCCAGGAAGATCTAGAACAGCCTCATCAATTTATCCTGCTGATTTCAGTTTTGGAGGAGATCATCTGTGGGATAGATTTACTGTAAGTTCAGTACAAATTCTTGATCCACCTGTTTGATAACTGACAGAGATTTACTGTTTGTTTAGTTGTCGTGTCAAATAGAGCCTTGAGGATTACATTTTTAGGTCTTGACCGAATCTTTCAATGGTGCAGGTCTTTATATTATTCACTGATGGTTCAATTTATATCCTGTGCCCAGTTGTGCCATTTGGAAGGTAGGCAGATGGTGGTTCTTTCTCCGTCTCATTCCTCTCTGGCAGTTTTTAAATAAGTTTCTTACGCTTGAAGTTGTACCTGGTATGCTAAGTTTCCAAGATAGTTCAACATTTATTTCTTTTTGGTTTTCTCGTTTCTTGAACAAGTATGAATGATTCTCATTAAGCTGTTTTAGATCACAAATCTAGGCTTGCTAGTCGCTAGCTCATTTGAGGCTTTCCAGGGGTAAAATCAGCTGGGTCCCATGATTCCTTTGATATATCAAATAGTTTATTCATGCATTCCACGGACTATCCTCCTCATGTCAAACTATTATAAGTCATGGAAGATGTTTTAGTACTTTGTGATGTTTCGTGTTTAATGGTCCTGGAGGTTGCTGAGATTGTCGGATTTAAATTGCAACAGTGTTTACAAATGGGAATCGATAATGGAGATTTACAACGATGCTGATATGTATGGGGTTAAGTCATCCAATTCGATAGCAGTTAGCAACTCCAGTCTGGCAATGGAATGGTTGGAAGCTACATTTCCAGATTTGACTGAACAAGGAACTAGAGGTGACAATATATTGGTGGTGAAAGCTCATCCTTATGCTTTGCTTGACGCATCATTGGCTTTACAGGTATGGATTCCTCATCTTTTGGGTTTGTTACGTGAGACTTTTGCAGTGCTCCTCGTAGATTTTAGTTGTTTCACCAATGTTCTGGATTTGTGGTTTATACGCCAGTGGTCTTCATTACAGATTTATACCGTCAACTTGATTCGGAACACAGATCGGACAAAAAAGATGACACCTATCAACATGTTCCCTAAGTATTCTTTGTTTGTCTACTGCTTGCCTTGGAATGCTGATCTCTTGTTTTCCTCGTGTACAGGGACCTTTATATAAAGCATCTAGTGGTGACGGAGATGAAGATTTCACTGTTCGGGAGGCAGAATGTAAAGGCCGGGCAGTGAGTCTATTATATAATCTTGTCAGCAAAGATTCGATTCTGGTAACTGCCTGGAGTGCTGGACAATTACAGGTTGATGCTCTGGTTGATGAAATCCAGCCAGTTTGGATATCTGGTAACTCATCTCGTCTTCGCATGAACTCCCACAACAAAATACAAGGAGTTGCAATGATTTGTGAGTCAAACATAGGTGAACTTCCAGTTGCAACTTCGAACCTGCCGCTCGATCACACTGTTTGGTTAGGGCATCTGCCGCCACTGTTAAGACTTGCAATGGTTGATTTGGCTCTTCCCACAAAGCGTGAAGGTGGCTCTCTTGTTACCTTGTTCGCTGACTCCCTTTTGCCAGAACGAATATACTCCCTCCATGACGGTGGCATTGATTCAACAGTCTTACACTCTCTTCCCTTCACAAGTCAGGCCACTGGAAAAGATGAAGCTCTCAAAACGCCATCTGTTCACACTGTGCTAAGTACATGCCAAGAAGAATCCGCCGTATCTCCTCTGTTTGGTTTTGTGCCTCTGTCGGATTCGTTTGGGTATGCATGGATCATTGCAATCTTATCATCAGGAGAATGCATTGTGGCAGAGATGAAAACTTGGGATCTCTTGCTTCCAATTCATGTTGGTACAGATAAGACAGTGTCTTCAAGCGCAATAGAGAAAAAAGAGCAAGATACCTCGTGCATCATAAGCAAGGAGCTCCTTGCAGGTCCCAAAATTAGAATTGCTCCCCATGCTTTACCTAACCAGCGTTCAACTTCAGCCAATTCCGTAGAAGGCCGATCAATTCTGCTTGACTATGTCAAGCTTTTCCATGAAAACTACATCGAATATGCACACAAGGTGAGAAAGAAGTCATGTAAACCCAACGCAAAAGCGTCACTGTGTTTTCTACACGATTACTAATGAGATCTCGTTGTGTTTTTGGCAGGTCTACTTTGAGCTGCAGCATCATACTCCTAACCTGAAGAGAATAATCGATGACCAACACCAGCGGCTTGCTGAGGCAAATCAGAAAATATCAAAAGTTGAGAAGAACCAATCTTTGCTGGAGAAAAGGATTGACAAAGCAATCCAAAGACATGATTCTCTTGAGCAGCGCTTGCAACGTCTCCGTAGCTTGCCTGGTACACACAAGAAACCTCTGACGAGAGCAGAACTGGATTTTAAGTCGGAGCTCGGTAAATCGAATATTCCCCATAAATTTTGTCCTCGTGAGATATACCAAAACCCATTACATCATCTTTTCTTATCGTTTTAAATGAAAAATTGCAGATCAATTTGCGGGAGTTGAGGTGGATGCGCTTCAATCATCCATTGAAACACTCAGAGCAAGAATGAAGAAGTCAGGTCAAAAATCTCCCAAGGGCACAGTAGTTGCAGGTACTCAGAAAAAGCAATATTCAAAGAAAAACTTAATACATGATACACAAATGTCACAGCTTCAGTCCACACTCGCCAAATTATCCCTGATGAACAGCGATAACTCCAAGAAAGTCAAGATCGTGGAATCTGCACTGAAATCGCAAGAAAGCAGTTTCATGTAGTCACTGTAACATTGGGACGCAATTATCATTTCCTGGACTGACTAGATTCTGTTCAAATTTGAATATAAGTTGCTGCACTAAATTTTCTAACTCTCTCCTTGTAAGTTTTGTCTGTTAATCAAGCTTCGGTATTACTTTATTTTGTCTCTTTAAATGGCCATTTTCTGCAAACTATTCCTATGAACTCATAAGACAACAAAGAGTAGATCAAGCTACTTATGTTTGAACCATTGAAGTAGAAGAGAAATAAACAAACAAAAGGTGAACAAAAGTTTATATATATATATATATATATATATATATATACTGAAGCCAAGGCTTTATAGAGTAATGGTAACTTTTAGCGTCCAACACTAACCCAAAAGGAGCTAAAAGAAGAAATTAATCCTGAAAAATGCTGTTTGTTCTATAAATAAAATCTGCTGGTTTTTTTTTTCAACTTGAGGATGAGAAGACTGAGGTCCCAGTGGTGGAGGCGGCACAGGCGGATAATATATTGGTGTTCATTGAAAGGTCTCCATGTGGTGGTGAAAACTCTTCATCATTTTTTTTTTGCTAAAATTTCTGGTTTTTAGATTAATAAGAGGGTTAGTTACATAGGTGGAATAAAAAAGAAAACTGTCTTCAGTACAGCGAAACCCAGTTATAAGATCCCGGTTCAAGAGCAACAACGCAAACAATCACTTATCGAGAAGATGAGTCTCGAAACCATAACTTGAGAGAGTCCTTAAAACTTGGCTTGTGACATCTTACAGAGCAAGTGTTACGGACACTCCGATCAATAGACTTGAACAATCCTTCAGCTGGAGAACGTAAGCCCTTGAAGATGCGGGAGTTCCTCTCGAGCCAAATTGAGTAAATCACGGCTTGGGCTGCAACTAGCCTAAGTGAGGCATAAGAAAGATCCTGAGTGGGGGAGTTGAGCCATGTTAAAAAACATGGCCAAGTGTTAAACCCCATGAATGGGCATTGGAGTTTTGCTAGACACCATCTCCATATGTAATAGCGGTAGGGGCAACGGAGGAACAAATGGTCCCTAGTTTCTCCATAAATCTCACATAGAAAACAAGTGTCATCTGCAGCAATTCCCCAAGTTCTGAGCCTGGAGAGAGTAGGTAATCTATCCCAGCAACCAAGCCACAAAATGAAAAAACCATCAAGAACGGTCTCTGTAGGAGTAGGAGCACTAGGCTTACACAGCTCTTGGCAAGACATTAATACTCTCGAATACGCACCAACAAGACAGATGGAAAAGATCGTACAAATCAGTTGACTTGAGAAAAACAAACTGAAACTTAGGGTTCACAATCACTAACTTCATCAAACCCAGCCAGAAAGCATACCCATACCGCGCCACAAACTGCACTGTGAGCTTAATGATACCAAGCTGCTTGCGCGTGATCCCTTGAGGATATGTAAATGGATAATCACGAGGTGCTCGAGGAGGATCTCTGCATAGAGGATAAAGGTCATCATCAACAGGTGGGGCATCAGGAATACCAGACTGCATTTGTGTTGAAAGGCGTCCAGGTGGTGACAACTCTCCACCCTCCCTGCTAGCAAAATAGTCAAGACCGCCCACAAAAGTATGCAAATCAATCATAGCCATTTCCACTCCCTAAGAAGTTTGAAAAAACCCTCAAGAACAGGCTCCTTGCAAGGATTAAGGACAAGCAGCTTCGGTTTTAATACTCTCTCATACGCATCAACAAGCCCAAGGAAAAAACTGAACCTGCTATCAGTTGTCTTGATAAACTCAAAATCAAACTGAGGAGGGTTCGCAGTCACACTAGTCATCAAATCCCGCCAGAAAGAAATCCCATAGCGCACAACAAACTGCGCTGTGAGCTTAATAATAGCAAACTCCTTGCGGGTCAGGACACGTAAATACAAGTAAACTGCGAGCTGGATCCCTGGATGGAGAATCGAACATCAGGTTGATTCTGAGCATTTTGGTATTCAGCAATCTTGTGCCGGTAAAAGGCGTGATAAGGGTGCTCTGAGCTCCTCATAAAACTGAATATTTCATTGTTTACGTTATCGACCATCAACCTTTTTTCAACCCACAACCCATGTCTCGAAGCCAATTTTGCCGTTCCCTCAGACAATCCTTCTGGTTTCTGGATCCGCCGGAGCTTGATTTGAATTCTTGTCCAACGATTGCGAACCGTTCTGCCTTGAACTCGACATTTTTTTCTGCAAAACCCCACACTAACTATCAAATCTATTGAAATAGGTTGATGATTAACGCAGAGACTTATTAGGGTTTGAGAGAGAGAGAGATATGAAACTCACTATTTATACGAGTCTAGTGATAAACTTAAATCTTCTAAATCAAACTAGATAACACCAAATCAAAGATACGCTTAAGGTTGGAACATATCTCCAACTCTCGACTCTAAAACTGAAAACAAAAGCCCATAAAGAAAGTGACGACAAAGCCCAATACGATGCTACATCAGTAAGGAACAGCCCAGGAGAAGAAGCTGAGAACGAACGACTTCTTAGGTATAAATTAGACCGTCTAATAAAGCTTGGAAAGTAAGTAAACGAAGAAGATCCTCAGACGAAGAAATGAGCCCTAGGCTAGCATTTATCAACCAAACTCGTTCGTGTTCCGGTTTTCCAATGGGGCCTTTATTATTTGGGCTTATAATTTCGGTTCAAGTGTTTTTTTTTTTTTTTTTTTTTTGGTGCATACAATCTCTGCTGTTTTTATTGTGACCGATCATGAATATTTAATTACTTTGTCAGGCTGTGGAAACAGGAAAGGAAGCAAATTATAACAATCTGATGATTATCCATGACTTTTCAAGACCATGGCTCTAATCTGAAAAAATAAATACTTGAATCAGAAGAGTAGGTCAAGCTACTTAGGTCGGAACCATTGAATCAGAAGAGATTTATGCAAGCATAAAGTAAACAGAAGTTTTTTTTCATATATACACAAAAGCTAAGGCTTTATAGAGTAATGATAACTTTTATTGTCCAACACTAGACCCAAAAGGAGCGAAAAAGAAGAAATTAATCCTGAAAAATGCTGTTTGTTCTATTAATAAAATCTGCGGGTGTCTTCTGCTTCAAGTTGCACCATCACGGCGCTTCACGATGATCGGGTACCGTTTCTGCGTTCTTGTAGTTGGAAAGAAAACCAGCTTGTCTTGCTCTGCAGGAACCCAACTGTTCAAGAAAAGTTATAAAACATAATCAAATCAGTATTTAGCATTTTGAAATGGAAAAAAGGAGCTATTATCTCGTATGTGAAGGTGTACCTGAAGCCGGTCACTAGGCGGTGAAGGAAAACAGAGAGTGCAACCCTAGCCAGCTCGTAACCGGGACACAACCTTGGCCCTCCACCAAACGGTGTGAACACATTAGAAGGTCCTGTTGTTACAGAGTTGCTCTGTTCCACAGAATTGCAATTGTTCAATAAACTCAAAATCAAGAATGCAAAGATACACTCAAACCAAGTTCAAGAACGCGAAAGGGCGTAAAATCAAAACCTGCCATCTCCAAGGGTTGAAAGTGCGAGCGTCTTTGAAGTGGTTCGGGTCTAAATGAACCGCTCTAAACGATGAGAAAACCTTCCACCCTTTCGGAATCTTATAACCTGTTTTTTTCCAGTTTTCAAAAATGTAAGAACTTTCCTTGCTTTTTTCGATACGGAATTGACTCATTTCTCACTCTTTTTAAAGAAAGTGAGATTCTTTTACCTTTGATCTCAACGTCTGTCATTGCCCTTCTGAAAACACCGCCGATGATGTTAGCTACACGCAGCGTCTCGTTAACAACCTGAATCAAAACAGGTTTATAAGAGACTAATGAGAAATGATTAGAAAGGATAAGACAAAAACTCTAAGATCTTTAAAATAGTACACTTACACATTGTGTGAATGGCATTGCCTTGTAATCACTCCATTCAAGACTATCTGAATCACTCTTCATTGCCCTAATCTTTTCATGCTCTTCCTGTTATAATTCAACCAAGCAAATACCAAATCAACCAACAATATAATAAACAAGGTTTAAAGCAGAATTAATTAGGTCACCGGTCCAACCATTTTGAACCGGTTGGTTATATTCGAAGTAAGCAACGACGCACTAATGACTAAATTAAATAGTGAATATAGTACCATCCTTAGAACAAAACTAGTGACATGAACAAATAATTAGAATAAACTATTAAAGACCAATTAAATTGGATGAGAGCTTGTCGGTTGCACGTAGCACAAACATATTTATCATAATACTATTATCTTTAATGTAAAGAAAGATTAATTGGGGGATATTCGGACAAGTAAGATAAAAAAGAAGATAGTTGTTGGCAAACATAAAAAAAAAAAAACAAAGAAGATGAGGTTTGGTAAAAGTGTGATTATGCATGCAGTTCAGGAGACAAACTAGTCAAATCTGTGAGACTGTAACTCCTTATTTCAACAACAATTTACATTTCTTATTAAAATAAAATTTAAAACAGAGGTGATGATGTTGTCTAGGTTCGAGAATGACTACTTTGACTTTTACGGTAATTTAGTAACCTTTTGCCTGTTTTTGTTTTTGTTTGTATCTTGTTTCTTTTTACACTTTTTCAGTTTTCACCTTCAAAGCACTTAATAATATGCTTAATCTAGATTATAAAATTGATTGAAGAGAAAAATAGATGAAAACTTACATCTTAATTTCAAATTTTAAAGGATCTATCATGACTACCCTATGATACTCAAATAATTGAAAATCCTAAAATTCAATCTAGACTAATCAAGATAATGACTAGTTTTGGTTAAATTTTCAATGTTTTTCTTTAACGGGTTCTAAATTATATTACATGTAACTGTTGTTTAAATATCAATCATCGTACCCAACCAAATTTCACAAGGACATGTTAACATAGTACACCACCTAGATTTTTCTAATCCACTACTAGATCGTCTTACCCGACTAATGTCGCGTGTTTTAATTTTCTTAATACCTAACCATTAATTAACCAAGATTGAAGGCTATATTCAAAACATTATTCTAAAACCAAAGACAAATATTCATCATTGTTTCATTTTTTTTGTCTATAATCAATTATCAGTACCAACCGACTAGATTGTACTGTTGCTAACTTGCTATGTAAACTAGTAGTTCATTGGAGACAACAAACCAGAGAGAGAAAACCTAAGCCGTCCATTGATGTCATGTGTATGTGTGTGTCATTTTTCTCTTAAAAGAAATGGAAAATGATGATAATAATAGTAATATATTTTAATATTTATTATTGCAAAAAATCTAGACACCCGTGTGAAATGTAAATGATGGAGAAATTTAGAGGCCAACATGTACATATCATTATGCTCCCATTTTGTAGTATCTGTCCCTTTTATTTCCTTCTTTTTCTTTCACCTTAAATTTTACTTTTCCCCAACTACTTCTTCCCATATCTTAATTACGTAAGAAGATGAAATAATCTTAACTCGGAACTATAGTCCCACAAAAAAAAAAAATATTAGTAGATAGCAACACATCAACGTGTTCTAATCCATTTTTTCACTCTTTTGGTTATATTTTTGACACACAAAAAAAAAAAGATATTTAGTTTCTTAAATTTAGAAACCAAACCCTTTTTGATACCCTAAACCCCAAATAAAGCAGCAGAATAAACATGCGTGATGCGCCGGTGGTCCTAAAATTTTTGGTTTGCATGCAGTGTAGTGAATACTGAATAGATCGAATCTTAAACTTTTAAAAATATATTTTCCAAAACACTAAATCTTGATGATTCGCAATCAAACCAACCACATAACACCTAAATTTTCATTCATACGTGTCGTGGTTTTGATTCGCTATGCATATTTTCATTCTAAAATATATCGAATTTTCTCTAAAGTTTTTCTTTTAAAAATGAATTACGAACCATGTATATAAATAAGTAGAGAGATTATTACTAAAAATAGAAAATACCTTGAGTTGAGCAAGAGCTAAAGGAGTCTCGGTAAGAAACTTAACGGCGAGAGTCATGATTGTGGAGGTTGTTTCATAACCGGCGACGAGTAGAGCCACCAAGAAATCAACAATCTCCTCATCGGAAAAGCCATCATCCGCCGCAAGCAACGCTGCAAGCATATCTTTTTTTCTCTCCGCCCCTTCTTCCTCCTCATCCCTCCTCTTCATCACTACCACCGTCAACGCCTCCGCCACCTTCCTCCGCGCCTAAACATAGACACAAATATTAGAATATATTTGGTTTCAAGGAAAAAAATATGTATATTAGAATATATAGTCTAAAAATATGATTAAATTAAAAAGAAAGACTAAATTAAATAAGAATACTTGGATGGCTTTGCGGTAAGTGGTGGAGAAGAGAGGGAGAGGGATAGAGAAGAAGCCTTCGATGACAAGAAGATACTCTTTCCTTAAACTCTCACTCCACTCCCCTGGATCAAAGCTCATCAATTGCTTCACCGTTAGCTCAAACGTTATCTGCATCATCAATCATCATAACACATAAATACGTCTATGCATGCGGTGACTCGTGCTGACTCACTGAGTCACCAACTCGGTCCGGTTTTTGCATTTCTTTTACCAAAAAAAACATTAGTGAGGAGGAATAAAATAATAATATAATGTTTTGTTTTTGGTAATCAAGATTTTTTTGGTTACCTTTTTGGCTTCTTCCATGAGGAGAACACGAGAAGACCAAGAATCAAGATTAAACCGGACTAACCGGTCAATATCAAGCATGAGATGGTCTTTGATGATTGAAGAATTAGCGAAGCTCATGGTAAGAGAGTGCATACGTTTATGCAAAGAACCTTTCATAAGAAGCAAAGAGTGTTTCCCCAAAAGATTGCATATGGAAGCAGGATAAGAACACTCGAAAAGCTTCCCTTCGTTCTGAAGAACGAACCGGTTCGTCTCCGGGTCAGCTGAGAAAATCGTCGGTTCACCGAATAGATGCGTCATGAAAACCGAACCGTACCGGGCCACCCTCTCGTCGATGAAAGGCTCAGGGTTCTCTGTTTTGTAAGCTCCGATCAGCTGCAAAGTCTCTCCTATCAGAGGAAGTCCGAGGCTTCCCGGAGGAAGACCCATCCGACGGTAACGAGTGCGGCGGAGGAGGAGGAGGAAAGCGGCGGTGATGGAGGAGAGGAGGAGGAGAAAGGCGGTGAAGGCCATTGAAGAAGATGATGATGAGAGAAGAGGAGAGGATGAGGGAGAGAGAGTATTAATGGAGAGGGGAGAGTGGGCACACGGGGGGTTTCTGCATAAAGTAGGACCTTTCATCATTATACTCTTTTGCATTCTTCTTACATTTTTATTCTCTTTTTTAAAAATAATAATTTTTTTAAAAAAATGGTAAGCATTATATAATTTCTTCGTATGAATTGTTGAAATAAGGATAAATATTTCTTTGAAGATTAGAATTATACCATTCTAAATTTGCTTGGCAAAGAGATTTTCATATTTAGAAGGAACAAAAAAAATTATATAGTTAAGATTAGTGTCTTGGAGTTTTACTTTTTTTTCTTCTATATAATAATTAAAACATATTTGGCATGTGAGAAATTATTTATAGTAAATATAGATTAAGTTTTTATATTGTCTAAATATTGTATGTTTTAACTTTTATGCAAATGGAATAATGATTTTCTAATATTATAGCTCTATATGTAGTATTATTAATATCAATTTGGGATGGTATACCATTTGCTAGCAAAAAGTAATTCATGTATTTTATTCCGTTTATTACATTTGTTTGTTCAAAATGAGTTTTTGTAACCAGAATGTTTTATGGTTAGTTTGTTTTCGTATTTGGCAAATGCTTTTTTTTATTTAACTTTAACTTCTGATCTCGGTCATGATAATTTGATTGTATTTGGACTTATGAGTTATGACTTCGAAAGACACTTAAGTGGAAAGAAATCGAACCAATTGTAATCCAATGATCATCGGTTTGGTTCTTAGTTTAATTTGACACACATTCTCACTCGTAGCTAGCTGCTTCAATTCGGTATAATTGGATCGTTCGAACCAATCATAAATGTAAAACTCGTCCTATATGTAAAATTTCAGGAAAATCATTTGGAAGAGTTTAGAAGTTATCACAAAATATATCTCATGAATATTAACAAATAGTCACATTTTCCCTTTGCCTTGGTTATATTTTTCTTTTTGACGACATGACCACCATGCGTCATATTTCGATTTATGTTTTCCTTCGGATTTTCATTCACTACCGATAAAATTTTATATAAAATATTTGTTGAATATTGTTTTAAGGAAATGGAGGAATTGATGAATCATAGGTCAGAATTTTGGTTCCATAATTACATTTTGTTTGGATTCTTGTTGATTTTTCAATCTATATCTTGGCCCATATTTTTGTTTGGTTGTAGATCTTACACACCCAAGCACCTCCTCTATAAAATTTGTAGTTTCTGATTTCCGTCTTATTGATTTGATTGTATTTAGATTAGAAAAGTCATGAGTTTTTTGATGGACATAGAATCAAACAAAACTCTAACATGAGTTAAAGTGGAGGATAGGAGTTAGAGTTGTTCTTCTCTACTGATTTGCGTTTCTAATATTGCATCTGCCCAGATTGAGACTTTACTTATTGTGGCCTTGTGGGAATCTAAGTATTTTTTGGGAGTTTGCTACTGTTTCATCCTCCTCTCCAAAGGAAATGATATATAGATGGCTTATATTGTTTACAATATCACAATTTTAAAAAATATGATGGTGGATGAGAAGTTTCAAAATAATTTTGTAGTGTTTATATCATCAAGGTGATTTAGAATAATAATTATAAAAAGATTTTAAAAGAGGCTAATGGTTTTATTATTAATGTATATCGACGGTTATATCTAAGAAAAAAATATTTATCAACAAGTCTCCCTATACCAAACAAGACTCGAAACCAACACCTGGGTGAATAGATAACTTTGGGAGGACCACTTTGCTAATGGCTGCATTTTGGTTTGGTTTGTGATTTGTTCAAAAAATAAGATGAATGAAAGTGAACGAAAGTTTTACAATTATAGGAAATATTGGTATAGGAAATTTTCTTACAAAAATTATTTTACTAAGATAGAATGTGAAAACTATTGTTCGATGAATGTAATCAGTATTAGATTCAAAAACATATACTGGATATGTATTAGCATCATTAGTTTTCACCCAAAATCAAACATGGTTATGGGAAAATAGATAAGCATAAAACATATTATCTTTCCCACAAAACTAAGAAAAAAGTTGATGAAAGAAGAGTAGCATGTGCCTTGTTGGTCCACAAATTGCCTATGAACACTTCACATGTCTCTCTCTTTCCCTCACCCAAAGTCCCCATTTCATGAGTTTCCCATCATCTCTTTTCTTTAGAAGATATATTTCTTTTTTTCTTATAAAGTTAGGCCTATTCATAATTTATTAGTGATAATACCAATTATGTTCAGTACTTCATGATGAGTTTTGATGTACTTACATGTGACTTTTACGCGTTATACCTTTTTAAGGACATGATATAGAAAGGTGGGTCGATATATACATTTGAATGAAGGATTATGTAGATGTTTTTGGACTTAATTAGTCTTAATCAAATATGGTTGGATTTGGGGTTTTCTTTAATTAATTACACCTTTGGATAGTATCAAATTTTGCTTTATAGTTTACATTTATATATATCACTGTTACACATTTACCTTTCTCATCCACTCAGAAAAGAATGGTTTAATTTATATATTGAAAACCAAAATGGTTGAATTAGTTTATACACCCAAGGAGAAGAGGAAAATGGGTCAATGGAAAAAAGAGCATAGAGAAGAGTAAAAAAAGCAAAGGGAGAGCTATAGAAGTAGTGATTAGCAACACTTGCCTCTCTTAGCTCTAAGTTTAATTTGCCTTCTATCTTATATTTCTTGTATGCTATGGAATCTCAGTGAGTCCCCACCTAAGATCACATCTTCAATCATTTATAACACATGCATTTAGTATTAAAATTACGACACTAAGATCTAAGTAAAACCTATTTACAAAAATGACATCAACTAATATCGTTTAAATAAATTTCAAAGTACAAAAACCTAGAACTTTGAATGTTACGATAAACAATCTCGTTCACGCTTTCGTTTACCACACACATCATGCAAGAATCCCACTTACCTTTAATGAGTTTAATTAATGAATTTAAAGTCATGTCGCTCTAATATAGGGAGAAAACTAAAAATTACTTGTTCTCACATTCTCTATGATTTCATTATCATTACGTTTAACCCCTTCATCCATAACACCTTTAACCTTGTGGGAACTCAATTTATTTATTTCAGAAACAACTATTAAAATTATTAATTAGTTCGAAGTTTCAAAAAGTTGGGAGTGTGTGATACAAAATCCTATAGAAGTATCTTCCGAGACCTAATACACATGTTATCTCATTATGAAGTATGGCGTCAATGCGTACCTAAAGATCCATTTTGGTGTATTATTAGGCTCATTGGTATTTCAAAGTATATGAATATCATAGTACGCGTATAATATAATCAGTAAAATTTAGTGGCAATTATAATATATATATATATATATATATATATATGTGTGTGTGTAGTAAGAAAAAAAGGGGTCTAAATTCTAATGATTCAGTGCCTGTGATTTTGTTGACCCTAAACCCCATCCTCATGTGTATTTCCTTCCTCAACAAGAGCAAACACCAAAAAGCGAATTGCTAAAAGCAGAAATAGTTTCTCCCGATTGTTTTTTTTCTAAGAGAATATTATAAATGCGAGTGGCTTTTAAATTAGTGTTCTTTTCAATTGCTCCTAAACTATTTATAGTATTTCTTTTATTCTTCTTTAGCTAGCACACTCAAGTTCCCAAACTTTCTCTCCATGTAGAGAGGTGAAGTTACCACTAAAATACATAAATATCACCTCCACGAGGCACCCTTTTAAGCATTCATATTAGTAATTTAATATATGCTTGATTCTATTATATTTCATTGAATCATACTAAAACAAGAAATGAATTAATAATTTAAGTTTTGCTCGTAAATATGTATAATTTTATGGGTTATATATGATATATCATTGTTATTAATCATTAACAATGAGAAGAAATATTTACGATCTAAGGACCCCATAGTGGCATACAAAGATGAAACATTATTTACACCAAAAATATTCTCGTTAACATGTGATGAAAGCGAAGTCATCATAATCCAATATGTGCCTTATTCTATTATTATCAGTATCACTATTTTAATCTATTGAATATTTGACACGTCTTCATTAGTTGTTATAATTATAATGTTCATCACAATTAAACAGAATATACAATACTCCTTTTTTAGTGGGTACGAGTTTTCAAAATTAGAACAATGATAATTTTGTCGCATCAACCTGTATCCTTGGGATTAATATTGCTATAGGATAAGTAATGGTAATGACGTTTAGAGCAGGTAGAATTCGAACTTTCAAAGTACATATATTTAAAGAAATCCATACAACATAAATAGTAGATATCGAATTCAAAAGTTCGTTAAGTATATAACTAAAAGCTGACACACGCTTTACTCGCTACAAATACAAATATATTATTTACAAAACTACAAGGCTGTTCTAAAAGCTTCGGAAGACCTATGAAAACTTCTAGGCTAAAATTGACATTCTTTATTTGATCCTTTTTTAGCTCATCCACATTAAAAAAGGATTTGATAGACCTTAAATACACCGGACCAGTAAATAATATGTAATAAAATTAGTAAAAATAAGGATAAATTTTAATATTCATATCCATAAAAAATCGAACTGGGATCAGAATAGACAAAAAAAAAAAAAAAAAAAAAGAGGAGGCCGGCTTTACTTATCAGTTTTGCAGCATTTTTTATAAACAGAGTCCCTAAGATCTATTGTAATTCGAGGCCCTAGGTCAATACATGATGCCTCGTTTGAGAATTTTGACACAAATGAGCCACGGCTGTGAGTATTGATGGGTTACAATAGCTAAATCACATATCATAATCGAGCTGAAAATAATTCAAACCATATACATAAGACATGTGGAAAGTAAACATATTAACTTGTTGCATCTAATTAAAATAATAAAAATATCTGGTTCTTCCATAGACTTTGAGGATTAATCTGAAATTTGGTACGGAATATTCCGGTAATATAAAAAAAATGAAAGCTAAATTGTGATATTGGTATAATAAGGTTTAGACACCAAACATTCAAACTCATAATAGATGAGTGGGATGAAGAAGATGTATGATTTGACAAATCACGAGACACACGACATACCATATCTCATAAATCCACGTGTGAAGTGACAGTTTTCAGCTTCTGTCCAAAAGATGGAGATGCCTCTCTTCCTCTTATTTGTCTCTATTGTTTTGTATTTTAGTTATCGCTCTCATAATCTGTACTTGATTGTGACCCGTACACATAATTCCATTATTACATCTCATTTTTTCGTAGTTAACGTTAAATATCACGTAACATATCCGCAAATTGATTTGTCATTTACCCGCCCAAATATCATTTTCCTTTTCTTATATTTTCAAAGCAAAGTTGTTTCCCCACTTTAACTTGGAAATTGAAAGAGATTGAATAGTCCTTTCAATTGCTAGCCTATTTGGTACAATCTTATTTAATTCTTTTAGCGTATTAATAAGTAAATTAGTGGTAATCATGTTTCTTTAAAAAATTTATGTAAATAAATCTTCCAAGTCGTTATTTTTTTGTAATTTTATTTTATTTTTCAAAAAAATGTAGATTAAATTCTACGAAATTAAAAGTAATACGCAATATAACTCGTATTCGTTATTATCAAGTTTGTAAAATTTTGATAAGTAATATATCAAATCGAATACCTCGCGACGATAAATTAGTTAAACCTTTAACATTTTTAAAAATAAATGTATGTGACAGTAAAAACGTTTCAAATAAATACATATAAAAATTATATTATATATTATTTTTGATTTCGTATGATTTATTTGTATTTTTTGAAAATGAGGTATAAAAATGTAAAACTCGGCGACTTGAAAATGTTTTTTTACAGAAAATCTTTCTTTAAAATCAAAATCAGTAGTTAATATGTGTGTTTTTTGAGTTATATGTGTCATTATATAGTTACTAATTTACTATAGCCAACAAAGATCTTAACGAATATGTAAAAAGACACAAAAGAAAAACATGTCAAATGAAATAATAATATTTGTTTTGCGTGTGACTAGATATGTGTCGTTCTGAAGAAAAGCTTAAACTCTTTGTATTTAAACTGGTATGTATGAATACATGAGTGAAAAACTAAATAGTAGGGGAAGTAGCGGTCAAAGGGTCAGAAAAGATTACGGAAGACGAGGAAGGGACACACGTGTGAGAGATGTGGTAAAAAGTGTTCTGCAAAATTCTGAGAATGTGAAAAAAATAAAAAATCTGTAGTAGTTTTTACACTTCCCAAAGTCTGAAATATGCTGCCTCTTTCCACGCGTGTGGGCCTTTGGCTTTCTCTTTCACTGTCAGACCTCCCCACGTGCGCTTCTCTCCTCTCCATCCATTATTCCCTTCTTATTCTATTTGACTCTATTTCAATAGTAGTATTTATAATTTAATACATATCCATAATGCTAATAGTTGGATAATATTTATATTAATTTAGTTTATTTCTAAATTCTTCTAAAATAATAAGCATAACATTACCATATATATGTCGGAAATTGATTTAAAAGGATATTTTTTTTTTGTTTTTGTCCATCTATGTCTTCTATTCTAAATTATCAATTATGCCAAAACTACCATTTTTAATAGATAAAATTATATTTTAAGTAATTTAAAAAAAAAAGAGAATATAAACGAGTTAACAAGCAATGAGGAAGAAGATCAAAAGAAACAAATTATGTTTTAGACGAAAATAATTTGATTTTTAAAATTGTTAAATTTCGTTCTGCAAAATTTAGATTACGAATTCTAGACAATGTACATGTTCTGAAATTTTTTGATTACGAATTCTAGGTATTGTATATGTTCTACGAATTTTGGTATAGATATATGTTCTAAAAATTGTAGAATTCGGATTTTGTCTATGTTCTACAAAAGTTATAATATATTTTCTACACTTTACACTATATTCTACGGAAGTCAGAATATGAATTCCACACTTTACTCTATATTCTACGAAAGTTAGAATATGAATTCTATATTTTACTCTAAGTTCTACGTAGTACAAAATATGTATTCTACGAAGTTTAGAATTAACTAAAAAAGGTAACTGAATCCTAAACTAAAGGAAACTGAATATTTACGTAATCTCTTATTTATGCAAATATAATATATTGTTTAGATTACGTTCTACACTCGTTAGAAAACATGTTCTGCTAATTTTAGAATTTGAAAAACACTAATAATCGATTAGGATATAAGAGCAAAATCGATTTCACTTTTTAACCTAAAATTTTGTCCTTTCTTTCAAGAATTGTTCTTCTAATATGCTGCAAATCTTCGTAAGTGTGGTATTTGGAGATCTGTTGACAAAGAGAATTGGAGATTTATTGTTGATGAAGAAAAACATGGGAGATTACTTACTTTTCAATCTAATTCCACTCTTGAAGAGCTAAAGATTATGGAAATTTCTAATTTCCTTATTTTATTTTAAAAATAAAATAGATAAAAATTTCTAATTTCTTTATTTTATTTGAATTGGATTTAAAAGAGTGTTTGTGAATTAGAGATTTTGGAATATGTTAAAGAATTTTGGATTTCATTCTATAATTTTTCAATTGAGGGTATATTCGAGTTTTTATTATTATAAAACCTACTACACCAAACTTTAAAGTAGAAGGTATAGATGGACAAAAACAAAAAAAAACATCCTTTTAAATCAAATCCCCCTTGAACTTTTTGGACAAAAAAGTTCAATATGATAATCTAAGTTAATCAGAAAACGTGAACACAACAAAGTTAAAGAAAGATACCATGTACAAGTCTCATAAATACATACAACAACTGAAACATGATACAAACAATTTTGAGTTTATGTATTAAATAATGGTACTAAGCTCAATGGAGCTTAGTATTAAAGCTTTAGTTGATTTCATACACCATTCTCTCTGAAAGCTTGGCACCCACGACCTTGCGGTAGCTTTGTAACATCGGTTCCAGTTGCTTCCGGCCTACAGGAGTTATGATCTGCCGCATATCCTTCCAAATCCAATGTTTTGTTTGTTGTCAAGATGAGATGTTTGATAATGGTAAATAACCCAATTAGCGTTAACAAATAATTCAAAAGGAAACAAAAAGGGAGTTTGAAATACCTTGTATCTATATTGGGTTCCATAAAGACCGACAAGGATGTTGCTAATGTCGTTACCTTTGGATCCAGGGTCTGAGTCAATACGAGAGTCCCCTGATTCAATTTCATACATTTCATCCTCATCCTCATCCTCATCCTCATCACTGCAGCCCATAAAATTATCATCCATCTCCCCTAGTTCCATGTCTTCATGTTCACTAGTTGGTTCGGCGAGAGTTTCAGAAGCAAGAGGTGGTAAAGAACATTGATTTTGTGATTTGGTGATATCAGATAAGATGACAAATGGCTTTTTATCAAGCATCGGGCTCGCTACTTCAAATGGAACCCACCTGAAAGTACAACTTGAGTGTTAAAAAAACTTAAATTTACCAGTCTCCTCGCTTCAATGAAATGTCTAAGCAGAGGGCATATATATCAATTTAGAGATAGCAGAACTCAATGACTCATACCACACCTTTCTTCATATTAGATAGTTGATGAGCTAGTGCATAGAGTAACAAAAATAGGTCTCAGTTTGGTGGTAACTTACTGAAAACGGAGAGGGCATAGAAGCTCAGATGGACGATAGGCAGCTTTATATCTCATCTTGCTGCAGGAATGTATATAATAGCCAAGATAATAATACTGAAGAGAAGGGCAATGAGCTTGGTTTTCTTTTACCCAATTAATTTCTTGCATGGCAGAATATTTACCGGGCGATAAGAATGCAAAGTCTGGATCCCAAAATAAGTACACACTTGACAAACATTTAGGAAGAATGTCTACAACCCCGACTGCAATTAGACGGCCATCAACTCTATATTGTTGGTGGAAAGAGCCGAAGCCACAAGGCGGAACCTTGTCATCACCTGAAGGCTGAACATCTATTAAAGGAGAGTCGACCAAAAACCTTCTGTATGAACTTTCTACTACGTGCTCTGGCTTATCATTGTGTACTTTCAGCTGATACCGTTTGTATAACTCATGTTCTTCAGGATCAAAACTAGACCTTTTCAAATGTATCTCCAGCTTTCGCTTTCTTGCCTTATGGTTTTCTGAATCCTTCTTAATGTGAAAGGTTTCACCTTCACCTGTTGAATTGGCTCCTCTCGAGATGTTACCATTAGGAACAACATCTCTATCAGAGAAAGAATCTTTGGAAGCTGAAAGGAAATTGACATGGCCCTTACAGACTTTAATAGACATATCAGGAATTTCCCACACATTACTCATTGCAGTTAACAACATCTCAGAAATAGTTTCAGGTGATAATCTGTTTTCTTCTGCATTATTCATCTTCCCTTTCTCAGATGTCTGGGTGCGTTTTATTGCAGTTGCTATTGGAAAAGCAATGTTACTGGTGTATAAAAGTTGTTCTGGTCCTTCAGCTAGTTTCTTTCTTCTAGCACAGAAAACCTTCTTCACTGAAGCTTTCGGTATCTGCATAGTAGAAGGGAAGTCCCCACTCTGTATGCATCTTTGCACAGCTTGGTCAATTTTGTTAGACAAATCATCCATAATTGGTTCAACTTTATTCTCTTCTTCACTTCTTGCAGTTCCAAGTGTTTTTCTCCCTGAATCTAAAACTTCACCAGAGGAAGAAGCACCTGTATGTTCTGTTTGTTCCCTGGGCTGCACATCTAGTTTGCCATCCAAGAACCTTTAACAAAACATTGTGAGGAATAGTTAAGAAAAGTCGGGAAGAAGAATAAACTGAGTACTTATCAGAATCATAGATCCCTCCTCATATGCAAATATGATGTCTCGAAGACGAAAAAGAAAAACCTTTCCGACTCAGCCAAATAACATGAACAATCAACATCACTAAATCTATCATCTACTAATCCAAAGAAAGAGAAAAGAGAAGAAAAGTGAATCTATATGCACCTTTCTAGTCTTCTAGACACTCGCTGCTGCTCTTTAGTAGGAACAAAATCACTGGCTTTCAAACGGATCGTATAAGGAGGGCAGCAAGTTTTATCCATCTCATGTTTGTAAAGATAAGAACCAGATCGTCTCCAGCCTCGATCAATAAGAGCTGAGGATTTAGAAAAGCAAAGATAACATAAAAGATCTCTAACTCAATAGAAGAAAAGAAAGAGAATGTCCTCTGTCTTCATCACACACACAGAGTCCAAGAACAACAACAACAACAAACCTTGGTAGTCATAAACGGTAAGAGTCTCTGCTGATAAACCTGCATTGACAGTACAAACATTCACTGAGTTCATCAATCATATTCATTGGGAATTTCAGACCATAAAACAAAAACCAATTTTTATAGTTCAAACATAGGAACCATTCGTGAAAGAAAAAGAAGGTCATAAAACAAGATTCTACTCCAATCGTTCGATTAATCCGTAACAAAATCAAAATTTAAACGAACCGTGAGAGATACTGGACCGAGCTGGGGATTTACAGTAGCCGCAAGTGCTTCTGTAGCGGCCACGATCATCGATTACGCTTTTCCCGTTGCTTCCGCCGTCGTGGCTACTACTCGCATCGTTGTTTATCAAAGACATCATCGGCGATAGATCAGAAGAAAATTGCTAAGCTCTTTCACATTTGACTTTTTGATTTAAGTTTATTTGTTGGAGAAACACTGTTGCGGACTGTTTTAGCAAATTAATAAACTAAAAGACCTTTAAAAACAAGAAAATAAAAGTCTTAACTTTCAATTGGCAAAATTAAGTAAAATCAAGAGTTCATATGTTTGATATGATGATTTTTGGCTATTTTTCCATAAAATGTTTTCTTTTCTATAACCACTCAAATATCTCTTGTGTTTCTTTTTTTTTTTTTCTTTTTTTTGACTAATTTAGGTTATTTGAAGTAAATATTAAAAAAAAAAATTATGTTACTATATATGAATAATAAATTATTGAAAAGAAAATGTCATCACTAACAAATCATAATGATAGATTCATCTAAAAAAATCTTATTTCCAACTTCTCCTCAATGTTTACTATCTTTTATAGTGTTGATATCTTCAACAAGATAGAGAACCATTTCCAATTAGAGGCCCTCTTACTCAAAATAATAATAATAGTTTTCTTGGAGTCCATTGTTAAAATAGAGATGATGATCTCCGCTTCCACATACTAAGACAAGGTGAATTATATGGTTGGAAGTTTCATGTGAATTTTCAGAATACAACATTGTTTTTCTGTGGATTTAGTCAGGGAAAAAATAATAAAGGTGTGTTCAACATTTATAGAGCAGAAATATAATTTTATAGATATTGCACACAGGATGCAAAGAAAGATGGTCTTTATGGATATAACAACTTTATTCAGACAGTTACTTGGTTTTTTAAATGGTTAACATAGTATGAAATTGATTTTTTTTAAATGTCATGTTATTGATTAAATTATAAATAAAATAAAGTTTTAAGAACTTTTTATAAAATTCATTTAACTGATAACTCGTTTATGCTATAAAAATAGAAATTTTACATATGATATAGTCAACCTAAAATTTGTTTCGGAGCACTTTGGATCAAGTTTCATTAAAGAGCGATTAGTTATGTGAGTATATATATACTAGTGATTGACCCGTGGTACACCGCGGGTAAAATTTTTTTTTTATTATTTTTTTTATAAATTTATGATTTTGTTGTATATAAAATCAGAGTCAATCTATATATTTTATTTATTTACATTTGATTAATTATGTGCAGTTTGTAATAATATTTAAGTTTGAGATATTAAAAGTGTATTATTAATTGAAGTTGATATTGTTATATATTTATACTATTAAGCTACATGTATTATAAAGTACAAAATTATATTTAATATATAGGGATTAAAAGTATAATCATAGTTAAACTTAACATAGTATTTTATCTTCTAAAACCAAGTTTTAACAATCTAATGGTACAATTATTTATCTATCTATAGTTTAAAATCAAAGTTTTTATAAATTGATTGTTGCATGAAATATATTTGGTATGATAATTAGAGATTGTGTTTTATATGTGTGTTAATAAAGTTTTTTTTGGTTGCATCATTTTATTATAACAAACACACAAAAACAACCACTAAAACATTTCAAGCCCAATTAACACAACGAAAGCCTAAAATGGAAAGAGAGCAAACCCATACTGAAAATTTTTTTGTGTTAATATTTTCAATAAAAAACAAATGTAAAAGATAGATTTGGAAAAGACAATAAAAAATGGGTCATCTGGTTTCGGTGACAAAAAAAAAATTTTTTAAAAAAAAACTCAGGGATCTAGAAAAATCGATGAGACCTTCGATGTCTCTTCCATCCATTTTCCATCCAATTCCTTTAATCTGTTAGATTTTTATACCCATTTTCGATTCGAATCGGTTTTACATGATCTACGAAGAACATGCTCGAGAAGTGTAGATCCGGGGCAAAGTAGGGGGTTTTGAGTGAGATGGTTTGATTGAAATGAATCAAATCTCATTTGTCTTCGTAACATACGAAAAATATGGAGAACCTCAACAATCGAAGCCCTTATCGTCGACAATCTGAAATCCAATCGACAATCATGGAAAGCGAGAAATCAATTCTCCGATTTGAATTCATTTTCTTCTCAATCAATAGGTAAGAGAGTTTCTTTCGTTACTGGTTAAATAGATATCGAAAAATTTGATTTAGAAACAAAGATTTCTTGTCTGTACAGCTAGGTTGATATAGTTATACAATTTTATTTTGCCATCTCTTATTTCCGAATTACAATTCCGATTGTGAAACCAATGGTTCTAGTTTGGTCATAAATATTTTAATTCAAAATCGATTTTAGTAGTTGGCTTGTTGTTTGCTTCAAGCATCTCTAGCTCACCAAGATTGACGATTTGGCCAATCACATCTACAAATAGGAATCAAATTAGTTCATTCAAACTAACCTAATATTAGTATATTGCTGATATGAAAATATAGTACAAATACATACCAACCAAAATGTAAGGATTTAGATCTCCATTCTGAATTTTCTGAAACTTAGCCAAAGTCAGATAGCTTGAATCTGATACAGGATCAGAGCGTGTGACAGTAGTCCCATTGAGGAAGGACATCTTGTAGAGATGTCCGGTTGGTCGAAACTGACCACTTGCATGGTTAAGACCAAATGTCTCAATAAACTTCCAATCATTAACAGGTAGATGGTTCACATAACGTGAAACCAAATCCTTTTTAACAGAAGCATGAATTTTAACACCCTATGATGAAAAGAAATTTTAAAAACTATTAGATAAAGGCTGAAAAATAAGTTAAAGTAGTAAAATAATTTCGGGAATCAGAGTAATTAAACTTAATTACCTTCTCATCTGCCAACACTAACTCAAGTGTCTCTCTTGTATTATTAGTATACTGGCGCCATGAGTGACGCACCTTCACCAGAACACGCCACGCGGTCTTATAAGGGCGGATGTCCCTCAAGTAAGCAAACGAAGCAGCCATTTTCAAAGAGGTTAGTTGTATTTGCTTTTCGTTTCGATCTAAATGATTGCAATGTTTTGTGTGTTCAGTATGTATATATAGTGTTTTGATAAGTTGGTAGAGTTTTAGGTTAGTGACTAATGAAAAACTTGGTGAGTAAGTTTAAGATATTTGCGTAAATATTTGCGTAGATATTAATAAGAATAAAATATGTTAGTTAGGAATCATTTCCAATTCAGTTATTGGGATTGAATGTTGATTTGATATTGTTTATTCTATTGAGGAAACAATATTGAGGAAACGAAGCAGCCAATTGTTTCCTCAATAGAATAAACAATTGTGATTTGGAAGAAAATTTGTAGCATTTTGATAGGAATCTGTAGCATTTTAATAGGAAACAATGTGATTAGAGATTGTGGTTAGTTAGAACAATATATACGTTTAATAAATTCCAAATCAATGCTCTTAATTTGATGTAAATCGTTTTTGGTATTTTCAGAAATTTTAAAGAAGATCTGATTGCATATGTGTGATATTCTCCTAAACTCACGAGAAGTTAGGCATTTAAAAAATATATATATATATATATATATGTATGATATATTCTCTTAATTCTCTTAAGTTGAAACATTAAATAAGATCCGATTGGAAAATTTCCGGGTCAAATTTTTAAAATTGACCCGACCCGACAATGGCAATTTGTGTAAATAGTTTCGAAAACCAATGGTTTTTCCCAAATGTACTTCAAAAATGTTAATATAGATATTTTCAGCAAAATAAGTTCATCCATTCAAGATAGAAACGGGTAGTTTTTCTCGGAGGAAAACCAGTCCGGAATTGAAGAGTTTACATGAGAAAAGATAGAGTTTTGTGATCGTTCAATTTTTGCAAGACAGTCAGCACGAGTATTATTACACCGTGGGATAAAAGACAAGGTAAAAGAGGAGAATGAGAGTTTCAAAAGGCTAAAATCTTCTAATTCCGTCGTAAACGCAGACTACTCATTGGACGTATGTGAGTTATGTGAGTATATTAAAAGTAGAAATATCAAAACAAGTGTGAATTAAACCAAGAAAATTAATGATATGTCCAAGTGGTAGATTGGTGGATCAAAAGAGGAGAATGTTTGAAAACAAGGACTTATATCCAAAATAAACTAATAAAACTATCATGTTAAGATCCTTAGACAACTTTATTATAATGAACTTCTAAACTAATTACAATTCAAATATTTTATTTTAGAGTCAAAATCTAAAGCATTCATTTGCAGTCCTACTTTTAAATTCCTTAAAAATCAGGATTATTTGTAAAAGTTTTAAGAAAACATTATAAAAATAATATTACTATTTGGCTGATTTAGCAAATTGAAAAACCAAAAGACCTAAAAGACAAGAAAACAAAATTCTCAACGTTACAAGTTATGAAATTGGCAAAATGAAGTGAAAACCAAGGGGGTGTTATGTAACTATAAATAGAAAAGGGGAAGCAAATGCAAAATCAAAAACATTTTGGGGCAAAAGATAAAGAAAAAACCCAACACGAGAAGTAATGAATCGATAAACAGATTTCGATTGCATCGCCGATTTGGATCAAAACACTAATCGTCGATTACGATAACAAACACTAGTTTCTTGTTTTTGTCTTTTGTGTTTTCTTTTGTCAAACTGATTATGATCAGAGCTTTCACTAATTGGAATCAAAATGTAAATCCCACAAAATCGTGAAATGAAAAGGCTTTGTTCTGCTTGTATCTGATATTACACATGATTCGAAGCTTAAGACTCTGTTCTTGGGACATTCATTATATACCAAATGCAGATTTTAGCTAAGTCGATGGCTCGAGCAAGACCAGCGGCTTTCAGTGCTCGTCTTCCGGGTCACCATCAGCTACAGCACCAGCTACATGAGATTCCATCAAGAGATTTCTATTCAATCGAACAAGCATCACTATATCAACTTTAAGATTTTTTAAATTCTTATAATTTTTTTTTTTTGACAACTTTACCATAATTCTTTTAATTGTCGGTTACATAATCCTAATTAAATAACTTTAACAATTCATATTTTAATTGAATACTTTAATTACAATTCATATTTTAATTTTGTAAAATATGATTTTAAAATTTAATTAGACTCAGACTAGCCACTTAATTTACATGTAACATATGAATCTTTTTTATAAAAACAATTTATAAAAACAAACGAACCATTTTTTTTTCTTTGGTCCACAATTTTATAAAATTGACCTATAAAAGCTAATGCTAAGGACAATTGTTTATATATTTTATAGGATGCGGTTCGGTACGAATATGTCGTGCCAATTTATCAGCATTCACATTTTCTTGGCAGGAAACCAAAACTAAGGAAAAAGAAGAGAACTCATCCTTATCACTCTGAATCGCCTCCAAGTAAGGTGAGAAAGCTGGCCACTCATTAGAGAAAGACACCATCTTCTCCAGTTCAGAACAGTCTGTAATGAACACCACCTCTCGTTTATCTTGTCATATCATGCATCTCATTGCCCAGACCAGCGCTTCAACCTCAGCATGTAAGGAGGATAAGTTTCTTCGAAGGTTTGGAGCTCCCATGGTCGGCGTATCTCCACTCGGTGATAAGCAATACCAGCCTAATCCTGAAAAAATATCATTTTATTTCCACGATCCATCAATAAAATACCGATACCCAGAATGTTCTTGGTTAAGAGTTGCCCAACGTGGAGTATTGGTTACACATATCACCGTTTCGAGATTATCCTTCTCTTCTAATTGTGCCGAAGTCCATGCTTGTTCCTCTGTTTCTGCCAATTGTAACACCTCCATTGGACTTGTATCCACATTCTCATAGTTTTTTTATTTCTCGCTTTCCAGATGTACCAAATTATCCATGGAAACGTATCTCAATGTAATCCAGCCGGTAACCTCCAGAACAAATAATCCATATTAGCATATAAAGATTCTGATGAAAATTGCGTTGCCGCGGTTGGAATTTTTGATAATGCCCACGTCTGCAGTGCTGGTGGACAAGTAAAAATTGCATGGTTTATTGTTTCTTCGGGCACGTCACATCTAACACATCCTGCCTCAGTGTTAATACCCATTTTCTTTAAATTTATGAAAACCGGCACACAACCTGAGAGGATTTGCCACATAAAATATCTTAATTTTGGGGGACATTTTACTTTTCAAGTATAAGCCTGCAATAGTTGAATATCCGGACCTATTACTCTATTTGTGTGATTTCCTTGTACATTTATTTGTTACATGCCAAACTTTTCTCTTTTAATAAGCACCACATCACTCAAATACTAATTTTCTGTTTTTAGCCACCTCCAATATAATCAACTAAACAGGCTTAGAAATAGTTATGAAACTATTCTCTGTTTATGTTTATGTTTATATCATAACAAAAATACACAATGACGTAGAGTTAAAAATTAATATACACATGCATGTATGTAGTATTATTAGCTTTTCTTGTTAATAATAACCAAGATCTCATAGACATTATCTATTATATCCAACTAAGAAAAGATAATTTAAAATGTATAATGATTATTCAAGTGCACATAGCTTAATAAATATAATTGAGTATTTTCAAAAGTACCAAATATAAGAGGTATTTTCAAAAATACCACATCTATTAGGTGTTTTTCAAAACCATTGTTTACGTAAATTTTTGAAAATATCATTTTTTGCGGTTTATAAGATAGTTACAAAATGTTTATAATTTTTATGAAGAGGTTTTATAGGAGAAGTGTAAAATGGTATTTATAAACATTTTATAATGTAATCTTTTAAGAGTATGTTATATAAAGTAATATTTTTGAAAAACTTTTTTCTTAGTTGCGGTTTTATTTTTCCTTTAAATTATCTATTATATCCAACTAAGAAAAGATAATTCAAAATGGATAATGGTTATTCAAGTGCACATACCTTAATAAATATATTGAGTAAATTTGCTTTTAAAAAATGTTAGCTAGTTTTAATAAAGAAAAACTAAAAGGTGTCGTTTTCAAAAAAAAATAATATATATATATATATATGTGTATTTTCATAAAATTACTTTTAAAATGTTTATAATTCTTAATAGTTGTGTAAATTAACATCTAAAATATATATATATATATATATATATATATATTTTCTTCTGTTTTAGTTGGCTAAAAAAACAGAAAATTGATGAAAATCAACTTGAGCCCTCTCACGGACAGTGTGGTGGACATTCAGAGTCCACCACAGTGTAGGATATGATTAGATGGTGGGATTTTATCCACCTCACATGTTCATGCCGAGGCGAGATGTCTCTTGCACACAAAAAATATGTAAAAATATGATTTACAAAAAAACAGGTGAGTAATATTTTAATAAATTATATATATATATATATATATATTAAAAAATAACAATTATTTCTTTATTCAATATTTGAGCTACAGGATATGCGAGATTTGCAGCATTGAAGCTGCAAATATTCAAGACATTTTCAAAGTTCGATGTCGGTCTCCCCGACGATTGTTACTTTTATTTTTTGTTTTTGTGATTTTTTTTCTCTTTTGGTTTATTTTTAGTTGTGTTTTATTCGTTGAGTAGTTTACATTTTTAAGGATGTCTATAATTGTACATATTATTTAGGTATTGTATGAAAATAGCCTATTTATCTTTTTAAATTCGAAAATACCCCAAATTTATATTTGTTGAAAACTAATTCTTGTTTTTGTGGTAAGACATTTTTCTCTTTATTTAAATTTAAAAAGTGCATATTTAATAAACAACAATTATAAATTACAAAAAATATTATAAAATTTAACCACTAGATCAATCTCTTGAAATTTCAAAATTTATCTTCTCACAAAATTTACAAGTTTACATTTATTAAAGAGCATCATGATCAATTATTTTTATTAGACATTTTTAGCGGTGTTTTGAGTTATATGCAACTTGGAGAAAAAAACTATTTCTTTTCAAAATCCCAGATGATTTTAGAGCACTTGTAATTTTGTTGGGATTAAAATTAGCACATAAAACTACACTATTTTTTTGTGTGATAATTATAAAAACTACAGTATTCCACAATAATAGTAGTAATTCCACAATAATAGTAGTAATTGACTACACAACAATGTTGGCCTTAACACAGCTAAATCATCCATTTACTGCACAACAATGTTGGCCTTAATCCGTTTAATTTTGATAAACCCGCTAAGTCTGCGGGCTTAACCCGTTTGTAGTCCGTTTACTTTAGAGTGTATATAAATAAACGCATCACGGGCAAAATCAGTTTTTTTTTTGTCAACAACCTTTACTATTATTATAGAAGCCAACATTGAAAAATGTTGGTTCCTGGTCGTGAAAATGTAATTGCGGCAAAATCAGCTGAAATCCCAATTTGCTGAAATAGAAGAAAATAAAAGTTCAATTAATTGGCAAAATGAAGTAAAGTAGAGGGGGTGTTTTGTAATTACAACGGAAGAGGGAAATAAAATGCAAAAATCAAAACATTTTGGGGCAAAAGATAAAAGTAAAATCGACGAACAGATTATTTTGAATCTAGAAGAAGAGGACAGCCAAAATCCCTAATTTATCCAGTTCAATCGGAATATGGCAAGCCTATGGCGAGCTGTAATCGGTGGCCAGAGCATCAATTCCGACGACTACGGAGGCGTAGAGTTCTGGTCTAACCCGGAACGAACCGGATGGCTCACGAAACAGGGAGAGTACATCAAGACTTGGCGACGCCGATGGTTCGTGCTCAAACAAGGGAAACTCTTCTGGTTCAAAGACTCCGACGTCACGCGCGTGTCACGCCCTCGCGGTGTTGTCCCCGTCGCGTCGTGCTTAACCGCCAAAGGAGCAGAGGATATCCTCAACAAGCAAAACGCGTTCGAGCTATCGACGAGAGATGAGACCATGTACTTCATCGCTGATTCGGACAAGGAGAAAGAAGATTGGATCAATTCCATCGGACGGTCCATCGTGCAGCACTCGAGATCTGTTACCGATTCTGAGATCGTTGATTACGATGACAACAAACACTAGTTTCTTGATTCCTCTGGTTTTGTCGTCTTTGTGTTTTCTTTTGTCAAAATGTCAATCCCACAAATCAAGAAATGAAAAGGCGTTGTTCTGCTTGTATCTGAATATACACATGATTCGAAGCTTAAGACTCTGTTCTTGGGAACCTTATATGTACAGATATTTTTAAGGCAAAATCAGCATAAGTCTAAACCATTTCAAGGCGAAACCAAACCTAATGGAGAAACTTGATAAAAAGTGTAGCCAGTTCGAGGATGTTTTTTTCCTTAGAAGTAACTTATAAGGACGCTGAACTAATGCAATAAATGTTTACAAAATCAATGACGATTCTGATCAGTGATCACAATGCTAAGACTCACTTTTAACAAGAATTATGCAAGAGAAGGGGACTTACAAGGATGTTGAGCTTGCCGCTCAAGGCAGATGAAACTTCCTGAATCAACTTCTCCCTCTGACTCTGATCACAAACCGAACCAGACACCACTAAACCATGGGATTTCCAATCATCCAAGGCATGCTTTTAGATCTTCTTGGTTCATTGAACAAGTTTGAACTGTTGCACCGGATCTTGCTAGTTCCTCCACTACCTGCTCAAGCAAAAACATAATGGATATATGCAAACTTATTGTACTATAATACTATTTGATATGGTCTAGCTAGAGATTGTCTTGGGTTATATAAACATCTTCCCTTTATTGTGACTATTCAAATACCTCCAGTGATTTTATTACTAATTTAGGTTATCAAAATTAATTAATAAAAATATATATTTTATATAAATGTTGGTATCACTCTATAAAAGATTATGTATTATAGAAAAGGCTATATCACTAACCAACCGTCATGATAAACTCACCAAGAATAATCTCAATCCCTATTTATGGACAATGTTCACCATCTCTATAGTTGTGCTCTTTGATTTGTTCAGAAGCTCTTCAAATTAAACAAGAAAGAGAACCATTTCGAGGTCGCCTTAAGAGGATCACGATTCAAAATGATAACGACTATCTCCTTGGAATACATTGTAAATCTAGAGATGATGATGAATGCTTTCACATTCTTGCTAAAGGTGAATTAATTAATTAGTTAGAAGTTTCACGTTAATATTGGTTATTCGACGCTCTATTTCTGTGCTTTTAGCCAAGGACAAATAAATAAAGGCGTGTTCGTGGTTCACAGAGCATGTAGAGAATTTTATAGATGTGGAAACTGTACATAGAAGGCAAAGAATGTTGGTATTCACTGCCGGGTATGGTGATATTCCTAAAAGATGTTTCTTATTTCATAAGTGGTTAAAATAGTATGAAAAAGAGTTATATATATATATATATATTTATTTATTTATTTTTTAAAACAACTTAAAGATGTAATGCAGTTGATTAAAATATAAATAAAAGTATATCCTTTGAATATTAATTTCTTCCTTCTAAGTAATAAATTTTATGATGCCCGTCTCTAACACTCATACATGTCAGGAGACCGTGTTACTTGCTTAGCTTCACATATTGAAAGTAAAAAAGATAAAAGTGAATGTAGTTGCAACACATCACTCAACGCCAATGTTTATTGATACTCGTCGAATAATAGTTGAAGTAATTAATTTTCACTGAATTACACTTAGATACTCAGTTTCTAAAAATTGGATATATTTTTTTATTTTGCAAATTATAATATCCTAACAAAAGCATTAATAATTATTTTCATAGCATAATCCCAATACTGGTTATCTTCCCGATATGGTGACCTTCATGGAAGAGACCCACAAGCGAAAATTAGACGGAACCTTTGTCGATAAAAAACTGAAAGAAATAGCTCTTCGATGTAGAGCTATGAAGGCAGAGAAACTCACTCAGTTGAGTCAGTTTGAAGAGACTCCGGATGATTACCAGTTTAGCCAAGCGGAAAAAGACAAAATTTTCTGCTCTGTAAGTTTTATTTCAATTATTTTTATATGATTTATTACTTATATAATTTAACTAACTCTTCTTAATTATATAATTTAGCAAGTGGGAATTAAGAAGGGACATAGATATGGCGTGGGATCTATCCCATTTGACCATCATGTGAGTCAAAGTTCTTCTGGTCAATCATATGAAGTGAAGTATCAGAAAACTCAGACAGCTCTTGCAAAGCCAGAGGTTAAGATTAAAGGCCTCAAGGAGAAGTATGAGGATGTTGCAGAGAGTATCAAGATTTTGCATTATGGAGTACGATGATGGCCCAACTTTATCCTGAATTGATTCCGCCTTCTCGAAGAAACCAAACCGGCCCCGACACCAGCATCGACAACCAAACTACAAATTCTGAGAATTTGTATGATTTGTTATTTTATCTTTTTTGTAATAATTTGCACAACATATGTAATTTCGGTTTTTTTTTTCAATTATGAATTTTATTTTATTTTTAAATTAATAAAATATTATTAATGTTTTAATTGTTTTTTTTTAATTTCCTCGAAAAATTGTCAGAATTTTCTGACAATTTTTCGATAACATTTCCGAATTCGTCGAAAATTTTCGACGATTTTCCGAGGACCTACCCAATCCATGGGAGATGAATTTTGTCGTAAATTTCTCGGAAATTACCGATAAAATTTTGACAAATATGCTCGTCGGGAAGAGTTATCGGAACCTTGTGGAGAATATTTCTGACGATTTTCTGATGATATTTTTCCGATAAACTATATCGTCGAAATTTTTTGACAAATTTCCGACGAATTACGATTTCCTGACCAGAGAATGCCGACAAATTTTGTACGTCGAAAACACGTGTTCCTGACGAATTTCTGACGAAATTGGTGGTCGGAAATTCGTATGTTTTTCTTGTAGTGCGTACGTTTTAATTGTAGTCTAATGTAAATCCGAAATAAATAATAGAAAAGCTTTGTTCTGGTTGTAACTTAATAGAAAACAACTTTTAAAGATAGGTAACCAAAATAAGCTCACAAACTATAAACGAGTCAAATTAAGGGACACTTACGGCTCAATATCGTGTAACTTGGCCACCAAGTTCTCCAAATGTTGCATTCCATTACTGTGTGCCTTCTTGCAAGGAAGGCTTCCCATGTAGTCTAATCCAGTGAATAACTTATGTTTTCTGTGAAAAATTAGAAGGAACATATCTAATTTACCAAACATGGAGATTTCACAATCTAATATAAAAAAAGAACATGGATGGTAACAAAAGTAATACTTTTTCCACGTGATCAAATATAATTTACATCGTCGTACTACATATCAAGATGCATCTATGGCAAGTTCCTATCGCCGTACCGACCCGAATTTTATCCGCCGCCACTATCCCGAAATCTGAAATAGACACGCATAGCCGTAAGCAGAGCATGGGCTTAGCCCGCTTCCATCCAGGGCCGGATTTGCAAGGAACAACAAAAGACCTAAAACCCCTCTCGTCGACTTCTTCTTGTTCCGACAATCTAGATTTATAGCCTTTAGAAACATTGCATCAGGGGAAAAATATAAGTCATCTTCGTCTTCTCTTAGAAACCCTAACTTGGGAAGAATCCCTTTAAAATCTACAGTTCCTAGAACCAAAGAATGTAAGTATTGGTTTTCCACAACAGTTTTATTCTTTTTAGGATTTTTAACAAATTAGGTTTCGCAGAAACACAATAAATGTAAGAAATTTTCCCCCTGATGCAATGTTTCATAAGCGGTTAAAATAGTATGAAAAAGAGTTATATATATATATATATATATATATATATGATTTTTTTTTAAAACAACTTAAGATGTAATGCAGTTGATTAAAGTATAAATAAAAGTATATCCTATGAATATTAGTTTCTTCCTTCTAAGTAATAAATTTTTATCCATGAATTATAGGTTGGTTCTTATGGGATGATATACACGAAATTGAAAGACGCGAATTTGAGGAGTTCTTCACTGAGAGCTCAATCACCAGAACCCCCAAAGTTTACAAGGAGTACAGAGATTTCATTATCAATAAGTTTAGAGAGGACACTTCTAGGAGGCTCACCTTCACCAGTGTCCGCAAGTTTCTGGTGGGGGACGTCAATTTGCTTCAGAAAGTGTTTCTCTTCCTCGATAAGTGGGGATTGATCAATTTTGGCTCTTCCCTCAAGAAAAATGATCAGGTGTTGTCGGTGGATAATGCTAAAGTCGAACAAGGGACTCCTGCTGGTATTCGAGTTACCGCAACCCCTAATTCTTTGAGGCCTATTACTTCACCGCCCCTTGTTGAGGAAAGAACTGAGTCCGGCATCAAATTACCGCCGTTGACCTCTTATTCAGATGTTTTCAGCGATTTGAAGAAGCCGGATGATGTATTGGTTTGTGGGCATTGTGGAGAACGTTTTGATTCTGCTTTCTATCAACATAACAAGGTAGATTTTTGTTTGTTCTAGATTAGCATGTTTCATCACCCTCTCGAGTCTGTTTTGTTTCCTGACATATGATGTTGGCAGAGTATTGTCAACATATGCGAAAAATGTTTCAAGAATGGAAACTATGGGGAGAACAACGCTGCAGATGATTTTATTTTGATATACACATCGCCACCACATTGAAAGACGTGTATATCATCCCATAAGAACCAACTTGTAATATTTGCATAAGCTAGCGAAAAAATATTGAAATCTAGTAAAAAAGCAATGTAAAATAGACCAAAATATGAGATCTTGTCCATACACCAACCTAGCTTCAAGATTCTGTCTCTCATCGATCGCGTGTTACTTCTTTCCAAAGGAACCGTTGTATACCATGGAAGGCTTGACTCACTCGACGCTTTCTTGCTCTCCAAGGGATTCACGGTTCCTCCTCAGCTGAATTCTCTTGAGTACGCTATGGAGATAAATTAGGGTTCTACAATAAGAAAATCATGTTTCAACAAGTTTTCTTCTTTTTGTCTTACTATTATCAAAAGGGAATGACAAAAAGAACTTATTGTACAATAAATCTGCAATGCTTGCAATGTGCCTCGTAGGAGAAGAGAAGAAGATACCATTGAAGATTGTATCAAAAGGGAATGACAAAAAGAACTTATTGTACAATAAATCTGCAATGTTTGCAATGTGCCTCATAGGAGAAGAGGAGGAGAAACCATTGAAGATTGTTACTTGGAAGTTAAATAATTTGCCAAAGTTGTGGAAGAATTTTTAAGAACCCTCTTTCAGCAGAGTGAAGTACTTGTGTAAGCATTTTTTCTTTTCTTTTTTCAGTAGAATTGTCCAATAGGTTCCTACACGAGATGTACTTTTCGATTTGGAGGGAACTCATCAAATTGCTTGTGTTGATTGACTTAAAGTTTTAGCATACTAACCTAAATATATAAGCATAATCGGATAATAACCTTCACACTGTGTGTACAAATCCGAAATTGTGTTATCAGAATCAATAAAGTTGTGTCATGTGTGTACAAACTTGTGAGGAATTTCGTTTAACTCGAAAGAACAAAGTTATCAGATAGCAGTTATTCATCAGAACCGGAGGAAAGATAACATCTAGTAAACCGGATCAAGGTCGGCTAGATAAAACAAAAGCAGGTAGTGGGGGCCCAGAACCACTCCACTTTGGACACAAAAGCCGAAAGGCATGGATGTATTGGAGGAGATGACCAGTAAATATAAGACATTTGGGAAATTTTGGTCATGCATGCCCATCCTAACCAATGATAACGAGTTCATTATCACACAATCCGTGGAGAATATGTGTATGTCATTAAAATACACTGCTAACACACATACATCTCAGGAGACCGTGTTACTTGCTTAGCTTCACGTATTGAAAGTAAAAAAAAAAAAAAGTGAATGTAGTTGCAACACATCACTCAACGCTAATGTTTATTTTCTAATATCTGAAAGAGTATTAATGATTTTTGGCTATTTTCGAGAAAAATATATTGATTTTATTTTTATTTTTATAATCACTCAAATATCTCTTGAGGTTTTGGACAAATTTAGGTTACGACTCGAAGTAAATACTGTAAATAGAAATTTTATCTTCGAAAAGCTATATCTTAATACTATTAAAAGAGAAGTACAAATATGTTTTTGTCCAAAAATATTCAAAAAATTACAAAAAAATGTCACTAACTCAAGGTTATAATAACACGATTCATTAAGGGTATTATGGAATTATCATTAATATTTTGGAAACGGGTCGGTTCAAATTAGATGTTAATTATTCGAAAATTTAAAATTGGATCTTAACTCATTACCCGACCCATATGACATAGGATCCCGATATAATAATAAAAAATTCTATTAGAACCTAAATCGTAACCAAATCCTATAACCAACCTTATCTGTAATCGAAAATATCTTTGTTTCTATTAAATCGCAACAGTTATGGAAAAAGATTGTATCCTAATTGCCCCATATTTTTATAGTACCTATATTTATGGAAACTTAATGATTAACTAAATAATTAAATATATAGATAATTTTTCAACTATACCCATATTCTTTTCGGACTTCGGTATTAAAAGCATATTCTTTTTAAAATCCTATCTCGAAATAATGAGTTTTAAAAATTATGAAAACTAATCCTAGGTTTTGTTTGGTATTTTAGTATTTATTAAATTTTTAAAAATTAAATGCTAACTAATAAGATTTTGTAAACTAAATTTTCGTTTGGTATTTTAGTATTTTTTTTTTTTTAAATGCTAACTAATATAAAAGATTTATATGTAAGGAAATAATATAAAGGAAATAAATAAATTATTTTAGAAGTAAGAATGTTTAATAAATTCTTTTGAATAAGAATTAATGACACATATTTGACACAATAAGATCTACCAAATTAATGCGAAAAATTATTCCAATAACCATATACTGTATATGTATCTAATATTATATATATATATACTATTTAGAAAGTAAATTGATTAATATCTTTGTTTAATCGTTTAATTATATCAATAATATTTATGGAAAAGATACTCAAAACAAGAAAATACGATATTATATATCAAGGTTCTTACAAATTATCTCAATATTTGCATTTATCTTACAAATCTTAAAAAAAAAAAACAATTTAACCTAAAAATCTACCAGACATGATATTTTATTCCACCCTATCACTTTATATATATATAGATACATTGTTGTGAACAATAATCACAAACGTATAGTCTATTTTTTTCCAAAGCATGTCAACATATCAAAATTTTGGAAATGTCTTATTTCACTAACGTGAAGTTCATAAGATATGCATCTAAATTATGGATCCATTGTAACAGTATCTCACCGTTCATTGTTGATTTTTTGGTGTTTTTTGAATCTGCATACATTTAATATTATTTGGTTTTTTTTATAACTATTACATATTGACAATTCAATTGTTTTGCAGTTGTTGGAGTCATGGACATGATGCAGAAGAATAGTGAAGCAAAGAAGTCCAATTCAAAAACTCCAACAAGTAATGACTGATTTTATATCTTTAGAAGTATAATTATTTACTGATATAAAAATAATAATAACGAATTAGTGATGATTCTCATTTCCACTTCATCTCAATTATTTTGTTTAACAGGAGCTATCACATCTTGACGTCGATTATTTACATTCACAAACACATATTTTTAGGTAATTCGTTTAGTTATACCAAACATAATAAATTTTAATTTTTAAAGAGTTTTAAATATTATTATCTATTTATTTAACAAAAAAGTTATATTATTATGAATATTTAAACTTATTAAAGAGCTTAAAATATTATAGCATAGTTTATATGTTGGGACCGCTAAAGATTGATATAAATATAAATTTAAAATATAATTAATCCGGCACTATAATATGAGTTTTACTTTTATTATTTTGTCAACACCACCAATATTAAAATTTAGATATTTCAAAAAATTTATCTCAACAATAACTTATTTTATAACTATAATAAACAAAAAACGAATTTCAATAACTCCCAAATCATATGGCCGGACGGGTTAAGATTGACATTAATATAAGTAAGAGAATGACATTTTTATGATAGATATTATTAAATTTAAAATACAAAAATTGTTCCGAGGTGTACCGCGGGTTAAATTCTCTTTGTTTCTTAGCTCAAAATAAATGAATAAATTATACTACTAACTAATTTCATAAATTATATATTTATCATACTAGTTTGGAATTAATCCATTTATAAATTATATCCACATATATTATATAAGCTAAAAAATATTATACATAATAAAAGTTGTTTAACAATAACTAATTTTAATTGATCAAATTTTAAATGAAAACAATTAATTTGTTACTACATCAAACAACTAAAATTACTCTAACTTTTCAAAACATATGTATATTATTCTACAAAACTAAAAAAATACAAAAATTTATATATTATCTTACATAAAAAATAAATTTTATATTTTAAATTATAAATTTTATAAAACATAAAAAAAAAATATATTCCGCGGTGGACTGCAAGCCTTGTCCTGGTTATTACTATATATAAATGATTAATTATTGAAAAGACAATGTCATCACGATTCACGAACAAATCATAATGATAAAAACGTTTTTGCTCAGAAGCGTGGGCTTGGCCCTGGCCCGCTTCAATCCAGGGCCAGCAAAAAAAAACCTAAAAACCCCTCTCGTCTTCGTCTTCTTCTTGTTCCGACACTCCAGAAACATAATGTTCGTCTTCTCTTAGAAACCCTAACTTGGGAACCAAGTCTACAGTTCCTAGAACGAGCTCTGCTTGCAAATCCAAAGAATGTAAGTATTTGTTTCCCACAACAGCTTTTTTCGTCTTCCTCTGAAGGGTTTTTTAACAAATTAGGTTTCGCAGAAACACAATAAATGTAAGAAACTTATCTTCTGATTTTTCCGGCCTTGTAAGTTACAGGTCGAGGATAATCGTTAAGAATTTTGCCAAATATGTGACAGAGGATCGACTTCGAGATGTCTTTTCACAAAAAGGAGAAATCACAGACGTGAAATTGAAGCGTTTTAGGTGTATATTTGTACATTCAAATCGAGTGTTTTTCACTGCTAATTGTTGTGTGTTTATGTTTGGAATCACTATATATATATATATATATATATCGTTTTTGCTTTTGCAGTGATGGCACAAGTAGACAATTTGCTTTTATTGGATTTCGTAATGAACAAGAAGCTCAAGCTGCTATCACATATTTTGACAGGTCTTTCATTGATACTCGTCGAATAATAGTTGAGGTAATTAATTTTCACTGAATTAAACTTAGATACTCAGTTTCACTTGTGTAGTACTAGTTTGAAGTCTAATTTAGATTCTCCTTTGGCATATAGGTTGCGAACGCTCCTCCGAGGAAAGAAGGGAAAGTTAATGAAAATAGTGAAAAGTCTTCTAATGCTTATGTTAAAGGAGACAAAACGATTAAGAAGAAACCAGAGGCTGATGATCCTCAGCTTCAAGAATTTCTTGAGGATAATTTGAAATTCTGGTCCAATGACATGTGTAATATTCCTCGTTCCACCGGCAAAGAGAAGGTCTCGCCAGTAAGTTCATCCAGTGGTGCTGATGAGCCTAACAATGCCAAAAGATCATTATTAGATACTAAAAAGACTAGAAAGAATAAAGTTGGTGATGATGTTTCTGATATGGAATACTTGAAGAGTAGGATAAAGAAAAATCTGTCGGATTCGGACAGTGATTATGAAACTGATGATAGTCGTGAAGATGCAATTCGTGTTTTTCCTATTGATGGATATATTGAAGCTGACAGAGTTGACAATGATGATGATAATGGCCATGAAATGGAGGTAGAAGCCGATGGCAAGATGGCTCAAGAATTGAAAGCTGACAGTGCTGATGTTCTTGACACTGGTCGCCTTTTCGTCCATAACCTGACTTACACTGCAACGTAATGGATCTTTCCTTGTTCTTCTTCTGCTCTTCTTTCTTCTTCTTGTTTCCTGATTATCCTTTGCGTTATTCATCTTATACATCTCTATTTGTTGTAAAACAATCTCATGAAATAGAGAAGAAGAGCTTACTGAACATTTCAGCAAATTCGGTGAAATATCAGAGGTCCATCTTGTTCTTAACAAGGAGACCAAAATTTCCAAAGGAATGGCCTACGTCCTTTACCTGATACCGGAATCTGCAAAAAGGTATTATAATTCATACCAATTAAAAAGTTCTAAGTGCATGCTTTTCAAGAAGTAGCCTTATGTTGATCTTTAGCTGTTAGTTCAGGTTTTAATCGTTAATTTGGATGGTGTTGCAGGGCAATGGAGGAATTAGATAACTCATTTTTCCAGGGGCGTGAGTTGTATATTTTACCAGCTAAGCCCCGTGAAAAGTCTGATAAACAAGTGTCAGTGACCATTTCTTCAAACTTGTAATATTTTTTGTGGACTAGAATTTTCATCAGTTGTTTATCATGGCTTTTCCCAACAGAAATAACTCTTCTAATCTGCCAAAAACATACAAGCAAAAGAGGGAGGAACAAAGAAAGGCGTCTGAAGCCCGTGGAAATACAAAGGCTTGGAATAGTTTATTCATGCAACCCAATACTGTACCTTTTCTTGTTTCAGGAATGCATCCATTTTAAATCTGGCTTTTTGCTTTGCTTCATCTTTGTTTTTCCTTTGCATTTTTGTGTTGTAGATCCTGGAAAACATAGTCAGGTCGTATGGTGTAACAAAGAGTGAGTTACTTGACCGTGAATCCGAAGATCCTGCACTACGCCTTGCTTTGGCAGAAACCAAAGTGATTATGGAGACCAAAGAAGCCCTTGCTAAAGCTGGAGTACGTGTCACCTCTTTGGAAGAATTTGCTGCAGGGAAAGGTGATAAGAAGAACCGAAGCAAACATATTCTCTTAGTAAAGAATTTGTCATTTGCTTCCACTGAAAAGAAACTGGCTCAAATGTTTGGAAAATTTGGAAGTCTAGACAAAATTGTTCTCCCTCCGACGAAGACGATGGCTTTGGTATTATTCTTACAATATCTTCAACGAATAGGTGATTGTTCTCTAACCTGTTCTTACTTGACTTTCAGGTTGTTTTCCTTGAACTGGCTGAGGCACTTGCAGCTATGCAGGAAATGGCATACAAGTGTTACAGGTAAGCTTTAACATTAACTTTGATGTTTATTAAACCACTGTTTCTGTATAAAGTCTAAGATCCTCCTTCTTTCCCTAAAGTGCTTCTTGGAGATAAATGATTGTCCTAGTTTAACCAAACTGCCTCATCACATTTCCCTGTTATTACAGAGGTTCTCCCCTGTATCTGGAGTGGGCTCCTGGAGATATTCTTGAGCCAAAAGCACTTCCCGATAACAAAGAAAAGAAGAGTGCTTTTGAAGAAAATGATGTGAGAAGAGTCAACTTGGATAAGCACGTTGGAATCGATTCGGATAAAACTAAGGTATGTCCAGTTATGATAGCTGTGGACGTTTTGAAATCATACGTTCTTCCTTTTTGTGTGGTATTGAACTATATGAACTAAATTATGTACGGGTTTAGTATTATCATGTAAGTTTCAGGTTAGGTACTGAATAATTTATGTTCACTGGCGTCAAGTTTTCTGATCAATCTTGTAACATTTCCTTTAAATATTGCATTATATTTCAGTCAAATGTCCTGCATGTTAAGAATCTGAGCTTCGAGACAACTGATGAGAGTTTGAAGAAGCATTTGACTGAACTGGTGAAGCAGGGAAAGATTCTGAGTGTTAAGGTAAGTTCTTGTTTATTGCTGACAGATGATATGCAGTTAACCATGCATCATAAGTCTTTTTTTGAAATTTCTTTATTTTTCACTATAAGCAGATAATAAAAAAGGGGAAGAATCGTTCAAGCGGTTATGGTTTTGTAGAATTTGACTCTATAGAGACAGCGACCAGTGTCTACAGTGATCTACAGGTATATTATCTAGTTAAGTCTCTTTGAAACTTGAAGTTGATTGGACTCGATGAAGTACGGTGACACTTTTTTGTTTGTTTGTAGGGAAGAACTTTTCTGGATGGGCATGCTTTGATCTTGAGATTCTGTGAAAACAAGCGGAGTGAAACGGTTGGGAAAGATTCGGACAAGGACAAAACTTCGACAAAGTTACATGTGAAAAATGTAGCTTTTGAAGCAACCATAAAAGAACTGAAACAGCTATTCAGTCCGTTTGGACAGGTACACACTTCTCGTAGAATGAAACGTGCACAGCTTATTAGTTCTATTTACAAGCCATGCATGAATACATTTTGCCATTCTCCTTTGAAGCTATGTGAATTGCTCAAACTTTTTTGTCAGTTAAGATTGATCTTTTTGTTAGAACAAGTTGAAAGGGATGAAACGTTTAGGCTCTATATTGTATTTGGAACGAAACAGAACTTGTGTGGCAACAAGATGGATTTGGATATAATATGTTTAGAAACATCAAACCACACTCATATTTTCTTGTTTATGCAGGTCAAGAGTTGTAGGCTTCCAAAGAAGAGTACAGGAAGATATGCTGGTTTTGGTTTTATTGAATTTGGGACAAAGCAAGAAGCTTTAAACGCGAAAAAGGCATTATCCAGCACCCATTTATATGGACGCCGTTTGGTAAGTCTTATGTTGTGTACTCATCTCTCTAGCCTGTTCATCTTGACATCCTTGGATGCATACTCAACTCTCTCTATATGAGGTCGTTGCAGGTGCTCGAATGGGCTAAGGATGACAAGAGCATGGAAGCGATCCGAAAATCTTCTGCTGCCAAGTATGTGGACCAAGAAAACGATAATCCAAAGAAAAGGAAAAGCTCGACAGTTGTTGGTGAAAGAAGAATCAAGTTTGAGAGGATAGCTGAATAGGCCCTGCCCTCTCTATAGTTTGTTTCGAGTATATTATATTATTGACCATGGCTTAACCTTTTACCAAAATATATATATATATATATATATATATATATTATTGACCATGGTGTTATATAACTTATAAGAGTCTCTTTTGTGATTCTACATGGTTGAAGCTTGTTAATTTAAATGGAAGAAAACCTTTTCAATGGTTACTTCACTGTGAAAAATGTCTCCGTCAATAAAAAGTTATCCTTTTCCCCACTCAAGCTTTTTCAAAATTGTTAAACTAATTGCGAGGTTTTTAGATTTTGTAATTGTAGACCAAAATGTTGATTACAATTAGTCAATTATCAACATGCTTTCACTATTATCAACATAATGGTTAGTGAGACTTTTAGACTACAAATGTGAAAGCTGGTCTACTTAGATAAGTTAGATCGCCCATTGCCTATTTCCTAAATAGGAAAGACATTGAAGACATATATATTTATAGAAAACGCAGCTTTCAGCGGCGTTTCTAGTAAAAGCATCATTTTCTTGAACTAAGAGAACACAACAGTCTTTTGTGTTGGGATTTAATTTTCTTCTCTTGATGGCATGAAAAAATTAGGCGATAGTAAAGCCGAAACCTTTTGAGGATTTGGTTGAAGATTTGGTGTCTTCTCCATCGGTTTTGGAAGTATCTGGATTGAAGAGGCCAGATTTGGTTAGATAGTCACGGCAAAGAGGGCAAGAGAAGGGTTAGACGAATACATGCCCCTACAAATATTAGTAAATTACACGCATAAATTCAAACTTGTCAGTTTGAAATCCATCCGTCAACTTTATAAAACATACATATCTAACAAGCGTTTAAAGCTTTTTTCTTAATTCCCACTCGTGTGCAACTATCCATTTAAATTATTTATAAGTCCGTACTTGGTGAGTTAGACTTTGTAAGAGCATGCACGTTAGTTGAACTCCTAATGGGGTTTTTAACATATTTTTATTCTAAATTTTGCATCAAGAACTTTTCATAGAGATTTGATTTTTTTTTCTTCTCTAATGGTAAAATCCCTAATGGGGTTCTTAAAAATAAATAATTAATATTTTAAATATTTTGTGTGATATTTTGTTTTAACTTGATAAAGAAATACAGAAGTGTTTTGAAGAAAAAAAAAGAGATGATAAAGAAATACAAGTGTTGTGTCTTTGTAATACAAGAACAAATGTCCCTCCACATTTTAGTCCACGTGACTGAAGCTCAATCTTCAATCTATCCATCCCCAAAACCTGAAACCAGAACACAGATGGATTCAAAATAGGTTTAGTAGTGTGATTGATGCAACATATGAACTATATAACACAGCTTTGTACAGAGCAATTCGAGTTTCATATGTATTATGATCAAAGACAACATTTTGATTTTGAATTTGCGCATGAAAAATCCATACATACCCCCATATCTGTTGTTGAACTAAAGTCATCAAAGTTAAGCGGTTTAACAGGTTCGCAACACACTGCATCAACAGACTCTGTTTCTCCTGCAGCTCCTCCTGTATTTACATCAGAATAATTGCCTTGATTCTTAACAGCTGCAGATGTAACTAACGTTTCACCTGCTACTTCGACCAGATTCTTCCCTGCGTTTCCACTTGACTTCTCCTCCTTTTTAGCATGACCCATTGCATCAGCAACAACAACAAGTAAATCATCAATATTCTCTTATATACAGAGACACAAAGTAGAGCACAAAGGCAAATATTAACCGATAACATTAATTCAAAGTTAAAGAGAACATGAAACATGAAAAACTATCAAAGTTCATACAAAGGAAAGACATACATCAGAAATTTGAAACTTAAAACTTATGACAACATTTCAGTAATTAACTTGTTCTTTAGAGCCAATTCTATTTCAGAAAGTGGATCTGTTTTTGCAAGGAGACTTTCAAGCAATTTAGTCTTAGATAGCTTCTCTCTCATTGCCAAGTCCTTCTGCTTTATCTCCCACATGCTTTGGAACACCAACAGAGACTTGCCTTCTTCCACAGTGGTTGTCTTGCTCATAGTCCTTTTACCTTTGGCCTTTGATGCCTTAACACCAGGAGGACGAGCCATTACTTCAACATCTCCATCGCTAATTGTGTAGGAGCTTGATGACTGCGTAGAACCGTCCCCACACTTTCTTCTTTTTGACATTCTATTATCTTTAGTAGAGGAAGATTGGCACCACTTCTGATCATGGCGAAGCTCTCTCCAAGCATGCTCAAGGGTGAACTTCACCTTGTGATCATTGAAGAAGATTTCGTGTGCCAGTTTCATAACATCATTCTCATTATGGCCACTTGATTTCTGAGTTGTTGCAGCCTCATAGCACCCAACAAACTTGTAAACTTGGGCATTTATCTTCCCCCACCTTTGCTTACAGTGATTGGCCTCTCTCTTTTGCAGACCAGCAAGTGTAGAAGTTGAGGCAAGATAAGCTGCAATGCGTTTCCAAAAAGCTTCAGCTTTTTGCTCATTCCCAACAACTGGATCCTTGCTTGTGTTTAACTACGCACTGATGAGCACAACATCTTCTTTGGGTGACCATTTCCTTCTTGCTTTACGGTCCTCAGGTGTGTATTCACATTGACTTGGATCATCAGAACATTGCGTACTAAACACAGGAACTTCTGATGATCCAAGTTCTGGTTAACTGTTTAAGAGGTCCATATAGCCTAAAGAGTGACTATATGGATTCGTAGAATCCATCTCCTAGTTTCTAGTCGGTGTTAAAATGAGAAGGAAAGAGAAGACTGAAGGGTTTAAGTGTTAAGAATGAGAAGGAAAGAGAATAATGTAATCGAAGCTACAGATGGAGACTATATTATATAAGCGTTTGAGTGTACCATAACAAGTTATGGTTTGTGTTTTTAGCAATCAATGACACACTAATGTCTTTACCTAATCTAAAACTACCAAGCATTGATCACATAGAGCATTTACAATAAAAAGTCAATAAGTACGATGTAGACATCCAGCATTCACAATAAACTACCAAGCATTGATCACATAGAGCATTCACAATAAAGTCTTACTAAAACTACCAAGCATTGATCACATAGAACATCGCTAACTGTGTAGGAAACAAGAAGAGCTACAGAGAATGGGAGTTTATTGGAAGATACTTGTACCATGCAACTTGAAACAACGATGTCCTTGACTGGTCATGCCGGTGTTGTGAGCTCCAAACGGAACGAAACTTACAATACAAAACCAAACATTATTTCACAAAGCGTCATCAATTCCCAAATCTTTCACAAAACCACAAGAAACTATATTTGTCCCAAAACTTGAAATAGAGATAAAGAAGGATAGAGAACAAATCTGAAAAAAAATTCTCAAATCGACAACAAAGAATCAATAAAGAATCACAAAAGGAAAGAAATCAAAACACAAAATCTCAGAAGAAGTAAAAGAAAAGAAGATGACGACCTTGAAAGGATCCGAGATCCGAGATCTTAATCAACAGATTAAAGTGAGTCTCTTTGAGATTTTCGATGATATTTTAGATACTTGAAAGGATCATCAATGTAATCGAAGAGTCGAGAGGACTTACGAGCTTCGTAGAGATCGAAACAGGCAAAATTGATCTGACAGCTTTCCGTGCTCTCTTCGAAACCTTTCTGAAGACATTCTCGACAAATCTAAGTAACAGATCCAAGCTTCTATCTTCTTCCTCGTGATCGTCTTTGTCTTCTTCCCCATCATAATCCTCATCGAACCCAAACTCCGGTCTGATCTTCCAGTTCCAGCTCCTCGTATCGTCTGCGAAATCGTCCCTCCCCTGTTGGAAACCCAATTAAAAAGTTCAGAAATTGAACCCAATTAAAAAGTTCACGAACGGAATGAGGAAATGAATCCCAACGGCAACATCTTAGCGTATTTACCAAATCGCTCAATCACAAAGGTCTCCCACTCATCGATCGTTAAAGTCAAAAGACAAAAAAAGTTCTCCGATTTTGCCATCGGAGAAAACGAGAAAGAGAGATTTTTTTTTCTCTTCGCCATCGGAGAAAACGAGAGAGAAAGAGAGATTTTTTTTCTCTTCACAATAATTCTCATCCAACCAGAATTGGACACATCATCAGATCTAAAAGGTTCTAAACGGTTCTTAAAACTCTTCCTTAAGAACCGGTTCTCATTGAATTATACAATTTTTATTTAATTTTAATCAATTTTTGACCTGAATATTTTCACAAGGACACAATCCAATATTTGTAAAGCAAGTAACATGGAATACGTAGTGAATTAAAACAATACCGAAAAGATGATTGATGAACGGAGATGGTAAGGGGTAAACAGAGTCGAGAACTTTGATGATCTCTTTCCTTAACTCAAAAATCGCCCCGTAGTGTGACAGTTTGATGACGATTAGAGTCCCAGGATACAACTGTTCATTCTTTTGATTCGCGACACCCAAAATCAAAAGCCAAACAAACGCTAGTAATGTGTTGTACTCTCATACACAAACAAGAGAAGAAGAGAGAAGAGGGATTTTGTGTTGTATGTTTTGAACGTATTCAATCATGAGAAGAAGAAGACAGTGACTTGACTTATATAGCCCAAGCTCAACGTCAACGTATTCATGAAGAGAATATCACGCTTAATGACAATTTGATGAGAATTGATTTTTAACATTAATTGTGATGCATTGAGATTTTGTATCGTTACAAACATCAACTTTTAAAAGAAAATATTTGTTGCATTAGTCAACAAAATGACTTACACAAAACTGGGCAAGTATGGATAGTTAATCATATATGGGTTGTAAGCCCATTACTCAAACCCAAATCTCAGTTCTCAAATTCAGCCTATGTATATTTGGGTTTCTCTTCCAATTTCCAAAGTAGACATTTTGACTCTTAGTCAAAATCTCAAACCATCCAAATTAGCTATTTCGGATCTCCATTTCTCATTCAAACGAACTTCGTTTTTGACATTCCAATACACCACCAAGTAGTGCTTACGGCGACGATTCCATCGTGTCCAAGAACCGATCATTCCGATGAACATTTTCACCGGAAAATCCACCGGAAAAGTGGTCAAAACCACTTCGCCAAAAAATAAGTTCCAACAAAGTTATCATATAGTAGATATATACTCTTCATAGATTTTGTTAACTAGTTTCTTTGTGGATCAGAAGAAAAACAAATTGTTATGCATGATAAGAAATTATAAACAGCTTAGACTCCTCGAGGGCAATATGGTAAATGATGATTCCTTTGTCCATGGGATTTATTTTGAAGAATGAAGATTGTCATGAGTAGATCCCACATGTTGACGGAAATGCCTGACCAAACGGAAAAGACAAAAAAACTAGGTCAGTGAAAAAAAAGTGTTACAAGTACGTTACGATCCCTCCTTACACCGTTAACCAAAAAAAATGGTCATAAAGGATGGGCTCAAAAGAGTAATTTTGTTGGGCTAAGTTTAAAAGCCATGACCAATAAAAGAGCAATCTGATATTCTCATATTGATTATTAAGCATAGGTGAGTCCAAGCCCATATAAAAGCTCATGATTGATTGAACGTTTATTTTTGTTGCAGCCTCCAAGACTTGTGTGCTGCGACTGGTTGTTGCAGCCTCCAAGAAGACTTGTTTGCTGTGAGTGGAACGACAACCACGTCATCGTAGTTTTCCACTGTGTTTGGGCCAGGACCGATCCAAACATTTATAGAATTATAATCAAAATATAATTTATAATAAATAAATTTTAAAGTTGACAAAAAATAAAAAATAAAAAATAAATAAATTTTTAACTTATAGTTTATTATTAATTAAATAAATTTATTTTTAGTTTATTATAATAATATATAATTTTGTTATATTCGTTGTAAAAATACTAAAATTAAAAAATTAATTTAATAGATATATATATATATATATATTAAAATTAACTAACATTTGTAAGTTTTTTTATTAAATTAGTTTATAAACATTATAATTTCATGTGATTTTACAAATGAATACATGTTAAAAAACTTAAAATAATGAAAATTACACAAATTAGAAAAATATTTGCACTATAATGATAAAAAAGATATGAAGTATTGTACAAAATATACACACTAGACCACCAATATCTTCAAAAGAAATTTTATGTTTCCAAAAATGGTCACAAGCAGCCGCTTGTATGACTTATGACAAAGATCGTCATTAGTTTCCACCATTCCTAAAACGATAAGAGTTTGTGTTTTCCGTAGCGAATTTTTCTTTTACTATTCGGAGGCGGCTCTTATCGATATTCGTCTGAATGTGGTCGTCAAGTGGGTGGAGGAGAAGACTTCAATTAGATGCATGTGCCCTCTCTGCGATAGCAAGGTTTTTGGATTTTGTAATTGTAGACCAACATGTTGATTACAATTATCAACATGTTATCATTTATCAGCATCATGTAATGGTTTCTTATCCTCATCGAGGGCAATAAGGTCAATAATGCTTCATTTTTCCATAAATGGGTCACCGCACGTCTTCCCTTCTTCACTAGCACGCCCTAAAACCTCTCGACGTCTCTCTACCTCTTACAAAACAATGGGGTTATGGGGTACAACGATTTCCAATTTGATTTCGTCTTTTTTTTATCTGTTTTTTGCATCTAGCGTTTTCATCTTCTTTCTGACTATTTTCTACGGTTTCGTCTCTGTAATCGTCTAGTTAGAAAAAGCAAGAATTTTTCTTCTGGGTTTCTAAAAAAGAAAGGTCTTTTTGTTGAGAATAATCATTCGTCTCGTTAGCGAAAAAAAGGAAGGTTTTTTCGTTAGGTTAGCGAAAAAAAACTTTTTTTCAACTATGTTCTACCCTTTTGTGTCTGTGTTTGATCTAGCGAAAAAAAAAGTTTTTTTCAATTATTTTCTACCCTTTCATCTCTGTAATCGTTTGGTTTCAAAAAAAAAGTACGGTTTTTTTTCTCGTTTTCCTGCGCTTTGTTTTATGCATCAGGCGTTTTCATCTTATTTTTGACTATTTTCTACGGTTTCGTCTCTGTAATCGTCTGGTTAAAAAAAGCATTTCCGTTTGGGTTTCTAAAAAAGAAATTTTTTTTTTGTTGAGAATAGTCATTCGTCTCGTTAGCAAAAAAAAAGGAAAGTTTTTTCATCTGGTTAGCGGAAAAAAGAAACATTTTTTCAACTATGTTCGTCTCTGTGTCTGATCTAGCGAAAAAAGAAAAAAAAATTCAGTTATTTTCTACCCTTTCGTCTCTGTAATTGTCTGGTTTGCAAAAAAAGAAAGGTTTTTTAATCCGTTTTTCTGCGCTTTGTTTTCTGCATCTAGCGTTTTCACCTTCTTTTTGACTATTTTCTACGGTTTCGTCTCTGTAATCGTCTGGTTAGAAAAAGCAAAAAATTTTCGTCTGGGTTTCTAGAAAAGAAAAGTTTTTTTTTTTGTTGAGAATAGTCATTCGTCTCGTTAGCCAAAAAAAAGGAAGGTTTTTTCGTCTAGTTATCGAAAAAAAGAAACATTTTTCAACTATGTTCTACCATTTCGTCTTTGTGTCTGATCTAGCGAAAAAGAAAGGTTTTTCAGTTATTTTCTACCATTTCGTCTCTGTAATCGTCTGGTTTAGCAAAAAAGAAAAGTTTTTTTATCCGTTTTCCTGCGCTTTGTTTTCTGCATCTAGCGTTTACATCTTCTTTTCGACTATTTTCTACTTTTTATTATTTAAGCCCAATTGAATTGAATTCAATGAATTTTAAACTCATGGTTGATTTTATTTTTGTTGTAGGTTCCTAGACATTTCTTGTGTGACTAGAACTCGAAGCACGTGCTCGTAGGCACCTGTTGGCAGTCGTTGTCCGCATGTGGTCGTCGAGTGGGTGCGAGAGTAGGATCCATCTCCGTCATATGCACTTGCTCCCACTACTTCAGTGGCTGTCGTTTCGTTGGAGTGAGCAGACGTAGCTCGCGGTTCAAACTCATTCACTAGTTTTCTGGTTTATGTTCCAACTTTATTCTAAACTTTTGTGAAACTTTGTTTTATTGTATTAGTTTGACTTTTCTTTAATGAACATACTAAAATTTAGTTATATTCGTTGTAAAAATACTAAAATCATAAAATTAATTTAATAGATTAATATATATATATATATATTAAAATAAACTAACATTTGTAAGTTTTTTTAATTATATTAGTTTATAAACATTATAATTTCATGTGATTTTACAAATGAATACATGTTAAAAAAACTTAAAATAATGAAAATTAAACAAATTAGAAAAATATTTGCATTATAATGATAAAAATATATGAAGTATTGTACAAAATATGTACACTAGACCACCAATATCTTCAAAAGAAATTTTATGTTTCCATAAATGGTCACATACAGCTGCTTGTATGACTTATGACAAAGGTCGTCACTAGTTTCCACCATTCCTAAAACGATAAGAGTTTGTGTTTTCCGTAGCGAATTTTTCTTTAAATATTCGGAGGCGGCTCTTATCGATATTGAGTGTGAATATTCGTCTGAATGTGGTCGTCGAGTGGGTGGAGGAGAAGACTTCAATTAGATGCATGTGCCTCTTCTGCGATATTGAGTGTCTTTTCGTTAGAGTAAGACATAGCGCACGGTTCGACGTCATTTCATAGATTTGTGTTTTATTTTCCAACCTTATCCTAAACTTTTGTTTTATTGTATTTTGATGTAAATCCTTAGTTTGACTTTTCTTTTATGGACATATAATCTGCAAATAGATCAAAATACTATAAACCAAAGTATGAGGAAGTTTGAGAAAATAGCTCAAAGAGTTCTTCTATAGTTTGTACTTTATATCGAGTTTATTCCTAATTATAAAAATGATACTATACATTGTACATAAATAATGACAGTGTTAATTTCGTCTAGGAAAAAAAAGAAATATGTACCTAAAATTCAATCAAAATTTGATATTTAAAGGTTTTAGTTATGGTGAACGAAAATTAACAAAGGAAGAGGAAGAGTTGAATTGTGTGCATTTTTAAATGTACATATAATATTATATGTCAAAAAAAATTATATATAAATATATATATATATATAATATTAGATCGTTAGCTTAATTTATTTTTTTTACTTTAGTTAAGTTATGAAATATCAATTTATTAAATTATAATTGGGTTTAACATTAGTTTAAAATTACTTTCCTGTACGTATTTGAGCTTTTAGTGTTTCATGTACTTGGATCTTCTTATGTTTAGTTAAATTAATTTATTATAGGGGTCAAAAATTATTTTACATTGGGATCATAATATTTATTTTTAAGAACATGTAATAGAAATTTTAAAGTTTAGCTGACCCCCCTAGTACCCACGTCCCTCCGCCCCTGGTCTATCCACTATGGTGTTACAAGTTTCTTTTGTGATTCTCCATGGTTTTATCTTTTGTAGATAAATATTTTTTTTTTGTCAACTGGAATTATATTAGAAAGATTACGAATGTTACATAACTAACAAACAAAGGCCAACCAAAAGAAGTTAGACCACTAACTTACCCTACTAACCCAGATCCACTTACACACCTTGCAAGGATCTATACAAAAGAATATGCTTGACTACTCGAGACATATTACCGTCAAAAACTCCAACTCAAACAGAAGACAAAACTCTTTCCTCTGCAAACAAACTATCAAGCCATGAAGGATGACACACCGCAACATACGATTGTAACCTACACTCGTTTGTGACGCTCTGAGCTATGAGTATAGCTCCTCTGTTTGAACAAGAGTTTTCCAAAAAAAATTTCCAGTTTTTAAAACATTTAAGCAAAAGACTTGCCTCCATAGATTGATACCTAAATGAAGGATAAACTGCAGGTTTGGTGATCGCCTTTACCAAAAATTCATCTAACAATGCAAAAATAACATTGTCTACCTTGTGAGCCCTCATGCTTTCAATGGCCCAAATCAGCACTTTGAACTGCGCATCTAGCTTGTCCTTTATCAAGGCAAAAGCTCTCCTACTATGAAGGAGCACCACACCTGCATGATCTCTTAAGACCCACGCACAACCTGTCAGTTTATTTCTTTTGGACCAAAACGTCCCCACATTGCACTTGAGCCAGTTTATAGGAGGTGGATTCCATTTCATTTTACCTTGGCTCTCCCTTAATCTCTGATCATCCACTGATCCAATCTCTGGACTAATACTTTCTAGTTCTTCTTCCTCCTCTAATATTTGAGCCTCTGTCCATTCCATCCAGTCATCTTTGATCTTCTTAGCTGATTCCAGAGGAGAAAACCCTTTACCTTCGAAAGACGCTAGATTTCTATTCTTCCAGATAGTCCATAACATCCATGGAAACGAGTTCCTTAGCTCTTCTGGCCATTTAGGGTTACTTCTATTCATAAGCAAGTAATTCAAATTTGAGAATACCGACCCATTATGAAACCCAAATTCTGGAGAAGGGATCCCTGTGAGAGCCCAGATTTGTCTTGAAAGAGAACAACTGAATAGAACATGGTTAACGGTTTCTTCTACCCCTCCACATAATTGACACCTCTCATCAACCTTTAATCCCCTACCGATTAGCGCCGCTGCAACCGGGAGAGCCCCACACAAAACCTTCCAGAGAAAGACCTTAATCTTTGGGTCTGTAGGCAAATCCCAAACTTGGGCTTTCAGCTCGTTGGTAGACGGTAACTGGTTAGCTTCCTTCCTGACATGACTGAGGTTTGTTTGAGAAGCTAACCAGTAAGCCGATTTCACCGAAAAATCACCACTCTTGTTATGTTTCCAGGAGTAAAAGTCTTCTAGCTCGGTAACCGGTTTGATTGTTTTTATTATCTGAATATCATTAGGGAAGAAATTGTCAGCAAGTTTTTGTGGATCCCAATCTCTTCTTACCCTATCAATCAGCTCTGATACCCTGAGATCAGGATTGATTAAGTCATTTTTCCTCCAGGGAGCTCTCCACCCTTCGTCTTCGATCCATTCCTCAATCCATACTTTAAAAGAAGTACCATTTCCCACGTTCTTTTTTAAACCTTTACACAGAAGATCTCTTCCATGCAAAATGCTTCTCCATGCATAAGAAGGTCTAGTCCCCAAACTAGCCTTCAAGAAATCAGATTCCGGAAAATATCTGCTTTTCATCAGTCTAGTAAATAAACAATCAGGGTACTGCAGTAGCCTCCAAGCCTGTTTAGCTAGCAAGGCTTGGTTAAAGGTCTGAATGTTTCTGAAACCTAAACCACCTTGATCTCTTTGAAGACAGAGTTTTTCCCAACTTTGCCAATGAATCTTACTTGAATGCTCAGAATTGTTCCACCAAAAGTCAGCCATAGCACTGGAGAGGTTGTCACACGTGGTCTTTGGCAACTTAAAGCAATACATGACAAAGACCGGCATTGCTAAAGCTACAGATTTCAAAAGGACTTATTTTCCTCCTTGAGACAGGAACCTTGAAAACCAACCAGAAAGTTTTGCTTTTAACTTGTCCTTTAAATATCCTAGAAGCTCAACCTTAGAACCACTAACACATTCAGGCACGCCCAAGTAAGATCCCGCACCACCTTCTTTTAGAATTCCCATCTTATTTTGAATACTTGCTTTAAGAATAGGATTGATCTTGGAGCCAAAGGTGATAGATGACTTACTGAGATTAATGGTTTGGACCGTGGCTGCACCATACTTCTGTAAAGTCTCTTGTAGGAAAATGCATTGACCCATAGTGGCTTTACACAAGAATAAGCTGTCATCTGCAAATAAAAGGTGATGTACCTCCGGTCCTTCTTCACCGAATTTAACCCCTTGTAATTTTCCTTCTCTTTGACCTTGATTGAGTAAATGAGTAAGGCCCTCCGTGCATAGGACAAACAAAAAGGGAGATAAGGGATCTCCTTGTCTAATGCCTCTTTTAGGACTAATCATTCCAAAAGGTTGGTCATTAATCAAGACTGAGAAAGTAACTGAAGAAACACATTTCATTATCCAATCAATCCATCTTATGTGGAAACCCATAGCCACCATTAGGGCTCTCAAGTAGCTTCATTCGACCCTATCATAGGCTTTCGACATATCTGTTTTAACTGCCATATAATGAGACGAGATATCCTGTTGAGCATTTAGGCTATAAACCACTTCATGCGCCACTAGAATATTATCTGTGATCATTCTTTCCGCTACAAAAGCAGACTGATTTGCAGAGACGATCTGAGGCAGAATGGGCTGTAATCTTTTCACCAAAATCCTAGAGATTGTCTTGTAAAGGACCGAGCACAAACTTATAGGCCTTAAATCCGTCATCTCAGAGGGATGATGCGTCTTAGGCAAAAGGCAAAGGTAAGTATAATTCCACTCAGTCGGAAGTTCACCATCTTCATCAAAGAAACTTTGGACCTCTTTGGTGACTTGTTGACCAACAATTTCCCAGTATTGTTGGAAAAACAAAGCAGTCATTCCATCAGGACCTGGAGCACTAGCAGCTTTGATTGAAAAAACAGATTCTCTAACCTCTTCTGTTGTTACTTTTTCTACTAACCCTTCATTTAACTCTTCAGTCACTTTCCGAGGGAAACCAGAGAACCAGTTCTGAAAGCTCTGAAGATTAGAAGACTTGAAAAGATTATTAAAATAAGCAATAGCAACTTCCCCCTTCGCCGCCTCAGATTTCTTTTCTACTCCTTAAACATCTTTTAACGTTTCAATTCTTTTTATGGCTCTATTCCCTTTAACTGCTCCATGGAAAAATTTAGAATTCTTGTTTCCTGCTCTTAGCCATTGTTATCTACTCTTTTGTCTCCAATATTCTTCTTCACTTCTGTAGGCTTTAGCTAGTTCTCTTTTTAGGACTTGAAGTTGTAAATAGATATTTATAGACACCTTTTCAATGGTCACTTCGGAAACCTTTTCTACTATTTTATACTACTGAACCAGAACCGGTTCTTTACGGTATCAATACAATTTACACACACAAAAATAAAAACCGGTCAGTTAAGAAAAGGAGTTCGGTATCGACTCAAGTCTCTTGAAGTGTAAAGAAGGAAAACGCCAATTGCCCCGCTGCGTTCTTCCGTTTCCGATTATGACCGGTTTTACTGCCTGCTCCTGTTTCTCTTGTGAAATTCAGAGCTTCATTAATGGAGTCTAACTGCAATTTCCCACAATAACAAGAAAAAAAGAGCTTTGTTCTGCTTGTAACTGTTTTATACACATGAATTCGAAGTTCAAAGAAAGCCTCTGTTCCTGGGCAAATTTATTTTTTAACAAATGCAGATTCAGCCAAGTCAATTGCTCGAGCAAGACCAGCGGCTTTGTTCTGGCACTCACAGTGTTCGTCTTGCGGGTCACTATCAGCTACTACACCGGCTCCAGCTTGAAGATAAGCCACCCACTCACGGCGTTTGTTAGCATCCTTGTAAGAGTACATTGTATTGTACTGACTAGCTGTTGGGAAAACGATTGTCCTAAGGGATAAAGCAATGTCCATGTCACCAGTGAAGGAGACTCCACCAAAACCGCCACTGTATGGTCCACGCCTTGTTGGCTCTAGCTCATCGATTAGTTCCATGGCTTTGACCTTTGGTGCACCACTAACTGTTCCCACTGGTAAAGCCGCACGTAGTGTGTCCCAGCAAGTCAAATCATCTTGTAACTCTCCTGTCACCTACACACATAGAACTTAAGATGATTAGGAACACTTAACAAGAATTGAATAGTTGATACTATAGTAATTAACAACACTTACCGTTGAGCTTATATGCATAACATGGGAGTAACGTTCGATGTTCATAAGCTTCTCTACTTTCACTGAACCGTATTTTGCAACCTTTCCAACATCGTTACGACCGAGATCAACCAACATGATGTGCTCAGCACATTGCTTTTCGTTCTCTAGCAGTTCCTTCTCTAATCTCTTATCCTCAACTTCATTCTTCCCTCTCTTGCTGGTTCCTGCTAATGGCCGATTCACTATCTTGTTCTGCTTGAAATATGATATAAAGGTTAGCGTCTAATATGATATTAAGATTTATGCAACTTTGAGGATAAGAGAGCTTTTACCTGCTTTACTTTGGTGAGAATTTCTGGACTTGATGCTACCATAATACATCCTCTAGCCTGATTAAGAGGACAAAAAAAAGCATTAATGGTTCATCCACCACAAGTACAAAACAAAAGTTGTAAAAGAAAAGTTCTCCCTATCACCAACCTGCAAATAACCCATATACGGACTTGGATTTACAACTCTTAGTGCTCTATAAACTTCGAAGGGGTCTGCAAATGTTCGCCTCTCAAAACGTTGACTCAGCACGATCTGGAATATGTCTCCTGCAAGTATATGTTCTTTGGCCTTGACCACAGCCTCCTTGTACTCTTCGCATGTCACGTTCGAGTTTGTCAGCGTCGGCCCAAATTGTCGTGTCTGAAGATTCACGTTACCTGCAGCCAGCTTTGGCCTGTAGAAGACTCAACGGAAAAAACCAACTTTTAAGGATAGTAACCAAAAGAAGTTCACAAACTAAATTGAGTGAAGAGATACTTACGGCGAAATATCGTGTAACTTGGCCACTAAATTCTCCAAATGTTGCATTCCATTACTGTATGCCTTCTCGTAAGGCAGGCTTCCATCTAGTCTAATCCAATGAATAACATATGCTTTCTGTAGAAATTGTATGGAACGTCTAATTACCAAATTTGGAGATTTCACAGTTTAATCAAAAACATGGATGGTAACAAAAGTAATACCTTCTCCACGTGATCAAATACAATTACATCGTCATAAAGACCAAGATGCATGTCTGGCAAGTTCCTATCATCCTCAGGGGCCTTTGAAAATGGTAATTTCCTCTTCTCGACGTAGCGAACTGTGTCGTACGAGAAAAAACCAACCCACCCACCTATCATGATAAAGAAATCTTGTTAAGAGACACCACTTTAGAAAAAAGAAAGGACACTAAGATCAATCAATCTTCTATCTAATAGTGCAAGAAAGGACATTCAAGAACATAAAGGTGAATCGGAGACTATTGTTTTAGGGGTAAAAAGTTAGAGAGCAAACTAGATCACATCAGGGACAGAATGTTCAGATAAAGACCAGCACAATAAAGGGAAACAGAAAGCTCTATGCTTACCAGTTGCTCTTGGGAAATCAAACGTACGTGTCTAGTACTAGGAATCCCATGTCGAAAAATGTAAAAGACCTAATATGGTATAGTATATAAAGAACACGGGCCACCTGCACTAACTGCTAATTGGTTTTGATGTAGAAACCCATGAAACTTGACATTTACAAAGATCATTCAAAAGCAGGAGGTTTATTCCTTTAGATTAACTATTTACAAACAATCAAGACAAATATCTTACCACAAAACGCATCTGGAAGGTCCTGAACTAGTTGAGGATCAGGGTTCCATTTCTCGGAGATTTGTCTAGGGATCTCCATTGGATCTTCGACGTATTCCTCAGTCATGGTTTCATTTGTGTGATCCATTACAATAACTTTATTCTCCTTTGCCACGATCTCCATCGCGGGCTGAGCCCCAATAACGCTATAACGACCCTATCGAGAACAATCACATCCAAAAGGAACAATTAGGAACTGATACATATTAACAGAATAACAAAGATGTACACAAAAGAAAGATTCAACTTACAACGCTTGACATCTGAGAACCTGGCTCAACGGACTCAAAAAGAAAGCTAGGAGCTTCACGGTCATCTTCTTTGACCAAACAACGGTAAGCAAGAACAGGAGTAAGCTGATCAGAGAATATGCAACGGTAAATTGGTATAAGGTTTGTGCTCTTAGAAGCATCTGCCAACTTCTTTGTATCGCTTACTGCAAAGAACAAAAACATGTATCAGAACTGTTTTCACAGTAATCTCTAAAGCTTAACTTGAGGCATGAAAGATTCACATTCACAATCAAACCTATCAAATTAGTCATAGAATTGAAATTTATAGCTTGACTACTGCTACAGTTCGACCTAATTTTTGGTTCAACAAATTTTCCCGCATTTTATCGGTAAAATCAAACAATCTAAAACCCAAATAAAAAAAACAAAAAAAACAAAGAGCATTTGCTTCACCTATTGAAGCTTCCGGCGAAACAGAGACGCATTTAATCGAACGGAAAGAAGGAGCGTAAGCCGAGCTTCTACCGGAATATCCAGTAACGGTCACAGAAGAAGAAGAGAGTCCGCGGGAAGCCACACAAGGGACAAGCCGCCGGCGAGAGAAACTCAGAGGTTGCATCGTCGCTACATTCATCGAGGTAGACATCGTTCGTTAATCAGTGGTTTAGCCGTGACGGTTGGGATGCGGCGGCCGGACAGTTTGAAAAAGAATCGGAGAAGAAGAAGATTCAGAGGTGACGGCTAAAAGAGTAATTTTGTTTTGTTAATATTTCAATTCGAATGGCGAATGGATTTATCAGGAGATGGCATATTTATAAAGATGGCCATGTGACTTATTGTGAATTTACTTTAATACCCCTTACCTGTATTTTCCATTTTTCCCTATTTTTTCACCAATTCACGTGCATGTCTACAGAACTGTGGAAGTGGATAGGCTATGAGGCGAACCCTTTTTGGGGATTTTGTTTGGAGAAAATAAGGAAAAAATAGACTTACCTTACCTATAAATAATATGCTTTTTAATTCTCAACTCTATGTTTCAGGAAAACAATAAATAAAAACTATAACTAGTGATAAATTATACATGCATGATTTTAAGAACAATACCAAAAATTAGTTCATTTTCTGTTGTTCTTTTTTCTTCCCTCTTTCTCTAATTTTTTTTAGGAGTGAATTGGTGGAATAATATGTTTGTTGGTTATCGTTGTATGTATTATTTTATAAGAAAATTTTAGAAAAAAAAAGGTTCATGATTAAGAAGAAAAAAGGTTATTTATAAATATATATATATATATATATATATATGTGGCATCTTTTCGATTCGAACTAAAAATTTAAAGAAAAACCGATCATCAAAACCCTACTTGCACGTTTTGGATGGAGGACATGAACCTGTAGCATATCATTTGTTGTTCCACTGTAATGAAATCAACTTTCATCAAAAGCGAACTGTCTTTCACAAAGATTGCATCAGTTTCATAAGCCAACGATACGAACCAGTCTTTCTCAATAGTCAAAAGCCTCATCTAGTTATCTTCTTTAGTGTTCAAAAGTCTTTCTTTATTAATGCCATTACAAGACAATCGTCGAGTATGCGTTTTTAACTTTTCAACAAAAATCAAAAACATAAAAAAAAAAAAAAAGCTCTAGTTGGTAACATGCCTAAGCGGAATGTTAACAATACTGCAGATAGTGATGTATATATTTTCTTCAGTCAATTATATAATACTACCGAATGTAGGAACTTTGAACTTTGAACTTTGAACTTTTCTCGAATAAAAACAATCATAGTATGACTATGTAAATTGGAAGGTTGCTACCAACCAAAATCATATCCATCCACATTAAATGCATGTGCTTTTGTTCTATCATTTACCTTCCAATGTTACAATACTCTATATTTCCTTCCTAGTCATTTCTTTATATTAGAAAAAAATCTGAATATGTTTTATAGAATACAGTATCTAACGTCGTTATAGCATAAAATTTGTCACATGTCTATAATTTAGTTTGAAAATTTTATAATATTTCGTCTGATATATGAGAATTTATTAACAAACATTTGTACATTGGGAAAAATGGTAACAATCTGATTATACGACTACGTAACAAATCCATAAACAATGATGATCCACTCTGTCTTTCACCATTGGAAATTTTAGATTGGCAATTCCACAAGTAGTTAATAACTAATTAACAAAATATTCGTTTTAATTTTTAAAAGAAATTTGGTTTGTTTCCTAAGCTGCTCCATGAGAGGAAAAATATAGAACAAGAACGAAAACATAACTTTGGATGTAAAAGTAGAACATAACTTAGAGACCAAAACAAAAAGTTACAACTATATCTCTGATTTCTTATTGAGCTGTGTGATGATTTGAGTCACTTCACATGCCTATCATCATGGCTTCATCGCCAGTGAAAGTAAATGGGTAAGGCAAACACACAAGCAAGGAGAGAAACAGAACCAGGATTCCTAGAGACACATACTTATCATCAGGTGTCGTTATTTCTTCAGCCAGCGGCGCTATCGGTCCACGCTGCAGGAAGAATATCAGAACCACCCAGTAGAATGCCACGTCACTGAACAACGCCGATAAGCCCAAAAGCGCTATGGAGGCACCTGTGAGCCTTGTTGCGGTCTGAAATCATTTGGAGACAAGTATAATTCTCAATAAATCTCCTATGGGAAATGGACTCCAACACAAAGACGAATATCACAAGATTTTTTAGGCTTTTTCAGACATTCTAACTAATGTTACCTTTCTACCCCAAATGGCGAAAGCTATTTTGCCCCCATCTAGCTCCCCCGCAGGGATGCTGTTAATGCCATTGATGAGAAGTCCAGCCCATGCCCAGATCACAAGTGGGTTAAGAGATATTGAAGTTCCTTCTTTGAGTACATCACCGAGTAGGAGCTTTGCTATAAAAATAAAAAAGGAAAATGCTTTAAGATTGATTAACACTCCAGCTTCAGCCTTCAACACTTATCATATTTGATCAAGAGTTAAAAAAAGTTTACCAATACCACCAGCGAGGAAGGATTCATGAAACACTGATGCGTCAACTACAACGCCAATGCCGTCACTAGGAGGCACAAATAACCCTACAAGAAACAGAATCAAGCCTAGAGAAAAGCCAGCCAAAGGTCCTGCAGCTGCAAGCTTCAAAAGATCTTCTCGCTTGGCTACGATATTTTTGATTCTCGTTATAGCACCGAACGAACCTATCTGCCATCTAAAACATGTTCATCAAATGTCTAAAAAACCAAATTTCAGCTGAAAACGGAGGTTCCTTTTCTTTCAAATAGAACATTGCATCTTCACCTGCCAACTTGGAACAAAGAATGGAACACCAAGCTTTATCCCTAAGCTATTTGCAACTAAAATGTGTCCCAGTTCATGTACTCCAAGGACAAGAGCGGTGACAAGAGCTCCCGGTAAGCCATCTTTCAACAGTTCAAGGTTGTCAAATGCCGATCTGCAATTAAATTCATGGATGGGCGGAAGATTTTTATTCAGTTTGATGATTTGGAAGCATAACATATTCTGGAGAAAACATGTTCAAGATGTTCTTACAGTAAGTCGGATTGCAAGGCGGGCACATTACGGAGAAACAATGTAAACAATGCCACCAATCCAAAAGAACCAGCAGCAAACCATTCAGGGACAGCTGCAATTATATGTAGTATCCAGCTAAAACTTAATAATCTGAGAGAGATCCTTATAACAGGGAAGTATATAGCAATATACCTGTTGTCTCGGGTTCTAAGGACCTTCTTGGAACAACAACGGCCACAGGTTTATCATCCTCAGGATTGGTGAGGAGGAAAAGCTTGTACTGGTCACCAAAATTATTCTGCAGATTGATGAGCCAGATACTATTACTCTTTGTCACAGCATGTGCTTGTCAACGATCATAGTTCAGAAAGGAAACCCAAAAAGCAGAATTGCTACCTCCATCCTCGTCTTTATCTTCTCATAACTTTTAGCAGGCTGGCCTCTTAGATTTCCTTTGAACAATACCCCACCCTACCAACATTGTCCCAAAAATGTCAAGAGATATAACAATAAGAGAATTTTCAGAACCTCATATTTATGTTTCATATTATGTTTAAAAGCAAAGTTGATAATAACCTTAGGCAAAAAACTGATGAGGTTCTCACTGACTCACCTCATATGGTTCTTGACTTGTTACGAAGAAGGTGTCAAACCCAAATACTTGGCCCCTGAGAATATCAATGGTTTCCTTGGGGAGTCTCATGGAATCATCCAATTGTAATGGCTGTTCACAACAACTTTTTATGAAAGATAAAAAACAGAGAGTATTAAGCTGCCGTTGTTGTAAATAACATTGTTGATAATACTTACATTCACACCAGGAAGAGGTGAACCGCTGCTAACTTCTAATTTATCACCGTCCTATTCCAAAAATGCAGTAGAAGAGTACAACACATTCAGAAACAAAACCAAGAAACTACATATATGGACAATGGTAGCTATTTAAATCAAATATTACAGGAATTAAGGTATTTTAATCACATAAGATTCGGCATCAAATGTCATAATTTCATACGGTTCAAATAATACGTCATCTAGAGTAATCAAGCAATGCGTTCAAATAATATTCACCTTAGTATTCAATTACTTTGAAGTTTCACTTACCAGATCAGCTGCTAGTCTGGAAACAAAACTTACAAATTGAGCTTCAATTTCACCATGGATGCATTAGTTTCCAAGTAAAAAGACAATACCTGAGAACTGAATTGAGCTTTGTTTTCCTCCTCATTGCCCTGCGCTTCATTCACAACTGTTGATTGTGAATTCAACTCAGTAGGAATTTGTGTAGGAGGATCATCTGCTGAAGTCTCTTTGCCTTCTTCACCATTATTATCCTGCAAAGAAGAACTTATGAACTCAGACACAGATATGTACCTAGCTACATCTAATAAACCAAGCAAAAATATCTACAACATTGGAAATCATAAACAGAATCCACATTGATACTTTTAAGCAAATACCTCATCATTATTGCCTTCTGGTTCTGTTTGCGTCTCCGTCACTCTAACAAAAGTCTCTCTCTTTCTGAAAATTCGAAGTTCAAAAAGCCACCAGAATAAGTAGACAAAGAAGTAGCAGTGCTCACGGATTAACAAAAGACGAAGATGAATAAAAACAATATGAAACCTTTCAAGCTTCAGATCCTTCTTCCTTCGAGATGTTCCTGTTGGCCCAAAATTGAGATTCGAAGTAGCTACAAAAGGCTGAAACTGAAGACTACAACAGGAGCTGCAATGCGACAAGACGCCGAAATTGCCGCTAAAACTAGCCACCGCGAGATTCATGTCCTAAGAAGGCGACGAACAAATTTCGAAAAAGTCGAGATTTTTAGATTCTCCGATCAAAACCCTGATGCCATTTTTTACAAAGTAAAGATTTTTAATTTTTTTGTTCTTCAGATACTTGTACGGTTTCAGATTGTGCGTCCTCGTGGTTCTTATCGCTGGAGGAGAGAGGATCTTTCATTTATCCGTTGGAGGAGCTCTTTCCAATAATAACGTCTTGTCGTTTTTTACCTACTCGAAACGACCTGAAGTCCTTCCCTCAATATCTCAAACGACACGCGTGCACAACTTGACGAACAAAGATTATGTCCAAATTCTAACGTTTTCTCACTCTGATCCTTATCAGGAATTTCATGTCTTTCTTCAATCAAAATACTCTTTTACTTGATTACAATTCAAATCTTTGTTCCTTGCTTAATGGGTCTTGTCTTGATCTTGAACTTTTGTTTCTTCATGCTTTTGTTTTCTAATCTTTTTCATTTTCTTTCATATTGGAAAAAAGAAAGTAAAGTTATACATATTTTTAAAAAATTGGTGAGACTCCCGTTTAACAATTTGGATGAGCATAAAAGGTTACTAAACTAGCAAATTATAATTGATAATTCATTTAAAAAAAAATTGAATTCCTTTACACCTCTTTTTCTCTTCTCTCTTTTATCTTATATTACACTAAATAATTAAGTCCCCTATTTGCCACTCTAATTAGCTCCAAACCTTTCACTTTCCTATGTATGCATTTGATGTATACATAATACCTCTTGACAATTGATGTGTAATGATGGTGCAACTTCCAGTAGAGTTTCTTGAATGGGAAAGCAAGACAACATAGAAATAGAATTTAACTTTTTCACTTTACTTGTTTTTTTTTTTTTTTGGGTATGAATTCACTTTACTTGTTTTGTCTATATAGGTGTTATAACAACACACACCAAAACTAACTTGTGGGGGTACGGCGAAATATGATTAGTGATTCGGCACATGGAATGGAAGCCAAACAGGGAATTTTTTTTTTTTCCCAAATATTAGAATTTTACAATTAATTGGCTTTAATGTGGATACTCATATGGACGAAAAAATTACTGACTCCAACCCTACTTAGAAGATGAAGATCAAGAAGTATAATATATGATATGATACATATAGTATTTTCTGTTTCATTTTCATTATCTCCCGAGCATCGAAAAAAGCATAAATATCTAAGAGCTTGTTCTAGGGTTTCGACTTTCCACGGTCCACTACAAAAAAATATGTCAATTTTTGACGACGGTATTGGCCGAAAACTAATCGGAAATGGCATATTCCGACGAATTTTTGACAAAATCAAATTTATCGGTATTTTTTTGTCGGAAATCAATAGTCGTCGGAAATTCGTCGGAAATTAATGACGAAAAATATTGGTCATAAATTTTTGTCGAAATTTCGTCAGAAATTTCCAACGAATTTCCGACCACAATTATAATAAAAATAAAAATAAATAAATAAATATTTCTAACGAATTTCTGACGATTTTTATATTTTTTTGAATAATATGGTGTCTATGGTGTCTTGCGAATTCCTTTTTTATGCGCCGCTTTATCCTGAAAGGAAAATGAAAAATCCTCTGGACGCTTGGCGCTCCCGTGGTATATTAAAATTAAATAATTATAGTGAAAAATTAAAAATATTTATTATCTACAAATTAGAATTAAAATTTAATTATTTAAAAATAAATTAATATATATTCATAAATTAAGATTATTAATTGAAAAGTAGAAGGGAAATTGAGTTTGTTGTGTTTTGAAGTAGAGAGAAGAAGATGCTATTAGAGAAGAAGACCACTTTTTTAAAATAATAATAAAAAAGTTGGAAATGTCGTAGAAAGGTAGAAAGTTGGAAACTCCAACTTGGAGTTTTAATTTTTTTAATTTTTGGATTTTTTTATTATTATTTTAAAAAGGTGGAAATTTTCAACTTTCTACCTTTAAAAAGGTAAAGATAAAAAAAAATCCAAAAATTAAAATTTTCGACGAATTTTTGACGACTATGGAGTTTTCGACGAAATATTCCGACTAATTTCTGACCAACTTTATTTAGTCGAAAATTTTTGACAATTTTTGTCTAATTTCCGACTAATAATTTTTCGTCGGAAATTAGTCAAAATTTTGTCAAACATTTGTTGGTATTTTTTCGACTACTAATTTCGTCGGAAATGATAGTCGAAAATTGACATGTTTTCTTGTAGTGGTCTGTAAGGTTTTCAACTCCTCCGTTATCAATTTCATTTAATTAGATTTTGATCTTGTAATTAAACCGATCTAGTTGATATTTTCGTATTATTAAAGTGACCTACCTCTTCGGTGGGTTTTATTTTTGGTTTGTATGTTGACGAAAATGATTAACGGTGGTACATAACTTGGAAGACCTTTTCTACGTTTTTCATTTACAAAATACCATATTTCGCTAGCACGGCTGATTAAATTAAACGCATGCATGCAGCATAATTCGTACGACGAGCATACATGCGTAGACACGCAAACACAAATAACCAAGTACGATGTATTTTATTATAGCGAAATTAATACTATTATATTAAAGTAAAAGATTGGGAAGAACTTGCATAGTTGTGGGACAAGTATTGTTTCCTCCATCGAGCCATCTCTGAATGCTGGCTCAATCGTAGGTCACACCGGTGCAAAGACTAACGGGAGATCTCATCACGTCCTATTTTGAATTTTATTTTTTGTTGTTTGCTGTAGTCATTTGCTTTGGTAATTTGTTAACACTAATAAAGATAATAATGAATACAAAATAATGGCTTGGTTCATGCATAAATGGCCATCCGCAAGATAGGATTCTCAACAGGATAAGTTCCGTGGACAAGGCGAGCTAGCAGCGGTGCTTTCCTTCCGTGCCGTAGGTCAATGAAATTCTCTTTTTCAGCACGAGAAGTCTCAAATGCTTTCTTCAGTTATTTGCTTTGTCCATTTACCTGCTTGCTGTCTAGAGATATGATCTGACTGTAAAACCAACTTTTTGATGTGATAATGATTAATTTTTTTGCTATCTTACACCTGCAAACGGCAAAGCAAAACTAAGTCTTATTCCTAGCTAATAGAAATAATCGTATAGTAGTTTATAATGTATTTATGATAACTTATTTTGTTTTACAATTCTATTCATACTTCATAGTTGTTCTAGAATTCCCAAATTATAAAATTTGTTTATATATTTTTTTTTAATATAACATAAGCAAAAAAAAGAAGAAGAATTGTGAGCAAAAAAGAAGTGAATAAATAAATATATTAAAAATCAAATTCTCTATCATGTCATACTAGTTTAAGCCCGTGCATATATCCATTTGAATATTAAATTAGAAAATGTTCACAAGAGAAAAGATATCCCTCAAGGTTAAGTTTTCCTTCCAATAGATGAACGTTTTCCACTCAATGGACAAGAACTTCTTTAAATAAGCGGAAAAAGTCTATAGTTGCTTGCTATACATCATACATGCAATGTATTATGTATACCTGGTTGTACTCCTCAAACTATTACCGTTTTTATTGGTGAAAGTTGATATTACACTAGATAATTCTTAGAATTTTTGAAAGCGTAAAAAGATAATATACGTATATGTATGTAATTTTGGAAGAATTCGTGAGTATATCTATGTAAAAAGTTATAACGTGTCAACTAATTATAATGTGACACAACATCAAGTGCAACTATGTTAATAATTTTATATATACCATTTATTTTCAACAAAAGAAGAGCACATAATGGTGTATATTAATTTTTAATTCTACGTCATTATGTATTTTTAATATAAATTATATATCTGCGTATTTTTGGTGTACAAGAGACAAATCACTTCGGCATAAACAATTGAGGTGGATAAGGTCTTCATCAGTTCATCTTGTAAGCATATCCTACATCGTGATAGACTCTGGATATCCACCATGGTGTTTGTAGGAAGGTTTAAGTTGATCTCATCCTTTTTTTTACCAACCAAAACACAATTATTAAAAATTATTTTATGAAAATACACTAAAATATATTTATATATATATTTTGGAATCGACACTTTCTTTTAGTTTTTCTTTATTTAAACTAACAGTTTTTTAAAGAAAATTTACTCAATTGTATTTATTAAGGTTTGTGCACTTGAATAATCAATTAATCATTATACATTTTGAATTATCTTTTCTTAGTTGGATATAATAGATATTGTCTGAGATCTTAGTTATCATTAACAAGAAAAGCTAATGATACTACATACATGCATGTTTTCTTTTACAAAAATATAGACAAAGCTAATTTTAGTCATGGATGAAAGAGAACGGTTTTGGGTAAAATGATTATCTTAAATGCTACATACATTTGGTTGGAGACAAAAGAAAAAAGTTATGTAACTGTCTAAAATGGAGAATGCTTAAATTGTACCATTTTTAATATTAATTACTTGAGTAGTTAATAACATGGCTTAATTTCATCTATTTTCCTTTAAATTTTCAAATTTAAACATACAATTCTATTTTTTTATCATTTATTTATATTTTATTTTTCTTTTTGCTTATGGTTTCTTATATTTTCCTTATATTTTTTTGTCAACTTGTTTTATTCTTTCTCTTATCAGTTTTTCAAAAATTACAATGCATTAATAAAGTTCTAATAAAAAGCAAATCATAAATGCATTGACAATAAATTAATTTGATGTTTTAGAAAAAATATGATAAACTAATCTTTGGGGAGGCCGACATCACACTTCGACAATGTCTTCAAAATTTCAAGTTTCAGTGCTGCAAATATCGCATATTCTATAGTTAAATATATATATATATATAAAATTTATTAAAATATTACTTACATGTTATTTTTAATTGTAAACCATGTTTTTGTATATTTTTTTTTGTGTAAGAGACAGGTCACTCCGACATGAACAGCTGAAGTGGATCAAGTCTCTATGCTCTAAACATATCCTACGTCATGGTGGACTCTGGATGTCCACTACAATGTATGTAGGAGGGCTTGAATTAATTTCATCCATTTTTCCAGTTTTTTTACATAATTATTAAAAATTATAAAAATTTTAAAAGGAATTTTATGAAAATACATTAAACTATATATATATATATATATATTGAAAATGACACCTTCTTTTAGTTTTTCTTTATTAAAACATGATTTTTAAAAAAGCAAATATACTAAATTATATATATTTATTAAGCTATGTGCACTTGAATAATCAATATACATTTTGAATGATCTTTTGTTAGTTGGATATCATATAATAGATAATGTATGTGAGATCTTGGTTATCATTATCAAGAAATGCTAATGATACTACTACATACATGCATGTCTTCTTTTACAAAAATATTGGCAAAACTAATTTTAGTCATGGATGAAAGAAAATGGATTTTGGATAAAACGATGATTTTAAATGATTAAAAAAAGAATACAATTCAAAATCTTAAATGCTACAAAAAGGAATTCATTAAAAACTAAAATTCAATTCAAGAAGGAATAAATTAAAAATCAAAGGCTCTATCATATAATATATTTTTGAAAGGCATCCCTATTTTGTAATTGACTTAAAAGTTTGATTTATCTTAATAAAAATTAAACTTGAACATAGAAAATTAAATTAAACGGCATAAAATACAATTCAACGTCACACAATCACACATATACATAGGGAAGTCATAATTTTGTTTTACCAATACACATACTAACACAAATATTAATTTCAAATATATATAATCAAACCATTACATGTACAAATTAACATACTGACATGTATAAAATATATATAACATACAATAATATCATGTAACAATTTATATTTTAAATTTTGATTATATAGATATTGAGTTCTAGTTGCCTACTATTTTAATCAAACACGTCTTGTTCATATATTTGTAGTAATACATAATTGTTGCTAATAGTACGTCAATTAGATTTTACGAAATGTATATAGAGGCCTAAAGTAACTAGTTATATTATTTATAGACATAATAAGACCAACGCCCGAACTAAATTATTATTTGTTCTTCAATAAATATATTAATTTGAATTGATTTGTAATAATTACACTGTATATGGTGTGAATTTTCCCCATTCTTGGTAAAGGAGACGGCATGCATGTTCTTTGATTTGAACGACACGATGTTCTTTACTTAAAATACAAAAAGGTCACGCATGTTCATTCTCTAGAAGGCTTTGAAAGCTATCCGTGAACCCAGCAGCGATATATTTTCAATCGTCGCTCGTTTGGAAAAATACTCCGATGAACTCCGATCGCTGCGAGAAGCCCTAACGCCTCTGGAGTTTCCGATAGTCTCATCGGGAAATTTTGCTTTCCCGTTGAATCAATGGATGGTAACAAAGATGACGCGTTGAAATGCCTAAAAATCGGCAAGGATGCGATGGAAGCAGGGGATCGATCTCGCGCTCTGAAATTTCTGGAGAAAGCTCGTCGTCTTGATCCGTCTCTCCCGATCGATGATCTTGTTTCGGATCTGAATAAGCAAACGGATGGACCAGCGACGGAGGAGGATTCGCCTGAATCTGCCGCCAACGACTCATCTAAGCCGTCGGATCGACCTTCTCTTCGTCAACGTGGATCTTCGTCATCCGCCGCGGGATCGTCATCATCGTCTTCTTTCACGGAAGAACAACGAGCGATCGTGAGGGAGATAAAATCGAAGAAGGATTACTATGAGATTCTTGGATTGGGAAACACATGTTCAGTGGAAGATTTGAGGAAAGCTTATCGGAAACTCTCGTTGAAAGTTCATCCCGATAAGAACAAGGCTCCTGGTTCTGAAGAAGCTTTCAAATCCGTCTCTAAGGCGTTTCAATGCCTAAGCAACGAAGACACTAGGAGAAAATACGACGTCAGTGGTTCCGATGAGCCTGCTTATCAACCACGCCGAGCTGCCAGAAGAAACAACGGATTCAACGGCTTCTATGATGATGAATTTGATGCTGATGAGATTTTCAGAAGCTTCTTTGGTGGTGGAATGAATTCTGCTACTACACAATTCCGATCATTCAATTTCGGTGGAGGAACTAGAACAGCTACTCCAGCTTCTGATACAGGATTCAATCCTCGTGTACTCCTCCAGATGCTTCCTGTTGTGTTCATACTACTACTCAACTTTTTGCCTTCTCCTCAACCAATTTACTCACTCTCTCCATCGTATAATTACGAGCACAAGTTCACCACGCATAGGGGCGTCAATTACTTTGTTCGATCAGCCAAGTTCGAGCAGGAGTATCCAATAAATAGTCCCGAGAGACAGAGGGTTGAGGAGCAAGTTGACAGAGATTACTTGTCTATACTGGGTCAGAATTGTCGCCATGAGCTTCAGAGACAACAATGGGGATTTGTCCGCGAAACGCCACATTGTGACATGATGAGGAGGTTTGATTCAGCTGCTGCATAAACCAAACCATCCAGGTCAGAGGGAGACTAAAGCACCAAGTTAGTATACTCAACTCCAAGAAACTTGGTTGGATTGTTCTGAGACATAGATGTGGTACTTACTAACTTCTGAGCATTTTGTTGATGCTTCAGAGAGTTTGATTTCCAAGTCCCAAACTCATATACGTTGATTACTGTGCTCCTTACGATGTTTAGTATGAAACATATTATGTGTGATTATATATCTTATTCTGAATAATACTTTGTTTTGCTTTGAATTTTTCCATGAGTAGTGTAGCAAAAGTTAAATGCCCTTACATCAGAAGTTTCCTGGTAAAATAAAATTGAATCTTGCAGAAAAATTGAAACTTTTTGACACTCCACTATCCACACAAAAAAAAAAAAGGAGCCCTCGAAGCTTACAAGCTTAACATGTGTATAGTCGAAGTTGTAGCTCTGGATTTGATACACCAGGAACAAGAGATAAAATGGTATTGTTTCAAGCCACAAAGAAGAGGAAAACAATGAGGAACAAGATGATAACAACAAAGATCTTCATCATGAGCCATCTATTTGACGAAATTCGAGTGAGATGCTGCAGAAGAGCGCTGCGTGCTCCCTCTACATTAACTAACGATTCATCCATATTGTCATCGATTCTGTTCCATAAAACTAACAGGTGTTAGATGCTGTTCCTGCAACTTGGAATATGTCGGGTTGTGGGTAAGAAAACGTTAAAGAACCTGATTGCTAGCTCTCCTTGTTGTGTGACCATTGTAGCTAGGTGCGTGAATATTCCACTGAGCTCTGTTATTGTTGATTCAACACTGTGAAGTGCAACCGCTCGGCTTTGGCTATAATTCTCCTGCCTTGGGACTGTTTGCTGTAACATGGACATCTCCATTTGCTGCGAAGGAGCATTCTCGATCGCGGATCTGCGTCTGTTTTAGCATAACACGAACAAAACACCATATGTTGTATACATGATTTTGACCTCAAATCATAGTGGAAGACGGACACAATCAAAAGTTGTAAGTTATGGAAATTAGGACATACCTGAGCTGGCTACCTGAAGGAGCTCCACTATTTAATGGCGGCAATCTGGTCGGTCACAAGAGAGAAAACATGCTTAGATGAGAGTAACTGTTACTTATGAAATAGTTCTTGAACAAAACTCACAGTGGTTGTTGTAAATTCCCAGAAGGATTTGATGAAGTTGACCAAGGAGGAGGCTCAGGTACAGATTTTGCATTATTCTGAGGCGGACTATCTACTGCAATTTTTGTGGAAAAGAGTTGTTTCCGGTTTTCATGAGCCTTCATGTTCTGCAGGAAGACAAGACATTTCTCAATAAGACACTGTCCATTGTCGGAAATTAGGCAGATACAAATCATGAAGAAGTTGACAAATGTACAAACCCAACCTCTGATCTGGTAGTTAGAACATCTTGAAGTTGCTTTGTAGCTCCCATAAGTCTGGTTTTCAAGTCATCACAAACAGCAGTGTAGTGACCAACTTTGTCCTGTGAATAGTTCCCATCAGCAATCTCCATGTTCTGAAGGGTTTGCAGATCCGACAGAGCCATATTCAGCCCCGTGACATCGTTTCTGATCAACACAGTTAACTCCTGTATTTCCACAGTCCGGTCATTGAAAATCGACGATTGTTTTGCCACTGCAATCCATCAACAGTTTCAGGTAAACAAGATCTTAAGCCATATAAGTAGAAACAAGGCTGTCTTCAAATGCAATCACTACAATGTCTCTAGAATCGTCTAAAAGATCATGAAAACACACAGAAATGACTTCCACAGCAAGCAACATGGAACTTTCCATTTTTTTTTTCTGAGCATCATTCCTTGCTGCAAGCTAAATGCCTAAAAGCAGAGTTTACGTTACACCTTTCCTACAAGACAGCTATAGGAATCAATGTCTTAACCTCGTTAGAATCCAAAAAAACACAAAGCCAAATTCCACTATCCGGATCAAATACACCTACATTTCTCGCATTTTTTTTCCTTCAAATCCAGAACAAAATCATGATTCCAGCGGAAATTAGAAATGAAGATGACGAGAATAGATCTGATTCCGAACCGTACATTTAGCGAGCCTCGCAATCTTCTGCGACGTTTCGTGGATACCTAACCCGATCCGGGAAGCCTTCTTATTGAATTCGGATCTTGAAGATCCCGGAGACGACCGTTTGGATGCTGCCAGATCATCTTCATCTTGATGAACGGACGGGATCGCTCCGATCTTCTTCAAAGTTTGGGACAGTGAAAAAAACTCCGCCGTCCGATCCCTAAACGTCGAGCCCATCGGAGGGTCAGAATTGAATCAGAATCACCGCGAAATTGATGAATTTCCTAAGATGGCGGTGAGCTCCATTTCAGAGTAACGAGAGATTTATCAACCGAAGAAAGGAACTGTGAGAAACAGAATAAGAAATCAATAAAAACTACGTGTCATTATTATTTTTTGACATCGAACATCTTGTTGTTTTCTCTTGCTGAACCGTGTCCCGTTTTAATATCTGGCAACCGAAAAGTGTGGTGTTTAGATACATCAGACATTATTAATCAATCAATCTAGCTTTGGGCCCAAAAGCCCAATATTATGAAAACACACAATAGCCGTCAGATTAAAAAAGATGTAGACCGTAGGATCAAGATCGTTAAAAAAAAGCCCTAATATTTCTTCCGCCGTCACTTTTCAGAGTATCATTTTCGACAATGGTGAAGGCAACGAAGGAGGAGAAGAAGATTGCGTACGACACGAAGCTATGTCAGGTTCTAGACGAGTACACACAGATCCTTATCGTTGTAAAATATAAGTGAATGGAAATTAAAAAGTTTTGGGGTTGATGTTGGATGGATCAGCGACAAACGTGGAAGCAGGGAGATCCAAAAAGAAAGCTTCGTGAGGCGTAGGAGTCTACTACATTTTAAGCGTGCCACAATTTCATGCCCTTGTTTCCCGAGTTTTCATGTTTTTTCTTTTACGTACAAATATTATATTTAACATAGGAACCCTTTTCTTTATCAAAAAAAAAAAAACAGGAACCCTTTTTCAAAAAAGTTATATATATATATATATATATATATATTTAACATAAGGAAAAATTTAATATGGAATTTTTTATCAATAAATTAATTAGTGAATAACAAAAATTTGCAATATAAATGTATTGATTCTCTCACTTTACCAATCGGTTTGCCTTGAATGCATTTAGAGATGAGAGTTTCTGTTTTTTGATTTTTGACAACGCATGATGTTAACTTAGTAATAGTAATATGAAATCAAAAATTAATAAGATCATTTGCTTGCCATGTAGTAGTATTTATTTTCTTATAAGGTTTGGTATTTTTTTAAAAACTTTTGATGATCAGATAAACGACATTGACCTAGGAGTTAGAGCTAGAAACCCCTTTGACAAGAACTAGTAGCCAATAACTTATGTCGCATGAAGCTTAATTTCTCATAAATTGTATACCGTATAATCTTAATAGAAAAACTACAAATAGTATTTCTTTGCTAATTGATTAATCTGTGTGTTAAATTAACGGTGCATGTAACATCATTGGGAATTGCATGTAAGTGGGCATTACAATGTGAGACCACCTTCCACTTTTTTGACTAGGATAAGAACACACTCCCTCTCGGACTACTACACACATATGTTCTTTTTTAATTAATATATAATCACTTAATCAGATATGGTTAATATATATGCTCCAAAGAAAACTTTTCGTTTTGATGTAACATACCTAAATAGAACCAATACATGTATCATGCGTCCAACGTTTGCAAAGGTCCTAAAAGAAATCATATTAAAACTTCGTAAAATCAGTCTTTGATATAAAAGTTTGAATCATATAACAAAAAAAAAACGATTTTTCTTTCTTAAACCAACATTTTGTTGATGAAAAATGGTCTAGTGATTTGTTTTTTTTCTTTTCAAAATAGTGACAACACGTAATTTTTTTAATTAATATATAAATAAAAATCGTCACTATAGTTAAATTATGGATGAGTCCAAGTAGCAAACACCAACGTAAACTTTGACTTTGAGGCCAAATCGATTTTCTCCTTTTATGTTTCTTTAAACTTTGCGATTAAATTTCTGAAGTGTGATAAAATATATAAACTTTGTACGTATTAGTATGTTGTGTAGCAGAGCGACTCTTATTTATAAAAACAATGTTTGGTTTATTCTAATTGTCATTTTATTCTTTGGATCTTTAGTCTTCGCTTAGCGTCTCGAACATGTCTTCCTCAAAATCATCACCACTAATTTACCTCACGTTCACAATATTCACAACAACATACATCTCTATGCCAAAACAAATTAAATAAAAAATTATAGTCACTACAACTGTCATTTTGATGTTAATTACCGTAATATAAAAACATGCTTATGGTTACTCGTTTTAAACTATTGTAAATGTTAAACTCATCATCACAATTCGGTTTCGCGTCTTCCTAGCATTGGTTAAACTCATCTGTTTTCTATAATAAAAAGCTTGTTTCTCATCTATCGCTTTTACATCCATTTTCGACAAAACAGACAAATAAAAATCTACACCTCACAGCTTAATTACCGTAATATAAAAACGAACTTTTGAGTGCATAGTTCTAACTTTGAATCTGATTTTTTTTTTAATTATAAAGATAGATTAAATATCAAACACTATAATGAACATCACCTAATTTGAATGTGTTTTATATATTAGGAAAGTATAGTTTTATAGACAGGGTTAGTTATTAATTTTTAAATTTATAATTTTTGTAAAGGCTTCCACTCGATTTTCTAATCACCATTTGCCGACCAAACTACTTTAGCAAGTCACAGCTTTTGTGGAAAATTTTCCGTTAATTCATGAACCTTTCAATATGTGCACACAAATACAAAATCATTAAATTAATTTTTGCGGCTAATTTTAGAATTATTGTAAGATAACTGATCACACGCTAGTATGTTCTCTAGCCTAAATTTGCAACATATAACCACACAAGGCTACAACATCCCACATTTAAACAATAACCAAATTAATCAGTATACAATTACTGATAAAATTACGTATATGTATAGTATATGTATACGTAGCACATAACCCTAGCTAAGTAGGATAAAGAAAACGATCAAATCTCAGAAAAAATTCAGTCTCTCCCAAATCCCAAAAACAAAAGCATGCATTTCGTAATAAACAACGCACTGATTCTGTTTGATTTATTCTACCTTTATCCTACACAACACTAATTAAACGACACAAAAATCAAAACACAGACACAGTTTCTTAATCTATTCCCCTTATATATTATTTCCTTTTGGATTATAATAATATCAACAATATTTTCTACAAAAATTCAAAAAAGACACACCATCTAAGGATTTATCTATATATTCAAACCCCTGGTCCATTCACATCACGAAGTCCATCTAAACACGCCTCATCATATATAAACATATTCAAAACCCTAAAACGCAAACATTAAGAACTCTGTTCTTGAATTTAATAATGTCTCCTGGAGGATTCAACATTAAAGTTAGAGGATTAGGTAATAACATGAACGGAGGAGGAGGAACAGGGACGAAGTGTGGACGGTGGAATCCTACGATGGAGCAAGTGAAGCTTCTGACGGATCTGTTCAAGGCGGGGCTGCGAACACCGAGCACCGATCAGATTCAGAATATCTCTACGGAGCTGAGTTTCTACGGTAAGATCGAGAGCAAGAACGTGTTCTATTGGTTCCAAAACCATAAAGCTAGAGAGAGACAAAAGCGCCGCAAAATCTCAACCGTCGATTTTGATCATCGTCAAGACACAGATTTCTCTAGTCCTCATCGATACAACCCACGTCTTCATCAACCACCACGTAAAGGTTAACAAATATCTCTTTCTATATGTATATTTTAAATACATTTTACAGTATTTTTAATACTAGTAATATGCTTTAGTTTTTCTTGTAGATATATTTGAAGTTTGTGACGAAGAAGAAGAGAAAGTGATAAAGACGTTGCAACTCTTCCCATTATCGAAGGTTGAGAGAGTGAGAGCAAACGTTACTGCTGCGAGCCACAACGAATACACACGAGAGCAAGTCAATACGACTACGTTTTCCACGTACTCAACATGTGGAGCTGAGATGGAACATCCGCCGTTGGATCTCCGATTAAGCTTTCTATGAATGGGTTTGATATTAACGACTCTCTACTGGATCTGAAGAAATAAAGACATGATATCACATGTATTGAGATGTAGCTAGATTTCGAAATTATCGAGAAAGTAGTGGAATTAGGTTGATGTAGGACTTTAAGAATTGTAGTGAAATTATGATTGTCATATCATGCGATCGGGATAGGACAACTTCTATTTGTAACAATATTAAGCCTAGCTAGTCGTTACATGCGTCGTTAATTATATCGTTGTTACATTCTTTTTCTTAAGCTTCTTCTCTTCACTATTTGGTTGTTCTATGCCCTTCCCGTGAAATTAATGAGTATTTTACAATTTACGGTAATAACATTCTGAATTTCTGGTGATTGCAAGAAAAAAAAGAAGAAGAAGACACTGATGAGAATGGAAGTGCTGATATTTCTTAATTTGTATCTCATTTATTATTTACCCTTTAATTTTGAAAGTATCCACAACTTTAATTTGTCGTTATTTTATTGTTTATCCTCTACTACAATTCATATATTCTCATTCACACTCGTTGGAAAAAATACTTAAAACATATTTTATAATATGAAAAAAAAATGAAAATCCTAATATCATTCGGCTGATTAAGCACTAAACAGGCATTCCAACATCCGATTAACACCTAACAATATTTCTGAAAAATTGTATATTGGAAAATGGCTCAATAAATGATGTCACTAGGCCCTTCATATTGGGCTTAACAAATCACAGGCCCATTAAATGAACAAATAAAATAACCAGAGTGAGGAGAATAGAAGCAATTTGTGTAGAGAGGTTTTTTTCCTGGAGAAGAAGCAAACTCAAGCTCCGTCGGGGAAAAAAAAACAGATCGGAAAAGTTCACCCTTTTCAAAATCTTCTCCGGAGAAATCAGATTACTTTAAGCGAGCGAAGGTTGATTCATCTCAACAATGGATGTGATTAAGACGCAACAGATATCAGCAAGGACGATAGAGAAAGTGGTTGTTCATCCACTCGTCTTGCTTAGTATCGTCGACCATTACAATCGCGTCGCTAAGGACTCGCGCAAGCGTGTTGTTGGTGTTCTGCTCGGGAGCAGCTCTCGTGGTGTCGTTGATGTCACCAACAGCTACGCAGGTGCGCCTTAATTTTACTTTTTTTTTTTCTCTCCTTCTCTTCGATCTCAGATCTCAGATTCTGTTGAGGTCTCTGTTATAGTTGACTTCGGTGCTTTTGTTCATGTTCTAGGGGTTATTCGTATCCGGGTTCTAGCGAGATGTATATAATAACCAGCAATTTAGGGTTTTTGTAGCTGTTTTGTAAAGTTCTGTTCCGGAATTGAGTACTTTTAAATTTGATTTTGTAATACTGTGTGATGTTTACTTCAGTAAAGCCTGTTCCCGCTAGGGTTTTGGATTCAATCGATCTCTCAGTTCTACTCATGTTTTGGAATTGCCAATATTACTTGAATTAAAGAGAAAGAGATAATTTTAGGTTGATTTGTTAAAGGTTTAGTTGCATTTTAGTTTGCAAAAGTGGGTTTAGCTTTGGTCCTTTGGACACTGTCACTAGGATTATCTTTAATAGATTAATGTTGCTTGCATATGAGATATGACTCGTTTAACATTTGGAATTTTTGATTTGTAGTGCCCTTCGAGGAGGATGACAAAGACCCAAGTATCTGGTTTCTTGATCACAACTACCATGAGTCAATGTTCCACATGTTCAAGAGAATTAATGGTACTTTTTTTAGGTAGCTGGTACTTAGACCATATTTGAAAATGTAGAAACCAGGCTATTAACAAAAAATATTTGTTTTTCAGCCAAGGAGCATGTTGTAGGTTGGTACAGCACAGGCCCTAAACTTCGAGAGAATGATTTGGATGTTCACGCGTTGTTCAATGGGTTAGTACCCACCTTAATCATTCAAGTAGCAATTTATTGGCCTTTATCTTATGTTCTGTTGACATGGGAGATGGATTGAGGATATACTAGTTCTCGAAAAGCCTTATTTTAGGCAGAAATTCGTTCTTCTTTCTCACTTAACATTTTTTTGTGGCTTCTGTTTCATCTCCAATTAAGCTTCGTTTTGCTTCTGATTCTGCAGCTATGTTCCAAATCCAGTGTTGGTCATTATTGATGTCCAGCCCAAAGAACTTGGAATCCCCACAAAAGCATACTATGCAGTGGAGGAGGTCAAGGAGGTAAGATACAGACCCTTCCGAATGTTGTCCATTTTGTACAGTTATATCCTTATATTTGATCAGATGCTGATTAAACACTTCTTTGTCTCTTCAGAATGCTACTCAGAAAAGCCAGAAAGTCTTTGTTCATGTGTCTACAGAAATTGCTGCTCATGAAGTCGAGGAAATAGGTATGTCCAAAATGGTTTGATCACCTTGGTTTGATGTCTAGAAAATTGTATTTTTGATTGCCTCTGAGAAAGGTCTTTTGACACTTGCCTGCTTCGTTCTCCTTCTTGTACAGGCGTGGAACATTTGCTCAGGGATGTGAAAGACACAACAATCAGTACCCTGGCGACTGAGGTTCTTGGCTTTACAGTACTTGAATGTGTCATTATCATCCTTATAAATGTCTGCTGAAATCATCCCTTGGAGGATTTGTATTAATGTTTCTGCAAGGTTATTTATGAACATAAGAGATGCTGCTAGAGGACTTACATAGCGTATATTGTATTTTGATCCAGGTCACGGCAAAACTTACTGCTTTGAAAGGACTGGATGCACGTCTTCGGGAGATCCGGAGTTACCTTGACCTTGTAATTGAAGGAAAGCTCCCTTTAAACCATGAGATTTTGTACCATCTGCAGGTTAGAACTTACATATTTTCATTTAGTGTTCTGGTTCTAGAAATTATGGCTATAAATTATTTGATATTGTCCAAATCTATGTGATCTTTCCTCTTTATAATTTTCTAGTCACCGTCTCTGCTATTGGTGGTCTCGTCTAATGAAATATTTATTTAAAATCGATAGGACGTTTTCAACTTGCTTCCTAACCTGAATGTGAACGAGTTGGTCAAGGCCTTCTCAGGTGAGTTTCTGCTATCAATTTTGAAATTATATTGACTGCTTTCTTGAAGCATTTGCTTCATTAGTCTCACTGCATTTTATAATGTGCAGTGAAAACCAATGACATGATGCTCGTTATCTATCTATCATCCCTCATTCGGAGTGTCATTGCGCTACACAACTTGATCAACAACAAGGTTAGATCTTAACTCTCTCTCACGGCACACGATAATGTGAAAGTACCTGATTTTTTTAATGTGACCGTAACCTTGGGATGCTATGTTTCAGTTGCTGAACAAGGAACATGAAAAAGCAGAGGACTCAAAGCCTGTGGCTATACCTGCCACCAGCTAGATCAGGTTTTCTTGTGACTTAGTCACCATTGCCCCGTGATGAAGGCAGCTGTTGTGTGTTCTCTTCCCCCAAAAGAAGGGAAAAGTCAGGGAGGACGAACGAGTTTGGTTTGATATCAGTGTTTATTTCTCAATTCTTCTGATTCAGAATGTAGCAAGGAGTCTTTTCATTTTATCTTTCAAGTTCGTTAGGTTAAGGCCTCTTTTGAGGGGTTTTAAGATACGAAGTTTGACGTCAATGTGTCGAAATCTCCACAAAGGGTCTTATCCTACTGAAATTCTTGAGAATTTTTTTTCTTCACATTTATATGTGTACTCGTTTCTGGTGGGCAATAGCTTGAATTATATAATCCGCTGTTACGCAATCGCATCGGCACCGAGTATATAGCCCCGTTTGTTTCATCTGCATATCCAAATTTAGCATCTAGATTCAACATTCAAATGTAGAATTCAGTAGTTGTTCAGTTTTCAAATTAAACCTATTCACCAGATATCATACAATTGAACACAATATGAAATATCTGATTAGAGCCATTGACCACAACAAGGGTGCTACTTGAGAATTTGTTTCCTAGCAGAACTGATTAATTTGCATATTGCTAGATGTAAAAAGGAAGACGAGACCTTTTGATGAGCTTTTATTAAAATTGAACAGAAGCAACAACAACAAAAATTAAAGTGAAAAAGGATTATGAAGAAAAAATAAAATTAATAAATGGCGTAAAGCTTCGTGAAAAGGGATTTGATGATAAGGGACAGAAACGAAAACAAGAACGTGCTTTGATACGCATTATGCTTCTTTTTCTAAGTCTGCCTCTTTTGAACATCGTCTTTCTCTAAAAAGCTTGGCGTTTCCCGTAATTCATAACTCTACAATATATAAATGTGATGTTATACTTAGAAATCTGTATATCTGTAAAAAGAGACTCAGAAATCTAAACCGTTGCATATTCTGTATATGAAAAGAAATAAAAAATCAAAATAACGTAACCTAGCACTACGAAAAGTAATACTGTAGTTGTATATTATACAGACGTGATGTAAGCGTACAAGAAGGCTTTCATATTAGCATGTTAGTGGTTAGGTTGCATATCCCATTGAGGTGACCAAAATTCAAAGTGACGAAATACCCAAAGTGATTAATTTATTAACTCTAAACAATATTCTAAGTGTTGGTGAACAGACATATATAAAGGTGTCAAAGCAAAATTTTATCATTTTATGATCCAAAAAATATATATAAATATTGTATACGACTAACAGACCTGTCATGTGTCATTAGGTTTCATTCAAACGCCTCATCAAAACGGAGCCACGAAAAACAAATTGAATAGTGTGATGCTACGTACTTTCGTTAACAAAAATATATGGTTCATCCGAGTTACAGAAATATTCACCAATTTGAATGTCATATAAAGGTGGTGGTAGAATTTTATCGACTCCAACCGACCTACATTATTAAGTAGTATCTTAGGGTTTTATTCCCGCATGAAAAATAAATAGGGTACTGATTCTCTTAAAGTGACAATATATAGTATATACTATTTACTATTACTCAATAAAATAAATAAATGGACTTGGCTTAATATTACGTAGTTTACGTACTGTTCGTGATTAAAAAGTGAGAGGCTTTTGGCCATGGTCGGAAAGTTAAATACTTCAGAATATCTTTTCTTTTATTCTCAAATGTTTTGATTGGAAAACTGAAAGTTCTCAAATAAAAATAAAAAGCGATTCAATATAGAATATATATTTTCACAAAATAAGTATCTAAGATAGAATATAGAAAATCATATACATTTTATTTATCAAATACATCAAGTCAAAAGACATATTGTGAAACATATTGTGAAAAGGGAATTGAATCATGTTGTAAAGCATTATATATTATCAATTTTTTCTTCTGATATACAAAAATAAAAATCTTCCACATCTGTTAGTTCTTTTATTAAAATAATTATAACCAAAAAAATCATTTTTTCCGGAGCTATACAAATGTTCCACTTGTACTAAACTGTTATATTTGTTTGTCAAGAATAATATATAGTATATCTAAGGACACCCTTGATTTTTATAAACTTAACAATATTAAGGGAGCAAAGGGTTGGTGTAATAGGTGAAAAGAATGTGATTCTTTGAGCCGAAAGTGGAATGCAGACTCAGCTTCTAATTATATACCGTTTACAAGTTAGTGGTCAGCTTTGGCACCCATACACATACAATATATCCAAGGGATTATTGTTTATATCCAACCCTCACTTTTTTATTCCCTTTAAACATAAAATTTTAAACATATTTTCTTGTTAAAACATAATAAACTTTATACATTGTTATTGGAAAACGAATATCAATTTTTCTTGACAAATTTTCGTGTGAGTCTCAAATTATATATTTTGACATAAGCAACTTTGGGATAGGTACCGCAGTGATCAAAAGAGTCCAAATAAAAATCGATATACAACCTCAACAAAATTAAAGTTAAATAAAGCTCAATGGGTATGTTTTTCATGAAGAGGTTAGGAACCTAGCTAGGATACTAGGGAAAATAAAGTTCATTACTTATCTGGTAAAAGTATCTAAGCTAAGGTCACAAAATGGCAAAATAAATTAATATATAAAACGTCTCAAAGCATATATACAAAAGTAAAACAAGCTCTGGTAATGGTATGAAAATTGTTTAATTTTGATAGACTATTGGTTTTAGTGGCGTAAAAACGCTTTACATTCTCATGTCTGAAGAAAATCTTATAGATTTAAATGTGTAAAGCAGATTTAATCCTTATATTTTGCGTTTTACAAGAAAAGCAAAGAAGTGGAATCACCATGTTTGATTTTACTTTGAAAAACAAATTATATGTATACATGACTGTGATAACGTGAAAATTTGATATGTTATTAATACTAAAAATAGCATAATTAAATTTGATGTGTTTACTGTCATGAACCACTTAAACTCGCAGTCACTTGTTCTTCACTTGTCGATACTCGGCAGAGGTTTGGTCGGGGCTAGCTAATAAGCTTTTATCTCAAAAATTCTCAATAAGTTGAGACAATGTTCTCAAACTCCTCACGGATAAGTCTCTGGGAAACGATTGTCTCTTCTTGACGAGATACACCTTTCAACTCACAGTCCATTAACTTTGGAAAGAAAAAAAAACAAACAGGAGACAACACTGAAAAATTCCAACTTCTTCAGCTCAAATGATCCGAGATTTAGACAAACAAATCCGAAACAGAATATCGTCTATACAAGAACAAGGGAACAGAAGACACGACGGTTGTATGGCCATGTGGTTCGCATCAAGATAAGAAAGAAATTCTCATCTTCTCTGTTTTATTTGATCACTGTAATCTAAAAACGTTTAAACAATCGCTGATGTAAAAAGTTTTTTTCAAATAAATTTTTACATTTTATTAAAAAAAAAAAAAAAAATTGGTATACGAATTCATCATCTCAATTTTTTTTTTAAAAACATAATCAAATTTTTTGGGTTATAGAAAAAAAAATCAAAGAAAATGACAGACCGTTAAAGTTGCAAGTAAAGCCATAACCCACCAATTGGTCCTTTTTGGCAAAAAGACATGGGCATACATACTAGCTAATCTATGTTTATTCCATAAACACAACATGCATATTCACATTCATCTAATCATGTAACATTAACCTTAATTTTAAGTTTAACCATGAAACATAATTCTGGAGTTTTTGCATAAATGCAATAATTACAGTTTCAAAATTCAACATTTGCTCGCTCTGAGGTTCAGGATCTTATGATAGAGAGTAACCTCCGTCACCGTAAACATCTGCGCAGGCGAACTTAACGGTATGATCGTAGGGAGTCAAGACCGAGGAAAGATCCTGACCAAGAAACATCACTCTCTCCTCTGCATTATCCCTGTCGGCGAACCCTTGTTTCGGCTCGGCCTGCTGTGAAACGAAGCAGTCTTGATTAGACGGTGGACGGGTGAGATTGGCGTTGAGAAGATTGACGGTGGTGATGTCATGAATGCTAGGCCGGCGTTTGTCTTTAGCGCCGGAGAGCTGTCTTTGGTAGTACTTTTGGGCATGGCTTGCAACCTGAGTCGGTGTTTTTGATCCAACAAAGTTCCTTGATATGTTTCTCCAATCTCCTTTCCCGTACTTGAGAAGCCCTAACAAGAATCTCCTGCAGAGGACAATTAAAAAGGAAAAACAAAGCATCAGCAACCAACCAACCAAAAAAACAGAAAAGTGACTTGCAATTCAAGAAACTAAGGAAGAGTGACTTGTGTGACAAGGATCAATGAGCCCGAACAGTTTCTTCACCTGTGTTCTTCCTCCGTCCATGGGACTCCTTTTCTACGGTCTTGATCAAATCCTCTGACTCCATGAGGCAGTTTACGATACACATCAAAATCACGCGGACTCACGAGCTGATCATCGAATCCACATGGAGTAACTGAACGGTAACCTGGGATCGGGACAAGTCCTGCTTCAATATCGAAGAGGTCTTCTTCAAGTTTAGAGTATTGCCTCATGACATCTGATATGGTCTTTCCAGGGATCATAGCAGCAACTTTGAACCAGCGGTCAGGCGTGTCATCAGCGTAGACAGCAAGGGCTCGCTCAAACTTCTTGTTCTCTTCTTTAGTCCAGCTCGAGCTTTGCAAGCACATCATCTCTTGAACTACGAACCGGTGGTCAGCGGTTGGCACGTGCGAGAGTAGTGGATGCAGAGTCTCCATCGTTTAAAGGCTACGAGAGAAAACTTTCACCTATAAAGTACTTATGATTTTTGTTCTCTCTAATTTTTTGGAAGCTTGAAGCTTAATTTGTGGGTGTAGTGAAAGACTGAAGCTTTTTATAGGATCTAAAGATATATAGGAATCAAACGGGGAAAACTAACGATCGAATAGTTTAATGATGGAATCAAAGAACCTGATTTAGTGAGAGATTTTCGCATAAATTGGAGAATCTGGAAAAAAACACACAGAAGACTAAAACTTTGAAGAATCCTTGAGAATCTTCAAAAGTGGGTCGTCAGAGGAAAACAAAACAGGCAAAACTCAGATGGTAGAAAGAGAACCAGTGCAGAAATTGGAGAGAGAGAGAAAGAGAGGTGAAGCAAAGGGCAAGAAGAAGAAGGTATTTTGTGGTTTGTAATATAGAGAGTGTGTGTAAAGTTGTAACCAATGAAACCACTCCACTCTCCTACTTGGCTTCATTTTATTCAAAGAGGATTCTTCAGAGTGAATCAAATAATTAAAATAACAATAAACTATAATTAAAAAATTCTTACTAGGCCAACATTTCATATCCTTCCAAAATTTTGATAACCACTAGAATTCATCTTTTTTTGTTAGGTAGTTTTTTTCTCTAATATCATTCAAAATAAATCGACAACACATAAAGTTGTTCGTATCCAGTGATAGTTTATGTACGTCGGCTTTGTCTAAGGCTTAACTAATCTTTAAAAAAAAACTTAAAATAAGGAGAAAAACTTCAAACTTACTAAAAAAGCAATGTGATTGCTACAAATATGTTGTAAATGTCACTTAATTAAGGATATTCGAGATAACGGGTAAGCTTAAACTTAACGACTCTTTATTCTGTATGTCTTTTTTTGTGTGAGGAAAATGATATTTCTAAGAAATTTAACAAAAGATCATAAGCCGCCGGCCGCCATAAAAACAATAATCTGAAAAGGAAAGTGGAAAAAAAAAAAGTGAGGGACGAATACAACGTTAATTTGACGTATATGTGAAAATGTTGGTTATATAAGCGCCTGTAGCTCAGTGGATAGAGCGTCTGTTTCCTAAGCAGAAGGTCGTAGGTTCGACCCCTACCTGGCGCGTTTCTTAATGTTTTAGCAAATCACCTAAACCTGAAAGGTGTTATTAATTAATTATTGGGATGCGACTAAACCTTTTTCTAGCCCACTTTGGTACTATTTTTTGTCGTCACTCGCTTTATCTACTTTTTATTCAAAAGATTCTAATCAACACAAAAGCCCCTTTGACACACTCCATTGTCGGTGGCTCCAAACTTGTGCTGCTCCTCCTCTCGTAAGGTGCATAGAAATTTTCAGGAAAATATATGAATCTTTTGTTCAAATTTTTCATTATCAGTAGACAAAAACGAAACAGCTCACAACTGACTTGTACACGAATTTCATAAGAGATGTGATACCAAATTTTAAATATCCTCTCCGAATGAGCGAGAGGTAAATTCTGGGTTTTAGATATTTTGTGGGAAGTGGGGTTTGACTACATTATAGACTAAAACAAAATGGTTAAAGCTTGTCTACTAGTAACTTTCAAATGTTGTATAACACAATTGTCACAGAACCCAAAATTTGAAGGAGGTTTATATTGAACAAAAGATGGCATATAACCACTTAGAATTTGGCAATTCAAAGGTTCATCAACATGATCTCTACTGTCTGTTTTCTACATAATCCATATATAGAACTAACAAAGAAAGATTCTTTTGGGTATAAAACCAGACAGAAACAGAGATCAAAATACAAAAAAAGGATGGCTTATAAAGAAAACTTGAACCTATGTTGTAGTAACAGAAAGCGAAGCACAGTGAAGTCTCTGCAACCATGCGATTCTCAAACTGGGCTTCTTCAGTTCTAAGAAGATCTCTCTATACTCTCTCTTCAGAAACAGATCCAACGCAAACAAGTAGAGCTCACTACCTTCTTCCACCTCTTTCGTCGCGTCGAGACTTTGAATGCATTCTCCAATGCTGTACATAAGCTTTGCCGATTCAATCTCAACGCACACCGGACTCTCCTGCAACATACCTTCACTCATTAACTTCGCAACATCCAATGGTTGAGCGGTTTTGCTGTCTATCTGATCTTCTTGCAACTGAGACTCTGTATAACCACCGTTTAACCTGGAGGTTTCTGCTTCATCTATGTGCAGGTTTGATAATGGAGTTGCGTCACGCCATTGTGGTGACTCAGAACGATTGTAAAGGAGATTCTGGCGCGAACGCGAAGGAGGAGTGTGTGTCTCTCCAGGTTCTATAACTCCGTTGAAAATGATAGCTAGTTGATCAGCATGAGGAACTTCCTTGTGGCGGAATTGTCCTGCTCTTGGGTTTTCCTGTGATAAACCAAAGAGAAAAGATCTGTTCTTTCGCCTTTTTCAAAATTAAGTCTAATGGAAGAAGGATCAAAGTTAGACAACTAGCATTATCATACCCGAATATAGATTCGCCAGTCCTCTTCTGTCACACCGAAACTACGAGTTTCTGGATCCCATTTCATGCTACTAGCTCCAACGAGTTGACACCAGATCTTCCAAGCTTTCCTAGTACAATCCCAGTGATTTTTGAGCTGCGCTCTTGTATAACCAAGGCCGGTATTATCATTAATTGTCTCAAGAATCGTCTTCCACCCTTCCTTGTTAAAATGTGTGTCGGGTCTGTTTCCTTTCAAAGTCTCTTGAACCAAGAGATCAAGAAACAGCTCATGTGTAGATGGAGACCAATATCCTTTTGTTTGAGGGTTAGATGAACTACACATGCTTTGGTTATCTTCATCTTCTTCCTCGTAACAACTTCTTCGCCTCTTCCTTACACCCGAAACTCCTTCATCTTTGACCTCTACATTACTACCCGCAAAGATGATCTCTAGCTTCCTGAGATCTTGCGGAGCACTCAACCGATACTGTCCCGCATCAGGATTCTCCTGCAGCAAAAAGCAATCACCTTTTAGTCCCAAGAAACAACAAAATGATCTAAAAAAAATGTAACAACTGGTTTTGACTTGTAACCTGTAAATAGTTAGCCCAGTCGTCGTCACTCGCACCAAACGTGTTGGTCTCAGGATCCCAATCCATATAACTGCTTTCAACGAGTCTACGCCATATTTTCCACTGCCTGCTCATTGTATCCCAATGGTTTTTAAGCTGCATTCTATCGTACGTGGCGCCTGTCTTCTCCTGAAACGATGTCAATATATTCCTCCAACCTTCTTTCGAAAAATGTGTCCCGGGTTTATTCCCTAGCATCGTTTGCTCAACGCATAACTCAAGAAACACTCTGTGGTATTCAGGCTCCCACACAGCTTTTGGCCTCATTTTTTTCACTTCTTTTCTCCAAACTCCTAACAATAAAAACGATTACATCACATAAGTGTACATGTCTTAATCATTATAACAAAAACAAACAAAGAGACACACACACACACACATATTGAGGATACACAAAATCCATATTATAAACAGTCATACAATTGCATAATCATTAACTGAACAATACAAGAAACTGAACACAAATCATAGATCAAGAATTCTGGAGCTCCAAAATGCTGATGAATGGATGATATTAACTAGACATATTGAAACAGAGAACGCACACGCAATTACATGAAACGTGTTTCCAGACCTGAGACTTCCTCCCCAATTCAAAATCCCAGTGACCGCAACACGAAAATGGGGACTTTGCACGAAACCCTAATTCGAGTAATCTGAAGATTTGAAGAATTAAGATAGTGGTTGAGATCTCACCGGCGGTAATTGGGAAGCCGCGGAAATAGATTTAGGGAACGGAAAACGTTACCGGGAATCTGATAGAAACGCGACAGCGATTGAGTGGCGGCCACACTGTGACGGGTGTGGCTGGGAAGCCGATCGCGATTTTTCCTCGCTTTCTCTATTTTTTTTTTTTTGCGTTTGCGCCGCACTGTACGGAGAGTTGCAAGGTTTTTTAAAGTTGTGGGCTGGGCCGAATTATCTGGTCATGAATCATGGACCTCGATAAAGAGGTAGATACTCTAATTTGTTTAGAGGATTCAGACTGACTGGTTTGTGTTGAGTCCGGTCCTGATTTTGTAACTTCGGTTTAGATATTTTTTGCTTTTTTGTCAACAAATTTTTATAGCAGCTGATTATATAAAAGGGGTCCCTCATATAAATGGGGGAATTGAATATAAGTTTATCGAAAAGAACATCAAGGTGATTATTGTTCCAATCAAATTCAAATATATTTAGGTGACTATCGCCTATCGGCATGATGATGATGAGTATAGATAATTTGTGGGGGAGGGTGACCACGATTACCAAAAATTAATAGCAATAAGATTTGCTTTAAATGGTACCGACCAAATAATAAATAACGTTTGCCTTAAATGGGCCGTAACGTATAAATCCAGATACAAAAATAATGTAAATTGGTCCAAAAGATTACATTAGAAATAATGGTGCAGCAATAGCTAGCTCCAGCTCCCAAATCGTCACTAGGGAACAAACTGCCTTCTACTCGTTTCTTCGTTCTTTTACTTCTTCTGGTATGGATGATTCTCTTTTCTTCTTTTTACTCATGTCTTCTTTTCGACTGAGGGAATGATAAAAACCAATATCCTTTATTTCATCAATACATATATAGGCGTGTATTTTTGACATAATAAGCTTTCAAAAATTTTAACTTGAAATACAACCGTAAGATTATTTTAAGGGCAATTCTCACAAATAGTACAAAAATAAGTTTTGTTTCCAAATTTAGCACATTATTTTTAAAGTTCTAAAAATAGCACAAATTTAATATATAAAAAATTTTAATTTTGGAGACGATTTAGAAAAATGTCAAAATTGTCTAGAAAATAAATCTTAAACCTTAAAAACTAAACTCTAAACCCAAAATATTAAACTCAAACCCAAAATTTTAAATTATTTTAGTGTTATTTTTAGAAAATTTGTTGAGTGTGTGCTATATAATTGTCCATAAAACTTATTTTACTACTATTTTAGGGTAATCTAGCTATATTATAACCCATGTTACAACATGGACTGATTTTTTTTAAGATTCGAAATTGTAAATTTATATTTTAAAAGTAAATTATATTATTATAGTAGAAAAATACAATTATCTCTTATTTTGTTAAATATTTATTTTAGTTAGATTATTTTTTGTTGTTTAGTACTTGATTTTATTAATTTTTTATAATACAAAGCCGGTTTTAAGTTTGATTAAATTTTATTTAAAAAGTTGTTATAATTATACGTGGGACAATATTATTATTAAAAATTAATATAATTATAATTATGTAATATGTTTTAAAGAATATAACAAAGGAGAAAAAACAATGAGTCTTTTTGTCATCCACCCAATCTGATCATTTTCTTATTTAGTAAAATAAATTAAATGGTATAATAATTTACTCATGAATTTCACGTTCATACATTAAATAGGACAGATGGGTTTAGGGAGAGAGAGAATTGAGATTTTACGACCAGCTCAAAAGAAAATGAAAAAGATGGGAGCGTATGGATCGTTTCTATTCAACTTTGAGAGTTGTCAGAGGATGAAGGTTATATAGATTGAAAAGTTTTAGATGAAAAAAAATAAAAAGAAAATAGGGAAAAAAGTTTAAATGTAAATAACAGTGGTTTTAGCGGACACAATAGTAAATGTTTATGCTAAACGTCGCGTAACATTATCTTCAACCAACCTCCATGTTCGTACTGGAGGGCGAACCTCTCCATGGAGGCATTTAAGTTTTCCACTAGAAACATTGAATGTTTTAAAAAAAGAATTTGTATCAAATTAAATATATACTTCGTTTTTGTTTTGTTTTAAAAATTATAATTTCTAAACTAATAATTATTACTTTTTGAAAAAAATATTACAATGTTTTGCTTTTGTTTTGCATATTGTCTTCTAATTAAATATAGTTCTTCCAAAATTTTTACTTTTCCAATAGATATATAATTAGTATAAAAAAATAATTTATCAATAGTTTCAATTTTATAGATATGTTAATAAAAAATAATTAGAAAACTGTTGAAAGTAGATTTATAAAAACAAAAATAAATGAAAGTGCGGACAAAACTTGAAAATTATGAGAAAAACATAAAAATAGGTTATATCTAAACATAAGAAAATTATGTTAAAAACTAAAAACCAATATTAATAAGATATGAGTTGCATTTGCTTTAAGTTTTCGTTTAGAAGGTCAAAGAAAGTTTAGTTACTAGGAGTCAAGGTGATTACACTAAATAATCTAACAATAAACAAATTAGCTAAAAAATTTTTTACTGGGATCATGTAACCCCTATCTTAAACATTGTTTCGCCCCTGGATGAGATACACTAGTTCTAATTTCTAAAAGCTCTGGTAGCTTTGGTGGTAGCCGCTGGATTTTCTTACTAAAACAGAAAAGAAAGCTACACATGTCGTTTTGTGAAAGTTTAAGAAATATTGTTGAAGTTTATAAGCTGGCTAACCAAACTTGTTACTAAAAGAATCCGATTATTTCCTCATTATGTCGGAAAGATCTCATGTTCTTTGTTTTCTAGTGGGTATAAGAAAAGAGAAAATAGAGAACAAAAGGGTTTCTTATCCAGTTTCAAATGACGAGTGTGTGTTTTGTTCTTGTTATTTGTAAGCCAATATATATCAGTGAATTTTCAGGATCATCAACCGGCATGATTAGCGTCTCTGTATTAGCATGAACACGTTAAACGACTAGTATACTTTATTTTTTTGTTATTTAGACAATATTCGAGAGAAAAATTTGGAGATAGGCACAATACCTATGACTTTTACAAAAGAAATTAAGGAAGACATGGCTTGGAAGTGTGACTGAAAAGTTGAGATTCTACACACAAAAAATGTTGGTTTGTATGAACAGTTAAAATGTGATTGCACTCTCTAAACCTTCAGTGCATCGTGAGAAAGCAATATACACATGACTATGATGTTAACATTTCATATCATAAAAGGCATAATATCAGAAGGTTTAGTTGAAATTTAATAAGATATCAAAACTTGACAGACCATGTTGATATGTTGACTAAGATTTCATGAGTGATCGAGTAAGCTTCATAAGCTTTGGATTTTACAGACATTTGCAACGTTTAAGAGAAAAATAAGAATCAATAATCATTGGAGAAAAAAAAACTCAAATCCAAAGTAAATAGAAAAGACTAATAAGAGACATGCATTGATGATTTGATTCTAGTAGAGGCACTCATCGGCTCTGTGCTAGCCATTAGGTTTGTTTTGAATTAAATTCCGAAAAATTGCAGTATTCCATGAAATTATACATTTGAAACTGTACTCTGACATTTTGAACTCAGTTGGAACTAGAAGTAGCAAATTAAACACATGAAGTCGCTGCAAATGCACTGCATGAAATCAACCTCCCTAGTAAACTACTAGCCTATATTGAATTTAATAACATCATTGATTTGTCCCTGTTAATAAATTCAATTTTTTAAAAATAAAAAATGTTGGTTAGCTCCTAAAATCAATTTAAGGCAGGAAAGATGAAAGAAGGGAGTCATGTTTTTAATGCATCCTCTTTGTCCTTATTCACTTTGTTTTCTTTCCCTTTAAAATCTCTCTCTCACATACACACTCACAAAAGTGTCTCGCCCTTATTTTCAGGCACTTCAAAAATAAGAAAATAAGAAAATAAAATAACCTTTTTTAAGTCTTAAGACCTTCTCTTTCAACTAGAAGCGTCTTGCCATGTCTTCTTCTTCCTTGCTAGTTCTTTTCTCTCTTCTCTCTCTCTTCCTCAATGTCTCACTCGCAGACAATCACACGGCCGTTGTTATAACAAACTCAGACACTCCGCCGCCACTTCCTCCGCCTTCTCCACCGCCACGGCATAACTTCACTTCCTCTTTCATGCCCGGAATCGCCGTCGTCATCGCCGTCCTCACCGCGTTTTTCTCTCTCACTTTCTTACTCCTTCTCTACGTCAAACACTGTAAGCAACGAAACGGCAGCGTTTACGTGAATCACCAGCAGCGTTTCGCAATCTCAAGATACGGAGGAGGAGGTTATTATACCGGTGGAGGAGGAGTAGGGAGAAAAAATTCCGGTATAGACCGGTCCGTGATTGAATCTTTACCGGTTTTCCGGTTTGGTGCATTGAGCGGTCACAAAGATGGTTTAGAGTGCGCCGTGTGTCTCGCTCGGTTCGAACCGACGGAAGTTTTGAGGTTACTGCCGAAATGTAAACACGCCTTCCACGTGGAGTGTGTTGACACGTGGCTCGACGCTCACTCCACTTGCCCGCTTTGCCGTTACCGGGTCGACCCGGAAGATATACTCTTGATCGGTGATTGTAACTCCTGGTTCGAGCTCCGTTTCTCTAACCGTCAAGAAGAATCAAACAGTAATAATAACAATCCTCCCGGTTTAACCCGGTTTATTCCGGTTAGTCGAATCTCCGGTCGTCATTCATCAGCTGGTGAACGAGCGAGTCGACTCAACGAGACTAGAACATTGTCGCCGTCTAAATCGCATCCGACGTCGTTTCGGAGATCACTCGATAGCTCTCTGAACGTTAACTCTGGCGAGGAGAAATCGGAATCTGTCGCCGTTAACTGCTTAGATCGGTTACAGAGAAAAGACGGATTGTTGTTGATTCCGAATCGGGAGAGCTTTGAGGGGAGATTTGAGCACCGGATAATAATCTCCGGCGGGAATCGAGATGATCAGAGGTGGAGCGAGGTTAGGCCGTCGGATCTTTTGTACTTAAGATCGGAGATGATACTCAGTGATTGTAGGAAATTAGCAGCGGCGGAGGGTGGCAGAGATGTAATTAACGGGAGAAGTGTGTCGGAGTTAACGAGTATTGAGAGACGGAGGAGATGGGGAGGAGAGCCGAGACAACGACAAGCCACGGCGGTGATTTCGAGGTGGCTCGCGTGGTCCCACCGTGCCTCCGCTTCCAGTATTGTTTAAAATTTATATCATTGGTCCTTTAAATTTTGTTTATAACATTTTTGGCCGGTTTAGTTTTGTTCTATAACATTTAGCCCAAAATTAATTTATTCGAGACAATGCAACAATGGCAGGTAGGGAAAAATTAGTGTTGTGATTATTTTTGGAGTTAAGTATTGGAGATGCACGGGTGCGAGGAAGCACATATCATTTCTTTTTGTATTTTAATTTTTGAGGAAATTATAAGGAAAGTGAAAGGTTGAGTTTTTTTAAATTAATGTCTTGGTGTAATAAAGGGCGAGTATTGGGGATCTGATAACTGAGTCTATTAAAAATACAAATTGGCTCAGACTGTTTGTCTTTTTATACATTGAACTCATAACACTGAAACATTATGTGCTTGCAAGACATTTATTAATGAGTTTCATTACCTTTTTGATAGAATAATCAAATGATATTGATATTAGCTTTGTGCGGTTTTTGAAATATAATAATGGTAAAATTGGACTATGCTCTTTGAACTCTATAGCATTTTATTTCTGGGTCCTCAAAAGAAGGTTCCAATTCAAATTTTGGTATAAGACAATGCTCTGACACAACTCATGATCCATCCACATATCTCTATGAACTATGATTGTATATACATCTAATTTTTCTATTCTGTAATTTAATCACATGAAACCCTTATGTACAAATTGATTATCTCGATATGTTCCATACTTTCGAAAACTTTCCAAGTAACACTAGTCGTATCTTTATGTAAAAACCAAGAAATGTCCATTTCAAAATTTAACTCGTGATTTTTGTAGACAGCCCATCTCTTTTCTACGAGACTTTGGGAAGACGCGATTTAAGTTACTTTTACAGTTTTATTTTACCCTTTTCTATATATGTAGTATTGTATTTTTGTTATTATGAAAGCAAAGAAGTGATAACGTGCTAGTAGAGAACTCGTTTCCAAATTTAAGTATGTGGCAGATCAATTACTTTCAAAGTCATTGTTGATTGATACAACCAATTTGGTAGACAATTAATAAGATGATAGTATTGTATTTCATTGACTACTTTAATGTTTGAATTAATGATATGTCTTGCCATCACTTTACAACTCATCATTTCCGAGTTCCAACATTCTCAAAATTTTTATTTATTGTTTTATTATTCATTTTGTGGTTTTCCGACAGCTGATCTTGTTTCTTGTTCGTAACAACCACTTGTGTTGCCCACTCTCATATTAACTAGATGTTGAGAAAAAGAAAGAGAAAAATATAAAGTAGAGCAAGTTTGGTTTATACATTTAGAGTAATCGGTGTAGTTTGGATGATTGATGAATCAAAATCATAAAAAAGTAAGGAATTTTTGCGATCTAGTAATAGTTTTGTACTATTGATAGAACAATTATTATCTATTTTAATTTCGTAACATATGTGTCCATTCGAATTTATATGACTCTAGCTCTCTACAGTTAAGAATATTTATAAAATAGAGTCAGATAAAATTTAATAATTACGTGCGGTTAGAAAATATTAACTCATAAAAAAGCTATGAAATACCATAATATAAACAGTAGTATAGTATTTTGTGGTAATGTTGTCTATATGTCACCATCAAAATTCAGATTCATATAATTTGCATGAATTCCACAAAAGAGGAAAATTATCATATATATAGAGGCAAAAGCATATGTCACATTGAGATTCTTACTTAATGTTATCCTAAACAGTACTTTTTGGTGTCATTTACATTTTATATTGTTTTGTTTGGACTTACTATCAGAGAAAGTGAAATGGTTGAATAAGTTGCGGATTGTTAATTACAATGTCGAGAGAAAATTGTTAACAGAGATAAATAATTAAAATCTCACCAGCATGGACACATAAAGGAGAACATTCCATGTGGCCTTTGCCTGAGTTATCTCATGTATAGTCCATCTTATTACTAACCAAAGAAAATGACATTTTCAAAGGATAAAACGATTTTATTTTGTCTACTAGCCCTTGCCATGATTTCATTTTGCATAACGTTACTATTCTCCTCCAAATTATTGTGTGCTTTTAAATGCTTAAATAACATAATGACTATAAATATATATATCAAGTCAGGTGGTACAGAATCAAATACAAAAGAGCCCAATTAAATGGTGTAAAAGAAAAAGAAAAATAAACATGAGCGCAATTAGACGACAACCATCAAATTAAAGGGCCTTCGCAATAAACATTTTACCTTCACAATAAATAGTTATTGTGAAGGTAAAATGTATACTGCCTTGATTGTTATTAATCATAAAAGTCGGAGGAACTAACTGTATCAAAAAAAAACCATCATTTTTTTCACCTACGACTAATTTGTATCTCTATATCGTAATTGTTTTAAAATTATTTATTATAACAAAAAAATGTATGAAGTATAGCACTATTTTATCTGAATTATAAGATATTTCTGTTTACCATCTAGGAGAATTGAAGGATGGAGTTCCATAAGAATATGTGCATATCAAACCTTGGGAAAGAAAGAAAGAAATAAATCATTTCTAAAGAGACTATGAAATCCAAAATTGCTGACAAATCAGTGCTCAAGAAAATGTGGCCCACAATAGAATCTTTGAACTTAGCAGAGTTAGAGCTGCAGGATCACTAGATATGTCAAGATAGAGAATCATTATCTGACAAGTTTGAGTAAAAACATACTTAAACAAAATTTTGTTTAATAGCCTTTTTAAAATAAACTCTGTCATTAGCATTTCATGTCAATTGTCAAATAAACTACGTTTTTGCTTCTGTAAGATTTTTCTTATAAATACGAGAATTTTGTAAAGACTTGACATACGGAAAAAATATCTTGGAAAGTTTCTAAGTGAATCCATTGGTTAATGTAATGAGTGTCCTTGGGATAAAAGCGTAGATACGTGTGTAAACATTGTCCTCATCATCATCGTCCTTCACAAAAGAACCACCCTTTTCAATATTTTTTTCTCTCTATTCCTTTTCTAAATTCCTGTGTCTTCGTGAAAAGCCACTCGAGTACTTGAAAGAGTTTATAGACTCAACTCAACTGTCGCAGTCTCCAAGCTTCCAAACTTTTTTGGTTTCTTTTCAGCTTTTTTGTCTGACTTGTAATAAGCATTTATATAACCAATTTACGCCAACATCTCTTCCCTTTTTCGTTCCTTTCCACTCATCACTCTCTCTCCGACCCCATTTTGGCGTTTCCCTCTCTCTATCTCCTGAATTTTACTCTTGCCTTTTCCCTGTCGAGAGTTATTGTCACATTACAAGTTTTGGTACCTAGACTACGTGGAGTCTTCTCCATCTCACACTCATGTTTGAGTTTTCTTCGTGATGAAAACTGTTGTTGGTTCGGTTTGGGATTTTTGGGGAATTGGGAAAGAAGAAACCTCTTAAAACTCCCTAGTTCTATGTTTTAGCCTACAAAGAGAGCTTTACGCATTTTGGGTCGATAATCCTGAAAATGTACAAATATATATTTGGACTGGCCTACTTAGTAATGTGTGGATTAAATCATGAAAGTGAGATATGCTGCAGTGATTTCGGATCTACAGCTTGATATTATAATGGCTGCCGTTACCAGATAAAGAAATGAAGCGAGTGATTTGACAAGACGAAGACTATAGACAAAGACAAGACTGTATCTTTCATAAGTAAAAATAACTCTCTTGTCCCCTCTCTTTTAGCTCTTTCTTCTGCAAACTGTTATCACTTCCAATTCTGATTCTCTGCCACAACAGTTACTACACAGCTATGTGATCTCAACAAGATAATAACTCAGGAACCTGTGACCTTGAGATAGCATAACACTGAATTCTCAAAGAACAACATTAAGAAAATGGGTTTTAGGAAAAAAGAGGACTTTCTCTCTTTTGATTAATTAATCGGTGTTGTAAATGTTGACATCACAAAACTAAAATGTAAAGAATCGAAAAAACAAAAGCTAATTCAACAAACAACCTACGACAAAAGGCAAGTAAATCCGAGAAAGAACAAATAAAAAGTTACTTATTATTAGGAAGTCCTCTAAATTTCTTGCCTTTGGTAATCAATCATCTTTGTATTGCTTTGGCTTCTCGTGTTTCTGCCAAAAAAATTCCATGCTTTTGGCCCAGATTTTCGTTAAGACATGAGTCAGTTATGCTGTGTAAGATTTTGGTAACAGCAAAAGAGACTACTTGCCTGTGTTTCCATAGGGGGAAAAATATAAAACATATATATAGGGAGGAACGATGAAGAAGAAGAAGCTTGGTGTGTGTCTTTGGTGTTCTCATTTGCTTCGTTTTTTGGCTTCGCTGTAAAGGATAACTCCACAGACGGTGAGAGAGTAACCCAGCATTCCGGTTACTGAAACCGGATTCTTGAAGATTAGAATCGAGACCACCACTGCTACTGCTCCTTTGGCGTTTCCTAGCACCTGTCACAGAGCGATCCAAAACAGGGTTTCATGAGTTTACATGAATCACATCTTAAAATTCATTTTGAAACGCAGGGAACACCAAGCATTATCACAAAGCAAATCCAACTGAACATCCAAGAAACCATGACAGAAATTAAATAACAAGACCAAGCAGATAAGCGTTTCCCACTAGTTCTACGCTTGGACTGACTTTGTTCCAACCAAAACCCACATATTTTTTCTACCATGAACAAGAATGTAAAAAGAATATGAATTGTAATTACCTGCAGAGTCAGGGCGCTAGTGTGTTTTGTGACTAAGAAATTTGTCAAGTTCACGAAATAGGCGAGCGCTGAATTGAAAAGAAGATACCAAACGATTCTGAAATCATCTCTTGCAAGTGCAATTGTAATGCCAACAACATTTTTCTCCATGATAAGAGTAGCAGGCAGAAGGAACACGACAGCTATTGGAGCCATGTAAAGGAGGAGATTCATGGAGTTCAGCTTTTCCCTTCAGTACAATTTAAAATATTTTTAGCAACACTCTTTAACATATCCGAACTACTGATATATTGACCTTTAACAATCACACCGGGGCAATGTCAGCCATTTCTCACCCTTCGGAAGAAAGCAAAATTCCTTGAAGCACTGATTTAAGTGCTCTCGCAGCTGTGGCTGCAATGCACATTAGGAATCCAAACAGGTGAAAGCTTGGCTCACCCTGACAACACCCAGAAATTACATAATATCAAACAGAGAATCAAACACAGATAGAAATGAAAACGAGAGGCTCTCAATGAAATAAAGAAGATCAGGAAGCTAACACAGCACACATAGAAAAGAACAACATCTCCGCAAATCGAACTTTTTGAGCAACATAAAGTTCATATGGTGAAGAGAGGATGAAAGAAACACAGAATTCATCGTAACCGAGCACAAAACAATGCCAACATTTTCTACTCAACAATGTCCGAGCTTGTATCAGCGAAAGAGCTCGTATCATTGGCCAAAATGAAGCTGAAACAATCAATATCAGCTCATAGTATCTAGATGGCAACATGCTCCTGCTTCACATCTAAATGAAGCCAAAACTATACCTATGATGGTAACATATGAATTGAATAAACAAGATATAGCTCGTAGACTTATATTTCACAAGGCAATTCAAACTATAAAATTACTTCTAGTTCATGCTCCTGCTTCACATCTATATATCAATCTCTCAAAGGATTTATCACAACAAGTAACAATATATAATCATCTCAATTTCATCAATAACGTTCGAAGTGGATCAGAACCAGCATCGAAAATGCAGACTTAAAGATTCAATTTTAAGAGTTGAAAAAAAGTGATATTACCCCACTGGCAATAACAACTCCAGTGACAACAGGGACGAGAGTGAAGTAAGTCAACCAAGCCTCCCTCTTAAGCGTCATCAAGTAAGCAAACACAGCGGTGAAAAACGGCGTCGTAGCACCAATCGCCTGGTTAAACGAAACAGGGAGAAACCGAAGAGAGATGTTTCCAAAGACCACCGACACACAAAAAACGAGACTTAGAGCTGAGATCTTAAAGAACTGAACTCGGGATCGAATCGTCTGCATCGGAACCATCTTCAACCAAGCAATGGCAACGTAGCTGAGTAGCGAACAAGCCGTCATGTGACACATGGTGAGAAAGATCGGGTATTTGAATCCGTAATTGCTAAGCAAGTACTTGTTCAGCAACAAAACTCCAATGTTCGATGAGTACCAAGACGTAACTAGCCCGATTGTGAAAAACCGGCCATTCGTCGCCATCTTCATCGCTTTCTTCTTCCTGGGTCGATCTGATGAGATTCAATCCAAAAACCCAACCGAAATTTCACGAATTTGGGATTGGTGTGAATCGAATCTGGACAAAGGACACAGATTTTGACGCGTGGTGATAATGTTACTCCATCGATCGATCGCTGAGATTTGGATTAGGTAAGAACACGCGAAAATGCTGGAAACGAAGAACCCGGGAAAGAGAAACTTGTGATTTTCTGGAGAAAGTTGTGATTTTTTGGAGAAAGATGATGATGATGATGAGAAGCTGCAGAAAAGGAGAGATCTTGCTCCTTGGGCTAAAGCTGCAACTACACACCTCTCTCTCTCTCTCTCTCTCTCTCTCTCTCTCGTTCCTGTTTTTATGTAAACTTTTATTTATTTATTTCAGTTTCATAATTTCGGTGCGTTATGTATTTTTTATCAATATAAATTTCGGTTTCTGTAATGTTTATTTCTATAATTTTAGTTACGTTTTCTATTTTATTGACTTTACTTGAGAATTCAAAAGTGTGAAGATGTGTTGTAAGTTGTAACAATGAAGGAAAGGAGCCTTTGACTTGTTAGCATTACACTTTCGAAAATGATTTACGTTTTGTGAATCAACTACTTATAATATCAGTCTCAATTTTAAGCATATTTAATCCACATATTGATAAATCCAATCAATTAACGAAACGTTTGGTTATATCAATCGGTCAAACATCCATTTAATTAGTTAGGCAGTCGAGATTATACATTAGTTTTTCTACAAATACAAATTTTCAGAATAGCTCATCTTATTGTTAATTAACACAAGGTTGGCAGAATTATGATGAACTCAAGTAAAATTAGCAAACATTTGACCAAGTGGGTGTTAGCTGTTAAGTCTAGTGGTAGAAGACCAATAAAAACTTTATTAGTGGTGTAGCAAAGGGAATTTTGTATATACAATACTATAGTTAGTTTATAATCGATGCTTGAGTCTAAGTCAAACAATCTACAAGGTGTTAGTAGAGAAATGGTAGGATCACCTGCTTTTGGAGATTTATCTGTATTTCTTCAAGCCAAAATTCGAAATCTTCTTCTGTCTTGATTGTTATGATCATTGAATACAATACTATTTTTCAGAAACACGTACGTAACCACTACAAACACAGCTCAGAGCTCAGTTTGATACACTGTTATGCATTTTGGTTTGATGATATCAGCCGTTAGCACTTGTGAAGATGATTATAGAGATACACAACTCACATATTCATCTAACTTGACTTTTATGAGATATATACAAATGTCGTTCAGTTCCTTTAATTGGAAGCTTTGTTTATCATTTTTTTAGGTTTAGACGATTATCCCTTTGTGAGATTGGGTTATACTTGATCATGTTCTCTGTTGTCACAATTCCTGGAGACTATGGTCATCCCAAGATTCCCAACGGTTAAATTGCAATAACAAGTTGATATATACAATATATCCACAAACTGGATGCTTTGTGATAGATACTTGAAGCTTTTAAAGCTCAGTTCATGAGTTTTATGCAGTTCTTCGGGTTGCAGAAACTAGGGATCTTCTTGGTTACTCATTGCCTGACCATCATCTACCGGAAACTATATATTAGCTAGATGGCTCACATGTATATTAACACTAGCTTTAAGCATAATATAATTACATCATACTACTTTAACCACTTATAAAACAAAAAAGCTTGCTTAAGAATACTTTTGATTAAACATTTAATTTTACAACCACTGAATTTTAGACTACTCTAATCATTTAGAAAACAAAAAAGCTTGTTTAGGAATCTTGCCATATCCATAACTGTTGAACACGCCTTTATTTATTTGTCCTTGGCTAAATCCACATAAATAGAGTGTCGAATTCATGAAATTTACGTAAATTATCCAACCATATAATCCACCCTTTTTGAGAATATGAAAGCAGTGTTCATCATCTCTAGATTTACAATGAACTCCCAAATAACTATAACTCTCAACTTTACCCTTAGATTTGCTGATTACAAGTTTTCCAACGTTTCTAATTATACAGTATTTTATAGTAAATAAAAAACGTAAAAATTGTCATTATGAAAATATAGTCTTTTTTTTCTTTGCATTTCAATATGTTGACAATAAAAAAAAGGATTATCTATCAAAATTAGATTTCTCATCAATTAGGTTAGGTCTATACTAATTAGAGGTGGGTCTGTCTCGTGTCCCGATTTGTTTATCTGAGTCCCAGGGTGAAGAAGAGGGAGGAGAGAGAGTAAATATAATTGTCTGAGAGAATCTGACGATCACTCAACTCCAAACATGTAATTTTACTGTAACGTTTCAACAAGAAATCTCTTTTTTTTTCTCTCTCTCTCTCTCTCTCTCTCTCTCTCTCTCTCTCTTTCTTCTTTCTTCTTTCTTCAAAGCAGCTTCAAAGCATTGATGATCATCTTTCCAACTCTCATTTCGTAATTTACATGAGGATTCGTCATCTGGGTCTCTACGAAAATGGAATCTGTACAGCCACATCTCGAGACCCCTGTCTCTGTTAAAGTAATCCGTAGCTCCTCAAGTGGCTGTGATGATGACTCTGAAGACGACGGAGAGCCTCTTCGGAGCTCCGGTCCGGTGGAAGAGGAGGTAGAGATAGTGAAGGATGAAGAGAGGAGATCCAATGCGTCGGTGTGTTCGGTGGAAGTAGATCTGGAGCTTGGATTGCCTGAGAAAGTCGTACATTTGTCGCAATCTGAAAGGGATTGCAGGATTTGTCACATGAGCTTGGATGCAGCGAATCTTGAATCTGGTGTTCCCATTGAGCTTGGCTGTTCTTGTAAGGCTGATCTCGCTGCTGCTCACAAGCACTGTGCTGAGACTTGGTTCAAGATCAAAGGAAACAAGTAAGCTAAAAACCCCCAACTTCAGAGGCATCTTTCTTGACAATGATGGTTTGGTTACTTCCACTAGGAGGACATAAAAATCTAAGCTTTAAGATAGTTTTTAGAAAAGAACTAAATGGCTAATATTTCCATAAACTTAGGAAAGTTTACTTTTTTAAGGGTTTATGGTTATTGTCACTTTTGGCTTTCACTGTCTGTTTGGTAAGTTTCAGTTTTGAGGCCATTTGTTTTCAGTTTAGAGACAAAACTTAGCTTTTTTTTTTTCGTTGTGCTGAGATTCATGGTTTGGTTGTTTCGCAGAATCTGTGAAGTATGCGGGTCGATTGCGGGGAATGTTGTTGGAACTGTTGAGGTGGAGTCTGAGGAAACTCTGAATGATGCAAATGGTATAGTGAATCAAGCTCTGAGAACATCTGGTCCACGATTGGCGGAAGCTAGAAGCTTCTGGCAAGGACACCGGTTCTTGAATTTCCTTTTAGCTTGTATGGTCTTTGCCTTTGTGATCTCATGGCTCTTCCACTTCAATGTTCCCTCTACATAGCAACAAGAGTAATGCTTAACCCTCCATAAGAAGAAGAGATTCAGAAGGTAAAGGAATGAAAAGGCTCAAAGCTAGTAGAGAGGAAGGTACTTCACTCTTGTACCAATGCCTTTTTCCCACTTTTAAGTTTAATGTAAGTTTAGAGAGGAAGAACAAGACCTAGAAGAGCACATAATGCGATTTGCGGGTTTTTATTTCTGTCTTGAAAATGTAAATGTGTTTTGTGGTTGCGGATAATGTATATAGCTCTAGTCACTCTAAAGCTTAATGCAATTGCAGTCTTATGAAAGTCTCTTCTCTTATCTCATTGTATTATGGAAAATCTGATCACTTGCATTGCATTTTGCATCCCAAGAGTTCAGTGAATTTACAGAGGAACCCAAAAACCAAAAATAGAAAAAATATCCTCTGTTTCGATGTTGCAATAGATTAAATTATGTACAAAAACCGAAACTCGGGCCACACTTTTACTTTACGTCTCTTCAGTGACCTCTAATTCATCCTCTTCCTCGACAATTGCTAGGATCTTAGAGGAACTAATCCTCAAAGAAGCGCTCCGGATCTTCATAGGCAGCTTCTCATTATTAGCAGCTAAACCACATTCGACTTCTTCTTCGTCATCATCGTCCTTCTTGAGATCAGAAGGCGGTAAGAAACAATCCATAGACAAACCCTTTATGTTAAAATCCATTTCTTCAATCTCCCAAGTCTCCTCCATCCGAGTCCTAGAGTGATTATCCGAATTCTCACCAAACCGAAACAGAGAAACCGAGCTTTTACCAGCGTGTGCTACCTGGATACCATCAACGGTCCTGTAATCTTGAATTAGAGACTCCATTGTTGTCTCCCAGAAGATGCTGTTATCGTCTTGAGCTTTGATTCTTAGAAGGTGAGAGTCTTCGAGTTGAATCAGAAGACCTGTTCTCTGGCTGAAACATCCCCACACAGTGTGACGTATGATCTCTACATTGCTGCTGCTTCTCGCCTTAAGCGCCGCTGGCTCGGCGTCGAGTTTGAGTATGAAACAGTCTTCATCATTAATCTTCTTCTCTCCCATGCATACCGATCTTGCGAATAGATTTGCCGTTGATTTTGGATCAAGGCCCTGTTTTTTGGTATCAGAGATTTATGTCAGAAACTTTTGTCGTAATTCCATCTCGTTTCAAACAAGTAAACACAAAAAGACTTTAAACAAGTCAACGATGAGTAACTTAATTCATCATTATTTAAAAATTTCGAAAAGAAACAAATGCTATTGTTTTGGTGACATTAGAAGATCTTAGGTTGTAAATAACTAACTATACTTGGTAATGGGAACAAAAGTCTACTTTGTTGACAAAAGATATCTATTTGGAGATAATCTATTACTAGTAATATCTTGGTGGTTGTTGTTAGTGGTGGACCATAGATGGTTCCAATTTTCAAGTTCCAACAACCTTGGTAACTTGTAAGCATTTTCTCCACGTTAAAATGAGAAAATAAGAGCGCAATTCCATGGGACACGTCACACTTTGTTTATGGCCATATAATATATCAAAAGTCATAAGTTTACATAGTAAAATATTAAGAGTTTAATATAAAAATCAGTGGTTCTCTTGTATATTTACATAAGATACGTTCCTCACTCTAGCATTTTTAATTTATAGTAGTATTTGTTCGTTACCAAATTTTCCAAATCAAAATCCAAACTTATCAACGAACAAATATTATACGATGACAACACAAAAAGATGACCAGTTCTGTCATTTGACAAAATTGAAGGTAGGTTAGCTAGACAAATCTTTTTCAGAAATAAATTGTGGAAAAGAAAAACAATCGAAGCCGGAAGTTGATGATTGAAAGATCTTTTTGCCAACAATCAAGGAAAAGTAGACTTTAACAACTAAGAATCATAAAAATCAGGATGTAATATAAGAAGAATGTATCATTGAACTCCAAGTGGAAAAACTTTATTATTCAATGTCGTAATGATCAGTGGATGCATATGCTTTATGATACATAAAGGATCTTTGTCTTTTCATGAATCAAGTAGAGAGACTAGAAATGTAGCATAACCACAAGAAAAATATCCTCATTAATTTTCCAAATAATATTATTGCCGAACAAAAAACCTAGATTTTCGCAGAAACATAACCAAAAAAAGAACCAAAATATAGAACGTAAAAAAGGATCAACTACAATAAAAAAAATCATTGTTCAAAATTTTGTCCCAATTCCATCATAAATTTTTTGATCTAATGTTTTAAGATTTTGTTTATTTTAACATCCTTAGTTAAGAGGATAAACTTTGGCTATATATTGTATATTAGAAAATGTCATTGGTTTCACTTAAAAACTATGATTTCATAAAAAGTGATAACCAATTGATTAACAAATTATAGAAAAGACTAAAATGGATTACCTGGAGGAAACGGCGTAACGGTCTAGGAGGACCACGGGAGGCATGAGAAGGGTGCCATGGAGTTTGTCTCCAAGCGACTTTGGCGTCACTACCGGCACTGATTTTGCAGCCTGAGACGACGAGCTCAAGACACCATAGCTCTATTCCCTTCTGCCACAACACAAAGCCTCCCACTTCTCCTCCTCCGCTCTTTATACTCCTTGCCTTCACCATTTTGCTGTTCAAGCTTCCTTCTCCTGTGCAGAACTCTGATGCTGTCATCCTCACTTTTCCCATCGCGTACATGCTCTCTACCGCGTTTAACGCCCGATCGCCTCCTACCGCTGCTATGTACTGCTTCACTATGTATTGCGCCATCGACATCTCCTGCAAATTCCCAATACAAAAAAAAAAAATTCTTATATATGATGGCAGATTTAGTAATCCGATGATATGAAAAAAAAATACGATATAGTTATTGCAAATGGTTTTATAAGTCAATCTCTCTCCCCATTTACATTTTACATGTAAATTTTCATTCAAGAATATTCTTTTAGTTTTTCTTCAAATATTTTTGTATAATGGTAAAACGAAAACATGTAATAGCAAAAATAAATGCAACTTATCAGTCCATGCCATAATTTAGTATAAAACACATCGAACATTCTATTGATTGTTAGCTGATTTTGAGATGATATTTTGACAGATGAGTAGGGCTAAAAAAAACAAATAAGGAAGATGTAATTACGAGAGGTTGGTCTTTGATGTCTTTGTGGATGGGATTCTCGTAATCATTATGGCGGTCAGGCTGAACGGGGAGAGGGATCAAAGGAGCTCCAACGACTCCTAGAAGAAGCTGGATCTCGGCGTTACGACCACCAAAGAGCCTTGTCATGTTTGTGGCGGTGGCGGTTCCGGTTGCAGTCGCGGTGGGTTTTGACCAGTAAGACTTCATTTGGTTCCATCCCGGTTTTGTCTTGGACGCAGCAAACAACTCCTCAGGCATTGGAACCTCGAGGACGGTTTCTAACCCGTCTTCCAGGTTGTAATTCGGACAAAGTTTCCTCATATCGCCCAAAAAAAAAATTCTTGATCGGAGAAATTGAGTTGAGTGAAGAGAGAGAGAGAGACTATTATCTGTGGAATTTTGGATTGATGAAAACTTAAAAGAGATTGAAATCAGAAAATAAACATTCGTCGTTGTCACCAACCGACCGGAACGTGGGGAGGCCTTTTGTTTTGTCGTGTCTGCACGCTCTCTCACTCTGCTTACGTCTGTTTATATATACACAGGACATGGGATCAAGATATGCTAAGTGCAAATATCTATTCCTTTCGTTAATTTTAGTTCATAATAACAATCTTTAATTGCAACCAAAATTATGACCATATCAACCTTTAACTGAATCAAATATGACTTAAATATCATATTATTTTATTTTATTTTATTTTGGACTAAATAATCGTGCAACAAATTTACTATAAGCAGAGTACCCGTTTGATATCATACCAGAAAAATTAACAGACATAAACTACGATCATTTCTAACAAGATTTTTTTATATATAATAAATATCATTTCAGTTGAATTGGACATGATCTTTAAAGATCGGAACATTAGATTTTGAACTCAGTAATAAGTTTACCAAATGATTCTGTATCGAACAAATTAATAATACATTGGCTTTGGCAGTTTCGTGACATCCGTTTCCTAAACTCGTAATCAAATAAAATACTATCTCCCAAATTTACAATCTATAATTAGTATTAATAAGTTTTAACTTTTACGAATAGTATTGACAAAAGTAATACACGAGTGCATCAAGTTATATGTGTTGAATTAAATTTTACATTCATAAAAAAAAAAAAAATTAGTACCTCGTTTTCAAAACTAGTTTCTCTAACTAGTATGTTACTATTTGAAATTACTCTGTTCTTAAAACTATGTATTCTGTAACTAGTATGTTAATATTATAAATTATTAATTCTAAAAAAAAATATTATTTTTTAACTGACGGAAAACCATATGGGTAAATTATTTATGCAAACACCGAATAACTATATAGTATTTATTAAAGATAAAAGATAGCAATTGAATAGACCTTTTTGATAACATTGAATAGACCTTTTGACCAGTTATGAATCGTGATGTATCAATTAGTGGCATGCAGACCGGGAGTCGTTATATGTGAACCGAATTTATTTATGACTAAATACTACTTAGGAACATTTTGGTGTAAACGTATCTCCCAATTCAATAGAAAATTCTTTTCATCTAAATATTATTTTAATTCTAAGACTATACAAGGCTACAATCACTACCAAAATCGATGGCTAAAATCATCTATCATTTGAATTGTAAGACTATCGTTTACTACAGGGCTAAAATCAGCTATTAATTGTGTAAGGTTTTTAAAGTCTTTGTATGGACTTGCAAAAATTATTTGTATAGATCTTTTATAGTATAACGAAGCGAGGGATTATAGATTGGTTTATTCTATTTTTTGTAAAGAATTTAGATTGATTTATTCTATTTTTTGTAAAGAAAAACTATGTGTATTGCACGTTCATCTGAATAATATTAGTATGATTCTGTGTTTCTGTTGTTTTTTTCTTTCTCTTTTGGAATATAAAATCAAATACCTTTGTCGTTCTTGTCTATAATATCTATTTAATTTTATATTTTATAGAGTACTGCTGGGGGTAATATTAAAATTTGATTGAATCCGTCGTTTTCAACCCTTCGAAGCCTAAACAAAAACTTGCTTTGAAATTTTGATTCTCTCGCAGTCAAATAGAAAATAAGTTATGGTGATCGTAAAATACTGTTTTGAATTTTTTTTTTATTATACCATATTGTAATTTTTGTTTCTGAATACACCACAAAATATTTAAAATACTTTCCAAATTCTTACAAATTTTATATATCAGTTTTAAATTTGTAATGAAGCTCCATACATTCTTAAACTTAATAAGAAAACTTTCTGTTTCTATCTCTCAAAATTGTTGATGAACATACATTAAAAAAAAAAAAAAAAAACTGTTTACCATTTTAGATAAAGAAGATATAGTAAACAAATAAATGAAACGTTATGAGAAATATACGGATAAGATTAAAAATCAGAAATAAAATAAAGAGCAAAATCTATATACCAAAACAGAGCAGCAGGGAAGGGGAAGGAAAATTCAAGACTGAAGAGGAGCTCCTTGGAAACTGTTTCTTCAGACATCATAAAAAAAAATGTTTAATGAAGCTCAAAGCCATTTCACAGCTGCTGGTCAAGGTAAGGATCTCTAGGCGAATTCGAGCCAAGATACTCCGAAACCTCGGTAACATACGTTTTCAGCTTCGAGGTGGTTCGGGTGAGCCAATCGGCGTTTGTCTGATCCATCTCATCTTTCAAATTCGCCATCTTCTCTTCCTCTTCCAGCATACTGACCCATCTCTTACCCATATACATTTTAACCGCATCCACGCCTTGTTTCACAACTTCCTCGGGTGGGACCACGAGCGGGTTTTGGTCCAAGTTAAGCTTGGTCAGGTTCACGAGCGTGCCAAAAGCGTCCGGAAGAGAATGGATCTGGTTGTTGCTCAAGTCAAGTTCTTGGAGGCTTATGAGGTCGCCGAATGAAGCAGGAAGATCTTGGAGATCGCTGAAGTTACTGCTCAGGTTAAGGTACTCGAGGTTCGTAAGCATCCCGAAAGAATTTGGAAGACCGTTGAGTTCGTTAAAGTGCGCATCGAGGTAACGCAAGGATCTCATTTCGCCAATGGAAGTTGGTAATGATCTGATTTTGTTGAGATGGATCAAGAGCTTCTCTAGTTTCACTAGCTCGAATCCAATGTTGGTTGGTAAGTAGGTGAGATTGTTGTAACTCGCGTCCAAGACAACCAACGATCTAGATATCCAACCAAAGAAGTAAGAAAGAATCAGAGAACTTAATAAAACAGAGTAAAAATGATCAAAACTTTGAAGAAAAAACACTTACCCACAATGGCATATGGAATCTGGTAAAGTTGTGAGTTTGTTACAAGAGACATTCAAAATCTTCAATTTTGACAACAAACCGATGGAATCGGGTAGTGTCTCCAGAAAATTCGTTGAAACATCGAGTTCGAGAAGGTTTCGCAAACCAGCTATCGAATCAGGAATGGCCTGTTACGAACATAACCTTTGATCAAGACAAAGCAACACACACTTTTGAATCTAATCTCAATCTAAACATCACCACAATAACCGATCCAATTCCATTACCTGCTAAGAATTTACCTTATGAAAGACTCAAAGTCCAGAGCGAAGTTTACATATTTGACAAGCAAACACACTTTTGAATCTATCTCAATCTAGACATCACCACAAGAACCGATCCAAATGCATAAGAACATACCATAAAGACTCAACATCCAGAGCAAAGATTACATCTTCGACACATCTAACAGATTTGATCAGAGATTACGAATTTTTGGATTTAGAAACTGACCTCAAGCTGATTGTTATAGAGATTAAGAACAAGGAGACCTTGAATCTTTCCAAATGCTTCAGGGAGCAATTTCAGTTTCCGACCAGACAAATCAACTCGGTCCAATGGATGCTCCGAAGCTTGCTGCAATATACTGACAACCTCTTCATTGACTTCAACCTCCGCAGCTTCTTCCTCAGCAACCGCGGCAGCATTCTTCTCGGCAGACTCATAGATTCTCACGAGCCTCTCCTCTGCTTCTTTCAAAAGCTTCTCGTACGATTCGTGAAGCTCGTTAAGTTTAAGGATCGAGTTATACCAAGTCTTCTCTTGATCCACAGCTTCTCTCCTCTTCTGTTCCTTCTCCGCCACGTCACTATCGTTCGGAGAGAGAGCGATATCTTCGAACGATTCCGATAAAGACGCGTCGATCTCGGCGAGCCTGGCACGAGCTTTGTCGACGGTTTCGTGATCGGGTCTTGGTCCAAGGGTTCGAAGAACGGATCGGGTCTGAGCAACGTCGGCTATTGCGTTTGTCATGGAGGCAAGAACATCAGGATGAGCCAAGTGAGGCATCTGAGTCACGATCTCGATGGAGTGGCTCGACGATGAAAAGGGATCGGATTTGGAGGAGGAAGCTGACGATGAGCGGTCGACATCGGAAGAGGAGGATTTGGCGGTGAAGGAAGGGAGACGATCCAAGACGTAAGAGAGAACAGGGAAATTCTTAGGGTTGAGCTCCGTCGCCATTGTTGAGGCTTTGAGGGATGTGACAATATTGGGGAAGAAGAAGAATAAGTGATCATTGCTTTGTCTCTCATTTTTTTCCGAAGTAGTTGCATCTCTATTGCTAAGTCAAAGATCCATAATTACACGTGGATATGTATGAACACGAGACAAGTGTCAATGTTTTCTTACATAAACGATTAAAAAGGAAAAATCATTCTATAGAGAAAAAATGATTTTTTTTTTTTTTTAAACTAGAAGAAGGACGTTAAAAATAACATATAGAAATAACCAAGTGAAAGAATAATTAATTTCAGAAATAAAATTTTGTTTTTTCTGGAAATTATTTTTGTTGTTTTATCTTTAACTCATTTAGCACATACTACATACTACATACATATCTACTATTACTACTACTAGTATATCATTTATCAATACTATCAGTCAAGGCGGTGAGACCCAATATCGGTGACGAAAAGGTTTTATGGGCTTAAAGGCTCTTAGAAAAAATTGTTGTTATTTATTTTGGAAATGAAAACAAGGTTTAAAACTATTGTTCTTGCTATTGGGTCGCCTATAAGCCCATTCTTTGGAGACTTAGACTTATATTAATATATTATTTTACAAAAACTATCATGACTGTTGACTAGTTTGTTGATTTATTTTACCTACGATAGATTTTTCTTTTTTTTTTGACTTGTTAAAACAAAGAAAAACTTCGTTGACTTTTAAAACAATCGTTAATTTTTTAAAATTTTATATTTTCTGTTGTTGAATTTTTTTCATTTATAATATATTTTATGTAATCTAAATAATTCACGATGATGACGATGATGTTATACCTAAAACTTGTTTATTTTCGATGTTATCTCCGACTTAAAAATGTATAAATTTTTAAAATCCAACTTAAAAAGGTAAAAAATTTAAACTGATAGTGACCACACAAGGAGTATTAAAATCGAAAACGTCAACAAAATCGGTGGAAAGTGGAATGGGTTTAAACCAAACACACATAGCCATAAAGGCTTTGTCTCCATTATAGATTCTCCATATCTGAATAAACAAACGATTGGATCAAGTACATAGAACTTCGATCTTTTCACAAAACCCAAAAAAGTGGAAGAAAAGCAAAAGAAAAACAGAGCTTAACAGTTTCAATGGAGGAGAAGAGAAATGGTCTGCGAGTGATTCTCTTCCCTCTCCCATTACAAGGTTGCATAAACCCTATGCTTCAACTCGCCAACATCCTTCACTCAAGAGGCTTCTCAATCACTGTGATCCACACGCGGTTCAACGCGCCAAGAGCTTCAAGCCACCCTCTCTTCACTTTCTTACAGATTCAAGACGGCTTGTCTGAATCCCAGATTAAAGATGGTCCTACTTCTAATGTTATGTCTCTGCTCGCGCAAATCAACCTTAACGCCGAGTCTCCGTTTTGTGATTGCTTGCGTAAGGTGTTGCTGGAGTCGCAAGAATCGGAGAGGGTTAGCTGTTTGATCGATGATTGTGGATGGCTCTTCACACAAACTGTTTCAGAGAGTCTGAGTCTTCCCAGGATGGTTCTATGTACTTTTAAAGCCACTTTCTTCAATGCGTATCCGACTCTTCCACTTATCCGAACCAAAGGATATCTTCCAGTTTCAGGTAATTCTTCGTGAAATCCTTCTTTTTAAGGGTCAATTTGCTATTTAGGAAAAATGGTAAATAATTTGGGTAGAAAATTCGTAATTTTAAAAAAATATTGCATACTTTGACTCTCTCTCACCTATGATTATGTCAGTTTATTAAAAAAAATGTGTCATCCAATAAAAATAAGGAACGTAACAAAATTTGCATTTGACCAAAGTGGTATTTGTATTTATTCGTAATTGTGTTATTTTATTTTTAAAAACGTGTTATCGAATAGTTGACAAAAAAAAAAAAGTGTTATCGAATAGATATGGCTTCATCTGTAATAAATTAGCATCGGCATGCCAATTATTGTTTCTAAACTATGTAACGTAAACTAATGTAGCATGTAATTTAGAAATAATGTTATTTGTTTAAACTTTTGCGCATAAACTCTAGTCATCTTTTAGAAAATAATTTGTAATGCACTTGAAGTGACTTGTCTAACCAAAAAAAGTTAAAATTGTTCACCTAAGTAATGAAAAGAGTAGGTTATTTACTATGAATACTCTATTTTAAATTGTGGTTATCAAATTTATAAGATGGTTGTGAGGCTTTATGTCGTAGATTCGGAAGCAGAGGACTCTGTTCCTGAGTTCCCTCCGCTTCAAAAGAGAGATCTTTCTAAGGTTTTCGGGGAATTCGGAGAGAAACTCGATTCGTTCTTACATGCTGTAGTCGAAACGACTATGAGCTCTTCAGGGCTAATATACATGTCCTGCGAAGAGCTTGAGAAAGATTCGTCGGCTCTTTCTAACGAAATTTTTAAAGTTCCGATCTTTGCGATTGGTCCGTTTCACAGCTACTTCTCTGCTTCGTCAAGCAGCTTGTTCACACAAGACGAGACTTGCATTCCGTGGCTAGATGATCAAGAAGATAAATCTGTGATCTACGTGAGTCTAGGAAGCGTTGTGAACATAACGGAAACAGAGTTCTTGGAGATTGCTTGTGGTTTAAGCAATAGCAAACAGCCTTTCTTGTGGGTGGTACGACCTGGTTTAGTACTCGGCGCGAAGTGGATCGAACCGCTCTCTGAAGAGCTCGTGAGAAGCCTTGAAGAGAAAGGAAAAATTGTGAAATGGGCGCCACAACAGGAGGTTCTTGCGCATCGAGCCATCGGAGGGTTTTTGACACACAATGGTTGGAACTCGACGCTAGAGAGTATATGCGAAGGGGTTCCTATGATCTGCTTACCTGGAGGTTGGGATCAAATGCTGAATTCAAGATTTGTGAGCGATATTTGGAAGGTCGGAATTCACTTGGAAGGTCGGATTGAAAAAAAGGAGATCGAGAAAGCTGTGAGGATGTTAATGGTGGGAAGTGAAGGAGAAAAGATTCGTGAGAGGATGAAGGTTTTGAAAGACGAGGTTGAGAGATCGGTTAAACATGGAGGCTCGTCTTTTCGATCTATAGAGACTCTAGCTAACCATATACTATTGTTGTAAGTTGGGAATATTTGCTAAATATACCTCAACGTTTCTCTAAAATGCAAAAAGGAAAAAAAACTTGATCATATCTTCTGTTGTCGAAAATAAACCTAAAATTCAAAATAAACTCCTTGTTCTTTTCGATTTAACTTAGGGTGTCTATATTAGATGTTGGGATGAAGAATACCAGATTAGGATCGGAAACGGATAACGGATAAGTTGGATATGCAGATGAATAAATATGGAACGAGTAATACAAAATTAGTCTCGCAAAACAGAGAATTCGAATATTTAACGTATAACGAAACGTGGTTTAATTTATTTTTAAAACAATTTAGATCTGTTACTGAATCAAAACTTAACTGGTCTTTGTTATCACAAAAGGAATAAAAAAAATATATTCGTGTCGTCAGATGCAGATCTGAAACAACAATCTGATGTTGAAGACAACCAACTGATATCAACAGGAGTTTGTATTTGTATCAGGAGTCTGTATGCTGACGTGGACACGTAAACTGACATGGCGAGGTTAGAGACGATGGTGTGACAAGCCAAAGAAGTTGTAGCAGATTTGGCATAGAAATAAAGACGTGAGTTGTTGTAGAGATTCACTAAATATTCTCTATCACAACTTAAAAAAAGATAAACTTGAGGAACAAGTTTATTTCTTTTGTGGAGATTCGTGGAGATCCTAAGCACTAGGGTTTCGTGTGTGTATATAGTTTAGCATGAGGCCATGAGCTGCTTAAGCACTCCTGAACTATATTAGTGAGATTTGTAACTTCGAAACTAAAAGAAATAAAGCTTAGAAGGTGAGTGTTCAGTTCTCTGTGTGTATCATAGGCAGGTGATTAGAACGCAAAGATCTGCTAATTCTCTTTGTGTTTCACGGGCGGGTGAATAGAACGAAGAGAGTTAGGCTTAAGGCTTGTTTTAGTCGGGTTCAATCCTATTGAGCGGGATAGGTTGAGTAAGAGCCGAGATAATATATATCATTGTAAAAGATCGTTTGTTATCAATAAAACAAGTAGATAAGCGTTGGCTTGGCACGTTCCAAGTGGAATCAGTGTGTTGTGTTACCCTCTATACCTTAACAATTCATATTAGAGCGGACACTTGATAAAAGAATTAGTTTATCTTTTCAACAGGTAAGATTTTGCGACGAGGTAAGGAGAATCCACAACAGTACGTTGCTGTGAACAAATCGCTAATGTTTGACGCTGAGCACTATGACGACTGGAAAATACAGATCAGACAAATGATTCAGAGTATTAATATGAAAGCTTGGTTCGCTGTGGAACATAGGTGGTCACTTCCAACAATTACGAATGTGAAAGAGAAAATTGTGACAAAGCCTTATAAGTTATGGACTGCTGATGAAAAGATAGAGGTAAAACATAACTCCCAAGCATTTTCTGTTATTCTCAGCTCATTATCATTGGATCAATTCACAAAGGTGCAAGATTGCATGTCTGCAAAAGAAGCTTGAAATATTTTGGAGGTCTCTATTGAAGGAACCAACATTGTGAAGCAGACCAGAGTTGATATATTGTCGTCTGAGTGTGAAAACTTGACCATGGGAGATGGTGAGCCTATTGATATATTCAGCAGTAAGCTAAGTTCTCTCCGTCAGGAAGGTGAAGTGCCTGGGAAGATGTACAAAGATAAGAAACTTGTCAAGACGTTTCTCAGGATTCTGTCACCCAAATTTCAGTCCCAGAAATCTACTGTTGAAGTTGCTCTGAATTCTGATGAGCTGAAGTTTGATCAAGTCGTGGGAATAATGCAGACGGATGAGTTGCAGCTGAAGAAAAGAAAAATTTCAGGAAAGGGAACTACTGTGGTAGCTGATGCTCTAAAGGCTCAGAATGTAATGAATCAAAAATCTGATACAGAATCAGAGGATGGTGAGTCAGGATTGTCTTCAGAAGAACAAGTCATCACTCTAGTTGAAGATCTGATTCAGAAGTAAAAGGAGATTTATGATCTTGTTTCAGAAAAAGGAGATTTGCTGGGTAAAATCTCTGCTCTTGAAAAGTCAGTTTCTGAGGAGAAAATCAAATCACTGGGCTCAGAGAAATAGTTGAAAGATCAGCAAAAGAACATCAAGATGCTGAGCAAAAGAACCAAGGATGTGGATCAACTTTTTGCTGTTGGAAGAACTTCAAATGTTAGTTGGAGTCTGGGCTATCAAGGAGAAAACTCAAGCGGTGTAACTTGGTTTGTCAAAAGGACAACTTTAGCTGTGAAACCATCTGAAGGAAATAAATCTTCTAGATAAAATTAGAATATTATACCTGCAGGAGTTCGAGATAGTATGATCAGAGGTATGCATGCTTACAACTGGAAGAGATCAGAACATCAGGTTACTCACAATCATTTGAGAAGTAGAGGAACATAATGTTGGTATTGTGGAAGCCGTAATCATTACAAGGTTGACTGTTACAGCTCTCTGAGCCGTGTAACTCAACTCATGCGACTGAAAAAGTTTCAAGGAGATGGTCAACGGCACAGTCGAGTCTATATCAAGAAAAAAGATCTATTGTCGTGGTAATACAACTAAGTTTTTGAAAGGAGATGTTCCTGCAAAATCTAGCTTAGAAGGAAAGGTTAACCAGCAGGGTGTCAGAAAGCTGAAATTAAAAACAAGAAAACCGTTAGAAAAAAGCAGGGTACTACATGTACATGAGTTGTAATGGTCTGATCAGGGATGTGACTATTCACAACAGGAGAATGTTTAAATAGAGTATTGATCTCAATCACCTGCGAAGCAGAAGAACAGGATGCTAGTATTTCAGAAGTCAGAATCATTATAAGGCTGATTGTTACATCTTTCTGAATCGGGTTACCCAAGTTATGAGGCAGAAACAATATTACCGAGATACTAGGCGAGGAAATCAGGTATACATCAGGAAGAGTGACATGTACTGTCATGTTGCGTATACATAAGAAGAAACGCGTTCAGAAAAAAAATAATGGTATTTCGACAGTGGTTGTTCAAGACACATGACTGGATCACAAGACAATCTGACAGAATATGAAGATGTCTCAGCTGGTAGAGTTACTTTTGGAGATAGAGCTAAAGGGAAAATCAGAGTAAAAAGTATGACTAGTGGGGAAATTCTACCAAATCTGAAGGATGTGTATCTTGTTGATGGTTTGAAGGCTAATCTTATCAGTGTTAGTCAACTGTGTGATGATGAATTGAATGTAACCTTCACCAGAGATGGTTGCAAGGCTATTGACAAACAGGATAATGTTAGATTTCAAGGTCAGCGATCTTGTCATAACTGCTATATGTGAAAATTATCTAATTCACAACAGTCAAATCAGAGAAGTGCTAAAATTTCAAAATGTGTGCTTAGCCAGAAAATTTCTGTTGGTTGCAATCTACAGCAGTCTGGAAACTGTAAGAATCACTTCCCACAAGAGGTTATAGGAAGGATTCAGGAGGGAAAAGTTACCAGGTCTGCTGATGCTACTGATGGGTTGAAGATTTTCAACAACCATGTATCCATTTCACAGGAGGGTGTACTACATGTACATGAGTACATGTACATGAGTACATGTTAGAAAAAAGCAGGGTACTACATGTACATGAGTCAGTAATGGTCTGATCAGGGATGTGACTATTCACAACAGGAGAATGTTTAAATAGAGTATTGATCTCAATCACCTGCGAAGCAGAAGAACAGGATGCTAGTATTTCAGAAGTCAGAATCATTATAAGGCTGATTGTTACATCTTTCTGAATCGGGTTACCCAAGTTATGAGGCAGAAACAATATTACCGAGATACTAGGCGAGGAAATCAGGTATACATCAGGAAGAGTGACATGTATTGTCATGTTGCGTATACATAAGAAGAAACGCGTTCAGAAAAAAAACAATGGTATTTCGACAGTGGTTGTTCAAGACACATGACTGGATCACAAGACAATCTGACAGAATATGAAGATGTCTCAGCTGGTAGAGTTACTTTTGGAGATAGAGCTAAAGGGAAAATCAGAGTAAAAAGTATGACTAGCGGGGAAATTCTACCAAATCTGAAGGATGTGTATCTTGTTGATGGTTTGAAGGCTAATCTTATCAGTGTTAGTCAACTGTGTGATGATGGATTGGATGTAACCTTCACCAGGGATGGTTGCAAGGCTATTGACAAACAGGATAATGTTAGATTTCAAGGTCAGCGATCTTGTCATAACTGCTATATGTGAAAATTATCTAATTCACAAGAGTCAAATCAGAGAAGTGCTAAAATTTCAAAATGTGTGCTTAGCCAGAAAATTTATGTTGGTTGCAACCTACAGCAGTCTGGAAACTGTAAGAATCACTTCCCACAAGAGGTTATAGGAAGGATTCAGGAGAGAAAAGTTACCAGGTCTGCTGATGCTACTGATGGGTTGAAGATTTTCAACAACCATGTATCCATTTCACAGGAGGGTGTACTACATGTACATGAGTACATGTACATGAGTACATGTTAGAAAAAAGCAGGGTACTACATGTACATGAGTTAGTAATGGTCTGATCAGGGATGTGACTATTCACAACAGGAGAATGTTTAAATAGAGTATTGATCTCAATCACCTGCGAAGCAGAAGAACAGGATGCTAGTATTTCAGAAGTCAGAATCATTATAAGGCTGATTGTTACATCTTTCTGAATCGGGTTACCCAAGTTATGAGGCAGAAACAATATTACCGAGATACTAGGCGAGGAAATCAGGTATACATCAGGAAGAGTGACATGTATTGTCATGTTGCGTATACATAAGAAGAAACGCGTTCAGAAAAAAAACAATGGTATTTCGACAGTGGTTGTTCAAGACACATGACTGGATCACAAGACAATCTGACAGAATATGAAGATGTCTCAGCTGGTAGAGTTACTTTTGGAGATAGAGCTAAAGGGAAAATCAGAGTAAAAAGTATGACTAGTGGGGAAATTCTACCAAATCTGAAGGATGTGTATCTTGTTGATGGTTTGAAGGCTAATCTTATCAGTGTTAGTCAACTGTGTGATGATGGATTGGATGTAACCTTCACCAGGGATGGTTGCAAGGCTATTGACAAACAGGATAATGTTAGATTTCAAGGTCAGCGATCTTGTCATAACTGCTATATGTGAAAATTATCTAATTCACAAGAGTCAAATCAGAGAAGTGCTAAAATTTCAAAATGTGTGCTTAGCCAGAAAATTTATGTTGGTTGCAACCTACAGCAGTCTGGAAACTGTAAGAATCACTTCCCACAAGAGGTTATAGGAAGGATTCAGGAGAGAAAAGTTACCAGGTCTGCTGATGCTACTGATGGGTTGAAGATTTTCAACAACCATGTATCCATTTCACAGGAGGGTGTACAAAGGATTCAAGAGGACATAGTTATCAAGTCTGTTGATGTTGTTGATGGGTTGCAGGAAATAGTCAAGGTGGTTCTTGATGATGTGTGTGTTCAAAGACTGATTGTTCACGTACCTGTTGAGTATAGAGATAAGGTACCAAACGCTGCTGAGTTATCGGGTCAGGATGTTGTGTTTTATACTCCAATCACTCAGTTGTCTGGAGGGATTCAAGGGAGTAGAATTAGGCTAAAAAAGGGAAGATTGAAAATGCAGATCTGAAACAGCAAGTTGATGTTGAAGACAACCAGCTAATGTCAACAGGAGTCTGTATCTGCATAAGGAGTTTGTATGCTGACGTGGACACGTAAGCTGACGTGGACACGTAAGCTGACGTGACGAAGTTAGAGACGATGGTGTGACAAGCCAAGAAAGTTGTAGCTGCTTGACAAAGAGATAAAGACGTGAGTTGTTGTAGTGATTCGCTAAATATTCTTTATGACAACTTAAGGAAAAGTTAAACTTGAGGAACAAGTTTATTTTTTTGTGGAGATTCGTGGAGATCCTAAGCACTAGGATTTCGTGTGTGTATATATAGTTTAAGGTGAGGCCATGAACCGCTTAAACACTCCTGAACTATATTGGTGAAATTTGTAACTTCGAAACTAAAAGAAATAAAGCTTAGAAGGTGAGTGTTCAGTTCTCTGTGTATATCACGGACGGATGATTAGAACGCATAGATCTGCTAATTCTCTTTGTTTTACGGGTGGGTGAATAGAATTAAAAGAGTTAGGCTTAAGACTTGTTTTAATAGGGTTCAATCTTATTGAGCGGGATATGTTGAGTAAGAGCCGAGATAATATAGATCTTTGTAAAAAATCGTTTGTTATCAATAAAACAAGTAGATAACCGTTGGATTGTCGCGTTTCAAGTGAAATTAGTGTTTTGTGTTACCCTCTATACCTTAACAATGTATACTTATTTTTTTAACGTTTATGTCTTTGGTAGTGCGTAGGCCAGGGGCTGTCTTATTGAATAGTCTCCATTGTCCAAAAAAACGTCATCATTATCATTATAGTTTTGCTTTCTATAGAGAAAATCAAATTGCAAGAGAGAGAGGAAGAACGAAGAACCTTGAATGGAGAAGAGAAACGAGAGACAAGTGATTCTGTTTCCTCTACCATTACAGGGTTGCATAAACCCTATGCTTCAGCTAGCAAAGATCCTCCACTCAAGAGGCTTCTCAATCACTATCATCCACACGCGCTTCAACGCGCCCAAATCTTCAGACCATCCTCTTTTCACCTTCTTGCAGATCCCCGACGGCTTATCCGAAACACAGACTCAATCTCGGGATGTTTTGCTTCAACTCACGCTTCTCAACAACAATTGCGAGAGGCCATTTCGAGAGTGTTTGGCTAAACTCATCAAAACTAGTTCAGATTCAGGAACAGAGGAAAGGAAAATTAGCTGTTTGGTCGATGATTCTGGGTGGGTTTTCACGCAATCCGTGGCGGAGAGTTTCAATCTTCCGAGATTTGTCCTCTGTGCATATAAATTCTCATTCTTTCTTGGACACTTGCTTGTTCCTCAGCTTCGCCGTGAAGGGTTTCTTCCAGTACCAGGTACGGCTTTGAGACTCATAATAGAATCATTGTTCTTTTTGGTAATTGAGTCATCAAGGAGACAATTTAAAGAGATTTGAGCAATCAGTCAAAGATTCAAAAGGAAAAGATTTTGTCTGTATTTCTTGAACTCTTAGGGTTGTTTCAGATTCCGAAGCAGAGGATCTAGTTCCGGTGTTTCCACCGCTTCGAAAGAAAGATCTTTCGCGAATTATGGGAACCAGCGCTCAGAGCGAGCCTCTCGATTCTTACTTGCATAAGATACACGAAGCGACGAAGCCAGCTTCAGGGCTCATAGTCTTGTCCTGCGAAGAGCTTGACCAAGATTCACTTGCTGAGTCCCACAAAGTCTTCAGCTTTCCGATATTCCCCATCGGTCCATTTCACATCCATGACGTCCCAGCCTCGTCTAGTAGTTTGTTCGAACCGGACCAGAGTTGTATTCCATGGTTAGATAAGTGTGAAACCAGATCAGTAATCTACGTGAGCCTAGGGAGCATCGTGAGTCTTAGCGAGTCTGAATTCTTGGAGATTGCTTGTGGACTAAGAAACACCAATCAATCTTTTTTGTGGGTTGTACGGCCTGGTTCCGTCCATCGGAGAGATTGGATCGAAACGTTACCATCAGGGTTCATGGAAAGTCTCGAGGGTAAGGGAAAGATAGTGAAATGGGCGCCGCAGCTAGATGCTCTTGCGCATAGAGCCGTGGGAGGGTTTTTGACTCATAATGGATGGAACTCGACGCTAGAGAGTATATGTGAAGGGGTTCCTATGATCTGCTTGCCTTTTATATGGGACCAATTGCTAAACGCGAGATTCATAAGCGAAGTTTGGAGGATTGGGATTCACTTGGAAGGTCGGATAGAGAGAAGAGAAATTGAGAGAGCTGTGATAAGACTAATGGTTGAGTCGGAAGGAGAGGAGATTAGAGGTAGAATCAAAGTCTTGCGAGATGAAGTAAGAAGATCGGTTAAACAAGGAGGTTCGTCATCTCGATCTTTAGATGAGTTGGTTGATCGTATATCAATCATCATCTAGCCACTGGTGCCTACCTGGCGTACCTGACACATGGAATCAGATTCTCTCTACGCAACTCTTGTCAATTGATTTTCTGTTTCTTGATCTAGTAATGATACTGTTTCATCGATGCCTTCTTCAGGCTCCGTAAACTTGATTGAAGATATAGAAATAATGTACAGAAGAGAAGAAGCAAGTACAAAAGAAAGCATTACCAAGCCTGGCACATATATTTGAATTGCAGCAAGCAGAGCCGCGTGACCAACTGCTGTGACACATTATTGTAACCAGATCAATAAAATAAAATAAAATAACAATGTTTTTATTAACTTAGGGAGTTGATCATCGGAGACATAGACGCAATTCACGCAATTAAAGAGTTGGTTGTTTGCTAGTTGTTGAAAAATTAACAATGAAAGAAAGAACAGAGCACAATAATCATTGCACTAATTTGTCCATGAACTTGAAAGCAATGACTGAAATAGGGAATAGGGAGTAAACCTAACCACTGCTTTAAATATATCAATTTACAATTTCTTTTGTTTAGTTAGTAATTAGCATCATCTATCTTTTTTCGAAATTTCAAATTTTAACCTACAATTTCTATCGTTCTATCATTTGTACTTTTTATTTTTCTTAACAAAAATCTCAAATTTGAAACTTCAATATATATATATATATATATATCTATATCTATATATATATATATATCAGTTTACAATTTCTTATGTTTAGTTTGTAATTAATATCAGCTATCTTTTTTCAAAGTTTCAAATTTTAACCTACAATTTCTATCTTTCTATCATTTGTACTTTTTATTTTTCTTACATTTTGTAAAAATTCTCAAATTTCAAAAAAAAAAAAATTATATATATATATATATATATATTTATTGCGAAATATCTATTGAAAAAATATAGATATATATTTATTGAAAAAATATGATATAACTATATTGATATCATTAAAAAATTACCAAGAAAAAACTTAACTTGTCACTTATCGATTTGCTTTCACTACCATTACTAGTGAGCTCAGTACCACAACATTTGCTGTTCATGCTGAGGCGAAATGTCTCTTGCACAAAAAAAATATGCAGAGACATGGTTTATACTAAAAAAATAGCAGGTAAGCAATATTTTAAATACTTCTAGAAGATCTCTAACGCACTCTATTTCATACTTCTAATACTATTATAGAAAAATTCTGATTTAGATTTCATAATTTTGAAATATGTATAGGACACTGAGCACTCCTACATACACTGTGGTGGACATCCAGAGTCCACTATGGTGTAGGATATGCTTTGATGGTGGAGAGCTTATCCACCTCGGTTGTTTATGCAGGGGTGAGATGTCTCTTGCACATAAAAAATGTGTAGAGACATGGTTTACACAAAAAAATAATATGTGAGTAATATTAATTTATTTCAATTATATATCCATATATTTTAAGAAAAATTGAACAATTATTTATTGAATATTTAAATTACAGGATATACGAGATTTGCAGCACTGAAGCGACAAATATTCAAGATATTTTTAAAGTGTTGTGTGAGCCTCCTCGACGGTTGTTTTTTTCTTTTGTTCCATTTTCGTATTTTGAGTGTTGAGTGATGTCGATAATTCTACATACTCGGATTTGATCCACGAAATAACTTTTTTTTTAGATTTTTGCGTGATGTTATATATTTTATATATTAAAGTTATATGATTTATTTTGTGAAATAAAGTAACGGACTAAATGATTATAGATAAGATTGTTTTTTGTTGTATGTGTAAATGAACTTTTATATTTGAGTATTATGAATTAATGGTTTAGAGCAACAAATCTTTGGTAGTCATAAACTGTAAGAGTCAAACCTTTACCAACTTTGAATCTTACCGTTTATGACAACCAAAGATTAATTGCTCTTTTTGGACTATACAATTTACAATTTACATATAAAAAAACATTGTCCGAAGTTGAGCATGGGTTTGGCCTCTTTTTGGACTATACAATTTACAATTTAAAGCCCTTCTCGTCTTAATTCTTCTTCTCGTTGCTCTCTCTCTCGCTCTAATGAAACTTATTTTTTCCTTTCCCAAAAATGGCTCAGCTTTAGGGGTTCATTAATCTTGGCAGGAAGATTGTGTGCTGATGTCGATATATTAATATTTTGTGGAGATTTGCTCTCGTTGATCGTTTGTTTTTGGCAGAAACAGTTGATTAGATGATTAGACCGACCTGCTTTTTAGTATTTTCTACGGATCCATTTACATATATACATTATTGTGAGTAGCTTATCTATATGTTTCGTACAAACGAGTGCTTTTATGTTCAACACTTTTAAAATGTAGCTTGAATCTTGGTCACTGACAATGTTAATTGATATGTAATTTACTTCATAAACCCTAGGAAAGTGCTGTGATTCAAGTGAATGCTTTTTTAGGTAATTCAAGTGAATGCTTTTTTAGGTATACTTTAAAAGACGGATTAAATGTTTCAGTTTATCAACTTCTCTGCTCAGGAACTTCATTAGTGGTGTGCTGATGTCAATATCTACAAATATAGTTTGTATTTTCATTAAAATTTCTTTTCGAGTCCTCGGTCCTCCCTACAGACACTGTCCACCACGGTGTAGGATATGTCTACAAGGTGGAGACCTTATCCACCTTGGATGTTCATGCCGGGGCGAAATGTCCATAATCGACGCTGTTGTCGTAGAGTTAAATAGCTTTACGCCCCTCACTAGCTCTGGTTGTTAGTGGTCCGTAAACAATGGTGGCCGGAGACGGAAATGCCGAAAACTTAGTTTTGGTTAAGCCGACGACTGAGGAGTTCCTCTCTTATTTCTGATGGAGCTTTGGTGAGATTTGTAACTATTGTCCTCTTTATCAACGCAATTTTTCTTTCTTGCTAATCTGTTGATCCTTATCAATTTTTCCTCAATCTTGTTCCGGTGCTTTTGGCCGGTTTCGAATCTGTAATCATCTCTCCGATTTGCCATTTTTTATAGTTATTATAATATAGTTTTAATTATATAAAAAAAAATGGTCTACAAATTTTGACAAAAAGAGAGATAAAAAAATAAGACTTTAGGAGAATGCTTAAATTATACTCGTGGTGTTGTCTTTTTACTCAAACTTGAAATTTATTAAGATGAAAAGGTTACACAGTCACGATTGAGATGCTCAATGAACCAATTTGGTATAGTCTCATACAATACAACAAGCATAATAATCACTCTCAGTGTTCAAAGATTATTCCTAGCTAGAGCATCCTCTATAGTATTATACAGTTTGGTTTAGTATTCGGTTCACGCTGATTATTATTTAATTTTATTCTCGGTTTAGCCGATGTAAATAAAAGATATCTTCTATTATCCGGTTTAGTCGATGTACTTTTCGCAAATCTTACATTTTCCACAAAACCGACAATTTCCCAAATTACATCAAACAGAATCTTTTTTGTTAGCAAACATCAATAATATTATTACAAAGTAAACCAAAAGATTGGCCGGTTCAATTTTTTTATAAACTAAGGGTATAGCACAAAATCACATAAGTTGGAAGATGGAACTCTAGTGCTCGTAACATCCAAAGAACCCAATAAACAGGTCGTATTTACTCATGTGCGTGGAATATATTTGTGCATAGACCTTGTTATACGATATGTGTAGTATATAGACCATTTTTCTAAAAAGTTTTTGTGTGTGGCTCCAATTAGCGGTGGACACGGATCGGATATTCAATATTAGAATATTCGAATCCGGATCCGCTAATATCCGCAAGTAAGTTACATGTATCTGGATCTGTCGCAAATAACTAAAAATATTAAAATAATTATTATTATTATGCTGAAAATTTGAGAAAATAAATTAAAAGTAGAATCTAATATAAAATATCATATAAACTATTTCAAATATTTTTAAAAAATAAATAGGACATATTTTTATGTTTATTGGTGTATTTTTAATATATAGTTTATTTTGTAAACAATTTTACTATTTATTATACATATGTTTTGATAAATTTATAAATAAAAAGCATCTGGGTATTATTGACTTTAAACTGAAAGAGAGAGAGAGTGAGAGGGGTGGGTGGGTGGGTGGGTTATGGATTTTAGGAGAGTTGGTGGATTTTAAATTCGGAGTGATTTCAAAGAATTTTAAGGAGATTTCAGTGAATTTTAAGATTGTTAAAATAGATTATCATTGATTTGGTGAGATTTATTATATTGAATTTTGGAAGATTTTGGAGTGCTACCTGTGACTTTGCCATCAAACAATTATCATAAATTACTATGTACTTTTTCCCTCGTCACTTCCCTACACTTTTTTTTTTTTTTTTTTTGTTCCAAAGATCAAAACTGAGACTTGCTTCCTTCTTCCAGCACTCTCAAGCATTTTAGCCATATCCCTTGTTAGCCATTAACATGAGACTGTAAATCGCTTTTCGTTGACATCTTTGTGAATAATTCCAATTCAGCACACTGACCAAATTTTTTTAACACAACCCTTTTAAGAATTAGACAGGATTGATTACAGAGAGAACGGGTTTATTGTTTGATTTTGATTTGTTAATGAGACAAGGAATCAACACAACCATAGTTCCGTTGCCGGTACCGTTGCGGTTAAGAAATAAGAAGCATGACTAATGGTATGTAAGTTAGGGTTTTCTCTCATGTGTTGATTAACTCTTTGATTTCTGCAAAGCTTTCAATTTTCACAATTTGAAGAGGATGTGTCATCTATGAATTTTATTTAAGGAGCTCATGTTGGAGAATCAATTTGACTATGGTGGAGTCGCAGGGAGGGAGGGAGAGAGGATCTTCAATTCTCTCGAGAGTGTTTTACAAATTTATTATAGGAAAATAATATTATTTAAATTAAAATCTCTCCAAATCATTAGAGGTGTGATTATCTTTACCTCTATTTTCAACTAAAGATGAAATCACCTAAAATCTTTTTCAAAAATCTTTCTTAAAAATTTTGTTAATTTTTCAATAACAGTGGATTTGATATGAGTTTTACAAATCATTAATTGAATTGTAAATGATTTTGAATTATTTTACATAAATTCCATTTTTAATGACATAGAATTTGAAAAGGCATTAAAAAATTATTAGTTGAATAACAAGTGATTTCTAAAATAAGTCAAACTCTTCTAAAATCTCTAATTCAATACATCCCCCTAAATACTCAAATCGGGAATCAGGAACTCCTAATTTTTGAATGGAATGGGGTTAGATCTCGGATCCCGCATATTTTGTTCAGCCCTAGCTCCCAACTTTGTGTTTGTGTATTTGATACGGCCACGTTTGCATACATTGCTGCGACTATTTGATACGGCCACGTTTTCAGCCACTTTTTTATATACTATACAACTTACAAGTACAACGGATCCGGTCATTCCTTATTAAACCAGATTAAACCACTTGTTGTGGTGCTCTGTTAGTTGTAAAGCTGAGTATTTTGTCTCCACCCGAGCGAGAAAATGGATCTGATCTTTCTTTATTATTTACGTTGAGAAGCGTGGAGGTAGGACCCTTACCGCAATGATAATATATTAATTTCTTATGTTATATACTTTCACTGACATATCAGATCTTTTCGCATTTGGATCGAAAAATAAAAAAGAAGGAGAAAGCATCAATGGAGAAGAGTAATGGCCTGCGAGTGATTCTGTTTCCACTTCCGTTACAAGGCTGCATCAACCCCATGATTCAGCTCGCCAAGATCCTCCACTCAAGAGGTTTCTCCATCACTGTGATCCACACGCGCTTCAACGCGCCAAAAGCTTCAAACCATCCTCTCTTCACCTTCTTACAGATCCCAGATGGCTTGTCCGAAACAGAGAAAAGAACTAACAATACCAAACTTCTCCTAACGCTTCTCAACCGTAACTGTGAGTCTCCGTTTCGTGACTGTTTGACTAAACTGTTGCAATCTGCAGATTCAGAAACAGGGGAAGAGAAACAGCGGATTAGCTGTTTGATCGATGATTCTGGATGGATGTTCACACAACCCATTGCTCAGAGTTTGAAACTCCCGAGATTGGTCCTCAGTGTGTTTACAGTCTCCTTCTTTCGCAGCCAATTTTTTCTTCCTAAGCTCCGGCATGAAGGGTATCTTCAACTGCAAGGTATTGTTATTTCTAACTTTACTGTCTAATATAACTAACGATACTTTCCTATATTTAACCTTCATGTTCCGATATCTTTTGGAAATACCTAACAGTTTTTGTTAAGAAATAGTGAATATATTTACGTGCCATCATGAAAAATAGCAGACGGTAAGTCGTCAGTATATATATATCTATGTAGTTATAACGTAGATATCATGTAAAAAAACGTAGTATTAGAAAATAAGTTGGAACTTATTTTTATCGCACTTGAGAATGTTAATTAATCTTGATGAAGATAAAGTTGTAATTTTATCCCCACCCACTTGAGATTAATTTACCTAATTTAAAAAGATCTCATGGTTATTTATATCCCCACCCACTTTGCACAATATGCCAGTTTGTGAGTATCATTTCTTTTTATAACTAAACGAGTTAGTTTGGGGAAATTTGAGATGTTAAGTGTAGAAATTAACTTTTCCTACCTTTTTGGTATAGACCAAGCTACTCGTTTTCCTAAAAAAATTATCTAAATATTCTTGCAGATTCTGAACAGGAGGATCTAGTTCAGGAGTTTCCGCCGCTTCGAAAGAAAGATATTTTACAGATTCTTGACGTAGAAACGGAGCTACTAGATCCATTCTTGGACAAGGTTTTGAAAATGACAAAGGCGTCTTCAGGCCTTATATTCATGTCATGTGAAGAGTTGGACCAAGACTCACTGAGTCAGGCACGTGAAGATTTTGAAATTCCGATCTTTGCTATAGGACCATCTCACATCCACTTTCCAGCCTCGTCTAGTAGCTTGTCCACACCGGACGAGACTTGCATTCCCTGGTTAGACAAACAAGAAGACAAATCCGTGATTTACGTGAGTTTCGGGAGCATCGTGACCATCAGTGAATCAGAGTTAATGGAGATAGCTTGGGGTCTAAGAAACAGCGACCAACCCTTCTTGTTGGTCGTACGGGTTGGTTCAGTCCGTCGCACAGAATGGGTCGAGACAATCCCGGAAGAGATCATCGAAAGACTTAATGAGAAGGGAAAGATAGTGAAATGGGCCCCGCAACAAGACGTTCTAAAGCATCGAGCTATTGGGGGATTCTTGACACATAATGGTTGGAGCTCGACCGTTGAGAGTGTTTGTGAAGCCGTCCCTATGATCTGTTTGCCTTTTCGTTGGGACCAAATGCTAAATGCAAGATTTGTTAGCGATGTGTGGATGGTCGGGATACATCTAGAGGGTCGGGTTGAGAGGAATGAGATTGAGGGAGCGATAAGGAGATTAATGTTGGAAACTGAAGGAGAAGCCATCCGAGAGAGGATACAACTTCTTAAGGAAAAAGTAGGAAGTTCGTTTAAACAAAACGGTTCGGCAAATCAATATTTACAAAATTTGATTGATTATGTATCATCTTTCTAGCCGTTTACGTGTTGTGTTTCTTTGTGTTTTAAGTTTTCAACCGATAAATTGTTCGTGTATCAGAAATTTCTTCCTTTGTGTTTTGCATTTTTTGGAATATAAACATCTTCTTAACTTGGAATATATGCTTAAATAAATACATATGTCAGTTTTATTACATTGATTTGTACTGGGACCAGATCGACCTGGTTCTTTCAGATTTAAAACATTGCTATAGTATGATCCGGGTTTTCCACATTGGTAATATATATATAACCATTTAGTTTTGATTTCGTAATATATATATATATATATATATATATATATATATAACTTACGTAAGACGAATAAAATTTTCGAACCTGTAATAGTAACATCTTTATCAAAAAAAAAAAATGTAATAGTAAATACGTATCCTTAGAAATTTTAAAAAAATTGTAAACAAATGACTTATACCAAAATGTAAGAAAATTTTTATTTTCGCGCGGATGATATCCATTTAGTTTTGATTTCGATTACTGGTGTTAGTGTTACTAATAAAAAAAAATTTAATTGAACTGAAACCAAACGTATACAAAGCACGATATACTTACCGCTATATATATTATCCGGCCACGTTTTCAGCAAAATTTTATTATTATCCTGTAACCTACTAGTATAACGGATCTTGTCATTTGTTTAATTTTTAAATTAATTACCCTTAATTAAAATAAAATAAAATTAAACCACTAGTTACATGCCCTAGAGGGAAAACGAATCTGGCCTTTCTTTATTAGAACATCAAGAAGAGCATAGTTTTGTCTCACTCTCGATGTGATAACAATATCTTATTTTCTTATGCTATATAGATATCTGTTAATAACAGCATTGACTGAAATATCAGGAGATCTGCATTTGGATAGTAGGTCAAAAGGAGAAAGCTTCAATGGAGAAGAGCAATGACCTACGAGTGATTCTGTTTCCACTTCCATTACAAGGCTGCATCAACCCCATGATTCAGCTCGCCAAGATCCTCCACTCAAGAGGTTTCTCCATCACTGTGATCCACACGCGCTTCAACGCACCAAAAGCTTCAAGCCACCCTCTCTTTACCTTCTTACAGATCCAAGATGGCTTGTCTGAAACAGAGACGAGAACTCACGATGTCACACTTCTCTTAACGCTTCTCAACCGAAGCTGTGAGTCTCCGTTTCGTGACTATTTGACTAAACTTTTGCAATCTGCAGACTCGGAAACAGGGGAAGAGAAAGAGAAGATTAGCTGTTTGATCGATGATTCTGGATGGATCTTCACTCAACCCATTGCTCAGAGTTTGAATCTCCCGAGACTGGTCCTTAATACCTATAAAGTCTCCTTCTTTCGGAACCATTTTGTTCTTCCTCAGCTCCGGCGTGAAATGTATCTTCCATTACAAGGTATTATTTTACTTCTCACTTTACCAAAAGCTGCCTTATAGCATTACCAAAAATTTTCCTATTTTGTTGAGTGTTGACTTTTTCTGGTCCGATCTTCTTTTGAAATATCTCAAAATAACAATATTTGTTACGTATTACATGCAAGGTTCATATGAATACATCCGACATGAATCTCTACTATTGGCTCTTTCATTGGTCATTAGACATCTTAAATAGCAAAAACTATCCGATTTTCTACATATTTCGAGGATTAGTCCGAGTCTCTCTGTCTTAGCCTACCTCAACTACCAAGAAAAAAACCATATAAAAATATTATCTATTAACTTTTGTTGACATGAATTTACATTTATTTTTTTTAGTTTCATTATTTATAAGTCTTTTTTTTATTTACGTACTAATTACAAAAAAAGGTGTAAATATAGAATCTTTTTTGGTCACAGATTTTCCTAGATTCAGTAAATTTATTTTCGTGGTGTTACTTCCAATAGTATTAATCCAGGAAAGATAATTTTGATTTTATCTCAATTGTTTTACAGATCCAGAACAAGATGATCCAGTTCAGGAGTTTCCACCGCTTCGAAAGAAAGATCTTTTACAAATTCTTGATAAAGAAACAGAGGTACTAGACTCGTACTCGGATATGATTTTGGAAACGACAAAAGCGTCTTCAGGTCTAATATTCATGTCCTGTGAAGAGTTGGACCAAGACTCACTGAGTCAAGCACGTGAAGATTTTCAAGTCCCGATCTTTACGATAGGGCCTTCTCATAGCTACTTCCCAGGCTCGTCTAGTAGCTTGTTCACAGTGGACGAGACTTGCATTCCATGGTTAGACAAGCAAGAAGATAAATCCGTGATTTACGTGAGTTTCGGGAGCATCAAGACCATTAGCGAAACAGAGTTCATGGAGATTGCTTGGGGTCTAAGAAACAGCAACCAACCCTTCTTGTGGGTCGTACGGCTTTGTTCGGTCGTGCATGGCACAGAATGGATCGAGACAATCCCGAAAAAGTTCATCGAAATGCTTCATGAGAAGGGAAAGATTGTGAATTGGGCTCCACAACAAGACGTTCTAAAGCATCGAGCCATTGGAGGATTCTTGACACACAATGGTTGGAACTCGACGGTTGAGAGTGTTTGTGAAGGCGTCCCTATGATCTGTTTGCCTTTTGTATGGGACCAATTGCTAAATGCAAGATTTGTTAGTGACGTATGGATGGTTGGGATGCATCTAGAGGGTCGTATTGAGAGGGATGAGATCGCGGGAGCGATAAGGAGATTACTGTTGGAAACTGATGGAGAAGCAATCCGAGAGAGGATGGAACTTCTTAAGGAGAATGTAGGAAGATCGGTTAAACCAAAAGGTTCGGCATATCGATCGTTACAACATTTGATCGATTATATATCATCTTTCTAGCTATATATCGGTTGTTTATTTGTGTTTTAATTTTTCAATTGATAAATTGTTTGTGCATCCGGGAAACTATTCCTTTGTGTTTGGCATTATGGAATAAAACGTGTTCTTTTTGGCATTATACTTACGACTATTTTATACGGCCACATTTTCAAGCAACTTTTCTATTATCCTGCAAGCGAGTACAACATCTTGTCTTTCTTTATTATCAATGTCCCTTTGGTTAAAATAAAATAAAATAAAATTAGACCACTTGTTGGTTGTTAATTGCCCTAGATTGAAAACGAATCTGGTCTTGATTTATGATCACATCGAGAAGAGTATAGTTTTGTCTCCACTCTCGACGTGATAACAATATATTAATTTCTTATGTTATATAGATAGATATCTTATATCAAAAGGGACATAATCAGGAGATTTGCATTTAGATTGAAAAAACAGAAGGAGGAAGGTTCAATGGAGAAGAGTAATGGCCTGCGAGTGATTCTGTTTCCACTTCCATTACAGGGCTGCATCAACCCCATGATTCAGCTGGCAAAGACCCTCCATTCAAGAGGTTTCTACATCACTGTGATCCACACGCGCTTCAACGCGCCAAAAGCTTCAAACCACCCTCTCTTCACCTTCTTACAGATCGAAGATGGCTTGTCTGAAACAGAGACAAGAACTCATGATATCACACTTCTCCTAATGCTTCTCAATCGAAGCTGTGAGTCTCCATTTCATGACTGTTTGACTAAACTTTTGCAATCTGCAGATTCTGAAACAGTGGAAGAGAAACAGAGGATTAGCTGTTTAATCCATGATTCTGGATGGATCTTCACACAAACCCTTTCCCAGCGTTTGAAACTCCCGAGATTGGTCCTAAATGCGTATACAATCTCCTTCTTTCGCAGCCATTTTGTTCTTCCTAAGCTCCGGCGTGAAGGGTATCTTCCATTGCAAGGTATTGTTATCCTCTTATCAATTACTTACTGAGGAAATTTATTTCATTTGTTTTATTTTCTTTAAGAAAATGTTATCTCAATTTTATTACAGATTCAGAACAAGACGAGCTAGTTCAGGAGTTTCTGCCGCTTCGAAAGAAGGATCTTTTACTGATTCTTGGTGAAGAAACAGAGCTACTAGATCTATACTTGAATATGATTTTGGAAACGACAAAGGCATCTTCAGGCCTTATATCCATGTCGTCCTGTGAAGAATTGGACAAAGACTCGTTGAGTCAGGCACGTGAAGATTTTAAAGTTCCGATTTTCGCAATAGGACCTTCTCATAGCCACTTTCCTGCTTCGTCTAGTAGCTTGTTGACACCGGAAGAGACTTGCATTCCATGGCTAGACAAACAAGAGGAAAAATCTGTGATTTACGTGAGTTTCGGGAGCATCGTAGCCATCAGAGAATCAGATTTAATGGAGATTGCTTGGGGTCTAAGAAACAGCAACCAACCCTTCTTGTGGGTCGTACGGGTTGGTTCAGTCAATGGCACAAAATGGATAGATTTCACGGAAAGGCTTAACGAGAAGGGAAAGATAGTGAATTGGGCCCCACAACAAGACGTTCTAAAGCATCGAGCCACTGGAGGATTCTTAACACACAACGGTTGGAACTCGACTGTTGAGAGTGTTTGTGAAGGCGTCCCTATGATCTGTTTGCCCTTTTTATGGGACCAATTGCTAAATGCAAGATTTGTTAGTGAGGTATGGATGGTAGGGATGCATCTAGAGGGTCGGATTGATAGAAATGAGATCAAGAGAGCAATAAGGAGATTACTGTTGGAAACTGAAGGACAAGCAATCCGAGAGAGGATGGAACTTCTTAAGGAGAACGTAGGAAGATCGCTTAAACCAAACGGCTCGGCGTATCTATCGTTACAACATTTGATTGATTATATATCATCTTTCTAGCTATATATATGTTGTTTCTTTGATTTTTATTTATTTTAGTTGATCAATTGTTTATGTATTCAGGAAATTCTTCATTTGTGTTTGGCATTGTTGGAATAAAAGGTGTTCTTTTTTTTTCGGGGATAGAACTTGATCTTAACTTGGAAATATGCACATATATATATATATATATATATATATATTGATGGGCTATTGTTTACAAAAAAATAATGTTGATGGAATATATAAATATATCACTTGTATAACATGGCTGTCACAGTACCAGTGTTTAACACTTTAACTTCCCTGCACATTTTGATATATGCAACTAGCTAGGATCGGCCAAAATTTACAAAAGGCACTACGACAAAATAGTTATTTTTTTGCTCTTGATCAATCTAACAACAAAATTTTGAGATTTTTATACCTGTTTAAGGAAAAAAGAATTGGAGTATGGGTTCTTATATATGTGAGATTCTTTTTGTCCATGGACCTGCACCTTCGAACCTATACACCTTTGTGGCTTTGTTCTACTTGGATCGGACCTGCAGAGACGTACGTTCCTCTTATGGAGAAAAGGCAAATGCCTAAGACCACAAAAAAATATAAAATTAGATATCTATTTTGTTGGTTTGATATAATGTGTTTTCTTTAGTGAAGAATAAAATGTTTTTTCTTTAATGCAAAATTTTCGTTATTAGAAATAAGGCCTAACATTCTTACTAATATTTTTCCTTTTATCGAATTTCTTACTTTGAAACACATGCTTTCATAATATTATTATAGTAAACAATAATCTAATATTATTATAGTACACAATAATCTAAGGCGAAAAGAAAATATTGAAAACAAAGTATAACTAATTAAAAATAAGAAACCTAAAAGATTATGCGAGCGTTTTGAGTGAAACAAAAATTGTTTGTTAAATTTTGTATATTATTGGTTTCATTGTCATTATTTTGTTTCAAGATATTTACTATAATTAGAAAAAAAATTAGCTCAAAAAATTATTGCAAGAGCCACATTTTTTAAACTCATCTAAGGCTTTTATGAGTCTAAACACAATACTGAGGTCATGCAACCATCTAGTATGCTAAGCTCCAATCATTTATTGAACATGCAAGCGATTTACCAAACTAAATCCCATGGCAAGATCTTAAACATCTATTGATCACTCTTCTCACCTTAGATCATTTTCTTTTATCTCCTCAGTTTGGAATATGGTTGGATAAAAAATTGTAGCACCTCACCATGGCCAATATCAACACGAGTTCTTTGTTGCTTTTTGGTCTCATATATGCAGTACAATTTTAAATCACTTTCATGTAAGTCATCTTTCCTTGCATATATATTTTTTTCAATAAACATGTTTGCCTGTTCAGTGTCTTTAAAAAATATTTCCAGAAAGGGCATGTTAATGTATATAAATATATGTGTAGTCAAATACTATGGATCGATACCGTCGTCTGTTTCTTATATATAAGTCCCTAAAATCTGAATTACAAAAGTCTAAAGATTATCAAGAAAAAAACAAAAAAAGTCTATGATTATCACGATTATTTAGCCTAAATTGGATCGCATTCGTAGAACTTTCAATGATATGGAAGACATTGTGAAAACAGGAGAAGAGAAAAGCATGAAATCAACGTTTGAATGCTGCAAAAAATAAGAGACGGCGGACATATTCAAAAACCTTAGAAGTTTTTTACTTATTTTAACAATGGAAAGATTGGGAACGATGGCGCTAAGGGGAGAAGAAGCAAAATCAGACTTTGCTTAAAGGTTGGCTTTATACGTATAGCACGAGGGAAACAGAGCACGTGAGGTGTCCACGTCCACATCCAAATCTTCCTATAGACTTTTTTTTTTGTCTTCTTTTTGAAAAATCATTTCAGGTACTGTCGAAAATTGGTACCTATACTTTAATCTTCGTTATTTAACTAATAATATTAGAACTGTAGATACAATCATACATATATAATTACTAATACTTCAAAGAAATTAACTAACTATTAATTATCAGTCTTAATTAAACCAAACCAAATCAGTCTATCCAAATCTAGAATAGACCATGACAGTTTCCCCCTTTGAATTCTACCAAAAATGTATGTAGAGATATATTCAAAAAGGACGAATATCTCTACAGGTAAGGTAATTTTAATATAAACAAAATCGGCGATAGGTCGCATCATTAGATTAATCAACGACTCAACGTGCTAACATGAATATGTCATATGATTAATCAATGACAGACAAAAAGTTGTACGTTAAAAAAATACATAATAGCATGACAAGTAAAACTTGTACGTAAGCAACTAAAATAGCATAACGAACAAAACTTTTAATGCCCTAATTTAGTAGCATCAAGCATGATGACAAGTCAGACCTGGGTATTTACGCACTATGGTAGAAAATTAATTGACAATTAAGAAAATAACAATGATGACAAAACAAAATATTTTTTGGTTAACTTTTAGATGATTTTACATTTTATTTATTTGTTACGAGACCTGATGTTTATCATCCGAATTCATAGCAACGTTTTAATAGTTTTTCTTTTCTTTTCTTTTCTTTTGCCTCTCAAATTCGACAGTTCCTGTTTTGATCTTACCAGACGGTTTAACTCAACATCATTACAACATCTTCTTTACTGTCTTCCTGGTAACGGTAATTAATATATATATATATATTTTATTTATGTGTGATCTATTAATGTCTTCGACGTCGTCAGTTCAATATGTGTCAACTAGTTTGTAAAACACATATTTGTATGAAAACAGGACATAAATCGGTAAATTATGTCTATATATCTCTGTATCGTGTATATTTTCATCACGAACTAATTAAGCGATTCCATCAAGAAATACATTTTGGCGAAAGAAACTTCATTTCCGACGCGTACATATATATGCATGTAGTTCCATAGTAAAAAAATACAATTACTCAAAAGGTTCTTACAAGAATCAATATAACAAAAATTTCTAAACATTTTTATCCATGGAAATACATCTAAAATGACATTTTTGTTAAATATTATTTCGATTTTCACTTGACAAAATTATTTATCGAAATTAGTACTTGTTCACACATGTGTTTAACGTTTACTAACTTTAACTTTTAATATGTGTACTAATTTTGAATCTATATTAACATTTTAAGTACATTTGGGAAAAACCCTTGGTTTTTGAAATTATTTACAAAAATTGTCATTGTTGGGTCGGGTTAATTTTGAAATCGGATCACAAAATATCCGAAAATCTTTAATGAATATCGACACCAACAATTACCATAACAAATTTGAGCTAATTTCCTAAAATATATCTATCTAATTCAAACATAAATATATGATTCTCCTTTCACTTTTATTTAATCTTATATTTAAATTATTTTGAATTATTATATAATACATTTAGTTAATAAAATCTGAAATTTTTTTTTCATATAATGTGATTAAAATTTTTTAAAACGGACATATATTACTCAATAAATGAATAAAAAAAATATGTGTACAATGTCTCACATCGCCTGAAAAATTGGACAATGGTTCAGAGTCATACTATAAAATATACTAAAATGATTTCGAATACAAATGAGCATGAATCTTGACTTATCATACATCCAAATTTAAAAGTTTTATTCGGTTTATTCCGGTTCTTTGTTTCAAAGAATTTAAACTTTTAAAAAGTTTTAAAATATTATAAATATTTAAACTTTATTAAATTTTTAATATTATAAATATTTAAACTTTATTAAAATTTAAATATTTCAAAAATTTTAAATTTTTAATAAGTTAAACTTTATAAAACGTTTAAAATATTTATAATATTAAAACTTTTATGAAGTTTCAAATATTATAAATACTTTAACTTTATAAGAAATTTAAATATTATAAATATATAAACTTTGTAATAAGTTTAAACATTATAAATATTTAAACTTTATAAAACGTTTAAAGTATAATATTTAAACTTTTAGAAAAATTAAAATATCACGGGACGGGGTTATATGATGGGACAAGTTGGATCGATATTAATACGGGATGGTATACCGCGGGTGAAATCTTAGAATTAACAATCAAAATACAATTATACAATCTTAAACACTAAACAAAACAAACAATATTAATAAAACAAATACAACTTAAAAATTAAATTTTTCAGTTACAAAAAAAATCGACCTGCGGTACACCGCAGGGTAAAATCTAGTTAAAGAACATAAATTATCTTTATGATTAGTTTTCCATTTAAGTGCCTAACTTGATTTGACCATTCTTATATTAAAAAAGAAAAATTACGGTCCTAACTTAACTGTTATAAATAGAACCCTAGATTAGTTCAAATAAACAAGTGATCACAGCAGAAAGTGAACTAACTTGAGAATTATGGAGCAAATCGTCTTTAACTCAAACCCTTTCCTTTTAACTCTTTTCGTATTGTTCCCAATTCTCTTCTTCACACTTATCAAAAATAAGATCAAAGCTAAAAAGCTAAACCTTCCTCCATCCCCTACAAAGCTTCCGTTCATCGGAAACCTTCACCAAATCGGTAACTTACCCCACAAGTCACTCCACGACCTCTCCCTCAAGCATGGCCCGTTCATGTTCATGAACCTTGGAACCACTCGATACCTCGTGGTCTCGTCCGCTGATGCTCTCGAAGAGATCACCAAAAACCATGACATCACGATCTCGAACCGACCGGCCAACACTAGCCTTAATCCTCTAATGGGGAATGGTCAAGACTTGGTGTATCATCCTTATGGAGACCACTGGAAGCAATTAAGAAAGATCAGTGCTCTTCATCTGATGAGCAAGAACGTCGTTAATCGGTTTCAGACATTGAGAGATGAAGAGATCTCGAATATGTTGGAGACCATTCATGTCTCGAGCATAAAAGGTGAAGAGATTGATATGTCGGATATGTTCAACACCGTCGTTGGCAATGTCCTTCATAGGTCGTACACGGGTAGCTACAAAAGGGAAGAGATTAGAGGGCTCGAGAGTGCTACGCGTAACTTTTTGAATTGGGATCGCAAGTTCAAGGAGCTCTTGGCATCTTTCTGCGTCGCGGATTTGTTTCCAATCTTCGCGTTGATAGATAGCTTCACGGGTTTCACTACTCTTCTAAAAAGTACCTACTTGGAGTTGGACGGTATTATGGAGACTCTCATCAATGAAAGAGAGAAGGAGAGCTTCGTGGATGTTCTTCTTCATCAACGAGACAACGATAATCCTGACTACGACGTCAAAGCAATCATGCAGGTACGTGTATATTGATTTGTAGTTAAATCTAAATATTTCAGATGTGTACGGATGTCTAGATTTTTGATTGAATTGAAGCGAATAACTGATAAAACAGAGATTTATTCTAAACCTAATACATATAATTAATTAAGATCCTTTCTTGCCTAAAGATTCTATATTTATTTTGTTCTTGATCCAAATGTAGGGTATATTTGTGGCGGCTGTAGAATCTGTAGCCTTGGAGCTAGAGTGGTTACTGGCCGACCTCATCAAGCATCCCGAAGTTATGAGGAAAGCACAGGACGAGGTACAACGTGTAGTTGGGACCAAACCTAAGATAGGCAATAATGAAATAGATCAGATGCATTATTTGAAATGTGTAATTAAAGAGACAATGAGGCTGCACCCTGCGGGAACAGTTCCAAGAGAGACATCATCAGAGTGGATAAAAGTAGGCGGCTACGATATACCTCCCAATACCAAATTATTGGTGAATCTCTTTGCGGTCCAACGTGACCCTAAGTATTGGGAAAATCCTGACGATTTTACCCCTGAGAGATTCCTAGACAAAAACATTGAGTTCATGGGGTACAAAGGGTATGCTCCATTTGGATTTGGTCGGAGGAACTGCCCAGGTATGGCCTATGGTAACACGTTGCTCGAGGAGATTATCGCAAATATTTTGTATCGGTTTGATTGGAAGATGCCTGATGGCTCTAAACCGGAAGAGCTTAACATGGAGGAGGTATGTCAATTTGTTGTCGCAAAGAAATACCCTCTCAGGATGGTTCCTGTCCAAAGGTTTAAGAGCAACATATAGGGTTGATTCGGTTTTCTATTATTATATGAGGCCCAGACATTTTGGTTTTCTATAAGTGAATACTTATTTTCCGTTTTCCTATAATAAGGCCCGTTTTATAAACATATATGCATATCTTATAAATAAGGCCGTTTTCCAATTTTATTTAGAGCAAGAATAAGGCCGTCTCGTTGTACATTTTTTTTTTCTTTTGTTAAATTGTGTGAACATACAGTATGCTAGCAACTTCGTTTCATTAATCAATTGGGTTCAATTATTGTTTTCCCCATGGACTTTTAGGAATTGTTTACATTCTAGAGGTGGGGTTCTTATAAAGGAAAAATAAAAAACTTGTTTAATTAATATAAAGTTACAATTATATAGGCCATGTTCGTTCAGCGACAGACACCATCGACCAGCAACATCGTGTGTTGTTCGTTTGCCTGTTGCTAGTGATTGTCGATGTGTTGTTCGTTTGACTGTCGCTGCGACTAATCGCAATATTTTAAAAAATTTTAAAAATATTATTTTGTGATCATTTATATTTTCTAATAAAAATGTAAATTACATATACAATACATCATTACGAAAACTAAATAAACAATATTTAAAAAAAATAATTAGTAAAATCTTTTATTTATTTTTATTTATTTACTTTAATTTTACTAAGTTAAAATTTACATTGTTTAGATTTAATTTAATTTAATCTAATTTATATTTAATTTAATAATAATTAAATTTAATTATATTAAATTTATTTTAGTATAGTTAATATAATTTCATTGAGATTATATTTAATTTGATTTATTTGAATCTAATTTAATTTTGTATAACTTTATTTATTCATATTTTATTTAATTAAGTTTAACTAGATTTAGTTTTGATTATATTTAATTTAATTTATTTAATCTAATTTATTTTTTTATTTATTTTTTAAATTTATATATTTTTTGTCGCTATATTGTTCGTTTGCATGTTACTGGATTTAGCAACCAATCGCAGCGACTGATCGCTGAAAATTTTACCAGCTAAAAGTTATGATAATTTGTCACCGCGATTGGTCGCTGACTCCAGCGACAAGCAAACGAACAATTTTTTTGTCGCTATTACTGGTTTCTGTCGTCAGCGACATACAAATGAACATGGCCATACTCGAGCATATCATATAAAATTTTCAAAAATTTGTTAATTTAATATTCGATTCCAGTTATATACATGTTATTATGTTAAAGAAACATAAAATTTTATGTTATTTGTTTAATATATAATAAGAGATTTTTTTTTTACTTAGAAACACATATCTATTTTCGAATAATTTACTTTTTTACAAATAGAAAATTATGACATATGTAAAAAACAGCGGTTGAAAAAAATTATGACATATATATATATATATATTTTTTTTTAACAAGAGAGTACAGAATATGGAAAAAAACAGCGGTTGAAGAAAATATATATCATGTTATCAATCCAAGAAATGTTTTTATCATTTATGATTCACTAGTTTTGTATGACTAGAAAAGTCATTGTTTTTATACGACTATTAAAAGTCATTGATTTTGAAAAACGGTGCAATACAAAATGTGTATATCAGTCTCGAGTAGAATGAGAAAATAAATAAAAAAGGGTTGACCATTGGGTAGAGCATCCCATTGGTTTAGATTCCAAAACTAGCATCTAACTTTAAAATATTTATATTTAATATGTTTGATTTTAGATTTAATTTTTAATTCTAAAATAAAAAATAAATCAATAAAAAGAAAATGTAAATAGGAATCCTAGTTAATATATATAATCAAAGTTCTTAAATAAGAACATTTTTTATTTTCTCTTTATTTTTTATTTTATTTTTTTAACAGGGGAACATCTTACTAAAATATTTTTAATGGAGATGACCTTAAGTTCCAGATCTATGTGCATGCGTTATGATTTATGAATGGTACTCGTCTCTTATCGCATCTAACTACACAAATCTCAATATTGTTCAAATAGCGTGAAATTTTATGAGAAAGGAAATCATTTGAACCCTTTATCATAAGAAAGGAAAATAATTTGCTATGATTGTGTCATGAGTAATGTAATCATCATTGAATATTAGATCTAATATGTTAATTTCATGGTACATCAAACAAACCGATCAGTGCTAAAAACTATATAAATTGGTCACTTATTGAATCTTGGATGATATGTTATAATTTGCATAAATGTTTTTTTTTAAAATATAATATTATTAAAATTTTTGAATGGGTTTTGGCCAGACTGGATACACAGTTACAAAATAGAAAAATACGAAATCAGATTCCACCAAAAAAATATAAAAACAGATGGTACACCAGAAAACACGAAACTCACCTAGATCTAACGCTAACGATGACAATTCCTTTACAATTTGCATGAATGTTTATACATAGTAAGTTAAATATTCCTGAAAAATATTGTTTTAAGAATTTATATATACGACACGAAGATAAAATGTGTAGCAGAAACTGTTATAAGTTGGTTTCTAATTTCAGAAAAAGAAAAAAAAAAGGTTGGTTTCTAATTAGCCAAGAATTGTTATTTGTCTATACAATTTGATAGTGGTCCAGATGTTCAAATTCAAAGAATTTGAAGATACTTTTGGATTCGTCTCGATGAGTAGATGTAGAACATCCTATTGGTTTAGATACCGAAACTAGTATCGAAACTTTAAAATATTTATATTTTAATGTGTTTGATTATAGATTTAATTTTTAATTTTAAAATAAAAAAAATGAACCAATAAAAAAAAATGTAAATAGGAGTTCTAGTTAATATAATCAAAGTTCTTTAATAAGAACATTTTTTCTCTTCTCTCTTATGCTTTTTTTTTTAAGGGAAGAGCATCTTAATAAAATACTTTTAATGGAGATGACTTTAGGTTCCAGATATATGAATAGTAATCGTCTCTTATCATATCTCACTACACAAATCTCATTGTTTCAATAACGTGAAATTTTATGAGAAAGGAAATCATTTGAACCCTTTATCATACAAAAGGGAAATAATTTGCCATGATTGTGTCATGAGTAATGTAATTATCGTTGAATATTAGATCTAATATGGTGTAATTCGGTTATAGCAATTTGAAAACAGTAGATCCAATTGGTTGTAGTGGCGGTTTAGCCTTTTTTATAATAATAATGAATTTAATGTTTCAGTGTTATTTGAATTGAATAAATTGATAGATATTAAAACGGTTGTTAAAGGGCAAACAATTCATTTGACATTTGTATATGGTGATCCGGTGTCCAAAAACCGTGATCAAGTATGAGAACGGTTAACGAGAATTGGGTTAAATGGAAATATGTCTTGGTTTTTAATTGAGGATTTTAATGAATTAAAAGGAAATCATGAAAAAAAGGTGGTAAATTACGACATGCTTCCACTTTCGTGCCTTTCAATCTGATGATACGTGATTGTGGTCTCTTTGAGTTCCCGTTTCTCGGTGATTGTCTATCTTGGAGAGGTTAGCGGGACAAAAAACCAATCCGGTGTAGGTTGGATATGGCTTTAGCAAATGAGGATTGACATGATATGTTTTGTAATACTTTTATTGAATATTTGCCAATAATTGCCTCGGATCATAAACCGATTATAGCAACGATATTGGATAAGAATTATGGTGGAAAACGAAACTTTCGAATTTGATAAACGCTGGATTGGAAAAGCAGGGTTAACAGAGGCAATCTCAGAAGGATGGAGATCGGGATATGAATCGAATGGTAAAAATTTTGTGGAAAAAATAATAAATTGTAGACGGTCGATTTCTCAACGGCGGAAAAGGTTAAAACCATATGGTCGGGAAAAAAATAGAGGATCTGAAAAAGGAATTGGAGGTGGCACAGATGGATGATAATAGGCCCTCTGAAGAAATTTTGGATTTAACAGTCAGATTGAGAGAGGCTTATCGGGATGAAGAAATGTATTGGCACCAAAAAAATCAGAATTTATGGATGAAGGTGGGGGATAATAATTCAAAATTTTTTCACGCTCAAACAAAACAGAGGAGGGCTAGAAATCGAATAATAGGATTATATAATGAGGCTGGCACATGGCTTACGGAAGAAAAGGATATTCAACATATTGCGGTATCTTATTTTCAGAGTTTATTTACCAGTTCTAACCCACATGACCTTATGAATATAATGAGGGAGGTTAGAACATCTATAACGGATGCAGTTAACGTTGATTTAATAGCTCCAACTACAGAAAAAGAGGTTAAAGCTGCTTTGTTTATGATGCACCCGGAAAAGACTCTAGGTCCAGACGGGTTGACAGCCTTATTTTATCAAAAGGCGTGGAATACTATCAAGTTAGACTTGGTACATTTGGTTAACTCATTCTTAGAGGATGGAGTTTTTGATAAAAGATTAAATTTAACAAATATTTGTCTAATACCAAAGATGGAGAGACTGACGCAGATGACGGAAATGAGACCCATCAGTCTTTGCAATGTGGGATGTAAGGTTATATCCAAAATACTCTGCCAACGGTTAAAGAGAGTATTACCCGGACTTATTTCGGAAAAGCAGTCGGCTTTTGTGGAAGGCAGGCTGATATCTGATAATATCTTAATAGCACAAGAAGTTTTCCATGGGCTGAGGACTAATCCTTCCTGTAAAACAAAATTTATGCCAATAAAAACGGATATGAGTAAAGCCTATGACAGGGTTGAATGAAAATTTATTGAAACCTTGCTGAGGAAAATGGGTTTCGGTGATAAGTGGATATCCAGGATAATGTGCTGTGTCACCATAGTTCAATACCAAGTTCTTATTAATGGTCAACCAAAGGGGTTGATAGTATCAAAGCGGGGGCTACGACAGGGAGATCCTCTTTCACCGTATCTGTTTATTTTATGTACGGAGGTCTTGATTGCAAATATCAAAAAAGCAGAAGAAGCTAAACAAATCATTGGAATAAAGGTTGCGAGAACAAGCCCTTCAATATCACATATGTTATTTGCGGATAATAGTTTATTCTTTTGTAAGGCAAATACAAAACAATGTAGGGTTATCTTGGGTATATTAAAGCTCTACGAGGAGGCTTCGGGGCAACAAATAAATTTTCAAAAGTCATCAATTCAATTTGGTCACAAAATTGAGGAAGCACATAAAAAGGAGTTACAAGAAGTTTTGGGCATAAATTGTATTGGAGGTATGGGTGCGTACCTGGGGTTACCGGAAAGTTTAGGAGGATCTAAGACGAGAATTTTCTCCTTCGTGAGAGATAGATTACAACAAAGAATAAATGAGTGGTCAGCTAAATTTTTATCAAAGGGAGAAAAAGAGGTTATGATCAAATCGGTCGCGGCTGCATTACCAACTTACGTAATGTCATGCTTCCGGCTTCCGCAGACGGTAACATCAAAGCTTACTAGTGCAATAGCAAGATATTAGTGGAGTAATAACGGTTTTTCGAGGGGAATGCATTGTATGGCTTGGAATAAAGTATGTCACAGTAAATATGAAGGGGGTCTAGGTTTTAGGAAGATCGATCATTTAAATACTGCTTTATTAGCAAAGCAGCTTTGGCGATTGATAACGGTCCCCGATTGTCTTTTTACTAAGGTGTTTAGAGGACGATATTTTAGGAATTCAACACCTTTGGATACAATCAAATCTTATTCCCCTTCCTACGGTTGGAGAAGTATAGTGTCTGCTCGCCCTTTGGTTAATAAAGGACTTTTTAAAAGAGTGGGATCAGGAGAGTCTATTTCAGTATGGAATGACCCATGGATTCCAGCTCAAATCCCGAAGAAAAGGCATGGAGTCTTGCGCAAGTAGAGGAGGAGTCAGGAAAATTAGTATCAGAGCATCGTGCACAACATGTCTTAATGCGGGGAATGCTTACTGAGCAAAATTATTCTGGGTATAAGTGTTTTATAGACGGATCATGGAAAGAGAATGATAATTTCTCAGGATTAGGCTGGTATTGTTTAAGTCATAATGGTAATACACTTAGCGTGGGTGCTGCAAATCTTCGTCGAAGCTTAACATCTTTACATGCCGAAGTCGAAGCACTTATCTGGGCGATGAGGTGCATGATTGGCCATGACAGACGAGATGTGATGTTTTTAACAGATTGTTCAGATTTGGTGAAGATGGTGTCTTCCCCGAAGGAGTGGCCAGCTTTTTCTATTTATCTGGAGGCGATTCAGAGTGATAAGGGCGAGTTCTCAACTTTTTCTTTATTTTTAATTCCACGTCATGATAATGTAAAAGCGGATAAATTGGCACGAACTGTTCATGTTCAACCGCACATTATTACATATGTAAACAATTGCCCTCAGCATTGGCTTTTATAAGTCAATCTTATAATGTTATTGAAAAAAAAAAAAATCTTATTCCTGCATGGTACATCAAACAAACCGATCAGTGCTAAGAACTATAAAAATTAGTCAATTATTGAATCTTGGATGATATGTAATAATTTGCATGAATGTATTTTTTAATATAATATTATTAAAAAATTTGAAATGGGTTTTGGCCAAACCGGATATATGGTTATAAAACAGAAAAATATCAAATCAGATTCCACCGAAAAAATATGAAAACAGATGGTACTGTTCTAAGAATCTAAATTGAATATTCCTGGAAAATACTGTTCTAAGAATCAATATATACGACACAAAAATAAAACGTGTAGCATAAACTGCTATAAATTGGTTTCTAAATTTAGAAAAAGAAAAAAAGTCGGTTTCTAATTAGTCAAGAATTTTGATTATTTGTCTATACAATTTGACAGTGGTCCAGATGTTCAAATTCAAAAAATTTGAAAATACTTTTGGATTCGTCTGATGAGTAGATGTAGGATATGAATTCCGTTTTTTCAAAAGTAAGCGTTAACGTGTTGAAGACTTTGGACAAAACGACTCAAGAATAATGGGTTTTGTAAGGAACTTTTTTTTTTTTTTTTTTGATAAAAAGTTTTGTAAGGAACTTACTTGCTGAAACAAACCGATCAGTGCTAAGAACTATAGGACCACTACCTACATGGCAAACTGAAGGACCACTACCTACATAGAGACATACCTAACATTTACAATTAATTTTCACTTTAAAATTTTGGTCAAAGAAATCTTATTATATTAATGTGAGACAGTGAGAATTGTGACTTCAAATTTTAAACGGTTATAAGACAAAAGCTTCTCCTTTGTAAGTAAATAATTTTAGTAAAGAAAATTTGTTGTATTTTAAATGAAAGATTGAAATCATGTCTTTCGCTGTGGAACTCTTTGGTGTTCCAACACAACCATGTTGTTTTGGTTTCGCTTCTTGTTCTACTCTCTCACGGCATGCCACTGTGCATGAGCCTATTGACAAAGACATTTCACTAATTTCCCTTGTATTCTTAGTTTTTTTTCTATTCTTTCAAAATTTTGGATTTTATTTCTTTGAAAACATCTTGTTTTTTCAGCAACACATTTAATTTGTTTATTTCGACCAACCAATTCAAAATTGTATCAAACCAAACCAACTTACAGGTGGATCTATTTTCTAGCAAACCGAAAGAACGAACCTAAATCTCACTGTACCCGGACTAGCCATCCCCCATAATTTATGAACAATATGTTTTTAAGGGATTAAAAGTCATTTGCTAAGCCGGAAGAAAATAATATGATGTTTTCCATCAACCTCCCGTTTATAAGTTAAGAAATGGCCAAATGGGATAATTTACTTTACCAACTTCTTTTTATCTGCTTTTCCTTCGAAACTCATTTTTATATAAAGAAATGGTGAAAAGTATTAAATGTTAAGATAAAAAATGATTTCCCGCACTGTCAGAAAGGTTGACCGTTTCAACGGTCGAAATTACTCCTTCTCTCCGCTCTGTAGCTTTTTCTTCTAACTTTATTGTAATTGAATCTTCTTGGTCCAGTTTTTTTGTTTTGTATATTGATGAGATATTTATCAAGGAGCTTGCACATTTTGACTTGACAACTCTCCACAACGTGAATAATCCTTGTTAGTTTTTACTGTTATAAGTAGAAGGCTTGGATTGGATCATAGAAAGTGATCACACAACTTAAAAAAAAAAATAACTTAAAAAATATAGTAATCATGGAGCTAACCATCTTCAACTCAAACCCTTTCCTTCTAAGTCTTTTCGCATTGTTCCCACTTTTCATCTTCACACTTATCAAAAAAAATATCAAATCAAGAAATGTAAACCTTCCTCCATCCCCCACAAAGCTTCCGTTCATTGGAAACCTCCACCAGATCGGTAACTTGCCTCACAAGTCACTCTATGAACTCTCCCTCAAGCACGGACCTTTCATGTTCGTAAACCTTGGAACAACTCGATACCTCGTGGTCTCGTCCGCTGATGCTCTTGAAGAGATCACAAAGAATCACGACATCGCGTTCTCGAACCGACCCGAAATCACTAGCCTATATCCCCTAAAGGGTAATGGCCAAGACATGGTCTATCATCCCTATGGAGAACATTGGAAGCAGTTACGAAAGATCGGTGCGCTTCATCTCTTGAACAAAAATGCCTTGAACCGATTTCATACGATGAGAGATGAAGAGATCTCAATTATGTTAGAGACCATTAATGTTTCAAACGTAAATGGCGAAGATATCGATATGTCGGATATGTTCAACATCGTGGTGACCAATATCTTTCATAGGTCGTACACGGGTAGCTACAAAAGGGAAGATAGTACTACGAGGAACTTTTTGGATTGGGATCTCAAGTTCAAGAAGCTCATGGGATCTTTCTGTGTTGCGGATTTATTCTCGAGTTTAGCTTGGATCGATAGACTCACAGGTTTTACAACTCTCCTAAAGAGTACCTACTCGGAGTTGGACGTTTTTATGGAGAAACTCATCAGTGAAAGAGAGAAGGAGAGTTACGTGGACGTTCTTCTTCGTCTACGAGACAACGATAAACATGACTACGACGTCAAAGCTATCATGGAGGTTTGTGTAACATACAATTGAGTTGTTTCATCACTATATATGTCTCTATATACTTTCATGCATAGAGGTCCGACAATGATTGTTTAAAATCCAATTGTAGGGCACATTTGTCGCGGCTATAGAATCTGTAGCATTGGAGCTTGAGTGGCTATTGTCCGAACTCATCAAGCATCCTGAAGTTTTAAAGAAAGCGCAAGAAGAAGTACAACGCGTAGTTGGGACCAAATCTAAGATAAGCAATAATGAAATAGATCAAATGCATTATTTGAGATGTATCATTAAGGAGACTTTGAGGCTGCACCCTCCGGGGATAGTTCCAAGAGAGACATCATCGAAGTGGATAAAAGTAGGCGGCTACGATATCCCTCCTAATACCAAAGTATTGGTGAACCTCTTTGCGGTCCAACGTGATCCAAAGGATTGGGAGAAACCGGATGAGTTTATCCCCGAGAGATTCATGGAAAAGAACATTGATTTCATGGGAAACCAAGGGTACGCTCCTTTTGGGTTCGGTCGAAGGAACTGCCCTGGTATGGCCTATGGAATTGCGTTGCTTGAAGAGATTTTCGCAAATCTCTTGTATAAGTTTGACTGGAAGATGTCTGATGGGTCTAGACCAGAAGAGCTTAGCATGGAGGAGGTGTCTCAATTTGTTGTCACAAGAAAATATCCTCTCAGGCTTGTACCGGTTCTCCGAGGTGGGGTCAACGAATAGGGTTGATTCGGTCACTTGGGTTACTAGACGTAAAGTAATGATTATCGTTATGAGTGATATTTTCTTGAGGAAATAATGTTGTATAAGATGAAAAATGATGAATATATGGATGTTTAGAAAAAAGATAAATAATGATGAATGTTTGTTTTTTTTAACAATTATAATAGATCTAAATGCATCTTTTACAAATCATCACTTGAAATATAATCTTAGATTTTTAAAGGCACTAGAATTTAACCCGCGGATACAATTTGGTTTTTACATAATTATAATTCAATCAATTTAATTATATATGTCTATTATTTTAATATTGATGGTGTTAACAAAATAATGAAATGATGATTTATCCGTGTCGTAGCATTAATGATATTTTAAATTTATATTAATATCGACTCAAACCCATCCGCCATATAACCATGTCCCGTGATATTTTAAAATTTTTATAAGTGTAAATGTTCTTAATATTTTAACTTTTTAAAAGTTTTAAATTTATTATATCTAGTATAATTAAACGGTTCAACTAAAAAATCGAATTAAACCGGATATAAATTTTTAAATTTGGATGCTTGTTAAGTTGGTTCATAATCGTGCTCACTCAGATTTAGATTCATTTTGATCTTATTTATAATATGACTTTCAACCATTATCTAAAAAATTTAGCCGATGTGAGACGTTAAACACACAATTTTCATCATTGTTTGAATAATACATATCCGTTTTTCAAATTTCGAATCACGACAAATGCAGAAAAAAAAATCTAGAGTTTTATTAATTTTATGTATTGTATGATGATTTAAAGCAATTAAAAAATATATCAAACAAAGATGATAGGAGAATCATAATTTTAAATCTTAACAAAATCTTCTAAATATATATACTATTAATTGTAGATTAAAATTAAAATCTTTTAATTGTGTTTGACTATATGGATAGTAGAGAATTGATTGTAGAGGTTGTTTGAATATATGTATATGAGTATATTCATATTTCATATTTACCTTTAATGAGCCTCCTAATTTTTTATTTAAATCAATGACATTTTATGTAATATCTTACAAAACAAAAGTTACTCCTTAAAATGTATTTAAAAAATATTAATATCGATTCACAAATCACAAATATTAAAAGCAATAACAGATTTGGTCTTTTTTGTCAACATTTTTAAAGCTTTTTTTTTAATTCATGTTTAAATAACATGAGATTTTCTATCTAAACAAAAATCATTTCATATGGTTGACTGACTACTCTCCCGTAAGTCCTAACAAACCCCATAAATAATATTATCTCTGTTCTTTATAGAATTTTTTTAAATAATATTTTTCTTTCCGTAAAAAAATGATTTCGTAACTTTTTCAGATGTTGACTGAATTATTAGTGATTTTTTTTTTGGGTCGATTTAATGAGTTCTCGTTAATTTTACTAAAGGTTTGATTACATATTGAATTTAACAAATTTGGAACTGACTTTTGAGGTTAAAACTGTAAAACAAACCCTTGTTATTTTCGAATCTATCTTATAGATGTAAAAAATCAGTGAGGATTTCTTCATCCTATAACAATGAAAATCCCTAAACCAATAAAACCTTTTTAATTTATGATTTTAGGGTTTTTGATCAGACAGTTTGGCTTAAGTTTAATCCTAAGCATTGGCACCTCACTTAACAATTACACGCCCAAATTGATGTGTATTTGAATACTTATCAAAGTCTTCAATTCCTATATTGGTGAAATTTAGTTTCCTATTTTCTTGCTAATGAGATTGTGCAACACACAAAGCTACCGTAATTAATTAGTGTTTAATATATATATATCCTAAAGATACCATAAATTATTTGCACCATTTCTTTTAAGCTTACCTACTCCACTCACAGAACACAATCATGCGATCTTTTCTGCGGGTAAAAGGCATATTTCAACTTAAATTTCCGTCGTAATTGTTTATACTCCAAATTTAATACTGTGTTCGATTTCAATCTGAATAAAACTTTTTTTCAAATAAACTATACTTATTTTGTTTTACTTTAATTGATTTTTTAAGAAATTTTTTTTTTCAAATTAAGTGAATTTTTCAAAATTCTATGCAAAAATGCCACAAATTTACTATTTTATCATTTTGTTATTCAATTCAATTTTGGTCAAATTTTTTTGTCAATTATGATACAAAGGTTATAAAATGTATTTTATCAATTTTATTAATTTGTGTGTCAAAATCTAAAAATCAATTAAAATGGAACAGAGGGAGTATGAACTATAAAAATTTTACCAAAATCAACATTGACCGGAATGGTATTTGATCAACTATATTGACTCAGATGCCATGTTTACAGTTTCTGTTGAGTCAAATGTCATATATACAAATTCTGCTGGATCAGATGTCACGTGTCAAAAAAATCTGATTTTTTTTTATAAAAAAAAAATTCTAACCAAATTTAGAACAAATTATACCAAAATTCCTTTTAAATCGTTATCCAAACCGAACCGATAATTGAATCAACATTTTATATAGATTTTAGCTTCATAACAAAACCAAATTACTCTTTAAACGAACCAAAGCGAACCGAATTTTTGTTTGGTTGATTTCAATACCCTTAATCCTAATCCAAAATACCGGATAATCATAATACCCGAAGATTTCAATCGAACGATTCAAAGTCGCAAACCTAATGCAAGTGATTGTACAGTTAAAAAAAAGAATGACTCTACTTTCAACATTAAAAGTAAAAAACCATGAATAATATATAGAATAGTAAATGAACATTTTCTAAATTTATTAATTATTTAAAGCATTTATTCTTTATGAAAATAGTAAATGGAAATTTTCTAAATTTTATTAATTCTTTAGAGCAATAAGTGAAACAATTTTATAGTTTTCAACACAAATATTAAAAAATAAGTTAAAAATTCTTTCTTGTATTATATAGTTGTACGACAAATATTAAAAATTAATTGAAATTTCTCTCTTTTTGTATTATTTTAGTTGTACGACTATTTGCATCATAAGAACTTCTCTCTTGTTTTAGAATTTCTTTATAATAAAAAATTAAAACAACGGATCCGCTTCAAATTTAATAACAAAATTCTGAAATAAAAAAAATTAAAATTTTTATACGTGGCATCTAACTTAACATAAAATGTACAAATAACGTTTGATTCAATAGAAACTATACATGTGACATATGAATCATCATGGTTGACCAACACCATTTCGGTCAATGTTGGTTTTGACAAAATTTTGATAGTTCATATAGTTTATTTAAAAGTAAAGTTTGTTAGGTTAAATTCTGTACAGTATCAAAATTGAAGTATAAAAAACACGACCAAAATTGTGCAGGTTGGAATAGACTCTTTACCCTCTTTTCCGCTGTTGCCATCTCCCCCATCTATCGAAAACGATACACATCATCATCATCATCTACATGAAGACTTCACTCTTATGATCATCGTCTTCGTTTTGTATGGCATCGTTGCCATACGGTATGCAACCATTAGTGATGGTTCTCGTGGAACGAATCTTAGATTCCAAAGACCGCAACGGCCTCTACAGCTGCCGCCACCGCAACCGCCAATGTGCCCGCGGCAGATTGAGGCGATGATTAAAGACATAGTTGTGGACATGGAATTATATTGTCCAATATGTCTTGCGGATTTGAAGAAGGTTGATGATGATAATGATGATGATGATAAAGTGGTGGTATGTTTATCCAAGTGCAATCTGTAAGATCAAATACTCTAAGGTTTAGACGTTGAATACTACTCCTTTAATTGAATGAAAGACGATGGCCTTATATGGCATTTACACCAAGACTTAGATCCTAAAAATGCTGAAACAAAACAGAACCACTACTTCAACTACTTGACCGAAACAATTGGCCATTATTTGACTCAGCTACTCTTACAAACTCGTTAAACAAAGACTCAAAACAATGACTTCTTCAACGCCTTATTTGATTTGTTCCAACAAACCCTCCTTAAGCTAGACTTGGTTCACAAGACTCTGCTTATCTTCAGCAGAGCAAATCTTGAGCTTTTGCCTTAAGCTCTCAAACGTTTCCCTCTTCAGTGGCTTTGTGAAAATGTTTGCAACCTGGTCTCGTGTTCCACAGTGTTCCAGACGTAATACACTTTTATTGACTAAGTCTCTTAAGAAATGAAAACGTACCTCAATATGCTTGCACCGTCCATGAAAACAGGATCTTTAGAGAGCTTAATCGTTGAACTGTTGTCACACAGAATGACTGAGCTTCCTTCACATCGTAACTCAATTCTTCTAGTATCCTCTTGAACCATATAACTTGACACGCACAAGCTGATGCAACAACATACTCTGCTTCAGTGGTAGATAGTGTGACGATTGGCTGCTTCTTTGATGACCAAGTAACAGCCGTATTATTCATGAGAAAAACGTATCCAGATGTCCTCTTCCTGCTATCAACATCTCCAACGAAGTCACTGTCTATGTAAATCAATATCTCTCCATCTCCACCTCTCTTGTACCAAATAACAAAATCCTTTGTACCACTCAGACACCTCAGAACTCTTTTGGCAGCTTGCATGAAACGACTCAGAAGACTTACAGCAAATTGCAGGTTAGGCCTCGTTGTTGTGATGTACATGAGACTTCCTATTATGGATTTATAGTAAGTCTCATCAACACGTTCTCCTTCATCGTCCATATCAAGCTTGTTTCCAGGCACCATCGGGTTGCAGACTGCATTACAATTCTCCATACCAAAACACTTCAGAACTTCGGAGACGTACTTCCCTTAAGATATGTGAATCCCTTGGGGAGTCTACAACACTTCAATGCCCAGAAAATATCTCAACTTGCCAAGATCTGTCATATCGAACTTCCTTTGCATCAACTCCTTGAACTCTCTCATCATTGATTCATCATCTCATGTGTATATAAGATCATCCACATATATACTGACAAACAGAGAGTTACCTCGGTTGTTTGCTTTAAGGAATAGATACTCTTCATTCTGTGACTTCATGAAACCCTCCTTGATGAAATATTCTTCAATTCTACTAAACCAGGCTCTTGGGACTTGCTTTAATCCATATAGAGCTTTATGGAGCTTGTAAACTTTGTTTTATACTCCTCTAATCACGTACCCTTTTGGCTGCTCAACATAAACATCTTCTGCAAGAATACCATGGAGAAAAACAGACTTTACATCTAACTGATAGATGTCCCATCCCTTATGAGCTGCTTTAGACAACAGAGTTCTCATGGTATCCATTTTAGCCACAGGTGCATAAACTTCAATGTAATCAATCCCATGTTCTTGAGAGTATCCCTTAGCCACCAGACGTGCCTTGAATTTGTTCACTTCTCTATGCTCGTTGAATTTGATTTTGTAAATCCATTTTACACCAATGCACTTTGCTTCTTCTGGTAATTCAACGAGCTCCCAAGTCTGATTTTTCACAATTGAATTCATCTCTTCATCCATAGCTTCTCTCCACTTTAGACACTTCTCTGCTTCTTCAAAGCTCAAAGGATCGGTTGAGTTGATTTCGACCATATTTACCATGTTTACTTCATCTTCTTCATCTCCATTTCCAGTATCATAGTCACTAAGATAACGAGGAGGTCTCGTCCCTCTTCCCTCCCTGACTTTGACTTGTGGTATAATCTGGGCTTGAGCTTCTTCTACAATCTCTTGTTCTGTTTTATTTTTAGATTCACCTTGATCACTGTTCTTTTCTCCACTTTCCTCCCAAGTTGTATCATCATCATTCCAGGTTAGCTCATCATTTGTATGATCATGTTCTTCTTCCCAGTTCCAGCCTTTTGATTCCTCAAACACCACGTCTCTGCTCACTACAATCTTCTTGCTATTTGGATTGTATAGCCGATATCCTTTAGATTCTTCTGAGAAACAAAAAAATATGCAGATGGTGCTCTTATCGTCCAGCTTGCTTCGTTTCTCATCAGAAATGTGGACATGACTAATGCTCCCCCATACTCGAAAATGTTCCACACTTGACTTTACTCCACTCCAAGCTTCATGTGGTGTGATGTCCTTCATAGCTAACGTAGGACATCTGTTGAGAGCATATAAAGTCCATTTTACAGCTTCTGCCCAGAAAACTCTTGGTACCTTTCTTGTTGAGAGCATGGACCTGACCATATTCATAATTGTACGGTTTTTCCTCTCTGAAGTACCATTTTGCTGTGGTGTTTAGGCCATGGTTAACTGTCTCCAGATGCCCTCCTCTTTACAGTATTCAGAGAACTCATGGGAAGTATACTCCCCTCCCCGATCAGTTCTCAAACACTTGATGCTCTTTCCGGTTTCAGTTTCCACACGCTTTTTGAAAATTTTGAACTGCAGAAAGTAAACCTATCCTTTTCTGCTATAGTCGTCTATAAAACAGAGAATGTACATGTTTCCACTGGTGGTTACCGGACTGATAGGACCATAGATATCTGAATGAATCAGCTCAAGTACTTCTTTGGCTCTCCACGTGCTTTTCTTTGGAATGGGATTCCTTGATTACTTCCCCACTAGGCAATCTGAGCAAGTAAAATTCTGTGTATCGAAGTTTGGTAGACCAAGCACCATCTTTCTGCTCTGCAACGTCTTCATGTCGGGATGGCTTAGGTGTCCATAGCGTTCATGCCACAGTTTTGCCACATCCTCTGAAACTGTCTTCAAGCAACGTTGTTGGTTGTCTTCATCATTGTCCTGATCAATCAACATAAACATTCTGTTCATACTCATCTCGCTCTCAGCTATCAGACCTTTCTCATCATGATAGATCTTGCAGAAAGCTCTCTTTATGATGATGGTTAGCTCCTTCTATTGCAGCTGTCCGAGACTCAACAAATTTTTTTTGACTTCAGGGACATAGTACACGTCACTTACAGTGTACGTGACCTTTTTTAGCATTAGTTTCACACTCCTTTTGCCAACCACTTCCATTCGTTTGTCATTTCCTAGCTTGACTGAGTGCTTGAAGTCTGCGTTCAAGGTTGAAAACAGATCTCGATCTCCACTCATGTGATTTGAGCATCCTGAGTCAAGAAACCATGTCTTGCGCCTCAGGTTCTCTTGCTTCCCAGAGTATGTCATCAACAGCAGCTCTGCATCTACCAAGTTTACTTCTGATCTTTCATCATCTTCTTATTCGATGTAAGTCATCATAAGCATTTCTTCTTTTTCTTCAAAATCGGCATAGTTTGCTTCCTCTTCCCACATTGGACATTCGCTTTTGAAATGTCCAAACTTGTGATACTTGTAACATTCCACAGTGCTCTTAGATAACGTCCTTCCTCGACCGCGTCCTCTGCCTCTTCCATTGAATCCTCTTCCTCTGCCTCCACTTGTTTGACCACCGTGTGTTACTTTAAAAGCTTGATCATCACCTCTTTCTTGCTTTTTGAACTTCTGTTCATGGACTGACAGAGAGCTCTGCAACTCTTCAAGTGAGATGCTTTCAACGTCCTTGGACTCCTCAATCGACACTACCACGTACATAAACCTCTCGCTCAGTGTCCTTAGGATCTTCTCCACCACCTTTGAGTCATCCATGACTTCTCCATTGCTTCTCATCTGGTTAGTGATGGCAAACACTCGCGTGAAATACTCCTCCACGACTTCAGACTCTCTCATCTCCAGTAACTCGAAATCTCTTCTCAACTTCTGCAGCAGAGACTTCTTCACCCGATCATTGCCTCTAAACTTCCTCTTCATGGAGTTCCAGATGATCTTGGATGTCTTCCTGTCCAAGATCTGTTCAAACGTTACCCTATCAATTGATTGATAAAGGTAATGCTTGACCTTGTGATCGTTTGTCTTTGCATCCTCTAACTGTTGCCTCTGCTCTGCCGTGAGCACAGTTGTGGTTGCTGGTTCTTCAAGGCCATTGTCAATGATACTCCATAGATCTTTTGCTCTGAAAAAGTTCTCCATCACCTCGTTCCAGTGATCCCAATGTCCATCAAATTGCGGCAACTTCATCTTATCGTCTCCCATATCTCACTTGTGATTTGAAACTGCGGTTTCTTCTCTCGAGTACTCAAGGGTCTACAGGAGCTCTGATACCAATTTGTAAGATCAAATACTCTGAGGTTTAGACGCGAATACTACTCCTTTAATTGAATGAAAGACGATGGCCTTATATGGCCTTTACACCAAGACTTAGATCCTAAAAATGCTGAAACAAAACAGAACCACTACTTCAACTACTTGACCGAAACAATAGGTCATTATTTGACTCAGCTACTCCTACAAACTCGTTAAACAAAGACTCAAAACAATGACTTCTTCAACGACTTATTTGATTTGCTCCAACACAATCATAGTTTCCACCTGAATTGCATTTTTTCTTGGCTTAGACTAAGTCAAGATTGTCCCATTTGTCGTAGCTCTGTTTATAGAGGGGATGTGACATTGATCACTAATGGTGTAGGAGCTAATGCGTTATAAAACTCTAGTTTAATCTAATTTTTCTTATTATTATCTTGAGTAGTATTAATTTTTTTGTCATAAAAATTACTTCCTTTCTTATTTGTTTCGTGCTTTGTTCCATTTATGGCTCTGATTGAGTGAACGACTGAACTGTCGAATAACGGAATAATAGGCATGAAAGATAGGGCTCCCTAACTTACATGGCAATGTATGTTATAAATCGGAAATTATTAACTACCAAGTGCTAAGACATCTTTATGAGAAAAATACTGAACTAGTAGGGTGGCATTTACTATATATCGCGAACAGAACATCGTATACAAAATCAACCTCAGAAATAGTAACATCGTAAATAAGTATTTCAAAATTTGATACACTAGAATGTAATTTACGAGATTTAACTGGGTGCACGTGCTCCTATAATCAACACGTACATCCGCCCCTGTTTACGACTCCTACCCCTTCGTTGAGCACCATATATCTTGATTGCTTAATCCAAGAAAATGAAATCATCTTTACGAGTTTCCTATAAATTATGAAAAAAACCCAAGTTTTGATCTTGGTCATGAACATGTAGGTGTAGCAGAGCCAGTTGATACTAAATGTTGTTTAATGGCAAAGGACCATTGACCACAAGACTCGTGTGTTTAATCAAACACAATCTTAATCATTCTAAATTAAGAGAAAATTAAAGTACAATCCGAAGAAGACAATTTGTGTCACAGCCATATCAATGTAGAGCGGTTTATAGTCACTATTCACCAGAGTAAGATCAGACGGCAATGGTCTTTAAGAATCCATGGCGAAAACGGCCAGTCAATTCTTATATCTTAGGCTCACAGACTTGGTCTCTCTTCGAGGCAAATGTTTCTGCAACCAACAAAGGGAAGGCTATGGTAGCATCACAGTATACCTGAAAAAATGATCCAAAATCAAAATTCAAATATGTACTCAAAACCACATAGTTGGAAACTAGTAAGGATGTGAAGTAATTAGAAGCAGGTTTGACTCAGACCTTAACGGTTTTAGCCGATCCTCTTATTTTACCCCAAGACACTGCTTCATCAGGGCGTGCACCTGAGTCGCTCCCGTCAAATTCTTGTCCGGTGTTTATGAATACAGCGTAATCTGCACCATTACGCATCATATTGGCATTACATATGTGGTGTTTCGGTATGCCCCCTCCAAGGATTATCATCCCTGTCTTCCTTGGAGTTGCATGGACAGCTTCGCTGTTCATAGCTCTGATATCTGTTCATAAAGCATTAACAGGTTAACGAAACCATATCCATGCAGCATTAAACAGTAAACATTGTGATAATATTCAAATCGATAAAGTCCTTTGTTCATATCACCAACAGACTACACAATCGAAGGTTTTGATTAACGAGAATTCTCTAACTCTCAACCCAGTGCCTCAAACCATAATCAGAATGCCCCACTATTCTAATCTCCTAGCTCCCGTTTGAACCTTTAGCTATCAACTAACAGTAAAGTCTGTTGCTGAATTGGAAAAGCTACAATTTACTGTTAGTTACAATAGTCCTGCACTAGATGTAGCAGGAATATTTTGTAACATTGACTTATTGAGTAAAAGAAGTACCTTGAACTACATCGATGATGAGGCCAGAGGTACGAAAGGAGTGAAAATACAGCATATCGCCGAGAGAGCCATCTGTTAACCCCGGGCAGAATACTGGAATATTCATCTACATACAGCACAAGAGGCGGAAAAATTCAATCCTCCAGTTCCTATCAGGATGCCACAAATAAATACGAAAGGGTAAATATTGTGTTACCTTGTATGCCCAATAGAGGTATGAACTCTCATTGTTTATTTCTTTTCCCAGCCGTGCTAACAGTTTAGAAGGTGTCCACAACACATTCTACAATGAAAAACCAGAGAAAGAAGGATTCGTCAACAAAGTTATAATGCCAGAGAGAAAGCAAAATCTAATATTTCTGATCGGTATAGAATGAAAAAGATAAGAGGGATACCTCTTGTTTCTGTTCCTTCAACATCTCGTCAAAGATAGGAATGATCCAATCCTCAAACTTGCAGTAGTTATCATTTGGAACCAGCAAGTTCCCAATTCGGTTCAATCCCTTTGACCTTAGATAGGCTCCGGGTAGAGAGAAATCACCTTTAAATGTGGGAGCAAGGCATTTAATGAGATCTTCCTCTACGCCACCAGTTGTAGTGACTATAACATCAACCTGCAGAAAAGCATTAGAATCAAATAACTCCCAACTAAAGATTCAAACAAAAGCTCGACGACTTAACATTCGTAAACAGGGTTCTCACTAACCATATGATGCTGAACAAGATATCGAATAGTATCTCTAACACCAGATGAAACAAGATTCGAAGTGAAACCCAGAAAGATTTTACACTTCACAGACTCTCTGTACGATGGTTTCTTCTCCTCTTCACTACAGTCTTCAGCTACTGTAGGTTCATCAGCCAGTCTCCAGTCTAGCTTCAATACAATTCAAACCCATGTTACTCTGATTCACCCAAAACGAAAAAAGCAAGAAGGAATCTTTTATATTTTGATAAATCCGACAATCGAAAGGAAACAAAAACCATTTGATTGACGACATCAATAGCTTCGCCGAGATTTGAAGCTTGAAATCCAGTAGTGAGCATGGATCGGAGAAGCTTTGGGTAATTTACTCCCTGATTGAAATCGTATCCTTCGATTTTATCACACTTCCCTTCCAACGATTCGGATTCTTTGAAAACCGTGGAGTGAACCGAAGAGAAAACACGATCCTCCTCCATATTTTGCTCGAAGAACAAAATCGATTTCCCTGGATCTGGGGGTGGGGGGGTTTTGGGAGTTCTAGGGTTCTTCTACTAAACGGAATAAAGATGAACCCATCATCTTCAAACGGATCTTTGCTGACAGATGTTGGGTTCCGTCCGAATCTAAACTCGGTTCAATAAAATTCAACGGTATGGCGCGATTTAGATCCGGTATTTGTCTGGTTCCGGTACGTTCGATTTTACTCCGGTTTTAATTTTTCACTGATACAAAGCTTGGTCAACAACACATTGAGGTGGAATCAATCACTCTTATCGTTGGAACACTTGAGTCAATCAAATCTTCTTACACACACATTCACGACAAACCAATTTGTACAAGAAGTAAACTTAGCTGCTTCGAAACATATAAAAATCTTGTAAGTGTCAAGCTTATACCGAGTTCATCATTCATGATCCATGTACATATATATGTCTATCTTTTTCCTTCTTTGGCAGCATCCATCTACATATATTTTTATATGTAAAGACGTATTGTATTGACGTATACTTTTCTGCTTATGATCCAGAATTGATTTGATGATGATGACAAATATTCTAATATTCGTTCTGGTTCCTTATTTTCTCCAAGTTTATCTGCACAAATCCAATATAAAATACAACAATACATGAACACACCATGGCCATAACTAAAAGTCAACCAACAATTCATGTTTTCTTAGATTACCAGGAGAAGATCTTCGTCTGTACCAAACGATTTCCGGGCATTCTCCAGGCATTTTGACGAGATCCTCTCATGTATCCTGCAACAAGTCTCTCTGTGAATTCTTACTAGTATCGATCGAGCACGTTCCAAGATGATGCATAAGTGTTCTCTTGCTGTGCTAATGTCTCTTCCTAAATAGTAATGAGAACTCGCATCTAAAAAGACTATATGTGATGGAATATCTGAGTATAATAAACCAACCTACTAACACCATGGAACACAATTTTCTATTGTGTTTAGATTTTAACCCATTCCTAAAACGATTTCAATGTTTAATGCTAATAGATGAACTTCGCAACCAGATATAACATCTCAGGAAAAATCCTGGAGAGCACTGATCTGTAAGTATTGAAGCAATGAGATATAACAAGAAATTACTTGGAACTGGCCGGATCTCTGATCTCGAACTCATCCCTAACAGCATCATAGCCACATATCACGATATAGTGACCTATTGGAAACATGAAGGAAACAAATACGTGTAAGAAATTTAGAAAATGTAGTCTTTACCGTTTGAACAGTAAGTTTTAAGCTTTTGTTAGTTAAAGAATGATCCATTAGTCTGATCTTGGTTTCATAAGTTTCCGGAGTTCCAATGATTATAACAGAGATTATCGACATAATAAAGTCAAGGATGTGAAAACTGGGGTTCCCATTTTGGAAGACAAGAAACAGAGTCTAAGGCTAGGGGACAATTCTCACCAGTGTAGCAGGAATTGCTGGTGTGAAGACCAGCGACAATCACTTCCTCCAACCAAGACTTGCTGCAACAGTAAAAGACGAGCATGAACACTATGCAACTTCTTTATCATACTTCTTGCACAAACACTTTAAACAAGAAAGGCACAGACACACTTAATCAAGGGAAAATAATATTCTCGGAAAAGGCCCAATATATGTCAGTGAGCAAGTTTTGTGAAGAACATGAAAGAAGCCGCACACATCCAAAATTTGTTGATGAAGGGATCTGACTAGAGGGAATATATGAGGAAAAAGAGATAACCGACCTTAGCTTGTCCTTGTCGACTAACGCAATGGCAATATAGTTCCCCGACAATAGCAAACAAGAAATCTCATGGATACTAACGGATCTGCACTGCAAAAACGAAGAGGTCGATTGAATTTGATTTCCAAATAATTAATGGATTACACAAGGGAAGATTTGATGACAAGTGACTTTCCACAGAAAATCCTAAAACAATGCACCGATTTAAGGGGAGTGTCTACACTAAAAGATCACGTCGGGTAACATCACTGGGTAGAAGGATTGGCCACGTATTTCAAGCAAAATAATGGAACAAAAAATAGCCAGCACTTTTTTCTGAAGACAAGAGCAAGTAGAAACGTTTTGGCCAAACAGTTTTACCTGTATAATAATGCCAGATTCATGTGCTTTCCTGAAGAGCAAATCCACACGCACCAGATCTTCAGGGAGCTGCTCCTGCATCATGATTACCAAAAAAAACAAACATCTTGAACGTTTTCTACTTAGAAGAAAAATCAGGCACGCTCAGAAGTTTGGAAAAGCATCAACATTTCACTGCCATACTCGATGAAGCACACAGCATCACATGAAGCATGAGAAACTATCAAACAAGAATTTAGAGGTCTTTGCCATCTATAGTTTAGATACCTTGTAAAATTCCTCTATGGAATAATTCGGGTTTGCTCCAAATGTTATTGTGTAATAGGAAAATTTCACACAAAACTTCTGCAGTAGATATGCGAGATCTACAGTCCAAATGCTGCAGAAATGTCAAAAGTTGATAAGTATCGCATTGAGATAGCATTCCCTACCAAATGTTATCATCTTTATTAGCATACCTATTTGTGGAGCATATCTCAGCCAAATCCTCAAGAGTGCAGCTTGCGATGCCACTTGCTCTGAGAACCATGAGAACACAAGCGAGACCGCAATCCCAAGAATCTAACTGATGTACATGAGGGACCTAATAGCAATATAAAGGACCCGCAATGTGGCAAAGAGTACGATAAGTTGCAGCAAATATAGACTTCCTAATTTCTATGCCCACTAAACGTAGAGAGACAAAGACAAAAGAATATCGATCGGTCTTACCTCCATGTGGGACGAGGATGGCAACCCTGCATCTCTGCACTTTCCATTACTCACCAACGGATCATCGAATAGGCAGTATTTTGGAGAAGTCGAATCTCCATGTCCTTGTGATCTCCCCTGACTCCTCTCTTCAACTCTCAAAAGCTTGTTAAGCAGAAAACAAAGAGGCCACATCAATTACCAAGTGCGCTCTTACGCGGTCATAAAAAACACAAGTAACAGCCTCCTCTAATGATCTTTCTGTGGATCCCCAAAAACTGCTTGGATAATACACCTGAACATACCAAATAATGGAAGAGTCATCATCAAATTCAAGGAACTATAAACTCACACAGCGAGCTAACAGTCAAAGCTAATTCGAAACTGAAGCTACCCCAAACCAAAACCCCCTCAAAACAATGACTTTTCTTCGTAAACAGAAACTCAACCTAGAAGGGTTCAACGAAAATTACCACTAAAGGATCGAAAAACCTTTCTGTGAATCCAAAAACCCAGTTTTGTTTAAGAAAGCCTCACACTTGCGAACCCAATGACGCTGAAAGTCAAACGAGATACGAATTTAAACGACTCAACCCAATCAAACCCCAACATCCAAATCGAGAAATCTGTGATCAGGATTATACCAAACGATTGGAGGGAGGGAGAGAGAGAGAGAGAGAGAGAGAGAGAGAGAGAGAGAGAAGGAGAATATACCTTTGCTTAAGATGCAAGAGAGAGAGAGAGAGAGAACGAGTGAGATAGGCTTAGAGAGGGGATTCTGGGATCTGCGGCGAATAACTGACGCTTGTAGGCTTTAACCCAGATGGAAGCAAGGAAACAAGGAAGAAGAGAACTTTCTCAGGATAAATGTTTAGCTCAATTTTCCTGGAAAAATCAAATGATTTGGATTAAGAAGACGAGCTGTACACCTTCACGTTTCTCGTGTTCTTTTTTTTTTCTCTCTCTTTTGGGATAGCGACGAATCCTGAGATTGTTCTAATTTCAATCTTTTTTCTTTTTTTGGGTTGTTGTTGTCTTGTTCTTATTCATCCTTCAACCCCATTCAATAGTTTCTTGCCAAATTGCAACAAACTTTTCAAACTACTTATTAGAACGTGATTTAAAGAAGTTATGAATGGTTTACCAATTTAACGTTTCTACACATTATTAAGCAAACATCTCAAGCCCAACATTATGAGACAAACAAGTCCAAGATATAAACCCATGTAACTAGGTTTCTAGCAAGTGATTCATATCTATAAGAGTGGTAATGAACATCATGAGATTATCTACGGTTGCCAAAAGTGCAACCTTTATTTCTCCCTCAATTTCATCTTATAAGAAAACAATTTGAGTGTTTTTGGTGATTGTAAATAGTTTTTGTTCTCCTTTTCTTTCTTCTAATAAAGCTCATTTGAGCTAGAATCACTTGCCTAGAAATCTCTTCAGACATGATTCTAATTTTTCTTTTCCTTTTCTTTTCTTAAGAAAATTCATCCAATTGTCATTATAATATGGATGTGTTACATTATAATTCGAATATGATTTATGACTATTTAAGGCGTTTTATGAATTTTTTTTTTTTTTTTTTGTAGAATTCTACTCAGCTAAATTATGAATTATGATCATATTATGTAATTCTACTATTCATATAAGAATCATGTTGTTATGTTTAATTTATACAGAGTTCTTTTGTTGTTATTGTGGCGGAGCTAGAAATCAATTGTAGAGGGGTCAAACAAATTTTAGTTACCATATATTAATGCCTAATATTTTATGTCATTAAATTAAATGGTTATGAATATAAGTATGTAACCACATAAACACAAGTGAGTGGTATAAAAATTAAATTTAGTGGGTCAATGGAGGGTTTAGAATAAAAGTTATAGGGGTCATCATAAACATTACTAACCATTTCACCTAGTTTCACACTTAAAATATAAAGAAAATTTAAGAATTTCTAAAATCTATAGGGGTCAACTGACCCCTCCCTTTCCACATAGCTCCGCCCACTCTTAGAACAATGATATATGACTATTAAGATTGATTGGAGTGAAGTTTTTCTTATACGTATTGCAGAAGATAAATATGTTTCCAGGAAATCGTTCATAAATTCAACATAACAACCAAATTCTTTTAGCTTTGTTTTCTTTTCTCTTCTTATGAACTTTATGATTAGTGAACATATTTTATGGGTCAGGGTTATATGTTGGTAAACCCTATTGGTTTAAATGGATTTATACATGTTTGATTATTTAAGTCTTTAACGAGTTTTGCTCTTTTATTGTGCTTAACGCTAAGTTTATATAAGTTAAAATTATGCTTAGATCTTAAGATACTATGTATGCCAACAGCGCCACATGTCTTAAACCATGTTCAGATATCTTCAATTAAAATCTTTAGTAACACCTAGATGAGAATTGAAGTAAGGTTAAAGTTACACCTTAAACGGTCAAGTGTTTGAGTTAGAAAGCTAAATTTAAGCTGCCCAAACCAAGGTTTAAAATCTGGAATCCGTAAGTTTAGATAATCAACATAATAGTAATTTATCAATCTATTTAGAAGAATTATCCTATGAGAGCATGACACCCACCTGAAACCTTTTAATGTTAATTTGCATGTTTCTTTAGTTTTCTTACCTTAGATCTCAACACAAACCACACATAATCATTCGTTTTAGCTTTGCCATATTTTATATCCATTTTGGAATTTAGGGACGGCAATGGGACGAGGTGAGAACGAGGCGAGACGGGACATGGATTCATGATCGGGAATAAGAAAGCATGGAGCTGAGAACAGGACAGGACCAAAAACTTGTTCCAATCTCTATCCAATGTTGAATTATTAAGTAGCAACTAAAAAATCTCTCAAGATCCAAATAAAGAGTTCATAGGTCGGTCGTTTTACTTTCAATTCAAACCTCTTACGAGATGTTCAAATTATAAAGAGAAGAAAATTTCAATCATGAATTCTATAAAGGTGTATAAACAGCAGCAACTAATAAAGTACGAAAGACAATATACTAAAAACAAAAAGAAAAGAGTTTGAAAACCCAGATTGAATGTAGAAGGCGGGACGTGGAGCACATAATAAAAATTATATAAGTAAATAGAATATAGATCGTTATCAACACCTTTAAATTAAAATTACAACATTTTGGAAAAGGAAATTTTTACGTGACTTCTGTGTCCAAAAAGTCAAAACTGTTACTTTAGTAAAAGTACTATACATAAACACAAGTCATTTGAATTTTTGGGTAAACGTAGCCCGTTTGTGCTGTTTAACAATTCGAATTTAGACGGCTCATACTTCATCAATACGTTTTACTTTATTTTACTGGTAATGAATAGTATCTCTCTTTATTGAAGTTCAAATTTTAGAATTATTAGATGTGATGGTCTAATGGACATAACGGAACAAAATATGAAAAACAAAATTAAACATTTTATGATGTTTTTCTCTCTAACTGATGATCAATCATCCTTTAAATATTTTCAACTATTTTGGTAATTAAACAACGATTATTTTTCTGTTTAAGAATATTATTTTTTTTGGGTAAAAGCCCCAAGAAAACTAATTCTCTAAAGAAAAGTGGTTTGCTCTAGTATTTTAATTTGTTAAAATTTTAAAATTACACATTTCTTCGAAAAACTAACAAACATTTTCTTCAGAAAATGATATTTAACTGTTATTATGAAAACAATAATTTCAATCAGATAAATAACAGATTATACTCCTTTCAAATCAAAGAATGTTCATAACTCCATATGCTTAAAGTCATGCATGAATCACATAAGTCATTAAGCTACGCCTACTTGAGGGGAGGCCTTAAACGGCTACGAACTTCAAACGAAATATCGACATGGGACCAATGCGTTTGAATTAAATGCTCAGATTACAATATTGCATACTACAAACATCCATATTAACGAAAATGCCACTCATTTACCCTTTGCATTATTTTCTGACAACAAAGAAAAAGATGGCTGCATTAATTTATTTAATCCTTTTCAACTCCTAATTCCTAGAATTGGCCGCCTCTGTGACAATAAATTTTGGTAATCTTCAAGAAGAATGTCTCCTCTTTCTTTTTTGTGTAACATTTTTTCTTTTCCTACTCTGCATTTAATAATTTATCTTCTGATAGTGGTTTCGTTACATATATATTTTCGTTAAATCTTATCTTAGACCCTTTAAAACCTATTTTTACTAAACACTCATCATTCTGAGTATTGATCATCTTATTAACTAAAACAAGAAAACTTATATTTTAATTTATTACTTCCAAAGTCCAAACAAGAAAACTTGCTCCTGTCTTTTAAGCTATTAGTTAAATACTCCCTCCGGTTTTGATTAATTGTCGTTTTAGACAATTTTATGTGTTTTATTTAGTGTTGTTTGCAATTTTCTATGCAAAAATTAAATGAATTTAATTTATTTGACCAATAGTATTATGCAAGATTTTTTTTATTGGTTGATTTAGTTATTTTTAATGATGTTTTTATAGAAAACAGAGATTTCTTAATTTATGTGCAAAAATCTAAAACGACAACTAATCAAAATCCGAGGGAGTAGAGTTAATTATACAGTGCCATTGGAGAGATTTGACACCAAATTTGGTGATTTGGGGTTAGAATTGGTTTAATTAATACCACACCATACGAGAAATTTGTCCGCCAAAAAGATAATTTAATGTTTAAAAAAAAAATTCAAATATTATAACCACACACCTCTCTCTCTCTCTCTCTCTCTCCACTCGTGACTGAGCAAGAGAAACAGAGAGCATAACTTTAAATCAGCCGATTTTTTCAAATTTCTTTACCTTTTGCTCTTACAAAAGCCATGTTCTTACCTTTATAGTGTTATCTAAACTCTTTTGGGGTCTTGCAAAAGAAACCAGTTTTCAAAGTTCAAAATTTTTCTTTTTTTAATATGGAGAATTTAGTGAAGAACTGCGCAGGGATCGAGAAGAAGAGAAGCAATTTGACTCAATCGGTGGAAGATATAGTAACAGAGTCAATGGAGAGAAGCAGCACAAGCGGATCGAGCTACGAGAGCTCCTCCGCCAACACCGTCGCTTCGTCTTCTCCACCACCACCACCGTCGCAGATTCTGGGTTGGCCTATAAGAAAAGCTTCATTTCGAAAGAATTCGAAGGAGAATGTTAAGTTAGATCATAAGAAAACAACCCTTCACGATGATTCTGGGTTTAAAGGGAAAGAAATGACTTTTGCAGGTTAGTGAGAACAAACAAAAAAATTGATTCTTTTTTTCTCAGCCCTTTTCAAAACTAAGATCTCATGTGTTTTTTTGTCGTTGTTTTTAATCTGATTTTGAATTAGATGTGGATATGATGAAGGAGAGATTTGCAAAGTTGTTGCTTGGTGAAGATATGTCAGGTTCTGGTAAAGGCGTGTGTACGGCTTTAGCCATCTCCAACGCCATCACCAATCTCTGTGGTAAGTTAAAAAAAAAGACTATCTTGTGTTCGTTAAAGTGCTTGAACCAAATATTTCAAATTTTTGAATTGAATGTTTCTTCCTTTTAGCTACGATTTTTGGACAACTATGGAGATTAGAGCCGCTTTCGAGTGAAAAGAAGGAGATGTGGAGAAGGGAAATGGAGTGGATTCTGAGTGTTAGTGATCACATCGTTGAGTTAACACCTTCAACGCAAACTTATCCAAATGGCAAAAAGTTTGAGGTAAGTTCTTGATTTTTTAAGATTGTTGCAAGTTGCAACTGCAACTAGGAGTTTGAATGAATCAATTTTGTTGATCTTCTTCAGGTCATGACTTGTCGACCAAGATTTGATCTTTTCATTAACCTCCCAGCTCTCCGTAAACTAGACAATATGCTTCTCGTAAGTTTCACTCAACTTTCTTATACAATGATCTTCTCAAGTGAAACATGTTTTGATCTCAGATTTAATTTTCTTTTGCAATAGGATATACTGGGGAGTTTCAAGAAAACCGAGTTCTGGTATGTTGATCAAGGGATTGTAGCTTCGGAAAACGATGGCTCAGCTTCTTTTCGCAGAAAGATTCAGCGTCAAGAGGAGAAATGGTGGTTGCCTGTTCCTCGTTTAGCACCCAATGGTCTTACTGAAGAAGCAAGAACAGAATTGAACCACAAGAGGGAATGTGCGACGCAGATACTTAAAGCTGCAATGGCAATTAACAGCCTTTCTTTAACCGAAATGGATGTTCCCGAATCATACCTTGAAACCCTTCCAAAGGTTTACATCTTTAATTCAAAACATCTTTATAAAACAATCCTGAGAAAATCTTTGTTCTGACATTAAACTTTTGGCACAGAACGGTAGATCCTGCCTTGGGGATGTTATCTACAGGTACATAACATCTGAGAAATTTTCTGCGGAGTGTCTTCTCGATTGCCTTGATCTGTCCTCTGAGCATATTGCTCTTGATATCGCAAACCGTGTGGAAGCTTCGATATATGTTTGGCGCAGAAGAGTTCAAACAAAACTTGGAGTCAACAACAATAATACTTCAAGCTCTACTCCAAAGTTATCATGGGATATGGTGAAAGAACGCATGGCTGCTGGAGACAAAAGGGTATTACTTGTGGAGAGATCGGAAACTCTCTTACGTTGCTTGAAGCAGCGGTTCCCATCTCTAACGCAGACTTCTCTAGACATTAGCAAGATTCAATGGAACAAGGTCCAAAACCCAAATCCTCTAAGTACATTACAAGATAAAGTGGCTTTGCTTGTTCCTTATACTGTCCATTTAAAATTTTCAGGATATTGGGAAATCAATCCTTGAGAGCTACTCGAGGGCTCTAGAGAGCTTATCATCAAACATCGTAGCACGAATTGATGATTTACTCTACGTGGATGACTTAACAAAGCAATCAGATGATAACAATCTGTTGTCAAATCCAACGGTCAGCAGCATTATAGCTCACAAGAAAGTAGTACCAGTCCCTTATCTAATATCTGCATCAGGAACTCCATACAGAACAAGCTTCTCAACAACACCAGGCTTCTCTCCTTCAATGATTAGCCCCAAGAAAGGAGAGAGGAGGACACCTTACTCCAGCAAGAGCACTAACAAAGTCATTGAGAAAGATCCTCCTTCTCGAGGTTTTGGAGTGAGAAGAGTCTTGAACAATTATCTTGGCATGGAATCGAAACTGAAAATATGCGTGAGTCCCTCAGATAATTCAGATACAGCTGTAATGAACCAGATCGGCAGAGAAGGTGAAGAAGAGAAGAAAAGAAACTCAACATCAGTCCATCAAAAGGGTCCTCCAAAGTACACAGTCTCTTAAGAGCTAATAGAAGAAACTCAATAGAGGAGTTTATAATTTATGCAGACATGGATTGATTTGTTTGATATTACTTGTACTTTTGTCTTATTTCTAATGGTAAAGTGTCCACTTTTGCAAACCAAAGCAGATCAACATACATAGACAAAAATGAGAGTAGTCGTAACAAACATTCTCATCAAATTTGTTCTGGTTGGTTTACCAGCTTTATTTATTGGTAAAACAACAACAGTGTATAAGATTTATTCTTCAAAAATATAATTTTTATTTAGGTAACGTGTAACAACAAAGTCGTTGTAGTATAGTGGTAAGTATTCCCGCCTGTCACGCGGGTGACCCGGGTTCGATCCCCGGCAACGGCGTTTTTTTAACTTTTTGTTCTTTCCTAAAAATCGAAACCTTTTTTTTTTCCTCCTCCTTTATTCTCTTTCTCGACGAATCTCTCTGAATCGCTGAATCTGCCGGAGATAAAATGACGACGAGTATTCACATCACAGCTCTCGACGGAATCGTCAATGTGAACTCTCTCTTCACCCTCGCCGTATTCATCGGATTAGCTTGGAACCCTACCGATCCAGACAACAGCCTCGTAACCGACCCTAATTGCGTCCCTACGGCTCGTATGGCTGAGAATCTCGTCGCCTTCCATGTTTACTCCTTCGCCTCGTTCCTATTCTCGAGTCTCATCGCTCTAGGTCTCAAACAAGCAATGAGGCTCAACATAGCTGCTTCGTTTCACTTCTCTACTCGGATTGATCCTGTGGTTTACTATGTGAACAAGACGGCTCTTAGATTTGGGATGGTTATCTCCGGTTTGGGATCGGTTTGTGGATGTGGGTTTCTCATGTTGGCTTTGATTAATGTTGTTCAGATCAAGCTTGGGACTTTGGGTTGTGGTGCGAGTGGTCATACTTATGCTGCTGTTGTGCCGCTCTTGATTCTGGTCCCTTCTGCACTTTTTATCTATGTGTCTCTTATGCTATATGCTTTTACTCGTTAGAAACATGGTTTTTGATTCCATGAATTGATGCAATTAGGATTATGTCTGTATGATGATATATGATGGAAATGAGAAAGATTCTTATGCCTGATATTGTTCTTGTAAAATCTTTGGTTTGGCTTCTGATTTAAGTTTAATGTCTGAGTTTTGGATTAAATGATATTCTCAATTAGATTGGAATTAGGCACTTGTGGGTTTATCAGGAATATATTAACTGGTGGATTCATTGAAATTGATTCGATCCCTGGGAATGGGTGTGAAATTATACTTGTTCTGATGCTGGATTCTGATGCTTGTTTGGTTTGATCGATTCTCTTGGATTATTGATAAAGCAGAGTTACTGTACAAAGAAAGAATTTTTACCTTACTTGGAATCAAACGTCAAAAAGGGAGAACTTTTCTATGTTCCTCATTTGGATTAGAGATTTTCAGTTGTTTCTAGTTTTGTGTCTTCCTCCTGTAAGACTATCCCACATGTCTCTGGAGCTGCTTCAGCTGAATTATGTGCATGGTTAGCTTTGAGCACTGAAGATAGATAACCTAACATATCTAGGTCTCATTACTGAAGACTCCTAAAAAGATGTATATTGATCTGAAGGACCCATTGGTGTTGTAAAAAAGTTTATTCTTTGGTTTGTGCTATTGCTTTGTCATGTAAAAACACCTCTTTGCTTTCTCAAAGGTTCACATGATTAAGCTAGAGACTAAGGGCAGCATAACCTTACTTTAGATTTAAATAACTATGCACTTTGAGGCCCTTAATGCGACTGATTAGGTGAAGTAATTACTATGTTCCTTTAGTGCTTCTTCCACTACTTCTATGTGGAATTACTCTGATCCTGCCATTTCAATTGCTATAAATCTTAGGTTCCATAAGTAGTATATGCATAATCAATCATGGAAACCCACTTTTTATCTCGCATTTTCTTCCTAGTTCTCTGCATCTACAGCCTTAAAACCATGGTCGATGGAGCTGGAGAATGCGGGCGAAATCCCCCAGACAGAGAAGCCATAAAGCTGGCTCCTTGTGCAATGGCTGCACAAGACACATCTGCAAAAGTGTCTCCAACTTGCTGTGCTCGAGTGAAACAGATGGGAAAGAACCCAAAATGCCTTTGCGCTGTCATGCTTTCTTCCACAGCTAGGAGCTCTGGAGCAAAGCCGGAGATCTCAATGACCATTCCTAAACGCTGCAACATTGCTAACCGTCCCATCGGTTACAAGTGTGGAGGTAATAATATAAAAGCTTATTAACTTTTCTTTTTCATTGCAGTTGCAATTTTGCTTATAAGTGTTTTTACTTGTTCTCCTGCAGCTTATACTCTGCCTTGAAGCAGCAGACAGAGAGCAGTAGATGTGTAATGTGTTCTTCAAAACCAGTTTAAACCTGTCACGGGTGTGTGACTTGGTTTTAATAAAAATTTCGATCAAAACGATGATTGATCATGAAATGATATGACTTGTTACTAAGACTGAGTATTTAATTACTTGTTGTATGCGATACACTAGTCATAGATGCGGTCCATTTACCGCCCTCTGTAACTATCAAATCCCCAACATGTAGGATTACAAAAGAAAAGATGAAGAACATATAAACAAAACCCATGAAGATCACACTGCAAAGTTACAGATATGAATGCAGTCGATACATATGGCTGTTGCGGAATTCAAGTGGACTAGTTTGGTTGATCTTAGTAATACAAAGAACCTGCATTAATGAAAAAATCCATGGATGAGTTGAGAGTTATTCGAGAATAAAGATTACTAAGCAATTAAGGAATAAAGTACCTTTCCACCAATTTCCTCTAGAAGCAGATGGGGTTGTGTCAGTGCGATCATCAGTTTCTTTGGACTGATGGGATGGAGAAGTCGATGATGAGCCATCGGTTCGTGGAGGTGAATAGTGTTGCTGGCCTCCGTAATAAATGGAGGAGCTGAAATAGGAAGCTTCCCTCTTTTCATGGCTGCTTCTCTCATCTTTGGAAACACACCAAAACAAAGAAGAAGAAAAAATCATAAATCACCAACATCTTCTTACTTTTAACTTTTGAAGAAAAGAAGAAACAAAAAGAGGTAAATAATTTTCAGAAATAATTATTGCAACCAATACTTTTGTAAAACAAACTTGTTAAAAACTAACAAGTTTAGTGAATTTTTAACTCAAATAACTACTTTTTATTACATCCAAGCTTACCCTTGATTATTTCTTTCATTTTAAGTATATAATCAGATAATAGTGAAAATCTCGATAATTATACCCTAATTAAGAAAATGGAAGTCAAATTTTTCTCTATAAAAACATGTTTTTTAATTAAAAAAATCCATCAAATTGTTTGATGTGTATAAACTATAGACGATGACCAAAAAACCAACAACAGCTAGACGAGTGGCTTGAGATTGATCTTATTCGGGGCTTAGAACAATCGTTTGATGCAATATGGAAAATTAGAAATATGTTTCTCTTTTCTAGTACTAGGTTTACTAAATTATCCATAAATTAAATTTCTAATATTTTCAAAAATTGAAAAACTATTTAACAAATTCATCCCGAAAAAGAGAAAGCTATTTATATTACCAGTGGGTTGAGAGACTTCAGGAGCAGTGTGACTTCCCTTCTTCCTTGCTACCTACATTATAAAATGGCTTCAGACTAATTACAAACTTTATAATAATAATAATAAAACTATATACCACATGACATACACACATATATGGTTCTGATAGTTTCTATGCGTACTTGTCGTGTAGCTAGTTAGGAAAATTCTCTATGACTTTGTAAGCCTTATCTGTTCCCAAAAAAGTAACACAAAATGCGTATCATAGTTCATCATATAGAATTATTGGAGTTGATATATATCAATTTGTAAAATTCAACAATTTACAACTTAATTCGACGAAATTTGATACCCAATCGCTATATATATGTTCATTAAATGAAAGATCATCGAACATGTATATATGCACATACCAACACTCAACATATACATACATGCATATATCTATAAAAAATATGTTTGTGTAAATTATATTTTACCGGAGGAGGGAAAATGGAGTCGAGTATAGTTGAACAAGAAGAAGCAGATGAAGCAGAGGTTGATCCTTTCGGACCAAACAGATGATCAAATGAAGTCGAAGACGATGATGAAGAAGCAGCTTTGGTTTTCTTGATGTCCATTTGATTGGTATATGTAGTAACTAGTAACTAATTAATGACTAATTAGATTTTTTTTTTTAAATATAAAAACTGTCACAATGTTAGCTTTCAAGAGAGAGACAGAGAGTAGAGAGTGAGAGAGATGGATGTTTGAGTTGTTGAATGAGAAATGAGAAATGGATAATGATAAGTGTGGTTGATGATGAGGTTTGGTATTTTGCCCTAACGCCCCAACGGTCTGTTATACCAACTTCTTCTGATGAGAAGGAGATGGGTTCACGTGATCCCCACGTGGCTCTGCCGCCGTCTTCGTCTCTCTTCTCACTGCCACGTGTCCTTTCTAATAGATGCTGTGGATAAACTTTGCTTTTACTACTTTTGTACTCTTCTTCTCTCTTTCAATTTAATTCACTCTCTGTTTTGTCATTTGGATAAGGTCTTCACCTGCTTCTTTTTCATCCTTTATACAAATGAAGAAAACTCGTGTTTTTATTATTGATCTTTGGCATATTCACTGACTACAATCTCTATCTTCTTCACTTTTTTTCAATTAAACAATTCGGTCATGTGACTCAATATCGACTTATTCTTGAACGTGTAGTTTTAAATTTATTCTAAGACTTTTAAGTTTCAATTACATTATATAATGCAGCATGGACTAAAGGTTTATTCATAGACACCTCCAAATTTCGAATATTAATCTTTCATTTTAAAAAGAAAAAACAATTTCGGGTTGTAGGAGATGGGTTAATGTTCGATCTTTTTATGTTAAAAAAAAAAAATCTTTGGGTCCGAGAATGTCATATTATATGGATAATGTTGGATAGGGAGACAAATGTTATGCCCTTGATGTGGTTTACAAGAAAGGAGAATGCTATACATTTTTTTTGTTAATGAGGGAGAATGCTATATACATACATGACTAAAACATAAAAGATGGTCAATCTAAAATCTTAAGAGATAAATAAAATCACATTTGAGATGAAAGATTGATTAAGGTGTCCACCTTTGTCGGGATTTATGACTTTTACCAAAAAAAAATTGATAAAATTTTCTCATAAGATATGGAATCTATTTCCCATTTATTCTTCGTAGACACTTATTGATATTTACCAGCTATTGATATTTTTGTCTCTCTTTTTCTATTGACATTTGGTCTATGTTTAGCCTGTAAAAGATGTGTATCTTTTTGACGGTGATGTGAAGCTATAATCATATCAGAATAGATCTGATGATTTATTCCCAAAAGAAAAAAGAGAGAGGTTGCAATCGCAAAGCAAGCTGAAATCAAACAGTAAAGCATATTCCACGTCAATCTCCTCTTTAATTTTGATTGCATTTTATCTTCTCCAAATCTAGTAAGATTCGCCGCATACTACTTTTTTCTCTCTCTGTTGTATTGATATAATAATCAAAATCACTTGCCACTCTTATATCGGCGGATAAATTTGATATTCCACCCATATATACCGACATCAAATGAACAGAAATGGCTTTCACATGTTAAAAAAAAAAAAAAAAAAAAAAGAGAACAGAAATGGCTATTCTTATCCCATTTGTTGGTCCTAAAATATTAACATCTTATACGCTTTATGTATATTGCTTAAACTTTCATCTTATGCAAAAATATTTAGTACTAGTATGAACTTAACCTATGGAAAGTTTGTTTGCTTAATCATCTGTCGACGGAGAGATCACAATGGTTGGTGGTTGCGAATCCGATCATACTTTGTCGATATAGTAAGTATACAATTTTGTTTTTATCGGGAGATTAATTCATGCTAAAGCTCCGCTTAACCTATATTGGTAGGCCAACTCCAAATCAATAGAACCTAGAAAAAAATAAATTAATCACTAGTATTTAGCTAACAGGAGATATATACTTGGCTCCTAGATATTGGGGTCAACTGACTTCAAGGGCCGGTAAAGAATCAGAAAAGTGGTCAGCTAATTCAAAGTTATTACTAGTTAGGAACAAAAAGTAGATAATATCGAAGGAATAAATTGCTACATCTTCTAGAGTTCGAGTAGTCTAGTTGATCGAATCTATGTAAATTTAACTTATACATAAATATTAACTCTTCCAATCTTAAAGACTCACTCTCGAACCATAGTGATCACTATCAAACCATAGTGATATAAGGATCCGCCCTTGATTTATGTTTTTCAATTTTGTTAAGCGTAGTGATTCCACTATTCAACTCTAAAATATGTTTCTGGATCTCACACGTGTAGAGATAGCAATAGAAACTGAAATTGAGCTTGAATTTTAGTCATCGGTATCGTAGCCATCTCGTGCTTCTAATTAATCACTATTTAAATCTAAAATGAAACTTTTCCCCTCTTTTTTAATTCATCAAATCTCAAAACTCTTTAAATTTGTTATTTTTGATGAAAAACACATCTTAAATGATTACTTTTTTTTTCTGTTTTATTTCTCTATAAAAATAAACTAATTGTTGAATAAGTTTCCAAGAAATACATTGAAGAACATTAATAAAATTCCGTCTTTTTTAGTCATACTTTCGACATATCCGTCATATATAACGTACATACTTTTTAAAAACACAAAATTAAAAGATATTTAATCTGGATAAACCGATTCGATTCAAACCAAACTAAACTGAAATAGTCATTCCAATAACAGAAGTATACTTTTACTATAGCTTAATTAGAATTTTTTTTTTTTCGTCTCCGAAATGTTCAAAAGCTTATATTTTAATTTTCAACATTTAGTATATAACAATGCTAATTTTTTCAAAAACATAGCAAAGTAAATAAATATTTTTAATAATAATAAAAATAGTGTTTTCACTTTTCAGTTTTGAAAGTGAAAACAATGATAGAACATTAATCGCTATTAGCCTATTTTATTTTAAAAAAAAAATTTGAATAAAGGAGGAAGGCCTTTTATCATTTGGACAAGCGCTCGAGATTTTAATTTAGAAAAATAAAATTTTATTTTCTCGCATCTCTCTCTCTCTCTCTCTCTCTCTCTCATCTCATAGGGTTCAAAATTTTGGTTACTGCTATTCTCTCCCCAGAAAAAGTAGACTTCCCGCATTGTCCAGACTCTGAAAGATTCATTGAGCAATTCGAGTTCTCTCGGGAAAATTCGCTGACTGTGAGTCTAAGCGAATCTAGCGATGATGTCGAACTTGGTGGAGCCGTCGTGGCGCCTTCTGGCAGCGAGCGGCGGAGATACGGTTAAGCTTTTCGACGTGTCCGCAGATTCCGGTGATCCCTGCGTTTTGAGCTATAATCCGACACCTGGTTGTGCTGTCAACTCCGTCAAGTGGAACCATACGAGTAAGTAATCTCCGATTAGTCGCATTCCCTGAGGTTTGCTTTGGTTGGTGAGAGATTAGGAAAGTGACTGAAGTATTGATTCACCATTTCCGCTTTTGATCTTAGGTTTCTGTAATGATATAGCTGAGTTTTTAGTAGCAGATATATGGATCTGTGATCTGCTGTTCAAAATTGAGTCTCTGTGTTGAATTGGTTTGCACTTTAGGGATCGTATTTGGGAATGTGATTAGTCGATATTTGCTGGAGGCAAACAGGTTTCTTGGTAGATCGTCGTGTTTCGGATACTATCTGGCGGAACTATTCGGTTTTAGTGAAAGGAGAATGTTTGTTTCTCTTTCTTTTCCATGTGTTGAAGTTATGTTTATTTGGGATGCAGATTTAGTTGTGGCGAGTACGGGAGAAGATAAGAAGATATCTCTGTGGCGGAAAAATGGGCAGAGTTTAGGAACAGTTCCAGTTACTGGGAAAGACGGTGGTGATAGTGCTGAGGTTAATTCCTATCTAGATTACTTTTTCTCTCCAGTGATTTTGATTTCCATGTCTTGCGTCTCGTGAGTGATACTATATTATTATATGTTTGTGTCATAATGAATTCAGGAGTGTTTATCGGCTATTAGCTTCAGCAAAAAAGGGTCCAGGTACATTTGTTCTGGAGGAACTGGTCAAATTGTTAAGATATGGGATCTGCAAAGAAAGCTTTGTATTAAGAAGTTGAAGGGTCATACGAGTACTATAACTGGTGTGATGTATAATTGCAAAGATGAGCATTTGGCTTCTGTCAGTGTTGGTGGGGATCTAATAGTCCACAACCTTGCATCTGGAGCAAGGGCTACCGAACTCAAAGATCCAAATGGGCAGGTTGTTCAGTTTGTACATGTATGCTTCCATCCATAGCTCAGAGCATTGGCCATCAAACTAATTGACTTTTTAATCGATTCAAGACACCAGGTATTAAGGTTGCTTGATTATTCAAGGTCCAGTCGACACCTTCTACTTACTGCAGGTGATGATGGCACTGTGCATCTGTGGGACACAACTGGTCGTAGCCCTAAGGTTTTCTCTTTTACTTATTGCAGTTCACGTGGAAAAGAATGTGTAGTTTTTTCCATTATCGTCCCTGCTAATACTGAGAAGCTTTCATGAACTTTTATTTTGATGGGGTTATATGCTCCAGTGGGGAGTGGGGAAGCGAAGAAACTTTTCTCTGCATTGTGTTCGCAGATATCACAAAATATAAAAATATAAGTCAGACGAGTGGTTTTATTTTGCTCAAGACTCACTATATAATGTGTTAATGCTTCCCATTCAATTTCTGGTATCTGTGATAATTTGCTTTCATTTCCACAGATGTCCTGGTTCAAGCAGCATTCGGCACCAACTGCTGGTGTTTGCTTCTCTCCATCAAACGAAAAGGTAGCTGAATTCCTTACCAATCATTCTTGCTACACATACGCAAAAAAGTCAGATAAATGTGATTGCAATTGGTTCTCTGTAAACATATGCATGTGCACCCTCAATTTTGATAAGCCAGTCTAATGCTCTTTGACATAGAGTTTATAAACATAGTATCTAAGTAACCTACAATCTAGATTATCTACTGTAACAGATAATTGCTAGTGTGGGGATGGACAAAAAGCTTTACACTTATGATTCTGGATCCAGAAGATCTTCGTCCTGCATTGCCTATGAGGCACCTTTCTCCTCTTTGGCGTTTGGGGATAATGGTTACATTCTGGCAGCTGGAACCAGTAATGGTAGAGTAGTGTTTTATGACGTCCGTGGAAAACCGCAGCCTGTTACTGTCCTGCACGCTTTCAGTAATTCAGAGGTCAATAATTTTTTAACCCAGTGCAATCTATTTAGCATGTCCTATCTAATGACTCTGGTTCCATGGATTGTTATTTTGCACTTATCACTATTAGTTGTTTATTTGTTGTCCCTATCCTGGTTTTTCAGCCGCTTCATCAATTTAATATCTCCAACAGTAGCAGCGAATGTGTTTTTTCTTTTGTATATTGTTGGGGTCAACTTACTCATGCTATATAATATTTCTTACTTTTGCAAAGTTAACAGCATTTGTTTGTATTGATCAGGATGTAACAAGTTTATCCTGGCAAACATCAAAACCAGTTATTGTGAATGAGAAAAATTACACTTCTGAGATGGCTCTTCTTGGCAGCACTGTGGAAGATTCAGTTGTCATTCCGGATCCACTTCCCTCAACGACACCCTCAGCTTCACAATCTGCTTTGGCACCAGGTTCCCGTGGAGTTTCCGCGAGTACAGTAAATGCATCATCAATTGAACAAACACCAAATAGAACTCATCTATGGCCTGGTGGGCCACTGGGCAGACTGCATGCACTTCGTGCCAGTGACAGTTTTAATGATGATATGGGTGTTTTTTCACCTATTATTGACGTATCATCTGTTGAGAAGTGGGCTGATAGTGAAGGATTCAATAATAAGGACCATTTAGTTGTTGACAAAAAGCCGTCCTCTTTGCTGTTTCCTTCATCCAGCAAGGGATATTCATTCGGAGACGATGGAAACAAGGAACATCCGATATTCGACTGGAAACCAAGTTCTACTTCAAAACAGGTTTGTGTTTCTTCATCAAGCAAGTGCTATTATTATTTTTATAAGTCAATTTCATAACTTCATTGTGTCTCCAAAGTCTCTGTTAGTCTGTTTATTTGTGGTTGTACAGAATACACTGGCTGGGCTTAATTTAACTTGCTCTCTCGTATAATTCTCTTTCATATGTTTCATTGGTTTCGAACGTTTTTCCATCGTTTACACAGGATGATACGAGGGCTGCTTTTTCGTCTTTTGGATCTACTACACCAACAGCATCATCCAAAAGTGAAGACTCTGCCTTGACACCTCCAGAAGCATGGGGTGGTGATAAATTTTCTGAGAAGTTTAACCAATTAGCCAATGAGAAGTTTTCTGATAAATTTAGCCACCTGCATGCACCTTCACGTCTCGCGGTTTCAAGCACAAGTGCTAGTACATCTGGATCAATGTTCTCTAGCTCTCGAGATTTCCCCTTGTCGCTTGGTCAGACACACCTCACAAACGTAAGCTCAGAATTCCCACGGATCAGAGACTTCTCTTCAACCTTTGAGACATCCTCAACACTGACAGACAACAATTTGCCTTCAAGCCCATTGTTTACAAAAGGCATCACAGCTCCGGGTAACATTGATTCATTGAGGCTATCTCCTAATTTTACTCGTAGGTTCTCAACATATGCTGAGAGAATCAGCACCACTTCTTCATTTAGTGACGGGGCCTCTCTCACTCTGGGTTCACCCAAGATAAAGAAAACAGGTGCAGAAACGAGAGAAGAAGTTTTAAATCATCTGTTGCCAAGACCAGAGACGGTGGCTGCTACAGAAGCAGGAGCTCTTATGAACGTATGTAAAAGTTTCACAAAAAACCGAGAATTTATCTCGTTAGGATATCTGTAACTTCACTAACTTGTGCAAATCTGTAGCAGGGAGGGTTGAAGCAATCTCAAACGGATCAACATCAAATGATGGGTAGTAGCAATTTCACGCTTCAGCTATTTCAAAGAACGCTCGAAGGAACTCTGGATTCTTTCCAAAACTCAATTCACGACGACGTGAGGAACCTTCACATTGAGATCCTCAGACAGTTCCACATGCATGAGGTAGCTTTTGCTCTTTGCTCGAATCTCATCCTTGTCTCCTTCAAATAACGTGAAACTGTTTCTTTTTCAACAGATGGAGATGTCGAAGGTGTTAAGCTCGATTCTGGAGAACCAAGCGGAACAAATGAAGGAGTTAAAATTGTTGCGGAAAGAGAATCAAGAGCTCAGGCAAAGGCTTTAGAGGAGACCGTTGTGAGTTTTGTGTGTTCAAATGTTGTGTGGATTTCTATAATTCTCTTTGGTACTCTTCATGTGTTCCTCTCCGTTTTGCCATCGAATCCATTTTGTTTTCATATATGATTGATTCGTTTGGGTTTTGGTAGAGATCTTGTTTACATTGGAACATTACGTTTCCATTAATCTGGAGAAAGCATATCATTAATCATGTCACATTTGCCAACCAACATGTTTCGTTTGTTTTTTTTTTTTGTCAACTATTGCTCTTGAATTTGAAAAAGAAAAGAACAACTTTGTTAGTACCCGTACTTAAGCTGGAAAGTAAAATCGAAATAATACAAAATAAGACTTTAATAAAGGCCATCCTCTTCCACAGTGTGTTCAGTGATTGGTGGATGACAGCTTTCGTGTATTGAAATTTGAAAAGTGACGTGTTTTTGTTGTTTCTCTTCATGTTCTGATTAATCTCAGTACATCGCCCACAAGATGTAACGAACCAGTTACAAGAACCTGCACACACACACAGAGGAGTTCCTGAGCCATTTTACCTTGCTAACTATTCATTATCCCAAAAATCCGAAAAACCGAAAACCCCGAACTGAAACCCAGATTGCACACTCTTCAAGAAAAAAGGGCTTTGTGTTATACCTGGAAACGTGTGGCTGACCTACTCTCATTTACATTATCCCTTAGCCATTTTATTGCCATGGGCAGTGAAGTAAACACCTCACTGTTCCCACTACTTTCACAATCTTTTCCTTCTTCTCCTGCGTAACCAAAAAAATAAGACTTAAGTTGAGATATGGACCGTGACAACATGTGTTTTTTTGTTCCATGATCAGAAAGATTTAGGACTACTGAATTTTTGTTACTACCTCTTTCATTCTGGACAAGGCTTTCCCACACTTTCTGGAGTGTGAACTGCCATGACAAGTCAACCTGTGGATCATTCTCTGGCAAATCAGCCGCTGTACCAACCTTGTGATACACCGACATGTTTGGAACAAACAATGCCTTCTTGAAATGGACACCTACATCAACCATTATTCAGCTTTCTCTAACTATCCGTTTTAACTCGGACGAAGTTTTTTGTTTCTACATTTCGTCTTTTGAAGACTCGTCCGTTTCAAAAAGTTTGTTTCCTCAAAGACAAAGTGTCACACACTAAGACACAAGGCTCAAGAACTTACCGTAGTTTGCGCATGTATTTTTTAGATGTGGAAGCAGTAGATTTGGGTCCCGAACTGACATGCAATTGAACAACAATATCTGCAAAGCAGCCAGATGCTCTCGTTCAGATATATACAAAGCTTAAAGAAAGACAGGTATCTACATTTAAGAAGATACTCTTAACCCAATCCATTTCCTGTGAATTAATTGAGTCTCTCATGTAATTTATAAATGCAAGACAGAACAAGAAACCCGGACCCTTACCTGTTGGCAGGTTTCACGGGATAATTTATCATGAGAGGATCCTGCGGAGCCATTAACCAAATGTTCTGAACTCTCTGACTGGTTGTCTCCCTTAACAGCAAACGAAAACCATTTGGCGCATGCTTCCATGCTTTCTGGACTGTGAGCTCCATCCAGATAAAATATTAAATCTCCTGAAGACCGAGATTCAGTAAATTGATCAGGGACAACCTGTGCTCGCCCTTGCAAACTCGCTGTAGCTAACCCTTTGATGAATTGCTCAGGCAAAATACTCTAATTCGAAGAAGAATGTGGACAAAGGATGAAATTCACAAATGAGAGAAGGGCCAAGATACAAACTGTAAGTTAAATAAAGACGGAAAAGAGCAGTGTACCATCTGAGTCTGACTCGGAACTTCAGGTTTACCAATTTGCTGAAGCCAGGTAGAGGCAAGCGAAACTGCTAGACCAGCATTGAGATATTGGTGCTCCCCATCAAGCCCAAGTTTCTGACCACTTAACAGCCTTACGGTTAGTGGTTGCACCACTTCGAGATTCACCTGTCAATATGATGTTAAAGCTTCTCAAAAACACCTATCATTATTTTCATAATCTGTCAATAGAATGTTGAATCTTCTCCACAAAGAACCCACACTTACTTTCACATATCAAAAAAGCTAGAATGGGACTATAACTAATGCACCTATTTGTGGATGCATTGATTTCTCAATTTTCACCGTAAAAGAATGGTAAACACTACAATCAACCAAGCAGCACATAAATAGAAACTATATATATGCACATACATTGTCTGCCAAATTAATGCCCATAGTGTTCAATAATTAAAACTGAGCGTACATCTAATACAGAAGCTTTCTCTTCAAGGACACGCATGGCTTCATCAGGTTGGGGTACTGTGAAAGCTGGAACTCCAAGCTGAAATATGAACAAGAAAGATGAGGCAACTATGGAGAGGATTGAGAAGTTTAAAAAAGGAATGTTCAAATTTAGTTTTAGATATAAAAGAGTTATAGCCACCTTGAAAATTCCAGCCTTCTCACCAGCAATTTTCCCAAGTGTATCACCTGTAATGCATCCCACAGAGAAGAAAGAAATCATGATATACTATTAGACAAAAGGAATGTAACTCCAAATATGTTTGCTCATTTAATGCAAGCATAGACCTCATGACTTAAACTTTTAATATGAAAAGTAGAGGCATGGATAACGACAACGTTTTCATAACAGTATTGGTATGGAATGCATGAGAAGATTCTAGTTACAAACCTAGAATTTCCATGTGGTCATATCCGAGTGAAGAAATCCCACATACCACAGGTTTCTGAACCTGTAACAAGTCGGTAGTAAATCACCATGAGAACTTAATTAGGCACAAGAAAAGCTACTTACGACCTTCCTGAAAGTTATTCATATTTTCGTAGTTGGAGTCTTTTGAGGATGTCACTATACTTCAGTGTTTGATTAATTAAGGATTTGGGTTCCAATCTTATTTAGGGTTTTTATATAACTTTCCCCTGACCCAAGAAAAAAGGTGGAGATGTCAAATTTCAGGTTCAGACAATAGCACAGCTGAGAAAAAAGGTCAAACGTACCGCATTGGTGGCATCAAACTTCCCACCTAATCCTACCTCCAATATAGCAACATCCACCTGCATAAAGAGGCAAAGAGCAGCACCCCGTATCTATCATGTCACTGAGTAAGAAAAATAGTCAATCAAGGTAAAGACTGGTATCAAACCTCTTCTGCAGCAAATATTTTAAAAGCTAGCAATGCAAGGAAGCGGAAATATGTAGGCATCGGTATCTCCTCGTTAGTTCTCTCCTGCACATCAAATAGTCAGCAATTCGAGTAAAAAACTAAAGATTCCATCTTAATTTGCAACTATGCACACCATTATAAGTTCTTATGAGATACAATGAAATTCTCAGACCACTACACAAAAGGTGATTTCAACAAGATACAGGGAGGGGCGCTATCCATGTGCTCTACAGCATCACTACCCCGTCGAGGAAAATAGTTCCAATAAAGATTTATGTTGACGGCTTTTTAGGTCAGGTGGAGAAACTTAGTTAAGCAGTAAATCAATAATACAATTTCTCTATGTACCACAACTTCAGCACAGAACACCTCGGTTTTAAGCTAACATGGAAAGACAAAAAAAATGTGTTCATGACAAAAGGGTGCTCTACTTGTTAATCACATTCTATATGGCTTTCATCACTAGGATTCCAAGTTTATAGACGTTACTGATAAATATTAGTCAATCAAGAATCCCAAAACTTAGAAATTGAGTTCAAAACAAAATGATACAAATAACTGAATCTTCTTTTTTGTTACGAACATACCTTAAGCCTATTATAGCACCACCAGAAATAACCCAAAAATTTCTCCTCACTTATGTCTGCACTGCAGCAATAAATAGAACATATCAGATTAAGCGAATATAAGCAACTCTCAGTAAAGAAGAGTGGAAAGTAGAGATAAACTGCCTTGTTTGTTACTTTTGGATCTACGCTTGTTAGATCGAGAATGAGAAGGGAGTAAGTAGCACAAATTCCAAAACTTGAAACAATGAAAAGAAAATAGGCTTTGGAAAATGGGAGAACAATTGTCAAAGAGGATTATGATAGCGAAGTATTGTTGGTTCCTGATCCTATGAGCTCCGATATGTATATTTTTTCAGAATTTTCAACAAAGTTAGAAAAACTTACCCATCTAAGCGAAATCTTTCCCGGACATCAATGAGGTGAGGTGAAGTGAAGAGTCCAGTTCGAAAGCCATAATTTCGTAAAATAGACTCTGTAAAGGCACATGTGGATCCCTTCAGGCCACCACATAAGAAACAAAAAGAATAATGTTAGCTGCTGGATCAGATAGTAATCAGCCAAGAAAAAAATGAACCACTTTTATCAAACAAATTCATTGAAGGTTTAAATCAAATAGTAATCAACCATGCAATTAAAGTACTAGCTTCGACAAATCTTTCCATTGTGCTATCACGATCTAGACGAAAGAACTCATAAGAGGTATCATCCCAAGTCAATGATGTCATAACTGATATGAACCACGACTTTTAAAGTGATAACTTTGCAAAACTGACACTCCATCAAATGAAACCATATGCATCTCCTGGCATGTAAGGATCAAACCAATGTCCTTCTCGCACCTGAACCTTAATATTACAAGCAGAGGTCCATTCCTGGGTTCAGGGGTTTCACTCAGATTGGAAAAACCTCAAGATGACTCAGTCCAGTAACGTATCTCAAATCTCCACAGAGCAAAAAGCTTAGGCTTCTGGCAAAGCAGTCATAAGGACGTAACGGTCACAACTAGTGGAGAACTAAGAAAGATTTTTCACGAATTCAGAAGATATCTAACAAACAAAACCAACTCCTAATACTGACAAAAGGTGATTAGTATCATTTATTGAGCTTTACCAGAAGATAGTAAAGTTGTTGTTACCTTGCCTTTGGTTCCAGCGACATGGATAACTTTCATCTTTAATATGTCTTCTTCCAGGTCAAGTAGCTGCCAAATAGATTACGAGAATCGTAACTTTCAGCAGAAAACAAAACAAAAAGTCAAAACTCTTAAGAGAAGAATTAAATCGCAAGAGAAACAAACCTTAAGATAATCAAAGACTAACTCAAACCGATCCCCTTTGTTGCTCTTATCAGCACGACTTCGCTTCGTGATCAAAGACGACAAAGCAGCCAACGCTTCCTCATACGAATCTCTTCCTGTTTTTTGCTTCACCACTCCATAATCACCTGTAACCAAAAAACAAGTGAGCTCGATCCAATTACTGTTAGCATAAATACCCCTTTCCTCGAGCTTAGAGAAGAGAGGAGAATCAACAACAAACCTTGAGCTGCCATGTCGATCTGCTTTCTTAACGAACGAATCTGAAAACGCACGCGAATAGTGAGAATGATAATATTAACAGATTCCTCCGACTTTCTCGGAAAAGAGAATATAAGAGAATATGAGAGAGAGAGAGAGAGAGAGAGAGAGAGAGAGAGAGAGAGAGAGAGAGAGACCTGAAAAGAGAGAGATGTAAGGTGTGGCTGCTGGTACTGGTAGTGATGGTGGAGCCGAAGTACGGCAGGAATCGAGAAGTGACAGAGAAACGCTGAGCTCAAACGGCACGATGTGGTACGAGGTACTAACGAAACTGCAAACATTCTCATGTCTCTCTAACATTGCACTACCTCACTTCCTTGCCCTTTTGTTTAGTCGTTTTCGGCAATTGGGATTTCAGTAATCGCATCACAATTTCGTAATTATCCTGTTATTAAATACACACAGTATGAACTTTTCAATTCGTCTGGGTGGTGTAGTCGGTTATCACGCTAGTCTCACACACTAGAGGTCCCCGGTTCGAACCCGGGCTCAGACACTTTTTTTTTCTTTTACCTTTATTTGGATTTTTTTTTTCCTCGCACGCGGAGACTCACTCCCCCACACGTGTGTTGTTCTAATGTCCATTACTTAGGCAAAAACGAAACTTTAGGGGGTGAACCAAACATTCACGAATCGTAAATCAAACTCATCGGAGCTTCTTGAATTTGTCTTCGAAGCGGATATCGATTCATCTTGTGGCTTAGTTTCTGACAAAAGAGGAAGGAAGAGACAAGGCGAGGGAGAGATATGGATTGGGACAACGTAGCTGCTGAGGATGTGATTGAGGCCTTGAGAGAAGTTGAATGGTCGACGCCTCCTCGTTCGTTTCGCGAGTTCTTCTCTAAATTCGCGTTCCCTCGCTCTTTCTCTAAATGGAAGAGCCGTCTTAAATGCAATCTCTACTAGTATGTATATTACTCTCTCTCTCTCTCTCTCTCTCTCTCTCTCTCTCTCTCAATTGTTGTCTGCATCTATTGGATTTAGGATTTATGATCTTATGATGATTTTTTTGCTTGTTTTATGTTTACAGCTATAGGACGAATTACTTTATCCTTGTGATTTTCGTTCTGGGTAAGTGCAAAGCTTGCATAAATTTGTTGCTTTTAGCTGTATTTTTGGGAATTTGGGTTTTAATCAAGATCGTGTGCTATTGGTTAACAGATGTTTTTGTTGATATCAGGTCTTGCACTAATTACAAAACCTCTGGCTATTGTGGGTGCTGCTCTAACAGCCTTAAGTATAGCTTTCCTTAACGATAGGTATTATCTCCGGTGACTTTCTTATGGTTTCCACTTTATATTTCTGCTCAGCAATGCGTTTGAGGCTTCATGGTAATGTGAAGCTGGGGTGTAGTTTCACTTGAATTGGAAGATATTAGGCGACTGTGTATACAATGGTTGCTCTTGAGCTGGATTCTTAGTAGTGGATTTAATAGGTTTTTATGATCTGTGGTTTTTGAAATCTGAGTGTTTCATGGTGGCTTGTTCCATGTTTATTTACATGGATTTCATGATGGCTTGTTCCATTTGTATTCACATGCATTGGAAGATATTAGGCTCCTTTGTCTATAATGGTTGCTCTAGAACTGGATTTCAGGATTGGAATTGATAAGGATGTATGATTTTGGTTCTTGAAGTCTTGAGTTTTTCAAGGCGGTTTGTTCCATTCCCGCTGTGGCGATTTGATGTTCATATTAGAATCTGACATCGACGTCAGTTTCTTTTTGCTTAGGATTGGATCCGCTAGTATTGTAGTATGTGGTTGTGTACGTGCTCCCTAGGAGAATCTATTGGATGTTCAAGCTTAAGGGGGTTAACTATTGTTTTTTGCAGTTTTGCAGCTAGTTTTAATGAGAAGTTTATAAGGACTATTAGGCTTTTCTCCCCACATATGGCTGCAAAAATGAGGCCTCCCCACATGTGAGTTTCTTTTAAATTTATTTTCCATGGAAGATATAAAGATGATTTCTTAATTACATCTATATATTGGCACTTGCAGGCCTGTCATCCGTGGAAGATCAGCAGCAAGAAAGACAGTATACGTTTGTGGCAAACCACGATGGGTATTTGTTGTTGTTCTCCTAACAGGTACTTGAATACTCACTATCCCTTGTCATGTAGTTAGTGCAACATTAATGTCGAAACTGATCAATCTGTTGATTTCCTTATGTACATATAGCCAGTCTTGTCATGTGGTTTTCTTCCTGCGGTTTGTTGTGGGTCCTCTATGCACTTCTCACTTCCCTCGGTGGTAAGTCACTCCGCTTCTTTGATCGTAGATTTCCTTTGATGGAGTTTTTTTTTGACATGAGGTTTTCTCTCCATAGTGATTGTTCTTCACGCAAGTGTGAGAACTCCAAACCTCAAGGCACGCTTGAACACATTCCGCGAAGAATTTCGAGCTGTCTGGCGTAACTACAGTGAACTTTGAGTTACAGGATTGCTACAATCTAGGAGCAAACCTAGGCTGTTAATCTGAAGTGAGCATCCCTTTGATACGGCTCTCAGTTTCATGGTTAAGATGGGTTATTGGCTGTTCAATCGCAGACAAATAGAGTCACTTGAAATACTGGACATACTTGACCAAGTTACTTCTAATTGGTGTGGTGATGTTTATACTTTTCAAACTGTGATTAGTGATTTGACTTCACAATACTCTTTTTTTATATGAATAGATCCAAACAGAACTGAATGGTGTTTCAAGTACAAAATTTGGAAGACAGAAAGCATCTGAAAATAAAGTGTTTTCTTTTTCTCAAGACTTGACAAAGTTCTTTAGAGTTTTCAACCACAGTAAGTGCTCTCTACTATCTTTGTTGATCATGTACTCGTGCAAGAAGTTGATCATGCTCGGCTTTATCCCTCTAATCTCAATGTACCTATGGAAAGCCTTCCTCAGCTTTTCATCCAAAACTCTGCAGAAAGAAACCATCAAAGATCATGATTTTGGATGACATCCAAAGCTTAAAACTTTTTCTCCTATTACCTGAAGGAGGGGCCTTCATAAGCAAGCTCATCCTTGGAAGGATCATCAGGAAATGTAACCCACATGTCCTTGATTACAATCCTGTCTGGAAAAGCAGTACATCGGAATTCCAAACTAGGTCCTGTCTTCTTGGAAAGAGTCACCAAGAGAGGCACATTCGATTGCTTTGGCTTCTCTGGCTTATCCTCATCTTCGTCTTCTTCATTCTCTGCATCTCCCTCATCATCTTCATCATCTTCTTTGTCACCAGTCACAAGATTGGTCATGTGTACTTCAACTTTAACACTCTCTCCTTCATATTCTCTAGTCAATGTCACGATCTTTCCTCCAGGTTTGTCTTCCATTTTGAAAGGGAAACCACTTGGAGTTTCTTCAACCTTTATTTACACAAAAAGAGAAACAGAGAGATTACACACCATTGACATTGAAACAGAGCGCTTCACGAAACCCATAAGATCTTAACAGGAAACAAAAAAAGAAAGGGTAGAAATCAAAACATGAAAATGTAAGAAAAGGGGAAACTAAGGGTTTACTCGATCGTAATCATCAGCTTTCTCGGCGTATCCAATCTCCGTTTCGATCATTCGAAGAAGCGGATCGGTTGGAGAAGCTATCTTTTTGGTCGATGTTGTAAATGGAATATACCGAGAAAACGACGGCGGCAGATGCTTCCGGCTGCCATGAGCAGACTTTTCCAGGAATGAGTAAACGAAAGAACGGTTTTTGCAATAATTTCCGACAAACCGAGAAGCTGCGCGACGTACAAGAGTCGCCATTTCTTTGAGTTGGACCTCAAATTGGAAGAGTGAGGGTTTTTATTTTCCTTTAGGGTTTAATATAGCAAATTACAAATTCAGCGGGACTTTAATAAAAAAATCAGAGAAGATCAGGACCGTGCTAAAAATACGGGCCGGTCTTGGGCCGATTGGCCCATTAATAAGACATCTGTAATAAAAAAATTAGGAGACCGTTTCCAAAATCTGAAACCCTAGTTTGCTTCCTTCTTTCAGTTGTTGCCTTTTTAAGTTACCAAACGAACACATTAAGCAGCACATCTAGAAGAAGATGGCGATTGATTCGATGCAGAAAACAAATAAGCTCCGATGGGGAGAAATAGACGAGGAAGACGACTTTGGTTTCCTGCTTCCGCCTAAGCAGGTGATTGGTCCGGACCAGAACGGTGTAAAGAAAGTGATTGAGTACAAGTTCAACGACGAGGGCAAAAAGGTCAAAATCATTACCACGACCCCTGTTCAGAAGCGAGCACTCAACAAACAAGCCGTTGAGCGACGGAGCTGGATTAAGTTCGGTGACGCCGCACATGAGGATGCCAGTAGCTGTCTCACAATGCGTTCAACTTGGAACGAATCAGGCCTCTTGGTAAATCTGAATACTTTGCATTTTGGATTGTTAGGATTCATTGTTCTTATGCTCTGTTTTGATTTTGTGAGTAATCAATCTTGTTTACGTTTCTTTTCCGGGTGGCTAATTAGCCAGTCACATGTTAGCCTTATGGCTGGTGTTTGTGTGAATGGTCAGTAAGCTCACCTATAGCAATGTCGTTGGTGATTCGTTTCAACACTAAAACAGGATTAAACCCAGTTTTCGCTATGGATCATCAACTATATATTTTGTTACTAGTTTCTTGTAAGTTGTAACTGTAAGGTGCCCAATTAGCCGATCACATATTAGCCATATGGCTGCTTCTTTTTGTGATTGGTCAGTATGTCACCAATAGCACTATCTTGTTGGTAGCCCTTTCTGAACGTGAGCAAATTTGTGTTCTCCTTCCTTGGCTATTAACTGGACACCTCGAGTTCTCATTTTTTACTCTCATTATGAACCACTTTCTCATTTTTCACGCTAGTAGTTTCTGAGTATTTGCTTCTTTATACATCAGCACAACAATTTGATATCTCTTAGTCTTGATGCTGATTGCTTGTGAAACAATTCTTTACTATCTTTGTTAATGTTTCCTGATTACTTTCTGCTTTAGAAGTCAATAGTGTATATCTCTCTATGGGTGGACACGTTAGTCAGCCGCATTCTTCTATATGCAGATGGCCGTAATGCCCACCCAGATGTTTTGTTGGTGGCTCCTTGAAAGAAAGTAGATTTCTGCTTTCACTTCCTAGCTACCAACTACACTTTTGTGTCTAAAGTTTTTGATGGAAGAAATATTTTGCTTTTATCGTTTCAAGTATACCTCTACCTCTATTTTAAAGTTTGACATCTTTATTCTTTTGTAATTCAGGTAGCAAGGCGGAAGAAACAACTTCATCAGGAGATAGCATGTGTCATTTGGGCAAACCGGGTGCGGTCCTCATGGTCTGTAGGTTATGCCACATGAAAGGTGACCACTGGACATCAAGATGCCCACAGAAGGATCTTTTATCCTTAATGGACGAGCCTTTAACAGCAGAAACTTCTAAATCGACCGTAGCTGGAACTGGAACTAGCAGGGCTGCTTATGTCCTGCCAAGCATGAGAGAAGGTGCAGACAGAAAAGCTGCTGGTTCAGACATGAGGAGTAGAAATGATGAGAACTCTGTCCGTGTGACTAATTTGTCTGAAGATACCCGTGGACCGGATTTGATGGAGTTGTTTCGTCCGTTTGGTGCTGTAACCCGTTGTCATGTAGCCGTTGACCAGAAGACGAGCATGCGCAGAGGATTTGGTTTTGTCAATTTTGTCAGCAGGGAAAATGCACAGCGAGCTATCAACACATTGAATGGCTATGGTTATGATAACCTCATCCTTAGGGTTGAATGGGCCAATCCTAGACCCAGTTAGATCCGTTATCATTTCCTAATTATCATATTCTTTGTTAAGATGCTGAATGCATAGGGATTCTTGATTATAGATTCTCGAGGCCGCGGAGTTCGATTTACACTTGCATATATATACCATGCGTCTAATTGCTAAGTCGCACTCGCAAGTTCTTACTAATTACATTTCTGGTGAATACGTGCAAAAAGTATTAAAGCTTTCTTTAATACGGTAAGCATGTTAAGCTTAAAACTGGTTTATAAGGGACAAGTGATTTTCATTTTCCATGATCATTTTACCCAATAATAAAGTGAAATTTCAAATTCAAAGAGATGGGAAACAAGAATTCGAAAGGCTCTTCTACAACCAACCCGAAAGAGGAGATTGCGGTTGCACCACGGCCTCAGCAGCAACCGCAGTCACCACTATTGATGCGGAAATCGCAACCGCAGCAGCCATTACCACCAGCTTCATCTGAGATGCCTCTTCTCTATCCGTGTTACAAAAGAGAAGACTATGAGAAAATGAGCGAAGAGAAAATCGATATGCTCCTAGCGACTTACGGGATCATGACAGTGTCCGGCGATTTGGCTTACAAGAGAAAAGTTGCTTTCAAGACCTTCCGTTGGGATCATAACACGAAAATGTCATGATTCTGTAAGCCTAACCAGATCTATTCCGGCGGTTTGATTGTTGTCAACAATCACCCTAAAGCCTAACAACTACTTGTATAGTATTATGAAACTAACGTTTTATGATTAGACCTAACACATTCATAATTCTTTCATCAATTCACAAGAAAATATAACTCAAAATGCTACTAGTTGTACAGTAGCGAACATTATAATCACTAGTAGCATCTCTTGAACAAGTTTCAGGGGATAAAAAAAGAAGAGAGTAGCAAATTGACACTAGGAGGCAGAGCACAATCTATATTAACATTTTTGAAGTACATTTGGGAAAAACCCTTGGTTTTCGAAACTATTTACAAAAATTGTCATTGTTGGGTCGGATCAATTTTGAAATCGGGTCACAAAATATCCGAAAATTTTTAATGAATATTGACACCAATAATTACCATAACAAATTTGAGCTAATTTCCTAAAATATCTCTACCTAATTCAAACATAAATATATGATTCTCCTTTCACTTTTATTTAATCTTATATTTAAATTATTTTAAATTATTATATAATACATTTAGTTAATAAAATCTGAATTTTTTTTGCATATGATGTGATTAAAATTTTTTAAAACGGACATATATTACTCAATAAATGAATAAAAAATATGTGTACAATGTTCCACATTGCCTGAAAAATTGAACAATGGTTCAGAGTCATACTATAAAATAGACCAAAATGATTCCGAATACAAATGAGCAGGAAGCTTGACTTATCATGCGCCCAAATTTAAAAGTTTTATTCGGTTTATTCCGGTTCTTTATTTCAAAGAATTTAACTTTTAAAAAGTTTTAAAATATTATAAATATTTATACTTTATAGAAAATTTAAATATTATAAATATTTAAACTTTATTAAAATTTAAATATTTCAAAAATTTTAATTTTTTAATAACTTAAACTTTATAAAACGTTTAAAATATTTATAATATTAAAACTTTTATGAAGTTTCAAATATTATAAATATCTTAACTTTATAAGAAATTTAAATATTATAAATATATAAACTTTGTAATAAGTTTAAACATTATAAATATTTAAACTTTATAAAACGTTTAAAATATAATATTTAAACTTTTAGAAAAATTAAAATATCACGGGACGAAGTTATATGACGGGAGAAGTTTGGATCGATATTAATACGGGATGGTATACCGCAGGTGAAATCTTAGAATTAACAATCAAAATATAATTATACAATGTTAAACACTAAACAGAACAAAAAATATTAACAAAACAAATACAACTTAAATAAATTTTTTAGTTACAAAAAAATCGACCCGCGGTACAAATCTAGTGTTAGTTAGATAATCAGAAGCAATGGTTGCCAAATAAGTCAAATCCCAACGAAGAACATTCCTTGTTTTTTGTAATAGTTATAAATAATTAAGAGAGTATAAGGAAACTCACCAAACGAACGTGAAAAAAGGAAATAAGATAAAAGAATAAAAAGAAAAAAGGAAACTTGAATCCCAAACATAGGTGAAAAAAAAAAGGAAACAACACAGAAGACTTGAAAAAAAAGAAGGAAATTTTAAAACCCAAACACACAGAAGATGAGTCTATAAATATTAGTCTCCTCTCTTCTCTCTGTCTAATCGTTTTTAGTATCATCATCACAAACCAGAGAAAGACAAGAGTGATAGAGTGCGAAGGTTGCAATTACATGCTCTGATTTTTTTAGCACTCTCTTCTTCCATTCCTGCTTCCTTTGCTTCTTCTATCTCATCTTTGCCTCTAACCCTTAATTTGTTGTGAGTTTTGCCGTTCGCCAACAAGAAACGAGCGTGATGAAAGTTGAGCCCTTCGTTTACAATCACTCGAAACGAGATCGCAGGTGTGGTGTCTAAGAAACTCTACGTACATGTATGTGTCAAGAAACTGCAGAAGTTGTAAAAAGAGGTTTCTTGTTAAATACGGTAGCTAGGCAAGTGCCTTATATACAACATACATCTTAAACCTAATTAGCTATACAAATTGACATTATATTAATAGGCTAAGGGGCTTATAGCCCAATACTCCCCACAACCCAAGCTGGAGCGTGGAGCTTGCAAACGCCCAGCTTGAGAAGAAACGCTTCAAACTCTCTCCGTCCTAAAGCCTTGGTCATAATATCAGCGAGTTGAGATTTGTCGAGACGTGTTTTGTGGCAATGGTTCCTTTGTTAATCTCATCCCGAATAAAATGACAATCTCTACCCATATGCTTTGTGCGTGCATGATAAACAGGGTTGGCGGCAAGACCAATGGCGAAAAAACTATCTGAATGCAAAGTAAACGGATGATTGCACTGAACACCAAGAGCAGGAAGTAATTTTCGCAACCACAAGAGTTCTCTAACGGTATCAGCCATGGCACGATACTCCGCTTCAGCTGAGGAGTGAGAAACAACGTCGTGTTTCTGTATTTTCCAAGACAAAGGAGAGCCTCTCAATTGAATAAACCAACCAGTGAGAGAACGTCGTGCAAGCGGACATGAGCCAAAATCTCAATCACACCAAGCATTGAGTATTAAAGCAGTGTTCAAACGAAGTAGAATACCTTGGCATGGACTTGATTTTAGATATCTAACAACACGAATAGCAGCCTCCCAATGATCTGGTTTAAGATCATTCATAAATTGCGAAAGAATATGAATGACATATGATAATTCAGTTCGTGTGGTACCAAGATCAATAAGTATTCCGACCAGAGGATGATACCGAATGGAATCAGTAGTCTTGTCACCAAATGCTAGAGCAAGCTTATGATTTTGTTCAAGCAGAAAAGAGGCTGGTTTGACTCCAAGCAAACTCGTTTCCGTGATGATGTCAATCGCGTACTTACGTTGACATAAGTAAATTCTAGAAGGACTCCTAGCGACTTCAATGCCTAAGAAGTATCGTAAAACACCTAGGTCCTTCATGTGAAAACAAGAGCTCAAATAGTGTTTAAACTCATTAATCACGTCTACAAAAATATCCGTAATAATCAAGTTATCCACATAGACAAGAACATGTAGTCAGAGATAAATAAGGAGTAATCAGAGATATCTTGTGTAAATCCATAATCCGTTAGAGCTGATGTGAGCTTAGCAAACCAACAACGGGGAGCTTGTTTTAAACCATACAAAGATTTCCGTAAATGACATACTTTGGTGTTGTCTTTTGTTCGGAATCCAGGAGGAAATTGCATGTATACTTCTTCATCAAGATCACCGTGGAGAAATGCGTTATGAACGTCCATATGATGGACTTCCCAATCTAGCGAAGCTACTTGTTGAAGGAACGCACGTACAATAACCATTTTTGCGACTGGAGCAAAAGTTTCTGTATAATTAACGCATTTGGTTTGATTGTTTCCAAGAATAACTAATCTTGCTTTATGACGTTCAAGTGTACCATCTGATTTGTATTTGAGACGAAATACCCATTTACAACTCAATGCTTTCTTTCTAGGAGGCATATCTTCTACTGTCCAAGTGCCAAGATTTTCTAGGGATACTATTTCTTCCGAAACCGCAGTTCGCCAATTTTCATCAAGAATAGCTTTTTATAACTATTAGGCTCAGTTCCCGAAGTAATGGCAAGAATATAAGCCTGATAGTTTTCAGAAAATTGTGAGCTTGAGATGTAGTTATCCAACGGATATGGAGTTGCAGATGAATATGGATGATGAAGAAGAGTGGTTACGTAATCCGCAAGTTTGACTGGTGCGTGTTATGTCGTGATGCCCACGACCAAGTAGCTTAGTCTCAACCGAAAGATTAGGTAGAGGAGAAGACATAGAGGACGTTGTAGTAGTTGGAGAAGGCAACTGCTCAGCAGCTGAAGGCGTGTCAATTGTGAGCGAATGTGAAACTGAAACAACACCGGTTGCTATATTGTAGACTCTCCAACCTTTCTTTGCAAAAAGGATAACCAATAAAAATGGATTTGTTCCTATGAATTTCAAACTTGCCTCCTCCATGCTTTTGATTGTGATGGTAACAAATACAACCAAAAACTCGAATATGATTCATAGGAGGACGACTATTATAGATGAGTTCAAAAGGTGTCTTTCCTTGAAGTAGTGGAGTAGGAGTTCGGTTAATTAGATAAGTTGCGGTAATAGCACAATAACTCCAAAATTCAACAGGGAGACCAGCTTGAAAACGAAGTGCACAAGCGACATTGAGCATATGTCGATGTTTGCGTTCAACGCGGCCATTTTGTTGAGGAGTACCAACACAAAACGTCTTATGGATAATCCCTTGTTGATCGACGAAAGCAGACAAACAAACAATTCAGACCCGTTATCACTTTGTATCATCTTGATTTTTGTAGAGTATTGTCGTTCCACAAGCGTGCTGAAATTTTTAAGATGCATCGGAGCTTCGTGTTTCGACGGTAAAAGATATAACTAGACAGCCCATGAGTAATCGTCAAGAAGAGTAAGAAAATAACGAGAACCACATATAGAAGTTGTCCGATACGGACCCCAAAGATCATAGTGCACCATTTCGAAAGCAAAACTCGTCTTATTGCTGCTTTAAGGAAAGGGATTTTGTGTCTGTTTAGCACGAATACAGATTTCGCATATCTCTGAATCAAAAGCACTAGTAGTAAAATCAGAAAACTGCTACAACTTTAAAGCTTTGGAGGAAGGATGTCCCAGACGTTGATGCCACAGTTGTGTAGTATATTAGTCTGTACTTGTCATCGTTGCTGCTATTTCCACTCCTCTAAAAATATACAAACCATTTTGTTGCTTACCCGCGCCAATCAGCATCAGAGTGTTGCGGTCCTGGACAATACAGATTTTGTCAGTAATTTGAAAAATGCAGCAACGTTCTCTAGTCAATTGTGAAACCGAGATTAGATGACAATGAAGTTGATAGTGAAGTTTTCTAGCTTTAGCTCACAACCTAATAACCAATGGTTCTATGGGGACTTACGTCTCAGAGCGAGCACAAGCTAGAAAACTTAACTTAAGAGTTATGTGTTTACTCAGGTTCAATTCCCTAATGTACTATCATGTCATTGCAATACAAAAGGTTATCAATCCAATCAGGTGTGATGCTAACAGATAAGATGCAACAAATCAATTTAAGTCAAGCCAAGTGATAGGTTTTTATATCTAACAACCTAAGTAAACAGAAAGCGTCAACATAATAGATTTCCAGGTTCGTGGCATTGTATTTCCCATATCATCAAGATGATATCAAGTACAAGATCCGGCCAGTGATCTGAACCGTTTCAAACCGTAGTCTTTAATCTCTAGGATCTCTCCATTACTCGTTAAGGGTTTCCATCCGATAAACCAGAAAACTATATAAGTTTGAACCTAAATCATTAGAAACATAAACAAGAAACTTAAACAGCAATTAAAACTAGCAGTAACTAACAGAAGCTACAGAAGTTACAGAAACTGCAGAAGCTACAGAGATGCAACAAATACTCAGATAAACAAGAAGCTCCTAAGGATGGGATAATGGATCAGTGATTCCTCCTTAATCAACCTAGGTGTTTAACAAACTCAAGCAGAGCTAATCCCTAGACAATAGGCTCATAAGCAATCAGATTCATTCTCATGACAAAAGACCCAAGCTAAGCTAGTTCCAGACCTAACTCTCATTAGCGAAATCTAACCTAACAGGCATTAAGATTCAGTCTATTAAAGCCAAAATACACTCTAAACATCCAATGTTTTGGGCTAGAAATGTAAATCTCTTGAATTAGTTGGTTCAGACATTTCATCAAACACCTTGTGGGTGTGGAAATACATGGGTTCTAATTCTAATTGATCAGAGAGAAATTAGCATTAAGAACACTAATCCAGAAGGGATTCATAGAAATCTAATCTTAAACGACCTAGGAGACTAAAGATTTCTCACTAATCTAACCCATCCTCAAGAACCCTAGAAAACTACTCAGACTCCATGAAGAACAGCAAGAACTCAAACCCAGAAATTAATAAAACTTGCATAACAGAAAGATAATGATGAGAGGAGCAAGAAGTTTCAAAGAAGTAAATGCAAAAACTCAATAGATCAAAAGATATTTGGATTACAAATCAGAGGTGTTCTTGGTGGCTACGGAGAAAAACCCTAAGGAAAAACGTAATATTCTTTGGGTAATGATAAGAGGGATATTTATAGCCTTAGTTCAAAACCCTAATACAGAAACAGACAAAAATCTATAAAGGTGACCGCTTTGGCTCGGACTCGGTTTGTAAATCGAACTTGCAAATCGAGCTGGAAAACTTTCTGAATATGGTTGCTTTGGTTTGGACTCGGTTTGCAAACCGAGCTGGCAAACCGAGCTTGGACCATCAAACTGAGCTGGCAAACCGAGCTTGGACCATCCTCTCTACTTCTCTTCTAAACATTTCCATTCTTCTAGCTTAATCCCAACATGCACCCCCTACTCCATTCTTGACCTCAAGAACTCCTTCAGCACCTGATAACAACTCGAAATGCAAGAATGCATGCAATGGTAATGCAACAACCTACTAAACATGCAAAGTGGCCATAAAATACTATGAATTGTATGAATAGAGGATGAAACAATGAAAAAATGGTGAGTAATGAATGCGTAAAACCTGTAAAATATAGACATATCAGAAGTCCATCAACAAAAAACACTTCATGGAGATCTAAAGAAGAGCCTAAACGAACATATCCTTGCTTTGTAGTGGTTGTAAAATGTCCATCAGGGAGTTTGATTAAAACCGGAGGCATATCATACACATCACGGAGAAAATCGAGAGTTCCTGTAACGTCCGTGTTTCGGAAAAAAAGACTTTTCGATCAAACGTTACAGAAGAATCGTATCAAGCGTTATGATTCGATGAGGTTCACAGGAATGTGATTTCTCTCTTTGAATCAATCTTAAAAGTTTTGGGAATGAAGTTTTCTCGGAAACGGGAAGCGGATTGGTCAAAGGTCGAAGAGTCAAAGTTCGACCAGAAAAGTTGAGTGGATCGATCGATCCAGGTAGAGGATCGCTTGATCTGGTGAAGTGAGTGAAGGATCGATCGATCCATGGTCGGTCGGTCGATCTGTAGCTCGGTCGTTGCGTGGAGAAAGAGGTTGGAGCGGAACTTCCTTTCGATTAGGTATCCGGAGAGATACCGGGTGGACCTGGCAGTTCATTATCTGGAGGATGATGCACACCTCTGGTGGAGGGGTGTTTTGGCCAGGAGAGTGCAGGCGGAGATGGTCTGGGAGGATTTTGTGGAAGAATTTAACTCCAAATATTTTCCACAAGAGATGCTTGACCGGCTGGAGAGTCAGTTCCTGGAGTTATCTCAGGGGAGCAGGACTGTTCGGGAGTATGAGGCGGAGTTTAACCGTATCAGTGTGTATGCGGGTCGAGTGGTGGAGGGTGAGCATACCCGAGTGCGGAGATTCTTGATGGGTCTTTGGGCCGAGCTGAGGAACCGTTGTCTAGTGAGGACTTTCGGTTCAGTGTATGAACTGGTTGAGACAGCTGCGTTGCTTGAGGAGGGGATGATTAGGACTCGGGTTATGTTATCGTTGTTGTTGTGTGTGATCTTGTTTTCGTTGCTAATTGTGTTTCTGTTGTTTGACGGTTTATTTGTTGAGTTAATAAAAATCCGAGTTTTATCGTTGTCATCTGTTTTGGTTAAATTAGTACGTATGGGCGCATTAATCGTTAAAAAAAAAAAAACGGGTGTGGTTGTTTCAGTTCCAGTCATATGATTTGTTGCTCTAGAATCAATAATCCATGATCCTAGAAAATACTTACTGAAATGATGATCAGGAGAAGCACATTTGCGTTTTTCAAGGATTTGAACCAAGAATTTCCATTGAGCGTCATTCAGTCCACTTATTCCGGTTTGATCCGCCTCCGTCAATGGAGAACTAGACAGCAAAGTCGTTGTAACATTAGCACTTACTCCTGAAGAAGAAACGTGATTGATAGCTGAACCTCGACCAACACTCTATTTCTTTTGAAAGAATTTGCAGGGGATGCATGTGAACCATGACTAATACCATTAGATAAATAACCACCACGCGAAGAAAATGTAGTGTTTCTACTCCGTTGTTTTTCTTTAAGCCATGGTGGATAGCCGATCAATTTGAAGCAATTTTCAGCAAGATGACTGGTACGTCTGCAATGGGAGCATACTCTGTTCTCAACCGAATCTCTGTTGTCAGTGAAGTTGCGAGTTCGTGAGGTAGTTTGAACAGCGAAACTAACACCATCGTTCCTTTCATCATTCAGACGACTCAAGGACTTTGACTCTTCATCTTGCATCAAAGAATTGTAAGCTTCCTCGAGTGAAGACAGTGGCACTCGAGAGAGAATAGCAGATTTGACTGCTCTGTACACAGATTCATCGAACCCCTTGAGGAATTGATGCAGTTTGTCTTCCTTGCGCTCTTTACGGACTTCTTCCATCGTTTTGGCTTGTTGATAATCAGCTAAGCTTCTCCATAATTGAGAAGGTTTGCCATAGTAAGTTTCAATAGCGAAACCTTTTTGACGACAAGTAGCTAACTCTGTTTTGAGACGTTGAACGCGTTGGCCGTTCTTAACCCCAAAACGTTGTTGAATATGTGTCACAACTAATGAGAATCATCGAGATGAGACATCGGGGTGGATATACTGTCGTCAATGGTAAGTTTCATCCATGAAACCAAAAGAGCATTATTTGCAATCCAGTCTTCAAAATCGAAATCAATCTCGATGGGCTGAGGAATAGAGCTGTCGGCGAAATCAAACTTCTTTCTCGCTTTCAAAGCCAAGCGCAAATTTGTGGCAAATTAGTCGTAGTTAGGTCCCCGCAACAACGGTTTGTAGATCAACGTTCCGGGATTATCTCCGGAGGTAAGATCATATGGCAAGATCGTACGTCGCATTTTAACGTGAGGTTGCGCCGTAGAGCTAGAAAGAGTTGATTCAGTGCTCATCGTGAAGAGAAAAAATTGTCGAATAGAGAGAGACAAAAGATTTAGGTAAAAATGAGAAGAAGATAAGAAACGCAATCTCTTGTATCAGAATTAGAGATCACAAGATCGATCACAAAACCCTTTAGTAGTTAGGTTTTATGCTCTGATACCATGTCAAAAAACTACAAAGGTTGTAAAAGAGATTTCTTATTGAATACGATAGCTAGCCAAGTGCCTTATATACAACATACATCTTAAACCTAATTAGCTATACAAACCGGCATTATATTAATAGGCTATAGTATGTGCGTTCTCTCCTCCATCGGTTCGTCGTGACGGCTGGTCTGTGGTGTCTAAGAAACTCTACGAAGATGAATACTAAGGAGGTGGGTGCTACATTGTCAACGGAGATGACCAAAGAGAGGCAAGATTGAGGAGTTGGATGGATCGGGGTCGGTGCGACAGCATCTGTTGGAGATATTACGTACGTTGGACAACGGATTGATCGATCTGGCATGTGGACCGATCAGTCGAGCAGCATCTGTTGGAAAGTGCCTTCGGTGTGTGAAGGATGGATCGATCGATTTTTAGGAGTTCTTATCCCTTAGGATCTTTGATTCACATGTCGTTAATGCTAGAATAGGATTGATCACTCTGTTGTAGATTCTAGGTTTTTAAATGCATCAAAAGTGTTTATAGAATGCTTGAACTAGTGTGAATCGAGCAATGTATATCTAGCCAATGAGAGTTGAAGTTAAAACGCATTGTGAACTTAATGGACTTTATTGTTAATGTGAATTTGACTAGGAGATTACAAACGAGAGTTTAGCAGTCGAGTAGTCGAATTTAGTGGCTAATGCCTTGGAAGAGGATTAGCCGAATTTTTGTTTCATGTTCGAGAACGGTTTTAATTGTTGAATTCCATATTTTATATTTTCATTATTCATTGATCTCTGAAGTACCCTATGGCCCAATGCTTTTATCTTATAAGTTTAATCGAATTTTATTTCTTTGCGTTTTTATTTACAAGTCATGAAAACATACAAACACTCTTTCGTTCTAACTAATCACGAGTCTCGTAAATCTTTAGAGTACCATTGGTCCTTGTGGATCGACCCTGTATATACTACCTTGCGGTTAAGTGTATCGGGTAATTACTCGAGCAATCAAGTTGGGACGAGGGTAGAAAGCCACTTTATAAGAAAAAATAATATGGCCTGTCTCTTTTTAATCTGAGTGCTACTGTAAATGTGATATTTCTAAACTATCCTTAATGAAACTACATACAAATAGTACAACTGAGAGAGAATATGACAACTGGTACACATAAGAGATTATAGGACAAGTGGTACAAATGGTATTATTAAGAGATAAATATAACAACTGGTACAAATGGTATAACTGAGAGATAATAGGACAACTGCTACAAATGGTATATCTGAGAGATAGTAGAACAACTAGTACAAATAGTATTACTGAAGCAACTTGTAATTCTAAACCCTAGCGCCGTCACACTTACTAATTCGTCTCTTTTTGCTCTGTCCACTATCGTCGTCGCCGATTCTCCACCGTCAACCTTCCTCGTCGAAGTCTGTCGTGGTGGCGGTGAAAATTGAGGAGGAGGAAGCGGAACCGGCGGAAAGAAAGATTTTGGAGGCGACGAGGTCTGATTTTGGAGAGATCTAGATCATGATTGTTGTTAGAAAGCGAGATCTTACATGAACCCAAGCGTCTCTAGTGCATATGAAGAAGCCGACTTTGGAAAGATCTAGATCGGGATTGTTGTTAGAAAACGAGATCTTTGAGGCGACGAGGTCTGATTTGCAAATCTCAGCAGAAGTTATGGTGATGGAGACGAAATACAAAGGGAAAAGAGATCTATGGAGAAGAAAGGATCTAAAGTTTTGTTCGATATGTAGTTTCCAAATTTCTTTAAAGGTTTTCTGGATATTTTCATCACTTTTGATTTAAAAAAAATGTTAAATAAAATTACAAACAAGACAGTGGCATTCTGGTTTTTTTTTGAGAAATAATAGCTTTCTAGCCATTGTTTCGTTCGTTTGCTAATGACTGTGGTGAAAATTAGAGATCAATGTGCAAAGCCCAAAAAAAACAATTTCAGCCCATAAAAACAAGGTCAGCCCTTCGCTCTCTTTTTCTTCTTTTTAATTCAGAAAATTAATAAATTTAAAACTTTATACGCTAAGTAAAAAAATTGTTTCTTACAGATTTTAAAAGTTTTTTTTTACAACTTTCTATTGATTTTATTTAATTTTAAAACTAAATTTTTTATTTTTTAAAAATAATAGAAATTTGGATAATAAATTTACAATACGATGTGAAACTAACCAGAATTTGGATCCCGTCAATTCTACTTTTAGAAAAGATTTCCAAATTTTTTTCCATAGATTTTAAATATTTAATAATTTTCATTCAAAATTTTGTGTTTTAATATTAGTTTTTTTTTCCTTTTTAAGTTTTTACAAACTTATGTAATAGAAATTTGGATAATAAATTTACAACTTTCTAATTTTTTAGAAAAAGATTTCCAATTTTTTTTAACACATTCAAATTATTTTGTAAATTTAATTATCAAAAAGGTGAAAATTCCATTGATACATATTGTGAATGGACAGAAAAAAAAAAGTTGAAAACATAAAGAAAATTCTTGTACAATTTAAATATAAAAATATCCATTTAATCGATAACAAAAAGTCCCTCGCCCTCAAAACTGAACTTATTAGTTAATTAGGTTGGAGATTTCTTCATCATTGCCAGTCTGAGGATTCCCGGGAAAATAAAAGAAACTTTCCACTGCCAAACGTAATGTTTCTGAGAATCCGAAGCTAATGAAGAAGCTCTTCGTCAGTAGCAATCTGCTCGGAAGCTCTATTTTCTTCAAGATCTCCGCCTTTGTTTTGATCTCCGTTGCTTGTTTCTTCCTCGGTAAGCATTGGTCTGAGGATGGATTCCGCCGCCTCATCTTCTTCTCCGCCGAGCCTTCCCGATCCCCCATTGTCGCACTCTCACCTGATTTCGGAAAAACTTATAACATCTCTGGTTTGATCTACCAGAGTCACCCGGTTTTGCCTCCGTCTTTGTCACCACCGCAGCCGCCAGATTCTGTTGAGCTGAAGGTGTTTGGGATTGTTAATGAGAATGGAACAATGTCTGATGAGTTCCAGATTGGTGATTACGACGCTGAGTCGGCGGTGACGTTTGGGAATCAGACGGAATTTGAGAGTAGTGACGGTGACATTAAATCTACCACGGCTAGAGTTAGTGTGAGGCAATTCGAGATGTGTTCGGAGAATATGACGGAGTACATTCCTTGTTTGGATAATATTGAAGCCATCAAAAGACTCAATTCGACGGCGCGTAGTGAGCGATTCGAACGGAATTGTCCTAAAGAAGGAACGGGATTGAATTGCACCGTTCCGATTCCTCAAGGATACCGTTCTCCGATTCCGTGGCCGAGAAGCCGTGATGAGGTATCTGTGAAGCTCTCTGTTCTGATTTTGTTTTTGGTTTGATTTTGTATTCCCAACGGAAAGTTTCTGATTTTTGTTTACAGGTGTGGTTCAACAATGTTCCACATACTAAACTTGTTGAAGACAAAGGTGGTCAAAATTGGATTTATAAAGAGAATGACAAATTCAAGTTTCCTGGTGGTGGTACTCAGTTTATACATGGGGCTGATCAGTACTTGGATCAGATCTCCCAGGTTTAATTGATTTTTTATGACTCAATGTGAAAAATATTTGCTTCTGTGTTCACTTGGATTTGAAGTTACTGTGTTTTTGTGGTTGTATGTAGATGATTCCTGATATCAGCTTTGGTAATCATACACGAGTTGTTCTTGACATTGGATGTGGTGTGGCAAGTTTTGGTGCCTACTTGATGTTGCGAAATGTCTTGACTATGTCCATAGCTCCAAAAGATGTACACGAGAACCAGATACAGTTTGCTCTTGAGCGTGGTGTTCCTGCAATGGTGGCAGCATTCACAACACGGCGATTGTTTTACCCAAGCCAAGCTTTTGATTTGGTTCATTGTTCAAGATGTAGAATCAACTGGACTCGTGATGGTATGCATATCTTTTATGCCACCGTTTTACTTATTTACAAAGTTAAAGCCATAAATTTTATTCCAATTCGGCTGCACAAACTTGTTACCCGTTCCTTCTACCATGTTTAGTTCTTTTTGCTCTTTTGTTTTATAAACAAAGTTATCGCTCTGTGCCCCCTAGAGCTAAAACTGTGCTCTGCTGGCTGCTGTGTCATTTAACATCAAACTTTTAAGTAAAAGGTCAAACTGAGCACCAAGTATTTCTAAGCTTCTACTGACAGATTCTCCTGTATTGTCATTGTCTTTCATATGAAGATGGGATCCTACTCCTTGAGGTCAATAGGATGCTTCGTGCCGGAGGATATTTTGTTTGGGCAGCACAACCTGTATATAAGCATGAAAAGGCCTTGGAAGAACAGTGGGAAGGTATCATCCCTGCAGCTTATTTCATTTCTGCGTTCAGGAAGTGTCAGTTTTGGTTATACAAGCATTCCAACCAAAGCTCTTCTGGCTGAAAACTCTCAAATTTTCTAGGGAAGAAGCTCTAAAAGCTACTACCTACACTACACTGCTAAATTAAAATATTTCCATATTCTTGGTTCAGTTTGCCTATCAGAAGCTCTAAAAGCTACTACCTACAGTACACTGCTGAATTAAAATATTTCCATATTCTTGGTTCTTGGTTCAGTTTCTTTTGGTCTGCAAGGATATAGTCTCTTAATTGAGATCATGCTTGTATGTGATTTAGTAAGATGGATCTTTTTTCGTTTTTCAGAGATGCTAAACCTTACCACTAGGCTATGCTGGGTTCTTGTAAAGAAGGAAGGATATATAGCTATCTGGCAGAAGCCTGTAAATAACACTTGTTATCTAAGTCGTGGTGCTGGAGTCATTCCTCCTTTGTGCAATTCTGAAGATGACCCAGATAACGTTTGGTATGTTTGCGATACCTTAAATTTTCCACTTCTTTTAGCTGCCAAATTAAAAATTAACATTGAGAAACTGCTTTGGTTCCCAATCTTGATATTGACCATTCGACTTTACTTGGTCCTTGCTTCTGTTCCCTAGGCCAAAAATTTGTTCGATTCCGCGACTACTTTTATCCTAGGGGTTTGTCACCTCTGACTGATTCTGTGTTTTTATTAGGTACGTGGATCTGAAGGCATGCATAACTAGAATTGAAGAAAATGGATATGGAGCAAATCTTGCTCCTTGGCCAGCTCGTTTACAGACCCCACCGGATAGGCTGCTGACAATACAAATTGATTCTTACATAGCCCGAAAAGAACTCTTTGTTGCTGAATCAAAGTACTGGAAAGAAATAATATCAAACTATGTAAATGCTCTACACTGGAAGCAGATAGGACTCAGAAATGTCTTGGACATGAGAGCTGGATTTGGCGGGTACTTTTTCTTACCGCAATGCTCTCTCATTAGACACAACCGAAATGGCTACTTCATATATTCCTGAGTTTCTAACTTCCTTTTTTGGCAGATTTGCAGCTGCATTAGCTGAGCTAAAGGTTGATTGTTGGGTTCTCAACGTTATCCCAGTCAGCGGTCCCAACACATTACCCGTTATATATGACCGTGGACTACTAGGAGTAATGCACGATTGGTATGAAGACTTCTTACTCCAAAAATACAACCATATCAAACTTATAGGACCGTTATCCTATATCACACAATAACATTGTATAAGTTGGCACTGCTTAAGACATCGATAATTTTCTTATCAGGTGTGAACCATTCGATACTTACCCCAGAACCTACGATTTGCTGCATGCGGCGGGTCTATTTTCCATTGAAAGAAAAAGGTAACAACGGTCACTTTGCTTTGCAAATTAAATAAACTCTTCAAGCCTTTTCCCATTTTGGAGTATCATAAACTCTGTTTTGGTTGGTGGCCTTGTTCAGGTGCAACATGACAACGATGATGCTAGAGATGGACCGGATTTTGAGACCTGGAGGACGTGTATACATACGGGATACTATCAATGTAATGAGTGAGCTTCAAGAGATTGGAAACGCAATGAGGTGGCACACGAGCTTACGTGAAACTGCTGAAGGACCTCACGCAAGTTACAGGGTCCTCTTATGTGAAAAGCAGTTTGAATCGTCTGAGAAGCATCGTACCAAGAAGAAGAGGAAGACTAAAGGAAAAAGAGCTTGACATGTCCATAAAATACAAGTGTTGGGCTACAGTTTTCTTTGATCAATGGTTAGTTTAGTTGGGAGGCTTTTGGAATTTTAGAAAAGTTAGGGACTCTAAAACAAACTCTGAACTGTTTGTGAGGTTTTGGTGTTTAACCCTCTTTAACGTTGATTGAAACCGGCTTAAACTCACTTAACCCAAATATTTAACCTGTTGTATACATAATCTATGAAGAGTCGACAAGACAACACTGTTATAAATATGGAATGTTTGTCAATGAAAATACTCTGATCCATATACCTAAATCAATCACAAATGTTGTATATCTATATAAACTGGTGCATCACTGAGCCTTGATTTATTTAATGGTTACTTTTAACATACAAACGTTAAGATATTACTACAGGTTTAAAGACGTCACAAAACCTAAACAAGACCAACGGGAAAAAACCTCACGAACTGATTCTTGCTTTATTTGTAAAGTTTGCGATGAGCGGTTTTGGCTACGTAGAGTAGCTGAAACCGTTGACGGTGAATCCTCCATCAACGGAAATGACCTGCCCGGTAATGTAAGACGCTGCGGGAAGGCATAGGAAAGCAACCAGCGATGCGACTTCCTCTGGTTCTCCAACGCGCCCAAGTGGGGTCCGCGAAACTACAGCCTCCACAAAATCTTTCTTTTCCAGTAGCTGCATAACAACATCATAAAAATATATAATCTTTGATTATCTTCTGATATTCACATCATATCATCCAATGCGTCTTTTCTAGTTTATAATTGTATTTTGGTATGCTCAAACATTTCAGATCAGTTTGATTTATATGCCAACCTGTACTATTTTCTCCTACAAGTTTATCTAAGTAAAACAAAGTTCCATATGCATTATATTAGAGCATAGTAGAGTTTATGAAAAGATACCGATTCCACAAGTGAGGTCTTGATGTACCACGGGGCCACACAATTAGTTCTGATGTTGTCGCTTGCCCACTCGCAAGCTAGATTTCTTGTAAGCTGATTAATTGCTCCTGAGAAAACAACCTTAATATTACCTACTTTTAACCCTCTTTTATTTTTGGTTTTCTCTGAATAAAGAACATAGACTCACCTTTAGTTGCTCCATAGATAGATCCACTGCTAAGATGCACCAGGCCAGCAACAGAGGAGATGAACACAATGGTTCCGACCCCAGATGCTTTTAGAAGAGGATGAGCAATTTGGGATAAATGGAAAGCGGATTCTAAGTTGGTCGACATGATTTTTGCATATTCCTCGCTTGAGTATTCAACTGTTGGTTTCCTGATATTAGTTCCAACATTGTTTATCTGAATACAAAACAAGTTGAGAAATTTTCAGAAGGGCAAAGAATGGATTCAAACCCCTAACTTGTGCCGGTAATGTTAACAGTTCTTGCATAATAGATGGAAAATTACATGAGATCAACAAGCATCACTATATGGTTCAACAAAAAACCGTAAGCCTTACATTACAAGTATTGAATTGAAAGATAGCTGATCAAAACCACCACAAGTTTAAACCATTTCAATGCTAAGACCAAACAAATATAGAAACTTGATAAAAGTGTGGCAGATTGGTTCGAAGATTGTAATGTCCGATACAAATACATGGATGCTGAGCTAATGCGATATATGATTTCAAGATTGATTCCAATGTGTAGAAACCTAATCAAAAAGCATAGAAAACAAACAATGTCTTTTGCAGGAAAGGAACTTACAAGGATGTTAAGCTTGCCGCTGAAGGCAGAAGAAACTTCATGAATCAACTTCTCCCTCTGATCCCTAACTGAAGCATCACAAACCGAACCAGACACCACTAAACCATTGGATTTCCAATCATTCAAGCATGCATTAAGCTCTTCCTGGTTCCTTGAACAAGTATGAACTTTTGCACCGAATCTTGCTAGTTCCTCCACTACTGCTCGCCTAAAGCGTTATATTACCCCGGAAAAAGAAAAAAAAAACACCAGAGAATTATGAATTCAATACTCATATCACATTCATTCCCTAAATTCCGATTCAAATCATGTTATAAAATTTCAATATACAGGCTCAACAGGTTTATCAAACAAAACCAAAATCAATGTACAAAAGTTTCGAAACCATCACAGGAAAAACCAAATCATGTATGCAGATACAAAAAAGACACCGCCTTTCATTTGTTATCGGCGTTATTAGGTGACGAAAAGCAAACCATTCTTAGAAATTGGAGAATTAGTGAGAGTGCGAACGAATTGAAGCGAATTGGGAAAGAGAGGAGAGACAAACCCGATTCCACGAGTCCCGCCGGTTACCAGAGCGGTTTTTCCGGCGAGGGTCCACCTTTGGTTAGTCTCCATTGTCACAACGCTCACGCACTCTCTCCTCCTTGGAATCTCACTGTTCGTCTTTTTTTTTTGTGGGTGTGTGAGTTAACTAAACTGATCGGCTCAGCTCAACTCAACTCCGGTTGAGATATTCCTGTTGGGCCTCAACTCACAAAGGGTCCGTTTACGTGCTCACAGCCCATTATGTTCATTGTATCCTCTCTACCTTGAAAAGTTGAAATACACGGATGCCAAATACTCTGTATATTGAATTAAAGGTTTTGTTGAACTTTCACCATATATATAAAATAAATTAAAAAAAATATTTACCCACCAAATTGCAGAGGAATGAGTAGAATCATCTTTTTGTCTAATGTTGAATTTTTTATTCATCAATTTTCCATTCTTCTTAATTCCACATTATTCTCTATTCTTCTCGTATGTTACTCCGAAAAATCCATGGTATAATTTTTCAACCCACGGTTTTTGACGGACCAATCCATCATTATCTATAAATAATTGCAACCTGATTATAGAGTCGGCTCAATAAAACTGAATTAGCCAACTAAACAAAATGGAATTGTCCCGCTTCAACTAATACCCATTTTACGCAAACTATTGTACACAAAGACGTTAACGGAGACACGACCTCAATGTCATAGTGGGAAAAAAAAAAAAGTAATTTTCTTTTTTTTTAAATTGGTAATTCTCCCATTTGACTTTGGATGCATATTGATGCACACGGTTTCTGAAGGTGTATGCGAAGCAGAACAAATAGCCAAAAAAAGGAAAGTACATTGAAACAAGAGGAAGAGAAAAAGGTTACTAAATTTGTAAATTCTAATGGACAAATCATTAAAAAATAGCTAACCAGAAAAATGAATTTTGATGAATAATGAGAGGGGAGGCATGAGCATGTGCATGTGCACTCTGAGCTCTCCTTTAAAACCTCTCTCTCTCTCTCTCTCTCTCTCTCTCTCTCTCTCTCTCTCTCTCTCTCTCTCTCTCTCTCTCTCTCTCTATTATCTTGTTTTACACTAAAGAAGTCACCTATTTGCCACTCTATCTCCGAACCTTTCACTTTCCTATTGTATGCATTTCGATATAAATAAGACCTCTTAACAATAGATATGTAATGATGGTGCAACTTCAAGTTGAGTTTCTTGAATGGGAAAGCAAGACAACAGAGAATATAGACTTTTCACATTACCTGTTTGTGTATATAGATGTTATATCAACACACACCAAAATAACTTTGGGGTAAAATGAATACATTGATATTAGCTTTTAAGGTAACTATTGAAATATGTATTCTTAATTATAGGTTATTAGAATAACATGTTTGTAATTATCGAGACTAAATTCATCAAATCATCACAAATATTTTTATGACCCCGATACATTCTGGATTTTGTTCATATATATAGTCTCTCTTTTTTTATATTACTTATAAAATCTGGGTATGAACGATCACTCTTTTAAACAATACCGACACTTGGATATCTCTTACTTCAACGCACTTGAATATCTCTCTTAAAATGTTTTTCCAAAGCTTCAGCTAATTAAATCTTTATATTATGTCTAAATTTTTATAACTTGTTTACAATCATGATACAACCAAATAATCCAAAAATAGTTAGTGTGGGGAAACTGAATAAAGTATTGTCATGAAAACACAAATCTCTGTATAACTGGATTTTTTCAATAATGCATCAAACCTAAAAAGTATTGTTAGCCTAGAAAAAAAATAAAAAACCACCAAATTATCATCAAACTTTAGAAAAATAAGTGAGAGGAATCCAAATAGAAAAATAAAAATAAAGTAAAGAATGAAATTGAGAATGAGAAGAGCACATTGAATATTCAGAAGCAGAATTTCCTAAAGAGGAAATGATGTTACAGCTGGTGGTTACAAGTTATGACATAAATTCCATTTTTACATTCGCTTTACATTTTTGTGTTAGACTGAAGTTCTCCTTTTATGCGGTTGCAGAGCAGAGTCTGAGGGTTTTTTTTAATTCTCTGTATTTTTTTTTTTTATGGGTAGACTTTTAGTTCAGTTGGTTTTGATGCTTCGTAATATAAAGTCAAAAGCCATATTTCATGAGGTTTCCTCTTTTAGACAACGTTGAAATTCGTTGCCTCTCCCTTTTTAAACCGATATTTTCCTTTATAACCATCGGTTTCATTCTTTCTTTCTCTTTTTTTCCCTAAATGTTATTTATAAATCTATTCTCTTTCTCTCTTATATGATCGGAAGTTAAAACGTACACTTAAGGTTACACTTTCACTTTGTATAAGGTTATATTATTGAGTTGATTCCTTTTCTCTTTTCTTTTTTATTTTATTAATACAAGAGGAGGTTCTCTTAGAGTGAGATTAATTATTCTTGAGTTGAAATATTTAGGTCTTGGAAAGTATAAATATTTAGGTTTATAGTTACCCAAAATAGTTAATTGAAATTATTTACAAAAAGGGTAATGACGAAATCGGAAAAAGTTGGATAATTTATCATGAGTGCTTTTAAAATTAAAAGAGCATCGATTTCACATATGCTTTTTACAAATAACACATTATTTTATCCGTTGAAACGCATGTTTTTATAAATAACACATTATTTACTTATTTTATATAGTTGTCTATCAAGATTAACAAATATAGCTCATATTAGTATAGAAATATAGAATACTGGATGAAACCAAAAAAAAAGTTAAGGGAAAAAAGGTAATGTAAAAAAGTTCAATATACAAACGTTGGCGTATGTTTATATTAGGAGCTATAAATTGTGAAAAGACCACTCTCACTTCCTTCAATTAGATTTTACCCTTCTCCTCGTAGTCGGTACTAGTCCGCATAGTCAGAACAGAATATATGTATATCTAACCATATATATATATGTATGTGTGTATAATATCTTCATATCTGTATAGTTGGTGTGAACAAATAATAATCGAAATCATCTAAAATAATAATCATCTGTTCCCCCATATGCTCATTACAAATCTATTTAATTCGATCATTAATACTTTGATAGTCCATTTTCCTGTTCACCAAGAGAAATAATGAAAAAATATTTATTACTGTTCAGTATATGTTTCCTGATACAGTTTTATTGATTTATATAATTACAAAGCCAACTAGTTAGAAAAATAATTTCCGAAGTTTCTACTATTTTCAAACATATAAAACACAATGATCATACTGTTTTCATGTGCCAACCACTGATATAGTAAAAATGTCAATTTAGATTTGAGGTCAAGTGGCGCCATCTGTAAAAGCTTATAGTAAACATTGATTACGTAATTGCCGCTATTTACAAGTAAGACCCAATGATAGGCTATATACAGTATATCAGCTCTTGTAAGATTATATGATAATTCGTCTCTAATTTCTCTTACGGCTATTGGCAGTTCACATGGAATACCAAGGTAATTTTCATCAACGATTATTTTATTTTTATTTTTTTTGGTTTAATTATTTTTATTTTTTGCCAACCAACGATTTATTATTTAAGTTTGTCATCACCACGAAACTCCAATCAATGATCACATTTTCTTATTATTACAGCAACTCCAATCAACAATCTTTTGAAAGGATATGCATAAATTTTGAAAACCAAATCGTGAGGAAGTTACATCATTCGTAAGAAGAAAAAAATCAAAATATTTAGATGGCATGTCTTACGAATTAGAGCAAAGACTATACGTGTTGACTTTTTCCATAAGATAAAAATATTACTATATCAAAGCCAACACTACAGAACCTACTATCTTTTCACTCTTGAGATTAGAGACAGTTTAACTTCTTCTTTTTGGCAATCACATTAACTATTATTACTCTTTTTATTACTTAGTCTACTTAACCTTTGGCGGATCAGCTCCTAGCCTTAGCTCAAGATCCAACTCCTCATGATGACCGTTGATCTTGGAAACTCCAATGACCAACCCTAACATCATTGAGAAACTTGAAACATCCGTCTTTGCCCTCTTCCACGAAGAAGATGATCCGTTGATTAGTTTCTTCTTCCGAGGATCAAACTCAGAACTCAGTAGACCGACCGATAAGTCAGTCTTGACTTCATCATTGTAATGTTCAAATCTTTTCACAGAACTTTCTAAAACATTATTATTACAAACATCACTTATCTCCCTCTTAGTTCCATTAGGCTTCCTTGATTCTTCTTGGATAAGAACCTTCGATCCCAAATCAATAACTTGCTGTGGTTGTTGTTGACGATCATATTCAGGAGGCGTGGCTTGGTCAGTTGATGAAGATGATAATGATAATGATTGTTGTTTGAGTCGAGCTCGGTCTCTTCGATGAACGTTCATGTGACCGCCTAGTGCTTGCGCCGACTTGAACTCTCTCCTGCAAAAGCTGCATGAATAAGACCTCGGCGGCCACATGCAACCACCTCCGCTTCCAAACTCCTCAACCGCCGCAAACGCTCTCTCTTCCCCAAACGGCCAGAAGAAAGGCGCGTCCGAAGATGGCTTCGTCACCACCGGTCTAAGCTTCATCGACATCAAGCATTCTCCTCTCTCCATCACACACGGACGCATATATATACACAATTATATTATATGTAAGATTTGTATATTAGTAGAAGAAATTAAGAGGGTTTTTGTTTTGTTTTGTGGGAGAGAAGTATGTAGATTTACACGCACGTCGACATATATAAAGAAAGACGCATATAGATATATGTGTATGTGAGTATATGGTTAAAGCATTGAATGTGAGAAAGCTACGTCGAGAACCATGAGTAAATAGGGAGAGACTTTGATGGGGAAAGTTCTCTTTTACTTTAGTTACTCGTATGTCTTCACTCTATATATCTAATATAATAAATATTTCGATATTAATAATTAGTTGGCCAGCTTTGATTCGATAGTAGCTAAATTAATGCCAGACGTAACTTAAGTCTTCCACGAGTCTACAAAATTAATAAGTTAGAGTCGATGTTTTATAATAACCCCCTAATAATATGACAAAAACTATGATTTAATTTGAAATATTTATATTGGAAAACAATATGTTAGTTTTGTGGAGTCTAAAACATACTTACACCATCTTCGGGTGTATGTGGCTGTGTGGTGATGCCTACAGTGGACCAACAAATTAATTTATTATTTATATGATCTAGCTAATAAGACACTGGAGCCGTGGGATACTGACATTAATTATGCTATCTTGTGATTATCTACAATTATTATACGGATGATTAGTAGAGATCTTCGCTTGAAATTTAGATTACTTTTATAAAGATGTTAATTGAAGGACTCATATGTCAAGAGATTGTACCTAAAATTTGTCTCCATATTACGGATTTTCAGACAATACGAGAAAAAAAAAACAAAACGAGATTGGAGTACAAAGTATCCAAAGTGAAGTGACTTAATTAGAACGCCAATATATATATTAAGAGAACCTAAGATTATTATAAGAAAAATGTGATAAAACGCCAAAACATGAATATCGTTTTCGTATTGTATATTGTTTTGTGCGGTTAAGTGATTTTGTTGAGTGTGTTGCATCAAAACATTTTTTGTTTGTTTTGGTGCCTTAACAAGACGCCAAGACCTGTTTAATAAATGAAGAAATTATCACATTATTTCTCGGATAGAAGTAAAAGTAAACCCACTTACATATAGAACTGCATGTCGCTGAAGCAAAACAACTATACATATAGAGGATTTTGGGCTTAAGGTGGTTTAGACTTAGATGAGCCATTGGGCTCCTAAGAAAATATTAGACTTTGATATTAGATCTAAATAGATATTTCAAGCACACTAACTAAGAAAGATCCAAGCACTTCCACGAGAACTCTAAACAAAGTTTTCTTTTTAATATTTTAAAACAATAATTGTTTCGTATAAAAATATGTGTAGTGAACTAACGTTATTTCATTACTAAAATGTAAACAAAAATCAGAGTAGGAAAAAAAATGCATATAAAAAATAGAAAAACATTTTAAAATAGCACTAAAACAAGTTTTGTAAATAATTATATAATACACACTCCACAAACTTCTAAAAATAGCATTAAAATAATTTAAAATTTTGGGTTTGCATTTAGTATTTTGGGTTTAGGATTTAAGGTTTATAATTTTTAGGCGATTTTGACATTTTTTTAAAAATCACCCCAAAATTAAATATATTTTTATATTATATTTGTACTATTTTTTAAAATTTGAAGATGATGTGCTAAATTTGAAAAAAAAAACACTTATTTTTGTGTTATTGGTGAGAATTGCCTTTAAAAAAAAATTATGATGCACAATCAAATTAACATAAATATCAAGAGATAATACAAAGAGTAACACGATTATTTATGATCACAAATCTTGCTGAAACGCAAAGTTTAACTACTGATGTTATGATCACAAATCTTGTTGTGATTGTTCTGCTCATGTTCTCCCTGATTGTTGAGATCTCAAGTGTATACGTTATTCAAATCTTACCCAAAGAGACTTGAGTAACGATGAAAACTTGGTTGAGTCTGTTTAGACACATCAGCATCGCGGGGAGGGGGGAGGAGTTCTGCAAAAACTGACTATGAAAGATGATGTTGTGCAGGCCTGATGAAGCAGCCTCGGGCCCATCCCTTGGCCCATCTCCTGGCGCATCCAGCTCTGATGCAAAGGTAGTAATAGTTTTAGTAAGGGTTTTTGATAGCAAATATCGTATCGTATTAGATAGTGTTGCTTAACAAACATATATAGATTGATGTGGTGTTGCTTGCTCAAACTGACATTCTAAAACTATATGCTAGACCAATCATTACCAAATTGATAGGTTAAGCCGTCGTAAAAGGAATAATGAAATAAAATTCCAAGCATTCCCATGGTAATAATCATATCTTCTGTCAATATGTTAAAATTAGTAACAATACTAGTCACAAATCAGACCCATTACTACAATCCATCATTTACTAAAAAATTATAAATAGTGAATGATTACCCAATAAAAGATTCATAATGATTACCATCTTTTTACTGTTTATCACAAATATTCAACACGAGATAATTAGGTTAAAAAGCCCAATATTAAATAGTATATTACATCAATTAGAACATAAGGCAATGATAAACAAACGTTTTTACATATAGAGAGACCCATCACATAAAAAAATAAAAAAAAATAAAAAAAAAAAAAACTAAATACAAATTTTTTAAATATCCAATTTTAATTGGAGATTTTGATCTACTTAATTCTTAGCAAACTGCATATGAAAAATAACGCGAATGTAAATAAAAAGACCGAAATAGCTAGGAAACAATACAAAAATCAGACTTATCATAACAGCAAAACCATGCATGCTCCCCATCTCTTAAAACATAGCATTCTTTAATGGATCGATCATTTCTAGTTCGCGTCTAATTTTGTGGTGCGTAGTAATAATAATCCATGTTCTGAAGCCATGGATGATTCACGAGCATTTCCTCTGAGTTCGTGAAGAACCCATCAAGTAAGTTTCTTCCGTCGTCATAGTTCAGAAGACTCTCGTCGACGAAATTGGTCGTGTCCATTGTCATCTGATTCACAAACTCCGGTATGTTGTTAAGTTGTGATCCGTTTTGATTAGAGTATGAGAAATTAATCATCTGTGATCCGAGAAACTCGATCTCCTCTTGCAAAGTCACCACCTAAAAAACCAAAACCCATGAAGCAACGTGATCATACTGTCTAAAAGACACGAACCCTGTTTTTTAGATACATATCAAACAGAATCTACTCATAGCTTAAAATGGTCTCAACTCTCAACAAGAATAAAAGAATCTTGTCCAAAAGTTTAAGAGACCTGTTGATGAAGAGCGAAGATGTGAGCAACGCAGCCATAAACAGGATCACGCATGCGAGAGAGAGCCTCGTAGGAGATGGTGATCGCAGCGGTACTTCTTTGATGTAGAGGCAAATGAAGCAAATGCTTCGAGACATTGCTTGCGCCGAAGACTTTGTGGACCGCTGCAAAATGGGACGAGGCTTGTTCGTAGCTGAAGTAAGGCGAGAAGACGCAGTCGCGGTTGCATTTCCTCCTTAGGAACTTGCATGCTCCACAAGATGATCCATGACCTGCCATTTTTTTTTTCTTTTGCTTTTACTCTGTTTTGTTTTGTGGTTGGTTTTTATAAGCCCAACCAATAAAAGTTCTTGAAAGAACGGCAAAAGAGGTTTTGAGATAAACATCAATCACTTTTATATCTTTATATTTTTTTTTGTACTTAAATGATCATTCTCATGACTAGTTGAAAGGTTCATAAAAACTATATTTAAATCACATTTTCGCAGAATACTTGTGGAACACTAAAATATATGGTTTTAGTACATGTATTTTATATGGAAGTTACTGACAGATACCCGTGGTATATATGGGTATTCAAAATTTTAAATATAAGTGTTTGTGTCTCAGATCCAAATATAATTTAACATTATTAATTTATTGAATTTTATGTATAGTTTTTTTTGGTCAACAATGTATAGTTTTGTTAATAGTAAAAATATATACATTTATTTAAATTTGTTAAGAATGTTCCCTATGTTTCAAAGGTATATAATGATTGTGTATAGTTTTATAAGATGTTTTCAAACATAATACATGAATTAAATCAAAATATCTTCCAAATCACCAGATCTCCGAGTCAAATTGGTGTGACATTTGTGAGTTATTAGTTTATTTTAATAAAAAATATATACATATATATAGTATATATAATATTATTACCATTATTCTAATATATAAGTTAAACATGTATATGAATTAATATAGGTATATATATAGAATATATAAATTTTTAATTCATATAAAATTGAATGATTTATATTTTAAGTTAATGTGCATTACAAAAAAATGAAGCATTTAATGTAGTAGAAATTTGAAATATTAAATTTGGTAATAATAGAGGAATTAAAATATCAAAATTTGGTAACTCTAGAATTATAAAATATTGAATGTGTTTGGCAACTGGTGTAAAGAGAATAAAGATAAACAATAATGTGTTTGGCAAATATAATAGTATAATTAAAAAAAATTAGAATGATTGAGAAAAATTGTGGGTTTGCCACATAATTAAACACTAAAAACTATCCTTTAATATATAGAGGATGTTATTGATATCGTCAAAGATATTATACACAAAATATGTTTTTAGATGTACAAAAGATTCACACGCTAATTTCTTTCTGTTAGTATTTTTTTTTGTCATTCTCTACTAACAATTTAACTCTTTTCATTTACTTAAATAAAAAACTTCTTGATTGTCATTCTCCAAAGTAATTCTTATTTTTATGTAGATTAATCTTATATGTAGTATATATTTATACATTTCATCATACTGTTTGGAAATTTCTTAAAATTAATAATTCGTAAGAAATTAAGTTTATTTTTCATGTGTTACTAAATAAATGAATCCTCAGTTATATTTAATACATATTTTTATTAATGATTCAGGCCAATTACATGGCCGCGGTATTTGGATATTTTTACATATATATACAAAATGTAGGTATCTGAAATACTTGAACCGGACACGAGTAACAAGATCTACAACCTATTCGAGTATGGATTAAATAAATGTACGTCTAACTTTCAGAGTGTCTACTCCCACTATAAAATTGGTTATCTTATTTTCTGGGGGTCTGCGTCGTGGCCTACATTTTCATGCTTGTTTTGGGCAAGCCCTTATATTATTTAATGGCTTAAAGAGCCTTTTAAATTTTCTTCAACAGTCATTATAATTATGTTTTGGCTAAAATTGTCTTTTTTGCTTATTCCTCAACTGTTAACTAGCCTCTTAGCCTTTACGGAAAATGATAAAGTATTGCTTGGGATGCAAATGCAGCCATTTTGCATGGTGATACAAACAAAAGGTACAGTATCTTAGAAGAGGTCAATCTCCCATCAATTTGTTGTACATTGAACTTATTGAAGCCAATCCGGGCTTTTCTTACGCTAATAATTACACCGATCGAGAGATACTTCCACCAAATCCAAAAAAACTAAATGAGGAAACTCTTATGTTGGAAAATCTATAATAGTTAGCAACACTCCGCACATAGAGTTTCTGGTGTGATCCGAGGAAAGATTTCAAGAAGTTGTTGCTCCTTTCTCTTTTTTGAACATAATGTTCAAGGAGTTTCTTGTTAATTTATTATAGATCTCAAGATTAGATCAACTTTATCATTAGAAACAACTAGAAATTATTTAATATTCTATGTATAAAGTTTTGTATTGGAATTAAACTCTGTTTGAAGTCGAAAGTAATCAAGCCCGCCTGCATCTAGATGCCAGCACTGGGGCACTTAATCAAGAATACATATTTAAATTACTAATTTCGTCAAATTACTGTTCGGATTAGATATATAGGTCATGAATCATCCTCCCCTATATCTACGTTGTCTTGATAGATCAATAATAATTATTTTCCTACGTTCAGTGTTCATTTGATGTTTTGTTTTATAATCATTAATCAATCTGTAGTACTTGTGATTATTGTAATTATAAATGGCCCTTTCTTTGTTTGCCACTTATTGTATTGGGTGCGCAATATAAGAAAATGAAACACCAAAAAAGACGGCGACTATGACCCAAGGTGCCAATAATATTGAATCTACTGTTGTAAGTGCTCCCAAACTTCAATTAGATTTCTTTATCAGTTTTTTGTGGATCTGGTTTTTTCTTAGTAACTTCAACGCATCCCAAAACCACATTTTATTATTGCTATCCGAAAATAGGACAAAATAATTTAAAAATCAGTTGTGGAAAACCTTCTTCCTAAACATTTTCTTACAGAAAAGATGTTATGTTTATAAAACAAAACATTTATAATAACGTCATAATTATGGAACTTTAGATAACAAATAGACAAAATGCAGACTATATATATGATCACTTGCTAATGACATTGCAAAACATATTTGGATACAGCCTTGCAAAGATGTAGTCAAGCACGTAAGAGAACACAAAAGGAAAGAGATGAGGCATTGGGATTGGTAATATAGTGAGTCGTTCACAGATGGTGCTTTCAACTTTCGAGCTAGCTACAACGTTTGTCTTTAATCACGCATGCAATCATATAATTAACGGCATTACTTTAATACGAATTGTAACTTTAAACTTTTATTCTTAATTTATATATGATGTTATATGTGAACCCTACGAGCCCCTGTCTTCCTGTCGGTGTCATTAGCCTGGCTCGTAAATTCTCTTTTTGTTAATCTTTTGGTTTTGGTGGGTCTTATGCCTATTGCCCAACAGGTCTCCTCCACGCGTTGTTTTATGGACTCAGCTATGAAAACGTTTTTATATTTGTATCTTCTAGAACTTCTTTAGTACTTATAAACACTACCCAAAAAAAAAACAACCCCATAAGTCACAGACAAAATAAGCAAATATTCTTTTGCTATTAATTATAGTGACGGATTACGGATGGTTTAGATATTATTTGGTGCTTTTTTCACAATGCTATTATTCCAATGCTTCTGACATTTCAAATTTGTGGGATATATATATGGCTACCGATTAGTTGACCAAGTTTTAACTGGTCTAGTCGTCGATTATTAGAAGAATGAATTGTGTATGTGTCTCTATGAAGACATCTATGTAGTATAACAGTAACTGCATGCATAATGACTCTGATGGGTTGGACAGCATTCTAACTTGTGAATCAGCCAACACAAGAAGGGCTTCCTGCACTCTTTTTTCAAAATTAGAGTAGTTCAACTTACTAAACTGTCTAATTTCCTTCTTGAGTTCCCTAAGCTTTGAAGAGACTCTAAACATTTCAGACTCCACAAAATTTAAAGAGAACCAACTGTTGCATATCAGGGGCAGGAAATCCTTATTCTTGAGAAGGAAGTTGAAGAACTTAAACGGCTTCTTTTGCCTAGGCTGAGCTGGATTTAGAGCGATTATGCTAGGTGAGTGATCCGAGAATTCAGGAGCTCCAAAGAAACCTGTAGAGAGAGGAAAAATGACCTACCATTCATCATTAACTAAAATCATGTCAAGCTTTTTTGCTACTGGATTTGCTCTCCTCTTGTTCCACCAGATAAAAGAGCAACCCATGTAAGTCAGGTCCATGAGAGAAACTTCCAAAAGAGTATCACAAAACTCTCTCATTGCCCTGTCCAAGTTAAGGTTAGACCTAGAAGAGTGATCTGAGGGACTTAGAATCTGGTTGAAGTCGCCAAGGACTGCCCATGCTTTGCCCAACACTCTCGCATTAGAAGCAATAGCTACAATCTCATTCCACAACAAACTCCTGGATGCTTCATCATTAGCCGCATAAACAAAAGAGACAATGACTAAAGCAGGGTTACCAGGGAAATGAACCTCACAGGTTTTGTTGACTTGTGGCATTCTTAAACCTAGCCCTCCTTCACTTTCATATAGTGATACTTACTCTCTTAACAAAACAAAAACAGTAACTGCATAAGCGTGCATTTTTGTTCAGATATGTTTCTCATGCACGTTGTTAATTTTTCCAACCTAATTTCAGCTAACATTTACACAGAACAATTATAAAACCAAACAAAGAAAAGATAGAGAACAATTGGAAGGAAAAAAAAAAAAAACTCGCACCAAGTCTACGTTAAAGGACTAATGAAATATGGGAACTTTTAAATCCAACCCGAATTTCAGAAGAAAATAAGGTGTATGACACTTTGAGGAAAGGTCATATAGGGAAATACATTTTTCATTTTATTTTTTGACCATTATGCTTCTTGGTGCGCCCAGCGATGGGGAAAATTTTAATGTAGTAATAAACTTTTGAAATTAGCAAACATATCAACAATTTAGCGGAAACATTATAGACATATATTATTGATTGTAGACGCCAACTATACACTGTTAACATAATAAATCTTTAATAGTAATATAAAATGTTTTCACTAAGTAGTTGGTAAATAAATGTTCAGATTAATAAATAGAAACTATTCTTATATTTATTTTATAGAGGTTTTCTATTATATATAGAGATTCTTATTAGTACCAATTGAGGTCAATTTACAAAGTCCACCATAAAGACTACAAAAAAAGCCCAAGAAAACCCACATATTTGATCAACCAAATTGAACCACGCAAGCAAAACATAATAATTTGATGGGATGTGAAATCGGTCAAATCTGTTAAAATAGGACCGATCGATCATTCAAAAAGTACTATGATGTGACGGGAATTAAGTATGTCGATCGTATTTAAGTTTTTCTTACACATGCCAACAAAAAATAAATCTATTCTCACAATCTCCATACACGTACACATCACACGTGTGGTCATATATGAACATACATTCCAAATGTAAGGTCAGTGACCTATTATGATCTTCGTGTATTTAGGTGTATGTACGTGACCTAATATTGGTGCATCCCGTTCAATATTCGGAAAAGCAAGTTGGTGAATGTTAAGCCATCAAATTGTTTCGATTCGTTGATTCTAAATCTTAGCACGTGTAGGTGTAGCATTTCAATTAAAAAAAGGATTTCTTTTTACAAAAAAAGTCAATAAAAAGGGACACATAAAACACGTACGTGACGTTCAGTATCTTATCTTATGTGTTCTCATGTTCTACGTATAGAAATACATTGACTTAAACTAATTATTAAATTGACAAACAAATTAATGCGTTCATTACAAATAAAAAAGTAGTTGCGAAACTGATAAACTGCCGTGTTATTGCAGTAGAGACAAATCACTCCAACCAACCTTATATAAACGAACTTCATAATCCACTATTTTTCATATTCAAACAAGTCAAAAACTCAAGAAACCACACCCCCCAAAAAAGAAACAAATTAAGTTGTGATGGAGTCGTCGACGACAACATCGTATTCGGTTGTGTCGGAGCTAGAAGGAACACTACTGAAAAACCCAAAACCCTTCGCTTACTTCATGCTCGTGGCTTTCGAGGCTTCAGGTCTAATCCGTTTTGCGATCCTGCTACTTCTCTGGCCTATCATAGCACTCCTTGACGTATTGGGCTACAGAAACGGTAGCCTCAAGTTAATGATCTTCGTTGCAACGGCCGGTTTGCATGAATCAGAGATTGAATCAGTTGCTCGAGCCGTCCTTCCCAAATTTTACATGGATGATGTCAGCATGGACGCTTGGAGAGCGTTTGGTTCGTGTGAGAATAGAGTCGTTGTGACAAGAATGCCAAGAGTTATGGTGGAGAGATTCGCTAAGGACCACCTTAGAGCCGATGAGGTCATTGGTACAGAGATTGTTGTGAACCGTTTCGGCTATGCCACCGGTTTGATTCAGGAAACCGATGTGGATCGATCTGTTTTCAACAGTGTGGCTAACTTGTTTGCTGTTGGGAGACCTCAACTAGGTCTAGGACGACCGGTTATCTCAGCTTCTCCAACTTTCCTATCGCTATGTGAGGTGAACACATACAAGAAAACGTTAAAAGATTTTGTTTTATAATTATTTCGTAAAACGTTCGATCATTCTTCTAACTTGAATGATTGCATATGTTATGTCTATATAGGAGCAAGTTCATGCACCAGTTCCATCAAACTACAGCGGCCATAACCAGCGGCTACATGTGCAACCGCTACCGGTTATCTTCCACGATGGACGTCTGGTGAAGCTGCCGACACCAGCTACCGCACTTCTCATCCTTCTTTGGATCCCCTTTGGAATAATACTAGCTGTGATTCGGATCTTCGTTGGGTTCTTGCTCCCGTTATGGGCCATACCTTACGTCTCACGTATATTCAACACTCGATTCATCGTAAAAGGAAAGCCTCCCGCACCAGCGACCCCCGGAAACCCAGGCGTACTATTTGTATGCACTCATAGAACTCTAATGGATCCGGTCGTATTATCCTATGTGCTCGGACGTAGCATCCCAGCCGTTACCTACTCTATTTCTCGGTTATCCGAGATTCTATCTCCGATTCCAACCTTCCGGTTAACTCGAATTCGAGATGTAGATGCCGAGATGATCAAGAAAGAGTTGTCTAATGGGGACTTAGTGGTATATCCCGAGGGAACCACTTGTCGCGAGCCGTTTTTGCTGAGATTTAGTGCGCTTTTTGCAGAATTAACGGACAAGATCGTGCCCGTGGCAATGAACTACAGAGTTGGATTCTTTCATGCGACTACCGCTAGAGGCTGGAAAGGTTTGGACCCGATCTTCTTTTTCATGAACCCGAGACCGGTTTATGAGGTGACGTTCTTGAACCAGCTCGAAGTGGAGGCCACGTGTTCGTCAGGGAAGAGCCCTTATGACGTGGCCAACTATGTACAGAGAATCTTGGCCGCTACGTTAGGGTTTGAGTGTACTAACTTCACGAGGAAGGATAAGTACAGAGTTCTCGCAGGGAACGACGGAACCGTGTCGTATTTGTCGTTTCTCGACCAAGTCAAGAAGGTCGTCACCACTTTCAAGCCTTTTTTCCATTAATTTTCAGGTTTTTTTTAATAAGTATTTTCTAAATTCTGTGATCACTGATTGCAAAAATGTTTTTGAGTTTTCATTTTTTCGATTTATTTTAATGTTGAAAGTAGATGACTACGGGTTTGTGTGTTTTCTTAGTTTATTTATTGTCGAATGTAATTGCAACTATATAACCTTTTCACTAAAAGTTTAAATTATATAAATGACAACGTTTTTACATGTCGTCCAAGAGAGAGCCCAATAAAATAATTTGGACCATTACCTTAATGTGGATTTGGTCAATATATCAACTTTATGTATATAAATGGTAATGACTACCGATCACACACGTCTAATTTTCAGTTTGTCAATGTGGATATATTATAAGTTGGCGTTATTACTTATCTTAAAAAGTGTATAAATTCGTTTTTAATCATATATTTAAGGTGAGAAAATAATGGTTGGCATTGCGCAGACGATTTGAAGTTTGGTGGGGGTAGATTAGAAATTGATTATGGAAACTTGAGCTGCAAATATGATCTTATAACTTTTTTGATCAAATATTAATTGCTTATTTGGTTGGATGACGACAAAACTCTTTGACCGTCAGACTTTTAGCTGCCGCCTTCCCGTTAGAGTTGGCCAACTTGAGATTTGCCACACCAACAAAATAACCTTAGCTAACTTCAGAGACCGATTAAAATAATAGAATTATCTAGGTAGATATTAAAGAAAAATGTTTTTTTTCTTCTAAAGAAGCGAAGAAACGCAATGGGCTTTCTTCTTATTATCTATCTTGGTTCTATTGAATTATCTTGTGGGCGTTTTCATTAGGATCATATAATATTCATAACTATTGTGGGACGAACACTCTTGTAACAATGAATGAGGGATGTGTAACATTTTCTTTAAAATAACATTTGGATTGGACTTCATCATAACAGCCATAAACAAGGAGAAGATATGCAGATAAAGTTTGATCTCTAATCTAAGGCATAAGCGAAAGACCATTTTGCTGATTCTGTTATGGATGCCTACAGTGGCATCATCTAGTGTCAAGCTTTGGTAAGCCCAGTTGTCCTTATACGGGAATACATACATATAATATATACGTATATACATACGACATAACATCAACTGAGATAAGAGAGTGACCAAAAAAGCCTGCAAAAACTGATTAACTCAGCCCACAAAAAGCCTGCAAAAGGTGACCAAATTCTATTACCACGCCTTGTATTTCTTTCTTATAAGTTACACTTGCAACCCTTTCAAATCAATTATTCTTCAATGTCTTTTTGTTTTTGTTTTTTTTTTTTTACTATTTGAAGGTATTTCAGTTAAATAAATAAAAAGATTGTTTTTAGTCTGGTTTGATTTGGTTAAGTTTATAATTTATATTAAAATTGATACTCCCATTCTAAATCTTACAATAATTACAAATTTACAATGCTAATAACAAAAAAAAAGTTTATATTGACATATATAATTTTATCGTTATCAAATAAATAAAAAACGTTTCATATTATAAATGTCCGGCAAAAAAAGTAAATTAGAAAAGTAGAAAAGAGTAAAAAGGGAATGAAGAGAAAGAGGTTTGTTGCTTCTTCATCCTTCCATTTCCCACTCGATATGTTGAGCAGCTCAAGCTAAGCTCTGGGATCTCTCAATCAAGGTTTGGTATTTTCTTGTTTCTCTCTTCTTCGTCCTTGAGCTACTCTCCGCGTAATCGAATTTTTGTTTTCTTGATTATCCTTTCCGTTTTTTATCTCGAATTGCTTTTTATGGATCTATGATTAGTCTTTAGGATCTTTGACAAGCTTCGATTTGAGCTATTTTTTTCTCTTCACAAGAATCTAAATCAGATTTTGTGTTTTTCTTCTCTTTCAAATCCGTAATCGGTGTGAGTATTCTCTTTCAGCTGATCTCTCTAGCTGCGATTTCGATCAGCTTTGACGTAGATCTTCTTCGCGATAGACTAATCCTTTCTTATTCTGTTCTGTTTGCTCTGTTTGTCTTCAGGTATTCAGCTTCAGCGTCTGACAGTTTTGGATTTGGTTTTTTTTCTTTTCTTTATTTGGGGTTTGTTTCCTTTTTTCGTCTCTTTTAATTCTTTATGATTATGAATTTTCGATTTCAAGTTGAAATTTTTGGTTAAAAACCATGTTTTTAGGTGGGAGCTTGATGTCTAAATTGTTGCTCAAGTGCTTTAATTAGAAACGACATGAGTTACACGAGCACTGACAGTGATCACAATGAGTCACCAGCTGCTGATGATAACGGAAGTGACTGCAGAAGTAGATGGGAAGGAAATGCTCTGAAGAAAGGGCCATGGAGTTCAGCTGAAGACGATATTCTTATTGACTATGTGAATAAGCATGGTGAGGGTAACTGGAATGCTGTGCAGAAACACACTGGCCTGTTCCGTTGTGGTAAAAGCTGCCGCTTAAGGTGGGCTAATCATCTGAGGCCAAACTTGAAGAAAGGAGCCTTTAGCCAAGAAGAAGAACAGCTCATTGTTGAATTGCATGCCAAGATGGGTAATAGATGGGCGCGTATGGCTGCACATGTAAGTGTGTTTTTTTGTAAGGAAATGGTTCCTTTAGTAAATTGTTTCCATCTTTTTAATGTGTGCCCGGTGACTTTCTGAGATTTTTTTTTGTTCCTCCAGTTGCCTGGCCGAACAGATAATGAGATAAAGAATTATTGGAACACTCGCATCAAGAGGCGACAACGAGCTGGTTTACCACTTTATCCTCCTGAAATGCATGTTGACGTACTAGAGTGGAGTCAAGAGGATGCCAAGAGTAGAATTATGGGAGAAGATAGAAGACATCCAGATTTCTTGCAGCTGGGGAGTTGTGAATCTAATGTCTTCTTTGATAGTCTTAATTTTACCGACATGGTACCTGGTGCTTCTGACCTAGCAGATATGACTTCCTACAAAAATCTGGTTAATGGTGCAAGTTCTCCTCGATATGAGAACTTCATGGCACCAATAATGCCCTCCTCGAAGCGACTTTGGGAATCTGAATTTTTGTATCCTGGGTGTAGCAATACCATAAAGCAAGAATTCCCGTCGCCTGAACAATTCCAGAACACATCTCCACAAAAGATTTCCAAAACTTGCAGTTTCTCAGTTCCTTGTGATGTTGATCGTCCTCTCTATGGAAACCAACATTCACCTGTTATGATTTCAGATAGCCATACCCCTACGGGTGACATTGTTCCTTCTCCTAAGCCCTCATATGGGGCAGTGAAGCTGGAGCTCCCTTCATTCCAATATTCAGAAACAACATTTGACCAGTGGGAGAAATCGTCATCTCCTCCACACTCCAATCTCCTTGATCCCTTTGATGCTTACATTCAGTCTCCACCACCACCAACAGGGAGAGAAGAGTCAGATTATTTTCCAAATTGTGATACTGGTCTGCTCGATATGTTGCTTCTGGAGGCCAAGATCAGAAATAATACTACAAAGAACAATTTGTACAAGAGCTGCGCTTCAACTATTCCATCAGCTGATCTAGGCGAGGTTACTGTGTCCCAAACTAAATTCGAGGAGTTTGACAATTCCCTTAAGAGTTTGGTCCATTCCGAGATTTCTACACAACAGAATGCAGATGGAATTCCACAACGTGAGTCACTATTCTCCTTACCGGTTTCCCCCTCACTTGAAGTAATTTGTTGATTAGATTTCATCTTCATCCCGAGAATTCTATTTGGTATCCTGACTTTACATTTTGAGAAATCATCACTTGCATCAATTGGTTTCTTATAGCTGAGATTTTGAGCCTGATCAAGAACTCACCCAAACTTATAAAATTATGCAGGGCAGAGAGAGAAAAAGCAGAAACCTCTCTTGGATATAACACGGCCTGACGTTTTGCTTGCATCGAGCTGGCTCGACCATGGTTTAGGGATTGTAAAAGAGAGAGGTAGCATGAGCGACGCACTCGCGGTTCTCCTCGGTGATGACATAGGAAATGACTATATGCATACAAGTGTTGGGGCATCCTCAGGAGTTGGTTCTTGTTCTTGGAGCAACATGCCTCCTGTCTGTCAAATGACGGAACTACCCTAACGAGCCTGGGAAATCCTCCACTCCATTGGCTGTGGATCGGATTAGAGCCGTTCAAAATCTGTCAATTCTCATGGACTAGCTAGCAACTGCCAATGCACGAACAAATTATATTTTTCTTTGAGCGTTTTGATCAGAGCCGATACTTTGTTGGCTTCTGTACCAATAACCATATCACGATTCATCAGGAGGATGAAGTGGTTGATTTTGTAGAACTGGCTTCTTTAAGGACTATGGTATACATACTGTTGATTTGGTTCAATGTTAAACAGAATTGTTTCGTTTAATGTTTCTCTCTTTGGATTAGTTTGATTTGGTTTATCAACGACTCTGTTTAGTCATGTGTTTATAGAATAGAAAAGGGAAAACAAGATACTAGACAATAGTAAAATTAGATCAAGACAGACACAGCATAAATAAAATTGGAACAAAATAGATAATTTAAGAATAGATTCGGTTGTCAAAAACTCTATGTAGAATAATAGTAGCATGATGATGTATATGAAATATGAATTGTAACAAAAATTGAGTCTACGCTCTTCTCTGTCAAAACAAAATCTCAGAGCGTGCAGCTCGAGGGCTCGGATAAGTTAGGCTGTGGGTTTCTTGTTTCTGATGATATCCTTAAGCTCAGAAAACTTCTTCTTGCATTGGTTCATCGTTTTCCCTGGAACAGCTGTTGCTACTCTCTCCCATCTTTGGTTTGTCTCCTTTGGGAAGGTCTTCAAAGCCTGAACCAGAGCTCTTTCTTGCACAGCAGACCAACCGTCTGGGTCTGAACCAGCAGCAGCATCTGGTTCAGAGTTGTCATTGCTGTTCTCTTCGGTCTTACCATTCTGTTCTGCAGTCTCTGTTTTGGTTGAGTTGTTGTCTTCATGAGGTTTGGTTGGTACAATAGGTTCTCCGAGTTCCTCTCGTGTAGAGAGAGGAGAGGCGATTGAAACAGCAGGTTTCCTCTTCTCCAGAAAAGAATCGAATGCTTTAGCTGAGTCTGGTTTCTGGAGAAGTACTGTTTTAGTTGCCTTGAGAATTTCCTCCACAGATCTTCCTGTACCAATGTACTCTGATATGACTTCCCATCTTTGAGATGTTCCTTTCGGGAACTTAGTTATTCCTTTTCTCAGCATGTCAATCTCTTCCTTGCTCCATGGTTTCTCTTTCTTCTGATGAGTAGCAGTATCTACTTTGGCTTCTACATGACCATTGGCTTCTATATGACCATTCTGCTTAACAGCTACTTGAACTTCTTCTTCTTCTTCTTTAGTCTCTATCTCATCATCATTAGTGCTGTTCCCATTCTTGATCACCTTTGCCAACGCCAGTCCTTCCTTGTTTTCCAGCTTGTCACACAGTTTTCGCAACTGTTCGGTGTTAAGTGACATGCATAGATCTTCTACATGTTCATCAGAGATGCCAAGCAGACGCTGGGACAGAACAGGTGCGGAGAGAGTTCTGAGCCGACTTCGTTCTTTGCGCAGAAGCTTCTTCTCTTTTTCCTTGGCTCTTTTGTGCAGCTGAGCAGCCTCTGCCGCACGTTTTGCTTCTTCTTCTTTTCGCCTTTTCTCTTCTTCAATAGCTGCAGCAGCTTCTTCTTCCTGCTTCTTCTTGGCCATAACTTTGGCTTCTTTCTTCTGCAGCTTCTTTGCCTTCTCGTCCTCCTTTCTCTTCAATATTCTTGTGTCTTTTTTATATGCGTTGTCAACAAGAGTCCTAATCCGAGCATATTCCTCCTTTCTAGCCTTCTGAGTTTTTCTTGCATTCTCTCTCTCCATCCACCTCTTTTCCTCACGGGATTCTGCTTGCTCGAGATCATGCTCCTCTTCTTCAGGAAACTCTCTCCAGCTTTTAAAAGCGTACCAATAACTGTAGAAGCTATCAACCTCTTTAAGTGGTGTATGTTCATCTCCCAAATCTGGGACACGCGAATTAACCGACCACCTTGCATTTCTCTTAAAAGCTGGACCAAAAACCTTGAAGAAGTCTTGCGGAGCACAATCAATTGGGACTTCGTCATCAAACTCATCCGTAGAGTCAAATATTCTTCTCTTTGTTGGGTCCATCAAAATCTCATATGCTTCTTGAATCAACTTGAAGTGAGATTCTATCTCATCCTTTTTGGCTTGTTTTGCTTCTTCTGTCTCCTCAGCAAGAAGTAGAGTAGCAAGTTTATCAGGGTGATGCTTCAGCGCAGCTTCGCGATAGCTTTTTCTAATCTGATCCTCTGTTGCAAGATATCTTAGATTGCCCAGACCCAACAAAGCATAGTGATCATGTTGTTGCTTCCCCGACTTCTTCTTTCCTTTGTTGTTATGCGAGTCGTAGGAAGGAATATATTCAGTATCCTTCTCCTTTGGGACTTTCTTATCGGTATCTTCACTCTTGCCTGTGGCTTCCTTTGCACAACCACGCAGTTTGAGAGCAGCAGAATGGAAGGCTTGACCAGCAGGTTCACGGTTTAAAGCCTTCACAGGATGACAATTGGAAGAAGCATAGAGCGGTTTTCCATCTGATAGCTCATTGGAGTATGTAAGTAGCTTAATAGCAGAGTTAATTCCCCAACTCTGCATGATGAAATATGCGTCGAAAGCTTTAATTCCACCTTACTTCAAAAGTGATTACCAGCGTTTATTCCTGTCACAAAGAATCAAAGCAATGCCACAAACTCCTTAGTCAGCAGTATAAACAAGTACAAGTATACAAAAGCAAACATAGACAAAGCTAAATATCCATATCAATTAAAGCTTTGAATGGAACATAGATACTAAAGCTACAAATAAACTTATATATGAAGATAGAAACTTTTTTTACTATAAATCCACTTGGAAGGAGATCCAAGGTCTTTAACTTGAACACTTTTACAATCCCAGGATATTTCAAAACGACTGTCCTTGATTAGGATAAGGGTTACCAAGTCGCTAGATGCACAATAGAACCAAGCAATTAAAATCAAGAGAACATTGTCACAAATCCTTCATATAATCCACAAGACTTCAGGTATTCACAAAACATTTATAAGAAACCACAAGCAGTTAATACGTATTACAACATCCTCTGAAACTTGTCAACGGAGGATGAAACAGAAGCGAGTCAACAAACAATCAATAACTCAAGAAATAGCTCCTAAACCCTAATTATAGTATTCCTACTTAACATCATCTACATAAACGATAAACACCGGAAAAAAACCCTAGATTTCGTTTTTTAGGTTTACCTCTTCAAGCACAGATACATACAAAGTAAGATATTTTTTTTAAAGCGATCTCAACAACCCAAATCGACCCAACTCGAAAGAACAAAACAACCAGCTCTCTTACCAGAAATTGAGCTCGCCGTCGCCTAGATTAACCTGCCGTAAGTTTCTCCTTCGAAGTTATCGCAGTCAGAAGGAGACGACGAAAACGAGAAGAGTTCAATAAGTTCTGGAGGAAACGGCGGCGGCAGCTCAATGAAGAGGAAGAGAAGGAGAAAAGAAAGACACAAACAAGTTTGCTTAAAAGTGGGAAGTCGACTAAACCTGTTTGACACACTCTTTTTTGCTTTTATACTATTCAGTACTAACCCAGCCCTTATTTACTTTTTAAGCCCAATATATTTATGGGCCTAGGCCTATTATGGCCCATATTGAAACCAGATAGAGAGAGAGGTGAGGGGGCATCTAAACCAAAAAATAAGTTTATAATCGGCAAGTGCTTGCTTCTTCGGCGTTGTCATCGCCTCCTGATCAGACTGCACGTCTCTTCATCTTCGTCTTCGTCGTAACCATCGACGCTTCGCTTGATCGAGATTTAGTTCGCCGGAAAAACTTACCGAACAACGAATCTGAGTAGCTTCCAGCTCAATCTCTGGTAAGCCTAAGTTTTAGTTTCTCACATCGTTGCTTTTCCGTGCTTTCTCTTTGCTCGATGGTTTGTTGTTGTCAATGTTAAGATTCGTGAAGTGATGAAGATCGATGATATGTCTTCTTCCTATGTGTTCGCGCAAAATGATTAGGATATGATTGAAATACGAAATCTAGGTTTTCTATTTGCTCATTTCTCCTTGCTGTTTCCGTTTTCTGTGTTTATCCTTGCACAGTATCGAATGTTTAAGATGATTTAGCGTACCATAGATATTGTCTACACACTTCGTTTATTGTTTTCCGTGCGCTTTCATAAAATCTGATAGGATTTAGCTGTTGCGGAATGACAGTGTTAAAGTCTGGGCTTAATATCTTTCAAGTATTTTGTTTCGTGTTCATTTCTGCTGGAGTTAGCTTATACTGTCTGACATACCGAGATTATAGCAGCATTTGATAATGTGTGGCTTGTGTCTCATATAGAGTTGTAGCTTTTCATCCTTAAGTAGGTCCGGCGTTTTGTATGACTATTTTGGCAACTGAAGTTTAATTTTTGACCTTTTAAACAGAAATCAACTTCGAGTACTGAGCTGGAGTAAGGTGATACACAGCTTGAATACATTTTCCATGATGCAGAGTTAGGAACTTATCTCTGCCATTAGGCTATTACGTATTTTTCTATTATTACTTGTGTATTTTCTCTCTTGCGCTCTTTGTTGTATGAGATCTAAATGATATTTACCAGTAGCTCGCTTATGTTGTCCGTCATTAACTGATACTGCACTTTTGTCATTGTTAATGTTGTTCCATCTCTGTTTGGATCTTGGTCTTTATTGTGGAAATGTATCATTTGATTTTTCTCCTGCAACTTGTTTGATTTATTGTGATGTTCAATTTTCAAATCCAGTGCTAGAAATTTTGATTGAAATATAATGAAGGCTCTCTGGGATAATGTTATTGTTAATGATTCATTCCCTTCTTTTGTTGCCACTTAACAGTTCTTAAATCAGAATACTTTGTAATAAAACTGAAATCTTGTCGAAATATTCTTGTTAAAACGGTAGTGGTATCTATGGTTTTCTACCTTTTTGGTCAGATTCTGCCTTGCTACCAATGGAGAGCTTGGCGCAACTTGAGGCAATGTGCGAGAGATTATACAACTCACAGGATTCAGCTGAGAGGGCTCACGCTGAAAATAGTCTGAGATGCTTTTCCGTGAATACGGATTATATATCGCAATGTCAATACATTCTCGACAATTCATCAAAACCTTATTCCTTAATGCTCGCTAGCTCGAGTTTGTTAAAGCAAGTGACTGATCATACCCTTCCGCTGAATCTTCGCCTTGACATCAGTAAACTTCTTACGCCCTCCTAACTTGAAATATCTCTTTCTGGCCTTTAATATCTTACTTGTTTCTGGTGTTCTTTCCCTTGTCTTTAGGGGCTTATATTGTGAACTATCTGGCTACAAGAGGACCGAAGATGCAATCATTTGTTATTGCTTCGCTCATTCAACTGCTTTGCCGGCTCACAAAGTTTGGATGGTTAGATGATGATAGATTCAGGGATGTGGTTAAGGAATCTACAAACTTCTTGGAACAGGTGGTGCATCTCTTGGGGAATATAGTTACTGTGTTTCCATGGTTTCTAGTGCTTTGTGGACATTTTTGTCTCAGAAACCCATGTAGATGATACTTTTGTAGAAGTTTCAGATATTTTTAACATGGGCTTGCTGAATATGTTGCTTACATAAATTTTATTTGAATAGGGTTCCTCGGATCACTATGCTATTGGTTTAAGAATTTTGGATCAACTTGTGCAGGAGATGAATCAGGTTAGTGCTGTATTGTGGTTGATTTTCCATATCATAGATATGTCTTAAAACGGCTGGAATAGCTCACTTTTAACTTTGAGTTTCTTGGCATGGATTGCTCATGCTTTCTTATATTAGCTTTGAGTTTCCTCATCTTTTTGTTTCTTTTTGATCTAGAGTGTCAGTCTGTTATAGATACATATAAGAGTTTTGTGCTGTATATAAATAATTGTCAGTTTCCACCATTCCTTTATTTTTTTCATTAAAAGCACTTAAAGATTTAAGATGACTGTTTTATTAGACTGGGCAGAATTATATATGTTCACAGTGTGAATTTATAGATAGATACTGTGTCACAAAAAATATCTTTTCGAGGGTATTGATTTCTAGCTTTATATTTTTCTACTGTGCTTCAACTTACCCTGTTTCGCCCATTTATTTATCTTTTTAAAAATGCATATTGACATTTCTTCATCTATTTTTTGCTCAATTCCTAGCCTAATCCAGGACTCCCTTCTACACATCACCGGAGGGTTGCATGCAACTTTAGGGATCAATCCTTATTTCAAATATTCCGAATAGCTTTGACGTCATTAAGCTATCTGAAAAATGATGGTAATATGAGTCATCTTTGTCAGCTTTTCCCTTATATTCCTTCATGCCAAATATGAAAACTTGTAAATACCAGCGTGAAAATTTATGCTATTGGAATATTTTGTAATCGTTAAGTATGTTGCTATCTTTGTCGATGTCCATCTTTTGGTCTAGGCATAGGCATGGAAATTTTCAATAGTAATGAGTCCGAGATTTTCTTTTAACCAGCCGCTGGTCGTTTACAAGAATTGGCGCTTTCTCTTGCACTGAGGTGTGTATCATTTGACTTTGTCGGAACTTCAATTGATGAAAGCACAGAGGAGTTTGGTACAGTTCAGGTAAAACGTCAATAATTTTCTATCTTCAACCTCTTTTTCAATGCTTAGTGCCTATGTATTTGTGTACTCTTTTTTCAAGGGTGTTGTAACGCCTAGTATTACTGATAATTTATAGATTCCAACTTCCTGGAGGTCTGTATTGGAGGATTCTTCCACGCTGCAGATATTTTTCGATTATTATGGCAGTACAGAATCACCTCTTTCGAAAGAGGTATGTCCATATCGTTTTGTTTTTTTCCAATTCTTGAAGAGAAGAAACAAAATGGCATCTTTTGCATCAAAGAATGTGACTAATTTTTTCTGTTAATTTTTATTCACCCTCATTGTGAGGACACATGTTTCAATTGCAGTAATCTCATTGAGGATGTGATTATTTCATGTACAGTTTGGACTCAATAGGTTGTTATAGATGGCTAAGATTTTGCTATATATTAATGTTCCTCTGTTTCAACTTCTAGGCACTTGAGTGCTTGGTGCGATTGGCTTCTGTAAGGCGCTCTCTGTTCACAAATGATGCTACACGCTCTAAGTTTTTAGCTCATTTAATGACGGGAACCAGAGAAATTCTTCAAACTGGAAAAGGTATGTTTGATGTATTATACTGTGGGACTTTCCTATGTTTGACTGTAAATATTGCGCTTAAGGTGTTGCATTGTATGCAACTTTGTCATTTACAGTTTTTAACTCCATGACTGAAATTCCAGCCTCTCATTATGCAGTCTCTTAACATGTTATGTACAGTATGTGTTAATCTTGTTTTTTTTGGGCATATTTTACACCTCATAGGTCTTACTTTATTTATATAATATATCACTGATCCCAGTTCGTCAACACAAATTGCTTTTGTTGGATCAGGTCTTGCTGATCATGATAATTACCACGTGTTCTGCCGTCTACTCGGGCGTTTTAGGTTGAATTATCAGGTAAATGTCTCGATTAGATTCCTTTCTAGTTTACACATTACTGTTTGAACAATTTTGATTGTGTTGTAGCTAGAAATCTATGTTATGATGCCATGTACTCGAGTAAATACACACATGTTCCTTTTTTTTGTATGTGACAGTTGGACAGTCAACTATTCGTAAATAGTGATGCTATATGTACTTTAGAATTCATTGCTAGCTCAGAAACAGTTTGGACTTAAGTGTCGGTCTCTAACATTATGTTCTTCCTTGGGAGGATACTTGGCTAAATGGTATTTGACAACCATGGATTATAGTACTCGGTTTGTATTTTCCGGTGCTTTGTATAAATTGTATTGCTTTGGTTTCTCTCTGAATGTTCCTTAGTACTGGTATAATACAAGATGCTATGTCAGCATGTAATTGTTTTGTTGTGCTGAGTCATAGTAATTTTTTTGGAGGACACCATTTGGACATGGTTTATTGGTTTATATGGCTGATAAATCCAGACATTATGTAATAGCATGTATAAATTCATCTGCAGCTTTCAGAGCTTGTGAAGATGGACGGTTATGGTGAGTGGATACAGTTGGTGGCAGAGTTTACACTTAAATCTCTCCAGTCATGGCAGGTTAATTTTCGCAAGTTTATGTTAGCGAATGCTTTAGCATACCAATCATAGACACTACTAATCGCTTTTAGACACTTCTGCTCATCCTCCAACATGATCGTTTTTAGTATAGCTTAAATGTTTAGTTGAGATGGTATATCTAGTTAGCGAAATCCATATGATTTTTTTTTTTTTTTTACAGTGGGCCAGCAGTAGCGTGTATTACCTTCTTGGAATGTGGTCCAGATTAGTAGCATCTGTCCCATACTTGAAGGGTGATTCACCAAGTCTACTTGATGAATTTGTACCTAAAATTACAGAGGGTTTCATCATCTCCAGATTCGATTCTGTGCAGGTATGTAACACCACATATTCTGGAGGTCCCGGTACTAATTTGTAGTTTTTCTTTGATATGTTCCCATTTAAAATCCCATTTCCAGGCTAGCGTCCCCGATGATCCGACTGATCATCCTTTGGATAAAGTTGAAGTCCTGCAGGATGAGCTGGATTGCTTTCCTTACCTATGCAGATTTCAGGTTAGTCTTTTTCTTCATATGTGTGTCATGCAGTACCCTGGTTTTGCTCACATGTTTCGTTTGATTATGTTGTATCTTAATACAATTGAACTGCATCTGAGATTTTTTATCATGCAGTATGAAAGAACTGGTATGTATATAATAAACACAATGGAGCCTCTTCTGCAATCTTATACGGTAAAGCCAACTGTTATTATGTGTTAGCTTATTGTTGTTCTTTCGATCCTTTTATGTGTCTTCTTAATCTTTGGCTGAGTGATTGTGTAACAGGAAAGAGGGCAACTACAGTTTGCTGACAATTCTGAACTAGCACTTATTGAAGCAAAATTATCATGGGTTGTTCATATTGTTGCCGCTATTGTTAAAATAAAGCAGTGCAGCGGTTGTAGGTAATATCTTGGGGTTTCTTTACATTTAGGTCTGTTTGAAGAACAAAACAATATATGACACTGGATTGGAAACTAAACTTATTTTGCAGTGTGGAGACGCAAGAGGTGCTTGATGCCGAACTCTCCGCTCGTGTTTTACGGCTAGTAAATGTTATGGACAGTGGACTGCATAGACAGGTGTTACATCTGTTAGATTCAAGCAATTGAACTAAATCAACATAAAGTATTAGTAGATAATCTCTTTGGATTAAGTTGTTTCATTATTGGGTGAAAATTGGATTTAGCCATGAAGATGGAAATTGTTTAGTTTGTTCTTCCACTTGATGTATGGTACTAGTTGTGTCTAGCCGCATTTTTTCTGAAAATAAACCATCAATACAGCTGGAAGATTGTAGCTAAATGTGCGTAAGCCTGTATAGCCACAATTATTAACATAGAGTGATTTCATTATCAGTTTTGAATTTAATATTATGCATCAACTGCATAGGATATTGTGATAACGTTTCAACAATCCTGTGCCCCATATGTTGGGTTTTATTTTCTCCCAGATGAGTTTACTACTTTAATCTCGTCTGTAAAGTAATTAAATAACACATGCTTTCTGCAGAGATATGGTGAAATAAGTAAACAAAGGCTTGATCGTGCCATTCTTACCTTCTTCCAGAATTTCCGAAAGTCTTACGTTGGTGATCAGGCCATGCATTCATCAAAAGTAAATGCAAACTTGTTTCTTTTTTTTTCTTGTATAATTTTATGTGTTCTATGTATATTTCTGATACTACCATTCTGTTGCAGCAGTTGTATGCCAGATTGAAAGAACTCCTTGGATTGCATGATCATCTAGTTCTGTTGAACGTTATCGTTGGCAAGATTGCTACAAACTTAAAATGTTATACAGAGGTAATCTTGTGTTCTTTACTTTTTCTAACATGGCGCTTTAAACATCAAAGCCACCTGTTGTCCAAACAATCTGTCTTTTGTTTTACAGAGTGAAGAAGTCATTGGTCACACGCTAAGTTTGTTTCTGGAGTTGGCATCTGGGTAACTCTGTTATAACCTGATTAAGTTGATGTTATATTAGTTCATATGCATTTTTCGTATTGAATTTTTTTGTTTTGTTTTGGTGCTCTCGTGCAGATACATGACCGGGAAGCTGCTTTTGAAGTTGGACACCGTGACCTTTATTATTTCTAATCACACTGTAATTCTTCTCCAAGTACTCTCTTTTGTGGACATCATTGTGCATTGTAATTTATCACTAGCAATAATCTAAGTATGCGAATTGTCTAATTCCAGAGGGAGCAGTTTCCTTTCTTAGAAGAGTATAGATGCTCTCGCAGCAGAACAACATTTTACTACACTATTGGCTGGTTGATTTTCATGGAGGATAGCTTAATAAAGTTCAAGACTTCTATGGAACCCCTTCTGCAGGTTATACTTTATCTTCTTTCAGCATCTTATCTTTGCAGCTTTCATTTAGAATAATGATTCTGTCTGTATCTGCACTGCATACTGTTCACTGTTCTCTGATTATGATGATGGACTGGCATGTTTTGTACGGAAGAAGAGATGAAATAAGTTTTGTGTTTCTTCTTACGCATTAACCTATGTTAAACATAAGGAAGACATGTCCATGATGAAATTTGCATTAATATTGCAGAATCGTCACCCTATTAACAGTTCTAGGCATTGTTTTATATCCTATAAACAGGGATTGTTCCATATCCATTTTACAGTATTTTATAGGCATATTCACATAGTGGTTGTGTATTTTGTGTTGTATGTGTAGTTCCATATCCTATTTATAATGGTGTATTGCGACTACAGTTTTGATATATGGTCAGCTCTTCAATTTCCGATAGAATGTTTGGTTTTAGCCAGTAAACCACTTTTTTATTCAATCATTTTAGGTTTTCCACACCTTGGAATCAACACCAGATTCGATGTTTCGCACTGATGCTGTGAAGTTTGCTGTGATCGGATTAATGAGGGATTTAAGAGGAATTGCAATGGCTACTAGCAGGTTTTGGCTTCATCTAATTACTTTGACATCCATAGACATGTTACAATCTTATGATTTATTGAAGCTTTCTCGTTTGATTTCAGCCGGAGAAGTTATGGTTTTTTGTTTGACTGGCTCTATCCTGCACACATGCCACTTCTTTTGAGAGGGGTCTCACATTGGTTCGACACACCAGAGGTATTTAGTTATGCATTCTGCTCCATAGGATTGTATGAAAGATCACTGACCTAATACTAGTAATAACCTGAGTCCGCGTATAGAACAAAAGATTCTAATCGACTGTTAGTGAATTTACGCTTTCTGCCATTATTGTGTGAATAGTTGTGCCTTCTTTGTCTCATCTTCTCTTCTTGGCTTGTTGATGTAGGTTACGACCCCGTTGTTGAAGTTCATGGCTGAATTTGTGCATAACAAAACCCAGCGCCTTACTTTTGATTCTTCTTCTCCAAACGGCATCTTGCTTTTTCGGGAAGTCAGTAAATTGATTGTGGCTTATGGTTCAAGGATTTTAGCCCTTCCAAACGTTGCAGATATATATGCCTTCAAATACAAGGGGATCTGGGTTTCACTGACAATTCTGTCAAGAGGTTAGAACATGATTTTCACATTATAGAACCAATGAGTGTTAATCATTCGTTGTTTAGTTTATTATTATGTTATGATACTTAATCATCGTCTAATGGGCAGCGCTCTCGGGAAATTATTGCAACTTCGGTGTGTTTGAACTCTATGGCGATCGGGCTCTTACAGATGCACTTGATATCGCGTTGAAGATGACCCTAGCAATACCCTTGGCAGATATATTAGCATATCGCAAGGTATGTGTGGCACCGCGTCTTTGATTTTTCAAATTGTTTACATAACCTCAATTAACTGATGCGTACTCTGAATTCTTTCTTTGTCGATATGAGATCTCAAATATTTATTGTCTTCCCTTCTTCCTTCAGCTTACAAAGGCATACTTTGGATTCGTCGAGGTTTTGTGTGGCAGTCATATTAGCTTCATATTGAAACTGGATACTGCCACCTTTATGCATCTCGTTGGCTCCCTTGAATCTGGACTCAAGGGGTTGGACACAAGTATTTCATCACAGGTGAGAATTGTGAAATGTTAAGTCCTATTTATCAAGAAAGTTGTAAAGTTTCAAGCTGCAAAATATATTCCTCAGAATGCAACTTTCTGAAGCATTGATATCTATTATCGTTTTAGTGTGCAATAGCTGTCGACAATCTTGCTTCATATTATTTCAATAACATCACAATGGGTGAGGCACCTAGTTCTCCTGCCGCTATTCGTTTTGCACAGCACATTGCAGACTGCCCGAGTTTGTTCCCCGAGGTAACTCATTACACTCCTCAACCTCTCTTTGGTAGATGCAACACAATAATGACGAGCTATAATACCTTTTAACAAATTTGCTCGTACAAGCAGATATTGAAGACACTGTTTGAAATAGTTTTATTCGAGGATTGTGGCAATCAGTGGAGTCTCAGCAGGCCAATGTTAAGCTTGATTCTTATAAGTGAGCAGGTATGTGTAATATATATTTATTGCTCTTGTGCAGTTTTCTGTTCCGAAATTGGCTTTGTTTGTGCATTTCATCTAACTTATTCCAATTGCTTTCACCAGATTTTCTCTGATCTGAAAGCTAAGATCCTTTCATCACAGGTGATGATCCAAATTTCTAATATTTTTTACCATTTTACCCCTGAGTGTTGCTTTTGTGTATGCCTTTGAGGTATTGAGCCTTATATTAATGGTGCAGCCCGTGGATCAACACCAGCGACTCTCTGCCTGCTTTGACAGTCTTATGACAGACATTTCGAGGGGATTAGATTCAAAGAACAGAGACAAGTTCACTCAGAACTTGACCCTTTTCAGACACGAGTTCCGCGTTAAATAGAATCGCCTCCATGAGCCACAGTCTACTACATTAGGGTCTTATCAGAAAGACCCACATGACACAGTGAACTAGAAGTTCCCACTTAATAAAAAAAAAAAAAAAAAAAAGGTCTTCAGGTTTTGCAAATGGGAAAAAAGTAGTCGATAGATTGTGGTACTGTACAGTTGATTTCTTCTCTCAGAAGAAAGGGTAAAATGAAGAAAAACAAAATTACGTAGCTTATAATATTTGGTGGTTCCTCGCAATTGTGGCTTATTCAACGTTGGGATTTATTTTGTCTCATAGCAAAAATGTTGTCAGCTCCATAACAAAGTTGATGTAAAGCATTGAAATCTAGGGTTTATTTTTGGCAATTGTTGGGAGCAATTAGGTCACATATTCTTTGTATTTGATTGTGATGGTAGACAAATCTGGAAGAAAATGCAATATTTGTTTTGTTTCAACCATGTTCACGGTCTTGGATTTTTGTTTTATTCTCAAAAACAAATTTACCATTGGCCTAGTAACTTCCCATTTGGAAAAGAAGAAGCAGATTTTGAACTTGGATTCTATTTATCACACAATATTTTGTCCAAACAAGAAAGATTTGAATTTAGTACTACTTTACAAGTTGTGAAGTATCTATTTATTTGTCCTTCATCAGCCTATATTGTTTGGATCGGGTCATGTTTGAAGAAAATGGGAATTAAGACGACCTTGAGATATTGAAAATCGAACTCGGACCTCTCGCAAATCAGATTTTAGTGAAACCTAATTATGGATACGTTACAAAAGGATCCAAATAATAAATAAAAAAACTCGCTGCCCCAACTATATATCAAAGAATACAAAAGTAAACATGGCTTTTCAAGGCATTGTGTAACATAGTTCTGTTATTTTAAAATATATACTAGGTTAAACTGTGAATTTTTAAATACAACGAATATAATAATTAAAGAGCGGGAAATACGAGTGAATGTATAAGTTGAATATATATATACGTTTCGGCCTCTCCTTAAAAGCCCAATGATTTTCGTTTCTAGGGCTTTCAAGATTTTTTATATACTTGGATCCCAATCTTGCTCTCTAACATGCACATTGAGGCTGTGTTGTTGACACCAAATCAGTCAACTACATCGCTGCATGAAAGAGAAGGAATGTCCATTGATACATGATCTGGAGAACTTGATGTCCAAAATAACGACAAATTACTGCGAAAAAGATACCAAAGATTACGTGGAGTCAACGAACAAAAATCGTTTTCTTGTTTCACTTTACATAAAGTTTTTCTAAGGCCATAACTATTGATTTTCATTTGTGCTATAGGCGTTTTTTCTAAGATAATATAACGCAACAGAAAATAAAAGGCAAAAAACAAAGTTTTTATAATCATCCTCTATCTATTTCTTCCTTGATAAAATTTGAAACGCTAACGTTACACAGATCAAGAGAAAAGTCTTAAAGCAAGATTTGGCGGATGTAAGAATTGTGGACAATGGTGAGAAAAATCACAGACGTCTTCCCCTTCTACCACCCTTTCTACGGGTACTATCGGTCGGAATTGGAGTCACATCCTCTGCAATACATCGGAACAGTTACAAATTTGTCATGAAAACAAAACTATCAGGCAGGTCCAGAAGGTAAACTGAAATTAATTTTCGGATTTACAAAAAGGGATAGAAGTTACCTATGCGACCAATCTTCATGCCTGAACGAGCAAGAGCTCGGAGGGCTGACTGAGCACCAGGACCTGGAGTCTTGGTCTTGTTTCCTCCAGTGGCACGGAGCTTCACGTGAATGGCTGTGATGCCAAGCTCCTGATATAGGTGAATTGCAATCATCAAAGCAGAGGATTGAAAAGCCAAAAAAAAACAAATGTTGAAAGTATGATATAAAACCTTGCATCTTTGAGCAACATCTTGAGCTGCAAGCATAGCAGCATAAGGAGATGACTCATCACGATCAGCCTTTACTTTCATTCCACCTGCAATTTCACAATATAAGCTACGAGATTACAACTTCCACCTACAGCATCTACACTAACAAGTCCATCTAGTAAGAAAATGATGACTAGGGCATTGGAAAAGTATAAATTGCAAGCACAAAAATCCTCCACCATTCGATGTAGTAGAGAAATGGGACTTACCAGTAATACGAACGAGAGTTTCTCTTCCAGAGAGATCAGTCACATGCTGCAAACTCAAAAAGGATCAAGGTAAAATGTAATGCACACAAGATTATTATATGGAGCTCCCAAAGTAAGTGATGAGAAACTCACGATGAAAGTGTCATTGAAGGAAGCAAAGACATGAACAACTCCAAAAACTTGCTCTCCCTCACGAACAGTTGGTCCTAGAGTGACATTTTCCTCCTTGGGTTCTCTGGTCTTTCTCCTCGACGACTATGATAAACAGAGAGACTAATACTAGTTTACTTATCCACTAGCATAACCAATGAATTTATAGAGAAATCTCTTTGAGGCTATTATGGATCAGACTATCAACGAGTTCGACATTGCTAATACACAAATTAACTTCAGTAAATTGTAAGGCAATCCCCAATTTGAGATGTGGAATCATATACAAATGGTTGGGAGTAACGGAATCTAGCTACTATACGAAATTTGTAATCTAACAAGTTCAATGGAGTGGGAAAGTGATTACCATGATTACAGACGGATGAGAAGTGACGAAGTGGAGATGGTTTAGGGTTTAGAAATCTTCTTCTTCGCCGAGAGCTGAGCTGACACAGAGGAAACGAAAGAGGAGCTTGCCGGCGATAAACTTGGTTATAAAATTAGGGTTTGATGGGAACACTATATTCTATAGTAATTGACGTATAGACCCCTGGTCGTTTTAAATTAAACACGGAAAATGCTAAAATATTTGACAGCTGTGGGATTTGAACCCACGCCCTTTCGGACCAGAGCCTAAATCTGGCGCCTTAGACCACTCGGCCAAACTGTCCTTTTGTACGTTTTGCTAGTGTTTATTCTTTAATCCAGTAGGGAGAAGACTGATAATTCCTAATTTTCCTCGCATAATTTGTGAATAAATTTTCTATCAGTAATGCTGTATTCATTCATATAAATTTTAATCACGTGAGTGATATTCTTTTCCTAAAGAAGTCCCAAAAAAATAAGCATGGAGAAGCTCTCATGTCGAAACAACTGCTTGGAAGTGAAATCATCCCTCCAATGTTGTCTCATTTGGAGATAACCGAAGCGTGTTTTTAAACCGGTATGTGAGGAAGCATGATGACACGCAGCATATACCGGGGTTGATGATGGCTATCTTCACCAGGGATCGTCGGTGGATCTTTTAGTTGGTGAAGAAGAATTTTGCATAACCGATACTTTCCGAAATTTACTATAGTGAAGTTATAAATTTTAATTTTCTTTACTATGTAAAACATTCATATGACAAGGTTTGGCTCTCCTCAGTTCAGTCTTGGCTTAGCCTTTTCAAGGACAAATGTACATAGAAAAACACCCTAAATTTCAAAGTAGAGGTCATCGTTTTCTAATCGAAAGGGTCAAAGCGTGGGTCATGCTCGCTAGCTGTGACCATCCCGGTGCAAAGACATGTAGGACACATCACCTGATTCATATACAAATACACATCTCAACATTACAAGGACAAGAATGAAGCATAAATACTCAGATCAGATTGTATGAAAAGTTTTTCAGACATCTTACCTTTCCTGCGCCGGAACAATTTAGACACCTTTTTGTTGTCGCGACTTGCAGAAACCGGTTTGAAGCTCTAGGTTTAGTTATGGGATCAATGCTTAAGCACACACCACTAGCTGAACATCGAGCACATGGCAAGTATCCTATTATCAAATAAACACATACCGATTTCGAGAGTTATTGTAATGAATAGGGAGCATTCTCTAACTCATTTTATAAGTGATTTAAAGAAAAAATAAAGAGTTTTCATGATATATAGAATAAAATTACCAGTCCCAAGGCAGTACTTGCACCTCTTCTTCTCTTGTTGTTTAACATTGTTAACTTCGATTAGCATCAAGGTTGAAATGACTCCCACGGCCCCGCCAGAAAAAGATGCCACGATTGGATCTACCTGGCTACATTACAGAACAAAAAAAGAATTCTTTCTATGTCGCTGTTTCAGATTCAGGACAAGTAAAGTTGACTAATTTGATTATATTTTCAATCATACTGGCCCTCAAGCAACTGAACTAGTAGTACCTTAATTGCAAGGGTAGATGCAAGCTCCTTATAAAATCTTCATAAGAGGTTCCTCCAAGTCCTACCTTTAGTTCCAGCTGCCATGTAAAATCATCAATTTGTCATTCAAGAATAAGAAAAATCCAAGAATAGCTATTGTTCTTCTGGTAAAGTTACAGTGACAAAACTCGATTAAAAACCATAAAACTGTACATCATACAGATAGAAAATTACTAATCTCCACAAATTTCTATTGCTATCAACAAAAATGCAAGTATTTTGCATGGATTCTGCAAAATAGCCAGGAACCAATTGCATCTATTTTAAGAGCTCTCAATATTTTGCATTGTCGTAAGATTAGTAGGGTTCAAAGAGCAGTGGTAAACTGAGATGACAGTGTGAAAAGCATTTTGACTTAAACAAGATTTCACAAACAAAAGAACAGCAGTAACGAAAAACTAGAGCTTGTGATATTTGTTATAAGAGAACATAAGGAAGGATCCTTGTACTTACATTAGGTGCAATCAGACCACCAAAGACGATTATTCCCGATATCAGTGCAACGCTGGTCAAATAGAGTTGTTTCAAAGTCTTTGGTGTCTACATCAAAAGACAACGAGGCAGGGAAAGAGTTAAATAGTAAGAAAATATCAAAATTGAAACAAGAAGAACATTTTATAATTGTAACTGACCACATTAGGGAGAAAAGGAATGGAAGATGGGATCTCAGGCATCTCGGTTGCTTCGAGCTCACTGTGCTCATTGATGGCTTTAAGGCTCTTAATCCGTTGCTGCACGCGTAACCTCCTAACTTCCTCCATGAGGAGAAAGATCTTATTGCGTCTACTCCTTATGCTATCTTGGATTTCCTGGAGCTGCATCTGCACGAAATCTTGAACTGTCTCTGATCCCTCAATGATACAGAAGTTACTGAAACATACACCAAACGCAAAATCAATAACAATTACTAGAACTAACAAGGCTTCCCATTTTCTGATAGCATTTCTAAATTCCAGTAACATCCCTAATCGAGCTAGATTATCTGAAATTCTCAGACGATACCTCGAATTCTAAAACAATAGATATCGAAATGAAAAAATCCAGGTGAAAAAAACGAAAGAAGAGTCAGAGGAACTTGCTTTGGGACGGCGTCACCGGCGGGAGGAGGACCGTTGTTGCTGCCGTCTGAACATGAGAGGAGAGAGCGAGATGAGCCATGGAAGAGAAGATTGGGGGTAGGTTTGAGATAAGATGAGGGAAATCGGAGAAGGGATTTGGAAGTTGAGGGATGAAGAAGAAGATGATGGCGATGAGGAGTAGCAGAAGAGAAGCACGTCATCCTTCTTCTCCCCAACGCTTTTTGCTGTCAATCGTACTTCGGATAATTTTGAAGTTGTGCAACTTTTTTGGCTAAGAGGAACCCTCCCAATCATCCCAAAGGTTTACCATTTTTGGGCTAAAGAAGGCTGTTAAGAGCTTAATAAGTGTGACTTTAACCGAACCAGCAAAAATAGATAAAAGAAGAAGTTGCCATTAGGTTCAAGTTGAAGAGTATATTTCAATCGTAAATTAACTCAGTTGTGATCTGCAACACCTATATAGATTTGATATATCATGTAAGTTCATTGACAAAGTTGCAATCTATAATTTAAAGTTATATGAACGTTTTGGGAGTAATGCATATCTTTACAAGTGGCATCAAGCGAAGTTAACTAAACACCAGAATTGTTGACAAAAACACCAGAATTGTCAGAACCAAAAAAAAGAAAAAAAAAACTGCCTCTAGACACGAACCCTCTCATGAAGGAACACACAGAGATAAATTTAGATTTAGACAGAAGAAGAAGCTTCAAGTTTGGGAAGAAGGGATCTCCAAGCATCAGCAATACTGTTTGCTAAGCGAGCCTGTCCTTTCGCAAACTGATGGAACGCGACTCCCATCTCTTCCGTCTTCTGCTCTTGAAACCTCACTATCTCCTCCTCCATTCTCTTCACTATCCTCTCAAACCTTCTCGTAGCTTCCTCACTTTCTGCTTTTATCTGCATTGTTACCTCAAGTTCAAGCACCAAAAAGCATTACTACAAAGTTCTCAAGGAAATTTTTGAGTTGTTGGTTACCTCTCTGTACTCGATCTCAGCTTCTCCTACTTTGTCTGACCGTGTGAGCATGAGTTTGTCACTACAATAACAGAGGAGAATTTAGATAATGTTCTAAGACGATTATTGACAGAGACAAAAATAAGGGAGAAGAGAGAAGCCATCATACAGATTTATTTCTTTTAACTTCGTTGTTTCTGCCAATTCACAATGTTGCTTGAAAGCAGTGCCTCGTTCTGCTATTGTTGCCTGGGATAAACACAAAACGAATAAAAAAAACAAGAGGGTGTAGTTTAATACCAGCAAAACGAAACCAGGCAAGAGAAATCAATCCCAAAGGCAAAGGCTAGAGATCTCGCCTTAATCGATTGCACATAACGAACATAGTCCTTCAAGGGTTCCTCGAAGTTCATCAGGACTTGTTGAGCCTACAAATAGTGCAGGGTAGGTTGATATAAGCATCTAGGAAATAGGATAAATGTAGCCAAGATATATACATTATCTGACTATAATGGCAAAAGAAGAAAGAAGATGCTTTAAGCCTAGCATAGAGTCTAGTCTTACAAACTTAGTACCTCTTTCTGGAGCTTAATCGATAACAGTTCAGATTTAGTTCCAAGATCGGAAAATGCTTTTCCTGTAGGTTCACCCTCACAAGCCCCAAGAAGTTTTACAGCCTTGCCAAAATCCAACAGTGATTGACCCAACTCTGCCATCAGGTTGATATAGCATCAAAATTGAAGATCCATTCATGCGGTTGGGAAAGAAAAATTGGAAAACATAACAGAATTTATATAGATCAAATTCTGACTTGTGATATATTGTTATTACCTCTATGCCTCTTGACAAGGCGATATGCATGCTTCTGCGCCTCAGCCAAGTGATTCTCGAGCTCGAAAATGTAATGTTTAAGCTTCTCGTATGCAGCAGTAGTTTCTTCAACAGGTTTTTCCTTTCCAAGGACAGCATCACTAACTTTTGACTGGACATCCTGTCAGTAGTGCAGATAGGGCAGTAAGATGATGGCAAAGTTAATTAAGAGCATGGAGCAAAGAGTTAAGGAAATCAATAATAAATTTCACATTTAAGAAATCTTGATCTTGCTTTATGAATTTCTAACCATGGTAGAGCCGAGTAACCAATATAGTGGGAGCTTTCAACTCTTATAGTTACAACAATGTGAAGAATTATATAGGCAAGAAATGCCAAGTTTCACCTTGTTAGATAATTTAACTATTAAACACTGTCAGAGAATAATGATATATTATGTCCAGCATTGGCTCCACAAGCTCAAGTTCATATTAAACTTCCTAGTAGCATGCCAACATGTATCCGCTACTGGATCTTGTATGATGTTGAAATTAGTTTTCACGTGGTCAGGAAAATTCATGCTTACCCTAAACATTTGCATTAGATCTGCAGGCTTCTTGAATATACCAGTTTCCTGAAACCTGAATCTGTCCATTGTCTGACGAGAAAAGTAAACTGTCAAACAAAGAAAAAATTCTTCTGAAATGGAAAGTGCAATCCTTGGCGAGGTAAATAATGCAATTGATGAGCATTTTTAAGTGAAGATGATGTGGAGGAAAGTAAAATATCTATAAAAAAAAATCACCAGAAATGTAAAGTCTAGATATCCTACCTCTTCATCTGCTTGTAAAAAGGTCCTAAGATCCTCACTCTGCTGAAGCTCAGGGTGTAATGCTATTCGATTAACAAATATATCCAATGCTGCTCGCCTCATTTCAATAAATTCGGCACTAAAGCGGAATTTTTCTGCCAAAAAGAGTATTAATAAACATGATTCCCAATATACTCATCTCCATCAGATTACAATTATAAGAGGAAGTTACTTCCAAGTGTACAAACTATCTTAGAGTTCATATTATTACTTGTGCACTTTGCAAAGTCTCAACACCTAATCAGAAACCTCTAAGTGACAACTAATCTAACTATATCGACCAAGGATAGCTGAATTGACTGACATCAACTTCGCAAAAAGAGATGCACAATACATATTTTTGACTCAATCAGATAATGTGTTCAACTAAACAGAGAACAATAGAAAAGATACTGACTTCTAAATTGACTACAAAAGATTCAAACTAGAAAGATAGACAAAGCTAGCTAACTTTACCTACAGCACTCTTCTCTGGGAGAGGAGGAATGAAAATGCCCTTGTATTTCTCAAAAAGCCGATCCCGTAACCAGACGAAATCACTGTATCGTCTGATAACAATCTTCTCGGGTCCTTGATACTCCGGCAAGTTGGTCTGCCGGGAAAAACAATCTAATTGTCAGAAATTAATCCGTAGAGAATCGAATTCACAGAACACCATAATTATACCCCAAATCCTAGCTGCTCATCATACAATAAGATAATTTCGCAACAACAACAAAATCAGCGAACCATCTTCTGTTATTACCCAATTTTTTCACATAGAAACCCTAGTCTGAAAGCTACGAAGCAGGGTTGAAGAAGAAGAGGATCTACACCTTGGTGATAACTCGGTAAGAGATGTAAGCTTGTACGCCATTGCCTAATTTGACAGGATCTGTGACGGAGACAGACAAATAAGGCTGCGAAGACGGAGATCTAGGGCTCTGCATCGATCCCGAGATGCTCCTCGGCTGCTCCGTGCTCTCCATGAGACAACGATAACCCCGTGAGATCGAAATAACCCAAATTTAGTCAAAAAAATTCACCTCTAGTGGCAGATTTGTAATATTCACGACTTTGTGTTGAACTTTCGGTGCGGCACAAGTAAAGAAAGCTTTCAAAATAGAGGTGAGATCAGATTTTTTGCTTTAAACCCCATTTTACTACTCCACAAAATAAGATTTTGTCATATTTAACAAATAAAAATTTGATGAATTTAGAAGAATTTTGCAAGCTTTAAACTCTCTTTAGATATTGAGATTGTTGACAAAAATTTAGATGAGATCATAAGATGATGTTTAATATCTTAAGATTGGGACAAAAGTAAAATGAAAATTATCAAATGAATTTTGTAATTATTTTTTTAAGAAACATTTTTTAGTGATAAAATATGCTATTTTGGAGTAATTATCATTACAATTTTCATATCTCTACTTTTAAAATGAAACAAGACAAAATTTTGATAACATGATTTTTTTCATTTTATTCTATACTTTTCATTTTCACTTGCAATTTGGAAGCAAATGCACGCATCATTAACACTCACCAAGATGCACTATACACAATCAAACATTATCTACTCTAAGGATCTGTTAAAGATATATAAGAAAAGTAAAAATCAAGTGATCAGAGATAAGAAAAACACTGACAAGAATTCATTAATACGTTTGAACTCAAAACAAAAAGAGTAATTGTAACAAGTCAAATCTAGAAATTTGAATCAGAGAGGGATCTGATGAAAAAACAATCTTTTTCCCATCTAAGAAGAAACAGGCTTCTTCAAATCAGCACCAGCACTCAAGAGAGACTTGGCTGGGGAAACCAAAGCAACACCTCCATTCTCGGCCTTTGAGTATTTCTTGTACACTGCACGTAGCCTGCTCTCACCGCATCTCGAATGAAGAAAAGCAAGAAGCTTTGAGCAGTCCCTAGAACACAGCACAAAAACCCATATGAGTTTCTACAATTAAGAGACAAAAAACAAAACAGATGATGATACTTGGGAAGTCTTTTGTCTTTACTTACATAATCTCAGATTCTGTGTAGCCGGTGTGGAACTGCAATGTATCAGTCCAAGCAGGGGACTTGTTCAGTGAGCATCTTGCTGTGTAAACAGCTGAAGCAGCAAGTACGGAGGGACAGAACATCAAGGTGTCGTAATGCATCATTCCCAATTCAGCGAGAAAGTGTACCATATTCTCCATCTACATGATACAACAACAAAATCAAAGTTAGTCTCTTTCCAAATTACATTGTTTTAACAGAAATCTGAACTTTAAGCAAAATTAGACTCACTTCTGGATCAGACATCGAAGCTTTGATGAAGCGGACAAGGAAGACGTATTGAGTCGGGACTGTCAAATACCATTCGAGGTTTCCAAGAATAGTCTTCTCCATCACTAGAATCTGTTTGCTATTGTAAGCATTGTCCGTGACATACACCAGATCGTTAACCTACAAAATGCCACACATCACATAATCATCACCATCAGCTCAAAGCATCAAAGTAAAAATACAAAACACAGTCAAGTTGTTATAAAATATGTACCTGAGGTGGCCAGATTTCTTCATATTTGGAAGCAATAAGCAAGGCACTGATTCCCACTAGCTGTAACTCTCTTTTGGGAACAGCTTTCACAGAGAGGAATCGATCAATGATGTTGACAGTGAGGTAGAGCGTTTCAAGGTTAAGCTCAAACTTGATGTGAACTTCTAGTAACCAATCAATCAAGATCGCTCTCATCTTCTCATTCATCTCAGTTTGAATGTGCATATACATCTTAGGCTGGCTCTCCTTCTCAACTTCTTTATAGAACGAGTACATATCATCAACATACTCCACTGCAGCCAGATGGTTATCTTTGTCAGATTCATCAATATCAAGAATCTTTGGTTTGTTGACTATACCACACGCAGCTTTGCTCCGAGCACTAAGAACAGACGAGTACGTCACTTTCTTATCCTTAGGTGACACTGCTACTTCCTTTTTAGTCACCTCCTTCTTCGTCTCAATCACTTCAACAGGTTTGGTCTGTTGCTTAACCACTAGATTCTTCTTCTGAACCGCCCTTTGAGCTTCTGGGTTTCTTGCAGCAAGAGGTTGTCTCTTTGGGCCAAGAGCTGGAACCTTGTTGTCTCCATTGATTGGCTTTCTTTCGAGTTGGGCATTCGCTAATAGCTGAGCACGGAAACTTCGAGTAATGGGTCGATTAATCGGAGGTTGAGCCTTTCCTCCTTGAACTCCGGGAACAGAAACAAGATTTCCGATGTCACCGAGCGCACGCCGATTTTTCGCAGCACCGTTTTTGTTCTGAATCTTCAAACCATCAACGAGAGGAGCACCTGTTTCACAGAATTCAAAAAGAAACCCAATCAAGATCTCATCTTTATTTCATATCACAGACAATCCCATCAACAAGCTTCACAATTCAATTTCTCAAGATTAACAAAATCGATCCCAGATAAAGACTACTACAAGAAACTTCATATCAAATCGAATCTGTATCGTCGACGAGTTATCATAACAATACCCCAAATCGTACCGAGTTAGGGCAAACGAGTTATATACTCAAACAAAACGAATCAAACCAAACCCAGATTATAGATCGACGAGATACAAAACCAATGATTTCACAATCAGATCGTTTCAAATCAAACACAACCCAGAAAAAAAAATCAAATCGATCCAAAGAATTAAGAACAGAAATATCAACGATAACCCAGTGAAATTCAAATCATAGAATTAAGAACGACGATATCAACGATAACCTAATGAAATACGAGAAGAACACATACCTCTGACTTGTTCAGGTACGTTTGCTCTCGTCGCCATGATCGCTCTCCTATTGAATCTTAATCTTCTTGTTTCTTAGTCTTGCTTTTCTCTCTCGTAAAGAGTCTCTGAGATTATGACGAAGAAAGGGAAGAGAGCGCTTCTTATGAAGAGGAGGAGCCAACGGTTCAATTCCAACGGTCATATTTTTGGGGCTTTCCTTTTTAGCCGTTGGATGATTAAATTTTAGATCTATCGGTGGAGAGTTAGTCTTCGAAGTTGGAATGCGCTGGCACCGGATAATTTTACTAGTCATCGAATGAGGCCGTTGGACTGTGAAAAAAAAAAAGGTAAGCCCATCCCAACTTTTATTTCTTAATTAAAAATTTGGAATATACACTACGTTTCTTAATCTTAGCCAATTGGCCAAGAAAGGTATATTTCATTATTCTTTCTGAAATGGGATTTTGTATGTTAAGGTTTTTTGAAAAGAAATAAAAATTGTATGGTCTTCGTAGACATAAATATGGATATTAATCTGACCAAAAACAAATGTCTATTTTAAATTTTTGACAGACGTATGAGATTGTTGTAACTGTTTATTTTAATGGTTTTTAAAATTTATGACACAAAATTTAAATTTTATAAAAAAAGTAACCAACGATTGTTCGGAAACGAATAACAATTAAGGAAATTAAGAAATTCCAATTATGTAAATATCAAAGATCAAAAAATTCCAAATTTTGTGAGTCACATCACATCATCTGAATAACAAAAGTAAAAGAACAGTAATGCAAAACTTTAGTGAATGACTTTGAGATATCTAATCTTATATACATATATTGTTTTAATCAAAAGTACTATGGCTAACTATTCGTTATTGGCATTGTCCATCAAAACAATTTTTATATCCTGGATTGTGATATTTAATCCAAAAAACATACACCAAAGTCGAATCGAGCTTACCTAAAACTAAAAACTGTTATTACGGTGACGATACTTCACAAAACGATGACGAATGGTTTGATTTTACAAAGTAGAAAGGTAGATATGATTTGAAGTGATATAGTAAAGAGAGAAGATTGTTCATCAAGTAGAGAGAGCCTCTAAAACCCTGAGGATGTGTGATCAATCAGATGAGACCTTGGCGCTGGAGATCAGAGTAAGTCTTCTTGTTGTAAATGTTACCTTCACGATCTTCATATTCTTCTTCAAGTTCTGGCCTCCATTTGTTCACTCCTTGCCTCTCCTGTATCCTCTTCCACAATTCTTTTGCTTCCTGAAACATACCAAATTAACAAAAAAACAGATCAAACAAACGACCAAACTATTGCGTTAAGCTACAACAAAGTCTTTGAAAATATATATATACCTCAATTGAAGTGATCTCATTAAAGTTCTTTGTGTTAGGGATTCCTAGGCAACGCATTCCGTGTTGGTGTCGCCATTCTTTAAAATGTCTCTCAAAAGCCCTTCTTCCCCAGTAACTATAGTTCCCACATATCTCGCATTTAAACTCCTGCAAATGAACAAGTAAATTTAATGTGAATATGTTCCTTTAAGACTAATGGTCTAATAACTAACTACATACCTGGCCCAGGCCATGAAGTTTGTAGAGCCAGTATGGTATAGGCTTCCCATCCCAACCAATTGGCAGCTTCAGCGGATTGTAAATCTCACCGTCATCGTCATCACTTTCTGACTCGGCATTAGCTTCCTCCCCTTCTCGTTCTCCCTCCATTTCTTCATATGTCAAGGACTGTTTCTTTACAACATTTTGTCTTGTCCTTTCGATTGTCTATAAAGGTTAAAAGAAAAGTTAAAAGCACAACTAGATATCTGGGGAGGAAAAAAAATGTATATAGGAACTTCAATCAACTAACCTCATCAAGTAAATTGCAGAGTTTCTTCACTTTGGCCTCTGTTAGTGCAATCTCTTTAGCATTTTCAGATTCATGCGTTGATTTGGCATCTCCGTTTTGTTTCCCATTGTGTAGAGGTTTGGCAAAATGTTTCTTATCCAGCTTTTCCAAAGGCGTATGCTGTACAAAAGTTGAATTAATTAAGCGAATAAGACAAGCTCAAGGGTCAAGGCAATAAGTTAAGCTTCAAACAGAATTCTATCCCCACAGACCTGAGCTATGCCAACAAAAACCTTAGTTTCATATTAGAGGAAGACCTAAACTGAACTACCAAACTAGCTTTCATAACTGCTAATTGTTCCTTCCAAACCCAGCATAAACAACACGGACGCTACAAATTAGTAGAAATACCCACTCTCAAAAGACAAACTGAAAACACGTGTAAATAGGAGATTATAAGCAAGTGTAAGTACCTTTGTCAGGAAAAGTCTCTCGGCACGCTGCTGCGGAGTACCACCAACCTTCAGTCCTAATGCTCCCAATGCCTGAATGACACAAAAGAAAATATAATTAGAGGAATAATGCTTTAAGATGTATATGAACATGAAGCATGTCATTACCTCCTTTAGCTTTTCAGGTCCCACATCTACCAGTTCCTCGACTGTAGTGTAGTAATCCAGATCTATGACAGTATGCTGAGATGGAATAAGTTCATTTTCCTGGCCATGGTTCTCCCAGCCTTCTACTTTTCCATTTGCATATTGCTCTTCAAAATCAGTATAAACCTGCAACAAACCAACATATTAATTGTATCAGATCAAACTATTTACATAAAATTGGCAAAACTAGAACTACCAGAATGACAAACTATAATTTCGTTCAACACTGTCCGAGGATATAAAATCTCTACAGTTGGCGCAAACAATGCACTTATGAATTTTCAATACAACCATCATCTTGTTATGGCCATTTACTTTCCTAAACATGTAGTATCATTCAGGGTGATGGACCACTCACAAAGCAACAAACTGTTAGAGCTAAGAAAATCCAAAAATCTAAGCATAAATACTTGGGTAACTAATAGAGAATTCTTAAGCACGAATAACATACCAGTTATGTACTAAAGCATTCGTTCAAAGCGCCCATAACATTCCATAAGGTAGCAAGTTGAACACAATGAAAAGATAAGTAAAGAAGGAGCTTAAACCTTGGAAAATATCCGGTCAAGATCTTGCAATGGCTCGGTTCGTTGGAAAAAGTTGACCAAGTACTCTAGCAGAGCTTCCATATACTTCCTGTATTGCCTAAAATGACAGATAGCAAGACAAAAAGGAAAGCCATTCAGCTGCAGGTAGAAACAAAGATGGAAGGCTTTCTAAGTAAAAGAAAACTCAATGAAATTTTTACCTCGATAGCTTTAGTTTACGCGGTATTTTCTCTGGTTGAGAAAAAACATCAAGGTAAGTAGAATAATCAACCCTTTCCCCAAATTTAGAGTTGATGTACTGGTTATATATATCATGTAAGTCCAAGTACCGACCAACACCTTCCTGCGCAACAGACAAGAAGATTTAACAACTGAAGAAAATCTATGTACCTTGAAGCCAGCAATGTAAAACAAAGGGGCTTATAAAATTGTTAAAACGTGAAACAAATAATGTGAAAATCCTCGTCCAGCAACAATACAAAGTCAAGCAGAAACATACCTCTCCACTGAACGCAATAACTGGTTCCTCCTTCAGGAGTGCTTCGTAGTCTTCATTAGCATCAACAAGACGTCCAGAAGGATGCCTTTTATGATATTCACGTATCTGTAGGTTTATAAAAGAAGTTAAATAGTTGCAAATCTGATTCATCAGTGGTACGAAAAAACAAAGAATTCAGACAATAAAAAACATCAAACTAGCAATTTGAATAGTATTCAGGGCATGCACTCTACTTATATATAAATCCCTATATACTCATGAAAATTCCAACGCTTAATACTATTCTGCAAACAACAACGCTTATACAGCTAACCAACTTGTTGATGGAACAGAAATAATACATTTTCACTGAGATTTTGTACATAATTCTTAATTCTCCATCACCAAAGGTTCAAGACAATCAATGAAACTATAAAAAAAGATCAACAGCTAAGTCTCTCATCCTCAATTAACCAATTGTCTGGTAAAGTTGGCTGCTCAATCTTTAAAAAACTACCCAGAGAAATTAAAGTCAAACCAAGTTCTTGGAACAGAGAACCATAAGCAAGTTTTGGGGGAAAGGAGCAAGGAAGATGCAAAAGGGTAGCAAACATACCTCTTTCAAGCGATCGTAAAATGCACTATACACATTTGTCCCTGTCGCAGTCTGGCCACCAAGCGCTGCTATCTCATCATCCCTCGCCCCATCCTTATCTTCATAGGTTTCAACCTTACAACCAACAAGAATCAAGGTTAGCATTAATCCAAGGCATCTACTGATGAGAATTATCAACACAGTTTACTCAAACTTGTGAAATATTACTGTAGTATGCTTAGCTCAAAACTTAGAATCCCTACATACACACTTAAGACCCCAACGATAACCTCTATTCAAACCCAACCTTTGAAGTTTCTTCACAATTTAACACACAACCCAGTGAGATTCGAAGCCTAACCTAAACTTCCACATGATAACCTAAAAAGCTTAAGCAATTAACAGAAAAGAGGCACACTCAACACGAACCTGTTATTTAAAATAAAATAAAATCAGCAACCCAAGTTTCTCTGCACTGATAATAACGCATTCAGAGAAGAAGAAAGAAAACGTACAAGTTTCTCAGTGGTGAGCATGATAGACTCAATCATGTGACGAACACGATGTCCCTGGACCAATCTGTCTTTGCTGGACGGTGGCTCGGTCTGTAGATCTTGCACAACCAATCGCTCCAATCTTTCAATCTCTTCATGATTGGAGCGAGTTTGCTCGAGGAGAGTCGATGACATCTTCTCACTATCCTAACGCTCCTCGGATTCGAGATCTTATTCTTCGCCGGGCTCTAAACCCTAAATCCAATCTCTTTTCTCTGTTTCTCGCCGGCAAAAGAATGTATTAAGTATTAACCCCAAGCCAAACTAAAATGAAAATCGGGTGGTAATTATGTGTTTTTGGGCTTTTTTAGACGGTTTGTGTTTTGGTTTCGGTTCACTATTTTTGGATATTTTTATTATTATTTATTTTTTAAATAATTTTATTGAAATCATGAGATTAGCAAATTTATATATATCTTTTTTCTTTGAATGCAATTTGCAGTGCTCCTTTTTAGTGAGTAAACAAAAAAAAAAACTCAAACATTGTAAACATCGTCTTACATTTTTTTCAATGTATTTTTAAGGCGTGTTGCAATAAGAATATGTTTGTTTGTTGTTTGTAAATTAAGGAGACTCCAAAATAGACGTTTGATTTTGGTAAGCAAAAGCAAACTAACACAAGATCAAGTCCTAATTGTCAAATCGGCTTTAAATAAAAGGAACAAAGAAACAAATGTGAATCTATATTAACATTTTTGAAGTACATTTTAAAGAGAAATCTTTGTTTTATAAGATATTACATAAAATGTTATTGATTTAAATAACAAATTAGGAAGCTCATTAAAGGTAAATATGGAATATAAATATACTTATATACATGTATCCAAACAACCTCTATAATTAATTCTCTACTATCTATATAACCAAACATCATTAAAAGATTTTAATTTAATTATAAAATCTGAAATATCCATGTAATATTTCACAATTAATAGTATAGATATTTAGAAGATTTTGTTTAGATTTAAAATTATGATTCTCCTATCATCTTTGTTTGATATTTTTGTTTAATTGTTTTGAATCATCATATAATACATAAAATTAATAAAATTTTAGATTTTTTCTGCATTTGTCGTGATTCGGATTTTGAAAAACATACATGTATTACTGAACCAATGAGGAAAAATTGTGTGTTTAACGTCCCACATCGGCTAAAAGTTTTATACAATGGTTGAGAGTCATATTATAAATAAAAACAAAATGAATCTAAATTTGAATGAGCAGGAAGCTTAACTTAACAAGCCTCTTAATTTAAAAATTTGTATCCGGTTTAATTCGTAACTATAGTCGAACCGTTTCATTATACCGAATATAATAAAATTTAAACTTTTAAATAGTTTAAAATATTATGAACATTTACACTTATAAAAAGTTTAAAATATCACGGGACGGGGATATATGGCAGAGCGATTTTATGTTAACATTAATATAAATTAAAAATATCATTAACTCGGTGGTATAACACGGGTAAATCATCATTTGATTATTTTGATAACACCGTCAATATTAGAATAGTAGACATATCTAATTAAATTGATTAAATTATGATTATGTAAAATCAAATTATCCCGCGGTATACGGCGGGTTAAATTCTAGTTACGATACAATACTCTTTTCAAATTGAAATTCATGATATCTCACTTGGTATAAGAATTAAGAGCTCTAACAGTATATAACCAATCCAAAAAAAAAAAAAATAAAGAATGATTTGATCATATATAAAAGACAATACTACTTCAGTGAGATTCTTAGAAAATGTTACAAATTTTGAGTTAAAAATCAATGATTCTGGCGAATTTGAGATTTTAGAGATTTAGCCCGAAGATCAATCCAAAAGCTACAGATGAGAATTTGGCCGTTAGTTTTGAATCTTGTTAACAAAATAAGGGACATAATCGTCGTGATTGATCTTATGAGATTAAAAAATTAATGAATTAATGAAGATCTCTCATGTTGGTCACAATTGAATGGAACGTTTCCAAGACATTTAACAATTTATAATTCGTTTATTAGTTTCAATTTTCAATGTTCCATGTTCAATTTTCCGTTACTTCTCGTCACTAATTGTCCATGTTTTGTCTCTTGCCACTCAAGGCTAATCGCAAATGAGCTCTAATCACAAGTTAGAAAGCTTAATTTCATTTCTCAATATTCAATATCAAAATTTGATTCTCTAACTTTGGATTCGTTACGGAAATATCACATTATATAGTTATAATTGATCTTTTAATTTAAAAAGATAATAAATACAAATAATCATTTGTTCATGTGAAACCAAGCAAACAAAACAAGAAAACAAAGCAAATAAAATATTTCAATGGTGGAATCAGAATATCAATAAGCAAAATTTGGTTCATGGTTTTGATTCACGGTTGAGTTATTTCTTCCTCATGTTCCACCATACCAACAATACAAACCAAAAAAAAAACACACAAAAAACTTTTGAAAAGTGGCGATGTCAGAAATATGAATATGCCTCAAACAATTTTAAGCTCATAATGAGGAAATTACCCCTCATTCGCACATCTAATTGGTTCATCATTCTCGCCGTTTGATTTCAAATCCCCAAAAAACAAATTCACCAAGAAAAAATATATGTATCCCACCCAATATAAAGCACGAGATACTGAGACACGAATTAATATCTGGAAATCCCCAAACGCTAAGATCTCTAGCAGATAAAAGAGATGGACACTAAAATCTGAAGAGTGGGCGAGAGAGGACCTTAATTCCAGATTCTAATGCCGAAAAAAGCCTCGGGCTATGTTAAATCAGGAAGGGAAATAATGGGTTAGTTCTTAGGAGAACCCTAAAAAAACAACCCTGATGAAATTCGATTTAGCGCAGCTATGACTCGACACGCTTCCATTGAGCATTTGTGGAAGGCGATCTTAAGGGCTGCGCGAGATTGAAAAAAAAACCCAAAAAAAAACACGAACCCTAATTTTCAGAATTTGGAATAAGTAGAGAAGAAGATACAATATATAGTGGAGACTTGTTTTAACCCTAATCGAAGCTCATTCACGTCTATTGACCATTGGACTTTAGGCCCATTTTATCTTAGGCCCATATAATAATCAATATGAATATTTACAGGCCCGGATTAGGTTTTGAGATTTTCTTTTTTTGCGTAAATCATATTCACCTTTTTTTTTCTTGTGGAGGAAGGAAAAATAATATGTAACAGTAATGCGGTTTGATACAAACAGAAGATTTTAAAAATAGAAAATGATCAAAACAAATTTGACGAGAAATGGAAAACAAAAAACATATTGCAGAAACAAGAAATGGAAAAATCTGTCACGATCTAAAATAAATGATATATAGATAAAATAATAAACTGATTTCGGTTATACCAACGTTAGTCTTGTCATTATTTCAACAATCCTATAAGGGATATATGCGTTATAGCCATAGTATAAAAGATTTACTTTCCTAAACTATCGAAACACAGAATCAAAACATTTATAGAAATATAAATCTCATTCCTCTTCTTCACCTTGTCTTTAAGACAAGCCCCGTTTCTTTCATTCTCCTCCATCACCAACACAACACAACCTCTAAGACAAGGGTGAAGAAGATGAGTGACCTCCAAGCAAAAAGCAGTGCAGCGACTATGGATAAACAGTCTTCTTCGTCGTCGTCGTCGGCGGTTCCTGATGGGCCATCTCCGCTGAGAAAGATGATATCGGTGGCTTCTATCGCCGCCGGTATACAGTTCGGTTGGGCTCTTCAGTTGTCTCTGCTAACTCCGTACGTGCAGCTTCTCGGGGTTCCACACAAATGGTCATCTCTCATATGGCTCTGTGGTCCTGTCTCCGGCCTGCTTGTCCAGCCATCCGTCGGTTACTACAGCGATCGATGCAAGTCAAGATTCGGTCGTCGCCGTCCTTTCATCGCCACCGGCGCCTTTCTTGTCGCCGTTGCTGTTTTCCTAATCGGTTATGCGGCTGATTTCGGCCACAGCATGGGAGACAAACTCGAAGACTCTGTAAAGACACGAGCCGTATGGATCTTCGCTCTCGGTTTCTGGATCCTTGACGTGGCTAACAACACTCTCCAGGGACCTTGCCGCGCTTTCCTCGGCGATTTAGCCGCTGGAGACGCTAGGAAAACGCGAACAGCAAACGCGGCTTTCTCTTTCTTCATGGCAGTTGGAAACGTTTTGGGATACGCGGCCGGATCGTACACTCACCTCCACAAGATCTTTCCTTTCACGATAACTAAAGCATGCGACATCTATTGCGCAAATCTCAAGAGCTGTTTCTTCCTCTCCATCACTCTCCTCCTCGTCGTCACCATTATATCTCTTTGGTACGTGGAAGACAAACAATGGTCGCCAAAGGCAGACTCCGAAGACGACAAGAAAACTCCGTTCTTCGGCGAGATCTTTGGAGCTTTCAAGGTGATGAAACGTCCAATGTGGATGCTACTAATCGTCACGGCCTTGAACTGGATCGCTTGGTTCCCTTTTCTTTTATTCGATACCGATTGGATGGGTCGTGAAGTTTACGGTGGAAGCTCGAAAGGAGATGACAAGATGAAGAAACTTTACAACCAAGGTATCCACGTTGGTGCGTTGGGACTGATGCTTAACTCAGTCGTTCTTGGATTCATGTCGGTTGGCATCGAAGGGATTAGTAGGAAAATAGGAGCTAAAAGGCTTTGGGGAGCTGTGAATATCATCCTCGCCGTGTGTTTGGCAATGACGGTTTTGGTTACTAAAAAGGCGGAGGAGCACCGGAGAACCGTCGGTGCAATGGCCCCTCCTACTGAAGGCATCAAAGCTGGAGCATTGACTCTCTTTGCTCTTCTTGGAATTCCTCTTGCTGTAAGTCCAACTTGTCTTTTATCCAATTTTTGTTACTATTATAATCCATGATTTATTATTTTGTTAACATTATTAATCCATTTTTTTGTATTTTTATAGATTACTTTCAGTATTCCGTTCGCACTAGCTTCCATCATCTCAAGCAGCTCCGGTGCCGGCCAAGGTATTTAAACTCTTTTTTTTTAGTATCAGTTTCCAATTATCCTCGTAATTAAAGTTAATTTTCCTTCGTTGACAAGCAAATAAACGAGTAAATATTTTAAAATTATTATTTTTTCCTATATAGATAACTAGTTATCCAAAGCATTTAATATAGGGCGATGTCTATCGTCTAGTATCTACTAACTTAATTGTATTGGTTAATTGATGATATTCCCATGGAATCCGTTCACCATATGGAATTTGCCATAAATGTATCATTAAGTAACAGTATTCGTTTTTGTGTAACATAAATATTAAAGTATCAAATTAATAAGGATGTTTTCTTTTTTAATGTCATCTCTGCAGGACTCTCTCTAGGAGTTTTAAACATGGCAATAGTGATACCACAAATGATTGTATCCTTTGGAGTTGGTCCTATTGATGCGTTATTTGGAGGTGGAAACTTACCAGGATTTGTGGTTGGAGCAATTGCAGCGGCAATCAGCAGTGTTGTGGCATTTACCGTTTTACCTTAAGTTTCTTTGTTTTATTTGTTATATATGCACATGTTTAATATTAATGTGACATGTGGCACATTTATAATTCACTGTATTGCGTTATTAAAAGTTATAATTTTAAAATTTTTAATTTTGTGTATGTTTTGTTTAATTTATAAACCTACGTCATCGTCAATATATCTGCAAAAATTGAAGTATAAACCAATAAAATATAATTGGATGTTGGCTCACTTTTTTTTTCACCATTGGATATTTCACTTAGATACTTTATGTTCCATTTTTCATAAAATATTTAAAATCCCAAAACAGTCCAAAGATTTAAAATCCCAAAACAGTTAAAAGATAAGTGAGCAAGAAACATGCGCTCAAGCGTTGGAATGACATTCACACCGTGGTGGTTTCTTTAAGTTGTTCTAATGACGTTTTTCTTCTTTGATGGTCTAGTGATGTTTTCCTTCATTGAGGTCTGAACCAACTGCACATCTTTCAATTCGTAATTTACTAAATTTTTACCGAATGAGTAAACTTATATACATTCCAAAAATATTTTTGAAAAAATAATAATAACAATCGTTTTGTTGGAAAAAAAAAAGTTTGTGTAAATTAATATTGGAATTTAAGGGTGGAATATATATATATATATATATATATATATATATATATATTTTGTGTTTATTATCATATCAATGTCAAAATCTATCGAAAACCATATAAATCCATTAAAAGTTTCGAATAGGTCCAATGTCGATACAATTACAATCGGGAAGTTCTAAGTTTTCAAAATGTTCGAAATATACCCAAAATATTTTTAGTTTATAAGAAATCCTAAATTAAAATTCCAAACAGAACATCGTTATCATGGAGCGAAATCAACGCAATTTACAAAATCGATCATCAACAATAGAGCTTTTAAACAATTTCTCATTCTCTATGAATTAATTGATCGACTGATATTGAGTTCGAAATCAATCGATCAGTAAACTTACAGATCGTGGTCTTGCGAAGAAAGTTAGCAGAACCACCATGTAGCCACCTGCTAGTTTGATAAATAAGTGGGCTTTTGATGTTTTTTTTAAAGAAGAAATTAGTTTTAATGTTGTTTTAAAAACTTTAAGAAAACAAATGATAACTATAATATTTTGAAAGTTGTGGTTAAATAATTAAATGACTAAAATGGTAACCAAAAAAAAGGATTGTCCCAATTACACTAGAGTTTGATAAAATTGCATCATTAATAGATTCAACTTTTTAAATAAACAAAAATTTGATATGAAATTAACACACCAACAACATATATTAAATGAATCACTGTACAAAATTATCACACCAAAGCTAAAAAAAATTATTAGAGATATAAGAATCTACAAACTAATATAACTATAATATTGAAAATTTTAAAATATTTATAAATCAACCTATCAATAATCCTTTTTAGGTTCTTAACATTATAAATGTATGAAATTGCTGAAAACAGTTGTATATAGTAAAATTTATATTAATTAATGATGTTGAGATTATGATATTTTATAAATTTATCGATAATTAATTAATCTAAAAACTAATTTGAGGACTAAAAAATGTATTAATTTAAAAAGGTTATATAGTAGACTTTTTTTAACTCATTTATAAAGGTTAATTTATCTCCTTTTTCGGTTCAAATTGGTATTTGGTTTACTCCGATTTCAATTTCGGTTTGGTCTAGTTTGTTGGATTTTGTCTCGGTCTTCTTCGCTGCCTTTTTTCCCAGAGAAGAGAATCTCTGAATGACTGTAATGCGACGAACACAGCCACCGGAACTGGCCGTCATCGGTTTATCGGAGAATCTACAGGGAAGTGTTTGCGGTGCGGTGAAACGAGCTATTGTGATCGGAAACGGCTGCGCCGGCGCGGAGAATCAGTGCATCGGCCTTATTCGATCCCTAGGCCTCTTTGATCGCCACCTCTATTATGTAAGCTCCGTTCTAAACACTGATCTTTTTCAGTGTTCTTCTATAGGTGAATCGAAGTGTGTCTGTATCCATTTTTAATGCTTCCGAGTTTGTTTTCTGTTTCAGAGTGTCGCTAGGCCAAGAGGTGGAATCAATAGGTGCCTTCAATGGCTTCCTATCTTTATCTACAAAAGAATTCATCGTTTTATCAGCAGTATCTGTGCCGGATTCTCCATTAACGCTACTGGTAGGACTTAAGTTTTTATTGAATGCTACTGCGATTCACACTTTGAAAATATGTTTTCAGTTTGTTTTATCATTCAATTTGAGTGAAACTAAGACCTACTAAGAGATTTTTGGCAGTAATTTTTTACCTGAAAATTGCTGTAGGAATCACGGATGTGTTTGAGGTTGCTGATGCGAAGCAGATTGCTACTATGGCTCGTAGTACGTTTGACAAGTATTGTTTTTTCTTATCAAATTTTCATCTGCTTGATTTATTCTTCAGAAATATAGTTTGATCCTCGTTTGTTCTAAATGAAAACAAGTTTATTGATGTGATCTTGAATCAGCTCAGTGGTTGTTTACTTAAGTGTGTTTGATTGAACATTCATGATCACATTTTTGGCCTTATGACAGGAATGGACCGTTGTTAGTGGTGGCATCTGGTAGTGATACTATTTCCGTAGCAAGCTCCATAAGACGACTAGCTATGGAATATGTCTTTGTTGTTCAGGTTAAGTCTCTTCCTTGAAAAAAACCAAATTTCTATGGCCTTTTTGTTTTGTATGATGGTTTTAGCAGATTTTTTTCATGTGACTGATATCTGCAAATCCCAATTCTTGGCCTCATAGTCATTGTTTTCTCGATGTGTTGACTTCTTTTTTGTGTGGTTGGATTACCAAATTTTGTTAGTTGTCCGTTGGTTTTCCAGGTGCAACATCCAAGGTCACGTCTCGAGAGATTTGATCTAGTGATCACACCTCGTCATGATTATTTTTCTTTAACATCTGAAGGGAAGAGGCAAATTCCTTTCTTTCTCAGACCATGGGTTACTCCACGTGAACCTCCAGGTAGAAATGTGGTATGTGTCTTTTGTAATGTTCATCAAAATGAATTTGATGGCAAGGAATTGTCATTTAGTTGCTGGTAACAAGCTTAAATTCTGAAATCCAGTTTCTCACTACTGGAGCTCTTCATAACGTCGACGCTTCTACTCTGAGAAACGCTACATTGGAATGGAAGGACGAGTTTGCTTCGCTGTCAAAACCTTTAGTTGTAGTTAATATTGGAGGACCTACAAGTAAACATATTGTGCCTCTTCATCTTTTATATTGTCTATTGAGTTGTATTTATAAATGTGACTAAACTTGCTACGCTTTTTTGTTAACTTTCTGTAGGGAACTGTCTGTATGGTGTTGATTTAGCTAAGCAATTGTGTGGCATGCTTCAGAGTATCCTCTGGAGCTGTGGAAGCCTAAGAATATCCTTCTCAAGAAGAACACCGAAGAAGGTTTGTAAAAGTCTCTTTAGAATGTTACGATCATGCGGAGCGGATGGTCATCATACTTTCTCGATCTTTCTACAGGTTGCAGAAATCATAACTGGAGAATTGAGCTCTAGCTCTAAGGTCTACATTTGGGATGGAAAAGGTGACGATTTTTGTGATTCCCAACTTGTCCGTGGCAAAGTTTGATGCTTTCTCTTCACCCATTTCTCAGAACCTAACCCGCATTTGGGACATCTAGCTTTAGCCGATACTTTTATCATAACTGCTGACTCTATAAGTATGCTGAGCGAAGCGTGTAGTACCGGGTATGTTTAAAGCAACAACAACCGTTTCCTTTTCTCACTGTTTAGATGATATCTGAATTCTCATTCTCAACACAGGAAACCCGTTTATGTTGTCGGTGCGGAACGGTGTACATGGAAATTTTCTGACTTCCAGAAGACTCTCCATGAAAGAGGAGTTGTTCGACCTTTAACCGGCAAAGAAGATGTAATTCTAATGACTCTCTTCCAGTCTTTTGTTTTCTCTTCATGATAGCTATAATCCGCGACAGCCTTGTCTTATATTGTTTGGTGAATCCTGACATATGCTTTTACTTGGATTTTATATCTCAAGATGTGTGAGAAGTGGAGTTACTCTCCTCTTAACGATAATGCAGAAGCTGCGAGGCGTGTGATTCAAGAACTGACCAAGCGTGGCTGGAAAATTGAGGCATGATCGTTCTTTCCCTCAACAAGTTTTCCAGAGTGACTGTCCTTTCCCTGTATAGACTACAATTATTATTTTCGGACTGGGAATTACCGAACTAGAGCGAGTATTTAACAATTGAATCCTCCGTGGAAGCTTAGTGCTCTTAGTCGAACTCTAGGTCATATATACTTAGCTCATAGTTTTGACTGTTGAACTATTAGCGATTGGATTTTGTTAGTTCTTTGGTTTTTCTTATTTGGATATATTTGATTACTGATTTGTTGGAATAAAGTTTTTGAACTTTTTTTTGGTATGATAATAATAATGAGAAGTCTTTAATACCCGAGGAGATGGGTGATTGGGTGCACCACCAACTGATAAGAGTCTTGACTTAGGTATATATGATCTGCTGATCCAATTATTATAATTATTTTAATTACTTGTTGACTTGTATAATTTTGTTGCCAACTCCACATCTTGGGGAAAAACAAAACAACAACTACTCTTTCTCTACTCCATTTGATAATACTATTAACAAAGTCCACCACCAGAACCTAAACCCTATAAAAACCCAACCCCTAATTACATCACTCACAACAGCAAGAACATCCAATACCATTCCTCCCCAAAACAAATCCTTCAAGAAGATTCTTCAAAAGTCAAAAAGAGAAAAGATGAAGAATGACTCAATAGCCGTTGATGTCCCTGCAGAGTCTAGCTCAGCAATCAAAGGCAAAGCTCATCTCCTCGGTTTAGCCAGAGACCACACTGGCTCAGGAGGTTACAAGAGAGGTCTCTCCATTTTTGATTTCCTTCTCCGTTTAGCAGCCATTGTAGCTGCCTTAGCTGGTGCTGCCACAATGGGGACTAGTGATGAGACTCTCCCTTTCTTCACTCAGTTTTTACAGTTCGAAGCTAGCTACGATGATCTCCCAACTTTCCAGTATGATACATACTGTTTTCTTCTTCTTCTTCTTCTTCTTTCATCTTGTGTTCCTTGTGTCCTAAATAATGTAACAATCCTCTCTCTTTCAGATTCTTTGTGATTGCCATTGCAATAGTCGCAGCTTACCTTGTCCTGTCTCTTCCCTTCTCAGTCGTCACGATTGTTCGTCCTCTAGCCGTCGCTCCGAGACTCCTTTTGCTTGTTCTTGACACTGTATTCATCTTTCTCAATTCTTCAAACTCTTGACGCAATAATTATATAGATATTCAATAACTCTCTGTTTTCTTGTTGAGGTGTACAGGCGGCTCTGGCTCTGGATACAGCAGCTGCTTCCGCTGCAGCGGCTATAGTGTATTTGGCACACAATGGGAATACGAACACAAACTGGCTTCCAATCTGCCAACAGTTTGGAGATTTCTGCCAGAAAACGAGCGGAGCTGTCGTCTCTGCCTTTGCCTCTGTCACCTTTTTAGCCATCCTTGTCGTCATCTCCGGCGTCTCTCTCAAACGACCCTAACTCGACAATACAGATTCTTTGAGCGGAAGAAGAAACATTGTGCGAGCGAAGGGTTTAACTAGTATCTGTGTGAAATGTTTATATGGAAGAAGCTTATATTTTGTATTTGTGTGATCTTGGTATTGTGTTTTGTATTAATCTTTTCAAAGATTGAAAATTAATGGAAGTTAATTGTCACTTTTTCTTGTTTAGATATATAGAATTTGCAATTTTGTTCGTTAAGTTGTATAAACTCTTCTTTTCTACATGACAATGAAATAGAAAATGTGCACCCAAACGTATAGATTAGTTTATGATTTTGTGCCAGCTCTGGATCTTAAAATACCAAATTGTGGAGAAGGTAAAACTAACAATCTTCATTTATTAACACTAATAATTAAACCAACAAAAACAAAATAAGTGAAATAAATTAACAACCCTTTCCTTCTCCAGTATGGACCGGGCCAGGCCCATATCGCCCGATTCACAACATGACCAACAGTCCTCTCGCGACATCAGTTCAATGGCGGCGCTCGTAAGGATCGGTGGCCGGCACCTGAAATCCGCCGGCTTAATAAATTCCTCCGCCTTAAGTTTCTTCACTCAACGCCGTGGCGTTGCGTCCAAACTCTTTGTTGGCGGTAACTCTTATTATCTCTGTTTTGGTTTGATTAGCACAATTCAATATCTGGAGGATTGATTTGTAGGTTCTAGAAATTGGAGGTTTAAGTTTTACTAGCGTCAATTTGCTAGCTTTTTAGAGGATCGTTGTTAATGGATGCAAATTGTTAAACCTCTTTGGTATGAAATGCTGTTGCAAGTCTTAAAAGCCTTTTCTTCTACGAGCTATATTGTTCAGTAACCATTTCTTCTCATGCTATGATCGTATGAATAATGATTCTTCAAAGCCATGTGCAAGCTATGTTTCTAGTTCATGTGAACTGTGGTGTTTTTGTGGTCACATTTTGGTTTTGAGCCTTGCTGGTTTGTAGCAAATCGATTATTGGAGGACCTGAGATGTTTTCTATTTTCTGAAAATTTTGAACTGGCTCTTTCTTGGTGGTGATACTGAAATTACAATCGCCAATAATGCTTGATTCCCAACTATACAATCTTGTTTCCAGGATTATCGTTTTACACTACAGAGCAAGGATTGTCTGAGGCATTTTCCAAATGTGGCCAAGTTGTTGAAGGTATATTATATACTATACAGTATACATCATTGTTCGCATCAGATGAATATCGATCCCATACTTTATCCGCTTTTTCTATTTGAGAGTTTTTGAGATGTTTCTGCTTCTGTCTCAGCGCAAATAGTTATGGATAGAGTCTCTGATAGGTCAAAAGGTTTCGGTTTTGTGACATTTGCTTCGAAAGACGAAGCTCAGAAAGCTTTGATGGAGTTGAACGGACAGGTATAGTAATGTGTTGGTCTAAATGTTTCCACTTGTTCAAATTATTCTCTTGGTAACAAAAAATAAAAGAGTTTCTTTCAGCAATTAAACGGCCGTGTGATATTTGTGGACTACGCTAAGCCGAAGCAAAGTCTTGGTGGTGGCGGCTTTCCAATTGCTAGAGGACCCCCTGAGCCAGTGGTGGTAGCTGCTACAACAACTGAAACATCAAAAAGCGACTAACAGAATCGGAAATAGCAAAATGCCATATACTGTTAATGGCTTAATGCTATCTTTCTTGGTCTGGAAACTCTTTTTTTTTAGTGTTTTTTGGATTTCTACCTGTGTATGGTGAGCAAGCTTCGATATTAGCTATTTTTACTTGCTCTTGCTTCTCTATGATCTCTGAATCATTCATTAAGTAATTATTACAACAAAATCTTGTATATTGTCATAACTCATTAACATATACTATCGGCTTTGAATTATGTTCAAACTAGTAAAGGTACAATGGTCATATAATGAATGTTTGGATTGTAGAAATCATTATTATATTCAGATTCATAATAGATAAAGAGGTGGGAATGATAAATCTTACAGTGAGCAGCAGAGAAAGTAAATACGTGGCATGATATAAGTGGATATCATTTGCAACGGAGAAGTCCGTTCGTTTGAGTGAATTTTGGGAGCTCCACGTCTACTGGATAAAGATCCTGGTCCTGCCACGTCATCATCTCCCTCCCCCCCCCCCCCAAACCTGAGCATCATCAATTCGAGCTCAGCGATTTTTCGTTTTTCTTTTCTCTCGTCTTAATTATTCTTCTCCAACCAAAATTGTAGAATATATATTTTGCCGCTGATATTGGTAAGCTTTCATGGTAGATGGCAGTTAAGCTACATAGGCCGGGTCATGTATCGTCAAGGTAAACCAAAGTTATCTCCTTCTATTTATCTCCGGCATCTTCGATTTTTGGGGCCCTTACGGACTGTGTTAGTTCGTTTATGAATTATGATCTTGCGTGTATTTAGTGTAAATGGTGTTTAGAAAACTCCCGAATTGGCTTTCCTTTTAGGGTGAAATTTGCCCCCTTGGCGTTAAAAGTCTGGTTGACCGAGAAATCCTGGGAAAAGGACGAAACTTTATAATATTAAAATAATTGTTTAGAAATTTACAGAGGCTTGAAGAAGAGCATGAAGGAGGAGACTTTTTGGGCAAAACTTTCCCCGACATTTAGTTCTATTGTTGTTGCTCTTCCTCTGATAAACGTAGTAGTTGTGTGCGAGTCTTGGTGGTAATTTGGTCGCTTCTTAGTTCAAACAGCAAAGTGAAAAAACTAACTATGTCAAACCATATGGAAGAAAACGGATATTGACTTGAGCTTCCCATTCACAATTTTTATCTGTTTACCACTGTTGTGATTTATTGATCTTGCCTTTGTAGCTCTTCAAATCCTTTTCTTTCTCGGATGTCCATTGGAACCTTTATCTCCTGTCGAAGAGTGGTACAATTGGACTATATATCAAACTGCTGGGGAAATTCGAGGAGCCGATTGTTTTTAAGCTATGATGTTCTGGAAAGTAAAAACTACATTCTTCATAGGAAATTGTTTGGAAACAAGAAGATGAGTTGGTATAAATCGCGGAGGACAATGCAGCCTTTTCTCCTTGCATCTGCTGAAGACGGAGTGGCTGTTAATGGGAACTCCCAGCCAAGAGCTAGGGATGATGTTGAGGAGATGAGGGCCAAACTCAGTGGATCACTACAAGATGAATACAGCTGTGGTGAACTCATTCAGTCTTTGCATGATGCTTCCAGAACTTTTGAACTCGCACTTAAAGAGAAGATTTCCTCTTCCAGATTACCATGGTTTTCAGCAGCCTGGCTGGGAGTCGACAAAAATGCATGGGTTAAGACATTTTCTTATCAGGTCCGTACCATTTTAGTTCCAATTCCATATTTACCATCAATCCATCCGAGTGCTTACAGTATTTGGTTTGTTTGCACCTCCATGGTACCATGATTGGGAAACTGTGTTTAAAAGCAGGGCTAGAACATAAAGTTCTCTTCCCATTGTGTATTTAGCTTGTACTAAGTATTTCTTGTTATATTTTTAGCTAAAGTCATGTTCTGTTCATCATTCTCAGGCTTCCGTATATTGCTTGCTACAAGCTGCAAATGAGGTTTCATCTAGAGGAAACAACAGAGACGATGATCTTAATGTCTTTGTACAAAGGAGGTACTGCACGACTTTTATAGCCTAAAAACTATGGCATTCAGCGTTACTGGGTTGTCAACATTTTGTTGTGTTCTTAAAACTAGTAGAATTTTTTTGTCCTTATCTTTGAAAGAGAATGCAACAAAGTATTAGTTTGAGATTATGTGGTATTGGTTTGATATTTATTCCCCACATAGTCTTCCAAAGAGTTTTCCTTTCACCAACGTTGAAATCTTTCTAAACTAGCAGTTGCTGTCTAATCATAATCCTATGTTGCTGCTTGATGGTTATGCCTGTTTTGATGTTTAAATAATCACATCATGCAGTTTATCACGCCAAGCTGCTCCTCTTGATAGTATGATGCGGGATAAACTATCTTCCAGTCACCCTGAAGCCAATGAGTGGTTTTGGTCTGAGCAAGTTCCTGCTGTGGTGACATCTTTTGTGAATTGTTTTGAGGGGGACCAACGATTTGTTTCTGCTACTTCTGTGTATGTCATTTCTTTTGACTATCTTCATATTAGTAAGTTCTGTTAAACACTTGTTTCACTGTGAGGTTTTTGGAAACTGATGATGCTTTATGGTTCATTCCAGCTATGTAAAAGGCAAGTCCTCAGCTGCAAGCAATGAGATTGAGGTGTCACTTCTCATGCTTGTGCTGAATTGCATCGCAGCAGTCACAAAACTTGGCCCGACAAAAATTTCGTGCCCGCCCTTTTTTTCAATCATTCTAGATACAACAGGAAGATTGATGGACAAATTTGTTGACTTTGTTCCACTCCCTCAGGCCTATCATTCAATGAAAAGCCTCGGTCTACGCAGAGAATTTCTTGTTCATTTTGGACCTCGGGCAGCGGCATGCAGAGTAAAAAGTGACTGCAGTACAGATGAGGTTGTCTTCTGGGTCGATCTTATACAAAACCAACTGCTGAGGGCTATTGATCGGGAGAAAATATGGTCAAGATTAACAACGTCTGAAAGTATCGAGGTAATAAATAGAAACTTGCAGAGGACATATCTGAGAAGCTTTTAGAATCTCTGTGCATGTATGTATTTAGTATTTTAAAATATTAAAGAATTATGTAGCAGGGAACGTAATTGCTTTGTCTAGATTCATTTGGGACAGCCAATTCCATGTTGAATTTATTGGATATATATATTTGCTGTGCCATTTCTTATAAGTGCTGTTTAGAATGAAAGAACATCGCCGAAACAGTTTGCAAATGTAGCTGACACTATCGAGGATCTTCATAGAGTGGCACTTATTGAATTTTTTGTGTTATAACTCATAGAGTGTTTAGATTGTTGAAGTCTGCGGTAAAAAAATATGGTTGCTCACTTGCTTGTATATATCTTGGGAGTTTATCAGGACCTGTTGGTGATGTCTTGCAGGTTTTGGAAAGAGATTTAGCTATTTTTGGATTCTTCATTGCCTTAGGCAGGAGCACCCAGTCCTTTTTAGCTGCAAATGGTTTTAATTCGCTGGAGAATCCTGTGGAAGACCTTGTTAGGTGACTCATTGTTTTTCTTCTGTTTGTTTACCATACTCTTTGATACACACTATCACTTGAACTCGCTATGTTCTTTATTCAGACACTTCATTGGGGGAAGTCTCCTACAATATCCTCAACTTTCAGCCATCAGTTCTTACCAGTTGTATGTAGAGGTAGAAATAAGTCATACTATACTGGTGAAAATTTCTTTTAATCATTTTGAAGTCTTATCATGGAACTTTATAGCGTAGGTTGTCTGTGAAGAACTAGATTGGATTCCTTTCTATCCAACCAGAAAGGACTCGCAGCCAGCCGAACAATCACATGGGCATAAAAGCAGACCTCAAGGGCCACCTAATTATGATGTTCTTCCTCTAATATTGAATGTTTGCTCTTATTGGCTACAGAGCTTTATTAAGTACAGCAAATGGCCTGAGAATCCTTCTAACGTCAAGGCAGCGAAATTCTTATCCAAGGGGTATCTAACAACATGTTTATAAAATAAACTGGATAAAAATGAATTGGCAATCATATTTGATATTCATTCTCAAATTTTCAGGCACAACAAGTTAATTCAGTGCAAGGAAGAACTGGGAATATCAAGGTAAGCTAATGAATAGCTATAAATTGTGTATAAAGAACCTTCGTGTATCCATCTCTGTGCGCGTTTCATTTTTGCATTTGTTGTTATGATGCGTGCCTTTTTAATTAACAAATTTGTAATTTGGCCGTGAGCAATTGGGTAATGTGTGATGCAGTTTGGCAGTAACGGAAGCGGGTTTTATTGACATGAATGCATCGTCGACTGACAGGGAGTCGAGCTCATTTGACAAGGTTTGTATTCTATGAATTAGTTATGAAAAACCACTTCACTTTCCGTACACTATATGAATCCAGTTTTGACTAAGAACTCCGCTGACTATCAGATGTACTATAGTACTAACAACACTTATTTCTCAGGCTCTAGAGAGTGTAGATGAAGCTCTCGTGAGACTGGAAAGCTTGCTACAGCAGTTGCATGCATCAAGCTCATCGTCTGGAAAGGAACAAATAAAAGCCGCTTGCTCTGACCTAGAAAAAATAAGGAAGCTTAAGAAAGAGGCTGAATTTTTAGAGGCATCTTTCAGAGCCAAAGCAGCTTCCCTGCAAGAGGTTTTTAGTTGTTACTACATATATTTCCTTTGATGCAGTTAGGATTATTATCTAAGTACTGACGCTTGAGTTTGGTAGACTGTCCATAGCATACACCAGTCTTTGCGAATTGTGGCATCAGTCTAAATGGGTGCTTATAATATGAGAAACAAAGAATTGCAGAATGCATTTGGTTTTCTTAAACGTGTGTGGAAGACTAAAATCTCATATGATTCATACAGGGAGGTGGTGACAATGACTCTCTGGAGTACTCTGAGGAACAAAGTCAGTATCTAAAAGGAAAAGACTCAAAGAATTCAATAAATTCTGTAGATCAAGGCACAAGGTATGTCACTTGTTCTGTTAGTTAATAATTCCTTCTGTATTTTTGAGTTATAAACCTAGGTTCCTTTTGTTTTCCTCTGGTTGTGGAAACTTATTTATTGTTTTGCATCTACATTAGTAGGGATCGTGGATTCTGGGGGTTCTTCGTGCGCACTCCAAAAAGGAAGCCTGGCCCTGAAACATTGGTATGCTTCAATTTTCTTATCGTATGTTTTATCCTAAAGCATATCTCAGACCTTATATTTTTGGGGCTATGTCTGCTTAGCACTCTCCGTTTTGTAAGTCAATTACTTAATATTTCTAATTTGGTCTTCAATCAGTGAGGAGATGCTATGTTTAATCCAACCATTTTCAGTTTGTCGTATGGTGAGAGGTTTCAAAAATTTTTACAATATGCAGGCAGATGAATATTTTGAGAAGTCCAAAGAAAATGTAGATAGTGTGGATTCCAAACCCAATGAGATCTATCGATTCGAACTTCTAAGGAATGAACTGATAGAGCTGGAGAAGCGTGTCCAAGGAAGTACAGATGAGTCGGTAAATGAAAAGGTTAGTAAGTAATTATCAGATGCTGCTGCAAGATGTTTGATTTGTTTTACACATATGGTAAATATTTTAAAGAGTCAGTTTCAGTAATGCATGTATTTGCTCGATTTTTAACAAGTACATATAACCAAAAGGAAAAAGTGAATGAATCATGTATGATTCAACTTATATTTAGAGGTTGCCCATGGTCTTAAACTGATCCTATATATAAAACGGTGGTTTGGTTTACTCCCTTTTCCCTATGTCAGTCATATTGCCATCAAGTTCATGGACATATTAGTGCAATGATTATTGTCCTCTGTTTTTTCTTTCATGGTTAAGGTTTTCAACGTAGCAGACTGGTCAACTCTTAACATATTTTTATTTGCGTCTATGTTATTTCTGTCTATGTCTCACGAGTACAAGCTCTTATCTTTACGTTCTGCAGGGAAGAACCTCTGAAGATCCTCCTAAATCAAGCGGTAGTATGAAAGGTGTGCAGTTGGTTCAGAGCTCAAAGAAAGAAAATGTCATTGAGAAAACTATTGACCAACTTAAAGAAACGACTACGGTATTAATGGCATTCCAAGCCTCATGGCATATGCATATGAGTCAGCGTTTTCTGATCAGCTTTGTTCCTTCAGTATTTACCTACTTCATGACATAGTAACTAACATTGCACTTTACCGGGATAATCTGACAGGATGTGTGGCAAGGTACTCAGCTTCTCGCGTTTGATTCAGCTGCTGCTATGGAGCTCCTTCGGAGGTCTGTGGTAGGAGATGAATTAACAGAGAAAGAGAAGAAAGCTCTGCGCAGAACCATCACTGACTTAGCATCAGTTGTTCCCATTGGTGTTCTTATGCTTCTTCCTGTGAGTAAAAACTAACCTTATCAAATTCGCCAATATCATATATCATATATCCATTTGCGTTGGTTGTTCATCCTCATTAAAACGTTTCTGTTCACTACAACTTCATACTGATCTATTGATGGTTGCTTTTTGTACAGAATCCCGTAATACCAGTCACTGCATCATTACATGTACCATTAACATTACAATATATCTAAGTCTATTAGTAATCTAATAGGTACACTTATGTCTAACAGGTCACAGCAGTTGGTCACGCGGCTATGCTTGCTGCAATTCAGAGATATGTGCCAGGCTTGGTAATGCTTTCTTTTGTACTTGCTTTTGCTCTTCTGTACATTTCTTCCATCTCTTCGATCAAGTTGATAAAAATATGTTTTTGTTCAGATACCTTCGACCTACGGAGCCGAAAGGTTGAACCTGTTGAGACAGCTTGAGAAGGTCAAGCAAATGCAAACAGATGAAACAGAGCCTGAAGAAGGCGTCGATGAAACAGAATCATAACTGGATCAAGAAGCAAAAATATAGTCTATACCTCAAAGATTCACTTTGTTCTATAATTCATCGACAGGAGTTGCGCATAGAGAATCTCATTCCATGTATCAGGTACGCCGGGTAGGCACCAGTGGCTACAGTCTTGAGGAGCATCAACAGGAGTGCCTTGCTCTCGATACCGAGAAGGATGACCATCTTTCCTAAACTCTGTCAGATATGTAATGTTCAGAAATTTAACCTTACTATGTCGATATCTCATATCTTCAATTACTTTATAGATATATCCATTGCGAGTCGCATCAGGTTCCATCTTCCTTTTATCAGTCTCAGGCTCCATCTCTGCATCACATAGACCACCCAAATTCCATGTCCCATTTCTGCAACAACGAAGGATTCTTTACTTCAAAACTCTGGTCTCTCAAGACCATAATATAATAACTTTTGTCTGATTATGTCCTGACCTGTAATGCACCGGAGAGTAGCTTCTGAAGAAGACATAACTCTTGTGTGGATCAAGTCTCTCCAAGACCCATGACTTCCATGTTTTCAAAGACTTTCCAAATGCCTCCATTACTCCCATTGTCTTGTTCACTTTCCTTCCCTCCTCAAAATAGCATCCTCTGCACACACAAAAAAAAAACAAACTCGGTTAAGAAGGAAGAGAATGTCGAATTCTGATCATAGAAGCTGAGGGATTTGTCATACGTTAACACAGTTTTATCTTCGTTCCACCAGTGCCCTGTGTTGAAGACCAGAACATCTGAGCCGACCCATCTTTTTGATTGCCAGTTGAATTCGTCGACTCTCACTGTGGTTTTGATCTCTTTCGGTGATTTATCCGGTGGTCGGCCAATCACAACGAGAAACGGTGTTCTGTGATACTCAACAGTGAGGTTTTGCTGAGGAAATCGCATCGAGAGAAAGCCCTTGTGTTTGGTTATGGGGTTCCCATTTACTTCATAGATTTCAGACTTATTAGGTATTGCTTGTGAGAGCATGCACATTAGAGATTCCCACTGGTTACGTCCGATGGAATCTCCGACGAACACAATCCTCCCGTTCCGACTCCTCCCCAGAAAATCACTTGCGTTAAATCTAATCATTCAATAGCCAAGAAAAAAAACTGTGATCAGTTAGTCACACTGACAGATACTAAAAATAGGTCACAAGTCTTTCTTTTATGAATATTTTCCTACAGCAAGAAGTTAGAAAAGCGATTGCGAATTGTCGTATACGAGAGCAAGTATTTTTTTTGTCAGAAGAATAGTGAATCAAACCCTAATTAATATCTAGTGTATAACTTGTAACCCTAAAGCTTTTGCAATGGAATCAATATAACTTAAGGCCTAAGCAAGAAGTACATATTCTCGTTTTCATAAAAGCTTTGAAAGAGAAGGTAGACTGATGACGTGGGCAATGTATTACCGTGGAAGATCGCAGCCGTGTGGTTGCCATCGCCAATGAAGATAATTAGAATCTTTTCTTCCATTCTTACGACAACGAAAACCAGAATCAAGAAAGCGACACTCTTCTCCGTATAATAAGCCATGATCAGATGATGACGATGATGTTCGAGGAACCCATCTTCCATTTGAGTAATCGCACTCCTCATTTAGGGTTTGCGAAGACGACGAGAACAATCCGAAACGAAGGAAGCGCGAGCCGGAGAGATTGACGTCGATGATGACGCTCGAGAATATGAGGAGGCTAAGTAGAAAGAGGCTGACGAAGAGATGTTTCTTGATCTTGAAGACGTACGGAAATGAGCAGAGGGGAGGGAAGAGTTGTTGAAGATGATGATGATGATCCATGTTGTGTGTGATCTCTTCTTTCTCTCTTTGAACAAGTCTTCTTCTTTTTCTCTGTAAACGAGACACGTCAAACTAAGGTGACTATCATATATATATGACTACTATTCGTTTGTTTTTTTTTTAGTAAAATAAAATGAAAATCATATTATTGGGTAAGGAATAAAGCAAATAATTAGTATGTATCGATATCATGGTGGAAGCTTCCTTGGCCCCACGTTCCTCTTCACATCTTCCGGATTGTGATTAGCGACGACGTCACGTCTAACTAATGTTATAAATTATTGCCATTAGATGGTAAATGTTAATAATTTTTATCAAGGGTTTTTTTACGTTGACCAGAAATAAAGGACTTTCCACAACAATAATAAGAGAGAAAAACATACCTTTTTTACACTATATTCTTCCTTAAATGTATAAATTCGGCAATTTTATATATAAAAAAAACTGGGAATTGTCGGAAAATAATAATTGGGAATTGTAGGAGTGAGAAAATGACAAATAATTAATATTGGGAATTAACGGAAAAATAATAACTGGGAACTGTAAAAGTGAAAAAATGGACAAATAATTAAAAAAAAAAAAATTAGAAATCAAAATGCTATTGCTTGATTAGTTCTAAGTGTGTATTACATTTCATTATATAGTCATAATGAGCTACAAATATAATATAAGTTTGGTACTCATTTATCTGGTAGAGACAATGATTTGAAGAAAACTATATCATATTAAAACTAGGCTAATGGTCGTTAAAAGTAAATCTGATAAATAAATAAAAAAAAGTAGAGAATAATATTTAACAATTAGTTACCATTTTGTTCAAGTTAATTAGGGTTTTGATTGATTGGAGCTTCTTGGGTTCTTTCAATGCTACGATACGATCTCTACTGTTCCAACTTATGTGGTTTTGTAAAAATTTCGGTTTACCTTGTTTTGGGAAATTGTCGGTTTTGTAGGAAAGATAAAATTTGCGCAAGTACATCCACTAAACCGGAGAATAGAAGATATATTTGAATACATCGGATAAACCGAGAAACTAAATCATAATCAGAGTGAACCGAATACTAAACCAAACTGTATAAGCCCGACGACGGTAAACTCAAGTAAGCGGAGTGCTATACTGAGCTGCGATCGGCGACTGTCTCTTCATCGGGATAGTGAAAGATGAAGCTGAAGGTTGTGTATCGTAAGGTCTCCGATTACATCCGTTATGATCTCAAAGAAATCATCTTACCTTCATCACTTCCCGATCCCCCTCACGTCGTTAAACGCCGCAAATTGACTTGGCACGAGAGATTCCTCGTGAGATTCCCTCACTCTCCCTTCCTCTGTTTCTTTGAAATTTCCGGTAGTTTTCTATTTATTATAGGATCTGGCTATTCAAATTTTTTATTTCAAAGATAAACAAAGTTGGCGTTTTTTAAATCTTATCGAGCTCTATTTGGTTTGTCTCTTTGTCTCTGATATAGAGTGAATGAATCCTTCAATTAGATCCTTAATCAGCAGAGTTTTGATTTCATTACGTATATTGTGGAAAATAAATGTGAGATTTCTCTTGTTTGAGCATAAAGGTTCTTCCTTTCTCATACCAAAATAAAAAAAGGTTCTTCCTTTCTGAGATCAGATTCTTTGATTACTATTGTGTGTGTCATGGGTAGAAGAGGTCTGTAATTCCAAGATGAACATTTCTCACTATTTTCAGAGCAATTGGTGCTTTCTTCTCTAGATTAAATTAATCCAATGCTAACCACACTGGGTGAAATGTTCATGTTTGTGATTAGGTGTTGAAGGAAGCTTCAAGGCTTTATGCTGCAAGCTGGGTGCGAGATATAGGTCCTGAACTTCGTCCAAATGATTACAAGAAGCAAGGGGACGCTGAACCTAAAAAACAAGTGAAAGAAGAGACAGAGAATGAGCCCTCTGTTTTGGAAGATCTTGGTAAGAACTGCTGTTAAGCTGTTGCCTACTTTAATTGTATCTGACTTATTATTCAAAATAAAACTATTGGATTTGGTAGTAACGTTCGTTTCAAATTGTAATCCGGCTAGCTCATCTTCTTAAAACTATTAGTAATGCACATTACAAGTATCGAGAAGTGGAATACTTCTCCTTAGGTGTAACAAGAGTTTTGCTATTGATATTGAGAAATGCTTTTCCTAACTAAACTTTACTGCCCCATTCATTAGTTTATTGACTTCATGTCTTCATAATCGCTTGTTTTTCATTCTTTTTTCTGTCACTCTTCTATATAGCGGTAGCTGCAAGAGGTGGCATGGAGACTTTAAGGCCTGCTTTACATCGTCTGTACATGACACGAGCTTCTCATTATAAAGATGCTCTTGCAAGCTTTATAAAAGGTTACCATGAGGGTTTGCAGCAAGTTATGCAGAATAAAGAAGAGTCTAAGGCCCCTACAGATGAAGCTGACAACTCTAAAAAGACTACTTAACCTTTAGTTAGCTCCAAAAGCAGGATTCATTATGTGAATGCGACTTTGTACTTAGCTAGATCTTGGATTTTTTATTGTACCACAACATCTAAAAACTCCTATCAACTGTGTAATTTTTCATGCATAATGTAGCCTATTTGTGAAACAATTCGTAGAAAACAATACATTTAGCTTGACACATGTTCTTCATAGATCTAATTTCCAATTTCGCAGCCTCTTCCATGTAAAACTGCTGCAGGGAGGACAGGTTACAAGAATTTGTGATAAACTTGATGATATGCTGTGATGGGTTTGATCCGCTTTACAGCTTATTCAGATTTCATTCTCCAGGACTTTTGCTGAGCACAAGCTGGCACATTGCAGGGATACCTTTTATTGGTGAAAGACCCTGATGATTGTTTGAACTTCGAACCTGCTGAAACAATAGTAAGCAACTCTTTGTAATAGATGTTTCCTATTTTTTCCAGAGGAAAGACTTTCATTTTTCCTTGTTATTCTCTACACTCTTGTTTTTTACCATGTTAAAAGCATTGTTAGTGGAATTTTAATCCATGCTATCTGTAACAGTCTTCCATAATGCTGTTGCTGAAAAAGTTGGCTTGTCCCTAGAAGTAGTTAAAAAGGCATAGATATCAGATAGATTTCAGGGGAAAAGTTGAGCAGTCGATTCAGAACTGTACTTTAAGTCTTGTTATGATCAAAACTTTATTGCAGGACAAACCCTTATTGCAGGAAGAGGCCACTGAGTATCTTAACTATAGCCAAAAGCTTCAAAGACTAGTGATAATGGCACATGGCTGAGGGTCCCTCTCCCACTTGCAGAGCCACTAAACCATTGAGCGGAGATCATTTAGCTTCAAGTCAACAAGTAAGTATCTTTTCTGAATCTCCATGGGCCCTTAAAAAATCACCTGTGGCTAAGTAAGACTGAAACAAAGTAGCTTAAAAACACATTTTGCATTACCTGTTGATTATCAACCTATGCTGTCAAGTCAACAAATGCGCCTGCCTTGAAGATTAGCACTTGCTACTGCACTCAAAATTGGAACATGTGCGCATACAACCCGAACATTTGTAGGTAGTGACTGGTCATGATAAGGTAGTATTGTTTCTATCTCTGTTATGCAAACTTTCTGTCCAATCAAGATTTAGCTTTACTAGTTTGGTGCCTTACGCAGATAGTTTCGACAGCTTCTTTTTGACAAAGCATCCACTTGAATGATTGTAGCATGGAAATTTGCTTTTCTATTACTCATAAGTCATAACCAAACTATAGCCGTCTCACTACCAATAGTTTCTGAGCAATGGATTCTCCTACCCTAAAGCAGCCTTGGGATTAGGGTTAGAGTCCCTTGCCTGACTAGAATCTCTTTTCTATAGAGGATATAGAGAAGTTTATGACATAAAAGAGTTAAGCCAATGTGTATCACCCCGTCCGCAAAACTAACAGTTGATTAGAATGTTAGCTAGAGTCGACAATTGAGTAAGTAGAGGATTCAGCAGACTTGTTGAGCATGGAGAATTATGTTTTGAGTAAAGATGGTACTCAAGAGTTGAGGATTTCTCTCGAACAATTCATTGGCTTTAGGCTGGTTTAGGTCTATAAGTGGATTTATTGCAGTAGTATAGGAGAGTTATATCAGGAGAGCTGGTAAAAACCATGTAAATTATGGCTGTGAAAACCCATGTTTAGTGGTATTCAAAGAGATTTAAAAATGATGAAGAAACAATGTATCTGTAAAAGATAAAATTGGATCATACCACAAATCTCTTTTTGGAAGCACATGGAGGTGGATAACTGATCCAATGATTGATTTTTTCTTTTATATGAGAGATAAAATGTTGAAGAGCACTAAAAGAAGCAGTACATGAACAGACAATCGCTTTCAACAGATGATTCACTGTTCATCTGACCTTAATACATGAAAAAAACAGGTTCTTGTAGGACTCTCCTAAAGTCTTATTTTTATCTTTTTTGACAAACAAATTTGTAGACTCTCAGTCTTCATAGATAAATTACATTATATATACGTGTGACTTGATTGATCTGATTTGAATTGAACCATGCCTTACATTTTTGGTTTCTCTCCCAAAACTGCACTAGTTTCACAATGCCATTGTACTTCACAACAACAAAAGAAAGTGAAACTATCAAAGAAGCTAGTAAAAAAGGGTATAAAGCATGACTTATAGTAAACTCCACAACAATAAACATCATTTGATTGGCCCTACTTTTGTTTCTATAAGAATCTCAACATTTTCCAATTTCATCTTTCACCAAATAAAAAAAGATCATCATGACTTCACAAGTACAACTATACATAATGCATGTATGTGAATACATCATCAATTCATCATCATCATCAATGGGAGAAGAAGAGTGAAACAAATTTGCTCTTCTCTGACTTTTGGAAATGTAGAAAAAGACTTTTTCCTCAAATTCAGCGATTTTTGTTTTTTTTCCTTTTTCCAAATTAGTTACATACAGTACGGAAGCTAATGAGATATTATTAAAATTGCATACAATTTTTCCAGAAATATTGGCCTCTGTGGCTACAAAGTCTGGTCCCATATAATATATATATATAAAAAAAAGCTTTAAGTCAATTCCGAAAATGTTGTCACTTCTTTGGATCTCTCATCCTCGTCTAACTCTCAGCTGCTTCATCGTTCCCCCGTGAAAGCTATATTCTGTTTTATTATTTAGTCCAAAAATTATTATTTCACAATAAGACACTCTGTATTGTAACATACATAATCATACCCACCCAATCTGGAATACAACAACACATCAATTTTGTACACATTTCCTTTATTCATGCTCATAGTCATATATCCTTTTGTTTAGCATTGTTAGAATAACATTGCGGCGCCAGTAAAAGAAAAATAAAGCAACAGTGATTACGGAGACCAACATACATACTTTATAAGTAGATTAAAATTAAACTATGTAATACTAGTAAAATAATTGGAAGTGGGCTCTCAGACAAAAAAAAAAAACAAATCAAAGCAGGGTAAAGTCACTTAACAAAGTGGCCATGTGCGACTGCTCAAAAGTCTAGTCTCTCTTAACAGATTCCTGATTCCTCTTCACTATAGTAGTATTAATTAATAATCTCTCCTATCAATCTCCCTTATTTAATTATAATTTCAACTGTCTCGTCTCGAGAAACAGCGTCATCCATCTGTTTATAAATTATGAATCTTAAAATCATATAATACTATATAGTATACGATGATGTAATGTAACTCTACCTAAAATGAATCATGTTATAGGGTAAAATAGTAAAATTACCATGTTATGAGGATGAGAGTAATAATAATACATGTTTTGTTCGTAGTAACCGTCGGGAGATTCAACGGCGGCGGCGGCAACGGAATCATCACCGTCGTTTTCATCCATTTGACACTCCAAATTCACACCAAAAAGCCTCAACGTCCTTGAGCTCCCGGCGACGGAAGACGACGGTGTGGAGTGAGTCTCCGCCGCTGTTGCTACGGCGGCTCCTGTAATCACCGACACGTGCGCTTCTTTTTAATTAATTGAAGGAAACATAAAAAACAAAAACTCAAAAGTACACACAACTGAACAAAAAGCACGTCTGTCCCAGGGGATTGGACGGTCTTATTCACGCGCTCTCACATGCGCGTGTATAGCATATTATATTACTTACAACTTGGAGAAATCAAGTAATCGAGGTTTTTTCTATTAGAGAGAAAACCAAAATTAATTAATAGCTGTATAATAATAGAATGGTACTTATCTCAGGTTGTTAATACGCAAGCGTATTATCTTATCGTACACTATTAGCAAGATATATATCTAATTTGGGTGTAATGTTTTAACCCTCCCCGACAACACTATTGTACTCGAGACTCTTGAACATGATTAAAAGAAATACAATACAACGAGAAATAATATTTAAAATGATATGAAACTAGTTTTATTTCTTTTTAGAAAGTTAAAAATGACAAAAGTAATGTGGTAAAAAAGAGAAATAAATATACATACCGTAGTGGGAATACTCTGAGTGAGAGGGAGGATTAGAGTAATTATTAGAAGCGTGGATTTGACGATAATGAGCTGTCATAGAACTCGTATTCACGGCGGAGTTAGTGACTGCGGCGGAAGAGGAGCCTTGGCCACGTCTGCGCCAGCCAATGAAGAGTCTCCGGGAATCAGAACGGTGTCGTTGGAAGAAAACGACGTCGCCTGGATCGAGATGTTTGTCTTTGACGAATCTGCTCCATCCTTTAGTCAACACATAGCTTTGACTGCTGTTCCAGTAAGAGTATCTGAACCTCCATGACTTGCCTGACTCGTCTTCGAAGCTTAGAAGCATCCCTTTTTCCGATGGAGACGTTTCAGCACCAGAAGAAACTACAACGGCATTGAGAGGGAAGTATTTCTCTGCGTGCTGTTTTGGTATGACGAGGCGGTTGAGTTTTCCGACGTCGCTTGGTGTGAGAGACTTCTCGAAGAGTGACTCTTTTAGGTCGTCGTGGAGCCACGTGGCGGTAGTGGTTGTCTCCGATGTGTCGGTGGTGTGGCGGTGCTGCTGCTGCCACAAGAGAGTGTGGTGGTGGTCTGTGGAGTAATGGTTGACTGACATATTTCTTAAGAGATAGAAAGCGAAAGATTGAGAATAGAGAGAGAAGCTTAGGTGAAAGAGAGAGGTGGGTATTCGTAGTACTAATATAGTATGATACGAAGGAGAGAGATGAAAAAAATTGGGGTTTTTGAGGGTTAAAAATTGACGTGAAAACTTTGGCAAACTATTTAAGGAGAGAGCAACACACGACAACCAGAAGACTTTCTTTCTTTTAAGGTTTTGCGTGATGTTTTATCTTTTTCCATCATTATTACTTTTTTTCTACTTCTTGCAGTCCGTATTCTTATGGATTTACTATTTCCTTTTTTTTTAATTCTATTTGTCTATGTACACATATTTATATATCATAAAATTTATGTACAATCACGTCCGGTGGTTTTCTTGAACACATTGGATTCAAGACTTGAAGTATGATAAAGATTTATTATAGGTAGATATATATATATATATGTTAATTATATATGTGTTATGTATAAAGTTTTTAGGAGTGATGAAAAGTTATTATTCTCAGGTGAGATTGGTGATTAGGAGGAAGTTCTAGACAAGAAAGAAGAACCAAAAGGTTTATTTTAAAGGAAAAAAAAAGTTAGGCTACACGAAAACCCAAAGAATCACCTATTTAGAGTTAGAAGGATCTGACCATTTTAAAAGAAAATGCAATTATTGGGAAAAAGAAATGCTTAATTTCTTTTTGATGCCATTTCTTTGTAACATCCTGAAAAAAAATTATGTTCTTTGCGTGCTTCTCGATATGTTACCAAAAGAAGAAAAACAAAGATATGGTCCTTGTTGTTTCGACGCAATTAATAGAGAGCATATAAAAACACATTTTATTCGTAAAAGTTAGACGTAATTCACAGTCAACTGTGATAAATGATACGTATTGTTAGGCCGTGTTCGATGCACTAACGATAGCATTCGTCATCAGTGTCAGTTTCAGGTTCTTAAAAAGCCTTTTCATTGGTAAGTTATATCTATTTTGGGGGTTGACGAACACAATCAAAGCTTGGCATTAGCATTACACTGATATTTAATTGCAGCATCATTTCTAATAAATTTTTAATTCAAAAAGAATATAAATGATATTATATATTAATCCATTACTTGCCAATTGATTTTACATTTAAGAATATATATATTTTTAATTTTTTTTTTTTGAAACAAGAATAGATTAAATCTTAAAGACAGTTTAAGAAGGTGTAGACGTTTTCTTTACTTTTTTTTTTCGGTAACTACGTTTTCTTTACTTTCACAAATACTATCGACATTTTTGTTGCATTACCTTTACCGTCTAAGGTAAAATACTGTTACGTCATGGATTCAAGTTACAAGATATTTTTCTAACACAAGTTCTAAAAAATCTTTGGTGATGGTAATATACTATTTTTTGTTTCTTATACTTTAATTGTTTTTCTTCTTAACGCCACATATATATGCTACATTTGTTTATTGGGTTTATTCTAGGGAAATAAAAGATGACAAACAATTGGAGGTCTAATAGGTAGGAGGTAAACACTAGCAGTATAGCTGCAGAAAATATTATAAAAACTACTGAATTAGGACGAGCATGTTTGATCTTGAGCTCCTCTGAGAAAGAAAAAAATGATACTTTAAATAATTATATATTTATATTTACTTTATTCAATGTTTCTACATACTGTATATTTGTACCATCCATCTAACCTAAACCCCTGCCCAGGCCAAAATATAAAATAAAAACAAACTCCCACATTTATTAATAATACTGATTAAACGTACTTACTGCCTGACATAGTTTTGGAAGGAAACAATACCAATTTCTATTCATTCTTATAAAAGTTTGAGAAAATATTTACTTCTTTTGGGAAATAGTGTAATTTATGTATAGTATTTTCTGTAATAATTGACATATAGTGTATGTCCACTCTAATGTACAATAATTGACATATAGTATATGCCCACTCTAATGTACCAGTTAAGCTCTCCAAATTTTAAAACTCTGAATGACTTAATTAACTTTGATTTTGTTTTTTTTAGAAACAATTGCAAGTTCAAGTTCTTTTAGGATACAAGATGAATACTATAATACAAGATGGCGTAGGACCAAAGAGGATGACGAAAGCATGATGAAGGAAGAAAGAGATCTAACGGCTGAGAAGGCATAATGGGTTGTCACCCAAAGAGATACTTTCCCCTCACGCAACTTGTGGAGTCATGTGCTTTGCCTTTCCCACACACCATTCCATGCATCTTCAATTCTACTACTCTCTTATTTTCCCTTTTCTTTTTATTCCCCCCGGAGATTAGTCGTCTACTTTAGATTTTTTAACATCATTGTAATTATGCCGAAAATGGAGTTACCTGCAGGGTAAAAATTGGTATCTATCAGTATCAACTTAGTTTTTTTTTTTTAGTTTTCATATATAAGAGAATTCGTTTGACCAAAAAAACAATGAAAGAACTCGAACCATAACACCATTTAGAGCCATAGAATAATATATTGGCCAATCAACAACTCTGATTGGGTAAAACTGATAAGTAAACACAAAGGAAAAAAATGACGGTTCATGGCCATGACAACGTATTCTCTAATAAGGAATTTACAAACTCTGAAAGGTCAGATAGATGGTTAATAGTAGGTTTGGAAAAAAAACCAGCGCCAAATATCTGAACCGGAACCAATCCAAAAAACTCGATTCGAATCCGAAAATTTAGATTTATCTTATCGGGTCCTAAACTTCTCTATCTGAAAACCCAAATCCGAATCTGACCCGAATCCAAAAATACCTGAAATATAAATACATACTACTAATTTAGGATCCGAATACCCGAAATTTTATTCGAATATCCGAAATTTTACCCGAATACCTGAAAATTGTATGCGAATAACCGGATATTCGGGTATTCAGGTAAAATTTCGGATATTCATGTACCCAAAAAAAATCAGGTATTTTGCGGTTTTAAAAATTTATACCTAATCCGATCTGAACCCGAACCAAATTTTTATATTTATCCTATTAAATTTTAAATTCTTCGATCCGAAAAACCTGAACCCGATCAGTTCCTATCCAAACCCAACCCGAATACCTAGACTTAGTTCATAGAAAATTTAAAACTCTGCTACATGATTAGGCTATGTATGTTTAATTCGGTAATCGGTACTATACTAGATGCAAAATATTAAATACAGAGTTTATTATTTCCGATGAAGAACATCTAAAAATAATTATTATATCATAAAATATATTTTTATATTTAATTTAGTAATTCTTCGTTTAGTCTATTTTCATTATATTTATTTATTTGTTTATATATTCAAGTTGATTTCAGTTTTAGTTAGCAAAACAAATTATAGAATAAAAAATTAGTTACCAATTAATCTTTAAAAAATGATAAGTACTATATTTTCATAACAAAATCACTCAATAAATGTACAATTATTACCATATGCTTTTTAGTTTTACAGTAAACTAAATCAAATTACAATACTATCAGCTATTACATCTTAACTTTAATATCAGACATTACTGGTGGACATTTTTATTGTTCTTGGTTTTAATCGTTTTCTATGGAAATCCTAAATACCTGAAAAATCCAAAAGACATGTAAATGGACACCTACGTGGTCCGCTTCTGTTTTATTTGACGACTTTTTTTTCCAAATGTTTTTCTTTTATAGTAAACTCTTATCATTTTTCATTAGGTAAAACAAATTATGAAATATCTTTCACGTGCTTGCTGGACAGTGGACACCATTATTGGTGTTTAGACGTTTCTATTTTCTTAATTTCTAAAAAAGATTATTAAGATATAACTATGGTGGATTCTAAAAACATTTACACAGACATCCTTCGATTTTTTATCCGCCTGCCTTTGGAATTTTAACAAAACGGAACTATATTTAATAACAAATAATCGACATCCATTTTTTTTTTACATAATCAATACTTATTCATCTGTCTGTGAATATATATTTTCTTATCAAGGTTTCGTGAAAGAATAAAATGAAAATTTATTGCTGACAGTCGGCCAACTGAGCTTCAAGTAAAGAGGACCATCTAAACAGATTATAATATATATACTACTATAAAATAGCAAATAATAAAATATAAATAGAAAGTTTGGGCTTTTTCAAATATAATTATAAGAAGAAAACAACAATTATGCGATAAGATTTATATCATTGGATATTTTCTCCTCCTCTTTTCGTGTTTCAATCCTCTCCTCACAGATCTCTGTCGTTATAATAAATTTCTATCTATTTCAATTTTTCAATAGAAATTCATAGTTTCTTTGGATTTTGGAATAATACCTAGATTTCTACCTTTTTCCCTTTATAATACACATATTTCTATTTTATCAAATTTTGACATCCTAACAAACTATTGAAGTTAAATTTCAGTTATTAGGTATTCACCAATTACGATATGATATGTAGATCATCGATCCATAGGAGTTTCGTGGAAGATGACCTCCCACTTCAATCCGAGAATCACTCAAACGCAAAAGGAAATAGCACATCTCGCCACTCAACGAAAGCACTGTAGGATAAGTTTCAACATTAGATAAGTCTAAAACATTTTTATCAAATTGGATTAGGATAAAGAAGACTTAAAAGCAATATATCTAATAGGATTATGAGTTATCTAGTTCTCATAGGAATATGATTAGAAGTTATCTAGTTCTAATAGAAATATGATTAGTAATGTTGTACTATCACTATAAATATCAATTTGAGTTGTAGCATTGATTAAGAGCTTAATGTGTTTAGTTTTGAACTATTTTCTAAACATAATAAAGAGAATCATTCTTTATACTTGAGCTAAAATCAATCTTTAAATACTTTATTTGGTATCAGAGCTTTTAGGTGATTCGATCACTAGACCTCGACGAGCAATACGAAGATATTGCACACTCGACGTAACCAAGCTATGGTAGACGTCACTGGTCCCTCTCGACCGAAGGAAGTAGTTTCTTTATCGATTCATGGCCCCATGGTGACCGCAACTAATTACACGGTATAGGCCATGAGGATGAATTTTTTTTTCGAATTCATAAGGTGTGGGAAACGATTGAACCAGGTTCAAATGAATCCGACAAGAATGATATCGCGATTGGCTTGTTGTTTCAATCCATTCCAGAGAATCTTATATTACAAGTAGGTGAACAAGACTCTCTTAAAGGGATTTGGGAAGCAATTAAAGTTCGTCACCTAGGGGCTGATCGTGTCAAGGAAGCGAGACTTCAAACTCTAATGTCTGAGTTTGATAGAATCAAGATGAAGGACACATATACAATAGATAGCTTTGCATGAAAACTATCTGAGCTTGCATCGACGTCAGCCTCTCTTGGAAAAACAATTGAGGAGTCGAAACTAGTGAAGAAACTTCTCAATAATGTACCAAGAAATAAGTACATACATATCATAACCTCTCTCGAACAGGTCCCAGATTTAAAGACAACCGGATTCGAGGACATCATAGGGAGACTTAAGGCATATGAAGAACGGATTTTTGATGAGGAGAATCACGGAGAAACACAAGGCAAACTCTTGTTTGCAAATTCTGAACAAACACAAAACTTTACGAACTCACGAGGTAGAGGACGTGGTAAAGGAGGCAGAGGACTCCGAGGTAGAGGCAGGGGAAGATTCAACTCTCAAGAACGGACATCTGATTAACCAAGAGAAAAGAAGGATATGTCAAAAAATAACCTATTACCGTTGTGATAAACCTGGACACTTTGCTTCGACATGCACTGAAAGAACACAGAAAAATCAAAAGCAAATAAAGTAGAGACGGAAGAAGCCAATCCAACACTTTGTATGCATGAAGTTATGTTTTTGATTGAAGAGAACCTAATACCAAAGAACTATGAAACCGACGAAGGGGAAGGAGTTTGGTATCTCGATAATAGGGCGAGCAACCACATGACTAGGAACAAGAATTATTTCTCGGAACTCAACGAGAATATAAAAGGCAAGGTAAAATTCAGAGATGGCTCTTATGTTAAGATAGAAGGAAAAGGATCGATACATTTTCAAAGTAAAACGGATGTGCATAAACTTATTACGAATATTTACTATATTTCCGAACGCAAGAGTAATATATGAGCCTTGGATAAGCTACGGAAGTCGGATGTGATGTTCGGATGAGAAGAGATTATTTGAAAGTTCATGATCCAAGTGGGAGACTCTTGATAAAGGTCATTAGGTTATCCAATTGACTCTACAAAATAAACCTGAAAATAGGAAAACTGACATGCCTAAACACTAGGCTAGAAGACGATATTTGGAAGTGGAACGCAAGGTTAGGACATATAAGCTTTAAAACAATGAAAGATATGTCCCAACAAGAAATAGTTTATGATCTACCAGAAATTAGAGAAGAAAAAGGATTATGTGAGTCATGCTTAGTCCGGAAGCAAACTCGCAAAGTTTTTTCAAATGACAAAAAATCTGCGATTGCACTCACCAAAATCCAGTGTTTCACGGCAAGAGCAAACACATACATAAGCGGTATCACTTTGTGCGAGAATGCATTGAAAGGGAGCTTGTCGATGTGGAACATGTGCCGGGAACCGAACAAAAGGCGGATATCTTGACTAAGACATTGACGCGAATCAAGTTCAGAAAAATGAGAAGTTTGATAGGAGTGCAAGACATGTTTAAAGACAAGTTGAAGCGTAAGGGGGTGAATGTTGGATAAGTTTCAACATTAGATAAGTCTAAGACATTTTTATCAAGTTGGATTAGGATAAGGAAGATTTAAAAGCAATATATCTAATAGGATTAGGAGTTATCTAATTCTAATAGAAAGAGGATTAGGAGTTATCTAGTTCTAATAAGAATAGGATTAACAATATTGTGCTATCACTATAAATATCAATATTGAGTTGTGACATTGATTAAAAGTTTAAAGTGTTTAGTTTTGAGCTATTTTCTAAACATAATAAAGAGAGTCATTATTTATACTTGAGTTAAGATTAATTTTTAAATACTTTAAGTAAATATTATGGGCAAATATAGTATCATTTACAAACAACTATATATGCATATACTACCCGTGCTATAGCTATGCTAAAATAAGGTTGGTCTAACTTATAGACTATAGCCCTAAAATTTTCAAGTTTGAAGAAGCTTTTTTGAAATATCTTAGTATATAAGATAAAATAAATATAACATTGAAATGTAGAATTTGTAGTTACTATACAAATGAATTTGTAGTTACTATACAAATGAATTTTTGTTACAAAAACATTTGGATGTCCCGCTCTAATCCAATCCCAAAAATCAAGTACGGATGCTCATTTTGGTATTTTTCTTCACCGGGGTTGTAATTATGCTTGTGACATATAGTTTCGGAATTTGTTTCATAGCTAAGACATGCATGTCTTCTTCAGCAAATAATGATTGAATTAGTGTTGCAAAAGATTGAGTAATGGACAAAGGCGACATCATTTCCAGGTCGATTTCGAGACACCTTTTTCGCATGTATGTATCTGGACCAATTAAATACACTTTGTTATTTTACTTATGTCCTTTTCCATAAGTAATTTTAAATATCTTTGTAAGAAGTTCTTTTAAATTTTCACTATAGTATTATTGCACATGTTAGGGTCATTTCCTCTCCAATGACAGTAGAGGTTGTTGGGCTCTTGTATGTACTTTGTCTTTTTTCTTTCGCAATATATATATATGGTCAGAGTCTCATAGTGCATGATATATTATTTTCTCCTTTTACTTCTGGGTCTTCTAATCCTATGCAATTTGATAAATAAATATATTATTTTCTTCTTCTATATGTCACAAAATGATTGATTGGTTATGAATTTGAAACATGGGAAAAGATTCGAGGGTATATATAATTTTTTGGCGATAAATAAAGAAGGCTGAATCATGTTATCTATCTCCAATCACCTAACTAAATTGATTAGTCTAACTTTTGTATTCAAGATCAAGTTTTAACTTCTCTAGATATAAACCTACGTTGAAGAGTAATTAAAATATGGAATATACGATTCTACTGTTAACTACATATTACGTTTATTCATTCGTGAACTTTTATATCCTCTTTAAATTTGTATATGTGCTCAAAAGTCTTTAACATATTTATAAATGAGTGCTGCTATTTTTTCTTTTGTCAACCATGACTGCTTCGCTAACGCCACTACGGTGTTGTTTCATGATTCAACATTTGGATAACCTTATTAGCCCTCTTGTAGTAATATATATATATATATATATATATACATAAAATACATAAATACGGCTATATATAATGGGCGGAGTAGTGGATACCTCTTAAGAGTTTTCCAAGCAATAAATTTTCTAGGTGGTACGTGAATTGTAGTCGCAAATATATTATTACATGAGCAAATTGTTACACACACGTATAACGTAGTAAATATATAATGCTCCCTCGAAGGAAAAAACAAATGGCAGGAGCGGAATCTCAAATCTGCGATGTAAATCGTGGAGGGTTTCTATAATCTGCAAGTTTCTTTATTTAAATGTCTCTAGACGACAACCTTCCTTTGTTATTTTTGGAAAGTGGTGCGAGAAGCTTCACTGAGCTTCGGGTAAGTTGCTATTTTTCTATTCTTATTATTCCTACATATTTATGATATTTTCTCAATTCCCTAGTAAAATAGCATCACCTCTTTATTTTCTTCTTAAAATTGTGTTCCCCTTTGTTTTTTGTCCACAAATTGTTCCCTCTTAGTTGTTCGTGTTTTCGTAATGAGTGAGTACTTTCGAAATACAATAGTATTAATAGAGGATTCACTTGTCAATTGACTTATCATTCAAGTTGAAACCAATGGCGTATATCTTGCATTAGACAAATAGGTTATAGGTACGTCGACAGGAATCGAGGTAATTAATTTACAATATTTGTATTATATATTTTAAGATTCTATTTTCTTAGGTTTAGATGAAGTACTTGTACTTCCTAAGTGTGCATTTTTGCATAATTATAGATAATAACATATAGTAGGTGTTTTTTTTAAGAAGAAAACATAAGAACAAATATGGATCGAATACAGTGTTTTCGTTTACAAAATCACACTTAAACGTTGCTAAAAGAAACTACATTTAATGAAATAAAAAGGAAAGAAGAACAAATGTCCACTAAACTTCAAATTTTCATTAATAGAAATAAAGATTGATATACAATAATAGTCTGCATTACACTGAAACTTTATATGAAAGCATGCTAATCACTAAAGAAGTGTTGGTACAGAAGCTAGACCTAACAGATCGAAGCAAAGCTGCTGAAACATAAAGATTTGTTGAAACAAAGATGGAACTGTTGGAACGTTAATTTGTAAGTTATCTCTCGCTGTGTCTCATAAAATATATTGGATCTTTTGAGCCTCGAAGTAGTCGTCCCAAGTGGAGCAATCCCTCTTGCATGCTAAATTGCTAACCGAATGAAGTAGTAAACTATCACGTTTTGGATTATATCATATAGTAAGAAATTTTTAATTGAGAACACAACCATTTCATGGTGTAGTTTAATTAGTGATTGAGAGATTGTGATTCAAATCATTTCAATATGATTTAATATATGGTTTACTAAAACATTAGGCTTTTAATGGATCACTAGCTAGAGATTAATACTCATGGTGTCGAGTTATAAAAATATTTAGAACAAGTATTTTAATACATCAAAAGTGAACTTAAAAAAAAAAAGAGTGTAGGTAATTGAAAAGGCATTGAAAGTATCTGATGGTAATATAATTTTTGCATTTGCTTATAGATAGATACATATAGAATCATAGATATGTGTGAAAAACTTATTGACTAAGATATTGATACCTCCTAAGCAGGGGACCAAAACCTTTTGCTGTATTTTCTAATATATTTCTAAACAAAACTGGCCTGGAGGAGGGAGAGGACCACCCACTTTTTTTTCTTTTTCTTTTTTTTTTTAATATAAAATAAATTTTGATCTGCACTGTTCCACAGACTAAAGTTTGTATGCAGCCGATATCTTAGACTTGAGACAGTTAGCACTTAGCACCAACAACATTAGTTTTTCAAGTTCATATTTTATGTTAGTGAACTTCAGATGCAACCAAATTCCAATATCTGGAGACAGGTCATTTTACCCACCTAATTAATAGTGAAAACAAAACAAATATAATTTTTTTTTTTGACGAATTAAGAGAATTTTGTTAGTCCGTGTATTTAATTGACTTAAAACTATATATATGATTTTAAAATTCTTTCTGATTTTAAAATTCATTATGAGGATTTTAAATACTAGTATTCTAAGCAAAAGTGAAATCGAATCATACTGAAATTTCAATAAATTGAACAAAAACAAACTAGAAACCAGAAACAGAAAAAACTGAATTGTAACTAGACCGTAAACTGGATTGACCATTCCTAATTTAAACGGTTAAAATTAGGCTTGTTTGGTTATTCTCATTTGTCACTTTTTTCACGATTAAGCTCGTCTAGTTAAAAGGGTTAAATTGAAAATGTAAATAGTTTACGGTAAAATAACCAAAAATTTGTTCTTTATATTCCTTTTCCTCAAATGGGAATCTAGAAACTTGAAGATGGGTAAAAACATCTACATAATAAGTCATAGATAATTTAATCACATTCCGGACCTAAGAATCTTCACAGGACTTAATAGGCCCATTCCAGAATCTTCAAATACTTAAATGGCCCATTTAGAAAATCTTTAACGGGCTCTTCTCTTTAAGATTGGGCTTCGTTACAGTTTGCTATTTCTAAAGTCATAACAATAATACGATTTTGCCCTTCCATTTCCCTATTTAAACACTTTCTGATCCACAAAAAAAAACCCTAACCCTAATCTCAGCCGGTACTCAGAAACAGCGCCACTCAGGAAGTTTCGTAAACTTAAATCACAGCCAAAAGATGGGTCGCGTTCGCACGAAGACGGTGAAGAAGTCTTCTCGTCAGGTGATCGAGAAGTACTACTCTCGCATGACTCTTGATTTCCACACGAACAAGAAGATCCTCGAAGAAGTCGCAATCATCCCATCGAAGAGACTCCGAAACAAGATCGCTGGGTTCTCTACTCATCTCATGAAGAGGATCCAAAAGGGACCTGTCCGTGGAATCTCCCTCAAGCTTCAGGAGGAAGAGCGTGAGCGCCGTATGGACTTTGTCCCCGACGAATCCGCCATTAAAACTGATCACATCGAGGTCGACACGGAGACGCTCGAGATGCTTGCTTCCTTGGGAATGTCTGAATTGCCAGGTGTTGTTAAGGTGGATCCAGTCTCTGCTGCTCCGGTTGCTCCATTTGGATTGGGCCGTGGAAGGAGGTACTAGAGTATTGATCAACCATCATCTTTCAGATGTGTGTGGTTTCTTAGTGTCTTCTTTATCTGCAAATTTTTGTTTGTGCTTTTTTTTTTTTGTTGAATCAGTTAAATTTGAACTTCTATGCTCTATAAGCTTTAATGTCTCACTTATTTTGCTGGATAAATTTCTCTACTTTATTTTGAGATTGTCGGATTTCTTATATTGATACTGTTTTTTTGTGCTTGGAGAACCCAGATGAAATATAGGTGAATACATCCCTGGAATGATAGATTAAGCTCTAATTCGGTTTACCAATTTGCTCACGAAACAAATTTTGATTTTTACCTGAACTGGTATGAATCATACAAACAGTCTTTATTGTACATAATGTATTTGCACACACACATATTGTATAAGAACATTCAGTGTATATCTAAGATTGAATCTCAGAACCTAAATTCTTTATCAATCATTCGAATTGCCTGCCATGCCGACTAGTTTGAGCATGTTGCGATCTTCCTTAAACCTCTCGAGAACAGTACCTTTCATGGCGTTATGTTTGGTGTCTTGTTCGTTTGAGGCCTGTACGATTCCCCAACATTCTATCACTTCTGGCTGTATTCTGTTCGTCTTGGAAAGGCTCGGGCTACCAAACGTTGTGCACTCAAATGTCTGGCCTTGATCGAAGCTCGCTGATATAAACAGGCCAAAGTGATTGATCTTCCCTCCAAATCCTATGCCGTTTGGAATGTTCTCTGATGTGAAATTAGTAGCACACTGCGCGAGTTTACTTATGTTAGAATGTACTTATAATCACGTTAGAGTGTCTGTAGAGGCATACCCATTGAATGTTGGTGTTTGCTCCAGTTGGTCTGAAAATGGCTGCTTTAGGGTTTAGCTGGAAAAGAAAAGATTTCATGTCTCCATAGAAATCGCTGTGCCTCTCCCAAGGTTGAGAGGCGTATCCTCCATACACACAGCCTTCTTTGTCTTTGATGATTAACACATACGCCGACATACCGGTGTTTCTGCAAGACAATTTAAATTAGCAACAAAACAGGTCGTGTTTTGATTCTATTTAGTCAATTTGCTAGCAAGGATAATGTTTTAGGTAAATGATGTTATGATACAGCTGGAAAACCACTCACGATGTGTGTCCTAAAAATGTGTTGAAGCTTTGACCGTGTAAGGAACTGTGATACAGCAGCTTCCACTCTTCAAGCTCGTGGTGAGGAAGAGCTCCTCCGATATGCCAAGCATATTCCTTCTTTAACAATAGCCTATCTGAATCCACACCATCTTGATAAAGCAAATGCGGGACTTGATATCCAGGTCTAACTATACAATGTTCAGCGGAAATAACAAAGTCAAAATAAGGAAAATGTTTACCATTTTGTCAACAAGAAATGAGTTAATACGAGAGAAGATGCGGGACTTGAAAATGTACAGGTTCACGTTCAGCGGAAATAAGGAAAATGTTTACCAATTTTGTCAACAAGATATGAGTTAAGAGGAGAGAAGATAAAGAAAACCTGGACCCGGGGGTATAAGCAAGCTCCCGAGGAACTTTCTGATAGTTGGAACGAGTGAGCACCAGCTTCTGAAATCCTGAAAAGACATTCCTTTCTCAGAACCATCATCAGATTTTGAGAAAGTAGCAGCATTGAGTAACGCATCCACCATCTCCTTGTAATCACTTGTTTCGGCATCAGAACTCTCAGAGGAGAACACACTCTTCAAAATCACCACCAGTACCGACTCTAAATCAGACCTGAAGACATACTAAAATGTGTCACATTCACTATAATATATAATATACTCGGAGAGTTTCAGTTCAATTTCTATCCGAACAAGGTCTTAAGTGGATCAAGAGACACAGTAATGAACATATAACAAACAGGTAATGAAACTTGATCATATCGACAAGAAATATGTTAGAGAGTCTCGATTGCTACCTTGTCAAGACCCCATTGCCAGTTACATCCAAAGTCTGGTAAATAAACTCAGCAATCTCATCATCAGTTCCTTTCTCGTATGTTGCCTGAAAAGCAACAAGATTTAAGTCCAACACAGCAAGAAAATCAAAATCCAATTTGACTCTGGATTACAGGAGTTGTGATTGTAGCTTCGTGATTGAATCCTACGATCAACGGAGGAAGCTCAGAAGAAGAAACCAACCATTAAGACGAGAGAAGACAAGTACCTTAGCAATAACAAGATCTTCAAAAGTCATTTTATCATCTTTCCGATGTTGAGTGACCATATCGAAGATCCTTTCTCCTAAAGAACCACTCAGGCCAAAATACTCCTGCGCAAATCGAATCCAACACAAGATCGTGGGCTTAATTCAAATCAGCCACCACAGAAACCCGATGAGGTAAGGACACAAAGAATCGTCAAACCTGGAAAACAGGGTAAGATACGTATTGGTCATTGCTCTGAGACTTGGAAGCGAGGGAGGCGAAGAGAGATTTGAGATCGTCGAGCTTCTTCTGAGTAAAAGCTCTGCAACACACAATTGAATAAGATACGATTTCCAATTAGAGAGTGAATGGTGAGATTGGTTCCGATGAAAGACCTGGAAGCAGAAGTGAAGCGATGATTAACGGAAGACGAATTCGAATTTCCCATCTCCGCCGGGTTTTTTCTCTTCCTCTTCTCCGGCAGGTTTCTTCTTCTATTATTTTGTTTGCTTTTTGTTTCTTCCAATTTACAACTTCGCCCCCTTTAAAATCTAAATATTCTTAATCTACCCCATTACTTTTAATTCGTTGCTGAGTTGAAAAACTCGCTAAGAGAAGAAGAAAAGTAGAACACGAAGAGCACACAACTAGATTCATGCTTTCGGATTTCGCCTGGTGAGTCTAATCAGCTAAATCTCCATAAACCTTAATTATTGCAATTGTTCCTTGTTCTTATCGAATCAACAGTTCTGGTATGAACTTTTTGGTGTTTTGTTTTGACTTTGTTGCCGAGAAAAATTTACCAAAACTAGCAAAGCTAAAGCTCTTTTGTGATGTTTAATTGACGCAGTAAATTGTTCTTCTTGACGTAATTCAGAGAAGTTGGAATGTGAAAGATTAATCCTTTCCTACACTTCTTGTCAATAGAATATTCAAAGATTACTGTGATTTGGATCTTTTTCTACAGTTCTTAGTTTGTGATTTTGAGTTGTGTTGTTTGGTGTTTTGTTATGTAGCAGGTTAAAGCAAGGACGATAAAGACCAAATAAAAGACCATTGCCAAAAGCAAGATGACGAGATCGTGGGTGCTTTTGTTTGTTCTTATGTTCATCGTGTTGACTTCTCAGTTCGAGTGGAATGAACAATTTGAGACTGAAACTGAGACTAGTCGGTCTCTGATTCTTTCAGATAAAGAGCAACATATACCACAAGGCAAAGAATCTGTGCAAGAAAAGGTTTGTTTTTTTTTTCTTGTTCATTTTCATGTCTCTTACTCTTTGATGGAATTTTAAAAAGTGCAGAACTGTTGTGTATGTTGACCTGAGGAAGGAAATGGGTTCTTAAACTGCTACTTAACTTGTTCAGTTCCTTCTCTGTGACACATTCCGTTTCAGTGTATTGCTTAGTTTCTTTAGATGTTGAAAACACAGCCCATCTTTTATCATATCATGTTTCTTGTCACAAATTTCTGATATGCTTATTTCTGAAAATGCGAGTCCAATTTGGTTTATCGTCAAGATCTGCTTTCTCCTGTACCATTGTAGTATAGTCTTGGGAAAGCAATAAAGGGTAGTTTTCCAACTTCATTCCATCCCTCTGAGCAGATCCCAATCTTGAGTCCTTCAAGTGATGCTTTCACAGAAAGAAAAGCATATCAACCATATTTATCTGAAATTCCACACTCTTCGTAAACTTTTCTAAACCATTTGATTGCCAAAGGATATGCTTCATAGTATGATCATCTAATGGTAATATGAATGTCTATTTGTGGCAGAAAATTCTCTCTCAAGAAAAGAAAATTCAGAAGCTTAATGAGCTGGTCCAAGATCTAAGGAGGCGGTTGCTGCAATGCAGAGATGAGAATCAGGTTGAGTTGACGGAGCTAGAATCTGAGCTTGATCAGCTGCTGTTAAGAGGTGTTTAGTCGATTTTACAGGTACATTGTTTTCCCGTAGCACATGTTTCACAGTTTCTTTTCTGTCAAAACTACTGTGTCATGATGCTTGATTGAAAGAATTAATTGACTTAACAGTAACTATTGATGAATCTTGGAATGACCTTTTAATTTAGGCTTTAGTCACAGTGTGGCGCATGCTTTCTAAATTATTATCTGGGCCAGGCTTATTAAGATTAATCTTCTATATGAATTTCATTGCTAGTTGATCAGCTATGTTCGTCATGTTTCACGAGTGCTTTGCTTGCTGTCTCGACCTTTTAGCTTAGAGATTTTAATAGATCAGAAGATAGTTAAGAGGTAGTTGAAAACTTTTATAGGCTGGCCAGAGATATAATGGAGGCAAGTACGAATTTGCTTGAAGGTAAAAGGTTTCAATATACTTGATCCTCAGTACTTTATTCTGAATCACATCTTGCTGTGTGTTCAGGTTGAAGCTTTTACTCTCTAATCCTCCATAGGCTTCAAGTGTAAATCCAGATTCTTTATCAAACCGTAGCCCCTCTCTCTAAGCACTACGCTTGAAAATTCTGTACTTTGAAGGAGAAATCAAAGAAGAGTGGTCCATTAAGATGTACACCAAGTATGTATAGCTAAGGCATGACATTGAGATGAATGCTCTTGGAATCTTGGATGTAATTCTACTCTTATCTCTCTCTTCTTTGGCTTTTGGTTGTTGGTTTTTTGTTTTTTTCATTACACTGTGGGACTGATGGGTTGGTCATTTATGGGAAGACCAGAGTCTGCAAAAAATAGGACTCACAAAAAAAGAAACCAGAACTCGTGAAATTTTACTTGCCGAGTATTTTGTGCCCAAAACCTTATACTAATTTCAGTATCTGTAGTCCCCATGTAAATCCTAATGGTCAACTCAATGTATATCCAGTGAAAATAGATCAATAAACTTGAAAAAAAAAAACGAAAATATTAGATAATTAAACATTATAGTTATCTGTTTGTCCAAACAAAAAAAGAAAAACATTATAGTTATCTATTTCGAATAACATTCAAATCATGAAACAGTCAAATGTAATAAAAAAGTTAAGTGTTAATTTTCTTTTTTACTTGAATGCCATATATATAATCAAATCAATATTTTGTGCAACTTAATGAGGTTTGAGTTTGACATATCACAAAAATCTAAGGAATTCCTAAATCTTAGATGGATGGATATATATAACTATTCAAATCAAACTGAAGTGATTCAACTCAAAACTCAAAGTGTTAATTCTGAAGGAGACATATTATGTAAATTACTTTCTCAATCTTCATAACATCTTTTGACTTTTAATTATTTAAGAGTTTTGGTGTTTTACACCACATGAAATAGATCCGCTGTTATCGTTTCTATCTTTATGATCATCGCTGACCCAATTTCCACGCATCGTTATTTATGTACTTCCCATATGCATGAATTGTCAACATATGGTTCAATCTAATTATCAACATCTCGCGTTTCGAATAACATTCAAATCATCATATCTTGATTTTATATTTAGGTTAAATATAGGGGATAATTACGTTATAAAAGCTGATGACCTAAAAGCTATATGCTTTGGATGCTTTAAGTTATAAGTGCTGGCGGTGTAAGTAACGATACAACCAACAGTCATATTTATGTTATGTGTTGGTCTTATGGTTAAAAAATGAACGCTTACAAGAATATTTACCGGGACTTATAATTTGGTGGTTTATATCAATGACGATGACATGTTATGAAATTTATAGACCTTTGAAGGGATCAACTAATCCATCTACCCGCCGGTATTAGCTATGATCTTACTAAATAACATTGTGATTCAATCAGTTTTTTATTATGAACGTAAACTCCAAAATTCAATACTTGTTAAAGACTTATAAGTAATTCTAGAACCATATGAAAAAAATATATATATTGAACTGGGCCACTCTTTGTTTAGCTTGTGGATTCAGTTTGTTATTTAAGGGGAGGGAAAGACCTATGACACGAAATCAAAGTTCGATTAGAAAACTATAACATTTACATTTGTATTTGTTTTGGTGAGATCACGTTGATTTTTTTTATCTTTCTTAGTTGACGCGAGGAGCGAGGTATAACTAAATAACTAATCTCTAAAGTCTAAACTCTAAAGTCAGCATTTAGTAACCTTTTATCAAAAGAGAAAAATAAAACAAGTCAGCATTAGTGTTTGTAAGTATGCCCACGTCGTTTACACGAATGCTATTAGTTCGACAAGTCAACTAAATAATTTTTTATAGCCAATGTGACAAGATGGGCGATGAGAGACAATTAAGTTGCTCAACTGATTAAATATTGTTATTGAAGGAATTCTCATACATTGTAAAACCAAAAGAAAAATATAAGAGAATACCTATACTCAGCAGCGGTGTGAAATCTAAGTGACATGCTATAGAAAAACAATTTGTTAACAAGATTGGTTTTTTTTTTTGTCATTGTGTTGAAAGATACGATCTTCACAATGATAGTATGATCTTTGATGCATGTGATTTCAAGTTGCACATTGATTGGTGCAATTAAGGGTACCCAATTTATTGAAAGGAGCGGAATTGTTAATGCTCGTTTTGCTTTTTGTTTATATTATAATTTTGCAAACTCATTTCTAACTAATCGAATAAGCAACAAAATCTGAACATGATTTGGGTTTGCATAGTATAATAGTAAATAATTTGTACAATTGTTGCTGTCATGTCAAAACATGAGTTAAATCACATAGTATATGTATGAATAGTTCATAACAAATTTTCTCAAAACAGATCTGAAAGTTGTTTAAGATAAAAAAGCTCTATAATAAAAATAAGTCCACACCATTCACTAAGGCAGTTCACACATCCAGTGATTATATTTGTAATCTATTAACTTTTTACTGAAACTGCTGCTTTACTCGTCGGAAATGTACAATAGTTTCACTTAGACACTTGGATTATTTTTGTTATAAAGAAGAAACGAATTCGAAGGTTCTTTTCATTTACTTAAAAGTCAGATTATTATGGGCCAAAACAGAAAGATAGCAAAATGGGACCAAAGAACAAAGAAGTAGATTTACGAGGAAGAAGCTAAGCTAAGACTAAAAAAAATAAGATTGGTCCCACCCAAATCCAAAGCACATATTATTTTTTTGCCTTCTCCCACATATTTGATAACATGTATTATACGAATTTGAACGTAAAAAACAACATGAAAATAATATTAGCACAAACTACAATATTTTAAATGTTTTGGTTCATTTATAGTTAATGTTCATTAGTGGAGTATTAGTCTACTTAAATATGATAAACTAGTTAATTTAAATAAAAGCACCTTCTGATTTTCCATTCAATACTCTAAGATATTCATACATACGGGCCTATAACATTAATTGTAAATCCAGCCAAACATGGTATTAAATTTATTTAAATAGAATTTATTGTAATGTTATCAACTTTCATAATACTAGCAGTTGGATATACATTATATCCATATTCTTACGATTATAAATATGTTATTTAAAGTTGTGAAAAAATATATTCTAATTTGTACTACTATTTATTAAACAAGTAAAATAATAAACGTTCTTCCAAATTTCATTAAATAACTTCACATGGGAAATTAAGTCACGCTGCAAATATTAGTACATTAGTTTGCTTTCGGTGTGAAGCTTAGTAATTTTGTAGTGTAGCCATTACTAACCTTGGCATCGCTACATTTATTTTTATATTTGTAATTATAATTTATCTCATATTCATGTGAATCGTGATTAACATTAAATACCCATTTAATCCAATCCTCTTTCTCCTCCAGTTAATAGTTAAGAGTCACCTACGCCTGTACATTCGTCTACGAACTATATAAGTAATATACAATCTTTTGATTTTGACTTTGTGTAACTGCTATATATGTCATCGCTTTGCGTCCTGTCAAAGTGTCAACTATATGGTTTTTTTTTTCACTGGAAAAGATTATATTGATATGATATACAACATACAACCACAACAAGGTTAATGAATTAGAATGGTAAAGAAGAAATATACCATTCATTAAAAAAAACCACACAACAAAGAATACTAGAAACAAAGATAGTCTATGATCAGCTCCAACCTCTTAAGATGAAATTATCTCTTCCTCAAAATCCTGAAAATCGTAAAATAAAGTAAAACATTTTTAAATGGTTATAGCATTCTAAAAATATTAATATATTATCATATATAAAGTGATGCATGTAAAAATATCTTAATATGAGGTCTATTTTAGCTACAATATCGAGAGATTTACAACATGTTATTATGCTACCAATCAACATTTACAATTTTTGGTAGATTTTTCCCGTATAAAAAAACAAATGACAAATATTTTAGATGAATTCTATTCTGAAAGAAATTTAGGTTTTTAAAAGGAATATAGATTTTTTGTATATTTTTGAGTCGTCGAGTTGTAGTCCCTGCAAAGTTTCAATTCTTGCTTCAGCCCCACGAAACTTCAGCCTTTATCTCTAACACACAAAAAAACTTTGACAATATATATCTCCACATAATTTGAATTTCGGGTTTAGTCCCCACGTCTGTTAAATCCAAAACGCTTTCCATCTAATCTGTCACTAAACCAAATTAAACTCGCAATTAAACCGAAAATTTGAACATAATTCGATTTTACTCAGATTCTGACATGGTTTTATCCCTCAAAACATCACTTCTGAAATTAGGATTCACGATTGACAAACTACATCCATAACATTAGTTGAAACTGAAATGAGTTATGAAGTACCACAAAAGACAAAGCCGAAAGCATCACATGATAGTCTTATATTACAAGAATCGATTCACTTCTTAGGAGCCAAAAGGAAAACAGAGAAGCTCTTCTTAAAAGGTAAAAAATTACTACCTAATCCAATTGCTAACTAGAAAATTGCTACGCTTGATCCACTTGAGACATTGCCTGTGTAGATTGACTATGATATACCCATCACCATTTCCAAGATCCAAATCTTTTTTCAGCATTTTCACAAACCATAACCAGTTGTTCTCATTCTCTACCTGTACTGCAGCCCATGCTATTGGATAAATTTGGTTACATGCATCTCGCCCAATAACAACCAATAAATGACCTTTGTTGGTACCTCTGAGAAAAGTACCATCCACACCTATAATTGGACGGCATGTCGTTTTCCATCGTGTTTTCAGAATGTGAAAGCACACATAAAACCGATCAAATAACTCTTTATCATCTGGCCCTTGAACAGTTTCAACTTCTACTGTGGAATCCGGATTTGAATTAATGATCTCTTTGCAATAACCTCGGATATGTGCAAATTGATCTTCATATTCTTTTTGCAGCCACCTTAATGCTTTTTTCCTAGCTTCTTGACATTGATTTCGTGTAGCAGTGAGTTTCCATTGATCTTTAATCATCTCTTGAATCTTCATAGGCATCATATTCTCTGGATCATGTGTTATCTTGTCCATAAACAAACGCGCAATCACCGGATCAGTCAACATCAAACACTCTCCGTTTTGACTGCAATTATGGTAAGTTTTAAACACAGTGACCTGCCATATATTCTTTTTGGTGCTTAGTGAGCAGTATATTCTCCAATTGCAACCATCCATACCACATTTGTATGCAAGCTTCATTTGATACCACCTACATTGTTTTATATTGTTGCCTGTTTTAAGAGCATACTCCAACACAACTTCTTTAAACGCAAGACCATTAGAAAACGTTTGCCAGATGTGTAACCTTCCATCTCCTTTTCGCCTGATCTGTTGGTCTCGATTTACAGGAATCACTTTTAGGACACACATTATGCTGCATCGGAAGCTCATCTCTAAATTGAACAACTTCATCTTCAATTTCTAACTGAGACCTGCATCAACTCTTCATCACCATCTTCATCGGATCCGCTATAAAAAAAACTTGAATCATTGTCGTCTTTATTAGGAATTTTAAAGTCTAGGTCACTTGGATCACTCTCATCTTCCAACATCTGAGGACGCCACTCTCTCTCAGAATCATGTTCTTCGCCACTAAAATTGGACAAAAAAAAAACTTGGATTCATCTCAAAATTACAAAACATATACTGCAGCCCATGTTATTAGCGTTTGAATATTTTACCTCATTGCAATCTGAGAATCGAGGCACTTCCTTGAACCAAACGATATCCCCTTCCCTGAATCAACCTAACAATCAATATCTCAATTGAAACCACACAAACCTTAAATTTTTGCCTTTCTCGATTTTGCCTTTGGTATTGGGGGTATTGAATTATGTTTAGATTATTGGTTTAGTTATTACTTACGATTTTAATCTGGTTTAGTGACAAATTAGACGGAAAGCGTTTGGATTTAACAGACGTGGGGATTAAACCCGAAATTCAAATTATGTGGGGATATACATTGTCAAAGTTTTTTTGTATGGTTAGAGACAGAGGCTGAAGTTTCCTAGGGCTGAAGCAAGAATTGAAACTTTGCGGGGGGCTACAACTCGACGACCCATCATTTTTTATATAATCACACATACAATTTTTCAATAGTTAAAAATGTCACTAGTCAGAATTATTATCAAATAATAAATACTTACAATACCTTTTTTTGTATCATCTAATTTTTTTTCTCTTTTAACTGCTAAAACTAATATTTTATTCAATATACTTGAGTTTTACAAATAATACATTCAAACAAATTTTATTGTGTAAACAATCAAGACAACAACAAGCAACAATAACTTTCTTCGAAATTTTAGTTTTTGCTATAAATCAAATGTCAAAGTTTATATAATTTTGTATAAGATTCAGGGACTGTTAGTACTATTCTTCCTTGTATATAGAACCGGTCCTGAGATTTTGGTGGTTCTCAGTAGGATAAAAATTTTGGCTGATTTTTTTGTTCAAAAAAAAATAAAAAAATTTATGTGGTTGAACCTATGACCCTTTTACTAAGTTAGTAGTATGTTTCCAGCAGAACTAATGACTTTTTCAGTAAAAAAAATCGATTAAATACATATTATTATGGCGATCGTAAGCATCAGTTTGATTGGTTTGTACCCATGACCGGTTCTGCTTGTATATTATTAATAAACAGCCCAAGACAGACACCATCTATCATCTAGAAACTGAGAACAGTAGCACAAACACACTTTACAAATTCATTCAAATCTCTAGAAATTTCTTCAAAACTATTGGTTTAGGTTGTAGTTGTATAGTGAAACTCCTATAATCAATCAACTGATTTGATATCTAACAGATGGACATAATTGAGAGCTTAAGATCCACCCACATAACTGGTTAGCATAAACAACTACGAAATTTGACTACCAAACCTTGGACCCACTTGAAATACTTCATGGGGTTGATCACTTGCTTGCAACTCTCATATCAATCAATCCTCAATTCCTTCCTTGTCCCCAAAATTTCAACAAGCCAAAAATATACTAATAGAAAAGCAATTCTGAGATTTAAGAAAATAGTCATGGGTAGTTTCGGAAGTTGGAAATTTATTCTTTTGTCCCCCTCTCATAAAACTTTTAATAAAACTAAGGCCAGGAGGTGGTTCACTTTATATATTTGGCTTGTATTTGGGTTCTCTGTACCAATTCTGGTGTGTTGCTATTTAATTTTGTTTGTGTTTCTTTAATTTCAATTTAATTTATTTGACTGTACATTTTTTACTTCGAAATTATGATATATTTTTTTCAATTTCAATTTCAAAGTTTATTATAAAACATCTAATTCAAGTTGGTTGCCATTTAATTTTTTTGTTCCATATATTAACTCCTATGAAGAAAAAAAATAAAAAAAAATAATGGTTGTTCTGTTGAGTATTTAATTTGATTTCTGTGTATTAGCCATTAAACACCTCTCTTGTTCTTTTCCTCCTCTATTTAATAGGCAGTGAATTGGATTCCTGCAAAAAATCTACAGATTTTCTTGTGTATTTATTAAATACATTTAAGAAAATTGAATTAATGGTTTGAAGTTGAAAAGTAATTAAAATTCGATACTCTTGAGGCAAAAATTAAATCAATTAACCATCTGATAGTATCATCTAGCAGTAGTATACTTCAATTCAATCTTTATGATTCTCTCTCTCTCCCAGTCCTTTCTCACTCATAATTAAATTAAGCCTTAATGAAAAATCTATCTATCTCCTCTTTAATTTTCTCTCTGTGCTCTTTCTTGTATATAAAGGCCTAAGCTGAAGCAATCCAACCACCAGTAATAAGACAGAAGACTCTTCTTTGTGATTCAAGTAACAAGTCTTTGAGATCAGAGAAACCCTCCTTCTCAGTCCGCAGGTTTCAAGGTATTTTTTCTCCGACCAAACTCACTTCCACTTATGATCTTCTTCTTGTCTAAGAACCAATTTAATCCAATTTAGATGAGTCGAAGAAGTCCAAAGCTGGAGCTGAAACTGAATCTTTCGCCGCCTACGTCAAGCCAGAGGAGGATGGTTCGATCTCCAAGCCGCTCTGCGACGACTTCACCGACCTCACCGCCAAGCTCGTGCGTCTCGTCGGAGATGAACCAGGATGAGCCATCTGTGAGATACTCGACAAGTCCAGAGACAACCTCGATGGTTCTTGTCGGATGTCCTCGTTGTCTCATGTACGTTATGCTCTCAGAAGACGACCCTAAATGCCCAAAATGCAAAAGCACCGTTCTTCTCGATTTCCTCCATGAAAACGCCTCGAACGCCAACGCAAACGCTCCAGCCGCGGCTTCTTCTGGTCGCAAGACTCGGAGGAACTGAAAGATCAATAAAATCAAAAATCCTGTCTTTTTTTTATGGTAAGTTTTATTTTATTTATTTTTCCCTTCCTTTTTTTGTTTTTTTGTTTTGCGGATGTAGCTGTTGTTTTATGAGAGTAGTGCTAATCACGCTCCACTCTAAAACCCGGAGAAGAAGAAGGTAGGAGATGAAATTAGGGTTTCCCTATTCAAGAAATTTCAAAAAGAGTGGAGCGCGAATAGCACTAACTTTTCTTTTCTTTTCTTCGCTCAACATTTTTCTACCATTTGAGTTCTCTAATGGAAGAAGAATTTTATAAATTTGTGAAAACATGTGTCATTGTCTTGGTATGCTACTCCATCGAATTTCTGATACTCTGTTTCGGATGCTCTGTGTTTCTAGGATATGTCTAAAAAGTAAGCATCTCTGTTTTATGCTGATCCTCTGTTTCTTGGATGTATAAAAGAATTAGACGTTTTGTGTGCTGACTATAACGAAAAGTAGACATTCTTAGCGTAGCAGAGAGATTGCTTACACATCACGAAAAGGAAGATCCAAAAATTGACTTGTGAAAGATATAGCTTGATTGATCCTGATCCCCAGAAAAAAATATGCTGAAGAGAAAACTATATAGATTCCTTGTACTTGTTGAAAAAGCAGTTCAGAAGATAGAAAGAAAAATAAAGAATGGTAAAATCAAAAATGGTTAGAGATCAGACAAGAACTTCTTATTGGTCCCACATTGTATCATTTTGACCCCACAAACCCCAAATTCTCCTCTCCTTTTTTTTTTAAATTGTATATTTCTGTTTTATGTTAACTCGAGATAGATCTCTGTTCATTCAAAAAGTCTTCAGAGTTTGTAGCTAATCACAGGCCTAAAAAACTGTTTTTTTCCTTTCCTGCGAAAGAATCCATAACAAGATTTTGTCCTGAGCAATTGCATGGTTTGATTAAAGACAATAGCAGACAAATCTATAAAATGGGTTTACAAATGGCAAAAAAAATATGAGCAAAAATGTGATAAAATTCTAATCTTTTTGTAATAGCTAACTAACATAGTTAGATTAGTTGCTTTTCTAAACATGAAACAGAACATGATATAAAATTATACGATCTGTAAAAAAAAATATTGCCGACGACGAAGAAGTACAAACAGAGTTAAAAAAATAAAATGAAAGCTGGTTAAAAATCAAAGAGGAAAGTAGTTCAGAGCATTAAAATTAAAATAAATAAAAACAGAGGAAGGTGCTTCAATTTATATATATATTTTTGGTAACAGCTGTTCAAAATGTTAAGATTTAGAGATCATTAAAACCAAAATATAAATGCAATAGTAATTGAGACAGTTGAGAATTGTAATGAGCGTTACGTCAGATTATAAATACGAATTTAATTCCACCTTCATTGCTCTTTCTCGCTCACCTCTTCAAAGAAAGAAAGAAATAATAATTATTATCATGATCATGATGATGCTACGAATTTTTTTTTTTTTTCCTTTTCTTGTTTTTTTCTTTGGTCATTACACTACTTGCCATGTCTTTAAAAGAACTCCATTTCTCTTCTTATCACTCACTAAATGCCACCTTTCTGTTGCCGCTTTCCAATTTTAGCAATCTCATCTTTCAAAGCTCCATGTTCCCTTATTCAATTCTTACTTCCTACCTCTCCTTTTCTATCAGTTATCACCGGTTCTTTGATTAACGTTCTACCTTCACAGAGCTATAATTTATAACCCTAAACCCCACATAGAACCAAACCAGCTAGACGGTATTAACATCTTTTAGGTTATTGGAAATTGACATCAACCAAAGTGTATACTTTTTTTTAGTCTCTTGATGTGTAACGTTTGTGAAGAGGGTTATTATAGAGAACTCTAACGCTGGGGAAGAGACTATTCGTTAAAGACTTAAAGTATTAATCCCTTTTGGTCTCTGGTCCGATAACAACTACGAACTAAGGTTTATAAGTCAGTGATTAATGAAGAGTGGTTACAACTTATGATTAAATGAAGAATGAGGAGAATTGCTGTGATTAATGAAGAGTGGTTACGAATTGCATGTTAAAACTACTAGTTCCATCTACAGTCTACTAGATACGTCATCTAATCATATTTTTGGAGATTAGAGAAGTATATATGTGAATTTCATGATGACGAGTAGAGTCATGAGTGATGAAAAGACGAGTAGATAAATTGGCGTTTGGAGGGAGAGAAACAAGAGGAGTAGTAGATTTGGTGTGGGCCCATTTGTAATGAAGAGGCCCACCAAAGATATTTGAGGACCAAGAGGAATTAGATCAACAAATACACAAGGCAAAACTATTATCGCATGCTTTTTTTTTTTTTTTTTTTTTTTTTTTTTTTTTTTTTTTTAAATCGCATGCATTTGCACGTTCACAAATACGAACGAAGAAAAAAAGCATGCAAAATCCATCCCTACTTTGAATTTGACAACCATGTCTTGTGATCATTCTTGACGGATAAATGTCCATTACTAGCTTAATAAGTTACGGGTTCTCTGACTCTTAGGATATGTACGTATTAACGTATAGATACATATCTAAATTAATCTAAGATCATAAAAAATGCATTAGTTAGATACGTATATCTCGACGGCCAGTCCACTCAAGTCCACGTACGAAAGTCTTAACCCACACAATTCGGTGCCCATGATAGCTTTATACATTAGGACTAGTCACAGTCGTATGTCTAAGAAAAATTAGGTATAGAGATCCACTTATCAACAATTTTAAACATATTATTCTTCTTTTTTGTTGACAACATAACATACAATATGCGATATAAACTTAGATGGCAACTCAGCGATGACATACTACAAGTTATACAAGTTATGATAATCTATTATTCATACAGGACTGTATTCATATAGGGTTTATCATCACATTTAGTGGTAAAACATGCAGAAATGTCTGCATTTTATACTATATATTCTGAATTTGCCGGATGTTGCCCAAGGCCAAATATTATTCTTTAAGATGATCCTTAACGTCTTCCCCACTAATATCACAAAAAAAACCAAAAAAAAAAATTCCCCTTAAGAGATTTGACCAAGCTTTAAAGAGGGTATGTCATAGTTTTAATTTCTATATTTGTTTTTTCTACTTAATTAATTAATTATTGCTTCTCCAAATGCATTTAAACTTGAGTGGTTGAAATCTTATGATGCTGTTCTTTATTGTGAGTGCAGTACACATTTAATCTTGGATAGTTTTCTTTGTATCTCCTATTTCTTTCTAAAGTCTCACTGGCATCTTTCATATCAATTTATATGGGGAGCATGACTGTCAGAAAATTAAACATGAATTGTTGTTATAATTTCTTGTATTATCAATGTATAATCATCAAAACGAGTAAACGACCTACGAATGTAAATATATAGGGGTCGATTGGTAACGATTATTGTTTTTAGTTATAGAGATTTTGACTGTAAAATTTTGGCCGCAGAGAATTTGGCTGTATAGACTTTGACTTTAGAAAATTTAGCTGTTAAAATCTGATTAGGAACTAAAACCTGTAGAAGCTGTAACTGTTTTATTATTATTATATATTAATAATAAATATAAATTATGTTAGAAATGAATTCATGTGGTAACATAGTAACAAAAATAAGTTTTATTAATGATAAAATTTTACAAAAAATACAAAAATTCATAAATAAAAGAACAGATAAATATTCTCAACAAATAAACTAAATATGTATTATTCATTCAATTATTTTTTAATAACCAAAAATTGCATCAAGAAGTGGGATAAAATAAGAAAAAATATTAATAATAATTTTTTAAAAAGAAATTACAAAAGTTTAGAAATAAAATAAAAATAAATATCTTATCAATTCTTCTCTTAGTAAGTTTCAAATTTTTATTTCTTTTGGTTATTGAATGATTCTTGATCGATTATTATGGCTAATAATAATAGTGTTTTTTAAATTGTTTTGAATGTTTCTTTTTTGTTGAGTAGTTGCATAATTGTGATGATGAAAATAAAATGATTCTTAGCGAAATGGATTTTTTTTAAAAGGAAAGAAATGATAATAATTAGTTTAACAAAAAAAATTATGAAAAATTATATGTAAACTTGTAGAGAGTTTTTAATTATTATGGGGAGAAAAAAAAAGTTTTCTAAACTACTTAGTTTTACAGCTGTGTTTTTGAGATTTTTTTAAAAAAAAGAGAAAAACAAAGAAGAAAACAAAAAGTGGCTGTAAGAACTTGAAAAAAAAAAAGTAAAAAAAGCTTGATTGACAGAAATAAAACTATGAAAACTTTAAAATGCTCTTAAAGTCTTCAAAGTCAATCACCCGCATAAATTGTAGAGGGAAATTAACCACTTATAAAGGACAAATTAACATGTTCTCGTTTCCGAATATATAATATAGATTATCAACTATAAAAACCAAAACTCTTTGTTACAAGAAAAAAAAAAGATAGAGAACAAATAACTGGATGGATAAATGTTACTGCATAAAAAAAATCATTAAAAAGGCATTATATCATTTTTATTTGTTTTGTTAAATCGAATTTATTTCTATTCATTTTGATATCGATAGTGGGTAAAAGGTAAAAGCACCGGCTGTTAAACTACTAACATTTAGCTAGAATATTAATGATCACAAATATAGTGTGTGGCTAGGCTTAGAGATAAAAATTGGTCTACATTTAAATAATTTTCCAACTAATTTTTAATATATTTTCAAGCAATCTCCATATTCTTTAAACAATTTTGAGATTAGATTTTATGTGCACTAAAGAAGATGTGTTACTGAAAAAAACCGTTAACATCAATTTTCAATGCATACTTTGCTTTGCACTGAAAGAAATCTATTAAGGATTGATTAATCTGCAGCCCTGCTTTTAAATTGGGCCCAAATATATTTATAGGCCCAATGTTCTTCTGTCTCCACGTGAGGATCACGTGGCCTTCTTTTGCTCTTCTTCTTCTTCTTCTTTCAGTTCAGAGAGAGGACGGAAAAACAGAACCCTAGCTAGTGTTTGTGTTAGCTTCCGTTTAATTCATCGTCTGATTTCAACTCGCTCATGGGTGCCAAAAAGCTGGAACCTTTATCTGGAGATGCAATTAGCTCGCTTCCAGATGATATACTTGCCCAAATCTTGTCCTCTCTCCCCATTAAAGGAGCTGCTTCCACATCAATTCTCTCCAAAAGATGGAAGAATCTGTTCGCATTCATGATTGCATCTCAACACCAGCTCGAATTCGACGAATCAGATTTACTTTACCCCAAACGAGCGTAATGGGGACGATGTTGTTCAGGAGAATTCCAGGGCTTTCGTTGTTTCAACTCTGTATCGTAATTGAAATGCCAATATTTGTATTGGTGGTAAACCTATACCTGGTGTTTGTCTTTCCTTTACACAGTTTGGTTTCTTCATAACGATTTTACTGATTTTGTGGTTGGTGGTTGCCCTGTGCTTGAGGAATTATACTAAGAATACCAGGTATAGGTTTACCAGGAATTATACATTGCTAATCAAGGGTGGGAAGGACCTCAAGATTCTTGTCACCCAACCACTAAGAGAGTAACTCTCCACACCGATTATGATTTTCCCGTAATCCGCCATTTGGAATTCAACACGCCAAATCTTGTCTATCTCGACTACTCTGACTGTCTTTTGAATGTCGACTATGGTTACGCCAATTTCATCGATTCCCTTCTCCAAGCCCGCCTCGATCTTGTTTTGCCATACAAGAGTGTCCTCCGGATGAATATGAAAGAAATTTGAAAATCATTTCTTGGATATGCAATGTTAAAATCCTTTCCCTTTCTTCTACTACTGTTAAGTTGTGTCTCTCATTCTCCCTGTGTATCTTGTTCCATCTCATGACCACTTTTGTTTGTGTTTCCATTCATGAGTCATGACTCATGACCACTCCGTTTATTTGTGTGTGTTGCAGATCATGTGTCATTGCTTTGATTTATTGGAGTGGCGATAATGATTATCCCTTGTTTAGAAACCTTGTTAATCTATCTTTCGAGTGTGAAACCAGAGAAGGTTGGAAAGTTCTCTGGAGTCTAATAAAAAACTCTCCGAAGCTAGAAACTTTGATCCTCAAGGTATGTAACATATATGATATTTCTCAGTTATGACATTTATCCGAAAATTTCACATAGCAAAATGCTTTTTATTTTCTATTCGTTTCAAGGCTTTCAACGTAAGAAATTGTGGGGTTAGCATTGATGGAAATGTGGTGAAGGTGTTGGAGTTATATGGGTATAAAGGAAATCGTAGAGAAGTGGAATAAGTGAAACGGTTCTTGTGGGAAAGTCACTTTCTTCAATTAATGAAAGTGGAAGTTGATGGTGAGACCTTCTAGCTCTTCCTACATGTTCCTCCAAATGCCAAATCCAAATCCAGTTCTTGTAATCTGTTAGTTAAATCCAGTTTGTTTTGACTGCTTGCTTAATCAATCAGGGATTCAGTTTGTACGACATTGGGTTGGGCTTTTCATTGGGCCTATTACATCTTCACGTAGAAAGAGTATTTGGCCAAATACAGAAAACTTTATGAATCTTTTCTTGTAATATATATTTTCAGTTTAGTGATCGAATTTTTTCACCTAAATAATTGAAGAAAATAAATTACTAAGTGATATGTATAAAATAATAATTCGGGTTGAGTTTGACCCGAAACGGTTACAACGGTTTGGCAGAAGAAGAAGAAAAATTCGCCATCCCAAGAAATGCTACGTTCCTTGAGACTTTCTCTAAAGTATATGAAAATAAAAGAGAAGCGTCTTTTTCAAGCAATCTCAAACTTCCCTTTGCTTCTCTTCTTCTCTCCCATTTCCTTTAATCATTTCAATCTCTCTCTCTCTCTCTCTCTCTCTCTCTCTCTCTCTGCAGTTTCTTTGAAACTCAGAAATCTAATTTGGTTTCTTCTTATTATTGTCTCGGCCTGCGCAGTTGCTTATGCTCTGAACGAACCGGTTTATCCGGGTTATGGATTTGATTGAAGACTTTAACCCTAAAGTTTGTTAGTTGATCGAAGATGGTTGGAGATTTCATCACAAGATTCATAATGTGAGAACTTCTCCATCTCTTCTCTTCCTTCATCTTGTAATATTTTGTCATTTTCGGCTTCTCTCTCTTAGATTTTTGGAAATTTTTGCAGATTGCTTGTGGGTTACGCGTACCCAGCATATGGATGCTACAAAAGCGTAGAAAAGAAAAAGCTTGAGATTCACGAACTTAGATACTGGTGCAAGTATTGGTAAATATAGTTAGATAAAGAAGATTCCTTTTTTTTGGATAAGGAATCTTATTCTCATAATCAACCATCTTATCAAAAATCATATTCGATTTGCAGGATCTTGGTGGGTCTTCTTACAGTGTTTGAAAGGATAGGAGACAGCATTGTATCATGGTTAGTAGTAGCAGCAAAATTTAAATCTCCACTCCGCCATATGGTTGGTTCTTTTTAATAAAACCTTGTGATTCAACTCGCAGGTTACCACTCTACAGTGAGATCAAAATCGCTCTTCTCATCTATTTATGGTACCCAAAATCACAGGTACTACAATGCAAGAAAAATATCATGAACATATATTTCTTTGATTCACAAAACCAATCTTCTTCTCTTTGATTTCTAACAGGGGATTAGCTACGTCTACGAAACGGTACTATGTCCATACATTTCAAAGCATGAATTAGAGATCGATCAAGGAATCTCGGTTTTAAAGGTTAGAGGTCATTTTGTAATTGTTCAACTATTGCAATGTGGCTTCCACTGGACTATTAAACTCTTCTGGCAATTGCAACAACACTTTATCATCGATATGGTATAAAACAAACCGAGTACTAGTCTATATCTCAATCCCATTTCATGAAATTAAGAAGCTTTGCTGTATCAAATCCATTCACTTCTTCGTCTGCAGAAAAGTAACCGATCAAAGTCAAAAGATAGACAACAAACAGGAACTTCGTTTATGTTTCTCCGGTAGCTGTTGCAGAAGGACAGGGACCAAGTACAAGAAGGTGTAGCTACTTTAGCCACAATCCCAATAAACGGGTTTTAAACCGTTGTTCCAGAGCCAAACCGGAGCTGCATATGACTTTAGTCACAAGAATTTCGATTGACCACAATTGACTATGGAATTTGAAGAACCAACCCAAAAAAAAAACGATTTTGAAGAAATCAGAAATTGAAATCTTTGTAACACTTTATTGTATAAGAAACAGTTTGTGTTCATCTCTTGAAAATTCCAAGTATTATGCAACTCCCCTTGGAGAAAATTTATCCCCAAATAAAAATTTGTATGAACTATTTGACAATCAAAGGAACACGAATCGATTGAAAAATCCAATCAAACACACGTCTCAGGAACTGAATCCCGGCGGATAAATGGAGCCATACGCGGCGGAAGAACTGAGAACCAGCCGAATCATCCGACGAGGTTAAAGCCGTTGGTTGAAGATAAGACAGAGCAGCTTGCTTAACAAGACGATTACGAATCGAAATATCTCCAACGGTGGATACAACGGGAGAGCAGCTACCGTTGATGGTCGGTAAAGTGAGTGATGAGTTACCCGGAGACGAGATGATATCTCTGAGAGATGTGTACGCTACGAAAGAAGATGGTTTTACGGAGATGAGGTCATAATCGAACGACGACGGCGGCGTTGAAGCGATGTCGAAAGGAATATCGGGAGTAATCAAAGCTGTCATGCTGGCTATTGATTTTGTACGGCGGAGCGGTGTCGCCGGAGATTGTGACGGCGGAATCTCCATAAGTCTTGTGTTTTTGTTGTTGTCTTTGTGTGAGGTTTGTTTTTGTGGCTGATTTTTGGGTTTGTTCACAGTCTGTTAAGGAGGTCCAATTATTGATCTTTTATCATATTATGAACATTTGTCACTATCTTTCTTTGTGTATATTATTAATATAGAGACGTTTACTTCTTTTTGTATTTTCTTAATTATTATTTTGGTTGGAAGAGAGACAAATACAAAAGAATTGTTTACTATTCTTTGTCGATTTTTCTATTTCTGATGTGAGTTTCTCTTCACTTTTATAACATTTCTATTCAGGAAGGACAAATATATGAATGGGAAGATTAGATGAACTGTATTCGGAATCCAACCAACCTAAAGAATCATTATTTTTCCTATACTTTATAATTACTTTAGTCTGTTTATTTTGTGATTCACAACTTAATTAAAAATATAATCGTGAAAGGAAAATATACCCTTCTCATTATCACCTAAATCAATATTTACCAATGGAGCTTGATATAAACAAGATATACTATAATGTCCTTTATCAGAAAAAAAAATATATATATATATATATATATTTATATAAACTATAATGTATGAAGTAAAATTTTTGGAACATAATTGGTTTTGTTCAGTCATCGTGAGACCTTTGATGACATCTCTCTACACCGATTTGTACTGACAAGAAGCAATAGAAAAGAAAGAACATTGAAAGAATATAAAAATAACGTTATCTTTAGTAAACCTTTATAGAATAGAAATACCAGTCAGTTTGCTTCGAGAAGTCAGGTTGTTTAGTTGATTCATCGGAGTTCTCTAATCTAATGGCCACTCCAATCTTGTCGAACATAGGTATTTACATCAAAATTAGCGTGGGTCAAGGTAGAACACCGAATGCTACCCGGTTCATGCAACTGCATTTATTGCAAAATGAGTATTTGGTTGGGCGCTATTGATGCTCGCCCGCCGAACCATGGTTAGTTTGATAACCTGACTAATCTCAATCACATCAAACATTAACTACAGGGTAAGTCAAACAATCACCTAGAACCTTTGTCTATGTTCGTTTAATGTTTGTGGACCTGTGTGGTCTCCGCCCCACTCACTGTCTCAATACGGTGTCGTTCCAGTTCATCGAACATTCCACTTCTTTCTACTCTGAAAAATCTAGAAACAGCCTTTCTCTCTCTATCCGCTTCTTCGAAGCCTCTCACCCCTCACGTTTCTCCACCTCATACTCAAACCAACCACAAGCTCCCTAATCTAGAGTACTGTAATAACCAGTCACAGAGAGAGAACATAGTCATGTCAATGGCGTCTATAGCTTCATCCACCACTCTCATCTCTTCCTCTAGGGTTCTTCTTCCGTCAAAGTCTTCCCTATTATCTCCCGCCGTGTCTTTCCCCCGAACCTTACCCTCCACATCCGCATCATCCTCTTCTCTCTGTTCCGGATTCTCTCTTCTCGGTTCCCTCACCTCTAGCCGAACCCGCCGTAACTTCGCCGTCAAGGCCCAGGCTGTAAGTGATTCGCAATGCCATCAATTTCTCGTATTTGCTCTCTCTTCCCATTCACTGTGATTTAACTTATAATGGGCTCCGTACTATTTACCCGCTTCTTATCTTAGGGGTTTTGAGATTTTTATTTGTTTACAGTGATTCACATTTTGGCTGATACACATAAATCTTTTGAACAATGCTTAGAACATACATTGTTTGTGTGGCATAAGTTAACAAATGTATGATCAATGCGTGACGAGTGGTTATTTTTTTTATGAAATCAGGATGATTTACCACTGGTCGGTAACCAGGCGCCTGATTTTGAGGCAGAGGCAGTTTTTGATCAAGAGTTCATCAAGGTACTTTCACTCCATACAACCTTCTTTTACATGTTTAGACCATTTCTGCTGCTTCTAGTTTGTTAGTGTTTTAAGTTAAGGTCAATGCAGTAGAGGAATATTCTGTTGCTGAAGCTAAATTTGGTAATCGACCTATTATGGTTTCAGGTGAAGCTCTCTGAGTACATTGGGAAAAAGTATGTGATTCTATTTTTCTACCCATTGGACTTCACTTTTGTTTGCCCCACAGGTCAGTATTGCTCAGGAAGTAGATTCAAAACTGAAACTCTCGCCTCAGACTCACTGAATTCTAATCTTTGGTCTTTCAATTTTCTCCTTTTTTTCTAGAGATTACTGCCTTCAGTGACCGTTATGAAGAATTTGAGAAGCTAAACACCGAAGTATTAGGGGTCTCAGTCGACAGTGTGGTAAGTCATGTTTTTATTTTCTACCCCTGAACCAAGAAAGAACCTTGTGGTCTCAGCATTTTGAGAAATGGTTTTAAGTATTTGATCTACTTAGAACTTTGGCAAATGGCAGTCTGATAATCGATTGATCTCATTTTCTTTTCGATAATGCAACGTTTGACTCCATGTTCATGTAGTTCTCGCATCTTGCGTGGGTCCAAACAGACCGAAAATCGGGAGGGCTGGGTGATCTGAATTACCCACTTGTTTCGGATATCACTAAATCCATTTCAAAATCGTTTGGAGTGCTCATCCCTGACCAGGTAAATGATTTCTTCAGACAATAGTTGCATCAAACTGGCACTGAAGCAAACAAACCACTTGTGTTCTTTTGAATGGTTAGGTATTAATGACAAGAACATTCAGCCACTTTAAATTGAATCATTTTGCTATGTATAAGTACAGGGCATTGCACTGAGAGGACTTTTCATCATCGACAAGGAAGGAGTTATTCAACATTCTACCATCAACAACCTCGGTATTGGCCGAAGCGTTGATGAGACAATGAGAACCCTCCAGGTAAATAAAGAACAAAAAACTCACACAAAAACACCAGTGAGAGATAGAGAGAGGAAATTGTTTTGCGGTTTAGACACGTTATGTGTGGTATTGTCTTGCAGGCATTACAGTATGTTCAAGAAAACCCGGATGAAGTTTGCCCTGCGGGATGGAAGCCCGGGGAGAAATCAATGAAACCTGACCCCAAGCTCAGCAAAGAATACTTTTCTGCTATCTAGAGGCTTAAATTGAACAACTGTTTGGTGAAGAGGTATTTTATTATGTTGGAGCAGAGTTTGTTTTTTTTTTTTTTTTTTTTGCCAAAGAACCTTACTTTATATCTCTTTTTTTGACTTGTACTCATTTCTTCTGCTTTTGCTATGTGATTTCTCCTGAAACTGAATAAAAATAAAGAAGTTTTCTGTTTTTTTCCCTATGTTTATGTCTTTCACTTGGGTAAATAGTTTAGAATAATGCAAAGAGGCAGAGTATTTGACCATAGCATAATAAATTAGAAAAATAGCATGTGATGATGACTCAGGTCTCTGGATTTTGGATAACTTTCTGATTAGTTTGTTAATTGCTCACTAAGCTAATTTCCATCTTTAGCCGACAACTAATTTATGTTGTAAAAAAAAAACTAATTTATGTTTTACTCGGAATATTCTCTATTCTAATGATCAAGAATGTAACGTATAAACGTATGCAATAATTTTTTGGTGAAAGAAAAAAAATTGAATTCTTCAAATAATGTAGTGGACACCAGAAGAACTAGAAGATAATTATAAAATTATAAAATAATATCCAAAAGAAAAGGATCGTTTTGTCATTTCTTGAGATAACACTATCCTTTTTTTTCTTTTCCATTAAACCAAAATGTACAAAGACAAGTGGGGATGATGGGGTTTGGTATATTCGCGGTTAGCAGTTACCCACGTGGTGTATCCATTTCATACAATAACCACCCCTACAAAATAATGTTATCAAAACGACCCCAATACTTTTTTTTTGTCTTTTTTCCCGACCTTTCCTTCTGATGTTAAAAACTTCAATTTCCGCTGTACACTGCTTTTACCAAAAAATAAAGTCCCCATAGTATATCCTTACGTGGCAACCTCCGAACCCGGTACATAACTGAGCCGGTCCACTTCATCCCAAACCAATTTTGATGTAATTTCATCGAACTCCGGTTCATATTCCTAAAAAGACATTTTTCGAGCACAATCAATAAACCAACCATGTACCGGATGCCTTAAATGGCAAGAATACACGGGTTTTCGATTTTTATCCAAGATTGCTTTATACCTCGAGTTGTCGAACCAACTCTTTAGCGTTTGGTGCAGAGACGATGATTCTACGAGCCATTGGGGATATAAATCCTTCGTCCACAGCCTTATCTATAAACGTTAACAGCGAGTTGTAGTAACCATCCACGTTAAGAAGACCCACCTGTCATAAATTATTGTCCAAAAATAATGTTAGAAACCAAATATTTTAAATGGAATAAAAGAAAGATATGACATGGGAAGCTTCCGGTCTCACAATCAGGGGTTATGTAGTCGTACGTCGTGACAACACATCGTCTTTTATATTCATGCAAATATTTACATGCTTATAGAATGTGTACAATTAAATTAAAATTTTTAATGGGATTAGTACAGAAAAAGTTGAGAGGTATAAAGAATCCCAAAAGGAATCTTGTTCCATGTGATTATTACGACGTACCATATGCAACCATTTGTATCTTCATTCAGTCAAATTAAACCACGCATTATATAAATAAAAGTTCTTTGAAGGTTTTAAATAAGAGAATCAATACTCAACACGCATATTCCGGTCGTAACTCATAACAATAATGCAAGCTCATATCATATAAATTATATAATCAGTTAATTTTAATTTTCCCTGATTACGTACCGGCTTACGGTGGATTCCGAGTTGAGCCCATGTAATGACTTCCAGCAATTCTTCCAACGTACCATACCCACCTAACAATTTACCAAGAAATTGTTTCGACATATTTTAGACTTAATACAAATTTTCTAATCGAAATGATTTTTTATTAATAATAAACAAAACTGGACTACAAACCAGGAAGGGCAATGAAGGCGTCGGCTTGACGAGCCATTTCGGCTTTCCTTTGATGCATGTCTGCGACGGCTTTCACTTCTCCGATGGTCTCACCGGTTATCTACAAATAATTACCACCATATTTTTAAATATTTCTCTTTATTATTGCCTCTAAAATGTAAACACAGCAAAATATCTTATATATTATATTGCATATGGTCTTTTTATTGTGGGTTTTACATATAAATATATTAGTTGGTCAAGGAGATGTATCGTGAAGGAAACCAAAAAACGCTCCAAGTCTCAATCATTCCTTTTTTGGTCCTACCACTATTTTATGTAGATCATTACAAGGCAATTTCTATCTCAATAATACTATATAATACCAAGTCCAACAAAAAAAAGAGATTTCATTCAAATAGAGCTTTATTTGGTGCATACCTCTCTTGGCATCAAGGTTTTTGGAATGACCCTACAATAAATAAGAGAATATACCGGTTAATAATGATGCGTACAAAAAAAAAAAAACCGGTTTAGATTTCAATCTACAATTAATTATAAATAATAAGATAGTTGACCATTTTGGTATAGATAATTGAAACGGGATTCTCTCATAGAACAAGCAAACACACACATAAGAGAACTAGTTGTAGCTTAATTTTGGTAAATAATTTATAAGGCAAAGAGACACTTTTGGACAAAGGAAACATGCACAGATCCTTTTTTGTCGTTGTTATGTTGCCTCTCTTATTAGACGACTCAACTATCTCTTCATATAACCAAAGATTATTAATCAGTTATCAAATTCCATGCGACAAACAATAGGTTAATAGGCATCATGCAGATAGTCATAATCAACGGTCAAATGTTTAAAACACAATGATGAGTAATGGGTTACTTGGAACTAGCAAATGCATCATATATTCATATGAATAGATAGGATAGATACATGTGTGAATGTATAGAGAGAGAGAGAGCACAAACCCTAGAACATGGCGACCACCATGATGAACAGCCTGAGAGACGAGACCCATAAGCCCCACGCTACCACCTCCGTATACCAAATCAATCCTTCTCTCCACCTTCAACCACATTCCCACCATCAGTTTCTTTAATTATTACAATTATAATTATAATTTATATATGCATTATTTATGATAACAGAGTTATCATGATGAAAACGAACACGTGTCACAAACCCAAACCCACAATCGACCCCAAAAAGAAGCAACCACATCAAAAATCAAATCTCAATTAAGAAAAAAGGAAAAAATAGCTCATCATCATCAATCCTAATTTCAATTGTCACCATCCTATTAATACTATTATTATTACCTACAGATCAATCACAAATACTATTTATTACAAACAAGGGGTTCTAATTATTATTATTCTTTAATATTTTGTGTTGTTGAAGAAGTACACCCCACAACACACGCTTTGTACATAGAGTCATTATTCTTCCAACGAACATTTTTTGGTTTTTATTGTCCCTCGAGGCAATAAAAACTGTCATTATTATTTATCTTCCCCGTAAACAAAATCATTGGTTATACTTGGAAACTTAAGTTTTAGGTTTAAGAAAAATCATAGGAAACCTCAGAGTAATGGAAAACAAGATATATGTGTGTAATAATGTAAATTACTGAAAATAAAAAATAGAAAATTTAAAAGAAGAGATCATGCAAGAGTGCTGCTCGAGTGACAGGCGGGTTACAGCTAAGCATAGTAGAAGTTACTATTGTCTCATCTCTCTCTCATGCCAATAACATAACAATAAACCATAACACAAATTCGATTTCACAAAAAAAAAAAAAAAATTGAAAATCAGCATCCACACGTTTGGTAGATTCATCATTGTTCGTTGCAACACACAATCAAAACACCATAATAGCCAATGTTTCAAAGAAGATTCTCAGTTCATATCTCAAATCAAATCTTCATTTTTGAGTTCATATTAGATACCATCATAAAGTTTTTAATTAATCAATTAGCCTTTTTAACAAACAAATAGTCAAAAAGAGATATCTAACAGTTAGGTACTTACAAACGACACAACAAGATGATAAAGAATGTATCTTTGTGTTGAGTTGTGAATATGAATGTACATATAAACTATAGAATATACATCTATGTGTGTGAGTAGAGAAAAAGCTGAAGAGAGAACGTACCAACTCGTTACCCAATTGAATGGCAGCTTCTTGGTATGAAGGTTTTTTGCCGGAACTGCTTCCACAGAAGACACAGATCCTCTTGAATCTCGATTTTGTCTCTTCCATCTCTCTCTCTTTTCTCTCTCTTTCTTTGTCTCTCTCTCTCTCTAGAAGCTTAAAAGTTAAATTCTATGATTATTATGATGAATGAGACCACACTTTGGAATTGTGTTAGTATTTATATATAGAGAGGAGTAGGGGGAGATTATAAATGCAAATGCGATTCCCATGCCCTTCCCCTTTTATTAATTATTATTCTCCTTTTGTTTCTATATTTTATTTTGTGTTCACTTCTCGCGAAGAATTAACCTATCTTTTGTAGGATTATTTTAATTTGTAGTTTGAATATTCCATGGAAACTCTAAAACACGGCTTAAAAATATATCTTATTTATCCAGCAACTGTGTATATAACATTTGTATTATAATATTGTCATTACAAATTTCTTACATTTTAGATATTGTATTATAATAGATTTGTTTGAAAAGTCATTTTGTGTCTGTATACGGCCGTGATTTATGATATGATCTCTAGATTTATTTTATTTATTTTTGTGTGGAAGGATTAGATTAGATCTATCACAGGTTGGAAGATCTGTTTCAGATTTTGTATCTGATTAGTTCAATACAACCAGATTCGTGGATCATGTTTTTATTAGAACATTTCATTTTTCTCAAACTAGTAATGTCCATCTCACCAAAACTATGTTGAACTATACTGGATTGGATCGGTCTAACATCTAATCGCAGTTTACAGAACTACCGTTAGTCTTGTATTTCATTTGTAATAAAAGATATGTCTTAAATTTCCTTTGTTAGAAGGAATTTTGAACCATAAATTCAGGTTCTAAATAGTAATATACGGAACAGCTGCGGGAAAAGTGTGGTGCGGTTCTAATAGTAAAGAAAATATATACATACATATATATATGTGCAGATATTTTTATTACTATTGGAACCGTACCGCACCGTGCGGTTTCATCACCATTCAAAGCCTCAATATTTCATATATGTACACACAAATTAAACTTGTAACACACACATGATGACGATAGCTACACTATATAGAATCTTGATATCCCGACTTTGGGCATATGAACATGTGAAAGGTTACAACTATTGCATAGAATTTGATGTGAACCCTAAATCGAAAACTGTAGAAATGTCCTTCATCACGAGCTCCAAAGCGTTTCCAAAAATTAGAAACCTAAAAAAATACTATTTTGTAATCCCAAGCATAAAACTTGTACCGTTAGGATATGTTATTAAAATTCTATAAGTTAGAAGAACACCTTATGTAGAGTACCCACAATGCTACGACAGAGAAAGTATTCACTTTTCCAGTGATCAGCAAATTCTTAGAAAACAACTAAGATATTGCAATTTGCTCATTTAATAATCTACTACACGTTGTAGATTTGACAACCACATGAAGAAAGAGGTTAGTTTTCTAATTGAGGTTTGGAAATTTATATATATTAGATATTGTTACTTGTCTCAGTGATCTGATTTGGTTCGTTTTTAACTATATTGGTGTAGATGATTGATAGTCAAATAAGTAAAAGTAAGCCGTTTTGATTTCGATTCATTTCGTTCGCGGTTTTAAAACTTGCATTTGAGAAGAAAATGTTAGGAAAACTTGGAATGATAGAGAAGCGTGATTACCAACAAAAGTCGCAAGACTTTGCGGAACTGCAAGCTCCAATGACTAGTGCATTTCTTTTTACCAAATCATTATATTAGATAAATAATTTAATATGAGTTATCCATAGCTCCCTAATATTAAATCAAGGAGTTATTTCATTTGTTTATGAAATACAAAACCATTAGAAAAATGCTTCTTTTTTGGTCATCTATATTTAGTTTCTTACTTCAATTAATTAGTCATCGGCCGTTTATGGAAAACAAAATTCATTCTTTGCTGAAACTATATATATTTTTTTAAAAAATCAACTGCTGAAACTAATCAGATTACTCGGTTAGAAACCTTATTATAAATTTTGTTTGATTAATATATTTATTAAATTATAGTCTGGCGAGGTGTCTCGTAATCACTTATTTAGTTCTTCACGTCTTTATCAAATTTCCACCCTCTAAAGCAATAGTCCCTCCGCGTATTCACATTTCACACCCACATTTTAAATAATAATTTGTTTTCTGGCTAGTCACATGTATATTACATTTTAAATGTGTTAGTGTGTGTATGAGAGAGTAAATGGACAATGCATAACGGATATGAAAAACAGAACAAAATCAGCATTATTTACAAAAACTCATATAGAGTTACATAGTGTAATATTCATAACAATCTCTGTAAAGCAAGAGGGTATTTTCAGCGTTGAAGAATATAGTAAACGGCTTGTTAAATAATCTTAATCTAATGAACATCCTCCTCGTTTTCTTCTAATGAATTAAGCAAGAATAGTTTCATAAGTAGAGAATAATATATAATTACTTATTATTTTGGCATATATATAGTTTATAAGATGTTGAATATATAACAGCTGTAAGCTGATGTAATCATCCAACAAATTTGGATGATTCTTACATCGCATCCTTTGACTAAACCTTTTTACATCGCATCAAATTTGGATGATGCTTCTTAGACTTGAAGACCCAAGCAACATAAAACCATTAGAATACAAAATAGTAACAATTAATACAGATTAAATAAAAGATATAAGAGTGCTTGTTACCTTTCAACCTTAATTTTTCAATAAGGCGTACTCCACAAATGTTTATGAAATTATTGAATAGTGGAATTGACAAACAAAATAGAGCTGAATAGTGGTAAAATCATATAATTTTTGTTTCTAACCAAATAAGACAGACTTGTAACGACTTAAATCCTATTAAATTTCACCTAGTCATCATAACTCAAATCGAGTATCTAAGCTTCGATTTTTTTTTTGTCAACATCACCTATGTAAACTTATGGTTTGTATAATTGTCGAACTTATGTTGGATTTTAGATCACAAATAATGCTATTATTAAACAAGACTTAAGACCTTAAAATAAGTACATCGAAGTCGCTTTCGCTAAGATATCACGATGATCAAAGAGATTGTATGAGCTGGTGATACATATAAAATTAGAAAGAAAAACTCACAGCATCTTTGATCACTTAGATTTAAAAATGTTAGTTAAAAAACAAGAAAGATACTTCGTCGTTGTTTTTTGTAATAACAAATTCAAGATACTTCACTGTTTCTAATTATCTTCCAGCTTCTTTCTATTTTTCTCTCGAACCATATTGTCTCTTTACATATATTTGATGGTTACGTAAGCAAAATCATTAGGAGTTATGGCCATCCAATCAAATTCATCAAGAAGGTGTTTTTGGAGCCTTTCTTCTAATAGTCAGGGTTCTTCTACGTGGAATCAGTTTCTAAAACTAAGATATTTGGCTAAGGATTTTCTCTCCAACAAACTTGGAGATAGTAAAACCTATTTTTGTTCGGTACGACAATTGGGCTTTTTTTGGCCAGTTGTACACCTTCCTAGGACCAAATGCCCACCAAACTTTCGGACTACTCCTTCAATCTACAGTAATTCAAGCAAAATCAGAAGCAGCTTGGATGTTTAGAGGGGCTCGCACTCACAATGCTGAGATCTTTCTCACACATTTTACCACTGTGCAGCTCTCAGAGATTACTCATGACAAGTACCTTTGGGTAAATATTGTGGAAAAACCAGCTCGCTTTCATGGAAGAGATTGAAACCAGCTCAGCAGGAGACTCAATGACATAAGTAAGTCCGGTTCTCTGGGTCAGTTCTTAGACACTCTTTCATCTTGTGCATTTTTTGCTTAGATAGACTGTTCACTTTGTCACGTCTCAGATCTTGGAGACTTACGGAAGATAACACTTGTGTCCATTTGTGAAATATATGGAGAATCAAGAGACCACCTCTTTCTAATATGTCATTTCAGCTATGACATTTGGAGATGGTGCCTCTCAAATCTCCAGTTCCCATTCATGGGCTTCTAACACTTGGCCACGTTTCATCGATTGCTAGCGGCTCAAGAGGTGATATATGCAATTTGGCGTGAAAGAAACGCTCGTCTTTACACTGGTATACGAACTCCGGTGGAGAAGTTACTCAAAATCATAAACCGTGGTATTCGCAACTCATGTTCCGCTAGAAGGCACATGTTGCAGTTCAAAGACTCTCTCAAATTGTGGTTTCGAGGCTCACCTTCTTTCTAGTGTATGTTCTTGTACCGGAATTATTCAACCGAAAATGTTGATGTCGCTTAGAAAATTTTATTTCTTTACTAATGTAATATTCCCACTTATAAAATATAAAACCAAAAATTTTATAAAAAAAAAAAAAAAATTCATCAAGTTACATATATGCAAGAAGCAAGATATTGGTAAATGGTACTAACTTTCTATAGCCAGAGGTTTACCTGACGGCCCATTAATCACTCATATTGGCCTTTAAGACCCATTTAAGTTATCCAAAACCTCTAAAACGACTCAGCGAGTCTCTCACTCGAGTGGCGTCGAGTCATCATCATCGCCTTTGTCCAGTTCCTTCAACCCTTGCAAAAACCCCCAACGATCATTCACATCACAGACATGGAGATTAGGGATGACTACAAATTCCTGAGAGTTGAAGACGCTTTCAAGGCATTGCATCTCCATGTTAACCTCATTGGAGTCATCGTCGAGATAGATTTCCCCACTGGCTCTGGTATCGTGTGTTCCATTTCATAGCTTCGTTTTTTTATTCTTTCGATTGATCGAACTTTGTTGCAGATTGTTCATGTACCCTAAAAATCGTCGATCCATGGCATTCAGGATCTGGCCTTCCCGTTAAGTTCGTCGCTCGTACCATTCGAGCGCTTCCTCGTGTTGAATCGGTCGGAGATATAATCTTGGTTTCACGTGTAAAGGTGGATTCACTATTCTCTTGCGGATATTGGTTGACAATTTTCTTCTGGGATTAAACTCTTATTTCTTAAACGCAGATTGTGCTGATTAACCGGAAAATTACAGCTCTCTGCAATGAAACATCGTCTTCGTATTTTGCTCTATTCAATGGGAAACATGGCGTGGATTTTATACCATACCAGTCATCACCTAAATTTCTGATTAGAGAACATGATAAGAACTTGTTATCGAATCTGAGAGAATGGATGATTACTTACAAGTTTGAAGATGGTAATTATGATGGAATCACATTACTGATCCAACTTTTTTTTTTTTTACATTTCTTAAGCATCCTATGTATTTTTTCATTGCTAGTGAATAGTATCGTTCATTGAAATCTCCATATGCAAACGGTTGCTTTGTATTTGATCTCAAATGGGTTCTGTCTGTGTCTTGGTAAGTTGAGATTGTTTCACGGTTTTGTTTTGTTTTATGATAGGGTCATGCTGTTTCACATCCCTGAAAGATATCAAAGAAGGGGAATGTTCAAACCTATCTTGCCTGGTAGATTGATCTTTCCTTAATGAATATGTTTTGGTTTTATCTTTCATGTTTATTTGTATTTATGGAACTGGAAGTGTCTTAAAGTAGAGATTATGGTCTGCTATGTCTTTGACATTGTTTCTCATTCTTTGTTTCCTCTGAAGATTGTTCACATTTCCAAGGTCTATAAAGATAGGTGGTACATCTTTGTTTGGGATGGAACTGAGCTGCCACCGTGCAACATCTTGGTAAAGTAAGTTTGTATTTCCTCATCCCAATACAACAGAGTACAAAAAAGCTTCTCTTATTCGTCTTATATTCATTTCCTAGCTTCTGGTCATATATCCCAAACGTTTTACTTATCTCACTCTTGAAAGCTCAGTGTTTTGGCTTACAATTTGACGTCATAACAGGTCAGAAAGGCTTCCTTTATGTGTCGAACCCGAGATGCTGCCTACATACATGTTACGTAAGTTTCCTACTTTTGGTTCCGTTTTGAGGATCATAGTAGAGAGAGTTAGTGAGAAGCAGGCCATTCACTGTCTTCAACCTGGTCAACACGTGAAGCTTCTGAACCTTTTCTTTCAAGTAAAAATGGGATTATGGAACACCACTTTTACTCCCTCTACAAAGATGCAGTACACAATGAGCAGAGAGATGCAAGCCTTTAGTCCTCAAAGGTTTCTTCTGACGCTTTTTCTTATCCTGTTAGTTGATGTTATGCTTTGTCCGTTTGTTCTTAGCTTAAAACACACTTTCTTACAATTTCAGAATGTGTGGGGATAAATTTTCATCGAGATGGAACCCCATCGCACATTGTATTAGTCGTTCACATTCAGGAATCACAGGTAATGATCAGCTCATAGTTTTTGTATTGTAGAAATTTGACATAACGTTGACAATTTTTTTGGTAATATAAAAATACTAATGGTTAAATCCTTTTTAGGGGTTGCCCATGAGGACGCTCCGTTTGTTACTCTGATGGACATCCTGACCTATCACAATGTACTGTATCCCAAAAGCTTGGATTTATCTTAAGTTGTGGAACAAGAGTAATGAAAACTTTCTTGAATTGATGTTTAGTGATACTTATGCAGGTGACTGCTAAATTCAGGTGTGTAGTTCGATTCATACAAGTGTATCCTCGAGATGTCAGAAAACTCTGCGATTGCTATGGAAATATCAAATTGCTGGCTGTACTAGAAGATGCAACTGCCAGAATCCACGCTTCTCTACATGCTGATGAAGGGGTAAGTAAAATACTAATCATTGTTGAGTTCATGGAAGGATTGTCCAATATTTTATATCTGCAAATCCATTGACAGGAAAAGTTTTTCGGGTGTGACCAATCTGATGAAGAGGCTTTGGTGAAGAAGCTGAATAGATTGTTGGGAGGTGAGGAGATGGAGCAAGTGCCAAGAAATCCTCCATGGGTGCAATGTTGCGTATTCTCATTCTACAAAGACAAAAGGGATCAATGGGGAAGCAGAAGATTCCGAATTTTTGATACATGGATCAATGCTTCATGAGACGCATATATTACCATAATGTGAATTGTGGTAATAGAGCTATTAAATTATGTTAAGATCGTGAATGCTGGTTCAACTAGTAAATGGAAAGAAATAAAAATGTAAGTCTCAAAAAGTAATTATTTATTTACATGGAAACATACGATAAAAGATTACATAAGACATACTATAAATCTCTCTTAACGATATATCACACAGAAAGTCCCATGTATGAAATAATGAAGCAAACAATAATCTAAACCCAAAAACAAGAATCAATAAACAAAGAAAGTGTATAATGGTGAAATCGAAGACTATAATAGCATTGAATTTTGACTAGCATCAAAAGTCAACGTCACACTTGGTCCGCTGAAACTGAAACCCGTTGGTTGTATTAGAGGAACTAAGAGGAACCTTGAGTTCGCACTTGATCTTCGGCTTGAACCTCCACGACTTGATCAACCCAAACTTAAACCTAACCCTGAGCCTCAGCTTCGCATCGATCCTATAGATCCGTGAATTCACATCCTCGTTCAGATCCTTCCGGTCTCCGCCGTCAAGCACCACCAAATTCTGTCCTCCGAGTTTAGTTCCAACCACCGTCGTGTTCTTATGTCCCTGGTAAAACGGCGAGATGTTACTGTTCCCAAATCGCTGATCCCCGTAGTATCCTCTGACCTCGAGCTGGTCATAGTAGACACCAATCCGTCGGTTAGGGTTACGGATTGTGAAATTGAGGTCGAGATTGTATCGGAGGTTGTTGTTTGGGTCGAGTGTGAATTCGGTGAGCTTAGCATCGGTGACGTGGAATTTGATAGCGTTTGGTCTGAATATGAGCCAGATGATTAAAGCAGCTATGCCTAATAAGACGGCTATGGTTATGAGGATGTTGAAGATGACGCTCAAGATACAGCAGCCGCAACAACCAAGACAGTCACCTAAACAACCGCATCCGCCGCCGCGTCTGCCGTGGCTGTGAGAGACTTTCGTCGGCGGTGGAATCGATGGTCCGTAATACGCACCGTTTAATTGCGGTTGCCTGTCCGCCATGTGTTCGATAAAATGCCTCTGAGAAATAAATTTGAAAGAAAGTTTCGGTTTGTGATAAAGATTTTGAAAAAGTAATTATGATTTAGTGAAGAAGAAGAAGATGAGGGCGCGCGCATATATATACACTTGTAGAGATAACGTGTATTAGATAAAACGATTTAATTTGACGCGGTTTTGTTTTTTCAAAGTCAAAGGTGACGCGGGCCGTTTAATTAGAGGTTACTTGCGATATGCGACACCGTTCTTAGATATTTAAGGATTTTAACTGTTTAATAAACATTTAAGATCGTTTCTCAAATTTTACTTTATGGGTTTTGATTGTATTTGTTTCTTTCTCCCAGTTTGTCTATGTAAACTTTGGTTAAGGTTAAGCAAGCACTTGTTAGATTATTTTCGTGAATGTATTGATGATTAATGAGGTTAGTGTGGATCGCATACAAAAATATCTATATGTGAATATTTATATATTCTTTTTTGTCAATTGTGAATATTTATGTATAAGATATGTACATGTGGGAATGTGATCATCCTTGGTGCGGTAATTGGTTTGTGAATTGTAAAGGGAGTCATCTTTACAAAATGTTAAACAAGCTTCCAAGAAACTTCCCCAAAAGCGACTGCGCTAAGATAGCCATTGTTTTCGAATCTTGACGAAAGACTTTTGAGCAAAAACTTAGAAAATGGGATTGCAGAATACTAATGGAGGGAAGATTACAAACCAGTCCCGGTCCAGAATTTCGAAATTTATATATATATATATATATATATATATAAAATGATGAAAATAAAATTACTTTGATCTATTGGTTGCAAGTTGAAACTCAGGTGGGGTTTCCAAATGTTTATTTTTTAAATATATGAGAAATTTTTACTGGAAATAGACATTTATTTCAATTAATTAAAATGTTTAATGTGAAAGATTTCTCATCTTCAAAGAAAATTAAACATTGCAAAGACTTGTAATGTTTTAATGCTAAAAGCAAGGAAAACTAAGGGAGGTAGGAGTTGGATGATGTGACCTGTGATTGTAAACGAAGATTAGGTGAAGACATGCTTTCAAATGTTACATCTTTCTTAAATGAGAAAGGTCAAGCATATTTTAATATATAGAATAATATAATACTAGATCGCAACTCCATTATATTAAAGTTTAATAACAACTATGAAGAACTTATAAATAATGTAATATCTAAAAGTATTCTTAAAATATGAGATGTAATCATGTAAGTTTATTATGGGTTTGTTTTGACGAAATAGTTCAACGGAACTCAACTAAGAAATGATGAAAACTTTGGTCGTTCGTAGAAATTTGAAAATGAAGCGATCCCCGTCTCCTCGATTTCGATGCTCTTCCGAGTAAAAACGTTGAGAAATTGCGCCGATCAGTTTGGTGTCCACTAACGCTCAAATAAATGTCGTGAAAAAAGATTTCGTTCTATGTTTTGAAGTTTGGCTTAGGATTATACTTAAAATAACATATAGATTTTCATGTAATCTACTAATTTTGGTGGTCGTCACCATAAAATTGTGTTGTTGATCATTATTAGAATTTGGAATGCATTATGACTCGAAAGTCCAAATTGTATTGTGTTTACCATTGGACCCACGGTACAAGTTCATGATTCCTTTTACTTACGTTATCCCTTGTTATGAGAATGTTTAGTTTAATGTATACTTCTTGTTCCTTTCTCATTCTTATCTAATGTAGAACTAAAAATTGTAAGGGGTTTAAAATTGCATCGACTAAAATTTAAAATCACGCATGACAGGGATTTAGGAAAAAACCTAGCAAAAGCTACAGAGGTATTTGAATTTTAACATACAAAAGTTAAGTTGCATATTTCTCTGTTGATTTGTATTACGAATATTATATATATATATATATATATATATATATATATATATTCAAGTCTTTATAATTTACACGCTTACTAAAATGTATTAACATGACTTAAAACGGCAAAAAGGGAAGGTTATGCAGATAATTGTGTGTTTTTATCATCTGCTTTTTTATAGTATAACTTCGATTCCACTATTAGGAGTCTAGCTAGGATTGTATATTCATGGACTCATGGGCGTAAAGTGTATCCTCATGTTGATCAATTACCTAGAATCTCAAGTATAGCAAAATTTAATTCAATGTATCGAATAATTTTCAATTAAAAATATGTTTATACAAATTGGATTCGGCAGCGTGTATATCACAAAGGAAACCAAACACGTGGGAGAGCAGTTAGTAGATAAATGGGACTAAGATTAAAAACAAAGAAGCATAATAACAAAAACGTCCCCAAACACATCAAATATAATCACTAATTAGTTGGTAACGATCATTGCGCCATGCTCGAATTGGACCTTGCTCTTACGCTACATATGACTGTTCTTCACTTTTTTGGTAAAAACTGAATATATATTTATAAATATTTAACATAATAATAATAGCACATGCGTTGAATCATCTGGCAAGTTTTTTCTCTTGGGAAAAGTGGATTCCAGCTGGAGAATTACGCCTAAAAATCTCTTGCAGGTCTACCAATTGTTGCACGTTTAGTTTTAGTCGACTCAAGACTAAAGTCATACTAACAAACTTGTATCGGGACAGTTCAGACAACATTGAACGTATAAACAGTACTCATAACACTGTTTTCAAACTTTAATGTTTTTTTATAAGATCTCAATCTACTGAAGACGCTCAAGGTCCAATTGCAACTAGTGAAAACACCTATGTAAGAAAAGAGTGTCGTAGCAATCCTACATCATCAGATCGTCTACCGAATCCAAGATCATGCACTTGATCTTGTACTACCCTCATCTGATGAAGCGTTATATCTCGAAGTAACATCAGCCTTGCAAGCACCCAACGCTGTTTAGATTCCTCGACAAGTCTCTCGAGAAGAACTATTGTGTCGACTACCAAAATCATGGGTCACGAGCTATGAGAAATTACATCAAGCAGTTCAGAAATCAGTCCAAACATATGAAGCCAGTTTTTATTCTCGAAGTGATGGAACAACAGAGATCAAGTTCGAAAAACCGAGATCATCATCATTTTGAAAACAACTATTCACCCAATTTACCATACAAATTGATGAACATGAATTCTACGCGTCATTTAAATAACAGTTCCTAAACCTATTTCCTTTGGTCAAGACGGAACAGTCGTCTATCCTTTCATGGATGAAAACGGGCATCAAAACTTTGATATATGATATTGCTCTGCTTGCACATAAAAAATCTACGAATCTGATAAAAAAATTCGACAAAAACGGAAAAAAAAAAAAATCCAATTTAAAAAATATTATGGTATAGAGCAACCTTCTTTTTGTTTTTTTTTGTTCAGGTAAAATAGTCGAAGCAGTTGGTTATAAGATGACTTTTATAAGAGAAAGATGAGTTGACTTCATTATTTACCCAAAAAAAATGATGAATATATATTATAGAATATTCACGAGATTTGTAGTTTTGTACGTAGGAAAAAATATCCTAATTCTTGTAAAATAAGCAACATGATTCTGCTTTTTCTCATTTCAAGATCCAAGAATATTTTAGGAGACAAACTGAACAATACATTAGGAATAACGATTTGATCAAGGATTTCCTTTGAATGTACTTAAGAATGCAAAGAGCGAAGTTTTAAGATCTAAACTTTAATGGGGAATTGAAAAACTATGAGAATGGTCTTGATTCTACTATAGAAAAAAATTCCGGAAAAAAAAGATAAGACATATATGGAGTCTAGACATTAGACAATGACACCGTAACACAACGTCCACGAGCATTAACGAATGGTTATCATTCCGATTAGATATTTCACTTTCTAAAATTCAATTGTCGTCACATTGGATCAGCAGCACAAAATCATAGTCAATGAAACAAGAGAAGATGCATTATCGTTATATGAAAAAATAATATTTAAATTCACTCACCGATCATCATCGATTACTACCAATTGAAATAAAATCATCTTATTTTTTGTCCTTTACTATATATTGTATTCCTTTTTGAATCTTTACAGCTCGTCATAACAATAACGCAACCGATTAATGTAATTCTTGCTATTATTTCTCCGTGACGTAGAAAAAAAATTATAAAACTTAACTGCTACGAAAACATGAAAATATATTACGTAATTAATAATGAAAAAGCCGTGACCTGATATCACCGTCACCGTTAAGTGGTCTTTTTCAGACACTAACACTGCAAGTTGTGGTGAGCGTATATTTAACGGCGTTATTTCCGACAATAACCCCGGCGGCGCTATTCCCGAAGTTAATATACGCTGGACACCTAACGTGGAGATGATATTTTCCGGTGATGAAAGTTCCGACTTTCCAACGAACTCGGCCGTCGAGATGAAGCACCAACATGATCATGCCACGTGTATGATCTTGATCGAGATACAAAGCGTTGTACGGAGCGACAGGGACGGAGTATCCACCGACAAAAGGAGACCAAACGTTGACTTCTTTGTGTCCTTGATAAGTCGTAGGGATCGATGTCGGAAAAGTGATCTGTTGGCTCCGGTAAGAAGCGTAAACGTCGAGACGGTCGTAGTAGATACCGATCTTGTCGTTAGGGTTACGAGAGGAGAGAGTTATTTGGAAGTTTGAGGTGAGGAGGTTCGGTGGATTACCGGAGACGTTGAAGTTGAAGACGGTGGCGTCTTGGAGGATGAAGCGTGGCTTTGATGGTTGAAGGATTGCCCAAATTAGGAGAATTACGAGGAGGATTATGAAGAGGATTATTATTATTGGCCAGATTACACGGCGAATGATTTTACGGCGACGGGATGAGTGGCTGTGGTGAGAGCCACAGTCTTTTGACGTCATGTCGGAGCTCCGGTGGTGATGGGAGGTTTGGTAGCAGAGATATGTTAAAGTACTCTCGGTGGCCTTTATATAAAAGAAGTATATAGTCTCTGTAGAAAATTTATTTTAATAACGATAAAGTGTAGAGAGTATTATGATTTTGGTAATGAAATATTATGCATACTTAAAAACTGATTTTATATTAGTATTGTGCGATAGAATAGGAATCTAACGAACGTTTAAACAAAAAAGGAAACTAAGGTAAAAAAGAAGAGGAACTAATATATCCTAAAAGGAAAAAATGATATAACTTTTTTTTCTTTCTGTTAAAGGATGTAACTTCATAGAAAAGGAATTTTCCCATCAAAGACAAACTTTATAGAAAATAGATATGTACATTATTCATTTAAATAAGAAAGGAAATTGTACAAAATTCATTTCAAGAATAGAAAAGATAGGTTCAAGAATATAAAACAGAGGTTATCAAAAACAAGAAAACAAAAGAGAGGAAATTGTAACCTTTTTTTTTTTGTAATTTCTTCCTTTCAAACCATGATTCTCACTACAGCTCTTTTTCTTTTCTTTTTTTGGCATCCAATTTTTTATTTTTTTAAAATGTGAGTTACAGGTTCTTTTATACTAAAAACCATTAGTATGATTTGGACCATTTGATTAACATCGAATGTACTATATGTTAATTATGAAGTGTATCTAATCTCCGATCCAACCTAGCTAATATATAGCCTAACTATATTATCATATTTCAACCCAAAAAAAAAAGAAGGTCCGAATAAAAAAATAACCCGTCAACAAATACAGTTCCAGAAATTAATTGATTCATGCTCTTAATTTGACCATTCTATTCATGATTTAAGCCCCAATTAATCTTGGGCATTCGGACACTCATATTGGATCAAATTTTTTTTTGGGTATCGGATATGTTTGGATAGAGGATTCTAAATCTATTCGGATATTCCAAAAATTCAGTGCAGATTTGGATTCGAGTTCGGGTATTTGTATTGAGATCCAAAAATACTCGAAATATTTTTGGGTTCAGATCGGATTCGGTTTTTTTTTACCCAAATCTTCTCAAAAATATTCGAAATACCCAAAATACTAAAACATTAGTTATTTTTTATCCAAATGTAACCAAATATACCCGAAAATATCTAAATTATTCCAAAAAACTAAAACATTGGTTACTTTTTATCTAAATATACCCAAATGTATCCGAATTACTCAAAAGTATCTAATATATTTGAGTTTATAATTCTAGTTTTGGATATTTGAGTTATTATAAGTATAAGTATAAGTATACCTAATATTTTTAGATGTGTACTTGTATTTTGGATACATTCGGGTATTGGACTCAGTTCGGATTCGGTTTCGGATTTTTTAGGTATAGAGATTTATGACCTGTTCGGGTATTTTTACAAATCGGTTCGAGTTCGGTTCAGATATTTTTCGGATTTTTCGGTTCGCATATTCGGTTCCAGTTTCTATGCCCAGGACTAGCCCCAATCATGGACGGGTCTATCATTTAGGGGACTTAAATTTATAGTGATACTCATAAATTTATAAAATTTTAATGATAGATCCGATTAGTAACACAAAGTTGTACAAGTATTTTAGTTGTAAGTTGCAGCTGTAAGTTTTTACAAAATAGAGTAAAATTGAAAGAAATAGTAGTACACGAAAGTTGTACAAAAAACTGAAAATAACGTTTTTGGTATCGCTATGATATTGTTTTTATGATTATTAATTGTCAAAGCAGTATATCATGTACCGCAATGGTACGGAACAATGACTATAAAACCACTATCTCTAAAAAAAAAGCTAGAATGCCACTGTCTTGTTTGTAATTTTATTTAATATATATTTTTTAAATCAAAAGATATGGAAATGTCCAAAAAACCTTTAAGAAAATTGGAAACTACATATCCAATAAAACCCTAGATCCTTTCTTCTCCATAGATCTCTCTTCCCTTTGTATTTCGTCTTTATCACCATAACTTCTGCTGAGATTCGTAAATCAGACATCGTCGCCTCCAAGATCTCGCTTTCCAACAACAATCCCGATCTACATCTCTCTAAAGTCGGCTTGCTCTGCACTAAAGACACTTGGGTTCATGTAAGATCTCGCTTTCCAACAACAATCCCGACCTAGATCTCTCCAAAATCAGACCTTGTCGCCTCCAAGATCTCGTTTTCCACCGATTCCGCTTCCTCCTCCTCAATTTCTGCCGCCACCGCGACAAATTTCGACGAGAAAGGTTGACGGCGGAGAATCGGCGACGAGGAAGGTTGACGGCAGAGAATCGGGGACAAGGACAGTGAACAGAGCAAGAAGAAACGAATTAGTGAGTGTGACGACACTAGGGTTTAGAATTACAAGTTGTTTCAGTAATACTATTTGTATCAGTTGTCCTACTATCTCTCAGTTATACCATTTGTACCAGTTGTCTTATTATCTCTCAGTTATACTATTTGTACCAATTGTTCTATTTATCTCTTAGTAATATCATTTGTACCACTTGTCATATAATCTCTTATGTGTACCAGTTGTCTTATTCTCTCAGTTGTCTTATTCTCTTTCAGTTATACTATTTCGTATGTAGATTTATTAAGGGTAGTTTAGAAATATCACATTTACAGTGATACTCAAATTAAAAAATGCCAGATCAAATTATTATTTTTTATAAAATGACTTTTTAGTCTCGTCTTTCAATAATAACCAATCAAAACCAATGTTTCTACGACTGAATTTAAATTTTGCCAAATCTACTGTAAGAGACTGAATAAAAACTTCACCGGATTAATAAAATAATTATGAAGAAGACGTACCTAAATGTAGTAAAGAAAGTCGTCGTCGTTCGTAATTAATTGCATTTGGTCATGATTTTTGGAGTAACATAGTGAAAAGACCATAACACCCTTAGCTGACCTGACCTCTACAAGTCGGTATGTTTACGAGTTCAGGGACTTAGGCTACAAGTTGAATACGACAAAAATAGTATCTTCCAGTACATAAAGTGCTAAAAGAGTAAAAGGCTTGAAACTTCCATTTTTCTCATTCTTCTCTATGTCTAATAATTATGTGATCAATATGGCTTTAAAGTCTTTCAAATGTTAATCTAATAGGTTATTGAATTATGGGATCAAAACAAAATAGGTTTTGGAATTATATGGAGTCATTTCCCAATTGCAACTAAAAGCCAGGCTTTTACTAGCTATGGTATATTATAGCTGTTAATTTGAACAAGTCTTAAGTTATATAATTTCTAAATAGTGTAATCACCACTAATTATTGTTTGGTGATATAAAAATCTAACCGACCTAGTGATGTGACATAATGTTGTGTCTCTTATCTCTTGGCATTTGTTTGGGCTGTAATTTTTCTCCAGATATATGATAACAATATGACCGAACCATTTGATCCTTAACTTTTATTAAAAAAATGTTTTAGATATACCTCATATTATTGTATTTCTTAAAGCAAAATGAGGGTTAATCAACTTTTATAGGTGGAAGATATAGGAAAAATCCCAAAAATTGATCCTTAACTTTTATAAAAAAGAAAAAGAAAAAAGATGTTCAATAGGTGTTGACATTTAAAATGAGCCTTATCTCCCACTTTGTACTCCTTTGAGTCCCCACATTGTATCTTCTTCGAACCTCTCAATTTTATTTTGAGGAAATAAATATCAGATATGTAACAAAATGGTGTTTCTTTCTTTAAATTTTGGGTTGCACCACATACTAACCTTTATGGAGTTAATCAATCACTTTTTTTTTTTTTTTTAAGTATTGCGGATATCAAAACATTTATGAATTTAAGCATTGTTTTTAGTAATGATGACATTTGTTTTTTCCACAAGAAACTTTAGGAAAAAATTATTTGCAAGTGTCAATTATTTAAATTCTACATTTTCTTGTTATAATTATATTAATATAGCTTAATTTGTCTATTTTATTTAATATCTACAGAACAAAAGAAATCCACTAATTGGGCTTTGATTTGGATCAATAGCTCAATGGCCTTTTGAGCTCTGCAACTTAAGAGTCACGTTGGACTTTAAAATGTTAACGACACCGTTTTAATGTTTGAGAGAGTAAGGGTAGTGTCGTAATAATATATTTTATCACTTGTGAGAGGACGAGCGAGGAAGAAGACTAAGAAGTTGCCGTCGTCATGGCCGTTAAGGCGTCCGGAGTCTTAGGGAAATCAGCAATCTCAGTTCATCTAGATTTCTATTCGTTTCCTGTGAAATTCTCATGCTTGAAACTTCCCTTATCTTCTCCTAAGCCACTTGTGGTTTTATCCGTGGCCTTATCGCCGCCGGCAAGAACAGTTGAGTCTCCGCCGGTTGGTTACCGGAAAAATGTTGGGATTTGTCTCGTTAGCCCATGTAGAAAGGTAACTTCTTTCTCCTTATAACTCATCGCTCTATCTGATTTGGAACAATTTGTCCACTTGATTGGGAGATTTGAAATGATTTTGAATTGGCAGATTTTTACGGCGTCAAAGATTCATGTTCCGGATACATGGCAGATGCCTCAGGTGAATCCTCTATAAGCTCTCTTGTGATTACAAAAAGGGTTTATTGTAGTCCTTTGGTTTCTGAGTAGTTTGATTGCTTTGGAGAGAGCTTACTTCTCACTTCTCACCAAACAACAGCTCCTTTGTAAAATATTGAGTGATAAAGTTCTTATCTTTATTGCTATAGAGGTGTTGGATTTCACAGTTTAGGGGATTTTTTCATTTGAAAATACAGAGTTATAACTATGGTAAGGACCAAATGCAATGACAATAAGGATCTCGAAACCGCAGTGAGGATATGAGAAAGTGAAACTGAGAAGTAGGTTAGGCTGGAGATTCACCAGTTTATGATCCTGTAGGGTATCAATTTTGGCCATAGGTTTATTAACTCTGCTTTTACAGGGTGGTGCTGATGAGGGAGAAGATTTGAGAAACGCTGCCTTTAGAGAGCTAAGAGAAGAAACAGGGGTTACCTCGGCGGAATTCATTGCGGAGGCACGCTTTTGACATCTCTCTCATAGTAAATTGTTAAATCTATTTCAACAAGATTCTTTTTCAAGGTTTTTGGATTAGAGTTGTATTTGCTCTGTGTACCACCAAACTGAGCTTTTGATTATTTTAAAAATCTAGATACCAAACTGGCTGACCTATGATTTTCCCCGAGAAGTGAAGGATAAACTAAACCGGAAATGGCGAACAAGCTACAAAGGCCAAGCTCAGAAGTGGTAACAACTAAAGCTTATAGTCTAATATATCTGTGGAAACAATCTTGTAGCTGCAAATAAAGAATCTAAACAATTGTTTGTTCATGATGATTGTCTGATACAGGTTTCTCTTCAAGTTTACGGGCAAAGAGGAAGAGATAAATCTCCTTGGAGACGGTACTGCAAAACCAGAGTTTAAGGTGTGGTCGTGGATGCTACCAGAACAAGTGATTGAACATGTGAGTGAGCTTTTGGCTTTAGAGTATTGTTGTGCTTGTGTGTGCCTCAAATGTGTCGGCCTTATCATCATTCTTTCTTTCTCTGACAGGCTGTATATTTCAAGAGACCTGTCTATGAGCATGTCATAAAGCAATTCAACCCTTATTTTATGGATGAAGAGAAGGTTTCCATGGACTCGTCTAAGGAATGAATGTGCACGAGGTTCACCAAGTGAATACTGATTAGGAGGAAAATAATCAATTCATTATACAAGTCTCTCTTGAGCCCCATTATAGATGAAAATTGCATGAATCTCCTTATGTTCAGACATTGATCTTGTAGTTTGATGCTATATCTTCACAAATTAATTAATTCTCATAGAGCTCAATATAACTGCTGCTGATCCAGAGAAAGACCTTTCAGATACTATTGGTACTCTCCCTCTCTTTTCCCGATCAATCAATCCACGTCATAGTAGTTGCCTGCAGCCTTTTGCTTTGTGTCCTCGATCGACCCTTGGTGTAACCTTAAAGCTCATCCGATTCCGTCTGAATGTAATATCCAGATGCTGCAAGGATAGAAAAACATGTTTATTTGCTTCGTTGAGGATTCGTAAAGTATAAATAAGTGACTAACCGGTAAGAATCTGTTCATCCCGCTGACAAGTGGGTATGGAGGGTTAATAGTACACTTGCTTGGTAATTTCTCATCAACCACAATCACTTGGTCTGCCAAATAGGTCGCCGTCGTTAAGTCAAGCTCCACAACAATTGCGGCTTTCTTCATGCGTAAAACGTGCCGCCTTATGGCCATTGCAGCGTTGATTCGCAGCTCTGAGTGTAGATACGCACCTGGCTCATCGATCAGGTAAACACTTGCGGTCTGTAAGGAACAATTTTTTGAAACAAGTGACAAATGTTGCACAATGCACAAATACAACATCCATTTCCTATTGTCAAACTTTTGAGCTTTATTTTTGTGAACTGTAAATACTCACCTTCCCCAGGCAGATAGTTAAGGCAACCCTCTGCGTTTCCCCACACGAGAGTGAGGCCACTTTTCGATCAAGCAACTGCTCAATCTGAAGCGGTTTCATCACATCTGCTATAAACTCAGGATGACACTTTTCGATCAAGCAACTGCTCAGTCTGATGCATGTCTGCCAAATGAAGGCTCAATTCTGGCAATTGTCTGACTGTACACTCACCCCTCCAGACAATTCTTTGCGGTTTGTATGCGACATAAAACATCGGCATCGTCAGTTCTAAACCTTCTATATAGTCAGATGGCACCATACCGGCCTACACAAGTCGAGAGAAATCTTTGTTAAGAATCTAGAGAGTATAAAAAAGATGAATGGCATTGAACTCTACCAGCATTTGGAGGAAGGTGGTCTTCCCTGTACCGTTCTCTCCCAGCATTACAAGAACCTGACAGTCAGTGAATTCCCCTGCGCTTGAAATTCCCACGGGTTTTACTCATGTTTGGATATTTGTATCTTTCAAAGGACTCTAGTATCCAGCCACTCTCTGGTGGAGTCGTCCTAGTAACCTCGAAAAAAAGAAGACAAAACTATCAATGAAAAATGTCGACCACTTCTTATGAAATAACTCCAGGAGACCATTACCTCGAAGATCAGAGATTCATCCCTGATACGCAAATTTTGTCTGGGATCAAAACCGGCAAAAAAAAATCTCGATTCCGGCTCTGACGTTATAGGGGAGAGAAACGATGCCATATGCTTCTGGTTTCCCATACAAACAAATCCGACAAATAGTCAAGGACACTAAGGTCATTCTCTGCAACAATCACGTATAAAACTCGAGTATATATATTTACAGTGAACCGGCCAAGATTTGGTTTGCGTAGTCCAGCCAAAACTTTGAGAGCAGTTGATTTCCCGATAGTGTGTTCCAAGCAATCCTAGGAGGAGCTCTCCCGACCTTGGTGCTGGAAGCCTGCACTTCACATATTCCAGAGGCTTAAGAATATAGTGGCAAAAAGATATCAGAAGGTGAAAAATATTTGATGAACTAGCTAATTAACCCGTGCAATTTAAAAAGAGTTTGGCCCATAGCTGTAGGTTGCGTCTTTATCCAAGTCCTTAGTAAGATGTGCCATTCCTGGAAAGAAACAACATCACAACAGTTTTGTTTTTACCTTGCTTCAAACTAAACAGATTTTCTCCGACAAGAAAGAATCCGATTTCTAGATAGAGAGAGATTAGGTTTGGCTTGCTTTTTTTTTTCTTTTTCTTTTGTTGGTAGTAAAATAGGATTTAAATACACCTAGAAAAACAATCCACTGAAAACAAATCCTTAACTTTTTATCTCTCTAGGTTTGTTTATAAATCCTCACCAATTAATAAATTAGGGGATCCAACTTAAATTAATACAATTTATTAAATATTAAAAACTCTATAATAAACTAAATCCTTAAAAAAATTTATCCCTTACTTCCATTTTTTTTTTTACACGAGTCAAGATAAAAAAGAGTTTTTTTACTTGAGATAACCAAAATAATTTTAAATGGATGGAAAAAAGTCTTTTTTCCTCTCGTAAAATCGTTGCCGGCGTTTCCTCAGCACCACCGCAAAATCGGCGTCGTTTTGATTTAAGTAAAGCATCTAAACCGGTCTAATCAAAAGCCTAGCCTTAACCGATAATACAGCTTTCTCGCCGCTCTTCCGCCACCACCTCTGTCTCCGTTATTAGGTATTTGTGAGAATCTCCATTTATTTCTGCGAGATTGTTTATCTCTAAAGCTTCAGGATTTGAATAGTTTCTGGGTTTTACGTAAGCTTTATAAGATATATAACAAACAAATGGTTCGCTCCAAGGCTCCTGCAAAGAAGCAGCAAAAGAAAGGAATTGATTTCAAGGTGCGTTTTTTTAACATTATTATTGTCTCTTCTCTTCTTAGTTTCCATGAATCTTCTTCTTAAGTGTTTGATGAACTGTTGGGATGGTTTTTTTTCTAATTTATTTTGGCAGAAAATTAAGAGAAAGCTCGGTAGAAAATTGCCTCCACTTAAGAATGCAACTAACACTGAGATTAAATCCAAAGGTATCTGCTTTCTCCTGCAATTCAAACTTTTCTTCTCTTCCCTTATTAGCTTCTCTGCGTAGTATGGTTGAAACTTGCTTTGTTTATATTGCAGCAATTATACTTCCTGAGCAAAGTGTGGCAGCTGAAAAGAGTGGCTTTGCTACAAGTAAGAAAGGCTTGACCTTGCAAGAACTTCTGAAGCAAACTTCACATCACAATGCCAAAGTTAAAAAAGGTGCTTTATTTTTTCTTACTTATGTTTAATTAGATGGTTTTGGTTGAGGAAAATATGATTCCCTGCTATGTTGTTCCGTGGATCAATTTTTTGTTTTCTCTGTGTAGATGCATTACATGGTCTTAAAGACCTTTTCAAGAATCATCCAGCAGAGCTGCAGTCACATAAATATGCTATCATACAAAAACTCAGGGAACGTATTAGTGATGGTGATAATCTAGTGAGAGATACTTTTTATCAACTATTTGAGACTCAGATCTTTCCTGCTTGTAAAGAGGTATCAGTTCTTCTCTTTTTTTTTTTTTCCACTTGTTATATTCATCGTTATTCTTACTTGATCTGCTTACATTGGTTTCTCTTAGTTTGTTGTGTTTGTCCCCTTTCATATTATGAGTTCCAAGATGTGAATTTGAAATTTATTACGGTTTATAGTCTGTTTCTTATGCATCATCTTTTCAAAACTTGCATCTTTTCTAGTTAACTAGTTGTATCTAACGGCCGAATCTACTTGTGAATCTATTCAGGATAACCAGGGCCCTATGGTGTCACTTTTAATGCCATACATATTTAATGCTATGGCTGATTCAGCGATTGATGTTCGTTTGATGGCTTTCAAATTTTTCCACCTTGTTGTGGAGTACTACCCGCCTACCTTTTCCTTGTATGCTGAAAAGGTGACTGTTACATTTCCAACTTTTGCCTGTAGTGTTTCGTTTTTTTCCTTTATTCTTGCAAGACTTTCCCTGAAATTTCCATCTGCTACTTGTTGCAGATTCTTGAAAACTACAAGGATATCATTCAGAAAAACCATTTTTATGTGCAAGATAAAAGCAAGCTAAAGGTAGCTCTTTCTGGGTTGGCACATTGCCTGTCGCTGTTGCCATGTGACGAGAGCGACATCGAATCACAAAAAAAGGTATCTAATCAATTTCCACTCCGGATGACTTCAAAGTTCTTGTTTCGTGCATGCCAGGAAGTAGCATAGCAATGTATATGTTCTGCTTTTTCTTTTTTGGTGTCTATCTTGTTAGAAGAGTGAATATATAGAATGCAGCTATATCTTTAAATTCGAGGGAACCATATGGAAAAAAAAATCTACATCTTGGAGAGACTATAATATTTTCAATAAGAGATGACATTTGTCATCAAATTTCCTTTAATAAATGCACTGTCTTATGAATTTAGTTCAGAGATCCTTTGTATTAAGATGTCTTTAATTTTAAATACTCGCCTATCCACTCTCGGAATGTGCTCTGTTTTGCCTATTCTAACTGTTTCGTTGTACATTTTGTGCCCTTCTTTTTATCTTTTGTAGGGACCTTTACGGAATGAACCGCTACTCGCCTATGAGCAAGATGCTGCAAAAGAATGTGCTCGTATGTGCCATCTGTCTTCTTTTCTCATCAATAAGTTATTGGTATATGGCTTGTATCATGTTTTCTTGAAGCTATGTACTTTGCAACTGTAGAACTAGTCCATTTTCTTTTGCCTCTTCCTCTCTAGTACGACCTCTAGATTGTCTCTGCAAAGCTCTGAAGTAATTAGTAGCTGTTGCATATTTAAAATTCCATAGCCCTTTATTTTTTCTTCTGCCGTCTCTCCCCACAATTCATATCCATGGTTTGGATGTAGAAATGTCGCCACTTAGATTTGATTTTCTGGATAATTTGATAGTACCAATTGACTAATCTCTCATTTGCATTAAAATATATATCGGCAATGAATAAACGGTTCCTTTTTCTATGATTTTGCATGTGCTGAAGTGTACAGTACTCTGACCATTTTTCTATGGGTTCTTACAGATTTTGCCCATGTCTCCGGGAGATTGAAGGAGATTGTTGGAATCTTAATCAATTGTTTCCAAGATTTCATTCCATTGATTCATGCTCCGCGAGGATTCGATGCACCATCATTTAACTGTATCAACCATATACTTTGCAGCATAGGTTATGCAATCAAGTTTTCCATTCGTAGGCACACTCAAAGACAGACTACATGGCTACCCGCATCTGAAGAAGTTACTCTGATGATATTGAATCAAGACATTGCATCAATGTTATCAAAAAAGTTACTTGGTTCTTTTCCCCTCAATCCAGAAAACAATCTTTCTGGAAAGGTACGAAAATAGTTAATTTTATATTCTTTTATGGTTATCTTTATGTTCTCCCTGCCTAGTAAAGTACTCTTTTTGACTTGCCAAATAGTGACATTAGCAAACAAAAAGCTTGTGTCACATGCTTGCTTTACTCTTCTGTCAAAAGTTCCCCTTCCTGATTGCAAAGCATTCCCTTCCTGCCATCATTTGTATTCTCCCTATGATTATATGTTATGCGTTGCTTATTATTATGTAGACCTTCCTAACACTAGTTGAATGCTTGTTGACAGGTTGATGAAAGGTACTTTATCCTCAACAGTGGATTGACAAAAATCTTTTTGGAAGTAAGTGAATGGAGCCACCTTCCTACTGATCTTTCCAATAGATTTCTGGAATTTATTGAGAATACACTACTAGGCAAGGTTAGCTCTCACTACTTTACATTAATATATAACTCAAGCTGATTAGTTGTTTACAAACTTGTTTTTATGTCCGTCCCTCTGTCTGCACTGTATCTGATAAACTGCTAATTTCCTTGCAAATCTACACGGAAAAAAAGTTTCTCACTGGGATTTGCGAACATCTATTTTACAGATCACCAGTAGCATTAGGCTTAGTAAACCTATCCACGAGAAGACTTTGCTTGCACTCTTGCCCTTTGTTCCAAAACTTATTTTGAGGGTGGACCGTGATTGGAGAGATAATCTTCTGCAGGTTCGTCTAAGATTGTCTGAGCAATTTCAGCTAGGCAAAAGAATATACTTTTTCATTTCCTTCGATTTCTAGCAGTAATATCATTTTACATATGATTGTTGGTATTACGTTTATATTTTCAGGCATTTACTACTACCTTCAGCGATTGCAAACCAGAGTCTACACTTAAATTAGCCTGCATTTCTATTGTTAGAGACGTGATTATCCCTGTAAGTAATTTTCATGATATGTTCAGTCTTAGATATTGGCTGACTGTTTCAATCCGATTTTAACTTTCCACGCAAATCTAAATCTGTTTCTTGTAATATCTGCAGAATGGAGATATCCTTTATCCCAATGCAAGTGATCCAACAGTAACTAACTACCAGAGTGCTTGGGTCAACAAACTTCCATCACTGCTTAATCAGTTGGGTGATAAGCATCCCCAATCTACCCAGGTAATCCTTAGTACATGGACTCGTTTTTGATCAACTAGAATCACTTATCCTTTTCTCATTTATACCAATTTTTAATTTACTTCAGGTTGTTTTACAACTTTTGCTCGACCTTGGGCGAGTTGGGTGTCTGAATCCTTCCCCCACATTTGAAGAAGACATCAGAAACTTCTTCAGCCCTTGTCAGGGAGAAGGTGCAATTCTTGTTGCAATACAAAAAACGTGTTATGAGATTTTTAGTGTCTCTAAATAGTGCTTGTCGGTTTCGTCATCTTTTAAATTGTACAGGTGATGTACCTGGTGGATCTTTTGCAAGTCTCCCTAGGGAAACCCAAGAACTGGCTCTCTGTTTCCTTTATTACTTCACCATAGACAATTTCAGCTCCCTTATGCTGAAAGCAATAGTTTCATGCTGTCTATGTGAGTATCACATTTCATTCCGCATGCTTTTATTCAACTTTAAAAGTGGCTTCTGTTGATGATAGAATGACAAAAAGGGTAATTGACCCAACTCAACGTGTATTGCAGATCCACAACTTGAACCAGCTGTGTTGTATTGGATAGTGGAAATTCTTCACACTGCCTATAGAGCTGGATATATCCAGATTACAGATCATTTTAGCTTCCTTATCACCTTAATTGCACGTTTCAAAGTTGTCCCAGGTACTGTCTGGAATCTGTAAGATTATTTTTTATGTTTGGTGATAGCTTACCTTATTACTTTATGTTCATGCAGAGAAATTGCAGTTAGTGATGGAGTGTAATGAGCGGGAGACATATTGTGGCACGTTTAAAGCGCTTACAAACCTTGTGTGCTCATGTTTGTCAGAAATGGGTGATAGTTCTCTTGTTCTCCAGATTTTAGAGAAAGTTTTACTCGAACAAATAGTAAGTTTATCTTTTGATAATACTTATATCTCAATGCAAATACTTAATGAAATGTTCTTCTTGGTACAGATTGCGAAGCCTGCGTTGGACAATGGGTGCGCCATACTCAGGATGATCTGCGCGTTGGACTCTAAACCTACCAGACTTTCTGAAAGCAGTGTAACCACTCTAATTGAATTCTTACCGGGATACTTGATCGACATAGTCAATGTAAGCACTTTCCTTTTATACACTTTACTGGGTCCTAATTGTTTCATTTTAATCTTGGGATTGACACATCTCTCTGCGCTCTTCTTGCAGTGTATACCAGAAGACAAGGATAACTCTTACCTTTACATACAAACATGTCTCTACTATTTAGTACCTTGCTATTTATTGTTCGACAGAAGCTCCAGACTCATGGAACAGGTTCTGAAAAGAATGCGATCGATAGTTAGTGAAAACACTAAAGCACTGGAATTTGTCCAAGACAGGGAGAGCGGTCGAAACTCATTGAATTTGATACAATGCATTGTCTCTGTGGTCCTGCTGATGCACAATGATGTCAAACTTAGGAAGATTATATCGTCATCCAAGGCAGAGATCGATTTGATTCTGCAGAACGTTATTACATTGCAGGTATCATTTTCTACTCTCGTATCATTATTGCAAACTGCAAAACCATGTGCTGATCAGTTTAACCTCTTAATTGCAGTCCTCACAAAGCACGAGCTTGACTGTAGAAGGAAGGCATATGATGAAAATTGCGGGAGAACGACTTAGGATTGCATCCAAAAGTTTACTCGCATAATAAGGTCTACAACTGTAACATAAAATGATTTGTGCTTTCTTTACAAAGGATGCAAAAGATTCGGCTTTGCCTGTTTGGGAAAGCACCAATTTTGATGGCAATTATGTATAACATTATACTTTGGTTTAAGAGTTTAATTGGAGTGAAAAGACTTTTTTTCCAAAACTATGATGCGTCTTCACATGAAAAAGGGTTTTATACATAAACAAAGCATCGAACAAGCTTCGGCACCAATTAGGTATTGCCATTTTAAACGATCGTAGTATCCAATTATGATTGAAATCACAATGAGAAGATTTGAACCATGATCTCTTAACACTATAATAGATCTTGCAACCATTACACCACCATGAGTTGGTCAAATGCTCAACAAAGATTTCATTTCACCACTAATATAAAACGAGGTTACAACTCTGATTTATAAGGGATTTCACAAAAGACCGTTACTATATTGGTACATAGTTCAAGTACATAATCCAAGAGTCAAAAGGTCTCCAAAGCACAAATTTGATGAAGTACACTTACACTCTCAGACACTCAAGAATTGGTACCAAAGCTTTTGTATGTTTTGTAGAAAGGGTTAAAAATCCAGGGCAAAGAGCTGCATTCCCTGAAGTGTTAAAAATGTTGAAAAGCCACTTTAAATTTTGTTTAGCACCGTTTGAATTCCACCAGCAGAAATAATGGGCTTAACCAATGATGAGGCCCATAATCTTTGACAACAAATTCCATTGTATTTGTAAGACCCAAAAATCCGACCCGTTGATAAAAACCCTAGCTCGCACTTGTCTGAACATCTCTCTCCATCTTCCCATCTCCGTCCGTCTTTCACACCGTCGTCTGATCGCTTTCAAGTAACAATGGTTCGTTCTCTGCCGCCTGTTGTACTCTTTTTTTATTTTCTTTTACAGCTTTCGTTTCTCAGATATGGAGATTTGAAGCTCTTTTCGATCTCTGACTGTTTCTGTGGTTTCTTGTTTTGGGTGGATTAAAAAACAGCCTCAGGGAGATTACATAGACTTACACATTAAGAGGAATGGATATCGCTTCGACCGCCAAGAGCGCTTGCGCAAGAAGCAGGCGCGTGAAGTTCACAAGCGCTCCACCATGGCTCAGAAGGTTCTGCTTTCTTCTCCTTCTTCTTCTTCTTCTTCTTTCATTTGTGTTTTGTTTTTCTACAATTTTAGCTCCCTTTTGCTGATTCATCTTGTGTTTTGGTGAAATTGCAGTCTCTAGGTCTCAAGGGTAAGATGATTGCTAAGAAAAACTATGCTGAGAAAGCTCTCATGAAGAAGACGTAAGTGTTTCTTTTTCTTCTTAACTAGTATGATGGTTTTGTAACTCCAAAGTTTATAGGTGTCGTTTTATGTAGATTGAAATAAGCATGAAATTTGCTTACATCTTTTTGGACACAACAGATTGAAAATGCATGAGGAGTCATCATCAAGGCGTAAGGCTGATGAGAATGTTCAGGAAGGAGCTGTTCCTGCTTATCTCCTTGATCGTGAAGAAACCACTCGGGCCAAGGTTACTTTTTTTCTTCTTCTTTTCAGTTGAGATATCTATAATTCTGAAACTTGGTGAGGCAATACATTAACAATTGTGTTTTTTGGGTGTAGGTTCTTAGCAACACCATTAAACAAAAGAGGAAAGAGAAAGCTGGCAAATGGGAGGTTCCTATTCCAAAGGTGAAACCTCTCTGCTTTTGTATTTCTTCAGTGTTGAACTCTAACAAATGGGTAAAGCTCAAATTCTTCTCTATTGGCAGCTAATAGCCCTTTCCTTTTACAGGTCCGTCCTGTCGCTGAAGATGAAATGTTCAGAGTCATCCGATCTGGGAAAAGGAAAAGTATGTATTTGCTTTCGGATCCAAATTTAGCTGCTTGTTTTGTCATCACTCTATGTTTAAACACTCGTCATCATATAGAGGCTATCGATTCAGGAATTGACTCTAGACTATAGATTGAGTTTACTTTGTGGATAGATTTTATCAAGGTCTAAATAGTCTGCTTACAACTATTGAAAATGCTTTTCCCTTTTTGCATCAACTACAGCAAAACAATGGAAGAGGATGGTTACAAAAGCTACATTTGTTGGACCTGCTTTCACAAGGAAGCCTCCAAAGTACGAGCGTTTCATCCGTCCATCTGGGCTGCGTTTCACCAAGGCCCACGTCACTCACCCTGAACTAAAATGCACGTTCTGTCTTGAGATCATCGGAGTTAAGAAGAATCCTAACGGTCCCATGTATACATCACTTGGTGTCATGACCAGGGGAACAATCATCGAGGTTAGTCTCCAAGATCTATACATATTAAGTTCTCACTTATCTCACCTATGCTAAAGGTGCAAATATCTCAATGTGTGAATGGATTTTCAGGTCAATGTGAGTGAGCTTGGTCTTGTTACACCAGCTGGAAAGGTTGTTTGGGGTAAGTGACAAATATACTGACCCTTATGCAAACTGTAAAATGTGTTGGCAGTGCCTTAACTCTCTCTTCGTTTTGACTCCAGGGAAATACGCTCAAGTGACTAACAATCCCGAGAATGACGGATGTATAAATGCCGTTTTACTTGTGTAACCAAATGTCCGGCAATGTCAGAGAAATATGGATAGAGACAAAGAGGAAAGCGAGGATCATGTTGGCTACTGTCTTTTTTTTGTTCTCTCCTGAAACAATTTTGTGCTATCTTAAGTTCTTTTTATGGATCTTTGTGGTCGGTCTTCGCATCACATTAACTAGCTCTTGTAGCTTTCTAAGAATCCCATATTATGAAATTTGTTGCTTCTAATGTTCATATTACCGTTACTATTGGGAGCTAATTTGCCTTAAGAACCCATATTTGTTATGACTCAACAGTGAGATAAATCTGAAGGTAGACATATAAAACCGAAAGCTAATAAAATCTTGATGCTAATCAATCATGAGTGCCATAGTTTGAACTTCAAAAAAAACCATGATCAGTAACATATATAACCGTGATAGTGATCCATGATCTCGATATTTACATTAAGAAGATCAGCAAATCATCGATAACAACCATTACATTACCTGTTAAACATCCTTCAAAATGTGGGAACAAAGGGGTGAACTGTTACAAAATTAGAGATGTCAGCATCACCCACCAAGCATTACGCTTTTGAAATGCAAATATGTTCTTTAATAAAAAGCCTTAATAATATCATCCTTAAAACATTCAACTTATGACAGTCTTTTGTCTTTTAAAGCTTAAATACTAACTACTAATTAAGCGTTTCTTTGAACTCGCATTCTCCTCCTCTGGTAACTTCTCTTTGCACGAATCTCGAGTTTTGGACTCGTCAGCTTTCAACATCTACAAGGATCAAAGGACAAAAGTATTTGTTTAATTCATTTATAAATTTGGATCAAGCTAATAAAGTTTATAGAATTCTGCCTTAAGCTTTAGCTCTACAGCTAGTGGGATGCAGGTCACTACTCCGTCTTCCACTATAGCAAGTACAAGTTTCATGGCAGCTTCTGCCTTGTGGGGAACTCCCTGCACTTGATACCCCAATATAGACTGTGAAAAGGAAAAGAAAAAGAAAAAAATTAGCAACGCACAATATATATTTGATTACTCAATTAATTAGAAAGAAGAAAACCTTCACAGGCTTACCTTGCACAAATAATCGAAAGAAGGCCTTGGAGGCTTGCTCTTACCGGAATACTCGTACTCAAACACAAGTGAAGTATCAATATTTCTTGCATGATCCATCTTCAAAGCTGGGAAGAGTCATATCAGTAGGGGTTAGAAACTAATAAAAGAAAGAAAAAAGAAGAAACTGGGAGCACATTTGTACGTACCATTTAGATCCTGGTTCAAAAAGTGACCTACCATAAACGTATCCAAAGAAAGTAATTTCCGCAATTTTTTCCTGGGAAAATGATTCGACATTAGAATTAAGAACCGCAAAAAAAAGAAAAAAAAAAAAAAAAAAAGGTCTACACTCTATATATACGCAAGTAAGCCCGGTAACAGTGGTTCTGTAGTCAGAAACTGGTTGATTCGGTTTCACAAATGCGTCAAGAATCACCTGTTTTATTTTACGACGATTAAAAAGCATACTTATTTTATAACAAAAAGGTTCTTTGCTCAAAATGAAGTTTCTGAAGAAACCTTTAAATCACGGTCAACTACAGCAACTCTAACAACAGTTTCACTCCCCATCATCACAACAAACAGCAATCATTTCGGCTTTAGTCGGTTGATTCCAACCATAGACTTTTCTCTTCCCGAACCTCGTGACAACCCATTCCTGTTTTTAACAATCCAAAGGCTCACAACTTCCTTTTGTTTTTAATAGAAAAAAATAAGCTGTTAATCAAACACAAACCTCGGCGTTGTACTGGGGGAAAAATAGTAATCTAATGGTTTGGTCATCATGAGTATGAGTCATTTTTAATATATATATATAGAGAGAGAGAGAGAGAGATAAAAACAGAGTTACAAGAGTCGACCAATATTTTTATGTTTTAAAAAATCCACACCTGCAAATCATATTCGCCCGGAGATTCCCGTGAGCGTACGTGAGCCAGAATACGGCCGGGACTCGAAAACCAAGCCAATAATAGCTTGAGAATAAAAGCATACACACACACATAACCAATATATAATTAATTAAACAAGTCTCAGATATCAAACAATCGTCCATGTTTTGTCTTTTTGTTTTTTGTTTTTGTACCTGTTAATCCTCTTTCTTCCTGAATGTAACTAGGAAAGAGATGAGGTTCCGTTTTTCATACATCGAAGGACAAGTAATGTTCCAATATGTAGCCTCTCATACCTCGACTACGCACTAGCCGAGTCAGATTTTCAAGATCCTAATATCACACACGTACATGGACAAAATTTAGAAGCAAAACGACCCTCAGAACTCGAATCCCAAACATACATACATTCTAAGGAGATCATCACTTACATTTCTCTCCTTTGTCGCTAGGATGTAATCCATAACCGATCCTCTGAGCTTTCAGTTTGCTGGCTGCGGCGTCGGGCGAGACCGAGAGATACGTTTGATTTGCTTTGCTTTTATAGTGTATTCGTTTTGGCAGTTTGGTTTGGTTCGGTTTTAGGTTTGAGTTTGGCTCGGACCGAAATAATTAGGTAGCTTATCTTTGACCTATTTTGGAGTATGTTAAAGAATAGGTCTAGAGACGAAAGAAATTAATAATTGGAGGGTCATAAAGAAAAACAGTATATAAGGAAATTTGCGCGCTGAAAATAAGAGAGGATAACTAGAATAACTTATATATCGGGATTAATAACTAGAATAACTAAAGTGTTTTTATTTTTTTTTTAACCCTAGAATACCATTTCTAAGCTTTGTTTAGAAAAAAATTATTACGAAAATGCCATTAAATTTTTAATGCCAGCGTGGCAAAAGTTGCAAATATTTACAAAAAAATCTGTAAATATTTATATGTTTGCCACTCTGTCGGCGAATTTCAAATAAATATGTAAAACAAATATGTTGCAGATTTATTTAAATAGTTATCGCTGACTTTTCTTCTTGCAGATTTGTTTTTGAATCACAGAGTTGTTTTACAGATTTATTTATGGCACAGACTTTATCAGCAAATTTGTTCTTATGTTGCTGCCGATTTATAGGCTGCACAGATTTTATGTCTACCGCAGATTTATCTTACAGATTTTGATGAGAATACCGCATATTTTCTTTCTCTCATAGATTTGTTTTGTAGATTTGTTTTTTTCTGCAGACTTATTTTTGCACCGCAGACTTATTCTGCAGACTTTTAGAATTACTTGTCGCAAACTTATTATTAGTTATTGCAGACTTATATAAGTCTATTAGTTGTTGCAGAGTTGTTTGCAGAAAATATAATGACTAGACTGACTCTTAGTGATCGCAGTTTTATCCAACTTGATGGCAAACTTGTTTTAACATTTTCCTTCACCGCATATTTGTTTAAAGTGGTGATATACTTAATTATGACTAAACTAACTTTTTAGTGGTCGCAGATTTAATTTTGCAGACTTGTTGATACCTTTTACTTGCAGATTTATTTTCGCAGACTTATTTTATACACGCCGCAGATTTGTTTGTCAGTATCGACCATATGATTTAGGATTTTATCCTTCTTCGTAATAGATCAAATCAGCGTTCACTTAAACAAAACTGCAGAAGACAACAACAAATCTGGAAGCAAAAATTTAAGTAAAAATTGATCATCTATTAGTTAAAGACTTTGCAAACATTAAATTCATGTTTCAACATTGATTGAAATATTAAGTATACATGTGTGATATAAGAGTCAAGTGTGTGAGTAAATAGTAAAATGATTGTTTTAACTCTTAGCTAAAAATTTGAGATAATTAGTAATTTATAAATATATTTACTTTAAAATAAATAATTCTAGCGTACACGTTAAACAAATTTGTCATCAATTAACCAAAAACTCCTCTACCAAAATAACAAACAAATCTTGATGTTTCGAGTAGCTCTTGGCTGTTATTATTGGCTTGATTCATGTTTTGGCTTAAATCCACTGTGATATATAACTCGATGTTGTGGTTATGTCAATACAAGCTCAATAAAAACACTTAAAACCAATACAGTAAGCTTAATACTAACTCTTAAGACCAATACAAGCTTAAAAAACTCTTATTCTTAAATGCAACCTTAATATAAGACCAATACAAGTTTAAGTGAATACAAGTTATGACTCAAAACAAACTGTTAATCTTAAGTGAATACATTGTCATAAAACTAATCACAGCACAAACTCACACAAACTCTTATGCAAGGATGAAATAATACACATGACCATGACTAAAGCACACACAACCATGTTTAGAAGCTCTTTAACTCTTGTATGTCTTTCTTATAGTATTTGACAACGACTTTGAACTCTCCAATCTCCTTCGCACAATCTTTTGTTTTGATGTATTGGATTACGTTCCCATAAATATTTGCTACGGTTTCACATGTGCGTCTCTCCCTTGAAAAAAAATCAGCAATAAACAATAAATAAAACTGTAAACACTAACAAATAAATTTGTAATCAAAACAATACAACCAACAAACAAATCTGCGATGAGCAACAAATAAATATGCAAACACTAACAAATAAACCATCGAGAAACAACAAAGAAATCTGTAAACACTAACAAATAAATCTGCAATAAAAATCATGCAACCAACAACCATGTTTTCGAATCCCCTTAGCTCTTGTATCTCTTTCTCATAGCATATGACAACGACTTCATCTCTGTAATATCCTTCACACGATCTTGTGTTTTGATGGCTTCAATTACATTTCCAAAACTATTTGCTACTGTCTTACTTGTGCATCTCTCACATGCAACAAATATGCGATAAATAGCAAATAAATCTGCAAACATTTATAGATAAATCACTATCAAAATAATGCAACTAACCAACAAATCTGCAATGAGTAACAAATAAATCTGCAAACACTTACAAACAAATCAGCGAAAAGCAACAAATTTATCTATAAACACTATCAAATAAATGTACAATCAAAATAATGCAACCAACAAATAAATCCGCCATAAGATACTGCAATAAACATTGATAAATCTGTGATTACTTAAAACTAATATATGATGAGTAAAAAATAAATCTACGCAAACCAACAAACAAGTTTGCAATGAGTAACAAATAAATATGCGATAACAAACAAATAAGTTTGCCGTCAAGACTAAAATTTCATCGAACATCTTTCATGCATTACGTTTAGCTCAGTTTATTAAAAAAACATAAATCAAAGGAAACCCTCGACGTACCTGCTGCTGCTGGTGATGGAATTCGGCGTAGTTGATGGCGGCAAAGCCTAAAACGAGACACGGTGGAGAAGAAGACATAGAATAACCAAATCTGAAGCATCTCCTCCTCAAAACAAAACCATAATCACAAAAGTTCACTCGCTCTCCATCGATGGTCTCACCAGCTTTCTTCAAGAACATGTGTGAAACCTAAATTAAACACCAAGAATTCTTCTAACAGCACCTCAAAGGCCGTCAGAAAAGACAAAAAGCAATCGTCGGAGTTGATGGCTAATAATGGTGGTGTGGCTAGGGTTTCAATGGGAAAGAGAAGAAAACTAAATCGTGAAAGAGAGGTGAGAGTTTTTTTTCTATTTTTTCATTTTTTATGTTTTATTTTAATTGTTGTTTTTCATACTTATTTTTATTCAAGAATAATTCATAATAGTAGTTTTGTTAAAATGTTGAAAAAAATGGTTAGAATGTCATTTTCAAAAAAATGTAAGTTAGTCTAGTTAGAGTTTTCAGAACTGGGCTATTCTAATTATTTCACTAAAAATATGGATCATTTTAAGTAATTCTCACCTAAAAATAATCTGTTCATATCTTGACCGTCAAAACTGGGATGAAGAGTGATTGAGAGATTTGGAGCTAAACGTAGAGCAAACAAAAAGAAAGCCAAAGCTAAAGCGGAAAAGGAAGTAAAGGATCGCTTGCAACAGTTACGAATCTGATCAAAGTCGTCTTCTCGCTTTTTATGAATAATTAAGGAAACTCTCGTATTTGTATCAACAACAATTTTTAGTGTGGTAATAAAAATGCCTAGCTCTTGTTGTTTTGTGTTTGATCTATCGCGAGATTTCAAAAGTATCACACCTTGATCAAATGTGCATATAAGAAAAATATAAGTTTTACAAGTAGTGTTCTTATTGGAACATTTTTAGAAGCTAAGGAAACTGGAAATACAACAGTGAGATACGCTGGTGAAGCTTAAGCATATCTTTCAACTCGTGCTTGGTAAAGCTATGGCTGCCAATGGAGGCTCAAGTACTTGGAAAAGTCCTGAAGACAGCCTTCTTGTGAGGTCCTCTGCTTCAACTTTCGCCACATCAGCTCTCATTCCGATATCAGTAGCGTATCTACTCGCACAATACACACCAATTGCTGTAGCGGCCATTCCATAAACGTTTGTTGTCACAAGCCGCATCGGGGTGGACAAAACCGCAGCAATCGGCCCACCTATAATCGACACCGCCTGACCGCTCTGTCCCATTGTCCTTCCCTCAAGAACCAGCAATCCGGTTTTGCAATATATAGCAAAATCCTCACAGTTGTTCTTGAAAACGTCGTAGCAGCCAAATCCGTTTTGAAGGAGGTGTTTGGCCCGGTGGACAACTATCTCATTCGGGTCAGCGACAGCGAGTGTACAGGTTCCTCCTCGGGCTTTTGCGAGAAAGTGAGCAGCATTGACCGAGTACTCAAACCGGTACAAGACTCCACCGGCTAGGAAACAGTTTAGACATGAGGAAACAACGCCATGACCTTCGTTTGGTGGAACGCAGGTTGTACAGTGGGTGTGGGTTCGGGATGGACCTGAGCTCACTAGAATGAGATCTAGAACAGTCCCGGTTCCAACTTCTTGGCCTCGTCTTGTGAAATGGATGACTCTATCATCTCCAACATAGATGCCTACTCACAAAAAAAAAATTAGATTGTGAGCTATGAAATTGTCTCGTAAGAAGGCAACATATATTAGGCTCTCTATACAAAATTTGGTCACACCATGTGGGAATAAAGCATACAATTACACAAATCTCGAGCAACACAAGAAAGATAAGATATACATAGTGAATAAGAGCGTTGAGATTCATATCGGAGATACTTCAGTTACATGGAATCAATCCTTCTAGTGAACAGCACATTTGATTTTGGGTAGTGATTTATCGATTCTTTCACCATAACACTGGTTACTACATCCCACCCATTGGTGGATCACCTCAAAGCTTAGCAAGTGAATCAAGCAGGACAAGTGATATCGTTCAAAACGTTTCATCGGCCAAATCCACACAACAAACCCTAAGTTTTCTCAAATCGAACATTTATCAAATCGAATTTAACACTAGAAAGCTTTACACTTGTCTCTATTAATTAATAGAGACAAAAATTGGGGTTCGAAGAGGAATACAAACCGTGATGGGCATAGATGTAAGCAGTCCTCCAAGAGTAGATATGATCCCCAGGTTTCAAACTCGATCTGTCGATCCTGTTCAAACAAATACACGAATTTCGTGAGAAAACGTAAGATGGTATCAAGTTCTCTGGAAAATCAAAAGAGGGGAAGACGAAACCTGTTGGAGAGAAGACCCATCTAATGATCTCTTAACGTCGTCGCAGAAGAGACGAAGCTGACCTTTTTTGTTAACTTCTTATCTTCAAGGAAAAAATATTCAAAAAGAAATTGAAACAAGACCAAAGCGAAATTATTATGCTAAATATGGCATCCGTTTACTCTCTCTCCCATGCTTTACTTCGTCGTTAAGGAAAAAATTTAAGAGCGAGAGGGAGACAGGACGGGGTGAAGAGTGTGGATTTCGCGTGGCATCGTTTCTTGTTTTCATAGAACTGGGCCTGTTTGGATAGATATATAATGGGCCTTTGATTTCGTGGTAAAATAATAGTTCTCCTAGAAGTTGCCCAAATCCACATTCTCTCTTAGTTATTGCACAATTAATAGAGTCAAGTTACATGATCAAAACTCAATATTTAAAAGTTTTTAAATACTGTAGTGGGTGTATAGATTCAGGTTGTTTTTTTATAGTCTATGTGTAATAAAATTGGTTTAATATATGAAAAGAAATTCAATGATTTACCATCGGATTCAATTTGATAAGATTTGTAAAACTGATTTTTATTGGTTTATTAATTGATAAAATCACACACCCTTTTATTTTTTCAGAATTTTAAAATATATAATTTTAGCATTATCCAGCGATAATGATATTTTATCCTGATTGTAATGATATTTTCAAAATAGTTTTAGCATTATCCAATGGTAAAGATATCATATGTTAAGTGCTAGTAAGAATGATAGTGTGATAATTATCCAGTGGCCAAACTATTATAATTAATTTTAACTTTTAATGAGTAGTCAAAAATAAAGAGATACGATATATTTTAGAAAATAATCTTATACCAGGATATTTATTTGTAAAATTTAATGAATGCGTGTATTCACAAAAAAAAAAAACAAATTTCAATTATTAATACAATTGAATCCTCTGAGATATTAGTACGAAGTAACCTCATTCGGGGAAAAAGATTTTTGTAGATAAGAAACTAAATAATGCTTAATGATAATATTTGTATCCACTAAGAAACTAAATTGTATGTATAAATATCTATGAGTCATGGTCGTCGTCATCTACTATAGCTCAACGTAACCGAAACAGAAACACATATCATTTCTCTGACTTTATAGCTTTTGCTTTTTTAATCTTAAGTGTGAAGAAGACTAATTAAAAGCTTTAAAACCACAAATATTATCATTCATACGCTCTCTCACTCTCCCCAGTCTCCATTTTAAACAAACCCTTTGAGATTCTCGAGATAAATATTTTCCTGCTGCGAAAATTTCGTGTCAAGAGAGAAAAATATAATCTTCCATTTTAATCTTCGATTCTTCTTTCTGGGTCTTTCTCTTATGAACAAAGATTTCGTCTTTTGGGGAATCTGAGACTTTCTAGGCGATTTACTCGGAAAAAAATTCGATTTTTGATATGAATCGGTGATACCAAAGACGAAGAGGCTCGAAAGATTCGTGTTTTGATTCATTGATTGATTGTGACATCTATCTGCATTTGTTTTGATTCGAAATTCTCAGATTCGGTTAACCAAAAACTGAATATGCATCCGTCCACATCTTCTATCAGCCGGAAACAACCGAGTCTCCGTCGAAGTCTCTCAACGCCGTCGTTATGTGGCGGAGGATCTACGACGGCTGAGTGTTGCGGTGGTACGACGGCGAGTTGTGCCGCCTTATGTCTATGCGGCCCTTGCAGCGTCGTGAATCTTGTTGTCCTCGCTGTTTACAAGGTCCCTCGCGGACTCTGCCGCCGCGCAATCCGACGTATACGACGGAGACGGTTAGCAAAAAAGGAGCTTTTAGAGAGTGGAGATTGCGAGAAGAAGCTGAGTAAAGTAGGGAGTTCTCAGTTCGCTGTTCATCCATTAGAGAGCAAAGACGAAGACGGTTTAGATAAACCAGTGAGTACGATGGATTTGACGACGGATGAAGAAGAGGAAGAAGAAGATGAGGCTGTGATTGCGTTAGAGAAGGAGATGTGGAACAGATTTTACAGTGGAGGTTTCTGGCGAAGCCTTTCACAAGCTGAAACGGCGTCGTCTCCTAAATGCGATTAGGGGATTTTTCTTAATAGGTGTAGATTGTTTCTAAACTGTAATGTAAAACCAATGTGAATTGGAGATCAATGTTGATAAAATGTGTGATTTGTGCTATCGAATGTGTCCTTTCAATTTATCTTGCTAGCTTTCAATCAATCTTTTTTGGATTGTTACTTTTCAATGTGACTAAACTAATATAGAATTTGATGATAGATTTTTTTTTATCATCATTTGTGCATATAAGAAATGAGAAGACTCGAGACCGAATTATGTATTTGTCTCAAGACCAAACTGATGTCTTGGTTAAAAGGTTATACTATTGCCAAAAAACTGTACATAGTAACCAATGGCTTGAAGCTTTTACAAGAAGTCCTATTTAAAAGAGAAATAAGCTAGCATTTGGAATCTATTCTGATGATGATTGAAAAGCTCTGAAACCAAACTTTGTTGGAGGAGAGCTTTCCTTGGACGAGGTAATTATGTTTAGCCGTACAAGTAGACCGTCCACTAGGTAAAGATCTCTACTCCAACAACACTTGTAGACCACTTTTTCGGAGATACGAAAACAAATAATTCCAAGTCAAATCATTGTCAAAAGCAAAGTTAAAGTTTGTATGATTAACATATAAAAACCAAAATAAACTAAATTCTATGGCATATTCATGATGCATGAATCATGTAGATTCATGGACTAAGTTAAATGTGTTGGATCAAAAAAGTTTTGGTAACGTACGTAGTTGTGTGTGCATATCTAGGTTACACAATAATCTATGAATTCACAGATATGATAATGAAAAAAAAGAGATTTATTAATTTGTGAGGAAGTGGAGAAAAGACATATGTGTGAGTTTAGAACGTGGCATACATGCCATAATGAACAGTCTAAGTAGGATCAAACACTGTGAAGAAAACAGTGATTTCGTCTAACATTAAAAATCTAATACTAACCAAAACATACAAAACATAAATATTTGAGATAGCTAGTTTTGGCTTTACAGTTTTGTATAACATTTTGAAAGTGTATTGATTAAGACATGCTTTAGTTGGGATCATATAAAGAGAAGGATCCTGTAATAGATTCGGAAGAAGCGTGGGATATGGAATATAGCTGGTATAGCTATATAGGTGTGACAGTCTAGGGCTTGAGAGAGAGAGAGTCAGGTGGTAAAATAATCAATGAGGTTGAGTGAAAAAACGTGAATAAAGTTAAGTAATTAGGGTTTCATGTGAGGCCAGGGTACAGTGTGACTCTTCGTGTAAACTGTCCTTTTCTTTCTTTACCCTTTTCTTCTGTGGGGGACCTTTGATTTTTCCTTTACATTGATTTCACAGAGTTCCTACCACACCGCTACTTGCTTCTCCATATTTATTTGACTCTTCTTTATTTCCTTTTTTATCACTATTTATAAATACAGATTTGTTTTGTTTCAATTGTCTTACACATGAAATGCAGCTGTGATAAGACAATTCTCCATGGATTTTGCTATGCGTTGAATCCCATGCAACTTGTCTTAAAATGTTTCTCTCTATAACATTAAGGTAAAGCAAAATTGTTTTCCATTTTTTTTTCCTCAAATCATACATTTTCTTTTTCACTCCTCAAATCACATAAGCATACCTAACCCAATCGAATTTCGTGGTTGTTATATATCCTTTCAAACAATATGCAGTTTTGGACTCTAATACATGATTACTCATTTCTTATTTTTGTATTGTTTCACATTTCTGATTTGATTCTAAAATTTTGTAGATGTGGGCCGGATACAATGTGAAGAGTAGCTTGATCTTCATTTATCTTCCAAAACAAATTTCTTCTAATATAAATGGAATTTCAGAATTTATATATAGCAATTTTTGGTTGTACATTGCACTTAAAACATATACGAATTAAATTCTTCATGCCAAACTAATCACACATAAATAGATAGTGTGCTCGAAGATTGATCCAACAGAACAAAATATGTTAATTATGGGAAGAAGCTATTTTTTGGTATGATACTTCCAAAATGACAAAATTGTGGCGACATCCCAAAAATTATATCGTAGACCATAATAATTTATTAATTTACTAGTCGTGATATCGAAAAAGTGGGTGAAACTATGAAAATGTTGAATTCTAGGTCGGCTTGAGGATAGTCCATGACCTAATCTGTAGGCCGGTCTTATGATTTAAGTAGCCTAAAGTATTTTTAAAATATGTCGTATTTTATATAAATATTAACGATAAAATTTTTTAATTAAAAGATTAAAAAAGTATGAAAAATCATTAAATATTTTAATAAAGTATTAAAGATTTTATTTCTTATGAAAATTAACTCTTCTAAATATTAAAATTTTTTTTTGCTAAAGACCAAAATATTAAACTATCAAACAAACAATAAGTGAACTGAAAATTAAAAAAAAAAAGGTGCCTATTGACAAAAAAGAGAAAAGAAAAATATACAATCTGACATAATTGTGGACTACTTAACCATTAGACCAAATAGACAATTTTGCAAATGTGGCCTTTATTTAACACTATATTTTGTGGCCTAAACAAGTATGTTTACTTGCCTTATAGACGGACCGAGCCTGCTAATCTGCATCATGAGCTGTAGAAGTTGTCAGGTGGAAAAGTATAGAAGATGGATAGATATCTGTGCGTTAGAAGCTCACGGAAACCTTTATGTTGAAGATGGAAATAGTTGTTTTTATAAGAAAAATACTTGTAAAATCTTTTTTGGATATCTTTTGAAAAGATATTTATAGGATTTACGTGATCCATATTCCTTTGAAGTGTCACTTTTTCACTTGTAAATTGCGTCACTAGAAAGTGTTTATTCTGCAAAACACGTTAAGTCTACAACATCTGCTTTAAAAGGGCTTAGCTTTTAGGGATATGTTGTTGTCCACCAACTTAAGTTTATGCGGTTATTTCATTAACCGCCGACATCTGTATCATTCCAAAAATATTTTAAGATATTTCAGACGGAAAAGGGATGATTTACATATGTGAATCCTTTATATAAACTATTTTGTTTAAAAAAGGGGCTGCTTGTAGCAAGTTTTCTGTATTATATCTATCGAATTCACCATATACTTAGTTTTATTTTTCTAATTCCATCCAAACTATAAAATTCTTCCCAATTAACTAAATTTAATTAATTTTGTTCATTGCGATTTAAAATCCATATGTAATTGCATAACATTAAACGCGTTCAACTAGATTTTACCAAGTAGTTTTGATATCTATCCAATTCATTTTGTACTTAATTTTATCTTCTTAATTTCACCCAAACTATAAAATTCTTTCCAAATAACCAAATTCAATAAATCTTATCAATCTTCTTTATCCATATGTTGTCGTTTAGGGAGTTTTGACGGTTATATGTAATCGCATAACATTAAACACGATTTTAAGATTTTAAGTTGTAATTAACGAAAGTAATTGAATTTGGTTAATTGGAAAAAAAATTATAGTTTGGATAAAATTAAAAATATAAAATTAAGTATAAAATAAATTGGATAGATTTCAAAAGCACTTGGTAAAATCTAGTTTAACACGTAAAATACAAGGGATTGCTAAATGCAGTCCTAAAAAAATGTAGAAGTTTCTGCTTAACAAAAACAAAGTAATCGGGAGTCGCAAACTTGGCCAAACGGGCCAAAGAGCCCATATTGAGTCCATAAAAGGTTATCCATGTGGTGGTGATACTCCAGTATTAGAGAAAACGCTAGAAGACAAAAAAGAAGAAAGAAAGAGAAACGCTGTTAGTATTAGATGCTTGTTTTGTGGCGTGACCTTTACGTACATAGAGGGCGCGTGTGAGTAAGTATTTCGATGAGGGTCATTAACACAATTCACAAACTCCAGAGATGATGGGATGTTTACGTCCCAAACCGACAGCTTCCTTTTCAAGCCACGCGTTCCTCTCGGCTTCCCCTCTTTTGCTTCCAACTCACATGCCTCTCTCTCTTTTCACCTTTTCCTTCTCCTAATTTCACTTTCAAGTTAAGTATCATCACACACATCAGTTCCTATCAAGTATCACCAAATAACATAAAATTTTGTGAACCCATTTGTAATCTCTACTTTATTCTTCATATAATGTGGCTTATAAGTTATTACAGGAAGTAGAAGCCAAGGCCGAGCCGAGTCGAGAGGTGAAAACATCCAAAGTCAGCAACAATTATATAAAATTTTGGGTGGTCCCATCACCAGGCTGGTTCGAAAAGTCGAAAAACCCAAAACTATACAACATAGACACACAACCAAACTCATCTCTCTCTCTCTCTCTTAACACTTCCACTTGCCATCGCCGACACTTCAAGAAAAATTAAAAGAAGAATAAAGAAAAAAAAAAGTAAACTCTTTCACCAACAAAAAAAAAGAGAAAAATTTATTGTTCCATCTTTCTGATAATCGGATCTTACAGAGAGAGCTCCATGGATCGCCGCATCTATGGTGGCTCCGCCGTCATTCATCTCTTTCTCTTCTTCTTCTTCCTAATCTCCTCCCCCGCATCTGCATTATCCAAGAACCCGACTCCCTCTTCCGGGTCGGGTCAGATCAACTCCAACTCCGTCCTCGTAGCTCTTCTCGACTCTCGTTACACTGAGCTAGCTGAGCTCGTCGAGAAAGCTCTTCTCCTTCAGACACTCGAAGACGCCGTTGGTCGTCACAATATTACCATTTTTGCCCCTCGCAATGAAGCTCTTGAGCGTGACCTTGACCCTGAGTTCAAGCGGTTCTTGCTCGAGCCAGGTAATCTCAAATCTCTTCAAACACTCCTAATGTTCCACATTATACCCAATCGGGTCGGGTCAGACCAATGGCCCTCAGAAGAATCGGGTCGGGTCAAGCACCACACGCTAGGGAACGATCAGGTCCATTTGAGCAACGGAGACGGTAAAAAGATGGTGGATTTAGCTGAGATTATCCGACCCGATGATTTGACCCGACCCGACGGATTGATCCACGGGATCGAACGGCTTCTCATTCCTCGCTCCGTTCAAGAAGATTTCAATCGCCGTCGTAGCCTCCAGTCAATCTCCGCCGTCTTACCCGAAGGAGCTCCGGAGGTTGACCCGAGAACCAACCGTCTCAAGAAACCCGTCGCTCCAGTACCAGCCGGATCTCCACCGGCTCTTCCTATCCAATCCGCCATGGCTCCTGGTCCATCGCTAGCTCCGGCGCCAGCTCCGGGACCTGGAGGCAAGCACCACCACTTCGACGGTGATGCTCAAGTCAAAGATTTCATCCACACGCTGTTACATTACGGCGGATACAACGAGATGGCAGACATTCTCGTAAATCTGACGTCACTTGCGACGGAGATGGGTCGGTTAGTGTCAGAAGGCTATGTGCTAACAGTTTTGGCTCCTAACGACGAAGCTATGGCGAAACTGACGACGGATCAGCTGAGTGAGCCAGGAGCACCGGAACAGATTGTGTACTACCATATTATCCCTGAGTATCAGACGGAGGAGAGTATGTACAATTCTGTTCGGAGATTTGGGAAGGTGAAGTTTGATACGCTGCGTTTTCCTCATAAGGTTGCAGCTAAGGAAGCTGATGGTTCGGTTAAGTTTGGTGACGGTGAGAGGTCGGCGTATTTGTTTGATCCTGATATTTATACCGACGGTCGGATTTCGGTTCAGGGGATTGATGGTGTTTTGTTTCCTCAAGAGGAGGAGACTGTTGAATCGGTTAAGAAACCGGTTAAGAAAGTTGTTCAGCCGAGAAGAGGTATGTTTTTATTTGTGTGTGTGTTCGTTGCGTTGATTGAATCATTGGTCTTTTATGTGTTTCCTCTAATGGTTTGCTTAGTATCGATTTCTGCAGTTTAGAATTGTTAAGTTTAGATGACTAAGCACCGACAGTTTGGTACATTGATCTAGTGTTTGATTGATCCGAAAGCAGTAGTCCCTAAGTGTCTGAATGAGCCATGATTAAATCCATAGTTTGGTACATTGATCCTAATGACCGAGACGCAATGTGATCTAGAGATTATGGTAGTTTTGTGTAAGAACAAGGTTAGGGTCCAAGAATGTAAGATGAGAACTAGTAATTTGATCAAGATTAGGGTTCAAAGAATGTAAGATGGGTCTAGTAATACAATCCTATGCGGTGGAAAGCTGGAGCCACGGTTTCTGTCATTGGCTTGGTGCAGAATTGCCGAGCCAATTGAATAAATTCCGGATGTTGCAATTGCGAGCAAGAGGCGTAGATTAAAAGTGTGTTAGGAAAGTAAAGATTTATGAGAATATTGGACGATATTAAACACAAAGCAAGAATCAAAGCAGGGTTAAGCTATTTTGTGTGTGTTTGGTCATAGCCATTAACTAGCTGGCTATAAGCATCTTGTCATGTTTCCTACCTTCAAGATGTTTTGTTTGTTAAAATATTGGGTATTTTATTAAAAGGTTTTTGTAAAGTACAAATCCAGAATATTATTTTAATTAAGGTGACAATCATGGAGAGATTAGAGTGTGTGTGTGATTGTGATGGACTTTGACCTAATAAAGGTGTTACTGTTGTGATTGAAACAAATAGGGAGATTGTTGGAAGTAGCCTGTAGCATGCTTGGTGCTTTTGGCAAGGACACTTATCTCAGCAAATGCCGGTAAATTCGCAAGCCCGCCAAAGAAATGATGTAAACACATTCAAAAAGGTCAGGATTTTTGCAATCTTTCATTCTTTCGATTATATTGTTCATTGATCCGTTCACGCGATTAGCGAGGGTAACGGGAATCCGTGTATTTCTCTTTACTCAGCTGATTGAAGGTTTGGCCTTGGGTGAATAGAAAACGAAGAGAGGACAACAACAACGTTTTAAAAAACCAATCTTCCATGGAATGAGAAGGATGGTTTGTTGAGTTCTTTTTTTCTTCATTTCTTAAATATATATATTTTAGGGGATGTTTGGTCTTGGATTATGAATACTGTAATTAGATATATCAATCATTTTTTAATTAATTTGGTGGTGTATGAGAATGAGAGTACAATAAATAAAAGGGAAAACAAAAGAGAGAACAAAACTTTTTCTTTCATCTCAAGGATTTGTTGTTTTGGAGTCCTTTGGCTTTTACTAAAGGGAAAATATATTTCGAGTTGGTATGGTAAAAGAATAATTAAATGATAGTCATCACTCTGACTTTATTATCTTTGGAGAATGTATTATATAACATATTTGGTAGGATAATTAATCACGTGGATATGGGAAATGAGTTGGCTCAGGCTGTGTTTGTTGATTATTGGAGGATAAAGCACAAACTTAGCTGTCTTTGTGGTCAAATTTCTTGTGAGAAATCTCAAGTCTTGATACTGAAGTTGTCTGAAATTTGTTTTCTCCACATGTGGTCTCATCGATGCTCCCTCAATTATTTGTTGTTTTCTTCTGATGCCTTCTTAGTTCTTCAATCCAATAAGAGAAAATATTTCACAGAATATATGAAGAGAAATTGATAGTGTCATTACTAAGCCAGGACCAATATGTAGCATCTAAAGAAAATATTGTCTATCCATAATGCATATAATACATCGTCTATAAACAGCAAAATCTAAAAATAATATGACCGACCCATTGTTGTAAATTTCACAGTTTTAAGTTGTGTTTTACATTTCACAGAAAATAAGGCTTTATGAGTTGTGTTATTAACTACCTAATTTCTCTGTCTCGACCGTTATTTACCTCTCACTTTCGAGTTGATGTTGGATTTTGACTTAGGGATTGAATTAGAGCAATGAAAGCCTTGTTTCGATTCAAGTCCTGCTTTTTTGATCCAACCCGAAGGAACCCACTCGTTTCTTTCTCAGGTTTCTCAAAGTCATCGAAATCTAATAAAACCCGTGAGACCACCCCATCGAAGATCCAAGCAGAAGCTACTGCAATCACTTCCCTTTTCAACGAGATTACTGAGATTTTAGGATCGGATATTGTCAAACCAGATGAGACTACGCGGCTCAGATCCCATGTGACAGGAGCTGTCTGTGATAATGGAGCTTTGGTTACTTGCACGCAAGGTGTTCGCGAAAATGTTCGAGTGGGATTTTCAGGTGAGAATGAAGAGGCTCAGAAAGGTCTTCTTGAAGAAGCCGACGTCAGCCCCGTGGTTCATCAGATTACGAGTGTCGTCAGGGGAGATGACGATATGGTTTCCATGGAGGACAGATTAGATAAATTGAGTTTTCGGTTTGAACCTGAAATCGTGGAGAATGTACTGAAGAGGTGCTTCAAGGTTCCTCATTTGGCTCGGAGGTTCTTTGATTGGGTGAAAGACAAGGATGGTTTTTCACACAGAGTCGGAATTTACAACACCATGTTAAGCATAGCTGGGGAAGCAAGGGATCTCGATATGGTAGACGAACTGATGAAAGAAATGGAGAAGAACGCTTGTGATAAGGATATCAGGACATGGACCATTCTTATCTCAGTGTACGGGAAGGCAAAAAAGATAGGAAAAGGGCTTCTCGTTTTTGAGAAGATGAGGAAAAGTGGCTTCGAACTCGATGCTGCTGCTTACAATATCATGATTAGGTCTCTATGTATTGCCGGTAGAGGTGATCTTGCGCTTGAATTCTATAAGGAAATGATGGAAAAGGGCATCACTTGTGGATTGAGAACGTACAAGATGTTACTGGATTGCATAGCAAAATCAGAGAAAGTTGATGTAGTCCATTCCATTGCAGATGACATGGTTAGGATATGTGAGATATCAGAACATGATGCTTTTGGTTATTTGCTCAAGGGTTTGTGTGTTTCCGGTAAGATAAAAGAAGCTCTGGAATTGATCCGCGAGCTAAAAAACAAGGAAGTGTACCTTGGCGCTAAATATTTTGAGATTTTGGTTAAAGGACTTTGTAGAGTCAATAGAATGGTAGATGCTCTAGAGATTGTTGATATAATGAAGAGAAGGAAACTGAATGACTCAAATGTCTATGGGATCATCATCAGTGGATATCTCAGGCAAAACGATGTTTCAAAAGCACTTGAATATTTTGAGGTTATTAAAAAATCAGGGCGTCCACCTAGAGTTTCTACATACACTGAGATTATGCAACACCTCTTCAAGTTGAAACAGTTTGAAAAGGGTTGCAACTTTTTCAGTGAGATGATAGAGAACGGGATTGAGCCTGACAGCGTTGCTATCACAGCCGTGGTTGCTGGTCACTTGGGCCAAAACCGAGTAGCAGAGGCATGGAAGGTGTTTGGCAGCATGGAGGAAAAGGGCATCAAACCTACATGGAAATCGTATTCGATATTTGTGAAAGAGCTCTGTAGATCATCAAGATATGATGAGATCATTAAGCAGTTCAATCAAATGCACATCTCCAAGATAGCTATCAGAAATGATATTTTTTCTTGGGTTATCTCTAGTATGGAGAAAAATGGTGAAAAAGAGAAGATTGATCTTATCAAAGAAATCCAGAAAAAATGCAACTCCTACTGTCAAGAACTAAACAAATCTGGCAAAGCAGAATTTAGGCAGGAAGAAGAGCTCGTTGATGACTATAATCGTCCACAAGTAGTGCAGCAGTCTGCTCTTCCACCAGCTTCATCTGCTGTTGATAAAATGGATGTGCAAGAAATTTGTCGCGTGTTATCATCCTCCCGAGATTGGGAGAGAACACAAAAAGCTCTAGAAAAATCGACAGTCCATTTCACACCAGAACTGGTAGTTGAGGTTCTTCGTAATGCCAAGATTCAGGGCAACGCTGTTTTACGCTTCTTTTCATGGGTGGGAAAGAGAAATGGCTATAAGCACAGTACAGAGGCATACAACATGAGCATCAAAGTTGCGGGATGTGGTAAAGATTTCAAGCAGATGAGAAATCTGTTTTACGAGATGAGAAGACAAGGTTGCTTGTTAACACAAGATACATGGGCAATCATGATAATGCAGTATGGCAGGACCGGTCTTACCAACATTGCTATTAAAACGTTCAAGGAAATGAAAGATATGAGTCTGATCCCGAGTTCTTCGACCTTTAAGTGTTTAATCACAGTTCTTTGCCAGAAGAAAGGCAGGAACGTTGAAGAAGCCACCAAAACATTCCACGAGATGATTCGTTCGGGTTTTGTCCCAGATAGAGAATTAGTCCAAGACTACTTGGGATGCTTATGTGAAGTCGGTGGCACAAAGGAGGCAAAACGTTGTTTGGATTCTCTTGGCAAGATAGGTTTCCCTGTCCCTGTGGCCTACTCCATTTACATAAGAGCTCTTTGTCGAATTGGAAAGCTAGAAGAAGCTCTATCAGAATTAGCCAGTTTTGAAGGAGAGAGATCTTTACTAGACCAGTATACTTATGGAAGCATTGTTCATGGTTTATTGCAGAGAGGAGACTTACGAAAAGCATTGGATAAAGTGAATTCCATGAAAGAAATCGGAATAAAACCCGGTGTCCATGTCTACACATCTCTGATTGTTCATTTCTTCAAGGAGAAACAGCTCGAGAAGGTTCTAGAGACATGTCAGAAAATGGAAGAAGAAAGCTGCCAACCTTCGGTTGTTACATTTACTGCAATGATATGCGGATACATGAGCCTAGGAAAAGTGGAAGAGGCTTGGAATGCATTCCGCAATATGGAGGAGAAAGGAACTTCACCAGATTTTAAAACATACAGTAAGTTCATGAACTGTTTATGCCAAGCAGGCAAATCTGAAGATGCCCTGAAGCTTCTGTCTGAGATGCTGGATAAGGGTATTGCTCCAAGCACTATTAATTTCCGAACAGTTTTCTACGGGTTAAACAGAGAAGGCAAGCAGGACCTTGCCCGGATTGTTCTACAGAAGAAGTCGGCTTTAGTAGCACAGCGAAAGGTATCTACATGATCTCTCTAGACTTGGTAGTTCTTTCAGTGTTTGGTAGTTCTCTCTCTCTCTCTCTCTCTGACATATTACTGTAATTTTGTATCCATGAGAAGAACCTCATACAAATGGATCAAATCAAATCTTTTTCTTAGCAACGAAATCTGTAAATGCTCTTATTACAAAGTACTCTGTTCTATATAACTAAACTAAAACATGAAGCTAAGATACTTTAGTTATGGGCCATGATGTGTTCCCTTCAAATGTGACCGGTAAGGCTGAAAGGCAAATATAAAAAACGTGTTCATTTTAAAGGAGGGCTACTTGCCTTATAGCTTCTTCACAATTTCTTCACATGCTCGTTCGTAATAAGTCATTCTCTGTATGCATTTTACAGCTTCATCAAACCTCTGGCTTTCAAATGCTTTGACAAAAGCGTCAGACCAGTGCTTCAGTTTCTCTTGTACCTTGCGAAAAACAACAAAATCACATTGATTAGATCAGTTTAGTATATTCAAACCAGTGACCAAAGCTGCAGATTTTAAGGTGTTTGGAAACAAAGTTGACGAAAGACCAAGGCATCCGAAGGAAGCTAGATCAATCAGGAATTTGCAAGGTACCTGGGATCGGATCTGGTTTAATGCTGTTGAATCATCTGCTTCTGATATGGCCTCTCTGAGTTCCATAATCTGACACCATTTTTAATGAATAAAAACTAAGTACATGTGTTTATTTATGGCAGACATGTATTTGCACCTTTACGATAGCAGAAAAAGTCGCACGAAACTAATATATGGCATCAAAGACTAATCTTTTGCGAGTAGATCCACTTACCTCCATTAACAAAGTTGGGTCTGTTATTGTTTCTTCTTCATTGACATTTATGCCATTCAGCTTCATCTACATGACGAAATCAAATAGTTTCAGGAAAAAAAACAGCAGCTTTTGAGAATCCTTAAACAATAAAAATAAAAAAACGCTAAGGTTACTATAGTGAAGAAGAGCTTACGATATACATTGCTCTCGACAGCCGCTTGGTTAATGTCCGGCATGCTTCAGTCACCTTTGCAGACTGTTCTGCTGCGTAATCTCTTTCTTTCTGTTAACAATTCAAAAAGCAAAAAAGCTAATTTTTAAGAGAAGATGAGTAATAACAAACATTTGTAAAAGAGAATGTACAAAGAAAGAGACCTGGGATTTGTTGTGAACTAAATCAGGATGTAGCTTCTTTTGCCAATCTTTGTACTTGCCTTCAAGGCTTCCAGGATCTATCTCATACTTCTTCTCCCTAATTATAGAGACAAGACGTTATTCGACATGAAATTCAAAACCCAATTCAAAGATCTCATCTTTTTGCATAATCAGCTATTTGAATCCAACTAAAAATCCAAATCATGGTCAGTTGCTCAAACAATAGAGATTTTAATCAACTTGTTACACTTACAGGCCAAAAATCTGAAAATAATCGACGGAATCATCAACAGGTTGAATGCTACGGCATGAGTCACAGAACAAAAAAGCAGCTTTCTCGCCACAGTTCCAGCAGCCCGAGCTTCTCTTCCCGGCGCCAGATCCCGAGCAAAAGACTCTCCCGGAGAATCGGAGTCGTCCCTCAGCTGAAGAATGATGATGTTGCGGAGATTCGCGAGGCAATTGGGTTTGTGAATGAATCGCAGCAATCGTTGCCGTTGGGAGTGAATTACACCGGGAAGTTGAAGGATAGGTTCGTCTAAAAAGGGTGGAGATGGAAGCCACCAGCGGCGTCTTTGTTTTCTTCATTACGGGGGGATCAGGAGGCTTGGCTCTACAGAGATCGTCGTGTATGTATCTTTAATTGAATCAGACCGACTTGATCGGTTAATGTATGTATGTCTTTAATCTTATTTACCCTTTTTAATTATTTTGATTTTGCATAATTGCTTATAATATGATTTTAATGTGTATTGGAAAAAAACACATCATATTATTGAATTAACATAGTTTTTTCAAAAGAGTTGCAACATAGTTTGGGTCTTCAATATTAACGACTTTGTTTTTTTTTTTTTTTTTTTGACTTTCTTCAATATTAACGACTTTGATGAATCCAAAACTCTTACAAATGACTTGTTCATAATAACATTAAAACATTGTAGAAAGAGTTTATTAGCTAAACTGCCACATATACTTCAATAATTTTTCGGTAATGTCATATGTCTCTCCACTTTTTCGGTAATGTCATATTGTAATATAGTGTCAACTCTAAAAAGACAAAATTGCCCCTGTCCCTTAATCATAATTGCCGCTGCGACATATCCTTTCTCTCTCGATATCCAAACCTAGTTCAGACTGAGTTTTCAAATTAAAATTGTTTATCTCATTTATTTTTCTTTTTTTCTCTTTCTTCTTCTCACATCTCTCTCATATATGAAACTTGAAACTTCTTTACAAAATTGAAGTGGAGACGACGAGCGAGGTTGGCTGATGAGCAAGGCGAAACCTCTTCTGAGTTCTGGATTTTTTTTGTAGACATGTGATAAGAAAACACGTCCGTGCACGGGCTTGGGAACCGCCGCGAGGGAGTTGAATCGGAGTTGGTAATTTCGATTCTCTTTTTGTGGTTCATCTTTGCGTTAAACCTTCGATCTGGTTTTGATTCTCTGTTTTTATGATTCGTTTCCGATTTGAATATTGTTATGATAACTCGTCAATGACACATCTGATTTGAATTGTGAATCGAGTAGTATATTGGTTTCAATCGTCTTGATTGGATTGTGTGGTATGAATAAAGATGAGATTTTGATGTGTGGTATCAATAAGCTCTAGCAGATTTGGTCAGAGATGCCAAAGAAACCCTTACGGTCTTCCAGACTCTTCCATCTCAATCACAAATACCGTGGTGGACAATCTGACAAAATTTAACACATATTGTCTATTGTTTCTTTGTAATTTATTTTGTTTATTCAATATAAAATGATGGGATTTCGATCTCCAAGAAGTTGTCCACAATGATTACTTTGTGTGAGTGATTATGGACAAGTTGTCCACAAGTACTAGATGTGGACAAGTTTTCTAGCAATAACAGTTGTAGACTAGTTGTCCACGAGTAATAGTTTTGGACAAGTTTCCTACAAGTAATAATTGTGGACAAGTTGCAGACCAGTAGGCAACGACGAAGAGTTGTGGACAAGTTATCAACCTAATATCTTTCTAGTATGTTGTTTCGAACGTGGACAACATTTTTTGTCCACCAAAATTATTCGAAGTCTATTGTTTCGAATTTTTGTCTACCAATTTTTTTCAAGTATTTTATTTCCAACATGGATATGGACAAAGATTATTGTCCACTAAATTTTTCCGAAGTCTATTTTTTCGAACGTGGATAAAAATTTTGAAATTCTAATCCACCAAAATCTCCAAAATCTATTATTTCAAACGTGGACAAGAATTTTTTTCTACCAAATATTTTTCAGTATGTTGTCTGTAGACAACAATTCTTGTCCACCAAATATCTTTCCAATATGTTTTCCTTTTTTCCACATTTAATGCGTTTAATGTCCAAGACGCGCAGACGTCACATCTTCGGTCAGAACATGCCAAAAAAATTTGAATTCATGCCCAAATTATGCAAGGGCATAACGGTCCACTCATCTCACTCAAAAATAGATATTTGGCATTTTTGGAAAGAGCTTGTGTAATATGGCATTTCTCGTAACTTTTTTTTCCAAATGTGGCAGTTTGAGTTAATTTCCCTTGTAAAAAATCCCCAAACAGAGAGAGAAACCAAAACACAAACTACGGAAACACCTAAAAGAGATGAGTTTTGCAAACTCCTTAGTCCTCTCCCCAGCAGGAGCTGTGGAAATCATAAGAAACAAAAGTTTTTTTTTTTTTTTTTTTTGAAACAAAAGTTTAGTATCTTTGGTTTTAACCTTTTGATAAACAACTGAAGTGAAGTATGTTTAATAACTTTTGTGTTTTCTGTTGCAGCAGCTGGCTCGTCCTGATGCTTCATTGTTGGGAAGAGGAGAACCTCCTGCATAAAAAATTCAGAACATGAGTAAGACAATATATATACTACTCCATTGGATTTTCCAAGACTGGGATTCAGAGATAAAGAGGGACCTTAATGTTCTGTGAGTCGGTAAGCAACATAACAAGCCTGTCTATTCCCATTCCCCAACCACCTGTAGGAGGCAATCCATATTCGAGAGCCGTGCAAAACGTCTCATCCATAGCCATAGCTTCATCATCTCCAGATTGTCGATCTGATCAGCAAAACGCTGCCGCTGTTCCACAGGATCATTCAACTCGGTGTAGGCATTGCAAAGCTGCAGCCAAATAAAACAGTTTAGTAGAGATGAACTCTACTTAACCAAATAACAAAATAATAAATATATCAAGATTCTTATATATAAGCTCACTTCGTGTGGGTTGACGAACAACTCAAATCTTTCAGTCAGGAACTTGTTGGATCTGTGACGTTTTGCCAATGGCTCATAATCTTGGGTTGGTTCATTATGAAAGTGGGGTTAACACATGCCCCTTCCAGAAAGTGTCCAACAAGGCAACAAGCTGCACAGTGAAAACATTACAGATATCTTAAATAAGCATATGAACTAATCACATAACTTCCAATTCATACTATAATGGGATACCAAAGTTACCTTATCCAACAAACGAGCTGTTGTCAGAGGAGGTGGGCATCTGACATCAAACCTCTTACATACATCAATCAGATACTTGTTAGCTTCCTCGCTAGCCAAATCTTTTGGTATATTAAGGTTGGCCATCTTCTCTAAATCTACCATCATGTCAATCCTCCTACAGAAATAAAGAAAAGATCAGATCATTCCCAAATTTATGTTCACCAAGAAGAGCTCTGTCTTGATCACACATCAGAATATTTCACGAACCTGAATGGAGGAGTGAAGTCGATTTCAATTGGCTCCTCATCGTACCCATTAGCGTGGTATTTGATTTTATAGCCACCTGTTAGTTCCTTCACCATAGCAACAGGAAGAAAATGTTAAGTTTGGTTGAAAACGTAAACATAGCACTCAATGCAAGCAGAGGTATTCGACATACCACTGAGCAATTTCTCAGACATCTCCATCAAGTCATTGTAGTCTGCAAAAGCCATATAGAACTCGCAGGTGGTGAACTCGGGATTGTGTGTCATGTCAATACCCTCGTTTCTGATTTGCTTTCCAATCTCGTAAACACGGTCAAAACCGCCAACAACAAGCTGCTTAAGATGGAGTTCTGGTGCGATACGCATGAACATCTTCATATTCATATCATTGTGATGGGTTGCAAATGGACGTGCAGCTGCTCCACCAGCAATCATATTCATCATAGGTGTCTCAGCCTAAGAAAGTTCACACAATGTGTCAAATTCGCAAACAAACTGAAAAAACAAGGTATGGAAAGTTTCCCTTGCAAGAAAAAGAGAAACATTATTGTACCTCCAAGAAATCAAGATCGTCTAGGTATCTTTTAATGTATTTGATTATATTAGCTCTGGTCATGAATATCTGGTAGACCTCATTGTTCAGCATCAAGTCAAGGTAACCCTGGCGATACCGAGTTTCCTGACACAAAATGAAAAAAGTACATATCATATATTACCACACCAATAGAAACAGAGTGATAGAATTGCAGAATCTTTGGAAAATCTAGACATCGAAAGAAAAAGAAAAAACTCGAAAACATTAATAATCGTTCAGAGCAAAAGTTTAATGGTACCTGATCTTTAAGAATATAAGTTTCTGGAGTTCTAGGCTTTCCTGGAACCCAGTTAGCTCCAGGATTAGGGTTTTGCCTCGTCGGCAACATGTGGAGGCAATGAGACAACATGGGAAGATACTTAGCTCTCCCTTCTTAGTTTTTCCTGGAGACAGGACAATATGTGTTCAGATAAAGATACAGAATATGCGGTAATCAGAAAACATAAAGAGGCTTTAGGAACCTGGAAATCCAGTGACACCGACAATATCTCCACGCTTAACATTAGCATGGAACCTCGCAAACTCAGCTTCATCTAATTCTGACTTACTGAGGCATCACAAAGGAAACAAATCTAGTTAAACTACATATTAAGAAACAAAAAGAACAACTCTAAGGAGAATAAGCAAAACGAATTAGTCACCTTGCATCAGCCATAACTTGGACCTTAGAACCACGATTATGTAGATCATAGAAGAAAAGCTTGCTAGAGGAAGATCTCCTGCTCATTATCCGTCCTACCAAATTCAGAAAGACACGTTGAACAAGTATAATCTTTTTCAATGGAAAAGTTAACAAACTTCATTGATGGGTGTATCATATAAACCGGCTAGAGAAACTGAGTCGTCTTCAACATGGTCTCCGTTGCTTAAAGTTGTATACTTTTCAATGAATTCAGAGATTGACATGGACACAAAAAACTTGTGTGGGTATGGATTCTCTCCCTTTTCCTTCTCTGCTGCAACATACCTCAATCTGTTCTCAAAGTATTGCTGCAAATCAAAACCTCAGATTGTCACAAACCGTAAGATACATATGTAGGAAATTGAATGGATATATATATACACATACGTTTGCGTCCATATCTTGATCATTTGCTACCATCGATTTCTGGCTTTGGAAGCTCGTCTTCGGAGGCTGCAATGAGATATCGATATGCAAGTTTTAGTGAAGTTGATACATACGCAAGGGAAAAGAAGAAAAATAATTGAAACTTTTCTAATCAGGCGCTCACTTGTTTGGCCTTTTCTTCTTCCTCACGCCTCCTCTTTTCCTCCCTCTGTTTGTTCTTCAAATCCCTATTAGCAGCAGCACTGCACAATTTCACCTCATCAAATCCGAAAACCTAGAATTTGCGGCACAAAGAAAATAGATAGAATTGAGAAGCATCCAAAAAAAAAACCCTACTTTTTGATGATTTGTTCAGCTTAATTCTGGATCCATGGACGATGATTACGAACTCAGATCAAATTGGTCCTCTATCGAAGCAAATAAAACGTTTTTCTTCAGCGAAACCCGATGACTAGAGAGGTTTCAAGAATTAAATTTGGCTCTGAAGAGAAGAAGAAGAAGAAGAAGAAGAAGGCAAAGAGGTCTAGTTTTATATCTTCTAAGGTCGGTCTAGCTAGTCGTTAGGGTTTCCTTTTTTGTCTCTAATTTTTGGCACTTTTAGTAAACTACAATAAACTTTGGAATATGCAAAATTTGGTATTCATTCAGTCATTCTTTGCAAAAGAAATAATTTTTGACGTTGAATCTTAGTGATTCATTCTTGGAATCCACTAGTTGGAAACCATTTGGTGGTAAACGATAAAATTTTAAAATTCATGATTACCCAACTAATACATCCTTTAGAATTTTTATCGATAGTGATCTTATTGATTTTCATTATTAAAAGACCCAACTATATATTGTTGACTTCTATTCCTTCTCTTCTTGACTAAATTCGCTCGTCTCTTCTTTAAGTTTGAAAACATTTTGGTAATTTAACACTTAAGTCCAAATTTAGTTTAAAAAACTCGATGTTAAATCCAGTTTAACAAACAGTATGCTAACTCCGGTTTAACAAATTTAATTTAATAATTACCAAACCGGTTTTAAATCTACCAACAATATAAAGATAACAGATGTATTTTTAAACCAAACATATTTAACAAAAAAAAATTAGGATATTAAATGTAAAAAAAAAAAGATATTTGATCTCTTATTGACTTAAGATATAGTCACAACAGAGGATGGAGGTCAATCACCACGAAACGAGATGCTTTATCAATCCTTGCAGATGAAGTTGTTGCAGAGATCATCATCGTCGAGCCTCTCTGTAAGACATTCGCAGAGCTTGGCTCGAGAAGAGAACTGCATTATGTATTAGAAAAAAGACAAATTAAGATGAAAGATGAATTCTTTTGTTTTCGTTTCGAAGAAGAAGAGAGAATGAGTGATGTTGGAGATCAGCGTTCAGTTTTATATACAATATTAAAAATTAATTTCACACAACAATAATAATTTTATTGAGTAATTTGATATTTTGAATGTAAAATACTTTATATTGTGTGTATAATATTTTGTTATATTTTATTGAATGTATGTGCTGTATATATTTATGTATAGAAGTTTTATCATCATACTTAATTATTTCTTGTAAATATTGAGAATTATAATACAAAAAAATTCAAATTTTCAAGTGAAGCAATACAACAGTAGAAAAGAGTAAAAAAGATCTATCTGAACAACAAAAACATTTACTATATCACCATAATCTTCCATAGCATTAGTACCAATTGAAATCATTTATGCACATACTAGAACAGCGATTCTGATTCCAATTAAAGTTTTTTTTATGCAGCAAAAGCAAACCATCCACAACCGTTTAGAGATGACTTTGTTTGCATAAATTGTGGAATCTACCATAGTTTCACTAATCAGATGGTGGGCGCTTCATCTTGAGAAGATGAGAGATACCGGCAATGACATGAGCACGACTACTTGGAACTCCTGTCTTGGCCAAAGCTTGTCCATTTTTGTCCAACAAAACAAAGCAAGGAACATACTTTATGTCATAGTGGAGAAGCTGCATTTAAGCACAGAGAAAGGTGAAATCTTGAGTCTTTACCAATCAACAAAAAGCTCTGTAATTAGTGTATGCAGCGAGAAGAGAGAGAAAGAGCTTTATTTATAATACCTCAGGAAACCATCTCTCATTCTCTGCGTCTGCCATTGTAATGCTGAGCCAGTTTAAATTCCTCTTCTCTACCTCCAAAACAAAGTTGAGCAAAGAATTGCAGAGTCTGCATTTGGGCGAGTAAAATTCAAGTACTGTAGCTTCTTTCTGGCTGGCTAAAGCAGCTGCAAAAGCCCTCTGCTCTGCTTCTCCTTGCTCACAACTACTTAAAGCCTTCTTCTTTGGTCTAAAATTGGGGTTTTGGCCAAGTGAAGTCAAGGAGCTGAGAGCAAAGGAGCCAATACTTTGCATAGATCTGAAGAGCCACGGTCCTTGAAAGTCGCAGGGGCTTGATGATTTGGGTTGATTGTTTGAATCCCATGGCCATTTCAAGCAAAAGAAAGGATCTTTTGAAGTAGACGCGCTCTTAGTGATCTTTGATTCCATCAAAAGTGCCCTTCGACTAGAACTCCACTGCGATGATAAGACGGTGACTACAAAGCGATTACGAGAATGCAAATTCTGTGACGACGATTAGAGAACGACGAGATCGAGAAATTTTGGGGATTTAAAAGAATAACGAAATTAGGGTTCGCTTTTCTCTCTTTATGATTTAAACCAATCTGGTTTTCTTTTTCTTTTTTTTGTTCAACCAAACCGAACCGTAACTCAAAGATTTGGTTTATTCTTTACTTTTTGGCTGTAAGCAAAAAAGGTAGGAACTAGTTTCGCCAAATTCGTATAATGGATCTTTTTCGAAAGAAACAAGTTTATAAAAAGAATGCACACACTTTTGCATGAATCATACAACTGAGAAGAGACTTCCAAGTAAAAAGGTTAAAAACGATCCAGTGTTTCTCTCGTATTCGTGCCACAACAAAAAACTCTTGCAAGAAAATGAAAACTTTGGGGTTCCTTCAGAGCCAGGACCTGAAAGCAAAGCAGCGAGCTTTACGTTTTCTCTGCAAGCTCGAGCTTTTACCTTTGTTTACGATCCCCTGCTCTTGTCCTGTCTCCTTCTCTCTCTTCTCTTCTTGACTTAATTCGCTCGTCTCTTCTTGTGTGGCCATTGAGGTTGAATGATCTTGCCTCTGTGATCTTTGAGGAACACTTATAATGTTTTCTAACAAACTTACTTGCTTTGCCTGGTCCTCTGATCTATCAGGCGACAATTCCTCGGCTTCCTGGACAGGCGTTATATTTCTAACCATGTATATAACTCTATCTAGGGTCCCTAAAGCTTGTTCTACCTCTGGACTGACGCAAAACCGTCTTCTGATATCAACATGAGTCTTGGTGATTTCATTTCCATCCTCTGAATAAACACTTTCCTCAGAATCTTCTTCTTCCTCAATCTCGGGAACAGTTCTTCTGCAATGGACAGGTTTATCTTCACTAGCATCTCCATGATTCTCGTGTTCGTTCTTTGGCAGAGAATTGCCATTCACTTCACTGGCTTCCAACTTTGGTCCTTCCTCGATCGCTTTATCAGTTGAATACAGAGCTTGACGTATCTTAGTGTACAAAGGATCAGCTAAAGCTCTGCTATAATCTTCATCAAATTTAGCTACGGAAGCAACTGACTGTTACATTCAAATACGAAAACGGTATCACACAAGTTACCTTGACACTGCACCAAAACATTGAAACAGCAAAACCAAAAATCAGTGTTTTCTGACCTTTTTATAGAGTCTGAAACCGTTGCCGATAAGCTGCCTAGTTATAAAATTAATAAGAGATGGAGGCATCAAGTCCAGCTTAATATCCATATCCCCTATCGTTCTACAAAATTTGACAAGAGCTAGATTTTAGGCTCAACCAAAGACAATTAGCATGTTGCAATACTAAAATCATCACTGCTAACCTGAAGTAACTCCTCTGTGGAGTAACCTTTTGTAAAACAAATCCGCCTACGAGATCCATCCTCACTGCATCCGGTGATTCAGGTATAACGGTGTCCTTAGAGGAAACTCCAATGCTATCTAAATCAGAGATCTAACAGTTGCAAACAAAATTGATTTCAGATAATGTCAAATTTTAATGCCAAGGGTAAGATGAAAAAAAGCGAGAAAAGGATTTCGCTTTACCGTGTTCAGAAGGATGACGACTAAGCCATCTTTAAAGTATTCAAAAAAGAAGTAATGCACAATAATCTCTCTGTCCGTCAATGGCCATGGTACCTTCATCCTTTCTTCCCACAATGTAAAATTTCAAGATTAGCTTCATAAGATTCAATAGGTTACATAGAAACCGAGAAACAAAGTTCCTCCTTGTGTTCAATGTGAACAAACCTCGCTAAACAAATTTGTTCACCAACCCCGACCTTTTGCAAGCATGTGCTTTTTAAGATCCTGAATGGCGGAAATGCAAACTGTGGCCACCTATATACAACACATACATAAACAATGTGTAAAGTAAACAGTTGTCCAACGGGACAATGAGATCCTGTTGTTCACAATCCAAAATCTTTGAGACTCTCACCATTTCTTGTAGAGAGATGTTTCCCACGATACACATAAACCTGCATCATAATTCCAATTAATATCACCTGCAGAAGCATCATTAAACTTTGAATCTGCGGTCTCAATTTCTAATAAGAAAAAACTTACATTCGTGGATAGGCCCATCCATGTAACCTTCAACGAGCATGGTGTGAAAAGGACTTCCATCGAGCCCTTCACGGTACATAACACGGCAATCTTCAAGATCATGTTTCAACTGTAAAACAAACACTTTTTTGCTACATCGTTACAATCCAAGATCACTGGTCGACAAAAATGGAAATGTGTCTGAAGTCCATAACAAAAAAAAGAAAAAGAAAAAAAATCATACTTTCCAATCACCAAATGATGATGCATCGTTGGTTAATTCAGAAACTTGATGATCCGTCATAGATACACTCCTAAGCTTGCTAAGTAACTTGGATACATCATCTGTTCTTTTATCCAATATATTCTCAGTACACTCTACAAAATCCATCACACCAAACATAAAAAACCAAAAAAAAAATCTCAGAAGTGTATTAACATAACAATAAACTCCAAAAAGTAAAAAATCCAATAGCAAAAATCTCAGATTTACAGAACAAAACCTTTAAGCTGGTTTCTGAGAAGAGATTTGAGAGTCTCGTGGTTGGTGAGTTCAGGAGAAGACAAGGTCTTGTCTAATTTATCTCTATACTCACAGATCTCTCGTTTCTTCTGCATAATCACAAGCTTCCAAATCCTAATTCACAACAAAATCAGGGATAAAAATCCAAAACCCCTGATTCATTTGCATAAACCCCAGAAAAAATTTCAGGCTTTATGATCCGATCACAGTTTACAAGGTGATAACAGAGAAAAGAGAAGAAGAGGATCAGCACAGAAAGCCCAAACCTTGCGGAGTTCTAAAAAGCTGATTTTTAGCTACGAGGATAAAAACGTGACCGACAAGACGGAGAAAGAAAGAAGGTGAGAAAGTTTTTTGTACTTATTATTTTTCTCGAGAAAATTCAAATCGGGGTACAATTCCAGGAAAAGTCGGAGTTTCCAATAAAGGAAGGAGATGATGCGTAATGACAGAGATTAATGGTGAGATTAGGCATAAGCTAGTTGAGAAAAAGATAGGGTTTTAAGGGGACGGATGGATAAGTGTCAGTGTCAGAAGAGCGTAGATAGGTGGGAAGATCTCTCTCTGCCTCTTTAATCACAGCTTCACTTTGTTTCTTATTTTATAAATAAATATACAGAAAGAACAAAAGTAGTCATAAATAGGAAGGTGATGATATTACAGTTGAAACTGATTACTTTTTTTTGGGGGTCCTGTCTTAAATTTGGCATCTCTCCTGATTATTAAATTAGTGATCTAGTTCACTTTGGTGAGCTTTTAAAGAGTAAGCCACCACTGAAATTCATATTTTCAGTTAGAAGTCATTATAATTCGTTTGAATTTTGTATGTATTTTTAGTATGGAATGACTGGAATATTCATTTTATTCCATTCAACTTAGATGGTTATATAAATATTGAGCAAAAGGTTGATGAATGTTTCATCATTCCACCAAATTTTATCCTTCTTATTACACATCACTCTGGTTAGCAAAAACAAAATTAGAAACATTATTTCTAATTTTGTTTTTTCTATAAAAATTTATTGATTCATGGATTTTAAAATATTTTCGAATCCAAATGGATTTACTTGATTTTTGAATGCATACAGATAGATATACTTGACTTTTTTTTTGCGTGATATACAGCTTATAAGTTCTAATCTTGAACTTAAAATTAATTCAAAACCAGACCTAAATCAACCCAACACAAAATCTCAGTTTAGCAGAAAAAGCAGAACCAACATAGTTCGTTTCATATACGATGGCGAATGTTCCACTTTTTGCTTAGTGATTGTTTATGATCACATCAAACAACATACAAAGGATCATCACTTATTCAGGCTCAAAATCACAAGTCATTTCATCAAAAGAACAACAAAAAGTGCTATCACAAAGATAAGTAGTAAATCACTCAGATAATTGATCCCAAACATTGAAGATAAGCCATCCTTCAATGGCTGCAGCCTCAAGACGTTCTTTGGACCCAGCCGCCTCCCATTTGGCCTCAATCGAATCCAGCCGACTCAAATCAGACCACAATACTCTGTGCGCTAACTCTCTTGTCCCAAGAAACTCAAGCACCAAAGTTCCACGGGCTTTCGCAGCCAATTTCCCGATCTCAATCGCGTTTCTTATCACAAGACCGTGGTTTTCTCTGAGCAAGTCCAGGTCTTCCTCGATCTGAACTCCAACAAAAGTGACAAACTTGGAAGCAAAGAAGCGGTACAGATCCTTGAGATTGTCATGAAAAGGTTTAGGAAGTCGAAGGAAGAGACATAGGTTTCTCGTGCTCAGCTTCACCGATGACAGACTCCAACCTGATGTTTTGGTTTTGGTTTCAGTTTCAGGAAATCCGTCATCCCAATACACATCGAAGATCACCGCTCGGTTTCCATTCAAGATAGAATCTTCTCTTATAAGTGAAAGGTATGGGGAGATGTCTGTTGATGATCCAACATCAATGGCCTTGGTCTGAACATAAGAGCCATCAGTCATCTTGAACTTTGGCCCATCAAAGGAGGCCATGTGGTAAAAGGAACTCTAAGAAATTAACAAATCAAAAGAGATACAGAAACATTAGATTCAATTATAATCGACACAGTTCTAGCACAAACTAATCTCAGTAAAATACAAAGACAGTAAGATAGTGAATCCAATCATCACAGCACCAAAAGTGTCTCTTCTTTTTTTGACAAATTGTAGAAGTATCCATCAGTTGGAAAATGCATAAACATTTGGAGAAATTGGTTGAAGGAAGGACCACACATTTTGAAAGTAGCAATGAATTGATCAAAGTAAAAAGTACACAACTTTTTCGGGTTTGGCTACAATTGTTTTATTTTCCCTAGTTCGAGAATTCAACAGATAACAAGACATGAGCGAACAAATTAACTAATGAAGAAACAAAATTCATCGAGCTCCAGAAACATTGATCAAATTCTCTAACCCAAAACGATCGATCTAAGAGATAAATTCCCGTAAATTTCATCTGGGATCGGAATCATACGACTCGAATTCCACATAAAAGAGACATCGAAGCAAGAAGAGACAGGAGGTAAGAAAAACACAGAGGAGAGGAGGATGAACCTTGAAATTTCGCTTCAGGCTAGGTATCGTAGTAAACGGAGAGAGGAACAGTTCCTGGGATTCTGCAGAAAGAGAGAAGAATTAATCCTTTCCATGCGATCGACTCATGATGTCTTTACTCTCGAGCTTGCTTAACCATACGTCTGTAATTCAAGAACGCAATCCGGTTAAACCAAATCGAACCGATTTAATTTCAAACGATGCTCTAGGTCTTTGGATTCTCAGGATTGAGTTGTTATTGCGATTCAGAAAAAGCACCAGAGTTGTTTTTCTTGGTTTGATATTTTGGTATATTCCCGGTCGATTGTGCATGTCTCGTTGTAACACCCTTCCTTAGGTTGTAGGGATGATGGACCTTCAAAACAAAAAGAGAAGAAAAGTTTTCAACCTCATGGAACACCGATCTAGTGTTTTCCAAAGATCATACAATTGTTTGGTGTAACATAGTTATGTTGATGTATTTTATTGCTCAGGTTAGAAATTAACATAGAATTTGTACATGTTTGTTGGGAGAAGTGACCACTTCCCCATTTCAATTGCCAACACACATGTTAGCTCACGCTATAATATTAGTTGATAAATACCAAAATGGTTGAGGTTCATGAGGTACATTCCCACACATCATGCTCAAGTTTCACTCTTTGTGGAGCTCTTTGAATGTCTATTAATCTTTTAGGTGTTAGGAAGTATATTCAACAACTATTCTCTCTTTATCCATCACCAAAGAAAACACTACACTTGATTGTTGAACAACAATTAACAAATTTTAAATTCAATCACACCTAATTTGAATTTAAAATATGGTCTAGTCCATACTCAAATCCGGTTTGGTGTTACAAGACCAAAACCAGAAATTTATCAAATTTTATCTTTAAACTGGTCCACTTGAAAAAACAAAAAAAACTTACCACACAGGCTGATTCTAATTAAAATTCAGCACAGTTTCAAAGCCCATCAATCATCGCCCAATTTTGTTGTATACCGCCGCTTCTACACAACCTACAAAGCTATAGAGCATACTCTCTCTTTTACTTTAACAACAAATTCGCCGCTTATCGCCTCCGATCTTCTCACACAAAGGTACGGTTTCGTTTTCTTCTCCTTCGATTCTCGTTTCTTTCTGCAGATTCGTTCATCGATTAGCTTTAGGAACCTTGTCATCGGAATTTATTTTGTTATTCGAAGCTTCTTCTGTTTATTTGATACATATTCTCTTCAGTTACTACATGGAACCATTCGTTGTAAAGGAGAACGTCATCGCATCTGCTTCTTCGCCGAAGAAGAAGCGACGGATCGATCACACTGAGTCTACTAAGTCTGATGGTTCCGCGATTCACGCCTCTAACTCTGGTAGCGTCGGTTTGAACAACAGCATCGGTGGTAACGAGACGCGGATGAACATGGCGGCGTTTGCTAGTAACGACAGCTCCAGCAATCATGAGATCGATGAAGATCTTCATAGCAGACAGCTCGCGGTTTATGGCCGTGAGACTATGAGGAGGCTTTTCGCTTCCAACGTTCTCATCTCTGGGATGCAGGGCCTTGGTGTTGAGATTGGTAACGCTTTTTTTGTACTCCGTTTCTAATTAACGGCTTTGCTCGTTCTTTCGTTGTTAATTTTCACTTTGCATGTTACTTATCTATTTTTCCTGCTGGTTATTAAAGAGCTTCAAGCTTGAGCAAACGTATATCTTCATTAAGCTGCTTGATTTTGTGTGTACTTTTGGGCATTTGAAGTCGAGACCGTAATATTGCTTTATTAACTCGTTAATCCTGATTCCCTTATGAGTTAGTGAGACATTTTATAATAAAAGGCTTGTTCACTAGATTTGTAATGAACTAATGACTGATATATCTCTTTATTCGCTTCGTTATTTCCTTCTTTCTGATGGATGATTTTGTTTTTCTTATTTAGCCAAAAATATTATCCTCGCTGGTGTGAAGTCAGTGACTCTTCATGATGAAAATGTGGTTGAGCTATGGGACTTGTCTAGTAACTTTGTTTTCACGGAGGAGGACATTGGTAAGAATAGGGCACTTGCTTCTGTTCACAAGTTGCAAGAACTCAACAATGCCGTAGCTGTCTCAACTTTGACTGGGAAGTTAACCAAAGAGCAGCTTTCTGATTTCCAGGTATCCAAACCCTTCCTTTATTTGGTTTATCTTCGTTTTCTAGTTCTAGTTGTCAGTAATACTTTCATGATTCATGGAAACAATTATATATACAAAAGATTAGAGGTGACTGAACGTTGATGAAAATGTTTCTACAAAAAGTACAAAATGATTAGCTTGTTCATAATTTTCTCATTAAATAGTGGCCGATCTCTTTTTCTATCTTTGATTCAGGCTGTGGTATTTCTGGATATCTCTTTTGAGAAAGCGACAGAGTTTGATGATTATTGTCATAGTCATCAGCCCCCTATCGCATTCATCAAGGCTGACGTTAGGGGCCTGTTTGGGTCTTTGTTTTGTGATTTTGGACCTCATTTTACTGTTCTTGATGTTGATGGGGAGGAACCACACTCTGGCATCATCGCTTCGGTTAGCAATGAAAATCCTGGATTTGTATCGTGTGTCGATGATGAGAGGCTTGAGTTTGAGGATGGAAATCTTGTCGTTTTCTCTGAAGTTGAGGGGATGACAGAGCTAAATGATGGAAAACCAAGGAAGATTAAAAATGTGAAGCCGTATTCATTTACCCTTGAGGAAGATACCACTAACTATGGGGGATATATAAAGGGTGGCATTGTGACTCAGGTTAAACAACCAAAGGTGCTGAATTTTAAACCTCTTAGAGAAGCACTTAAAGATCCAGGCGATTTTCTTCTAAGTGACTTTTCAAAGTTTGACCGGCCACCTCTTCTCCACTTAGCATTCCAAGCACTTGATAAGTTTTCATCTCAAGCAGGCCGATATCCGTTTGCTGGTTCAGAAGAAGATGCTCAGAAACTAGTGGAAATTGCAACTGACATTAATGAGAGTTGGGGTGATGCAAGGTTGGAAGATGTCGACTCTAAACTATTGCGGCATTTGGCTTTTGGATCCAGGGCTGTTCTGAATCCTATGGCTGCAATTTTTGGTGGCATTGTTGGGCAGGAGGTTGTCAAGGCATGCTCTGGGAAATTCCATCCTCTCTTTCAGGTAAAGACTTTTCTGTTTGAATTTTTAGGGGCACATCTGTTCAGTCTTTGTATGTTAAACTTCCTCTTGTTGAGTAAGCTGTTCATCTATGTTATATAGGCATGTACTCTACATGAAACCTATACCTGGTCTAAAAGTTTCTTCTTTTTAGTATTATTTCTGTTGTACTTGGTAATCTGGTAATGAATTTACATTATTTGTGCAGTTCTTTTACTTTGATTCGGTGGAGTCACTCCCCAAGGAACCTCTTGATGCATCAGAGTTTAGACCACAAAATAGCCGTTACGATGCACAGATCTCTGTATTTGGTTCTACTCTTCAGAAGAAACTCGAGGATGCCAGAGTTTTTGTTGTAGGGGCTGGTGCTCTTGGATGCGAGTTCTTAAAGAACTTGGCTTTGATGGGTGTGTCATGTGGCACTCAAGGAAAGCTAACTGTCACCGATGATGATGTAATTGAGAAGAGCAACCTGAGTCGTCAGTTTCTTTTTCGAGATTGGAACATAGGACAGGCTAAATCCACAGTTGCCGCAACAGCAACAGCTGGAATAAATTCGCGTCTCAACATTGATGCTCTGCAAAATCGTGTTGGACCTGAGACCGAGAATGTCTTTGATGACAGCTTTTGGGAGAATTTGACAGTTGTCGTCAACGCGCTGGACAATGTCACTGCAAGGCTTTATGTCGATTCAAGGTGTGTGTATTTCCAGAAGCCTCTCCTCGAGTCAGGAACCCTAGGTGCAAAGTGCAACACACAGATGGTTATCCCTCATCTCACTGAGAACTATGGTGCCTCGAGAGACCCACCAGAGAAACAGGCTCCGATGTGCACTGTGCACTCATTTCCTCACAACATTGACCATTGCTTGACATGGGCTCGCTCTGAATTTGAGGGTCTGCTTGAGAAAACACCAGCTGAAGTTAATGCATACCTTTCAAATCCTGTTGAATACATGAATGCGATGAGAACTGCTGGTGATGCTCAGGCTAGGGATACTTTGGGACGTGTTGTTGAGTGCCTCGAGAAAGAAAAGTGCAATTCATTCCAGGATTGCATAACCTGGGCCCGTCTGAGGTACTCTCTGTTGGCTCATACCTTTTATTGTGACTGTATATAATTTTGATTCTCTTCTCTTAACATAAGTGCTTGCTTACAGGTTTGAGGACTACTTCGTCAACCGTGTGAAGCAGTTATGTTACACATTTCCCGAGGACGCTGCTACTAGTACAGGAGCTCCATTCTGGTCTGCCCCAAAGAGATTCCCTTGTCCGCTCCAGTTCTCCTCAACCGACCTGAGCCATATCAATTTTGTCATGGCTGCATCTATCTTGCGTGCAGAAACATTCGGAATCCCTACTCCTGAGTGGGCTAAAACCCCAACTGGACTAGCCGAGGCTGTGGAAAGAGTGATTGTTCCCGACTTTGAGCCGAGGAAAGATGCAAATATTGTGACAGACGAGAAGGCTACAACTTTGTCTACAGCTTCAGTCGATGATGCAGCAGTTATCGATGAACTAATCGCAAAACTAGAGCGGTGCAGGCAGAGCTTGCAGCCAGAGTTCAGGATGAAGCCAATCCAGTTTGAAAAGGTGAATCATAATTGTAACCAAGTATATTTCAAATTCTGTATTTGGATTACAAGAGCGACAAACTAACATTATTATGCTGTTCGTAGGACGACGATACCAACTACCACATGGATATGATCGCTGGGCTAGCCAACATGAGAGCAAGGAACTACAGCGTTCCCGAGGTGGACAAGCTTAAAGCCAAGTTCATAGCCGGAAGAATCATACCTGCAATTGCAACATCAACTGCAATGGCAACAGGTTTTGTCTGCCTCGAGCTGTACAAGGTCTTAGACGGGTCACACAAAGTGGAAGACTACAGAAACACATTTGCTAACTTAGCACTTCCACTCTTCTCCATCGCTGAGCCGGTTCCACCTAAAGTGGTGAAGCACCAAGACCAAAGCTGGACTGTTTGGGACAGGTGGGTGATCAAGGGAAACCCGAGCTTAAGGGAGTTGCTAAAATGGCTAAAAGAGAAAGGACTAAACGCATACAGCATATCATGTGGAAGCTGTTTACTGTACAACAGTATGTTCCCAAGGCATAAAGAGAGGATGAACACGAGAGTGGTGGATCTTGCAAGAGAAGTGGCTAGGGTTGAATTGCCTGCTTATAGACGTCACGTGGATGTTGTGGTCGCTTGTGAGGATGAGAATGAGGACGACGTTGATATCCCTCTCGTATCAGTCTATACTACGGCTGATTAGAGAATTTTAACGACATCCCTAAAGAGAGAGAGCATTTTATAATTACAGTATTCTTGGGATGTGAATGAAAGTTGGGTTTCAGTGATAGAGAGAGTTTTGATGTATGACAATAGTTAACTCCTTAAATTTAGAGTTGAAATTTCAAATTCGGGTTTTTAACTTAATTCAGTACAAGCATAAACGATTAAGCAACCCTAATACAAAACGTTTTGAAGCTTGGAAATTTTCTCACACTTTGTACTCTACAAAGTTAAAATCAGATAGTTATTATAACTTCAACTACGAACAAAGAGGACATTTCACAAGCCCATTCTCGTTACATTCTCTGCATCTCGTCCACATCTTATCATTGCTACTCTCTTCATCGTGATGATCCGCAAGCACTTTCGAGCTTCCATTGCAACTAGAACATATCAAAAACCGTTCGTTCTCGCAAGATTCGCAAGGCGAATCAACCTGCGAGATTCCTTCTAGAAGCTTCTTAAGCTTCCCGTTCTCGTTCAATGCCACAACTTCTTCTGCTCCTCCAATGTACCTACCTCTAATGAACAGCCTCGGAGAGGTAACTTTCCCCCCAAGCAACCTCCACATCTCTTCTCTAAACTCTGAATCCATCGAAACATCTCTCTCTCTAAACATCACCTTGTGATTCTCCAACAAGAATCTCACTCTTCTGCAAGCTTCAAATGTTTTCCTCACTCCTCGCAAGCCCGTCGTGTAGAATACAACCGAATCATCTCCTCCGGGTGGGCAATTCTCTTCAAACTCCAAGAAAATCCCTCTTTCTTCTTCAAGATTATGTTCCTCTGCATCCTCAAGCTCTAGTAGTGTTGGTGTAACACAACCTTTGCTTTGACCAGATTCAGCGACTATTTCGTCTCTTAGATGATGGATTGTGCGATCAATGTTACTCTTATGAAGAGCTAAGCCTTGCTTCAACGTCTTAACAGTGGTGATGAGCTTGATCTTCTTCACCAATCTTTCCTTCATTCCCTTCATTGCTAGCAAAAATTGAATCTTTTGTTGGAAAAAACCCAATTCAAGAATCTGAAAAGAGGGTTAAGAGAAGAATTCCGATCAAGATAAGATCGGGTACGAGAATAAAAACAAAACGTAGTGGCATATGGGTTCTCCGTTTTCAGGTTTCTTGTTTGGTTAACGTGTGGGTACCAAATTTAGATGAATAAAGTTTCAAAAGCCACTTTCTGGGTTTAGCTTTCTAAAGTCTTTCTTGATGGGTTTTCATCACGACGAAAAGAAGGAAAAAAAAAAAAGTCTGTTTTTTTTTTTGTTTGATGGGTCATTGCTACAATAATGTAGATGATAGAACTCACACCTCAATTACAGAAGACAAAACACTCATGAGTAATGATTTTACCCAATCAAACCCAATTTGCCAGAAGGATAAAAAAAAATAACAAAAAAGGAAGATGCTATAATGGAGCTTTAAGAAATATAAATCTTTCTGGTAAGAGCCATCGATTGATTTAGAAGTTTAATTTTATTCCTTCTTTTTAGTCTGGTAAGAATGATAATGCCTGTCTTGTCTTTTACAATTCTAGAAACGTGCAATGATGTAAGATTGGTAAAGTAGCTTAGCTTTAGCTAGCTTGCAAATTCGAATTAGTCAAATATCTATTTAATCTTATGCTTAGCCTGATTACTTTTCGCATTACATTATGATTCAGTTTAATTTATGATGGTTGAGACATTGTCAATTATGCACCGTTTCAAGCATTTGACTGATGCCATAAGACCTGGTGATATATTTATATATCTTTTAGTGAAGAAGCATTCACATTGGTGTTAAAAAAAAAAAGGAGCACATTCACATTCAGGTCTGACATAACTGATATAGCAAGAATAACAATTAGTCTAAACTACCTATACAATCACCAATAAGGTGAAGTTGCTCTAAATGTCAGCCACGGATGATGCGAGTCCAATGTCAAACGAGAATTTAATGCATGTTAACTCCTCCTTCTGCGCATCAAGCATCTTCATTTTAAGCGAGTATGACCCCTGCAAGAGAGGTAAGAGTAGAATCTGTCATCTTCCGGTTTCTGTACCAGTTTTTCGACAGTAATTTTGAACATTGTAGACATTCTCAAACTAGTCATTTTGTGTATCCAGGTGTTGCTCGATACAAAACTAAGCCTTATCTAACATCTATTCTAAATAAGCAATCCATTATGATTGCAACAAATTCTTCAAATCCAACAGCAAAAGCACGAAACGAAGCCAATCGAGAACTTACAGGAGGAGTATGACCAGGAAGAACTTGAGAGTGTGCGACCAAGAAATCTCCAGTTTTTATAGGACAAGTTGTTTCAGAGCAGAGGTCATGAGTCTCAGAGTGAACGTGCCATCCAAAGTATGAAACTTCAATCACCAACTTCCCAAACGAAATCTCACGGCCTTTACAAAAAAAAAAAAAAAAAACTCATCCACAAAGAATGAAACAAAAGAATCATATCATAAACAGATTGTTCAACTCTAGACACATGAGTACATACATCGTCAGCATCAATCACATTGTCTTTCTATCATAAAACAAATACTAATTATAAGCTACATAGACAAGATCTCTGCATCATTGGTAATTTGGTATCATCATTCATCACTGTAACCCCAAAATCTTAAGAGTAAGTGTCAGAACAGTAATGAACAAAACCTGTGTTGGCAGAGATGGTGAAAGTAGCTGGCTCGCCTGGGGCAATAGGATTAGGAGATATATCAACCTCTTTCGCTTTCACTTCGTAGTCTGCGTTCTCCTCTGCAATCAAATCAGGCAGAACCCAGAAACAAGTGAGATTAAAAATCCAAAATTTCCCAGAAAAAAAAATCGAACTTTAACATCGACAATATGAGTCAAAAGCGTAAAGCATCAAACTTTACAACTCAAATCAAATTCAATCAACCATTATCTCAACAAGAGCCATCACAACGAGGAGATGGGGTTCAAAACACGTACCACAGTAGTGGACATCGATGGCTCGAACAATCGGTGAAACAACGAGGAGAAGAGAAACAGCGAGAAGAAGAATGGCGAAGATCCTCGACATGGTTGATAGAATCTCTCGGAAGCTTTAAGGAAGAGTTTCAGATGATGATGATGATGATGATCAAAGCAGCAGCAGAGTGGAGTTGCAGAATCTTTGGATTCTTTTATATATTTTTCTTCAAGGAATGTAGGGAGAGATCTGGACCGTTCTTTTCAGCTTTCTGGAAACGGACGGCTCGACTTCGTTAATCAAGTTGTTTGGTGTGAATGTGATACTAGATTTAGGATAGACTCATAAACATGCATTATTTATATTTTTATTAATATTGTTTATTTTAGTAATTATCCTATTTTAATTAGAGTTATCTTTTATAAACTTTAAAGATTTTTGGATTTTCAGATTTTTTAAATTTTTTATACAAAAGTACTCTATTAGTTATATATATAGTTTCATGCAATTGTTATTGATTAATAAAGTTGACTTTAATTCTTATTTCGATCTTCTTTTTGACGAGTGAACAATCTCTAAATCTCTAAATATATTACCCCTCATAACGAACGATTAGGTATATTTATTTTTCTTTTGAAATTTCGATTGGTTTGGAACCGAAAAAATAGTAGGACTTGGCAACTTCGACTCTACTTGCAATTTACTGGCTACAGCTGATATACTTCTTTTTCTTATTCTTTATGATTTTAAATTTTCGCCTCTTTCTTAAAAATATTAAACGTCTTAGCCTTGCTTAAACGTCTTAGCTTGCTCTTATTTTTAATTTCATTAAAACTATTTTTTTAAGAAGAATACTATAAATTCATGTTTGTGCAGAACCAAATAAAAACCGTGAACTTTAAAGCTTATAGATTTACAATTTTACATACTCTAAAAATATGTCAACAATAATTTCTTTAAAACGCGACGAAGTCAAATATCCATCATTGGCCGGCGGGAAAAGGGAACAACGTCAGCGATAGGTGTCATCGCCGGCGATGGTAACGGAGACATACGACAAACGGGACATGTAGGATGAAGCCTGAGCCAAGGGTCTACGCACTTGTCGTGGAACAAGTGGTTACAATCGGGTAAAACTCTGGTCATGTCCGTCTCCTTGTAATCCGCTAGACATATAGAACAACACGACGTTGAACTCGATTCCCTTTGCAAGCTATAACTCACACGAGCCTCTTCGTACGGAAGCTTAGGAAAACTCTTGATCACCTCCTCGTTTAGCCCCAAGACCTCGACTACCACTACGGTGTCATTTTGATCGTCGTCACCTTCGAAGTGGAACCGTTCTTGGCCAGGTGGCAACGTTCCATTAGTCTCTCTTTGCCGGCGTCTTGTCCTTGGAGTGGTCGTGGGAGAGGCGGAGATATGGCTTCGAGTGCAATAATAAGAAGTGAGGGTGATTGTGGTAATTAGCATAAGTATACCAATGGAGACTCCGATCCCGTAAGCTAACCCACCCATCCTATCGGTGGATGTTAGCCAGTGTCCGGAGTCAGGTGGCACCACCGTCGCGTTCATTGCGGCGGTCAGATTTTGATCTTTAGTCTGAAGAAAATGATGGGTATACGAGGAAAGTAGTGAATGTTTTGGGGAATGTAAATAAATATGTTTCCGGAGTCGACGATAAGATGTATAGTTTTGTCTTATATAGCTTTGTTTTGTTTTGTTTTGTTTGGTAGGGTGATTTTACATAAATTAACAAATAATGAACCAGTGGGCGTTGATTAATAGCTTTTACATATTCAAATGATCGTTAGACTTTAATCGATCATTTAGAGGCTAGTAGCCAATCATATATTTTAATAAAATATATATATATATATATATGTATATATCCACTATAACCCATTGTTATTTAATAGTTGATTTTAAGTTATACACTTTGGTGATATATATATATATATATATATTTGGCGTTAATCATTAGTTAATAACATTACTGCCAAAAACATGGATGATTAATAATGGAGGATTTTTCTTTTTTTCCTAATTTACGAATAAGTTTTATTTGTCAACACAAACAGGTTTATATACAAATTACGTGAAAAAACCAATAAATATAACAAGTTGTCATAGGTGTTATTCAAGTGTAAGTGTACCCTAATTTCCAATGTTTTTTATTATCTCCCTAATTAAAGATAATCGCCTTGATTTTTTCCGACCTAAAACTTGTGTTTTTTGCAAGTCTAAGTCAATTTTTGTATCCAACACTCGATTTCTCCCATAAGACTTTTGTTTAGTCTAAAAAAAAAAATCATAGGGGTTATTTAATTATATACGTAATGTAAATCATGGCATGTTGAGTGCTTGGATGAAAATGACATATTTGATTGTGTTGTTGGCTGCTTCTTCTCACCGCATTACCAACGATATTTTCTTTATTTACTAGCTTTATTTTTCCCACTATTCAAAAATACCAAAAAGTTAACTTAAATACAATAGAATTGGCCAACCCGATAATAATTTCTTTAACATCATAATCTTGAAACAAATCATTATTAATTTCAAATGGTTTAATAACACAAAAAGTGTTTGGCAGTTTTCATAGTAAATGTTATAGCATTTGCTCAAGAATCAAGATTAATTGTGATGATATATGCAAGTATTCCAAAAGAGACGTGAAAAAAATACGGTTGCACGACCTATTTGAGTTCTCTCTATATATAACAGTGTATAATACACTTTATACATATGCATATCACCTTGGAAATGTTTTTGATTAAAGAGAAAATGTAATTTAGATGGTAAAAAAAGTAATTTAGATGATAGACTATTTTTTTCGATGAAACATATATTAATTATTTCAAAAATTACTTAAAATTATAATATAAATACGCTAGATAGATAGTTTTGTATTGATATGCGAATAAGTTTTGGGTTTTATGGGCATGTTCGTTTGATCATTTGACATTTCCATCTAGAAGGTCTATCTAGATGTTTCATCCAAATGCTTTATATGAATGTTGTTCGTTTCAATTTTTGAATGTTCATTTGATGGAGCATCTGAATGAATTTTTGTTTATTTGCTTAATTTTTATAAATTTTCATCTCCATCTAGATGAATTTAATAAGAAAATGACTAAAATATTCATACTTTGATCTAATCATTTCCCTATTTTAATCTTAATTTTAGCTATATTAATTTAATTATTGCTCTAAAATATCTGTACAACTAAATAATTTTTAAATTATTATCTTAACATATACAAACTAATTTTACGGTTTTTGCGGAAAAACATGATTTTACGGTTTTGGCAGGAAAAGATGATTTGGTGGTTTTGGCAAGATAATATGATTTTGCGGTTTTGGCGGAAAAACATGATTTTGCAGTTTTGGTAAGATAATATGATTTTGCGGTTTTGGCGGGAAATATGATTTTCGCGGGAAAACATTATTTTGCGGTGTTGGCGAGAAAACATGATTTTACGGTTTTGGCGGAAAATATGTTTTGCGGTTTTGGCGAAAAATATGATTTGGCGGGAAAAAATGATTTCACGGTTTTGACGGGATAATATGATTTTGCGGTTTTGGTAAGATAATATGATTTTGCGGTTTTGGCGGGAAAACATGATTTTGAGGAAAATATGATTTTGCAGCTTTGGAGGAAAAATATGATTTTGCGGTTTTGGCGAAAAAATATGATTTGGCAGAAAATATGATTTGGCGGGAAAATATGAATTGGCGAGAAAATATGATGTTGCAGTTTTAGCGGGAAAACATGATTTTGCGGAAAAGCGCAATTCCACAATTTTCTATCAAAAATCGTGATTTCACTTTTTTGGCGAGAAAAAACGCAATTCCGCAATTTTGTGATTTTGACGGAAAATGATAATCCGTGATTTCACCATTTTTAGAGATTTTTTGGATGCTAATAGGTGATTTTTAAAATATAAAATGAGAAATCTATAGAAATTTAACATTATTTGAGATATGATTGTAAATGAGGGTATATTTGTCACTTGTTATTTTTGACTGAACCATCTCCATCCAAATGCTCTAATCATGTTCATGACAAATTTGCCTAAATTTAAAAACTCATTCAGATGATCCATCCAACTGATTCAACCAAATGCTCTATTAAATTGTCAAAAGCGAACATCATTTTTCATCTCCATCTAGATGGATCATCTGAATGGAGAAACGAACATGGCCGATGTACGTGGGCTTGGCCCATTCATAAAAATATATGTTTTACATAAAAGCGTATATATTGATTCTTTACCTTAAACCTAGTTTTAATTATTCTCAATCGCCGCTTTTTACTCTGCCTCCTTTTCTGCACTGATAATCTCAAAATTGGGTTTTCGACGGAACTTTAACCATCAAAATTTCGTCAATCATTTCATGGTGAGTAGTTCTCTCTTAAATGACATGATACATTGTTATCTAGATTAGTTTTCTTTTCGAATTTGGAATATCTTAAATTTATATTTTTGTTGGTAATAGATTCATGATCAATCACATGTTTAGTGAAATTCAAGTTTTTCTTTAAGATATATATACTATGTACTTGGGAAAAATGTCCTATGTTTGTTTGTGCTTGTTAGTGATTTTTTGTGAGATTGTAATTTCATGTAAGTTATTACTAGATATCTTATTGTTATGGATTGTGTTGACGTTTGTGTGTGCTTGTTAGTGTTTTAGTGTTGACAATTATACACATATATAGTTGTCGGTACATGATTTTGAGTTGGTACGTTATCTAATATCTTTTATATTTAGCAAAATCAATATATCGATCTTTTTTCAAAATTATAACATAATTTATAAAATAATAAAAACAAAACTTTGTTGGTAAAAACCAATGTGTTTGTGTATATTTTCCAAAATGTAAAGTAACTATGCTTATATATACAAGGATTTTCTAAAATAAGGTTTGTTATGAATTCAGATATGTTATAAATATGTATTGTTGCGGAGTAGAAGAGTTAGTTATCTGGTCCACGTACCTTTTAAATAAGGGGCTGGTTAGTGATCTTTAGGGTGCCTTGAATCCTTGATTGTTATCCGATGAGGAGATATGATGATGTTAGGGTTTAGTTATCTTGGACTATTTTTTGGTTTGCGGACTGCATGTGCATGTTTTTGAACAAAATGATGCATTTTTCAATTGCTTTCCCTCGTTAGTATTTTACCAAATGCCTCTCATTAGTTCAGTCACTTCTTTATCAACCATTTTTTTTTTGTGTTGGCTCAGCGACGTACGCGCATTCTGTTATTGGTTTTGGAAGGTTAACATAGCATCAATATTTAAGGGGATGTAATAAGCAAGTGAGGTAAGCTGAACCTATTAAAATCTCAGATTTCCTTCTTAATTACTGATATCCTCCATTAATGCACCCAATTACTATATCATTCATTATGTACACATCATATTTTGTTTGCTCGTATATGAACTTATTTGTTTTCAAAGTTCCTCCTTTTTACATTTTTATTTACAAAATCTAATGACAAACTATTAGTTCTTTATATCATTTAATACAACATATTTGTTGTCATCTATGCAGCCATGCAGGATCTTTGATCAAAACGGTTCACCTCTCCACAAAAAAAGTTGATGAAAACCTACGATTTGTTTGTGGGTAAGCAAACTTATTGTTCATATTTTAATATAACTTTGATAAAAATGGACATGTTCTTTATTTCTCAAAACATCTAGATTATGATATTTCTATTCTAAAGTTTTCAATTTTTTTTGTTACTTATCTTTAAAATATACTCCCTCTGTTTCTAATTGTTAGATGTTTTGGAAAAAAAATTTGTTTCAAAAAGATATATGTTCTCTATTTTCTTTGCAAATTTACACCAATTTTTCCTATCATACCCTCATTTATTTTAATTTTATTTGTGATGAGTTAATTAACATTAAATAATAAATAAGATTAGAAATGTAATTTTAAATTATATTTTAATATGTGTGAAATCTCTAAAACATCTAACAATTAGAAATAGATAGAGTATAATTTAGCACAAATAAGATTTACGAATATTTGAATTCACGATGGATTTGTAAGATTATTGTATATATATTTTTAACAAACAACTATGATCTTATAAATATATTGTCTCTAATTAATATTTTTTTTCTAGGTCTCTCCATGGACAAATATATATCGCTACACTATATATAATATTGCGTCCGGAGGAATACACTGAATCAAAAATCGGGTCACACGAGTGCAGAGGGAGTAACAAACGCGATGGCAACGTCTGTGTATCGAAAAGTTAGTGTTACGAAAGCTACAAAACAAAACGTCTCTCTTTTATCCACTGATAAATAGCATATATGAACGAAACATTTAGTGTGTGGTAGAGGAAAAGCTGCATTTACTCCATTTTCCCCTCTCGGCTGCATTTGTTCTTCGCATACAAAAATATATAATCTTATTACTTAAAAAAAACACAAAACAGAAAATTCATATAGAAAAGAAAATGCTGAATGTAGATTATACTTAAAATACAATTGACGTACTGTAAAAAAGAATATAAAAGCTACATGGAAAGATGATAATAACATAGAGGGAGAAACAAAGAATAACCTAATACTTTTTTACTAGGTTGCCAAAACAACCCATTCAAACATTGTTTGACTCAAAAATTAAAGGTCTATTAGTAACTAACCAAAAAAGAAAACCTGTAGAGATATATAGTTTCAAACTTTCCTTATCTCTTTCTTTGGGTTCTTATATTAGATCACCAGGATTTTCTTTTTACACACACAAAACAAAAACATTAAACATGGCTAAAAAGAGGCTCCAGCTTGCATGGCTCAACGAGAAAGCCCGCAAAGCCAGCCTTAAGAAGAGGCTGCAGGGCCTGATCAAAAAAACGAACGAGCTATCCATCCTGTGTGGCATGCAGGCATGCCTAGTCTTCTTCGATCGCGAAGAAGATCAGTTGGTGGTGTGGCCATCTCACGAGGCGGCTAAGTCACTCATCGACAATTTTTACTCTTTAACCGACCATGAAAGGAACAAGAAGGCCGTTGATCCGGAGTCATTCATCCAGACCAATATCCAAAAGATTGAGAAGAAACTTGCCGATTCTCGGAAGGCTATCACGGAGTTTGAGATGGAACATCTCATGTTCGAACTCCAACTTGGTCGTGAACTTGCTGATCTTTCCCCAACCGAGGTTGATAAATTAATATCATATACGGGTAAGAAGATTATGTGTTTGAGGAAAGAGATGGGTTCTACGGAACAGCTTGATATGAATGTCGACGAGGCATCTCTAGATGCGACCCTGAGGGCTTCCAATGTTCCGTCTGCAGGGTGGGACGGGAATGGTTTTAACGTGATGGACACTGGAAGTATCTATTACTTTGATCAATGGGTCTCCGCTGATCCAGAAGTCCAAGAACCTTGTGATGAGACTCATTTTCCCACAATGGTCACTGGATTAGACCTAAACATGGAACCATCTGATGTTGATGAGGACTTTGGGGGGACCTCTAAAGGAGAGAGCAGCAAGGCTGCTGGTGGTGCTGAAGACGATGCCGAATGAAGCTGCTGTCGAAGTTGACATGACAATGTGTCTTTATTTTCTCGAAATAATGTTGTTCTTTTCTATTATAGTTGTTTCTTGCTCGTTTCATATCTCTAGTCTTTAATGTTTTAGCTTTTATCATGTCTCTTGTTATGTGTTAAACTCGTGTATTTGCTTGTCATGTCAACTTAATTTTAATCAAATGTTTGTTTCATTACTACTCTTTGCAATTTGAATAACTCATTCGTATCTAACACATATGTTTCCTTCTATTAACAAGTTTAAAAAGAAGCGTAATGTTAGAGCATAGGTTTTTTTTTTTTTTAAAGCCATTGTATTTTATAAAATAATCATTGTCATGCACTGACACAACAAAAGAGATTATTATTCTCATGCATCGTACATAGTTTTCTTTCTTTTCATCTTTTGTGACACTTTTTAAAACTTGAAATAGAACATTATATATAATATTAAATTAAGGTCCATGCACCTTAATTTAAATGCATTCAAAACAAGAAAAAAATGTTTAAACTTTAAAGCTAATTAATATCATTACGTGTTATTTTCTTTATTTGACATTTTCTGTATTTCCAATTAAAGTAATAAGTATGACTACCTAAATAATTAAATGTTATGATATCATAAATTGAAATGTATGAGCTGTGTATACTGAATAGGAATAAAAAACATAGATGCATGCATATCTTGTTTTCTATATAAACCAATATATATCATAGAAGTAAAAGGAAAGATATCTTAGGGTACATAATGTAAAAGGAAAGATATCATGTTCTTTTTTTTTGTTTCTTTTTGACAACATATCATATTGTTTTCTTAAAAGAGCAGATATATATTAAAGTTAGGATAAGCTTAAAGATTTCTGTCAAATCTTAGAAGTGATCATATCTTATGTCAGATACTCTCCTCATATTGATGACTGTTGAATTGGGTCAAAATTTAATGGGCCGATTTAATCCGACCTAAGTAAATTACCCAATTGAGTTGGGTATGTTTCAACTCATTTACTAAATGCCTCTCATTGTAGCTCTGCTGGGCCGATTTAAAAAGAACCAGAATTAGAACACCCATTTTCTTTCTTTTTCCTTCTTTTGGGAGGTTTGGTTTTGAAAATGAACTATGAATTCATCAAATGCAAGTTTGGGTGATGTTTTATTAATCAATCCAAATAAAGATACAATTGTGTATAGACTTGATTCTTTGGGAAAGTGGAATAATAATAGTAGCTTTGGCTGCTTGAATCTTCTCACTTGCCATTATCAAGAGGTGCACCACACAAACACTTACTAGCAAAGTTGTTGTAGAAAACTGACACCTGCATTAGTTTTGGTGTTAGCATAATGTCTTGTGTCTATCCATAAAAACGAGGTAACAAAAATCAAACGTCACGACTAATTAGCGACAGCCAAATACTGTACGTAATGGAGATGGGGATGAAATAGTTGATTATTAAGTGAGATCATTGCTACAGTTAACTAGAGCAATACTTAAATAAAAACTCGCACGAAAACTTAAGGTTGATTGGTTGATGGAGCTATAGTTTCCATTACACTTGCTCACCAATCTCTCTCTCTATGTGAATCTTTGTTTCTTTTTTTTAGGAACCGACATGGCTCTCAACAAAACGTTGCCTCAGAACAGAAGTAGCTGTCAACCAAAACAAACGTAAGTGAGCAAAGATAGTTTTTGGCAACCAAATTTAAACATTTATCAAAGAATATAGTTAAAGAGATTGAAAAGCATTTCCCTGGATCCCACAAGCGTTCTCTATCTCTTTCTCCTACCACCTTGTCACGAAGACATTTGTCTCTTTGTGGCTTTGTTTCCTCAAGTAGCAGGAGGAGACATTCCAGGCATAGGTGGTGTAGGTTGCATCATCCCCATCGAAGGCGATCGAGGAACTTGAGGATGAGCAAACTGTGATCCCAGTGAAGGCTGCATTTGCGTTAGTGGGTTCATCATCATTGCAAAGTGTCCAGGTGTGGTGGCATGATAGCAGAATACTCTCCATCCTCCATGTGAGCAAAACAGTCAACGACACTTACAAAAGCATGCAAATCAATCATAGCCATTTCCACTCCCTCATCTAGCTTCTCCAATTGAAGACGGTAGAAAAAACTTTCAAGAACGGATGCCGTACAAGCTTCACTCTTCCTCAGCTTTTTAATATGCTTTAACACTCTGGAATACACATCAACAAGCCCACTGAATAAATCTATCCTGCTAGTAGTTGGCTTCATAAACTCAAACTGAGGGTCCTTAACCCCTTTCTCCATCAAATACCGCCAAAAACGCATCCCATACCGTGCCACAAACTCCTTGAGTGTGATCCTTTGAGGAAATAGAAATGAAATATTGCAATGTGTTAGTAGACGAGGTATTGGAGGCGCTAGACCGGGTTGTGCATTATGTACAGACTCAAGAGCATCATGCGGGATAAACCGAGATCCATCTCGTATCGTAGCACCGTATACAGTAATCTTGTGCTGGTAGTATGCGTGAAAAGGGTCTGAGCTGCTCAAAAAGTTGAACTTTGTATCATTCACATGCAGGCGCATGATCCTCTTCTCAAGCTGACCCAACCCATCTTGGGAAACCAACACTGCAGTTGTGTCGATAATACTTTTGATTACTGGAGGTGGCTGCAAGATTGCTACATCATGACATTTTTTTTCCTACATAGAAAAACATTAAAATCAGATTCGAATTTCAGTTTTTGGTTTTTTGACCTAAGAAACAAAAGACTACTTAGGGTTCGGAGAGAGATAAGAAAAATCTTACCTCAGCCGTGAAGGAATAGCCCAGCCGCGAGAACCGCCGTGACGTTGAGAAGAAGCAGAGAAACGAACGACTTCGAGATCTAAAGCTTGGGAATCAAGGAAACGAACAAGATCCTCCCGAGAATTAATAAATTAAACCTAGGCTAGCTTTTATAGTTTTCCAATGGACCTTTATTAATTGGGCTTATAATGTCGGTCCATAATAACTTGTTAGAACCGACTTAATTTAATAGAAAGGAGTTGTTTTTTCTTTTCTCAACCAATCAAACGGTATAGGCAATACCCATAGAGGAACTTAGAATCTCATTACAGAGAAAAATAACTCAGAAACTTTGGTGTAGCTATATAACCTATGATATATTTTCTGTCTAAAAAAACGAGGTGAACTTTCTATTTTATCAGAAGGGAACAGAAATCAAACTTGACGAACAACGCAGTACTGTTACTTGATGGAGATTGGGATGAAAATGATTATGAAGTGGGATCATTGTAGCTTGTGGCGAGGGCACGTCAAGCCAACGCTACAGTTAACTAGAGCAATGATTATGTCACCTACTAAAGAAAAAAATTATAATAAATATTATAAAAATACTCGCATGAAAGTTGAAGGTGATTGGTTGGTGAAGCTATTGTTTCCATTACACTTGTTCACTCATCTCTCTTTCTCTCTCTCCTACTCTCTGTGGATCTTTGTTTCTAATTTGGAACCAACATGGCTCCAAACTAATAGGAATCTCAAGCTTCTCACTCTCTTGTGTAAGTTTTCTAAGGTTATGTTTTCTTATCCCAATTTGGATTGTTTTTGTTAAGATTTTGTCTGTTATCTGATATTTTCATCTTCTTCTTCTTCTTCTTCTTTATTGGGGTCCTCGAGTATCTATCGAGGATCTTGTCTAGCGTTTTGCACATTAATGTTTTTTTTTTTTTACAAAAAGGTTAAAATATAATTTTGCACATTAATGTTTCGTTTGTCGATTTGATTTTTGGGTCTACTTTTATAGTTTCTCCCAAAATTTCTTTCTTTAGACAACAAAGTCTGTTTCTTGACTGTGATCTGCAGATGGGTTCGTGTGCTTTGCTTTTAAAACCCAGTCCAATAGTTCTTTCCTTGTTAGTGTTTTTATCTTTCGACAAAGATTTCACTGAGAGAAGTCTTTAGCTGTTGACTTTTTTTTTTTTATCAGATCCTTCAACTCAGCAACATCGACTTGTGGCTCTCTTTCACTTTTCCATTGGACTGGACTTCTGGACATAAGCTATGCAAACTGAGGACCTTTTGTCGCCACCACAGACTCCTTGGTGGAATGCTTTTGGATCTCAGCCGTTGACTACGGAGGAGAGCCTTTCCGTGGACGCTTCTGATTCATTCGCCGGAGTTAAGGTGGTTACTCCGGCGACAGAACAAGGTGTGGTGGATAAACAAAGTTCTACAACTCTCTTCACTTTCTCACCTGGTAAACTCTCAACTTTCATAACTGGTAGCTTCTGGAATGTTCTTACTGAAATTCTGAATTCTCTAAGTGGGTGTTGTGTGGAAATGCTAGATTACATAACCGTAGCATATATTAATAGCCTTGCAAGAAGACATTACCTCACTGTTTCTTGCACATTACAGAATGAATACAAATGCTTTATAAGGTCATTTTATATATTCTGACTTTGATTTAGGTGGTGGAAAGAGTTCAGGAGATGTGCCAACGCCTCATGTTGCTTTCACGATGCAATCAGCTTGCTTCGCGTTTGGATTTGCTCAGCCAATGGTACAGTTTTCTTGCAGTGGAACATCTAAGAAAAGACTTTCAAATCCCTTTAATTTTGCTCCTGAGTATTTGCTGTGTTTTGTTTTCATTGTAGATCTATACAAAGCATCCTCATGTCGAACAATATTTTGGAGTTGTTTCAGCCTATGGATCTCAGAGGTCTTCGGGCCGAGTAATGCTGCCTCTAAAGATGGAGACAGAAGAAGATGGTACCATTTATGTGAATTCGAAGCAGTACCATGGAATCATTAGGCGACGCCAGTCCCGAGCAAAGGCTGAAAAACTGAGTAGATGCCGTAAGGTAACTTATTGAAACGATTTGATAATTTGTTCAATATGCATTCTCAAATGTTGCCTTATGTTATGATGATGCAGCCTTATCTGCATCACTCACGCCATCTCCATGCTATGCGCCGTCCAAGAGGATCTGGCGGGCGTTTCTTGAACACCAAGAAATTTGATGCAGCTCAGCAGTCTAAGCCGAGCAATTCTCAGAGTTCTGAAGTCTTTCATCCGGGAAACGGGACCATGAACTCATCGAGGGAAGCAAACAGGCCAAATCTCTCGGGATCCGAAGTTACAAGTATGGATTACTTTCTAAGTTCGTCAGTCTATTCTCCTGGTGGCATGGTCATGCCTATCAAGTGGAATGCAGCAGCATTGGATATTGGCCGCTGCAATCTTAATACATGATCAGCAGATAGGGACAAGACAGGATTTGGTTCACCGGTCTTTTGTCTTGTCCCTTATCTTTCAACCAAACGGATATAGAACTTGTGTCCTGAAAAAGGACATTGAGTTTCCTTGGTATAAGACTGGTCCTTTTACCATCCGTTTGGCTGTAAACAGGCAAATCATCTTTGGCTCATCCTTCATCAAGGTTTTTTATTCGTCTATTTTCTTTTACACATCTTCATAAGATTTGAACTGGTGAATAAACCTTGGGTTAAGTAAAACTAGTGATAACAATGATGGGTTTGCTACTACCCTCTTGTTCCAACTAGTTTGTGTGTTGTAAGAAACTCTGCTTTATTTTCTGATGATGTATTGTCTGTATGTGTTTATGAAACAATTGTAAGAATTTCAAGTTAATGTGGTTTATCTAACGATATGGATGTCAAATGGGATGTCCAGTGTCCAAATGGACATTTTCGTTTTCTGGACATTGATGATCAAAGCTCAAATAGGACCATATCCAAATCAAACCAAACCTAAATAGGACCATAATCAATTGGGCTGTCCGCGAGGTCCAGTTTATATATGAACATAAATCGTAAAGACACAAGAAACTTATAAGTGTTTTACATAATAAAATTCGTACTTATAAGTAACCTTCTAAGTAACTCGATCTTCTTTCTTCCACCTTCTTCTCCTTCCTCCTCTTCTTCTTCTTCTTTATCTTCCTCCACCTTCTTCTTTATCAAACAACCTGAATTCCCCGACCACAAATAACCAACACACATCAAAAGATATCACAGAAACAAGGTGCATTCAGTCTCTTCCTCAACACCAGCAAGTAAGTCACCCATCAACACACAAATTTGTTGATATCTGGTATTTCGCGTTCATAAGTTAAAAAAAAAAAAACTGTTTTAGGATATACTAACAACATGCTTTGCATAGGAATATACAAATCTGTAGTTTTGTTTTCCACTGTGATCTAAAGTATTGTTAATGTAGTTTGAAAATATGTAATAACCTTAAGAGAACAAACTAGCACTAAGCATAATGTTGGCGTGTATATGTTCTGCTGCAAAGGCCTTTAGAGGAAAAATGATGGTTATAACCATTTAGAGGCCTTTAGAGGAAGCAAAAAGGATAGAACCATTGCAGAGGTAAAAATCTTGATTGAAAGAACAATACACAAAGTCACAAACATAGCTTCATGAAGTTATAACTAAAGACGTTGTACATAATATTCATATATGTTTTCACACTTTCATGCAGTTAAATAAGCTATACTTGGAAATCGGTAAATCTTCGATGATAACTCCAGCTGGAATTACAGAGTGCACTAACATGTGTACAGTGCTAAATGACTAGGTACTAACTCCTATTAGAGTAACTCTCATGTTTGTGTATGGTTTATGTAATATAAAATAGAATCTTGAAGGAGACATTTGATTGAAAAGTCAGTTTTGGATTGGCATAGCCCATGGTCATCAAGCCTATTTGACATCCCTATCTAACAACGTTAAAAAGACTTTAATTCGGCCTATCTTATTATTTGCAAAAGCTTTTTGTCTAACTAATTTTTACATTGTAATTTTTATAGAAAGAAATGATTTCAAACAAGTAGATGGTTTTGGAACAATTTTGTAAAAATCCACCAAAATGCTCTTTCTTTAATTAACCTGTCTATAATTTCAGGACTTTGGGATTGAGAAGACCTGATCAAACCATAAGGTTCTTCTTGTTAATAGAGATTAACCATTCAGATTTCGATCTACAATTACAAATTAAAATAGATCGTTATCAAATCTCACAACACCTTTGTAATTAAGCAAGAAGGATCTAATTAGGAGCAATCTCTTAATCGTTGTCAAGCATTGGTCATGTCAATCCCTATGTCTGTATTAGTGTTTCGTATTTGTTATTTTTCTTGTGGAAAATGAAAGGGTTATGTTGAGCCTTGAGATCTTCATTTGCCAAAGAGACAGATTAAGCGAGGAGGCAGTTATAAAATCATGACAACGAGTGCGACCACTTCGGTTAATCCATTGTCTATTCTCATCCCGTTGATGGATTGAGCGAAGTCCTGATACTGTACTTAAGAAGAAGCTTGTAGGTGTGGTAAATTGAAAGATATGTAACAGTATCTACTAGATAAACACCGGCACTTTCTGCGGGAGACAAACAGAGGAACTCAGGAACAGAGGACATAATAAAACAGAGGAATTCAAGAAACAGAGCTTAGCCTCTCAAGAAATAAATAGACGACGAGTGTGAAGAGAGAAGGTAGAATATAAAGAGAAGCCAAACTTTACGAAAAGAGCTAAACCATGATTATCACATATTAAAGATATGTTTAAGATTACAGAGACAAGAATTTGCCTCAGAACTAGCTGCCAATCTAAAACAAACTTTAAGTCAATTTAAACATTAGTATTAAAGAAAAGTTAAGAGATTGAAAAGCATTTCCCTGCATTCTATATAAGCCCCGGCCTTTCCACTTAAACTTCTATTTGTTTGCTGGAATTTGGATCTCCCCAACTATTTTCTCCTTCAAACTTGCCACGTTTTCCGATAACGACTGCACTGGGATGTCAATGACTTCCCACTCATCATAGATCGTAGAGGAACCCTGAAAATATATGACTGCTAATTAGATACAAGTCAAGTTAGACGAAAGAAACAAAAGACTCTAAGAGTCGGCAGAAAACATTAAAGGAATTACCGGATGTTGAGCAAGAAACTGGTCTTCTGGAACAAGTGCTGACTCGTCATGTAGAGGCAGTGGTGGAGGAGGAGACGTTCCAGCTGGCATAGGTGGTGGTGGAGAAACTTGAAGATGAGCAAACTGAGATCCCAGTGGAGGGTGCACAAGCATACCAGGCCGCATTTGTGTTGAAAGGTGTTGAGGTTGTGGCACGTTAGCAGCATAGACTTCATCCTCCAAGCGAGCAAAATAGTCAACACCACGCACAAAAGCGTGCAAATCAATCATAGCCGTATCCACTCCCTCCTCCTCCTCCTTTTCCAATTCAAGACAACGGAAAAAACCCTCAAGAACGGTCGCCGTACAATCATCACTCTTGCTCAGCATTTTGGAAGGCATTAATACCCTTGAATACGCAATAACAAGCGCGTTGTAAAAACTGAACCTGCTATCAGTTGACTCCATAAACTCAAACTCAGGGTTCCCAACTACTCTCTTCTTCAAATCACGCACAAAATACATCCCGTACCGCGCCATAAACTGAGCTGTGAGCTTAATAATACCAAGCTCCTTGAGTGTGATCCCCTTTTCAGGGAATCTAAATCCAGGACCGAAAGATCTCAAAGGCGGAACACGGAATCGAGGAGGCTCAAAATGTAGTTGTGCTTCACCTGCACACTTATGTATAGCTGGAGCATCAGGTTGGATATCCTGAGCTCCACCTTGATCATGAGCACGGTATTCTGTAAGCTTGAGATGGTAAAATGCGTGATAAGGGTCTGAGCTCCACAAAAAGCTGAAATTTGCATCATTTATATTAAGGGCCATGATCCTTCTCTCAATCTCCAACCCGTTTTTGGAAACCAAAAGTGCAGTATTCTCGACCATACTTCTGATTTCTGGAGGTGGCTCAATGATTGTCAGACTCGCCGGAGCTCTATTTGAATTGCTTTGACCCGATCGCAAATAATTCTGTGGCCTAAATGGTGCAGGTTGCATCATCCCCATTGGAGGACCATAAGGTTGAGGAACTTGAAGATGAGCAAACTGAGATCCCAGTGGAGGCTGCATTTGTGGTGGTGGGTTCCTCATATTTGAAAGGTGATCAAAATCAGTCATAGCCATCTCTACTCCCTCCTCCTCCTCCTGTTTCTCAAGCACTTGATCAAGAAGCTTGAAGAAACCATCAAGAACGTCCCCCACACTAGCATAATTCATGCTCAGATTTTGGGAGCGCAATAACCCTCTCGAATACCCAAGAACAAACCGCGTGTATAATTGGTACCTGCTATCAGTTGGCTTCACAAACTCAAACAGAGGGTTCTCACACACTCTCTTCGTCAATGCCCACTGAAAATACGTCCCATAACAAAACACAAACTGCGCTGTGAGCTTGATAATATCAAGCTCCTTTCGCGTGAACGTGATTCCTAGAGGAAGGTATGTGAGCTTGAGAGGTGGAGACTGAGGCGGATCCTTGAATGGAGGCCGAAGGTAGCGTTGTACATCATCAGTTGCTGGAGCGTTAGGACCTGAGCTCCTGAATCTTGCATCATTGGCCATGATCTTTCTCTCAACAACACTTGTGCTTTCTGGACCCGCCAGAACTTGATTTGAATTGTTTTGCATCGATTGCAAATCTTTGTGCCTCGAACTGAACATTTTTTCTACAACCATGAAAACATAAGAAACATTAAAATCAGATTCGGAGAGAAGACAGAACTACTGAGAGAGAGATCGATAGGAAAAAGGAAGCGTAATCGGAGAGAGATTAGAAACACTGTACCTCCGCCGGACTTGGGGACCTAAAGCTTGGAAACGAAGGAAACGAAGAAATCCTGCTGCTTGAGAAGAAAGAAATCAACTGTGAGCCCTAGGCTACTACTTGTATTTATAACGAAACTCGTTTGGCGATTTTCCAATGGGCCTTTATTAATTGAGCTTATAATTTCGGTTCATAATAATTTGTTATACAGACTTAATATGATATTTTCTCTCTTTAAAAAAAAAAAATTAAACTTTTTGTCCAAATAATATACTTAGCCATTATCTTATTTTATACTTAAAATTTCCTTAATTGATTAGGGTTATCGACTTTGCTGAATCTAAATGATTAGGGTTACTTAATTGGAACGTATTATAATTTATAAACATGTTAGTTTTAATTTAAAATCACGATTCTGAAACTTTTTGATGCAAATTATTATTCTACGATATGATCAAATTATAGCTAACAGATCGGACTGGATTAGTCAATCACAGCAAACCCTAGCGAAGGAAGACTCACAAGTAAAGCCGCAACATCTTTAATGATTAAGAATAATTGGATTGGGACTTAAGAAGATCTGATCAAACCATAAGGTTCTTCTTGTTAATAGACATGAACCATTTTTAGATTCGATCTACTAATACAAACTAAAACAGATATTATCCTCCAATCAAGACATCTTTCACCATCCAATCATTATCAAACTCACAACACCTCTGTAATTAAGCAAGAATAATCTTTAGGACCAATCTCTTAATCGTTGTCAAGGATTGGTCGTGTCAAGATCATCAAGATCTGACGCAATCCCTATGTCTTAGTGCTTCTTCTATGTTATTTTTTCGTGTGGAAAATGAGTTATGTTGCGATCTTCATTTGCCTTAGAGACAGATACGCGAGGAGCCGATAGCCGAAAATCATGACAACGAGTGCGACTACTTCAGTTAGTCCATTGTCTATTCTCATCCCGTTGATGGATTCAGCGAAGTCCTGATATTGTACTTTCAGAAGAAGCTTGTAGGTGTGGTAATTGAAAGATAGATAACGTATCCACGAGATGAAAACCGGCACTTTCTGTGAAGAGGGGAAAAAAACAAAGGAAATCAATAAAAACAGATGAAATCAAGAAACAGAGGAAGTACAGAGGAAATCAAGAAACAGAGGACTTGCCTTGACAAAGAATCCTCCGGCGAGCATGAATGTCATGACAGTTACTGAAGCCAAAGTCGTAGCCTTCTTTAAATCCATCAAAATGGCACCAATAGCAAGTCCGAGTCCCTAGCAAAGAGAAAACTCAAAATCAGCATTTTGGTACTTTTCTCGTTATTTAGTGTTTTCTTAAAATAATTTCGATCTGAATCTACCTGAGCTGCAATGATGCAAAGGAAGACTGTGAGCATGCTCAAGAAGAAGGGATATGGGCTGAGCCGAAGACCTGTCATAAAATAGACGACGAGAAGGAACAGAGAAGGTAGAATAAAGTCGAGAGGGAGATCACTGGTGGTCCGAGCCATGAAATACGCGCTTAATCTGTACATATCCGCTGCTCTCTCCTTATTTAGCATCGCTCGCTCTTGCGGAAACGCAAAGATTGCTGTGAAAACAGGGAAGAATCCCCAAAAAACAGCTATGAAGAAGAGCAAACCGGCCTGCAAAAAGAAAACGAAGCATAAGAGTTTCATCTTTGTTGCGGTAAAACGTTGAGAAATGATACTAGGAGTGTGCATAAAAACTGACCCGAACCTTAATTTCTCAAAGCGAAATCACACCAAAGTATATTTCAAAACCAAACGATAACAACATACCTGATCTTGTAGTCCTCTTGGAGTTCGAATGTCCGACTGCCACCAGAGAAGACCTAAAATGACAGCTGTGGAAAGAACTTGAGTAACACGCAACCAACTAAAGTATTCGTGTCGCCGTTCTTTGAGTCCTCTGCAGAAAAGTATGCAATATTGCTCCCACCAGCCAGCTCCCCATTGGCGCTTTAGACGCGAACTTTTGGCCTTAGCTTCTTCGTCTAGTGGCACAGGATCCATTAGTTTCTTCTTCTCCTGTTCTGCAACCCGAGTTTCGTATGCCTCCACTAGATACTGCTTACGATTTTCCGATATATATCAGAACTCAATTTGGTTTCAGTTAATTTTAATTTGCTAGAAATGTTGTTGTTTCTATAAATTACCTCATGAACAGCGGCAGGAGATGGCTTGCCAGTTTGAGTTTCTCTGCCTGAATTGCCAACTTGAACTCTATCATCTAACTCAGAAGGCACAGAGATATCGTTGATGTTACCGTTGGCTAGATCGAGCAAGAACTCTGCAGGGTTCATGGAGATAAGAGGAGAGCATCCAATGGAAGAGAAGTAATCCAAAGCTTCTGATGATTTCCCAAAGTAGAGAAGACTTCCTCTTCCTAGTAGAATCAGCTTGTCAAATCTATGGAAGAGCCTACTCGAGGGCTGATGTATCGTTGTGATCACAGTTTTCCCCGCCTGTTCCGAACAAATTTTCTTCAAGATTCAGACAACAATCAAAGCAAAGATACAAATTGTCTGAGCTAACAAACAAACCTCGGCGATGTCGTGGAGCATCTGAATGGTTCTAAGAGCAGTAGTGGAATCTAAACCAGAGGTTGGTTCATCAAGAAGTAATAGAGAAGGATTAATAATGACCTCGTTTCCAATAGAAACTCTCTTCCTCTCTCCACCTGATACACCACGCACGAATGCTCCTCCAATCATAGTGTCTTGGCACCTACAACCATGCAAGTTATTAAAATAAAGACCACAGTTAATTTTTTTATGTTGGAACCTCTAAAAGATGCAACATACCTCTCCAAACCCAACTCTTGGATAACATCTAAAGCTCGTTGCTCCTTTTGCTCTCTCGTAAGAGTCTTGGGTAAGCGCAGACGAGCAGCATAGGTTAGCGTTTCTTTCACGGTAAGATGAGGAAACAGAACATCATCTTGAGTCACAAACCCAATCCTGCCACCAAACCAAGAACCAATTGTTAAGTCTCCATCATGTATCTATACAGGAAAATGTGAGTTTTAGAGCAAAAAATATTGAGAAGTCCAAAAAAAAAAAAAAAAAATACTGACTTGCTCTTCAAGAATTTAGAGTAAGGCTTGTCGTTGTAAGTAACAGAGCCTCCGGTAGAGGATTGAGAGATTCGACCAGCAAGTAAGCTAAGAAGAGTTGTTTTGCCACTCCCTGAAGGTCCCATGAGAGCAAGAACTTCACCAGGATTCACACTCCCACTTATCCCAGTTAATATCTCTTTCTCTACAGATGATGAAGTCATTTTCTTTATCGCCACTTTGTATGTAACATCCCTGAACTGCATCAAATATACAAAAACTACCACTAAGTCTTGCGATTACCTCATTCATGAAATGAAACCTCTTATTACACATTTTTTACTTATTTCCCCCCTTAGTCTAATCTTAACTATGGATATCTTAAGTCCTGTACATAAATTTTATGTAAGATGAGATCATGTACAAGACTTGAACCTGGTTAAAAGTATATACAGAGAATGAGAGACAAATGTGTTCTATTCTTTTGACCTCCTCTTAGTGCCTGTGCAAACAAAAGAGCAGTACCAAAAGAGATCAACTAGTACTACTTCAATCCAATTTCTAACATTTCCCTTTGAAATGAACATTAACAACCCCCAATTTTCTGTTATTATTATTATTTTTTGTTTGGTTTAATATAATTATTTACCTTGAGAAAGATTGGCAGTGTTGGTTCTGCTTGAAACTTAGGCTTCTTCTTTCCCGCTTCAATATCTTCCGCTGAAACAGTTAGGCTATACCGTTGATTCATCTTTACTCATTAAACCAAAAGAAGCTAGTGACTCAGTGAATGAATCTTTAAGTAGGTGAATGTTAACACCTAAACACTATGGTAAGTGAGCTTATGTTAATACGATGTGTAAATTATACGTTGGCCAATCTTTGTCAGCCAACTAAACGTCTTTTACGTAAGATTTGGACTTTCAGGTACATTATTTACAGATTACAACAGACCAAACACTATAAACCTCCAAATTGGGACCCATTATTTTGACTAATCAGTACAGATATATTGACTTCTTCTCACCTATTTTTATATCTACTTAGCTTAGTCATAAAAAGCTGTTAAGTTGGTGAATCAATCGCTACGTGAAGTTTACAAATCACTACAGTATTTATTATTTTGTTCCTTTTTTCTTATTCGTTAGTCTTTATTTAATTATTTATTTTCTACCTATGTAAGTATATAGGGAGCACTTAACACAACATTGTATCATTAAGTGAAGGTAAATTGAATCGTGAATGGTGTAGAATTGTGTACAACTATGATGGACTGATGGTTATCAAAACAAATAGTACAAACTCTCGAGTCTATTGACAATCACTAGTGGTGAATTATTGACTTTAAAAAAAACAAATTCTCAGATTGACAAAATATCAACATATATATAAAAAAAGAAACAAAAGTACTATACAAACTTTAAACACCCGTTATAAGTGGTAGGCATGCACCTTTGACAAAATTAATTAGTATTTCTTTAAGCAAATTAATGTCATAACTTTTAAACACTTTTGGGGCATTTGGAAGCACTTATCTTTTTGAATATGGGGCCAACATCATAAGATTTAAAGAACAGATATTGCATTCGAGTTGTGTCATGTGTGTGGTATATAGAATAAAAATTAAGTTAAACAATTATCATTTCAAACCACTGGGATTGACAAAATAAAATATTTAATACAACAAAGATCTTATGTATGATTTAAATGCTTTCTCATTACATATTAAAAGTTTGCCTATATAAATATATTAATTGCACGCACCACCGAATATGCAATTGAAAAGTGAAAAGAAAATGAAAACAAGAAAAAAAAGTTGAAAAGAAAATAAGTGGTGGGAGCTTCAGTTGCACGAGAAAGAGAACACGTGGAACAAATTAGAAGGCCAATTGTTTTGCGTCTCTGTTAAATAATTTATCCAACTCTCTCATGCAAAAAAGCAAAGCAACGCACACCAATCATGCATCAGTTGTTATCATTATTATTGTATCATTTAATTGCATATTTCAATGACCATACTACCCTCTCAGTATGGGAACATAGCAACTAGAATGACGAAACTACCCTTGAGCTTAAACTAGTGAGATAGATGAGTTCACACGACTTACGTATCATCTCGTCGTCGCTGAACGGTTTCGAGTCGGAGATTTCGTCCGGCGGCATAGCGAACCCGGTGAACGAAAAAGAAAGCCCCAGCGACGCGCTCGATGCACGGCTCAGAGCCGCTCCGCTGTTCACTTCCTCTAGCTCAAGCTTAAGCTGAGCGCTCCTAGACTTCCTTATGTGTGTTCCGGCTCCGCCACTCCTCCCCGGAGACGCCCCCATCATCAGCCTCCGGCTTGATTTCCTCGACAACGTCCCTCCTCCTCCAACAGATGCTGTAGCCGTCGCAGACACACCATTAGCGTCCATGGAGCCGTGAGGTGATTTGATGGCTGCGGCCACCGTCTCATATAGCTGCTCCGACCGTGTTCTAGCTAAACCGGAGGCCAACGGTGGCTTTTCCATTGACATTATGGCGTTTCCTAAAACTGCCGACGACAAACCATAAATCATAATCCATTATTCAAATTTATTTACCAATATTTACGTTCAAGATCATATATAGCGCTTATATATGTATGTATGGAACATAAACAACTGAACATACATATAAATAGATATAAGAAAACAGGAATGACTATATGAAGATGGATTTTTTCTTCTTCTTAGGATATAGAATCGATACCTTTGGGGAACTAAAAGATAAAAAGTGTTTCCACTGTTTGAAAGAGGTTTGTTTTTATGGTAGAGACGATGTTATAGCTTGAAACTTGTGACACCCTTTCTAAGCTGCTTCATCAACCTGCTTTAAATAGTCGCATTTATGAGTGGCACGGCTCCAATTACGATAATACCCTTATGATTAACTTTTCGTATATATAATATTTTTTTCGTTGATTGGGGTTTTTAGGCTGTGTACAAATCTTCGTATTAGAACTAGAACGGATTACATTACCATTTAATTTGGTTGAATTTAGCAGTTTTATTCTAAAGTATAAACAAAACACCATATTTTAATTGAGATATAATGATATCACACCTATTATTTCTAATCATTAAAACTGTTTGAACTTAATTCCAATTTAAAATTGACAATAATACTGGTTTGCGCTAGCTAGGTTTGCATTGAGAGTAAAACCGATCGCAATACTTGAATTTTGTACCGAATGGAATGATAGACTAGCGGTTAGCATTTCGATTGGTTACATGTGTTTTAGTATTATCAACCGTCTAGATTTGGATCTATGAAGATGTAAGGACTTCGGTCCCGACTCCCGAACTTCGAAGTTATAAGAACAAATATTTGAATTATGTCTAAACAAAACATCATGATTAAATCCGGCTTCACGGCAATTCAAACTACAGTTTCTAACCATTATACTAACTACTCTCTGATCAACCATAATATATATGCTTTGTTTTATTTTTCAAAATCAAGATGAGAATTCATATTTGCAGCGCTGAGTATAACTTGACGAGTAATAGCGATAGTTTGCGGACACGATGTTTCCAGCTAAGTATGAAGCTTCCTAACATCCTGACCGTACACGTGGTGGGACATGCGAATATTATAATATATATACATGTTTTCTCGTATATATAGTTGTAGACTTGTAGTAATCAACCATCGTCTCGGATCCTCTTTTAGTACGACATAGATCGTCCATATTTCATCATTAGAAATCTACCATTAATATGGAATCTTATTTTCAGATTATCTCATTTATTGTGACATTAATTATTCATAATACAGAAATTCATGATTAGAATTAAATCCATCATTTCATATTTTTAAACCCTTTAACAAAAAAACGTTTATTTTGTGACAAAAAATTGTGCAAGAACGAGTGTTATAAAGTTTGATTAATATCATCTTTAGACACCTACTGGCATCTCAATTGGTGGCTTGTTTCATATATAGCTTATGTACATTTGATTAATATCATTCAAATCGTTTTGAGTGTTAAGAAAAACGAGTATATAGTTTCTTGAATTCAGCAATAGAACCCGAATTTAAGAATCTTAGCACATTAAATCTTGATTTGCATGCATCTGCATCAGAATTTAGTAGTTTATTTAGTGCATTTTGGTTGCTTTCGTTATATGATCACCTGTTATAAATCTACGAAAATCATTTGATTTTGTTGTTGTTGTTGTTGATTAACTATGAACCATTCTTTTATACTTTGTTTTTAATCACTTGTTAATTTTCTTCAATATTAACTTCATTTTTTTTTTAACTTCATTGAGTCGTCTAATTAGCCTTTTTATTGCATGAGATAAAAACATAACAAAATAAACTTAAAGAAAAATTGTGAAAATATCGTCGGGGAACGGAACCCTTCTTCTTTGGATGTAACGAAAGCAAATCAAAACCAAACTCTGCCAGTAATAGGGGATTTGCTATATTTTAAAGAATAATGTGATACCTTTACACAACACCATACAAATAAAAATGGATGAATGTCTACATAATATTTTTCTTTTTTTTTGGTAGCATCTACATAATATTTTTCTTAAAAAGGAAAAGTTTAATTTGTCCCTTTTTCCCGCTACTTAATAAAAATGATAGTTCATATAATCCTGTTTCGTTTGTTTTTTCTATAATTATATCGAATAAAATGCTATGCCATTCAATTCCTAATTTCAAAATGACTAAGACATGCATGTTCAATTTCTTCTATACAAAATCATTGAATAATCAACCGTAAACGTGTCCGGCCAATTCGAAGTATACAATCTTTTATATTATATACGTACGTATGTATCCATATAATAATTTTGTTGACATTGCATAACAAAAAAGGTATCAATCAAGGGTAATATTTGTTTTTATAATTTTCCTCGACTACAAACTTTTAGCATTAAATTTTCTTAACCTTATTAGCTTATCAGATTAGCCCTGACGAAAGACAGCAAAAGATGATAAAATAAAAAGGACAGTTATGTTTTATATGTTAATTTTGTGTGTTTGGAAAATGTAGGAAATATTGTGAGGCTTTAATTGAATCTCATGTTACCTACGAGACAGGGCACTTCCTAAAAAGCTGGTTTTGGATGCTTTCTTCCTGCCAAATATGTTTTGTACTCAAAAGCTTTTATTTTCTTTTTCTTTTTTTGGTTAGTTTTGAGATTTATTTAGCTTTCGTTATGGATTTTTCGTACTTATTATCGTCACATCTTCGTAAATATTACGTCTATACCGGTTATATCGGTAAATTCTAACCTTACATTCTTTTGATGCAATCTCGACTGTGTTAATATCACATAACTAGAATTTTACAATTTTTTTACTTCATCATAATTGAATCAACTTAATTTAATATGTCCAATATACTAATATTAGTGATAAAATACTAATATTGGTGGTGATACAACACTTGCTAATGATATTTTGAATTTATATTAATGTGGATCCAAATCCGTTCTGCCATATAACCCGCAATTTAAATTTTTTATAAGTTTAAATATTCATAATATTTTAATATAAAGTTGAAATATAACAATAATAATATTTTTAAAATTTTAAAAATTTAAAATTTATTATATCAGGTATAATTAAATGGTTCGACTAAAGAACCAAATTAAACCGATACAAATTTTTAAATTTGAATGTTTGTTAACTTAACCTTCCTGCTCACTCGGATTTAGATTCAATTTGGTCTTATTTATAATATGACTTTGAATTATTGTTTAAAAATTTTAGCCGATGTGAGATGTTGAACACACATTTTTTCCTTCATTAATTGAGTAATATATGTTCGTTTTTAAAAATTCGAATCACAATATATGCAGAAAAAATTTAGTTTTTTATTAACTTTCTGTATTATATGATGATTCAAAACAATTAAAAAAAATCAAACAAAGATGATAGGAGAATCATAATTTTAAATCTTCACAAAATCTTCTAAATATGTATATTATTAATTTTGAAACATTATATGAATATTTATAATTTTATAATTAATGATAAAATCTTTTAATTGTGTTTAGTTAGATGGATAGTAGATAATTAATTGTAAAAATTGTTTGGATACATAAATATAAGTATTTCTCTATTCCATATTTACCTTTAATGAGTTTCCTAATATGTGCATTAAATCAATAGTATTCCTTATAATATCTTACAAACTAAAAATTTCTCTTCAAAATGTATTTCAAAAATAATAATATAGATTGGTTTATTAGAAAAAAATCATATAATCGATGCAATATAGATTGTTTTACTTTCTTTTTATCTTATGAAGCACACAGAGTGCCTTCTAAGATTGTTGTTTCCTGTAACTTTGACGTCACACAAAATGATTTACAAGGTACTAGATCCAATGGACTGTCCTTGTATCTAGTTTTGTTCCTTTCATAATAATAGAGTTGTGAAAGCTAATTTGGAAATTTTGTATGTATCCGATCAATAAAATCAACCGTTGGATCAAACAATTTCGGAACCCATGACAAAGAAGGAAAAAAAAAAACTAAACCTAATTATATGATTGTTATAAGCCTTCTTTTTATGTACTAAAATGTAAAGAGGACTCGAAACGTATATATTTGTAGTGATTTGTTTTTGTCAAAACTTTTAGTGATTAGTTAAAAGGTGTGTATTGGTTTATAAAATCTGGGATGGTTCAAACCCATGATTGTTTCTGAAGAAGTATTTTCTCTAAAATGGACTTTAAATTGACTTACGCCTACCAAATGTACTATAATAAATAAATTCCATGTGAGGTCAACACTATAATTGAATGTATAAATTGGTACGTTATGTGTAAGTGTTTGTACTGCCTCAATATGTAGTCACGTACAGTGGTGCAAGAAAGCTACGGACAGGTTGTGATTTTTGTCAAGGATCGATGTCTTAAATCACAAAGCCAATAAATGAAGCAGGCCCAACCTTTTGTTTTCTTCTTCCTTCTGACGAGATAAACGGCTTCTACTGATACCTACGTTTTGTTTCTTTGTCATTGGATCCTGTATGGCCTAACGTCTTCGATTGTTTGTTTGCGTTTACATGTTCTGATAGTGTTGTTTCCTTTTATTTATTTATTTCAAGAATCACAGTCTTAGACATTTTAAACAAAGTTAGTTCGTTATTTATAAACGTAAATATTTTACGATTCTAGCCAACTCGGGTAACGGGATAAACACAAAGAAAGCACAACCAAAACGTTAATTTCTACCATATTGTATTGGCGATTGTGTTAGATTTTAGCCAACTCGAATATAAGGATTGTGAAGGTTCAACCTGATCTTCCTAACTTCCTTGACCTCAGCTATAATAAAACGAGAGCATACGTAAATGATCTAATATAAGATCAGGTATTGTGGTGTATCCTTTTTATTGTATCTATAGAAATCCACGTTCAGTTTTAACCCAAAAACGAAATCCACGTTCAATATTAATTCGTTATGCTATTACACACGAATCTAATCAATAGTTTTGAGGATACCTGTCTACGTAGGGACAAAGAGCCACAAAGATGCATCCACGTGGCAAGACAAGTGCGAAATGAGTCAAGACTCAAAGAGCCCTCTCCTTCCCCGGCCCACACTGTCTGGTCGGTAGTTGAAACGTTAGTTGTCAGACTTGGCGCGCCACCTCCTAATTTTTTCTCTAATTGTTTATAATAATTAAAACACATGACATAAACTTTTATTAAGGTACATTACAACATTTCATATAATTAACAATTCTGTGCTTTGTCGCATTATTTTATACTTTTGATTTCCCGTTATAAACTAAATTAGCTGCCATGAATTTACTTAGAATTCGAACTGGTTTAAACAATAATTGAATGCAAGTGTCAGTGGGAGAGTTTGGTTTAGATATTTCCAACACTCACCGATATAACAATTTGCGTTCATACATTTCGTTTGGAAAATGATACGTAAATTAAAAAAGAAAAGAAGAGGTATGTCTTAGCTTCGCATTTGGTGATGGGACTAACAGAGAAGAGTCTCTTAGTCACGTGGCTTCCTCTCCGTAAGGACGGCACCGCCCCTCTTCGTTTTTATTTGGAGTTTATTTGCTAAAAGCCTAAATTTTGTTACATTAAATATAATTAAAAAAGTAGTATAGTGTTATCCGTTCAAAAAAAAAAATAGTAGTATAGTGTTATTTTTGCTATACTATTTTAGCAAATTAAAATAAAATTGTATAGTAATAGTGATTATATAGTTATGCTATACTACATTTATACGTACTAATGTAATGCTCATACGGTTTTTGGAACCAGATTCTGGTTCTATACCTTTTAAGACCTTTTTTAAGAGGCCGTACGTACGTAAGACGTTTTTAAACACCTTTGCATATAATAAAATCAACAGTGGTCATAGATCATTTTTCTTAAGCAAAAAGAATATTTTCTTATTCAAAAGTACGAAAAGAGGGCTACAAAGTTTGTTCTTTAATTACAAATTCTGCTACCAAAAAAAATCTTTTTGTTACGGAAATGGTACAAGTTTACTACAGAAAAGTATAAACATACTAATGTGACTATGTAAACTTGTGCAGAGGCCAGAGCTAAAAAGGAAAAACACGAATCCTCTACAAGAAATACTAAAACAAAGACTGTCACCAATAATCTCTGCAGGAACATAATCCATTTCTAAAATGATGAAATCTGTTGCGGTCTCTTACAATAAACTCTCTACCATAAACCTCAGAGATAAGCTTTGTTGCTGTATGACAATCCTTACAGACCCTCGAGTTCTTCACTATCCTAATAGTTGTACCAGGCTTAGTCTTCATTATACCATATGCAATTGCAAGTTTCTCGCTATGCATATGAATTGCGCTCTCCTTCTCCTCCTCGTCTACATCAAAAAACGCATCCCCTGTGTTTCCTTTATACCCTATCGATCTAATCTTCCCCAATATCTCTTCCCACTTCCTTTTGATCTTACCCATTTCAGGATGCTTCTGATCATCTCCCATGGAGAACTTGTTTATTTTCCCATCAATCTCTATTAAGCTCCACCCCGGTGGTTTCTTAACAAGCTTCTCCTTCATCATGTCTCTCAAGCCCTCGATTTTCTCCCATTGTCCTGCACACGCGTATATATTTGAAAGCAAGACATAGTAACCGCTATGTTCTGGTTTTACCTCTATCAACATGTTTCCTACTCTCTCTGCGACTTCGGTGTTCTTATAAATCTTACATGCTCCAAGCAATGCTCCCAATATAGGAGCATTTGGCTTCACTGGCATTTTAATGATAAAGTTCTCAGCTTCGGCCAATTTTCCAGCACGGCCAAGCATATCAACAATGCAACCATAATGCTCGAGTCTAGGCTCGATCCCAAAATCCCTTTTCATGTTCTCATAGATTTCTAAACCTTTATCAACTAACCCACCGTGGCTGCAAGCTGAAAAAACCGCTGTGAATGTAACATCCCTTGGGATAAACCCTGATCTAATCATTTGGGAGAAGTAATGAACTGCCTTGTGAGCATGTCCGTGCACTGCAAGACCTTTAATTATCGAACTCCAGCTCAAGCTATCCTTCTCAGGCAATTCCTCAAACACATGAACCGCTTTCTCGATTTCCCCACACCTCCAATACATATCCACAAGAGCTGTCCCAAGAATAAGATTCACAGTCATGTGATTCTTAACCACATACTCATGTGCTCTTTCTCCATGCTCAAGCGCGCCCAAATGAGCACAAGACGAAATTACACTCACCATAACCGTCTCATTCGCGACAACTCCTTCCCTTTTCATGAGTTCGAACAAGTCAATAGCTTTCTCAAAACAGTTGTTCTTCGCATACCCATTGATCATAATACTCCAAGTAAACAAATTTCTGTGGGGCATTTCATCGAACATCTCTCGTGCATCCTTAACCATCCGGCATTTGCAATACCCAGCCACCATAGAAGTCCACGAAACCACATCTCGAAACGGCATTTGCCCAAAGATTCTACCAGCAGCAGTGATCAACCCACAGTTAGCGTACATGTGAACAAGCGAATTCTCTACATAAACATCATTCTGGAATCCGAATCTAACAATATGTGAATGCGTTTGCTCTCCCATCGTCACGCACTCCATCTCAGCGGACGCCTTAATCAGAAACGGAAACGTAATGTTATCTGGCCTAATTCGAAAATTCAACATCTGGCTATAGAACCCAAAAGCCCTATTAGGCTCTGCACCATTGGAGAAGCAACGGATGAGAAGGTTGAAGACGAGAAGATTAGGGTTTTGAATTTGGGAGAAGATTCCGTATGCATATCCCAAGAGATTGGTGGGTTTGTTGAAGGTGGAGTCGTCAACGAAGAGGGCGAGGAGACGACTGGCAACGAAGACATCGGAGATGAGATGAGCTCGTATGAGAAAGCCATGGATGATCTTGAGGTCGGAGAAGGAAGAACAGGACTGGAGCAAGGCAAGCTTCGGGTGTTTGAAACGAAGTGTGTTGAGCACAATGTTACTCATTCTCTGCCCAAAAGTTCGCCACTTTATAAGAGCCTAACATATAACGGTCGCTTCCTCTATATTCAAAGTTTGAAACGATTAAAAGCAAATAGATTTGTAACAGAGAGCATAAGCAAATATTTTTTTTAGTAAAAAAAGGGTAACAATTTCTTCCATCTGCATTTGTCTAATAAGGATCCGGAAGATCTTACAAAACTGAAATTTTAAGATGATGTATTATTGTCTTTAGAAAGAAAACTTGAAAGAATCAGCTTTAGCACAGTCCCAGAAAGAAACTCTTAGTTCTTCTGCTCTTTTCGCTTCTTCTGCTTTCTTCTCTAACTCTTGGATAGTCCCGGGGTGAACTCCTTCAACGGCCTTCTTGAATTTGTCATGCAAATTCACTCTGTCAGTTGTTCCGGAGACGAGCTCTTTAGCATTTGGCTTCTTCAGAAATTCCAACACATTCAACAAATTCCTCCTGCACAAGTAATGTTTCTCCAGTTAGATCAACTCAATACAGTTACGAAATCCCAATTCTTTCAACAGATGCATATCATCATAAAGTTGATGCAAATGCACTAATATGCTACATAAACACATTTCATCTTCCTGATGACAATAACATCTCAAGTGCTATGTATAGAGTTGATATTCTAGTAACATCAGTCTACTATCTAAGCCACTTCCAAACTTTGGTTTTTAGCTAATTAACAGATTATAACATCTAAAAATGAACTTAATCATGTTGTTCCAATTTATTGTTCTTTTCTGTTGTCAACTTTATCTACTAAAATAGATATGACAAAGCTGTCAAACTAAAGAGCCATTGGGAAAGAAACTAACTTTACCTGCTAACATAATTCTGAGTAATAGCAATCGATTCCTCCAGGTTAATCACCAGATGCCACCATCCATTAGGTACAAACATCACCTCCCCGGCGTTGCATATACACTCAATAGGTTTCTTCTCCCAATTCTTAGTATCATCATAAAAGTTCATGAACCACTCTATTATGGAAACAGGACAGGCCACTTCTGCTCCATCAGGACTTGGATGCACACCTGGAGGGACCACATCCGGTGGGAACAAAACCCATTTTTTCGACCCTGTAATCACCGCATTCCAAGCAGATGTTGAGTTAGGATCAATGTGGAAAGACGATCCTGATCCGGCTGGGCCAATTATGATCCATCTATAATCAGGTCGCTCGTTTCCTAAAACACCAAACAAGTCCTCTCTAAAATAGACAGGAACATCATACTCCGAATCCAAAACCGGAACTTTCTCTGCAAACTTTGGATCAAACAAGTACAACGGCCTTTCTTCCCTAGCTCTATCGGAATACTTAAAATAGTTTTCCAACTTCATTTCAACTGGACCAACCGCGAATTCGACATCCCCAACCACCTTAGTCAGATAATCTCTTGACCATTTCTCAATGGCAGGCCAATTATCCAAACATCCTTCCAACAAAACCGGCTTATTCGGTTCTTCAAACTTCGTAATGAAATCTTCAACAGAAATGCCTCTCACCCGGGTGATATTGTCTCTTCTAAGCCATTTAGGTTTCATTTCGAGATTCGCACACAACCAGCTCTGAAACAGATAATCAGAATAGAAATCTATAATCTTCAAATTCGATTCACCATCTCCAGAAAACTGGAATTTCGGGTGGAAAGCAGCTACATAAGTAGATTTCCACGACCCATTAAACAAAAACTCTCCTTTTAACTCATCTAACACGAGATTTCTCCAGAGAGGCTCGTGATTGGCAAAAATATAGAAAGATTTGGTTACAGTAGCCAAAACACCCAAATGAGTCGCGCCGAGAAGACCTAGAATATCCAAAACGAGCTCATCCGAGAGTATCTGGAGATTACCTAATCCAGTGTTTCGCACATTCACCGAACCAGGATTGAAATACAGGTTTCCGAGAGGTTGAACACCATGCTCTTGCGAAGGAGCTGCAATTTTCAGCTTGAAACCTCCTTCATCATCATCTTCTTCTATTTCCTCATTTAGTGCCCTCTCTGGAAACAGAGACTCAGGTTCACGCTGTTTGAGCTTTTGCTTTTTGGATTTGGATTTACGACGCTTCGAGGTTAGCAACAGATTCTTGTACTTTGGCATGTTTGACGGAGCTTCAGCGGCCAGGGTTTTGGGTTTTAACAACCCCGAGGGTTCATATCGGTTTCATAACTTAAACCAGAAGATGGAATTGGAAATATCTTGGGTTGAATCGGTTTAACCGTAAAAACTAATTACTGAATATTAATTTTCTCTTTTCACAGATTTTGGTATTTGATCATTGATTAACATTTTCATATTGCGTTGCGTGTTCTAAAATTTTACACAAAATGATCTTTGATAGGTTTAAGGATTGATATAATTCGACGACCAAACAACAATACCAAGTTTCATTAACCGGAAGTGTTCAGAGAATAAACCGAAAGATTCGGAACTTTTTTGTTTTTTTTGTTTTTGTTTCTTTCCAAACAAGAATCTGGAAAAATTATACACAGCTTACAATAGAAAAAAGACGTGCTTAGCGTTGTAGCCTCACCGATCTTTCAAAACAAATCATCAAACCGCATTCAAGCCATTCCAACCCCACAACAAATGAAATATGGCAAATATAAAAAAGGAAAGGAAAAAAACTGCACATGAGAAACCATTTTTTTCTCAGCAACCATGAGGATGGAGAAAGTAAGCACAATGCTTCCCTTTTCACAATGTATTCACATAATGCGCTTCAAACCACACTTGAGGATGTGAAATGTTTCACACTTGCGTGCTTGACAGACATCTCCATTGCCGTATCCGAGGAGTCTTTTCTAGAAGCATTTGCAATCCCATGTTGTTCCCTTGCACCCCGTTCATGTATCTGCATTTACACCATTTGCAGTTTCAAAATCTTTGCAAGTCTATACAAGGATCTTAATCGTTTATTATAATACTACAAACTCAAAAATCAGGTCCCATACAAGGTATATGAAGCACAAGCTAATCAAGATTCGGGACTGTGTTTGCTTACTTGCTTCGACGAGCCTTCTTTCTCCAGAAGACAAAAGATGTGATCCACTGCACAGGAATAATCAGAAGAATCAGTTAAGTACGGAGTATACAATTCATTTAGATATACAGCAGAAAACTTGGCACAAGGAGCATCCTATCTGTATATAAAGAACACAACCCACAGATTAGTATGAGAAACAAAAATCACCTTAAAAAGAGATATGAAACTGAATGCTCCAACAATAGATGCTTTCTGCAGAGGCAATCTCCGTTCTGGGACAACATCCTTTGATAGATGTTGGGCAATTTCTTTCAAAAGAACCATTTGAGCTTTCTCAGTCCTCATCGACATAATCGCCTGTCTCATTGATTCCCTGTCAGCCTCTAGTGCTTGAAGCCTCATGTACAGTTTCATTATATCAGGATCACCAAGATCCGGCAGATTCGATTTTTCTCTGGGAGAAATCGCATAACCATCAGCAGTATCATTCTTAAACTTTTGCTCAGCAGCACCACTATGAGATACGCCGTGATGGACCGAATCAATGGTATAAACTCTATCATTCATATCATTATCTCCTATTTCTGATGAGTCACCCTTACCCTTTGCAAAGGAATTACCCTCTGCATATGAGGCATCTTCTGTTTTCCTAAAGCTCCCGCTGTTGGACCTTGGAGACTCAATGGGAAAATCAGGTCTATGTTCCCTATTTGTTCCCAAAAGTGAACTTGAACTACCAGTGGAAACCCTCCTGAAATGTCTCTGATGCATAGGACTCTGACCAATCATCAACTTCTCCGAATAATTTCTCCCTCCAGATACATCACCATTAGACTGAGTAAAGCTAGGATTTCTCTCCATCTGACTTATCCTTCGTTCCAAAGTCTTCAAATTTTCTCGGCCATGAGGTGAATCAGTCAGTGGATACTTTTCAACATCATCAACATCAATATCAGCCTCCAGGGGACCTGGGTTCTCATTCACATTGCACTTTATAGGAGGGTAATCATATGTAGGGAGATCATATTGGTAATCATTTTCAATCATACTCTGGTTGCGGCTAAGCATGTTCTTCTCCGAATCAACCTCAGCCTCGGAGAGCCCGAAACTCATCATTCTATGCTTATAAGCCTGAGCTTCACATGTCATAGCCTGAATAGTCTGTTCCCTCTTATATATCAAATCTTCCAGATCCAAAAGCTCTTGCTGATCATGCTCCATTTTCTCTTCAGCAAAGCGCTTAAACTGCCTCAATTCCATTTGGAGTTCAGCCTTCTCCCTCTGCAACCTCAATATCATAGACATTGCCTCACTTGCAGCTGTCGATGCAGCATTCCGCTCTTCGTCAAGCTCCTCATACAGATCTTGAATCGATTGCTGTTGGCTGCTAACAGTCTCCCTAAGCAGTTCCAATTCATTCTCAATTTGGACTTTAGCATTGGAAGACAAGTCCAGTTCCAGCTCCGGTATGTGAAATAGTTTCTCATTCTCAAATTCCTCGTATTTTCTCTTCACAGACCGAAGCCAAGAACCCGGAGAAGCATCATTCAGAGAGCAATCACATCCACAATCACAACATCTCTTTACATCCCTAGGGGACGATACAACTGCCAAATCCATAACTTGTAACAGTATCCAATTCACAATCCAAGGCTATGGCACATATACATAGTAACGATCACCAAAACCTATCTCCGTAGTCCAGATCCGCGAACACGAAATTAGCGCCAGTATAGCTCCTGTAAAAGTCAATTCTCACCAACATTATTCAACCTATAGCGATCGCTAAAAAAAAGCTTTTTTAAAGGGCGGAGTAGGAAAAAACACACAGAACACAACATCGCGAAATCGAGAGCTTTACCTTGCCGTTTAACCCACCAAGAACACGAAAAATTTCCAGGGAAATAAGCTTCTCTCCACAGGAAGCTAATGAAATCTCCTTCGCCTTCTGTGATTGAAATCTCAATGATAACTTCCGCGAAATTAACAGAAACCCACCAGCAATTTTCTCGCTTTTTTTGGTAAAACGAAAAGCAAAAGCAAAAAAAAAAAAAAAAGAGAAAGAAAAAGAAAAAAAAAAATCGTTTTTTTGTTTTTGGAATCAGAGGGAAACAAAAACAAATCGTGGAAACGAAAGAGAATTGGTCGTCTTCTTCGTTGCTTCCCTCTGGTTTTATTTGAAACCCTAATAAAGCTTTCTGTTTTTATCTTTCAATTTGAAATCGAGAAAGAAGGCTTTTTCTTTCAATGGAGTTCTCGTCTCGTCTCGTCTCGTGCTCTCAATGACGACGACGACGGCTCAAGGTTATTTTTGGTAAAAACCGAGTTTACTTAGAGAGGTAAACTTAACGGTGAGGATTAAGTTTTGGGTTAAGATCAACGGCTGAGATCCTGGTTAGATGCGGTGTCTTTTTTACCTGCGGGAAAGTACAGGTCAGCTAATCTGGATTTTTTTTAAAAGAGTGTATAAGATAGATAGATATTCTTGATGCCTCATCTATGAATTTGTAATTATCTCATCGTTTCGATTAGTGTGATCTTATAATATAGATATATAATATGTATATATATTTTTTTTTAACTTGAATAATCCCAACCAAAAAGAGATGTAATCTTTATAAACAAACATATTGAAAGCTCTATTAACTATTATCAAGTTCATAAATATCAATGATCATTAAACAGAAATTTTAAAACAGTATAATTTTAATACTTTTAAAACAATAAATATTTCTTTCAGAGTCCAAAACGATAGTATCTTAATATAATTAAAAAGAAGTACATTTTAAACATCGTTCAAAATCAATAATTTATTTTTTTCAATTACCACTAAAATTATATGTAAAATATATATAATTACAATTAGAAAGGTTAATTTTGGAATTAAAATAGTTGAAATCAAAATCATTTGTTTAAAAAAATATAAAATCTCTATCATCTAATTTTGTCAACAAAATTATTTCTTTTAATTAATTTAGAGATATTCCGAAGATTTTATTAAAAATTATCTACTCATCTTTGTTTGATCATATTTTAAAAACATTTAAACTAATACATATTTCATATGATAAATATATAGATTTTTTTGTATATGTTGTGATTCAAATTTTTAAAAACGGGTTTAAAAATTTGTTGTAAAAAATGAAGTATCATGAAGATTTTAAAAATATTTATGAAATTTTTCTCACCAAACATTAACAGAGCATAAAGATTAGCAGGTTGGTGAAATTTGAAATCGGGGTATATAATTAATTTTTTTGTATTATGATACATAAATTAACTATGTTACTATGAAATTAATTACTAATTAAGAAATACTATAGTTTAGTTACAATTTAATATTTTTATTAAATGTAGAATAACTTAAACAAATTATTTTCAATATATAAATATATGTATAATAAATTAAATATATACACATCTCGATTATAATGTAAGTGGACTAACATATTTTTAGAAAATAACGATTCATAAACTGAAAATAGTAGATATTGAAAATATGACAAAAACACAATATACGATAATCATATATCTTATACGATAAATAATTATATAACATTAAAATCAAAATAAAAATATTTTAACAGAAAAATATAACAACGAACAACGATATTTATAACATTTAATTATGTTACTTATAATAAAAGTTAAAAAAAAAAAAGAAACATATTTCTTCTTTGAATCAGAATTTTAAAATTTTATAAATAATAAATCATTATATAGAGAATAATAAATTAAATTTTTGTCCTGCGGTGTACCGTAGATTATATCTTAGTTTTAAAAGTGAATACTAAATACAAATATTTTAAATGATCACCAAATACAAATTCCGGCTATTCAATTTCTGATATGCAGTTTGGACATTAAAATAGTAGTTTTGAAAATTTTATGAATCTATTTTGTTCTCAAAATGGAATAAAATAGAGATCTATTAGAGAAATTTTTTATTTTTTTACCTAGATGAATTCTTCAAGGAAGATATGTGATATAGCAAACTTAATGGTAGAGATCATGAGTCCAAAATTGTTAATGGTTCATTGAATGATGACATTCTTATTAAGAAGTTTTCTTCCATTGAAGAAAACCAATCTAATCCGGAAATTTCTGATCGATTTTAAAGGAAAAATTGAGACTAGTCCAAAACTCTTGAGATTAAGTATATTTTGCGCAAACAGTCAGTTTTAAAATTTGAAATGTTTTAATTTGAACCTAGTACAATTCTGACCTATACATATATCGTGATTGTTTTGATTAAAATAACTCGTGAATAGAACAAGAAATCACATTGTAAACTATACATTATAAATAAATGGACAAATGGTTTGATCTGAAGGGGATTAAGTGGTAATGAACTAACTACTTTGACTAAAATAAAACCGCACGACGATTTTGTTTGGGAAGACTAGTTCAATCTTTCAATGGTTATTGGATGTTTCTTTTTTTTTTTTTGGGTTGGATTGGATGTTTCTTACAAGATAAACTTTTCTTTATTATCGTGGAAAGCTTCAACGGTTATTGGGTGTTTCCGAGTGGACGTTATGGGCCGTCGACATTGAAGCTTTTACCAGGTCAACATGGCCTACATGACTTGCTCTCTTCTTTACAATATTTTTTCTGCTTTCTTGCTTATAATGTGTAAATATATCATTTATGAAAAACTGTTTACTTTTTTTTAACATCATGAAACTAATTTTTTATTCTTGGCTAAACATGCTAAATATTTTACTGGGTTAAAATAATGTACGATTATATTAAAACGATGGGTACAAAGTTGCGATAAAAGCTAGTTGCCTTGCAAAAAGTTTTAAGAAACGAACTGAACCTCGTCTAAAAACTAGATTAGTGTGGTGCAGGAGATTCTGTTTAAGCGGATAACAAGTTCATGTATTTAGAATATTGGGGATTGCTTGATATACATGTATGTCGAAATGGTGTATCTGACACTATTTTTCCTATTTAGAAGTGTATATACCTACAATATTCAAGACATAACACCTTGCATAAAAAAGCACAAGGCATATATATATATGTAATAAGATAAACTTGGACATACATCTTCTGGCAAAAAGTTGATAAGAAAAAAAGTCAAGAACGAAAAAAAACTACCATTGATATACCATTTAAGGTCGGATACGATGAAAACTATATAACTAAACCAAGAACATTGTAGCGTTTTGTGTGTATATATATGTGATTCACCAATCACGAAGCAAACTTATTGAGATGGAATCCTAATTGAATTAACCTCTTAGTTACCTCCAACAAGCCAAATGCTAAAATAAATAAGACAAGTTGTTCATAAAGTCTCCAATGATACGAAGAACTTCTTCCGCAGCCTCAGAAGATGGATTGTTGGAGTAGAAACCATGCTCCTCGTTTTCGAATTCAATGCAATCTACTTGTTTTCCTCCCATTTTCTTTAGTTTATTTGCATACTCTTTGGCCCTATCTCTCAAGAGTTCTGAGCCACCGACAATCACCAACACTGGCTCTATGCTAATTGATTCGAGTCTAGGACTCGTCGGTCCAAAAGGGTTAGCCATGGGATGATCTCTTGTTGCACCTTTTGGTAGTGACAATCTCCAAAACCTTCAAGAAGTTAAAGTTTAGTCCCTTTTTTTTTTTCTCTCTCTCTCTCTCTCTTCTCGTATTATAATATATTGAAATTGACTATACCAATATTTACTATACAAATAGCTTTATGACAATGGCCATGAACAAGACGGGTCAATCATCTCATTGTTCAAACATATAAAAAGAGAAACGATCAATTGGAGGGAAGACTTGAATGATATGTGATCTCAATGATTCCACGTGCGTCGATAAATATGAATATGCACATTCGAATATGCTAAATATTATTTTTATAAATGTGAGACATTAGTTGCGTTCGGATAGTCACGACTCAGGAGAAACATACGCAAATTAAGGTGAAATGATAAAGGAAAACGAGGATAATGCATGACGCACTATCTCCTTTCCAAATATATTAACTACTGTTCTTGATATCTGATTATTTGTTTGTTTCATCAGGCACTAATCCATATATATATATTCATAAATGAAAAATGACCTAAAACTACATGAATTTGCAACATATACATTATGCTAAAATTACACAAATTCATTTAAATTACACGAATTTATAAAATCAAGTCTCTAGCTATAACTACACGAACTCGCTAAATTGTGATAATTGGTAATTGCTTTGTAAACTCGACATTTTAAATTTTAAAACCACTGTAGTTTTGCAAAGCCAATGAAAATTGTAATTAACTTGTTTTTCAGATATAAAAAAGCTAATATTTAACATAATTATAGTAGTTAAACCTCGCATTTAAGGTTTATAGTTATGCTGTCGAATTTGACATAGTTGCTAACTAATCAAAGATATTTTCCAGAAAAATCATCGAAATAGACTAACAATTCAAAGATGTTATAATCATATGGAACCAGTCAATTACTTATAAGTTCGTGTAGTTTTAATATATTTTTATAGAATTGGTGTAAGCCATAAAAGATTATTTGTTACGTTCCGAGTTCTTCTAGCTAGGGTTAGACCATTTTCGAGGAAAAATAAAAAAAATTCCTGAATTTATTTTTCGTAATCGAAAACCACGATGGGCTGAAATACCTATTTTTATTTTTACAATCATGTCGAATCGTCAAATGGTAGGGTCTCTAATTGGTTGTCATGATTTTTATCAAATTTCTTTTTAGTTTTTCTAATTCTATTACTTTCCATTCAAGATACTTTCTAAGTTTTTTTTTTTTGTTATTGAAGATACTCTCTAACTTGTCGTCCATCTACTGGATGTTTTTTTTCAAAACCCATTCGTGTATTCACTGTGATGGGAGACCCTTATATTTGAAAAGCCATTTTTAATGTTGAATGATTTGAGACTAATCAAATAGTGGAGTATTAGTAGATTAAGCACATTGACTAGTTTTTTCTGACGTAATATTATAACAATCATGTGATGGGCTTAAATCATACGTCTTAGCCGATTTTTTTTTATTTTATTTTTTCACTTTGAATTTTATCAAAAGAGAAAAAAGATATATGAAATCTTAATATATATCTATATGATATGTCTGTTGGTTAGTTGGTAAATGGTTCTAATCAAAATAAATGTATCTTTGGTAGGAAAAGTCGTTTTCTTTAGAAATTAAAACTCGTGTTTTTGTGTCATAGAAAATTAGAAATGCTACTCCTTCGAACTAGTTGCGAATTCATTGGAAAAAAAAATCTTTCGGTTAAAAGGGAAATTTTTTCACTCTATATCGGATCAGGAGAAACTTATCTTCTTTTATGTGCACCAGGAGAAACTTATCTTCATATATGTATACATATTCGACTATGAATACATGCAATTGAAAACATCAAATAGTCTGTAAAAAATTTGTGAAGTTTCGGAAAAAAAGGACATGTATACACATCTGTGTATTCATGAAGAGGCACTGTGACTCTAGCTGTCTCTATCATGCGACTCGGCAATTCACTCCAACGTTTAAATTGGCATTACTCGCATAAGAAGATAATATGAATTAAAGTAACCGAAAACGACATCTATACATATATATATATATATATATATTTGAATTAAATAGTTAATAGTTAGGGTTATAATAAACAATGAAGTCATGCATTACTAGTAATTCAATGAACTTTGTATATATTTAATATTTTAAATTAAACATATTCGGTGGTGCGTCTAAAGAAAATTAAAATATAGAAAGTGTTGTGTTAGCTTACTTGTCAAGCAAATCCAAGTTGAGCAAAGCTTCCGAGGGGCCAGCCTCGGACTTAGTCCTCTCCTCTCCGCCAAAAAACGGCGCCAAAAGTACGTAACCGCGAACCCGAACCGGTGTCAACTCGATTGAACCGGACCCGAACCGGACAGCCAGTTGATGAGCTATGTTCCCACCGGAGGAATCACCCACAACAAAAACCCGGTCAAAGTCAACGCCAACTCCACCTTCAAACCAGTGGTCCGCACCACTGGAAAGAGCCTGGTCACGGAGCCACATAAGAGCCGCCTCGGCATCCTCAAAGGCAGCCGGGAGGCGGTGTTCTGGTGCTAACCGGTAGTCCGGTGCGACCACAAGGGCTTGGAGGGAAGATGCGAGAGTTAGACAGAAGTTGTGAAAGTGAGGCCAAGAACGTGAGCCGAAGCAAAAGCCCCCGCCATGGAAGAAGACCACGACGGGGAGGGCGGTACGGTTGGAGGCGGAAATGGGTTTGTAGAGACGGAGGTGAAGATTGTTTGGTTTGTGATAGATCGAGTCTTTGAAGAGAACGGTTTGGTGGTTTTTGAATGGGATTTGTTGGGTGATAAGGTCAATGCTCTTGGATCTTAAAACGGTGCCGTTGCTAAGGAGTTGAAGTAAACCCATGCAGTCTTCTGCTACTTGTGGTTCTTCTCCTAGTGACCCCATTCTTCTTCTTCTAATTAATCTCCCTTTTGGTTTTGGATATGTGTCTTAAGTGCCATGTGATATAAATATATAGACGAGGGAAGGTAACAAAGGGTACTTTGGTCATATCAAGTCCGGATATAGATGTAGTATACTAGTATATATCAAAATCTTTGAGGGAGCCCACGTTTTAATTGTTTTGCGGCTGATTCGTCTCATGTGACTTCCTCATTCCTGTCGACATTTGTCAAGATGCACTTTGATTTGGTTTAGAAAATCTAAGAACAAACAGGACGTTATGTTTTGCACTTACACTACCATTGAATGATTTTCTATATCACCTAGTCGAGTCAAAGTTCTGCTGTTCCGGGGAAAAACAAGGGAATGAACATATTATCTCCTCTTTTTTTTTGTTTTTTGGTCATCAACTCCATACTATTTTCTTAAATATGAATATCTTAGATGAATACAGAATATATTGATCAAGATTGGAAAAAATGCCCAAATCCAATGTTTTGTCTCTAGTGGAAGGAGTCAGTGCCTGAAGATACATAGCACGTCCCTCTCTTCTTTCCTTAGATTTACCACTTGCTAACAAGTAAACGGATGTAATTGCTTGCATCAGCTGTTTTGTACTTAAATGTAACTTCGGGTTTTAACAAAACAAAAGAGAAACAGTATGAGACCAAAGATACAACAACAGTGTTGTTACCTGAACAACATAACATCTGTTTTAGCTAAGATAACGTTACCTGAACAAACACACAAGGCATTTTAGAAACATACATGAGGAGGAATTAACTTTCCCGGGTTCATGATATCGTTTGGGTCCAATGTTTTCTTGATTCTCTTCATTGTCTGCAGTGCTTCTATTCCCAGTTCCTTCTCCAGATACTTCCATGACATAACCAAAAGACCCGTTCAAATCACAAATGGACATTCATATAAATGTAACACAAGACGTGATATGAATAGAAGAAGCTATACCTTCATTTTTCCTGTTCCAACACCGTGCTCTCCAGTACATGTTCCTGATGACAGAGTTCAGAACCAAGTGGCATCATTAGAATCATGTTTTCTAAATCAGGGAACAAGCGTATACATGTTGTAAATAATAGTTACAGGCACACAAGTGGAAGAGAGGATAGTAAGGAAGATCAAATATAAATCAACTTAAATCTAACAAGCACCACAACATCACTCTGTTAAAACATAAAAGTACTTAATCCAATGCTAGGCCTCACTTGTTTGTACAACTTTAGCAACATATCTAAACTATATGTTGATTTTCATCAAAAGGGACAGAAAATTTGACTCCTACCGATCTTTAATATTTTTGCTTTTTCAGTTTTGCTCAGAGAATATGTTAAAAACCTTCACATCTATTACAGTCCTGCAGTTTTGTAACACACAAAAACTGGAAAAGGCATTTACCATCCATGGACAGTGCATTGTGAACCATAAAGTGGTTCAGTCTTTCTGCTTCTCTTCGCTGCTCTTCATTGCTTGGATCAAACATAATACATGTGTGAATGTTTCCGTCTCCGGCATGAGCAATAACGGTACTGAAAGTAGAACAACAATAGTCAGCATACACCTATTAGGAAGTTAAGGCCTAGTATGTTCATGATGTTGAGCAAATGAAACTAAGATACCACAACAACGATGATGCATCAAGCTCTTTCTTGGATCTTGATATTAGTTCTGCAAGGTGAGACAAAGGGACACAGACATCCTGTAGAATAAATAGTTATAGATGATTTCTTGTTCGACCTTATTAATGAAAAATAAAGTAAATAACAAAAATATTATGGAATAACATGATTTTGAAGTTCGTGATTGTAGCTTGGAAAGTTCATCTACAACCAAAGTGTATCTAAGGAAAACAACATACCGTAATCATTGCTTCATGACCTGGCGCCATCGCATAGCAAGCCCACAGCGCCTCCTTTCTTATCTGCATAAAAAAGTAGAGTCAGAGAAAGTAGATCCTTTGGTAACTCAATCTTATTAAAAGCAGACGACAGTGTACTAAATGTAGAGTTTTTTCTTGCCCATAGCCTAATTCTCTACAACGAAAAATCTCCAGAAAATGAATTTTCCACATTTGGTAGTATATCATAACCAGGATAGTCAAAAGACAAAAAATTGAACTATATCACTAAAACATAACCACTGGCAAGAGTCTATGGAGCAAGAACACACAACAACAACAAGTACGTATTTTCCTGTCTTTTCTGCTTCTCATTTTATGCTGGAAGGTTGAAAGGGAAAGTGTAGGTAGTGGAACAGAGAATTACCTTCCAGAGTTCTTTTTTTGCTTCAGGTTCTTCTGCAAACACAAAATCTGATCCATTGTGTTTAGAAGCAATCTGTTGAACAATTTGCGTCTGCTCTCGTGTATATGTCTCTAAAAGAGAGAGAGAAAATGAAAAAAAATGATTCAGAGTATCAGAAGACAATGATTCTCTCTTTATGTGTCTAGCGGCAAGACTGAGCATGAGAACCCTGTGATCGAATAAAATAGAAGATACAGGGGAGTGAATCCTTTCTTTAACATATTTAGATTTTTGTTCACAAAGAGTAAACTGCTACAAGAGATGTACAAGAAATACCACTTGGAAAGTACAAGAAATATGATGCAGCATCACCTGTTCCTATAAATTCGAACATCAGAGTTGGAGCTTCAGTCAAGTTTTTCTCGTTTGCCATATTAATAGCCCTGATCTGAACCTCGTCAAGAAGCTCCACTCTTGACACCTGATGGGGATAAAGGTATGGCTGAGAAGATTCTAATAAGAAATTTAAATCATATAATTCAGAAGCAGAGGTCTAACCTGTATCCCAGACATCATAGTGGCAATGGCCACGTCTGCAGCATCCTTAACTGTAGGGAAATTGCACACTGCCACCTAAAATTATATCATAAATACGTCTGACACTGAATCATAAGAAAGTTTGCTAACCACTGCAAATGATGACAAAAGGTGTTCTGTCAGACAAGTCACATAACTTTCACTATTCCTTGAAATGTTTCAGATTTTGTTTTGATATTCATTTTAGTCTGACTATTTTGCTGGAAGTGAAAGAACTGAGATATAAAAAATAAGCAAAGAGACAAATAAAGCCAAAGCAGCGATGTTTGGAAGCCTAATCAGTATATATGATTTGTTTGGCAAGGGATGAAAACTAGAGATGAATTTGTTTGCAAAAAAAACTGAGCGCAAAGGAGGAACTAAATCACATAGCAAAGGAGCATGAATATATTTCTGTTTGGCAGAAACCTGAATTAGAACTCAAACATAAATGAACGGAATCTACTATAAAGGAAGAAGTCAATATACCACTGAATGCTGTGGGATTTTCTGAAGCCGGAGAGTAACCTCAGTAATGACTCCCAAAGTCCCCTCACTCCCAATCATCAAGCGAGTCAAATCGTATCTGAGACAACATTTCGACAAGTATCAAGCATTAACTAAAAGGCTAAAACTAGTATGCTTGATGTAGATTCATAACCTGGCACTAAGAATTGAACGACATAAAGAGTAACACATATAAGATTCCATAAGAATTGTATAGGCCAAATGAACTGAGCTTTCAATGTTGTTGCACAACGGAAAAAGCCCAAGTTCAGAACATATATGAGAAATATATTAAGTTTTGTTTTAAACTTGCAATTAGCAAAGAACACCACATAAGCCAGTCGATCTAAAACAATTTTCTTATAGTTCTAGCTGGTGGTGACATGGCACGTAATCAAACAACTGGAAGCATACCATTCATTTTTATTTATAGTTTATCATTTCCTAGAAAAAGAAATCCAAACAAAGAACCAAGAAAATAACTGAAGACTGAAGACAAACCCTGCAGCACTCTTTCTGGCACGTGAAGCTGTCTTCACAACATCTCCATTAGGAAGAACCACCTGAGATGAGCATAGCATAAATAAAATAGAATTGTGCAATGGGGCATGAATCAGTGGAAGAAACAACAAACCTTAAGGCTTATAACATTGTCACGCATAGTTCCATACCTACAAGCTAGTAGCAATATTATCATAGCCAACCGGATTAAAGCACCCCCACGATTATCAGAAAGATGGGCAAGCAAACAAGTGAATAGTAACGTTGAAGAAGAACTACCTTACAGCTAAAGAGCCAGAGCAACGCGTAGCACACATGCCTCCTATGGAGGCACCAGGTCCTGCACCAAATTTGTTATATCAAATTGCTGAACGGAACCCAGAAACGTGGAAATTGAAGTTCTCGAGTCAATTGAAAACATGAATGATGCAGCAAGCCAGCGGCAGCAAATAAAAATCTCTCTTAAGGGTAATGGACGTTCATGTAAGATAAGATTATTTAATCTGAGAAAATGTGCTCCAAATATTTAAGCATAACTATGAAAGCTATGATCTGAGAGATAAGGTACTATCTCAATGTTGTCTAACCTGGATCAAGAGGAAAGAATAGACCGTATTCTTCCAAATATTCATTAAGCTCCAGCCAACCAATTCCAGGCTCAACAACAACATCCATATCTTCCACATGTAATACTTTCACCCTCTAAGGTTTGAAAGAAGTGTGAGCAGGAGTGGCATAATTGCAATAACATTTGTATGTGGACTATAAGTGATGCACATTCTTTCTATTTCCTGATTTCGGAAATTATCTAGGATTTACATTTCCTTATTTACCTTTTCATAGAGTGTTCTAAGTTTACGTTATGTTATATAAACAAGGATGAGGTCTCCTTTTCATAGAGTGATTTGGAGGTTTTATCGGGTTAAGCTGAGGTTGGATATGCATGCCAAAAGAAACAGGGTTACATCATTTTAAATTGCCTTCCTATACAAACGTAGCAGGTTCATGGATTGAAACGCCAAATTTGTTTCTTGCATGACACCAAAAGGATATGTTTAAAATGAGAATCAAGGACGCTAATGTCAGACACAAAAGATTAGCACATACCTTCATTAATGACATGTCAATGCACACACCTCCTTTTGGAGCCAGGGTATGACCCTCAATCGATGTTGCCCCACCATATGGCACAATAGGAACCTAATCAAATAGTAAATTGCTCCTGAATTAATATTGCTCAAGAGCATGATATATATCCAGGCCACAAAAAATCAGGGTAATAAAAGTCCGAAATATCAAAATCCACCAGAGTGATATAGCATGTTGGACTAGACTAGAATTGAAAAGAATGAGGACAGAATCTTGTTACAAACCTTATATTTATTGCAGGATTTCAGAATCTTGGAGACTTCTTCTTCGGACCTAAACAATATTTAAAAGGATGATGATCCACACATTTCGTTGTCTTATAGTTTCAACGACAAAGCAAAAAGAATAAAGGAAACGAATATAAGACACTCAGTTAACAACCAGAACCATTCTCAGCTACTGATATTAATCTAGTTGGCAAAACTATTGCAGCAAATAAGTAGCCTCACCTAGGGAAAACAACAACATCAGGAATGTTAACTGCCTTGTGAAAGCTGTTCTGGGGCTTCCCATGGAAGTACCTCTCATCGTAGTCCGTTGTCAAGTTATCCTTAAAAAACAAGGAAATAGAGAGGCACCGAAATTCAGTAACAGTTCTCCACAAAAGAAAAGTCGGAAACTTTCAAATACATGCGAACCAAGGAACTGTTAAAAACAAGAAGAATAGAGTAACAACTTCAAATTTGCAGATACCTCGAGGATTGTTTTCAGTTGAGTAATAAGCTCCTTAAGGACTTCCTTGTATTCCCCTGTAACTACAGGTTCAGTGCTATCTTTTCCACCAATAGTTACATCTCTGCAGAGGATTGAAAACGAGCAAATCTCACGATTCTGTGGGTACTTTTTTTTGTTGACTTCAAATTATTAATTTTTATTCATAGAAAAAGACGAAACCTTGAATCCAAAGCCGATGATGCTTCACTGATAGAAGGATGCGATTGGTTCAGGAAAGCGAAAGAGCTGGCGGAAGCGGCTATCGCCAATGGGAGAAGAGAGCGCGACCACCAAGTTGGGAGTCTCCAGCGTCCCTTCTCCGGAGAAATTACGGTCAGGTCACGGGTTAACTTGGGCGTCGAGTGGAGCTGACGAGATTGCCGGAGAAAAGACAAGACTGATTTAGAGCGAGCGAACCTTGAAGAAAAGGCCATGGATTGTGGATTTTCGCGGGGAAGGAGCGGATAGGAAATGAAGAGGAACAATCGCTAAAATGCCATCATTTGCAACAAAGTTTTCAGATATGCCTATAACGATAAAACCATTTTATTTAACATTTTTTAAAAAATCAACAAAAATGTCAAAAAAATCTAACTAAACTTCTAAAATTACATGATCCAACCAAAATTCCCGCATCCAAATAGATCCGATCCAGACCCATTCGATTTTTCTCTTTTATTTACCCTAAGTCCCATTTGTTTGTGTAAAAGTGAAAAACAAAACCGTAAATTGAACTTCTTTTTCTGGTTGTCGAAACAGTGGGGAAGAGAAACCGTCGGAGAAGTTGGGAAGCCCGCCGCCGTGTTGTAGTCCGCCGATTTACTCTCGCCGCCTCCAGCGATTTTGTGTGTGTGACTGTTGTCGTTCTCTAATTCTCCGTCTTCTCGTCGTCGCTGTCGCCGTCGTCCGCATGTGGTGACTGTTGAGATTGGTAAGATTTGCACATATCGTTAGTCTCAATTCGGCAAATTGATTTTATTATAGAATCCGACGAATCTATTAACTCGATATTCATAACCTTAACTGTTGTTGTTGTAGGAATAATGGCTCGTGTAAGAAAGAAGCGGGTTGAATATGATTCAACGGAAGGAAGAGAAGCAGAAGAAGTGAATAACGAAGAGGAACAAGTGAATGTTGAAGATGATGTTGTAGAGGATGAAGCAAACGTTAGTAAGGGTCCGGAGAAGACAAATTCAAGTGAAGGAGATAGGGAGGAAGAGGATAACGTTGATGATCAGGTGGGAATTCGAATTTGGGCAAGTTTATTTGGTTTTGAATTTTGCAATTGTGTTCTTAGACAACTAGTACAAGTTGTCCAATTTAGGGTTAATTATTTTGCTGTTAACTGGATGAAATAAGTTAGTATATGTGTTTGCATTTTGAAATTTTGTTCGTAGACAACTAGTACAACTAGTGCAACTTAGGATGAGTTGTGGCATTTCAGTTAACTGTGATTGCATTTTGAAATTTGGTTCTGGGACAACTAGTGCAACTTAGGATTAATTTGTGGCATGTGTATGAATTTTCAGGATACCGATGATGATGAGCAACCAATGCAGCCAGAGAATATGTCCTTTGGTCAAAGTGAATACAACAAGACCTGTAAGATAGGGACTCGGTGTAGTATGCTTCATACAGTGGAGTATATAGAGGGATTTGATGAAGAATTAAAATGGTTCAGGGAGCATTCGCAGTTTAGACATGTATTCCACATGCCTAAGGAACCAAACCACATGACTCAAGGCATGTGGATGCTTTTGCTTCGCACCGCACGTACAGCGATGGACAAAGAGTGCTGGTTTGTGGTGAATGGAGTGCCTATTAGGTATTCCATTAAAGAGCATGCGCTCTTAACTGGTTTTGACTGCCATGATTACCCCAAGAATTATAACCCTAAGAACAAAGAAACTGGAGATTTACAGTTTGCAGAAAGGGTGTTTGGAAAGAGTTCTGGAATAAAAATCAAAGATGTGGAAGATAAGCTAGATGAAATGAAGGATAAGAGCTGTGGAGATAGGATGAAGTTGGCTATCTTGTTTTTTTTAGGCAACGTGATCGTTGCGAAGTCCAAGTCTAATGGAAAGATAGATTATTTCCTGCTGAGAATTGTTGATGATGTGCATGCCTGCGAGACATTTCCATGGGGTCGTTATACATTTGATGAGTGTATGAAAGGGATTAAGACGATTATGAAGAACTTGAAAGGTTATGTGAAACCGAAAGCGCAGACGACCTTCTCTGGATTTATTCTTCCTCTAGAGGTAACACTTTATAACACTTTTATGTTTTTACTCATAATTTTTATACTTAAACTTATAGTTTTGTGATTTGTACTTAGAATATGCATAGATTTTGGCATTTGAGTGTATTCCACATCTCGGATGTAAGTTTCGAGATCCTGTACCGTTCGAGAATGACTGTCCGAGGATTTGTAAGAGCAAGTTTAGTGATAGTTTGATGAAAGGTTTTCCATTGGAAGACATAAACGAGGAGCTTGGATGTGTCAAGATAAGAATTTGTGAATTATGGTTTATTTTATGAGTTTGACTATAATTTTAAGTTTGAATTGTAACAGGATATCACTAGCATTTTGGAGCCGGACGATGAAGAAAAAGCTATGTTGGCGCACATCATAGAAGATGATGTTGATGAAGGGATAGGTTTCATTGATCCTATTGTTGATAGTTGGAGAGACCGTCTAATCGCACAGAGGAAGAAAATCTGGTGGAAGCACTTGTATGAAGCGGACATTTGTGGTCGAAGCTCTCCAAGCATCCTGCAAATTGAGGACGAAAAAGTGTCAGAAAATGTTTTTGGGAGAGCTAGAAGCACACAATGTGAGAATTCGAGCCCTTGAAATTTCAGTTGCAGAGGTACTAAGGAAAGAGATGAGAAAAATATGCATGCGCCAGATAGTGCTTTTCGTAGTGATGATTACCAACATACGAACATAGTTATGTATTTTGTTCTTTTTTGATGTCTTTAATTTATAGATGGTGGTTGTTTACTGTTTTACTGTAGGAAAAGCTTGTGAGGAGGAGATGCATGGTGAGGAGGAGACGCTTGGTGAGGAGGTGGAGACGCATGCTGAAGAGGAGACGCTTGGTGAGGAGGAGACGCATGCTGGGGAGGAGATGATTGGTGATGAGGTGGAGACGCAGGCTGAGGAGGAGACGCATGGTGAGGAAGAGATGCTTGGTGATGAGGTGGAGACGCAGAAGAAGGAAAAGAAGAAGAAAGAAGAGAAGAAGAAGGGGAAGAAGAAGGAGAATAAAAAGGAGAAGGAAAAGGAGAAGGAAAAAGGGAAGGGAAAAAAGAACGAAAAGGATGAGGAAGACAATGAACCTGGGAAAAAGCGTAGAAGGCAACCATCTAGAATGGTTAGGACACCGTATGTGGCTGACCGTAAGCGACCAAAAAAGACAAATGGTTGATGTGATGTGATTTTAAGATTTATGTACGTTTCTTTTAGGATTTATGTATGAAATCTGATGGATGGTCGTATTATGTACAACTTTGTGTAAACAAATGATAGATTTTAATTGGCGTTAAGTTCCAGTACAACTGAGTATTATTAGGTACAACTTTGTTTAAATAAATGACCGATTAATTTTACAAAAAAAAAAAATTAGAGGATCCACGCAATTCCCACAATGCCTTCGACAACATACTACCACTTCGTTGCAAGTAACGCCTTAAGCCTTATGATTTTGCCATCTTTTTTGTCCAACCGCTCCTTAAGCTCGTCAATTTGAACACGCATTTGGTTAATTCTCTCACTATGCTCGTCAAAACGTTTCTTTATGCAAAAGAACTCCTTTGAAACTGCCATATCCCATGGCTTAGATACGTGAACTCTATCATCCTACACATACAATCAAACACAAATGGCCATAATACACAAACGGCAACGGCAATCATATACGTACTTAATTACCTTGTTCCACATACCTCACCACTCATTGGACATTTATAGTATGTCTTTCTTTGATTGTCCACGGTACACACTTCAACTTTGAGATGTTTCCCACAGAAACATTGTGTTGGCACACCAAAATCACCATCGTAACGGGTGCCATCATCAAAACTTGCTTTTGATGAAGAACTTTCAGTATGACTGATTGGCATTATTGCTATAGCCAAAAAAAAAACCGGCAAGATCAATACGCCAAAATCACAACGGCAAAATAAAAACGGCAAAATCATTATCTTGAAACCCTAGATCTATAAATCTATAACTCACTCTAGATCTATAAATTAGCAGATATGAATTTCAGTATCTTGAAATCCTAGATCTATAAATCCTACCTGCTAATGACATAGCTTGTTAAGAGCTTTCAATGAATTTTGCCGCAGCTACATTCTTGTCACTCTTCACCTTTCCACTCACGTTTTGAGACAAATGCCAGACACAATGGCCATGCTTTGCGTTTGGGAACACCTCACAGACTACCTTGATGATGCTTTGATGTCTGTCGCTAATAAAAACTAAATCGGGTTCATCCGGTATAACTGTTTTCAGCATTTTGAAAAACCAGGACCAACTCGCATCCTTCTCCCTATCAATTACGCCTAACGCAATGGGATAAAGGTGATGATTAGGATCTTAAGCTGTTGCAAAAACTAACATACCACCGTATACAGTTTTCAGGAAAATTGCATCCACAACTACCACTTTCCTCATTGCTTTAAACCCTTCAATGGAAGCACCCAAAGCGATGAATAAGTACTTGAACCTTTTTCCCGCATCCAATTCTACACTTGTTACTGTCCCGGGATTGACCTTCTCTAACATGTACAGATAAGAATACAACATCGTGTAGCTTTTTTCAGGACTCCCACGCACATCACTAACGTGCTGTTTTTTCCCTCTCCATGCAGTAGAGTAGGAACAATGCAAACCAAGTCTTCCTCGAACAATACTCATGATGTTTTTAGGAACCGGAGTGTTCAACTGACCTGGATAATCCTCATGCAAAACAGAGGCTATTAATCGTGGTGTCCCGGTATGTTTACAATTGCTTGTACTCGCATTAGACCTTTGGCATGTATGCATCTTCCTGTGAACTCTGACAGTGAAACAGTCTGATTTCTTAACTTTCGCAATTCGTAAATAACATTTACAACCTTTTGAAACTTGCCGGCATCTTAACATGAGTCGCTCCGGATCCGACTTTATAGTTTCGGTCGCAAAACAATACTTATTTGCAGCTCTATTAACTAAATCTTGCACTGCCTCGTTAGAGCAAAATTCTTGACCTATCTTAATCCCCGTGCCATCTTCCCATTCGTCAACATTCTGACTTCTTTGACTTTCTTCTGCAACACTTGGAAGCTCAACATATTCATGTCTACCATCCAAACCATCATCTTCGTGGTTATCCATTGGGCTATCCACAATCGTAAATTCGTTGCCTGATACATGCTCCCAAACTGCATCCTCTATCGTCTCTTCGATAATCGCAGCATTAAGTTCTTCCACCATTTCTCCTCCGAAAAGAGTAAGGATTCCACCATTCTCCACATCATTAGCTCTGCCATTTAAATCCAGCTCTTCATAATTCACACCAACTGAACTTCTTGGCTCCACCCTTGAAATTTGCTTCACCCTTTGACATTCTTCCAAATCATTTAGTAACTCCACATGCAAAACAGGTTTAAGTCCCTCATTATCCACTGACGTTAGAAAAACATATACATCTTCGTCATCTACAATATATGACTCTCTCCGAGTTTTAGATAGACTGTAGCTCATTTTCAGCTTCCTTGTGGTTTCATCTATCGCAATCTTTTTACAGATCCTATCTACTAACATAGAGTAACTTATCTTCTCTAAGGATGACGTCTTCAACGATATAGCGTATAAAGAATTGTTTGAAATCCACTCGTGCCCTTCAGAATAGTACCCTCCATAGTCAAAATGTATGTTGGTCCGGTTGTTCTTCATCGCCTCCTGGAATTACAATACAAAATTAAAACACAATTACATACTGGTTGTCAAAGCAATATCATTTGTACCACTTGTCCTATTATTTTTCAGTAATACCATTTGTACCACTTGTCCTATTATTTTTGAGTAATACCATTTGTACCAGATGTTCTATTATGTCTCAGTTATACCATTTGTACCAGTTGTCCTATCTCTGCAGATTTCTGGGTTTAGAAATGCTATCTTCCAATTCGATTTTTCTAATTCACCACGATTCAACAGCCCAAACTTGACAATGCACCAATTTCATGTTATTAACAACTGAATGTGTGATACCAAAACAAGAAATTCCACTTCAAATCTACAAATAAGCAATTCTAATTGTTTGAATCTATTTGGGAGAGATGATTACCGGATCTCGGCGGCTGATCGTAATCGGAGTCGCTGTGGGAGCTCGGGTTTACGCCGGTGACGGCAAGTCCGGTGGATGCAATCGGAGCTCAAGTCGGATGTTTGTCTCCCGAATTTGGTCGCCGGCAGTGTCGAGGAAAGAAGAATTTTTTTTTTTTCAAATAAAATTTAATCAATTATTTACTAAGGATATATTGGAAATTTTACATGATCCACTGACATACAGATTAATTAGTGGCATGCAAGATTAAAATTTTCATTTTGATGGCATTTTTGGTTGGCACCCGAATGAAGAAGACAAACTAAACATTAAACAAATTGAATACTTTATTTGTTCAAATCCCAAAATTAAACCTTTTGTATGGTTTCACAATTTTAGTGATAAAGATCACAGTTTTACGAATTTGTAAATGTCAAATCTTTTGAGTTTAACAATTCATTTCGAGGTTGTGATTTGAGAATAACCGAAATCTAAATTATGTGATTATGCAATTTTAGTACCAAATCTCGATTCCACAAATCGTGATCATGTAACCCAAAAAACATCATCTTTCACTACAATAATTTTACAACTCTTCCTCTTACCATTTTCCAACTCTAAACGTGTTATTAAAAGAGCTCACGACTGCAACTAGCCAACTAACCAAACCATTATAACTCCGGTTTACAAATGTCAATTTAAACCCCTGAATCACACCAGTTCCACTTCCATCATATGTTAAACCGGGAAAATCTAATTCCCGCCGAAAGCAAAATCGGAGATTAAAAAAAAAACAGGAAGAGAGGAGAGAAGGAGATCAGAGAAGCAAAAGACGAAAACTTTAGAAATGGAGGAAGAGCTCAAGAGCTTGAGCAAGAGCTTAGGAGGATTCTGCAATCATCTTCAAAGTAGCTGCGACGCCTTCAATCACTCTCTCCAGCGTCGCCCTATTCCTCTAGGTCTCTTTCCCTCTCTCTTTTTCCTCTGATTATCGTCATAAACCCTAAAAGTTGAGATTTTTTCTTCTTTCGATTTTTGGCAGATTCGGCTTCATCCACGTTCATCAATAGCCTCAATCGTCGACTCTCCACCACCGCTTCTGAGCTCAATTTTCTAGATTCGATGTCTTTTGGTACAGTCTCCTTCGAGGAGCTTCTGGGTCACAGTAGTCAGATCTACAAGAATAATCAAGAGGGTCTTATCCATCTACAGGACCGTCTCACAGACTTTGGCTATGTTCCTGGTACTCTTTTTTTTCTTTTTTTCTTTTTTCTTCTTTCCTTTGTCGATTTTCAGTTGAGATTTGCTTCTATGTTACTGTTTAATCCTTTCAGAATTTATTGTTTTTGGACCCTAGAAATTGAGATTGATGAAGGTAGAGATGATGAATCTGACTTTGGAGCATTTGGTCATGAGGATACAAAGCATTCGGATGATGATTTGGAGCCTTACCCATTGCAGCGTTCAATCAAAAAAGGATTAGATGAGGACGATCTGTATCCTTTTTCAACCTTTGTGAGAAATTGGGATTTTTCTGGTGGCTTCATCTAAATCCTGAGTAGATTAATGATATCAACCAGACAATAAGCATCTTTAAGCATGTGGATTTATTAAACTTTAATGATATCTTTTGTCCTCCTGACCAAATCCTAACGTTTTGTTACCACTAGGTTTGAAACAAGGAATGTTGTGCTGGTTCTTTTTCCTTAATGTTTAATAGTCTAGAAGATGATTCACTAAATTTGAAGAACCTTGGGCTTTCAGATGCTTGTCTTGCATACTTAGCTACAGAAGGTAAGGGACCAACGTTTTTCTCCTCTGTTGATAAAGTAAAATGATTTTCTGTAATTGCTGTGGATTTACTGGATGGTTTTCCTACTCTGATCATTTTCTTAATGTTTCCAACTGTTGCCAGTTAATGATAATGTGAAGGATCCTGACACGTCTTTGAAAGAATCAGTGAAGTAAGTTTGATGCCTTTGAAAGAATCCTTGTGTGTGTGTGTGAGTGTTTCCTCTTAGTCGTACATCAGCAATTTTTTCTATGATATAGGGGCAAAACATTTGACACAAGTGCTCTACCTCCTCCAAAGGCGTCAGAGCTTTCCAATGGTTATTTCTAAGCCTTTACTAGTGTGTTATGATTGTCGGAGAATATCTTTAGTCTCTGGTATATGATGTTAGATTTTGTTACATGCAGAAGATGAGTATGCGACACGAGAGATGGATAGAACTTCAGGGCCGACATTAACATTGATAAAAGAAGAATATGAAAGTCTTCCCTCTTTCATGAAGTCTCTAGCATCGTGGGAGGTATGGAAATTATCCAAATTCTCATTTATGTCAAATGTTTTTCTTCTTAGCTAATATCAAGAATTGAACCAATTAATCCCTAACTGGATAGCAAAGAAAGTCTCCCATAGTTCCAACTTTTTGTATAATTTCCTGCTCAAAATTATCAGCAAAACATGAAAAATTGCTATCCCCTGCAAGTCTGAACTTGCTGGCTGCCTAGTTGTTTTCCGCTCTTTTAACTTTCAGAACTACCAAGAGAAGGTTTAAGTTAGTTTGCAAGAATTCTGTGACAAATCTATGTCCATAAATTTGTTTACATCTCTCACTGCCTTGTTCATTCTGCTAAAATGAAATCCTTTCTGACCTGACTATGGTTCTTCATAGCACATCCTAATGTTGTCCATTTATGAAACACAATTCTGGTGCAATGAGATAACCAGAAGTACTGGGGAGTTGTGAGGATTTGTTTGATGTAACTGAACTAACACAATTCTGGCTTATTAATATTATATCCTTTTTCTCGTTTGTTGCCATGCAAAGTATCATTTGCCTGCTGAAGTGAATCCATATTTCATGTTCTTGCGTCACAGATTTTCCGTCTTCCTTTCAAAAACTAGAATTCAGACTCGAGGCTTAATAATCTCTATGCCCGATAGATTGAACGTTTTGTGTATATATAGTAATTAAACACTTATAGGTTCCCTTAATATTTCCCTAAATATGTTTAATGTCTGCTTATGTTTCCAGGATCTGCTCAGTGCCGTGCAGAAATTCAACTCGGTCCTCGGTAGCAAGAAACAAATAAACGGGTCTTACTACTTTCGTGCAGATGAGATTCCGACTCTAGGACTTGGTAGGTTCATATCTCTCAAATTACATCTGCTTGTAGCATCACTAGGTTGATCATCTTTAAGTCAGAATATTATTGAACCAGACTATAGATGTAAAAACTAGGATCTTCAATTGATATCTTCGGATTCACAAACAAAAATGATGATGATTTGTATCGTAGGCCATAAGGAGAAGGCGTACACAGTGCTGCTGACGCGGATGAAGAGACTTGTGGTTGAGACAATGGACGGTGTTGTATCTTATAGAGTTGCATAGAGCTGAGAGTAATCCAATATACAGTGATGTTTTATGAGCTTTTCTATTGATTTGCGTATGATTTGTCTGTTTTGAACAAATCTACACCAGAAAAGAAGAGCATGAGTCTATTTTTCAGTCCTCGAAACATTACTAACCTATCCCAATTATAATCTCACGTACTTCTGCTGCATCCTCCAATAACTTACTATCTATCACTCTGATTTTGCAAGGACACTGTTCATGTAGGAATTGGCTGTTTCCCCAATTTTAACTTTAGATTTGTTAGCCACAAAAGTGGGGCCCACCACCACCTGGTCAGCTCATCGAACTCTTGGATAGACGAACTGAACATCAAAGAATTGTAATTTAGGCAAAGCAAATCAAAGCAATTTTAATAGGAAAATGCGAAGAATACAATCCCGAGTCAAAAATCTTCTTAAACCCCAATCTCTAAAATTACAAATGTTTCGGTATTCTATAAACTCTGAAAGCCAAACTGCGCTCCCGAATCCAAGCGACGGGCTTCCATTTTTTTTTTTCAAAATAAAAATTGCATGTGCCAATGGTCTTCACACATTCCAGATATTAACACAGAGTATTGAAGCACGAAATAAAGAAAGAAAGAAAGACGAAAAAATAAAAAACACACTGTCAATGCGCAACCCAAAAACCCTATCAGACCAAATTCTCTACAACATCCTACGGCCATTCAGCACACCCTCACAGTCAGCTCTTTCCCTCCTTATTCGATGCATTGGTCCAATCGATGCCTTGGTCCAACGTTGCTGACACAATCTGACAATTGTGTTTTCTTTTTTTTTTTGTGGGGGCTAATTGTATATTTTCACCGGCTTCTCGTATGCATGTCGGTTCTACAAGGACAAAGCACAAAAAAAAAAGTAATTAACATAAGAGGGACTTTGGTTACACCTCCTTAGGCAAATGTATCCAATAACTATAAAAAAAATTTACCTGGTTTGCAGCATAAGCCCTCTTAGGAGTAGTGTCAGCGTGCTCCAACCCGAGATACTGCTCAAAAGCACCATAGACATCTCTTCTCTGTTTTACCATTTTCAATCCGAAGACAGAAAACTTAGATCTCAGATATTAGCATGAGCTTTTCTAGAAAATTAGAGGAGAAGAAGTAAAAACCTGAAATCGATTATAAACAACATCTGTGTCCTGCAAGTACTCTGGACGCCCCATTGACATAAACGCAAACTTCCACTACATAATGAATGGAGTATTAAGAATTATACCAGTTCCGCTAAACAGAGATTTAACTTTGAGCACTACTCAATCGTGCATACCTTGGCAAAGTCCTCATCGGATACGTGAAGCTTCTTTTGGATACGGTTCTTGATTTCTTCAAGAGTTTCACCTTCATGGATTACCAAGAAGAAGGGCTCGCCAAAGTTTTGCACTTGCTGAGGAACAAACAAACATGATACTGATAAGACCCTTTGCCACGCGCCCAACTTCAAGGTGCTAAAACTCTTATAATGGTTAAATAGCAAAAACTTGATAACTGATTATCACCTGATTTTGTCCAGTCTCCTTAGCAAAGTGGTAGACAAGAATTAAGCGATCATTTGGACCGATATTCTTCTCTTCTTCTGGAATCTGAGAATAAGGAAAACATAAGTCAACATTTCTGAAGGTGAATTAATAACCAGGGACAACTTGCATAAGATATTCAAACAATTGGCTACTTTATGTTCTTGACGACTTATCAAATTATGTATTGACCCCCAGACACAAATACTGTCCGCCTCAAGCATTCTGATCTAGTCTGCTAAGAATATAACTCTTCCAGGGAATAACTAACTATCACATCTCTTTAGTTTAATATCCGACTTTGAAAACCAAATTGCATTCTGAATCACAGGGAGACAGAGGTACAAGTATACTTTGAAAAACAGAAACTAATGAACAGCAAGACCACTAAGACAAATAGAAGGCACAGCCTAGTAATATACCTCCTCAGCTCGTAAAGTCCAGTACTGGTCATTTATATTCTCAATTCTTTCAGTTGATGGAAAAATCTGCAAAGCATACCACATTGGATTAGTTGTTCATTATACTTCAGAGGGTTGCAAGAATTTCATCAGGAGATGCGGTAGTCAAGAAGCCATCATCTTAGGATCGTGAAAACATTGACTACAATGTAAAAGATAAGACGTTGCTTGTTACCTTGTAGATCTTGTGGTAAAACACCTCAAGCAATCTTAGTTCTGAATCTGGATGCGACAGCTCCACCTGATTCAGGCATAGACCTTAGATTTACATCCACAGATTATTGGGCGCATATATTGCTGACCTCCACGTGGTCCTCTCAGTTATATATAGACAACCCCGAGATCAATAAGGAAGAACCAACACCTACTTCCGAAACTAAACTATCCATTTGACAGAGAAGTTGCAACTAAATTGACCCACCTTTGTTTTAAGTTCATTAATAACATCTCCGACCGTGCTTTGTTTAGGTAGTCTGATATTGTGGATTACCACCTGTAGAGTGATGGTTAAAAGGCTTGAAAGTTAATCAAATATACAAAAGAAGATTATGAATCACAAATAAAAATCTACACATACTTCTTCCTTTGTGGCATGATGGAAAGCAACTTTTAAGGTTTTAAGACCTTGCAATTCTGGAAGAGGAATGTCCAGAACTTCATAATACAAAATGTCAGACGTCTGAAAAAAAAAATCCAATAAGCAAACATGTACAATATAGTAAGAAAAATAAATAAAGTACGCTGAACTTCACATCAAATACCTGATTGTAGTGAACTAACATATCTGACAAATGGTCTACTCCACGGTATTTGATAGGCTGAGGCTTGGGTTGCTGGGAATAGCAATTGTGAGATGTAAGCCTAAGTTTGGATGGATCATCAAGACCAAGCTTCTCAGCCACTTTTTCCACGACATCGTCATAAGTGTGCAGCTTCGATCTAAGAAATAAAAGTATTATGAAATTTCACTGAAATCAGCTTGAAACAAATTTGTCCACAGAGGTACTTACAACTCCAGAACAAACTCATCTTCTTTAGGTTTTTCCAGAGCACGAAACCGGACCAGCTACAAAAATACAAAGCGAAAATCGTTAATCGTCAACCGAATCATGCCAGCTAGAAACAATTTCACAGAACATCCTCAAAGTTGCTATGAAAACATGAATGCTCAGAGTAAGGAATACTTGCATAATATCAGCATACATTTTGTTCTGATAAAATATTATGCCAAGTGAATTGAGACCACTCTACCAGTGCAGCCTTAATTATTAAACACTTATTGCCACTTAAAAAGCTTATCATTAGAGAGCTATTCTTAGTCTAACTCTACCAAGCTTAACTTTAGCAAACAGTGCTTAGTATATACCTGTCTATTCTGGACATATTCAAGAAAAGAAGGCACAGCTGCGTAGCGGCATTCAATCTCCTTGTTAGCTAGAGGTTTCTGAAAGCAAATTATATCCCCATCTTCAATCTGCAAGCAAGAAGCACAATGTCACCAAAGAAAAAAGAGACTGAAAGATTCAGTAGATCAGATCAAAGTGAAACATTACTTGACACAATCTGAATGAAGTTTTCTTATCCAAGTGTTCGCACATAACACAAGGTTCAAACTTGATTTCCTGTAAATAAGCCCCAAAATCTGTTAAATAGCATAATAAATAACCATAAGCATGAAAAAAATGTTAAAAGGCACCAGCAGCTGCAAACCTCAAAAAGTTCTATTTCTTCATCAGGAGCAAAGCCAACCATTTCATTCAGTTTTCCAGTTATATCCATAGGCTTACTGGAACTTTTCACCATCAGCCTGCCAGCATAGCTGTAGCACAAGAAAAAAATTACAAAAGAAAACGAGGTAGAGTAAATTAAAAAAGGGACAAACGAAGACAAAATCCTTGGAACTCTTCTGATCACAAAAAAGGGAAGAAAGACCTCGTTCTTGTAGAATAATTGTTATTTAATTAGTGGTAGACCACTTAATATAGAAGTCAAAGCGAATAAATAAGAGGGAAAACAATACTACCTTAATACTGCCTTCTCGGGGTCATAAAGCTTAAAGAAAAGAAGAATATCTTCTTTTGATTTTTCAGGAGGAGGAATAGGACGTAAATCCTGAATTATTCAAGAATTAGTAAAAAAATTAGCTCATCTTCTCTAATGATAATTTAGCTTCTGTTTTTATTTCAATGATAAAGGTCTCAACAATTAAACTTTGCAACCAGGAGTTCTTACCAGGTGCTCTACTTCCAGAAAAAGCTTTAGTTCTGCAGTGTTTGCCTTGTTAGATGCTTCTCTTATTTGTCCAACCTACAAAACCCAATTTCGAAAATAAACACATTTGTACATGATGCACATTAAGTTATTAGTACGGGACTCTTACATAATTCCCACGTAATAAAAATAAAGTTTCCCATATAAACAAGGTAAATTCATTTCGCAACAGAAATCAAATTGTGCTGGGAATTCTGATCTAAAGACATAACAGGCTCCAAATAACATGATTAGAAAAACTTGAAACCAGAAAATCAAATGTAAAGATTAATATATAGCCTAGGAAATAAAAAAAGGTAGTGGATGGTCAGATTCTATAATAGTTCTAGTATTACTTCTATATAAACTCGTATGTCTAGAAGAAAGAGGCAAACTACGTGCATGAATAGCATGGAAAAGGATAAAATTACCGGTTGTAGTTCCTCCTGAGGCGTAAGGGGACGATTGGGACGATAGGTATGGTTTTGTCGCTTTGCCCAAATCCAGAACCTCTGTAACTGCACAGGTACACCAAATTCTTTGGCTACCTCCTCCTGTATCAGCATAAAAATGCTGCTTAAGTTTAAATTACAAGTACATAAATAAAGAACTTATTGGTTAGCAGCAATTCGAGAATTATCATGAAATCCAGATCAATTGTTCTTCGTCTTCCAAGGTAGAATCAAGATATCAGAAAGACCGTTTTCACATTCCCCATTTCTTCAATAGATGTAATTTCTTTCCTTTCTGGAAAGCGAGTATAGAAGATACTCAGGCAAGTACCTTAAATTGTTGAAATGGTGTCTGTTTCTGGATCCGGAAACTGCGAACTTTGTCATGATCCACAAGATCAAAATATATATCCTTCCCAATTTGTTCCTTAAGGTCTTCATCTCTTGCAACCTTTCATGTTAGCAAATATTATGTTAGTAACGACAGTATCAAAACTACACTCTGAAACAGTTCAAAACATATTATCAGGCCCAATTAAATAGCAAAAACAAACCTTAATTATCGTAAATAGGTGAGCTTGTGCCTTGTATCTTCTTTTATCTTCCTTTTCTTCTTGTTCTTTCTTCAGCCTCACCTGTCAAAATTGATGAACGGTCAGGTAAAACCAAGACGCAGATAAACTACTAAAAAATGCCTTAAGAATATTTTACCCTTAAATGTTCTGCTATGTCTTTCTCGTCAACGTTGCAAATGATTTTATCTTTGTCACTTTCCCGGATATATACAAGCATGTACGCATTCGAGTACTTCGTGAATTTGAAAGGAGGGTTATTGAATCCAGGATTAGTCTGTGGTAGCTGAAAAGAAACCAAAGCAAATATCTCAGGCAAGAGGAATTGGGATTGGGGTGCAAATTATAGAAAATGGTGCAAAAAAATGCAACCTCTTCTTCACCACCATATTGCTCCTCTAATGCCCTTTTCAAATCTTCCTTGGTTACTCGTTCATCATCAAATTTATACCTGAAAAGTAGAAGTTTGAACTAGTTTATGAGAAAAATTGCACAAAACATGATTTGGAAAAATTGCACAAAAGTGCGAATGCGACCTTGTGAATACCATCAGCATAAGATTGCTTTATTACTTTTCAAACTCAACTACTTCGTAGCTCCCAAAATATGAAACTTAAACGAGCATAAGAAAACCATGGATGTTATTTCGATAATAGAAGATGCATACCACTGATCTGAGAGCGTAGGCCTTATAAAAGCGTAATAGTGCCCACCTTGTACTCCTCCGCTATGAACCAAGACACTGCAGAAAAATGACAGCTAGCTGGTCAAGCAGGAAAAATGTAGCAGCAACCAAATTAAATGATAAACTTTTCATATGTCTTCCGCTCATAAATTACTAATTAACTGTGCATGTACAGGTGTGAATTTAAGCTACATAAAGCAGATTTCTTGAGAAGAACTAGCAGATAATCAAATAAATATTAAATCTCGAAACGGCATACCATATAATAAACGTGGCATTTTATAATCTGTGAATGCAAGCTTCTGAGGAATTCACTACATCTGGATCGAAAGACAAAATATATACCTGTGAAGTGTATAAAGGTTGCGAACACTCCTGTCAGCATCAGGCGATAGATACTTTCCATTTTCTCTATCAAGATCCAGTTCAAGAGGAAACTCATACCGATCATTTATCTATCAATAAAAGCTACATCAGCACTCACAAATCAAGTCACCACTAAACGCGAAAGTACAATTCATAGTCACAACCACATGTTCACTTCCTAGGCGTATGCGACTTCAAATACTAACCTTCACCATGGTGTCCCTCATAAAGTCATATTCAAACCTCTTGAGCTGGAGTTGAAGAACAGGTGGAAAGTCGATGAAAAGAACACCTTTTTTTGCATCCTGAAACAATAGACATCAAGTTCCCCCAGAAAAAGACTAGTTAAGGGGACTGCATTTGTAACAATAACAGTTAGGTCGGTGGTTAATTAACTTGGCTTAGAAGACGACACTAGTTAACAAAGTTTCACAAGATCTCCTAGTTTAGGTTGCTCCGTAAAGCTCTCATGTTATGAACTATCCGCACTTTTTAGTATGCGGAATATTAAAGGTGAGAAAAGAGTTGCTAGATACCCAAATAGGCCTGTGTGAATAACTCACCATAGCCAAAATGAAAAAGAAAGAGTGAGGATAACCGACCTGTAAACCATGTCCTTCTGCATGATATTTGTTGTCTCCTTCAAGACGCTCAACTTCAACATACTTGTCAAAAGAAGCATAAACATCCTTGCAGCCTTTAACATCCAGCTGAAGGTCTGCCATAAGATAAGAACATGACAATAAGGTTGGTGTGATAGAATAAAACACAAGAGTGCAATTGGATAAATAGAATAAGACAACAGAGTGCAATTGTATAAATAGAATAAGAAAAAAGAGCGATCTTGTATATTACTATACCATAAAATGATTCTTTCCGTGTAGATTTAAAATCTACATTTATGCACTCAATATAATTCATATGATGTCCCTCAAATAGCTGTTGTATTGTTCCCTCCACAACAGTTCCCTATAGAGAAAAGATAAAGCTCAAAACAAGAAACACCAACTGAGAAGTAAATCATAGCCTAACAACAAAAGAAAAGTTTACCTTCATTTTGTCCTCAAGCTTTTCACAGAGAACCCGATTGAGTTCTTGGACATCATGTTGCATGAAAGAATCATATGTATCCCAACCAAACGACTTCGTCAGCTCTTTTGTTGCAACACTAGTGTCATTATACTGGAGCTTGTAAAACAAACTTTGGAGAGCCAAAGGTATACTTGCTGTGGGTGCATCGTTCTCAGTTGTCGGCATGTGGTATACAGCCTACAAGCAACATGCAAAATTCAGTTGTCTGGTTTACAATTTAGTGAGAACCCGTAGGATTTAACAAACTGAAGAAAAAAACAAGAATATATCTAACCTTTCTGAAGTAAGGTATGTGGTATAGTGTCTGTAGGAGAGAATTCATGTAACAAGTTGCACCTTGGTTCTTGAGTCCAACAAAGCCAGTCTCCTTTTTAGAGTCATATGACCAGTAATCAAGAACCTTACGTACAGCGACTTCAGCTTCAACCAAAACAGTGTCATTCACTAAATATCCTCTACTAGGATCATAGAGTTCGCTAAGAGGCATGAATGATGTAAATCCCCAATCGCTTTCTCTTGCATTGAATTGATGTTGCGTCTCTGAAACACAAATAGGAATCATAATGTCAGATAAACTTGTATCCTGTGCTATATGCACTATATGCACATGCATGCACTCAGAATCCAGGGTTTATATGAGCATCATTAATAATTCACAGGTACCCTTTCTAATGGTATATCTGGTGTGGATTTGATTGACTACAGCCAGACTGAACTGAGCATATCTACTCCAACCGTACGGCAAACTCGCAGCATCAGAAACATCCAAGTACATGGACAAATGGTCGACATTGTTCCCTTTTGGGAAAATTAATATGCGCCTGCACAAGCATATCCAAATGGTGTCAACCAATCAAGATGCATATTGGACAAACAATGGAAACAAGAAAATACACTACAACTAGGTATGCCCAAATTACCATTTGTAACCTCCGACGACAAATACATCGGAGTAATGCTTCCTGGTGTTTTGCCTAGAGAAATTAGGGATAGTCCACGTGAATTTCAGAGTAGGAGGATCCTCAGCTGGCTGGTTCTCCACAGTACTCGCAGCAGTCTCAGGTTGGGTAACTACAAATCCATCAACAGTAGGTGGAAAAATAAATAGCAGGAAAAATAACAAAAACCCTAAGCACTGTAAACCATCAATCCAACCCTCGAACACTGCAGTCCGATGATCAAAAGCTCTATTTCATCCATACCATCCCATCCAAAGCACAAGGATACCAGAAATTGAAGCAGCGGATCAAATTGAATCAAACCACGAAAGGCTTACCTTCCATGGGCTGAGCAGGACCGTCGACCAAATCTGAATTCGGCACAAGCATCTCCTCATCTTCTGGCTGCTGCGAAACATTAACAAGCAACCATAAACAAAAAATCTAAGAATATATACCCAAAAAAAAAACCCTAATCTCGCCCTACGGTGATCAAAACGAACAAAATAGAAACCACAATCACTAAAACTAACACACCAAAAACAAAACAAAAAATTGCAGCATCAGCACGATGATTTATCCGCTTCAAATTCAAATCAAATCGAAAAAAAGAAATCGGAAGCGATCAGCTACACAAACAATCAGAAGCAGATTCAAGCGCGAATACACAACGAGACACGAAGGGGAACATCGAATTAACAACAGACACAGAGAATGAAAAATCGGAGATTACATCAACGGGAGGCGGAGTCATCATAGTCATTGGCCGGAGAAGGATTTGACGGTGGGATCGAGAAGCGCAAAGAGAGACCGACGATACAGAGAAAAATCAAAGAGAAGGCAAAGTGACTAGGGAGAAAATACAATCGCTCATTCTTACTCTTTCTCGGCTTCGATATATGATTATTCTGATATTTTTGAGAATTTAAAGGGTCATTATTGTAACTTTACACTATACGGACTCAGATTTATAATTTCTCCGAGGTTGGGTCTATCAAACGAGACAGACCAATCAGAAAGCGACACGTAAAGCCTTACGACGCTACTGTCATACAAAAAAACTCATAGACGTGGCTGGTTGGAAGATTTTAGAGATTATCACCTGACGTCGTGGGACTTCTTTGCTCTTTTGTTTTTTTTTTTTCCTATGTTTTTTTTGCTCTATCATTTTGATCTAAAGTTTCGTACAATATTGTTTTGATTATTTGTATTTATTTCTGCCAATTTACTATGTTTTTTTTTTCATAAACCAAATAAATTTACTGAGATACATGTTGTTATTACTTTTATAAAGAAAAAAACATATTGCTATCAACAAAAAAAAAAAAAAAACATGTCTAGTTTTCCTAAAAGTTGATTTATCTCTTTTCTAACTTGGGCCTTGGCAAAACTGGGCTTCTTAAGAAAGCCACATGTGTTTATTTTGTAATCCACTCAAAATGGTATTTTACCAAAAAGTAATAAAAATGCTAATTCAAATTTAAACTCTTAAGAATCCACAAATTCCAAGTAGCAAGAGTTGAGTAAGGGGGTGTTATTGGATTGAGGTTTTTAATGGATTTGAATGTATTTTAAAATCAAGTGTTATTCAATTATGTATTTTAAAAAATACATTAAAATCTATTGTTATTGGATCAAGCATTTGTTTGATGTATTCTAAAATATATTAAAAACAACAGTTATTCAACATTCACTCGATTTTGTTACATTTGGATTAGAATGAATTTTAATGTATTATTAATATAAAATATGAACAAATAAAATACCAGATCTTTCTGTAGTATTTTATAATATCTCTCGTCTCTCCTCTCTCTCTCACCAAAAACTCTCTTTGCATTTGGAGAGAACTATGTTGACTGGTTTTATTGTCTCTTCTTCATCGTCTTTATATTTTATTTAATTTTCCAATTATCGATTGACTAGCTTTCCTTCAAGAGAATGAAATTTATAGGATTCTTTTGCTGGACAATTTCTAAATTCTTATTTCTAAATCTCAATTCTTATCATATTGACAATTACTTAGATCTCTATTTTCTCTGCAACTTTCACTTCTATTCCTCGACTCTCGAGATATTTTTGCTTTAAACCAACGAATCTAGGCGTAGAAAAGATCTGACTTAAACAATTTGTTCATCATTACCTAAATCGTTCATCTATTATATATAATCACACTGATTTATTTCTTGTAATTAATTAATTAATTAATTAAAGTGTTATTTGGGGATTCAAGTATGCCACTTTCAATTTTTTTTTTATAACTTTCAAAAACAATAAAATCCATAACAATTACTATAAATACATTTGTAATGACTTTTAAATGTATTAGAAACCTCACGTAAATGCCTTAGTCTTCAAAATCCACTAATATCATAAGTCAATTCAAATCCATTAAAAACCTCAATTCAATAACACCCCCTAAAATTAAGATAGAGTCCAAGCCACCATAAAAGAGTGAGAGTTTGAGTGAATGTACCTTAAAGGTGTGTAAATAAGAAGTGCCAAATTTAAAGAAAATGGAAGGGAATTGGTGAAATCCTTGTGAAATCCTTGTAGTCGTTAGAGAGAACGAGAAGAGGTAGTAGTTAGGAATCTTATGATTTTTGCTTGGTAGGAAAGGGGTTTGGAAACTTGGTTTTGGTTTAGTGCGGATAGGTCTTGGTTTAGGGGAAACCACGATCTTGATCAAAACGGTTATTGTGATTTGACAGTTCATTCGAGATTTCCAAGGCTCTGGGTGTAGGTACCTTGTTCTCAAAATCATGGATGTAAGACCGGTGATCGGTGGTGACTGGTGTTGTGTTATAGAAGGTCAATGTTTCTAATTTTCTTAGTGGGAATAATGATCACTTTAGTTAATGACAAGAATATTTATTCTTGCATAGAGCTTTAGCTATATTCTATCTGCAGAATATGTTAAAAGCTCAATATATGAATTATAATAAGCTGAAATTTGAGAGTTTGAACTTATTATGATTACTTGTTTTATTCTCCATATAATAAAAACTCAATTTATGGGTTTATCCGTTTCTTTATTTTCTATACATATGCTTCAACTCTCCATCATCATCAAACTTGGAACTAATTAAGATTAGGTTAAACTTGCGTCATCATCAATCGACTTGATTTATCCAAGTTATCTGCTTTGTTGTCTCATTTGTGAGATGACCGCCGAACAATATACTACAAAAATCCTAAGCAGGGAATTAAATCATCAATCCCAATGGACGAGAATGTTAGACTAACCGGATAAAACGACGTGGACAAGTCACCTCTCCTTGCGTCCCTTTTACTTTCATCTTCACCTGACCAAACTTTGAATTTTATTAATTCCATGTTTCATCAAAATCGGAACTTTCAAGCGTTTCACTTTATCAAATTCAGTAAAAATTTATATTTGATCATACACCCTAAGAGGATACTTGTTGAACTGAGGTTACACTTGTTGTAAGTAAGGACTACATTTTTTAACAAAATTAGAGAAAAAGTAATATTATAAGAAAAACTTGATGTAATAATATATTTTTTTGAAGTTTAGAATTAAGTTCCTAGCCAATTAAGAAATTACTTGGTTTGATTTGAAGTTCTTTTTACAACTTTGTCTAGTTTAGAATTTTAAACACAAAATTGATGTACAGAATAACAAAGTAATTAGTGCAGTTTGGGTAGGTGGAAACTTTTTTATACTATTTGGAGATTCCAATGATTTCATGTGAGACGAGCCAAATTCATATAAGATAATGTGGATCCTAATCATAGAGTCTATACATTATTCATCTCAGTAAAATAGGAAGCAATAGATCCCCAATACCTTACACCCAATGTGAGGCTATAACTTAAAAGCTAACTCACTTGATGTCTAATATCTTACAGTAATGAATTAACAGTTGTTTAACTCCATTTCAACTTCAGCTTTACTGAATCTTCCACGTGGGGTTGAAAAATCATATTAACTTGTCCTTAGAAAATACGAAGAACTCAAAACATAAAAATCTCAAAAGAGGTTAGAAAGAAGAAGAGGTGGTGACGACCTATGCCAGTATAACTTTTCCACAAAGAGAGAGAGAAAAAAATAACAATAATTAACAAACAAAGAAAACGAAAGGTGAACAAAACGCACTAAGGCTATAAGCTGCGTAAGCACAAAGTGAGAGAAAGAAAGAACCCAAAAGAAAGAAAAGAAAAAGAGAGAGAGAGAGAGAGAGAGAGAATGCAGAGATTAGCTCCATTGATGGAAGAACCAATGGACGAAGAAGAACAAGAAGAAGAAAGAGGAGGAGGAAGATCAACGAAATCGAAGAAATCATGGAAGAAATGGATAAAGACACAATTACAGATCATCGTCTTCCCCAAAAAACCAGATATGAAGCTTCTTCTCAGTGTTATGGGATGTCCTCTCTTCCCTGTCCCTCCTCTCTCCAAAATCTCTCTCCAACAGGTATTTATACGATGCATATATGTGATATCTACATATATATACATATTTATACGTATACGAAATTCATCTATTTCGACGACTTTTTTTTATAACTAGAGAAAATAATTTTGGTGGGTCGTATTTAATTGTATATCATATTTTTTTCCGCATTTTCGAATATCTTCGTATTTTATTTTTGTCGTCATATTTTATCTTTGTATTAATTGGATCAAACGTTTCGGACATGCTTTTAATGGCGAGTACTATTAATTTGACACTGAGCTTTTATCCATCACCTGACGACAGTTGACACCTTATAAATGGTTTGTGGTATAATTCTCAGTGGAAACCTTTATAAAAACATGACATATGCAAACCTTTATCCTTTGCACCAAAAAAAAAAAAAAATGCAAAACTTTATACTACTATTTAAAAAGGAAATTTGCGGGTATTTGTTAATAATTCAGAAAAATATTTTCCGTTTTCATATTTGCTTTCAGAAGATAAATATACTTGCAAGATTTATTGGTTTGGATATAATTTTAATTTTATAGTAGTCCCTTTTTTTCAGATTCTTCTTTACTAAAGTATTAAGAATATATATTGCTAGGTGGATTCCTAAGAAAAGGTAGATATATTATCTATTTATACTTTTTATATTCAATTTATTTCATGATAGATGTGAGTTTTGCCAAATTTTGTGGACAATAAGTTAGTGTCACATAACAAGATTCAACTTCTTATTAAAATAAACTAAAAAAAGACCAAGATTCAACTACTTTGGTGTATTCATATAAGCGAGCCAAAAATTATACATTGCAAAATAAAAAATCAGTAAAAAGAAGGGGAAAGAATAAGCATATATAGTCAATGCAAGAGTCTATCACGAGATCCATAAATATTTCCAAGAGACCCTTAAATTCTAGAATTTAATAGAATTTAATAAGCGTCTGGTTTCAGATCTGAATTATATAATGTAATTTTGTTTCCAATTTTATTTTGTATCCAGTAAAAATACATGATTTGTACTAGAAAGAGGAAAAAATCAAATTAAAATTGATAGTGTGATATTCAAGCTTCAGAAACCCAAATTTAGATTAAAAGAACATATCATAGTTCAACTGTTTATATTTCAAAAGCTTACTATTTAAAGAAAGAAATATACACGTTTCCGTAAGGTTCAGAATTCAGATCCATGCTTATATGTGCATATAAATTATACTAATCCATAATTATTATGATTGTTAAAGGTATCATCATCGGCACAATACATAATACAACAGTTTGCCGCAGCAACCGGATGCAAGAAACTCGCAGGCGAAATTAAAAACACTTTTGTAACCGGAAAAATTACAATGAATATGGTGAATGACCTTAATGGCTCAGCCGCGGTTAGTAGTGCCTCGTCTGTGTCTCATAAGGGATGCTTCGTCATGTGGCAAATGCTACCTGAAAAATGGCTCATCGAGTTGGTTGGTGGCGGCCATAAGGTTGCAGCCGGAAGTGATGGAGAAATTACTTGGCGTTATACACCATGGCTCGGCGATCATGCTGCTAAAGGCGCCATACGTCCTTTGCGTCGTGCTTTACAAGTAAGTACATATTATTATTAGTTTTTATTTTACCTCAATCATGTTGGATCTATAATAGACCATTTTATCAAATAATCCCAAAACGAATAATATTATTCCTAATCTATAAAACTCTTGAAGAAAGACTTGTACCGGTAGATTTCCAAGATTTTGAAGTATCGCAAATGCATCTAGTGAGAGCTGAAGACACATAATTGTATATTGATTAATTTACTTTTCGCAAAACAAGAAGGTGTTGGATCTGACATTTCACTTTGGGGGATGCTTTTTTATCGTTCTCATGAGATTTTTCCTTTTGCCTTAGTCACGTGCTACTAATTGACTTTATCATGCGTTTAAAAAAATTGGATTTAAAAGTTGGAAGGAGAGATTCAAAGTTGATATTAGTTAATCCCAACCTTATACAATTATTAGATTTTTGGGATAAAAACATTGTGTTTTAGTACTTAATGGTCCCCTTTTGTGGTACACTCATCACTAGTTAACAGTACTTGTTTATATTGTAGTTAAAACTACACCTCTCTTATCGGTCTTAAATTGAAAAATATTTACACTAAATTAACAAGGTTTATGTTTGCTCTTATTCATGTATTGTCATCCATGTGGGGTATTTTTCTATTTTGTTATTTGGTTGTGGTCCAGAGCTTTGTCTGAAAGGGTCACATGATTACAAATCTAAATCTATATCCGAGTTTAAAAGTAATAATTAAACTAATATGAATATTTTCTAGTAAGAAATTATCTCAACAATCCTGCAAAACAGTATATTTTTCAGAAAAACCGAGACATAATGTACTAAAAATTATCGTTTAAGCAGCCGCCATGAATATACGTACATATTAGTAAATGGGATCTCACAAACCAAAATCTAAACTACTCTTGAGATTAATGATTGCTGTATAAATTTCTAAAAATGGTCAAAACTAAAAATAGACCTGCTAGTGGAATGAAACCAATACTTTTTAGGATTCTAGTTAGTATCAAATGTCCGGTTCAAATGTGGGTTGTTAGGATCAATGTACCTCTATTTATGGAATTGCTATTTATTGATCATAGTTTAAAACTTGGTACTTGTAATCTATATAGAGATAGAATGTGTGGATTGCTAAGGATAAATGTACTTATAGTAATGGGGATTGTCTTATGTGAACACACAATCAGGGGTTGGATCCTCTAACAATATCATCAGTTTTTTCATCGGCACAATTCGTTGGAGAGAAAGAAATCAATGGGAAGGATTGTTTCATTCTCAAGTTATCAACCGACCAAATTGATTTATCACGACGTAGTGACTCTACGGCTGAGATGATCAAACACGTCGCATTCGGTTACTTCAGCCAGAAAAGCGGCCTCTTAATTTGCCTTGAAGACTCTTCCTTAACCAGGTACATAACAACATTAAATGGTCTAGTTTAATTTTGGTTTGGTTAGGGCTTATGTTAACCGAAGTCAAAATCAAAATTATTGATAGTTGGCCAACATGGCATGCCCTCAACTATTGAATGACCACTATTTCATTTATTTGTTTTGACTTTTGAGAAAAAAATAAGTTTGGTTTGTGATATGTAGGATTCAGATACCAGGAACTCTTCCAACATACTGGGAGACCTCGATGTCGTCGTGGATGGAAGATTACCGAGCAATCGAAGGTAGTGAAGTGGTGATCGCACACTCAGGTAGAACAGATGTGTTAATCTCGAGATTTGGAGAGACTCTCAAGGGAGGAATCTCTGTGACTCGAATGGAAGAGAAATGGACCATAGACGATGTTGCATTCGACGTGCCTGGCCTCTCCGTCGATTGTTTTATCCCTCCTAAAGAGATGAAGATGGATTTTCACCACCAAGACGGTCTAAAACATTTACCAACCTTTTAGATGATGAGAAGCAGAAGAATTGTAATATCAAACTTAAAATTAAATAGATAAACTGTAAAAGGGTGCTTTTTGAGTCAATTTAAAAGTTGTGGGGCTATTTTCAAACTATATATAAGTCTACTACTAGTGTATCTCTATGTTTCTTCTTCGTTGTGAAGGCAAAAATTGAGCAACAAAAATGTCGCGATTTGCTTTAAATCGTTTTAGCCGTTGTCTCTCGCGCCTTAAGCCATTGGCACCTTCGCTTTTCTCTTCCTCTGCTGCGTCGAATCGAGATGGCGAATGTCAGACCGGGCCGCCTCCGATCCGAGTCGGACTCACTGAGTCAGCTGGTCGGGCTGTTTTCGCAACTCGTAGAATTGGTGCTGGAGATCTCATACACACGGCGAAACCCGTCGTAGCTTTCCCTTCTCCTGTTTCACTCGACTCTGTTTGCTATGTTTGCCTAAAGAAACTCATGGGTTCTGCTAAATTTCAAGATCGTGGAGTCTCGTATTGTAGCCGAGAGTGCCAAGAGAACGCAAAGGTCATGTTTTTTTTTGTTGTCTTTAGTATACTTCTTTGCTGTATGATTCCCTTTTCCTGTTATTGGATTGCTTCTCTAATTCGCTTGGTGAAGCGTATTTAACGCTTACCAGGTGTACGACGAAATGCTTCAATGGGAAACACACATCACTCTTTTTTTGTTTCCTCTAGAAATGAATCATTATCATATGTGAACTTTTTGTGGTCAATATGATTTATTTATGGTTTATAGGGTTTTTATGATGTGGAAACAAGAGCAGATTGGTCAAGCTTTGTTGATTATTGTAGGTATGATACTCAACCGTGTTTACTGGTTTCTTTGCTTTTACATATGTGCGCATGTACTTTACTGTGTATCAGCTTCAATGTTTTCTTTTCCGTATGTGAATATTATCAAGTTCTCACATGAAGACTTTTTCACATGCACTTGGATTGGATGAATCTGTTATTGATGTCAGTTCCCCGTTGAGCGAGTATAGTCTAGTACTTTCTTGTTTCTTTAGTAATTTCTATGGAAAAAGGAAAAGTAAGGAAGTCATAGCTTGAGATATCTCTGTTAGTCTGATTTATTTATGCGGAAGGCTATAATATGGTCCCTCAAATCTTTCCTCTGTAATTAGTAGAATAAGAAATACACAGTACTAATTAATATCTTTGTTGGCACTGATAATGACTACACTCTATTATCTTTGTGTAAGGACGCACAACTTCAAGTACCCACTTATGGTCAAGAGGTTGTGTTGTATGATAATATCAGGTGCTCTGCCCGCTGACTGTCTTGACATACTTCAACCAGCTGCTTTATCTTCTGAGATGATTTCAAAGGTGAGTTATTCATTACAGCCATGAATCAATAATTAAATTTCATGATGATTTCATTGGCTCCACAAAGTGGTTTGTTGCCCGTATAGTCACAGGCTTTTTATTGTTTCAGATAGAAGACGGTTATGGTTTGCTATGGAATGCCTTCAGGAAGGCAAATTTCAAGGATGACGATGTTGCTTGTATCCTTGTAACTATTTCTTACATCAAATCCATTCTGTCACCAGCGTTCTGGTTTTTATCTCTTTGCTATTTACAGTCCTTAACATCTGGAAGTTCTAACTAAACAATGGTATACGGCTATGCTCGCCCGGATTCGTATCAATGCATTTCGTATTGATCTGGTTGGAGGCTCATGTGGCGAAGACCTTCTTTCATTGGCTGCAGCTTCTGTTGAAGGTGAAGGTGCAGTTGGCCATGCCGTTTATATGCTACCATCCTTCTACAATCATGACTGTGGTAATAATATTCACTTGTTCTGTTCTTTTTTATGCCGGGTCTCCGTGAAGAAATGCTTTAATGTACCAACATCATAAGCTAAATAGTCTTACAATCTTTTTCTGTTGGAAGATTAACAATTTTTTTGAAGAAATTGCAAGGTAAGAGAAAAGAGTAAAAGTAGAAGACTAGAACAGAGTTTTGTAAAGAAGAAGAGTTATACTGTTAGGGTAAAGAACATTATCGAATAAAGTTTTACTGAAAAAACAAGCAAAGTTACTAGAACAGAATTTGAAGAAAACCCAAGAGAAGTATATATTCTCTCCCTCGGCCTAATCCGATAACGGTCTCTATCTATATGAGTTTAGTGATATGAGTGTATCATTTCCTACTAGTAGTTCTTACTTTTTGTTGATCTGCTGATTACTTATACCGCTAATTGTTGGAAGTTAATACCACCGTCTGATTCAAGTTAATTCAGGAATTTAATTCTTTGTTCTAATATCTTCACTACTTGGGCCAATGTCTTTCTTTGTTTGGTTTTCTTTGGATAATATGGTCTGAGATAGTTCAAATCCTTGTCAGTCTTTGCCTGAATTTCTCTGAAAACTGCCGAGTCATATCTATTATGCGGGTACAACATGTATTACACGCCACACAAATATACACCTATTTTGTGAAAAAGAAAGTGATGACTAGTTTGAATGTGCACAGATCCCAATGCACACATAATATGGTTGCAGAATGCAGATGCAAGGTTGAACACTCTACGCGATGTCGAAGAAGGTTTGGTCTTTTAGACTTAAAACAAAGATTTCCAATTAGCATTTCACTTCGATCTTGTGTGCATTTAACTTCAATGGTAACATTGCATGCATATTTTCAGGTGAAGAGCTTCGGATATGTTATATAGATGCAAGCATGGGATATGAGGCGCGGCAAACAATACTCTCTCAAGGTTTTGGCTTCCTCTGCAGCTGCTTACGTTGCCAGTCCGGTGACTGATTAACTCTTCCTCTCCCGGCCACCTTCACTTTTCATGTAAAATAAGTGAGAAGACGAGGAATTAAGAAAATAACGAAAGAAATTTTATATATATAAAAACAAGATTATATGGTTTTCAGAAACTAACATACCCATAACCTAACCAAAATATGTTTTACCATTGGATAGCGAAACATATATATTAGAAATTTCGAGACAAATCGAACAAATATCAAACAAAAAGTGATTTAGAAAAAGAGCCAAATTTTATTGGTTAAATAAAAAGGTTAACAAGATAGGTGAACAAAAGAACAAAAATTGGAAGAGTCAAGAAAAAAATTATAAATAGAAATTGTTGCAATCATGTCACTTGTTAATGAAACAATTCAAAATCAATAGTAGGGCGCCTTGTAGACGTAAGGTGGTGGTGGAGATTTGTAGTCAACTTTTGGAGAAGGGGAGTAGTATGGTGGAGGTGGGGAGCTGTAAACGTATGGTGGTGGTGGAGATTTGTAGTCAACCATTGGAGAAGGAGAATAGTATGGTGGAGGTGTTGAGTTGTAGACGTATGGTGGTGGTGGAGACTTGTAAGTGACCTTAGGAGAAGGAGAGTAGTATGGTGGAGGTGGGGAGCTGTAGACGTATGGTGGTGGTGGAGATTTGTAGTCAACCTTTGGAGAAGGAGAATAGTACGGTGGAGGTGGTGAGCTGTAGGCGTATGGTGGTGGTGGAGATTTGTAGTCAACCTTTGGAGAAGGAGAGTAGTATGGTGGAGGTGGGGAGCTGTAGACGTATGGTGGTGGTGGAGATTTGTAGTCAACCTTTGGAGAAGGAGAGTAGTATGGTGGAGGTGGGGAGCTGTACACGTATGGTGGTGGTGGAGAGTTGTAGTCAACCTTTGGAGAAGGAGAGTAGTATGGTGGAGGTGGTGAGCTGTAGACGTATGGTGGTGGTGGGGACTTGTAAGTGACCTTAGGAGAAGGAGAGTAGTATGGTGGAGGTGGGGAGCTGTAGACGTATGGTGGTGGTGGAGATTTGTAGTCAACTTTTGGAGAAGGAGAATAGTATGGTGGAGGTGGGGAGCTGTAGACGTACGGTGGTGGTGGAGATTTGTAATCAACCTTTGGAGAAGGGGAGTAATATGGTGGAGGTGGAGAGCTGTAGACGTATGGTGGTGGTGGAGATTTGTAGTCAACCTTTGGAGAAGGTGAGTAGTATGGTGGAGGTGGGGAGCTGTAAACGTATGGTGGTGGTGGAGATTTGTAAGTGATCTTTGGAGAAGGAGAGTAGTATGGTGGAGGTGGGGAGCTGTAGACGTATGGTGGTGGTGGAGATTTGTAGTCAACCTTTGGAGAAGGTGAGTAGTATGGTGGAGGTGGGTAGCTGTAGACGTATGGTGGTGGTGGAGATTTGTAGTCAACCTTTGGAGAAGGTGAGTAGTATGGTGGAGGTGGGGAGCTGTAGACGTATGATGGTGGTGGTGGAGATTTGTAATCAACCTTTGGAGAAGGGGAGTAATATGGTGAAGGTGGAGAGCTGTAGACGTATGGTGGTGGTGGAGATTTGTAGTCAACCTTGGGTGGAGGTGGGGAGCTGTAGACGTATAGTGGTGGTGGAGATTTGTAGTCAACCTTTGGAGAAGGTGAGTAATATGGTGGAGGTGGGGAGCTGTAGACGTATGGTGGTGGTGGAGATTTGTAGTCAACCTTTGGAGAAGGTGAGTAGTATGGTGGAGGTGGGGAGCTGTAGACGTATGGTGGTGGTGGAGATTTGTAGTCAACCTTTGGAGAAGGTGAGTAGTATGGTGGAGGTGGAGAGCTGTAGACGTATGGTGGTGGTGGAGATTTGTAGTCAACCTTTGGAGAAGGTGAGTAGTATGGTGGAGGTGGGGAGCTGTAGACGTATGGTGGTGGTGGAGATTTGTAGTCAACCTTTGGAGAATGTGAGTAGTATGGTGGAGTTGGGGAGCTGTAGACGTATGATGGTGGTGGTGGAGATTTGTAATTAACCTTTGGAGAAGGGGAGTAATATGGTGGAGGTGGAGAGCTGTAGACGTATGGTGGTGGTGGAGATTTGTAGTCAACCTTTGGAGGAGGTGAGTAGTATGGTGGAGGTGCGGAGCTGTAAACGTATGGTGGTGGTGGAGATTTGTAGTCAACCTTTGGAGAAGGTGAGTAGTATGGTGGAGGTGGGGAGCTGTAGACGTATGGTGGTGGTGGTGATTTGTAGTCAACCTTTGGAGAAGGAGAGTAGTACGGTGGAGGTGGTGGAGAGTTGTAGACGTATGGTGGAGGTGGAGACTTGTACTCTATCTTTGGAGAAGGAGAGTAATAAGATGGTGGCGGTGGAGAGGTATAGACGTATGATGGAGATGGTGATTTGTAGGTGACCTTAGGAGAAGGAGAATAGGAAAGTGGTGGTGGTGATGCCGAGTAGTTTGGAGAATACTTTTTAGGTGGATAAGGTGATTTGTGTTCATGGCTCGGAGATTTGTATTGTGGTGTTTGAGGAGATGAGTAAGGGTATGATGTCACCGTAGCCGCAATTGCACTTAGGACCACGACATAAATCATACAATGCCCTAACCCCATCGTTCTTGAGAATCTCATCACTGCTCTTTTTATTTCTTTGTTTTGGTTATGATATACCTGAACATGAACACCCTTTATATAGTCTTTCACTCTTTCTTTGTGTGCAAATATTATATTATCTTTTCAACTTGGGTTCGTGTGTGGCACTTCCAAATACATTAGAGGACGTGCTAAGTTGTTTGTTTGAAAAGTAATGATTTCTGGAAAAGATAAAATTTTATTAGATTCTCCTGAAACCTTCAATTTTTAAAATATGTTTTCATATTCTTTTGTTTGAATTTAATCAACTCAATTAATTATAAGAACAAAAAAAATCCGTCTATTGATGATTATTTTGTTATAGAGAAACTATTTAATTCATAATATTAATGTGATAAAAGAAAATTTTACTTATGTATATTTAAATTGAATTTTATTTAACACAACGGATCAACTAGTTTATAAGATTCTCCAGATATTCAAAATATGAAGTTAAGTGGTTATGAGAACATGAACATCGCCGTATGAAAGAATATTGTTGATTTTTACTATATTTTGACTAGTTCGTCCCACGCTTATTGTGTTCAATGTATAGTTTGGTTTGGTTGCTTTTTTAGTTTTATTAGCACCAAAATTCTGACTATTATTTTTTACACAACCAAGATGACCTTATACATGATCCTCATTGTGTGCTTAGTCTACACTATCTTTCAAATAAACAAGGGTTGAGATTTTTAAAATAACAGTGCGGATCGATTATTGCATTCGTAAAATCTACGGTTTGATAAGACATAACAAATCTGATAGATAAAATCATCAAAATTGACTAAGAATTGTGGTTTGTGTTCAACTCGACGCTGTGAAATCACCCGGATTCATACCGGCATAATACGCGCATATTATTGACAAAAATAAATTTAAAATATTGACCAAATTTAAACAACAACATTTATTTCCTTAGTTCAGAAACAGATCAAAACCCTAAAAATATCGTTGTAGATTAATTTGAGACTCACATCTCTCTATTGTGTAGTCTTTAGGCAGGCCTGTCTTTAGGCCTTATGGATTCGATCATATATATGCTACCACACACCTAAACCGTGCACTTACGGTTAATTTTATCAAGTTAAAACTTGAGACATCAGTTGTTTCATCTTGTGGGACAATGAGGCTTTGAGAAACTGAAAATAGAAAGGTGTTTCCAAATAAAAAAATCAGTAATGGATATGTATTTAATAAGATAAATTTGAAGGCCATTTTATTAATTTTCTTCCATTTATCTACTGTTTTTTTTTTTCGAAAGGGTTATTGTAAGTTGAAGAATTTTATGGTACATTAGAGTTGCTTAAGCTGGTTCTTCTTTGGTTAAGTCAGCTGGATGCGAATCGATCGTGTGAGCAACATTTGGTTCACGACCATGTTCTTTCCTCATGGGCATCATCCATCCAATATAATATAAAAAAACGAAGAAACTGATAACATTGTTCTTTCTAGTCATTTTTATCGACGCTCTTTAGACTAATCGAGCAAAATAAATGTATATATTGTCCCATAATTAGGGCGGGCTCAAATAAATTTTATGCCTAAAGCAAAAAAAAGTAAAAATTAGCCCAACAACAAACAATTATAAAAAATGCTAATCCAAGGCTCGAACCGAACTCGTCACATTTAAGGAAGATTAACAATCTTTTTCTGTTGGAAGATTAACAATTTTTTTGAAGAAATTGCAAGGTAAGAGAAAAGAGTAAAAGTAGAAGACTAGAACAGAGTTTTGTAAAGAAGAAGAGTTATACTGTTACGGTAAAGAACATGATCAAATAAAGTTTTACTGAAAAAACAAGCAAGAGTTTTTTTTTTTTTTTTTTTTTTTTTTTTTTTTTTGAATGAATGCAAAATTTTTATTCATCAAAAACCTTTGCTACATTAGATGCAACCATTACATTGAAAAGAAGATTTTTTTTTTAAAAACCAACCCAACCGTTTAACAAACAACTATGATCGAGAACTTAACCAAAGTTGGAAACAATCTCCAAACTTTGATGGTTCTAATTCCTGTAAAAAAGAAATACTATTACGGATAATTCTGTCAATGCTTTTAACAATCAATGGCGAATCTTTTGGAAATTCGCCGTGTTTCCGACTGTTACGTTCCTGCCAGATTGAGTAGATTGTAGTTTGAAATGTGTACTTTAGCAGAAACTGTTTTGACCCGCTAAACATTGATGAGACCAACATAGTAAGAATTGTCGTGAAAGATGAGCTGTAGTGACGTTGTAGTAGACCCCCTATTATTTTCCTCCAAATCCTAGCTGCGAATCGGCAGTTAAAAAACAGATGATTCCGAGATTCCAAGTAATAATTGCAGAAGACACAATCTGGATTAGTTCCCAAGTTCAACAAAGTCATTCGATCACCCGTGGAGAGTCTGTTGTGTGTCGCCAGCCAAAGCATAAACGAGAATTTTGGTGTGGCGTGTGAAAACCAAATCTCCTTAGACCATTCTCTTCGTTGTGACGACTTCCTTATCAGTTCCCATGTTTGCTTTGATGAAAAACCAGTTTTAAAACTCCCCCCAGACGTTTCCAAAGTACGGAATCCCTTCCCGAATTCGGCCCCTTGTCTCTTAGATTTTCCAATCACTGGAATAGAATTTGAAGAAAACCCAAGAGAAGTATATATTCTCTCCCTCGACCTAATCCGATAACGGCCTCTATCTATATGAGTTTAGTGATATGAGTGTATCATTTCCTACAAGTAGTTCTTAACTTTTATTGATATGCTGATTACTTATACCGCTAATTGTTGGAAGTTAATACCACCGTCTGATTCAAGTTAATTCAGGAATTTAATTCTTTGTTCTAATATCTTCACTACTTGGGCCAATGTCTTTCTTTGTTTGGTTTTCTTTGGATAATATGGTCTGAGATAGTTCAAATCCTTGTCAGTCTTTGCCTGAATTTCTCTGAAAACTGCCGAGTCATATCTATTATGCGGGTACAACATGTATTACACGCCACACATATATACACCTATTTTGTGAGAAAGAAAGTGATGACTAGTTTGAATGTGCACAGATCCCAATGCAAACATAATATGGTTGCAGAATGCAGATGCAAGGTTGAACACTCTACGCGATGTCGAAGAAGGTTTGGTCTTTAATTTAGACTTAAAACAAAGATTTCCAATCAGCATTTCACTTCGATCTTGTGTGCATTTAACTTCAATGGTAACACTGCATGCATATTTTCAGGTGAAGAGCTTCAGATATGTTATATAGATGCAAGCATGGGATATGAGGCGCGGCAAACAATACTCTCTCAAGGTTTTGGCTTCTTCTGTAATTGCTTACGTTGCAAGTCCCGTGACTGATTAACTCTTCCTCTCCCGGCCATCTTCACTTTTCAAGTAATATAAGTGAGAAGACGAGGAATTAAGAAAATAACGAAAGAAATTTTATATATATAAAATCAAGATTATATGGTTTTCTGAAACTAACATACCCATAACCTAACCAAAATATTTTTTATCATTGCATAGCGAAACATATATGTTAGAAATTTCGAGCCAAATCGAACAAATATCAAACAAAAAAGTGATTTAGAAAAAGAGCCAAATTTTATTGGTTAAATAAAAAGCTTAACAAGATAGTTGAACAAAAGAACAAAAATGGGAAGAGTCAAGAAAAAAAATTATAAATAGAAATTGTTGCAATCATGTCTCTTGTTAATGAAACAATTCAAAATCAATAGTAGGGCGTCTTGTAGACGTAAGGTGGTGGTGGAGATTTGTACTCAACTTTTGGAGCAGGGGAGTAGTATGGTGGAGGTGGGGAGCTGTAAACGTATGGTGGTGGTGGAGATTTGTAGTCAACCATTGGAGAAGGAGAATAGTATGGTGGAGGTGGTGAGTTGTAGACGTATGGTGGTGGTGGAGACTTGTAAGTGACCTTAGGAGAAGGAGAGTAGTATGGTGGAGGTGGGGAGCTGTAGACGTATGGTGGTGGTGGAGATTTGTAGTCAATCTTTGGAGAAGGAGAATAGTATGGTGGAGGTGGAGAACTGTAGGCGTATGGTGGTGGTGGAGATTTGTAGTAAACCTTTGGAGAAGGTGAGTAGTACGGTGGAGGTGGTGAGCTGTACACATATGGTGGTGGTGGAGATTTGTTGTCAACCTTTGGAGAAGGAGAGTAGTATGGTGGAGGTGGGGAGTTGTAAACGTATGGTGGTGGTGGAGATTTGTAGTCAACCTTTGGAGAAGGAGAGTAGTATGGTGGAGGTGGGGAGCTGTAGACGTATGGTGGTGGTGGAGAGTAGTATGGTGAAGGTGGGGAGCTGTAGACGTATGGTGGTGGTGGAGATTTGTAGTCAACCTTTGGAGAAGGGGAGTAGTATGGTGGAGGTGGGGAGCTGTACACGTATGGTGGTGGTGGAGAGTTGTAGTCAACCTTTGGAGAAGGAGAGTAGTATGGTGGAGGTGGTGAGCTGTAGACGTATGGTGGTGGTGGGGACTTGTAAGTGACCTTAGGAGAAGGAGAGTAGTATGGTGGAGGTGGGGAGCTGTAGACGTATGGTGGTGGTGGAGATTTGTAGTCAACTTTTGGAGAAGGAGAATAGTATGGTGGAGGTGGGGAGCTGTAGACGTACGGTGGTGGTGGAGATTTGTAATCAACCTTTGGAGAAGGGGAGTAATATGGTGGAGGTGGAGAGCTGTAGACGTATGGTGGTGGTGGAGATTTGTAGTCAACCTTTGGAGAAGGTGAGTAGTATGGTGGAGGTGGGGAGCTGTAAACGTATGGTGGTGGTGGAGATTTGTAAGTGATCTTTGGAGAAGGAGAGTAGTATGGTGGAGGTGGGGAGCTGTAGACGTATGGTGGTGGTGGAGATTTGTAGTCAACCTTTGGAGAAGGTGAGTAGTATGGTGGAGGTGGGTAGCTGTAGACGTATGGTGGTGGTGGAGATTTGTAGTCAACCTTTGGAGAAGGTGAGTAGTATGGTGGAGGTGGGGAGCTGTAGACGTATGATGGTGGTGGTGGAGATTTGTAATCAACCTTTGGAGAAGGGGAGTAATATGGTGGAGGTGGAGAGCTGTAGACGTATGGTGGTGGTGGAGATTTGTAGTCAACCTTGGGTGGAGGTGGGGAGCTGTAGACGTATGGTGGTGGTGGAGATTTGTAGTCAACCTTTGGAGAAGGTGAGTAATATGGTGGAGGTGGGGAGCTGTAGACGTATGGTGGTGGTGGAGATTTGTAGTCAACCTTTGGAGAAGGTGAGTAGTATGGTGGAGGTGGGGAGCTGTAGACGTATGGTGGTGGTGGAGATTTGTAGTCAACCTTTGGAGAAGGTGAGTAGTATGGTGGAGGTGGAGAGCTGTAGACGTATGGTGGTGGTGGAGATTTGTAGTCAACCTTTGGAGAAGGTGAGTAGTATGGTGGAGGTGGGGAGCTGTAGACGTATGGTGGTGGTGGAGATTTGTAGTCAACCTTTGGAGAATGTGAGTAGTATGGTGGAGTTGGGGAGCTGTAGACGTATGATGGTGGTGGTGGAGATTTGTAATTAACCTTTGGAGAAGGGGAGTAATATGGTGGAGGTGGAGAGCTGTAGACGTATGGTGGTGGTGGAGATTTGTAGTCAACCTTTGGAGAAGGTGAGTAGTATGGTGGAGGTGCGGAGCTGTAAACGTATGGTGGTGGTGGAGATTTGTAGTCAACCTTTGGAGAAGGTGAGTAGTATGGTGGAGGTGGGGAGCTGTAGACGTATGGTGGTGGTGGTGATTTGTAGTCAACCTTTGGAGAAGGAGAGTAGTACGGTGGAGGTGGTGGAGAGTTGTAGACGTATGGTGGAGGTGGAGACTTGTACTCTATCTTTGGAGAAGGAGAGTAATAAGATGGTGGCGGTGGAGAGGTATAGACGTATGATGGAGATGGTGATTTGTAGGTGACCTTAGGAGAAGGAGAATAGGAAAGTGGTGGTGGTGATGCCGAGTAGTTTGGAGAATACTTTTTAGGTGGATAAGGTGATTTGTGTTCATGGCTCGGAGATTTGTATTGTGGTGTTTGAGGAGATGAGTAAGGGTATGATGTCACCGTAGCCGCAATTGCACTTAGGACCACGACATAAATCATACAATGCCCTAACCCCATCGTTCTTGAGAATCTCATCACTGCTCTTTTTATTTCTTTGTTTTGGTTATGATATACCTGAACATGAACACCCTTTATATAGTCTTTCACTCTTTCTTTGTGTGCAAATATTATATTATCTTTTCAACTTGGGTTCGTGTGTGGCACTTCCAAATACATTAGAGGACGTGCAAAGTTGTTTGTTTGAAAAGTAATGATTTCTGGAAAAGATAAAATTTTATTAGATTCTCCTGAAACCTTCAATTTTTAAAATATGTTTTCATATTCTTTTGTTTGAATTTAATCAACTCAATTAATTATAAGAACAAAAAAAATCCGTCTATTGATGATTATTTTGTTATAGAGAAACTATTTAATTCATAATATTAATGTGATAAAAGAAAATTTTACTTATGTATATTTAAATTGAATTTTATTTAACACAACGGATCAACTAGTTTATAAGATTCTCCAGATATTCAAAATATGAAGTTAAGTGGTTATGAGAACATGAACATCGCCGTATGAAAGAATATTGTTGATTTTTACTATATTTTGACTAGTTCGTCCCACGCTTATTGTGTTCAATGTATAGTTTGGTTTGGTTGCTTTTTTAGTTTTATTAGCACCAAAATTCTGACTATTATTTTTTACACAACCAAGATGACCTTATACATGATCCTCATTGTGTGCTTAGTCTACACTATCTTTCAAATAAACAAGGGTTGAGATTTTTAAAATAACAGTGCGGATCGATTATTGCATTCGTAAAATCTACGGTTTGATAAGACATAACAAATCTGATAGATAAAATCATCAAAATTGACTAAGAATTGTGGTTTGTGTTCAACTCGACGCTGTGAAATCACCCGGATTCATACCGGCATAATACGCGCATATTATTGACAAAAATAAATTTAAAATATTGACCAAATTTAAACAACAACATTTATTTCCTTAGTTCAGAAACAGATCAAAACCCTAAAAATATCGTTGTAGATTAATTTGAGACTCACATCTCTCTATTGTGTAGTCTTTAGGCAGGCCTGTCTTTAGGCCTTATGGATTCGATCATATATATGCTACCACACACCTAAACCGTGCACTTACGGTTAATTTTATCAAGTTAAAACTTGAGACATCAGTTGTTTCATCTTGTGGGACAATGAGGCTTTGAGAAACTGAAAATAGAAAGGTGTTTCCAAATAAAAAAATCAGTAATGGATATGTATTTAATAAGATAAATTTGAAGGCCATTTTATTAATTTTCTTCCATTTATCTACTGTTTTTTTTTTTCGAAAGGGTTATTGTAAGTTGAAGAATTTTATGGTACATTAGAGTTGCTTAAGCTGGTTCTTCTTTGGTTAAGTCAGCTGGATGCGAATCGATCGTGTGAGCAACATTTGGTTCACGACCATGTTCTTTCCTCATGGGCATCATCCATCCAATATAATATAAAAAAACGAAGAAACTGATAACATTGTTCTTTCTAGTCATTTTTATCGACGCTCTTTAGACTAATCGAGCAAAATAAATGTATATATTGTCCCATAATTAGGGCGGGCTCAAATAAATTTTATGCCTAAAGCAAAAAAAAGTAAAAATTAGCCCAACAACAAACAATTATAAAAAATGCTAATCCAAGGCTCGAACCGAACTCGTCACATTTAAGGAAGATTAACAATCTTTTTCTGTTGGAAGATTAACAATTTTTTTGAAGAAATTGCAAGGTAAGAGAAAAGAGTAAAAGTAGAAGACTAGAACAGAGTTTTGTAAAGAAGAAGAGTTATACTGTTACGGTAAAGAACATGATCAAATAAAGTTTTACTGAAAAAACAAGAAAGAGTTTTTTTTTTTTTTTTTTTTTTTTTTTTTTTTTTGAATGAATGCAAAATTTTTATTCATCAAAAACCTTTGATACATTAGATGCAACCATTACATTGAAAAGAAGATTTTTTTTAAAAAAAACCAACCCAACCGTTTAACAAACAACTATGATCGAGAGCTTAACCAAAGTTGGAAACAATCTCCAAACTTTGATGGTTCTAATTCCTGTAAAAAAGAAATACGATTACGGATAATTCTGTCAATGCTTTTAACAATCAATGGCGAATCCTTTGGAAATTCGCCGTGTTTCCGACTGTTACGTTCCTGCCAGATTGAGTAGATTGTAGTTTGAAATGTGTACTTTAGCAGAAACTGTTTTGACCCGCTAAACATTGATGAGACCAACATAGTAAGAATTGTCGTGAAAGATGAGCTGTAGTGACGTTGTAGTAGACCCCCTATTATTTTCCTCCAAATCCTAGCTGCGAATCGGCAGTTAAAAAACAGATGATTCCGAGATTCCAAGTAATAATTGCAGAAGACACAATCTGGATTAGTTCCCAAGTTCAACAAAGTCATTCGATCACCCGTGGAGAGTCTGTTGTGTGTCGCCAGCCAAAGCATAAACGAGAATTTTGGTGTGGCGTGTGAAAACCAAATCTCCTTAGACCATTCTCTTCGTTGTGACGACTTCCTTATCAGTTCCCATGTTTGCTTTGATGAAAAACCAGTTTTAAAACTCCCCCCAGACGTTTCCAAAGTACGGAATCCCTTCCCGAATTCGGCCCCTTGTCTCTTAGATTTTCCAATCACTGGAATAGAATTTGAAGAAAACCCAAGAGAAGTATATATTCTCTCCCTCGACCTAATCCGATAACGGCCTCTATCTATATGAGTTTAGTGATATGAGTGTATCATTTCCTACAAGTAGTTCTTAACTTTTATTGATATGCTGATTACTTATACCGCTAATTGTTGGAAGTTAATACCACCGTCTGATTCAAGTTAATTCAGGAATTTAATTCTTTGTTCTAATATCTTCACTACTTGGGCCAATGTCTTTCTTTGTTTGGTTTTCTTTGGATAATATGGTCTGAGATAGTTCAAATCCTTGTCAGTCTTTGCCTGAATTTCTCTGAAAACTGCCGAGTCATATCTATTATGCGGGTACAACATGTATTACACGCCACACATATATACACCTATTTTGTGAGAAAGAAAGTGATGACTAGTTTGAATGTGCACAGATCCCAATGCAAACATAATATGGTTGCAGAATGCAGATGCAAGGTTGAACACTCTACGCGATGTCGAAGAAGGTTTGGTCTTTAATTTAGACTTAAAACAAAGATTTCCAATCAGCATTTCACTTCGATCTTGTGTGCATTTAACTTCAATGGTAACACTGCATGCATATTTTCAGGTGAAGAGCTTCAGATATGTTATATAGATGCAAGCATGGGATATGAGGCGCGGCAAACAATACTCTCTCAAGGTTTTGGCTTCTTCTGTAATTGCTTACGTTGCAAGTCCCGTGACTGATTAACTCTTCCTCTCCCGGCCATCTTCACTTTTCAAGTAATATAAGTGAGAAGACGAGGAATTAAGAAAATAACGAAAGAAATTTTATATATATAAAATCAAGATTATATGGTTTTCTGAAACTAACATACCCATAACCTAACCAAAATATTTTTTATCATTGCATAGCGAAACATATATGTTAGAAATTTCGAGCCAAATCGAACAAATATCAAACAAAAAAGTGATTTAGAAAAAGAGCCAAATTTTATTGGTTAAATAAAAAGCTTAACAAGATAGTTGAACAAAAGAACAAAAATGGGAAGAGTCAAGAAAAAAAATTATAAATAGAAATTGTTGCAATCATGTCTCTTGTTAATGAAACAATTCAAAATCAATAGTAGGGCGTCTTGTAGACGTAAGGTGGTGGTGGAGATTTGTACTCAACTTTTGGAGCAGGGGAGTAGTATGGTGGAGGTGGGGAGCTGTAAACGTATGGTGGTGGTGGAGATTTGTAGTCAACCATTGGAGAAGGAGAATAGTATGGTGGAGGTGGTGAGTTGTAGACGTATGGTGGTGGTGGAGACTTGTAAGTGACCTTAGGAGAAGGAGAGTAGTATGGTGGAGGTGGGGAGCTGTAGACGTATGGTGGTGGTGGAGATTTGTAGTCAATCTTTGGAGAAGGAGAATAGTATGGTGGAGGTGGAGAACTGTAGGCGTATGGTGGTGGTGGAGATTTGTAGTAAACCTTTGGAGAAGGTGAGTAGTACGGTGGAGGTGGTGAGCTGTACACATATGGTGGTGGTGGAGATTTGTTGTCAACCTTTTGGAGAAGGAGAGTAGTATGGTGGAGGTGGGGAGTTGTAAACGTATGGTGGTGGTGGAGATTTGTAGTCAACCTTTGGAGAAGGAGAAGTAGTATGGTGGAGGTGGGGAGCTGTAGACGTATGGTGGTGGTGGAGAGTAGTATGGTGAAGGTGGGGAGCTGTAGACGTATGGTGGTGGTGGAGATTTGTAGTCAACCTTTGGAGAAGGGAGTAGTATGGTGGAGGTGGGGAGCTGTACACGTATGGTGGTGGTGGAGAGTTGTAGTCAACCTTTGGAGAAGGAGAGTAGTATGGTGGAGGTGGTGAGCTGTAGACGTATGGTGGTGGTGGGACTTGTAAGTGACCTTAGGAGAAGGAGAGTAGTATGGTGGAGGTGGGGAGCTGTAGACGTATGGTGGTGGTGGAGATTTGTAGTCAACTTTTGGAGAAGGAGAATAGTATGGTGGAGGTGGGGAGCTGTAGACGTACGGTGGGTGGTGGAGATTTGTAATCAACCTTTGGAGAAGGGGAGTAATATGGTGGAGGTGGAGAGCTGTAGACGTATGGTGGTGGTGGAGATTTGTAGTCAACCTTTGGAGAAGGTGAGTAGTATGGTGGAGGTGGGGAGCTGTAAACGTATGGTGGTGGTGGAGATTTGTAAGTGATCTTTGGAGAAGGAGAGTAGTATGGTGGAGGTGGGGAGCTGTAGACGTATGGTGGTGGTGGAGATTTGTAGTCAACCTTTGGAGAAGGTGAGTAGTATGGTGGAGGTGGGTAGCTGTAGACGTATGGTGGTGTGGAGATTTGTAGTCAACCTTTGGAGAAGGTGAGTAGTATGGTGGAGGTGGGGAGCTGTAGACGTATGGTGGTGGTGGAGATTTTGTAAGTGATCTTTGGAGAAGGAGAGTAGTATGGTGGAGGTGGGGAGCTGTAGACGTATGGTCGGTGGTGGAGATTTGTAGTCAACCTTTGGAGAAGGTGAGTAGTATGGTGGAGGTGGGTAGCTGTTGACGTATGGTGGTGGTGGAGATTTGTAGTCAACCTTTGGAGAAGGTGAGTAGTATGGTGGAGGTGGGGAGCTGTAGACGTATGATGGTGGTGGTGGAGATTTGTAATCAACCTTTGGAGAAGGGGAGTAATATGGTGGAGGTGGAGAGCTGTAGACGTATGGTGGTGGTGGAGATTTGTAGTCAACCTTGGGTGGAGGTGGGGAGCTGTAGACGTATGGTGGTGTGGAGATTTGTAGTCAACCTTTGGAGAAGGTGAGTAATATGGTGGAGGTGGGGAGCTGTAGACGTAGGTGGTGGTGGAGATTTGTAGTCAACCTTTGGAGAAGGTGAGTAGTATGGTGGAGTGGGGAGCTGTAGACGTATGGTGGTGGTGAGATTTGTAGTCAACCTTTGGAGAATGTGAGTAGTATGGTGGAGTTGGGAGCTGTAGACGTATGAATGTGGTGGTGGAGATTTGTAATTAACCTTTGGAGAAGGGAGTAATATGGTGGAGGTGGAGAGCTGTAGACGTATGGTGGTGGTGGAGATTTGTAGTCAACCTTTGGAGAAGGTGAGTAGTATGGTGGAGGTGCGGAGCTGTAAACGTATGGTGGTGGTGGAGATTTGTAGTCAACCTTTGGAGAAGGTGAGTAGTATGGTGGAGGTGGGAGCTGTAGACGTATGGTGGTGGTGTGATTTGTAGTCAACCTTTGGAGAAGGAGAGTAGTACGGTGGAGGTGTGGAGAGTTGTAGACGTATGGTGGAGGTGGAGACTTGTACTCTATCTTTGGAGAAGGAGAGTAATAAGATGTGCGGTGGAGAGGTATAGACGTATGATGGAGATGGTGATTTTGTAGGTGACCTTAGGAGAAGGAGAATAGGAAAGTGGTGTGGTGATGCCGAGTAGTTTGGAGAATACTTTTTAGGTGGATAAGGTGATTTGTGTTCATGGCTCGGAGATTTGTATTGTGGTGTTTGAGGAGATGAGTAAGGGTATGATGTCACCGTAGCCGCAATTGCACTTAGGACCACGACATAAATCATACAATGCCCTAACCCCATCGTTCTTGAGAATCTCATCACTGCTCTTTTTATTTCTTTGTTTTGGTTATGATATACCTGAACATGAACACCCTTTATATAGTCTTTCACTCTTTCTTTGTGTGCAAATATTATATTATCTTTTCAACTTGGGTTCGTGTGTGGCACTTCCAAATACATTAGAGACGTGCTAAGTTGTTTGTTTGAAAAGTAATGATTTCTGGAAAAGATAAAAATTTTATTAGATTCTCCTGAAACCTTCAATTTTTAAAATATGTTTTCATATTCTTTTGTTTGAATTTAATCAACTCAATTAATTATAAGAACAAAAAAAAATCCGTCTATTGATGATTATTTTGTTATAGAGAAACTATTTAATTCATAATATTAATGTGATAAAAGAAAATTTTACTTATGTATATTTAAATTGAATTTTATTTAACACAACGGATCAACTAGTTTATAAGATTCTCCAGATATTCAAAATATGAAGTTAAGTGGTTATGAGAACATGAACATCGCCGTATGAAAGAATATTGTTGATTTTTACTATATTTTGACTAGTTCGTCCCACGCTTATTGTGTTCAATGTATAGTTTGGTTTGGTTGCTTTTTTAGTTTATTAGCACCAAAATTCTGACTATTATTTTTTACACAACCAAGATGACCTTATACATGATCCTCATTGTGTGCTTAGTCTACACTATCTTTCAAATAAACAAGGGTTGAGATTTTTAAAAATAACAGTGCGGATCGATTATTGCATTCGTAAAATCTACGTTTGATAAGACATAACAAATCTGATAGATAAAATCATCAAAATTGACTAAGAATTGTGGTTTGTGTTCAAACTCGACGCTGTGAAATCACCCGGATTCATACCGGCATAATACGCGCATATTATTGACAAAAATAAATTTAAAATATTGACCAAATTTAAACAACAAACATTTATTTCCTTAGTTCAGAAAACAGATCAAAACCCTAAAAAATATCGTTGTAGATTAATTTGAGACTCACATCTCTCTATTGTGTAGTCTTTAGGCAGGCCCTGTCTTTAGGCCTTATGGATTCGATCATATATATGCTACCACACACCTAAACCGTGCACTTACGGTTAATTTTATCAAGTTAAAACTTGAGACATCAGTTGTTTCATCTTGTGGGACAATGAGGCTTTGAGAAACTGAAAATAGAAAGGTGTTTCCAAATAAAAAAATCAGTAATGGATATGTATTTAATAAGATAAATTTGAAGGCCATTTTATTAATTTTCTTCCATTTATCTACTGTTTTTTTTTTTCGAAAGGGTTATTGTAAGTTGAAGAATTTTATGGTACATTAGAGTTGCTTAAGCTGGTTCTTCTTTGGTTAAGTCAGCTGGATGCGAATCGATCGTGTGAGCAACATTTGGTTCACGACCATGTTCTTTCCTCATGGGCATCATCCATCCAATATAATATAAAAAACGAAGAAACTGATAACATTGTTTCTTTCTAGTCATTTTTATCGACGCTCTTTAGACTAATCGAGCAAAATAAATGTATATATTGTCCCATAATTAGGCGGGCTCAAATAAATTTTATGCCTAAAGCAAAAAAAAAGTAAAAATTAGCCCAACAACAAACAATTAAAAAAAATGCTAATCCAAGGCTCGAACCGAACTCGTCACATTTAAGGAAGATTAACAATCTTTTTCTGTTGGAAGATTAACAATTTTTTTGAAGAAATTGCAAGGTAAGAGAAAAGAGTAAAAGTAGAAGACTAGAACAGAGTTTTGTAAAGAAGAAGAGTTATACTGTTACGGTAAAGAACATGATCAAATAAAGTTTTACTGAAAAAACAAGCAAGGTTTTTTTTTTTTTTTTTTTTTTTTTGAATGAATGCAAAATTTTTATTCATCAAAAACCTTTGATACATTAGATGCAACCATTACATTGAAAAGAAGATTTTTTTTAAAAAAACCAACCCAACCGTTTAACAAACAACTATGATCGAGAACTTAACCAAAGTTGGAAACAATCTCCAAACTTTGATGGTTCTAATTCCTGTAAAAAAGAAATACTATTACGGATAATTCTGTCAATGCTTTTAACAATCAATGGCGAATCTTTTGGAAATTCGCCGTGTTTCCGACTGTTACGTTCCTGCCAGATTGAGTAGATTGTAGTTTGAAATGTGTACTTTAGCAGAAACTGTTTTGACCCGCTAAACATTGATGAGACCAACATAGTAAGAATTGTCGTGAAAGATGAGCTGTAGTGACGTTGTAGTAGACCCCCTATTATTTTCCTCCAAATCCTAGCTGCGAATCGGCAGTTAAAAAACAGATGATTCCGAGATTCCAAGTAATAATTGCAGAAGACACAATCTGGATTAGTTCCCAAGTTCAACAAAGTCATTCGATCACCCGTGGAGAGTCTGTTGTGTGTCGCCAGCCAAAGCGTAAACGAGAATTTTGGTGTGGCGTGTGAAAACCAAATCTCCTTAGACCATTCTCTTCGTTGTGACGACTTCCTTATCAGTTCCCATGTTTGCTTTGATGAAAAACCAGTTTTAAAAACTCCCCCCAGACGTTTCCAAAGTACGGAATCCCTTCCCGAATTCGGCCCCTTGTCTCTTAGATTTTCCAATCACTGGAATAGAATTTGAAGAAAACCCAAGAGAAGTATATATTCTCTCCCTCGACCTAATCCGATAACGGCCTCTATCTATATGAGTTTAGTGATATGAGTGTATCATTTCCTACAAGTAGTTCTTAACTTTTATTGATATGCTGATTACTTATACCGCTAATTGTTGGAAGTTAATACCACCGTCTGATTCAAGTTAATTCAGGAATTTAATTCTTTGTTCTAATATCTTCACTACTTGGGCCAATGTCTTTCTTTGTTTGGTTTTCTTTGGATAATATGGTCTGAGATAGTTCAAATCCTTGTCAGTCTTTGCCTGAATTTCTCTGAAAACTGCGAGTCATATCTATTATGCGGGTACAACATGTATTACACGCCACACATATATACACCTATTTTGTGAGAAAGAAAGTGATGACTAGTTTGAATGTGCACAGATCCCAATGCAAACATAATATGGTTGCAGAATGCAGATGCAAGGTTGAACACTCTACGCGATGTCGAAGAAGGTTTGGTCTTTAATTTAGACTTAAAACAAAGATTTCCAATCAGCATTTCACTTCGATCTTGTGTGCATTTAACTTCAATGGTAACACTGCATGCATATTTTCAGGTGAAGAGCTTCAGATATGTTATATAGATGCAAGCATGGGATATGAGGCGCGGCAAACAATACTCTCTCAAGGTTTTGGCTTCTTCTGTAATTGCTTACGTTGCAAGTCCCCGTGACTGATTAACTCTTCCTCTCCCGGCCATCTTCACTTTTCAAGTAATATAAGTGAGAAGACGAGGAATTAAGAAAATAACGAAAGAAATTTTATATATATAAAATCAAGATTATATGGTTTTCTGAAACTAACATACCCATAACCTAACCAAAATATTTTTTATCATTGCATAGCGAAACATATATGTTAGAAATTTCGAGCCAAATCGAACAAATATCAAACAAAAAAGTGATTTAGAAAAAGAAGCCAAATTTTATTGGTTAAATAAAAAGCTTAACAAGATAGTTGAACAAAAAGAACAAAAATGGGAAGAGTCAAGAAAAAAAATTATAAATAGAAATTGTTGCAATCATGTCTCTTGTTAATGAAACAATTCAAAATCAATAGTAGGGCGTCTTGTAGACGTAAGGTGGTGGTGGAGATTTGTACTCAACTTTTGGAGCATGGGAGTAGTATGGTGGAGGTGGGGAGCTGTAAACGTATGGTGGTGGTGGAGATTTGTAGTCAACCATTGGAGAAGGAGAATAGTATGGTGGAGGTGGTGAGTTGTAGACGTATGGTGGTGGTGGAGACTTGTAAGTGACCTTAGGAGAAGGAGAGTAGTATGGTGGAGGTGGGGAGCTGTAGACGTATGGTGGTGGTGGAGATTTGTAGTCAACCTTTGGAGAAGGAGAATAGTATGGTGGAGGTGGAGAACTGTAGGCGTATGGTGGTGGTGGAGATTTGTAGTAAACCTTTGGAGAAGGTGAGTAGTACGGTGGAGGTGGTGAGCTGTACACATATGGTGGTGGTGGAGATTTGTTGTCAACCTTTGGAGAAGGAGAGTAGTATGGTGGAGGTGGGGAGTTGTAAACGTATGGTGGTGGTGGAGATTTGTAGTCAACCTTTGGAGAAGGAGAGTAGTATGGTGGAGGTGGGGAGCTGTAGACGTATGGTGGTGGTGGAGAGTAGTATGGTGAAGGTGGGGAGCTGTAGACGTATGGTGGTGGTGGAGATTTGTAGTCAACCTTTGGAGAAGGGGAGTAGTATGGTGGAGGTGGGGAGCTGTACACGTATGGTGGTGGTGGAGAGTTGTAGTCAACCTTTGGAGAAGGAGAGTAGTATGGTGGAGGTGGTGAGCTGTAGACGTATGGTGGTGGTGGGGACTTGTAAGTGACCTTAGGAGAAGGAGAGTAGTATGGTGGAGGTGGGGAGCTGTAGACGTATGGTGGTGGAGATTTGTAGTCAACTTTTGGAGAAGGAGAATAGTATGGTGGAGGTGGGGAGCTGTAGACGTACGGTGGTGGTGGAGATTTGTAATCAACCTTTGGAGAAGGGGAGTAATATGGTGGAGGTGGAGAGCTGTAGACGTATGGTGGTGGTGGAGATTTGTAGTCAACCTTTGGAGAAGGTGAGTAGTATGGTGGAGGTGGGGAGCTGTAAACGTATGGTGGTGGTGGAGATTTGTAAGTGATCTTTGGAGAAGGAGAGTAGTATGGTGGAGGTGGGGAGCTGTAGACGTATGGTGGTGGTGGAGATTTGTAGTCAATCTTTGGAGAAGGTGAGTAATATGGTGGAGGTGGAGAGCTGTAGACGTATGGTGGTGGTGGAGATTTGTAGTCAACCTTTGGAGAATGTGAGTAGTATGGTGGAGATGGGAGCTGTAGACGTATGGTGGTGGTGGAGATTTGTAGTCAACCTTTGGAGAAGGTGAGTAGTATGGTGGAGGTGGGGAGCTGTAGACGTATGGTGGTGGTGGTGATTTGTAGTCAACCTTTGGAGAAGGAGAGTAGTACGGTGGAGGTGGTGGAGAGTTGTAGACGTATGGTGGAGGTGGAGACTTGTACTCTATCTTTGGAGAAGGAGAGTAATAAGATGGTGGCGGTGGAGAGGTATAGACGTATGATGGAGATGGTGATTTGTAGGTGACCTTAGGAGAAGGAGAATAGGAAAGTGGTGGTGGTGATGCCGAGTAGTTTGGAGAATACTTTTTAGGTGGATAAGGTGATTTGTGTTCATGGCTCGGAGATTTGTATTGTGGTGTTTGAGGAGATGAGTAAGGGTATGATGTCACCGTAGCCGCAATTGCACTTAGGACCACGACATAAATCATACAATGCCCTAACCCCATCGTTCTTGAGAATCTCATCACTGCTCTTTTTATTTCTTTGTTTTGGTTATGATATACCTGAACATGAACACCCTTTATATAGTCTTTCACTCTTTCTTTGTGTGCAAATATTATATTATCTTTTCAACTTGGGTTCGTGTGTGGCACTTCCAAATACATTAGAGGACGTGCTAAGTTGTTTGTTTGAAAAGTAATGATTTCTGGAAAAGATAAAATTTTTATTAGATTCTCCTGAAACCTTCAATTTTTAAAATATGTTTTCATATTCTTTTGTTTGAATTTAATCAACTCAATTAATTATAAGAACAAAAAAAATCCGTCTATTGATGATTATTTTGTTATAGAGAAACTATTTAATTCATAATATTAATGTGATAAAAGAAAATTTTACTTATGTATATTTAAATTGAATTTTATTTAACACAACGGATCAACTAGTTTATAAGATTCTCCAGATATTCAAAATATGAAGTTAAGTGGTTATGAGAACATGAACATCGCCGTATGAAAGAATATTGTTGATTTTTACTATATTTTGACTAGTTCGTCCCACGCTTATTGTGTTCAATGTATAGTTTGGTTTGGTTGCTTTTTTAGTTTTATTAGCACCAAAATTCTGACTATTATTTTTTACACAACCAAGATGACCTTATACATGATCCTCATTGTGTGCTTAGTCTACACTATCTTTCAAATAAACAAGGGTTGAGATTTTTAAAATAACAGTGCGGATCGATTATTGCATTCGTAAAATCTACGGTTTGATAAGACATAACAAATCTGATAGATAAAATCATCAAAATTGACTTAAGAATTGTGGTTTGTGTTCAACTCGACGCTGTGAAATCACCCGGATTCATACCGGCATAATACGCGCATATTATTGACAAAAATAAATTTAAAATATTGACCAAATTTAAACAACAACATTTATTTCCTTAGTTCAGAAACAGATCAAAACCCTAAAAATATCGTTGTAGATTAATTTGAGACTCACATCTCTCTATTGTGTAGTCTTTAGGCAGGCCTGTCTTTAGGCCTTATGGATTCGATCATATATATGCTACCACACACCTAAACCGTGCACTTACGGTTAATTTTTATCAAGTTAAAAACTTGAGACATCAGTTGTTTCATCTTGTGGGACAATGAGGCTTTGAGAAACTGAAAATAGAAAGGTGTTTCCAAATAAAAAAATCAGTAATGGATATGTATTTAATAAGATAAATTTGAAGGCCATTTTATTAATTTTCTTCCATTTATCTACTGTTTTTTTTTTTTCGAAGGGGTTATTGTAAGTTGAAGAATTTTATGGTACATTAGAGTTGCTTAAGCTGGTTCTTCTTTGGTTAAGTCAGCTGGATGCGAATCGATCGTGTGAGCAACATTTGGTTCACGACCATGTTCTTTCCTCATGGGCATCATCCATCCAATATAATATAAAAAAACGAAGAAACTGATAACATTGTTCTTTCTAGTCATTTTTATCGACGCTCTTTAGACTAATCGAGCAAAATAAATGTATATATTGTCCCATAATTAGGGCGGGCTCAAATAAATTTTATGCCTAAAGCAAAAAAAAGTAAAAATTAGCCCAACAACAAACAATTATAAAAAATGCTAATCCAAGGCTCGAACCGAACTCGTCACATTTAAGGAAGATTAACAATCTTTTTCTGTTGGAAGATTAACAATTTTTTTGAAGAAATTGCAAGGTAAGAGAAAAGAGTAAAAGTAGAAGACTAGAACAGAGTTTTGTAAAGAAGAAGAGTTATACTGTTACGGTAAAGAACATGATCAAATAAAGTTTTACTGAAAAAACAAGCAAGGTTTTTTTTTTTTTTTTTTTTTTTTGAATGAATGCAAAATTTTTATTCATCAAAAACCTTTGATACATTAGATGCAACCATTACATTGAAAAGAAGATTTTTTTTTAAAAAAACCAACCCAACCGTTTAACAAACAACTATGATCGAGAACTTAACCAAAGTTGGAAAACAATCTCCAAACTTTGATGGTTCTAATTCCTGTAAAAAAGAAATACTATTACGGATAATTCTGTCAATGCTTTTAACAATCAATGGCGAATCTTTTGGAAATTCGCCGTGTTTCCGACTGTTACGTTCCTGCCAGATTGAGTAGATTGTAGTTTGAAATGTGTACTTTAGCAGAAAACTGTTTTGACCCGCTAAACATTGATGAGACCAACATAGTAAGAATTGTCGTGAAAGATGAGCTGTAGTGACGTTGTAGTAGACCCCCTATTATTTTCCTCCAAATCCTAGCTGCGAATCGGCAGTTAAAAAACAGATGATTCCGAGATTCCAAGTAATAATTGCAGAAGACACAATCTGGATTAGTTCCCAAGTTCAACAAAGTCATTCGATCACCCGTGGAGAGTCTGTTGTGTGTCGCCAGCCAAAGCGTAAACGAGAATTTTGGTGTGGCGTGTGAAAACCAAATCTCCTTAGACCATTCTCTTCGTTGTGACGACTTCCTTATCAGTTCCCATGTTTGCTTTGATGAAAAACCAGTTTTAAAACTCCCCCCAGACGTTTCCAAAGTACGGAATCCCTTCCCGAATTCGGCCCCTTGTCTCTTAGATTTTCCAATCACTGGAATAGAATTTGAAGAAAACCCAAGAGAAGTATATATTCTCTCCCTCGACCTAATCCGATAACGGCCTCTATCTATATGAGTTTAGTGATATGAGTGTATCATTTCCTACAAGTAGTTCTTAACTTTTATTGATATGCTGATTACTTATACCGCTAATTGTTGGAAGTTAATACCACCGTCTGATTCAAGTTAATTCAGGAATTTAATTCTTTGTTCTAATATCTTCACTACTTGGGCCAATGTCTTTCTTTGTTTGGTTTTCTTTGGATAATATGGTCTGAGATAGTTCAAATCCTTGTCAGTCTTTGCCTGAATTTCTCTGAAAACTGCCGAGTCATATCTATTATGCGGGTACAACATGTATTACACGCCACACATATATACACCTATTTTGTGAGAAAGAAAGTGATGACTAGTTTGAATGTGCACAGATCCCAATGCAAACATAATATGGTTGCAGAATGCAGATGCAAGGTTGAACACTCTACGCGATGTCGAAGAAGGTTTGGTCTTTAATTTAGACTTAAAACAAAGATTTCCAATCAGCATTTCACTTCGATCTTGTGTGCATTTAACTTCAATGGTAACACTGCATGCATATTTTCAGGTGAAGAGCTTCAGATATGTTATATAGATGCAAGCATGGGATATGAGGCGCGGCAAACAATACTCTCTCAAGGTTTTGGCTTCTTCTGTAATTGCTTACGTTGCAAGTCCCGTGACTGATTAACTCTTCCTCTCCCGGCCATCTTCACTTTTCAAGTAATATAAGTGAGAAGACGAGGAATTAAGAAAATAACGAAAGAAATTTTATATATATAAAATCAAGATTATATGGTTTTCTGAAACTAACATACCCATAACCTAACCAAAATATTTTTTATCATTGCATAGCGAAACATATATGTTAGAAATTTCGAGCCAAATCGAACAAATATCAAACAAAAAAGTGATTTAGAAAAAGAGCCAAATTTTATTGGTTAAATAAAAAGCTTAACAAGATAGTTGAACAAAAGAACAAAAATGGGAAGAGTCAAGAAAAAAAATTATAAATAGAAATTGTTGCAATCATGTCTCTTGTTAATGAAACAATTCAAAATCAATAGTAGGGCGTCTTGTAGACGTAAGGTGGTGGTGGAGATTTGTACTCAACTTTTGGAGCAGGGGAGTAGTATGGTGGAGGTGGGGAGCTGTAAACGTATGGTGGTGGTGGAGATTTGTAGTCAACCATTGGAGAAGGAGAATAGTATGGTGGAGGTGGTGAGTTGTAGACGTATGGTGGTGGTGGGGACTTGTAAGTGACCTTAGGAGAAGGAGAGTAGTATGGTGGAGGTGGGGAGCTGTAGACGTATGGTGGTGGTGGAGATTTGTAGTCAACCTTTGGAGAAGGAGAATAGTATGGTGGAGGTGGAGAACTGTAGGCGTATGGTGGTGGTGGAGATTTGTAGTAAACCTTTGGAGAAGGTGAGTAGTACGGTGGAGGTGGTGAGCTGTACACATATGGTGGTGGTGAAGATTTGTAGTCAACCTTTGGAGAAGGAGAGTAATATGGTGGAGGTGGGGAGTTGTAAACGTATGGTGGTGGTGGAGATTTGTAGTCAACCATTGGAGAAGGAGAGTAGTATGGTGGAAGTGGGGAGCTGTAGACGTATGGTGGTGGTGGAGAGTTGTATGGTGGAGGTGGGGAGCTATAGACGTATGGTGGTGGTGGAGATTTGTAGTCAACCTTTGGAGAAGGGGAGTAGTATGGTGGAGGTGGGGAGCTGTACACGTATGGTGGTGGTGGAGAGTTGTAGTCAACCTTTGGAGAAGGAGAGTAGTATGGTGGAGGTGGTGAGCTGTAGACGTATGGTGGTGGTGGGGACTTGTAAGTGACCTTAGGAGAAGGAGAGTAGTATGGTGGAAGTGGGGAGCTGTAGACGTATGGTGGTGGTGGAGAGTTGTATGGTGGAGGTGGGGAGCTATAGACGTATGGTGGTGGTGGAGATTTGTAGTCAACCTTTGGAGAAGGGGAGTAGTATGGTGGAGGTGGGGAGCTGTACACGTATGGTGGTGGTGGAGAGTTGTAGTCAACCTTTGGAGAAGGAGAGTAGTATGGTGGAGGTGGTGAGCTGTAGACGTAGGTGGTGGTGGGGACTTGTAAGTGCCCTTAGGAGAAGGAGAGTAGTATGGTGGAGGTGGGGAGCTGTAGACGTATGGTGGTGGTGGAGATTTGTAGTCAACTTTTGGAGAAGGAGAATAGTATGGTGGAGGTGGGGAGCTGTAGACGTACGGTGGTGGTGGAGATTTGTAATCAACCTTTGGAGAAGGGAGTAATATGGTGGAGGTGGAGAGCTGTAGACGTATGGTGGTAGTGGAGATTTGTAGTCAACCTTTGGAGAAGGTGAGTAGTATGGTGGAGGTGGGGAGCTGTAAACGTATGGTGGTGGTGGAGATTTGTAAGTGATCTTTGGAGAAGGAGAGTAGTATGGTGGAGGTGGGGAGCTGTAGACGTATAGTGGTGGTGGAGATTTGTAGTCAACCTTTGGAGAAGGTGAGTAATATGGTGGAGGTGGGGAGCTGTAGACGTATGGTGGTGGTGGAGATTTGTAGTCAACCTTTGGAGAAGGTGAGTAGTATGGTGGAGGTGGGGAGCTGTAGACGTATGGTGGTGGTGGAGATTTGTAGTCAACCTTTGGAGAAGGTGAGTAGTATGGTGGAGGTGGAGAGCTGTAGACGTATGGTGGTGGTGGAGATTTGTAGTCAACCTTTGGAGAAGGTGAGTAGTATGGTGGAGGTGGGGAGCTGTAGACGTATGGTGGTGGTGGAGATTTGTAGTCAACCTTTGGAGAATGTGAGTAGTATGGTGGAGTTGGGGAGCTGTAGACGTATGATGGTGGTGGTGGAGATTTGTAATTAACCTTTGGAGAAGGGGAGTAATATGGTGGAGGTGGAGAGCTGTAGACGTATGGTGGTGGTGGAGATTTGTAGTCAACCTTTGGAGGAGGTGAGTAGTATGGTGGAGGTGCGGAGCTGTAAACGTATGGTGGTGGTGGAGATTTGTAGTCAACCTTTGGAGAAGGTGAGTAGTATGGTGGAGTGGGGAGCTGTAGACGTATGGTGGTGGTGGTGATTTGTAGTCAACCTTTGGAGAAGGAGAGTAGTACGGTGGAGGTGGTGGAGAGTTGTAGACGTATGGTGGAGGTGGAGACTTGTACTCTATCTTTGGAGAAGGAGAGTAATAAGATGGTGGCGGTGGAGAGGTATAGACGTATGATGGAGATGGTGATTTGTAGGTGACCTTAGGAGAAGGAGAATAGGAAAGTGGTGGTGGTGATGCCGAGTAGTTTGGAGAATACTTTTTAGGTGGATAAGGTGATTTGTGTTCATGGCTCGGAGATTTGTATTGTGGTGTTTGAGGAGATGAGTAAGGGTATGATGTCACCGTAGCCGCAATTGCACTTAGGACCACGACATAAATCATACAATGCCCTAACCCCATCGTTCTTGAGAATCTCATCACTGCTCTTTTTATTTCTTTGTTTTTGGTTATGATATACCTGAACATGAACACCCTTTATATAGTCTTTCACTCTTTCTTTGTGTGCAAATATTATATTATCTTTTCAACTTGGGTTCGTGTGTGGCACTTCCAAATACATTAGAGGACGTGCAAAGTTGTTTGTTTGAAAAGTAATGATTTCTGGAAAAGATAAAATTTTATTAGATTCTCCTGAAACCTTCAATTTTTAAAAATATGTTTTCATATTCTTTTGTTTGAATTAATCAACTCAATTAATTATAAGAACAAAAAAAATCCGTCTATTGATGATTATTTTGTTATAGAGAAACTATTTAATTCATAATATTAATGTGATAAAAGAAAATTTTACTTATGTATATTTAAATTGAATTTTATTTAACACAACGGATCAACTAGTTTATAAGATTCTCCAGATATTCAAAATATGAAGTTAAGTGGTTATGAGAACATGAACATCGCCGTATGAAAGAATATTGTTGATTTTTACTATATTTTGACTAGTTCGTCCCACGCTTATTGTGTTCAATGTATAGTTTGGTTTGGTTGCTTTTTTAGTTTTATTAGCACCAAAATTCTGACTATTATTTTTTACACAACCAAGATGACCTTATACATGATCCTCATTGTGTGCTTAGTCTACACTATCTTTCAAATAAACAAGGGTTGAGATTTTTTAAAATAACAGTGCGGATCGATTATTGCATTCGTAAAATCTACGGTTTGATAAGACATAACAAATCTGATAGATAAAATCATCAAAATTGACTAAGAATTGTGGTTTGTGTTCAACTCGACGCTGTGAAATCACCCGGATTCATACCGGCATAATACGCGCATATTATTGACAAAAATAAATTTAAAATATTGACCAAATTTAAACAACAACATTTATTTCCTTAGTTCAGAAACAGATCAAAACCCTAAAAATATCGTTGTAGATTAATTTGAGACTCACATCTCTCTATTGTGTAGTCTTTAGGCAGGCCTGTCTTTAGGCCTTATGGATTCGATCATATATATGCTACCACACACCTAAACCGTGCACTTACGGTTAATTTTATCAAGTTAAAACTTGAGACATCAGTTGTTTCATCTTGTGGGACAATGAGGCTTTGAGAAACTGAAAATAGAAAGGTGTTTCCAAATAAAAAAATCAGTAATGGATATGTATTTAATAAGATAAATTTGAAGGCCATTTTATTAATTTTCTTCCATTTATCTACTGTTTTTTTTTTTTCGAAAGGGTTATTGTAAGTTGAAGAATTTTATGGTACATTAGAGTTGCTTAAGCTGGTTCTTCTTTGGTTAAGTCAGCTGGATGCGAATCGATCGTGTGAGCAACATTTGGTTCACGACCATGTTCTTTCCTCATGGCATCATCCATCCAATATAATATAAAAAAACGAAGAAACTGATAACATTGTTCTTTCTAGTCATTTTTATCGACGCTCTTTAGACTAATCGAGCAAAATAAATGTATATATTGTCCCATAATTAGGGCGGGCTCAAATAAATTTTATGCCTAAAGCAAAAAAAAAGTAAAAATTAGCCCAACAACAAACAATTATAAAAAATGCTAATCCAAGGCTCGAACCGAACTCGTCACATTTAAGGAAGATTAACAATCTTTTTCTGTTGGAAGATTAACAATTTTTTTGAAGAAATTGCAAGGTAAGAGAAAAGAGTAAAAGTAGAAGACTAGAACAGAGTTTTGTAAAGAAGAAGAGTTATACTGTTACGGTAAAGAACATGATCAAATAAAGTTTTACTGAAAAAACAAGAAAGAGTTTTTTTTTTTTTTTTTTTTTTTTTTTTTTTTTTTTTGAATGAATGCAAAATTTTTATTCATCAAAAACCTTTGATACATTAGATGCAACCATTACATTGAAAAGAAGATTTTTTTTTAAAAAAACCAACCCAACCGTTTAACAAACAACTATGATCGAGAGCTTAACCAAAGTTGGAAACAATCTCCAAACTTTGATGGTTCTAATTCCTGTAAAAAAGAAATACGATTACGGATAATTCTGTCAATGCTTTTAACAATCAATGGCGAATCCTTTGGAAATTCGCCGTGTTTCCGACTGTTACGTTCCTGCCAGATTGAGTAGATTGTAGTTTGAAATGTGTACTTTAGCAGAAACTGTTTTGACCCGCTAAACATTGATGAGACCAACATAGTAAGAATTGTCGTGAAAGATGAGCTGTAGTGACGTTGTAGTAGACCCCCTATTATTTTCCTCCAAATCCTAGCTGCGAATCGGCAGTTAAAAAACAGATGATTCCGAGATTCCAAGTAATAATTGCAGAAGACACAATCTGGATTAGTTCCCAAGTTCAACAAAGTCATTCGATCACCCGTGGAGAGTCTGTTGTGTGTCGCCAGCCAAAGCATAAACGAGAATTTTGGTGTGGCGTGTGAAAACCAAATCTCCTTAGACCATTCTCTTCGTTGTGACGACTTCCTTATCAGTTCCCATGTTTGCTTTGATGAAAAACCAGTTTTAAAACTCCCCCCAGACGTTTCCAAAGTACGGAATCCCTTCCCGAATTCGGCCCCTTGTCTCTTAGATTTTCCAATCACTGGAATAGAATTTGAAGAAAACCCAAGAGAAGTATATATTCTCTCCCTCGACCTAATCCGATAACGGCCTCTATCTATATGAGTTTTAGTGATATGAGTGTATCATTTCCTACAAGTAGTTCTTAACTTTTATTGATATGCTGATTACTTATACCGCTAATTGTTGGAAGTTAATACCACCGTCTGATTCAAGTTAATTCAGGAATTTAATTCTTTGTTCTAATATCTTCACTACTTGGGCCAATGTCTTTCTTTGTTTGGTTTTCTTTGGATAATATGGTCTGAGATAGTTCAAATCCTTGTCAGTCTTTGCCTGAATTTCTCTGAAAACTGCCGAGTCATATCTATTATGCGGGTACAACATGTATTACACGCCACACATATATACACCTATTTTGTGAGAAAGAAAGTGATGACTAGTTTGAATGTGCACAGATCCCAATGCAAACATAATATGGTTGCAGAATGCAGATGCAAGGTTGAACACTCTACGCGATGTCGAAGAAGGTTTGGTCTTTAATTTAGACTTAAAACAAAGATTTCCAATCAGCATTTCACTTCGATCTTGTGTGCATTTAACTTCAATGGTAACACTGCATGCATATTTTCAGGTGAAGAGCTTCAGATATGTTATATAGATGCAAGCATGGGATATGAGGCGCGGCAAACAATACTCTCTCAAGGTTTTGGCTTCTTCTGTAATTGCTTACGTTGCAAGTCCCGTGACTGATTAACTCTTCCTCTCCCGGCCATCTTCACTTTTCAAGTAATATAAGTGAGAAGACGAGGAATTAAGAAAATAACGAAAGAAATTTTATATATATAAAATCAAGATTATATGGTTTTCTGAAACTAACATACCCATAACCTAACCAAAATATTTTTTATCATTGCATAGCGAAACATATATGTTAGAAATTTCGAGCCAAATCGAACAAATATCAAACAAAAAAGTGATTTAGAAAAAGAGCCAAATTTTATTGGTTAAATAAAAAGCTTAACAAGATAGTTGAACAAAAGAACAAAAATGGGAAGAGTCAAGAAAAAAAATTATAAATAGAAATTGTTGCAATCATGTCTCTTGTTAATGAAACAATTCAAAATCAATAGTAGGGCGTCTTGTAGACGTAAGGTGGTGGTGGAGATTTGTACTCAACTTTTGGAGCAGGGAGTAGTATGGTGGAGGTGGGGAGCTGTAAACGTATGGTGGTGGTGGAGATTTGTAGTCAACCATTGGAGAAGGAGAATAGTATGGTGGAGGTGGTGAGTTGTAGACGTATGGTGGTGGTGGAGACTTGTAAGTGACCTTAGGAGAAGGAGAGTAGTATGGTGGAGGTGGGGAGCTGTAGACGTATGGTGGTGGTGGAGATTTGTAGTCAATCTTTGGAGAAGGAGAATAGTATGGTGGAGGTGGAGAACTGTAGGCGTATGGTGGTGGTGGAGATTTGTAGTAAACCTTTGGAGAAGGTGAGTAGTACGGTGGAGGTGGTGAGCTGTACACATATGGTGGTGGTGGAGATTTGTTGTCAACCTTTGGAGAAGGAGAGTAGTATGGTGGAGGTGGGGAGTTGTAAACGTATGGTGGTGGTGGAGATTTGTAGTCAACCTTTGGAGAAGGAGAGTAGTATGGTGGAGGTGGGGAGCTGTAGACGTATGGTGGTGGTGGAGAGTAGTATGGTGAAGGTGGGGAGCTGTAGACGTATGGTGGTGGTGGAGATTTGTAGTCAACCTTTGGAGAAGGGGAGTAGTATGGTGGAGGTGGGGAGCTGTACACGTATGGTGGTGGTGGAGAGTTGTAGTCAACCTTTGGAGAAGGAGAGTAGTATGGTGGAGGTGGTGAGCTGTAGACGTATGGTGGTGGTGGGGACTTGTAAGTGACCTTAGGAGAAGGAGAGTAGTATGGTGGAGGTGGGGAGCTGTAGACGTATGGTGGTGGTGGAGATTTGTAGTCAACTTTTGGAGAAGGAGAATAGTATGGTGGAGGTGGGGAGCTGTAGACGTACGGTGGTGGTGGAGATTTGTAATCAACCTTTGGAGAAGGGGAGTAATATGGTGGAGGTGGAGAGCTGTAGACGTTATGGTGGTGGTGGAGATTTGTAGTCAACCTTTGGAGAAGGTGAGTAGTATGGTGGAGGTGGGGAGCTGTAAACGTATGGTGGTGGTGGAGATTTGTAAGTGATCTTTGGAGAAGGAGAGTAGTATGGTGGAGGTGGGGAGCTGTAGACGTATGGTGGTGGTGGAGATTTGTAGTCAACCTTTGGAGAAGGTGAGTAGTATGGTGGAGGTGGGTAGCTGTAGACGTATGGTGGTGGTGGAGATTTGTAGTCAACCTTTGGAGAAGGTGAGTAGTATGGTGGAGGTGGGGAGCTGTAGACGTATGGTGGTGGTGGAGATTTGTAAGTGATCTTTGGAGAAGGAGAGTAGTATGGTGGAGGTGGGGAGCTGTAGACGTATGGTGGTGGTGGAGATTTGTAGTCAACCTTTGGAGAAGGTGAGTAGTATGGTGGAGGTGGGTAGCTGTTGACGTATGGTGGTGGTGGAGATTTGTAGTCAACCTTTGGAGAAGGTGAGTAGTATGGTGGAGGTGGGGAGCTGTAGACGTATGATGGTGGTGGTGGAGATTTGTAATCAACCTTTGGAGAAGGGGAGTAATATGGTGGAGGTGGAGAGCTGTAGACGTATGGTGGTGGTGGAGATTTGTAGTCAACCTTGGGTGGAGGTGGGGAGCTGTAGACGTATGGTGGTGGTGGAGATTTGTAGTCAACCTTTGGAGAAGGTGAGTAATATGGTGGAGGTGGGGAGCTGTAGACGTATGGTGGTGGTGGAGATTTGTAGTCAACCTTTGGAGAAGGTGAGTAGTATGGTGGAGGTGGGGAGCTGTAGACGTATGGTGGTGGTGGAGATTTGTAGTCAACCTTTGGAGAATGTGAGTAGTATGGTGGAGTTGGGGAGCTGTAGACGTATGATGGTGGTGGTGGAGATTTGTAATTAACCTTTGGAGAAGGGGAGTAATATGGTGGAGGTGGAGAGCTGTAGACGTATGGTGGTGGTGGAGATTTGTAGTCAACCTTTGGAGAAGGTGAGTAGTATGGTGGAGGTGCGGAGCTGTAAACGTATGGTGGTGGTGGAGATTTGTAGTCAACCTTTGGAGAAGGTGAGTAGTATGGTGGAGGTGGGGAGCTGTAGACGTATGGTGGTGGTGGTGATTTGTAGTCAACCTTTGGAGAAGGAGAGTAGTACGGTGGAGGTGGTGGAGAGTTGTAGACGTATGGTGGAGGTGGAGACTTGTACTCTATCTTTGGAGAAGGAGAGTAATAAGATGGTGGCGGTGGAGAGGTATAGACGTATGATGGAGATGGTGATTTGTAGGTGACCTTAGGAGAAGGAGAATAGGAAAGTGGTGGTGGTGATGCCGAGTAGTTTGGAGAATACTTTTTAGGTGGATAAGGTGATTTGTGTTCATGGCTCGGAGATTTGTATTGTGGTGTTTGAGGAGATGAGTAAGGGTATGATGTCACCGTAGCCGCAATTGCACTTAGGACCACGACATAAATCATACAATGCCCTAACCCCATCGTTCTTGAGAATCTCATCACTGCTCTTTTTATTTCTTTGTTTTGGTTATGATATACCTGAACATGAACACCCTTTATATAGTCTTTCACTCTTTCTTTGTGTGCAAATATTATATTATCTTTTCAACTTGGGTTCGTGTGTGGCACTTCCAAATACATTAGAGGACGTGCTAAGTTGTTTGTTTGAAAAGTAATGATTTCTGGAAAAGATAAAATTTTATTAGATTCTCCTGAAACCTTCAATTTTTAAAATATGTTTTCATATTCTTTTGTTTGAATTTAATCAACTCAATTAATTATAAGAACAAAAAAAATCCGTCTATTGATGATTATTTTGTTATAGAGAAACTATTTAATTCATAATATTAATGTGATAAAAGAAAATTTTACTTATGTATATTTAAATTGAATTTTATTTAACACAACGGATCAACTAGTTTATAAGATTCTCCAGATATTCAAAATATGAAGTTAAGTGGTTATGAGAACATGAACATCGCCGTATGAAAGAATATTGTTGATTTTTACTATATTTTGACTAGTTCGTCCCACGCTTATTGTGTTCAATGTATAGTTTGGTTTGGTTGCTTTTTTAGTTTTATTAGCACCAAAATTCTGACTATTATTTTTTTACACAACCAAGATGACCTTATACATGATCCTCATTGTGTGCTTAGTCTACACTATCTTTCAAATAAACAAGGGTTGAGATTTTTAAAATAACAGTGCGGATCGATTATTGCATTCGTAAAATCTACGGTTTGATAAGACATAACAAATCTGATAGATAAAATCATCAAAATTGACTAAGAATTGTGGTTTGTGTTCAACTCGACGCTGTGAAATCACCCGGATTCATACCGGCATAATACGCGCATATTATTGACAAAAATAAATTTAAAATATTGACCAAATTTAAACAACAACATTTATTTCCTTAGTTCAGAAACAGATCAAAACCCTAAAAATATCGTTGTAGATTAATTTGAGACTCACATCTCTCTATTGTGTAGTCTTTAGGCAGGCCTGTCTTTAGGCCTTATGGATTCGATCATATATATGCTACCACACACCTAAACCGTGCACTTACGGTTAATTTTATCAAGTTAAAACTTGAGACATCAGTTGTTTCATCTTGTGGGACAATGAGGCTTTGAGAAACTGAAAATAGAAAGGTGTTTCCAAATAAAAAAATCAGTAATGGATATGTATTTAATAAGATAAATTTGAAGGCCATTTTATTAATTTTCTTCCATTTATCTACTGTTTTTTTTTTTTCGAAAGGGTTATTGTAAGTTGAAGAATTTTATGGTACATTAGAGTTGCTTAAGCTGGTTCTTCTTTGGTTAAGTCAGCTGGATGCGAATCGATCGTGTGAGCAACATTTGGTTCACGACCATGTTCTTTCCTCATGGGCATCATCCATCCAATATAATATAAAAAAACGAAGAAACTGATAACATTGTTCTTTCTAGTCATTTTTATCGACGCTCTTTAGACTAATCGAGCAAAATAAATGTATATATTGTCCCATAATTAGGGCGGGCTCAAATAAATTTTATGCCTAAAGCAAAAAAAAGTAAAAATTAGCCCAACAACAAACAATTAAAAAAAATGCTAATCCAAGGCTCGAACCGAACTCGTCACATTTAAGGAAGATTAACAATCTTTTTCTGTTGGAAGATTAACAATTTTTTTGAAGAAATTGCAAGGTAAGAGAAAAGAGTAAAAGTAGAAGACTAGAACAGAGTTTTGTAAAGAAGAAGAGTTATACTGTTACGGTAAAGAACATGATCAAATAAAGTTTTACTGAAAAAACAAGCAAGGTTTTTTTTTTTTTTTTTTTTTTTTGAATGAATGCAAAATTTTTATTCATCAAAAACCTTTGATACATTAGATGCAACCATTACATTGAAAAGAAGATTTTTTTTAAAAAAACCAACCCAACCGTTTAACAAACAACTATGATCGAGAACTTAACCAAAGTTGGAAACAATCTCCAAACTTTGATGGTTCTAATTCCTGTAAAAAAGAAATACTATTACGGATAATTCTGTCAATGCTTTTAACAATCAATGGCGAATCTTTTGGAAATTCGCCGTGTTTCCGACTGTTACGTTCCTGCCAGATTGAGTAGATTGTAGTTTGAAATGTGTACTTTAGCAGAAACTGTTTTGACCCGCTAAACATTGATGAGACCAACATAGTAAGAATTGTCGTGAAAGATGAGCTGTAGTGACGTTGTAGTAGACCCCCTATTATTTTCCTCCAAATCCTAGCTGCGAATCGGCAGTTAAAAAACAGATGATTCCGAGATTCCAAGTAATAATTGCAGAAGACACAATCTGGATTAGTTCCCAAGTTCAACAAAGTCATTCGATCACCCGTGGAGAGTCTGTTGTGTGTCGCCAGCCAAAGCGTAAACGAGAATTTTGGTGTGGCGTGTGAAAACCAAATCTCCTTAGACCATTCTCTTCGTTGTGACGACTTCCTTATCAGTTCCCATGTTTGCTTTGATGAAAAACCAGTTTTAAAACTCCCCCCAGACGTTTCCAAAGTACGGAATCCCTTCCCGAATTCGGCCCCTTGTCTCTTAGATTTTCCAATCACTGGAATAGAATTTGAAGAAAACCCAAGAGAAGTATATATTCTCTCCCTCGACCTAATCCGATAACGGCCTCTATCTATATGAGTTTAGTGATATGAGTGTATCATTTCCTACAAGTAGTTCTTAACTTTTATTGATATGCTGATTACTTATACCGCTAATTGTTGGAAGTTAATACCACCGTCTGATTCAAGTTAATTCAGGAATTTAATTCTTTGTTCTAATATCTTCACTACTTGGGCCAATGTCTTTCTTTGTTTGGTTTTCTTTGGATAATATGGTCTGAGATAGTTCAAATCCTTGTCAGTCTTTGCCTGAATTTCTCTGAAAACTGCCGAGTCATATCTATTATGCGGGTACAACATGTATTACACGCCACACATATATACACCTATTTTGTGAGAAAGAAAGTGATGACTAGTTTGAATGTGCACAGATCCCAATGCAAACATAATATGGTTGCAGAATGCAGATGCAAGGTTGAACACTCTACGCGATGTCGAAGAAGGTTTGTCTTTAATTTAGACTTAAAACAAAGATTTCCAATCAGCATTTCACTTCGATCTTGTGTGCATTTAACTTCAATGGTAACACTGCATGCATATTTTCAGGTGAAAGAGCTTCAGATATGTTATATAGATGCAAGCATGGGATATGAGGCGCGGCAAACAATACTCTCTCAAGGTTTTGGCTTCTTCTGTAATTGCTTACGTTGCAAGTCCCGTGACTGATTAACTCTTCCTCTCCCGGCCATCTTCACTTTTCAAGTAATATAAGTGAGAAGACGAGGAATTAAGAAAATAACGAAAGAAATTTTATATATATAAAATCAAGATTATATGGTTTTCTGAAACTAACATACCCATAACCTAACCAAAATATTTTTTATCATTGCATAGCGAAACATATATGTTAGAAATTTCGAGCCAAATCGAACAAATATCAAACAAAAAAGTGATTTAGAAAAAGAGCCAAATTTTATTGGTTAAATAAAAAGCTTAACAAGATAGTTGAACAAAAGAACAAAAATGGGAAGAGTCAAGAAAAAAAATTATAAATAGAAATTGTTGCAATCATGTCTCTTGTTAATGAAACAATTCAAAATCAATAGTAGGGCGTCTTGTAGACGTAAGGTGGTGGTGGAGATTTGTACTCAACTTTTGGAGCATGGGAGTAGTATGGTGGAGGTGGGGAGCTGTAAACGTATGGTGGTGGTGGAGATTTGTAGTCAACCATTGGAGAAGGAGAATAGTATGGTGGAGGTGGTGAGTTGTAGACGTATGGTGGTGGTGGAGACTTGTAAGTGACCTTAGGAGAAGGAGAGTAGTATGGTGGAGGTGGGGAGCTGTAGACGTATGGTGGTGGTGGAGATTTGTAGTCAACCTTTGGAGAAGGAGAATAGTATGGTGGAGGTGGAGAACTGTAGGCGTATGGTGGTGGTGGAGATTTGTAGTAAACCTTTGGAGAAGGTGAGTAGTACGGTGGAGGTGGTGAGCTGTACACATATGGTGGTGGTGGAGATTTGTTGTCAACCTTTGGAGAAGGAGAGTAGTATGGTGGAGGTGGGGAGTTGTAAACGTATGGTGGTGGTGGAGATTTGTAGTCAACCTTTGGAGAAGGAGAGTAGTATGGTGGAGGTGGGGAGCTGTAGACGTATGGTGGTGGTGGAGAGTAGTATGGTGAAGGTGGGGAGCTGTAGACGTATGGTGGTGGTGGAGATTTGTAGTCAACCTTTGGAGAAGGGGAGTAGTATGGTGGAGGTGGGGAGCTGTACACGTATGGTGGTGGTGGAGAGTTGTAGTCAACCTTTGGAGAAGGAGAGTAGTATGGTGGAGGTGGTGAGCTGTAGACGTATGGTGGTGGTGGGGACTTGTAAGTGACCTTAGGAGAAGGAGAGTAGTATGGTGGAGGTGGGGAGCTGTAGACGTATGGTGGTGGAGATTTGTAGTCAACTTTTGGAGAAGGAGAATAGTATGGTGGAGGTGGGGAGCTGTAGACGTACGGTGGTGGTGGAGATTTGTAATCAACCTTTGGAGAAGGGGAGTAATATGGTGGAGGTGGAGAGCTGTAGACGTATGGTGGTGGTGGAGATTTGTAGTCAACCTTTGGAGAAGGTGAGTAGTATGGTGGAGGTGGGGAGCTGTAAACGTATGGTGGTGGTGGAGATTTGTAAGTGATCTTTGGAGAAGGAGAGTAGTATGGTGGAGGTGGGGAGCTGTAGACGTATGGTGGTGGTGGAGATTTGTAGTCAATCTTTGGAGAAGGTGAGTAATATGGTGGAGGTGGAGAGCTGTAGACGTATGGTGGTGGTGGAGATTTGTAGTCAACCTTTGGAGAATGTGAGTAGTATGGTGGAGATGGGGAGCTGTAGACGTATGGTGGTGGTGGAGATTTGTAGTCAACCTTTGGAGAAGGTGAGTAGTATGGTGGAGGTGGGAGCTGTAGACGTATGGTGGTGGTGGTGATTTGTAGTCAACCTTTGGAGAAGGAGAGTAGTACGGTGGAGGTGGTGGAGAGTTGTAGACGTATGGTGGAGGTGGAGACTTGTACTCTATCTTTGGAGAAGGAGAGTAATAAGATGGTGGCGGTGGAGAGGTATAGACGTATGATGGAGATGGTGATTTGTAGGTGACCTTAGGAGAAGGAGAATAGGAAAGTGGTGGTGGTGATGCCGAGTAGTTTGGAGAATACTTTTTAGGTGGATAAGGTGATTTGTGTTCATGGCTCGGAGATTTGTATTGTGGTGTTTGAGGAGATGAGTAAGGGTATGATGTCACCGTAGCCGCAATTGCACTTAGGACCACGACATAAATCATACAATGCCCTAACCCCATCGTTCTTGAGAATCTCATCACTGCTCTTTTTATTTCTTTGTTTTGGTTATGATATACCTGAACATGAACACCCTTTATATAGTCTTTCACTCTTTCTTTGTGTGCAAATATTATATTATCTTTTCAACTTGGGTTCGTGTGTGGCACTTCCAAATACATTAGAGGACGTGCTAAGTTGTTTGTTTGAAAAGTAATGATTTCTGGAAAAGATAAAATTTTATTAGATTCTCCTGAAACCTTCAATTTTTAAAATATGTTTTCATATTCTTTTGTTTGAATTTAATCAACTCAATTAATTATAAGAACAAAAAAAATCCGTCTATTGATGATTATTTTGTTATAGAGAAACTATTTAATTCATAATATTAATGTGATAAAAGAAAATTTTACTTATGTATATTTAAATTGAATTTTATTTAACACAACGGATCAACTAGTTTATAAGATTCTCCAGATATTCAAAATATGAAGTTAAGTGGTTATGAGAACATGAACATCGCCGTATGAAAGAATATTGTTGATTTTTACTATATTTTGACTAGTTCGTCCCACGCTTATTGTGTTCAATGTATAGTTTGGTTTGGTTGCTTTTTTAGTTTTATTAGCACCAAAATTCTGACTATTATTTTTTACACAACCAAGATGACCTTATACATGATCCTCATGTGTGCTTAGTCTACACTATCTTTCAAATAAACAAGGGTTGAGATTTTTAAAATAACAGTGCGGATCGATTATTGCATTCGTAAAATCTACGGTTTGATAAGACATAACAAATCTGATAGATAAAATCATCAAATTGACTAAGAATTGTGGTTTGTGTTCAACTCGACGCTGTGAAATCACCCGGATTCATACCGGCATAATACGCGCATATTATTGACAAAAATAAATTTAAAATATTGACCAAATTTAAACAACAACATTTATTTCCTTAGTCAGAAACAGATCAAAACCCTAAAATATCGTTGTAGATTAATTTGAGACTCACATCTCTCTATTGTGTAGTCTTTAGGCAGGCCTGTCTTTAGGCCTTATGGATTCGATCATATATATGCTACCACACACCTAAACCGTGCACTTACGGTTAATTTTATCAAGTTAAAACTTGAGACATCAGTTGTTTCATCTTGTGGGACAATGAGGCTTTGAGAAACTGAAAATAGAAAGGTGTTTCCAAATAAAAAAATCAGTAATGGATATGTATTTAATAAGATAAATTTGAAGGCCATTTTATTAATTTTCTTCCATTTATCTACTGTTTTTTTTTTCGAAGGGTTATTGTAAGTTGAAGAATTTTATGGTACATTAGAGTTGCTTAAGCTGGTTCTTCTTTGGTTAAGTCAGCTGGATGCGAATCGATCGTGTGAGCAACATTTGGTTCACGACCATGTTCTTTCCTCATGGGCATCATCCATCCAATATAATATAAAAAAACGAAGAAACTGATAACATTGTTCTTTCTAGTCATTTTTATCGACGCTCTTTAGACTAATCGAGCAAAATAAATGTATATATTGTCCCATAATTAGGGCGGGCTCAAATAAATTTATGCCTAAAGCAAAAAAAAGTAAAAATAGCCCAACAACAAACAATTATAAAAAATGCTAATCCAAGGCTCGAACCGAACTCGTCACATTTAAGGAAGATTAACAATCTTTTTCTGTTGGAAGATTAACAATTTTTTGAAGAAATTGCAAGGTAAGAGAAAAGAGTAAAAGTAGAAGACTAGAACAGAGTTTTGTAAAGAAGAAGAGTTATACTGTTACGGTAAAGAACATGATCAAATAAAGTTTACTGAAAAAACAAGCAAGGTTTTTTTTTTTTTTTTTTTTTTTTGAATGAATGCAAAATTTTTATTCATCAAAAACCTTGATACATTAGATGCAACCATTACATTGAAAAGAAGATTTTTTTAAAAAAACCAACCCAACCGTTAACAAACAACTATGATCGAGAACTTAACCAAAGTTGGAAACAATCTCCAAACTTTGATGGTTCTAATTCCTGTAAAAAAGAAATACTATTACGGATAATTCTGTCAATGCTTTAACAATCAATGGCGAATCTTTTGGAAATTCGCCGTGTTTCCGACTGTTACGTTCCTGCCAGATTGAGTAGATTGTAGTTTGAAATGTGTACTTTAGCAGAAACTGTTTTGACCCGCTAAACATTGATGAGACCAACATAGTAAGAATTGTCGTGAAAGATGAGCTGTAGTGACGTTGTAGTAGACCCCCTATTATTTTCCTCCAAATCCTAGCTGCGAATCGGCAGTTAAAAAACAGATGATTCCGAGATTCCAAGTAATAATTGCAGAAGACACAATCTGGATTAGTTCCCAAGTTCAACAAAGTCATTCGATCACCCGTGGAGAGTCTGTTGTGTGTCGCCAGCCAAAGCGTAAACGAGAATTTTTGGTGTGGCGTGTGAAAACCAAATCTCCTTAGACCATTCTCTTCGTTGTGACGACTTCCTTATCAGTTCCCATGTTTGCTTTGATGAAAAACCAGTTTTAAAACTCCCCCCAGACGTTTCCAAAGTACGGAATCCCTTCCCGAATTCGGCCCCTTGTCTCTTAGATTTTCCAATCACTGGAATAGAATTTGAAGAAAACCCAAGAGAAGTATATATTCTCTCCCTCGACCTAATCCGATAACGGCCTCTATCTATATGAGTTTAGTGATATGAGTGTATCATTTCCTACAAGTAGTTTCTTAACTTTTATTGATATGCTGATTACTTATACCGCTAATTGTTGGAAGTTAATACCACCGTCTGATTCAAGTTAATTCAGGAATTTAATTCTTTGTTCTAATATCTTCACTACTTGGGCCAATGTCTTTCTTTGTTTGGTTTTCTTTGGATAATATGTCTGAGATAGTTCAAATCCTTGTCAGTCTTTGCCTGAATTTCTCTGAAAACTGCCGAGTCATATCTATTATGCGGGTACAACATGTATTACACGCCACACATATATACACCTATTTTGTGAGAAAGAAAGTGATGACTAGTTTGAATGTGCACAGATCCCAATGCAAACATAATATGGTTGCAGAATGCAGATGCAAGGTTGAACACTCTACGCGATGTCGAAGAAGGTTTGGTCTTTAATTTAGACTTAAAACAAAGATTTCCAATCAGCATTTCACTTCGATCTTGTGTGCATTTAACTTCAATGGTAACACTGCATGCATATTTTCAGGTGAAGAGCTTCAGATATGTTATATAGATGCAAGCATGGGATATGAGGCGCGGCAAACAATACTCTCTCAAGGTTTTGGCTTCTTCTGTAATTGCTTACGTTGCAAGTCCCGTGACTGATTAACTCTTCCTCTCCCGGCCATCTTCACTTTTCAAGTAATATAAGTGAGAAGACGAGGAATTAAGAAAATAACGAAAGAAATTTATATATATAAAATCAAGATTATATGGTTTTCTGAAACTAACATACCCATAACCTAACCAAAATATTTTTTATCATTGCATAGCGAAACATATATGTTAGAAATTTCGAGCCAAATCGAACAAATATCAAACAAAAAAGTGATTTAGAAAAAGAGCCAAATTTTATTGGTTAAATAAAAAAGCTTAACAAGATAGTTGAACAAAAGAACAAAAATGGAAGATCAAGAAAAAAAAATTATAAATAGAAATTGTTGCAATCATGTCTCTTGTTAATGAAACAATTCAAAATCAATAGTAGGGCGTCTTGTAGACGTAAGGTGGTGGTGGAGATTTGTACTCAACTTTTGGAGCAGGGAGTAGTATGGTGGAGGTGGGGAGCTGTAAACGTATGGTGGTGGTGGAGATTTGTAGTCAACCATTGGAGAAGGAGAATAGTATGGTGGAGTGGTGAGTTGTAGACGTATGGTGGTGGTGGGGACTTGTAAGTGACCTTAGGAGAAGGAGAGTAGTATGGTGGAGGTGGGGAGCTGTAGACGTATGGTGGTGGTGGAGATTTGTAGTCAACCTTTGGAGAAGGAGAATAGTATGGTGGAGGTGGAAACTGTAGGCGTATGGTGGTGGTGGAGATTTGTAGTAAACCTTTGGAGAAGGTGAGTAGTACGGTGGAGGTGGTGAGCTGTACACATATGGTGGTGGTGAAGATTTGTAGTCAACCTTTGGAGAAGGAGAGTAAATATGGTGAGGTGGGGAGTTGTAAACGTATGGTGGTGGTGGAGATTTGTAGTCAACCATTGGAGAAGGAGAGTAGTATGGTGGAAGTGGGGAGCTGTAGACGTATGGTGGTGGTGGAGAGTTGTATGGTGGAGGTGGGAGCTATAGACGTATGGTGGTGGTGGAGATTTGTAGTCAACCTTTGGAGAAGGGGAGTAGTATGGTGGAGGTGGGGAGCTGTACACGTATGGTGGTGGTGGAGAGTTGTAGTCAACCTTTGGAGAAGGAGAGTAGTATGGTGGAGGTGGTGAGCTGTAGACGTATGGTGGTGGTGGGGACTTGTAAGTGACCTTAGGAGAAGGAGAGTAGTATGGTGGAAGTGGGGAGCTGTAGACGTATGGTGGTGGTGGAGAGTTGTATGGTGGAGGTGGGGAGCTATAGACGTATGGTGGTGGTGAGATTTGTAGTCAACCTTTGGAGAAGGGGAGTAGTATGGTGGAGGTGGGGAGCTGTACACGTATGGTGGTGGTGGAGAGTTGTAGTCAACCTTTGGAGAAGGAGAGTAGTATGGTGGAGGTGGTGAGCTGTAGACGTATGGTGGTGGTGGGGACTTGTAAGTGCCCTTAGGAGAAGGAGAGTAGTATGGTGGAGGTGGGGAGCTGTAGACGTATGGTGGTGGTGGAGATTTGTAGTCAACTTTTGGAGAAGGAGAATAGTATGGTGGAGGTGGGGAGCTGTAGACGTACGGTGGTGGTGGAGATTTGTAATCAACCTTTGGAGAAGGGGAGTAATATGGTGGAGGTGGAGAGCTGTAGACGTATGGTGGTAGTGGAGATTTGTAGTCAACCTTTGGAGAAGGTGAGTAGTATGGTGGAGGTGGGGAGCTGTAAACGTATGGTGGTGGTGGAGATTTGTAAGTGATCTTTGGAGAAGGAGAGTAGTATGGTGGAGGTGGGGAGCTGTAGACGTATAGTGGTGGTGGAGATTTGTAGTCAACCTTTGGAGAAGGTGAGTAATATGGTGGAGGTGGGGAGCTGTAGACGTATGGTGGTGGTGGAGATTTGTAGTCAACCTTTGGAGAAGGTGAGTAGTATGGTGGAGGTGGGGAGCTGTAGACGTATGGTGGTGGTGGAGATTTGTAGTCAACCTTTGGAGAAGGTGAGTAGTATGGTGGAGGTGGAGAGCTGTAGACGTATGGTGGTGGTGGAGATTTGTAGTCAACCTTTGGAGAAGGTGAGTAGTATGGTGGAGGTGGGGAGCTGTAGACGTATGGTGGTGGTGGAGATTTGTAGTCAACCTTTGGAGAATGTGAGTAGTATGGTGGAGTTGGGGAGCTGTAGACGTATGATGGTGGTGGTGGAGATTTGTAATTAACCTTTGGAGAAGGGGAGTAATATGGTGGAGGTGGAGAGCTGTAGACGTATGGTGGTGGTGGAGATTTGTAGTCAACCTTTGGAGGAGGTGAGTAGTATGGTGGAGGTGCGGAGCTGTAAACGTATGGTGGTGGTGGAGATTTGTAGTCAACCTTTGGAGAAGGTGAGTAGTATGGTGGAGGTGGGGAGCTGTAGACGTATGGTGGTGGTGGTGATTTGTAGTCAACCTTTGGAGAAGGAGAGTAGTACGGTGGAGGTGGTGGAGAGTTGTAGACGTATGGTGGAGGTGGAGACTTGTACTCTATCTTTGGAGAAGGAGAGTAATAAGATGGTGGCGGTGGAGAGGTATAGACGTATGATGGAGATGGTGATTTGTAGGTGACCTTAGGAGAAGGAGAATAGGAAAGTGGTGGTGGTGATGCCGAGTAGTTTGGAGAATACTTTTTAGGTGGATAAGGTGATTTGTGTTCATGGCTCGGAGATTTGTATTGTGGTGTTTGAGGAGATGAGTAAGGGTATGATGTCACCGTAGCCGCAATTGCACTTAGGACCACGACATAAATCATACAATGCCCTAACCCCATCGTTCTTGAGAATCTCATCACTGCTCTTTTTATTTCTTTGTTTTGGTTATGATATACCTGAACATGAACACCCTTTATATAGTCTTTCACTCTTTCTTTGTGTGCAAATATTATATTATCTTTTCAACTTGGGTTCGTGTGTGGCACTTCCAAATACATTAGAGGACGTGCTAAGTTGTTTGTTTGAAAAGTAATGATTTCTGGAAAAGATAAAATTTTATTAGATTCTCCTGAAACCTTCAATTTTTAAAATATGTTTTCATATTCTTTTGTTTGAATTTAATCAACTCAATTAATTATAAGAACAAAAAAAATCCGTCTATTGATGATTATTTTGTTATAGAGAAACTATTTAATTCATAATATTAATGTGATAAAAGAAAATTTTACTTATGTATATTTAAATTGAATTTTATTTAACACAAACGGATCAACTAGTTTATAAGATTCTCCAGATATTCAAAATATGAAGTTAAGTGGTTATGAGAACATGAACATCGCCGTATGAAAGAATATTGTTGATTTTTACTATATTTTGACTAGTTCGTCCCACGCTTATTGTGTTCAATGTATAGTTTGGTTTGGTTGCTTTTTTAGTTTTATTAGCACCAAAATTCTGACTATTATTTTTTACACAACCAAGATGACCTTATACATGATCCTCATTGTGTGCTTAGTCTACACTATCTTTCAAATAAACAAGGGTTGAGATTTTTAAAATAACAGTGCGGATCGATTATTGCATTCGTAAAATCTACGGTTTGATAAGACATAACAAATCTGATAGATAAAATCATCAAAATTGACTAAGAATTGTGGTTTGTGTTCAACTCGACGCTGTGAAATCACCCGGATTCATACCGGCATAATACGCGCATATTATTGACAAAAATAAATTTAAAATATTGACCAAATTTAAACAACAACATTTATTTCCTTAGTTCAGAAACAGATCAAAACCCTAAAAATATCGTTGTAGATTAATTTGAGACTCACATCTCTCTATTGTGTAGTCTTTAGGCAGGCCTGTCTTTAGGCCTTATGGATTCGATCATATATATGCTACCACACACCTAAACCGTGCACTTACGGTTAATTTTATCAAGTTAAAACTTGAGACATCAGTTGTTTCATCTTGTGGGACAATGAGGCTTTGAGAAACTGAAAATAGAAAGGTGTTTCCAAATAAAAAAATCAGTAATGGATATGTATTTAATAAGATAAATTTGAAGGCCATTTTATTAATTTTCTTCCATTTATCTACTGTTTTTTTTTTTCGAAAGGGTTATTGTAAGTTGAAGAATTTTATGGTACATTAGAGTTGCTTAAGCTGGTTCTTCTTTGGTTAAGTCAGCTGGATGCGAATCGATCGTGTGAGCAACATTTGGTTCACGACCATGTTCTTTCCTCATGGGCATCATCCATCCAATATAATATAAAAAAACGAAGAAACTGATAACATTGTTCTTTCTAGTCATTTTTATCGACGCTCTTTAGACTAATCGAGCAAAATAAATGTATATATTGTCCCATAATTAGGGCGGGCTCAAATAAATTTTATGCCTAAAGCAAAAAAAAGTAAAAATTAGCCCAACAACAAACAATTATAAAAAATGCTAATCCAAGGCTCGAACCGAACTCGTCACATTTAAGGAAGATTAACAATCTTTTTCTGTTGGAAGATTAACAATTTTTTTGAAGAAATTGCAAGGTAAGAGAAAAGAGTAAAAGTAGAAGACTAGAACAGAGTTTTGTAAAGAAGAAGAGTTATACTGTTACGGTAAAGAACATGATCAAATAAAGTTTTACTGAAAAAACAAGCAAGAGTTTTTTTTTTTTTTTTTTTTTTTTTTTTTTTTTTTGAATGAATGCAAAATTTTTATTCATCAAAAACCTTTGCTACATTAGATGCAACCATTACATTGAAAAGAAGATTTTTTTTTTAAAAACCAACCCAACCGTTTAACAAACAACTATGATCGAGAACTTAACCAAAGTTGGAAACAATCTCCAAACTTTGATGGTTCTAATTCCTGTAAAAAAGAAATACTATTACGGATAATTCTGTCAATGCTTTTAACAATCAATGGCGAATCTTTTGGAAATTCGCCGTGTTTCCGACTGTTACGTTCCTGCCAGATTGAGTAGATTGTAGTTTGAAATGAGTACTTTAGCAGAAACTGTTTTGACCCGCTAAACATTGATGAGACCAACATAGTAAGAATTGTCGTGAAAGATGAGCTGTAGTGACGTTGTAGTAGACCCCCTATTATTTTCCTCCAAATCCTAGCTGCGAATTGGCAGTTAAAAAACAGATGATTCCGAGATTCCAAGTAATAATTGCAGAAGACACAAGCTGGATTAGTTCCCAAGTTCAACAAAGTCATTCGATCACCCGTGGAGAGTCTGTTGTGTGTCGCCAGCCAAAGCATAAACGAGAATTTTGGTGTGGCGTGTGAAAACCAAATCTCCTTAGACCATTCTCTTCGTTGTGACGACTTCCTTATCAGTTCCCATGTTTGCTTTGATGAAAAACCATTTTTAAAACTCCCCCCAGACGTTTCCAAAGTACGGAATCCCTTCCCGAATTCGGCCCTTTGTCTCTTAGATTTTCCAATTACAGGAACAGAATTTGAAGAAAACCCAAGAGACGTATATATTCTCTCCCTCGGCCTAATCCGATAACGGCCTCTATCTATATGAGTTTAGTGATATGAGTGTATCATTTCCTACTAGTAGTTCTTACTTTTTATTGATCTGCTGATTACTTATACCGCTAATTGTTGGAAGTTAATACCACCGTCTGATTCAAGTTAATTCAGGAATTTAATTCTTTGTTCTAATATCTTCACTACTTGGGCCAATGTCTTTCTTTTTTTGGTTTTCTTTGGATAATATGGTCTGAGATAGTTCAAATCCTTGTCAGTTTTTGCCTGAATTTCTCTTAAAACTGCCGAGTCATATCTATTACGCGGGTACAACATGTATTACACGCCACACAAATATACACCTATTTTGTGAGAAAGAAAGTGATGACTAGTTTGAATGTGCACAGATCCCAATGCACACATAATATGGTTGCAGAATGCAGATGCAAGGTTGAACACTCTACGCGATGTCGAAGAAGGTTTGGTCTTTTAGACTTAAAACAAAGATTTCCAATTAGCATTTCACTTCGATCTTGTGTGCATTTAACTTCAATGGTAACACTGCATGCATATTTTCAAGTGAAGAGCTTCAAATATGTTATATAGATGCAAGCATGGGATATGAGGCGCGGCAAACAATACTCTCTCAAGGTTTTGGCTTCTTCTGTAACTGCTTACGTTGCAAGTCCTGTGACTGATTAACTCTTCCTCTCCCGGCCATCTTCACTTTTCATGTAATATAAGTGAGAAGACGAGGAGTTAAGAAAATAACGAAAGAAATTTTATATATATAAAAACAAGATTATATGGTTTTCTGAAACTAACATACCCATAACCTAACCAAAATATTTTTTATCATTGGATAGGGAAAACGGCCAAAACATGCTCAAACTTTTACCGTATATGCGTTCATACATGACCTTTACCACTGTGCTAATAAATACTTAACCTTTTAAAAAATTTAAATATCAGGTCTTTTGTTTAAGTTTTTGGGCAAATCATACATTTGGTGCCACGCGTCAAACGGAGCGTTAACGGTTGTTAACGTGATGCTACGTGTAAAATGACATCATTTTCGTCTAAATCCAGAATTAATAAAAACATAAAAACACAGTCTTTATATGTACTTTCTAAATTTTCTTCTTTCTCGACAAACAAAGGCATTTGTGTTTTATTTTTAACTTCGAAAGACATTTGTGTTGTGTTAATTTCTTCTATCTCTTCTCTCCTTTTCCTTTCATTAAAAACGATTCATGTGTTCACCAAAGATAAATCAGAAGCTCTGTTGAAGTCATTTAGAGAACTTGAAGTTTTCTTCGGATAAAGAAAATGAGGTAAATTTATCACTAGATTTATCACATTTGATATTGCATATCTCTAATTACAGATAAATTGGGTTTGTGAATCAATATAGTTCCTCTCAATTTTGGTTTTTTTCCAATCAAATTAAGAAAGAAGACAATGAAAAGTTTGATGCACGCCAAGTGTTTGACAGAATGTCATTGTTAAAATTTTCACTTTTTTTGTTTGTTTTTCCAGCGACTCCATTGATGTATGTTTCACAATCTACCACAATGGGAAGTTTGAAGTTTCAGTGGATAACACAATTTCTTATAAGGGAGGAGAAATTCTGGAACTTGCAAGCCCTCCTCAAATGTTGTTTACAAATTTGCCAGAGGCACTTGGAGTCTCGTTGTATAGGCAAAGGATTTGGTACAAACTTCCCTTCGAAGATTTCACAGAGCTGAAGTTGATGTGTAATGGAAATGCAATGTTTCAGAAAATGGTTCAGTCAACAAAGTGGATAAAAACGGTTGAAATTTTTATGGAGAAAGAAGACGTTGCTGATGGCAATGGAGATAGCGGTGGTAGTAATTTTAATACAGTTGCTTCTGGTCATGGTGATAGAGCTTGTTCTGATGATGGTTATAGAGCTGCTAACACTGATGATGAAATGCTTGATGAAGATGCTCGAGTGGAGCAAAATGTAGCAGGATTTGTTGATGAAGAAGAGCATGACAATTATGAGGATACTCCTCAAAATTCTGATTGTGAAGATGGTGGTAGACAATACCAAAGGTGCAAAAAAGGCAGTGGGACTATTAAATTGGGACAGGTATTTGACAATATATCTAAATTCAAAGAAGTTGTGGTTGATTATGCTTTGAAGAATGGATATAATGTGAAGTTCACAAGATGGGGGTCTGAAAATTCTGAGGTGAGGTGTGCAATTGTTGCTGGAGCTGATGGTGATGAGAATAATGGAGCTGATGGTGATGTGAATAAGGCGGCTGGTGCACGTCAGCTTGAACTAGCTGATACTGAAAAGAAGAAAAAAGGTTGTCAATTCCGAATCTACTGCTCTTTTGAAAAATCAATAGGAATGTACTTGATTAAGATATTCAATGATGAGCATTCTTGTATTCCGGATGGCTATAGCAAGATACTTAAGGATGGGGTCATTGCGAAGTTGTTCTTGAATGAGATTAGAAGTGATCCTACTCTCAAGGCGAAGGCAATGCAAGTCGCACTTGAGGAGAAATACAACTTGGTTGTCTCAAATGACCAATGTAGAAAAGCTAGGAAAAAAGCTTTAAAGATGATTCAAGATGAACATGACGAGCAATTTTCTAGGATAAAGGACTACAAGGTGGAGGTTATAAGGTTAGTTATATCACCTCAACATCTCTAACTTCTGGGTTTAGTAGTTTTATGTTCTTAACTTTTTGTTGTTGTTGTTTGTCAAAAGGTCTAATCCTGAATCCACTGTGGAGGTCAAGACTATAACAAATGAAAGTGGTATAGAAACCTTTGACAGGATATATGTGTGCTTAGCGGCTCTCAGGAGAACATGGCTTGCTCATTGTCGTCCAATATTTGGGATAGATGGATGTTTTTTGAAGAATGATGTGAAGGGACAAAAAGGACAACTCCTAGCAGCTGTAGGAAGAGATGCAAACAACCAATTTTTTCCGATTGCTTGGGCTGTTGTGCAAGTGGAGAACACCGAGACTAGGCTTTGGTTTATTCAGAAGCTGAAACATGACTTGATACTGATGGATGGAGAAGGTTTCACTCTAATCTCGGATAGGCAGAAAGTAAGTTTGTGATCATATTTTCACTTTAATTATCTATGGGATTCTAATTCAAATCATATTCTTACATGTGTTCTTTGAAATGATAGGGTTTACTAATTGCGGTGGAGCAAGAATTGCCTAGAGTGGAACATCGCATGTGTGCACGCCACATCTACGGGAATCTAAGAAGAGTTTATCCAGGCAAAGAATTACCTAAAGACTTGTTTTGGGCTGTTGCAAAGAGTTTCAACATTGGTGATTATGAAAAAGCTATTAAAGCTTTGAAGGAGTTTGATTTAGGTGTCCATGAAGCAGTGATGATGAAGAATCCGCGCAACTGTAACCGTGCTTTCTTCAATTGTACGTCAGTGTGTGAAGATGTTTCAAACAACTTCTCTGAGTCCTATAACAATACTATAAACAAAGCCAGGGAGATGCCATTAGTGGAGATGTTGGAGACAGTTAGAAGACTTGCTATGATCCGTATGGATACAAGAAAGAAGAAAGCATTCTGATGTAGTCTAGTTTCGGAGTACCCCAATTAAATTATCGAACCACAGGGAGCAAAGAACCAACACACTAGGAATGCACAAGTTCACTTAATCTAAGCAAAATAAAAGGGTTTTTATTTCCTAAATATGACTAACAAAGCAAATCAAACTAAATAAGACAAATCAAAGCAAAAGAAAGTAAAATACAAAAGCAAGCCCTTGGGTTAAGGCAATTGATTAGGGTGACTATTGGCTAATCTATGATGTTAATGTTCAATATCATGATGATCCTTAGCCTTAGAACTCTTAGTTAAACTAGTGCACTTCCATGCAACTAATCCTATGCAAATCAAGTAATCAACACCAAATTTCCATTTTGCAATCACAAGACAAACATGCATTAATTCCAAGTCTAATATGGCTACTAAACAACCTAGAACAACTTCCATTGGCAAGATTTAGCAAAGCACTCAATAGATTGGTTCTAGAATTTTCACAAAAACCTTCCGGATATGAAAATTCCAATAATCTAAATTAGCATTGATCAAAGCTAATCTAGCATTAAGAACATCTATTGAGAAAAGATAATAAACTATATAACTTAAACATCAAAGAACAATCCTCTAATCACTCTTAATCTACCTAAACCCAAAAGCTCTAAAGGGCTACTTACACATGCTTAAATCAAAAACAAGATCCATAGGAGTATTTATAATCATAGAACAAAGACCAAAAGATAGAGATAAGGAAAACTTCTTCAATATATAAGGGTTTGCACCAAGAGATTAAACTTGTTCTTCCAAAAGAAGAACAAGGGAAGAACAAGGGAAGAACAAGGGAAAGAAAACAATAATGGAGGCTCTCTTTAAAGTCTCCCACACTTAAGAGTATTATATGGTTGTTACACAACTTGTTTGCACACTAAAAAAGGTGAAAAACACTGTTTTTGGCTGCCTAGGAGGTGGATCGATCGATCCAGTTTAGTTTGGTCGATCCGTGGCTCTATCGATCATTTGGATTTTTCTCGTCGCAGTGGATCGATCGATCTGAATTTGGATCGATCGATCCATATACCACATTTCCCCATCAGCTTCAACCGCTCGCCAGAATGACTTGTCTTCACTCAATCGGGCGTATCTCTTGAATACACCGTTGGATTGTCTACAAATTACTTGCAAATGAAAGCTAACATCTGTAGTTAGGTTGTGTCAAAATATTAGGAAGATCCAACGGTAGCAAGTCCTCCATTCGTGGTGAAACATTTGACGGTTGTTTATGATCCTGCATCTCAAATGTGTATTTTTGGCCAAAACAGCTCTTTTTGTTCCAAAGCACTCTAAAACCTGTAAAAACTCAAAACACAACCAAAAAGACACAAAAACGGACAAAAACAAGACTACCGAAACAAAAACGGAATGAAAACAATGTACAAAAACATGTAAAAACACAACGTATCAACTCCCCCAAACTTATCTCTTGCTAGTCCTCAAGCAAGAACTAAGAGACAATTCGAGAAATATGTTTAAACATAGGGATTCAAGAATTGGATTAAACGTATTGTCCTCAAAGATAGTTAATTGTTGCGATAAACGAATTCTTACAATCAATCACAAAGCATCTCTTTAACATTCATTTAAGTTTTTTGGTGCGGTCTCGCAAATGGAAAACAAATCATTCTCAATCGGTTTTGGTAAAGGCATTTTTAATGTGGTTTCAAAAATGTTTACTTTCGTGGTTTTCACTCAAAACAAAAGAATGTTAGACAATCGCAAAATCCATCTAAGAAGGAGAACCATTTACACATACAAAATCTTATCTCTCGTTGTTCTACCCTTCTTAAGATATATGATCTTAGTTTCTACCTTTTTTTGCGAACTCTTTTCTTTCTTCCTTCAACCACAAACATTCAATGATCCACTTTTTTTTTTAGTCACCTAGGAAAAATTTATACTCCAACACATAGCTCTCTTCTATCTCTATTCTTAAATTTTTCTTTCTTTTTTACTTAAGAGAGTTAGAGCTTTTTCTTTTACTTTATTTCCTAGAGACTTTTTTCAATATCATTTATTAGATTTTTTTTATCATTTCCAAACCCAAACCACATTTTTGATTCAAACACCTTAGCCTTTTAACCCAACATAATAGCTAGTCTAAAAAATATTTCCAAAGCTAGCTAAAACGAGAGCTAATCCTTTGTCGTTCTCAATACTCTCAAGATTTTGCAATCTATAACATTAACAACAAAATGCTTCACTCACAAATCAATAAAAGGTTTAAAACAAGGGGTTAAGGTTAAAGGTAGGGGAACCATTTTCAAGGTGAGAATGGCCATTCAAGTTTACAAAGATTGTCAAAATGGGTAAGAAAACCCGAATGTGTCGAATAGACTACCATGAGAACGCATTTAAAATCCATAAGCGAGAGTATTAGATTCAAATTAAGCTCAAATTCATAGAGATGCTTCAAGAAATCATGTGGGTTTCACCAAGGCAACAATTAACACTATAAGAAAACATGTAATTAGCGACTGCAATTTGCGACTGATTTTGCAGTCGCCAAATTTTGTGACTTATTAACGACTGGTTTGCTACGTTTTGGCGACTACATAAATATTATCGATTATCCGTCGCTATTTTGCTACTGATACTCATAGTCGCACAAGCGCCGCATATTGACGACTACACATAGCGACTATATATGTAGTCGCTATATTTAGCGACTACATAGCGACTATGTTACGACGAAATAGAGTAGTCAGTAATGTAGTCGCAACTTAGCGACTCAGACGCTACTATTAAGCGACTGTGTTTTAAAAATTAATCTTCTAATTATTAAAAAATAAATCATTAAACTAAACCACAAACTCTATACCCCAAATTACCTTATACCTCAAACTCTATACTCTAAACCTTAACCACAAAATCTATACCCCAAATTACCCTATACCTCAAACTTAAAAGAAAACAAACCTTAACCCAAATCATATTCTCCAATCATAAAACCAAAATATAACTATTATATATGCATATTTAAGTTATATATATATATATATAATTTAAATAAAATCTATATTTTTAAAAATATCTTTTTTTTTAAGTTTTTAAAATATTTTCTTATAAAGTTTTTAAAATCTAATCATTATCTTAATTACCTAAATTATATTCAATGTATATACTCTAAACTTAGAAAAAGGACAATTATATAACTATTATTGAAAATCATATAATTAAAAAGAATTGTTATTCAATATTACAAAATTTGGCAAAAAAATTTCAAATTAAACCTGCTATTAAACCGGCCAATTAGAGAGATTACAGACAATTTTTGCGGCCCAAAACATTTTTTCTCTTACACAAAGACTTCCCCGATTAAACCCAATATCGGTCTAATTTTGTTACAGACTTCTCTCTCGGTCTCTGCTTCTCAATCCCAATATCAACCCTAATTTTGTTCTTCTCTCCCCTTCTCATCTCGACGGTTCGGTCTCTCTCTCAGACGATCTCTCTCTCAATTTTGCTTGTTGCAGGTTCGGTCTCTCTCTCTCGGTCTCTTCTCTCTTCTCTCTCGGTATCTTCTCTCAGACAATCTCTCTCTCTGTCTGTATCTCGCTTCTTCACTCCTCTCACTCTCTCTCTCTCTCGGTCTTCCTCTCTCTCTCTCTCTCTCTCTCTCTTTCTCTCTCTTTCTCTCTCTCTCAGTCTCTCGGTCTCTATCTCGCTTCTTCACTCTTCCCTCTCGGTCTCTCTCTCAGTCGCTCTCTCTCTCAGTCTCTCGGTCTCGATCTCGATTCTTCACTCTTCCCTCTCGGTCTCTTCTCTTCTCTCTCGGTCTCTCTCTCGGTCGATATCTCTCTCAGTCTCTCGGTCTCTATCTCGCTTCTTCACTCTTCCCTCTCGGTCTCTTCTCTCTCTCTCGGTCTCTCTCTTAGTCGATCTCTCTCTCAGTCTCTCGGTCTCTATCTCGATTCTTCACTCTTCCCTCTCGGTCTCTTCTCTCTCTCTCGGTCTCTCTCTCGGTCGATATCTCTCTCAGTCTCTCGGTCTCTATCTCGATTCTTCCCTCTTCCCTCTCGGTCTCTTCTCTCTCTATTGGTCTCTCTCTCAGTCAATCTCTCTTTCAGTCTCTCGGTCTCTATCTAGCTTCTTCACTCCTCTTTCTGTCTCTTCTCTCTCTCTCTCGATCTGATTCAATTCCAATTTTTAGTCAATTTGTGTTTGTGTTGTTGTTGCAGGGTCGTATAAGATCTCCTCCTTTCGCTTCCCTAATTTTGTTCTTCTCTCCCCTTTTCATCTCGACTGCTCGCTTTCTCTCTCAGACAACCTCTCTCTCTCTCGGTCTTCCTCTCTCTCTCTCGATCTGATTCAATTTGTGTTTGTGTTGTTGTTGCTTGTTGCAGGCTCGTATAAGATTTCGATGGCTCCCCGTGAAAGAGGGAAGAGAGGAGGAGGAAAGGCTGCGAAAACTAGACCGACTACTCAAGCATCGAACAAGAGACCTACAACTCTTCCCAGCCAGTAAACCTTCACCCCATCGAACCATGAAGCAACCGAGCCTCGACGAAGTCCTGTCCCAATCTTCCAGCCTCAAACGGGTGCTACTGTCAGAGACTATCCACCTCCGATGAATCTTTTCCAGACCGTGAGGAGCTATCCTGGAGCATCTCATGCGAGCGAACCTCAACCTCAACCTCGAGCCTCTGCATCGCCTCAACCTCTAGCCTCTGCATCGACTCAACCTCGAGCCTCTGCATCGCCTCAACCTCTAGCCTCTTCATCGACTCAACCTCTAGCCTCTGCAATGACTCAACCTCGAGCCTCTACATCTCATCATCCTCGATATTCTTCGTCTCACAGTTGTGAAGCACAAAAATCACACGAAGAAGATGAGGAACCAATTCTCCCGGAAGATGTGCTCGCTGATTTACAGGAGCTGCTTGTTCGCCCAGGCCGTGAACTATATACGACTGTCCTGTCTCCCACATTGGAGCCTGGAACCACTTGGTAAGGGCTTAATGTTGTCTTTTTATGATTCTCTGTTACTTTATTTGTTCCTTACCACCATTTGCAATGTATGATTCTGTGTTTGTAGGTTTGGTAAGGACAAGTCTGCACTGACCCGGAAGATTACAAAGGTTTTTACAAGCAAGTTTGATGGGGCATATTACAGTTGGAGTTGTGTGCCTCCTGCAAGAAGAGAAAGATACTTTCTTGCATTCGCGGTAAAACTCCCCTCTTGTTTTGTATTTATAATTGCTTTGGAGAAAGATATTTGCTTTGTATTTATACCTTTTTTGTGGTTTTTTAATTACTAACATCAATCTTCCCTTTTGTTTTGTAGAAAGAACACACCTGGCATCCCTCACTGACAGGTGTGGTTCAAGCCAAATTCTATAAGGTTTGTCAACTCCGTATGAAAGACATGGTGTCCAAGGCAGCGAGTCGACGAGAGCAACCAATTTGGATTGACGATACCCTGTGGAAAGAAATGTGTGACTATTGGGACACAGAAGAAGCCATAAGAAAGAGTGCAAACACATCAGCAGCTCGAATGTCTGACCGAAATGGTCATGGTCCTCACAAGCACGTATCGGGGCCTAAGTCTTACTTACAAGTCGAACAAGAGATGGTAAGTTACAGCAGGACATAAACATTCACCTTTTCATTGTTTAACATTCACCTTTTCATTGTTTAACATTTCAGGAAGTAGAATTGGGAAGACCGCCAACTATTGGTGAAGTTTTCGTCAGGACTCACACCAAAAAAGATGGGACTTTTGTCGATAAGAAAGCGCAGGAAGTTCATGAGGCATATAAGAAGAACAAGGAAGCTAAGTTGGCTGAACTCGAGACTGACGAGTCTTCCGACGGTACTTCGCGTCGATCACAGCTATCTCAAGAGGAGGATGACGAGCTTTTTCTTCAGGTAAAGTGCTTCTTAATGTTTTGCTTTTTCTGATATAATTGTTTTGGAAAACTGTTAAGGACTAATACACTTTGGTTTGTTTATGCAGTCTACTTTCACAAATGACAGAGGAGAATTATATGGAGTTGGAAGCCTAGGGAGTTACATCAATGGGAAGCGGAAGTACCCGGAAAGCTCTTCTTGTTTCACAAGCCTGTAAGAACAGCTTGAGGAAGCTACCCGCAAAATAGAGCAACAAGCAGCTCTACAAGCAGAGCGTGAAGCAGAGGCTTCGCGGGTTGCAGCTGAGCAAAAAGCAGAGATGAATCACTTGACGATCGTGAAGAAGTACTTGAGCGCAACTGATCCGAACTTTCTCGCCTTTCTTGACTCTCACTCGAATGATCCTGCAACTGATGATGCTACCACATAGGTCCCTTATCTTTCTCTCCTTCTCTGAACTCTTCTTCTCTGAACTTGAAAACTTTTGTGTTGGTTGTTTACTAGCTTTTTAACTTATGTTAATTACTTTTGAACTTATGTTAATTACTTCTTTGCAATGTGGAAACTATTTGTGTTTTTAATACTATTTTGTTATGTTTGTTGAGTTTATAAGCAATTGTATCTAATAAATTCGTAATTAAAATCAAATAACCGAATTTAATCAACAGCTAAGTCGTAAAAACAGTCGCAAAACAGTCGCAAACAGGCACAAAGCAGTCGCAAAATAGTCGTTAATTGTTAACGACCACAAAATGTACAGTCGCCATTTCGTCGCAATGATGTCGCTGAAACGTCGCCATAGTAGTCGCCAATTGGTGACTCTATTGCGACTGACTAGCGACGAGATAATATGGTCACTCTATAGTCGCTAATTGGCGACTACGTGGTGAATTTTTAATTCAGCGACGTATTTTTGGCGACTACGTTTTCGAGTCGCCAAATAGTCACAAATAGGAGGTCAGCGACCGTTTAGCGACGGTGATTGTAGTCGCTAATTACATGTTTTCTTGTAGTGTAACTATGACTGAGGGCAATGATCTTAATCCTAAACTTGAATTTCTACAAGGCAATTTCCATCATCCCTAACGCATATGCAAATGCAAACTAGATGCTACTAGACTCAATCCTAAAACAAATATGAATATGCAAAGCTACATGCATTTTTTAAAAAAATTTGTTAAGAAAATCAAAAGAAAACACAACGTTAGATGGTTAGTCTCTCCCCCAAACTTATTTTACACCGTCTCGGTGTGAGAATAAATTCAAGAAAAATACTAACGAAAAAAAAAATGCAAACAAAATTAAATGGTATGTACAATGGGAAGTAGTGGTACCTTGGAGCTTATAAGGAGTGGTGGAGCTAGCGGATTCAGTTCATATTAGAGTGAGATCGAGTCCAGCCAATGTCCCCTACAAAATCATCAAACTAAAAACACACAAAATCAACAAATACAAGGATACCATGGGATTGCCTCCCAAGCGCGTTTGTTTTACATCACTAAGCTTGATGTTCTTCTACGTATCCCTTATTGGTGACAATGTATCACCAGGATCATATTCATCGTAGAACCATCCACGGAATGTGTTCATCCTTATCTTCTCAAAGAGTATCTTTTTCGGTTCAAAAATGCTCATTTCATTTGTTGAGAGTATATCAAGATCATGATTTTCAACTATGTACTCAACATCCAAAACACCATCACAAGGATCGTCTAATGGTTTTTCAACTATACTTACTATATCATGATTGATTATAAGCGGGTAAGTATAGTTTGTTCCAAGAAATTCATACCTTACCTCTTTTGGGAGAGGTTGGAGATCATCTTTTGGAGCTTTTAGTTCGCTCAAATTTTTATCAATGCTAGTCTTACCATTGCTAGCATCCTCATTGTTAGTCATCTCTTCAACCTCAAGAACACTTGCAAGCACACCAAACTCTTCTTGGCTAACCATTAAAGAGCTTTGGTGTAAGTCTTCTAAGATGATATCTTCCAAAAGTTCATCCGCCAACGTAGGCTCTTCAGTTTCTTGTTGGAAATTATTCATGATTTGTGCATTCTCCTCAAAAACTTCTTCAATATTATTGAAAAGCACCTCTATTGTCTTCTCTTCACTAGGAGGAATGCATTCTTCTTCTTCTTCTTCTTCTTCCTCGATCCATTGTGTAAGATTGGTGTCGATGAATTTGACATTTGTTAGCTCAACAACCCATGGAGATGGAGTCCATTTATGCTCCTCGCTGATCATTCGAAGAGTCTCCATAGACTTCTCTTGCTCTTCCAAAAGCAACTTCATCAAGTTGAGAAGTTCTTCTTTATCGGAGATTGGGGAAGGATTGACAGCTTCATAGTCATACTCCATATTACAAGGTTGATATCTATCATCATATGCATATTGGTTGTCTTGAGCATAGTTTTGATCATGTTGATACTCTCTTGATGTGGACGTTTCATAAGGTCCTTGATAACTTGAGTAGTCGTACTCCATGTTACAAGGTTGATATTCCTCTCCATATCCACATTGGTTCTCTTGAGAATGTTGTACATTCGGTTGATACTCTCGTGAGGATGATGCTTCATAAGCTCCTTGATAGCTTGTAGGGCTCCAAGCTAGACTTCGTTCTTGTGCTTCTAGAATGAGGTTCAACATAGAATTGATGTAAGAAGACATTTTCTTTCTCCCTTGTGATTGTACCTTGTAAAAAGAACAAACACTTGAAAGAAAGTTAGTAACAAAAAAAAATAAAACAAAATAAAAGAAAGCTTAATCTTAAGTAAAAATGAAATCCTAATGGCTAATTGCTATTGCTCCCCGGCAACGGCGCCAAATTGATATAGTCTAGTTTTGGAGTACCCCAATTAAATTATCGAACCACAGGGAGCAAAGAACCAACACACTAGGAATGCACAAGTTCACTTAATCTAAGCAAAATAAAAGGGTTTTTATTTCCTAAATATGACTAACAAAGCAAATCAAACTAAATAAGACAAATCAAAGCAAAAGAAAGTAAAATACAAAAGCAAGCCCTTGGGTTAAGGCAATTGATTAGGGTGACTATTGGCTAATCTATGATGTTAATGTTCAATATCATGATGATCCTTAGCCTTAGAACTCTTAGTTAAACTAGTGCACTTCCATGCAACTAATCCTATGCAAATCAAGTAATTAACACCAAATTTCCATTTTGCAATCACAAGACAAACATGCATTAATTCCAAGTCTAATATGGCTACTAAACAACCTAGAACAACTTCCATTGACAAGATTTAGCAAAGCACTCAATAGATTGATTCTAGAATTTTCACAAAACCTTCCGGATATGAAAATTCCAATAATCTAAATTAGCATTGATCAAAGCTAATCTACCATTAAGAACATCTATTGAGAAAAGATAATAAACTATCTAACTTAAACATCAAAGAACAATCCTCTAATCACTCTTAATCTACCTAAACTCAAAAGCTCTAAAGGACTACTCACACATGCTTAAATCAAAAACAAGATCCATAGAAGTATTTATAATCATAGAACAAAGACAAAAAGATAGAGATAAGGAAAACTTCTTCAATATATAAGGGTTTGCACCAAGAGATTAAACTTGTTCTTCCAAAAGAAGAACAAGGGAAGAACAAGGGAAAGAAAACAATAATGGAGGCTCTCTTTAAAGTCTCCCACACTTAAGAGTATTATATGGTTGTTACAGAACTTGTTTGCACACTAAAAAAAGTGAAAAACACTGTTTTTGGCCGCCTAGGAGGTGGATCGATCGATCCAGTTTAGTTTGGTCGATCCGTGGCTCTATCGATCATTTGGATTTTTCTCGTTGCAGTGGATCGATCGATCTGAATTTGGATCGATTGATCCATATACCACATTTCCCCATCAGTTTCAACCGCTCGCCAGAATGACTTGTCTTCACTCAATCGGGTGTATCTCTTGAATGCACCGTTGGATTGTCTTCAAATCACTTGTAAATGAAAGCTAACATCTGTAGCTAGGTTGTGTCAAAATATTAGGAAGATCCAACGGTAGCAAGTCCTCCATTCGTGGTGAAACATTTGACGGTTGTTTATGATCCTGCATCTCAAATGTGTATTTTTGGCCAAAACAGCTCTTTTTATTCCAAAGCACTCTAAAACCTGTAAAAACTCAAAACACAACCAAAAAGACACAAAGACGGACAAAAACAAGACTACCGAAACAAAAACGGAATGAAACAATGTACAAAAACATGTAAAAACACAACGTATCACATTCAAGTGGCAAGGAAAATACAGTGAAAAGGTGGCCAACACCATCAAAGAAGAAAAGAAATATATGTTCAATTGTCGAGTCATTCCTAGTGGAAATGGGCAATTTGAGTTTAGTGAAAATAATCATGGTTTTACGGTTGATATGGTTGCAAAGACTTGTGCTTGTAGAAGGTGGAATATGACAGGCATTCCTTGCCGCCATGCTTTGAGAGTTATTTTAAAAAAGAAGGTTGATCCTTTGGATTTTGTCTCCCACTGGTATTTGACGTCTACATGGAGGAACCAATACAGTGATCCAATCTGTCCAGTTAATGGAATTAACTTTTGGAGAACATCTGGTGAAGCTACTATTCAACTACCACCAAGAGAAGATGCACGGCCTACAAAAAAGCAAAAGAAGAGAAATAAGGGTAAGAATGAGTCTCCACAGAAAGAAAAAAAAACGGAAGCAAGTACAAGAGCCTCAAGAAAAGCAGATAAAATTATCTATAGAAGAGAGGACTTCACACTGTGGTAGATGTGGACACTCGGGACATAACAGTAGAAGATGTCCTAATCATGGATGTCCAATTTACAGGCCAAAGAAACAACCATCTGGTTTTAGTCAAGGAGAAGGACCAAGCCAACAAAGCCAACCATCGCAAAATTCACATTTCAATTGATAAGGCATGGTCTCTATAATGTTTCTATTTTTTTTAAGTTTTGTTTGATTGAACTGGTCTTACTCGTGTAATATTTTTTTTGTGATGATTTGCAGTGTTTTAGAATATCAAAGAGGTGGCAGTGGAGAAGATTAGTGTAGGTTTTTGGAGTAGGTTTTAGGGGTTAATAGGCTTGTTTTTAATGCTATTGTTTTCGCTTTGGTTAGTGAATAACCAGAATTCTATTGTTATGGCTTTGGTTAGTTAGTAACCTTGGGTTTTAGGCATTTTTTGTGCTCTTGGATTTGGCTTTGTTATTGTATTGGATTTGGCATGTTAATGCCTCAGGTATGAATTCTATTTGACAATTCATGAATATATGAATTTAGTTTATCTCAAAGTCTAACTTGCAAATTCTGACATACAAACCAAATTCATTAAGAATCCAAATCTGTGTTTCTAAAGAGATCGAAGATGAAAATAAAACTACGTTATTTTAATGCTTTTATCAACTCTGGATTTGTACAGAAACGTCGCCGTTTCATACGTGTCATCCACGTCATCATCTGTTAACGTACTATTTGCTCCATGACGGTAAATGTATGACTTGCCCAAAAACTTAAACAAAAGATTTGATATTTAATTTTTTTAAAAGGTTAAGTATTTATTAGCACAATGGTAAAAGTCATGTATAAATCGCATATACAGTGAAAGTTTGAGTATGTTTTAGCCGTTTTTCCTCATTGGATAGCGAAACATATATGTTAGAAATTTCGAGCCAAATCGAACAAATATCGAACAAAAAAGTGATTTAGAAAAAGAGTCAAATTTTATTCGTTAAATAAAAAGCTTAACAAGATAGTTGAACAAAAGAACAAAAATGGGAAGAGTCAAGAAAAAAAATTATAAATAGAAATTGTTGCAATCATGTCTCTTGTTAATGAAACAATTCAAAATCAATAGTAGGGCGTCTTGTAGACATAAGGTGGTGGTGGAGATTTGTATTCAACTTTTGGAGAACGGGAAGAGTATGGTGGAGGTGGGGAGCTGTAAATGTATGGTGGTGGTGAAGATTTGTAGTCAACCATTGGAGAAGGAGAATAGTATGGTGGAGGTGGTGAGTTGTAGACGTATGGTGGTGGTGGAGACTTGTAAGTGACCTTAGGAGAAGGAGAGTAGTATGGTGGAGGTGGGGAGCTGTAGACGTATGGTGGTGGTGGAGATTTGTAGTCAACCTTTGGAGAAGGAGAATAGTATGGTGGAGGTGGAGAGCTGTAGGCGTATGGTGGTGGTGAAGATTTGTAGTCAACCTTTGGAGAAGGTGAGTAGTACGGTGGAGGTGGTGAGCTGTACACATATGGTGGTGGTGGAGATTTGTAGTCAACCTTTGGAGAAGGAGAGTAGTATGGTGGAGGTGGGGAGTTGTAAACGTATGGTGGTGGTGGAGATTTGTAGTCAACCTTTGGAGAAGGAGAGTGGTATGATGGAGGTGGGGAGCTGTAGACGTATGGTGGTGGTGGAGATTTGTAGTCAACCTTTGGAGAAGGGGAGTAGTATGGTGGAGGTGGGGAGCTGTACACGTATGGTGTTGGTGGAGATTTGTAGTCAACCTTTGGAGAAGGAGAGTAGTATGGTGAAGGTGGGGAGCTGTAGACGTATGGTGGTGGTGGAGATTTGTAGTCAACCTTTGGAGAAGGGGAGTAGTATGGTGGAGGTGGGGAGCTGTACACGTATGGTGGTGGTGGAGAGTTGTAGTCAACCTTTGGAGAAGGAGAGTAGTATGGTGGAGGTGGTGAGCTGTAGACGTATGGTGGTGGTGGGGACTTGTAAGTGACCTTAGGAGATGGAGAGTAATATGGTGGAGGTGGGGAGCTGTAGACGTATGGTGGTGGTGGAGATTTGTAATCAACCTTTGGAGAAGGGGAGTAATATGGTGGAGGTGGAGAGCTGTAGACGTATGGTGGTGGAGGAGATTTGTAGTCAACCTTTGGAGAAGGTGAGTAGTATGGTGGAGGTGGGGAGCTGTAAACGTATGGTGGTGGTGGAGATTTGTAAGTGATCTTTGGAGAAGGAGAGTAGTATGGTGGAGGTGAGGAGCTGTAGACGTATGGTGGTGGTGGAGATTTGTAATCAACCTTTGGAGAAGGGGAGTAATATGGTGGAGGTGGGGAGCTGTAGACGTATGGTGGTGGTGGAGACTTGTAAGTGACCTTAGGAGAAGGAGAGTAGTATGGTGGAGGTGGGGAGCTGTAGACGTATGGTGGTGGTGGAGATTTGTAGTCAACCTTTGGAGAAGGAGAATAGTATGGTGGAGGTGGAGAGCTGTAGGCGTATGGTGGTGGTGAAGATTTGTAGTCAACCTTTGGAGAAGGTGAGTAGTACGGTGGAGGTGGTGAGCTGTACACATATGGTGGTGGTGGAGATTTGTAGTCAACCTTTGGAGAAGGAGAGTAGTATGGTGGAGGTGGGGAGTTGTAAACGTATGGTGGTGGTGGAGATTTGTAGTCAACCTTTGGAGAAGGAGAGTGGTATGATGGAGGTGGGGAGCTGTAGACGTATGGTGGTGGTGGAGATTTGTAGTCAACCTTTGGAGAAGGGGAGTAGTATGGTGGAGGTGGGGAGCTGTACACGTATGGTGTTGGTGGAGATTTGTAGTCAACCTTTGGAGAAGGAGAGTAGTACGGTGGAGGTGGTGGAGAGTTGTAGACGTATGGTGGAGGTGGAGACTTGTACTCTATCTTTGGAGAATGTGAGTAGTATGGTGGAGGTGGGGAGCTGTAGACGTATGGTGGTGGTGGAGATTTGTAGTCAACCTTTGGAGAAGGTGAGTAATATGGTGGAGGTGGAGAGCTGTAGACGTATGGTGGTGGTGGAGATTTGTAGTCAACCTTTGGAGAAGGTGAGTAGTATGGTGGAGGTGGGGAGCTGTAAACGTATGGTGGTGGTGGAGATTTGTAGTCAACCTTTGGAGAAGGTGAGTAGTATGGTGGAGGTGGGGAGCTGTAGACGTATGGTGGTGGTGGTGATTTGTAGTCAACCTTTGGAGAAGGAGAGTAGTACGGTGGAGGTGGTGGAGAGTTGTAGACGTATGGTGGAGGTGGAGACTTGTACTCTATCTTTGGAGAAGGAGAGTAATAAGATGGTGGCGGTGGAGAGGTATAGACGTATGATGGAGATGGTGATTTGTAGGTGACCTTAGGAGAAGGAGAATAGGAAAGTGGTGGTGGTGATGCCGAGTAGTTTGGAGAATACTTTTTAGGTGGATAAGGTGATTTGTGTTCATGGCTCGGAGATTTGTATTGTGGTGTTTGAGGAGATGAGTAAGGGTATGATGTCACCGTAGCCGCAATTGCACTTAGGACCACGACATAAATCATACAATGCCCTAACCCCATCGTTCTTGAGAATCTCATCACTGCTCTTTTTATTTCTTTGTTTTGGTTATGATATACCTGAACATGAACACCCTTTATATAGTCTTTCACTCTTTCTTTGTGTGCAAATATTATATTATCTTTTCAACTTGGGTTCGTGTGTGGCACTTCCAAATACATTAGAGGACGTGCTAAGTTGTTTGTTTGAAAAGTAATGATTTCTGGAAAAGATAAAATTTTATTAGATTCTCCTGAAACCTTCAATTTTTAAAATATGTTTTCATATTCTTTTGTTTGAATTTAATCAACTCAATTAATTATAAGAACAAAAAAAATCCGTCTATTGATGATTATTTTGTTATAGAGAAACTATTTAATTCATAATATTAATGTGATAAAAGAAAATTTTACTTATGTATATTTAAATTGAATTTTATTTAACACAACGGATCAACTAGTTTATAAGATTCTCCAGATATTCAAAATATGAAGTTAAGTGGTTATGAGAACATGAACATCGCCGTATGAAAGAATATTGTTGATTTTTACTATATTTTGACTAGTTCGTCCCACGCTTATTGTGTTCAATGTATAGTTTGGTTTGGTTGCTTTTTTAGTTTTATTAGCACCAAAATTCTGACTATTATTTTTTACACAACCAAGATGACCTTATACATGATCCTCATTGTGTGCTTAGTCTACACTATCTTTCAAATAAACAAGGGTTGAGATTTTTAAAATAACAGTGCGGATCGATTATTGCATTCGTAAAATCTACGGTTTGATAAGACATAACAAATCTGATAGATAAAATCATCAAAATTGACTAAGAATTGTGGTTTGTGTTCAACTCGACGCTGTGAAATCACCCGGATTCATACCGGCATAATACGCGCATATTATTGACAAAAATAAATTTAAAATATTGACCAAATTTAAACAACAACATTTATTTCCTTAGTTCAGAAACAGATCAAAACCCTAAAAATATCGTTGTAGATTAATTTGAGACTCACATCTCTCTATTGTGTAGTCTTTAGGCAGGCCTGTCTTTAGGCCTTATGGATTCGATCATATATATGCTACCACACACCTAAACCGTGCACTTACGGTTAATTTTATCAAGTTAAAACTTGAGACATCAGTTGTTTCATCTTGTGGGACAATGAGGCTTTGAGAAACTGAAAATAGAAAGGTGTTTCCAAATAAAAAAATCAGTAATGGATATGTATTTAATAAGATAAATTTGAAGGCCATTTTATTAATTTTCTTCCATTTATCTACTGTTTTTTTTTTTCGAAAGGGTTATTGTAAGTTGAAGAATTTTATGGTACATTAGAGTTGCTTAAGCTGGTTCTTCTTTGGTTAAGTCAGCTGGATGCGAATCGATCGTGTGAGCAACATTTGGTTCACGACCATGTTCTTTCCTCATGGGCGACCATGTTCATCCAATATAATATAAAAAAAACGAAAAAACTGATAACATTGTTCTTTCTAGTCATTTCTATCAACGCCCTTTAGATTGATTGAGTAAATAAATGTATATATTATTTCATAATTAGGACGGGGTCATATAAATTTTATGCCTAAAGCAAAAAATAAAAATAATTAGCTCATTAACAAACAATTAAAAAAAATGCTAATCCAAGGCTCGAACCAAACTCGTCACATTTAAAGAGGATAAATGTAAACTTTACTACTGTGCTACTAAATTGTTAATAAACTTTGGCGCCTAAAGTCCTTGCTCTACATGCTTTAGATAGGGTCGGCCCTGCCTATAACTATTCGTTTACGCAACGTTTACATCAATAAGTTTGTATCGCAAAACTAGCAATTTCAATGGGATGCTTTTTCGTTTGTGTTATGATCATCAAAGACTTCAAAGTTTTATGTCGCACAGTACATTAGCAAAAGCTTCGTTCATTCTTTGCAGTGAATCAGAAGACAATAAATATGACAAAGACAAACTAACAAATCTATCGTCAATGTTGCACTTTGTCATGGAGAGTAACACTAATGAAATTTTCTAACAAGATTGTACTTCTAGACGAAAAGCAAAATCCAAACTAAAAAGAAGAATCGTGCAGATGAGGAAACAAAGATGTGACATAACACATTTTACCATTTAACAACATTAATTTGAGGGATCCACCTGAAAACTTGTACTATATGTTAATTCGTGGTTGTTTTATTTTACTTTTTGGTTATGTGGTTAGTATTGACTACTCAAAAAGTATTTTTTTTTAGTAGAGAGGATTTGATTAGATGAGGCAACATAAAGAATTTAAGAGGAGGAATTTCATTAACTCATGGTTGTTCTAAAATGATCATAAGAAAAAAATGTACTTATAATATATCACGAGGGAGATTTAAGCTATAGCCTCACAGGCCATCAAAGTCTTATACAAGCTGTCACTATTTAAAATAGAAACAGGAACCTTAAAGATACATCTATATACTATCTTGACATCAAATAAATGTACTAAACTTTTTCATAAAACGTTGACATGACATATCAATGATGGTAGTTCGACTGGTAGAAATCATCAAGGAAAATCCGAATTTGAATTTTATTGCTCACTAGAAGATCTACAAGGAGACAACCAATTAGCTTGCAATTTTGAGTTTGTCACAAATTAAGGACCCATTAGATACATATTAATTTTTTTCATGGTGATTTCTTAATTTAGCGACAGATTGAAATAAACAAGGCAAGTATATAATTTCAATGGTAATTGTTAGCAGCGGTCTCTCGGCAGGTAGGCAATCTAAATTTCTAATATATCGATGGGCCGGGTCGAATCATTATTACATGCGTTGGTCATCAAATGTAGTTTACTTCAATTTTTTTCTGGCTAATCTTTTTCTACATATACAAGACTATAATTAGCAAAGTAGAAAGTATGGAGCTAGAAACGAATAAATACATGCTACTTACCAAAAAATAAATGTGCGTGAATACGTCTATTATAGTTAATATTCAATGCCATTTATCTATGTACATACCCCATCGGGAATTAAATGCAAGAAACATAGAGGAGACCGTACTTTCAAGTTGCAAATTTAACACTAAGTTGAAATGAAGAATCTAGACATACAAAGCCAAAGTTACTTCAAGTTACTTCCACTCAACATTTTTCCTATTTTCTCTGTACTAAGCCTCCAAGTCCAATATATTAAAATGAAGACTCATGATTTCATGAACGTCAACTCTTTGTCTCCAAAGGAAAGACCCATTCGCCTCTTTGGCTTCGAGTTTGGAGCTTCTCAAGAAGAATCTGAGTCCAAAGACAATTACAACGAGAACAATGAAAGCATCAACGACAATAACAAAGAAAAAAGATTCAAGTGCCACTATTGTTTCCGGAACTTCCCTACTTCACAAGCCCTAGGCGGCCATCAAAACGCTCACAAGAGAGAACGTCAACAAACCAAACGCTTCAACCTCCGTACAAACGCAGCCGCTTTCTTCCACCGCCACCAAGACCACGTTACTGCTTCTAGGTTCTTCGAGGATCGCTTTAGCCTTGAAGCTGCCCACGACGCGAGATTAGGGCTATGGCGTAAGTATAACTCATCAGCAAGGTTTAATCGCTACGGTCCATCTTACAATAAATATATGCCTATGTTCATCGGCGATAACCAGACTAGGCCGACGTATGTTGGTGGTAACAGCAGGCCTGGTCTGTTTAACGAGTCCAAGACGAATGTACCGGACCACGTGAGTTTGGATCTGCGCCTCTAGTTCCTTTCTTTAATATCTCTAGTTTTATTTCTTCGTTTTAATAGCTTTATTATTTACCTATGATAGTTAATCCCCATGGACATCATATAATAACAGTAAAACTAGTTCATACAGATAAATAAAGAACTCTTAGTGAAAACGATCGATTAAGCATAATAAAGATGATGATGATTGGTTAAGAAAGTTTGTCATTCAGTTAATCATATTCTTACATGGACATTGATATATATATATATATATATATATATAGAGAGAGAGAGAGAGAGAGATTTGTACCCGGTTACACACTTACCCATAATTATTCAGTTAAGATAACCGGACACATTTCACTGCTCTAATATGTGACTTAACCCATGAGACTTCGCAATTTCTTTTGAGATTTGTTAAATCTTCGGATTTTTATATCAAAAAGAAAAAATCTTCAGATTGTATTTTAATTCACTTGGATACCATCAAACTTTAACTTGTATCTAAAAAGAATAATTAATAATTTAATATTACAGTGTTTAGAAGCGAAACATTCATCAATCACATCTAATGACGATTTCAATATGCAATTTATTGAGAATATTTAAACGAGCGATTTGATATTTAGCAGCCATAAAAATGGACATTTTAATTTTCTTAAAAAATAATTGTGACCTTTTACATAATTTTAAATTTATTCAAAATATTAAAAATACTAATTTATTTATTCAAAATATTAAAAATACTAATTTATTTTAAACATTATTCTGTTTTTCATTTGAACACATTAATATTCATTTTCAACCCATTGACACCAATATAGTTTATCCTGGAACCTTCTTTTCAACCACACCGGTTTATTTGATTTTAAACATTCTCTCTTTAGAAACTTGAAAGTATCGCTTATAGTAGTTACAAAATCGGAAGCTTAACTGACATATTTGCTAGTTCGACTCTCTTTTATTAAACCACCTATATTATTATGCATTATTTTTGGCAACATATATTTGATTTTGAAATTTCGTTTGTTTGGTTCTGAAATGTCCACGCCAATATCATTAACTTTCAAATCTAACTCGAATCGCTTAAGGGTCCCAAAGGATATACATCGCAACTAAGTTTAACTTGAACATGTTTACATCTTTCTTTCTCGTTTTTGCCTCCACCCAACAATAAGACAAACCAAATAAATATTTACGTTTTTTCGAATTGTGATGCATATAACGCCTGTACGTAGGATGTCATATGGATCTAACGATCATGGGTAGACCACTCTAAATTATAATAGTTCAGTGTTATGATCACGTCCAAAACTGAAGTAGTCTATATGGACTAAAGTCCAATTTAATCTGCAAATAAATAGGGCGAATTCATATAAATATAAGCCATCCAATAAACTTTAAAAATTAGGATTTTTTAATATGGGGGAAAGTTTTAGCATTTACGAGTAAACTCTTTGTTTCTAGCAGAAATACACACTACAAGAAAACATAGCAATCAAAAATTAAAGTTCGTCGGAAATTCGTCGGTAAGTTATCATCGGAAAACCGTCGGAAAAAGTCCCGACGAGTTTTCGAAAAATAATTCCGACGATCACCTTTGTCAGGGATTTGTCGGGAATTTCCGATGCATTTCCGACGAAATTCATCAGTCGTGAACACAATATAGCTTCGGAAATTCGTCGGCAATTTCCGATGAATTTCCGACGAATCTCGCATAGTACTCGGAAAGTCGTCGGAACTTTACCGACGGATTTCCGAGAAACTCTGAAGTCTCGTCGAAAAGTCATCGGGAATTTCCCTACGAACCTCGCATAGTACTCAGAAAGTTGTCGGAAATTTACCGACAGATTTCCGAGGAACTCAGAAGTCTCGTCGAAAATGCGAGGGAAATATCCGACGAAACAGTTTAAAAAAATATATAATAATATTATGTTTTCTTTGATTTAATTTAAAAATAAATAAAAAACATAAAATTAATAATATTTTTTATGAGAATTGATTACGTCTATTTATGAGGGTTGACCAATTATTTATGAGATTTTATTTTAATTTTACATTAAATAGTTTCTGACGAATTCCCGAGGAACTGAGGCATATACCTCGGAAATTCGTCGGAAACGGGTGATGTCCGACGAATTTCCGAGGAAATGAGGAATATTACTTCGAAATTCGTCGAAAATACAGAATTGATTACGTCTATTTACGAGAGTTGACCAATAATTTATGAGATTTTATTTTAATTTTACATTAAGTTGTTTCCAACGAATTCCCGAGGAACTGAGGCATATTCCTCGGAAATTCGTCAGAAACGGGTAATTTCTGACGAATTTCCGAGAAAATGAGGAATATTACTCGGAAATTCGTCGAAAATACATAGTTGATTACGTCTATTTACGAGGGTTGACCAATTATTAATGAGATTTTATTTTAATTTTACATTAAGTAGTTTCCGACGAATTCCCGAGGAACTGAGGCATATTCCTTGGAAATTCGTCGGAAACGGGTGATGTCCGAAGAATTTTTCCGAGGAAATGAGGAATATTACTAGGAAATTCGTTGAAAATACAGAATTGATTACATCTATTTACGAGGGTTGACCAATTATTTATGAGATTTTATTTTAGTTTTACATTAACTAGTTTCCGACGCATTTCCGAGGAACTGAGGCATATTCTTCGGAAATGCGTCGGAAACGGTTAAATATATCCGATGCATTTTCGAGGAACTAAGGCATATGCCTCGGAAATTCGTCGGAAATGATTAAATATATTAATTAAATATATTTCCGACGAATTGCCGAGGAAGCTGTGAATATTCCTCGATAATTCGTCGGAAATGCCTTAGATTTTTTACAAGATATGATACATTAATATAATTAAGATAATTATACATTAATAATTTGATATATTAGTAAAAGTAAGATAATTATACAATACTGCAACTATCATCCGTGCATTGAAAATACAAATGCCGACAACTATTTTTTATATTTCAAACATGTCATAAAATCTATTATCCTTCAGTATCAGACGAATAAGTTGAACTTCCAGAATCACTGGATTCGTCGAACTCATCTCTTTCTTTTTCTTGAATATCCCAAACCTCGTCAACTTCAACATTCTGAACATCTACCATAGGAATGGCTGACACGGATTGTTCAACTTGAGTAATAACATTCAACTCGTTCTGCTGCAATGGTTCACAATCTGTAACCCCAACAACACTACTCCAAGGTTTTATTTGATGGGCCGTAATCCATGCGTCATGTCTTGAGATACGCGAGGATATGGTAGGTAACACACCTGAGCTGTCAGCGATGCAAGAATGAATGGATCGTACTTTCGTAATCTCCTTCCAGAGTTGACTTCCGTGATACCAAACTTAGTGAGTCTAACTCCCCTACCAACTATGGGATCGTACCAGTCACACTTGAAGAGTATACATTTCAAATTGATGTATCCTGAATACTCAACCTCTAATATATCCGTTATTTTACCGTAGTAGTCCACAGAATCTGTATGCACAATAACCCCGTAGTTTACAGTTTTTCTGTTAGACATACCTGGTCTTTTGCGGAACACATATCGTCTAGTACAATACATTGGTGATGTCATTGCCCTCGATAAAGGACCTCCAACTAACTCTTCAAACCATGTTGGATATTGTTCATTTCTGATACCGCCGGATTTTATCTACAAAATAATTCACATGATGTAAGTTTAAATTCATATAAACTCAAATGTGTTCCTTACTATAAACTTACATAATATTTTAACCAATTTGCATATTGGGTCTGCTTTATTTCCTCTATTTCACCATCTGTCAAGTTTGGATAGGCTCCTGTTAATTGTTCGACAAATATACTACAAAAAATAGTTCAACAACATAACAAACATTTAGTTTAATCGTGAAAAATTAATTTTGTAAACGAGTAAATGTGCTTACTTCTTGAAAGGTATGACAGCGTCACAATTTCTGAGGATGTAGGTATGGATGTGATTGAACTCTTGGTCTGTGAACCAAACTTCTCTTCTTTTTTCACTAAGTCTCCCAACTTGCGAAAATATATCTGGAACAGAAGTATGGTACGTAGGTTTTACTCCGCCATCATCGTATCTGCCTGGTTTCCTAGATTTTGTTTGGACATTCGTGGCGAAATAGTATGCTGAAAAATTTGATGTTTCCTCGTTAATGCTCTGAGATACAATAGATCCTTCAACTTTGCTCAAATTTTTAACTTTCTTTTTCAAAAGGAACATGAAGCGTTCGAATAGGTACATCCACCTATACTAGACCAGTCCTCCTAGTGCGGCTTCGCGAGGCAGATGAAGGGGTAAGTGTTCCATGACATCAAAGAATCCGGGAGGAAACAATTTTTCCAAATTGCAGATAATAATAGGAATATTATCTTCAAGTGTATGTAACCCTTCAACTGTTAGTGATCTAGAACACATGTCTCTAAAAAAGCACTGATTCCTGGGGGATGAAAACAATCCATTGTGTTAGAGAAATAACGTGTGACGGTGTTGTTATTATTATATACCAATAGTTTGAAGGACATACCAGCAACAACTTCGTGGACAACAGTAGGTAATAAATGAGCGAACGCGAATGGTAGTAATCTTTGCATGAAAACATGACAGTCATGACTCTTCATGCCCGCTAATCTTCCACTATGGTCATCAACACAGTTAGAGAGATTTGAAGCATACCCATTAGGAAATTTAACTGAATCAATTATCCATTGGAAAAACGCAGCCTTCTTAGAAGCATCTAATCTCCAAATAGGAACTGGACCTATTCCGTCTGCAAGCAAATGAAGATCCTCACGAGCACAAATGTCAGGCAAATCCATTATTGCCTTAACATTATCTTTAGTCTTCCCTTGTACATTCAATATTGTGTTCATCAGGTTATCAAACACATTCTTCTCAATATGCATAACATCAAGATTGTGTCGTAGTAGAAGATCTTTCCAATAAGGTAACTCCCAGAAGATACTTTTTTATGCCAATTATGTTGTTCTCCGTATCCATCGATCCTAACATGGCCATTACCCCCACAATCTGCAGTTTTATCAACATCAAAATCGCTAAATTGATGATGTATGTAGTCTCCATCATACTCAGGAGGAGGACCTTCACGAACTATCTTGTTTTTCCTAAACAATGTCTTACTTCGTCGATACGGATGATTTCTCCTGAGAAAACGTCTTGTGCAATCAAACCAACAAGATTTCCTACCATATTTTAATTGGAATGCATCAGTATTATCATGACAGTAAGAATATGACAACCTTCCGTGTGTTGTCCAACCCGACAACATGCCATATGCTGGGAAGGCACTTATGGTCCACATCAAAACAGCACGCATATTGAAATTGATCTTACTTGCAACGTCATAAACACCAACTCCTTCATACCATAACATGTGCAACTCTGCAATGAGCGGCTGTAAAAACACATCGAGAGAACGACGAGGGTGATTCGGACCAGGAACCAAAATTGTTAGGAAAAGGAATTCACGTTTCATACAAAGAGACGGTGGGAGATTGTAAGGCGTGGCGATAACTGGCCAAAAGAAATATTTTCTACCTGACTTACTAAATGGATTGAAACCATCTGTGCATAAACCAAGGTAAACATTTCTCGGTTCATTTGCAAAGTCTGGATAGACATGACAGAAATGCTTCCACACAGCTGCATCCGAAGGATGTGAGAGTTCTCCTGTGAAAGAATGTTCTGCATGCCATCTCATTCTCGCCGCTGTCCTTTCTGATTGGTACAACCGCTTCAACCTATCTGCTAGAGGCAAATACCACATACGCTGAAATAGAATCTTGTTTCGCCCACTTGTCGTCTGCCATCTATCACTCCCACAGAAACGACATTGTGACATATGTGCCGTTTCTCTCCAGTAAATCATACAGTTTTTCTTACACACATCGATCATCTGAAATGGTAACCCAAGACCTGTTACCAATTTCTGTATTGCATTGTACGATTCTGGTGCTAAATTATCCTCCGGAAGATAATCGTGAAAAAACTCGGCCCATGCATCGACGCAATCTTCACTTAAATTGTAGTCAGTTTTTATGTTCATCATTTGTGTCGCTGCTGATAATGGAGAATGACCATCTTTACATCCTTGCTATATTGGATGCTTTGCAGCTTCTAACATTTCAAAAAATTCTCTCGATTCTCGGTTCGGTTCCTCAACAACATTAATACTTTCTATCCTCTCCTGAAATTCTTCTGTACCCCTTAGACCAACATTTTCTTCTTCCCTTTCATCAGAACTAATCCTAACGTTTTCATCTCCTCTTCTCTCACTGCTTCTAAAATGACTACTGCTAGGTCCAGATCTTATATTTTCTCCATGTGAATACCAAATATAATACTCCCGTGTAAAACCTCCCCGATATAGGTGATTCCAAACAATTTCGTGGTTTAAAAATTGTTCGTTACAACCTTTTATTCAGGGACAAGCCATAATACCTTCTGTACACGTCATTTCTTGATTAGATGCAAAACGAATGAACTCTGATAATTCGTCTTTGTATTCACGTCGCATATCTCCAGTTTCTTCATCTAAACGCTTGTACATCCACTCTCTAATTTTATATATATTTTGAGAATCAATTGTTTTGTGGTAAAAAGTTCCGAGCTCTCTCCGCTGAGAAACGGTTTGGTATATATAACAAAATTTTCGACGAAACTATTCGTCGAAAATGCGTTGATAAGGTCCCCCGTAACATTTCCTATGGATTTCCGAGAAACTCGTCCGAAATTCTTCGGAAATTTACCAACGAATTTCCGACGATATTAGTCGGATATTCGTCGGAAAGTCCAATGGCGGACACGTGTCCCGTTTTAGCTGTTTTCGACGATTTCCCGATAAAATATCGAGAAAAAAATTCCTCAGAATGTCGTCGGAAACGGTTGTTAAAGAAACGTGTTTACTAACTTATTTTCCAACAAAATTTCAACCATATTTCCGACGAGTTATAGTCCTCGAAAACTTTTACCGTTTTTGACGCTTTTTCCCGCCGAATTACCGACGAAATGTGGTCGTCGATACTTTTCTCAATATTTCCGATGAATTTCCGACAAATATTTTGTTCGTCGGAAATACGTCGGATTATCATCGGAATTTTTCCGACCACAATATTCGTCTGAAATGGTACTTGGAATTCGCTATGTTTTCTTGTACACAATATTCGACCACAATATTCGTCGAAAATGGTACAGAATTACGTTTTTGACGGAAAATTTTGAAATCACGTTTTTGGCGGAAAAACTTAGAATCGTGGTTTTAGCATGAAAACGCGGAATTACGTTTTCTGGCGAGAAAACGCAGAACTACGTTTTTTGCGGAAAAACGTGGAATTACGTTTTTTTAATGGAAAAACTTGGTTTGAACAGGAAAACGGAAAATCACGTTTTTGCGAAAAAACACGGAATTACGTTTTTGGCGGAAAAACTTGGAATCGTGTTTTAACAGGAAAACAGAAAATCATGTTTTTAGTAGAAAACGCAGAATTAGTATTTGGCAAAAAACGCGGAATCACTTTTTTTTGTGGAAAAATAAGGAGTTACGTTTTTGGCGAAAACGCGGAAGAACACGAAATCGCATTTTTGGCGAGAAAATACATCAAATAAATAAGTAAAGCATTTGAAGTTTTGTATGAAGTTTTTTGTGTAAAGTATAATTGTGTTCATGTAATATCTAGACCATGCGGACAGCCCAATTGGTATAGTCCTATTTGGAGTTGATCTTATTTGAATACGGTCATATTTAAACTTTGACAATCAATATCTAGAAAACGAACATGTCTATTTGGATAAGTTTATGTAGACCGGTCCATTTGAACTTAGTCATTCTATTTAATATCCCTACTTATATGCAGTATTTAATAACTCAGTTTCTGACAAGAAATAGACATCCGCCTAAATAGTGCCAATAGCCTAAATGTTTATATAGATGGATTAAATTATGGACTCAAAATGGCCACATATGAACAATATGCCAGCCTAAACAAACAAATAACGTACTAGATGACCTTTGATAAAACGAATGAAGGTAAATTATCAGTTTTAAAGTATATTTAGTTGGTAACTGCGTATAAGGTTTAGGTGAACTACGTGGTAGGCTCATAAAATCATAAAAAATTACATATATATTTAGTACTATATAATATTCTAAAAAATCGTTACGCGCTAGCCAAGCGGTGAATTAGTGCCTAACGCATAGACGGTTATAGTGAAGATTAATCGGAGACTAGGTGTTACAAAAAATTAGGGAAAAATTCATGTTTTATTATCAATATATAGGTTATTTATTATTGATATATATAGGTTATTTACTAATGATATATAGGTTATTAACTAATGTAATCAACCTTATACATAAAAAAATTATGTGGCATAGTGGCGGAGTACGTCTATGTTTTTAATACGAAGATATCCTTATTTTTGGCTTAAATGAAAGGGACAAAATAGTAATTTCATACACGACTCATCGTCTTCTCCGGAAACCCTAACCACCGCCTATACTCCGCGGTTTTTCAATCTGAATCATTTGCTCATGTGTCTTAATCAAAATCGCACAAATCTACTTTTAAGTTACAGATTTCTAACAAAAAAAAAAAAAGTTTTAGATAGTTTTTCATCTCGACCGATTTCTTCACCGCGTAGACCAAAATCGCGGCGGCTGACCATTTTCTACCGCCTCCACGGCGCCTATTCGGCCGCCGTGACCAATTTTTAGAATATTGACGCAACATCTAGTGCGTCGACAGTCTCTGCAATTCTAGGTGAACTACGTGGTAGGCTCATAAATCGTAAAAAAAAATATATATTTATTTAGATGATGTTTATTTATATTAATAATTAGATATACAAATTAGATTTTGTTATTTTAATCAACACTACAATTAATACACTTTATGGAGTATATAATAAAAATATACAAATTATCGAAACATCAGTTTTATTCTTAAATAAAAGGCTGACACAAAAAAACTCTTATAAATAAAATTTTGATTTCTAGCAAATTTTATTCTTACAAATTAGAAGCGAATTAAGCAAAAATTAGAATATTACTGCAATCACCTGCCACCACAAATGTTCAGTAATATGACCTCTAGGGTTATAGCGTTGTAATTGGCAGGAACTAAGTTAACTTAATTATGTGATGACGTTAAATGCGTATACAGTCCACAAATGTATGCAAATGATTCTCAAAACATCAATATGCTGGTCTCAAAGCACAATATTTAGTTTGACGTAGGGTCCTATGATATAAAAAGCTAGAAAAAGACATGTTTCCAATTCTAGTTACGTATGAACTGAGATATTTAACTAGAATATTGTAATTCTTGAGTCTATAATTATTCGAGGAAAGTAAACATCAGATCCTAGTTGATATATGCAAAACAGTTATTGATGTGTGATGTGAGAAGAGGCCGTGGTGGGTACATGTATAGTTCCATAATTAAAATTTCAATCTAACTTCTGTAGTACAAAGTACAAAGGAAACCTTTCATAATAAATAAATAAACGAAATTTCATGTCCCACGCACATTCAAAACCCCCCCTACAAATTAAATGGGAACGAAAAAGAGACACTGATACCAAAATTATATTACCTAAATATAGCCCTAGAAAAGGATGTCTCACTTCACATTTTATTTGGCTCATGTTTTCCCACAACTACTTTTGGGTGTAACATAGATCAAGTGCTTACATTCTATGTACTATGTATAACAAGAAATATTATTATGTCGTCTTTCTTATAGATAATTAAATTAGTTTGATCTAATTTGTCTATTTTGTCTTATCATAAAATTTGACCATTCTTCTATCGATCTTGCGAGAAAAAAAAACATGTATGCTTGATATAATCACTCAATCGCACCGAATGGGCTTTTAGGCATTCGGCTCATTTCTTACGTTCATTTATGGGCTTTTATAACTATTAAAGTGGGCTTTCTTTGTTTCAAAAATCTCTTATCATATTGGAAAAAAAAAAAAAAAAAAAAAACCCAAATCATAAGAGTATCAGATACAGAAGAATCAGCTGCGCAATGGCCACCGCGATACCTCTCTTCGCCTCTTTCAAGTACGCCGATAGTCTCACCGTCGTCGGGATCTCCTTCTGCACGGCTTTGGTCTGCGAAGCGATCTCATGGATCCTAATCTATCGCACGAGCTCTTACAAATCCTTGAAATCTTCCATTGACAAAGCCTCCAAGAAGCTCGAGACGATGAAGACTGATAGTACTTCCTCCAAGCTAACAATCAAGAAATCGAAGACGAAGAAGATAGATCGCGTTGAAACTAGCTTAAAGGAATCGAGCCGAGATTTATCGCTCTTCAAGTTTAAATCTGGTGCTGTTGTGGCTTTGGTTCTCTTTGTTGTGTTCGGGTTGTTGAATTCGCTTTTCGAAGGGAAAGTTGTGGCGAAGCTTCCGTTTCATCCGATTACGATTGTGAGGAAGATGAGTCATAGAGGATTGAAAGGCGATGATTCCACGGATTGTTCCATGGCCTTTCTTTATCTGCTTTGTTCTATCAGCATAAGGACTAATCTGCAGAAGTTCTTAGGCTTCTCTCCGCCTAGAGGAGCTGCTGGTGCTGGTGGTTTGTTCCCCATGCCCGATCCAAAGACGAATTGATCAGGTCTGATCCCATGAATTGGATATAGCTGATTCAATGGATAACTCAATGCTGATGTAGTGGTTGTTTCAGTTCAATATGATGAGATAGACTTGCAAAGTTTTGAGTTTCTGTAATATGTGGTTTTGATTTGGATTCGTTACATGATCTGCTCTTCTGATGTAGTAACGATGCAGGTCCTGCACTTGCTGTTTTCTTAATTCTGACTGCAAATTCAGTTTGGATCTTTGTGTGTTCAACTCCTTTTCATATGCTAAATCTTATGAATTGACATATTTCTGATCATGTGTACACCAAAGGCTTGAGTTTTCATGCATATGGATTGTTTGGGGATTGAAATGAGAGGTTGATGGAAAGATATATGTAAAAAGAATACACATGGATGTGGTTTTGCGAGTGCAATGGGTAATATACAGAGAGGCTCAGGTTGCATCATAGAGTATGTTTATCACCAGGGATCAGCAATGATAGACTGATCAGTTGGTAGGTCTCAAATGCTGGAAAGATACCATGCTCAAAGGATTTGCAGGGTTCCTGCAGCTAGTGATAAACATGCCCCATGTACATGTACTGAAAATCCCTCTAGGCAGCGAAACTTCATGTTGAACTTGGTTAGCCTGTTGGCGTATATTGATTATAGAACTTAGTCCTTAGCAAATTGAAAGTTAGAAGATTCAAAGAACTACACTTTGCACAAAGAACACACACAAAAATCAAGCCAAAGAAGGAAATGAGAGTTGCATACAAATGTACAAACTCAAAATCACGAATCTCAAATCATAATTTAAGTCCCAAAATGGTCGATTGGTTGCGTCTCTGATATACCTGAATTAGCTCCTTGGGATCTCAACTTGGCAACAAGAACCCACATATTAGCAAGTTCATTCTCTAGATACGCTTCTCTTTGTTTCGACTCTTCTACTCTTCTTTGTAGCTCGGCTTCCCTCTGAACTTTTTCAACTAGAGCAGCTTCAACTGAAACTTCATGTTCCTTGCTCATAATCAGTTCTCTCTTCAGTTCCATCAATGAGCTGTCTTGCTCTTTCCTCTTTATAACACTCTCTCTCCTTCCATTCCTCAGGATTCCTGTCTTGCCTCGTGGTGTAACAGAGCTCTTATGCACTGCTGCCAGATCAGCTGCTAGCCTCTCGTTGTGATTCATAAGTCTTGTTACTTCCTCAGACAATGCCTTGAGCTCTACAGCAGCCGCTGAAGCAAGCCCTTTCGCATATGAACTCTCTTCAGCAAGTTTCTTGTTTTGGAGTTCTAGTTGTTCCTTCAAGTCACTTAGTTCTTCAGCTTTCAGTTTAAGCTCTTCAATCTCAAATGCCTGTTATGTCTCAGTCAGATAGTGAATAGTTGAAAAATGAGATTATTCAGGAATACACATTGAATGTTTATATATCAAAATATAAGGGAAGAGAAAGATCAGGAGAAAAAAATGTTCACAATAAAATGTTGTGAAATATATGAGAATTCCACCTGTGCTTCTATGACGTTTTCTTCAATTTTGTTTGGGGATTCAGAAGATTGTTGCATGTGACTTGTGACCGAGCTGATATCTCCCAGTTCCAGAGCGTCAGAGAGCTGCTGCTTTAGGTTTACAACCTCTTCTTGCAACTCTTCACATAAACATGTCTGCAGAAAAATGATGATCAGTTACAGAATTCTCTGACATGTCTGCACACTAGCTTCAAAGGTTTCTAAATATACTGGAATTGGGGAGAGAGATGAGGTTAACCTTTTGGTTTAGTTGTTCCTGAATGATACGATTATCCGCAGCTTTAACCTGTAAATAAAATGAAAAGTGAGTAAAAAAAATCCGTACTAATCCACCTAACAAAGAGCTCCAATGCAAGGGTACAAACAATATAGAGTTTTGTTAATATTGTTTTTGGCTTACTGACCAACAGATCGTATCAAGCTAAATAAGATATATAGAAGCAGGCAGGTTATAGCAAAGCCATCTTAGGTGCGGTATCAATCAATAGATAAGTACTGTATAGACGGAGAGAGTTTCAGAACCTCGAGTTCGAAACATTTCTCATTTAGTTGAGCCCTCATGTCAGAAACAGCCTGAAGATAAGAGAGTAATCACTTGAGAAAAAACCCAACATATAACTGCCAGAACAAGATGCACAAGGCCACTGTGTGATGTTTGAAAAAGACAACCCACCTGCACGATATCAGATTTATCCAATTCATCATGTGATGCTATAACAAAATCCAAAATTTGTTTCCCCAATGTAGCAATCTGGTCGTTCTTTGCCTTGATATCACCATTGAGGTTTTTAATCTCCGCCTGCATAAATCCAAAGACAACCAGGAAGGTAAATATCTGCAAGATTTGATCGAAATTTGATAAAGATTATGACCAGAACGTAGAGATTACTTTAATATCTTCATTTTGAGGGGCTTTGGCAGCCTCTTCTGACAACTGTTTAAAAGACCTTGATTGTAACGCCATCTCCTCAGATAAAATCTTTTGCTGTTCCCGCAGTATTTCCATCTGGTCGATCATTTTCATTCTAGTCTGGGGAAAGTACATAATCGTGCATCACTTGTCTAAAGAAAGCTCAAAAAACCAATTGATGGAAATGGAATGGGCTATCAGCTGTGAAAAAATTCTCAATGCACCTCAGGTGTCTCTATCTCATGAAAATTGTCTTCGTGAGCTTCTTTATCTCCCCTAGGCTCGAAGACTTGATTCACCAATTTTGAGCCTTCTGAAAGTCTTGATTCTGTATGAAAATTACTACCTTCCCTCTGAGGAGTTGACGGTGTACTGTTGGACTTGACCGCACTCGACTTGTCGCTGATGCTTGATCCCCCCAAACTGTTATCTTTTTTCTGAGCAAAACAGTAATGAGAGAAAAGATGGTAAGAGTAGGAATGAAGATGTGTGAAATATCATGCACACCAGGAGCATTATTCTTTTGAAGCACATAGAATACCAGATATATGAGGTGCAGGATACTGTTAGAAACAGTACTAACTATAGTATGAGGTTATAATGTTGAGGGAAATGCTCTAAATCAACAAAAACAGCCAACGGTACAATTTTGTTAAAGCCATATTAATTCGAGAATCAAATCTGTACCTTGAGTTTCAACCAATTCAGTAGGCCATGCTTCCTTGTCTTCTTTTCTTCTCTAAACGCATCATCTATAATCTCAGGAGTCCCTTCACGAGAAACATAGAATTCAAGGTTCTCATCATCCATCAAGTCCCGCCTCTTGTACGGTAGGTAAGCAAGCTGGCCATGCATTATCAACTAAGATCAGCCAAGAAAAGAGTAATTTGCTGTTGGGAAATGGAAGAGTTGATTTTTTCTATGTTTTTATGAGACTAATTCTAGGCTAGACAAGTGATTCTACCTCCTCTTCTCCAAATGAGTGTCTCCTCCGAGGATCAACACGATAAGAAAATCGCAATGTTTGTGGAGTTTTAGTAGACACAAGAATTAGTTTTGTCAGCCGTTGGATTCGACTCAAGAGAGCTCCTTTAGCATCTTCCTCTTCTTCTAGCTTTTATAATCACATCAAAAGAAAAGCATGCAAAGCAGATTTCAATTCTCCACAAACTGAAGCTCGATACAGTATAGTATCATCGGTCCATTGCAAACATTTAAGCAGGGGTCAATGACAGAAAACATACTTTCTGCTTCAGGAGAACAATATCATCTTCACTAATATCCTTTAACTGAGAAACTGGTTTAATTCCTTGTTTAAGCTGTTCCAACTCCTCTTTGAGTTGGCGAATCTCATATTGGTATTTCTTGATCAATGATTTCTCATCAATTATCTGTATTTTTATACGGTTAGAAATCCAGAATGAACCGTCAGTACAGACATGCACTGAGCTGAAAGAATAGATGTAAGTAAGACCTTGTTCTGTGCGGCTTGAATCTCGATATGCTTTGCACGATGGGCAAATTTCAATGTGTTGTGTGTTTCTTCGGAGCTGCTTGATGCAGGAGTCACTGTACATATGAGCTATCATATCCACATGGAACAATCAATCAGTTAAATTGATCATAAACAATTGTTTTCTGCAACACGAAGCTAAAACAGATCTCTAACAACACTTACAGATACACGTCCATGACCACTCAATGAGGACTGAAGCAGCCTGGTTAATTTAGAGTCCCTATATGGTACATGACTAGCCTTCCTATCTGTAAGCTTTGATATTACCTACAAAATTATAAAAGAACGATCCAAGTTCAGCTTATGGGAAATTTTTTAACATAATCATTTTAAGGCAAAATCCAACCAAGGTTTCAGATGAAAAGAGGAAAGGAAAACAATCTCTGGGCAGATCTATTTCAAAAGAAAAGTCATATACGTTCTTGAATTCAACTAAACTTCGAAAAACTATTGTTGCTTGGAAAAAAAACAGTGATAGCCAAGAACTCACAGTCCCTAAAGTCAGCAAACTTTTATTTATATAAGAGCCTTCCTTGCGCCTTAAACCACTAGTTTCAGCCTTTGAGCTCTCAGAACCTGCCAGGTCAATGAGATTCTGCAGATATAAGCGAAAGGAAAGTCAACTAAACTTTGAAAATTATGGGCAGTTAATCTGTTATTCACCTTTTAAGTGTTCAGACAATGCAATAATAAACAGTTTATCAGAGTTGAATATGCTCCAGCGTAGAAGGAAAAGTAAGCTATAACCGAACATAAAATCACAGGAAAAAAACAAAAGATGTTATACCAGCTGGGAGAGGTGTACAGCTCCACCTTCATTATTGTCACCCAAGGGACTACTCTCTATGGTCTGCAACCGAACCAGTTATAACATCTTTCAGAAACTGTATAGCTTTACTGATAGCTATGAAAAGAAAGCCAAACTGTTTAGCTAATATACTTAACATTACTAAATTGCTTGGTTTGAATAAAGTACGACAGAATTACTTGAAATTCTGTTTAAACGAAGAAAATAGTGTTCAATTCTGCTGAAGAAAACGAGAGAAACAAGTAGGATTCTTCATTTTTCAGAACATAAAGAACACAAAACTGGTCATATTTTAAGTTGAAACAGCAGAAAATTTGGTGACACGAAACTATAATCTTGACTTTATGAAAACCTAGTGATAATTTGGCGATATTGATGAATTTGAAAGCATTAGACATATTAAATGAGTGAAAGGGCAGTGGCAATAGATGCTTGGAGGGCAATATCTAGAGTTGGAGAGTGAAGTGTACCCATATATATAATAATATTAAGAGCTTCTTAATTCTTTGCAAACTTTCTATTGATAAACAAACTTGAGAATTGAGATGGATAGGGGAAAGCAATGATATACCAAGTGCACAAATAAATAAATCTCTCCATGTTTAGAAAGAGAATAATAAACATACCAGGGTAAACATTGTATGGCTCCGGCTGCTGAGCAAATTAAAACTTGTGGATCCAATATGTCGGTGCTCTGTCATCAAACGAAATTTTATAAACATAAGAATGAAGAAAAAAAGTACTAGTTTCCAAGAGAAGGATTATGAATGAAACGAAACAACTGGAAAAGAAAGAGAAAACTAGCCTTTAGAAATGCTATATCATATCACATCGAAAGGAAAACCCCCAAATGGTAAATGAAAATACTTTCTGACAAAGAAATCTTAAGAAAATTTACAATGACTGAGGCAGTCGCTAATATGGAAGTGCCTACCTTCTCCAGCTGCTATAAGAGAAAGCGCATGAGCAGGGGATAGAACAACTTCTTCTTTAATCCCTTCAATAAAGGTTCCCTACAATCGGCAATAAAAAGAGGTTCAGTGCAGAATTTTAGAGGGAAAGACACTCAAAGCAATAGAAGTAGTCAAGTTTATTCTAAAATTCTTAGCCCATACAATAGTCAACAGGTTCAATTCTAGTATACTTGAATAAGAAATGTGACCTAGAACATTCAAATATTGATAATCAGGCCACTTTTCACATTGTATTTGCAGGATCCCAGAGAATTTCATTTATAAGAAATGGAACAAGTACTTTCAAGCATCTAGCCGAGAAAATATGTTTCCTCTAATTATACAAATATGGTGTGCAAGGTTTTAGGATTCTATGATGAGCACTATAGTCACAACGAAGATATTATGAGACAGTGAAATCAGCACTATGCATGTTACCAACAAAAAGTAAATAGGAGGATCAAATACTGAAACAAGTACCTGCTCATCTTCTCTGATCCTCAAATTTTGTCCTGCTGGGTTCAGTAAATCATTGACAACCTGAAGTAAAATGAACCTTAAGGATATTAAGAAAAATCAATAGCAGAATCTGACTATCATTCAGCACCACTGGTGAAGTTGACGACAGGGAATGGAGAGAAGAAAAGCAGGTAGTGAGCAGCACCTCATTATAAATTTCAAAGTAGGAAACACGTAGGAGAAATTCTCGCCTTGGTGTCTGCGAGAAAAAAAATGTGTGATGTAGCTAGCACTGCGGCCAGGGAATTCGACTAATCAACATCCTAAGAAGTACCTCTTGTATAATGCTGAAAGCATCTTTCACGGCTAATGGTATAATACCAGGAGATCTTTGGTCCCCCTGACATTTGAACCAAACAGAACTGTCTTCATGAGATATAATTGTTCTTATGTCATGCACATCTTTAAAGCCACACGTAAACATGGTCTCTAAAATGAAGTGTAAATCATCCGGCATTTGGGCAGGACAATGTATCGATCATGGGTGTCATAAGAGAAAAGTTCTACTAGGTTGCAGAGTGTGTAAAGCAGAGAACTAACCTATAGAGTGCAACCATATACTAACTACAGTAAAAGAAAAGGCTTTATAGGGTCATCAGAGCAACGCTAGCTAGAAGAAGAATAGCCAAATATCCAATACCAAAAAAAAATCATCTTAGGATTCAAATGTCGAGTTCCGTTGCTAATCGTTATTGCTACTATAGGAGAGAAACTTTGCTCTGAACTACTCGGTGATTTAGCCGGAAACAAATGAAGAGGTAAATGACTCTCTGACAGAGAAGCATGTCTGGGATGACACATTGCAGTACATTGTACAAGGTAGTAAACTAATACGTTTTATTATGATAAAATGAAAAGCAAGAAATAACAAAATTAGTGAATCTTACATGCATAGTGTGAGTTTTTCCACTGCTTGTCACTCCGTATGCGAAAATGGTCCCTGTGGTTGGATTAATACTCAAAGTCACCACATTAAAATCAAATTGGCAAAAAAATCTAACCAAAGTGTTCGACTAGAACAAGCATTAGATAACAGTTTGGCGACTCAAATATCTCATTTTCTAAATGAATGGTCATGCAAACTGTTCATGGTAGTGTAGCTCGAGGTAAGCTTTGATAATATAAATATCTTTTCTCTTCTAAGAATAAAGTCTTAACCAGATTGGGCAATAAAAAGTGTTTAGTCCATACCATTGATCCCCGCCATAGCACCATTAACGACATGCTGAGCAGCAACATCATAGACATGGCGTGTTGTCGTCGTCGGCCCGAAAACACGATCTGCAAGAAAGGACAGAATTTCAAGAAACAACATGGCAGATAGGACACTGACATCTAGTTTAGTTTAGGTCTTCATTCATGATGCAGGAAACCTTCAATCTATTCCACAGAAGAACATTTATGATGCTTACAGAAACTCATGAACACTAGTCAAAGTATTAAGACTAACCATAAGCATAAGCTATTGATTGGTTATGCTCATTCCGCACAATAGTTTCCCCATCTGCATACCATGCAATCTCCTCCTCGTTGCGAATTTCCCTTGGACTACGTCAAGCATAAACCAATGTCAAAAATTCACAGAACAAAACATCAAACTCAGTTGTTTGAATCCTATTACAGCGAAAGATCACCACCCATTCACCTGAGTGGACGAAAACGAACTGTCACAGTGACATTTTCTTTGGACTGCAAAGCCTTAAGCGGTGCCTTTCCTGTATGATGTAACTGAGGCTTGCTTCGAGCAGATGAAGAAGTAGGGGAGCTATGGCTATGGCTATCCACAGATGTCTCTGGATAAAGTTTCGAGGACGAGGTTGTTGAAGATATTGCAGGGGACTCAGCAGCCTTTAACTTGCTAAATCCAGCATTTCTAGACTTTGATACTTGCTTAGATCCCATCACAAAACAAAAATTGAAGGTTCCAGTGACTGAAAAAAAACGAAGCAAGTAATCAATAAACAAAAATTATGCTTCACAGTGTGATGAGCTAAAAGTTCCAAAATTGTATTCACAGAATTCTCAAGCATTGAATGAAATTGGGAGTTTCCAATGCTCAATAGCGAGTGAGAGAGAATCACAACTTCAGGAAGACGACGAATGGAGGAATAAGAATAACGGAATTGCCACTACCAGACGTAAGAGCTTCGAACACTTCTTGGACACACACAAAAATGCGGGTTAGGTCGAAAATTCCAATAAAAGCGACGAGAAGAGAGGGCAAGTGGGTACCTCAATGTCAATGTAGCATCGCCGCCGCTAAAAGCCGAATTAATCGCATGCAAAAGCGAACAAAGGATTATAATGCGAGAGAAAGTGATTACGTAAAGAGCCATTAACTAAGGAGAAGCACCATCATCATTGTCATTAATTAGTTAGATGATTGCGATTTGTGTAAAGAGTGTTTTACTTTTAATAATCTCTCGCTTCGCTTGCCTTTGAAGCGATTATAGACCTTAATTAATCCTAATCTGCATTTTCATTTCTTTATTCGTCTTTTTTTATTGTAATCACCAAAAAATCATTAAAGGTGAAAGAGAAAGAAGAGTATACGTACATGTACAATGTACGTATTTGCTTGCCTTCACGGATACTATGGGAAGAGAGGTGACGCCAATTTTCGTATTCCTTATCTTTGTCATAGAATAAAACAATCCACCATTATTATTAAAAAAAAAAAAGTAATTGTAACTTCTAAACTTTTGGTATGTTCTTATCACTGTGATTAGATATGGAAGTAAATTTGTGACACAAAAGAAAAAAATAAGATATGGAAGTAAATTAGTGTATCTATGGTGTGCAATCATAGTGTAACAAAAAGAATATGCAAAAATTAATTAGTGAAAAGTAGAAAAGTGATAGTTCCCGGGAATATTTTCTCCACATACATAAAATAGGTTTCAAAATTTTATTTTTATTCCGATCTTGTACTTTTTTTTCAATGGATTAAAGAGGACATAAGCTTCCTTTATTTTCATCTTGATTGATGTGAATTAATGAGGACAACCATTTTACTACCTAATTTTATTTCCTCTATTCAGATCACAAATAACAAGTGTCTAAAAATGATTTTATTTTTTTGGATAGATGTCAATTTTATTTTGTTCAATAAATACATAAATTTGGTAGATCATCAAACTAAAGAGTTTTTTTTTAATGCTAGTTAATTTTTCTTTTAAGTATATATTTTTATAGGTACCTTTCATATAGAGGATATTGAGCTTGTGGTTGTGAATTAAACATTATGAGATTCTTTTTCATATTTATATGTTTCTTTATTAATTCTAAAGAATAAAAATTGTCAAAAAATGTCACTAATTTTTTTTCTAAATTAACATATCAACTAACATTTTTTTAAATTAATTTTCGAAGCGATATTAGTTTTTATTCTACTATTGTTTTTCTCCAATTCTTCAAATAAAATATAGAGAAAGGGGATATGAGATGAAAGTTATCAAAAAAAAAAAATCGTTTATGTTAGAAAAGTAAAAGCTTCGAGAAGATCAAATAAGACAGCATCAAATTAAGAAGCGATTAAAAATTTATGTGGAACTCATCGTTACTATACAGATACAGTAACTTACTTTTATTTCTCTATATATACGATTGTAAACATAATTGAAAGAACACAACTTTCATAACGATATATAGAATAGAAAAAACTTTATCTCTCATCTCTCTAATATTCAGTTTTCGATTTTCTTACGGGTATAAATTTTCTCTCTATTATTTTTATTTATATACCCATAAAATTAAATATTTTTTATATACCACAAGAACGTGGAAGAGCAAATGATACACGTGAGTCTAGAACACGCTTGAAGCGTGGTAGACCAGCTGGCTCTAAGGATAAAAATCCTAGAAAACGAAAGAAAATTGAAAAGCATAGTATTCCCAAAATAGCATAAAATATTTTGGAAGAAACAAATCATGAGTCTAATGACAATATTGAGCATCTTGAGCTGGATGAAAATCATGAAATTTCCATCAACTATATCCATAATGGAAAGATATGGAATCGAAATGAAATCGATGAAGTTGATGATGTTTTCTCATATCTTGTGTCAAAAGAAATATATGAGAAAAACGAGGATCTAGAACCAAAGTCTGTATATGAATGTCAAAAGAGACATAACTGGATAAAATGGAAAGATGCTATACAAGTCGAACTTGATTCGCTAAATAAACGAAATGTATTCGGACCTATTGTACTCACACCTGAAGATGTGAGACCAGTTGGATACTAATGGATTTTCGTTAGAAAACAAAATGAGAAAAATGAAATTACGAGATATAAGTCTCGTCTCGTAGCTCAAAGATTTTCTCAAAGACCCGGGATTGATTATGAGAAAACATATTCCCCAGTAATGGATGCCATAACACTTAGATTTCTGATGAGTCTAGCGGCTGGCAAAAAACTTGAGATGCGTCTCATGGATGTCGTTACAGTATATTTATATGGATCATTAGATACAGATATCTATATGAGAGTTTCCGATGAGTTTAATATGACAGAAGAATTAAAATCTAAACCCAAAGAGTTATGTGCAATAAAGTTGCAAAAATCATTATATGGGTTAAAGCAATCTGGACGAATGTGGTATAATCGTCTCAGTGAGCATTTAATTAAAGAATGATATGTGAATGATCCTATATGCCCATGTGTTTTCATCAAGAAAACAACATCCGGATTTGTGATAATCGCGGTATATGTTGATGATCTAAACATAATCGGGACTCAAGCTGAAATACAGAAAGCAACAAACTATTAAAGGGAGAATTTGAGATGAAATATTTCGGACAAACAAAGTTTTGTCTTGTCTTACAAATTGAACATATTCAAAAGGGTATATTTGTACATCAATCCACATACACCAAAAGGGTGTTAAAACGTTTTCATATGGATAAGGCAAATCCTCGAAGTACTCCAATGGTCGTTAGATCACTTAATATTGAGAGTGATCTATTCCGACCACTTGAGGAAAATGAAGAGATACTTGGTCCTGAAGTACCATATCTAAGTGCAATTGGAGCCTTTATGTATCTTACAAATTGCACTCGACCTGATATTTCATTTTCTATTAATCTTTTGGCTAGATTTAGCTCGTTTCCTACACGAAGACACTGGAATAGAATTAAACATATATTTCGTTATCTTCAAGGGACTATTGATTTAGGGTTATATTACCCTAAGTATTTAAATGGTCAAATGATTGGTTTTGCAGGTGCAGGATATTTATCAGATCCACACAAAGCTCGATCACAAACAGGATACGTGTTCACAATTGGAGGCACCGCTATATCCTGGCGTTCTCAGAAACAAACACTTGTGGCTACTTCCTCAAATCATGCTGAACTCATTGCACTTCATGAAACAAGTAGAGAATGTGTATGGCTAAGGTCAATAAGCAGTGGGATTCATGAAAATATGGAGCCAATTATCTTATATGAAGACAACGCTGCATGCGTTGCTCAAACGAAGGAAGGATATATCAAAAGTGACAGAACTAAACATATATCTCTGAAGTTGTTTTCATACACTCAAGAGCTCGTGAAAAATAAAGACATTGAAGTAAAATATGTTCAATCATCCGAGAATTCTGCAGATCTCTTCACGAAATCATTACCCACCACTATGTTCAGGAAGCATGTCCATAATATTGGAATGCGTCGTCAAAAAGACTTGTAAAATGTGATCCTGATCATTCGAGGGAGAGTGCGTGGTTATACTCTTTTTACCTTACTATGGTTTTTTCCATTGGGTTTTCCTAGAAAGATTTTTAACGAGGCAACAAAAGATATTGCGTAAGACACATAGTGACACTGGTCTCCAAAGAAAAGTGTTAGAAAAGTAAAAGCTTCGAGAAGATCAAATAAGGCAGCGTCAAATTAAGAAGCAATTAAATATAATTTATATGGAGTCCACCGTCACTATATACGTACAGTAACTTGCTTTTATTTCTATATATACGATTGTTAACATAATTGAAAGAACACCACTTTCATAATGATATATAAAACTCTTTCTCATCTCTCTCATATTCAGTGTCCGATTTTTTTACGGATATAAATATTTTTTCTATTAATTTTATTTATATATTCATAAAATCAAATACATTTTATAACAATTTAGCATTTGCGTGTATCTTTTTCCAATGTTTTTGGATTTCAACATATTCATTTGCCCGCCGCGGAAAAATACTAAAGAGTACAGCTCTAAAAGTCGAAAAGAGCCCATCTTTGCTGTGTAACTCAGTCGCCCACACTCTTCAAACTCTTTCGATTCAAAAATCAAATTCGAAATAATTGGAAGAACAAAAAGAGAGATAAATCAGAAAGGTGAGAAATCGAAGGAGAAAGACAAAAGCTTGAACTGATGGAAGACGACGATCAGCAGAAAGCTGCAGATCTAGTGCAAGAGCTTGTTCTTCGCCTTGTCTCCCAAAACCCTCAAACCCCTAATCTCGATCCCAGTTCTCCCGCCTTCCTCAAAACCCTTCGTTACGCCTTTCGTATCCTCTCTAGCCGCCTTACTCCTTCCGTCGTCCCTGACGCCACTGCAATCGCCGAGTCTCTCAAACGCCGTCTCGCTACTCAGGGTAAGTCCTCCGACGCCCTTGCTTTTGCCGATCTCTACACTAAGTTCGCTTCCAAGACTGGTCCGGGTAGTGTCAACAATAAATGGGCTCTCGTTTATATGCTTAAAATCGTTTCTGACGATCGTAAATCCGCTATAAATGGCCTCGATTCCTCGGTTTTGTTACCTAATTTGGGGCTTGGGGATGCTGGTAATGGGTTTTTGCACCGTGGAGAGGCTAAGAAGAAGGATTGGAGTAATGGGGTTTTGTTGGTTAGTAAAGATCCTGAGAATTTGCGGGACATTGCGTTTAGAGAGTATGCGATTTTGGTTAAGGAAGAGAACGAAGTGACGGAGGAGGTTCTGGTGAGGGATGTTTTGTATGCTTGCCAAGGAATCGATGGGAAATATGTGAAATTTAACAGTGAAATAGATGGTTATGCGGTGCAGGATTCGGTCAAGGTGCCTCGAGCCACTAGGATTATGGTTCGTATGCTCTCTGAGCTTGGCTGGTTGTTTAGAAAGGTTAAGACTTTTATAACCGAGAGTATGGATCGGTTTCCAGCTGAAGAAGTGGGAACTGTTGGGCAAGCGTTTTGTGCGGCATTGCAAGATGAGCTCTCTGATTATTATAAGTTATTGGCTGTGCTCGAAGCGCAGGCCATGAATCCTATTCCTTTGGTTTCTGAATCAGCAAGCTCAAGCAATTACCTTTCCTTGAGGAGGTTGTCGGTTTGGTTCGCGGAGCCTATGGTGAAAATGAGACTGATGGCTGTTTTGGTTGACAAGTGTAAGATTTTGAGAGGTGGGGCGATGGCTGGAGCTATCCATTTGCACGCACAGCACGGTGATCCGCTTGTTCATGATTTTATGATGAATTTGCTTCGATGTGTGTGTTCTCCGCTGTTTGAAATGGTGAGAAGTTGGGTTCTAGAAGGGGAATTGGAAGATACTTTTGGGGAATTCTTTATAGTAGGTCAGCCGGTTAAAGTCGATTTGCTTTGGAGAGAAGGTTATAAGCTCCACCCAGCGATGCTTCCGTCTTTCATTTCACCGAGTCTAGCTCAGAGAATTCTGAGAACTGGGAAATCTATAAACTTTCTTCGTGTTTGCTGTGATGATCACGGGTGGGCTGATGCAGCTTCAGAAGCAGCAACTGCCTCTGGGACGACGACTAGGCGAGGAGGTCTTGGGTATGGTGAAACAGATGCACTTGAACATCTTGTTACCGAGGCAGCAAAGAGAATCGACAAGCATCTGTTGGATGTTCTATATAAGAGATATAAATTTAAGGAGCATTGTCTTGCGATTAAGCGTTATTTACTACTTGGTCAAGGTGATTTTGTCCAATACTTGATGGATATTGTAGGACCTAAGCTTTCTGAGCCAGCCAATAATATAAGTTCATTTGAGCTAGCTGGATTTCTTGAGGCTGCAATACGAGCATCAAATGCGCAGTATGATGACCGTGACATGCTAGACAGGTTGAGGGTGAAGATGATGCCTCATGGCAGTGGAGACAGAGGCTGGGATGTATTCTCATTGGAATATGAGGCAAGGATTCCATTAGATACCGTGTTTACTGAGTCTGTTTTGTCCAAATACCTGAGAGTGTTCAATTTTCTCTGGAAGTTGAAACGGGTAGAGCATGCTCTTATCGGAATTTGGAAGACCATGAAACCAAATTGCATCACTTCTAACTCATTTGTTAAGCTCCAAACTTCGGTGAAGTTGCAATTGCTCTCAGCCCTGAGGCGGTGCCAGGTCCTTTGGAATGAAATGAACCATTTTGTTACAAACTTTCAGTACTATATCATGTTTGAGGTATTGGAGGTGTCATGGTCTAATTTCTCAAGAGAGATGGAAGCTGCTAAAGACCTCGATGATCTCTTGGCAGCACATGAGAAGTACCTCAACGCCATTGTTGGAAAATCTCTTCTGGGTGAACAGTCACAGACCATCCGCGAATCACTTTTCGTCCTCTTTGAGCTTATATTGCGGTTCAGGAGTCATGCAGATCGTTTGTACGAAGGAATTCACGAGTTGCAAATAAGGTGAGTTTGTCTTAAAATTTATTTTAAATTCAAACAAAAGTAGAATTTTTACTTTTGCTCAAACATCTTCCTCCGATTTTAGGGTCATATTTGGATCTCTAATATCACTGATTTCCTACAGATCTAAAGAATCAGGACGAGAAAAAAACAAATCGCAAGAGCCCGGTTCATGGATCAGTGAGGGTAGGAAGGGCTTAACACAGCGTGCTGGAGAATTTCTTCAAAGCATGAGTCAAGATATGGACAGTATTGCAAAGGAATACACATCTTCACTCGATGGATTCCTATCTCTTTTGCCTCTGCAGCAATCTGTAGATCTCAAGTTTCTCTTCTTCCGGCTTGACTTCACTGAGTTCTACAGCCGGTTGCATTCCAAAGGATAAGAATGTTGAAAGAGTATCAGGTTTAGTTGAAAAGCATATTGCTCAATAGCAAGAGAAGAAGACATGACCTACGTCTTTCACTAACCGCTGACTGCAGCATGGGCTCCTGAACCAGGGATGCAGAGGTTCTTTTTTTTTAAATCTAGGTGCGTGGAAGAATCTGTTTCTTATTTATGAGACTGCCTCATAGATTTTCTGTCTTTTGCACAGATTGTTTTTTAATGGCTTGTTTCAAAGTTTAGGATTGGGAAACAGATTCTTTGTGTTGGTAAATTGGGGCAGGTTTGTGTTTGAGTTTGTGCTATCAGTCTGATGATCTCCAGCTTTAGTTTTTTTTCCCGCCATGGTTCACTGATTTGTATGATTTGTTTTGTGTTGGTTGATATAAGAAGGAATCAGTTGCTTCTTCATATTGTGTATTTCCTTACTGTGAAAGGCTCCAAACTCTGAACTCTGCAAGCCTTTCTCTTGCAATCGTGAAGAACATTTGAGGGTCATAGATGTGATGTTCATCTTCTTCTCACCCTCGTTGATCTGTGTGTATATGAAGCAGATGAAAAACATCAAACAAGTAGCTTTTGGTAAGAGTTAAAAGTATCGAAATCTAAAGCAATCCTGCCAAAAGAAAAAACACACATTTCAGTCTTTCACGGCTTGTAAAATTAATTTGTAAATGCAGACTATTGGAGGCTAACAGGGAAAAAAAATATACGTCGCCTGAGAGATTCGAACTCTCGCGGGGAAACCCCATGTACTTAGCAGGCACACGCCTTAACCACTCGGCCAAAGCGACGGTTGTGCTACAAAACAATGTACTATTTTAAAATATATTCCTTGTATGTCAATCATTGAAATCTTTTCAAATTTTTTTTAAAAAAACTGTTTCAATAAAAACAAATTGTGTAATAATGAAAAATATAACCGTATCAAAAATATTTTTACTACAGGACAAATTCGTGAGATATCTCAATACGAAAAATGGTAAAAATAATCTCTGCTCCGATGAAATCATATATAAAAAATGTGAAACTTCTTGATTATCAAAAGAAACAGTTTTTAAGATCGAAACTGTATATAGGAAAGGAAAGGTACAAATAACACTGTACATATTAATTGAAAATCCAAAAAGAAAATGGGGAAAAAGAGAATTAGACATATTTGTTGATCAATTCTCTAACTTCTTCGATGACAAGCCATCCTTTGTGACCACCTATCACCTCCTCTTTCATCTCATCTTCCTTCCATAACTGCATTCACAACTCATTTCTCTCATTATTATTTTCATTTACTTTTTCGCTATCATCTTATTGTCAAATGCATCTCTGAAACTCAGTACTATAAAGTTGTATCACAAGAAAGAAAGCATACCTGAATAGTGGGCATTTTCTGCATAACACACCAACATGGAAGTTGGTTCAGATTTGGCACATACCACATCAGAAAAAGAAGAAGAATTATGTTTAAGCATCTTACCGAAATGTTTCCACGTTTCACCAAGGTTTGAGGGACCTTGTTTACATCCACGTAGTAAAACTTTGCTCTGTTTAAAAATCATTTTAGTCCACAATATAGTTAACTTTTGGAATAACATTCTTGTAAATGGTTAAATTTTGTTATTAGCTTACCTGTTATTATATTCTGCCGCTAATTTCTCCAACTTAGGCTTCAAATAAATACATTTTCGACACCAAGAAGCCATCCTGCCCAAATATTCTCACCATTCTTCATAAGCAAACATATATAGAGGCTTCCATTGGTAAGTGGTTGAGTTGTGAAAAATAGGATATAAATCCGGCAAAATGATATAGCGAGAAAAATGTAACCTAACAAGAAAATTACATAATTGTTGAACTCCTTTGTTATCTGTCACTAGTCTTGCGGAATGAGCGAATCAGAAATGCAACTCCCAAAAGAAAATATCATAGGTAAAAAATCTGTGAAGAGTTCATTCCGCCCTTATGCATATTTATCAATCTGTGAGTTTTTTGTTAGCCTATTTTTCGTAAATTTTGGCCATATAAACCTAAGGTCCGAATCCATGGCTTATTTTGTCTATGCTCGATGGGCTTGCCTATAAAGAACCAATTCTAATTTAGATTATGGAGATCGGATAAGATAATGCTTTTGGTGTGTTTACCATTCAATGATGATGGGCTGAGAGAGTTGGCGTGCGTGAGAGAGAACAGCATCGAGTTCTTCAACGTTGTTAATGGGTTCCATCTCCACAGTCGTAGGCTGAGATATGTTTGACCAAAGGGCTTTTATTCTCCACTCTTTCTCCATATGTGACCTCCCAAGCTTTTCATTGTTGTGAACCCTCACACAAAACCCACACTTCTTCTCCAAATTCAAACTCTCTTTCCTCCAAAATTGTTCCTTCTTGTTACTATGAGCTTGTCTAGTTAGCATTTGAGGGTTTGATGCCAAAGCTGCCATTATTTTTTTTTGCTTTCTATTAAATTTTTGTCAATGAAGATATATGATGAGATATTTTAAAGTTTTCATGTGCCATAATTAAGATATTTTTGCTTTTGAGAGTTTTGGGAAGAGATGTGAGGAGATGGATAGAGAGCTTATCCGGAAGATGAGCTGCTGGTGGGGCTACCTTTCTCTATTTTTATTTTCACTATTTCGTTATTTATAATTTAAAAATTATACTTACAAATGGATTGTGTTAAAACTAAAGCGTCTAATCTTAAAATGTTTTGATCAAGCCAATCAAATTTGTTCATGAATCTAAAATGTCTCTCTCTAGGAGTATACTTTCTCAAATAATGTACTCTTCAAAGTTTTATATATGCTTATCGGTTGATATTAAAATATCTTATATATAATAATTAAATTAGTTTTAAAGGTTTTGGTCGCATAATCTATTTTTTTTTCCAAATCGAATAATCTCTCTTGTTGTACTAGTCATAGTAGTTTTTTTATAAATTAATATTCAATGTTACTTTTTTCTGTTATGAATTTCATATTGAGAATAACATTTTCTCTAAATATTTGAAGGTCATAAATTCATAACACTAGAAGATTCTCTATAAGAGCTGTTGACATATGTTTTGAAGAAGAAAAAAAGGTAGAATTGGCATAATTCTCATTCCATTTCATTACTTACTGCTATGTCCCGTATTCGTTCCTAAACTCTGATCTCATATAGAAATCTATTTTTGATACGGGATAAATTTTATATTTTCGATTAAAAACGAGACGGAACATGACGGGAACAGGAACAAGAATTCCTAAAATCCCGTTTAGGACAAATACATATATTAATATATATTTTATAAATAATTATATATTCATAATATATTTATATATCATATAATATTATAAAAATTAGTTGACTTCTTTATTCTTAATACTTTATGTTTAGTGTATTTAGATGGGATTATGTTTTTTATTTTTTAAGTTTTAATTATTATACAATATACTTTAACTTTTCTTTATTTATTATTTGGAATATGATTATGCTAGATAAATTAAAAGAAACATGTTAAATATTTAATTATAAGCATTGTTTTATTTTAGTTGTAACAAACTCTAAAACCTTTTCTTTAAGAATTTCCATTCCTATTCTGTCTCGTGTCATCCCGTTTTCGTCTTGAAATTTAAATGAGACATAAATAAAACATTTGTTTTATTCTTAAAATTTCTGTCTTTATCCGTTTCGGTAAAATCCCGTTCTGAATTCCACTCCTAAAAAAAGCAGAAGATTAGAGTAGAGAGGGAAAGGTCCACACGCTAAAGACTTTGATGGACGCAAATTGAATTTTTTTGTATTTTTAATTGCAAGGGCATTACCAACCCCTCTCCATCCATACACTTCCCTCTTAATTACCCAAACCTGCCACCAACTTAACTACGCAATTAAGATTTGTTCATCAGAAAATAAGTTACACATACAGAATAAAAGACTTGAATCACATCTGAAATTCGAGTCGACCTTTTCAATATAGATAAAATATGAGTGATATCTCGCTAAAAATAATTCAATATATACTAGTAGGTTTTACGTATGAAAATACTTTTAATCTGGTAATTGGCCAAAATAAATATTTTACGTCTAAATTTCCTAGTTATTATTTCGTTTGGAAGCCTAGATATTTCTATGAAACATTATTGGATAAAGAAATGCAAAAAACGAAATATTATCAATGAGGATGATTTTAAAAAAATTGATGTTGAAATAATATGAACGATTGTAAACCAGTTCGTTGTTGAAGACCACATCATTAGAACCTTAGTAAGGGTCATAAGAGCAAGGTTGCTTTGGTTGATGGTGATGTGGTTGGATGTTGTCCTATTGATAAATCATGAGGATGATTCAATCGCATATGTGGCTAAATATGCTCGAGTTTGCGATGAAGGACTCGAATTTAATGGCTGGTTTTTAATGAGACGAACAATGACCTTGCACTCCACATACCACAATCGCCTTTGATATGGAGCACTCTGATTAGAATCGAATTTTCAATTTGGCTGTCAATTGTTCGTGTGTCTCTGGTCAGTAACGTTGGGGTAACTTGAAAATAAATTAATAATTTTTTGGTTTTAGTCCTATCAACTATCAATTAACTTTCTTATATATTATAGAGCTATTTTTGCATCATTGAGGATACTTACACCCTGGTAACGGTGTGGTGAAGTGTAGTGTAGAATAGTCGTGTTTTGTAATTTGTATGATCTAACGATATAATGCGGATATCATGCGTTTGATCTAACCGTGTAACGCAACCACTGAAGACCAAACCGGATAATCGTGACAGTAACATTAATCACAAAATTAAAAAGAAACATTAAATAATCACTCTTTTTCTTGACGAGTCGACGAGACCGAAGGAGATAGATAGGGGCAAAAAGACAATAATTAAAGTTCGAATCTCGAACTCACCGACACGCTTCTTTGAAGTGGCGTTTCAGTAAATAACTCCAAAACCAAGGGCTAATTTAATCGAAAACACTTCACTTTAAGTCGTTCGTTCCCTAACGATGTCGTCTAAACAAATGGTCCTTTAATCTAACTCGAACACCTTTCTCTTGTTTCTAAAAAAGTCATCTTCTTTTCCTTTTTTCTTCATACACAACACATCTCTCTGCATTCCTCTCCCTCTATCTCTCTCTTTTAACCCTAAAAAAAAAAGCATTACTTTCTCCCTCTAAACCCCAAAAAACTCATCACGCGCCACGAACTCCACACCACATTCCCCACTACTAGTGCTTCCCCCTCTCCGTGTTTATGGCGTCAGACGCCGTTAAGTATATGCCAATCCACGGCGGAGGAACAACAACAACCGCCGCCGCCGACATCAAGAGCTTCTTCTCCGCCTTGAAACCCAAAAAAACCTCAACTTTTGCTTACGCTTTCGTCATAACCTTCGTCTCATTCACTCTGTTCTTTGCCTTTAGTCCTTCTCCAAACTCATCTTCTCCTTGGTTCTCTAACATCTTCACTTCCTCCACAACCACAACTTCGGTATCAGACAACACTTCTGGATCTCAGTTCTCTTCAATTTTCTCTTATATTCTCCCCAATGTCACTTCAACCAAACCCACCAATAGATCCAGCGACGCCACATATCCTACCTCTGTTAACGCCACTTCTCCGCCACTCAATTCGAATTCCAAAAACGGTACTTTACAAGCACCGGCGCCGGAAAATCGAACTCCGATTACTAAAAACACGACCTTTGAGTCTCCCGTCGTAAACGGAACCAACCCAGTTGTAAAAAACAACACTTTATCTCATCCTCTGCTTTCAGACAAATCGTCGGCGAAGGGATCGAGTAACCAGTCACGAACCACCGTCGATACTGATCGGAATTCGGAAGCTGTAAAGAGTAACCAGACGACAGCTCCGGCGCCGTCGAAAGCACCCGTGTCGGTGGATCTGAAACCCAATTCCAATTCCAATTCATCAACTGCTTCTACACCGGCAAAGCATACTAAAAACGGTGATTTGGTTTCGTCGGTGAAACAAGAGATCGAGAGATGGAGTGAATATCTGAAGAATTGCGAGTTCTTCGACGGTGAATGGATCAAAGATGATTCGTATCCGCTTTACAAACCCGGTTCCTGTAAGCTTATCGATGAACAGTTCAATTGTATTACAAACGGAAGACCCGACAAAGATTTTCAGAAATTGAAGTGGAAACCTAAGAAATGTAGTTTACCAAGGTAAGTTTTGGTCGGAACTATTCCAAAATTTAATATTTAGACTTATGGCTCTGAATCTAATAATAGGTCAATATATAATGAATATGAAGGTTAAATGGATCTATATTGCTTGAGATGCTTAGAGGAAGAAGACTTGTCTTTGTTGGGGATTCTCTAAATAGAAACATGTGGGAATCTCTGGTTTGTATTCTGAAAGGATCAGTGAAAGATGAGACCAAAGTCTATGAGGCCAGAGGAAGACATCATTTTCGTGGGGAGGCTGAGTACTCATTCGTCTTCCAAGTAAGGCTTCTTCTTGATTTGTTTACACCAATTGGTTCTTAATAGTTTTATATTGAAGGGTCCTCAATTTGATTGATAGGATTACAACTGCACGGTGGAGTTTTTTGTTTCACCGTTCTTGGTTCAAGAATGGGAAATTGTAGACAAGAAGGGAACAAAGAAGGAGACTTTACGGCTGGATTTGGTCGGGAAGTCTTCTGAGCAGTACAAAGGAGCTGATATTATTGTCTTTAATACCGGACATTGGTGGACTCACGAGAAAACATCCAAAGGGTACTACATTCTCTCTCAATCTGGTGGAGTAAATGCTCTGTCTTTGTATTGTATCATGTAGAACTGATTTTGGTGTTGGTTTGATAGGGAGGATTATTATCAAGAAGGAAGCAATGTTTATCACGAACTCGCAGTTCTTGAAGCTTTCCGTAAAGCTTTGACTACATGGGGTCGATGGGTTGAGAAGAATGTGAATCCGGCAAAGTCCCTTGTTTTCTTTAGGGGCTATTCCGCCTCCCATTTCAGGTAAATGCACGTCTTTGAATCTACGAATCGAAGGTCTCAATCATTTATGTCTAGTGGGCATTTTCTCCAAATAAACGCACAATCTTTAGCATTGTTAACAACATTCTTTTATTAATTGTAAGCATAAACGGAAAATGTGAAATTTTTACAAGAATGTACATTTTTTGTTTGTTTGTTCTGAATCCGTTGATGTCACATATAGATACAAACACATAAATTTGTGTTTGAAGTAATCGACATCTAAATCTCGACACTTTCGGAATTGTTTTGCAGTGGTGGGCAATGGAACTCAGGAGGCGCATGCGATAGCGAAACAGAACCGATCAAGAATGAAACATACCTAACACCATACCCGTCCAAAATGAAGGTGCTTGAGAGAGTGCTAAGAGGTATGAAAACGCCCGTCACTTATCTAAACATCACGAGATTAACAGACTACAGGAAGGACGGTCACCCGTCAGTATACCGGAAACACAGCTTATCGGAAAAAGAGAAAAAGACACCATTGCTGTACCAAGACTGCAGCCACTGGTGCCTCCCGGGAGTTCCCGACTCTTGGAACGAAATCCTCTACGCCGAGCTGCTCGTCAAACTCAATCAGCTCGGCCAAACACAACGGAAACCTTAAGGATTTTCTACCCCAATACTTGTTTGATTTCAACACTTTGCTTTCTATTTGATGGTAATTGTTGATTATAGAATGTGTAGAGTAAAAAGAAAAATCAAAAATATTGATCATTTCTACTGTTGGTTGTAAATGCTTTTGTCACGAATATTACTTTATTTAGCTCCAAAGACTAAGAGAGGTTACATATCGTTACACTAATGTTTGATGATCTAAATAGAGTATGGCTGGTGCCAAAAACAAAGAAAATAGAGCATGGTTTTGCTTTGCGTTTTTGATTGTTTAAATGTCGATGAAGTTTGTAACAGTTTTGTCATGTGAACGCAAGAATTTTCGTTTGGAACCATGGATGTGAGAGTTTGATGTGGAATTTGTCGATCACCGACAATTCCGACAGTTAATATAAACAATTTGTCCATTTTTGGGAAATAATGGGATTTGAAGACAACGGGTTTGGTCACACGACGTTTCACATGGGATGTTTGGACTTTTTGACCACGAAGGTCTTTAAAAGTCCGTTAGGTCAAATGCTTTTATGAGTTTAGTGCGATTAGATCCAACCTGGTGCAGTTGTTCGTCACGTGGCGTACTTGTTACATATTAAATTCTGTTATAATCCCTAGTACAGTATTAATTTAAAGAGTCATACATGTGACTATTTGGTTGGAGATTGGGAAAAACACAAGTGTTTATGTTTGTGTAGAAATTAAAGATTACGGATGCTTAAATTGATGAAAACTGGATATATCTGAAGTACGCAGCACGAGACTCACCCGTACACGTTTACTCTTTTATGAAAAACTACATAAAAATTTGGGTTATACTGCGGAGTATTTTTTGTAAATTAATTTTATTTTTATATAAATGTAATTGGTAAAAATTTAAAAGGTTTCTAGGATTTGGTAATTTGTTTTGGTCAGATTTTAGTAGTTTTTATTTAACTAATTTATTATATATGCATACATTAATAAATATATATTATATATTATTTTTACTAAATAAATATATTGTATAGTTCATTTTTGTATTTGTCTTTATATTATAATATATGTATATAATTTTCAGCGACTATTATGCTTTAAGAACCTTAGATTTTTTCCATTAAAAATATTTATGGTGAACAAGCATAATTTAAATCACAATAAAAATATTTAAGATTGGCTTTCATTTTTTAAAATTATTCTTTTAACCGTTAGATCATAATAATTAGTTAAAACAATAACTTTATAATTTATTTTACATCATAATTTTTAATATAAAATCATTCTTCCAATTATGCTATATCTCTTATTCTTTGTATTTTGTAAAAAATCTAATCACTTTCGTAACTCAAAGCTGATGAGAAAAAAAACCACAATCTCGATGTTAACAGAAAACACTATTTGACTATTATACTTGACGCAATCACACCTTATAAATATAGATAAAAATATAATATATGTCTATTTACGTCACTTTTATTTATAAACATGTTTTTTTGATTTGATATACTCAACTAAAACGAATATACAAGCTTATTTAAATTTTCTATATATGTCTAGATTTAAAAATTCTTACAATTAGGAATATGCTCTTTTCGTCCAATTAAGATATTTTATAAACTTCATTTAATGAATTTTGTCCATGTCAATATATCATATATGTGTTAGTATTAGCTGAAATGTATTATTTATTTTAATTTGATTGATTGTACTTTTTAAATGAGATATCAACTTCTAATAAGAAAAAAGGTGATAAAGTGATTGTACACATCTTGTGATTAGTAGCTTAATTAAGAATATAATTATTAAACCAATTTCTAGGAGTACAAAATCAGATTTTTGGTGGACTTGATTATATCAAATTTTCTCCAACGGAAACATAAATTCTTATACAGTAAAACCTCTATAAATTAATACTCGATAAATTAATAATCATTATAAATTAATAAATTTATCCGGTCCTGAGTTGGACCAGCGTAATATTTGACATAATTCGATAAAATAATAAGATAATAATTTTTTTTGAACACTTATGTAAATATATTGTCATATCAATACTATATATTAATAATTGTATAAACTTATCACAATATATTATATGTATTATATATGTAAGAAAATTTAGTGAAATATGACTATTATGTTGATTGTTTTTTTTTAATTTGCATTAAGTTTTGTTGGAATTCATTTATAGTATTTTTACTGCATCGAAAACTTTTGATGTTATCTTTTATACATGATAATTATTTTTTTACTTGTAATTGGTTCTAGAAGGATTTTGATTATATGAACAAATCTTATTTTTAAGTAGAATTGTTTGGAAAACAATTGTGAAATTAGGCAAATATCTCTATAAATTAATTATTATTAAGTTATCGGTAAATTAATAGCTCTATAAATTAATAAAATATTTCAATTCCGACATTATTAATTTATAGAGGATTTACTGTATTATGCGAATGTAGTTTATGGGTATATAGATATGTTTCCTTACCAATTTGGTATATGTGCTACAACAAAGGTTCAGCTGTATAGACATAATCGCTTGATTGCTACCGATTTAAGTGGTCAAACAAAATAGAAGATTTTATTAATCAGAAATTATGTATTTAGCGTTGAAAAGGATAATAATCTAGTACGACGTTCAATTAAGAAATTTTTTGAAGAAAAAAAAATTGTTTCTATTGGTTCGTTAGGTGAATTTGAAAATTGGTTATAATGTTAACTTCTCCGAAATAAGATTCAATTTTCATATAAAAATCTATTACTTATAGTTGTATAATGTGTAAATTGAATCGGATCATGTTGATTGTTGAGTTATATAAGCAAATAAAAACATTTATGATAAACATCTTAAATATAAATATGTTTATCTAAAAGTAAATGCATTTAATAGTAAGAAAAAAATTGTCTATTTGTCAACATAAACTGATATGTATTAATTAAAATGTTTTGATTGATTTATCTTTTTAACGATATGTAAGTTTATCATAACACAGAAAAACTGATATGGAGAAACTTTGTTTTGTTTTTATCGTAGTGATCGGCCATGGGAGTTGAGCACCAAAACTACAAAGTTACTTTTTAAGCATCCAACAATTTGTGACGACATAAAACGGTGATTCGGAGAGATCAGTCATAAAGGAACATGCACATCAAAACTATACTAGAAGCCCCATACGATTATACTAACATCTCCTAAAGTTCTTGGCTAATCGCAACAACTTCGATGTACGTGATGATAACATGAGCTCATTAAAGTCCTTAATTATTCGTGTACTAACTATCAATGATCTTGACTGGAAAACTATGGGAAATTAGCGATTTTCAGACGAAATATTTTAAGCCCATCCCAAATAACAAACTTAAATGGATTTGCAACGAACCAATTTAGTCCCAATTAAATCTAATTTCATTCCAAAATCGCTGCAAATAAATTTATAATAGATTCGCGATAGAATTATGTAATGGAAATTTGCTGAAAACATTTTGTGACTGGTTTTGGTTAGTCAAATTTTGAGACTAACTAAAAGTCTTAATACAGGTTTTGTATATTGTATATATCTAGGCATATCAATCGAGCTAATCCGGCCTACCTTAGTCCGAAACCCGTAAAACCACATATATTTGTGTCTGGCCCGAAAAAATTCTGATACTATATTTTAAAACCCTGTCCGGTCCTAACAGGACTATATGACTTTTCCAAACTTTTTCGGGTTTCTCTTCGAAAAAGAAAAATAAACTTGTAAGTTTATAAAGTGAACCAAAAAACCCACTAATATTCATTAAACACAATTTAATTTAAAAATAAAATTTTAAAACCAAATAAATTATTTAAACTTAAATCAAATAGAATATTTCAAACTACATTATGTTATAAAGGAAAAATTTGAATCTGCTTCGATGCATTATAAATTTTTTCTCGTCGTCGAGTTATATATATATATATATATATATATATACATAAAATTTAAATTTTGTTGAATTTTTGACATGTAAAAATCATATAAAATATCATAGGTAAAATTTTCAAAAATATTAAGTAAATATGAATAACATTATAACATGTAAATTCATACAATCAAGTATAAAAAAGAAACAAAAAAAAATTTTAAAGTTTTTCGGACTAAGCCCCAAATTATTCATTTAAAAAAAAAAAATTCGGAATAAGCCCCAAATTTTAAGGGGTTTTAAGGGTTTTTCGGGCTAATGCTACATGAAATCTGAGGTATGGATATACATTTAAGTAATACACGCGATACTACATTGCACTATTCAAAATAAGAGTTTTTGTAAAAGTTAAACTCGATAATTAAACCTAATTTGGTGAGGATTTTGTGCACGACAAACCCTTTTGCTTTAATCACAAATAAAAGTCTATAAGATCAAACCAAATATTTTCCCTTTTTCTTTTGTCTTCTATCATTCAATAAACATGTCAACCCTTTTGCTCCATCTGTTTTTTATCCGGTCCCATCCAAGAAAAACAAAACGCTAACCGGATAATCGATATATTCGTCTTTTAAAACTGGAGACGGTCCCAAATAATATGAAAAGTAATTCTAAATATACACAAGAAAACCCCATTTTAAACCACTCGACCGTTGCTATAACTGTAACCATATATTTCGCACGTGCTTTCAGGAAACTTGTTTGGCCGACCGAGGCTTAACCGGAATCAAAGGACTGTGCAACGATGACGAGGACAGACCGAGGTTGTGTGCAGCTGACGTGGCCGGCTGTGCTGCTGAGGTGGCAACACGTTCACAAGAAGGGCACATAGTGAGAGTGGTGGCCGGAAGTTGCATGTAGAAGGGTGTGGAAGTCTTCAAGGTTCTCAATTCTTTAACCTCTTTTTGAAGCCTCCGGTTTTCTTCGGTTAGTGACTCACAACATCTCTTTAGGTATTCACAGTCTACTTCCGTTTGCTTCAGCTTTGTCCTATATATTATCGTTTATCAATTACATAGCCCCCAATAAATAATTATCCAAACAATAAACAATATGCATGAGATTTTGGTTAAGTAAAGAAAAGTTTTTTATTTTTTTGGGGTCAAATTATGTAAAGACGAGTTATGATTTGTTTTCCTTTTATAAATAAGTCACTATAAGCAATTATATATGGAAATGATGAGCGGAAGTGATATACTACTTTTGCACGAAAAATGACAAGGATAGACATGCGACAATATGTTATTATTACTCGTGATGCATTTCGTCCTCATCTCTTTTACAGAAATTAATCATCACAAAAAAATATAATTCCAATGAAGGAAAAAGTACGTTTCATAGAAAGAAAATGAAGATTAAGTTCAAAAAAAATAAAAAAATGAAGATATTAATTACTGATATAAGCTAACCTGGCTCGTCTGTTTTGAAACCAAACTTCAACCTGACGAGGACGAAGATTCAACTGCTTCGCCAACGCAATCTTCTGTTTCTGTAATGTTTAGAAAAATACAATAAACAATTTTTAGCTAAGATTTGGTTCTATTTTAAAACTAAGAAAGACAAATTTTAAAAGTAAAAAAATAGGTAATTAACGAACAGGATTAAGGGTACTGTGTTCTTTGAAGCTGTCTTCAAGAAAAGCAGATTGGTCTTTTGAGAGTCTTAGTTTCTTCCTGGTGGATCCGTTTTCGTCATCGTTGTCTTCGTTGCTAGCTCTTGAAGCTGATCTCTCCACTTCATCATCAATATCTCTCTTATTGCTTCTTCTCTCATAACCATAACTCTTAATCCCAAAGTCCAATTGAAACGACGACGTTACGCTATTTGGCGGCGACACTGACATACTAGGCACCACCTCCTCTTCCTCCTCATCTTCCTCCTCCGCCACCGTAGCTACTCCCGAGGGTATTCTTCCTCCTTGCCGACCTGTAAATTTGGTTAAGCAAGAAAACAAACTTTTATTGTTTTATTTGTTGTTTCTTTTATAACCAGAGAATCCTGAGCGGATATTCAAACTAATTCGGATATCTGTGAAAAAAGTTAGGTTTTCGTGTTAATCGATGATATCTACAATTGATATTTTTCTTTTGATTAAAGAATATTTTAAAATCTGGTTCTTCTTTCTTGTCACAAATCAGTCAAATTAACCATTTTTGGAAACACATCCCATCGACACATTTGATACATATAATAATTAAGCATATATATATATATATATATATATATATATTCCGGAAAATATTAATATTCTTAGAATCGCAATTACTTTGAATGCAAGAAGAAAACATGTAAGCCAAATTAGGGATACTAATAAATTTCCAATGTTATCGTGCAAAGAATCAACTTTTTTTTTTGTGGGTACGTATAATCACACCATTTAAGTTCGAGAAATTAGATTCTTGTGCCAATTTATATCAAAGAATAAAATAAAGACCCTTACTGTTCTCAGGGAGCCAATTAGGGAAGTGAAGCTGAAGCTGTAATGGTGGATCTACAGAAGACGAAACCCTAAATCCATCGGAGTTATTTGCTCTCGGTGCCGGTTTCTTCTTCACATCATCTACCGACGGAGACGAAGACGATGACAACGACCTGTGACCACCAAAAGCAACATCTAAACCCATGCAGAACCCAAGATCCTTCTCGGAAGTTGAGGTCGACGAGGCAGATGGATTATTAATCTTCGAGTGCTTCTCAAGAAAAGAGAATTGTTTCTTAGTATTGTCGCCTAGAGACAACGCTAGTTCCATCTCTTACGAAGAAAATAAGAGTTCTAGAGAGAGAGAGAGAGAGAGAGAGAATCGATCGGAACAAGAAGATCTGTTTATGGCCTTATGGAGCGATGACATGAGAGTGAAGCCCCACTTATTTATTTCCAAGTTCAATGTATTTTAATAATAATATTTATATATGAACAAATATTGGATCTTCATCTTATAAATTCCTTAAGATATGTGATTTTAAGTCATCATTTTTTAGTTAGTGGTATAATGAATAGAGACATATTTCTTATATATTTTTAATAAGTATATGTTAAATGTATCAATATTTTTTTGTGAAATGAAAAGAGTATCCCTCTAGAACATAAGATATTATCCTTTTGTTTTAATTCTTGTCAAGACCGAGAAATGTAGTAATTTGGGGTTGATATGGATTTAAGGAGATTGACCGACAACTGCCATTCACATACGCACGTGAATGCATATAAATATATACCACATTCTTACACGAGACTGGCGCCTTGTGTCTTTGTTGTTATATATATCCCTCTCTATATACAAGTATGCATTTATGTTTGTATTTATATAGTATGAAGTATTATTCTACAAGGAAACAACATATTTTCACGAAATTCGAAAATTTCGTATGCAATTCTTCCATTTTAAGATACTTTCGAAATATATAAGAAAACAATTAAACTTATATACTACTCCATATCAGAAGGTTTTTACGGCAATAAACTCTCAGATAGAGTAAAAGTTGAAATTTTAAATAAATCCAACTGCACACCTGAGCATGCAAAAAGTAACTATTTCTATATAGCTAATAATTTTCGGAGCCTCGTATATTTTATAATTAGTTCACCGATCACAATGCAGCCATTGAAGAAGATCGGATAATTTTGAAACAGTTTCATGTACTTTTAGTTTTACCTCATTTTTATAAGTACTCCATTGAAGAAAACCATTGAGGAATAATGAATTCCTTGAACATGCGAGACTGTGTTTGTTGAAAATTATTGAAGACCATAATTATTTTGACCGGCCAGCGGAATTCTTGGTCACACGTTAATGATGAGGACTTTGATTTTCTTTAAGTTTTAAGAGATTAAAACGAAAGTGGAAGTTGTTGGGAAAAACGAAGGGAAAATATAATAATTGGGAGTAAAAAAGGACAGAGTGACAGTTGACATCGTAGTTACCGTTTAATGCTGTATTTAAATCAATGGTCGGTGAAGTAAGTTAATAACTAAAGTGCAACATTTTTTCTTTTTGTAAAACTAATGTTTTGATTCACATAATGAATAATTGTTGATATTGAACTGATGAAAATGTTTCTGTAATACGTTCTTTTTTTTGGAGATTACACAAGTAACATAGAAAAGCTGACGACTTTTATTTTTTGCGATAAAATCGACACAAATTTAATATAGAAGAAATTGATTTTTCAGAATTCTATACAGTAAAACTATAGTTTTTCACTTGTACTCGAAATATTTAAACACCAAAAATATGGTTAAAAAAAAAGAAAAAAAATATACAACCATTATGAATCAAACATAATTTTTTCTTCCAATATCATACCAAAAATACACACATCACAACACTGATACTAGCACTTAGTACCCAAATAGCCCCATTAGATGAGGTTCAATCTATTAATTAAGCCGTTAAATTTCTTGTCAAGTCCAACATGTAATCATTATGTATGATAATTTGAGCCGAACTTCGCAGATTTTGTGACATTTATCCGGACCATTAACTAATATAGTTTCCATGAAATGCTTAACACTGAAACTATTACCATGAATTGCATTTAAAACTAAAAATCAACACAAAATTATTAATCAATCCGTTAGGCCTAGCCGCCTAGAAGATATGTTAGCAGAGGCAGACTTGAACAAAAATACAAACATGCGTTGATATTGTAGTTTAAACTGAATTTTATAATTTTATAGGTTCGATTACTTTTAGTAATGGTAAGTTATTATTAAATAAAATAATTTTGTACATTTTGAATTTTAATTACTTAAGATGTATAAATTCATAAAATAAAATTTGAAGAAAACATAAATTCCAGATTCAGATAAATTTTCATTAAGACGATATGTAGTATACGTACTGTTCGTTTTGCTAACTATGAGGATTTAGAATCAGCAAACAAACGAAAACCATATGATGACCCTCGTCTCTATTTCTTTTTAGAAACGAGACAAATTAGCGTGACTGATTACATAACCACAAGGTCATGATTAAGTTGGATTACTTGATTAAAGCGAATGGACAAATTATGCTCTAATATTTACCGATAAAAAGGGCGAACAAGACATAATGATTATTGATGATACTTAATGATACGAAGAAGAAGCAAAGTGTGATAACGATGACCCGGCAAACGGTCACCAAAACACTCGGTCAGATTTTTTTTTTTTTTTTAGTTTGACCAATATCGTTATTGGCTTAAAACTTTATTCATTACACTGATGGTCCTAGAAAAACTTGATCAATGTGTTCTTACCCAACATCATCAATACATTTTCCATTAATTATAACTTCTTTTTTAACTTATTGCAAGTTGCTTTCAAGAAAAGTTCTGGACATTAAATAGCTTCATTATTAATGGGTAACATGTCATAGATATGATAGTTGGTTTCAAATTAGTACGTTGTCATTAATTACAAAAAAAACTCTAGGGTCCGATTGATAATTCATGGAATAGTCGAAAATATATGTAATCCTACTGATTTTTACCAATCAAATAAATATGTAGAATCATGATTATATTCAACGATTTTGCTATATTACAACCTACGGACCAAAATAGAATAAATTATATCATTCTAGAGTTTTTCAGCCACATAAATTTGTCCATTTAATGATTTTGCCTTTTATTATGTATAGAGTTCTACTATTTTCATAATTTCGTAGTTCCGCAGAGTTGATAATCAAAACCGCAATTTTGTATATTTTTATTAACACATTCTCCATTTTAGTACTATAAAAATCCAAAATTTTCCAAATTAACTTAAATTTGTGGACTTTAAAACGATATATGAGTTTTATGAGTCGGCCTATAGCTACAAAGCCGAGTTTAAAAGGTTGGGTATCAGTCGCCAGATTGGTACCAGTAGAAACAAAATCTAAGTAAACAATATCAGCCGCTTATTGCTGCATAAAATATTTGTTTCAAATCTGTCACTGTATAGGGGCATAATTCCTTTTCACTATCTCGTAACATGATTTTAACTGATGACGACGAGTAGACAAATTAAGAGGCGGAAAAAAATCAATACCATATGCCTTCTACGCATATGATATAGACCACATATGATATGTTTGTTTTCTAAAAATTTTAAATTTCATTTCGGAGTAATTGCTAAAACATGAAAAAAGAGTGAAAGGGCCCACACGCGTGGGACGCGAATGATATATCCTCAACTAAGATTGGGGTGTCATGCTTTTACGCTCCTTGCAATAATTGAAGTCATGCATACTCTTATTCTTGTGATTATTATTTACTATGTCATGTATTTTTGGCATCTCAATTATTTCTCTCCTCTCTGTCCTACTACATTCATTATTGCATTCTATTTTCTTTTTTCTTTTTTTGGATCCCTTTTATCTACGCACCATATTTTGAATTCCGATATGTCGTGTGTATACACAATTAAACACTAGCCGATGTTGTTCAACAGATTTATGGCTTTCTTAGAGTATCCTATGTACATATCATTAAATAGTCTTGAGTAAACATTAACCGCTTGTATATTTATGTAACGGATAAGTTAGTTTAAGGATAATGGGGAGGTTGTAGTGAGTTACTCCAGGTTTGATTCACCCTAGAAACATTTATCACATTTATATGGAAAGTGTGGGAATGCTATAGGTTTGAGTTTCGGCTCATGCAATTTATCTGGTATTCCGGTAACAGACGAGTCGGATATTTCCAAGCATTAGTCGAAAAGCATTCCAAACTTGGATATATGCAGTATGGTGGTCCTGTAGGAAGAAATCTACTATGTAGTATTTTAGTGCGTTTTTTTCGGAGCTGTCCGAAATAGCCAATAAGATTTATCAAAAAATGTTTTTGAGAATAATGTAAATTCCGTCAACTTTAAAACCACATTTAGGATTCATACATCATATATTATAATTATTGCCATGCAAAGCATGAACCTTAATACTAGTATTAATTTAAACATTTTCATTATTTTTTCAGTTTAATAGATTATTGTAATAACTAATAAGCAACCTAATTTGACCAACCCGCATCAAATCCGATCGTGATTTAGTATAAATCTAATTTGAACATACAAGTTACATGCCGGTACCTAGTTAATCACCAACTAAAAAAAAAAAAATTATGGGTTGCCTAAATGAATCCAAATTTCATTTAAACAAAATTCGAACTAGTATATGTACCAACCCATTGAAGGCAAAACTGGTTGTCACAGTGTCTTGCTCCACGGCAATAAATAGAGGCCAGCTTGCCTAGGTGGCGGTGATGACGGGTGTGAGGGTCTAGAACACAATAGTATAAAAGATCTAACATTATTTGAATTAGATTTTTAGATTTTGAAGAATAACCAAAAGATATAAATATAATAATTGGGTAAAATAATCTCTTTTATTTTCAATGAATAAACTAATTATCTTATATACATAGTATTTGAATCGTATAACCAAACCTTTAAAAAATCTTTCACTTTAAAACATTTTGTTAGAAAATAAAAATTAAGGTACTTTTCTAGAGCTCCTATTCGATTTTTAATAATATAATAAACATAATGAGTTTTGTGTATTCATTTGAATCGTCATGACAATGAAACCAATGTTAAGTAAATAGCTTCATAACTTTTTGGTAGTTGTTGACATTTATTTTGATTTAAAGGTTGAAACTAGGCCTGAACAAAATAATTGAACTAAAAGAATCGAATCGGAATCGAAGCGGAAAAAACCAAACCAAAACTGAATCAAAATTTTAAAATACTCAAATGGATCCTAAATTCTAGAACCGAACCGAACCGAAATATTTCGGGTACCTAAAATACCCGAAATATTTCGGGTACCTAAAATACCCGAAATATTATTATATATCCAAAAATATTATTATTTTAGACCGAATAACCAAAAATATCCGAAATACCAAAAAATATCCGGAAAAAATATCCAAAAATATCCGGAAAAAATATCCAAAAATATCCAAAAATATTTCCAAAAAATCTGAAATACCCAAAAATATCCGAAAGAAATTACCTGAATAGATCCTAAACTTCAGAACCGAAAAAATCAGAACATGAACCAAACTCGAACCGAAATAATTCGGTTCTTATATGGATTATAAACTCTAGAACCGAAAAAATCAAAACCGAATGAAACTAAACCGAAATCGATCTGAATACCCGTACGTCCAGGTCGTAGTTAGAAACATCCATATTTACCAAAAGGAAGTTGAAGAGGAGAGAGTCACGTGCCAACGTGCCTGATGAAGTAATTATGAAATTATTGAATTGATGAACCAGTGAGGGTCCACTTTGTCTTGCTTGAGAAGAGGCAAATCTCTACACAGGCAATCATTTGTTCATGGGACCTTTTTCTCCTTTCTTAAAACTTAAGTTTCCGTTAAATGTTATTCTATATTTGCGCATTTTCTTCATTGTTCATCTTTTATTGTCGTACTTAAGTGTTAAAAGTTAGTATTACCTACATGTTGAAACTATTTTAACTAATTAATGTCACGAGAGAGAGTTCAGAGACTAATTAAGATACTTTTTACTTTTTAGCTTTTTGTATACAATAGTCAACTTAGAGTATCTAGTAGAAATTAGTTACTACATTCGACTAACAAATTACTATGATTGACAATTTGACATAAAACTTTTACGTTTTATATTTAGTATTTCCTTTGACTTTTCTCAAACACTAATATGATTGTAGATCAATACCATACTCTTTATGATTCTCTTTTGTTTTGCGATCAATTTTGATGGTTTTGAATCACAACTTTTTTTCCATATAGTTTGTCACAAATCGTTATCATCTTCTGCTTCAATTATCTCAATTTTTGTTTTCAAACTACCGGTGACACTTGTGGTAACAATCCTAATCGTTTGTAAGACTATCGACACTCTAATACCATCAGTAGTAACCCATATGAACAATCGATGATACCATTGAAATACTTCCATTGATCGGGAATATTAAAATATTATACAACACATCTGTTAGTTTCAACCCATGTACATGAGTTCAACCCAAACTTTTCGACTGAATTAAAAAAAAATTCATAATACACTAAATTGCTTTTATCGAAGCTCAAAATCAACCCACACAAAGACGCATAAATTCTCGAACCATTGAACTTCTGACTCAAAGCTTCCTTATCACACAAAAACAGATCACTTATCCAATATTTTATCGTAATAACCTTTGCTTCTACCGTATTCTAAGTTGAGTTGATAGAAACAATCTTCACATTCAATTTTGTCTTCTTTTAACCTTTTTCGTATTGTTTTTAAAATCAGATACTTGAGGCATTTAAACTGTGGTAGGATTTCTGTCCCAATAATGTTGTTTAATAATTAACTCCAATTTGTTTTCTGAAAATTTTGTATACTGACTTTGTAATCTGCATTTTCTATCAATAAATTTGTTTACTTGTAAAAATATAACTTCATCACATTCATTATATATAAATTAATTAATGAATTCAAAGAACTGCTTTTTTCCGCATATGAATTTCATTTTGGTAATTCAGTTTTTTCTGATTTAATTTATATATATGAGAGTCATTTACATTTTCTAACATTACTTTATTTATATGCAGTAATGGATACGTTGATCACTTAAAAATATAAATATAGATGACATTTATCGTATATTTGTATGTGTCGGTGTGTGTGATTAGAAAACGATAACCTATTTTCTATTATTTAAAATTTTTGGTACTCTTTAGAAATTTTCTTTTTGTCAACATTTTTGTGATATTTATTTAGTATTAAATATATTTTATTGATTTTATTTTAATATTTCATTTCACTTTATAAAATATTATATAATAATTTATCATCTATGATCTTTGAATTAATTTTTCATTAATATTTACATTTATAGCCGAAAATTTATTGTTGCTGTCAAAATATTTACAACAATGTGTTTTTTTACAACCTTGTACTCTATAGAGGAAAATGAGAGAATCACATTCGTATTTAGCAGTTTGGCGTGGAAGGGACCGCTTTATCTTGACCGCAAAATCAGCCTATCGAATTATTTTCTGTCTCCCCAAAATTTGAAATAAAAATTTTGATTTGTCGGTGAAATCATTCCACAAGGACGTAATGATGGTTGATAATTCAATTTACATGTTGGACGGTTTTTGTTATCGTTATTGATTGGTGATTCGTAAAATAATTTGTCAATGATAAATTCTCTCTGTTGGAGCCCACAAGATAAAGTTGATCTTATTACTAAAGTGAAGACTTTTAATTTTCTGCATTCTTCTCCGTGACTAATTAAGCAAACGCCCATCAGAACGCAAGATAAAGAGAAATTTCCATTACTTAACACTTAAAAGAAATAGTTAAACGGTTAAATGTTTTGCTGATTTTTCAGCGGTTTTAATTTAGTTTCAATTATCATTAATTTGCTTAGAAAGATTTTTATGCAATACATAGTTGATGTGATTATGATAACAAAACTTATCCAACCAGAGCTTGCCAATATTCTTTTTTAAGGAAAAGTAGTTTAAGGAATTTAACTTCCATTAACCTTCTTACAGTCTAACCTAATCTCTCCATTACTCCCTGTCAAGGGACTAATGTTCCCCATGTTGATCATGGACTGTGCAAAGGCCTGAAAAAACAGAGTCTGATTGCTTGCGAAGGAAGTAATGATAGCGATGGAGGATGAACCGGTGGTAGAGAACAGCTCTTGGTCTGACTGTAGAAGTCCGTTGTTGCTCTGAAGGTTGGAGAAGTAATTGTTATCGAACGCATCAGGTGTGCTCAGGTCGAGATTTGTGATCGTTGATGCGCTGCCGTTTTGAGGACATAGCTGTTGAAGACTGCTGAGAAGCGTTGAGTTTAGAGTCGGATCGGGATTTCCTGTCCCGCTGAAGTTAAATAGTCTGTTGTTGAACACTCCACATCGAGCACGCCCGAATGTATGCGCACCTACGTACGTCGATCCACAAGAGATGGCGTTAGGGTTTTGTTTCAACTTGAACCGCACGTAACTAAACATGTAGATGAACTTACCAGATAAAGCTACTAGATCGTTCGTATTTAGCCCGACAGCCGAAAATTTAGATGTGATGTTGCTAAGGCTTTCGACAGGAGAAGGAATGGACGAATTTGCCCCTGCGAGGTTTGCGGTGAGACTATCTCTTCTTCCTAGTAATACAGTCCATGATGGCCCTCCTGCCTGAAGATGATCAAACGACATATATATGTATCTTTAATATTACTAAAACAGAATTCATGAGACAGAAACTGTATAAACAATCAAATTATACCACAAGAATTTTTAGTTATGTTTTGTTACAAACGTGTAATTACCAAAGATACCGAAGCCTCTGAGGCAAGGGCTAAAACGTCAGAGCAAGAGACAACACCAGGGCAAGCGTTTTCAAGGGCAGTCTTGATATTATCGACAACGTTGAATCCTCTAGCTGAGTTTGCATTTGGACCAGCGTTCTTTTCGCTCTGGATGCTTCCACTGTCGTCAAGTAAGATCGACGCATCGCAACCCTTTAAGAAGATAAATTAAAGAAGCAAAGTTGCTGTTTAGGGCGAAAAAGATGAATAGGGCTTTATGCTAAAGAGTTGAATTGAGAAAGATTAGTATACATTAACAAAGCAGTCGTGAAAATGAAGGCGGATGAGGCTGGCTCCGATTCTTGTATCGGATTGAAGAGCTTGCTGAATAGTGCTGCGTACGATGGCAGATACGTTAGGGCAAGTTCCGGAGTAAAACGTTGCGTTTAGCTGGGCAGATGATGTTCCAAACAATGAAGAAACGATAACGAGAAGAGTAATGATAAACAAACCATCACAAGTAGTAGATAGATTTGTTACAGCCATTAATTAGGTTTTGAAAAAATGATATAAAGTTTTGATTAGTATTTCTCTGATTGCTGCGGAACTTATGACTATGCCTGATCATTTTGAAATCATTGTATATATAGAGAGGAAAAGGTAATTGAACGCGTATTTCTTGACTGATCATGAAAGTGAAAGATTTTAAATTAAGCCAATAACTATAGATTAACGTGTGTGTTTTGTACTTAGTCCAAAAGATGGGGAAGAAGCTGGTGCTTCTACATTTTGTTTAGCTAAAAGTTATTTGTCTTTAGGTTACACCATCTCCATCACTTGTATTATTGTAATCCTCCCCACGCGGTTGGTAAATGAAGTAATAAGATTTTTGCTTTCTTGAGACGAAATCGGTGGTCAAGAAAATCAAGATTTTTTTTCCTTTCTTTAATAAAAAATGAATACAATAAAACATATGATAAAACCATATTTCAATCTCAAAATTAAATTTATACATTAAACATCTTTAATGCATTTAGATTCCCATGTTAAATCATGAGAATTCATATAAACATGGACAAAACCATGAGAATGTGAAAGACGATCGCAATTCAGACAATGAATACGCAAAATTTTAAATAAACTTTATTAAAATTTAGTCTACAAAATTAGTTTATAAATCACATTCTGTGAATGATAAATAATATTTGAAAGAACTGCTGCCTTCAATAGTTGATGGAGTTTTACAGCTGTATCTTCAGGAATACAAAAAAATTCAAAATCAAGTCTTTTATAATGAGTTGTTATTACTTCACTGATTTTGATGAAGAATCTGCAAAAGTCTTACTTACGAGACTTTTGGAGATGTTCCTTTTGACATTAACCCTGTAGAATAAACATTCAAAGATGCGTGACTAGCTCCGTTATCTTTGAGATATGGATTATGAATCTTAGAAAAGGCTTAGAATATATTATGTTACCCATTTTTCGAAAAATATATTAAGGACACAAAATCCAAGTATTAATCACTTGATAATAATAACACTAAACCTATTTGTTTTTTTTTTGTTTTCTTTTAAATATTGTTTCAAATCACTTTATAATGGTTGCTTCCAAATCTGAAATCAAATCTCAACTACTTCGCTGTATTTCTATTCATTTCTCATGACTTCATAATTTCCTCCATTGATTGACACTAGAAAAATTAGACGTGATATGACGAAAAAGGAAAAAAGAAAAATCCGACGTGATACATCATACATCCATGCATGTATTTAAGCATGATACATTTTAAAATATTGAAATTTTCACAAGAGTAAAATACAACCCTACCACTCATTTTTTCCATAATTTTTTTTTTACAAAAAACGATTCAGCTTAGGAGCAATTTATTCATATATGATAACACAAACGATGACTCTGATCCCATCAATGTTCACATATCTGCTATACTCACTGGTCCGTCAGATTGTAACTGAATGTCCTCTGCTTCAGTGGCTGATGACTGTCCATTAACCACCTTACAATCTTGTCTAATTTCTCCACTACTCCCAGTCAAGGGACTAATGTTCCCCATCTTGATCATAGACTGAACAAACGCCTCAAAAAACAGGGTCTGGTTACTTGCAAAGGAATTAACAATCGGGACGGTGGCTGAACCGGTGTTGGAGAACAGTTCCTGGTCTGACTGAAGAAGCCCATTGTTACTCTGAAGGTTTGTGAAGTAGTTGTTATCGAACGCATCAGGTGTGGTCAGATCGAGATTGGTGATCCCTGATCCGCTGCCGTTTTGAGGACATATCTGTTGAAGACTGCTGAGAAGTGTTGAGTTCAAAGTCGGGTCGGGATTTCCTGTACCGTTGAAGTTGAATAGTCTATTGTTGAACGTTACGCATTGACCACGCCCAAACGTATGCGCTCCTATATATGCACATTGAATCACAAGAGAGATATGGCATTAATTAGGGCTTTGTTTGAATTTAGCCGCAAGTCATTAAACGTGTCAGATGATTTACCAGACAATGCTACTACATCGGTTGTATTTAGCCCGACCGCTACAAATTTAGATGTGATGTTGTTAAGGCCTTCGAAGGGAGATGGAAGTGACGAATTGGCCCCAGACAGATTTGCGGTGAGACCATCTCTTCTTCCTAATAACACAGTCCATGAAGGCCCTCCTGCCTGAAGAAGTGAAGATGATCAAAGATGTGATTGTATATGAATGTGAACGTATATGTAATATTAGGAAAGTTAAACGGGCTTTTTCATCTGGTCCTGCCCGGCCTGTCAGAAGTACGCCCGCCAAAGACACAATTTATATAAATATGATGTATGCGTGTTTTGTTTGATATGTTTATGAAGAAAGTATTATTACCAAAGACACGGAGGCCTCTGAGGCAAGAGCTAAAACGTCAGAGCAAGAGACAATGCCAGGACAAGCATTCTCGAGGGAAGTCTTGATATTATCGACAACATTGAATCCTCTAGTTGAGTTTGCGTTGGCAGGAGCGTTCTTCTCGCTCTGGATGCTTCCAGTATCGTCAAGCAAGAGCGACCCGTCGCAACCCTTTTCAAAAGTAAAGAAGCAAAGTAGCGGTTTAGTTTAACAAAATTTAGAAGGCTCTATGATAAACAAAAACCCAAGAAGCTTATTTAAAGAGCTTAATATACATTAACAAAGCAGTCGTGAAAATGAAGGCGGATGAGGCTGGCTCCGATTCTCGGATCGGATTGAAGAGCTTGCTGGATAGTGCTGCGTACGATGGCAGAGGCGTTAGGGCACGTCCCGGAGTAAAACGTTGCATTTAACTGAGCAAATGATGTCCCAAACAATGAAGAAACGACAACAAGAAGGCTGATGATGAAGAAACCATCACAAGTAGAAGAAGAGCTTGTTACAGCCATTGATCTTGTTGCAAATAATTGTAGAGTTTCGATTAGTTTTTTTTCTCGTTCTACTGATTGATTCTGAACTTGTGATTAATCTAATTAGTTAGTAAATCATTATATAGAGAATAAAAACTGATTATATCTTGACTGATCATGAATGTGACAGTATTTATCTTAAGACAATGATAATTCAAAGTGCGTGTTTGTTTACCAAGTCAAAAAAATGGAAAAGATGGCGCTTCTAGATATTATATGTACGTAGTGCGTGTTTGTTTATTTAATATTAGAAAAAGTGAGTCTACAAGATTGTATTTTAGTCACGTTCCACGACAATTAAATAATCTATGAAAGGGATGTTAGTTGTTAAGGGATTTTACAGCTCTATTACTAAAGGGAATTATAGATTCATCTTTAAATTATTCAAATGTTTTTTTACTTTGCTAATTTTGCTAGTTTTTGAAAAATTGCAGGCATAGTTATTTTAGTTGTCTCTAAAATTAGAGATGACAGTCAGTAAAAGAATATAGTGATCAACAATGTTAATATCATCTTTTAACCTACACATCTATTTATTTATTTTTCAATATCTTTTTAATTTTTTAAAAATTTTATACTAGCCACAAAACGTATTTATCTATTATCTATTAGTATATTCTAAATATATCTAAAAGTTTTAGTTGCAATTCTACATCTATACTGAGAATTCTCCAAAAAAAGATGTCTGGATTAATGAAAATAATTTATTTTTAATGCAAGAAATACAAAAAATTTACTTCCTATATAAAAAGGTATTAAAAAGATACAAAATTTGGATGAACCAATAAAAATTTACTATTTGTGAGAGCTTAAGTTGACAATAACATTAATCCATATATTCAATAGACTCATAAACCAATAAAGATCCCCCTCCCCTATATGATAGCTGAAGGGAATTTTTCCATGATTGACACCTAATTACATATTTATAAATTGCTACGTACATATTTTTAACCTTTTAAATATACTATAATTGTTGAATTTTCCAATGACTACACTTATTCATCTCTATCCACTATACTATAAATTCTCTTTAAAAACCAAGATTTCTGATTTAACAAAAATAATTCAAACTCAAAACAAATAAAGAAAAACTAACAAGTTTACTTCCACATTGAAAGATATTAGGGACTGTTTAAATTGACGTATATATTCAACTAAACAAAACTCAGATAAACTAATATAAATCATAATAGCTCAAGAGAGTCTTTTTCATGGTAGTTTATTAATTAATACATAATAGTTTTCAATTGAATGTAAAAATTGAAAACAATTTCATCTCTTATTTTTGTAACATGTCAAATATGTTAATTTTTAGATAATCTACTAACCATATTACTTCATTACCATCTACTATATTTAAAATATCAATAAACGTCTTAAACTTTAATTGGTAACCATGTTTTAGGAAACAATATAAGCAGGAATATGGTGTTTCTCTTTACCTTCAATTTTTTGACCATTTAAGAATAATTATTTTTCAATACCATTCTTTCACATTCTTCATCATAAAATGAACAATAGAACAAAAATGTTCTTCTCCAAAATTGATAAGGAACAAAAACTAAATTTATATTTTTTAAACTTTAAAATATATTTAAAATAATTTTTATTGATAATATATTTATCCTTACAATATATTTCTAAATTAATATAATTTTGATAAAAACATTCATGTTAAACGGTATGAATTTTTAAAATAAATTATATTGATAGTAAAACAAATATAAGAGATCCTTGCAAAATAAATATCTATTGAAAAATATAATTATATATTTCAAATTATTACTACAATTTTATTTTAGTTAATATTAATAATTACTATTTAAAATCAAATTTATAAATTTCATTCATAAATTTCATTCATAAATTTAATTTTAAAATTAATTTAGTAGCTTTTTCATTGAAATACGATTTACTAATTATTTCATATATTTTTAAAAGGTATCATCATCGTTTGGTTACCATTTATCATAACGATATATTATTTATTTTCTGCATTTTTTTCACCATCATTCCTCAAAAAATTATGTTTCATTTTTCCATTTGTTTTTTGCTATTTTAATGGTCACCAGTCAAATCCTTAGTTACAATTTTACATGTACCAATAATTTTATAAAAACAAATTATCAAATTTATGAGGATAATTTAATGTCAAAGTAAATTGAAAAAAACCTAACGTGAAAGTTTATAAAAAAACTTGGAAAACCTAATAGAAATTTATTATTAGAAAAATGTTCAAATATACTAACAAATTGATCTCTACATAAAAAAATAAACAATGGTACAAGATTTGGATATTCAATGAAAGCCAAGAGAAAGGGTGAGGCTTGCTTAGATTGGGAATAAAAAATTCCGAAAAACCTGTCTTAAGAAGATAATGAACAGATTGGATTATGAAAACTAATGAACTCACCAATTTGTGTGACATGCAAGCGTGCTTGATCTTTTTCGATCGTGAAAGTATAAGTCAGATGAGTGACTTAGCTACCCCGTAAGACGACCATACCACCTACTTATTTTATTCACGACATAAATATATCAAACAAGCATGCATATGACACAATATGGTTAGTTCAGGAGTTCTTTTCATCAACCCGTTCTGCTCTTCATGAAACCGGCTTTTCAGGAGTTTTGATTTCCCAATCCAAGCAAGTTTCACCTTCCTCATGTCATGGTCGTTACTGATTATTTCTCACTTAAATTTGTTTCATATTTCTTTTGTTGTGTGAAAAGAGAGTCATGCACATGTGGTCTTATATAAAAAGAACCAATGATAAGAGATAAGGATATGAGAATTCTAAACTTAAACATTCAGTGGCTCAAATTAAATAAATTTAGGATAATCACAAATCTATCAAAATCTGAAAATCTCCACATACTATTTTTTTTTGTTAATACCATTTTAGAGTTAAAAATTGTTTGAATGAATTTTTTGACAACTAAATGAATAAAATTATGTTATTTTATTTTTTCCCTCTATTGTTATTCTCATATTTTCAACATTGTGACTCGTTTTTACTCTTTCACTTTCTAGGCTTTGTAAATTTTATTCTCACTTATCAAACCGTCAAATCATAAAAAATATTATGGCCATGTTCGGAAAAGTACAAACATCCCCAACTTTTTTTATGTTTGCATCTCTTTTGCCACCTCTTTCTTCGTCCACGTCTCATACTCGTCGACCACAAGTAGATATCTATCGCTTTTATTCTCCCTTGTCGGTTGGATTTATAGTTCTTTGTCTTCCTCTCTGGACATATATTAATTTTACTTTACATGAAAAGTTATTATTGTCGAATAAATTAGTAAAGTGGAGAACTTGCGCATGATCATTTTTTAAAACTCTTCATTTCCATTGTTCATCGTTGTTTTCATGCTTTACTTTACTTAAAATTGCGCCTATTCAACAAATTTTTGTGTCGTTTTTGCAGGAGTTGTGGAGAACTTGATGCATAAGAGTGACTTGAATTACCATATTTATGAAACCGGATTTAAAAGTTATTTGCATACTTTGAGGTGTTAAGTTTACTGATAGAATCTCTGAACCCAAAATTTGCAGAGCAGGATGTTGCGAAGCTTGAATTAGAACATCTACTAAATGAGAAAAATGTTTTTACTTATGTGATTCTAGTTTGGACTATGAGTAATTAGGCTTGTCTACAAATTTTATGATTGGTAAGTAACTGAGTATAGATGATGGCATTTAAGAAGAAAAGTTCTTATAGCATCATAGAGTTAAAATAAATATTTCGTATGCAAAATTTTAATGTTAGTTGGATGTATTTTTTGTATAGTTATCGTCTAATTAAGTTTTTTAAGATTTTGGTTTCTTAACTAGGGAAACTAGTTCTCACTTAACGGTTTCCATTTTATTTGAAAAACTGAACTATTTACATGTCATCATAATAATTGTTAATATGTTAAAGTGTTAGTTAGATGTGATCAATGTCAAGCAATATTCTTGACTTGTTTTAGATTGTTCAACATTTACTAAACATAAGATCTGACAAAGTGAAAACATTTGTGTTTTGAAATCAAAGAAAAATATATAAATCTTATACATGCCTAGATTTTTAGGTATGATTGAGATTTTGATTTCTACTCCTTTAAAGCTCAAGGATTGAAAACATTTGTGTTTTGAAATCGAAGCAAAGATCACATTTTCGATAACATATTTGTATTATTGTACGAGGAAGACAATTGATGAGAGTCTTGTCCTTTTTGCATATGGTAGACAATTACAGAACAATACTTTTAAAAAAGGGAATACTAGGGCATGTGTTATGATACCAAGTACAAACAATTGTAAATGAGTATATAGTGCCAAGATGAATACAGAATGCTTATATAGGAAAACTCAAATAGAAACTCCTATATTTGTTACCTCTTTGCCACTAAATGGTATTAGTTACAAATGTGAAGCTCAAATTCACTGTCTCATATAAAAAACAAGGTGGTCTTAGTGTCTTGGATGCTAAACAAGGTATTTTTGGTCTCTTTACAAAGTATTATTGTGTAAATATTTCAAGAATTTCACCACCACAACAATAAATCAAATTGCTAGAGGCAACACAATCAGTTTTTCATCGACTTCGTGTCTTAATAGAGTTGGTGCCACCACCAGAACTCTATTTCGGTGATGATTCGAGCTCTTGTAAAAAGCGATTAAAGAACAAGATGAAGGCAAACAAGAAATCGCAAACTTAAAACAAGTAAAATGTACTAGCTAACTTCTTTTCTTGAGATAATCCATCAATAACACCTTTACTGATATCATTTCAGAATATCAACACACTGAAATTTTAACTTTAGTTGCATTGTCTGACTTAAGAAAGGATAGTAACCAAGTATAGGGTTGGTGAATATTAGGTTCGAAATTGAATTTTTTGTGTAGGTTAAGATTGTAAGGATTATTAACTTACTAGTTTAAAAGGTTCACATCATGTCTTTGTCTTTTGTCATACTTTATTGTTCATGTATTTCTCTTTTGCTATACTTTAATGTTCATTGAGACACATGGATCAATATTCGAGTACTATCACATTTTGAGGCTCAAGTGTTTTTTTAACGTTATGGATGATGTTTCTATATCTTAGATCTCTTCCTCTAGACCTGGAAGTTAACTATGAACCTTGTACAATGTCGATTTTGACTTCCTCGAACTCCTTGCCATCTGATGTGTAGCTCATTAAAATCATGCCTAACTAACAAGTTATCATCTTGATCAAGTCTTGTAAGAGAGTTTGGCTATGGTGGGTGACCCATGGAGTTGCGACATAATAATTGATATACTGATGAACATGATTAATTAATATGAAAAAGTTAAAAAATATTTTGTTTACTTTTTGGCCAAAAATCACAAACTATTTTATTAGACATATAAATTTTCAACTCTGCCTTGATTTGGTGGATGATTTTAGACATCAATATTATTTGAAATTATTGTCGCAGTTCATGAAGTGATTATTGTTATTAACAAAAATAATAAAAAATAGAATTGGTATAATACAGCTGATTTATACTTTTCAACTACTCCCTCCGTTTCACAATACTTGTCATTCTAGCCTAATTTTCTTGTTTCAAATTACTTGTCATTCTCTTTTTTTCAATGTAATTTTTGTCACATAATTCCAAATATAACCTCGTTAAACTAGCATAATAGATAAAATTAAAATAACTAAATACTTTTTTTTAGGCCAAAACTCACGTCCAAGACTTCAAAAGTCATTTTTCACATTTTAGAATAAATTACATTTATCTTTCCAATATAGTCAACATACAATTATTGTGAGATGTTAATTTTCGTTTCATATAGATAAAGAGCAAAATTTGAACTATTTTAAGTCTTAGGAGTATTCTTATGAACACAAAAATGACAAAGCTCTTTGGAAAATATCTGCAAATAGAAAAAAAGAAAAACTCAAATGATGAAAAACAAACGGTGGATGCTAATGTCAAAGTAATGCATGATTTCGATCTCAACAAAGTTCCACCGTACGAAGAAGAAGCTGTCAATCCTAAAGCGGTTCGTCCTTTTGATCTCAGCAAGATCTATTACGACGAAGGTGAACTTCATCTCGATAAAGGGATCCATGATTTGATAGTGCAGATGCTAAAAATTCAGTGTCCAAATTTTTTTTAGATTTGGATCTATTATAAGGTGATATCAGTGATGTTGAATTTTCTAATAATGGTCTCTTATCTTTATGATCATCAGTAATTTGATTCTATTGTTTGCTTTCCAATTATTGATGGAGTAATAAAAAAATTGCTATCATAATTTTTTGTCTTTTTCTTAGAAGCCATCGTACCTATTTTACTGAATTGTTTGTTTTGTAGTATGAGTGTATATTTCCTATCTTTCTAGACACCTATAGTACCAAAAAATTGTTGATAAACCATCATTTAAATTAAGAAAGCACTAGTGCTTATTGCCAAAGAAGAATCCAGTAGACTAATAATTTGAGCTACCTCAGGAACAAAATAAAGAAAGCACGCACACCTTATGCTTCCAACTGATTCATTACATTTTCTACAATAGTAGAATCACATCTTATTTGCTTCGGTAGAGGACCCTCTCGCTTCAACGCATTTTATAGTTATTAGACCCTCCAACTCTCATTATTTCTTGCATGCAAAGTTGCAAAGACAAGAAAATATGGTTTACCTTTTTTGCTGAATATTCTTCAAAAGACTTCTTTACCGCGTGAATAACCTCTTCAACACTCTTCGGACATACCTTATGTTGCAATGCTTGGATAGCACTAAAAAACCAAGATCAAGAATATTTAAATCTGGAGAATTTGGTGGTTGACACATTTTGTGAAGCCGCTGCTCGGAATCCTTCATCGCTTGGAGCCACATGCGTTCTTGCGATATCCTGTTGAATAAAAATTACTTGTCCTACATCATCACGATGCCATTTTTCACGGATATTAGGAATAACTTCTTCAAGCAAACATCTTCTTATGTCGTCCCTCTTAACCGATGTGATCGGTTTTATTTCCATAGTCCCAACTTCTCTATTTCTACTCCGTCTTTGTGCGGGTTGAACTGTGACAAAAGGAAAAACTCCAATCTTTCCAGAATTTTTTTTGTTTCCTTCATCATCGAATCTTGGACGAGCCATTGCAACTAAAAACATCACCTTTGAAATGAAGTTCTTACTTTGACATGTCCGAACCAGATCCTTTTCAATAGGAAAACCGTAACCTTGCTACCTTGTTTTCTTCTCTCAGATGTGGTTTCAAAGCATTGGAATGACGTCGTATAAGACCTTCTTTCACATGTTTCCATAGTGTTGCATAAGTAATCCCAAGAGCTTCAGCCAACGTCCTTAAAGTTGTCCATCGATTTAGAGGAATATCAAGGATCTGTTGAATGTCGACTAGAATTTTTCTGCGCCCACTATTCTTTTTCCTTCTTTGGGACACATCAACCAATACACCAGCAGGAGTGTCTTTAGCTCTTTTCCATATCTTTTGAACTATTCGTGTATGAACCGAAAGTAAATCCGATACCTCTTTAATCATAGTACCCAGTTTTTCATTTACACTCTTTTCAAATAAAGCATTGTACACTGCCCATCTTTGATCATTAGTATAATCTTTTTTCTTTCCACTTGTGGCGTTATCATTTTCGTTTGGTCCTGGTCCTGGTCCAAAATGGTAAAATATGGTTACAAGGCAATAAAACACCAAGATATTTACGTGTCTACATACTGACATGCAATGTATTTTTTCTTTTATTTAAAAGGCAAGAGATGCATATAATATTCTTATATGCATAGCATACTTCACATTAAATCTTTAATTGTTCATTATATATTCGTACAACAATAAACTTATAATAAAAAAAACTATGCTATATTGATCCTACAAAAAAGGAAGAAGAAGATAACGATTCAAATTACCTTGGTCTCCAACAAAATGATCGTGACTTTCTTCAAACAGTTGATCGACATCTAATTCCAATATTTTTGAATTAGACTCGTCCTCTGGATTTACATTGAGATCGATTCGAATGGTACTTTCTGAAGATAATACAATCCTTACAACTGGTTCTCCACGTTCAATATTTGTTTCCGCGGCATGAACAAAGTCACCTCCATCTCTAAAATCTTCTGTTCCAGAATCATGATCATCAATATTCATTGGAATGCTATTCAAATCAAATGAATGCTTTTCATTGTTTGTAGGTGAAAAGCTAGCTATAGAAGATGATCAACTGTTAAAATTCCATGGTGATATATACAAAGGTTAAAAGTTTTGAATTTGAGTATTTGCCTCCATTAGTTTTTTTCTTCAATTGTTGGCATTCACGTAAAAAAAATTTTGATTCCCTCCAATTATGTTTTTATAGTCAACAAGTCAAAATAAATATATTTAATGTCTTGAATGGAGAAGAATACTAAGAAATTTTTGACACAATGATTAAAAATAAAATGAAAACAAATGGAGTATAATTAATTTGTAATTTGATGATATTTGTAAGGTTAAAATAGACAAATTACAATATTTTTCAATCTGCGTAAAATTACCTAAAATGATAAATATTGTGAAACGGAGAGAGTACAATTTTTGTCATCAATGTTATCATCTTAATTAAGTTTTATTGTTATTTTGCAAATTTACTTTAAGTTTGTGAAAAAATTTTAAAATTCCTCCATTATTATTTCTTTTTATCTTTGGTCAAACGTCTACATTGCTTTAGCCGATCGGATCCAAATATTCGAAATCTTTTCAGCTCATTCTATTTGGTCTGCACTTCAGAATGTCATCACCAACTCCCATGTGCGTTAAAACCAATAATTCATTATGCTTTTGGACCATCCAAACTATTCTTAATATCATCATTACTTCTTCGTTAAGAATTTACCCATACTACAATAAACTTAATAGACAATAATTGTTATTCAAGCATATCTTTTGTCGAAAACTTGCAAAAATAATTTATAATTTTCTTTTCATCTATAAAATTATTTATTCATTTTTTACTCTTATACAAATAGCTTTGTCTTTCTTGTCTGATTGTGTCAAGCATGTTTTAAAATTTGTGCTATACACGTCCATTGTGATACAACATAGTTCTCTACTGATTTTGTTTTTTGAAAAAATTGTAAAAGTTACCAAAAAAATTTCAAATAAAAATGAGAATTTCTAACCTTTTCTAAAAAAAAATAAAAAAAAATTTCTAACCTTTTCTAGAAGAACCATCCCGTGGTTATTATTATTAATCTCCACTACAATCAGTTTTGTTGCCGAGAGCCTGTCAAGCGAGTATCGATAGAAGTCACTATAAATATAACAAGTTGTAGCTTTATATGAATTTTCACATGTTAGCTTGTGCAAGAAAAGTAAGATCTCATTACAAAGTTAATTATATATATATATATATATATATATATAAGTATGTTATAACAAATTGATAGCTGCTCAAGATTGACTAAAAGTTATAGACATTGTTAGTTTTCATTCATTTCGGGTTTGATTGGTTACATTATATAAAGTGATGGTAAGAACCACTCAAATGGTACATGCAAATGGGATAAAAGTAGTGGTACAACCATTTTAATAAATACTGAAAATTTTCTGTACTAAAAAACCAAAAATCTTAAATGTTCTTAAAAAAACGGGTACCTATAATCCAATAAAATTCTCACTTATTATAACCTCTTAAACCTTAATTACTTGCATACAAATATATTATTCTAAATATTTCAAGATGTTTTGACCAAAAAAATATCTCAAGATTTCAATATGAGTTTTCAAATCTAGAGGTTACGTCTAAAATTTGTTTTTAAATATGTTTCAATTAAAAAAGCCCTTGAGAATTTGTCAAAATCTTTATTTTATAAATAATACTAGATTTCAACTTATATACAAATATTAATTTATACATAATTTCAATGTTTAAAATAAATAACACACAATTATAACACAATATTTTGAAAAATTAGCTAAGTAAGACTTATCCAATAACCCGTTAAAAATAGTGACAGGTCAACTCTTTGTTATTGAAAAAACAAGAAAAACTAATTCTTTTTGTTGAAAAGTAAAACCAAATTTCCAATTTAGAAACAGTCGTAATATGACCCGAAATTTCGAGTAAACTAATATCTCGACGACGAAGCCATTTTTAATGTATTCCAAACCCATTAAAAAAATGAAAAACCCATATAAGATTTAATTTATTGTATCTCTGGAGCTGCAGAACCAAAAACACAAAAGAAAAAAAAATGAGATTTTCTCTTGTGTGGAAGCTCCTGTTCTTGATTCTAACTGTAGCTTGTAAGTTCGAGACACAAGTGAAGTGCTTAGAGTTCGATTTCCCTGAGTTTAATGTGAGCAATGATGGGGACTTGATCCGAGATAACTCATACATTGCCCTTGGAGCAATCCAAGTGACCCCTGATGTTCGCGGTGGCTCTATCGCGAACATGGCGGGCCGAGCGCTCTACAAGGAGCCTTTCAGGATATGGAGCAAAGACAAGAATGCTACTTTCAACACCACTTTCGTTATTAACATCTCCAACCAAACCGATCCCGGAGGCGAAGGCTTAGCTTTTGTTCTCACATCAGAGAAGACCGCTCCTCAAAACAGCTCAGGTATGTGGCTCGGTCTGGTCAACGAAAGGACAAACATGACTCTCGAGTCGAGGATCGTTTCTGTTGAGTTCGACACAAGGAAGAGCCATCCAGATGATCTTGATGGAAACCATGTGGGTCTAAATGTGAACAGCATCGATTCGATTGTTCAAGAATCTTTGAGCAGTCGAGGGATCATGATCAGTTCCAAAGATGACTTAACTGCACATGTGCGTTATGATGGTAAGAATCTATCGGTTTATGTCTCAAGAAACTTGGAGGTATTTGAACAGAGGAACTTAGTGTTTTCTAGGGCTATAGATCTCTCAGCCTACCTTCCGGAGAGAGTTTATGTTGGATTTACGGCTTCAACAAGCAATTTCACGGAGCTGAATTGTGTGAAATCATGGAGCTTTGAAGGTTTGAAGATCGATGGAGATCGAAATTTGTTATGGCTCTGGATCACTATCCCTATTGTGTGTGTTGTTGTAATAGGAGCTTTCTTAGCGGCATTGTACTTGAGATCTAGGTCAAAGGCAGGGGAAACAAATCCGGATATAGAAGCCGAGCTAGATAATTGCGCTGCAAACCCGCAGAAGTTCAAGCTGAGAGAGCTGAAGAGAGCAACAGGAAACTTCGGCGCAGAGAACAAACTCGGGCAAGGCGGGTTTGGGATGGTGTTTAAAGGGAAATGGCAGGGTAGAGACATAGCTGTGAAACGAGTTTCCGAGAAATCGCATCAAGGGAAGCAAGAGTTCATATCCGAGATCACAACGATCGGTAATCTGAATCATAGGAACCTGGTGAAGTTATTGGGATGGTGCTACGAGAGAAAGGAGTATCTTCTGGTTTATGAGTATATGCCTAACGGAAGCTTGGACAGATACCTTTTCTTGGAAGACACGTCAAGATCAAACCTAACATGGGAGACAAGGAAGAGCATTGTAACGGGGCTAAGTCAAGCTTTGGAGTATCTTCACAATGGATGCGAGAAGAGGATACTTCACAGAGACATAAAAGCAAGCAACGTAATGCTGGACTCGGATTTTAACGCGAAGCTCGGCGATTTCGGACTTGCGAGGATGATTCAGCAAAGCGAAATGACACACCATTCGACAAAGGAGATAGCTGGAACCCCGGGATACATGGCTCCCGAGACTTTTCTCAACGGGAGAGCCACAGTTGAAACAGATGTGTATGCATTCGGAGTTCTAATGCTCGAAGTAGTCTCGGGGAAGAAACCTAGTTATGTCTTGGTCAAGGAGAACCAGAGCAATTACAACAATAGCATTGTGAATTGGCTATGGGAGCTATACAGAAATGGAACCATCATGGATGCTGCGGATCCAGGGATGGAAAGTTTGTTCGATGAAGAAGAGATGAAAAGCGTTTTGCTCTTAGGACTCGCTTGTTGCCACCCGAATCCAAACCAAAGACCGTCCATGAAAACAGTGTTAAAGGTCTTGACGGGTGAGACTAGCCCACCCGATGTGCCTACAGAGAGACCGGCTTTCGTGTGGCCAGCGATGCCTCCATCTTTCAGTGACATAGACTACTCTCTTACAGGGAGTCAGATCAATTCGCTAACGGAGCTTACTGGCCGATGACATTAATCTTTATATGTGTGCTCTTCAAGAATTATTTAATTTAGTGGGTTTGTTTCGTTATATACTACTTTTAAATTTCTTTGTGGACATAGAATTTGATTGTCCTGCTGATCAAAGAACTGTATTTGTAATTTTTTTAATCTTCCTTTGTTCCTATAATTCTGTTTTTGTATCTTCCTCTGTTTCTATTGAAATCCAGAGAAGTGTAAGATTGTGCTTTTGGCTTTTTTGATGTCTGAAACACAATAATAAAAATAACCAAACATCAAACAGATATATCAAAATTAGTAGGAACTATATAAAACTTTTATCATAATTTAACAAACCATTTCAATTAAATCAAATTTTGTTTTGTTCATTCCACTTTGTCAGCATTACATAGTGCATAATTGCTTTCACTTTTCTCAATTCGACGGTGTTCAAACGAGAGCTGTTATAAAATGCAACTGTAAACATAAGGATATATCGATTATTGGCATTACATATGAAGGATTATACCTACAATTTTGTATCTAAAAATGAAGGTGTTGGTACAAAATCGATCCGTGTTCGTTTTTTAGCATATCTGTGGGAGTAAAATTAAGAAATGTAAAAATTCTAAGAGAAGAAGATACTGAACTTGGAAGGTCCAACGGTATGAGAAAAACCTTTAATGGACAATTCAGGAACAGTAGCTTTCTCCACCATAAGAAGCTCATTGTCTATGAATATCACAACCACCGTTATATCATCATGAAAGAATCTCCTCACTCCTCTCTCCACTTTCTTCAAGTCGTCGTAATTCATCTCTCTCTTCTTCGCAGCTATGTTCATCACTCTTCTCACCAGCCTTCTCGCTATTCCCTGTGTTTGTTTCATTCATATATATCATCAGTGCAAGCAAAAGAAATGGGGAATTAGCTGTTATGAATATCTTGGCTGTGGCACGTACAGGACGAGGGTGTTTATTCACTATCTCTACAGCTTGCTGGTTCGTCATGTGTTCCCAGAGTCCATCTGATGCGAATATCACAAACTTGTCGCTTGTTTGTAAGACTCTTGTGTAGACAGAAGGCTCTGCTGATAAAACCGGTCTCTGTAGCCTTTCAGCGAGGTGGAACCGCGGAAATGAAGGGTCAAGAGAGAACTCTGGGCGTTTTAAGTACGCATCCCCTATTGATCTAGATACCTGCACAAATGAAACACAAAATTGACTTAATAGTTTGATAAGCCAAGATGACACAGAGGGTCTACTTGAAGATGTAACCAGCTACTGATTTATCAAGTCTCTCTGGTTTGGTCAATTGGAACAATAATAGCAGTTTCATAGCTTTGTTCTTATCATAGTGTCACAGGCCTTTGATATGTGATTTGAGGGGAAAAGAAAAAAGAGAGCTTTGCAAACCTGAATGATGCCTTTGATGCGCCACACACCGTGTTTAAGAACAACGATATGCGAATCATCCGGATGCAACGACCTAAGCTCTTGTCTAACTTCTTCCAAAGCAGCATTGTGATCACTTGTCAATTGTTCAGCTACAATCTTGTTGGACCTATTATTACTACCCATGGAACCAAGCACAGCACGAGAATCACCAACATTAGCGATAAGCAAAGTCCCTTTCCAAATAACACCAACCAAACAGCAAGATCCAACGGCTGCAATCAGCGGTTTTAACCCGCAAGTCCTTCGCACAAGCGTGAGAAATCCTTCCTCAGTAGCAGAAAATGCAGCCCTTAGAGTCTCCTCTGAAATAGAACTCTTTTCTCTCGAAACTCCTAAAAGGTCAAAAACTTTAATCAAGAAGCAGCTAATGGAACCATTCTAATCCAAAAAAAGAACAAGACAAAGCTACAAAACCCAGAAACGAACAAATAGAGAGAGAGAGAGAGAGAGAGAGAGAGAGAGAGAGAGAGAGAGACCAAGACAAAGAACAACCTGCCAAAAAGATAAGTTTTGTAATCTTCATATAAAAGGTAGGTAGCTCACCAAAATTGATAAAAAAAAGTCAAGATTCACTTCACTGTTCATCAGATGCATAAAGATTTCAACTTTTCTACCAAAAATTTCCGATCATCATAACCAAATCTTGAAAGAAGAAGAACACACACACACAGAGATTTCAAAGTGGACTTCGTTTTGACTTCAAGAACACACAAAAAAAAATCAATGAAGGAGGAGATTGAAAGAACTAACTCATCAAATGAGAAAAGAGATGATCAGAGATGTATCTAGAAGCTTCAGGACCACCATGACCATCGTAGACTCCGACGAAAACGGCACCGTTTCCAGTCTCGACTTGACTATGATCTTCAATAACCTCGTTAGCTTGCACAACAGCCATGGAGAAATCTCCGAAAGAATGCCTCTCAAGTTCTCTAGACCAAAGAAGCGAGTCACCGGAGGAAGTGTCACCGTCGATTCCGTCGTGATCATCATCAACATCATCATCGTCTCTGTTCATACGGCCGTATCGACGCATAGGTCTCAAACAAAAAAGAGCCATTCTCGCAAACCAGGAGAACATCCCTCATTTGCTCTCCACGCTGCACGAGAACAAAACTCTTTTTTAGGTCGCCGGAGGATTCTCGTGAGTTGTTGGTGGGGAAATCAGAATTTTTGGATCGAAAAGCTTGAAACAGGTGAAGAGAGAAAACGAGTTAACGAATCGGAGATTGAGAAACCAAAAAAAAAAAAAAAAGCAAAGTTTGTTTCTTTATGAACTGAGAAGAAAAAAAATGTGAGATTTTGGAGAAAAAGGAAAAGACTTTCGTTGGTCTAGAGAGAGAGAGAGTGTATGAGAGAGTGGTTGAAGCAAAGTGTGAAAAATATGATTTGTGTAAATTAAAGTTGAGTCTATATATTTAAAATTAAATTGGTAACGTGATTTTTGTATGTATCACCAAGGATCTTACGTCATATTTTTTATTTTGTCAATTTGTTTAGAAATAAAAGTCTACAAACGCGTTTCTCCTTACAAACGCCGAAATAGAAGAAGAAACAGAGCCAAATTTTAAAACCACATAACAAGTAAATTGTAATTGTTTTAATGGTAGTTTTTATAGATCTTCATGGTTCAAAGTACACCACTATTTCAATATGTTTTGTTCATCTACTCGTGACACCATATTGTTTTATGAAATTTCTAAAGATATCCACAATTTTTTTTGTGACATTCATAATTTGCGATGTAAGGCATAACGGAAGACATTCATATCAATCCTTTGTACAAAAAGAGAATGTTTCTCTTCAAAAGATTGTAATGTTCAAGAGTTGAGAGATTTAAAAGGGTGCATTTCCCCTGCATCCACAAGCTACGTTATCATCACAAAGACAGCGTTAGGATGTCGTAGCAAGAACACATTACCCGATGTTGAGCAAGAAATTGGTCTTCTGGGAGAAGAGTTGACTCGTCAAACGTTTGTTTCTTTGGCTCTGTAGGGTGGTGGTGGTAGAGAAGATCCCAGTGGAGGCGGCATTTGTAGTTGTAGGTTCTTCAGAATTGAAAGGTATCCAGGTATTCGTGGTCGCCAGTCGGTATACTCCACTTCAACAAAATACTCAAAAGCATGCAAATCAACTATAGCCATCTCCGCTCCCTCCTCCTTCTCCCTTTCAAGCACTTTACGAACAAGATTGAAATAACCCTTAAGAAGGGTCTCCGTACTAGCACCCTTCTCCCTCAGTTTTTTATACACAGTAACACTCTCGTATAACCAAGAGCAAGCTGCGAGTAAAAATCGTGCCTGCTATCAGTTGATAGCATAACCGAAACAGAGGCTCAAGCTCAGGTTTCATAAACACACTCTTCATCAGATCCCGAAAACAGCCACAAACTGCGATGTGAGCTTGATAATATCAAGCTCTTTGTGCGTGATCCCTTGATCAGGAAGTAATGGGAATTTAATATGTTCTGCATTATCAGTAGATGGAAGATCAGGTTGGATATCACGAGATCGCAGTGGCGAGACGTTATACTCCATTTTAACAAATACTCAAAAGCATGCAAATCAGTCATAGCCATCTCCACTCCCTGTTGATCCTCCTCTTTTCCAAGCACTTGAAGAAGAAGATTGAAAAAACCATCAACAAGAATGGTTGCCGTACTAGTACCCTTTTTCTTCACCTTTTGGGAATGCAATAAGACTTTGGAATACCCAAGAGCAAGCTGGCCGTAAAAAAAGTGTTTGCTATCATCAAATGACCTCTTCATGAACACAAAGTGGGGCTCAAGCTCAGGTTTCATAAAAACACTCTTCTCCAATTCGAGCAAAAAATAAAAACCATAAACAGCCACAAACTGAGCTGTGAGCTTAATAATAGCAACCTCCTTGCGCGTGATTCCCTTAGGAAGGAATGCGAACCTGGGATGTATTGGAGGAGGAGGAACATAGTGTACTGCATATTCATTCTGACTAAGCTTTTGCTGGTGACAAGGATCTGAGCTTCTCTCGACAACATTTGTGCTTTCTGAATTCTTTTGCCTCAGTTGCAACTCAATATGCGCCAAAATTGACATTAGCGGACGGCTTCGAGATCTAAAGCTTGGAAATCTGTTGGAATTTTTTTTAGATTTCTCTTAAACCTCTTTTTGTTATCCTCTTTTCTATTCTTTTTCTATGATTAAAGCTCTAACACAAGCATTATATTTATAGAGTAATGATTCTAACACACAAATAGTAAATTGCTAATTCTTAGTGTAACACTTTCCATTTTTCTTTATTTGTCTTTTCTTTAAGAATTTTTTTTGCTGAATCCATTTTGTTGCTTAATATCTTTTTTGTAGCTTTGATTTTCTTTCTTTTTTGAGTTTCTTTTTTCTGTTCCAACAAAATAAGGAAACGAAGAAGATTCATGATAACAAGCAATTAACCGAGCCTACGGTATACCATTTATTATAATTTCGATTAATAGACCGACTTAATTTGATAGGAAGGAGCTTTTTTTCTTTTCATTTATTTACTTTTGTTTTTATATTTCATCGCAATGAATGGGAGCGCGAAATTGTTGACACATAGAGCAACCCAAAAATAAGAGTGCGCGAAAATTGAAAACATAGCAAACACGTAAAATTCAACAGACTGTAGTTGTAAGTCTTTTCTGTTACTTTGTACTGTAAATATTAATGTCGGATCTATGACCATCTAATCGTTAAAAAAAAAGTGTCTATTGTAAGAATCTTCTTGATTCAAACTTCAATGCATTATACATGTTGTATATATACAAACTCGTTCCCCAGAGAAGTAAATTTTATTTGATGTAGTAGATCACTTCAAATATAATGCGAATGTTTCTCTTCAAAAAGTTAGCAATGTTTTGTGACATATCACAAGTCTATGTGAATGCGATTGTTATTGCTAAGTTGCATGAGCTGATGAACATATTATTGTTAATGATAATTTTAATCATTGTTACAATATTGCATGAACCAGTAGTAGGGACTGTCATCAAACAACAAAAAACTAGATGAGATCGAAGTCCTACAATTATTCAGAAGAGAGAAAAAAAAAAAGATAGGACCCGAAAACACAACATGAACACACGAAACCACGAAACTATGAATTAACAAAAAGAGGGCAAACAAGAGCACAACACCCTTTATCCACTATATCCCCCGCCGGTTCCGTACGGACCAGGACCGTACCCGTTGGTACCACCACCAACTTGGGTATTATGAGCGGTTGTCCGACCAGTTCCAGTGTTCCTTCCAATCGGGTCGGTCACAGCCGTACCCTCCACAACGCGGTCGGTCAGTTGTCCTGTTCCGTGACCAGGCAAAGCCGACATCTGGTGTGTCCCAGTGCCGTGTCCGACGTGTCCAGTGGTCGAGTGAGTGGTCGTCCCCAAACCTAAACCGGTTCCGGCTCCAGCCGCTTCTTTCATGGCCGCGTTGTGCTCACGCGTTTCTCTTTTCTGCATCTCAGCTTGGTTGATCTTATCTTCTTTAACCTGTGTAGCCATCTGTTTTTGAACAGGGTCTCGGGTCTTCATCTTCTCCGCCTTTAGAAAAAAAAACAAACCCAACCATATACACCATTTTTATTAAAACGAATCATAGAAAAATCATTTTGTTTGATTGATAAATTAATAATAACCACAATTATATTACCTTTTCCTCCAAGGTAGCTTTGGTCTTGTCCATGCCAGACTTTGCAGAAGCTGCAATATTCGAAGCTGTTTCTTTCATCGACTGCATTTTTACCGAACCTCTCTCTTTTCCTTAGTGAAATTCAAAGATGTGAAATATTTTTGTTTAATGCTTTGCTCACCGAGCATGTCCCATAGTTATAGGCTTCGCGTTCGCCACGAATTGTTATATTCGAAAACTGTAATTATTATTTAATTACGTTCTTGACGACACGTCAGCAAGACGTGTCATGAAACAAGAGGTGGTAGGCTTTGTGTTGCAGTTCTTGGTCTTACACGTGTTCGAAGCCTTAAGAGTCGTAGAGAAGATAGAAGGACGCGTGTTAGCCTTTGGAGTATGCCGCTTGTCAGCGAACAACACAGCATCGACTGATGTCGGTAACTAACCGGTCAAGACATCGTCCCCGGTTATCTAATCGATGGTGGATGTATTATTTAAGTGTAAGATTTCTCAATACAAAACAAGTATGTAATTGTAAATATGCAAAAGAAACCTAAAGGTGCACTTAGCTTTAATTTTAGGGCTTAATCTCTTAAGTCTTTTAAGTTCTAACTGTGATGGTAATTTAAAAGCACACGTCAAATCTTCAGAGGCTTACCGATTGGTCTAAAGTTTTCAAACCCAGTCGCATAAAACAAATCGATAAAATTTAAAATAGAGAAAAAAGTCACAATGATAATGGAGCTAACAATGCCTTAACCAAAACAGAAACACAAACGCATAACCTGTTCTCAAGAGTCTAAAGACATAACTAAGCGATTCCTGACCTGCGCAGCTCGGCTTCACCATGCGCAAAATGGCATCTATCTCCATACGTACAGTTCCCTTTAGAGAACCTGTCACAGATCTTGGTCTTGTAGTTGCCCCCGGGATGTGGTTTCCCTACAGAACCACCAATCCCTTGAGGTTTCTTGGCTGATCCATGCCTCCCTATAAGCTCTCTCACCATCCCACTCGCTACATTGATCTGTTCAAATGTTCCATCTAGCTCGATAATCTTCAAGTTTGGGTCTCTTTCATGATCCTTAATCGATAGTTTTGCTCCTGTTTGACGGCATATCTGTTTGGAATGGATTCCACCTTTTCCAATGATGGCACCAGCTAAAGAAGCATCTACACTGATCTTGGCAGTAGCAGAAGCACCAAAGGTTGAAACAGGGCCTAATCCAGGATCTCCTCTCCCTGAGAATCTACCGCCCACACCACCAGATCCTTGCATATTTCTGGAAACTTGAGCAACTGGTGGTCGGAGATTTGTCATCTGCGCTGCAGCATTGTACCCACCAGGTACATAGTGCAAGAAGTGGCAATTGTCACCAAACGGACATCCAGAAGTGCTGCAATACAAAGCATAATACATCAGCAAATTAACCCGAGAAAGAACAAAACGACATATCTCTAGGCTATTGCACTGTCGCTACCTTCTCGACAAAGCAATAACCTTTAATGCGAAAATGATGAAAGAAATTTACAGAGTAAATCCATAATGCATCACCGATGAACAACACGTTGCTCAGGAGCCGAAAGACTCATAGATAGTTCAAGGATAATGCAAGAAGAGCCTTACCTGAGAATAATGGTTTTATGCTACGTATGCAAAATTACAGATTCCTTACCATCAAACAGAAGAAGAATAATAAACAAATTGTTTACAACGACAGCCACAAAGACAAGTTTTGGTTGATTTTGTATATTATATTCACCAGTAGAGTTCAGTTCCAAAATTATACTCCATATAAGCTTATCATCCATTCTTAGGAGGAATCACATTTTGTTACATTGACTTTTTAACTCGTTTAAGGATGAACAGTGCTACGTACCTGTATAATAACTATCCACTTCATTAGCACAATTTATACATTATTACTTGTTAATTTTAGGATCCAATCAGGAAAAAAAAAATAGATTATAACCTGAAAAATTTAGTGCATGGCTTGGATTTGCTTCCTAAACCAGTTGAATTTGATTCCATCTCTGTTGCAAACATTAAGTGCTTTTACTTGGTTAAACTTTTCTAAGATTTTCAATAAATATAATTTTGTCTGCGTACCATCTGCTTTACGAAATCTTTTATAGGTTATTGAGTCTTGATATTTGGACTCAACGCCTTGAGTTGACATATATCAATACATCAATCAAGCAAATCGAGTATGTTGACTGGTCACAAAGGCTAAAGGCTTATTATATATTCGAGTGGATTGATGAATCCAATGAATATGAGAAGGGTAAGCAAATAGCAGAACACAAAGAAACAAACTTCCATATTCATTGTCTCCCAACTCTAGAAACTAACTCTACTGAACAATTACGATTAAAGCCAAAAAGGGTGTTCAAGTAATCTCTCTAATGAACAGAAGTAGCAACACACAGCACAAAAAAATATGTCCAAATGAGAAAAGGAACAACCTTTACGAGAGAAAAATCTTGTTTTTAACGAAAACATGTACAAATTGCAACTAGAAATGAACAAACGTAAGAGATACCAAAACATTATCTCTTGTCATGAAGATCTCGAATTCCAAAACCCAATTGGAGACAATATGAAGGCTGAGGGGGAGTGAAAGAGCTAACCTTGCTTAGACCTCTTGAATCCGCCATTGGAGTTGTCTGAGGCAGCAGCTTCAGGGCGTCCTCTCTTGCGAGCATCCATGACGATATCCGAAACCCTTGAGACCGATTAGAACGGAGAAAGTAAAATCGAAATCGGAGATTGATGAAAGATGAGATGAGATCTCAAAATTTTCGTGATTTGAGCTTTTCGTTTCTTATCCTTAAAAATTGTATTGGGTTTTATGAGTTTATCATCTCCACAGCTCTCGAATATAAAAGTAGATAAGAGGATTGCTCAAATTTGTTAATAATATAAAAGAAATTAAATTCTAGGAACACAAAATAGACCAGGACTATACTTCCATATATTATATGCACTAATATAAATTTTAATTATATGCATTAAACATTAGAATAAATCTATGATTTTAACAACGATAGAGTTATTTGATGAGACTGGAATTAAATGGCTTTTTCAAGTAATAAAAACAAAAATAATTCTACCACTATTATCATATTATATTACTTCAAAATTAATAGTTAGTTCATGTTTAAAGATTTTAAAAATAGAAAAAATATCGTTAAGTTTAGCACGTTTAATTTTTTTTTTTTTATCATAGTCACATTAATTTTAACTAGGAAGAACTAAATTTTGTCCATTAACCCTATCTTAGTATATTCAAAAAAATACGGAATAAATAATTAGAATAACGGATTGTTTATAGATAATTCGAGTACTTCTAAAATTACTTATCAAGTAAAATAGGTAAATATTGAATTTCCATTAAGATACTTATAAAAAAAACAGTTTAGACAATTTTAAATAATTTTTAACAACAATTTTATTGTTAACCGTTTCTCTTAATAATGAGAAAGTTTCATATTTTAGTAGCAAAATTCTCAACTGCTAGGTTTCACAAGAGCTCTTAATCACCTCTTTCTTGGTGAGGTTAACTCTCCCTATTCATGGGGTTAATGGATTAGTGCTGGTACGTGCAGGCTCAAGACAAAAAATAACAAAAATTATGGGTAATCATCCTTCCATACCTTGGAATCGCATTCTTGATCCAAGACATAGTTTACCTAATGATTCCACCAAGCCCAACAACTTTACCGATCATCTTGATAGAATTCAAAATATTTTTTGTTTCCAAAATATTTTGAAGAAACCAACAAATTTTAACAAAAGGAAAATACAAGTACTTAATTTTTCAAAATACCTAATAACATCCAAAAGTTAAGATGCATGTGATAATGTATTAAACACAAGAAAGTCTCCTCCAAACCTTAATGGCTGCATGCAAGGCTACATACTCATAATCTTCATTTTGCAGAGGAAAAGAATTAACAATATATTCAAAAAACTTTCCACTAGACAAAACGTACTTTAACGAGGTCAACAATTTTTTATATTGTGATAAAATGCGTCTAAAATAGACGATATCATTGTTTTTAAGCATGTCAAAAAATTGAAAAGATTGTTATTTGCATGAATCTGCGAACTGAAAAAACCATAGTACAACTGAATTACCAACATTGGTTGGAGAAAATAGAGGTTGTTAACAAAATTTTAAAGGGCACACAACTCCAGGTCCATTTCAGCACGAAATCCATGGTTCGAACAATGATCAACATATCCCCAATGTAGTAAATCAACTATCTTTTTCATTTCCTCAATGACAAGAGGAATCAGATGAGAAAGACGATGACTGGTGTTTAAAATATCTTCTTTAACGTAATGATTTTTTAATCAAATAAGCAGGTTTAAATATTCCAATTCCGACAATTGATGCTTAGTGTGGTAAATATATACACGCTTGTGAAGATCGACAACTTGACCAATAAAATGAAAATATCATATCATATTCCTTCAAATTAATAATTAATTCACGTTAAATTGTTTAAAAATGAAAAAAAAACTAATTAAGTTTGATGCGTTTAAATCTTTATATCATTATCACATTAATTTTAAGTAAAAAGAATTAAATTTTTTTTCATTAACCCTATCTTAATATATCCAAAAAAAATACTGAACATATAATATGAATATATCCAAAAAAATACGGAACATATAATATGAGTAACGGATTGTCTACAGATAATTCGAGTATTTTAATTAGTTGTCATCTAAAATATGTAAGTGTCAAATTGCCATTAAGATATTTTAGAAAGAAGAAAAAAAATTTAACAGTACTTTTTTTTTTGTAACATCAGTCTGGTCGATAAATATTTTAAAGTAATTCTAAAGGATCTCAAGGATTTAGTGATTTATCTTATTCTTGCGATTCTTTTACATAGTTTCGACACGAATCGGGGTTCGGGCTTCGAGCAATTATTAACGGTCTTGATGGCAAGGCAAGCCTGATGGTCACAGGTTCAGAAATTGCAAAAAGAATAGTTTTTTTTTTACAAACAAAATTCCTAAAGATTATTTTCATACATTTTGAAACCACAACTTAGAACTTAGAAGAATACTAATGTTCATCAATTGGTCACTTGGATCGGATGAACAAAATCTTTTTCTGGGATCCCTTAAAGCAAAACAGAAGAAAAGAGAAATATTGCTGGCCATTTTTCCTAGGGCTGATGGTGAATCTTTCTTTATCCACTGTCATCCCAGCATTGGAAGCTCATGCGAATACGGCTCTTCTCCATCTGATTCAGCAGCAACACACAAAACCATGGTAAAATACAACAGAATTGGTCTTTCAATGATCCAGATAAATGAGTCACAATCGACAGGCTTGGCATTATTGTTATGTTATTAGTATATGACACTTCTGACAACATTGTGTGATTTGGAGATGTGTAAAAAATCATTCTCAGGTTGGAAAATGATATGAAAAGGCATCATAAAACATAGAATAAACAGAGAGATCTGTTCATATTTATTACCGCTTTCGTAATCAGAAGCATCCGCAAGCCTTGCAATGGCAGCAACAAGCGCCTGTTCATGTTCCTGTATCATCCAATAACAACACCAAGTTTCACTTAACTGTTTCTTTCAATCGATATCGATATCTCATCACAAAGTTCTTATCATATCTCTCACCTTGAGTAGTTTCTTGGCCTTATTAAGCTCATGTGGATCAGGGAGGTTAGAATCAAAAACTCTCTCGACCTAACGGGAAAGATTTCGACATCAAAAACCCTTTTGCCTAAAGAGAAACAGAATGCAGAGATAGAGATACCTACCTCTTTCACAAGTGAGTCTGTGTTGAACAGTTCAATCTCATCGAAAAACTTCCTCCCACCACCGTTTACCGTTGCTAAATGTTCTCTTCTTGGTTGAGTTCTTGGACCTCTACCTCTGCCACCATGACTTAAGGTTCTTCGACTCCCACGGGCTGTTCCACCGCCATGTCCTACATTTAAAGTTACCCCAATCTCCTCTCCATCCCATCTTATATCTTCCGGTGGAATCTGCAATTACATATCTAACTTACTTCAGATTTTGCTGAAAATGGTATCATACTAGGTGGTTACACTATACAAAATGTTTCCAACGTAATTTTACTAATGAAAGCTACCTCCAAAAACAAATGTATCTTTACCTAAAAGACATTCTTGGCAGCATTTTCAAGAAAAACTTAATACCTAATAATATAAAAAAACTCGTGAAGATTACCTCCTTAAGATCAACCCATTCCCATGTCTCATTCGCTGTGTTTATATCATATACCAACGCATGGCGACCCTGTGAGAAAACAATGAGTGCATCAGTTACAATATACTTAAGCTATGTTCACTATTAAATACCGTTTCAAACTTCTAGATAATTCAAAGTCATAGTATACTTTTCAACGCCTCATGTGCACCCTGATAGGATTCAAATCAGTAAACACCTCATTTCTTCAATTCATCAAAAACTACCCTATAGAGAGACTTGATTAACTAGAGAAGTCTTTCGACTAATGCCTAAACCATGATCCTAGACCAATCCAGAGCACTCCAGTTCATCCTACCTAAACTCCCTTTTAACCTATTAGCTCTCCAGTTGCTGAGCGCTGTCAACACAGTTACCATCAACTACAAACCACCTAGGGTAATTGCAACGCTCTTGGTCTCTTGCACTAGACTAACTCTGAACTAAACTGGTAAATTTTGATCAGGCTTAAAGGCCTTGGTGTCAGATATAAAAATTATTATCAAGGGACACAATTAGTTACCAATAAGTTTAGAAAATGGAGGATTTTGACGTTTGAAGTACAGGAGACACCTCGAAAAACATACAGATATACTGTTGACCTTGAACATATGACTAGATGTATTTCTGAATTTCTGATTCAATCTAAATAAAAAGGTCTAAGCCATAAGAAGTTACCTCATCTGCATTGTATTGTGTAATTACTGCTTCATAAAAGCTGTTGTCTTCAGGCCATTTTGTCCACACTTTTCTTCCAATAAGAGCTTCAGCAGGTTCATTTGCTGTTACTACACGGTTATTGAATGACCTATTTCTAGTAGAACCAATCGACGGATACTGCATGTGTATCACAAATGATGATCAGTAAATAACACAAAACCATATGCAAATACAGATATCCTCTGACTTATTCTATGACGAAAGATTAAAACAACAAGTCTTACGGATTGGAACGTCTTCTGTTTCTTCCGAGAAGCTGAAAAATTCGGACTAGGAAGAACATCGAGGGACTGTTTATTAACATGTCTCCAATCCCTGCCATACAGCATATTATTACAAGATACAGCGGAATCTCATGTAACATTAGCTTTATTGTCGCAAATGATCAGACTTCTTACCTTATTTTTTTGATAATATCGTCATTTTGGACATTGTTCAACAACTCTCGGTGTTCATCATCAGATACCCTCAATTCTTTACGTAGATTTGTTATCATGCTTTCTTTATCCTATAAAAAATGGGATCATACAAGTCAAATCCTTTGTTCATGACATTTGACAGTAGAATTATGTACTACTAACCATTTCAAGGCAAAGGAAGAAAGAGGACATACCCAAGAAATTGTATCAGCCTGAGCTTTAAAAGCCCTTAATACAGCAGAATAAGCTTCCTGCTCAAGTATATGAATTTGCGCTTCCATATCAAAGTGTAGACCTACCATACACTTTACATCCAAATGAAACTACCCCATTTTAAACCTTCTTCTGAAATGTAGAAAACACTTTATATCATCAATAGCTTAAGAAACAACTAAATTCAGATAATTCACTCAAAATCATTTGCACTAATCAGATTCATGAATATTTTTGACAGTCGAGGCCTCATGAGAATGTAGGAGCTTATCGACGACACATTTTATTGGATAACTTCAATTTAGCAAATTTTCCGACAGCGAGAAAAATATACATCACCAAACAATCTATAGACACTGAGCCTGGTGAAAAACAGATGAAACAGAGGAAAACCTTAAACCCTAAGCAAGAGAACAATTTTTTAAAACCCAATTCAGAAAAAGAGTGCTGAATCAAACCCTAGAACTGATAGATCTCTCAATGGACAAAAGAGAAATGTATTAAATCGCTCAAAGTAAGTACAAAAACAGAGATTAACATACCGCCGTACTCAGAATCCTTTCGTAAAACCGCAATCTTTATACGGAAACCCTAGTAATCGAAGAGGAAAGATTGACTCCAAGGCAATAAAGGGTCGATGAGATCCGACGTGCGAGTGATGAACGGATAAATTTGTTGGGAATTCTAATGAGAAATTGAAACAATTTGACGAAAAAGAAACAAACTTTTTTGCTATAGCGGCGACAGAGATTGATCTTTAGAAAGCGGAAGTGTAGTGTTTTTAGCTGGGATGGGCACAGCGTGCGATAAAGAGAGAGAGAGAAGATCGATGACCGGGAAGTTCCAAGTTGTAAGAGAGAGAAACCTTAGTTTAGTTTGGTCGGACCTCGGAAGCTAGTCTATTTCATTTTTCAGGACAAAGACGACGCGTTTTTGTTTAATTTCTTTTTGGGCCTATTAGTATGATAGTATTGGCCCGTTTAGCCTAAACTGACAAATCATTCAAACTTAAATTAACAAATCATATCTTATTAAATCAATGATTTTAAAAAGTTTTCTAAAATTCAGTGCTATTGAACTAGTAATTTAAAAAAAGTATTTTAAACATTAGATTCTTAATGACTTAAAAAAAAAATAAAGGATTTTCTAATTTAAAACACACAAATTTAAAATTTCATGGTTTTAAACTAGATTTAAGAAGATTTTACAACAAATCATAATAACTTTCTTTAAATTCACCCAAAATCATCAAATTCATAAAAATTTCATAAAAACTCAAATCATTTAAAATATAGAGTTAAAATGGATTAAACCTTATGGATCGACCCAATCTGATTTGACTCATTAACCTTGATTTTGCTATTTGGTAAAGAATTTGTTATTTTACAAACGTATAAATTACTTATTGTATGGCAAAAAATGGCTCCATAAGATAACTACAAAACAAACATTTCAAGAGAGATTAAACTGGAGCATAGAAAAGTCATATAATTAAATTGAAAATCGAAATTGGTCCCTAGTACAACAAAAGAAAACAAGAATATCAGAAGATAGTAGCAAAATAACTCAAACCACAAAAGCCACAATTACAAAAATCCATTCCATTTGCATCCTCTCTTTTCCTTTTTGGACTGTCTACTCTAATTATAAACCACCACCATCAATATCATCATCATCAGATTGTAACACAACAAACACCACACAATCCATCCTCTATGCTTCCAGTACACATTTTTAGAAAATTCAAATTATGTTAAAAATTCAAAAGAAAAAGAAGGGAAAAGTGAAATTACATGAAAAGAAATGAAAGATACAAATTAAAGGCCCCATCATCATCATCATCATTATTAACTGCTTCTACTCAGCATGTCGTGGGATCTCCTATACGAATCAATCTTCTCCAATATGAACTTCTCATGGCAATTTGCTATAAACCTATCAGCCAATTTATCAATCTCATTCATCATCATCATCTCTTTGCCTTCTTCTTTTTCGTCTTTAACTTTATCCTCTAGCTGTCTTAGATAGCTAGAGAGCTGAGATGGTTCTTGAACATCATCATCATCATCACGACCATCCATCGATTCAGTCGAATATATTGACTCCCAAGTATAGTCGTATTGGAGATGAGCCCAGTAAAGCTCTTCGGGGAGACGTACTGGGGCAGAGACCGGCACTACGTGAGAGGAGCAAAAGTTGTAGTGAAGTCTGAAGGAGCCGAACAAAATGTTGTTCTTTTGTTTCTTGGAGGCTCTCTTTGGATAGAGTAAAGAAGACACTGACAAGAGATTGTATTGCTTCTTCCTCAAGACTCTAACAAGAATGGATGAAGCTCTAGAGACTTCTCGGATTAGTCGACAAACATGAGAAAGGATGAGAGTTTGGATTAGGGATTTTAGTTTCATGGAGGTTGAGGTTGGTGAAGATGAAGATGAACATTGAGAAGAAGACAAAGAAGATGTTGATTTGAGTGGCATTGCCATTCTCTCTCTCTTTCTCTCGTTAGAAAATCTTTGGTTTGGAAGGGCTTTAATGATTATGAAAGCGTAGAGAATTACTGAAATACCCTTCTACTTTTCGACTATTTAAAGGGATGCCACTCTACTTTGGAGATTTTAATTGTGGTCGGGATGGTGTGACCCCACTTAATCTGACATGTTTGCCGAATACTAGGAACATCTCAGATTTGAAAGAGAGTCGAAGTGACTTTAGATTCAAGTAACTAATATTACTCTTCTGACACTGATCCTCGCTTCTGTACTGTCTTTATTTCAGTTTTCACATCTTTGCTAATTTCTGCCTTTCCAGAGCTAAGATGTATAATGAAAAGTACTAATTGAGGTTAAGTGGATAACCAAAAGTAACACCAAGTCTGTAATATCGAGTAACAAACCTTACTACTTTACCAAATATTCAAACGAGTAAATAAAGGTGGATGACGAATCTTATAGACCACATGAAATTTGTAGAACACTTTTTAAGTCCAAAAACAAATCCCTAGGATCCCCATATGAGTCTATGACCATATCAACCCTGCCATAAAAAAAAATCCACAACCCCGCTTCCGATATTTCAAAATATGTGGATTCCTTATCTTTTTTTTTGTTTTTTTGGGCAAAAATCCTTATCTATTTTATATCCACTTTTTCCACTGTTTATTTTGGGTCCCAATTTTGTTTTTGTTTTTCGAGGTTACATTATTCATATTTAGATACAGTTTTTAACTTGGATCAACCAAACTGAACCATCTTAAATCAAACAAAAAAAATCGTAAGTTTAGTAAACTTTTTTTTTTTTTGGTTTCGATGTTAATTTATATTACTTCGCACTCTTTACACCATATATATTGTATTTGTATGTTACAAAATAAATGGGTTACCAAACTTATTTTGTCAAAATCTCAAAAAACCAACACCAATTCCAAGTTGTACCTATAATCATTTGCATTTAAGAATATATAACGACACATGAAAAAGTTATAATTATATATTCCATTGCGTATATTACCAAAGTACATTTGTAGAGCCGCTTGTAAAAAAAATATTCATAGTAATATATGTTTAATCCATGAAAATTTTCTAAAAATTATTACTGTCTAAAGTCTAAATGGAAACAAAATACATGAAGCACTGTCATTATCAAAATCCATGCTCCTTCCGATAGATGCAAGTAGTACGGTGAGAGAGTCGCATTATCCTCTCCATCACCGCCGCTTCACTTTTTGCTTGTCTCACTTCTCTCATATTTCTAACACAGATTTTGCAACCGTTGTTAGACTATGATATCATACCAAATTTAGAAAAACCGGCTTTTTTTTTTTTTGCGATTCCACTTAAAAGACATTTATAAACCATGTCCCCAACTTTGATATGCATTGCTGTTGCTTGTTTCTTCTCTTGACCATATGCATCAACAAAGCATCTGACTAGACTAGATAGAAAGGACTCGAACTGCGTTTTATGGAAAAAGGTAACTACGATATGTAAGTTTTGCGGTGACACGACTTTTGATGGTCAGAGAAGAAGAAAAGAATAAGTATCCAGCGAGTCCTCTCAATCATGGAGACTTTTTGTCACGAGCCAACGGTGAAGACCAAAAACTTTTGTAATATGGGCTTAATAGTGTCTTTTGAGCCCATCAAAGATAAAGGATCAGTTCGGCTTTCTCTGGGGCCTTTAGTCTGAACTAGAATCTATCTTTTCGCTTCCCTGACTTTTCTGGTTTATATATACAGAAACCATATTATAATATTATATTATGGTGAGACGGACAAATTGTTTAAAATGGCATTATCAGTTTCCGTAACTGTTAAAAATACATAGCAGGATGCTCATAAAATTTTATGGTGTGAGATACAAGTAATTTAAAAGGTTTATCTTAATATCATTGCTATGTCACACCCGAATTTTAATCCGCATACATTGTATGTTGTTGGTAAAAGAAATTATTAAATATACATAGTAGGATGCTCATAATTGTTTTAAACCTACACGGAGACAATTTCTTAGTATTAGACAAGATATATATATATATATATATATATATATATATTTTTTTTTTTTTGAGATTTATGATATGTTTGTTTCATATGTGGAGATTCGGAGCGTATGTTAAATATTTTTATAAGTTTTATAGGGTATTATAAATTCCGGCTGCAAATCTTTTGTTTAACAGATTTTGTTGGGAACTTCAAATGTATAGAATGAAACTTTAAATTAATGTCAAGTTTCTTCAAATATTGCCCTTAACAAAGTCTGCCGAAATTTGTCTCTGCTATCAGAACAAAAAATAAATTATTATTTATTGCCAACGATGAATAATTTACGCAAATAAATAAATTCACCTCGATATCGAACATTTGAAATACAAAAATATTGAATTTTAAAATATCATATATTTGTTATGTTGACACGCGTCAGGGGGCCATCTGTGACTGGCCAAGACGAATATAAAGTCTATTAGTATAAAACGAAATTAAGAAATATACTAAGTAAAAAACTCAAAGACCTGTCTGAAAAAATGTAATTTTTTTTAAAAAAGTGGGAAGTGCAATATTGGGCAATATTTTAACACGTAGGGAGAATCTTACAGTTGTTCCACTGTGGCTTTCCATTTTATATTGATTCATAAATTAGAGGTCCACCTTCTGTTATTTTCAATTACCAAACTTCTCTTTTCTTGTTGACAAAAAAAAAAAAAAAAAACTTCTCTTTTCTTGGGCAACGACTTCAACTTATTAAAATAAATAACCATCTAAGAAATTTTACAACAAGGGAGAATTTATTAACTCCTCGTAAAATCTACAAACGTGATAAGAAACAAAAAAGCCCTATTTTTAACGTATGACACTGTATTTTGCGAAGATGGTACTACGCGCAAAGTTTGAATTGTATTCTTTTTCTTTTTTTTTTGAAAAAGTTGAATTGTATTCTTTTGCTAAAAGTTTTTAAAATACCAAATTTTATGGAGTTATTGCTTAAAAAAAATCAAGAGATCTCGAGCCGAAGTTCAAACTTTCTTCTGAACCTACAAAAGAACATTTACAGTGAGCGATCATGATTATTAAAGCATAGTGAAAAGACTCAAATTCGTATATATCTTTCATCTTAAATTTAAGACATTATTACGTATCCACTTGCAAAATTAATGTATAAACAATTATTCATGTTAGTATAGCTTTGATTTTTTTCTTGTATATATATCTTTGTTAACGACAACACATTCATCTGATTAATGCGTTCATGTGAAAACAAACCACAAATATTTATCACATAAGAAAACTAGTGCTTAAATAAAACCTGAATGAATGTTGTAAAATGTAGAAATATATTTTAGATAAAGTTTAGAGGTCGTGACACTTGAAAAAAGATATAAAATATTCTGAATCGGCCGAAACCTCTTAATTATTATAAAAAATACAAATATTAGCTAGGAACGATATCTTATTAACTATTTTTAATAAAACTTCAGTTAATCTAGAGTATGGAATGGAATTCGATACTGTCTCTAATATGTGTGGTCTTACCTAGCTATAGTTTTAAATTAATTTATTTGTTTTTGGGTGCGGAATGTGGTTTGCCTCTAGCAACTTTTTGAAGTGGATTTGAATCTCTTCTATGAAATTTTTAAAAATGTAAAAACGTTATTGGCGCAAATAATAAATAATAGAATGTCAACACTAATGAATAATTCAACCAAAACTACGAAGAAGATAACGCAGTTGCATTGGGCCACATACAAAACTTTTGGAAGATGGGAAGCTATTTTTATGCATCCTATCCAGAATAATTCGTTATGTCTTTTTAGACTACCAAATTCATGCTCATAAAAAAACGAATGAAATTTATGCGAGACTCCTCATTATAATTACAATATTAAGAAAAGATGCTCATGTAAATTATATTCTCCCATATCTTGGGTAGAACAGAATATAGTTTTTACAAACGCAAGTTCATTTTGATTGGGCATTGAGATATAAATATTTTACAATTATTGTTTTTATATTCAGTGGTTCAAGTGTATCCGAAACCCAATCAACCTTTAAGTTTGACAAACGCAAGTTCACTTTGATTGGGGAGTTACTAATAATTTAGTGGGTTTGATCGATATCCTTTAATCGCCTCGTCTGCAAAAGAATTGCCTTTGAGGTTACCAATTAAAAGGACAGTTGACACTATAAAAAAACAAGGTCTTTTCCAACAAAATTTCCGATAGACATAATTCTGTTAGAAATTTTTGACGATGTTTTGACAAAATTTTAATGTTTTTCCGACAACATAAAGTTCGTCGAAAATCGGTCAAAATTTTCTGACGAAAATAAATTGGTCAGAAATTCGTAGGTAATTTTCGACAGTTTTCCGACCGATTTTCTTCCGTCAGAAAATTTACCGATTTTTGACCAAGATATATCCGTTAATATAGCCGTTTTATAACTGTTTCAAAATTTGAAATTCCGTCGAAATACCATCGAAAAATATGAAAGAATCATATATAAATAAATTTTCACCCTCATTCACAAAATTGCTCAAAAAAACAAACGAAAGAGAAATGTCTTCTTCAAATTCGCTTAACTATTTTTGATCATTGATGGACCAACCATTGCATGATCCAATGACGAAATTACTGACGCCAGAATATGCAGAAGGTCTTCAACAGTTCATGGCATTTGCGACAAACCAACCGGTAACCATAAATTCCAAGCATATGTATTGTCCATGTCGGAATTTTAGATTTATTCATGTATCTCAAGTTTGGATGCACTTGTATGGGGAAAGATTTATGTCGGGTTACAAAACTTGGTTTATGCATGGAGAGAATGAGTCAATGGTGAATTATGCTAGTTGTAGCGAACATTATCTTGGCGATAGTTTAGAGGAACCAACAACAGATGTAGATGCTAATGTAGGTACTGTTCAGATGGTGAATGATGCGTTTCGTGAAAATGTACAGTCGTTTGATGGAGCTAGTGATAAAATAGAGGAACCTAACTTAGAAGCACAAAGGTTTTTTGATATGTTAGATGCATCTATGCATTTGTTATACAAAGGATGTAAAAAGAGTCATTCGTCTTTATCAGCTGCGACAAAGTTGATGGGTATCAAGACAAATTATAATTTGTTCGAGGAATATGTGGATGCATTTACTGATTTTGTGAAAAATATTTTGTCGGAAGATAATCTTGCACCGGATACTTATAGAAATAAACTAAAATATAGATAACATTTCAAAAAAAAATATTTATATTTTTAAAAATTCTTTTAGAAAGTAATATAAATGAATATATCTTTAAAAAATTTTAAATAAAATAAACTAATAAATAAATTTCAACCTGACAACTGGCTTGTTTTTTGGACAGTTGACAACCACCCATTTTTTCTCCTCCAACCGTCTATTTCAATCGTCTCTTTTATAAAACCATATAATACTTGTTAAAACTTAGAATTTTCTCTATTTTTTTACTGAATTTTATAACAAATGGCAAAAGTATATATAAACTCATCGGCTATCAACCGATATTTCCAAAATTATCTTTGAAAAAATTGTTTATATCGGTGAGCGGATCAATCATTTAGTTTGAATAAAATCCGTCGATCATACCATTCGATCTACGTTAGATATATACATATATATATATATACACATTAAATGCTAATATGTATGCATGGTTTAACAGGATCAGTTAGGGTTTTAAAATGAATTAATGGTACTATAATCGATTTCCGTGCGATCTTACTATTTTTGTGAACAAGCTCTTTTCTGATGTTTCCACAAATGAAGAAGAATAACGACAAGGTCTAAGCAAGTGGGAGTTAAATTAAGGTAACTTCTTATAATACTAGTATTTGTTATTGAAATAAGAATTTTGGACTTTTGCAATTATGGCCATTGGATAATTAAAAATTGCGCACTCCTATCCATTTTGAAAATAATCAAAAGAAAAGGCGTTGGCCTTATATCAATACTCATCCTTTGCACCTGAAGACTTTGGAGGAATGTAGAGAGATTGCAGAAAACCCAAAAAACAAAATACTTTAGATTTCATATCGATCGTTATTCCTCCAATTTTTTTTGTTTTATCGAATCTTTTTTTTTTCAACTTGGAACTTTTTTCCGTCCGTTCAATATATCATTGAACGTACAACAAGATCATACGTTTCTGATGCAAAAGTGGCAGCTTGTGTCTCTCTTGTTTGTTTCTTGATGGATAACATCAACTTTGAATTCTCAAACGCTTCACAAGGAAGCCAGCTACAGTCGCAGCCGCAACCGCCTCAGCCGTTTACTTTACAAAACTTGAATAATATGATTCAATACAATCAACCATCATCTCCATGGACTGCCGAAACCTTCTCGAGTTTTCCTCCATACGATTGCACAGCCAATCAATCTTTCCCCGTACAATGTTCATCTTCAAAGCCCTACCCTTCCTCGTTTCATCCGTACCATCATCAATCTTCGGATCCTACATCTTTAGACCAATCCGCATCGATGGTTCCTATGCAGCCTCTTCCGGATCAATATATGAAGCCTTTATATCAAAGATCACGCACGAACGATTTCGCTGCAGCAAATGCTTCATCAGCCTCATACTCGCTTTCTTTTGAAGCAAGTCAAGATCCACAAGTATGCCAAAAAAAATCCCTTTTTTTTCTTATAATTTTTTATTTTAACAATGATGACTTACTTGATGGTTTAAACTGTTCTCCGCAGGAATTATGCAGGAGGACCTGTAATAATTCTAGTGTAACACATCTGAATTTCTCTTCATTACATCACCAAACTAAACAAACTCATCCAAGATTTGCTTCTCCTACTTCATTCTCAACCCATGGAGGGTCGGTGGCTCCTAATTGTGTGAACAAGACACGAATAAGATGGACTCAAGATCTTCATGAGAAATTTGTGGAGTGCGTTAATCGCCTTGGTGGTGCTGATAGTAAGTCAAAACCATTACAAGATGTTCTCAACCATTTGATTGAGCTAGTCGCTTTGGTTTAGCATAAAGTCATATTAGCTAGTACATGCTACAAGAGGGGACCAATTTAATTTGCTTTGGTCTTGGGTCTGAAGAAGTTACTACAACCTAGAACTTCTTGGTTACCCAAAAAAAGGTTATATTTGATATGCATATGAATCATGGACGGTCATGTATAGCCATAGGATGGATAGATTATAATTACATGAGATGAAAAGTCATTTTCTGAAGTTATAACGCTCTCATATAACACTATGGGCATGTGGATTAAAAAGTTTCTCCTTTAATATGCTGCATTATTTGGATATATGTATACATCTTTCAATAATAGTTTTAAGGATATATAGAAGTATCCTTGTTTCTTTGGTGGGTCACTAAAAAGTGTAAGTGCTGGAAAACTATGCAGAGGCAACGCCCAAGGCGATATTGAAGCTGATGGATTCTGATGGACTCACAATATTTCATGTTAAAAGCCACTTACAGGTTAAGGTTACTTCTTCTCTCCCTTCTTTTTATTTTCGAAAAGATTTTATAAAATAGTTTTTTGGCTTCTAAATTTCAGAAGTATAGGATTGCGAAATACATGCCTGAGTGTCAAGAAGGTACACTAATAAATCTCTGCACTATTGTTTTTTTTGGATAAAAATAAATTGATAATTCGGGAATAATATAAATCGAAAGAGTTTTGTGTTGCAGGCAAGTTTGAGAAGAGAGCTTGTGCTAAAGATCTGTCTCAGCTTGACACAAAAACGTACGTTTCTCTTTTTTGTGCCAAAAATAATATTTTCTTTATTACTAATTAGTCCTTTATTTTTCCTCCATATAAATCCAAAGTTAATGACCAATGGCTGTTTGTAAAAAAAAAAAAAAATGACCAATGGCTTAGCGTAGCAATATCAACCCGATACGATTAACCTTATTCAAAAATAATAAGTAAATGACTTGGTAATGATGTTTTTTAATGTTGTGGAGGCAGTGGAGTGCAGATTAAAGAGGCACTCCAGCTTCAACTAGATGTTCAGAGGCATCTTCATGAACAACTAGAGGTAAGTTACAAAATGTAACTATATATATATATATATATATACCTTACTTTATTAGGTATAATTAAGATTCTTTTTACCAAGTAAAAATACAATCCAATGTTGTTGCATTATGGCATTTAGTGCTCCATTGAAGATAAAACCTATCGTTTAATAAAAATATATTAAGCCGCCATACATCAAAACTTGTGTTTTGGTTTTAAGATCAAAACTTATTAAGACAAAATGAAGGCTTTCTAGTTTTGAGATTTGTATACACGTTTGAACATTTTGTGGCTCTCACTTTTAATGAACTATATTTCTGATAATTATGTACATAGATACATTTTTTTAATACCACACTCATTTTGATTCATATGTCTTTCTTTCTTTAGATTCAGCGAAACCTACAGCTAAGAATCGAAGAACAAGGGAATCAATTGAAAATGATGATGGAACAACAACAAAAAACAAAAGAGAGTCTTCTGAAGACACCAAACGCTGAAGCATCATTGTCTCTTTCCGCTTCTGATCATTCTCCTCCTCCGCCTTTCTTTGTACAAGACACTGAAGCCCTGATGCTAACAAGTTATGGAGACACTCAATTCCAGTCAAAGATAAGTTGAAAAATGAGGGATATTGGCTAAAGAGAAAAGGCCTAAAGCATGTTTCTACTCTATTCAAAGTGGTATAAAGTTATAAGAGTCGCGACAAGAGAATGTCCAAAGTGCTACACACACTAACACTTGGAAACAGAATCAGGTACTAAATGTGTGCAAGTGGTGTGTGATGGGGTCTCTCAGTCATAGACTAATAGATGTGTGAGATTAATCTTAATTAAATATTTGTGTTTATAAAACTCACACAAAGAGATAGCTTCTTAAATTATTAACGCTACTTTTAACATCGTGCATGAGGAACCCCACCTTTTCTCCTTTTTGCATTTTAATAATTTCTATTTTGAATATTCAATTTCCATTTTAATCTTTATCCCTTCTATGAACTTGATTACTCTAGTATTACAAAAGTTTGGCGATGTTTACAAAAGTAATCTACCTGTATCTGTAATATGCCTTTTTTAAGATAAAGGGACGGTATAAAATCTTCTGCATGGAAGTGATTTGATGAGTGAGTCAGCCAAAAATGATCGTACGTAGAGACATGAGCATATCGAAATGAAATAGGTTGAATTTCGATACGAAAAAAGTGATTCGATTTGGTTTCCCGCAAACTCACCAATTGTGAAGTGATTTGATCTAACCCTCGGCATCACCGTCACATCAAACTGCTTGACCACCCTATAATTGGGTTGGTAACCGGTTCAATGTCCCAATTGAATGGTTCGTTCGATTTCCTTTTTTGTGTTAGTTGACAAACTCTATATATAGTGGGCCTGATGGGCTGCTGTATTTGTGAGAATTTTTTTGGTCAACAATATTTATCATGCGTATTTAATTTGAACTTGAACTCGGCTCGGATTAGGGTTCCATTTCGAAGACAAAATCGAGATCCCTCTTCCTTCGTTTTCCCGATCAATAAATTTGGTGGTTAGTCTGGTATTTCATCAACAACAGTCATATCGTCGGTTTGTGACTAAATTGGTTTGGTTCTCGTTAGGTTACAACTTGTTTGGGCTTGTCTGGTTGAAGCCCAAATCCATTTAAGCTTAAGCTAATGGGCTACTTATGTTAGATTATTTAATTGAAAATTAAATTGTGTTTATGTAATGTTAGAACATTGTCTTTTATGATAGTTTTCATTTTTAAATATCTTACTTTTTTTTTTTGTATTATTTTATGAGGAGGTGACTGAACAGATGCATGAAAAAAAAGTGGCGAAATGTCGTTATGGAAGTTTCACCATTTGGGTGTCACGATGTCGTCATTCAATCAAATCATTATCTTATATGTCCTCTCAATTATTATAACTCGTTTATAATTTCGTGGTAGAGCTCTATATATTCTATTTTCCTTCATCTGAAGATTGTTTTCATTCAACATGCAGCGTCTTTAATCTTTATAAAAAAAGTCAAATCTTAATACCGATAAAGACAAACACACCTTGGATCCAACAGTTATATGATTTTTGTATTGCACCAAAAGAGAGTTTCACAATAAATAAATAAAAAAAGTAGATTTCAAATGAAATTTGGAAGAAGACAAGCATCGGATAATGATTCTTCGTACGAGAGCTGCAGAAAAAACATTATTCATTGCTGCAAATGCTACGACATCTCCGAAATTTTTTCAACCGATACAAAACGGACCACTTCGCTTTCAAAGCAATCTTTGGACTGTGTGGAAACGCAATTTTCAGCGGTATACAATTTTCTTCCTTGATCTCTTCCCTTGTTTTGACCACAAGACAATAGAAACATACTCATAGTTATTATCTTAGCTTTAATTTTTGCTCATAGTTTAAGGATCTTGTATGAATCTGGTCAAACACTCGAATTATACTTGTTATAAAGTAGTTCTGGATATTAGACTCATAATTCCTTCACGTCGGGGATTAAAGTAGGTTATTAGAAATTGTTTCGTAGTTAAATAATGAATTTATGGTAGAGTTAAGGTACTAATGACCTTGTATGTATATAGAGAATGAGTTAGAATTAATCAAGGTTCATAGTCTCAGCAGGAACAGCCATCAGCGAGCTCTTCACGTTGCGAATCCGCCTCTGAGTTAACAAACTCATTTTTCCTTAAAAAAAGGATCACGTGGACGATAGATCTTCACGACAAGTTTGTAGAGTGTGTGAATCACCTAGGTGGCCCCCTGAGTATGATCTCTTCATCTATTCATATATGAATGTGTGTGGATTTCGTTAATGAAAAAGGAAGATATAATAATTTACCCTTTATTTCCCAATTGATTCTTGAACTCGTAGAAGCGACACCAAAGGGGATCTTGAAGCTTATGAGAACACATGGGTTGACCATTTACCATGTCAAGAGCCATCTTCAGGTAAGTACCCCCAGCCATCATTTTCCCTTTTAAGATTATGATCTACATATACATGCATATATATGTTTAATTTTTACCTAATCTCTTTTGTATTCATCCAAATCAGAAATATCGATCACTGAAACATGTTCAAGATTCCATACAAGGTAAAGTCCTAGGTTCTATTGTTAACGGTCTAAAACTAATCATTTAATGTTCTTTTTCTTACTTTGTTAATGATTCTGCAGGAACAAGATTAAAGGAAGAGGAGATTCATCCGGAGGGTTCAAGAATCAAAGAGTTGATGAGACTGCATGATGAAGTGGGGCATCATCTCCAAGAACAATTAGGGGTTTGTCCTTCATCCTCGGCATATATTTGCAATATTAAGATCTCTTCCAACTATATATGGCTAATGGCTATATCCATTCTCATCGTGAGTTGGAAGAGGTATACCAAATTATTGGTACTTGTTACAATATGTAATGCCTTTGATAATAAAGAGAGGATGTTTTTTGTTTTTTTTGATAAAAGATCAAGAGAGGATGTTGGGGATTAATTTTGATTTAGTAAATAGACTAAAAAAAAGAGTCTTTCATTTTTTTATTTTGCTAATAATGTCGGATATGCATGTTTCTGTTTTCCGCAGATGCAGAGAGAATTATACTTGTTGGTTGAAGAACAAAATAAACAACTCGACGAGATGATCAAATATCAAAAAGGAAAGAAGTTGTAAATACCTTTTAAGGCTTTAAGTAAGACTTGCCCTTATGTATGTAGCTACTAATACTACTAGTACTAGCTATCATGAGTTTTTGGAAAACAATATGTACATAATGGTTAATGTTTTATTGATTTAAGAATAATCTGTATATGAGATACAATGATGATATAAGACACTAAACTAATAGATAGTCATAGACTCATATAGAAAACTGGTAGGACATATTTCAATGGCATGTCTGTAAATATTAACAAAACAAATGTTTCTCTTCAAATCTGTTTTTGAATATTCGGAAATTAGTTTTCCATTAAAATTTCTTAGAGAAGTGATAAATCAAATCATACAAAGCAAACGCAGAAACCCAGCAAAAGTCTCATGCCTTTCATCTGTCTTCTCCGGCACAGCTTATGATGATCCTTGGAGTTGGCAAAACAACTCCAGCGACTTGAGCTCCGAGTTGTCGGAATCAGACCAAACTCGTAAAAGATTCAAAAGGTAAAAGCTTTCGATTTGCTCACAGCTAGGCAATGAAACTTATGAGAAACCCTAGTAGATTCGCGTCTCTTCTCAAATGGGTGTCACAAATTTCTCTAGAAACCCACTTTAAACCCCCAATTTCTGGAAATGGGTCTCTCCTCCGTTGTACCCAAAACCCTAGATCTTTCGCCACCCAGAGAACCGCCACCGGTAACGAAGTTTGCAGCGAGAAATCGAGTGTAAGAACGACCCGAAATGGGTTTAGAATCACTCCCACTGTTCGGAAATTGGCTAAGGAAGCAATGTTGGAGTACTTCTATTCCACTAGGGGTTTACAGTATATGATTGCAGAGAGTATGAGCAAGAACAGTCCAATTTTTATTGATAATCTTTTGAAGAAGGTTGATTGTGTTACTGTTAATGATATCAACCAATCTATTACTCGATATCTACGGTTTCACCCTGTCAATGAATTCGAGCCTTTCCTTGAGAGTTCAGGTTTGAAGCCCACGGAGTATAATCTTCTGGTTCCCTCTGATAAGGTCTTCTTGGATGATGAAGGTTTTTTGCTGGAGAATCACCATGTTTTGTGTTATAGTGGAGTTGACCCAAAGAAGATTGGGAAGATCTTCAAGGAAGCTAGGCAAGTTTTCGGGTATGAAACCGGGGTTTTAGCTTCCAAGATTAAGGCGTATGAGGATTTGGGGTATAGCAGATTTTTTCTATCGAAGCTTATCGTTTGTAGCCCGAGTATCCTGGTTGGGAATATGAATCTTGAACTGGCTAAGGTCTTAAATACGCTGAAATCCATGGGGTTTGACTCTGATTGGGTAATGGAGAACCTGTCAGAGGAGGAACCTTGTGATTGGAGCTCTGTGCATCGTGTTCTAAGCTTGCTTAGAGAAATCTGTTTCGATGAGCATGCGCTTTGTGGGTTAATCAGGAAGTGTCCAAGACTGGTTTTTGAGAATTCAGGTAAATGGACAGTGATTCTAGTTGGGTTTGAAACAAAACTTGGGTCATCTAGAAGTGAACTATGTTCTTTGTTTGAGAAATTTCCGCAGATTCAAATAGAGAAATGTGTTTCGAATCTAAGGCACTGTTTCTTGTTCCTGAAAGAGATCGAGATGGAAGATGATAATATTCATAAGGTTTTCCGTTCTCACTCCTGGTGGCTTGGTTCATGTAGGTTAAAGAAAACAAGTAGCTTGCTTGTATTTTTGAAGGCTGGGAAAACCCGGGTTTGTCAGGTCATTCAAGAAAACCCAGAGGAGATGAAAAAATGGACAATGGGGTCGAAAGTCCAGCCGCTACCAGCCACTGAAGAAAAAATAGAGTCGAAATCAATGAAGACTCAGTTTTTGTTGTACCTCGGGTACAAGGAAAACTCGCAGGAAATGGAGAAAGCACTCAATAGTTTCGGTGGCCGAGGATCTGAACTCCGAGAGAGATTTAATGTCCTTGTGAGTTTGGGTTTCAATGAGAAAGATGTCAAAGACATGGTGAAAGCATCTCCTAATATCCTCACCCAGGCATCTGATGTCCTAGAATCAAAAGTTAACTACCTTGTAAACGAATTAGGTTATCCGCTTTCGACTTTGGTGGATTTCCCTTCGTGTTTAAAGTTCACTCTTCAGCGGATGAAGATCAGATTTGCGATGTTCTCTTGGCTTCAAGCCCGAGGAAAAGTAGACCCCAAGATTAAAGTTAGTACTATGCTCGCGTGCTCGGACAAAATTTTCGTGAGCTTTTTTGTAAACCGTCATCCCGATGGGACTAAGCATTTGGAGGATTTGAAGAAGCTGCATCTTTGAGTTGAACAAACTAATTGCTTACTATGTTTTGTAGCAGTAGAGACCTTAATCATCTTGTATCGATTTTTTTGTAGGTGTACTCTCTTCTAATGATCAAAATTTCTTGATTTATCTATATGCTTTGATTCTTTTAAATTTCTTACTAGCTTTTGTTTTGTAACGTCATAAATGAGTTTATTACATTCATACTAAAGCTTCCAATGAAAAATGGATTTTTTTATTTATTGAACAATAAAATTATTTTATTTAATAAAATTTTCCTTTTTTTTGGGTCAATATTAGTCTCGTCTTCTTCACACTGAACAAATCTCTTCCTGTGTTCCTTATTGTTGCATATCTCCATGTGTCTGCGTAACAGGTAATGTCTCTTATACGAAACCCTAGATTCACTTGTCTTCTCAATTGGGTATCACAAGCTTTTGCAGAAACCCCTTTTAAACCCCAAGTTTCAGGAAACCCTAGATCTTTCGCCTCCCAAAGAACACTCGTCGATGCTGAGGTTTGCGGCGAGAAATGGGGTGTTGTTAGAAATCGTAACGAGATTCGTAGGATGGCTCAGGTTGCGATGTTTGATTACTTCTATCAAACGAGGGGTTTGCAGTTTCTGGTTGCTGAGAGTATGAGTAAGAATGCTCCTGTTTTTAATGATAATCTTTTGAGGAAGCTAGATGGTTGTGATGTTGATGATGATGATGATATAGTTCGATCCATCACCAGGTTTCTATGGTTTCATCCTGTGAATGAGTTTGAGCCATTTTTAGAGAGTTTAGGTCTGAAGCCGTCAGAGTTTAGTCATTTGGTTCCTTGTGATAAGATGTTCTTGAATGAAGATGCTTTTCTGCTGGAGAATTATCATGTCTTTTGGAACTATGGACTTGGAAGGGAGAAGATGGGGAAGATCTTTAAGGAAGCTAGGGAAGTTTTTGGGTATGAAACCGGGGTTTTAGCTTCCAAGATTAAGGCTTATGAGGGTTTGGGATTTAGTAAACTGTTTCTGTCGAAACTTATCGTTTGTAGCCCAAGTATCTTGATTGGGAATATGAATGTCGAATTGGCTAAAGTTATGGAGATGCTGAAAGCTATTGGTTTTGGTGTTGATTGGGTAACAGAGAACTTGTCAGAGGAGGTGTCTTATGATTGGAGTTCTATGCATAGGTGTCTAATTTTTCTTAGAGATATGTGTGTCGATGAGAATGGGCTATGTGAGTTAATCAGGAAGCGGCCAAGACTGATTTTCGAGAATTCAGGGGAATGGACACTGATTTTGGCAGGGTTTGAAACAAAACTAGGGTCATCCAGAAGTGAACTCTCTTCGTTGTTTCTGAAATTCCCTCAGAGTCAGAGTTTAGGGAAATGTGTTTCTAATTTAAGGCATTGCTTCTTGTTCCTGAAAGATATTGAGATGGAGGCTGATGTGATTAGCAAGATTTTCCGTTTGCATTCTACATGGCTTAGTGTATCTCGTTTGAAGCAAACCAGTACCTTACTTATCAATTTGAAAGGTGGGAAAAGGCGGCTTTGTCAAGCCATTCAAGAAAATCCTGAAGAGATGAAAAAATGGATTATAGGGTTAAGAGTCCAGCCGCTACCAGCTACTAGATATAAGGTAGACACAAAGTCTAAAACAATGAAGACCCAGTTCTTGTTAGACCTCGGATACAAAGAAAACTCTGAGGAAATGGAGAGAGCACTCAAGAATTTCCGTGGCAGAGGATCTGAACTCCGAGAGAGATTTTATGTCCTTGTGAGTTTGGGGTTTACCGAGAAAGATGCCAAAGATATGGTGAAAGTATGTCCTAGTATCCTCTCCCAGGCATGTGATATCTTAGAATCAAAGGTTAACTATATTGTAAACGAATTAGGTTATCCGCTTTCGACTTTGGTTACTTTCCCTACATGTCTTAAGTACACTCTCCAGCGGATGAAGCTCCGATTTTCAATGTTCTCTTGGCTTCAAGATCGAGGAAAGGCAGACCCAAAGCTTGCAGTTAGTACTATACTTGTGTGCTCGAACAAGTTCTTTGCTACTAGATTTGTAAACCGTCACCCCGATGGGCCTAAGCATTGGGAAGACCTGAAGAAACTGCTTATGTGTCAGTAGAGATCAAGATATATAGTAATTGACCACAACAATGCAGATGAGCCTCAAAGATACAGCAAGCAAATCGATTTTGTATTCTAGTTAGAGCACAATCAGTCTAATGAAGACAATTTTGTGGAGTAGTAACTTGAGTTTTGTGTTATTCCCCCTTGAGCAGATTGCTATGTAATGTTTTTTACAAGTTCTAAAGCAATTTTAAAGTTGGAGAAAAAATAATATTAGTAAAGGTAGATAAAGAGAGATTATAAGTTCATTCAAACATTATCATATAATGAAGCAGGCTGATAAAATCAGATAACGATGATCACATTTTTAAGAAAATCGTAGAAGGCCACGTGTCACAAGGTTGACTAGTTGACTCCAACGTCCGTAACTGTTTTTTGCTGACGTGGAGTTTTCGCGCTTTCGCATTTTACTCAGTTCCATCTCTCTCCTTCTACTCTTCTCTCTTCTCTCTTCCGAGTTTTCTCTTTGTTTGGTTTCCCGGAAAACGAGAGAAAGTGCGAGAAAATTCCATAATTCTTTTCTTCTTTCTCTCTCTTCGTTTCTCCTTTCGTTAGACAGAGCTTAAACGTATAAGTTCTATGCATTAAGCACCATTTTTTTCCTGGGAGTCGAGAGATCGTAGCGATGAAAACCAAACAGCAATTGCGATACCTCGCTCCAATTCTGTTCACGGTGATTCTGTTTGTGCTGGCGAAGGCTGATACTGATCCGCTTGAAGGTAATTTCCAGATTCTCGTCTCATTTTTCTTTAGTCTACGAATGAATCTTAGCTAAAGATTCTTGTTCGTCGTTCTTCTCTGTTTAAGAAAAAAGTTAATGGAATCGAGCATGAGTAGTCAAATGCTTTTGCTTACTCAGGAACGAACTTATGTCTAATATTCTTGGAATAAACCCTTTCTTGACTGGAAATTTCTATGGCTTTAATTGCGAGTTTAGATCATGTTCAAATCACCCAATACCTGTTCGACGAAATGACTGTATGTGATTGTTGTTTATTTGTGTTTCTCCGTTAGTTTTGGCTCTTCAAGATCTCTACAAATCCCTGAGCAATCCAGAGCAGCTAAGAGGATGGAGAGTGGAGGGAGGAGATCCATGCGGAGAAGCCTGGATGGGAGTTTCTTGTTCTGGTTCTTCTATAGTAGACCTGTAATTTCCCAGTTAACCCTTTCCCTCAGTTTTTTTTTTTTATCCGGTTCGAACAAAATCTGACTCATTCTATCCCAGACAACTGCGAGATTTAAAGCTTTTGGGCAGCCTTGGAAACCAGCTTCAACATCTCCACAATTTGAAGAACCTGTAAGCAAACTTTCTGGGTTCTTGATTGTTAACTTCATTACGAGACAGGGTCATTGTATTGCTGATATTAATTCAAAGAATTGGTCTTTCCTTTGTGTTAGTGATGTTAGCTTTAATAGCCTTCAAGGTGAAATTCCATTTGGCTTGCCTCCAAACGCTACTCATATGTAAGTGTTTAACCAAGTGCATTCATCATTTAAGCATACATTCGAGTGCAGTTCACGAGTGTTTTCGTTGTTTGTCGATTACAGAAACATGGCTTGCAACAATTTGACCCAGAGTATCCCTTTTTCCTTACCTCTTTTGACATCTCTTCAGTCTCTGTAAGTGGCTTATTCGAAATGGAAATCTATGGAATATTTCATTACATTTCTTTACTTTTCCACTGATTTATTAAATAATGGCTTCCTTTGGCTTCTAGGAATTTGAGCCATAATTCATTATCTGGACCTCTTGGAAATGTGTTTTCTGGGTTACAGATAAAAGAAATGTGAGTCTTCTGTTCAGTTCTGTTAGTCTGTCTTCACCATATATAGATTCAAGATTCATATCCAAAATATTGACTTTGCTAGGGATCTGTCATTCAATAACCTGACGGGAGATCTACCGAGCTCTTTTGGAACTCTAATGAATCTGACTTCACTGTAAGTATCTAGGAATTTTACCTGCAATCTGCTTCGTGCACATAGGTGTAACTAAATAACGTTTTTGTGATGTCAAAACTGCAGGTACCTCCAGAACAACAGATTAACAGGATCAGTCATCTATCTCGCAGATCTTCCTTTAGCTGACCTGTAGTTCACTCTCTTTGTGCTATCATTTTGCATTTCATTGAACTTCCTTTATTTATGAGCTCAACATATGTCTTCAGGAATATCGAAGATAACCAGTTCAGTGGTATTATCCCAAGTCATTTTCAGTCCATTCCTCATCTGTGGTGAGTTTACTCCCCGCTTCTCAAATATTGGCTCAGACACCTAAGACTCATAATAATCATACATGGTGTTTTGCTGAACAGGATTTGGGGAAACAAGTTCCATGTAGAGCCCAACTATAAACCGTGGAAGTTCCCTTTGGACGTCAGACCGATGATACAAAATGCTACTGGCTATCCAACAACAGAGTCGAGTGCCATTATGAACTTTCCCAGACCTCAGACGGTCAGAAATAAGAAGAAAGGCATAGGAGCAGGAAGTACCTTTTTATTGGTTGGCGGATTAGCTTTGCTGGGAACTTTCTTTGCACTTTTTGCAGTCCGCATGAGTCATCGACGTGCACAAAACCTTGCTGCTAGTCACATAAGCAACAATAGCACAGCCTACTCTCTTCCAGTTAGTACAGGCCGAGGTGAACTATGCTGTCTCTCCCCTCATTGTTACGATGGCAATTCTATTTCCTCGGTGCTTATTTTTCTTACCTTCACGTACCTTCACATGTAACAGACTATTCTGTTGCAACTGAAGATAACCCACAGATGAAAAGGGTCCAGCCACCGCAAATTTCCCAGCTCAGACATTTACCTTCTCCACCTGTCAGAATCGATAAATCTGCCAGAAGAAAAAGCTTCTCTGCTACATGTCAATATCCATCATTCGCTAAGCTTTTCTCAGTTGCAGAGCTTCAACTGGCAACTAACAGTTTCAGTGAAGAAAACCTACTCGGAGAGGGACCTCTTGGTTCTGTTTACAGAGCAAAGTTGCCTGATGGCCAAGTATATCTTCTCTTATTTCTCTTCAAACATTTGAAATTGGGAAATTTCATTATTCGTTTCTCATCCGTTGATATTTTCTTAAAACAGTTTGCTGTGGTGAGAAACATCCCAATGTCTTCGCTGTCTTTACATGAAGAGGAACAATTTACTGAAGTGCTTCAGACAGCCTCCAAACTAAGGCACCCAAACATTGTGACACTTCTCGGTTTCTGCATTGAGAATGGGGAGCATCTTCTTGTCTATGAGTATGTTGGGCATTTGTCGTTGTACAATGCTATGCATGATGAGGTATACAAGCCACTTTCCTGGGGCTTGCGTCTCCGCATTGCTATTGGAGTTGCCCGGGCTCTAGAGTAAGTATCCTATCTTCTCAAACTAGTAGTAGCTATTACCTATCCTTGCAGGTATTTATTTTGACTCTTCCCTTTCTGGTGAATCAAAAAATTCAGCTATTTGCACTCGTCGTTTTGCCCTCCTATAGCCCATAGTGATCTGAAAGCAACAAACATCTTGCTAGACGAAGAACTTACACCTCGTATTGCTGACTCTGGGCTTGCTAGTTTAAGGCCACTTACAAGCAACAGTGTTAAACTTCGGGTAAGTAAGAGTATATGATGTTGTCACTTAATTCTTTGTCTGAGAGAGACCTAATGAGTGGAGATTAAGAGCAGGCTTCAGAGATAGCGATACAAAACACTGGCTACATAGCACCAGAACATGGACAACCAGGAAGTAGTGGCACAAAGAGTGACACTTATGCACTGGGAGTGCTACTTTTGGAACTGTTAACAGGAAGGAAAGCATTTGACAGGTACACAAGCATTTCACATACTAATAATAATCATTGATAGCTAAGCTAAGCTGTGGACGTTTTCTGATGGGTGTTGCAGCTCACGACCCCGAGGAGAACAGCTACTAGTGAAATGGGCATCAACCAGACTTCATGACAGGCGAAGCTTAGAGCAGATGATTGATGGAGGCATAGCCGGCACATTCTCCTCAAGAGTCGCCTCACAATACGCAGACATTATCTCCCTATGCACTCAGGTAATGTCAACAGAGCTTCTTCACTCAGGATCATTACATTACAACTAATCATTCATGCATAAGCAGGCAGAGAAGGAGTTCAGACCAGCGGTTTCAGAAATAGTGGAAGCACTCACTGCACTGATACAGAAACAGAACAAGGAAGCAAGCAGTAGTGTAGCAGACAAGACCGATCCTTTTAGTAAATCTTTCTGCTCAACACGCACACGCTTCATCTCCTCACCTACCTTCAGCTACCTCTCCTCTTGACCATTTTCTGTATCTCCTCTTCATACACATATACTTTACTGTCAAAAGAATAGTTCTTAGCATATGATGATAATACACATATTACTCTTGGTAAAAGGAAGTTTCGTAGTATATATTAGAAATAAAAAGGAGTTTGAAACAAGGCAAAATCCTTTAGTAAGAAACAGGGTCAGTTGGTGTTCTGAAACTAATTTTTCTAGCCAATCCCAAAGATCAAACTAAGCAGAAACCCCAGCGTTCAATAGTGTATTGATCTCTCCTCTTATATTCACAGGTCTTCCATCAAACATGGAAGAGAGACTTGTCTCACATAGCTCCTTCAGTTCTCTTGTTTTCGAAAGTGCAAGTTCCTGTATTCAATACCAAAATCAATAAACAGAATTTGTTAGATAGCCCCTTCCAATTCCAAATTTCTGATAAATCTGACACTGTTAATTCACATTTTATCCAAAATAAAAGTTAAGCTTTTTGAGAACATGAGCTTACCTGTTTTGGCCATATAGAAGAGAGTGAATTCTGAAGCTCCATGCGTCTTCTACCCACATCTTTCAAGCTCTCTCTTAACTTCACTTCACGGTGCTTCTTCTCCTCCAGCTCTGAAACAAGCCTATCTAGGAATCTGTACAACAACAAAAAACATATATCAGAAGCTATGGTACTCACTGTGATCCCCTGGCAGAGATTCTTTAATCTTTATCCTAACGCACCTTTTGGAGTTGAGGATCATGATCAGATCCCGAGATTTCTTGTTTGTTAGCAATGAAATGGCCATGGAGATGTCAACCACCATTGGCTCAATGGTTTCAGGAGAATACTGCTGAAGAACCATGGGAGCAACTGCTTGCACGTGGTGTTGCAATGACAGAGTGTCTTCATTTTTCAGTTCTATCAAACGCTGGTTCAAAAATGCCTTGACCTGACACAAGAGAAACCACATGAAGTGTCTCAAGAAGCGTCTCCAGGATTAAACTGAGCATTATATAGTCAGGGATAAGAGTACCTCATACAAATCATCAAGGATCTTATTCCTATATTCTGTGTCCAACAGCTGGCTTCTCTCTCCTGCACTCCCTAAGACTTGAGTTGTAGAATCTATCAACTGTGTCTGATTTGATTCTAGCAAAGCTGAATCAGCCATTTCTTCTACCTGAGGTGTTTCAACACTCACATCCCAAGAAATCTCAGAAACATCAACCTCAGGGCCTTGGCTTTCTTCCACTTTAAATGGAGAATTCTCAGGAATATCGCTGGCGTTGACAATTTCATATGAACCTAGATCGTTTCCACTATCAACTTCTTCTACCATACTAACATCCCAATCTATCTCAGCAGTATCAAGTGTAATATCCCAATCAATGCTGTCTGCAGCCGCATCTGTACCATTTGCATTCTCAGATGACTGAATATTATCAGCATCAAGAGCTTCAGAGACCCCCAAAACGGTTAACGATGGAGGGGTTTCACGAATGTCTTTCAAGTTTTGTAGGACAATCCTCAAAGGCTTCTGCAGACAGATCAGAAGCCGGTCAATTCAACCTCCAGGACAAAAGGACCAAAATTTTAGAGTGAACGAGGGTAAAGTTAAGAGTGATCTTACATCTTTCTCAGTATGAACATCTTTAACATAGGCGGAGTAGTACTCCATTGCCCCTGTTACTGAGTCACTGTTAATAACTTCCAGAATCTTGCTAAAGGTACTAGGAAGCGAACTCGCAGTCTCTAAAAGTTCACGCCTCACGTTGTTTCCCTGAAATTTAAGATGTTTTAAATTAATGTGATCCTCTAAAAAACCTATGGATGAAACCAAGCTAAATTTACAACTAAACCTGCAATCCAAGCTCTCGGCAAGCATCCTCGTATTTTGTTGCTGAGAGTGCAACGCTCCTTTTGATATCAGCTTCTTTACGATCAAGTTCCGCCATTTGTTGCTGAACCTTTTGCACTTGCTTTTTCAGATATGGGCTTCATGTTTTGCAAGAAGAAAAATCATTAGGAAATGCCAAAGTAGAGAGACTCTAGGTAAAATCCAGTAGAGCAATGCAAGAAAGCAACTTACATTTCGTAATTGACATTCTGAATTATTATCTGAGCTGCCTCCCCAAGAAAAATGTGATCTTTTTCAAACGCACGAACAATTGTTTCCCAAACGCCCTAAAAAGGGGAAAATAACAGATCACAAAATGTACAAACGATACAATGAACACAAGAGAAGAGCGAGTTTTCCTTACAGAAGCACCCGAAAGCCGACCAAAGATGTTGCGGCTTTCCGGAGTTGTCTTCAGGAGAATCTCATATATCTTTTTGACCTCCAAGTAACCGATCACTGGAAGCAAAAGAACAGTCGTTTAGATGAGAAAACAACAAGTAAACACATTATGCCTTTAGGCCCTCCTAATCAGCATCAGACATAACCAAACTCCAAAGAAGCTTATTGTGTTTCACAAAGATGCAAATCAAATCTCTTTGTCATTTTCAAACGAAAGACTTAACACTTAAAGTTTCAAGTGAGAGCTGCGAACCAAAAACCAAATTTGCTAAATTGATAAGACAAAAATATTTAAAAAATTGAACCTTCAGGATCTAGGGTTTGAAAGTATGGATCGATCTCTTTAGGCAAAGAAGAGAACTCTTTCAAGATTTTGACCCTGATCACGCCCACCTTCTTCCTCCAATCCGCAGGAATCCTCTTCCGATCCACCAACCATTCTTCGAATTCAACAAAAATTGAAATCAAATTAAGACTATAATCTCCAAATCAGATTCGAATTCAAACGCAGAACCAAAAAAAAGGTATAAAAATCTGTGTAGTCGTAATTGATACTCTGTATTACCTCCGAGACGAGAGAAGGTGATGTCGATGGGAAGGTTTTGAACATCGTCTTGTGTCGGCATTTATTTTTTCCGGTAAACCGGTGATTGATTTCTGGGGAAAGTATCTCCGAAGTCTTTTTGGAGTCTGTCTGTGACTTCGCTTCTCCTTCAACACCCAAGAGAGAAACGCATAGCTATCATCAAATATACCGAATCCGGTTTTCTATCTAACCGGACCAATTTACTCCGGTCCGGGAAAATTAAAATTATTTCTGGGTTGGTCCATGACCGCGGCTTCTGAAGGTTTGGTTATACAAACCGGGTTACGGATTAACTGATTTAACTTTTCAATTTTATGTTAAAAATGTTTATAAAATAATTTTATGTAAATATATATATATATATGCATGATAAAAATTAGACATTAACATTGTTACTAAAAATGATTGAAAAGAAAATCCGATTTTGTTACTTTAGTATTTTATCAAACCAAATAAGCTTTAACCAAAACCAAACCTACACCAATAGTGCTCATCCAAACAAATCAAAATGGAACAGTTAGTGAATAATGGATACAAACAAAAATTCAATCAATTTATTGTCAATCAGAATTTATCACATAATATTGGGGTGACTAAACTTGTTCCGTATATATATATATATATATATATATATCATTTCTAGTGTTAATTCAATCTAATGTAAGACCAGTTAATGGATCATTAAAAGTCGAAAAAAAATTCTTATAATAATATATCAGATGGAATTGAAAACTATATCTTAAAATAAAATAAAAATCTAGTACTTGAAGAATATAGTTGAATAATAGGAGAATATAATAATAATAATTTAGAGAACAAACAAAAAATATTTATACAAGTTTGTTATAAGCAATTTTTCTACAGAGAGAGATAGAAGAGAGAGGGATAGAAAAGGACATGGTCTTGACCGCTTTATCAGAATATTTTTCTTGGTTTATACAAAAACAAAGTCGTCTTCTAATATTTTAAGGTAGAAGAAACTTTTACAAAATTAAATTATAATAAGAAGCAAAAAAAAAAAATCAGAAAAAAGGCGTTTGTCTTTTGCTTCTCTTCTCCAATTTCTCCAATATCCTTCTTAAATTTTGAACCCTCTCCACTTCAATATAACCGACCTCTCTTCTCTTTCTCTCTCTCTCTCTCTCTCTCTCAAAAACACCAAAGTAGCTTTAAATGCTCCGTTACATAATCTCTATCTCTTTCCAAGAATATAGAGAAAGAAAAATAATATAGGAGAATTAAGAAGATATCATCTAGCTAGTGATCAAAGCACCGTCATCATCATCATCATCAGCTTGGCTCAGGAGAGAAGACCAACATAAGAGATCGAAGATCAAACTATCTCTCTTCATCATCATCATCATCAACTTCTGCTGTTACTATCACACGCTCTCAAACATCATCCCATAGACTTCAATACAATCATCATCAAATGCAAGGTCATCACCAGAATCATCATCAACACTTATCATCAGCCTCGGCCACGTCTTCCCATGGAAATTTCATGTAATTTTTAGTCATATATATTTATAATATGATCTTGAGACCAGCAGTCATAAAACTTTTTGAATTGATGATCCCCAAGTTAAAAGAGTTTTATGTGTACATATGTGCAGGAACAAAGATGGGTATGATATTGGAGAGATAGACCCATCACTCTTCCTCTATCTTGATGGACAAGGACATCATGATCCTCCATCAACTGCTCCTTCTCCTTTACCTCATCATCACACAACTCGTATGCACTCTCTCTCTCTCTCTTTTCTTTTTTTTGGGAATTGGGGTTTGGTTTTGGTTTCAGCAGATAAGGAAGATTCCCTTCAAGAGAGAGAAAGTCACAGCAAAAGCATGCCCAACAGATTTCAATCTTTCTTCTGCCACCAGTACTCTACTTTCAGCTTTGACCAGATCCTCTCTTTTTCTCTTTTCAGACATCAAATCTTTCATATCCATATCCCTTACACTTCTAACTCTTCTTTAAACCCTTTTTTTTTCTCTCTCTCTCTCTCTCTCCTTTTCTTCTAATTAGAACTAGTCCACTCAGATATTTATATACATAACTTGGTATAACTAGACCATTTCCCACACATCACATGACTCATCTATGAATCTTATGGCAGAGAATTTGGCGATGAGACCTCCAACATCAACGCTCAACATCTTCCCATCTCAGCCGATGCACATAGAGCCACCTCCATCTTCTACACCCAATGTAATAATATATTTCTATATATGCCAATTTTAGTTGGTTTCCGTTTCTAATTTAATATAATGTCAGCGCAACTACTAGCTATTTCATATAATATCAAGTCAGACCAATTATTATACGTTTCTCATTTTTCTAATGAGTAGTGATTTGATTGTTTTTGTTTTTTTATATAATGTGTTTGGTAAAGACCGATAATGCAAGATTAGTTCCGGCTGATCAACCTAGTGGTTCGACTCGACCATCTTCTGAGCCGTCCATGGACGTGACCAATCACTCTCAGTTTCAACCTTCTCAAGCTTCTAAATCCATCAAGGTCTCTATCTATCTATATTTTTAAAATGATATAATTGCTTTGTCATATTATCAATCGAATATAGTTTTAGACTTGTTGTAGTTTCTAATAAGTTTCGAGATATTATGGCAGAAGGAAGGAAACCGCAAGGGTCCTGCCTCATCGGACCATGACATGCCAAAATCGTCAGACCCTAAAGTAAGTGTATTCATACTACTGCCGAAATAAGATTAAAATTTTTTTTCACTTTTTGGTGTTTTATATTTTTTTTTTATTAAATTAATTTCTCAACAGACATTGAGAAGACTAGCACAAAACAGAGAAGCAGCAAGAAAAAGTAGATTACGTAAAAAGGTCAGCATTTATATAAAAGAATTCAATATTTGTAAGTTGCAAATATAGTTTTATATCCAAATTATTTATAACGTTTTTACTTTGGTAAATTACGACAGGCATACGTTCAGCAACTCGAGTCATGTAGGATCAAACTGACCCAACTAGAACAAGAGATTCAACGGGCCAGATCCCAAGTAAACATTTTAACCTGTCTTTATATATATATATATATATATATATATATATTTCACCTAAAGTCTTAAATGTACCAATTTGATTTCCGATGGTTAGGGCGTATTCTTTGGAGGGTCTCTTATAGGAGGAGATCAACAGCAAGGTGGAGTCCCCATTGGCCCTGGCAACATCAGCTCCGGTACGTAACAGTTTCATATGTACATGTGATGACTCAAAAACCGTAAATTTTGAAAACCAAAAAAAAAGAGATATTGAGTAAATGCAATGTGAAGCAGAAGCAGCAGTGTTTGATATGGAATATGCGAGGTGGCTGGAGGAGCAGCAGAGGCTGTTAACCGAACTGAGGGTGGCGACACAAGAGCACTTGGCCGAGAACGAGCTTAGGATGTTTGTGGACACTTGTTTAGCTCATTATGACCATTTGATTAACCTCAAAGCCATGGTCGCTAAGACTGATGTCTTCCACCTCATTTCTGGAGCTTGGAAAACTCCGGCTGAGCGTTGCTTCTTGTGGATGGGCGGTTTCCGTCCATCGGAGATCATTAAGGTACATCTCGTCTTTTCTTATAACCATAAATAAATATATATTTTTATTTAGGTGAGTATGTTTTTTGATAGATTTTTACTTATTCTATTCGACCCACACAAAATTAAGATAAGATGTGTTATAAATTAGTCACGATGATATTGTAAACTAATCAACTATGGATCCATAAATAATCCAAAATATTTGGCATTTTACTTGAAGACTAATCATATTAATTAAATTGTATCTTACAAGCTAAAATAATCCAGGATAGAATCATTGAATATTATCAATTTCTGGATTACTTGCAAAATATATAATAATAATGACTGAAATTGTGACATTTTATTATTTTTATCGTACATATATGTGCACAGAATATAGTACTTCCAACTTTATTCAATTAATAAACTCTATTTTCTCCGATATTTTTTAAAAAGTTGGTCTTTGATTCTCGTAAAAGAGGTACGGTATAGTAATAATAGATAAGACAGACAAGACACAGACTATAGTGATATTGCTGGACGAGGTATATAAATACATAACATTGCATGGGGTGGACTCTATGTGTAGAAAACCAACCTATATACGTGTATGTCTTTATTTTAGGACAATAATAAAGGTACACGTAGATTTATTTAAAAAATAAATAAAGAATGCATGCAATTGTGTGTGATGGTGAAGTATCTCTAGAAATGGTTAGGTTTTGGCATAATGTAAAAGAAAGTGCCTGTCTGTTTTTTCGATTTATGATCCATAGGAGAGATCAGAGATAGCTACACACAAACCACCATGAAATTAACAGAGACGACCATAATAAACAAAACCAAATAAAAATAAATAAAAGCAACAAATAAATTTTGTGTTATATACATCTAATTAATTGTATAACCATTTTAGCATGCTCGTCAATATACGTTGGATGATTATAATTTTTTTTCTTTTCTAAGATAGTTCCGTAAAGCCTTCTTAAACCTATCTTTTATTCTTATTAATATGTGTAATTAATTACGATAGGAGATTAATAACATGAATTGATGTATGGATGGATGGTGTGCATTATCTGACAATACCTTTGGCAATGTCTCAATCTTATGTCCATTTTAGTGAAAACAAAAAGGAAAGAAGCGATCTTGGGTATAGCTAGTAACTTGTGCATAGTACACTACTCATTTAATGCATTCAACGTTCTCTATGCATCGATTAAGACCATGATTAATTCTTTTAAGTTCTCAACTTGTATATGTGTTAATTTGAAACGCACGCAGGTGATTGTGAACCAAATAGAACCATTGACGGAGCAACAGATAGTTGGGATTTGCGGGCTGCAACAGTCCACACAAGAGGCCGAGGAGGCTCTCTCGCAGGGCCTCGAGGCATTGAATCAATCCCTTTCCGATAGTATTGTCTCAGACTCTCTCCCGCCTGCCTCTGTACCACTTCCTCCTCATCTATCCAATTTCATGTCACACATGACCTTGGCTCTCAACAAGCTCTCTGCTCTCGAGGGCTTCGTTCTCCAGGTACCCTCTTTTTTCCTTTTATTTAAATTTTATACATCTATACCAACCTTTATATATCAAATAATATACAGAGATGGTATACAAGTGGACCTCTAGGAGATGTGGTCCTAATCGGACTAGGAATATATATTTTGATTCTTTGAACTACTCCTTATTAAACACAACTATCATATATATATATATATTGGTTGTTATAACACGCTATCTAAATTTATATAGATGTTTGTATGTATGTGTATGTTTGTGTACAACTCATATATATATATATATATATATATAGGTATAACGTCGGCCACAATTAGTTAGAAGACATTCGTAATATAATTATAGTAATAAAATAAAATAAATATATATAGTGGTTAATTTTGGTATGGATTATGTTATAAGAGGATGTTAAAACTAATTTGAAATAATTATGCATTAACATATGTGTATATGAAATGAAAAGTATTTAGCCTCTTGATTCCGACATTGTGCAAGTAGGTATCTAACAAACACTTCTCTTGTCTTGTATCAACTTGGTCGGGTTGCTTTTCTTAGAAGACTAAGTTTATTAATACTATATTTATTTTCTTAATCGTTTACTAATTTAGAACGGGCAGGTTTATGCAAAAAAGAATATATATGCTTGTGTATTAATGTATCAACCTATACTCTATATGCAAATGGGGGTTTAGCTAATATAATATAACATTCATGCATATACAAATTGGCATCTTTCATTTTCAATAATTTCGTAATATATTCTTTCTGTATTTTTTCGTGTTTAGTCAAAAAAAATTTTAAAAAGGTCTTCGTCTTTAGCTACATGCTTACAATCTTTCATCTATTATTTAAATTTAAAAACTTAAAACAAAAAGAGAAAAAGTCCAACTTTATAAGAGGCGGTAAATATGGGGTTAGTTTACGGAAAAGGGATGATGGGTTTCAAACTTCTCTAAACGCACGTGACAATTGCCACCATGAATGTATATATTATGTGTATATATTCACATATATGCAGTCCGAAAGCAAATACTTATATATCACATCAAAATGGAAACATGGATTGCTTGGAGCCCATATCGTTGCATGATGTCATGGACGTAACTGCTCGAGTATCCCATCCTCCCAAAACACTCCCTTGAGAATAATTCCTTTACTTACATTTAATTCCACATTTTTTTTTGTCTCTAGCTACTTAGTTTCGGGCGTTCGTAAGTTTTATATCATTAATAATAGGTTGATTATGTATATGATTCTAATTAGTGATCAAAAGTATCATGAAAGCATGCCGTGGGACCGAGAGTATGGAATTCACGGTTTTACCTTTTTGACAATTTGGTGTCGTGTTCTTATTAGTCTTGTAACAAGCTTTGATTTTTTTTTTGCTCGATCAACATGTTGAATAATCGGCATTATAGTCGTCAATCAACCATATAATTTCGGGTCATGCATTATCATTTGATTCATATTTCAATTTCTACAAAATACATAATTTTTGTGGATTATTAGTTTCATAATTATAATGCATGTTAGGTCTTTTATCTGAATTTTTCTTATAGTTAATTAGTCTTTTATACTCCGATTGATGAGACTATTAGTTATGGTCCAATTTAATTAATTGTCCTTAGTCTTAGTCAATAGCATGAACACTACTTTGTCCATATTTTGTTTTGCTTTTACTATATTTCCATTTTCTCTTTAATTCTTATTTAGTTTTGAACTAATACAATAGAGAAACTTACAGGCGGATAATTTGAGGCACCAAACGATCCATAGGCTGAACCAATTGTTGACGACCCGACAAGAGGCACGGTGTCTTCTAGCCGTTGCGGAGTACTTTCACCGTCTTCAAGCTCTAAGTTCTCTCTGGCTAGCTCGTCCTCGGCAAGACGGATGATACTAAAACAACTGATGAAGGAACCCAAAAAAAAAAAACAAGAGAATAGGTTGATTAGTTAGCCAGCTTGACCTCTTTATATATCCTACTCAAATACAGTACAATTAGGGAAAATTGCTTGGCTTCTTCTGTTATATGATTCTTAATATATGTTTTTGATTAAGATGCAGATGATAGACAACTATTTACATACCTTTAATTCTTCCTTGTGCAAGTGAAAATATATAGACTTGATCTTCAATTCCAAACACAAATACATACTAAGAATATGAAAGAGAACTGAAAAGAAACAGAACGAGAAGGCTGACAACTATTGCAATTGCATGCAAGAGAGGGAAGAAAGAGAGGGCTTGTTACTTGTTAGGTCAAATTAGAGCATTGACCAGTTAGGAAGGTGACAAATGGTGAGTTTTGTAGGATACCGTCAGGGACTTGGGATCAGTACCGTTTTGCTTTGGGTTCAACGCCCATCTTTCTTCTTTTACTTTCCATGTCTTTGCTGTCACCCAGTTAGTTTTTTTTTTTTTTTAAGTGAACAGTATTTTTTATTTCTTTTTACTGAAAAAGTGAACATTACTACGTACACATGGTCAAACGAAAAATAAAATTTATTTTACATCACGAAAACAAGATTGATTTAGTTTCCAATTTAAATGTATAAAAAATATTTGGAAAAAATAGTTTCTAAAACTAGTAATCAGATAATACAAGCAGCACATTGAGACACGTTTTTTGAAGATCCAAGCTTATCGTTAGTGTTAGACTGTTAGTGTTTGAATGTTTTCATAACGTTGGTGAATATTTCATTGCTGCTACTTGGAATCATGCGTCTGGGCAGGCCTTTATGGGCCTGAATTACGGTTCCATAATATTAATAGCCCAATTAAGAGGCGGTTGTGTACTCGATTCTGTGACGTAGGTGTATTGTATACAGTATACAGTATACATTATACACGCGTGTATGCTTATATGTCTACAGTATTTTAAATAATATTTTAAAATCAAATTTGACATATTATATATATATAAATATTTGAATTCAACTGTTACATATAATTTTATATAAAATAATATTTTAGATGTATTTAATGGTTTTGGATGCAGATCCGGATATCCGGACTTTAAAATTATGGTTTTGATGGATCCATGATCTTAATAACCGGATTCGGATATGGCCGTTTTGGATATCTTATTTTCGGAGCAGACCCCGGATAATAATTTTATCTTTAATATATGTGTGCATATCTATATATATCCATGTACAAGTGTATGTATTTTATGTCTATTTGTATTATATTGTTTTTAGCAACATAAATTTTTAAAATATTATGAATAATCAGGTTTTTTTAAAAATTTTTTCTACCTTCGTCATTGAATTTATTTTGTATATCAATTCTTTTCTATATGTTTTATAGAATACAAAAGTTAATAATTCGTAGATTTGGTTTTTTCAAAGTTTATAACCGCATTGTATAGAGAAACCATGACAACATCTGCATCCGCGTCCACCGAAGAAGCACCAGATCCGCCAATTAAACTTAAAAAACATAAAAGTCTTGAAAGTATTGTTCATCTACAAGAGAGAGAGAAAAGCATGGCAACAATTGTACCTTTTATACACCCAAGACTTATATTTGGAAAACAAACTAACAAAAATATTTGGTCTCCGACCATGAACGAGTTTACTCCTTTTAGTCCACTTTGATAAATTTGGGGGATGAAAATTCACCAAAATGCATTTTTATTGTTTATATATTAAATATAATCTACGAAGAGTCGACAAACATCTGTCTGTCTCTCTATAATTTAAATTTAGAATGTTTGTTGATGAAAAGTACTATAATCTATATCAATAATATTTAATCACAAATGTTGTTAATCTATATTTTTTTTTACCAACCACACATTAATTAAAAAGAGACTCCAAGATTGATAGCCCAATCCGGAGGAAAAGAGTTTACAAAAGAAATTTCATGAGTAAGTAATCTGGAAGATCTAGCTAGACAATCTGCTTGAATATTAAAAGTACGAGAAATAAAAGAAATAGAGAAAAGAGGAAAAAAAACTCGGAGCAGACCAAACTCGTCTAAAAGATTGGAGAAAGCTGGCCACTCATCAGGAGATTGCACCATTGCGACTAGTTCTGTACTATCTGTTTCAAACTCCTGACAGTTAATCCTTCTTGAAAGGATATTCGTCATAGCCCATAATAAAGCTTCCATCTCTAAGTGTAAAGGGGAGACACTCCTTCGCTGACACTTTTCCCCAATTAGTATTGTTTGGCATTCTCCTCGAAAACACCACCATCCCAACCCTGTGGTAGGGTCTGAAAATTTCCAGGAACCGTCAATACTACACTTTATTGCATGGGGATTATATTCCACTGAGACCCTAAAATCAGAAGAAATAAGTTGATTTGATTGAGCTTCTTCCCACAATAGTTGTTTACGTACCGCCTGATTTAGTATGTCCATTAGTTCCGATTGTAATCCTTTGAAAACCTTTTTGTTCCTATCTTTCCATATAAACCATAAAATCCAAGGGTAACAATGCTTCTTTTGATGATCATCTAGGTAAGATGATAAGCTATAAAATAAAAAATCCAAATTTGAATACACCGATTCGGTAGGAAAAATTTCTGGTAATATTGGAATCGAAGACAATTCCCATATTTGTCGAGAATGAAGGCAATCAAAAAGAGCATGATTGATTGTTTCTTCGGACGTTTGACATCTTTGACACAAAGTATCGCAGCGTATTCCTCGATGAACTAAGCATGAAGTAACTGGCAAAGATCCCGTAACAATTTGCCAAATAAAATGTTTGATTTTTGGTGGCGCCTTAATTTTCCAAGCTTGTGATTTTAAAGCTTTACAATTTGGACCCCACTCTTCGATCTTCGACATAGCCTGAGTAAGCAGATATCCCGACTTGACTGTATATTTTCCTGATTTTGTATAATGCCATATCAACCTATCTGGTTTATAACCTCGACTTATACTCATACTCCTAATAATCCGTATATCTTCTAGATCCATAAATTCATTCAAAATGGGTAAGTGCCAATCTTTTGTAGTCGGATTAATTAAATGATTAACCATTAGATTTGGGTGGAGAAGTTTCCCCCTTCCATTTGCTGGGCGTGGATTAGTATCAGGTATCCAAGGATCTTGCCAGACCGATAAACTTAAACCTGATCCTAAAGACCATCTAGCTCCTTTTTCCACTAGTGTCTTGGTGGAAAAAATACTCTTCCAACCAAAAGAAGGAGAATATGGGCTTTTTGCTTTTAAGGGATGTGTATTTTTGAAATACCTACCCTTTAACACCCGAGCTACCAAAGAATCCGGATATTGAATTAATCGCCAATACTGTTTAGCCAGCATTGCATCATTCATTTTTTCTAGAGACCGAAAACCTATCCCTCCATCATTTTTAGCCTTACACATCTTCTCCCAAGCTATCCAATGGAGACCCCGGTCTTTCCCATTAGAACTCCACCAATAATTTGAAATTGCACTTGTTAGTTTAGATATCAATTCCTTCGGAAGTTTAAAACAGGACATGACATATAATGGGAGGGCCAAAGCAATTGATTTGATCAATGTCTCTTTCCCCCCTTTCGATAAAAATTTCGCTGACCAGCCATTAATTCGATCATTAAGCCTCTCACGGACGTAATTAAATATTTTACTTTTTGAACCTCCAAGGCTTTCTGGAATACCCAAATAGGATTCCATTCCCCCTTCTTTATTGATTCCAAGAATATTTTTTAATCTTACTTTAGTTTGACTTGCTATGTTTTTGCCAAACAAAACAGATGATTTACTAAAGTTTATTTCTTGCCCTGAAGCTTTCCCATATTTCCGGATAATATCTATGGCAGTTTTACATTGGTCATCTTCCGCCTTACAAAAGAAAAGACTATCATCTGCAAATAGCAAGTGTGATATAGTAGGGTATTTCTGTGCGACCTTTATACCTATCAGTTTTTTGTTCCTTTCTGCTTTTTTAATATTAGCAATCAAAACCTCCGTACATAAAATAAATAGATAGGGGGATAATGGATCGCCCTGTCGTAAACCTCGTTGAGGCTTAATATATCCTTGTGGTTGTCCATTCAACAACACTTGATATGAAACTGAGCTGACACTCCACATGATCCAAGAAATCCATTTAGTATTAAACCCTAACCGAGCCAAAACAGCTTTTAAGAAAGCTCATTCTACTCTGTCGTAGGCTTTACTCATATCGGTCTTAATTGCCAAAAAATCTGATCTACACGCCTTATTCGTACGTAAGCCATGAAACATTTCTTGAGCTACCAAGATGTTATCTGTGATAAGTCTACCGGAAACAAATGCGGATTGTGTTTCCGAAATTAGCCTTGGCAATATTTTCTTAAGCCTGAAACAGAGTATTTTAGAAATAATCTTATAACTCACGTTACAAAGACTTATTGGTCTAAACTCTGCCATTCTTTGTGGCTTCGCCGTTTTTGGAATTAGACAAATATTTGTCTCATTTATTCGTCGATCAAAAGTTTCAGTTCGGAAAAATTCTTTAACCAATATTACCAGATCATCTTTTAAAGAATGCCAAAATCTTTGATAGAACAATGCCGTCATTCCATCTGGTCCTGGTGTTTTTACTGGTGCATTTTTATTTAATTTTGAACATACTAATACTATATTTTTTAATTATATAGTTTCATTTTATAAATTGTTCAAGAGTTTCAATTAATTTGTTAATTATATATCAGTTCATGTTGTTCATGCATTACATTAATTTATTTATACTTTAGTTTATTTACATACTCATTTCTTTTGAACAATTTTATTTCAACAATTTCAATTCAACTAATTTATTTCAACACTTTCTAGTCAACCCATACATTTTTTTCTTCAATCAGTGAAATACTAATTTGTTAAATAAATGATAGTCGATATTGATGGTCAAAAATATTTAATAAGAAGTAGGTTATGTTCTAAATAGTTGGAGATATTTAATTAAGTAATTTCTTAGGTTATGTTCTAAATGCTAGAGGTTGGAAATATTTAATGTACATAATACCTTTTAGGTTATGTTTAAAGAAGTTCATGAAGGGAACTGGATTTGGTTGTGACCTTCAAGAAAATGAAGACGATTAAAGTAGAGAGACCAAAAAAAGAAAAAACGGAAGAGAGCTTTTGTTATTGAATTCTCAAATGATTTCTTTTTCACATCAATCGTAAGAAAGAAGTAACGACTACATAAAGAGAAACCATTATACGATTCACGTGATGTACGTCAAAATACTATTATGAACATAAGCTAATAAGTATTATGTACATTAATATTTTCAACCTCCAGCATTTAAAACATAACATAACAAATTACTTCATTAAATATCACAATCATTTAGAACATAACCTACTTCTCATTAAAGATTCTCAACCATCAATATCGATTATCATTTATTTAACAAATTAGTATTTCACTGAGAAAAGAAAAAAATGTATGGGTTGACTAGAAAGTGTTGAAATAAATTTGTTGATTTGAAAATATTGAAACAATTTTTTTCAAAAGAAATGGATATGTAAGTAAACTAATGTATAAATGTAATGCATGGACAACAAGAATTGGTATATATAAGTGAACTGAAACTCTTAAACAATTTGTAAATTGAAACTATATAATAAAAAATATAGTATTAGTATGTTCAAAATTAAAGAAAAAGCTTATGCACCAGTAAATATGGATTAACAACATTTTTTATTAAATATAGATGACATAGATTATAGTACTTTTCATCAACAAACATTCTAAATTTAAATTATGGAGAGACATACAATTGTTTTGTCGACTCTTCGTAGATTATATTTATTATATAAACTGAAAATTGGATTTGGTTGTGGCCATCAAGAAGACGATGAAGATTGAAGTAGAGAGACCAACAAAGGAAAAAAAACGGAAGGGAGCTTTTGTGATTGTATGCTCAAAGAGTTTTTATTTTTCGCATCGATCATAAGAAAGAAGTAGCGACTATAAAAAGAGAAATCATTATACGATTCACGTGATGTACGTCAAAATACTATTATGAAGATAACCTAATTAGTATTATGTACATTCAATATTTTCAACCTCCAACATTTTGAACATAGCCTAACAAATTACTTCATTAAATATCTCCACCCATTTAGAACATAACCTACTTCTCATTAAATATCCCTAAGCATCAATATTGACTATCATTAATTTAACAAATTAATATTTCACTGATTGGAGAAAAAAATGTATGGGTTGACTAGAAAGTGTTGAAATAAATTTGTTGACTAGAAAATGTTGAAATAAATTTGTTCAAAAGAAAGAAATGAGTATGTAAGTAAACTAAAGTATAAATAAATTAATGTAATGCATGGACAACAAGAATTGGTATATACAAATGAATTGAAACTCTTGAACAATTTGTAGATTGAAACTATATACTTAGAAAAAAAAACAGTATTAGTATGTTCAAAATTAAATAAAACGTTTATGCACTAGTAAATATAGATTAACAACATTTGTGATTAAATGTAGATGACATAGATTATAGTACTTTTCATCAACAAACATTCTAAATTTAAATTATGGAGAGATATACAGTTGTTTTGTCGACTCTTCATAAATTTTATTTATTATATAAATAATAAGAATGCATTTTGGTGAGTAATCAAATATATTGCTAAGTTTTGTTCTTTTTCTTTTCCGAGTTAATATTGGGATATGAACTGCAAAAAACTCCCCATAAGGCAGAAACAACCTTGTTCTTGCTATAGTGAAGTTAGGAATAATGATCTCTATTCCACTAACTAAAGAGTTTAAGCTTAAGACAACTTCTATAACCTTTAATAGCTTCATCTAAATTTATAAATGAAATAAACAAATAATTTTGTCCGTTAATTCTTGTAGATGTTGAAAGCAGAGAAGTCAAAACTCTTCATTCTAGCTTAGAGAAGTTACTCAGAGGAGAAGAATGCGGGTTGTAAAAAACAGACTATGCTAGTTCTAAAGCTTAATGCTTGTTCTAAAACTCAGAGGAGGGGAATGCGAGTTCTAAAACTCTTCATTAAAAGACTATCATAAGTTGAATGTTTTAATAATGATAGTATTTAGGCTTTTTATTAAAGAACATATATGCATTTCAAAAGCTTAATGCTTGGTGGGTGATGCTGGGATCTCTAATTTTGTAACAGTTCACCATTTATTCCCACATTTTGAAGGATGTTTAGCATATAATGTAATGTTTATTATTAGGCCTAGGCAAAATAACCGGAACCAAAAAACCGAACCGAACCGATCCAAAAAAATAGAACCGAAACCGAGAAAATATCCGAACGGAGTCTAAATTTATATATCCAAAAAACCGAAACCGAACCAAAAATCGAGTGGGTACCCGAAATATATTTATATGTCCATAATATTAATTATATTTAGACTTATATAACCTAATTACCCAAAATTACAATTATAAACTCGAAAATATTAGTTAATTTTAGACCAAAATAAACACAATACTTAAAATAACCAAAACATCATAAAGTTTTTATTTATATTTGTCAAAATTTAACCAAATTTTATTTAATTTAACAATTTTTTTTTCAAAATGTTTGGAACGGAACCGAAAATAACCGAAACCGAACCGAAGAACCGAACGCCCAGAGCTAGTTATTATACTGATCTTCTCACGGTTTCTTGTTTGTTTTATGTTTCAGCCACCAAAAATGAAGTGTTCTACCTATCTTTCTCAGGTTTGCCGTCTCAAAATGGTTTTACATTACTATCTAGAATATCCACAATCAATGAAGATGATAGATGAGAATACATGAGCTTATTTTTTCCATACACAAAGTCGACATTTCCTTATTTCTCTTCGTCTCACAAATACGAAATATATTAAGTTGTCCTGCGATTGGAGATATTGTATACATAAATATTATTTGTTTATCAAAAAGAAAAATGAAAACCACTCTAACCGATACTTATAGACATAAGTTTAAAACTGTTAATTACGTTGATGGGCCTGGGCCTGGCCTTTTTCTTTTACCATCGTTCATCCGGCAGAACCATTTAGCTCATATTAACCATATAAAACTAAGGGCGAGCATAGAAACCAAATTTGAACTGAGTTTTATTTTATTACCACAATGTACCAATATTTTTTGTGCAGGACTTGCAGGTGATGGATAAACACATAGTATTATTCTTGGACGACAAATTGTTTTTTGGCTGTAAAGTTTTCTATTGAATTTTTTTGTTTAAGAGAAGGAAAAAGATTACAAACAGACCATTATAACTAAAGCCCACTAGTTTTGGGTTTTATACCAAACCCAAAAAACACAGTACATGATAAGAATAGAACCAAACATTTATGAGCAAATAAAAAAGCAGAGCAGACACACACAAGAACCAAAAACAAGCAGAGCAGACTTGAAGGCTTAAGCCACAAAGAAGTTGTACCATTCAGAGCATACAATCTGCTTTCGAAGGTAATTTCCTGAAGAAATTACTTGGAGCAGAAGGCATCTTGCTTCTGAACTTGGGATGCCTCATCCAGAACATCCCAGCCGTAAGAGCTATGATCTTGAAAGGCGTCACGTACAAGATCATTGCGGCAACAAGGCAAAAAATCACAAACAAGCAAGTCGCACGTGGATCTCTCCAACTCAACAGTGCTTGAAACCTCTCCCCTTGCGTTGCAATGTCTCCAACAACCATCTGGATCCGACCAGCAACGCTTCTTAACCTATCATACCTCATCTTTACAACATCTTGTCCCTTTGAAGTGGGGAATGTATCAAATTCCTCATCTAGCTCATCGGGGCTAGCCGCTTCAGCCCAAGAGAGCTTTGTGTCCATATGAGGAGGATGGCGCGGCCTGAACCTGAAATTCCAGAGCCCTATCAAGAACATGTAGAGGAATGTGGTTGGGAGTATCAGCTCTGGATAACAAATCAGTATGAAGAAGAGAACGTGGAACAATATCGTCGTCAACGGATTCTTCCAGTAGCATACGTCTCCAAGCCATTTGCTCATAGCAATCAAGCCTGAAAACACAGAGACTATCCTGAAAAAGTTAGCTTTGCTCCTCCTCATGCTCCACATGTGCGAATCAACATCGAGCATGTACTCTACGATCTCTTTCCTTAAAGGAGGTTCTGCTCGGGATAACCGCGCTGCAACAATGCTCATCGCTTGGTATCTAAGACTGTCTAATTGGTTCACAGTGAATGGATGGAGATAATGCATCTTTGGAAGCAGAGGATGGCCATAAAGATAGATCATATGAGCCAAAGATAGACAAGTGAATCTCACAGCTAATTGGACTTCTCCCATTTTCTTTAACCCTTTTGTTTGCAGAACAAGAAGCGGGTAGGAGTGAGTGTAGATTCTATCGGCCTCTAGAGTTGATAATCGGATCCTTACCTTCCCGATTCTCGCATCCACTTTAGCTCCATTGTTGGATTTCTCGTTCCCGCCAAGGTGACAGTTATCGAAAACTCCCAATGTGATGACTGTACAAGGATCATACACTTCCCATGTGTATTGCTCATTCCATTTAGGGCTAGAGCTCTCAATGATGGTTCTTGTTCTCACCCATTTTTGTCCGTACTTGGCAACACAATACGGATCTGTTGTCGCTTTACCATCTTTTGTTTTCATCGGCGAAAGCCCTTGAGCACTCAAAATTCCTACTTCAAGGATGCCAATAGGTTGCTTCCACAGTTGCCTTGCCGTAGGCTTTACGTCACTGATGTACAGAGTTGATTCGTCCATTACATGGTAACCGCCTTCAAGGCAAACTCGTAGGTGGATTCGGCTGGAGAACTTGAGTTCGTGCCTCTTGTCTCCTTCCAGTGCCCCAAATCCAAACTTTTCGAGGTTGTACCATTTGGAATGGACAGCTCTGTGATCTAATCTTTTCTCAAAGACGTTCAAAGGTGAGATCAGCCTCCCCATAACTTCATCTTTAGCTGATGTCACCTTGTTTTCGACTGTCAAGAAGAACTGTTCTTCAAATGGCTCTGCAGCTACAAAAACAAGATCTTCGTTCCACATCGGATTTGTTGTCTTGTTAGGACATAACTTTGTTTTCAGAATCTGATTGCCAACCTGAACCTTAACGAAAGCTTGAGGCGGTTGGCTCCTGTCGCTAGGCTCAACATCTTGAGCCTCGATGACATTAACCCGCAAATACCACAGTTTTGGGGATACATAGACCTTAGACCTCACGCTTTGGACACCTTCTCCTTGGACTGAGGAAGCATCCGAGTGCCAAGCATCAGGAAATGCTTCATCGGCTTGCGTCCCAAGCCAAACCGCTACCATAACCTCTCCTCTCTTCTTACTCTCACCTCGCCGATCTTCTAATCTGTACCACTGTGGTGCAAGTGGACTATCAGGAGGAACTCTTGTAGGAACCTCACGCATATCAAACACAACCTTCCCGATGTAATCATCTCTTGTAACCATCTCCTTATCGCGCACAAATACTTCGACTGTAGAGGATTGGACCTTGTCTTTTGAAAAGGCGAAAACTTGATTCCACTCTGGGTTGGTTCTTTTCTCGAAATGTTTAGTCTTTCCTTTGTAGTTTCCTATTTTCACTTCCACATAAGGATCACAGTTACTCGTGACAGGGTTTGGAGGAAGGTCCTTGGCTTTGACGACCCGAACATAGAGATAAAACATTTGCTCAACAAGGTCGTATGTGCTTGCAGCTCGTTCACTACCAATCCATCCAGTTCCTCCACGCTGTCCTCCATGTGGCCATCTCTCTCCAAGCTCTGGCTTCATGTCTTTAAGCTTATAGTCTTCTTGGCTCTTAGCTCCATCTTTGGCTGCCATGGTTTTAGATTGCTTGAACCAAAAGCTTCTCCTTTTTCTTTCAAAAAAAACGCTACGGTTCTGCACCTGACATACAAAAACAAAGGCATAAAATTGCAGGGAAGAGCAAAATCTGAGAATTGTAGAGTTGCAGAAAAAATAAAATTGATTAGACAAAATCAGTTTCTTGGATGTAAAGAAACTAATATATCTTCTAGGAACTGATTTAAAACCTTAATAATTAGTATTATGTAATTTACTTTCAATCTCAAAAAAGATAGTTGATAAGATTCTTACCTGATTTAAACGATATACTAAGTGGTCGACGCAAATCTAACCTCTGTCTCTTTGTTCTGTTTCATGAACTCATTCAAGTGTTTGCAGGAAAACACAGAATAGCTGCTATCATCTTTTTGCACATGAAAAGTAAGTGAAGGATTAATATCAAAACGAGAAAGACAAAGTAAATGAAGAGAAAAAGAAGATAGCCAACAAAATCATTGAAAGAGCTAATATTATACGAACGTACAAAAAAAAAAAAAACAGAACTATTTTGTATATGGACCAACAATATTTCAAGAAAAATAAATAAGTCATCTAATTGATTTATGAAGCACACATGAATCTATGTACATATACAGACGTAAAAAAGGATGCGTTTAGTTAGTAGCACCTTGAGAAAGATGTTGCCATGAAGTTCTCTGTTTTGCTGTACCAGAGAAATGGAGAAAAAAATTAAGAAGAAGTCAAGATGTTGAGTATTGAGTATTGCGTAATCAAATTTTGGGAGAGAGAGAACGAATGAGAAACAATTCTATTACACAGAAAGAAACAGCGGAATAAAATGGAAAAGCAAAAAGTACGCAAGAAAAATTTACTCTTATTCTCTTTGTTTTTCTTTTAGAGGGAAGCTGATTCGTTTCTTCTTTTCTTCTTTTCAATTCATACATTATATAGCGAAGCAGATTCTTTCTTGGTCTTTAATCTTTATGTACATTAAAAAAAAAACTTTTTGCCGCAGTGACAAAGGTGAAAATAGTAGTTTCTCGAAAAAATTATAAAATACCTAGAGAATTTCGATACATGTTTGTCTTCACTCATGACAATGATGAACGCAACATATAAATTTTCGTTTAACAAAAATAAAATTTTATAGATATTGTATCATTGATTGAAGTATTTTCGAAAATCTTGTGTACCCTTCCGTTTACTTGTAGTATGTATGTATATTCATTTGATTGTGCGACTATAAGGGGATACGCAAGATTGTCATTTTTAACAGATTGAATACATCCTTTTCACTATTTTCGTAGAGTTTCTAAGATGGTAATATATTTAGTGCTTAATAATATATAACATTTGGCATATATATATCTTCAGTGTTACTTTCTGTCTGATTGGAATAAGCATCTAAAAAATAGCTTTTTCGGGTCTGGAACTTTTTTTAATAAAAAGCAAAAGGGCAGGCTAAGCAGTGATTATTATTTGATTGAGTAACATCATTACCTTATTATCCCGCCATTTTTAATTCTAATGCCCGCACTAGAGCATATTAAACTATTTGCTAAAAAAGAATACTATATTTATCAAAGAAACTACAACTATTTGTACAAAGAAAATTTGATTCCTATAGGGTTAACTACATAGCAAAATTATGTTTTTTAATCCGTAACCCACTTCATTTTTCTAGATTAGAATATTTCTGATTTGTATCCGCTCAGAAAATTAGCCATAAAAATTCGGTATTCGGCCCAATCTTCGATATTTCTATTAAAAAATATTTATAAATTAAATAAATTAAAATTAATGAATAAAATTAAAGTTAACTTTAATCATTCTAGTTGCACAAAAAAATACATTTAATTGATGCATATTTTAATCATTCTAGATTCTAGTTGCACAAATATTTACTTCAATGAGAGTATGAAATGAAAAGGTAATATTAACCACTACTATTGGTAATCCATAGAGAGCAAATGGGCTCCTCCCTCATGAAGATGTTGTTCAATTTTCTTGAAAATCATGTAACAATAGATGAGTTCTACACAAATTCCAAGAACCCTTTTTGGGGATAAAGTTTGTTTTTATCAACCAAAACTCCCAAAAGAAAGAAAAAAAAGTGTGGAACAAGTTCTTACATTTGTTCTTTATCAAAAAAAGTTATCAGTTGGTTTTAACATTTACTTAGTAACTTAGTATGTAAACTATAAATAAAATGAAATGGCTTTTTTATGAAGGTTAGTTAATTTAATTTCTACGAACCAACTTATCAAGTTGTAAAGGATCCAACTTTAGTGGTACACTTTTGCCGTCTCAAAAATGCTTAGTAATGATGACTATATTATTAATGTGTTAGTTTATGTCGAAAATTTTCCCCCACCATCAAATTCATCAACTTGATAGACTTATGTGGCTACCGGTAGACTTGTCATATAAAATCCAATTTTCTAGGTTTTATTTGGTTCCTATTAATACGATTTATTAATGTAGAACGAAACCAAAACCGAATGGGATACGATCAAGTTAGAAGGCAGCTGTCTTTTAGTAGGTGATTTTCTGTGTGAAATTTCTATGTATTTATTTTCAACGAGGAGAGAACCGATGTATAGTTAAGAATTTTTCGATAAAAAACATTATTTTTGAGAATGGAATCATGTCATCTTAGTATAGATGTTCATTATCAAATCTAGTATGTGATTGGTGTACGGGACATGTTTATGGCTTCCAAAATGCCCAGTGTAAACTAATTGGGCCTCATATACGTTAAGCCCACACTAAGGCTCTTCTTCGATGACTTCTTTGTTCATAGAAATTACATCTCCCCGAAAGAATCAAGAGAGCCGTTTATGATAAATCTCTTCCAACGGTCGGATCGATATAGCCGTTTGAAGATGACCTTAAACTCTCTCCGAAATTTTCTTATTAATATTGAACCTGAATTCATTTCAGACCCAAACTTCTCTCAAGTCTTCTATTTGTTCGACATATCAATTGAAGTTGGATGATTTTTTGAGAAATTGTAGATGGTGAAGACATTGTCCTCGCTTCACACTTCCAAAGCCTCAAGGAGATAATAACTTCCACCAGTTATAGCCTAAATATATATAACGTGTTATTGCATTACCCAAACATATTCAACGCCGACATCTTGACCATATATGTATTGGCTATTATTACTGTCCATGTGTAATCAGAGATCAAATCGAATCTGTCTCTCTAAGTCTATATAGTATATATGTATCATTACGCTTTCCATCATAATTCAAAACCGATACCAAACACCAACACCATGGATAAGACAGCGACAGTACTTTCTTCTCTTGTTCTTGTTCACATTCCTCACGACCTCTTTATCTAAAGATTTCTGTAACCAAAATGACAAAAAAGTACCCTCCTCAAAATCAAGAAAACCCTAAACAACCCTTACTTACATCCTCGCCTCCTGGGATCCTGGTACTGCCTCGAGTGCGGCGACGCCACCGTTAACCACCGTGTCACCGCTCTAACCATATTTTCTGGCCAGATTTCCGGTCAGATCCCGCCTGAAGTCGGTGATTTTATCATATCTTGAGACCCTTGTCTTCCGCAAACTCTCTAACCTCACCGGTCAAATCCAACCCACCATCGCTAAACTCAAGAACCTCAAGACCCTCAGGCTCAGCTGGACGAATCTGACCGGTCCAATCCCTGATTTTATAAGTCAGCTCAAGAATCTCCAGTTCTTAGAACTTTCCTTCAATGACCTCTCTGGTTCCATACCAAGTTCTCTCTCTACGTTACCTAATATCTTGTCCCTTGAACTTAGCAGGAACAAGCTTACAGGTAAAGAACTCTCTTTTCCTTATTCAATCATCGGTTTCATTGTTTTAATGATCGATCTCTTTGTTATAGGTTCGACACCAGAGTCATTTGGGTCGTTTCCAGGAACAGTCCCTGACCTTTACCTATCACACAACCATCTCTCCGGTTCAATACCCAGATCACTAGGCAACCTCGACTTTAACCGGATTTACTTCTCCCGCAACAAGCTCGAGGGTGATGCTTCCATGTTGTTTGAAGCCAACAAACCGACACGGTCCATTGATTTATCAAGAAACATGTTCCAGTTCGATCTCTCTAAAATTGATATCCCTAAGACACTTGGTGTCTTGGACTTGAACCACAATGGGATCACAGGAAATATATTCCGGTTAAGTGGACTGAGTCTACTCTTGGGAACTTCAATGTTAGCTATAACAAACTGTGTGGACGCATCCCCAACGGAGGGAATTTTCAGACATTTGATTCTTATTCTTATTTTCACAATAAGTGTTTGTGTGGTGCACCTCTTGATAATGGCAAGTGAGAAGATTCAAGCAGCCAAGCTACTATTATTATTCCACTTTCCCAAAGAATCAAGTCTATACACAATTGTATCTTTATTTGGATTGATTAATAAAACATCACCCAAACTTGCATTTGATGAATTCATAGTTCATTTTCAAAACCAAACCTCCCAAAAGAAGGAAAAAGAAAGAAAATGGGTGTTCTAATTCTGGTTCTTTTTAAATCGGCCCAGCAGAGCTACAATGAGAGGCATTTAGTAAATGAGTTGAAACATACCCAACTCAATTGGGTAATTTACTTAGGTCGGATTAAATCGGCCCATTAAATTTTGACCCAATTCAACAGTCATCAATATGAGGAGAGTATCTGACATAAGATATGATCACTTCTAAGATTTGACAGAAATCTTTAAGCTTATCCTAACTTTATTATATATCTGCTCTTTTAAGAAAACAATATGATATGTTGTCAAAAAGAAACAAAAAAAAAGAACATGATATCTTTCCTTTTACATTATGTACCCTAAGATATCTTTCCTTTTACTTCTATGATATATATTGGTTTATATAGAAAACAAGATATGCATGCATCTATGTTTTTTATTCGTATTCAGTATACACAGCTCATACATTCCAATTTATGATATCATAACATTTAATTATTTAGGTAGTCATACTTATTACTTTAATTGGAAACACAGAGAATGTCAAATAAAGAAAATAACACGTAATGATATTAATTAGCTTTAAAGTTTAAACATTTTTTTCTTGTTTTGAATGCATTTAAATTAAGGTGCATGGACCTTAATTTAATATTATATATAATGTTCTATTTCAAGTTTTAAAAAGTGTCACAAAAGATGAAAAGAAAGAAAACTATGTACGATGCATGAGAATAATAATCTCTCTTGTTGTGTCAGTGCATGATAATGATTATCTTATAAAATACGATCACTACAAGAAAAAGGGTATATAGCCAGGAAATCCGTTGTAGCTATCGCTATATATCTGTGGCTATTTCGATCATAGCTACGGATAGCCACGAATATCTGCCATAGCTATGAGCTCGTGGCTATTGTCCAATCGTTGCTATTCGTGGCTATCGGTGGATAATTAGCCACGCTTCGGCCAGGACGCATTTTCGTGGCTGATATCCACGAATGGACGTGATTGTATTCGTGGATGTTATTTCCACCAGTAGCTACGACTTGTTCTGTGGAACTGTCTACGTATAGCCACGAGCTGTTTCATAGCTATAGTGCCACGAATTGCCATGGCATTGTTTGTGGCTATAATAGCTACGACTGTATTGGTGTCTGATTTGTGTTTATTTTTGCCACAACTGAATCCGTAGCTCTGGCGACGGATAGCCACGGTCTGTGTCATAGCTTTTATCCATGAGTTGCTACAACAGATCCTGTGGCTATATTTTCCACGAATTAGTACGTTGCAATATGTGGCTTCATATGATCACATAGCCACAAAATAATCTGTAGCTTTACTATTTAAAAAGATTTCAAAAAATAATTAAAACCAAAATTACAATTAAAAAGAAATTAATTTTAAATAAAACAATATATGAAACTAATAATGAAAATTACACCATTATAAAGAAAAGTACTCATTTAAAAGATTATACATTTAATTGAAAACATCTAATGTTCTCAACTACAAAACACATCTAATGATGTTCATGTTCTACAATTACAAAAAAAGAACATCTTCTGATGTTACAACTGAGGAGGCCTAATATGTTAGGCTACAATAACCGAAAACCAAAATTACACCTTAACTTAAAATCGCTAATGTTATTTAACCTAATTAAAGCACTAAGCCTAGTCTTCAAAGTACTGAGGCAGATTTTGGGGAGTCAAAACAGCAAGGTTAAGAGGACTGATGTTACGCTGATTGGTGGGCGAGTCCACGTTAAGCTGATGACTTGCTTCATAACGTGGACTTGGAGCAGATGCACCACTCTCACGCCTAACAGGCTGGTTTGTAACCGGATCAATCCCATTCATCCTTAACAAAGCATCTACTTTCTCCTCTATCTTGTTCATTCTCACATCTACTTGTTCCTCTAGCTTGGTCATTCTCACCTTAACTTGCTCCTCTAGGTTGCTGATTCTTACATCTGCTTGTGCATTCTTAAGGATTGAAGCAGCTGCAGACTTCTTGGGATCAGGGCCGCTCACATCAAGGCCGCTCGCATTGTAAAATTTTCTTTCTGTGAGACATCGTAGGCCTCCACACCGTGACTCCATAAATTCTGTAATTCTTCAATCAACGGTTGTAGAAAAATATCCAAACTTTTCTTTGGATGGTGTGGCCCGGGGACTAATATAGAGAGGAAAAAATATTCTCTTTTCATGCACATCCACGGAGGTAAATTATATGGAGTCACTATAACGGGCCAAACAGAAGATGATTGCTCGTTCATGCCTATTGGATTAAACTCATCGGTTGATAAACCCAAATAAATATTGCGACTCTCGGAAGCAAATTCAAGATATACCTCTTTAAAATGCTTCCATGCTTTTCCATCTGAGGGATGATGCATTTTTCCTTCCGGGGACACATGTTCAGCATGCCATCTCATTTGCGAAGCTGTTGTTTCTGATTGGTACAATCGCTTCAACCGATCCGCAATTGGCAAATAAAACATCCGTTGCTTTGGTATCTTCTTCTCCGATCGACCCACATTTGGTTCGTACCGATCTTTTCCACAAAACCGACAATTGAACAACTCACGATCTTCTCCCTTCCAAAATAGCATACAATTATCCTCGCACACGTCAATCTTGTAAGATGGCAATCCAAGAGACCGGGTCAACTTCTTTGTCTCGTAGTATGATTTAGGCGCATAGTTAGGCGACGGAAGAACAGCTCTAAAGGTTTGAGCAATATCATCCAAGAAGTCTTCCTGGAGATTGAAATTTGTCTTCCAATTCATCACCTTCGAAGCTAGATACAGCTGAGAAATTCCATCCGCACATCCTTCATATAGAGGTTGATTTGCTGCTTCTAACGCCTGGAAAACAGTATCATGGTTTTCTTCTTCAATGGGTTGTTGGAAATTTTCGGAATAAGTGACACCATCAGGTAACATGTTGACATCTTCATTCGGATCACAACCTTGATCTGATGGACCTTGAATATTAGAATTATCATTCCATGTTTCTTCCCCCGCTATGTGATGACTTGTTGATGCCTCATCGGTGTATTGACAATTTTCTCCGTGGTGCGTCCACAAAAAATAATTTTGTGTAAACCCTTTCAGCATCAGGTGGCTCGTCACAGTATCAACATTGCGGTGTTGTTGATTTTTGCACTTCTTACACGGACATAACAAGGTTCCGCGTTCAAAATAAGCAGCTTGGTTACAAGCAAAAGATATAAAAGTGTTTAATCCCTCAATATATTTCTCACTTATACTACGATCAGAACGTTTCAGACGTTTATACATCCATTCTCTAGATTGAAAAAAATCAGACATTTTTTTTTTGTTAGATCGTTTATATTTCTTGTCTACGAACACAATGTTGAGTTGGTGTTTATTTATAATCATAGCTGGCCACGGATAGCCACCGCTTTTTTGTGGCTATAATGAATATATTCTCTGCCAAAGCTACGATAATTTGAGGAGACGGGTGCGCAGTAATCATTCAACTGAGCCACGGATAGCCACGCCCAGTTCGTGGAACTGGTCTATTTTTGCTAAATTTTTGTTTTCTCATGTGATAAATTCTGAATAATTTACAGTTTCGTGTCAGTGATTGGACAAGGCACTATTTGCTTTGTGAGAGATATTTATTTAGCCACGGAGTGCCACGAATTATTATATGGAAACAGATAACCACGAAACCTTTCCTTGCTATCCGTGGCGTAATGTTGAATTCGAATATAGTTACTAATAGCCACTAAATTTTTCGTGGCCAGTTCTACGATTAGCTACGATTCGTTTCGCGGCTAAGCTGGCAACGGAAAATATCGTGGCTAACTGTGGACTGATTTTGCTACACCAATTTTGTGGCTAGTCGTGGCTATTATATCTTTGAATAGCCATGAAAGTTGTCCTGGCTAATAATATCTACGACACTTTGGTGGATAATGGTGGCTAAATTAGCTACGACGTGTTTTGTGGCTAATAGTTGCTATGTGTCCTCGAATAGCGACGAGTTGTATTCCGTGGCTATATTGCCACGGAAAGCTACTTCCCAGCCACGAAAATTGTTGTTTTTAATTTGTGGCTATTTTGTGGCTTTCCGTGGCCAAAATTATATAGCCACGACTCATCCGTGGCTAATCCGTGGCTATATGGCCTTTTTATTGTAGTGGATGGCTTTAAAAAAAAAAAAAACTATGCTCTAACATTACGCTTCTTTTTAAACTTGTTAATAGAAGAAAACATATGTGTTAGATACGAATGAGTTCTTCAAATTGCAAAGAGTAGTAAAGAAACAAACATTTGATTAAAATTAAGTTGACATGACAAGCAAATACACGAGTTTAGAGCATGATCAATGGTAGGTTATAACTAGGGGTTCTTAATGAATTTTTTATTATTAATTGTATTGTGAGTAAAATTAGAACTCCACAATAATTTTTATCTTCCAATTCTAATGGTAGTTGTTATGGAGGGGTTCTAAAGATTAAAAAAATGATTAATTATTTTTTTAAGTAGAGTTTATTTTCTTAAAATTGATAACATAGTACATTGAATAAAACATAAATTTCTTGACATTTTATGAAATTTGAAATATACATAAACAAAAACATTGAAAACATATATTTCGAAATAATAAACGGAAATGAACGGTCAGTTGTTGATGCCAAATTTTTGCCATATATGCTCAACCAAATCATCTTTCAATTGTTGATGCATTTGTCTATCACGAAGCCGAACTCGGATGCCTAGCATATCAGCATTATTTGTAGGCATTGATGTAGAAAACGTGAAATCCACATGTGAACTTCGGTTTTCTTCTCCTAGTTGGAATTCTGCTACATCAAACTGAGTGTTAGCATCTCGTTCGTCTTCTACTATCATATTGTGGAGTATGATAGATGCTCTCATAATATTTCCTATTTTTTCATTATTCCAAAAAAGAGCTGGGTTTTTAACAATGGCAAATCGAGCTTGCAAGACTCTGAAAGCACGCTCGACATCTTTTCGGGTAGATTCTTGACGTTCAGCAAATAAAGACATTTTTGGACATTGTGGAAGTGGAATAGATTGGATAAAAGTCGCCCATTTTGGATAAATACCATCTGTCAGATAGTACACCAAATCATAGTCTCTTCCGTTGACAGAAAAATTCACTTGCGAAGCTTGACCATTTATTATATCATTAAAAACTGGTGAGTGGTCAAGAACATTAAGATCGTTTAAGGTACCTGGAGCTCCGAAATATGCGTGCCATATCCAAAGATCATATGAACCTACAACCTCTAAAACGATTGTGGGTTTTCCAGATCCTCGTGAAAATTGTCTTTTCCAAGCGGTGGGGCAATTCTTCCACTCCCAATGCATACAATCGATGCTACCTACCATCCCGAGAAATCCTCGTTCCTCCCCAATGACAAGAAGTCGTTGAAGATCCTCTTCTGTGGGTTTTCTTAGGTACTAATCTCTGAACAAATATATTATTCCTTCGACGAAACGTTCCAAGCATGACCGAGCAGTAGTTGCAGCGAGGCGGAGGTATTCGTCAACTTGATCAGCCGTGGTCCCATATGCCATGAGACGAATTGCTGCTGTACACTTTTGAAGTCCAGAGAGACTCCGTCTTCCGGTAGCATCTTTCTTTTGTCGGAAAAATCGAACTTCATTGGAGAGACGATCAACAATATGCATGAATAAGTGTTTGTTCATTCTAAAATGGCGTCGAAATAAAAGAGGAGGGTATGTTGCATCTTCTTTGAAATAATCATTCCATAGACGCATGTGTCCGCCTTCTCGATCTCTTTTAATGAAGTTTCTTTTTTTTTTGGAACTGATTGAGCTCCGATGATCACCATAGTTAGTTACTAGGTTGTCGAAAGCTTAATCGAAATTTTGGTCAAAAATTTCGTCAAACGTCTCCTCAAAAGTTTCGTCAATTGATCTGTCAAAAAGATTGGTTGAAGAAGATGCCATATTTGTGGAAAGAAAAACAGAGTATATTTGTTAAAATTTCATTCACTGAAATAAGAGGAGGAGAAGAGGAGAAATAAATTGCCCTCCTGAAACTTGGTTTTTCACACAGAGGAAAAATGAGAAGAATAGAAGGAGATTAAGATTTTGGTTCTCTTTTATTCAGACAAAGGAGCATAATAGAAGGAGATGAAGTTATTTGTGAACAAAGCTGTATGATAATAGAGTATATATAGCCTGCCGAAACCAAAATCAAAAAGTCTAGTTGCAGAAACCACAAAAACATGTGAACACAAAAACACAAAAATAGAAAAACACAAAAACATGTGATGTCCCTCTGTCTTTTTCTTCTTTGTCTCCATATAGATGCATCATTATTTGCCGAGAAACAAGTTCCATAGGTGTCATCCTTCCTGGACAAAAAAAAAACATAGAAACTTAGCCGAGATCAAAACAAAACACAAAGAAGCAAATAGAAGCAAATGAAAACTCACAGAAATGGAATTATTTGTGGTGATGAAGTACACGCAGACATAACTCAACACCAACTTGATCATGAAGTGGAGCAGCCATGTCCAAACACAAATGAAAACTTGCAGACTTGGAATCGCCTCATACGATTTTCACAAACACAAATAATTAACAGAAGCAAATAATTAGATAAACCAGCGACTTTACCACAAATAGAAATATTAAACAAACACAAATTATCATAACCTGGGTTTTTAACAAACACAAATAGTCACAACCAGCGATATTTCACAAACAGAAATTGTCATAACCAGCGACTTTCACAAACAGAAATTATCATAACCTGCAATATTAACTAACTTATGCATACAATAGAAATAGAAACTTGAACACATTAAACATATGAAGACACTACCTAGACAACATGTCTGAAATAAGCTTGTTTTTAAGAACCAATTCAATATCAGAAAGTGGTTCTGTTTTCTCTAGCAAACTACTTAGCAATTTCTTGCCAGAAAGCTTGTCTTTCATAGCTAAATCATTCTCCTTAATTGCCCACATGTTCTGAAAATCTAATAGAGCCTTACTCCCTTGTTCCACAGCCCTTTTAGATTTTCCTTTTGATGCCTTAACACCGGCTGGACGACCCAAGCTGCCATCCTCTTCAGGTAAAACTGGGTGACAGCTTGAAGACTGTGTAGAACCCTCATCAACCTTCCTTCTTTTTGAACTACCTTCACCTTTAGTAGCAGAGGACTCACACCATTTCTGGTCATGTCTTAGCTCCAGCCAAGCATGTTCAAGTGTGAACTTGACCTTGTGATCGGTGAAGAAGATTTCCAGAGCAAGTTTCATTACATCATTTGGATTCCAGCCACTTTTCTTTTGAGATTTTGCAGCCTCATAACACCCTACAAACTTGCAGACTTGGTCATTTATTTTCTGCCACCTCTGTATACAGTGAGCCGGCTCCCTTGGTTGAGTACCAGCAAACTCAGAAATCTTTCCAATACTTGAGTTATAATACGCTGCAATGCGTGACCAAAATGTTGCAGCTCTTTGCTCATTTCCGACGACTGGATCCTTGCTGGTATTCAACCAAGCACTGATCATCACCATATCTTCTTTAGGTGACCAATTCCGCCTTTCTCTACGTTTCTCAGCTGTGTGTTCACCTTGGCATGGGTCATTAGTACACGGAGTACTAAAGACAAAGGCTTCTGATGATACAAGGTCTATGGTTGGCCCTAAACCCACATACGGATTGGGTGGAAGATCTATGTGGTTTTCTTGTTGATTGTTTAAGAGATCCATAAAACCTGAAGATTGACTATATGGATTCGAAGAATTCATAACTTTCTGGTGGGTGTTAAACGGAAAAAGGAGACCAAAATAAAAGGATATGGTTGTGGGAGTTAAATGGAAAAGAGATGAGGAGAAGGTTATGGTTGTGGGTGGTAACACAAAAAGACTGTGATATATAACAAGAGAGATCTGGTTAGTGTCATTGATTGGCAATCAATGACACAATTAAGTATTTACCTATATTAAACCCACCAAGCATTGACAATCAATGAAACAATTAAGCCATAATGGATGAGTAAGACTATTTTTTTTGCAGGTTTCGTTTTTTAAATTTAACAGATTTTTGTTTTTTAATTTCTAGAGCCAATTAAATTTGTTGTTGTATTTAAATTTCTTAAATCAACACAATTATTAAACGATTAACTCAACAGCTTTAATATTAAAAGTTTAAAACAACAATCATAACAATGTCTGAAACTATTAAAATTCCATGTTTTTGTGAATTGCTGTAACCACATAACAATCATAACAATTTCTTAAATTGATTAACTCAACAGCTTTAATATCAAAAGTTTAAAACAATAACAATCACACAATTTCTGAAATTATTAAAATTTCATGTCTTTGGGAATTGATGTAACCACATAACAATCATAACAATTTCTTAAATAGATTAACTCAACAACTTTAATACTAGATGCTATGATTTATTCAACACAAACCAACACATGTACTGCAACTCACTAAAAGAGAAGGATATTGGTACCTTCTTTGGCCGGCGAGAACACAATTATGAGATTTTATTCTAGCCTCTAACCGTCTTAAATAATCTTCCCTTTCACCTTGCAGACAATTTGAAGTAAAGAAGATTAGAGAAACAACACATATAAAAAATGAAGGTTGATTCAGACGGTAGAGAAAGAAATAACCTGAAGATCAATGCACTGTCTAAACAATCCTTTCCATAAATAACCTGAGCATCAAATGGAGGTTCATTCAATTAACATTGGCATACAATAAACACACCAACACATGTAAAGAGAACAATAAAGAGATGCAGAAGCATCATAGTTCGTAAATGAAACTAAGAACAGATAATGGTTGGGGTGTTTTGCATATGAAGAGACAAGTCTGCAAACTTCTTAAGGCTCGATTACAAGGCATCGATTATAAAAACTGAAGAGCTACATAAAACCTGCTAGCCCTTACCCAAGAACCCTAATTTCGATTACATCTAAAATTCCCAATTTCATCCACATGCCAAACCCTAAATCAAATCCCTGTTTTCGATTAAATAAAATCTCTAAACAGGAGCAACGATCTACATATAATCGATATTACTTCACACAAAACTTACCATATGCGCCGATTCCAGGGAATCCTTCACCATCGATTTCTGTACTGGATCCGCTTGAGACACCATGATTGACCGGGTCTCAGACGAATTCCGAGTGATTGAATATTGAACTTCACTGGATCGCCTCTGATTTTTGTGGATTTCGCATGATCAATGGGGAAAAAGAGGATTGCGAGAGAAGGGAATCGGAATCGAAAGAGAGAGAGAGAGGAAACGGCGGAAAAAGAGAGATGAGATTGTGTGTTTTTTTCCCCCTTCTTTCTTTTCTCTCCGTCTCGGATTTTTTTTTTCTTCAGCCAATCACAAAATGCCACGTCAGCTTCAATTTGGGATTCTATAAGTGCTAAAATTAGAACCGATGCTTAGCGATTTTATTGTCTACATTATTATTTTAATATTTTTTACTCCTTAGAAACCCTTTCTAAATCACTAAAACCCCTTGTTGATCATGCTCTTAACACATAACAAGAGACATGATAAAAGCTAAAACATTAAAGACTAGAGATATGAAACGAGCAAGAAACAACTATAATAGAAAAGAACAACATTATTTCGAGAAAATAAAGACACATTGTCATGTCAACTTCGACAGCAGCTTCATTCGGCATCGTCTTCAGCACCACCAGCAGCCTTGCTGCTCTCTCCTTTAGAGGTCCCCTCCAAGTCTTCATCAACATCAGATGGTTCCATGTTTAGGTCTAATCCAGTGACCATTGTGGGAAAATGAGTCTCATCACAAGGTTCTTGGACTTCTGGATCAGCGGAGACCCATTGATCAAAGTAATAGATACTTCCAGTATCCATCACGTTAAAACCATTCCCGCCCCACCCTGCAGACGGAACATTGGAAGCCCTCAGGGTCGCATCTAGAGATGCCTCGTCGACACTCATATCAAGCTGTTCCGTAGAACCCATCTCTTTCCTCAAACACATAATCTTCTTACCCGTATATGATATTAATTTATCAACCTCGGTTGGGGAAAGATCAGCAAGTTCATCACGACCAAGTTGGAGTTCGAACATGAGATGTTCCATCTCAAACTCCGTGATAACCTTCCGAGAATCGGCTATTTTCTTCTCAATCTTTTGGATATTGGTCTGGATGAATGACTCCGGATCAACAGCCTTCTTGTTCCTTTCATGGTCGGTTAAAGAGTAAAAAATGTCCATGAGTGACTTAGCCGCCTGGGGAGATGGCAACACCAGCAACTGATCTTCTTCACGATTAAAGAAGATTAAACAAGCTTGCGTTCCACACATGATTGAGAGCTCATTCATTTTTTTGATCAGGCCTTGCAGCCTCTTCTTAAGGCTGGCTTTGCGGGATTTCTCGTTGAGCCATGAAAGCTGCAACTTTCTTTTTTTTGCCATGTTTATTTGTTTTTTTTTTTTTTTTTTGTGTGTGTAAAAGGAAAATCCTGATGATCTAATATAAGAACCCAAAGATAAGAGATAAGGAAAGTTTGAAACTATATATCTCCACAAGTTTTCTTTTTTTGGTTAATGACTAATAGAGTCAAATAATGTTTGAATGGGTTGTTTTGGCAATTTAGTTAAAAAAAATTAGGTTATTCTTTGTTTCCTTCTCTAAGTTATAATCATCTTTCCATGTAGATTTTCTATTCTTTTTTACAGTACGTCAATTGTATTTTAAGAATAATCAACATTCAGTACTTTCTATTCTTTATAGATTTTCTGTTTTGTGTTTTTTTAAGTAATAAGGTATACAATTTTGTATGAGAAGAACAAATGCAGCCGAGAGGGGAACAGGGAATAAATGCACCTTTTCCTATACGACACAGTAAATGTTTCTTTAATATATGCTATTTATCAGTGTGGATAAAAAATAGACGTTTTGTTTTGTAGGCTTCGTAACACTAACTTCGATACACAGACGTTGCCATCGCGTTTGTTATCCCCTCTGCACTCGTGTGACCCGATTTTGATTCAGTGCATTACTCCGGGCGCAATGTATATTGTGTAGCGATATATATTAGTAGTGTCCATGGAGACCTAGAAAAACATATTAATTAGAGACGACATATATATATAAGATCATAGTTGTTTGTTAGAAAAACATATAAAATAAGCTTACAAATCCCTCGTGAATTCATATATTCGTATAAATCTTAATTGTGCTAAAGTATATATTTTTAAAATAAGTAACAAAAAATTTGAAAACTTTAGAATAGAAATATCATAATCGAGATGTTTTGAGAAATAAAGAACAAGTCTATTTATATCTAAGTTATATTAAAATATGACCAATAAGTTTGCTTACCGACAAACAAATAGTAGGTTTTTATCAACTTTTTTGTGGAGAGGTGAACTCTTTTGATCAAAGATCCTGCATGGCTGCATAGGTGACAACAAATATGTTGTATTAAATGAGATAAAGAACTAATGATTTGTCATATATTAGATTGTATAAGATATACTATTAAAATTAATAAAAAATGTAAAAAAGGGGGAACGTTACGTACGGAAAACAAATGAGATATACGAGCAAACAAAATAGAATGGGTACATAATGAAATATTAATTGGGGGCATTAATGGAGTTTATCAGTAATTAAGAAGAAAATATGAGATTTGAATAGGTTCAGGCGTTCAGCTTACTTCACTTGCTTACGTGCCCTTAAATATTGATGCTATGTTAACCTCCCAAATCCAAATAGAGTGCATGTTGCTGAGCAAACAAAACAAAAAATCATGGTTAATTAAGAAGTGACTGAATTAATAAGATGTATTTGGTAAAATAATAACGAGGGAAAGCACATTTGCAAAATGCAACATTTTGTTCAAAAACATGGCATATGAACCCATGCAGTCCGCAAACCAAAATTACTCCAAGATAACTAAACCCTAAACCTCCTCTCCTCATCGGATAACAATCAAGGTAGCCTACAGATCACTAACCAGGCCCTTATATAAAAGGTACGTGGACCAGATAACTCTTCTTCTGCGCAACAATACATATTTATAACATATTTGAATTCATGACAAAACTTATTTTAGAAAATCCCTAATATATAGGTCACATATTTACTTTACATTTTAGAAAACTATACACAAACACATTGGCTTTCACCAACAGAGTTTTGTTTTTATCATCTTATAAAATATTTTATAATTTTGAAAAAAGAAGATATTGATTTTGCTAAATATAAAGATATTAGATACCAACTCAAAATCATGTTGACAACTACTTATGTGTATAGTTGTCAACATTAAACCACTAACAAGCACACCCAAACGTCAACACAATCCACAACAATACGATCTATAGTATAAACTTACATGAAATTACAATCTCATAGAAAAGTACTAACAAGCACACACAAACTTAGGACTTTTTTTCCCAAGTACATAGTATATATCTTGAAGAAAAACTTGAATTTTACTAAACATGTGATTTATCATGAATCTATTACCAACAAAAATATAAATTTAAGATATTTCAAATTCGCAAAGAGAACTAATCTAGATAACAGTGAATCATGTCATTTAAGAGACAATTACTCACCATGAAAAGATTGAAGAAATTTAAGTGTGCAGAATTTTGAGATTATCAGTGTGCAGAAGAACATAGAGTAAAAAGCGGCAGCTGAGGAGAACTAAAAATAGGTTTAGGGTAAAGAATCAATATACACTCTTCTATGTAAAATATAGGGAAAATGTTTGTCAGCTACACGAACGAAGCTCCATCACATGACCACACATGCAGATTTTGAAAATGTTTCGTCAGCTACCTGAACTATTGTGAATACATAAGGACATCCCCGAACAAATTAAAGTCATGTGCACAACACCATAAACATAAAATCTGATAATGTTCTGATGTCGGAGACGGCAGAATCCGGTACCGAACGTTTGTGCCCAATTAAAAACCCGACCCGAATAGATTTTTACCCAAACCACACTTAAACCGGCCCAAACACTTATGCCCAACCCAACACTTAAACCGGACCCTAATTAAAACCTAATTAAAACCTAACCGATCCCAAATAATGTAAAAACACGATCTGAGCTCCCTTTTCACTTAGGGTTCTTGAGATTAGAAACGAAACTGAAAATTTTCACTAATCTTCTTCACTATTGTCATTAATCAAGCTTAAAGAGTACATTTAACTGGAATCTCGCTTCAATGAGGTAAAACTTCAATCGATCTACCTCTTCAAATTTAAAATTTTGTTTAATCAGTCGACATGTTATTTGTTTATTGAAAAGATTCCACTCGTGAGTCTTGTGTGCTATATTATTGTTTAAGATAAGTTGACGACAATTTTGTCTCTTTTTGTTTTTTTTTTATTCAACTATTTTATGGGTTTATTCAAGGAAAACTATTATAACTGATACATCTTTGTTTTCTTTTCGTGAAGTTGCATAACTGATACATCTTTGTTTTCTTTTTCTTGAAGTGGCGAGATATTGGTCAAAGTGAATTGCCATCATTCTGGGCAATTCATAACGAAAAATGGTGTGTTCGATTACGTTGGTGGTAAGGTCGATGTGGTGGAAGTGAGTTCTGTTTCTATATTCCAAGATGTGATATTGAAGATGCTGGAAAAAAGAATTGAGATTGGAAGAATGTGGTACAAGTTACCATTTGAAGATGTAGGAGATAGGCATCCGCTGTGGGAAAATGTTGATGTTAATAAAAATAAGATGCAATCTGCTGGGCGTTGGATGGGAGAGGTGGATGTGTTTATTGAGAAACCAGTGGGTGAGGAGCCAGTTATTGAGAAACCAGCTGTTCAGGTACCAATTGTCGAGGAACCAGTTTTTGAGGAGCTGATGATAGACATTATTAGGCAAGCTGATAAAAATGTGAGTGATGAAGAAAGTGATCCAGGTTATGAACCTGAAGGTGAAGATGACGGTGACATGTCAGATGGTGGGGATAAAGATGAAGAAGATGGTCTATCTGACAATGCAGAATCAGTTGATGAGGAGGATGTAGCTGAAGCGGACATAGAAGTGTTTAACAATGAGAGTTATGAAGAACAAATTCCAGATGAAGATGAAGTCTACCCAGGTACAGATGACTCTTCTGGTGATGAAGAAGAACAAGCAGAGAGGTTGGTTAGAAGGAATTTGCCGGATGGTGTGTTCAGCCTCAGACAACTATTTTGTAGTGGTGAGGACTTTAAGAAGAATGTTATCAAATATGTTCTGAAGACAAAGCGTAATGTTGTGTTTGATAGATAGGAAAAAACCAAGCTAAGTGCTATATGCAAAGGAAATGGCTGCGGATGGCGTATATATTGTTCAGTGGAGAATCCAATAGGAAAATGGATGGTAAAATCATATGAAGACGAGCATCAATGTCATCCTGCTGGAAGGTGTGAGCTAATAAAAAGTCCTGTGATTGCTGACTTGTTTCTTGAAGATATAAAAAAAGTTCCAGAGATGAGTGCTCCAGAAATCAAAGATGCGATGAAAAGTAGATACAACATTATAATCTCACCTTCACAGTCACAATCTGCAAGAAGAATGGCATTTGACAAGCTTCAAGCAGAGTGTAATGAACAATTTGCGAGACTAAGAGATTATAAGTATCAACTTACCAAGTAAGTAAATGCCTTTACTTGGTCATTCTATGTTTTTAATGTCATTGACTTAATCTATATTGATGTTATCAATGTCTTAACTTTGATTTTAGAACAATGCAAGACTCTACGTTTGAGATTAACACTAGAACCAGAGAAGATGGAACTGATGAATTTTCTCAGATTTATATCTGCTTTGAGCCGTTGAGGTCTTCATGGAAGCAAAACTGCAGACCTGTCATTGGTTTAGATGGAACTTTTTTAAAGCACTCTATCCAAGGAATATTGCTTACAGCAGTTGGGAGGGATCCTAACAACCAAATCTATCCTATAGCATGGGCAGTGGTGTCAGGTGAGAATAATGACAACTGGGCATGGTTTATTCACAAACTGAAGATGGATTTGGATTTAGGTGATGGTTCAAACTTTACAATTATTTCTGACATGCATAGAGGTATTATTCATGGTATGGCAATGGAGCTACCTAGGGCTGAACACCGAGCTTGTGCTAGACACATCTATTCAAACCTTAAGAAGGTTTACAAATCTGACACATTGAAGCCATTGTTCTGGAGGGTAGCAAGCAGCTACAATGAAGCTGATTTTAGGAATAGCTTGGCTGTATTCAGAGAGATGAATCCGAGGGCTTGTGATGATCTTCTGAAAAAAGATCATCGAACATGGTGCAGGGCTTTCTTCAGGATTGGTTCTTGTTGTGGTGACACACACAACAATCACACCGAGTCTTTTAATAAAACTATGAAAAAAGCAAGGAAAAAACCATTTGTGGAGATGTTGGAGCTGGTGAGAAGGGATGCAATGCAGAGGATTGCCATTAGGTCCAAGATTGCTGATAATGAGACTGCCAAGTACACAAAGAAAGCAAGGAAGGAGTTAGAGAAATCTTGTGAAGAAGCTCAAAATTGTCATTCTCTGTCAAGCACAGGTGGGAAATATGAGATTTTAGAGTTTGGTGATGCGTATACTGTGCATCTATCTAGGGGGGAGTGTGCATGCAGGAAGTGGGATTTGACAGGCATTCCTTGTCGCCATGCTGTTTGTGCAATCAGAGAAAACTGTCAGGAAATTGAGGATTTCATTTCAGATTTTTACTTAACAGAAAAATGGCAAAACACTTATCGTAGAAGTTTGAGTCCTGTGAATGGAAGTAGGTTCTGGGAAGATACCGGAGGAAGACGCATTTACGCACCGCCTTACAAACGACCTCCAGGAAGACCAAAAGGTAAAGCAAGGATCAAGGCTATACATGAATCACCATCTATACATGAATATTTTTTGAGAGGAGAAAAGCAACAGATATGCTTCTGTTTTTGCCCTTTTTGGATGCATTTGAGTCTAAACTCTAGTTACTTACTATCTTTCTACATATAGGACCATATGTTAACATTTGATTCCATCTTGTTATTCACACATGTCAACTCAAATGTAACAAAAGAATGTATCATGAAAGTGGGTTTTCAAAAGATAAACAATTGTAATTAGAAAACCAAAAAAGATCAAGATATTAGTACTCACCACACGTTCTTACATGAAGTCTAACGATTACATAAAAAAAAGGAAAAATATATTAGTGTATTGATACATTGATAATAACCAAAATAGATCAATACATTTGTACTTAGACATTGGTTCTTACTTGGAGTCTACCGTTGACACCCAAAGAACCTTCTACCAGGATTTTTTTCAGTCTTTGATTTGAATATTTTTGCCGGCAACCCACAATCACACTTCTGAAAAATTTCAGAAGATTTATTTGTACTAGATAATCCAGATGATCCCGCAGTTAAACCGTCTAAGCAAAAAAACACAATTCCTTTTAGACATTTCATCAAACAACTTATATGCATCAATTCTTTATTATTTTACAACCAAACCATCTAAATAACACGATGAGATCCTCAATTACAGAACCTAAAGGACACAATTTCCAAACGAAACAATCTAAATAATCTGACCAGATTCCTTAATTACACAACTTAAACGATTCGATTTCGAACATACCTGTTTCAAGCTCCACAATTTGCTCGATACCTAAAGACGACAAGATAACCTCTAACACACACAATTCCTCCTAAAATCAAGATACCAATAACGCCAAAATCACCTTTCCTCTTCTTCGAATCCTATATGGGGATAAAGTTTTACCAGTTAGAATCGCAGACTTTTTATAGAGATAAAGATGACTCGGGTCGAGTCGGGTGGGTAGGTTTTATTTAGTGTTTGGGCTGGTTTAAGTGTGGTTTGGGTAAAAATCTATTCGGGTCGGGTTTTTAATTGGGCACAAACGTCCGGTACCGGATTCCGCCATCTCCAACATCAGAACATTACCGGATTTTATGTTTATGGTGTTGTGCACATGACTTTAATTTGTTCGGGGATGTCCTTATGTATTCACAATAGTTCAGGTAGCTGACGAAACATTTTCAAAGTCTGCATGTGTGGCCATGTGATGGAGCTTCGTTCGTGTAGCTGGCAAACATTTTCCCTAAAATATATATTCTTACGAATAGCCCAAACCCACATAAATAAAACCCAAAACCAATACACATATCAATACAAAATTATCTATCCAGCGTGGACACGTCGTTATTTTCAATAATCTTTGAAATAATATATATTTAAAGGAAAAATATTAACAATTTATCATCTAAATTTGTTTGTTTTTACCATCTAAAAACCTTTAAACAGAAACATTTTCAAGGTGATATGCATATTTATAAAATGTATTATATATAAGGGTTAGTTCCACTATGACACACTTTGTTGCAAAGTGTGCTTAATTGACACACTTACGAGGGAGTAGACACTTATTTGGGAGTAGACACTTATTTAACTGTTTGTGTTTTTTTTAGACTTTTTGTCTTCCATTTATAGAAACACAAGCTAACTAAACCTCTGTTTTTTATTGTCATTTAACAATAACACTTTGAAACAGAGCACAGTACTTGTCGTGAAATGACATCGTTTCGAGATGGTCCTTCCTGAACAAAATAACAAAATAACGGTGAAGCAAGAACCAAAGACTTCCCAAGCGAGCTGTGTTTTCCGATTAGTTTTGTCTTTTTAATTTTCGTCATTCCCTTTCCATTTTCGCCGATTTGTTTACTTCTTCCGAATCGCCGGAGTTATATCATCGACGACCACCTTTTTTTTACAAAGAAACTACACAATACGCCTCCACTCTCTCCTTGCAAGATCTGATCCGATTTACCTTTTTTTCATTTCTCTCAAACCCTAATCTAATTTCAGATTAGCGTTTGATCTTCTCCTTCTCGTAATTTTTAATCCAAAATTAGAGTTTCAATTCTGTTTTCTCTGAAATCGATCTGGGCTTTCCAAATTTTGTTACTTTTCCCCCAAATTCTAGTTTTTGTGACCAGTTTTCAATAAATGTGGAAGATCGAGGCTCAAGATTTCGTTTTCGGGGAGGTGGGGGGTGTGTATGAGGATTTGGTGTTTTTCTTGCTTCACCGAAGACGACGACGAGGTAGACGAAAACGGTGGCAGAGTGAAGAACCAATCTTTAGTAACGGCCATGGAGAACAATAACGGCGATGGGGATTTTGTAAATTTTGGTGAAAACGAGAGGCCACCAAGGGTCCTGCGTTGGAGGCTGTGTGCGGAGATGCTGGTGAGCGAGGAGGAAGGTGAAGCCGCAGGGGATGAATTGGAGCTTTTATAGACCTCTGAGATTCGCTTGCATCAGTTGGTTCAGGGTGAGAGTAGCAATGCGGCCGCAGCAGCTGCTGAGGATTGTACGATGGAGGAAACTGATCATGATTCGCACCACAAGCATGCCAAAGTGTACTCTGGGCCTGCGTAAGCTCTCTAACTCCTTTTCTTAGCTACGTTTTCCTGCCAAAAAGGCATTTCTAAAAAGTGGATCTTGATAGAAACAGGTCGAAAAATGGGTATTGATTTTTCGATGAATTGAGCAGAGGTGTGTGTTTATCGTTTTCAGAATTTTGAAACTAAGTTCGTTAACTCTGCTCCAACATCCTTGTAGTGAGTTTGCAGCTGCCTCAGTTTTATCTTAATTTGTTCATTTTTACTTTAGTGTAGAGTCGAAATCTTGGGGGTTTTTTTTGGTTTGTTGTAAGGCTTATATCAGCGTCATCAGGAGTGATCTTTTAGTTGACATCAATCCATTTGACTGTCATTTGTTTGTTTTCATGTATTTCTGATGGTCAAGTTCAATTGCAGTGAGTGTCGATCGGTTTCCGGGTTATCTTCAGATGCTGGAAATTCTGGTTCGTCGGTGGAGCGAACTGTTAGTTTTGGCATTGCCTCAACTTCACGGTCGGATACTGATATGTTATGCCAGAATTTCATCTTGCATTATGGATGAGGATTTGTGGATGTTGTGTGGTGGTGTCCAATTTGGGATCGGATTATGGATGTGGATTTCTATGGCTTTTGAGTTTTGGTTGTGGTGCACAGAGTCAAACAAATTTCGAACAATACAAGAAATAGTTGTTTTATGTGTCCATTTATCTTTGCCCATTTGTTCATATTTGCATGGATACCCTATGAATAATGAGTTATGGACGATGAAACACAAGTTAACGAAACCCAAATTAACACCAAAAACGTTGTATCCATCATAATTAGTCCATATAAAGTTGTCCATTATAAATAGTCCACATAAAGTATCATGCAAGCCTGAAAGAAGCCACAACTCTGATATCTATTGTATGATATCCATTTAAAGTTATACATATTTGTTCAGTTTTTGTGAAGATACAGTTTTATGATACAGTGTATGTCTATCATTGGAAGTTATCCAATTTAAGGTGTCCATAGTTTGACGGGTTTATGGAGAACATGAATTCAATTGTAGGGTTTATGCGGTAGGTAAAGATGTTGTGAAGGAACGGGGCGAGGTAGATGTTTGTTTCTACCCATGTTTCTAAGCAGAAAATTTCCCGCCGTTTTCTGCATAAGTGAAGAATCGTTCAAGAAACAACCTCTATAGAGTTCGTGGATATCCATTTTATGATATCCAATTAAAGTTTCCATATTTGTTCAGTTTTATGTAGATACAGTTGGATATCCAGTTGTAGGTGACCATCTGATACAGTGTATGTCTATCATTGGAAGTTATCCAATTAACTGTGTGCATATTTGGACGTCGGGGTTTGTTCGTGGTTCTGGAGATGACATTGGATATCCAAGTACATGTCTATCCATTGGAAGTTGTCCATAGTTGTACAGGTTTCTGCAGGCAACACTTGATATCCAATTTACGGTGTCCATAATTGGACGATTTTATGGAAAGCATGAATTCAATTGTAGGGTTTATGAAGAGCATGAATTCAATTGCAGGACAACTTCTATACAGTACATGTATATCCATCGGATGTTGCCCATAGTAGTACGGGTTTCTGCGGAAGACATTGGATAAACCATTAAAGTTGGCCGAGTTTTTTATGGTTAATGCAGATACGGTTGGATATCAAAATATATGTGTCTATCTTCTATAAAAATGAAGACGTAAAGGTCCATACACGTCAAGCTATGTGCCTTGGATGTCTGCAAAAAGTTCAATTTCAACCAGAATCAACATAAATTTTGAAAGTATTTAGCAGCAACTACACAACGATGTCTCAATTTTGAAATTTATTAGTTACCAAAAAAGGCAAAAACTTTACGAAATTTGAGCATAGAAGCTTTATAAGCATAACAAAGCTTTGATCTCAACAAGTTAAATCATAGTATTTGGGAGCAAAAACAAGAACAAATTAAAGAAGATCAAAACCTAAGAAAGTGAAATTAACCAACTTTGAGATTAAGAACACCACCACCGAGGTGGGTGTCCATATGGAATACATCGTCTGGGCAGAACTTCATGGACAACAATGCTCCGTGAACAAGTGGACAAGACTTCGTGGACAACAATATTGCAGTGTCAGGAATGCTAAATATAGTCACCGGAATCCTGTTTGGAATGTTTGGAATAGTTAGTGAAGTATCTATTTGGTGAACAAAACTGAATAGTTAGTGAAGTATCTATTTGGTGAACAAAACTGAATGTAAGCAAACAAAACTCACGACGATGAGGACGCATTACCTTAAGCTTTCCGAGAGAATAAAGATTGAATAGCTTGTCAAGATTTGGTTTCCACAGTTGACTATATTGCAGATAAGACAAACTTTCAATGAAAATAAGTAAAGCATAGACAGCTATTTATAAGACTATGTTACTCGTGAAGATTAAATGCATACAAACTGGGCATGTGAAGCCAAAATATCTCCTTTCTCCCATCATATTCCAACATAGAAAAGATATCAGTCATCACTACATAACCGAATATACTCCAGTGACTGCATCTGAGTTTCAACTACATTCTCCTCTAACTCCCTAATAAAAATCTAATAGCTCTAACATTCTATTGCATTGCAACTGAGTCTAAGTGAAACAACCTCGTAAGAATAGGTAGCTGCAAAGGAGAAATCTCAAATATCTCTAATCAATACAGAACCTCAGCGGATACTTTCGACACTGAATTACCACTCTAAAAAACGGAGATAATGAAATGTACGTAGAGAAAGAAGCATCAAACCTTTTCATTTTTGAAGCATGTACGTATGTTTCCGAGCTCCTTATCAACTCTGAGACGCTCCGCTTCCTTGTTCTGGCAATTGCGGATATCACTGATGAAGACTGAGAGACCTCTCATTTTGGTCATGGTGGAACCGAATCCTCAGATTCACCATCCTCCGCCGCCGCCGCCTCACACGGCGCAGATCCAAAAAATCGCGAAACTCGAAGACTACAGATGAAACATAAGCAATTCGCAGGGAGCTGAGATCGAAACCCTAATCTAGAAAACGAGAAATGGCACCTCCAATGGAAGAAAATTCCAACTCCCTGGAAACTGAAGCAGTTTAGAATTTTGATGTGAACCTAATGAAGCATGGTCCATCAAAAGCTGTAGAAGTTGAATTGAACAAAATTTACTTCAAATCCAGCATCAAAGGGAAGCTTTGGGGAGCCGCCGCTTTTCAATCTCAGATCTGTTTTTCGCTGGTGGTCTCGTCTCCTGGCTGGTTGCTTCGTGGCGGAACTCGAAGGTTGGTTAAGGAGGCGCAATTTGAGGCTGGTTCTCTGCGGTTTACTGTCGTGGTCCTCCACGCCGTCGCTTCATTTTGGGTCACGGCTCCTCGTCTCATTCCGTTACTTACATACGCAAGATCCAATAGATGCGGAGAAGAAGAAGCTTTGGCGATGAAGAAGCTTTGGCGATGATGCGGAAAAGAAGAAGCTTCGGCGATGAAGAAGCTTTGGCGATGAAACGATGAGGATGGAGGAGAAAGGAGGTGAGGATGGTAAGATTGTGTTGGTTCTCATGATTAATTAAGTGGGCAGATTGATAAACGATGAGGATGGGGGAGAAAAGAGGTGAGGATGGTAACGAGAAATAAGAGTTTAGTTAAATGTCATATTTGTTAATATTGGTTTAGTTAGAGGGTAGTGTAGACAATATATACAAGAAAAGTGCCCCATCTCTAGAAAGTGTGTCAATATGAAAATAGTCTTTAATAAAATGTTTCATATGGCAATTAACCCTATATATAAGTACTATGTGGTATATATAATCATTTCTGTACATATTTATTTGGATTTTAAAATTTAATATAAATTGAAGTTAAATCGGAGTTGTTCAAATACTCTAATTGCATTACTACCCAAACACATTCAACACCGATCCGACATATTGACCATAGAATGTATTGACAGATCAAATCAAATCTCTCTATATATCAATATCATCACACATTCAACAAAACCTCAAATTCCACACTGCACCACTAATATGGATAAGACAGCGACAGTATTTTCCTCTCTCTTGTTATATATATAACGTGTTGTTGCATTGCCTAAACATATTCAACGCCGACATCTTGACCCATATGTATTGACTATTATTACAGTCCATGTCACCATCTGTAATCAGAGATCAAATCGAATTTGTCTCTCTTAAGTCTATTATATTACTCACTATATAGTATATAGCTATATATGTATCATTACACTTCCCATCAAAATTCAAAACCGATACCAAACACCAACATCATATGGATAAGACAGCGACGGTATTTTCCTCTCTCTTGTTCTTGTTCACATTCCTCACGATTTCTTTGTCTAAAGATCTCTGTAACCAAGATGACAAAAATACCCTCCTCAAGATCAAAAATTCCCTAAACAACCCTTACCACCTGGCTTCGTGGCACCCCGAAACCGACTGTTGCTCATGGTACTGCCTCGAGTGCGGCGACGCCACCGTTAACCACCGCGTCACGGCCCTAACCATATTGTCCGGCCAGATCTCCGGTCAGATCCCGCCTGAAGTCGGTGATTTACCATATCTTGAGACCCTTGTCTTCCGCAAACTCTCTAACCTTACCGGTCAAATCCAACCCACCATCGCTAAACTCAAGAACCTCAAGTACCTCAGGCTCAGCTGGACGAATCTGACCGGTCCAATCCCTGATTTTATAAGTCAGCTCAAGAATCTTCAGTTCTTAGAACTTTCCTTCAATGATCTCTCTGGTTCCATACCTAGTTCTCTATCTTTGTTACCTAATATCTTGGCCCTTGAACTTAGCAGGAACAAGCTTACGGGTAAAGAACTCTCTTTTCCTTATTCAATCATCGAGTTTCTTGTTTAATAATCGATCTCTTTGTTGTAGGTTCGATACCAGAGTCATTTGGGTCATTTCCAGGAACAGTCCCTGACCTTCGCCTATCACACAACCAGCTCTCCGGTCCAATACCCAAATCACTAGGCAACCTAGACTTTAACCGGATCGATTTCTCCCGGAACAAGCTCGAAGGTGATGCTTCCATGTTGTTTGGAGCCAACAAAACGACATGGTCCGTTGATTTATCAAGAAACATGTTCCAGTTCGATCTTTCAAAGGTTGAGATCCCGAAGACACTTGGTATCTTGGACCTGAACCACAATGGGATCACAGGGAATATTCCGGTTCGGTGGACCGAAACTCCTCTTCAGTTCTTCAATGTTAGCTACAACAAACTGTGTGGACACATCCCCAGTGGAGGGAAACTTCAGACATTTGATTCTTATTCCTATTTTCACAATAAGTGTTTGTGTGGTGCACCTCTTGATAGTTGTAAGTGAACTAATTAAGCTTGTCTCTAGGTTTCCGAAAAAAAAATATTTGGGTCTCTATAAACACAAATATGTAATATTATCTGGGATTGGTTAATAAAACAGGAACCAAAACTCGCATTTGATGAATTCATAGCACATTTTCAAAGTGTTTGATTTGATGGATTAGTGGAAAAAGGGTAATAAAGGATATAAACGGAATCTTTGAGTTACGGTTTGGTATGGTTTCTCAATTCGGTTTGGTTTTATACCCAATTGTGAAAACTAAAACCAGATTGGTTTAAATTAAAAAAAATAAAGAAAAAAAGAGAAAAACCCTAATTTTTTTTATTCTTCCAAATTCCCAAATTTCTCGATCTCGTCGTTCTCTAATCGTCGTCACAGAATTCGCATTCTCGTAATCGCTTTGTAGTCACCGTCTCATCATCGCACCGTTTATGTGGAGTTCTAATCGAACGGCACTTTGATGGATTCAAAGATCACTACGAGCTCGTCTACTTCAAAAGATCCTTTCTTTTGCTTGAAATGGCCATCGGATTCAAACAAACATCTTAAATCTTCAGGCGTCTGCGACTTTCAACCGTGGCTCTTCAGATCTATGCAAAGTGTTGGCTCCATTGCTCTCAGCTCCTTGACTTCACTTGGCCAAAACCCCAATTTTAGACCAAAGAAGAAGGCTTTAAGTAGTTGTGAGCAAGGAGAAGCAGAGCTGAGGGCTTTTGCAGCTGCTTTAGCCTGCCAGAAATAAGCTACAGTACTTGAAATTTACTCACCCAAATGCAGACTCTGCAATTCGTTGCTCAACTTTGTTTTAGAGGTAGAGATGAGGAATTCAAACTGGCTCAGCATTACAATGGCAGACGCAGAGAATGAGAAATGGTTTCCTGAGGTATTATAAATAAAGCTCTTTCTCTCTTCTCGCTGCATACACTAATGACAGAGCTTTTTCTTGATTGGTATATAGACTCAAGATTTCACCTCTCTCTTTCTCTGTGTTTAAATGCAGCTTCTCCACTATGACATAAAGTATGTTCCTTGCTTTGTTTTGTTGGACAAAAATGGACAAGCTTTGGCCAAACAGGAGTTCCAAGTAGTCGTGCTCATGTCATTGCTGGTATCTCTCATCTTCTCAAGATGAAGCGCCTACCGTCTGATTAGTTGGTTGATTCCACATTTTGTGCAACCAAGTTTTTGAAAACCCCAAGTAATTGAAAAAGGGTTGTGATTGTTTGTTTCTTGTATTGCATCGGAGTCAGAATCATGATTCTAGAATGTGTAGAAATGATTAGGCCAGAAAGAGGTTACTTTACTAATGCCGTAGAAGATTATGGTATAATTAGATGGTTTTTGTGGTATCACAATGGGGGATAATAGTTGATTATTGACTTATATAGTACTTCGTTTGTCGTTGAATCACAAGTAGTAGTTTAACAAGTAGTAGCCTAGGGCTTTCAGTTGATTTCTTCTCAGAAGGATCTTCTTCGTTTCCTTAGTTTTCAAGCTTCCCGGCTGAGGTACGGTGTTTCTGATCTCTCTACGATTTCTCTTATTTTTCTTTTCGATCTCTGTCTCAGTAGTTTATGTTTTTTTGGTTGTGGGAAGAAAAATGCTCACTTCGACGCATATTGATTTGAAATCGGTGCAAAACAATACAGAAAGCACACATATTGTTGAGAGAAGCTCAAATCCTTATTAGCAAAAGCTTACTCAGAATGAAGATGGTGCTCAGGATATCCAACTTGATACTCCAGCTACCGATGATACAGGTCTCAGCCTCATCCTCCTCAAGAAATTTTCTGGTTCCCATTAAAACTTCCTGAAGGGATCACGCTCAAGGAGCTTAAGATTGTTAAGCCGACAGAGCAGTTTGTGGCTGTTTATGGGATGCCTTTCGAGCTGGAGTTGATGAAAAGTGTGTCTAAGAACCCTCAGTTTCAGTTTATGAAGTATGATGATACTAGGTTCAGTTTTTACAATGGGCTTGCTCATGGGTATTCGAAAGTTTTGCTGTGAGGGATAATGGTGCTTATGCCGAGACCTTTCTCAGGGTTTTTTTCAATCGTCTTCGTCAAGTGCTTGAAAAGGAGGAGGTGGGCATGGAGATGGATAGGATTGATTTATAGCCTAAAACCTCTAAAGTTTTATCGAAATTTACAGCCTTAAGGAATGCATGAAATGTAGCGACTGTTAGACTTAGGTTCTCACTTATCATGGTCGTTAATACATTATTGGCTGCGTCCAGCTTTCCAGCCTCACAAAGGGGGTGTATCATCGAGTTGTAGGTGACTGAATCTGGCTTTAATCCTTCCTCGTCCATCTTTTCCAAAAGCTTCATAGCTTCATCATAGCAATTCTCACGGGTCATCACATAAACCAAAGAATTGTAAACGTCAATCCCTGGAGCCAATCCCCGTTTCTTCATTTCATCGTAGAGCCTGAGAGAATCAAAAAGGTTCCCAACTTTAGAGAAGCAAGATATCATTTGATTGTAAGAGTCCTTGTTAGACGTGATACAGTGGTTCCCCATCTCTCGCCAAATCTTCTTTGATTCAGTTACATCAGTCCAAATGTTACACCAACCATAATTCTGAAAATAAGAGGAAACCTAACCTGTCCATCATGAGAAACATGGCCTTTCTAGTTCCCTAGAAACATGAAACATGTCACGAATCAAACACCAAGCTATGTTAAACTTTTGATGATTATCCAACACCTAGATCATCAAACACCAAAATATCATTTTTAATTAAGTGTAAAAATACACATGGTTTGCTTACACAAATTTAAAATTTAACACTTAAAAAATTTGAGTCCGAATTAGGGGAGAGATTGGTGGTGGAAGCAAGAAAGGAGTGGTGAACTCACTGTGTAGTATTGATTGTGTTAGAGAATAGATAGGGAGTCAAATTGGGATGATGAGAAGATGATCATCAACACTCCTGAGGTGGTAGTTTCGACTAGGACAATCGATAAAGTGGAAGATCAATATGAGTATGGTTTGTGGATCACACTCAAAGAGATTAAGCTCACAGCGCAGTTTGTGGCTGTTTTGGGGTCGCGTTTTCAGAAGGATTTGATGAAGAGTGTGTTTTTTGAATCTTCAGTTTCAGTTTATGAAGAAGTCAAGTGATAGTAGGTTCGATTTTTACTCTGAGCTGTTGGATAAACTTCAACATTAGATAAGTGTAAGACATCGTTACCAAGTTGGGTTAAGGTAAGGAAGATGTAAAAGCAATTTATCTAATAGGATTAAGAGTTATCTAGTTTTAATAGGAATAGGATTAGGAGTTATCTAGTTCTAATAGAAATAAGATTAGCAATGTTGTGCTATCACTATAAATATCAATGTTGAGTTGTGACATTGATTAAGAGCTTAAGGTGTTTAGTTTTGAGCTATTTTATAAACATAATAAAGAGAGTCATTTTTTATACTTGAGTTAAGATCAATCATTAAATACTTTATTTGGTATCAAAGCGTTAGATGATTCGATCAAGACAAGAGATAAGATCACTAGACCTCGACGAGCAACACGAAGATATTACAAAAATACACTCGACAAAACCAAGCTATGGGAGACGTCACCGGTCCTTCTCGACCGAAGGAAGTAGTTCCTTCATCGATTCACTGCCCCATGTTGACCACAACTAGTTACACGGTATGGGCCATGAGGATGAAGGTTCTTTTGCGAATTCATAAAGTGGGGAAATCGATTGAACCAGGGTCAACCAAATCTGACAAGAATGAAATCGCGATTGGCTTGTTGTTTCAATCCATTCCAGAGAATCTTATATTACAAGTAGGTTATCAAGACTCTCCTAAAGGAATTTGGGAAGCAATCAAAGCCCGTAATCTTGGAGCAGATCGAGTTAAAGAAGCAAGACTCCAAACCCTCTTATCTGAGTTCGACCGAATGAAGATGAAAGACTCATATACGATTGATACCTTCGCAGGAAAGCTATCAGAATTATCTTCGAAATCGGCATTCCTAGGACAAACAGTTGAAGAACCTAAGTTAGTAAAGAAGTTTCTTAACAATTTGCCAAGAAACAAGTATATACACATCATCGCATCACTTGAGAAAGTTCTCGATCTAAACAAGACTAGTTTTGAAGACATAGTGGGATGACTCAAATCATATAAAGAACGTATACTTGATGATGAAAATCATGTTGAGACGCAAGAAAATTTGTTATTCTCAAACTCGGAATCACAGGAAAAATACAACAGCTCAACAGGAAAAGAAAGGGGCTGAGGACGAGGAAGAGGCTTTAGGGGTAGGGGTCGCGGAAGATTTAACTCACAAGATCGAAACAAGGAGAAGAAAGATAGATTTAATGTAGTTTGTTATCGGTGTGATAAAACAAGACATTTCGCTTCAAATTGTCCTGAAAGAAAACATAAACTCCAAGAAGTAAACAAAGTTGAAACACAAGAAGCAGATGAAGCTCTCTATCTACACGAATTTGTGTTTCTCAATGCGGAAAACCTAATACCAAAGAAATATGAAACCGACAAAGGAGAAAACGGAATCTGGTACTCAGACAATGGTGCAAGCAACCATATGACTGGTAAAAATCATATTTCTCGGAGCTAAATGAAAACATAAAGGGTAGAGTGAAGTTTAGAGATAGATCGTGTGTTAACATCGATGGAAAGGGATCAATTCTCTTTCAAGAAAAATTAGGAGAACATAAACTTTTGACCGACATATACTACATCCCCGGGTTAAAAAGCAATATACTAAGCCTAGGATAAGCTACCGAGCTTGGCTGTGATGTTAGGATGAGAATCGATTACCTAACACTTCATGATCCTAGTGGTAAGCTCTTGGTAAAAATAACAAGATCTCCTAATAGACTCTATAAGATCAAGCTCAAGATTGGACAGCCTATATGTTTACATTCAAAAATCGAAGAAGAAACCTGGAATGGCATGCGAGACTCAGACATATACGTTTCAAGACTATCGAGTTAATGTCAGCAATTGAGATGGTTCAAGGTCTACCGAGGATTGAGGGTGAAAAGAAAATTTACGAGTCATGCCTAGTGGGAAAGCAAACGCGACAAGCGTATCCAAAAACAACTCAATATCGTTCATCATGACCCCTATAACTTCTCCATGCGGATCTGTATGGACCAATCACACCAGCAAAACCTTGCTCAAAACATGTACGTTTTTGTAATTATCAATGATCACACGAGATATATGTGGACGATATTACAAAAAGAGAAGAGCGAGACGTTTGAAAAAATCAAGGCATTTAAGAACTTAGTCGAAAAGGATCTCGAAAAGTTAGTAATCACCTTACAGACTAATAGAGGTGGGGAGTTTACGTCAAAGGAATTCCAAGATTTCTACGATAAAAATAGAATTAAGCGACACTTAACAGCTCCTTATATCCCCCAACAGAATGGTGTAGTGGAGAGAAGAAACCTCACACTAATGAAGATGACAAGAAGTATTCTCAAAGCAATGATGGTTTCGAATTTTTTGTGGGGAAAGGCCATACGCCCCTCAACATACATAATCAACCGTGTTCCCACAAGAGCATTAAAAAATCAAACACCCTACGAATGCTTGAAAAATAAGAAACCGAATATAGATCATCTTAGGATCTTTGGCTGCCTCGCTTACACCAAAATCGAGCCTGTCAACTTAAAGAAGCTCGATGATCGGTCTAAGACACTAGTACACCTAGGGATAGAACCAAACGCCAAGGCATATAATCCAACCACTAGAAGAATTGTTGTGAGTCGAGATGTGATTTTCGATAAGAAAGCTAGCTGGAATTGGAAGATAGCACACGTTAGTACTACTAGTGATCCAAGAATGTTTCGAATGACTTGGGGAGCTATAATGGATGATGGATATGGACCATTTACCATCGGGAATCAGCATCATGAAGAAAATCATGAAACCAAAGATAATACTCATCAAGAGCAAGAAACGAATGAAGTAGTAGAAGCAGACGCCAACAATCAAAAAGAAGTTCATCAAACTCCACTAAGAAAATCAACTCGTCAAGTAAATGTGCCAAGCTATCTAAACTACTATATCCTCTTAGCGGATATAGAGTGTGAAAAATTATTACTCTCACTCAATGATGAACCAATTAACTATCAAGAAGCAAAATAGTCTATTGAATGGACGAAGGCGTGTCTAGAGGAGATTGATTCGATCAACAAAAACAAGACATGCTCGTTAGTTGATAAACCAATTGGCGTTAAGATTATTGGTCTTAAATGGATATTCAAGATCAAAAGAAACGTAAATGGCTCAATCAACAAATTCAAGGTAACAATAGTTGCAAAAGGATATGTACAAGAATTGGGAATTGATTTCGATGAAGTCTTTGCACCAGTTGTACGCTTTGAAACAATCAGATTATTTGTGGGTTTAGCCGCTTCTCATGGATGGGAGATTCATCATCTCGATGTTAAAACTGCATTCCTACACGGCGAGCTTAATGAAGAAGTATATGTATCTCAACCCGAAGGTTTTGAAAAGAAGAGAGAAGAGCATAGGGTTTTCAAACTTTCTAAAGCATTATACGGTTTGAGACAAGCTCCGCGAGCATGGAATACTAAGCTTGATCAGATTTTGAAAGGAATTAAGTTCAAAAAATGTTCAAAAGAAAGCGCCGTGTATCGCAAGGAAGATGGTGGTAATCTTCTCATCATTGTCGTGTATGTCGATGATCTTTTCGTAACAGGAAATACGACAGGAATCATCAAAGAATCTAAAGCTGGAATGTCTTCGAAGTTCGAGATGTCAGATCTTGGAAAACTCACTTACTATTTATGAATAGAAGTGAATCAAAGCAAAGAAGGAATCGAGATGAAACAAGAAGCCTATGCACGATGAATCCTAAAAGAAGCAGGTTTGGATACATGCAATCCCATTCACGTACCAATGGAGTTTGGATTGAAGTTGTGTAAAGGACAAAAAGAAGATCCCGAAGTTGATGCTACAATGTATCGAAGAAGGATTGGATGTTTAAGGTACCTCTTACACACAAGACCAGACCTCGCTTTCTCGGTTGGATTGACGAGCAGATATATGCAAGATCCAAGAGAATCGCATAGTGTTGCTTTGAAGCAAATCTTGAGGTATCTACAAGGAACTCTAGCTTATGGTTTAAGGTTCAAACCAGATGGAACAAAGGAGATTGTTGGTTCTAGTGATAGTAGCCATAATATGGACCTTGATGATGGAATAAGCACAACGGGACATGTGTTTTATTTTGGCGATTCACCTATCACTTGGTGCTCTAAAAAACAGAACACAGTAGCATTATCATCATGTGAAGCCGAGTTTATGGTTGCCACAGAAGCTGCGAAACAAGCTATATGGTTACAAGACTTATTAAATAAGATCACATGTCAGACTTGTAAGAATACAACATTATTCATTGATAACAAATCCGCCATCGCATTCACCAAAAATCCCGTGTTACATGGTCAAAGCAAGCACATCCACAAGCGTTATCATTTCATCTGAGAGTGTGTCGAAGATGATCAACTTGAAGTCAAGCATGCATCCAGAGAGAAGCAAAAGGCGAACATCTTGACAAAGGCCCTAGCAAGAATCAAGTTTAAGGAAATGAGGAGTTTGATAGGAGTTCAAGACCTCTCGAAGACTAACTTGAAGCTTAAGGAGGTGAATGTTGGATAAGGTTCAACATTAGATAAGTCTATGACATCATTACCAAGTTGGGTTAGGATAAGGAAGACTTAAAACCAATTTATCTCATAGAATTAGGAGTTATCTAGTTCTAATAGGAATATGAGTTATCTAGTTTTAATAGGAATAGGATTAGCAATGTTGTGCTATCACTATAAATATCAATGTTGAGTTGTGACATTGATTAAGAGCTTAAGGTGTTTAGTTTTGAGCTATTTTCTAAATATAATAAAGATAATCATTCTTTATACTTGAGGTAAGATCAATCTTTAAATACTTTATGAGTTTAGTAGAGGGTATTCGTGTTTGTTACGGTGACCTTTCTTGAAAGTTTTTTCAAACTTCTTCGCTAAATGCTTGAAACGAAGGAGGAGGAGGGACTGGAGATGGCTTTGATTGATTTGCATGCTTTTGAGTATTTTGTTAGCATGGGGTATAACGAATGCCAATCACCACCTGAAATCCTTTCAAGGATGAAGAGCCCACCAGCACAGATACAACTTCCACTGTCTCAGTTTGATGAGTCAGCACTTATTCCAGAAGACCACTATATTGCTCAACATCCGGTAATATTTTCTTCCGACTCCACCGTCTTTTTTTTTGTTTTGCTTTCGTCTGACTTGACTTCTCGTAAGTAACTAGCAAATCATATATTTTCAGGGTTCCTCTACGATCAGGGTTTCTGTTCCAAACTTCAATGATAAACAAGTCATTGAGATCACAGTGCAGTCGTTGTCAGAAAACGTAGCAAGTTTGAAGGAGAAAATAGCAAACAAACTGGAGTTAAGTGGAAAAGCTGGGGTTTTAAAAGACAACAAGTCACTTACACATTACAATGTTGGAGCAGGAGACATCCTAACATTGTCTTTGTGGTGATAACGTGGCTTGTGGATGCAGGGGAATACTTTTCAATCTCTTAACTCTTTTTCAATAGATGTTTAAAATTGGTGTACAAAAACTAAATCTACTCATCTTAAGTGTGTTTTGTAATGACAGCTATTTCTGAGGCAACGTTTTTGTCCCTGTAACCTTATATGCATGGTTTCCTGTTGAACGAGTGTTGATAAGCTTATTTAGTGCAGTTTACTTACGAGGATGCTCCTTTCCTTAAAGAGTTGTTTCCACTTAGTTTATTAATTTGTAAAATAGAACTCCGGTAAACGAATTAAAAAATGAGAATGCACCAACATTTCTTCTTAGGTTTTTCTCGATACTATAATCATCAAGAGCTTGAGACGATTGATAATTGTCAATTTTCTTTTTGGGCCTCACTGACACTAATCTGAAGGTTCAGTCACTTCCTTGATTTTAATATAATCTTCCGGTTTAGCAACCCAGTCGATTGTACCAGCCGTACGCACCGTGGATGACTGTGTTCACGAGAAAGAAGTACCAAAAACAAAGTTATTACTGTATGTTTCTTTTACTTTGAAAAGTGGATATTTTAATATATTTTAAAAATCTGCACCGAAACTTGTTAAAAACGTGGTCTAGTCAGCAAAAATCATTAAGACATCTGTATCGTACCATGCTCCGTCCAATTCCATAGCCTATATAACCATAATTTCCGTATCGGTAAAAACACAATCACAAACACAAAAACACTATGGATAAGACAACGACATTGCTCTTGTTCTTGTCCACTCTCCTCCTCACGACCTCTTTAGCTAAAGATCTCTGTCACAAAGATGACAAAAACACCCTCCTCAAGATCAAGAAATCCCTAAACAACCCTTACCACCTCGCCTCATGGGACCCCAAAACCGACTGCTGCTCTTGGTATTGTCTCGAATGCGGCGACGCCACCGTTAACCACCGCGTCACCTCTCTAATCATACAAGACGGCGAGATCTCTGGTCAGATCCCCCCTGAAGTCGGTGACTTACCGTATCTGAAATCCCTTATCTTCCGGAAACTCACTAACCTCACTGGTCACATCCAACCCACTATCGCTAAGCTCAAGAATCTCACTTTTCTCAGGCTCAGCTGGACGAATCTGACCGGTCCGGTTCCTGAGTTTCTGAGTCAGCTCAAGAATCTTGAGTACATTGACCTTTCCTTTAATGACCTCTCTGGTTCCATACCCAGTTCTCTCTCTTCATTGCATAAACTCGAGTATCTTGAACTTAGTAGGAACAAGCTTACAGGTGAATCACTTTTTTTTTTTTTTTTTTGTGTGTGTGTCTATTAGTCATATCGATTAATCTCATTAACAAAATGTATTTTTTTCTGACCTCAACTTTAAACTTTCAATTAGGTCCGATACCAGAGTCATTTGGGTCGTTTTCAGGAAAAGTCCCTAGCCTTTTCCTGTCACACAACCAGCTCTCTGGTACGATACCAAAATCACTAGGCAATCCCGACTTTTACCGGATCGATTTATCCCGGAACAAGCTTCAAGGCGACGCGTCCATCTTGTTTGGAGCTAAAAAAACGACATGGATCGTTGACATATCGAGAAACATGTTCCAGTTTGATCTCTCCAAGGTTAAGCTCGCTAAGACACTTAATAACTTGGACTTGAATCACAATAGGATCACAGGGAGTATTCCGGCTGAGTGGAGCAAAGCTTATTTTCAGTTACTCAATGTTAGCTATAACAGACTGTGTGGACGCATCCCCAAAGGAGAGTATATCCAGAGATTTGATTCTTATTCCTTTTTCCACAACAAGTGTTTGTGTGGTGCACCTCTTCCGAGTTGCAAGTGAAGATTCAAGCAAATTAAACCAAGCTTTATCTCTAAATGTACCAAATAATCAAACAAGTCTCTAGACAACTGTATTTTTATTTCGAATGGTTAATAAAAACATGAAATAATCTTGCATTTGATGAATTCATAGCGCATTTTCAAAATGTATTTGATCGATCCGCTAGCAACGCTCGAGTGGCGCACCACATAGGCAGAGGTTGTTTGAGAATTCGTAGACCTCGAACGACTGGAGCAGACCGCCTTGTGGGATAGATCCACAGAGACGGTTGAAACTTACGTTGAAATGGACAAGACGGAGATTAGCCAGCTCCAAAGGAAGTTCTCCGAAAATACGGTTATGGCTAAGGTCCAATGACACCAAGCTCTTGGCGAATTTCACCTCTGAGATATCGAAGTGGAAGTTGTTCCTAGACAAGTCCAATGTTACGGTTGTTTTTTCATGTCCAAAGAACATCGAAGCATCTCCACTTAATTTGTTTCCTGACAAACTCAGAGTATTGAAGTCGGATTTGAATAACGACTTTGGTATTTTTCCTGCATTGCAAGTTAGATAATTAACATAATCGATTTTGTGCATATCATTGTTCTACTAAACAACATTACGCAAAAAAAATTATTACCTGAGAGGCGATTATTACCTAAGTAGAGATCTGGCACCTTTCCTACAAAAGAACCGAAAGATTCCGGTATAGAACCGGTTAAATTATTACGATTGAGCTGTACGGCCTCAAGCTTCGGCATAAGGGAGATCGAACCGGGTATCGAACCGTTAAACCGGTTAAAGGAGAGGTCCAAGAATGTTACGTTTTGAAGCTCGCTGATGTATTCCGGGATTGGACCGGAGAGTTCGGTTACCCTAAACCGGAGGTAATTAAGATTTTTGAGCTTGGTGATGGAGCGTGGAATAGTTCCTCTGAGACGATAGAGACTGCTCCAATCTAGGATGGCGAGGTCACGCAGGTCACCGATCTCCTCCGCTATATGACCAACGACGTCTCCGGCGGCGATGATGAGACCGGTAATGCGACGGTGAGTGCACTCGACGCCGATCCAGTCAGTGCAGCAGTCGGTGCGTGGGTCCCAAGAATTGAGGATTTGAGGGTTGTTTAGGGATTTCTTGATCTTGAGGAGGGTAGTTTTGTCATTTGAGCTGCAGCTTTCAAAGCTTGGGAAGAAAAAGAAGAAGAAGAAGAAGATGATGATGACAGAAAGCTGCATTCTCATCATTGATTGATCTCTGCTCGACCATTGGATTCTCAACTTGTTCTCTTTTTGTAAATCATTTCGTTTCTCTCAAAGTATCAAGTGGATAGTTAAAGTAAGTGGATAATCCATAATATGGTCCAGTTTGATTCTTCACATGCTTTGTATGTTACAACCAATCTTATTGGCGACCAAGTTTTAAAAGTTGCGGTAAAATGTTTTTCACGCAAGTGGTAATTTTTCTTGCTCTTATTCATTTTATTCTTCTAAACTATTAGCTCTATAGAAGAATTGACCTTTGGTTCTAGTGGAGAAAATGATTGTATAGCCTCTTTAGCAACAGGAGCACACACCAAAGGTGTGGCTCTAGGCAGAGATATATGATTTAGTCCCTTCATTCATCTCTACACTTCCCTTCATCACTTTCAGCTCAAAAAAAAGATATTGTATTATCGCAGCTACAACGATTGGAACGAATCTAAACACAATTTTTCTCTCCAGGACAAGCTCCAAAAGACATCATCTTCTCAATTTTAGCTACAGCAAACTGTGTGGGCACATCCAAACAGGAGGGAAACTTCAGACATTTGATTTGTATTCCTATTTTCACAACAAGTGTTTGTGTGGTGGGGTGCACCTTCTGAAATTTGCAAGTGAACAAAGCTTGTCTGTCTCTAGGTTTCCGAAAAAATCTATTTGAGTCTATTATATAGACAAATATGTATATATTATCCGGATTGATTAATAAAACATGAACCGGAACTCGCATTAGATGAATTCATAGCACATTTTCAAAGTGTTTGATTTGATGGATTTGTCATTTGTAGGAAAAAGTTGAACAAAACAGAAAAAACTCCTTTCTATCAAAGTAAGTGGGTCTAACAAATCATTATGGATCGAAAGTATAAGCCCAACTAATAAAGGTCCATTGGAAAACCGTTTCCTTGATTTCCAAGCTTTAGATCTGAAAGCCGTTCGTACTCCGCTTCGTCTCGACGTCATTGCTGTTCCTTCCCCTGCTAAGGGGTACGGTGGTTCTTTATCTCTCTCCGAAACCTTAACTAGTCATTCGCTTTGCCTATTCCTCTAATATATTTTTTTGTTTCCTATCGATTTCTTTCTTCCATGGGAACATTCATTCGAATTTGTATATGCTTTAATCAACCTATTTCACTAGATTTGATAGTTTGTTGCGGCTATTGTGTAACCAATAATTTGTAGGTAGAGAAAAAACAACTGAAATCTGAAGTATCTGATTTGAATGATTCTAATTTGTGTTTTTCTTTTACGAGAATTAGTAAGGAAAAAACAAAAAATGACCACCCTGACGCAGAAGATTCGCAATCGGGGCAAGACAATTCAGAAAGCACAAGTATTGTTGAGAGAAACTCAGATCCTTATCAGCGAAAAGAATGGAGATGGAGCTCAGCATATCTAACCTGATGATGCAGCAACCTTTAAATTTCCTCCTCCAACACATCTCAAGTTCGCAGTCCTACCTTTAGCGACCCCGATCACGCGCAAGGAGGTTGATATTATTAAGCTCACAACGCAGTTTGTGGCTGTTTATTGGATTTATTTTCGGGTGGATTTGCAGAAGAGTGTGTAAAGGAAACCTGAGTTTGAGCCTCTCTTAATTAGTGTTTATAAATAATTCAACTAATATTAGCAAGCTTTATTTTTACGTCCGGCTTGTTGAAGGGTATTCGAGAGTCTTATTGCTTTCCCAAAAGCTGAGGCATAATGTTACTAGTACGGCAACCGTTCTTGAGGTTTTTTTTTTTTCAATCTTCTTCGTCAAGTGCTTGAAAAGGAGGAGGATGAACAGGGAGTGGAGATGGCTATGATTGATTTCCATGCTTTTCAGTTTTTTGTTAACATGGAGTATAACGTTAACGTCTGGCCACCACCAAAAATTCGGACTTCACTGGGACCTCACGATATCCAACCTGATGCTCCAACTTCTACTCATGATGCTGAACCTATCAGGTTCCCATTACTTCCTCAAGGGATCACGCACAAGGAGCTTGATACTATTAAGCTCACTGCACAGTTTGTGGCTGTTTATGGGATGTGTTTTGGGCAGGGTTTGATGGAGAGTGTGTTTGCAAACCAACCTTCAGCTTGAGCCCCATTTTCGGTTTATGAAGTCAACTGATAGCAGGCACGGTTTTTACTCTGAGCTTGCCCTTGGGTATATGAGAGTCTTACGGCCTTCCAGAAAGTTCAAGGAGAAGAGTACTAGTATGGAAACCCTCCTTGAGGGTTTTTTCAAGCTTCTTCATCAAGTGCTTGAAAAGGAGAAGGGAGCGGAGATGGCTATGGTTGATTTGCATGCTTTTGAGTATTTTGCTAATGTGGAGGATACCCACTGGCCACCACCACTACCTGGATACCTTTCAATTCTGAAGAACCCACCACCGAAAATGCAGCCTCCACCTGAGGAACCAGAGCCAAAGAGACAAAAGTTAGCACTTGTTCCAGAAGACAAGTTTCTTGCTCAAAATCCGGTAATGTTTTCTTCCCATTCTTACTTTCTGTTGTTTTTCTTTTCCTTTTGTCTGACTTAACTTGACTTGTTGTATCTAATTAGCAATCAATCATACATTTTCAGGGTTCCTCTACGATCAGGGTTTCTGTTCCAAACGTCGATGATGGGCAAGTCATTGAGATCACAGCGCAGTTGTTGTCGGAAAACGTGGCAAGTTTGAAGGAGAAAATAGCAAACAAACTGGAGTTAAGTGGAAAAGCCGGGGTTTTTTAAAAGACAACAAGTCACTTGCACATTACAATGTTGGAGCAGGAGACATCCTAACACTGTGTTTGTTAAAACTGATGCAGGGAAATGCTTTTGAGTCTCTTAACTCTTGTTAAATAGAGAGATGTTTTAAAACTACATATATGTAACTGGATTGAGTCTGTATCCACTTAGTTTATTTATTTATAAAATAGAATTGCGGTAATCAACTTGCCGTAAGTTTCTCTTCTTGTAATCATGTCGTTTCACTCAAGTATCAAGAGGATAGTCAAAGTAAATGGATAAATCCATAATATTGGTCCAGTTTGTTGCTTCACATGCTTTGTATGTTACAACCAATATTTAGTAGCGACCAAGTTTTATAAAATGCGGTAAAATGTTTTTTTTTTTTACACAAGTGGTAAGTTTTCTGCTCTTATTCATTTCCTTCTTCTAAAACCATTAGCTAGAAGTTGACCTTCGGTTCAAGTGGAAATATGATTGTACCCTCCTGTTTAGCAACAGGAACACACACCAAAGGTGTGGCTCTAGGCAGAGATGATCCAGTCCCTTCATTCATCTCTACACTTCCCTTCACTTTCAGCTCAAAACACTGAATTATCGCAGCTACAACGACTGGAACGAATCTAAACACCATTTTTTCTCCTGGACAGCTTCTTCTCCCAGCTCCAAAAGACATCATCTTCTCACTCATGACCTTCCATTCAATCCCTTCAAATCTCTCAGGCCTAAACTCCAATGGATCTTCCCATTGATTTGAGTCTCTCCCAATCGCCCAAACGTTGACTATCACTCTTGTTTTCGCGGGGATTCTGAATCCAGCCACCGCACATTCTTTATCTGATTCTCTCACGAATATTGGTCCTCCAGGGTGTAACCTCATTGTCTCCTTCACCACTGTTTGTATGTAACTGAGATTGCACAAATCTGATTCTTCAACTACTCTCTTGTTTCCCACCACTTGCTCTATCTCTTGTTGCGCTTTCTTCATGATCTCTGGATGGTTTATCAGCTCTGCTAGAGCCCATTCAACTGTTATTGCAGATGTATCGGTTCCACCCCCATAAATATTCTGTATAACAATGAATTTGGCTATTTTGAGGCTTTGTGAAAAGTTTATATCAAAACATGAATGTTCTGGACTTTAGAAGAAAATTACCATAATGAAGGCCTTAATGTTTTCTCTTGTCAGCTTCATCTCTGCGTTTTTGTCTTCATATATGTCGAGCAAAATGTCTAGCATGTTCCTTGCTCCTATATCCTTCTTCTCACTAGACTCATGCTCTTTCATTATTCTTTCTATGATCACATCATATTTGTCTCGAGCATTCTTGAGCCTCTTCTTGAGTCCTTGCAAGTCAAGCCTTTTCAAGAACCAAAAAGTTTCAGAAACGTTGAAAAACCCGGCTAACTCATTCAACTCCACCACCATTTTGATAACTTCCTCTGTTTTGTTGCCACTGTCACTATCCGATTGCATTTTCCTGAACATCATTCTTGTTATGATGTTGCTTGTCAATTCCTTTAGCTGTTCACCGAGATTAACACTCTCTTCTGCTTCTGCTTTCTTCAGAACTCGTATCAGAAGCTTCCTTAGCTCCTCGCTTCTCACAGAAACAAAGCTATCTAATGCTCTGCTGCTGAAGAGCTCCATCATACAAATTCTCTTCATGAACTTCCAGTAAAGTCCATAAGGCGCTGAGAAGAAATCGGCTGAACCATAAGTAAGGTAGTCAACATTTTGCATTGTGGGACGGTTCAGGAAGTTGAGCTCATTGGCTTTGAGAATCTCATTCGCCATCTCGGCCGATGAGACAATAAGATTAGGAATGGAGCCAATGAAGAGATACATCAAGGGTCCGTAGCGGTTTGAGAGTTTGTGGAGTGCTTGGTGAGCTATGGGACCAAGAAGGTGAATGTGACCGATGATGGGTAAAGCTGTTGGGCTTGGTGGAAGTGATAGTTTGTTGCGGAATCTGTAGGTAATTATGCCTTGGATCAAGACTGTAATTCCAAGGCATAGAAGGATGATTACAAAGAAGTATTGTAAATCCATCATTCTCGTTTTTGTTTGTGTATGAGAACGATGTTAAGATGATTTTATAGGATAGGTACCAAGTTATCACTCCTTATGGTATCAAATGTTAATCCCAACTTCAAGATTCTTTATTTTTTCTTGTTGGCTTTGTTCTGCTTTTGTCTTTTTTCTAAGGGTATAATCACTGTTTCTGATCCTGTTTTATCTTCTGTCGGTTTCTAAACAAATAAGATTATAAGAATGTGTACTTCACCGTTGTTAAGCTTTCATTATCTGTTGACAAAATAAAAATGTTTTCATTGTCTAGGCTTACACGCAATTCTTAGGTGTAGTTAGATTTGTAATCCAGGTGGGTGATTACTGATTGTAAGATGTAGAGCTCATGAAAGTCATAGAAACATTCGTGTGATTATACAAGATTGAAACATTTATTTTTAATCAAAAGTCTGAAGCTTATGAAAACAGAACATAAAACAGAGCATAGAACAGAACACAGTATATATGAATCCAAATTCCTGATGATGTTTCTCTGCAGAAATTTATTTAATTTGGTGTCCAAAAGGATCAAAATATAATTCAGGAGAACACATAAGTGAACTTCCTCCAGCAGTCCCTGAAGCCGAAAAGCCGCTAGGTAATTTGATCTTGATTTTGTCTTCGTCTCCCTTCACCGTCCAGTTAAAACACTGCACGAGTGATCCGATTGTGAGACTCAGTACCAGAGAAGCGTGAGAAGCTCCAAGACATCCTCGCCTTCCGCTCCCGAACGCAAGATAATTCACATCTTGACCTTTTAATTCCAACATATATTGCTGGTAGTAACCCATCTTTCTCTCTGTATTTTCTTCTACAAGAAATCTCTCAGGCATAAACTTGTCAGGGTCTTTGTATGTGGTCGGATCGCGCATAATCCCGTATGCATTGATGAAGATCTTTGTTCCAGATTTTACATCGTACCCGTTGATCTTCATGTCTGTGTTGCTTTCTCTGCGTAGTAATGGTCCCACTGGATGAAGTCTCAATGTCTCCTTGATAGCTGCTTGTAGGTAAGGAAGCTTCTGCAAATCTGACTCTTTGATTAACCGATACGTTGTTCCTAAAACTGATTTGATCTCGTCTCTGATCTTCGCGAATGTATCCGGATGGTTGATTAGCTCAGTCATTGTCCATTGTAAAGCTGCAGAAGTCGTGTCTAAGCTTGCCATGAACAACTCCTGGAAACGAGGTACCAAATATTCTTATTAAGGCTGATTTAAGGAAGCTAAAGAAAAGTAATGAAGATAGCTTACAAGGATGAAGAACTTGATCTGATTCATAGTCAACTTGAGTTCGGCTTTTGGGTCATTATACGTGTCCAACAAGATATCGACGATATCTTTATCTTTCTCTTCTTCATCATTGCTCTTATCGTCTTCATATTCCTTCAGTATCTTCTCAACCAACTCATCATACCGCCAAATGGAGGATCTAAGCTTCTTACCATTCCCAAACACATCTAGATCCCGCAATGGTCCAAACAGCTCCATGAATCCAAACCTTGTGGCGCAAGCCATTATATCGCTCACTATCTTCCTGATCTCTATGGGAAGCTTCGAGTTTTGGCTGCAACGTTTCCCCATAACCATCTTTGATAGGATCTTTGTGGTCAAAGCAGTGAACTCCAAACCGAGATTGCACGCCTCTCCATTTCTCGATCTTTCAACAAGTGATCTCAGTAACGCTAACGTTTCTTCCTCTCTTATATCGACAAATCGATCGAGTTGATAACCCGCAAATAGCTTAGTCATGCATAGCTTCTTCATGAACCTCCAGTAAGGTCCATAAGGTGCATTGAAGAACTCTGCTCCTTTGTAAACGTTGAACTGTCTCGGACCAAACACGAACTTGGAAGCGAAATCAGGGTCGTGCGTCTTGAGGATTTGCTTAGCCGTGTCCGAATCTGAGACAACGAGGACTCGTAGTGATCCGATGCGTATGCTCATGAGAGGACCGTAAGTGTGAGCCAAGGCTTGTAGAGATCGTGGGAGGCTTGACCGGAGAAGATGCATATGACCTATAACGGGAAGTCCTAGGGGACCTGGAGGAAGACCACGGCGGCTAGAGGAGCTGAAGAGTCTATGAAGAAGGAAGATGGCAATAAATGTGAAGAAGAGATAGGAACAAGATGGGTATTTCATATCAAAATTCATTGTAACCGTATCTGCATGTTTTGTTGGTGCTGATTATTGATTGGAATCAAACAAGTATAAGATGTTATATAAGAAAAAAATGGTTATGTTGTTTATAAATTCTATAAAACTTGTCTTGTTGCTATAAAGGATCTAAGAGTAAAGGATTCTTGGCTGACTCAAAGACGACATTGACTCAAAATTGTTAAATTATGCATTTTTACTAATTGGATATTATGTTGTTATTTATAAAATGTAGAATTTTGTTAAATTATAAGTAGAATTCAAATTCTGTTTGTCAGTGTTAGATTTTATTGAAAAAATCATATAATAAAAACATTGTATTAATACATTTTTCAACAAGTAATGATAATCATATGTTGATGAACAAAATAATATTATTTTATTTTAATGTAAAATCGAATAATAAGCATATACAAGCAAAAGTTTCTCCTTGACCTACAATGGCGCGGAAGACGAAAAAATTGGCGGCCAGATAATCGTCTGTGAAGAATTAAAGTGGGCGACTCGAATCAAGAGTGCCATATATTCTTCTTTTTTCTCACGACGCCCAAGGGTGCATCGATCTATTAGTATTAGGGTTCGGGGATGGGTAGGAAAAAGAAATCTAGGGCTTCGACAACCGAAGAAGATGAGATTGAGATGGATAATGATGGCCCATCTTCCGAGAGAAGAAGTCTTTACGAGGTCCCGATCACTGCTCTTTCTCTGGGTTTGGAATTTGGTTTTGGTTGGTTTATCATGACGTCTGAATTTTAAGTAGATTTGGAACACTAGTTGTTTATCATAGGTTTTTGTTCTTCTTTCTCTGGGTTTTGTTGTTTTTGATTAGGCCAAAAGAGTGATTCAATCAATGAAACTAACTAATCTCTCTCTCTTTACTCAAGGTTCTTGGAGTTGAAAGAACAGCTACTTCACAGGAAATAAGGAAAGCGTACCATAAATTGGCATTGCGGCTTCACCCAGATAAAAATCAGGATGATAAGGTTTCAACTCTCTTTTCTTGGTCTACCTTTTTTAGGACTTTTTATTTGGTTTCATTTTACATGAAAATTCTGCTCTTTCTTATAATCATTCAGGAAGCTAAAGAGAAATTCCAGCAGCTGCAAAAAGTGATATCAATTCTTGGGGATGAAGAGAAAAGGGCTGTCTATGATCGAACTGGCTCTGTTGATGATGCTGTGAGTCTCCCTGTTCTTTTTTTTGTTTTTTTATCACAGTGATTTTAGTTTCAGAAATTAACCTCTTACATCGATAATTTACTGGAATCCCCAATGCACATAAACTCATAAAGCGGTCTCTTTTACTACTTCCTGTGTTTGTTCAGTTTGATTGAGAAAAGAAAGCATTTAACTTCTGTTATAGTATTATGAGATTTCCTTAAACCTGGCTATTTTCCATGCTCGTTAGGATCTTTCTGGCGATGCGTTTGAGAATTTGCGGGATTTCTTCCAGGCCATGTACAAGAAGGTAGCAGCAGCTTTCACTAGTGATACCTTTTACACATCTGCTTCTGCTGCTTACACTAGCTTCTTTTTTTATGTCGCTGCTTATATAGGTCACCGAAGCAGATATTGAAGAGTTTGAGGCAAACTACAGGGGTTCTGAGTCAGAGAAGAAAGACTTACTTGAGCTGTTCAAGAAGTTGAAGGGTAAAATGGACAGGTAATTCATCATCCTTTGTTTTTCAATATTGTTGAGCTTGTGAGTTGATTATATATATTTCCTTCCCAGGCTTTTCTGCTCAATGCTTTGCTCGGACCCCAAGCTTGATTCACACCGTTTCAAAGACATTCTTGATGAGGCCATTGCAGCAGGTATTTTATCTTTCTGTAACTAGTACATACGTCTTGCAAGATTTTCTTCTCATACAAAAGAATCCTTGACGTTACAAGATGAGCTTTCCTTTTATTTGTACATCGATGAATGTTGATAACGCAATAGAATTGATATTGTGCCTTCTCCAGTTAGAGGATGAGTGTAAAATGTACAATATCCCTTGAGCTGTGTGTTTGATATTTCATTATCCATCTAAATTTGCATCCTAATTCTCTGATTCCAGTTTGGTTCTATAGTCTAGTTAAGATACTGATCTGAAATCTATGTAAACTTGGAAAAGTTGCTGATAATTAAGCGTGTTGTGTAATACAACTGATTTCCTTTTCAGGAGAAGTTAAATCAAGCAAGGCATATGAGAAATGGGCAAAGAAAATTTTAGAAACGAAACCGCCCACCAGTCCATCGAGGAAGAGGCAGAAGTAGATCTCTGCCTCCTTTTCAAATTAGTTCCACCAATCAAACTTGACCTTGTTGTGACCACCTCGCTTCAATTTGCATATACTTGTAGGTCAGCAAATGATTCAGAGACAGATCTTTGCTTGATGATTGCACAGCGAAGAGATGAGAGGAAAGTGAAGGTGGATTCGATGTTTTCATCACTCATCTCTAGGTATGGTGGTAATGCTGAAGCAGAGCCCACTGAAGAAGAATTTGAAGCTGCCAAGAGAAGGATTGAAAGAAGAAGACCATCCAAGAAGTCAAGAGGAAAGTAAAGGTTATAAAGCAGAGTTGTCTTCTAGTAGTGTTTGTGATGGAACAAGAATGTTTATTTTGTTTTAAAATTGCATCAATTTCCAAAATTCACAAATATTTCGATACTTATAAATAGAGGAATTATCTGTCTCCATAAAAAATGAAGTAGACCAATTATTTACAGGATTGATCTAAGATTTTCTTATCGTGAAAAATTAAAGCCGGAGGTTGATTAATAAGATAGACGAGACTGAATACAAACGGTGAAATAGAATAACTCTTTCTTTGACGAACTATCTTCTTCTCCAAGAAAGCAATTAGGGTTTATCTTTTGAAGCGATGGGTTGTTGTTCATCAGATTGCTTTGTCTACTTCATCCTCTCCGTTGCTTTAGCTTTCATGGCCGTCTCCACCACTCTACGTTCACCTCCAGATTCCGACACCACAATACCCATTGCTTCTTCTTCTTCTTCGTCTTCTCTCTCTTTAAACGCCTCAAACACTCTACGTCAATCCAATTTCAAAGCAATCGCCACTCTCCTCCACATCTCCCCCGAGATCTTCCTCTCTTCTTCTCCTAACACAACCCTCTTTGCCATCGAAGATGCTTCCTTTTTCAACACGTCATCGCTTCATCCTTTGTTTTTCAAGCAGATTCTTCAGTATCACACACTCCCTCTTATCCTGCCGATGGATGACCTTCTCAAGAAGCCTCAAGGAACCTGTCTCCCCACGCTTCTCCACCACAAGAGTGTCCAAATCTCCACCGTAGATCAAGAATCAAGAAGAGCTGAAGTGAATCATGTCCGTATCTCACATCCCGACATGTTTCTTGGAGATTCATTGGTCATTCACGGAGTTGTTGGACCATTCTCTCCTCTGAAATCTCACAGTGATCATATTCTACAGTCATCTTTATGTCAATCTGATACAAAAAAAACCAGTGACGACGACTACGTTCCGGTTAAGATAGATTGGATTAGAATTGTTCAGCTTCTAAGTTCAAATGGGTTTGTGCCATTTGCAATTGGATTGCACTCTGTTCTCAACAGGATTGTTAACGATCATCATCACAAGAACTTGACAGGCGTAACCATTCTAGCCACACAGAATCTTGCCGCGTTGTCATCTGCTTCTCCGTTTCTGTATGAAGTTGTGAGACATCACATTCTTGTTCAACGGCTTACAAACAAAGATTTTGCTTCAATGCCTGATAAAACCTCAGTGAAGACAATGGATCCTTACCAAGATCTTATAATCACAAGAAGAGATGTTAATTCGTCTGGAGGAGATTTCATGATTTCTGGAGTTGAGATTGTAGATCCAGATATGTTCTCTTCTTCCAACTTTGTAATTCATGGGATATCTCACACTCTAGAGATCTCACATGTATAACCCATTTTCTTCTTTCCTTTGTAGCTACACACATTCATGTGATTTTGTTAATGCATAGTATAACACATTCATTCTTTTTTTTTTTGTTAATAAGGAAACATTCATATATAAATTGTTCACTTTTAAACCAATACTATCATTCAATACTATAATTCATTCAACTTCATATATTCGTGTCATATTTTTGTTTGTCTCGTGGATAACACAAACCTTTTGGGATTCCATAATTATTAATTTGGAGAAACATCAATTAACGTATAATAAATATAAATAAGGAAACGCGGCCAAAAATGTGGTAAAACGTCTTGGGAATTAAGAAGATGACGACCTGTAGGTGTAACCGATTCCATCCAATATTTGATTAAACTAATCACCGACCGATCCAAAGAGAGAAAGAGACGTAATCCTCTTTTAAACCCGAGTCACACTCACAAACAATAACTGTTCTTATTCCCTTAGAATCCCTCTCATTTTTCTCTTAATTCTCTGCTCTTTTCTTGATCCTGATTCAAATCACCAAACTTGGATCTCGCACCAGCTTTGTTTCAGGTTCGTACACATTCATTGCATTATCACTCACAGATTGTTTCCGATTTTCATTTACATCATCATTGTTAGCTTCATCAATCTCATCATTACATATTAGAATCCGATCAACAGAGAGAGAGAGAGAGAGAGAGAGAGAGAGAGAGAGAGAGAGAGTCGTTTTAGTTTGTGTTGAATTAAGTAATAGTAAGAGACAAAGACGTGCTCATATGTTGTTAATGCCCCATGTGTCGTGGTTAGCGGCCAAAAAAAAAAAATGTCTGCAAGTTGATTTAATGATTTATATTAATTGATAAGTATATGAATGGTGGGATCTCATGAATGAATGAAATGTTTGTTTGTCTGTGAGGAAACATCGGTTGCTGTCACGATTAAGACGAAGCTAATAATGTCCGTAAAGTGTTCGACAATCTAGTCGGTGATGCACCTTGTGCTCATGTTCTCTTGCTTGCTTCTTAAGATTATAATCATCATGAATATCTATCTCAGCTGACAATTTTTATTTTTGATTGACTAAGACAATAAAGTTTCGTGCTCTCTTCTGCAGAATGTGATTTTGGGAATCTTGAGAAGTTCAACTTCATTGTTAGTCTCTGCTGCAGAGATTCTCCAGGTGGTTATTGTGAATTTTTCTAGTTACAAGGCGATGAAAAGATTCGAGAGGCCAAGAGCTTCGACTAACACGCAGCCAAGAACCACTACCAATTCAGCAAAGAAAGATCAGAAACCGCGTAGTAGTAAAGGTAATGGCTTGAAACCGTTGAATGCGGCTCAGCTTGTTTCCAGAGTTTTGGATGCGACAGCTTCTGAGCCTTCTTCACTCGCTGTAAATGATTCAACTACTGGATCAGAGTCTTCTGAAGTCTATGACAATGTGAATGTGCATTACATGGATGATGCTAACGATAAATCAAGGAATGATGGGAATCTGGTGGACTGTGAAGAAGAAGGAAACGGTGATGAATCAGACAATGAAACAAACAATGAGTCTGTGTCTTCGTCTCAAGGTGATCTGTTTTCCCCTGAAGATAAGAAATCAGATAGGCCATCAATGGTTTCCAAGAGCAAAAGCTCCCAGGATAGACCTGTAACATCTAAGGGACGTACCAGTATCAATTCGGTTAGATCTCGATCCAACACCTTTCACGGCACTGCTAGAAAGACCGTAAGATCAAGTAAAAGCCAGGCAAAAGCTTTGTCTGAGTTTTCCCCTTATAGAAGCTCTGAAAATCACAAGACTTTCTCTTCTGCTTCAGCGGTGGATTCCGCGCCTTTCGAGGAGGCAAACGAAGATGACGAGTTTGAAGATGCTTTGAATAGCGTTAATAACACTGAAAGTGACAATGAAACACTTGTGTACAAGGAAACCAAAAGGAGTGAAGTGGAGAAAGTCTTTACTCAAAAGATTGAGACCCTGGAAACTCGAATAGAGAAACTTGAAGAAGAGCTGAGAGAAGTGGTTGCTCTTGAGATGTCACTATACTCTGTATTTCCAGAACATGGGAGCTCATCACACAAGCTGCACAAACCTGCACAAGACCTTTCTAGACTCTACGCACTTGCTAGAAAAAATCACAGTGAGAACAAGTTAATCTCTGTGACCAAAAACATTGTGTCTGGTCTGTTCTTGTTGCTGAAATCATGTGGAAGCGATGTACCGAGGTAATCAAAAGAGGTGTTTATTCTTCTTGTACATATGTTTTTATAGGATCTTGTATTCTTGTGAACCTTATTATGTTGCTTGCCTTTTCTTTGGCTCAGGTTAACTTACTGGTTGTCCAACACTGTCATGTTGCGAGAGATTATTTCACAGGACTTTCGTGGCACAAATCTGAATGGATCAAAGTCGCTTGAAGAAGACTGGACAGATGCAAGAACTCTGATAGCGGCATTAAGAAGAGTTGAATCATGTTTATTCACCCAAGCATTTGAATCTATATGGTCACAGGTAAAAACCAAAAAAAGCCATGGATCATTCTTTCTTAAAAGTAAACTGCAGATGTTAATGGCTTTAGATTCCCACTCCTTCTGTTAGGTAATGATGGTTCACATGAGACCACAAGGAGTAGACTCGACGATGGGTGAAATGATGGGGAATTTTTCAGAACCAGCAACGTGTGACAGGTTACAAAAGAGCTTTCCTGTCAACCTTTGGAAAAAAGCTTTTGAGGAGGCTCTTCAACGGCTCTGTCCTGTTCAAGCAGCAAAGTATAAATGTGGTTGTTTGCATGTATTGACCAGAATGGTATAGTCCTTTTTACTTCCCTTCTTCCAGTGGAATGGAGCTTTCTCTTCTGGTTTGAACTGACATGTTTTGTCTTACTAGGTTATGGAGCAATGCATTGTAAGACTTGATGTGGCTATGTTCAATGCTATTCTCCGTGAGTCAGCTCATCAGTTAACGACAGATCTTGTCTCTGATCCCATTGCTGACCCAAGAGTTCTGCCAATTCCAGCAGGTGTTTTGAGCTTTGAATCTGGCGTTAAACTGAAAAACACGGTATTCACGGAAACCATTTGAAGTTGTACATGTCTTTTTTCCCAACTTACTACTTTAGTTGCCAAGTTTTCATCTGCAAAAATGTAGAACTTTCAAGCTTGAAACTCTAGTGACACGAGTCACAAGTCATGTGTGTTAATATAAACGTTTATACAGGTTGGCTACTGGTCGAGATTGCTTACGGACATCTTTGAAATCGATGTTGACCATACTCCGCAAAAGGAGCAACAAATGCAAAGAGGAGATGGGGCATTTAAACCTTTCCACTTGCTCAATGAACTGAGCGATCTCCTTATGCTTCCAAAAGAAATGCTTGTGGACAGTTCCACCAGAGATGAGGTATGTATGCTTCATGTTTTAGTACTGCTTATTAACACTGCAAAGCTGTGATCTTTGATAGTCGCTTGGTTTCTTCATCTAGCTTCCAGTTTATATTTTCTTTGTGTTTTGCAGGTCTGCCCATCAATTGGCCTGAGTTTGATAAAAAGGATATTATGCAATTTCACCCCCGATGAATTCTGCCCGTACCCTGTTCCAGCAACTGTTCTTGAGGAACTCAATGCTCAGGTTGATCTACTATTTTTGAAATCCTTCAGTGACTAGATGCAAAGAAATTTCTCTTGCTAAAAGCCTAAAGCTATATTGTTTCTGTGTTTCCAGAGCATACTTGAGAGTAGAAGCTCATCTAGAGTTGCAACTAGAAGCTTTCCTCGGCAGGTCAATCCGGTTTTATATTCTCTTCCTGCTTTTAGCCACTTGACTGACATTGTTGCAGAGTTCAGCGACAAACTTAATCTTTCTATGACACAAAAGAAAGGATACAGCAGCAACGAAGAGGTAGAAACATCGAGGTCTCCTCCATACTACAACATCATCAAAGGGGCTGAAGAAAAGGATGACCTCAATTTTTCTCAGACTAACGAAAGATATAGACTCCTTGGAGAAGCCTAAACCTGGCTTGTTTGACCAAAAAGCGCCTGCGGAAATTCCAAGTTCATCGGGAAATACAATCAAAAACCCAATTGTTATTATCCTTGAACATCAAATGACCAATGTACATTAATACATACTCTAATGTTATACAAACAAAACATACCATCTTGCACTTGGACCATTTCAATAAAAGCTTCATTTTTAAGTTAAAACCAGAGCTAAGAAATGGTCTCTCTTGGTTTACTGTCTATGCGGAAACTGGAAGCTTCTCAGCAGAAGCTGAGACAGAAGAGCTAATACCCTCAAGCGCTTTAATAACTTGAACCAATGAAAGTCGTTTCTCTGCAGCAACGGTGGTGCAATCTAGAGCAATGTCTAAGGTCTTAAGCATGTCTGATTGGCAAGAATCGGACAAGATCTTTTGGTCAAGAACTTGCGCAGCTCCATCTGTCAGGTTTATCTTCCTCCTGACCTGCTTCACTATGTCAAGGGACTCCCCAGATGAGCCTTCTTCTGCTTTCTCCGCTCTTTGCCCCGTTACAAGTTCTAGTAGTACAACACCAAAACTGTAGACATCCATTTCTTCTGTTGCTTTCTTACTGTAATTGTTTTCTGTATCCAATCAAGAAAAAAATTCTTAAAGGTTTCAGAACTTCAAACAGAAAAATTCAGTCGCCCTAGACATTTACCTGGCGCAGTATAGCAGGAGTTGGAGTTTGCATGTACCAGAGACTGAAAAGCAGTTTCTCCAACGATATGGTCAAGAGCAAAATCAGAGAGCTTGGGTTCGAGATCTTTGTCCAAGAGAATGTTTGCTGACTTTAGGTTCCTATGGAGTAAGTGTGGCACATAATCTTTGCTAATGTATGCCAATGCTTGAGCAACACCTAGTGCTATCTTTAATCTAATGCTCCACTGCAGTTGGTCCCCAGGTCTCGATAGCATATCATGTAAGCTACCATTTTGTGTGAACTCATAGATCAAGAAGATCAATTCGTCTGTGAAACAAAACCCAAGAATTCGAGTAATGTTCTTATGCCGTATCTTTGCTATGGTTCTCACTTGAGCTTTCAGAGCTTTCGAGGAGATATTCCTAGAATTCACGAGCTTCTTCACAGCTATTAACTCCCCACTCGATAAACTGAGAACGTATACTTCATTCCCAGAAGGACAACTTTCATTCACTACTTTCATCAACTCATGTTCGGTTAACCTGAGGGGATAATAAAACTCCGACTGCCAAGTACTCTTAAATTGCACTTTCTTTCGAGAATACCGATATAACACCGCGAGGAAAGTGGCAATAGCAAGTGCTAAACATATCAAAGCTAACACCAACGCTTTACCACCTTTTTTATGGAAGCTAGACCGATCAGAGGAGCAAGAATTGGGTAAACCGGGCCCACAAAGCTCGGAATTTCCTTGCAGAAAGGAAGCTGGTAACCCGGAGACCAGAGAATGAGGTACCTCACCTGATAATCTATTGAATGACACGTTGAAGAGAGCAAGCTTCAGATTCTGTAAGTCTTGAGGAATCAAACCAGTAAGACTATTATCAGATAGATCAAGATAAGTCAGAACATGTAAATCAGCAAGTGATGGCGGGATTTCTCCGGTAAATGCATTGCCTGCCAGAGACAAAGAGACAAGCTTCTTGCAATTTTTCAGTTCTGGGATCTTCCCTAAGAGCCTATTGTGAGAGATGTTTACAATACTAAGGACAGGTGAGTCGCAAAAATTCTGCGGTAAAACTCCACCAAACCCGTTTTCTGAAGCAGAAAACTTATACAAGCTCTTAATCAGTCCAAGACCATGTGGGATTTCACCAGAAAAGGAGTTGTTGTCTATCTCAACTTGCTCTAATGCGGAAGCCAAAGACACAGAATCAGGCACTTGACCTGTGAACCGATTATTATCCGCTCTAATAATCTTAATCTTGGGTAATTTCCATAACACAGCTGGAAACTCACCAGAGAATCCATTGTTCTGAACTTGAAACCTCTCCAGGCTAAGACATTCACCAATGGAGCTAGGCAATGACCCTTCAAAGAAATTAGAATGGAGAGAAAGGTTAATAAGCCTTTTGCCACTGCATATGCCACTAGGAAAAGAGCCAGATAACTTATTCTGTGAGACATCAAGAGACACTAAGTTCTTGAGAGAAGGCCCTATAGATCGAGGGATTTCACCACTCAGGTTGTTCAGACAAAGATCCACGGTTTTCAAACTTGTCAAACCAACAAACGAAGTGGGAATCTCTCCGTGGAAGCCTGACCTATGCAACAGAAGCTGTTCAAGCTTGTCTAGTTTCCCAATAAAAGAAGGAATCTCACTAACCAAATAGCTGTTTTCAGACAAATCAAGAACAACAAGCTCACTTAGCTTCCCAATTGCAGAAGGGACGATACCAGTGAGCAGATTACTTCCCAAGTTGAGAACTTGCAGATTGAACAGTAACCCTAAGTCTTCTGGAATCTTACCCTCGACATGGTTGCTGCTGAAATCAAGAACTTTCAAGGAACTAAACTCAGAAATCTGATCAGGGATTGTGCCCCAGATGAGATTAGAGCTGAGATTCAGAGTCTCTAATGTAACACAACTAGACAAATGAAGTGGGATTGGCTGATTGAAGAAGTTTTGAGAGAGGTCTAGGTGAGTGAGGTAAGGGAGGTCACAAATGGAGTCAGAGATTTCACCAGAAAGATTCAAACTTTGAAGGTTAATGGAAGAGACGTAAAGAGAAGGAGCTCTGGTACAAGTGATACCAGTCCAGTTACAATGGTGAGAAGAAGAAGTGTTTAACCAACCTGAAAGAGAGCCTTTTGGATCATCAATGGAGGCTTTGAATCTGAGAAGATTATCAAGTTCCTCGTTTTCTGTGAAAGAGAAGGTTGTGGTGAAGAAGAAGAATGTGAAGGTTAGTGAGATTGAAAACTGGTGCTTAAATCTGGTAGCCATTAAAAAGGAGTTAAGAGATAGAGAATGAAGAGGATCTGCTGAATGAGTGAGCGAGTGAGAGTGAGAGTGAGAGTGAGAATTTAGAGCATTATTGATGAGAAAGTAATAAGGTGAGATGTTAGAGCGCAATCATTTATCGAATAACACCATGTAATAAATATCAGGATATTTTTTAAACATATGCATTTTTTTTTTATTATCAAGATAAATTATTTGCGAAATAGTAAGAATAAATATTCTATCAGGAAAAGTAAAAGAGTAATTTTTCTTTTTTGATAAATGACAACTACTCCGTATTAAAATACGATTAAAGACTACATTATACAAGAGTTTGTACAACAATGATAGATTTTGTTGATATGATCTGGCTCATTAACTCTGTAAATGGACCAAAGTGTCTTATGCTCCTTAATTTCGAGTTTGAAAACCTTCTGACTCAGCGAGTGTGTTCACCACACTTTACCTACTTCCACCACTTGGAAGATTATGATATTAAGCTAAACAGTCATGATGAAAAGTTTGGTTCGATTGGTTGATTAAAGAGAATCCGGTTTATGTTTTTTTATTAGATTTTTAGTGATTTTCAATTCAATTTTTGTATAACATCATTTTCACTTGGATTTCAGGTGCTAACCAAATCGGACAGGCTCTCAGATCGTTGTTCAATTTTATTTTTTGTTTGTCAATCGTTGTTCAATTTGTATAATCTACTTCATAAATAAAACTTGAAAATAAGGGTGGGTTTTGTAATTTTAAGAGAATGGGGTTGGTAATGGTAAAAGAAAGAGTAGAGAGGGGTTTAGTTTGAAATTTCCCGTTAAATTTTCGTCGAGAGGAGGGTCTTTGGGGAACTGGTAGATTTGTAGACAAAACGACGTCTCGGAGATTGGAATATCGGATCGTGTCTCTCTGCTTCTTTGTTTCAATCCGATTTCGATACAAACCCTTTACTTCTCCACCTCAAAGATTTCGTTTTTACCAGGTCAGTTTCTTCATCAAGCCAAGTTTTTTTTTCTAGGGTTCTGGGAGTTTTCTCCTTCTCTGTGTTGTTGTTTCACAGCATTAGAAGTTAAACCTTGTTTACTTTGTGTTTTGTCTTAGGAAGTTAAACCTAGTTGACTTTCAGAAGCTTAAAGAGTTCTGCTTTTTTTTAGAATTCGTGATTTTGTTCTTAGATTTTGAGCGACCAAATTCAGCTAATTTCCTTATTTTGGATTCAAATGTTAATCTCTTAAATTCTGTTTCGGTGGTAATTTCTTGGTTTGAATTCATAGCTGCAGCTTCATGCCAAGTTCTCGCTGGTGCTAGGATTTAAATTCTTAGTCTTTTACTTTGCTTGCTGTGAATACTGAGTTGAAATTGAGTCTACTCGGATGTGAAGACTGAGTATATTTTGTTCTAATAGAGTTGCAAACCAAGTTATTGAAGCTACTTCAGTGTCATTAAAACTGATTTGAAATGGTTTTTAACTAGAATTGCAAACCATGTTATTCAGTACCTGAGTAGATTTTGTTCTTAACTAGAATTGCAAATCAAGCTACTGAAGTTACTTCAGTGTCATTAATTGTCTGATTAGGTTTAATTTCATCACTACTCAATGAATTGCTTTAAAGGTTAGTTTTTTTAGGACTATGATGGTATATCAGTATTTGCTATACAGAGGTCTTCATCTGATTTTTCTTTTTGTGGCAACTAATAGTTTTACTGTTCTTTCAATTGACATCCACATTCAATTAGCTTGCTTCTGTACATAACTTTTGCATATTTGGTACCCATTTGGTGGGCGTCTGTTAGGCACAAATCAATGGTTCTTATATTCTTGAGTTTGTTACTTCTGGTAGTGAGCAGAATTTCCCTTGGAGGATGCTTCTGTGTTGAATAAGTAAAGGACTCTCTAGCATTCCTTTTTCTGGCTTGTTAACCGAAACAGAAGCGGCCACTTTACTAGAGAACCTTTCTCTTGACTTTATATAGGCCATAATAGAAAACTATGTTAGCAAACCAGATGGTACATAATACTGCTTTTCTGTGTTCATTCAGGTTTCAGCACAGCCAATGGGCCAGATGACCAACAGTTGTTCCTGATTCATTTTCTATTTGTTCGTCTTGTAAGGTTCCGTAAATCTTTCTTTTTTATTTCTCTATACCCTCTATCAGCTAACTTCGTTCTTTCTGCCTTTTTCTTTTTCTTAAGTTCTTTCCGAATCTTGGCAGTCTTAGAAGTGCACGCACGAGAAATCTCAAGAAGTTGCTACTACAAGAGAGGTCAAGTGGAGATTGTCTTTGTTATCAAGTGTTAGTACAGAAAAGTGGTGAGAAAGTAATATGGCTGATACCAGTCCAACAACTGATGTCTCAACAGATGAAGATACAGATCATCCAGATCTTGGGGTTAGCTCATAATCTGGCTATATTTTCTCACTTATGTTTTTCAAACGAGTGTGATTTTGATGGACCAGTAAATTTTTCTGGTGTTAATTTTATGCAGTCCGAGGGAGCACTAGTGAATACTGCTGCTTCTGATTCTAGTGACCGATCGAAGGGCAAGATGGATCAAAAGGTGATATGTCCATCTCTATAGATAAGATAAATATTTTTATTGAGCCAATGTATAATCTTTTTTTGTTTCCTTATATTTTGATCCATAGACCCTTCGTAGGCTTGCTCAAAACCGCGAAGCAGCAAGGAAAAGCAGATTGAGGAAGAAGGTAAAACCGTCCATTGGTTATTTGTTTTCCTTGACTTTTTTCTTCTCTAAATTGATGCAACCCGAGAAGCATAGCTACCTGCTACGAACTTAATTCTTTCAATTGTTCTCTCCATAGGCGTATGTTCAGCAGCTGGAGAACAGCCGCTTGAAACTTACCCAGCTTGAGCAGGAGCTGCAAAGAGCAAGACAGCAGGTTCAAATTTGTTTTCTTATTTCTATTGATTATTCTTTTGTGATTCTGTATACATAAAGGAAAATTTCTTGTTTTTAGGGCGTCTTCATTTCAAGCACAGGAGACCAAGCCCATTCTACTGGTGGAAATGGTTGGTTGCTTATTCTCCATTAGTTTTCATAGTGTTTTCTTTGGCTTGTAATTTGTTTATAAGGTAAGTTTATATATCAACTTGGTATTGACTTGGTGTAGACTGATCAATTAGTTACATCTTATACCATCCCATGACAATACGCTGGGTTGTCAGAGTCAATGGCAGACTGACGTGGTTCTGATAGCAAAAACTGTTCCATCTAATTAGCACTGGTGTGGATTTAGATTTAAAGGATGAAGAATCTCATGGATTTGTCCTTGATTGAGTATAACTTCTTTTCTTTCAGGCGCTTTGGCTTTCGATGCTGAACATTCACGGTGGCTGGAAGAAAAGAACAAGCAAATGAACGAGCTGAGGTCTGCTCTAAATGCGCATGCAGGTGATGCCGAGCTTCGAACAATTGTTGATGGTGTGATGGCTCACTATGAGGAGCTTTTCAGGATAAAGAGCAGTGCAGCTAAGAATGATGTCTTTCACTTGCTATCTGGTATGTGGAAAACACCAGCTGAGAGATGTTTCTTGTGGCTCGGTGGGTTTCGTTCATCCGAACTTCTCAAGGTCAGGTCAAATTTCATTATTGTTTTCACCGGTTGCATCTGTTTTTACATAGAACATTAAAAGAATGGTCATAATAAAAAATGTGTGCAAACAGCTTCTGGCGAATCAGTTGGAGCCAATGACAGAGAGACAGTTGATCGGCATAAATAACTTGCAACAGACATCGCAGCAGGCTGAAGATGCTTTGTCTCAAGGGATGGAGAGCTTACAACAGTCTCTAGCTGATACTTTATCGAGTGGGACTCTTGGTTCAAGTTCATCAGGGAATGTGGCGAGCTACATGGGTCAGATGGCCATGGCAATGGGAAAGTTAGGTACCCTCGAAGGATTTATCCGGCAGGTACAACCACTTGTGATGTTTTGAGATGATATCTTGAGAATATATATTCATAGACTTTAATGATCCTTTTGGTTGGTGGCAGGCTGATAATTTGAGACTACAAACATTGCAACAGATGATAAGAGTATTAACAACGCGACAGTCAGCGCGTGCTCTACTTGCAATTCATGATTACTTCTCGCGGCTACGAGCTCTTAGCTCCTTATGGCTTGCTCGACCCAGAGAGTGAAATTGTATTTTGGTCACTGTCAGCTGTACAAAATCCATATGGACACAAACCAGGAGAGACTATTTGATTAACACTTGTCATATTCTTCTTACTTACCAATCCATCAACAAATAAGCAAATTCTGGGAAACAAAGACTCTTGTCTCTAGGTTTCTAAATGGTTGTGGTAATTCATGTTGTTTAGCTGTAGCCGTCAGGTTTTTTCTTAGCATTTGGAAAGTTTAATGTATGTTTATATCTCTTTGATTATATCAGAATGATTACTGAATTTTGTAATTTTTTTTTATTGTGGTAAGGTGTTTTATCGACTTTTTTGTATTGTAATCATCTAACAATATAAAGGCTTTTTGATACTTTTATATTAGGGTTCTGTACAAAAAAAAAACCCTTGAAGTCGCTATTTTTTGTAATTTACCCTCTATCTCCGGAAAATACAAATAAATCATATAAAATTAAAAATAATATGCAATATAACCTGTTTTCTTTAATGTCAAGATTGTAAAATATTAACAAATGATATATCAAATTGAAGTCTTCATGACTAGGAATCTAAATCTACTTTTAGAAATTTTTTAAACTAATATATGTGACTGTGAATACATTTAGAAAATACGTATAAGGCTTATATTGCGTATTATTTTTGACTTCGTATGATTGATTTGCATTTTCTAGTGATAGAGAGTTAAGTTGCAAAAAATAATGACTTCGATGGTTTTTTTTGCACAAAACCCTTTATATTATTTTGAGTTTTGTGGTTTTATCAAGAGAATCCTAATATGGCAAACTTCACACAGATGATGAAGATAAAATGTTAGATCTCCAATTAGTTAAAGTGTGACTGTTTATGCATTGAGAACATAAAAAATAAGTGTGATAATTTTATTTGATGAGTGTATGATTTAAATTTGTTTTCCCTAATTTATTTATTCAAATTAAGTTTATGATTTAACTAATATTTAACATATATAAAAGATTTTTTTTTCTGACAATAATATGTTATTTTTACTATGCATCTAGAATCGTTGTTCGTATAGCTGTTCATTATAATCGCATATGCGGTAGATAAGAAAACCATCATTTAGATGTTTGTAGAACTGTTCAAATATATGTAATAATGGTGTAGTAGACCAAAAAACAAATAACATGTCATTGTCAGAATCAAGAATAATTTGTTTTAAAAAAAAAGTATTGCATTTTCAGAACAGAGGACTTTTAAACCCTCAGCATCTTGAGGTCCACTTCAGTCCGTCTTCTCTTCCTGTTTTTTTTTTTCATAGACCGGGGGAAAAAAACGAAGATCGTACAAACTAAAATACCTCAAAGAAGATACAAAAGTAGCAACCTTTGTTGTTGATTGATATCATATTTGTGGTGGGTTTTTAGACAAGACGACGTCTTTTGAGATTGGAATTTTTTGGGATCTTTGTTTCAATCCCTTTTTTCCCCGAGCAACCCTTGTTTGGGGTTAAGCTGAAGAATCCATTCTCCAGGTGAGTCTCCAATAGTCTTAGGGGTTTTAGTTCTTCAGCTTTCTTATCCTGCCTCGCTCTCATGATTGCTTTTTGTCATGTAAAATTTTGACCTTTGAGGGATTTTTGCTTCATGTACGTGTTCAGGAACCAAAATCATTGGTTCCAACACTATATAAGTGAAATCGCTTGGGATTAGATGTTAACAGGCTCGAATTTTGTGCGTTTGCGCTAAATTCTGAATCTTTTAGTTTATCTTCAGTTTAATGTTCAGAATAGTTTACTGTTTCACCTCATGAAAAGCTTTATGCTATGTTATTACCTTGGTTCTCACTTCAAATCTCATAGGTTTGCTTTTTGTTTACTTTGATTCTCTGGGTTTGACTTTTGAGTACTCAAAGTTGTCATAGTTTGCTTCATGCTAAGTTAAGTGTAGTGGTTTGGATCTTTATGTAAGTGTGAACTTTGTTAGACTTAAGAGGGTGATGCATCGTATCATTGTTTCCACTTTCTTGGTTCAACTTAATGTGTTGGTTTTTGGCATGGGAAGCTTATGATTAGAGAATTATATGCGGCACTCCTAGTTTGGAATATTGGGTCCTTCATTTCCTTGTTCTTGGTTTTTTATTACTTGCCGCAAATCATTTGTACGTTTTATCAAATAAGTGCTACATTTTATGAAACGTTTCTTTTTTTGTATTCCTGTTCTGGGATCAGGAGGTTCTGGAGTAGATCTTTCAGTCTCCCTTACTATCATCAAGAGTCGTGCGTCATATTTGGACATGTATTTGGATTTCTTTTCTTGACCTTGATTTACTGCATAGTATAACCTTACGTTGTCTATTGACGACTTCTTTTATAATTTCATTGGGGCTTCAACTGAGTCTTGAGATGTTTACGAGTTTGTAACATTTGAGCCTTTTTGGATTTCTTCAGAGGACTTACCTTGCATTCTTTTTCTAGGCTACATCGGTGACCTATGTTAGCCAATGATATGGCATTCTTATACAACTCTATCTTTTGTACCAAATAACCAAATGATTCCATGTTTGTTTTTGATCCACTTCATTTTTTTTTTTTTTTTCCAAAGAGGTGACTTTATTAGTTCTACTTTATGTCATCAGGTTAAAAGTTTTTTTGTTTCTCTATATCTCTAATTTGTTTTTCTGTTTGCCATCTTACTCTGACAGTCTTTACTCCATCTAGTGTAATTCTGTGTGCACAAGGTAAATTCTAGAAGTTTCTTCGTCAAAGGGTACAACGATTGGATCAGGTTTTTGTCTGATGATTTAGTAACAGAGATTTGGAAGAAAAGAAAAATGGGAGATACTAGTCCAAGAACATCAGTCTCAACAGATGGCGACACAGATCATAATAACCTAATGGTTAGCTTGTAAAATTTGCTAGGTGTTGCTTTGTTATGCTCATTATATGGCCAAAGTTTTGAAATAAAACAGTATTTATGCAGTTCGATGAAGGGCATTTGGGTATCGGTGCTTCTGATTCTAGCGACCGGTCAAAGAGTAAAATGGATCAAAAGGTGATATAGACATCTCTATATTGGAAGAGTTTATTTTTGTACTTGAGCCTTTCAGTTATGTTTTTCTTGTTAATTGTAATCAACAGACGCTTCGTAGGCTCGCTCAAAACCGTGAGGCTGCAAGGAAAAGCAGATTGAGGAAAAAGGTATACTTAGATTTATGTTCATTGTCTCAGTTCTTTTATGTTTTCTACAAGCATAGCTATTTGCAAACTCCAAGATGTCCATTGATTACTGCACTTTTAGGCATATGTTCAGCAGCTAGAGAACAGCCGATTGAAGCTAACACAACTTGAGCAGGAGCTGCAAAGAGCTAGGCAACAGGTTTTAATTGTGTTCTGCTTTTTTGTGTGGATATCTGCTGTTCTGCATACATTAAAAGTTTCCCTTGATCTTAGGGTGTCTTTATCTCTAGCTCTGGAGACCAAGCCCATTCTACCGCTGGAGATGGTGAGCTGGCTGAATCTCTATTCAAAGAGTTATATTTAGTGCGTACTTTCTATATGGATTTGATGAAATTGTGGTATAATACCATGAGTTACAGCGGTGATCTGGTTGAAAAAGTATAGTTTTGTTGGTTATTAAGTAGTAAGAACTAGTTTGGTTGATGGTTGTGAGATACTTATTAATGCTTCTCTTTTACAGGGGCAATGGCATTTGATGTAGAATACAGACGATGGCAGGAAGATAAAAACAGACAGATGAAGGAGCTGAGTTCTGCTTTAGATTCTCATGCTACTGATGCTGAGCTTCGGATAATTGTAGATGGAGTAATAGCTCATTATGAGGAGCTTTACAGGATAAAGGGCAATGCAGCTAAGAACGACGTCTTCCATTTATTATCAGGGATGTGGAAAACACCAGCTGAGAGATGTTTCTTGTGGCTCGGAGGTTTCCGTTCATCAGAACTTCTCAAGGTAATAATTAAGGCAAAACACACCAATCTGTTTCAGTTTTATACGGTCTCTCCTGATAAGTTTCACCAGCAAGTTTTCAAACTTTTACTTTCCTACAGCTTATAGCGAATCAGTTGGAGCCGTTGACAGAACAACAATCGCTAGACATAAATAACTTGCAACAGTCTTCTCAACAAGCAGAAGATGCTTTGTCCCAAGGGATGGACAACTTACAGCAATCACTCGCTGACACTTTATCAAGCGGGACTCTCGGTTCAAGTTCATCAGGGAATGTCGCTAGCTACATGGGTCAGATGGCCATGGCGATGGGGAAGTTAGGTACCCTTGAAGGATTTATCCGCCAGGTACGTTACAGTTGTGTTATCTACATCTAATGAAAAAATATTTTGCAGCAAAAATGATAGCGCCATCTTTTTGTTTGTGGCAGGCTGATAACTTGAGGCTACAAACATATCAACAGATGGTAAGATTATTAACAACCCGACAATCGGCTCGTGCTCTCCTTGCAGTACACAATTACTCATTGCGGTTACGTGCTCTTAGCTCTTTATGGCTTGCCAGACCAAGAGAGTGAACGAACTATACCACTCTTTACCACGATTCCTTCAAAGAAGGCCCACAAAATTTGAAAATCTTAGCATAAGATTTGACGACTTTAGACATCTAGCTCGTAATACAAACAAGAATATGATTATAGTGTGTTGTGTTGTAATATGTGAGTGTAATGTATCTTAAAATCATCATAGTCCCGTAACATTTGCACAGCACTAGGAGACTAGCGTTTTAACTCTAAAAGAGAAACAGTCACTGCTGTAGTAACTGACACCACATATAAAAAGCCTTTGGTTTGTAAAATAATCTTCACTCAAATTATGAACACAACCATGCAGTTTCTAAACATCACCAAATCGCAAGCATATTGTAAAATATGAAGATGCAAAGTCAAACATAACAATGAAACAATAGTGGATGAGCTAAAAGATGGAGTTGGTCTCGTTCAAGATGACGAGGAGAGAAACGATGAAAGCAAAGTCAACGCCTGCATTTATTCTAACCACAAAGTCTTGCTTCCCTTTGAAATATCCTCCAAATGTCGACTTCTCCTTCACCTGATAAGTTGATAACAATTAATGTACATGACAAAGTCTCCCATGTGATGAATAATAAAAAGAAGAGGATAAAACATACCTCTGCGATGAGAGTGTCGGCATGGTAAACCTTGGCGGAATCGTCGAAGTAAGTACCTACGACGCTGAAGTTGCGGACATGATTAGATTGAAAGAAGACATCGAGGCGTGCCCTCCATTGAAGAGGATGAGAACGTTGCACTGTAAACATCAGCTCCGTTGGATCAGAGCCTTCTCCTCGGTGAACCGTCCATCGGTGATTCAACGACGTCAACTGTATAGTTTTTGTTATAAAAATTTAAACGATCAATTAAGAAATGATAACCGGTTACGTTATGTCGGTTAGGGGTGGACATTTAGTTTTTTGTTTCGGTTTGATTTTGTGATTTTTTTTAAGGCATGCATACATACTCAAAAAACATTTATGTTCGGTTTGACAAAATTTTGGTTCGGATTCAGATAAGAAAATTGACAATTGGTAAATCACCTTCTCGCGCATGGTTAGGAGAGGGTAACCGGCGGGGTCACGAAGAACGCGTTTCTTGTTGAAGCTGTCGTAAGGACCATCGACACGGAGAACGACGTTAGACTAGAGGTCGACGACCTCCAGCTTCGCACCGCTCAGTCCTTTACAATTCTTCTTGACGGTAAGCTCGAGCGGGTAAGGACAGCAGAATACGTCACTCACCACCACGACGTTCGTGTTCTGAGCAGCCACGGGCACTCCATACGCATACCCATTGTTCATTTTCTGATACGGTCCATACGGATCCATTATTGCTTCCCTTGTTGATTTCTTGATTTATTACAACTCTTAAATTCTGTCTCTATATGCATATATAGACAACACAGAAATTAAAAGAGGACGTTTGCGTGTGTTGGCCGGTCAAGAAAACCAAATTTTTAATATACGGGTTTTTGGATATATTTTATGATTGGGAGAATGGTCTTCGGCATTCAGTTCATCAGACTCATTGGTTATATTAGAGGTCGGGTTTGAATAGTTTATAGAGATTTAGAATCCGTGTATTTACAGTTCTATGTCCGATAGTAGAAAAAGCAATTGTATATTCAATCCTTTGTACAACAGTTAGAATTTGGTTCGCCGTCGAAGTTTCTCGGAAACAGTATAAATAAATAAACATAGTCAAGGTACAGGCGTACAGCTACATCGGAACGGTCAAAAATTAAACAGAATTGGGATTTCAACGGTAAAAAAATCATTAATATTATTTTCTTCGTTTTAATTCTTATTTGAACGCTTACGAATTAATATTTTCTGACTACTCAGAAAACGATCCTAATTACTAACTAGATCATGGGGTCAGCAGGAGCCAGGAGCCGCACACCAAAAACCTTAAGATCTATTTTTCTTCATTGAAGAGTTTTACTGAACTTACGAACAAGCTTTTAAAGTAAAACCCAGACCAAACTGGTCCTAGTCTGATGAAATTGATCCAAATTACAAACATTTGTATAAAAAGCAAAGATACGTCAAAAGAATGACACCTAAAGAAGCTCGGGTATATTTTTCTCTACAACCTGTACTTGTGAGAATCAATTATACAAATGATTTTGTTACCAAGGAAAAGACCGAAAGAAAGAAATCAGAAGACTGCAAATATGATACGAGCAGCTCATCGATTAGGCGTGGGATTTTGGGATTTTGTACTGTTTTTTCAAAAACTGAGACGCCTCTGAATCGTTTCTGTGGCACAGCACTCTCACCAATGTTTGGGTGTCCGCTCCAAGTTTGCCTCTTCCTCCTTGCTGCATCTCTAGACTGCTTCTAGACCTCAAGTCATCGATAAGCTCACGGGTCTGTAGTATAGTTATATGTGAGTAAAAATACCGATTGACATAAACACCCAACCAAAATTCTTGAAACCGAAATCGAAACCAAACTTTATATAAATCTAACGGCAACAATACTTTTGTACCAAACAAACCAAAACCAGCTTAGTGTAACCGAACCGAATAAGCCGCAGTTGTACTAACCTCGTATCCATGCAACTTCACAACAAGACGAACTCGGGCTACTTGGTTTTCAACCACTCCTCTCGGAAGTCCGTCCCCGCCAGAAATAAAGAATTCCTAGAAACACCCATAATCATATGAGCTTTTACTACACATTATTTCGGGCTATGAAGAGAAGATGACTGTTAAGAAAGAGTTACCTTTAAGACCTCTACATCTTCTTCTAACAGCTTTGACTCACTTGGATGGAATGCACGTGACGGGCCTCCATCTAATAGTACGCGAAGCAATCCATCCTGGTAGATTTTGAATATTATCAATCAAAAGGCAAACACTTGAGAGCTTGTCTATAATGTAAATAAACCCGACTGAGATTAAACTACAGACAAGTGATGCTTGAAGCAGGCTGGTGACTATCCGATCCCTCAATGGCTCCATTATCACACTACATAGCTGTCCAAGTTCCTGGTCAAAGTAATTGGAAATTTAATTTAGCAATGTCGAGATAAAGCCTTTGCTAATATTCATTAGTGCCAAATCACCATATAAAATAGTCAAGGAATTTTATGCTCGAGTGACTTCTAGGCACCATAGTTTTTAGAAACCCTGAATTATGTTACCAGCACCTCGTGTGTGGCGGTTCAGACCTCATGTAAACTGTAAATGCCTGGTTCAGCTATAAAATGCCTTGTCTAAGGGGGGATTTCTTACCGTGTCAAGGGATTCGATTAATCCTTCCAATCTTGATTGAGAAACACTTGGCTTGTATAAGTTTTCAATAAATGGCTCCCTTAAATCGCAGAAGATAATCTTGGTTCCTGCAGTGTCAAAGAATCATGTTTAATTTAACCCTTATAATGAATTTTTCAAGGATGTAAACATACGGCCTCTTACCAGTAAACTCGCAGATACGATCCAGAGCTGCATTGATATCTTTTCTACTCCCCTCAAAAGATTCCTTCTGGTTAAAACTCTTGGATTTCTCAACCAAAGATTTTCCTATAAAGTTAGCCAAAATAGGGATGTACCATTCATATGACTAAGATGAAAGTTTTTTAAAATAAGGTTTTGTAAGGGAAAATGAACTTCAGCATTGAATAAGCACATAGGTGGTCCATACTGATGACAATCTTTTCACGAGGTTTTTTTGCTATCCAGCGGTCCCACATGCTGTCTTCTAACTTGCTCAGTTGACTAACAGCATACTGCGAAAAGCATATGAAAACATTATAGATAGCAGCAAAACTTGAAAATGATGCTTGAACTGAGGAAGCGAGTCTTGAAGTTACATGTAAAGTATTGAGCTGCACGCAAAGCATAGCGGTTGCAGGAACATCAATGTTAATCGACCTTCTCTCTTCAGGCAGTTTTGACTCAAATAATTCCTTCTTAACAAAAACCTTGATTGCTGTTTCCTTCTTGTAACGAGTAAGAACAGGTACAGGTGGAACCAAATCATCCTTGCTAGCTGGAACAGATACCAGAATATTCCAGTAGATCAAAAACAGTGTCCAGGTTAAGGAAGATAAAGGCTCATAAGAATATAAGTAAAAGTTTTAAATTTCAAAGCTCGGAAGCAGGTTCAACCAGTCACATGGTACATACCTAGCTTCTCCATGACATGGTTAGTATATACTTGAAATGCATTGTCTATGCCACGACATAAAGCACTTAGTTCAATGGATCTCATTGGAACTTTCAGCGCAAAAAATTGATCAACAGTCTGCATCAAAGATTATTCAGAACATTAATTAGGCATGCTCTTAGAAGTGAAGGCATATTGCTAACTGAGATCAACATATGCTTCTACAAGAATTAAAGATATCACACCTACGTTCAATACAATTTTGACACATTCATGAACAGACACAGCTTCATTCAAGTCTAATTATCTTTCTTATACAAAATAATTGGAATATAGGACCCGTACCTCTTCTACGATCCTGAAAACTTCAACAATTGAGCTCCCATGCCGCTGTTGAGGTGATATTGGGTCCCAACGCTATACAGAAAAGCTAAGATGCGTTATGGTTTGGAAAAAAACTAGTATCAAAAGACAGAGAAAGCCATTCTTCGAAAGATCAGTGAAGAAAACACCAAATCTCACCTCTTGTTTAAAAGCTCGCTCCACCCAGCTTAAAATTCTTCCGAGCTGTGAATTGATCCATCTCAAAACCAATGTGCCAGAGAGAGATTCGACCTAGCAGATATAAATTACTAAGAAATATTAGAACCAACATGATTGGTCTCTGAATTCGACCCTGTTTATAAGGTGGCTTAAGCCATGGGTTTTAGATTTTAAAGTAAATCATATTTGCGTCTGACCTCATATGGAATTAATTTTCTGAAGTAAGGTCCATTTGTATCCTCTCCGCAGACAGAAGTCATTAACTCCAGTAAATATTGCTCAAGGCTATCCGCCGCAGGAAAAACAGAGACAGCATCCTCAGTCAAGTGTTCAGCACCATCAAGAAAAGGTTTCTGAAATCAGATAGAAAGTCAAGATGTCATTTATAACTGAGATGAAGTAACCAAAAATTTATAAGATGGGACACCAGCATCAAGCTTACCAACTTATTCCCGTAAAGCTTGTGAACAAGGGAGGCAGAAAACGCAATTGCCTGTGGGTGCCTCTGAGATAAAATTGGCATAAATATGGTAGCGTCCTTTTTCATAAGTTTCTTTGTCTCCTCGGCAAGCAATGCCAAAGGGTGCTCATTATTTCTGTCTGATCTATCAATGGCAAGTGACATCTGTAAATGGCAAGGATCAGCCTCATCATACCCTCTCTAATATTATGCATCAAACTGTGCCATTATGCATCAAATTGTGCCATTGGAAACGGAATTTGCTCAATTCTTCTAATGGGCATAAATGAGAACTGATATAACACTTACCCTCGTGAACGTATTCTTGATGGAAGATAAAATATAGGACTCAATTTGCTCTCGATCTGAAGAGTTAGAATGTATCGCCTGTAGAGAAAACTACCATCATTCTCAGATACAAGTAAAGTCATGTTATTCCAGTAAAAAGCAGGTTACATACTCGATCAGATTCCTCCAACAAAAGCCTCCAAGTGATCATTGCAACTGTAACTGTATCCTCCATGACAAGTGAACCCTACAAAAATGGTAGAGAAAAAGAGCAAAATGACTAACTTCAATGGTATAAATAGAGAAAAAAACTGCCGTGCAATAGAAATATATTTAGATGTAAGATAGGTATAAAAGGCTTGAGGTGGATATGCTCTTATTTAAATTAGTGTAAGATATTAATGCAGATATGTACATATATATACATGTGTGTGTGTATGTGTGTATGTGTGTGGCATGCATATGGAACAATTCTACATGTGAAACGATGCATCAAGTCTCTGGACTCTACTGAGACTTATGTGTCCATCTGATATGCAAAACGAAATACACATAAGCAAGCATATCGTTCACCACACAAAAATACAGAAGAAGACTGATCCTATATACTAATTACTGTAATTGAATTGAAAGTAAATTCTGTGTCTGAAGGCATTTATTTTGAGGTCAAACCTCGGCAAAATGCAGATGGTAGTCGCCTAGCTGCTTATCGACCCAACTCCGTATAGGTGATAAGAAGGACTCCAGGAAGGATATCTCTGCATTTTCAACACTGCACTGCAAGGTTTTCAAGTGTATCCGCTCTTGAGGCCCACGTTGTTCTTTTAGAGGGATTTTTTTCAGCTGCTGAATGGCATGTCGCAGAAGTCCTCGTTCACTAGTGATTACATACTGCAACCACACAACATTGTCATAAAGCTACCGTAAAAATTCCAATATGATGCATCAAAAAGAAAAAGGAAAATACTTCTTCATTACCTGCCGAAACAATACCCAGGCATAGCATGTGTAATGAATGGTCTCTGTAATTCCAAGAACACGCCACGTCGACTTTAAAAGCTCAAGAATTTCTTCAACTTCCTAAAATAAAATGACCAAGGTTATTTCATAAACCTTTCAGATCAATATGATCCTAGTACCAATAAACTGAAAGGCGACTTGTCGACTATTTTTTGTTAGTAATGTATATGGGAAAATCAAATGAGGAAACAAAAAAATAAAAGAGGAATCTAAGCAGCTCAAAGAGTGACAGCTGAGAAGAACATAAACCTTTCAGATCAACATAATTTTAAAATGACCAAGAATATTGTTGTTGGAACATGTTATCAATGATATTTTGACAGAAAGCACAGACCTCTGTGAGTTTCCCTTCATTTAATATGTCAAAGACACAGAGAAGCATTTTTTCATATAGTCTGACGTTCAAATGATAGCCATCAGCCCAATGGCACACTTCACCCGTCAAATCACCACGAGCCGGTCTCTCAGCAAGTGAAATAGCAACTTCTCTAAGAGATTTTAAACATTCTGCTCTTTGCACTTCTCCGGCTGAGGATGGAAGAGACTATAAATAGAAAAGAAAGTAAAAGCGAAGTCAAAGAAACATATTATGAAACCGCTAATGTAAAGCCAATTCAATTTTCAGTTATAGGGGATAAAAGCCAAAGAAATTATAATAGAGAAAACTGCCAGAAAAAAAGACCCTATGCCATTTTTTCCACTAATAATAACTTATCTCTGCCTTTGGATATTTTAATGCCACACCCTTACAGAAAAACCTATAAAGTACCCATTCCGATATGTGATGTCTACACTACGTAACAAATCACATGAACATAATAAAGTAGAAAAAATACCTCTGATTCTTCAATCCTTAGCAGAAGACTCTTCAAGTCAGTTGCCTTACGACCTGATTCTCCAAATCCAACAACTGGATTGTTAATGAGCCCCTCGGCTAACATGTTCAACTGAGATACCAAAACGTTAATAGATGACAGAACCGACTAAATGAAAGATGCAGTCAATATTACAACCGGATGTGAAAAGCTGGTCTTTACCTGCCTTTTCTGCCAGCGTAAGTACGCTTTCTTTTCAGAGAACTCAGTACGAGACACGCAACATAGCAATTCTAAAGGCACAAGGAGGCTGTCCATTCTTTTTCCAGCTTTTCCCGCTAGGGCATTAAGCAACCCCTGTCTTGTTCTGATGTCCATGGCCTCAGAGATCTGTATGAGCCCAAAAATATTGATTGCCATATAGACAACAAACACATAAACTGGGTGAACTGTGATTGTTTATATGGTAGTGCAGGCAACAGCGCCAAAATCATAATACAATACATTGACATATGGAAAGAGAGATCTGACAAACCATATATGCTTAACCAAAAGAATAAGAAGAAAGTAACGGTGAGAGAGAGAGAGATAGAGGGAGTGACCTCCATTTGGCCCCGCATCATTTCCAAAAGACCAACCAATCCTGATGAATTCTGAGACTGAGAAACACTCTCACTTCTGCGACCAAGCTTCTTAATCAGCCTAGACCTGCTTTTCTCCTTCTTTTTCTCTTTTGATGGTACTATGAGACCTCTATACGATGAAAAAATACAAAGAGAAATAACGATATCAGTAAGACTCTGACTGTAATTACACGCAAAACAAAGAAATTAAAAAGGAAGCAAGTCAATATTCTGTATACCCTGAGGCTCCAGCGCAAGCCAACAGGATTTCAAATGCAGTTTCACGGAGATCATCATCTGTAATACCTGAAACAGAAATACATTACAACTTTCTTAATAAATTAGCAGGTTCTTGCTTTGTCATGTGTGTACTACTTATGGTCTAGTCGTAGTTAGATCTGGCTACTAAATGGTATAAGTAATGATAATTTTACAAGTACTCCTTTGTTTCTCAAATTATAATGCCCCATCCATAAATGATGAATCACCAAAGCCTAGAAATCCGCATACGATTTGCATTTTCCAATGGATTAACAGTAACAATGTATTTTTCATCAAATTTACTTCTTCAAGATATGCATTTTCCAATCTATTACCAGTCGGAAAGGAGGGCAGTTTTGGCACAAGATCAGCCGCATCATTTACGGTCCGCCTTGAGATCCTGAAATTACCAACTTCGTCAAGGTCATCATCGTCCTCAAAATCTTCAATGTCATCAACAGTCAACTCTTGAGCTTGAGGTGAATCAATAGATTCTGATCGCATTAACGGTGGCACAGTTGGTGACTCACACCATTCCGGATTTGTAACCATGGGAGAGGATGAGGAAGTTGATATAGGAATAGGTGGCGGGGCCCTTTTTGGAGGTGAGCCAGAAGATTCAGGATTCGTAGCCAAAAAGAATTCATCAGCAGTACCGACGCTATTCTGAAATACGCATAAGACCTAAGCATTTAGAAGATGACTGATACAAGTGGAGTGAGAAGGAGAAGGGGACTTTAGCGTCTCAGTGACAGGCATAGATAATGAAAATAAGGCACCCTCTATATGTGATTAGATCATTCTGTCAAACGGAATATCCAGAAATGCAGTTGTTTAACTTGCATTATCATTCAAAATGTTGCAAGGTTCTCTCAGTAATGTTTAAGAAAAATCTAGTCTTTGAAACATGGAGAAAGAGCCAGCAACAAAAGTAAGAGCATCTTGGACTAACACTAAGTATGTGGATTAAAGAAACGTTATGCTAATGTGTATAGTAAAGATAGAGACAAGTGAGAATCACACCATATAAGGCAATCCGCTGTGATCATGATAGTCCCGAATCGCTTCAGAAAGTTCGAGCATTCCACCTACATTTAAACAAATATAACAACATACAATACGTATTAACTCTAAAAAAAAAACAGAAGGATCACAAATAACAGCAGAAGAAAGAAGCAGCAAACTATATGATTACCTTTCTTAGCACAGTTAATGACATAATCAACACTAACTTGGTCCAAATCAACATCGTCGAGGGTGACAGCCCCAGGAGGCATTATAACTTTCTTGATTAGGCTACCAGCCAACATAAAATCCAAGAGTTTCCGCCTATCCCGGCGATATCTCTGAAGAATCTCAACAGCATTTTCTCTACACAGAAGAAGATATAACAACAGTACATCGATCAAAATGCACAGGAAATAAAACGAAGAAGATTGTGCAGAGCCAAATCAAACAAGAGAAGAAAGAAGCAGACTCTTCCATCTCGATCCAGCTGCACTATATATACTCCACGGATTCTCAGATTTCAATCAACCTGTGAAAAATCGGAAAGAGCTTCAATGAACCAAGTACGAGAACTCGAGACTAACATTAAAATGCAAAATTTAGTTCTATAGAAGTCGAGTTTAACTGAACTTACCAATCATTTCTTCAGATTCCTCGCGAACACTTACTACTAGCGAGATCGACGACCCTCGTGTGATGGACAGAGAACGATCCAACGGAACAATTGATTGGAAGAAACCAGAGACGATTGATTATGATCTCGAAATGTAGAGGGATGAACAACTTGTCCTCAACCAGAATTTTCGAGGAGGTGTGTGAGCGAACGCTCCGGGGGCGAAAGATCTAATCTGCTGTATATTCTGGGAAGAAAATAAAATAAATCTTGCTGATTTGTCTCAACTCTTCTTACTTATCTCCCTGATTTTTTTGATTTTTTTACTTTCTTTTTCTGACCGAATTAAGTCATATTTAAAGTCTAAACTTCATTGATTTAAGTAAAAATTAGGTAATTATGATCTTCATTACTGATTAAAGTAATTAGACATTTAGTTTCTTTTTAGTATTCTTTAGTATTTCCTGATGAAGGTTTTATTAGATTGAATATTTTAACTAATTTTTGGAAATCTAAAAACTATTAATATTATCAAATTACTGATTTTAATATTACATGTTGTAATTCCTATTTTAGTAGTAACAAACAAGGAGGATTTTTCATCATATTAGCCAACGCATCCTCCACGTTATGTATCCATTCTAATTTTGAACCGAACTGGACCTTTCCTCAGGCCCATGTATATTTTTGTCAGGCCCACTGGCCAACATAGTTATCCCACGAAATGAAGGAGTGTAGAACCCTAACGCCAGAACTAGCAAGCAAATTGGATTGGCCACTTCGCCAATGTGACTGATTCAAATGCCTCAAATCTATTCGACTGTTTTAATTGATAAAGTTTATATTTGGAAAAAAAATATATACTAACATTGATGAGAGAAGACAAAGGTAACAACAACATAAGAGAGTGAGAAAACATTATCCACTGACTGAATAATGTAGCTCTTCATCCCCATAAACCAACGGTCCCACTCCACCGCTAAACAGTCTACCACGTGTCATCACCTCCTTATACCTACTGTCCACGTGTATAGACCAAATCGAGTGAACGTGGGACGTGTCACCAAACCTCTACCGCTAACCCACTGTCTGATCTGGAGGTTACATCCGTAAAACATACCTTCTTCCTTCCTTTGTCGTCTATCCGTAAACAGACAACTTATTATAGGAACTACAAAAATGTACAAGTTGGCCAGTTGTGTTTGAAACGTTTATTTTTTTCTCAAGTGCCGACCTCACACAGAAAAAGATATGTTTAACACGTGGTCCAATCAAAGAGTTGCTTTAGATGGAGGAGTAATCTAAGCCACAAATCTCGTTTGTGAATTCTGAGCCACTAAATAAAGTTCAAACTCACGCGCTCTCCACTTCCTTGCAACTTGCTTCTTGTCTTCTCTCCTCGCAGCACTCACACAAATCTACAGAAGATATATAGAAGATAATACACTGATAAATCTTTTGGATTTTGATTTGGATCTGATCTTAAAGGTGAGTTTTTTTATTATTATATTCTTAAAAATTCAGATGTTTTTCTCCTGTTGGTTTCTGAATATAGTGGTGACCTTTTAAGCAGGTGACAGTATCATTCATGGATCGTTATTCGAGAAGGAATTTAGAGGATCTTGTCGTGCCTAACTATCAAGAGACATCAGATTCATACCCTTCTCCTGATATGTGGGGTACTGGATGGAACATGAACTCCTCAGGAGCTGTTGCAGAGAAATGCTTTGATTACGATGTGATTAACAATGGTTTCAGTGGAGGATTATACAGTCAGATGGAGATGGGGACGAGTGAACAAGTAGAAGAAGAAACCAAGATGTTAAAGGCTAGTGGTTGTTTCGACCGCTCGCTTCATGATTTCGATGAAATCCAACAGATGGATGACATGTTCTTGTATAGCCCTACACACTCTCTGAGAAACTGTTTTTATAACCAAAACAAAGATTCAATAGTTTCCGATGTTTATATTTTTTGTTACTTCTCTTTTTGTTTCCGGTTTTGACTGAAGAAGTTCCATCTTGGAGGATGTTCCAGGGAATGTGAATTTTCTTTCTTTCAAGGAGTCGGATAATAACAACAGCCCCGGTTCCTCCTCTGCGTATCTCGACACAAACGATGGCAGGGAAGTCCCTTTGTTCCATTACAACTGGGAAACTTGTCGAGACATGCCACTTATGGTAAGAATTTGACATTTTTTTATATAGTCTAGCGATGTCAAATAGTAGAAAAGACAACTAAATGATTGTAGTCTAGTGGCCATCCTTACCGGTAGACGGATCTTCCGGAACTCAGCAGACTCTAGGGATTAGGATGGTTTGGTTTTCGGTCTGAGATCTCTCGGTTACATGTTTGATGGTTACCTGTGACTATTGCTATTCCAGAGGATTAACTTGGGATAATAGTAGAGATGTTAATCTTGGTACATTATTTTGGTTCAAGGAGGAGGCACCAATGAATCTGTGTGAGGAGAACATGGAGGAGGCATCTGCTGAAGAAGTAGTGTTGCAGGATCTACAAAGGGCTACAGAAAAGGTGAGTGTGGTGATTTGATCTTGCCTACAATCTTGGTTTGATATTAGATCAGTCTTGTAACAGACTTTGCAATGTTTAATTTATAGTTGACTGATGATACTCGCAAGTGCTTCCGCGATACCTTTTACCGGCTTGCAAAGAACTCACAACAGAAGTCAGACTCCAACTCGGAGGAGTTCCTTGAGGATAGAACCAGGTATAGAGAGCTTTCTTCATTAATCAAAATTTTTCTTTAAAATAGGACTCGCCTTCATGAGTAAAGACTAAATACATTATCACCATCTTAAATTTTTCAGTAGCCAGACTGAATTGGAAACAAACTCAATCGACCGAGCCATCGCCAATCTCACATTCAACAAGATGGAATCCAACATGAGAAATATGCCTCCACCAAAGAGACTTTCTTCTGTTCAAGGATAAGAGAGAGAGTTTCGAAACAAAACCTCATCATAATCTTGGGAAATACCTTGTGTGTGTATATATATATATATATGTGTGTTTTTGCTTGTCTTCCCAAGCTTCAGTTTTGATCTGTTTCAACACACTCTGCTTCTGGATATCAGTTTCTTGATGCACTATATATTATTTACTAAGTGAACCTGTGAAAGTACATTACCCCCATGTAGAAGCTGTTGTTAAAAATTTATCAAAAGAGATTCTTTAAACTTTTTGTTAATTACGATAAGAGGAGACAGCTAAACATATGTAAGTGGGAAACAACCTTCGAAACAGCAAAGCAGAGGAATTAGTCTTATACCAGCAAACATAAACATCAATCCCAAACAAAACAAACACAAGTCAATTTTATTATCACCCGACCATAAACTAGAACCGGCGAACTGAAATATAATTATCTAACAAGAAAGTCTCTGACTCACGTTTGCATATTAAACAAAGATTTAATATTAACTCAAACGTGCGTTCCATTAGTTTCTAAAAGATTGTATAAAAATTTGGTCTTTACTCTGTTACACAAACATTTCAATTTGATAATTTGTAATGGCGACACCACCGTTAACGCCGAGAATGCTGACTCCGACGACAATGTCGCCTCTCGGGAGTCCAAAGTCCAAGAAATCAACGGCGACGGTACGTCCTGAGATCACGTTGGAACAACCGTCTGGAAAAAACAAAACCACCGGCTCCAAATCGACGAAACTCTTCCGACGCGTCAGGTCTGTGTTCCGGTCACTTCCGATCATGTCACCGATGTGTAAATTCCCCGTGGGAGGAGGACGTCTACACGAGAACCACGTCCACGGAGGGACACGTGTGACGGGGACGTTGTTCGGTTACCGCAAAACGCGTGTGAATTTAGCGGTTCAGGAGAATCCGCGTTCTTTACCGATTCTGTTACTGGAGTTAGCGATTCCTACGGGGAAGCTACTCCAAGATCTTGGAGTCGGTTTGGTACGAATCGCGTTGGAATGTGAGAAGAAACCGAGTGAGAAAACCAAAATCATTGACGAACCGATTTGGGCGTTGTATTGTAACGGTAAAAAGTCCGGTTATGGTGTGAAGAGACAACCAACGGAAGAGGATCTTGTTGTGATGCAGATGCTTCATGCTGTGTCGATGGGAGCTGGTGTTTTACCGGTGAGCAGTAGTGCGACGGAGCAAAGCGGCGGAGGAGGAGGAGGAGGGCAACAAGAAGGAGATTTGACGTACATGAGAGCACATTTCGAGAGAGTGATTGGTTCAAGAGACTCGGAGACGTATTACATGATGAATCCTGATGGGAACAGTGGACCTGAACTTAGTATCTTTTTCGTTCGGGTTTAATAAAACGACGTCACTTTAGGGGAAACATAAAACTACATTACGTCTTTTTCTTTTTATGTTTTATTTTTTTTTGTTGATTTTGTTTTTTTGGTTATCTTTTTTTTTTAGTAAATTATTCGAAATGATTTGTTGGTGATGTGTGTATACATGAATATATATACTACATCTTCTGTGGCTGTAAGAGAATTCTGTTGGAGAATGCAAATCTGTGCAGATGATAAATGTATGTTTGGGTAGCATTGTAGTTAGTTGTTGAGTCCAATCTAGTTTTGCGGTTTGGTTTATGAAAAATAAAAATTGGATGAAAACCGAAAGGTTTTGGTTCCATTTTCTAAAACATTTCGAAAAGATTACTAAAGCAAATTAGTTTTTAAGCTCTGTTCTTTTTTTTGTCGCGCGACTGAGCTGAGCGATCAAAAGTTTCAACGTTACGTATCTTACCACCAGCAATCAGCAACACTTTCTGGCGACATCTATTTGACTCTAAAACTGTCGCCGGTGTCGCTGGTTTTATTAGCGACAGTTTTGGTTAATCGCAGCGTCTCCGATATCAACGCATGCGTTATACTTTCTCCAATCTTGCCTTCCAAGGAACTTATATTAATGTAATTTTCGGTCGCTATATGTTGTCGCTAGCGACAAAGTTCCGAACAGGGTTTTAATCGATTTTTTTATAGTTTTTATGTAGGTTAATTTTTCGGTCACACTTTGTTGGGTAATCTCATACTTCTCTTAAAATTGTGTAAAGATTTGAAAGAAAGTTAGTGTATGTGTTTTAAATTTTAGAATTGTATTTATTGCATGTGATGAATAGTTTCTTTATGCATTTATGATCCCGAATTGAAATTTAGAATAGACATGAGCTAGTATATCCATTAAGCGATTACCAACTGATTTTAAATTGAAAACTCACTAAACTTAACATAATATTCTAAGGGAGACTTGTACAATGGCACAATTTCTCCTGGTTCGTGTGCAAAATAGACACTTTCCAATATTTGGACACATTTTACACTATTTATTTTTTATAAATACATTTTTGCCCTTGAATATATTGTTAGTAACAAACTAGAGTAATGAAAATTAGGTGGCCCATGGTTAAAGACGAACTAAATATGTGTTTTTATAATTAATTGGATATGTTACCGATAATAAAAATCGTTCGATCAAAACTATCAGTGAAGATCCAGTGGACAAGATTTGACATCAAACTTTTTTTTTTTCTTCTTCTTAACCACTTTTTTTTTATCTCTCTCACTCTTTCTCCTTTTCTCTCTTTTTCTCTTTGATTTCACTTTATTTAGTTATTATCAAATATATTGTCTATTTTTTTTGTACAATGTGTTATGATTATATTTTCTCTACATTTTAAGATGCATTTTACTATATTTTTGGTAAATAATTATATTACACATTATCTATTTGTAGTTAGATATTTGTTCACTATTAAATAGATGGTCAATTACAATATGGTAGATGGATACTTACTTGTGGTTGGTCATTTAAAAAACATATGATTACCTAATTGATCAAAAGAGTTTGTGGTTTGGTAAAATAGTCATAAAATAACTATTAAACAAACAATTATTCAAGGTCAATGTGAATTTTATACACAAGTTTTTTTTTCCATGTCCAAACAAGTCTTATCTACTAAATGATGTACACGAAGATTTGGACAAACGAAATCTGTTTTTAAAACATTTACATACAAATCTAAGTTTTTTAAAACTCGTCCAAATAAACAACTTTGTATGGATATAATATTTTGTTCACTGTTGTCAATATCGATCTTCTATTATCTTCCTCTCCATCCTACTCTAGTTTTTTACACAACATGAAATATCTTGCTCTTAACGACTGGATTACTTCCTTTAGACTAGGAGCTGCAATAAGAGAACTTAAAACCCTTAGTTCTAAACCCTAAACCCTAAACCCTAAACTCAAAGCATAACCCTTGACTTTAAAACCTAACCCTAAACACTAAACTCTAAATATAAATCCTAAACCTCAATCCCTAACCCTTATCCACTCAACCTTAAATTCTATATTAGTATTCATCATACTTTGTCCATCTCTTGATGAACTATGATCTTATTGAAAAAATTTTGTTTCATTATTTCGTTTGTAACTTCTCTCTTTCTCTAAAAAAGTTTGTTTCATTATTCTCATCTTTGTCCATCTCTTGTTGAAATGCATCCTACCATTGAACACTTAACTCTAGACCTAAACCCTAAACGTTAACCTCATCATAACCCCTAAAACCTAAAACCTAAACCCTAAACCTTAACTTCATCATAACCCCTAAAACCTAAAACCTGAACCCTAAACCCTAAACCATAATCATAAATTTAATGTCACAACAATTTTAACAAAATATAGCCAAATCTGAAGATCTTTTAGTATAAAACATCTGAAGAGGGATTATATTATACATTATCCATTTGTAGTTGACCATTTCTTCGCTTATAAGTGGACACCATATTTTGTTATCCCGTATAAGCTGAACATGTGGACATCTTCGTCATCCTATAGAAGCTGAACATGTGGACACCATATTTTGTACGCGCCTTCGAATATAATTACATTACATATGAGAAAAGCACTTGTGGATGATCTCTTGTGGATGTAGTATATATCAAGAAATTAAAAATTTCTTTTATGCAATACTTTAATTTTTCAACCCATAACTGAATTGGTAATGAAAGCCGAGAAGATGAATAAAATGACTAAATGGTTGAATCGGAATCCTAAATTCAGATCATAAAGAATAAGGAAGAAGTAAGCAAACTACCTCTATGTTTTCCATGTAAACTAAGACATAGTTGTCCATTTGTGATTGTCCAAGTAGTGTAGTGTATGTGGTCATGGTTGTCTAAACACGTAATTGGTCATGAAAATCGAGAAGAGGAATAAAATTACTAAATGGCTGAATCGAAACCCTAAATTCGTACTATATTTTTCTTATGCCACATATACCACTTCATCTATAAAGGACTAGCCATCATACACAATTCATCTCATCAAATGCATCTAATCATTAAACAACATTGATCATTTTTCTAGTCCATACATGACTAGCCATCATATACAATCCACTAACAACAATAGTAATAGTAAAAGTGCCAATAAGCGAAACACACAAGTAATGTTGGCATTATCAAAACCATCAAACACGTAATGTTGGCACACATAATGTTGGCCAAAATGTGATTTATTGACAATAAAGTGGACGCTTCCATATTAATGTTGGCATTATCAAGACCATCAAACATGTTAGAGTCTTCGCTAACCAAAGAAACATAGAGAAAGAAGACAAAAAATTAGTGATTATATCCATGACATTGTCAATTGGTGTTCACCTACTTACATACGTGTTTGAGCATATGTTCAAGTATAAATGGACACAAAAAGAACCATAAACCGAAAAACTAAATCTTTCTATACAATCCATCTCCAACATTTTTTTTAACCATCCACAAACGCATAATCCATAATATGCCATCCGTAATGGATCATCCGTAATTTATATACTAAAACACAAGATCTACAATTCAACTATCAAAGCAGACCTGCAGCTACATAACATATATACATGTTCACTTGGATAATATTTTTTGGATGATACAAAGTTTTTGTCAAAAAAACCAGAATCTGAAATCAAGTAGAATCAATTAAGAGAAGAAGAAGAAGAAGAAATACCCAAATTTATTCAGGTTCAAGCCACCACCAACATGGTCGGCATATGAATTCTATTCTCTGGAAAACTGTATTTTTGATCATCCGTCCATGCTTTCTCGGAACAAAGGCAGATCCACCGCCCCAACCAAGTCCAACCGAATCTGAACCCGAACAAAGATCCGAATTTTGTGTTTTAAATCGCTTAGGTTAAGGTTGAGGAAGAACAAACGTGGTGGTCGAAGACGATGTCGCCATGGATTGTGGCCAGAGATTGATAGTAGATCTGATGCGAAATCAAAGAACGTTACCATTGTCGTTAGGCAATGAGGAGAATTGGCAAGACTAGCAAAGCTGACCTTAATTTTTGTTGGAACCTTGCTCGTTGACGAAGAACCAGCCGGTTTTGACACCACCTAAGGTTTCAAAATTTAAAAATTAGATCCCTAAAACAAGATAAAGAAACAATAAGAAAACCAGATTCGAAATCCATAAGCGAGAATAAAGCAAATAGATGAATTAAAATCTCAGATTCAGAGAAAAACGCACAAGTTCGAGAGCAGCAGTAACGACATCAATTTTGATTTTAGATATCTTGTTAGGCTTTGGCGATGAAGAAGATTCAGGAGAAGAATGAGCACATAAATGCCTAGAAGTGGAAGAGATATGTCTCGCCTCAACCATATCTCACGATGTTCTATTTTTTTCTCTGCCTTGACTTTGCCTTTGAAGAAGAACTGTTTGGTTTCTCCATAGAATGAGATAGAGAAGAGATTAAAGATGGAAGAAGGAGAGAGATAAAAAAGAGAAGTAAATCTAAAAAGAAAAGTGAATCGTAACAAGAGAGAGATATAGCTAAAGGGTATAATTGTCTTATCATATATTGAAAGTGTGTGAAGAGTAAGAAGTGTGTCTTTTGCAGACAAACATTAAAAAAGTGTGCTATAGTGCAATATTCTCATATTTTAATCCAAATAAAATTTATTGTCAATTATAAAGTGAAATCGACCAATGAAAAGTAAACTATTATCTCCAGGGACGTTAAGATCTTACATTGAAAATTTGAAGACAAAAATAATATATGAAGAACATGAGTTAATTCACTAATTTTCAATTAGTTTTACGTTACAAACCCCCGAGATTAAACACCTTGTGAATTACCCTCATGCCAATGCTTTAAATTTAGTTAAAATTTTGTTAGATCTTCGTTATTTGTACTTGTTTGTCTTTTATTTGCCTAGTTTAAATCACGTGTTTCGTGATTGCAACAACCCATCCCATTTAGTTAAGCCAAATTCTTCTGCCGGTGACATGATGTATGGCATCACAACAACCACCCCGTTTCGTCATAGCCAAATTCTTCTCTCGGTGGCATGATGTGTGACATTGATCATCGTGGTTCAGTTTCGTATTTTCTACTCTTGCACAATTATCGTGAACTTGCTCATTAATAGATTTCATATATACCATAAAAATTGGTTAAAACTTAAAAGCGAAAAATAATACTGGGAAAAGAAAATTATGCTATATAGGGTTTTTGTTGTCGACATGTTATATTGTTCTCAAACTTAAAAGAAAACAAAATAGTATAAAAAGTAAAAACACGGGATTAGATCCATAATCCATTGTCTTACTAATATATATCAAATACATACAAATATGAAATATACATATATATATATATATACATTTTATTTGTCTATACATTCAGTTACACACATGAACAATAATACTCTAGTACAAATAAAAACACAATGGCAAACACAAACGATATTTATTACTCGACAAACTTGATGTTGACAAAAAAAAATAAAAAAGACAAACTAAATTGTGGACGTTGCTTCATTGTCTTTCTGTAACAACAATACAACTGCCTTAACTTATAGGCCCTCAGAACAAGAGTAGAGATGTGTGAGCACGTGGCCTTATATTTAGCTCAACCTGAAAGTGAGACCAGATCCACCAAACTTGTCATACACTAAGGCTGACAATCTTTCCACTTGTGAAGGCGACAAATAGTTAACCCAATCACTCACTTCTCCTTTCCTAAACAAGAATCGATTCTCAAAGTTCTTGATCGATTTGTTTGACTTGTTCACCTCTAACTTCTTCATATTCTCGAAGCTACACAGATCAGCGATAGCCTTCACAACTCCCTTTCGTACCTCTACTTCGGTGAAAGGAAGTCCTAAGAAACTTGCAAGTTTCTTCAAGTTGGACTCGATGTCTTCTTTGAGATCCTCGTACCTTAAAAATAAGACTTTCTCTGGTCTCTTCAAGCTCTCTCTCCAGTATCCCAACATGTGCTCCCAAAAGGGGCCAAACCCGATCACTCCCTTGCAATATAGATCAAACCCTTCGTCTAAGGAGACTGGGCTCACAGACTCCGACTTTATGTTGTTGATGTAATGCCACGAGGAGATGAATGTGTCAAACGGGTTCCGGCACAGGTACACGACCTTCACACCAGGTTCCTCAATTGAATCCTTGAGGGAACCGAAAGGGACGTGGGTTGCAAATGTTCTGGGAGTGGCTAGACCCGAGAGATCGGGAACAGCTCCGTTCGCGTAAAGCTTGTACTCGAAGAAAGGTACGAGGTCATGAGGGTTGGATGTGAGAAGAGGGTGGTCGGTACTCGAGGAAACCGGATCAAACCGATGACGGTTAAGGATGGTAAAAGTTAAAGCTTTTAACCAGGTGGTACCGGATTTAGGTATGGTGGCGAGAACGACGTCGTTTGGAAGGGACTGGAAATGTTTTTGGAAAGACATGATAGCTTCAATCTCCTTGGCTTGGCACCAAAACCCTTGGAATAGGTAAAGGTGACGAGTTCTCCATCCTCTCTCCTTTGGAAGAGAGTCCAACATCTCCTGGAACTCGTAGCTTAGCCCTTCTTCGCCTTTCGGGTCGCGGCTTTTGCCTTCCTTGAGGAGCTCGAGCTTGTGACACATGGAGAAACTTGGGATCGCCATTGGAATGCTCTTCATGCTTGAGGCCGCCATTGTTATATAGAAAATGTTTCTTTTAGTGGAATCTTCGTGTTTGGTGTAAGATTTCGTGAGGAAGTTGGCTGTTTATATAATAACGCAAAATGCATGAGATGCCTTTGTGAAGAGAAGAGAGCAGCAGCCACAGTTGTTATCGCACACGTGGGAAACAAACGGCGTGTGCGAATATTAATTGGCCCACTCCTTATTCATTACACTTACTTGAAAATCGAAATCTTGTTTTTTTCATTATTTTTGTTGATAATCAAGGACGTGTCATTATTGTAAGGTTTGGTTTGCTGCTTTTTTTCATTCGTATCTGGTCCATAAGTTGTCGGCAGAACTCAACTTGGGAATTTTATTAAAAGGAAATTTACGTGTCTTTTTTAGGAAATACGCAAGTCGCCCCTTTCTTTTACATAGCAATTCGTATCTTTTTGTTCAACGGTACCCATTTAGAGTTTTCACGGTATCGTAGACAAAAAGTTAACAGAATTTAACTGAATCTTTTAATCTAGAAAATTATAGTTAATTTAAATATAACTGGAAATTGGGCAATTTTCTTATCAACAAAATAAATTATACTAATTTAATTTTGAATGATAACACAACGACAAAAATAATATAAATTATTAAATAACTTATTTTGGTTGAAAATCGAATGATCTTTGAATTTAAATTTATATTCAATCTTAGTAGTGTATCTTTTTTTATAATAGATAAATAAGTACTGATCTCTTATGCTCATACCTAATCATATAATAAATTGAAACATAAAAGTTCATCTTTTACTTTTATAATGTTTGAAATACCTTAAATCAATTTATGAAATTTAATTTGCAATTCATTTTATGAATTTTTAATATGCGAATTTGAATTCGGGTAATGATAAATCGACAAGATTAACACAAACTACTAAGCTATATATAATATGCATATTTATCAGCACATTCAGTAACACCCAATATCTAAAATACATTAGTATAAATAAAAACATAATGGCAAACACAACGATATTTATTAAAATAAAAAAATCGACAAACTGAATTGTGGAGGTTGCTTCATTGTCTACTGTAACAACAAAACAACTTTAATTTTCAACTTTAATGAAATTGAACAAGGAAAACAATCAACAAGGATCCCAGTAGAAAAAAATGGAAATTGAGTGATTTTGTTTATATTAACAAAAGACATTTTACTAGAGTTGACTTTGAGTGGTGTACATAAGTAATACAAATTATTAGATTATGTTTCTTGTCAAAAATTAATGCTTTACATTTGAATTCATGTTCTCATATTTTTATTTTATATGATTTGTCTCATTTTTTTATTATGTACAGTGGACATTCTTCTTTATAGCTAATGACAACTCAGACAATAATCTATCTCATTTGGTGGGAAAGAAACGCGCGCGTTTACACGGGCATTCGTACTCTGACAAAAGTTCTATGCAAACACATTGATAGAAGTATCCGTAACACATGCTCAGCAAAGAGCCTTAGAAAAAAACTTCAAAGATTCTCTATAATATAATTGTAGTTTCGAAACTCGTCTTTTCGATAAATTATTATTCTAATTGTTTTTGTACCGGAACTAATCAGCCCGGATTTAGTTGTCTAAAGCAACCCTTATTATATCTATTGTAACATGTCTGCTATCAAATATAAAACCCGAAATTTTAGCCAAAAAAAGAAGAAAAAGAAACAATGTCGACTGAATTATCCATATTTGGACAGGGCTAAAGTAAAATCTGAAAACCCTAAAACGGACTAGACCGATTATAGCTACAATACAAATAACAATGGAACACTGAAAATATCTAAATTTTGTGTTTGTTAATTAACAATGGAAGGCCCTAGTTAACAGTGTCACTATTCAATTATATGTTTTTCAAGATTTGTCTATAACGATGAATATGATATATATGATTATAACGGCTTGAGGACTTTATTTGATTTTGTATTTATCCTTTCAATTTGAGATTTGTATGTTTGTGGGTTATCGAAAGTTCTTTTCGAGAAAAGAAGAAGAAGAAAGATGAAGTTTTTCATTTTCAATTTTTTTGGTTAAAATTTAGCCATTGGAGAGTAAAAGAATCAGAGACAGGTACCAAAAGATATTATTATTTACATATATATGAGTGTTTAATCCGAATTTATAAATTGATTTTTGTAGATGAAATTTAACCAGAACAAAATGAAGAGCTTAGAAGAGATTAGTCACTCGTGGGATATTATGTGAGCCAGTTTTCAGAATTTTGACTAGAATGATTTAGGACTAAATAGACGAAAATATTTTCAAAATAGGAAATATTTGTGTCCAGCTAGTTATCCCATTTAATGCATGACTATGTGTTAATCTGATTTTTTGAGATAATTTCTATTATTCATTTAATCATTCTTTAGTGAAGTTTATGACAGTTTTGGATCTATTATGAGTTCATTTTCGTTCTGAAATAAAATTGATATATTTGTTTTTTTTCAACTTATATATCTTTTATTGTCATTGCTTTCCTTAAATCAGTAAAAATTTGGCACTATAAATTATTATTTCATAATTTTGTCTATGTTTTCTTCAGCTCTAAATGGAATTTTCTTATCTTATAAACTATACAATTTTGGCATACTTACGAAATTAGATAAAGTAAAAAAGTTACGCACATGCACTAGAAGAAGACCCGAAAATGATGCCTTTGGTTCTGATTTATACGAGCACTGACCTGTCTTTGTTCGCCTTTTTCACAATCTTTGCATCTTTGGATTTGAAGATTCAAGACGAATCATCTCTTGTAGGCTTCAGAGCACACTCCCATAGTCCCATATTAATGAAAGAACCACTCCATACCCACGTGGTACCACGTTCACTTCCACACATCGCTCATGGACTTCCAGATATTGTTTACTAGCTAATTTGGGTGAGTGAGTGCCCACACCTCTTAGAAGACTATTTATAAATACATAATCATATTGAACTAAAATAGTTTAAACAGACAGCCAAAACAATTTGATAAAATAACTTATCAAATTATTATAAATGATTTTTCATATCATATAAAAGGTTTAAGACCAAAACATAAACTAATCGTAGATTTGACGTAAAAAATTTTCATGATTATCAATATGTTTCATTTTATATTTTATTATTTTAAATTTTGAGCAATTAAACTGATTTTCTTGGCAAATCATTCTGGAAGAATTTTTTTTATCATGTAGTTACTTTGGATTACCAAAAGGTTATCAGACTTCTGTCCGTAATATATTCAGGTTGGGACCATAGCTTATTAAAATTAGTCTTCCCCGCTCTCCCCACAGCCAAAGACTCGAACAAATTAATTTTTCCTTTTTGATATAAATTTGAATTTAAAATTTTGATATTGCATCCTCGAAACGAATCTTGCAATTTCAAAAACTAATTTCTTATTGTCACTTACTTTTTTTTTTTGTCTAAAATTATTGACTTTTACTAAACAATACTTTTCCATCAGATCTATCAGATCTATCTATATACAACACATATAATTATGATGAACGACTCCACGAATAATTTAACGACGTGCAGTTCTCTCCGCATCACTCGAATTTTCTAATGACAATTATGATTTACATCATACCTATGATAAACAGTTTTACCCCTAACTTTCTAGATCACTATAAACGACGGTGTCTACAGCACTCTAAAACTTCCGATTAGTTTTGCACTTTTAATCTACAATAAAGTATATTATTTAAAAATTGAATCACAAACTTGATGTAAAAATCTTTAAATCATTGATCACTAGGCCAAAAAACTTACGACATATACTTTAAAATTAATAAATATTTTATCGATTAACTAAGATCTATATTAAAAATATCATCAAGTCTCAAAAATTATTAATAATTTTTGTCGAGGGTAAATTAATATTGTAAAATTACAAATTCTGATATTGTTGTAAGAGATTACAACCTGTTAATTTATATATACAGCTACATGCATTTCCAATTTTTATAATTATTAAATAGGTGTATAATTAAAATTTACAAGAAACATGATGTCATGGTTTGTTCGACTTTAACTACGTAATAATATTGTTCCTTTCAATATAGGGACAGTTACAGACAATGTTTTTAAACCCGGACCGAACCGGTTGACAGTCCGGTCCGAATTACTTCTAAAAATCGGATATGTAAAAACTCGGATAAAACCGGAAAAATCCGCTAAAAACCCGTGAACCGGTGGTTGGATCAAATCCAAATATTTTATTTCAAATTTTTTACGTAAGCTTTCAAAACTCAAACCAATTTAAATACCGATGTTGCTATTTTACAGAAAAGATCACTTAATTTCTTCTCCCTAAACCTCGATATGGGACAACATGCTTTTGATCAAGCGTGACTCCTTCTTCTTCACAGCTCATTGTGTTTGTTTTTGTCTATTTTAAAATTTTTTTTTTTCTGCATCTTATTTTCGGTGGAGAATTTTATTATTTTTATTAACATTTTATGCATGTTTTGTCCAATTACCGATTTAAGTTTTATTTAAAAAATTGAATTTTAGTTGCTTAGTGTTTGATTATGTATATGTTGTTCATATATTTTTAGAAAAAAATATATTATATTCATAAAAATAAAATAAAAACTATAAATTAATTGATATGCGGTTCAACCAGTCCGACCGGTTAATCCGGTGATCCGAAAAACTTTCGGTTTACCTTCCGGTCCGGTTTTAAAAACATTGGTTACAGATTAACACACTTTTGGAGAAAGTGTCTCCATATGACACACTTTGAAAACGTTGGACACTTTTTTTACTGTTTGTGTTATATTACGACATTTTTACCCCTGAACTAGAGAAACAAATGGTAACTAAGCGATTGATTTTTTAGTTGAGAACAAAAGCGTATCTCACTCAATCTCTCTCATCTATTTTTATCTCTCTCTCTCTCCCCTCCCTCTCTATCTCGCTCAGATCTGAACCAGAGACATTTTTGTTGTTCTTCTTACTAGTCGTCGTCGTTGAATTTTTTTGAATGAAATTGAAAGTTCGAAAAACAAGTAATAAAAGCTCCAGTGTTGCGCATAAGCCATCAGCTCTCTTCTCAACTTCGGAATCTTTAGACTTCACAGCATCTTTGATTTATCCAAAAGCAGGCATGGATACATCATTGGGAGAAAGTGTCTCCATATGACACACTTTGGAGAAAGCATAAGTGTGTGGTGATTCACCATTTTTTATTTATGGCTGAATTAGAAGGACATCCGGATGTTGGCAATCTCTCTCTCTTCCCCTCTCTCTCTGTTGGTACGTTCTTCCACATTTGAGGTGATTCACCATTTTTGATGAGAAAAATGTGATTTTACCTTTGAGCTTCCTCGACAAAATTGTAGAGCTCTTTCTCTCTCTCTCTCTCTCTCTCTGATCTAAACGGGAGACGTCTTCGTCGTTCTTCTGACTAGTCTTCGTCGTCTGGTTTGATTGAAGTGGTGATGGTAAACGGAGCAGCAGCGCGTGTAGCCAACGTTGGAAGCTTGAGTGTTACGCCGAATAAGGATAAGGTTCAAGGTTCACCCGTCGTCATTGAAGCTATTAAAATCCAAAAGTGATTGCAAAAGATGCAGAACTAGAAAAGCAAATCTCATAGCAAGTTAGATGTGGTGGCTGCGAAGCAGTGGCTATGTTGTTGTGGCTGCGAAGATGTGGTTGTGCTGTTGTGGATGTGAAACAGTGGCCGCGAAACAATGGATGTGTTGTTGTGGTTACGCAAGGGTGGTTGTAATGTGGCTTAATAATGTACGAATGCTTCTGACAGAAGCCTTCTGTTATTGGTGATTGTGCATTATGGATGAGGATTTGTGGATGTAGTGTGGTGGTGTCCAATTTGGGATCGGTTTGTGGATGTGCATTTCTTAAGCTTTTGAGTTTTGGTTGTGGTGCACATAGTCATACAAATTTCGAACGACCAAATTCATTGGAATACACTCTGAGTTTCACAAACAATACAAGAAATAGTTGTTTTAGGTGTCCATTTGTCTTTGCCCATTTATTCATATTTGCATGGATACAAACTGTAAATGATTTTAGTGATAGTAAGTATAATGCTTTTTGGCTTCCTTTGCACGATAATTTATGTGATGCGTTATGAATAATGAGTTATGGACGATGAAACACAAGTTAACGAAACCCAATTTAACACCAAAAACATTGTATCCATCATAATTAGTCCACATAAAGTTGTCCATGCCGCCTACTTATTTTAAGTGTTGTACATACTCCACTTGTTAAAGATTGATTAACAAACCTGCAAAGTTTTAGCAAGAAAGCTCAGTTAACCTAAATACCAGATCAATTAAATTCTAAAAGAAACCACAATATGTCTATATGCTTAATGTCCATGAACAAGTGAACAAATGGTCAAGGACAAATGAACATCTATTTCCTTTACTGTTTGCGAAGTTCGAGTGTATTCTTACTTTACAAATGGACATTTAACACCAAAAACGTTGTATCCATCATAATTAGTCCACATAAAGTTGTCCATGCCGCCTACTCATTTTAAGTGTTGTACATACTCCACTTGTTAAAGATTGATTAACCAACCTGCAAAGTTTTAGCAAAAAAGCTCAGTTAACCTGAATACCAGATCAATTAAATTCTAAAAGAAACCACAATGTGTCTATATGCTTAATGTCCATGAACAAGTGAACAAATGGTTAAGGACAAATGGACATCTATTTTCTTTACTATTTGCGAAGTTCGAGTGTATTCTTACTTTACAAATGGACATTTAACACCAAAAACGTTGTATCCATCATAATTAGTCCACATAAAGTTATCCATGCCGCCTACTCATTTTAAGTGTTGTACATACTCCACTTGTTAAAGATTGATTAACCAACCTGCAAAGTTTTAGCAAGAAAGCTCAGTTAACCTGAATACCAGATCAATTAAATTCTAAAAAAAACCACAATATGTCTATATGCTTAATGTCCATGAACAAGTGAACAAATGGTCAAGGACAAATGGACATCTATTTCCTTTACTGTTTGTGAAGTTCGATTGTATTCTTACTTTAGTCCCAACGGTATCCTCGAATTGCTTGATCCAATCTTCAGCCATAGCATCATCAGAACCCATCATTTGCTGCTTCGATGACAAAGACTCTTCTAAGTCCCTTCACAGTTTCTCCGATTTGTTCCTTGAGTTTATCAAGAGCCTCTGCAACACGGTCCTCTTTTTACTCTTTTACTTTCCTGTTTTCTTGCTTCTCATATCTGGTAACCCTATTCCAAGACCTCCAACCCCACTCGGCAACGACTCAGTCTCTTTTCTATCACCAACTTGTTTAACTTCCCCTCTTGTTCTAATAAATCCAAAGCTAATCAAGACCCCAATTCCCACCGAAAAGAAAAACATAACGTAACCTCTAATTTAGTATTGATGTTTCATGTTAGGTGTAGATCTCTAAACTCAAAATTAACAATCGATAACGACAATCTCAAATCTAGAGCTAAGTAAGCTAATCACATGTCATATATACAATTAGAGAGATATAGAAAGATTGTGAGAAAATGCGTAACCTTTGATTAAGATTGAGATCCTTGAAATTCTAAGACGCTTAAGAAAGCCACAAAGAAAAACCCAGAATCCTCAATTCTAGAAAATCCTTGAAATCATCCAAGACGCCTGAGAAAGCCACAGAAAAAAACCCAGAATCCTCAATTCTAGAAACGAACACACAAAAATAAATCACAAGACAAAAAACGTTTTTACCAATCTAGTAGTAGGATATCATCAAATCAAATTAAAATCGTTGGGGAAGATATTATTATTGAGAAGTTCGGCTAAGTCATCGGTGTGAGTATGGTTGGTCGAACTGTGGAAAAACCGCAAGACTGGAAGAGGAAGGGGAACAGAGAATCAAAGAAGAGAAAAACGAATTTCGAACAAACACATAGTAAACAAATTTACCAGACTGCTAGAAATCCTTAACCCAATTCGGTATTCAAGCGAATTCATCATCTTCTAAAAATAAAATTAACAGGATAGTCTCTGAAGTAAAGAGAATAGAAAAGAGAGAGAATTGAGAACGAGAGAGAGAAAGAGGATGGAAGACTTTAGGAGAGATGATAACGAGAAAGTTGTGGTTAAGAGGATAGTATTGTTAATAGAATTATAGTTAGAGGGCAAAAGAGATAATTCTCACAGAGAAAGTGTCTTATCTTCTGAAAATGTGAAAAAGTGTAAATAGAGAGTTCAAAAGTGTGTCATAGAGCACTTATTCTTTCAATATATGTGTTGCTCTATGAAACCAGATGTTTTGCATGTATATCGAGAAGCCGTTAAATGTTTGTTCAAAACAAAAACAAAAAGTAAACAGGTAATCAACTATATGGAACAGATCATGTATTTGTACATACCATCGACATGCCGTTAAAGGCACAATCTCGGTATCGGATGCGTTGATGCATAATGCATTAGGCAAGTAGAGCCTACATTGCTTAATTTCTTTATCCTATTCTTTTTCAGTATTATAATAAGTCGACAAAGCAGCCAAAAATAAATAAATAAATGTCGACACTCGACAGATATAGAAAAAAAACAATTGAGTGACTTGCGGCCTACTTTAATGGCGAAGGCTACATTTCTTTGACTACGACTCTAAAAACCAAATCTCTTCTATTCACAGATGCGTGCCGTGATTTTTTCCCTCGTGTTTATCGAGTAAGGATAGATGATGGATCAAAAGCCAATCTCATATTGTAATTTGCAAGCTAAATAGTAAAATACTATTCTTTTATTCTTTACCAAAAAAGTTTCGAACCTATATCCATAAATATAAACAAATTAAATGGTTATTTAAGTTTTATTTTTTAGTTTTTGGTGTTTGAACTCGAAACCTTGAAAACTTTATATTTTGGATGACCCGACTGAATATTTCATAAATATGTATGTTCATTGAGAATATATATCAAAGTCATCTTGTGGGCTAAGTATGAACCTTTTTTTTTTTTTGTTCACAAGATAAATATGAACTTAAATAAAGATAATAACAAACTTTTGAAAATTTGTCACTTCAAATAACTACGGAAAAAATGTGTTTTGTGACACCTTATTTTTTTTTTTGTCGTCCAATTTATTATATTAGAACGTAAATTTAACCCATTAAAGGTACAATCATCACATATAAAACTCAGATAAACCCATATTGGATAAAACGCTTTTATATTAGGAAGATATATATGTGCATCTCCTTAGGTTGAAAATTAACAGGTTATAACCTGAAGCAGACCTAAGACTATCAGAAGAGTCTTTGTTTTTGAACACAAAAGGGAAGACTCTGAAAGACCTAGAAGGTTCAAAAACCGTAAAAGTTCCAGCTTAATCCACCGCTAATGAACTTCTACTTTCTCTAATAAACCGTAAAGGTCTGTAAGATGAAGCTTGCTTTTGGCTGAAAAGTCACGTGAAACCGCCAAATATACATGAGAGCTAATGAGGGTTAGGAATAAGACAGAGATAGATAACTATTTGTCTTAATTGTTCTTATTTTAGCTTAATAGGAAACATTATGTGTTCTGTACTCGGGTGAGGTGGTGAGAGAAAGAAGTGAGTCCGTAAGTTCCTAAGGTCAAGAACTAGCAAGACAATTTACAGTGATGAAACATAGGAATCTGGTTGGGTCTTGTACGCGTAAAATAAGTTTCCTATTAAGCTAAAATAGTTATCTATTAAGACAAATAAGTGATCCTACACACTATGTTTCCTATTAAGCTAAAGAGATTACATATACAAGGCTAAAATAACAATTACATATACAAGGCTTTAATAGATAACAGATGACAAAGCTTAATAGATAACAAGTAAAGGCTTTAATTGTTCTTATTTTAGCTTAATAGTTATCAAAGATAAAATAAGAACATAGTTATCTATTAAGCTAGTTATTTATTAAGCTAAAATAAGAACATAGTTATCTAATTAAAGCTTAATAGTTATCAAAGATAAAATAAGAACATGGTTATCTATTAAGCTAAAATAAGAACAATTAAAGCCTTGTATATGTAAACATAGTGGAAGCAGACCTAAGTTCTTATTGATAACAAAGCTTAATAGATAACAATTAAAGCTAAAATTAGAACATATACAAGGCTACAATTTCTGAAATTTAGCTTTGTTTCTCATTCAAACAAGTGACTAAGCAAAGAGATTACATATACAAGGCTTCCATAAAAACGTCTAAAGCTTGGACTTTTTTTAGTTCGACCTCAAGAATTGGTATCAAGCTCGTACAGTACAAAAGGAAGCTAGATCCACTCAAAACAAAGTCTCAACATGTCTTCAGGAAGGAAAGAAGTTCGACGGTAAAAGGCTATGTAAAATGAATATCTTGTTTCTTATGAGTCTTTTGGTTTTGGGAGAGTTAGGAGATCTATACAACAAGCTTCTAGGATTTGCTATTGTGTTCTTGATTGCAATCGACAATTCAAGATCATTAAAAGGAAGAATCGTTTCTGAACCTATCAAGATACAACAAAAGTGGACATCTCTTGGCTCGCCCAACATATAGAGCGACAGAGCCATTGAATCCCTTTGTGAATATATCCGTATGTAAATGCGGACATAGTTACTTGTTAAATGAAATAAGTTAAGAACGAAAGGACATCCTTTTGATACGTACCAATTCTCCAGACGCCGTTAAAGCAAAAAGAATAGGATTTAAATTTTGATTAAATCTCCAACTCATAGAGAAGAGTGTATACATATATATCCGAATATTAACAGAATGCATAATATTGGTCTATGCTTCATCTCATCTTTACACAAGATATAATCCTAGGCTAGTCCCCTAAGAGGCACTACTTGTTGTTGGAACAGAAGACGCCTCCGGCTGAGCCTCACTGGCCATAGTTTCTGACAGTGAGGTTTCTTGCTGAGCCACTGGTGGAGTTTCTGACAGTGACGTTTCTTGCTCGGCCACCGGCGGAGCTTCAGTTAGGGCGGGGGAAGAAGATTGAACAATTTCCGAAGGCTTGAACTTGTTGATGTAGTAACTAAGAGAAGGTCCACTGTAATCCACTGCTTTTGGTCGAGACGGGGCATCTTTCCCGACTTGGAGGAGTATAGAGGAAGCTGCAGCGATTGCGATAAGGGCAACGCCTGCTACGATTGCTGCTGTGTTCTCAGCCCCATCAGATGAAGATCCTGCAGTACCTGAGCTTATCGCGCTCTCTGCAACATATACTGCAGGCTGCAAAAGTTACAAGAAAAGCTATTCTTCAGCAAAAAGTCAATAGAATTGAGTCAATGAGAAAAGGCCAATAAGATTAGATCAAGAACCCCATCTCAAGAAGATGCAGGGTTTGATGAAATATTTTGTCGCAAGCGAATGCATATTCTATGGAGGTGGAGGTCGATGAGAGAATAATGGAACGAACACAACGAAAACCCAAAAAAAAAAAAAGTCATAACGAACGAGACCAAATAAAACACCAAACTGATATGATCAAGAAGTGTAGTTTTCTTTATTTTCCTTGACTCAACGATTACAGTGAAGAAACCAAAGATCAAACTCAAAGAAAGAGCCAAATGTATCTTGGAAATTTCTCCCAACTCTCCCAAAGCCAAAAGGCTCACAAACAAACAACTGGTCAAAGACCCCTAATCTCTTCTTGTTGCTATGCATTCACTACATTCTAGTGCCTATCACAGAAAAATAACAACCATTTCCTCGGTAAAGTTTGAAGCTTTTTCTGTCAATTGGAAACCTATATCCCTCCAAACTTTCCTAGTTTTGGATGAGTCTTACAAACAGGACTGCTTCCCTACATATACTAAAACTTACGTATAACCTAAACTAGTAAACAAACACATATGAGCACACATATTAGTCGATACATGGATGGAGAATGTAAGAGGTAGCAACCTCAATGGAGTAAACATTAGTCTGACCAGCAGTATCTTTCTCAACATAGCCAGTCCAACCACGCGGCTTCCGAGGAGGAAATGTTCCAACCACTTTCGTCTTCTCTCCAGCCAACCATTCCATACTCACAGTTCCTACCTGTTGTGTTTCACCCCACCAAACCCCATAAATTCAATTGTAAAAAAAAAAAAAAAAATCCCTACTTTGTAATAACTTCAATTCATAAACACCAATTCTTTCTGGTGTTATTGAGGTTTCACTAAGTAACCAATCCATCTTCCCCAGCAATGTTGAACAATCCAAATAAAAAGAAATTTGCAACAACAACAAAAAATTATCATCTTGGTTTAAAAAAAAAAAGAGATGGGATTGAGTTACCTCCTTCTCGGGAGCACATTCTTCGGCATTACAATCAGCATCATCGGACGAAGCTCTGACGACGGATACAAGAAACTTCCGTCCGCCAGACTTTGAATTGAGGAATCTGGTAAGAGGTTTGGGCGATGCTAACACGTAGCCGTTTGGGGATAGCAAGACGTTCGACATGGTTGATCAGATTCGAGGAGATTCTTGGGTTTGTTCTATCTTCTTAGAGAACAGAGAAGGAGAAGAAGATAAAAGAGAGGAGGAAGGAAGATGTGTGTTATGTGTGTGGTGGGCTTTTTCACTACTAGCCTACGCGTGTAAGTGCCAAACCCACAAATTATGTATATAACACTTTTAAATATACCAAATATATGTAATAACCATTATTTACCAAACCAAATTGAAAATTTTCAAATCAAACCGGAATAATATCGAATGCTCACCGATAAAATTCACTTCCATACAATTATGGGGAATTTTGTATACATTAATACACCTCGTATTTTGTTTTCTTTCTTCTTCCACTTTTTATTCATTTCACTTCCCCCTAAAAGACATTAACGAATCATTTCAGTTTGCCATAGTTTAATCATTACCACCCCAAAGAGAACTTGTGGGCTAGTGCTTAGCCACTATCCATTGTTTTTGGACCTTAAGCATGTGGGGTTCAAATCACAATTTCCCGTTGTGGAATAAAGTAAATGTATACAAAACTAATATCATCATTGGAGTGAACCAAGAGTGGAACTTTGTTTAGGTGGTTGCATGACATATAATTAACACTCAAGTTGTAATCAAGTTTATATCTGTTGTAACAAAAATTAGTCTTTTAAAAAATCTTCTTTCACGTTATAAGCTTCTCGGTGATTGAGAGACCTTCAAAATTCTAGAGCTATAATGAATTGTTGGAAATTATCTGCCGACATTATCTTTTTAACCGAAGAATCTACAGTATTATAATCTTATGTTTTTTTTTCTTTTGAATATAATTTCACATTAAATTCAAAAAAAAGAAAAGTATTATAATCTTATGTGCAGTTTTGTGTTTCTCTGTTCTCTTTCGAAGGATAAATTTATTTATGACATTTGATCTCTAAAGCAATTGGCGTAGCATGTTCGATTTCATTGTTTGAAACTCAAAATATATTTTCCTGTAATTCATACGTTTAGTCAATTTTTCTTTTCTGTTAATTGATAAAATTGTAATGTCCTATATATATTACAATGCGAGACAACCCTAACCTTTAAAGTGAGATTCTTTTGAAAACTATGAGCTGAAATAGCCACTAGGCGTGCTATTTCTGAGGGACCTATTGATGAACATCGATTAATAGCAATAAACACAACAATATTATTAAGTAACTATAAAATATATATAAACAACATCAAAAAAATTAAAATAAGTCGGAACATGCGTTTTATAGATTTATCATATATGATCATTTGTAATTCATACAAAAATAAAATTCTAATAAACCAGATCGATTCAAAAGTACTGGCATAACTTGTGGACAAAATAGACGTATTTTCTATAGGTATAGATCAGAAACTAAGACAGAATGCTTTAATTCTTTTCTATCTCTTGAAATAATAATTATCCATAAGTTATTTTTTATATATTATAAATATATCCTTTGAATTTAGATATGTGCGCTAATATTATATTCAATTTTATGTATTTCAAATTATGTAATATTTCGATTTATATTATAGTTCCATATATACAGCAAGGACCAAATATTATATAGTTTCATTATTTGATTAGTTAGATCCGAATCTCTAGAGACTTCAAGAACAATTAAAAACATAAAAATGACTAGATAGCACAAATGCTATAGACAGCACAAATGCTACACACCACCGCCCTCTAAGACTGGTGAAGCAAACGACACGAAAACGGACAAAAATGAAACACACAAATAACACAAACAAACAAGTCTCTGCATAAATATGAGTAGGCTCTTATTGTCTCATTCATATTTTTATGAGCATCGTTCACGTGCCAAACCGAGTCGTCCATTGGGAACGTCGATGAGGACACGGTGGTTCTGCTGCTGCATGCTTGCGATGACATTAACGACAGAGTTTACGTTTTCCGGCGCTGCGGCAATGGCGAGGCACGACGTGCTCCCGGCGGTGCTGTGTAACATCAAATTATCAGCCGGCATCGTCATATTCACTCCCTTGAACATGAATGTGATCGTCGGCACCTTGACTTGCACTGTGTAGCACGTGTCGAAACCCCCGAGTGACGTCACCGCGGCGGTGGGTGGCTTCACGCGCTTCCTGAACTCGTTCCTCACCGCCTCGTAAACCGGTTTAGCCAGCCGCGTGTACACAGTCCCTAACCATACAATGGTTAAGTTAATTACTTAATTATCAACACTAAATTACATAACCAAACCGAACCGAATCCAAACCAGATAAACTGAAAGTCTAAAACTAATTTTGTTACATATTTTTATAATGTTATTTTACATTTTAGTCTAAACCAATGCGAAATTGTATGTATGGAAACATAAAACCAAAAACCTAAAAAAACATAACCGAATTAAACCGAATAGGAGTAAATACCGGAGTCAAAGATGGTTCCAGCGCCGGTGGAGGGATTAAAAGCAATAGCTGCCGGCGGTAAATCGACGACTTTCCGACCGACGCGGATCGCAACGAGGTTGACGTAATACAAAGAAGACCTCCTAGGGTTTCTGAGAAGTTGAGTGTACTTCACGCGCTGGGGCTGGGAGGTAGGGCCGAGTCTCAGCGAACCAGAGAAGGTCAAAGACCTGAAACTTGGCAAACAGTAAGAGAAGGTGGATTTGTAAATGGACTGAGCCTGTGACATGAGTGAGAGTGGGCCTCGGCCCAAGCCTAACAAGCCTTGTGGCGGTGGGATGGTTCCTCCACCGGCGACCTTGTTGACACATCCGAAGGTGAAGGCTTTGATCGGATCAGCGGCGAGACGGATCGTGTCCTGAGAGAGGTTAGCGGCAATGGACGAGCTTCCATAAGTGAGGTTGAACGAGCACGCGCGTGCTCCGCACGTGGGGTTTGGTACCTGTAGCAAGTGTTCACGTGAATTGTTAATGACTTAATGCAGTGTAGACTGTGTAGTGAGTGTCTCTGTGTCGGTCGAGTTTTTTAGTGGTTCTGTAATCCCGTGAACGTTTTTTTGGAATGTGGGTGGAGTTATCAATTATAACCACGTGGGACCTACTCTCTGTGAAATTTGTTTTTCACATAACAAAATAGAGACTGTCCTTTTTTATATTAATTACAGAAATTCTAGATCTAATACTCTGTCAATAGTTTTTCATTTTGGGGCAGCAATGATCTCATGGTGACATCTTTAAGATGAAAAAAACAAATCGCAGCTTACTAATATTAAAATTTGACTAAAATATAGTATGTGCCATACATGAGCTAAATATTTTTAAATACGACTCGTTCATTAATGAAGTTATGAAAGTGTATTGTAAGTGTGAGAATATAATTATTTAATCAAAAAACATTCCGAAAGCAAATTTATTATATGTGTAGTGTTGGTGTGTAGTACAATATACCTGTTTACACTGAGGAGCGCTGCAGCTAACGTTCTTGAAGGAGGTGGACTTGGCGGGAGAAAAGGCGGTGTTAGAAGGACAGCCAACGCAGCCTGAGCAAGGAATCCAAGCCACGTCACTGCTCGTGTCCATAGCTAGGAGAAGCGGCTGAGCCGGAGTTCCGATCAAAGCCTTGACAATGTATGTAGTGCTCTGTAACATTTGACGCCCTGAGGCGATGGGGACAACAGATCTCTTGGCGACGAGGTTGCTCAAGTACCGGAGACGGGCCTGGTCTTGAGCCAGCGTCTGCAGCACACGCGCTTCCCATGAGAGTGGGGATGATGATTTGAAAGGGGAGCAAGGGCTGTCTATGTGGAAGATTCTTAGGGTGGAGCCTTGGTCTTGAGTCTTGGTCAGGTCACAATTTGGGTGGTTTAACCCAAGTGCTAATGGGACGATGGAAAAAAGTTGGAGGAATAAAATAAGAGTAGACATTGTATTGTATGCTTTTGTGGTTGGATGGGATATTAAATGGTGTTGGCATGAGAGGGTATATATAGTGGTCTGAGCTACAAAATGACCAAGCACATAAAATCAAAATTATGTTAAACTATATTAATTATATGATACAAATCAAGTATTATTACCGCTTATTAGGTTTTAAATTCGAATCAGGCGGGATAACAAAGATTAAGTTAAAATGCTCTACTTTTTTTTTGTTGGAAGAGACTATTTATAAACCTCATTTTTTGTTAATATTAAAATTTTCTATAACAAGGGATTTTTTTTTTATTTGTTCATAAACACCGTAAAATGTTGTGGTGTAGATGTTTTGCGAAATCTACATAATAAGCATTTTTCATTTTTGAAAAAGACAAGCTGGAATGGAAATGGTTTTTATATGAGATTTTAGCTTTTTGGTGTTTAATAGAGTGTATATAGTGGCATGTTTGTAAACATGACTGTATATACACTCTATTAGTGTTTTATTTTGAGTTTTGGGTTTCTAGTTGTTGCAAAAACTTGTTTTTAGTTTCGAATTATACATTTTAGAAAATTTGACTTATTAGATATTATTTTTGCTTTTAGTTTTTGAACCCGTTGGACGAACCATTGGGCAATATAGGTTAAAACTCTTGGTTTCGGTTCTCATTGGACCGACGAGATTTAAATTGTTAGATAGATTTCGCTGGAATATATTTTCCGTTGGACCGTCTATAAGAACAACAATGAATTGTTAAAGCATGTATCTAAAACATTATCCTAATTAAACCTATGGCTAACTGTCTGATCCATTGAAAAAAACGCTTTTCAGTATACAACAATCACCGGTTTGGACGAACCAATTTCAACCGTACACCCAGCCCTTCAAGAGTGTGTTTCTTCTTTTCCTTTCTGCAGCCCTTCCAAAGTTACACTGTACATGAGATAAAAGCAAGTTGCAGAGTTCTAAAGTTTTTTTATTTAGTTGCTACCTTTCTAAACTCTGTAAATTTTAACTTATGTGATATTAGAATGATTTGTGTGTGTATAGTGTATACCCAATGTCTCTTTAGAGGGGAAAAACTAAGATATTGGATCCGAGATCTTTTCCATAATTATTTTAATTATCTCTTAAACATAATTTCGATGAGAATATTCTCCCAATTAAAGCCGAGATATTATCTCAATTTAAATAAATATTTTTCCGAATAAAAAAATGGGTTGTGCTTTCAAATATCCAACAATCCCTTCAGAAAGAGTGATTGTCTTTAATGTTTCCGATAGGATCTGAATCACTACCACTTCTTAACCATCTAAAACAGAGTTGTGTTGCTCTTGTTTCTTGCGGAAGCTCCAGTAATGCGGACCGGTGAAAACTTGGGTGCTGGTTTAGTGATTGTATTATTTTTTTAAGTATGCCATTATTACGCTTTTCTTTTTCTTTGTAAAATTGGTGTCGGCCAGTGATGAAATTATTCATCTGTTTCTTTACTCTTCCGATAGTGCAAAAGTTACTTTCTTGAGATTTCCACTACTTTTGTGGGGTATTAGTTATTGATGGGCAGCGTATAATTAGGAAAATATACTTGTCTCCCACATGATATGAATAACAAAAATCTAAACTCTTTTTAAGAAACCAAATCACAAATCTAACAACATAGAACATGGTTAATGCATTTTGATTAATTTTTGAGCTTTTAGAAGTATTTATTTAACAAGTGTGTTTATACAAAGATTGGGTTGATCACATGTGGCCCAAAGGGAATTTGATAAGGTTCTTCGATTACTACTCAGTTCACTTCATGAATCGTCATCTTCAGTGGAGAATCTGAAGAACACGCACATATGAACAAACTTCCCAATCGACAAGGTGAAGTGATTTAAGGCCAGAATGATAATGTGAGTTATGGGACTCAAGTGCGATACTGATTTGAATGTATGAGAGATGTGATTCAGAAGCGGTACTAGTGGATATAATATTATGAATGATAACAAGATTTTGTGAATTATGCGATTACTTCATGTTCTTGAATGAAAAAAACAGTTTGAAAGCGATTAGAAAATAATATCCAGCTAAAAATGTGATTTTGAAATTTCTTGCAAAAGAAGAAAGAAAGAAACAACTTCATAATTTCCATCTAAAAATGCAAAAACGTGATTCAGCTTTCCCCGCAAAAAAAAAAAAAAAAAAAAACTGATAACGTGTCTTGCCAAAAAAAATTAATTCCACAATTTATCTACGGTACCACAATTTTTCACTAAAACGTGATTATGTAACTTTTTACAAAAAGAAAATTTTCCCTTTTCTCAAAGTGGTAATGGGTGAATCAGTTGAGCTGAAGGACCGGAAGACACATTGATATAGAGGTAAGGAAATGATTTCGCCTATTTAGATCTTTGGTAATGGGTTTGCTTTTGGCTTTTGAGATGAAGACGAAGAAGAAACACATTAGGTCTAAATATTAACGATCGTAATTTGTAAGTGAAGTGGTCAATGAAACTTTGTCGTAACGATTGTAATTTTGTAGATTGGAGATGCTAAGTGACGAATTTCAACTTATTTTTAGAGAAAAAGTTTTGGCTAATGTGGATGGTATAGGAAAAGAAGATATTTGTTTTGTCTAAACAAGACTAACTCGTAATGAACCATTTAAGAACTTGAAGATCTAATTGATAAGATAATTTACAAATGAATGTCGCTTGAAATTCGTACTCACCAAAAGATATGTACATCCATGTATTTAATAAATGGCTGAAAGGGTTGTACAATTGATGTTATAGTTAAACACTAACTTTCAAGGACTACTTTATTTTGTCGGTTTCCGTGCTAAAATATAAAACCTCCTTAGAATCACTATCAACAGTCCATTATAGCTAATATAAGAAGATGAAAGATTTTAGGAGGACAATTACATAACTTCATCACCAATCTAAAATATACATATGCGAGATAATTAATGTCCTGCAGCACCATTTAATTGCTTTCCCGCGGACTACGTCAAACTTGTCCCCTTCTCCTACAAACTCTCTTCTTCTTCCACATTTTTCAGTCTCTCTCTAGCTCTCACTCTCACTCTCTCTATCTCTTCATATATATGCCTCCGATAAGTCCTCCGGCCAGTGGGGTTGGGCTCGGCTATGGCATCGCCATCGCCGTAAGCATCTTGGTTCTCATCTCCTTTATAATGCTGGCCTCATACATTTGCATAAGGTCAAAATCTGCAGGAAGAGATGAAGCCACGAGTGACGGAGTTCTTGACTCGCCATCGCCCGCGGCTGAGGTTAAGCTTGGTCTGGAACGGCCGGTGATAGAGTCATATCCAAGGATAGTGTTAGGAGATAGCCGGAGATTACCAAGGCCCAACAACGGCCCATGTTCGATATGTCTATGTGATTACGAGGCTAGGGAATTGGTTCGGTGTATACCGGACTGTAATCACTGTTTCCACGCTGATTGTGTTGATGAGTGGCTCCGGACAAGTGCTACGTGTCCTCTTTGTAGGAACTCACCGGCTCCCTCTAGGCTAGCCACACCCTTGTCCGATTTGGTTCCACTTGCCTTTCAAATCAGGTAAAGGTTAAACACCTTTTCATACACCTTATGTTTTGAGATTGAAATTAAAATTTGTTATATTTTAGGATTGAAGTTGAAAGCTCAATAAAGGTCGTAAATTTTTCTACAAAGTTACTTAAAAAATTTAATATTAGGATTTTTTTTTTCCATGAGTTTTTAACTCAAGATGTGACTTGATCACTCTTGTACTGATCAGCCTTTTAATCTACTTTAGCTAGTTCACTATTAACATCGCAATCTCCTGATTTCGGTTTGATCTTTACTGAGATAGATTCGGTATTCCAGATTTGGTAACTTGTATATCCGTAAAGGTTACCAAATCACATATTTGTGATTTCTGTGCTTTGATTTTTGGGATCTCCACTTCAATTTGGCCGATATGCGTTTCTTTTATTTTTATTTATTTTAATATTGAAGTTTATATTCTACATAAGTTAGAGCATTGTGCATTTGGTGAGAGATCCATTGAGTCTCTCACCAATATATATTATTATTTTTAATGTATTTTAGTATTAATATTTTTTTTTATTGGTGAAAAATTCACTAAATCTCTTATCAATATAATATTCTTTTTAGTTTAGTTTAATATTTATAACGTAATTTAACTTGAATGCTTATTTTAAATTTTATCTTACTTTAGAAAATTTCTAATTTATATATTTTAAATCATATCATATATATTCAATTTTATTAATTAGTTATATTTGTTTGTATAATCTATAATAGAAACAGTAATAAAACCGTAAATAGTATTAATACAATACATTATAAATAGTACAAAAGAGTTATATTTTATTAAATTAAGCATAAAATTACATAACATAAACTCATAATAAATAAATTTAAAATGCAAGAACACATAATAATAATATTAATTTAGTATTATTGTAGTTTTAACTAATATTAACTAAAATAATATTAATATATAATATAAACTCATGCATAATGGAACTTGTTAGATAAATAATTTTATTTTATGATTTACAAAAAGTAAAAAATAATAACATATAAAATTTTTAATTAATTTTTTAAACTATTGTGAATTTGATTTATCATAATAAAATATGAATCATTTATGAAGAGACATGTGTCTCACATAAGAAAATCTTAAAAAATTCTCAAAGTATCTAAAATGAAAACGGATTTTCACCCATTTTAAAAAAAAACTATTTTTAATATTTTTTAATTATAAAAGACTCAATGAAAAACTCTCACTGTATATGCTCTTAAGTAAAACTTTATAATTTATTTTTATATCGAAATTGCAGATGTGATCATTAACTCAGAGAATTTCTTATTCTAAAATCATTTTTTTGTAAAAAGAAATTAAATATTCATTAGAGTTTGCGATATTTATGACGTTAATTTACTTTGCACATATTTCAAAATAGTTTGAAAAGTGGATTACTCGATTTCTTACATTGCATGTTCTCGAAGGGACGAAGCAGTCCGAATAATAAGTTATTATTGTATAATTATTGTTTCTCACTTCTAATAATATATGTCATCTACGAGCTAGTAATAAAAAGGAGTAGTTAAGCGATTGATATTTGGTGAAATCCTCAATATGGGAAGCCTTCGTATTATTAAGAACACAAAAAAGTTGTAATTAAGCTGGAGGCTTGGAGCTCTTTGTTTACAAAAGGAAAAAGAAGTTGGAGCTCTTACTCTTTCTGTCTTACATATAGGTCAAAATTAAAAGACAAAAATACTGATTCGACCAAAACAGCCTTTAGTTTATTCTTCTCCCCATATATGTACTGCCATACAATCTTCATGGCTTTTGGATAGTCTTCTTCAAAGGTGTTTCCGCTAGTGGTACGCTGATTACAATCGTCGACAGAATAGCATTATCCCCTTCCGAAGTTTTCATTTCAGTTCCATTAGCTTCCACATCTTCAGTTACTTTACTAATCGAGTCAATCTTAGGGGGTTCACAAACAGTCACTTGATTCTCCTTTTGCTTTCCCCATAAGACCGCATACAATCCAATTACAATCAGTACTGCACCAATCACCCTGCATGTCGCTAACAATTGGTAAGCTTTAAGTGAAAGATTCATCATAACCATGCATGGAGGATGAGCAAAATGGCAAAAGTGGAAATTTACCCTCCAAGAAAGATCTTTTCTGCCAAGACAAAAGAACCCATGACAGCAACAATAACCATCATTAAAGGACTAAAGGCAGTAGCAAACACTGGTCCTCTTTTCTTCATTACGATCCCTTGCACATAGTATGAGATACTTGATGCCACAATTCCCTAATATTATTTATCAATCTATTAGAATAAGTAAATAAATATATGATTATATATGAAAGATAAGAGAGGTTAATATTACAGAGTAAGCGGCGGCAAGGAGGTTCATGTCCCAGCCAATTCTCCAAGCAGAAGGGTTGTGTTCCATCACAAACGTCACAGCAACTGCTTGTATTGTTCCGATGAAGCAAACTAGTGTTGTTAGAGAAAGTTGATGCTTTGCATACGTCTTTAGTATTTTTGCCTAATCACATAAACCAAACCAAAACAAAAAGAGCCAATAATTGTAAAATTGCTCTTTTGACGTAAACACAAAAAGAAATATATGTTATATATAAAGAATAAAGAAAAGAGAATCTCGAGTTTTTACTCAACTTCTCTCTCTATGTGTGTACATACCTGTAGAACAAAAAGGGAGGCCCATGCGAGCGTTGCAAAGATGAGGAGGATGGAACCTTTAAGAAAATCCTTATCACTTGAGCTTTTAGACGACGTCGTGTCGTTAGCATGTGAAGAGTCTTGAAGATGCATATATTTGGTCCAAAACAGCTCAACGATGGGTCCTTTGTAAATTGTCATCACCATCGCTCCGCCCACTGTCACCACCGTTCCGCCAATTTTCGCCTGACACCACAGTTTCTTCACGTCCAGCATCTCCATCCTATAATCAAAATTACTACGTTATTTTCAGAAATAAATTATTACTATTCAAAACCATAAGTTACAACAATCGTTTTTGAGTTGATCAGCCATAAAATTTAACAGTTACCTAATATATTTGTGCATTTATTTACGTACCGGAACAATACGGCTAAGATAAAGGTCATGGCCGGAAGCATGTTACTCATGGCGCACGAGAACGTGGGCGACGTATATTTCAACCCCATGTAGTAGAAGTTTTGATCGATTACTGGCCTGCATATAAATTTGTTTATCGGAAAAAAAAAAGTTAATTCTCTTTCTTTATCTTTGCAAAGACAACGTAGTCAAATAGAGACAATGAATAAGTAACAACCCAAGAAGGCCAAGAATGAATAGTTGCATGAAAATGGAGAACGTTATTTTCGGCTGAGCTTTCCTGTAGAATAGAAAATTCGGAGTTAGAAACCATTAACAATTTATCGATTATTGGCGAATACAAATCAAAGAATGTAATGAAAAGAAAATGGATATAACCTTTCGAAGAAGAAGGCAAAGGGTGCAATAACGGCGGTGGCGATTGCATGGCGGTAGACGACGAGGACGTAGTGGCTCATACCGGTGTTGAGGGATATTTTGGTAATTATGTTCATACCGGCGTAGCCAAACTGGAGAGATATCATGGCGAAGTAGGGTTTAGAGCTTGTGAGAAAGCTCTCACAGCTACTAAGCTCCTCCATCGACATAATGTTTTAACTTGTGTGTTTGAGTAGAGATTGTTGAAGTGGTCTTATGTATTTATAGTAAGATGCAACGTAGTTACGACATAGTATTCTATTGTTTAATGTTTCTAGGTTTCTTGGTTGACATCACTATCTCACATCCCCTCTATAGTCATTGGAACTCAAATATACAGGTCGAATCCCCTTTTAAATCATAAATAACCAATTGGGATACTATGACACTTCCATTAGGCAAATTTTGATATTGTGGAACAAATCTGTCAATCTCGATCCGTCTTGGTGATCCATGGCACGGGTTAACATGCTAACCAAAAGATGAGTTAGGTAGGGTGATGATCTAATCGCTAATGTACGTATTAAATTTGTTCATATATAGGAAGTATTAAATTTGTCCTTCTAATTTTCCAAATATATGATTTTTTTTTGCAGAAACTTACATCAATTCGAAAATAATTAAATTTCGACCCACAACTCAACGTTCTAGCCAATAATAAAAAACGCACATTTGATTTTCGTCACTAAGAAGATGCCTTAACAAAATAAAACTGTGATAATGCACTTTTCCATGATTCGAGAAGAAAATAGAAGTTGTTTATTGGAAAAAACGGGGGAAAAGAAATGGTAGGGCAGGGAACACGTGGCAGGTAATGGGAGAGTTTCGAGGGATCATATAAGGCATCAATGTAGTGACTCTGAGGTAAGCAAATAAATGACATAGAAGGCATTAAGGTGACATGAAAGTTAAATCTTCGAACTTGGACCATTTGATAATATAAAATCATTCAAAAGCTAAGTTACCCCTTCACAAAAGTAAATAACTCTTTCTAATCAAACGGCTAGAATTCAATCTCAAATAAAATTGAGACACGATGTATCTATTTTGAGTGAGTCAGGATGAGAGTAAAAACGGTTTCGTGTCCTCACAAATTTGGAGTGAAATGATGAGTTATTCAAGAATTTAGTTTGGAGGAGTGTGTGATGGCGGCCGATGGGCTCGGAACATTGATAAATGACAAGTATAAGATTCAATATTAACAATACGAATCAATTTATTTATAGTCTTAATTTGGTTAAAGGAACTGGTGAACATATGTATCATAGTCCAATTAATTAGATATGGATATTGCAATACAATTACGAAATCTGGTTCAAAATGAACCTATAAAGTTCATGATAAGTTATGCTAGGAATTTAACATAATAGAAATAAGAAAATTGGACTAATTTACTAATACTGGGCTAGTTCTTTCGCTTAGTAATAATAATGGGATATTTCATAACACAGAATATTGATATAGCATCAGAAAATTCAAGTAATTTAGAACGTCAAAAGGACAAATTTTCATGTCATTGGGCAGTAGCAAATGGTAAGGCGATGGCATCAGGTAAGAAGAGGAAGATATTACACTATGACTTCCAACTCAAAAACAATTGATAATGAGTAGATTGATTCATATTTTATATATACAAATTAAGATTGTGTTCAACTTCCAGTATGAGATATTGTTATTTTTAATACGCTCCCTTGAGAAGATGGTTCTTCTAGTCATTGATCTTGGTATGTTTGGGTATGGATCGGCATGCCAACTATTGGATCAGACCGATTGTGGATTGAGTTGGGCACGTGTAGATCGGACTCTGATACTATATTAGATTATGAGTTTCCAACTCAAAACCAATTGGCAATAAGTGGATTGACCCATATCTTATATAAAAAAAGCTCTGTAATTATCACTCATGTTTGAACCATGCACCATCCTCTTGGGTTGAAATGACTGCACCCATTCTCTGCGAGTATATTGATGGATAATAAGGTCTGTATTGGTTAGTGGTGGTGGGTGCATATAGTATTGCTGCATTGATGGGGGTTGATTCTGCTGCTGAGATATAACGGCTAGAGGTATTAAACAACTATGAGCCATATTGCCCTGTTGCTGTTGGTTTGAACCACCTTGATCACGTTTGAAGACCTTAGGTCTTCCCTATGAGAGTTTTAGCCTCTCACCATTGAAAACTAACCTGTTGGAGAGCTCTTGGATGGCCTTCTCTGCTCATTCTTGGTTTGTGTATGTGACAAACGCATAGCCTTTCTCGGCCAAGACTCTGATAGATTCAATTTCTCCATAAGCGTAGAATTGGTCATGTATGTCCTGCTCGAGGATTCTCGAGTTAAGTTCACTGACGTAAAGCGTTTTGATGCTTTCATCCTCACATGGTTCCAAAGTGCCCATCTCACCAGCTTTTCCAAGTAACTTCATCGCGACTGGATCATTTACACTGTGAATGTAAAAAACAAAGATGAGAAACTATTCATACCGACATGCGTAAAATGCAGAAGTATTAATACTTAAGGGAACAAAAATTGGAAAAGACTAGAAATAAAGGGAGCCAACACAGCATAGTTCAGCCCAATAATTGAGGTCACAATTCACATCTCTGTCAGTAGCTTCCAAATATAGAGACTAGAGTATATGAACTGATCAAAGAGAAAATAGTACCATAGCAGAAATTGCATAAAAAATTTCACAAAATCTCCATGATGGGTGATATTGAAACAATCATTTGAGAAGGCAACTAAACATCAACAAAGTCAAGCAATAGAGACAATAGATTACCCATAATAACGATCTTTTATGTTTTGCTGGGATATCTCTCCTGTTTCGGGCATCTCATGTCGGTATGGACATTCGGCACCTCTTGTACACTGACCAATGGTGAAGAAACTACAAACATTTGGTTGGTTCCTTTTATAGAATGGTGTTGTTCTTTGAAACTTTGAAATAGTATCATTAAGTCGCGTCTTCCCAAATAAAGATTTATAATCCAATTCAGCTCTAGCCTACAAAAAAGAAAAATCAAAATCACTTGGATAAGACACCATGAGGAAAACTAGATTAGTCATCAATCTTTCACAATGGTCACATAACCTAAGCAAATTCGAAATATGACAGTTTGAAAAGAAGAAAGTAAACATACTTTCCTGTCATCCTCCTCGGCAAAGTACTCTCTGTTGACATTGCTCTTTGGGATAGAGTCATGAGTAGTAATGTTGAGTGTTGTGTCTCTGACTTGAACATAAAGACCAAACTCGAGATCCAGAAGACAGACTTGGCATACATTTTTCAGCAAGACTGCCAAATCTCGGTTTTTTTGTATCTAGCATTCCGGCCTGGTCGCCACCTAAAAAAGTTGTGAAAGGGCGTGTACATATTTTGCATTCCTTATCATAATCCGCTCGGGTCTACATATAACGTGTAGTGCAAGCTATGAGAATCAGTAGCATCTATAATAAATCTGAACATATGAGACTAAACGAATATGATAACTAGCTAAACCTAAATTACTAAGGTCATATTCGTTTGCTCATTCAGATGATCCATATGAATGAAGTTGCGAACTGTTGTTCGTATTTGTGTAAAAATGATTATCATGCAAATTTATGCAAAATTTTCAAACTCATTTGCGTGAACCTAATTGGACCATTTGGATGGAGATGGTTTAATCAAAAATAACAAATGACAAATATACCATAATTATCCAAATGATCAATTTGTTTACAAAATTCTAAATAATACTTTTATAATTATCTTGCAAAAAACTATATTTTGTCCGTCAAAACAGCAAAAATATGTTTCCCGCCAAAATTAAAAATCATGTTTTTCCGCAAAAACCGAAAATCATATTTTTTGCCATATCATATTTTCTCGCCAAAACCGCAAAATCATATTTTCCCGCAAAAAACCGTAAAATCATATTTTCTCATCAAATCATATTATCCCGCCAAAACCGCAAAATCGAATTTTTCCGTCAAATCATATTTTTCTGCCAAAACCGCAAAATTGATTTTCTAACCAAAACCGTGAAATCATATTTTCCCGCCAAAGCCACAAAATCACATTTTCTCGTCAAAACCGCAAAATCGAGTTTTCCCGTAAAACCGCAAAATTGTATTTTCCCATCAAAACAACAAAATTACGTCTTGCTGTTTTGACGGAAAACAGAATATCATATTTTTGGCGGGAAAATATATTTTCCCAATTCCCGCCAAAATCGTAAAATCATATTTTCGTCAAAATCATATTTTTCCAATTCCCGCCAAAACCGTAAGATCATGTTTTTCGTCAAAACCGTAAAAATATGCGACTTAACGATTGGGAAATAATTTTTTCAGCTAAAATCGTTAAGTCGGATGTTTTTGTTAAAACCGCAGAATTATGATTTTCCACCGAATCCGTAAAATCATGTTTTTCATCAAAACAAAAAAATTACGTTTTCGGTAAAAAATCGCCAAGTTCTGATTTTTTTGGAGTCAAAACTGAACACATTTTCCATTAAAACCGATGAATTATGTTTTCTCGTCCAAAAACCACAAAATTGTATTATTTGTTGTAAATATACTTTAAATTAAGAATTATTATAGTTAAGATTAAAAAATATGGTTAAACTAAAACATGAGTATTTTAGTCATTTTTTTATTAAAATCATTTATATGAAAATGTAGACTAACCAAACAAACAAAAGTTCATTTAGATGTATATCTGAATATCAAATATTGAAACGAACGATGAAACATGTAGATAAATCATTTGAATGAACCATTTAGATAAAAATGTCATGAGCAAATGAACAAGTTCTTAGTTAACCGGTATACAGAAAACATCAACAAGCAACACTACAAAAGTTAAGAGATAGGAGCGAGAAAAAACCATTCGCAAGTACGGATTGTCACCGAGGCAAGATTCGCAGGTGATTGGCCAGTCGGAACGTTCCCATCCATCAGGTCCATGATGATCCCTCACTATTTTGTGAGCCATTCTCTTCGATTACTCGCTATCAATCTCGTCACGGTACTTTTATAGGGCGACAAAGTCCAAATCGATTTGGGATTTGTGTCTTTAAGTTTAAGACATAGCAAAAAAATGTTAATTTAACTTGATCTTTATTCTAACCTCTAACCTAATGGGCTTTAAATTGGGGCCATTAGGGATTACACTTTAAGAGCGGCTACAATATTTGGAAATACTATTAATTAGACTTGAAGAGCGCCTACAATAATTTTCTCCATACAAAAGAATGCAGGAAAAGAAGAGCAATAGCCAAAAGATACATTTTTTCTACATAAACAGACTGTTAATGATGCTACTCTATTTAACCCTACATCATGTTTCCTACTAAAAACCAACTTCAATACAAAAACGAGCCTGTGGTTTCTGCATCAATTTTCCTCCTCGTCATAATCTTCGTCGTCTTCGTCTAACCTCTTACTCATATTAGCAAGCTGCACTGGATCGATGTTGCCCATATCCGGGATGGACCAACACGGATATTCCTCGGGTTTCGTTTCTCTCGAGGCTGTGATTACTGGCGGCTTTGTCTCAATGTCGAGCGACTGTGTGTTCAGATCAAAACCCCTACCCAACCCTGAGTTTGTGTCGTTACCTTCTTCAGGACTTTGCAGCTCTTGCTTTGTGGGGTTAGACCGTTCATCCACATCCTTCTTCTCACTGTCATGCAGTGTCAGTTGTTGTGGTGGTGCAGGCATCTTGATTTCGTCTTGAGTAAGTGGTGGTGCTACCAATATGGTTGGCTCTATCTCCATCTCGCGATGAAGAAGCTCTCTTTCCGCTGTTTTTGCACTTCGTCCACGTCCCCTTCCACGCCCTCTGCCTCTACCTCTTCCACTGGGTCCCGCATGCCCCATCTCGTGCTGCAGTGATCGCAAAATATGAAGCATCACATCAAGACACATTCATAAACCAGATAGTGTCTTAAGAGAGAGACAATAAGTAGCAGAAGAAATGCTCACCACTTTAGTTTTCTTTAGTTCCTCATCGCTGTCATTAACTTCATCACCCGTTGGCTTCCTGGCCAATCAGAAAAGCAAATCAGCTTGACACAAGAGTCCAGAAAAATAAACCAAGAATATGGAGCTAAGTTATATCACCATAAACCCAACCTTCTCTTGGAGATACTGCGGTCGTCCATGGTTACATCAGCATGGCCTTGACCGTGACCATGGCCATAGTCAGGCACCTTGCTGACAACTTCCCTCAGAAAATCAAACACGTTGTATCTTTCGACACAGTTTTTTCTGTGGAACATAGACAAATCAATGAATAAGGATGTATAACCATGAAAAGTAAGTGCTAAACACAAAGAAGGCTGGAGAAAAATGTTATGGAATAAATAAAGTTCTGTGACATAAGAAATGGTAACAAGCCAATAAAACAGTAACATCCTATACTGCTTTAGTGACAACGGGTTAGTTCATAACGCAAAATATTGATAGCTATAGCATCTGAAAATTCAAGTAATTTAGATTTGTCAATGGGCAGTGGCAATGAGCAGCGTGCAGTGAGAAGCTATAAAAAGGAGTTTCAGCAATCAACTTACAGGTGCAATGAGCTCACGGTCTTGGCTCCTCTTTGAAGGGTAATTTCATAAGTATGATCACAAAGGTCTTGTAAGAATAACTCCAAAGCTTTAGCTGCAATAAGTACATGAAAAGTTAGTGAAAACATTAAACAAGTGCAATTTGCAGTAGGTAATAAATATGAGATATGTGACTCACAAACTAAGACAGGCACCGCCAAAGCAATCTTGCCAACATCCTCGTCAGCTTGCATTATTTTCTTAATGCGAGCCTGAAAATTCGCAGATATAAGGGAATAAAGGGTAAGTAAGTATAAGGCTCAAGCTCAAGCATGAGGTCAATAATAGATGATCGTTAAAAAGTTAATAACTTGTCAAAATCTCATAAAACTATCAATCAAAAGAAACACTACGCAAATGGTGTTTGTGCAACAGGTGTCAAGAGAAAGAGGTATCAACAGGTATGAAAAATCCCCAAATACAAATAGGTCAGTTAACAGGGGCATCGAAACAGAGACGCATAGTCTACAATTTCGTCATATAAAAAAGAAGAATTTTTATATCAATATCCTCGAAAAAATTATGAAACTTTGTCACTGCCCAAATCGATTCAACGAAGGCGAAAGACATGAAATTGGAAAACGGAAAAAAAAAAAGAAAAAAACTTACAGCAGGGAAACGAGTATCGAGCTTCTTCCTCATGATTTTGAATCGCGCAGTCAGACCAAATCCCCAGGAACCGTTCGAACGAGGAAAACACGAATTAGCGATGTTCAGATTCGAAATTCAAGGCAAATCATGGGTGAACGAACATATATCAATTTCCTTATTTTAACAAAGGAAAATATTTAGTTCGTGGTGTGGATATATGGAGGATGTCCACAAAACCAGATCCAACGGCGATTTCTTCCTCTTTCTCCGAATTGTTCGTCCGTACGATCTCATATCCCCACGATTATTTAATCATATAACAAACATAAAATAAACTACGATTTCGTCAAAACAAATTTATATATGAAATACTTTTTTTTTTTTTTTTTTTGGGAAATTGATTATGAACCCATTTGTAAATTCCAGTTATTATTCATTACTTTTTTTTCCTTTTTTTTGGTGGTCAACTCGTATTATTTCATAATTTTCATTAGTCAATTTGCCTTTCCTTTTTTTCCCCGGAAAGACGACAATACCCTCCTTCGGATTTAAATGTTCACACCTCCTTGTTTTTTCTTCTTCTTTAATCTATTTTTGAGTTAAATGACAGAGTTGTTATGTCCTACTAATAACCATTATCCAGTTGTATTATATTGAAACAGAGTTTATTTTTGAAGCAAAAAGACTCTGGAAAGTTATTTAGTAAACCAACATTTTCAGATCCTGGCATAGACTTCTTTGGAAACCAACTTCTCAAATCTTTCTTGCTATTTGTATCGACCAAACCTTTAAGAAATTCATTTACGGTACTCATGAAACAATACAAGTTCAAAACTTCACAAGAGCAATGTAAAAAAGAGCTCGAATTGTTACAAACAATCAACTATCTACAATTTTTGTAGTCTTCTATGTCAAAAGAATCAAGTTGTACAATTGTTACTGTTTTCCTTCCTCTGCTTTTTTTTTGTTTGTTTGTCACAGCTATAATTTGTTAGAGGTTCTTGATGCTTCTGTTTCAGATGAAGCCGCGAGAGAGTTTCTCTCCTTCATCTTCCTCCTACAATTGGCTGTGCTTGCTTCTGTTTTCTATGCAGTTTTGCTACAATGGTTCATGCTCTTCTTGTTCATCCTGCAGTAACTGCTCGTCTTTCTTCTTCTCTCCCTGCCAAACCCAGACAATATCTGCCAGAGCAGGCCTAAGATCCTCCTCCACTAGCTTCTGATACTCCATTGTATCCCCATTACTTTTCTTCACTTCAACCAGGTGAAACGTTGGTGTCACTTGGAATATCTCTGCATCCATCGTCAAAATCCCTTTCCTTCCTTCCTTTAATCTTTCCAGTTTGAACAAGCCTGCGTCTTGCTTTCTTATCTTCAGCTTCAGGCATTTGGCAACCTCCTCTAACTTAGAAATGATCTCTGAAGCAGGTTTTCGAGATGCGAATCTTGATTCTCGCTTGTCATATAAGTCCCCAAAAAGTCCTGCCAGATCAAACCCCGTAGACAAGGCGATAATATCAAAAGCGTTCAAGATAGCAAGCTGAGGCCGCTCGTGGTTTTCTCCGTTTTCACTTGGACCTGCACCTCCAGCTTCCATGGGATTAGCAGCCTCTCTGACTTGTTTCTCCATCTTTTTTTGCTTCAGTTGTAAACCTTTTCTGAACCAAGAACTCTCCTTGATTTTTGTAATGGTGATTCTAGTCTCATGGTTAGGGTCCAACATCTTACACAATAGTCTCTTCACTTCAGGAGCAAACCAGCTTGGACACTTGAAGTCTGCTTTGCCTATCTTCCTATACATCTCCATTAGATTGGAGTCATGGAAGGGAAGATAACCAGCCAAAAGCACAAACAAGACAACACCACAAGACCAAATATCCGCTTTCGTGCCATCATATCCTTTACGGTTTATAACCTCAGGGGCAACATAAGCAGGTGTACCACAAGTTGTATGTAGAAGACCATCTTGACGCTTGCAATCAGCAAGCGCGCTTAAACCAAAATCAGATATCTTGAGATTGTCATTATCGTCCAACAACAGATTCTCTGGCTTAATGTCGCGGTGATACACTCCGCGGCTATGGAAAAAATCAACAGCGCTAATAAGCTGATAAAAATACTTCCAAGCAACATCTTCTCTAAGTTTCCCTTTAGCAACCTTGTTGAAAAGCTCACCGCCTTTACAATACTCAATAACAAAGTAAATCCTTGACTTCGTTGCCATAACCTCGTATAACTCCACGACATTAGGGTGTTTAGCAATCCTCATCACAGAGATCTCTCTCTTGATCTGCTCGCTGAGCCCGACCCTCATAACTTTGTCCTTGTCAATCATCTTGATAGCTACACTGTCGTTGGTATGATTACTCCTTCCATAATACACTTTGGCAAAAGTACCTTGACCTAGTAGCCTCCCAACTTCATATCTATTAGTTAATACACTTGGTTTGTTCTCCATCCTAATTTAGAAAACTTTCAACTGCTACCTCAGAAAAATGTCTAAATGTAGCAAGAAAGATCACTTTTTTTTAGGTTTAATTCTCGGTTGATTGATCCTAACTAATCTATATCAAGTTAAGTCAGCTAATTCCCTAAACCAAAAAGCACAACTGGATCAAGACTCAAAACTTTAACCCCCTAGACCGATTTGGATCTCTCTCCTGTAACAAAAGATTAAGAAGCAAAACCTAGAGAATCGAATTCGAAAGATACAAAATGACAGGAAGAAGAATGAATCACCTGCCTCTCTATGATGAAGCCGAATCGAGCGATGAATACGAAACACAGAGGAGAGGATGTATGGATCTCTCTCTCTCTCTCTCTCTCTCTGCTTTGACTAGTGGACTCAGTTCTGCTCCTCTGTCTAAATTCTTTAATTTATATTTTTGGGATGTATTATATATTTAATAATATTAAAGAAGGAATAGAAGAAAAAATCTAACATAAGATTTTTAATTAGTTAACGTGGAAGTGAATAGACAGAGGGCATCTGTTGCCCGTGGGCTTGTCCACCTAATGCGTTATTATGCGCCGTTGATCCTTTATTTTCTTGTTCTGTTTACGATCGTTGGTTTTATTTTTCTCTTTTTTTTTGTGATTTTAAAAACCTCCTATTTAATTTTTTATTGCCGACGATAAAGCCTCTTTTTTTTTTCTTTGCCGACTATAAAGCCTCCTATTTAAATCAGTTGTTTATCAAAATATTTAATCCCTGGATTTTTTTCATTGAGTTTATAAAATGAACTTGGTCAACATTAATGTTCCAAAACCAATTCATAATTCTGTAAGAAACAACCCCAAAATTAAATATAAAATCTCGGCTTGTTTTGGATGAGCCTTAAATCATAATATATGAATGATCTAATATTACTAGGGAAGATTCAAGATATGAATTGTAGCAATTTTGTGATCGTGAAAACTAAAAGCCTACAAGTTATACTGATGGATCTCATGGGTTTTAACCAAAATATATATAAAATATAAAATGAAACGTATAGGTTTGAAGATTGCATTAGACATATTACATCTCACTATCGTTTGTTTCTATCTCTATAAATTAAGCTCTCATAAATTAGTTTCTAAAGATTTATGAGGATATTTGTAATAAATGATAGATCTGATAAAAGAAAGTGTTAACAATATTTTCAAATAATATTCTACTACGGTATATTTTTGTTTGTTTCATAACATTTTCGCTAAATTATAAATTCTTTTTCCCGTAAAATACTAAAATGTAAATGAAAATTATAAAAAAGATATCTCAACATAAGAAGAGTTGAGAATGGTACAATCATATGATGGGCCAAGTCTCAAAGAGGAAGCTATATATGGCGATGCTGGCGATGGTTTGGAGTCATAGGTATGCTTGGCGGTGTTAAGGGTTGAGTCGAAATTCACAAAGAACGATAAACCCAAATGATTACTTCAAATACTATTGCATATGGAGAAGGCGAGCTGTTCAATATTAAGTGGTACAACACATTATTGAATTTCCGTGTCCCAACCACTGACTGATGATCATTCTCTAAAGTCTCTCTATATGCATATGTGACCATGTGATCGTACGTGGCTCTTCGTGACTGCCCCCAACAAGCCAATTACTAAACTTGTCTTTATTTTGTGGTTTCAAAAGAACTGATGTCGATGTTCTCCAAAACAGTAACACATTTTATAAGATAATGTAAATTAAATAAACCCACTAGGAAATATTTATATAGAGCGAATTATGATGAGTGATGAATACGTGACGACTAGGCTACCACCACGAAAAACAAAAACGCGTTTTGCTCACTCTCTCCCCCCCTCACACATCAACGTATCCATCGATGCATTTGACTTCCACGTTCCTCCATTTTTCTATATAGCTCCAGTTAATAAAGGACCAATTCTTTAGTTCCAATACATTTTTTTTCAATACAAAGTGTTGAAAGGGATTAGGATAAACCAAGCATTTTTTATGTATATAAAAATAAGACTTGACTTTGCAGTTTTCATTTCCAATCTTCAAAGTCATATCTTACCAACTCACATATCTCTAGCTAATATATCCCCTATATTTTCTTACAAATCGGATATATATATCTTACACACAAATAATGCATGTGATATGATAGAAACGAGATGGGAAGCCAAGGCATGAGTTCATCGAGTCCCTTGGTGGTGAAGAAATCAGAAGTGGTTATAGTGAAACCCTCAAAGGCAACACCTGATGTCGCTCTTTCTCTCTCGACGCTCGACAATGATCCTTACCTCGAAACCCTCGCCAAAACCATCTATGTCTACGCCCCATCCCCCAACGACCAAGTCCACGATCCGGCTTCCCTTTTTCAACAAGCTCTCTCTGATGCTCTTGTATATTACTACCCTCTCGCCGGGAAACTTCACCGGGGATCCCACGACCATAGACTAGAGTTGAGGTGCAGTCCCGCGGAAGGAGTCCCCTTTGTTAGGGCGACCACAGACTGCACTCTCTCTTCCCTCAACTATTTGGAGGACATGGACGGAGACTTATACCAACTCGTACCTTCTGATGTAGCTGTGCCCTCTGGTAGTTACTACCCTCTGGCTTTGCAGATCACTCTGTTTGCATGCGGAGGGATCACTCTTGCAACGGCTCTCTCTCATTCCTTGTGTGATGGTTTTGGGGCGTCTCAATTTTTCAAAGCCTTAACTGAGCTCGCCGCAGGAAAGACACAACCTAGCATCATCCCCGTTTGGGACAGACACTCCCTCACGTCTAACAACTTTAGGGCAAACGGTATATATTAACTAATTTTATCCAAATATATTTGCTTTTAGATGTAGAAGCATTAAAAATCATCTTGAGTTTCTGATCAATATTAGTTGACAATAAATAGATTGGTCCATATCGTTTACATATTGTTATAAATTTATTTTATTATATGATGTGAGATTACGTACGTACTAATTAACAATTGCATATATATAAGTAGGGCAAGTGGAGGAGGGACAAGCTCCCAAGCTGGTTGACTTCGGGGAGGCTTGCTCTTCTGTGGCAACTTCTCCATACACACCCAGCAACGACATGGTATGCGAGGTCCTCAACGTGACATCCGAAGATATCACTCAACTCAAGGAGAAGGTAAAGGGGGAGGCCACGACTCTTGAGATTCTTGCGGCTCACGTCTGGAGAGCAAGGTGCCGGGCCTTGAAGCTGAATCCCGATGGGACATCTCTCTTCGGAATGGCCGTGGGTATACGCCGGATTGTGGAGCCACCGTTACCGGAAGGCTACTACGGAAACGCATTCGTCAAAGCCAACGTAGCGATGAAGGCTGGAGAGCTGAGCAACTCACCATTGTCTCATGTGGTGAAGCTGATTAAAGAGGCTAAGAGAGCGTCGCTGGAGAAGAGGTACGTGTTGGAGCAGCTAAGAGAAACAGAGAAAACGTTGAAGATGAACGTGGCGTGTGAAGGAGGGAACGGAGCGTTCATGCTGCTTACTGATTGGAGGCAACTTGGATTGCTAGACGAAGTTGATTTTGGGTATGGAGGATCTTTGAACATAATACCATTGGTGCCCAAGTATCTGCCGGATATTTGTATCTTCTTGCCGAGGAAACACGGTGGTGTTAGGGTGCTAGTCACGTTGCCCAAACCTGTAATGGACAACTTCAAGGAACACATGAATCAATTAAGCCTTTAATATATGGACTGATAACTGTGTCAGTGCATTTCACAAATCACAATGTTTCTTTAAATATGAAATGGGACCTCAACCTCATGCTTGGTGTAATCTTTTGTTTGCTGCTTGTCAAGCCTTAACATCTGCAAAAGTAATATTTTTACCAACCAATGATTTAGCGCCACCTCAGCAACAAATCGTGCTTATAAGTTCCGATCTGTTAGAGCATCTCCATTAGTGGGTTTCTCCACTAAGTATCTACAATTAAAAAATTAATATTATGTTTAACTTGATATCATTTAAGAAACCCATTAATTTTGATCTCCATTGGTGAAGATACGTTTAGGGTATCTAACCAATATAATACTATTTTTTTGTGTATCAACTAATACTAATTGTTTTGTTATTTATTGTGTAGTTAAACTTTATTTACAAAAAGAAATTTTAAAATTTTATCTTAAATGAATGAATATCTAAATAATATTTTGGATATATTAATAAGTTACATTTTAAATATACTTAATTGCATTATATAATTTTTCCACAATTTCATAAATTAAATTTCACATTTATATATATATTATGTAACAATAACATTACTAATAATACAATAAATATAAATAATATAACAAATAGTAATATTTTCTTACAAACATAATTAAACATAAAATTACATATTAGAAAAAAAAAAAATACAAGCATATAAAACATATAAAATTATAACTAAAAACATAATAAATTTGGCTTTAATCTTCATTTGATGAGGTGCCAAATTTTTGCCATATATTTTCAACCAAATATGCTTTTAGTTGATGATGTATAGTTCGATTACGAAGTTGAATTCGATTACCGATAATATTACCCAGATTAGTAGGCATATCTGTAGAGTATGTAAAATCCACTTGGGCACTTCCACTTCTTTCTCTTTGTTGGAATTCTTCAACATCATATTGAGTGAAATTATCTCGCTCGTCTTCTACTATCATATTGTGCAATATGATACATGCTCTCATTATCTTTCCTATCTTCTCCTTATCCCAAATAAGAGTAGGATTTTTGATAATTGCAAATCGAGCTTGTAAGACTCCAAAAACACGTTCAACATCTTTCCGGACGGCTTCTTGTCGTTGAGCAAACAATGACGATTTGGGATCTTGAGGAAGTCGGATTGATTGGATGAACGTCGCCCATTTTGGATATATACCATCTGTGAGATAGTAACCCATATGATATTGGTGTCCGTTGACAAAGTAATTCACTTTCGGAGCTTTACCTTGTAAAATATCATCAAACACAGGTGACCGGTCAAGAACATTGATATCATTTAAGGTACCTGGAGGTCCAAAAAATGCATGCCAAATCCATAGATCATTTGAAGCAACAGCCTCTAAAACGATTGTGGGTTTTCCACCTCCACGCGAATATTGTCCTTTCCAAGCGGTGAGACAATTCTTCCACTCCCAATGCATACAATCAATACTACCAATCATGCCTGGAAATCCGCGCACCTCTCCAATATCGAGTAATCGTTGGAGATCCTCCGGTGTAGGCCTTCTTAGATAGACATCTTCAAAAGAATATATAATTCCTTCAACAAATTTTTCCAAAGCTAAGATTGCAGTGCTTTCACCTAGCCGGAGGTACTCATCCACCACATCACCGGCACAACCATATGCCATCATACGTATGGCTGCTGAGCATTTTTGTAGTGCAGAGAGACCTAACCTTCCAGTAGCATCTCGTCTTTATTGAAAGTATTGTCGATCAACAATACTCATGAACAATGGCTTGTTCATTCTGAATCTCCGTCGGAATGTAGCAGCAGGGTAAACCGCCTCCTCACTAAAATAATCATTCCATAAACGGGCATGTCCATCTTCACGACCCCTTTCAATATATGCTCTTCTTGGTCTTGAATTGTTTGACTCTTGGAGCTGATTATAAGCATCCACCCATTCGTCCAAAACATTCTCAAATTTTTCATCAAAAGCATTATCAAATTCTACATCCAATGAAGAACTTGAGGGATTTTGAGAGGGATATGACATTTTTTATGTTAATAAAAGAGGAGAGATGCAAATGCTTTGATAAATGAAATGAAAGAGATTTTTGGAATGAATTCGTAGTGCCTGGAAATCAAAACAAAGGATACCATATATATATAAACTTCAATTCGGCAAGAGGAAAGATATTTTCATTGTAAAGCTTTTTTGTTGTTTTTTGGCATGTGACTAAAGTAAAGTTTTTGAATTTTGTTGGCAGAGCTCGTGAATTTTGTTGGCAGAGCTCGTGAATATTGTTGGAGGCGCATGTGGTTTTCTTCTTTTTTCTTTTGAATTTTGTTGTTTTGTGGCATGTGACAATATGACAATCCTCATTTGTCTTCTTTTTTCTTTTGAATTTTGTTGTCTTGTATTTGATTAGATAAAATACACAACGTTACTTTATATCTTCTACACGAAATAGAGTTTTAAACTAGATCAACAATATGCATAAACGAAACATAGCTTTTATTAATCCATTACAACATCTCATCGAGCTTGTTCTTTAAGTTTTCCATCCTTGACAGAGCTTTAATTACAGCAGCTCATCAATAAGCTTGTTCTTTAAGCTTTCTTCCTTTTCAGAAAGTTTCTCTTGCTTAGCTAGAAGACTTTTTAGGAGTTCCATCCTTGACAATTTAGTCCTCTCAGCCATGTTTTTCTCCTTAAGTGTCCACAATGTCTCGAGCTTCGATCGTGAGTTGGCCTCTCTTTCTTCAATCGTCGTCTTCGTAACTACCTTCTTCCCTTTTCGCTTTGCAGCCTTCACACCCATTGGACGTTCCATAGCTTGCTCATCTACATTGCTTTCGTTATTAGAGCTTGATGAATATGCACCAGCTTCATCCACTTTTGTTCTTTTTGAGCTTGCATTACCCTTGCCGCTTTGAGAGATGTTTGAACTACACCATTTTTGATCATGGCGCAGCTCCCTCCATGCGTGCTCAAGTACGAAATTAGTGTGTTGATCGTTATAGTAGAATTGGTAAGCCACTTGGAGAACATCATCCTCGGATTGACCACTACTTCTTTGACTCGAAGCCTGATCGTAGCAGCCAACGAACTTGCATACACTGTCATTGATTTTGTGCCATCGTTGCTTACGGTTACTGCACTCTCGGGGAGGAAGGCTTGCAACTGCAGGACTTGCTGCATAATAGGCGGCAATTCGTTTCCAAAAAGCTGATGCTTTTTGTTCATTACCGACTATTGGATCTTTACTAGTATTAAGCCAAGCACTAATTAGAACAACATCTTCAACTGCAGACCATTTGCGCCTTGGTTCTCTCCGGTATTCAGTGGTGAGTTCAGCTTGGTTGTGATCGTTGGTTGCAGGGAAAATAGGAGGAAAAAGCTCAGAAGTGTTTCCTTCTTGTTGACTAGTTAGGAGATCTACGAAGTTTGAAGAGAACATGAAAGGATTGTTTGAATCCATAATGTATGTGATGAAAGCAAGGAAATTGGTTTTGTCACTAGTTCTGAAAGCAAGGAAATTTGGTTTTGTCACTAGTTTGATTATCTTGAGACACTTTCTCCAAAACTGTATATATAATCGTTGGCCTCAGTCATGTTGTTTCAACAATAGAGACCTCAATTGTTTTAAAAAAAAGCAAAGCCTATAAGTGTAGACTGTCGCTTGATGAGACCTCAATTGTCTCTAATATCTTGTATCTCATTGCCCTGTCGCGTTAAGAACAGCTTTTGCTCTATTCTTTCCAATGGATTGTCTGAGAACAACTTTTGCTCTATTATTTCCAATGGGTTGTATCTTAATGTCTCAGTCTGCATCATTACAAAAGAACAAGAATTAATCACGAACTAAGACAAGACCAAAAGACATTTTTACTGCTGCTGCTATGGTGTTTTTGATGCAGGTAATGATTTTTTCAAGGAGCAGAAGTATATCAGGCTTTTCATGTTTGCTGGCGTTGTGTGTCTTACAAATTGCAATCATATTTTCAAATTATTCTGATATAACATATACTGCGATCATTCATTTTTTATGACAATGAAGTTATCATGAAAAAACATGCGTTGCTTTACATTACAATGAATTTTCTTGGACATAATCCAATAGAGAGCAATTGGCTAACGACACCATCACAACAACTTTGTCTTTCACAAAATTTGAATCAAATCATTACATTGCTTCCACTCTACAAATTGCTACCACACATACATAACTTGCATAACAAAACCAAATTACACCATGTGCTTCCCTTTTTGGAAAGGTCGCCGAAAATAGAAAAAAAGACAAACAGAGAAAGAAGAACAAGAGCTTTAAACAGAGTTTAGAAGGAAGGGATAAGTAGATAGCAGATTAGGAAGCAAACTGGGAATCAAGAAGACCCCCTAAAGCCTTGTCATGAACCTCGCCGGAATCTCGGAATCTCCGAATCTCGAAACTCGCCAGAATAAGCACCTGGTCGTTGGCCAAATCAGAGTAATCGAAGTTTGATTCGTCGGCGAAGCTGAGAAGATGAAAGAAATTGAGTCAGCGATATAGACAATTGGTGATGAAGATGATGCAAATCGCAGAGAGATTCAAAAAATCAACCAAAAAAAATAAATTGATTTATTAAAAAAAATTTTAGCCAATCAGATAGAGGTTGAGGAAAGGTTTCTCGGAGGCTCTCCTCTAAGATACGGTTCTCAGGTTTTCTTAATTAAAAACGTATTTTTCATTTTTTTTATTTTTTTTTTAAGTTCAGAGACGCTCCCTCATACGCTTGATGGAGATGCTTTTATGTAACTCTGAAAGATCAAAATTCCAAGTAGGAGCAGGACAAGCTTTGACTTTGTGTTTAAACTAACTTTAGATGAAAACATTTAAGCTCTAATGATATAATAGTACACAACAAAATATAGGCCAAAAAAAAGATTTCTGAATGCAATCCCAAAACTGTCATGACCCGCTTTGATTCGAAGCGACATATGCTTCCTAAACTCAACGAAACCCTAACTCACATTACTAAATTAATGTACCATTCCACAATCTTAAACTCAAAACGGCCTATTTTGTCTTTTTGACTTTTGGTTCTCTTTTTTTTTTTTTTTTTTTTGTGATAAAATTCCGACAAATCAAGTTCCCAATAACAAAGATGAATTAATTTTAGGGGTTTAGGGGATTTTGACTCAGGAGGCCCTTGGTTAAATGAAGAATCTAAATGGGCCTATACTAGCTAACTAAGCCCAATAGTTCTATACGCGAACAATTCTAGGGTTTTAGTTTTTTTTTTTTCATTTGATATATATTGTCGAGTGAGCTTGAAGCGCAGCCGCAGTGGAATCGGAGCACCTGCAAACATGGTTCGTCTTCTCAATTTCTTGTTTCGCTCTCTGTATGTGTTTATTCTGTGTCTACGTCTCGTCTGCTCAGTTGTATCTTGACATAGATATTCAATTATGGGCGTTTTGTTAGTTTCCTAGGACAATGGCGACTCTAGTTTACTCGTTTCATGCCGTAGACCGTAGGTTCTGTTTTGTGTGGGTTTCGATTGCAGAACTTTGGCGACTGTAATGTTTCAGACTGCGATGCTCTGTTGTTTTTTTTGATAATTAAGCTTTTGGGGAGTGTCCTTTTGACGAGGCTCTATCAAATGTGATAACTTTGTATTCATTGACTCGTCTGTTGTTTTGACCTTTATGTATTAATGTGATTTTGCAGGCAAGAGGATTGAAGAAGCATCTAAAGAGGCTCAATGCCCCTAAGCATTGGATGCTTGACAAACTTGGTGGTGCCTTCGTAAGTTGTTTGTCTCAAACTTGTGTTTCAGGCCATTCATTACATTTGCCTGTAACCTTGAGGTGTTATATTGATCAATTATGCTGTTTCTCGTAGGCTCCCAAACCATCTTCCGGACCTCATAAGTCGAGGGAGTGTCTTCCTCTTGTCCTGATCATCAGGAACAGGTTGAAGTATGCTTTGACTTACCGTGAAGTTATCTCTATCTTGATGCAAAGGCATATCCAAGTTGATGGCAAAGTTAGGACTGACAAGACTTACCCTGCTGGCTTCATGGGTACGTTGCTTTTTGGTTATGTCCGCTCTTTTGTTGTATGTATTGATCAATGGCCTAAGTTGCATCTTGATTTGAATAGATGTTGTATCCATCCCCAAGACCAATGAGAACTTCCGTCTTCTCTACGATACCAAGGGACGTTTCCGTCTCCACTCCATCAGGGATGAGGAAGCAAAGGTTTGCTGCATTTTCTTCTTAAATCTTGACTAGATGAGTAAGTGATTGGATTTAGAAAATAATGTGTTATTTGATGCTTGTGCAGTTCAAGCTTTGCAAGGTTAGGTCTATCCAGTTTGGGCAAAAGGGAATTCCTTACCTAAACACTTATGATGGTCGCACAATCCGTTACCCTGACCCGCTCATCAAGCCAAATGACACCATCAAGCTGGACCTTGAGGCGAACAAGATTGTGGAGTTCATCAAGTTTGACGTTGGTAACGTTGTGATGGTTACAGGAGGGAGAAACAGAGGGCGTGTGGGTGTGATTAAGAACCGGGAAAAGCATAAGGGAAGCTTTGAGACAATACACATCCAAGACTCAACAGGACATGAGTTTGCCACAAGGTTGGGCAATGTGTTCACCATCGGCAAAGGAACAAAGCCATGGGTGTCTCTTCCAAAGGGCAAAGGTATTAAGCTGACCATCATTGAAGAAGCCAGGAAGAGACTTGCATCCCAACAAGCTGCTTAAACCTTCCAACTGCTTTGATCATCGAGACCCTTTTGTTTTTACTGTGACATAGACTCGCTGCTTGTCTCAGTTTTGAGCCTATGTCTTTTCTTATGTTGTTGGCCTGCAAAACCCATTAAAAAAAGAGCTGAGTAGAGCGTTTTGTAATGTTTGTATGGTGGGATTTTTTTTGGTGATTTACGGTTTAAATCAGATGACAGTTGCTTAGCCCACTCCTTTGCTTTGCGTTATTAGTTGTTGAGAGATAAGAATTAGATAATATTTGTTTTGGCATTCAGTATTTGGAAGAAGATCTCAAGGGCTGTTGAAAGTGATGTGATTTCAGCCGCCTTAAAAAAAAAAAAGTCAAACGTTTGGGTGTTTTGAATACACACGCTTCACACTGAGTCACAAGCTTATCTTTTATAATTGCTTGCTTTTTCTTGGAAATTTTCTTCTCTGCAACTCATAATCTACTAATTAAGGAAGAAGAAGAAGAAGAAGAGTATCCCATACGTAACCATTGATGGGCTCTTTTGATCGCCAAAGAGCTGTCCCGAAATTCAAAACAGCAACTCCGTCGCCACTCCCTCTCTCTCCCTCGCCTTACTTCACTATGCCTCCTGGCCTTACTCCCGCCGACTTTCTCGACTCTCCTCTTCTCTTCACTTCCTCTAACGTATCTATCTTCTTCTCTCTTAATCATATCTATCAGTTCAAACTATGATTGTTTGTCCTTTTCTTGGGATTATGAAAGAGTTCAAGGTTCTTGATTTGTTTCATTTCTCTTCTTCCCTCTCTTACTCTTAATCCTAAAGATTGTATCTCTGTCGGATTCCTTACAAATTTATTTTCTTTTGATTCTGAAATCACAGATTTTGCCGTCTCCAACGACAGGCACATTTCCGGCGCAATCTCTGAACTGGAAGAACAACGGTTTGCTCATTGACCAGAATGAAATAAAATGTGAAGATGGGAAGGAGCACTTAGATTTTTCCTTCACTGACAACCACAAAACTCCTCCCTTGTTCCTACCATCTGTAAGACCCATTTTGAACTGTTAGCTTCTAGTTAATATTTAAAGACGTACAAATCTAGTTCCAACTATCTCATTTTCAGATGGTAACTCAGCATTTACCCCAACTGGATGTATCCAAATCTGAATCCTTGTCGAGCAACAAAACCTCTGATGATGGCTACAATTGGCGTAAATACGGGCAGAAGCAAGTCAAAGGAAGCGAAAACCCGAGGAGTTACTTCAAATGCACGTACCCAAATTGTCTCACAAAGAAGAAAGTGGAGACGTCTCTTGCGAAGGGTCAGATCACTGAGATTGTCTATAAAGGAAGCCACAATCATCCCAAGCCCCAATCCACGAAGAGATCAGCTTCCACTGCTGTAGCAGCACATCAGAATAACAGTCATGGAGACGGTCAAGACATTGGTGAAGATGAAGCAGACGCCAAGAGATGGTAAGCAGAGTCATAATTAAGTAACTGAAATCAAAACAATGAGATGTGATTGAATATGGTGTAAATGTGGTTAATGCAGGAAAAGAGAAGAGAATATGAAGGAGCCAAGAGTGGTGGTTCAGACAACAAGTGATATAGACATTCTGGACGATGGCTACAAATGGAGAAAGTATGGTCAGAAAGTCGTCAAGGGGAATCCCAATCCAAGGTGTGTTTCTCTTTTTCTTGTCAATTCTCAATGACAAGAAGGGTTGAGCTTGTTTCCTTATAAGTTAAATGTGTGATGGGCAGGAGCTATTACAAGTGCACATTTACAGAATGTTGTGTAAGGAAACACGTTGAGAGAGCATTTCAAGATCCCAAGTCAGTGATCACAACTTACGAGGGAAAACACAACCACCAAATCCCGACCCCAAGAAGAGGTCACCCCTCAGGTTTTTGAATTTTGTTGGCAAAATAACACATGTTTTAAGGTTACTAGGAAAAAGTAAAACAGATACACAAAGTGAGAGTGTTCTAATAATTTTGTTGGCTACATCTCCAAGGCGTCTGCTATTTCTGTTTTCTAATGATTGTGTTCAACAACATTTTAGAGCCTTTTTAAATTCTTGTTGGCTCGTCTTTAATTTTATTTATCCATACCATAACTGATCTTTTGAGACCTAGCAACAAAAGACAACAAAAACAGTTGTAATGTATAGACATGTTAATATGGATAAGCTCACTCCATTTAAACCCACCCTATTTAAATATCATCTCATTTAACCTTAAACACATGTATACCTATATAAGTTTGAATCCATTTAACTCTATTTAAATTCTCTTGACCCATTTAGACCCATATAGTATTGTTTTGCTCTAAATATTTGACTAATTATTAATTAATTAATTAAATTTAATTGATAAATAATGATATAATTATACTTATTATTTTGAGAAAACGTGATTGTTAAGCGGATCCTGGTTACTTTTTTTCACTGTTTTGCGATTTTTTTAGCACGAAACACGATTTTGTAGAAAATATATATATTTTTGGTAATAAAGCACAAATTTAAGGTTTTGGCGGGAAACACAGTTTTGCGGTTTTTGCGGGAAAATACGGTTTGTGAAAATATATTTTTTGGTGATAAAACGCAATTTCGCAGTTTTGACGGGAAAACACAATTTTACAGTTTTGGCGGAAAAACGCAGTTTTGTGAGAATATTTTTTGGGTGATAAAAAACAATTTTGCAGTTTTGCCGGAATAACGTAGTTTTACGATTTTGACGGAAAAACACGGTTTTGCGGTTTGCCGAAAAAACACGATTTTGTAGGAAATATTCTTTGGTGATAAAAAACACAATTTTGCGGTTTTGGTAAGAAACACGGTTTTGCGGTTTTTGTGGGATTATACTTATTAAATATTTAATAATATTTTATTTTTTTAGTTATTATGGTCTAAATGGGTACTGTGTTACAATGCATTTAATAAATTAGGCTAATTGGGGTACCCCATTTAGCTCTATTAGTTTTTTTTTTCCAAAAATGGATTTAAATGGGCTTATTTTCATAAAGCATACCCATTTAATAAATGAGATTTTTATACCCAAATTAACATCACTAGTAGTGTATCTTGAAATTACTAACAGAGAGTTGTTTGTTGTCTTGTGAAAAAATAGAGCACGTGATGAGTTTTTTTGGCATTTCAGCGTACGGATTGTAATCTTCATTCATAGTAATGTTCCTTATTCATGTGAATATTAACACATGACTAAGCTTCTTCGTGCCAATTTGTTGCTGCCTCAAGATATTGACAGCACTATAGGTTGGTTAATACAGTTATGCTTTGGGATCCGTTAATCTAATTCTTGAAAATAATGGACTTGGATGGAATAATAAAATCTTCTTAAAAACTTATTTATTGAATATCAACATTGAATGGTTTTGTTTTTTCCAGGCCATATACTTCCCGCAGTAAGTTCCGGATATCCTCTTGGGTAGAAATAAGTGTGAGTGCATGTTCGCTTGTATAGTTGTTGAGTCGTAAATAAACTTCTGTCACCTGTTAGAATCAACCAACCAAATAATTATGTCTATCAGAAAGAACAGTTGAAGACCCGAGAGCAATGTCATAAAAATACAATCTGTACCATACTCACTTCAAAGAAGAAGAAAAAACTTAAAATGGACAACGTACCTTTAAAATAAATAAACAAAACATACGATTTACGAATATAAACATTGCCCGTGAGATTAGAGTGTGGTGCAACTTACTCGGGAATACACATGGCTGACCCAAATCTTACGGGCGGAAGAAGGGATGATATCAGCATTTGGGCTATGTAATCTCCGTATTAAGCATGTCACTTCCTTACGGAGAGCATAAATCTTTTCAATTTGCTTGCCAGAATCGGTGAAGATACCAGAGGCTAAAGGTCCAAGCTTCTCCATCATTTTGATTGCCTGGTATGTTCACTACCGACGAGAAATCTTTGTTCAATTGTTCACCATATTAAATCAAACATACATTTGCACCAAGTGTTAGTCATGATGATGGAATGGATGGTGGCAAATCTACTTACCGAAAACTTCTCAAGGGTAGCTTTTATATCAAGATAAGCGGATTTGTCCTCATGACCGATAACTGAGCAGAGGATATGGACTTTGCGTTTGAGAACCTCTTCCTCGCTTCATCTGATTCTTCAACCTAGTAATAATAAAATCTTAGTTAGAAAATCATTTGTAAACCGGATAAAATCAATAAAACACACAGGCTTACTCGAACTTTCAACGAGCAGGAGCTTGAGTTCTTGGAGAAAGGACTGTCCATTCCAAAGTCTGCAGAGAAGCTTGATGAATCTGCTGGAACAACATGGCTAAGCACTTGTGTACCACCAGATTGCAAGTCGTCATTTTGCTGAAACTGAGGGGCAAATTATGAACCAGATGATGATTTGATTACGCTGTCATTAGTTGAAGATGCTGCAAGAATAAGCTGCGCAGATTCTTCCGGTTAGCCCTAGGCAAAAAAACGGGAATCGAATAGCCGAACCAAAATACCCGAAAAATACCCGAACCGATTTTTAAAAATATCTGAATGGGTCCTAAATCTCTATACCCAAAAAAATTGGAACCGAACCCGAACCGAATCTAATACCCGAAAGTATCCGAATGTATCCGAAATATAAGTACATCTAAAAATATTAATTATACTAATACTTATAATAACTCAAATCCCTAAAACTAAAATTATAAACCCGAATATATTAGATACTTTTGAGTAATTCGGATACATTTGGATATATTTGGGTAGAAATTAACCAATGTTTTAGTTTTTTTTCCGGTTAATTTGGGTATTTTCGGATACATTTGGTTACATTTTGGTAAAAAGTAACCAATATTTTTTGGTTATTTCGGGTATTTCGGTTATTTCGGGTATTTTAAAAGATTTGGGTAGAAAAAACCGAATCCGATCCAAAACCGAAAATATTTCGGGTATTTTTAGTTCTCAACACAAATAATCCGAACCCGAACCGAATTTTTGAAATACCGAATGGGTATAGAACTCTCTACCCGAACATACCCGATACACAAAAAATACTAACCGATCGGGTTCGGGTAACCAAATGCCCATGGCTACTTCCGGTGTCTGCTCATAGAGATTTTCCTTTGGCTGCATCATACCAAAAACAAAAAATGGACTTTAAAAATCCGATATTTCAGGAGCTAGGGCTGTAGTAACGTTAACGCTCCAAAAAACAACCCGAGACTTACCTTATTAGTCAGCTTCCGTGCACCAAGACCACCACTCTTTCCCATCATTTTCAGACCGATACGTGTCTTAAACGTATAGGAATCAACTGTATTAGAAGCTTTAGGCAAAGAAGTGGCACCGATAGCTTCATGTTTCACAGAAGAACTTTCTTTAGGAAGCAACTTTTCTTTGGCAGCATAAGAAGATGCTTCTCGTAGACCAGTAGTGGTATCTTCTGCAATATGGCTTCTTCAGTAAGAATCTGCCTATACAAATCAGTAACTCTTGAAGTGTATTTAGGTTCGATTTTGCCACCATCCGTCCATCCATGTTGCTTGAAGAAGACATGAGCGCGGTTGTTGCCACCAAACATCATCGTCCTATGCTGCTCAGGGCTCCATAAGTCTAAATTGGTTGACCTATATATATGATCAATAATTTGAATGAGTCTGACTTCAAGGGAATCAAAGTCAAAATTTCTGCAACCATGGTGATCTTAGAACATTAAGACGATAAAAGGGAAAAGTCACTCATTGCTACACACTTTCAGAACTACTGTATAACTAACATGTCCTCAAAATGCTTAAACCCTAGCCACAATCAACAGATACTTGCAGAATAATGCCAAAGAATAAAATCAGTGTTTACCTCACGGAGCTGATATGAACAACGTGATTTCGATGAGCAGATGAACAATCCATACAGAGAAAAATCATTTATGTAACCGATGCCCATGTCGGATTCTTCGCACTACAATCGAAGCATACCTAAAAATCCAAGAGACGTATATTAGAGTTTATAAATCTGTATATTATCCTCATTAAAATGAAACTATAGCTGTACAAATGTATTTATAGACAAGAATAATTAACGTTAACTCCGTTAATATGATAACTCTGTTAAGCTTCTGTTAACCACATCTTCCGTCTTCTTCATGAGTCTTCATATACTATAATACTCCCCCTTAAGCTGGCATGAAGATGTTTGAAATGCCAAGCTTACTTACAAGATTTAGTGAGAATGTATGCAACCTGACAATTCGATCGAACATAAATAAGTTTCAAAGAGATGTCTGTAACTCTATCTCTTACCGTATGACAATCACGATCAATGTGCTTGGTACGTTGGTGGAATACATGATTATTACCAATGTGTATTACCGCTTGATTATCACAATAAAGAACCGTTGAAGAATCAGTGGAAATGTGTAAATCATTCAATAGACTCTGAAGCCACACAATTTCACAAACTGCCAAGGTCATACCTCTGTATTCAGCTTCAGCAGAAGATCGAGAGACAATATTTTGTTTCTTGGATTTCTAAGAGATGAGTGAATCCCCAAGGAACACACAGTAACCTGACACAGATCTCCGTGAATCAGGACAAGCACCAAAATCAGCATCAGCAAAGGCTTTTAAATCCATATTAGGATCAGATGAGTAGAAAAGACATTGACCAATGGTGCCTTTAATGTAATGTAAAAGCATAATGACAGCTTGATAATGACAATCTCAAGGTTTGGCTGTTTACTGAACTAATTTTCCCACCGCAAAACAAATATCAGGTCTTGTGATAGTCAAGTAAATCAGTTTTCCAATAATGCTTCTGTACGTTTCAGGATTATCAAACAACTCACCATCATCCTGAGACATCTTCTGATTTGGTTCCATATGAATGGATGAAGGCTTGAAAGCTAATAACCCAGCAGAATCTAACAATTCAAGAGCACATTTGCGTTGACAAACTGAAATACCTGAACTTGACTGTGCTATTTTCAAGCCAAGGAAATATTTTGCAGGGCCTAAGTCTCGTAGCTTAAAATGTGACTTCAGTTGTGACTTAAGATCCTCTGCAGCTGTATCATTGTTGCTAGAGATGATGATGTCATCGATATATACCAGCACAATGAGTATAACAGAATCAAAAACTTTGGTAAATAAAGTATGATCTGAGTGATTTTTCTGAAAACCAAGTCCTTGTAATGTTTCTGTAAACTTCAAATACCATTGGGGTGGAGCCTGCTTTAAACCATACAAAGACTTGTTGAGTTTGCATACTGCACTTTGAGATAAAGACTCCCCTTGTCGAAAAACATAACTAGGTGGTAACTGCATGTAGATTTCTTCATCTAAATCACCATTCAAAAATGCATTTGACACATCGAGTTGTGAAAGAGATCATCCCAATTTAATAGCAGTAGCAAGTAGCATCTTGATTGAAGTCAACTTAGCGACTGGTGAATAAGTATCCACATAGTCAAGTCCCTCTTTTTGTGTATATCTCTTAGCAACCAGGCGAGCTTTATGTCTTTCCAGAGTCCCATCAGAATTGTATTTTACCTTAAAAACTTATTTGCAAATGATAATATGCTTATCTGCAGGAAGAGAACAAATAGACCAAGTATTTGTAGATTCCAAGGCTGCCAATTCCTCTCCCATTGCATTAGTCCACACGAGATGTTTTTTAGCTTCAGTATATGTGGATGGCTCAAATTCCTTCGTGATCGCATTCAAAAAGAAATGATAAGGACATAAAAGCTTGTCATAAGACAAATAGTGACATAAGAGATAAAGGATATTAGTATTGACATAATAACAGTGATAATCCTGTAAATATGCAGGTGTCTTTGATTTTCTTGGAAGTTCAATCACCAAATCCATAGATTCACTGTTATGATGTTGAGTATTAGCATTGACAGTAACAAAATCTTCTACTATTAATGCATTCGAGGGATTTAGCTCAGATATATTAGGGATGGATACATAATCTCCTACTGTAAAATCATCAACTAATACACCATTTTGCTGAGATGCCGGATTGAACTCAGGTGAATGTATAGTAACCGCATAATCTTCTACTGTAGGTTTACTAACATGTGCACCTTGTTGCTCAAATTACCTATGTGTCTCTGTAATAGTAGCAGAATCTTCATGCACTGCTAAATCATCAACAGTTTCTGACACATGAGGGAATAAATCCTGAATTTGCTGTGACATGTCGTCATTAACCATAGGAAATAAGTTTTCATTAAAAATAACATGTCTGGAGATGAAAACATTATGTGTTTCAAGATCAAGAAGTTTATACCCTTTATAACTAGTACGATAGCCAAAGAAAATGCATGTCTTTGACCGTGGAGCAAACTTATGTCTTTTATGGGGAGAGGTAGAAGCATAAGCTAGACGTCCAAATCTTTTCAGAGCATTATAATCTGGTGGTTTCTGCATCAATATTTCAAAAGGAGACTGCTTAGATAGTTGATCTGTGGACAATCTATTGATGAGAAACACAGTAATCATGATGCATTCACTCCAATACTCAAACGGAATGTGAGATTGAAACATAAGAGCTCTAACAACATTTAAAAGATGTTGATGTTTTCTCTCCACCACTGAATTCTGTTGAGGCGTCTCAGGACATGAATGATAGGCAATAATCCCTTTGTCTTTGTAAAACTGAGTAAAGTTGAGTTCAGGAACATTGTCTGAACGAACTCCTTTGATTTTTGTCCCAAACTGGGTTTCAATCATATTAACAACCAGGTAAGACTGTAACCACATCTGATTTGTTTTTGAGAAGATATACCCATGTACCTCATGAGTGATCATCCACTATAATCAGAAAGTACTTGTAACCATCATAGGAAGTAACAGAGAATGGACCCAAAGTATCAATATGGATCAAATCAAAAGCTTTATTTATCTTGTTGTTATGGTTTACAAAAGGCAAATGCTTTTGTTTAGCAAGATGACAGATCTTACAATGATTTTCTTCTGGAGTTACATTCTTAGGAAAAGAGATAGATAATGAACCAGAGAGAGATTGTAGCTTTTGATTAGATAGATGACCCAGCCTTTGATGCCATGTTCTGAAATCATTCTTGATGGTAGCACATACTGTAGGTGAAACTTGTTCTGATGGTTGAAATTGCAGGTCCAAAAAATAGAGCTTATTCTGCATACTACCTCGTCCAATCATCAATGCCCGTGAACGATCCTGAATTTCACATCCATAAGAATCAAACCAAAATCCACACTGTATTTCTGTAGTTAATGAACTCACACTAAGCAAATGAAATTTAAATTGGGGAATATATAAAACTTTGTGCAGAACCAGTATGTCACTAAGTTTTATAGTTTCCAAACTGACTATTCTTACACCAACTCCATTAGGTAACTTCGCTGTATTATTATGAACAGAAATCATTTGTTGATAAAGATTCTTATCATAAGTGACATGGTGTGTAGCACCGGTATGTATTACCCAAGTATCCATGTTCACAATCGTATCAGAGAGAGATAAATAGTATGATTGATTCTCTGTAGTTAGGGAACAAAAGATAGAGGAAAAGAAGGTACTAGTGATTTGAAAAATGGTTGGTTTTAACCCTGAAGTAGATGCTTCTACAGAAATCTCAGTAAGAGTAGCATTCATAGAGCTTGTAGACATCTGAGGTTGCAGCTTAGAGCTAAGATAAGACACCAAATCCTGAATTTGATCATTAGATAGAGCCACACCTTTGTCAATGATATTAACTGAGTCAGTGAGAGCTAGATTAGCAGAGGTTGGTGATATAAACCGTTGGTTGGTATGCATACGTTGACTTTTGGGTTTCCAGCCAGGAGGAAAACCATGAATCTTGTAACACTTGTCAACAATATGACCATTCATACCACAATGGGTACAAATAGCACAAGGATTCTGAAAACCTTGTTGCTGATAGTTGTTAACATTAGCTTTCATCTGGAATGCAGATGGATTAGGACTGACAATGACTCGTTGACGCTGAGACTCATCTGATTCTAGCATATTGTACATGTCAGAAAGACTAGGACGAGGCTTCATACTCAAAATTTGTCCTCTGATATTAGCAAACTCATCATTGAGTCCCATAAGAAACTGAGTAACTTTTGTTGTCTCATGATCATCCAACAGTTTCAGGACTTGAGAACAACAATAACCACCATTCTCCATCAAATTCTTAGTACAAGCTAATTGTTCCCATAGAGTAATCTTCTTAGTATAGTATCCAGAGACAGAGTAATCTTCTTAGTATAGTATCCAGAGACAGAGTAATTTTCTTAGTATAGTATCCAGAGACAGAGTAATCTTCTTAGTATAGTATCCAGAGACAGAGTAATTTTCTTAGTATAGTATTCAGAGACAGACATAGTTCCCTAACGCAAAGAACTGATCTCTTGCTCCAAATTGTAAATCTGTGGAAGATTACTCTTATGATAATGCCTGTAAAGATCATTCCAGATTGCAGCAGCATCATAATAATATAGAATACTAGCATAGATTTGTTTAGAAACAACATTGAGAATCCACGCTTTCACCATGTTATTGCAACAAGTCCATATTTTATACAAAGGATCAAATTCCAGAAGTCGTGGAAAAGATCCATCAACAAAACTAATCTTATTCTTTGCTTCTAGACTTGTTTGCATAGTAACTAGCCATGAATTATAGTTATCTCCAATTAGAATCTCAGTTACGATCGACATACCGGGATGATCGCCGGATTGTAAGTAGTAGGGATTGTGATGACTGTCGATCGAATCTGAGTCTGGAGGAATGCGATTCATGGAGGTGTGAAGTGGAATAGATTGTTCAACTCGAGAAACAGAACGAGTAACAATCGGTGAATCTTCATCGAAATCCTGAGTTGTCGAACGATTTCTGAGCTGCTTGGTTCCTTTCTTCGCCATGAAAATGATGATTGGCAAAAAGAAAGATGAACACGACAAGCTGAAGTGAAATCGGCAAAAAAGAAACAGGATTCAAAGAATTTTCACATAAAATTTGTAACAAACTTTTGAATGAGAAAGCTTAATGCTCTGATACCATATTAGAGTTTATAAATATGTATATTATCCTCATTAAAATGAAACTATAGTTGTACAAATGTATTTATAGACAAGAATAATTAACGTTAACTCCGTTAATATGATAACTCTGTTAAACTTCTGTTAACCACATCTTCCTTCTTCTTCATGAGTCTTCTATACTGTAATAACGTACGTTATTATCAGATTGTGCTTTGAGTTTTCTGAAAACAATATTTTTCTCGGTAAAATTCTCCGAAGCCATCGTAGGCAAAAATTTTAGGTCTTAGATGACACAGTCTAATTTTTTACCTTTTGTATTTTAGTGTCCTATCTTTTCCTATATATTGACTTACGTCTTTTATATTTTTTCTAAAAAGTTAATAATATTTACATTGTTATCTTAAATTTAAATAAAATAGTATTATATCAGTAAAATAAAATAGTATTATATCAGTAACTATGTAATTATGAAAATATTTAGGAAGAGTTGAATACCAGGTGTAAAATAAAAGCTTATTACTCCTATGTTAATAGCTCAACTAATGTTTAGCAGACCACCCAGAGAATAAAATATTTCAAAATCATGAGTTCGAATAAACAACGGAAAGAGACTAGATTATTAGTCTTGCTAGTTTAAATATGCCCATGAATTTTTCGGTTAAACAGACAAAAGAAACTTGCACAACTTCTATGGATTTTAGTTAACAACGAATTGAAGCGGTTACGTAATATATGAAAGTGAAGAAACCTGTATGCGAGCAAATGATGTTTCTTTAAAGAGAAAGAAAGGGGTATACAAAGAGAGGAATATTTTTATGTTTCTTTAAAGAGAAAGAAAGACGCAAAAGCACATGTGATAGTAGCCGACAGTTTGAAGTAAAGCCAGCAAATCGTGAAAGCCATTCACTTTTAGATCTCTCTCTCTCTCTCTCTCTCTCTCTCTCTGACTTCGTCTGCGAAGTAGATCTGCTGCAATGGCCTCTCCTCTTCTCCCGACTTCGACTACTCCTGATCATCTTCCCGGCGGCGATCCACAGTTGCTGAGCTCTCTACGCGTCCTTTTGTCCCGCGTTCTAGCCTCTGTCCGTCAAGCTTCTGCCGATGCCCGGCCCTGGGCAGAGCTCGTTGACCGGTCAGCATTTTCCCGGCCACCATCGCTCTCGGAAGCAGCGTCGCGAGTAAGGAAGAACTTTTCCTACTTCCGAGCCAATTACATAACCTTAGTGGCCATCTTAATCTCCGCGTCTCTCCTCTCGCACCCTTTCGCTCTCTTCCTCCTCGCGTCGCTGGCCGCTTCTTGGCTTTTCCTCTACTTTTTCCGTCCGTCGGATCAGCCGTTGGTCATCGGAGGACGCACGTTCTCCGATCTTGAGACGCTAGGAATGCTATGCCTCTGCACTGTGGTGGTGATGTTCATGACCAGCGTTGGATCGCTCTTAATGTCCACACTGGCCGTTGGGACTATGGCCGTGGCCATCCACGGCGCGTTTCGTGTTCCCGAAGATCTGTTTCTTGAAGAACAAGAAGCCATTGGATCTGGCCTTTTTGCTTTCTTCAACAACAATGCCTCCAACGCAGCTGCCGCTGCCATGGCCACCTCCGCAATGTCGCGCGTTCGAGCTTGAGATTTTTATTGAAGAGACCACATTCCTACACCGCATTTTCAAAGTGTGATAATTATTCATATACATTTGCTTCATATTGTATTCAATTGAATTGTTGTAACTTGTAACCATTCTTTTGCCACTCCTTTTTGCTTGGTTTCTTGCTGGAATTTTGAAACACAATTCATCTTAATATACACCTTTAAAACGAGAGTCAGTAAAGAAGAATTTTACTAACTCTTTTTGTTTTTTTCTTTTTTTTTGACACCAAAGTAAAAAGATAAGAAAATTTGGTTTAAGCTCCAAACCATGAGTTGAAGAAAAAGAATAAATTACAGGGTGCTCTCATGTTAAGAGCTCTCTCTATCGTATTGACTGGTCTCCTCAGCAACCTTTGTCCACACATTGGCGATCTTCTCTGCATATCCAACCTGCACATCCAAATACCAACAACTCTGTTTTCACACCTTTTTACAGATTTTCATCTCTTTATTTCAAAAATCTCACTCATATTTCTCTGCATTCACTAGCATTGCAAGAGAGCAGATTTCACTAATTTTCAAGCATTCACAAAAATCATAGCATCCCCTATAACATTCACTGACTTCTCTCTTCCATTCTTGTGTTTTAACTCATAGTGAGGTTGATTTCAGAGCTAAACGATCTTGCTTACACTCTCTCGCTAATTCTATGAAGAGACAGTGGTTTAATAAATAATCAAAGTCTTGCTCATCTAATAACAATGTACCTGATTAACAACAAACCCTTTCATCATATTCAAGAAGTCTGCACGCCTTTCCCTGTCCAGCCTTTCAACCTCACACCAGTTATTTTCCTGTCACAATATACATAGTTACATAAGAAGACCTCAAATCAGCATAAAATTTCTTCTGTGTATGGGCATCACTGAATGAATACCTTGATCCGCTCGTATTCCCTGATGGCAACATTTTTGGAGTCCTCAGTGACCTTGATGGTTTCTTTTAACTCTTCTATCTTCTTAATCCTTGACTTGTCACCGCCAAAGACCTTTGATGATGCAGCTTCTAGCTTCTCTGCTCTTCCTTCCAGTGAAGAAAGCTCAGATAGAAGTGTCTGCACTGTCAGTAAAGCACTAGATCTATCTGCAAAGGCGCCCTGGACCGCCATCATTAGGCCAAGGTAGTCGTGGAGTGTGTCCTGACATGAATAATTCAGAGCTCTTAGTGAAACTAAAGCCCAGCTCGAGTAAAAGCGGAATAGATTCTTCATATCTACTACTATTATCTAGTTTACCAAATGCTTGACGGTCTGGGAATTCAGCTCTCTGTAAAATCTGCTTGCTTTCACAGCTGAAGTGGCTAAATTCTTCATATCATTGGCACGAGCTCTTTGAGAATTGAAGACAGCTTCTTCGTTCTCGAATTTCGTCAGCTTAATGAATGCTAATCCCAATTCCCCCATAGTCTCCCCCATGTCTTGCTGTGCCTTCACGAGGGATTCAGCCTACGAAAACAAAAACCATGAAAATACTGATCTTTCGTGAAGTAACAAGTATGAAATTTCTACCTGCTGAGAAGCATTAATGATCTGTTGCTCAAGATCATACATTTTCTCCTTCTTCTCCAAAAACTCTTTATCTTCTTCCACAACAGGTGGTTTTGACCCACCCCAGTCATTCGAAACTGACTGTCTAAGTTCTTTGAACAATCTCAGCAAATCTCTACCTCCTCTAGCCGGCTGAACCACCTCAACCGAAGAGGCTCCACCGCCTTCACCAAACAACTGTTTCGGTAGCTTCACAGCACCATCCAACATCCTAGAGGCCACATCCGTGCTCGTAGCCAACGGTAACTTCCCTTGCGCCTGAAGAAAAACCTTCAATTCATCACTGTTCCTAATGACAGGATGTGCAACAAGCCTGCGCAAGTATTTCTCCAATGCAACTCTTCTCTGTTCCACAAACTCTTGCTTTTGCATCACTTGGCTCTCCACCACACTCTTATCTGGCCTTGGTGGGATGCAGAAACCTCTATACGACTCAGCTAATCTATCCGCCAATGTAACAACATCTCTAAATCTTCTTCGCACGCTAAACTCCGAACCGCCGTACTCAGGGAGATTCGTTCTAGTCGTAATCTGGTAAGTGACGTAAGTGGTTCCTCCAGGAATCATCGAATTTGTGGCCTCTTGCTCTTTCTGAGGACTGGAAACAGTGATCTTGATGTAATCGGAGCTCAAAGAAGATGGAGATCTAGATAACGAATCCGAGGACTGACTATGACGGCTACCGCCATCATCTGAGCCGTTGATCTCGGAATTGTCATCGAAAGGGCTAAAGATAACATCGGCGTAAGACGGAGGCTCGAGGTAAGAGCTGTCTCTGTTGCCGCCGTTTAGTTTAGAACGAGGGCTCCGAGATTCGGTGTAGTAAGATGGCGGCGCAAAAAGTGGATCGGAATCAGCCGGAGTTACGAAAATCGAAGGGTGACGCGAGTCGGAGAGAGTTGACATAGCGCTGCGATAATTAGAGTTGGATTTATCGCCGTTAACATCGCTTCTCGTCAAGGGATCAGATTCTTCGCGGAGGAAGAGATTCTCCATCTCCTCCTTGGACGCTTCGTCATTCTCTGAGCCCATCATCTCCGATAAATCTATGAATTTTGAGCTAATTTTAGTAAGAAATTCACAGAAAATTAGGGTTTTGTTTGTTCGATTCGATTCGAGATATCGGAGATTACGAGGATACAATGGTCGCCGAACTGCAATAAATAACCGGAGTGGCTAAGTCACGGCGGTGTGGGCTCAGGGGCGTGACTGTATCGATTTAGTAGCGTCAAGTCTCGTCAATGTCTAATTGGGGAAGATGAGATGACAAAGAATATCTTTCGGGTCAAGTTAAAGTGTTTAGCTGGGTTTTGACCCGACCCGACCCGGCACAGTTAAACTTGAGATAAACAGTTAAACTTGATATACATTTCTCTGCATCCAAACGGCCTGACTAGGTCATGCGTCGAGGACTTGTTAAAAAGTCAAATGCAGTAATAAAGTTTCCGATGAACTCAGGGACCCGAAATTGGGGTTTCCTGGTCCGACCGGTTTGTGATACCATCGATGTCTGGGCAAACTACCTATCTTTACCTTATGCTCTTACTTGTTCTCCGGAAATGAGAATGTAGTCTAATGGAGTTTCCAATGGCGAGACGCTTAAAGCTCTGTTTCTTTTTGGACAAGGGGAAAACGGATGAAGCTTTTGAGAAAATTTCAATCATTTCAAGAATGTTTTTTTTTATACAGTACGGTGCATGAAGTCTCTGAATGGCCAGTGAATCACATGAACAATCCTGTAGATGATGATGCGGAGACATTTCTTTCGTCTCTTGAGAGAAAAGTTAACTTTTTTTGAGGATTTAGAGAGCTTTATCGCATCCAGTAATGAAGCAGAGGTTGGAATTCGCATCTTTGGAGCATTCAAGTCATTGGAAATTTCTCTCCAGAACCGGGAATCTAAGATAAAGCTACTGGAGAAGCTGAGGCAGCAGATGTCACTGCAGATGTCTCATGTTTGATCCAAAAAAGGTCACGGCTCTCAATTCTTCTTCTTTTTTTTTTAACACATTGATGACATATCTAGGCGCAGAGAAAATTAAATTCAGATGATGTCACAGCAATAGATTTGGTTTTGCATAGAATTGTAGAATTGATAAATTTTCCAGCCGTTTTAGGCATACTTAAACTTTTATCAGATGTTATTTAATTGGGAAATAATAAGGATTCTGGTCTAAGGAGAGGATCCATGACCTTAAAGATATTTGGTGTCCGAGGATGAGAAAAAACCAAAGAAAAGGTACTAAAGTAGGCTGGTAGGGGTTCACCTACATCTTCTGGAACAAGAATCATATTTAAAAGCAGAAACTGTTTGTTTTGTTGTTTAGTGGTTACACCAAATCGTGTGTGCTGGTTAGACTAAAAGCTCTCTGTCTCCTGCCTATAAAAGGTTTCAACTTTCTCTTTCTCTCAAGAGTAAGTGAGCGCAATGGAGCAACTAGGGTCCTACTTTGTGTTGTTGGTTGTTTTTGTAGCTTCACTTGTCAATGCAGAAGTTCACTTTCATGAATTCGTTGTGTGTTTACTACTACCCTTCTTTTTTGTTCCCTCCATTGTTACTCACATTGATGCTCAACTTAGTTTGTTCTTTTTGTGTTTGGTTAGATTCAAGAGACGCCGGTGAAGAGGCTGTGCAGAGTTCATAACTCGATCACGGTGAACGGACAGTTTCCAGGACCAACCTTGGAGGTGCGAAATGGTGATTCCCTTGTCATCACAGCCATAAACAAAGCTCGGTACAACATCACGCTCCATTGGTAAGCTCACTCTTCCCTTGCATCAAATTAATTAATGTTTGATAGTCTGCTAATCAGAGCATGTGCAGGCATGGGATACGGCAGATGCGGAATCCATGGGCAGATGGACCAGAATACATAACCCAGTGCCCAATCCAACCAGGAGGGAGTTACACCTACAGGTTCACCATCGAAGATCAAGAAGGTACCTTGTGGTGGCATGCCCACAGCAGATGGCTGCGAGCCACCGTGTATGGCGCTCTCATCATCCGCCCTCCACTCTCTTCTCCTCATTACCCTTTTCCAGTTCTTCCCAAGAGAGAGATAACCCTCCTCTTAGGGGAGTGGTGGGACAGAAACCCCATGGATGTCCTCAACTTAGCCCAATTCACGGGAGCAGCACCAAACGTCTCAGACGCCTTTACCATCAACGGTCAGCCTGGTGATCTCTACAGATGCTCCAGCGAAGGTACCGATTTAGTTTATGCTTCGCAGCCGTCAAAAGCAGTTACATCGTAATTGGCTAATATTATATGTTATCACGATACAGAAACTTTGAGGTTTCTGGTGGGGTCAGGAGAGATTGTCCTCCTCAGGGTCATCAACTCTGCCTTGAACCAAGAACTCTTCTTTGGTGTCGCGAATCACAAGCTGACCGTGGTTGCTGCGGATGCCTCCTACACCAAACCTTTCTCGACCAATGTCATAATGTTAGGACCAGGTCAGACAACTGATGTGCTTCTAACCGCAGACCAACCGCCAGCACACTACTACATGGCGGCACACGCCTACAACAGCGCCAATGCTGCCTTTGACAACACCACAACCACCGCAATCCTCAAGTACAAAGATGCCTCCTGTGTTACTCTTCAAGGTAAATCACAGGCACGGGCAGTACCTGTGCAATTGCCAGGATTTAACGACACAGCAACAGCAGCAGCCTTCACAGCGCAGATGAAGAGTCCTTCGAAAGTAGAAGTTCCCCTGGAGATTGATGAGAACTTGTTTTTCACAGTGGGTTTGGGACTATTCAACTGCACAACCCCCAACACACAAAGGTGTCAAGGCCCTAACGGAACACGCTTCACCGCAAGCATCAACAACGTCTCTTTCGTCTTCCCCAAACGAAACTCCATAATGCAAGCCTATTACCAAGGCACTCCCGCTGGTGTTTTCACCACAGACTTCCCTCCTACACCTCCTGTCACATTTGACTATACAGGAAACGTGAGCAGAGGGCTATGGCAGCCTACCCGCGGAACAAAGGCCTACAAACTAAAGTTCAAGTCAAAAGTACAGATTATATTGCAAGACACTAGCATCGTGACCACTGAGAATCACCCGATGCATCTCCACGGCTACGAATTCTACGTAGTTGGGACAGGTGTTGGTAACTTCAACCCAAATACAGACACAGCCTCCTTCAACCTCATCGACCCACCACGAAGAAACACAATCGGAACACCTCCAGGTGGATGGGTAGCTATCAGATTCGAGGCCAATAATCCAGGAGCGTGGCTGATGCACTGCCACATCGACTCGCATATATTCTGGGGTTTGGCGATGGTCTTCTTAGTGGAGAACGGAGAAGGGCATTTGCAGTCTGTACAGTCTCCTCCATTGGACTTACCCCAATGTTAAGACTCTATCTACACACTTGTATATTCTCTTTAAATTGTTTCACAAAACATGTCATTCATTCTCAATTACAAAAGATAAACGTATCACAAATAGCTTTTTCTGCGATGCAACAAATCCAAAAGTATCTCACACATAAAAAAACAATGCACCAGCCGGGAATCGAACCCGGGTCTGTACCGTGGCAGGGTACTATTCTACCACTAGACCACTGGTGCTCTTATGTTCAGTTAGAAAGAGCAGTTATATAATACCAGAGATGATGAAAATGCTTAATACAAGTTTCGTCTAGTGAATCTCACTAAGCATTTTTTCAAGTACAGAAGACCAAAACTTTGTTAGCTTCGCCGCCATGGCCTCCGCACTCGAGTGCTGGACGACCCGTAATGCAACCGGTGGCTGCACCGACGACGATTTCGTTGACCAAGTCCTCATGTGCTCGGACGACAGATCCGAGTCACTCACCGCTGCTCCGCCTTCCGATCAGACCTCTTCCGCTATGCAGAAGCGGTTTCAGCGTCTAGGCCGCAACGTCTCCGACGCGATCGCCTCGCTTAAGAACTCACTCAACCTCGATTTAGGGCGAGACAACCAAAATGCATCCGCCGGAGGAGGAGGCAGGAAGCTCGTGTGGGCTACTGTTGTGAGAAACCTTGCTAAAATGTATCCTGGAAGTCTGTTGCCTGATAAGCTCGTCTCAAATCTCAGGAAGCATTACGATTCTTTGCCTCTCAGGTAACACCAGATGCTTAAGATGTTGCGTCATTTATACTCACTAGTTCGATTTCCGAAGCAATGTTTTATTCTTCTCGGTTTCTTAAATTATTAATTTAGCATTTTAGTGTTTCGTGGAAGATACATAGCTTAGATCTAGATATGTTGTTGTCTTGTGTAGATCATGGAGTAATGTGGATGATTATGCTTTTGTTTTAACAGTTATAGTCAGACTGGTTTCGATATGAAAGATGTATTTGCACACATAAAGCTGATAGAGCAAACCTCTGAAGATGATAATCCTGTGTTTGTGATTCAAGAGATGTGTGATGAGGAAGCTGATTATCAGGGTTCTGTGTTCAAGCTCACATTTGCTTGTACTTCTTCGCTTCCATGGTCGACCATTTCTGGATCTCTTGATAGTGCTTCGATCTGTTGTAAGAAAGTACAAATCTTTGAGAAGAAGGGGTTGACTCTCGGAGTTGTTCTTCTTCTGGTTGAGTCTGGACAAGAAAAATTGTTTAAAATTAAGCTAGAGAATGCCCTTAAATCTGCGGTAAGGAAGCCCAAGTCAACCTCTTTGAAGCTCCCTTTTGGTCTTTGCGGCTGTCAAGAACAGAATGCGGGTTTAGGAGAGTTCGGGGATGTTGATGTAGAGTCCATTGATCAATGCTATAGACACGAGTTGGAAAATCTGAATACTAGTATCCAGCTTCAAATGCCACCTCCAAGCTCTTCGTTTTCTGTATCAGTGGATGAATGGCAGACCATCCAATCAGGCGGCGATGATATCGGGAAATGGCTACTGAATTCAGATGATCTCGAGTTTAGTGGTCAGTTAGGACCAAATTCCTTTAAAGGAGTTTACAGAGGAATAAAGGTGGCCATTGAGAAACTAAAGGGCTACGATAAGGGGAATTCATATGAGTTTGAGATCCGAAAAGATTTCTTGGAGCTGATGACCTGTGGACACAAGAGCATTCTGCAGTTTTATGGTGTCTGCATCGATGAAAATCATGGATTGTGCGTCGTAACAAAACTGATGCAAGGTGGATCACTCCGTGAACTGGTGGTGAAGAAAAAGAAGCTTCAGACCAAGGTGATATTTCAAATTGCTGTTGACATAGCAGAAGGGATGCAGTTCATTTGTGATCATGGTGTTGCATATAAAGACCTTAACACACAGAGAATACTATTAGATAAGCATGGCAATGCCTGTCTGGGTGATATGGGAATAGTCACTGCATGCAAGAGTGTCAATGAGGCCATGGAGTACGAAACAGATGGCTATAGATGGCTTGCACCCGAGGTCTGTATTTCTTTGACGCTTTTGTTGCATAATCCTAGTTCAGTGATTTGCTTCAGGATTTATGCTTGCCATTACCTCATCCTATTTGATCCGTAAGCCAATGATACAGAAAATATAGCCTGGTGATTAGATGAGTAAATTCTACTTGAAGGCTTCTAGCTACTCATATGCTCCATCATTCTATCACTAATTGTCCTTGTCCATATTATGCATAAGTAGATTCTATAGGAAAAGCAGTTGTTGACTGCAGTTTATGAAATGGTTGAAATCAGATAATCGCGGGAGACCCAGAGAAGACAAGAGAGAGTTGGATGAGCAATGCGTATAGCTTTGGGATGGTGCTTTGGGAGATGGTGACAGGGGAGGAGGCATATGGGTCTTGCTCGCCAGTGCAGGCAGCGGTTGGGATTGCAGCGTGCGGGCTAAGACCAGAGATCCCAAAGGAGTGCCCTCAAGTTCTGAGATATCTTATGAACAAATGCTGGAACACTTGCCCCTCTACACGCCTTAACTTCTCTCAAATCCACTGCATTTTGCTCCGTGCCATCTCACGGTAATCACTTTCCTCTACGTAGCAATTGGAAGAGTGCCTTTTTTTGAAGAATTCTTTAGCAAATCAATAGTTTTTGTGGGTAAGAAGAGCATTGCTTTACATCAATATTATATTGAAATAGCAACGATGATGATTAAGCTTGAGAAGAAGAAGAAGTGGTTGGTGTATATTTGGTGAGATCAGATGGTAACGTTGTGGCTAACCTTGTGAACCGGAACGTAGAGTAACAGATTCATTATAAGCCTCTTTGCAAGCCCACTTTTGGCTTTACACTTTAGTTTACATTGTAAATGGGCTTCGTTCCTTCCCAAAATTGTACCATGACCAAAATGAGTGAACTTTACAGGTTAGTCAGGTAAGATTTCAAAATGGGCATAAAGTGACGATTGTGTATGGATTGGCTCCTTCAAACATTTTATTGTTGCTCATGAAAATAAGTAAATAACAAAAGAATAAAACAAAAACCCAAGTCAAAGTTTACTGGGTCAATATCTAGAGGGAAAGACTTTATCGTGCATTGCAAATGGTGTTTATATATGATTTAAAGTTGCATTTACATTCTCCAACTTGTAAATGTTTCCATGGTTAAACATTAGTATATATATGAGAAAAGAGTGAAACGTCCTAATTGTTGCCCAAAAATAACAAATCAAAAACAAAAGAAAATGAAGAAGGTGGGATATAAAAAGGAGCAACCATTGATTTGTCTTCTTTTCTGGACGACGACTTGAACTACTCCAACGAAAACAAAAAGGATGAGTTCCGATCAACGGTGGAGATTGCTCCGACCAGCATTCTCCATCTTCTTCCTCTTCTTTCTTCCTCACAATCTCACGTCTGGTCTCTGTTTCAGCACCGATGGTACTTACTTTTGTTTCATCTTTTTCTCTTTAAATCTATTCAACTCTTGATTGATGGATCAACTCTGACTCTTTTGCAGCATTGGCGCTAATGAAATTCAAAGAGAGAATAGAAAGAGACCCATTTGGAGCTCTGATGAATTGGGGAGAGCTTTCTCATTGTTCTTGGTCTGGCGTTGTCTGTTCGCATGATGGAAGAGTTGTCATCTTGTAAGTCATTTCCAAATCCTTAATAAGAGATAAGTTCCTCTATATCTCACCTTTCTTATAAATTTGATGTCTTAATAACGTAGAAATCTACGAGATCTCTCCCTACAAGGAACACTTGCACCTGAACTCGGAAACTTAACTCACTTGAAATCTCTGTAAGTAAAATACGTTTTTCCAACATTCCTAAAAACTATACAATAGATACATATAGCATCTACAACTACCTTGTTCTTGTTTGCAGTATTCTTAGAAACAATTCTTTTTCCGGGAAAGTACCTGAAGAGGTGACAGAATTGCAGGAGCTTGAGATCTTGGATTTGTGTGACAACAACTTTGGCCAACCATTTCTCTTCGGTCGCAGGCTGCTTCAGATATCTCCCCCTGGCCAGAATCCTGGCTTCAATGCAGCTCCTTCGTTACCTTCTCCTCCTCCATCGCCTACGGAGGAAGTCCCCATAGATTTTCCTTTCTTCCTTCCCCCTCCTACTGGATCCCAAGCCCCTCCGCAGAATGGACATGCAAACCCTCCTACTCAAAGCCAAGTCAATATCCCAAACCCGCCTCCAGTTCCCCCTTCACCAGCTCAGCCTCCACCACCTCAGTCTCCACCACCTCAGCTTTCAGGTCCGCCTCATGCTGGCAACAATAAGAGATCTCATAAGATTTACATAATAGTTGGAGTGCTAGTAGGTGTATTAGGCGTCATGGCCGCATTGGTGGTCTTCTTTCTTCTCTGGAACCAAAAGGTAAAAATGATAAAGCCATGGGGGGCAACTGGGAGCAGTGGCCAGCTTCAAGATGTTGTTATTACAGGTATCATCACTGTGTTATGTTTACTCTATTCAATAACATAGCAGAGATTGGTGAGTGAATTTTAGTCTACTTATGACTCATGAAGGTGTTCCAAAGCTGAAGCTATCAGAACTAGAAGCTGCCTGTGAAGATTTCAGTAACATCATAGGCTCCACATCCTCAGACGCCACCATTTACAAAGGAACTCTCTCCACAGGCTCTGAAATTGCCGTTCTAGCAGTCGCATCTGGATCCCTCCAGGACTGGTCAGTGAATCACGAAACACAGTTCCAAGAAAAGGTAACATCAGAAACCTCCTTCTGCACTCTAGTTTCTTTCTCCTCTTCTTTAAAACACATACAGTCCTGCAATGCAGATACAGAGGTTATCTCAAGTGAACCACAAGAACTTTCTCAATGTAATCGGGTATTGCCATGAAGACGAGCCCTTCAACCGAATGCTAGTTTTCGAATACGCTCCTAACGGATCCCTCTTCGAGCATCTGCACGGTGAGTAGTAATGCCACTTCTTCCAACAGACTCAGCCCCATCTCCTATTTCAACTAACTGTAATAATACGTTGCAGACCAAGACGCAGAGCAATTGGACTGGCCAATGAGACTGAGAATCGTAATGGGAATAGCTTACTGTATGGAACATATGCACAATCTAGACCCTAAACCCATCTCTCACACCAACCTCAACTCCTCTTCAGTCTACTTGGCCACAGATTACGCAGCCAAAGTCTCAGACTTTACATTCCTCAGCTCCACACCACTTGATCCCATGACCAACGTTGTTAGCTTTGGCACCCTTCTGCAAGAGATCATCACCGGAAAGATCCCGGATCCGAATTCTCTTCTCCACGACGACACCAAGCCCGTTGTGGACCCAACCCTGAAAAGCTTTCAGGAGGAGGTCATGGAGAAGCTGTGGGAAGTGGTTAGAGAGTGTTTGAATAAGAAGCTGGAAATGAAGGAAGTGGTGGTTAAGCTGAGAGACATCACCGGAATAACGGCGGAAGCAGCGTTGCCAAGTCGATCTCCGGCGTGGTGGGCGGAGCTGGAGATCATATCCACCGAGGTGTAGATATATGATATTACATCAATTGCACAGTAAAGTAACGTATCACTCTTTTCTCTCTCTCTCTCTCTCTCTGCAAATTGAAGTCTAAAGATGATTTCTTTCTTTTTTGGGTTTATTTGGGTCAATTTTAGAGAATGTGTGGGTTTCAAACCTTAAGAGAAACATGTAGATCTTGTCTGCAAAAAGTTGTTGTCACGGCCACGCCTTAAAACGACATGAAGTTGAGCTTTGGTTTATACAAACGACAAGCATTTTGTCGTCGAAAAAGAAAAAAAAAGAAAACAAAACGTGTTTCGTCCTATTTAGTGCTTCATAATTCTTTTACGTTTTTGTGGCTTTTGCGTTTGAAAGTAATTTAGATTTGTAAAATCTGTTCTCTAACATTTCTACACTTTATTATTTTTCCTTTTCACTTCCATGCGGAAAAAATCAATCAAACTGAGTTTCTTCGATTCATCCCGTATTATCAAGCCCGACCCTAACTTAAAACTGGTGAAACTGGTGCTTTAGACGTCAAATGTATATTATTATTTCTGTTTAAATTTTTAATATACATTTCGCTAATACACTTTATATCTCCAATAAGAAGACGTGTCTTATTTTGCATGCGTGTACATGGAAAACATAAAGCAAATCGAACAAAAGCAAAGATAATCACCTAATAAAAACAAAACGACAAATGTCTAATGCGTTATTATTTCTGTTTAAATTTTTATTATATTTTTCATTAATTCACCTAATTGAGTGATTGGTTTGGCTGTAACGGTAAGATATTAGCTGTAAATGTGTTGAATATAGGTTGTAACTGTAAATAAATTAGTTGTAGTTATAAATTTTTTGTCGTAAAAACCGTATTTAACGTCCCACATCAGTTAAAAATTTTAGACAATGGTTGAGAGTCATATTATAAATTAGACCAAAATGAATCCAAATTTGAATGAGTAGGAAGCTTAACTTATCTAAATTTAAAATTTGTATCCGGTTTAATTCATACCTATAGTCGAACCGTTTAATTATACCGAATATAATAAATTTTAAACTTTTAAATAGTTTAAAATATTATGAACATTTACACTTATAAAAAGTTTAAAATATCACGAGACAGGGTTATATGGGGGGCCGATTTTATGTTGACATTAATATAAACTATAAATATCATTAACTCGGTGGTATAACACGGATAAATCATCATTTCATTATTTTGTTAACACCGTCAATATTAGAATATTAAACATATCTAATTAAGTTGATTAAATTATGATTATGTAAAATTAAATTATCCCGCGGTATACCGTCGGTTAAATTATAGTTTCTAATTACATGTAAATACGTAGAAAACAAATAATAAATAGGAAAACAGTAAACATAATTAATTAGAAAACGTAGGTGTGTATGCATGTTAATCATTATATAACCGTTTGTTTACCCTTTTTTGTAAATCCACTTTAAATATATTGAATTCAAAATTGGCATTTTTCTACATTAATAAAATACGACAAATCCCTAATGCGTTATTCTTTCCGTTTAAGTTTCTGTTATATCTTTCATTAATATACACACATCTCTAGTTAGAAGATTGTCTCTAATTGCATGCGTATACGTGGAAAAACATAAAGCAAATAGGGATAAAATTGAAAATAATTAATTGAAAAAGGTAAATCTGTAATGCGTTATTATTCTCGTTTAAGTTTCCGTTATACCTTTTAATACATCTCCATCTCCAATTAGAAGATGTAGATGTGTATGCATACCAATCATTATATTTATATAGTTGTTTGTTTTACTCTCTCTGTATATCTGTTTTTAAATATTTCCTTTGCCCCAATATATAAAATGTTTTAGATTTTTGTTTGTTCTTTTTTATAAGATTTTCTCAAGTTTATATGCATAATCTATATTAATTTTAATAGTCTATGATTATTTGAATCATATTTTTTTTTTATGAGTTGAGTTTTTATAAATGAGAAAACATTTCTTATTTTTTAATCTTTTTGATTTGAGCCAAAAAAATCTTATAAAAGAAGACAGAGGAAGTATATTGAATTCAGAATTGATAATTTCATACACTAACGAAAAAAACGAACCAAGAAATTAAAGTAACCATTAGTTCCGTCAAATTAATTTTTGTTCCAAAATTTGCACTCATTCTATGTCTTTTAATCTTCTTAAGAAAGATATATTTTGACAGAAAATAGATAATTCAAACTGAAATTAATACCATACGAAACAAATGCACACTGATTTGATATGCATTCGATAACAATAGTCTGAAAACCGAAACACATGAAACTACAACAACAAAAGAGACGAAAAACAACTCAGAATAAACCGAATCGGAGAAATGGGAGAGGAGTTTTTCAAATCAACTAAGTAAGATTGGTGGGCGGAGCCATGTTCTTCTTCAGCCTCTCTATCTCCGCTTTATACTCCTCAATGATACCATCGCTGTCGATACAATGTTTAAGCCGAGCAGAGATACACTCCTTTAGCTGCTTTTGCTCATTTTCTAGATATCGTTTTTTCTCAGTCGCTATCTCTAGTTGGGAACGCAACACACTCCCCTGTCTCTGCACATGAAATAATGTATATGTGAACTAGTAATACATCTATATGCATGAAAAGAGGTATATATGTACTTGGAGCTCCATGGATCTCTTCATTAGAGCATCAACATATTGAAGCTTCTTCCACCTTGACTTCTGAGCCGACACACGGTTCGAAATTATCCTACATATATAATTGCATATGGAGACTGAATTCAATTAGGGTTGCATTTATATGATATGTATCGATAGGAAGATAAAAATAAAAATTATGTAACCTTTTGAGCTTCTTTGGGTCTGTGGCAGGATCAATATTCTGACGCAGACGAATGGTGAAGCCTGGCTCAACTTCATACTGGACGTAACCATCTTTATTCTCTCCCGCTTGGCTACCCCTTTGGGACACTCCAAGCGAAGTCGCAATCACAGGGAAGCTCATTGAGTTAGTGTCGCAAGACAAGTAATTGTGCTAAGCCTTGTTCTAGTTATGAGACTACTACCAGTCGAGCGTTGCTTTTATAGTGAGGTAAATACAAGTTAAATACCCTATTTGCCCTTCTAATTTTTTTGTCATTTTACGGTATCTTGATTTTTACTTAAAATGAACATATTTGACCAATGCATTATCGACAGATGTTAATACCTTATCCTTAACAAATTTGTCAATTTTTTTTTTAATATTTCAAGATGTGCCACAAGTTGTAAATACTATACTGACTGATTGTTGATTACATTACACCCAGTAAAAGTATAATTTATTAAGTCTTATGATAATATATGTTTTAACTAAAATTTTTATAAATTTTAACTAATTAACTATGAAAATTTATTTTATAATAACTACATATATATATATATGTAAGAGTCCACTTTTATAAACTAACCATTTTTATGTTATGTTTTCCGAAAATACCACCAAATTTTCAAATTTCTAAAATACCACAAAAGAAATCTGTAAAATATACTTAAACGCACATAAACAATTCATAATGATTTAAAACTCAATCTTAAAGGTTTACAAACTTTCTTGTGGTGTTTCTGAATATTCTTAAAATATTGGATCTTTTGTAAAACAAAATTTATTTGTATCTTTTAGAATGCATCAAGTAAAGATTATATTTTCTTAGAAACTTAATTAAGACATAAAATGATCGGCAAAACGCATGCTCTTGAAAGAAAATTTATGAGCTAAGTTTTGTGTAAGGCCCAAAATTGGCCATAACGGTCTGTTATTCATAAGTTTTGACTATAATATATATGAGATGGATTAGGTTCATGGGCTATAAAAGTCTATATGCTTTCAAAGCCTATAGAAAATTACTAAGGAATAGGTAATGTGGTTAAGTATATAGAATGATCGTTAAGTAGTTCCACGAATTTTCATCGAATCTACCCGGAAGTAAGAAGGGCACACTTCTTCTTAGATGAATGAATTATCCAATTTCAGAGAACCTTCTGGCTGACTTAGAAAGCCTATGATGATGATGGTAATGGATGACGTGAACATGATGCTAATGTCCATGTGACACTACAATGCCCAAGAAAGCCTTTTTGTTTATTTTAATTGTTTACATGATAAAATAAAAAATAAAAAAATAAAAAAAAATAGAGGTTGCTCACATGATTTGATTAATAGTAGCCAAGTAACTTCACTACAAACATTATTTAAACAATTTTGGACCATTACATTGAAGTTTCACATCAATAGAAAAAATATATTTTAACGACCCAAGACTCAATTGCACTTTATGTCTTTAAAATTAGCTTATTTCATATAATATCTATCTACGAAGCTTTCTATCTACACCTCATTGCCACAAAGCTTCTCATTTCATTAAAACTTCTCTCACACACTTTTCCCTCTTTATAAAATAGCGCCAAACCTCTGTTCTATCTCAAAACAGAATTACCTACCAAAGTCTTTTTCTTCATCTCTCTCTCAATATAATCCATTTTTTTCTTAGGCTGCAAGGATGTTGGACATAGCGTTTGAATTGATCGGAGAAGCCACGTCGAATTCGCTTCTCATGTTCTGTTTCTGCAACCTCATTATTGTCATGATCTTCACCGGATCATCAAAACCTGTTTCGACGGATTCACAAGATTCCACATTTGTTACCTCTGTGATCTACAATATGCGCAACGTTGCTTCTGATGATCATGATTGTGGTGATGATGATGATGATGATGATGAAGAGATGACCGTCGCTGCTGCTGTTCCATCTGCACAAGATGAGCCGTTGATCGATGACTCCAGTTCTGACGAAGAAGAGGACAGAGAAAACAGTCATTGCTATGCTGATGATGATGATGACGACGACGACCATGAAGAGTACGATGATGATGGTAATGATGAGCCCGAGGTTGAAGATGAGGAAGGAGACGATGATTTGAGAAAGAGGGTAGAAGAGTTTATAGCAAAAATCAACAATGAATGGAGGCACGAGAAGCTTAGGGCTTTGAATTTAGTTTATTGAATTGATCAAACAAACAAACAAAAAGGACTAGTTAAGTTCTAACCGTTTGCAATGATAATGATTTTGTATGAATATGTACATACTTTCTAGTACCAATGTATAACATAATTCGCAGTGGGTGTATTTTCTAGAGATGTTGGAGAATCATCAAATGTGTACTAATCTTGGAAAGAAAAGATTCGCTCTTTCATTTTTTAAAAAGGTTGGTTCTTTACGTTTTGCAGAAAGCTTTTGATTCTTCTTTACATGAAAAAAGAAAAGAAAAAGTCTTAAAAATATGCACCAAGAAATTCACAGTATTAAAAAACAATAATGCTACTTGAAAACCAATCTTTTTGATTAAACATAGCTACTAGTAGTTACTTAGTTACCTGTATATTTAGCCAACAACATCCCGTTGCATTTAAACACCGTCGTTTTGTAACCGCGCCATCTAAATTTGCTCTTACAACATGTCCAGAGACGGGAGAGAGAACAAAATCGAGGTTTTGATTTATTCTGATTGATGCTCAATTTCCAGATGTTCTTCCCCGAGACAATGGATCCGGAAACAACGGATATATTTGCAGAGGATTTCTCCGTTGAGGAATTCGACATCGATTTCGAATTCGACGCCCCTCGATTCTACGATTTCTCCAAACCGGAACTCGATTCAGAAACAGAGCTCTGGTTTGAATCAGCTGGAAACTATCCACGTAAGATCAAAATGCATATATCTGCATGAGGACTAAAAGACTATGTTTCCTGATAATGTTTATGCCTTTTGTCTCAGCATCTAGCCTAAAGTTGAGTTGGAGATACGACGACAAACATCTCGAGATCCCTAAACCCATCTCAGATCAATACAATGGTATTATTATATATGCAATTCCTATCTTAGGTTTGTTTTCTTGCAACTCAAGGTTTGTTATTGTCCATTAGGGCTCATATATTATAACCAAGCTGCTAAAGATGTTCCCAAGGCGGCGCACAAGTCTAAAACCAAACCTTTTTTACGAAAAAACTCAACTTTGACGAGACCAACTGCTTCTTTGTTGGCAAGACAGAACAAACCTCTAGACATTTACTCTGTTCGGCTTCTCACAAGGTAACATATGTCCTCTCGGACCTCTCCATCAGCCTTTTTGTTTTCTTAGCTTCAACTGATTTGATGTTTCATAGATGTCAGAGATCACTAGGAAAGTTGGATGACAAGTTCTCCTCTCTCTTATACTCTATGCCTCAAACCCAAGATAACAAAAGGCAAAAACTCGAAACTGGCTTCTTCCGCAAGGTGCTCTCAAACATCATCTAAACTCACTGCTCTCAACTCATTGTGTTTTGGAACTAATCTTATTGTTGATTTGTGAAGTAGGTATCGCGGCTTGACCAAACTCCTTTTGTACATAAGGTTCCAAGGAAGGTAATGCACTTTAAGATTAAACGTTCATTGTATCATCATCTTTGTGTATCTTATATTTGTATTTGTTGTGTTTACAGGGGTCCAAACTCACTGTTCCAGAGGAACCTAACCTCAAGACTGCTCAAAGGGCAACAAGACACCGGTAAGGACTCTTAACATGGTTTGGTTCCTTAAATGGTTATGGCATGTTTACTACATCTCTGGTATGAATATTTGTCAGGTTTAAGGCTAATTCAGCACCCGAGCAGATCTCAAAATTCAGCTCTAGTTTGAATAAAACAGTGCGTGTGTGTCTACTTCTTTTTTTGTTTCTTTCACTGCCACCTACTCAGAAGCAGTAACAGACAGAAATCTTTGCGCGTGCAGGTTCAAGAAACTTCTTCACCATCTTTGCCTAAAAAGAATATGCCTCGCCCCCAAGATTTACAGGTCTAGATCTTCTAAAGGACATTTTGAAGCTCTTTATCATACCATAATTTTACCAGCATTTACATTCTTTCTTTTGTTCCAGGCATTTCATCTAAGGACATCTCTTAGAGCGAGGGAACGCTCTTCCAGTGTAAGTCTCAAACCATTTGTGCTGTTTGTTGATCTCTCATCTCTCCAACTACAGCGATGCTTCTCATTGCAGGCTAAAAATGCACCAACCGATGATCCTATACACTCCTTAACGTTAGTAATTCATAAACCTTTTATAAATCCCATTTATAATGTCCTTCTTCTCTTGCTTTGACTCAAACTTGAATCAAGACTTCTCAAAATGTTCTTTAACGTCTTGTGCAGGCCAAAGTCCGTTGGTTCCAGGAAGGGTAGGAGAGTCAAGGAATCTCGTACGTCAAAAACAAATTCTCAAGCTTATGAATCTGAGATTTGCCCTCTAGCCTCAAAGGTAATGCATGTTTCCTCCTCCCACTAGAACTAGAATCCATGAAAGGTCACTAATTGGCATTTAAACAAAGAAAACTCAAAAATCTCTTCTTTCTTGATAGACATCAAGCAAATACGGTGAAGCAATCGACATCAAACATGAAAACAATTTTCTGAGGGTAAGTCACTCAAACTACAGGTTGGTTCTTGAAAATGTTACAATGTCCTCATGGATCATGTGATACCTCTTGATGGAAAACCATTTCTATTCCCCTACTAATACCGCGTTTTTAGTTCATCGTAGGAATTTGAAGCTCCGGAGGACACAAATTTTGGAGATGAACCCTTTATTGAGTCTCTCAGAAAAGTAAGCGTTCATCATCTTCAAATTGCATATAATTTGTTTCTTTGCTTACAAATATTAACTATGTTTACCATTTATTACAGCTATGTCTCACTTCAGATACTGATTCAGTAGCGGTACTTTTAGATTAGTTGCTCCTCTTACTCTCTTGTATCTCATCTACATAGAGATTTTTCAAGACATAAATGTACAAATTAGACATTGCAATGAAGAAATCTGAGAGCGTCAATGGGAAAGAGATCCTCCACGTTAACTGGTATAAAACCTATTGCTTCAATCTTTTCAAAGTTCAAACATTGCATTTCCTTTTAGTAGTATTTGGACCAAACAAGTGAACAACATATCTCCATCAATTACATTCTAACATGAGCTTGGACTTGTGTCGCGGGATTCACCAGGAAGTACCTTCGCTCCTTAAGATTCACATTTGTCTTAATTAGTTGTAGAAGTTTCACATATGCGCAACATTTGTATTTAGTCGTCATGTAAAAATGTACAAAATATATAGTGTTAAAGAAGTACGCATTAATGGATGTGTGCATTAAAGAAGAGATTGAAAAACTTTTAACGATCTCGTGAAGATGTCTCTAGGAAAAAACAATTAACTTCACCTACTCTTTCACCTATCCCATGTTCTTATCTTTAATGCCTTCAATTTTTTCTCCCTTCCCAAAATACTCATCATACTAGCTCAAAATCACATTAAAAACCTGCCCCTCCGATCTTTCTTGCCATACAAGAAAACAGATACTAAATAGAGGGAGCCCTAGAAGTTAGTATCTTATAAGCTACTTTTGGAGATATCTTCACGGAACTGAACAAACCACTGTGGGGTTGTTGTATCTGAAGAGTGGCTCTCACGCCGTTCTTCCCCTTCCTGCAGTTTCCCAGGCGACGGTAACATTTTTGGAGGTGGAGACGGGAGAAGAGAGAGCAGAACCCAAGAGACCTCCTGCATTGTGGGTCTCTCCAAAGGGTTTCGCTTGGTGCACAAGAGAGCTAGCTGAAATGTCTTCTTGATGTGCCCTGAGTCCACGCAAGTCACTGACACCTCTGCATCAACAGCTTCCATCACTGTGTTATCGTCCGCCTTCGAAAGAATCTGCAACAAAAACTAATGATATACTGTTTCCAATAATAAACTTGTGAAACACTACTATTACTCAAACTCATACCATTTGATGCAAGTTGGCCTCGTTATCCACAGCCTTCTTCCCCGTCAGAAGCTCAAGAAGGACAATACCAAAGCTGTAGATATCAGACTTCTCGTTCAGACGCGAAGTTCGAGCATACTCTGGGTCAATATAGCCAATGGTTCCAAGAACATAGGTTGAAGCATAAGTTTTGGTGGCTGGAATGCTCTTGGCAATCCCAAAATCTGACAAACGCGCTTCAAAATTCCCATCAAGGAGTATGTTTGATGACTTGATGTCCCGATGGATTATCCTAGGAGTGCAGTCATGGTGAAGATATGCAAGTCCTTGCGCAGCTCCAACTGCTATCTTCAGCCTTGTTTCCCAGTCAAGTTTCACTTTCTTCCCAGGCCCTGCTTCACAATCACTACTTTAAAGTACTCCAAAACTAGAAAGCAGGTTTGAAAAGTACGCAACTGATTCAAGAGAAGAAGAATTGCAAACCATGAAGAAGGTCCCAAAGAGAGCCATTTTCCATGTAGTCGTAGAAAAGGAGGTTGCCAAAGGGAGACAAGGCGTATCCGTGCAAGCTCACTATGTTTCTGTGTCTGATGCTCCCAATGGTCTCGAGCTCTGTCTCAAACTCACGAAAGTTGTTGGGATACTGATTGTAGATTCGCTTAATGGCAATAGGTCGGGAACTTTTGGAGGTGCACTTGTAAACCGTGCTAGAAGCGCCATATCCAATGATGTATTTCTCACTGAGGTTTTCTGTAACCCTCATGATATCATCAAACGTGTGAATAGCCATGTCCATGTGAAGAATCACCAGCTTCGTTGACACTGAACATTCCATACAAGACTTATCATAATGCTGCTGTGAATTTTAATGAACAAAAGAGAAGAGAGTAACTATGAGATCAAGACCTTCAGGTTGTTTTGAAGAGCCCTTCAAGACTGGTTTCTGCTGCTTTGACTTGTAAACCGCAATGAATATCATGCATATGAGAGTAATGAAACCGAGAACCATACAAATCACAGCAGCTCTGGTGAATACTGTCAAGGGAAAGAAAATTCCAATGAGAATTTTAAAAGAAAAGTCGGCTAAAGACAATGTAATAGGATATATGCAGATTCAGATACCTGGTGACTTGGGCAAAGATGGGCCACAGATTGATCCAACCCAGTTCCCGCAGAGAAATGGATTTCCAAAGAAGCTATAAACGAAATGATAGATTGTTATACTGATCATTTGACATGTTAAGAAAAGTGAAAATATTGCAAAGTTTATACCTGGCCGGTGCAAAACGTGAGAAGTTCTTCATAGGTGGGATTATTCCAGATAGATTGTTGAAGGATATGTTCCTAAGATGTACGTAAAAAAAGAGCAGGAAAAAGTTTGGAATTCAGAAACGATCATAAAACTATCTTAGAGCACAAATCTTGTTGTAACAAAAGAACACGTACAGATTGGCAAGACTGAAGCAATTTGTTAGCTGATCCGGGATTTTCCCATGAATATTGTTGTTATTCAGTATCCTGTACAAAAAAAAAAAGAAGAGAAGAAAAAATTGATCTCCGCGTATTATACGGTAAATTGCAGAAGAGAAGTGATGGTTTACTTACAGAGAGTTTATGTTCTGCAACTGGCCAAGTTCAGTTGGAATAACACCAGCAAGAAAATTGAATGATACATCGCTGGGAAGGAAGGAGAAAAGTTTTAAAGTAGGTAAGATTTTATCATAAAGGAAGAAACTTTAAGCTTAAGAAAATAATTACATGATCTGAATGCTTCGGAGGTTCCCAAACTCTGCAGGCAATGTCCCATTGAGATGATTTCTGCTCAAGTTTCTGACAATTAAAACAAATCTCAAGTCAACAAACCTGAAAGAGTTAATGCAAATGCAAAAGCAATGCAACTTTAGGGGTTGATAAAGACATACAAGATGAGAAGATGCTCAAGATCACCAAGTGTTAATGGTATTGACCCTGAGAAATTGTTGCCAGACAGATCCCTGAAACCAAAGTTTGTATGAGTTGGTCCACATATATTGGTATATAGGTGAACAATGATGTCATGCAACGGAAAATAACATACAATGTATCAAGGTTGATAATATGGCCGAGCTCAGCAGGTATTTTCCCCTTGAAACTGTTTGCCGAAAGATTCCTGCAATTTTCAGCACAAAATCAAGATCGACAGAGACTAATATTAGTCCAGATAATCATACTGTTTATGCAATCTTTGAAGCTTACAGATAAGTCAAGCTTCCAAGATTCCGGAATTCAAGTGGTATAGATCCACTCAGGAAGTTTCCATGCACATTCCTGAATACAAGAAAAGCACAATAAGCTTTCATAAAGAGAAGAAGCAAAAATCGGGAAACGTATACTCATATCTTACAATTGATTCAAGGCAGCACAGGAACTAATGTTAGATGGAATCGGCCCTACAAGATGGTTGTTTGCGAGATTCCTACATAGCAAAGTTACATCCACCAACTTATCGGGAATAGGATTAAAATATAAGCATACTGAAGGATTAGAACTCACAGTTCGAACAATTGTTCCAGCTTCCCAAGCTCAGGTGGGATGGTTCCCACTAGTTCATTACTATTTAGTTGCCTGTGAAATAGTAAACCCTAAGAAGATAAGCATACGTTATGAGTAGAACAGACATTGGAGATTCTCATATTAATCTTACAAATAACTGAGTCGGGACATGTTGCCAAGCTCAGGTGGGATTGGCCCGGTGAGCTTATTGCCATGGAGATACCTATTTTGAAGAAAAGCATATTATCAATACTTGTGAAGATCTGAACATCTGTATGACACAGAAAGAAGAAAGCAAGGGACTCACAGTTTTCCGGTAAATGAGAGATTCCCAAGTATTGGTGGAATAGGCCCGGTTAGTTCATTGTCACTCAAATCCCTGAACATTGGATAAGTTTCTTTCACTTAGTCCAAAGAGCAAGAAACGAGACCAAAAAAAAACCAAGCATTTGAATATGAACAAGACATACAAAACGGCAAGAGCCTGCATCAGACCAATCACTTCCGGAATTCTACCAGTTAACCTGTTTCCTTGAAGTGACCTGCAGGAGAAACCATCATCACTTTACCTGCTTTAAAAAAAACAGACAAGAGGTTTGGAATCCTAACAATACTTACAGAGTAGCTACTTGGAGGAAACCAATGTTGTAGGGTATTACTCCAGTAATCTGATTATAAGATACATCCCTGAAAATGCAAAAGACGAATAAGTCCACTTGAGTTCTGTACTGAATATTCATTTCTCAAGGAGAAGACACATACAAGATCTCAAAGCTTGTGCAATTGCCAATGCTCTCCGGGATAGTTCCAGTAAGGTTGTTGCCTCTCACATCACTAACAACAAACATTCACTTATAACTTACTCGAAATCCAAGGTTTAAAGAGCAATGTAAAACATGAAAGAGAGCTGAAACGGATTCACTTACAAGTACCACAGACCGGTAAGCTGACACATATCAGGAGACAATGTCCCAGTTAACATATTGCCACGTAAACCGCTGCAAATTTAATACACAATCAGAAATTAAATCTCTGGATACCTAAACAACTTGAGATAAGTAGATGAACTACTTACAGATACTGTAAAACTTCATTCCAGTAGAGTAACCTTGGTATCTCACCAGTTAGCTGGTTTCTTGCAAGGTCACTGCAAAATCAAGGGAAGAAACTATTATCATTAAAATCATCACTTGGTTCATAAATAGAATGGCATCATTATGAAACTCACAGAGTCTTAAGATTCGGAATCTGGGTTAAGGTTGCTGGTATTGGGCCTGTGAGCTGATTATTCTTGAGGTTCCTGCATTATCAAGAGAATGAAACAGTTGACAAAAAAAACGCCTGAACAGGCAAAGATAACACACGAATGCGAATGAAAAGAAGAAATACAGAAACTCCAGCTGTTTGAGTTTAGAGATTGAAAACGGTATGTCTCCAAACAATAAATTGGTGGAGAAATCCCTGAAACAAGAAATGTTTTTGATTATATAATAATGGAGATAAATTAATTTCGCATTAACATGAAAATACAAACACACAACATAACTTACACATAAGCAAGAGAAGCACAGTTTCCAATCTCATCTGGAATTTGACCACCCAATTTATTTCCTTGCAAGTCTCTGTCATTTGCAAAGACAAGAACTTCACAAGGATTCATCACCATAGTTCTTCTCAAACATATATATAAAAAGACAGAAGAGAAGACAAACATTGACTGCAGATTCCTTAAATCTCCAAGAGCTGGTGATATCTCCCCACCAAGATTCAGACTGGACAGATTACTACCAACAGAAAAAAAATATACCAAATCAGAAAAATCTGAAATCAACGAGAAAGCAAAACAGAATGGAATGAGATGAAAAGATCCTTACAGAGAGACAACGGAGAGGTTAACGTTATCACAAAAGACACCTCTCCAAGAGCAAAAGTCGTTGTTGTGAACATCATCCCAATCCAGAAGCATATTCGCCATGTTGCTGAATGAGGCTTTTATCGCCATCAACGATTTTCCTGTGCAAAATCGAAAGCTTTTTAAATTAATAAACAAATCAAAAAAGGATTATTTAATCATTTCACACTGATGATAGTCAAATGGTTAAATATGAAGCCACATGCCAACAACTAAAACCCCACTAGATCAGTAGTATACACTTCACTGTGAGGTGAGCTAGGGCACAAATATGATTCATTGAGCTCGGAAACAAATCGAGCCTGAAACTCATAATCACCGTATAACTGGGAAAACTAAAGTAAGGTTTTTTTAAGCACGAATCAAGTGATTATAAAGTAGGATACTTTGTTTTTCAATGTTTGCTTTCTCGGGAATCGTGAGTGTTTGGGGATACAGATTTACAGATATGAACTCTGCAGAATCAAACGAAAGGTTGCAAACTTATAAAAATGATCTCTTCAGAACCAAACAGCCGCATTTCAAAGTTCACAGAAAGCACCGTTAAACCCTAATTTCTGAAAAAACCCAGTCAAACTCAGAGAAGCTCTCTCGTGGCTTGTTCGTCAGTGACAAAGATACGATAGCGTTTAATACTTTTTCACAACTCTAAATCGAAATTTTTGAAATAAATCACAGGATAAAAAGAAAAAAAACAAACAAAAGAGTTAGAACCTTCGCTGTTCATTGGAGAAACAAAACCGAGTAGCATAAAAACCACCATCCCCAGCCCAAAAACTAAGCCTTTCATTTTTCTCTATCCTTCTTCTTCTTCTTCAAAAGTAACAACGCAAAACCCAGAAGAAAAAAAAAAGAAACAACACAGATTCCTTTTTCGTCAAAGACCCTTTCTTTCTTTTTAGGGTAAAGCCAGATCCTTTGAAGCTTCTAGCAAGAACCAAAATTCAAACAAGCAAAAAGGGTACAGAGTCGTTCTGCCATTGCTGGGAGAGAACTAAGAAGTGAGAAAGGGGGGACCGACACAGGCGATTAGCGTGAACTGGAAGGAATACAGAGCCAGAGATGTTTAAAGAAGAGAGAGAGAGAGGAGAAAGAAGAAGAGAGGACAGTCTACATTACAAGAGGGCTGAGCTCCGACGCCATGAGAGAGAAACTTTATTAGTACCCCCTATTAGACAACGACAAAATAATGTCAGAACATATACATACACCGATATATGCATATCAACATTACTCTGTATCACTTCTAAACTCTGCTAAAACATCTCCGATCATCTTTTAATGAGACAGTGATCGAAATGATTTTGATTTGTGTTTTTTAGTACATTAAAGTGTTATTAGTTAACGGTAAAAGTAACGACGTTACTATTAAACGGAGATTTACTCGTCCGTATGATTTGACGGCGACGGTTGTACAAAAATAAAAACGCCGTTTTCCAATGCAAAGGAGAAAAAAGAAGAACGTCTTTTAAGAGTCCCGTGAAAAGACATTCCTTTGTTTGTGTAAAATCCCGTTTACGCGCACGCGCGTGCATCAGAAATAAAATTGATCCAACGGTCAATAGTTGTCTGTTATCATGAACTGCGATGTAGAGAACCAAACTATGCTCTTCCTTGTGATATAATTAGTTAAATGCTTTTGATAGTGATTGGGTGAAAAGGAGCCAGGAACCGGTTTGACCGGTTTGGTTTAGTGTTATCCATTTATTCGACCCTCTCGTTTTGTAAGATTTGCTTTCAATATTTTTACAGTTTTTCATGATTGTATAAAATATCAATACTATAAGATTTGTGTTCTTTTGTACAATGAAAAGATCAAATGTTTGTTAACCGTGTAATGACTTTGATTAATTTTGGCATCCATGTTGTACTACTAGGTGGAATAAGTTGGTAGGAATTTAGACTGTAATAATTAAAAGTGAATAAATGAACAATGAGCAGTAATTTTACTGTGGATGCAATGTTAGAAAAACAAATGAGCAGAGATCGTGGCTCAAGGTGTCATAGGATAGCCTCCGTATAAAGCTGTTACTCTTTCTCTATTCGAAGCTATCTTCATTTTCTTTAGCGTTTTTATTTTTCTTTCTCTTTATTTCGGGGTTTGAGTCTTATCGGAAATATTTCTTACTATAGTTTTAGTCAATGTTAGGTTAGGTCATAGTGTTAGTAAATCTGATGTTTAGAAGATAAACAATGTATCGGATCCATAACCAAAAATCAATATGATAACGCTCAACTGATTATTACATGAATACCATATTACTGATCCATCGTTTATTATTTGTTTTGAAGCTAACTTGTGAATTTATCATGATCACATTGAAAAAAAGTTGAAGAATTGACGAATCAGACTCAAGTCAGACCGTAGGACCCAAAAGATATCCGAGAAATATTGGTCAAACCCCAACCGCCCGATTGAACCGATGGTTGATCTCGTTAGTTCTCGGTTGCCCTAGTGCTTTGGCAGCTTCCTTTGTGCCAAATCTCATCTCTCTCCTCTTTTCATTTTCCGACATCAAATACAAAGCAAAAATCAATTTTCAGTATTAAAATTTATATGGTAACGTATACAATTGAAAAATGTATCGAGTTACGTTTGGTCCTCTTAGCTTAATATGGACCGACCGTATCTTCTTCCTTGCTGGTTCCGATTTTGATTCTTCTATGTGTGTACGACCTACTATTATGGTCAAACTTTTTGATATATGTGTATTTATTAATTAAAAAAAATTAATAGGACTCATTGGTAATACAAAACTATACAAATTTTTTTTTGTAAATTGAATGGTAAGTTTTTGCAAAATTATATAAAACTATAAGAAATAGTTGTACACAAAAGCTATACAAAAAAATTGAAAATAACATTTTTGATAACGCACACTATTATTATTGTTAATTGTTAAAGCGATACATCTCATACTACAGCGATACAGAGTTATCAATCAAAACCAATATAAATAGATTATATATCGTAACATGGATACTATGCTTTATTAAAGACTAATCACTTGGTCACGTAGCCCTAATTCTATGTTTAATCATAGTTCGTCCGACTTTTCGTTCAGACAAAAAAATATAGTAACTTATGTAATAGAGATTACTCAAAAATTATATAAAAGAATGAAGATATTAGAGCATCTCCAAAGCTAAACACTATTTTAGTGTTGAAATTACACTATTTTAGTGTAGTTTTAACACTTTTTTTCTAACCACAACACCAAATATCACACTAAAAAATATTATTTACTGTTATACTATTAAATTAAAGATTTCTTTTATTAATTAATAGTTTTGAATAATACTTATTATTATATAATTACATCACATTCAAAACATATTACATTAAAATATATTTTTTTTAAATACATAATAATATTACTATTCTAATAGAAAATATCATAATTAATTAAACTATTTCAATAGATATAATATATTATTATATCTATTTATTTTATCATTTATATGTATTCACTTTCTTATTTTATATTTGTTTATTCAATTATTTATTAATAAAATAAGTAAATAGTGTTTAGCGTTGTGAATAATATCACATCAAATTAGGTGTGACACTGTAGCATCAGACTATAATAATATGAATTTTAGAAGTCCATTAGAGAGAATTTAGTGCCAAAATTACACTATAATAGTATTTTAGAGTTTCATTAGAGTTGGTTTTAGAGAATTTCCGTAAAATATTTTATTACCTTTTTTTGATAAATAGTAATCTATTATTACCTTCCAATTTCCCTAGTTGGTAATTTTCTTGTCCTCTAAGATAAGGAGTCCCGCTTGGATTTTTCTTCATCGTAAAACTTGTATAAAGGTGTGTATAGTCTCAACTATATTTCAAATAAATTTGTTATTTACGTGTTTAGTGTAAAAGCAAAAGGTACACCAAGCAATGGTGGATCTAAAAAAATTATTTACTGGGAGCAAGAATATAACAAAAAAGTTTAAACACTAAAATATCAAATAAAACATAAAATTATCATATAAAAATCCAAAACATTTTACAAATACATCTTACGCTCACTTATGAACAAATCTTTCGTTTTAGTATAATAAAGCGTGTTAATTGTTGTCAAAGTATCGACGATAAAAACTAAACTGTAAACTCTTCAAATTTTATAATTAAAATGATATCAAAACATCATTATTGACAAGCAAATCAAAATATATAATTAAAAAAACAAAAAAGAGTTCACAAGGAAAAAACTCAACAGTTTTCGTTTCGACTTTTCAGAATACGAGGAGAAAAGAGAGAACAAACCAAATCTTAAATTCGAAATTAGGATTTTAAATTTTAATTTGAAATCCAATAATTTGCTATAATTTGGCCAAAAAAACAAATGGGCTACGATCAAAATAAAAGAATATGGGCTTTGGGATTTGAAAGTTAACGTGAGTTATGGGGGCAGGTTTTTTTAAACTATGTAAAAATAACATTAAAATCAAAAGAAAATTAAAAAATTTGTGGTGGCAGCTGCCACCCCCTTAGCAAGTGTGGGTCCGCCCCTGACACCAAGCCACACAATAAGGTTCGTCATCCTGTTTCCTTAGGTTCACACCCTAAGGAAACCTTTAAAAAATATATTTTTAGCCTATAACAGCTCATCGGATAGAGAAGAAAAATAAATAATTTACTTAAGTAACTACCAGTAGCCAAGAAGTCTTCGTTCTATCGGCCGAGAACATTATTTCGTTTCTGGTAGATACTTTTTCTTATAGTGCAGTGCATAATAGTTGCATTTGCAATTTAGATTTTATTTTTTAAACGGCTATAAGAAAATGCATTAGATATTTTACCTTTTGCTTCTAGCTAGACCACTTGCTCCAATGGAGTTCAAATTTCTGACCACAATATAAAAGCATGCACATGCGAAACTCATAAATATCAGACCAAGTTGATTAGCCTAATTCTAGATTTATATGGTCAATGCCATGACTTAAATTTTTCTATATACTCATGGCAACGACCAGTTTAAAACTGCAACAGTAAAATAAGTAGACACGGTGACCATAGAAAAAGAATGTAAATCCACATAAACGTAAAAGGAGAGGGGGCTTGTATATCCACGAGGCAAGTCTTGTGGAGGTCAGCTATATGAGCAACTCTAGGCTTTTAGACTCGAACGGTGCATTGCTCTAATATGTAACAAGACCACTCTGCACGCATTCTACAGTGGTCTAAATTAGACCAATTCAACATTATTATATTATTATGTTCACTCTAAAATGTTTTTATTGTTATTGTGTCGTAACAATAAATGATGTGCGGCATTGGTTGTAGTGGTCCGCCGGTTGGTGGTGTGGTTTCTGTTGGTGATCATGAGTTCTAGGCTTCTAGTGAATTATGATATGTGTGGACTTAGTATGATCAAATATTGAATAAAAATTTGAAATAGTTAAGGGAAATTAGTCACAATTTGTTTTTGATCATACCCACGATTTGTTTTGCAACCAATTCGCTAAGAAGACTGTTTACATAAAATTTATTAGACCATCCCCATTAGTAATCTCCATTAGAGTATCTACACTTAAATTTAATATTAAATTTAATATTTTTTTAATCTAAGCATTAGTTTTGTATTCATTTTTTTTTGTGATACTTAAAAATGGGTATCTTTAGAATTAAAAATTAATTTAAATGGAAAAATTGTTTTTGAGTATAATAAAATAATGTTAGGAATATTAAAAAGAAATTTATGCAAAATTAAAAAATAAAACTATAAACTTTAATTATAGTAAAGTTTATAAAACCACAAATATATTACATTATAAAAACTTGTAAAGATATATTACAATACGAAAAAAACAAATTGAAACTTAAAATTAGATATAATAAAAAGGAAATAAATATGTAGAATGCAAGAAACATATAAAAGCATTATCAAGAACGTAATTAACTCGGGTCTAATTTTAAGTGTTGTCCAATTTTTGCCAGATATGTTCAACCAAATCAGCTTTCAATTGTTTATGTAATGTTGTATCACGAAGTCTATTTCGAACGCCCATCATATTACCGAGATTGGTAGGCATATCTGTAGAATACGTTAAATCCACATGCGAAGTCACGCTTCCTTCTCCTTGATAGAATTCTGATACATTGTATAGACTGTATCCATCTCGTTCGTCTTCTACTATCATATTGTGGAGTATAATACATGCTCTCATAATCTTCCCTATTTTGTCTTATCCCAACTAAGAGCGGGATTTTTGACAATCGCAAATCGAGCTTGCAAAACTCCAAAAGCACGCTCGACATCTTTTCGGGCATATTCCTGACATTGAGCAAATAATGATGCTTTCGGACCTTGTGGAATTGAGAAAGATTGGATGAAAGTTGCCCATTTCGGATATATACCATCAGTGAGATAGTAAGCCATATTGTACTGTCGTCCATTGACAACGTAATCCACTCTCGGAGCTCGACCTTCTAATATATCATCAAAAATTGGTGAGCGGTCAAGAACATTGATATCGTTTAAGGTACCTGGAGGTCTGAAAAATGCATGTCAAATCCAGAGATCTTGTGAAGTCACAACCTCTAAAACGATTGTAGGTTTTCCTGATCCACGTGAATACTGCCCTTTCCAAGCTGTTGGACAATTCTTCCACTCCCAGTGCATACAATCAATGCTTCCTATCATCCCGGGAAATCCGCGTGCCTCTCCTTGATTCAGTAATCGTTGAAGATCCTCTGGTGTAGGCCTTTTTAGGTAGGTGTCCTGAAACAAGTAAATAATTCTGTCCACAAAATTTTTCAAGCATAAAACTGCGGTGCTTTCACCGAGGCAGAGGTATTCATCCACCGCATCCGCTGCACAACCGTATGCCAGCATACGAATGGCTGCTGTACACTTTTGTAGTGCAGACAAACCCAACCTTTCCGTAGCATCTCGTTTTTGTTGAAAGTATGGTACTTCATTAGAGAGTGTCTCAACAATACGTATGAACAATGACTTGTTCATTCTAAAACGACGTCGGAACATAGTTTGAGTGTAAGTAGGATTTTCACTGAAATAATCATTCCATAAATGAGTGTGCCCTTCCTCGCGTCGTCTTTCAACAAAAGCTCGTTTACGCCGTGAGGCAGTTGTCTCTTGATGATGGCCATAATTATCTATCCTTTCTTGAAATATACTCTGAAATTGTTCATCAAAAGTTTGATCCAATTCTTCATCTAAATTAAAAGATGACATTTTGTGTGAATTTGTTTTTGGTATATGATAATACAAGAGAGAAAGAAAATTGAAGAATAAGAGAGTGATAATAAAAGAAGTGGGGAAGTGATAATATAAAACCTTGGGGATTTGATAAGAAAAGAAGTGGGGATTTGATAATAAAAGAAGAGGAGAACACTCAATATAACTGAAGAATAAAACTCTTTTTCACAATATATATTGATGACTATGTCAAGTGGGGAAAGAAAAAATTTATATAAAATATCAATTATACAATGATTTTTGATGTCACGAGACATGTCAGGTTGGGTCGTCGACCTCTTCTTACACCAAATTTATACAAAATATCAATTATACAATGATTTTTGTTGTCACGAGACATGTCAGAAACGAGTCATCGACCTCTTCTTACATCAAAAATTGCTTTTACGTTCACGGGTTAAGCTTGTAAAAAGACAAATGACCAAATGACCAATTGATCACGGGAAAGTATAAAACATTTTCTTCATATGCGAACATGACACTACAGAAAAACTAATAGATAATAGAGGCACCAACTTTGTGTACTAAGGGAAATAAGAACTATAAACGACTAAAAGAAACAAGAACTATAAACAACTGAAGCCATGGTAATATATATTTTATCAAGAACACAATATAATTAAACCACTCATGGAGTCTGGTCTTTTTGTAGATGACAACTTTACATTGACACGAGATATGAGACTGTAAACTCCAAAAGATATGGTCTCTTCTCTCTGGCAGCAACCTACGTTTTCTTCTCTGAAACTAAACACCATAACACTACGCAGTATACACACGTTTGATACGGAATTTCTAAAAACATTCAGTTGAAACTCAACTGAATCTCAAATCCATATTGAACATTCATATTTTAAAAACAGAAAAAAAAAAGATTAAAAGCAAAGCATCCATTAAAAACAAGCTGGTTTATAAGATTTGTAACTTTCCATCAATTAAAAGCAAAGTGGCTGAGATATGAAAAACAAAGCATAATTATTTAAAAACAGAGCATAAACAAGGTTAAAAATAAAGGATGCATCAAGTCACAAATTATCCTAACATCTCAGCAATTAGCTTGTTTTTTAGGTTGAATTCATCCTCAGAAATCTCTGTTTTCGCTATGAGACTCTCTAGAAGTCTCTGGTTGGGTAATCTTTCTCTCCCAGCTATGTCTTTCTCCTTGATCTCCCACATCCTCTCAAACTGTAACAAGGAACTAGCTTCACTTTCTAATCTAGAGACCCTCTTTTTAGCTTTGCGCTTGGCTGCCTTAACACCAGGAGGGCGATGACATGCTTCTTCCATGTGATGAGATGATGTATTTCAACTTGAGGAGTATGCACCACACTCATCTACCTTAGTTCTTTTGGAGCTTTCAGTACCTTTAAAGGAACTACACCATTTCTGATCATGCATAAGCTTCCTCCACGCATGCTCTAGGGTGAACTTCACTTGGTGATCGTTGAAGTACAACTCATAAGCCAATTGGAGAACATCATCGTCTGACTGGCCACTACTTCTCCGAGTTTCTGCTTGGCTGTAACATCCTACAAACTTGTTGACACTCTCATTGATTTTTTTTCCATCGCTGCTTACATTGACTGGCCCCTCTACTTGGTTTACCAGCAGATGTTTCACTTGCTGCATAATAGGATGCAATTCGATCCCAAAAGGCACCAGCTCTTTGCTCATTCCCCACGATTGGATCTTTGCTGGTGTTTAACCTAGCACTGATCAGCAGGACATCTTCAGGGGCAGTCCATCTGCGTCTAGCTTCTCTTGAGTTCTCAGCTAGGTTTTGTGCATCACTACATTGGGTAATATACTGAGGGATTTGGGTAGGAGGTGAAAACGAAAGCAGAGTTTCCTGATTATTACTCTCTTGTTGGCTACTCAAGAGGTCCCTAAAGTTTTGAGAAAAATTATAAGGATTGCTAAAACCCATCACAAATACAAAGGAAAGATGGAGAAGAGATGGTTTGGACTGCTAGAGAATATATGGAGTTAGCATAAGTAGGGAAAAAATTGAGGGATTTTTAATCTCAGTTAAAGAGATTAAAAGAAATGTCTATCACTGAGACTGAGATACTTTATGCTTCATAGCTTTCAGTACTTTATGCTTCCTAACTGAGATACTTTGTACTTGAGTATCTCTTTGACTAACTTCCTACTAGAACAGAACCACACAAATAACAAATTCAGAGCACTCACCTTTATCCGAACGATATCTAGTAAATCAGTTCCAGTTTGGTCACTTTAGATTGTTGTTACTGAGCACTTTGTTTCATAAGCTGAAAGCCTTTTAAGCGAGACACCAGGCTACAGAAGATTAAGATCTCGATTTCATAAACCACATACACACAACTATGAAACTGAATGAGATGGGTAGAACAATAAAGAAGAGAGGGTTAAACTAATTCTCCTATCAATGAAGACACTAAACCAGCAGCAGGTGCTGCAATTGCAAGGGTGTTCCTCTCAACCTTTTTAGTTGTTGTCAGAAACGCACAAGGTAGTCCAGTTAAATAAATCGCAGCCTGCAAGCAAAAACATGTAAGGGTTGAGCTAAAAGAGATACATTTCGAAGACAATATCAAGCATTATAACTAATGCTACAACAACTTCAAGAACACTAGTATCTCAATGACACCAAAACTGAATGTAGAACTTTTAAGAAACTATGAATTTGCTAGACATTAAACTAAGATATGTTATTTTTTTTTTCAGATAAAAGCTAGTGAAATTGACAATGTATTGTATAGGAGATTTAGCTTATTGAAATTTGTACAACTCCCTCAATTGTTTGACCTGATCACATAAACTACTTCTGAAACTTTAAGAGTGACATAGAGTAAACATGAATTGATAAATTCAGCCGCTCAAGGAGGTAACATTTTGCAATGCATCACCAAAATCGAATTCTAGACCAATCAATCCAAATCCAAGAGTACCTGAACAAAGATCAAAGGACGGAGACAAGATTTTTCTTTGCTGACCTTCGTGTAACCTAAAACAAAACGAAGGCGAATGGATCAAAAAGAAATCGAGCTTAAGTATCTGGAGACAGAGAAGACTTGGGATTTTGTAAACTCACGAGAGTCGACGACCATGCGGTATGAGAAATCGGATCCATCGGTACCACTGGGTCTTCTCGCCGTCGGCTTTATCTGCTGCATCTTCTCCGGCAAAATTGGTAGGTTGCGTTACTCGAGAGCGATTAAAACGGATCTGAAACAAACCGTCATATGAAAACGGATATGAAAATACCCTAGAACTAATTGTGAAATCAAGCGATAGAGATGGAGATATACCCAGTAGCGTGGAGGATGGATTGAGTTAAGGCTTGGGCTGTCTTCATCTCCCACTCGATTGATCTAAATCGATTCATCTCGATTCGCCTTCGATCTCTCTCTGTCGTCTTGAATGCGAGAGAGAAAAGTTTGATTTTCTCCACTCTCCACAAAAATATTTCACTAGCCAATATAAAACGGACACGTAAGATATCTTTTCGAAGACAAAATGTCTCTACAGATACACAGATCTCTACTGTTCGGTTCTAGATAAAAAAAATTTATTATTTTTTTAAGTGAAGCATCCCCTAATATTTGAGCAATGGGGATGCTCTTAGCATAGCTTAAGCCTTCAGCAAAGAGCCAACCAGAGAGGAAGCTTTCTAAGTGTTGTGGACGTGTTTATGATGTTAGGGAAGTGAGAGGAGATGGAAATTTGAAGAGTCATGATCTCAAATTTATCTCTAGCTGTAAGAGATATTCTCCGCGAACTAAAAAGTCTTAGCTCTGAGTGAAGTTGAGGATTCATCTCAAGCTTATTAAATTAAAAATCTACTAATTTAACTCCTTGACGAACGCGTGATTCTTTAATTTAATAAGCTTAAGATGAATCATCAACTTCACTCAGAGCTAAGACTTTCTAGTTCGCGGAGAATATCTCTTACAGCTAGAGATAAATTTGAGATCATGACCCTTCAAATTTCCATCTCCTCTCACTTCTCTAACATCATAAACACGTCCACAACACTTAGAAAGATTTTCAAAAACCTTTATGAAATTATATGCAATCGCAGTCGTGATAACTATATAGTATATAATGCTGCCAACAACGTTATAATAAGAAAATTGTGAAGAGTTTTGTCTTAGTCACATATATTTTCTTTAACATAAGCATCCCGAACTCTACCTTTCGCATCTCCACACTGTTAGATTTTTTTAGCATGACAAATTAATTTTAAAATTATAACCAAATTCCAAATGAAATAATTATTTGAGATGCAAAGCCTAACATCTGACCAAATATGGGCCCAATAGTACATTAGTCTGATATTGTATAGTCCAGGCGTATATTTGTCTTTTACGAAAATTAGTTCTCTGTGTAGCGTACGTCACTTCTTCAAAGTTCACACGCTATACGACTCCGTTTCAACTAATATTGTGGAGGGGTAAGTTTATCTTTTCAAACGTGCAAATTAACCCTGCGGTTCTGCCCAGAACCGTTTGTACTGAACCGATTTTTTCGGTTTTTGGTTCAAAATTGGTTTGGCAATTAATTCAATTCGGAGGGATTGAGATTTATGTTCGGTTTTTGGTTAGATTCGTCGAACCGTTCGGTTACCCTTTTCTTTTTTAACCAAAAGTGTACCGAAAGTAAACCAAAATATATAGAAATTAAACCAAATATACCGATACTAAACTGAATCAAACCAAAATATACATAACCCGAACTGAATTTACCAATTTAAACAGATTAAACTGGTTTTAGACGATTTTAACCGGAAAAACCAAAAAAAATTGGTTCAATTCGGTAAAATTTTAATAACCGAAATAAACCGATACTCAAACCGAATTGAACTGATTTTTTATTCGATTAATTTCGGACCAAATTCTAGAAACCGAAAAACTGAATTAATCGGCTCTGTTCGGTTCGGTTACCCGAATTTGCAGGGTTAGTGCAAATTATAGACCTGTCATCTTCTTTTTGCACAACACATTTCAAAAGCGTTTCATGCATATGTTTTTCTCTTCTTTTATTGTAGGAATTCTGAACTTTTAACTTATAATCTTTATCGGTATCCAGAACTATTCTTTGGTTCATTCTGATTTGAAAAATGTCTTTCTATCTCAAAAGAAATTTGAACACAAAGCACAAAAGAATCAACTTGTTATATTTCCGCATTTGAAAACAAAAACACAAATTTTAAAATTATGAAAACTATATATAAAGTCAAATATTCTACAATAAGTTTTGTATTTAGATGCCAAACTAAATCGTTAAAAAAAAATTTATTCATTTATGTTTTGCTTTGTTTTATAATCTGCAAATAGTTCTTAATACAAACCATTAACTTTTTCCAAACCACAAATTTTATTTTTAAGCAAATTATTGTTTAAACGCTGTAAAAAACAGGCCAAAGAAATAATACAGTTATTTTCCGTGAAAATATATTTTTGCATCCCAATGAATTGATTCCTTGTGCCAAGTGTGAAGAGTATCCATGAGAAAATTAGTCACAGCAGATGACGTACCAACAACATCAGGCAGTTATATAAAATCCTATTTCGTTATCTCTCTCTTATCTTGATCACTACTCACACAATCATATCTCTGACCCAAAATGACTTTCTCTTCTCTCTCTGCCTCGTTTCTCTTCTTCGCCTTCATCTTTGTCACGCATGCATTCGACCTCAGCATCATCCAGGTTCTTCTTGTTTTCTAATTTCTGGTTAACAAAGCAACCAGAACCGGTTTTCTCACTTTCCTGAATAAGTTTCCGTGAAAATCATGTAGATGCAACAAGGAACATGTCCGTATACGGTGGTTGTCATGACGAGCTGCCTTTCTCCGGAGACGACAAGGGATCAGATCAGTATCGTTTTTGGCGATGCCGACGGTAACAAGGTTAATTAACTAGATTTCTCCGATAGACAAACTCTGGTTTTAGTGGTTTGGTTTAGATTGTATTAATTTTGCTTCATTTTTAGTCTATTGGTTGAAAGATCAGGGTTTAACTTAGAAAGTTGTGGATACCTTAAATGGTAAGAACATCCGGAGTCTTAAAAAATCACCCTAGGCTTCGGCTTGAAATTTCCTGGTTATATACGAAAAATTCTTTATTTGCATGATGCAATTGCATGTGTTCCCTTTACATATTGTTGGAACTACAATTTCTTTACAATGTTGTTTTAGGTGTATGCACCGAGACTAGGCGGTTCGGTTAGAGGATCAGGGGGTTTGGGGAAGTGTTCAACGAACACCTTCCAAGTCAGAGGTCAATGTCTGAATAATCCTATCTGCTTTCTCTATCTTAACCGGAATGGACCCGACGGTTGGGTCCCGGAGTCCATCGAGATCTACTCAGAAGGTTCAAAGTCTGTTAAATTCGATTTCAGCAAGAGCGTCCCTAAAAACACTTGGTACGGCCACAACAACTGCAACACCACAGGCAGGCCATCGTCTCCCGGTCTGCCTCCACCGGAATTTCCACCGGAGACACCTGCTATCCCACCACCGACTCCACCAAGGCCGTCAGCTGCTTTTAGGCGTGGAGATGGTGAGAGTGTTTTCCTTGCGTTTGCCATTGCGACTGCGATCGCCGCAATGGTGCGTTAGAGTTACTAGTCAATGAGCATATGTTGGGTTGCGCGGGGCTTTTCTTTCCGTCGAATGTTTTTTTTTGCTTTCGTTTTGCTTTAGCCTCTTCGTTGTTGTAGAAAACATAATTATATTACTTATAAAGTATGTATGTATGAGTTGCTATTTAGCTTTTGACTATTGGTACCAACTTTTAATACATATTCAAGAAATAATCCATCAGTTTCCATAAGTACATGTGTTGGGACTTGAAATTTAACTAGATAGTATGCTCCTTTTAAAAGACGTATATGCTATAATTAGAGATGTCAAATAGGCTGACCAACTGAACTGTCTGCGGGATTCAGATTATATACGTATGTACATAAATTGTAAATACACAAAAAACTTTATATTAAACAACTTATAAGTGTTTTATACACTAAAATTCATAATAAACATATTAAAATTCATATTTAAACGGTTTTATAAGATTTATAAGTTGTTTTATAAAATTTGATTTTGGTAGAAAAAACGTGATTCCGTTATTTTGGCGCGAAAACGTGATTCCGTTATTTTGGCGCGAAAACGTAATTTTATAATTTTGGTGGAAAAACACGTTTTTATAATTTTGGCGAGAAAACACGTTTTGTAATTTTGGTGGGAAAATGCATTTTTGTAATTTATGTCCATGTTCAAAAAAAAATTTCCCAAATTAAAAATACTAATTTTTAAGGAATATTTGATTGGCCATGTCCAGATGAGTTCCCCTATTTGTTTGCGAACTAAATTAGTTTTTAGTCTATATTAACCGCTTCAATTTTGAACGTGACCATAACTGAACCATTATAATTTAAACTAGTCTAACCATCATCAGACATATTTGACATTACCAACTATATTATGTGATCGTTTTAACAATTAAGTTGAACATTTGTTAATAAACTGAACTGTTAAAGAATAAGTGAATTACTAATACATTCTATTGCGACAAACAAGAACGATAAATTTTAATAATGTGGAAAACAAACCTCGAGGCATATTTGATTACTTTTCGCTGAAAACATAAATTGACCTAACTTTTGATTCTATTTGTATAAGATATTGAAGTGTTGTCGAAAACTGGAATGCATGGAATTTGTCTGGTAGTAGTAGGTGGAGTTCATGGAGGAAGTGGCACCACGTAACCCGATTCATGTCTACCCTTGACCCTCCCCTTTAGACAAATTTCTTCCTTTTCGGACTTCTACATTCACGTGTCCTTGAACTTAAATCCGGATTAAATATATATGAACTGTATTTTATATTTTTGGGATTTTTGGTTTGCTTTAGTAATGTGGAACAAGGTGATATTGCATTTTACTTTGTTACGTCTTATATAGTTAAGAATTAGGATGCAGTTCTCACACGGTTAAATTTTGTAAGTGTCGGATAAAGTTTAGAGTTAAATTTCAAAAATCACTTGCTAATTGCACCAGGGGCCAGGCTATAGTCTACTCTACACCAACCCATTCGAACTACAAAAGATTTTGCTTTTTTTTTTTGTTTCGGACAAAAAAATTGTCGCTTTTAAGATCTTAAATATATCCAAGTTCCAAACCAAAATGGTGAAATATATGTTTTATAAAAAATTGTTTTGTTTTAATACTAAATTCTCATTAGTGAGCTTCCTAAATGAGATGGGTCTGGGCAATTACAACAATAGTTTAGTTACATAATGGAGAAAACTAGAAATCACTGCCGAAAAAAGAAGAATATCGGATTATGTTGTTTACTGGCAGCAGAGAGTCTGAAGCACCAGTTCCGGCGGATTTAAGATCCACGGCTTCGCGGTAGTATCGATGGTCATCAACGACGGAAAAATCCGGTTTCCGTCATCGATTCTTTTCCAGTAAACCACCTGACCCGCTACAGACCTCCCAGAAAGCTTAACTCTCCAGCACACCGGCTCTACGTTGTCAGATCCCGACCTAACAACCTGACAAGCTCAGATCTATCTCCTCTCTTCCATATTTGAACATCTCTAATCCCTCCGAACAAAAACCCTTTGATTCGGACTGGTGGAGACAGATCGCGGCTTCTCCAGAGATCGATGGCTTAATCAAACCCTCTGAAAAGGGCCTCCACGACTGTCATCTAAGATCCACGGGATCTACAGCTAACCACCTAATTGAACATCATAAACTACTTTTCCCCACCGACTTCCGCCATAACCGCAATGTCTAGTTTGACGGCTAAGCTGCCGGAAGACTCTGTTGCTAACCCTCCGGCGTCCTGTACCGTGAATGGCTCGACTAAAAAACTCATTTTCTGCCAAACTGGATCCACAAGTACATGGGAGAAATACCATACCGCTGCTACCGGAGAAGAGATCCTACTCACCGTTGGACTCCCGTTGCAACTGCAACCAAGACCAGTGATGAATAACATAGATAAATTAGGGAGAAGGAGAAGACCTATCGCAAACCGGAGAAGAAAACCGGCCACAAAAGTGGCTTCTCTCCCTTATATTTACTTAGGTGGCTAGGGTTTTGAAGAGTGAGGTGAGAGTTTTTTATTGCCTCTCAAACACTATTTTTTAACTTTCTATATTTGTTTTATAAAAATTAACTCTTCATTTTTTTTTGTTAATGTTATAAATAATATTCATTCGTATATGGATGTCCATTATAGGCCTATAAGTAGGCTCTAGATTACTTGATGTCTAACCTAAACCTTATATTGTATTCATGTATATATCTTGTATACCATGTAATATATCAATAACAGAGAAAACATTTCCTAAATCTCTTTGTTCATAATACTTTATCAGCACGAAACCCTAACCGACTGAGCAAACAGAATCCTAAGCCATCGATATAAGTTTTCTGTTCATATTTGCTTATGTACGAATTATGCACGAATTATCTGTTATCAATTATGTATGTATTTTTTGTACGACTTATACACGGATTATCTGTTATCAATTCTATCATTACTGTTGTACGATTTATGCACAAATCATATGCTGTTAATGTTGATATGTGTTTATGTGAACCGATTTATGCACGGATTATATGTTGTTGATTCCGGATTGTTTTATGCATTATATCGTACAAACCCGATTTTTGCACGAATTATCTGAATCTGATTTTCGCACGAATTATCTGCTCCTGATTATTTCTTAATAGATCTGTTTCACCCGTGTTCTGCACATATAAGTTAATTGATTATCAATAATAGCCCTTGTTTGTAATTATTGTTTTTCATATGATTGTCTAATACTTAATATATTCATATTTCTTCTTACTTTATTATGAATTGCTAAACGTTTCTTATTGTTTTTGAAACGAGGGATTTTGTATGGACAACTGAGCAGATAATTTTCATCATGAACTTCATCTCCGTTTTAGATCTCTTACGATGATCTCTCCGATTGAAAGATAAGTATTCTTTCATATTTTTATAAACATAAAGATTTTGATGTTTCTTTTTTATATTTATTAAAACTTTAATTGTTGGTGTGCCATTAGTTTAAATTTCGTAGAAAAATTCGGATTTGAACATGAAAATCATTTTACCCTAAAATTGCACGAATGTTTTCGTTAAAAGATCTGTAGTGTTTTTCTGTGATTGAATTGAATTTTGTTTTATGGTTTCACCCTAATTGTGCACTCGTTTTATCCGAATCTTGCACAACTTTATTTTACCTTATTTTAGTTCTGTAAAACCCAATTTTTGCACAGACACGATTTTTGCACAGACATGATTCCAACCTGGATTTTGCACAAAACAATATATTCTGCATTTTTTCCAACATGATTTTGCATTACAATTATATTAAAATATTTGGTGGGTGTTTGTTCTCGATCTTATTGAAAACTTTGTACATACTTGACATCTGATGTCATTAGGTGAATTAGATTGATTGAAAACTTAGTTTAATGATATAATTAAGTTTGAATTATTTTATTAGATTACTTATTGAATTATTTAATCACTTTATATTCATATTTATTTATGTACGAGTGTTGCACAAATTATTTGTTGCTTTGTGTTTTCACATGATAGTTGCACAGAGGATATGCCATTGTTAATTATGCACTGTCTCTCTGTACTATTTCTGCACGTATTACCTGTTGTTAATACTAAATTGTTTATGTACAATTTCCGTACAAACCCGAATATCGCACAAATTATATGAATTGTACAATACTAAAATTATAGAGATAAGTGCTATGGTAAACCAAAAGTTTATCGATTATTTGGCTTGACCGGTTAAGCCATTTCCGATTATATATTGATACGAAAAAAAAGAAAAAAAAATAGAATTTTATGTGGAACCAGAAGATTTTTCTTAATACTACGACTTTCATCATCCCAACAGAATTTAGATATCAATTTTCTGCTATACGTATACAAAGGGATATTTGTGGACTAATCACCCACTTATGTACTTTTGTTATCAACTCGTAACCTGATGTTGCGAAGATACTTGGTTAATTGATAATGTTGATAAAATCGTCTCGCATCAAGCTAACAAATAAATATGAGTTCTCCCCATTATAAGTGGTTTTGGGTCAGAAACCAAATATTTCCATCTAAAATTTGTTGATGTGTTATATACGTTAGTGTTACCCCACCACAGCGCTTAGAGATGCAACCTCAGAAGAAGGGGAGAAGATAAACACCTGGAGAAAGAAATTAATTGGAATGAATTATCTTGATCCTTGTATTCAATAATGTGAAATAGAAGTCCAAAAGATAATCCATCTAGAAAATCAGTTGCCAGATATATAAACTGACCTGAACTAAGTGATAAAGTCACATACTAGCTGTGCTCCAATTAAATTAATGTCCTAGAAGAATAAGATCAACTGCTAGTAAGTCTAAAGATAGTCGCATGAAGCATGATAGACTTATTGGTTCCAAAGATAAGTAACCTTCGAAAAGAAAAGGAGCATAAATTATTAATGGCACCGAGGAAGCAAAAAATATCTCTAGAAGAGAAGACATGAGAAATAAAGAGATTCATGCCTAAAAATGAAAACAGATCTCAACAAGTTGAGTCATGTCTAGAATAAAAAGCAACCAAAAGCAAATCAACGTCGTCTTTTGCATGCAGTGAAGCAGTTGATGATGTGAAAAAATTGAGGATCAGAAATCGCGGTAGAATAAGATAATATATTAAAAAATGTACACAGAAAAATGATTGGCCAGTCATGAAAGGGAAAATAGAGAAAAATATTTGGATCATTAGTCTATATACATGAAAGTGTAAAACCAGTGGGTGATAAATGAGTTTTTGTGCGAGAGGAGAATGTGGTAGATGTAAGATTCTCACAAAGACAAGAAGTTAATGTGATGTGGTGGATGCGATCAATCTAGTAATATGAAACTGATTTTATTTATTTGTAATGATTGTAGTCACATCTTAACTATATAAGGCATTGGATAATGACATTTGAATGAAAATCCTAGAAAAAATTAAGGGACATTTTTAAAAATACACTAAATTTTATAATAAATTTGAAAATTACATTCAATTTTACATCTATTTGAAAACTATACTTTTTAAATAAAAATAAGCGGATTGTCTAGCTAGGTCTTCTAGATCTCTCTCCTCTCAAATTTCTTTTGTAAGCACATTTCCTCCGGCTTGGGCTACCAATCTTGGAGTTTCTTTTTAATTAATGTGTGGTTGGAAAAAAAAAATAAAAATAAAATTGACCATAATAACCTTTTTTTTATTTAAATAAATAAATTAAATTTGTAATTAGTTTTAAAATAAATGAAATTTAAAATTTTAACTAAAATTCGTAATTAATTATTTCCTTATAAAAATTTAAGGAAAACTATTTATCAAATATTATTAATGTTAGTATTATTTAAATTTTAATTTATTAAAAAATAATTCAAAATTATATAATTTATAATATATATGTATTTGATTTTTTTGGTAGACTTATTTTATTCTATGTTGATATATTAATAAAGTCGATTTTTTGAATTATCGATTTATTTTTCACCTCCATTGGCTTAATTTTCTTCTCCATCGACTTATTTTAAAACAATCGACTTATATTATGGCTGGTAGATTTATAACATAGTCGATTTTTGAACTATTGACTTATTTTTTTTGTTTATCGGTTTATAATTTTTTCTATCGACTTGTTTATTCATGGTAAACATATTTTATTCTACGTTGACTTAAATTTTCTTTTCGTCGACTTAATTTATTTTCTACCGACTTATTTTAAAATAGTCGACTTATATTTTGTTTGATTGGCTTTTTATATAGTCGAATTTTTGAAACTTCTGACTTATTTTTTTTGTTTCTTGATTTATATTTTTTATTCATCGATTTGTTTATTCTTGGTAGAATTATTTCATTTTACGTTGACTTCTTAATAAGATTGATTTTTTGAAATGTCGACTTATATTTTATATTTGTCGACTTAATTTTTTTCTCTGTTGACCTTATATTAAAACAATCAACTTATATTTTGGTTAATTAATTTTTTGCATTGTCGACTTTTTTGAACTATTGCTTTATTTTCTTTTAAATCGAGCTAATTATTTTTAGATATTTATTTAAATTAATAATTATTTACAAAAATAAAATTATTTAACTCATATTTGTAAATTAAATTTTTTTTTTGAAGTATATATAGTTAAGTTTCGTAATTAATTAAAAATCAATCATTATCTAAAATATTACCAAATTAATTTTTATTATAACTAAAATTCATAATTTATTTCTATTTTTTATTGTAGTTATATAATTTACAAATATATCATTTTTATAATATAAACATTTTAATTTATTTTTAAAATAATATTTGAAAACTAATTAATTAGATTATTAAACTTTTATTTTCTGAAACTTTAATTATTAATTAAGGACAAAAACGTCATTTTGGCAACATAAAATATATATTTCAAATACTTAAAATTTTTTAGTGTAGATTTCAAATTTCTTAAAAGATTTAAGGTATACAATCAAATTAATCCCAAAATTAAACTGCACGAAACAACAAATTCTAGTTCTCGAGAACAGTACAATATGTATGAAGTTAAATCGATATTGTTATGAATTGAAAAATCAAAGCGGATGTAAGTTAATCGCTTTAATTGGTACTAAATAAATGTTGGCTACAAGAATAAGTACAAACAATGTTGAAGATTTAAACATTATTGGATCTCCTGTAGAGGTTTCACATACCATGGAATATATGAATAATGAATTTGAGATAAAATCTTTCTTCTGGAAGATGCTGAAATCAGATTGTGCACAGATCAAAATCTTTATTTTGGTGATACTCGAAATTTGCACGAAGCAAATTATGTTCGTTTTGCAGAACCGAATTTTGTACGAATTCTGTTGAGATAAGATTATATCTGAATTCTGCACAGATCTTTGATGAAGATTACCTATTTTGTATAACATCAGATCTTTGATGAAGTTTCTTGGGATTGGTAATTGAACATCTAACGAAAGAGATGTTACTCAAAGATCCTGACATAACTTTACATAGAAAATAGTCTTAAAGTATTATAATAAGAAGAAAAGTCAAAATAGTAAGTTTTGTAAAAAATGCATGAATAACTCATATGTACAAGATGAATATTTACAAGATTATATGTAGAAAAACTTTTGGGCTTGAAGTTTAAATAGAATAAAGAAATAATATTTCATGTAAAATAATTGTATATCCCAGAAGTTCAATGACGCGAGATAAGAGTTTGTTAACTAAAGTTGTACATATAACAATTCCCAAAAAGATATACATATCGGAATGCATATCCTGAAGATTACGCTTCCAGGAAAAAAATATATGATTATGTGCGTGATTGTACTCTTTTTCTCTTATCATGATTTTAATCCCATTAGATTTTTTATAAAGATTTTTAACGAGACAACAAAGAACACGCGAATGATAGACATCTAAAGAGATATGTTGTGATTCCAATGATGAATGACTATCATTCTTCAAAGTCTTTAATTTTAATTGATGAGATCGTGAGAAACAAAGACAATGATTAAGATGAATCATCTACGTAACCAATGAACTGCAGAAGAATGGTGATGTATTTGTCCTACAAATTTTGTTCAAAGAAAAATTTGGCGAACCTATTACCAAGACGTTTTCAACTACTATTTTGAAGACGTTACTTCATCATATTTGATCGCGTCATCTCGAAGATTTCAAGTGATGTATTCATGAGAGGGAGTAAAGCGCGCTGCATTTTTCTCCTTAACCATAGTTTTTTCCATAGGGTTTAACTGGTAAGGTTTTTAATGAAACAGCATCTCACTTGCGCATTTGAGACCATATTATTATAATAATCATCCAAATAAGAGTGTTATAAATAATATTCATTCGTATATAGATGTTCATTATAGACTCATAAATATGCTATAGATTATTTCATGTCTAACCTAAATCCTAATATTGTATCCTTATATAAAATATATCAATAACAGATAAAACACTTCTTAAAATTTTTTGTTCATTAAATTTTTTTTTTATTCCTATTGATATTGTGATCGTACAATTAGAAGCACTACATAGTTTTTTTTTTCTTTTTACAGTTCAACGTCATGCATAAATTGAAATACAACCAAGAAAGACAAAAGAAAACATATAACTAAATCAAGAACATACAGAATATTGAAATATGATTTAACAATATATAATCTACATATTTTATTATGATTGTTATATAAATATATAACTAAAGCAAGAGCATACAAAATATTCGTTCTTTTATTTATGAAGCATTCTTTATATACTTAGCATCTGAAAATTTGAGACCCAGTTTCAGTTATTTATTAATCAAAATGTTCGTAATTGCTAAGTAGAGTGAATCTATCAAAATTTTGTTATAGAAAATTGATGTTAAAACCGAACGAACTTTATTTCAATTTTTTATCACATAAAGTCAAAATTAAATATTCTGCTGTATTGTGTTTTGTAGTCCTGGGCATTTGGGTATTCGTATCTAATCAGGTCTTTTTTCGGGTCTGTTTAGGTAGGGGTTCTACACCTATTTGGGTATTCCAAAAATTCGGTTCAGGTTCAGGTTCGAATATTTGTGGTGAGAACCGAAAATACCTGAAATATTTTTAGTTTCGGGTTGGGTTCGGTTCTTTTTACTCAAAATCTTTTCAAAAATATCCGAAAAACCCAAAATACCAAAAAAAAAACTAAAACATTAGTTACTTTTACCCAAATGTAACTAAATGTATCCGAAAATGTCCAAATTACCCGGAAAAAACTAAAACATTAGTTACTTTTTATCCAAATATATACAAATGTATTTGGATTACTTAAAAATATCTAATATGTTCGGGTTTTAATTCTAATTTTGAGCATTTAAATTATTATAAGTATAAGTATAACTAATATTTTTAGATGTATTTGTATTTCAGATACATTCAAATATATTTGAGTATTGGATTCAATTCAAGTTCTGTTCCGGTGTTTTTGATTATAAAGATTTAAAACTCATTTAAATTTTTTAAAATTGACTTAAGTTCAAATTCGAATATTTTTTCGAATTTTTTGATTCGAGTATTCGGTTCTAGTTTCTTTTTCACGGCTAGTGTTTTGATTCAGTTGGCTAATTATCCTCCCGAACAATTGAATAAAATCGGTAATAAGACTTTTTGTTCGATCGCTAAGCCCAACTCATAAGGCCCATCAAGAGACGCCAATGCGTAACTTCGATTTAGTTATAGAAAACCCCAACTTTCAAGGCCCATGAAGAATTAGAATGGGTAAATTAACCTCAAAATGCACACAATTAGTTTGTACTGAAAATCTCATAATTTGTTTTTAAGACAGACCACTTCTACTTTAACTTTTCAAAGATTTGAACTCTTACAATAAATTATCAAAGTGACAATTTTGCTACTTTAAACTTTCAAAATGGACTACTTCTACTTTAAACTTTTAAGACGGACCACTTCTACTTTAAATTTTCCAGACCCACAAAATTTAATGGACAAATTTATTTGTCAACAGAATAAACAAATAGTTTATTTTTCGTTATAAATAATAACGTGACTATATTAATGATTTTTATTTTAGTTAAAAATATAATTTAAATTTATTTGATTTTAGAAAACAAAAATTTTTAAATAATATTCATAATAATTTTTGTTTTTTCATTTATTTTTTGTAATTTTAAATATATTATTAGTAATATAGAAAAATTAGTTAAAACTAAATTTTTATTAAAATAAAAATAACTATTAAAGTTACGTCATTATTTAAAATGAAAAAATAAGTTGTTTCGTTGATAGAATCAATTTGTCCGTTAATTTTTGTGGGCTCGCGAATATAAAAATTATTTTGAAACTTTAAAGTAGCAAAATGATAATTTTTTGTAGGAGTTCAAAATCTTAAAATTTTAAGTGGAAATAGTTGCTACTTTAAAAAAAATTTATGGAATTTTCCCCATTTTTATATATAAAAGATCGAATATAAAACTAGACGATTGGTTAGTTACAACGGTCCAAACTAAATATCATATAAATTTACTTCCACAAAATTATTATAATATGAAACATTAAAAAAGTAAATCACAATAATCCAAATTGCACGTATCTATAAATCCAATGGATAGAAATTCAAGAAATTATTTTAAATAAATATATATATATAGGAACCCTTTCCTCGACGTAATCTCTGGCCATTTCAATTTAGTTTTTCGTTGAAGACAAAGACGATGGAAAAGACAAAACGACCCGAGGTATAAACAATATGACATGTAATCTCTTACGTAAGCATAGAGTTTAATTACGAAAAAATACAATCTTAGCATTGCACTTAGGTAAGAAACAATTTATTTAAAGATTGGGCACTGCGAGAAACATATTTAAAATATTATTTTTTAAGAAGTACGTAGAGCCAAGGTGACAAAATGAAAATAAATAAAATAACAAATGAAAGAGGAACATTTACGAGTACGATGAAATGTATTATGTATTAACTAGTAACTAGAGAAAATATTGTGATATACAGTTTTATTTTGAAGATTAATATAAGATAATTACTATTATCGGAATATATAGAAAGTGTTTTTAGTCAAATAGTTAACGGTTTACTTATACAATTTTTATTTCGAAAGCGAATTTTAAATAGTTGCGTTATGTTATTCTACATAATAAAAATTGGATTATAGATCAAATCTTGTGGATGCAAATGATGTATTTTTATTGGTACTTTTATTGTACGTAGGTCAAAATAACTATTTTTTAGATTATGCTTATGGGTTGATTATGTTTTATAGGCCATGATGCTCAAACATATCTGTCTGGTCATAATTATGTTGGGTGATTAATCAAATATCTAGAATTTGAGACTTTTGACGGTCATGTGAAGTTGGCATTTACAAGTTATATATCAATATATGTGACCTCTCTCCGAACTTAATAGATTGAAACCATTTGATTGTGACTAGACTACGTGATCGACCACAGATTTACAAAATCGAAAGTTATTGTATTTGGAACAATTTGTTAATGATCCCATGAGATGCTAGCTTATGCCAGTTCAAGACTGAAATTATATATTAAGTTATTTGTTTTACGGTTTGACTACAAGATACTATAATTTATTCAGTATATATGATTATCATAGGTAGGCCAAGGAATAAGTGTGATATAAGTATAATTTTATCGACGTCGAAATTACTGAATATGGAGTTTTTATATAGTAAAAAACTAATGGCCAAGGAATAAAGCACATGAACTGGCTTATCTCGATTGAAGCAATTGCCATTGTGAGAATCCAAATTTAGAGATAGGCAAAAAATACTAAGAAAATGATTCAATCATCTGTTTGTTACTGTTTTAATTGTTTAGTGACAGTCGTAAAACAATCTTAAAACTTTCTTCAAATCTATTTTAATAGCGAAAAATCTACAAGTAGAAAAATCAAAAGATTGAGAAGATGGTGTGGTTTTTCTCGTTTTTGCTCCTCGTACACATCTTCCTCAGTCCGGGCATTCCGACCGGCGGAAGTAGATGGTTCAAGTTGAGACATACAATATTAATAAAAACAAAAAAAGGAGGAAAACCTGAAAGAAACTAAAACTTTGGAAAATATATTTTATAATATTCGACATATTTTAATGAGTTTGCAGCTTGAATTTAGTTTTTCACAAATTCACGGTTGAAAGTATCGGACCTCACTTTCTCAAGAACCATAACTGTAGTAATTTTAGCGATCAGAAAAATTTTAGTTGACGAATAAGAAGATCTAATAACGTTTTAATTTTGTTTTATACAAAAGCACCATGATATCTATGAAATAAATTAAATGCAATGTTTTATTTAAAAGATTTTTAATACTGCGTAGACAGAGAAATTTGTTAATGAAAGAAAATTGAAGGTTTGATTTCTAATCAAATTTAGAATTTTACATGGATTTATCAAATATTTTTTCCAGTATACATTTATTTATACGATTGAGTAAATGATAGTTTAAAAATAAACAACAAATTTTTTAGATGTTAAAAGAAAATAACAACTAAATTAATAAAATATTATGAATACTTAATTTTATTGTAACGTTCTCTAAGTGATTTTAAAGTTTTTTCAATAACTCTAATTTTTTTTTCATAAAAAATCGAAAACATGAGTTGTTCATTGTGGAGAAAAAGTTTAGTTTGTCATATTAATATATCATATAACTAATTTGTGTGTTTGTGTTATTCTAACTCATTGTCTCTGCGTCAATGTTCACAATACATGCTTGGTTCATATACCAAATCTGGGAAAATGTGTTTTGGATGTAGCTTTTAAGTTGCTGGATCTCGTACCATCTTATTCGAAAGCGTACAAAAACATATTTTCAAAGAAAAATATCTCAAATGATATATATGATCTAATGTATTCTGACATGTATAATATCAGAAAGCGATATTTATTTCTATACATCATCATTGTTCCCTCTTTTTTTTTACATAATACTAAAAGAACTAGTTAGAATTCAGTGGTAAATAGCATATGGTGAACAAAACAGTAAAAGAAAACAAAACCAATACATATCATTATATTGTACGTAGTGTATAACAATTAACATTAGCATATGATTGTAACAAAATTAAGAACTCGAAATTAGATCCGGTTCCAAACAAGAATGCCATAGCTAGCCTAAAGTATATCCATTTTTATTTATGTAGAAATTTGTAGAAATATTCATGAAAAAAGTTGCCCAATTTACGTGAAAAAAGAATAAAAATTTGTGAAAAATGTATTGAGGCCCAAATATATATTTCTCTTACTCTAGAGTTCTATCTTAGTGGGACCCAGGGAGCTGATTGAAACGATACCTAAGTGTGAGATATTAAAGATCCAACATTGTGATAGCGAGAGAGCAACGAGTTATCCATTGGTGCATGTTACTTCACTCGCGGGACCATTTCTTTTATTTGCAAGCTTACGACGATATTTGTTTTTGTTTTGTATTACTTACAATACAATACTTTTCCAAACAAAATAAATAGCAATCCAATCCAAAAGAAGCAAACACAGAGAAAGGGAAAAAACACTAAATAAGAAAGACCTAAAAAAAGGTGTCGTAGAGCTGGACAGGATAAAGATCACTGTCGTGAAGTGTGTTAAATGAGACGGCAGAAAAGAGACAAAAAATAGACACGTGAATCACGTGAAGAGGGCCTGTTTCATATCATATGAGAAGTAGGGGATGGCCCATTGGGCCTTTTCATATATGGTTATATTTTTCGTTTATCTATTTATTATTACGTGCAATCAAACAAATTTCACGTTTATGTGGTTTTGTCCTTTCCTTTAGTACAATATATATATATATATATATATATTTATGTATTAATTTTTATGAGATTTATTGGCTAACAGATTGTAAAATACATAACAATATGTATTATTTGATCATTAGTTTTAAATTTTATGTTAAAATTATGTATTATTTGTTTAATAATTTTAAATATTAGGGTGTTGTTTGTTTAACTGTTGTCCACTGAATATAAAAATTTAATTTCATATAGAATTTTAATAGATTTACGATTTAAGTCAAAATTTTGATTTTAGATAATTTTATATCAAGTTTCGAAAACAATAAAAATATATAACTATGAGTTTTAGTGGTTCCAACTTAAAATCAATTGACTGTTCTCATTTAGTTGTTGTTCTAACATGTGTATTCGAAACACGAGTTTTTTTAGCCAACTTAAATGAACCTCATGCTAAAATTGATGATATACCTTTAACAAAAAAGAACGATGATATACCTTTCAAATTTGAAACAATAATCTGAACTCTAATATCAAATTAATTTTTTATAAATCCTTAATTTAAAACTAATTGATAACGAATTATGAATTCATTTTTCTTATATATTACTCACAATTAGTTCATTGTACACCACGCCATATAAAATTATAGAATAAGATAATCGAAGACCTAGTCATCTTTTTTCTTATCATCGTAGATTCTATTTCGAAGAAAATAAAAGAAGACGCCAAAAGCACGTACATTGTATTCTTTACATGGCACAAGTACAACCATCCAAATCTCCAGATAAATTTAGAAAACAAACACACAAAACGTAATTAATGGGATTGATTTTTCATTTTTTTCCTTGCGGTCAAATCGAGATTTGTATTTCTCAGCAATGGAATCTAATATTCGTGTGGAGTCACAAATGAATAGTGGAATCAGCAAATATTATTCATAAGAAATTATAAATATTCATTTATATCTATATTTTAATTTCTATGGTGGGGCAGTTTTTGGCTGTATTGTTTTTTGGTCTTTAGGCTTAATACAAACATCGATCGCAGCTTCTCAGAGTAATGACGCACAATCTTCTGTCTCTTTTTTTTTCTACTATGTTTCTTAATTTTTTTTTCCCTAGAATTACGTTTCCAAAATCATGATGTTCTATTGTGAAATATTTTAAATACTATAGAGGTTTCTTTCTAATTTTTTGACACATATATAATGTATATATATATATATAATATGATTTATAGTTATTCCTCCCAACAGTTTTCTCCCTAGATCTATTCAAAGTGATATAATTATTAGTTCGTTATGATGCGACGGAGGAGGAGTAAATTTTTAAAAAAGTAAAAAGTTAGAGCTAATGTACTAAACATTGAATGACTTCTTCATAGTCTGAAGTCTGAACAATCACAAAATTTACGAGCACACCTGATAAAATCAAGTTTGAGAAAGAGAGTATTTGCAGGTGAAATAATTTAAAAGATGTCTTAATATTATATTATATTTGAAGACATTTTTTATAAGTTTAGTGGCCCATTTGTCGAACCTGGTATCCACTTGGTCTTGTTGACAACTTTGACATCGGCACTTTGGATTTGTTATTTGTTTTTTGATAATTTGGCTAAACCCTTTTTATGCCAATCCTAAGTTACAAATTGCACATAAATTGAGTTTTTAATAAGTCTCTTATGTTCGGTCATGTTTTTAAGTAATATATTTAATATAATGTTATATATATATATATATATGTATATAGACTTTTTAATATATTATTTCGGACAATCAATATAACCGTTTAACTATATCATTGTAAACATCTTCATTTTTTTTCTTTCTTATAACACCTGTTACGACTTGTTAACACTTTGGTATTGCCGTACTGTACTGGTTGCATAATCATAATTTTCGAAAACAACCATCACGATTTTTCTGGGTATTATCTTAATTACCATTTGATGTTTGTACGTAATAAACTTCATTTTAATAAAAGCAATAGTGACATCAAATCTAACATTAGAGACTATAAAAAACCATTTCGAACCAAATCATAAGTCGATCCAATGGAGTACATATTTTATTTATTTGCTACTTTTATTTTACACCAGATAACATAAAGCAAGATAAAAAAAAAAAAAAAAAAAAAAAAAAAAAAGAAAAGGAAAAAAAAGTCTCCTTAACTAGTCTTGAACAATGAACATCTTATCTCTCGTGTCTATTATTAAGAAAAACCGTGAAAGCTCTTTACATAACTACAAGTCACCTACTGGACCACAACATTGTCTCCTCAATTTAGAAGCTTGTTTTGTTCTTAAGCCAAATTGAGAACTTTTCAAGAGTGTTCATGTCTGCTCTATAATGCTTCTGTGTGAACTCAAGAAACATAGACCATGTAAAATCAGGATACTCTCTTTCACCAGACATCACTCCTCCTACTAGTTCTTCTGGTGGCTTAACCACTTTATCTCCTTTCGGACATAGGAAGAATGCAAATGTCTTCCTTTCTCTCTCGCTGTTCACCACCGCCCGATGCAAACAACTCTTGTATCTTCCATTCGTTAGAGCCTAAATATGTTTTAAACCAAGAAAAATGTTAGAAGTTTCTTGTCATTAATTTGATCTACTAATGCATGTCTTGATTATAATGAGGCTATATAAATACCATAAAGGTGTCGCCTATGTTCACCACGAAAGCATGAGGGTTAGGAGGAATGGATTGCCATTTGTTGTCCACGAAAACTTGAAGACCGCCGACTTGGTCTTGATGAAGTATGGTTAGAGATGTTGGGTCGCAGTGGGGTCCTGTCCCTAGAGCAAGCTCCGGTTGCTTGCACTGGGGGTAGTAATTCAACCGAAATATCGACTCGTTGTCTTCAAAAAACTCTCTAAAATGTCTCCTCTCGACCCCAAGACTCATTCCAAGAAGCTCCATGATCTTGAGTGAGAGGGTGTTCATGGCCTCCGCGTATTCTTGATAAACCTTCCTGCATGGATAAAATCAAACCAATTATATCAGTATTCTTGGACATTTATAAGAAAGTTTCAACATTTGCTAATTTGACTATTACCCAAAATCTTCGTATCCATCTCCCATTTTCTTAGAAACAAAGTCTTTAACGGTTTGGGAATGGATCTTCTCCTCGGGAGAGAACTTAAACGACAGCGTTTCTTTCCACGGGAGCTTCGAGGAGAATCTTCCGACAAAGCTACTAGCGTAACCAGAGCTCTCACCCCACGTCCTCTGAGCCTTCTGTTTCTCACAAGCCGGGGACTTAAAAAAAGAGTCCATATACAGATAGGCACGAGACAAGAAGCACTCATCAACGCCGTGGTTAGTGACTAGGAAGAAGCCATGTTGCGTTGCAGCCTCCGAGACGAGTCTAGTAGCCTCCGAGACCGAGAACGAGTCGCCGGAGAGGAAACCGGTGAGGTCTATGAGAGGGACGTGGAGTGGTTGAACATCTGTAGAAGGTTTCTCGTGGTCAGGCCATACGAACTGTTGAGGTATGTGGTTTGAGTGCTGATTTAGGAGCTTCACATCCAAAATCGAAGGATCCTCTTTGGTTTTGTTTTCACTGAATCTTTGAGGGACCGTTGCAATGCATTGCATTGCCATTTTTGTCTATATGTATAGATATCGTAGATCCTTTTAAAGCTTAAAAGGTTTTTAATTAAAATATATAAAAATAACTTTGAGAGGCTTATTTTTTAGTGGTCGGTAAGTGTGAGAGGAAAGGAGTACTAATATATATATATATATATAGCCATATAGGTGTGAGAGGGAAACTTAGGTGCAGGGAATAGTACGTAAGCGGCATTTGGGAGGTTCGTGTTTATTTTTTTGGCTGTAAATGCTAACATATTTTTTGGCTGTATTTTATTTTATTTTATTTTTTCTAGTGACTGAATCGGCTGTATCGATTATATTGGCTTTTGAATGGGCTGCAATTACAATTATACACACCGATTGAGCTGAAGAGGCAAATCAGCTGAAATATGGCATTCGTAAAAAAGACAAAACAGCTGAAAAAAATTATGTTAAATTCTTTTTTTTCTTAGTAATTAGATATTGTCATGATGTTTTTTTTATTTTATCTAATAGTTAATGTTATTCAAGTATTTTAATTGTTTATAAATGTAATAACTTATTAGTAAATGAAATTTTCTTTGAAATTAGGGATTAATTCAAGTATAGTTTAAGTTAAATTTATTTAACTCAATACAAATCTTAAGTAGTGAAAAATTTAGATGATTTAAATTAATAATAGTAGCGAATAAATATTGAATGTTTATATACACCCCTTTGTTTATAAATCGATTGGCTATTAAGATCAAAACCACAATATCAAACGGTAATAGTATATCTAAACAATCCAAACTGAGTAAACCAAAATTTCATAAAAATCTATATTTGTAATATATATATATATATATGTATATATTTACAAAAATATAATTATATTTAAAAGGTTAATATTGAATCTTAATAGTTTTTGTAGTTTTTATGATAATTATCTTTGATAAAATTATATAACTTACATATGCACACTTGCCGGTTTGACTCAAATCATGACATAATGACATCCCTAGAACAAACTACTAGGCTACAAACCCATACTGTTAGCAAATGGCAGAAAAAGAACCCAAAAAAGTTCGGATGAAATTAAGCAAGGATCAATCAAGTGAAGTTACGCATGTGATAGAAGAATTTTTCGTACTGTATGTACCATTGACAAGTGCTCATTCACTTTATTTAATACAAACTGATAACTATTCTGTTAATTACAAACAGATTAATGAGCCATAATTCGTCCCTTTCAAAATTTCATAAGAAAAAGGATAGTTTCATTCATTGAAACGCTCAACGTGACTAACGTCTTGTTCGTTTCTCCATTCAGATGGATCATCTGCATGGAAATGAAAAATGATGTTCGTTTTTGATCATTTAACAGAACATTTAGATGAATCAGTTGAATGAATTTTATTGAACTCATCAAAAAAATGTGAAAAATCTGGCTGACTCTGATCGGAGCATTCAGCTGATTCAGCAAAAAAATAAAATGTCTAATATACCCTTTATTTTAGATAATTACATGAAACCTTATCTCTTCTTCACCTCTCTCTCATTCCCGACAAAAGAAGAGAAATAGGGTTCACTCCTCTCTTCTTCGCCGGATCTCTCTCTTGTTCACTCCTCTCTTTTTCGCCGGATCTCTCTCTTCAGGTTTGTTTCTTTTTTCTCTTGCGCTCTCTCTCTCTCTCTCTCTCTCTCTCTCTTTCTCTCTCTCTCTCCGTCTCTTTGTCTTTTTGACTCATGGGTTTTCTCACTCCAGTCCAGCCACTTCTCTTCGCCGGATTTCTCGCCGGAATTCAGGTTTGTTTCCTTTCTCTCTTGTGCGCTCTCTCTCTCTCTCTCGCCGTCTCTCTTTGTCTCTTTGACTCATGGGTTTTCTCACTCCAGTCCAGCCACTTCTCTTCGCCGAATCTGGCGCCGGAGTTCAGGTTTGTTTTCTCTCTCTCGCACGCTCTCTCTCTCCGTCTTTCTCTGTTACTTTGTTTCTTGGTGACACACCCCTGAGAAGGATCACTCTAAGCCGGTATGAATTGATAGAATTTTCACCGTGAGGCTACTAGCACTCAAATGAAAATTGATGAATCGAAGGGAGCGTCAAAGGCTGTGGAAGACCTTTGGTATACCCAACTCTATGCCCTAGGATATGACGCACCTAGACGACAAAGAAGTTTATTGTTTGGAAGTAACCCTTAACCAAGCAACGAAAAGTGTTCCCAAGGAACAAAGAGAATTCAATCTCAAGAAAAATCAAATTTGATTAAGAAAAAAGGTTGTTCTTGATTCTTCTACAAGAGTTTAGTTTAAATAGAAAAAATTGTAATAAAGACTCCACTAAAAACAATGAAATACGAAAAACTAGATGAAGACTGAATTAACTAGTGTTGAATGACTCTTCAACGTCATATTTGACTATGCAACTTCCATTTGGCGTTTTTTCTTCTTAGTCGTACTTAGGGGACTGGCAGTCGTACATAGTAGATTGTGAGTTATTCAGCAGACTTGAGAATTTGTTTAGCAGACTTCTAAATTTGCAAAGCAGACTTCTAAATTGCAAAGCAGACTTGTAACTTGTTTTCCAGAATGACTTAGACAGTTGTTCGTAAAGCCTCTTGAACGTCTTGTACTTGTAACAACACCAAAGTAGTGTGTTTTACTCCTTCCTCCCATAATCCCAAACGATCAGAAACTGACCTAAGTAAAGAACTTAGTGCTTTAGATAATTTCTTGGTCCGAGACCTTGTCATAGCTCCAGCTGGTACTTGCAATGCTTCCTCAGGGTCATGCTCAGGTACTTGCTCAGGTTCAAGCTCATCCATGATCACATCACTTGGGTTTGCTCCAAATTAGTTACTTTGTTTGATGAATTAGATTTGAGAATAAAAGCAAATTTACGGGAGCTGGATGAATTGATTCGATTTCACCAGGTTGCTTTGATCCTTCGAACAACTTTAGTTCACGACTTTGGTTGCTTTAATTGGTGTTGTTTTGATTCTTCGATAAGCTATTAATATTAGCTTTGGTTGCTCTAGTTTAATTTGTGTTGCTTTAGTTCACGACTTTGGTTGCTTTAATTGGTGTTGTTTTGATTCTTCGATAAGCTATTAATATTAGCTCTGGTTGCTCTAGTTTAATTTGTGTTGTTTTAGTTTACGGATTTGGTTCTAGTGTTGTTTCTAAAACTTGTTTTGAGTGACTGCTTAAGAAGAAAATCTTGTATAGGCTGCATTGTGGTATAGGCTGCATTGTTGTGTAGGTTGCTTAATAAGAAGATAATCTTGTTTCTAAAACTGGTTTTGAGTGACTGGGATCGGAAGATTATGTGGTTGTTATCGGGTAACATGACCAAAAATGTCTCAGTAATTCTTGTATTGATGTCCAGTGTTGTATATGACAGAAAAAGTCTGCTTCTTATATACGTCCATGAACCAACAGAGGTCTTCTTTTGGTTTAGTTTTTTTTGCATTGACTAGTCTTGTTTAGCTGTCTTTCTAATCTCACTCACAGGAGTGTGCGATCTCTTATTTTGAATATAAGATATTTGATCCTACGACTGTTTTACTTTGGTGCTTACTTGTTGGTTTTATAGTAGATAATTGATACAATTGAATTCTTGACATTTCATTTGATCAGAACCAAAGAACTGTTTGTGTTTGTGTGTGTTTGCATCACCTGATTTGGTTTAGGTGTCATTGTTGTTATCTAATTCTCATGGTTATCTAAGATCTTTATTTTATTAAGATATGTGATTCGATGATTGTTAACTCTTGTAGGTAATGTATACTCACAATGTAGATGAGCTATCTTGAATTTCCCATTTCATCGTTCGAATTGTATAAATGTGATTTGATCGAAAAAAGAAGAAAAATAGTTTGCCTTTTGATCGACTAAATACTAAGAAACTGGATTTTGGTTCAAGTCAAATCATAACTAAATACTAAAAAATCACAGTTTTTTTATGTGTAGGATAGAATTCGTTCAAGTCAATTTTTCAAAGAAACAATGACAACTATCCATGGTACTGATGTGAGGTGAAAGGATTCAAGTCTCATAAGGTAAGTCACTTGATCTTTTCTTCTTTATAAGTTATGTATTTGATTTACTGTTCTTATTCTGAGTGTACGAAGAAATGGGTCTTATAATCATATTGTCAAAGCGAGAGCAATCGTTTTTAATGTAGAAAGATTTGGTTAACCACGTGGAATATATATACATATTATAGAATAATATCGTAGCTTTCAGTTTTCCAAACTTGGTAAAAGTGGTATTGATTTACTGTTCTTATTATGAGTTTATGAAGAAATGGGTCTTATTGTTACGTCTTTTATGTCATCTGCTCCTCTCCCTTAATTTTGATACCAAACTCTTTATACGTTAGTTAGTTCTGATTGTTACAATACTTTGCACTGAACTTTTATTAAACAACTTGCAGCTGCTTGTATTTACAATATGTTAGGCTAAATCTTGATGACTTTTTGATGAATTTAGATGAATCTTGCCATGTTTATCTTGAGCTAGTATATTGTTATGTAAGGATGGATTTGCAGGAAACATTTAGATTTTTAGTTGAGGATGATGACATGGATTTGGTACTAGAAGAGGAGAACAACATTTTTGTTCTTGTAGAAGAATTGTATGGAGGGATGGAAGTGAATACTGACAGATAGTTAGTGAGGACAAATAGAGGTGGAGGTTGGTGTCGTGTTCAATGGTTTATGGTCGAGTCTAAGGTAGAATGCTTTGATATTTTATGAAAATGAAAATTTATAAATGTCAAAAATGTCAAAAATTATATTTTATGAAAATAAAAATTTAGAAATATCAAAAATAATAATTTAAAAATTATTTAAGTTGTAAATATATTTTAGATCAATAATTAAAATTAATATAGTTAAGATTAAAGTTAAAAATATTATTAGATGAAAACATGGATATTTTAGTTATTTTTCTTATCAAAAACATCTAGATGAAAATGTAATTAACTAAATAAACAAATATTTATTTAGATGGATCATCCAGATGAACTACCAAATATGGAAACGAACATCATTCAAATGCATTATATAAATGAAACATTTAGATGGATTATTTAAATGCAAATGTCAAATGAGAAATAAATAGGGTGTAAATATAAAAATATAATGAAACGGTCATCATTTATACGTAAGGAAAGCTGTTGGGTTTGGTGAGGCCCATCATAGCTTTATAACGCTCCCAACCGTGACAACGAGGCCAAATGGTATAAAACTACAGTTGGTGGTATATATAACCGAAAGTTTCATCACTTTCTTTTGTTTTTTATGCATGTTTATAGAAAATGGAAGAACACAACAAACACGTTAATTAGTATTTTAGCAGGAGAACAAATATAAATAAACATTTAAAGGTTAAAAACAAAAAGTTATCCAAAAGAATCTAGATTTGAACATTCCATCGTAATATACTAACGTTGTAGAAAACAAATGACAGAAAAATAGTTTTTTCAAAAAAAAAAAGTTTTTACTAATGAACTTAATTAACATTTCATAAAAATAGATTATACATATAAAATTTAACTCTTTAAGTAAATTAATTAAGTTGAGGTGTTAGTAAAAAATAGTAAGATATTACGAAAAGGAAAAGGGATTAATCATAAATTTAAAAAGAGTGTTGCATGGTCCAAAACACAAATTTGAAGCGGTTAAATTTTTTTTCTTGTGGAGAGTCTGGCCGTAAAACATTTTCAATGATGTCTGTGTGTGACATACAGCTTCAACGCGCATGGAGATACTTAGACCATCCACATTAGTGACACTCTCATGAGTGTCTTTAGACTTAAATAAGATTAAATTTAATAGTATTTTTATTTAAGAGCCACCATTAGTTTTGATCGTCCATTAGTGATACCCTTAAAAGATCGTCCCTCACCAATTCCGCCTTCGCAATCAACAACAGATCCCCCACAAATTCACCTCATTCCGCAATTTCCACCACAAAACTACAGACAACGGCATCATCTCAACCACTCTCCTTCTCAACTCCCGGTGAAATACACGTCGTCGTCGGTCCAATGTTCTCCGGGAAAACCACAACACTTCTTCGCCGTATCCTCGCCGAAAAACAAACCGGCAAAAAAATCGCCGAATCGATAGTAACTCACGACGGTGAGAAGTTCCCGTGCTGGTCACTCACAGATCTATCGTGTTTCAAGGAGAGATTCGGATTCGACTCGTACGAGAATCGATTAGATGTGATTGGAATCGATTGAGTTGAGACTTGGTTGTATTCATTTCCCAATCGATTGAACAAAATCGATTCAAGTCGATTCGCTTTCACTCTTGGATGCGATTCATGTCGATTCGCTTTACTCTCTCTCTTTCGTTTTTGGCTGCGAGAGAGAAAAATCAACCGAAACAAAATATTTTTTTTGCCAATAGAAAAATGACACGTAAGGTGTCTTTAGAAAACGAAAGTGTCTCCTTATAGACACCGTTTTCTACTATTGGAACCGGGGTCTTAAAATTTTAATCATTCTTTAAGCGGAGCATCCCCTAATTTTTGTGCAAGGGGATGCTCTTAGAGCATTTCCGTTAGTATAGATCTTAGTATTTTACCAATAAAATATATTATTTTTTTATGATTTTATTATCTAATTAAATTTTAAATAACAAATAAAGCTGTACCAATACAATTAAAACATGTGGTACAAAAAAAGTCTTTTATAGTCTCTCAAACCAGAGACGATTCTCTCTCTCTCTTCTTCTTTTTTTTTGGTTTAGTGATGAAAATCTTGTTGAGAATCCCTCAACAAGGATGCTCTTATCAGTTATGTCTTCTCTCGTGTTTATTAGTTTTAGTAGTTTTTGGAAAGCAGCAATGTATTCACCTAAAATTGTCTTCTTACATTAAAATTAATTTCGATGTATAGAAACGGACATTACCGATTTAACGTAACCATTTTCTTTAGTTTACACAATTCCATCCTCGAGTATATCGATATGGTCTGTTGTGATAGGTGGTGCTCTTTGTGTGCCAATTGCAAACAGTACCCTAAAACATGCAATTGTCTCCGTGTAACTATCCATTGGGGGCAATGTTTTTAAAACCGGACTGAAAGTTTTTCGGGTCACCGGATCAATTAATTTATAGTTTTTTATTTTTATGAATATAATATATATTTTTTATAAATATATGAACAACACATACATAATCAAACACTAAGCAACTAAAATTCAACTTTTTAAATAAACTCAAATCGGTAATTGGGCAAAACATGCATAAAATGTTAATAAAAATAATAAAATTTTCCACCGAAAACAAGATGCAGAAAAAAAGAATTTAAAAATAGACAAAAACAAACACAATGAATTGTGAAGAAGAAAGAGTCACGATTGATCAAAAGCATGTTGTCCCATATCGAAGTTTAGGGAGAAGAAATTAAGTGATTTTTTATGTAAAATAGCAACATTGGTATTTAAATTGGTTTGAGCTTTGAAGGCATACATAACAAAATTTGAAATAAAATGTTTGGATTTTGACTCAACCTGCCGGTTCAACCACCGGTTCACAGGTTTTTAGCGGGTTTTTTTGGTTCTATCCGATTTTTTACATGTCCGGTTTTTAGAGGTAACCTGGACCGGACTGTCAGCCGGTTCGTGGTTAGACCGGTCCGACCGGCCGGTCCAGTCCGGGTTTAAAAACATTGATTGGGGGTTATAATCAAAAAGCAATGTTATTTTGGTATATTTTTTTTTATTTTATCATTACATAATTGTTGGTGTTGGGTTTCGCCCATGAAAGCCCACGGTAAAATCCCGCCCACTACTTACTAAACGGGCCAGAATTGATTGGGCTTCGAGCTGAATTGGAAGCCCATCAGAAGTAGGCTTCCTAAATCTGAGTCAAAAGGAGGATCCAAATATCGAGCTAAACGGATCCGGGTAATGCGCAACCAACAGATATGGCGAGATTGAAGATATTAGGCGAGATCTCCGGTGATTCAATGAAGCACGAGCCGAGCAAGCAGGGAGTGAAGCTGGGATCCGCTGCTATAAGTATTGTGATCGATACTTAGAATAGACATCTTTGATACGCAAGAAAACCTAATTGTATTCGGTCATCAAACTCTAAGAACATTTCATTGAGATTATTGTATTTGACACTTCTTCTAATATAAATCCAGTTCGTTTAATTGTTCTTGATACCGTATTGATTCATTCGGAGAGTCTAGCCTCAAAATTCATGTTTCTAAATATCAAATTATTAATTGTGGGATCTCGCATCCATAATAAGTATTTAACATTTTAAAGCGTAGAGTGTTTTTGATAATATATAAGATAAAAAATTTCAGTGTAAAAATATTAAATTATGTTACATCAACAATCAAACAGATTTAGATATGTTAATTAATGGTTGTATGACATAATGGTTGTATACTTGTACTAATGCTGTTGGTGTAAGCAACTAAGCATGTTGAGGAACCGGAAAGATGAACCTCATCCAATCTTCTTACTGCAACACTCCATTGGCCAATTTGCCTACATTTCACCCAACAAAATTATAATAAAAGATTTTGTTTTACAACTTTTGTAGGAAATATATTTGGATAATGTGTGAAACAGTGCAAGGCACCTTGGATATATAAAAAATGATGGAGTGTCTTGACTTCTTCATTTTATAAGCACTATTACTACTACTCTACTACCAGTAGTCTAAGTTACAAGTCTTTTTGGGATCCACTCAGACACTATTACAAAAGTAACATAATAATGTCATGTTCTTTGTTGGTGCTTACCAATGAACTATACAAAGATAGTGTGTAATGTCGGATTTGACAAATAGATAGCGTCACTTTAAGAGGGAAAGTGACATTACTGAGGCATTTTTAAACCCTAAATTTAGTAGTCGTCCACAATCTGTCTTTCACTCTTTCCTATTGACGTCTAATCAAACATTTGACTTTTGGTTATTGGTGAAATTGCTGTTGACCCAAAATTCCAACGCGGATTTTGGTTGGAAAGAAATGTGTCAGTGACAACCGTATATTGATGGACACTAACTTTTAAACTGGTGAGTTTCATTGTCTAATGAAAAGTAATAAGAAAATTATTCATCGCTGCACTACTTTTTTTGTTTTGTTTTGTTTTGCATATGCATGCATCGTAATTCGAATTAGTGAACATTGAGTCGAACCATCATTCTGAAATAACCAAACAATATGGTTTGCATTACCAAATGAATATGTCAAATTGTCGATGCGACAATGCCTTAACAAAATACATATCACATATACATACGTTTTCCCTATTTACCCAATTGTACCGATTAAGGAAACCATTTCTTTGTTTGAATTTATTTGTGTCGTATTTTTTTGGAATATGTACACATGGTAAGTTGATTTATCCTACAGGATTGCGAAAAAACCAGCGAGGAATAGTTCTTTGTATTTTATAAATTATGGCGACGTTCAGATATGACCTCCGATTTAGAAGTTAGAACGGAAAAAAATTGGATTTAGGGTAGCATTTTCACAATATTAGGTGGGATATGTGTGAGATATGCATAGGCTGTATAGCTCATCTTTTGGGTTTATTTAATTATCTTACTAGCCTAAATCATACTTTTGGCCCAACATATACGGGCTAATGTCCAAAGAGTGAAAAGTATTGATTGTAAATCAATACATGTACCAAAATATTACACGACGAACCAAGTATGTAACACAAGGCGATCTACAGTTGTTATTTAGAGGTTAAAATTCATTTAAAAGAACTGAAGAAATAGCCTTTTTCAGTTCTTCAAGTTCATTGCGTTTCTAGTTCTTTGTAGATTTGCATGACTGTATAATATCGAAATGGATGTACTATGGAGAGATAGTTAGTTAGAGTTAACTGTTGCTGTTAATTGATTGTAACAATTTTTTATAAAAATATTATGGTTAGGACTTCCTAATTCTAAAACCAATTTCTCTAACGAGATGAAATATTACACAAGATTTTAATATATATGTATAAGAATGTTATGTGTTGACAAAAATAAAAGAAATGAGTGATGTGTTACAGGTTAAAGTTGTCAAAATAGGGATATTAAATAAATAAAATATTAATCTGAAAATTAAGATATTGCCATAATTATTGTATTTCATAATAGGTAATATATACTTTTTGATATTTTTATTTGATTCGGATTGTTTGGATATCCAAATTTCATGTGCTAGAAAGGAAAATTTGGATATAATTGGATATTATAATTTGTTGCAATTCAATATATATGTTATCATCAAAACATGTATTAAAATTTTATTTTATGTTATGCTACAAAACATGAAAATGATACATAATCCAGTATAAATAATATCATATATAATATTAATGTAATAAAAAATAGTTTACATATTTATGATCGAATGTGTTTGAATTCAACACAAAAATTTTTAATTGCCTGCCTCTGGTACTACCGATTACAATCCCAAACATAAAACTTTGAAAGTTTTAAATTCGGGGCAAAAAATGAGACGAAGAAAGTTCATTTGTCTCTTATCAAAAAAATAAAGAAGTTGTTTTGAATAAGTTATTAAAAAATACTTTATTTATCATACTCTGCATCTACAATAATATATATAAAGCATTATTAGTACTGAGAAATTTCTGCAGTCATAAATATGGAAGTATTTTTTTATTTATTAATTTTGTAGAGTGGAGAATCCAACTAGGGCCTTAAGAAACATCAAATATAATTGTCTTAAAACTAAGAAATGATTTGCTAAAATTGTAATATGCTAAGATAGGTTGTTCTCTAACTATCAAAGGTCACTTTTTAGTATTTAAAACATAACATGAAAATTTAGTATTTTTCCAACCATAGTTAAAAGATATATGATAGTGTTCCCGTCTACGAGTTTAAGCGATTTTAATTCAAATCTATTATAAATAAATATGTAGATTATGTGAAGATGAATGTTTTCGAAAAAATTAACATGTATTTTATAGTAACAAACATGAATATTATTATTAAGATATATATATATATATATATATATATATTGATAGATTAAATAAAATGTATATTTCTAATTAATAATTCTACTATATTTTTAATAAATTTCTTCATCGTCGTTATATGTATAATGAATTTCTAATTAATAATTCTACTATATTTTTAATTATTTTAAGAATTTAATATATATAACCAATTTTTTAAATTTTAGTGTTGATTTTCTGGAAAATATAATCATATATTATTAAAAATAATTATATGTAATTTAATATATAAATTATGTGAAATTTATTTAGTATATATAACATAGGATATTTTAGCAAGATTCATGGAATATTTAACAAAGAATTATGGAAGATTTAATCATGTATAATCTACAAAAATATATCAATTCATTGAAGATTTTCTTACAACATTAATGTTACATATATTTCTTAGTTTATCTTACAACATTAATATATATATATATATATATATTGTGCTTCTCAATTAATAATTTAGGATTTTATGACATAATCATTATATATATATTCTTTATATTAAACAACTTTTTTAATATAGTTTTCACCCAGCTCACTTAAATGTTCATCATAATTATTGTTAATAATTTATTAAATTCCATAAAACAACTCAAAATATTATTACAATAGTTATATGTTGTAAATAATTTACAAACAACTGTTGTTTTCTATAAAACTGTTGAGATATGTTTGTGTGACCATAGGTAGGCAAATTTTTTTTTTTCTCTCATAACGTTTTCTTTTAATCTTAGAGAATATAAATGATGTTAAAAAATAAAAATCTAGAGGAGAATATTTATATATATATATATACAAATTTTTAAATAAAGAATAATTTGGATAATTAATGTTCACTTCATCTTTCTTGGTCGCACTTGTCAACACGGTTAAAGCTGTTTGTTTTTTTCCCTCTTTTTACGGCAGTTAAAGCTGATTTTTATTAAATATATTAGTTAATTACTAATTATTAAATACTTTAACTTTTGTCTAATTACAAAACCACGACCACATGCTTTGATTTTTTCCCAATAATCACAAAACCATTAACTTTTACATGCTTCAGTTTCTCCTAATTACAAACCAACTATAGTTTCCCATCAGTTAATTACAAAAGTACTAGTACTAAACTGGAAAAAAAACATTAATAGCCATTTATCAGCAAATCTATTGTCTTGCATGGAGCTTACCTTTTTTGTTACATATTAGATTCTCATCACTTGTTTTATAACTTTTATTGTACTAGTTTCCTTAACGGACACTTTTTCCAAATAACCTTTAACACTAAACGGACGACGTTTTTTGACAAGCAGACGTTAGAACAAGTCACTAGAGTTTGACTTTCGATTACAGAGGAAAAGAAACAGATATCACTAAAAACAAATTAAGAATTATTACTAATTTTTTGTTTTTGAATTTTGGAAGAAATTTTGAGAATCAATAAATAGCAGTAACAGTTTTATACATGTGTAGAGAAAGATTTATAATAAACTATTTATATGATCTTTGCATAATATGGTTTAAAAACCTTACTTTTTTAACAAAAAAAATATTGTCATGATGTTGAAATAGTAATTATTTAAAATATAGCGGGTAATATATGATCCATTGTTTTTGTAAGTTGAAAGTATTATTTTTATTGATGCGATTAGTTGATGACTATAAATCCCACTTCAAAAAAATTGTTTATTATTTTTTTAATATGTTAAAACAAAACTTAATAATTTGAATATAGGAAAATGCTGAAATGTAACTAATGCGTTACCTATCTTTTTAATATTATAGTTTGAGTCGTTATACCATGCATCGACAAAATTATCGTTAAAATCGTTATATTAAATACTGAAACGGTTTAGAAATATCATAATTAAATTAATTTAAGTATCTCAATTGCGACAAAAGTTCTGATACGATTTTGTAGCTTTTGTTAGTCACAAAGCTTTAAGTTTAATTATAATATCTTAGTATAGTCAATGGTTTTGACACGCATAATTTTTCTATTATATATAAAAATTAAAAAATTAAATTATATATTTTTGCGTGATATCCCATATATATGTTATAGTTAAATCATTTTATGAATTTATTAATATAAAATATTATTTATTTGAATCATATTTTTAATCAAATAAGTAAATATTAAAATGCACACGTTATTTTTAAAGTTAAATAGTTAAATGTATTCGATATGTTTGCACACGATGCACCGCCTAATTCAATAAGTAATTTAAATCATGTTTTGTCTTCTACATTTAGCAATAGTAACATTTTTTTATGGATTAATATTTTCTGTTAAAAGTGTGAAACGGTTAAAACCCTAAAACAGGTAAAGTGACGGAGCTCTTTGCATTTTTCAATTTTCTGAATCTTGTGGTTCCATGAAACACGGTAAATTTAGTTACAAACATCTTTTCGTTTCCATAAGTTATATTAAGAATCAAGCGCTTGTGTTACTTTAAGTAATTTTGTTGCTAGAAGAACATTGAACAGTCGCTAAGCTATCATCTAATCTAGAAAGAACTAGGCATACCATTTTTAATCAAATATTATCTATGAGATGAAAGAAAAGCAAAAGCTGCGCGGAAAACAATTTTTTATCTTGTTAATATCTCAATATTAACTTATATTTAGAGTATTTTATATATAGATTGATTTAATCTTCAATTTCTGTACATAGTTTTAAGTTACGAAAAACGACAAACATAACTAATTATGGTTTAAAATCTCACTATAGGATACAAAAAATAGCAAACATATATGTTATATATGAAAAGATAGTCTACTGAAAGAAAGATTTATTTCAGGATTGGGAGATTAGGTTCAAGTCATTTCATTACGATTTTAATCATGGTTAGTCATTATGTATGTCTAAATAGTAAAAATATCCGACTATTCAAAAAAACATAGAGATTAATGTGCGTTTTGGTGTGAGTTAGATAACAAAAAACATAATCACCAAAAAAATAGTGAATGACAAACATTCTTCTTTCATACGAAACAAGAAATCAGAAAACTCAAAAATAAAAAAATTATGTACCCAAATCTTAGTTCTAGCTACATTATGTACATGTGAAGATCAAAAATGGAGTATACTAGGTTTTTGGATAAACAATTTTAAATACATCAATTTTTTTATTTGCTGTAGAACAAATTTAATCTTGATATAATAATAAAAATTCTGAATTTATTTTGAATTTCTACATACAATATTCTAATATTTTCCCTTTATAGCACAAATCCAGCAAAGATGTAAAAAATCTATATGAAAATCAATCCTAAGCAAGAAACAAAAAATCTGGGGAAACAATAAAAATTCATATATATTATAGAACTATCAAATTTTTATTTTGGGTTAAATCTACCAAAAATTTATTGGTAAATAGCATTAATTTTTTCTTAATTTAGTCTAGATTTTTACATTAATTATCACACGGTATTTCCGAGCAATGGTAATATTTTGTTGTATCTCTTTTTTCTAATTTTTCTCAACTTTTCTTTATTTTCATTATTATTATTAAAATAGTTAATAGAATTAAGTTTTCATTTATCTCATATTATTATTATTTCTTTCTACAAATAATACTTACATATACACCAGTACAATATTGCCAAATGTTACATTTGCGTGTCTACTTTACACGCCTTTAAATATTGTGCTTTGTGCAACCTAAATAGTTCATACAGACTTGAAAAAAATTAAAAAACTTTATACAAAGATTAGTAGAATGGCTTTTGCTCAATCTTTCTACAACCAAAGCTCTGTCTTGAGAATCAATGTCATGGTTGTGGACGATGATCCTGTTTTCCTTAATGTTATGTCACGCATGCTTGAAAAGTCTAAATACAGAGGTAAGATCTTATTATCATATATAATATGTTTACTGATTTTTTTTTGTAATTTCATTAAGTTCTTTCTTTCTATTATTTGTAGCATGAATTACAAGTTTTGGAGAAACAACTAGCAGATTTATAAATAAAACTTAAATTTGAGCCATTCAAAAATTTGAAGATGGTATATATATTTTGTTGAAATTTAACAATTATCTTTCTAAATCATCCGGATTCTTTTTTTTTTTCTTTTTTGTCAAAGAAATCATCCGGATTCGAATTCCAATCATATGCACCCATCTACAATTTCAATTGAGTTATTCTTATTTTGATGAGTTTTAAACTAATAGTTTGGTTGATAAAAAATTCCAACGAAAATACTATGTAAGTTTTTTTTTGTAAGATTAAAACTAATCAATATTCTTCAACTCCAGTTTTCTTATAAGTAATCAACCAATTAGCCTTTCAATCACAAGAATTTATAAACATTTCAATGGAAGTGTTGTGATTTCAAATAATATGTTTTGCTTATGCTATGAACTTTTCTCAAAATTTGTGATATATTTCATAACTAAAGTGGAAAACTTATGTTTATACGAAACATAAGTAAAACTTATGGAAAACTTCTCCTTTTTAAAAGGTTGTAAACTAATTAAAAAGTTATAATTCGTAGTACTTGCAATATTTTTCAAATTTTATTTTCGTTTATGAATTTTATTTTGGTTAAATGGTTTTAGATCCATCGGTTATGGAGATCACAGTTATAGCTGCAAGAGACCCGACGGAAGCATTGTCTACTCTAAAACTTCAACGAAACAATATCGATCTCATAATCACAGATTATTACATGCCTGGCATGAACGGTCTACAACTCAAAAGACAAATCACTCAGGAATTTGGAAATTTACCGGTCATAGGTAATTTCTTTTCTTTACAACTTAAATCAAATTATAATATTTTTGTTCTATTTTGTAAGATATATTTAACCTTTTTTTTCCTTACATTTCTTTAAATATAAAAGTTATGTCATCGGACACCAACAAAGAGCAGGAGAGTTTAACTTGTGGAGCGATGGGTTTCCTTCCAAAACCCATAAAACCAATTGACTTGACAAAGATTTACCAATGTGCTTTAACCTATAAGAGGAATGGTAAGTCAACATTAGGGACTGAGCCCAACCACAAGGACACAGGTGTTAGTGTCCCTCAGCAAATCAAGTTGCTTCCTGAACAAGCTAATGTCTTGAAGACCAATAAGAAGAAGTGCTCATCTAAACCTGATTCAAGATCCGTGAACAGTACAAATGGAAGTTGTGTTAGTACCGATGGTTCAAGAAAAAATCGGAAAAGGAAACCCAACGGTGGTCCTAGTGATGATGGTGAGTCTCTGTCGCAGCCCGCCAAGAAGAGTAAGATTACGTGGACGGATTCTCTTCAGGACCTATTCTTACAAGCTATCCGACATATCGGTCTTGATAGTAAGTGTTTTGATTTTTTTTATTTTTTTTTTTTCACTTTATATATATATATATAATACATGATACACTGTTTATTTTCTTACACACTAACCAATCTTATATGTTTGTTCACTAATCTTCCAAAGAGGCTGTGCCAAAAAAGATCTTAGCGTTCATGAACGTACCATACTTGACAAGAGAGAACGTAGCCAGCCATTTACAGGTTTGATATCTCTTGTCAAAGATGTTTTTTGGATTTTAATTATTTTTTAAAATGGGAAAAGTAAAATAATTAAAAACCTCTATTTACTCGAATCAAACTGAAAATCTTTAACTATCTTGTTATTAAGCACAAAAATCTTCACGTTTGAGTTGATTTGCCGATTTGAACCTATCTTTAATTAGTCAACTGTAAGAGCTCGTTAACACTGTTTAACGAAAGTTTAAAAGGTTGTTGAAGAGAAATCGTTTTGGTTGAAACGCTTTACTTCCATTAAACAGTATAATGGTGACTAACAATGGGTTTAAATATGTATTCCTTGTTTAAAACTATACATCAAACATAGATGTATCATTCTACTTTTTAGTTTACTTAAAATCGTTTGCTACGTTATGCAGAAATATCGGATATTCTTGAGGAAAGTCGCTGAAAAAGGTTTGATGAGCATGTTGTCGGGTAAAGGCATAGACTCGATGTTTCGATATACTCACATCAAGGAGCCGCACTTCAACTATTACACACCCCCTACTTCTTGGTATGACACAAGTCTTAACAATAGATCATTCTATTCCAAATCCGGACACGGCCTTGGACAGTCGAGACTCTTGTCCACACGTGAGCAAGTCCGCTTCAACCAGATGCCTTACAACTACATGAACCGGTCATCAACCTATGAGCCGCACCGTATTGGATCTGGATCAAACTCGACGCTGCCCATCCAAAGCAACCTCAGTTTTCCAAACCAACCATCTCAAAACGAGGAAAGAAGAAGCTTTTTTGAACCACCCGTGATGGCGAACAAAATCGGCCAAACATCTCAAGTTCTTGGGTTTGGGCAACTTGGACCGTCAGCTATTAGTGGTAATAGTTTCAACAATAACATGATGAGTAGCTATGAAAGTTTTACTCCAAATCAACCAGGACCTAGCCACTTCTCGTATGGGATGCAATCGTTCTTAAACAATGAGAACGCTGCAATGCAGTCGTTCTTAAACAATGAGAACGCTGCATATAACACTCAGCCACATGCCAATGTAACTACACAGTCAAATCTTGAACTTCCTGATCAACTGGAGAATCTCGATTTATGTGGTGATCTCGGGAACATAAGTAACTTTCAATTCGATCACAACAAGGTATATGTCTTCACTACCTTAATTTTTCAATTATATGTATACATATACATTAAGTACTTATTGTGAGATGTGTGTTTGAAAATTGGTGTGCATGCGCAGCAGCAACAAGGAGAAGAGGCTTCCACCAAATTTGAGCTCCCTGCAAATTTTTCGACTGAACTGAATCAGATTTTATCTCTTGAAGACGAGGGTGACAGGACCTTCGTGAACATAAACCAGGTATTTATATATTATTAAGAGATCTTAGCAATTAAAAAATCGAACTTGAACGAACGTCCTATCAAAGATTAGAGTGAATACTTCCAAATAGTATGTCTTACTGACTTATATATGACTACGTTGTGAAGGGTCATTCTAATGGAGAAACATCGAACACTTTTGCTGCTCCGGAGATGAATCCTCCAATTTTCAACACGAACCCTAATCAGAATCAGGTACTTCTAGTTTATATCATTCTATGATACTTAATATAAACGAAATGATTGTTTAAATCTATTCTGAAACCTGGACTTGATTTGCTAGGAACAAGATGTTCCAGATTTTAGCGATTGGTCGTTTTTGGATCCGCAGGTAAACGATATAAACGTTTACAAAAATTAAAAGAAATGATTTGTCTATAGTTTTATTTTAAGTTGATGAGTCTTAGAAACTATTTTTGGTTAATTTTTTTTCTTATATAGGAATTGGTTGATGACGACTTCATGAACTCTCTGTTCAACAATGACATGAATTGAAAAGGGTTCTCTCCAATATGTTCTCAAAGCGAGGTGAAGAAAGTAAAACCGGCGATACCTAGCTAGTAGTTTTCTAAGCAAATATATATCTTAAAAAAAAATCGTAGAACTATGGTTTGGTTATGTAATATATTTCTAAGTGTTGGATATTATGTCTTTTTTCAGTAAGCTAAGTGTTGGATATATATTATGTTATGTCTGGGAACTTTTTAATATATATAATAATAATAATAATAATAATACTATCTATTTGGGTTATAGATCGATGTCGGGCATGTTCGTATAGATGTCGGGCATGTTCGTTTGTCTGTCGCTGTGTTGTTCATTTGACTGTCGCTGCGACCAATCGCCATATTTTTAAAAAATTTGAAAATATTATTTTGTGATCATTTATATTTTCTAATAAAAATGTAAATTACATATACAATATATCATTACGAAAACTACAAATAATTAATAAAATATTTTATTTATATTTATTTATTTACTTAATTTTATTAAATTTAATTTATTATAATTAATTTAATTTATTTATTTTAATTTGATTTAATTATATTTAATTTAATTTGATTTAATTTAATTATATTTAATTTAATTTAATTATATTTAATTTAATTTAATTATATTTAATTTATTTTACTATAGTTAATATAATTTTATTTAGATTATATTTAATTTGATTTATTTGAATCTAATTTAATTTAATTTTGTATAACTTTATTTAATTATATTTTATTTAATTAAGTTTAGTTAGATTTAGTTTTGATTATATTTAATTTAATTTAATTAAATATAATTTGTTTTTTAAAAAAATTTTAAATATTTTTGGTCGCTATGTTGTTCGTTTGTCTGTCTCTGGATTCAGCGACCAATCGCAGCGACTGATCGCTAAAAAATTTAGCGACTAAAAATTATGATCGTTGATCGCTGCGATTGATCGCTGATCTAGCGACAGGCAAACGAACAACTTTTGGTCGCTGTCGCTGGTTTCTATCGCCAGCGACAGGCAAACGAACATGGGCGTCATGTGTTTGTGTTACATATGTACATGGTCAACAAATCTAGTTTTTGGATGAATTTCTCTTGTAGCTTTTTGTTTATGAAAAACAAGAACAAAAATGTATATTAAATAAGTTTTTAGAATATTTTTCTCTTAAAATTATATATTACATTTTGGTTTAAAGAAAAATATATATATATTTATTTATTTAAAATATAAAATTTCAAATGAAAATCTATTTTTTTTCTTTAAATTCAAAACGATACCTAAAAACTCCAAAACATTTTCTGTTAACTTTAGTTTTACGAATACAGTTTGATGTATAAAATAAGGTACGAAATCTAATACAGGTATTTAATTTCTCAAAACCAAATTTGTGGTGAAATCTTTTTTTAATAGGTTTTAATTCTGCATGAAATACAATACCATGTCAATATATCAAACTCTTTAATGTTTTTAAAGAGTATTATATAAAGATACATAATTGATTGTAAATCTAGATTTTGTAAGATCTTATATTTCAGATTTTATTTTAAAAGTTAAAATAGATTTGTTTCTATTAAATACAAAATAACAAAAATGGTGATTTAGCACTAATTTATCTAATTATCTAATTTTTTTTTTAGGCATGGCTCAGCTCGATGCGTGTACAGTGTACTCCCATAAAAATGTTTTTTTTTTCTGTGCCACATTTAAAAAAATTCAATGTTCTAACTAATTCATTTAATTTCTACGAATTTTCACAAAGTTCTATCGTCCGTAAGATGTGATTGTTTATCCGCTTTCTGTTTCTAAATTCATTCTTTTCTAGGAAATTATCAAACGTAAATATTATATATATATATATCTAATATGTAAGTCGTGCAATTTGACCCCAAAAAAATCTCGCCTTTATGATTATAATTTCTTTTAAAAATTGGTTGGACGCCAAAAAAAACAAAAAAAATGACTTGATTTAAGTAGTTCAAGAAGGAATCGTCAAAATAAACGTTTGGTTTGATGTCAAATCATCAAACTCCAATGTCATATAAATTAATAGTCACCAATTGGACATTCGTATTTATATGGCTATTGTTTTTACGCTAAAATTTTAAATTTATACTCTAAAGTATCATATAAACGAATTTTAAATCAAAAATTACTATAACTTAATAAAAAAAAAAGACCACAAATTCTAGATTTAGGAACGGTTTGTTAAATGACTTAGGTGTCTGAACCATTTTATAAAATTTAGACCCCTTCATACGGTATACACTTCTAGGACCCCTTCCTAAACATAAAATTTGTAGTATTTTTTATTTTTTAAAATTGTTTTGATAATTTTGGAAAACAAAACATAAAATTTGGCTATTTTACACTTATAAGTTAGCTTCAACTCAATAACAATTTTTTTGGGTTCACCAAATGACTCAAACTAAATTACATTTTGTGAATGGTTCCGCACGTTCCACCACTTCTCGGTTTATTTCCAATACTAATCGTGAAACACCATGAGCAGCAGGATGTTGAGGTTACAACTATTGAAAGAAATAAAAAATATTTTGCATCTATAAAATGTATTTTAGGTTGAGTCATTTGGTGAACCAAAAAAAAAAAAAGGTTTGAGTTATTATACCGTCGAGAAAATTATTATATCTTATGTCAAAATATATTTTATTACAAATCAAATTTCAAACCAACCTTCTTTCATTTAGATTTATTATGTTGTAAAATAATAGAATGAATACTTCTGATCTAAATAATAAACATTCTCTTTCTAAATTATAAAAATCACAAACTCATTCAATTGGTATACTTTCCTCTACATTTATAGTCAATTCCATATGATTCATCTAATTCCTTTCATTTTGATTATATTCCTTGGTTACACTATAAATACTTTTAGCCGTAGATTGCAAATCTGAAAGGAAAGGAATTATAATCCTTATTTTTCACTCCAACTCTTTCCAAAGAGCCACCAGTTGTAGAAAGCAAAATCTAAAAGCAATATCTCTCATTTTTGTCGCTCGCCCAAAAATAGGTGTTAGTGTTGGATGTCGAACCAAAGGATTTGGATCCAAAAAGAAACATCTATATCATTTTCACGTCAGAATATCATTAAAAATTGAAGGTCCGTTGCAAAGTCCAACTCGACCAAAGTTTCGGAGCTCGACGAACTCAGACGAAGTAAGAGGTGAATTAGGTCAAAGTCCGAGAACAAGCACAAGGAACAAAAGTCCGTTAAAGGCTCAACCAAGTTTAAATTGTAACGTTATGATAATTATGACAAGATCAAAACGAACACATTTAAAGAGATTTATGATATTAATTAGCCGTTCTTAAAACGATCGCTCCCGTTTTTTTTTTAATCTTTTTTTTTTTTATACATCACTTTTCTTTTCTTTTTTTTTTATCTCTTTCTTTATGGTACAGAGAAAGACAGAAAAAGAGAAGTAAAGTGAGTTAGAGAAAGAAAAAATGAGTAGGAGAGTGCAAAAGAGAGAGAAAGAGAAGGAAGGATGAGAAAGAGAAGAAAAAAAGGAAGAAAAAAGAATGAAAGAAAAAAAAGGATATTAGTTAATTAATTAAAAAAAATGTGAGCGGTCGTTTCAGTTCTGATGGTAATTATTGTGTATAAATATATGATCTTATAGACTGCAAAAATAGGGTTTTTTTAACATTACGATATTAATACTACACTTTTTCTCTACAAATATTATCTTTTTAACGTTTAAATCTTTATAAATTGATTTATTTTTTTTGTTTTTAAAAGTTTTTATCCACAAACATTACAAATACTTGAATGTTCATATCCATAAACATTACAAATACTTGAGTGTTCAGATCTGTATGCGTAATAGTGTCAAGGAAACATTTAGTGCTAGCCATACCAAATCTTTGTGATAGAACGCAAAAAAGTTTTTCTTATTGAATACCAATCATGTCACAATAAATTATTTGATGTTTCCTATTATTAATCCATTAATTCTTATTGGTTACTGTAGAGGCGTAATCATATAAAAAGACCTAATAATTTTTGTATAAAATGTTATATTGGCTTTTTAAATAATAGAAACAAGATTAACTAAATCTAAATCATTTCCTTAATGAACTTTTTGTACTTTGCCTTTTCTCATGTCAATGGACCATTGGAGGATTAGGTTTGTGTTGCCCTAAAGATTCCCTCTTTCTCTCTCTATCGTTTTACTTTGTAGCCTTAGCAGGAAGCAATGAATATAATTTTGGTCACCAGAAGTTACCAATTCCTCAAGAAACATATTCAATGTTATGATTGGCATGTGTTACCAACATGCCTGCTTTGTTTTCTTGTCTTCTATTCTTTTTCTCTCTCGCTCTCTCTTTCATCGCGTTGCTTCGATTTTATAGTTTTGACTATTTAGTTTGATGCATAACAAGAGGAACCAACCAAACAACTGCCAAATAATCAAAACAAACGGAACAATTAGCTAAAACAAAATATCAAATTCTGATGTAATATGATATAATAAAATAACTATTTTAAGGATTTATAATGACAAAAACAATTTTTTAAAATAAAATTATTTGTAACGATATAACTAATTTATATACAAAACTATACAAAGTTCAGAAGCAGATAAATTAAACCATCAAATATGTATGCTCAAGGTTATTTTGTTGTGGATCACAACCACCGTTAATCCACTCTTTTTTTTTTCTTTTTTGAAACAAAATAATGATAACACGCACCGCATATGATGTATTCAGCACTGATCACATCACCAATCAAAATTCAAAACCTATGTCTCCATTATCATTAACTAGATTTTGACGATTTGTACATCTAAAACACTTAATTAATTCAGTTTTGAATACTATATCATATGATTAATTTTAATATGATATAGTAGGAAAACAATATTTATTTTAATATTTTGGAGTATTACAAAAAAATAAACAAAATTAAACTAAAGTATTTAAATGCGAATAAAAAGATTGTTATTAGTAAAACATTCATTGATTTCAAAAACTATTCATTCTGATTTCTTGTAAAATAAACAAAGATATAAAAAAAAATTATTTAATAAAGATATGTTTATGGTGAAGAAAGATAACTTATTAATAATTTTTGGTAATTCAGTATTTTTAAGTAATATAGAGAATTTCAATATCCTATTTTTGCTACTTAGATTTTTAGTTATTAAATATAGGCATTGTTGTCTTTTCTATCCAAACATATTTAAGATACTAAATCGAAAGATATTGAGATCAAATGCAACCATACAACATATGCTCGTGTTCTTACAACCGAGGCAAAGGAAATGGTTAAAGTGAATATCAACCGAATTCAGTGATCATTTTTCATTTTATGGTTCATCAATTTGACCATTTCAAAATTCACATAGCAATTAGAAATCCCGCAACTAGTACGGATTATTAACTCACAAGATGTATGGTCTTGTAACTACCACAAACATTCTTTACTAAAACTATTACATATTTTTCCAATTATAAATTTATCTTCCAATTTGTATGCCAATATGATGTAAACAGTTACTGAAAAATAATGCAATGATGTGAAAAAAAAAAAAAAACTATTACATCTTCTTGATAACTTTTTATTGTAATAGTAAAGAAAATCCAAATCTTTAGGTATTACAATGATAGTAATTGTTGAAACTCCCCTGTTATTTGTGAATTGACTTAAAGGGGAGACCAACAAAAGATATTTCTAAACAAAGCCTCAAAAAAATAGCCAAGATCAAATCACAAATCATACACACCCCAATTGAGATGAAAAACAAAACAAATCACATATGAAATCGGATTAGAAAAAAAACATATTTATCGTGTATGTATGGTGGTTTAGCTTAATCGAAGAATTCCCATTTGAATCTCGGAGGGACAGGTTTAACCGTTTCGGCCGCCTTTGCCGCCGATGCGGAATCAAACATCTCCCATTTCGTAGTTACAATCGCCGGAGTACCTGATGAGGAGGCATTGGAATTCCTAGGCTCCTCCTCTCTCTCTTCCTCCACAAACGATAACAAATCGCGTTGCGTTTGCGTTTGCGTTTGCGTTTGCGTTTGCGTTTGCGTTTGCGGTTTGTGGCGTACCGACTTGTTGATTTCAACTTTTTTGGTAGCGTTTTTAACCTTCAAGACGTCAAGTGCCTCAACATACTTCTGAACCCTTTGCACCTTCCAAGATCCAAATCATAAACACACACATAATCTAACCAATCAAAATTAAAGATTAAAAAATTGAAGTTTTAAGTAATTTTAATTATACCTGCATCTTCCTCTTCAATTTCACATCTCCATCAGCCATAATCGCATCAAGTCTCAACAACTGATTCATCAACATCTCTATCAGATTTACAAGACTCTTCTCTTCAACTTTACCTCCTTTATTAATCACTGTCTCAAACGCCGACACCTAAAAAAACCGGAAAATTGAAATCAAAGATTCCAACTTTGAGAAACAGAGTCGCCGTAAAAAAAAAAATACCTGTCCGGCGAGCCTGTCGACTTCGAAACTAATATCAGAGATTGATTTAGAAGCTTTTTCAATGGCGGCGTTTTTCCTTTTTTCGAGGAGACGTTTCTCCTGAGAAATTGGATCTTCTTTAACAACAAGCTTTGACCGATCTTTAACTCCGCAAAGATCAAGAAACATCTTTGAATCTCTCTCTTTGTCTTTGTACAAAACCTTCATGTCTTCATGGTGAAGTCCCACCTGATCAGACAACATCTTCTTCAACTCTCCTGTAACAGTATTCAAATGCCAATTTTTTATTTAAAAAAGAACTAATCTTTTGGTTATAAATGTCAAAAATTGGATTTTGGTTTGGTTATTATTACCGAAGGTAGATTGGGAATTGATGTCGATCTCGTGATAAACCGACCCGTATTTGACCCGGACACGAATGACACGTGGCACTTCGGAGTTCTGATCCGTCCGACGTTGAACAACCATTCCTCCAGGTCGATACTCCCACTCATTACCGCTACTTCCGCCGCCGCTGACGGACGGCGACGATCCTGTTTTCATTTTCATCATTCTTTAAACGATTCTTTGCTTCTACTACTCGTTTCTGTCTCTCATCAAAAAGAGATCGATCTCATATGTTATAAAAGAATCCAAATGTAGGAGAGAGAGAAGAGAGAGAGGTGATGAATATGATTTCTGAACACGATCAAGAAGAAGATGGAAGAAGAATAAAGAAACGTCTGTACAAAGGGAAGTAAATGTTTTTTTTTTCCTGCAACTCTTAAAAATACATATAAAAAATCATAAATAATAAAAAGAGTGACAGCTAATGGTATTGTTGTTATGTCTCATCATCAGTAATCACACACATATATAATATGTATACATTTATATGATTCCCACATTTTCTTTGTATTATTAATTTCTGTTTGTGTTTTTTTTTTCCCGTGTTCTGTATCAGTTTGGTTGTCTCTATTCTAAATACAGATAACCCATCTGTGTCAATGAGAAAAATCAAACATATTGTTACTGATTATATAGTTTATTTTTCTTTGGAAAAATACCACATTAGTTATGTTGAAAACCCGATCGTAATTTGCTTGATTATAGTGTGTAGCGTGATTATAATTGTTTTTTTTAAGAGAAATTTCTCAAAATACTACACCACACAAAAATTGATTTTCAAGGGTTTTAAATTTTTTTTTTTTTTGTTTGGGTTAACTATTTTAGATTTACGATATAGTTTTTAGGGGTTAGAGTTTAGTGTTTAGGATTTAAGATTTAGTTTTAAAAGTTGAAAGTTTAATTTTAATTTTGTGGTATTTTTAGAAAACTAAAAATTTTGATGATATTTTTGGAACATTAAACTAATAATAGTATTTTTTGCAACAAAATTTTAAAATGTGGTATTTTTGAAACTTGTTTTTTTTGAACTATCACAAATGACTAGACAATGTATCATATTTGCGTATAAGTGAAAAATATAGTGAATTTGGCGTTTACTCTACAACTTATTTTTTTGGAAGTTTTGTTAGATTCAACTTTTTAATTCATTGGTTCTCTTGCTTTAATCGTTATATATTTCTCAGGTTAACAGAATCATGAAATATCTGACAATTTTTTTTGGCCCACTTAATATTTCACACACAACCAAAGTGCAAATCTCATTATTTGTGTTTACAAGAATTTGGTGTCGTGAGAATTGGGTCAGTTAGCAAACTTTATCGCTAATGAAAAGATCCTACCAAGTACCATGGAACTCTCTGTATGTTCCTCTTATTTTGTGAAAAGAGACTCTGTAGCAACTAGCAACAAATGGCAAGTTCCATCATCCAAACCACTAGCAATCCCATAACAAGTGTCACTTTCTGGTGATCACATGAGTTTCAGTTAGGCCTAGACACTAATACCCGTTATCCGTATTCGATCCGTTACTCGACTCGTATCCGTCTCGAAAAAAAGATATTCGTAACTTTAAGGTCGAGTGAATGATATAATAATTATATTACATGTGGATAAGGATCGAGTGAAGAATATTAATTTATTCTTTAATATCCGTCTCATTACCCGTTTTATTATTCGACCTGTAAATACCTAATAATATTTTATGATATTACTAATAGTTTATAAATATATTCTAGAATGAAATTACAAGTTTTTATTTTTGAGATTTATAATTTTATACTCTTTTGGAACTATATGTTGCATATTTATAAAAAAATTTACGCATGAATTATTTATAAATATGAAGGTAAGGGTAAAGGGTCGGATATCTAAATGGTTGAACTATTTTTACCGGATACTCGTTTTGGTATCCGTTATTTGCGGGTCGAATACGAATAATTTTTTTCAATTATCCGTAAAAATTGAATCGAATAAAAAAAATTTCAAAATTCGAAGGTAACTGTTCCGTGCCCGGCCCTAATTTGAGTGTCATACTAAAAAGTGTCATACTCAAACCAACAGCTTACGGACAAGACATTCAGAAATAATTTCAAACTAGGTCCGGCCCAAGTTTTAAGGACCATTTTTTTTATGTGACCTTTTTCATAAAGTTTAATTTGACCATGGGTTTGGGCCTCTTGGGTCTGGACACCTCTACCTAATCCACTCTGGCTAGACATGTTTCAAAGACAACTATGGTTTGTTCATTTAGACTTGTTTATTCCAATGATAATGGCATCTTTGCCTTTAATGTGCCATGACTTCTTTCCTGTTTTCTTACACAAGTTCGCAGAAAAATTGTTGAACTCCCTTCATTTCTTCATACTTCTTAGTCTCATATTTTTTCTCTGATTTTTTAAAGTTAAACTATAATATAATACTGACAGAATAAACCAGATAAATTATCGAAACGACAATTATTTTAGTTTTATTATTTTTACAAATCTGTTTGGTTAAATCTGAGAAACGTTTGAATGATTCTATAAAATCGAGTAACTTAATGTCAATATTTGTTGATTCCTCTGTTGATCAAAGCTAATGTCATACAACCACTTCCCTTTGACAAACGCAGCAAAGCTGCAAGAGTGAGGGAGATATAAGGAATACTGTTAGTATCATTGGAAAATATATAGCAAAGAAAATGATAAATTTCATAAAAAGTACTGATCATACGATACAAAAGCTATATCAATAGATTGTTCAATCATATGTTTTCTTATCAAATTTATTTGCTTTTATTTTTTTATTAAATATAAAAACTTGAAAAACGAACATTGAAAGAAATTATAATACTCCATCCGTTTCAAAATGTAAGATGTTTTGAAATATTTTTTTTGTTTTAAAATAGAAAATGTTTTCACATCTCTATATAAGAGAAATAATATAAAAATAATTTATCTAAAAAGTTTAAAAGGAACCAAATGATTGTTTCTCTTTTATTAGTTTTAATTGAATGTTTTTATTAAAAACAATAATGTTTTGACTAAAAACACAAATTTTTTAATTTTCATGCTAATTTTCAAAACATTTTCTATTTTGAAACGGAGGTAGTATAAATTAGTTTATATATCATATTAAAAAGTTATAGCGTTACTGTAAATATAAAAGCTTTGCAAATATGTACAATTAGGACTGAGCACAGAGCAAATACCCTGTATATTTGCAGTATTCGCGATCCGCTTCGTCCAACTCAGATATTTAATTTTTTGATCCGATCCGATCCGAATATTTTCAGATATCCGAGATTTTGGATATCCGTAATTTGTTTAGATATCCGCAAATATCCGTTCCGATCCGTTTAGAATACCAAAATAACTTATACATATGTTTTCAAAATAAGATTTCCTCTAAAGATCACAAAATCATGAGGAAATAGAACATAATATAAAGCTAGTGATTTTTTTTTTTTGCATTGAACCCATCTCTAATATGGACTTTTATACATTATATGTTTATACTTTCTATGTTTACGCTATATAAGTATATTTACACTAATGTGTTATTTATAGTTATACGGATCGGATCGGATATTCGGTTCTTTTAAAAACAATATTTGCTATTTGCTTTGTCTCTTACGGATATCATATTTTACTATTTGCTTTGTTTAAAAACATAACGGATATCCAGACTTTTCGAATCGAATCAAAGCGGATAACGGATTGGATCGGATATCCCGGATATTTTGCCCAATCCTATGTATGATTGAATCTATTATCTAGGAGTGCACATATGTACAGTACTAGCATATCTTGATGTCAGTAATAATCTAATAGATGAAAAGGAAAAGACGGTACTAGCCTTACTGTTTTGGAGCCAATGACGAATACAAGCTTTGTGGTATTTGTGAGTACAGGGTAAGATAGTCATCTTATCTCCACGCGCATAATCTGACTGGCATATCATACACCTGTTTCCCCACTCGTATTGTTATTAAATTAGGAGTGGAATTATAAGAATACCGTCCTTCGTAATTTTGAATTCAGAAAACATGTATGTTTAAGTGGAAATTAGGATAGTAATATACTTTTTATCTTCTATAGAAGGTTTAAACTTGATGGTAGGTAACTGAGAAATTTGTGTCTTTGTTAATCCTTCGCCTACATTTATTGTTTCACCTCCTCCACCTATGTTTACTCTTTCACGCTCTTGTATCCGCTGGATTATTTCCTGTAATATAACAAGAACAAGTAACTCAACGGAAACAATATTGGACCAGTTTTTGTCTAGGCATAACGGTAAGAGCGAATATTTGTTTTTCAGGCGAGAAACTGATACTGAAAAATATTATGATTGTTTTTTATATTCTTACATCGTCTGAATGTTGGTTTGGTCGATCCCCAAAGCGTTCTGCAAACGTAAATTAAAGATTCATTAACCGGTCATAGACTTAACCGGGTTTTGGTCCAGTCTACCCTGATTGACCAACTGATCAAATAGTCATGTTATCAAGTCATATCATAACCATATGAATATATGATATATCATTATATCCGGGAAAAAAAAACTGAAAGGATTGCATCAGATGATAGACCTGAGATTGAATGTGGAGAAGCGTTAAAGGGCATCGGTCTCGACCTTGGTCTTGGTACGAACAACCGCCTTAGCATCGACATTAGCCACAATATCAAACATTTCCAGCATAGCCTATGGTGAGTGTTAGGTTGGTTTTGAAACTGACGGTGGTAAACAGAACGAGAAATGTCTTGTGAAGAATAATATTCCGATGAAATGGGATTATAATAATGGGTAGAGATTGTAGGTTGGTTTTGAAGGTGATAACTAATCATAGGAGAATTGTCCAACACAGGCACTGAGGAATCATCGACTCTACCACGTTCTCTGTGGTATTCCTCGATTTTCCTTGTGATTTCATCAGCTTCGCCGAACAAGTAATGGTATCCACCAGAACTTTGGGAATCTCCCATCTTTTTTATGTATTCAAAAGTTGTAATATTTGGGAGCTAGATTTTCTTCACTGATTTCCTTGTGTCGTGTGGCATGACTTTTTATATGTATCTTTCTATTTCGTTGTATTTTTATCGTGATTGAGTCTTAATTAGAGCATGTAATTATGTTTATGAAAATATGCGAGAAACGAATTAATTAAAGTAATGAAATTGATTGTTGCAAATCGAGTGATAGATGCTTAAATATATTGATTAGAGATTTAGATATTCTTAAATTTTTGGTACATTATCTTTGATTAGTCAGATGTAAACTATATAATAAAACTAATTCATGCTAATCTCAAATCTTTATATTCTCTAAATAAGAATATACAAGTGATGGGAACGAAAGATGAGTAAAATACAAAAATATTTCGTCAAAAGTCAAAACTCGTTAGTTAATAAAAAGTAAAAACAAACCATGTGTTACTTACCGTCAAATCAATGTGTTTGAAAGATGCTAACCACTAATAAAACTATAGAAGTATTTAGAAGGTACATTACATACTGTTTAGCGTGTAACCGGATCAACCGGTATTTGGGTTTTGAATAGACTCTTAAAACACAATAGATAGCTTGTTGTGCAGATGTGTATATAGATGATAAATTAATTTAATATCTTAATTGTTATGTAAAAGAAAGTCACACCATCACACTTCGTTATTTTCCCCTAGCGTTTAGTTCTATATCATGCAAAACCCATGGTGTAACTAGACCAAGATCATAGAAAGCATCACTTCACTTCATGACCTAATTATTCTCGAAGCTCAAAACTATTTACATACACTTTTATTTATCCTATAAATATACTAAGATAGATAGAATCCACCACTACAAAAGTGAATTAAAAACACAAGAAGAAACAATATAGTATCTAATTATAATGGTATCTCTCAAGTCCATTGCAGCTATTTTCGTTGTCATGTTTCTGGCCACCGGAACTACGGTTCGAGCCCAACAATGCAGAGACGAACTGAGCAATGTGCAGGTGTGTGCGCCGCTGCTTCTACCCGGTGCAGTCAGTCCTGCCCCGAACTCAAATTGCTGCGCTGCCCTCCAATCGACTAACAAAGATTGTCTATGTAACGCTCTTCGAGCAGCCACCACACTTACCTCTCTTTGTAACCTCCCCTCTTTTGATTGTGGTAAGATGATCCATCGATTTAACCTATTTTATCAGATATTTATCTTTAGTTATTCCATCTAAACATATTTGAATGAAATGATAGATTTGTAGTTCGATTAAGTAGTCAATAGTCTTTGTTTGTTTTTCGTCGTTATATTTGTTTGGACTATGTTTTGTGAACTGTGCAGGTATAAGTGCCTAGTTCAGCAACGGTCAGTTCCGAGGATTTGGGGAGTTTGGTCTGCAAAAGACAAGAAGAATAAAATAAAAAATAATGAGAAATACACTATTTGGTGTTTTGTTTTGAATTTGGTCTGTTGTTTGGTTTGTTCAATACTTATGAGTTATGACAGATCTATTGAATATCGTTTTCACCATTATTACGGAATATTTTCTATAATTGGCATCATTATAGAATTGCTTTTATAACAGGCGTGTTAGTTTTACATATGCAACTTCAGGCAAAACTCAATTCAAATTTCAGTTTCAAATTTCAAAAGTAAAAAACTACCAGAGATTCATAAATAATTTATTCACATTGACAAAATAAAATGATGTTGGTTTGATCCAAACCAAACCAGAGACTTGATTTGGAGTAGACCCATTGACCGTGGGTCAAAACACATTACTGTATGTCCTTATTGTAACGCATTACACACTCACTTTAGCTTTGGTTTGGAGTGGACCGGACCGGACCCATTTGACTTGAATTGACGCGGAGTCAAATTACGCGCATTTTTTTACGCGTGTAACCAACGCGCATGACCTAAGGTCAGTGTTAAAGCTAACTCTATATAATGCATTACACAACACTCACTTTAGCTTCTCCATTCCCAATTGTCTTTGCTTCTTTTTTTTTTTATACAAAACAAAACAAAACAAAAAGTTTCAGTTCAGGCGATGGAGTAAGTATGGGTTTCTTCGGAAGACTGTTTGGGAGTAAGAAGCAGGAAAAACCAGCACCGACGCAGAACAGACGAAGATGGAGCTTCAGATCCTCAAATCCGACGACGGATTCTTCTTCTCATCCAAGCAAGAGACGTGGCGACGAAGAACGCTTCGACGGCGATAAGCATGCGATAGCCGTCGCGGCTGCTACAGCTGCGGTGGCTGAGGCGGCACTCGCTGCTGCTCGTGCCGCGGCGGAGGTCGTGAGACTCACCAATGGCGGTAGAAACTCGTCGGTAACTCAAACCAGTTGGAGTAATCGTCGGTGGACTCAAGAGTATAGAGCGGCGATGAAGATTCAATCCGCTTTTCGTGGCTACTTGGTGAGTTAATTACTTCCCTAAGTTAATCTTTAAACTCAAATTTTTAATCTTTAATTCTGTTTTCTTTGTTAAAAAAATTCACAATTTTATTGAGCCAAGTGTGGAACAGCTGTCTGATGTTGATTTTTCTAGTTAACCCCAAATTGAAATATTTATTGAAAATTAGAAACAATGAGCATAATTTGTATTTTTGTATTGGTCCCCAAAAATGACTATGAAAGGAGACAAATGAATGAATAATGAAACCAAGAAACCTGTTACTAACCGATAGGATTCTCTACCGACACCATTTCATGGTCTCGATTACTAACCGATAAAAATTCTCAATTTTGGTCCCAAAAATATGCATATATCATCTCGAACAAAATCTTACCTAACTGGATTTAGCTTTAGTGCTTATCCCTACTTGTGCGAAAATTCAGAATTTCAAACCAAGTAAGCAACATATAATATAAAGAAAGGGTTCCTTTTTATCCCTTTTTAATTTAGTTTCTGAAAGTCCTATATGTATCTTACTGAAAAAGTGAAACTACAGATGGGTTTTAAAGCTTTTTGAGCTATAAAGTTGCATCCTTTTACTATCAAAGTTGCAACCAATCTTATTCACAATTGTTAATTAGTTTTTTTTTCTTCAAATGCTTCAAATGATAATTTAATAGGTTATGTAGTTCAATCACATAATTTAGAGATTCTCAAACCTTATTGCTTCCGATAAACGGATGAGGTGTACCATTTTAGAAGAAACTAATAATAGTAGATTTAATATTACTATGTGATTTGAATTAGGTGTGTAATAAAAAATGTTTTTAATTCAGGCGAGGAGGGCGTTGAGAGCGTTGAAGGCATTAGTGAAGCTTCAAGCGTTAGTGAAGGGGCACATAGTAAGGAAACAAACGGCTGATATGCTGCGTCGGATGCAAACGCTGGTTCGGCTCCAAGCTCGGGCTCGAGCGTCGCGTTCTTCTCACGTGTCCGACTCATTCCACTCTACAACGTTAATGGTTCCATCTTCCCCACAATCTTTCCATGCACGATGCGTTTCGGAGGCTGAATACAGCAAAGTCATTGCCATGGACCACCACCACAACGACCACCGTTCACCGATGGGTTCGAGCCGGTTATTAGGCCAATGGAGGACCGATGAAACTCTATGGAACGCACCACAGTACAATGAAGATAATGACAAGATCCTAGAAGTCGACACTTGGAAGCCTCACTTCAGGGAGTCACCAAGAAAAAGAGGATCTCTTGTGGCCCCGACAAGTGTGGAGAGCAGTCCACAATTAAGGTCCAGAACAGGAAGCAGCAGTGGTGGTTCAAGGAGAAAAACGCCCTTCACCCCTACGAGAAGCGAGTACGAGTACTACGCTGGGTATCACCCTAACTACATGGCTAACACCGAGTCTTACAGAGCAAAAGTCCGGTCACAAAGTGCCCCAAGACAGAGGCTACAAGAGTTATCTTCAGAGAGTGGCTACAAGAAGTCTATACAGGGACAGTATTACTACTACACAGCGGCTGCAGAGCGATCGTTTGATCAGCGTTCGGATAACGGGGTCGCCGGTTACAAAGGAGTTTCTGATGGGTTAGATCGAAACCAAAGTGAGAAATCGAAGATATATACTTCGTTTTTCAATTCTAATCCTCTTTTCTTTCAATAGTCGAAAAGGGTGAAAAAAGTGAATGGAATGTGTAAACTTAGATTTCGACACACGAGTACAGACAGACAGTGTTCAATCTGTGTTTTGTATTTTCATTTGACTGGATCCAACGGTACAGAACTCGTACCAACAAAGCTATAGGGTCCACACTTGTCTGATTAAAAAACTTCAATAATTTGAAGTGATGTCAAGTCAAGACGTGGGAATCACCACTTAAAGCAATGAAATTGATTGATATAACCCTTCCTATTAAACAAACTATTTCTCTCTCTTTTGTTTCCGGTAAAAAGGCTCAATAGAGTCACACACACATAAGAAATCACACAATATACTAAAACACTATAAAATGAAATGATAACCGTTATACCTATATATGCATTTACAAAGTAAAACATGTTGCTCTACTTATCAGATATCATCACAACTCCATCTTGAGGTGGGGACACAGCGCAGGTAGCGACACCATCGGCAGTGATCATTGCCGTTTTCTCCTCGGAATAGCATCAACAGCGCCACCACAAACCTGCACAAAGTTCGAATAAGTTCTCACATTTTTCGGATTTAACATTGAAATGAAAGAGTGAATGCAAAGTTTACCCGGCAATCAATAGAGCGAGAGATAGGAGCCACAATAGGTATTGGTAAGGCTTGTACTTGTATCTCAGAGGTGTGCCTTGTGGCATATGCTCTCTTGCTAACCACTTGAACTGGGGACGAGCCAACAGAATGAAACCGAGGAGAAACCCCGTAAGAAATCCACCCACATGAGCAAAATTATCAACATGAGGCAGAATCCCAATTGCCAAGTTTATCAATATGACAAACAAAAGCGTCAGGAGTGCCGCAATCTGCACCAAAAAAACCAAAGTCATTAACCTTGTTTGTTCAGATCATAAACAGCTAGGCATGAGCATGAACCAACAAGATGGACTATTTGTATCTTTACCTTGTTAGAGTAGATTGTCCAGTTGGTGAAAAGTTCGGAAAGCATTGAGCCAAGGAGGCCAAAAAGAGCACCAGAAGCTCCAACAGAGATGCTGTTTCTGATAAACAACGAGGACAGAATGCTCCCTCCAATTCCTGATAATAGGTATATAACTCCGATTCTAACTGCAAAATTTCACAAAAGGAGATTCATCAGAATTCTAGCAATATAATAACACAACTTGAAGACTAGATTTATGACAGTTAAGAAATCTTGTCAGGGTAATAATCAAGAAAGGCATACCGAAACCAAACTGCTGCTCGAGACGAATGCCGATGAAGATGAGGCTCAGCATATTCGCCCCGAGATGAATAACACCGGCGTGCAACCATATGCATGTCAGGAGACGCCAACCTTCCTTCTTCTCTACAACTTTGCTCCACTCAAGTGCTCCTAACTTCTCCAATCTTCAAAGTATCAATCAAACATAATCATGTCAAGATGTTAACTCTGAATTCACATAACTCCATCATTTACATCTCAAAAACCCTATAAAACTTCGATTTCAATCCCTAGAATGACACCTAAATCATTTGATCAATGATGCTAAATTGATATAGTAACCGACAAAATATCTGAAAACGTAATACACCAACCCTAAAATCCTCCAGAACCAATTCGAAAAATCGAACTACAAGATTGGGATGAAACGTACGTATGAGAAGACGGACCGAAGAGAGGATTAGTCCGGAGAGGCTCGAACGAGAGTCTCCCGAGAAACCTGGCGACACAGTGACCTCTGAGACGGTGAGACTCGAAATTCTTCGGACAGTTATTGACGAACATCGCCACGACGAACATCGCCACGTTAGCCGCAACGAACATGGGAACAAGCCACGACGTCCACTGCGACGACAACGCGTTATCGCCAAATTCAGTAGACGACGACAACGCTACAGGCATAGGCGGCGGTCCGATTCGATTCCGATCACCGCCTCTGCTTCCGATCCCTCGATCTTTCGCCGACATTCGGTTCTCCAGATCATCATCTCCGACAGCCATAGTGATCTCTCTCTTATCTCTCTTTCTCTGTCTGTAATTTGTTTATTTGTTTTTTTTTTTGATTCAAGGCGGTAAGGTAAGAAGAGTTAAAAACCTTATTTTTTGAGAGTGGGTGAGAAAGTGGGTTTCTATTACCCTATTAAATTATTACACGTGTTAATGTGTTATACCCGTTTTTGTGGTACGTGTTACGGTGTATCGTGGTCTGTTGCACACTGTATCATGACGGAGCTAACGTGCGCTGGATTTCCCAAATTGCTTTCCCTTTTTTTCCCACGCTAAAGCTGTGATGTCACATAACAAAACTGTTTTTGAAATTTTCGAATTCTTAATTGTTGAGGTAATTTAAAAGAATCATATTTGACAAATTCATTTAAGTTAGCTCTCATTTCATTCAGTTCCACAAATATCTTTGATCGTCCATTGTTCGATGGGAACATTAGATGAGGGATTCTAATCGATGTTCAACATCGGAGATATTTTAGAATTTGAGATTTTTAAAAGTTAAAATAACGTTAGCACATTCTATAAAATTAAATTTTTAATAAATTTGTTTTTTTTTCAAAATAAAATACATTACATAAATTTGAACTGGACAATAACACAACAATACTAATGAGGACATCAAGTCATTATCAACAAAGGAGCATGAAGTAAGGAGGCATGAAGAGGAGGGCAAGAAGCTGAGGAGGGCTAAGGATACAAGCGAGCTGAGTTCAGCTCAAATGGAGGCCAAGATCAAGCATCCCAACTCAACCAACACTTAGAGAGCACACTCAACTCATCTAGAGGTTCTTGAAGATTTCACCATGAGACTAAACCAGCTTTGGTTTAGGAGAATCGATCCAAAACCTCACTTGTCTTATTCATACCAGATTATGGAAAATTTCTTAACCGAGTGGTTTAATTTTTTGGAAAACCACATGTGGCATCCAGGAGGGTATCTACTACAACTAGAGAATCCTAAGAGCAGCTCAAGCTTCATTCCCAGCCATTGGATCAGGTGGATTCAATCTTGCCCATTCATACACCAAGACTTTCCATATCAAGACCCGAGAGCCTTCAATGCATTTCAACTGCTATATTCCTTTGAACCAGTATATGCCACGACTTGGAGACCATCTAGGAGCATCAGAGGGTTCCCTTTTAACCCAGAAAGTCGTCCACATACACCCCCACAAGCTGGAGACCCAAAACAAGTTGAATCTTCACTTGCCTTATTAGGATGCGTTCACACCCAACAGCTCTTTTCTATTGATCTTTGCGAATTGGAGACCTTCTTTGTGCATCAGAGGCTCCCAAGGACGCACCACTTCCTTCCCAAGTTATGTAGATACAGGGAGCCTTCACACTTTCCTTATTTGGCTAAATTTTGTCATCAAAGCTCCAACGGCCATATTCTTTAAAGTTTTCGATTCTTTCCTTGTTTTAGGCTTTAGAACCGTTGTATAATGAGCCTATAAAAGCGTAGCTCTTAGTTCATTGTAAATCACCCTTGATCATTGAAGTAATAAAAGTTTTTGTTTTTTTTCACAAAGTTCGAGTTTTTTGTGTTTGTCTTTGTCTTTAGATTCTAAGTGTGTGATTCACTTATTGTCTATTGAATTTACGGATTAATAGTGCTTGAGTGATTTAACTCTCTTGTTTCGTACCATTGATTGAGCGAGTCAATCACCTATAACCATCTCCACCTCTATATTCGTCCACCTTCCGCCAAAGCTTGTCAACTCTTGACAACGTTTTGATCACTAGGTCTTGGAGTGATTCCGATCCTACATCAAATACCATTTTCATTGTTCGACCGAGAATTGCATATCTTCTCGTATGGTTGAATTTATTTGTCGTTGAAGAACTTCGTGTGCTGGAAACAAGCGAAACAACATATGGTATAAGTCTATAAGACTTGTTCAATAGAGAGCAAACTTATGCCCCGTATATCATGATCTTCTGTAATCTGTCTTCATGACCTAGTTTAAACTTCCATACATGATAATAACACCAATTAATAACATGGTTAGAGGGACTCTCGACAAAACAAGATTTTAATTTATTTTCTCGAAAGCTCTCTAATGCTCAAGTCAATAGAGGTAACGTAAAGGGTCGGCTTTCGAAAAACTAATTATGGTTAAGTTCTTATTCTTAGCTGAAAACAGTCTAAGACCCAACATGATATTTGGTGAACGAGTGTCAAAGAGAGAAGACCTTATGATAGAGGGGATTAAAATTCTCCATTGAAAGGTGTGGACAATTACAGATCCAAGTTTTGAGATATATATAAGATTACAAGTTTTGAGTATAGAACATAACCATGCCGGTTATGCGCGACTTATCGTGGGATAAGTGTATGAGGTTGAATGGTAGATCAAAATACCGAGAGATCTCTTCTTCTTTTCCTAAAGGTATAGCGAATGTCAGAGTTGAACTCATAATTTCGAGATGATCGGGTGAACTTTCTAGACTTATCTGATATTTTCTATTTTAATCAATACACTAACCGACTTACAGTTCTTTTGTGGAGACGAGATATTTATATACGTACTTTGTACGTGGTTTCATGTCAGGTTAACCCAGGAGCTTGGCCCATTTAGGGCCCATCACATTATAAGTGACGTGTGTCTTGCTTTGATGGATGATGTAGTAGTAATAGGTGTGTTGCCTAGGACTGGGCAAAATATCCAAAAAATCCGATCCGATCCGATCCGTTATCCGCTTTGATTCGATTCGAAAAGTTCGGATATCTGTTATGTTTTTAAACAAAGCAAATAGTACAATATGATATCCGTAAGAAACAAAGCAAATAGCAAATATCATTTTTAAAAAACCGGATATCCGATCCGATCCGTATAACTATAAATAACACATTAGTATATATATACTTATATAGCGTAAACATAGAAAGTATAAACGTATAATGTATAAAAGTCCATATTTGAGATGGGTTCAATGCAAAAAAAAAAAAATCACTAGCTTTATATTATGTTCTATTTCTTCGTGATTTTGTGATCTTTAGAGGAAATCTTATTTTGAAAACATATGTATAAGTCATTTTGGTATTCTAAACGGATCGGAGCGGATATTTGAGGATATCTAAACAAATTACGGATATCCGAAATCTCGGATATCCGAAAATATTTGGATCGGATCGGATCAAAAAATCAAATATCTGAGTCGGACGGAGCAGATCGCGAATACTGCAAATATACAGGATATTTGCTCCGTGCCCAGTCCTAGTTGCCACTACTCATTGAATACATACAGAACACTTCAGTGCTATAGTCTGCTATCGTATTGAATATTTTTTTCGTTTCAAAATATAAAATATTTTAATTAAAAATACGTACATTATAAAGTATTCAAATTTTTGAAAATCAATCAATCATAAAAAAAAACTACATAATATAAATAGTTAAATTAATATTTAATTTACATTGAAACTTTAAAACATCTAATATTTTAAAATAAGAAAAACCTTCCGAAACATTTTATATTAATGAACGGAAAGAATAAGTAAAAGCTATTCTCCGGATGACGTGTAATGGACACGAGAGCCGTTATATATATATTTTAAAAGAAAATAATTATTAAATACAAAAGAAAAGAAAAAAGTTCATTGGTAGAGAATCCAGTTTTACCAAAAATACTGATGAACATATGTCTCACTTTTTTCTAAAACATATTAATCTCGTGAAGGTATCATTTAATAAAGATAATAAAAAAATACTTAATGAATTTTCTAACCGTCAATAATTAATGTATATTACTTTTGTTTTTTATATATATGTAATGGTTTCAGTGTATACTCAGTCACTCATACTAGCTGAAACTTCAGATGTACAGATTCATTGTTTGAGGAGTTCTGTGAAATCATCAAGGTAGATACAAGTTCTTAAATCTCTGACTAAAGTTTTAAGTCTTTTCAATTTAGGTTTTATGAATGTTACAAATTTTTGTTTAACCAACTATATGATCTACTGATTAGATATTCGCCATATTAAGCGAAATCAGATATCAAATTTCATGTATTACGCTTCTATCTTGGCTATACTAGATGCTTCAAATGACACAACGATATGTTTTACATGTTTCGGGATTCTGTTGGTTGTAAGAAACAATTAATGTGTATTATTTTTGTTTTCATATATGTTTAATCGTTTCAGAGAATATTCAGTCACTCACAAACTAGCAGAAGTTTCAGATCTACAGATTCATCGTTTGAGGAGTTCTGTGAAATCATCAAGGTAAATACAATTTATTAAATCTTTGACTAAAGTTTCAAGTCTATTCGATTTAGATTTTATGATTGTTACAAAAAAGTTTTAACCAACGATTATGATCCACTGATTTGAAATCAGATACTGAATTTCATTAATTATGCTTATATCTTGGCTACTATAGATACCTAAAACGGCATTACAATATGTTTTGGAATTATGTTGGTTGTAAGAAAAAAAGAAGAAGAAGGAAAACTTGTGATTTTAACTCTCTTTTTTTTTTTTTTTTTGCCTCTGATTATAATGGATTCAAAGGTGAAATATGTATCATCATCATCAAACGAGGATTTTTCTGCAGCAACAAAACAATTTGCTGAGAGCAGAGAACAGAGCCATGATTCAGACCCTGAGCTCTCCATCTATCTACAGATCTTGTAGTGGGGCCATCGTTTCAACTGAAGAGAGTGAGCTATGGTTGGAGAATGCTCTTCTCCGGTCAGAGATTGATACATTGACTTGTTTTATAATGAGATTAAATTCGTTCAGAAACCTATATCCCGTAGTAGCTGCATCTTTGCCGAAATGGCATTACGCAGTGGCGGTTATGACGTCACTTTCGCTCAAAGAAGTTGTTTCTCTTGCGAGGCAAGGAACTCCAATGTGGACAAGCAACGAGAGACTAAATCTTGACGAATACTACTCTAATTGTTTTCCTTGGTATGGAAGAAACGCACCTAGGATTGTACATGAGGCCTCAAGAGCTTCTGCATTGGTCCCCTTTGATGCTTCATCGCTTGTGGAAAATCTTACGAATCATGTAAGTGTGTCAAGCTGCGTGAAATCATAATAATATACAATTTTCCTTTTCTTTATTATATTGTTTGTTTATTTAGGTAAGTTGGCAAAAAATCTTCCCATCAATTATCGCAGATGTGTCTATGGAATCACAGCACCAAGTATTCCAAATGGTACAAGACATTCAACTTTTTATAATTTCAAGAATTTACAATTAATGTATCATTTTTCTCTTTATAATTGTAGATTAATGTGGATTTTATGCCACAAATCTCCCCTTTAATTCAAACTCGGAATGTGAAACTTCTTCGACGCTCAAGGCATATAGAGAATGAAACATGGGTTATTGCAGATATCTCTATGTATTTTAGCTCATATGCGCGACATTCACGCCCCGACTTTATGAGATTTCCTTCTGGATATCTTGTCCAGCATATAGCCAATGGTATTTCCAAGGTACTGTATATTTCAATTTCAGTCGAGTTTAATTATATATATAATGATAGCTTTAATCTGATTCAATTATTATTTGTAGGTAACCGTTATCGACCATTGGGTTTATAAGGAAGAAGAAGTCAGAAACATTTTCAATTCAAATTCAGAATTCGGTGCGCATAGATGGCTCGCTGCTCTCCAAAGGCATTACTACAACACTTGGTCTATTTCGATTTCTTCAATCGGTCACCAAATTCAAAGTAGTAAAAATTCTGGTTTTTTCCTTCTTTTTCTGCTTATCAATTTTAGTTTGCTTTCGCATTAACCATTTTTTACCGCTTGTATTTGTGTAGTTTTCGGCCCGATATGTCATACCAATTTGCTTAACCTATCTACGTTTATGGTTTACGTATTTTGTACCGGAGTTTGCGGGATAACCAGACAAAAGTGGAAGCGCCTCGGTAGAGTTGGATTTTCGGTCAATAACATGAGAATGTTCACCCGAGAAAGTCGAGACATGAGTGGGATCCCTTGCGTTTTTGTTAGCGCTACTGGTTTGACTAGAATGCAAGCTACACCAGAAATCATTTTTGGATTAATCGACCGTGCGAAAAAACAAGATATATGGAATTATTTAGATTCTGTTGGAGATATGAAAGAACTAATTCGTATCAAAAGATGTCCTAATCCAATGAATGAAGTTTCTGTTTTCAGTATTGAGGTACGTAACTAATTTCATATGATTTAGTTTCACTATCCGGTTATTGAGCATTTTTATTTATAAACATAGATTACTTAATTATATTGCAGTGGACTGGTTCCAAAGAGTGGTATCTGATTCAAGAAACATACTTGGATGCATCAGGAGCAATGGTAATCCACGCTTGCATAGAAGCGCCATATTTTACAGCTGTAATAAACGGTGGAGATTTGTCCGGCATCGAACTTTTGCCGTGCGGAATCACGATAATGCCACACGGATTACAAGGAAGTCTCGTGTCGGCTGGATGTCAGGTCAAGACCGACCAAACCATTGTCACAAATTCGGATGAGCTTATGAGTTATATGGAGAACATGGTCACTGATACTCTAGAAAATGTCAAAAATGCTCTTTCCGTCTACCCTTAAAAGCATTTTGTTTGAGCGTTTGGAATTAGAACTTTATGGCTTCTAAAGTTCTTTGTTGTTGCTTTTGTTCGAGAGTTTGGAATTTGAACTTTATTTCTATGAACCATATTTAAGAAGATAACAAATAAATGATGATCATGGTTTTTATCTTAGATTTTGATATGTTGTTAATGGATCAAAATAAATAGTAACCATAGAGTAGATCATATGAAACAGTTTTTATATGATCATTAAACACCATATATGGCTCTCCATATTTCTTCTTATATGAATTAGAAAGAGGCCACGTGGGAAGTGTGAAGTCGACGAAGCAAAGGGAGGACGAAGGAGATTTAGGGGTAAAATAGTAATTTTCCAGTTCATGGTTTCGCCTGCATCTTCCTCTTGTCTTTCTTTTTGTCTCATACGGACAAAATTAGAGAGAGGGAGAGAGAAAAGAGAGTTCGCGTGCTGTTTCAGTATTCAATATCTAATCCCAGATTCTTTCTTCTTTGTATCTCTTTCCACGACGGTTGACCTAATTTTCGTCACCATCCAATTGGATTTGAGGTTGAAAGAGAGAGAGAGAGAGAGAGAGAGAGAGAGAGAGAGAGAGAGCGAGAGAGAGAGAGAGAAATGGGGAATTCGTTTGGGTGTTCGGCGTCAGGCGAGAGATTGGTGTCGGCGGCGAGAGATGGGGATTTCGTGGAGGCGAAGATGCTTCTTGATTGTAATCCTTGCCTCGCCAAGTATTCTACTTTCGGTGGTCTCAATTCTCCTTTGCATTTCGCTGCTGCCAAAGGCCATAACGAGATCGTGGGGTTGTTGCTCGAGAACGGAGCTGATGTGAATTCCAGAAACTATTGCGGCCAGGTATTCGAGATTCGACTAAATTTTGGGATTTGAAAGCTAATTCTGAGCTGATTCATGGATTCAAGTTCGATTCTTTCGATTAGACGTAGTATCTTATTTTGATTTTACGGATTTCTATCAATAGTGAAATGTGGATTCTTTGGCTAAGTTTGAGCTAATAGGCTAAACATTCAATTTTGTTTGACTTAGATTACTAACACGAGAGATCACAAATCCATGGTTATAAAATTTGACTTTAAAAGACTCCTACACTGATTCCACTGAAAGGAAGAATATGCTAAGTGGATGACTAATCCTGTTTCAGACGGCATTGATGCAAGCTTGTAGATACGGACATTGGGAAGTTGTGCAAACTCTTCTGCTTTTCCGATGCAATGTGAGTTGTTGTTTTCATCACTAGTTGAAACAAAACTTTACGATTTGTTTGTTAATATCGTCTTATTCTCTTTTTTTCTTTCTCAAGGTTACAAGAGCTGATTATTTAGCTGGAAGAACAGCGCTTCATTTTGCTGCTGTGAATGGTCACGCCAGATGTATTAGACTTGTCTTGGCTGACTTTGTACCTAGTGATAAACTTCACTCTCTTCCTGAGACTCGTGTGGTCACTGCGAAGAACAAATCCGAGCAAAGGTTTTTGTTTCAAAACCATCTTCTATGTTTTGTAAGGGTTTGATTGATTAATATAGCTATTTCCTACAACAACAAAAATTTGTCTATGGTGCAGCGCATTGTCTAAATTTGTGAATAAGGCTGCTGATGGTGGTATCACAGCTCTTCACATGGCTGCCTTGAATGGATTATTTGACTGTGTGCAGCTTTTACTTGATCTTGAAGCCAATGTTTCCGCTGTGACATTTCATTATGGAACATCAATGGATATGATTGGTCTCGGCTCTCTATCCCCATTCTTTTTTCTTGACTAAAGATTTCTTTTTATTCTGTTCCCAAGATGACAATGTTGGTCTGAATTACTGTTTTCAGGAGCCGGAAGCACGCCTTTGCACTATGCCGCTTGTGGTGGGAATCTGAAATGTTGTCAGGTAAGAACAATACTACTAGGTTTATTCATTTTGCTTTGGTATTTTGGAGACAAAGTGTTGTGAGAATCACCATTTTCTGTGTTTCTCAATAGATTCTTCTTGCAAGAGGTGCAAGAAAGATGACATTGAACTGCAACGGGTAAGTTATTCCATCAAAATCTTTCAATGTTCTGTTTCATGTTCCAAAACCAGTTTGGGGGAAATATTTGACGTCGTTAGAATGAAAACTTTTCTTTCCAATGTAGGTGGCTACCTATTGATATAGCACGGATGTGGAGTCGTCATTGGTTAGAACCATTGCTTTCGCCAAATTCAGATGTCGTCATTCCAGCGTTTCCTCATTCCAACTACTTATCATTGCCCCTTTTGAGTATACTCAACATTGCAAGGTAATGAAGAAACCTCCATCTGAGTTTATAGGACCAAACTCTGGCTTTGATATGACTCAGCTTATCTCTCTTGTTGTTGACTACTTGCTTGCAGAGAGTTCGGGTTGCAGTCGGCAACCATCGCAGATGAAGTTGATATCTGTGCGGTTTGCCTGGAAAGAACATGCACTGTTGCTGCTGAAGGTTCGGTCTACATTGTTGTCATACCCTTGTAGAGATGTTTATTATATCCTTAAAAAGTCGTGGGTTTTGTGTTTCAGGTTGTGAGCATCAGCTATGTGTGAGATGTGCGCTATACCTTTGCTCTTCGAGCAATGTTCCCTCGGTGACAGTTGGTCCGCCAGGGTCAATTCCTTGCCCTCTTTGCAGACATGGAATTGTGTCGTTTAAACGACTCCCAAGCTCCCTGACTAGAGAAATGAAGTTACCTATGTCACTTGGGTTTTGTGCGCCGTGTATGCTTCACACGGGAGACACAACAGATCAATCATCACCGACATGCCCAACAACAGAACAGCGTAGCAACAAGACCCGAGCAGCCTCGGTTTCATCTGATATGTTCTGTCCGGTAACATGTAGTCCATTCCCTTCGGTCAACATTCCAATGTGTACCTGCAACGAAGGGACATGTCCAAACTTTGAGACACATGGAACAGAGAGACATAGTGAAGAACACGACGAATCTTCTCCATCTCGAACAACAACTGAGCAGGAGAAGATAGAAGAAGGGCAAAGACTTGGGAAGACAACAACTTGCTCAAGCATGTTCTGGGGAAGAAGAAGCTGCAGCAGAGAGAACCAATGCAACTCCGAGATCAATGCTTGACTTGATCATAAACATTATTTCTATGTACAGAGAGAGAGAGAGAGAGAGAGAGAGAGAGAGAGAGAGAGAGAGAGAGAGAACCTATGTCTCCATCATTTCTTACTTTTTAAATGGGATGAGCTACACAGTCTTCTTCTTAGGTTTGTTTCGACTTTGGAGAGGTTACAGTTATTTAATTATGGTGGAAGATTTGTAATTATCACCATAATGATGGGTTCAGTTTGCAATATCTCTGTATTTTTTATCGGGCCCATTTGTTGTTTGTTTGTAGCATATGATGAAATGTGAGACTTTTTTAAAAATTTTCAAAGAAGTCAAACAAAACTAAAAGTAATAAATCAACGATTCTCTATAGCTCTTCTGGTTCTACGAGAAAATCTAACAACACAACTCCACGTCATTTTCTTCCTCTGCTAAATAACATAATACATTATTACTTTAATAATTTCTTGGATCAAAATGAAAAAAAGGAAAGAAAGAATCAAATAAAAATATTTATTTGATCATAAAGAAAAAAAGAAGAAAGAATCAAATGAAAATAGTATCACTCAATTACTTGGACTCAAAATGGTTTGGTTTCAGTGATGCGCCCATTTCAAAAACATTCCCATTTTCGGCTTTGCTTCTTGGAAATCTTCATTTGGACAGCTCGTCTGCATGAGTTTAATTTCAATTTAAAATTATTTATCAACTTTATTATTCTGCCATGATCTATAATTCTATGTAGCAGCGGCACTTTTGTTTCTGACCATATGGTCTGTGTTCAAGCCGTAATGAATTTACTGGAAGTTATGAGTAAAAGTGGTCCACTAACCTTACAATCAACCATATTCACTTAATTTGTACAAGAAATTCAAAGTTTTTTTTTTTTTTTTGAAGATTTGAAAAATCAAAGTATTGTTTTTGTTCAAAACATACCATAGAATTTTAGGTTTAGCAATCTAATCAGGTAAGTAGTAATGTGTTTAGATAATGGAAACAGATCCCAAAGGGAAAAAGCTTATAACATTCCCAAAAGGGAAAGAAGACATGTGGGGAACTCTAATATTTCTTCTCCCCTTTTATATTTTTTTGGACCACATTTTTATTTTCTTAATTCTAACCCCTTTTCAAAACACGAAAACAAATTTACTTGAAAAACTTTAGAAACATGCATAATTTGTGTGTAAAGAATGTTGACTGTCCAATTTTGTTCTGTTTTGTAATGAAAACACCAAAAGTACATTTTAAGATCAATGTAAACAAGGAGTAAAACAATCAATTTGGTTAGATAAATCGATACTTGTTACTATTAAGTAAATGCAACAAAATTCCCAAACATAAAAAAACCCTAAAATTAATTACTTAGCTGTGTAGTAGTATCTATAAGTGGGTTTAATCGAAGCCTCTTCGGATATCACATTAATTGAAATACAATTAACTGACCAGCCAAAACAAAAATTTTGAAATTTACAATTTGACTACACAACTTTCCAATATTTATAGAACAAACCCGTCAGCTTTAATCTGGTACACAGTGGTTGGGATTTCTGGCAGATTCGAGCCGTACTCTCTCAAGTCTGACTCTGACCCATGCCTTCCTCATCTATTTACTCATCATCTCTATTTTATCTCTTTCACGCAAACAAAAACAAAGATTCAAAAGTAAAAATAAAATAAAATTAATTAAATTGCCGTTACGAACTTTAAAAATGGTCTTACGTCACGTGAGTTTCGTGCTTCTCTCTCTCTTCTTCTTCTTCTTCTTCTTCTTCTTCATCTTTATCGCGCCTAAAAACACCTTCTTTTCTCTTTAATGGCGTGATTTATCTTCCCCTTTTGTAAAAAATCGAGTCTTTCTCTCTAAAAGAGTTCTCTTTTTAAATCTCGGGTTTTTTTCTTATTCCTTCTCTAGCCATGGCGTTTCTTCCCGCCTTGTTCCTGTTTCTCTTCTTCTCTGTTCCGGGCACCGCCATTGTTGATCTAAGCTCAGAAGCGAGTTCTCTAATCTCTTTCAAGCTCTCACTCGAAGACCCATCTCGCCTTTCTTCATGGAACGTTTCGTCTCCTCACTGCGATTGGGTCGGCGTAACGTGTTTGTTCGGACGAGTAACCTCGCTCTCTCTACCATCTCTGTCTCTCAAAGGCCATCTCTCTCTTTCTCTCTTCTCCCTCCGGTCTCTCTCCGTCCTAGACCTGTCGGGAAACTCACTCTCCGGCCAGATTCCGACTGGGATTTCGAAGTTGAAGAATCTGATGAAGCTCTCTCTAGCCGGAAACCAATTCTCCGGGAAGATTCAGCCTGAAATTGGGAGACTGAAACAGCTTCAAACCCTAGACCTCTCTGGAAACTCACTCACCGGACTTCTCCCGAGTCAACTCAGTGATTTACCTCAGCTTCTCTACCTTGACCTAAGTGACAACCACTTGTCAGGTTCACTTCTTCCGTCGTTCTTCCTCAGCTTCCCTGCTCTGTCTTCACTCGACGTCTCCAACAACTCACTCTCCGGCAAAATCCCACCAGAAATTGGGAAATTGAGTAACCTCTCCGATCTTTACATGGGACTCAACTCGTTTTCCGGTCAAATCCCGCCGGAGATTGGTAACATCTCGTTGCTGAAGAACTTTGGTGCGCCTTCTTGCTTCTTCAAAGGACCGTTACCAAACGAGATATCGAAGCTGAAACACTTAGCAAAGCTCGACCTTTCTTACAACCCACTCAAGTGTTCAATCCCCAAATCATTCGGAGAGTTGCAGAATCTGAGTATACTGAACCTTGTCTCCGCTGAGCTTAACGGAATGATCCCACCAGAGCTTGGTAATTGTAAAAGCCTCAAGACACTGATGCTTTCTTTCAATTCTCTCTCTGGTTCTTTGCCATTGGAGCTTTCAGAGATTCCTCTGTTGACGTTTTCTGCTGAAAGGAATCAGCTTTCGGGTTCATTGCCTTCTTGGATCGGCAAATGGAAAGAACTGGACTCACTGCTGTTGGCTAACAATCGTTTTTCAGGAGAAATCCCTCGTGAGATTGAGGATTGTCCAATGTTGAAGCATCTCAGTCTAGCTAGCAACTTGTTAACTGGTTCGATTCCTAGGGAGCTTTGTGGTTCAGGTTCGTTGGAGGAGATTGATCTCTCTGGGAATTTTCTTTCGGGAACAATTGAGGAGGTCTTCGTTGGATGTTCGACTCTTATAGACTTGGTTCTTACCAATAATAAGATCAATGGCTCTATTCCTGAGGATTTTTCGAAGCTTCCATTGATGGCACTTGACTTGGATTCCAACAACTTCACAGGAGAAATCCCAAGGAGTCTCTGGAAATCAACGGACCTGATGGAGTTCTCAGCATCTTATAACCATCTAGAAGGTTATTTGCCTGCGGAGATTGGTACTGCAGCTTCACTGACGCGGCTAGTTCTCAGTGATAATCAGTTAAAAGGTGAAATCCCAAGAGAGATTGGAAAACTTACATCTTTGTCTGTCTTGAATCTGAATTCAAACAAGCTTCAAGGGAAGATACCAAAGGAGCTCGGTGACTGTACTTCTTTGACTACATTGGATCTTGGCAACAACAATCTTCAAGGACAGATTCCAGACAGAATCACTGGTCTTGCTCAGCTTCAATGCCTGGTTCTCTCTTACAACAATCTCTCAGGGTCAATTCCATCAAAACCGTCTTCTTATTTCCATCAGACTGACATGCCTGATCTGAGTTTTCTTCAGCACCGTGGGATTTTTGATCTCTCCTACAACCGATTAACTGGCCCTATACCTGAAGAACTTGGCGACTGTGTGGTAGTGGTGGAGATTTTACTGAGCAACAACCATCTCTCCGGACAGATCCCAGCTTCACTCTCTCGTTTGACCAACCTTACAATCCTGGATCTATCTGGAAATGCCCTTACCGGTTCCATTCCAGAGGAGTTGGGCCACTCTCCTAAGTTGCAGGGATTAAACCTGGCGAATAATCAGCTCAATGGCCATATACCGGAAAGCTTTGGCCTTTTAGGTAGCTTGGTGAAGCTAAACTTGACCAAAAACAACCTGGATGGATTGGTTCCCACTTCTCTTGGGAACTTGAAAGAGGTTACACACATGGACCTGAGTATTAATAAGCTAAGTGGCGAGCTTCCATCAGAACTGTCTCAGATGCTCAAACTTGTAGGCCTTTACATTGAACAGAACAGGTTCACTGGAGAAATCCCTTCAGATCTTGGTAACCTTACGCAGCTTGAGTACCTTGATGCTTCTGAGAACATGCTATCCGGAGATATACCAACAAAGATCTGTGAATTGCCCAATCTGGAGTTCTTGAATCTAGCCAAGAACAATCTGCAAGGAGATGTGCCGAGAGACGGTATTTGTCAGGATCCTTCCAAGGTATTGCTTTCAGGGAACAAAGGGTTGTGTGGCAGAGTGATTGGATCAGATTGCAAGATCGATGGAACAAAGTTGCTTAGTGCTTGGGGGATTGCAGGAATTATGCTTGGTGGTACGATCATCGTCTTTGTGTCTGTTTTCTCTCTGCGCAGATGGGTTATGATAAAGAGTGTGAAGCAGAGAGATGATTCAGAGGGAATGGTGGAAAGCAGATTGAAAGGTTTTGTTGATCAAAACCTCTATTTTTTAAGTGGAAGCAGATCAAGGGAGCCGTTAAGCATCAATGTGGCTATGTTCGAGCAGCCACTTCTCAAGGTGAGTCTAGCAGACATTGTGGAGGCAACAGATCAGTTCTGTAAGAAGAACATCATAGGGGACGGTGGTTTTGGGACGGTTTACAAAGCGTGTTTACCCGGTGGGAAAACAGTAGCAGTCAAGAAGCTAAGCGAAGCCAAAACTCAGGGAAACCGCGAATTCATGGCAGAAATGGAGACTCTAGGGAAAGTGAAGCATCCGAATCTGGTGTCATTGCTTGGATATTGCTCTTTCAGTGAAGAGAAGCTTCTTGTGTATGAGTACATGGTAAATGGAAGCTTAGACCATTGGTTAAGGAACCAAACCGGGATCCTAGAGGTACTAGACTGGTCCAAACGCCTCAAAATCGCGGTTGGAGCTGCAAGAGGATTAGCTTTCCTACATCACGGATTCATCCCTCACATCATACACAGGGACATCAAAGCAAGCAACATTCTGTTAGACAGTGAGTTTGAACCAAAGGTTGCGGACTTCGGGTTAGCCAGACTGATCAGTGCCTGTGAGACTCATGTGAGTACAGTCATTGCGGGGACGTTCGGGTATATTCCGCCAGAGTACGGTCAGAGTGCACGAGCCACAACCAAGGGAGATGTGTACAGCTTTGGAGTGATTTTATTGGAGCTGGTCACGGGGAAAGAGCCTACTGGTCCAGACTTTAAAGAGAGTGAAGGAGGGAACTTGGTTGGTTGGGTGATTCAGAGGATTAACAAAGGGAAAGCTGTGGATGTTCTTGACCCTCTGGTTCTATCGGTGAATTTGAAACACTCTATGCTGCGTATGCTTCAGATCGCTGTGCTCTGTCTTGCTGAGACGCCGGCTAATCGCCCGACCATGCTTGATGTCTTGAAGGCTCTCAAGGAGATATAAGCTAAAACCCTTAACGTTGTTGTTGTTTCATGTGTTTCTTATTGTTTAATTAACTGGTAGTGCTAACCTAAAGAAGGGAGTGTAGGGTTTGTAATGATTGTTACTCTGTTCTTAAGTTTCTTAATCTTGAACAAAGAAAAAGTAGGTTTTCCAGTTTCCCAATAATTGCACTTTGAATTGATGAAACCGAAACCAAAGAAAAAAATGATAAATCCATAGCGAATCTGAGCTGAAGTTTTTCATCGGTACTGTTTTCTAATAAAATTCGATTTCAGTTCGATAAAAAATTCTCTGAATACTTCAGAAAACCAAAGTTTTTAAATACGAACCGAATGTACACATGCTTTATCCGGCTTTGTATTCGACCTTGTAACATCCTTGCGTAAAAAAAACCACATATGTATATGAGAGAGAGAAAGAAATTCAAATTGTAAGAGAAAAAAAAAGGTTGGAATGTAGCTGTTTGATGTCATGTCAATTCATGAAACACAGTTTGGTCAGTAAATAATTATTTGAAATAAATCTTTAGTCCAAACTTCTGGCTTTATATTTACAGTCACTCCCACTTCTTTTATTCTTTAGTTATTGACTACAGATACAAATTTCTACAACTTGCGAAGTTTCACTTCTTTTTTTTTTTTTTTTACTGTCGCTAAGAGTCACTTTAATACGCCAAATGGATTCATAACTTCATGTAATTATAAATCATAGCAGTCCCCCAATAAACTAGAAAAAAAAACTGATAAAGTATTATCTTTAAGTCTCGGTGCCTTATAGACTTTTTCCAAACCATTTATTTAGGTCATCATCTATCATGGTTTAAGCATTTATTGCACTGACCTAAATATATTATGCTTATGCCTCATCAGTAACATCCATCAAATAAACTGCTGGGTTTATGTGTTATACGGGCCAGGTCCCTTTAATGTGAGATATCACGGGTCTACGTACTTGTAATGTTGCATTGAATATAATATATAAAAGCCTCAATGGCGTTGACAAAAAAAAAAAAAAGAAGCCTCAATGGCTAAAAGAAAAACAAACAAAGCGTATTTGCTGAAGATATACAGGCGTAATGGGAGATTAGTGTATAAGTAGAGTCAGTAGACCGACGAAAATCTATAGAGACAACGACCTGTATAGGAGACCGCATGAACCATGTGAATAAGTCAATAATTAATGCATAATTGTAAACACTATTTAATGATTGCTACTATATTATTCAATGATTTATTAAATTAGTTTTTCTTTTTTTTCTTCTAAATATTATCGGTTGGTTATTTGCATATTCATTTTCGCTTGCTTTGCTCTTCTGTCCAACCTTGTTCTTACAAGAATATGTTATCTAATTAATCAAAGGAAAACAAAATTTTTTCATTATCTATATAATTTTTTTTTGTTCGTCGTATTCCATGCGTATGATATATAGTCGTGTTTGGTGTGTCATATGACTCGTGTTATACGCTTCAACTTAAGGCGTGCAAGCAAAATTTTGTTTCTAAGCTTATTTGTGAAGAAAAATACAAAAGCAATAAATAATTTTGGGTAAATTTGGCATGTGAACAATGGAAGGATATAGTACACATTGCTACTTATGTTTTTTTTTTTGGTTTGTTAATACACATTGCTACTTATGTTTGCAAGAAAGTCTAGTACATAAGAATATACACGAGTTCTAATATTTCGAAAAGACTGAATATACTTATTGAATTGTAGATAGGTACCCAGTTCAAAAACTATGGACATGTTCGTTTGATCATTTGATATTTCCATCCAGATGATTCATTTAAATGATTCATCTAAATGCTTCATATGAATGTTGTTTGTTTCAATTTTTGGATGTTCATTTGGATGGAGCATCTGAATGAATTTTTGTTTGTTTGCTTAATTTTTATAAATTTTTATCTCCATCTAGATGAGTTTAATAAGAAAATGACTAAAATATTCATACTTTGATCTAATCATTTTTCTATTTTTAATCTTAATTTTAGCTATATTAATTTAATTATTGCTCTAAAATATCTTTACAACTAAATAATTTTTAAATTATTATTTTAACATATACAAACTAATTTTACGGTTTTGGCGGAAAAACATGATTTTACGGTTTTGGCGGGAAAACATTATTTGGTGGTTTTGGCAAGATAATATGATTTTGCGGTTTGGCAAGAAAATATGATTTTGCGGTTTTGGAGGGAAAACATGATTTTACGGTTTTGGCGTGAAAACATGTTTTTGCGATTTTGGCGGAAAAATATGATTTGTTTGGAAAACATGATTTCACGGTTTTAGCGGGAAAACATGATTTGGCGGAAAGTATGATTTTGCAGTTTTGGCGAAAAAATATGATTTGGCGGAAAATATGATTTTGTGGGTTTTGCGGAAAAATATGATTTGGCGAGAAAATATGATTTTGCAATTTTGGCGGGAAAACATAATTTTGCGGAAAACCGCAATTCCACAATTTTATCAAAAATCATGATTTCACTTTTTTGGCGGGAAAAAACGCAATTTCTCGATTTTATGATTTTGACGGAAAATGATAATCCATGATTTCACAATTTTTAGAGATTTTTTTGGTGCAAATAGGTGATTTTTAAAATATAAAATGAGAAATCTATTAGAAATTAACATTATTTGAGATATGATTGTAAATGAGGGTATATTTGTCATTTGTTATTTTTGACTGAACCATCTCCATCCAAATGCTCCAATCATGTTCATCCAGATGAGTTTGACAAATTTGCCTAAATTTAAAAACTCATTTAGATGATTCATCCAACTGATTCATCCAAATGCTTTGTTAAATTGTCAAAAACGAACATCATTTTTCATCTCCATCCAGATGGATCATATGAATGGAGAAACGAACATGGCCTATATATTAAGTGTCATTTATGGATATCCAAATTCAAAAGTTCAAGTATTTGTACTAGATTAGTGTCAATATTCAAACCAGAGTCATATATATCTAAACAAATATTTAAGATAATTTGTTAATGCGTTATATATATATATAGTCCTATATATTGGTACGTGTATTAATTAAGAAATTAAAGTACAAAAAAGTAGACTAAAACATTAATGGACAATTCTCACAAATAACACAAAAATAAGTTTTGTTTACAAATTTAGCACATCATTTTCAAAATTCCAAAAATAGCAAAAATTTAATATAAAAATATCTTTAATTTTGGAGGTGATTTAATTTTTTCAAGATCATCTAAAAAATAAACCTTAAACCCTACAAACTAAATCCTAAACCCAAATCCAAAATTTTAAATTAATTTAGTGCTATTTTTTGAAATTTGTGGAATGTGTTATATGTACTATAATTGTCCACAAAACTTGTTTTAATGCTATTTTAGGGTATTTCTCAACATTAATAGCTATTGGTAACTTAAAACTTAAAACACTAGACAATTCCATAATTTGAAAGCTATAATTGCCAAACTCACGAATTGTATATGAATCAGTTATGATAAAAACGAACGTAATTTACAACATGTAAACTTAAAAGTAAAAATAAAAATATAATCCCAATTCCCAAACAAAATAATCTAACATTAGTTATACATTAAAAAAAAAATTAGTTATACATGTTATACAATTACGAAAATTAAATCGTTTGAAAAGATATATGATAACAAACATTAATATCGTAGATTCGGTATGTTTACATTCGAAGTAACTTTAGATGACAACCTAAGTATCATTAATAAACAATAACATTATCTGTAAATGTTGGTAGATAACTTGATGCTACAAAAGGAACCGGTTTGGTATTTAGCCGGTTATTGGTTCAGAACCGGTCAGGTTAGGTTAGATTAGACGTGCTGTTAGTTCAATACCTACCACTGTTTTTCTTCGAGAGTTCAACATAAGAGAGATTCGATGGATCCAACGGCTCGTGAACGAAGGGTGCATAGAGATTAGAGAGTAGACGTAGGATTTATTTGATGCCAATTTTGTTGACGTCAACCATTGAAAGATTGACACGTGGAAAATTTGAGAAGAGCGTCTTAAGAATCAATGCTTTTCTTGTTAAAGAAAAATAAAAATTCCTTGTCTAATCCTTCACGCCGCGTCTAGCCATTAAAAATTTTCGGACAACAACAACTTCGCTTTCTCTATCTTTCAGCTAAACAGCTCAAACTTGGCTATAATATGGCTCGGCTCGGTCGGCTCGACTTTATGAATTGACTAATCATAAATGTTTTGTAAATTAAGCGAAATAAATATCTTTGCTAAACTATCTTACTCAATGTCTCTAATTAGGAAATTAATCATTATATTAATCTCAAATAATAAATATTTTTATAGCTTTTATCTCAAACCAGAAAATATTTTCCCACAGAAGATTCATCTGACATCAAGTAAATCCAATATTAAAATAATTAGTAAATTTGTTGATTCGTTGTATCATACGTGAAAAAACAGAAGATTGAGAAAGAACGTGAAGGCTGTAAACAAGCAAAGGAAAAAAAAAAAAGTAGTTAAAAGATATCTTTTAAATATTTAAAACAAGGAAACAAAAACGTTATCTTCAATGTTTATCCTTTTTTTTTTTTTTTTTTAGAATTTGCTGTTAATGCGGTTTTATCGTATATTTTTCTTTACTCACGCAAAACTTTTTTTGGGTTTTAAACATCTGTTACTCACGCAAAAGTTCTATCTTCAAAACATTTGGCAACGCAATCCATATATTTTTATAGTATTAAATAAAAACTAAAGATAATTGATGATTTTATCTTAAACAGTTTGTATTAATAAAAACGTCGATCGAGGAGGATAGACATAAGCCGGATCCAACGACTGCCGTCGCGAGTCCGTAAATATATACTCCATAAATTAACTTTAAAAAAAAATCGTAATCTTAATCCAACGGTGGAGATAAAAGCTCACACCGTAACGCTAGATCCATGGCAGAAACAGCGTAGCAAAATCCTCTTGTCTTTTTTTCTCTCTCTCTCTTTGTTTTGTCTTGTTTCTTCCATTCATTTTTTTTTAATTTTTTTTTTCTCAAATCCAAACTAACCGATAACCAAACTCTCTCTCTCTCTCTCTCTCTCTCTCCGTTTCTCTCTCTATTGGAGGGAGTGCCGGAATAAAATCGGAGTATCACCGGAATTATCACAATTACGGTTTTACTTCCACCGTCTTCCGTGCAAAAAGTCTACTTGCTACGTTGCAATTCCGTGAGAGGAACGAGAATTTGAAATTGAGCACCGATTCACTTTTTTGTTTTTTTTTTTGTTTTTGGAATTAAATATATCTCTGCTGGTTATGATGATGATTGGATAGATAAAAGAGAAGAAGAAGAAGAAGAATTATCCTGCTCTCTCTCTTTCTGTCTACATCTCTCTCTGCTCCTTTTGTTTTTTTCTTCGAGAAGAAAGGTTTACGAGATCCGTTTCAGTAATTGTAGCTGGTTTGATTTGCTTTGGGAGGAAATTTGAAGAGAAGAAGCAGAATTGTCTTGTTTTTGTAATTTGGTAAGTTTTTTTCCTTTGTTAATTGTTCGTTAGGGTTTTTGTTATTGATTATTTTCATGCCAAACTTTTGAAATTTGGTTCTCTGCTTGAATTTTGTTATCTGCAAAAAGATCCGAAATTTGTGTATTTTGACGCATTTCTACAATCTTAGAATTGTGTCAAACTATTTCTTAGCCCCTAGATTGCTTGAATTTGCTCTGGCCTTGGATTTTGGGATTTGAGTTGGCTTTGTCTATCTACTAGAAAGCTCCTGTTTTATCCATGGAATTGTTGTACTTACTCTTTTGTCTGGCATTGAGACTGGCTTGGGGCCCTTATGTGTTTTTTTTTTCATTCTGTCAAGGTTTCCTGTAGTTTGTCTCTGGAGGTGGCAAAACTAGAATGTTTAAAGAGTCTGATCTCTATCAATCTTTGGTTTTTTATTTTCAGCTGTACAATGCCGTCTGATATATTGGAACCTAGAGGTGCACCGACACCTTCTCATTTTCATGAAGACATTCGCATCACTCCTGAGGTAACTCTTGGATTCTTTGCTGCTTTCAGTAATATGAAATTTTAATGATACAATCGGGTCTGTATGTGTACAACGGTTTTTTTCTCAAGACATTTGATGTTCTTGGGCAGAAACAATTTGGTTTCATGAAAACCAACCCAATGCCTGAAGGTGGTGGGGATAGATGTTCAAATCTACCCTCTAGTTCTTGGACATCTGACAGTTATCAGCTGTCACAACAATCAAGCTTGTCTGGGGCGCTTCCCTCTTTTATCCCTAATGGAAGAACAACGACAAATGATACTCACTGGGAGAGCAGTCTATTTTCCAGCTCTCTGTCTGAACTATTTAGTAGAAAATGTAAGCTTCTTATTCAGTTTTACAATTAGTTTTTGTTGTTATTCTTGGTTTTTAAATATATCTAACAATGCAGTCCGTCATGGGCTAAACAAATTTCTTATGTTTAAATAAGTATAGCAGGAGAATGACGGTCACTAAAGTACATTATTTGTATTCTCTGACTGACTGCCCTTGATTTGTAATTTATTCTGATCTGTGTTTCCAAATTGCTCGGTTTTGCAGTACGGCTACCAAGAAGTGACAAGTTAGCCTTTATGTCTGCAAACCGTGAGGAAGAACCTTCTGAGTCTTTAGAAGAGATGGAGGCGCAGACTATTGGAAATCTTCTTCCAGATGAGGATGATCTTTTTGCAGAAGTGGTTGGTGAGGGTGTTCATAAGTCACGTGCCAATGGTGGAGATGATTTGGATGATTGTGACCTATTCAGCAGTGTTGGTGGCATGGAACTAGATGGAGATGTTCTTTCGTCTGTGGGTCAGAGAGACGGGAAGAGAGGCAGCAATGTTTCGGTTGTTGGTGAGCATCCCCGAGGAGAAACTGTGTCCAGAATACTGTTTGTTACGAATATGGATAGCATCATTGAAGATTACGAGCTGAATGTCCTTTTTGAGGTACGTAATTTCACCCGCGTTTCTGGTTATAGATTCCTAATTTATGGCAAGACACAGTATTAGAAATTTAGGAAGTCTTCTCTTCTCATTGATGATATATTTATATTTTTAGCAATATGGAGTTGTTCGGGCTCTTCATACAGTTGGCAAGAATCGTGGCTTTATCATGGTATCATACTATGATATAAGATCTGCTCAGAATGCGGCGAGAGCACTCCACGGTAGACTCTTCAGGGGAAGGAAGCTTGATATTCGTTATTCTATCCCAAAGGTGTTGTTAACTGTTCCTATCCCTCTTGTATGTATGACTGTGGTTTCTTTCCGTGCCATGTGCGTTGTACCTGTCATTTGTGCTGTCTTATATCTTGCTTACTACTCTTTTTTGTGATATCAGGAAAATCCCAAAATAGAGAACTCCAGCGAAGGAGCCTTGTGGGTAAATAATCTTGATTCTTCTGTATCCAATGAAGAGCTTCACAGAATAGTCAGTTCATATGGAGAAACCAGAGAGGTTTGCTTACTAGTGTTCTCCTTGTTCATGCTTTGTAATATTAACGGTTATGTGACATTGTTATAATTTCGCTATTTCTGTTGTTTGTAGGTTCGTAGAACGATGCATGAGAACTCACAAATTTACATAGAGTTCTTTGATGTTCGAGCTACAAAGGCCGCACTTCGAGGACTAAATGGACTTGAGGTCGCTGGGAGGCAGCTTAAACTTGCACCAACCTGTCCAGAGGGCACAAGGTGGTTATGGATTTTTCTTCCCGCCTTAGTTTTTCTCTATGGCTGTCTGATGCAGTAAGTACCGGATTTGAACTGTGTTGATGTGGAGGATTCATCATACTTTTTTTTTTTCTTTCAGTTTCTCGTCACAGTTCACTGCAGATGATGGTGAGGGGGGTCTACCTAAACTGGCTTTCAATAATCTATCATCAGCACACATGGGTATAATAGTGCACACGGTTTATAATTATTTGTTTCTCAATGATTAAACATCCAGGGTCACAACTCAAATCTATCCTTTAACATCTCTGTTTCAGGGAGACATTTCCCAGGAATATTAGCTTCGACCTCCATTGATGGTGGATCTATGCGAGTTATGCACAATTCTGTTGGGTCACCTGTGAACTCCTTCATTGAGCGTCATCAGAGTCTCGATGTTCCTATTGGTTTGCCACCATCGGCAAGGGTCATTTCAGCTAGCAAGCCTGTTGGTCTTCAGGAGCCTGGAAACCCATTTGATAATTCGAAATCGGGGATCCAAAGCATGCCAAATCTACATCCTCATTTTCCTGATTACCTTGACAACTTTGCAAGTGGTAGTCCATATAAATCCTCTACGACATTCTCTGAAATGGTCAGTGATGGCCAAAAAGCAAATGAAGGCTTTATGATGAGCAATGTTCGTGGAATGGGCGTAGATGGGTTTAACGGAAGTGGTAAGTACATGTTCTTATTGCTTCTCTGCCGTGATACAGTTGCTTAAGGCTAGTGATGATGTGTAACCGACCATGAACATAATCTCTAGTTAAGGATATTTATATTGATCCTAACTAATTTTAGTGGATTATAAAATGCGACAGAGGATGCAAATTTAGGTACTAGCTTTAGGCAGCTGGTTACTTGTCCTCCTGGGTGTAAAACTTGTCATTCTTACGAAAACAGTTTTGGAATTACGTTTTCTCATTTGTATTTTTTTATAATTTTCTTATTGTAGTCATAGGATCGACCATAAATCAAGGACCCCATCGCGCTAACCTTAACTTATGGAGCAACTCTAACACTCAGCAACTTAATCCGTCAAGTGGCATGATGTGGCCTAGCTCACCATCTCGCGTCAACGGCATTCCTTCTCAGCGCATCCCACCTGTTACTGCATTCTCTAGAGCATCTCCTCTAATGGTGAACATGGCATCATCGCCTGTGCACCACCACATTGGATCTGCCCCAGTTTTAAACTCACCTTTTTGGGATAGAAGACAGGCATATGTAGCTGAATCTCCAGATTCTTCTGGATTCCACATAGGTTCTCATGGTAGCATGGGATTTCCTGGCTCTTCTCCCTCACATCCAGTGGAAATTGGTTCTCATAAGGTTTTTTCTCATGTTGGTGGGAATCGCATGGATGCCAATTCAAAAAATACTGTATTACGATCTTCGAGACAGATGCCTCACCTCTTTACTGGAAGGAGCCCAATGCTTTCAGTATCAGGCTCTTTTGACTTGCCTAATGAGCGATACAGAAATCTCTCTCACCGAAGAAGCGAATCTAGCTCTAGTAATGCCGAAAAGAAACTGTATGAGCTTGATGTTGATCGCATATTACGTGGGGATGACAGCAGGACAACATTGATGATAAAAAACATTCCTAATAAGTAAGTGAATTCACTTTTTCCCCCTATTATTCCCTGTTCTATAACATTCCTAATAAGTGAAATTAGCTGGTTGCCCATTTTATCCTTTTTTTTGGGTTTAGGTATACTTCTAAGATGCTCCTAGCTGCCATTGATGAGTACTGTAAAGGAACATATGATTTCCTTTATTTGCCAATTGACTTCAAGGTATGGTCTCTTACCTTTATCTAATGGAGTCTAGTGCGGCCTTGTAGCTTACGGTATTTTTCAATGTCGATGTCAATGAACCTTCCGTCTATTTGCAGAATAAATGCAATGTGGGATATGCTTTCATCAACCTTACCGAACCTGAAAATATTGTTCCGTTTTATAAGGTATAGTTTTGTACCATTTTATGATCAATTTGTGTTGAGGATGAACCTTTGTCGTTAAGAGAAAAAAAAGCATTTGGTTACAAGTTTAAAACCTTAACAGGCATTCAACGGTAAGAAATGGGAAAAGTTCAACAGCGAGAAGGTGGCATCTCTTGCATATGGTCGGATTCAGGGAAAATCAGCTCTTATTGCCCATTTCCAGAACTCAAGTTTGATGAACGAAGACAAACGTTGCAGGCCTATTCTCTTCCACACCGCTGGTCCAAATGCTGGTGATCAGGTAAGAAAGATCAAGGCCTTAGTAAATAGAAATGCTGGTGTCAGCCATTTTTATGAGAGTTTGCTTCAATTGTAAATGTGCAGGAACCATTTCCAATGGGTTCCAACATCCGGTCAAGACCAGGCAAGCCTCGAACAAGTAGCATCGAGAACTACACCAACTTTAGCAGTAGCTCTGATAACCGAGAAGAACCTCCAAATGGGACAGACTCGATGTAACCGATGAGCCAGACAGTTTTCATGTCGTAAGCCAGACTAACCCTTAGGCGTCTTCTATCAGAGGTAAAAAAAAGACCCAAAAGATTAACACAAGGTAAAAATATATATGTATCGTTGACACCTCACAGCTCTGTAAATCCTTGGGGGTGTGGTAAATTAATTACCTGAGAGAACTCATTTTGCAATGGAGAAAGTTTTTTGAACTCTTGGTTCTTTAAACTCCCTTCAGGTTGCTTCACAAGTTTTGTTGTATCATCAAACCTCCCAGAGAAATCTTGCTGGCTTCTTTTGTATTTTCTTGCTTTCTAATTTATTTTTATTTTCTGTTGGGTTGTTGCGTCTACAAGGATCTTTTCTTTGTACTTGCATACAAATGTAACAACCTAGTGGCTAGTACGATGTGTTCAGTTTCTTCGCCTGCATTTTGGGACCATATATCATCATTTATGTAAAAACCCTTTGAGGGCGAAGTTTTTGGCAATGCCCTTTCTTCTTCTTTTGTTTTCTAGTGTGTTTCTTTTTAATCTTTGGTTGGTCAGTTTTAAAACCTCTGACAGAGTCAGTTGTCTAAGCTTCCTAGTTGGAATAATAAGACACTTGGTATCTGAATATCCGAAAATCGACTCGAAAACAGGATCAAAATACTTCTTTAAATGTATTTATTCAAAAATATCCCTGATCCCTCAAATCAAATCGACAGTATATATATATTTTGATAAAACAACAAAAACACTTCCTACACATTCAATATCAGTTACGTACTTATATGTTCTCATTCTTTCTTAACCAATAATCACAACACTCAACAGTAAGGGGCTTCTAAACTTGGCGCAAAGACACAACTTCAGAATGTTATCGTATTACGGTGACTAATTTTGGTTGGATTCAATTTAGATTTTACTTTGATCATCTCATTTGGATATTTTCGGCCCATTGAAGTCAGTGGCCCGTTTATTATGGTAGTGGAGGACCTCCTTCTGCACTTGTATTCTTTTTAAGTCTTTGAGAAGAAAGAGGCAAAATTGGGTTTGGTCTGCAACCCATAATTCAATGATTCTCTTGGGTCTAGGATAACGAACGAATCACATGAGCTATTTTTTTATTCCTTGTTATATTTATAGAAACAAAAAGTTACTATACATATGTTGTTGTACTGTAATTATGCTTTAGAAAAAGGTTTGTTTGCCTTTGTGGTGGCGAAATCTTTTTAATTGGTCACTAAGTAAAAATTTTAATGTCTTATTATTCACGTCTCCCTAATCTAAAAGAGAGATGCGTTCTCTCTTTCTTTCTTTTGTTCCCTATTTCAATTCCAGTCACACCGCATTACACAATAATTTTAAAATGCTTTATCAACAAAATTATCTCATAAACGTCGGCTTGAAGTTGTAAAATCTGATACTAATAGAAACTATCAACAATTTTCAATGTGTAACCCAAGAAAAGTAAAGTAGTAGTAAATACACTCACGTGACGGACGTTTTGTTTATCTCACAGTCAATTTAATACTCTAGTTTTCCACATATTTTTAATTTATGCAAATAATTATAATATTGTCATTAATTTCTCAATAATAATAAAAGGAATACTATAATTTTTATTAAAAAAAAGGAGTCGTCAAGACAGATCGTCGACTTGGAAAACAAAAGTGGGTCCCATCTCTTCACTGTCTTAATTTTTTTTTTCTCTTCTCTCTTCCTTCTTCGTCTTCCCCAATCTCCTTCTTCATTCTTCTTCTGGGGAACTCTTACCGTCTAAATGGGAAGCTGCTGGTCTGATGGGTCTTACGGTGGTGGTGGTGGAATGGTTGGTGGTGGTGGTGGTGGTGGGACTACTTCCTCCGCCGCCACTCCTAACGACGCTGTTGACTATTATCTCAAGTCTCGTGGCTACAATGGCCTCTTTTCTCAGATCGAGGTCCGTTTCTTCCATGTTCTTTCACCAAGATTTGAGATTTCCGGTTTCACTTATGTTTTCTTTGTTTGCAGCTATCTTTCTCTGCTTCCAATTTGCGAGACCGGGACGTGATTTCAAAGGTTCGTTTTTTAATTTCATAAAAAATGCAATTCTCTGGAATGGATTAGGTTTTGTAGTTTCTTGAAGTTCCTTTAGTGATTGATTCCTCGAAAACGATTGTCAAGAGTGTAACTTTATAATACTTTGATATATGCAGAGTGATGCAATGGTGGTTGTTTATACAAAAGGAAGAGATGGAACACTTGTTGAATTGTTCCGTAGTGAAGTTGTTTCGAATTCTTTGAACCCTAAATGGATTAAGAACTTTACAATTGGTTATCAGTTCGAGATTGTGCAAACATTGCTGTAAGTTCCTTTCCTTCAAATCTCGGTTTTATATGTGAAAACTTGAGTAAAATATATAAAATTTAACACCTTTTGCTGCACAGCTTCCGTGTCTATGATATTGACACTCAGTTTCAAAATTCAAAGGAGGAGGTAACTACAATTTTCGTCTACTTTTTGTCACTGAATCTTAATAAAGTTACTACAAGTGTTACCATTTTATGATTTCAGTTGCTTAAGCTCGACGGGCAGCAATTTCTCGGCGAGGCAACATGTACATTGTCCGAGGTATGTAAACCTCTCTTCTACTGCCTCTTTGATATGTATAAAGAAGAAATATCATTTTAGTGTAAGGAAGAGAAAATTAACTTTGTGTATCAATTGCTATAGGTTAGTATTGATTTATATGTTATGTGTACTATGCAGATTGTCACCAAATCAAATAGGACGGTTGCCTTAGAACTCAGTCGTAAAGAAGGTGTTGCTGCGCAGACTCAGCCAGAAAACCTTGGAAAGCTTATTGTCCATGCTGAGGAGTCTCTAGCTTCTAAGACCAATACAGAGATTGTATTTAGGGGTTTGAATTTGGAATCAAAGGATACCTTCTCTAAAAGTGTAAGCTATATACTCTTTGACCAATTTACCAGAATTTACTCCAGACATAATTATAACATTGTTGTTGTCCATGCTCAGGACCCGTTTTTGGTGATATCTAAGATTGTAGAACACGGGACTCCAATCCCGGTCTCTAAAACCGAAGTCTTGAAGAATGATCCCAATCCACTTTGGAAACCAGTCTCTCTAAGTGTTCAACAAGTGGGGAGTAAGGTAAACCAACCAGAGAGGTTTCTTTCTATCTGAGTTTTGTCTGACCAGGAAGATGTATCAGTTTCTCTTCTGTAATCTTGCAGGACAGCCCATTGGTAATAGAGTGCTTAGACTTCAATGGCAATGGCAATCACGATCTAATCGGGTAACCAAAAAATCTCAGTTCATTACATTATATGTTGGGATATGAAAATGAGTTGCTTAAGCTGAGATGATTCTTGTTTCTTATTGAACAGAAAAGTTCAGAAATCTCTTACAGACTTAGAAAAGCTGCATTTGGCTGGCCAAGGAATCAATTTAGTCTTACCTACTGGTGTTGGACATAAACATGAAGACAGGGTAATGAACCTTTAACAACAAGGGGTTTTATACATTTTTACATGGGAGAGATCTGAAACCATATACCATTATTTCAGGTATTAAAGAGCCAGCTTTTCGTGGACAAGTTTACTGAAACTGTCCAGCATACATTCCTAGAGTACTTGGCGTCTGGATTTGAATTGAACTTCATGGTCGCAATTGATTTCACAGGTTAAAAAAGATCTGAAAAGTGCAGAGTTTCTCTAATACATTTCCTTTAAAACTAATCCATTTGTCCCTTCTTCCATCAGCTTCGAATGGAAATCCTCGTCTCCCAGATTCCTTGCATTACATCGATCCTACAGGACGATTAAACGCCTACCAGAGAGTAAGGACTCGGATCTTTTTAAGTTTATTTTCAGAAGTTGGTGACTGTGTGTGATCTTACTTTCGTCTCTATTTAGGCAATAGTTGAAGTTGGAGAAGTATTACAGTTCTATGACTCTGACAAACGCTTTCCCGCATGGGGTTTTGGAGCTCGTCCAATCGACATCCCGGTTTCACATTGCTTTAACCTCAACGGAAGCAGCACTTATTGCGAGGTCTTGCAATAAATCTTTACTCGCATTGGACCAACTAACTTTGTATCAAAATTTCTCCACTTAAATCTTTTTTGTTTGTTTGTTTCTCAGGTAGATGGGATTCAAGGTATCATGAATGCCTACAATGGCGCTCTCTTCAACGTCTCTTTTGCAGGGCCTACTCTATTTGGTCCTGTGATCAACGCTGCTGCAACAATCGCAAGCGACTCACTCTCTCAAAGTGCAAAGAAATATTACGTCTTGTTGATAATCACAGTGAGTTTATATACAAAAAAAGATGTGTGTTTACTCTGATTCTTGTCTGTTTTGGTATACAAAAGACAATTTCACGTTTTTATAGGATGGAGTAATAACAGATCTCCAAGAAACGAGGGACGCAATTGTCAGTGCATCGGATCTTCCATTATCAATCCTCATCGTTGGAGTAGGAGGAGCTGACTATAAAGAAATGGAGGTTCTTAAACAAAAAACATTATGCGTAATTTCATTTGGAAAAAACGATATAAATTTCTTACAAGGTTGTGTGCTGGTTGTTGTTGAGTAGGTACTAGATGGAGATAAAGGAGAGAAATTAGAGAGCTCGAGTGGTCGCGTAGCATCGCGTGATATTGTCCAGTTTGTTGCATTACGAGACATGCAATGTGAGTCTTGATTTTGTCGAACGTAAAAAAACCGCAGCGTTTTGGTTTCTTGATTTGTGGGGGTTTTGTTGTTGTTGTTGCAGATGGAGAGGTCTCAGTGGTAGAAGCGCTTCTAGCAGAATTGCCTACACAATTTTTGACGTATATGAGAAACCGTAATATCACTCCCACCACCACAACCTCATCTTCTTGATACCACTCTCAACGCTGTACATACATGCATCAAGCACAGCTTTAAACGCTGTCGTTTTTTCTTGGCTTTTTTTTTTGTATCTTGTTTCTATTTTATATTGTCTGGAATTTTTCCATTTTTCCAGTATTCCACGTCAAATTTTTATATATCTCATCACTCTTGATTTGATGCCAAAAACATTAAGAATATTTTTATAACTATTATTATTTGCCAAATTACAAGTTGGTTTGGGCGTATTCACATCGTGTATGTTTCAACGGTCAACATATTTAGTTGCTGACTTTCTAATTTTTAGTTGGGATTTAGGTGCACTTTAAACGTGACCGTTGATTTATCTTTCTTTACCGTACTTCTCGCTGAAATAAAAATAAATTATTTTAATAAACCACAAATGAATTTTTTAGATTAAAATAAATGATCAAGTTATCTAAACTCATATTAAATAGCATTATTTTTAATAGAAAATAGCTATTTAAACTAATATTTAAGAATATATCATATCAGAATAGTACCTTTTTTATCTATCATAATTTTTAAAAAATTATTAAAATGTTAACGATAAAATACAAACTTATAATCAAAACTAAGATCTAATTATTATATATATATATATATTTTTAAACTAATACTTTATTCATCAAAGAGTTGAAATAGTTGATATGCAAAGACAAGAAAATAATTAAAACTTAGATTATTATAATCAAACTCATTTTCCCTGCTTGGTAAATTCGCAAAGTGTTGTTTCTTCGTTTTCCTTTTAGTCAACAAACCTGAAAATACCACCCAATGTGTATATCCTGTTTCAAAGTTTTTTTTCAATCAAATCCAAATTCATTGACATGTTATACGATACTCTCCCCGTTTTCTTTGGCATTTGATTGACTTTCTTTGATCGTAATCTTAGCTATACAATGTCAATGTTGTATTATCATATTATTTTTGTCAACTGCCAATGTTGTATAATCTAGACGAAGAAAACAGCTAATTTATTAATGAATAAAAATTCGATGATCAAATGAGTATGTTATAGATCCTTAAATTTCTTTAATGATTTGCAATCTTGCATTAAAATTTAAAAATTTCGGCGTCCCTTCAAAACATGTTATCCTACGTTTTTTTCACGATGTTATAATATATGTTTCTTTTTAATTTTCATTTGTTTTTATAATTAAAATTTTGTTTTTTTTTTACTTTTAAAATTATGAATAAAAAGATGCATGTTGCTTGTTGTTGAAAAAGATTACAAATAAACAAATGTGTGCCACGTGCAACGAAACATGACTAAAAAGATACAGTTTATTGATTGCAATTCTCTTGATTCCTCTCCTACTTGGCTACTTCGGTAATAAAAAAAACCTCTGTCTCGACCTAAAAAAGTGATTTCTTAGAATATTAAAAGCGAGTTTTTAGGAAATTAAATATTTGAGATCATGAAATATCGTTAGTTGTGAATTGTGATTTTTCAAGGACCCCATAGAAAGTGCTTTTGTGAACATATCCTTAAATAGTTTGTTAAAACCAAAATGGTTCTTTAGATATTACTGTGAACATTGTAAACTTCCTAGATCTAGATCCACTAATTTTTTATATCGTTCATTGAAAAGTATTAATTTTATCTAACACGTTATACATATAATTTTGGATGACTGTTAAAATTTATTCCAAGTTTGAACTCACGAATGTGATAATATGCTTCTTCTTTTTTTTTTTTTTTTTTCTAGAGATTGAATCTTTGGCTTAATTAGTCTATGCATGTAAAAACGTTTTGTTCATTACTGGATCAAAAACTTCCACATTAACATGCATGTAGTTTAAACTGAACTATTTCCAGATATAGATGCAATTAGAAAACATCTTCGAATATCACGATTCACACGTTTTCACTTGAGTTAGTGATCAGTGTGTACACACTTCTCGAATATAACTAATTTTGTTGTTTCTATCCAAATCTTTTATAGAAAAAAAAAGACCCCACTCATACGTACGAGAACTCCTTTTATATATATATATAAATATATATCACAAAATATCTACCATATGGAAAACAATTTAATTATTTTCTTATTCCTATACTTTTTTCAGAGAATGTCGGTTTCTGAATATATTTGTTTCTTTGTATTTTAAATCAAACTCTCAAAAAGGATATAATTTGTTTTTTTTTTCTCTTTTTCGATTCCATGCATGTGTTGTCGAAAAGAAACAATTAAACAGATATGTACATGCATGCATTTTCCTTCTTTAATTTTGTTTTTTTTTTCCTTTTTGTCATTTTTGAGAGCTTTATATAGCGTTCATATTATTTTACATTCTTCTATCAGAGCTTTTCGACTAATCTTTATTGATATCCATGTCTTAACTTGTTCAGATTCACACGTACGCATTTTTTTGCAATAAGCAAATAAAAAGCCTTTTTTCACGCGTCTCTACAGTGTTAACGAGTTCTACACTGATATAAGTGCATGATTTTTATGTGTCTCGAAAACTATAATAGCTAGAAAATAAAATAATTTATAAACGAATATGCAAAACTTCAGCTTGACGTTAAATTTTGTTATTTTTGTCGTATGTTCACACAGACGAAAATGCTTCTATAAAACCTTCAAAATTGCTCACCTCAAAACCCTAATTATATATTGGTCCCTCTTTCATTTTCCTTCTTTGTCTTTATTTGTTTCTCATGTTCAACGCAACCTCAAATCAAAATCTTAAACCCTAGCTAAATCTATAAACAAAATCTACCTGAAAAGAGGGAAGTTTAAATTTTTTTGCAAAGCTGGCGAATCCAAGAAATTATGGAAAGAGGCCCTTTCGAGCCGATGAATCCGACGAAAAGAAAGAAGGCGATGATGATGAGAACATATTCCCTTTCTTCTCGGCCCGATCTCAATACGACATGCGTGCCATGGTCTCAGCCTTGACTCAAGTCATTGGAAATCAAAGCAGCTCTCATGATATTAATCAACATCAAGTACCTGTTGTGTATAATCAACAAGATCCTAACCAACCGATTCCTCCCACTCAAGATCAAGGTATATTTACATATTTGTGTGTATATATATATAGCTGACATATACTTGAATTAGTTAGCATATCTATGTGATGATATGTACATAAAAAATGAGCATAATGTTTAAAAATAGCAGTTGAATTTTTTGCTCTGGACGATGAATAGACCCTTCTTACAACGCAATTTTCTTGTAGTATATGTATATATGAAAAATCTATCAAATATATATATGAATGCTTTCACTCGTTGATTATTTGAAGGACTCTTGAGGAAGAGGCACTACAGAGGGGTAAGACAACGACCATGGGGAAAGTGGGCAGCTGAAATTCGGGATCCACAAAAGGCAGCACGCGTGTGGCTCGGGACATTTGAGACTGCGGAAGCTGCAGCTTTAGCTTACGATGAAGCAGCTCTTAAGTTCAAAGGAAGCAAAGCCAAACTCAATTTCCCTGAGAGGGCTCAACTAGCAAGTAACACTAGTACAATTACCGGTCCACCAAACTATTACTCTTCTAATAATCAAATTTACTACTCAAATCCGCAGACTAATCCGCAAACCATACCATATTATAACCAATACTACTATAACCAATATCTTCATCAAGGAGGAAATAGTAACGATGCTCTAAGCTATAGCTTGGCCGGTGGGGAAACGGGAGGCTCAATGTATAATCATCAGACGTTATCTACTACAACTTCTTCATCTTCTGGTGGATCTTCGAAGCAACAAGAAGAACAAGATTACGCCAGATATTTGCATTTTGGGGATTCTTCACCTCCTAATTCTGGTTTTTGAGATCCTTAGTAAATTGGTAATAAGGGATTTTGGGTCACTTGTTATGAGGGGATCATATGTTTCTTGAGTGTTTTGTATTTTCAGTATGCGTGTGTTGTTTGTGATCACTTTGTTTATTTCTTCTTTCAAGAGTTTTCATGGGGTTCTTCGTTTACAACCCTTGCATTTGGATTTGTTTAAGTGTTTTTTTTTTTTTGGGGTAACTCGTTGTGTATTAAAGAAGAAATTAACTATATACAAAAATTTTACCCTTTAAATTTATTGGAGTATCCTCGAACACATGTAGACGCATAAAATTATAGCATTAACTGTTAAAATTCCCGATTGTATTGTGATGTGACCAATATATATATATATATATATATATATATTGTCACCGCAGAAATAAAGACAAACCGAAGCTTTTTCTTGAATGAAAGTACCTGTTACCATGTAGTAGTATCTTACAAGACAAGCCAAATTAGTGGCAGACCTACATATAGCGTTACTTGTATAAGACTAAAAATTTGTTAAATCCTTTAGGTTTAGTGTTTTTCGTCCAGTTTTTTTGGACTAAGATGATGCCATGATTTGTTTGACTAATATTTAGCCTTCGACCGCATGCATTATAGTATTGTTTATTGAAGTTAAACAAAAAAAAAATCATCAAATATACGTTTGATAAAAACTTTGCACAGATTCTATTGTACTATGTAAGTAATACGACCCAATTCATTTATTATCAGTCTAGATTTGAGTCGAAGTTCTCAAAAAAATTTAGAAAAATTAACGAAAATTTAAGAAAATCATAGATCAAGTTTATAATAACACAATTTCCTTGCCAGTTTAATCGGAGTGTTTTGACCTCTGTTTTGTGGGCTCTCTTGAGTCAGTTTGAATTCACAAAATTACTACGTATAATCGTTTATTATAAGCAATTACGTTTATTATTCAAAAACAACGTAGACCATATTTAGAATGTCGTATTAGAATTTCGCTTGTTGACAATATATATATTAAAAACAATTATTAAAGTAATTTCCAATAAACTACTCAGGGTTTCAAAAGTAGTTTGTTTTGTATTAAAACCGGTAAAACGAGACTTTTACAATCGATTTTTTAGTTCTTATTAAAATAAAAAGATAGATACTGGCCTTAGAAGTAACAAGTATGAAAACTTGACCAAAACAGATTCCCCGGTCGAGCGTTTGTTCAAATCCTTGACTTTTGTCAATCCGGAGAGATTGACTCCTTTTGACCCATGTTTTTATTTAATTCTAGTTTATTTAATTTTTCCCAAACATGTATATAATTATTACATTATTTACAATATATAATGATATAGGAAATGACGTATAAATGATATATAAATTTGGACGCAGTTACATATATTGAAAATAATTAAATTTAGAGGATGATTGGAATTTAATTAGTGGTTTATGTTTTTTGTTATCATTGTGTCACAATTCTGTTTCAAAGCTATAAATTTAAACTAAATTTAGAGGGCATCAACAAATAGAGTTAGATTCAATGTACATATATGGTTTCAGAAATGAAAAAAATCATTTCGTTTTGAAATTGAGAGACTCGTTTTTCTTATCATCATATCAATTGAAATGATGGTTACTATGATAATGAAGTTCGTTATTATTAAATACTTTCCGACCAACGCGTTGTTTCCTCTTCCATTTGTCTTCTTATACTTATAGTATTTCTCCTTTTCTTATATGTTTGTTTCTTCATTTTTTACATGCGTGTTATATTATTAGCGTAAATAGTTAGTGCTTAAAACTTATCGGTATGTGACTCTCGGCCGCCGACAAATATCTGTACTTCAACTCCAAGACATTCGTGGAACTTCAAAAGCAATCTTTGTATTCTCTTCTGGAATAAAATATTAACACGCTCGAATGAGGCGCGTGTATGACACCTCTTTGCCTATAGGGAAGCTTAGCTACTACATATGTTATTTATGATCAAAAATTTCAAAACCATTCTTTTGTTATTCCTGAAAGTCTATTAACCTATCTCTCTTTATAAATTTACCCGATATATTATTATTACTAAAAAAAATTCGTTGAAATGATGTGTACGGTTCAATCTTTTGCTAGAGAAAAACACCTAAGGCGTGAATGAATGAGTTGTAAGCAATTTCCTTGCCAGTTTTATGAGTTATAGAGAAAAACACCTAAGGCATGATATAATTCTGAAGTGATCGAGTCCCAAACAACAGGAATGAGTTGTATACGTCTTCAGTAGTAACGATTTTTGGAAATTAATGAATTGGATGGTTGAAAACGTTCATACATACGGCTATGAAAATTGAAAAATATCGTTGATGTTATTGAATATTTTTGTAGCGAGGTATCTCTTAGCTATACATACGGTTAAGACCACTTCCATTGGTGAGTTGATGGAAGGGTTGACTGTTTTTAAGAAAAAAATAAATAAATTAAGATTTTAGACATCCATTCTTTTTTATAATGTCTTCTGTTTTGCTTTAGATATCTATATTATCACTAATGGAGGTGGTCTTAAGACATAAAAACATTATATATCTTAAAACCTTTTTTGAAAAGCTACTGGTCTAGGAACCTATTAATCATCAGTCGAATACATGATGACTATTAGCTGAATAGGCATATGAACTCTGGGATCTCTTCTATCTTGGCGGTTTAAATAAAGTAATATTTGTCGGGAAAACAGTGACCAATACACCATTTTCAAACAAAGTGTAACTAGCCAGACAAAAGGTTCCGACATGTTACAAAACCGAGACCCAACAATTTTTTTTATAAAGTTTTTATGAACAAATTAACTCAGCCGGATTATTATTATTATGTTTATAAAAATTTGAATTATTTAGAAACATTTTTTTTGTAGAAAGTTCATATTCTTTTAACATGTTACATTATTCCAAATACTCAAAGTCTTTGATATATATGAATATCGACCGTTGCTTACAAAACAATTCAAATAATTAAACACCAATACAACTATTATCCCGACAGACAGAATATAAAGAAAAAACAATAAATTAAAACGTTGACAATAACGGAAAATGGGGATGGCCGCACGCACGCCGGCCTCACCGCCCTTTCAACCTTTGCGGCCTTCTAAGCTCTCGCAAATCTCAACCACTGCATTTTCTTCAATTTCAAACTTATCGGCCCAAAGACGTATGAATACATGCAGCATAAATATACACAATAAAATACTAAAATAAAAGACGTACGTACGTATGTATGTATGGTTATGTATGGTTGCTTGTTTCATTCGTTCGGGGATGCTCAAATGGCACCGACTCACTCATTTTGTATATAACGCAGCCCAAACCACAAATAATCCGGCCCATTTTACAATAGTACAAAGCGGGGGTTTTAAGTTGATTTGCTAAGTACAAATGATTCGAAAGTAATCAAAATACTTAAGAAACTCTTACAGTGAGATAACTTATGTTTTGATATTCGCTTATAATGTATGAAATTTCAATTTCTCGATAGAAATCAGTTATTGAAAACATTGGTAGTTTGTATAATATAATTGCTCTATTTAAAACCATGTTTTACATTATTTTGGTCATACTTTTTTTTTTCTCTTCAAGGCGAGGAATGGATAGTTGAAAACTTGAAATCCGTTGGTGAAAGCACGTAAATTGTGTTGGAAATTATTTTGACGGAAGGAGACATTAACTTCTGTTCCAAAATTGGCTGAGCTGGGAATAGTGAAAGAAAAACATGTAGAATCAGTATTTTGGTGTTTGTCTGTGAAATGGAAGAAGAAAGAAGGAGAATATTATGAGCTTTGTAGTAGTATGTAGAAGCAGAATCTTCTTTTGCGATGATTCTTTTGAGATTTCACTGTCCAAAAATACAGCTGCAAGATTAGAGATAGTAAAGGAATGGTAAAAAAATAAAATAAAAGAGTTTTTCTGTAAATAGGAAAATCCGACCTGCCGGAATCGAACCAGCGACCTAAAGATTTGCTGTCACAGACTACAGTCTTCCGCTCTACCAACTGAGCTAAGGTCGGTTGTTGCTTAGCTTGTACATATTATTATTATTAACCAACTTATAAACCGAAGATAGGACCGGCGAGAAGATCGCAACCAAATTATCAATCACCTAAATTAATGTCAAAACAAATGATCTCCCTCTTCTAAAATATTTATCATAAACATGTTTTTTCCTCTCTGTAATGGAGTATTTTTCTGCTGGTTTTAATACGTTCAAACGCAATTTTAAATTTTTTATAAAGCACAATTGATTTGACCATTCGGTTAAGGTTCAAACCGGGATACGCACGGTATCAAATTGACTGGCTCATTCGCACGTGCCGTGTAGAATTGCACGTGGAGCATAGAAAAGGGCAGGCGAGAGAGAGAGAGATTGGGATGATGCTACCGTCACTTGCGGTTGACAGATGACGCCGGATTTTGCTTCACCGGCCATCCTTTAGACCCCAGAGCCAGAAAGAACCACAAGACTCACACACACATTAACCCTTTTCGTCTCTGACTCCAAAGTGAAGTAAATTTCCGAACTTTGAATACCGTATTGCGTTTCTTTTGAATTGAATTTGGGGGATTGTGTGTTTCGGTCTTGGACGTGAAGACTCTTTCGGTTGCTGTTTAAAGGTCTTCTTTCTCAAAACCCAGGACTCACTCTTCTGTATATAAAATACTCGAGAAGATGAACGGTCCGTTGAATCATCCAAAGCCCTTGTAAAGCATTCTAATTTTTTTTGTATCAGCAGCAATGGAGACGGCGAAATCGAAGCCCAAGAACCGCAACACGATGAAGAAACCTGTATCCGTCACGATGGAGCATGTTCTATTGGCGTTACGCGAGACCTTGGATGAGAGAGAGATCAGGATTCGTAGTTTGTTCGATTTCTTCGACAATTCGAATTTAGGGTTCTTAGATTACGCCTCGATCGAAAAGGGTCTTGCTTCGCTTCAGATTCCTCCTGAGTACAAGTACGCTAGGGATTTGTTTAGAGTCTGCGACGCCAATCGAGATGGGCGTGTTGATTACCAGGAGTTTCGTCGGTACATTGACGCTAAGGAGCTTGAGCTCTACAGGATTTTTCAGGCCATTGATGTTGAGCACAATGGCTGCATTTTGCCTGAGGAGCTATGGGAGGCTCTTGTTAAGGCCGGTATGTACTGTTCCATTTCTACTGTTACTTTTGGCACTGATCATCATGTAAATTTCGAACCTTTATGCGATTTGTGGATTCTGATTGTTTACGTTGAATTTGCTAATGGCGTTGTGTTGATGTTACAAGTTACAACGTGTTATTGGTTAATTGGTCTTGTAGTCTTTTGTTGCAGAAGCTTTTTATGTTTCCTCATTTGGTTGTTGCATATCACCAACCTATATAATCCCCACAGTTATGTTCTTGTAGGAATTGAGATCGATGATGAGGAACTCGCTCGTTTTGTGGAGCATGTTGATAAGGACAATAATGGAACTATAACATTTGAAGAGTGGAGAGATTTTCTTTTGTTATACCCTCATGAGGCCACCATTGAAAATATATATCATCACTGGGAAAGGGTGTGTTTGATAGACATTGGGGAGCAAGCTGTTATACCAGATGGTATAAGCAAACATGTGAAAAGAAGCAGATTACTTCTCGCTGGAGGACTAGCCGGAGCTGTTTCTAGGACTGCAACTGCACCTCTTGATCGCCTGAAGGTTGTTTTGCAAGTTCAAAGGGCACACGCGGGGGTCCTCCCGACTATTAAGAAGATATGGAGAGAAGATAAGTTGATGGGTTTCTTCAGAGGTAACGGGTTAAATGTCATGAAGGTTGCTCCTGAAAGCGCCATTAAATTTTGTGCTTACGAAATGCTAAAACCCATGATTGGGGGAGAGGAAGGTGATATTGGTACAAGTGGGAGGCTTTTGGCTGGTGGAATGGCTGGTGCGGTGGCTCAAACCGCTATTTACCCTATGGATCTCGTGAAGACTCGGTTACAGACTTGCGTCAGTGAAGGTGGAAAGGCACCGCAGTTGTGGAAGCTCACAAAGGATATATGGGTTCGAGAGGGACCTCGGGCGTTCTACAAGGGTCTCTTTCCTTCTCTTCTTGGGATTATCCCATATGCAGGAATTGACCTTGCTGCATATGAAACGCTAAAAGACTTGTCTAGGACATATATTCTTCATGACACTGGTTAGAGCATGGAAACCGCAGAACCTTATGTTTTCATTGCGTATGATTGTTTTGTGATATACTGAAACAGCTTGAAATTTTGCAGAGCCAGGTCCACTAATACAGCTCAGCTGTGGAATGACATCAGGAGCTCTTGGAGCATCATGTGTTTACCCGTTACAGGTAGTAAGAACAAGGTAAAAAGCCGAAAATCCGAAAACATGTACCAAATTTTTGATGTTTCGTCTGTGATTGTAAAAACAAGTTTGATTATTTTCATGTCAGAATGCAAGCAGATAGTTCAAAGACGACAATGAAGCAAGAGTTTATGAAAACGATGAGAGGCGAAGGTCTGAGAGGTTTCTACAGAGGACTCTTACCCAATCTTCTCAAAGTAGTTCCAGCCGCAAGCATCACGTACATTGTTTATGAAGCTATGAAGAAAAATATGGCTCTTGATTAGCCAATACGGTCGTGAAATTTTCTCCGGGTTAGTTTATTCTTTTTTGTTCCCAAGGGGTCACTCTAGGTTATTTGAGATAGCAAAAACAAGACGAGATTTTAGCATGTCAAGACTCAAGTCTGTAAAACTCTCACATCTCCAAAACGGATTTTGGATGTTTTAAGTAATGAATTCACATCTCCCTCATTCTTCTTGTAAAAGAAAAAATCCTTAGGACCGAGAGCATGAAGATTAAGTCATTACATCTTTGATCGTTTACACATAAAAAAAATATTATTTTATGTCTAACTAAACAAACCAATAATAAGAGAGACCAGAGTATTATTGTTTGGATAGTTGATAAAGTATAATTTTTGGCTATAACTGATAATTTATTTTACATTAATAATAAACTAGTAACTAGTTTAACTTTGTAATACGTTGGATAGTTCATTCGAAGAGATGTGAAAATGGTTTGTTGTAGTTTTGTTAACATGTCGGGTGGTAATAATGAACAAGGTTTAAGGATTCCTGGGGCTCTTAATACTTAATCTTTGCGCTGTACTCAGAAAATCGCTGCAACAAAACATGGAGTGAAGAGACATGAAATCGAGATTACGAAAAAAGAAAGAAAAAGATAGATGAGAGATTGAGTTGGATCATACTTCTAAGAGATGTCTCCGGCCATTATCCAATCTCCATCTTTGTCTAAATACGTCAATGTATGATGATTTCTAGAAACAGAACTATTTCCGTCGCCGTCTATTAGAATCAATGAAAGTCTAATGAAAAAAAAATATTTATGTGGTTTATTGGTTAACACATTTTTTATTGATTTGGAGATCACACCAGCCAGACAGACAATAATGTTATTGAATAAGTGATTTTAAGTTTTTTCTAATTTTTTTTATGTTATTAGTTTAATGATTTTAAAATTTCGTTGAAACTCAGTATTATTTGTTTAATGGTTTAAATTAGATTTTTAAAATTACCATACACACATTTAAAAAACAATAACTTTTAAATCATTTTTTTGTCTTGTTTCAAAAACAATAACTTTTAAAATATTTTAAAATGTTTATAGAAAATGGATGTAGCGAGAGTTCCAAAAATTTACGACGAATTTTTGATTGGTCTTGGAACCTTGCTTTACACAAAAATCTACCTGAATTCATTTATACTATTTTGATGTCTTTAAAATTTTGATGATAGTTTTGAAAATCAAAACATAAAAATGATATTTCTACTTTTCTTCAATTTTTAAAAAAAATTAGTTACTTACATAAAATTATTGTATCAAACATATTAGACAGAGCGGCTACAAGACTCGTAGTTATTGAGCGAAGAGATATGAGTTTCCTTCCTATGAGGTTACCCTCGTTATAAACCTTTGACAAAACGAGATTGAGAAGATGAAGACTCCATTGATGAGACCGACATTGATGCGACTGATACCTCAAAATCATATGTGATTCGACCATTAATATTGAATTTTATAATTATTATGATTGCACGTTTGAATTTATGAAATATTTACGTGTTTTTGTATTAATTCCAAATAAATTCAAACATTACATTCAGTATCATGTTATCTAAATAGATGATGGAATAATTATGAAAACAATCTAAGAAGAAAGATCTAAGAAGACATATAAATTAGAAAGATAGACAACATTTTCTTAATCAAAAATGTATTTTTATATCAATCATTATCATTTAATAGGTCTTCTTTTAGAATATTTTTTAAGTGTATAACCTATTTAAGTACATAAAATGATTTGATCAAATGGAAAACAAAACATTAAAAGTATATTGTTTATACTTAAACCTATTTCCAAAACCTTTGATTCTACAATCTATATCTTATCGGCGATTTATTATAATTAATAGGTATATAACTATATATTGTTTCTCAAATAATAACATTGATCGAGGCAGTCTTTACTCATACACTTGTCGTAGACATGTATTGAATGTGTGTGATTGGTTACTGGTCATAGAATCTGGAGATTTTTAAAGTGTAGTTTGTGGAGATAATTTTTTAGTTAAATAAATTAAATGTCTAATAAAAAGTAAAAATAAACATTTAAAAAATAATTAAATTAAAACAGTACCTTTAGTATGAAAATTACCCAAATACCATTTTAATCAATTTTCATTATTTAAATATATATATATATATATAATTAACTAATCATGAATATTAAAGATTAAAAATCATGAATTTACAAATAAAATATTTGTTTAATGATATTAACTCTTCAACGTTTTCAATACTTTATGGTTGATTTTTTAAGTGTTTACCCGCGCATACTAGTTTTAAAATTCATGAATCTACATTATGGTTGATTTTTTTTTGTTTTAATTTATGTTGACTTATTTTATTGTGATTAGTTTTTCTTTAAAATCATTGGTTTATTTAGACTATTGAGTATTGACTTATATATTGGTTAGTTAACTTTAAAAATTTGACTTTATTTAGATTGTCGATTCATATAATTCATGTTTCTCGACTTATTTATTTTTGGTAAATGTTTAGTATTCTAGAGTTTAAACTTATTTAGAATTTTGATTCTATTTTAGTGAATATATATATATATCATAGATTTAGTAATACATTATACTTGCTTAAAATTTGAACATATATATTTTACATGACTAATTTTTACCACGGTTTTATGGACTTTTTTAATAAATAGTTTGATAGACTTATTTATCAGGAATAGATTTGAACTGTTTTTGTTGACTTAAACAATATACTTATTAAACATATTCGTTTTATTTTCTCACCATTAATTTATATATCTTAATTATTGATATTTTGTGATCATTTATATTTTTTTATTTCGACTAAAAGAATATGCTTTGTGACGATGACAACGATGGTATACCTAAACATTTATATTTTTAAATGATGTTTTCAGCTTTAACAAATATTATTTAAAAAATTAGTGATTCAGTTTTTCTTTTTGTAATTTTCTTTACGAGGATAGATTTACATTAGAATTAAGAAATTAGAGTAAAATGAGCAATTTTAAACAATAACTCGCAGATCAGCAAATTTTCTTAAATAATAAACTGATTGTGAGAGAAAGATATGAACACAACCAAAATAAGGCAAAAACCGTGATAGTCCCCACAAACAAGAGAGGTAGTAACAATACACATAGATTAGCATAAGAAGCTTGGAAAAAGTTATGTTATGGACATCGTAAAGGCTATCATGACTTGGAACTAAATGAAAGAAAAACAATTGGTGAGAAAATGTTGACTGTGGATTAGGAGTCGTCAGCAACAACTTTTTCCGTCGTGGAGGTTCGGGTGAAGGCAGAGTCAGGTGGGTTGGTCACAAAATCACTAACATATATATATATTTTTTTTTTTTAGAATACCAAAAACAAGAAAGAACAAAATTTAAGAGACATTGGAATTTCTTGATTTTTTATTTTTATATAAGATAGAAAGGTTAGAAACAATGTGAACTGCAACTTGGATCTTAATATATAAAGATAGTTTTTAAAGAAACAACAGGATCGTAAAAACAATCGGAATGATTCTCGTCAGAGAATCAACACATCACCGGAAAAATAAGAAGAAAACAGAAAGAAATTAAAGAGAAAACACGAAGAAGAAAGGCGTAGCCTTCCCTTTGCCTCTGATGACTTGCCGTTTGTATCTTTCAGAGAAAGATAACGGAACCGAGCTAACTTCCGTTAGCCGTAGCTTGAAACCTGATCTTAACGCCGTCGTCTTTTTCCGTTTCTTCCTCCATATCTTTGTCTCTTCCTTAGATTATGAACAAGGAGAGGTAACCGTTAGTGTTTGCTATTAGTCATTCTACGTCTATCTTCACCCCATTTATAATGCTTCATCTGGTCCCATATCCAACCATATGTAATTTTTGTTATTGTTTAAACAATATTTTTAACATGAAATATGTCTTGCTCAGTGTTATTTCAATCCATGGAATCTTTTTGAAAGTTATACCTAACGTCGGTAAAAATTTAATAAACATTTTTATAACGTGCTTCTTCTACTTTTACAAGATATCCTGTTTGCTTTATTGCATTATAGAAAAATATATTAAAGCATATGATCGGTCTGAAACAGTTAGTTCAAAATGGTTTGATAGAAATAACATTAACTGTGAAACTATAAATTTGGTTTGATAGAAATAACATTATCTGTGAATCTATAAATTTACTCTAACTCGATACTTTTTCACTCGATTCTTATGAATGGGGTGTATTAGTTCTTACGCAGTCGGAAAACCTTAACTAAAGCAAGCGCTACACCTAAATCAAAATCGAGTTCGCAAGCGACAAATTCTAAAAATAAAAGGTTTTAGAATCCAGTAGAAAAAATAAAAACATAAACTTTATAAACTTTATTGATGAGAATAATAAGATTTTCATTCTATACAACTAAAGTTGTTTATATAATAAAATACTATTAAAGCAAAACTCTTATGTAAAAAGTAAAACCAATAGAAATTGACATAAATAAAAAAAGGAAATATAAGAAAATTAACTAAAATCTTAACGATAAAGTTCCTGCATCAGACTTCTCCACTTCCAAAAAACTCGAGTAAGTTCCTGCATCAGACTCCTCCACTTCCAAATTACTCGTCCTCGAGTTATCTTTTTGATAAATAACCTATCTATTTTTTCCCGCATAGGCGGAAAGCCATGTAAATATCCATCTGAACTCAACTCTAAAAATTCAATTAGAATCTCTAGTACTTTCTCTAGGATTGTTGTTTTTTTTTACACCACATACTAGTCCATTCAATTTTTGAAAAACTCATCTAGCTTTTTATTTTTATGAATCATAACTAAGACACTTGATTTCTTTCTCCCCGGATTATTTTCATTGTAGTCCTTACCGTGTTCATCTGCAATCCACTCTTTGAAATCCTTTTGGATTACTAGCGCCTCTTCTGAAATTATCGTCTCCTCCACTTCTAAAGTTCTCACCTAATAATCATTAGTGCTTTGTTGATTTCCTTGATCAACTATTTTACTTCATCAACATCCATGTGAGAACCATGACTACTCTGTAGATTTTATTGACCAATCTTTTCCTTCATGGATTCTTCTTCATTAGAATTCGGATTTTCATCAATCACAACACAATTGTTTCTTCTTTGTGGAACCTTAATTGTTTCCTCTCTTGCTTTCTGTTGATTGTTAATCTTATTGATTAACGCTGTCAATTGATTTCCAATATCAGTTCCACTATTTCTAATCTTAATTGTTTTTTTCTCCTCTGCCTCTTTGTTGATTTGCGTTGTTGGCCTTGTTAACCAGATTTGACAACATCGTTATCTCCTTGGTTAAAGAAGCTAGGGCTATGGTAATAACTAATAACCGATGTAAAACCCTTAAAATATGATTTGGTCACCGGTTGATCTCCCATAGCCAATCAAACTTTGAAAAAGAGACATGAGAGAACCTGGCTCTGATACCACCTGATATAGTCGGAAAACTCTAGGTAAAGCAAGCGTTAAATCTATATCGAAATCGAGTTCGCAAGCGACAAATTCAAAAGATAAAAAATTCTAAATTTACCAGAAAAATAAAAAGATAAATTCTATAAATTTTATTGATAAGAATAATGAAATATTCTTTGTAGGTTACAACTAAAGTTATTTATATAATAAAATAACACTAAAGCAAAATCCTAATGTAAAAAAAGAAAACTAATAGAAATTGACATAAAAAAAAAAACTATATTAACTAAAATCTTAATGATTAAGCTTCTGATAACAATTACAAAAATTAGTCAAGTGGCCAGAGTGGATCATCGATATCATATTCGATTTTTACAGAAAAAAAAAATCAAATTCCAAAGATTTAATATCAAATAATATAAATTTTGATTGTTAAAATTGTAGAATCACATAATCGTGATTTTTGTTTTTTCAAAATGCAGAAGAAGACAAGATCACAAAAATATAATTAGGAAACTTGAGATTTGGTTAAAATACTTTTTGTTTTGTTTTAGTAAAAACCATTATTGTTATTGTGTATCTTGTAAAATAGCTGAATTCATAAATTAAACCACGATCCCATCTTTATTTATCGATAAATATAAACAAAGTTTTCGAATCGCTCAATTGTACTGCAAATCAACGATTTCAACCATAGTGTTGAGGCTAGGTGGAATAACATTTATTCAGAAAACTTATATTATAATGAAAATTAAGAAGGAAAAAAGGTATGACAAGAAGTATCGAGGTGGTTTCTGCAGATGTAAGGAGTTATTCTATAGGTTTTTTTCCCGTCGGCATAGCTTTTGCTATATCTATCTTCCACTTGTCTAATATATTATTTCAAGTTCGCAGCATAAATTATTGTTCTTGTTGCTGTTAGTCGTAAATACTTTTTCTTGCTTTATTAGTAGGACTAAATTGCCAAATAACTAAAATTTATAACTTTACTCGTCGAAATGATTAAGTAGCAAAATCTTGAATAAGTAAATGTTGATTTTGTCTATGTTAAAAAAAAGCAGTGTGATATCAAACAAAATGATGTATTATGAGATAACTTACATCTATTTATTTACGATTTTCTTAACATATATCTACGTATGTTTTATTTGTTTCTTCTATTATTGCATCTCAATTCGTCCTATATTCTTATTTTTTTACTTCTTCATGACAATTATAAATACAAGAGGGTTGTAGTTATATTATATACTAATGTCGTCATCTCCACTAGAAATAACATATACATATTCTAAGAGCTGAATCAGCTGATCTAGTTTAGTGGTCATACGAGGACCACTTACCTCATCGGCTCAACCCACTAATATTGAGTTTGTATCAGTTTGACAAAACATACTTATCTTTTCAGAAAAAAACAGCAAAAAATAAGAGAAAATATATGTGGAATTAATACTTACGTTTTCAGTTAAGGAATCTACGATAGCTAAAAATGAATATATTTTTTTCTGAATGTTTATGACCTTCTATCTAAAAAATTAATGATTTAAGGATGAATTAATTCATGTCTCTTCTATAGTATATACTATATGTTTTATTTTTGATATCCGATTTCTCTCTGGATGCTGTCTTTTAATCCATTATGCCATCTTCACATGAATTCTACTTTTAATCAATTTTCTGAGTTTCTAAGTAGATTATATGATAACATTTAACTGTTTACTTCTTTCATTTAAGAATCAATTGTAATAAGTGAAATGAATATGTCATAGTCATAGATATAATAGATTAAGTCTCTCATATTTCTGACTGGCTAGTTTGGCATCAAGAGTTCGACTCCTTTCTTTTCGTGGAATAATATGGCCAATGGGCTCATCCGAAAAAAAAAATCAATATGTAAATAAATAAGTGATCAACAATTTCGACGACCTATATATAGTGTACATTCATGGTTACATGAGTGACTTTTCTTTTATCAATCAGTTAAGATCAATGCTTCTTTAAGCTATTTAGTTTCTGCTTCTTTACGCTATTTAGTTTATGTGTATCTGCTACCAAACTAACCTTGTGATTTATTCTTGATAAAAGTAACATTATTTTGTTATAAAAATTATTTGATTTTGTGGTGGATATAAATAAAAATAATAAAGAAAATTTTATACATGTAACAGAATCGGATACTGAATATGAGAGAGACGAAAGAGAGTTTATCTCTTATATTGAAGTTATAAAATTTGTGTACATAAATTATGTTTACAGTACGTGTATAGTAACGGTGAACTCCACACAAATTATATTTTAAACGATTGTTGCACGTATATAATTGATCGTTCTCGAAACCCATTCTTTTTGACGTTTACAACACTCTCCCTTGGAGACTAGTGTCACTATGTCTGCGAAATATCTTTTGTTGCCTCGTTAAAAATCTTTTTCATGAAAACCCAGTAGAAAAAACCAAAGTAAGGTAAAAAGAGTACAACACGCAAGCTCCTCCTCGAATGATCAAGATCACATCTTACAAGTCTTTTTGGCGACGCATTCCAATATTATGGACATGTTTCCTGAACATAGTGGTGGGTAATGATTTCGTGAAGAGATCTGCAGAATTCTTGGATGATTGAAGATATCTTACTTCAATATCTTTATTCTTCACAAGCTCTTGAGTGTATGAAAAGAATTTAGGAGGGATATGTTTAGTTCTATCGCTTTTGATATACCCTTCCTTCGTCTGAGCAACACATGTAGTATTGTCTTCATATAGGATAGTTGGTTCCGTATTTGGACGAATTCCACTATTTGATTAAATGTGTCGACTTATCGATCTCGGCCATACACATTCTCTACTTGCTTCATGGAGTGCAATGAGTTCAGCATGATTTGAGGAAGTAGCCACAAGCGTCTGCTTCTGATATCGCCACGATATAGCGGTACCTTCAATCGTGAACACGTATCCTGTTTGTGATCGAGTTTTGTGTGGATCTGATAAATATCCTGCATCCGCAAAATCAATCATTTGACTGTTTAAATTCTTAGGATAAAATAACCCTAAATCGATAGTCCCTTGAAGATAACGAAAGACATGTTTAATCCTATTCCAATTCCTTCTTGTAAGACACGATCTAAATCTGGCCAAAAGATTAACAGAAAATGAAATATCAGGTCGAGTGCAATTTGCAAGATACATAAGGGCTCCAATTGCACTTAGATTCGGTATTTCAGGACCAAATATCTCTTCATTCTCCTCAGGTGGTCGGAATGGATCACTTTCAACATTGAGTGATTTAACGACCATTGGAGTACTGAGACGAGTTGTCTTATCCATATCAAAACATTTTAACATCCTTTTGGTGTATGTGGATTGATGTACAAATATACCCTTTTGAGTATGTTCAATTTGTAGGCCAAGACAAAACTTTGTCTGTCCGAGATTTTCATCTCAAATTTCCTTTTAAATAGTTTGTTGCTTTCTGTATTTCTGCTTGAGTCTCGATTATATTTAAATCATCAACATATACCGCGATTATCGCAAATCCGGATTTTGTTTTCTTGATAAAAACACATGGGCATATAAGATCATTCACATATCCTTCTTTCGTTAAATGTTCACTGAAACGATTATACCACATTCGTCCAGATTGTTTTAACCCATATAATGATCTTTGCAACTTTATTGCACATAATTCTTTGGGTTTAGATGTTAATGCTTCTGGCATTTTAAACCCATCGAAAACTCTCATATAGTTATTAGTATCTAATGATCCATATAGATATGCTGTAACGACATCCATGAGACGCATCTCAAGATTTTCAACAGCCGCTAGACTCATTAAAAATCTAAACGTTATTGCATCCATAACGGGGGAATATGTTTCCTCATAATCAATCTCGGGTTTTTGAGAAAATCTTTGAGCTACGAGATGAGCCTTATATCTCGTAATTTTATTTTTTCATTTTTTTTGAACAAAACCCTATTTGTATCAAACTAGTCTCACACATTCAGGTGTGAGTACAATAGGTCCAAATACATTTGGTTTATTTAACGAATAAAGTTCGACTTGTATACCATCTTTCCATTTTATCCAGTCATGTCTCTTTTGACATTCATATACAGACTTAGGTTCCGGATCCTCATTTTTCTCATCTATTTCCCTTGACACAAGGTATGAGAAAACATCATCAACTTCATCGATTTCATTTCGATTTCATATCTTTCCATTATGGATATAGTTGATGGAAATTTCATGATTTCTTTCCAGCTCAAACTACTCAATATTGTCATTAAACTCATTATTTTTTTCTTCCAAAATAGTTTATGCTATTTTGAGAATATTATGTTTTTCAATTTTCTTTCGTTTTATATGATTTTATCCTTAGATCCAGCTGGTTTACCACGCTTCAAGCGTGTTCTAGACTCACGTGTATCATCTGCTCTTCCACGTTCTTGTGATATTTTAATTCGAGTATGAACATTTGCAGCTGGTATATGATTTAGTTACCGTTTTGGTATCTGCAAATGGATCGGGAAGTTGATTTGCTATACTCTGCAAATGCATAATTCGTCGAACTTCTAATTCTGACTGTTTTGTAGGAGGATCAAGGTGTAACAGAGTTGGTACACACCATTTGATATCATTTCCTACTGGATTATTTTCTCCCCTAGAACCGGGAATACTTTTTCATCAAAATGACAATCGGCAAAACGTGCCATAAAGACATCACCTGTCAGTGGTTCTAGGTATCTTATAATCGAGGGAGAAACACAGCCAATATACACATCCAACCTTCTTTGTGATCCCATCTTTGTACATTGTGGTGGTGCTATAGGTACGTATGCCGCACAACCAAAAATTCTTAGATGGGATATATTTGGTTCTCGACCAAATGCTAACAGCAATGGAGAATATTTATGATATGCACTTGGCCTTATCCGAATGAGTGCTTCCGCATGTAATATAGCATGTCCCTAGAGGTTGGAAGCTTTGATCTCATGATCAATGGTCTTGCAATCAATTGCAGACGTTTAATTAATGATTCCACCAAACCATTTTGTGTATGAACATGAGCTACAGGATGTTCAACATCAATTTCTGTTACCATACAAAAATCATTGAATGTTTGGGATGTGTATTCACCAGTGTTTTCTAGTCTAACTCTCTTAATAGGATAATCAGAGAATCGAGCTTTTAATTTGATTATTTGATTTAGAAATCTCGCAAATGCCAAATTTCGAGATGATAATAGACAAACATGTGACCATCTGCTAGATGCGTCAATCAACACCATAAAATAGTGGAATAGTCCACATGGTGGATGTATCGGTCCACAAATATCGACTTGAATCCGTTCTAGGAACTTTGGTGATTTTTTATCAATTTTGGTTGGCGATGGCCGTATGATCAATTTTCCAAGAGAACATGCTGCACATGTCATTTTATTTCCCTCATATATCTCATGAATTTTCAGAGAATGACCATGTGAGCTCTTTATGATTTTTCGCATCATTGTAGTGCTTGGGTGACCAAGGTGATCATGCCATAATGTGAAATCTTTTGGAGTTTTTTTATCACAAGATGTGATTCTATTGCATCTATATAAGTATGATGCAAACCAAAAGAAAGTTCTGGAAATTTTTCCAGTATATGCCTTTTTCCAGCTTTACTAGAAGTCATATATGTGTACTTCTTTCCTTACTTAGTAAAAGATTGAGTTTCATACATTTGAAGGTATATATCTTTGAAACTCAACATATTTTTTTAAAAATTCAGAGAATATAAAGCATTATTTATGGAAAATTTTGTTCCATTAGACAATAGAAAATTGGCTTTGCCACTTCCTTTAATCAAGTTCGTAGGACGCGATATTGTATTGACAATAATTTTTGTTGGATTTATCACAGAGAAAAATCTCTTATGTCTCAGAATAATATGTGTTGTTCCACTATCTGATATGTAAATTTATTTGTTATTTTTCTTTGCTATTGAATCCTTATCCATTTCAATAATCAACATAAACATCAACAAATATTAGCAAATTTTATTGATATAGAAAACATGCATTGGTTCATTTTAAGAAACAACATTATTTTAAAACAATTGAAATATATAATACTTATATAATGATATTACTGAAGACTAGTACTCTCACTACAAGTATTTCAGTTTTTCGTATAAGTGATTTTATTAATCTTTTTCTGCTTTTAGAAGCGCCACAAATAAATCCAAAAATTTGATGTACCAGCGCAACATATATAGTTCTCGTTGGGTTATGTAGTCTTTGTGAAACGTGGTGAGATTCAGTAATTGCATCACCATAATATCTCAGTTTAGCCACAATTTCTAACATAGTGGAATTGTAATTCATCACATTATCAAAGTCTTGGAATTTTAGACTTTTCCATTCATCCCAAACAAGTAGGAGAATTATGGCTTTTTGATGATCAAATTGATCCTTCAAGGATTTTCAGATCTCTGTGAGATTTTTTATATGTGCATAATCACATATGACACTTTCATCGAGGTGTCTTATAAGAAAGATCATCGATTTTGCTTTTTATTGAACTGTCAAAGTATTATTCTCTTTTATGGATTTCATTAAGCCAAGAGATTTTAAATGTAGTTCGACGTTGGCAATCCAAGATATATAATTAGCCAAAGTGATGTATAGAACCGGAAAACTGAAGCTTCTCATTATTTGTCATTAGTTATCTAAACACAAAACCGAATAAATATTATTAGTCGGATAATTTTATTTATTTTAAAATGCACCATTTTTATTAATAATGCATGCGATTACAAAGAACATAAATGCATAGAAAAATAAATCGATGTTTATGATAAACTCTTCGTGAGTATATTCTCCAACGAAGATATCATAAGTACAAGCGATAATTGCAACTAAGAAAAGAATTAAAAACAAGCGAATCATTTTTCCAAAATTTAAACTTAAACAACTTTCTTTAGAAAAATATTCGAGGAGAGATATGGTTTTTGAATGAATGAATGAGTGAAGAATGAGTGTATTTATAGATTCAAAAACACTGTTCATAGCCGTAAAAATTTTTGAAAGTTTTTCTTCATGACCGTTGGTGAAAAGACTAAACTGAAAATAAATCTGTAAATTTATAACAAGCAATCAGTTAAATTTTACCAATTTCAGATAAAAAATTTATATACTGATGGTTTAGCCTCCTTATATAATAAGCATAATATAAATATATTTTAACAGCAATATTATGGTGATAGAGTCATCTATATTATAACAGGAAATAAATTATGATGACTGAGTCATCCACATTAGAACAGAAAATAAATTATGCGGTGGCTCAGCCGTCTATTAACAGTAAAATAATTATACAGCGGTTCAGCCGTCCATTAGTAGTAAATAAATAATTATGCAGCGGCTCAGCCGTCCAGTATAATAATTTCTTATAGGCGGTTCAGCCGACCAGTATAATTATTATTATTATTTTTTTTTTGTCAACGACCAGTATAATTATTTGTTATAGGCGGTTCAGCAGACCAGTATAATTTTTTATTTTATTTTTATTGTTATGAAAGAGACATAATATTTGGGATAATAGGATATATATTATCAATATAAAAAGTATCCGATCATAAAGTGATCATGCTGATAACATGTTACAAAAAATATTTGATTTTGTGATAGGTATAAATAAAAATAATTGAGAAAATTTTATATTTATAATAAGATCGGATATTGAATATCAAAGAGACAAAAGAGAGGATTTATCTTTTATATTGAAGTTATAAAAATTATATACATAAATTATGTTTACAATGATCAAACGTATATAGTGACAATAAACTTCATACAAATTATATTTTAAATGATTGCTGTGCGTATATAATTAATCGTTCTCGAAACCATTTTTTTACGTTTACAACACATTTATAAATGTTGTGCTTAGTGAGTAAAAGTCACGATACAAAGAAAAAAAGTTCATAGTAGTAGAAGAACGTAAAGTAGAGATGAATGTGAATATGATTGTATATTGTATACATTTAATTAATGTGTAGGCGTTTCTTTTTATAGGATTGCAAAGCTCTTTACACCGTTTTATTTATAACAAAAATAGCAATGTACAATAATTTGCGTCGAATAAGCACTAATTCCATTAAAGTAGGAGCTAGTAAGCACCAAGCACTAGTTCAACTCGTATCAATTTATTATATTAAAATCAAAAGATAAAACTTGTTTTAATTCCTTATTGAGAAAGGTTTGTCCACTTTAGCTAAGTCTTATCCCAAATAGCGTTACTTTTACTTTTATTTAAAATTATGAATAGTACTGCACTATTTAGATATAGGACACTATGAAAATAAAAAGAACTCCATAAAAAAGTTATTAATCATTTAAATATTTTTCATAAATATACACAATAGAATAATAGGGATACAATAAACATTACGTTAAAAGTGTTATCATATATATATTTCGTCTTTTTTTGCAAAATATATGTTATATGAATTTAAATTTGATGATGACATAACGATGATATTAATACAAGAAAATAAGATTTTTAGAATTGACAACAAAAATGATTTCTTTTTATTTCAGTCTCAAACACGGAAGAATATATTTTTCTAACGGCATTGGTTTATTCGATGCAAGGCACGAATGATTATTAATGTGGAGGACTATCTAGAACTTACCAGTAAAAGACGATACAAGTTTGGTCTTATCCATTAGGCCATTTAAATTAATAATTACATTTATATCTCATGTACTTTTTAAAATTTGCAGAAGCAGTGGTAATCTACGTATGTTACTGCAGTGAAATCCCAATTATTAGGAATCTGATTTGACGTGGATGTTCAAGACACTTCCACGAATTAAACTGCATGTTCTTAGATGCTTACACGTATACTTATAACTTTTTCTACATCTCTCTTCTCAGCTCCAGATGTCTCCATCTTCCTTTTATATGCACAATCTAGACAGACACTCATAAGTATAGTATAATCGAGACAACAAAAGAAAGTACCAAATCTTGCTCTTCTTTTCAGCTAATTTTACTAATCACACTTCAAGAACCAGATATGGCCGTTCGATCAACAGTAAGTACCTCAATACGTCGGCGTTTCTCTGTGATTCATTTGGCCTCACGGTTTGACTTTTTGACTTTCATCATTTTGTGTTGAAGGGTCACTTGAAAAGCATGGTGCAGAGGTTAAGAACTTACACGACGGCGACAACACCGAGATCTAAAGCGTATTCTACGGCGGCGACGGAGTACGGTGGCCAGAGAACCGCCACCACGACGGCGACGACAAAAGGCGACTTCATACCTGTTTACGTCTCCATAGGATTGATCTCATTGTCGGTATCTTTCGGTGTCTACACTGCTTACCTTCATCTCCACGAAAACCCTAGCGTGCGTGTCAACAAGAAGATAAGAGAGACTGTCCCTGAGATTGAGGATCCCGACAGAGTTCTAAACGAAGCGGACCGTTTCGCCAACAGGTCTTGGTTTAGGAAAATAGCTCACGTTCAAGAGTTTGACAAGCAGGATGTGATTTCGGACCCGATCAGGAAAGATCAGTTCGCTCATAAACCTCGTGCCGTGACTCTTAAGGATGTCGGGGTTGAACCTAAGATGGCTACGGCTCACTGATCTGCTTTACTACGATTGGTTTATGTATGTGTTTTTGTAATTCCATGTCTTTCTCTCAATAAAACAACTTAAGGAGATGTAGAGTTTTTTTTTTTAGATGGGTCCGATTAAGGTTTTGTGCTGTTTCCTCATAATGTATTACAGTAATCAAACAGGCTTGAGTGTATGTGTGTCATTGAACAGCTTGTAAATATCTAATAAATTACTGGTTCAGTTTCAATAGTAGTAACTACTTTGCTTTTATGTGAGATAAATTTGCTTATTTTCCTAACCTTGTAATTTAGATGAGGAGTCTAATCTCTAGATCAAGCGAATTACATTTGGGCCCTGGCCCAAAACTATGATCCAAGTGGGCGAGGATTTTGCACGTAGTGCTGCTTGCTTTTGGATGACGTGTCGACTTGTGATAGGTTAACGTCACGTGGCGAGCGATATTTCATTGGAAGAAGAGTCTCAAAATGACGTATACGTAGGTCTGAAAAAAGAGTAAATATATACGAGGAAACGAGAAGCTCCGGGAGAAATCTAAAATACAATCACATCTCCGATCTATACTTGTCTGTCTTATTCGATTTTTGATTCTCTTTGAGATTGCGAGAATGAGAGAACGGATTCTTACACACGTTTCGCTGCTTCTTGTAGCTTTAGTCTCGTTTTCGAATCTTTGCTACTGTGACGAGCCAACGGTAATTGCGTCTAGTTTGTGTTTTTTAAGATTTTGTTCACTGAGTAACCTGGTGTTTTCTTTTTGTTCAGATATTGTATGAATCGTTCGACGAGCCTTTTGATGGTCGCTGGATCGTTTCAGAGAAAGCTGAATACCAAGGTAAAGCTTTTGATGTCTTCGTAGTGATTTGTGCTTTTATTGATTTCCACATTTAGAAAAATGTTTACTTTTTTACTGGAAGTGGATAAGATACAGACTTTGTGTGAATCTGGCAATTTTATGAAAGAGCTTAAAGATTGCTCTTTTTTTGTTTGAACTCTTCCAGGTGTGTGGAAGCACGAGAAGAGTGAAGGACATGATGATTATGGACTTCTTGTGAGTGAGAAAGCTAAGAAGTATGGAATAGTGAAAGAGCTTGATGAGCCTCTAAACCTTAAAGAAGGAACTGTTGTTCTGCAATACGAGGCTCGTTTCCAGGAAGGGCTTGAGTGTGGTGGTGCTTATCTAAAGTACCTTCGTCCTCAAGAAGCTGGTTGGGTTCCTCAAGGGTTTGATAATGATTCTCCTTACTCTATCATGTTTGGACCTGACAAGTGTGGTGCTACCAACAAGGTGCATTTCATCTTGAAGCATAAGAATCCTAAGAGTGGCGAGTTTGTTGAGCACCATCTCAAGTTCCCTCCTTCTGTACCATTTGACAAGCTTTCTCATGTCTACACTGCTATCTTGAAACCTGATAATGAGGTGAGGATTTTGGTTGACGGCGAGGAGAAGAAGAAGGGTAATTTACTCTCTGCTGAAGACTTTGAGCCTCCGTTGATCCCTTCCAAGACCATCCCTGATCCAGAGGACAAGAAACCACAAGACTGGGATGAGAGAGCCAAGATTCCTGATCCTAACGCTGTGAAGCCTGATGATTGGGATGAGGACGCACCCATGGAGATTGAAGATGAGGAAGCTGAGAAACCTGAAGGATGGTTGGATGATGAGCCTGAAGAGGTTGAAGACCCCGAGGCAAGCAAGCCGGAAGATTGGGATGATGAGGAAGATGGTGAGTGGGAGGCTCCCAAGGTTTCCAACCCCAAGTGTGAGGCAGCACCCGGATGTGGCGAATGGAAGAGACCAATGAAGAGAAACCCTGCTTACAAGGGAAAATGGAGCTCACCTCTTATAGATAACCCAGCTTACAAGGGAATCTGGAAACCCAGAGACATTTCAAACCCTGATTATTTTGAGCTTGACAGGCCAGATTTCGAACCCATTGCAGCCATTGGTATTGAGATTTGGACAATGCAAGAAGGTATCTTATTTGACAACATCTTGATAGCTAAAGACGAGAATATTGCGGACAAATACAGACAAAGCACTTGGAAGCCCAAGTTTGATGTTGAGAAAGAGAAACAAAAGGCAGAGGATGATGCTGCTGGTGAGGCAGATGGTATCAAGACCTACCAGGTAAACTAATTTTCGTGACAAAATATGAAAAGGTTACACATATCCTTTTTACTTATATATTTGTCTGTGCATTGCTGCAGAAGAAGGTGTTCGACCTCTTGTACAAGGTTGCAGACATTTCTTTCCTAAGTGCGTACAAGTCAAAGATCATGGTAAGTTTGTCACTTCCAGACTTTAGAAACATATTGTATGAGGAAGAAGGAAGCTTCACTGAGAATTTATAATTCATTTATTTTCGTTTGTAGGAACTCATTGAGAAAGCTGAAACACAGCCAAACTTGACCATCGGTGTCCTCGTTTCCGTCGTGGTTGTCTTCCTTTCTCTCTTCTTCAAGCTCCTATTTGGTGGTGCAAAGGTATGAAACATGTTAGAAGCTGTGTTGATTGTCATTTGTGTGTAGTGTTTTGGCTTGGGTGTACCGAAATTTGGGGTATTAAATTGTTATTTGTAGGTTAATGTGGAAAAGAAGAAACCGGAAACAGTAACAGAGAGCTCTACGAGTGAGGCAAAGACAGAGGAGAAGGAAGAAACGGCGGCTGCACCACGAAAGAGGCAGACTAGGCGTGAGAGTTAGAGAAAGAAAGAGGTAGATTTTGATTTTTGGGTTTCTGTGTTTCGGTTTATCACCGTATAGACTAGTGGAATTTGATATAAGACAAGATTGTATCATGTTTAATTTTTTTTGTATGCTTTTTAGTTTCACTTGTATCTGATTTTGGATCAACAATATTTATCGAGTTGAAATCTGATAACCAATAGATTGTGAACGTGAATCAGCATTATCAGTTTATAATCTTTATCTTTTTTCGGGGACTGTTAATAACTGTACAAACATGGAAACGTTTGTTTCGTAATTCAGACTACCACTAAGAAATAGTGTTGATGGTAGTGGTTGACCGCGATTGATAGCAATAGCACGACACACGTATCAAAACGCTAATATTGGGGGCGTTTTGATACGTGTGCCAAACTATGAACCTTACACAATTGTCAAATATGCGTATCAATTGTCAGAGAGGATCAAGTCGCAACGAGTGCCATTACACAACTCCTTTAGCCCATGTCTTTATTATTATGTATAAATCAAAACAGAAAAAGGCTGACGACTTTCTCCACTTTTCGTAGACAAACATTTTTAAGTTTGTGGACATTGCTTTTTTTCGTTCTCTTCTTTTTTTTAATGCGAGTGTGACATCACGCTTAAGGATAAGAAAGATAAGTTGGACCAGAAAACACACAAAAACTGGAAGCATGGTTCAAACTTCCCCTTATTTCAAGTCCTACATGGAAAATTTCTTTAAAACGTCTATAACAACCAAAAAAAGTATAAATTAAAAGGAGAAGAAACAATCTAAAACGTTACAAAAAAGTTCGACACGACCAACGCTTCTCTCCCTACCTCATGGTCCCTTTGAACCATATCACAACTTATCCGTTTTTATAATTTACCTGCGACCACCGGCAGGCTTTCTGGCCGGACCAGTGTCCTCATCATCGGATTGAATGTCACCGTACTGCCAGATTCCAATTCTTGACTTGCGAGCTTCCTCTTGGAACTTCTCTAAAGCATCAAGAGCAGCTTGTTTGTCTTTGTGCTCCCATTTCTTACGTTTCTCCATTCTCGCTATTCCTTCCTGTTCATCATCATCATCATCAAAACTAATTCTTGGAAATGTTTTCTAGACGAGGTGAGAGAAAAACCGACCTGAAGCATTGCAGCGTTTACAGAGATCTCATCATCAACAGCGATAAGTGTGACAGCGTATTCAGTTCCAGTGCCTTGCCCTTTGGCTTTGCCTCCAGATGTGTCTCTTTCTTCTATCACTGCTTTGAACTCTTTGCCACTACCCAGCGTTACCGTATGCAAATACTCCCCGGCTTCAGGACCAAAGTCTTCTTCCAAGCTTGGAACCTTTATGTAGGCAAGTCTGCAGAGTTGTGCGAGCCCTGGTGCTGCGGATACCGAAGGGTCGATTGGTCGGATTGCGCTGTAGGGGACTGTCTCTTGGTTTCCATAATCGATGTAGAACACTTCGAATTTTTCATCTGGGGATTGAACCGCTGCTCGGGGTGCATTCACAATCTGAACACAAGTATTGTTTGTATGAATAAGCAAGAAGCAAAGAAAGCCCAGAAAGAAAGAAAGTGAACTGGAGTTACCATTGCACGGTTCCAGGAGTTATCAAGGCTAAACTGTGCAAGGACGATGTCACCTCTCTTAGGATTGAAGGATCCGATAATGGGAGCGTCTTTAATACTCAAGGATGCAAGCTGGTTCTGAATTGAAGCTATTTTCTGATCTCCAGCAGATTGAACATAGAACCGACCACCTCCAAGTACTTCTGTAACAACAACCTGTAATCGTAGGCAATGAAAAGAAAATGAAGGTTTGCTCTTTATTGTATACAAAAAAAGATACGATTTTTGTGAAGAATCATGTGGATATATTCACCTTTAAGGTCTCCTTTTGCCTGGTTTCTACAGTAGTAGTATTTCCATTTGAAACTTCTTCTCCTTCAACATAGTTTTCCCAAATCTGAAAAGATCAAAACGGTTTAGCTGGCATTCGTCTAAACATTTTGTAAGGGAGGATCCTTTTTACTAAACATTTATTGCCTGTCACCTTCAGTTTCTGGTTTTTAGCAGATCTCTCTGCCTGTTCAAGAAGATGTGCTTCGGCAATCCTGTCTGCACCAAAGCTAGTCTGCATTTTTGCTAAGCCAGCTTCAAGCAGAACTGTCGCCACATTTGTCCTTGACTCCCACATTGATCCCAAGAAAGTACCGGTTCTATCCACGGTTTCAACTTCAATCTGTGTGATTATAATAGCCTATGAGAAAACCATATAGGAGAATAGGAAACTGACATGTTTTTTTAGATGTGCATTCGGTTTACCTCAACATCTCTCTGCATGATCCTACGTCTCATTACAGAGATAGCTTCTTCTGAATAAGGTTCGCCACGGCCAGGACATCTGACACCAGAGAATGAAAAGGCAATGCTACATGTTATCTTTGGGATATAAAGCTTAAACCGATGTCCGCTGAGGACATATTCCACAACAGCAGGTATTCTCCTGATTCTTTGCAGGGATGGCAAGAAATCTTTGGCTTTTTTAGCTGCCGCCTGAGACATATATATGCTTACCAATTAGTTTACTGTATAAGGCCAGTGAGGAAAATGCGTTTATTATGTACATATAGATATATTTACTAACCACAGTTAGGTCTGTGATGTGCATGGCTGGAGATTCTTTTGCAGAATGGATTCCTTTCTTTCCAGACAGAGCACGAGCTTCAGCAGCCAGAAGAGCATCATAATGGTTTGACCGCTCTTCAAAATCTCTATGTCTAACAACATTGCCAAAACCACGGGCAAGAACGAGCTCAGCAAGATTCACTCCAGCGGGCTGACCGCCAGCAATTGCTGCAACAGATGATGCAGCCACTTCATCCGAATCGCCTTTGGCAGGAGATGGAAGGAACACTGAGCCAAAATCCATGAACCTATCAGCAGCTCCAGATGTGGTAGGACCATCTGCTTGGGTGACTTTCCTTGAGTATTCCATTTGAACAATAACCTGTTGCAGGGAAAAGGAAATCAAATCTTGTTCATATGTGTGCGCAAAGGCAATGATTGGAGTAGAAGGCTCAAAACGCAATACCTGTTTGCCGATAAGTCGTTGTCTTAGAAATTCTCTTGCTTCCCGAGCATAAGGAGCTGGTTTCTCTTCTCTGCGTGGGTTACCCATTTTTGGACTTCTGATACTCGAAAGACAGACCCGTCTCTCTGCCGCTGGGTTCCCAAATGGAACAGCATCATCGGCAACTATAACACAATCCCCACTCACCACTTCCACTACCTAAGGAGTGATAAAACCAATGACTCGATAAGCAGAGGAGAAAGACAGTATTTATAAATGAATTTGGCCAGGACATGTTACCTTTCCCGTAAAGTTCTGGTCATGAATTGCCTTAGAGTTTGTAGCTGGAGGAACGTAGTTTGCCCACATTTTAACCCTATCTTTCTTGCATTGAAGTTCTGCAGCTTTTAACTTCCTCTTAGCTTCATCCTCCATCATGTTAGCACTCCATTCAACAAATTTAGCAAGACCCTAAGAAAATAATAGCAACCAATGTCATTAACTTTGTTTCAACAACATAGAAGGTTATATATATTCCAGTAATTTTGTATCAAAGATCCAAAAACTGACCAGTAGAATTACAAACTAGTACATAACGTGTCAACCAAATCTCTCTAAGTAACAACATGTGCAATAGAGGGAAGAAAACTGTATATGTCTAATCGCTAGGGTAGAGCACAAACATTATCAGTCCATAGTTTAATATGCAATTCATGTTGAAAGCAAAAACTGCTTAATTTAAGCACATACATTTTCAACGAGCTCCAAACCCAAGTCTTTAACTATTTCCCCATCAGAATAATGAACTGAACCAATCAGATTGTTGAATTTGTCAACGCCTTCAAGAACAATGCGAACCTGCAATATCCAGCTCAAATTGAGATCGTCCAAATGCCACGTACAGATAAACAGGAGAGAAGTTGTGGAGAAAAACCCTTACATCTCTACTAAGAACACGGTGCTCGGTAAAGTATTTGGCTTCAGGTGCGAATGGATCAGAGGAAACCTCAAAAGACGATGCTGCAGAGGCAGCAAGTCTCTGAGCTGACGTTAGAGGACCTCGTGACTCAGCAGAAACATCTCCATTCGGCTCATCTGGAACTGTCTCAGTAACACTTCCATTTGCGGTTCGCCTTCCCATCGATGGAGCCTACATTGAAAGAGAAACATTGCAGACTCTGTGTTTCAAAGTGGTAGGTTAAAATGCCAACCTCGCATGCAGCAAGATCAGGGAAACAAGTTTAGTTACCTGGATTCCCGCAACAAATACTTGCACAAACTGGAAGTCTGGAAGAAGATAAACCCGAATAGTACTTCCATCACGAACTTGCTCCACAATACCTTCCATGGGCTTGCCCTTATTTGCAGCTAAAAGTCCCATGGCATCAAAGCCAGCAGAATCCCCAATAGCAGAAGGAGGAAGATTTCTGATAGATGCCTCAGCAGCACCAGGAACCTGAAGTCAGGCAAAATCCATCATCAAATCAATAAGGCAGTATAGAATTTGGGGAATTAAGTAAGGAAGAGAAGACCAACCTTGCTCCAACGACCATATCCTTCCTGCTTGGCTTGCTCTTCGAGCTGTCGCAACTCTGCAATGTAAGGGCTAACCTTATCCTGATTCTGCTGACCTGACTCCCTAACCTGTCCATAATACAGGAATTCCTCCCTCATGTCAGAAAGTTAAGGTATTACCACCATATTTCAGACAACATGGTCTCGAGTGAAAGACAATGCTTATCACCTTTGCCCAACCATTTTTAACAACAAGCTTAGCAAGATTCTCGTTGCCAAGGAAAACAGAGCCAAATTCTCTTCCAGCAATAGCTTCCACTTTGTAATCCACCTTGAAAGCAACCTCCTGTTAAAAAAAACATATACTTGAGATGAGAAAACATAGTCAATCACAATACCTAATGTATATCTAAGTCAAGAATTTTGACTTTGCACCTTTCCTATGCAAAGTTTCCTCAAAAATTCCTTGCTTTCCCATGCAAAAGGCTCATCTATACCTCCCCTGCGAGCCTAAAAAAGAGTAAAATCCAACAACATGACAATCAGTTCCAGTAAAAGATAACGTAACTCAAAAAAGAAATAAAATTATCCTTTAAGGATACTTTGAGTTTGTGATTGGTTGTGATGAAAGCTTTTTGTGTCAAATATGTATATCTGACAAAACTAATTTTATTTGGAAAATATAGTGTAATCATGGGGTGCACAAAAGAATTGACTTTAGAATAAAGCTCACCATCTTAGGTGCCATAAGAGAAGATAGAGTAATGGTCTTTTCCGGTGGAGGTCCGGGTCTGCTATGGCTCAAAGCCGTGATCACTAAGCAGTCTCCGGAGGTTACAGCCTTCACTCTTCCTTTAAGCCATTGGTTCTCAGTCGCCGATGCCATGTTTGACTGGCTACGACCTGCACCAAAGACACATTTCAACAAAAAATCAGATTAACACATTCAAAGACGCATAATTTAGCCGCATCGGATATTGCATAAAAACAAAATTTGATGATTCTTTTCAAATTTAGCCCGATCAGATAATCGAAACCACGAACGAGAGAAAGCTACATGCATCGATTCAAAAGGCTACATAATTCATCCTCAATGAATCACAAAAACGTACATTCATCTCGATCTGCACTATTAAGTTCGATCGAGTGAACCAAACCAATGAAGCCAAAAACTACAACGCTCAAAATCAGATAGGAATGAATCATAAACGATCAATTGAATGAACAAAACGGATAGATCTACAAGAATTCTTCGATGACTCCGACGAACATACCTTGATTAAACCAAATGAGAGAGATAGAAACTAGATCTGGAGAACAATCTCTCTTGTTCCCTCTATGATTCAATCTGCGATTGAACAGAAGAAGAAGCTCTGAGTTCGGGGTGGGGGTGGGGGGGGGGAAGTGTTAAACGGCGGATCTCGAGATAGGGAAGAGAGCTCAGGGGATTTGTGCAGAGGAGGTGAAAGCAATATAAACAGAGTAAGAGGGAAGAGATGATAAGTATTTCTGTTTTACCCTCGCTGGTTCGGATAAATTACGGGTAGGTGCCATTTGTTAGATTTTGTTTTTACGGAAAAGAGTTGGTTTTAAGGTCGTACCGAGTAAAGTGAATATCACCTTTGTCTGTTTCACTTTTAGAGTTTAACACACACCAACACTAAGAGAAACTTAACCCTAAAAGCCTATTTACCAAATTTTGCACATATAAACCTTGTGATTTATTTTCTTTTATAACTAGGCATTATATAATTTTCGGTAAACAAACAGTGTCAGATTCGATTCAGATAGACAAAATGGCTTATCGACAAAAACAGACAATTTTTGGGGAATGACTCCTTTATAAAGAATAGATCAATACAATAAAAACACAAAATCTCTCCAGATCTAACACCTCAGCATTTTAGAATAATCTGACAGATCATTAAAAATGCAAACCAATCAAAACATTTCGATTAATACACATCAGCTCTTCACCTTGTCACATCATCTCTCCAGCTTGCCACATCATTTTTTCACTAAAAACACATCATTTTAAAAACACAACCAATTAAATTAAAATAAATAATACATACCATCATTTAAATTTGTTTTGATAATGATATATGAATTTCTAATTTGTTCAAAAAAAACAAAATCATATATATATAAAATGAACATATTTCGATAATATTAAAAAAACCAATCAAATTAAAATAAATAATATATACCATCATTTTAAAATTTTTATAACAATCAAATTAAAATAAAAAATACTTAAGATCATTTTAATTTTTTTGATAATAATATATGAATTTCTAATTTATTCAAAGAAAACAAAATCATATTATATATAAAATGAACATATTTCCATAATTTTAAAAACACAACCAATCAAATTAAAATAAATAATACATACCATCATTTTAAAATTTTTTATAACAATCAAATTAAAATAAAAAATACATACCATCATTTTAAATTTTTTAATAATGATATCTGGATTTCTAATTTATTCAAAGAAAACAAAATCATATTATATATAAAATGAACATATTTTCATAATTTTAAAAACACAACAAATCAAATTAAAATAAATAATACATACCATCATTTTTTTATAACAATCAAATTAAAATAACAAATACATACCATCATTTTATTTTTTTTGATAATGATATATGGATTTCTAATTTGTTCAAAGAAAAATAAATCATATTATATACTACGTATGAGTAATATTAATGTTATTATTATTTTTTAAAGGTAAAAATTGTGTCGTGAATTGGTTTTGCAAAAATAGAAAAAGAAAAAAGCAAATTTGAAACTTATGCCACATGTCAGATGGAGAGACCATCAGTTATTAAAAAAAGTGACTTGTGATTTATTATATAAAGATTTGTTGAGTATTAATAGTTGCTGCGTATTAGTAAAAAATTATTCTACTGTTTCCATTGACTATAAAAACTTATATATTTAAAAAAAAAACCTTAAGTGGTAGTGAGATAAAATTACGAATGTACTTTTAATTAGTTTATGGTTATGCGCGAATTTTAAATAAAAGGAGTGATTATACTTAATGATATATATGCGGTTCTGTCCGATGAGTTATTTAACAAAATAAAAACGCAAATGCGAAACCAAATTACTTCTCTAAATCTATTCCATAATTTAACTATATAGGAAAGTAATCCTAAATCATATGTAGTTAAAATGTATATTACGAGGAAACTACGAAGGAAATTCATTAAGTTTATTATTTTCATTTTTTGGATTTATACACTCTAATTAATCTTATTATTTTATACAAGTTGATATCGAAACTAGAACGCGAAGGTCGTTAAGTCAAAGGAAGTACAATAAATTCCCACCCACAAAACTCGCCGAACACACAATTAATTAAATACGTACCAAATTCTATACCCACGCATTTCCCATTTCCTCTTCTACTAAAGCAAAAAATGCAAAATTTCAAACACATACACGACAGAGACACGAAAAAAAACAAAACAAAAAACAGATAAATAACACGTGTTTATTTCCACTTTTATATCAGCACTAGGCAATTCCAAATTTCCAATCACCGTCAGTCACGTTCGACATGGAAACAAAACCCTTTCACGGATTAATCATTAGACAAAACCCCAATAACACTTAAACTATACTGTAGTATTATTTATTTATAATCATTAAATAGACGATCCGGTTGTGTCCACCACGAAGCATGATCACCAAAACACAGCCCAACCAAAATGTTCATTTCATAACATTGACTTGATAACTCATTATTGGGGTAGATAATATGTTTTTAGCATAACTTCGTAACATATGTTTTTAACTTCCTGATAACAAAACACATAACATTGATTTTGACTATTTCCTAATGTGTATTAAAGCCCGAGGCGGATTCGGTATCCAGTCATCCGGTCCAAGATCATCAATAGGCGGTCGCTTTCTATGGGCATCGGTAACCGATTGGTACGCCATACCCAATACCAGAGCCTACCAACACAATTTAGTACGTTAAAAGAATTTATATATATCGCAATTCTCTCAAATTTCAATTCATTGAACGGTTTATAAGATAGATATAGTCGTCTAGATTTACTTACGATGTGATCACGTTCCGGCGGAGCATAAAATCCGGCATTGATCGTTGTCCTTCTCCTGCAACTGTTGGTTGGTGGATCCAATATGTTCTTGAAACCTGTCGGAATCACTAGAACCGGTAAACCGACAAGGTTTCCCATACAGACTTTCTCCCAATCGGTCACGTTTCCAACAAACGCATCAACTGTAAAGCTCTTCTCGACTTCTCGAATCAACTTCCCATGAGCTCTCTGCGCCTAAACCAGTATATCAAAGAGATAAATAAACCGGACATAATCATCACAAAACCAAGCCACAAAAGAAAATGAAACGCCGAAATGGACAAAATACCTGAATGTAATCTACGGCTGTAACTACACGAGCACGGCGTAACTCAACTGGCCATTGATCTTGAGCTTCATAGAGGTCGTCTTGACCGGTTCTTTGCAATTCATCAAAATGAGCTAACATGTCTACGTCCATAGTGAAATTCAATATCCCCTGAACCGAGTCCACTGTATAATTTAGTTCGAAAGGAACCATATTGACACCTTTCGACCCAAGAACTTCAACCACCTGAAAGAAGTCAAATGTTGAATCAACACAACCCGAAACCCGGTTTCATTCTTCTGGTTCAAACAACATTTCACTATATGTTTACCTTCATGTCAGCATCTTTGGTATACCTAACAATGAGTTTTGTGATATCCACGGAGAAGGGATCTTCAAACGCGATCTCTCTAGACGAGAGATCATCGGGATCTTTCCCTTTGATAGCGTCAAGGACTACAGCGCAATCCGCTGCTGTTCTACATAAAGGTCCTAGCTTATCCTGTAATAGAGGAGTCAGAACTTTAAATTTATATATTCGGAAGTTTTCACACTGTTTTAAAGAAGAGCGTTAAGACCACTGCTATTTTTACCATACCAGACTCTAGGATATTCTCATCACTCCGGTTCTACTAATGCTCCCAAATGTCGGACGTATATCATTGAGCCTGCTGTCTCCGAGCCTATGGCAAACGGAACCATACCTGAACAAAAGTTTTACCCAAAAAATGGAAAAGAAACAGTTTGTATTTTCAGCTATAGCCAAATAGAAACGTAATCTTGATTCTTTTTTCTACAAAAACTAACCAGCCGATGTGGACGCAGCGGGTCCAGCTGATGACCCGGTAGAGAATTCCTCGATATTCCACGGGTTCCTAATCGGTCCCCCGAACCAGATATCATCATAAGCCATAGATCCCGTAACGAGCTTTGCTACTAAAACTGCACCTGAAGAATTTAGTCTAAAAAAACAATAAAAACAAAGGACGTTGTATCTCCAATAGAACAACAAGTAAAATTAATGAAAATGGTGAAAGTTTCCTTTCGGTACCTTTTGTAAACCCATGCTTCAATGTCAAAAACTTGGTCTTTGAAAGAAGTTGAACCCCATGTTGTTTTGTATCCGGGAACCGCAACTATATCCTTTAAACCATATGGAATCCCATGAAGAGGTCCTATCACGCACAAAAATATCATAATCAGAATCTTGAAACACCAATTGGTCACCAATCCATCAAACAGATTATATCGCATGAGAGAAAGATACCGAGATAAGTTCATTGAGAGAGCAAATAATCAGCTTCTTTAGCTTGTTTGTATGCCAATTCTTCAGTATAAGTAACCACCGCTTCAAGAACATGATTGTACCTTTATTTTTACGAGACTCCCCATTAACAACATCAGATTAAGTAATTTCCTGCAAACATTCAGTCAGAACAGAAGCTCCCATACCGTTTTAGTTGTTTGGGATAAATCCGAACAAGTTCCTCGGAAGTAACTTGTCTCGTCTTTATAAGTTCTCCGAGTTCAAGAACCTGCAACAATGCATTCTCAAATCAGATGAATCTACCCATCTATCGAAATTACCACAAACAAAAAGGGAGATGACTTATGCTCATGAAGGCGATATCTTCTTCATCTTTAGGTAGCTTTACTCCAGATACTGAAGGATATTTGAATCTCTTGCCTTGTACTCATGGAACTTCTCTGTTCCAAGATGGATTAAACACCAGCGGGGATGGATTCTCCAACCCGCCGTTCTTAGTAGCGATTAGTTTCCGGTTGGTTCGACATATAGGAACATTCATTTCAGTGGCCCCCTTTGCAATCTCCTGAATCTATATATGCCCCACAAACATTAAACCTCCACTGTGATAACTAATAAGTGAAAAACAAACAAGAAAAACTATGATTTAAACCAAAATAGCTTATTGATGTTTACTCCTCTTCAAAATCAGACTGGAGTCTAAATGAACAAATCCATATCAGTCCAAACCAATCAGGCTAAAACTTGGAACGCTGATTCCTTGTAAACACGAGACATATATAGGCAAATAGGGACTTTTTATATTTATTTCCACTATAGAACCCGCACTAAACAGTTCGTAATTGGGGAGTCATAAACTACAAACTGAATGAGGATCAAAACACCTACTTTAGTTTCATTGAAGAATCCAGAATCAATCAACTCAAACATTCTCTGCAGACACTTAGCTTCCATAGTCTTATTTTGTAGTTCGGTTTGAGTAATGTTACTGTCCTGATCATAAACATTACATCTAACATCAGCTGATTAAAACCACAAAATTGAATAACAAAAATCAGATTTTTACCTAGGTGAAGTTGTAATCTTACGGCAACGGCGAGGAGCACTCACTTTCCGTTCCAAAACATTCCACAGTTTGTTACAATTTCTCACCATTTCAATAAAGGGCTCACATGGAAGACGAGAGGAGACTAAATTGGAGCAGATAAGCTTCGACTCAGAAAGATTTGCGTCCGTGCAAAAGACCGTAAAACCTAAGAGGAGGAGTAGGAGAAGAAGCCAAGCACAATTACGTCTACGAGGAAGAGAGCCACGTGTCGCTAAGCAAGGTCATGCGCTTGGATCACACGTGGCTATCGATGGTGCTACCATCGTCTCGGCTGGTGGTTTGGGGACGGTGACGGTGACGGTGAATCGCTCCTTTTTGTACTATTGAGTGAGGAGAAAAACGGAATGAGACGGCCGTTGACCTTTTGACTCTGCTCCGGTGAGGAACTCAAACTCAAATCGAATGAAACTTGGAAACTGGATATCAACCTGTGCAATTGATCACTAATTAGGCGGTAAAATGATTACTTAATTGCAATAACGGTTTAAATTGAAGTTTGTGATACATATAGATTATCATTAGATGGTTAAAACCGGTTTGATTATGGATTTGTCTCAGAAATTTTCAACATAAGGCCGGTTCTTGTCTCAATTCAATTCTTTGCCTTTATCGACTTCTCCGCCACATGTCTTTTTTACTTTTCTTGTTTTTTTCTTTCTTTTGGATAAAATTCTTGTTTGCAACATTTTCTAGATGAATATGCAAAACTCGATATTTTGTTAAACTAAAATGTATCAACAAAAGACTCACTAAGAACTCGATATATACGTGTTTTTAATGAAAGATATACGTACTTCTTTTAACGATTTTTTATTTACTCTGTTTAAGAAAAACTAACAACTGATACCTGTTGAGCAATTAGTAATAGAATGGTAACATGTGAAAAGAAAAACACAAAGAGATTTGATCACCGAATTCACGGATTAACCGCTACGTCTCGGGGAAGGTCTTTCGCTCCCAACTTTACTAGTGAAAATGAGGTTACAAACACCACTTTTCTGTGATTATGTCTTTTGATTTCAGGTACAAACTCTAGAAGAAACAAGATCAAGAGACAGACAACTCTCGTTTTTTTCTTTCTAGAACTCTCTTTTTCTTTTCTTCTTATTTCTTCTCTTACCTGCTACCACTCTCTCTTTTTAATCGACAAAACACATTCACATGAAATGATTATGGGCCAAAGACATTAGCGAAGCCCAATTGTGATTTGTCAAACCCAACAAACCTCCACCTTTTGCCAAAACACAATTCTTCCTCGACGAAATTGACAACTGAAACCAAACCTCTTCACCTCATCTGTTCGTGAAATCAATTCTACAGCCGGGATCCCATCTTCTCCGCCGATATTCTCCGGTGAGCACACGCCTCTGTTCCCGTCAACTATTATATTTCTCCACCATCATCTTGCCGATCCAGCCACACCATCCTTCACCTCCTCAAGCCACTCCACTTGATCTAAACCATCGTTAGAGTTTCCAACCATGGTGAACACAACGTCACTCATCTTCGTAAGCTCTTTGAGGCTATTGGTGATGCAAGCTCCTTTAATTTGCAGATCCTTTTGGTTTTCTGGAGGTCGCGAGCGTAGACGGTGGCCGAATAGCCTGCGGCGAGGATATGAGAGACCATGGCCGATCCCATTATTCCGAACCCAATCCATCCGATTCGAGTCTTTAAAGGATTGATGAGTTTCGGGTATGGAGTCTCCATTTCTATGTTTCCAGAGAACGAATGAAGAAATTTTTTTTTAAGCGTTACAGCTTCCTTGGCGAACTTTACCATACACTGTCACTGTCGACGATCTTAAGTGAGCAACTTTCACCGATGTCTCTAGCCTTAATTGAACTCTTCAGTGATTCTAATTTTAACCAAGAAACCTAACTTGTCTTCTTTGTTAACAGTTGAATCACCATAAACAACGATCATCACTAGCTTCTTAGAGAACTCCACCTGGAACTTGTACCTCTACACAGTTCTAGTACTTAACAGGTAACAACAACTCCAATTTAACAACTTTACCCAATTCTGACACTTGAGTACATTCTCACAAAACTAACCTATCTTGACGCTTTCTGTTTTGCTAGACTGTTGGAAGTTAGATATGGCTGCTGCTCCACCTCAATGGATGTTGAGAAGCTCACAGCAAAGCTGAAACTTCTGGCCAGGTACCGTCTTAGTTAGAAAGTCTGCTGGATTTTTGGTTGTGTGAATCTTTTGTAGAACCACATCACCTTGTGACACTATATATGTGATGAAATAAAACTTAGTGTCAATATGCTTTGTCTTTTCGTGATGAACTGAGTTCTTTGCTAGGGCTAGAGCACTTTGTGAATCACAATGAACCTGAACACTGTCTTGCTTAAATCCCAATTCTGAACACAAACCCTTTATCCAAATGGCTTCTTTCACTGCTTCAGTAAGAGCCATGTACTCTACTTTTGTAGTTGAAAGAGGCACAACAGATTGTAAACTAGACTTCAAAGAAATTGTGTTTCCACCAACTTTAAACACAAAACCTGTCACTGATCTTCTTCTGTCAAGGTCTGTAACATAATCTGAATTTGAAAATCCTTCAATGCAAAACTTAGAATCCTTCTTAAACACCAAGTTCTGATTGTATGCACCTCTCACGTACCTTAACACCCATTTCACTGCTGACCAATGATCTCTTCCTAGGTTTGACATAAACCTGCTGATAAAACCAACTGCAAATGCTAAATCTGGTCTTGAACCAATCATAACATACATTAAACTCCCCACAACACTTGCATATGGAACTGTTTCCATATGTACAGCTTATGTTTTCTTTTTTTCGTCTGTTAAACCTCTGAGTTTGAAGTGAGCAGCAGTTGGAGAAATCGCTAGCCTTGCCTCAAACATTCCAAATGTCTTCAAAACTTTTTCTAGGTAGCTTCTTTGAGACAGAATCAATTCCCCTTTATCTCTATCTCTAATGATGTCCATACCCAGAATTCTTGAAGCCTTTTCCATATCCTTCATTTCAAACTCAGAATTCAGCTTGTCTTTAAGCTTCCAAATCTCAGCCATACTTCCTGAAGCTATAAACATATCATTTACATAGAGCAATAAGTAAACAGTCTTGTCAGTTTGTATGTCCTTCATGTAAACACATGGGTCATAGTTGCTCCTCTCAAACTTCTGATCCTTCATGAATCCATTAACCCTTTGATTCCACAGCCTAGGAGACTGTTTTAAACCATATAAGGACTTCCTCAACACACAAACTTTGTTCTTGTTCCCTTCTTGTATGAATCCTTCAGGTTGACTCATTAGGATCCTTTCTTCTAAGTTCCCATGTAAGAATGTTGTTTTAACATCCATCTTCTCTACCTCAAAATCCATGTTAACCACAAGTGATAACATTAGCCTAATGGACACATGCTTCACCACTGGAGAAAACACCTCATTATAGTCAATACCTTATTGTTGATAAAACCCCTTAGCAACCAGCCTAGCCTTGTACCTTTGTTTTTCAACTCCTGGTATACCTGGCTTCAACTTGAATATCCACTTCCATCCAATCAGTTTCTGCTTTTCAGGTTTCTCAATTAGATCTCAAGTATGACTCTTTTCATGAGAATCCATCTATTCTTTCATGGCATTTTCCCATTGCTTCCTTTTACTACTTTTCATAGCTTCTTCATAAGACTTAGGTTCTTCTATCTCCAAGTCTTCTGCTGCTGCCAATGCATAGACTACGAAATCTGTTTCTTCAAATCTAGAAGGAGGCCTTATGTTACTCCTTCTCTTCATGTCCCCTGCCAGCAAGTAGTCATCTAGGGACTGCTCATTTTAAGAAGTATCAACACCTGTATCTGTTTCTGATTCCTCTGAACTTTCTGAGTTTTCTGAAAAAGACGTTTCTCCACCTTGAGATGATGCTTCATCTGATTCATCAGTAGAATAACCAATGGAAGGACCCCTGATAAGGTCATGGCTGAATGATACTTTTTTCCAGCCATTCTTCAACTTCCTGTACGCCTCTTCAGCTTATTTTTTCTCTTTATCTGTGCTGCCCAATGTATCCTTGAACAGTTCACTCTCATTGAACACCACATTTCTACTTGTTGTGCCTTTCTGATCTTTTAATAGCCAAACTCTATATCTTTTAACACCAAACGGATATCCCATGAACACTCCTTTGACAGCTCTTGGATGTGTCTTGTTTTGTGTCATATGAACAAATGCTGAACATCCAAACCTTCTTAAGTGACTCAAATCTGGTTTTGAACCTGTCCACACTTCCTCAGGTAGCTTAAAACCAATTGATGAGTTTGGTGTTCGATTGATTAAGTATACTGCCGTAGAAGTAGTTTCAGCCCAAAACTCTTGATCCAATCCAGTCTCAGTAAGCATACTTCTAACCTTATCCATAATGGCCCTGTTCATTCTCTCAGACACACCGTTTTGCTGTGGTGTATATGTACACGTCCTGTGCCTCTTAATTCCCACTTCTTTACACAGGTTGTCAAACTGTGTATTACAGAATTCGAGACCATTATCTGTCCTTAAGTACTTAATCTTCTTCCCAGTTTGATTCTCAACAGTCTGTTTCCATTCTCTGAACTTGTAGAATGCTTCATCCTTAGTCTTCAAAAAATAAACCCATACTTTCTTTGAGAAATCATCAATGAAACTTACAAAGTATTTGCAGCCACCAAGACTTTATAGGGTAGAAAGAGATCCCCAAAGATCAGAATGTATATAATCCAATATACCTTTGGCGGTGTGTTTGGCAGTTAGAAAACTTTGTTTGTGAGATTTTCTAAGTACACAACTCTCACAAAATTCCAGCTTGTCTACGTATTTTCCTGAAAAGTAACCTTCTTTAACCAACACATTAATGTTTTTCAAGCTCATATGACCTAGCCGAGAATGCCATATGCTAGTCATATCAACTTCTGATCTTGCAACAGTCATTTCTCCTTTAACTACCTTTCCTTGTAGATTGTACAACCCATCTTGATAGCTTCCCGAAATAACCTTCTGCCCATCTTTATAGAAAGTGACTACAAAGTATTTTCCTTCATACTTGCAGCCGCTTTTCTCTAGTTGACCATATGAAATGAGGTTCCTTTCCATTGTATGTATGTACCTTACATTTGTTAATATAACCACAGAATCATCTGGATTTAAGATCTTGATCTTACCAATCCCCTTCACTTCACTGTGAGTCATATTGCCCATTAAAACTTTGCCACCATCAAATTCTTTAAAGTCAAATAGAGAGTCCTTGTCTGGTGTGATGTGAAAACTGCAACCAGAATCCATAACCCACTCATTTTTAGTGTTTTGTGGGCTGACTGCTAGTACTAGAGGCTGCATAGGTTCTGCTGTGACGTTTGCTAAGCTTGACGTTTTGTTTGAGTAGTTTTCTGGACAATCTCTCTTCCAATGTCCTTCTTTCCCACAGATAAAACAACCCTTCTTGTTTTTGTTGTGTTTTGATCTGGAACTTGACCTGCCCCTACTCTTTGAACGTCCTCTCCCTGGTTTGCCTTGACCTTTGTCAAACCTCTTTTCTGATCTGCCCCTTGTCTCAATGTACAACCCTTCACTTTGAGGTCTTGAGAGTTTTCCACTTTCTGCTAATTCTCTCTTCTTTGATTTTGCAGCCCCAATCACCTCATTTAGACTCAAAGTGTCTATGCCATACTTAAGGGTCTCTTTGAGCTGATCATATCTGTTAGATAGAGAGCTCAATAACAGTATAGCTTGCACCTCCTCTGTGACATCTACTCCTATATTATTCAGGTCAGCCACCAACTTAAGGAAGTCAGCTACATTCCCATCTATGCTTTTAGAATCAGACATCTTAAAAGTATAGAACCTGAGTTGTAGGTAGATGCGGTTAGGAAGGGATGTCTCCATGTAAAGTCTATTTAGAGTAGACCACATTGCTGCTGCTGTTTCACAGTTTGTAATCTTCCTTAGTACTTGATTTCCTATATTTAGTACTATAAGATCTTTGGCCTTCTTTGATTTTCAAACTTGACAGGATCTATGATTGGAGACTGCATGGAACCTTCACTGGTGCCTGTTTGAGATTCTCCTTGGGCTGCTGCAACTTCAGCTGTAGGTGGATCCTTCAGCAGCTGTTCATCATTCAAGATCTCCTTCAGCCCTAGTACGCCAAAGTGAGCCATCATCCTGAAATGCTAGATCTGAACCTCCTTGAACCGTTCACCGAACCTTCTGCTCTGATACCACTTGTTGAGCAATTAGTAATAGAACGGTAATATGTGAAAAGAAAAACACAAAGAGATTTGATCACCGAGTTCACGGATTGACCGCTACGTCTCGGGGGAGGTCTCTCGCTCCCAACTTTACTAATGAAAATGAGGATACAAACACCACTTTTCTGTGATTATGTCTTTTGATTTCAGATACAAACTCTAGAAGAAACAAGATCAAGAGACAAACAACTCTCATTTTTTTTCTTTTAAAACTCTTTTTTTCTTTTCTTCTTATTTCTTTTCTTACCTGCTACCACTCTCTTTTTAATCGACAAAACACATTCACATGAAATGATTATGGGCCAAAGACATTAGCAAAGCCCAATTGTGATTTGTCAAACCCAACAATACCAAAGAAATGCGTAAAGGTGGATCATACAAACGTGTTGAGAAAGTCGATGAAATATAAAACGAGTTGAGTTGAGATACACCGAAACGCGTCTAACGTAACCTTTTTCTGTAAAAATAACTATGATTTTTTCATATCGTTTAGACAAAATTTTACATGTACGTTTGATCGAGATAACGAATTGATAAGTGTAAATTTTCTATAGTTTCTTTTTCTTTTCATTATCAATTATGTTTGTTTTATTGGCTACTTTTTTTTTTTTTTTTTAATTCAATTTTAAAAGGTGACACATGTCGTAAATAAACTCCAACCGTGTTGAGTTTTCGTCCTCTGCATCCATCCAACTTATCAAACATATAAAAAAATAATAAAATGGACAATAATAATTAATTTATTTAATGTATATAATTGTCCAGCTAGATTGCTTCGGTGCCTCAAAAAAAAAAAAAAAAAAAAGCTTTCAATTTGTGAAGAATCGTACACCTTCTTATCGTCTTCTTCCCCATCGTTTCTCCCTGAAACATATTTTGTTCTACTAATTTTGTTGGGTAAATCCTTACTTCATCTAACCATAATATTTCTCCATCAATTTTTACTTAATTTAATGGGATCGTACTTTTGTAAAGTTCTAGCATTTTCTTCGTTTTTAGCAATAAAGTTCTATGAAAAAAAAGCAACTTTTCGTGATTTTTTTTTTTTCCAATTAAGTAGCTGGATTAGGAAATTTTCCCTATTCAGTGTTGTTTGCCCCTTTTTATTTATTGCGTTTTTTTTTCTAGTTTCTTTCTTTTCTCTTGTTCTTCAAGCGATGAACCAAACAAGTTTTCATATTTTTTGAAAGAATGTGAAGGGAATTGAAGAACCCTAATTGATTTCTCGGTTGGACTGTAATATTCGATCTGCGGTTAATTGTAAGTAGTATTATGATGTGATGGAATCTCATTTATGTGTAGGGTTGTATTTCTAATCCAATTTTACTTAACCAATAACCATTTGTTAGCTCTGATTGTTGCCAATTTTGTAAAGAATGTTTGTAGATTTGCAGATCAATAGCTATTCCTAAATTGCTGAGTTATATATAACAGGTTCGTTGATGCATACTAGTTATTCTTGTAATTAGTTTTGGATCATTTTGATAGTTTCAGTAATGTGGCTTGTCTCAGGATCTTCTTCGCTTTTAGGGTTCATACCTATGACCTTTAGGTATTAGAGCATTGTTAAGTTTGGTTTATTGCCTGTGATGGGCTCATTCTGATCCTTTGTTGTCTCATTGAAAAGTGAACCACAGATCTCTTAACATCTTCTTATTTTTGGTTTTCTGCTTCTGTTCTTTGGTTTTATGAGTGATTTATATGTATCTGATTTCTCATTCTTCAGGTTCAGTTTTTCATACTTTAAACAAGATGCAGCTCAAGGTCCCTGAACATCAGGTTGCAGGACACATTGCTAAAGACGGGAAGCCCGGTCCCCTTGTAGATGACAAGGGTCGGTTCTTCAAGCCACTTCAGGGTGATTCTCGTGGTGAAAACGAGGTGAAGTTCTACGAATCTTTCTCAACAAACACAGAGGTTCCAGATCACATCCGCAGATATTTTCCGGAGTATCATGGTACTCAAGCAGTTGAAGGTTCTGATGGAGCAGCCATGATTGTGCTGGAAAATCTTCTTGCCGAGTACTCAAAGCCATCAGTAATGGATGTTAAGATGGGTTCAAGAACATGGTATCCTGATGCATCTGAAGAATACATCCAAAAATGTTTGAAGAAAGACACGGGTACCACAACTGTGTCAGCGGGTTTCAAGATCTCTGGTTTTGAGGTGTATGATCACAAAGAATCGAGTTTCTGGAAGCCCGAGAGGAAGCTTCTTCGCGGGCTCAATGTCGATGGAGCGAGATTGACTCTGAGGAAGTTTGTATCATCGAACTCACTTTCGGACATGGGTTCAAAACCTGACTCTGCTTTTGTGTCCAGTGTTTACGGCGGTTCCAATGGGGTCTTAACACAGTTGTTGGAGCTCAAGACCTGGTTCGAGAACCAAACACTCTACCATTTCAATTCTTGTTCGATTCTAATGGTCTATGAGAACGAATCCATCTTAAAGGGAGGTGATGATGTTGATGCTCGACCACAAGTGAAGCTGGTGGATTTTGCTCATGTTCTTGATGGTAATGGCGTCATTGACCATAACTTCTTGGGTGGTCTATGTTCTTTCATAAACTTCATTCGTGATATTCTTCAGAGCCCAGATGAGTCTGCAGAATCTTAGATTAAGTTACTTTTTGTCTTTTTTTTTTATTGGCTGATTCCAATTTTTGGATATAAACTCTCTCCTTCATTTGTGTACTTGGTTATCTAAAGAGCATACGTTCGTACTCTTTATCTCACGAGTTTTCCAATTCTAGGCATATAAAAAGTTTCCACTTTTGGACTTTACTCTGATTGTGATTTGTCCTAAAAACTTTAGAGCCAAAAGCGAAATAATTCAGAATAATGGTAAACATTGGTAAATAATGAATAGTTTATTTACAGTGAAAATCCCAAATGTTACTAGAAGTATAGGGTCTGAAATTAAATCGTCTTCTATTTAAATCACTCTGCTCTGCGTTCTCCTTTCAAAATTCCCGTCTCGCGCGCATCGAGGAAGACGACGACGATTGACTGAGAATGGTGCTACTATGTTTCATCTTGGATCTTCGCAATATCTCTCCTTCTTTGATCGGAGATCTAAAGCAGGTCTCTCTCTATTTCCATTGTCAGTAGAAATTTTTGTTCGTAGATCGCTGAATCTAATCTGTTGATCGAGTTTGATTGTCGTTTCCGTAACTGGAGCTTGAATTTGATTATTGCTGCGTATAATTTCTTTCTTCGTTTCTGAATCTCGAATTTGATTGTTGCTGATTAATTCTGAATCTCGGATTTTGATTGTTGCTGCGAATTTCGTAGTCGTATCTGAAGTTAGGCAATTTACACGCAATTTCGTCTCCGGTAGATTCTCTCACTGATCGGATCGGTTTGTGTTATATCATGAAGGATCGGATTTCTGGAATCGATCAGGTTATACTCGTCACTGATCATTTGTTTCCTTCTACTTTTGGTGGTTGTGTGTGGTTTTTCACGTTTTCTTTTATGGATCTAGCAGTTAAAATTTGCCTACACTCCCACTGGAAACTTCTGTCTTCGAGACTTCCATCACGCTGTTAACAGCTTGCCTTTGGATGCGTTTGTACCTGAGATTGATGAATCCGGAGCCATGTCTTGCAGAGGTCTCTCTCTTTGTGTATTTATCTATCTGTTTCTTCATAGTTTCCTGGTTAACTTCATGATCGTTAATCATACTGAATTGCTCATAGATCTTAAGCTATCAAGTGTTCTGTGTGATCGAGCTTTGTACTCATGGGGAGGTAGAGACATTATGAGGAAAGTTATTGTACTGAGTTCTTGCTTCCCTGAAGATATGGATTCTGAAGCGAGAAACACTCTTATGGTCAGTCAAATGTGTCAAATATATGTGTTAGTGCTTTAGCTTGTTATGTCAATTTCTTTTTGCTTCAGGCTGCAGCAGATAAATGTGTGTCGGTTGAGTTTCTTCTGTTTGAGAAGCAATCAAGCTATCTAAGCTATACGCAGGAGAAGATTAATAGATTCCTCAGATGCTTATCGGATCTTGAAAATTGTTCATTTCAAACCTGCATCCCTTGTAGGTTCCATATTACTAGCTGCTTTTCATATTCTTTTCACACACAGTAACTAAATTTCTCAAATTCTGATGACTAGTTCCTTAAATAAGATTTCCAAGCTACTTTAATCATTTGAATCTATTGGTATTATCTGTAAAGAGGTTTTGAATCCAGCACGAGGTAACACAAAAGTAGTTCTGAAACTGATCCGTTCTATGCATTCAGATGGAAAATCACTTCATGGCCTTGAAAAGAGATGGCTTCAGGAGCTAAAGGATGACACTGGAGAATCACTGCAGGCCCATATTATCTTCAAAAGTAACCTTGTTGGTACGGTAAACAAGATCTTCTGCAATCTCACTGCAGCTGCAAATCAGATTGTCGACGGATTTAACCCTTGTCGGGTACTTAGCCATACCCTTAAACTTGAATATTTTTATCTCCCAATAATCTTACTCTTCACATCACTAGGCCAATGTTGGATGATGTCATATTGTAGGTTTCATAAGTTACTTCAGCTACTGCTTTGCCCACTACAGTTTTTCATCCTCTTTGTTGGTGTTTACAGACATGCAGGTGTCATGGCATCCCGTTACGGGATTCAGTGGAAAAGCCAATAGAGAAGCTGCAATGCTCCGTAACCAATCATGAACTTGGAAAGTATGATGTGATTGAAAATTCTGTGAAAGTTGGCAACAGAACTGTCCTGTTTTTACCTTCAATCCATAGCCTCCAGAAACTTCATCCAATTTCTTCCCAAGTTGATTTTAATGTCATAGAGAGGACTAATTTAACTTCTCTCAGCGAAGGTAAGGCTTTTTAGCTATTCTACTGCGGTCTGTTCTTTTGACTTCGATTCTTGCCTTCAAATTAGAGAGCTTGATTCAAGTATACTACTTTGACGTAGGCCTACTACTTGGGACACCTTACATTGTAAGCCCTTCAACCTGCCATGAAACAGAAGCTTCTTCAGAAGAAATGGATCAACCAGATCTGAACACTCAGAGTAAGCACATTTTTTCCCTAAAGAAACCCACATTGTAGTAGCTCAGGTGTCTCCAATATAAATAAATACACAATGACTCATACTTTTCCTAAGCATCTAGAAATACAGTTTTTCAGGGACTATGTGGTGCGCTATATTCAATGGACCAAGGCTTGATTTGTTCTTCAAACTGTAATCTAGACAACATGACAGTCGTGGAATTTCATTGTTATTATATTCTTCAACCATCAGAAAATGGTCCAATGCTTCTGAGGGTAAAAACTCATTACTCTGACCCTCTTCCTTGATCGATTGACTTTGCCTTTCTGTATAGTATTCTCCCTATGATATGATAAGTTTGTGCTACGTCTTGAGTTTGTGCAGTTTCTTAGTTTAACAAACAAAACTGTTTGCAGAGATTGGCAGGGTCAGAGGAAGTCCTGCCTATTTTCAGTGCCAGTCAGTTTGCCGAGTCCTCTATTCCTAGAGAAATCGAGATTTCTGTCAAAGGCGCTTTGTTAGAGGTCGATTTCATTTCAACCTGTTGATCTTTGATATTTAGTATACAGACTTCTAACTTGTCTTTTCTTTCTGCAATTTAAGCAGATTGAATCAACAGACTACAATCCTCTGATCCACAACAGAGGTTTCCACCAAAAACTGAACCTCATTGTGAAAGAAAGTCTTCAATTTGGGTGATTATTCTCCTCCTTTAGTCTCTTCTTTATTAGCAACATCCCTTGCAAATCTGTTATCAGTTGCAGATCTCTAACTTTTTTTTTCTTGTGTCTGGAAGTTCATTATATTCAAACACGAAAGACGTAACATATGAAGTGAGCTCAGTAGTTTCAGATTCTGTTATTCCAACGGCACAGACATTTGCAAACATAATAAAGCCATCCATAGAAGAAGAAACCCTTCAGGAAATCCTTATAATTGATGACGAAGACAAAGCAACAGCTTCCATTACTAAAGAATGGGAACAACTAGTAGTCACTGAGGAGATTGTCATGAAGTCCTCTTCTCCGGTTATAACTACACTCAAACGAAACATAGACCGCCAAGTTCTGTCTCCTATACAGAGTAACAACAAGCAAGCTGATATGAAGACGTCGATGATTTTAGAAAGACTTGAAGCTCCGAGGAAGATGAGAGGAAAAGTTGGATCACCAAGTGTAGTCATAAATAGTCCCATCTCACCAGATGTATGTGTCTTGTCTCAGAAGAAGCCTCTGATTCCTTTTCAGACAACTCAGGTTTCATCAAGCCAGCTCATGAAACCCAACTTTCAGAGACTGAAAAGAAAGCAAAAGTGAGCTTTAAGTAGCTCTCATGGTAAGATTCTGTTCTTTCTCTGCTTTTCTTATAGTTACTCGATGACAGTGAGAAAGTTAAAAAGAGTATTAAAACAATTTTGTTTTTGAGCTGAGACAGCGTATAGGAAAGGATCTCGAGGAGACTTGAAGTTTGGAGGAAAGGTAATGTTCTGTAGTTGGAGAAGTAAGAGATAAACATGATCTGGTGTTTATTGTTTAGTTTCCTTTCAATTTTTGTACAAAAACCAAAACTATATCAAATCTCACTATATATGTACAATTTCAACTATATCAAATACTCTTAGAGCATTGTTAAATATATATCTCCAAACGTAATTTTTTTAGAAATTCTCTTTATGGAAAATAAACTTGGTGGAGGTCTTATGAGAGAAATCCAGTGCTAAGTGTCGTAGCTCTTTCACTAATCCAGCTGCTCCGCAGTAAAACACTCCTGCCAATTTTACCAAACATTCACATTATTCGCATATGCATAAATAAAATGTGAGTGGTTATTTGCTAGTAAGAAACTCACCGACTCTAGTCTTGGGATGCTTCACAGCAATCCTTTTGAAAACGCTTCTCCAGTTTGGCCTAGCGAAATGGGACATGACACGTGTTCCTGACACAACGTCTACTCCGTTCTTAGCATGGTTCAGCGACTGGAGCATGGTGATCAGTGCCGACCTCGCGTCTCCTTCCTCGTAGACACTAGTGCAGTAATTATGCAGCTCAATAACGTTGTTGCGGTCTGTTTCGGCCACTTCGTCCATCACGTTCTTGAACCAGTCAAATGACCCTTGCTCTCTTGTGACCCAGTAGAAGTAAGCTCTCTTGGTTCTGAACATCTCACTTTTTCTTGCCGGGGAAAGAGGAGGTGTGACCATGTTGTGGATCGGTGACTGTCTTCGGTTACTGCCTTCTCCTCCATTGCCTTTTAAATTATTGATTATGTCCCTGACAATGCTAATCATCGGAGTAGCTCCAATTCCTAGACCCACGAGTAGAACAACTTCAAACTTCTTGTAGTCTTGTGCTGGTGCTCCATATGGACCGTCAATTAGGATTCTTGGATAGCTAAGGGATCACGTTTTAAAGAAAAAATTGACAATGTTATAGACTGCCTATGTATGTATACATCCCCCTATATATGCTTCAATGATTTGCAATTAACCTAGTTAGGAGATAACTGATGAATAGTTTAGTTATTGATAAGACTTACTTAGATATGTTATCCCGGTGCCTCGGGGAGGGTATGTTCAGTCTGTTTTCACCAAGGTGTGGCTTACACAGCTGAGGTTCAGATAGATACAAAGAAAATTACATACTTGGACCCAATTGATCTCTTGTGTTCATGTTTAAGGGAAATACCTCAGAGAATAATGATCTTAACTGCCGAGTCCAGTCTCCTAGAACTCTAATGTGGACACTGAGGTAGTCATCTCCCGGAGCCGAGGTAATTGAGAATGGATGCCTGTTTATATGCAAACCAATGTTTATTTCCATACAAATGTCTCAGATAATATGAGAGCTTTTCTTATACCATTCTAATGTAGAAACTGCAGAACAGTTGAGGTACATGTATTGTCCGCTCTTGTATCTGAAGTTGTTTGGTCTTGACAAGTGAAGCGACAAGACATTCCCTGGTAACACAGCAACCTGTTGAAGATGTAAGGTAATAATAGAGATGAATATACAAAGTCCTCCCTTTCTTAGATATTTCAATATAGAAGATGTTTATAGATTCCACCTTTAGTACTGAAACAGCCTCGACGCTTGACCTGAATGCACGAATCAGCCTTTCAAACAAGTAAAGAACCACCGGTACCATCAAATACATCCATGTCTATTAAATCACATGAAAATCAAAATCAGAGTCCATATTGCATCTGTTACAAATTTGTATTGGGTCTACTAGTATTAAATAAGTTACTAACCGTTTTCTTGTACCATGGCTTGATGAGGTAGACATAGTATCCATGAACGACAAGAAGCGAGTAGACGATAACAAACAAGTGGTGAGAGTACCAGAAGGCATTGAAGCCTGTTATTTTCTTCAGTGGTCCAGGAAGGTTGAGCTTATTACGTCTGAACCATGTTGTAGCCAATGTGAAGGCTATGGTCATTAGTATAACCATTGCAATCCCAGTAACTCCTTCCACCGATTGCACAAAGTCCAAATATCTCTTTGTCTGTGGCCCAAAATACTGCTCCATTGGCTTATATTTGTCTTCATCTGCAGCTATCAGCCGGGGGAAATCACAGGCTAAGTGAGATGTAGCATGGATTCCAACTCCAACTGAAATTCCTATTGCTATGACCTGTGTAAGATTCAATCATAAGCATTCCTCTATCTGAAACCTCTTTTGTTATACTCTCCAGCAAGTTAAAACATTACCTTGTGAAAATTGAGGCTGTCATCGAAAGGAACAACAACACCTAACTTGGTTTTGGTCCGGAGCCAAGTGATGGTGTTCCTACAAACTGGTAACAAAATCATAGCCATGTTTAGCTTAAGCGTCTCTGCAGCTCCTTTAGCTACACAAACACAAACTCCCATAACTTGGTAAGCAGATCTTTTTCGATACTGCATGAACTTCCAGGTGAATAGCCCGGCCATAGCACCTATCCATAGAGCCATCACCCACACTCTCTTCCAATTATCAAACACAAAATACTTCATCCATCTGTAGAAACGCGCCCCGAGATTCCTACTCTGCGAAACCTTGAGATTATGACTTAGCATCTTGCTCAGCTTCTTACTTTCCCCATCTCTCACATCCTGTATTGGCGCTCTCAATAGAAGTATCTCGAGATTCTCTATCTGTTTAGCATTGTAGCAAGTGCCTCCAAACACATCAAAAAACACTCACAAACCAAACTTTTATAACTAACAAGAGATCAATTAAAACAAACCTCATTCACAAAACTTCACATACCATGATGTACCCATAATGAAAGGGATCTAGTTCTTCCATAATCAAAGCAGCATATTCATCAGCTTGTCTTCGAATGTTATCCAGCTCGTTTGCAGAAGCACTTAATGCTATAATCTGTACACCAATAGTAAATCACAAAGAGCTTCAAGATTTCTAATAAACATCACTATAAAAATCAAGATTCTACCTCTCTTACTTCTCCTTCATTCAACCGCCCATCCGCATCCTTATCGACCCTAAAATTCATACCACATTTCAATATGCTATTCATAGTTCACATCGGATATATAAAGTGGTTTTCAAGTAAAACATTACATGGCGAAGAAAGTTCGTAGCCTCGAATCAAAATCTTGATCAGTGATCTGCTTCCAGAACTCTTTAAGCTCATCCATGTTTATCGAATCTCCACTTACGTTTTCCCTCCTAGCTAAAGCATCGAACAATGCCAACGCAAACTCCGTTGATTTCATCCCTGCAAGCAAAATCTATGTAAATCATTGAAATTTTCAAAACAGAAAAAATTGAACACTCGCTTATGCTAACCTATACATTCACCGAATTTGGAACGGTGCAACAAACCGTTGCTAGTCTTTGTAATCTCATTGAACTGTTTCTCAACTTCAAACCAACCAGTGACGCCATCCGTCTTGGTGATGAATTTGAGACCTTTGAGAGCTAACTCTGCTCTAGATTTCGAACGGCGTAGCCTAGCCGGCTGCGGCCGCGGTGGTTTTCTTGCCGACGATACCGAAACAACTCGTTTTAGTTCGCTAGAAACGGAAGAAGCTATGCGTTTCAGTACAGAGTTACTCCTCCCTGAACGACCTGGTCTAAGAAGCGATTGATCCTCGTATATCGATCCGGCGCCGCCATGGTCCGGTGACTTCGAACCGTACACGGAGACGGAATCGTCGTGGATATCGAGCGTGATCTCCACGTACGGTTGATCTTCCTCGTAATTGCTCCTCGTCGTCGCCGCGTTCGCCGAGGACTGTCCTCCGTACGGCGTCTCTGTGCCACTAGGGTAGTAGTAGTGTCTCGTGTTTTCGAAGTCTAACTTTTGCATTTTTCACTGCGATTCCTCAAAATCTTTCTCAAGAAATGTTTTTGTGCATCTGAAGATGAAACGAGCAACGAAAGAATTTTGAAAAGGTTGAAAAAAACAGAGAGACGAACTTCTTCTGTAAATGATTAAATTAATTACCACCGGAATACCAAAAGCATACACTAACTAACACTATGGAATAAACAATTGAAAATATATATACCAGCCTATGATAATTTTTGAATCTTACAAATCTAGAAAATTTCAGAGTAGCATGAAAGGAGACTTTATTTTGTTTATTATTGTAATGTTGGAGTTGGTTAGAAATTTTCTTTGAGAGTTGTTACTACTTTTTTCTTCATGGTCAAATCTCCCGCGCATAGCCTTGCCACGTCCAATATTTGACTTTTAAGTTTTTGGTCAGGATATTCGAATTTTTTAATAAAGCTTTATAGTCATGTACTATGCTCACGTTACATCTAATCAATCATCATAATCTATATTAATTAATTAATCCAACATTTTAATTATCCAACCCACTGTTTAATAAACATAGCATTTTTTATTCGCCAACCACTTGCAAATATGGTATTGAATATTTTTTCCTAGTATATTGATTTTTTTCTTTTTCTTTTTTAATGAAAATATTACTCAGAAAATTATCACGTAATTACATCTTAAAGATAAGAAATGGCATTCGAAACCCATAGATTATAACAATGTGACCATGAAAATAAAAGGATTTGTAAATAAATTTACCATATATTTTGAAGGTAGCAGAATTTTTAATTAACAGCTGTGTTAAAGCCGGAGAGTTATACTATTCAGGCGAAGGACAATTTTATCCCGTTGTCCAAACAGAGAGCGAGACAGTCCCAAGTACATCGATTTGGGAGGGAAAAAACAAGATTGGGGAAAGGGTTTTGCTTTCGCAATGCCTCTTCAGATTTTTGTTCTTGCTTTTCATCTTCCATTTTTTTTTTAGGGTTTATTTGTAAAGATTTCGATTTCGATGTTGCTGAGAGATATGAAAAGGCGACATTGCGAGAAAGTTTTGATTCGTATTCACAATATTGGTACACCTTTGATTTCTGGGTTTACTGGTGTGCCCGTAGAGTTAGTTCACATGGAATCAGATCGGCCGTACACGATTGGTCGAAGTAGTAGTAATGGGTTTTGCGATTTCGTCTTTGATAATGGCGGTATTAGTAGAGAGCACTGTCAGATCCTGTTTGATAGCCAAAGTTGCAAACTTTACATTTTTGATGGCGTGATTCTCTTGCCTTCGGGTGGTTTTTTTAGTCAAGTTATTGATGAGTTTAGGAGAAGTTTAGTTGGCGTTGAGGATTTGGGGAGTTTGAAATTTAGGGCTTCTTTGAATGGGGTGTATGTTAATCGTGTTAGGGTTAGGAAAGCTAAAATTCAGGAGATTTCTGTTGGTGATGAGGTATTGTTTGTTTGTGATAAGGAAGGGTTGTGCTATAAACATAGTCGAGTTGGGTTTGTGGTTCAGGGGATTGATTTTGAAGGAAGAGATACTTTTATTTCTGAAGATAGATGTCGAGTAATTGGAGCATCGGTTTCTTCAGGACATTCTCGAGGAACCTTTTCTAGTGGGAAGAGAAGCAAAAGGGTTTTTGCGCCGATGGAAAACGAGATTAATTCTCCAGTTTCTGGGTTTTATCCACCTAAAGCTGTTAGCGTTGTTGATAGATTGAATTTTCTTGTAAGCTATTGTAGACATATCTTGTCTTAGGCTATCTTTTATATCAGATTCTGGAAAGGGTTGTACATCCAAAATGTTAAGGTCAAAAGTAGATATAGTGGCCGATAATAGAGAAGTCAAGAGTGCCGAGACAAATCATGAGATGGGTCATGGTTTGTCCGCTTTAAGCGTGAGGGATGAACTGCCAAGCCCGCAATCACATATAGGTGGAAGACTTGGTGTCTCAAACTTGATAAGCGAAGTAGAAAATTATGGTGCTGATTGTATTTCTGTCAGTGACAAGACTAGGACTAGGCTTCCTTTTGATGGAGAAAAAGAAAACACTCCCAATATTAGTTGCATTGGTAAGGAGAAAAGTTATCAAAGTTCTGTCCAAGCACCTGGGAAGAACTTTTATCTAAATCGTCTTCAATATATTGAACAAAGCTCAGCTGGTTGTCAACGGGTGGTGTCCTTGCTAGAACTTCTTCACCCTGTCGAAAGCATTTCACAAATCTTTATTGCAACATTTACAAGTGATATCTTATGGTATGTCGAAAAGAGTATCTTTATATTTTCCCTAGTAGTCTAAACAGAAAAAATGGATACTATATCTTCATTTATTCCCCATGCTTGTTCAAGAGCCTGACGAAGTTGTATTAGCAGGTTCCTTACCTGTTGTGAGATACCTAGTCACTTGCCTGTGACTATTGCATGTCACCATACTGAGAGATGTTGGAGTTCAAACTTTGATGCAAGAACTGCTGCCCCTTTGCCAAATTACCCAAATGTAACTATGGTGTACGTAATACCTGATCACATTTTCGAGAAAAGGAATGATGCATGGTTATATTCTTTTTTGTTATTAAAACTTCATTACTTTTTTCTAAAGAGTTTTCCTCTTGTCTTAGGTTTCCACCATTTCCTGAGGAAATTGCATTTGGGAAAGACCGCAAGAACCGTGGCATTGCTTGTCATCACCCCAAGCTGTTTATTTTGCAAAGAGAAGATAGCATCCGTGTAATTATTACATCTGCAAACTTAGTAGCAAGACAGGTAAGAGTGCAGGCCTTAGTTTATAGTAATGTAAGTGAATCACAGATGAGACTCAGGCATCACATTGGCTATTATGAGGTTTCAGCTATATTAGAGAGTTTAATCATATTTCATTTTCTAATGGAGATTTATAATTCCAGTGGAATGACGTGACCAACACAGTTTGGTGGCAAGATTTTCCACGAAGAGCCGACCCTGATGTTTTATCCCTTTTCGGCCCTTGTCGAAGAAAAACCAATCATGGTTTTAGGTCAGATTTTAGTGCTCAGCTGGCTGGATTTTGTGCATCACTTTTGATTGATGTTCCAAGTCAGGCCCACTGGATTCTCGAGTTCACGAAGTACAACTTTGAACACTCAGTAGGTCACCTTGTGGCTTCAGTGCCTGGAATTCATTCTTATAAGCCATCTTATCTTACAGAATCTGTTTGCTCAAATACTGTGAGTAGCTTCATCTTCCATCTTTTATGCATGGATTTTCTGATTACTATCAATATCTTGAACTCATTTTTTTTTTGTTCACTTAGTTGTTTTTCTTAAAGAATATTGAAAGTTTGATTGTGTCCTGTTATTAGAAATTTTGGTCAATGCATCCCTGTCTTGACTAATCGTATGATTCTTGTTTCACAGATTTTCAATGAAGAATTTGTGGGATCTGTTGAAGCATCTGTCGTAGGTCTCAGTTACCTTTTCCGTTCTGCCAATGATTCCACAGGAGCAAAACTGAAATGACTGGCTTCATATATCCGCAGAACCCGGGAAAATTCTCTCGGAATGTTGGAACTTGTTTTGAGAAGAAATACAAATGTGCCTGCTGATGCGAATGCTGTGAGCGTCCTTGTTCCTAACCCTGATGATAACTCAAGAGATGGTATGTAGTTTCATTTCATTTATGACAGTTGGTTGAATGTTCTTGACATGAATTTTCATTCTGTGCCTCGTACAAATTTCCTTTTGACAGATTTTGTCCAACTAGGCTTTTTGCCACGGAATATTGCAAAATGGGTGTCTCCTTTGTGGGATATTGGGTTCTTTAAATTTGTGGGATATGTGTATCGGGATGAAGTCCTTGGAGCTGCTTCTTGTAGGAGCAACCAGAAGGTGCAACTAATGCTGCATGTATTACAGGCATGGTACTCTTCATATGCTTATTAGATACTTCGCCTAAATAGACTATGGATACATCTAAAGATCTCTCTTGACTTTTGCAGGGAGTGTCTATTTCAGATGTGTCAAAGTTGATTCAACCTAGTCTTGTTGTTGCCTTGTGCTCGTTGATTGCTTCACTTCAGAGGTGCACTGGCATTTGGAGGCTACAAGATGTAAGTTTAAGTAGTTAAAAAACAAAAGAATCATGCTTTCAACCCCTTGAGTTTTAACGAGAGTGTATCAGTCTTTAACTGTGTGGTCTTCTGAATTGGGTTCCTCGAAAGGTGTTAGGCCGTTACAAGTGGCCCGAATCTCAGGAATCTGATTTCGTCTACAGTAAGTGCATTTCCTATGATAATGGTAAACAAACACCTTAATAGGGTATTAAGTTTACATATTTTTTTCTTATTATAGGTGCATCCTCGATTGGAGGCTCAGCAACTGCAGGATTTCAAGCTGATTTTTCATCAGCTGCGGGTAAAAAAGCGTTACAGCATTTTGACTCCCAGGAGTCTGATCCAGAGGTACTGTTTTGTTTCGAAGCACCATTAAAAGCTGTCACCACAAGTTTTGTACATGAAAACGTTTTGTCCATGTTCTTGATCAGTGGGGATGCTGGAGTAATAAGGAAGAACGGGAAGCTCCTTCCATTAAAATCATCTTCCCTACCATTGAAAGAGTCAAGAACGGCCATCATGGTGTCTTGTCTTCAAGACGTCTGCTTTGCTTCTCTGAGGTATGTGCTTATTTTACACATGTATTATGCCCAAAGCCTTTGTCCAGAAAGAAACCACAAGGATTGCTTTGGACTGATTTAGTAGTGTGATGGAAAATATGAATCTCAAAACTTTGTTTTTGACTATCCTCATATCCTGTGCAGAAAACCTGGCAAAAGCTGAGACATAACAACGTGCTTCACGATGCAGTTCCTAATCCTCAAGATAGAGTTGGACACCCGATGCATATCAAGGTAAGAACATAGGAGAACTCTGGGTGACAATAAACGATTTTACGAGTTGGCGAAACTTAACTCTTACACTGTAGTAAAATGTCTTTATAAACTATGAACAGGTGGCTAGAAGACTCTTCACCTCCACGAGAGGTTCACGGTCTTCTTCGTTTGGTTGGGTTTACTGCGGCTCACATAATTTCAGTGCAGCTGCCTGGGGACAGACCACATCCAGATCCTCCAGAAACAACCAGGACCAGTCCCACAATGCCATCAGATCGGTTAATAAGCTTCGTGTTTGCAACTATGAGCTCGGGATTGTCTTCGTTTTCCCTCCACCTCACGAAGTAACAGACTCATGTGAAGGGTCTAAGATTAATGATATTGTGTTGCCGTTTGTTGTACCGGCTCCAAAATATGGATGGACTGATAGACCGGCTACAGGTTTGGCTATGAGGGAAGCTTTGGCTGAGTTTAGGCAAGGCTCTAGAAGTTTCTATGGAGAAACTGAAGTTGAGGAAGAAGTAGAAGAAGAAGAGGAAGAAGAAGAAGGTGAAGGTGAAGCTGAAGCTGAAGCTGAAGGAAGAGGAGAGTTTGTTGCAGAAGAGGAGAAGCAAGAGGAGAAGGCTTATGCAGAGGCGTTGTGGAGCCAGGTTGAGTCCTCCTCACTCAGCTCCTGAAAACTACGTCATTTGCTATGTATTGCTATGTTGTAACTATGTTTGATTGTTTCATGTTAGCAACAAAAACAAAATTTTGGAAAAATAAGAAACAAATGAAAGTAATTCATTTATTGATATAAAAAATAAAATTTAATTCATTTATTAATCTAAAGCGGAATGGTTGAGGTTATATATTTAGCTGAAAAATTAGATATTTGAGTGGTTAGAAATTTTTTATTTCTCAACATTTAAAACTTGAAAAAGTTTCCGGTCTATAAACGTGTAAAGTTGAAAAAGTAAATATATACCCAGAGAAATTATAGCAGGATATAAAAATGGATAACCACAAACAATAATAGCAAACGAAATTGAAACTCAAAACTTCCTCCTCTTTAACAGTATATATACCCATGGCCATCTTCCCATCAAATCATCCAGAAAAAAAAACAAAAAAAAATAAAATAAAACAAAAAAATATCTTTTTTATTTTTTAATAAAACAAAATAAAAAAATAAAAAAAATGGGATACGTAAATGTGTCCATTTTGTTAGGCCTGTTGGTGGTTTTTGTTTCACCAATGGTGTTTGCAGATGATGTGACACCAATCCCAGAGGCCAAACCCCAAGTGGAGCAGTGGTTCAAAGCCAACGTCGGTCCATTGGCTCAACGTAAAGGCTTAGATCCTGCGCTCGTGGCTGCTGAGGCTGCACCACGTGTCATCAACGTATATGCACAAACTTAATACGATATTGTCGCAAAACCAACCTTGTAACAATAGATTTTTGATACAAATTTTGATTATATGTAACAACTGCAGGTGAATCCAAAGGGAGGTGAATTCAAAACACTAACAGACGCACTAAAGAGCGTTCCTGCAGGGAACACAAAGCGTGTGATCATAAAGATGGCTCCTGGTGAGTACAGAGAGAAGGTCACTATCGACAGGAACAAACCCTTCATTACATTGATGGGACAACCCAATGCCATGCCTGTTATCTCCTTCGACGGTACCGCCGCCAAGTATGGAACCGTCGATAGCGCCTCTCTCATTATCTTATCCGACTATTTCATGGCCGTTAACATCATCGTTAAGGTATATATAAGTGAGCCTACTATATATTATACAACTATGTGACTAGTCGAGGCCAATGAGGCAATGATACATTCTCTTTTTGGCCAATGCTAAGTTCTCTAGATTTCGAATGATTTATTCTTTTCATATATATGTAGAATACTGCGCCGGCGCCAGATGGTAAAACAAAGGGAGCACAAGCCTTATCCATGAGAATCTCCGGAAACATGGCTGCTTTCTACAACTGCAAATTCTACGGTTTCCAAGACACAATCTGTGACGATACCGGAAACCATTTCTTCAAGGACTGTTACGTCGAAGGGACATTCGATTTCATCTTCGGAAGTGGAACCTCTATGTACTTGGTACGTACCCTACAGATTCCATTTCATACATTTTTCTGAATACATAAAGTCTGAAATCTCTATACATGTTGAAATCAAAAGGGAACACAATTGCACGTGGTTGGAGATGGTATTAGAGTGATCGCAGCGCAAGCAGGAAAGAGCGCAGAAGAGAAGAGCGGATACTCTTTCGTGCACTGCAAGGTGACTGGAACCGGTGGTGGAATCTATTTGGGAAGAGCCTGGATGAGCCACCCTAAGGTTGTCTATGCCTACACCGAGATGACCAGCGTCGTCAACCCAGCCGGATGGCAAGAAAACAAGACCCCCGCACATGACAAGTAAGTCCAATTTCGCATTACATAGAAAATGTTGTGATGACCTAATCGGTCTGGTCACTTATATATGCTCGTTCGATCTAAAATGACAGGACCGTGTTCTACGGAGAGTACAAGTGTTCGGGACCAGGATCACACAAAGCCAAGAGAGTTCCATTCACACAAGACATTGACAACAAAGAAGCTAACCGTTTCCTTTCCCTCGGCTACATCCAAGGATCCAAGTGGCTTCTCCCACCACCCGCTTTGTAAACTCTTTAATATTTAACCTATTAAAACTAAAACTAAAATTAAAACTATACTTACACAGTTTTTCACCGAGATATGTATATCGGTATATTTTGTTTTCGCTATCTTGTTTCAATTTCTTTTCCAAAAGTCCTCTCTTCTCTGAATAACATGCATGGAGGAGCTGAGACTTGTGTAATTTTGGTTTCATTTTAATAAAATGTTGTCTCGGTTCATATATAACTCTTATATATTTGTTTTAAGTAGCCCCTCTTCTATTGTTTTGATGACGTCAATATATTATATTATTGATCAATATAATAAAAACAATATAATGTCATAACAGTATGCATGTGTATTGTAGACCCAAAAAAAAATCTTGTAACTATGTAAAACGTTCAGATGACCAAAAAAAACACAAACAAAAATAAGAGATATTGATTATAACTTTTTTGTGCATGTTTAATATGAAACTCTAAATATATACATAGTTTTCTTTCATACATAGTTTTCTTTCATATGGTGATCGGTGATGCGTACCATTTTTGTGTAACTATTTAGTGAGATGGTGAGAGATGGTACAGAATTGGCAGTACAAAACATAAAAGCTAAATATACGAAGTTATTACCATTAGTATTGCATCTTCATCATTTTGAGGCGGTAAAGATAAGAGTATTTTATTTTAATTTACTTTTATTTATAAATTTAAATGTTTATCAAACTGTAAAAGCATCTCTATCCCATAAAAAAAATAAAGTGTCTTAAAATAAAATAATAATAAAAGAAGGCTAAATAGTAGATATCAGTGTCTCCCCGTAAACATCAGTATTTCTCCAAAACATTTTCAAAGAATTGAAGACACCTTACATTAAATTATTATTAAATTTATTATTAATTTAACATAAAGACTCTATAAAAGTTCGTGGAATGGACTTGCTCTTATAGTGACTACAAAGTTAAATAATTATTTTTCTATTTTTCTACATATTATTTAAGGTACAATCATTTCTTATCGATATTGGATTGTCATCTCTTACCATATCACTATATCGTATCACTCAATGTGTACTATCATTTCTTTACCACCAAAATTTTTGCACCGTCTTGAATCACCAATGAAACCAATAATTAATTTCATTTACAATTTAATAAGATAAGAGAAAAATAAACTCTAATTTTATAATACTTCATAAATAATGGATATGCATATGTAATTGACTAATTGGTAACGTTCCACTCTTTATGTGAAATCTATGAAGCAGCTAACCGATAAAACAAACTTGTATTTTATCATGAGCCTAAGGAAAGCTCGAGGTTTCATTAACGCAGTTTCCGCAATTATGTAATTCCTTTTATATGAAAATATTTGATTAACATGATTGTTATTCGAGTCTTCGATTTTTTTTTTTTTTGGTTAACAGAGTCTTTGATCTCTGATTAATATTTATTGAATGAGAATAGAATAAGTGTAAAGAGATATTGATTATTCTTTTTTTTTCTTTAAAAAAAAAGATATTGATTATTCAATAACAAGCTACTTGATTTCCATAATAATCACATACCAAGTGCATGAGAAATTACTATTTATAAAAATACAATATTCAGAAGTGCTTCAAGGAATATAAACCACAAACGACAATGACAAAAGAAAAAACACCAAAAAACCACAAACGAGAAATAGTAAAAAGAGATCTATCTTGACGTAAAAAACAAAACAAATCAGACATCGACGATCCCGACAACTATATAAAAGTCCCTCAAGGCTTCTTCATCTCTTCCATTTTTAAAAGTAAATATACATATAGTTTTTCTTTTCTTTTCTTTTTACTTTTTTTTAATCAACAAAAAATAAAAATAAATGATGGGTTACATATCTCTGTCCCTGGTTGCATTACTTGTAGTTTTTGCCGCACCGGTGGTTCTAGCCGACGATATAACTCCGATTCCCGCCGACAAAGCCGAAGTTGAGCCATGGTTCAAGGCCAACGTTCAACCTTTGGCCGCGAGACGAGGCACACTCGACCCCGCCCTCGAAGCTGCTGAAGCATCACGGCGTGTCATCACCGTAAGTAAATCACAAGTTTATTATCTTTATAAGATTAATTCCTGTATTGAATCCACTTTTCGTTTTGTGCATTTTTTTCAGTTCTTGAGATAAAGAGACCTGATAAAATTTGAATAAACATATTTTCATCGTTGTACTTCATTTCTAGTGTAGTTGGATTTGTTCGGATTAAAAAAAAAAAGTAAACCATAATTGATTGATTTCCTCTTAGGATCGATTCTTGTATCATTTTCTTTGGTATGGTTTTACTGTTTTAATTTGGTTCATACCACTTTAACCGAATTGGACACAAATCAATGCATACTATTAATTCCAATGCAGGTGAATCAAAATGGAGGCGGCGATTTTAAGACAATAAACGCAGCAATCAAAAGCATTCCGACAGCAAACAAGAACCGTGTGATCATCAAGTTGGCTCCTGGTGTATACAATGAAAAAGTCACAGTCGACGTAGGCCGACCATTCGTTACATTGCTTGGCAAACCTGGTGCGGAAACCAACTTGACTTTCCACGGAACAGCCGCTAAATACGGCACCGTAGAGAGTGCCACGCTTATCGTCTGGGCCGAAAATTTTGTGGCAGCCAACTTAATCATTAAAGTATGTATACATTCTTAAATCTCAGTTAGCAGTATATTACGTTAAGGATTTGTTTGTAATGATTGAATTTTTTATATCCTATAGAATACTGCTCCGATGCCCAAACCAGGTACACAAGGACAAGCTCTAGCTATGAGGATCAACGCCGATAAGGCTGCTTTCTACAACTGCAGATTCTATGGTTTTCAGGACACTCTTTGCGACGATAGAGGCAACCATTTCTTTAAGAACTGTTACATCGAAGGAACCTACGATTTTATTTTCGGAAGAGGAGCTTCCTTGTACTTGGTACGTGTATGCTTTTAATTATTTTGATATTTTACACATATATATATATAGCATGACTGATTATTAAGTCGTGTTTTTATTTATTTGATCCAGAATACACAATTGCACGCTGTTGGAGATGGATTAAGAGTGATCACGGCACACAATCGACAGAATCCAAACGAGCAAAACGGATATTCGTTCGTCCATTGCAAGGTTACTGGAGTCGGAACCGGGATCTACTTGGGCCGGGCTTGGATGAGCCATCCTAAGGTCGTCTATGCCTACACTGAGATGTCCAGTGTCGTCAACCCATCCGGATGGCAAGCGAACAGGGTGCGCGAGCATGACAAGTAAGTCTATTGCACTCTATATATGATTATGTAAATGTGCAGTGTTCGAAATATATCACAAATCGAAAATATTAGAAACCAACACTAGCTAGTATATAAGAGATAAAAGTCAATACTGTTATTTCCAATCTTTTTAAATTTTTGTTGAAAAGACATAATTTTTCACCCAGAAGTACTTTGACAAATAATCGTTTTGACCTTGTATAACATTTCTTGATATGATGAATGATAGGACGGTGTTCTATGGAGAATACATGTGCACGGGACCAGGATCACACAAAGCGAAGAGAGTGGCACACACACAAGACATTGACAACAAAGAAGCTAACCATTTTCTTTCCCTCGGCTACATCAAAGGCTCCAAATGGCTTCTCCCTCCTCCCGTTTACTAAACCAGACCCTTTCATAACTAAAAATTCTATACTTTTCACTAAAAAAAAATACATGTATAAATATGGTACAATTGTACGTTTTAGTTTCGAAGAAAGCCTCTCTTCCTGTATATGATGAAGAAGCAGAGACTTGTGTAGTTTTCGTTTTATTATAATAAAATACGTCACGGTTACAACTGCGAAGCGCATAAGAGTTAAGGCATACTATTCATTATTGAACAATATCATCAAAATCCGGTTTGTTGGACATGAATCTGAATGGTATCGTGATTCACAGGCAATAATGATTTGAATGTTTTATGATTTTGAAGTGATGCGACTGATTAATGTTATGAATTTATCAATATTTTATAATTAACGATAAATAATTTGGGGAAGATTTGTAAACAAAATTAATAAAATGGAATTAGTTGTATTATTTTTGGTTGTTTATTTATTGTAGTTTTAACTATCTTGCTTTGAGAATTGAAACAAAATAGTTAAAATGTGATTTCACTAATTTTATGCCAAATATGTGATTCTGTAATATTTTAGAAACACGATTTGTAATCATATTTGATCTGATATTAGGAATCGTTTTTTGGTAGGAAATTCTAAACTCTAGGAAATTCTAAACTCAGTTTTTTGAGAAATACTGAAGAATAACATCTTTAGCAAAACATTATAGAATTGTGTTTGTGGTTAGAAATTATAGTATAAAAATTTATGGATTTGGAGAGAAATTGTGTGATTTTTTCACGTGACAATTGGCATTATTATCCTTGGGATTCCGGGTAAACGGAACCGAACTAATCAGTTATTTTAGTTCTTCTGTTATTTTAAATTTTCAAAATTCTGTCGAAAATAACTGAAATTATAACGGTTCGGTTCTCGGTTAATTTAGGTTTTGAATTTAAAAATCAAAATAATCGATCTTTTCTTTACTATATCTAATTTAAATAACTGACTTAAATAAAAATTGTGGGGGTGAAATACCCAAACGAAAAAATAAAATACCCATAAAGAATCAGGCCTATAAGCTTAAAGGTCCAAAACGAAAACGATTAGGGTTTTCTTCTTCTTTGAAAGATGGTCGTTGTTGTTGCAGTGGTGAAGAAGAAAGAGAAGAAGAGTGACTTCGTCTGAGAGAAAGAGAAATTGAGAAGAAAATGGATGTTGAATGGTGAGCGTTCTCACCTCTTAACAAGCAGAGACGAAGCCGGCGATGTGATTTTTAAGCAGAGATTCAAACAGAGATGAAGCAGAGATTCAAGCAAAGACGAGACCGAGAGAGACGAAGCAGATTTAAAGTGAGAAAAACTCAAAAAAAGTTTCTGCAGCCGATGTTGGGTCTCAACTCGATTCTTGGATGTGTGATGTTGATGGGTTACTACTAGATTATTAGGGTTTTGCTTTGGTTTCGGTTAACTGATCGGTTCAGACGAACCGAACTGAAATAATCGGTATTCGATTGTCAAATTAAATTCTGCCGATTGGTTACACACTTATAACCGAAACCGAACCAAACACCTAAAATCTCGGTTCGGTTTGGTTCAGTTATTTCGGTTTGGTTAATAATCCCAGTCTAGGCATTGCGGTACACACAGTAGAAATAAAACAAATATATATATATAAAGTGTGAAAATCGCTTGCAAAAACTTAGGAAATGTCATTTGACGTAAAGCAAACCCACGATATTAGTTACCACTGAACGAACCATTCCTGTCTAGCAAATTTACATTCAAACATGAAATGTGGTTTAGGTCCTTTTTAGGTAAATTTATAAATAGATATACAACAAAAGAGTTCTTGTTGGAGTAAGCAATATTCAACATGTTGACTGTGCCAACTGTAAATTTTCCTTTTCTTAAGTGGTGATAGATAATTTACAAATTTAACTACAAGAAAATTACTGGATTTGTGTTTACAACAAAATAAAATATTCAAAAAGGCTTCAAGAAATATAAACCACAAACGAGAATAGTAAAAACCAGATCTGTCCGGTCAGACATCGACAAGCAAGACAAGTATAAAACCCCCTTTAATGCTTCTTCATTACTTCCATTTTTAAAGTAAATAAGATTGTAGTAACACGTAGTTTTTTTTTCCCTTTTCATTGTTTTCTTTTATTTTGTAAAAGAAATAAAAGAAAATAATAAAAGATGGGTTACATTTCAATGTCCATGGTTGCATTCCTTGTCATTTTTGCTTCGCCGGTGGTTCTAGCCACGGATACAGATCCTATTCCTGAAAACAGAGCTCAAATCCCGCAATGGTTCAAGACCAACGTTAAACCCTATTCCCAGAGACGGGGCACGCTAGACCCTGCCCTCGATGCTGCTGAAGCATCGCGACTTGTTATTACCGTAAGTTACAATATATATTATCCAATTCTTGGTGTGGTTTTATATTCGATTTTTTTTTGTTTTCTGAAATATAAACCTCCACCATATAAAGAAGGGGTAGGTAAAGTATCTTGCTCAGTTTTGACGAACAAAGTTAAAAAACAAGAATCGATTAGTTCGTTTTTATATAGTTTTTACTTATTAGCAAACTATATTTTTTAAAATTTGGTTCAGTTTGGTTTCTCTTCGTTATAAAAAAGTGACACTAGTTTATTTCATTCTCCGGTTTGGTTTTTGGATCAGATTCTTTTAACATTGTTTTGGTTCGGTTCATATCAAAATGAAATATGAACCGAATTAGACGTCTTTAAATCCTTCCATATATAAATTCATGTTAATTCAAATGAAAAACGAAAATCTCATTGCAGGTGAATCAAAACGGAGGCGGCAATTTTAAGACAATAAACGAAGCGATCCGGAGCATTCCGACAGGAAACAAGAACCGTGTGATCATCAAGTTGGCTCCTGGTGTATACAATGAGAAGGTCACGATCGACATAGCTCGACCATTCGTTACATTGCTTGGTCAACCTGGTGCGGAAACGGTCTTGACTTACCACGGGACAGCCGCTAAGTACGGAACCGTAGAGAGTGCAACTCTTATCGTCTGGTCTGATTATTTCCAGGCAGCTCACCTCATCATTAAAGTATGTGAAATATTTTCCTTCTACTTTATTACATTACATTAAAGATTAATTGCTACTAATCTAATGTATGTGTATATTTGATTTTGTTATTCTATAGAACACTGCTCCAATGCCGAAACCAGGTTCACAAGGACAAGCTCTAGCTATGAGGATTAACGGCGATAAAGCAGCTTTCTACGGCTGTAAATTCCATGGTTTTCAAGATACTCTCTGCGACGACAAAGGCTACCATTTCTTCAAGGACTGTTACATCGAAGGAACCTATGATTTTATCTTCGGAAGAGGAGCTTCCTTGTACTTGGTAACTTTATTATATCTCTATTAACATGATACATGCATATATATAACACATAATTTAATAATACATATATAAATGTATATAAATCGATAGAATACGCAATTGCACGCTGTTGGAGATGGGTTAAGAGTGATCACGGCACACAGTAGACAAAGTGAGAACGAACAAAACGGATACACGTTCGTGCATTGCAAAATCACTGGAACAGGAACCGGAATTTATCTGGGCCGATCTTGGATGAGCCACCCAAAAGTCGTCTATGCTTTCACAGAGATGACCAGCGTAGTCAACCCATCTGGATGGAGGGAGAACCTCAACCGCGGATATGACAAGTACGTAACATTTTATATCATCTCATTTACATATATAACTCAATCAACTACAGTTTATATATCTGATTATAAACTGTATTGTAAATTGTGTGTTGTGTAAATACAGGACGGTGTTCTATGGAGAATACAAGTGTTTCGGACCAGGGTCACACTTAGAGAAGAGAGTGCCTTACACACAAGATATTGACCAAAACGAAGTTAGGCCTTTCCTCACTCTTGGTTACATTAAGGGCTCCACATGGCTACTTCCTCCTCCTAAATACTGAAATTCTTCTAAGACAAAATATTGGTTGTAACTGTCATTTGTCAACGAATTGTTCCCATCTATTAATTTATTTTTTTTGTATTGTTTGAGATATGAATGTGATTAACATTTTTTTTTTTTGTCTCTACATATATAAAACTATGGTGCATCTCAATTCGTTCGTTTCAATATCATAGCCCGGAAGTTGTGATGTTTCTTCTTTTCTTTCTTTATTTAGTAAATCCTATAAATCTATAATTGAAACGAGGGTTTTTGTAGAATGTCCAAAATTAAGTTAAATTATATTCACACACCATTGAGTTCATGATATGTTTGAACAGTGAAGGTAAGTACAAACAAAAGAAAGAGTCCATATCTGTCCATGATATGTTTTAATTAGAATTTTGATTTTTTATAACAAAAAAGTAGAGAGAATAATATATTAGTCATACACTACACACACATTGTCTAGATCTCATCATTTTTTATAGTTCTAGTTGCAAAAGTTAACTTATTTTTCGTATATACTTTAGGTTAATTATGGCTTAGCTAGCTTCTTCTTTCTTTCTTTCTTGTCGGCATTAGCTTATAAGCTTTATATAATCATATAAGAGATGCATGCATTACAATTTATTCAATTAAAGACCCAATATATAAGTCAAAAGATAAATTAGGGACAAAAAAAAATTGGATATACACACCGACAAAGCCGCCGAGTAGCCGCGTCACAGCCAGGTCAGTAAAGAGTCGCCATCCAATTAAAAAAAACAACTTTTCAACGGTTCAGATAGCAACTTCTGCAACGTGTGCTGGGTCCGAGCCTGACTAAGATTCCGAATCTGGTTCTTACGATTTAAAACCATCCGATATTTAACGGCTCAGATTGTTTAGAAGCATTAGTACGAAAATGTCACGTCCGCAGGGAATCACACCCCTTAATGAACTCAATCCTTATTTTTCGCATCTCCTCGTGATAACATTGACGGTCAATATTTTTTCTTTCACGTTTTTGTTGATGATATAAATATATACACCTACTGTTAAAGGTTTTAAATATTTTTTGTTGGTCATATTCTACAGTATATTCGGATTTAATCATTTGTAATTTCACCAATTATGGCGAGATGTTCCTAATATGCCCTTTATATAGTATTTCTTTTAAATTATTTGAAGAATGCGAGTCCATTGCACTAGATGCATGTTTTTTTTTTTTTTTTTTTCTAACGTGGACCTTATGTAAGCATAGTCTGAATGTTTATCCATAACTTGCTGTACTATATGATAACATTATGTACATGTATTCCAAATATTAAAGGGTCATTAAATGTCTCATAAGTCATACAATACATTTTTTTGGAAAAGAAGGCATACAATATAATCAACATGATAAAAGTCATATAACACCGTCCCTAAAAAATGTCTGTCCCAGCTTCATCCTTATCGGGGGCTCCACGTCCCAAGCCCGTCACGAAACCAGTAAAAAGACGGAAACCGAAAATTTTAAGAAACCAATCATGATTTTTCTTTTCATTTTAATAAAAAATCCCCTTTGTTTTAAAATATTAGATATTTTAGAAGTTTTTTTTGTTACATAGAATATTTTACAAGTTTCTATGCAAATTATTAATGTATTTGATATTTTGTGACTATTTATATTCTTCAGTTTTTTTTTATATAATTGGTTGAATCATTTTAAATCAAAAATTAATTGATAATTTGTAAAAGAAAAATAAATTTCTTAAGATGTGTACATTTAACTAAAACATCATATATTTTGAAACAGATGGAATATAAGAATCATCAAATATAAATCTCTACTTTTTATTGTCTTGCAAAACATTTTTATATTTTTATAGTTCAAGAAAGTAAAATAAAAACAAGTATATCAAATATATACATTAACTTCATTTAATCTTCTAAGTTTTGTTTGTTTTACTCACATAATAAGTTTTAGCCGATTGAAAATATCATCTGAACTAATTTTATCATATATCAAATTCACATATTAAATGTTTTAGTAAAATTCCTTCTCTGTCATTTTCTAGTTATTATTTTTTACTTTCCATCTCACATAATATTTAAACTAGAATACATTTAAATTTTTGTTTATTCTCTAATGTATTGATTTTTTTCTAATTTAGGTTTCATGGACCAATACCAATACTATTGATCTCATAGAAATGAGAATCTGAAACTTCTCTGAGATATCTTGAGTCAAGAATGTGATGCAAAAGAAAATAAAGAAGTTGCAAATGATGTCAGAAGGTACAAAGTTAAGGATGCCGTTTTGCACAAGCATGAGGATAAGGAATTTGATACCATGCTTAGAAATGTCTTAAATTTTGCTTAATAGCTGCACGACTTATTATTACTGACGATTATGAGAAGATTGAAAGAAAATCTTTGTATCATCTACATGACGATGCAGTTGAGTTGGTTGGACATCTATTGCTCTTTACAGGATTTAGAGTTGACGCAAATGACAAAAAAAAAATGGGAGGCGCAGGATTCGTATGGAGTGAGCAAATGAGCTCACGGATATATAAAGATTGCTAGAGTAAAAAACTTGATTGTCTTGCAAAACATTAATAAACCAATCTTGATTTATTTTTCAATTTTAATAAATATAAATAATCATCAAATATAAATCTCTACTTTTGGTTGTTTTGCAAAACATTTTTTGTATTTGTATAGCTCAAGAAAATAAAATAAAAACACAAACATTTGTATAGTTCAAGAAAATAAAATAAAAACACAAACAAAAATATCAAAAATATATATTAATCTTCTAAGTTTTGTTTAGTTTGTTTTACTCACATAATAAGTTTTAGCCGATTGAATATATCATCTGTACTCATTTTATCATATATCAAACTCACATACTAGATGTTTTAATCAAATTCCTTTTCTATCATTTTTGTAATTATTTTCTATTTTCTATCTCACATAATACTTTTTTTTTTGTAGGAGATTTAAACTGGAATATTAGTCTCTTATTTTTTGGACAAAAATAAATTTCTTTTAAAAGAGATATATATATATATATATATGTTTGACTTAAAAAAGATAGATATCAAAATAAAGAAGATAGTTTGCAAAAGATAGAGAAAGCCAAATGAAGCAAAGAGAAAGAAAAGAAAAAGGATTAGAGAAAGCCAAATCCCAAATAGATAATTAGGGGTAAAAGAGTCATTTGACAAGAGAAGTTATGTTTAGTCTCCGTATGACGTAGGATACGTCAAAAATATCCAATCTCATTCAAATTACGCTTTCGCTTCTTCCCCTACAAATACTCAATTCCTTCCTCTTCATCTTCCTCATTCATCAACAACATACCAAAATCCAAGATTTTTATTTTACCTTCTTTCCCCCATTTCAATTGGTAGATTTCTCTGATCATCAGATACAAGTTTCAGTTTTTGTGAAATCTTGGATCTTCCGATCACTTGGATTTTTGGTTTGTTGAATTTTGTTCCCTTCTGAGTTTTGTTGAGATTCTAAGTTGAAACCATGAATGCTTTAGCTGCGACGAACAGAAACTTCCGTCATGCATCAAGAATCCTGGGTTTGGATTCGAAGATCGAGAGGAGTCTTATGATCCCATTTAGAGAGATCAAGGTTTGACTTTTATTATTTTTTTGGGGTCTTACTACTTTTTTTTTTTTTTTTTGGGGGGAAAATTCGTCTCAATCTTGTTGGGATTTTGGATTGTGATTTTCAGGTGGAGTGTACGATACCTAAAGACGATGGAACTCTGGTTTCGTACATCGGATTTAGGGTTCAACATGACAATGCTCGTGGACCCATGAAAGGTGGAATCAGATATCATCCTGAGGTAGGGTCTTTACTCATTTCCCAACATCTTTCGTTGCTAAAAACCTGACCTTTTTCTTGAAATCTAGGGTTTGGAATTGAAAACCTTTGGGGGTTTATTGTAATTGTATCTAGGGATTTGGAATTAAGGGTTGTTTTGATTTTTGATTTGAAGGTTGATCCCGATGAAGTGAACGCACTGGCTCAGCTGATGACTTGGAAAACTGCTGTAGCAGACATTCCATACGGTGGTGCTAAAGGTGGGATCGGATGTAATCCTCGTGACTTGAGCTTGAGTGAGCTTGAGAGACTCACTCGTGTCTTTACCCAGAAGATCCATGATCTCATTGGTATTCATACCGATGTGCCTGCTCCTGACATGGGAACTAACGCTCAAACCATGGCTTGGATTCTTGATGAGTACTCCAAGTTTCATGGTCATTCCCCTGCTGTTGTCACTGGAAAGCCCATTGTAAGGATTTTGTGATTTTGATTATTATATTTCTGGGTTTCGTTGAATCTGATGGTCATTCTCTGGATATGGACTGGTTGATAATCCGATGTTTCTGTGTGATTACAAAAGTTTTGAGCTTTTTGGTAGATAACTGCTGGATCACTTTGGTGCAGGATCTTGGTGGTTCATTAGGTAGGGAAGCTGCTACAGGACGTGGTGTAGTCTTTGCCACCGAAGCTCTTCTTGCTGAGTACGGGAAATCGATTCAGGGCTTGACATTTGTTATTCAGGTAAAACCATGACCAGCTAATCTCATATAAATTTTGTATATTATGAGAAAGAAAAATTGAAAGATTTGTATAATATGTCACAGGGTTTTGGGAATGTTGGAACATGGGCGGCCAAGCTGATCCACGAGAAAGGTGGAAAGGTGGTTGCAGTAAGCGACATTACTGGTGCTGTCAGGAACCCTGAAGGTATCGACATCAACGCTCTGGTGAAACACAAAGATGCAACTGGAAGTCTCAATGATTTTAGTGGTGGAGACGCTATGAATTCAGACGAACTGCTAATTCATGAGTGCGATGTTCTCATCCCCTGCGCTCTTGGTGGTGTCCTGAACAAGTCAGTACAAAAACTTCACTCATCAGATTCAACACCACTCATAGAGATTCACTTTCTTATTCTTATATTTGCCAATATTTGTTCAGGGAAAATGCTGGAGACGTGAAGGCAAAGTTTATAGTAGAGGCAGCAAACCATCCAACGGATCCAGATGCTGATGAGGTAATGTAGTGGCAGCATCTATAACTCAAAAACCCATCCCTTAAACCTTTGAAAATTCTAATCCTAATTTGTTTGGTTTTGGCAGATTTTGTCGAAGAAAGGAGTGATAATTCTTCCAGATATCTACGCAAACGCAGGAGGAGTGACGGTGAGTTACTTTGAGTGGGTGCAGAACATACAAGGGTTCATGTGGGAAGAGGAAAAAGTGAACTTGGAGCTGCAAAAGTACATGACTCGAGCCTTTCACAACATCAAGACAATGTGCCATACTCATTCCTGCAACCTCCGTATGGGAGCTTTCACTCTTGGAGTTAACCGAGTCGCTAGAGCCACCCAGCTGCGTGGTTGGGAAGCTTAATTCAGCTTAATCCCCCTTATACTCTGTTTCTTTCTCTGTTTTCTCTGTTTTTTTTTTTTTTTGTTTCATTGTTACTGAAAATCATTGAGCTTCCGAAATGAAAAAGGAAACAAATGGATTGAATAAAACTAACAGATTGGAATAAAAGATATTATTGGATTTTATGATTCTTGTGCCCAATTCACTTCTCAAAGCAAAACGAACAGTTTTCAATTTAAGGATTCTGATTTTATCTTTTTACAATACAAATGGTAAAATCAAAACATAAATATGTTAAAATGAATTTTCTTTATATTAAAACTGTGTTTTGTTGTAACACTGTTCCTCTATTCTACTTATATTGTTTACTATTAATATGGTATACATAATGTTTACAACCATAGTGTTTTCAACATATGGTGTCGAAATGTTTCCAGTCAATATAGGTGTTCGTTTACTACCTCAAAAATGAAGAAAAATGCATTTTTGTTAAAATCGGTTACAAATCATTGTATTTCCATAAAATTTAATTGAACAATCAAAATATATTTTATAAAATCGGAAATCAATTTGAAGTTCTCAAAAACTTGTTACATATCCCTTAAAAAGGTTTCATATGTAAACATATCATAACATGATCTAATATTCTAATGTATCAAACAGCAGTGGTGACTTGACTATTACGATGGATAGATTGTGAATCTTCGTCGTATAAATGCATTAGACGATTCTTATGAAAACTTCTAACCAAGAAAGAAGGTTCTATAAGCGGAGAGTACATCGTCCTCATAACCATCTCTCTTTGTAGTGAAGAACAGTAGTCGTTGTAAGTAGAACATGTCACATTCAATTGGAATCCAACTCCAAATAAGAAGTCCAGCTCTAATAAGTTCATCTCCTCTGTGGTGATTCCTCCAATTTTTGCATAATATGCATTATTGTAACACCTACATTCAGATAATTTGTTAGAAATAGGATGTTATATAGGAATAAAAGGATTACCATAGACGATTCGAAGATAGTATACATCCCACCCAACTCAAGGGTCTAAATGGTTAGTCGCTAGACGGAAATAACAAGTAGCAACTAGGCCAATATTTTTAGAATTAAAAACATACAAAACATATCATAGTCTTTCCAGGAATAAAATTTTAATTTTTTTTTTAATTTACTTGTATTGATCATTTTAATATTCCGCCCATTTTACCTTTTTTTTTTTTTGTATGAGAAACACCATCCCAAAAATTTTAATTTCGTAATGTATGAAATAAGCTTGCATGCTTCAATCCATGTATTTTATTTGTTTTTGTATTAAAACTTCAATCTAAATAAAGATTAACGCTAACGAAATTAACAAAACGGGGACAATTTTCATTCTAAAAAGACATAAAGTAAATAAATAAAAAGAGATGAGAACTTACAAGTCATCCATGAACTTGGCAGAGACCAAGACGCTGGTGATAATGAGCCTATGGACATTAAAGGAATCAATGGGCAAAAATGGCTGCTTTTGTATGAACCGATCCAAATATATATACGCGACTATGTAACACGAGTCGCTACAATTTGCGTACTTAAAGATCCTCTCCATATAGCTTCTGATCGATATAAAAGGTTTGGTCAATGCACTGAAAGCTGAGATTCTTTGGTGCTCCCTGAAAGGACGGCTCAAACAGTCGTTCATCTCCGACACACTTTGTAGGAGAGACGCCATCGCCTTTATAACATTTGGCATGACCTCAGCCAACGGTTCTTGATCGTGAATCATCTTTTGAATCTGATCAGCCATTGGAGAGAGATGAGTAGGTTATTACATGGATTGATCTTGTTTTGTTGTCTCCTTTCTTGCCTGTTGGTTTGGCTGTTTATATAGAAGAAATTATAATATTAAATGGTGATATATGAGTGCCTGTACAAATGTTTTTACATTAGGCATGCTAATGATTATTGGGTTCTCACTACAAATTCTTCAAAAGTTATGACTTTTTTTTTATCGACAACATGGATTAATTAAAAGTTAGTATTTCTTTTGATTACTGGTTTTATTGTAATTTATTCTTAGCTCCAACCACTAAACTTGGACCATTTGGCTGGCATATCGGAGACACAATGTTTGATTTAGACTAATAAAGTTATTTCGTTAGTGTTATTTAAATAATTCTTGGTTATAGAGGAAGGTTTTTCTATATAAGATTGAAAATATAAGATTTGAAAACGCAAAGCTTATGAAAGTAAAGGCCTATTGGGTTGGATTTTATTGCCTTATAAATTACGTCGGTGAATTGGTGAGACCTACATTACATTAGAAAAAAAATGGAAAAGTAATATTATCATGACGAATAATCTAAAGATTTTTCTGTATTCCCAGTTTGTGACCACTAGTTACATCTTTGTTGAAGAGATGATAATATATAAGATAATGCTAACTTGCGAGATTTGGTTTTCGTTAGGATAAAATTGGTTAACAACCAAACTAGTTCCCTCTTAATTTGGTTCTGACTTTCATATTTCTTGTAGACTCTACCAATTAATGTGTATCTATAAATTACAATTTCCAGGCAATTAAATGATTAATTTCAAAAAACTTGTAAGGTCAGTGCACTTACAAAAATTTATTGGTATTAGTTGAGATAATACTCGAAATTTTTTACAGTTGTCAAAATCTAATATTGTATGTTGAAGAAAGTTACCCAATATTAAGCAATATTTAGTAGTCCCGTTAAAATGACGCCGTGTGGCGGAGTAACGAGCCGGGACCAAGGTGCCAAACACGTTTTAAGGAGATAATGAGCAACATGTTGTGAATATTCAAAGATTTGTGTATATTTAAGTTCACTGAATCTTCTTATGTCTTTTTCACTTCCTTCTCCTTATTTATTTATTGGAGTATCTTATAATTTGGATCTGATGCTGATGCTCAAGAACGGTGCCTTGTTTTTCTTCATTAATATGATTTATATCACGTCTTATATTCTCAATGTGAAATAAATTGAAATGGTCAAAGTTATATGTTTTCCTCAGTTACTGGATTTACATATGAATGAAAAATGTACTAAGACGACAATGTAGAAGAGTCATTACAAAAGCACATGTTTTAAACACTTTACCAAATAACGTGATGAGGCTACAAATTGGGCCTATAAGAATTATAAGAATCATGTAATTGGGTCAAAAAATTTGAGTGCCGGGCCAATCAGATAAGAAATGGGTAATCATGTCAAAAACAATAATATCAGACTCTGTAAAACTATCTCAATTGTTTCAAACACAACTTTTACATTTGTGTTTATACAGAAAAAAAAAAGTCATAAAATTTTACATTCTCAAAATATATAATCACCTTATACAATAGTTCATTTAATATTTTTATGACTAAAATAATGATGATGATATTATAGAATTCCGAGATTATTGATTGCACGGAAATGGATGGCCATTTCATAAATTGTGCTGTTAGTTGGAGTACTAATTCACAGACTTATTCAAACACTGTATTTATTAGTTGAAGTTGAGCAATTAAGAGAAATTTACACAGGTGTGAGATGATCCCACATCTTTATTATGAGCTGAGAATTGCAAATCAGTACACACACACACACAAAGAAACAGGTAAAGAGGTCCTCTGTTTTGGGAGCAGAGGAACAAAGGCTTTTTGATTAGCCGTAGCAGCGGATAGGGTCCTTGCAGCTCTTTGCAGGGGATTGCGCGTTGCCGTGCATCCCACCTTTGGCGAGGTATTGCTGATGGTATTCTTCAGCTTTGTAAAAAATTTTAGCCGGTAAGATTTCAGTCACAATCTTGTTCTCAAGTTTTGTCTGCTGTTTCTCTAGAGAGTCGCGTGCTAGTTTCTCTTGCTCGGGTGTGTAGTAGTATATACCTGATCGGTATTGTGCTCCCAAAAGTTCTCCCTGCAACAAGTTTAAGATTGGTAAGTAATCGGAAGTTGTCAAAGAAAGATGACTACAAATTCCCAGAGAAAAGTCAAGAAGAATGATGGCTTTTGATCACATTCACTATTGAGTCTATGAAAGCTATAATTGAGGGCAAGCACCATCAAATCGAAGTTCAGGACAAGAACACAAACTCTCTTTAAACAGTACCATACATGTCTCTAAACTACACCAACCAAAAACAATCAGAAGATGTTAATATTTGACAAGAAGATCCCACCAAGAAAGTCAATAAAAAGTCAACATTCTTGAAAGTTTCAGTGAAACTATCTACTGAAATAAGAAAAACCAATTTTGGACTGGAGAAGCCATTGAAATCAAGAAGAGCAAGAATACGTGAACTTGACCAAAATTTGAATTAACTTAATAAAACCAGAACAAAACAAGCAAAATCGATACCTGACGATTCAAGGTTGTAGGATCATGTCTAGACCAAAACAAATCAAGAAGCGTCTCATAAGTGTACTCCTTAGGATCATACTGAACCCTAACAACTTCTGCATGATTCGTGGTGTTCGTACAGACATCTTCGTAAGATGGATTGTGAGAGATCCCGTGAGTATAACCAACCTCAGTCACGGTCACGCCAGGGATCCTCTGGAAAGCAAGCTCAACTCCCCAGAAACAACCGGCGGCGAACTCAGCAAACTCGTTTCCCGGCGCCGGAACATCGTTGTCGGGCTCTTCAGCTATCGGAGAAGGAACAATCACAGGTTTCTCTACTAACTGAGGCTCCTCAGCTGCCGGAGAAGTAACAGTTGCATGTGTATCAACTAACTGAGGCTCCTGGGCTTTCAGAGAAGGAGCAATTTCAGGTGTATCAACTAGTTGAGGCTCCTGAGCTTTTAGAGAAGAATCCATAGCTTAATCGATGTGAGTTTTGGTGATGAGTTTTTAACTGTTAAAGTGTATTGTTGTTGATGAGGAAGCCTCTTGACGATCGTTTATATCGAAAGTAGCCAGTCAGAGATTAACACCTACGTCAACGCTAGATAAGATTTTTTCAAATTAGTAGTATTTGACACACAAGAAAAATACATGGAACGTTTTATGTGAAATTTAATAATTTGGTCAATTGCTAATAAATCACGCGTCATTTTCTTTAATTGTATTTAAAAATGTCTATTAAACAAAGAAATTCCAATAACCATGATTATAATTTGGAATTTAAACTGAATATTTTTGGTTTGTCTGAAAAAATATCAAACCAATATTATCTTTGATGAACATATTTTCCAAGTTTTGTATAGCGACTTGTGAACCGTTTACATTGATTTTTCGTTGGCTATTAGTAATATTCTAGACCTTTCTTCTGTTTTTGTTTTCTCTCTCTTTTCTTGTCTTATGTTATAGTTATACGGATGACTAAATAAGCATCATGCTAGTATGCAACTAGGTTGGTGGGCACATTTGTTTTATGCAATAAAAACTAGGACTCTTTTTTATTCGTTTGCTTCATTTGCCATGTTGATGACTTTTTGGAAAAATAATTATGAGTTTAGATCTGTTAAGGATCACGATGATTGTTTGGTTTTATGTTCATAGAGTGTAACATCAATATTACAACATTGCAAATAAATTTCAAAGAAGTAGTTACATAGTGTGTGATCAACGTCGTCAGTTTAACACAATCTTGACACACAAGTCCCTAAATGCTAAATCCTCTGTTTTAGGAGTGAAGCAGAGGAAAGCAGCTTTTAGCCGTAACAGCGGATTGCGTCGTCGCAGCCTTTGGCACTAGGAGAAGGAGCCTCATGCACAAGAGAGCATAAATAGGATCTTTGCTCATCATAATTATACTGCAACACAAGGTTAACATCATCAAGATAGTCGTGGGGAGTTTGCAAACAGTAGAAATTGCTAAAACCATCGAACCTGTCCCTACGCTGAATTGACCCACTTGCGCCTATCATTGTGTTAATCCGGATGAAACACAAAAGTCAAGACAATCAAGTTGTTTATATATCACCGTGGATCAAATGTTTCCCACCGGCTTAAGGATTTGGATTCACTATTTTACATAGAACCCCAATGAGAGATAACTTGACTATAAGCTAGTGAATTGCCTTTAACAAAACTAGCAGTAATTTGCATATGAGTATCATCATTCTCTGTCCACAGAGGTAAGACAAATGCTAAGCCAAACTCACATCCAACAAGAAAGCTAGTACTGAGCATGAATAGGACAAGAAGAACTCTCTGCAATCCATATCTACCACAAATGCTAATTAAAAAACTCTCATGTAAAAAGATCCTCTGAGAATCCTCTGTTTTGGGGGAAAGAGGAACAAAGGCTTTTTAATTAGCCGTAGCAGCGGATAGGGTCCTTGCAGCTCTTTGCAGGGGATTGCGCGTTTCCATACCTCCCGCCTTTAACGAGGTATTGCTGATGGTATTCTTCAGCTTTGTAGAATTTCTTTGCTGGTAAGATCTCAGTCACAATCTTATCCTCCAGTTTTGTCTGATGTTTCTCTAGAGACTCGCGTGCTAGTTTCTCTTGCTCGGGTGTGTAGAAGTATATACCTGATCGGTATTGTGCTCCCACAAGTTTTCCCTGCAACACGTTTAAAGATTGGTTAGGAACTGAACTTTGTCACTAGAAAAATGAATGCAATCTTATCCTCCAATTCAAAAAGAATGATGGCTAATATCACATTCACTATGAAAGCTAAAATTGAAGACAAGCAACATCCAACTGAAGTTCAGGACAAGGACACAAACTCTATTTAAGCATTTCCATACATGTCTCTACACTACAGCAACCAAAACAATCAGAAGATGCAAAGATTCCAGCAAAAGAGTCACACATTCTAGAAAGTTTCAATGAAAGTATGAAACTAACTACTGAAATCAGAAAAGCCAATTTTTTACTCGAGAAGCCACTGGATCAAGCAGAGAAAGTAGTATCAGAAAACACGAATTGGTGTGGCCAGAAATTCACGAAATTAGAGACCAAAACCCTAGATCATGTGAACATCAAAACAAATTAAGAGAAGAAACACACAAAAACAAGCAAAATCGATACCTGACGATTCAAGGTGGTGGGATCATGCCTAGACCAGAACAAATCAAGAAGCGCCTCATAAGTGCACTCCTTGGGATCATACTGAACCCTAACAACTTCTGCATGGTTCGTGGTGTTCGTACAGACATCTTCGTAAGAAGGATTGTGTGAGATCCCCTGAGTGTAACCGACCTCGGTTACGGTCACGCCAGGGATCCTCTGGAAAGCAAGCTCAACTCCCCAGAAACAACCAGCGGCGAACTCAGCAAATTGGTTTCCCGGCGCCGGAACATCGTTGTCGGGCTCCTCAGCTAGCGGAGAAGGAACAGTCGCAGGTGTTTCAACTAATTGAGGCTGCTGAACTTTGAGAGGAGGAGCAGTTTCAGGTGTATCAACTAGTTGAGTCTCCTGAGTTTTCAGAGAAGAATCCATTGATAAATCGGTTTGAGTTTTGGGTGATGTGTTTTTAACTTTTAACTGTTAAGTTGTGTTGTTGTTGTTGTTTATATAGAAATAAGCCAGTCAAATTTCAATATTAGTTTCTGACAGTGACACACAAGGAAAATACAACTAATCTTATATGTAAAACTTATAATTTGGTTAATTGTTAATTTATGACTAATCATGTCGTGACTTGTATTTAAAATTGTCTATTTAAAAACTAAATTCCAACAACCATGATTATAATTTGGAAACATTAGTTAAATTCAAAATTTGATTTTTACTAAATAGAAAAATCGAATATAAAATTATTTGGAAAGAGTATGATACAATTTAAAATATTATAGCTAGTTTTTAGTCTGTGTGAAAAAATATCAAAATCAATGTTGTCTTTGAGAGATAATTTACGGATTGGTTAAAATATAATATTGATCAAAACTTGGAAAATATGTTCTTGTATTTTGTGATTACCGTTACATCAATTTTTCTTTTTACTATTAGTATTTCTAGTTCTAGACCTTTCTTCTGTTTTTTGGTCTGATGTTACAAGGGATCGACTTAATAAGCATCATGCAACTATGTTGGTGGGCACGTTTGTTTATGCAATAAAAACTAGAAAGTCATTGATAATGGACTGCGCACTAAAAAAAGGAATGGCCCTGCTACACTCTTGTTTTATTCGTTGGCTCCATTTGCCATGTTGACGGCTTTTTGGAAAGATAATTATAAGTTTACGAGTTTAGATCTATCAAGGATCACGATAATTGTTTGGTTTTATGTTCATAGAGTGTAACATCAGTATTACAACATCGCAAATAAAATTCCAAAGTAAGTTACGTAGTGTCTGATCAACTCCGTCAGTTTTACACAATCTTGATACACAAAGTCCCTAAATGCTCAATCCTCTGTTCTGGGAGCGAAGCAGAGGAAAACAGCTTTTCAGCCGTAGCAGCGGATTGGGTCGTTGCAGCCTTTGGCAGTGGATTGCCCAAGGCCGAACCGCCCTCCCTTTGACAGATACTGCTGATGATGCTCTTCAGCTCTGTAGAAATTCTTAGCCGGCAAGATCTCAGTCATGATCTTCCTCTCCATTTGTTGCTGGTGACGTTCCAGAGACTCACGAGCTAGTTTCTCCTGCTCGGGTGTGTAGAAGTATATCCCAGATCGGTATTGGGTTCCCACGTCATTTCCCTGATCACAGTAAAGTCATACATCAAAGTATCAATGTTAGCAAAGAAGTAGGCTACCTAAAAACAGAGTGCTTAAAAGTGAAAAATGGTTGTAACATTCTCAGGAACATAAATAGTCAGGAGATTGGTTCAGTATATGTACATGCCAATGAAAGTCGGAGGAGATGCAAATGTAAATTATTGGAAAAGAAGCCTGATGTACAAGAGAGAATAAATAGGATCTTTGTCCATCACAATAATACTGCAACACAACATCATCGAGAGAGTTTTCGGGAGTTTGCAACAGCAGAAATTGCTAAAACCATCGAACCCGTCCCTACGCTTAATTGACTGCTTGGGGCAGCAGACTATTCAATTTTGTTTTGTTAGTCCAAATGATGAAACACTAAAAGTAAAGGGGGCCAGTCAAGTTGTTTAAATATCACCGTAGATCAAAAGTTTCCCACCGGCTTAGGATTTTGTATCGCTACTTTGCCTAGAACCCCAACGAGATAACTTGACTACAAGCTACCGAATTGTCCTCTAACAAAACTAGCAGTAATTTGCAAATGAGTAACGTTCTTTGTCCACAGAGGCAAGACAAAAGGTAAGCCAAACTCACATCAAACATGAAAGCTATGCTGAACATGAACAGAACAAGAAGAAACTCTCTGAAATCCGTATCTTTACCTCAAGTAAGATGGGAGCAACAGAGGAGAGAAAACAGAGCTACTACAGAAGCTGGATTATACAAAAAGATTCATTGACCAAAGTTATATACTTGAGCCTCATAATTCAACTAAAAACAAAATTCAAGATCATTTCTTTCCTCATATTTACTAGGCACTGACCAATGCTTCAAAAATACAAGTTTCTCAAAAGTTTAAACTGCTGATGATACCAGAAAGCCATCGAATTTGGGGAAAAAATCACGAAATCCCTAAAGCACAACAAGTCCTCACGGACCTCCCAATTATAAACAATAATCTTAAAGACCAAATCTTTGACAATCCCCAAACTTAAAAAGTTAAAAACTTTTAAATCAACAAAACTGGTAATCGTACCTGGCGATTCAAAGTAGTGGGATCATGCCTAGACCAGAACAAATCAAGCAGAGACTCATAGCTGCAATCGTTGGGATCATACTGAACCCTAACAACCTCGGCATGGCTAGTGGTGCCCGAACAAACATCTTCGTATGAAGGATTGTGTATGATCCCTTGTGTATATCCAACCTCGGTCTGAGTCACCCCTGGGACTCTCTGAAACGCCAGCTCAACACCCCAAAAGCATCCAGCGCCGAATTGAGTAAACTGATTCCCCGGCGATGGAACGTCATCGTCGTTCCCCTGAGCGATCGGAGAAGGATCCATATTGCTTTGCCCACTTGATCCCAAACCCAGCCTGTTGAGTATGTTCATCGAGAAATTTCTAAAGAGAGAGAGAGAGAGATGAAGAGAGGACACGACAGGTTATGAGTCTTCCAGTAACTGCGTTTGCGTTTTAGTAGCGATCGCGTTAATAAACCGCAGTGACTAAACCGAATTGAATCAAACTGAACCAAATATTACGGTTTTAATTTGGTCATAAACTCTTCAACCAAAATATATAAACCGAACCGAGTTATAAATAATCGAATGCTGGCACTCGTACGCATTTAAATTAGGGAAATTATGTATACATAATTACATTTACATGAAAACTCTCATTATAGTTGTTAGTCAATAAGACAATATGAATGGACAAGCAAAAACCATAAAATATACAAAAATCCCCATACTACCCCTCCAACCGATGCCGTTAAAACGGGCGGCCGAGCTAGCGACCCCGGTCGCAGGGTTATTCTTCTTAGAAGAAGGTTGAAGAATCCCTGAAGTGGCGCCTCGGGGAGATCCCACGGGGGCTTGAGATGGGCCATTGCCTTCGACATTGACTTGCAACTTCATACCAGCGAAACAATGGAGCCTATTACCGCAGACAAAGAACCGGTCTCCTGGTTTGGAAAGAGCAACGGTCGTGTTCCCGTTTGTGAATGTACGGATCGCGTCTGTTGTGTTGCAGTTTTGGTAGTTGTCTTTAGCCACTTCGTACACACTATGCGTCGATGAGTATTGGAACACTTGCAACAAACATTATATACGCATAAGTAGACTTGGTGCATTTAAGTTTAGATCAGTAGTTATTGCAAAATCGTAATTTTATTCTAGTTTTAAATTCTCGGAATGAAATATTTAATTTAATTTTTGTTAATGTATAATCTTGTGGAATGATTAAATATCGATCGTACTTCTGTAAGATTTTTTTTGTGATTGTTAAACATCAATCAAATCGTGAAATCATTATGTAATTTCACAGTTTTCGAAGAATATTATCATGATGAAACTTTATGGAAAACCATTACTTTTAGAGTTTTAAAATATATATATATATATATATATATATATATAGTTGGATGAAGCAAATATTAGCTACCGTCAAGCAATTCTTAGAACGAGAATATTGAACTGTGTCTATGATAGATACTTACTTAGAACATCACCAGGAGAGAATCGCTTGCCTGAAGTCCAAGACTCAAGATCGGAGCTTATGTCCCAACCGGAGCTGTCTCCTACAAAGTATGTCGTTGCGTTGCATCTTCTTATTACTACAATCCCAAATATGATGCAGAGATTAAAAAGAAGTTGTATTGTCGACGTCTTCTCCATAGTGCACGCTGTTTGTATTTTTTCAATTAATTGCGTTTAATCTTGTATCGCTATCGTTGTCTATATGCATATGTGTGATTGTAAATATATATATATATATATGTATATATGTGTATATATAGGGCAGAGGTTAAGGTTGCTCATTGGTGGATAACCTAACTTCACAACCACCATAACATATATGATCTGCTTTGTTCCCTGGCCTTTGTCTTTTTTTTCTTAACAATTTTTTCGTGTTTCACAATTCATAGGATTCTTGTGCTGTTAGGTAAAGTCCACAACCCTGAAATGGTTAAATCTTCATGAAGACATTGAAGAATAATGCATATTTATTTTTGTGATTGTGTTCTTGATTGCACAAACATACTAGTTTAGGGATCTATTTTATATATATAGGGAAGATTGTACGACCTGTAAATAATGCATGTATTTATATATGATCTAGTGGTTTGGTGACTTTGGTCTGAAGATAAAGAAGTTTTTACAAGGTTTGAGGTTTAAATCCGAGCATATACAAAATGTTGTTTGTTAATATACAAAAAAAACAAAAACAAAAAACCAGCATATACAAAATTGTTGGAAGTGATGTTTTCCAAGTTTGCGAAGTTCATATTTCCAAGAGTGCATTATAATGACAGTTTAGTTCATTCGTATAATATGTCGCAGATCCGTGTATCAGAAGTTGCTTAATTTATTGAGTATTGATAAAATTAATATTTTGTATAATGTTTTATACAATAGAGATTAAAAAAAATGAAAGATCTTAATTAACATGATGAAACTACTAGATATTGTCATTTGTTGATTTTACTTTAATTATGTCGATTAGTTATTATGTACTTTTCATTTTTCAAAAATACTCGCAGAGGCTTGCAATTGGCATTGAGGGGTGTTGAACCAGAAATTTTCGACTAATCCTGAGTGTTTCTCTTTACCAAACCTACCTAATATGCTTCCAGAGAATTTCCCTTGTAACTCTTTTTCTATTTGTTGGAATATGCATAATATAAAAATACTACTGTATTGAGTTTTAGCCTTTTGGGATAAAAAGTTAAAAATATTGTGGAGTTCTTAAAACACATACAAGAAAACAATTGTTTTGTCCTAAAATATCATTCCTATGATAACCAAAATTTTTTTTGCAAGTTTTATTTACCTATTGTGTATTTATAGAAATGAACTATTATACCAACTACTAGAAGCACTCTGAAATATATCACTAGAAGCACTCTGAAATTTTACTTACTTTGATACCAGCTAGCTATATATAGTTGTATTTCTATGATAAATCGATGTAATATTAAGTGCTAGTTGTGTTAATTATGTTTTTAAAATTTATAATTTTCATGATTCATGAAACTTCATATGTATATTACCATGGTCCTTTTAATGTCAGTGACATCAGACAATTTTTGTTTGTCTCAAATCTTTGTACGATCATAAACTTAATTATAAAAAGGGAATTAAATGTTCGTTGCTTGAAGGAACCGGCGCAATACATTTGACCTAGACCCCTCACGCAAGACCATATAACTATTCCATAATCCATACAATTTATAGGACTTATATATCAAATTTATCTATATATCCACAAGTGTGACCAACATATTTATGAAGGCTTGAAATCCGGACAAGAGGATGCTTTTTTGCGGAAAGTTTTTCTTTGTTTTTTTGTAGATGGTACTATGAATGAGATGAGATCGAAGTCTCCATTAAATAATAAATCCATATTAGTGTTTATACTATATCCCAACATCTTATTAATGGCCCGCGTCATATATGAATTTAGTCACTCTTATATATTTCGTACAACATATGAATGTTCACTGTGATTCGTTATTGGTACACATACATTTTGACAGTTACACATGCTCTAGAGCTTCCAAAAAAAGAAGAATAATAATTTAGTATTCGACCGCATATATTTAATACAACTCCGAAATGTCAATATCGGCTACAAACCTTATTTATAGAGGAGCCACTCGCAATTTCCCTTATAGGTTTCCTCCTATACACTATTAACCGATTTCTCAGCACTCAATTCAAATATCAACAATGGAGAAAGGTGAGAATTCAAGCACATTCAAAATGGGGAATTCTGCACAAGAGAGGAGTTTACCGTATGTACCGGATTGTTACGTCGTCCCGCCTTCTTGTGAACCATGTGATTCAAATTCCGAAGTCGTACCCACGATCGATGTTTCTCGACTGAAAGGTGGAGATGATGAACGTCGAGGGGTTATTCGAGAGCTAAGTTTGGCATGTCAGCATCTTGGTTTTTTCCAAGTAAGTTATTTTACATAATATATGTAAATTCACTGAATTTGAGTTCTTTTTCAGAATTTCGGTCGTAAGAAAAAAAATCTTTTTATCTATTAAAATTTTATGTTTTTTGTTTCTGTCAACAATATATATTTTGTGGGATTGAATCCCAAAAATTACACAGTAACAAATTATAGTTATAAACTAATATACTACATGTTATGCTCCACTAGATAACTGTTATTCTAAGGCAAATTTTTTGGCTTACATTCGATAAGCGCTGATATAATATAGTCAATCATTTAAAATCACGTTGTATCAGCTCTCTCAGTCGTTGCAATCAAAGTATCAGCTATGTTAGTCATTTTAGTTTTAACACACGCACGTGACGTGGCTGTCACAGGCCGGGCAAAACCGGTTTAAATGAAGTTTCTGGTTAATTTGCTCCGGTTGTTTTTCAACATTTTCCGGTTCTCCTCTACTCTAACTGATTCTTTCTTAATTTGGTCCGGTTTTATATATCAGGTAGTGAACCATGGAATCAACCAGAACATACTAGATGACGCCTTGGAGGTTGCGAAAGGCTTCTTCGAGCTGCCAGCGAAGGAGAAAAAGAAGTATATGTCAAACGATGTATACGCACCGATTCGGTACAGTACGAGTCTCAAGGACGGTTTGGACAAGATCCAGTTTTGGAGGATTTTTCTAAAGCACTATGCACATCCTCTTCATCATTGGATTCATCTTTGGCCTGAGAATCCACCCGGATACAGGTATTAGATGTCACTGATGATTAGGTCATACATATACATTGCATCTACAAAATAAACAAAAAGGGTTTGCTTATAGTGGCGCATTTTGTCCTCTTTCTTGTGCATCTAATGGATTGTATCACCTGGACCGTCCTAACTTTTAAGAAACAATCCTCTGTTTTACTTGCAACCCTCTTCACATTATCAGATAATTTTTTTTTTAAAAAAAAACCCTCTTCATTTATCATTTTTATTCTTCTTTTTTTTGTCCTTATGCTAAAAACAATAAAAAATAATATCTGTTTTAAAATACGCATGCAATAGACATTTTCATTCAAAAACCTCCAATCTCAATTTTATTTCTTATCAAATATGATCGTCTCAATTTAAATAGCTAATTTTCTCTTTCCACTCTATATATAATTTAGTAAGCACATTGTTGAAGCTAAGGTTGTTAATTTAGCGTTCCTTGATCTTATTAGTTTTCTTCAATAGATTTTTGATATATTCCCATTTCCTTACTCTTTTACTCAGTTGTTGGTCCGTTAATTTCTCTTACCCTTTTTTTGTCAACATCCTTAGTAATTTTTAACAAAAAAAATCCTTAGTAATATATAAAAATATAGTCTTGTTTTTATTTGTACGTAATACATAATTTTGTTTTTGTTCTCTAAAATAGCACACGGTTTTGTTTTTCTTTTCTATCATGGGTTTTATGATTTAAACCGTTTTGTTGCCTACATATTAAAGAAATTTAGAACTGATTTTATCATTTTAAAATAAACTAATTCATGATTTGACCATATTTTATCTTATTATGTTGTTTTTTGCCAACTATCTTTTACGTTTTTTCTTCTCGGTAATGGAATCCACTAGACCATTTTTGTCAAGAGAAGTCACAATTATTTTTTCTTTTGTTTTACGTTTTCTAATTCTCACTTCTCAGGACAGTCCATGCAAGAAAATAAAAAATAAAATCAACAAATGTATCGTGCGTATTTAAGTATACAGATGTGTGTGCGTTGTGAATATTTCAGGGAAAAAATGGGAAAGTTCTGCGAGGAAGTGAGAAAGCTATCGTTAGAGATAATGGGAGCAATAACAGAGAGCCTAGGGCTAGGGAAAGACTACATGTCGTCTCGGATGGACGAAAACGGCATGCAAGTCATGGCCGTTAACTGCTATCCACCGTGTCCGGACCCTGAGACGGCGCTAGGCCTGCCGCCGCATTCAGACTATAGTTGCATCACCATCCTTCTACAGAACTTGGTCGGTCTCAAGATCTTCAATCCAATGGTTCACGGTGGCTCTGGAGGCTGGGTTGTTGTCCCACAAGTCACAGGTGTGCTTAAGGTACGTTCCAAGTGATCCGGTTTAGCCAAAATTGATGAGCTCGCTGAATATGTGATTTGATTTCTTCCGGTTTAGACCTAAATCAAAAATGCAAATGGTCTTTTTTCTTTAATTAGGTCCATATTGGTGACCACGTGGAAGTGCTAAGCAATGGATTATACAAGAGCGTCGTTCATAAAGTCACTTTGAATGAAGATAAGATGAGAATCTCCCTCGCGAGCTTGCATAGCTTGGGTATGGACGATAAGATGAGTGTACCGTGCGAATTGGTTAACGATGAAAATCCGATTCGGTATAGAGAGAGCAGCTTTAACGATTTTCTTGATTTTCTTGTCAAAAATGACATTTCTCAAGGGGATAGGTTCATTAACACTCTCAGAATCAAAGACTGATCGAGTCTAACACGTTGATTCAGGGTGTAAGAGTAAGATAGCCCTGTTTGGTTTGTTACACGGTATGATTCAGTCCATGTCCTTTTGCGTTTAGCCTGTGTGATAACGTGGACATGTATAGATATCAGAGACATATATACGTTAAATTGTAATGTGAGATATATAAGCATATCATTTTCCCGATTTCCAAAAATTTAATGAAACTAAAATACCACCTGAATTAATAATAAATTAATAATATGTACACGCGCGTCTAATTTAGATTTTTTTATATAAAAAAAAGAAGGTTTTTCCATTTACAAACAAAAGAAAAGAAATATAAGTATATTAGTAATATGGTTATTCACAAAAATTACGTAATTAATAATGCTTTCCAAAGAAACAAAATAAGTGAGATTCTTTCAAGAATTTGACAGAGTCCTAACCTCGATCCGATTTACCAAAGGTATAGGCCCTAAATACGCCACCAAAAAATTAATAATTTTCATAAGGGATTTTTAGTAACGAATTCGAAATTTTTTCTCATTTGACACAAACGTATTATCTGTTAGCCTCAATTAGTTACGTTGTAAAGAAACTGATTCATCCCCTTCTACACAACAAGATCGGAATATATAGACGCAATATTTATGTACAGATCCGCTAGCTGGAACCGTGTGACCGAGGATTACTCGGTGCCTTGGTCAGCACCAAAGGGATTATGGAAGGGCCTAGACGAAGACGAGCCGGCTCTATACGATCCCACCGGCCAAGAGGTAACTAAGAAAGAGAAGTCACGTACAAAGTTTGCTGAAAACGCCGTTCACATAATCCCTTTTGTCCTTCTTGCTTGTGCTCTCGTCCTTTGGTTCTTCTCTAATCCAGGTTTGTGTACAGTATACACGTTGTGTGATTGTGTCCATATTCGTGATCTTAGGCTCTATCATCTATTGGTTCGATTCTATATGCCATGCGTGTAGACAACCCTTCTATTTTAGAATGTTACAATTTCTAGTCGTTGATCCAGTGATTTACTTGTGATGTATTTTTAGAAGGTCACGAATTAATTAGTATTGTTAAGCACATTATCTTTTTTATCACTACGGAACTCACATGATAGAAATGTGTGATTAGTATGGATTATATCAGTATGGTATGTCTTGGTTAAAATAAGAGAAATAGGATTAGATTATTACGACAACTTTATACATACATATTTTGATACTCTTCAATAGATTTGTAGCGTTAAATGATTGTACATATTCACGTATAGATGTGGATGTTGGGGTGAAAGGGGAATCGATTGCGGCTAGGATCGAAGGATTAACGATCGAAGGAGACATTGATAATGACAGCGACGGAACTCAGACAGGGTTCTTAGGTGCCGCCACAGAGGTCGGAGATTCAGACAAGACTAGACTAAAACGCGACGTTAAAAAGCGTCATCGGAGGATACACGCTTCAAGGAAAGTGGTGAAAGATTTTTATTAGCTTTAAAAAAAAAAAAAAAAAAAAAAAAAAAAAAAAAAAAAAAGAATCCATTTGTTAACATTCAAAATGATTTCTTATTATTTATTTCTATTTTAATTCCGCATTTTATGCGCGAAACATGATTACATATTAAAAAAAATGAAAATTCGACGTCTATATATAGTTTTTTCACGAACAAAAAAATAAAATTATATAATAATTTGCTGCTACTTTGGAGGAAATCTGTTTGATGTAATTGATTTTTTTTATATAACAAAATACGCATGCATCTGATTCTTTCCAAACAAAACATGTTAGCTGACATAATTTTAAACAAAAAACCGTCCGTTTACAGACCTACCATGAATAAAACGCTACTTTGGTGTCTAAAGATTCTAGACAATAAACCAACTTATACTTGATCTAATGATTGATAGATTCATCATGTGATTGAAATAGTAAATTTTGGGTATTCATTTACGACTTTCAATTATAGTTGACTACTATATATGTTTTAAATGGAAGTTTCGAAGATTAGTTTAACTTTTGGTATATTGATTCACCCATTATAAAAAAGATTTAAAAATTACAATTTAAAACTAAGGTACATTTTGGTGTAGACGCTGTTTCACTGGTGTCGTTTCCTACCTAAATCAAGTTTTTACAAACGACAAAAATTATAATTATGCAAAATATTTCCATATATTGGTTTGAGATTTTGTGAGTTTGCGGGCTCACCAGACCTACCAAGTTTGCAAAAAGAGGAAACGGCTGTCGAGGATATAAAGGATTCGTATCGACACGTGTGCCAGATGGTGCTCCTCTCCTCTTTATTATTTATAAGTTCCTCTGATTATCACTTACACCTGTGCCTTCCCATGCAGTTTTTACCACTCGTGTGTTTCCAAATGTTTTTCACTCTTCACCACAAAACGCTACCGTGTTAGTTAACGTCTGTTAACTTACCTCTCAGTTCTCACGGAACAAACACCACTTAACACCATAATCAAATATTTAAATATCTCAACGTTGATGACAATTTTTGTAAATTACGGTGATATACTTTATATATGATCTAACATTGAAGCTACGTTTGAAAATAAATTCTTGAAATCATATTAGTTTATCTTTCACCATCTTCCGTCGCCGTTAAGATATTTATTTATCCACGGACCACAGTATCTACTATCTATGTTCATGCAACAAAAACTAACTGTAACGTTTATAATATAGTTTTGGCATTTCTCATTTCAAAAGTTTGAAGAGGGTAAAAAACTATATTAAATAATTCGAGTTTTCATTTCGTTTTTCTTCCTATAAATTCCCCTTTCGTTTCCTAAAATCTTAATGGTTTTCCAAAGATGAAATCTCTTTAGTTTTTTTTTTCCTTTTCTAAAGTTTCAAAAAATGTATTAACCAAAATAAATCTTCAATCATTGTAAGGAAAAAATGTTGAAAAGTGTAAGCGCAATGCCATTCTACGAAATTGGGGAGCAGCAATACTCTACTTTAGGGTACATCATAAGCAAACCAGGGAATGCAGGAGCGTATGACATCGACCCTCCGATCCCAACCATCGACGATGCGATCTACTGCTCAGATGAGTTCCGCATGTACGCTTATAAGATCAAACGGTGTCCTCGTACTCGCAGCCACGACTGGACGGAGTGTCCCTACGCTCACCGTGGCGAGAAAGCCACACGCCGTGATCCTCGCCGTTACACTTACTGTGCTGTCGCATGCCCGGCTTTCAGAAACGGCGCATGCCACCGTGGCGACTCATGCGAATTCGCACACGGTGTATTCGAGTACTGGCTCCACCCGGCGCGTTACAGAACACGCGCTTGCAACGCCGGAAACTTGTGCCAGAGGAAAGTGTGTTTCTTCGCCCACGCGCCGGAGCAGCTCCGGCAGTCTGAGGGAAAGCACAGGTGCAGGTACGCGTATAGGCCGGTGAGGGCGAGAGGCGGGAACAGTGATGCGATGGCAATGAGAATGGACAGCGACGATTACGACACGTCACGATCTCCGTGGAGAAGCGGGAAAGGTAATTTAGATAGTAACGAGGAGAAGGTGTTGTTGAAGTGTTGGAGTCGGATGAGCATTGTGGATGATCATTTTGAGCCGTCCGATTTGGATTTGGATTTGGATTTGGATTTGTCACATATTGATTGGATCTCAGAGTTGGTCGATTAAATTGAGAAAAATAAAGGGGAGAGAGAGAGAGAAAAAAACCCATAAATAAAAGTGGATTTTAACAAAATCCACAAGATCAAGATTCAATATGAGAGATCTTGTCATGTATATGGTACATTTAATTGTAATGATTTCTTGCAATGTCGCAAAAAGAGTTATTTCACTAATCATGTAATTGTAAGCTGATTCTTGATCTTCTTTTAAGTCTTGCAGTTTTTTTTTTATCTTCTTTAAGTCTTGCAGTTTCGAGATAATTACAATGTTTTGAAACTGAAGTTTCCAGAAGAAAACAGAGTTTATGGGCTTAGTTGTATTAGTCACCAGTCATGCAACCGTTACACAAATATAATAGTTGTCAGTAGTATATCATAAAAAGTCTAGGGTTGTCAATCGTTGACCAGAAAAAGCAATTTAGTTGACAACATATACGATTCTTTCTTTAAATGTAGCTGTTGAGATGGAGTTAGAATGGTAATGTAATCTATATATAATAGCATTTGTGGAATCCGTAATGATAAAATGACTATGTTAAATGATGGGATCTAAAATTTAAAAGCCTTTAAAAATTCAAAAGAGAAAAAAATTCATAATTTTAAAAATTATTTTAAAGATTCGAAACTTGAATGCTAAATCTAAATCTACGTAACGATGAGAAAACAAGTTGAATTTGTGGAATCGTTAATGATTAAATGATAACATTAAATAATGGGATCCAAAATTCGATTAATTTTCATATTATTATGTAAATTTAGTATCAAAACTCTAAAACAAGAAAAACAAAAACAAAACACAAAACTTTTAAAAGTTTGAAGAGAAAAAAATCACAATTTTAAAAATTCGAATTAAAAACTTGAATGGTAAATATACATAATGATGCAAAAATAAATTGAACTTGTGGAATCGTTGATGATCAAATGAATACGTCAATGACTGGATTCAAAATCCTGTTAGTTTTCATATATCATTATGTAAATTTAGTATAAAACTGTATTAAAAAAAAAACAAAACTTTTAAAAATCTGAAGAGAAAAAAATTCACAATATTGAAAAAAAATTTTAAAAATTTGAGTTAAGAACTTAAATGCTAAATCTATATAATAATGTAAAAACAAATTGAACTTGTAGAATTGCTAATAATCAAATGATTTTGTCAGAATCCAAAATTCGGTTAGTTTATATATCATTATGTAATTTAGTATAAAAACTGTAAAAAAGAAAAATTAAAACAAAAAAAAACTTAAAAAATCAGAAGAGAAAAAAACCACAATTTAAAAAATTTGAATTAAAGGCTTAAACGCTAAATCTACATGATGATGCGAAAACAAATTGAATTGGTGGAATCGCTAATAATTAATTAATTACATCAAATAGCGGAATCCAAAATCCAGTTAGTTTTCGTATCTTATAAAAACAAAAACATGAAATCCATTAGAAAACCGATTTTTGACATTTAAAAAAAAAAAAAAAAAAAACTGACGACAAAAAATCGTTTAATAAAATGGGATAGAAAATTGACCTCATTTTTTCATGGGCTTGTGAGTATTTTATGGGCTGAAAAACCTTTGCTTTTTGTTGGGCTAAAGAAGAGATTGCAATCCAACGCATTCTTCACCACCGTGACTCTTGAAACGCAAAAGCTACTTTCATCTCCGATCCGATACTATCTATCCACCTCCGCAATTATCTTTGAAGATCCGACGTCCTTTGAAGTCAAACAAAACCTCCATCGACGGAGACTGAGAGAGGATATCGTTACGCCATTATCGAGAGACGAAAGAAGAAACAGAATCAGAGCATCATCATCTTCCATCACGCCTCGTCTCTTTTGTCTTGTGATCTTGGCTGCTTGGTGAAGATTTCGCGAAAAGAATTAATAGGGCAAATCCAAAAACTGAAACAAATTTGGAACCAAAGATTTTTCTAGGGCAAATCATGAAATTCGAAAAACTCGAATCTGAATTACAAGCAAAGAAATCAGAAATTGAAGAAGAGAATCGTAAAAAAATCAGAGCAATTGCAATCTTCTCACTCTATAACTCTCTCTCTCTCTCTCTCTCTCTCTCTCTCTCTCTCTCTCTCTCTCTCTCTCTCTCTGTGTTTCTCTGGTTTGTGATGATGCAAGAGCGATTATATAGAGAGAAAGAGAGAAGGTACGAGACTATTTACAAACTGATATGTTTGGGACTCAAGTTTCCTTTTTTTCACTTAGGTTAATAAGAAAGATTTGTGTTTGGGATTCAAAGTTTCCTTTTTTTTACTCTTCTGCATTGCTATTACTCTTATGTGTTGTTTCCTTTTTTCTTTTTTTTTACTCTTCTTTGTTGTTTCCTTTTCTTTAGGTTCGGGAAAGTCTAAAGCAAAAATAGAATACATCTTACTTTAGTCAAGATTCAAGCGAGGAAGAAGAAGATGATAGTTCTGTTTAGTATTTCGATATTGAGTCTATGAAAATTGAGATGGAATCAACCAAGGAGAGTCTCGCACAGGCTCATTAGGCCGCACAAGATTCTTCTTCTTTAAGGATATGTGATTTGTTCGAAGAGATAAAATCTGTTAAGATCGGGCTTAAATCAGAGCAACAAATGCAGAGATGACGGGCAAGAAAGCAATGGATGATTTGGCATTAGCTTTGAAAGAGGTAGCTACTTGATTATAGCCAAACGAAAGAGAAGCTTGTGATTTCCGAAACAGAGTTCTACAAGGTTAGAGTCTCAGCAAAGGAAAGAGAAACTCGAGGAAAGAAGCTGAACTAACGAAGCTAATGTTGCGAAAGAAGCAGCCGGGATCACGAGAGCTGAGAATTCGGATTTGAAAGATGCCTTGTTGGATACGGAAGAGGAATTGCAATTTGCTTTGAGGGAGATGGAAAGAGTGAAGGTTAATAATGAAGCTGTGGCTAATGACAGTGTGAAGAAGTTTTTGTCAAAAAAACATTGACGACGAACTACAGTGATGAGTACAAGTAAGAATCGACAAATCCACGTTCACCTCAACTACACAAAACATATATATTTGACCCAAAAACTTTAACCAAAGTCAGACAATCTGCACCAAAATTGTCAAATCAAGTTATATCTATTGTTTAGTTTTGTAGCCAACAAGGTCAAGCTGCTTTGTTAACCCAAAACAATTATTACAACATATATAGAACGTCAATACAAGCCTCCTTTTTTTGTGTCAATAGCCTCAATTTGTTCATGATTTCTTCCAAAGAAGTGTATGTTCTTTGTAACCTACTATAACAGTGTTCGTTGAATCCTTTCAGGACAAATATAATTACATTGTATCAGTATCACAGTCTTAATTATGTTTCTTTTTTTTTTCAGTATAAGCAGATTTAACATTACATATAAACATAAAACGTTTTAAGAAAGCTTTTGCTTCCTTATAGTTTCGAGTCATAAAATTATGAATTGGTGCACACTATCTGTTACATGTTGGAACAACTTGACCAATTTCCATTACCATGTAGGTGTACTTCCACCCGCCGGTTCAGCTCTAGCCGCAGGTGTGCCAGCTCCAGCCGCTGGTGTGCCAGCTCCAGCCGCGGGTGTGCCAGTTCCAGCCGCAGGTGTACCTCCACTTGCAGGATTACTTCCACCTGCGGCCGCAGCTGTACCTCCGAACCATCCTGGGAGGGTTCCAGGAAACGGCTTTCCGCCCCAAAATCCTCTAAATCCTCCACTTGTCGGTGCAGCTCCACCCGCTGGTTTATTTCCGAATGTTCCGGAAAATGCTTTTCCTCCCCAAGATCCTCCATATCCACCATAAACTGGCAATTCGAGTTGGGCTGACGGAGCTGACGAAGTTCCTTCCGCAGTCGGCTTTACTCCCATCCTACGCCTACATATATACCCACAAGTGCGTACATATGTCAAAGGTTAATTATATTTAAAACAAAATATTTATACACACTGAGATACGACATCTTGATTCGAAATATTTATCTAACATCCAGAGCCTTGGCCAGAGACTAATGTAAACATGTATGTATGTATATGAAGAACTAGAAGCATAATTCTCTGAGTGATTTCAATGTAATTTGTTTAATTTTACTTAATGAGTCACCTGATGAGAGCAACAGCCATCGCTCCTAGGGTGCCAGCGACCGTGAACCCTGTGGTTAAGACAGCAGTGGCTATCGTGGCTGGTACGAGAATCGGACTGAATATGATAAAAAGCGGTGTGGTTATGGTTAATGCCGCAGTTGAACCAGCGAATGTTAGACCCGCTAACACCAAGAAGACTATAGAGGCCACGGCAGCGATAACCACCTGTAAAACCTCCAACAATAAGATGAGAAAAGAAAACATATTGGGATAAATGTTAAATTTCGATGACTGAGATTTGTTTTGATGGAGTCCTTCGGCTCATACTTTATTATCATATGGTTGTTAGGGGTCTTACATGCAAAACGATGGGAATAAATAGAGATCTACGTCACGTCACATTTGCTTTCTTTTTCTTCTCCATTTTTTTTGTCATGTTTTTTGGATCTTCTTTTCTTTCTTGTAAAAGCTCAAACATTAATTGTCGTGTTGCAATTCATGTTTACGGTTGGAACTGTTGGTTTAAGCTTGAAGTTAGCTTGAGCTAGAAGGTATCTTAATCCTAACCAAGTCATGGTTATCAAAGAGATAAGGATCGAATATATTTAGGAGTTATCTAAATATAAGTGTTTTCCTTATAGGATTAGGATTGGTGTTTATATAAAAGGGATGTCGAGTAATGACATTAATATGTATGGGTTTTAGAAAGAGATTGTGAGTTTAAGTTTTGAGTTATTTTCTTAAGTTAATAAAGCGAGTTCATGCTTTGTCAATCTTGAGTTCTAAACATCTTTTATATTATACATTTGGTATCAGAGACAGGTTAAGATCATCACAGTTTTTTTTCGTAAATCATCATGGGAGATATTACGGAAACGTCAAACACACCAGCGGCGAAAGTCAAGGATGGAGGTTCTTCATCAATCAAGTGTCATATGCTAACCTCAACCAATTACACAGTATGGGCCATAAGAATGCGAATTCTACTCAAAGTACATAAAGTCTGGGATATCATTGAAGCTTCAACAGGCGATGACGACAAGAATGATATGGCCATAGCCTTGTTGTTTCAATCGTTTCCGGAGGCGCTTATACTACAAGTAGGAGAATTAGATAGAGCAAAAAAGGTTTGGGAGGCCATAAAAGCAAGACACTTGGGGGCAGAACGAGTCAAGAAAGCTAGGTTGCAGACGTTGATGGCTGAGTTTGATCGACTGAAGATGAAAGACACTGAAACAATCGACGATTTTTCTAGCAAGTTATCTGAAATTTCCTCTAAATCGGCAGCACTAGGAGAAGACATAGATGAATCAATACTTGTTAAGAAATTTCTTAAAAGTCTTGCTCGTAAGAAATACATACATATTGTGGCTTCTCTCGAGCAAGTATTGGATCTGAAGAGTACGAGTTTTGAAGACATTGTTGGACGTCTAAAAGCTTATGAAGAGCGTATTGCTGAAGAAGAAGACGATGTACAAGAAGATCAAAGCAAGTTACTGTTTGCTAATATGAAATCCCAATCACCTTCGAATCAACATGTCTCCAATGGAGAATACAGAGGCAGGGGTCGTGAAGGACGCTTCTATAACAGAGGAAGAGGTCGAGGCCGGTTTAATGGAGGAAGAGATACGACAAGAGTAGTTTGTTACCGGTGTGATAAAACGGGTCATTTCGCCTCAAATTGTCCAGATTGATGTAGTCTTTTTTGGAGTACCCCAATTAATATTATCGAACCACAAGGAGCAAAGAACCAACACACTAGGAATACACACATTTGCTTAATCTAAGCATGATTATTATGGTTTTTGGTTATGGATTCTTTGTAACAATACTATCAAAGAAGAGTTATAAAGACTAACAAGAGTAAATTGCTTATGAAACAAGAAACATACAAGAAGATAAATGATGTTTAAAAACAAGATTATAAAGGCAAGCCCTTGGGTTAAGGTAATTGATTAGGGTGACTATTGGCTAATCTATGATGTTAATGTTCAATACCATGATGATCATTAGCCTTAGAACTCTTAGTTAAACTAGTGCACTTCCATGCAACTAATCCTATGCAAATCAAGTAATCAATACCAAATTTCTATTTTGCAATCACAAGACAAACATGCATTAATTCCAAGTCGAATATGGCTACTAAACAACCTAGAACAACTTCCATTGGCAAGATTTAGCAAAACACTCTAGATTGATTCTAGAATTTTCACAAAAACCTTCCGGATAAGAAAATTCCAATAATCTAAATTAGCATTGATCAAAGCTAATCTAGCATTAAGAACATCTATTGAGAAAGGATAATAAACTATCTAACTTAAACATCAAAGAACAATCCTCTAATCACTCTTAATCTACCTAAACCTAAAAGCTCTAAAGGACTACTCACACATGCTTAAATCAAAAACAAGATCCATAGAAGTATTTATAATCATAGAACAAAGACAAAAAGATAGAGATAAGGAAAACTTCTTCAATATATGATATTTTGCACAAAGAGTTTAAACTTGTTCTTCCAAAAGAAGAACAAGGGAAGAACAAGGGAAAGAAAACAATAATGGAGGCTTCCTCAAGTCTCCCACACTTACGAGTATTATATGGTTGTTACACAACTTGTTTGCATACTAAAAAAGGTGAAAAACACTGTTTTTGGCCACCTAGGAGGTGGATCGATCGATCCAGTTTAGTTTGGTCGATCCGTGGCTCTATCGATCATTTGGAATTTTCTCGTCCAGTGGATCGATCGATCTGAATTTGGATCGATCGATCCATAGACCACATTTCCCCATCAGCTTCAACCGCTCGCCAGAATGACTTGTCTTCACTCAATCGGGTGTATCTCTTGAATGCACCGTTGGATTGTCTTCAAATCACTTGCAAATGAAATCTAACATCTGTAGCTAGGTTGTGCCAAAATATTAAGAAGATCCAACGGTAGAAAGTCCTCAATTCGTCAAGAAACATTTGACGGTTGTTTATGATCATGCATCTCAAATGTGTATTTTTGGCCAAAACAGCTCTTTTTGTTCCAAAGCACTCTAAAATCTGTAAAAACTCAAAACACAACCAAAAAGACACAAAGACGGACAAAAACAAGACTAACGAAACAAAAACGGAATGAAAACAATGTACAAAAACGTGTAAAAACACAACGTATCACAGATCGTCTTCTCAAGCTACAAGAAAGTGACAACAAGAGTACAGAAGAAGCGGATGAGCTTATGATACATGAAGTGGTGTATCTTAACGAAGAGAAGGTTGTCCCAAGCAAATATGAAATGAGTAATGGAGAAGATAGTATATGGTATCTTGACAACGGAGCTAGCAACCATATGACTGGAGATCAAAGATACTTCTCGAAAATAGATGAGTCTATTACCGGGAAAGTAAGGTTTGGCGATGACTCTCGGATAGACATCAAAGAAAATGGGTCGATTGAATTCATTGATATGAATGGAGAGTTAAGAACAATGACGGATGTCTACTTCATTCCTGACTTGAAGAGTAATATCATTAGCCTTGGGCAAGCTACGGAATCAGGATGTGATGTGAGGATGAAAAGAGAGAATCTAACAATGCATGATCGGGATGGTAAATTGCTAGTTAAGGCAATTAGATCAAAAAATTGGCTCTACAAAGTAACTATGAGTACAAAAGATACAATGTGTCTTTACTCAACAACAATAAACGATTCAAGCAGATGGCATGCAAGGTTAGGTCACATAAACCATGAAACTATGAAATCTATGATACAAAAGGAACTTGTGAGAGGAGTTCCGCATGTAAACTTCGAAAAACAAATTTGTGGCTCGTGTTTACTTGGAAAACAAACAAGACAAGTGTTCCCACAAGCTACTGCCTATCGAGCTACCAAGGTACTTGAGCTTATCCACGGTGATCTTTGTGGACCTATAACACCAAACACGATGGCTGATAACAAATATGTCTTTGTACTTATCGATGATTACTCAAGATACATGTGGACAATTTTGTTGAAAGAAAAAGGTGAGGCCTTCAACAAATTCAGATATTTTAAGAGTTTGGTGGAGCAAGAATCGAGAGAAAACATACAAACCTTATAGAGGAGGAGAGTTTGTGTCACAAGAGTTTAATGAGTTTTGTGATCTTTCCGGTATAAGACGACACCTTACGGCTCCATATACCCCTCAGCAAAATGGGGTGGTTGAAAGACGAAATAGGACTCTAATGGAGATGACTCGAAGCATGTTAAAACATATGCGAGTTCCAAATTTTCTATGGGGAGAAGCAATAAGGCATTCTACTTATCCCTTAAATATAATTGTTACAAGAGCTCTCAAGGACAAGACTCCATATGAAATGTTTCGAACTAAGAGACCTAATATCAACCATCTTCGAGTTTTTGGGTGCATAGGATACGCAAAATTAGAGGCATCACGCTTAAGAAAACTAAATGATAGATCGAGAGTACTAGTTCATCTTGGTACGGAAGCAGGATCGAAGGCATATCGTTTGTACGATCCACAAACTCGAAAGGCAGTGGTGAGCCGCGATGTTATTTTTGATGAAACAAAAGGATGGAACTGGAATCAAGCTACTACTGAGCAAGAAAAGGCTGGAGAGTTTAAGATTAATTTGGGAGTTTTCAGAAATCGTGGTATTCATGAAACAGATCAAATCGTTGGAGAAACAGGGGACGAAGACATCGAAACAGAGAACGTGGCTGTAGGGAATGTTCTGACTAATGGAGAAAACAATGGAAGCAATGAAGCAGATGATACAGAAAGTGAAGACGATAATGATCAATGACAAACTAGGTTAAGGAAATCGCAAAGAGTGACGCAAAGGCCTAAATATCTAAACGATTATGTTTTGTTAACTGAAGAAGAAGGGGAACGTCTGTTAATGTGCCTAAACAACGAACCCACAGATTTTACGGAAGCAAATGGATCAAAAAAATGGATGCTTGCGTGCGAAGATGAGATTCACTCGATTGAGAAAAATCATACATGGGATCTTGTTGAGATTTCACAAGGAGCGAAACCAATAGGCTTAAGTAGGTCTTTAAACTCAAAAGAAATTCCGATGGTAGCATAAATAAATACAAGGCTAGACTTGTCGCCAAGGGATATATGCAACGATACGGAATTGACTATGAGGATGTATTCGCTCTGGTAGCACGCATTGAGACAATTCGTCTTCTCATTAGTCTCTCAGCCTCTAATGGATGGGAAATACATCATCTTGATGTCAAAACGGCGTTTCTCCACGGTGAGTTGAAAGAGACGGTTTATGTAACACAACCGGAGGGTTTTGTAGTAGAAGGAAGCGAAAAAAAAGTCTACAAACTCAACAAGGCGTTGTATGGACTAAAACAAGCCCCGAGAGCATGGGATGATAAGTTGAATCAGGTTCTCAAAGAACTTCAGTTTAAAAAATGTTTAAAGGAACCATCAGTCTACTGAAAAAGGTGAATCAAGACACTCTTCTTGTTGCGGTGTACGTCGATGATTTGTTTGTTGCAGGAACAAATACCGAAGTTATAGAAGGTTTTAAGAAGGAGATGGCATCCAAGTTTGAGATGAGTGATCTCGGCAAGTTGACTTACTATCTTGGGATTGAGGTGTGTCAACATAAAGATGGTATAACATTGAAACAAAGTCGATATGCATTAAAAATTTTGGAGGATGCTGGGATGTCAAAGTGTAACTCGGTGTATACACCGATGGAGGAAGGGTTGAAGTTGTCAAAGGCGATGGAAGAAGAATGCATTGATGCTACGAGCTATAGAAGAAATGTGGGATGCCTTCGTTACCTACTTCACACAAGGCCGGACTTATCCTTTTGTGTAGGAGTGCTAAGTCGATACATGCATAATCCCAAGGAGTCTCATGGAGCAGCGATGAAACATGGTTTAAGGAATTTGAAGGGCACCACAACACTCGGTCTAACTTTCACGAAATCAAGGGGCTCGAAACTGATTGGTTATAGTGACATTAGCCATAACATAGATTCAGATGATGGTAAGAGCACGACCGGTCATGTGTTTTATCTTTGTGAGAGTTTAATTTCGTGGTGCTCTCAAAAACAAGAAACAGTAGCATTATATGAGGCCGAGTTCATGGCAGCTACGGAGGCAGCGAGACAAGCGATATGGCTCCAAGATTTACTCAGTGAGATCATCGAGTTATCATGTGAAAAGGTTATTATTCGAATAGATAACGAATCGGCTATTGCTCTCACAAAAAATCCGGTTTTCCATGGTTGAAGCAAGCACATACATGCAAGGTACCATTTCATTAGAGAGTGTGTTGAGAATGGCCAAATAGAAGTCGAACATGTTCCTGGTAAAGAACAAAAGGCAGATATTTTAACCAAAGCGCTTGGAAGAATCAAGTACAAGGAAATGAGGGATCTTATTGGAGTAAAAGAGATAAGAGAAGATGATTTCAAGCTTAGGAGGGAGAATGTTGGTTTAAGGTTGAAGTTAGCTTGAGCTAGAAGCTATCCTAATCCTAACCAAGTCATGGTTATCAAAGAGATAAGGATCGAATATATTTAGGAGTTATCTAAATATAAGTGTTTTCTTTATAGGATTAGGATTGGTGTTTATATAAAAGGGATGTCGAGTAATGACATTAATATGTATGGGTTTTAGAAAGAGATTGTGAGTTTAAGTTTTGAGTTATTTTCTTAAGCTAATAAAGCGAGTTCATGCTTTGTCAATCTTGAGTTCTAAACATCTTTTATATTCTACAGGAACATCCTAAAACAGGTGCTTCGAAAGATAATCCAAGGAGACGAGATTTTGCGGAAGTTTGATGGATACCAGTTTGCTTGATGTTACGGAGATGCTTGCAGTAAATATCAATTCGGCTCGATGAAATTGCAATATGCTAGCTGTTAATTTTTAAATCTTGTCAAAAAATATATATCTGTAAAATGAGCTCCAAGATTCTTGTGACGTTGGCCAAGTGGGGGAGTTGGATAATAGTATAATACGAATAAAAAAATCTCGAACCAAATATGGATGGCGCAACTAGTTAGAGGTGTGCTGTTTTCGTGCTATACTGGACCCGAATTCGAGTCTTAACTACTACATTTGGAGAGAGATGATAGAAAAATGGTCTTGGAACTTGAGAAACTAATAATCAAACTGTGGATCCAAAGTTTGAAACTTTCTAGTTATAAAACAAAACAGTGTAAAAATGACCAAACAAATATTGGTATTGTAAGCGATATATAAGTGGACTGAACAAGGCGGTGCCGGCAATTTTTAACTCCATACAATGCTCCTGAACTTTAGTGCAAGGATTGGTAAAATCATAGCTGTACTGTCAAAAAGTATATGTATGTATTGAAAACTATTCATAAAATCTTAATACATGATTCTTAAAACCTAAACAACTAATTTGCCGTCTCAAAAGACTTCATGAAACCGTCAAAATTTTATTCTTACCACATGTTCTTTTGACCGCCTCTCAGCTCTATTGCTTATTTTTGTAGACAACAAGCCCAAACCGCTTTGTTAGTTGAAAAATTTTCTGAATCAGAAAAATCTATTACAACATATATAGAAAGTAACCAATTAAACCTAGCTCCTCTATTTTTGTGAATTCTTTCAATTTAAATTATATTCGGTTAACTTTAATAATATGCTTCCTTATAATTAAATAACAGAAGCAATTAAACTCTACAACAGATCTTTAAATACTTTCAAGAAGAATGGAATAAAGTGTAACCACATTATTATTATTTTTAAAATAAACATTGTATTATAGTATTTCTTTTTATCATTATAATCAGATTCAACATTACATATAAACATAAAACGTTTTAGAAAGCCTTTCTTGTTTTAATTTCCCAGTCATAAAAATCTTGAACTAATGCACAATGATATGCTTAATGTTGGAACAGCTCGACTAATGTCCTTTACTCCTCCTCCACGTAGCTACCTCCACCTCCGGAGATACCTCCACCTCCGTGTTTACCCTTGTGTTTACCTCCTCCACCTCCGTGTTTACCGCCTTCACCTCCAGACATACCTCCTTCACTTCCGGACATACCTCCTTCACTTCCGGACATACCTCCTCCACCTCCGGACATACCTCCTCCACCTCCGGACATACCTCTTTTACTTCCGAACTTACCTATTAGACCTCCGGATTTATGTCCACCACTTTTGGATTTACCTCCTCCACCTCCGGACATACCACCTCCGGACATACCTCCATCACTTCCAGACATAGCTCCTTCACTTCCGGACATGCCTCCTCCACCTCCGGACATACCTCCTTTACTTCCGAATTTACCTCCTAGACCTCCGAATTTACGTCCTCTACCTTTGGATTTACCTCCTCCACCTCCGGACATACCTTCACCCCCGGATGACATACCTCCTTCACCTCCGGACATTCCTCTGCCACCTCCGGACATACCTCCTTTACTTTTTGATTTACCTTTTTGACATCCAGATTTACGTCCTTTACCTTTGGATTTACCTTCTCCACCTCCGGACATACCTTCATCCCCGGACGACATACCTCCTTCACCTCCGGACATACCTCCTTTACTTCCAGATTTACCTTTTCCACCCCCGAATTTACCTAATACTGGGATATTCTTACACCAAGCTGGCAACTTAAACCCACCTTTAGACTTTGGCATTTCGTACAGAGTTTGGGGGGCTGACGCACCTCCTCCTTCAGCATTCGGTGGAAGTCCTGATGGAGGTGGATTATCCTTCGGCTTTACTCCCAACCTACGCCTACATCACACAAACAAGTGATGTACAATATATACATATATACGTGAGAGATCTTTTAAGAAAACAAATGATGTACAATATATTTATTAATTACGTTGACAACTTTTCAAATGATGTTTCAGAAAGGAAAACAGATCATATATATATTATAAAAAAAATTTGTTGCTGGCAAGTTCACAATTTTTCTCTTAGGTTCTACTATCACATTTTCCAAACACATCTTTCCTTATCTTCATCTTCTTTAAATCACTAATCAAACACATCTCATCTTATTCTAATATCTAGAATTTCCAAATTTAGATTTTCAAAATTTCTCTGTTATTACCATATATAATATTTCGAAATTTTTATATATTTAATGTTTTAATTTTTTTCAATGCATCTTACATTTGAATATAAAACATCATCTATATATTAAAATAAATTCATTTGAAAATATTATAAACAAAACTATTTATAAAATTAAATAGCATAAGATTTTTCGTACATGGCACGAGTTCTTACTTGTGACATATATAACTTACTAAGTATTAAAAAAATAAAGAAGTAATAACAGCAATAAGGTGTAACTAATTATTATCAAAAAAAGGTGTGACTAATTAAACATGAGGTGCCTATACACAGGTAGCATGTAAAAGGAACTGTAGAAGAAAACATTTAAACAAAGAAAAGAAAAGTTGGAAAAAAAGAAGCTATTCTTGCCAAGTTTCTATATAAAACATTTAAAACCATAAGAATAAGGATATGTGGGGGAGCTGATCGAACCCAAAATTTCAAAATCAAAATCCTCCAACATGGCAGCCACTGAGCTACGATCACCTTTAAATGTGTGAAATCTATTATGAAATTATAAACTATTGCTTTACCAAAGCTAGGCCAATAGGTATATGAATGAGATATAAGCATAAATCTCGAGTAAATTCGATATAATTATCTGTTTAATCTTACTTAATGAGCCATATGATGAGACCAATGGCCGTCGCTGCAAAGGAGCCACCGGCCGTGAACCCTGTGGTTAAGACAGCCGTGGCTATCGTAGCTGGTACGAGAACGGGACTGAATATGATGAAAAGCGGTGTGCTTACGGCTAATGCCACGGCAGAACTGGCGAGGGTTACACCGGCGAAGCCTAAGAAGACTACGGAAGCCACGGAAGCAATAATAATCTTAATAACCTCCAACAATGGCATGAGAAAAGAGAACATATTGAGAAAAGAAAACTTTCTTCCCTCTCTCTCTGACAGAGACTGAAAAGGAAACATTCTGCCCTCTCTCTGTGACAGAGACTGAGTTGATGATGGGTTTTGACTGAGTTCTTCGCTCATATTTTCTGATCGGATTGTTGTGTTTTGGTGATGGGAAGAGAAAGGGCTTTTATGAAGGAGTTGTGTGGTCTACTACGTGCACGGTACACACATGCATGCTCCATGCAAAACGATTGGAGTGAATAGAGATTTCGCTACGTCACGTCACACATTCCCTTCTTTTTTTCTCTTTTTTTTTTTGTGTGTGTGGGAGTGGGTTGTCATGTTTTTAGGCCTTCTTTTATTTCTTCTTTCTTGTAAAACTCAAATGCTTTCTTTCATTCCATTGCTTTATGGAATATCAAGGCGTGAAGTAATTTTCATTGCTATTACGTATTAGCCATATGTAATTACTGAGTTGAATAATTGATTTTTGTATTTAATTTTTATTAATTTCGATTGAAATTACTTGACTGGAAGATGGTTAATTGGAGGTCATGAATATGCTAAGACCTTCGAATTAATAGTGACGAGAGGGCGCTCTCAATGGTAAGGTAAGACAATTTTACACTGTACTACCTTTTAAATTATTATAAAGGTCGTTTTATAATTTTTTCAAGGCATAACAAAAGATATCAGAATTTCTTATTATACTTCTTATTAATACACTACATAACTAATAAATAACCTAAAATAACAAGAATACAACTGGAATTTCGCTTAAAAATCTGTTCTGAAAATAAAATATGATACTTTTTGGGAAACAAAATTAAGTGATAAAACAATACTTATAAATAAACGAAGAGAGTAATATTTGTTTCCTACCTTATATATTCACGACTTTGTTTTTAAAGGCTAAATTTATATCATGAATAGAATTTACAGAGCTTGGGTTTGACCTAACAACCAGATTACAAAATAGGAGGAATCATGAAACGAAATTTTAGAGTGTTAAATTAAATATAAATGGTTTAAAAATTTATGATTAGTCGTGGTATGCTTGAAACAATATGAATGAAATATGAAATATGAGTTTACTTCTTGTTGGAAAGGGTCTGCTTTCTAATAAAAAAAAAAAAAAATGGGTTAATTTGAGCCTTGCTCTGGGGAGATATATGGAGTACTTGTATGAGTTATGTAGTTAACTAGGTATGGGCTCTGTTTGACAGAATTATGATATGTATGTCTATGGGTGAGAAATTATCGATTCCATTGTACTGCAAAGGGATTGGGTTTGGCTAACGCTGACGGCCGGTTCAATTTGCTCTTCTAAAATTGGTCCAATTTATCTTGAAGGTTGTATAAAATTGTCGTTCATTAATTTAATTTCGCAATTTATCAACAAAATAAGGGGATGTTATTGGATTGAGGTTTTTTATAGATTTGAATGAACAGATGACATTAGTGGATTTTTAAATCCAATGCATATACATTGCAGTTTCAATGCATTTGAAAGTCACATTGTTAATGATTATTATGGACTTTATTGTTTCTAAAAGTTATATAAAAATAAAATAAAAGATCCATAAATAGTGTTCTTGACCAATAGTTTGATTTTAAATTCCGCTCTAGAAAGAACAGAATTGAAAAAACCTAAAAGTATTACAAACTTGAACCAAGTAATACATGCCCATATAAGCACAATCAATGATGAGAGATAATTCGTCTTCTTCAACGAGTCCAAAGCAGAGCAAACTAAACTCATGTTGGCTCAACAAAACTTAAAACTTAAAACTAACCAAATTTAAATTACACAATGTTTATCAACCTCAACAAAGGAAGGAAACCCAACTTCGTACCATAGATTAAAGCCTAGCTAGCGTCATCATTAAAGAGATATCCTAACTACACTATCAGCCACTTCATCTTTTCCTCGTGAATAGAACACCAACTTGAAGTCTTCTAGGTGTGAGGGCAGGTTTGTCATGTCTTGGTAATATGGTCTAAGTGGGAGCTACACTCCTTCCTTTGAGAAAGCATCCACCAACTCTTTAGAATCAGCCCCATATATCACTCTTTTGTACCCAAACCCGGAAGTAATGAGAATGCCCTATCTTAGAGCCTCTGCCTCGGTCTCCAACACCGACCTCGACCTTGGATACGCAAACATACGAATAGTTCCGTGATTTTGTCTAAGTGATTGTTGAAGAATGCCTTCTAACTCCTAACCATAACACGTAGATAAGGTATTGTTTGTGTTGCAGAGATAACAATAGATGAGAACTGAAAAACAAACGTTTTAAATACCTATTGTTAGCATTTGGTGTCTCCGTTTAATTACATGCGTGAGAAACTAAGAGCAGTTTCATTCATAGTATCTAAATTAGATACTTCTATTAAAATAATAAAAGAAAAAAAAGTAAGAAAGAGAAGAGAAAATAGGTTATTAGAGAAGAATTTTTAAAAACCCTATTAAAAACTTTCCTGGCACGTGTCATTTTATTAATAACTTAATTTTGATCTTAAAATAAAAAATTAATTATTTATTTAAAATAGATTAAAATAATAATATTTTGTTGTTAAGATATTTCTTTTGAGTATCTAATCGATGGACATGTTCTCATACAGACATCCACTCTATATTACAAAAAATGGCATCACATCCAACATCTAATCATAATCATGATTACAATTTATAAAAAAAAAATTATTAATTATATAGCGCAAACACCATGGTTAATATAGTAACAAATTTAATTTGCATTTTAAAGAAAACATAAAAATAGTAGCAGGTTCATTTCAAAAAAAGTCTTAGCTAGGTTTCAAATTTCTTTTTCTTTCAAAAAGGTAATGGAGAGACAACAATTTCAATGTCTCAGGATTCAATCATGTACATACATATATACAGTTGCTTTGATTAACTTGGATCCATTCTCATTCATATTCATATATATGCTAGTGCCGATGAATCACTCCATTTAAACAAATTTATAATAAAAAATGCGTGCATTGTTTTATAGTTTATTTGTAACCTGGTATACATTAATAGAACTGATATTTGAAACATGTAGTTTCTTCTGCGGATAGTTAATATTTACTAAAAAGAAATGGATACATTAGGTTTAATTTATGAAACCTAATAATTAAGTTTCAAGTTGATCCATATCATCCTTACCACCACGCTAGCAGTTTATGTCCTGGCGCTCCTCTGGGTTTATCTCCCGGCGCTCCCCCCGGTTTATCTCCTGACGCTCCTCCGGGTTTATCTCCCGGCGCTCCCCCCGGTTTATCTTCCGGCGTTCCCCCCGGTTTATCTCCTGGCGCTCCTCCGGGTTTATCCCCCCGCGCTCCCCCTGGTTGATCTCCTGGTGCTCCTCCCGGTTTATCTCCCGACGCTCCTCCCGGTTTATCTCCCGACACTCCTCCCGGTTTATCTCCTGGTGCTCCTCCCGCTTTATCTCCTGGTGCTCCTGGCGGTTTATCTCCTGACATTTCTCCCGATTTATCTCCTGACGGTTTATCTGCTTTGGTTGGGGCTCCTTGCGGAGCTGGATTGTTCTTTGGTTTTACTCCAATCCTATGTCTACATCACACACAAGTGTATATACATCAAACTATTTAGAAAAATTTTGCGCTGAAAACATGCATTATGCAGGTTCGTTGTAGATGGGCATGCCTTATAACACGTTTGAATATAAATAGACGTATATGATATACATGTGCACGCACAGGAATAATATATGAGCATAAATTTCGAGGGGTTTCGATAGGGTTAATTTCTTTAAATTTTAGTCAAGGAATAAATATAGTACATTAAATAAATAATTTTTACTTACTTAAGGAGCCAAAGTATGAGAGCAAATGCCGTCACTCCGAGGGCGGCGGCTCCCGCAACCCCGCCAACTACGAGAGTAGTGGTTATAGTGGCTGGTACGAGAATTGGACTGAAGATGATAAAAAGTGGTGTGGCTATGGTTAGTCCCACGACTGAGGCGCCGAGGGTTATACCGGCGAACACGAAGAGGACTACAGATGCTACGGTAGCTATAACCACCTGAAAAAGCTGTACAACTGGGATGAGAAACGAGAGCATTTTGTGAATTACGTTTGATCTCTATGGTTGCTACTCTAATCGGATGGCTGTGGAAAGATAGAGGGCTTTTATGAAAAGAGTTGTGGGGTGTACGTGCACGGTACGGTACACATGCATGCTCCATGCAAAACGATGGAAGTAAATAGATCTACGTTACGTCACGCCAAATTTGCTTCTTCTTTTTGTGTGGGGTTTCATGTATTTTTTTAGAGGATTTCTATATATATAATGTATGATAAAATAAAATTAAGTAGTTAATTACAAGGTCCGACTCAGGTCCATTGTTTGAATAAAAGCCTAATTACAAGCAATCCGAATAACTGAACCAGGTAAATTAACCTATGAGGATGGGTAGTTGTCCGTACCAACTCGCGACTTCTCACATTCTTGGCAGCTCTCACTCCACAAACTCCTCACTTCATCATTTGGCTCAAAGACTTTTTATTTGAGAATTTGTTAGAAATACCATTTTTTGACATACCCATTTTCAAAAAGTGTTAATTTTTCTGTTCATTTTCAATTTTTTTCATCTTTTAAGTTTTTATAATCATTTTACCCTTATTGAGAAATAATTGAGACATAATCATGTATCCTAAGTCTTCGTTTTTGCCGTCGCGGGAGTGGATCTCGCTATCGCAGTTTTTGGCGGAAAACGTGATCCCGTAATTTTCCGCAATTACGGGATCACGTTGGCGAGAAACTTGATCCTGCAACGTAGTCGCATCATTTTTCTGCCAAAAATAATTTTAGCGGAAAACGTGATCCCGTAAGTTTTGGAGGGAAACGTGATCCTGCAATTTTTTCTGCCAAAAACGTGATCTTGTAATTTTTGGCGGAAAATTTTGATTCCGCCATTGTTTTATTTAAGGTTTTACAAGATATTTATAAGGTTTTACAAAATATTTATAAAGTTTAACAAGGTATTTATAATTACAGGGTATTTATAAAATCTTATAAGTATTTTATAAGGTTTAACAAAATATTTATAAGGTTTAACAAGATATTTATAAAATACTTATAAGATTTTACAATGTATTTATAAGGTTTTACAAGGTATTTATAAGATTTAACAATGTATTTATAAGGTTTTATAGGTATTTATAAAATACTTCTAAGATTTTACAATGCATTTCAAAGGTTTTACAAGATATATATAAAGTTTTACAAGGTATTTATAAAATTTTACATGGTATTTATAAGATATTTATAAGGTTTTACAATGTATTTAAAAAAATTTATAAGGTGTTTATAAGGTTTTACAATATATTTATAAAATATTTATAATATTTTACAAGGTATTTAAAAAGTTTTATAATGTGTTTATAAGGTTTTACAATATATTTATAAGATATTTATAAAGTTTTACAAAGTATTTATAAGGTTTTATAAAGTATAATTTTCCATAATTTTGGCGAAAAAATTTGATTCCGTAGTTTTTGGCAGAAAAAATGATCATACTATTTTGCGCGCAAAAACATGATTTTATATTTTTGGCGGAAATCGCGTTTCCAGAATATTGATGGCAGTCTCGCAATTTTCAATTTTGATGTGTGGACGTTCTCATGCTCTCTTTTTTACATTTGTAATGTCTTTCATTAACAGAATAGTAATTTAGTTATTTTCTAGATAAAAATAAGTATTTTTGAAAATGGTTAGGAACATTTAGAAAAAATAGTATAGCAAAAAAGCATTTTTGCTAATGCGATGAAATTTGATACAGGAACCTTGAGTCATCAAAGTCTTTCTGACTCGGCCTGGCCCAGAGAATAAATGAAATTGTTTTTTGTAAAATCTTATAAATATCTTGTAAAACCTGATAAATATCCGGAAATCAACTCAAACTTAATCACAATTTACAATTTGTTCACTTTATATTTATTATGTATCACTTGACTAAATATTTTTCTTTGGCTCTCCTATAATTTTTGTAGACCTTAAAATCAAATAATTTTCTGTAAAATAAGTACAAAACTATCAAAAAATAAAAGTAAACTCAAATGTTGTCTTTTATTTCATTGTGATGAAATATCAAAGCTTGATTATATTTTTAGTTTTGTGTAAATAGCTGTTTTGTTTAACTTCAATGCATCAACCTTTAACCCCAAAAAAATGGTTTTTCTTTTTCTTTTTGTGCAATAAGAATGGTTTTTTTGTTTTTTTTGGTAAAATAAGAATGGTTTTTGTTATTAGCTATATAAGCCCACATGCAATTACCGAGTGAAATTATTAAGGAGATAATCCCAACTGACCTTTAAAAGTTGTGAAGGCTTAAACATTGTTTTAAAGTTTTTAAATTCTTTTCTTTTTTTCCAATTACACTCTGTAACAGTCTTAAAAACCTTTCTCTAAATTTCTCATTTATTAGTATTGTGACCTTTGCATATACTAGCGATTTAGCGTAGATATATTAGTCAATATATAGTTTATTTGTACTCGAATATATACCGGTGTATGCGTTGTTTAACTTGCATCCCATCCCAAAATTCATCTATGGCAATCTCAATGATATATTACTTCATTAAAAAAATACAATAAAAATGAGTACATTTATTATACTTTTTGTAACACGATATACATCAATGGAATGATATTGGAAATATCCGGGGGTAACTAGTATTTTATTAAAGAGAGGATGGATAATTTTTATTTTATTTATGTAACCCCAGTAAGTAAGTATGATCAAGTTCCTCCATATATCATCCCAAATTAGGAAACGTCTAATCCTATTTCCCCGATTCTGCTGGATTAGACGCCGGAGCCGCTGGCGTCAATCCTGGAATTTTTGGCGGGTCCCTCCCTGTACGTTTCCTACATACAATTATATACTTTTGATTATTAAAAATTCGTTAATTCGTTGTATAAACTAAAGATTTATTTATTTTTAATTAAAAAAGGAATCGAACATGAACCAGGTTTGAACCAAAGTGTTGTCAAACCGAACTTCAAAAGAATGATAGAGTTTAGTAAGGTTATACATTCTCAAAACCAATAACACTATACCAAATATAACCGATTGTTCAACCCTTGAAATGTATATTATATGTATGATCATGCATATAAATAAGTTTCCATGTAGATGCATATGCCTAAAACTACATTTGAATAAAAGTATACCAAATTGCGAGTGGTTTTCAATAATTTACTTGTAGAGCCACATAAAGATGGAGATAGCCGTGGCAACAAAGGAACCGGAGGCTGTGAAACCTGTAGCTAGCAATGTAGTGGCTATAGTCGCTGGCACGAGAACCGGACTGAAGATGACAAAAAGCGGTGTGCTTATGACAAATGCGACCACTGAGCCGCCGAGGGTTATACCGGCGAATGTCAAAAGAGCTAGTGCAGCCCCTGCAGCGAAAACCGCCTGAACAATCTCAAACATCTTTGGGATGATGAAATTAAACGGCTGAGATTTGCTCTGATCGAATTGTTTGTGATTTGGTGGTGGGAAGAAGTGGGGTTTTATCAAGTAACTAGTGGAAGTCTACGTGAATGCTACGCTACACATTCATGTTCCATGCAAAACGATCTGAATGAAAATGGAGGATGTGTTACGTCACGTCACATGTTGTCTCTCTTTTTTTTCCTGTGGATTGTCACGGGTTTTGGCCTTTTCCTTGTTTTAATTTTGGAGATATGTTTTATGATCTTGATTTCGTATCCCTAATTTTTTTACAAAAAACTAGAAAATACAGACTTAATTTTTTTATGATCTTGATTTCGTGACTATTACATTTTTTCTAAGAAAATTTGTAACAGAAAAACCTTTACCAATGGTAACAAGAATCAGAGTTCGATAAAAGGAAAAAAGTATTGAATACTGTATCGCTAACAAATTTTCAACTATTAGGTCTTTTCCAATTGTAACAAAAACAAACGTTATAGAAACAATATATTACCAAACAAAAATTGTCATTTAGTAAATTAGTACGAAAGATGTAAAAAAGATTAGCTTCGAACGAAATTTTTTTTTGAGCTAATTGTGGCTCTATTTCATCACGGCCTTGACCATAGACAATAACCGAATACATTAAGTTTTGTAACTGATTCTAATTAATTTGGATTTAAAGTACTTGATTGAGAGGTAGAATGATGAAATCGAATATGTTAAGGGCTTATTATTAGCAGAAAGTCCCTGCCAGGGACTAATTGTTCGGTTGTTCCTTTACGCAGTGGTCAGTAATGGTCACTGCTTAGACTATTTTAATTTGTATACAATTTTCCATTTTGCCCTTGACGGAGCTGCAGCACCAACAACAGTCTCCTTTGGGCTGATGGATTGTTTCATTGATTTCTTAGCTGCCCTTTTATATAATTTCTATACATAATTTATTTCAAATAAAATTTTAGGTTTGGATTTTAATTGGAAACCAGATTACGATGGTCGAAACAATAATTTCAGTGTGGCAAGATTCACTAATTCACACGGATGATATAGTATGATGCGTGGGTTAAGAGTATCTTTCAATGAGAGTTCTTAAATGAGGTTCTTAACATTAAACAATAAAAAAAAAAAAAAAAAAAATAGATTAAGAATGGGTTCTTAAAGTTCTTATTTTAGAACTCATGATATTTTGTTTAGAATCCTAAAATACCACATGCCTAATTATAATTTGTTCACTTTTATTTTTTATTTAAAATTTAATCAAATAACAAAAATAAACTAAAAATAATATTATAGTATTGATAAGATATTTTTAGTGAGTATCTAACCGATGGAGGTGGTCTAACTTGCGTCAAATCTCAAAATATTCATCTAAAGTTAATATCAGCGATATATCATATATAGCCTCGTTTTTAAAATATTATACAATAAACGTGCATACATTTGTTATTGTTTCTGTAGCACGGCATACATTAATAGAATGACATTTGGGAAGTTTAGTTTCATCAGCACGTAATTAGTATTTAGCCAAAAAAAAAAAAAAAAAAGTGGATAAATTATATTTAATTTATGGAATTTCAATATCATCCTTTGTCTATGTCCTTGACTTATTTTCATTTGCTCGGTTTAGCTGCTGGCTTAGCTGCCGGTTTAGCTGCTGGCGCAGCTCCACTTGCTGCTGGCGCAGCTCCACTAGCTGCTGAGGCAGCTCCACCAGCTGGTGTCAATCCTGGAATATATGGCGGGTCTTTACCAGTAAATTGCCTAGACACAAACACAAAGTCTGGTTATCAAAACTTGTGGTAACATAATTTTCATACTTACGGCTCAAAGCTGTTCGCCACCAAGCAACTTCAATATTTGTACGAGACTTTGTTGATACATATAAACGTTTACAGCAATGCGTAAACGGTAAATGCAAATATATATATAAGTGAATGGAATTTATGTATAATGTGAAAGTTCGATGATTTTTTATTTATTTCCATGCATTCCTCTATAATTTAGTAGTGGAATTGTATAGTTAATTCATTTTAATTTTGTTTCTCCCCCCCCCCCCCCCATAACTTTTACTTTACTATAAGTAATGGATGAACTCTACAAGTAATGGATGAACTTCGAAAGTTTTGGATCTTTGGTCTATAATATTTAGTGCCCGAACCAATCTTCCATAATCACGTTTATGACGTAAATCACTTCTTCCAAATATAATCAAACTAACAATTTTGAGCATCTTTAGAACCACTAAACTACCAACTACTTGTTCAAACGGAATATTGATAAAGATATTAGATATGTGTTTTATTCCCTCCAAAAGGATTTCCTGAAAGACAACCATTTTTGGTGAAGTAAGACATAACCAGTTGCACTTGTAGTTTACGTATTAAATAATCCTGTCTCTACGCTCCGGTTTAACCTATTTATAATTGCATATGTAGTCACAAATCATAAATTGTAGATGTTAATTAATCCGTTCATGCTCTCACCTAATGTATAGTTTAAAGTTATATAGGTGTAATAAAATAACAAAATCAGATATTAATCTTCACCAAGATAACCCGATACGTTAGATAAGAGTCGAATAAATTTTAAAATCTTGTGTGCGCATACGTATCAATAATAAAAATGAATGTTTTGTGGGTTAGTGTTAATTACTTGTAGAGCCACATGATGATGGTGATAGCCGTCGGAGGTGCCTCCGGCCATTAAACCCGAAGCAAGAACAGTGGTGGTAATACCCGCTGGTACGAGAACCGGGCTGAATAGGAGGAATAGCGGCATGGAGGCGACTAATGCCACGGCTGTGCCGGTTAGAGATAGACCGGCCAGCAACAAGAGGAATACTGCAGCTGTGGTGGCAAAAAAAGCCGTCATAACACCCTTAAGCGTCGGCTTTTGGGTTCGTACTTTCTCGCGATTTTTCTTTCTAAACAGCAAAGAAAATGGAAAGATAGCCATACTTGCTTGGTCGGATGATTGTGGGATTTCATGAATTAGAAGAGTCGATTATAATGAAGAGAGTGGTGTGGTCTACGTGCACGGCACGTGCTTACCCCATGCGAAACGATGCGAGTGAATGTTGAGCTCCACGTCACGTCAGTGCCTCTTCTTTCTCTTCTCTTTTTTCTACCTCTTTTTGTTGGTTTGTCACATTTTCTTGGCCTCTTTTTCTTTTTTTTCCTCGCTTTCTTGTAAAATAGTAGTAGGTACATACTTTGGTTTATTTCGGATTTCGGTTTGGGTATATACCGTAGGTTGGTTTGGGTAAGCCCGTAGGTTGGTTTGAGATTAGTTGATGTGGTATTAGAGTTTGTTTCGGTTGTGTGTTATATCTTACATGTGCGAAATTTCGATATAATAAAATAAGGACTAAGTATGGTTAGCTAATTGAACTCTTAAGGGAGGACTAAAAGAGAAGAAAAAATTGAATTGTTAAGGTTGAGTGTTATATAGTAAGAGAAATGCATGTGCTAAAAATTTATGGTCAAAAGATTGAAAAATAATTTGGCACTATAAGAGAGTAAGAACCTAAAAGTATCCACATTAGTTTAGAACTTCTCATGAATATTTTAGAACTAAAATATTAATATTTCTTTTTTATTTAATTATATATTTAAATTTAAATTTTAAAACAAAACATGAACCAATTAAAACAAGACAAGTGTTAAGAGGAGTTCTTAATAAGAGCTCATAGTATCTTATCTAAGAACCCTTTTCTTCTTCTCTCAATCACTTTTTCATTTTTTTTTCTAATATTTTTATGGTGGATATCTTGTTAAGATACTCTCAATAGAGATGCATTTTCGTTGGTGAAAGATCTATAGGGTATCTCATCAATATAACACTAATATTTTTTGTATTTTTATTTAAAAAGACTCATCATAAAATTATATCTCTATTGATGAGATATCTTATGGATCTCTCATCAATATAATATTAAATTTAAATTTTATTTTAGTTAAAATTTTATGTTAATTTTCATATGTCAATAATATTTTAGACATATCAAATACATTTTAATTACATTAGAAATTTTGTAAAAAAATATGACAAAATTACACATTATTTTATCAAAATATCAAATACATTTTAGTTACGTTAGACATTCTGTAAAAAAGTAACAAAAGATCACATTAAATTATCAAAATATCAAAAAAAAATTCTAATATTATAGTATTGTATTAACTAAAAAATATTAAATTCTATTTTATATTAATCTTAACCCTTGTTCAAAAAATCGTTAGGCGCTAGTCGGGCGTTAAGGTGGGCCTAACGAAAAAATCAGAGATTACACGAGATTTAATCGGAGATTTATTTTAAGGCATTTATCTATTTTAGGTATCATATATTACATATTGTAACTTATGTGCCAAAATAATGAGGTGGTGTAGTGGTTGCACGCTGAAACAAGCTTAATGTCCTAAGTTCGAAACGCAGAATAGATGTTTTAGTCAATTTTAGTCATTTAACTTAAATGAGGGCATAATAGACATTTCAATGTCATATTATTTCTAAGGGCTGCACATTCAAACCCTAGGACGCGACGGCTGCTCTTATTTTTCCATTTTTCATCATTTTTTTGCGTTTGAACTCCAAGTTTGTACCCAAAAATTATAGATATATAGTCAAAAATGTTTGATTTTCAACTTAAAAATAGCAAAAAAAATATTTTTCAAACTCTCCGAGTTTTTAGCCGATTTCAATGAAATCGCGGCGGCTTCCGTCCGTCGAGCATCTTTCCTCCGCGTAGGCGGCCGCGGAGGCCGTATTTTCGAACATGGACCTTAACTAATATCAATTAAAAATAATATTAATATATAATTTAAATTTTTTTATAATGAACCTTGACATATAGATAATTTTATTTTATGAATATAAAAAATTAAAAATTAAAAAATAATAATTTATAAATTATTTAATTAATATTATAAATCATAGAATATTTGACTTATAAAAGAATATGTTAAACCAATCCTAAAATAGTTCTAAACATTTTAAATTAAAAAAAAATATTTTTTATTTAATTTTGATTTATTTTTAATGGAAGTTTCTCGTATAGAGACCCCCAATAGAAATGTTCTAAATGGTTTCTCAGTTGAAGATGAGCACAAGAGACAGGAAATGACTGATGTTACTCCCAAAAAACAAGAAAGTTTTGTTGAATGTTCTTATTAAGTGTCAAGAACCAAGTGGTGAAACTGTGTATCGGTATGTTGTATGTACCAAATGATTTGAGGCTTAGATAGGGTAATAACTCGAGTGCGATCAAACAGAAACAAGGCGATCAGAATCTTTAATAGACCAAATAGGATAATTTTCGACATCCAATAATTCGAATGTGATAAGATGTTGAAGAAGATTCATACATTAATAAGATATATGAGAATTTTAGTTTCATCAGCACGTAAATTAGTATTTATTGAACAAAAGGTTGATTAAATAGGTTTAATTTTCGAAATTCCAATGATTATATAGTAAACTTTTCCATATGACCCCTTGCCTATTTTTATTTTTTTTTTCATTTTTTGGGTTTAAATGTCGGTTTAGCTGCTGGTTTTGTTGCTGATTTTGCTGTCGGCTTAGCTGCCGATTTTGCTACCGGCTTAGCTGCCGATTTTGCTACCGGCTTAGCTGCCACTTTAGCTGTCGGTTTAGCTTCTGGTTTAATTGCAGGCTTTGTTGTCGGTTTAGATATCGGTTTTACTGTTGGTTTAGCTGCTGGCTTGACTACCGGTTTAGTTGTCGGTTTAGCTGTCGGTTTTACTACCGGTTTAGATGTCGGTTTAGCTGTTGGTTTAACCGTCGCTTTAGATGTCATTTTAGTTGTCGGTTTAGATGTTGGTTTAGTTGTCGGTTTAGATGTTGGTTTCGTTGTTGGTTTAGTGGCCGATTTAGTTGTTGGTTTAGTTGTCGGTTCAACTGGTTGTTTAGATGTTGGTTTAGATGTTTGTTTAGCTGATTTAGATGTTGGTTTAGTCATCGGTTTAGTTGTTGGTTTAGCTGAAGATTTTGTTGGCGCTAGTTTATCTGGTTTTGCAGGATTATCTGGTGAAGCACCTGCAGCTCCTCTTGAAGCATCTCCGATTGGTGCAAATCCTCCTGATGCATCTCTAACCGGTGCGGCTCCACCCGATGCATCTCCAACCGTTGCGGCTCCACCCGATGCATTCCCACCAGGTGCATCTCCATCCAAAGCATCTCCAACCGGTACAGCTCCACCCGGTGTGGGTCCATCCGGTGCGACTCCACCCGATGCATCTCCAATCGGTGCGGCTCCACCCGATGCATCTCCAATCGGTGCGGCTCCATCCGGTACATCTCCTTCCGGCAAAGTTCCACCCGGTGCACCTCCACCCGGTGTAGCTCCATCCGGTGTATCTCCACCTGGTGTATCTCCACTAGATGCATCTCCACTTGGTATCAATCCTGGAATTTTTGGCGGGTCCTTCCCTGTAATTTTCCTAGACACAGTTGAATACGTACGGTCATTAAAATCGTTGTATCATATTTTTGATAATTACAGCTCAAAATTGTTCGCCACCAAACAACTTTATAATCTGTACGAGACTGTTGATGCATATAAATATTTACGACAATGCATAGATGAAAGCTCCAAATGGTAATTGAAAACAAAAATGGATATAAATGAAAGTTTGATGATTGTTTTTTATTTCCATACATTCCTGATTCCTCCATAATTAAGAATTTCGAATAGTTTAATTTATAGTTAGCTCGTTTTAGTGTTCTGCTTTCTCTAGAGAATAACATTTTGTTTCCAATAACTTTTACCATAATTAATAGATAAATTTTGAAAGTTCTTAACCTTTGCTTTATAATTTTTTATGGTGTCTGGTATCATATGTTGATAATACCATATTTAAAACGTAAATTATCCCTATCAAATATATTTGAACTTAAGATCTTGAGTATCTTCGGAACCACTAAAATACTAACTACTTGCTCAAGTGGAATACTGATAACTAAATGTTAGATGAATGCTTTATTTGGTCCAAAATTATTTCTCCAAAGACGTAACCAGGTTTTTTTCACTACAAGAAAAAACAGATTTAGCGTCTCCAAAATCCGACGCTATTTCGACGCTAACAGCACTTAGCGTCGAAATAGCGTCGAATAACAAGTCGACGGATAACGCTCGACCCTAAACAAATTCCGACGCTAATTCGACGCTAAATTTGCGGCGTAGAGGTATTCGACGCAATTTCGACGCTAAACAATTCGACGCTATTTCGACGCTAATTTAGCATCAAGTTAGCGTCGACAACAAACCGATGCAATAGTTCGACGCTAATTCGATGCTAATTTAGCATCGAGTTAGCGTCGACGTCTTTCCGATGCAACAATTCGACGCTAATTCGATGCTATTTTAGCATTGAATTAGCGTCGAACTATTGCATCGGTGGTTGTCGACGCTAACTCGATGCTAAATTAGCATCAAATTAGCGTCGTCCACCATCATTAATCGACGCTAATTCGACGCTATCTGTCATCGATTTTGCGTCGAATTAGCGTCGTATTTTGTGAATTTTATTTAAAAAAAAATATTAAAATTAGTTTTATAAATTTTATATATAATCCGAAATCAAATTAAAATAGTTTGAAAATCCATAAAATAAAACCACAGATTTAAATTATCCGAAAACAGAAATATAATAGTCTAAAAAACAGTAAAATAAAAACGAAATCTACTGATCATGGTCCCGAAGAAGATCTTCGGCTTCTTGCTCGAACTGCGTAGGACCGGTAGGTGGAGAAGGCGGTTGAGGACGCGGGATCTTTTCCAAGGCAGCTGCTAAAGTCGGGTTATCCACTGCAATAATGTTGAAGAGACCGGTCAATGTTGACAGTGTACCTTCGACCGTGGTGTACTTCTCCTGGACCGAAGTGTAGGTTGACTGAAGTGCCGCTTGTGATGTCTTTAGCCGCTCAATCTCAGCATTAGCAACGGTCAACTGCGTCATCAACGGCTCCGAGTACTGAGAAGCGTAAGAATACTGAGAAGACGAAGAAGCTGCTGGAACATCTCTGATGGATCCAACACCCAATGTCCGTCCTCTCTTCTGCGGTCCAACCTATAAAATAAAAGTGTTATACAATAAATTTATTAAAATTGTAATAAAAAATAATTTATAAATTTACAAAAATTACCTCCTCGTAAAGTCGATCGAAATCTTCGAGACCCAAATCATGAGATCCCTCTGACTCAAGCTCTGCCAATCGTTCGTTGTAGGTGTTAAACGTTTGTTCCGCTTGAGCGGTAACAAACGTTCCATCCTTGCGCCGATGAGTTTTCTCCATCACTTTAATCATCGGAGGAAGATCACCGCCATCAGCCTGTTTAACAAAAATAAACATATATAAAAATAAAATAAAAAGTAAATAAATATATAAAATAAATAAATCAAATAATTTAAAAAATTAATTTAATTAAGATAATACCATATCCAATCGTATAGTGGCGTATGATGATGGACCCGCACAATGCTTAGAAGGTCCATCTCCTTTGGCAACGGGCGTGAGACGAGCTGCAGAACACTTCTTCGATTTGATCTCCGATTTGGGATCCGCCCAATACCGTACTAGACCCGACCAAACATCGCGATCCCAATTCCTCGGCATCGCATCATCGCCCTTCTCGCGCCAAGCTTTCTTCAAAGTGCCGATTGCGCCGTTGAGACGCAACATGGCTTCTTCTCGAAAGCCGCTCTCACGTCATGGCTATGCATGTCATCCCAGTGCCACTGTTGCTACAAAATACGAATAATGTAATTAATATCTTTAAAATCAAATAATTTAATAAATATAAATAAATAATTTAAATTTTACTTACCGCCCATGACTCAAACCAAATATCCCGAATAGACTGCGGCGTCTGGCTCCAATTAGCATGCGCCATAGTGAAATGGGCCATGCAAGCTTTGGTGACCGAACGAACAACTTTGTTATCGGTAAACCTGTAAATAAAAAATTTAGATGTTAATAATTTAATTATAACTTATAATTAAAAATTAATTATTAAAAAAAATTAATATTGCAAAAAATTATGCATACCATAAAGTGCCTCGAGGTCTCATCGGATGGAGGGTTGGAAGCCGTGACGCACGTCCAGGTTGGCGGAGAAGCTGACTAATCCGCCACATAAGACCAGGGTTTGGCGGTGGAGGCTCCTCAACGTGATCATCGTCATGGCCTGCTTCGTCTTCGTCCGGCTCTGCCTCATGATCTTGCTGAGGTGGTGGCGGTTGCGGTGGCGGTGGCGGTGCTCGACGATGACCATAGGATGGCGGAGCCCATCCTGGTGGAGGCTGCCGTGTCTGATGGGTCGAACGCTGCGAACTCGACCCTGACCCTGATCCTGATCCGTGACGATCTCCCCTGGATCCGGGAATCGTAGCATCCTCGGCAAATAAATCTCCGTATGAAGGTTGTCGATCAGACTGTAAAATAAAACAAATTTATTAATTCTACTCTTTTATATATAAAATATGAATTAAAACACAGAAATCAATTTGAAAAATCAATTTGAAAAATAATTTATATTTTCCATAACTAACTTATCAAATAATTGTCAATTCACAAATCCATAATTTTATATTTTATATTCGTTTTTATTTTACTTTCTATAAAAAACTTGTAAAATAATTTTATAAAATATTAATAAATAAATTCGTTTTTATTTTCCATAAATTTTAAAATTTTATATATAACTTATCATTACTTGTAAATTCGTATTTAATTTTAAATAATTTCTACTTTAAATTCATAAAATCCATAATTTAATATCTTAAATTATTTTTTATTTTACTTTCCATAAATAAATTGAAAAATAATTTCATATAACTTTAAATATTCACAAATTCGTTTTATTTTCCATAAATTTAAAAATTTTATATATAAATTAGCAATACAAACACATAAATTAAGAAATAAATCAATACAACAAATCTAAATTCATAAATAAATCAATACTAAATACCATATCAAATCTAAATTCAATTCCATTTTCTACAAATCTAATTCCTACAAATCCATTCCATTTCCTACCAATCTATTCTATTTCCTACAAATCAATAACTAATTCACATAACAAATTTATAAACAAAAAAATTAAATAAAATTACATATCATAATTTGGAGGAGGAGGAGGAAGCAATCGGTGAGGAGGAGGAGGAGGAAGTCGCGTGAGGAGGAGGAGGAGGATGACGGTGGAGAGAGAGAGGAGGAGGAGGATGACGGTGGAGAGAGAGAGGAGGAGGAAGATGACGGTGGAGAGAGAGAGGAGAAGGGTGGAGAGAGAGAGGAGGAGGATAACGGTGAGGATGACGGTGGAGAGAGAGGAGAACGGTGGAGAGAGAGAGGAGTAGATCGGTGGAGAGAAAGAGAGAAGAACGGTGGAGGAGGGTTTTTGCAGCGAAAGAGAGAAGAGAGAAGAAGGAAAGTCGCGTGGGGATTTTATTACCCTATTCGACGCTATTTCGACGCTAATAGCGTCGAAATAGCGTCGAATTAGGGTATTAAATTCCCAACTTGACTTTTAATCCGCGTGTTGGCGCGGGTATTAATTAAGCGGCAAATCCAAAAAATTTCAGATATAGCGTCGAATTAGCGTCGGAATAGCCTTATCCGACGCTAATTCGACGCTATATCCGAATTTTTCCGGTTTACCGGTAAATAAATTTAACCAAATTTATTTGATTATTTTTGTTAACCGCCGATGAGTTAACCAAATAAATTGAATATAGCGTCGATTTTGCGTCGCATACAAAAAATCCGAAGCATTTTCTCATTTCTATACCCTAAACCATATACCCCAAACTTTCATTTAGCGTCGAATTAGCGTCGAATTATTTAGGGTATCGTGTTTAAAAACCGCAATGAATATATAGGGAAACATTCTTAACCATGTCGCTCTTTGTTAATAATCAACTAATTTTTCGCTTGACTATAGGTTCGGACTCGGGTTCACTATGCAGTAACATGTGATGATTTTACTATTATATTAATCTTAAAATGCGTTATAATATTACATTAATTAGAAAATAGGAAATATTACACATAACAACTTTATTGTAAACTCGTACAATGGATAGTAGAAAAATATTAAACATTAAAGCAGCATAAAGCCTTAATTAAACTTATTCATAACCATTGATGACTCAGATGTTTATTCATCATCTGAGTCTGGAACTGTTTCATATTCGTACCCAGTAGTTCCTTCATCTTCCTCGTTCATAGTAGATGCTTCGGTTGTTTCGTATTCAGCAATCATCGAATTAGCACCAATTATCTGTTTCGAAAATGAATTTAGTTTTTAAATATCAGAAATATTAAGAAACTTCTGGAAAATGTACCTTAACAATGTTCCGCTCTGTTATGTTGAGGTAGTTAGAGTTCATGTTAAAACGGCATACGGTAACATTCTGTAGAATGACCACCGCACCTACAACAGTGGAGAGTTTGTACTCGTCATTTTTGAAGATGTTATGGTGCATGGTTCCCTCGATTTTTCCTGACGGATCCTTTAAGGTTACTAGCAGATCTCCCTGGCCGTTAGGGGTCAAACTGGCGAGCATAGCCACAATCTGAAAATAAGATACAATTTACTTGCCAGATAAATTGTATATATAAAATGAAATAATATTGCTCGACAACGTGAACCTTTTTGACTTTCACAAATTATGAATGCGGCGATTGAATTTCTGCAACCTGGGTCCAGAATGGTGTGCTCCTGTTGTTATAATAACCTACATGTATGAATGATATATTTAGTATGACATCATCAATCATTATTGTAATGGTAAAACCGTTAATTATATATATATATATATACCTTCACGGATTATGTAATCGATAGTAGAAGTCCACCGAGGACTACTAAAATCCTGGTCGCCCTGTATTGGCTCATTTATGACCTCACGCATGAAATCTTGTGTTGGGCGTGTCTGAGAACTTTCACCTCGCAACACCTTTGTATCGTGAGACCTCTTGCGAAACAGTCCTCGCCGTATGAGTTGGCCAGGTCCTGGTATTACGGGCGTTTGGTGTTGGGATAGTTGAGTTGGTTGGAGTGAAACTGTCGGTGGAGCATCAGTAACATTTAAGTTATCGTATGGTGGGCTTGTAGGAACAAGATTTTGGTTTTGGGGGTTTTGAACGGAGGCTTGGCATATAATAATTTCAAAGATCTTTGTTTGCCATCTGTTTTGCTAGAAATTTTTTTTTTTTTTTTTTGATCGAAGAAGTGTTTTGTTTTTAAAACTTTAAATATTTTTTGCCAATTGATGGAGGATGCGCTCGGTTGGGGTATTTATAGGAGAATTTAGCATCGACTTAGCATCGATTTAGCGTCGTATTAGCGTCGGACTGAACCGCCGCTAACGAAGTAGGTAAACCCATTAAAAACGTGTTACCTAACTACCAACTTCGACGCAATATCCGACGCAATATTCGACGCTATTAGGCATCGCTAATTCGACGCTAATTCCAAAGATCTCTGTTTGCCATTGTGAAATTCAATACTTTTGTGTTATGATTTTGTGTTGAATTACTCTGACTTATACATGCAAAATAAAGAGATATTTTAAGCTTAACGTGTCGTTGTATATGTGGTTATAAGAGAAAAAAAAATTGATGCGACATTACAGCTCAGTGGGCAATAAAGAAATCAATTCCGTGAATGCAATTGTCGGCCACAGCATGATAAATGTCACTGTGATTGACAATGTCGGCCATTGAATGATGAATTGCCAACTCGTTTTAATGGTTCATATCGATTCTGTAAAGGTACAAAAAACTTAATGCAAATAATGGGTTACTACTAGGCAGATGTGACAACTCGTTTTAATGGTCCAGATATGGCTGAATTATTTCTACGGCTCAGATTGATTCTCGTGATTTGACAACACAATATGCAAAGAGAAAACAATATCTGTGGACTACAAAGTTTCCTACTATCTCCATTATTTGTGCCTATGGTTTTACTTACGTTTTATCATATAACTTCTACTATAAATACATATGATGAAGTGTATATCTTCTACACCTATCAATAACACAAATAATGTCTTCTAGCTCTCCTAATGAAGACTATGAATCAAAAATTGTGGCAAACTACCTGCTAGACATTCCAAAATACTCGTGGGAAACCGAAACTCAATGCGACGAATTCACTCAAGAGATACCCACTTACTCGTGGGAATTTGATATGTGCTCACCAATCCATATTGAAGATTCTTCATCAACAATAGTGCCGGACAGCCAGTGCTTGCCAATCATCCAACACATACCAAAGTACTCGTGCTCTCCGGAGGATCCTCCCAATGTTCTGAGTCCCAAATATGATAAGCAGGAAGAATGTCCTGACCAGAAGCGTGTTCTCGAAGACGTACAACCATCTCAATTGGTTGAAAAGGCAGATACTTATGGTGGAAGTACTTCAAATGAAGGTAAGGATCAGTACTATGATTATGAATTTGTCCAACGACCAGAAAGCCCCAACTTAAATGTAGATGTTGATGCAATCAAAAGGGAATTGTGCGACGGATATTTAGATTCTCCACCAAAAAAACAAACGAAAGATACTTACGGTGGAAGTACTTCAAATGAAGGTAAGGATCAGTACTATGATTATGAATTTGCCCAACGACCAGAAAGCCCCAACTTAAATGTAGATGTTGATGCAATCAAAAGGGAATTGTGCGACGGATATTTAGATTCTCCACCAAAGAAACAAAAGGGAAAGAAAAGGTTCTGGTTCTAATTAGATTGTTATAACAAATGGTAAGTTTGGAGTGGATACAGAGACATATGTTTTTCAAATTAGGAGTGTATTATGACCTTGTACCATAACCGTTGTATGTTTAATATTTTCAAGGCTCTAATGTAAAGATAATTTATGAAGTTTTAAGATTTAAATTTTATGTTTTCAAAAATTAAAATAGATAATACTTATGCTATATAAATTTTTTGAAATTAGATTACACTTATGATAACACATATATATGTTACATTAAAACTATATAAGTTTTTTGAAATTAGAATACAATATAGAGAACACTTATGCTTCGCTGTCTGAATCATCATTTGAGTTATCGTCATCCTCATCGGTACTTTCTCCACTCTCGTTTGTAAACTCGTCTTCGGGGTTTTCTGCATCGGTAGCGTCCGGAAGTATGTCACTATCTCGATTTTGCGGATCTGTAAGAATGATGTTGTCCATATCTTGTTCTGGAGTTGTTAGATCCACGGCAGTTTCATATTGCATAGGGGCAGTGTCGGATTGAACTATAATTCCTCTCGGAGCTATTTTAAGCACTAATAACCATGAAATCCCTGTTCTTCTGACCCGTGGATATGGAATAAAACAAACTTGATCCGCTTGTGATGCAAGAACAAATGGATCATACTTTCCATAAGAACGCGATTCGTTAACATCTATGACACCAAACTTTCCAACTCGAACCCCTCGCCCGACAACTGGATCAAACCACTAGCATTTGAAAAGTGTGCACTTTAAGTTAACCAAACCTGGATATTGAACTTCAACAATGTCTTCTATAAAGCCATAAAAATCGGTATCTCCGCCTCGAACAACGACACCGTAGTTCGCAGTTGCTCTATTTTTGCCACGTTCGAACGTATGGAATACATAACCTCGTGTAAAATACATTGGAGATGACGTAACTTTTTGAAGCGGACCTTGTATCAACTCTCTAAACCATTGAGGGTATGACGTGTCTCCATAATCAACCTGGCAAATATAGTATACACATTGTAAATATAGTATACACATTGTAATTATAGTATATATACACAAATTATATATATATATAGGTTAATTTCTTTTAACTTACCTGACTCCTCAACCATTTAGCAAAGTGTAGCTCTTTTCGTTTTTCAATCTCCATTGCTGATGCATTTGGGAAAGCCTCGTTAACCTGACGAATGAAGTCACTAATAGAAAATATAGTTATAACAAATGTTTTCAAAGCATATATATGGTAAAAATAAACCTTTTGACCTCAATCCATAGGTTGTAATAATATGTACCTCAAATATGGGCTAACTTCGTCGCATTGTAAGAGAATATATGTGTGTGCACAATTGTATTCTTCGTACGAGGACCAGTCTTTTTCTGATATGATTCCGGCATGCCTACCAACTCCATAAAATATATCTGGGACATCAGAAACTGGATACGTTTGTGCAATGCCACCATCGTCGTACCTACGTGGAACTCTTTTTCGTGTTCGGACAGTTGGAGAGAAGTAATATGAGCTGAAATGAGAGGTTTCTTCGGTTAAACTTCCCGCAACAATTGATCCCTCAACCCTAGCCAGGTTTTTTGCTTTTCCTTTTAAGTGTTTCATGAATCTCTCGAAAGGATACATCCAACGAAATTGAACGGGCCTTCCTAAATCGGCTTCGTAAGGGAGATGGACAGGACGATGCTCCATCACATCGAAGAAAGATGGAGGGAATATCTTCTCTAAGTTGCACAGCAATATTGCGATGTTATTATTTAGTTGTTGAATTCCATCCTGAGTCAGAGTTCGCACACACAGATCCCGAAAAAAAGCACCAACACCTGAAACCAAAGTGCAGATATCCAATATCAACCAAAAAATAAATGTATTTACACACATCATTATTTTTGTTTAGATATTTATATATCGTCATGATAGAAAATATACCTGCAAGTGATTCATTCACGTTCGCTGGCAAAAGCTCCGCAAAAGCGAAAGGCAATAACCTCTGCATAAACACATGACAATCATGACTCTTCATACCAGAAAATTTTTTCCCTTGCTCCACGGACTTAGAGAGTTTTGACACATATCCATCTGGGAACTTAACTTCGTTGGAAACCCAATTGAAAAATGCTGATTTGCCTTTGTTTGACAATCTAAAGATAGGCACTGGAGCTCTCCCATCTCCCGTGAGATGTAACTCAACTCTAGAGCATATAAGAGGCAAATCCATTCTAGACTTCAAGTTGTCTTTAGACCTGCCTGGAACGTTTAAGATGGTGTGCATGATGTTATCAAAAAAGTTTTTCTCAATGTGCATGACATCAAGATTGTGGCGCAATAGATGATCTTTTCAGTACGGTAGATCCCAGAAAATGCTTTTCTTATGCCAATTATGTTCTTCAAGGTATCCATCTAGGAGATTGGTCGGAATATTAAGCCAGTTACCACCACGTTGTGTTGTGTCCTGAGCTCCATAATAATCAAGTTGACCTTTAATTTGCTCTCCTGAAAGATATGGAGGTGGGGGGACGCGTACACGTTTGCCCTTTGTGAACAACCTCCTATTCCCCAGGTACGGATGGTTCATAGGGAGAAACCTCCGGTGACAATCAAACCAACAAGATTTTCTACCATTTTTGAGTTGGAAGGCATCTGTTTCATTTTGGCAATACAGACATGATAACCTACCATGTGTTGTCCAACCAGATAACATACCGTAGGCTGGAAAATCGCTTATCGTCCACATAAGCACAGCTCGCATGGTAAAATTCTTTTTCCTCGAGTAATCAAAAGTACGAACCTCTTGAGACCACAACATGTTCAACTCCTGAATCAGCCGCTGTAAAAACACATCAATAGATCTTCTTGGATGCTTCGGACCAGGGACTAAAATACTCAAAAACAGAAATTCCCTCTGCATGCACATATCAGGCGGAAGGTTATAAGGTGTCAATATAACCGGCCACAGAGAATATTGCCTACCAGACATACCGAAGGGACTAAAACCATCTGTACATAGGCCAAGATAAACATTGCGCTTCTCTTTAGCAAAATTAGAGTGTACCGATTTGAAGTGTTTCCAAGCTTTTGCATCAGAAGGATGATGAACTTCTCCTTCAATAGTTGAATGTTCCGCATGCCACCTCATTGATGCAGCTGTTCGTTCGGATTGGTATAACCTTTGTAGCCTATCTGTTATGGGCAGGTACCACATTCTCTGGTACGGCACTTTACTTCTACTAGCTCCTTGGGGCTTAAATCTTGGTTTCTCGCAAAATCGACATTCCTGCAGATCTTCATCATCTTTCCAAAATATCATGCAATTGTCAATGCAAACATCTATCATCTGTGAGGGCAAACCTAAACTAGAGACTAGTTTATGTATGTCGTAATATGACTCAGCAGCTTGATTACCCTCTGGCAAATATTCTTTTATAAGAGCTGCCCAATCATTCATGCAACTTTCAGATTGATTATGATCAGATTTTATTGTCATCATCCTAGATGCCAATGATAATTTAGACAGACCTTCCCTACAACCTTCATAGATTGGTTGTTTTGCAGAATCAAGCATATCATAAAATTTTTTAGCATCTACATTGGGCTCCTCAGCAACATCATCAGGAGTAGACATAACTCCCGGAAATGCATCGGTTACCATTTCTTCGAACCTATTATGCTCTAACCCGACATCATGATCATAACTATTAACAAATTGATGCTGATCATATTGGTCATTCGAATAACCCTGACCCATAGGTTGGTAACTGGTACTACCCTGATCATATTGCTCATTGGTTTCATCTTCATATCCCTCTCCATGATAAAACCAAACATAATACTCAGGTGTGAAACCTCTAATAAATAAATGCGTACCAACTTCATCAATTGTCTGCGGCTTCTTCGGCGAATTTTTGCACTTCCGACACGGGCACACCATCACTCCGGTCTTTTGAATTGTAGGCACACTACTCGCTTGAGCAATGAAAATTTCAAGCCCGTTGAGGAACTCTGCTGATATCCCTCCAATTTCATATGTACGTCGATACATCCAGCTTCTTAGTTCGTATATATCGCCCATCTTAGTCAGAAAATATAACCAAAAATTTGGGTAGAAACTTTTTTTTTTTTGATCGAAGAAGTTTTTTTTTAAAAAAACTTTAAATATTTTTTTAATTGATGGAGGATGCGCTCGGTTGGGATATTTATAGGAGAATTTAGCATCGATTTAGCATCGAACCGCAGCTAACAAAGTAGGTAAACCCATTAAAAACATGTTACCTAACTACCAATATCCGACGCTAAATCGACGCTACTTTGCAACAGAATAATTCAACGCTAAATCGACGCTAATTTAGCGTCGATTTAGAGTCTAACCAACCTTCTAGAAGCAACATCCGACGCAATATTCGACGCTATATTATCGACGGTAATTCGATGCTATATTCGCGTCGAATTAGCGTCGAATAAAGCATCCCGAAGCAATTTTGACGCTAAATCGACGCTAATTAGCGTCGAATTAGCGTCGAAATATTTTGTTGCAAAGTAGCGTCGATTTAGCGTCGAAATTTGAAAACGATACAAAAACGACGCAATTTCGACGCTATATTAGCGTCGGATTTAATTCGACGCTAAATTTCGACGCTAAAACTGTGTATTCTTGTAGTGTTTGGGTAAAATAAGACATAGCCAGTTGCACACTTGCACTTGTAGTTCACGTATTATATAGTGTGGCTACGCTACCGCCTAATCTATTTATAAAATTAATCCGTCTATCCTCTCACCTGTACAATTTAAAGTTATGTAGATATAATAAAAGTAGAAAAATCAGATATTAGTCGTCACCAAGATAACCCCAAATGCTAGATCAGCACCTAAAGAATTCGAAAATATTGTATGCACATACATATTAATAATAAAATGAATTTTTGTGGGTTAGTGTTAATTACTTGTAGAGCCACATTAAGATGGTGAGTGCCGTCACACCGGAGGTGCCTCCAGCCATTAAACCTGAAGCAAGAACAGTGGTGGTAATACCCGCTGGTACGAGAACCGGGCTGAATACAAGGAATAGCGGCACGGAGGCGGCTAATGCCATGGCTGTGCCAACTAGGGATAGACCGGCTAGCAACAAGAGGAATACTGCGGCTGTGGTGGCAAAAAGCGCTGTCAAAACACCCTTAATCGTCGGCTTTGGCGATCGTACTTTCTTGCTTTTTTTCTTGCCAAACAGAATTTTTAATGGCCAGAAAATCATACTTGTTTTATCGGATGGTTGTGAGATTTCATGAATTTAGAGAGTGGATTTTTATGAATAGAGAGAGGATGGTCTACGTGCACGCACGTGCTTACACCATGCGTAACGATGCGAATGACTGTTGAACTCTACGTCACCTCAATGCCTCTTCTTCCTTTTTGTTGGGTTTGCCACATTTTTTGGGCCTCTATTCTTTTTTCTCTCTTTCTTGTAAATAGTTCTGGGTGTTTTTATTAATTTTCGGATTCTGTTTGGGTAGGTTGACTAGTTTAGTTTTCGTTAAAATATGATTGAATTATAAATTATAATATAGTCATTTAAATTTTGGTTCGGTTTGAGTAGAAATTCGTTTGATTTAGTTAGATTTTGGTGTGGTTTTGATAAAGTTTGTTTCGGTTGTATATTATATCTTACATGTGTTAATTTCGATATAATAAAAATGAATTAGTATGGTTAGCTAATTGCATTGATAAGGTTGAGTGTTAAAGTAATATAACTGTTTGTGCTAAAAATTATGGTCACAAGATTGAAAATTAAATTGGCATTATAAGAGTAAAGAGCCTAAGTGGTCTCCGTTTTCAGTTAAAGATGAACACAAGAGACATGCGTTCTCTAATGTTAATCCCTAAAGCAAGGGAGTTTCATGTTAGGTTATTTTTAAGTGTAAAGAACCAAGGGGTGAAACTTGGTACCGGTGTGGTAATCCGATGCGAAAACGATTTTACAAAATCACTTGAGGCTTGAATGGGTAAATAGAGTTTCAAACTCGAGTGCTCTCAAACTTATGGCGATCAGAATCATCAATGGACCAAATAGAACAATTTTCAACATCCGATAATTGGAATACAAAAGATTCCAACTTAGAAACAACGTACTTAATGTGTCTAAAAATTTAATAAAGCAGTGCATTCAAGATTTTATTAGCTGTAGTTACTATCAAACAATGGTCTTTCATTCATCTTGATGCAAATAATGACTTTTTCATAGAAGTTAACAAGGACATTTGTTTGACTAGAAGGTGTGTTTAGACTTTGTTTCCTCTTTCGTACTTCTAAGTTATGTGGAGCTTATTGTATGAATCTTGGCTGATTCAACCAATTTTTGTTGATTTCTATTGTAGTCACTTGCAATAGATCGTTTTTGAAATCGAAGATTTGGGACTGGTCTTTGGTTCGTGATGTACTATATGCATGTGGCTTTGCTTTTATTGCATTAAGTAGTTACTAGATACAGAGCGCATACTAAGAGCGATGCTGGTTTAACAAGTAATTAAAAGTAGAGAAATATAGCAACTGAAAATTACACGTGGCAAAACCCAAGACGCCACTGAAAAATATGGAAAGTTTTTACCCGAACCATCTGACTAACCGTTGGTTTATCACCGAACCTGAGGTTCGATTTTGCTCTGGACTTCCCAAAGTTGAAAAAAGGAAACAACATAAAAGAGTAGAAAAAGGAAACTTGAGCCCCAAACATCAGTTTATAAATAGACAGAGAAAGACAAAAAGAGAGACACGAGTTATAGAATGAGAAAGATGCAATTTCATGCTCGACTTTTCTGATTTTTTCGATTCTCTTCTTCTATTTCTGCTTCGTTTGCTTCTATTCTCTTTGATTTCTTCGAATTTCATGAGTTGTTAGATTTGCCCTAATCTTTGGCTCCAACTTGTTCGACGCTTGATTTGTTGTTTTGTCGTTGCTCTTCGCCAAATCGGCCTCACAAGACGAGAGACGAGCGTGAGATGGGAGATGATGTTTGATTCTTCTGCGACCAAGATGAGCCCTTCGTTTACAATCATTCCAGAAATTAAAGCGATCAGTGGGTGGTGATTCGTTGTCTAGGCAAAAGACTCAATACGGCTCTGTTTTAGTACTTAGCCGTTAGTTACGAAGACGATCATGTCTAGTAAGATCACACGACCATCACGTCTCATGAACGAGAGAAAATCCGTTGTTCGTCTGGATTACATCGTCTGGGCTCCATAGATCTATGTGTGATCTCTTCTCCGGCGTTTCGTCGTGGCGGCTCCTTTGTGAATTGTGGTGTCTCTCTATCTCTCTCACCGCCATGTCATGAAGCCAACGCCAAGTCATCAAAACCCAACAAACCCCAACAAAAACAGAATATGATTTCCAGCCCATCAAGAACTGACTAGCCCATGAAAAAGTGCATCCTATTGACCAGGTCAATTCTCATCCCTTCTAAGTGTTTGTTTTTAAAAAAATTTTCAAAATTAATAGAACTAGTATCGGATCCGCGCTACGCTGCGGGTGGTGAGTTTTTATATCGTAGAAATATATTAGAAATATGTTCATTTTGTATATAATATGATTTTGATTATTTTAAAACAAGTGATTAGAAATTCATATATTATGATAAAAAAATTAAAATGATGGAATGTATTATTTATTTTAATTTGATTGGTTGTATTTTTAAAATGATAGAAATATTTTTATTTTATATATAATATGATTTTATTTTTCTTTGAACAAATTAGAAATCCATATATCATTATCAAAAAATTTAAAATGATAGTATGTATTTGTTATTTTAATTTGATTGTTATAAAAAATGATGGTATGTATTATTTATTTTAATTTAATTGGTTGTGTTTTTAAAATTATAAAAATATGTTCATTTTATATATAATATGATTTTGTTTTCTTTGAATAAATTAGAAATCCATATATCATTATCAAAAAATTTAAAATAATGGTATGTATTTTTTATTTTAATTTGATTGTTATAAAAAAAATTTAAAATGATGGTATGTATAATTTATTTTAATTTGATTGGTTGTGTTTTTAAAATTATGGAAATATGTTCATTTTATATATAATATGATTTTGTTTTCTTTGAATAAATTAGAAATTCATATATCATTATCAAAAAAATTAAAATGATGGTAAGTATTTTTTATTTTAATTTGATTGTTATAAAAATTTTAAAATGATGGTATGTATTATTTATTTTAATTTGATTAGTTTTTTTAATATTATTAAAATATGTTCATTTTATATATAATATGATTTATTTTCTTTTAACAAATTAGAAATTCATATATCATTATCAAAAAATTTAAGTGATGGTATGTATTATTTATTTTAATTTAATTGGTTGTGTTTTTAAAATGATGTGTTATTAGTGAAAAAATGATGTGGCAAGCTGGAGAGATGATGTAGCAAGCTGGAGAGCTGATGTGTATTAATCGAAATGTTTTGATTGATTTACATTTTTAATGATATGTCAGCGCCAAATTAACCTAAAATGCTGAGGTGTCATGCCTGAAGAGATTTTGTATTTTTATTGTATTGATTTTAAAATTTTTACATAAACAAATATTTTTAATTTTTATTTTTTTCAATTTTTGAAAGTTTTTGCACGTTTTCTTTCAACTTTTTCTAAATTTTTTGTTTACTTTAAGTTTATAGAATTTTCAATAATAGAAATTTGGATATTAAATTTACAATACGATGTGAAAACTAACCAGATTTTAGATCATGTCATTTGACCTAGTCATTTGTTCGTTAAAGATTTCAAAAATTCAAATTTATTTCACATTGTTTTGTAAATTTAGCATACAAGATTTTAATTTGCCTTAAAAAAAAGTTTGAAAACATTGTTTTTTTTTTCTTTTTTTCACGGATTTTAAAGTTTTTCTAAAATTACTAAATTTACAAAACAACGTGAAAACTAACCAGATTTTGAATCATGTCATTTGACCTAGTCATTTGTTTGTTAGAGATTTCACAAATTCAAATTGTTTTCACATTGTGTTTTGTAGATTTAGCATACAAGTTTTTCATTCGTTTTGATTTTTTCTTTTGAAAAATATTATTTTTTCACGGATTTTAAAGTTTTTTTAAAATACTAAATTTACAAAACAACATGAAAACTAACCGGATTTTGGATCATGTCATTTGACATAATCATTTGTTCGTGAGAGATTTCACAAGTTCAAATTGTTTTCACATTGTTTTGTAGATTTAGCATACAAGTTTTTAATTTGTTTTAGAAAGCGTTTGAAAAATATTGTTTTCCACGAATTTTAAAGTTTTTTTTTAAAGGAAAAATACAAAGTTTACGAAAGGAAAAATTCCATAACAATTCCCCAACTAAATTACGATAAGCTTTTTAAATCATCAACTATTTTTGTACCCAAAAAAATACTTATGTTATTTTTTGTGCCCATTTTAAATCATCAGGTATTATCCGTTTGCTCGTTTTACTATGTCTGTTTAACAGACATTAATGACGTTTAAACAGACGTTAATGACATTTAAACAAACGTTAATTTGCAGTTAAATATCTAACTACGGTTAGATATGCCTAATTGTTTTTATTTTTTGGACAAAAACAATAAATCCGTAAATAGATTTGATAGAGAGATTGAAAAAACAACATTTACGACAATCAATCATTTATAATACGCCATTCATAATGATAACTAGAATTTGAAAACCATAACAAAAGTATCATTTGGAAAGAATTTAGAAGCCATTACAAAAAAAACAATAGCTAATAAGTTTAAGAACGAAAAAAAAAGACACCAATTGGGTTAAGAGCCACTTCCAATCTCTCTTGACTTAGGTCCCCAACATTCAAATACACGATCAGTAAAGGGACACAAGTACACTCTGTGACCTCTTGGCACTGTCACCTTCTTACGGGTTTATCCTCTTCCAGGAGGACATCCACGACGGCCACCACCACGTCCACATCCAGAAGGTACACTAGATGACGATGCTGCAATAGAAGGTTGAGGAGTAGTACATAAATCTGAGACAATGGAAGATTGACATTGATTAGGCGTAGATGGTGGAATGGAAGGCTGTGATTGAGTAGTCCTTCGCTTTCTTTGTGGATATGGGTTGCTACCTCCAACATCTTGTAATATTAAAGCAACATACATCTAAAAAAATCTCATAAGAAAGGTTCCCATAGACAACATTATATAGATGAGTTAGAATACTTACAAGTAGCTTACGTGGTCTCCCACGTTTGCGTGCTGGAGTTTGGTTAACAAAAGGTTCATTTTTGCAAGTGGTACGGTTATGTCCTACCTTCTTACAATTACTACACGTAACTATCCTCCCATATCGAGTCACTTTTTTTGGGTTGGAAGGACACTCATGTGCTGCCTTTATCCTGTTTTTCTTAGGTCTCCCTGGCATCTTTCTAAAACCTGGAACTCCAATTGGTGCTTTACCAGTTTTTTTCCAAAAATTTTCTCCATTAAATGGTTTGATGTTGTTTCTGTAGTTTTCTATCCAAACTTCTGTCTTGTAATAATGATCGACATGGCTTCAATTAAAAGATAAATAGACTAGTTAGCTCAAAAACAACAAGCAAGCTATCACACACTAGAAGAAAAAAAATAAAACTTACTTTTCTGATTGTCTGTGGTTTTTATTGATAACTTTGATTGCGTGTGAGCAAGGAATACCAGTTAGGTCCCATCCCCTACAAACACAATGACGCAGCCGAAGACTGACCTCATAGCCGCAACCATGCAAAAGAACTTCAAATAAGTTATCTGAAATTGTAAGAACAGAACAATTCTTGCTCTCTTCTCTATTTACTTCCAATAAATCTGCAATCTTCTTAGGGAAAGGCAATATGCACCCAGTTGCTTTCTGACAAACTGTTACAAACATTAGTTGATCTGGCGTTGTTGGAGCAGAAAGCTAGACACCATGTCTTCGGTTCAGCTGCCAACAAAGCATCATGTGCATCTATGTCGTATACACGCAGCTCTTCCATATGTAAACCATATTCTCCAACTGTTTTGCTGTAGGCCACATTCCAGAAAAAGGTTTGTAGTCAAAATCTCCATATTTCTTTGCCCAGTTACTATATACATGTTTTGCACAATTTCTATGCTCAGCATTTGGGAAAACAGTTGCCAGAACTACTTTTAAACCCTGCATAAAGGCAATGATATATTAGTGCTCAAAAGAGAATGATCAAATATAAGTGCTTAAACAAAAGACAATGATCAAATACTTAAACATATCTTCTGTTTGTTAGATATGAAGGTAATTCCATCTCCTAAACCTAAGTTTAAGTCATTCATCAGCTTTTTAACAAACCAAGTCCAAGACTCCTTGTTCTCACCTCTTACAACAGCCCAAGCAATAGGATAAATCCTATTTTCTGCATCCCTACCAACTGCTGCTAATATCTCTCCTTTCAAATCCCACTTTAAGAAAGCACCATCAAGACCTATTAAAGGCCTACAATATTGCTTCCAAGTTCTCCTTATAGGTTCAAAGCAAACATAGAAGCTTTCAAATACCTGTCTTTCATTCTTTTCAACAGTCACAATCTCTGTTGTAACATCTTTGTTAGTACTCTTCAACTCATTCTCATAATCTCATAACTTAGCAAACTCTTGTTTCTGAGTATCTAACACCATATCTAATGCAATTCTTCTTGCTTTTCTGCATTTATATATCGAAACAGAGATGTTGTACATGTACATCAATTCATCCTTGATATCAGAGCTCCTTATCTCAGGTCATCTTCTTACTTTCTCTTTGAATAGCATTGTAATAGTTCCCTGTTTTAGCATCCTGGCTCTTCCTGTGGGCAAATGATTATGTTTCTCTTCGTATACTTTCACCATCCACTTTCTTATAGGTTTCTCTACAGAGCAATAGATCCTCCATTTGCATTTCTCGTGTGTGCATACGGCTGCAAGCCTTTCAGGATGCCACTTATTCAACTTCACATCAAACTGTGTTTTTAAAACATACATCAGTAGTTGATCCTTGAATTCATCCCCATTGTTAAACGTTTGCATCAGCCATAAGTATGGAGGTTTAACATAATCAGCTTTACTTTTTTCTGTCAACGACCTTCCATAGTCATCCTTCTTATGCCAATTTGTCCATTCTTCATCAGTGTCTTCCGCAGAATCTGGATACTCACCAGGAGGGAGGTGTATCTCAGCCTCAATTTCACTATCATAACCATTTTCATCAATTACATTAGGCTGAGTAGCCACACCACGAACTGTTGTAGTTTCTTGTTCAACTTCTGCAAATAATTCTTCAAAATGTGGATCAGCAGCTCCTTCATGTAAGATATGATTCTCATCCTCAGCTTTTTCTTCCTCTTGGTCTTCTTTTTGACATTGTTCCTCTCTCTCTCTTATTCATCACTTTCTTCCTCTCTGTTTTCACTATCAGTGTCTTCACTTTCTTTCTCTATGTTTTCACCATCACTTTCTTCATCTTCTCTGTCCTCTTCCTCACTACCGCCTTCATCATCAGCCTTCTCACCATCATCTAAATATGCATCAGTATCATCCTTATTAACATCAATCACCAAACTTGGACCATCAAGAACATTTGGTGGAGAGACACTATGTTTGATGTAGATGTAAACCTCTCCACAATCTTTTGCCTCGGAAGCCATCTTTATAATCTCCTTATCCTTATCCTGCCATATCAATCTTGCCACTGACATGTCCTCATTAGGTAGCCTATACCATATCTTTTCCACATCACTCGCAACTTCTCGATATTTTGTGAAATCTTCAAATATTGAGAAGGTAAGCAAATCAGGATCGACAATCATATCTAGTGCACTTAAACCACCTTTATAACAAAGCTTCTTCCCTTCCTTTGACAATAAATCTCCATAGTGAATGTGCAGCTTGAGTTTCTCGTCATTGTAACTACACAGAAAAAGATATTGCTTTAGACGAATCAATGTACAACAATGGAGACGATGAAAGCACAAAGAGAAGTAAAGCACAAAGAAAAAGAAAAAAAAACAGCACGAAGTGTCTATGAGCCAGCACGAACCAGTGGCGTTAAAGAGGGTGTTAGAGCCTCTCCAAGTCTCCGATTTGATTTCACTCAGAAAAGAAGAAAATGATAGGACATTGATTCTGTCAAAATGATAGTCTCCGATCACGTTTTTTATCTTCCCAAAAATCGAATATTTATAGAAAATATGGCATTTTTTATGCATACAAACCCAGATTTTCCCCAAATAAAAAGCTTATGGAAAAGATGAGTAATTCTGGTTATCATTGGCATAAGGTTGAAGATGAACATGGAAACTCAAATCAGACCAAAACAAAAAACAATGAACTAATTAAAGATTTTGCAATAAATATGAACAATACAAAAACGTACGACAAGCGATGAAAGCAAAAATTAGTGAAGAAGATGAACTATAATTGAAATTAAGAGAGATTATGCCGTAAGGTTGGAGAAGAATAATGACCAAGAAACAAAGGAGGTAGAGAATCGTACCTCATATTGCTTGATTTTGCTGGATTTCAGTCGTATATAGTCGATTTAGGGTTCATAAGAGATTTGGGATTTAGGATTTTTTTTCAGATTTGGGAATTTTAAGAGTCAAAGTAATGTCTAGTTACGATTTAACTATAGTTAATTTGATGACGGAATACTAACGCCGTTCTAATTTTCGTTAACTTCCATTTCGTATATAATGTAAAACGAGCAAGTATATAATACTTGGTGATTTAAATTGGGCACAAAAAATAGTTCAAGTATTTTTCTAGGTAGAAAAATAGTTGGTGATTTTATAAGCTTATCATAATTTATTTGGAGAATTTTTATGAAATTTTCTCTTTACGAAACGATGTCAAAACTAACCAGATTTTGAATCATATCATTTGACATAATCATTTGATCGTTAGAGATTTCACAAATTCAAAAAAAAAAATTATTGTTAAGTAGATTTAGCATATAAATTTTTTATTTATTTGAAAAGATGTTTGAAAATATTCACAATATTTCTTTTTGATTCAAAACTATTCACAATATTACATGAGCTAGACTCACAATATTTACACACGCACTATGTTCCCTTTTGTCTGATACTTTATTCGTCCTCGGTTTATATGTGGGTATGTGCAAGTGTCAAAGAGTCACTTAATACAATTCAACTCATACGTTTCTCAGAATTATGTTGGTGGTTGAAATAGGACAGTCTCTTAATACCTGTTTGATGTTTCCCTCTTTCGTTGATGGAGTATAAAACAAAAACATTTACTTCATTTCCTATAATGTCAAATCTTTAAATAATATATTTTTCTACCGCATAGATTATGGATGGATCATATATTTGATATTTCTGATATATGAGTAAAGTTCACAATCTTAACAAGTGTTTTAGCTGAATGCAAAATAAAGGTGAATAGTTCGCTGGTAAACATTTTAGACTTAGTTGTTTCTTCTCTTTAAACTCCTTAATAGTCAAAATTCAATTTCGCTGTTCCAGTAATAAAAGTGATTTGATAAGTAAACCCAAATGTCACTATAACCATGATCCGGAAGTTATAGGCAAATTTAGCTAAGCATAAGCTGATGATGAGCGGTGAGCTGCATAAACGATAGCTTGAATTTTCAGTAATATCTGTAAAATTTGGAACGATATTTGAGGAAAACTCATAAAGTCTGTGGATACCCTTTTTCGTTTTCCATATGATTTTTTATTTTGTATTCATGTTATACTTTTATTTTTTGCCTTAAAAATACGCTCTTATATATTTTTGTATAATAATATTTCACTTACGAAAACTACATATAAATTGTTTTATCTGAAACTATTTGAAATTAATAGACTCGGTAACGATATTCAATCATGAACATAAAAGTGATTAAGATATCACTGACAACCAATAATGGATGATGGCGCAAATAAGACATACAAATTAATCATATTCCATATTCATATTATTATTTATGAAAAAGGAGGGTGGGTTAGGTTTAATTGTTGTGGAGCCCTAGATATTAATTAAAAATCCAAAAATCAAGTTGCTGCAAATAAGTTCCCACCAGGAGAGGCCTACCAGGAAAACAACTTGATTGAGCTGTCTTTCCTCTTTTAAAATTTATCCATTGCGGAGCTTTTCATAATACGTACATCTTTTGGGATGAGTATCCGATAGAAAAGGTTATTTAATCGGACGTTGTCTTATCATAAATGGTTTACGAGAAGGTCGACGAATTATTCAGTTTCTCGAACGAATTCTATATAACAGATTTTATTGCCTAGTCTGTCATCAAAGAGTTTCGAAAACTGTGATATAGGGCTCATCGTCTTCCGTAGTATTTCCGGACGGCGTGGTAAATTGTCTTTTGGTAAATGTTAGATTCAATTTAGGAGTTTCATATTTACAGAGAAAATCAGTTTGTGAAAAATGATTTTAACTATTTTATAATGGGTATCTCGATATTTTGTACTTAAGAGTCTCATTTACAGAAAAACTAATTCATGTATGTTAAAAAGTTATTTGATGTACAAATAATCCAGATTTTTTTACGTAGTCGTAACAGAGTTTCAAGATAAAGTTGTAAAGTTGGGTAGTACCTAGTTCGAATCAATATTAATACAAGTAATCCTTAAATACATAGATCAAATAGTAAAATCATCAAAAAATCAAATCAACCTAATAAATGCTTAGTTGCAATCAAATTTTGATTTTTGATGACATCTCTTCATATGCAAAGAAATTTTTATGTAGAAACACATAGACAAATGGGCTTATCTTTGAATAGAGATGGCAGAATGACTATATAAAAACGTGATTATGCAAAATTACGTGAGTTGGTAAAAAACAAAACATCTGAAATTGTAAGAATATTACTTCATTATGCATAATACCAATAATTCTAAATTTCGAATAGAAACAAAATTAATAATAATGGGATGTTAGCAAAAAAAGAAACAAAAACTAATAAATATGCAGTGCCGTTGAGAATCAAATGGTTTTTAGTAGTCAGCATCAAAGGTAAAAGACAAGTTGAGCATAATATATGAGAAGATTCATCGTTAGAACCAAAATGTAAAAAGCTTAGCTTTGATTACAGTTTTTGCTTTGTGAAGTGTCACATCACGCAACAACTTGGGTGAAGGTCCTTACAAAAAGTTGGACGTTGTCTTCATAAATTGTATTAATTGGTCAGAATTATGACCCCATCTCTAAAACCACTAAGAGAGCGACAAAACCAGAGTTTGTGTATCCCTACCCCATCGTCCATGGCTGCTAAAACCTTGTGATTACCTTCTTGTCTCCTTCCTCTTCTCTTTCCCTCTTTATATAAGAACCAAAAGATCAGAGCTTTTGTTCAATCATCACTTGCAGATTCTCTTTCTTTCATCTGTTTCTCTTCTGTAAAATAAAATGGCGACTTTTGAGGAAAGCTCTGACTTTGAAGCTATACAGAAGCATCTCTTTGAAGACTTGATGGTTTGTGATGGTTTCATGGGAGATTTTGACTTTGATGCTTCTTTTGTCTCAGGACTTTGGTGTATAGAACCTCAGGTTCCTAAACAAGAACCTGATTCTCCAGTTCTTGATCCGGATTCGTTTGTCAACGAGTTTCTTCAAGTGGAAGCTGAATCATCGCCATCATCACCTGAGCTGAATACATCATCATCAACATATGAGACTGATCAGAGTGTGAAAAAGGCAGAGAGGTTCGAAGAAGAAGAAGAAGAAGCGAGACATTACAGAGGAGTGAGACGAAGGCCGTGGGGGAAATTTGCAGCAGAGATTCGGGATCCGGCAAAGAAAGGTTCAAGGATCTGGCTTGGAACATTTGAGAGTGATGTTGATGCTGCAAGAGCCTATGACTGCGCAGCTTTCAAGCTCCGGGGAAGAAAAGCCGTGCTCAACTTTCCTCTTGATGCCGGAAAGTATGAAGCTCCGGCGAATTCAGGTAGGAAAAGGAAGAGAAGTGATGTGCAGGAGGAGCTTCAAAGAACTCAGAGCAGTTCATCTTCATCGCCCTGTGATGCTTTTTAACATTTTAAGAGTGTGAGCAGTTTCCTTAAGTTGTATAAATTAATTGTACAAAGGAATCGAACTGTGTAGGTTAGTGTGCCTTGCAACAAATGTGTATAGATGTTCTGTTTCTTCATGTCCCTAAGATTTTAGAAACAACTTCTTGTTTTGCCAAGAAAATTACTGAGTTTCAGATCTCTAAACAACCTAACTAGTTTGCAATTTATAAGTCAATGGTTCATGAAACAATCAAGGTCTCAATCTCTCACAAAGAAACCTCACTGAAACAGCATCAACAAGTGAGTGTACCTAATAATGTTCTCACAAGAGGAGAATAGGGAGGGAATCAAGACGGGCAAGTTCCATGAATGTAGTAGCAAATATTTGTCTCATAGGTTAGGTACAAGTCAGAACTCATGGACCACACAAGCTACAGAGAGTTAAAAGAGAGATGCACAACTTGCAAATGCAGAATAATCAGAGCATAGATATTTATCTAAATATCTACTTCTCTTGTTTACTATATGGTTGAGTAGTAATAACACTGAACAAACCAGAATACCATGTCTCAATCTCTGTCTGGTTTCCTAGTTTCATTGATATTTTTTATGAGATATTTTTCCTAAGTGGAGGAATCCTAAGGCTAAAATGGTATCTATATATTTTTGAACAAAATGAGATATACATAATTCACATTACATCCATAGTGAGCTAACCTGTTTCTAGATTGAATAAATTTTCTTCAAGGGTTGACTGAGTTGTCAATGCAAGGCCCACCGTATCGGACCTATTGGTCACCACTGCAAGAGTAAACTTGTCATACAGTTACAAATCATGGCATATACCAGAATATCCATTGGTTCATGGAAAAAGCATAACACTCTTCTCTAATCAATCATTCTCCACAGTTCCAACGAAATACTTGAAGAAACTCAATCATATCTATCTCACTTTTGACAATGTTTGCGGGATCAATAATCTGAATACTTTTCATGTTACCAGAAAGTGTTGAATAGTTCTAAGGTCTACGACAGAACTTCAATCTAGCATCTGTCTGTGTTATCAGAATCGGATGCATCATTACCTTTCGGTGTATATATTGAGTCGACCATAGACCAACATCACGCAGGAGCCTATTTCCTGAAAAGAGAACTTTATAAGGACTCAACGGTTATTTTGTTACTCAAGAAAGCTTCCTTTATACATTGAAAAATAGTTAAGATTCACTAGTAATAGTCACGGAAAAAAAAACACTCCTAAAATTGATAGACACACAAGGATGCAACTTTTACAAAGAAACCAATAAGGAATCTTCAGTCATCAGAGCTGTAGTCGCTGGACTCAGGCAGAGACGGGACCGTGGCACAACAGAACGCGTCTTTGTCTTTGAGTAGAAGACAGCTTCCATCAATGTTCCATTTGAGGTCAGATATGGAGAAGCCCGGGAGGGGATTGCATACACAGAACGCACCTGAGGGAGTCCACATGTAAAGGTGAGAGCTTCCACTGCATAGGAGGAGGCGTGTGCAGGTTGGGTCCCACACAGCGGCTCGTATAGGTTCCTTCTGGACCAGGATGGCTGCAACCTCAAGGCGGCGCATGTCCCATATCCACAGAGCAGTGGGCATGCTGTCGTTCCGTGTACATATGTACTGGCTGTCTTTGCTCCAAGCCAGAAGGCCTGAGAACATTTTGAAAGAGTTTAGCTTTTGGATGTTAAAAACAAGAAGGAAATTTTCCATATCCGATTGCAGTTTCCAAGGTTGCATTTTGTCGCAGAAGAAAGAGCTTACCAACTCCTTGTTTTGGGTTAGGCTTGTCTGCAGGAGGTTTCTGGAAAGGAAAAGCTACCGGTAATTCCATGACTTCATACCTGACACTTATATAGCCTTCTGAAGCATCTGGACATAGAACCACAGTAGAAAACAAGAGAAGATTACAAACAACAAGAGCGGTACGGAAGTTTTCCCTATCAGAAAAGAACAGGTTTGGAATCATTGTTACCATAATTGCTTGGCATAAAGTTTTCATCCAACGATAACTCAGACATATCAAGCTGTAAGGGTTCATCGATTTCCTAGAAAAAATAATGTCCACTAGGTTAAATACACGCCTGAGTCAGGTTGTTAGAAACCTTTTTATCAAAGAGTGGAGAGGGATTTACCTTGAAAATAGCAGCAGAACAGGGTGCACGAACCGTTGATAGGTGTAAGAACTCGGCGAATGTTTTCCAAGTAAGGTGATTAAGGACCCGCAACATTTGATCATAGCTACCAATGGCAAGAAACTGACCACAAGGAGACCAGGAAACAGTCTTCACACCAAGTCCACATTCATATGCCTGGTACTTAAATAGACACCTACCATCTGGAGAATAGATTAGAACCTGCCGAAAAGTTACAAACTTTAGAGATATCCCCGACAAATCAAACATAACAAAATCCCAATAACCAGGTAAGAAACTATCTAAATATAGCATCAAGACCAGAACGATACATACCTTATATTCAAGAGGCGAATCCCACACTACAATAGAACTATCATCAGGTGACCACTCAAGATCAGCCAAGTCCAAGGTGTCAACAGCAAAGCTACCCATTATCTCCCATGATTGACAAGACAAAAGGTTAACATAGTCCTTGCAGTCACGCCGTGTACAGATCGCCGCAAACTTCCCATCTTGATTGAACGAAACTCCCTTGGAACCATGCTTTGGCCACTGAACATGAACACACGCCGTGTTCAAAAGAGACCAAACTGTTAACCGCAGCTGAAACTCCGACGTTGTAAGTATATGACGGCTGTCTGGACTCCACCTAGCGTATGAAATACCAGCAGGACCTTCATCAATCTTGCAAGTCCACTCTGGTTGTGTCAATGACCAAGCTTGAATCATGGGTTTTTTATAGAGACCACAAAGAATGTACTCAGAATCAAGAGCCCATTCTATGTAGCTTATTTTATCTAAGCAAGAAAACAATTGCACAACCTGCATTTACATCCACAACATATTCATTGGAGATTAGTAAGTAGATCAACCAAAAAAAAAAGAACTTCAACGACGTTATCATCATCATCATCTCTAAGGTTCCAATTTCCAAAATTTAGCAAACCCAAGTCAGTATTATCCAATTTAAGCACAAGATCTAGTTGCATTTGAACATTCATTAGAAGTAAGATCCAAAATCTCCTAGCTCAAAATTGCCAATCTAATCAAAGGGTTTTAGATGGTTTAATTACAAAATCGAACAAGTTTATACCTGAAACGAAAATGTATCACGGATCACGAGACGATAATCATTGGCGACGGCGACGTAACGAGAGTTTGGAGAGAAACAGCAAGGACCTGTTTGCTTGTAAGGCTCCGTGAATTCCATATTTGACTATTATGCAAAGAGATTCTCAGTGGAAAATAGTCAATGCCTATGATCTTTGATAATCTAAGCTCCTCCCTCGATTCACAGTGATACGAGACTGCGAGGAGCCATGGGTGAAGAAAATTTTCAAAATTGAAATGAAAAGAGAAATCGCGAGCCGGGTTTGTATTGGGTGGGGTGGGTTGCGGGTATGGCTTTCAGATTGATAATGGGCCTCAGGCCCATTTTGTTGATGGAATGAAATAATAACCTTTTTTAACAAACACCATGCCGTTCGTAATAACTACAACACAACATTCTGCCGGTTTATCTGACTAAACTTGATCTTGTTTGTTAAGCGCTCTGTAAATTTTCTGGTTGGACAAGAAACCTCGGATTTTCCCGGGAAAATAACAGAGCACAAAAAATATCTCATATTGACAGTTCTTATATAGTTTTTACTTTTGAAACCCAGAAACAAATAACACTTTGATTAGTCATGAAACCGTCAATCATTTAAAAAAAAAAAAAAAAAATTTTGTTTGACAATATATATATATATATATATAGTTTTAAATGTAGCTGTTGAAAGAAAACGAATGTCTTTAACAAAAAGACGAATGATTTGGAAACTGCGGTACATAGTTCACCTTGTGTAAGGCTTCACATAGACAAAATCATGATCACCTAAAAAATCGACCATATTTTGAATGTTCTCGTACGTAAATGTTTTTCCAACTGAAAAAACGTTAACCTTATTAATCTATTGTTTAGTTGAGATGCATTCAACATGATATATACATATATATATATATATATAAACGTAAATTAAACGTTTTATAGATTTTTACAACTGAAAAAAATAGTGTTGTTTTATTTTTACACATAGACTTTCATTATAAACAGATTTGACATTACATATAAACATAGAACGTTTAATTGTAAAACGTCTTTTCTTTTTTAGTTTTCGATCATAGAATTTTGAATTCAAGCACAATATAAATCTGCTACATGTTGGAACAGCTCGACCAATGCCGTTTACCCCGGGGGTGTACTTTTTCCTGCGGGTGCGGGTGCGGGTGTACTTCCACCTGCAGCTTCGGGTGTACTTCCACCTGCAAATGCAGGTGTATTTCCACCGGCCGATTTATCTCCAAACGTTCCAGAAATGGATCTTCCTCCCCAAGATGCTGTCCAAGATCCTCCATAACTAATATTTGGAAGAGTTTGGGCTGACGAACTTCCTCCCCAAGATCCTTTAAAAGTTCCATCATAACTAATCTTTGGCATTTGAAACAGAGTTTGGGCTGGCGAACTTCCTACAAACAGAGTTGGTGGAGCTCCTATCGGAGGTATATTGTGCTTCGGCTTTAGTCCCATCCTGCGCCTACATCACACACACACGTGTGTGTGTATATATGTCATAGTTTAATTAAATATTAAAAAAGAAAAAACTTTGTACCATATTATTATATAGATTAATTACGTTGAAACTTTTTCAAATGATGTTTAAAAAAGAGGTAACCAGGTTGTGATGGAAAAGACAAACGCTTAATATGACAGCCATTCATCCAGAGGCCAAAGGCTAATACGTACATGTGCACGTATATGAATAATATAGAAGCGTAAATCTCGAGTGATTTCAATATAACTTGTTTGATTTTACTCAAATCAGCCACCTGACGAGAGCAATGGCCGTAGCTCCAAGGGTGCCACTGGCCGTAAACCCTGTAGTTAAGACAGCAGTGGCTATCGTGGCTGGTACGAGAATCGGACTGAATATGATGAAAAGCGGTGTGGTTACGGTTAAGGCGACGGCTGAACCAGCGAATGTTAGACCCGCGAACACGAAGAAGACTATAGAGGCCACGACAGCGATAACCACTTGAAAAACCTCCATCAATAGAATGAGAAAAGAAAACATATTGTGTTAAATGTTAAATTTCGATGACTGAGATTTGTTTTGATGGAGTTCTTCGACTCATACTTTGTTATCGGATGGTTGTTAGGGGTCTACATGCAAACCGATGGGAGTTTACATAGAGATCTACGTCACGTCACCTTTGCTTTCTTTTTGCTTTTCTTTTTTTTTGGGTTATCATGTTTTTCGGACCTCTTTTTCTTTCTTGTAAAAGTTCAAACATTAAGTGTCGTGTTGCAAAACATCATAAACTAGGTGCTTCTAAAGACAATCCAAGGAGGAGTAATTTTACGGAAGTTTGATGGGTGTCAGTCTGCTTGTTACAGATGATACTTGCACTAAATCTCGAGTGGGCTTGGTGAAACTGTATAGGCCGGTGAGGACGACGTCTGCGAGAGGCGGAAACGGTAATTGTAACGTTGTGGCGCTGATGGACGGCGAGGATTACGACACGTCGCAGCCTCCGGTGAATATCGGGAAAAGTGATTTAGATTGTAAAGAGGAGAGGGAGTTGTTGAAGTGTTGGAGTAAGATGAGCATTGTGGATGATCATTAGGAGCCGTCCGATTTGGATTTGGATTTCACATATTGATTAGATCTCAAAGTTGGTCGATTAAATTGAGAAATTAAAGCAGAAAACCAAAAAAAACAAAAAAAAAAACGATAAATAAAGTGGATCATTTGTTAAAATCAGGGAGGTTATATAGGACTCAGAATTTAGAGGCGGCCCAGATCCGTTAAAATTAATGTAAGTCCTAACCCTAAATAATTGAACATGAAAAACTTTGGGCTAATATATGGTTTTGGTAAAAAGTCTTACGCTAAAACATGGCCGGTCCTATTACATGAAAACTTTTTTTGTCGCATAAATTCATAAATTGATAATCAAATATAATTTTACGATTTTGGCGGAAAAATATAATTTTGTGGTTTTTGGCGTGAAAACAAGATTTTGCTGTTTGACGGAAAAACATAATTCATCGGTTATAATGAAAAAATGTGTTCAATTTTGACCAAAAAAAAGGGAACTTCGCGATTTTGGCGGAAAAACGTGATTTTTTTTGTTTTGACGAAAAAACATAATTTTACGGTTTTGGCGAAAAAATACAATTTTTCGGGTTTGACGAAAAAATATGATTTTGTGGTTTTGGCGGAAAAATATGATTTTACGATCTTGGCGGAAAAATATGATTTTGCGGTTTTTGCGAAAAAATGTGATTTTGCGGTTTTTGCGGGAAAATATGATTTTGCGGTTTTGGCGGAAAAATATGATTCTGCGGTTTTTGCGAGAAAATATGATTTTGTAGTTTTGGCAGGAAAATATGATTTTGCGGGAAAATGTGATTTTGCAATTTTGGCGGGAAAATATGATTTTGCGGTCTTGGCGGAAGATATGATTTTGCGGTTTTGGCGAGAAAATATGATTTTGTGATTTTCGCGGGAAAATATGATTTTGCGGTCTTGGAGGAAAAACAATAAGTGAAATTATTTATAAGTTTATAATTTATATGTATGTGATGTTCTAGTGTTTTCATTTGATAGTTAAATAATAGTGTTATCAATATAAAAATTTTGTTGAAAAAACATTTTTTTTTAAGTATGAGAAAAAATTAAAAGGTTAAAAAAGACTTAAAATATGGTCCGACTCTGTTATACAAACTTTCAGGATTCAAAATGGGTTAGGGCTCAGGACCGAGATTTAAATAAACAGGGTCATATTAGGCCGAAAAGCCCTATTAAACATCTCTAGTTAAAATCCACAAGATCAAGATGTGAGATTTCTTGTCATGGTTGCAATTTTGTAACCGCTGCAGTTTCTATTCCTGCTAATAGTTTAGTGCATCCTTTATTGTTACGTATATGGTAAATTTAATTGTAATGATTTCTTACATTTTCGCAAAAAGAGTTAATTTTCACTATTCTTGATCTTTTCAGTTTCGAGATAACAATATTTTGAAAACTGAAGTTTCAGAAGAAAACATAGTTTATGGGCTAAGTTTGTATTAGTCACTACTACTTAAAAGTAACAACAGGTCAATAATGTCAACGTATAACTCAAAAGAGTAATTGATAATCAAAAGCTTCCTCCACAATCTTCTTGACCAAAAAAACCCGAGCACATCACATCCTTAACTCTCTTTATAATCCAACACCAGAATCTCTCTTCTTCTTCACTCCAATAAAATCCTAAATCCAATATCTTCTTAATCACTCTTCAGCGATGTCTTCTTGTTCAAGAACGAGAACAAAAGCTCCAAGATCGGCCAGAAGCCATCGAAATGGTGGTTTCTCTTCTTCCTCGGCTACAATTGTGGCAGATATGGACGATGTCTTGATTCAGATTCTCTCTTTTCTTCCAATCAAAACTCTTTTAAGATCCAAACGTGTATCTAAACGCTGGCTTTCGCTCATTACAAATCCCGATTTCTCCAACCGTATCATCAAGTCCAAGCATCCCCTTCCCATTTCTGGATTTTTCTTACACTCACCAAGAGCCATCAAATATAGTTATGTCTCTCTTGATGATGATGATGACACAATCAACCAACGGGTTTCAATATCACTACCGCTTTGGTTTACGGATCATCCAACAGATATGATCATAATGCAATCAACCAATGGCCTTCTCCTCTGCAAATGCTCTTGTGCTTCTTCTAACCACTTCAACACAAATTACTATGTTTACAATCCGACAACGAAACAGTACACTATTCTCCCTCCCATGACCACAGGTCACATCGCACTCTCTCTAGCTTTTGATCCTTCTAAATCCCCTCACTATAAAGTCTTTTGCCTCAGAACAAGAAGCAAGATCCCTTTCTCCTTCCACATAGAGGTTTATTCCTCTAATGAAGGACATTGGAAGAGAGTTGTTTCGGTTCCTTCTTCTCCTTCACCCTTAATAGAGTTCAAGGACGCAGTCCTCTGGAATGGCGCGGTTCACTGGTACGGTCCAAGCACAAGAGATTGCCTCTCTTTTGATATCAATCAGGAGGAAATCAAGATTCTTCCACTCCCTAATCTTGAACATGAAGACGAGGAGCCGCTACCTGATCCCAGGACATTGAGATATTTGGAGGAATCCCGGGGTAATCTTTACTTTATTGAGGTAAATGATCAGAGTTCTTCGAATTTACCGGTTTATGAAATGGAACGAAACAGCTCAAGCTGGTCCTTGAAGTATAAGGTTGATTTAGAGCTTCTTGCAGCCGCTTTCCCCGAGATGATCAGAACCCAAGTCTATACCAATAGGCGGATCTACGTGTTCTCTGTCATCGGTTTTGTAAAGGAAGAGACATATGCGGAATCATACATTTTGCTTCACATTCAGAACAAGGCTGTAAAGTACAACTTCATAGACAAGACTTTCAAGAAACTTTGCGGTTTCGAGACATTGGTCAATGTTGCGCCTGAGGGTGAATTCTACAGATTCCAAAGAACCTTCCAGTTCAGCGAGTCTCTTGCTAATGTCTAAGAGTAGTTTATTCCCCCTCCCCGGGAAGCGAAACAATCGAACAATTTCTCTGTAAAATGCATCCTTATGTAAAAGCTTATATTTAAGATGAGATCTTTACTTCTATCACAAACCCAAATGTGGCCAATCATTGTCAAATTCTTCTAACATTTCCTAATCTCTTCTAGTTTCCTCAACACTTGTTTGATGTTTGGCCTAAGAGAAGGCGAAGGAGAGCAACAAGACATTGCAAGCTGAAAATACTTGAGGACACATTCTTCACTCAGATTATCATCACTCCTGAGAATCTCAGGACGGTATAAATCAGACAACCTTTGATCAAGAACAGCATTCCTCATAAAATCAGGAAGATAGAACTCATCATCTCCCGTTGGATTCTCATTTATCGGTTCTTTACCAGAGACTAGCTCAAGCATGATGACACCGAGACTATAAACATCACTCTCTTTGCTCACTTCCTTCATCTTTATTAATTCAGGAGCTTTGTATCCCTCAGCTGCAGAAACATCAAGAATCTCTTGCCCTGCAGCTAGGTTCAAGAGCAAATGCAAACCGAAATCAGAGATTCTTGGTTCGAAACTCGGACTCAGAAGAACGTTCTTGGACTTCAGATTGCCATGGACGATTGGTTTCTGCATTCCTGTGTGGAGATGATCAATAGCTTTAGATATTCCAATGCTGATGCTTAAAATGTTGATCCATTTTTTAGATTCATCATCTCCACCTGCCAAAACAAAGAATTGCTGAGATTGATGTTCTTGAGAATTCACATTTTTTTCAAGTTTCTTACTGAAGTAAAGAAGTGGAAAGTGACAGAAAATAAAACAAAAAATAGTACCGACAAAAGACAAAGACTATCATACCTATATTTTGAAAAGCTTTGAAAAAATAATATTTAAGACAAAATAATGAAACACTGACTTAAATGATACAGCTAGTGTGTTTAATTCCAGCTGTGTGGTTCTCTTTTGAATACTAGTATAACACTTCTTTCATATTTTAAACTTATATCATCATCAACATGGTAATGGTAAATTGTTCCTAAAGATTATCTCATAGATTCTGTTTGTTTCCCGGGAAAGCCCATAAAACAAGTTACCACGACCACGAGATTCCATCCATAGGGTTAAAGGAAAAAAGAAAAAAAAAGTTAAAATTCTTTACTTTCTGTCGGAAAAAAGATAAAGTTTGATCCTTTTTAAAAAAAACAGAGACTTACTTCTGATGAACTCTGAAAGATTCCCAGAACCGAAGAAAGGATGAACCATAAGCTTCTCTCCTCTGTTCCCACCATAGAAACCTAACAAAGGAACCAAATTCTCATGTCGAACAAATCCAAGCGTCTCAATCACGCCATTAAACTCTTTTGAATCCGATCTCACTGTACACACTGGTCTAAGAAATCTAAGAACTCTAATCTTGCCGCTTCGTTGCAACGAAGCTTTGTACAGAGTACCGTAGCTTGATTTCCCGATGACTTCACCTGGAGCATCGAGTATATCGCAGATCGTGAGATCTTCTCCGCCTTGAAAGGTTACGAGCTCCTCTGTTTCAGAGGAGTATCTTTGTTTGTTGTGGTCGAGTGATTCGACGTCGTATTGATCTGATTCAGTAGATGATGATTCTTTTCTCTTAGAGAAGATGAAGAAGACGATGATGAAGATTACTATCAAGAATGCTGATAAAGATACTCCTAGTAACAATGTTAGAAGTTGAGTTTTTCTCATCTCATGGAACTTTTTACTAGAATTCGGAATCTGGATGTGAGAGAGGTTTTTAAAGAAAAATGTGTATTGTGTTAACAAGTGAGAAAATGTATGATTATGAATGAGTATTGTGAGATTTGCAGGAAAAAATCAGAGAAAAGAAATGGAAACTGTGGATTTTAATGTTCACAGAGAAAGAGAGAAAGATTGATGGTGATGTGAGATGAAGTTGATATAATAAGAAGTTCAGAGGACAGATCTATAATATCTTTTTTATTTCCTTCCTTGTATCAATGTTGACTTTATGATTTCTTTCATCTTTGGCTTCTACGGGTAATATATATATGTAATATGTATATTGTATATAAATTTATGCCGGTATCATATTTTCCCAATATATACTTTGCTCTCTAGTTCTCAACCAATTATGACCTAATAACTCATACTTACTTTTGATGTTTTATATTGTTGAAAAAAACACTTAATAATACATTTTTAAGAAGATTTGGTACTCATTTTCCATTATGTACCATAGTAAATAATTAAATAACTTATAAAGATATAGACCGGAGTATATTGTATTTAGTAGATTTTCGTGAAAACTCACAAATTAGGTTAAGAAAGAGTACTTTCCACAAAATGATCATAAACATGTTTTAATTAAGTAAAATTATTTTGAAAAATGATATCTCGAGTAGCACGTTAGTTTCTTCCAAGGTAAATATTATGGGCGACCGTGGTAATTAATTCTAATGATCTCAAGAAACACTAAAGAATGTTGAAAGTGGTGATGATAATTAAATGTTGGGTTTGACTAGTGATGGTGGTTGAAGTGCGTGGGGTACATAATTAGATTCTTGATTGGAAGTTTTATCCGGCAAGTTAGGGTCAGACTGGTGGAGAGAAAATAAACTGAAAGTACTACAATTCCTAACTTTTCTTTGTTTTGATATAGAACAATTCCTAACTTGAGAGGAATAGTTGTCCTCTCTTGCCCTTATGAATTTGTTGATAAAAAATTTCCTCAATTATTATTTACCTTTTTCTGTTTTTCAGCTGAATTTTTTCCCTCTCTTTATTGTTGTTTGGTGAGAACAAATATAGAATCTAGAGTAATTTATAAATTATTATATCAAACTAATAGAAAATTTTCATGTTTAATGATTAAATATATAAATATATTCGTAATGAAAATTCATAACTTTTTTATTTAAAATTTGTTTCGTATTATTGATTAACTATTTATGTTTGCGTATAACCTAGGATACCCTGTAGTTTGTGAATAAGTATGATTGTGTTTTGAGCAAAGATCGGAAAGTAAAATTTGTTGGGATTTGACAGTCCACAGCACGACTAATCTTTTGTTAGCTGTAAGATTGTCTCTAAATTCCTTAATTAGACGGTTGACACCGATCATGAATTTCATTTCATCTAACGGCTCGGAGTCACCCATTTTTTGGGTTCCACTATCCCACATCATCATCGTCATGGTCCTACAAGAGGCACACGTCACAATTTTAAATTGTTCACCACCAGTGATTGGATATATACGATATTGGAAGCATAATCATAAGTACTACTAGCCTACTAGGAGTTGCGCGATGTATATTTTTCTAATTCCTACAAAAAATCAGGAATTTGCTGGTCTTCTATAAGTTAGCTTAGAACTATTTCATAGGTAAACATTAAAAAGTACTACTACATAACCATATGGATTTTCTATAGCACATTTTGAATAAGACTTATTTAGAGAGATCAAACCATATAAATCCGAAAAGGTACAATACCAATATCATACTACTCCACATAATATTAAGTGCATGGGCCAAAATAAAAATAATGGATGAGGTTGGCATTTGATATTTTTTAAAACTGAAACGTTGGCCGGCAGTTTCATTTTATGGTCCCAATGTGATATGCAAGTAAGTTCATACTCCTATAAGAAGAATTAGAAATATGTAATTCGTACTCGAACAGAGGACAAACAAATTTATGACAAAGAAAAAAGGAAGAAAACTCTAAGTTGAATGAGTAATTAAGGTTGATATATAACGTTATCACTTATCAGTGCGATAGGAGATCACTATAGTTTGTTATATATCGCTGACAAAGGAAGAAAACATTCACGCATAAACTTATTTTAGTTCTGGTAAGACATCTATCATACTCTAGTTGACTCAATAGATGGAACTTTATATTTTTCACTTTATTTCAGGTATCACATGTATTACCAAACTTGTGTTTGGTTGACTGGCTATGACGAGGTCTCTGACTCATTCATTGCGTTCAATTTCAAGTTGTGACAAATTGAATCTTTCTTTGCTTGTCTATGTCTTTTACTAAAACTATAGTGTCTTGTAGTTGAAGATATTACGGCAGCCTAAACAATTTTTTTTTTTTTTTTTTAACTGTGGTGTGTTGTTTTACAAACATAGTCTTGACTCTTGACTAACATCCTCCATTAAAAGTTTAGGCTACCGCAACATCTTTAGTTACAAGACACACCACAAGTTTTTTATTTAAAAAAAAAAAAGTTTGTAAAACGGTAACCATCAATTGAATCCGTTGTAAATTCGATGAGGACTTTTCTGATGAATATGATCTTAACATGTTGTGGAGTTATTAACGATACGTGAGTGTAATTTTCCTTCATGTATACAGTAACTTTGGCAGTTTGGCTTGTTACAACAGGTCACAATTATATATTTTAAAGTCAATATAAATTGGATACTCAAGTCATTATCAATTGGTCAGGTTGGCCGAGTGGTCTAAGGCGCCAGACTCAAGTTCTGGTCTTCGTAAGAGGGCGTGGGTTCAAATCCCACATCTGACATCTTATTTTTTTTCCTTTTATACCCAATTAAAAAAAAAAAATCCCCAAATCAAAACCCTAAAAACAAAATCGACAAATTGATTTAGGTCATGTTTTTTTGAATTTGTGTGTTGTGATCAGCTTCAGATTGTTTTATATATTAATCCATTAGTTGAAATCATGATCCTTTCAGATCAAAGTTTCTTGGATTATTCGTGCAATTGAACCGTCGTCAACCCAGCGAGGGACTTTGAGTTCTGCATTCTCCGAACATGGCTACCAATAGTGACAAAGTTAATCTCTCGCGCACGTTCAAATATTTACTAGGTTCGTCTTCATTGTGTGTTTCTCTTTTTTTTTTTTTGCATTCTGCATCTAATTTTTTTTTTTTTTTTTTCGTTTCTTCTGGATTGAATTTTGGAATTAGCTACGCAGTTTCTTTCCAGAAGCATCCCCTTCATATTCAATTCCTGGATCGTGAGGCATCTCACCGAAAAAGACTATGCGGTAATGAATCCTTGTTTCTCTGAGATTTAAGCTGAATGTTTATGTTCTTTGATTTTGCCAATGTATGTGCTTTAAGCTTGATGGAAAGGATTATTTAGGTTGTTGCTGTATTTTATTATCATTTCTTATGGTAAAAGCTGGGTTTTGTTTCCTATTGCCAAGTAGCAAAACTTGTATTGTTGGGTTCAGAAATCTAAGATGTGATTGTGTGCGTGGAAACAATTGTGAATTCATGTCTTATAAGTTTTAGCTATGCTTGATTTTACTGGACTTTTCATTTGATTAGCTTCGTGGATGATGTTTCCTTCTTTCAGTAATTCAATGGTTTTGCTTTTAATCTCGATCTATCTTTTCTCATTGGAATGCAGCTCTACGCGGTTCAGTTTCATCTTTTTGTTACTTGTGTCTTGTTTCTCAGCCGGGAGGGATTCCGGCGCGCTTGCTTGCGGGCTGACATTAACAGGTATGCATAAAGCAGTTTGCGCTGATCTCATTCCCATAATCGGTTCGTGACTAAGTTTTTAGTCTGTGATATTCCTTAATTTCGTGCTGCAGTGATGGTCTTGGATCAGTGGAAAATGTGACCAGGCTATTGAAAGTAGCATGGGTGACATTTCCACTCGGAATAGCCATTACTATTGCAGCATGCGTTTTTGTGTTATGGTGGCAGAACCTTAGCTACTCCGACACATATGCACAGGCTATCTTGATTCACGGTACATTGCTGTGATTTTCTGTGCCTTTTTCATACTTCTTTCGCTTACAGCCTTGGAATTTGAAAGTTTGGGTTTTGCAGTAACTTACTTGTGTCTGTAATTATTGCAACATCCGTTGTCTAACTGTTTTTCTATCACTACGATTTTTTTTTTATCTCTATGTTCTCCATTGATTCCTTTCGTCCTTTCCTACTAATAGTTTTCAATTTTTCATAGTAGTCCAAATTTACATTCTGATGCATATATAACAGTATGATTAACCTACTTAACGTGGCAGGATTTGCATGTGTACTGGAGCTAATGGCTGAGCCCTTGTATATCCTCTCTCAGACATTGCTGAGACTAAGGTTGCGTCTCATTGTTGAGACTGTCGCTACAGTTGCACGCTGTGTAACTCTGTGCTCTCTCATAGTCATGCAGACCAACATGGTACAGCTCTTGTACCATTCCATTTTATTTTGGGCAAAAGAAGCTTAAATGATAGAACGAAAATCTAATTATCTTCAATATATGTAGGAAAAAAGGATAATCTTCGCACTGTCACAAGTTGCATATGGAGGTTCCTTATTTATTGGGTACTGGGCTTATTTTCTCATTTGTGGTGTTTACAGAAGTTCAGATCTCTTTCCTTTCAGGTATGAGTTCTCTATTATTTGATCTCCTTGCCAGCATTCTTAACTCTTGATATGCTCTAATTAACTCATTCATTTCCAATAATGTTCAACATTTTTTGTGATGTCACAGACCTGGGAACTTCATGGATTTCGATAGGCAGCTCTCGAACATGTGTATGCTATTTACTTTTCAGTCCTTCCGAAAGTTGATCCTTCAAGAAGGTGAAAAATTGGTCCTTGTATGGTTAGATACACCTTATAATCAGGCTGTATATGGGATTGTCGACAAACTAGGCAAGTCTCTTTAATGACAAGATGTGAATTATCTACGGCTACAAAGGTTGCCTAGAAATTTTTCTTACACAGTTTCTAAAACTCCAGGAAGTTTAGTTGTACGCATGGTGTTTCTTCCTTTTGAAGAAAGTTCATACGCTACATTTGCCAGGTTCGCATCAGGTTCATTTCTCTCCTGAGTTTGGTGTAGTAAAGTATGTAATAAATCTTAGTTTTGATGATTCATGATTTTGGTTCAGATATATATCTCCCAAGATTCTTACTATTCATTACCATATATGGTTTTTTATTTCTGTGTCTCTCTCGTCTGACAGGTGATCATCAGGAAAGGAAAAATAAACTCGGAATTTGCTTGAACGAGGCCTTGAAGCTTGTGATATTAATAGGTATATTCCTATCTATTGCAGAGTCCTAAAACCGAAATTACAGATCCCAATAGTTTTTGTTCCTCAATGTAGATAAGACTTTTTGAATATAATCTCTGGTAATTTTCTGAATACGTGAACTTCCTGGGAATCTCTAGGTCTTATATTTATGGCATTTGGCCCGAGTTATTCGTACTCTCTCATCAGACTGTTGTATGGTGAAAAATGGAGCGATGGAGAAGCTTCCTTGGCCCTACAGTTTTATTGTCTCTACATCATCGTCCTGGCCATGAATGGTTAGTGATCATATCTAGATTAACTAGTGCTTATGGACTTGACAAGCTTCTTCTTTTGGCGGTTGCTAGTTGCATATTTCAATATGTTACTTTGTAAATGATTTTGTCAGGAACCTCCGAAGCATTTTTACATGCAGTTGGAACAGAGAATGAACTGAAGCGCTCAAACGACATGTTGCTTGTATTTTCATTGATTTACGTCGCATTGAATATTCTGCTGATAAGATCTGCCGGAGCAATAGGTTTAATCATGGCCAATTCCTTGAGTATCCTTCATTTATATATATATATATATATATATATATATATATATATACTTCAACTAGAATTAGCTATTGTCAATCTCTTTTTGTCTTCTTGACTTCTTAAAAAAATAGATATGATTTTTAGGATCATCTATTCAGGGAAATTCATCCAACGTTACTTCCAGGTATGCTTGATTAAACTATATACTTGTGTAATTGCCTCATTTTATAAACAAAAATTGTTTTTGAACTCCAAATTTGTCTGCAGGGCACTTCTTCATTCTCGTTCCGAAAATGCTTCCCTTTAGGTTGGCAAATTCTTATCCTTTCGAGCATAATCACTCTCATCTCAGAGAAAACCATCCTCAATCGTAAGAATTTCTGGGAAACATTTCCTCTCCATTTCGCCATTGGTTTCATCTGCTTCTGTGTTTCGGCCATTGTCATGTAAGTCCTCTCCTATGGCTTAACTACAATATCCATTTCAGAAAACCTGACATTGATGGTGGTATTTCGGTTCTATATGCAGTATGTATTTTCTGAAATCTTGTGTGTTTTCTCTGGTAGATACCGGCGTGAAAGGGTGTTCATCAAAAGAATCATACATTTCAGGGATTACAATCACGACGACTGAAGAAACCAAGAAACCGGTATATGTCTTGGTTACAGTACGGTTAAGGATTAGGTTTATGATTTTGCTTACAAAAAAATTTAACGCTTAAGAAAGAGAAAGTTAAACTTTTGTATATTACCGAATCCGGCTTTATTGGAAAAAATCTTCAATTTTTACAGGAGTTATTTTACCTGGTATTCTTTATTATTTTTGTTTTTGATAATTTTAAAATCATCTCTTTTATTTTACTTCATCCATTGGTCAAAAATGTCAATATAACTAGGTGCTCCCTAGCCAATTATCGCACGTTCGTTATAATCCCAAATTATCGCACGGCCAATATCATCCCGCGCATTAAACACTTGATGAACATCCACTTTATCTATTTGTGTTAATAAAATGGTCCAAACACGGCGAGTGTTAGGCATCTTTTAGAGTTGGGATCAAGGTTTAGAATAACCCTTCGTATTCTTTTATTGATATCAAGGAATAGGAAAAGATAATAGCAAAAATTATGGAATATATCCAATTATCATGATGGAATATATCCAATTCTAATAAGTCGGGCTCGGGCTCGGGCTCGGTTGATCATTGATACAAAAACTTGTCTTGCGAAAGATTTCGACCAATGAATGAAGTGAATTATCATTGCTAGATTGAAGTTAGGTTTTTCCTTTTTTATACATTCGAAATTTTCTATACATACTTGCAGTTTTTGACAAAAAGGCAAAAACATTGTTTTCCTTTTTTTTCATGCAGGTTTTTCGCCGATAAAAGAGAAGGCTAATTCCCCATTGAGGTAGGGTCTGTTCGTTTGCCTGTTGCTGGAGCGATCAGCGACCATCAACCAGCAACAACATATGTTATTCGTTTGACAGAAACCAGCGAGAGACAAACGATCAGAGTCATAATCTCTTGTATCCTCTCTTTCGTTTTTCCTTCGTTTAACGCTAGGGGTTTTCAGTTCACAAAAGCAGGAAGCAATCAAGACGCTTTACACAATGAGTGTGACTTTTCGGTTATATTGTTGTAAGGGTTTGATGAGTGAAGAGGTGATTAGGGATGAGAGTAAGCAGATCGGTGGTTTTGGTGTGGCCATCTGTGATCCCGAGGATAATCTTCGGTGGTTTTGGTGTGGCCATCTGTGACCCCGAGGATAATCGACTATTTGAGATGAAGAAAGTTCTGGAAGAGTCCACACACCACCAAGTTGCGGAATTGGCGGCTTTAATTGATGGGTTGAAATGGGCGTTGGAGCTTGATTTGGGAAGGGTCACATTCTTCTGTGATGATTTCAATACCTTAGAATACGTAATTACTCAACCCAAAAACTTTTTTTCATTTTTTTTTTCATTATTTATTAGACATATAGTATGTGTATTTGCTAGGTTTTATGCCTCATATTATTTTTTACTTTTTCTATGTGACAGGTAACAGGTGAAGCTGAACCTAACAAGTCCACTGTAGCAAAACTTGTGAAGGAAGTGGCTCTTCTTCAGAGCAGATTCTAGTTTTGCGAAGCACTTCTTTTGAGCAGGGACATCACTTTTGTCCTTCAGCTTTGCCAGAGCTGCTATAGCTTCCCAAATCAGATGGCGTGAAGGTAACGTCTACATGGAGACTTGTCCATTATGCTATGAACACGTTCCATCTGATGAGAAGTTTGAGGTACCTGGTTGTTCCACCGCTTCTGCGTTGATTGCATTAAGAGACAAGCCCACGTGTCACTACAACGGTGGAAACCAGTAACCTGCCCAAGCTTGGGTTGCAACTCAGAACTCAGAGAGAGGATTGTGAAGGTCTTTTGGCTCCTAATTAGCAGCTTGAACTTATGACCCAATACAAGAAGGAGAGCATGATCAAGTATTCAGACAGAGTATATTGTCCGCAACTCACATGTAACATTTTAATGGCAAAGGCCCAACCTCCTTGAATACACAAAATCGTTCTTCGTTGGTGCTGATCAGCTGTCAGGAGCCAGAAAGTGCATGGAGTGTGGGTTTTGTTCTGCATAAACTGCAGAACAGGATGGCACTATAACATGACATGTGATGAATTCCGTAAAACAGTCGTATCAGACATCTCCTCAGGGACCTCACGATTCTGTGGCTAAGATGTATGGATGGAAGAGATCCAGAGAGTGCAACTTGATGATTGAACTTGGTGGAGGTTGCAAACATATAACCTGCATATACACTCTCTCTCTCTCTCTCTCTAGATCTGCATTTTTACTTCATTTAGTGTGTGACGTGTGTTGTTATTATAGTGTGTACATATTGGACATTTTGTTATTAATATTAATTTGATTCTTTGTCTTTTTAAATCCTTACAGATGCAAATTCGAGTTCTGTTTTCATACAAAACAAAAAAAAATTCGAGTTCTGTTACACCTGTGGGGCTGAGTGGATAAACAAGAAAGCTGACATGTAACTGCGCGCTCTAGTATGAAACGAGTTCGGAGTCAAAGAACGAGGGATGAGTTTGTGTTGCATTAAGTACGGTTTAAGGATTCGGTTTATGGTTTTGCTTACAAATTTGTTTAACACTGAGAAAGGGAAAGTGAAACTTTTGTATTACCGAATCCAGCTTTGTTGGAGAAAAGATCTTCAAATTTGATAGGAGTTATTTGGCTTGGCACTCTTCATTATTTTTGTTCTTGATAATGGTTAAATATCATCTCTATCCTATTGGACTTCATTGGTCATAATCAGGTACTTCTAAAAGGATTAATATGTCCCTAAACAATTATATCGCACGTTTTTGATGAATCCTAAAGTTTCGTACATTTATTCTTTCCTCTTTTTTCCCGCGCATTAAAACACCTTAATGAACATCCCACTTTCTAATTTATGTCCTCGATTTCTTCAGAGTACGAAACCCTAGAAAGCTACAGACATGGACGAACATGGCGATTCTTTCCACGATCAGCGACTTAGCTCCGGTACGATCGTTAGGATACGCCTTGAGAATTTTATGTGCCACAGTAATCTCGAGATTGAGTTTGGCGACTGGGTCAATTTCGTCACTGGTCAAAACGGAAGTAAGTATCTTTTAACAAATTTTGGGATTTTTTAATCGCTTTTAAATGAATGAATTGGCTTGTGGCTTCGTTTTCTCGAACTGGGTTGGTGCTATTTCCGGTAAAGGAGGGATTTTTAGCTTTGATTTTGGTTCGTGCTCAAACCTCATGTTTATCAATCTAACCAGGGCACTCAATTTGAACTCTGGGATCATTTTAAATTTAGTGAATTTTGAATGATTGACCAATAAAGAGCCCAAATGAGTTTTGGAGAGTGCTGTTTTTTTACTGTATGATTTTATTTTTTTGGGTGTTTCGTAATTTTCAGGTGGTAAGAGTGCGATATTGACTGCGCTATGTGTTGCCTTTGGATGTCGAGCCAGGGGGACTCAGCGCGCCAGTACGCTGAAAGATTTCATTAAAACTGGTTGCAGGTTTGTGTCCTTGTGCGGCAATGATTTTGTCTTCTTTTCTCAACTACATTTGTTCATTGTCTTCTTCATGATTTGGGAATTGCTGAGTTTTGCTTCCCCCACGAGATTAATTTCAGAAATTATAAAAATTTCTTCCAATTTTATTTGGTATTTTTTTTTGCAGCTATGCCCTTGTTCATGTCGAACTGAAAAACCAAGGAGAGGATGCTTTTAAGCCTGAAATATATGGTGATACTCTGACTATTGAACGCAGGATATCTGATTCTACTAGTTTAACGGTTCTCAAGGATCATCAAGGTGAATAAATTCTTTGATCCTATCTTAGTAGTCTGTGCTTCTGCTTGATTTGTATTTGATTGCCGTCTCCACATCTGTTCTCGCTATGATTGTCATTGTATATCTTCTTACTTGTTATGTCAAGTCTTACTGTATGTCCTATGTAAATCAAGTCATTGATCCATGAGGTATTCTTCTTAATTATGTTGTGCAGGAAGAAAAATATCTAGCCAAAGGGAGGAGCTACGGGAACTAGTTGAACATTATAATGTGAGCTTTTCTCTTTGATTCAAGTTTGAAAGTGTGATCATATATGTTATACCATATTTACGTGTTATTAGTTGTATTCATTGCTTGGATCTCTATTGTGCTTTCTTTGGCTAGATTGATGTTGAGAATCCTTGTGTGATTATGAGTCAAGACAAGAGCAGGGAGTTTTTACATTCTGGAAATGACAAAGATAAATTCAAGGTATATCCTGTAAATCGGCATGTGCTGAAGTTAATTTTTGTTGATAGTTTTGCTGAAAGCTTTTGTTCTGCAGTTCTTTTATAAAGCGACCCTTCTTCAGCAAGTCGATGATCTTCTTCAAAATATTGACACAAAGTTGAAATCTGCAAATGCTCTTCTGGATGAGATGGAAAAGACCATTAAACCAATAGAAATGGAGATCAGTGAGTTGCTTGGAAAGATAAAGAATATGGAACACGTTGAAGAAATAACTCAACAGTTGCTGCATTTGAAAAAGAAACTAGCTTGGTCATGGGTATATGATGTGGATAGGGAGCTCAAGGAACAGACTGAGAAGATCGTGAAACTCAGAGAACGAGTGCCTACTTGTCAAAATAAAATTGATTGGAAACTGGTATGTAATATGTTCCTATTGCCTCAAATTTACACTGCTATGCACAATCAGAAATTTGCAGTGGTGCATGACCTGTCTAAGCTTCTCTTGGATACTACACTGAAGTTTATTAGTTGTATTAAATAAAGAATGTTGGAGAAGCGCTTTGATAAACAGATTTGATTTTGACTGACTCAATTAAGGTCGAAGACTAGCTTTCACTACTAGTTCTTACGTTACGCTGCCATTTTGAACCCCTTTGCCATAGACCAATTACCTGAGATTGAGGTTAGTCCTACCCTAGTAGATTCTTATAGGGTCATACGGATTGTCCCTTGTGTTCTCTTCATTTAGGTGAGGTTGAGTTTCTAAAATGTTTATTTGCTTACACACTTATATACTCGATTGTGGCATCAATCATACCTTAGCATATCACATGAATCCTACATCTTGAAGTTGATTATAACTGACCTTTTATGTAGGGTGAGGTGGAATCTTTAAGGGTAAGCTTGACCGAGAAGAAAGCTCAAGTTGCCTGCCTGATGGATGAATCAACTGCGATGAAGAGAGAAATAGAGTGTCTGCGGCAATCAGTGAAGATGGTATGTTAAAAATTAGATTTTAAAGAATTACCCTTAAGTATGTAGTTTGATAATTTATCTTACATCTTATTCACAAACTATATATTTTCTTATTGAGCAGTTAGGAAAACGAGAGAAGCAAATGAAAGGACTGGATTTATCAAATATCTCTTTTTCTTATTGATATATTGGGATTGCATGACTCTGATAGGCACTGCTCTTGACCTCGTTTATAGAATATCTCATAGTATAGTTTTGAGATTGAGCTTGGTTTAGATACTTTTCGCATCTGTGTGTACTTGACATACAATTTAAAACAGGCTGCAAGAGAGAAGATTGCTTTAGAAGAAGAATACCATCATAAGTGCAATAACATTCAGAAGATTAAGGATCGTGTTAGGGGGCTTGAACGACAAATTGGAGATATTAATGAAATGACTACAAGAAGCACAGAGGTCCCCCTTTTCGCAAACTAAGATCCTTTCAGTTTTATGCTCAGTGTTTGGTATGGTGATTGGAGTAGTTTAGTGTGAGTGTATAGACTTTTTACAGGCTGATAGTGATGCAGGCTGAACAATCTGAAATCGAAGAAAAACTGAATCGATTGAAGCTAGAGGTTGAGAAGGCTGAATCATTGCTTTCCAGGTCATTATGTTTTTCGATTCTTCTCTTCAGCTATCCCTTTTCACTATTTTATTCTTTTATGTTGGCTAAGCATGGATTAAATATTTTACACTTTTAGTTTGAAAGAGGAGGAGAACATGGTAATAGAAAAAGCATCAGCTGGAGGGAAAGAGAAGGAACACATAGAGGCTATGGTATGATGATGCTTGTAGTTTTTTCTTATCAAAATCTTAGCCCTAGAGTTTACCCTGTTTCATAATTGTGTTGTTTTAAATAGTGCCACCTTTTTGTTGTAGTCTTTTAAGTTTATTTACATTCAACTATTTTTGGCCCTTTGGCTTCTAGATTAGAGACCATGAAAAGAAGCAAAGAAGCATAAACGCGCACATCAATGATCTGAAGAAACATCAAACAAATAAGGTGCTTATCCAATTCCATGGATCTGCTAGCAGGCTTTATATGTTATTTCTATTCATTTGGAGGATGATAATCTCGAGGATTAGTTGTATAATTTTAAACTTCTCTTGCTAGGTTACCGCGTTTGGAGGGGACAGAGTCATTAATCTTTTGCGGGCTATTGAGAGACATCACCGCAGATTTAAAAAGCCACCGATTGGTCCGATTGGTGCTCATGTGGTAAGTTTCTATTATTCCCTTCCACACATCTGTGCACAAAGAATCACATTTTTTCTCATATGGACCATGCATGGCGTAAAGAAAAGCTGACATTTTCAAGTGTTATGATAACAGTCTCTGCCGTTTTAGTGTGAATTCTTCTAATTGTGTGGTGTTCTACAGACATTGGTCAATGGTAATAAATGGGCTTCTGCAGTTGAACAAGCTCTTGGCAACCTCCTGAATGCCTTTATTGTGACCGATCATAAAGATTTAGTTACTTTGCGAGACTGTGGAAAGGAAGCAAATTATAACAATCTGAAGATTATCATCTATGATTTTTCAAGACCAAGGTAATCTGAACGACACTTTCCAGTATTTTTGTTTATGTTCTGCTTTGATGAATGCATAGATTTAGTCATATTGCAAACGCCATGGTTATTGTTTATGCAGGTTAAGTATACCAAGGTACATGCTTCCTCAAACAGAACACCCAACTATTCTCTCTGTCTTGCACTCTGAGAATACTACTGTTCTTAATGTCTTGGTGGATGTGGTAATCTTACTTCAGATTTTCTCTGTAGTATATTACTAACTTCTCACCCTCCAACCTCTGTATAGTAGTAGTATTCATTAAGCTTTGGTTTCTGGATATTTCCAGAGTGGTGTGGAGAGGCAAGTGCTTGCAGAGAATTATGAGATTGGCAAGACCATTGCCTTTGAGAGAAGGCTCTCGCATCTGAAGGATGTTTTCACTATAGATGGATACCGAATGTAAGTTGCCAGTTAGATCGGCGAGAACAAATATTTTAGTTCAAATTATAAGGGGAGGGACACTGAAATATCAGTTGTCTACAAATTTTTAAAATGAGATAATGATTTTACCAAGGAAGAGGTTTGAGTTACGATCACTAGAACCCACTTCTGACGATTTTACTGAGCTATTGGCTTGATTAGTGGAAAGGCTAGATGTTTATATTGATTTCAACTATAGAGGAAGATCTGCGTCAACATAACAATAATCTACCTATTCTTTTCTTAGGTTTTCCCGTGGGCCTGTTCAGACAACCCTTCCTCCCCGTCCACGAAGACCTACTCGATTGTGTGCTTCTTTTGATGACCAAATCAAGGATCTTGAAATAGAGGCCTCAAAAGAACGAAATGAGATACACAAATGCAGGGGACAAAAGAGGGAGGCAGAAATGAATCTCGAGGGTCTTGAATCTGAAATGCGCAGACTGAAGGTAGTGTAACATTACTGATGTCTCTTTAGGTGTATCCATTGTTTAGTGCACTGGGCATGTCGAATTAATGTGCCCAACTTTTAACTACCTTAACTGATACATTTCGCTTACTTCCGCAAAGCGTAAGCTTGTTTGGATTAATAACCATTTTGCATATCTTTTTGGTCAATGTACAGAAGCAACGCACCCAACTAGAGAAAGATTTGACAAGGAAGGAACTTGAAATGCAGGATCTGAAAACTTCAGTCGCTTCTGAAACCAAAGAATCATCTACATCAAGTGTTAATGAGCTTCATCTAGAAAGCATGGTTTGTTTATTGGTTGAAACTGTTTGATTGTCAATATTTCCCGTAGCATCATTCTTGATTGCGCTCTTTGTATTTCTCAGAAATTCCGAGAAGAGATAAAGGAGAAAGAATCCTTGCTGGAAAAACTTCAAGACTGTTTGAATGAAGCTGAATTAAAGGCTAATGAACTTAAAGCTTCATATGAAAACTTATATGGTATGTTGGCGATAGATTAATTTTTCTTGGATGTGTGTTAAAGCATGAAAGATTAATCATCTTTGATTTACAGCCCAAATTGCTTAAATATAGTTCAAGCTAGCTACATTCAATTTTATCTAAAATGTACATGCAGAGTCAGCCAATGGTGAAATTGAATCTCTTGAGAAAGCAGAGACTGAGCTAAAGGAGATAGAAGAAAAACTCCAATACGCAGAAACGGTGCACCTTCTTTAAGAGTTTGGTTCTTTACTTGTTTTGCACTTGGAACTGAATTGTGATTCTGTTTCAGGAGAAGAACCATTATGAGGATATAATGAAGGACAAGGTCTTACCCGAGATTAAACAGGCTGAGGTTAAATATGAGGAGCTTGAAATGAAGCGGCAGGTAAGAATAAGCAATTATGAAATCCCGTTAGTAATATAAACAAAAAGGGACAAAAATATCAAAATGAGCAATGCAATTTCATATATATATATATATATATATTTATTTATTTGTATGCAAGTTACTTATTGCTCTTGGATTCATTTTTTTTAATACTTTGTTCAACTGCTGAAAATTCAGGAAAGTAATGAGAAGGCCTCAATAATTTGTCCTGAGAGTGAGATAAGAGCTTTGGGTCCTTGGGATGGGACCACTCCTTTTCAGCTTAGTGCTCAGATTAACAAAATAAATCATAGGCTGAACCGAGAGAATGAAAAGTGCGTAAATTTATGTGCCTTGTGATTGTTCCTACATACAGAAATTCCCGCTGAATGCCTATTAAGGTTGCATGCTTTAATCTTTCGTTGGTACAGGTATTCTGAATCAATCGATGACCTCAGGATTATGCACGATGAAAAAGAACAGAAGATTAGGAAGAAAGGCAAAGTTTACAAAAGCTTTCGAGATAAACTCAAGGTTAAACCTTGCAATTGTTTCTAAATATATCTTTCCTTATCCAAAATTTCAATATACATATGCTAATTCATTGAATGTGTGCATTACTGTTTAATCAGGTCTGCAGAGATGCGGTAGGTTCACGGTGGAGCAAGCTCCGAAGAAATAAATCTCTTCTGAAGCGCCAATTAACTTGGCAGTACGAATTGTTTTGCCCATTATTACCAATATCATTGGATAATTTATAGTTCTCACTTCAGTTATGTGATTTTCATATGCTGTTTTCCTTGATTGGTGATCATCAAAGCAGATTCAACTCTCACTTAAGAAAAAAAGGTATCAGTGGACAAATCATGGTCTCTTATGAAGACAAAACTTTGTCCATAGAGGTAATTGGTGCCATAATGCTACGTTTTGCATCTGATGTGTCCATATTATCACATTAATTAACTGGTTGGTTGCATTTTTTTTTTCTTCAACAGGTTAAGATGCCTCAAGATGCAACAAACAGGGTTGTTCGAGACACAAGAGGACTTTCAGGTGCTTCTCTAGTCTAGATCTAAATATAAATTGGGACATAAAATCCCACATTTGAAACATTAGAACAAGGGTGGGCTGAAAAAGGTTCAATGGATGAGACTAAATATCTAAGCCCTTCAAGATGAAACTTAAATCGAAGAATCTAAAATTGTCCCGAGACTCTCGACCTTTGTTTGCTATATTGCCCTCTATGTTTTGTCCTATATTCGACTTTCTTATTGCTAAATCTCTGGAAGCTAATTGTCCATTGAAAGTATAACCGTATTCGTTCAAATGATCAGTTATTCCGTCTCTAGCCAGCTTCAAAGTTGATTAATCCTCTTGTCGTATATTCCAGGTGGGGAACGGTCTTTCTCGACTTTATGCTTTGCATTAGCTCTTCACAATATGACTGAAGCCCCAATTCGAGCAATGGACGAATTTGATGTATTTATGGTACGAATAATCTCTTACATGACATTGACATGTCAGATCTCGACTTGCATACATTACTCCCTCCCAATTACATCTATTGTCATAGCTGCTAAAACAAATATCAAACACCTTAAAGCGAAATAAAGCCTTAACGATTCGGTTTCTGCAATCTCAGGACGCAGTTAGCAGGAAAATCAGCTTAGACACATTGGTTGATTTTGCAATAGAACAAGGTTCACAGTGGATGTTCATCACTCCTCATGATATAAGGTAACTTCCACTTACATAGTTTCGTTAGATCTCATATACAAAACAAAATGGAACCATGTAATAATCTCTCTTTGCAAATACACAGTATGGTGAAGTCACACGAAAAGATAAAGAAGCAACAAATGGCTGCTCCTCGTTCTTCTTGAGCCAAAGAACCTCTCTTTTTTGTAAATTCTCAATAACTTAATAATGGGAATGAGTAAATCAGCAATCTTTCTAATCCTAATCTATTTCTTGGAAGTTTCTCTTTTGTCAATATCTAAACAGATAGATATAATGATTATGATCGTAGTGGCTTCAGATTTTTGGATGAAAAGGTTGAGAGTGACAGGTTTAAATTTTTCCCCTCTTCACTGTGCATTTGAGACCGTTTGTACATTATTCCTAAAAATCTAAACAGTTTTCACAGAGAGACCGAATCTTTCGTCTAGAGAGAGACAACAAAAAATAATATTATTTTCTTAAAACAAAATCTAAAATCCCTAAAAACAAAATTGTTTTCCTCTGTGATTGTAAGTTCCCCGTTCCGCAAAGCTTCAAACTTTTCATTTTAATTGCAGAAATCCGTTAAAGTCTTTTTCTCGGGAAAACCAAAAACCAAACCTTTCCTCCGAGAAAAGCCCTTCAAGAACGTTGCTTTCAAAGGGGCGGAGAAGAAGAATGTGAAGTATGTCTTTTATGGGGAAGAAGGAGAATAGTCCAGTTTCACCATTGAAGAAGCGACGAGCGAGCTGGTCGGAACTTTGGGTTAACCATCACCATTTATTGTCTTCTTCTCCGCTTGATTTAGCCGCAAAGTTTCAGTCTTTGACCCCTCCAATCTCCAAATCCAAAACCCTACTACTCCCTGATTTCACGCTTCTCTTACCTGACCTCATTCTTATCAGAATCATTGAGAAAATCCCTAAATCTCACCGGAAAAATCTCTCTTTGGTCTGCAAGAGATGGTTTAAACTCCATGGTCGTCTTGTACGGTCTCTTAGGTTATCGGATTGGGGATTTCTCGAGTCTGGTCGGCTGATTTCGAGGTTTCCCAATCTCGATACTGTTGATTTGCTCAGTGGGTGTTTAATTTCGCCGCCAAATTCAGGTATTTTAGTTAACCACAGGATAGTTTCGTTTACTGTTGGTGTAGGGTCTTATCAGAGTTGGAGCTTCTTTGAGGAGAATTTGTTGTCTGTTGAGATAGTTGATAGAGGGCTAAAAGCACTTGCTGGTGGCTGCTCTAATCTCCGGAAACTTGTAGTGACCAATACTAGTGAGTTAGGGTTGTTGAATGTAGCTGAAGAGTGTTCCAGGTTGCAAGAACTCGAATTGCACAAGTGTTCTGATAGTGTTTTGCTTGGCATTGGTGCGTTTGAGAATCTGCAGATCTTGAGATTGGTTGGCAATGCTGATGGTTTGTTTAACTCTTTGGTTTCGGATATCGGTTTGATGATTTTGGCTCAAGGGTGCAAGAGACTGGTGAAGCTTGAGCTTGTTGGATGTGAGGGAGGATTTGACGGGATTAAAGAAATAGGCGAATGTTGTCAAATGCTGGAGGAACTCACTGTTTGTGATCATAAGATGGAGTCGGGTTGGCTTGGAGGTCTTCGATATTGTGAGAATCTCAAGACGCTGAAACTTGTGTCTTGTAAAAAGATCGATAATGATCCAGATGAGTGTTTGAGTTGTTGTTGTCCTGCTCTCGAGCGATTGCAGTTGGAGAAGTGTCAATTAAGAGATAAGAATACCGTGAAGGCTTTGTTTAAGATTTGTGAAGCCACGAGAGAGATTGTTTTCCAAGATTGTTGGGGATTGGATAATGATATCTTCAGCTCGGCAATGGCTTTCGGGTACTACAAACTTTATTTTCCTCTTTTGTGCTTTTGAGGTTTGATAATGGTGAACATATTAACTGGACTGCATTCGGGTTTTGTAGCACAATATGAATCTCTAGGAACAATGTGATGTTTAAAGTTGCAGCCTTTAGCCAATTTCATTGCTGCTAGTAGTTGTAAACCCATTAGATCTTGTCGATAACTTTAAAAAGTTTGAATCTTCTTGGCAATTTCACTCTTTATTGGGTTTGCAGGAGAGTGAAGCTTCTGTATCTGGAAGGATGCTCATTGCTGACAACATCAGGTCTAGAATCCGTGATTCTACATTGGCACGAGCTAGAACATCTGAAAGTGGTTTCGTGCAAGAACATAAAAGATTCAGAAGTCTCTCCGTCGCTGTCAGCTTTGTTCTCAGCCTTAGTAGAACTGCAGTGGAGACCAGACACCAGATCCCATCTCTCTTTAAGTCTTTCAGGGACCGGAATTGGGGGAAAAGGCGGAAAATTTTTCAAGAAAACATGAATATTTATTAGCTAACTCTCTTCAATGTTTTTTGAAAGTTTCTTAGGTTCTCTATCTTTGTTTTTCTTCTCGTTGAACAGTGTAGCAGTTGCTGTAAATTCTACTTTATATCCATTCTGTGTTTGTAATCAGAGATTCATAAGATACGGGATCACAATTCTATTACTTTAATTTCGAAAAGATATTGATTTTTTTTAATTGAAAGAACTATTAATTGGTTAGATTGGTTGCGAGCTCTTGGGTACAAACTATGAAGAAGATTTAAAAAAAATAAAAAAAATCACAAATATTGATCAATAGACTAAAAATATGAGAAAAGGCAGAAAATATGGAGATGCGGGGTATCGATCTCCGTACCTCTCGCATGCTAAGCGAGCGCTCTACCATCTGAGCTACATCCCCACCTGTTACAATGTTAAATATTAATTTATAAGTATTTTAAAACAAATCTGGATTTCTCTGCCGACCTCGCTGATCCCAAACGCTACAAACCCTAAAAGGCTATAAACCCTTTTCAGGTTCTTGTTCTAGCTCTACTCTGACCTTTGATTTTTTAATTGAACATACATCAACCATAGAGTTTATATGTGTGTTAATTTGTAACTGTCAAGTGTATCATTTATATTGGATACCGAAAGAGAGAGATTCAATCAAATATTATTGTTATTGGAAATGTTGAAGTATTCACAAATATTAAATAGCTAGTGATATATATATATATATATATAAGTATTTTCAAAACCCTTTATTAGTAGTAGTAATGAATTAATGCATGGAGGAATTATTTTTAAATTGATTAGCGATACAAGATTAATAGTGATATTTCAGCCTCAGGTGATTTAAAAACATTTTTTAATAAATAAACATTAATAATCAACCCTTAAATCATTACAGATTTATTTTTGAAAACCCCCTTCTAAACTTCTGCAGACCAAAAATATAAAACTTAATATGTGTGTGTGTGTGTGTGTTGCCCAATTGAGAAAAGTGTACATGTGAGGTCCAGTTACATACAATATTGCCTAATTAGGCAGGCCAGTAAACAATATAAAAGTGTTACAACTTGAATTAGGTTTTCTTAAGTGGTTTAGGTTCATCCATATATATATATATATATATATATATATATATATATATATATCTTTCTATTTTTCGTTTTACATCAAGAATCTCACATGGGCCGGCTTTGTTCCATTCTATGTGATTTTCATTTTTGGTAGCAATGATAATGTATGTGGAGTTTTTTTAATGATAAAATCAAGAATAAGATGGGTTTTCAAATAATTCTTTTTGTTTACTATATTGCAATGTGTGCATGTGATATACCGGACAACATTGTTCTTTATTGTTTTGTCGTGAGTATTTGATTAATTAAACATGTTGTAATAAAAGGTTACAAGTTTCCTTTTAAGAAAATAGTTTGAGATAATATGACACTAGTTTATTTGTATTAAAAGCTTCAAAGGTGTACTAAACATAGTTTAAGAAAAAATGACACACAGATATACATAGTGACAATGTTCTTTTCTCTTTCTTGACCTGCATAATCCACAGACAAAACATTTTCTGGACCGGAGACATAACATATTTTAACAAATGAATCACCTATTTATATATAGCACATTGTTAATATTCGACATGGTCAAACAAGATATTTTCTTCCATCCAACCTATTTTTATCTCGCTTGATAAGTGATAACAATACCTTATATAATTGCCTCTGAACACATATAAAGTACTCTATTTCTTACGAGTTTTTTCTTTGAAGCACATAAAAAAACTTGCTTATAACGTTAATGAGTGAATGTTAGAACTTTAATCGCGAACTGGTGGTTTGTCAACAACATATAAAATCTTTAAAAAAATAAAATAAATATATATATATATATATTAAAAATAGAATTGCTCTATATAGGAGACCTTAGGTTTGTATGTCACCTATGTATTTACAGTTTTTAATGTTTAATTGGATGAATAATCTTTTAGAATGACTGTAAAGACTAGGTCTAGTAAATACGGTGCGTAGAATTAGAAAAATTGAAAAGTTTTTACGATACACATATATGATTTATCACATAATTTTTCTTTTATCTATAAATTGTGAGGCACTATATATACTTAATAGTTAATGCTCATTTCAGTGATCAATATAAGACTTGAACTTAGGTTCACGATTAAACTCTTAAGTAATGAGATTACTATATGCATATTGTTTATTTTTATTTTTATCAATGTACAAGATGCGTAGAGGAATTTGTCTAATCTGTATAGTTTTTTTTTCGCCATTTTCCATCTCGTTCACATCTCACGTATTGTACGGTCACATTTTTTTGTCGTCTTGTACGGCCACATTTAATTTTCTTTGCTCTATGATCGAAGAAATGCACCAAAAAACAAGATTACGTTCTTAATTGACTCTAGTAGCCACTAAGATGCCGCCACGTAACTCGAGAACAGTACTTAGCCAACAAGGTCAACTATTGCTTCATTGATAATTACGTAGTTAGCTTTCAATCACGACACGTGTTTATTTATAATTGATCAATAGCTAGCACCTAATTTTTTTTTATGTGTGATTAAACTCGGCATGACGTGGCAGATGTGGACAAGTTGACTATGCTAATGACCGGAAGTCTTTGGGATTGCTCGAGAAACAGCCGGACACGTGGTCTTGTCTTATTAGATCTATTTCCTTAAATAGAAATATTAGTCGCTTTCCTACTAACCTAATTTGCAACATTTTCTATAATTAGAATTATAATTTATTAGACGACCAAATCTTATTGGATCAGTTCTTTGCTCACCCCACGATTTTATATTATTTTATTCGTTACAATATTATCCTCTGATCCTCTATCTTGACAAACAAATTTGTCATTACTGCTGGCTTTGTAATTGGAAGAAGATTAATATAAGAGTTTTTCTTTAAGATCATAGGGAATATCACTAATTTAGAAAGAAAGGATGTCTATTACGATAGGTACTTACCTTAACGGGGTAAATTATTTTATAGTAAAATAACTTTGAAAGTTAATCCTAAACGTATATTTTTCCCTTTTTTACTACGTCTAGATAGATAAGTGGGATAAGTGTTTGTATTTTCGCCGAAACTGCATTCTCATTTGTCACCCGATATCTGCTTAATTTAATAAAGATATTCTTTCATTTTATTTGTGGGTATATACTAGGTCACTAAGTAGAACTAATACCTTTGAAATTTCTATTTAAAATTTAAAAAATTAGTGTTTAGTGGAAGCACTGCATGCTTCACCTTGACACCTTATATATGCATTATGTCATTTGCTTGAATAAGAAAACTATACATCAAATTGGTACTTTTGACTTTAGAACAGCTTATTCAATAAAAGAACATGAACAAACTCTATCCTTACAGAATGAATTTAAAGAAATTAAATTATTATCCTCAATTGCTTCAAACTAATATTGCCGCTTTAGTGTAGCTATGTGTATATATGTAATGTAATTCTATACAAGCATGCAATAGGACCAATATGGCTTTAACATAGCTATGTGTATATATAATTACAATAATCTTATAAATGTGCAGATGGAGTTAAATATTGATTAAAATCACAGTTTGTAGATGCCATTAATGGATGTATACTATTTAAGAGTTCATCCTTTTTTTGGTTACTTGGATGAGTAATATTAATTATTGGTAAATTAACTAATATTATATTTACTTTCAAATTATCTAACTTTTGAATAACTGTAATGATATTATCACCTAAAATATTACCCAACCAACGAAATATTTAAAGCATTTTTATATCAAAATAATCATAATATTACGAAATAGAATTAATAAATGAAATGCTTATATATAAGATCTCAACGTGGTCGAGAATTCTTCTATTAAATTATTGTATCCGATACTAAAAAATAATACATTTTCCTAACAGTAAAATAACACATTTTTGACAAATAAGGAAACGGAATTAAAGAACCAATAAGAGTAACGGCAGAAACACCATTTGTCAAACATATTCATGCCTTCCTGACACTACTTTTGTGAAGAGAGAGTTGTATTTAAAACTAATTAAGGACTACTATTATAAGTTGACAAAATAAAACTAATTAATAAATAGAGTATTTTTGTGTCGAGTCATCAGAATTTCAACATTTAATTACTTGTCATGACATGCACAGACCTCTTTATGAAAGTTTTAAAAATGAATGAATTGATTAATACCGAAAACGGTTATAATAATAAGTCGCTCAAATCATATTATAATATATATATATATATATATATATATTAATTATTTTGAAACTTACTATTTCTTCATAATTTAATTTTACTCACTGCCAGTCTGCCATTATTCATTGTAGTATAACTTAACGAACGAAATATTTTGGGTGTTCGCTGTTAATTAGGAATAACTATTCACCGCGTTAGATTCAAAGAACCAAAATTAAGGCAAGTCTATTTCTATTTTTTCCCAAATATAGTTTTATTAATTTATTTTTAACAATTATTTTTCAAAAAGAGCTGAAAAAAGGTTTTCTTTCTTTTTTAAAAGGGAAAGTGCAAAACAACCTAGCCAAGTTGCGTTACACACTACGTATCTTTTCTCCTCTCACAAATATGGCCAATATATATAATTGTTTTGATAAATAAAATAAAAATTTGTATAATGTAAAACGATCATTTTCGTCAAAAAATCCCACCTTTCTAGTTCCATTTGGTTCCGTTCCTTTTTAGTTCCTCTGCGTCTCCTTAATCTCTCTCTCCCTAACTTCTCTTTCACCTTTACTCTCTCTTTCTCTCTCTACCATATATCTATATATTCTCTGAACCCATCTCTTGAAAACATTCAAGATCAAATCTTTCTCGATCTTTTCAAAAAAAACCTTTTGAGAAACATATGTTTTCGATCAAATAAAGGTTTGATTTTGTTCCGGGATCAGGTTTTTGCTTTTCTTTTAGGGTTTAAGGCTTTTAAAAAGATGGAAACTTTCGGTGGGTTTCACAAGGAAGATGATGAGCAGATGGATTTGCCTCCTGGTTTTAGGTTTCATCCAACAGACGAAGAACTCATAACCCACTATCTACACAAGAAGGTTCTTGACATCGGTTTCTCGGCTAAAGCTATTGGTGAGGTGGATTTGAACAAAGCTGAGCCGTGGGAGTTGCCTTGTAGGTTCAAACAAACCAAGATTTCTAACATACAAACAAGTTTATTATATCATTGTTCTTGAATTCATTTGAGTTTGGACTTGTTTTTGGTGTTTTTTTTTAACAGATAAAGCAAAAATGGGTGAGAAAGAATGGTACTTTTTCTGTGTGAGGGATAGAAAGTATCCGACCGGTCTGAGGACTAACCGAGCAACTCAAGCCGGTTATTGGAAGGCGACAGGGAAGGACAAGGAGATCGTTCGAGGCAAATCGCTTGTGGGTATGAAGAAAACACTTGTTTTCTACAGAGGAAGAGCTCCAAAAGGTCTGAAAACAAATTGGGTGATGCATGAGTATAGGCTAGATGGGAAACTCTCTGCTCACAACTTGCCTAAAACCGCTAAGGTAAAGAAGAAGAAGAAGAAGAAAAAAACAACCTTTGCTCTGTTTACAACTCTGTCTTATACTCTGTTTTTTCTGTATATTTGTTTTTGTTTTATTTTTTTTCCTTTTGTTTGATAGTTTTTGGGGTTTGGTTCCATTTGGCAGAATGAATGGGTGATATGCAGGGTATTTCATAAAACTGCAGGAGGCAAGAAGATCCCGATTTCGACTTTAATCCGCATCGGTTCTTACGGAACCGGGTCTAGTTTACCACCTTTAACCGATTCTTCAACATACAATGACAAAACCAAGACCGAGCCCAGTTACGTGCCCTGCTTCTCCAACCAAGCTGAAACCAGAGGAACAATACTCAATTGCTTCAGCAACCCTTCCCTTAACTCGATCCAACCAGATTTTCTCCAGATGATTCCACTCTACCAACCTCAATCTCTCAACATTTCGGAGAATCTACAGAGTTCCAATCCGGTTCTTACGCAAGAACAATCAGTTTTACAAGCGATGATGGAGAACAACAGAAGGCAGAGCTTCAAAACGTTGAGCATCTCGCAGGAAAACGGAGTTTCTAAAACCGATAACTCATCGGTTTTTGAATTTGGGAGGAAACGATTTGATCATCAAGAAGTTCCATCTTCCTCTGCTGGTCCGGTTGATCTTGAACCTTTCTGGAATTACTGAAGATTCAGAACCTGAAAAAGTCCATTAATTTAGGTCACAAGTAAGAAGTCTTTGCAAAGTTTTATGCTTTTAGCGTGGTGTGCTAAGTTTGTATAAATTATTATATCACTATACTTCCACTATTAGTGTTTTATATTATTAAATTCAACGGAAAGTTAATATTAAAGAGAGGATAAGAATGAAGTAATTAAATTCGTAAATTTTTGCTTGAAAAACTTTCATGCATTGTGGTGGATTATTGTTAGTAAACCATACTTGCAATCTGGTTGCGGGTGTTTTAAATTAATTAAACCTATGTGATATGAAACAAGGAGGTAAATTTGTAGCAATTACTCAATTATATGGATGTCTTTTGTGGTCAACATCCCTCGTATATATTAACTAAATAGTATTGAAACGGATACGAAAACTAAAAACGGATATGAAAACAGGGACGGGAAATAGTAAAATAAAAATTTATAGATACATATACGATAAGAGTATTTCAACAAACTTATAAGAAAAAATACACATATCTTTAGTGACAAATATCCAAACTTCTATGTTATTTTTCTCTGAAGCATCTAAAAACGTTTTTAAAATATTAAGAAACACCAATTTTGAAACTAAAATGTATAGGAAACATGTCTATATTCCAACCATTTCGTCCCATAACTGCTTGATGTACCCGTCTTGCTCGAAATATTTTGGAAACGTTTCAGAATCGTTATCATATTGTCCCCATTTCTGAAATGTTCTTGATACGGGAGACTACTACCAACAGAAATACCCATGCTTCATAGTATATTAAAAGAGTAATATACTTATATAAGAAGAGAAGATATATAGAGAAAACAAAATTTATAAAATTATGAACAGACAAGAAAAATAATGTTAATGTGGCTTCTTAGACCGAACATCATTTCGAGTACTTTTTAGTTGATTGTTTTACGTTTGAGTATATAGGAAACATACATATTCTTAAATTTTGGAATATTTTTTATAAAAATTTAATTTAATAGTAACAAATAAATTAACAGTAATATATTGTGTTCGTTTTAAAATGAAACACAAACTCACGTACATATTAACTAATAATGATGGAGATAATTTTAACTATCTGAAATTAATCTATTATAGCGTAACACGCGATATTCAGACATGTTGAAAGAACACTCAAAAAAAGTAGTCCTTCATATTGGCACAACGCTAAAAATAGTCTCCAACATCGGTTCATCATAAAGATTCATGCAACCAAGCCAACTCATAACAAAGTATATTGTTTTACGCAGTAAATCTGTGACAAGACAAGACGAACACATCTTTGAAAGAGGAACTACGAGAAGCATCATTACACTAACATAGTCAATTACTCAATTGTATGCTTCAGTGGCTAATACGTCGAACGAACCTACTCCACACATGTTTCTACCAAAAATCGACTAGATAGACAACTCACATACTACATATTCGGGATATCTCATGTCGGAACCCATATGAAATAGTTTCTCATTAATAAAAGTCCAAACGTCATTTTTCATATTCTACCCCAAATCGACTATCTCACTTGTAGAATCCGAGTCATTCAGATTATATTCTAAAAAGAAAACCACTCTTAAACATTTTAAACACAAACACACCCGCAAAACATCTAATACACACGTTCTATTATTTGACATTTTCTCAAACCACTTATGACTGGAGCATTCGAAGATTTTCGGAAAGTAATCCCCTCGTGCTCCCCGAAGCCTTGAAGGTTTCCTCCTTTGTGTCTATCATTATTTTCAAACGCAATGACTGCATTTACATTAACAAACATCTATTAAAAGTATATCACCGTAAAACAAACAAATCATATTTTAATTAGAAATATTTGAAATAAATTCAACCAACGATTCAAAAAAAGTATTAGTTTATAAAAAAAATTCATTTGGTGTAATATATTCATATTTTTGAACTTTTAGTTCAATTTAGTTTTTGGAGTTTTGATTTGGGAAAACTTACATGTTTTATTTATTAAAAAAAAAAAGTTAGAAAAGCATAATCATGTTCTGTTTAATTAAACGAATGAGTTAAGCATAATATTTAACTATGATAAAATTTTCATTTTAAAGAACTTAATCAAATTTCTTATAACACTCTAACACGTGCACAATACTTTTTATTGCCCCGGCTTTAATAGTTAAGGGATATAAGATTTTTCCTTCCTTTTTATCCTCTTTCATTTTTTCCATGAAGAATCTAATTCCGTTATAAAGTTGTTACGCATGATGTATGAAATGTATATACATGAAATTATACTTTGTGCATCTTTTAACATTTTTTTTGTTGATACACCTGTTAACTTCCTTTTTTTTTGGGAGGGGGTGCAAAAATACACCTTTTAACTTCTTATGTTTATATTATATTGAAGTCTATATGGTTTGAAAGAATAGTTTGCATTTTAATCGGTTATATATATATATAAAATCGGCGTTATATACAAAATTACTAGAGTATAGTATAAAATATACGATAATTTAAAATTAGAAAATGACTAAAAGACTTCCACAATCTTTAACAAAAGCAAAACCAAAAAAAAGACTTATGCAAATTTAATTTCTTATCCTAAAAAGAGTTACGAGATAATTTAATTTTTGAAAGAGAAAATTTATAGTTATAACCAAAACGACTAGGACACGTGCTAAAAATCATATGCTATATAAAAAGGTCAACTTGAGTTCCACACAAGATTTTCTTTAAGAATTTTACACTATATTTTACCCTTTATTTTATTATTTATTTTGCATTGATATAAACCTTTCTAACCATTATATCTGAAAACATGGTGAAAAACTGGTATAAGTCTGATTTCATAAATAATTGTTTCATTTCTCTTTCATTCATATTTCAGAAGTATTCTTATTCTATGTTCTAACAACTACTCCATTAATCAGACACTAATGGCACGAAAACCCGTTATTTAAAAATTACAATGTTTATTTAGAATTCTATTGGTGATTATTTAGCGATTATGCAGAAAGAAGTTAGATGCGGTAAGTGATGACGATATGATATGGTAAGAGATATCGTTCAGAAAGAGTCTCCCAATGATAACATTTTGGTGATTTTAATAATAAATCAAGAGAAATACATAAAAATATATATTACAGAATTGAATAATTTAATAAATGTAATAAAGTATGTATGAGATAAATATATATATATATATATATGAATAAATTCATATTTAAAGGGAGGAACAAAATAAACATCTTTAGTCTTCTCGTAATAGTTTAAATTTTTTTAAAACAGCTATTTTACTGGTTATAATAAACATCCCCATTGGTTCAATATTGAATTATGAAAGAAGAAGACGTTAAAAAAAATGTTCATTTTGAAGTTTAGGATAATAAGAAAACAAAAGTTGGTAACTTTAATTACCTTTTACAATTAGATTCCCAAACCCCCAAAATACTCAAATTAAATTTTGTATTTTACTAATTAAATTTCAGATGAATTGGAAATCTCACCTCAGTTAATTACGGATTACACATGGATACGTATTCCCACGTGTCGTATTCGAATTTTTGGTAAAGCCCACGTGTCGTATTCGTTGTTAGTCGCCACTTTAGTTCAACTTAAAAAAGAAAAGACAATTACTTGTCCATTATTTTTCTTTTAAAAACGGGATGTTCAAAGTATGGGAATTTTCATAACTAATAATTCTGCTAATTTTGTTATACTGTAAAATATAATTGATTAATATATTTTGAATAGTCTCTATTTCGTTGTAATTAGGCACAAATGTGGCATATAGTTTAATTAATTATCTGGAATGTTCGAAGTATGAGAATTTTCATAATTATCCTAAAAAACGATCACCCGTAAACGAATATAAAAATGTATACGGTGAGTTCTTTATACTACAAAATGTATTACAGTTTTAAATGAAAATATGATAGATTCTTTAGTTCTAAATTTTAATTATTATAACCACGTGACTTGATTTTTCGGATACTGAAATGGGCCGTCAATAATAGAAGATAATTACTGAAACGGGATCTGGCTTAGGCCCAGAAAATATATAGGCCTATATGATCTAATGGTCATTATGGGTTAAGCTTTTCGGGGAATCTTCGATTTTGTTTTGTTGTAGAATTTTTGCATCACACAAGTCGCTTAGTTTAATCTCACACATATGGGTGCGATTGGCAAAACATTTAAATAAGTTTCCCTTTAAGTTTATATTATCCAATCAAATTTTATAAATAAAGCATAGATGAGAGCATTTAGAAGACATGTGTGTCATTGTATTTAGTCTCCATATTATATAATTACAAGGGGGGAAAGGGTGAAGAATGACATCCTACGATAAATTATGAAAAATCCTAAGATAAATTTTGTTCCTAGATTTTTATTTGAAAAAATTATCTGTAAAAAATTGTTGAATTCATGTGATTGCTTCTGCCATTTTAATTTACTATTATTGGTTAAACAATTTTTTTTTTTTTGGTTAATTAGACATGCGAGTTTGAACTCACGAAAGTAATGCATCGATAACAATAAAATAAACCATTATGTCACATGTTCTGGTCAATTGTTTAAACAACAAAACAATTTATATAAGCTGTATTATTATTCTACTTTACCAAAAGCTGTATTATTTTAATTATATTAATCACAAAACCTAGCTAGTATTTTTAAGATAGAGGCAATGGGTCCACGATAAAGGAGATCATAAATATCGTCTACACTATTATATTAATAAATTATCTGTTGCTGCATACGAATTCGAAAACGAAGTTATGCAATGAAATAGTACAATCCAATTATTGGAACCTTATAAAAAGTTAATGAGAGGAAGATAATTAATTATTGATAACAAATTATTGGCCAGCGAAGGTGCGACGGGATATGCTTATTTCAATCCAAAATCATCTTCGATTTTTTTGGGCTTTGTTGTTTCGTTTCTCTGAAGTCATAAGCTATGGTTTGTCGAAGTTCATTATTTTCTTGAAATCGATTACCCTTACACGGAAAAAGAAACGAATCTACCACTACATAAATATACATTGATTTAAACTATATGCAAATAGAACCAATGCTCGAGCTGTAATCGTTCTCAACGTACGCAATCAAAAATTTTTAAGTTAATTAATCTTTCTGTAACAATATGATGTAGCGATCAGTCGATTTTGAAAATACTGAAGAGAACTAGAGAACTGTGATGATTTTGTTGATTATGTGCATACTAAATTTACGTCCTCATATTAAACAATTGCTAAAAGCAATCTAAATATTATATATTAATGAAATCATTCTCAAAATTGTATAGAATTTTTTAACTATAAGTCTATTTATTAAAAAAGCTTAAACATTTATAAAAAAACAATAACCCTAACTAAACAGGAAATCTTCATAAATAAAGATTATATATTTAACATAATCTTAGTTATGCACTGCATCAAACTCTCAGTAAACATTCGCTTCAAACTTATACGAAAAGCCATCCAAAGATACCAGTAATATTCATCAAATTGAGGAAACTATAATTTTGTTCCACTTCAGAAACGTTAATCGTCTAATAATGAGTAGTTGTCCACGTAAGAAGTTGACTCCATGTGCGCCATGATATACCCAATGTGTTTTCGGGTTTATCACCTTACTGATGTGGGTTCTCCACACTTGTGGTGTACGTCATCGACGTGGGCAAATATAAATACAAGTATGGTTTACCGTTTACGTAACAAAACGTAAAGTATGAGAAAAGTGAATTAATATGAATATTTGTTACTTTATATGTTGGATCTGTATACATTACTGTTTCAATTGTTTTTTCAAAATCGGTTTTAGTTTCTTCTTAAACGTAACATGGCGCTCCGATAATTATCAAAAGAACAACAAAACATGGTACTCCGACACAAAGTATTTTTATGTTGTTCTGCGGATATGTAACGTTTGAACTCTCTGCATTTAGGGTTCACACGGTTCTCAACCCCTTATTAGTTTGTTAGTTGCATTTTTGCCTTGAAAACTGATTGAGTATATTTTGAAACAATTATGAGAGTTATTTGATTTCTACCATCATTTTTACATCTTAAAAGATTATCCTAGTTCAGTAACGTTTTACGTATGGAATTTTTCAACAGAAGTTTTCATAAAAAATAAACACTTTTATAATATAAGTAGTCAACTTACTTTTAAGTTTTGCCCAGCACTACTTTTTTTTTTCCAAATCTGCAGAATGCTATGGGATATTTTATATTGGAAAAATTTAGAGAGAAGTCATCACCATCAATAAACTGAAGAGATCCTAGTCCTTAAGAATGTGGAAGTGGAACTATTGAATATTCCCAAAAATTATTGTATATTTTTAACTTACTATACTATAAGTCTATATTAAGGTACTAGAAAATAATATTAACTAAAAGTATATATTTTTTTGGTATTTGTAATTAGCGATAGACGAGTCGGAGAACCACATAAACCTTCATCTGAGAGTCAATGGGGATGGCATTGCTGCCTCTCTCCTTTGGCCCACTTTCCATCTTTTCTTCACTTTGTCTTTCTACTTTTTCTTTCTAATTTCATATATATATATATATATATATATATATGTTTTTCCACCAAAAATTGCTACTGCTTCCCTTTGTTATATGGGTCCACTATCATTCAAATATATATTTTTTTGACAACATGTCCACTACCATTCTATCAGCCCCTTTGTTATTCCAAAAAGAAGTTTTTTTACTGATCTTGTGTATCATAACAAAAATTTTAAATCTTTGTCATCAAAACGACAACAAAAATTCTTTTAACCCTCATAAGTCGAGATCTGGTCCATTATATTATGATAACAAGCATAATAGATCAATGTCAACATCTTACCTTCTACTCATCGCGGAATCCATTCATCACAATTGCCTCTTGCCGCTAATTTCTTTTTTGATATTTAGATCGGAAATTTGTAAAATTGGTAAAAGAAATTTTATAATGTTTGTGTCCATACTTTGGTTTTCACTTATAATATAATTCTCACGTAAGATGAACTCTGGTACCCACATAAAACAAGACGATTCTAAAGGTATATACTAAAATTCATCTCTTATCCGGGCATAGATTAATGCGCTAATTAATGTTTTTTCTCTAGTTTTTTTTTTTTTTTTTTTGCAGTTCAAAGCCATGCAAAATTATACAAGTCTTGGAAGAAAAAAAAGTCTTATGAGACGAATCTATGTGGCCGTCGTATTTTAATTAACATATAATAATGCAAAGATCAAATTGAGCTAGCGGCCCCTCATCTCTCCATTGCGTTCACGTTTTATTTGTCTCAATCATGCCACAGTATTTTCAAGTTGCACTTAATGACGAAAGTGACAACCTAAGCAACAAACATACTAAAAATCATTAATAATATATGTTGCTATACCTATTTATTTATATCCGTTTTTTTTTCTTAGGTATAATATGCACTCATGGGTGATTTTGATTTTGTTAACCAAAAGTTAATCAGTTAAAAAGAAGATTATCAATAAAAATGAACATCGCAATTTTGGACAACTCTTTTATACCTGGTTTACCTGCCCACATTTGAAAGGTAAAATAAAGATCCTCTTTTGGTTTTTCAGGTTTGTCTCCTTTGTCTTATTTTTATTAAGACAAAGTTGATTATCTAACACACAATTATTGTCAGTGTTTTTTTAAATGCAATCTAATTAATATGGATCATTTGGAACGATTTGATAGAACAGTGGATTAGTAAAAAAAAAGAGAGTAAAGTTATACTTATTGGATAATTAGTTTATATTTTAAACTGATCTAATTTTTAAGCTCTAACAAGTATTAGACAATAAAATCAGTGTTTTCTTAACTTGTGGAATGTGGAATCACATTTTAGTTGTTTGTTTTCCTTATATTCACGTTTCTTTTGGCTTTTTGTTACTCCACATTAAATACAATCGTCTAGTCTCTTGTGGATTTACTCTGTGATTAATAGTTTTTTAGTTGTATAGTCAAATCTTTTAGATATCATTTGATTAGAAAACCGGATCGAACACTGATTGAAATACAATAGTCTAGTCTCTAGCTGAAGTTGGGTTCGAAGGAAGTGAGTAGACCCCCATCCCCAAGAGGGCGGAGTATTCAAGAAATATTTTGTCATCAAATTTTGTCATCATTTCCTATTTGTTGTAGAGCAACAATAGAAATATTTTTAAAATTCCGAATTCGATTTTATTGAAATCCATAACGGTAAAAAAAAAAGATATTGTTCTTATAATTAAGATAAATCACTATATACAGCTCTTGTGATTTTGTATTCTTACTTTTAATTGTATTTTTAAGATCAGATTTATGATCCAAATCCTAACATTTTTTCTAAAGTTATTTTAGGAGGGTGTATTCAATTTTATATTTTGAATTATTTGAGTTTTAATAAGTTTTATATGATTTTGATGTATTTGGGTAAATATAGGAAAGATGTTATGATTTATTGTAAAATCCTCTCAAATCTCACCTAAAACCATCAGATTTAAAATTATGTATTTTTAACAAGAAAAATCTACTAAAATCCACTAAAATCTCTTAAAGTCATTAAAAATTCAATCTTTAAAATGTTTTCAATAATATGAAATTTTAAAGTAAATTTTCAAATAAATAGTTCAATAACATTGGATTATCGTTGATTGAATAACATAAAATTTATTATTTTAACACAAATTACTTGAAATGTTTGATTGAATACACCTCTTTAATGTTTTGAGATTCTAAATTTTTTTACTTATCATAATTTTCTTTACGTAACTTATATCAATTCAATTCGTTAATCCAAAAAGTTGACTACAAGAAAACAATTTCGATTCAAAAATTTAACATCCAATTATTATTTTTGGTTTGAAGTCCTGTAAGTATATTCAAAATGTTGACAAAAAAAAAGAAAAAAGTTATTTGCTGCATAAAACAGTTGATCGATTTCATTGTTTCCCAAATATATGGATTAGAGCTTTAGTGGCATCGCAAATACGACAGTTTGGCCCACAACAATAGTTAAAAGTCCACGTGGTTGGTGCTAAAAAATGATTTGAGACACCACAACTTCGCTCAGTGATCGATTCGATAGGGCCACTGATAACAACTTCAATTTCGGCACATTGTTATACTTTTCGATAAGAAATATACCCTTCATTTCAATATTGTCGTTTTGATATTTTCTTACGTAAATTTAATTAAAAGTATTATATCATATTTATATTAAACAGTTGATTTTTGAACTTTATTCTAGATTATCTTATTTTTAATTTTCAAAAGGAGTAAATTAAATATTTTCATAACAAAATTTAAATTTGTATACGAAAACAAATCAATTTTTTTTATAGCTTTTTTTTTTCATAATTAGCTTATGTTAAAAGGTGGTGGTAATCTTATAAATATAAAGTATACAGTATTAAATGTTCTTAAAAATACGAATGTTAATGTTATTTTTGCAAATGATTAGTGGAAGTGCTAATTTTGCAAATCCCAAAAATAATTGGTGTAATCTTGGCAAAAGTTAGGAAAAAATAAAAATGATGATAAAAAGAAAAAAGGTTATGTCAAAAAAGAAAAAATAAATCTGTTTTCAATCATTTGTACCTTTAGCTATGGTCCAAGTCCAGAAAACAAGCCACGATATTATAAACAACTACATTGGTTTAGAAACTCTTATGGATATTTTGGTATTAAAATATTATTATTTTTTATGTAATTTAATTATATATTTAAAATTTAATTTTAAAACAAAACATAAACTAATAAAAACATGATATGTTATATGAGAGGTTCTTAACCAAAGTTTATGATATATTTCTTTAAAAAAAAAATTTCATTCTCTATCTAACTTTTTTATTTTTTAAAATATTTTAATGGATGATATCTTGTTAAGATACTTTCAATGAACATGCTTTTAATCTGCTTATATCTCACCAGTAAAAAAAATACTCCATTACTACTACATTACTCTGCAAGAGTAATAATGATTGATTACATTGTTCCATTCGTGGTATGTGATACCACACTCGACATAGATGAAACAAAAATTTGATCCCCTAGTTGGTGTCTATAAGTGTGCAATTCTGTCTTTCTTAGAACAAATTGAAGAAAGATATTATCCAAAAAAGGTTATGTTCTATTTTTATACCTCCTACAAATTACGTATAAATTATGTTTCTGTGCACGCCACACTATTACCGCCTCAAACCACACTAGAAACAAAAGAATGTGTATTGAATCACAGTATCACCAATTAGGATCACAAGCTACTGGGTTTTACAAAATTGTATTTATTTTTATTTATATTAAGAAAATTAAAAATATTGATTTTTTATACTAGTAAGTAGTAACTATATAAATAATATTAAAGTAGTGACATAAAGTAACTCTACCAAAAAAAATATTTGTTTACGTCTGTCTAATCGGTTTTATAGGAAGGATGAGATTGTGGTAAGCAAAATCGTGTATGTGATCTTTCTGTGTAGTGAATTGATTTAACAGAAGGTATGCTTTATTAACCCGTACCATACAAATATGTTTTCTTCCTTTTGTTTGTTTGTTTGATAAACAAGAAATTCCATGTCTAACAAAGCAGCCATTAACTAAATTCTAGTAAAATATTAAGTATGTAGTTTCTCCATAATCTAGAACAGCCATTAATGATTTTTAAGAAAAAAACCGAGTCATTCGATAGTAACCTACATCACTTTATTACCATACAAACAGCTAACATCAGTTAATTAATTATTTATTATATAGCATTGGTTTTATTGAAATAATTACTTATATAATCACTAAACATATAATTTTTTCTAAATGATTTGTTTAAGTGGGTACAAATCAAGTTTTATCATCTATAAAAATTCATATTGTTTTCTTTTAGTTTTTGTAACAATTTAAATGGTAAAAATATCCGGTTTTTAGAGATCTCAGAGATTACTACCTAATTTGACATGAAACTATTCCGGTTATATAATTTTTTTTTGGTTGATTTTGTGTCTTAAATATAAAATTTTCGTACAAATATATATCTTACAAATTTATTGTAATTTCGTCACAGGTTTCTTAAGCATATATCCATCTTTTTTTTGTGTGCAAAATACTTGATTTCATTCATTCACCCAAACAAACTAAATCCAAGTACAATAGAGAGGAGATCAAAGATCCTAATGTTTAAAGTAGGAAATAAAAGGTATTACCCAAAGCAACATAAAGATAAAGGTATTACACGTTTGGAGACCAAAACTAATAAGCAGATTAGAATAAGCAAAGCCATGGTAAGTCGAACACACTTCCACGAATAATCTGGGATGTGAGGAATTGGTTATTATCATATGATAAAGTGACGTTGAAGAAAATTTCAAAACTTTAGTTTTCGCCGATGTTAAAAGTTTGATACGAAGTGTCACAAAGATAAGGAAAATCGATTGATTACATGTTGATATACTCACCTTATGTAAGTTATATATGTGTGTTCAATGCGGTGAATTACTCTTTTGAGATAACCCTGCAAATTCCGAAGAGGCGTAACAAAATAGAGTTTTCAAGTGAAAGAAATTATAGAGGGCCAAGTGAGATGTGAGATGAGAAGAAACGAACATTAATAATTAAATATAGCCCTGAGTGTTTTACACCCAAAGTGGCAAACAAATAGGACCGATGCTGAAAAAGAACATGTGATGATTAATCCATAAATACACAATAAATGTCAAAGAGTATATATATTAACTATAGTAAAAGAATACGTAGCTGCACTAGATGAAAATACACATGATAACTAAAAAGTAATAATGAAGTTTTCTGCTATATAATGAACAAAACAGATTAAAACACGTTTAGACGATTTTATTTTTTATTACGTAATTATTGTGGGACGTGTGATATTCTTATTTTATATTATTATTTATCTATGTAAACATCAGATATATCAATTAGAGATCTTGAACGATTTATTTTTATCATTTAAGTATTATGACGCATGATTTTTTTTGTGTAAACTAGAAAATCCGCTAAATATTATCTCAAAATTTTAAATATATTTTAGGGTTTTGTATTATTATTTAACATGTTAAATATTGGTATATTTGTTTATGAGAGTACCAAATGAATATACATATATATTTGAAATTAAATTAAATTAGATAATCCCTTAAATATTATCTCAAAATTTTCCCATACATTTTTTGTTATTTGATACTAGTAACTTATGAAATTGTTATTTTCTTAAATAAAATCTTCTTCTTTGTTGTTTACCAAAATTAACTCTAAAATGATATATGCTAATTGTATTTTTTATATTTCTATTTTGGTCAGCAATGTATTTGTGATTTTAATTATTACTACATACTATCCTGTGCTACACCACGGACGGAATTTTTTTTTGAAATAACATTAATTAATTAAAAAAATATTACGGTTGAAGTATAATATTGCATGCCTATTTGGTAATACAATGTATATATATGTTTATTTTAAAATTTGAAATTTGATTGGTTAATTTTGATGTATAATTATAATAGTTTGATTATTTTTGTGGTATAATTTGAGTATTAGTGTAAATCTGAGTTAGTCTATATTTGTAGAGTTTAATGTTTTAATATAATTTTAAATCTCAATTAAAATTATTGTGGATGTGAAAATATGTATAGAACCTATAATATAAGAAAATTATATAATAATTATATTTTCTTTTTAAACAATATATTTATTTTATTATCTATTTTACATGTTAGAAACTGAGATATTGTTTTAATGTCATAAACCTACAATTCATCTTATGGAAATCGGACTCGTATGTATTACGATAAATATTAATAATTTTTAAACAAATAACTTTGATTAATTTTTAAAAAATTTAAATATAATAAATTAAAAGTAATAAGTGTATGATGGAATTAAAATTTTTAAAACTTTCTTATTGTTAAGCTTTGCTTTATTGGTACATCACATTCCTCTTTCTCCAATATTATTTTTTACGCTTGAAAGATGAGATCAAATAAAATAAATTCAACATATATATTTTATCAAAGATAAACTAATTAGTTATCATAAATATCGTATTTTAAGTTGATCCGATTCATTTTAAATAAAAAATTCTTATTTGATATTTTTAATTAAAAATTTTGGTTTTTTTCAAATTTTAAGTGCAAGTGAACAATTTTGAATATTTTAAAATGTACTTGCCAAATAATATACATCAAAAGATAAATTAACATTTTGACATTACTATATGCAAAACAAATAAAAAAAATAACATTGCTTTTAATTTTAATGGGCTTATCCGAGTATCCTAGTAAATAATTTTTTTGATTAGTAGTTGTAAAATTAAAAAATTGAATTAGATATTTTGTTTTTTGGTAAGATTTTGTTAGTGATTTTATTAGAAAAAATTAGTTTAATAATAGTTTTAATTAGTATCAATGCGATTACCTTTTTTTATAAAAAAAATTATAATTCAGAATATATATTGATTGACTAGTTATAGGCAAAAATAGTAAAAGCGATTTCCTTAATTAAAAAAATGAATTAGATTTTCTGTTTTTGGCCAAGATTTGAATTGACATCTCAATGATTTTTTGATTACCCATATTAGAAGATATGTGACTAATTAAGAAAAAAAATCTTAACTATTTTAAACAAAAAAAAGAACCAATAAATTGAATTTAAGTGATAATTCAATTGTCAATTATATCCTTAATAAAAAATTAGAAAATGGTCTTAAGATCAATGACATTTGATGTAAATACTTACAAAAACATGTTCAAAAATTTACTGAGTACTTTCGCCTTAATAGTATTATATCAACTCGCAAAAAAACATTCCATAAGTCTCTCTCAAACCATTTGAACATTCCATGAGTCTCTCTCAAACCATTTGAACAGTTCCAGTACCACCAAAAAAGGTACGGTCACTAGTCACTACACTCTTGATGAGTTTTTTTCTTTTCTTTTCTCTTGTTAAAGTATTCTCTTAATGAGTTGATATTGTTATAATTATTTAAATATATTTACGTTGTTTTTTACTACTTTATTGACACGAGTGCTGTAGAGCTTATATGTATATATATATACACACTCATTTACATTTATTATTATGCATGATTGGAGTAGTAGCTTGCAATGTCTTAGACTTTTGATATATCTTCCCCTTTTTTTAGTTATCGAATTTACATATTCCTGAAGATGAAAATGGTCTACCACAGTTTTTCAATCAGTTTCATATTCAGATGCATCAGAGTTCTCATCAATAGATCTATCGGTCTCTTGCCTTAAATTCGACGACATTTCTGGTTTTTTTTTTCTTTCCTTATTTTCTTATTACTTCATCTTTAGCTAGGTTGTATGTAAATCTATATCAGAAAGAAAGAAAAAATATGTCAAGAAAGCCATGTTGTGTCGGAGAAGGGCTGAAGAAAGGAGCTTGGACAGCCGAAGAAGACAAGAAACTCATCTCTTACATTCATGAGCATGGTGAAGGAGGCTGGCGTGACATTCCCCAAAAAGCTGGTATATATGTGCTTAATTATTATGTGTATATATATATATATATATATATATATATATAAAATAAATCTTTAAGAAACAAAAGAAAAATATATATATATGTATAGTCTAATTGATGGATTTATAATGACAATGGTGGTTAGGACTAAAACGATGTGGAAAGAGTTGTAGATTGCGATGGGCTAACTATCTGAAACCTGATATCAAGAGAGGAGAGTTTAGCTACGAGGAGGAACAGATTATCATCATGCTTCACGCTTCTCGCGGCAACAAGTAAATTACTAGTACTAGCTTGTCAAAATCCATATAAATAAGTGTAATTAACACATCATTAAAGTTTGGATTTATTCTTCTTAATAGGTGGTCGATCATAGCGAGACATTTACCCAAAAGAACGGACAACGAGATCAAGAACTATTGGAACACGCATCTTAAAAAACGTCTGATCGACCAGGGAATCGATCCAGTCACCCACAAGCCACTTGCCTCTAACCATAATCCGGGCACGCCCAAGACTTCTGATCCCCACGATGATGACCAATCCCAATCGGGTTCGATATCTCCGAAGTCACTTCATCCATCTTCTAGCTCCTACAATCTACAGGAGATAAGCAGCAGTGAGTCACCGAGATACGATGCTTCCTTGAACTCCAAGAAACGTTGTTTTAAGAGGTCGAGTTATACATCAAAACTGTTAAACAAAGTTGCAGCAAGGGCTGCTTCCATTGGAAATATTTTATCAGCGTCCATGGAAGGAACCTTGATCAGCTCAACAACATTGTCTTCATGTCTCAATGATGAATTTTCCGAAACTAATCAATTTCAGATGGACGACTATGATCCATTCTCTGAGTCATCTGAACCCATAATTCCCGATGATATCGGCATGAACACTGATCTCAACAATTCCGAATACGATTTCTCGCAGTTTCTCGAGCAATTGGGTAACAACGAAGCCGACAATATTGGAGGATATAATCAAGATCTGCTTATGTCTGATGTCTCATCAACAAGCGTTGATGAAGACGATATTATGCAAAACATAACCGGTTGGTCAAATTATCTCGTTGACCATTCTCATTTTAATTATGACACGAACCAAGATTACGACGACAAGAACTTCATATGATCCGTTGATTGCTTACCGGACTAGAGTTGACCGGTAATTTCATGGTTCTCTTAGATATTTGTCAAGTTATTTTCAGGTTCATTATAGGGTTGCTATATTCAATAAGGGATTCTCTTAGTTTGAGAACCTTGTGATCCCGTGGATCAATTAGTATTTGATTTGTGGGAGACTCGAGTTTTTTTTTTTAAATATATAACTGCTTTGATCTTTGTGGACGTCCTTCTGAAATTAAATATTGAATAAAGAATGCATTTTCTTAATAATTCCATTATTCATAATCATTCGTTTTTTATCCAACTTATAATTATTCAATATATACCAATATCAGCCATGTTTTTTTCTTCTTAATAAGTGTCGATTTAAATTTAAATTTACTTTCACAGAAGATGTCTTCTCTTTTTTTTTTTTTTAAATGTCATTTTATAACTTAAAAATCTAAAATAAAAAAAAATTAACATTTTTGGCACAAACCTATGGTACTGTAAGATTGTACAAAATTAAGGTGTGCGCCAGTAAAATTGGCCAGTTTTTCTATCACATCGAATTCAAAAGGTCAAAAGACTCAAAACCGTCAAAATTCATACATTTTTTTCCAGAAAATGCTAAAAAATAAATAACGAAAAGTGTTCAAAAATACTACCAAACTTTCAAAAAGTGAAAATGATTACTTATTTTTGTGTTAAAATGATTCCTTTTTAGTTGGCACAAACTTTAACGTGTCTTTTTTTATTTATACACAGAAATCACGAACCAAAATCTAAATTACTTTTGATTGCATGCGTTCACTGTATTACAATCATTTGATTTAAAGTTCGAGCCTTAGTTTGCTTGAGCCATGTTACCAAAAACATTGGAAAATATGTAACAGTTTTAGGTTTTTGGTGATGAAAGTCCGAAGAGACGAAACCCCTATGGAAAAGCCGATGAAATTTTTTTTACGGATAAGTATCACGTGTATATTAGAAGTACTAACCATTAACCAACACATAAATGAGATGGATAAAATAAATGAATATAATCCTAAAATAGTGGCGTAGAAGGAAAAAAAAACTATAATAAGAATTTACTTCTCTCTTAAACTAATTGCAGAGATTTACTTTAATGTTACAGCGAAAAATATTAAGAAAAAGTTAAGGATTTAAGTAAAATATTAAGTTTCCACTGTGTATTTAATAAGACGATACTCCTTGTTGACCAAAAAAAAAAAAGAAGACGATGCTCCTTTACAATAAAGTTAAGGAGTAAAATTTTAGTGAGATGCAATAAATCATTTAACACTGGTGTTTATTCAGCAGTAATATCTACTGATCAAATGCAACTTCTCGGATGACCAAAAGCTATATTCATAAAGTATTCTTTTGTGGTAAACTAATATTCATGATATTGTTTAAAATTTACATATAAAGTTTTGTGATCTTTCGTAATCGTTCGTTGGACAGACCGCACCATCATTTTGTTTTATATAAAACTTAGGAATATACCAATAAATAAATAAAACAAACGAGAGAAAACCCTTGTTCCCAATATGTGTATAATATACCGTCCACAAATTTTTAAATATATAATCAAAAGCTAAAACCAATTTAATAAACATTCAAAGATATCATCATCATATGTGATACGAGAGCTTTGGTTTTTGTATGTGTGGCTGCGCGTGAACGATTCAATTCCTCTTTTTTTTTTTTTTTCGATTTCCGTGTGGTATTTAATTTCTGTCTAGACCGCAGTTCTGCCTAATTTTGGATGTACCATATAGCCTTGTAAGAAAATTGGACTATTAGATAACATGCAGCAACCAAATTTCACGTATAAGAGATGATGCATTGCCACCTTACTAATAACAATGCTTTCTTTTTTACTAAATTCTACGACAAATCCTTCTCAAATTTAATAAAAATGGATCCATTTATTAAATTATTCTAATAAAAAAACGTGAAAGATACAGGATATATGTTTGTTTCTAGTTGCTATAAAAAAAAATTAATTGTACGATACTTTTATATTCTTTTCAACTACTCCACTTCATACAACATTATTACCAAACCAAAGCACAAGTACATCAAATTTACTCCTCTTTATTCATAAATATCTTCTTCTTATAAAATTCTATATTCCGATTTTTTTGCAGTATCAACAACTTTTTCTAAAAAATATCCCACTCAAACTCAACAGTAACAAAATTTTCACACAACTTTATAAAGATTTTCGTTCTCTCAGTGTGTCAAATGGTTGTAAAAGATTTCCATTGTATAAGGAATTGCTCTAGACGAGGCTTATTGGTCTTGAATTTTGGTTGAAAACTAGCAAGACGTTTTGCTAAGGAAGCTTAGGGACCAAATATATAGATGCTGCATTAAACTGTTTGAGAAAAAAAAACATGGTTGTGAAAGAAAAAAATCGTAGAATTTTGCATGCCACTATTTGTGTGCTAATTGTATTATCCAATTAGAATAATTAATTAGACCATTCTGTTGTAGACAATAATAATTGGTTGATTTAGATACTAAAGCGAAAATGTTAAAATATTTTAGATTAGATGACACCTGAATTAGAGACGCAATAAATAAAAAAGGGTGGATAAAGCCTAGAGGGACAAGGCTGTGAGATAGATGGGAAGACAAACGAAGGAGCCCAAAAACGTGCACCGTCCAAGATTCTAGCTACTATACCTAACCTCCTTCCAGGGACTTTAACACATCACTTATCTGCCCTTTTTATTTTATTTTGCACTGTTGATGAATACTGCCAGGGACTTGACACATCACTTATCTGCCCTTTTTATTTTGTTCTGTACTGCTGATGAATACTGCAGCGATATAATGGAACAATGGAGCAGCATGCAGTTAGAAAAAGATGAAAACAGTTTTATTTGATTCTTTTTAGTTTTAGTTTTTTTTTTCTGGTATATTTTTAACAAAAACAATTGCATATAACATAACTTATTACTGTATTGTGAAAATAAAGAAATAAATATTAGTATAGGTAATGTGTATATATAATGGACGTTAATTATTACAGGATCAATAAAAGAATGACATACCTTTTAACATATTTTTAAAAATAACCTTGCATATACAATTTTATTCTAAATAAGTAAATAATCATAAATCTCTCTCATAATATTTGCTTTTTAAATAATATATAGAAATACTTTTTTTTGGTTAAAGATAATGTATAGAAATACTGTCTATTAAAACCACTATAGCTTTAACCCAAAAAAAAAAACACTATATTAGCGAATAAGCTTCACATATATATTTATTTAGTTTACATGGTTATAAAAGTTTATTGTCACGAGTGCATGAGACTTACCAATATACATATATATGGATCATACGAAGAGGTAGATCGTACGTGTACAAATGACTTCATAGATCTTTCATATTTTTTTTTGGTAATATTCTTCAGTTTTTATTTGACCTATTGTCGTTGTAGTGGTCTAGATTTTAAGAAAAAAACAATTAGACCCTTGAAATATATATTGTAACCGTATTAAGATGTATCGTAATTTCTCAGTTCGATTCGGATACAAACAGATGTATCTCTCTATCCTAAATTAACTACGTACTTCTGATTTTATTTCTTAGATGCACGTTTGTTATAAATATAACTAAGAAAATGTCAAAGAGACCATGTTGTATCGGAGAAGGATTGAAGAGAGGAGCATGGACTACAGAAGAGGATAAAAAACTCATCTCTTATATACACGGCCACGGTGAAGGAGGTTGGCGTGACATTCCAGAAAAAGCTGGTACATAACTATATATATATATATATATATATATATATATATATATGCATTTGTGTTTCTAATATATGTATTATTTATAATCTAATCACTACAAGAAAACATGGATATTTCCGACGACAATTTCCGACGACAAATATTGTCGGAAATTTTTCGAGCAACTAGCGTCCGTGTTCCGACGATATTCCGACGACTCATATAGTCGTCGAAATTTCGTCGGAAACTTGAAATATATTTCCGACGAAGGTTTTTCGTCGGGAATTCATAACAAATGTAGTCGGAAAATGTTAATTTTTCCAATGAATTCTTATTGTCGGAAATATGTCAGAAATATGTCAGAAATCTTGTCGGAAAATAAGTAAGTAAACACGTTTATAAAATGTAAGTTTTCGACTATTTCCCGACGAAATTATGGTAGGTATGTCGTCGGAAATTCGTCGGAATATGATCCGACGAATTTCCGACGATACAATTTCCGACGCAGTTTCGACTAATTACCAGTATATCGTCGGAATTTTGTCGGAAGTATTCCTCGTCAATGTTTCCGACGAAGTTCCGAGGACATAGTTGTCGGAAATATTTGTTATATATACAAACCCAGCTCTCAACGACCAGACTTTGGCTATTTCCACATTTGTTATAAAAGAAATGGCTTCCCATAATATCTACACAATTAGAGAATGGATGTACAATCGTTTGGACGAAGAAACTGGAGATATGCGACGTGAATACAAAGATGGCTTATCAGATTTTATGCGTTTCGCAGCAAATCAAGAAATGATGCGTACAGAAGGTATTATGGCTTGTCCCTGCGTAAAATGCTGTAATGAAGTTTTTTTGAACCATGAAATAGTTTGGAATCATCTATATTGGGGAGGTTTTACACCTGGATATTATATTTGGTATTCGCATGGAGAAGATATAGGATCTGGGGCTAGTTCTAGTCATGGTAGAAGAAGTGAAAGGATAGCACATAAAAATGTTAGAATCAGTCCTGAGGATAGGGAACATGATAATGTGCTTCTAAGGGATACAACAGAATTTGAAGAAAGGACAGAAAGTAGTCATGTTGTAGAGGAACCGAACATAGAAGCGAGGGAATTCTTTGAAAGTTTAGATGTTGCGAAGCATCCATTATATGCAGGATGCAAAGAAGGTCATTTTCCACTATCAGCTGCGACACGGATGATGAATATTGAAACTGACTACAATTTAAGTGAAGATTGTGTCGATGCATGGGCCGAGTTTTTTCATGATTATCTACCGGAAGATAATCTAGCACCTGAATCTTACAATGCCATCCAGAAATTGGTATCTGGTCTTGGATTACCATTTCAAATGATCGATGTTTGTAAGGAAAATTGTATGATTTACTGGAAGGAAACTGCAAACTTGTCACAATGTTCTTTCTGTGGGGCTGACAGATTTCGGATAACAAGTGGGCGAAACAAGATTCCATATCAGCGTATGTGGTATTTGCCTTTAGCTGATAGGTTGAAGCGGTTGTATCAATCAGAAAGAACTGCAGCAGCTATGAGATGGCATGCAAAACATTCATTTACTGGGGAGATATCACATCCTTCTGATGCAGCAGCGTGGAAGCATTTTTGCCATGTCTATCAAAACTTTGCAACTGAACCGAGAAATGTATACTTGGGGTTATGCACGGATGGTTTCAATCCATTTGGAAAGTCTGGTAGAAAATATTCTCTTTGGCCAGTCATCGTGACGCCTTACAATCTTCCACCGTCTCTATGTATGAAACGTGAATTTCTATTTTTAACAATTTTGGTTCCTGGTCCGAATCACCCTCGTCGAGCTCTCGATGTGTTTTTACAACCACTGATTGCAGAGTTGCAAATGTTATGGTATGAAGGAGTTGGGGTTTATGACATCTCCAGTAAGATCAACTTCAACATGCGTGCTGTTTTGTTGTGGACCATAAGTGACTTTCGAGCATATGGCATGTTGTCGGGTTGGACAACGCATGGAAGGTTGTCATGTCCTTATTGTCAAGACGAAACTGATGCTTTTCAATTAAAATATGGGAGAAAAATATGTTGGTTCGACTGCACCCGGCGTTTTCTTCAGCGAAATCACCCTTACAGATGAAGCAAGACATTGTTTCGAAAAAACAAGACTGTCCGTGAAGGTCCTTCTACAGAAGTCGATGGAGACTACATACTGTATCAGTTTCGTGATTTTGATATCGATCGAACATCAGATGTTGGGGGTAATGATCATATTAGGGTCGATGGATATGGAGAACATCATAATTGGCATAAAAAGAGTATCTTCTGGGACTTACCATATTGGAAAAATCTTCTTCTGCGTCACAATCTGGATGTTATGCATATTGAAAAGAATGTGTTTGACAACATCATGAACACGATTTTAAATGTGCAAGGTAAAACGAAAGATAACGTTAAGGCAAGAATGGATTTGCCAGAGATTTGTGATCGAGAGGATCTGCATTTGCTTGCTGACGGAATAGGTTCTATACCAATTTGGAGATTAGATGCTTCAAAGAAAGCTGAGTTTTTCCGATGAATAATTGATTCGGTTAAATTTCCTGATGGTTATGCTTCAAATCTCGCAAATTGTGTTGATGACCACAGTGGAAGATTAGCAGGTATGAAGAGTCATGACTGTCACGTCTTCATGCAGCGCTTGCTACCATTTGCATTTGCTCATCTTCTACCAAATGTTGTCCACGAAGCAGTAGCTGGTATGTCATATAAACGCTATATCACCACTACAACTTCCAATAGTCACTCTTTTGTAACACAATGTAATATTGCAGGAATAAGTGCTTTTTTCGGGATTTGTGTTCAAGATCTCTAACTGTCGAGGGGTTACATACACTTGAAGACAATATCCCGTTTATCATTTGCAACTTGGAGAAATTGTTTCCCCCTACGTTTTTTGATGTCATGGAACACTTACCTCTTCATTTACCTCGTGAGGCCTCACTTGGTGGACCGGTTCAGTATAGGTGGATGTATCCATTCGAACGCTTCATGTTCCATTTGAAGAAGAAAGTTAAAAATTTGAGTAAGGTTGAGGGATCTATTGTTGCTCAAAGCATTAACGAAGAAACATCAAATTTTTCAAGTTACTATTTCGCTGCAAATGTTCAAACCAAAGCAAGGAAACCAGGTAGATATGATGATGGTGGATTAAGACCTACTTACCATACATCCGTTCCAGACATATTTTCTCAAGTAGGGCGACTCAGTGGAAAACCGAGAGAAGTTTGGTTAACAGACCAAGAGTTCAATCACATTCATACATACATCCTCCGAAACTGTGACGATGTCATTCCGTTTGAGAAGTAAGCATAAATATCTAACTTGGTTACATCTAATTGTGGGTATAAGTAACATATTAATTGGTGTTGTTATGTTCATATGTTTGTTTAGTATTTTTGTTGAACAAGTCAGAGGAGCCTATCCAAACATGACAGATCAAGAAATAGAAGACATCAAGCAGAACCAATACGCAAATTGGTTAAAATACTATGTAAGTTTATTGGAGATTGTTAATTATGAAAAATTTCATTATAATTAATAATTATCCATCCTGTGTTTGTAGATAAAATCTGCCAGCTCCAGGAATGAACAATATCCAACATGGTTTGAAGAGTTAGTCGGAGGACCGTTGGCTAGAACGATGTCATTCCCAATGTATTGTACTCGCGGATATGTTTTCAAAAAAAGACCAGGGATGTCAAATAGAAAAACCGTCAACTACGGGGTTGTTGTGCAAACAGATTCGGTGGCATACTATGGTGAAATTACCAGCATATTGGAGGTTGAGTATCCAAGAATCATCAATTTGAAATGCATAATATTCAAGTGTGATTGGTACGATCCCACAGCTGGTAGAGGGGTTCGACTTACCAAGTTTGGTGTCACAGAGATCAACTCCTCAAGACGCTTGCGAAAATACAATCCGTTTATACTTGCATCTCAGGCATCGCAAGTGTGTTAGTTACCATATCCTCGAGTAAGTCAAAGGTCAGATGGGTGGATTACTGTTCATCAAATAAATCCAAAGTGTCGAATTGTCGGGGTTACAGAATCAGAACCACTGCAACAAACCGAGATAAATGTGATTACCCAAATTGAACATTCTGTTGGAGATATACCTCTGGTCGATGATGACAATGTTGGAGTTGACGAAGTTTGGGATATTGACGAGGAAGAAGGTGATGAATTCGAAGAAATGGATGATTCTGCAAGTTCAACATACTCGACCGATTCAGAATAAAGTGAGATTTGAATAAATATTTGAATTGTGATAGCTAGTACTTTCAAACTGTATTAAACAATGCATGAATGATATTTGAAGTTTGTAATATATATGAGTTATTGTAAATCCTCTGTACTTTAAAATGCGAAAACAAGTTTTCAATATATTGTTACGTACTTCCGAAGCAAAGGTAATAAAATGTGAATTCCCACGAATTTCCGAGGAATATGTGTGTATTTCTCGGAATTTCGTCGGAAACGGGTTCACTCATATAGTTATAATTACCGAAGAAAATTTAATTATATGTCATTTCCGACGAATTTCCGAGGAAACCCTGGGTATTCCTCGGAATTTTGTCGGAACGGGTTTAAGTTATAATTACCGAAGCAAATTAAATTATAAGTTATTTCCGACGAATTTCCGAGGAAACCCTGGGTATGTCTCGGAATTTCGTCGGAAATGGTTTAAGTTATAATTTCCGAAACAAATTAAATTATATGTTATTTCTGACGAATTTCCGAGGAACCCCTTGTATTTCTCGGAATTTCGTCGGAAATGGTTTAAGTTATAATTACCGAAACAAATTAAATTATATGTTATTTCCGACGAATTTCCGAAGAACCCTGGGTATTTCTCGGCATTTCGTCGGAAATGGTTTAAGTTATAATTACCAAAGCAAATTAAATTATATGTTATTTCCGACGAATTTCCGAGGAAACCCTTGTATGTCTCAGAATTTCGTCGGAAATGGTTTAAGTTATAATTACCGAAGCAAATTAAATTATATGTTATTTCCGACGAATTTCCGAGGAAACCCTTGTATTTCTCGGAATTTCGTCGGAAATTACATGTCATTAAATTTGCTTCGGTAATTATAACTATATAGCGTGTAAGTCGAGATTGGGTCTCGGAAATTCGTCGGTAGTAATCCGTTCCGACGAATTTCCGAGGATTCTTCTTAAATTTTCTCGGAAAGTCATCGTAAAAAGGCGCATTTTCCACTACCGCGTGGCACCATAAATGTGATTTTTGACGATTTTGCAACGGAAGGTTCCTCGGAAATATTTCTATATATGCGGATCCAACTTTTCTCCTCTCACAACTCACAAATTCCTAAACTTTCAAAAAAAAAACTCTCTCAAAATCTCTTTCTCCCAACATCTCAACGATTTAGTAAGAGTTTTTCGGAATTTTTATTTACGTTTTTGTATTCATGTTAATATTTTTTTACATAAGTTATTAATATAAGATTTTTTTTACAGGAAATGGCACAGGGAACATGGAACGGTTACATGGAGTATTGTCAACAAATGCAACAAACTTCCAACGTTGCACGTGGACAAACATCTAGCTCCGCCACGCAGCCACCTAGCCAGCAGTTTGACTTCCCACCGGAAACAGTAGTGCCGGAGACAGAGCATCAAGGAACTGCATCTCCTCATCCGTTAGACAACATGACTCTCGACCAGCTTCTCCTCGCTCCGGGACGTAGTTGTTTGAAGAAGCTTGATCCTAGACGTATGGATTCCTCGGTTTGGTAAGTAAAATTTATAACATTTATGTATTTATATAATTAATTTATTTTAATTTATTTAATTTGTTCAACTTTTGAAAGGTATAAATACGACGGTGGGTTAACAAAATCCGTCAAAAAGATTATGGAGAGTGACTATCCCGAAGCAGCTCCAAATTGGCGATCAGTGTCCGGGGAAACCAAAGAGCGCTGGTTCAAAGGTTTCGCGGTTAGTATTTTAAATAATTATGCAATTACAATTAGGCAAATATAATAATTATTTAAACAACTAATTAGATTTTTAAATTAATCAAACGTAATTGAAGCAAAAATTTTATTGGGAGTACGAGCTTACAACCGAAGTTCGTGATAAGTTTGAGGAATTATGCGCTGCTCGGTTGAAAGATGGTGCTTACGAGTGGAAAAAAAATTGGCGAAAAGGCAAAGATAAGCCAAAGTGGATGCGGGAATCAGTTTGGCAAGGCCTCATAGCGTATTGGGAGGATGAGAAAAATAAAGGTCGTAGTGAAACCAACTCCCAAAACCGAAAGAGCGAGCGGGGAGGATACGAAATGGCGAAGCACACTTGCGGTGCAATGCCATATGTCCGAAAACGCGAGGCAATGGTAAATATAAAATTTTATAAATTTAATTTAATTTACATATACATTATAAATTTATAAAATGTTAACAATGGATATTTTTTTTTAGCGTGATCCCGAGACTGGTATTCTTCCCGATATGGTGTCTTTTATGGAAGAGACCCATAAACAGAAATCTGACGGAGTCTTTGTCGACAAAAAAGCAGAAGAAATAGCTCAGCGATGTAGAGCTATGGAGGCAGAAAAGCTGACTCAATTGAGTCAGCTTGAAGAGACTCCGGATGATTACGAACTTAGCCAAATGGAAAAAGACGAGATATTTCGTTCGGTAAGTATGTTAATCACTCAATTATTAATTATATATTGATTGATTAATCAATTAATTTATCTAACTTATTTTTATTTTATTTTGTAGCAAGTGGAAATTAAGAAGGGACGGAGATATGGCGTTGGATCTATTCCGTTCGACGATACAGTGGGTCAGAGTTCTTCCAGTCAAATCCTACGAACAGAAGTATCGTGAAACTCAGGCTGCTCTTGCAAAGGCCGAAGAAAAGATTACCAGCTTGGAAGAAAAATATGAAGATGTATCCTTTTGGAGTTCGATGATGGCCCAACTCCATCCTGAACTGGTTACACCTTCGCGAAGAAATCAAGCCGGTCCAGGTGCAACTTCTGATAATTTTGATTTGTAGGTTTTTTTTTTTCGAATGTACTGAATTTTAAATTTATAATGATTTTATGGAACTTTTAGTTTCTTTATTTGTTTTAATTAAATTAATTACATATGTTTTTAAATATGTTTTTAAATTAATTTACGAAATAATTATTTTTTAAAAATAATTATTCCGGTAGTTTCCGACGAATTTCCTACGACCTTATGTCGTTTTCTCGGAAATTCGTCGGAATCTTTCCGACAAATTTCCGTCTAATATTGTAGTTGCGTCGAAATTTTGTCGGAAAATAAGCGACGCATTTCCGACGAATGCTTATCGTATTGGTCGGAATATCGTCGGAAATTTCCGAGAAATTTCTGAAAACTATTTCCGTCGGTAAAGTTTCTCGCAACAACGTCAGAAATTATTCCGACAATTTGACGACGATTGTCGTCCGACGAATGTCGTCCGACGAATTACTGACCACTTAATTTCGTCGGAAAGTTCCGACGAATTTCCGACGAATGTCGATTTCCGACCAGCGTTTGCCGAGAAAATAGTTTCGTCGGTAATTCCTCGGAAATAGGTGTTTCCGAGGAATTACCGACGATAATAGTCGTCGAAAACTGCAAGGTTTTCTTGTAGTGAATTGATCTTTCTTTTTTTCGAGTTTAGGGCTGAAACGGTGTGGAAAAAGTTGTAGATTGCGGTGGACTAACTATTTGAAACCCGATATAAAGAGAGGAGAGTTTAGCTATGAGGAAGAGCAGATTATCATCATGCTTCATGCTTCTCATGGAAATAAGTACGTATAACATTTCTCTAGGTTTGTTTGCGATGATATAAGTTTAATGAAGACTTGATCAATGTTTTGATATTTACCCTTATTTGATTAGGTGGTCTGTCATAGCAAGACATTTGCCAAAAAGAACGGATAACGAGGTCAAAAACTATTGGAACACACATCTCAAGAAACGTTTGATCGATAACGGCATTGATCCCGTAACCCACAAGCCACTAGTTTCTTCTAACCCTAGTCCGGCCGAGCCCAATAAGTTCGATTCCCAAGAAGAATCCAATCCGGATGAGCACTCGTCAAAATGGAGTTCTACGACTCCAGTATCTCTTCCCCTTTCTTCGAGTTTCAACAGTACTAAACCCGAAATCAGCAGTGAAGAGACGCTGATAGAGAGTGATTTCTTCAGCTGCAAGAAACGTTTTGAAAGATCGAGTTCTACATCAAGGCTGTTAAACAAAGTTGCAGCTAGAGCTGCTTCCATCGGCAAGATCTTATCAACCTCCATAGAAGGAACCTTAAGATCTCCTACATCGTCTTCATGTCTCCCAAACTCATTCTCTCAATCATCTGACCACATAATCGATAACAAGGAAGATCTCGGTACGAGCCTTGATCTCAGCATTTCCGAGTACGATTTCCCACAGTTTCTTGAGCAATTCATTAACGATGACGACGAAGCCGAGAACATTGGTGGGTCCAACCAAGATCTCCTTATGTCAGATGTCTCATCAACATTCATGAAGACAATATAATTGGAGACATAACCAGTTGGTCAACTTATCTTCTTGACCATCCCAATTTTATGTAAGAAGCGGAACAAGATTCCGACGACAAGAACTTCTTATGATCTGTCTATATATGGCGTGTCAATTTCCCAATGTTGATATGCGGCCACGATTATAATTAGGGTTTTCTCTTCGGTAATTTTCAAGTTGTTAAACTGTTCTAGATATCATTCAGTAAGGGGATCGATTAGTATTGATTTGCGGGAGAATTTATATTTTTTTGTAACTCTTTTGTAAAATAAATTTAAATAAATTTAGCTTTATCTATATTTTTTATCTGAAGTCAAACACAGTTTTATCTGAAGTAAAAAAAAACAAAAATTCAAGCTTTATCTATATTTTTTACGGCAAATAAGAATCTAAGCTTTATGTATACTTTTAGGTCCACAAACACTATAACTCAAAAGGTAAAGAGCAATGAGTGAGCAACAATATTGGATCTGTGACCCGGAAAATTTCGTCTGCTAACAAAAACGAATCTTACGATATATCAGTGTGTGTGTGTGTGTGATGAGAGCTTTTGTTTTTATGTGTGTGGCTGCACATGAATGATTTATTTTTGGCATGTGTGTGTGAAAATGAAAGCTGTATTTTTTGTCATCCGATTAAATTAAATACCCCACCACAAATTCGAAACAGAGTTCGAACCAAAAATAGACCCACAAATACTTTTGCCATTTAGACACTAAAACCAAAAGAAGGGTAGCTATTAATTCGCATAATACTCCCTCACGATCAAATAATTCGCATAGCCTAAAATAGGCTACGTACCTGTAGCCACATATGACTGCAATCACGAATAACACGTTGAACTATCTCAAAATCTCTTCTTAATAGATGGTATCTCAAGTTTCATAAACCCACCCACGAGTTCGATGAAGGTCTTCAAGGAATTGTTATTGTAATTTGAAAGTTGTATGAGTGGATAAAATGAAATAGACGTATAGAAAAAGTGGAATAAATGCATCTATATATGTTATAGACCTTTATGTATTTCGTTTCCTTTTAACGGAGATTTCTATGGGCACTCGATACAAATTTTGACCTAGATTCTTTTCATATATTAAAACTAGTTTTCTTTTGCAAACAGCTTCATTGATATTATTGATCAAACCAAACTATGTATATTGCCAACAACTTTAAAACGTGGGAATATTTTCTACGTTCCAAGAAAGTGGAGATTATATAAATTGGAAAATGGGGGAAAAAAACTTACTTTATGATAAAAAAAAATTCTGGAGAATCAACAATTAACAAAAACTGTATAATTAAGCCCACATGTTGTCCTTTAACAAAGCTGAAATTATTGCAGCATTTCGTTAATCATTGTTAAGTGAATAATAATATAGCTAGGTTTTAACCCGTGGTACACTACGGAACAAATTTTTTGTTATTGTATTTTAGATAATAATTTTCAGTTTATTTGGTTTTTTATTTTCCAATTATTTTATTTTGGTATCTAATTAATTTCTTATTTTGTTTGGATCCGTGCTATGAAACACATGTTTTTTCTTCTTATAGTTTATAACATAAATGTGTTTATTTTTTTTATTAAATTTGTTATTGGATAGTATATAAATTTTAGATTTGTTTTGTTTTGTAAAACAATACAGAGATATATGGTAGGTTAGTGTATTTGTGTTTGTTTGATGTATATATAAATTAAATATTTTTGTTTAGAAATTTATCAATTAAAATTAGTTGTTAATATGTATAATATTTTGTTGTTCATATAATAAATATGGATATAATTTGTAACTTAATTAACTCCACAGTATGATTACAAATCTATAATATATGAAATAAGTTAATAGTTTTAGCGTTGGTTTAATAGTTCAAACCCACCATGCTAGGTCCGTCCCACAACTGGTTTAAAGACTTTTAACCCATAAAAACCATCACACGAAACCTGCGAAATATATAGTATGCCCGCATCCGCCCTGTTTGAGTTCACAGGATTTGTAGACATTTAACTAAATCACTTTTTTATATTTGTTTTAACGATATCACTCTTCTAATTTAAAAATTTTGTTTAAAGCAAAGAGAAAACTAATATTAATAATATCAGTTTTGATAATATAAAAACTAATAATAATATTAATAAAAAATAATATTTATAATAAAAACTAATATTAATAAAAAAAACTTAAGTTTTGATAAATAATTTATATATATTATAAAATATTTTAAGATTTTAATACTATATATTTTAAGATTTTAATACTATATATGAGATTTTAATATAAGATTTTTTTCAAAGTATGCGAAAAAACCCATAAACATGCAAGATTTACTGAAAACTCTTATGATTTATGAACCCCGTCTTGCGAAATCTGTTTTTTATTTTCCGATTGAAATATGTAGATCTGCACTCACATCCGCCCTGCGGGCTTTGGTTATATTGACAAGCCTAAATGTGTATAATAATTAACACTTTTGGTTAAAAACATAAGATCTTTTAAAAAGTAAACGGTTATACAAAAATTGGTTTGTATATTGCCAAAAACTACGATTTCATAAATTTTGCATAGTATACACGCATAATTTTAGATTTGATTTTAATAACTAAAAATTATCTTTAAATTTTGATTATTGAAAAATCTAATTGTACTAATTATTTTTGTTTGTTAAACAAAAAATCTTTTGGATCCACCAGCAGTTGGAATATTCGCATGCTCCAAAATTTCTATACTCTTATAGATTTTTTTTTATGTGAAAAATGTAAAATATGATTTATTGGAAACTTTTATTTAATTCTAATATATACACAACTAAGTCTTATATACACAGCTAAGTCTTTGAGATTTGTTTTATTTTTGACTTTGAGAATTGATTTAAATGAGAAGCCAAAGTTCCAAACCATACTAAATCAGATTTCACGTTTGTTTAATTATTTACTTACATAAACTCTTTTAAAAAACAGAATCCAAGTAACTAAATTAAAAATCAACAAAGCTATACCACGTAGAAAAGAAGTCATGAGAGATGTAATTGTTTATGTCCCTACCATCCTTTTTTAACCACAAATGTATTGTAGTCAAACTGATTTCTTCTTCATTGCAATCTTTGAAGTTATTCATCAGGCTTTTAAAAAACCAATATCAGAATTCCTAAAACAAATAAGAAAAGATGATTAGACGTATTAAAACATATCGAAAAAGAAGACTAAAACACTTACATTCGGGATAAACAATTGAATTTGACTAACACCTAAAAAAAAAAAAGACACCAAAGCATAAATAAAAACTATTAACAGAAGAACAACACATTAGAGAGTACTCATAGTGGTTTGATAGTTTTAGTTTGTTCTTGTGACTTGTGAGGAATATAGAATTGTTCTAAATTGTATGGTATTTATATAGTCTAAAGGTCTAATTCTAGGGTTTATTATGGAGTTGCAAGACAAATCTTTTATTTCTATACATGTTATTTGTTTATTAAATTTTAAAAGAAAAACAAATCCTTTAAATTAGATATTAAGTAAAATAAATGTACCCGAATTACTTATTAGGTAACAACCAATAAATTTCACCAAAAAAGTTAATAACCAATAAATTCTAATGCAGTAATTTTTAAAAAGAGATATTGAAAACGAATATCCATTAAGATATATGAATCTTAAAATAATTGTATATCTTAATTGTTAGTGTCGAATCTTTAATGCTTTCTTTAATGTGGATTTTTTTGTTTGCAAAGAAATATTTCCAAAAGATAATCACATTAACAACTCAGAAAATTAAGGAAGATCCAATTTCATGATTTCGGGTTCTAGAAATCAATTTTGACCGGATCCGTTTATGGGTAAAATAAAAAGTTGCCAAATATAATCTTAATGAGTTTTGATTATTTTCCTAAAACACAATAGCATTCCTTGTAAATAACTATTAAAATAAAGGTTAGTTTACAAAATGTATTTAAAAAATGTTAATATAAATGGTGAAAAATGCATCTAATTAAAAACTGCTATTAATTAATACTGTAGTTCCAACTTCCAATTAACAGACGGATCTTTTTTAGATTCTTGTAATTTTCCAGCTGAATCTTCGGATCTAAAGGAACCCTAATTGGGCCGTCAAGAACATAAAAAGCCCGTGTAGTGGTTTCTACTTCTTCTTCTTTTTGGGCCAACGTATCGTAACGTTTTAGATTTTTTTTTTTTTTTTAGTTTTTAGTAAGCAAAATTATTTGTTTAAGTAAATCGATCTCAGACAACCTCGGAAGAAGGACAAGATCTCACCAGGTTACTCTTATTACAACTTTACAAACAACATGTAAACGAAGCAAGGAATCAACAATTGAAATCTGTGAATCGTGATTATGAATCTAATAGAGAATCCAAGAAATCCGAGGAACAAAAAAAAAAAACCTTTTTTGGAAAACCTACCCAGAGGGATAAACCCTATGAGTAATTTGATTTGTCACTTTGCCTGCAGAATTGGGCAAAGTAACTTGATCTTCATATAATCCCTCGATGATCCCTCAAGTTTTCCGAACAAATTTTGAAGCTTTACACTTTTACCACTCGATTGGACCCGACCCGTTAATCAATGGATCCGGAGGATAGGTCCGAGATTGCCTTCTTCGACGTTGAGACGACTGTGCCGAACCGAGGTCAGCGTTTCGCGATTCTGGAGTTCGGGTCAATACTTGTATGCCCGAAGAAGCTGACAGAGCTCCGAAGCTATACGACTCTGGTCCAACCTGCAGATTTGAGTCTCATATCTTCCTTGTCCGTGAGGTGCAATGGCATCAAGCGTGACGACGTCGTTTTGGCACCTTTGTTTGCCGAAATCGCTGATACTGTCTACGACATTCTCCATGGTTAAAATCTTCTTCTTTCTTAAACTCTTTCTACTTTTGTCTCTTTTGTTCCGTGTCTGTATTGATTTAGAAAGAAAGAAACGTTTTGAATTTTCCTGAATTTTGAGTTGTGGGTTGAATTATCTCTGAAATCAAAGAAATGGCCAAAGATTCAAGCTTTGTATCATAATATTGTGTGTTTGATGTTGAGGGATATATTGCAGGAAGGATTTGGGCAGGTCACAACATATTGAGGTTTGATTGTGCAAGGATCAGGGAAGCATTTGCAGAGATTGGACGTCAACCACCTGAGCCAAAAGGCGCCATCGACTCATTGCCTTTGCTAACTCAGAGGTTTGGTAGACGAGCTGGTGATATGAAGGTACAAACGAAACATTCTTTTTCCCAATAAATTTTATACTTTTCACAAGATCGGATTGGTGAATGATGGAATTTTAACTCTTTGTTTCCGAGTTTCAAGGTATTTTTGAGTGTCTTATTATCCTCTGCGTGCTTTGTTACTGTAGATGGCAACTTTGGCTACGTATTTCGGACTCGGGAAGCAGGCGCATAGGTAGATGAAACGCATAAGCATTAAGGATCTAATTCTTTACCTCAAAATATCAAAAGCTATTAAGGTCTAATTCTTTGTACCTATTCAGGAGCCTCGACGATGTTAGAATGAATCTTGAGGTTGTCAAATATTGTGCTACGGTCTTGTTCTTGGTATGTTCTCTTTAGTTACTTTATAAATGGAGAATCGTTGTCTCCTAATATCTGTTGCAATCAACGTTTAGAAAACCGGACTAATCAGAGGTAATGCTTTTATATTTCGTAGGAATCGAGTCTTGTACTTGTAGATCATTCGGTATCTCCAGGAACTACTAGTTCAAGGAGACGTCTCGATGCATCTTCTTCTCACGAGGGTAAGATAATAACCTCTGTTAGGCTACCGTCCATTAGCGAGAACAGTGCAGCTCAGCCAGATCCGTTCAACATGAGCGTCTTGAGGAATGAAATGGCTTCTGACAACCACCTTCAATCAGACATTCTCATGGAAGAAGAACAAATTCAACCATCTGATACTGTTGTCCCTGACCATGAGGGATTCTTGGCTCCTGATGCGATATCTCTTTCAAACATCAAAGCGATTGTTGTCCCGTTTTATCCTGGAAGCCAAATGATGAAACTAAAGCTACTCCACGGTGATTCCCCGCTGCAGCTCTCCTGTTCTTGTCTGAAAATACGGTTTGGAGTCGATGGGAAGTTTTTAGATAACTCCGGGAGACGGAGGTTAAACTTTGTGGTTGATCTCTATCCAAGCCTGTACAGTATACTCGTAGCATGTGACAGTAATGCACAGAAACTATCTGTTGATTCAGGTTCCACTTCTGACTGGAATCCGATCGTGAATCCAATGAAGGGATTTGTTAACTATCCTAACGCAAGGATACAGTAAGTTACATTACTAAACTCTCCCTTTCTGGTTCCATGTTCGTCAAACAAAATCCTGGTTTCTTGATTGCTTGCTTTTAGTTTCTTCTGATTAGTTTCTTGGGTTTTCTGCAGTATTGCGACAGAGATAAATGGAGATGTAGCTCGGTATGCAACAGAGGTACACAAGAGAGTGTCTACTGAAGCTACTCAGAAACTAATCTTCAGCAACCCGAGTGGCGAGGAGATCGAATCGCTGCTGACCACAGGAAGTGTTGTTGACGCATTCTTGTCGCTGGAACCGTATGATTATCAGCATAAAGCTGGAATCCGCCTCGTTGCCAAAAAACTAGTTATACACTCATAGATCATACATAATTGTTAAATGTCAATACCACACACACACACTCTGTGTTCATGTAGTTGAGACTCTGTACATAAAAGTTTCAAATAAATGAAATCGAGATTTGTAGAATGGTTTTGTTCAAATACACACACACTCTGTGTATCATTTTGTGCAAGAATGCAGAACTGCGTAACGAGAAATGCTTTATGATCTTGAACACAAATCTATACCTCTTTTATCTTAGACACAACATTCCAGGGTTTTTTAAAGATTTCTTTAGAAGGATTTCAATGAGAAGTAAAAGTCTGAGGTCATTCATGATGATGTAGCTATGAATACTAAAACCTTGTAACTATTTGTTTTAGTTATCAGTGATTAAAAATTGACTTTGATGATAGGTTTATAAAAGCTGCATAAGCTATGAAAATATATGTTATTTTGGCTGAATCAATAGAAACTAATTTATTCTGAAACAAAATTTACATGTTATTCTTAACTATTTGACAAGGTTGAAGTGTTGTTGTTTAGTGCCAATAGCAAAGTTGGTAATCAAATCGTTTTAGTATAACTGTATAAGATTTTATTATTTTCTAGTTAAACAGTGTTGGGTAGTAGACTAGATGAGTATTAAAGACACTTATGGTTTTGCTTTAGTATTTAATAAATACTACTATTTATGGTGCAGTTAATTGAATCGAATCTGAATCATTTAATATCTGAATCTTGATCTCTAAAGTTGTTAATTGTCCGCTTCCTTTGTCTCTCTCTCGCTCGCACACAGACAAAACAAGTAGACAACAACAACAATGGCTACTTGATCAAACTGTTTTACCAATGGTTCCAATGGGGAAGGAAGACGGTTTCAAGACTCAGAAGCGTGTTTCAACCGCTTCCTCAGCCGCCGGCGGCGTTCTTCCGACGACGATGGCGAGTGGCGGAGGAAGGAGACCACCACAACGTGGCAGACAGATCAAGAAGACTTTCAACAACGTCAAGATGACAATCCTATGTGGCTTCGTCACCATTCTCGTCTTACGTGGCACAATCGGCGTTAACTTCGGAACTTCTGACGCCGACGCCGTTAACCAGAACCTCATCGAAGAGACTAACCGTCTTCTAGCTGAGATCCGATCCGATTCGGATCCTACCGACTCAAACGAGCCACCTGATTCGGATCTTGATCTCAACATGACGTACACTCTCGGACCCAAGATCACTAACTGGGACCAAAAACGGAAACTTTGGTTAACGCAAAACCCTGATTTCCCCAGTTTCGTCAATGGGAAAGCTAAGGTTTTGCTTTTAACAGGTTCGCCTCCAAAACCTTGTGACAACCCAATTGGTGATCATTACCTATTGAAATCGGTGAAGAACAAGATTGATTATTGTAGGATTCATGGGATTGAGATTGTGTATAACATGGCTCATCTGGACAAGGAGCTTGCTGGGTATTGGGCTAAGCTTCCAATGCTTAGGAGATTGATGTTGTCTCACCCTGAAATCGAGTGGATTTGGTGGATGGACAGTGATGCTTTGTTCACTGACATGGTGTTTGAGATTCCTTTATCTAGATATGAGAATCATAACTTGGTTATTCATGGGTATCCGGATTTGTTGTTCGATCAGAAGTCGTGGATTGCTTTGAATACTGGGAGCTTCTTGTTTAGGAACTGTCAATGGTCTTTGGATTTGTTGGATGCTTGGGCTCCGATGGGACCGAAAGGACCGATTCGAGAAGAAGCCGGGAAGATTCTCACTGCGAATCTCAAGGGGAGACCCGCATTCGAAGCTGATGATCAGTCTGCATTGATATATTTGCTGCTTTCGCAGAAGGAGACGTGGATGGAGAAAGTCTTTGTGGAGAATCAGTACTATCTTCATGGTTTTTGGGAAGGATTAGTGGATAGGTATGAGGAGATGATAGAGAAGTACCATCCGGGATTGGGAGATGAAAGATGGCCCTTTATTACTCACTTTGTCGGATGTAAACCGTGTGGGAGTTATGCAGATTACGCGGTTGAACGTTGCTTGAAGAGTATGGAGAGAGCATTCAACTTTGCAGATAATCAAGTGCTCAAGCTTTATGGATTTGGTCACCGGGGATTGTTAAGCCCTAAGATCAAGAGGATCAGGAACGAGACAACATTTCCATTGAAGTTCGTAAACAGGTTTGATATTCGAAGAACAACACCGCTAAAGATTGAAGCACGGAGCTAGCAGCAGCTGAACTGGTTTGGTAAAGCACAATCAGTTTCGAAGCTCAGTTCTTTTTCTATTTGTTTGCATTCTATTTTTACCCCATATATAAAGTCAATAGATTCTTTTGTTAAACTTGAACAGAGGATGAATTATCAATTTGTTCAAGTACCTTTTCATTGCAAAGATCGTTTTTTGCAGAACCATAAGTAGGAAGTAACTCTGAGTCGTCTGGTTTTGGTTAGAACTGCAAAAGTTTACGTCTTTTCTTATTTTGAGAGATTGAAATGTAAGAATTTTACATAAAGAGAGTGACTTGCAAGAGAATATATATATATATAAACTAGAAACAAAAGAATCAATAAGCTAAAAAAAGTTTGAATTTGTGTGGATCATCTTCTTGAAATGATGTCCTTGTGATGCTTTACTAGTAACTCATTCATCTGAGCAATCTGATGCAAGAGGTGAATTATCCTCTGTTGCAAAATCAGGAAAACAAGACATGTAAGTAAGTAACAAAATCTCTTAGACATTTCATCGAACACTTTGTATGCAAAAAAAGAAACAAAAACCCGATTACATACCTCGTCTCTTTCTTTGATCGCATCTCGAAGATGATCCATGGTTCCTCCTTTGACACGTTTCCGACGAGCTCGTACACGCATCCACCACCCAATCGCAATGGCAAGAACAGGATAAAATGATCGGAGAGTGGTTGAGAACCAGGTCAATAGATTCTTCAACTTGGAGTATACACGTACGAGAAGAAGCTCCCACCAATGGTGAAGGACATCAATTTCACGATTCAATGGTTTCCTCAGCAATTTTCCGTCAGAATCGCAGAGTGGAGATTCGCCGCCTTGGTCAGAGGGAAATCGCGGAGATTTATGTTCAAACGGCGATTGTTCGTCAGAATCGGACGGTGGAGATTCGTCGGCGCTAAGCAACGGCGGAGATTTTCCTTCAGTTTCCGAAGGAGACTTCAGGTCAAATTCTTCACACGCAGTGAGTGACGGTTGTCCGTCTGAATCAGAAGGAAACAACGAAAAAGAAGAAGATGAACCAGAGCGTCTCGATGAAGACGACGGAGACGAGGATTCCGACGGAGAGTCGAGGTACTTATCGACTCCATAGATGGAGGAAGAAGCGACTGTGAGATTTTCGTGGTAGATCGGCGGGAAAACAACGTGGTCGAAATTTGGGGAATCTCGGATGACAACCATTGACGAACTGGGATCGAAAGGGCCAATCAGCTGTTGTTCACAGTATAGATCGTCATCTTCCGCCATTTTTCAGTTGGATTCGCGGAGGATTTGTGCCGCTAGGGTTTGTTTGTGAGAAAGGAAGAGTGGAGGAGGAAGAAGACACAAATCCATGAAAGTTTCAAACATTTGGATCCAACAAAAACGAGATTGTTGCGTTTCCCTGATTCGTCGTTATTTTTCTACTAATTGTTTAAGAAATTTTGTTTTCTTACGCATCTTTTTTTTTGTGTGCGTTTGCATGTTTTTTAGTTGGGGATAAATGCCTAAAAAACCTCGAACTTCCAACATTAGGTCAAAAAATATCCCAATTATTCGATAGTCCATAAAAACTTTATACTTTTATTGACTTATAATTTTAATCTTAATTTTTTTGTTGACTGAACCAAATTAATTTCGTCATAAACAAGCTTAACAGAATGATTTAACATAAGTTAACAACGTTTAAAATCACAGTTAAAAACAAAACATCGTCGTCTTTATATCATCAAAAAGCTCCAAATCAAAGATCAAACCCTAAATCGACAATTCTCTGTAAAATTTATCGTCTCTCCTCTTCATCTCCGATTCTCTCCAAAATCTAAACCCAGAAACCAAATTAATGGAACTAACATATATTTTGTCTCACTCACTCCACTAGTCTCTGTAGCAAGACTCCGTTTTTGTGTAAACACAATATGATCGATCAGGTTGCTTTATATATCGATTTAAGAAGAACAAAAAGTGTAATTACTGTCTTGCGAATTATATGACTAACGTATCTCAGGCATAGATCTCGCCTTCACTCTTGTCTGGTCCTTAGTTCCAGCTGCGGCATCTTTCCTCGTGATGTTACAAGGCTTAACCTCCTCATCTGTTTCTTCTTCGGGTGGTTGTGAACTTGTGGTGGCTGGAGAAGCACAATATTTTTGATCTATGCCTGCCCATCTGAACATAGAGCTGAGCTTTTTACCTTCCAACGCCTCTAGGAGAAGATTCAACTCTTCGATAGTCCATCCTATAGAGAAAACTCTTTCTATCACACGAACAGGCACAAAGCTTCCTCATGTGGCTCAGACACGAGTAACGATCAGCAGAGCATGAACATTTAACAGCGGAAAGATACAAATCCCCATGACGTACACAGCATCCAATTGATTTGAAACATAATCCGACATAAGTCAAACAAAACAACATAGTTTCATGACACAAAACAAAAGACTCCTACATAGCTAACATCACATAAACCAGCGTGAGGCTTGTCCCTGTCCTTGTGAGGCTTCTGCTTGTCCTTGTGAGGCTTGTTCTTGTCCTTTTCCTTGTGAGGCTTGTGCTTGTGATCCTCCTTCATGTAATGAGTCCTATAATTAGCCATTGAAAATTATGGTAGAAAGTTTATGAAAAAGCACTTGGATATCAATATATCATACAAAGCAAAGTGGGCTATTGATTCATTTCGAAAGTAAAACAATACCTGCTCTTTTCTTGATCGACCTCTTGGTCGTTTTGCTTGACTCTCAACCCGTGGATTTGAACAAGTTAATTTATTGTGTCCTTCTTTATGGCAGTTTGAACATGTGATGATTCTCAAATCCCTTGTTAACTTGTTTTTGTTACCAGTTTCATTTTTTCCTTTACGCCTAGCATAATTACTTGGTCTCCCACGATTCCCTAATCTCCATGGTGGTGGTAGGACAGGTAGCCTATTGGTTCTCGGCCACATCTTCATGCCTTGGACAGGCCCAATAGCTTTCTTATATGTTTGCCGCCACATTGTTGTTGTGTAATAGTCAGATACATAATCATCTACCTTCTGTTTTGTTGCCGTGATAACACATGCAGCATGAATACATGGTATTCTGGTCATCTGCCATTTCCTACAACCACATGTTTTTGGTCCCATTTCCACACGATAGGAAGTACCCCCTTCATCTATCTCATGTAAATCGTCCGTGGACATGTATCTAGTGCATGTTGTAGCCCCACTTATCATCTTTTCTATCTTAACATGTGCTCTTTTCGTGAATCTTGTCTTCAGCCTATTCGCAATAATCTTTCTCTTTGCAGTACGCACCATACACTGCCTCCTAATATCCTCTAACAATTCCAATAAAGGTTTCTTCCTAGCTTGCCGGATGGTTCTATTGAATGACTCACTTAAGTTGTTCAAGTTATCATTACAGCAGGAGCCTATTCTAAAGAAGGCTCTAGACCATGATGGATGATTAGTATTTTGAAGAGACGGAAACGCACCAGGACTATAATTTTCCAATGCTTTCAAGTTAGCATCATACTCGGCTATTGTGTAACTTCGTGCTATCTTCCAAAACAGTCGTTTTAGTTGAACATCATTGCTATCTTTCTTCCAATTATCCATGATGTGTTTAGAGCACATACGATGCTCAGCGTGTGGTAGAACATTATGGATAGCTTTGACTAAACCCTGCAAAATAATACATATTATGTGTCATCAATAATCACCAAACATACAGATACATTAACTAAAACACTGATAGATTATTTACTGAAGATACTAACCTTTTGTTTGTCTGATATGACTGTTATGTGACCATCAACAAGACCCAAATCCTGACTGAGAAGTCTAACAAACCAGTCCCAATTAGTGTCATTCTCTATTTCTACTACTGCCCATGCAAGCGGAACTATTCTATTATCTCCATCTCTCCCAACTGCAGCTAAAAGATGCCCTTTTATATCCCATTTAAGGAATGCACCATCTAGGCCTATGATTGGCCTACATGTTTGTTTCCAAGTTTCTCGTTGGGCCTTAAAGCAAACATATAGACGATAAAACTTTTGCTTACTTCCAATCCTTGGCCCTGGAACAGTCTCAATCTCTATTGTAGTCCTTTCATTAGTTTGTAGGATCTCAGCTTGATAATCTCATACTCGAGAGAAATGGGCTTCATGACTAGCTTTCCATTCTCTTAGAAGCTTCGACTTTGCCTTCCCACATTGATCATCAGTTACAATCAAATTATATTTTCTCTTGATCTCAGAAACCATCTCCTGCTTTGTTATTTTTGAATTCATCCTCAACTTTTCTGCAAACAATGAAGCAATCGTTGACCGTTTTAACATCTTAGAGTACCCTGATCTCACACATAAAGGTTTATTTTGTTGATAGTTTATTGTACATTCATGGCATTTAGATTGTTTTAGGATGCATTTGCATAAGTTTGTGAGTTTTAGGTTCTTGGAGTGAAACATGGAGTTTTTGGCCAAAAATACACATTTGAGACGCAGGATCATAAACAACCGTCAAATGTTTCGCCACAAATGGAGGACTTTCCACCGTTGGATCTTCCTAAACTTTTGACACAACCTAGCTACAGATGTTAGCTTTCATTTGCAAGTGATTTGAAGACAATCCAACGGTGCATTCAAGAGATACACCCGACTGAGTGAAGACAGGTCATTATGTCGAGCGGTTGAAGCTGATGGAGAAATATGGTATATGGATCGATCGATCCAAATCTAAATCGATCGATCCACTACGACGAGAAAATTTCAAATGACCGATAGAGCCACGGATCGACCAAACTTAGATGGATCGATCGATCCACACCCAGATCGATCGATCCACATCCAGATCGACCGATCCACTTCGACGAGCCAATTCCAAATGATTGGTAGAGCCACGGATCGACCAAACTTAAGTGGATCGATCGATCCACACCTATGTCGGCCAGACATAGTGTTTTTTCACTTTCTTCTGCAGAAAGTTTGTAAAATAAAACTTAAATACTCTAAGTGTGCAGGAGATCAGATCAGGACGTTTTTAAGCAAGTTTTTCATACTTTTCTCTCTGCTTTTCTCCTTGAAGAACAACAAGAACATGAAGAACACAACTTTTATATATTGAAGAAGTCTTTCTTATTTCTATCTTTTTATCTTTCTCTTATGATTATGAATACTTGTATGGATTCAGTTTTTGATTTAAGCATGTGTGAGTAGTCTTATTGAGTTCTTGAGTTATGGTAGATTAGGAGGAATTAGAGGATTGTTCTTTGATGTTTAAGTTAGATAGTTTATTATCCTTTCTCAATAGATGTTCTTAATGCTAGATTAGCTTTGATCAATGCTAATTTAGATTATTAGAATTTTCATATCCGGAAGGTTTTTGTGAAAATTCTAGAATCAATCTATTGAGTGCTTTGCTAAATCTTGCCAATGGAAGTTGTTCTAGGTTGTTTAGTAGCCATATTAGACTTGGAATTAATGCATGTTTGTCTTGTGATTGCAAAATGGAAATTTGGTGTTGATTACTTGATTTGCATAGGATTAGTTGCATGGAAGTGCACTAGTTTAACTAAGAGTTCTAAGGCTAAGGATCATCATGGTATTGAACATTAACATCATAGATTAGCAAATAGTCACCCTAATCAATTGCCTTAACCCAAGGGCTTGCCTTTGTATTTTACTTTCTTTTGCTTTGATTTGTCTTATTTAGTTTGATTTGCTTTGTTAGTCATATTTAGGAAACAAAAACCCTTTTATTTTGCTTAGATTAAGTGAACTTGTGCATTCCTAGTGTGTTGGTTCTTTGCTCCCTGTGGTTCGATAATTTAATTGGGGTACTCCGAAATAGACTACATCAGCATAAACCTTTATCTGCATCTTCTGTAACCTTTTCTCATAGGAGCAATAGATTCTCCATTCACAGTCGTACTCAGTGTCAGAACACTTTGCAGCTACTACTGACGATGAAGACTTGTAGAGTTTAATGTTGTACCTAGTCTTTAGAGAGTAATCAAGAAGTGCATGCTTGAAATCATCTGCGCAACCAAACGTTTTCCCCAAAGCTAGCAGCTCACTATGATCTATGTTATCTCTATGCTTTCCATTCTCTCCATTCTCTTCCTCTTCTTCGTCCGATGAGAAAGGATCTAGAATCGTTTCATCATTCCAAATATCATCTCCACTATCTAAATCACTATCATCAACTTCGTTATCTCTGGCAGCCTCTCCAAAGTGTTCTCTTAAATCTTCACAATGTTCTTCTTCGAAACCATAATCGTTTCCCTCATTCTCCTCACCTTCCTCATCACGAGCCTCCTCTTCTCCATTACAAGCCTCATTATCATCACGAAAAATTCCCTCATTCTCCTAAACTTCTTCACCTTTCTCATCATTCACAACCGCACAGTCATCTCCACTTACAGATGATGCTTCATCTCTATCATTCAAATTTGTTTCCTCGCCATTAGCATTAACATCGACAACATCTCTACCATCATCAGCTCTAACATCGTTCGATTTAACATCCTCGCAACAACCATCTGCTCTAACATCCTCGCAACCACCATCTCCTCCAACCTCTGCTCTTACATCCTCGCAAGTATCACTGACTGAAGCTATTTTTTTTTGCGACGTGGTTGAATTTTTTCCTGTCTCATCTCTTCAAAACAACGAGAAATCAGACGGACTGAGAGAATATGGTAGAGAATTGGATTTCGCAGAAGAAATCAGAGTTTCAGAGAATTAATTTTGCTGAGAATTAGAGATGAAGAGGGGACAAATCGATTAGGGAGAGAATTTTGCTGAGAATTAGAGATGAAAAGGGGACAAATCGATTAGGGAGAGAATTTTGCTGAGAATTAGAGATGAAGAGGGGACAAATCGATCATATTGTGTTTACACAAAAACGGAGTCTCGCTACAGAGATTAGTGGAGTGAGTGAGACAAAATATATTTTAGTTCCATTAATTTGGTTTCTGGGTTTAGATTTTGGAGAGAATCGGAGATGAAGAGGAGAGAAGATAGATTTTACAGAGAATTTTCGATTTAGGGTTTGATCTTTGATTTGGGGCTTTTTGATGATATAAAGACGACGATGTTTTGTTTTTAACTGTGATTTTAAACGTTGTTAACTTCTGTTAAATCATTCTGTTAAGCTCGTTTATGACGGAATTAATTTGGTTCAGTCAACAAAAAATTAAGGTTAAAATTATAAGTCAATAAAAGTATAAGATTTTTATGGACTATCGAACAATTGGAGTATTTTTTTGCCTAATGTTGAAAGTTCGAGGTTTTTTAGGCATTTTTCCCTTTTTAGTTGTATAAATTAAGATTTATTGGTCTGGTATCTTAAATAAATAAAAAGACCATTTTGATTTTTATTCAGAAAGCTAAAAAACGAAAAAAAGGTACTTAAATTTTGTTTCGTACGATTTATGTTGTGTTGTAAATTTGTAATATTGCTTAAAACAGGTAGTATAAGAAAGAGGCAATGCCAACTAAATGAAAGAAATTGCTGATTCACGTAACATAAACATTCTCTCTCTTTAATTTATAAAATACCAAGACAGCTGTTTTTGTAAAGATGATTGATGGTAACAAGATTGTTGTGGTAGATGATTTCGAATAAGGAACCATGCCGTTTCTTACCGAGACTGGGGACAAACGATTGGGATTATTTTCTTTCATTGGTCTGAATCCTAAAAAAGAACATTGATGTTGTGGTACGATACAAAGTTACACTAAATAGACAAAATGCCCTACATCTCTCTCTCTCTCTCTCACTCAATCTACCTGAAACCTATACAACATTTCAATCTATCAAAAATTCCTCTATTCAGGAAAATAAGAAAACAAGAAAGAATCCTAATTTACAAGTTAGAATTAAATCAATGTGGAGTTAATCATGTCAACGTGAGTGGAGAAAAGACCTGTCTCTTATCTTTCAATGGTGGTTCCTCGATAGCCCCCGCCCAGGCGAAACCCCGCACCCATAGGACCCGAGCCTGTTTTCACTGCACGAAACGCCCCATGCCGCTTTGCGGAATAAAAGGTTTACTTGAACAGCACCACAGCCTTCGCTGGCTTACAAGACCACCTCGGTTCTCTTGAGAGATTTAAGGTGGATTTTGCAATATAATATTTAAGTTTTTGCTCAGCTATCATCAACTGCTTTTTTTGTGAGACTGACTCCTTTCGCCTTCTCCATTTCCGCTTCCTTAGCAGCTTTCTTCTTCTCCAGCTCTGCTTGCTTGACATTCTCTTCGTGTGCTCTCTTAAACAACCTTATAAAATTCAAGAGGGTCGCAGTAACTGCAGCAGTCCATCACCCGGTATTATTGTTAGCTACATAACGTTTCCAACTAAAAAACAAATACAGACTTTTTTTTTCCTATGTATTGCCCAAGAGGATTGAAGTTTATATTCCGCGCCATACCTTGTTCAAATGGACAACGGTTAGGATCCTCGCCAAAATAGTGCGCAAGTGCATCAGCATTTCTTCCCTATCGTCCATCATAAGAAACAAAACAAAAATCATTTCAGGATCAAACACATTGTCAAAGGTAAGACTTAAGAGGCTTGGAATAGTAGAGGTTGACAAATTACCACGACAGAGTAAAGACTTGATACAGTTGCCACTTCAGTCTCAGCAATGGATATGAAGTCCCTCAATGTCTGTTATCATTTACATAAATGTAGGTTTAGGATCCGGAAGAAGTTAAATCTAAAACCAAAACCCAGCAAGAATTATCTTCCAGCGGGTATTGATTATTTACAAAGAGATACAGATTTAGTTATGCGGCACAATCATGGAACTAATCTCAAGTTCATGACTGATAAAAGATGCAAAAGGAAAAGAAAGAAAAAAAACAACATACTTTACGGAAAACTTCAGAAACAGGACCATCACTTTCAGATGCAGTGAGCTCCTGGTTCAATTTTTCTAATCCTTTGATTATAGCTTGCATTTCCTCAGCCAGAGACTTCAGTTGTATCTGAAATAGACAGGAAAATCAAATGATGAGCCAATTGCAACTAAAGAGTAGAAGACGGAAAAAAGCACAAACGCAAACCTTTGAGGCTGATTCAAGACTTTCAAGATCCTTGTGGAAATCCAGTAGAACTGATGCCTTGGAAGCAAGGACCTGGAGAAACAAAGATGAGAGTTTCAAGATTATGTATCCCTCCTGAGCCAGACTAATTTCATTACAACCCTCGTCAGAAACTAGATTCTGCTTTTTTTCCGATTATAGTTTACCTTGCAAAGATAATGCATGAGAGTCATCTTGCTGTTAGCAGCACGTGTATCGCTTAATTTCAATAAACTGTCCAGCTTGAATCCAACAGCAGCGCCTGCAGAAAGTAGAGCAAGAATCATATCAACCACAAAGGCACCAAATCAAGCCCACATTGAACAGAGAAATTTGTTGTCTTGCATTAGGAAATGTCTTGTGCAAAAAGATGTAGAATAAGAATAATATAATACTTACCCCTTGCAGTTCCTTGGTTCAATGTGTTCCCCAGGTAAAGAATCTTTTTCATAATTTCTTTTAGCTTTTGTGAATTACGGACCTGATGAACAGCAACAAGGAGAAATTTTAACAAAGAGAAATGCATATGGACTGCACAAAAATTAGTTAATAATTGCAAGCATCTTACCTCCTCGCATGCAGAATTTACCGCATTTAAACTTTTTTTGAATTCTGTTATCTGCACAAAAAAATCATTATCAAAAGGGCCAATAATCTACAGTTACTCAGACACTGGTGAAACTGAAACTTTGTCCTCCAAAGAATCACATAAACAGAAAATAACAGTATAAGTAACCACCAGACCTGAGTGCCAAATTGAATCTTGAAAGAAAATACTCTGAGCTTTGCCTCTACTCGTGGCACCTTCATTAGCTCTAGGAAGTACTGCGATAGCAAAATGGATGACAGAAGAAAACGAATTAACTAAGTAAGCTGATTGCTAACCATATTATAGTAGGAACCAAAAACAGTGCGAGATTGATAATCTCAAGACTTAAAAAATAGACCTGCTCACACTTTCCCAAGGTCGCCTTGTCACCAGTGTAGTTCTACAACAAATCAGTCAATTACGACCAAGAACAAGGACTCGTGTGAATAAGAAGTGAATAATGATATCAGTTGGTAGAGCATTGGGCTTTTAACTAAGAATTGACATATTTCAGAAATGATCTCCACAATAAAGACTGAAGTAGATAATGCTACTCAAATGTCAAGAGGTAACCTTAAGAAGCTCCATCTCCTCCTTGGTTGGGCAAAATTTTATAAGATTCTCTATTTGATCAACATCTAGTACAGACTCATCCATTGCCAGGACTGCAGCCTGGACGATGCAAAGAAAAATGTGGATAATTATCATTAGGCTCTAAAAGATTAACCAGTAATGACTTCTACTCAGGTAAAGTAGGTTTTAAAGCTTACCATCATATCAGGCAGAGGCATCTTTACTTTCGTAAGCATAATTTCCGTGTTGTTGGCTCTCCTAAGGTCAATCTGGAAAACCATAAGACAAACAACTCTTCAAAAAGAGTGGAAAATTGAATCACAAAAGTATACAGACATGCAATAGGCTTCAAAGTGGAAGAAATTCCAGGGAAAAGAGATGCTGACGAGTAGCTTCTAGAGACATTCTTAGTACAACTTTATATATTTTACAGATATGAGGGTAGTACTCAGATTCCTGGAAAATCATAACATGCTTTCAGTCACTTGTTTATAGCTACATGACCAAAGTCTCCACCAGAAAAGAGCAAGTTAAAATATCTGACAATAACCAAGTGTTAGGAATATTTCACATTACCAGTTGAACTTTTTCAGGTTTTGCCCCAACAGTTTTTCGTCGACTTCCAGATTTATCAGCCGGCTTTTGCACTGTAGCAGAGAAAAGGGTCTCTATTTCTGATACATCAAATTCTGGTGCACTAGCAAAAAAGAAGAAAAAGTGATGATTAATAGTCATAAAACCTCAGTAGCACAGAATTGAGTTTCGTGGATAATCAAAGGTGCAAGAGGGGAACTTAGAAGTAAGTGAAAAACAAACATAGAGTTAGTCCAGTACGTCTGTGATTCTCCATGTCTCTGTAACTCATCCCATAAGCTCCCCTGCAAAGCCCTTGTTACTTTAACCCAGTGTAGTGGCTTCAGGGAAGACTTTTTTTGAGCTGAAGACCCAAAACCTGGACGTGGAAGACCACGCCCTCTTCCTGCACCCCTAGGATCAACTGCAGATCCTCTGGCACCAAGAATTGGAGGTGGAGGAGGTCCACCACCCGGAGGTCTTGGTCCAGGAGGCGGAGGTGGACCAGGAGCACGACCACCAGGAGGTGGTGGAGGTGGCGGTGCCCCAGGCCCTCTACCACCAGGAGGCGGAGGAGGAGGTGGGGCTCCTCCACGCATCGGGGGAGGTGGTGGTGGTGGGGCTCCTCCACGCATCGGGGGAGGTGGTGGTGGTGGAGCTCCTCCACGCATTGGGGGAGGTGGTGGAGGTGGTGCTCCATACGTCGGAGGTGGAGGTGGAGGTGGAGCACCCATTGGTGGCGGAGGAGGAGGCGGAGGTCCCCCAGATCTAAATGGAGGCGGTGGTGGTGGTGGAGGTCCACCAGCTCTAAACGGAGGAGGTGGTGGAGGTGGAGGTCCACCAGCTCTAAACGGAGGTGGTGGTGGAGATGGAGGTCCACCAGCTCTAAACGGAGGTGGTGGTGGAGGAGGAGGTGAAGTTTTACTGAAAGGAGGGGGTGGTGGAGGAGGAGGGGCTCCATGACTTGGTGGCGGAGGAGGAGGTGGAGGAATTGAGCTTGCATGACTGAAAGGAGGAGGTGGTGGTGGAGGTGGAGATCCATAACTCGGTGGAGGAGATGGAGATCCATAACTCGGTGGAGGAGGTGGAGGTGGAGGTGGAGATCCATAACTTGGTGGAGGAGGGGGAGGGGGAGGTACTGAATGTGCACTACTAAAAGGAGGAGGTGGAGGTTGAGGGATTGAACGTAAATGGCTAAAAGGAGGAGGTGGAGGTGGTGGTGGAGCTGTTTTACTAGGTGGAAGAGGTGGAGATGGAGGAGTGGAAAAACTATTAATAGGAAGGACCTTGGGTGATGGTGAAGGAGCAACACTAGTATAAGGCAGAGGGGTAGGAGGGGGGATGTGATCTCCATTTGCTTTTGTTGTATTTAATGAGCTAAAAGGAGGAAGAGGAGGTGGTGGTGGTGGACAAGGGGAAGATGTAGAGCACACCTCACGAGTTTCAAAAGTTGAAGCATACACAGACTTCCATGGTGGTGGAGGAGGTGGCGGAGGCAACAAAGTTTCACTGTTTCGCCTCACAGATGCAAACGGAGGTGGTGGTGGAGGAGGTGGTGGTGATGGGAGCTGAGATGCTTGAGAGTCGCTGCTCTTTTGGCCTACTGAATAGTATGCAGGCGGAGGTGGTGGTGGAGGTGGTGAAGAGGTAGAAGGTTGAGAAGTAGAACATGTAGCCGGAGTTGCCAAAGCTGAAGCATACACAGACTTCCAAGGTGGAGATGGTGGGGGTGGAGGTAACTCGGTTCCACTGTTTGGTCTCTCAGATGCAAAAGGAGGTGGTGGTGGCGGTTGCGGTGGTGGGAGCTGAGATGTTTGAGAGTGACTGTCATTTTGGCTCAATGAAGAGTAAGTAGGCAGTGGCGGAGGTGGCGGAGGTGGAGGAGGTGATGCAACTGCTTGTGAAGAACGTAAAACTGATGTAGTGGCCTCACTGGTTAGAGAAGGCAGGGGTGAAGGTGGTGGAGAGGGCGGAGGGAGTGAAGAAGCCTGATGCGGAGAGGCAGTAGGTAGAGAACACGGCTTTTCCTTTGGGCTAGAATCTGGTGATGAGCAAATTGGGGCTCGACTCCTCATATCCGGTGAAGAAACAGACGCTCTAAGATATTTAGTCTTAGCATCCTTTGGAATCACACCATCAGGTGATGTAGCTCTTTTACCATCCTTGAGAGAAGTGGTAATTGAAGCAGGAGCACTGTTAATTCTTGTTGGGGGATACGCCACATGCATAGAATCTTTATATGAGCCCTTATTTGAAGGAATCCATCGAGAAACTGCGTTAGGCTTAGCCATTCTTACGTTCGGACCCTGTGTTTCTTGCTGCTTAGACTTTGGTTTAAGCGAATCTCCAGCCAGTTTTGCATTTGCTCCAACCTGTTTCCTTGGTGTAGCTTGTGTTTTTTCGGGTATGGGTTTGTTGAGATTGCTACTTGTTTCCTGAGTCGAAGGTTCTTCTAAATCATTCAGGACACCATTGCCTTCTCCATCACCTTTGCGTTGAGTCTCTGCTGTTCTAGAATCAATTTCCTTCGCTTCCATGGTCCTTCTCTTTCGCTGCTCATCACCATCATCTATTCCTATATCCTTCACTGAGTCAATATTAGAATCTGCCTTCCCATCTGACCTATACTGTACATCATCAACAGTGATATCTTTGACTGGATCCGTGCTAGTCTCTGCATGCATATCATGTTTATTATTAGAATCATCCGATGCACAATCTAGAAACGCATTGGGTTCTACGTCCCCCTTCCAAACCTCTTTACCCTCAGAATCATCTAAAGCAGTATCAACAACCACAAAACTATCTGAGTCTCTCTTATGGTCAGGTCCATCAATCACATCGCTAAAGATCTCCTCCACCTCAAAAAATTCTTCAGGTGAAGCAATATCAAAATCGTTCTCTTCTTCTGATATTGCAGAAGTTGTGATAGTAGGCACCACGGCATCAGCGCCAGAGAAAAGTACCTGATACATATATGAGTATGCATTCAAACTTAACAGCCTTATTAAATAGATGATCATAGAAAATTTCACAACGGCCTACCTCTGCCTTAAATTCCTTTGGGAACTGATCCTTGGCATCCCAAAGTATATCCATCTCATCGCGGTGGACCATTAATATATTAGCACGCACAAATGCCGTGTGGAACATGATTCTAAAGACCATCTCCTCACTCACAAAATCATCATGCAAATGTATACATTCCAGAACAACATCCCCTTGAACGCGGCACTGTATATCTAATTTCACCAGGATACACTCTTCCTGCAGACGAGATCACAAATATGAGCATATTTTCAGTAGAGAAGCATTTCAATGATAAAATAAATTACCAAAAGAACTCCTAAACTTTAATCTATCCTTTATTAATGTTTTTAATTCACATATATGTGACAGACTTCACCACCGTCTCAAGTTCACGTAGAAAGGAAAGGATATATTAGCTAAACAATGTCCTGTGCATAAATCAGTGTGATGATCATATTGATCCATACGTCACAAAGATACAATGGTCTGGAAAGTACCTGTTGGTAGAGACGAGTGTGTTTCTTTGTCTTTAGTGTGGAGAAGAGAAGTATGGAACTCCTGTTCGTTCGGGCTTTAGGGTCCTGCCCATAAACCCGTAGAATTGGTCTGCAACCTTTTCTCCCTTCAAAATGTGGGAGATCTCTGAGAATCAAACAATCCAAAAGAAGAGGTGTGTCTGAAGGAGGCCAATCAGAGCCTAAATTTCTTCTAGAAATGTACTGAAGATATCTGAGTTGAGAAGGCTGTGGGTTTAGAGGAGACAATAGATGAATAAGCTCCTTAGGAGCCTGTTTGTGTACCATCTCAAGAGTCTTCTGCTCGCCATGATATTGCTTTCTGTACAATAAAAGGCCCGATAACATAAAAGCCAGAACAGGCCAACCACCTCTTTCACAATGCATCAACAGAACATTTTGTTGACCTTCCAACGATAACCAGCTTTCGCTCGATCGTAGGAAGTGATGGATCATTTCGAGAGGTAAAAGCGGGCAACTCTCATACTGCCGTGGATAATCCATTACCGTCATATCGTATTGAGACAACACATCTGATATTTGACTCCGCTGTTCCCCCTCTCTAAAGTTAAACACCATGAACGACGCATCTGGGAAATGATCCTGAAGCTGGGCCACGATGCCACCCAAGTATACTTTGTACTCATCCTCCCCCATAACATCGCTAGAGAAACAGCAGTCAAAAACTGTAAAAGAAGAAGAAAACAAGCAAAGAATCAGCTCTGAAACCTGGAGCTACTCCAGCAAAATATCAGTTATTAGAAAATGGAACACAAATTCCCAAGCTTTGAGACGTTTGTCACTAATCCGGAGGTACAATGTAGAAGCTCAAATAAACCCCTTTCCCAAAGAACTATCACTGTCGTACATTAAAGGAAAGCACAGTTTTTTGGTTCGTGACACAATAGAAGAATATCCCACAAAGCTATAAATGTCTTCAAAGAGATTCTCTGATTCCCAAACCTCTTTAATTCAAACAGAGACAAGTTCAGCTCAGCTCAAATGGGCATCCATTCGCAAAACCACACTTGATTTCTCAACGCAATTAAACTGCCAAAACCCCTCCACCATCCAGAAGGTCATAGCAATTTTGGTCCGGATAAATCCGCCGCAAGTTTCTATTTTTTTTCGAGATGCTATGATCATAGAGACAGAGATAAAGGTGAGGAGCAAAGAAGTAATTACCATAGACACGCTCCGAGATCTCGAGAAGCCGATCCGGAGGCTTTTTGTAGAAGAAGCGACGGAACAGCGCCATCGGATGGCGCTGTCTCTCCCCCGATCAGATCCAAACCGTCGATTTAGTAAACCAACAAACAGATCATTCTCGATTGCTCCAATTCCGTTGACCTAAACCCCAGATCCCCTTCTTCCCCCAAAATTCACGTCACAAACCCTAATTTTTTTCACCCCTAGCAAAAAAGTTGACAAATTTGGCAAAATTACAAGAGCGTGATAAAGACCCAATTCCCAGAAAATTCTCCTCTCTCTACACCTATAATCCAATTTTGGAAACAACGCAAGTCGTAATCACAACGCCAACACCCCTAAAGTTCAGAATTTTTCAAATTACTTTTGTTCCAAATGAATCGATCTCTCTATGTACAATGCCGAATCTTCTCTCAATCGTGGAAACAAAAGAATCTTCGAAGCTAATCGAATAGTTGTTAAAAATAAAATAAAAAATAAAGAGAGAGAGAAGGAAGTGACAGTGAGATGAAGAATTTCAGGTGAAAAAGGAGAAAGATGAAGCACAAATGAAAGAACCAAGATATGAGATTTCGACAAATCCTTCCAGCAGTTTTTTTTTTTTGTCAAATAAATTATTTTATTAAAGGTTTTTTTTTTAATTCATATTTTTAGAGGTATTTAATTATAGCAAACAAAAAGCTTTTTTGATTTGTCCGTCCATAGTTGCGTAATTGAAATTGAACTCTATACGGAACCAAAGCGTAGTGGACTTTACAGAAAGGAGCGAGACTCGGTTCGGAGTTTGGACAGACGACAAGACCGTTCTCTACTCTCTCTCTCTAGGTCTATGTCTCATCCTACGTGGAATATATTTTTATAATTACAACCACGTTTCTTACCATTATAATTAAATAAATAAGTTCAACTTGTGATTTTCCCATCTGTCGAAACACGTCATTTTTAGAAATTACTGATATCATATGTAAACAAGCATTAAACATTCCACATTTTTTTTTGTTTGTCAAAGAACGTACATACCACATTTATAATCGGCTTATTTATGTGTGGTATTTATTATTAATGATGTTCAAAAAACTTTAATAAAGGGGATCGTCTTTTCGATCCTTTCAAACAGATCTCTTCTTTTATCAATCGATCATAGAAAGGACACTAAAATGTATAGATAATCTCAAATGCCCTCTTAATAAGTTGAGGTATCTACTATCCACACGTATATCGATCGGCATAACGAATTGTACAATTATCTTATTTTTAGTCTTAATCACTATATAATGTTTTTTTTTTCTTCTAATGGGATTAAGTATATACATTTTAAAAGTTGCTGGATAGATATAGTTGTTGTGAAAACTAATAGAATGTAAAAGTATATGATCAAACAAACTAAACGATACATATATCCTAGTTTTATTCTTCTGTATTGGACAAGGATGGTCTATTTGCTTTTATCAATTCTTTACCAACCTAACCGAGACACATATATAAGAGCTGGGCTTAGTGTAGTTGACGGCCCATTGGTCTTCCTGACTATGAGTTACAGAGTCACGTGACCTCTCCCTACTTGCGTCACGTGTCTCTCTAGTCTCGACGACAAAGTCTTTTCGTCCAAGTCAACTCTGTTTTCAGAAGCCTAATATGCGAGTGAGAAATTGTCATCATTTTGCTCTGAATTAGGGTTCTCTGATTGAAATCGGTGAAGAAGGTGGTTTGGTGTTTCTTAAACAGAGTAATCAAAAACAATCTGCTTGTTGTTGGTCTACTAAATCGGATGTCGTTGTTCCGACGATTCTTCTACAAAAAACCTCCTGATGGGCTTGTCGAGATCTTAGAGCGTGTCTATGGTATTACTACTACTCTCTGTTTTGTAACATAAAGAGCATCTCAAAATAAATGAAATTCTAGGGTTCTTGGATGATAATTTTAGCTTTGTTGGATAAACTCTTTTGTTACACGACCCAAATACCCAAATACTCTTTGTTGGATAAACTCTTTTTTTCCTTTGTTAACACTCGATGATGTTTTTTTTTTTTTTTTTTTTTTGCGTTAAAGTTTGGAGAATTGTGTTTCAGTTTTCTAATATCTGGTATATTTTCTAGAATTGCTTGTCTCTTATTCTCATCTTGATTTCTTTTTCTTTCCAGCTTTTGACTGCTGTTTCTCGAGCGATGTTATGGGAGAGGATGAGTACAATGTATACTTGGGTGCCATCGTATCGCAGCTGCAGGATCATTTCCCAGATGCATCTTTCATGGTGTATAACTTCAGACAAGGGGAAACGTGGAGTCAAATATCAGACGTGTTGTCTCAATACAACATGACGGTAATGGACTATCCTAAACACCACCAGAGTTGTCCGCTTTTACCTCTCGAGATGATCTATCACTTCCTAATATCGAGCGAAAGCTGGCTATCATTGGAAGGTCAACAAAATGTTCTGTTGATGCATTGCGAAAGAGGTGGTTGGCCTCTTCTTGATTTTATGTTATCAGCACTATTATTGTACAGAAACCAGTATCATGGCGTTCAGAAGACTCTTGAAATGGCATATAACCATGAGGCTTCTATGGAGCTTCTTCGTCTTTCGTCTACTCTAAACTCGCAGCCTTCTCAACTGAGATATCTTCGGTACATCTCTACAAGAGATTCAGGCTATGATTGGCCTCTTTCAGATACACCTCTTCTTTTGGATTGCCTGATTCTTAGAGATTTCCCACATTTTGAAGGGAGAAAAGGTTGCAGACCAATTTTAAGGGTTTATGGTCAGGACCCTAAATGCCCCAGCCAACAGGAGTTCTTCCATACTTCTCTTTTTCACACCAAAGACAAAGAAACACACTCACCTTTACCAACAGGTACTGTTCAAACCATTGTATCTTTTTTGCATATGGATCATCTGATTATCACACTGATTTATGCACAGGACATTGTTTACCTATAATAACCTTTCCATGTGAACTTGAGACAGTGGTGTAAAGATATGCGAGTTAAAAACATTAATACATAAAAGAATTAAGTTTGAAAAAAAAAATTCTAATAATTCCGAGTTAAAAATATCTAATCTGCAGGAAGAGTACTATATTCCGGTGAAATTAGACATCCAATGCCGTGTTCAAGGGGATGTTGTTCTGGAGTGCTTACACTTGCATGATGATTTGGTGTGTGAGGAGATGGTCTTTAGAATCATGTTCCACACGGCATTTGTGCGTGCTAATATTTTAATTGTCCACCGCGATGAAATGGATATACTTCGGATGCCAAGGACCACTTAAGGCCGAGGTAGGACTTTCTCTGCTCGTCCATTTTATGAGGCTGTTGAGTTTCAGTCTGAATGTATTCTCATATATGTACCAGGTATTTTTCTCTGGCGCTGACGCCATGGGGTCTACTATCACAACTTCTACAATATCAGAAGATGAGAACAATTACGATATTATTTCACCTGAAGAAGTTTTTGAGGTAGAGGAGATCTTTAACGATGTGATTGATGAGCCTGACCATAACAGAGACTCGGATAGTTTTGTAGTTGTTGATGACACTTCTTCAGATGATTCGGAGGCCACATCACTTTTTCACCCTTCACAAGCAGCTGCATCACCTCCTCCACCTCTGCCACTGCATCCTTACTGTTCACCGTACCAAAACAACAGCCACTCTCAAATATGTCAGCTCCCAAAACCACCACCTCCACCTCCTCCTCCTACTTTTGCATCTAAGAGACCAAACAATGATGGAACCATGTTACCTCCACCTTGGAATTCTTTGTATGCTTCAGCTTTGGCAACTCTTGCAACATGTTCTACTTCTCAACCTCCTCCTCCTTCGCCACCTCCACCACCTCCTCTGCTTAGATGCTATTCAGTAGCCAAATCTCAAGCATCTCAGCTCTCATCGCCACCACCTCCACCACCACCTCCATTTAAATATCTTAGGCGAAACAGTGAAATCATGTTTCCTCCACCTTCACCTTGGAAATATGTGTATGGTCGTGCGGCATTCTTTGCATCTTCCCTTTGTCCACCTCCACCACCTCCGCCTCCTAGACCAAGACTTCCGGCTGGTAGACCTTCTCCACGTCCAGTCCGTTCAGTGTGTTGTGCCAGAAGAGCTGCAGTTGATCCTATGGGCAGACCACCACCACCTCCATTTAGATCAAGTAGACTTCGGCCTCCGCCTCCACCACCACCTCCACCTCCCTTGATGCATAGAGAATTCCCACTGCAACCACCTCCCCCAATGCGTGGAGGAGCGCCACCTCCTGGTGGTCCTGCTCTTGGTCCACCTCCGCCTTCGAGGTTTCCGGGATGTAGATTTCTTCCACCTCCTAAACCTCCGGGTTGTAGGCCTCCTCCACGTCCAATGTTCGGTGCCAGAAGAGCTGCAGTTGATCCAAAGAGTGCAGGAAAAGGGCGTGGTCCGCCACCACCACCACCTCCGCCCCCTCCGTCTAGTCACAAAATGAAACTGAAGTAGTTGCCACCGGGTTTTATTAATTTGCAAATTCTCCTTGAACTAGTTAAAAGAATGAAGTTGGCTGATATTATGATGATACTCGGTAGCATATGAAAGTAATACAATCAGAGGTTTCTCGGCTACACTCTTGACATATATAAATTACTTGACTGGATTTCATGTGTGGTTTTATACTTTATAGTAATGTCTTTTCTTAGCTCTGTATCTTGGCATTGCAAGACTTCAAACCGGTTCGACCGGGTGGTTGGTCTTAAAAAATTGATTTTAATCTTCCGATTGGTTTGCTGGATCTCTATAATTCTAAAGTGTTTTAGTAATACTGTAATACTAGTTTTTTTGCACTTTTCTTTGTACGAAATGATAAAAGAGAATAATATTCTCAGACTTGGGGAAAAGTAAAGGAGATATTAAATGTAAGAAAAAGACAAGAGGAAGAAGAAGAATCAGAGAGACGAAAAAGTAATAATCTTTTATATTTTTCTTTTCTTGAAAGTGGTCTTTTCTCTCACAGAGGTCTCCTCAACTCAACTCAACTCAACTCCCATGTTTCGCTTCTTCTGTAAGTTTTCTGTTTGTTTCCTGAGAGAAAGTTCTCCATTTTTCTTTCTGCAATCCAATCTCTTTCTGGTCCAAAGATAATGGCCCAGCAGAGATCTCGGATACGCACTTCTTGCTTCATCGAAATTGAATAAAAACATATATAAAAAAGGATATATATAGATCCCTGTTCTTTTATGGTGTATCCCACTTTCCCCTTTTCGCATTTTCTTTCTTTCTTTCTTCTCTGTTTTCCCAGCATCTTCCAGAAGTAAAGAAAGAAGCTTTGAGCTGAATATCTCAGAAAATATTTTCTCTCGTTTTAAAAAAATTGTTCCTTTGTCCCTTTTTTTTTCTTCTAAAGGTAGATCCTTTCTCTCTTCTTGATTTTTGTCACTTTACTGAGGATAAGGTTTCTGAGTTTCTTCTACTGCAGATTTTTAAGTTCTGGGGTTTTTTCCTTTTATACACTTTTATAATCTGTGTTTTCTTTCATTACTATGTTCTCCTTGGAATCTAGCTCAAAGTTTCTTCTTTTGCTTCCCTCTAGGTCTTTAATGTTAACAATGGCTTGTTTTTTATTCGTTCCTTGCTGCTTTAGAAAGCTTGGTTTTTCTTTGACTTGCCTTACACCACTTATGATATTTCTGCCCAAAAAATGTTGTTAATATAGTCTTTGAGATCATATCTTAAACCTCATCTTCCACATTTGCAAATTTTGTTGGTATAGAGAAGAATAAAAGCAGATTTGCATTTTTTTTTTTTTTATGAAAATTATTGGTTCATGCAAGCTAATAAGATTGATTCCCTTTTCTTTCTTGGTACAGCAATCTTGCTCAGAGTGTGAAAGTGAATGAAGAATGCAGCAGAACAGCTTTTTCCTGGGGTCGAACCATGACATTACGGATGCGAGAACTGGCTGGAGTTTGTGTCCTGTACAGGACATTGATACGGTCTTAACCAGTAGATACGGCGTGAATGTGAATGTTGATGATACATTCTCTTTATTGTATAGTGATCTTTATCTTAGCCAAGTGAAGGAAGCATTGAGACACACCATGCTTGTACATGAATCTGTCTTTGAAAGTCAGGTGCGTTTTCTTTGTAATGCTTCATCTTGGGCGTTTCGTGTTTCCTCCAAGTTAAGATTTTGATACGTTTTGATTTCAGATTTATGAGCTTCATCGTCTGTATCGGAAGCAGAAGGAACTGATGATGGAAATGGAGAAAACTCGACATCGTAAGGCCTTGTACTTAAATTCTGGTTTCCCTATCCCTCGAACACACTGGATGAGTTCGAGCATTTCCGCGTACCAAACTAGGAATTTGCCTCATGAAGAAGACATTCCTAACCAAATTGAAGCTGGACTTCTTGTAGATAACAAGGTTGAGAAGTTTGAAAAGAAGGATCTGGAATTACCGGTTTTTGAGTATGATGATATGCATGGAGAGGTCCATGAAGCTCAAAACTTTTTGGAAGAGCAATCTCTGAGAAGGATGTCTGTGGATTCAGGTAAGCAGTCGAACAAGCTGCAACTTGATTTAAATGAACCGGCCAAGATCGAGGAACATTCAGATGATGTGTTCAATCAGTTCTTGAGTCCAGTTACATCAAATGAAATTGGAGAAGAGTCTGATACAAAGAATGAGGGAGAAAGTTCAGTAAAAGGTTACAACGGGATGAATGAAGCGCAAGGATCTGTCAAATGTCGAGAAGGTACGAAAATGGAACTATATGTTTACATATTGGTTTCTTCTTAAGCATTTTTGTCACAGTTTCTTGATATATTGAAGCTTAATTGATCTGATACTTCTTTTGAGCAGAGTACGGAATTGACTTGAATATGTCTCTCTTTTCATCCGAAGAAGAAGTGACTATTGTTAAGAAGTTTGAAACCGAGAAACCTCAAGAGTCTCCTTCGGTTTCGTTGCATGCAAAACACGGTTCAGAGCAGCCGCGAGTGGTTGTTCAAGCGCTACCATGTTCAACCAGCACTTTACTTTTGGACAAGCGATATAAGTCATTGATGAGAGGCTCAAGGTCAAGGAAGAAGGTAAAACTTTGTCCAAGCAACAAAACTTTCAAAGGCTCAGATCATGACCCCCACTCGAGTGCTCAAGCTACCTCAGAATCTCAAAGCAATCAAACGAGTATGGAGAAAAGGAGTTCAAGTTCTTTGTCTAAAGCAAAATCTGCAAAGAAGGGGACCAATCTAGGAAAGAAAAGGCGTTGTAAACCACAAATGAAATTCAGTGAGGGTCAAAAACTAGTTGCGAAAAAGAGTGGAAGAATTAAACGGAAGAAGAGCAGAAGGATATCTCTTGTTACAGAGGGAAATTATCAAGAAGTATCTGCAGCTGAGGCTATCGTCGATATGTCTAGAAAGTCCGGTCAAGAAACCGCTGATTGTATTACTTACTTAGGCAGAAATCTTCTTTGGTTCGCCAAGATTTCTTCTTCGGTTGCTGAGGACTACGAAATCGACTTTTTGGAGGCCATGACACTGCAGCTGCCAGAGAAGAAGCTAGAGGAACACAAGACAGATGTAAGATTGAACTCTTCAGTCAACAAAGCAGCAGTCTCCAGCATTGTCCTTGGAAAGCAGAGGAGAAGCCGTGCCAGGCAGAGGAAGCGGAAATGCAAAGACGACCAGCACGATTATAACCCGAGTATAGGCACATTTTCAGAATGTGAAGCCAATGAGGATCTGCAGGTACTAGAAAAGCTAATTGAAGCGTCTGAATTAAAATGGAATTGCGGGTTCCCCAAGAACAAGAGCAAAAGCTCTCCTCCTAAACCAATAGATGCTTTCACTTTCTCGGGGGAAGAAAAAACCGGTGTCGATTGGGGAGCCTTAAAAAAGCGGAGACGAGGCTCTAGAATTCCTGCTGCTGATTTTAAGCATATGATCATCAACCAAGTAGTATGGCCAAACTAAAGAGGTAATTACAATACTTACCATAGTTTGCTTCACGTTTTTTGGAGAATCAAAAATCTTACTGAAGATGCTTTTTGTAACAAGTCTTGTTCTAGAGATGGAGACTACATAGGAGAAATTAAACTTTTAGAATATCAGTTCATCAAAAGGCAATGAATGCGTTTTAAATTGGAGATGGTACTGAAAAAGTAATACATAGTAACATATATAAGCAAATGCAAAACAAAGTTCAAAGCTAGTTAGATCAAAGATTCAATGGGCGCAAGATTTTTCTCATGAACCATCACAATCAGTCTTCTACATTACCATCACAATGACACATAGCCATTGTGTTTTTAATTAATGATTCTTGGTTCATTCAAAGGTTAAAGCTTTTTTTTGTTTTTTCTCAAATTATATGGTTTCTGATTTTTGAGGGAAATTGTTTATAACCAAATTGATATCTTTATAAAATAGAGATCTCCATTGATTTTGGTTATGCTACTAGACTATACTGAATGAAACAAATGTATAGATGTATGGATATAAATATCAACCAAAAACGTAGGCAGACCACACTAGATAAAAGAAAGAAACAACAAACAAACAAACGTATGGATATAAACTCTTTCTTTCTAACATAACGACGACAAATGAGTTTTTCAAGAATTGAGATTTGTAAAATGAGAGCTTTGAAGAGCTTCTTGTAAGAGTTCATGATCATCCCAAGAATCGCGATACGTCTCAAGATTCTCCTGTGAATTATTGAGAGCAGACAAACATAGTAGCTTTCTCCAGTCTTCCAAGTGTGGAAATCCAACATAGTCCGCGTATTTATCACAATACTATAGCAAAACGATTCAACGCAAAAAGTTGTTTTAGTTCATGAAATCAAAAGTAAAAAATGTAAAATTTTGTTCGGAGGGTTAAATCACCGTGAAATCAGCAATGTCGTGAGTGTTGTGTTTAGGGACTCCAGCGAGATCTCTTGACCGGTAAAACTCTGCGACGGATTGTAACATTTGGTCAGAAGAAGGTAGAGATGACTTTCCAGACAAAACTTGTGCTATCCATTTTGCTTGTGCTTCAAAGAATGGGAATCCTATTAACTGCAAAAGAAAGAAACCAAAGTTTTATGTTATTTAGAGAAAGTAAATCAAAACTAATGATATTTAGTTCAAAAACCAACAGATATAAAAAGATGAGACCTTTCTGGGGATACCGACAAAGGAGAGAGAAGGGGAGAGACAAGGAGGGAAAGTATGTTCAAAGAGTGGCCCAACTCTATCATCATCAACTTCTATTCTTCCTTTACTCTCAAGAAATGGAAACTTGTACGAGTACCTGTGTTTTGGTCCCCCCAAATATTATTATTAAAATAAACATAATAGTATATTTTGAAAAATCAAAACAAATGACAAAAATGGATTTTCTATTGTATATGATGGCCCCAAGAACTAGGTGCAATGAATTGAGAAGACCAATGTACTAAAGATTTGTATCCCACTCGATATGGCTTTATGAGTCCCACATTTTAGTTTAGAATATACTATCGTATTGATATTTTCAATAACAAGAAAGTGATATTTACATAAATGAATTTGTATATTTGTTCTATCGAAAGATTTCCATCGATATCTAGTAGGACTAATATCTAAGAGCATTAAAATATTGTTATTTTTATATAATTTAATTATAAATTTAAAATTTAATTTTAAAACAAAACATGACATGTGTTATGAAGGATTTTTAACAAGCATTTATGATATTTTTCTTAAGAACTTTCTTCTCTTCTTTTCTTTTTAATTTTTCAATTTTTCAACATTTTAATAGATGGTATTTTGTTAAGATATCCCAATGAACATGATCTAAGTTACGCATTATCATGCAAATTCCAATGATCAACCATCCCTTTGTTATTTATTTTTCTGCTTTTTAGCTTACATGAATCAATATTTATGATGTCGATGAAGAGACCACAATGCCCCACAAAGCCACAACCCAATTAATTTAATTTAACCTAACCTTAACTAAATACGATTAAATCACAATCTAAAGAACCTTAATCATCATCATTTTCTATTTGTCTTCTCTAATGGAAACAAAAGTAGTAATTTAGTCTATTCACTAAAATTTGTTTATATATATGCGAGTTTTGTTTTGTAATGAACTAAAATTAATCAATAGATGAAGATAAGATTTTTCGTTTATCTAATCTAATCTTACCCGGTGCAATGTAAAATTGTATCAGCGACGACCCAAGATCCATCCACAAAAATGACTCTCCCATCATCCTCTAAAGATTCAATCTAGGAAACGAAAATCAAAGAAATAGAACTTTTAACTCTAAATTCATACATAGAAACATAACATAACTTATTATAAAAGTAAAGAGAACCTGTGGGTGAATAAGAAGGTTTGGGTGTTTGGAAATGACTTTGGAAAGGCCAGAAGATATATCAAGTGACTTGGCACTTAGATGAACTTCCTTTGCCACTTCCACAAGCTCCATTGATATGTCTTGTCCACTCATTGAGTTCCCAACCACCACTACCACCTATCACCATCATAACCATCACCATCATCATAACCATCATCATCATTACTAAAATTAAGGATATATAGAGATTCAATTACCTCATTACGAAATGGGTCAGGCACCCTGTAAACATGGCTATGAAGTTGTTTCCTTTTCCAAGAATCCATTCCTATTATAACCATCAAAGAATCATAAAAAAACAAATCAATAACCATACTTACACACATAAATCGCAAATAATCAACAAATGTCAAGAGTTATTATCGATAAGATGATTTAATATCAACAATAACGATTGAAACCAATAGATGTACCTTTAATAGAGGGCAATCTAGGGTGAGAGTAATGACCAGTAGCAACAACAACAGCATCAAAGATCTCTTCGATAACCTTGCCACTTAATTTCTCTCTACTCCTAACAATCCATCTCTTCACATCTTCTTCTTCTTTTTCCCCTACAAACTCAACCCTTACATTAAACCTAATCATCTCCCTTAACCCAAAAGCTTCACTAAAGTCCCTAAGATACAACCAAAGCTCCTTATGCCCTGGAAACCTCCTCATATCTCTCCCTTTCTTCGCCAAAAACGGAAAATCTGAATAACCCATTATCTCTCTCGGTGAGGTTAGCCTCAAGGAAGAGTAAATGCTGCTATGGACCTTAAGTTCACCATTAATGGAACCACCACTTCTTCCTAATGGATCTTCTTCTTCTACGTTTGGTTGATACAACCACTGCCCTCCTACGTCGTCGTTTTGCTCCATCACCACCACTTTGTGTCCTTCTTTTCTTAGCTCCCTTGCCGAGACTAGCCCCGCCGGTCCAGCTCCGATCACACATACCTTCTTTGATCGGCTCCTTGATGCTTCTGATGTCACCGAAACCATACTTGTTAGTTTAAAGAAAGATGGATTTGAAATGGCTTCTTGATTTGGTTTCTTTGTGTGGTCTCTCACCGGATGTTGTTTTTATAGTTGAAATTTGACTTCCTCACTACTACTTCTCGATATATCATGTTTCCTTTCTCTTTATTAATTTACTTTTTGCTGGTTTTATATTATTACACTTGTAATCTTTATGCAGATTACATAAAATTGTTTTGTTTATTTCTAGAAAAATGATATATGAGAGAGAGAGAGAGAGAGAGAGAGAGAGAGAGAGAGAGAAGACGTACATGATAAATCAGATTGACTGGTAATAAAAATATGAATTGTTATAAACACGTACATGTAAATAAATGTAGCATATTTTTTTACTTTTCCAAAATCTATATACATTCTACAATAGTTAAATTTGGATGGTAACACAAGTATAGTATAATATCTATTTTTTTTTGTCAAAGTATAATATCCATTATAATAAATTTTGTGTGTATATATATATATATATTTTTTTTTTTTGGACAACAATATTCTTTTCTTTTTTTCAAAATTTTTGATATTGTTATCTATATTAGATCTTTATTGATTTGTGCATGAAAATATTTCAAAAATCATCTAACAAAGAAACTATTTCAAAATTTAAGACTTATTGTCTTAACAACAACACAAGATTTTTCTTTCAATTCCAATCGGTAACATTTTATTTTGTAATCTATTTGGAAAACATTTTCCTTGTGACCTTCAAAACTGATCAAAATCCTCAGGAATACCAGTTTGAAAACTCAACTTTTTGAAAAAAAAAAGGAAAAAAACTGAGTTTGAGTAAGTAATTGGGTCCCGATTTGATTTTCAATCAAAAACTCTGACCGATCCACCGTCGTCGATATGACTATATTTGTAGGTCAAATTCATCATATCTCTACGTGAAAGCTAGTGTTTAAAAACTTTTTTCTTTCTTTGTTTTCGGCAAATGAGATTCATAATTAATTAAAAATCATCATTTTCCTTAAGAAACAATTTTAATATTATATATCATTGCTTTGGCATTTGATTACGTAGTTGTATGCTAGATATGGTAACTATAATTAGCTTGGCTATCGTAGGAAAAATACATGTGTTCAACTATCATAAAAGTAATGTTTTCTTAATAAATTCAAGAATATGATATTACCGTTTCAAAAACATTAGATAGCATGCTGATCAAATTTTTTAACAAAAAAATTCGTTTGATGCTGATATAATTAATATATTTTTGTTGCACAAAAATGTATGCTTTACATTCTTTTATTTGTACCATATAGTTTGATTTTCTTGAAAATCTTGATGAAACTGTATATGGCAGTTCAGTATATACCTCTCTATAGTTGTTATTGTTTAGCTAAAAAATATATACAGTTAGTATTTTAAAGTATTTAACAATACAGTAAAACTTTTATAAATTAATATTGCTGAGATTATAATAATTTATTAATTTATCGATATATTAACTAATATAAAAATTTAATTTAGAATCAAATAAATATATTAATTTATCAAAGTATTAATTTATCGAATATTAAAAAAGAAGTAAGAATTACCTACTAAAAATATCAATCTTAAAAATATTAGAATAAGAAAAAGTAAAACAAAAAGTTAGTAAACCCTTTCCAACGAAGTTAAAAGAAAGGTGAAAAAACAGTCTTGAGACACAAAATAATGGCTATTGTGTCCCTCTAACTCAAAGAAACTCCTTGCTGTTAAAAGTTGTGCTTAGGGTTTGTTGGAAACATTACCAACTTGTGTGAATTAAAGTGAAGATACATTAAAAATATTAATATAAATAAATGATTTAAACGTAATATTTAACTAATATTAATTTCTATAGAATTTCTATTTTTAATGACAAAAGTTACGAAATATCCACAATATTTTTACATCCATGAATGATTATTTCTATCACATATACATATATGATTATATATGCAAATATTAGAAGTATATTGTACATATAACCAAATTATTGAAATTGGGAGGGAAGACTAAAATGGGTCCCCACATATTGGAAAGAGTAAGTCTTAAAGGCAAGGAAACATCAACAATTATTTCATTGGGCTCTTATGATCCCATCCTACAACTAAATAACCCATCATAAACTTTAAAAACCAAACTCAGATTTGATTTTTTTATCAAATGAAAATTTAATAAGAAAATGTAGAAAAACTTTATCTCCATGCAATTGGGAGTTAACGATTTACGTATAAAAATGAATAAAATAGATGTAATAAAAAAATTAAATATGTAGGTTTTCTTTGAAGTTTATCAGACTAAATTATAATGTAATTGTATTTATCTTTTAGAATATCGCAATACTGTAGTTGGTGAAAATGAGGTTCTAAATATTAAGAGTTTGAAAACATAAAAAAAAAAAATGTTCAAACCAATAATTGGTGAATACTTATTATATTATTACTTATTTATGTATAATTAAACGATGATACGTAATATAGCATTGGATCCACTCTTTGTTTTTCCAGTATCTGATTTTCGCCCATTGGAACATCCTTGCTTGTTAATTACTACACAACAAAATTTCTTTTATTTATTTAATAAAAAGACGAAGTGTGGCTATTTTTCAATAATTAACTTTTTTTCCGTTGTTTTTGTTGCTTTGGAATGACGGAATATCAACATGTATATAAAGAAAAAACTAAAGATTTGTAATTTACAAAAAAAATGTAAATAAACTATTTGGAAAAAGGATTTAATCGTCCTTGTTATATAAAAATAATAATTCTTGTCATTTCCTATAGAATAAAATAAATGGATGTTCACGGGCTTTTGTCTGAGTTGATGTGTTTTATTAAATCAACGGCACTTGCAAGACCCAAAATCTAGCATGAAGTCCATTACAATGTTTAATTAAGGGGATTAAAATCTCTTTAATACTCCATCTGATTCGTTTTATAAAATCTTTTTTAGTGATTATTTTTGTTTTACATTTTCTTTTCTTTTTTTTATATACATTTAATTATTTTTTTACAATTACAAATTGATATTGATCAAACGGGCTTAAAAAATTATATAAGAGTCAGGAACTCGGAGCCTATCACAGAAGAACTCCCCGGTTTATTAATCTCCACGCATTCATGCAAAACATCTTATAAAACAACAAAACTGAGGGATTAATGTGAGAGCGGCCACATTTTGCTCCTGACTCTTAACACTTGGAAATACGCAAGTTCCTTTCTCTGTGGAGCTTACACCATCGTTTCAAATTTTAGATGGTAAATATAGGGTCTGGCTATGAACAAGCGATAATGCAAGCTGATGCATCCAGAGAATCTTATAGATTTGATCATCGATAATCTTTCATTAACGAATTCAATAAACTAAGAAAATCGGTGTTTAAGAATAGTAAAAAGTTTCAACGTTTCAGTACTTAAACGAAGAACAAACCCTATCAGATTATCAATTACGCCATTAAAACAAATCAGGGACTACTTTGCTTTATTGACAAGAAACTGCCGAGGAAAGAAGCTTTCATTCCAAGCAAACCTGTGATTACAGATACAAGGATACAAACAGGGACCTGTGCTTTGTCATTGAGAGGTCAATTTCCTGACAAGTCAAAAAAATGAGTTTTATGAGGCATAACTGATTTTCTCATCTCTAGAGTAGGCACTACCAGGAACTTCAACCATAAGCTCATCTTCCGCTTCATCTGTAACTGAATCAGACTCCTGGAAACATACAGAACAAAAGTTTAATGCTACGACTAGTCTTGCAATGTATTGTAAACGTCCCTTTGTGTTGTCTCATAATCATACCTTTGTGTTGTCGTCAGCGGAGAGATCTGTTTGCTTTGGATTGTTTCTGAGTTCGTTTAAAGTGTTTTTGAGTTGCTTCCTGGCTTTGGACCGTATCAGTTTACGTTCTGCGCTTTGAGCTGCAGTGACATCGGCATGACAAGCCACACAAAGTGTCCTCATGTTCTCTAGCCGGCACTCGCCTATCAATGATCCAAATTTCAAGAAAACTTGTTCAACCAGTTGAATTCACATATAAAATCATGTATTTGTGACATTGTTGAGAATGATGTTTATTGAGTGGTCTAGTGTAAAAGATTGCGACTTACCTCCACCTTGGTACACTGGAATGATATGATCTGCATGCCATGCATTTCCCTCAGTTGGATCATTGACCAGGGTTTCGAGCCTTTGACATTAAAGGTGAAAATTAAGAAATTGAATTTCAAAAAAAAATTGTATGTTCAAATGCAGTGAATAAACTCATGATTATCAAATAGAAATACAAGCAAAAATTTGGGCTTGAATGTGCTTACATGTTCTTCCGCGCAAACAAATCTGGAGCAACTGTGCTTATGTATTTACGGCGTTTTTCCAGTGGTAAAGGCCTTAACCGTCTGACAAGTTGGTGGCAGTCTAATTTGCAGTTTGTGCAAATTCCATGTTCTATCTGAAAAAGTTCCTGAGATTTGAAACCTTACTCCTCTTAGTGATGCAATAAAGGTATAAAAGATATGAAACTTTGTTAATCAAAACTCATATGCATTAAATAATGAAAGAATGACCAAGAAAAACCTGGCGAATGTATCTGCCGCTTGTTCTTATCCGGTAATCTTCATAGCATGCAAGATCACAGAAAAGATCCTCAAAATACTCAGGCTCTTTGGCATTGTTTCCCCTAGAACAAACAAAAACTTTAAAGTTAATTGAAAAACAGTTACCAAAAACTATCAATCAGTAAATACACCATGTTTTCACTCACTTGCAGGGCTTTTGACAGAGTTTACAGAGTGGTTCGTTGCTCATACTCCAAGCTTGGGTGTATTCTTTTTCCTTTCTTTGGTGGCCACTTCGAAGGTTGACCTTTTTCCACACTGCATTTGCAGGTAAAGTAATACTGATCTCAGAAAAGGGTGTGTTTCGTCTTTTGCTCCCTCCCCTGAGCAATCCCTGATGCAGAAAACTCTTAATAATTACTTTGCAATCAAATATTTAGAAAATAAATTTTGAGCTAAAAGAAATACCTCGCTGTTGTGACTAGTACTTTCACTCAAGTAGCTCAACTCCAGTGATAAAGGTAGTTGCAAAGGCTTTCCAAGTAGTTTTCGCTTTTCAATTGGCCGTAATGATTTCCACTCTTTCATAAATTCTAAAATAGCAAGTACATGAACTGGATCATCCGTATTGGATTCAGGACTTGAATTACTTGCTTCAATCTCCTCTGGTCGGAAGTTCTGGAAATGAGGCCTAGGTCGTGGATCTTTCCCAGGAATACAAGAATATAAATGAATTCTTCCAGTGTTTTGGCTCACCTGAAAGAATTTAAGATCTGATTCATATGCGTTTTCAGCTCCAAGCAAGTAAATATAATGATATTTGATACTATAGAAGTAAGAATCAGACTGCAGCTTAGATCCAATAAACTTAAAAAGTGACACGAGATTGAAAAGTATACAGGGGATTCACCAAATTTGGCCTCCTTGACATGATTATATTTCATGACCACCAAGGCAACCAGAATAACGGATAAAATAAGAAGAGCCAATGCAGACTTTAAACATTACCTCAAATCGCAGAGAATCTACGAGTCGAAAATTGGAATTGGTATCATTTTCTTTCACAATCCCATCATCAGCAATAAGCTGCATCATAAGAAAATGTATATACATTTTAGGTTAGGACATGTCAGAGAAGAAAGAGAGTTTTCATAAGATTTAAGTTCATACATTTTTAGGCTGATGATTTTCATGGTTTTCCTGGTCTAACATAGTAGAAGAAATGGTGCCAGAAGACCTCATCTCAAAGCTGGAACCATTTTCAACAAAAGGACAGACTTCTAATATTTCCAAATGAGAAACCATGTCGTCCTGCTCGGCCAAAAAAATGCATTCAGCCAAAATGAGTGAATATCTGAGTTCCATAATCTAGGAGAGATTTGGGTTGTATACTTCATGGTATACGAAAGATAAATTCCAAAGGTCCAAACTGTTTGATCAATGACAAGTGAAGATATAAACCTTGAGATCAGTAGTATTTGATACATCTGTCTCAGATTCCAGATTTTCACTGCTTTCACCAATCTTATCAGCTACTACACTATTAGCTTTTGATGGTTGCGCTTCAAGAACTTCTCTTTCACTGTTTTCTTCAGCAGGCTTGAAAATATATGCTCTTTCAATCTGCCCAGACATAAATATTTATCATACAAACTAATGGCTGTCATGTGAATAAAATTAAGCCTATGACATATGAATAAACCTCTATGTGGTGTGAACAACTAAGGGGAAGGAAAGTAATCTACTGAGAATTGAGAAAAAGAGCAGAGATTTGGGAGAGGTACTTCGATTTCGGTCTTCCCATCATATTTTCCATCTGTGGTAGATGAAATACGGTGCAACTTCTTGTTCAGATTTTGCCAATTTGACTCGTCCATAGTATCCTGTTACATAAGAGTCGCTATCCAAGTATAGTGGATAAGACAAACTTCAAGTGACTAATATGGCAGAAGCAAACGTGTTTACCTTCGCGCAGAAGATGTATACATTGACTGCACTTGTTTGGCCTCGCCTATGTGCTCTATCCTCAGCCTTCAAAATGTAATCAATTGATTATGCATCTAGCAGCCTTACCGCATTGAATAGGTTTAGAAACGAGAACAACAAGTTAAGAGTACAAAAAAGAGCAGTACAGGAAAAATACCTGAAGCAACAGTGACGGTGTTTTAGGCAATTCAATGAACACAACATTTTGTGCTGCTGAAAAGTCAAGTCCAACCCCCCCAGCTTCTACGCCAATTATTGCAACTTTTACCTGGAAGGGAAAGCCATAGCATAGTTCAAATACTACACATCCTAACGAGCACAATCAATTCAAGAGTTAATAAACGTATAGGAAGAGATATTGTGCATACCTCACTAGAAAACTGAAATGACTGTACAGCCAATTGTCTATCTCTTGGCAACGTCGTCCCATCGATGCGGACGAAACCAATCCCTTTATCACATATAAATTCCTGCAAAGCAATAATCACAAGTAAAATTTTAAAAGCAAACTACTTGCTCATAATATGTTAAATGAGCTGCATCTTTATAATTACAAGTTTAACTAGCAGACAGAGATACTTAATGATGAGAATAAAGCATACTAACCTGAATTCCATCCAAAACCTTATGGTGATGTGCAAAAATGACCATTTTAGTTGAGCTTGTGTCTCTGTCAATTTCTTCTGGGGTATAATCCAATTCTGATAGAAGTGGATGTAGGGATAGCCATTCACGAAAGGCAGAAAGCTTTGCAATGCCAAGTTGTTGATAGGAAAGTTTACCACATAGTTGATTCTCTTTGTCAGCTAAAGCCCAACAAAAGGAAAAAAAGAAAAAAAAGTGCAAATATATGCATAAATAATTATCTCCTTGACATCTATGGAAAGAAAATAGTTAAAACATACAATCAGGGCCTTCAGAGTTCTCTGCGTTTACACGTCCAGCTTCATTTGATCCACGAGCATTTTGATCTATACAAAAAGGGCAACATGTGTTAAAACATTGTATGGACCACAGTGGTTAACTAGATCTAAACTCCGAGAAAACTGAGGCTTGTGTTACTGAAAAATATAAAATGCCTTGAATACTGATGATAAAAACAATTTAACATCATTACTAGGTTGGTATAAAACAAGCCACATACCTTTAGGTTCATGTAAGTTCTCTGTGACTTCTGCTATAGCACCATCCTTTTGTTTATTAGCCTCGCTGACAATAGCCGTTGCTAAAGCTATATCGGACTTCTTTAGCAGTATGGCTACGATTTGCCTACGTTTTGGGGGTAACTGTGTTAACACATGCTGCTTCAGTCTTCTTATCTATAACAAATAATAAGGGATTTCACATCACATAGTTCTCCACCAACTCACAACACACTACAAGAAACTTTGACATAACATATAAATGATATCATTGCCATATTCTTTCATTTCTTCACAAACTTTCACGAACAGCACCAGGCAATGAACAGATAGTTAACTGAACTGTAAAAGCTGGAACATGGGAATGTTTTCATCCAAAGATCTAATTTATATTGTCTTCATTTTTATCTAGAAATACTTATAAGTTGTAACATAAACATTCAAATAATGGTTTGACAGACTTGGCCCTATCTGAATTCTGAGGAAAAATCAATTAGAAAAAACAAGTTTCCCAGTATCGGCCATTGTTACAGAACCATTAATGCCAAACTGAAATAGAAGAACAAGGATTTACCATCACTGTTTGGTTTAGCAATATGTTTAACTCCAATAAGCGAGTACCCTTTGAAAAATCCTGAATCGTCAAACCAAAAGATTAATTACCATCTCGCAACATTAACAAAAAAAAACCTAAGATAAGGGAACCACAGTTAATATCAGCAAGGAAGCGACTGAAAAGAAATAAAATGAAGTATGATAGCAACATCCTCTATGGGTGACCATTTACCATACAATGGGAGTATTCTGCACTTAAAATATAGAATCATGATGGCACAACAGGCTACCACGTAAAGTCCATATTTACCTGGAAAATCTTCCCTTGCATACTTCTGACAAGCCCAACTTCACAATAGGTTTTCGCAAACTCATACTTGTCCTTTCCCAGCAACCCAGGCCTGGTGACAGAATCAGTGTTAGAAAACGGAAGTAGTGCGAATCCAGAAGTTTATGTCAAATTTTGCAGATGACTTGCCATAGCATATTTATCTGATGGAATATGTCGAAGGGCCTGTTGTCACCTAGGAAACAAATTTAAGGATAAATTACAAATTCAAAGTAAACAGAAGATACTGATTTTACAGAGAGTTATATTTCCACAACCTCGATAAAGAAGGAGTTCCTGACAACAGAACTATGTGCTTAACCTTTTCAGCAACATCAAGGACTGTCTTTATCTGCAAAGCATAACCAAAAGTGTTTTGAATACCAAATGTTTAAAAACAGCACAATAACTCCACTCAGATTTAAGGATGTTCCATGAAGTGTTAGAGAAAATGTCACTGAATCATCTCTGTTTTAATCAAAGGTAATTAAATTCAACTAGGAAAGCATACAAAAAAGGACACACGAAGGCAGGCCTAAAAATCTCATTAGTGAGGAAAACGAAGTCTTACATACCTCAGGTGCATCTGACTTCTTTTTCGAACACCGTAGATGATGAGATTCATCTACTATTAAGAGGGCCCATTCTTGCTCAAGCATGGTCGTCCGGAGATGCTGAAGCATCTTGTATGAGATAACCACAACTTTTGGCCATCTTGGTAAATAGGCAGGATTATTTTGATGACCGAAAACTAAACCAAACAAAAAATGTCATCAAACACAACTCGCTTTGACAAGTTAGCCAATTAACAGCTCTAAAAACTATATTAAAGTTTTCGCTTTAGAGCTCCAGTGGACAAAAAAAATGAGAGACAGAAATTGCTATATTGCAATGGCAATTCTGTATTCCACCAGTTAATATGTGCAGGACTTGGCAGAGAAAAATAAAACCAGAAGGGAAATGAGCAAAATTGTTAATTCTGTATTCAACTAATGTGGTTAACAAGTGCAAGAGAAAGAAGTTTAAAAGAGAAAAGATAGGCAATTCAGTAGAGACTTTTACCGAGATGTATGTCAGAAGGCAAACAAGATGGCAACCAACGTTCCAATTCTTCTGCCCATGAGAAACGCAAAACAGCTGGACAGACAACAAGTATGGAACCCTCACTTATGAAGCAACCAGCAATGGCAATGGCCTGACACAAGAATGAACACTAAGAATAGCTACTTCACCAAACTACTAAAAACCTCAAAATTTCTTCACAATACCAATTATATCACCTGAAGCGTCTTTCCAAGCCCCATTTCATCTGCTATAAGACACCTGCCACCTCTCCGTAAACCAAATCTTAGACCATCAAGTTGGAAAGGCAAAAGGGTATTCACCAATTTTCTTGGTAGGCTTGCAATCAGTTCTATAACCTTCTCCTCCGTAAAATGTTCAGGTATACAAGGTTGCCATTTCCCAGAACTGAATGACCGGGAAAGTTTCTCAACAACAGCAAGCGTTTTCCAAGGTATCTCTTCAACTTCAACGCTCTTGGACCTTTTTAAACATCCAGAGACCATACTGTAGTCTCTGAGCTTATAAACCCCAGCTTTTCCTCCATCATGATTTTGAGTGTAATGTGAAGGAATCGCCTAAAGATAAAATCAATTAGAAAAACAACAAAACACTACAGCACTCATCTAGAAGTGGAATCCAACTTCGTTCTTTGCATTATATAAAAAAAAGCCCTAAAAATCGGAGACTCAAAACTTCCCTTTTTTATAAATTTCTCTTCTACATTTTGTCACCCTTTAACAAAAACAAAGCTTTGCGAAGAACTTACCTCAGATAGAATCTCTCTCAATTGAAGAAGGCACTCTTGCTCTTCAGGGCATCGAAACCCTTGCAATTGAACCGGCGTCACCGAAAACGAATCAGGAGAGCAGATCTCGAGCCTGACGCGGAACTTTTCCGGCACACTAGTTCTTAATCCTGGTTCCGATTCGTAACTCCGATGACCTTCTTGGAAACAGACATCGTTACCACCGTCGAGCTTTCGACATTTAGCTAATCTGAAATCCTGTTCTCGCTGTGAGTTTTCTGAAGAATCAAACGACGGCTTTCGTTTCTCCCCAAAAGCTAATCGGTTCGCTTCTTCTCTTCGCTTTTGCTCTTCAGAAATCTCCATTGATTGAATCTGAGAGAGTTGAGTTGTGTGAAGTGAAGAGAAGGCGTTTGAATTTTGAAACGAACGAGCATGAACAAGAGAAGAGCGGGGCCGATGAAATCACACGTGTAACTACACACGTGTGAAATTCCGGTTCGGTACAACAACAAAAAACCAATCAAACCGGATTCCCAATTTTACAACAGAGGCTACTATTTCAAGAAACGTTTTCAATAGACAAATCTTGAACTCAAGCTTCAAGCTTGATGTTACATCTACAATCTTCTTTAACCTCTAGTATCAGCATCATAGAAGAAACAGATATTGGAAAATATATGATCTTTGAAACTTTTACATCACAAGATTCATGAACAAAAACGTTTCTGTATCACAAATTCACAACTTTACTCTCTTTTGTTTTTAAGATCAAGTACTAGCCTTCAACAGCTTGTGAAGATGTGGATTTTCTCTGAATCTTCTTCTTCTGAGATGTTCTATCGTTATCTTGAAGAGAGATAACAGTTTCAAAAGCACCAACCAATGCTTTAACCTTACTCTTCCTCACTTCTTCAAGCTTATTCACAGTCTCTTCGATCACATTATTGAAAAGTGTCTGCAATTTCTTCTTCACTTCCACTTTTCTATGCCTCAATACAACCTTCTCTCGTTTACCTTCACCGTTTATCTTCCCAACACCTTCTCTTTTATCTTTCAGGTTCTTCTTCTTCTTGTTTACTTCACTTCTGAGTTTTGGTTCTTGAACAACTCTCTTCTTGAATTTGATCAATGTCGGGGTGGAATCATCTGGTTTCGGTTCAAGAACTTTCCCTTTCTTGAAACTCGTCAGCTGCTTCGTTGCTGGAGGAGGAGGAGTAAAACCAATCCTCTTCGGCCTAATAATCTTGCTTTCGGTTTTCGGATTACTAACAAGATTTGCAGAACCAGTCTCTTTCTTCGCAGACAATCCAGTCTTGGACCAGGAAGTAGTTTGTCTTATTGGCCTAGGATCTGACCTTGTAACCCGTGATTCTTTAACCTTCTCCGAGGATGGTGAAAAAGACGGTAAAAGGCTAAGACTTTTCTTTCCGCTGCCTCTAAAGATTTTCTTCTCACCAGATTGATGAATGTCACTCTTAACACTTGTGATGCTCTTCTTCTTCTTCTTCTCAATACTAGATTCAACAACATACAATGTCTTCTCTAATGCATCATCAGAGTTAACCGGTTCATCAATCTTCGTCTTCTCTTTGTTCTTCAGATTCTTCAAACGATCTTCTTTTGAACTTTTGTTCTCGCTGATCCTTGAAACCTTCTTAACATCAAGGTTTGTCTTCTCCAATGAATCATCACATCTATCCGGTTCATCAATCTTCGTCTTCTCTTTGTTCTTCAAATTCTTCCAAAGATGCTCTTTAGAATCCTTGTTCTCAACCTCCTTAACGTCAAGACTTGTCTTCTCCAATGGATCATCACATCTCTCCGGTTCATCAATCTTCGTCTTCTCTTTGTTCTTCAAATTCTTCAAAAGATCCTCTTTAGAACTTTTGTTCTCGCTGATTCTTGAAACTTTCGTAACATCAAGATTAGTCTTTTTGACCGTTCTTACAACAGCTGAAACACTCGGACTAGTACTCTTGGTTTCACTCTTCTTAACGCGCAAACCATCACAGGATTTGACAACCTCACTAGCAGCTTCTTTCTTTACAACCCGTAATGGTGACTTGTCCGGTTTAGAAACATTTCCCAAAGACTTACTCAAAGTCTCACCTTTCCCCAAATCTCCACTTTCAACATTCTTTTTCTTGACCAACTTCCATGGCTTGATAACCAAATCCTCCTCACGCCTCTTCCCATGTTTACATAGATCATGAGTCGAACTCGTTTGGTTCCCACGGTAACGGGTTTGAACCTGAGCTTTGCATGCTCGTTTATCCAATGGTCCAGTCGAATGTCTCAAATTCACATGAATGGTCTCTGCAGCTGGAACAAGAATATCATCTCCTTGAACTTCCTCACCCATTACAGGGATAGTTTCCACAGAGATCTCCATTGGGTTTGCATCATCCAAACAACACTTCTCATCAACTTGTGAAATATTCTCCTCAGACATTGCAATTTATCTGCAGACACCACAAATTTATACATCATCGGTTGCACAAGAAAAGTCAGAGAAACCAATTTACAGATCATCAACAATCCCCAATTTTGGGAGCCTTAAAACATTTAATCAACAGACATGATGATCTGATCAGTGTGTCTAGATTCTAAACTCTGATTTGGAACCACGTTGAACATATTAGAGAATGAAAAGTCTACCAAAATCGAATCTTTGGTTCCACCATCAATAAATAAGCAATCACATCAGCACCCAACAACAACAAAAGAAAAAAAAATCGAAATTTGATCATGACTCAATTCAATAGATAAACCGATGAACAGAAACCAAAAAAGAAAGGCAGATTTGGTTTATGATCTCAAGTTTTGATCAAGAATGGAGTAACAGTAACATAGTTCAAAGAAATTACAACGAAGAAGTCAACTGTAGTGAAAATGTGAGATACAAATAGAAAGGTGTTACCTTTAGATCACCCAACTCTTTGAAAACTGAAGAACAAAAAGACAATATAATTTTTTGGTAGAATATGTAGTTTAATTGCCCAGAAGAGGATGAAGAGTGCTTAGAAAATTTCAGAAGAAAAGAGAGAAAGTTAGATTTGATTTTTAGAAGAAGATAAAAAATGAGGTCAACAAATCTTTAATTGAGCGAAAGAGAGGGAAGGACAGAATCTTTTTGACATTTTTTTCTTAAATTTTTCAGTTTTGGATTGATATTTAATATGGAGCCATAAGATTTTGTAATTAATCAAAGTGAATAACACATTAATTAGTCATACATGTTTAAAGATCTATTTATTTTGACACAACAAAAAATAAGGAAGCGAATTGAGTTTTCATTGAATTCAACTCAAGATTGAAAGTATGATGGTAACAAAACAAATTCAATTTATAAAACTCATAGTAGTCCATATAATAATGTATCTATTAGTTATAGTAATATATTAAGCTTTTAGGTTTCGACGGATCGGAGAAAGTGGAAACAAGTCTTTTTGTATTTTTCTAAAGAACGATGCTTTCCGCGATGGACCGACTTTGTATTCTTTTGATTATATATTGAAAAAGATAAGATCTAGATGCTGACTCCCAAAAAGAACAGAGATGCTCTAAATAATTTTCTAATAATTAGTGCCAATAATATATATAATTCATATAATAATACTTTTTAACATATTTATGTGCAAGTATATATTATTTTAAAATTATATCAAAAAAAAAATAGCAATGTTGTTGAACGGGAACAAAAAAAAAATACAATGAAAATAAAATTTTTTGATAAAGTTTAAAGAAATTATGCGAACTGAAATCTATACGTGATCAAGAAATTCAAGACAAACATAATATAACAAAAAATGAAAATTACCGTATGTCAATAGCTCAACTGGTAAATATTTTAGATAAAAAATCTACAAATGGTTGGTTCAAGCAATATTTGGGAGAAAATTATATTAAATATTTTAGTTTCTGGTCTGCAATAATGTACGGATCTAGGTTAAAAAAAAAATAATAAAAAAAAAACCGAAAATCTAACACACACATTTTCTTTAATTTTTTTTTTTTTTTACAATAGTAAAACAAAGAGCATAACCCACTAAATTAGGATGCGGTCAATCTTTTCCTAATTATTTTGTATTGGCGTATGTACTACAATTAGCAACATTAAAAAATGTGGTACCGTCGAAGAAAACTTGTTATCAAATGTACTTATGCCATTTTAAACCATAGCAAACACTATCACCATTTCAATCTTAACTACTGAAATAACATTTTCTGAAAACCCAATTCTGAGAAAGGCCGAGCCTATGTTACCTGAGGCCCAAAATTTGAATTTCTGCTTGCTGATTCTAGAAAATTGACAAAAATGTGTACTTTGTGGGCATCCTACATGTAAAAGTAGCTTACCAAACCATTCACAAAAGACTTTTCTATATTGCGTGGCCCGTAATGCAGAAATAAGAAGAAAGGATATTAGGATTTTCCTTAAAAAGAAAAACAATATAGATATAACATTGAAAGCTTACTACTGCCTACAAAATATACTTAGTATAACTAATAAGTATAAATGGTCAAAGAACAACTTATAACACTAAAAGAAATAATCACTAAAACCAAAACAATATACTTTGAAATTGACAAATAAATGGTTTTTTTTTTAATTCTTTTTATTTTTGGGATATTAGGACAGATCTGTTTTAGCTGCTAGCTTCTGATTTAAGCATGACACGTGGCAATACTGACTAAATGTCTTCGAGTGACAGATGCACCGACTCGAACCACCTTCCTTCCACAGTTGTTACCATTTAGCAATTTGTTCTTTCTGACACCATATTATTATTTATTATTTACTACCTGTTTCTTCTTTATTTTGCTATTTATTTCTTTAAATATGCTATTTATAATTTGGATTGCCTTTTTAGTTTTTTAGTAGATGAAAAATATCCTCTTAAGATCTATCCTGTTAGTAATGTTCTCTAGATATCATTGAATATTTGATTATGCAACTTGTGCTTGGAAAAAGTGGCTTTCTTTTGTAGATTGTATTATTTGAAAAGTCTTGAGATAAAAACAAAACCATATACTTTGAAAATTGACTTGTTTTGTAGATTGTTAATAGTGTCGTCATTATATCGGTTTTTACTAAAACTGGAACTACAAAATAATTCATTTTTTTGTCACTAATATATAATGTACGATTACAAATCCGATTAAAGTAATCCACAACCACGCGTAAACTACTAAGCTATATAATTTTGATTATTAACTGAGTAATTCATTCATAGGCGTTCATAATTTTAATCATTGGAATAGAAAAACATGTGTAATTAATCTTAACTTTTAGAAAATATACTCTAAAAACTTCAGTAGTAAGAAAAAATGGGAAAAAGTAAAGTTAAAAGCCAAAAGAAATTTTGTCTAGCAACTTAACCAAAGTTTTATTATTTTATATTATTTTTGTCCACCAATTTCGATCTTACTTGTTTCTAAAGAGATGCTTTAACTGTGTTTGTTGTCTGTTAACCAAATCAATTAACGAGAATAAAAAGTGGTAGAAAGCTCATGTTTCAAGAGAAGGTTTGATTCATCAAGTTGCACCAACTCCATAAATATTACAAAAAAAAATAAACCCAAAATAAATATACAAAATTTGGAAAGAACATAAATTGGAAGGAACATATCGAGCAAGTGAAATAGAGAAAGCCGACAAATTGCAAAGATCACCTAACCCATCTTACACCACCGTCAGATTTTGATGCAAGTATCACCAAGGCTCAAGAACAATCACATAATCAAAATCAACTTGTATCAAAAGTCCAGATTTTTACAGCTATCCTTTGCTTCAGAGTCGGATTCTCTCCATTGAAACTGGATTTTAAGGTCAGTTCTTGCTTCTTTTTCTCAATCTGATGATTCCATATCGAAAGTTTTAGTTTTTCACTTTAATTCTCAGGGATTCGAGTCCGATCTCTGATATCACATGTTTATGGGTTGATTTTTAATCCATATATATATATATATATTAATTAAGAACTGTTAAGAGATTTAATTATAATTACTTGAGAATTTGAATCGGTTGCAATCGTCATCTTTCTTTGACTCCTGTCCATTTTTAGTTTTTTTCTTTTCTTTTGTTTAGTAAATTAACCAATTCAAATCGATGATCCGGGTCGGACCTTAAACCCGAATCCGTAAAATTCAAGAGACGATTCTCTCTCACAAGTTATGAGCATGTGTGGTTGAAAAAACAATATTTTGACTAATTGCATCTGCAGGTCCTCTGGTTATAATCATAAACCTATATTACTCTTTTTTTCCTATAGAATATTTATTACACGCAAGCCTGTCTCTGTAATCACTTCCTTGTTCTGGTAATTTCAGAGGTTAGGCTTTTCCATGTTGTCAGCAAAAGTTAAATCTTTTTTTTCTTCTTTAATGGGTTAAATCACACCTAACTCTCTGGTTATAATCATAAAGTTTATTCCTTTCTCTATGGTATATATATTTTTTCACATGCAAGCCTCTTTCTGTTGTAATCACTTGCTTTTTCTGACAATTGCAGAGGGTTGAGTTCTATTTTTTTTTTAATGTTTTAGACTTTCCTTCTTCTTGATTTGTCTTAGAAAAGTTCTAGTTTTATTTTTTGTTAACAGGAAAGTTAGAAACAAAAGTTGAGAGCTTTGGATGGTGAAGCTCAAAAGCAAAACAATGGGCTTCAAAGTTTGTTTCTTTGTCATCATCTTGAGTTGTCTTCTTCTAGTTCCAGAGACAACAATGGCTCAAGAAATGAAAAGTGTATCGATCGTTATTGAAGGAGCTCGTCGAGTCTCTGAGACCGACGAGAACTTTGTCTGTGCGACATTGGACTGGTGGCCGCATGACAAGTGCAACTATGACCAATGTCCTTGGGGTTACTCTTCAGTTATCAATATGGTAATAGCAAAACCAGAGAAAAGGATTCACCTTTCGGTCTTTTCCCGCGATTGCGATTGAAATTTCTGATCTTTCAAATGTTTTACAGGACTTAACTCGTCCCCTTCTTACTAAAGCTATTCAAGGTTTGCACCTTGCAGGCCAAAAATGTTCATGCCACTGCTTTTGTGTTCTTGATTTCTGAAACTTTTAGGGATTTTTTCTTTTGTATTTGTTCAGCTTTCAAGTCGTTGAGGATAAGAATTGGTGGTTCGCTGCAAGATCAAGTGATTTACGACGTAGGAAATCTCAAAACTCCTTGCAGTCCATTCAGAAAAATGAAGAGCGGTTTGTTCGGATTCTCTAAAGGATGCTTGCATATGAAGCGATGGGACGAGCTCAACAGTTTCCTGACTGCAACCGGGTAAGCCTTCAGTTTCAGTTTAGTTCCAATACAGTTCACATTTACCCCGTTAAAAGAATCTTGAATTAGTTGTGTATTCTTCTTGTTATTCCGCAGAGCTGTAGTGACTTTCGGTTTAAACGCTTTGCGCGGGAGACACAAACTCCGCGGAAATGCCTGGGGTGGGGCTTGGGATCACGTAAACACTCAAGATTTTATAAACTACACAGTTTCAAAGGGTTACGCTATTGATTCTTGGGAATTCGGTAACAACAAACATTTTAAAAGTTGCCTTCTTTTACCTGGTTTACTTCTTAGCTTTCCTTGTTCTTGGTATAGGAAATGAGCTGAGTGGAAGCGGAGTTGGTGCGAGTGTGAGTGCAGAGCTCTACGGGAAAGACTTGATTGTACTTAAAGATGTGATCAACAAAGTTTATAAAGATTCTCGGTTAATCAAGCCTACACTTGTCGCTCCTGGAGGATTCTATGAAAAACAATGGTACACCAAACTTCTTCAGATCTCTGGTCCCGGTGTTGTTGACATTGTGACTCATCATATATACAATCTTGGTTCAGGTATGGTTTGGTAGAAGATAATCAAATCAACTTAAAACCATTGCTTCTATATATGTGACTATGTGAAGATAATTTTCTGAGGAATTCTCTGCCTTCTCTGTTTGAGTCTTTCAGGAAATGATCCTGCGCTGGTGAAGAAAATAATGGATCCGAGTTACTTAAGCAAGGCATCTGAAACATTCAAGGACGTGAACCAGACGATTCAAGAACATGGACCGTGGGCTTCTCCTTGGGTTGGAGAATCTGGGGGAGCTTACAATAGTGGTGGCCGTCATGTTTCAGATACATTCATAGATAGTTTCTGGTAAAACAACCGATTCTTGATTTTTGCCCTGGCTTTCCTATTACCACCTGAACGAACTAAAAGAAGCCTCTTTGGATCTAATCTTTCTTAAGGTATCTAGATCAGCTTGGAATGTCGTCGAGACACAACACTAAAGTTTACTGCAGACAGACTCTGGTTGGAGGGTTTTACGGCTTGCTCGAAAAGGAAACGTTTGTTCCAAATCCGGATTACTATAGGTGAGAGTCCCTAACCAAAACCGGACTCTTGAGTTTTAGGTTACGGTTGATTGATCTTGAAGTTTTATCTGATTTTTCCGTGAATCTTTCTTTTTTGATCGGGACTGAGGACAGCGCACTGCTTTGGCATCGTTTAATGGGAAAAGGGGTTCTTGCGGTTCAGACAGATGGACCGCCGCAGCTACGGGTTTACGCACATTGTTCAAAAGGAAGAGTTAGTTACTCATCTCATCTTTTAAATCTCGGTATTTGAATGTCAGTTTTCGGTTAGAATTTGCTTTAAATGTTTTGGATTTTTCTTGGTTTTAGGCGGGTGTGACATTGCTTCTGATAAATCTAAGCAATCAATCGGATTTTACGGTTAATGTCAGCAATGGCATAAACGTGGTTTTGAATGCGGAATCGAAGAAGAGGAAGAAGTCATTGTTGGATACTTTGAAGAAACCATTTTCTTGGATTGGAAGCAAAGCTTCGGATGGATATTTGAACAGAGAAGAGTATCATCTGACACCAGAAAATGGTGAGTTGCGGAGCAAGACAATGATCTTGAACGGTAAACCATTGAAACTGACGGAAACAGGAGATATCCCGAGCCTTGAACCGGTCCTTCGTGGGGTGAATTCTCCAGTTAACGTCTTGCCATTGTCGATGGCGTTCATTGTGTTACCTAATTTTGATGCATCTACCTGTTCATGATGGTATTGGGTCTCCCTTTGCTTATCAGGCAAAAATAAAATTAAAGAAAAGATGTAATTCTTTTTTTGGTAATTGTATCTAGTGCTGGTAATAAATGATGACATTTTTTATCTCAACATTTTTTATTTTTTATTCATCTATTTGTTTTAATGGCCCAAAAAATCTCAAAACCAAAACCAAGGATGAAACAAGTTATGGTTGACATCTCAAACCAACTAACCAAATCAATGGTTTCAATTTTCAAAATATCACACATACAATGTCTGAGACAGAACGAGCCATTGCAAGAAAGATAACAGAAAACAAGATTCAATTCTCAGAACTGCAAGAAGTGTCTCCACAAGATGAAGAAGAAGTCTCCACTGAGTTTCTTCCTCTCCTCATAAGCCCATTCCAAGCCGTGACAGTAATGAACCGGCGGGTTGAATCTACTGTCAGTTATATCATCGGGCAAGAAAGCGCCGTTCTCCACAAGAAACTTCACTGCTTCTCTCTTCCGTTCTTTAGCTGCAGCATGGAGAGGAGTCCACCCACAAGGACCCCAGGTTCTAGCTTCAATGTTGGCTCCACGTTCAAGAAGCAAGTCCATCACTTCGATGTGACCTCCTTCGGCTGCAAGGTGTAGAGGAGTCACTCCTTTTGATTTAGGTCCACACGCTAGAGCATTCACGTCCGCTCCTCGGTCAAGGAGCTCTTTGACGGCCTTGAGGTCGCCTTTTCGGGCTTTGATGTGGAGCTGAGTCCAGCCCCTGTCATCTCTGTCAACACCCGTTTTCATGGACCGGCGTCTAAATGAGTTACGCCGAAAGGACAACGCAACCGGCTGCTCTTGGAGCATCTTACAGATAAAACCAGAACTGACTCGAACACACGGATTTGCAGATGAAACACTCAAAAAGGAGAATTCCTAAGGGAAACTTACTAGGCAGGGAGGTTCTAGGAGTGACTCAGATTTACATGATTTTGGTTACAATCTTATCCAAGAATGTCTAAAGCAGGTACACTACTTGAGGCTAGATATCATCAACCAGTATCAACAGAATAGGCACTTGATTGAAGAAGCGTAATTTAGATGATTCAGTAGAAATGGATCAACTCAATCAATCAAGGGGAATGGTTAGCAATGCAGTAAGAGAAAGAGGGGTTCAAACCAGGGCCAAAGACACGGAGATTTTGAGGGATCACAATAGGAGTCATAGACAGTGAAGAGAACACAAGCATCAAATATGAAAGAAATAGGAGCCTAATGGGTTTCTAGGAACTAAGAGAAATCAGATAAAGCCTGAATCAATGGGCAAAGAGATGAGAGACAAGATCGAGTCAGAGTCGAAGCTCTGTGTGTGTGTGCGCGTGTGTCTGTGATTTTACCAGATCTGCCAACAAAAGAAGGATGAAAACCAAGCAAAATTAGTGATAAATCTCTCTGCAACATAACACACAAATCGCAAATACGTTCAGGTAGCGTACAATACCAAATTCGCTAACAAGATCTAGTCTTTAGAATCGTTCGAGAGAATCTCAGAAAATGGAAATTATAAACTCTGGCAAATAAACAGTAAACTTAAGAGCAATCCCAAAATAGGATCAAATTCTCATATGATCTTATATTAATAATATTTTTTTTTCTTTTCTTTTTAATATTAAAAAAATAAGAAAGACAAAATAACTAAAGAAAATTAAACTTATTTACGATCCACCCTCACCCATATTCACACCCACAAAATGATCAAATTCTCATATAACTCCTTTTTATAAATGACCTTATATTAATAATTTTTTTTTCTTTTTTTTTTAAATATCAAAACTATAAAAAAGACAAAATAACCAAAGAAAACTAAACTTATTTACGATCCATCCTCATCCATACTCACACCCACAACCCGGATCCTCCACAACCCACCCACGACCCTTCCCTTTCTCCTTTCTCTAACGGATTTCTCTAACTCTTGTAAATTTCTTCTCGATTTCAATAAGATTCTATTCAATTTCTCTCAAAAAATCATCATTCCACAGAAATCGGATACAACCGCCCACAACCCATGACTCCTCTTATCTAACTCTCGCTCTCGATTCCCTCTCGATTTCAATAGGATTTGTGGCACAATTTTTCTACTCAACTTCTCTAAAAAATCTGGATAATTAGGGACTACCAACCGACGACCGGATAACCAATCTGCGAATTAGGAGGTAAGATGATGCTCTTTTCAATGTCGAATCCCTTAAATCTTTTCAATGTCGAATAGTTTAGAATTGGGTATAAATCAATTTGATTTTGATTATGCCGTAAATGCCGCCGCGTACAAAGAATCCATCAGTTGGAGTAGATGGAAATCCAATTGATTTATGGGTTCCTTCTGAACCTGCATGCGGTTCGCCCTCGAGTCCATCCAGTGGTGAAGAAGGAAATGAAGAAGAAAGGGTTTCCGAAGAAAAAGAAGACGATGAAGGATCCGAAGGAGGAGGTTCAAATGCTGAAGAAGAGAAAAATGGTTCAGAAGAGGAAGAAGGCAAAACCGGAGAGGACACAGAGGAAAATGAAGCAACGGTATGTAACTCCAAACTTGGGTAGACAAATAAAATGTAATACTGGGTATAACTGGGTATAACTAGGTATAACATGAGAAATGAAGTAACAAATAAAATGCAATACTGGGTATAACTGGGTATAACTAGGTATAACTAGAATGAGCTGGTGGTGAGGATGGTACAACTGGTGGTGCTACAGGTACAACTGGTGGTGGTACAAGTACAACTGGTGGTGGTACGGGTACAACTGGTGCTGGTGGTGGCACATGTACAACTGGTGGTGGTACAAGTAAAACTGAGGAAGAAGCTGACGAGGACAGTGAGGAAGAAGCTGACGAAAAGAGGACGAAAAAGCCATCAGATGAAAAGAAGTCTCCCTACACGACTATGACGGAGGAAAAGAAGAGGAAGAAAGCAGAATCCAGTAAAAACTGATGTGCTTTGGTTTCGGTTTGAAGTATGTGTTTGAAGTGGATTCGTTTGAAGTATCTATAAACAATATCTATTTATATTTGAAGTATGTATTTCGGTTTTTAACTAGTTATGCACCACAACTTTGAACTATGTGTTTTGGTTTGTTGTTGTAATGGTTTTAAGTACTTTTAATCAGAACTTATATTAGATACATTGACTTATATTAGGTAATACTATGTGCACATACTGGTAATACTGGTAATACTATGTATGCTGGTTTTACTGGTAATACTGGTAATACTATGTATGCTGGTTATACAAAGATACTTAAAAATATTTGAACAAAGATCCCTTAAACAATCATAGAAGTACTTAAACAAAGATCCCTTAAACAAGAATAAAAGCACTTAAACAAGGATAAGTTCTTCACTTCAACTCGCCCAACTTATTCTTCTCTTCTTCAACTCGGGCGAGCAATTGAAATAGGCGATCTTCTATTTCTCCCAATGTAGTTTTGGTTAAATTTGGGGAGGATTTTGTCATCCGAAGAAGATGAGTTGCTGTTGTTGGACCCAGTATCGAACTCCCCAAACATATCAATGTGTTTCCATTTACCCATTTGCGCAGGAGAAATATAAGTCGAGTAAACGTACCGAGACGTTGCTGTTGAAAAATTGGCAGGAAAAATAGCAGAGAAAGTATCGATTTCGAGCTCGTCGTCGCAATCCGTCAGAGAACCCTAGATTTCGAGCTCGTCGTCGCAATCGGCAGAGAACCCTAGATTTCGATTTGGGGAAAATTATGTTTTCTATGTTTTTAACTTTGGGGCAAAAAATTCAAATAAAAACGCCAACAACCAATCATAATAAGCCACGTTTTAAGACATGTGCGTCGTTATGTCACGTTTTAAGACATGTGCGCCGTTATGCCAAAGATATGTGCGCCGTTATATAACACATAGTTGTCCCCAAGTATTACAGTGTTACAAATGTAACACATAGTTGTCCTTTTGATGTTTTACCTATTTACACATTCATACCATGGTATAAAAATTAAATTTCAATTATCCGAATCATTTTGAAATTTTTTAACATATTTTCTATGATTCCATACCATCATATTTGCAAAAACACATTTTTCTCAAGTTTTGCTTCATAAGGTATATGACATTAACCAACTATTCTTAAAAGTGTAAGGTGGTGTTGAGGTGATTGTGGGAGAATATTCATATATAATATTCAAGAAATCGTTTTAAATTTGGTACTTTGTATTTTATATTGAAACACATAGATAATTGATCTGATGTTGTGAAATAATTTAAAAGTAAAATAATTATTTTTTATTTAGTTACATTTATTTGATTTTTTGGAAATTATTTACTTAATTTTTTAATTGACAAATTAGTATACTAAACTTAACAATGAAATATTCATATGCGACATATAATTGAAACACATAATAAATTGAAACACATATATAATTCAAACATATATAAATACAAATCAAACATAGTAGTACAAATACAATAACCAGTATTACCTAGTTGTCCAAACAGATTGTAACAATAAAAATTTCCAAATCAGGTACCACCACTTGGGCCACCTACTTCAACACCACCACTTGGGACACCTACTTCATCACCACTTGGATTCTCAATGTTTGTAATTTGAACCGGTTTCTTCTTTCGTTGTGGTTCTCCTATTGATGGTTTCCTTCTTACTTGACGTCTTCCCTTTTTGGTTTTTTTCTTCTTCGGAGGTAAACCATTTTATTCTTCTATATTTGCAGGAATATTCCAGTCAGAGCTATACGGTACTAGATAAATGGTCTTGCACTAGATAAACTAGACCATTACCCTTCTCCACATGCAATACACTTTTACATTTATTTGCATCCATCGACGTTAGATAAACATAAACGTCATCATCATCGACGATATATGATTTTCTCAAAGGTCTCGTGTCCAATGGTATGAAACTCAATTTCAGTTCTGTCGTAGCTGAATCAATCCCAACCTTCTTGCATACACTTTTCAATAACATCGAATAACTAATCTTCTCCACAGATAAATTCTTGAATAATAGTGGGTACATGCGATCTTCTGCTGAAATCCATTCATACCTATCTCCGTTCTTTACATAATATCCTCCATAATCAAAATATAGACTTGTGCTCATTGTCTCCTGAAAAAAAAACAAAAAATAACTAAATCAGTCATATCAGTTATACCCAGTTGTACTCAGTGTTCCCTATTATCAGTACTACCCAGTTCTACCTACTGTTTTGTAAACGCAGTAGTACCCAGTTGTCCTCAGTATTCCTTATTATCAGTACTACCCTGTTCAACCTACTATTTCGTAAACGCAGTAGTACCTAGTTATCCTCAGTATTTCATATTATCAGTACTACCCTGTTCTACCTACTGTTTCGTAAACGCAGTAGTACCCAGTTGTACTCAGTATTCTCTATTTTCAGTACTGTCCAGTTCTACATACTGTTTCGTAAATGCAGTAGTACCAAGTTGTACTCAGTGTTCCCTATTTTCAGTACTGCCCAGTTCTACCTACTGTTTCGTAAACGCAATAGTACCCAGTTGTATTCAGTATTCCCTATTATCAGTACTACCCAGTTCTACCTACAGTTTCGTAAACGCAGTTGTACCCAATGGTACTCAGTTGTTCTAAGTCTGCATTTTTCAATTTTGGGCAGAGATTCTCTAATCCTCTACGATTCAACAACTGTGAGATGTTATATTACTTGATCCGATCTTATCGACCCAGATACTATCGCTAACAAATAAGATAATGGGATCCAAGATAATGAGAGATAATCCCAAATCTAATTGGATTTCTTCTTCCAACTTGCGGATTGGATCAAATTGTATTATTATCCTCAATTAAAGCTATAACGTAGTATAACACACCTCAATTAAAGCTTCAATTGAACAAATCTGTTTGGGATCAATGGTGAAGACGATGGGAGGACAGATTGGATTCGGATCCGGATGGATCCAATTGTTTTAATTTTTTTTTTTAATAATTAGTTTAGGGTATTTAGGTAATTTACCACTTCATTAAAGGTTAGAAGTTTATATTAGATTTTTTTGTGGTGTTGAGGTTTGGTGTTGGGAGAAAAGGTGTTATAAGAATTTGATCCCCAAAATAAGCTGAAAATCAAACTACACATAATTCAGCTAAAACTCTAGAGTAACAAAGAAACTAAGATAAAAGCTCGCTGATGAATCCAATCAACAAAAAGACCAAATCAATCGAAATTCCTAAAATCGAACTGAATTAGAGCAAGATAGAGAAACCTGTAGCTGTCGTACCTTAGGAGAGGTGGTGGTGAATCAAATACGGATTTGTTCTCGACAGAGAATATAAAATCAAATTAGGGTTTTCGCGGGTAATGAGAGAATCGTATGTTCGATTTCCAGATGAAGGAGGAGAGAGGCGTGTGTGTGTCAGACTAATATCTCTGTTTTTGTTTTGTTTGTTTGTTACTACTATATTTGCCAATAAATCGATGCTTCTTACAGTTGGGCTTACTTTAAAAGGCCTCAATTTGGCCCATACATTTTAAACTATTTTTTTATTAAGTAAATCAAATTAACTAAATTAGTCCATTTATTATCAACCAATTTTAATTAGAAAGAAATTTTTTATTTTATTTTTTTATTATACTTTATATTCAATATTTGATTTTATTTTAAACTGTATATGGAGTAATTCATGTTGGTAGACAGTTGGACTTATAAAAATAGATTAAACTCTATACATTTATCTATATCATTAAAAGACATGCTAGAAAAAAAAGAAAATAATACATTGTATTCATCCAATCAAATGCATGCACATCATTTTGAAAAAAATTACTTTTAACTAAACATGCTAGTATTATTTCTAAATGCTAAAAGCCACAACACACCCCAAAATGATAAAATTATTTAAGAACCTATATTGATGCTATAGGAGTAACTAAGAAGAAGAAAAACAAGAAACACATAAGATTAAATCTTCAAATGGATTCTGCTTCATCGGAAGTAAAAATCGTGTCGGAATGCTTCGTTAAACCCAAAACCATTCCTGAAAAATGGAAAGATCCATACCATTTGTCACCGTTGGATCTTGTGATGCTCTCTATGCATTACATCCAAATGGGTCTTCTCTTTCTCAAACCATCAATAATATCTGAACCTGATGATGCAATCAAAACAAAAGATTTCATGGAGACTTGGCTACAAAAGCTTAAAGACTCCCTAGCCGCAACACTTGTCCATTTTTATCCTCTCGCGGGTCGCCTCTCGACTTCAAAAACCGATAATCCGAAATCCTACTCGGTGTTTGTGGATTGTAATAACAGTCCCGGGGCTGGATTCATCCATGCCAAATCGGATCTAAGTGTGGGAGATATTGTTGGGTCCGAATATGTTCCTTTGGTTGTTCAATCTTTCTTTGACCACCATAAAGCCGTGAGCCACGATGGTCACACCATGAGTCTCTTGTCAGTCAAGGTACATTGATTCATTCTTGTATATAAATCTTAAAATCATATAATTAAAATTGAGTTAAAGCTGACATTTTTATTGTAACAAAAGTTGTAGATCGATGGAGTCTTAATTGTAATAGACTAATTAAAGACATAAATCTTTTCAGGTAACAGAATTGGTAGACGGAGTGTTCATAGGATTGTCGTTGAATCACGTGATGGGAGATGGAACTTCGTTATGGCATTTGTTTAACTCTTTCTCCGAGATTTTTAATGTACAAGAAATCGATAACTTGCTTCTCAAGAATCCTCCAGTCCTTGCACGTTGGTTCCCTAAAGGGTACGGTCCTGTGTACAGCCTTCCTTTCACTCACTCAGATGAATTCATCAGCAGATTTGAATCTCCGGTCTTGAAGGAGAGAATATTCCATTTCTCATCAGAAACAATAAGATCATTGAAATCAAAGGCTAATCAAGAATGCAGAACAACAACAATCTCTTCTTTTCAAGCGTTAACCGCATTTATATGGAGATGCATCACGAGAGCAAGAAAATTACCTTATGATCATGAAACTCGTTGCAGTTTCGCTGCTAACAATAGAGCAAAAATGGATCCACCATTGTCTTTGAGCTATTTTGGGAATTGCATTTCAGCTATAAGGTCGATGACCGTTACATCTGGTGAACTACTGAAAAATGATTTTGGATGGACCGCTTTGAAAATGCATCAAGCTGTGATTGGAAACACTAGTGAAGAGATCTCGGCAACGATCAAGGAATGGTTGAAAGCATCTTTTGTTTTCCATTTAGAAACACTTTTGGGATCGATGGTTGTTCACATTGGAAGCTCACCGCGGTTTAAGATGTATGAATGCGAGTTTGGAATGGGAAAAGCGGTTGCGGTTAGAAGCGGTTATGGCGGTAAGTTTGATGGGAAGATATCAGCTTATGCAGGAAGAGAAGGAGAAGGAAGCATAGATTTGGAAGTATGTCTTGTTCCAGAGTTTATGGAAGCTTTGGAATCAGATCAAGAGTTCATGTCCCTTGTCTCTTCTTCTTCTTGATCTTATTCATATATGCTCTCATCATATCTCTAGATATATTGGATTTGTTGGATTGAGAATTTGTGTTGCTGTTAAAATCATCATAATTATGTGACAATGTGTTATTCAATTGATGATGATTGTAAAATATTAGTTGAAATCATGATGCATGTGTTATTTAATGAAGAAAGTAAGCAAGAATAACAAATAGAGCCAAGAAACATTGAAAATGACAAAAGAAGCAGATACACATTTTTCCTTGTAAAAATGATTTCTTCTTCATCGGAAGTGAAGATAATCTCGAAATGCTTCGTCAAACACAAAACCATCGCCGAGAAAACAAAAGAGCCATATATCATTTATCACCATTGGATAATGTGGTGTTTCTATGCATTACATCCAAAAGGGTCTCTTCTTTATGTCAAACCCTACTCACGCCGGGAACTTGTTACATACCCGGAATCCACTAGTAACAAGGTTTATATCAACATCTTTCTTGAGCTTGTTCAACAACAATACACGAATTCATCTGTTCCAACACTAAAACCAGATCCAAAACGACACAGTTCTACTTTTGGCAAGAATCACGCGACGTCCTTGTGCTTATCATTAGTGAGACAAGGTTGGGCTTCAGGATTTGCTTCTGTGTGGAAAGAGTGTTTAGTAAACTTAATTAGTTGAAATCATGCATGCAGTAGCATACTGAGACTCAAGGCGTATTACAAAAATGTAGCCTTTTTATATTAAAAAAAAACTAAAATAATAATAATAATTTCTCAGAACATACATAACAGTGTTAATAAAAACCAAAAAACAGAAAAATTCTAAAGCACAATTTGTGTAATAATAACAATTATAAGGATATCGGGCTTTAATACACAAAGAACTCAAAACATATTTATTAAACTAATAAAACTCATAATAAGCCTTATTAAAAAAAATGTGGTTTTTTATGTTTTCAAATTTTTGTGGCCGTAGGCAAATGCCTTTCTCCCACAACGTTGAGCAGGGCACTCCATGCATGTGTTATTTGATTAAAGATTAATACAACCTAAACTAATGTTATTCAGTTATAACAAAGAACACATATATGATGACATCATTGATGATGACCAGCAGATCAAATAGTGCACGAACATATATAGATATATGATGACATCATTGATGAGGATAGCTATCTATATTTATACATAAAATAAAATTTGGATTGTTATATATATAAGAGTAAAACCGAAAGTAAGAAGATAAGGGGAACAAAGAAACATTGAAAGACACAAAAAGAAGCATATTATACACATTTTTATTTTTCTTGGAAAAAAAATGGATTCTTCTTCATCTGAAGTAAAGATTGTCTCGAAATGCTTCGTCAAACCCAAAACCATCTCCGAAAAATCAAAAGAGCCATACCATTTTTCTCCAGTGGATCATGTGATGCTCTCAGTCCATTACATCCAAAAGGGTCTTCTCTTTCTCAAACCATCATTTTCTGAATCTTACGATGCAAAAGAGTTCATGAAGACTTTGCTGCAAAAGCTTAAAGACTCTCTAGCCGCAACACTTGTCCATTTCTTTCCGCTCACGGGTCGTCTCTCGACTTTGAAAACCGACAATCCAAGATCTCACTCTGTATTTGTCGATTGTAATAACAGTCCTGGAGCTGGATTTATCCATGCTGAATCAGATCTAAGTGTATCAGACATTGTTGGTTCCAAATATGCTCCTTTGGTTGTTCAATCTTTCTTTGATCATCACAAAGCAGTGAATCGCGATGGTTACACCATGAGTCTCTTATCAGTCAAGGTACATTTCTTCTTTCTTGTATGTAAATATCTCCATATAATTCGAATATGTTAACAGATTTGTAGTAATAAAAGGTGAATTTCTTTTACTAATGGTTTGTACTAGTGTGTTGCCGTGTCATAACCCGGTTTGGAAACCCGGAATAACAGGTGTGCGAGTTACAGTCGGAGAAAGGCTTAATCTTTTTCTGGTTGTACAGGTAACAGAATTGGTAGATGGAGTGTTCATAGGATTGTCTATGAATCATTCGATTGGAGATGGAAGTTCCTTCTGGCAGTTCTTCAACTCTTTGTCCGAGATCTTTAGTTCGCAAGAAGAAACCATTGATAATAACAACAACAAATTGCTCTGTCTCAAGAATCCTCCACTCTTTCGTGAAGTGTCCGGTCCTATGTACAGCCTTCCCTTTAGTCAATCTGATGAGTCCATTAGTCGATCCGAATCTCCGGTTTTGAAGGAGAGTATGTTCCATTTCTCATCAGAAACAGTGAGGTCGCTGAAATCAGAGGCGAATCAAGAATGCGGAACAACAAAGATCTCTTCTTTTCAGTCGTTAACCGCATTTATATGGAGAAGCATTACAAGAGCAAGAAAATTACCAAATGCTCAAGAAACTACTTGCAGGTTTGCTGCTGGGAATAGATCAAGAATGAATCCACCATTGCCGATGAATCACTTTGGGGTTTACATCTCTCTTGTGAAAACGACTACGACAATTGGTGATTTATTGGAGAACGATTTTGGATGGGCTGCTTTGAAGCTGCATGAAGCTGTAACCGAACACACTGGCGAAAAGATCTCTTCCGAAATAGATAAATGGTTGAATTCTCCTGTACTGTTGCAAGTATATCGACTTTCCAATTCGAATATTGTTCACATGGGAAGCTCTCCAAGGTTTAACAAGTACGGATGCGAGTTTGGGATGGGGAAAGCAGTGGCGGTTAGAAGCGGTTATGGTGGTAAGTATGACGGGAAGGTTTCAGCTTATCCAGGGAGAGAAGGAGGAGCAAGCATAGATTTAGAAGTATGTCTACTTCCAGAGTTTATGGAAGCTTTGGAATCAGATCAAGAGTTCATGTCTCTTGTCTCTTCTTCTTCTACCTGATCCTATTCATATTTTCCAGACACGAAACTCAAGTTATTCCTTATTTAAACTGAAGCTTTGGAATCAAATGTTTCAACTACTGTCTTTGTTTGTTACTCTCACAGTATTCTGCAGTTGTTAAATGCTTCAACTTCATTACGATTAGAACTAAAATATTGAAATCTATGTTTGACTTTAAGCAACAAATTCATCAGAAGAATGAAGAAGCTGACGAGTTTGGTTATGAACAGAGTTCTGGTTACTTTTACTTCCGGAGTAAACGGCGAGCCCGTTGGTTCGATTGGTTGACTCTGTAGTTAAGCTCCTCAACGTCCTCTTGAAGATGATCCAGTCCATGGTTTTGCCTGCGATTTCCATTTATAAACCAGTTTTATCAAGGAAGAAACGAGAAAGCTCTTAGAGAAGGTATATATAGAGAGACTTGACAGAAAACCTTTCGATTTCCGTTCCCATGTCCACCGCCATATTATTCAGCTCGCCAAGAAGGTCGCTTAAGTCTGAAAGGCCTTCATCTTGTTTTGCTGTCTCCATCTGTTTACTCAGCATAGTTCTTAGAATCTTGACAAACCAAAAAGACAACTTTTGCAAACCCAGAAGGTAAGAAGGGAGAGAATCCAAACCTCTATTTTCTGATAAGCATCAGCGGATTCAGGGAGCGGTTCACGGGTTCTTGATTGTGGTTTGGGTAAATGGTTCAGTCCCAGCTTTTCCCTAGTATCTAAGTGGTAAACTCTTCTCTTGGGGGAATCATCTGCTCAGGAAACAAAGAAGAGTTAGATAAAGTAATAAGCAAAAGACTCATTCCTTAGAAGTGATCAGCCAAAGAAGAAAGAGTAAACCTTTAGTTATGACAGGACCAGTTACAGAACGAGTCTTCTTTGGCTTCCAAGTCCTTGAAAAGATGCCTCCGAGGCTTCCAAGAAGCTTCTCACCCTGAAACCAAACACAAAAACATACAATAGGGATCACCACCAAAAGAGAGCTGCTTGATTACTGGTTTCAAAAACCTCAACACTCCTCTCTTCCCGTAACTCACCCGACTAAGATCATGATCGATGTCAACGGCCTTATGGTGTGTTCTCGTAATCTGCTCGCCTTGCTCATTCAACATAACCAAAGTCCTAGTAGCATCAGATCTAATCTCTTCTGCAACTTTCAAACACCCTTGAACGGTTTTCGTTGTTTCCTGAGACTTGTACACAGCGTAGCTCTCAAGTTCCTGAACCGTCTGGTTCTCCTTCTCCACACCTCCTGAATCACGGAAATCATTCCTGTAACGGCTCTTTGCATCCAAGGGCTTCAACGATGAAGTGAATCTTTTCTCAACAACCTTGCCATCATCATCATCAGCATCATCATCAAAAGGGTTGAAGCTCAAATTCTTAGCAGCCATAGAAGGTTTCAGGGGAAATCCTAATTGCATAAGAATCCAAAACCTGAAATTTACAAGAAGATAGATACTGAACTTTGAAGTTCAACAAAAGCAAGAACAAAGATACACTCATACACAAGTTTTAAAACTGCTATCTCTCTTCATCCAACGATCGATCAATTTTGCTAACAATCAAGTAGACCGCAGACCTAAATCGACTTGGAAGATTACCAGAAAAATAACCCCAAATTGTACCTCGAAATTGCAAGGAAGAAGCAGATTGAGAGGTTTCCGAGAAACAAATTGCAGAGACGAGCAAGAAGAGGATTTAACCAAACAAACTGTGTTCGAATTTCAAATCCCTGATGAGATACTTATGCAAATAATGTTTTCTCAATATTAAATTATTATTTCTTTGCAAATATTGTTACAAATAAAAAGGAAACAAATTTAACTAATCACTCAGCTTTTCTTTTGTTTCTTTTCCCCCCTAGATATTTAATATCAAATCTAACAAAAGTAATTACTTTTTTATTCTATAGATAAAAAATAGGTGAAGTTAAAAAATATACAGATAATATATTTTAAGCTCAATTGTAAAAAGAAAACATAATTTACCAAATGTATACGTATATCATGCAATTGAAAAAAGGTATTTCAAAACAGAAATTATGAAGAAAAAAACTATTTAGAGTCTTTTTAAAACAAGAAAGAAATTACACTCGCAAAGATGAGATATTAGTATTATTCATCTGGATCTCGAGCTAAAACCAATAATACCTTCGAACGACTTTATTTCTCTGTTCCAAGCAATAATTATGTACACACTCAAATGAAAAACATCAAATCTCTAAAGCTATATTCTTAACCCATAACTTCTTTTGTTTGTGTCTCTAGCCACTTCAAGCCTGTGGATTTCTCATTCTGACCATCCTGGGATACGACGGGTAATGAAGATTCTGATTACAAATCACCAGCTAAGCGCCCACTCCGTCTTTTAACCACTCGAGCAGTTTCTATGCGGATATCAAAACACTTTCAACGGAAAATACGTTGAATGAGACTCAGAAATGTGAGGTGAATTGGGTAAAGCTAAGCTCAAGACTTTTTCATAACCCAGGAAGAGGCAACATTTCAGTGGAAGAGGTCTTGTTTCTATCTCTCTTGATCTTAACAACAGAGCAAAGAAAAGAACGGTCAGATTCCATTTTCGCATACTAGACCAAAAAAACAAGGAAGCATAACATGATTACTACCTGTGCTTCTAGCTCGGCTATTCTCTGTAATGATGCTTGTTCTATGCACACACGGCGTTTGCGTTCCTCATCAAGCAAACATGTCATCTTATACCTTAATTCAGCCATTTCTTGCGTAAGGTCTTCTGCTTCTTCCTTCGCCTTCAGTTTCTCCTGTTTCAATTCTTCCTGAACATACCAGAAATCGCAGGTAAACTAGTTAGACCACGATATTTTCCACCAAAGACAGGAAAAAGGGTTTCACAGTTTGTCAAAAGTACTTTGAGTTGCTTCACAAGATCATCTTGTTGCTGTATCTGTTTCGCCATACCCTCTATTTTATCAATCAAATTCACATTCCCAGAAAGTTCTAGTTTAGTAATGATTGCATCGAAACTTTTGCTGTGAGACACCAAACAAACATTATTAGTAACAGGGATAGCTCAATTTGATGATGTAATAAATAAGTCTTAAGCTGGAACTTACCGAACTTCGTTGGACGCCGGCAGCACATGGCTCAATTCAGCGTAGAAGCACCCTGCATTTAAAGGCTGTTCATCTTCACTTTCTAACCGTTCTTTAGTACTTCGAAAAAAATCTTTGATACTCTTTTCAGAGGCAGTAAGTCTCTCCCTCAGATCTTTGTTTTGCTTCTCAGTGCACTTGACATTCTCCTGTGCCCTTTGAGACTGAAACTGGGACTCTTCGATAAGTCCTCTTAATTGATCTTTTTCTTGGATGCTTTCTTCTTGGATTTTCATTGCATCAACTAGTGCTTGCTCCAACGCTGTTATATCAAGTTTCATGCTTTCTATTTCGCACAAGGACTCTAATGTTAACGATGAGAGGGTCTCCTCCAGTTTCTCTACGGAAAGAGACGAACACTGTAGCTCTGTTTCCTTGCTCTCGAGTTCTTGCAGCAACAGTAAATGTTCGGATTTAGACATACACAACTCATCTCTTAAAGAGTTAACTTCTTCTTCCAAGTTCCCTGATTCAGCCAATTTGAATTCAAGATCGTGCAGATGTTCATTGAGATAATTCACTTCCTTGCTTCTGAAAATTAGTTGATCTCGCAAGTAATCTATAAGGCGAAGAATAATATACACTTGAGTGTTACTAGTTCATAAAAATCTGTATTTGTGGGGCTCAAAATAGACCTTACCAATTTCTTTATAGCAATTCAACAACTCTTTCTCCATCATCTGAATTCTTGCCGTGTCCTCTAAGCGAGATTCCGATAATGACTTCGTGTGGAGTTCCAACCTCTGTAGTAAAGAGAAGTTTAATGTCCGAAAACTCAACCAATAGAATGAGAAAATACTTTCCCTGAATTGCTCATATTAAACAAGGAGAAGAAGACTACTCTGACTAGTTCGATACTATGGGGCTGCGATTCTCTCAGCATGTCCTTTTGTTTCCTTAGCTGCCAAAAACAAATCAAAGAGCAAAAAACAAAACAGAAATCAACTTCATCAATCTTAAGTGTCAGAAACTGCATTATAATGAGCATTCCAGTCCAATTTACCTCCCTACGTGTTGTTCCAATCTGCAGAAGTTCGTCAACATCAAACGAGTTCTCGCAATCACTTCTGGAACTACATGCCGAGCTACTGCTTCCCGAGAAACTTCCAGAGCTACTCGACATTTAAAGACAGAAATTACCACTGCCAAGGCAATGAATCATTAGCAACAGGGACCTATAGAAACACTTTTTACAACTAACTTCACACGTATCCAAGTGTTGTCATCCCCTTAAATCAAATTAGACTGTCGTTGAGCTTATCTTTCCACAGAAATCAAAATTTAGGCTATAAAACACTTCAACAGCTAAATGAGAAACGTCAACTTCACAGGTATTATTGGCTAAATTAGATGAAAGGCCTTTGTTGCTTTTACTCGATTCCTTTGACGTAATTGGGGAAAACGAAACTATACCACTAGAAATCCAATTTCAACAACGAAGGATTAAAATTGCAACCACAAAAGAGAGAAAAAAAAAAAAAAAGCGAACACGAGAAATATAATTGATGAGCGTACACACGTATACAAGCGCAGGAAACGTTTACCTTCGCAGCGCAACTCCTCTCTGAGATAATTCCGACGGCGAATTTGATCGGAGAGATGATTTTTGAATTTGATTTTGATGATCCTCCAATTTTATTTGTCTCTCGGTTTCTTCGAAACGATGCCAGACCAGATGAGTACAAAATAAAATAAAAATGACCTTCCCTGCTTTTTTTAAAAACGGGAACCGGGTCGAATTCGGGTCGGGTCGGATCGGGTGTGTAAAAAATTCCCAAAGTAATTATTTCGGATTTGTTGTATATACCGAGAGTAGAGATGACTGACGGACTTACCGGCGACCAGACGGGCCGTCTGTGATGGACATTTTCTAAATCTGATCCGCGATGGGCTGGTCCGCAAACGTCCGCGAGTTACAAACACAAGCCCATACCCGCCCCGCCAATTCTAGCAGTTTAGTGGTCCGGTCCGCGGACATGAGTTTGGTTGAAGTTGCAACTAATACATGTGCCATCCGTGATGCAGTGCTGTTGTTAGCTTCAGTAAGAGCAGGAGCATCACCACCACCAAAGAGATAATCCAATGAGCTTTGTCTCCACCACATGTGTTTCCACATAGAAGAGTCATCTTTCGAGCTGTAACAAAGTCCATATACTAAACAACTTTGTAAATGTAAGACTGAAGTGATGCTTCTAGCATCAATGCATATGATTTCTTTATAATTCACAATCCGAGATAAAAGATTCAGAGTTGTACCAACGTCAATATACAAAACCACATGTGCTAATGCAAAATCCTCAACTCAAAATTCACATGTCATGGGACATTATTCCAAACCAAAAGCAAAACATATTCTTTAAATCTGAATCTGATTCTCAAACACAAACTGAAACTCTCACACAAACCTGAAACGAAATCTTAAAAGTCAAACTGAAACTAAAACTCAAAGTGATTTTGAAATCCAAGAACTACTAAACTCAAGCATTTAATTGAAATACTTAAACAGAAACATTCCTAACTGTGTATAAAACAACAGGCCTGCAACTTCAGTGACCTTGTGGCTACCTTCAAAGTAGTAGAGCAATTTTGAGTAGCTCCAAGCCTGTATCTTTAAAAGAGTCGAAACATAGAGATATACTTACGAATTACAATGACACATGAAACTTCAGTTCAGACTCTAAACAATTAACAAAGCTCAAAACAAATCATATTTTAGCAAAGAACAATATAAAATTAAAGAAACAAGAACATACTTGTCTAGAATCGATGATTGGATTTGCCCAACAACTCTGACCATAGTCCTTGTTCGATTGAATCAGGCGAAGTAAACAAAGCTACAAAATTCTTTCAATTAATCGAGATGTTGAGAAAAATTAAAGCAAATGATTAAATATAATTTAGATTGCTGCAAAATTCAAGAAGATTTGAAACCAGAAGGAAGGAGATGAAAGTTACTTTGGACAACCCGCATCGGATAAAAACCGTTTGACCCGCAAACCGTACGGGTCTAGACCGCGATACCCGCTCTTTTTTGGGCGTCAACTTAAGGGCCCAAACCCGCCCCGCTAAGTGACATATTAGGCCAGGCCCGCGGGTTTGAGGCCCAATTGACATCTCTAACCGAGAGTGAGATTAGTAAGCCGGGTTCAAATTCGAAGAAGCTCCTCATACTCAAAACCTCAATCTATATACTCTTCATTATTCTCCTCTACTCTTCTACTCTTAATGAAAATTCAAATATCCAAGGTTGCCTTTACCAAACCGAACTAAACTGTTGCAACAAACCGATTTTAATTGATTTGATTAATAAAAGAAAAACAAAAACGACCAATGAGAAGAAAGATATTCGACCAATGAGATATGTCCACCTTGTGTATCAGCTTCTGCAAAAAATCGAAATCGGGTCCTCCTCCTCATCCCGTCGCCTCCCGTCGTCATAACCAAAATCCAAGCATTTTCCACCATTGGAAGTGAAGCTTTAATGCCCAGGTTAGTTACTTTGTCTTCTTCTAATACTATTTTGTTTTAGGTTAAAGCTATCGAGTGTTTAGAATATTTTGGGTTGTTGTATTTCAAATTTAGAGATTTCAATTAGATTTGAAATTGGTGTTGGAAATTGATGGACATTGGGTTGGTAACCATGTATATGGGTCGATTAGGACAATTTTAATGGATTATAGTGGTTGAATAGTAGTGAATCGTTGTTAGATTTGTGTTTTTGATCCGAGAATAAAGTTGGATTCGTTTTGTACAACTAGAAAAACTGAGTATAACTGGGAAGTGGTATAAGTGACAAAAGTGGTATAACTGTAAATAATTGGTACAACTTGTATTATCGCTACAAGTCATTAGGTGCTAATGTTGAATTTTTTTTTCAGGAGACAATGAGCAACATTTACTTTGATTATGAAGGATATTATTGAAAGACTGGAGATGATTATCAATGGTATCCAAGAGAAACTAGCTTGTACGGTATATCGTTTAAGAGATCATCAATAGAGAAAATAACTTATTTGATGCTAGTGGATAGGATATGTAGGAAGATAGGGATAGATGAATCTACGACGAAGTTGAAATTGAGTTTCATTCCATTGGTAGTGCAACCTCAGACACCATCATATATTTTGGATGAGGAGGATTTATATGTTTATCTAACCTCAATGAATAAAGAGGGACGTAGAAGTGTGTTGCATGTAGAAAGCATCAGAGATTTGGAAATAGTGCCGTTACACGACCAACTTTCGAGAGTAAAGAAAGGAAGTTCATTTAGTGTGAAATATGGTGAGCTGATTTCAAGTGGTAGAGTTAATGATAGAGTTAATGGTGGTGTCGGTACTCTTTATGCAGGCGAGGAACCAGCAGAACAACCTTATGAGGCTTTGGAGTCGCAAGAAAATGTTGTTATTGGTGTTGAAAAATATGTGGATAATGGTGTTTAAAAAGATGTGGATAATGGTGTTGAAAAAAATGTTGATAATAGTGTTGAAAATGATGTGGATATAAGTGTGGAGAGTTCTGGTATTCGTGAATATGTTGAGCTTCCACGTGCTGTCCAGGAACCTAAGTTTATGAAACCATGGGAAGATGGTATTGATTTAGAATTAGGTCAAGAATTTGAAAGCAAGCAGGAAGTGCAAGATTTAGTTGATAGAGCATCAAATCTTAATTGTTTTGGAGTGGTTATAGTACTCGGATAAAAATCGATACGTGGTAAAATATCGTGAATTATTACAAGGCTGTAAATGGTATTTACGAGCTGGAAAGATAAAACATTCAACTATTTTCTCAGTTCGAGTATACACCAAGATGCATACATGCTCTCGGACTACTTCTAGTATATGCCAGAAAAGGAAAGGCACACCACGATTAGTTGCATCCCTTTTGCATGAAGATTATCCAGGTCAATTCGAGACCCCATCTCCAAAACGTCTCATTTGTCTTGTTCAAGGAAAACTTGGTGTGCCAGTGTCATACTCTACTGCATATAGAGGGAAAAAACTAGCTGTTAGTGATGTTCGTGGCAGTCCAGAAGAGAGTTTTAAGATGGTTTATTCTTATCTGCACATGATAGAGAAGGTAAATCCTGGTACAACAACTAGTGTGGTATTAGATGAAGTAAAAAGGTTCAAGTACCTATTTGTCGCTTTGGGAGCTTGCGTTGAAGGCTTTCAAGCCATGAGGAAAGTGATTATTGTGGATGTAACTTTTCTGAAGACCATACATGGTGGTTGTCTAATTTTTGTAATAGCTTAGGATCCGAATCATCACCATTATCCCATAGCGTATGCTGTAGTTGATGGTGAAAAAGATGATAGTTGGACGTGGATTTTCGAAACCCTGAAAACCATTATACCGGATAGTCCTGAATTGGTATTTATTTCTGACAGAAATTCAAGCCTCATTAAAGCAGTGGGTGAGGCGTACCTGAGCTCTCACCATGGATATTGTATCTATCATTTGTCCCAGAATGTGAGAACAAAAGGTCATACTACAACAAAGATGTAGTTGCTGCAAAATTCAGGGAAATTGCTGAGATTTATACAATAGGTGAGTTCGAACAACAATATGAAGATTATAGGAGGAGGTATCCTAATGTAGCCGCGTATCTTGATATTACTTGCGAAGTGAAAAAATGGGCAAGGTGTTATTTTTCCGGAGTAAAGTACAACATAGACACCAGTAATATTGTAGAGTCTATGAATTCTATGTTTAAGAACGCAAGAAAGTATGCGTTGCTACCTATGATTGATGCAATTATTGCAAAATTTGCAGAATGGTTTAACAAACATAGGAAGGAATCAGTTGTTGGATCTAATGCACATAAACTTGTTCCTTATGTGGAGAATATATTGCATGATATATGTGAGGTTGCACAGAAACTAACGGTGATTGAGCTAAACACCTTCCAGATTGAATACAGTGTGATTGGATGTGATGAGAAAACTTATGTGGTAGACTTGAGAAATAAAAGTTGCAGTTACCGCTGTTTTGACATAGATAAATATCTTTGTGTCCATGCAATAGCGGCTACCATGAAATGCTTGAAACAAGAAAAAAGAATACCGGAGGTACGTGATTTATTTGACTTGTGCACAAAATATTACTTGGTAGAGTTGTGGGATTTGGCATATGTCAGGACGATTTATCCAGTGCCGCATATGTATGAGTGGAGTATTCCAAGTGATATCCAAGATTTGTATGCATTACCTCTGGTTTACACCGTAAGAAAGGGAAGAATTCAAAAAACTAGAAAACCATCAGTTGAAGAACCAGGTGCCAAGCATAAACTTTGATCGTTGGTTTCAGAGCAAGGGTGGTAGCCAAGAACAAAGTCAAGATTAATGTATTTGTCAATGTATTTCTATTTTTGTGTACTCTCTGTTTTTGTACAACTTGGTAAAACTTTGAACAAGTCTATTTTTCTCTGATCTCATTTTTTGTACAACTTAGTCCATCTAATGGTTTCAATCGGCAGGGGAAAGACATCCAAGGACACAAAATAAAATGCGGCCGAGACACTCCAGCTAATGGTTTTCTCTTATGTAATACTATATATTGGTTCTGGGTAATACTAGTATAACCAAGGAGAAACTGGTAAATCTGGTATAACTACCTATGTTAAAAAGAATAATTTTTTTTTTTAACAAAACATAAACCAATAGTACTCAACAGACTTTTCGTTACAATATGTATTAAAAAGTTAATTATAAAACTATATCAAAGTAGGTTGTTATGAAAAAATCTATACAATATGTTCCTTACACTTTTAATGTCACTTGTTATATAATATCCAACTTATGATGAAAAATTTACAAAAGTCTATGTTTGAAACATATGAATGCATAAAACACTCATAATTATATGTTAATCCACATAAATCATCTGTATAACTCGGAATATTTTTTTAGAGGTGTGTAATACTGCCTAAAATGAAAAACAACAAAAGTAGAACTATGTGAAACATTAGTAGAACTACCATCTCTGGTATAAATATGTGTTAAAAAAGTTACGCACATGTGGGGAAAAAATGGCGCACGTGGGAAAATTCTTCCAACATCTCCATTTTTTGGTGCCCAATACTAATATTCGAAATTATTAAAATTCGAAATCCCCCAAATTCGAAATCCCCAAAATAATCTTCATAATCTTCTTTCATTTCATTCCCCTCCATTCTTTCGAGCATCTCTTTCGACCTCCTCTTCTCTCGGATTCTTTCTCCTCTTTCTTTCACAATCTCGAATTCTTCTCTCGGGTAAGATTTTCTTTTACTCGATTTCATTTGTTATTTGATTTTATTTTCATAATTTGAAATTGTTATAAGATTTTCATAATTTTCATTACAGTTGTTATCATGAAAGAGGATGACCCATACTACAGTGATATGAAGAGGAACAAAAAGCTAATCGATAGATTATATGCATATGTCGATGGTGATGGTGACTACGGCATTCCTAAAACTTGTTCATGTGGTGCACGCATGATCGAGGACATATCTGAAAATAAAGCGGACAAAAGAATGAGATACTTTAAATGCATTGTGTTTGAGGTGATTTTAGATTAATGGCATCGATTTTATTTTTTTGTGATGCTATATCTGTCTTTATATGCAGAATAATGGCTTCCACGTTCAAAAAAATTTGGGATGACGCTGTCAAAGAATAGGTGACTATGTTAAGGAAGGAGGTTGATGAGCAGTCCGAGAAGATTCGAAGCTTCGGAGAGCAAATGCGTATGGAGCTGAAAAATAATGGTGAAGAGATTGCAAAGCTGAAGGAGTTAGTGACGCGTGTTGTGGATCGATTGGAAAAGCTTTTTGGGCCTATGTCTTTTTATATATGCTATTTGTTTGTAGTACTTCTCTATGATATTTGCTTTTAGTACTTATCTATGTGTTGTAAGACTTTTCTATACGAAAGGATAATTGGGATAACTAGAATAACTAACCTCAGTTATACCAAGATTTACTAGTTATACTACAACTATCAGTAATACTATTTTTACTAATTATACTACATTTATCAGTAATACTAGTTTACTAGTTATATTACATTTATCAGTAATACTAGTTTTGCCCAGTTCTCCAATTGCAAAAACTCAAATTGGATGGTTTCGGATATAGATTTATTTATCTCGAAAAGAGAGTTTTGGATTAATGTCTCTTTTTTGGGGGTTTTAAAAAAACAGAGGAAACAACTTTTGAGATATGGAGGTTCACAATTTGAGATATGGAGGTTCACAAAGCAGACAAATTGTACCTAGTTAAACTGAGTCATTTACAAAAATATATCACAATTGCAGCTAGTTAAACAAACTGACACAGTTATACCTAGTTATACAAACTGACAAACAAGACAATGAGTACTTTAGAAGTGGATCGTGCTTAAACTTTTGTACGCCTCGTCACAATAGGACTCCTAATCAACACAGTCGACCCCTTCTTCCCATTCTTCCTTACAAGTTTCACCTTTTTATTAGCACTCTCTCCGTCGTTTTGAGCCTTCTCTCCGTCATTTTGAGCATTCTCTCCATCGTCTTTACCCTTCTCTCCTTCCTCTTCTCTTCTTCTTTTCACCTTTCGGCTTCTCTTTCTCTCGTAAGTCCTCTTCATTATGTTACTTGTCTCCATTTCTTTCTCAAAACCCTCATTATCACCAACCTTATCATTCCACTGTCGCCACTGTTCTCTTTTCCTTCATTCCACTGTTCTTTTTCCTTTAGAAACTTTACAAATGCTTCCACTGATTTGACTCTGACATCCAAACCATTAATCATGCCATCAATCTTCTCATTTATTTTTTGAAATCCATCCTCCAACGCTGTCATATCCCGGCTCTCTAGCTCATACAAGTCATCTTCACTCACTTTTCCCTTACCCACTTTACTCTTAACCACATTTCTCGGAGTCATATTCGTACCCGGAGTAGCTTCAATTTCTCGGCTGGCAACATCTTCTTTGTAAAGCTGTTTAAACCATATTGTCTTCTTATCCTCAGTTAGACGCTTCATCCAACCATCAACAACTACATCATCCACATCATTCCATCCAACCTCGCCATCCATGATTCGTCCCATAAGAACTTTTTCATCGGGAGATAGAATCATGATACTTTGAATCTCCTGTGAATATAAAGAAATCCAATTTATCATCTATGATTCGATCTTAAAATGTAATGTAATCACATTAAGATTATTACTAACTTTAGTTGTACCAAGTGTATCATACACTTCCGACATAGGAAAGCCATTCATGGAACTTGCTTTAAACTTCTTCTTGCACATTCGAGGACACTCAGGATATGCGTACTCAACTTTTTCTCGGAAATGATTCATCAGAGCTGGAATTGCCTCAAACGCTAAAAGCTAAACACAACAAAATTTCATTCAAACCTTAGTTCTACCAAGTTTTCCTAAGTTGTACCAAATTTATCTAACCTTAGAAATTATAGATGATTAATGATCAAATCATACTTACTTCCAAAGGACTAATGAAACTAGGAAAGAATTTTTGTGGGCCTACAACTCCCCCACATGAGTCCATCAAATGGAATATGTCTTTCATATTATGATCAAACGCTATACGCCCCCACGGGAATGTTTTGCACAACTCTAGATCAGCCACGGCTCTAAGAAAGAAGTTCTCCACAACTGGTGCTTTTTCTCCACCCTTCATGTTTCCAATTATGATGCTGGATAAGAAGTAGATGACTGCCACTCTCAGACGATCATCAGAAGTTTTCTTCATTGACAATAGCTTATTCTCCACATCTTTATATCATATTGTTGCCCCGGGACCAAATTGCTTCCCGAACTCGTTACTGTCCAATCTTTCATAGGACTTTGGATATTGATAACAGTACAATCCCGAGATGAGTGCTAATTCTCTGAGAGAATAGCGGATGGAAACGCCATTGACAATAAACCAACATTCCTTCTTCTTCTTTAAACAAGCTGTGCGAAGAAAGAGCATCCACATACCCATCACCTTATGATTTGAGTCTGTTGGCATGTGGAAGAAGTGTTTAAACTGTGGGTGCTCCCTGAACCATTTCAACTCCTTCCCTTTAAGATGACCCTCCAATGTTTTCACTGCCTTATGAATATAGCACTTTTTTGATATCTTAAACGGCTTCATATACTCATTGGGACCAAAGTACATTCTTCGAGGTTGTAATGGTTCGGTTTCTTCAGCAAGATCCTGCATTCAAAATCAAGTTGTACCAAATTTTACCAGGTTGTACTTTTTTATTTCAGAAATTTATAAATAACAAACTAAGTCCACTTATACCAATTTATACTTAGTTATGCACAGTTTTGAGAAATACCGTTGAATCTAGAGATATTGACGCAGTTGCTTCAGAATCAACTTCCGTTGTCTCTTCTCCATCTCTATCTTCTATGATGTTCTCTGCTTGTGGAGGATCGGTTCGCTCTGCATGTGGAAGATTCGCCTCTCCACATATGTTTGCGTTCTTTGTTCTCGCCATTATTATCTTCTTCCACAAACAAACATATAAACCAAACCCAAAACAACAAAATCGATTAAGAATAATCATCAAAATCTATACTAAAATATCTGATTCTACAAGAAGTTTTCATCAAAATAGAGAACAAACTCGATTCTGAAACTACCAAAATCAAAAATTTAACTTACAAAATCGAAAAGATAATACTGAGTTCAAGTTACAAAATTACTTGTTGTCCCTAGTTGCACCCGTACGAAGAAGAGAATATGATGAAGAGTTGGGTTTCTTCGCGAATGCCAAAAGAGAAGGGAAGAGAAACTGTTTCGCGAGTCTCGAATTTGACTCAAAAGAAACGGACACAAAGACAAAAATGGGGAATGAAACGGGTGGAAGAGTTGGGTTTCTTCTTCGCAAATATCGAACGGTTGCCGAAAGAGAAGGGAAGGAGAAAACTGTTTCGAGAGTCTCAAAAAAGAAACGGACACAAAAGGGGTTTAGATCCGTTTGGGTTGGGGAGGGGGAGAGGGGGAGGATGTTACGATTATGTTGATTTAGGGATTTGACCCGATTACAAACGGTTCGAGTTTTTTTGATCTGTTTTGGCCGGTTGGATCGGTAATATTTCCAAAATATCAAAGGTTTCAAAATCTTTATATTTTATTTCGGTTTTTTTAAATTAAAACTAAATTAATTTTTAGAAGAAAAGTATTTGAGAATTTTTTTTTTCGTTGGAGAGCTTAGAATTTGATCCTAGTAAACACTAAAAGCAATCTAGTCATGGCGGTCGCAGTACCTCAAGCCACTTCTCTTACGAGGCTCGTCTTCCTCACGAAACCAATCCCAGGAGGAAGCTTCACCTTGCTACCTAGAATTCATCGGAAACCCATCTCCGTCTTCTCTCTCCAGACTCAATTTTCTTCTCCAGTAACCACACTCACCTCCAAAAACCCTAAAGATGAGCAGCAGCAAAAACTCTCCTTCACCATCGACTACCTTATCGACTCATGTGGATTATCTCCAGATTCCGCCACCGTAGCCGCTCGTAAACTCTTACTAGATTCTCCTGATAGACCCAACACAGTTCTAAACCTACTCCGTGACCATGGATTCACCACTGCTCAAATCTCAACTCTCGTCAAGAAACGTCCCGTTCTCTTATTAACCAATGCTAAAGCAGTCCTCCTCCCGAAACTCAGATTCTTTCTCTCAATCGGTGTCTCAAAATCTTTACTTGCTCGAACCTTAGCTTCTGATCCCACAATTTTGACTAGATCCCTTGTTAATCAGCTTATCCCTTCTTACAATTTCCTCAAAAGCGTTCTTGATTCAGACGAGAAGATCGTGGCGGCGTTGCGGAGGACGACTTGGGTTTTCTTAGAGGATCACACCAAGAATCTTGTACCGAACATCAACTATATGGCTGAGACTGGTGTGCCTGAGAAATGTATCAAGCTGCTTCTCACGCATTTTCCTGAAGCTGTGATGCAAAAGAGCCACGAGTTTCAAGCAATAGCTAAGCAAGCTCAAGAGATGGGATTCAATCATCAAAAATCAACCTTTGTGTTGGCGATTCACGCTCTTTCTGGGAAAGGAAACAAATCGATATGGGATAAATGTTTTGAGGTTTACCAGAGATGGGGTTGGTCGGAAGATGATATTATGTGTGCGTTTAAGAAGCATCCGCATTGTATGATGTTGTCTGAGAGGAAGATCAATAGAACGATGGAGTTTCTTGTTAAGGAGATGAATTTGGCTCCCAGATCGATCGCACAGTGTCCTGTGGTACTCTTCTTTAGCCTTGAGAAGAGGATTATCCCGAGGTGTTCAGTCACTAAGGTGTTGGTGTCAAAGGGGCTTGTGAAGGAGGATTGGAGCTTGACGTCATTGTTGGTTCCAGTGGAGAAAGTGTTCTTGGAGAAGCTCGTTATCAAGTACGAAGAAGAGTTGCCTGAGTTGATGGATGTGTATCGAGGATGCGCCAAACTCTGAGCTTTTGTTTTTGACTGTTTTCGATTGTCATATCTCAGATGCTGAGTCATAAATCTTTGTGAAAAGAGTGTAGTGTAATCCAGTTTTGGTAGTCAAAGGAAAGCTGATCAAAAAGAAGAGTGTTTTAAAGACAGAACAATTGGAGATACTTGCGAGCATGTAGAATCAATTGGAAATACTTGGCTCGCATGTATAAGGGCAAAAGGCAAGAATCGCTTTGCCTATGTTGTATACACACACACATACATATACACACACATACACGCCTTGATTGATATATATATATATTATATATATATATGTACGTACATGCGTGAATGTGTATGTGTTCATAAGAATTTGAGAGTCACAGTAACAGGGATTCTAAATCTTCCAGAAGAGAGAGAGAGAGTTTTACAACAATATTTCTTACACAACGATGATCCTCATTCACCGATCCGACCTGCAAAAACAAATCTTTCATTATCAGTGAAGATTCAATACATAGAGACAAATACCAAATCTATCTATACTCTGAATGAACTTACAAAGTAAGGAGATGTAAGGACAGTTTTCATTTATCAACGCCTACATCAAGTCCTTTAGAGCCCATCATCACATTCAAATCGATTTGCTTATCAAATTTCTTCTTTCTCCTCTCTTCAAATTCTTGGTATCCTTCCATCTATCCATTTATATATAACGTTTTGTTACACAAAACCCAATTAGAACAAACAACATTAAAAAGTGTTCTTTATTGACTTACCAGCTGAAACTGATCCATAGAAATGGGATTGTTATGCAAAGAAAGATTTTGCAGACTCTTGCAATGTATCAACAATCCATCTGGAATCTGCAAATCCATAAGTGTTACAGTTTTCACAGGAAGAAGATAGTGATTCAGTAGACCGAAAAAAAGTTAAACGGATGAAGGAACAAATCAAATTTCAATATATCTACCTGGTTCACTTGATTATTGTCTAAGCAAAGCGACTTTAACTGAATCAGATTGCAGAGTGATGCAGGAAGCTCTTCAACAACGTTATCTGCAAGGCTATCCCGAATCACGATTAAGCTTTGGAGAAGAAGCAACCAGAGGACAGTCAATAACAAAATGTGAATAGAAAAACATCACATTTGTGTCCCAAAGATTTCTATGTTTCTGAATCACCAAACAAACAAATGGGGGTTCAAAGGAAACTAGAAACATACCATTAGCCTGTACTTCTTCTAGAGAAGCACAGCTTCCTACTGATTCTGGAAGGGATTTCAATCTGTTATTTGAGACATTCAACAGCACTAGCTGCAGTTGATAAGAGAAAGCTAATTAATTATTTCAGGTAGATCCTGAGCTATGCTTTGGTAAAGGAAGTCACTTACATTGCGCAGACTACCAATAGTATCAGGCAAGTATATGAGCATATTTCTTGAGATTGATAGTTGTTCAAGCCTCACCAACTGACCCACTGGACAAAAAACAATTGAATATAATCACAATAAACATACAAATCGTTTTAAAATGGATTTAATAATATATAAGTGAATTCTTCTTACATTCATCAGGCAAACAGCTGATGCGGTTTCCATCAAGCATCAAAACTTTGAGGGATTGAAGTTTCCCTAGATTTCCCGGAAGGCGCTCAACTAGATTATCAGCTATCAACTGCCAAAATTCAGCAATTATTTAAGATTAACTTGAACCATTAACAGTTTCAAGAGATCATTCAAGAGAATGATGGGAAAGAGACAAAATCCACAGCAAGTTCCAACAAACATTCTATTGAATCGAAATACTACAATCATAGGTAGCACAAAATCACCAAGAAACGATGAAACCTGTGGATGATGTACAGAGAGGCAAAGTTTTCTCACCAGACGCTGCATATTGATTAACTTGCTGATTTCTCCAGGAACATCAGCTGCATAAATGGTCAAATACGAAGTCTTTCAACTACTACCCTTTAACACGTCGATGAAGAAAGAAATCAAAACGAAGCAGAAACCATACCGATCTTATTGTGTGTTAGATCGAGTGTTCGCACTGCTCTCTCCATTTCAATCACTTCATCAGGAAATGTCTGCTCAACAAAACAGGAATTCATAAATCATCTGATCCAGTGTAAAATCCCCTAAAGAAAAACAAATTCGTAGTTTCCATTCATAACCCAAACAACAAGGTTTGGTGCTTTTCGGCTAACCAAACTCTCTCAAATCATTCATCTCTTCGGCTATGTAAGCAACACAAACAAGAGAACACAACGCACATGGAAACATCTCTACAATTTCATACGAATACAAACAAAAAAGGTTTATCTTATCAATTCCGTAGATTCTTCGATGAGCTTACCTTCAATTTGGAGTCGCGGAGACCAACAATGCCGGTAGATCGCCACCGGGAGATCCGATTAGCCTTTGAACCACCAGCTGTATTGCTCGCGCAACACCCCATTTTTGAGCTTCCGATTCTTCGCCGATCGTCGCTGTAGATTTAGGTTAGATGAATTATATAAATAATATTATAACGAAATAAATCTCCAAACCCAGAAATTTTCAAAGGAATCTGATTGCCAAAAGATATCGACTTTTTGGTCAAAATTTTACGATTTTGGTTTCGAGGTTTAGGTGAGGGTCAAGGTCTCTCTCTCTCTCGGCTCTCGCGGGTTATTTATAAAGTAGCCAAATTTTTCCCCAAGAAAATAAATATAAATTGGAAAAGTAAAAAAGTAAAAACCCTAATAAATTGGATATAAAAGTAATTAGCTTTGGAAACTCGAAGATCGGTTAAAACTCGAAAACTTAATAACTCAATATACCGACGATTTCACCACGCCTGCCCCAAGACTCCTTTTTTTCGAGTCAATCAATGTGCTTCTCGAATTCAACTACTGATTGTATTTTGGTATTGTTGATTTACTGAAGTTACCAAAGACTCAAATTTTGTAGAAACCTTAAATCACTTTTACAAATGCGCAAAATCGACTCTTAAGAATCCTTGATTTATATCATATCTAGAAACATTTTGTTTGCCAAATCTTTTTTTATTGGTTCTAAATCTAACTAGATAGTGTTGTTACAGCAACGTATGTTACGAAGTAAATAGAGCCAAACATTAACAAGAAACTTTTATTACGAGAAGTCTCGTTTGTTTTTTTTTTCGTTAACCCCTTCCTCAAGCAACGGCATATATGGCACGGATCTAAAGGAATGGTCGGACAAACAAATTTGTTTCCACAATATTTTCGTTATTTCTTTTAATCAACCTTCTCGTATAAAACCCGAACCAAACATTAATAACTCAATTTCAGACCGGACAAACCAATTCGATATGAAAAGCCAAAATGTGTAGTCACAAATTAAGAACAGGCTTCATCTAAATATACATACATGTTTCTTCTAAAAATTAAATTAATATATAGGAAAAAAAAAACCCATTATAAAAATATAAGAAAAAGATGAATAATTAAACAAGCTTTGTATCAGTTTCATTCATGTACTCGTGACACTACACTAATGAGAACACCCAAAATCTTGGAACCAGAATCCATTTTCTGGTTCCTTTTTCTTTTTTTTTCCTACTTCCACACAGAACCCGCTTTGTCATTAGCGGATTTCGATCTCCAAGACTATCTAACAACCCCTTTGTTAGACAGAAGTACGAGATATGTAAAATACACATATATTTGTAAGACATTAACTAACCACTGATAGTTGATTGCTTGTTGAAGAGGGAAGGTTTCGTCTTTTTTCTGTTTTAAGTTAGCCGTAGAGCCATTTCTTGAAGCAGAGTTCGTTTCTGTGAAGCGTTTATCACTTGATTGGTTTCTGCATTCTCTAGAACATCAGTGATTATAGCCGCTGCATGACCCAGTGGCTCCTCTGCGGCTCTCTTTAGCATGAAAGCCTGTTGCAAGTGAAGGTAAGTGAGAAAACAAAGATCAGTTTAACAAGAAACGGTTTGAGCTTTTAGAGGAGTTGAGAAAAAACAAAAGACCACAAACTTTTACAATCTATTTTGTCAGTCGGTTTGAATCTAAAATCTGAGTTAGGGAAATGGAGGGAAGAACCTGGCCATGGTGCGATATGGTTAAGGTACATGGTTGCTGAAACCAAGGTTCTCCATCAATTTGCACAGGTAAAGGCGCACATAGTTGTATCTTGACTGATTGCCCTTGAGCTAGCCTTCTTGCACGAGACAACCCGACCTGAAGTCGTGAAAACAAAACAAATCAGTTGATCTTAGTTTTCATGTTACCTGTCAAATGTGTCTACAAATAAGATAGAAAGCAAATATAACCTGAAGTTTCCCAAGGTGCCATGTTCCAGATATACTCACGACTTCTACTATCTTGTCATGCATAGATTGCGGATCAAAGTTTTCATATGTTTCATCTTCGTTCTGCCATAAATCCACCCCTCCCATGTAACTCCCAATGTTCGCAACTAGTATTCCTTCCGCATCCTTCAGAGATTTAGCATAGAGAAGTTAGAGCATTAATTATCATGCGGGTTTTTTCTGTAAGGTATCTGTGACTCACCTCAGGAACCTCGATGTCAACACCATCCACCTCAACTCGAACTTGCCAAGGGAAATCTTCAAATGTTCTGTCCATTATACTCCTTGCGCCTTCTCTAGCATAAAGGACTTTATTCATAAACTGCACAGAGAACATTTAAATATCAGTTTCATGGACTAATGATCAACAATACAGCTTCTCTACAATAATGCCAGTTAAATCATGATTACGAAAGGTTGAAATACAGTTTTCCTGAGGTTGTATCAAAATTTATCAATTCAAATTTATTTGGTTACCTGGCTATAAAATCTCTCTGGATTTTCCTCCCGTAAATTGTGAATCTCAAGGGCAACCTTTGCGTCACACCCAACCCCTGATAAGATTTGCAAAGTTAACACAAATTTATAGGCTATGGATTTCAGGAAAGCAGTCAAATTTATAGGCTAGAGGTTTTAAATTTACTGACCTATATAATTGTTCATATATTTTGGTGGCTGGAGTTGCTTTCCTTGTTGATTCAGAATCGATACTTTCCAACGATCAAGGACAGTGACTGCAGCATGCTCTATGTTCTGTAATACTGTACATAAGCCTCCTTCTCTCTCAACAGAACCCAAACCGCCACCCCAATTTAATACTCGGGATAGATCATTCCCGGTTCCAGCAGGCAGGATAGCAACTGCAGGAGGGGAGACAAAATTTTGCTTCTCTATGGCATCTAATACCCAGCCAGCAGTGCCATCTCCACCACAAACAAGAACTCTAAAGTGAGGAACCTTCCTGAAGAGGAAAAGTCCCACTTCTGGTCCCTGCACTGAACTCAATTCACATACCTGCAAGAAACGGGTCCATCAATAAACTTAAAGACCACAGATTAAGAAAAGGCATTGAAAAAGTCCACAGATATAAGTATGTGACGAGTTTCAAGGCAGTATACTCTACCTGCACGGGATTTAGAAGAAGATGAAGGCGTTGACGAAGGGAATCACCTCGTTGAGCACCACTCTTTTTGTTAATAAAAACCAACAATGGTCTTGCATCTGAAGGCAAATCAGCTAGCTCATACCTTAGTTTTGACCTTAGTGCCTGATATTCATCCTTCTGACTAAAAGACCCACTTCTTTTAACACTGGGCTTCTGTTCCAGCTTGCCACTGCTATCGCTGTCCCCGTGAAGAGAACCCCCATTCATAAGGCTGCTAGAATTTTCCAGCATGGCATGGGAGCCATTAACAGTCGGAGCTGTATCAGCTGTGCTTTCCGTCGATTCATCGCAATTGCTACCACTAGTACCTGTGTCAGCTGAAGTTTCATTAGCTTGCTTGTATTTTTTGCTTTGACTCCTGATACTGGCACGGACTGTTGACGCAAGTTCATTTGCACCATGCGTGATTGTGCTCAGAAATCCTCCAGAGGGATTCCGTGTCAGTTCCTTAACATAGAGAGGGCACAAAATTAACCTTCTAAGCGGGCCTAAATCACAAATGTCACCTGTTTCATTTGACATATTACTGTGACAGTCAACATGCACAAGACGTTGACACCACAAGCAGCACCATATAGGAGAGCCCCCAAGAAAGGAGCTACTGCATGGCTCATCACAGTAGCTACAAAAAGAGGAGTCATCAGGCTGATCAGCCCCTTCTGTCCACCGCACGGCCCACTGGTGCACCACATGCTCATATCCAATCATGGAGACACACTTGCAATCTTTAGGCGCACTTGAAGAACAGTTAAAATGGGCTGCTGCTCCACAGATTGTGCACCTATGGAAAAAACTTTCTGAAGCTACAATTGCCTGAGATGGCGACATAGACTTCAAGCATACACAACAGTTCAAGCTCTTTGCACGAGATATAGGGTCGAGTTCCCAGCTGTGTGGGGCAACAGGAACCTTATGTCGTGCCTTTGGATTTTTCTTTGACCTGGCTATGGCTTTCGTCCAACTCAAGTTGATATTTCGTCGCCATTGAAAAGCTGTGTAGGCGATGGTCAAAATACCAACAAGGGCAGCAACAAAACAAGAGAACATTAAACCGCCCCGAGACTCAACCGTTTCAACTGGACTCTTGCTGTTCCAACTAGGAAAGAACATCCCCAGTTCTCCATCGTCCTCCATTTATCTATGCTGCAACTCTACAAGTGTGACAATCCCTGAAGTTTGAGCCGAGTAGAAGTCCCACAAGATTCTTGTCTTGGTCAGGTCCACACACAGGTCAGCAAAAAATCTTCTTCAAACTCCATATCCTCATCATCCATCAAACCTGGATACGCTAAGATCAAGCTATATCGCAGACGACAACAATCACACTTCAACAATAGAAAACAAGCTCTTCTGCCCTGCCCTGCCCAGCAAAAAAAAAAGTACCTGTCATCCAAACCATATAACACGTAAGAAACAATCGTTTTCATAAGAAACATTGCATCACAGATTTCCACAAATTACTAAGCCCCTGAACAATGTAAACAGAAACAAAAATCACTACTACAAATATAATTGTCTAGTCATTCTCTTTGCTCAAATTCAAACTATATTAATTGTTTATGACTCAGATTCAAACTTCAATCGAACAATCTTTAATCATGCTTGGACAAAAACACCTTAAATGGAACCTTGGTCAAGTTCCTAGGTTTAATACATACTCTGCTCATTATCCCGCAATACTAAAAGAGGTAAACAAAACTTCGAGCTTGCATTTAAACAAAAAAAAAAAAACTGGAGCTCAAGTGAAAAATAAACTCAGATCACAAAATTCCAAAATCTCCCATTTAAAAAAGGGCATAAACTGCAGCCGCGAAGATCCAATGGAAATAGAAGAGATTTTAATCTCGAATACCAAAAAAAAAAAAAAAAACGGCAGGAAACCCTAACCTCCAGAAGCGAGAGAGAAGAAAGAGATGATCAAATCGGAACCCTAGAGAAATCGAGCAAGCGACGCGAAAAGCGAACCAAAAAAAAAAGAGAAATCCAGAATCGACGCACCAAGCACGAACCTTTTTACTCCACCAAAAATTCCCAAATCCAAATTTTTATTTGAAAAAGCAGATGCTCTCTTGCGAGTTTTTATAATATTAAAATTTTTGTTTGATTTATTCGCTCGGACCTATATATATATATATGAATGAATTTTTCTCCTGATCTATTGAGAAGTGTATTTATGAAAGAGAAAGATTCTGGGCGCAAAAGAGGGTTAATCTATCGCATCCGTTTTACACGGATTGGCCACGTAGGATCGATGATGAATCTCGAGTTTCCGATAGCCACGTGGATAATCATTTTTTGTCGGCAAAAGGGCCCAGGCCCATTACTTTCATGACACGATTCCCAATTTAGTTTCAGCATGTATGACATTGACCCACTTAAAAACTGAAGAAAACAAATAAAATTATTCTTTTCTTATTTTTTCTTTAAATAAATTAATGGAAAAATTGTCTACATCTAGTTTTTGTGGCATGGTTATTTATGATTTTGTAAGTTTTGTAAATGACTAAAATACCTATGTAAATAAAATATATTTAGTGTATATGATGTGATGTGACTGTGATATTAATTTAGTAAGTAAAAAAAACGTTGATGTGTACGTTGACATAATTTTCTACTACTCCATTTAGTATCGTATTTAACGGATTATAAAACAAAGTTATATGGAAAGACATTAATTAGTATTTAATCAATGAATGTTAATAGACAAATTTCAAACGCATATTAATCAAAAAAATTATAATTTGTTTGTTATATGTAAGTGTATACTGAACTTAGTATGGACCATATTATTATTTTTTTGAACTTAATATCGACCATATTTGATTAACTTTTTAACTGAAAACATATACGATGACATATAGAATAAATCTTGTGTATCTTTTAACAACGGTTAGTTATTACAAAAATATGTCATGATCCAAGTCTTAAAGTTTAGATGTCCCTTCAAAAAACGGACACTTCGAGCACAGGCTATATATATCAGAAAAGATTTGGCAAATCTAAGTATATATATAGATTTGGCAAATTTGTACTGAATCAGTGTTCCTTTTCAACACTTGAACTAGTCAGTTTTTAAGCCGAAGTAATCAATTGTTTTAGTCATATCGCCGAACTAGTTTGATCAAGGTAATGTACTGGGCCTCACGGATCTCGAGGTTGGAAACAAGTTAAAAAAAAGAAAATACCAAATCGGACGGCACACATTTCCTGACAATAGAAATTATGAAGCTGAGAGTAGACAGTCTTTGGATCTTTCTAGCTTCATATCAAATCTGTTTCCCACAAAAACAAATATATATATATAATCAACCGAACACATCAACACACCAAAATCATTCCTTCTCTCGCCGCAGCTGGAAACACCTCTAATGGCTTCTCCCGATAATCCACCTCCGGAGAACAACGCCGTCACCATCGTAGCTAGACAAGCTCCAAACCCACCCACACAGTTGTTCTTTCCTCACAATCGCTACCTCTTCTCTGTGCCATCGTCGATATACTTCATCTCCGGCAGTAACCTCCCTCCTCCTCCATCAATCTGGGTGTGTTACCCTCTTTGGTGTATTAACCCTAACCCTAATCGGATTGTGTCTACACAAGAACTTCCAACTCTTTACCCTCCAAACCCTAGCCAAGAGCTGACTCTTCCACCGACTAGTAGTAGAAAGGTTTTTGGCCGGAGAAGCTACGGACGAGGTCAGAAGATGACATGGGATAGAAGGATAAAGCATGAAGTTGAATCTCACGGCGATCACATCACAACCGTCATGCTTCGCAACATACCGAACAGATACACGTGCGTATATATATTTCATATTAGTCTATATAATTCCTTCATTTTAAATTTTATAACCAGTAGATGATATATGTTAGTTTTTAGACAAGGTGTTATTTAATTTAATTTTAAGTTGCGGTGATGAAATGATGAGGCATATGGTGCTTATGATTAACAATATTTGCAGGAGAGAGATGATGATTGAGTACTTAGATAAGCACTGTGGTGAAGTTAACGAAAGTGAGAAAGATGAGGAATTTACAATCTCTGCATATGATTTCATCTACGTCCCAATTGATTTCAAGTAAGTTTTTATCGTTAATATCTTTGTTATTATTCGATTGTTTCAATTTTTATTTTTGCATGATCGTATTTGTGAATCTGTGATATAACAGTGTTACTATTCAACTTATCATTTTTTACTTGATCATAAATTACCTTAATTGATACGAAATTAAACAGGACTAAATTGAACAAAGGGTATGCTTTCGTGAACTTCACAAATGCAAAAGCAGTGTCGAAGTTTAAGGCTTCTTGCAACCAGAAGCCATGGAGCCATTTCTACTCAAAAAAAGAACTTGAGATTACATCTGCTAGGATTCAGGCTAGTCTCCATTCCTTCCTCTACGTATATACACATATCTCTACATCTTATTTTATACCATTTTTTTGTAACACTTGTGTAGGGCAAAGATGAGCTGGTGAGACGTTTCCAGCATATGACATATCCGGATGAGTCGTACAGTGCAGTATGTTTTAACCCAGCTCGTAGCGGAGGGAAGAATACAGTTCAAACCACAATGGTCGGTAAATGCACCGAACCAATGAGCTCGGCTTAGTCTTTTCATATATCATACTATATATGTTTATTAGGATTATGAATAATAAAAGTGTGTGATGGTGAACATGGAAAAGTAAAGACTCAGACACCAAACCAAATCCAAGTAAAGCTCTGAATTGTTTAGATTTGGATTTGGATTTGGATTTGGTTTTGATGTGTGTGAGTCTTGACTTCTTCTTAGTGTTATGTTGAAGGGTCTACCTGTTTCTCAAACCTCTCTATCTTGTTGAACTGTTAATGTTTATATATAAAAAAAATATTTATATGCTTTTTTCCCTTTTTTGTGTGTGTTAATGATGATTATTCTGAATGTCGGGAATTTGGTTGAATTTGTTTTGTGAAAACCGAATCATACGTCACTCGAGCAATGAGAGAAGACAAATAGATATTTTTACAAGGGAGATTTTTAAGAACCAATATATTTTCTAAAGAAATAAGCCACGAACTCTTTATCTTGGAAGGTAATCGCGTGATAAAAACTAACAGCATATAAAAATAATGACTTGGCCGATATTGCCGCTGAATATTAGGACTTCTTTTTGTCAACGGTGAATATTTTAGATATTTAGGACCTTTTGGATAATTAGTTTAGGCTGTGACTGGTGTGCTTTTTGGTAGGAGAAGAATTCTTCCGCTATCATATATGAGTTGGAAGTTTTCTTCAGTAAAAATAAAAAAGTATTTGAGTAAAAAAAGAAGTGATACATTTTTATTGTGGGTCCAGAGTAAATTTTCTTCTTTTTAATTTATCAGTCACACCCTAAGTTTCTTATTTGAACTCACATAAACATAACTTGAGAATATTGCATAGAAAGGTACTTTCCGAGAGGTAGTTTGCGGTTTTGTCTTTCTTTAACAAAAAAAATTCATCACTTATTTTGTCCTGTACATCGAACTGTTTGTGATCATATTCAATAGTATGAAAACTTACTAGAGACCCTAGCCTATTCTGGCCTATCCTTTCCACATTCCAGTTTTTATTGAGCCCTAACCATCATTGTTGGCAGGCGGGCTTGGGTGACGATAGATTTTGCAATAGATTTAAAAAAAAAATGTCATAATACTTTGACAAAAATCTTCGTTTATTGGAGTAAAGGTGGGCGTTCGATTATCTATTCGGGTTCAGATCATGTATTTCGAATTTTTTTATTTTTGAGTTTAGAGGTATAAGATCCGTTCGACTATTTTTAGATTTTGGGTTCGGATGGGTATTTCGGATTCGAATTCGGATTATTCGAAGTTTTCAAATATCAAAAATTTTGTATATAAATTATTCGAAAATACTGAAAATATTTAAAAAAATTCGAGTATTTTTATTCAAATTCATTCAAAAGTAGTCTAAATACTCAAAAATATCTAAAATATTCGAAAATCCAAATATTTTGGACACTTAGATTATTACAAATATAAATATTACTAATATATTATTACTATGTACTTATACTATGAGTATGTTTGGGTACCTGTTCGGATTCAGGTTCAGATCGGGTTCGGATTTGGATTTTCGGGTTCGGGTTTGGATTTTCGGGTCTTGAGGTTTATGACCTGTTCGGATATTTTAAAATTTTGAGTTCGGATTCGGATCGAGTTTTTCGGATCGGATCTTCGGATTCGGATATTATGCCCACTCCTATCTTTGAGAATGGAGCGAGAAGTGACATAGATGTGCATTGTGGGCTGCTTACAAATAATGGCCAAAAAGACGGGTTTATTGTTCTCGTATCTTCTTTCTTTCTACAAATAATGGCAAAAAGTTTTTTTTCCATCAATAATTGTTTTTCTCACTCTTTTTTTTCTCTCCTTTTTCCACTTTCTTTTTGTTTTCTTTCTTCAACAATAATATTTTCTCCATCTATTTATATTTATTTACTATTATTATCATATGTTTTCATATAATTTCTTTGAATGCTATTATGGGCATTATATAGGGTACTTACATTTATTACTTTTATTTGTCATGGTGCTTTTCAAAAGTCACATAGTTAGTATCATATTAAAGTAATGGGTATGGGTAGACTCAGTTAACCTGTCCTGGACAGGCCTAATTTCATCATCACCACACCTAGGTACGAGCTAATTAAAAATTGTTTTTAATTAAAGTCGCCAAAGTGACTGAGACAGAGAAAGGAGAGGAGGCCAAAGAGAATTAATCATTAAAAACCGAAACAAAACAAGAAGAGAATGAAAGCTACAACAAGTGAACCCACTCCAAGAGCTATATCAACAATAAACACTTTTGAAACTCAGAGAGTTTGTCACATGTCTCGCAGCTCGAGCCATTAGCCACTGGATGTGATTTTCCTCCCCCTGGTTACATTTACAACCCAATCAGCATTACTGGAAAAAGATGTGTTTGATGTCTTGAATGTGTCGTGTCAATCACGTACTTAAAACGTTTTATTGTATTCAAATTGTAAGGAGTGAGTATTGAAAAGTCTATCTATCTATCTAACGCTTGCTACCAATTGCAGCTTAAAATCAACTCTCTACACAAGAAAGGAACCTAAGTACATAAATCACAAGTCTGTGCAAATGCCTATACAAGAAAAGTAGATGATAGAGATTTCATTCCCACTCCGATCGTTCCGTTTTATACCATGGTTTTAGATTTAACACTTACGCCATGAATACATATACATAAATGTGTATAAGTTAGAGAAGGGAAACTACTAACCCCTTAGTGTCGAGGTCAACAATGTTCATAGTTTGGAGTTGCTGAAGAATGTGACGAGCAACACCGCCACTGCTTTTGCAGAAGTGAGGCGGACGGCTTCCATTCCTCTTGCTTCCTCCATATACCCTACCGGCTCTGATGTAGTACCAGTCAGGATCATATGGGGCAAGTTTTTTCAAAACACCAGTCTTTACAATGTCGGTCCACGGAGGTAACTCAATCAATTATTACGAGTCATACCTTGCCGGAACGCTTAAGATGGGCGGCGTAAGCCTTGACGAACTCGTGCGGGGAGACGTTCTTCCCGTCGCCATTGTTGCCTCCTTCTGCTACGGCGTCGGCGAGCTTTTGGCGGGGACTGAGAGGAATTAAAGATTCAATTAGGGTATTGAGAAAGTTCCTGGCCCATATTATGGCCCAGTATTTAAAATTTGACTTTTTCGAATTATCGTTGAAGTTTTTTTTCTTTTTGGTATCAAAATTTTATACAGTTTTTCTCTTAATATTGTGAAATACTATAACAATAAGCAACAATCTTATGAAATAATGGTAAGAGAAGCTTTTTTTAGTTTTTCTTGTGGCTTATGAGATAAATCACAGTGGAAGAGCTAACAAAAACCTAAAAAGTCTTGTGAGATAATGTTAACAGAAGTCTTATGAGAAAAAAATACTTTTGTTATTAAACTATTCAAATGTGTGTTTTAAAGTAATAAGAACTTGTTGACATATATGTGTTAATAATCCCAAGCCTTCCGAGTAATTTTTCAGACACACCCATCCATCAAAAGCTTAAATGAATTATTTTGCAACGTTTAATTATGTGGAAACGCAGCAACAATACGGTGTCGTGTCAACATTTAGGTGGGTTTGGTTATAATGGTCTTATCACTGGCCCAGACCAACAACAACTCTCATCTAAAACCCTCTGACTTCAAAAGAGAGTTTTAATCTACGAGGCATCTGCTTTGGACCCGAGCCTCCGGACCCGAACCTCGGTTTTGCTCCTGCGCTCGCCGTTGAAAATTTTCGCACTGCTCTCGATCACTTTATCTCTCCCTCTCTCTCTTCCCTTTGGTTTCGTTAATTCTTGAATTCGGAAAACCCTAAAACTTATTCTTAGAAATTGATGAAGCAAAAAGGAAAGCTTTTTTTCAGGTGCCCATTTGTTGTAAGGCTCTAAACCGTGACACAAGTGTAAGTTCACATCTCTATTTCCCTTTGTTGAAACCCTAATTTTTTGTAATATATCCTAATAAAAAGAAATGATTTTTAACCCAATTCTTGGAGCTGTGTTGGTAACTTGGTATGAAGTGTCTCGTTTGAGCTTGAGTTATCGGTTATTGTAATGTTCATGGCAACCAGAGCTTCGATTTGGGGTGAGATTGTGTTTCCGGCAATTTTTATGTCAGAGTGGGTTCGCGAGATTTCCATGAAATTCGGTAAATTTGCTTAATTTTCAGCTGCCATAGAAGGTTTATAGCGGTGAAATGGGATTTTTTCAGCTGGTTTTTGTATGAGGATCTTACTGACATTTACTGCATATGAGCTCTTGAGTTTACTGGATTAGGTGGTTATTGAGTGTGTTATAGTTTCAGTCAGCTGATTGGAGCTTAGGCTTTGGCACCTTAGACGTCAGTGTAGGGCGTTGCATCAATTCTCGACTTTAAAATCTTGCTTTGCTGGTCTGTGGGTTCTTCAGCTTGATGAAATCCAAAATGATCCTGCCAGATGGTTTTCATTTGATGTGGTTTTGTTTCCTTTTTGCAGAAATAACATTTTTTTAGCTTTCTTTTGAACCAATAGTATCAACTGTTTTTGTTTCACATTTTGGGTTCAATATTAAATTTACAGTGTCTGTTTTGTTTGTTGAACAGGAAAATCTATGAGTATTCAGAGCATGTCAGTTGGAGGTAGCTCATGAATTCTCGAGAAAAAGGTGTTGAAATGTTCCGTTTTTTACATATTCGAATTTTACATCAAAGGAGGCACAATATTGAACTCATTTCTGTTTCTTTTCAAAGTCCAGATATTTAAAAATAATTTAGAGGAGCTGAATCTATGCCTGGAAACAAATTTGGGGAGAAGATCCACAATTTCTTTGGACAGGAAGGCCAGTCCCAAGACCAGCATCAGTCTCAGGTTGTTGACGGAAGCTGGTCCAGTTTCAATAATGGTCTAGTCGGCAACCAGAGGCAGATAGACCCATCCCTTATTACTAATCTGAAGAGTTATAACACACAACAACCTGGTAAGGATTTTGTCTCCTTATGACAAGGAATTCCACAACTTATACTCATTCATAGCTACATATAATGTTATCTTTACAACGTCGCTTTCTTTCTTATTCCAGTTGATCCTGAGAGAAGTCAATCAAATTCACAGCATGGTTTGAATTTTACTCAGCAGCCTATAAGGTCCGAGATCTCGAGAAGTTTATTACAAGAACACCAGCAACTCACAAATGGTTACATGCATGGGAACCCTGGGTTGCAGACAATGCCGAATGGGGCAAATTTTTTGGGAGTGGATGTAGAATCTAGTAGGGATAGGTTATCAGCGAGGGGATTTACTCCAGAACTTCATAAAATTCCTATGAGGTTTGAGATGGGAGAATCTCCGGTTAATTATGATTTCTTTGGTGGTCAACAGCAATTAAACACACAGCTCCCTGGCATGCTCCAGCCTTTGCCAAGGCAGCAGATGACATTCAATGATATGCAACTACTAAAGCAGCAAGTTATGGTTAAACAAATGCATGAATATCAAATGCAACAACAACTTCAAAAGCAACAGCTAGAGGCCAGGCAGCTCAATTCTTTGAATTTAAATGCAGTCAACAGAAGTCGTTCAAGTGATAATCAATCACATCCATTGATTAATGGCATCCCTCTTCAGGATGCGTCTAATAATTGTTGGCAGCCTGATCTTATGACAGGAAATACGAACTGGATGCATCGCGGCATCTCGCCCGCTGTTCAAGGTTCATCCAGTGGGCTCATGATTACCCCTGAGCATGCGCAGGCGAACTTATTGGCACAACAATTTGAACCTTCCTTGTACGGTATGCCTGTTAGTGGGACAAATGCACCTCAAAATGCCTTTTCGTCCGTTCAGATGAACAGGTTAGCTGCGCAGCATGGTTCTGCAAACAAGAGTTCCTCTCTCACCAATCAGCCAACTTCATTTCTGAACCAAGGTGATGTACAGGACAGTCATATGCTCCCTAGATCCACATACCAGGAGAAAGTGTTATTCTCCCATACATCAGTTCCAGGTTCAAATAATAGATCCAATTTTGAAATTTTCCAGCAAGATGATTCCCGCGAGAGAAATATTTCAGTGCAGGAGAGATTTGGTCAGATGGAGGGTTCTGGTCCATCAGAAAAATCATTTATGAAAGTGTCTGAAAATATAAATGCATTGCAGAAGTCGTCAACATTAGATCCAACTGAAGAAAAGATTTTGTTTGGTTCGGATGACAATTTGTGGGAGGCATTTGGAAACAGCACTGATATGAGCTTGACAGGAAATCTTATGTCCAGTAGTTCTGACCTTTTTGATGCATGCCCCTCCTTGCAGAGTGGGAGTTGGAGTGCTCTTATGCAATCTGCTGTAGCAGAAACATCCAGCGATGATGCAGGAGTACATGGATGGACTAACAACAATACTGGCCCACATACAAATTCTCATACTGGTAGTAGAGCCCAGGATTTGGGTGTAAAGGCTTCAAACGCACTAAGTGAGAGACTCTACAGTGATTCTACTCGGGCAGCTGTTCAACATTTGCCTGGGAAGGGAAATAAAGTTTCAGATCATGGCCTGTTGGAGAAGCCAATGGCTCAACATAGTCAAATGGCTGGAAATATATTTCATTCTTCAAGTTCTGGTATTGATGAACAGAATAATTCGCGTTCTATTCAAAAGAATGAGGGTATTGAAGATAGATTTGGTATCTGGAAGGCTGCGTCTAATCAAAATTTAGCTGCTCAGATTGAACAGAAGAATCATTTTACACAAAATCCAGAAATGCAAAGGGCAAGCTATGGATTTGGCATTGCAGGTGCAGGAAACGATTCTAGTGCTTCTAGGGATGTCCAGGGAAATATCCCTCAACTGAAATCTAGAAACGGCAGTCAGATTCTTGAGTCATATGCGAGTAATAATACTGGATCAAATGAAATGGTAAATGCCCGTGATTTTTCTATGTTGCCTGGTGGAAAAGACACACAATCTGGTCATGTCGGTAGTAGGCCATCAATAAGTCGCAAATTTCAGTATCATCCCATGGGTAATATTGATGTCACTAACGAGTCTTGTCATGAAAAGATTTCTCATTTGCCACCCACATTGGAGCAGGTTTCTGTAGGAAACCAAGGGTATTTTGGGCAGTCAAAGTCTCTTGGTCAGCCGGCTATGAACATGCGAATTGACAGGGTAAATTTTATCAGTTGGTTTTTGATTATGCGGTGTTTTAGAAATCTGAATCCCTCTGAACATTCTTTTGGCTTCTTTATGGTAGGTACATGTTTCACAAAACGAGTTGGATTGCACAAATGAGGTTTTTAATGGCATGGTTTCAGATAATTCACCTAGTACATCCGCTTCAGCTGACAGAAGTGTTGATAGGTGTAATCAAGTGAAGAATACTTCGTCAAGGTACTCTTTCTTTGGTTGAAAAGTTTTTTTTTTTAAATTATGTTTGCTTAAACTATTTCTCTTTGATCGCTTTTGTGAAGTTATTTAGCTAGTGTGACCTTTTTTTAAAGATAGTTTGTCAAGTACCTGACAGAGTTATCTAACTATGTCACCTTAAACTCACATATTCTCATCACTTTTCATCAAGTAGCTCTTATTCCCTAATTGGTTGCAATTCGTGCTTTGCAATTGCGTTTCTGAAAAAAAATTTCCTGTGCAGGCAGACTATGCTTGAGCTTCTTCACAAGGTGGACCAGTCGCCGGAGAATTCATCGGAAACAAATGTTCCTGGGATTCCAGAAGCAAATACCTCTGCAGACTATGGTGGTCAATTTCGGCATAATCAGTCATCTGCTTCTCAGGGGTTTAATCTACAGCTGGCACCTCCATCTCAACTAGCTCCCTCACCTGATAACGTGCAGTTTTCTCGGAATTCTTTGCAGCCATTGAATTCATTTCATACTGGCCCTGAAAAAGGAGGAACAAGTCAATCAAGGTTTGCTCCGTGGGCGTCTAATCAATCTTTTCCGCAGCAATCCACTCATCGAGGACCATTTCCTGGAATCATAGGAGGATCCAACATGACCTCTGGTTTCCCTTATTCCAGAGGATATCACCAAAATCAACAGATGCCTGTTGCTACCCGACAATCAGCTGCTAATTATTCAGTCAATTCATCTTCTGAGTTGTCAACCCCTCAAGTGAAAGAAAGAGATGAATGTAGTGACTATGATCAACGTGGACATTCAGCACAAACACCTTCCCTGATAAATCCTACAACCCACAACAAAAAAGGAGATTCAGCTGAAGGATTTCCCATGCTGTCTGCTTCTCAGCCTGTGGTTGCATCCAGCTCGCCTCAGCAAAGTTCCTCTTCTGGTATGATGTCTGACTCACCAGCTGGTATTTCAGCACCGCAACATCGGTTTAGGAACCAGCCATCTAAGCCTCAGCCAGATATTTTACGGCCGCATCCATTGCCCAGCAACAACATAGCAGTTAGCTTCTCAAGGCAGGAGAAGACAAATCAATTATCTTCCCAAAATGGAGGAGACGTGTCATTAAGTGGGGGAGACATGGTGAAAATGCATGAGTTACAGAGTAAAGATACGGGAGCAAAACAAACTTCTGATGTTGGTTCGATGTTCTCCAAAATGGTGCAGAGCAATCATCAATCCTTTGATCGCTCTCTTCCTTCAAACAACCTTCCAAAGGAAAGCTTACGTCACGATGAACAAATGGCTGTAAGTGAGGAGGGCGATACACCCAAGATGACTGTGAAGAGAGTTGACAATAGTGCTATTGATCCTCAAAAGGTAGCTCCCAAAGGGGAACAACAGTCACCTTCAAGATCTGATGGTTTAGTTAGAGATGGTTTGAATCACACAACGAACCACATGCCTCATTTTGGCCAAACTGTTTCTCAGAGTTTCACCACTAAGAATCATCCAGCCTCGGCTGGAGCAGGTCATCAACAAATCAGTCCTCAGATGGCTCCATCCTGGTATAGTCAATATGGGACTTTCAAGAATGGACTGGTGCAACCCCTGAATGATACAGGGAGATTTACTACTCCCTTGAAGATAGGAGAACAATCATCTAATGTTGGGAGTTCGGTTGATGGTACACATTCTGTTCAATCATCAAAGCAGTTTAATATGCAGCAAATGTCAGGCTCCGCACCAGGAGTGGAGACTCCCTCATCTGAATCATTGCTTCATGGTTCTACTGACAAGCTTCTGAAGGTTGATAGACCAAAGAAGCGCAAAACCGCCACATCAGAACTTCTATCCTGGAATAAAGAAGTCATGCAGGATCCCCAGAGGCTTAAGACGCTCAGGTGAGTGGCTTATGAGCACTAATATTCCTAATTTTTTTCATATCCATTACCGTATTAAACTTAATATATTCTTTACAGTGAGGACGAGCTTAACTGGGCCAGAGCAACTAATCGATTGGCTGAAAAAGTTAGTTTCTTCATTACATGTTTTATCGCTGCTCTTTGTACAATGTTGTTGAATAAGTAGGTGGCTTATGTTCTCACAGGTGGAATTTGAGACTTTACTTGAGGATGGCCCACCAATCAGATCAAAGAGAAGGCTTATATATACAACACAACTCATGCAACAACTATTTAGCCCGCCTCTGGCTAGGGTGATATCTTTGATTGCTAGCTCAAATTATGAGTTTGTCGCATATACTGCTGCAAGAGCTGCACTGGGAGATGCATGTAGCTCCAGTTGTACCGACAGGAGTGAGCGCTTTTCGCCTCCGAACGATTCAAACCTGTAAGGATATTTTCTGTTTATCCTTTAAATGCTGGAAATGTTCCCAAAGCTCGAGGGGGTGTATTAACATGAACCAATCCACTCTTATGTAGGTTGTCTGAGAGAACGAAGACTGAAAAAATCAGTGACCAGTACATCTCCAAAACAGCTGAAGATTTCATTAGTAGAACACGGAAACTAGAGACTGAGTTTGTAGGGTAAAAAACTAAAATCCATAGCTCTCTCTTGTAATTGATTCCAGTTTGAACTGGGTACTCAATTTGGCTGGCTTGATCTCATAAACATTTGGTTCTTCTTGCAGACTAGAAAATGGAACTACAATTCCAGACTTGAGAGTTGAAGTCCAGGATCTAGAGAAGTTTGCAGTGATCAATCGTTTTGCGAAGTTCCACCCACCATCCTCATCAATGGACCGGACCGTGAATTCACTTAGGTTAAACCCACAAAGATATGTTACCATAGCTCCAATGCCTCAAAATATTCCAGACAGGGTACAATGTCTATCTCTCTAATTATTGATGGATCCATATAATTCACTTTTTGGCCAATCTTCCCTATTTGTTGCTTTCATATATCTCTCGTCCCAAAATCTTTCTATTTTTTGGGTGGGTACGAGTTAGTTGGTCGGAATCCTGAGAACAGCGAAGGCCTCCATTGTTAAAAAAAGCCGGAGATTTTCTACTTAATATGTAGCATTATTGTATGCATCATCACAAATATTGTAAGTTAAATCAATTTGTACACTTTAGTAAAGAAATATTGCTCGGTAAAGTAAACCCCACTAGGTAATAACACCTATGGTTTCCAGTAAACAAAACATAGCAATAAAATTTTGTTTACACAGCTAAGATTCTAAAGACCTCTCTCTAAGTCATTGAGTACTTTGTCGAATCAGTCATGCTTTAAAGTCATTGAAACTTAACCAGAAGCTGAACTTAGGAGCAGCTTTCGAGGTTTAGAAGGTAACTCTGATTTCTTCCCCTACCAAAGCTAATATCTCATCCACCCTGTAACAAATACGCAACAATGGCTCATCGGAATTCACTCTGTGCCAAGAAGAGTAGAACTCGGGAATGACAATGGTGAAATTTTTAATATTTACCTATGAGTCTCAATGTTTACCTCTGCAAGCCAAGTTGTCAAGTAAATCTGTAGCGCGAGAAAAACTATTAAAAGTTTTACAGTATAATGTTAACAGAAGCTTTTTCTTGTGTCGAAACAAATCTCACATACCTGCAAAATTTCTGCGGTTGGCTGGTTGGTATGTGATATAGAAGAAATACCGAGATTATTTTCTTTCACTCTGGGGAGAACTGGCTCTGATACTTCCATGGAATATAAAGAACATTTGGTGAGATGATCAAATTCCCCATGGTAAAGCTCAACTAACCAACTGTTGTTTACGGGTTGAGGAACTTCAGAGCTTAAAGAGATAAGTTCCGTTATGAGCAATCTCTGTTAATATGCAGAAAAACATCAGAAGAGCCTAAGATATATGCAGAAAGAGTTAGAAGGAGAGTATACCTTTAGCATTAATTCGCGTTTGAACATCCCAACAAGCTCCTCAGCCATCTTCTCTGTGATCATATCACCATGGCAAGTACCAAACTTTAGAGACAACAACATAAAAGGAGAAATGAAGTAATCAATAACTATTGAACTTTGGTTTTTGTTACTTACGAAATGCAGAGACATTCCAAAAATTAAACACAGGGATGCCACCACAATCACCAGCATCATTTGAGTCTTCCTTAGAGGCAGAGAACTGTATAAGTGACCCGCTACTCAGCTTCGTAAAACATCTCAGGGATCTGCTTGCATTTGCCATCTCAACAACAACAGCTACCTGTATTTGTCTAGAGATTTGTTTATAGATTCCCAATAACAAGAGGATTAAAATTTCCGAAATCGACAAGATTTTAGAATTATGTGCCACACTCACCATTTCCTTGTACGACGATAAAAGCTTGAATCGATAGGAACTCTGAACATAGAAAGAAAGACTCAATATGTGAATTAAGAACAGAGAGGTTGGTAAGAATGGGAATGAATAGAAGAGTTCTGAAATGCAAATTCTCCACCTGTTGCTTAAACAGCTTCTTCAAGGCTTTCTTCTTAATATCTAACATGTCACTCAACACACCAAACTCCATCATTGGCATATACCTATTGCCATGGAAACACCAAGTAGTAAGAATCAATCTTCTTATTCAATCAGTCATCAAACCACCAGGAACATCAAAGTGAAACCAAAACAAAATTAAGAAAATTCCACACTTTTGAGAGAGATACGAATTGACGAGCGAAGTAGCGCGAGATCTTCCGGCAGAACAAGCAGCGATCCACTGTTGCCGACAATTCGACAGCTTAGACCACTGGTTCCTAAGATTACGCTGAGCAGCTGGTCTCCATAGCCTCATCGACGATGATAAACTCGCCGGAGATGGAGAAGCAGGCGACGGAAACTGCGAGATGCTCATCGTATACAAAACGAGTCTTGTGAGCTGAGGCAATACTCCGAAACTCTGTTACGTCGCCGGCGATAAATTAATTTTCTCTTTCGTCCCCTACTTGTGCTTAGGGCTTATGAAGAAATACGCAAAGGGCACAATAGTAATTTTCTCAACCTTTTTAACCCGCCTACATTAATTGTGTGTTCTCCTCATTTTAATCGTAATCAAAATATTTTATCTTATCGAAGAATCTCTCTAATAGCCCTGGGTAAAAAATCCGGATCCGAATATCCGTCCCGAACCCGACCCAAAAACATATGGTCGGATATTGATGTGGGTATATGAAATTATCTATTGGATATAGTTTTGGTAGACACGTGGGTATCGGATCGGTTCCGAGTAATACCTGTTACCGTATAGGTATCCGTAGACCCAACTCAAGCCACCTCCTTAGTCTTTAGGTTTTTTTATTACGTCATTACTTATGCTCGTCGATAGAGCTTCTCCAATTTCTCTCGAGTCTCGATCCTTCTATGAGTATAAACACCAAATCGAAAATCCCAATTACAAATCTGAAAAACCTAAATCAAATTCCGAAGACCACAGCGTCGCCTTCGCCGCCGATCCCATTATTCTCGCCACCGTCAGCCTTATCGCAAAATCAGTCAGAGGTATGTAGTTCGCAAAAACTATATTTGGAATTTATATTTCGAGCTTTCTCTCTCAGACACAATTACCAAGGCGTCTTCCCTGACCAAGCTTTCCGGCGCCGGCGAAGTTTTTGCTTGCCGGTGTCGGGATCTCATCTCCTCCTTACCTCGGCGACTCATCTTTCCATTATTAGTTTCCTTCTCTGTCTATCTCCCTTTGAAGTTTTTCCCCAATCTGTTTTCTCCTTTTAACCCTTCTCGAACACTTGGGTTCTTTACACATCGTATCCGGGCAGCTTTTCAACCACCAGCGAGAAAGGAGGGATGAGGGATCTAGCGAAATCCTTCCTCCACCTTTGCCTCGCAGCCTTCTGGACGGATTTAATGGTCTAGGAAATTCTGATATTCAGCGATGACTCTATTCTACAGTCCATAGCTCTGCACTTACCTTGTTCTGAAATTTGTTTCATCCTTGAAGAACCCTCACACCGGGTTTCGTTGATGGCAGGAGGCGTCGACGACACACGATGAACACTTCTTTAGGGAGACGTCTATGGTCTATGTATCTCGAACTTTTATTGCCAGAATATTAATCGTGGTCTTGGAATCTTTATGTTCGATGATCGATATTCATCAAGCAAATCATCTGACGATTTTTCGGATTGTTACTGTTTTGTTTCTCGAATTTTGTTGAATTGTTGTCTAATCTGAAAACTTCCTTTGTGTTTTTTTTTTTTTTTTTGCAGATGGGGTTTTGTGATATTCCAGCCGATGCTTTTGATTTTAGTAGAACAGATGATGATGATATTCAAACTCCGGTCAGTAAAAATAAGGCCAAGAGGAAAGAGAAAGAAAATGAACGTGAAGAAGGTGGTAGTTCTAAGAAGAAGAAGAAGACAACATCTTGGGTTTGGAAACACTTTACCAAACAAGAACAAAACAAAGATAAAGTGCAATTGCCATTACTGCCATAAAGAGTTATCTTGTCCTTCCAAGTCTGACACCTCAACCATGAAGAAACATCTACAACATGCCTGCAAGGCATTCCAGTTTTGGCAATGTGCTAATAAAGACAGTATTCAAACTGTTTTGACTCCTGATGAATTCTGTTGGCACTCTTAAAGGGAGTAATGTCTCTGCAGATGTTTTCAGGGAAGCTGTTAATGAGATGTTGGTTTTAGGGGAGTTACCATTAGCTTTCATAGAGAGTGTAGCTTTTAGACATTTCTGCTCTAAAGTTCAGCAGTATAGCCCTCATTCTCGGAGAACAGCAACAAGAGATATTGTGGAGTATTACATGAAGAAGAAAGAAGCTATGAGGAAGATTCTTGGGAATAACAATCAGAGGTGTTCATTGACTACAGACATATGGGTTGCTCCCATTACTAAAGCTAGTTATATGGTAATAACAGCTCATTTCGTTGATGTTACGTGGCAGTTAAGGAAGATGATAATAGATGTTAAAAATGTGGAGGATCATAAGGGTGGAACGATTTGTAAGGTTCTTCTTGACTGTTTAGCAGAGTGGAACATAAAGAGCGTATTCTGCATCACCGTGGATAATGCTACAGCCAACAGTTCAGCAATGCCAAAATTTAATGAAGCAATGAAGAAAAAAGGAGATGATACAATGGTGCTGAAAAGTGACTATTTGCACGTAAGGTGTGCTACTCACATACTGAATTTGGTTGTGAGAGAAGGTTTGGAAGAGGTAGATTACAGTGTGGATGCTATTCGTAATGGGATTCAGTTTGTGAGGTTTTCAACAAATATATTGAAACCATTTGATTTCCGGGTTAAAACAAGGAAGCTTAAAAAGGGAAGTCTACCTTTAGATGTCAAGACAAGATGGAATTCAACTTACCTCATGCTAGAACAAGCTCTGAAGTTTAGATTGACGTTTTAGAAGATGGAGGCTAAAGATAAACCCTATTCTGACTATTTTCTAGAAAAGATGGAGGGAAAGAAACGGATTGGACCACCTCTACAAGAAGATTGGGACGCAGTTGACAGGTTGGTTCAAGTTCTTGTCACATTTTATAACTCCACATTGGTTCTTTCAGCTTCAACTTATGTTGCCTCTCATAAACTATACAATGAGATAGTCACTGTCACTAGAAACATAATGGCATTAAGCACAGGACCTGATTTAGAATTGCGGACGAAAGCCTTGCTTATGTTAGCGAAGTTGGTTAGTATTAGGATCTGTTTGGTGAAAAGGTTGAAATGAAGAGGCTTGTGATAGTGGCAAACGTTTTTGACCCTAGGAAGAAGATGAAGTTTGCTAATTTCTGTTTCGATATGCTTTATGGTAAAGATAGTGTGGAGGCTGTTCATCTTTCTGATGTTGTGTATGAAATCTTAAAGGCTTTGTACGATGAGTACAACACAACCATCAATAGTGAAACTAGTGGATCCGTGTCATCTTCTTAGTCCCAAGGACCATCTTCTCAGTTCCAAGAAGCAATTGGAAGTGATTTCCGTGAGAGAACAGTTATGGAGAGTGTGGAAAGCATCTATGATGAGCTTGTGAAAGAAATAAGAATGCATAATCCATCTAATGAGTTGGATTTGTACTTGAAAGAGAATGTGGAGACTCCAGTTATAATAAAAGGTTCAGAGTATGATGTGTTATCTTACTGGAAGATCAACAGTGGTAAGTTTCCAGTTTTAGCTCTTATTGCTAAAGATATCCTAGCGATGCAAGTTTTTTCTGTAGCTTCTGAATCCGCATTTAACACAAGTGGGAGACTTTTAAATCCACATAGAAGTTGTTTATATCACTACATGATAGAAGTCTTGATGTGTACCGAGCAATGGCTGAAGTGTGAAATTCATTTCAATGAGAAAGGAGTCTCAACAATTCAACAATTGCTTGCGGAAGTAGAGTTGGAAGATGATCTAAGGAGAGGTAAGAAGAAAATTTTCATTTGAATTATGATTTACATATTCGGTTTATAAGTATGATTTTTAACCTTTTGTTCTTTAATTTTTGATTTTCCTATAGAGTTTGAACTTGAATTCAACATGCCAGAATAAGCAATATCTTTTGAGTGATGCACCAAGGTAATTAACTTTCTACTCTCGTATTTTGACATTGTTTAATTCATGTAACATTTTCATCTTTGTAATTGTATTAGGTGGTGACTTATATCAGAGCTCAACAATCAAAACCAAGTCATGGGCCTCACGGCAATCAACTCACCATTCCATTTCAAGTTCTATGTTTTTTTTTAATTGCTGAGAGTTTGGTACTTTGATTGCTCATTTCGTAGTTTCTTGTTTTGTGTTACTTGGATTTCTTATCTCTACTTGGATTTGGTCATTTGGACTTATAATCTTTGTTTTGTACTCAGAAATTGTGAGTTTTGTTATGTATGTTTTCGGATATTTTGGTAAAAATTCGGGTAAACAGATAATTTTCGGGTATTCGGGTTATGATTATCCACATCGATGGGAAACCATTTTTATCGGGTATTTTGCGAGTTTTGTAAATGTAGACCCGCCCCGATCCAGACCCGTCCGGATAAAAACCGAACCCGGACCCGATTGTTGCAATTGCCCTAATCATTAGGGCCTAATAGGTCTTAAACTGGATTACCCGTTAGACCCGGACCCGATCGGGTAGGACCCGGACCCGGATCCGTTACCCATATGCCCAGGCCTAGAGTCTCTAAGATCAATTTACAGTAGATCAGATTTACCATCCGGACTTTTAGAGAGAGAAAGAAGAGAGAGAGAGGGCGAGATGTCTCACAGTCACGGGAACGCTTCGTCGGCGAACGATCCACGGCAGCCTTCTGCGGCTAAACCTTACACTCCACGGCCTGTTGCGCCGGAGGATCTTCCCGTTGACTACTCCGGATTCATCGCCGTTATCCTCGGCGTCTCCGGCGTTATGTTCAGGGTATAAATTTCATCAAAAGTCGGTAGAATCGTAGAACCGTTTACTCCGGTTGTTCATGCTTAGGCAGATTTGGTGAGCTAGATCGTCGGATTTGAATTGGATAGCTCTCCGATTCATCTGTAGCTCGTTCTTGATCTTTGACATTGGATCTTTCCAAAATCGCTAGTGATTTTGAGTGTTGAATTGATTAAGCTTACTTTCCCAAATGGGAAGATTCAGAACTGTGTTTGTATGATATTATTATATACTAGAGAAAATTTAGATCTTGTTCAAATTTAAGCTCGAGAGATTTTGTCACGGTTGAAGTCGATAAAAGATCAAATATTGTGGAGTTCCCTAATAAATATCTCTCTTTACTTTGAACACTTGTTTCATGGAGTCGAAACTGTGAGTTACTGTTCCTCATTTTTTCTTTCATTTGTGTCTCAGTACAAGATATGCTCGTGGCTTGCAATTATATTCTGTGCACAATCTCTGGCCAACATGAGGAACTTGGAGAATGATTTGAAGCAGATCTCCATGGCTATGATGTATGTTCCTTCAAACTCATTCTTTTCATTAAGTAAGAGAGCCAAAAGCATTGATAAATGAAGTGAACCATTGCAAATCCCCAAGCATGGAGGTGTTTTAACAGCAATCTACATTAATTTTTATGGAGCCACGGAAATATAGATTTGAGTTGATAACATGATATGCTTCTTAAGTTTTTAGCTCTTTGGACGCAAAAAATTATTAATCCCACAGATTGTTTATGCTCATAATATGAGTTATGATTTGGACTGCTGATGTTCACTCAAGTTTTCTTGTATTTAAACAGGTTTGCTATAATGGGATTGGTCACAAACTACTTAGGTCCTAATAGACCCGCGACAAAGAAATAATCCTCAAGTCTAAGAGGGTAACGAAGTACTCTGCTTTTTGATGACGTGTCTTTTATCGACCTTTTTTGGTTCTTGTTTCCGCACCAGAGATTGCGCCATGAAACTAGTGATTTTTTTTTTGTGTTCGACTCTCTAATCTTTGAGCAACAAACTAGAACCATGAGATCTTGTTCATTTGTGGGGTTCAAAGATTCTCAATCCATATGCAAAAAATGTGAAAGCCGACTTTTCTCTTTTGATCTCCCTGATTTTGGACCCAGTTTTATGGATCATAGTTGATAGATCAGACGGAAGTTAAAATTGGAATTTGTTACAACAAATCGATGTTGAAATTCTTACAACAAATATTAGTTCAGTACGCAGACTTCCATCAAATAACTACTTTGCAAACCAAGCAAACGTCTCACTGTCTTTAGTTTCTTTAGCTTCTTGTTACAATCTCTTATATGTAATTAATTCACAACAAGAGCCTTGTCATATTAACTTGTGTTTTTTCAACTTCCTTCTCGAATATATAATCACATCCTGTCATTGCTAACTGATGTTGTCGACTTGGCTTCCAGAGGTAAATATCCTGTCATTGCTGACTGATGTTGTCGACTTGGCTTCCAGAGGTAAATATTAACACTCCCAAGTCATAAGGTAAATTATAGTTACCTTCTAAACTCTGAAGAAGAAGCTCGAAAGCTGTCACTAAGTTCAGCTTCTGCTTAAGTTTAATGACAGCACTCAATGACTTGAGAGAAAGAGGGATATTTAGATTCTTAGCTGTGGGAAAACCAAATTATTGCACTGAAGGTGCTACCTTGTAGGGTTTCTGTTATGGGCAATCTTTCTTTACTAAGTATACAAATGGATTTGACTTACAATATTCGTGATGATGCATACAGTAATGCTACATGTCTACTACGAAATCTCCGGCCTCCTGACGATGGAGGCCTTCACTGTTCTCAGGAGTCCGACCAACTAACTCATACCCACCCACAAACAGAAACATTTTGGGGAGGACTGGCCAAAAAGTGAATTATATGGATCTATCAATAGTTAGAAAGAGAGACATTGTACCCTGTCTGGAATATGTTGAGGCATTGGAGCTATGGTAACATATCTTTGTGGGTTTAACCTAAGTGAACTCACGGTCCGGTCCATAGATGGGGATGATTGGTGGAAACTTGCAAAGCGATTGATCACTGCAAACCTCTCTAGATCCTGGACTTCGACTCTCAAGTCTGTAATTGTAGTTCCATTTTCTAGTCTGCATGAAGAACCAGATGTTCATGAGACCAAGCCAGCCCAAATGAGTACGCATCTAAAACTGGAATTAATTACAAGAGATAGCTACAGTTTTTACCCTGCAAAGTCAGTCTCTAGTTTCCGTGTTCTACTAATGAAATCTTCAGCTGCTTTGGAGATGTACTGGTCACTGATTTTTTCAGTTTTCGTTCTCTCAGACAACCTACACAAGAATGGATCGGTTCAAGTCAATACAAAACCTCAAAGTCTAGACATTCTCCAGTATTTCAGGGATAAACAGAAGATAGCCTTACGGGTTTGAATTGTTCGGGGGCGAAAAGCCCTCACTCCTGTCGGTAGAAGTGGAGCTACATGCATCTCCTAGTGCAACTCTAGCAGCAGTGTATGCAACAAACTCATAATTTGAGCTAGCAACTAAAGATATCACCCTATCAGGAAGGGGGCCAAAAAGTTGTTGCATGAGTTGTGTTGTATATATAAGCCTTCTCTTTGATCTGATTGGTGGGCCATCCTCAACTAAAGTCGCAAATTCCACCTGTGAGAACATAAGCCATCAACGTATTCAACAACATTGAACGAAGAGACCGCCAGGAAAACATGTACTGAGGAAACTCACTTTTTCAGTAAATCGATTAGTTGCTCTGGCCCAATCAACCTCAGCCTCACTGTAAAGAATATAGAAAGTTAAATACGGTAATGGATATGAATTTTTTAATAAATATTAGTGCTCACAAGCCACACACCCGAGAGTCTCAAGCCTCTGGGGACCTTGCATAATTTCTTTATTCCAAGATAGAAGTCCTGATGTGGCGGTTTTGCGCTTCTTTGGTTTATCAACCTTCAGAAGTTGGTCAGTAGCACCTTGAGGCAATGAGGCAGATGAGAGAGTCTCCGCTCCTGGTGTGGAGGACATTTGCTGCATACGAACAACGTAACCAGGATCCGCAGTATTTAATTGCTTTAACGGTTGAACAGAATGTAAACCATCAACCGAATTCCCAACGTTAGAATATTGCTCTCCTATCTTCAAGAGAGTGAATCTCCCTGTATCATTCATGGGTTGCACCAGTCCGTTCTTGAAAGCCTCATATTGACTATACCTGGATGGAGCCATATGAGGACTGATTTGTTGATGATCTGCTTCAGCCGAGGCTGCAGGATTCTTGTTGGAGAAACTCTGAGAGACAGTTTGGCCAAAATGCAGCATGTAATTCGCTGATTCCTTATGATTCAATCCATCCATAACTAAACCAACAGATCTTGAAGGTGATTGGGTTTCTTTGCCACCAGGCAACACAGACAAATCATGGGCATTTACTTGAGTAAGAGACTCTGGTGAGAACTTCGACCGAAAACTGTCACTTGAGTTTTCCTTTCCGGAGTTCCCCATTTCATTTGATTCAGCCATGACTTTACCAACATTATTACTCGCATATGACTCAAGAATCTGACTGCCGTCTCCAGATTTCAGTTGAGGAATAGCTTTCTCTACAGAGATATTACCAGGATGATGATGGATATTTCCCTGGACATCCCTCATAGCGCTAGAATCATTTCCTGCACCATAGTTTGCCCTTTGCATTTGTGTAAAATGATTCTTCTGTTCCATCAAAGCAGCTGAGCTTGGGTTGGAAGCAGCCTTCCAATTACCAAGTCTATCATCAATGTCCTCATTCTTTCCAATAGAACACGAATTATTCTGCACATCAATACCAGAACTTAAAGAATGAAACATGATTCCATCCATTTGACTGTGTTGAGTCATTGGCTTCTCCAACAGGCCATGATCTGAAACTATATTTCCTTTGTCTTGAAAATGTTGAACAGTTGATCCAGTTGAATTACTATGGACTCTGTCACTGAGTGCATTTGAAGCCTTGACACCAGAATCCTGGGCCCTATTACCAATACGAGAATCTGCATGTGGGGCAGTATTGTTGTTAGCCCATACAGATTGCTGATTACTACCCCACTCTTGTACGCCTGCGTCATTACTGGATGTTTCTGCTACAGCAGATTGCATAAGAGCACTCCAACTCCCACTTTGCAAAGAGGGGCATGCATCAAAAAGGTCAGAACTACTGGACATAAGATTTCCTGTCAAGCTCATATCAGTGCTGTTTCCAAATGCCTCCCACAAATTGTCATCTGAACCAAACAAAATCTTCTCCTCTGTTGGATCTAATGTTGTCGACTTCTGCAATGTATTGATATTTTCAGGCACTTTCATAAATGATTTTTCTGATAGACCAGAACCCTCCATCTGACCAAATTTATCCTGCCCTGATATGTTCTGCTGAGAGGAATCATCTTGCTGGAAACTTACAATATTAGGCCTATTAATTGAACCTGGAACCGATATATGGGAGAACAGATTCTCCTGGTATGTGGATCCAGGGACCATATGACTGTCCTGTACGTCACCTTGATTCAGAAATGACGTTGGCTGATTAGTGAGACAGGAACTCATGTTTGCAGAACCATGCTGTGCAGCTAATCTATTCATCTGGATGGAAGAAAAGGCATTTTGAGGTGCATTTGTCCCACCAACAGGCATACCATACAAGGAATGTTCAAATTGTTGTGCCATTAAGTTTGCCTGCCCATGCTCTGGGGGAATCATGAGCCCATTGGATGAACCTTGAACAACTTGCGAGATGCCGCTATGCATCCAGTTTGTATTTCCTGTCATAATATCTGGCTGCAACCAATTATTAGACGCATCCTGAAGAGGGACACCACCACTCAAAGGATGTGACTGGTTATCACTTGAGCGACTTCCATTGGCTGCATTTGAATTCAAAGAATTTAGCTGCCTGGCCTCTAGCTGCTGCTTTTGAAGTTGTTGTTGCATTTGATATTCATGCATTTGCTTAACCATAACTTGCTGCTTTAGTAGTTGCATATCATTGAACGTCATCTGCTGCCTTGGAAAAGGCTGGAGCATGCCAGGGAGCTGAGTGTTTAATTGTTGTTGACCACCAAAGAAATCATAGTTAACCGGAGATTCTCCCATATCAAACCTCATAGGAATTTTATGAAGGTCTGGAATGAATCCTCTCCCTGATAACCTATCCCTACTAGATTCTACATCCACTCCCAAAAAATTTGCCTCATTTGCCGATGCCTGCAACACAAGGTTCCCATGCATGTAACCATTTGCGGGTTGCTGGTGTTCTTGCAATACACTTCTGGAGTACTCAGACCTCATAGGCTGCTGAGTAAAATATAAACCATGTTGTGAATTTGAAGATTGCCCTCTCTCAGGATCAACTGGAATAAGCAAAAAAAAGCTATGTTTAAAAGCTAATAACCAGAGCATCATCCAGCATATTAAGCTCTAGGCTATGAATGAAATATATGTGCAGAGCATAAGTTGTGGAATTCCCCGTCATAAGGAGACAAAATCCATACCAGATTGTTGTGTGCTATAACTCTTCGGATTGGCAATAAGGGATGGGTCTATCTGCCTCTGGTTGCTGACTAGACCATTACTAAAACCGGACCAGCTTCCGCCAACAACCTGAGGCTGGTGCTGGTCTTGGGATAGGCCCTCCTGTCCAAAGAAATTGTGGATCCTCTCTCCAAATTCGTTTCCAGGCATAGATTCAGCTCCGATAAGTTATTTTAAATATCTGGACCTCAAAAAGAAACAGAAAAAAGTTCAAGATTGTGTCTACTTTGATCTTAAGTTGGAATGTTAAAAAAGAACAATTTTAACACCTGTATTCCCCGGGAATTCATGAGCTACCTCCAACTAAGATACTCCGAATACTCAAAAATTTCCTGTTAAAAAAAAAAAAAAAGATACTGCGCATTTAAAGTTGAACACACAAAGTGAAACAAAAAACAGTATATACTATTGGTACACAAGAAAGCTAGGAAAAATGTGGGTTCTGCAAACAGGAAACAAACGGGCAAGACCTCGATAGAAAACCCTACACCGACGTCTAAGGACCACTAAGCCAAAGTCTAAGCTCCAATCAGCTGACTGAAACTATAACACACTCAATAACCACCTAATCCAGTAAACTCAAGAGCTCATTTGCAGTAAATGTCAGCAAGATCCTAACACAAAAACCAGCTGAAAAAAAAATCCCATTTCACCGCTACAAACCTTCTATGGCAGCTGAAAATTAAGCTCATTTAGAAAATTTACAGAATTTCTCAGAAATCTCGCGAACCCACTCGAGATCAAAATTGCCGCAACACAATTTCACCCCAAATCGAAGCTCTAGTTAACATGAAAATTACCATAACCAAGAATTCAACCTCAAACAAGAACCTTCCAGACTTTAATCCTACCGACACGCTCCACCAATTGAGAATTTTTTATAAAAAAAAAAAAAAAAAAAATAGGGTTTCAACAATGGGAAAGAGAGATGTGAACTTACACTTGTGTCACGTTTAGCCGAACAACAACAACAACTGGAAGCTTTCTTCTCCAAACTCAATTTCTAAGATGTTAAGTTTTAGGGTTTTCTTTTCTGAATCCAAGAATTAACGAAACCAGAGAGAAGGGAGAGATAAAGTGATCGAAAGGGCTCAGTGAGCAAAACAGAGGTTCGGGTTCGGGAGGCTCGGGTCCAAAGCAGGCTCGGGGGGGTGGGGGGATTGAAACTCTCTTTTACATACAGAAGATTTAGACGAGGAGAGTTGTTGTGGTGTGGGCCACTAATACCATTATAACCCAACTAAACGTCAACGCGACACCGTATTGGCGGAGTTTCTACATGATTAAATCGCAATCGTTCATCAATCATTATTGTTTTTTTGTCTAGATATTATCCTTTTTTTAGATAACTATGGATTAGCTTCTTTTTTTCCTGTCAACGTTGTTGCATTATTAAGTTACATTTCCTGGTCCAACATCTTTATTAGGAAACTTCAAATAATTGACCTTGGTAAATTGCTACACAGTTTGAAAAATATGAACTGTTGTTTCTTACCATTGTGATCAATTACGCAGAATGAGGATAGCGAAGAGAGGGACAGTGAAAGAGACGACCAAGTTTGAGGTTTTGATGGCTCAGACTAGACTAGGAGTCTCGCATGAGGAGAGGATGAAGATAAATTTGAGTTTCGTCTTCCTCAATAAATTGTAGTCTCGGTCCAAGCTAAATATCACATAGTGAATTCTGATGAACCCGTCTTGCGTACTAGTTACAGGGTGAGTGAGATATTAGCTTCGGTGAGGGAAGATATTAGAGTCACCTTCTAAACCTCGAATGCTGTTCCTAAGTTCAGCTTCTGGTTAAGTTTCAATGACTTTAAAGTATGACTTATTCCGCAAAGTACTCAATGACTTGAGAGAAGACGTCGTTTAGAATCTTAGCTGTGTAAACAAAACAAAACCATAGGTGTTATTATCTAGTGGGGTTTACTTTACTGAGCAATATTTTTTTACTAAAGTGTACAAATGGATTTAACTTACAATATTTGTGATGCTGCATACAGTGATATTACATATTTTGAACAATGGAGGCCTTCACTGTTCTCAGGATTCCAACCAACTAATAACTCGTACCCACCCAAAAAATAGAAAGATTTTGGGACGAGAGATATATGAAAGCAATGAATAGGGGGAAGATTGGCCAAAAAGTTAACTATATGGATTCATCAGTTGTTAGAGCGAGAGACATTGTACCCTGTCTGGAATATTCTGGGGCATTGGAGCTATGGTAACATATCTTTGTGGGTTTAACCTAAGTGAATTCACGGTACGGTCCATAGATGAGGATGGTGGGTGGAACTTCGCAAAACGATTGATCACTGCAAACTTCTCTAGATCCTGGACTTCAACTCTCAAGTCTGGAATTGTAGTTCCATTTTCTAGTCTGCAAAAAATTAACCAAATGTTCATGAGATCAAACCAGCCAAATTTAGTACCCAGCTCAAACTGGAATCAATTACAAGAGAGAGCTATGGTTTTTACCCTGCAAAGTCAGTCTCTAGTTTCCGTGATCTACTAATAAAATCTTCAGCTGCTTTGGAGATGTATTGGTCACTGATTTTTTCAGTTTTTGTTCTCTCAGACAACCTACACAAGAGTGGGTTGCTTCGTGTCAATACAGAACCACAAACACTATAAATCTCCAACATTTCAGGGATAAACAGAAAATATCCTTACGGGTTTGAATCGTTCGGAGGCAAAAAGCGCTCACTCCTGTCGGTACAACTGGAGCTACATGCATCTCCTAATGCAGCTCTTGCAGCAGTATATGCAACAAACTCATAATTTGAGCTTGCAACCAAAGATATCACCTTAGCCGGAGGCGAGCTAACTAGTTGTTGCATGAGTTGTGTTGAATATATAAGCCTTCTCTTTGATTTGATTGGTGGACCATCCTCAAGTAAAGTCTCAAATTCCACCTGTGAGAAAAAAACCCATCAACGTATTTAACAACATTGTACACAGAGACTAGTGACAAAACATGTAATGAGGATACTCACTTTTTCAGTAAATCGATTGGTTGCTCTGGCCCAATCAACTTCGGCCTCACTGTAAAGAATATAGAAAGTTAAATACGATTTTGGATATGAAAAAAAATTAGGAATATTAGCGCTCTAAGCACATACCTGAGAGTCTTAAGCCTCTGGTGACCCTGGATGACTTCTTTATTCCAAGGTAGAAATTCAGATGGGGCGGTTTTGCGCTTCTTTGGTTTATTAAACTTCAGAAGTTGTTCGGTAGCACCATGAGGCAATGACTCAGATGAGGGAGTCTCCACTCCTGGTGCGGAGCCTGACATCTGCTGCATATTAAAGTGCTGTGACGACTGAACAGAGTGTGTGCCATCAACTGAACTCCCAGCATTAGACGATTGTTTTCCTATAGTCAAGGTGGTGAGTCTTCCTGTATCATTCACGGGCTGCACCAGTCCATTCCTGAAAGTCCCATATTGACTATACCAGGATGGGGCCATCTGCGGGCTGATTTGTTGATGATCTGCTCTATCCGAGGCTGAATGATTCTTAGCAGAGAAACTCTCAGAAACATTTTGGCCAAGATACAGCATGTGGTTCGCTGATTCCTTGTGATTCAATCCATCTCTAACTAAACTATCAGATCTTGAAGGTGATTGTTGCTCCCCTCTATGAGCTACCTTTTGAGAATCAATAGCATTATTCTCAACTCTCTTCACAGTCATCTTGGGTGCATCGCCCTCCTCACTTCCAGCCATTTGTTCATCGTGACATAAGCTATCATTTGGAAGGTTGTTTGAAGGAAGAGAGCGATCAAAGGATTGATGATTGCTCTGCACCATTCTGGAGAACATCGAAGCAACATCAGATGTTTGTTTTGCACCCATATCTTTACTTTGTAACTCATGCATATTCAACATGTCCCTCCCACTTAATGACAAGTCTCCTCCGTTTTGGGAGGATAATTGATTTGTCTTCTCTTGCCTTGAGAAGCTAACTGCTATGTTGTTGCTGGGCAATGGATGCGGCCGTAAAATATCTGGCTGAGACTTAGATGGCTGGTTCCAAAATCGATGGTGCGGTGCTGAAGTACCAGCGTGTGAGTCAGACATCATACCAGAAGAGGAACTTTGCTGAGGCGAACTGGATGCAACCACAGGCTGAGAAGCAGACAGCATAGGAAACCCTTCAGCTGAATCTCCTTCATTGTTGTGGGTTGTAGAATTTATCAGGGAAGGTGTTTGTGCTGAATGTCCACGTTGATCAAAGTCACTACGCTCGTCTCTTTCTTTCTTTTGAGGGGTAGAAAACTCAAAAGATGAATTGACTGAATGATTAGCAGCTGATTGTCGGGTAGCAACAGGCATCTGTTGATTTTGGTGATATCCTCTGGAATAAGGGAAACCAGAGGTCATGTTGGATTCTCCTAGGATTCCAGGAAATGGTCCTTGATGAGTGGATTGCTGCGGAAAAGATTGATTAGATGCCCACATAGCAAACCTTGACTGAATTGTTCCTCCTTTTCCAGGGCCAGTATGAAATGAATTCAATGGCTGCAAAGAATTCCGAGTAAACTGCACGTTATCAGGTAAGGGAGCTAGTTGAGATGGAGGTGCCAGCTGTAGATTAAACCCCTGAGAAGCAGATGACTGATTATGCCGAAATTGACCACCATAGTCGGCAGAGGTATTTGCTTCAGGAATGCCAGAAACATTTGTTTCCGGGGAATTTACCGGCAACTGGTCCACCTTGTGAAGAAGCTCAAGCCTGCACAGGAAATTTCTTTCAGAAAGAAAATTGCAAAGCACAAATAATCCAAGCAATTGGGGAATAAAAGCGAGTTAAAGGTCAGGCAACTCTGTCGTTACTTGACAAGATATCTATAAAAAAGTCACACTAACTAAACAAATTCACGAAGCACTATTCACTATAAATGGTAAATAATTAAGCAAACATGATTAAGAAAAACCTTTTCAACCCAAGAACAGTACCTTGACGAAGCACTATTCACTTGATTACACCTATCAACACTTCGGTCGGCTGACGCAGATGTACTAGGTGAATTTTCTGAACTCATGACTTTAAAAGCTTTATTTGTGCGATTCAAGTCATTTTGTGAAACATGTCCCTACCATAATGAAGCCAAAAGAATGTTCAGACGGATTCAAATTTCTAAACCATAATCAGACGGATTCAAATTTCTAAACCATAATACAACCAAAGGATAAAATTTACCTTGTCAATTAGAATGTTCATAGCAGGCTGACCTAGAGACTTTGACTGCCCAAAATGAGAAACTTTTTCTCGGGAAGGCTCGTCAGTGACATCAATATTACCCATGGGATGATACTGAAATTTGCGAGGTATCGACGGTCTACAACCAACATGACCAGATTGTGCTTCTTTACCACCAGGCAACATAGACAAATCATGGGTATTTACCATTTCATTTGATCCAGCATTATTACTCGCATATGACTCAAGAATCTGACTGCCGTCTCTAGAATTCAGATGAGGAATAGCCTTCTCCACGGAGTTATTGTCCAAATGTTGTTGGATATTTCCCTGGAAATCCCTAGAATCGTTTCCTGCACCAGCAATGCCAAATCCATAGCTTGCCCTTTGCATTTGTGAATTTTGTGTGAAATGATTCTTCTGTTCCTTCAGAGCAACTAAATTTGGACTAGACGCAGTCTTCCAGATACCAAGTCTATCCTCAATGCCCTCATTCTTTTGCATAGAACACGACTTTTTCTGCCCATCGACATCAGAACTTGAATGAAAAATATTTTCAGCCATTTCACTACGTTGAGCCATTGACTTTTCCAACAGGCCATTCTCTGAAACTCCATTTCCTCTGTCTTGCAAATGTTGTTCAGCTGTCCGAGTGTCATCACTGTAGACTCTCCCGCTTAGTGTATTTGAAGCCTTTGCACCCAAATCCTGGGCCCTATTACCAAGATGAGAATTCGCATGTGGGCCAGTATTGTTGTTAGCCCATTCATGTACGCCTGCGTCATCACTGGATGTTTCTGCTACAGCAGATTGCATAAGAGCACTCCAACTCCCACTTTGCAAAGAGGGGCATGCATCAAAAAGGTCAGAACTACTGGACACAAGATTTCCTGCCAAGCTCATATCAGTGCTGTTTCCAAATGCCTCCCACAAATTGTCATCCGAACCAAACAAAATCTTCTCCTCTGTTGGATCTAATGTTGTCGACTTCTGCAATGTATTTATATTTTCACGCACTTTCATAAATGATTTTTCTGATAGACCAGAACCCTCCATCTGACCAAATTTCGTCTGGACTGAAATGTTCCTTTCACGAGAATCATCTTGCTGTAAACTTTCAAAATTGGGCATACTATTTGAACCTGGAACTGATGTATTGGAGAAAAATAATTTCTCCTGGTATGTGGATCTAGGGACCATATGACTATCATGATTAGTGAGAGAGGAACTCCTGTTTGTAGAACCATGCTGAGCAGCTAACCTGTTCATCTGAACGGAAGAAAAGGCATTTTGAGGTGCATTTGTCCCACCAATAGGCATACCGTACAAGGAAGATTCAAACCGTTGTGCCATTGAGTTCGCTTGCCCATGCTCTGGGGTAATCATGTGTCCGCTGGATGAACCTTGAACAACTGGCGAGATGCCGCGATGCATCCAGTTTGTATTTCCTGTCATTATATCTGGCTGCAACCAATTACTAGACGCATCCTGAAGAGGGAAGCCATTAATCAATGGATGTGACTGATTATCACTTGAGCGACTTCCATTGACTGCATTTATATTCGACGAATTGAGCTGCCTGGCCTCTAGCTGTTGCTTCTGAAGTTGTTGTTGCATTTGATATTCATGCATTTGCTTAACCATAACTTGCTGCTTCAGTAGTTGCATATCATTAAATGTCATCTGCTGCCTTGGCAACGGCTGGAGCATGCCAGGGAGCTGTGTGTTTGATTGTTGTTGACCACCAAAGAAATCATAATTAACCGGAGATTCTCCCATCTCAAACCTCGTAGGAATTTTAGGAAGGTCTGGAGTGAATCCTCTCGCTGACAACCTATCCCTACTCGATTTTACATCCACTCCCAAAAAATTTGCCTCATTCGGCATTGCCTGCAACCCAAGGTTCCCATGCATGTAACCATTTGTCGGTTGCTGGTGTTCTTGTAATATACTTCTGGAGTACTCAGACCTTACAGGCCGCTGAGTAAAATTCAGACCATGCTGTGGGTTTGAAGATTGTCCTCTCTCAGGATGAACTGGAATAAACAAGAAAGCTACATTTAAAATATCACAACTAGCGCAACATCCAGCATAATAAGCTAGAAGCTATAAATGAAACATATATGTAGAGCATAATTTGCGGAATCCCCCATAAGGAAACAAAATCCATACCAGATTGTTGTGTGCTATAGCTCTTGAGATTGGCAATAAGGGATGGGTCTATCTGCCTCTGGTTGTTGACTAGACCATTACTAAAACTGGACCAGCTTCCGTCGACAACCTGAGACTGATGCTGGTCTTGCGATATGCCCTCCTGTCCAAAGAAATTGTGGATCCTCTCTCCAAATTCGTTTCCAGGCATAGATTCAGATCCTAAAATTATTTTTAAATATCTGGACCGCGATAAGAAACAGACAAGAATTTAAGATTGTCTCCTTTGATCTAAAAGAACCGTTATTTCTGCAAAATAGGAAACAAAAAAGCGCATCAAAATGAAAACCATCGTGCAAGATCGTCAACCCTGATTCAGTTTATGACAATACATTTATTATGACAGGAAAGCTTAAATCTTCACGCGGGAGAATCGAAGCAATGTCCTCCAAGTTATAAGGAAACCTGAATCAGCATTGTTTCCTTAAATGAAACTGGTACATTGGCGCCTGAGGACCACTATGCCAAAGCCTAAGCTCCAATCATTGAGACTATAACACACTCTAATGCACCTAATCCAGTAAACTCGAGAGCTCATTTGCAGTAAATGTCAGCAAGATCCTTATACGAAAACCAGCTGAACTCGCATTTCACCGCTATAAACACTTTATAGCAGCTGAAAATTAAGCTAATTTACAGGATTTCTCGGAAATCTCGCGAACCCACTCGAGATCAAAATCGGCGCAAGACAATTTCAACCCAAATCGAAGCTCTGGCTAGCATGAACATTACCATAACCTAGAATTCAACCTCAAACGAGACCCTCCCTGACTATAATTCTACCGACACGCTCCGAGAATCGGGTATATAAAATCAGTTTCCTTTTAGGACATTAAACAAAATTAGGGTTCCCACTAAGAGAAAGAGAGATGTTTGTATACTTACACTTCTGTAGAACAGGTGGGGAAACCTGAAAAGCTTTCTTCTCCGACCTCAATTTCTAAGAATATGTTTTAGGGTTTTCCGAATCCAAGAATTAACGAAACCAGAGAGAGAGAGAGAGATAAGTGATCGAAAGCAGTACGAAAAAATTTCAACGGCGGACGCTGGAGCAAATTCGAGGCTCGGGTCCGGGAACAAACCTCAGGCTCGGGTCCGAAGCAGATGGCTCGTAGATCAGAACTCTCTTTCAAAGACAGAAGCTTTTGACTAGTTGGTGATGTAGTGTGGGCCAGTTTAAACCTTACAACGGCACCGTATTGATCCGTTTCCACATAATTCAATCGCAATTGTTCATTAGTTATCTTTCTTTATACCCAGAGTCACGTTTTGATCTGTGTTTGTAGTGATTTATTAGCTCTGTTTTTATTTTTATTTTGAGCGAAATGTATTTTGAAAGATTGCTTGGTTCGACTTCCAGATATAAGATTAAAATTGTTTGTTAATGGTTCTAATTTTATTCTTATGCATTTATCCATGTTCGAGGTCTACAAAAGAAATGAGAAACAACAACTTCCAATTGTTAAGTGAGAAATAACTAAGTTCACTTCATTTGTGTTTATATGGTTAAACTATTAACCGTATGTCTCAATACAATGTTGACAAGTACCTGCAGTTTTTTCAATTTCGATGGGTCTGATAAGACATATAAATTTGCAAGGTTGTCTCATAGTGTTGTATGATAGTTCAGATACTTCGTGGAGGTTTGAGGACCAAGCTTCGTAATTGAGTCTCCATTATATGAGAAAGAACTCGTATGAAATTACTAAGAATCCTCATAAAGATTATATTATGCTAAAAAAAAATAAAAAATTTGGGTTTAAATATTATGCTAAAATATGTTTCATATAAACCAATTTTCGGTCCTAAAAAAACTATCTTGACACACATTTTTTGGTTCCTTGGTAGGTTGTGTTTTGCTCAAACAATGGAAATAATATATGAACATCTTTGTGGTAAATCTTGAGCCACGCAAGTTACTCATTAGTTTGTGTCTTGTGTCTGGTAGATTCCTTTAACCTGATATTTTGTCTTTGTAATCAAGTTACTGTAATTGAAATATATTGCAGAGTTTGAGTATTTATTACTGATTCAGTAATGGTGTTTATGTGTAGTTCAATGTTGATAGTCTTTATTTTTGAGTTTCTATACCAAAACTAAAATTTATGTGCGATGGAATTGTTCGGTTAGATCAAAAGATTATGTAAACTCCATATAGATATACAGTTGATTTTAGAATATCCAAACCATTTATATTTTTGTTCTGGTTGAACCCATTTCCGTAAAAGTAAAAAGACCTAACACTTAAGAATAAAACATAATTAATATTCTAAAAATCAGAGTAGGCGGTCTTAGGCACCAAGGAAGTTGTGAGAGAAAGTGAGCTGCCGCGATTATAACATAGACAGCAAAAAAATGATCTACAATTTCTTTTTTGGTTAGCAATGTGTAAATTAATGATAGATTTGTAGTTTTTTGGTTAAAAGTTTCGAATTTAGGTGGAGATTATGCATAGACCTGTTTCTACCACTGTACTACATAAATTTTCGATTATTACGTTCAACTAAATATTATATAATCTATTTATTTATAGAAAATCATAAATTTTTAAAAAATTTGCACCAGCTAATCCCTGATTAATCCCTGTCTCGACCGACTAGAGCTGGGCAAATCATATTGCTTGTTTTCTCGAAGATATTAATTTGATTCCACCTCTTCCCAGTTCCCACTAGGACGCAAAGAATTTTAAATTTTATAGATACTCTTTTTAAATAATGTATTGACGATGACATGTGTCTAATAATAGTATAGTGGCCAATCATTTAATAATCGTCCATGAAGATATTGCCCTTTCTAGGATCATCACTCGTCATCCCTACCTAAACCATTAATTATTAAACTTTCAAACACATTGTGCGAGGCTCCTGCTTACACGAAAGCTGCAACTTATATATCCTTATTCTTACTATTTTCTTAAATAATTTAATTACATTAAAACATGCATATTTATGTTATAATACTATAATATAATATCTGAGTATATATATATATATATAGATATTAGTGTAATACTAATATAATGATCTTTTGAAACAGAGTAACGAAAACGGAAACTAAAGATTAGATAATAGTTTTTCATTTTAATCTTTTTCCACTCACACATTTTATTTCTCCTACCCATTACACATTTATATAGGAGATGAAAGTTGGTTAAAACAAAATATCTGACAATATAATATTAAAATATTTGATGGATAATTAATTTATTTCTTTAACATTTCCTTTTAATTATCCATCATTGATGATGTATTACGTATTGCCTCGTTAAAAACCTTATCATGGAAAAACCCAGTAGGATAAAAATCATGATAAGGGAAAAAGAGTACAGTGACGTAAACTCCCCCTCGAAAAGATTTCATAGGTCTCGTAGATGACGCATTCCAATACTGTGAATATGTTTTCTGAATGTGGAAGTTGGAAGCACCTTTGTAAATAAATCTGCTGAGTTGTCACTTGAGCGGATGTATCGAATATCGACTTCCTTATTTTTCTCGAGCTCTTGAGTATAAGAGAAAAATCTTGGGGGAATATGTTTCATTATGTCGCTCTTGATATAGCCTTCTTTGGTTTGAGCAACACATGCAGCATTATCCTCGTACAATTTTGTTGGTTGTTTGTTGATTGCTAGTCCGCTTGCTTTTTGGATATGATTAGTCATAGATTGAAACCATACACATTCCCTACATGCTTCATGAAGGGCAATGATTTATGCATTATTTGACGAAGTAGCGACTAAACTCTGCTTTTGGGAACGCCATGAGATTGCAGTTCCGCCAATTGTGAAAACGTATCCAATTTGAGATCTAGACTTATGAGGATCCGATATATATCCTGCATCTGCAAAACCAACTAGACCAAACTCGGAGTTTCTAGGATAAAATAATCTCAAATCAATCGTACTTTGCAGATAAGGAAAATGTGATTTATCCCATTCCAATGCCTTCGGGTAGGTGATGCATTGTATCTTGCAAGTAAGTTAGTAGCAAAAACAATATCTGGTCTAGTACAATTTGCAAGATACATAAATCCACCGATAGCACTCATATAAGGTACTTTGGGACCAAGTATTTCTTCATTTTCCTCACAAGGTCTAAATGGAGCAGTCTCAACATTAAGAGATCTATTGACCATTGGAGTACTTAAAGGATTTGCTTTATCCATATTAAATCGTTGTAAGATCCTTTTTGTATAATTGGATTGATGCACAAATATTCCATGATGGAAATGCTCTATTTGGAGCTCAAGACAAAACTTCGTCTTTCCAAGATCTTTCATTTCAAACTCTTCTTTCATATGAGTTTGTGCATCATTAATCTCCTTTAGAGCTCCATTGATATTCAGGTCATCAACATAAACAGCAATGATCACAAATCTGGATTGAAATTTCTTAATAAATATGCAAGGGCATATCGCATTGTTAGTATATCCTTTCTTCAACAAATATTCATTCAAACGATTATACCACATGCGTCCGGATTGTTTTAATCCATAAAGTGATCGTTATAATTTGACCGCACATATTTCTTTAGATTTTGATCTTAATGCTTCAGGCATTTTCAATCCTTCTGGGATTTTCATGTATATATAATTCTCGAGTGATCCATATAGATATGCTGTCACAACATCCATTAGATGCATTTCCAGATTTTTAGAAGCTGCTAAGCTCATTAGGAATCTGAATGTAATTGTATCCATAACCGGGAAATATGTTTCTTCATAATCAATTCCCGGTCTCTGAGAAAATCATTGGGCAACAAGTCTGGCTTTATATCTTGTTACCTCATTTTTCTCATTTCTTTTCCGAACAAATACCCATTTGTACCCAACAAGTTTTACATGTTCTGGTATTGTGACAATAGGTCCAAAGACTTTTTTTTTATTGAGAGAATTTAATTTAGTTTCCATGGCCATTTTCCATTTCTCCCAATCAGATCTTTTTTGACATTCCAGTATGGACCTTTGATCTTGATCATCATTTTCACAATCAATTTCCTTGGATACAGAGAATGAGAAAATTCCATTATCATCGTCATCTATCTCATTTCTTATCCATATCATTTTATTTTGGGTATAGTTAATGAAAATCTCATGTTTTTCTTTGTCTTCAGGACTCTTTTCATCTGTATCCGGTTCTTCAGGAACGTTTTCATTTAATTCTTCCAATTTTTTTTCTTTCAGAGATTTTTATCTTTTGATCTCATTGTTCTTCCGGAACATTAATTCTTGATGGAACATTAGCAGCGGGTATATATGATTTTGTCACTCTTTTAGTGTCAGTGAACGCATCTGGTAACTGATTTGCCATATTTTGTAACTGTACAATTCTCTGAACTTCCAGTTCACGTTGTTTCGTAGGGGGTCAAGGTGCAACAAAGACGGTGTGCACCATGTAATATCTTTTGGAACATCTTTGATTCCTCCCCCTAATGCTGGAAACTCATCTTCATTAAAATGGCAATCAGCAAAACGTGCCGTAAACATATCACCAGTTTGTGGTTCAAGATACCGAATTATACTTGGTGATGTATACCCGACATATATTCCCAATCTCTTTTGTGGTCCCATTTTTGTTCTTTGTGGCGGGGCTATAGGGACATAAACCGCACACCCAAAAACATGGAGATGAGATATATCTGGCTTCTGGCCAGAGCCTAATTGTAATAGAGAGTATTTATGGTATGCACTTGGTCGTAATTGAATTAGTGCAGCAGCATGCAAGATTGCATGACCCCATACCGAAATTGGAAGTCTTGTTCTTAATATTAACGGTCTAGCAATAAGTTGTAGCCGTTTAATCAAAGACTCAGTCATGCCATTTTGTGTATGAACCTATGGGACCGGATGTTCAACATCAATTCCTAATGGCATACAATAGTCATTAAAAGCTTGTGAAGTAAACTCACCAGCATTATCAAGCCTTACTTTCTTTATTGTATAATCAAGGAATTGTGCACTCAACCTGATTATTTGGGCAATGAATTTTGCAAAAGCCGTATTTTTTGTGGTCAATAAACACACATGTGACCATATGTTGGATGCGTCAATTAATACCATAAAATATCGAAACGGTCCGCACTGTGGGTGAATAGGCCCACATATATCACCATGTATTCTTTCTAAGAATCCTGGAAATTCATTCCTAATTTTAGCTGGTGATGGCCGAATTATTAATTTTCCTTGAGAACAAGTATTACATGAAAATTCTCTTGATTGATAAATCTTCTGGTTTTTCAATGGATGGCTATTTGAATTTTCCACAATTTTACGCATCATGACTGAACCTGGGTGCCCTAAATGTTCATGCCAGACTTTGAACGTACTTGTAAACTTCGAGTTTAGAGTAACATATGATTCAGTCATATTTATTTTTGTGGAATATATTCCGGAGGATAAAGCCGGTAGCTTTTCTAATATACATTTCTTCTCTGAAATAACCGATGTAATGCAAAGACATTCAATGCCATTTTCATTCATAGTTTCTATGTGATATCCATTTCTGCTGATATTTTTGAAACTTAGTAAATTTCAGTAAGATTTAGGGGAATATAATGCGTTATTTATTTCAAATTTTGTTCCCCTTGGCATTGAAAAACTGGCTCTTCCGGAGCCCAAAATAATTTTTGCATTACCAGATATAGTATTCACGGTTCCGGCGGAATTTTGTATTTTAAGGAAGGAGAAATATTTTTTATCCTTAACTATTGTGTGCGTTGTAGCACTGTCTGCAAGACATATATCTTCATTCGCCATCTCAAATTTTGATATTTCTGAAGTTATAAATAATCACTAAAATATATTAGTATAACAAAATATCATGCTTACATTATATTAAAACTTATTTTATAATAAACACAAATACATGCAATAAAACACACACACATTATTCTTTAGGAAAACAAACATAACTATCATGTCACATGAACTTCTTCGGGAAGTTTTAGTTGTTTTGTTTTGCGTTAATGTCTTCATGATCAACTATAAAGTATGCAACATCGATATATGTATCATCATTTATACCATCGAACGAAGGCTCTGATTCGCCATAGATGAAGTTGGTTTCAGATTCTTTTTCTTTCCCTTTCTGTGATTTTTGATACAGATCGGCCAAATGTTTTGGAGTACGACAGGTACGGGACCAATGTCCTTTCATGCCGCATCTGTAACAAGCATCCTCATATTGCTTTTTCATCATACGACCAACTTCATTTTCTTTGAACCTTTTATTGTTTCTTTCATTATTAGAATCGTAAGGGCGGAATCTTCTTCCTTGGCCACGTCCACGTCCACAAACATATCCTCCTCGTCCACGACCACGATCATTTTCTCGACCGCGTTTACGTCCATAATTATTCGATGATGCAACATTCACTTCTGGGAATGAAGCTGATCCAGTCGGACGAGGTTGAACATCATAATTTCTTTATTTTGTTCTGCAACCAACGAAACTTGCATTAATTCAGAATACTTTGTGTATCCTCTTGCCCGATATTGTTATTGCAGGAGTACATTTCCAGGATGAAATGTTTGGAGAGTTTTCTTGATCATATCATAATCACTTATTTCTTCTCCACATAATTTTATCCTAGAAGTAATTCCAAATAGAGCGGAATTATATTCAGCAACACTTTTATAATCTTGAAGCCGAAGATTCAACCACTCATGTTTAGCTTTCGGTAAGATCACATATTTCTGATGATCAAACCTATCTTTGAGTGATTGCCAAAGATCTGCAGGATCTTCTTTTGTGATGTACTCATCTTTTAAACCATCATGGATATGGTGGAATAAAAATATCATGGCGTTTGTCTTATCCTCTTCTGGAGGTGCCTTTGCTTTATCGATGGTATCAAGGAGCCCTTTTCCTTTTAAATGCATCCTTGCTACGACTGCCCATCTCATATAATTATTTTCAGATATATCAAGGGCAGCGATCTCGAGTTTTGCTAAATTTGACATGATAACTGCAAAACAATGTATTTGGGCATTAATTTTAAATTTCTAATTTAAATTTGCAATTTAAAACAACATGATAATATTTATTTAAATGTAACCGATTACAAAGATAATTATTAGAAATTTATTTAAAAGATATAAATCGCTGGCATAAGCAGAGCAATTACAAGAAACACAATTACATAGAAAAGTAAAATAATAGCGATTAAAAATTATTCGGAAAAAAACTCTCCAAAGATTAAACCATAAATAGCGACAAATATAAAACCCATTACATAAACCAACAATGGATGAGTCATTTTTCTTAGAAAAATATTTGAAGAGAGATATGATTTTTGATGAGTGAATGAATGAATGAATGAGTGAAATATGATTGTATTTATGGATTGAAAAACCACTATTCATTAGCCGTTGGAAAAGAAAAAAAATTTTAAAAAATATTATTCGTGACCGTCAGCAAAATTTGAATCATAAAAAAAATCAATCATAAATTATAATCAATTTAAATCTAATTTAGAGAGCATAATAAAAAGTTATAAGCACATCACATAATTAAGAATATAACAGAACAATAATTAAAAAAAATTAATGATTTGTCTTCTGGACAAAATTTATTATACAGTTCTTCTTGAACTTTTGCATATGTTTTGTGAACATTTTGTTTCATATAGTTCTTCTGGAACATTTTAATAAATATCTTATGGACATTTAATTATATATAAAGTAATGATCTGAGGAGACAGAGCCTACCATATGATCATGATCCGTTTGAGGAGGCAGAGTCTTCCATTGGACCAAGGAGGAGGTATAACATTTCATTCTTTTGAATATCATAAATAAATAATGAAGTGAAACATAATTTAAAAATATTACCTTAGTGATACCTTAGATATTTGATCGGATAGAAACTGGCTGGATCTTGAAAATCGAAGCTTATTCGTGCTGATAACGAGTTATAATATTAAAATATAATATCTAAATATATATATATATATATTGATAAAGAGATATTGGTGTAATAGTAATATAATGATCTTTTGAAACAGAGTAACGAAAATGAGAACTAAAGATTAGAGAATAGTTTTTTACTTTAATCTTTCTCCACTCACATTTTCTATTTCTCATACCCATTACACATTTATAGAGATGAAGATGGTTAAAACAAAAATATCTAACAATATAATATTAAAATATTTGATGGATAATTAATTTATTTCTTTTACAATTTATTGTTTTTTGTCGGCTTGTTAAGTACTTAACGTGGCCTACCCAAGTCCCATCCGTCTCGTAAGCAGGTGGAACAGTGACCTGCGGTTTTCTCGTAAGCAGGTGGCAAATATGCTGTTTTCACATGCATATATTTTTTTTAATAAAATCGGGAAAGATTTCGAACGTAATTGAGATTGATCTTGGAGATTCGCAAAAAAGTTTGATATTCTTTTACATGCATACTTTGCTTAATTAGAAAAAGAAAAATGTATCGCTCAAATTTTATTGTTTATTATTTATAATAATAAAGTATAGTTATATGCTAGATTGATTAATTGCCATGCTGCCACTTTATGTTTATGAATATACATATATGATGTAGTTAATTCTCATCAAAACCTCGATCCCGCTTCGACAAAAAAATCAACTGTACGCAATTAAAGGACAAAACTAATAAAGAACGTAGGTATTCTGGAAGAAGTGTAACTTACCAACATTGTATTCTAGTGACCATAACATACCATCCAACATTTTGAACCACATATCTTACCTACCATTCTCGAGTACACTAGCTACCACAACTACCGAAAAATACACAGTCCAGAGTTTCCGAATGATCAACAGCTAGTACTAGTAAATTAACTGAATTTCTAAGTAGTGTTTTGCATTAATCATGATTTATATATGTATGTATCGTTAAATATTTCTATATAATTTATTATCTTTTATTAGATGTTCTACCTTATATTAGTGGCGCTTTGCTTAATCCTAAAATGTTCGTACTCTTGTACAGGTGCTCTTGTGTTTATTAACTTACGTTTTTCCGTTCAATTTTCCGGTCGATTTTGGCCGGTTTCCGACGTTGTGAAAACTTGTTTCGATTACCCACTTTAGTGGGGTTGTTTATTAATATAATATTTTTTTTTAAAAAAAAACTTATGTTTTACGACTAGAAGATAGCTACCTTTCTTTCACGGCTTATCATTCAAATCTTTCGAACCCAAATTAAAATCTCACCTACCATTCGAGTCTCTCCCTTTCGCTTCCAACTTTTTCTACAAAAATAAATAGCAATGATTAATTTTAGTACATATTTCTGCAAAATATTCGTATGTTTGAAACGTGGTGGGATCCCCAATTTATCAACTTAAAATATAAAACAATTTTTTTTTTATCACAAATGGTGTTAGTGTATCTTTATTCTCTGACTAGTTGTTATTTTTTAAAAATAGTGAGAATACGTCTGTAAATTAGAACGATAAACTATTACAAAATAATATAAAAATAGTACATGAAAACTGTAAAAAAAATTAAGAATAAAATTTTAATAACATATTTATATCATTTTTGTAATTGATAATTATAAAACGGTATATCATATACTATAATGTTACAAAATTACCAGTCAAATCCATAATTTTTTCCTCATCTGCTGTTCAGCTTTATTTTTGTAAGTATTTATGAAATCCTGATTCTTTTAGATTTATGAATGATGTGTCACTAACGAACTTCATTCAGTTCCCTTTAGATTTATAAGGATTAAGACTGATCAAACGTTGATCTATATAAGTCCAATTGATTTTTTAATAATTCAAATTATTAATTAATTTTTGTAGGAATATCACAAGCGATACACGGTGGAAAACTTCGAACAATAGAAAGATGAAGCGATTTGTTTTTTTCTGTGTGTTTGAACTGTTTCGAACGGTGTCCGAGTAATGAAATTATTCTACCCATGAATTATATAGTGAAAAAATATGGTACTTGTTATAAAATCAAAGAAGAATGACTTCGAGAAAAGAAGATTCGTCAAACAATACACACGCATAAGTTTCTTATTATGCGTATAAAATATATTTTGTGTAGAGCCTATCGTCATTATGCATGTACAGTAACTTACTTTTATTTTTCTATAAAAACGATTCATTTGTAACGAGAGAGAACAACATATTCGAGAGTAAACGTAATAAGAAAAGGTCTCTCTCATTTCTCTGTATTTGTTTCTTTGAGGGTATAAATTTTCGTTCTATTATTTTTATTCATATACCTATAAAATCAAATACTTTTTATAACACGTTATCAGCACGATCACTCTACGATCGGATACTTTTTATATTGATAATATATACCCTGTTATACCAAGTGTTATGTCTCTCATTAAAAAAACGAGAAAAAAAAAAAATTTGGTCGGCTAAGCCGCCTATGAAAAATTATTATACTGGTCGACTAAGCCGCTGCATAATTATTTATTTACTATTAATAGACGGCTAAGCCGCCATAATTATTTATTTAATGTTCTTGGACGGCTGAGCCGCTGAATAATTTATTGTTTTAATGTGGATGATTCTGTCACCATAATATTGCTGTTTAAATAAATTCATATTTTGATTATATAATAAGGATGCTAAACCACTTGTATATAAACTTTTTATCTGAAATAGGTAAAATTTATCTGATTGCTTTTTATAATTTTTACGATTGATTTTCCGTTCAATATTTTTCTCCAACGGTCATGAAGAAAAAATTTCAAAAATTTTCACTTTTTCAAACGGCTATGAACAGTATTTTCAATCTATAAATATACTCATTCTCATTCATTCATTTCACTCAAACATTTCATTTTTCTCAAAATCTTCTTTAAAAAATATAATTTGTTTTTCGAAGAAAAAATGGCTTATCCATTCTTAGCTTTTGCCTACGGATTTATATTTGTTGCTATCTATGGTTTAATCTTTGGAGATTTCTCTCCCGAAGAATTTTAGTTGGTTGTTATTTTGCTCTTTTATGTAATCGTGTTTCTTGTAATTGCGTTACTTATAAACGCGCCTCCCATGTTTTAAATAAAATCTCTAATAATGTTTATTTGCAATCGCATACATTATTAATATAAATGGTGCATTTTAAAATAAATAAAATTATCCAACTAATAATATTTATTTGGTTTTGTGTTTAGATAAATAATGGCAAATATTGAAAAGGTTAAGTTTCCGGCTCTCAAAATTACTGGAGCAAACTACATAGCATGGACCACGGATGTAGAACTCTATCTTGAGTCACAAGAATTGTCCTAGACCATAAAATCAGAAAATTCATCGCTTGCCAAAGACAAGGCAAAGATGATAATATTTTTAAGAAAACATCTCGATGAGTGTTTAACTTTAAAAGCTTGGTTTGACAACCAGAGAGAAATAAATCTCCCTCATGCATTAGAAGACTGGAAAAACCTAAGGTTCCACGACTTTGAGAAAGTAGAGGATTATAACTCTGCTATTTGAGGATAGTGTCACAATTAAAGTATTGTTGAAAACCTGTTACTGAAGCAGAAATGCTCGAAAAGACTTATCTTACTTTTCACAAAGAGCATCGTGTTCTGCAAGAAATGTACCGAAATTACGGATACAAAAGGTTTTCCGATTTAATCGTGACACTAATACTGGCAGAGAAGAATAATGAACTTCTCATTAAAAACCACAACTCTCGGCCTATAGGAACAAAGGCATTTTCTGAGATTAATGCAACGGATGTGAAAAATTCGGAGAGGAGAAGTCAAACCTATCGAGGTCATGGTCGACGATTCAACCGTGGACGTGGGAGATTCTTTAACCCTCAAGGCAGAAAGTCTTATAAATGGGTTCGACCTGAACAAGGTCCAACAAGAAAAAAATCCCACGGGAATAACGTTCAAAATCGTGAAAGCATCTGTTACAGATGTGGATCAAAGGGACATTGGGCCCATGTATGTCGTACTCCCGAACATCTTTGTAAATTATACAAAGAGTCCCAAAAGGACAAAGGGAAGGAAGTCAACCTCATTGAACACTTTGAGGGAACATCATATCTTGATGGTTCTGACTTCATGAATGATTTCGACATGACCGCTCATGCGGATAACTGAAATTCTTGTAGTGAGACTATTAGTCTCCAGTAATGCCATCATATAAGTATTACTTATTTCAGTTATTTCAAATAATGTTGTTTCTTGAAATAAATCATTGTATAATTATTACATGTTTTTCTGTATGAATAAAAGTTTGCTTATATGTATTAACATTTATGTTGATTACAGAAATGGATGAGGATTCAATAGCAAGGAAAAATATCAAAGAAATTTGTATACCAGATAGTGGAACAACACAAACTATTCTGAGGCATAAGAGATTTTTCTCTGAGCTAAAACCGAAAAGAATTATTGTCAATACAATATCGGGTCCTACGGACCTGATTGAAGGAAGTGGCAAAGCTAATTTTGTATTGCCTAATGGAACAAAGTTTTCCATACAAAATGTTTTATATTCTCCGAATTCTAAAAGGAATTTGTTGAGCTTCAAAGATATATACTCTCATGGGTATGAATCTCAGTCTGCTACTGAGGAAGGAAAGAAGTACATATATACGACTTCTAATAAAGCCAAAAAAAAGCATATACTGGAAAAATTCCAGAACTTCCTTCTGGTTTGCATCATACTTATAGAGATGCAATAGAATCGCATCTTGTGATCAAAAGAAATCCAGAAGATTTCACATTGTGGCATGATCGCCTTGGTCACCCAGGCACTGCAATGATGTGAAAAATTATAGAGAGCTCACATGATCATTCTCTGAAAATTCATGAGATATATGAGGGAAATAAAATGGCATGTGCAGCATGTTCTCTTGGAAAATTGATCATACGGCCATCGCCAACAAAAATTGATAAAGAATCACCAAAGTTCCTTGAACGGATTCAATGCGATATTTGTGGACCAATACATCCACCATGTGGACCATTCCACTATTTTATGGTGTTGATTGATGCATCTAGTAGATGGTCACATGTTTGTCTATTGTCATCTTGAAATTTGGCATTTGCGAGATTTCTAACTCAGATAATCAAATTAAGAGCTCAGTTATCTGATTATCCCATTAAAAGAGTTAGACTAGACAATGCTGGTGAATTCATATCCCAAGCATTTAATGAATATTGCATGGTAATGGAAATTGAAGTTGAACATCCTGTAGCCCATATTCATATTCAAAATGGTTTGGCAGAATCATTAATTAAATATCTGCAATTGATTGCAAGATCATTGTTCATGAGATCAAAACTTCCAACCTCTGTATGGGGACATGCTATATTGCATGCAGAAGCACTCATTCAGATAAGACCAAGTACATATCATAAATATTCCCCATTACAGTTAGCATTTGGTCGACAACCAAATATATCACATCTAAGGATTTTTGGTTGTGCAGTGTATGTGCTTATAGCACCACCACAACGTACAAAAATGGGACCACAAAGAAGGTTGGGCATATATATTGGTTGTGATTCTCCATCAATTATAAGATACCTAGAACCAATGACTGGTGATGTCTTTACGGCCCGTTTTGCCGATTGTCATTTTGATGAGAAACTATTTCTGGTTCTAGGGGAGAAAATAATCCAGTAGGAAAGGATATCAAATGGTGTGTACCAACTCTGTTACACATTGACCCTCCTACAAAGCAGTCCGAAATAGAAGTTCGACGAATTATGCATTTGCAAAGTATATCAAATCAACTTTTGGATGCATTTCCGAAACTAAAATGGTAACTAAATCATATATAACAGCTGCAAATGTTCCTGCTCGAATTGAAATACCACAAGAAAGTGAAAGAGCAGATGATACACGTGAATCTAGAACACACTTGAAGCGTGGTAGACCAGCTGGCTCTAAAAATCATAGAAAACGAAAAGAAGTTGAAAAGCATGATATTCCCAAAATAACATAAAATATTTTGGAAGAAACAAATCATGAGTCTAATGAAAATATAAAACATGTTGAACCGGAAAAAAATCATGAAATTTCCATCAACTATATCCATAATGGAAAGATATGGAATCGATGAAGTTGATGATGTTTTCTCATACCTTGTGTCAAGAGAAATAGATGAGGAAAACGAGGATCCGGAACCAAAGTCTGTATATGAATATCAAAAGAAACATGACTGGATAAAATGGAAAGATGCTATATAAGTCGAACTTGATTCGTTAAATAAACGAAATGTATTCGGACCTATTGTACTCACACCTGAAGATGTGAGACCAGTTGGATATAAATGGGTTTTCGTTAAAAAACGAAATGAGAAAAATGAAATTGCGAGATATAAGGCTCGTCTTATAGCTCAAGGATTTTCTCAAAGACCCGGGATTGATTATGAGGAAACATATTTCCCAGTTATGAATACCATAACATTTAGATTTCTAATGAGTCTAGCAGATGGCGAAAATCTTGAGATGCATCTCATGGATGTCGTTACAGCATATTTATATGGATCATTAGATACTGATATCTATATGAGAGTTTCCGATAGGTTTAATATGCCAGACGCATTAAAATCTAAACCCAAAGAGTTATGTGCAATAAAGTTGCAAAGATCATTATATGGGTTAAAGCAATCTGGACGAATGTGGTATAACTGTCTCAGTGAGCATTTAATTAAAGAAGGATATATAAATGATCCTATATGCCCATGTGTTTTCATCAAGAAAACAACATCCGGATTTGTGATAATCGCGATATATGTTGATGATCTAAACATAATAAGAACTCAAACTGAAATACAGAAAGCAACAAACTATTTAAAAGGGAAATTTGAGATGAAAGATCTCGGACAAACAAAGTTTTGTCTTGGCCTACAAATTGAACATACTCAAAAGGGTATATTTGTACATCAATCCACATACACTAAAAGAGTGTTAAAACGTTTTAATATTAATAAGACAATTTCTTTAAGTACTCCAATGGTCGTCAGATCACTTAATATTGAGAGTGATCCATTTCGACCACCTGAGGAGAATAAATAGATACTTGGTCCTGAAGTACCGTATCTAAGTGCAATTGGAGCCCTTATGTATCTTGCAAATTGTACTCGACCTGATATTTCATTTTCAGTTAATCTTTTGGCCAGATTTAGCTCGTCTCCTACACGAAGGCATTGGAATAGAATTAAACGTATATTTCGTTATCTTCAAGGGACTATTGATTTAGGGTTATTTTATCCTAAGGATTTAAATGGTCAATTGTTTGGTTTTGCAGATGCAGGATATTTATCAGATCCACACAAAGCTCGATCACAAACAGGATATGTATTCACGATTGGAGGCACCGCTATATCCTGGCGTTCTCAGAAACAGACACTTGTGGCTACTTCTTCTAATCATGCTGAACTCATTGCACTCCATGAAGCAAGTAGAGAATGTGTATGGCTAAGGTCAATAAGCCGACACATCCGGTCAAGCAGTGGGATTCATGAAAATACATAGCCAACTATCCTATATGAAGATAACGCTGCATGCGTTGCTCAAACGACGAAAGGATATATCAAGAGTGACAGAACTAAACATATACCTCCGAAGTTATTTTCATACACTCAAGAGCTCGTGAAGAATAAAAACATTGAAGTAAGATATGTTCAATCATCCGAGAATTCTGCAGATCTCTTCACGAAATCATTATCCACCACTATGTTCAGGAAGCATGTCCACAATATTGGAATGCGTCGTCAAAAAGACTTATAAGATGTGATCCTGATCATTCGAGGGGGAGCTTGCGTGGTTGTGCTTTTTTTAGCTTACTATGATTTTTCCCACTGGGTTTTCTTGGAAAAGTTTTTAACGAGGCAACATAAGATATTGCGCAAGACACATAGTGGCACTGGTCTCCAAGGGGGAGTGTTATAAAATCAAAGAAGGACGGCTTCGAGAAAAGAAGATTCGTCAAACAATACACACGCATAAGTTTCTTATTATGCGTATAAAATATATTTTGTGTGGAACCCACCGTCACTATGCATACACAATAACTTACTTTTATTTTTCTATATAAACGATTCATTTGTAACGAGAGAGAACAACATATTCGAGAGTAAACGTAATAAGAAAAAGTCTCTCTCATTTCTCTGTATCTGTTTTTTTACGAGTATAAATTTTCGTTATATTATTTTTATTTATATACCTATAAAATCAAATACTTTTTCAAACAGTACTAGATATTTTCGATTTGTTTTGTAGCCACTAGTCTAAAATGGAAAAAAAAGGTCGAAAGGACACGTTTGTGGCAATCTAACACACTTGCCTTTTTTAGAAAGAAGACTTCCTTTGATTTTTTATTAACTTTCTTCTTTAGTTCTTTTTCATAAAAACAAAACACTGAACTGAACAAAGTATATGTATACATAATACATTTAAATATTTTATTGCAGTGTTAGATATAAATAATAAATCAATTAACGAATTCCATATCTAAATGAAATCAATTACTCAGAAAACCAAAACAAGTTATTAGTTACAATGATTTTACTCTTTTATAGTATTTGAATAGCTCATTTATGTCTGTGAACAAGATGCATGTGTATATGTTAAATTATACCAACTATTGACACTATTGTTTATTAAATCAATTACTAGTTTTTCAACAAAAAAAATAAACCCCTAACACCCTATAAAGCTTCTGTTTTGTTTTCCTCATTTTACACTTACCGTTCAAACCCAACACTATGACCACTCTCTTTCTCACAATCCTTCTAGCCACTTTCCTCTTACTCCTCTTCCTTATCTTCTCTCCCCGCCGCAACCGCAACCTCAGCAACCGTCTTCCGCCGGGCCCCAACCCATGGCCCATCATCGGAAACCTCCCTCACATGGGCCCCAAGCCACATCAAACTCTAGCCGCCATGGTAGCCACCTACGGCCCAATACTCCACCTCCGATTAGGTTTCGTCGACGTCGTGGTCGCCGCCTCTAAATCCGTGGCCGAGCAGTTCTTGAAAATCCACGACGCCAACTTCGCTAGCCGACCACCTAACTCCGGAGCCAAGCACATGGCCTACAACTACCAAGATCTTGTCTTTGCGCCTTACGGACAACGTTGGAGAATGTTGAGGAAGATTAGTTCTGTTCATCTGTTTTCAGCTAAAGCTCTCGAAGATTTCAAACATGTTCGACAGGTAAAACTATTACAAACGTTATTCTCATTTTCTAACGATATAGCCTATATATTTTTAATCATGTGGTTTCTATGTTTTGATTTTATTTTTTTATAAATATGATTATAAATAACTATGGTACTAACTCGTATTTAAGAAAAGAAATTTAGAGATGATTGAGAATTTCTTATGGTGGAAAGTTCGGAATCCCAACGAAAACACTTTTGGTAATACTATTATATGGACCACACTGTTACTTAAAAGATAGTGCCCGAGTTTCTCGATTTCAGACTGTAATAATATATGCTATTTTGAAAAAAAATTGCATTTTCGGCAAAAAAAAATTGCATTTTCGACAAAACGTGCATGTTGATGAATGACAAGATAAGTCGGGATTTTTATCGTATAAAATAGATAGCGTTGTTTAGATGATAGATAATGTTTTTAAAACCGGATCGATTTCAATAACCAGAAATTTCAAACAAATTGAGATTAGTGATTCCATTGGTTTAGAGTTTATAGTTAAATTTTTAGGTTTTAATAAGGTCTAAGATCCTAATTCTTATAGTATAATTTTTAGATTATTTTCATTATTCTTTCTGTAATGGTTATGTTGGAAAGATCTAACTGGGACTAAAGACAAAATATCACAAAATAGAGTAAAATTGAATTTTACAGGAAGAGGTTGCAACACTCACGCGCGAGCTAGCGCGTGTAGACACGAAACCCGTGAACTTAGGCCAGTTGGTGAACATGGGTGTAGTCAACGCACTTGGACGAGAGATGATCGGACGGCGACTGTTCGGCGCCGACGCCGATCATAAAGCTGAAGAGTTTCGATCGATGGTGACTGAAATGATGGCTCTCGCCGGAGTGTTTAACATCGGAGATTTCGTGCCGTCACTTGATTGGTTAGATTTACAAGGCGTTGCCGGTAAAATGAAACGATTACATAAGAGATTCGACGCTTTTCTGTCGTCGATTTTGGAAGAGCATGAGATGAACGGTCAAGATCAAAAGCATACAGATATGCTTAGCACTTTAATCTCGCTTAAGGGAACTGATTTTGACGGTGACGGAGGAAGCTTAACGGATACTGAGATTAAAGCATTGCTATTGGTTCGTATAATAATAATTAATTGCCTTAAATCATATATTATGGAAAATTATTGATATTTTTTTTTTTGTAAATACAGAACATGTTCACAGCTGGAACTGACACGTCAGCAAGCACGGTAGATTGGGCCATAGCTGAACTGATTCGTCACCCAGATATGATGATTAGAGCCCAAGAAGAACTTGATTCCGTAGTGGGCCGTAACAGGCTCGTTAACGAGTCAGACATTTCTCAGCTTCCTTACCTTCAGGTACCATTCACCCAGACCGGGAATTTGGAATTATTTTGGTTGTCGAGCTATTGTTGATCCGGTTCTGGATTAAAACAGGCGGTTATCAAAGAGAATTTTAGGCTTCATCCACCAACACCACTCTCATTACCACACATGGCATCAGAGAGCTGTGAGATCAACGGCTACCATATTCCCAAAGGAGCGACTCTTTTAACGAACATATGGGCCATAGCCCGTGACCCGGATCAATGGTCCGACCCGTTATTGTTCAAACCCGAGAGATTTTTACCCGGTGGTGAAAAATCTGGTGTTGATGTGAAAGGAAGCGATTTCGAGCTTATACCGTTCGGAGCCGGGAGGAGAATCTGTGCCGGTTTAAGTTTAGGCTTACGTACGATTCAGATATTGACGGCGACGTTGGTTCACGGATTTGATTGGGAATTGGCAGGAGGAGTTACGCCGGAGAAGCTGAATATGGAAGAGAAGTATGGGCTTACTTTGCAAAGAGCGGTTCCTCTGGTGGTGCATCCTAAGCCAAGGTTGGCTCCGAATGTTTATGGACTCGGGTCGGGTTAAAAACTTAAAATCTAAGTTTGCTTGCCGGACAAGGTATAGATAAGCTTGCACGAAAATAAAGTTTAATGGCGTAATTTGATCCGGAGTAAGCGTAATGTAAGATCGTGTAATGCCAAATCAAGTGATTATTATATGTTGGGAGTTGTTGTAATGTAACCTATAATGTTTGCTCTTGGGAAGTAATCATACGGTGACGTTTTATGGAAAGGCTTTTACAATTTTTTAACATTCGAGCAAAATAAGACAGTTTTTACAGTACCGCAAGCTGTATTAAAACCTTTTCCTAACAGTAGCACATGCATTTAAAATTCTAGATTTTTATGGCCAACAATATCAGATTTTCCCATATCTTCATATATAGGTGGAACACCACCACCTGCAACTCTGCATTTCTGCAACACATGTTACATTTACACATTCACTTGGCGTTTTCCAATATGTTGTAAATAGTAAAATCTTTGTAGACAAAAAAAATTACTAATAGTAAATTTTGTTTCTCTCTTTTTCTTCTTCTTCTTCAAGTCTTCAAATACGTATGTATATGTATAGCCAGCATCCTAATAACTTGTTTACATCTCTAATTATTACCTTCTTATTTAGTCCAAATTACGTTTAGATTTTTATAAGCATCACAAAGTTTGTTTTAATTTTAAAATTTTTAAAAGGTGTACTTACAAGTTCGGGTGTTCACACACAGAGCTACAATAATGGAAAAAGCTGACTCAAGAAGGGCTATAGAAGAAACAAGAGTCACGGAACAAATAGTCACTCTCAATCTCCAGTACACATCACTCTCTCTCTCTCTCTCTCTCTCTCTCTCACACTGTCTCTCTTTTCTCTTCTTTGTGCAACGTCTCTCTTTCTTCTGCTCCTCCAATATTATCACAAGATCTCTCTCTCCATCTCAACAAGTCTAACAGTGACATTTGTATTATATCTGGACTCCATCCATGGCTGCTCTGGTTCTCTATCTCTTCGGTCTCCTCATGGCTGGTCATTCTAGTAAGAACACTCGCTCTTCTTCACATTTCTTATCCCTTCTTTTTCAATGTGTCTATTGACGGGAACTCAGTTTCAGTCAAAGCCTTTAGCTTCTTGCCTTATCATTACTCTCCTCTTTGTTAATGGAATAGGTCTCCCCCTCTCTCTCTCTCCCTTAGCTTTCATGTTCTTCTCTGGCTCTCTAGTCTAAGCCCATTATTAGAACTTATCTTTAAAACCCTCTAATATTCTCTTGAACCCATATCACATTTACTAGAAACCTTGTTTTCCTGACAAAGAAACTATCTCACGTACTTTCTTCTGCAACTGCTGCTGATGATTTGCAAAATCTTGCCTTGGAACCACTCAAAACAAGATTTACCCAAATCTTCTTGACTTCACTTACAATTTGTTCCCTTTTATCCTTTGGTAGGTGCCTCATGGTGTGTGTGCAAAACAGGGCTGAGTGACTCAGTGCTACAAAAGACATTAGACTATGCCTGCGGCAATGGAGCTGACTGTAACCCAACTCACCCAAAAGGGTCTTGCTTCAACCCTGACAATGTTAGGGCTCATTGTAACTATGCTGTCAATAGCTTCTTTCAAAAGAAAGGTCAAGCTTCTGAGTCTTGTAACTTCACTGGTACTGCCACTCTTACCACCACTGATCCCAGTAAGTTCCTCAGAAATCTGATACTCTTGTGATTAAATTAAACATAACAAGTTTTTGAGTTTTAGAATAAAAAAGCTCAAGGTCTTTTGGTTTACTCTTAAATGAACTGGTATTAAAGATTAGGGTATACTAAAGATTTAAGTAGAGACTAGATTTAAGATCCTTTAGACATTTTTTCTTTGATGTGCGAACTTTTCTGTCACAGGCTATACAGGATGTGCATTCCCTTCTAGTGCTAGGTACGGCTCTTTGCTTTCTACACATTTATTCTCTTAATGGCTTTATCTAGAAATTGAAGGAGAGCCGAGAGCCAAACAAAAGATATCTTCTGTATTTAATACTACGCTTAATGGTGGGTTAACTAACTTCTAATGCCTGTTGCCTATTTGTGGGAAAGAGAAAAAAGTGGACAAAAAGCTTGATTTGGGTCAAAAGTGCACTATTATTTTTTATACTTTTTAATAAACTTTAGATCACATCTTCAACAATTCAATTGCCTTTTTTTGGGATTATAAAGTTTGAACCTATAATTAGTGTATTGACTTGCGTCTCTTAGCAATGGTTTTAATCTGTTCTACTCACAAGTTGTGAGTCTCAACAACACTAAAGACTGTATATTTCTAAAAGAATCTAGACACTTTCTTTCGGAAATCATATTAATGATGAATAAAAAAAGGGAAGTACTATTTATTTTTGCCGTCGAAAAAAAAAGAGGGAAGTACAAAGGTGCCAATTGTTTAAAAAAACAAAATTAACAAATGAAGTTTTCTTAAAATAGTAGAAACAGTGAGTTTATTTGAAATATGGACATTAACTATAAACTAAAAATATCAAAAAAAAATCAAGGCCTAATTAAGATTTAAGATTTTGGATTAGCTTGATTATGACTTATGAGTATTATTGTTTGTTTGACAGTGGTTCTAGTGGAAGCAGCAGCACCACTGTGACGCCAGGCAAAAACAGTCCAAAAGGAAGCAACAGCATCAACACATTTCCCGGCGGAAACAGTCCATACACTGGCACACCAACTACCGGATTATTAGGAGGCAATGTCACGGATGCTACTGGAACCGGTTTTAACCCGGATTACTCAACCGAAAGCTCCGGATTTACGCTCCATAACTCCTACAGTCTTCTCTTTACCGGCTTGTGGTCTGTCTTGATGATGCTCTGAAGAAGAATCGCTGTCCTCTTTAGTTTCTGTTTAGTCAAAAATATGTTATTTATGTTCTTGTTGTATTAGAGATGATTATAATCCGGATTTCGGTTTGGTTTTCATTTTCCGGTTTAAGAAAACGGTTCTCAATGTAAAACCAAATCTATAATAGATCGGTTTGGTACAAATTCTTTATCTTTAAGAAATTAAGTTATAAATTTGATTATTTTTGGTTTGGTTCGGATTGGGTTAGAGAAGTTAAAACCCAACTACAAAACATATTAAGATTCACTGTTTATTAGATTTCCATTTTTTGTGATCCGGATTCAACACTATGAATAAAACATATCGATTTGGGTTGGTCTGGTTTAGTTTTGGTTTGTGTTGTTAAGAAACACTCTGGTTTGATTAGAGTTGTCCCCTCATTAGAAAATATAAGAATCAATCGATGATTTGCTAAGAGCACCCTTATTGAGAATATTTCACATGAATCTCTTAACAAATATATATTAATAAATAATAATATTTAGTGATTTGAGTATCTAAAAAATATGAGAGATCCACTCAAAAGTCTCTCAATCATTAAATATTATTATTTGTGAATGTTTATTAATTTATAATTGTTGAGAAACTATGTTAGAGACCAACAACAACAACAAGGGTGTTCTAAAAATTAGACTTAAGAAGAAAACTGCTTCTCCTACTTAATAAAGAATACAATATCTCCTTTTTATTCTTCTTCCTAATTTTTAATACCTAAATTTCTGCCAAATCCATCAAGTACTTCAATTGAAGATCTTTTAGAAAACAAGAAACTATGGAGAATCCGATTGTAAGATCTTTACATCTTTCAATTAAATAACAATTTCAAGATTTGTGAACAGGGACAAATATTCTGTGGTAAGAAAGGGACCCCCATAAATTATCACTGGATTGAAAATAATAATTATAAAGTAATCTTGTTCTTTATTCTTGTTTACGTCTTTGATTATGGGGTTTTTCTGCTTAATCTTGATTTATCTTCTGAATTTTTTTCTGGAATCAATTGTTTTTTTCACAAAGATCTCTGCTTAGGAGATTTTACAGCTGTTTGATTGCTTCAGTAAAGAAAACTTGAGAATCAGAATCATGTATGATTGGCTCAGCAAATATTGCGAGATTCTATGATTGGCTCAGCAAATATTGCGAGATTCTATGGATTCTGTACTGTTGATTGAAACCATCGTCTTATGATGTTCTTGTTGAAAGTTCCTCAGATTCAGAAAATCTGTTAGGCATAATCATCGTGCTTTGTTATAAATCAAGATTAACTCAATTGTTTCACTTTGATGATTCCAGGCTGAATCCAGATTTACGATTGATTAAAACTTCTATTGTATTTATGCTGATTTTATTCGATTTTGTTACATAGGAGCCTTGTCACGTATGTGGGGTTGTTGGCGTTGAGGATGTCATAATGACTTGTTTCAGTTGCAGAAAAGTTAGAGAGCATATGTATGATCAGTTTCGTTCCTTGTATTTTATTTGTAGCATAGTCTTTTACATGATTCTGACCTTCTTTTCAATGGATCTTTGCTATTATGTGTCTCTGCAGTTATTGCGCAAGAATCTGTTTGCGATCGGTCCCGGACATGTGGCTATGTCAAGTGTGCAGATCCTCAACTCGCGTATTACAGATATCAGATCTTAAGGACAACTCATCCGATAGCGATAAGGAAGAAATTTCTATGCCGGTCCTTCGTCATAATACTTCAAATGGCGGCTCGAGACTTCATCCGCCTCCTCATGGACTCATGTTTTCATGTCCTGATAAAAGTGATATATAGTTTATCTTTCTGTTTACTTAAGTGTAATGTGTTTAGGATTATGGACGATCCTATAATGTTTAGTCCTTGAACTAATCAACATGAGGTGCCTAATTTTGTTTTTGATAGCTTCTTTGGTGTCTAGTGATACATCTCCAATCAAGAAACATCGACCACCATTTTTGGCCTTTCCTTCTCCAAAAAGAAAACGTAGGACGCTTCAGCTTGCAGGTGAAAACCACAATTTGTTATTTGATTCAATTTATGTTAGAAAACGAGATTGTGATATTGGGCTTGTGTTTTATAATGTGATTTCGTTGGTTTCTTCTTGTAGAAGATGATATTGAAGAAACTAAACGTCAAAAGACCTCAAAGCACACATCCTTGTGTATTTCATCAAATTGATTAAGACATGTGTGTTAACTTCTCTTGAGCTTCTTTGCTTAAGTGAGTGCATATGTAACTAAGATTTTTAGGGTTTTATTTTCCTTGGATCTCAAGTTAGTTACAAGCTGGGTAAGATTGGACTTTATTGACATGCGACTTGCTCACATTGACATTCCTTCTTCTTACTTTGTATCTTGTCGATAAACTCATTGTTTTGATTTTCATCATATTTATATGTTTAATGCTGAAAATTTGTCTTTAGTTTAGCATTTGGTAGATTTGCGAGCTCCCGTATGATGTGTAGAACATTAATTTTTTAAAACTAAATAAAATCAATTGTTATGTTTCATTTTCAAAATATCTTAATAAAATCTTACTTAATTTAAAGTTATTTGATGTTAATTTTATTAATTAAAAGTTTAATATACATAAATGTATATCCATAGTTAGTTATCTAAATAAACAAATATTTGTTTTTTTTCTTCTTGTCAACAAGTTAATTACTTTTCTTTATGACATCTTTTGGTTAATATAATGCTAAATCAGTTTTGTAATAAAATGACACATACCATAAATCATGTAAGGGATGTGGCAGGCTGGCAGCTGCTATATAATAGTTATGATTGTTGGCGTTGTGCTGGTCAATATTTAGTACACTATGTTTAGCTCATATTCTGGTTAAAACTATTTATGATACAATAATGAATATGCTATAATTTTGTTACCAGTTAGTCAATTACTAGTATGACTCAAACAAGCTGCATATAATAATTTTGTCACCAGTTAGTCAATTACTCCAGATAATAATTTCGTTACCCCCAAAAAGGCTCGAAATAATTTTGAAGATGTGTAAAACCGAGTTATTTAGATAAATTAGTGTATGTTGACAAAAAAAAAAAGATAAATTAGTGTACCGATTGAATAGCAACACTTTTCTTTGGTTATTTCACGCTAAAAGAAAACTATACCGAGCCAAATAAACCGATATAAACCGGATGTCTAAAATGATATTTCAAAAATTTTTTTTTTTTTTTTACATTTATTGCAAATTCCTTTGACAGTCATCGATCGACATTGACCCCTAATAAAAAAAAGTCCTCAAATTCTTCTAGCAAGTAACCTTTGGTAGCTCGTACGGCTTCTTCACTAACTTGCCGGCCTATGAAGATCATTTCCTTCCTTTAATCCTCCAGATTATTCATTGCTGTACTCTTAAAGCTCCAAAGTCTTGTTCTTTTTTTGTTTATTTGATGGAAAATTCGAAGCCTTTTTTTGGGTTTCTCAAATGGGTATTGCTTAGTACTTCGATTTCCGCTTAGTATGGTACTTTATTAGGGTTTTGGGGGTTTCTGAGTTTTTTCAGTGGAAGTTTGAGAATTTGGGTTTGTTCTCTGATATCTTAACCTAGGTGGGTAGCTTTTATATGCTATTTACAGCTTCTCTATTCGAAATTGAAAGCCTGAGCCTTTGATTCTTAAGCTTGGAGTGAGTTCGTTTGATTCGTTGGAATATGTTTTCGATGAGGTCGAATGTTTATGGAGCTGGATTGGAGAGGATCCAAGTGATCTCTTGATTGTTGAGGACAAAGAGAGAAGAAATGGATCTATGGTTACTCGCGGCTACTGCTGCTACAGGATATATAACTAAGCATTTGCAAAATGTATCAAAAGGTAAATCTTCTTCTGAAGATTTGACTAATGTAAAGCTAGAATCTCCTAGATGCTTGGCTAGTGAATTGGTAAGAGTCAAGAAACCAAAAGAAGAAAACTTTGAGGATTGCCTAAATGGGGAAACTTTTGATCTATATGAATGTGGCAATGCATATGGAGTGGAAGTAGCTTCGAGTAAGGAGGAGTATTTGGGAAGTAATAATGAGATTTGTTCAGGTTCTTTTGGGAACAGAGCGTTTCTTAGGAGAAATCAGCGTCATATCAAGCCCTTTTCTATGGAGAAGAGCGTAATGTCTCGGTTACATAGAGAGAAAATGTCCATGGAGGAATATATGCGTAGTCCGTTTCCATCACCTTGTGGTTCAGTTGCAAGGCCCTTGCTTGTTACTGATGGTACAAAAGTAATTAGCAAGAACAATGGAGATTCTATTAGCCAGCAAGTCCCAAAATGCGAGATTCCTCAGCTGAGAGAGTTGGAAGCTTCAGTTCTTTATGCGAAGAGAGGAGTTGGAAATGAGAAGAGCGCGTGCAGAAGATCTGATAATGGGATTGGTAAACCTCTTGCTATGTTTTTAAAATGTTTTGATTTATACTGTCAAGGAGAAGACTTTACATGTTATCTGATTTCTCAGGATCAAATGATGCAGCCTTGCTGCTATGCTTTGGGATTTCAATTGGGATAATGTCATCATTTGTAGCAAACCAAACCGAACTAAACAAGGTCAGAGCAGATTTAAAGCAGACAGAGAATTTAGTAAAGGATGAGCTCAAGACAAAAGACTCATTGACAGTGAAAGATGATTTACACAATGGTGAAAAACAGTGTGATGAAAAGACAGCAGAGAATTCAGAATCTAAAAGTAAAATTGAAGCAGAACTTGAAGCTGAACTTGAAAGGCTGGAGATCAACATGAATTCCTCCAACATTGAGACAAAACTCTCAGATGTCTTTGAGGTGAGCTTTATACTCTGGCTTTTGCTCTTACCTTTGCTTTTACTGAATCATTGTCCCATTTTGGTTGATCATGTCTATTCATTCTGGAAGTTATCCCGCAGCACTATATCCTGGTTTCTCCATATATGAAAATTGAGCTAAACAGATATTTAATCATAAGAGTAGCCATTGTTTAATCATCTATAGAAGTTCAGCTGGTAAATTGTTTTCCAATTCTGTAGCTGGAGCCAGATTTTGAAGTAGAATTTGCACAGGGCGAGCTGAGAGATGATCAGGTTGAAAGGCAGCGTTTTGATGAAACAGAGTCCAAAGAGGAAATGAGGGACAATTCCACACCTGAATCAGGAAACTATATAGTCTCACCTCGTGAGTTAAGCTTGCGTCTGCTCGGAGTTATCAATTCACGTTATGAAAAACGGATAAAAGAACTTGAGATTGCCTTACAAGAGAGCCAGAGGAAAATGGAGCAGCTGGTCATGGAATCAGAGGAAAAGAAGAAACAATTGTCAAGGACTTCGGAAAGCCATGAAGTGATGAATTACAAGAGAGAATCAAATCATCCAGTTTGTGTAGAGAAGAAGCATAATCATGCCGAAATCCAACCTGTGGTTATGAATTTAGCAGGGGAAGCACTTGATGCATTCAACGAATCGTACGTGGAACTGATGGATATAAACGATTATTCAGAAGAAGATGATTTACAATGTGAGATGCAGGAGAATGAGCGGCAAGAAGTCTTGTCTTTGACAAGCAAAAGCTCACCTTGGAGCCATAAAGATTACATAAAGGATTCCTCAAGAACATCAGAGGATGTGAATTTCTCCAGGCTGCAAGATCTACTTGGCCTGAGCGACGAAGAAGAAGAAGAAGAAGAAGAAGAAGAAGATGAGATGGAGAAGCATCTGATAAAACAGATTGTTGAGAAAACAAAACAAGGGTCTTCTGCTGTGTTAAATGCGCAGAAGATGCTATTTTTCATGGAAGAGATAGAACAGCATGTATAAAAAAAGCATTACTCAAATTCTCATTGTTTCTGTTGAAATTCTATACGTCTATAGTTAGTGTGTGTGTCGATAGATATGTAAGATTGGTGAAAAATTTCTCTTGTCAGATCCAAACAAACTGAAAAAAGAAAAGGTATTGTCAAATTCAATGTACATATTTTAAGAAGAGTGTCAAAGGTAAAAATGTGAGTAAAGCATAAAAATGATGGATATGCAAAGCTGTGGCTAATAAGCTAATAGTAAGGTTCACTTCACGCTCTTCTGGCAAAAAAAAGTTTAGTGTTCTGAACGTCTATTTGCATCAGAGGGTTTGCGATATGGCGCCAAAGAAAACTAAAAAAGAGACGGAAGAAGCGGTGAAATTTTGAAAACAAGAGAAGAAAAAAAAAAGGCGGGAATAATTAGCCAAAAATCTAATAGCTCCCGCGCAAATCTTTCCTTTACAAAACCCCATTTTGCTTCCTTTACCCTGAATTTAATTATTCGAGAAAAATAGAGAGAGAGAGAGAGAGAGAAATGGAGAACTCAGTGACTCACGATGGTATCGCGAGAGTGTTATCGAATCAAGCCAATGATTCATCCTCGGTTCGATCCGAAATCGTCGTCCAAGTCGTGGATCTTAAGCCTGTTGGAAATCGATATACGTAAGTTTCTTGCCTTCCTTTTTTTTTTTAAGAAATCAATTTAGACTTGTGTATATATAGATCTGGGTTCTTCTAATATGTTTAGAACAAACTTCTCAAGTATGAGTTTGCCTTTCTAGTTATAGATTATCGCCACTGATTCCCTGTTTGAGATCTGGGTTTTGTTAGAATTGCAGGTTTTAGTCGTGAGGGGATCTAATTTTCAGGGCTAATGTGTGTGTGTGTGTGTGTTTGCATTCATCGAATTCAAATCTTAAATTTGGTTCGTGACATGTGATTTTGCTTATTATCAGGTTTAGTGCCAATGACGGAAAGACTAAAATTAAAGCAATGTTACCAGCGACTTTGACATCTGATATCATCTCTGGAAAGATTCAGAATCTGGGTCTCATTCGTCTCCTTGATTATACCGTTAACGATATTCCAGGCAAATCAGAAGAAAAGTAATAATAATCTCTTATAGCTTCTTTGATGATCCAAGATTTTTAAGTAAAACATAAACTAACTTATCTCCCTCTTTCAGATATATGCTTATAACTAAATGTGAGGCTGTTGCTTCTGCACTTGACTCAGAGATTAAGCCCGACTTTAAAGCTTCCACAGGCATAACGTTGAAACCAAAGCAGGAGTTTCATGCCAAATCAGCTTCACAGATTATCAATGAGCAAAGGGGAAAGTAAGTGAACCTTTTTTTATTCATATTCTTTTCTCAAGTTGTTATTAATGTTGCTTAAACAAATCTCTGTGGTTTTTGTAGTGCTGCACCAGCTGCAAGAATGGCTATGACCAGGAGGGTTCATCCTCTTGTGTCCTTGAACCCTTACCAAGGAAGTTGGACCATTAAAGTTCGTGTCACAAACAAAGGAGTCATGAGAACTTACAACAATGCTAGAGGCGAAGGATGTGTGTTTAATGTGGAACTAACTGATGAGGAAGTAAGACTGCTTTGATGAATTCTAGGGTTTCTGATTATTTGTCTTAGATTTTATGTGGTTATTGATTTTTTCTTTATGTATGGAAATCCAGGGAACACAGATTCAGGCAACCATGTTTAACGCAGCTGCTAGGAAGTTTTATGACAGATTTGAGATGGGAAAGGTTTACTATATATCCAGGGGGTCGCTTAAGCTTGCTAATAAGCAGTTCAAGACGGTTCAGAACGATTATGAGATGACTCTAAATGAGAATTCAGAGGTTGAAGAAGCTAGTAACGAAGAAATGTTTACCCCTGAAATTAAATTCAACTTTGTACCCATTGATGAGTTGGGTACATACGTAAATCAGAAAGAGCTTATTGGTAAGAGCTGTTTCCTATATATAGAACTCTTCTTGTTGGTAAACTTTGGTTTACGATGATATTTTTAGCGACTTGACTGTTATTTCATTTCCAGATGTTATTGGTGTTGTTCAAAGTGTTTCTCCTACCATGAGCATTAGAAGGAGGAATGATAATGAGATGATCCCAAAGAGGGATATAACTTTAGCTGATGAGACAAAGAAAACTGTTGTGGTGTCCCTTTGGAATGATCTAGCAACTGGCATAGGCCAAGAACTGCTAGACATGGCTGATAATCACCCTGTTATAGCGATTAAGTCTCTCAAAGTTGGAGATTTTCAAGGTAAATTTTGACTTTTATACTAAATTGGCACTTTGTTTAACTTGGCCCTGATGTAAACCTATTTTGCTAGGTGTTTCATTGTCTACGATCAGCAGAAGCAATGTGGTGATAAATCCTGATTCTCCAGAAGCTACAAAGTTGAAATCTTGGTATGATTCTGAAGGTAAAGAGACATCTATGTCTGCCATTGGCTCTGGGATGAGTTCTGCCAATAATGGATCAAGATCCATGTATTCTGACAGAGTTTCTCTTTCTCACATCAATAGCAACCCATCTTTAGGCGAGGAGAAGGTACTTGAAACATTCCCTACATATTTGTTTACTTATTAAAATTTGTGAGAAAGAAAAGTTGAGTTATGTGTCTCGTATATGTATTGCAGCCTGTATTCTTCAGTACTAGAGCTTACATAAGCTTCATCAAGCCAGACCAGACAATGTGGTACCGTGCTTGCAAGACCTGTAACAAGAAAGTGACTGAAGCAATGGACTCTGGTTATTGGTGTGAAGGTTGTCAGAAAAAGGATCAAGAATGCAGTTTAAGGTAAGATGACAGTGAGATTCATAAAAATCCTACTCAAGAATAAATATCAGATCTTGTTTGTTGTGTTCCTCTTTAATCATGTGTACTTATCGTGTGATCAGGTATATAATGGCGGTGAAAGTCTCTGACTCAACTGGTGAAACTTGGTTTTCTGCATTCAATGATGAAGCAGAGAAGATTATTGGCTGCACAGCTGATGAACTCAATAAACTAAAATCAGAGGTAAGAAAACTAAAAGCATTTACAACCTTTAAGAACACATTCCAAATTCTCCAGGTTCTGATGTAAGATACGATATTATGTTGGGTTTCTCCAGGAAGGTGAAGTGAATGAGTTTCAGACAAAACTGAAAGAAGCTACTTGGTCATCTCATCTCTTCCGGATCAGTGTTTCTCAGCAAGAGTATAACAGTGAGAAGAGACAGAGGATAACTGTAAGAGGTGTTTCTCCAATTGACTTTGCTGCTGAAACAAGATTATTGCTCCAAGACATTTCCAAGAACAAGACATCTCAGTAATTCTAACCTTAACATGTTTTGTCTGGCTTTTGTTGAACTAAAGAGTCCCAAAGTTTGTAAGTTTTTTTGCAGTCGGTTAAATTAGTTCATGTCATTAGAGAATTGACTTTTAAATCTTTGCAAGTGTTCCAACAATCAATTCAGAGAGCCATTTGGAAAAAGTAGAAGCAATCTATTATTCAATTGAAGAAATTGGAAAGTTCCAAGGTTTCTACAAAATTTCCTAACAGAACATAAACTAGCTTAAGAATGCAAAGAAAAGACAAAATTCCCACTTGAGAGTCACTGTTGCTGAGGCAAAGGAGACCTCAATTCCTGGTAATTGTGTAGACTTCCGGTAAAATCAGTGAACAAACCATCAACACCAATCTTATTGAGCCAATAATCATACTCTAGATACGCATCTTGATTAAACTCTAAATGCAGAAACTGGTTCTCGTTACGGTATGTGTATGGATGGACCTAGCAAAAGCAGTATTCAACGTGAAGTTTAATGAAACAAATCAATGATGATAGCTAGAAAGCAGATACAGAAGTTTAAGTCCTACACACAAACCTGAAGATTACGCGAATGTGCTCTCGCAACTAAATCTGTTGGTGTCATGAGACGGTTATTGTTCACAGGAACAATTGTGTCTTTCCATGGACCAATCCCAATTACATATGGTTTAATGTAATCTAAATATGCGTCTGATGTAATCTCCGCGTATGTCTGCATTTACATTCATTTATCTTATATACAAGCAACTTTGATTGATTTGAAAACATAGTTAGAAAGGAAGAAATAAAGGGAGAAATTAAATGTAAAATACCTTATTGGTGTCTTCGGTTAGAATAGTGACATCGTCAATCAAGAACACTTTTGGTGAGTCTGTCATGTTTGAAATGTAAACCAGGGAAGTTGCTGCAAAAGACTGAATAAATATTGGCTGTTTTAACCAATCTTCGGACATATATGAGCCTTTGTATCCATATTTATCCAAAGTTTCCACAAATTTATCCTCGAATTTTTTACCATCCGCCCATTTCACCTGCAGAAGTTTCCAAAAAACCATATAACAACCTCTCCATTTGTTATCATCAGTGACTAAAAGTTGAAGCTAAGATTATGGTTTGCTTACTTGCTGATTCATGAAAACCGGATTTTTGATCTCTGGATATATCCCAACTACTCTAGGTGCATCCAGTGCTATCGAAATATACTCGTCGAAGGTAATAATCGGAAATCTACCTGAGAATACCAAATTATTCGTTTAGAATTCATTGTGCAACAGTACATCTCAAAGTGTGTAAAACCAGAAAACATATTACCATTGTACTGTTGATCCCTGAAAGGATACCTCTGCTTTGCCCCTAGTGTTTTCAGTTCTTTGAGAGTAAAATCAACTGTTCTTGGAATGTTCAATCTCATCGTTAAAATATGAAATAAATAAAATTGATGATTATACCAAACAAATGTTACTGGAGTTTTGTTGTAGTGTTTTTAGTTACCAGTGAAGAAGCCGGTCATGTTCATTCCTTGGACTTCATAAGTTCTCTTACGATCTGCAAACTCCTTATGGTCTGCAACGTCGGTTGTATCATCGAGGTTAACATCATGATGACATATCAGAACACCGTCTTTGGAAGATAAAATATCTGTTTCTATGAAATCTGCACCCTCCTCAATGGCCCTCTACAATCAAAACAACCTTGTGTAACCGGAGAAAATAGTGTAAAGGAAGAAACTTTTGTATAGATCCAGTACCATATATGCAGGAGCAGTTTCTTCAGGGAGCTCTCCGTTTGATCCTCTGTGTGCAAGATTATAAGGACGAGAAGTCTGAAGTGGTTTCTTGGTTGCATGTTTTGCTTCACTGGGGAGACGATACAGTGGCCTTGAGGCACACTCAGCAACCAACAATGATAGTAAAAGCAATGGTAGAAGATCTGCAAAATTATAACAAAAATTGCTTAAACGAAGAATCAAAAATTTTGAAAACTTAAGACATAGAAACAATCCAAGTTTAACTAAAAAGCCAAGAGCTTTGCTTTCTAATCTCTTCTAATCTCTATCATAATGGAGATTTGACACTTACACTTGAAGCCCATGACTGAATTGAGCTAGAAAAAATCCTCCAACGACCACACTGCATGCATCCAACAAATATATAGATAGACCACAGCTTATCTTTAGAAGATTTAAAAGAGTTTGCCAAAAAATCGCAACAACCCAATCGGCATGAGAATATTCCACTGAGATATCTAATAGAAGATAAATTCTTGTTTCGTTTGCAGCATATATCGTTGCTTGGAAGAATATTCTATTCACAGTTTTGTTTTACATTTTAAAGTTAATGCAGATATGATAAACTTAATTGGGTGATAAAAGATGCAGACCATTAAGGTAACTGGCGAATGCAATGAACTTGCAGATTGTTTTGCAAAGATAACATCTTCGTACTCGTCTTTTGATCCTTTGTTAATTACTTATGTACCTGCTTGGATCCAATCGCTTGTTGATCATCACAAGCCAACCTTTCTGATTGAATGAAATTGTCAATGAATTGAGAACAAAATTGGTGATAAAAGATGAAAAACGCAATTCAGAAGTGGTTGTTAATGAAAAATAAACTCTTTATAGCATATTATAAAATCCCAGACACTGAAACACAAGACACAAATGTTGATCTTGAGAACCGGTGAGAGATATTTTTATAAATCAGAAACGACAACACCAATTCTAGAGAAATACAAGAGCTGAGAAAGTGAAAACTAAGAGAGAGGCTCCTCCATTCTTCTCAAACTGCCATGAGATCACCATAGCTACGCATGAGGAAGACTCCTCCTGCAAACATTCCAAGAGCTCGCAGAAGTTTCTGCACCAAAAAAAAAGATTCGTATGAGAATGTTTCCAAGAGACAGATTTCGATCCAAACATGGACTTGTTGTGATTGATAAACCCTAAATCTCCGAGAGACCCAACATTCCCATTCAATAAAAGAAACAGACAAAAGATAAACCCTGCTTTGGTCTCTCGAAACATATAAAGGAATCAAACTGAATCAATTCAGAAACCCTAAACCAAATTCATATATCGCTTCAATCGAATTCGCATGATCTAGTTACGAAACATACAAGAGAATAGACTTGGATGCTGAATCGAGAATCAAATCGAAAATTAAACGAAAGAGAGACTAGAGAGAAGGTAAGTAAGATAGTTTACCATGTTAACAGCCCATTTTTGTTCGTCGTGAACCTCAGAGTGCCAGAAAGCTTTAAGCTTGTCGATTGAGACAACATTGTTCGCCATCGTTCGTTGCTGCTAAAAAATCGAAACTTTTTGATCGTCTGGTACTTTCTCAGACAAGAAAAACTTAGGGTTTTTAAACGTCGATTTGGGATCGGGGAAATTGAGTCGGTCACTTCCAATTATCTTATTTTAAGGGTTTAGGGTTCAGTAAATTACGAAACTAACCTTTACTAATACTAACCGGTTAAAAAAGTGGAGTGATTTGGATTGATTTCAACCGGAGAATATTTAACCAATCACTGAAAGCCACGTGTGCAACATAATCTTAGCAATCTCAAAACTCGTGTTATCTACAGGCTCCTTGGTTCCTCCATTGAAGAAAAAAGCTTTGACAAAACCAGAGAAAGAGACATAGAGAGAGAGTTATAGAAAATGGCGGCTAAATTAATCTGCTCGTCTTTAACAGTGCATTCAATGGCGAACAAGAAGCCTTCACCTTCTGCAACAAGAACAATAACCTCAAAGAAGGTAAAATTTACACAATTGAATCTTTTTTTCTTTTATATATTTCCCCAAATCTAACTGATTTTGTTCTTTGTTTGGCAGAGTACAGCGACTCCACAGGTGAAACTACTGACAAGAGTTGAGCAGCTCAAGCTTCTGACCAAAGCCGAGAAAGCCGGACTTTTGTCTCTAGCAGAGAAATCAGGTTTCTCTCTATCGACCATCGAGCGTCTTGGATTGCTAACCAAAGCAGAGGAATTCGGCGTTTTGTCTGCCGCCACTAACCCTGAAACGCCTGGAACGCTATTCACTTTGAGCCTCGGTTTACTCCTTCTTGGACCCGTTTGTGCCTATGTGGTTCCTGAAGATTACACTTGGGAAGTGGTGGTTCAGGTTCTTGTGGCTCTGCTCTCTGTTCTTGGTGGCTCTGCTGCTTTCGCTGCTTCTGGTTTTGTCTCCAATTTGCAGAAATCTGACTAGCCTTGGTTTTTTGGTTTTGATAAACCGGTCGGTTTTTTGTACTACGAGGCTTTTCTGCATTTTAAGATGATAACTTTATGATGGGAATTCTCATGTATTTGATCTTTAATAGTTTGAACTCATTTCTGTATTTTCTATGTAAATGGTTTCATATATAGACTCCAAGAGAAACGTTTTGAATTTCAACAAGTTTCACCATTAATGAAAGCTTTCTCATTAGGCTCAAGGAGATTGCTGGAAGAATCTGATGGCAGGGACATAAGCATAGCCTGTTTCCGTAACACCTACCATCAAAATAACATTAGTTATTGTTTTAGATTATAAAATTTAGCTGGTGTAGTGTAACTAATAAAAACTCATAGGCTAACCGCCTAACCCTAGTGGCGCGGTGGTAGTAAGACTTGGTGGACTTGCGGAAAACTCTTGTCAAGGGGTCTGTTCACAGAGAAACATCAGATGTTTTCAAAAAGTTAAAGAGTATGCGCCCATATGTTCAAAGGCTTGTCAACATTTGTTTGACTGAAAGCTAGCAACATGTTTTTCTTAACCTTGCTAATCTATGAACATGTTTCACGGATGGGTTATGTCATATGTGAAAACAGAGCATGTAGAGTTATCTTGATGCGGAAGCAATTGATTTACTCTTGATTATTGATTCGATCTAGTAATTGTTTGTGCAGAATCGTAAAGAATCCCAATACTTTAACGAGTTCCCAGCCAGCGACTGGTACATCTCGTGGGAGACTCTCCTCCCAAACTCCACTAGAACGATTTATGAGAGCTTACACTTGCCTTATCAATGGCGATTTAGTCTAGGGTTTACAAGAGAATTCTTTTGAGAGATAAGAGAGAAAAGACTTAGGGAATAGGAAGATGATTCTACCAGTACCCCTCAGAAACAAACCCTTGCGTTGTATTTATATATCTCTGAGTCTTGATCGAGTCCTTTTCCTTATACAGATGCTTGATCTGTTTCTCATACTCTTTCTCTGTTTTGGATTCGATTATAACAACTAACAGATCCTTGTTGGGCTCAGTCAATCCGCCAGCGCAATACCAACCTCTCTTTTTCTGTTCACTGGGCCAGAAATCATAAGGCCCGTTTGCCTTTGTTGAGTCTCACCAAATCCACAGAGCAGTTGTAGATTTGCACCAGCATAGCCTGATAGCCAATAAGATGTGAAAACAAAACAGAGCAAAGCACAACCCAGTAGAGAGAGGATTGCACCAGCCATAAATTTATTGACGGTAAGTGTTTCAACTTTCTCACCATGCTTACGTGATGCATCATCTGGAAGTTGAAAGCTAACCATCTTAATCTCAAACACAAAGCGATAGATTTTATTCTCAAAGCGCTATAACAAGGAGAAATATGGACTCCATACAAAACAAAACATCATAGGAAAGTTTTTTTTCCATTTGAAGAGCAAGTGCGAGGTACATGATGAATTTTGAGTGTTTCCATTTCCACTATAAACGCAGAAGCTCTTTAAAGAAACATGAAACCAATACACTGAAGCAGAGAACTAATTAGTAGCTTACTAATAGGAGGAGGATTGAGGTGGAATGTAGTAAGGGGCGGGGTAAGTTATAAATATACGATCCTTGTCATTATTTTTGAGGTTAACTATTCCACGTTCTCTATGTAATAGACCATATTTCTGCATTGGCCAGACAAGCTGCTAGCCTTGAGACAAAATGGTTCAGACTTGGAGAAGAAAATGCAGAGATCTCCAATGTTTTTGGTGTACGAATTGGGTTTGGCAATGAGGCAGAGTTACGAGAGGAGGTAGTGAGATTTGCTTCGGGTCTGAATCCGAAGCAATTGGGTTGAGATCATCCTGGAGACACACAACGCCGTCTCTCAAAGTAGCCACCCAACCATGAGATGCTCTTATCTTTTCCAAAACCTTGATCCCATAAGAAGAAGATTCAGTGTAATCGGCAATGACGAGTTTGTACGAGCGCAATAATCGAATTGAGAAAAAGATGCGAATTTTATTAAAACGATAACAGAAACGAATTACAACAACAATATAAAATTGCGTAAAGTAAATCACGGAGGCAAGATATGATATTTTTTTCTTTAATTCAATAAATCGGCCGTAAGTGCTTTTGAACTATCACGATTTATGAATCCCAGGATACAACCGGTCACGAACTAATACTCGAGCACACGAGTAGTAGACTCAAGCGAACTTGATCTACGATATACTCTCGAATTAAACTATAGAAACTTACTTGGACAAAGCAAGAGAGAGAGGCGAGATTTTAGAACTGTAGGGTTTTTTGTGTTTTTGAGCGTGTCAAATAATAGAGGCGAGCGTATCATTATATAGTCAAAGGAGATAGAGTTTCGAGAGAATATTCTTAGAGTATTCCGCAAGTTTTGAATCAGGAAAAGATTTGGAGTAATCCCTCAAGTCTATCCTGGAAGCTCGCAAAAAATGGGCCTTACAATGGTCCAAAAAATACTCGGCAAGGCGAGAATGCCCAAGAGCCCACGGCTCGCGTCCGGTCTGGCTCGGCGCGCGTGTGGGGTACCTTCCCTATCTCTTCTAGACACTTTTGAAACTAAGTGAGTGTGTAACTATATATAAAGAAGTGAAAAACACTCTCCATTTCCGATGTGGGACATTTTCCAAATTATAACAAGTAGCTCACTTTAACCCCTTATTTGTCATTCAAAACAACTCATTCTTTGACATATGAGTATACCATCTTGTAGTACTCGTTTCCAGCTTTCCAACGCACTATCGACCCGACAATTTCGTTCAGCCGTTTGGCTGAATTTGGCCTGAAATTTGCCGGAAAACCATTTCCAAAAACCTGTAATTTTCAGAAACTTTTTTTCTGCAAAATTTCAGTTCCAACAGAGTTTACCGACATCCCCATCTCTCGAAGTAGATCCACAATGCTCGGCCCCGACGATGTGACAGAGAGGGGTTTCCGACAAGAATCGAACGCCACCGAGGTGGTGTCTCTGCAGAGTAATTAGACATGAGCAGCTCATCTCACTGTCATTCATATAAGTTTATCCTCGATTATAGGACTTTGACAAGAAAAGTGATTTCAAAAACTGATGTTTGATTGTTTTTTACATACTGTATGTTGGCAAAAGAAGAGTATATATCTTTCTATTGTTTAGGGAAAAAATGTATAACAACTCTTCGTTTGATTGTCTAATTGTGAGAAAAAATTGTTCGAACCCGCGACCATATATTACCAATTATGCTATAAAATTTTCTACAGCCACAACCAAAACCATCACCGCTTTTGTCGCCACGAACGATGCCTTCATAAAAATGTGTACTAATATATATAAGTGAAAGTGGTCACAGTTGCGGGCATGACGCTTTGGTAGCAGTACAGTAATGTCTACTATATTTCTGTGTTTTCTGTGTAAATGGATTGATGGTTACATATATAGAACCTAAGAGAAACGTTTTGAATTTCAACAAGTTTCACCATTAATTAATGAAAGCTCTCTCATTAGGCTCAAGGAGATTGATGGAAGAACCTGATGGCAGGGACATAAGCATAGCCTATTTCCGTGACATCTACCATCAAAATAACCATTAGGTATTGTTTTAGATTATAAAATCTGTGTGATCAATGCAAGGCCATGTGTCAGTGAGTGACCGAACACACATTAACAAAAAAAAAAAAAACACATCTATGGAAAATATACACTTTGGGTCAAAATAATCTACAAGATCATGAATATGGATTCAGTTTTTGTTTTGGGCCTACTAACAATCATCATCGTAGAATCTAAAAATGATTGACGAACGAAACCAGTACTAATAAATCTAACAAGTTTTCCTTAAACAATTACATAAAACAACAATTAAACCCTGTTTTGAGCATGTTCCAATCATTAAACAAGTACCATTTCACGCAAAACATGAACAAGCATCCGAAATTCCGAAAGAAATAAGTTCAAATCCTAACAAGTAACAAAGCATGACTTAAAAACAAGTGAAATTGATAATGGTCATGTTCGTTTGTCTGTCGCCAACGACAGAAACCAGCAACAGTGATCAAAAGTTGTTCGTTTGTATGTCGCTGGATTCAGCGACCAATCGCAGTGACTGTCACCAGCGACCAGCGATCGTAATTTTTAGTCGCTAAAATTTTCAGCGATCATCAGCAATCAGTCGCTGCGATTGATCGCTGAATCCAGCGACAGACAAACGAACAACATAGCAACCAAAAATATATAAATTTTTAAAATAAATAAAACAAATAAATATTATATTAAATAAATTAAATTAAATATAATCAAAACTAAATCTAGTTAAACTTAACTAAAGTTATACAAAATTAAATTAAATTAGATTCAAATAAATCAAATTAAATATAATCCAAATGAAATTATATTAACTATACTAAAATAAATTAAAATATAATTAAATTTCAGTAAATTAAACTAATTATTATAAATTAAATTACATAAAATTAAAGTAAATAAATAAAAATAAATAAACGTTTTATGAATTATTTTTAAAAATATGGTTAATTTAGTTCTCGTAATGATGTATTGGATATGTAATTTATATTTTTATTAGAAAATATAAATAATCACAAAATAATATTTTAATTTTATTTTAAAATATGGCAATTGGTCGCAGCGACAGTCAAAAAAATAATAAAGTAAAGTTTTCTTCAAACTCATGCTCCGAGAAGCTAACACGTGTCATTTTTTTAACAATTAAATTCATGTGTAATTTTTGGGTCAATCTTCAAATAAATGCATAATGGGGTGTAATGAGTCAAATTGTTACAATATTAATCTCAGCCATTAAACACCATTTAAATCATTATAAATTGTAACCCAATATTATTTTGTAACATACGAAACACATATTTTCCTATAAATAACAAAACACACATTCCACTATCTATCACATGGAGAAAAAAGCCGTTCGAAGGCAAGGACTCAAATCCGGTCACCAAATGGGGCTAAGAATGTCTTAAGCGCCCAAAGCCTTCTAATGATTCCGTTAAGGCAAATATCCCATAATAAGATATACGAATAAGACGGATATTTCAAGTATTTCATAATTTTGTAAATTTTATAACAATTTTTTTCTAATACAACCAATGGAGTTCTAACTTTTTTCTTATGTTAAATTTGTAGGTTGGGAAACTAATATAAAATTTACTATACTATTGCATTCATAAGAGGTCCATAAGTATAATGGTAAGATATGGTATGATATATATTTTACTCTTTTCTTACTTTTAAGTTGTTTTATTTTTCTAATATTTTAGTTTTTGGATATGAATATTATATTATTAGAAATGATTAATATATAATATTTCAATTTCACAATTTCAGCATGTACAGATTTTTTTCAAAATTTCATAACCGGCAATCATGCATTATAGGAGACAACATCACAATACACGATACTTACGAGTTTTACTATGAGTTTGGAAATTAATTTTGAAAACAAACTCTAAGATGATGACATACATCTCTCTCTTTGACATGTGTCTTTCCTCTCAAATCCAAATACATTATTATCTATTAAATTATATTTTTTATTGTAAAACATTAATATATATATATATATATATATATATATGATTTTTACCTTTTTAGTGAATTTATCTATGTTAGAGCATTTTAATAAATGTGTGGTGGAGCATTTCAAAATATCATTATGGTTAATAAGATATTTAATATAATTATTTTTGTGGTGTAAAATTACGATATTCAATATAATTATTTTTGTTGTGGAGAACATCACATTATATAATGTTATTTGGAAATTTATTTGTAAGCGTGTTTCTTCATCTTTTCATTTATTACAAAGTACATTTCATTAATTTGTTTCACATAAAAATATATTTATACAACAACCCATTTGTCATATATATAAAAGAAGAATTTCATTGTCTCTTTATTTGTCCACTTGACATCTATTTTTCAACATAATTTGAATGGTATTAAAGGTTAACAAAAAAGCATTAATTTATGTCATGTATTAAAATGTTGACTTCATATTCCTTCAAAATCAATTTTGTTTTTAACATATCACAAATTTCCTATTTAATTTTATCTTGAATGTAAATGACTTTCTATTTTAAACTTAATTTTGTTTTGTAACATATCTCACAGATTTTACAATATTAATTAAAAGTTTTATATTAAATTTTTCGTAAGTTGTATTAGAATTAGCCATTATTGTTTTATAACACAAAATAGTGTGACATACTTATAAACTCATATTCAACAATCATCTTTTTACACCATATCACTATCTTCATTTTTGTTGTCTATCTCTTTTAATCATCATTTTTAGCAAAATTTTACGGTCTCATGTTGCATTTGACAATTAATTATGATAGAAACTAAAGTACCAGTGTAATTTTTATGATATAACAAATTAGTATTGAAATATAATTATTCAATTAGTATAAACGATAAATTTATTTAATATGACATATAAAGATGATCAATTTATTTAAAAAGTAGTTAAACATTTTAATGTATATTTAATCATAAAAATTGTATGTTTTACCATATTAGTTTCAAATCCACATTGAATTTTCTTCATAAATTATATTACCTAACATTTGAAAAAATGATCGACGATTGCACAGACCCACCAATCTCAGCCACTATTATCTCAGGAGGAGGAATTGTATGATTTGTAGCTTTTTGGTGTAGAAGAATCTGCACGGCTTCAACTATTTTCCAGTTTAGAGCACTCCAATTTTCGCTAAAAAAAAGTGTCCTTGTTTGAAGTGTTCTATGAAGTGATGGTTTCATGGATTGAATCCAGAAATGCCTTGAAAATTTTGGCTCTTCCTATTTTTACGGTCTCATGTTGCATTTGACAATTAATTGTGATAGAAACTAAAGTACCAGTGTAATTTTTTATGATATAACAAATTAGTATTGAAATATAATTATTCAATTAGTATAAACGATAAATTTATTTAATATGACATATAAAAATGATCAATTTATTTAAAAAGTAGTTAAACATTTTAATGTATAATTAGTCATAAAATATTGTATGTTTTACCATATTACAAAGTACACAGCACAACATAAATATCAATTACCTCAGGAGTAGGACTTGTAGAAGTTCGTAGAAGAATCTGAACCGCTTCAGCTCCTTTCCACTTTAGTTCACTCCAATCGTCGCTCAAAACAAACTTGCCCTTGCCTGAAATCTTCCATGAGGTGATCGTTTCATGGATTGCATCCAGAAATGTTTTGAAAATTCTGAATCTTCCCATTTTTTCTCTCGATAATTGATTTTGTAGGGAATGAGGTAAGAAAGAAAAGTGAAATTGAATCCGATTGAATCCGAACAAAGTAAAGAAACGAACATGATAAAGAAGCCATGACATGATCAGAGGAGATCGGCGCAATAGAGATCAGAGAGTAGAGATCAGAGTGCAGAGAGACTTGCAGGAAATTTTCTGTTTGTGGACGAACAAAGAGGTTCGTCAACGAAGAAGGAAAAGAGTTGAAAGAACTTTTTAGGATATAAATTAATTTTATAAAAAAAAATAAGAAATGTACCTAGATAAATTTTGTATACAAAAACTGCATCTTCTTTATATGAATCCCTAATATATTGAAACAATTTTTTTTATTATTATTGCAACAAGCTCTCGAATTAAACTTTCCTTTTAATTTTAAAAAAAAACTATAAGTGGGTAAATACAAAACTATAATAAGGAACATCAATATTTTGAGGATAAAAAGAAAACATAAATAAAATTAAATGGCTACGATTGTTTGTTATTTTCTTTAGTGATACGTGTTTATGAAATGTTACAATTAAAAGAAACAAAATAAAAACTATATGTAAAAGGTTGTCAATCGTCATGAATCATGATATGTATTATGATCCCTTACATTTTATATATTTATATTTTATTTTATGAAATTCTAGTCAAAGAATAATAATAATTTGATACGTCTTGTAGTAATTTAAAAAAACTTCAAGTCCATAAGAATCATTCAAATATAATTGATAATAATCATAAAAACTGTATGTTTTACCATATTAGTTTCAAATCCACATTGAATTTTCTTCATAAATTATATTACCTAATATTTGAAAAAAATGATCGACGATTGCACAGACCTACCAAATTTCACGAGTCTAAAACTATAGTTTTCATAAAACTCCAAAAATCCCTAGGAAAAGAAAGTCTAAATTAATTCTCCCGTGGGAATAAACAAAGGTCAACTGATAAACAAACATTAAATGAAGTTGAAGTATTTAAAAGAAAAAGCCAAAAAGGATTAAATGAAGTTGTACGAGAATTCTTTGGAGAGGCAAGCAATGAATATCCTGAAAAGAAGAAAGAGGAGTATAAAACCAAAATTAAAATAAAACCCAAAAAGAAGAAGTGAGTACTCCGATGAGTGGGATGGGTAGAGTTGGAGAGCTATATGTCTTTGTTTCTTCTTCCTTTATAATTTATGAACCCTCATAGACCTAAAGCTGTCATGGGATTTGCCACTTACCCTCCTACTCATAGTATATAATAATACTCTCTCCGTTTTTTTATAACTGACGTTTTAGTTTTTTTCTTTGTAACAAAATATTTGACGTTTTTACTTTTCTATGTAATTATCACTTTAAAATGACTTCATTTGTCCTTCTATTACTATGTAATCATAATACTTCAGTTAACAAGTTCAAAATTCTATGTGACTCTAATATTTATAAAAATTGACTATATTTAATACAGTATCTATGTGCTTTTGGACGTGTACTTCAATAGTGGAGTATAAAGTTTCCACCATTGCTTTTTTTTTCTACAATCCACAAAAATTATAAAATCAAACAAAATGAAAAAAAAGGAAAGTAAAGAGAAGGAAGATCTACCTGTTTACACAATTCATTATCGTGTCAAACATGATTTTGATTTGAACAAAATGTTTTTCTACGACGAGGGAGAATTTAACTCCGATATAGCAATTGAAGAAGAAGAAGAAGCTATACTCGAGATGTTGAAGATTTATTTTCCAAATTTCTTTTAAATTCAGATCAGAATTTTAATTGTATTGTTGTTACAAGTTATTTTGGTAATAAAAAATATGTGGAATATAATTTCACATTTTTATATTTCTTTTGTATTTATTTTGTTTCATACAAGTAAGTTAATCTTAGATTTTTAATTAGTAGTATTAGCATTAGAAAACTGATTTGAAATTTTGATCATGTTGCAATCGCCTAATTTTTTCATGATTGATTCAGTATTTTCTATTGTTCTCTTTATTGGTACGTGGTATCATTGACCAAATGGCTATAATAAACAAAACACAATACTTGTAGCATTCAAATAATTTTAGATCAACAAAAATTATTTGAAGAAAATGAACCCATAAAAACTGACAAATAAAAAAATCCCCCAACAAAGAGTTCAACAATTTAAAAACATAAAATCATGAAGACGATGATAGTGTATCCATTACGCTCTAGACCAGCGAAACATCACAACTTATTTGAAGAGGAAGATGATCTTCTCTATCTAATGTAGATTTTTTTATATGTGGGATTTTATATTTGTTTGATCCTCTAATTTTCATGATCTCTTTCATGCATAATTGAAGAGTCAAAAATTTTTTTTACCTTTTTTGTAAGGTATTATTCAAATGATTTCTCCACAGCATGAATAAGATCTTCTACGGTTTTGGGGCATGTCTTATGTTGCAGCGACTGAATGGCACTAAAAAATCTAAGATCTAAAATATTTAGATCCGGTGAATTGGATGGTTGACACATCAGACGTATATCAAAAACATTTTTGGAGGCAGCTTCTTGAAACTCTTTATCACCACACTTGAGACGACCACACCCGTTTTTTTTATATAACTAATACGTCCATACATATTAATTATAGCCAAACAGATTTAATACAATAAGACTCGATATTAATAAACAATATCAAACAACCGTCAAACACAATAATCGAGTTATTTAAACAATACCAAAAACAACTCACACCACACAAATCGAGTCATAAATCATCCCCCTCCCTTCAATGCTTCTATTCCACGATCACACTTTATCTTTACCTGCACCACACAAAGAGATGCGTAAGTATTATAAGAAATACTTAGCGAGACGGTCCTCCCATCTACGAGTTATACACACAAGCAAGTAAGATCATAAGCCACAAAAACAAGCAAGGAACCACAAACCAGGTTACAAAACTCATGGATAGATCGGTCCAAAGCAAGGATCGATCGATCCAAGCCATTACTTGCTCGGATCGATCGATCCACACAACCAGACCGATCGATTCGACCTCCTCAGAAGAAACCTGACCAAAACAGCATGGGATCGATTGGTCCACCCCTGGATCGATCGATCCCTCGGCTCCTGCAACACGGATTTTGACTTCCTCCAAGCCGCATACGACCAATGACCACCCTGGGCCTCAACCGTGCTTCCTACAAGCGATTAGGCACAATCCAGGCACAACCCAACCCCAAACACCAAGCTCACAAGCAATACAAACCAGGGATTCAACCAAATCTATCCTAAACATCACAAAATCACACAAAACCTTCTCAAATGCTTAGATTAACTCATGGTCTTGCACTCACCTCGAATTCGGATGGATCTAAGGACTGGAAATGGCACCCCAAGGCCAGAGATGAACTCTTTTCTCCTTCCACGTCTCAACAAAAGATCTTTTGCAACTCTCCAAACCAACACCAAGTTCAACCTCTTCCTTAAAGCCACAACAAAGTTTTCTCTCTTTGCTTTCCCTTTCACTTCTCCCAAACCTTCAAATTCTCACTCTCATTTTCTTTCACAAGATCAAACAACAACCCAGGAAGAAGAAAAACGCGTTTAGGAAGGTAGGTGAAGCCAAAGAGAACAAAAGGAAGCTACCGACAGTGTTGGATCGATCGATCCACACCTTGGATCGATCGGTACATGTCCTTAAGCCAACTCGACGGCTTGGCCCTGGATCAATCGGTCCAACCATTGGATCGATCGATCCTCTCTCTTTTCTGGTCAACCGTTGACTTTTCGACCTTCGATCAAACCGCTCTCTGATCCCGAGGAACCCCCAACGCGAAACACTCAAGATGGACTTCAAAGAGAGAGAACACATTTGCTTCAACCTCAACGGACCAAACATAACTTGATACGATGCTTCTGTAACTTCCCGACAAAATTTTCCTTTTTCCGGGACACGGGCGTTACAACACTCAACATGTGTTCTTGCATTATCTTGTTGGATAAAAATAGTATTCTCCCGATCTTCAATTGGCCATCTTTCATGAATTATCAGAATGATTTTGTCAATCAAACATGCTTTGATATCTTCTCTTTTCACAGAATTTGATGCTTTTACCTCTAGAGTTCCAGCATCTCTATGCTTGCTTCGCCTCTTAGCAGGTTCTATAGTAACAAAAGGAAACACTCCTATTTTCCCAGAAAATTTCTCATTTCCTTCTTCGTCAAATCTCGGTCGAACCATCGCCGCCAAAAACATAACTTTTCCAATATAATTCTTACTTTGACATGTGTGATGTGGCACTTCTTCCTCGGGAAGTAAATAATACTTCTCCGTTTTCTTCGTCATATAAAACTATTTTTCATTAATATGTACAATATTGTACATATCAACAAATTTTGGTCCATGAATCAAAGTATCTTTTTCCAACATCGAGACACAAAACTTCAGCATATCTTTCATATTCTCATCCTTTAAACTTGGTTTAATGGCATTAGTATGACGTCGAATCGTACCTTCTTTGACACGTCGATGCAACGTTGAAGGAGCAATACCCAAACCCATCGAAAGTAATCGAAGTGTTATTCTCTTGTGAAATGGAATATCCATAACTTGATTCAAATCAAGCGAAATTCTCTTCCGGCCACAACATCCTGATTTTTGGGTGGGAGACATTAACTTCTTCACCATTTGAAGTATCTTTTGCTTGTTTCCAAATCCATTGCACTGTTCGGGTAGGAACCAAAAACAATTCAAAAACTTCTCGAGAATTAAATTTTTTTAATTTCCCATCCTAATTTTTTTTAATTTCCCATTATATATCGCCCATCATTCTGCGTTTGAGATAGTTTTACTGGTTTCATGCATAAGCTCTACTCCATCCATCTCTGCATATTAATTAAAAAAAATTAAGAAATTAATACATTAAAAAATACTGCATTTTTAAATACCAACTTTTTTGACACATACCAAAAAAATGTTTTAAGTACGTAGCAAAATTTCTATTTTTATGTGCATAGAAATTAAATATTACAAATACCAAACTTTTTGTAGTACTAGTACTTTTTGTAGTATTAGTAAAAATAGAAATTAAATATCATAAATATCAAACTTTGTTGTAGTACTAGTAATTTTTTTTACGTACTAAAAAATGGAGTATAAAAAACTGTTTTGGATTAACCAAAATTTTCGTTTTTTGTTGTGCATTGAAATATTACAAATACTTTAAAACAATGTTAATTTTTTTGAAAGTACATACAAATATCACACATACTTAAAAAACATTATTACTCCAGTAAAGTTTTGTACCAAAACTTTTTATGTTTACGTACGAAATTAATCTTTCTATGGACCAAATTTCTATTCGTACCAAAACGTTTTTTTTTTCAAAGTACTACCAAAACGTGCATAGAAATATCACAATACTTTAAACCATTGTTTTTACGGATAAGGTTGCTACTAATTCGTTTTTTGTATGTTACCAAGTTTTTTTTTTCTAAATTTTTTTTTTTTAAAGTACAATACCAAATTTTCTTTTTTTATATGCATATAAAATATTAAAAATGCTTCAAACATTCTTTTTACCCGATAAAATACCTATAAAATTAAAGACTGTAAAATACCTGGATCAATTTCAGAAAGAGATTCGTTGGAGTATATTGGATTATTGACGATTCCAACATCGTCATCTTCAGTATGGGAGAATTCCTCATTGATTGGGATTTGATTAAGATCAAACAAAAACTCATTTTCATTGGCTATATAAGGAAGATTCAGATCTAACGTAGAATTCATGATGAATGAAATTTTGATTCATGTCTTTTTGTTTTACCGATATATATACAAGCATCATTAGTTTCAGATTTGGCTCCAATACTGATTTTAATTTTTTGTTTTGGCTCCATGTTCAAAAATTTTAGAAGCATTTTAACAACAAAATCTTCTTTGTTATGTGTATTAATTCATTTTCATATCAAAAACACATAAATTTGACTAAAACAAAATAATTACGCATTTATATACGTTTGCATAACTGTTTGCATGACTGCATGTGTACTTGTGCATTTATTAAATTGTCAAGAATAAAGAAGCTTGGGATCAACAGCCTTATTTGACTAAATAATCATTATACACGGTTTGTAAAAATACATTGAAAATGAAGATGAGGTTATAATAGACATTACACAAACTTTCTTAATTTGTGTGAAAATAGTAGAACGTCAGTTATAAAAAACGGATAGAATATTACTAAAATTTTCTCCAATAGGAATGCTAATCGTCTTCCAGATAAATTAGCGAACTATGTGTTTTTATTTACCGTTAGATTTTCATGTTTTTGAGTCCCTCCCTACCAATTTGGTCTCGATCAGCTTAAAACAGTTGTATCGCAATGTGGACAGAGATAAGGGAAGATGTAACTGGACATGTGCGTCCAAAACAAATTTGGGTGTAAGTTTTTCTTTTTTTGGTTTAAAAAATTATGGGAGACAAAATTGTTCGAACCCACGACCATATATTACCAATGCCATAAACTTTTCTACAGACACAACCAAAACCACCACCGCTTTTGCCGCCACGAACGATGCCTTCATAAAAAATGTGTACTAATATATGAAAGTGAAAGTGGTCACAGTTGCGGGCATGACGCTTTGGTAGTAGTACAGTAATGTCTACTATATTTATGTGTTTTCTATGTAAATGGATTGATGGTTACATATATAGAACCTACGAGAAACGTTTTGAATTTGAACAAGTTTCACCATTAATTAATGAAAGCTTTCTCATTAGGCTCATGGAGATTGATGGAAGAACCTGATGGCAGGAACATAAGCATAGCCTATTTCCGTAACATCTACCATCAAAATAACCATTAGGTATTGTTTTAGATTATAAAATATGTGTGATCGATGCAAGGCCATGTGTCACTGTGTGACCTAGAGGTGTCAGACGGGCTGGTCCACGTCCATTTGGCCCGTCCTGCAATGAGCTTTTTTTTATGACCGCAACGGGCTGGTCCGCTAAGATCACGGGCAAAATTTATATGTCCAGACCCGCTCCGCAAAGCCTCACGGGTTCCAGCCCTCGGACATTGTGTACATTCTTAGTTTTTGAGGTTTGTTACTTCTTTTTGCTTCATTTTAAAGTTGAATTTGTGAAAATGTGTTTTTTGTATAACTTTTGATACATGAAAATAGTGAAACTGAAATTTTGTGATTTAGATAATAGATATTGAAACTGAAACTCAAAATTTGTGATTTAATGTGAATGTATGATTGGTAAATGGTAATCGGATTTGTTATTTGTGAGCGAATGTGAATTTGTAAGTAGATAAAACATAAGTGAAGGGTCAAATATGAAACCTCTATCAGGAAACAGAACAAAAACTCTAATAAAAATCAAACAGAACTAAAACTCAAACTTAAATGAAACCTAAAACTAAAACTCAAATCTGAAACTTGTTTCTTGTTAACTAATCGACTAACATTGGATAAACCAAACTAAAACATTGATAAATGAATTCAAATCCGAAACTCAAACATTGATAAATGAACTCAAATCCGAAACTGAAACATTGATACATGAACTCAAACTTGAAACAGAACTGAATCATAATCTGAACTAAAACTAAAAAACCTATAACAACTCAAACTCAATCTTAAAACTACACAAACTCAACTCAAACATGCAACTCAACTCAAACCTGCAAATTCTCAAAAACCTGCAATTTCTAAAAAAACCTGCAACTCAATGTAAACTTTAAACTGAACTCAAACTCAATCTATTTATTCATCATCATCTTCATCATCCACAATCGATTGGAAAGAACCTTGTGTCTCATCTTCACCATCAAATACTTCATCTTCTTCTACACATATCACAAAGTAACAATGTTAACACACAATTTATGCTTGTAAAAATTATAAAAAATAATGTGCTTACCATTTTCATAAGATTCAAAATCCTTTAACCAATTGCGACTGCATATTAGTGTTTGAATATTTTTCGGTAAAATGTAGTTTCTATATTTGTTAAGAACTCTACTACCAATACTGAAAGAAGATTCAGCAGCTACAGTTGTGATAGGAATGCTTAGAAGCTCACGTGTCATGGATGCCAATTCTCCAAACCGTGAAGAGTTATCTTTCCACTATTTAAGAACATCCAAACTCTCAAGACCGTCCATTTTCAATGAAGGTTCATCTAGGTACATATCCAAAGATGACTTCCCATTGACAACAATATTTGCTTTGCGAAAGGCGAAGAAATCCTATAATTTTATCAAAAACTTGTTATAGAAAATAAGAAACCAGAGAAACAGAATAGAACACAATAAATCATTAAAAGTAATAAAAAGTTTCTGATTTTAAAAGATTTCTATTTTGAATTTAGATTCATAACTCTAAGAAAACATAAGAAACCAGAGAAAAACAAAACATAAGAGACATGTATCATGTATGGATCAAAACATAACATAAGAAACTTACATTGTAATTGCTAAAGTTTCCTCTTGGTTCGTCATCATTCTGTGGAACATTTTCACTTGTCTTTGTTGCAAGTTATGCCGTCTTTGACTTATTCTCATATACTTCATAAATCTTACGTAGTTGAGCACGAAAATGTTCCATTCTCCTCTGGTAAGAACTCATATCCAATTTTTCAAATTAATATTCTGCAAGTGTAAGCTTCATCCTCGGATCAAACACCGTAGTCATTGCAAAAACATCACCAACTTCTGCCCAATACTTATCAAACCTCTCCTTCACTGGCACAATCATTTTTCTGACAACATCATCTTGGTTGCACTCATTCACTGTCAACCAATTTTCGATTTTCCAAACTTGCATGAAGTACAAGTTTGAAGTCGGATACGTAGAACCTGAAATAAAATTAGTGATTTCATCAAAAAGCTCCAAAAAAATCACTCATCTGCTTTATTCGGTGTCATTCTTCTTATGTAGGGTGAAACTTGTAGTTTTTAGCTTCAACGACTTTAAGATTACCAAATACAACTCGATACTTGAGAGCCCTATCAAGCATCTTGTAAATTGAATTCCACCTAGTTATCATATCCAACAGCAAACCAGCCTTCAGATTTATACCAACATTTTCACAACACTTTGCAAATAAGATCTCACGATGTCTAGACCCTTGAACATACTTGATACTCTCCCTGATCTTATGCAATGAATCTCCAATCATTTTCAGTCCCTCTTGAACAATGATATTAAGAACATGTGCTGCACATCTAACATGGAAAAACTCTCCTCCACACAACAAAATCATCTCTGATCATAAGCTGAGATTTGAGCATGTCTTGCATTGTATCATTGTTACTAACATTTCTCAAGAATCTCCATTGCTAAGTGTGTACCTGTATGTGGAGGAGGTAATGCACAAAATACTAAGATCTTATGGTTCAACTTCCAATTTTTGTCGATGTAATGTGTTGTCAAGCACATATACCCCTCATGTGTGATCGCAGACCATAAATCAGTAGTGAAGCTAATCCTTCAGAGAATTTGAGCTAATTCTCTCTTTAGCTTATCTGTTTCAGCCTCATAAAACCTGTAAACATCTGCAGCTGCCGTGTTTCGAGTAAAAAACTTCACATCTGCATTCAAATACTTCCAAACTGTTCTAACTCTATCATACTCCACATAAATAAATGGAAGATCATGCTGGATAATAGACTTAGCTACCATTTCCCGGAAAACATGTTGATCTATCTTCCTAGCTTGCAAGCTTGCTTATGAATTGACCATCATCTTACCAACATCACCATTTCTAAGCATAAACTTACATTTAAGCAAATGGCATCTATATGTGTTTGTACCATTTTTGTGTGCATTGAATGCATAATCCGACTTGCAATGCTTGCAATTTGCTCTTTCTTCACTCTTCCCGAAGCTATTAATCTTGTTAATCAATGTGAAAGGTTCCCACACGTTTGAGTATTGCCTTCTCTTCTTTGGTTCTGATGACTTTCCCTTGTCATCATCTTCATCATCAATAAAGCCCTCATCATCATCATCATCGTCATTAACATCATCATCATCACCAACCTCAAAGACATTTCTTTTGTGTGTCTTAGATGCTTCTTGTTCATCATGCGCTTTTATTTTCTGCGTTTTAGGTGTTTCTGGTTCATCACTCACTTTTTCTGCTTTTTAGATGCTTCTGGTTCACCACTCACTTTTCTTCTTTGCTTTTTAGATACTCATGATTCTTCAAACGCTCTTCTCTCATTTTTAGCATTTGCAGCATTGACAACTTTCTGAGATTCCAAGTCTATTGATCTCAGATCATAAGAATCATGTGACTCCTGTCAATAACAAAATTACAAAATTCTATCACAACTCACGTATTAATCACACATGAACCAAAAGTTAAACTAGAACAAGAATTTTACCCAAAACTATAACTTAGAAAACTAAAACCTGCAACTTAGAAAACCAATAACTTGAAAATCAAAATAGAATCCAATCAAAAGTCAATGATCAAGTATGAAACATTAATTAATTACCATTACAGATGTGTTCAGATGAATATGGTTCCAGCCTCCAAGCCTTCAAGCCTTCAACGTTACTCACAAGAGAAAATCTCTCAAGACTCAAACAATGAGTCGTAAGTCGTAACAAGAGCAAACTGATAATGACTCTTCAGTATCCTTGTTGGGCAAACTCTTAAATAATATATGGGACTAGTGTTTTTGATTTTAAGTTTTTAGTGACCAAAAGTTTTAAAGATTCTAAGTGAAACAGAGGTTTCTATTTTGACGGGTCGATCCGCCAACCTGCTGTCCGCAACGGATTAATCCGCTGCAGCCTGTGATCCGTGATGGGCCAATCCGCTAGACCTGTTATTTTATAGACATAAAAATTAATGTCCAAGCCCGCCTCGTCATAGTACTATTTGGACCAGGCCCACGGACATAAGGTCCGCTCGACACATCTAACTGTGTCAGTGAGTCACCACCGAACACACATTTACAAATAAACAACATCTATGGAAAATATAACACTTTGGGTCAAAATAATTGACAAAATGTATATGGATTCAGTTTTGGGCCTACTATAACAATGATGAATCTCAAAATGATGACGACGTCTCGCTTTTTGTAACCAAACCAGTACTGGGAGGTTAAATCTCGGTTTAGTGACTGAGTGGTTAAAATATCGGTTAAGTGTTTAACCAATTCAGTTTGGTTTCATCTCGTTTCCCCAAATCTATCATCTTTCTCGAAGCGAAGCTCTCTCATCAATGGCGAAATCAGTGTTGACGGCGGCTTCCTCGCTTGTGCAAAACCTTAGGCGATACATCAAGAAGCCATGGCAGATCACCGGACCTTGCGCTCACCCGGAGTACCTCGAAGCTGTTCCCAAGGCGACGGAGTACCGTCTCCGATGCCCCGCTACGATTGATCAAGAGGCGATCGTGCCGACTTCGGATCCAGAGACGGTATACAACATCGTATACCACGGCCGAGATCAGCGCCGAAACCGCCCACCGATCCGGCGCTACGTATTGAAGAAGGATAACGTGGTTCAGATGATGAACGAGAAGAAGACGTTCGACGTCTCGGACTTCCCTAAGGTTTACCTGACTACCACAGTCGAAGAGGATTTGGACACGCGTGGCGGAGGCTACGTCAAATAAACAGGTGATTGGCATGAGAGCTAGGAGTCAATAAGATTATCAAATTTGAGATTTATGTTGTTCGGATTCATTTCCTTATTGAAGAATGAGCTGATGTAATGAAGTTTGTGGTCTAGGTTTGGACCTTGTGCTGGGTATATAGATCTAGTTTCTTGTTAATGGCTTTGGAATTTCGACTTTAGCTTTAAGGTTCGTATCTAATTTCAAGGCTGACAAGATAACAATTAGTTTGGGAATTTTGGATTTTAGCTTTGTTGCTGTTCAAGTTTCTTAATTGGAAAATGAATCTTGATTTCTGCAAAACATTTAGGTTTTAGTGTTTTACCAACAATTAGCATGTTTGATGTTGTGATTGCTGACTCGTGTAAGGCTTAAGACGAATCCTTTTGAATTTAGGAATCAAGCTTTGTTATATGGCTAAGTGCATTATTGGCCTCTGCTTTGATTTCTAAAGGTGTACACTTTCTTATCAAGTGACTGAATGACTTTTCGATTGGGATGTCACTGAGTGAAAATTGTGGTCATAAGCTAGTGGACTAGTCCATTTCCTTAGATTATCGAAAATGGTTCGTGTAAGGAAGATGCTGGTGTTCTCCAGTTAGGTGCTGAAGTGGGTTACTGGGTATCTTAACTGAACCTTATGTTTGAGAGTGAATCATCATTATACCATTTCGATTCTACCAAAACTTTTGTTAGAAGTATGGAAATCATGGGAGTACAGTAAGCTTTTTATAGTCTATATGGTAGTTTTTGAAGTATCTTTCTCCCTCTGTGAGGTCAGACTCCAAACATTGATTGAGTTGTTGTAAATTAAAACCCTTAGGTGGAGGAAGAACATGATGGCATCTGCGATTGTTTGGACCTTTTGTCCTGCAATATTAGCTACATAGATTGAGGGTTGGAAATTATGGTTTTTGTTGGTATATTGCATTGTATCCTTAACGTCATGTTTGTTGTAGGTTTTTTCTATTGCTTCATGCTGCTGTAGTTTTCCAGAGAGTATGAGTTGTCATTTTGGTCTTTTGACTAGATGAACTTTGTGATGCTCGATTAGTTTAGTTGCGACAACGCAGATGGGTTACTGGATATTTTTGTAGTAGGATGAAGAAATGGGAAGTTAGACACTCATACTCCCCTTTCCGCTCCCCACAAGTTGATACGAGAATTATGCATTACCTATTGAATACATTTAGCAGCTGCTGAGTCCTGACCAGTTAGATAATGTCTTCTTTTGCGCTTCAGCCTACAATTCAAACTTGCTGCAACAGTTTAGTTATTCAAATGTTCATGTTGTATCCACTTTACTGCCTAAACGCCGAAAAATCTCTAGTCTCCATAAACCCATTCAAATGGCTACTATTATTTGAGTTTCCATATATCCAGACTGAATGTGTCTCCTTCTTTGCAGGTTTTTCTCATCTCGTCTTTCTCTTGTAATCTCCTGATGGGTGAAGGACTGCTTGTGATATTTCTCTACCGACAAAAAATCTCTCCCTTGATTGCTTTATCTAATAAGATTTCTAGTAGCTTTATGAACTACAAAACACTTCATTTTCCTTCAGAAGAACCAGATTGTTGTTCAGTCGTATTCCCTATGTTTATGATGAACCCGTGATTGTGTTAAGTCTGAGTGAATTAGAAATGGTTAATAATGTAACACAAAGAGAGAAACAGGGAGTAGTTTCTGTGTTCTTGGGGACCCTTTCTTCTCTGCATCAGTGACTAAGAGAAGAAGAAGCAGAAGCAGAAACTGTGGAAAGCCATTATGCCACCAAATTCTATGTATCCATCAATGCATGTTGTGTTTTATGAATTTTACCCAAAACTACTGTTCCTTCACCTCTTTTGCTTCTGCCTCTTGCAAGGATATGTCACTGTCTCTCTCTCTCTCTCTCTCTCTCTCTCTCTCTCTCTCTCTCTCTCTCTCTCTCGGCATGAGCCTTTTGCATTTACTGCCGTACAGACCGAGAACGACCGCTCAAGATTAAAAGAAAAAGAGGACTGTGCTTTGCAATTTGGGTCCAAAATGTGTCTGCGTCTCTCTGTGTCTCTCTGTGTCTATGTGACATGCATACGTCATCATATGCACGTATTCCAACTTTTGGTCTAAATGGGACACATGAGCGTTTCAACTGCACTGTGTTACCGTTTGCACGCAATGCGGTTACAGCGGTTACAGCCCGGTTAGTGACCAAACTCTAAGAAGTTTCTTTAGCGGTCAGAGAATATGGTCCGGTTTGCAATGGTAAAAGATAAAGACGGTTTACTTGAAATGGGTTAGGTTTAGACTAGTGAAAAGAAACATCAGTTTGCAATCATTCGTTCCATCAAACTGCTTATTTCAAATCAAAGTATCCAGTTCAATTAGTAACTGAGATTATGGTTCATGTTTGACTGCTCCCAAAACGCTACCAATAGTAAGTGTTCTACCGCTAGTATGAAATTGGAATTGTTCAGACTTGACGACAAATTACTAGGAAAAAGATGTTAAAACTATTTTCTTATATATATGCTTCAATCGTTTTGAATATCACAGAATCCAACGCACTGAGAGTTAATAAAATTCGAAACTGAAACTGAAGTCCTATCATCATCATCTACTTCAGACGGTCTTACGTCCCAATTAGAGAAACTACTCAATCTCTGATAATTATTTATACACATTTACATAAGCAGCTAATTATTATTCGTAAATTGTGGTCCAATTTGTAAAAGCATTTAGGAGAAAAGCAATACAGTTAATTATTAGATACAGTGAAATTTAGCAGTATGGTAGGAAATCAATAATATTATATATTAACTTTGTAAAAAACATTAATTAAAACCAAAATAATATAAGAAAAGTATATAAAATTAACATCTTTCGCCTGAAATTATATTCACACGGAACTATAACTAACTTTGATGTATAAAAAATAGAAAATTCACTCATTGATACATATGTGATAAGCCCTCGTCGTCATTAATCTGGTCTTCTGGAACGTACAAGAATTCTTATGAAATTTGATAATTAATTTTTGTTATTTATATGAAATTTGATATTGTGATATACAGATAGTCAATAAATAATGCTTGAAAGAATTAACTAGAAATCTCACTGCCATGCACATAGTGGTCCATGAATCTGTATTTAAGCATATTATTAATTTATTCTATATATATAAGATCGTTGCTTTTAACAAAAACATGTACTCTTTAATTTGGTCCATCCTCCATCTAAGACCAACCATTCTAGCTGTCAGTATAATGCCTACTATAATATGTACAATATAAGCATATATATAATCATAGAACTTAACTGAGATCATCTCAGGAAGATAATCAAAAGGAAACCCTAATTTCTACAAGTTTTGGGTATCAATTCATATATGAATGAATTTCCTCTGTTCCAAATGTATGAGTTGGTTCTTAGTAATTTTGAAATATGGTTTCGAATGATATTAAAAAAGAGAGATAATGTGTGATGAAAATGTAATTTTCTTATAAAAGTATTTTCTATTGAATGGATCGGAGTAATCTTTTATAAGGATGACCATATATATACATCATCAAGACAAACACATTCTAAAGAATAAACATGAACCTGCAGTCTCTAAATAAGTAGATACATGTATACACATTTTGATGATATATATATATATATATGTATATTTTAATTTAATATCTATTATTAACATAGGTGAGTGAAACCATAGCATCTTTCTTTCCGTCAAAAAAAATAAACATTGGATAAGAGTGTCTATACACTACATAAATTGCTCCTTTTTATCCTTGTGTATAAATCCCTTTCAAACCCAACTAAAACCCTAGGGTTGGAGTATATATATGTTTCATTTCTTGCTCAGCCTCAATCATATATTATACACTTTTAGTTTTAGATAACGAGAGAGAAAATAAATTATAACTGTTCATCATCTCTAGGTTCTTATCATTTTCTTCAACCTACTCACTCGATCTGTCTAAACCCAACGACTTCAAGTGCTTACCAGTTTTTCGGTGTAAGATACCAAGAATTTTTTGGTTTCTTGCAATTTAGTTTAAAACCTTTATTTCCTCTTTAGATCCTCAGATCTTCCGACGATTGTTTCAATTGCATCTATTTCGATTTGAATCACTTCAGTTCTATTTTTAGTAACACAAAATAAATAGGAAATGAAATTAATGTTTAATTCGAATAATCTACTAAAAGTATTTGTTTTTTCTCCTACTTTTTCCTTGATCTTAATAGGTTTTTGTTGTTTACAAGTTGCTTTCATCTCATGTGATCTTAACACTTTGTGATTACAATATTGATTTTTTCTTCTGTTTGTTTTCAGATCGATAATATATATATATATATATATAATCAATTAATGGAGATGAGATTGAACTCGTCGAGAGAGGACATGGGATTAAAACAAGAAGTTAATGATCATAATCAAGCCAGTTCTTTGTCCTCGTTGAGACAACGATGGAATAATCCGAGGATCGTACGAGTCTCGAGAACATTCGGGGGTAAAGACAGACACAGCAAAGTGTTTACAGTTCGTGGTCTCCGAGACAGGAGGATAAGATTGTCGGTCATGACAGCGATTCAGGTCTACGACCTTCAAGAACGATTAGGGCTGAGTCAACCTAGCAAAGTCATTGATTGGCTATTGGAAGCTGCCAAAAACGACGTCGATTTGCTTCCTCCTTTGCAATTCCCTCCTGAGTTTCACCAACTTAACCCTAATCTCACCGGCGTGGGAGAATCTAATTTTCCCGGGATCTTTGAAAGCTTCGATCTTGGAAGCTGCTCTTCGAGAACCCAGGGAGAAACTTTGGATCTTGAGAAAAGGAAATGGGTTCTTGATCATGGGTTCGACATCGATCATCATCATTTCTCGAATTCAATCCAAAGCAACAATCTTTATTTCCCTACTACTACTTCGTCTAGCAGCACTTATCACTACAACCTTGGGCATCTCCAACAGTCACTATTGGACCAATCTGGTAATGTTACTGTCGCATTTTCCAATAATAGCAATCTCAATCAGCCGGTTGTGAAAACTGTGAGTCCTCTATATCCAAGGTATCCTTCGTTTCTCGGTGGTGGTCAACTTCAACTCTTTAGCGAAAGCTCGAACTCGTCGAAGCAAACGGATCATGTCGAGTAATTTCAGTTTGATTTTCTGAATCGTTCATAAGTTGATGAATTCGAGTTAGGGAAGACATTTATTATATATATACATAAAGAGATTTATATGGTTTAATGGTTATTGTTGGATTCAGTAGTCATCACATGCGTGTATATGTATTCATGATACGATAGAGTTGGTGGAGATCTATTAATACAATTCATTTCGTAATTTTGGTAATGTTTGGAGTAAATGAAAAGCTTTGTGTGAGAGATAATTATATTTCTTGTAGCGAGAATGAATAGACGTTACGTTAGAGATATGTTTGTACGTAGTGCCTATAACAAACACATTGGCTTCATTGCATGCCAAATCCTAATTAACTTGTTCATAATGTCCACAACCATATGCATGCGTATATACAAAATATGATACATGATACATCCATATTTATGTTAAGATTGGAAATCTTTACTGCATGTTTTCTCATTTTATGTATATTTAGGGCTTAGCATATAAATAGAATCCAATCGAACCAATTTTAATCTTTCTGTTTTTTTTTACTTCAAGTTAACATACATTCTCCGAAACCAGATCTGCCGCAAAGTAATCTTGATCTCGTCCAAGGATTTACGACAATGGAAATATTCTATCTTCACAATTTATCGAAATCAATGATTTGCTGTAGTATTTAACCGGTTGGATTAGTCTAAAGTGATCATATATATTGTATATATATATATATATATACAATTTTATTGGTTGTAAGTATTGGGATTGGAGAATGAGAGAAGGAAAATGAGAAGAAGATGAGGCAGTTAAGACAGCAACTGAATTTGCAGTCAAGTCAAGCACTGATCCCTATATATCTTCTTTTAACTATTAGCACTATTGCTCTTTCTTCTTTTCTCTTTTGTCTCCTCTTTTCATTTTACATTAATTTTCTCTCTCTCTCTCTCTCTCTCTCTCTCTCTCTCTCTCTCTCTCTCTCTCTCTCTCACACACACACATAAAAAGTTAAAAACCATGGTATATATATGTGAAAACATAAAATTTATCTTTGGATTCTTCTTTGCGTTTTTCTTTTTTTTTTTTTTACCGATCACAACGATTAAGATGACTATTGAAGGGTTAGTACTACTTCGCCGGAGTTAACTAACTTATGCCGTATATACACTATTGCACTGTATGCCAACAATTCGTAGACAGTTCATGAATTTCATATTAAATCAACATTTTCAATAATAAATCAACATTTTCACTAATCACTTGAACAATAAATTAGATTAGTTGTAACTTGCACGAGAATAACCAAAGTTGATTAAAATTAAAAGCATCGTTAACATGGATGACAATAATTATGTCAACTTAATTAGAGCGACGCCTTTGTATCTGAATACAAATGCGTGTTGTTAATTCTATCGGTTTCCGTTGTTAAATTGTTTTTAGAATCTTTAAACGGTAAGAAAAATATTTATATCAATTATATAAATGGTCCATGTGATTACAAACTTTGCTTTCCTCACCAGCATGCTTCAAATTTGAGAGAGGAACAAAATTATGTAAATATAGAGAGTAGAGACCAAAAAGAAGTCACTCACACGTTGTTTCATTTTCACATAATTTACCCACCTAAGTTAGGCATGCAAATTCTTCTTCTTTTTTCTCCTTTTTCCCAACCTATCTTCTCTTTCTTGTTGCTACTAATTTTTCATTATCATTTGTTGTTGTTGTAATTAATGTTAACTTCTTTTTTCTTTGTCTTAATTCATTTCCAATTCAAATATCAAAATCAAACCGATGCTATATTTTACAAATGACTAATTTCAACTTTGGACTTTTCCCTATGTTTCTAGTTTAAAAACCAGTTATACATATGTAAAAATGCACTCACTGTTTAAATAAAATCTACTTTTATAAAAAAAAATTGGTTAACTGACCTCGGAAGACTTTGTGAATGAATTACTTCGATCATATCCATTTTACCTCAGTTTGTAAAGAATATTGTACCTTACGTTTATTTATATAGGAAAAGAAAAGAAATCTATTACTATGCTTTATAAGAAAAATAATATTACTATGCAGCTTAGCTTTTACGTTTTTACGTATAATTGATGTGATTACACAATTGGGGCTCCTACAGAAGTATTTGAACTAGTGTAAAGGCCCAATTGTATCTCACCATAAACAAGAGGAAATCAAGATGTGTGCCGAATCTTGTCAACTTAGGAATTGTTTCCATGGTGTTAAAAATAAACAAAAATGTTGTCGATCACCCAAAATTGATTTGATCGATATATGAAAAAAATGTCAACATTCTGTTTTGATGTTTAATAGTAATAGCTCGATATTTGATTTATTTTCTAAATAAAACCAATAGATAGATAAATTAGAAATGATCTAATAGGGATTAAAAAAAATCTATGAAGTTAAATAAAAAGACTTATCATTCATTTTGACAATTAACCAATATGGAGGTGCGGGGAATCGAACCCCGTGCCTCTCGCATGCGAAGCGAGCGCTCTACCATATGAGCTACACCCCCGTTTTTGTTATTTGCTGTCGCTTACAGTTTATTCATTATTAAAACTATTCGAGAATATCCACCGTTGATCCAAGCGGGGTCCACACGTTCATAATGTCCGATATTCCGAATCCACTGCTCACATTCCTTAGGTGTATCGGCGGTCAGTGCACATGCGTGGCACATGATATATTCTTTATGATGTCAAAAATGACGTAATTACCCTTTTTCTTTCTTTTTTTTAAATACTGTACTAAAATATTTCTTCCGGCACCGAAAGGAAAGTTGTCTTTAGCTGGACAAGGACGGCATGTCGGAAAACTCCCTCTTTTACGCTACCAAACCAAACCGGTCAAGATTTGGTTTCGGTTTACAGGTATTAACTGTCTGTAAATTGTTTTCGATTCTCGGTATAGTTAGGTTTCGAACAATAAACCGATCGGTTTGGACAAATTAAAATCCCTAGATTTACTTGCTCTTCTTCTCTCGTCTCATCCTCGTGCTTGAGCCACAGATCCGTTTCCCCTCTACTTCCTCTCTCGATTTTGTCTTCACTCAGTTCTTCGAAGATCGACACTTCCCGACTCGCCGTCTTCTTAGTCGGAGAGAGCCACGTCATCTTCTCGCCTTCGTGCTCTTCTTCGTTCTTGGTGTAAATCGAAACCAAACTTAGTCTCTTCGCTCCGTAACGATGAACGATCTTCTTAAGGTGAGAGTTATTTTGCAAAGGTGTTTATTTTTTTTGCTCCTTGTATAAAATTTAGGGTTGATCATATAATGTGGATTGATTTCCAAAATTGGGACTTTTTTAAAAATTTATTTGTTGTTCTTGATGTTTTGCACCTTACATTGCTGATGTAATAAATTATGAATGCCGTCAACTGTTAATTTTCTAATTGAAATTCGTATGGTTTGAGTTTGACCATCGTATCAATTCACTCTTCTATGTGAATATTCTGAACTTTGGAAGGAACTGGGACTTGTAATAGTTCTATCTGTTTATTGAATCTAAATTTAGCTATCAGGGTTTTATGTTAATCGATTGTTATTGTGTCTTTTTTTGTAGGGTTCGTTTGAGCTTCCCCGAGGTCAATCTTCTAGAGAAGGGGATGTTGAACTAGGGGAACAACAAGGTGGAGATCAAGGATTAGAAGATTTCTTCAAAAAGGTAAATCTAAACAAAAAAGAGCGCTATATTGCCCCTACCAATTTACTCTACCTAACTGTTTCCTCTTTGTCTTCTTAGGTTCAAGAGATTGACAAACAGTATGATAAGCTAGATAAGCTTCTAAAGAAACTTCAGGTACATACCAATGACACTTTCTTACCTTACGCTAATTTCTGTCTGCTATTGTCTTCATAAAACGCGGTGCTATATATAGTATGAATGTGTACAGTTGATCAAAATTAGAGCGAGAAACCTTCATTGCAGTTTGTCTACAATGATTGTTGGCTTTCCTTTTTTAAAAATTATATGATTCTGTGGCTTCTCAGTTGCTCTGTGTTATTTTTATACTAAATCATATGTTTCAGTTTTGACTATTCAATTTTACTGACGCGGTTGCTGTTGTAAACCCTATAGGCTGCCCATGAGGAGTCCAAGGCTGTGACCAAGGCTCCTGCCATGAAGGGTAAATTTGTTTATTTTTTACATCTTTTTGTCATGCATCTTATTCGGGAACATGGAAATTGTAAGAGGTTGTTGAATTAGCAGTTTTAAAAATTTGGATAGTATGAACTTTAGCTTAGGCATGTGTTCCACTGGAACTAAGAAACAAGCATTTGCTAAAATTAACCATACTTGTCTGAGAATTCGAGTTAGACAGTTTATATTTCTCAAAAGACGAAAAAATGGTAGATGACAACGGATGGATCCTAACTTAGATGAACTTCAAGCAGCCACAGTTCTTGGTTTTCATGTGCTTGAAACTTTAGCGTTTGGGTTAGTGTTAATGGTTTACCATAAACTTACATATAGTTTTGTGTTTGGTGTGTTGCTCCTTGTGTAATGGACAGCAATAAAGAAGAAGATGGAAAAGGATGTTGATGAAGTTGGAAGTATTGCCCGTTTCATAAAGGGGAAACTCGAGGAGTTGGACAGAGAGGTAGTATCACTGGCTCTTTATCTTCTACTTTTACAATTGTTGAATTTATAATTTTTTTAATATTGATACTCATTCAAACGTTGTAGAACTTGGCAAATAGACAAAAACCTGGATGTGGGAAAGGATCTGGTGTGGATCGATCAAGAACAGCAACGACACTGTGAGCATTCTTCTTTTTCAATAAGATAACTTATTCTGACCCCCTTGTTTGTGGGGTAGGGTTCAGCTGTTATTCATTCAAATGTTGTAGAACTTGGCAAACAGATGCTGTAAATATTCTTTGGTATGACCTTTATGAGCTTTCATTCTGTGCAACAGTTCCTTAAAGAAGAAGTTGAAAGACAAGATGGCTGAGTTTCAGGTAGGAAGAAAAATATAACTTTTTGAAATTTATGGAAACTGTTATTTTTTAAACTGAGATTGCGACTTGTACTAGGTTCTACGAGCGAACATTCAACAAGAGTATCGCGATGTTGTTGATAGGCGTATTTATACAGGTATGTACGTTGACAGTCATGTGCTTGCTTTAATTATTCCCTTCTACGTTTTCTTCTCGCTTATTATTTTGTGTTTTCCTTGAATTAGTAACTGGGCAGCGGGCGGATGAAGATGTAAGTAAATTAGACTCTTGAGTTTTATCATGGTCTTAGAAGTTTGAATAAAATTCATGCCTTACCGTTTCTTGTTTTTCAGACTATTGATGAATTGATTGAAACTGGAAACAGCGAACAGATCTTCCAGAAAGCGATTCAGGAGCAAGGAAGAGGACAGGTTCGATCTTTTCCGTTTAATTGAGAAGCAAATGCTTTGGACATGTTGACATTTTATTATGTGTCAAATGTATAGAAATAATCCAACATTTAATCTTGCAAAGATGTTAAATGTTCCTCCCAGGTAATGGACACATTGGCGGAAATTCAAGAACGTCATGATGCTGTCAGAGACTTGGAAAAAAAACTTTTGGACTTACAACAAGTATGTTGGATTTCTTTATAATCTCTTACACGATGAACATTTTTGAAACCGAGTTTGATGCAATCTATTAATCAAACTCTTTTTGTTTGTCTGAGAACTCATTGTATGAAGTCATTCGCGTAAAGACAGATCTAACAGGGTTCCCTTTTTCTGCAGATTTTCTTGGATATGGCGGTTTTGGTTGATGCACAAGGAGAAATGCTTGACAACATAGAATCTCAGGTAATTTGGTATTTATTTGCTTTCAACTGGATCAAAATGAATAAACGCAAAATGCCAAAGTTGGAGGCTGTTGATAAAAAACTAGAAGGTTTCAAAATTACATATTGACCTTAAGTTGATACACACTCTAATATAAAGGCATTGTAATAGTAAATAATGATGAATACTTTTTGCCAATCTAGGTGTCGAGTGCAGTAGATCACGTGCAATCAGGAAACACGGCTCTTCAAAGAGCAAAGAGCTTACAGAAGAACTCAAGAAAATGGATGTGTATTGCAATTATCATCCTCCTTATTGTGGTTGCAGTGATCGTTGTTGGTGTTCTCAAGCCTTGGAAAAACAAGAGTGCTTGAGGAAACCAGAGAATGTACAAAAAGATTATATCCATCCTTATGCAAGGGTTTGAATGAGTGTTTTGTTTATGATGTGTTTTTTTACCAAGAAACGAAAAAACAACAAAATTCTATATTCTTTTAATTGGATCAAACAAACCAATTTCTCTTTTGATTGTGCAATTTCACGTGGATTAAAGGAGTTTCTTATAATTATTTCAGTTTTTATGTTGTGTTTGCATTTACATGGCAAAAAAATTACATTTTCAACTTTCATAAAAGTTTTGGTTCGTTTTCTTCCCACTGACCTAAGGATACAAAGCGTAGTCTTGTGAATCTTGAATCAAATTGTTGTGTTTCGTTGACTGTTCAGAAACTTCAGACAGCTGTTGTGAATAGTAATCTGAACTCGGTATAGAAACAAGAACCCAGTGAAATTGGTAAAAGCAAATTGATTCTCTATTGATGATCCCGGTCGTTGGTAAAGCTGATATATATTATTATATATTACGGGTTTATCTCGGTTTCTATGTGATTGCAGCAAGTGTATGATTATGACATATTTTCTGCTGATGACATAATGGGAGAAGCTGAGATTGATATCCAAACCTTTAATAACATCAGCAATGGCTTTTGGGGATCCTGAAATGTTTGAGGATATGCAGATTGGGAAATGGCTAAAAACGCATGATAATCCACTTGTACATTAACATTGTTGATGGGACAGTGAAACAGGAGGTTTTGATCAAGATTCAGAATGTAGAGTCTGGAGAACTAGAGCTAGGAATGGAATGCCTGCCACTTGACCAATAATTTGTCAAATAGGCCTCATAAACTTTGTATTTATTGTATTGTACCTATGTCTCTCTATTTCTTGGAAATTTTCTCAACGCTTTTTGCATTCTTTTTATCTCATTCACAGAAAATGTACTTTGATGTTTGAATAACCCAGTGGATTTCTATCATGTTTTGGGAGGAACATCCCTTTCATTTACATACACTTACACTTGTGATCATCAATTAAAATCACGACCAAAACTCTACAGAAGATGATACTTCATCTCCTTCATTAAAACCTAGAAGCAGCTTAACGATAGACTCGCGGTTTCCTCCCAGACATCTCATGTATTGTCCCCGTTTTTGCTCGGAAATTGCTATATACCTTTCTTCTAAACCGTGTGGCACTTCTATCAACCACATACTTTTTACCTAATAAGCAACAGCGAGTGTGAACACCCAAAACTTTTTACCTAACTCATTACCACCGTTCAGACCATCCTTAGAACCTGAAAGCTAAACACTTTCACTGCATCTACCCGAGGACCCAGTCAGTGCGTACCAACACAACACAACACAACTCGCCTTCAGGAAACCATTGGAATTTTGCGAGTTTTGCAAAGCTCAGAACCAAAGGGTAGGAGCACAAGCCACTTTTCAGGCTTATCAAAACACATATAATGTATAGACAAACGAAGATAACGAGAATTGAATGATATATAATTCCAATAGTTGGATTTGTCTTAGAAAGAAAGGAGAGAGATAAAAAGGAGGCAAACATAGTTCATCAATTATTTATCGGGGGCTTTACAAGGCCCCAAAACACAAGCTTTAAAAGAAACTTAAGTGACCATAACAGAGTTTACAAACCACCACGGAGACGGAGGACCAAGTGAAGGGTCGACTCTTTCTGAATGTTGTAATCCGCCAGTGTGCGACCGTCCTCAAGCTGCTTTCCAGCGAAGATGAGACGCTGCTGGTCCGGAGGGATGCCTTCCTTATCCTGGATCTTGGCCTTCACGTTGTCAATGGTGTCGGAGCTCTCGACCTCAAGGGTGATGGTCTTCCCGGTGAGAGTCTTAACGAAAATCTGCATACCTCCACGGAGACGCAAGACCAAGTGAAGTGTAGACTCCTTCTGGATGTTATAATCAGCCAAAGTTCTGCCATCTTCAAGTTGCTTGCCGGCAAAGATCAATCTCTGCTGGTCTGGTGGGATTCCCTCCTTATCTTGAATTTTAGCTTTGACATTGTCGATAGTGTCAGAGCTCTCCACCTCCAAAGTGATAGTCTTTCCAGTCAACGTCTTGACGAAGATTTGCATACCACCACGAAGCCTGAGGACCAAGTGGAGGGTGGATTCCTTCTGAATGTTGTAATCAGCCAAGGTACGGCCATCTTCTAGCTGCTTTCCGGCAAAGATAAGCCTTTGCTGATCCGGGGGAATACCTTCCTTGTCCTGGATCTTGGCTTTAACGTTGTCGATTGTGTCAGAGCTCTCAACCTCGAGGGTGATGGTCTTTCCGGTGAGAGTCTTAACGAAGATCTGCATCTGTAAATTCAGAGAAATAAATACAAGAAACAGGAATCAGATTCGATCAAGAAACTAATACCAGATCTGGATAGAAATCATGGATCGAAGCGTAATTAATCGTTATAAACCTCAAATCTCTTTGAATAAATCGAATCAAATTCAAAGAGAAGTAAATACTTCGATCTGCGTTAAACACGAATCCTAACCGAGAATTAAGATGAGCTCTATCGGTGAAACTCAAATATTTGGCTTCAATAGAAGAGTAACCGAACTCAATTTCGATCCAAGGAAACAAGTAATCGAATAAGAACTCCGAAATTTACCTTGATAGACTATTATAAGATTTTAGAAATCGGAAGCTGAATTGTGAAAAGAGAAGATCAGGTTTCTGACTCCTTGGGTCTTAAATAATTTATAGAAAAGGATGAGGATCACGAGAAAAGTAAGGCGGTGAAGCAATAGCCTATCAAAACTTGACACGTATGTATAATGCCGTGTATTGAGCGTTTCCTACACTTGGTTGAAGATATTTTTAAGCAGCATTCATCATATATCAAATGGACCCTCGTTTGGGCCTGGACCGCCTGGCCTATATTTAACCTGAAAAGTTTACCCAATTCTGTTCTTCCCCAATTTCCTATTTTTATGTGGTTGTTCTACTGTTGATGAAGATCACAAGTTTCATGTTAAATCCGACGTTGAGAGAATCAATTAGAACCAAAAAGAATTGTTACTTCTGCGTAATATAGAATGGTTACTTAAGTAACATCAGCTAAATCTTATCTAATATCAATAAATAAAACCAAAACCTATAAGGCTATAACAATAAAACTGAAATAATACTCTCAGTTCCTTTTGTTTTGCTTAGTTCATTTTATAAAACCATTAATTGTACTAGAGGTCTTTCTTGTTTTTTTTTTAATGAAAATTTGTATTGCTTAATCTTTCTTTTCTGTCTTTATTTTATTCAAATTTAATTATGCATATTATCACTACAAGTGTTAATAATAATTTGACGGTTGATCGTTTACAACTCATATTAATTTTAATAAAATAGTTATATGATTCGCAATATATATATAAATAACTTATTTAATATAATTTTATTTTAAAAATTCGTTCATCATAGATCATTGTGCGCATGTAAATTGTATGTTATGAATCATACATGAAATTGTGTTTCCAGACTGTAAAAAGTTAGATTCGTTCATTGTGGATAATAATTGAACAACAAAAAATGTAAAATATCGTAAAAAGAATAAAAAAAATTAATAATATATATCTTTTGAAAAAAAATATTTGTTTTCTTAATCAACTGTTTTTATCATTTTTTACAATTAAATTAAAACCTCAGCCGAAATATATATTATGAGAAAACTAAACAACCATACAACACTAAAATCAAATATGAGCGGTAAAAGTTTTGATAACTACCATCAAATCCTACCTCAAATCCTAACACTTACATTGGGGTGGTAACGATGCACTTGCTCATTGTCGCCGCTGATCTTTATTACCAAATTACCTATACACGTTTGGGGAGATAGTGTTATTTGGATGGTGATTGTTTAATACATTGTTAGCGTGATAGGGTATGCTTCGTTGAAATGTCAAGATCAACAGAAGTAAAACCATCTTTATCATCCGCCTAAACAATTCTTTAAGTATCTATCATCTCAATACAAAGAACATGAAAAAATACAACACAATTCATAAAAAATAATTTTTAAACGCACAAAAGCTACTCAATAGAAATTTCTAATACAAAATAAATAATCGAATAGATAAAACAAATCCAAAATTTAGTTAATTATAACCATTTTCTCACTTCATCTATAAACCACATCTCTCAGATATCTTGCTAAACTTTCAAGAACAAAAGAAACAAGAAATAGCTAGCGAAAGATCTGAGAAGCTCCACAACTTGACTATGGCGATTATAATGCTGGTCATGTGCTATGAACATGTGGTTTGCGATGGGCACTAAAGCGACTTGGTTCCCACCCTTTTACTTCGGCCTCGGCTCTGTCGCTTACATTCTTCTCCTGATAATCGCTAATCCAACCACATGCTTGGATTATTTGCTCTAGCATTCCTTGTAGCAATTAATTTAAATACGTTCTTCCGGTAATAGTTGAACAATCTTTTGTTGGGTCATACAGTAGTATGATATTAATAAACCCATTTTTGTGATACAAACTCCTCGTTGAATAAGGGCCAAATAAGGTCCATGGGGCAGTGAAAATGAAAGCCCAAAGAGAACCATAAACAAACAATGATGGTAAACCCTTTGTTTATTTGTTTGACCGACTAGGAACTTTTAGCTCGTTTTATATAATTCTTTCTTTTACTTGATTTACATCTAAAATTTTAAAACTATATCCGACGGAAGATGATAAAAAAGATATTTTAAAAATTAATAATGGATTAAAAAGTACTTTCACTTCAATTATTTTTTCATTTAAACCGAAAATCAAACCAATTCCGAAGAACTAAGCACAATACTGCAAGTTAGTAGACCAAGCCATTTGTCCCTCTAATTATTTCAGTTGTTTGGCCAGATTGCGATCTCAGAGTAACCATCCTCGGTAGCACAAGCCCTAAACATTCCGGTAGTGTTAAACGGCATTGTGACTTCACCATTGGCAGAGACAGCAACGAGTCCACAGCTTCCTCTGGGAACGGATTGGGCAACAACATAAGCCGCTGCCTCAGTCAAAGACAGGCCTTTATACTCCATTAGTGCAGCCACGTCTCTCGCCACGGTTCCACGGATGATCTCTTCTCCTTTACCTGTAGCTGAGACGGCACAAAGATGGTTAGCGTATGTTCCTGCGCCAATGACTGGCGTATCCCCAATTCTGCCAACCATTTTGTTGACATAACCACCCGTTGATGTAGCTGAAGCTAGATTCCCGGCACTGTCCACGGCTACACATCCGACCGTTCCTATTTGGCTGTCGCCACAATTTTCCAAATCTTTAGCCGGAGTAGGGACTGTGTAATCCAACTGTTTTGAAGGAATTTAAAGATCTTTAAGAAGCACACGAAAAAGGGCACTTTTGATTTATATCATTTCATGAAGACAAACCTCAAAAACTTGGTTATAAGAGAATAAACATATTACCTGGACCCGATTGAATTCTTTGGCCTGCTTTAGCCTTGCAATGTTTTCAGGAGTTATGAAATGGCTAGAATCGACTGTCTCAACGCCCTAGAAAACCAAAATTCAGAGAAAGCTTTGATTATTAAACTCCACTGATTGTTGTGCTTTTCTGGTAATGGAAGTCGTATGACCAAAAAAAGAGTAGAATCAGGGTCACACTGACTGACATGTGCTCTTGCAAACGCTTCAGCAGCATCGAAGGCAAGATATATATGAGGAGTTTTCTCCATGACGAGTCGAGCTAAAGAGATGGGATTAACGACAGTGGTCAAGCCGGAGACAGCTCCGCATCTTTTGGTTTTACCGTCCATTATGGAAGCTTCCATTTCAACAGTACCTTGAGTAGTTAAGACAGATCCTTTACCAGCATTGAAGTCCGGGTGGTTCTCAAGTTGACGAACCTTACAACAGAGCAAATTAACCAAGAAAAGTGTAAAAGACTCATAAAAAAAAAAAGGATCACTACAAACCTTACAACCTTTACTTACAGCAGGTTCACTGTACATTTCAAAGGAGTGAGTGATCAAGCAAATCATTCATACTCGAATCATCCATCAAGCTTGAGTACAATGACGACTGACGAATCTCAAACGCATAATGGTGATCGTATCAAACTGGGGACTAATGGACGAGAGTTTTTAGACATCTAAAATTAGTTTAAATTTGGTCTCCGACAGAACCCCGCAATTCTCAGTTTCCTCATCGAAAATTCCAAAATATAGTCAAAATTATTAAACACAAGGATCCGACCAGCTGCCATATGCAAAAATCAATAGAGGGAGAGAGAGGCGTACGACGAGTTCGGCGACGTCCAAGGGAGGCTTGCCGGATGTGAGGGCGGAAACGCCAAGATCGAGGCAGTGTCGGAGGGCGGTCTCGCGAGGGATACGTCGCTCGTCCGGAAGATCGATCGGAATATCTCCAGCGCCGCCGTGGAGCGCTATTGCCCACCCCACCATCGCCCGCCGGATCGTAAGTTCACAGGGTCACTAGATTTCTTTCAGATAGATGTACATAATAAAAAGGGTATGAAAATGTTAAAATTTTATTTATAAGTTACACTTATTTGTATTATAAAAAATAAAATAAAAGAATCACGCAAGTTTTTTCTTGTGTTGTTAACTAGCTATATTTAAAATCTTTTCTGCAATTAGCAGTTTTTGCCTATCAAATCTATTTAACCTTTGAATGAATTAAATGAAAAAAATCAGCTACTGTAAAGTGTAAACTCCAATCCCCCCCTCCATCTTATCCATTGTTGTCTTCTTCACTGTCAGAAGCATCATCCATAAAGTAGACCGGCCACATGGTTGTTTAACATAACAATTAACAACCACCTTGAGACGTCTCAGGATGATTCATCTTGGTCTTGGAAATATAATTTCTCCGAGTCCAAAACGCCCTGAACGCAATATTATTAGATAATAATGCTCAGGTTTATGTTAAGAAATTTTAAAAAGTTTTGGTATATATATATATAGAAGAAATAAAAGTGAGAAAGAAACCAACTTGTTTTTTTTACCTGTATGATCATGATGGCTGCTTCCTTATGTATGAGCTCATTGTACCCTCGGCAACCCATATTCTGAACGCAACTGGGGCAACCAGTTTCAGCTATGCAGCAGCAACACTTTAAGAGATCAAGAGCAGCTTCTAGAAGCTCAGTGAATAACGGACGGATCTGCAGAACCCATATGTTCAAGAATTAGTTATCCAAATTCAACAAATTAAACTTGATGATTTACTTTCACAATTTTCTTTCATATTTTACCTTGGCGGAGATGCCAGTTACTCCACGATGACGATCATATAGTAAGATTCTTGCTGGGAAATAGCGTTGCTCTTGCGGATTTGGACATTCTGGAGCTAAGTCTGAATAGTTGCAACGCACAAATATTGGAACAACGTGGAGAAGAGCATGACAAGCTGCGTGTAAACCAGCACGGAATGAGAAGTTATTCTCCTCCACTTCTGATTTTACCGATTCTGGGACTTGAATCCAAACAGCCTATTATCCATAAACCAGACTTAAAATCACAGCGGAAACAGAAAGAGTGTACGTGTGTGAGGCTGCAGGTTAAAGACAAACCTGTGATTGGTAAGAGTAACTTGGGAGTGAAAGATCAACATCATCAATTACTTCATCGTTTCTTTTTCGGATACGAAGAAATCCAAGCCACTTTGTTGTCACTCTACAGGCATTAGTTTGTGCTGTTGTCTTATTAAGTTGGTTCTTTGCAGCCTTTAACACGTAAGCCTGAAACATGAACTTAGTAATGAATTTTACACAAAGATTCAGAACTATCACACAAGAGAGACCACAGTTTATACTTACAGTTTTACCACCAGTTACATGGATATCAGTGTAATCCCGAGTCCTGGTGTAGTAATCCACGTCTACTAATTCACACAAAGCTATCTTTTCTTTTGTATCCAGACTCGTGACCAGATAGGTCCTGCCTTGGTTCATATAAACAGCTCCTTCATATACCTGGAAAAAGGCTTTGCTTTCCTCGATTTCATCGAGAAGATCTTTACTTTTTTTTTCCATGACTCTGTATCTTACTGTCTCTATGGCCCGGATAGAGACCATCTTCGTAGGCTTTTTCTGAGAAAATGTTGTCCAGCAAAGGTATTTAGAGCACGGAAACTCGGTTTGGGTTGTATTTTTCAAAGTAATTGCTCAGATATATACCTCTCGACCAATATAGGTCCATATCCTAGCAGAAGAATCACAGGACAGATCAAAATTCAAGAACCCTTTGTTCCTGAGCTCCCCAAGAGCGTTGCTTATGCCAGAACCAAAGTGTTGATTATCATACTGCAAGCTCAACGGATGCTCAAGAGCAGCACAAGCCAAATGCTGCTTAAGGACCTACAAGATGAAAAGTATCAAAGCAAGTCGGTATAATCCCAACTACATTATTAACAGTTGGCACAAGAATCTAAACACTATATTATCAACCTGCTCATTTTGAGAATCAATATGGCAACACTCAATTGCGCTACCAAAGAGTTTGTCCGGGAATTTCATGAAGTATTGGTCAAGCGGACCGACAAAGGCAACATATACGGCAAGAGAGGGCCTTTGTCGTCTTCCAGACCGACCGGCTTGCTGCCAAAGACTAAAACTCAAAAGCGATCAGTCATTGTCAGCTGCACCTTATAGAATTTCAGTTCTAAGCGGGAAAAGAAAAAGAGCCAATCAAACTGAATTACCTGGCAACACTGCCGGGAAAACCTAAATGAAGAGTTACATCGATGTGACCAACATCAATCCCCAACTCAAGTGCGTTTGTTGCAGCAATACCACAAAGCTTTCCACCGAATAAATTGCTCTCTATTTTCCTCCGGTCCTGCAAAATATTGAAAATATTGATCTAGTAAATGCAATTCATCTACAAAACAACACCAAAGTTCAGACACATAAAAACACAAAATGTACCTCAGCAATGTAGCCTCCACGATATGAGGATATGGCTTCAACCAGATGAGGGGCAGACTTAGCTAGAATTTCACGTCTGCGGCATATTTTACAGATCTTAAGCTCCATCAACACTATTTACATCAAATACTCTAGCGTGAATTTTTTTTTATCTATCAGCGATTAACAAGAGAACTTACGTCAAACACAGAACAAGTTCACAGAGTTTGCGAGATGGACAAAAAGCAATGCAACGTAGGCCATGCTGAACCATCTCTGCGAAAAGGTGTGAAACTTCAGAAGCTGGGCTGTAAAGAAATGAAATGATATCTAATGTTAGCTATAGATCGATGACAAAAGAAAATTTGATTTTTTTGTAGGCAAATGACTAAAAATACCCTGATGGTGTATGGGCAGCAGCTCCAGAGGGTTTATCTGCAGCAGCTCCAGAGGGTTTATCTGCAGCAGCTTCACTACTACTCACGACTTTCAAACTTTCTCCAGGTTTCTGTAACACAACAGATGGAAAAAAGAAGTAAAAAAAAAGTTTCAGAATTGGTTAAAAACAAATCAAGGAAACTGAACCATACACTTTTTGGAAGAACTGATGGATTCCATAGGACAAAAAGCTTTTCAGAGGAAGGACTTCCATCATTTTCTATCAGCTCGAGCTCAGATAGGTTTGCAAGCTCCTACACCAACAGCAAATCATGTTTTGATCTGGTATGATAGATTTGGATAAGCGAATATTTTATCCAGATAATCGGTAATGTAGGCCTACCATGCAATGTTCTCGAGGATTAGCAGAAGTTGCAGTGCAAAATATGAAAGAAGGATTGGCACCATATACTGGAAAGTAAGATATGTTCGGTCAATTCAAAGTCTAAATGGACGAAATTCGTAATGAAGACTGCATTGGTTTGACCATGGGATAAGTATTGCACCATGAGAGCACAGGCGGCGAAGTCTTCTCAATATAAGGGCTGTGTGGCAGCCAAATGGTCCCTTGTAAGTATGGGCTTCATCGATCACAACATACCTGAAATTATTTTCAACTTAGGCTCGACTTTTGGTCATAAATTATAAGGGGGCCAAACATAAAATGAGATTAGTCTGGTTCCTCTCTAAACCAGTTCCTGTCTTGCAATGATTCTAATGAAATTAGTCAAACTTAAAATGAGAGGAGGGATTTCCTTCATAGGAAGATGTGTTACCTAAGGTTAGATAAAATCCGGCTGAATTGTCCATGGAGAGGCATAATTGACATATGTAACATATCAGGATTTGTGATCAGCTACATGCATAAATTCCAATAATATTTGTTAGAGAAATACGTATTCGGAAATTCGGATGAGACTAAGTGAATGAATCACTATTCTATTGGGGGGGAAAAGGACAGTAAGAAATTACCAGTCTAGCATTACTCCTCAGCCTTGCTCTTTCCTTATAAGGAGTATCACCATCGTACACTCCCATGTTTATGCTTGCTTCGTATCCTTTTATCAAATCAGACAATGCTCTTAATTGATCCTGAGCTAAGGCCTATTCAAACAAACAGAAATCTCTTTCTATTGTAGCAGTTTTAAAAAGTTTTGAGATATCTTAAACAAAAAAAAATCAAAAGAAAAAGAGACAAGCTGAGTAACCTTGGTCGGAAATAAATATAAGGCACAAGCATCTGTGTCTTTGCACAATTCCTCAAAGACTGGCACATTATAGCAGAGAGATTTTCCACTGGAAGTCATAGTTGCAACCACAACATTCTTCCCAGACAAGGCTGCTGAAATTGCTTCAGCCTGATGGCTGTATAATGTATTGAGTCCAATTCGTTTCAAGGCAGACTTGGTGGTTTCTGAGAGCTGATCTGACATTTCGACGTAGGCAGCTTTTCTTGCATTGATAACTTCAACGTGAACTACCTGTCCTTTAGATCCAATACCATTCCTGAGATGTTCAACCATCTCCGATGGTAGCAGTGAATTTGTGTTATGACACAAAGTCTGGGATTTACGAGAACCAAAGGAAGGACAACTGCCTTTCCCAGCCTGTCTAGCTTCGTTTCCACCAACAGCTCTACCTTCCCTGGAAAATTTAAGCATGTCCTCCAAGGAAACAGCTATTCCACTCTCACCTGTATTCTTTACCAGTAGCAATTTGATGGACTCCCACAGCTCAGACTTAAAGGAAGTCTCCCGTTTTTTCATGGCAATAAAGACCTTTGCAAGTGGAGTTTTCTTACGACCTGATTTTTCATCTGTCTCCGGATAATCAGCTATAACTATGGCATTCTCATGGTTCAGAGCTTCAAAGTCATCAGTGATAACCTTTACAACCTACAACAACCATTGCGGTTACATATAAAAAAAAATTGTCACAAAAATAAGTAAGTATATTAAAAAGATATTGAAAAGTCACCTTGGGGCATATAACTGAGAGATTTTTTACGTCTTGTATACCAACACGAACGCCAGACATTGCTAACCGGGAAAGAGATTCCTTCAAGCGGGTTATATACAACTTCTCTCCAAGTGATTGAATAAGAGATGAAAAAAGATTCAAAAACGAGAAAGTCTCCATAGACAATTTCACCCAATCTGGACAACAACACGAACAGCTACTTGTATCCCATGACATCAAGCATTTTGTAGAACGTGGAGATGTCAAACAATTCCTAGACTTTAAAACCTCAGCAAGCTTCTGTGTGTTCTGACCCTTAAACGCATCTGTACAATCAGACTCCAAAACACCATTAAAGAATCCATATGGACACGTTTCTTCATCCCGTTTCCGTTTCTCCCCAACACAATGATTCTCAGCTGTTTTAGCGTTGTCATCTCTCAAGGTTGAATATTCTCGAATCCTCTCAGAACTCAGGGAAGGTTTTGATAAATCAGGCTTTGGTGTCTGTGGACGTTCCTTCTTGACCAGCGGAACGAAAACCAAGAAATCACCGTCATTAAAAGCAATCGCAGCCACTCTACTGTTCAAACTCAATTTCTTGCGCTACAAAAGAGAAATTCTAAATTGTAACAATACAAAAGAACACAAATTTTCCCGAGAAAAAAAAACGAAACTTGAAATCAATCGCTAACGAGTGTAGTGAAATAAGAAGCATCATTACCTTGAAATACAGATGGAAATTGGGATAAGAAGAAGCGGGAGGGAAAGAGGATCTTAGGGCAATCTTAAGGTCACGGATTGTCCCCTCGGAGGAAACCTGACCGGTCGTCGATTCGCCCGAAACGGCTCGGACAGAGATCGCAACAGTGTCTCCGCCGCTGCGTCTCTCGTTCGCCATTATCGAATTTTTACTTTTTTCCTTCCATTATTAACAAAGAAAGGGTTTTCATTTATACAGTATATAGTTTTAAAACTTTGCTGGGCTTGGAAACTACATCGTATCGATGTTGTTATGGCGCGGAATTTTTGACACAGGCGAGTGAGTCGGCACGTGCGAACTATATTAGATTTTAAGATAAGTAATTATTCCTAAAAAGTAGCCCTTATATTATTAAAAGGAATTCAATGTTAGCCCAGACTATTTTGCTATCTGGTTAAGCCCCATTTCATCACAACGATTTAAAAAATGTTTTCAGATTTCGCAATTTCTTTGTTTGAGCTCGTGATTTTTATGAAAAGTTGATAAATGGCTAGTCTGGCATTACAATAACTCAAGTTCAGTCAATTCTTTTTGTTTGTCCTCTTCAATTAACCAAATATCTATAGTTTTTTAAATCGCTGCATTAGATCCCAAAACTTTTGTAGATTTTTTTGTTAAGAGTATATCTAAGTCAAACTATCAAAACAAATATGATTTTGTGTTCCAGCGATATTTGTAAAAGATCATATAACAAACCTTGTATACATGCTCAAGTGAGGAACAAAAAAACTCGAAATGCATTCATTCATTTAGGGAAACCATAACTTTATGTTTCTCACATAAGCTTTTCTTCTCCAATTTTTTCCTGGTACAAATCTACATACACCTAAAACAAACCAAGGAGAGAAAATTCCTATAAGGAAGTACCTGAAGATGATTAATATCTAAAGGCTAGTGATTGCAGGTAGGCTCTAGCTTTAGCAGCCATGGCCAGAGATTCTTCATCTTCTCGTTCCTTTGCAGTAGCCACAGCTGCAACATAAGCTAATCTTGCTTCTTCCATTTTCCTCAGTTCACTTTCATCTACATCGTCCTGTTTTAGACGCATTTGCAACAACTTTTTAGATATGAACCCAAAAAAAAAGGAAAAAAGAGAGATGATCGTAAAAGAGAGATGATCGTTGTGGTTTCTTTGGCTTACAAGATATGGAAGATGATCAAATTCATATGGGGTTGCATCATAATCTCTATCGGGTTTCTTGGAATCAGTTTTCGCCAAAGTTTCGAACACCTGTGTGAATGTAGAGATTTCTCCTTCAACAGCATCTAGCTGTTCTTGAAGCTTGATTGCTCTTGTTCCTGTTGTCTTTGCTTCCCATTGAGTCTTCTCAAGGGCAGCTTGCTTGTCTGCAAGTTTGATCTAGTGAAGACAGCGAAACGAAGCTATTAACATGTGAGGTATGTGCAGAAGCAAACTGAGTATTCTCCATTTTGTTCAAAACCAGATTCAAAGTAAAACACAAAGGAGAAATCTGAAGACACATAAGACAAAAAGGTTTACCTTTGTGTCTGATAATTGTAACTGCATAGACTTGATCAACATCTCCTTCTCAGCAATCAATCGTTTTGTTGCTTCAAGCTTTTCTTGTATCTCGATTACCTGATTCTTTGACATCTCCATTGACTTTAAAACCTCTTCTTTCTCCAATAATTTCGTCTGCAAGTCATTCACTTGCTCTCTTAGGCTCCTCAGTTCTTCCTTTTCTGCACCAGCCAAAGCCTTTGCGTTTTCACCATCTTCCCTAGAATTGTTCATAACATCGTCATTGCCCTCGGGGTCTCTCTTCTTTCTTCCTGGGACTGTTTGAGAAGCATTTCTTCCCTTTGGATCAGATAAATGCAAATACAAGTGAATAAGTTATACAGCCGAGCATTGGAAAAAACATTGAGTAACATTTGATAAGCGAGCCAACATTTGGCGAGGGAGATTAAAACCCGAAACCACCCATTGAAGTTTTAAACCAAGTTTGAAGACACCAGTGCTCCAAAAACAGAAATCCATCATTACAACACTTTACTGCTCATAATAATAATTGAAAAAATCTATAATCCCTTAAAAACATACAATTTTTGATTAAGCCCTAACGCCAAGCTGATATCAGCTCATACCCCAAAAGGAAAAGATAACAAACTCAAATCATTATCTAAGTAAAACTACCAGTGTTAACCAAGTCGAAAACTAACTAAAAGTCTTATTTATACCTATGCAACCAAGCAACAGTGTATGGATCATGTTTTAAAAAATGTCATAAAGAGATGATATAGAACAACAAGACAAGGAGATTGACATCTTACCCTTCTGGACAAGGATTCTTTTGAAGGCATCTTAGTGTAGATCATGGAACCACGCCGCTTAAACGAACTTCTTTCTTTGTGTTCCTGTTTGCGTTGAATGAGAAGAAGCTTATTAAAACTTCAACCTAGACATGAAATCTACAATCTTATCTTTCAGAAATTTCAGTTTTTTATGTCCAAACACCATCAATTTCTCTCACATTTACACATATCGACATTTTCCCCAAATGAATATGTCAAAAAAGTTTCAAAATTGCTGTTGGTTTCTCAAAATTAAGAAACCAAATCCGTCGAAAACACCGACATAATTTCGAAATTCCCTGTAATCTATCACCAAAACTGCAATCCACTCGAACCCCAAAGATATTGAGCTCTTATAACTTCGACAAAACGGCCAAGAGAGTTAGAAAAGATTTACCATGTAATGCTCGATAAGGGGAACCATCTCAACGAGATCTTTTAAAAGACGACGATCTAGATTCTCATTTCCGGAGTTCGTACCAGCTACAGATTGGTGAGGAGACAGTCGGAGATCGTCATCGCCGGCGAGCCACGAGCTATCATCCCCAAATCCAGAATCGCTTTGCAAATCCACAAAATGCTGCTGCTGCTGCTCGTACATCTTCTATTGCCTCCGTATAATAGATCTGCTTCAGTGACTAGTCTTCAACACCAGAGTCTGATGAGCAGAGAGAGATAGACAAAGAGAAGACTTGATTTTATTCAAAATCGTTCATTCATTCTTCAAGTCTTTGAGCTTTGGATCTCAATCTTTTTTTTCTCCCAACGTTCATCTGAAACTACCAACGTAAGATTACCAATTTACCCTCATCTTCTTTCACTATTCTCTGGACTTACCCATGACTTTTTGAATTCTTTCCTTTTAAACTATCTTTCCTTCTTTTATGCTCCCTTAATTTTAACATTATGCTTTGTTAAGTTTGCAAATTGAGAAATTAGAATCATATACTGAGATTTCATTCAACCTTTTTTCAATCACCACTAAGTAACAATCATACTTAAGGTTGCTTTCCCTGATGGATTACAATATGTGCGTAATTCTGATCGAAAATGAAATATACGCCCCGTAGTTGTAAATTTGAATAATACAAGGTCCTAACGAGCTTCAAGTTCGTTTCAATTAACGGGGCTATCTCAGCCGTTCATTCAATAACACTCAAATAATTGTCAATTTTAATAAAACTAATAACAAAAAAATAATAGTATTACATCGAAAAACATAGAACAACTCAGAAGAAGAAGAAAAAAATCTAAAAAGTGTGAGATGATAATATATAGAGGGTGAAAAATGATTTCACTTAACACAGAAAGCTTCCGGAAAACATTGAAAGCCCTCCCCTTGATAATATATTCCTCAAAAGAAAAAAGATAAAAGCACCAAAGAAGATTTGAGATTACAGTCTAAACTGCGGTTAGCATAACCGGGTCGCACCAGTCTTCTTAGGTCTCAAAAGATTATGGACCCACGAGATAAACATGATTTCGGATGTACAAAATAAAATAAAAAAAATCAAGATATAACTATAATAATAAATTATAATCCCTTTTTGAGATAAAAATATTTTTTTTTTTAAACAGAGGAATCAATTTTGGTGTTTTACCGGATTGTGTGTGTTTGGGTTTTGTTTTTAAAACTTCTATTGTCCCGTCTTGAGCCGTTTTGGTTTCCGAGTTTGCTTGACGTCGCCGATTCTGGTTCGAGTAACCGGTTCACGAACTTCATGATCCTATCAGTAGTAAACAAAACTAAAAACTATCAAGATCCAACCCAAAAATAATGTGTTTGAATTAAATCAAACGTAAAGAAAAAAAAACCTTGAAGGAAGACGAGGATTGTTTAGCGAGCTCGATTTCAACGGAGATGCTTGCTTTCGTTAAGTCCACTCCTGAGTTCTCCAATGCTTCTCTCAGTGTTTTCACTAATCTGCTCCACAAATATGTATAAAAGGTTAATAACTTTTCACTTTTAACTGTTACAAGATCAAAAGAGAGGTTTTTAGTTTACCCTTGTGAGTAAACACTTGAAATACTGATGTTACCCTCGAGAACTTCCTCATCTTCTACTTCTTCTTCTTCTTTCAATGGCAGAGTTTGACTCCGTGAACTCAGGCTTGGCTCTACAGCCTCTGATGATGCGACTCTTGTGTGGAACTGAGGTACGGGACTACCCGCAATCACAGGAGAGAAAAAACTGTTGCTTTGAATCGACAATGGAAATGGAGAGGTCGTTGCGGTTGTTGGATGGTCGATAACAACGCCTTGTACTGTTGCAAGTACCGAAACCGGAATGTTATTCTTCTCTTCTTCCAATTTTGGAGCAAAAGCAACGGTTCCTTCTGGTACTAGCTGTTGATTGTTTCTCTGCTGTAATGTAAATGGATCAAACAGATTAACATTGCATGGTTTGTTTGTTGTCAATGTCAAACCCGGGAAAGAAAAGAATGAGGTATGGTCGGAAAATGTGAGACTATACTTACCCAATTCAATAGCTTCGCAGGTTCGTGATTCCATCCTTGGTAAGAGGTCTCATACTTGTCTGCTTTCTCCTGTAAGAATTGAATATACTCGATAACCTGTATGAAGTTACAAATAGAATATTTTGGTAATTAGGAACAATTGTAGTTACAGAAAACGTAATATTTGGAAATTATGAGATTGAATCTTTGTTACAGAAGAACATTTTGATAATTTGGAAATGATGAGATTGAATATTCTGCTACAGAAAATTTGGCGGAAAAATTATAGTTATACCTCTAGTAAGAAGGAGGCCTTGTCTCGCTTTTGGTCGCTGTTAGGTATTAGTTGTCTCAACATTTGAAATCTGTAGAGGGATCCATTAACAATGTTTGATTAGTCTCTCCTCTCGGCTATACTGTAAGCTTTGGCTACATATCATATCGATGAGTACATATACAAAACTTACCTATCATTGATCTTGCTCCTCCTTCGTTGCTCTGTAGCAGAATGTTTAGACCTAGGCGTGTTTAGCTTTTGGTCGTTACCAGAGCCTCTCACATCTGCTTTTACCCTCAAATCCACTGTAAAGAAACAATCAATCAGATCTTAAGCTGTTACGGTTTAGAAATTGTAAAGCTGACATTTTAGAAAATCCAAACCTCTATGGCTCTGGCTAGTTGAGGAGCTTTCTTTCTTCATGATAAAATCTTCTTCATCATCTAGATCATCTTCCTGTGAAGATCCTTTTGCTGACCTTATCATGTCCATGAAGCTCTGGCTCTTAAGCCCAGATCCTCTGCAACCAAAGTAAAACCTTAGTTGATCACCCTTTTAAGGCCATATAGACAGAGTAATATAGAAAAGAGACGAGATGAGACTGACTGAAAGGAAGAGCGAGAACTGAAACCGCTCATATGGTTATTTGTCAAAGACTGGGACCGTCGTTCCACCACTGGCCACTGTCCCACAGATGCTGCAACATCCGCTATACATTCAAAAAAAAAAAAAACAACTTATTCCATCATTTCACGTGGTTTCTAAACACATGTAAACTAGTCTAATTAACATCAAGATTCGAATTTTCTTGTTACCTCTCATGTTTGCCCTCTCCCCAACATTATTCTCCTTCCTTGTCTGTCCCTTCTTCCCAGAAGTAGATTCATCCCACAGAGTGAATCCGCTTGCTGCCGCGGTGTACGAGCTGCAATTAGAGTTTGAATTCTCGTCCACAACATTTCTCTCATTACCGCCACTCGTTTGCGCAGCAGCAGTGAACAGCATCGGTGGTGACAACTCCGGCTTAGGAACTCTCTGATGATGATGATGGAAGTAAGGAATGGGGCTTATTGTGTAAGTCCCTATACCACCAGGAAGTATGTGCTGCAGCGGTGGTGGAGGTGCAGGCGGCGGTGGCTTCTCGGATGCTGTAGTGGTAGTGTTAATCCTACTTATCTCTTCTTTAGCACCAACACATTCCAACGGTTGTAGAAAATCATGGGTTTTCAAGTGACTACCTGCTCCATTGTACAATCAAAATATATAATTACACATACTGGAATCAATATGTGAAGTTAGTAATTCACACCTTCATTCAATTAGTGATGCTATAAACTCTTTCAAATCCCATCTTCTTATACCACCTACCCCTAGTGTGTATAGTGATATATGTATGTATGCTCAGTATGCATGCATCGACATGATGAGCGTTCAAAGATATTTAGGAGTGATTCGAATGCAAAGCTTTACGACATGTGTATCCCATCAAACGGTCCCCTTATTTTCGTGGGCTTTAAACAGAGTTGGGCCCATTAGGACCCAATGAGATAGCAACATTTTGATCTATGATTCGTCTTAAAGTCAGATCAGATGCACGCGCGCACAAGCGAAAAAAACGTGACCCCTTTAAGAGAATCTAAATAATATAATTAAAATAAGAAAAGAAAAGGGTAAAACAGTAAAAAAAAAAAAAAAAAAAAAACCTTGAGAAGAAGGTGGTGTTGGCTTTGGATCTGGGTGGCCGGTTGAATGACTGCAGAGCGATAAAAAATCATGTGTTGGTTTTCTCCCTGTGGAAATTCTTCTAATATATCAAAATTAAAAAAACCCCCAAAAAAAATATATATATATCTTGTAGAAAATAAAATTCTTGTTTTAATATAAAGAATTATGGTAAAAAATATAATATCTGATAAATAGTGTTACCTTCGGTTTTGAAGGGACGAGGTTGAGGAAGCTCCATGAACAGCAGCTTCGACGGTCTTTATAGATTTTTTTAAAACAATTCTAATCTGTGCGCGGGAATTTTCCAAATTCTGTGGCGTGATTTTGTCTGGAATTCGACGGAATTCTGTAGCGAGCAGCTCAGATCTGCGACTTCTGGCAGCTAATTCACGAGATTTTGTGTGTTCCGATGGTCAAAGAAGCGGAATTGAGCTCTGAATTATGCTTTCTCGGTAGGTTTTTCCCGGTCGAATTTTGGTTAAATTCAGCTTGATTTAACCTAAATCAACCTCCGCCGCAACTTTTCCCCGCGAATAACACAGGAATTTACGGGAATCCAACCGGAAGAATCGCCAGAAATCACCAAATTCGTGGATTCGATAGATCTGTCATCAGAATTGAATAGAAAAAAACAAAACAGAAGATCAACCATAATTCAGCAGAATTCATAGCTCAAACAAACTCAATTTCGCATAATTCAAGTCAACCCATGAGTATAATGGAGATACAAAAACTAGAGTCCAAGTCAAATCTAAACCTAAATTAATGAACGGATTAGATTAGAGCTCCGAAGCGTACCTTAATCAACCACAATAGTGTGAGCTTAGATATCTTAGTCAGAGATACCAAACAAAAAGTTTGAATTCCGAGATAAAACTCTTCGATCTGATCGGGAAGAACCAAAAAAAAAAGATCAGCCAGAGAGCTTATCTCACTCTCTCTCTCTCTCTCTCTCTCTCTCTGTTATGAGAGGAAATGAGAAGGCGGAAATGTTTTATACAGTCATTATAACGCTCCCCGTTAAAAAAAAAAAACACTCCGTTGTTTAAACGACGTTAATCTAACGGAGTCACGTGGTGGATGTCTCTAGTTTGTTGCTTTCTAGTGTAAGGTAACAGAGAGGGTTTATCCGTTTAGCGGCGCTAAAATAAAAAGTAACATAATAATACACACACGCACCAAAAATTATTATTTATTGCTTTGTTTTGGTTTAATCGATGTACTACTACTACGCTTTTGTTTTTATCGTGTTCGACGATCCCCATTAAATTGTTGCAATTTTTTATATATTAGTATTTCTACGAATTACTGCTAGATAATCAATTAAAAAAAATACTAGTAACTATTGCTCGTGTTTGTACTTTTACAAGAATTTTAAATTAGTATTTGTTTTTCTATATATTCATTGATCTCGAAAAGATTAAATTTCGTTTTCTTGTTATATCTCGCTCTAAAATCATCAAATTTGTAAGTTTTCATAAAAACTTTTAAACGAAATCATTAATTCTTTTTTACTCATTTATTTTCCTTATATATGTGACATTTATATTCATTGACTCTACCAATTAATGGTCATTTTTCAATATTCGTTGTCGGCAATTGAGCTCACATGCAGGCTATTAATTTAACCTTTTTTGTATAGGCACGCATACGAAAATATGTTCGTAAGTAATATAGTTCAATTATGGCGATCTAGCGAACATTAAATCTTGACGGATTCATAATTTAACACTCCAATCAAACGGCTTGTAGTTGTTGTTGGTGACGTTTTTCTCTATATTTCCAATTCATTACTATAAGCTTTTGGCGTGTCAAGACACTCTATTTATTTTACTTTAGAAATTACGCCAAGTAATATCGTTGAAGTAAATGCGACCAAAAGAAAATCACCGAACTAAATAAAATTGGAAGATATGTATAAATACGAACTCCGTGTATCTGACATTGAAGTCGTCGTATATTCTTGTATTTCATAAATTTAATACCACCAAAACTTAAAAGGAACCAAACTAATAATTTGATGAAGTCATGTATCTGTCTCTTCATCGTTTTCTAGTCTTTTTCTATAGCTTGTAAAATCTTCTTATAATCGGAGTACTATATATGTTGTATATGTTCGTGTGTGATTAAAGCCCATTTATAACAAGGTTTGTTAAAAGAAAAACAAATTGGTTTTGATTTGTCAATAACTGATAATTATAACACAGATACATATCATGCATATATGCAAATTGGTTTCATACATACTTCTAGCTGCTTCTGCGTATTAACTTCATCTATATATCCTCATTTTAGAGAAGTTATATTTAAAACTCCGGAACAATTATAATGCTAGCTTGGCTGAGGATGGTTACCAATTTACGAGCTGATTAATAAATGGTGCATTGATACTTGTATGCGTCTATAAAATGATTGTGTATAGGGGGACACGAATGATTTTGTACGTGTATGCGTCTATGTGTTTGTGTGAGTGGGGATATATATGTACGTGACATTAGGTGGAACAAAGACAGCTCTTCCTTTGTGCATTGCCATTAACAATTGCCTAAAAAACATAACGAAGACCCTGATCATGTGAGCTAAACCCATTTTTATATTTAGTTGAATGCCACTTGTTACAACACTAACTTATTCGAAATTAAGTAAACCAAATAGACGACTTACAATACAATATTTTAAAAGTTTAGTTAGCTTCTACTAAACTAAAAGTATTAAGTATAGTGTATGGACGGATTAAAGTTATAGGTATTCGGAAAAACCAAGTATTTCTTAAACCAAAAGATAATCACATATGTATTCCTTTTGTATTCAAACGAATAGTATAATTTTATATTTCTGATTAGACAGTAGTTATGAATTAAAAATTTTAAGTTTTTTTTAAAAAAAATCAGTAGTTATAATGAATTTCCCTCATAATATCTTGCGAATTATATTTATACAACCATAAATATAGAGTATGCCTCTTACAAATCAACTTTTAGGTTTGTGAAAAAACTCTTCAATATTACGTAGAAAAAACGAAAATTAATTTAACATGTCACATTAATCTAATTGTTTAAGGTAGTTTGAAGTATGTATCTTGGGTTGATTGCAATTTACAAACACATGAATATAAAATATTTGATATTTTCATATGCGTACCCACACATATATGATTCCGGCCCCAAACTATCCTTATTCAAACCTAAGACATAAAAAAAATCATCATGGATCGGAATATATAAGAGCAGAGGATAAATTACCCTCCCCTAATGCGTACAAGCTAGACATTAATTTACGCCCATCACTTTTTGTTGTAGTTTAATCGAAATAATAAATTTAATATAGAGAGGAACTATAGCTAAATAGTGTTGGATCACATGAAGAGGAAAATGGTACAAAATAGGGAAAGAGCAAAAACAATAACACATCCCCACCCCCACATGCCCTCCACTTTGTCTCGTGAGTTGTTAGGTTGTGCTTAAACACGCTTTATCCTCCTTATTTTATATAACACCATGAATTGTATTATAATGATCTAAATCACTCGCAATCTCATGGTTCTTTGATGATATGTATTATTGTATTCGAGATTCGGTTTCTCTAAAGCAGAAGAAATTGGTTAGATACATTATAATAAATAAAATAAAAGCAAATGGAATTATTAAGATTTTTACACGTTTAGAGAGAGAAAAAAAGGAATACAAGGAAAAGTAAATAAAAACCCAAATGGTCAATTCAAGTGAAAGATGAGGAAGAAGAAGAAGAAGAGGTTAGTGTGACGTCGTTTTCATGTAGTGTGGGCCACGTGAACTGACTCTGCAACTCACGTGAGAAAAACACTGTAGAATCTCAAGAGTCAGGACATAAATAGATTTTCGAACATTAAGATCAAGGACAATAGTTGACAAAAAAAAAAAGATCAAGGACAATTTAGTAATAATACATCTTGACTAGGAAGTGTTTATTGAGAGGGAGATTAATACGCCACAAACCGACCTATCCATGTCTCCTTAACCATTCGTGGTTCGGTTGGCCACATCATGCTATTCTCGTCTAACATAATTAAATAAATAATTTGCTGACTTGAGTTAGTTAAAAAAAACGTATAAAGTAGGTTTCAAAAAATTAAGATAAATTAAAGTATGATTGCTAAAACAAACTCGTACTAATTTTAACAAATAAAATGAAATGACATAATTAAATCAAAAGCTTACATAACCCTTGTTCTAAGAAAGATTGAATGTTTTCAATTTCATAATCATTTTCGTAGCTGTGTTTCAAACAACACGAATCTATATATAATGGTTACTGCAGTTTCGCACATTAACAACCGCAAAGACCCGTATTATTCGAATATTTCGATGAAAAATATATACTAATAAAAGCCAGTTTCAAAAAATAAAAATGTATGTACTAATAAACAATTACATTTTAACAATTTTAGCCGTATAATGCTTAGCCTACTCTTAAAGAGTAATTTTAGGTGATAGTTAGGGAATATAAAGCATCCATATTATAAAAGACATATTTTTATCTTCCTACGCATATAAATATTCATGAAATTAATTAAAATAATATATATATATATATATATAGGAGAAAATCATTCACGGGATTGCAAGATTTTTCAAATTTCTATGAGTCGCATATCTATAATTAATCACTTATCTTATTAGTATTTAGAATACCTTGATCCAGTTCGAAATAAAATCAATGTGAGAGATCTCAACACAACTCACCAGGTTCATGCACACGATAACAACTATTTTTAAATCAAGATTTGATATAATTTCAGAATAAAAAATAGCAAACATCTATTTACATATTATCTATAAATATATTTAATCAATGCTCTTTACCTGCATTTCTTACAATTTATCAAACCTTCCCTTTTCAGAAATTTAAGTTAAAATTTAAAACCTTAATTTTTTGTTTGTTGTTAAAAGGGTTTTAATTACAACCTTAATTTATGAAACTTTGCATACACAAAAGAATGTGCGGGAGAGCATCTCATCCGAATTAGCTGTCTTCTTTACTTCTTTGTTTCCTTGTAAAGAGGACTATTAGTTGTCTCTAATCATTGTTACATTGTTAATAATATAACAAGTTTAATAACCATAAAGCAATTAGAAAAGAAGAATAAGAAGCTGGATTTTCAAGAAAAAACAAATGTATTTTGCAATGCGGACATTCCTCTGTGCATTGCACAGGAATCGTCTTAGGGATCAGTTATCAAATACTTATATCTATCATGTGACTTAGGGTTAAAACAAGAGATTAAACAACTAATGTCTAATGATACATTAAATTAAACTAGTACTAGTTTTTAACATACGAGGCTGCGAGCTTTGTTGGATCTAAAAGAGTGGAAAGACAAGGACACGTGGCAGTTGCGCCGCGTAAATCGCGCCGTATCACGTGATAAGGAAACCTTTAGGGGTTTGGGCAGCCTACCTCAGCCTTCCCATCCCTCACGTGGCCAACTCACACCTCTCGATTATTGCGGGTCCCACCTTTCTTTTTTACGCTATCCCGTTTTCACTCTTTTTTTTCTTTTCTTTTTTTATATAAGAATTAATTTTCTAATTATGGATATAAAAGGTCTCCTAAAATAAAAGTTGTTAAAATGCTTTGTTAGCAAGAGGAAAACGAGAACGTAAATATTGTACTTTAAAATAGCGCACCGTAAAATTTAATATAGAAAATAGAAACTCTTAACCATAAAATGCATGAAACAAGACCACTGATCTATCCTATTGTTTTCGACCATTTTTCGACATGCAATTAATTTAATTCTTGTATATATTGAAAAGGACAAACCAAACAAATATAATTCATAATAGTTTAATTTATTTTGCAAACAAAAACGAAAATATTTAGCATCTGAAAAAAAAACCCAGTGTTGATGCCTATATCTGATTTTTTTTGTTTCTTTTGTTAAATTGGATTTTTAATCTTCGCAATGTTATTGGAATATTCTGATATTAATTAGATGACTAGAACTTGCATAAAAAAAAAAATGATCAGGATATTTATATAGTCTCGTCCGATGCACTTAAATGTTTTATTAATGAATTATATATTTTAATTTTTTTGCATTAAGGTTTATATTTAGGAGATATTATTATTTTATGATTTAAATAGAATTTTAATGATTTTTAAAATAAAAAATTAAAAGTAAAATTTTACGATTTTAAAAAATTGTCAAAAAATTTTGTATATTTTTCAGAAAACTCTAATATATTCTCCAAATAACTTTTGCATATTTTTAAATATAATAATCATTTCCTCTTCATCTGCTTGGAACGATGACGATTTGTGTTGATTATTTGGAATTTCTTGTATGAACATTCCAACTTTTTTGTTTGTCACATCCTTGAAATTTTTTTCACCGAAAAACGTTTTCGTGGTTATATTCTCTTAAAGCTTAACTCATTTGTCGACATACGCCGTCTTAACCTCCATGAAAACGAGGTTTACGAAAACAATCTTACAATCTTTTTATTTTGATGATACTTTTCATGATTTTATTTTATGAAAAATTTGTATAAAATCATAAACCAATAACATAATAATTTAATTCATTAACAATCAGACATTCTTTTGTTTTAGTTGAATAACACAAAAATTTTATTGATTTTATAAAAATATGAATCTAATAACTCCAAAGATTTTAGATTACTTTTTACAAATAAAAAACTAATAACACCAAACTTTAAGAGAGTTTAAAATTTTTTTAATTGAATAACAAAAAATCGTTAATAATATTTTAAATCATTAAAACTTTATTTAAATCACAAACCAATAACGCTTTCCTAGTAAATTTTGGTGGGGTATTACCCTTGTGTGATATTTGGTTGTAATATATGATGATATCATTTATGGTTTGGTTAACATACTTAGTTCACGCCACAAAGACATCATATTTGCTAAAGTCGGCTAAAAATGGTTTCCGTAAGATTGTATATAGTATGTGATGATCATTATGTCACATAGATAATGCTTGTTCACCAGGTTTAAGCGTTAGATTTTTATGTGACAAAATGTATTAGATGACATACTTATGCATGAAAACCAGTATATTAGCCGGAGTTCTATCGAGATTTAATATCCACGTGACACATCAAAATCGTTGATACTTAAATAATCAAACGCAATCACAATTGACATAGATAACTTATCTCGTCAGAAATTAGACGCTAACTTTACACATCTCTGATATAATATTTTGTAATCATTTTAAAATATTTGTGAAGAAATATTAGTTATTTTATAGACTAACCACTTGACCTTTACATAACTTTGTTAAACATATACATGTTTTTCCAGTTAATCACACATCTATAGAATTTCTTTGATAAAAAGGATTACTTTACCTTTTTTTTAAACCATAGGAAAAAAAGATTACTTTACTTTTGCTATAAGGAGATCATTTAGGAAACGTTCGCCACGTTATATTTATAGATTGTTCTAATTATACATAATCATTCTTCGTAAAATGGTGTTGTCAAATAAGATTTTAATATAAAGTAATGATTCCGAAATAAGATTTCAAGAAATAAGCTAGCCTCTCTAGATTACCCTCCAAGCTTGAACTCTACTTCTTCTCATCGACAAACCGAGGATTTCAAGAAATATCAGAATAGAAACTAGGTTATAGGCCGTAAAAAAAGGAAGCAAAAGAAGGTGAGTGAGATTTCGAGAAGAGGAGCAGGGATGGTCACGTGGTGCCCATTCCCTGCCGTTAATAAGCCACACTTGCCTTCCGTCTCGCGTGCGGTGGGTCCCATCATCTCCTCTCCAGAGGGGTCGCACTGTTGAACACTCTTGACGCCGTTTTAACTCCAAAACGTTGCTGCCGTTAACTAATGAGATTTGTTTTTGTACGGGCAAATGGGCGAGGAGAGGAGAGACGTGAGGGGCACGTGCCTTGCAAGAGAGAGAAGCGGTGGCGACCGGTCGCTTTCTCGTGATGGTATCACGTGAGGCAAATTTACTCATCTATGGGTCCTTCTTCTTTTATAACTCTGACAAAATAATATCAGAGGACAGAGGGATTACAACTCGAGGTAAAAGTAAAACTTGTGGGTCCTTTATTGCGATTATTAGTTTTTTCTTCGTCCCTTTGTGAATAAATAAATAGCAGACACTTGTGAGTTGTGAATCTGTGGTGCTCCTCTCTTTCTAGTTTTTAATTTGTTTACTTTTATGCTGCCAATTCAAACTAAATTGTGGAATATCATAATTTATTGATAAATGATGTACCAAGTTTGAAAACGTGGTGGATTCATTATCTGTTTACTATGAAAACAAATTCACTCTTCTTAAAAGTAAACAAAAACATTAGTCACTAAATTTAGTATTTAACGTTTTATAATTACTCTTATACTAACGTTTTATTTAACTAAAATGTATTTGTTTATTATTCTAACAAACCAATCAAGTTGATTACAGTATATTTATATCTTATAAATTAACAAAATATCTTGTGAAATTGGAGATTAAATATGATTACATTTTTAAAACTGTTTATTCATTTTAACCATTGCAGTATGTTAGGCATATCTATGTCTATTAATTACATCACTAAAGCTGTTTTCTCATCATGTTATGAATAATGTGTAACGGATTACGGTAATTAGCTTCATTGTCTCGTTACATTATTAAAAAAGGGATATTCTCTAATGACTTTCATTATATATTTTGATGGTGGATAAAAAAATGAAGATAAGATAAATTATGTTGGGAACAGAAGGAGAGGGCATGTGCTGTCCTTTCTCGAGTGACCTGTCGGTTTATGGGTCATTGATAATACGTGAAAGCGGAAGCTGTGGAGAGAGAGAGAGACTTAATAATATCAATACCATCACAGTGAGATGAGAAGAGAGAGAGAGAGAGCGAGGCTCATTGCAAAAAAGAGAAGATGTGCTTTCTTTTGTTCTGTTCCCACACTGGTTCTCGCTTACGTGGCTCTCTCTCTCACGTGCTGGACTTGGGCTTCTCTTTTTTTATTCATTCATCTTTTTTTTTTTATTCTTCTTTACTGGATGGCGATTTCGATTAAGACGCGGCCCATTCGACGTTCGACAAGTGTCTCCTCTGTATCTATTTTATTGCGAAATACTTTTGGACCAACCGAAAAGAAGAAAATATATAAATATTTCTTCTTTTCGGTTGGTCCAAAAGTATCTCACTATAAAATAAAATTCCTTTTTCTAGTCAAATGATAAAGCATGATAAATGTTGACAACGATAACTAATATAAATAAACCATGATATATTATGGGCCGTCCATGGGCCTAGATGGTGTAAATGTGCGTCCAATCTGACCGGACAGTGAGTACAACAAATTGGGTTTTCGATTTAGTTTAAAGTTTTTTCTTCCATCATTTTATTTGGATATAAAAAAACATAACAGAATAAATAAATTTTGGTTTCGGGTGATCGATTGTTAAAAGACTCGAGAGAGGTTCTTACAATCTCCGTTATAACGGGCCAACAGTTCGATCCGGGCCATTTTCTCGCTTTTTGAGAGGGATATTCTCGTAATTCAATAAAGGAGAAAATATGAGTGATGACGGAGATTTTCATGTGTTCGGATCGAAGAAACGACGGCGTTTACACACCAAAAAAGGTGGGATTTGTAACGCAGATCTCCTCGATTCGATTTCTCACAATTCGTCCGATACTGATTACTCTTTTTACTCCGACGTTGTTTGAGGCGACGAATTTGGTATCAGATTCAGTCGTAGTTCTCTCTCGATCTTCTCTAGCTTTGTCGTCATGGATCTGTTACACCAGCAGCGAGTTGAGCGGTCTCAGGTAACTTCTCCTCGTGACGATAGTATCAATGGTGATTTTGATAACGAGGTTATGGAATCGCGATCCGAGTCTTGTTTTGGTGTGACAGAGGGAGGAAACCGCGACATAGTTGTTGAATTAGGGTTGGAATCTGGAAGTGTTGTTGTTGAGAATTTGGGTGATAGTGATATTGATGTTGATAACAATCTTAATGATTTTGATGAACCTGAAGATGACGATTTCTTTGTTCAGAGGAGGGATTTTGGGCTTGAGTTTCGCGATATCGTATCTACAGGGAGTGATATCCGGTTATTTACAGTCGAATCGGGTTCTGATGTTGATGGTCTTGAGAATGAGAGGGAGATATGGGGGATTGATCTGAATGAAGAAGATGTATATGTGAATGATGATGATGATGATGATGATGATGATGATGATGATGATGATGATGATGATGATGTTAGTGTGACTATCCCTCTTTGCTGGGATTCACTCCAATTAGAAGATCGTGGAGTAACTGCTGATGAATTTGATTGGGAAGAAGTTGATGGTGGTGGTGGTGTGGGGGATGAGAGAGAGTTACGAACCGGCTTTGCTGAAGTTGATATCAATGATGAAAGTTCTGTTTCGATTTCTGACTCGCCAATTATCTCCTTAGAGGATTTAGCGACAAGGGAACGAGCAGAGGGAAATCTCGGGTGGGAAGTTTTGCTGAATCATACTCTAGAGATCAACTTTGATGTGGAAAACAGAGAGCTGTATATTGTTGGTGATCATGACGATTATATTCAAACAACCGAGTATGAGATGTTGTTTGAACAGTTTGCTGATGCTGAGATTTCCGTTCTCGGTTTGCCTCCGGCTTCCAAATCTTTTCTCAAGAATCTCCCAATGGTTCGATTGGAAGCTGAGAACGATGATGATGGTGTGGTCTGTGCGGTTTGTAAAGATGAGATGAATATCGGGAAAGAAGCGGTTCAATTGCCTTGTAAGCACAAGTACCATAGTGAATGCATTGTACCGTGGCTCAAAGTAAGGAACACATGTCCGGTTTGTCGTTTTGAGTTGCCTACAGATGATGCAGAGTATGAACAAAGGAAGATCCAGAGAACAACAAATACTTTTGGCATGATTCTGTAAATGGTAAACATCATCCTCTATGTAAGATTTTTGTCTGGAGTAGTTAAGAATGTATATATTCTATGTTTGGATTGTGTCGAGCGTTTTCTTTGTTGTTTTCTTTTAATCTAGTATTTCGCCTCATTGTGTGACCCATGTGATGGTGTAAGCTTTAGGAGGCTAGCTTTACATAGAAGAACATATGCATGTATTTTGATGTTTGCTTTTATCTCATTTTATTGACCTGGTTTTATACATGTACCTAGAGCTGATGTATGTTTAAATGATATTTGTCATCTCATTCAGTCATGAACTTTAAAAGTCATAAAACCTGGTATTAGTAGATACAGTTTAAGGTTATTCAACTGGTATGTAAGAGTACTTTAAATTATACGGAAATACATTAGGCATTGTTCTTTTTATTCTTTTAATGATCTCAGACTAATTTTGGAGTCATTTTCTTGTTAAAATACAAAGATGGAAAAAAAACCATCTTATAAGTTTATCAAAATCAGGTCATTCCGAATGTTTAAATGTTTCGAGTTACATACTTATATATCTTCAATCGAAAAGTAAACTCAAAACTTAAAAAGTAAAACAAATCATTTCGAATTAATATATATTGGATCTGATTTGCCAATAAATCACTAGTGGAGCTACGATTAAACAACCCTGGTTTTCAATTTCTATGGCTCGACATAGCTTTTATGTAAAAACGAGTTCGATCATCCGTTTGTGGAAACAACGTTGCGGTTTGGTAAGTCTAATCATATACTAATTTGAAATCTGTTACACATCACAATCTCCCTTTTGTTATTTTGGTCCATATGTTCTTTTATAGACTAATCTTAAGTACATTGATACTTCTTGTTTAAGAACTAAACATTAATGTGCAAGCTGTTATCATCCAATGACTCGTTTTGCTATGGCGCACCAATGTTTTTGTTTAAATTGGTTAACTGTGTTGAAAAACAAACATTTTACAGAGCCATAATTAAAAATTCTGACAACACATATCACGGATGAACCAAGTGTAGAGTTCGCATATATATATATATATATATATATATAACCAAAAGCTTTAAGGAACAATAGTTCATGAGATTCATCAATATACATTTTCAACTCTCGTTTTTATGAGTTATGAAAATGTATATTTAAATATGTGCTTTGCATTTTAAATTTGCCTAATATTAACCTTGACAAAGATGTGAAACTGCAAGTGACATTTTGTCAAAAGGTGTCACTGGAAACTAGAAAGAGTTGGTGAAAATTTCCAAATGCATAAAGAAGGCTGGACAAGAAAACCCAATTAAGCACACTAATGCTTAATGACGACTCGATGCAATTAAATTTATGTATATCATTAAAGAACATCAACATCTCTTAAACTTGGCCTACAAGACTAAATATATATGTTCTTTCTTTGATCTAAAAGTTTATTATTGTAATATCGAAATCCGAAAATCTTTTTCTCTAGCTCTCTTTCTTTCTCAAATTCCATCATCTAGACCAAACATGGAGGCTGAAGATCGACAATACCCCTCTCATTATTTCAATCTTTTCGAAGGAAATCCATCTCGTAATGATAATTTCAACTTGATGATCCTACAAAACCCAAATTATTCGTACCGAAATTGCAACAATGAATAATACGAATATTTTTTAAAGAGTCGCACGGAGCGAACGATTTTATTAACGATGAATGAGATTGGTGGTTACAGAGAGTTAACTCCCGATGCGGCGGTTATAGACAATCCGGCGCGCCGAGAACTTAACGTACGAAACAAACAGGAAAAACACGAGAGCAAACTAAGGTTTTCGGGTTAGACAACGATTCTCTCTGTAATTCTCTGGATAATCCCTTCTGGATCCCCCATTGTCCAATGGTTTTTTCTGCTATTTATAGAGAGGTCTTCTAGGATTTTTCGTCCTCTGCAAAATTTTCGTTTTGCCCTCCGAGCCCAACGGGTCCATTTATGGTCAAAGTAACCCGTTGGTCATTTGGATCCTTATTTGGGCCAAAGGGCATATTAGGGGCAAGACCCGTATCCTACACAAATGATGAAGATTTCCACGTTCATGACCATGTCTACGATCATGGCCATTACCATCATCATCAACCGAATGTTGTGATTGATCAAGAGAAGAGGTTAAGAAGATTAAAGTCAAATCGAGAATCAGCAAGAAGATCGTGGATGCGGGAGAGGAAGAAGATCGAAGGTTTGAAAATGCAAGTTGAACAAAGGCGTCCAATCAATTCTTGTCTAACAAATATATTAGCTTGTTGGAGTACAATCACCAGATCTTGCAAGAGAATTCACAGCTCAAAGAGACAGTCTCTTCATTTCAGCAATATACTATATTTCATGGAAAACATGATGATATGCACGGAAACGTCAAGGATTTTGATTTAAATCAACAATCTCCGCATCAAACCAACTTTAACTGGTGAGCCGAAAAAGGTTATATATAGTCCAATGCTTCAAACGTAATTAGCTTTTTCCATTATTAAGCTCTCTACTGGATTCTATATATATCACTAAATCGAATAATTGTGTAGATATTGCTTCATGAATCTCTTAATATCTCTCTCGTTTCTTCTATACCCTTTGATTTCTACTTTCCCATAGGTTCTAAAAGCTTCCGTAGTCTGAAAAAAACTTCCGCGTGAGAAAAAATTTATAGGAATCTACAAATATGTCATGTGGTTTTACTTTTTATCCTTTAAAAACAAATGACGAGATAAGTAGACATATAACAATGTCCACATAAATCAAAAATATATCATCTCAAAAACAATATATTATCTCAAAAACTTGGTATTATATTGATAAGTTTAATAAATTAAATATTGTCGAGGAATTCATCATAATATATTAACATATATCAGTCTTGAACCAATCGTGGGTTTGTTTTTATGAAATTTTACGAGTAAAACAATAATCTAATAACTAGATGTTATAGCTGAGACTATCTGGTGACTAAAAAATCTTGCTGGTAAAAAAAAATGTCGTAAATTAAAACTTGTTCAAAAAAAAATAAAAAAATTCACACAATCTTGGCACACAAAAATTAAAACAAGAGAAGATATAGTATTGCCATATAAGATGCCCACACACTTACACTTCCGGAACAACTTGTCTAATATTACAATTGCTGACGATATCAAATTTGTCACACGCTATCCAAAAATTGACTATATCCGTCTTGTTATCGAAGATTATGATAGTAAGCTCAATAGGAACTATACGAGAACTTCTAAAATCTCAAGTCCATATAACCTATAATAATCTTTTGTCTGATACCTTTATGTAATGTTTTTTTTTAATACGTCCATTGAGTCAGTGAAACTCCCTTTTAACTCTATTTAATTGAATTGAAAACCATGTGGAGTCCATAGACTTTTTTTCTTAACATTCTCTCCAGAGCAAATGCTAATTAAATCGAATAAAAGTTGGGAAACAAATCTTGGGGGTACGTATCAGAACTGACTCGACGTTAGTCTCAAACAATAGATCAGTTTGAAGTTTTGTAGTTACTGCAGGGGGTGCATGTGAACAAATGTCAAAAAAATTGGGATAAAAGGACAAAATGAAAAGAATTGCAGAGAGATACACGTGCAGAAGAGATATGTCCCCTATGGTCACAAAACATGTTTCCCTGTCTGTGCTAAAGATACAACCAAAGATGATGGGTTCTTATTTTATGTCTCGATTCTCAATTATACACAACTCACACTGTGTGCACGTGTATGTCAATGCCAACCAAATCTATGCAACATTATTTTAAAATTTATTCTAAATGTTCATATTTCTTGTAGCTATATAATTATTTTTTCTTTTGTTCAATCAACTAGTGTAGTGATTTTTACTAAATGATGACAAGATTACTTTAATTTTTGTTGTTGTTGTTGTTGTTGTGCAACGTGTGAGTTCCTTATACATCATTAAAGTAAAATGGTCATATATATCCTTTCTTGTTCGTTACATTTCTTCTTCGTGGCTTGACCCGTAATTTGGTTTACTAGTTTAAATATTAGCAATATAACAGATGAAAATAGGACCTTGAATTTTTAAAATTGTTTAAGTTGCTTCATGCTACTTTTGTTTTAGCAAATTATATTATTAATATAAATACTTATATCTAAAATAATATTAACTCATTCATTTGTCAATTTTTTTGTTCATTTACTGCTCAGTGTTCATTTAATAAATTGTTTATTTCTTTTAGTCTTCCGACATTTGTAAATTAACAAAAAATTGACAAGTATGGAAACGTGGGTACGACTTTTCCATAAAATCATCATACAAAATAAAATATAACAAGTATTGGGTCAAGAGATAGTGATTATATAGTAGAGGTTGAGTTCAAAGTTCAAACTCATAAAATCTGCAACCAGAAGTTGTTGTAGAGGTTCTGATAGTTTGCAGATGGATTTTCTAAGTTGTGTTAAATATTCCATATTCGAAATGTAGATGATTCAACACTAGTAATAGTATATAAATAGTATGAGTCTCTCCACTTATTGTCAAATTTTTAATAGTTGAAAGCTCATAATTCTCACAAGTTGTGGTTATGCTACATTTATATTGAATCATTAATTAAAAATAGCCAAGTAATTAAGTTTATTTGTTATAGAATATTCGTGAATTCTTGTTTATAAAATGTTAAATTTTCATTAATGTGATGTAGTAAACAAAAATATCCTAAAATTGCAATGATGAGTGTATAAATACTCGTTAATGCTTTTACGATATTATAAATACCATGTGTCAGATCTGCAACACGATTAGTGGGCAGATATCATAAAAAACTTAATGTAAATGTATATTTAGTTAGGAGTAGTATGAAAATTGAACATATATACAAAAATGACAATCTAGAAATAAGTAAATTAAGATGGCATATCTGTCTTTCCATAATGGGGTACTATGGTGACCATAAAGAAACCCATAATGGAATGCATTGATGTACATCTCAAGAGACCCAAGTTATCATCATGGTCACACCTTCATCACTGTATCTGTACCATGATCTCTTTTTCATTACTCACACACGTCTCTAACATAGCGGTAATTAATTAATCAAGTATAGGTTTAATAACTTAGCAAATCATTAGATAGAAAATACGTTTCCACAATTGATTAAAACAAAAAACGTAACGACACAAGGACATTCGATCATGTAAAAGAGAAAACATTGGAATTGGAACATAACTTAAATAAACATAGACACAAAGTCAATATATAAAATCAAACTAACCCTTTTTGTCTAACCGAACCAACATAGCTATGAACTACACTGTAGCTATCATTACCATCATCATAATCATGATTATCTCCATCGTCGTCATCATCATCATCATCATTAATGTTGTTGTGAACCCTAGTAGTCTCCACCAAAACCATCTCTTCATTAGTCTTTTTCTTCTTCTTCTTTATAGAGTTTTGGTCCTCAATCTCTTGAGCAAGTTTGAGACATGATGTGGCTTCCATGGGACCAGAAGATGCATCAGAATCCATTGAATCACCACCATCGCTATCTTCTTCTTCTTCATCATCATCATCATAGTAACAATCGTCGTCATGATCATGGGAATGTGAGGCTAAATACATCGTCCATCCAGATTCACAGCTGCGACAATCCTCATCGGATCCAAAGATGTTTGCAGACTCCATTTTTATATAATTATAACTCCTTTTCTGTGTCTAATATATAATAAATAAACAGAAGAAGAAACAAAGAGACCAGCGAAAATTAAAAACCCTAAAGTGAGACAGTAACAACAAGAAGAGCTGAGATATTAAGTAAACAATCTAACAAGCAAGGATGCGTATATCAGTGTATGTATGTAAGCGCATATGTAATATGTAAGCGTGTGTATATCAGTGTATGTATGTATATGCATTTGGTGATAAAAGGACAAAATAAGAGGGGTTTCTTAAAAAAAAAACAATTGAAAATAATTTAAGAGTTATTACTTTGGGAAAAAAGGGGAATATTCTGTCAAAAAAGAGAGAGAGAAACTGGAATATAACTTGAAATTGTTTTTTGGGAAATTAAAAGACAATTAGAGGCTGACTTTTATAAAGATAAGGGGAGGAGTTGGGTGGAAGAGATAGAGATGGAGAAGAGGTTGTATTTAAAACACCTGAGAATTGCTATTTATCTCTCATCCTCTTTCTGACCAAAGAACAGCTCACTACCCAAAATTCATATACAAAAATTAAATAATACAAGACAAACATACCCATCCAATAATTTATTTTAAAACAATAAATAAAAACTAGGAAAAAATTAAAGAAACAATATTTTAGCAAAAACAAAAATTAAGCTAGAGCTTGAAGAAATACAACATGAATTGTAATTGTAATTGATATATTTCTGTATATCATAAGCTAAAAACATGTCAATCCATATATAATTTTAAAATATGGCTTATTTTTCGAATAACTAAAAATTAGGACAAAATTGGCAAAAACACAGTATAAACCGTAAATAAACCAAATATTTTCTGTGTGTGATTTAGAAAATAAAGTGATATTATATAAAATATTTTGTTTTCAAAAAGGTATAACATAATTGTTAAAAAATCGCATGAAATTCATGTTATTTGACAAAAACACACCCGATAAACGAACAAACTTATTTCCATTTTTCCCAATCGTTTTTTTTACAAATAAGATGATTATCTATTGCATATTATCTTGGAAATATTGCTAAAACACATGACTTAGTTTAGATAGAAAAAACATAGCAATGTTCACTAAAATTGAGGTTTTGGATATTTGAGAAGTATATATCATTATTCAACTAATCCAAAACTATTGTACTCAAGGTAATTTAAATTTAAATTTGTATAATCTTAAGGCTATTATCATTCATGTGTAGTTTGGTAGTTAAATCTGTAATAAGAGTTTTAACAAAACACGTTATATGAATATCTGAACAAAAATTGAATTCAGAAAACAAAATGAGAGAAAGAGAGAGACAGAGGGAGAGAGCCATAAATGGAGAGAGTTGATGAGAACAGCAAGAGTCCAGCTAGAAGCCGTGAAGGAGAGAAAGTGAAATCTCTTATCTCGTAGAAGTAGCATCTTTTAAATGCAATATAACTTTAAACGTCATATTTTTCAATAAATAATTTACTAAAAATATAGTTTTAGGTGTCATTGAGTTATATGGCAAATTAGCCTTTCACATGTAATAAAGAGTGCCTAATGATTTGTCGACAAAGAAAGCTGATTAACTAATTTACTTTGAGAATAAAAATTACAAATTATTTATATCACTTCTTCTTCTACACACAAAATCAGTATGTTGTTAAGTGAGTGAAAAAAATTGAGAATAATTTAATTCGGTTGGAAGAGTGTAATCATATGACTAGTTTGTAAAGTCGGTGCCGTTAGGGTTTGGTTTCTACTCTAGTTAAGGCACCCAAAAAAACTCGGCGAGAAGTCTAAATAAAATGATAGATAGCATGTAAATATATAGGGTTTGATTGGTAATTTCGTTTAAATATAGTAGTTAAAATTTTTTTAACGGTTATAAAAAAGGCGGTTGAAGAAAAAATGGTTAGAGACAGCAGTAGAGAGAAGGCGGTTAAGTTAGAATAAACAGCTAAATTATAATTACAATTGGTAATAAATAAATAAATAGTAAAAAAATTGTTATAGAAAATAACATAAAACAAATTAAAATATGAAAAAACATTTGAAAAAAAATTATTTCTATTTTTAAAAATTCTTTTAGAGAATAATATATATAAATATTGTTTTTTAAAAAAAAATATATAAAATAAAAAACCCTAACCACCTTATTTTTTGAGTGGTTGGCAACTGTCCGTTTTTTCTCTTCAACCATTTCCTCCAATCACATCTTCCAATCGTTTATTTTAATTGCTCCATTAATTGGTAACTTTCAATACAGTTCATTTACAAATGAAGCCATTAAAAGTTACCAATCAAACCCATAATGTACTATTATATTAATCAATATTATCTTAGATTTTAATATGGAAAAATATAGGACAACTTTTATAAGGAACGAAAGTGCAATGGAAGAATGTTTCCAACTTTTTTTTAGTTTATTAATGTTTATATATTGCGACTTGATCAATTGAATCAGTATGGTTGGGGAAGAATAATTTTAATCTGAGGAGAAAATATTGGAAAATGTGTAATGAACAATAAATAAGGAGTACCATCCCAAAATTATATCCCTGTGACTTGTGCTGTTCTGTCTTTCTTTAATTTACTGCTGTTAAGTCCTTTCTCTTCCTCAAAAAGTTCAAACATCTCTCGCTTCCTTTGTCGCAACAGAAAATTAAATATATTTTTTAACATGCAATGTTTTTTACTTATATCAGGATTAATTCAATTTTATTCTCTATTTCTCTTCACATGCTATATTGACGGGCTATCACTTAATATTTCAGTTCAGGAACACGCCGTGGTCTAGAAAAGTTATGGACTTTATATGAACTGATATAAAAATGAGGATATTGAAAAATGCATGAATGGAATGATAATTTTCAAGATATCATTTAAATAGATGACTATAGATACTAATATCATGGAAGCAATCGCTTTAGAATGATCATCAGAAATCTACAATAGATACTAATACTGCTAAATAATTGTGCATGGAATGTTTTCTTACAACAATAATTGTGGAATGTTAAAAGTTTAAAACTGCTTGTAACGTTATTAGCTATTTTAGTCGTAGGAATATATGTGTATTTACTGTTTAATTAGATATCGCAAGAATTTATTATTTTAAAATCATTGAAAATAAATGTTTTTGATATATGAATAAATGGTGTTTTCAAAATTGAGGAAATTATTGTTACTCTGGTTCTAAATGATGAATTTTTAAAAATTTTCAGACATATTAACAAAAAAATTAATGTTTAATTATAATTACATTATTTTTTGTAATAAACAATTCTCCATAATTCTAAACCAATAGTAATTAAATAAATTTAAAATTTGCAATCAATATTTCTTGAAGTTTACAATTTCTTGTTATTTTTTATTTAAAAATACATTTAAAACTTAGAAAATACATCTTTTTGAAACAAAAAATTTTTTTAGAAAATTTATTATTAAAAACCAGAGGGAGTATAATTTTTATATGTCATTTTTATTAGATAAATGGAGGTTTTATATGTTAAAATATTAAAAGTTTCTGAAAATGGAAATATAGAGGTATAGCTAGGTATGATCATAATTTTGGTGGTAGGGAACTGTAGATCTTTTCAATTTTGAGTTGCAGAAAACATAAGTGAAGTTTTAAAAAATAATTTTACTGAAAGTGAAATAAATAGTGATCAGACATTTATCTTCCAGAAATTGACTTACGTAATTTATTTATTTTGTTTCTTTGAAGTGACTCAAATCCGTAAAAGTAAAAGGTCGTACACACACGCATACATAGATATGTGGAATTTTTTATATATTAAATAATTCATTTCATTTACAAAAATAACAACTTCTTCAACAACATGTTATGGGTATCTACGGATATGTATTTATGTGTACCACTGTACCTAGTGAACAATTCTTCTTTATACAGATCTTAAAATGTACTATATACCTTACAAGTTGTATATGTCAATCAAGTTGTAGTTGTTGACAACAAAAGATCAAGTTGTGATTCCCCTACATTGGTTGAAACTCTTCAAAAACTGATGATAAATATATATGGAAAGTGATCCATACCTAAACAAAACGGTAACAGTAACAGAAGTGTTTAGAGTTACAAAATAATATAATTAGTCCAAATTCCAAAATATCATGACTTTGTACAAACACTTATTTTATTTTTTTTGTTAATACAGATTGCAGTTGTTAAGATCATTTTTGAAAATGAGATTGATGTTAGAATCGTAACATCAAAATTTACAAGATCCGTTTATCATACTAGTTTAGTTGAATTGATTGCACAACAACAATATGGTGATAAATCTTTGACCAAAAAACAAAACAATATGGTGAGAAATCAGAATATTGAGTTCAAGAGAAGAAATCAGAATAAGACAATAAGTCATGTTATGATAGAATTAGAAAACCGATCAAGAAAGATGTCCGAATAAAAAAAAATTAAAATATTTTTTACGAAAATTTCTTCAATATCAAATTATAAATAGAAATATATTAAAAACCTCTCGTTATAAATAAAATAATCTAATATTAAAAAAATCAGCACAAATTTATAACCGCATCATCTCGACATATGCTGATATTAAGACGTAAAAAGCAAAAATCAAACAAATGTAAATAGTATATAGACAAAAAGAGAAATCATTATGCCCAGAATTAGGACAACTACTAATTTTTAAACAGAAATATTGTCGTTAAGTATTATTGGTACCCATAGTCAAAAAGAAAATCCCGAATCCTAATAGTTCAAAATACATTACGAAGAGCAATGTAATCAATACTATTAAATATGTATCTAATATGGGATTTTTGAAAACAGCTAAGCATATATAAAGAGACAAAGCAATCTATAAAGAGTCTTCTTTCTTTCCTTTCACCTTTTTTTTTTTAAAACCACCATAATTAGGGAATCATTTGGTGAATTTAGCGATCAATTTGTCAACGTGGATGATGATATCGTCAATGCGCGGTCGAACCGCAGCCTGTGGTTGCAGCATCCAAGTTACGAACTGGTGAAGAGCTTCAGGATAAGAAGCCTTTGGTCCAGTGTTTGGCCATTTGATCTGAGCGTTCACGATTGCGAGCTGAAGACTTCCACCGGATTCTCCAAGCGCATATTCGAATGGAGACACACCGTACCTGCAAAATGAAAAGACCTTCAATTAGTTAAAGTATATGAAATTGTTTAATCCTACAAGGAAACCAAATATTATTGTATTTACATTATTGCGTATAATGTGCAGCCTAGTGACCAGATATCTGTTCTCTCATCGATATCTGCATGACTTGGGCAATCCCAGAGCTCGGGAGCTCGAAACGGTGCTGAACAATGCTCAGATGTCCATTCCTATAGAAGTCATGAAGAATTTGCAAAGTCATAAGTTCATGATCGATAGGAGTAAATAATTATTCTCATCGGATATAGAATGTTAATCACTAGATGAGAAATATGGAGTGGTGAGATCACAGAAGCTTGGGATGGGTAGGGATGGACATAGAACCTGTAACTGTAAGGCCTCTTGACGGGAGCGGATTTGCTTCCGTGCTGGGCGAGCACTCCCAAAGTCCATCAATATCGCAAGAGGAGACTGTCCTTTTCTACGTGTTAAAAGCACGTTTCCAGGTTTGACATCGTTGTGAGCATATGGTGGCTCCAGAGAGTGCATGTGTTTCAGTCCATCACAAAGCTGCAGTGGAAAATCAAAAGACTTGCAATTTATGACTAATCATACAATAACTCGCATGGTTCTCAGTAAACTAAACATAATAGTTAGTTGCAAAAGAAGAAGAGAGTTGCAGAAAACCCGAGTTAAAAACAGAAATCAAAGATGGATTTACAAAGAGTTTGCTACCTGACGGAATATGTGCAAAACATCAGTTGTGGAGAATGTTTCCTTTTTAGCCTTCATCAATGTGAAATTATCCAGCAAGGTCCCATCCAAGTGAACAGGAAATAGCAAGAACGCCTCGTGTTTCCAAGCTCCCTCTTGGCCATCCTAACCGATCAAAAGCAACACACTTTCTAAATCGGACTTTACATGAGAAAATTACAAAGAGAAATAGCAAGATACTCAAAAAGCATCAACCAATGAAGTTGAGACCAGAGTTTATCTACCTTAACAGAAATAATGGCATGATCAAGGAGTGGAAGCAAATTAGGGTGATTGAACAATGATGAAACACGGATCTCCTCCCGCACCAATTCCAATTGCTCCTTGTTCTGAATCAAAACTTTCTTCATAGCATAAGTTCCATCAGCTACAAGGAAATCACGGAAAAAAACTCGAGGTAAGTCAGAGAGAAAAACATGAAAAAATTGAAGAACCAAGCCAGCTCAACCAGTCAAATTCCAGTGCCAATGAACAAATGACAAACCAAGCTCAATCAACCATAGCTTCAGAGGCACAATGGATCAAAATTGGTTGATTTGAAGTCAAACTATATAAAATAGATTCACTGTAATCACTATGTTTTGCCTATCATCCTAATTCAACTGGATGCTAGCTCGATTAATTTGTAGGCAAGAACTTACACACATATCCTCCAGAAAAATCTAATATTCATCTCCAGTGTCGGTGAACAAATGACAAACCAGAATTTCAGATGAACCACGGATTAAACAACTAGGCAAGATCTACAGTCAAATTATATGGAATAGGATTCGCAGATTTCGAGCTAAAAACAAACGTAAGATTCCTACATTGTTATAGTTTGATTCCTGAAATAATCTCTCATAGTCCATGCTGATCTACAATTTCCACCTTCCATTCTCAAATCCACAAGCAGATGGCAAACGAAAACGAAAGCAAGTCTAGTCAGAAACCGCAGCTCAGATTCGATCGAGATCACGCAGATCACGGACTCCCAGATAAACAATCATGACCGAGAGACATCGAGAGAAACGATCAAATACTAACCGGAGAGATGAGCCGGATCCTTGACTTTCTTGGCCAGACCACCACCGGATGCGGCGGAGGAAGCGTCGGCGACAATCTCCTTGACCAAAAAGACGAAAGCGAAACCTCCTTCGCCGAGCTGCCTGACGATCCTGAACCGATTCTCATTGATCCACACGTCGCCTCCGCCGTTGACGGCGTCGTAGAGCGCATTCAATCCCGAAAACGAACAGCCCATGCTCACCAATCACTACGCACAGTCTCTCTCAACCTTTCTTGACCAACGGATCGATCTGAAGATTACAGAATTCGCAGATCCTTCAGATTCGCATTATTCGAGATCTCAAAAATTTCCTCGTCTCTCTCTTTATTCTGTGTTTAATTATATGGAAGTGATGAGATTTGGGGTTGAAGCATTCATGTCAGCTATACGATACAGGCACACAATTCCGTGTTTTCACTAATTAATTAATTTAATTTGCGTTTTAATTGGTTCGGGCTAAAAACCATAACGCAAATATTTTCAACAAAATAATAGTACAAATTTACTACTCCATTAATTTAACCAGAAAAAGTCGTACCAAAAGACAATCAGTTTATAAATCCGCATTTTAGTCTATCATGTAATATGGAACTCATTTGTATAGACAATTAACAAGTCCCAACAACCATAACAACATACAAGCAGGTTCGATTTATTTTTACAACCCATCAACCAAGAGAAGTAGATATTTGAATGACCAAACCATTAATTTTTTTGGTTATTCATTAAAAAAATACAAAAACAAATAAGTGCATTATTCAAGCTTATATCATCGAGCTTGCATAATTAACAGAACAAAAATCTAATTGCTTTGCCATTATGCAAGCATTGTTTGATCGGTACTAGTGTGGTTTAACAGGCTAAACCGATGAGAATGAAGAACCAATAAGTATATTTCTTAGTCAACGAACCATAAATACAGGATCCAATAAACGTCTCCAACGGCTCTCGTTCGCCCTCACGAATCAAATCTGTATTAATTAAAAAAAAATTCAATGGCCAGGATTCATCAATCCCGCAACGGCGCTTGGCCGTTCTCGGCGACGGAACTAGGCTCCACCGGCTGCTGCTGCGTTATGCAGTGTATGTTTCCTCCAGCGAGAACGATCTCTCTTGCATTCTCTATTCCCACAACCTTCAAAACATAACAGAAGAAGAAAAATTAAAAATCTCTTCTTTATTGGGTTTGCATTTATGAATGAGAGACGGTTAAATACCGAGTGGTGAGGAAACGTATCCGAGAGAACGCGAATAGCTTCTTTATCGCGTTTTGGATCACCGAATTGCGGAACGATTATTCCTCCATTGGCGATGTAGAAATTCACATACGATGCTGCAAGTCTTGTCCCTGCAAGTCTTGGTATAGCTTCACCTTCCTGCAACATTGGCATCCAGCATTATCAAATCGATTCAAAACCAGCTCATAGTTTTGAGTTTTTAAAGTCAAGCTTTGTTACCTGAGTGATTCCTGAAGCTTCTTCTTCGGTCATATAAAGCGGTCCCGGGATATGAAGTTTGATGACTTGAATCTTCCTTCCACGAGCATCAATGGACTTTGAGAAAACCGAAAGAGCTTCGACTGACCTTTCGTACTGGGGATCGGTTTCATCGTCTGTCCAAGACAATAACACAACTCCCGGTCTGGCGAAGCAACACATGTTATCAATGTGACCGTTTGTGTCCTCATCACCTGACAATTGTCAAATTCGTGTAAGATCGACAATTACTTCTATCGAATTAGTATGGAGCTATGGTGATAGCGCAAAGTGGAGGTACCGTAAAGACCACGAGGAAGCCAGATAAATGTTTTTACTCCGAGATATTTCTTGAGTTCTTTTTCTATTTGCTCTTTACCCATATGCGGGTTTCGGTTTTTGTGCAAGAGACATTCTTCTGTGACAAGGCAGGTTCCTGAAAGAATGTAGAAACAGGCGGTGGAATAAGCAAGGCAACATAGTGGAATTGTGAACAATAATACACTCAGATAGTCTGATTTTCCAATTTATTGAGTTTTGAAGTTGTTATGAAACGTATGCAAACCTTCTCCATCGACATGGATGCTGCCTCCTTCAAGAATCATCGAATGTTGAAATCTTGGAATCCGTTCCACAGTGAGAATCTGATGGAAGGAAACGAAAAATCAATAGTTGAACCAATAATGAGTAAGTTGATTTCCCCAAAATACCTTTCTTGAAACTAGAAGGTCATGACTCCAATCATTGTAGCAACCATCATCAGCTCCTGCCATTGAAAAGTGAGTCAAGCAATAACGACAAATACTAGACTAATAAAAGGTATCTAAACCCTTACCTCCCCAGGCATTGAAATTCCAGTCGATTCCAGCAATGTTTCGGTTAAGAGAACTGAGCTTTAATGGTCTTTTCCGCACAACAAACTGTGAAAAAGAAAGAGCAAACACAGTTCAGAGAGATAAAGGGCAGTAACAACAGATGTTAGGAAGCTTTGTAAGATGGAGAAAAATGGAGAAGCTAAAGAACTCACAGTTGGTCCAGAGTCGCGGAACCAAGAATCGTTCATGCTCATCTCAACAACTCTTATATCCTCTGGAAGCTGTTTCCTTGCATTTTCCCACTAATGCCAAACACAATCATGGAAGCAAAAAAAAAAAAATAGAGACTAAATTGGTACATCTGGCTGTCAAAACTCAAAGATGTTTTCTTATTTCAGGTATGATTCTACACAAACCTGAGCAGGGCTTGCACAGACTGTGACAGGCTCGAACATTGAGATGGCCTTTGCAACATCTGCAAACACTCGTTGTGCGGGTAAAGCATTGTGCCGCCAGTTATCTTGCCGTTCCTGCAGCCATTTATGTCAGAATAGAATCCAGACCCAAAATCACATAAGTTAACATTGTTTGATTCATGTAAACAGTGATGAAACAAATCGAAACATAATCATATGGTCAAATAATTTGTGTAGTATCCAAAGATAGAATGGCAAACAAACCATAGATAAACACCCTAATTGAAAATGCTTTAGAATTCTGCTTTGTTTGCAGATAATTTTTGTAACAAAGATAGATTGCAATGAAACAGATCTCATCTCAGATCATATTTATGTGAGAACCTGAATTGAAACAGTTACAAAACATTCCAGAACGGAAAAGAAAACGGCGTTTAGAAGCCCAACCTCCAGAATGATCAAAATTCATCGGAAACTCTAAAACGAGCCCAGAGTTTAAGAAACAGAGAAATCATCAAACAAACGGAAGAGAGCAATTCTAACAATGATAAATTACAAGCAGGATCCAGAAAAACAAAAGGACAAAATCGAAATCGAAGGTAGCGTGCAACAGCGAGATTCATTTCTCCAGAATCGCCGTCGATTATTACTGATATATATATATATATATAGAGAGAGAGAGAGAGAGGGAGATTTACAGGCCAGCCGATCCAAGTTTGAGCATGAGATTCCCATTCCGCCGGCATGTAGTAGCCGAGTTCCGCCGGCGATTCTCGTGACTCCTCCATTTTTTTATGATGTTTTGTGAGGAAAACTGAGAGACCTTTACTGATTTAAATGAGCTTTGATTCTTATTACTTCTCTGACCCAAAAAGAAAAGATTCCGCATACTTTTCAAAAGTTTCATACGAGACCCACGTAAACAAGTTTTCTTACAGTTGGACCCCATCATTTTTTTTTACTATTCCAGTGGCGAGCGGAATCAGAATCCCTAAAGTCAAGTAGAATCGGAATCCTAACCCAACCCAACCTAGTGGGCGACTCACGACAAAACTTGTTGGAGATTTTTTTCTTTTCTTTTCTTGTTTTAATTTGACAATTCAACCGTAAATTCCATTAAAAATAAATTTAAAAGCTTTTTCAACAAAAAGCCCAATCTTCTGTCAAACAAACAGGTCGACATATTGGACGACAGCGATCACACGAATCTAGCAATAAATCATATGGTCAGATATATTTTGTTGTATCCAACATAGAATGGCTAACAAAACCATGGATTAACCCTACATAAAACTTTTGACAAGCCTATTCAACTAACTTCCAACAAAAACATTTCAGAAAATGTTATGTCCAACGAATAAAATTTAAACATGTGATAATCATGGTTTTTGTATCCATTCGCTATGTCATCACATGTTTAAATTTTATTCGTTGGACATAACATTTTCTGAAATGTTTTTGTTGGAGATATAATTGACAAAAAAAAGAAAAAGCTGTTGCCATTGGTTTTTTCATATTGAACAAGATTTGATTAAAAGTAATAAATTTTTAAAACTACATTAAATAGCTTAATGAATAACGATGTAATCAATCAACAGTAAAGAGATAAGACTTAGCATTTTTACTTCAAAACCAGTAGATAAGAAAAGGACATGTCTTGATAAACGCCATCAAAGTTGCCCCAATAGTCAACCACTACCAAGATGAAACATAAGATTATGATTCTAAATTTTACAATCGCTACAATAATTAAAACTTTAAATCGTCCACAAAACTGAATAGATGTGCAAAGTAACTTTGAAGCCTTCAATCTCATAATATTCATTAACAACCAAGGCACAACAGAAACACATGTTAGTGTTTTTTTTGTCTTTGATTCTAGATTCTAATTAGAATACAGAAGTTGCAAGCTCCTTAATATCGTCAGAGACTTGTTCGTAGTCTGTCTTTAACTTTTCAAGTTCTTCTGCAGTTAAGTCTCCTTTTGCAGGTTTGAGCATGACTAAGACACAACATGTTGGTCTTTTAGTTGCCCCGGCTTGCGCAAGATCCTGGATTACATTAAAATTGAAAGTATTAACACCACAAAATCAGATAGATAAAAGAGAGAATTAAGTAAGGAAGGAAGAACATTATCTTACTTCTTTGGATGGAACGTATACGTAAGGAACTCCAGCCTCCTCGCATAAGATTGGAAGATGGGTAATCACATCAATGGGAGATATGTTTCCAGCAATAACACATAATCTGCACAAGCAAAACTCATTAAAACAGATACAACTCGCAGAAACATAAAAGGAAATTATAGTTCCGAGTACAAGAAAAGAAAATGTGGGTTCAAATCAGGCCCGCAAATCAAAGAACCAATTAGGAACTCAGAGAGGGCACAGACATTTAAAACCCATGATTCAGTTTCCGTGGACAGTACCATGCTACATTCATGCTGTTTAATCCAGAGCATCGGCTTAATTGTACACGGATTTCACATCAATTAAGCAAAATAGCTAACAAGTAACACCCATAGACAGAACAAATATATAAAAATTAAAGAAGCACATGAAACCCTTTTAAAGAACCTAATCAGAAACAAAAACATAGAATGTAGATCTAAACCAGGCCGTCTCATCACAGAAATCAGAGATGGCAGACATGTCGATCTAGCTCAGTTTCCGTGCACAGTACCATGCTACCTTCATTCTATATAATCCAGAGCATCGGCTTAATTGTAGACGGATTTAAAATCAACTAAGCGAATAGCTAATACTAGTAAAATACCAAAGATAGAACATCATAATGATCATAGAAGAACATGAAACCCTTTTTCAAACATAATCACAAACACAGACAACAAATGTGGATCTAAACCAGGCCGTCTCATCAAGGAAACTCAGAAATGGCAGACATGTCGATCCATAGTTCAGTTTCCGTGCACAGTACCATGCTACGTTCATTATTGAAATCCAGAGCATCGGCTTAATTGTACACGGATTCAACATCAATTAAGCTAATTACAACACAAACAATCATAGAGAACACATCAACACAGAAAAATAATTCATGAGAAAAAAAACTAACCCTTTCTGGCCACGTCTTATGCTCTTAACCACTTCCTTAACTCCTCTCTTTAAGCATTTCTTCCCAGCAGCTGAAAAAAAATTACAGAGCAATACACGAACATGAGCTTACTAATCAATAGATAGTGAGAACTATACACGATAAAGAGCTTTAACAAAATCGAACTCTGGCGATTGAGTAGAAGTCATGAAGCGAGCTCGTAACTTAGATTTATACCTTTTTGAATGAGTTTGAATGTTCTCTTCTGGAGTTTTTTTCCGGCAAGAGGTTTAGCAATAGGAGCAAGAGAAATAGCGAACTTCTTCTTCTCCTTTTGAATCGACTTCTCTGCTTCGGTATCGCTTCCCATATTTAGCTTAGCTCCCAGTAAAAAAAATTGGCGGAAGAGAGTGGCGGAAATAAGTAGGGTTTATGACGGTTGCTATATGACCATGAGGTGTTAGGGTTTTATAGAGAAGTGCTTGACCAGATAAAATATAGGAAACCCTAATTCAATATGGGCTTGTTAAGTAGGTAGGGTGATTACATATAATGGCCCAAATGATATGGGCCTTAATACACTTTCGAAGGTTTGTAATATATTCGTTCACTTTTTGACTTTCGAGATACGAACTATGACAAAAATTCCTGCGAGGCTGCGGGAATGATTCGTTAAGTTGTTGATAGCTTGATATACGTTTTATGGGTTGTTGTTTATTTAAGATTATGAATTATGTTAAAGAGAAACTACCATTATATCGATTCTGTGTAAGGTAGATAATGTTACTTACCCACACAAATAAATTCCAACGATTAGTATGAGCTCTCGTCCCGGATTCTCAGAGGAAAAGACTTTAACAACTTTACCATTTTCACTAGTTTTGCTTGATCTACTACGGGGAAAAACATGACATCTATATAATTCAAAAAAAAAACAGCAAGATCCTATATTACCAAAAGGTGTTTTAACCAACTTGAGAGTCAAGTACAATTAACAAAGTTTGTTTAACAGTGACAAAGGATTTATCATAAACTTAAACATGAAACAAACAATAGAAATCCTAATAGCAGCTCAACGCATGGCAAGGTTAACACCTTTATGGAGTGAATTGATTCTTGCTGATGAACATTCAATATCAGATCAGCTTCAAGTACTAGCAATGCTTCAAAAACACACAGAAATCAGTGTGTGAAGGAACAAGAACAAGTTCTCTTAACAAACAGGAACAAGAACAAAGTACCCGCAGATTGAATCCTCCCTTAACCACTGATAAATCGTCGGAAATCTCATCACTGCAAAAAAAAAAGAAATTAAGCAGAAAGGGAGAGAGATTTAGATGCCAAAAACAAGAGCTTCCTAGCTTTCATGTCATGTAAAAAAGTGTAAACTTGCATTGTCATAAAAACACAAGAGATAATCTTGTATGGTTGACATAAAGAGACATCTTTCATACTTTTGAAGCTAGACTTTTTGATACATGAAATCAAAACAGACCACATTATCAGGACCAATGTTTAGTCAGACCAAGAAAAGAACTTACAAGATTAACCATAATTCATACGAGAATCTGAACTTCTTTTTGAATATCCAACTCTAGATCCACTTGATAAACATTAATCAAATCTAAGGCTTTATCAGCCACTATATATACTCATATACTCAAGTAACAAGCAATACACTGAAAAACTAAAGAGATTGAATTCTCACCAGAAAACAGTCTCCTCTTTAACTGCTCATAAGAACAAAAACCAAATAAACCAAAAAAGTCAAGTCAATAAGAAAGATGAAGAGGCAAACACTGGATGCAGAGGTTTATCGATCTATTCATGCTTTTTTATATTTATAATTGTACCCAGGAAGAGATCGATGAACCGCTGCCTCCAGCGACTCTCACTCCTTTTTCCAGTTATCCAAATACAAAGAAAGAATAAATTTCCCGAATCGGGGCAAACAAAACATATCAGATCTGAAAAAAAAATCAACGGTCAAAACAAACATCACAAGTAGTAAATAACTGGATCTTTATTGCCTCATCAATCAAATAGACAAAAAAACATATACCCTATCTGGCTATATAGATACACATGCATCTACCGATAAACTAGGACGAAGAGAGTCAGAGATTAATTTTAAGTAAATGTCAAATCTTTGGATCCCCAAAAAAAAAAACAAAAGGAAACAGAGAGTGATGAAGTATCAACCAGGAATCTAATGAGATACCATTTGTGATTTGCCTATGGGCCTACTACATCTCCTCTCTTTCTCTCTCTCTCTCTCTCTCTCTCTCTCTCCTAGTGACATTATAGATCAGGGTTTTCTTCTAGAACTACTACATAACAAGATCAGGTTATAACCGAGATTAAATATGATAAACATGAGTTGATGCATAATATAATAGTATATGACAGTGTAATTTATACAAATTACCACTAGGTTTGAATACGACATATAACTATTTCCGCAACACACGAATTCAACGACAAACAATTTTTATCTATACCACATTCATAGTAAACATTTTTATCAGTGATGCACAAAATCATGACGGATGACATTGTGGAGTTTCACAAACAAAAATTGCATCCATAATCTACAAAGAAAATATACTCTTATCAATATGAGAATCTAACTCACAATCTAGTATACCAACATTAATGTATTGGGCTAGAGATTTGGTGGATTTTGATTGAAATAACTCCAAGTTTTATCTTTTAGAGGTGTGATTTATTTTATTATATATTTTTAACTAATATGTATCTTAAAGTCTCATGGTAATATAATTGTTAAATTTTGAATAAACCAGATTTGGTATAATTTTTATAAGCAAGTGATTGTAAATTATTATAAGCAAATTCCATGTTGAATAACATAAGATTTGGAAAAACATTTAAAAAATATTATTTGAATAACATGTAACTTGAGTTGACCAAAAAAAAAAAATGTATAACATGTAACTTGAATAACATGCTCAAAAAAAAAACATGTGATTTTGAAAAAGAATCAAAACTCTTCCAAAATACTTTATCAACCAATGGACTAAAGGATTCCCACGGCCTTTCAAGCGGATGATTGTTCAAAAACCAAAACAGAAAAACTGATTGGGCTGAAACGGGTCGGGTCAGCTCCAACTAGGAGCCTAGGATTAAGGTTCATTCTGGGCCACAAATGTAATGTTTGATAAAAAGCCCATTTCATACGTCTTAGAATTAAGGAATTTTATCTTGACGCGCCGTCAATGACTTTGGGGAAAAAGTGGAATTCACGCGCTTATTTTTGGTGTTCTGTTTTGCCCTAATCGACTTCTGCGTAGGGAAACCGAAAAAGGAGAGAGAAACCCCGCCGATAAGATCCCGTCCGATCTCGCCGTGACTCGGTCTAGAGACTCGTTTAACTTGTCTGATCTCCGTCGTTGATCTGCCTCCGTTTCGATCCGTGTTAGACTCGGTAAAGTCTCTCTCTCTCTCTCTCTGTTTCTCTCCTTTGTTCTTCATCTTATAACTTCGCGTCCTAGATCTTCGTGGTAGCGAAAGTAATTTATCGTAAATCTAATTGCTGTTTTGAAAGGCGGTTCTGTAGAGTTAAAACAATGGATCCGATGGATATAGTTGGAAAATCTAAGGAAGATGCTTCGCTTCCAAAAGGTTTGGCCTCTTGTTCTTCTTTGAATCTGTTAATTTTTGGGGTTTTTTTTTCTGTCAATTGATGTTAAATTAGATAGTTTTTGTAAATGTAGCTCTATCCATGGCTTCAGATTACTCAAGGCAATGATGAAAAGAAAGCATCAAAGCCTGCTAAATAATATGTTTGTTGTTGTTGTAAATTTCAGCTACCATGACGAAAATTATAAAGGAGATGTTACCAGCAGATGTTCGTGTTGCTAGAGATGCTCAAGATCTTCTGATCGAGTGTTGTGTTGGTAAAGATTAGTCTTTCGATTTCTTAACCATCCTTTATCGTTTCATATTTGCTTATTCCCTTCTTATTATGGTCAATTTTTGTATGACGCATTTATTGCAGAGTTCATAAATCTTATATCATCGGAGTCTAATGAAGTGTGTAACAAAGAGGATAAACGAACAATCGCCCCTGAGCACGTACTCAAAGCTTTACAGGTTTGGTGTTACATTCAGTCAGATTTTATCCATGTGAAATATATATATGTTTCGTAATCTGTGATTTTGTTCATGTGAATTGACATGAAACAGGTTCTTGGCTTTGGGGAATATGTCGAAGAAGTCTATGCCGCTTATGAGCAACATAAATACGAAACCATGGTAATCCATTACACCATTCATCTCCTAATGACTAATAATATCCAGACTTCAATATATCTAAATCTTATCGGTTTTCTGTGTTTTGCAATTTCTGCAGCAAGATTCACAGAGAAGCGTGAAGATGAACAGCGGAGCAGAGATGACGGAAGAAGAAGCAGCAGCAGAACAACAGAGAATGTTTGCAGAAGCTCGAGCAAGAATGAATGGAGGTGTTTCAGTTCCTCAACCTGAGCAATTAGAAGAAACCCAACAGACAAGTCTACAAAGCTAATCAACAAAACCGCAAGGGAATCCCTTTTTTTTTTTTTTTAACATTATCCTTTTGACTTTTTTTCTTTCTTTCTAGCATTTCTCTGTAAAGTGCAAAATTCGTCGCGTCTTGGTGTTGATATGCTCTTTACATTTTTAACTTAGATTTGTGTTTTTTTTCTTACCTATCTTTTGAATCTAAAATCACTTGGTGATTCAGATGTAATTAGTAAGGTTTGTCTTGAATCTTAGCAACTATCTTCATTCTGATACAAATCCCTAAATATATGTATAATTTGATTGTTCTATATGCTAGACCGGGGAAACCATTTGAAGCATCCAAACCGGAGAAACTAACCAGATTTTGTTTTCTTTCTCAAACGAAGCAAATAATCCAAGAGCTAGAGGAGTTAGGACCACTCTTGGATGTCCAATTAGACCTCATGTCTAATCAATTGTTTAATTTATTAGTTTTGAGTAATTTTGGTTAGGCAAAGAAGAATGGATTTTAACTCTCTCGCCCTCGCCGACATTATAGGGACTTCTTCTTTGTCAAACACCCACACTTTGCTTTTGACTTTAAAAGCTGTTAATTTATCCAGTAGAAGTAAGCTGTTTTATTTATAAGTAGATAATTTTTTTACGTAATCAGAATCTCACAATAATAATTCTTTTTATGTTTATTTTTTTTATAAAGTATTTTAGCACTTTTAGTTATTAATTTTATAATTATTCTTCTAGAAAAAGATGTTTACTTGATTTTGATAAATATCAAAGCTACTGTATATTTATTTATAGCGTGTCTCTCGTAATTTTATAAAGATCTGATTATTTTACCCTTATCTTTATAAATATGAAATTAATAAATAATATTTTTTCACCAATTTTTGTCGTCAATGAATTAAAGTTTTACTGTTTCAGTTCGATTATAATTTATAAAGCAGTTTCATTTTCAAAGCATACTCTTAATAATGCATATAATTAATTACAATCTGATTTAGTTTTCTTGCTTCTATATTTAAGGTCATTAAAATAAAATTTGGTATAATTCCACCGCTGCGACGAGAGAGGAGCATAGAGATCTCTCGTTTCGTTTTTTTTCTTCCCGGAAAATCTGGGAAAAAAATAAGCAAAAATTTTCCATCGATCCTCTGAGAAAAAATTCGACTCCCTAGTCCACGAGTTTTTTTCACCTCTTCGTTAATCTCTCTCTCAACGCCTCTTCATCATTTCCTGTATTATTCATTTTTTCTCCCTTTTTTTTTTTTTTTTGAATCTCTCCTCCTCCTTGTCACCGCTTCGATTTGTGTTTCCTACTCGATGATGAAATTTTGATCAGATCTAGTGTAGAATAGGTAGAGATTATGTTTATGGATCGAGAGAGACGGAGTTCCTCTGGTCGTAATGGGACTCCTGAATATAGCAATGGAAAATTTCGCGACGATAATGGTTACGGATTCTTAGATCGATCGGAAAATTGCCGTGAGAAGAGTCCTTCTAGATCGAAGATCCTTCGGATCCCGTCTCCGAACTCGTCTCCTCCACCTTCTAGTTCTTCTCCGCCATTTCATGGTTCCAATTCGCCTGACCGTGGATATATCGAGCACCGAGTCTCCAAATTTGATACTCTCGCCGGCATTGCTATAAAATACGGTGTTGAGGTAAAATTATATATCTTCTGCTAACGATTCTTCAGATTTTTCCCAAAATTGGCGATGGAATTAGGTTTGCTCTGTAGTCATACAGCTCAAGAATATTTGACTTTGCTTAAGGTTGTTGAGTATAATATTTGACATACAACGGTATTTTAATTAGAGATAAAGGTGGAATTAATGGATACTAGTAAAAAGGTGTTAACATTTTTTTTTGGAATTGACGCATGATGAAGAACACATGAGCAAAAAGTTATCTGTCAGAGAGATAGAGAGCTGGATTATTTCAAATTTTGTTTAAGCTAAGCTTCTGAATTTTGATGCTGTATTGTTCTGATTTTTGATGTTTTTTTATAACTTTCTACATCAGGTTGCAGATGTGAAAAAGATGAATAACCTTGTTACTGATCTTCAAATGTTTGCTCTCAAGTCTCTTCAGATTCCGTTACCTGGGAGACATCCTCCTTCTCCTTGTTTATCTAATGGCTCCTTAAACCATGGGTACTAAAATGCTTCCTGATTCCTCTCTATAATACCTTGCAAAATTTCAGCTTTGATCTTCGAGCTAGCTTTAAGTTTTATTCGTGGATTTTACAGGAAACATCTTAAGTTGTTGCTTCTTACTTTTATCTGATTGTGATACTCATGTTTTCTTAGTTTTTGAAGCATTTTGAGTGTATCCTTAAACAGATAACCTACTTCCTCAAGTCTTTGCCCCCTCAATTTTAATAGTAAGAAGCTGTCTGAGGAATTGAGACAAACAACTAGAACCTTGGTTGTGTTGGACTGAAGCTGCATATTCTCTCTATCACGTAATGCTCTTTTCATGGCTCTAATACATGGAATCTTATTTGCAGAGAGGGGTGTTCATGCCACGAACCAGAATCACCAAACCATAGCAACGAGGACGTGTTCGATTCATTTCAGTCTCTGAGATTGAAATCTTCGGAAAAGAAAGTTTCTCCAGCCATGTACTCACTGCAAGGTTATTACGGGCTAAAACCAGCAGACAGAACAGTCTCTGATGGAGGATGCTTCGAGATGGGAAATTACAAGACTGAAACTTCTCTTCATCTCTATAACAATGATGATAACGGATATCTCAGACCTTTCCCATCCACAAACACTCCCTTAAATCACCACAGGAAATCAAGAAGCTTGGTCAATGCACTTATCGAAGAGGTTAACCAATCACCCGATAATAATACTCAAGAACCGAACTCCGATAAGTTTATTAGAAGACGTCAAAAATCTGAGGCAGATTTTTCATCCCGGACACCAGAACTTGTGTTGAAAGAAGAGAACAGTAGCAGCAATGGCGGGTTTTTATCAATAGCCGGAAAAGGCTTAGCTTTGAGATCAAAAGCTTCAAGCAGAACCAATCTAGCAGAATCTGAGAACGGTAATTTCAGTCCGGTGCCAATCAACTTGATGGATGCTCCAGTTTCAGACAGCTTTTGCAGTGTAAGAAAATCTTCGAGTGCATCTAGTCTACAAGATCCAGACGGTAACTGCAGTAATGGTTCGTTGTCTCTATGGCCAACTTCAAAATGGAGCTTGAAACCTGATTTGCTTACACCTGCGGCAATTACAAGCTCTATCTTTGATGGATTACCAAAGCCTTTAACAGGTCGGAGAAACAAAACGGCTCTGGACTAAAAAAAAAAGGTCAGCTTCTCGTTATTTAACTGCCTTATTCTTTTTTGGGGACTATACAAATCAATTGCAAAAGAAGCTATTTAGCTTAATGCGGAGTAAATACAAGTAAAGAGATTAGAGAAAATTTGAAGGAAGAAAGAAAAAAACTTCCAAAATTGAAATTTATAAAGAAGGAAGAAGCTTCTGATGATGTAATGATTGGGTCTTTTTTTTTGTAAGTTATAAAAAGTATTCTGTACCATTTCTGGGTGGGGTTGTATCGACAAATTCCGTAGCGTAGTTAAATCTTTTTTACTATATTTGATTTCATGATACATTGTCACACATACTAAACTGTATTTTCATGCATTTATTTAATAATGCTTTTATTAAAGTACAAAGGCTCTTTGTATGTTGGTGTACCCTTTGTTCAACCGCAACTCGAATTGAGCCAAACTGAAACTGTTCTTTATGCGTATTCATTCGTTTTATTATAAAGTTCTCTCAAATACAATTTGTATTATATACACTGGCAATTAATTATAAAGTTCTCTCAAAATCATCGTTATTGAAGAAAAAAAGAATAAAGCTATCCAGACAGACGTAGTCGGGGTTGTGCTGTCGAATCATTGACTAAATAAATAGTAAATACCGAAGCACAGTGTGAACGTGTTAGCTACACCGCTATGAAAATCCTGGAATCAATAAAACGAGCGCGTCCAGCACCAGCAATATATGGGCCAGTTTTTTACTAGTAGTTATCCAGCCTAATTGAAATCAATATGGGCCAGTTTTTTTACGGCAGAAATAACTTGTCAAATTCTCTCAAGAATCACCAATAAATCCAACAAATATATAAAAATTTGCAAGTGTTAAAACAAAATGAAACCTCTAACCAGACCTCATATTATATCAAAAAGGCATGATACAAAAATACACACTGTCCCCGTCACCGCTGCTTCTGGCACATCCAATGCTTCCATCGCCGCTTAGGACTTCACCACTGTCATCGCTCACGCTTTCGCCATTACTACCGCTACTGCTACCAACGCGTCACACACCACTGCAACCGTCAACCACTTCCACTTTTAGACATTTTTTGTGATGTCGGTGTCAGTGTCGGCAGCAGCCGTAAAAAGGATGGTGTAACACGTTGGCGGCAGAAGCGGCGGTGATTTTGGCTGTGGCTGTAAAAAAAAATATAGCACAACTTGCAACATATGTTTTATTTTAATTGTGAGGTAGAAGTACGAACCTTTGTTCTCACAATTAGACGATTTTGGCAACATGGAATGATACAGTTTTCTGAAGAAATACATTTCTGTTTATAATCTAATTTCACTTCATGTAGAAAACATTAGTTATTGAAATCACTTTATCAAAGTTCCATGTTCTTGTATGACAGTGAGATGAGCTAGATTTTTTCCCCTTCTAGAATATCCTAGTAGATCGTTTCACATGATAAAGAGATACGCTTCAACCGGTTTCCACTCTTCGTTGCTATTTTACGAACACCCAACTTTAGAATACTTTGCCTAAAATATTCACTAAACATGATCTATAAAATTCCAATCTTCCATTTTCATTCGGCTCATGTTTCATTTTCAGCTCAGTGATTATTATTTAAAATAATTTTTAACCAGAAAAAAACGCTCAAACAAGTATTTACTAAATGGTGAATCTTCGACACATTGTGCCTTCCAAAGAGAGAATGCAAAAAGAAAAACCTAACCTGCAGACTTCAGAGAACCAATCATAAGCTTTTAAGCCTGACTTAGTTCCCAATCACTTTGGAACTCTCCGGTTCCACAAAATCTCTAGAAACCCTGAAACAACCACGCAACAAACTTGAGATTGTCGCTAGTCAATTGAAGCCTAAGTAAACATGAATTTCTGTTGCATATATGTTCTCAGACAGAGATGTGTAGTGAACCAAAAATCTCCGGGCTGAACCGGGCCGGTTTTCAGACTTTGAAGAAACATCTCAATTCTCAGATAGCCTGGTTCTCGAATTCACACTTCGTCTTTAGAAATAAATAGTCAAAGACTAGTAGTCTTTACCTCGAGGTTACGCCGAAACTTGATCCAAACAGGACGCCATCTCCACCACTCCGGGTTCAAAAGTGTAAACCTAGCAAGAGATAATGCAGCTGAGTGTTTATGTACTCGGAATTGAAGTCGACATACAAAATCAGGAAACCAGATATCGAAAGACCAGAGAGATCTGTGGACAACATAGAGACCAGGTAGATCAAGAAACTAAATCATTCATACAGCAAATTCTACGGTTTATATCATAAATCCACAATGCTGGTTAAGTTGTTGTTTTTCTTCTGGAGATTCTTTTGCATGTTTCCTTTTGAAAAGATACGCGATTTATGGGAGTTGGAAACCTTATAGATTGAACTAGCAGCCATAGACAAGTTTCGTTTATAAGAATAAAAGATATATATATTTCAAGACACAAAGAGGAACCGATACCTCAAGTCCTCAACAAACTTCGGATAAGCAGTGTGCAAGATAATGATACGGATATTCTTGTAAAATCGGCTGAATGGAGTCACAATTGTTTAGAAATGCATGCTTCCTTGTTCCTGCTAAGGCTTTCAGGCTAGACAACCTAGGTTATGCACAGAAGAGACATTTGTCAAGAACAACAATCAAGAAACTTAAGTTAATGAGAAGAATGGCATCATCGCCTCGCTATACACTGGAGAAAGCAGTGATACAGTGATTTAACAATATGAATTCTCATACAGTAATCTCGTCTAGGAGGAACTGAAGAGACTTCACCAAATAACTCCAAAGTGACTTTCCCCACAAACAACAAGAAAAACTAGATAGGTCTCCATTTAGGGAACCAATATTAAGAACAAATTGACAGACTTGCACCTAATAGTTTGGAACTTCTCATTGCCTCACTATTGTAACTTCCTTAGAACCTAATTACTTCTGTGTGCAGACACTACACTTATTGGATGTGCATTTTTTTTAATATCGTGTCTCAGATACCAGTAAAGCAAGTTTTTTATTAGATGGTTCTTATCAGACAAAGATTGCACCCAATATGTTAGGACTTAAAAACTTGACATTCGTTTAACTAGACAAAGCTGTGTATGGTTATTGGCCTAATTACAGGATCTGAGGAACAGAAGTACTAACCAAATTAGAAACTAGGGCATATACTGTGAAGAATATGATCCGGTGATACATTTGTCAGGAACAATTACAATATATAGCAATATCCTGACAATAGTCTGCAGAGTTTTGATGCCTCTGGAAGTGAATATACCACCGCCAAAAAAGTCCTTCATGGAAGAGAATGCAGGTTCTCTATTTTGAACTGTTTGATAACAATCCAGAAATAAGAAAATCAGAGACAGAGAAGCAAAAAATAGACACTAGCAGCTTGCTAATCAAAGTGTAAACAAATAATCAAAAGGCAGTCTACCTTAACTTCAGGATGGCCTCCACCGAGCCGTGAAAGGTATGTCTGGCCGAGATGGAAGCATCTGCGCAGCAATATGACCTTGAATGGCATATTAAAACGTTAAACATTGCAGGGAAACGCATAGGATCCCCCATTGCATCTCTGAGCGGCTTAAAGCAGATTAATTGATTTAGATCGTCTCACCTGAAATTGTAGGGCCACCTTGTAAGTTATTAGGTGCAAGTTGATAGCTCATTGTCCCCGAAGGTGGTCTTTCGGGAGGTGGCTGAAAGAAACCTGTCGTTGCAAATAAAACAACCAATATCAACTAAAGGAGAATCATAATCAACTGAAGTAGCATACTGCCCACAAGCAGACATGTATATGAACAAACTGACATACAAAGGTTTGAGATGTTTCTCGCATATGCATACCGTCTGTAACTGTAAGAGAGCCTGGAAATGGGTTTCTTCCACTTATCCAGGCTCCATTTTGAGTATCTGCATTACGTCTATTTGAAGGCATCCGCCATGCTTCGTCATTCATATGTCGTCGCCCATCAACTGGCTGAGAAGGAAAAGGGTAAGGATGAGGAAAGGAGGAACGTTGGGGTTCTGATTGACCAAACCGGCTTGGAAGCGAAAAATGGCTTGATGGTGCCGGAGCAAGATTCCTAATCATAGGTCTCTGTATAAAAGAGGTATTGCTCGGCCGAAGCTGTTGGTTCTGTGAAGACACTTCATGTTTATAAAACACATCGTTATTTCCATATTCTAGATGCTTGGAGGAAATAAATGGCGAACTTTCTCTGGAGCTGCACATCCCTACCGGATCAAAACAAGATGACTGCGGCACTAAATATTCAGATTTTGCACCCCCATCAGCGTGCCTTCCATGTGCAACGTTTATGGGCATTTGGATAATTTGATTACTCTGCATATAAAGCAAAAGTACGGGACAATGTAGCTTGAGAAATTACAAGATAGCTAAATCAAGAAATGAGCGAAATCAGAGGGATTACAGTGGCAATACTAGAGTGATCCCGCTGCATAGATATCTGGTATTCATGTTGCAATAATGGATACGCTGGGGGAGCGAATCCTGGTTGAAGTGGTAATGAAGGATGGCTAGGCATTAACGGTCGAGTTAGAGCAATAGATTGTGGAGGCGGTGGAGGTGCCACTGGAGCTGGTGGTGGAGGTAAACAATGATCAGAGGGAGGTGGCGCTACTGGCAGCTGCGGTGGAGGCGGGGACAGTGGTGGTGGAGAAGGAGGTAGAGGAGGGCGAGATGGAGGCGATTCATGAGGTAGCGGAGGAGAACCAGCTGGAAAAGGAGGGAGCTCAGCTGCACCGGTTGCAGCCAGTGAGTCCTCCTTTGGTTCAATCACACAGATATACGAAGGTACGTCATCTTTCAGCTGACAAGACGCATCTTCCATTTCAAGCACACCACTGACATCCACTACACAGTGAGGTTTATCACTCAAGCTATCATGTGCCTCTAACTTGCCTAAAGCATGGACTGGTTCGTCCATATGCATGTTTTTAACTTCCTGTGATGTGATTAGAAGAAGATTCTCATCGTCTTCATCATCTCCAAAAGTGTGAGAAGATAAAAACCCTGGGAGCTGAAAACTTGCATTGCTGCATAAAAAACTCGTTAACATATAAATCAATAGTACTCTACAGAACCGTACTAAAACTGTCTTTAACAACCATTCAGATTATAAATTTCCCACTAAGCTTCTACATGCCTATCGACTATATCAAATCTGAAAAATTTAACTACAGAACAAGATAAGTGTAATGCATACCTCCCATACTCGTCAACAAGCATCCCTTCCATGTCCCTTAGAGGATCATCTACAGCACGCTCAGATCTAGAAGGACGTCGTAGGGAAAACCCAACAGTTTTACCATCACCAGAAGCACCAATATCACCAATATAACGACGCAAAAGAGAATCTGGGAAAATCTTCTTCTTAAGCCACAACCTCAACACCTAGCAGGAGCAAGAGATCACTGACTCTGAACAACAAAAACATGAGACTGTCCTCGAAACGAACAAAAAGTAAAAGAACCTTGCGACATTGATGACGATTTTCACGAGCACCAGTCCCTGGAGGAGCAGCAGCACCTAGAAGGCGTGGAAGGGCTGCCTGCACAGTAGGAATATACAAAGCGCCGGCTATACCTAAAGAAGATTCACATGCATCATGAACGATCACTTTAGTCTCATTAGTTATACAAAAGACAAACAAAGATATTCTCTTTGACTGCAGACAGAAATACAATTAAAAAAAAATGAGCAGCTCAAGAAATTGACAATTTGGAAAGAGGTACTGCATCCATTCAGGAGGAAGGCTTACCTTTTTGGTTATAGGAACATTGGGTGATCGAATCAACGAGAAAGAACAAGTCCACTTTACGAGGAAAATGAGGCTCAATTTCCAACTTTCGAATGAGAAGTTCCACTACCTACAAAACACGATAAAATTTCCCCATCAAACGCTATAGATAGTTTTGTCAAAACATTTGACCAAGTAACACAAACAAGAATTTTGAGCCGGCAAAGATACATTACTATATTGATTCTTCATTTGCAGTCTATTCCTAAGTTTATCATAGAAAATTCTGGCTGGCAGCCTTAAAAAAGAGGAAACCACAGAAAGAAGTAAAGTGTTGACCTCACTAGCAATCCCATACTTGGCACAATCAATTGCCTGGCGTGTTGCACGTCCAATACTTTCCTTAGTTCTGGATAAGGTCTCTATCATTCCCTCAAAAGCATCTCGAGAAATGGCAGCCTCAGTGGCACCACCCAGTGAACCCTCAACCGACCTATGCCCTGAACTAAATCTTCTCTCTTCGTTCTCTTCAGTCCCAGCTTGGCTACTTGATAAGGACTGGTGGCCATGATTTGACGGAGTCGAATCTTCTTGATGTTCCTGAGCAACAATCAGCATGGCATCGCCAGCAGAAGATGAAACATTTTGAACCATGAAAGGGCTTTGACTCGTCTGCATTGAGTCGATGGTAAGGGAATTATGGTCTAGTTTCACAATCGGTGAAGTATGTGCATGTGCTTGTTTTCTTTTTGCTTGGGCAGCTGCAATCAGATCCTTCATAGATGAAGAAGGATCTGGCATCCCAGAACTGATCAGTGGGGCACTTCCATTTTCTTGATTGACAACAATCCTATGGTAACAAAAAAAAAACACAGACTATAACCACCAAGCAAAAAACGAACATATCAATGACATAGGGAAAGACAAAAAACATACATGTCAGCGGAAAAGTTCACAGAAGTGTCTCTTGACACTCCAACATCGTTCAGACTAGTTGCAACTTTCGGAGTGCTTGTTGGGTTTTCCTCAAAAGCTGGTTTGCTTCTCTGATTTGTTGTCTTTGATTGAGAAGAGCTTACTCTATCAGAACCAGCCATTGTGTCCTTTGAAGAATCACCTTGACATTTTATTGGCATCCTCGCACCAGAGACTTTTGCAATTTTATTCTGTCCTGCCACCTGCTTCTTAGTTGAAAACAACTGAGGGGATTTTTTAGGAGATCTCATGATCTGCTTGACATACTGTGGAGGCAATTTGATGAATGATTTTTCCTTAGAGGAGCTGTTTGAAGGGCCTTCTATGCTATCTGGCATTCCTGTACCAGAGACTTTTGCAGTTTTATTTTTTCCTGTCAATTGTTTCTTAAATGAAACCAACTGATGGGAATTCTTAGGAGATCTGAAGATCGGCTTGATATTCTTTGGGAGCAACGCCTTGACTGGTTTTCCCATAGGCGAGTTATACCCCTCCATGCTGTCAGGTAGTGCAAGTGAAGCATCCTTGTTATGTTTATACAGAGGTACTTTCCCTGTTTTCGCACTTTCTGCAGATCCAGCTAATAGCTTTGCTTTAATAGAAGTATTATGGGACGCATTAGCACTTTTACCACCTGTAGAAGCTAATTTAGCTTTGGGAACATTGGTATGTCCTCCATGCACTGGAGTCTTTGGGTCTTCATCATCATCATCATCGTCATAGATACAAACCGCCCTCCGTCTCTTCGGCAGCTGAGCAGGTGGAACCTTCACATCGCTATCAGAAGATAAGTTTGACGAACTTATCTTCTGTTCGAGATGATTTGTACCCTCTTTATTGGGAGACCCAGAAAAAGAGGAAACACTTGTGTGCTCCACTGTCTGTTTGCGGCGCTTCGTATAAGCGACCGCCTCCTTATCAAATTGAATTTTTCCTCCCTGGGCACTTAACCCTAACACAATCTCACGCTTTACAATAGATACAACGCCAGTAGAATCAGATCCATCAGCCTTGCCTTCACCAACAGGAAGAAGACGTTTTCTCTTACATTGTTTTTGATCCTTTGCATCTTCAGATAGTGGCCTTTTAGCAGCACTTTTACTTTCATCTGTTCCTGATGCAGACTTTCCTAGTTCACTTTCAAACCTCTTTTTCTTCCCTAAAATCTCATCACAGACTCGGGCGATAGGTTTCTCTTTCAGCAACTCTTTTGGCTCTTGAGAACTAGCGATGTTAAGATCCAAAACCACCTTATTGACAAAAGATTCTTTTTTACTGCCATGATCTTGTCCCATTTTATTGCCCTTTAATTTCTGGTTAGGGCCTAGGAGATGATTGTTTGTAGCCGCTCGACTATCAGGCACACGTTCGGCTCTATGAACCTCATCTTTACATCTTTTGTTCGAGTCACCTGCTATCTTCTTGATTATTCTCTGACCGTTGACCGAATTCTTTCCAGTACAATCACTATGGTCAGTGCAAGTGACACCGTCAATTTTATCCTCAAAATCTGCTACCTTTAAGATAGGGTCAGGTGATCCATGCTCCAACGGCTCACTACTCGGGGATGTGGTTCTGTCATTTGATTTCGATGAATCTTGCTCTCCTATGTCAGGCTTTCTCTCTGCACCATTATTCTCAACTAATTTACCGAGACAAGGATCAGCACTAGAATCAAACTTATCAGATTTTACATCACTACTAGCTTCTCTATGATCTGCTGGATCCAATATCTTAGGCTTGGTCAAGCTAGGCTCAGCAAAATTCAGAAGAGCCTCATTGCCTAATATATCTGACTTCTGATTCTGCGACTCTTCAAATGCAGCGGAGATCTCCTCTACGGCTTGTGCAAAGTACTTGACTGTTTTACCTTTACATCTTTGTAATAATTTATCCTTTGTCTCGCTAGTGAAGACTTGAATATCGGGTGGCGTAACAAAAGCGCTGCATTACAGGAAGATAAATTGGTCAACAAATTGAGAAAAGAAAATCACACTCCAATAACAAGGAAAAACAAAGAATTACAGTAACAAGATGAATTGACTAGACAAAAAAATATGCATCTAGCATTTTAGGTCGTGATAAATTACATCCCGTAACAACCAGTAAACACAGAAGAGGCCGGCTTACATTTCCTGTGTTCCGAAGAACTGAACAAAGAGTTTCTTTGGGTCTGGAGCATGATCCCAATCTTCGGGCCGGCTGATCTGAAACTCAAAATAATTTAGTTCACAGGAGATAACTAAGTAAAAATGAACAATCCCACACAGCTCAATCAGTGTTAATAGCACTTCAAACAAATCCAATGCTCTGAACAAAAGAGATACTACATAACAATATGCTAGAGGATTACACTACTGGCTTCAAACTTTACTCAACTTCAACCTAAAAAGAGGTTGCTTTGGCATACTATAACCCGGCTATCCTGAAAAACCTTACAGAAATTCAATTTGTCCATCAACAGAATGCTATAAACTAAACTAACACACACACAGACACACACACACACAATAGCACAATTATCTGTTTAAGAGCCGAACTTAGCCCCAAAAAAAAATGAAAGTGAGAACTATAGAGCTTAGAGCATAGGTGAAAACGAAAAAGAGTAGAAGATAGCTAACAAAGAGCAGAGCATAGTATGTGCAAGACCACCCCAAAAAAAAAAAACGTGATCATGAATCAAAACGTAATGAAGCCGAGCATCAACACCGAGAGAGAGAGAGAGAGCAGGACACGTACCTTAGCAGGCCAAGCAGGGAAGCCTTTGACTTTAGCAAGAACGAGATCACCGAATCTGAGGTCTCCTATCGCCGTGGCTTTGTTCGCTCCTCTTTTACGCCCAGGAGCCATTGGCGAAACAGGCTACAAACCCTAATGTTCAGTTCAGATAGAAACAGCGAACAGACTCAACAATTCCGAACAGAATAAAAACGAAACTCTCACTCTTCACCGGAGATTTTTTTATTCCCACACCCGTAGAGAAAGTGGAGAGAGAGCTAGGGCTTCACCGTAGCGAGCAATGGCGAGGAAACAAGTGAGAGATAGGAGTCGAATCAGTGGAGAAAGAGAGATTGAGGAAGAGTGACGATGGGATTTAGGGCAAAAAGAAGTGGAAAATTTCCGCCGGAGAGATGGATGCCGCAACAGAGAAACTGGTTATGACTCTCTCGTCGCCGCGTTTTCCCTTTTTCACTATTTACTATCATGAGCAGATCATTATTTATTTCCTTTATTTATTTATTTGTTTATATAACCCCAAATATTCAAAATAATAATTAAATATGTGCTTCCCTTTTTCTTTTAATAAATTACTTAACTAGGAGAAGATATGTTGGAGGAGGATCGCGTCGTCGGGTAGAGAGAGCTGATGAAATCGACGCCGTCCGTTGAGTCTCCGGCTAGTTTTATTTCGCCGTGAGAATCCAAGTGGTGGTCTTCTATTCAATAAGGGGTGTTACTTACGGAGAGGCCTTCCATCATATTTGTTCCTTTTTTTTAACTTCACTCCCACAATTTCTAGATGGGTTTCTCATAAGCTAAACCCAATGATTTCGTTGGGCCGTTAAAATATACTCAAGTGTGATCAGATTAAAAAATTTATAAACCCAATTGTAAATAGGTAGAGTCGTTTTATTCCACTTGTACTTGAAGTTTAACGTCTGTGATTTTCCATTTTTATTACTGGTAGCTTTAAATTAACGTCAAGTTAATTTCCTTTTTTTTGCTAGTAGTTATTTCCATTTTTTTACTAGAAGCTTCAAAATTAAAGCATCAGGTGCTCTATTTATTTGGGTTTCCCTCCCGAATTGTATGCGACTACAACACATCACAACACAAGCTCTCTCTTGTTATATGTCTTCCTTCTCTTTGATTCTCTCATCCTCTTTTAAATACCTATTTTTTCATGGATTGGTGGTTTTTTTATGTACTCTTTACACTTGTGGTTCTCATCAACTAAAGGATCATCAATCTCAACCCTAGAGCCATCTACGCTCACGTTATCGTTCTATCTCTCTTGCTCCATCGTTGATGATTCATATCTGTTGGGGTCAGGGGTGGGCTAGGGTTCATCCATTCTTTGTATTCGTTGTGCGACTCGCGTAGTTTTTGATCGAATCCCAAGAGGTCTCGTCTTCATATATAAATAATTAACGCCATGGGTGCGATTCTAGTCATCATCCCGGATCGGGTCTCCGATTCAAGGACGAAGATTCTCCTGAATCTACCAAAAGCTACGGGTGCGAGAGATTTTCTTAACTTTTACATCTTCAATCAAAATCCTTTGTCCCCTTCAATTAGCAAATATTTCATATTCATCCTCTTTCTTTTTATATGTTTCCATTTAAAGCTGTATATATAGATGTAACCCGCTAAATGGTTCAAGGTTTTCTAATTTCAATGTCATTTGTAATTATAGAAATAAATTTTTTAATGGTTAGATTAATTAAAAATTTTGAGTGTTGAGTTATAAAAATGTGAAAACAAACCAAACTTGGTATCCTATTCATTGCATCGGCTTTTGGATCGTTAGAGGTATCACTAGTTCAACATGTATTCGTCTAATGTATATTTAACACTTGACTTTTGATTAATCTGGTACTAGAATATTTTTTCAATTTTTAATAGTTAATTTTGATTATAAAACTTATGTTTGCATTTAAAAATAAATTGAGATTTTTCATAAAGTAAATATGTAGTTTCAAAGCTACAGACAAATAATCCTCAGACTAATTATAGAAACTTGAGTATTAAGTTACAAAAATGTGAAAACAAACCAAATTTGGTATCTTGTCCATTGCATGGTTTTTAGATTGTTAGAAATATCATTAATTAGTTTAATACGTTTTTAGGTAATGTAAATTTAATACTTGAGTTATTGATTAATCTGGTAATAAAATGTTTTCAGCTTTTATAAGACAGTTTTAATTATATAAAACTTATTATTATTTGGTTTTAAATTAAATGAGCTTTATAAACGTAAAATATTGTCTAGTGACTTGATATTTGTTGCTAACACAACCATCTAAACGTTTGGGTCGATTTTTTTCTTTAAATTTAGATAAGCGGGTCGGAAACTACTTCTATAACCATACAAATATTCCAAAATTTTGGTTTCAGTTACATATTTTTCAACCAGCTTTTTCATATCTAACAAACTCGAGCGACGTTGGGTGACGTTTTGGCATTTACGATCTTGTGATGTTTTATGTCTAATGTATGTGGAGAACGGAGAAACTCCTACAAATACATGCGATTGGAAAGCAATGAAAATGTATTTGACAGAACTACTATAAATATTTGATATAAAACCACAATATTTTCTCTAAAGCAATCACCATCATGATCAAGTAAGTTAGGGAAATGAGGTAGTGGCTTGTTATTTCATTATTTATATAGAGCGTGAGTTTTTCGTTTTGGTCAACACAGAGGGGAGAAGTTTGAAATTTGGGTCCCTTGGTGTATTAGAATTTATCTGCAATGTCAACATCGTAAAGTCACATCTAGTGCTCGAAAGAAAGGGAAAAACGTGCGCACCAAAGAACAAGTATATTTTAAAACACCAACGTTATTCGTGCTGTACCGAATGATTCCTGTAATTTAATTGGTGCAGGATCATTATAGTTACTGTAGATATATGTGTCGTCAGAATCAAGGTGGCTACAGCTTACACTACTGTTTAGTATAGTGGATCATAAAACACGTTATAGAATTTTGGTTTATTAAGATTTAAAAGTGAGTATTATTTTTTTACTTAATATTGCAACAATAAATAAGGAGAACTGAGCGCTTTTATTAACGATGAACGAGATCGATAGTTACATGAGGTTAACCTCCAGAGCGGCGGTTACAGACAATTTATCGAACCAAGAACTTAACGTACGAATCAGACAGGAAAAATACAAGAGAAAAATGAGATATGGCTAGACAGCGATTCTCTGAATAAAAACTTCTGGATCCGGATCCTTTACTCAATGGTTTTTTCTGCTATTTATAGAAAAATCTTTTGCTCTAAAGTATCTTCTATGTCTTCCATGAATTTCCAGTTTTGTCCTATAAATCTAACGGATCGAAATTATGAGCAGAAAACCTGTTAGTCTTCTGAATTTTGTTTGGACCAGATAATATATCGAAGGTATGACTTATGTCCTACAATTTTGAAATATCAACTGACTTCAAATCTGTAGAGATGTACGTTAAAAACAAATTTAAACATTGATTTATGTGGAATCAATACAAACAATTGTGGATACCTATTTAATTTAGGTTTACATAAAGAAATCAAAGAAGAGACATGAACTAAGAAGGTTGACATAAAAAGTATATATAGCGATCTCTCTCGCTCTTTCCATCTCCCTCAAACTTCCTTGATCGTGTTTCTTTCGTTTGCATTTGTCTAATTGTATTACCATTACGGAGTATATAAAAAGGAACGAAGATAAAAGTGCTTTTGAATTTTCCTTAGTATTACAGTATACCAAAGTAACAAACACAGCTTTCATTCAAAGTCTTCAAATTTTCTTGTCCCACGGGAAAAACTAGTTGATCTTTTCAACTATCGTTGAACTTCCAAATTCCTAAATTTCTCGACGACTAGTTAGTAGTTGCAGAGAAAGAAACCCTTATAACAAAAAAAATTGGACCCAGAAAGAAAAACTCCTGCACGTGTTCCTTGATTCATATCACGATATCACGTGACATCACTGAATAATATATCTCAATCAAACCAATCCAAACTTGGTAAAATCAAGAAAATTCCTGGATTACAACAATGGGCTGCTAAATATTGACCTCTCAAAAACACAAGACAATATATTATACTTAAGGTATCCATTCACAATCGATCAATCATCGTTATTAAACGGAAACACTGTTTATTCCTGCTTTAAAAAGACCAAAAAACATATGACCAAACCATTATAATATAGAAAACAAACAAAAAGAAGATCGTCATGACAACGAAACGCGATTTTGCCGTCCAAGAAACCCGTCCAAAACGACTTTTCTTTTGTACGACCCTGAATTTAAATCCGACACATACGCAGAACCGTCGCTACCGTTGCGTTTGCGTTTGGCCAACGCGGCTGCGTCTCTGAGACGAGGTAGTACGTAACACCAAGCGGATGTACATAGAATCGCACAAAGTCGACCCCAAACTAACATAATCATCAACGTCAGTATAATGATCGAAATCCCAATGACCGGGTCAAACTTATCGACCCGTGACCCATTTTTCGCCCGAGATGGTTTCAAGTCGGGTTGCCCGTAACGGGTTGGATTAGATATCCGCTCCGGACACGTGTCTTTTTTGAAGGAACCCAACGGTTCCATGGGTTTGAATAGGTCGGGGGATATGTCTCGTAAATCCTTCGGTTTTGTCTGAACAAGAAGAGAAACATAAAAAAATGGAACAAATTCAAGAAACGATTTATCTGTCACACCGAAAAATCTAAATAAAATGTAAAATTTTCTAAAAATCAAGAAAATGAATAAATCATGAGATAAATTTAATTGTCTGAAAATGTTTGTTTTTTCTTTTGACTAACAAAAGTGAAAAGTCTTTTATGATCCTACGAAAGATACCTTTTTAGTTTCCTGATTGACGGACTTATCATCAACCGGGATATTCTTACGATCAGTCATACGACGTATCACCGAAAGGGGTTTTTGCTTTTCATCAGTTTCATCTACTACTCTCGAAATAGGTTTCTCTGTTTCCTCGATCGGCGACGGTTTGATCTCGCCGTTCTTCAGGCGAAACTTGGAACATAAAAGCCACCGACCAATTCGCTTCTTCTTCATCTTCTTCTTCTCACCACCGTCTTCCTTGGCAACCATCGGCTTGTCGGAGTATATTTTCCGGGAAAACCCGAAACAGCCGAGAAAATAAGAAGAAGATCCATGTCTTTCTCGGACTCTCTTCTCTGTTTTCGCCATTGGAGTCGAATTGAAGGAAAGAGAAATGTTGCATTCGTGCGAAGACTTTGAAATATCGCTCGGAGCGGTTGGATTTTATCCTCTCTTTTTTTTCGATGATTAAAATAATATTTATCACTGTTGACACAGTTTCGAAGAATCGACGGAAATATCATGGTGACATAAATTATTACTTATCATAATAAGAAAACTGGGACAGGACTAAGTACAAGAAGTTGTATCCAAGAAAAAAAGTATTATAGAAATTCATACAGGATAAGATAGAATTAAAAAAAGATAGGAAGAAAGTGTATTGTTATAAATACAAATTTATTTACCAAAGAAAACAAATTATAAATATAAATTTGGATGTCAATTATGGAATTTTTTGACAAAAATAAGGGGTTTTTAGAAAAAATAAGTAATGATTATAAATATACATTTAGATGTCAAATTTGTAAAAACAAAAATGAGAGAATATCTGTCAGAATTAATTCATCCTATTTCTTACTTATTTTATTATTAGTTTGATAATACTTTAAATTTTAATCTAAAATGTTGATGCCTGGTAAAGTACTATATTTTTATTTCTATCAATGGCTATGCTTATAAATGGAAAGTTCCAAATGTTATGGAAATTTGTAACCCCCAATATTGGACCATTGCATATGCACAAGGATCACGATTTATGGATCTCTCGGTTCATGAAAAGAAAACAAGAAAATCGAAACATCTTCTGACTCTTTTCCAAATTTGATAAATGTTGGTTACTCGTATATTTAGAATATCATTTTTTATTAATTTTTTGTCGTAAACTCTGGAAAGTAATTTATTGACAAATCAATGTTATTATATTTTGGAACCAGAAAGTTCAATACTTTTGGTCTATGACATGTTATAATTAATCAAATATCCTTTCCATCGATAATATTGAAGACTGTTTTATTCAAAGAATCACCATATTCACCAATTGTATTACCAATACTAATGTTAATGATGTTGGGATACTGAAACGAATGCTATGTACATGAGAAAGAAAGAAAGAAAAAAAGTACTTGACTGATAAAACACATAAGAAATTAAGAATATAAGAAACAAATCACCTAAACACCATAACGAAAAGACAATCATATCCACATAATTCCTTCAAATACAAAATGATGGACTCGTCGTTTTGTCCAAGGTTTCATGAAGACCTCAATCGTTAATCTTGTTCTCGGAAAGTGGTTATACTGTTAAGTAGATTGACTCTAACCCTTCATATATTACTTAAGATCCTTTCATCTTTATTCCGAACGTTTGGCTCAATCCTTAGAAGATAGCTTTCTTATATGGGATCTTTCTCCACATATATTAGTTTTACAAATACTCCCACAACTTCAATATGGCCTTATAGATATATTCCAAATATTTATATTCATATAGCACATAGTGTCACAGAGAACAGTCGATTACAATCACATTTGGCACATCGCGCAGGAAAGTTTATTATGACTAATCGAAGTTTTCGATAGTTTTGATTTCTTTTTATATTTGAGCCGAGCGTGCTCTGTTTTTAAAAATTCTAAGTTTCGTTTTTCAATATCTGGTTGGTCCAGTTTGTGGCTTTTATGCCTTCATACTTTGATCACTTTTAGACTTCAGGAACCAAAAAGTATAGTACATGTTGAATAGGATGATATAGTACATGTTAAATGAGATTTATTGCTGAAAAACAAGAAATATGTAATCAAGTACACATAATAATAATTAAAATAATAATTCTATTATGTCATAATTTTCCGACCTAGTTGTTTTATTGGATTCAAAAAAAAAGTTGAAACTATTACTGTATAGTATATCCAAAGTGTCAGCAGTACAAATTTTAATATTGAAGAATAGTGACAAATACAAAGTTGTTCTTCTATTATGCTTTCATCACCAATTCAGACGTTATGAATAAAAACGTCTACAATAACGAACCACGTTATATAACACGGTCGAAAGATTAGAACGAGGAAAGATTTATCTTGAGATAATGATTAATTTAATAAATAAAATAAATCAAAGTAAAAGTTTGACAGAAGAAAATAATCATCGTAGTGTTCACGTTCCAACTTCTACGTTGGACATCTTCGTTTAGCTGTTTTCTATATGACCCATTCGAATTCATCTGGATAATTTTTTTTTGGCAATTTGCAAAAAGTCATAGTTAATCCAATATGATATGTACATTTCCTTTTTGTATCATTTTTCACCTTGACTTACTTAGAGATTCATTTCACCCCATTAAAGATCCCTGATATATATGAGATCCTCCTGAGATCCTCCTGAGATCCTCCTATACAATACAAAATTGTAAAAGGACTCTTTTTGTTGAATAAAATATGTCGTAAGTTATCATAATTATAAAACCATATAATATATACAACTTCCAAATCAAAATCACCCAAAAAACAACAATCACTTGTTACATTTCATAAATCTCAAAACATGAATCGCTAAATACAACAATTATACCCTTTATGGCACTCAGTAGTAGTAGTGGTCTATCTCAGAGACACTCCTCTTGAGCATATTCACCTTCAAGCCATGCTTCATGTACATAGTTAGAGCCATATTTGGCTCAACCTTATGACCACCCTTCACATCAACCCTAACCCTGTAGCGGTAAATAATCGCCGCCGCCACATATTTCATTTGGTAATACGCAAAATCCTTGCCTAGACAGAGCCGAGGACCACCATTGAAGGCCGTGAACTTATAGGCTGACTCAGTCATGTATCTACCGTCTCTTAACCACCTTTCTGGCTTGAACTCACAACAGTCTTTCCCCCATATCGTTTCCATACGCCCCATCGCGTATATTGCGTATATTACTTTTTCTCTTTTCTTTAATTTCGTCCCATCTGGAAAAACATCGTCTTCAAGTACCTAAAAATTATTTTACTCTTATAACCTCATGCTTACGATATTTCCATGACCGAAATCGAATTAAAAGAAAATTTTATGTATATATAAGTTCTTTAAAATAATACCAAAAATTCTTTAAAATTTGCACATTTAAGTATATATATATAAACGAGGTTTTACTATACTGATTAAAAATAATTATTTACTTATGTTTTATATTTTATATTTTATATTTTGTCTCCAAATTCGAACTGTACCCAGAACTAAAACCGAATCAAAATTTTGACAAAAGGAATTAATTTTTTTTCCGAATAACTGAAAAAAAAAGGAACCAATAATCAAACTCTTAATGACTTCTTCGGAGACAAGTAAGTGAAAACAGAGCAGATACCTCTTTGTGATCGACTGGAACAGAAGGATACAATCTGAGAGTCTCAGACAAAGCAGCGTGTAGATAATCCATTTTCTTGATCTCTTCTGGTCTAAACACAGGCTCATATTCCATGTTCTTCTTTGTATCTCCATGATCATCTCTCTGCTCAAGAATCTTGCAAATTCCAACCATGATTTTCTCCTCCACTTCCGGATTCTTCTCGATTAGCCAGAAAAACCAGCTTAGAGCCACAGAGGAAGTGTCTCTCCCAGCAAGTATGAAGTTCACACATATATCGCGCAAAAACTTATCTGAAAAATTCTCTCCATTGTCGTCTCGTAGACGTATAAAAATAGTTAAGAGGTCAGATCTCTTCGTCATTTCGGTTTCCAGAGACAGCTCTTTCTTCCTCGTCCGGATTACTTCCTCAGCGAAATCATCCACACCTTTTATTGATTCCTTTAGCTTCTTTTCTGTTCCTAGATTAAGAGATTTCATGAGCTTCCACACGAATGCAGGCATCACAAATCTCACAGCTGTTGCTTCTGTTGCATCTTCGAAGGCTTTTGCGAAAGGAATTTCGGGTAAATTTGGACCAAGACAGCCCGGATCGACCCCGAAAGCAATCATACATACGTTGTCAAACGTTAGTCTTAACAAAATGTCCTGAAGATCAATCTTTTCATAAGTTTCTAGGACCGGCAAGAGTCTATTATGCACGAGTTCGTGCAATGATTGACTGGTTAATTGCCTAAATTTAGTCGAATGAAACTCAACGCTCGCTGTTTTCCTTTGCCGCTGCCACACTTTGTCATCCGCGTTAAATATCCCGTCCCCGAGTAGATCTCGCATGGTCTCACGGAAGTAAGAACCCTTAGGGTAGATAGAGAAACGGGTCTTGAGAAGATGCTCAACGTTTCTTGGGTCACAAGTCACGACGCAGTTGAGGGTGCTAAACCGAGGACCTCTAAACCGGAAGGTTCCGTTCCTGCTGATAAGAACTTCAGATAACCATTCATAGATGTTGCTTCGGACTGCGAAAATCAAAGAAGGAAGCATGCCAAGAAACGGCCAAACGGGGATCCCTTGATGCTTCTTCTGGCGCACGGAATGTATCGTGATAAACACCGAAAGGGCGATAAAGAGCTCAAGAATCTGAACATCTCTCAAGAAAAACAGCCTCCTGGAGACCAGAGGCTCGTGACTAGCGGAACAAGAAGAGGAGAAGTAAGCGGCAGTAGCCGTGAGATTATAAGAAGAAGAATTAGGGTTCATAGTGACAAAGAGGGAACAAAGAAACAGAGTGTGTATAATTTGCAGAGAGAAAGAGTAGGAGAGATTACAAATAATGAAGTTGTTAGTTAATTAATAGGTGAAGAATGTGAAACGAAAGAAGAAGGAATTTAGACGCATAAGTTTCGTGTTTGGCTCTCAATGTGAAATTGGGTTTGATTTGGTGAGCTAAAAAAGTTCGTTGTTCTTTTCTAACGGTCTTTTAATTTGCGTGGCTCTTGATTCTCGTGTTTTGCTTTCTTTTTTGTTTGGCATTTTGAAAGGTCGAATCTTTTGGAGGGGGTTAATTAGAAAATTAGGATTAAATTTTTAAAATTTAAATTAGGGTTTTAGAATATGAGGGTTGTGGATAAAAGAGAAGTTGACAAGTGGGTAGTGACGGATCACCTAAGTTCTTGTTTATTTTATATACACTTTATTTTGTCAAACACTTGTTATCAGCGTACAACATTGGAATATTAATATTTTTCAGTAGTTAGAATAAACATAATTTTGTGGTACTACATTGTTACGTGTCGGTGAAACCGTAGTTGTCCTCGAACAATTTGACTATTTGATTACTGCCCTCGAACAATTTGGGCTCAGAAAACATATGTGCTTCCCAATATAGTATCGGGCCTTTGATAGATATAATTTGACATGTAGGGTCGGAACTACGGTGGGATAGGTAGGGCACGTGCCCCAGGCTGATTGATAAATATTATATATTTAGCATTACGCATCCATATCTCTTAGCTCAGTTGTCACTGGGTGCCCCATGTAACGTTTTATGTGACATGTTCGATACCTCTCTATGCACTTTTTTTTTGCTTTTATTCTTTTTTGTACATTTTTCTTTTATTTGTCCACGTCATCTATTGGTGCCTTCCTAGTTCCTACACGGTTTGCATTTCCTTTCTTTATTTTATTGTTTTTCTTAAGTAAAACAATGCTCTTTCAGTAGCGGATTCAGAAAACTAGTTTATGTGGGACACAAATTATATATAATAAATTTTTATAATAATAAATATTAAATAAACAGAAATTTTTTTTTTTAATATACTTAAAATATGAAATCCAAAAAAATATCAATTTTTTTGAAATTCCTATTTATTTGGTTTTTAAATATACTTAACTACATATATTAGATATATTTAAAATATCTAATTTAAATTGTTTAATTCCAAAAATTATCAGCTACAAATCATAATAAACATGTAATTTATATGTAAAATTTATTATTTGAATTCACATATCTAAATATATCACACAAATTTAAACTCTAAAATATGAAATAAACTACAAAGGAGATAATAAATATTTACCAAGTTACTAATTTTACTAACGTTTTTAAATTTAAATGTAATCTTTACTATTGAAAATAATGATTTAAAATTTGCCAAAAAGTTAAAATACAATTAGAAAGATAAAAATAGAATCTGAACGAAACACACAGTTTTATTTAAGAAAATAATAAAATGGTTTAAGGAAAATGTACCCAATCATAATAAAGAATAAAAACATGTAGGAAAGACACTAAAAAAAAGGACATGAGACGTGGCAAACCAAACAAAAAAATGTAAAAATAAAAATAAAACAAAAAGAAACGCATCGAATTTGGCACTTGTAGTAAGGCATGATTAAAATAAAACCGTTGCCGGATCGTATCTAAATCGTAACCGGATCGTAATTATATAAAACGGTTAAAAATTATAACCATTAATTGTTAATATATATAGTTAAAATTATATTAACCGTAACTATTAATTAACCATAACTATATCAAAACTGTTGGTTAATCGCATAGTTAAAATCGTAAACTTTTAACCGTAATCAACTTTTAAACAAAATAAAATATATTAATAATTAATAATTTAATATGAAATATATATTATAGAAATATGAATACAATAAAAAATATTTATTAAAAATAAATATACTAAAATATAATTAATATTTTCAAATAAATATATATAAATATTACAGCACAACAGTTTTATAATAATTTTAAAAAATATATATTTTGGAAATACAAAGTGACAAAATCAAAGTAGTGTAATAGTGGATGCTATTATTATTGCTTCTAATTAGTAGAATATCGTGTTGGTTATACATTTTAGTTAAGATTGAAATTTTTAATTAATTTTAAAATAGTCATTACTTTCAAATAAACGTTAGATCATAAAAAAATTAAATTGTTTTGTTACTAAAGAAAAAATAGCTGTTTGTTTGAAAAATTATAATTTTCATGCAAATGTATGTAATAATTTACTTAAATCATAAATAAAAAATATTTTTAAATAATAATATTGTTATTTAAATCACATAATAATATTAAACCCAAATTATAATTTGTAACTTTATAATAGTAAGTATTAGTTGGTATATCATCGTTTAAATTATTTACGGAATTGAAGTTAAAAACAATTAAGCTTCATCACTGATATCAACCGTATCATATAATCAAATAACTGTAACCGTATCTAACCATAACCGTTTTAACCGTAACCATTTAATCGTATATTAAACGGTTATGGTTAAGATTAAATAAAATTTATAACCATAACCGATGATTAATAAACCATAACCGTAATAACCGTAACCATGATCATGCCTACTATTATAGTAGTACTACATGAGCCATTCATAAACAATGGTTAGTTTCGATAATCTTCCAACTTAGCATGGGCCACGTGCTCCACCCAATACCCCTGCTTTCGGTTATATTTTATTTTTCTAATTGAAGTTTAACTTTTAATAAATTTTAAGTATTAATACCTACATTTTAATCTTAAAAATGTTAGTAAAATTAGTTAACAGTATTATCTAAGTAGTTTATTTAATATTTTAGAGTTTAATTTTAGTTTTGTGATATTATTAGATATTGTAAATTTTAAATAATATTTTTATTAATAGTTTACATTTTTTATAATAACTTTTAACTGTGATTTTTCTAATATATAAATTTTTTTAAAATATTTTAAATATATCTAATATATGTACCTAAGTATATTTAAACGTATTTTCAGAAAATTAGTGTTTTTTTTAGATTTCAAATTATAAAATATATTAAGGCTGGAAATTATATTCATTTAATATTTTATTATTATATAAGTTTAATATTCTAAATTATAATATGTGCCCCATATTCTAGATCCGCCACTTTTGGCATGTTAATGGAGGACCTACTCATTTAATTCATTAACCGCATTGTTGGTTTGGAATTTGGACCTTACAGGCCCTCTTTCTAGGTGACTATATCAATTTTAAGTTCAAGGCTTGGAGTTTTTTTAAAAACAAAACTAGGATTTAGATAATTTTTTTTTACATAATTATAATTTAATCAATTTAATTATATATGTCTAATATTGTAATATTGATGGTGTTAACAAAATAATGAAATGATGATTTATCCGTGTTATATCATTAGTGATATTTTAAATTTATATTAATATCGATTCAACCCCGTTCCGCCATATAACCTCGTCCTGTGATACTTTAAACTTTTTATAAGTGTAAATGTTTATAATATTTTAAATTTTTTAAAAGTTTAAAATTTATTATATCCGATATAATTAAACGGTTTGACTATATAACCGAATTAAACCATATACAAATTTTTAAATTTGGATGTTTGTTAAGTTTAGCTTTCTGCTTATTCAGATTTAGATTCATTTTAGTCTTATTTATAATATGACTCTCAACGATTGTCTAAAATTTTTAGGCGATGTATGACGTTAAACACACAATTTCTAATCTTTGCGTGAGTAATACATGTCCGTTTTCAAAATTCGAATCATGACAAATGCAGAAAAAATCTAGAGTTTTATTAATTTTATGTATTATATGATGATTCAAAATAATTAAAAATATATCAAACAAAGATGATAGGAAAATCAAAATTTTAAATCTTAACAGAATCTTCTAAATATCTATACTATTAATTGTGGAAGATTATATGGATATTTCAGATTTTATAATTAAAATTAAAATCTTTTAATTGTGTTTAGTTATATGGATAGTAGAGAATTGATTGTATATGTTGTTTGGATACATGTATATAAATATATTCATATTCCATATTTACCCTTAATAAACTTCCTAATTTGTTTTTTAAATTAATAGCATTTTATGTAATATCTTACAAAACAAATGTTTTTCTTTAAAATATACTTCAAAAATGTTAATATAATAATGCACATTCGGTAAATGTACACATAGAATACTTTATATAAAAACTTAAGAAAAATTAGTCCTAAATTTAAAGACAATATAAAAAAAGATATCCGAATTAAATTCTATAGAGGAATGTTACTATTTCAAATAATAGCAACTAATTCCTGTGAGATTCAATGTTTCGAAAACTGTAAGAAATAAAGAATGAGAAATGACCAAACTTTTGTTTGGTAGATAGTTTCAGAATGATAGTAATAATTAATGTAAAGATGTGATAATTTATTTAAATTAAAGAAAAAAATATTAAATTGCAACACAAAAAGACTATAAGGGGGAAGTCGTGAAACGCCGATCATTGAAAGATTTACATAGAAATATCAAATAAGTGAATAACAACAACAAACGCCAATTAAATGTTAATGTTTTTCTTAGTCAATAAATTACATTTTATATATGTACCGTGAAGATCAGGACGTTCAATTAAAAAGTAAACATCGTTTCCTGTGAAACCAGACACATTATAAGAAAAGAAAAAAAAAAAAAGGCGAAAGCGTTTGGCCATTCTACATTTTCGAGTTTTGTAAACAAAGAGGTGAGAGCGTTTGGCGATGAAGAAATACGCACTTTGGCTACTGTGCGTTCTGGTGTCACCGGCGATAGCTTGTGGTAGGAAAGAGGATGACCTCGTGACCGGTTTGCCCGGTCAACCACCGGTTAACTTCAGACACTACGCCGGTTACGTGAATCTCGGGCCTGAACAGAAGCAAAAGGCACTTTTCTATTGGTTCTTCGAAGCCCAACAAAACTCTTCTCGTCGTCCTCTCGTCCTTTGGCTCAATGGAGGTCAGTTTCTCCCTCTCTCTCTCTCGCTAAACTTATAACAGTTTATTTAAAAAATATAATATATATACAAACATAGTGAGTGCGTCAGGATATTTAGTATCAACTTCTCAAAATATAATTGAGACAGTAAAATTCAAAATTTCTGACCATTATCATTTATCAAGTCAAAAGCTCCCGAGTCGCACTTTAAACAGATGTAATTATATGCTTTTAGGAGTATCTTTTTTGCAATTATCGAGACGACACAAGACACGATATTCGAATCAAAAACTACACGTTTTCTACGCGTTTTTCTACAAAAATTCGTACTCACTCCATTTCAAATTAATTGAATTCTTTTAATTAATAAACTAAAAAATAAAGATAAAATTAAAAAATTTATCAAAAATCTATATTAAAAACAGAAAATGATAACTAATTTAAAATAAAATTTAACTTGTAATACGACAATTAATTTGAAATGGAGAAAAATATAACTTAGAATATTTTAACAAGAACAAGCCTCGATCCATACAAGTAAATCAAATAATATCTAAACTCTAAAGATTCGGCAAGTTAAAAAATATACTCGCGAACGACGGGGTCCAGCTCTATCACTCTCTCATACATCTTGGACCCATACTATTCATTGTCCAGATCTTGTTTTCAGATTTGCTTATCTACTTGTTTATTATTGGTAGTTGTTATTTACGTTAATGAATTAAATTTGTTGGTAGAGATAAGCCGTTGAATATTCAGCAGAAAAAGTGTGGTCTCTGAATATTAAAATATTAATCAATGCAGAAATATTGTTTGTCAGTCTACAACTCATCTAATTTAATAATTTTCCAAATTATATTTAATTTAGTTTTAGCTGAAATGGGGCCGTACCATTATATCATACATTACGTACGTGATTGATGGGTATATAAATATATCCAGTGAATAATCTTGAGATTTAGAATTGTGATATATAGATAATAGGGAAAATTTTATTTAATCTTTTATTTTTACAATGTTACAATGTTTATTTAATCTTAATTAATCAATTTCGTTTTCAAAACCTTGTCCTAAATTTTTGAGCCAAAATATATTTAACTCTAAAACTGAATTACAAGATAATTCACTCTTTGATAGTCGTGCTCATATAGTTAATATGTACATATAAGATTCTTTCGATCTAAGATAATTTTTAAATATGTTGTCAATTGTATTTTAATTTTTAATTTTTCACTTTGAAATATGTTGGTTGGGAATAATAATGCTTAAAGTATTTTAAGAAATAAAATGAATAGAACTGATAACTGATTATTGTAAATATGTTTTTAATATATGTTGACATGAAGATGTTATATTGGTGACACGTTGAGATGTAACTTGTAAGTGTGATTTTAGTGTTCTAGAATTTGAACTGTTGGTGTTAAGTGTATTAGTGTGATTTGAGATACGATACTATTCTTCATCAATATAAATATTATTTCTATATAGGTATAATATTCTTCATCAACTTAATTATGGTTCTGAAGTATTTAGAATGCAGGACCTGGTTGCTCATCCATCGCCTTTGGAGCTGCCCAAGAACTAGGCCCTTTCCTTGTTCATACCAAAGGCGGCAACCTAACCCTCAATAACTTCTCATGGAACAAAGGTACAACTAAATGAGTATATATATCTTACTTACGCCACTACATAAAAACATGTCAATTTTCGACCACCATTTCCCACGAAATTAGTAGTCAGAACAATACCAAAAAATTTTCGACAAATTTCTTACGAAAAATCATTAGTCGGAAATTGTCAAAATTTTATGACTAAATAAAGTTGGCGGCAATTAGTCGGAATATTTCGTTGGAAACTCCATGATCGTCGGAAATTCGTCAAAAATTTTAATTTTTTTTAAATATCGTCGGAAATTCCCGACGATTTCTTACAAAAATTTTTTTTACATGTCGTCGGAAATAACTATTTAAAATTATTATTTTTTAAATGTCGTCGGAAATTTCCGACAAATATATATATATATATATATATATATATTTTAATTATCGTCGGAAATTCGTCAGAAATTTATACGATCGTCGAAAATTTTATGGGTTTTTATGTTCCACGTTTGTATATTCAAATCAACCGCATTTTGCGGTTTGCGACGAAATTCCGACGAAACTTTCGTCGGAAATATTTTCTATATATACCAAATGAGTATTCACTCATTTCACAATTCAAAACACAATAAACTCAATTTCTAATAACATCTTCTTCTCTCTACTTCAAAACACAACAAACTCAATTTCTCTTCTATTTTTCAATTAATAATCTTAATTTATGAATATCTATTAATTCATTTTTAACTAGTTGAATTTTAATTCTAATTTGTAGATGATAAATATTTTTAATTTTTAACTATAATTATTTTATTTTAATTTTAATATTTTTAATTTATTTTTGATTTTTTAAAAAAAATATAAAAGTCGTCGGAAATTCGCCGGATATATATATATATTTTTTAATTATAATTGTGGTCGGAAATTCGTTGGAAATTTCCGACGAAATTACGACAAATATTTCCGACGAATTTCCGACCAAGATTTTTCGTTATTAATTTCCGACGAATTTCCGACGACTATTGATTTCCGACCAAGGAACACCGACAAATTTGATTTTGTCGAAAATTTGTCGGAATATGCCATTTCCGATGAATTTCCGACCAATACCATCATCGAAAATTGGCATGTTTTCTTGTAGTGCGCTTAATAATTTTGTATATACTTTTAAAATTATTTTGTTGCAGAGGCCAATATGTTGTTCTTGGAAGCACCGGTAGGAGTTGGGTTCTCGTACAGCAATAACTCCATGGATCTTCAAAAGCTTGGAGATCAAGTTACTGCAGAGGATTCTCTTGTTTTTTTGATTAACTGGTTCAAGAAATTCCCCGAGTTTGGATCCAACGATTTCTACATCGCCGGAGAGAGTTATGCAGGTAAGTACTCACGTATCAAAAACTAAACCAAATTGCATAATTTGTTTTTGGTATTCGATTTTTATTATGCTCCACACTCCCTATCCATGTGTGATGTGTGTATGTTCCTATTTATATATAAATACAAAATATTCATTGACAAGCGGTAGCGTTTATATGTGTTTTTTTCTTAGGTCACTATGTTCCTCAGCTTGCGGAGCTAATTTACGACAGGAACAAGAAGGTTACAAGAGACTCTCGCATCAATTTCAAGGGCTTCATGGTATGCATTATGTAGTAGTAATAAGATTACTTGCGATACAAGAAAATGACGTTTCTCGCTAGACGAGTGAACGTAGATAGAAAAGAAATTACAAATAAAATGAACTAATAAATGCGTTTTGTTTGGTGACTGCTGCAGATAGGGAACGCAGACGAGTGAACGTAGATAGAAAAGAAATTACAAATAAAATGAACTAATAAATGCGTTTTGTTTGGTGACTGCTGCAGATAGGGAACGCAGTGATCGATGATGCAACGGACACGGCAGGAATAGTTGACTATGCATGGAGCCACGCGATAATATCGGACGAGCTTCATAATCTCATTCATAGATCGTGCCGTTTTGGAGAGAAACTAAGCCAAAACGAAACTGCACAATGCGTCAAAAGTTTCATAGGGTTTGCGACAGCTTATGTTGAGATCAATATATACAGCATCTACACTCCCATTTGCCTCTCGTTGCCATCCTCAAATAAACCTAAACCCGCTATGTCTCATAGTCTCCTTACTTCACAAGTACGTGATCATCAATCTTCATCTTCAATCATTTTAAGAAAAATATTCTATCTTTCATTGATGCATCGATCTGATGGTTTAAATGATCAGCTGTGGGATAGGTTGCCTTCTGGGTATGACCCGTGCACAGAAGGCTATGCGAAGAATTATTTCAATAGAAAAGATGTGCAGGTCGCACTCCACGCAAACGTCACAAATATTCCTTATCCGTACACACCTTGCAGGTCAGTGATGTTTTTATTTCAAAACCAATTGATAATAAAAGATTATTCGTGTTTTGTATATATATAGTAGATTAAGTTCGTTACTACAGAATTATGATTCTTAAATTAATTACTGGTGAGGTTGTTTCTAAAATATATGTATGAGCGTGGTGTATGGTTTAGTGCGGTGATAAAATGGAGTGAAGCTCCGACCACCGTGATTCCCATAATCCAGAAGTTATTGAAGGGCGGCCTACGTATTTGGATCTATAGGTATTTATGTTTCTTTGTTGTTAAAAATTTCACACTAATAAAAACTAATGAAAAATATATAAATATCGTTTACCACTCTATTTATTACTAATTAATTTTAACCCGATCATGAATTCATTTGGTTATAGTGGAGATACGGATGGGAGAGTTCCAGTAACATCTACGCGCTATAGTATAAAGAAGATGGGATTTAAGGTGGAGTCACCGTGGAGGTCATGGTTCCACAAGAATCAAGTGGGTGGATGGGTTGAGACTTATGGCGGTAGGCTAACTTTTGCCACCGTGAGAGGAGCCGGTCACCAGGTGCCGCTCTTTGCTCCGTCGCAATCTCTCTCCTTATTCTCTCACTTCCTCTCTTCCCTCCCTTTGCCATCCTCTCGCTTCTAATCACCACCAAAATCAAGGCATTGCATGTTTAATGGAAAATATTAAGATTCGTTTAGGTTTGATTTACGATAAGTTATTATTTGGGGCAATTCTTATAAATTCCATTAAAATGAGTTTTTTTTTCAAAAATACTATTATTAGTTTTATTTCTTAAATATACCACTAAAATATATTTATCCAAAAATATCACAAGACTAAAACTAAATTTTAAACCTTCAAAACTAAACCATAAACCCTAAACCCTAAATATTAAATCATAAAGACTAAACTCAAAATACTAAACTCAAACCCAAACTTTTAAATTATGATTTTTAAGTGTTTCTGATATTTTTGGACTAAAAAAATTTGTACTTGTATTTTTGGAAAAAAACATAATGATGGTACTTTTAGAACAAAAAAATATAATGATGGTACTTTTAGTTTAGTGGTTTTTTATGGTATTTCTCTATTATTTGTGTCTTTTTTTTTATTGCTTGTATGGAAATTATCATTTTAGGTGTATGTTGAATATGTAAACACTATTCCTATAATTCAATATATATGAATGTTTAGATCAAATATAAAACATAAACTTTGAACGTATTTATTTTTTATGACAATGATGTTGTCTTAAAACTCTAGTACTACACATTTAATTTAATGAATTTTAACTAATTTCTGTGAGCATTTTGTGTGTTGGATTCAATTTTAATTATATGGTTTTTATTACCTTATTTTGGGAGATGAAATTCTTAAGAATAAGAAGAAGCATTAATTTTGCCGATGGCGCCACAGCCAGGTGGTTCAGTCTCCCATGCTGACATCCCAAGCGTTGAAATTAAACTTCATCACTGTAAAGGGTGAGAAAAATGGTAGCGAACCATGTTGATTAAAGAAAGTCAGCAATATTATTTGTTAACGTTGCCCTATTTTAAACGGAAATGGTACCGTCGACATCTGTGAATGGCTCTGTCCTATGAAGCTTCTCATCCTATCAATGGCACTGTCAATGTATCTTCATAAACTAAGCTTGATGTGATAGTGTGTGGCTGTGTGCTATGGAAAGTTGAAAACAATCAAAACTGTATTATTTTGAAATATTTACTATTTTTCTTAGATACTCAATTGAATTGACTATATATCATGAAATTCAAAGGATAACAGATATTAGTTTAGGAAATTTCATTACCAAAAATTCGTCAACAGTCATTTGTCTTCTACTCTTTGAAACTTTTAACTAAGCTTTATTCGGTTTTTCTAAAAGAAATGAATTAGAAAATGTTTTTTTTGTTTGTTATAACATATTCACGTGAAGTAACCAACAAAAAAATATCATTTTAACACAGTATAAAGTAGCAGAAAGTGGGAGCTTTTTCTCATCTACTCTTTATTTCGAAAACACAAAAAACAAAAGAGAGGAGAAAGCGTTTTGGCGATGAAGAAGAACGCACTTTGGCTACTGTGCGTTCTGGTGTTACCGGCGATAGCCTGTGGTAGGAGACCGGAGAAGAAGGTAACAGCTTCATCCGGGAGGAAGGAAGATGACCTGGTAACCAATTTGCCCGGTCAGCCTTCGGTTAACTTCAAACACTACGCCGGTTACGTGAATCTGGGGCCTGAACAGAAGCAAAAGGCACTTTTCTACTGGTTCTTCGAAGCTCAACAAAACTCTTCTCGTCGTCCTCTCGTTCTTTGGCTCAACGGAGGTCAGCTTCTCTCTCTCTCTCGATTATAACTTACACATAAACAAATTTTATTTGACCAGATAATACAAACTTTAAATTGTTTATAATTGGCAATTTCTTTCGAAATTTCACTGTTTTTCTGCGGTTTTACAAGTATGTTTAACAATACATGAATTCGTAGATATTGTTTATTAAGATTTTAAATATTCTCGAATTGAAAAAAACATTACAAGAAAAATTGTATTCCTTCCATTTCATCGACACTTTCCATATTACGAAGTTATGTAAATATAGAAATATATACATTTTTATATACATATGTATCACTAATTAAATTGTGATAGACATCAATTTCAATTTCAATAGTTTTTGTCTCAGAGAGAAAAAAAATTATTGAGAAATTTGAGAACAATCTCTTTTTTTTTTAATAAGAAATTAAATTTAAAATGATAATACCTTTTGTGAAACGGATGATTGTGATGATTAAGTTTGCAATTTAAAAATCAGTGTCATGATTAATGAACTCTCAAGCTCGTGGGACATGGTGATTAGGTTAATACATAGATCACACCACAGTTTAAACCAAAAAAAAAAAAAAAACTCTGCGCCTGGCCGTGATGTTGCGGAAAAACAAAGAATAGGTAAAAATTGCACGAAAAAGTAAAAATCAAACTATACAAAGATTTTACCAAACATAGGATAGATAAATGTTCTTGGCAGTTATTTTCTTGGACGCGAAATTGGTTTTGGACTAAAAATTTACTAATAATTTAGCTCTGAATTAAAAAACATCAAGTTGTGCACATTGTCCTACCAAATTCCATCTGCTCGTAATTTAGAGACAACCCATCTGCCTTCCAACTTACTAAGCAGTTCCTTTTTTGTTTCAGTAATATTTAGAATACAGTTCATACGATTATATCGCTATTCCTTTTTAATCTATAATTTAGATGTCGTGAATGGCTCGATAAAAATTGTCAAAAATAACACAGTCACACTGTTCAATACTTTTTGTTTCTTACTATTGCTTGATGGAGAAGTGATAACAAATGTGATAGTTGGGATTTGGGAATGCCGAAAAAAATTTGAATTGCATACTTTAATAATATATTTTGTTTTCTGGAACGCACTTCAACAATCTGTACGGTGGAACCAGTAGGTTCTTGCCTCTTCGGGACAAATATTGAATTTTGATCGCCACTTCGCCAGTAGTCCAGTCCATGTTTTTTATTAACGTGAAAACTGAAAACCATAGTTCAAAACCAGTTTTAGTTAAGAATAAACTTCGATCTGTTTGTCATAAAATTAGAATCACATCACCCTTTTTAAATAATTCAAATTTTGTTGTGAAGATTCAGTGAAATAAAGCATACTATACTATAATCAAACAACATATTCGGTAAAAAATTAACGAAGACGTGTATGGTCCGGCTCTCTGACAGATATTGGAATTGTATCATTCAATGTCCTTTTTCTGTAACATTCAATGTTCAAATCTTGTGTTCTAGATTGTTAAAGTTTTTTTTGTCTTTTTCTTCTTTTTCTCTCGGTAGTTGTTCATTCAATATAACGAATTTATTTTATACGGTTCGTCTTTTTTCGCACACAGGTCATTACAATATTAGGATATTTAAGGATACGAGAAATATCAACCTCGTCTTTTTAAATTGGTGCTAGAGATCGGATAAGGTGTTGAATATTCCAATACATGTAGAAAACATACAAAAGCTTGTCTATCTCTAACAATAATGTGGAGTTGTGGACATGTCTAATATTCATATACTATATATAGTATATACAAAAAGGTTGCATTAGTTAAGAATGAGCCATTACGTACCTTTGTATGAATTGCGTGATGGAAGGGTACACACGAATCCAATGTAATAGCAAAACTTTATTTAATTTCTGTATACAAAGTTGATACTTAATTATTTGATTTCGATAGACAACTCGTGACAATATATTGACGTATAGTCTTATTCATTTTTATTTTTTCGACAAATTTAGTTGTGTGTCTGACAAATCGTGAAGTCCATTCCTTTTCATCTTTCCCCATGTATGATTTCGCTTACCTCTCTTTCAAATCATTTACTTTGGTCAAAGTTTTTACTTTTTTTCTTCCAGAATATGGTGCTATACTATATCATAGTAGCATGGCATTTAATTATTACCATAAAATATATGGATTTCATAGCTAATAGGATCCGTTACTAATGTAACGAAATTCTTCCCGAAAAGTTACAATACAACTTTGATGTTTTGGGATTTTTGCCGAACGTTTAATGATGGAAAATTGAAATAATTCCCCCGTAAATAACAATATAGCGATGGAATTGCTAACAACATTTTTTTTAGTGAATTGTACGACATATTTTGGTAAAAAAATTTCATCAATTTAATTCAAATTTAAAATATGCAGGACCGGGTTGCTCATCAATAGCCTATGGAGCTGCACAAGAACTAGGCCCTTTCCTTGTCCACACCAATGGTGACAACCTTACCTACAATAATTTCTCGTGGAACAAAGGTACAAATAATTAAATTACTATTTACAATACGATTTATCTACGTGTGTACAAATATTAATTGTGGTTACATCAAAAAAAAACAACAAATGTTTGTGCAGAGGCCAATATGTTGTTCTTGGAAGCACCGGTTGGGGTTGGGTTCTCGTATACGAATAACTCAATGGATCTTCAAAAGCTTGGAGATGAAGTTACTGCAGCGGACTCTCTTGCTTTCTTGATCAACTGGTTCATGAAATTCCCCGAGTTCCGATCCAACGAGTTTTACATCTCCGGAGAGAGTTACGCCGGTAAGTGCTTTATCCGGTTTTCATTTTTTGGTTTAAGAACCATAAAAACCAAAATATAAATGAATTAATCTTGTTCGATTTGGTTTGCCATGACTTTTAAACCTTTTTTGGATTCAGTTGTTTATCTTTAATTCGAAAGATTAAGTGTTAGCTGAACTAGACACTCCAATCTGTATATGTATATCAGTATATATATATATATATATATATATATATATATATATAAACAAAGATATATAAACAAAGATTGAATCACATGCTTTGGATTTTCTTTTCTCAGGTCACTATGTTCCTCAGCTTGCGGAGGTAATTTACGACAGGAACAAGAAGGTTACAAAAGACTCTCACATCAATCTCAAGGGTTTCATGGTATGGACTATGTACTAGTAGTAAAGTTCCTTAATTGGAAGACGAGGAAGCAACGTTTCTTGCGATATAAGTAAACATAAAAGGTATCTGTTTGGTGACTGCGTTGCAGATAGGGAACGCGGTGATCAACGAGGCGACAGACATGGCAGGACTAGTGGACTACGCATGGAGCCACGCTATAATATCTGACGAGGTCCACACCAACATCCATGGCTCGTGCCGTTTTGAGGAAGAAACCACCAACAAGACCGAACAATGCTACGACAATTTCAAAGGGTTCATGGATGCTTATTCTGATATCGATATATACAGTATCTACACTCCCGTTTGCCTCTCCTCTTCGTCCTCATCTTCTCCAAGAAAACCTAAAATCGTCGTGTCTCCTCATTTCCTTACTTCGCACGTACGTAATTCACTATTTAAGTTGTACCATTTTAATGTTATGTAAGCATCATCTTTCATCTTATTTTTTTTTCTCAAACTTTGATGAAAATTCTGATGGTTTAAATGGTTCAGGACATGTGGGATACATTGCCAGCCGGGTACGATCCATGTGCTGAAGGCTACGCCGAAAATTATTTCAACCGGAAAGATGTGCAGGTAGCGCTCCATGCGAACGTTACAAACCTTCCTTACCCGTACACCCCTTGCAGGTTAGTCCTACCTACGTTGCGTAGTACTCAATTACTCATTAACAATGGCTAGAGACATTATTGTTTACTTTATATGTTAAGTATTTGCGTTAGTACAACATTATTTTAGTAAGAAGGATGGGCAATCCGGTTTATAATTTGATCATGTTTCTAATGAACAAATTATATATGTCACACACATGTGAGTGTGATTCAGCGGGGTGATAAAGAAATGGACTGATGCTCCATCCACCATGATTCCCATCATCCAGAAGCTCTTGAAGGGCGGCCTCCGGATCTGGATTTATAGGTATTTTACCGTTAAAAAAAATTACATGAGAAAGAGAGAAATCTGATAAAATATATAAGAATATATATCGTTTACCATTTTATATATTGTCAAATAGTTTTAACCTGATTGGTTCAATGTTGGTTATAGCGGAGATACGGATGGGAGAGTTCCGGTAACATCTACACGCTATAGCATAAAAAAGATGGGACTTAAGGTTGAGTTACCGTGGAGATCATGGTTCCACAAGAGTCAAGTGGCTGGATGGGTTGAGACTTATGCTGGAGGACTAACTTTTGTCACGGTGAGAGGAGCCGGTCACCAGGTTCCGGCCTTTGCTCCACCACAATCTCTCACATTATTCTCCCACTTCCTTTCATCCCTCCCCTTGCCTTCAAAACGGTTCTGATCACTACCGCCAACTCATGGCAAGTTGTTGTTGTTGTTGTTGTTTTGAAACCTTTATTTGGTACTCACCCAATTGTTTTAATAAGTTCCAATTGATGAATAAAATAATTAAAACTTTTCGTTATCAAGTTTCATTAAATGTTTTTTTTTTTCCGTCTGTTACATTAATTTTTGGGACTCATATTATTGGTTTCACTGAATTATTAAAACTGAATTACATAATATTAAAACAAAATTTGGGAGAGACGAATAGTAATAAGGGCCCTGGAAAAAACAAAACAGTGATCGGTACATTGAGGCCCATTGACATGAAATGGATCCAGCCATAGAGGAGTGGTTTAGGTGAGGCGAGGCAGCATCACTCGAGTCGTGTCGTCGTGTCACTTCACATTTGCAAATTTCCAAAGAAAACTGAAGCAATTCACAGGGAGGAGAAAAGAAATGGCGTTTGCGAAAATAGCGTTCCTTTTCAACAAATTTCAGCAGGTGAAATGATGATACTCTTCTCTTCCAATCCTTTTCCCTTGGAATGCTATTTTTGAAACTTTCCTCTTTGGTATGGGTTTTTCGTGGTTGGGTATGAAAAAGTTTGTGTCTTGTGTAGGATTTAGTCTTCACTATAAGATGCTTCCTTTGAATAAGCTGTGTGTTGCTCTGTTTGTAGCTTGTAACATATGTGAGTACTAATGAAGCTCAATTGAATCTCAATGATTCGCTTTCTGTACGTATTTGTAGTTTGAAGCTTCGTGAACAATTTCATGTTAATCCGAGAAGATTTGATGTAATTGTGTGCCTGAAAACCTGAATTTGCCCCATATTTTACCCTCTTTTCAATTAAAAACTCTCTGAGATTTGGTTTCTTTGTGAGGTTTTCAGGGTGTTGGAGTTCTAGCAAAGAGTACCACTTTTGCTAAGAATCCAAGGCAACTGCAATTTGAAGCCGACATTAACAAACTGTTTATGTATACAAGGTTGGGCTTTTGAGTTTCGAACAAGACTTTTATATTCTTTCATAGATGTAATCCTGATTATTAAGTATTAACTTGTATGTTTATCGACTAAGCTCGGTGTTAATAACCGCAATTGTTGGAAATTCTTTTGGCTATATTGCTCATGAATATTCTTTGTTATATAGCTATAACCGTTTGGGACGAGATGCTGAGGAGGCTGATGCAGAAGAGATCATCGAGATTGCCGGTAAAGCCACGTTATATGAGCAACAGAAGCAAGTTCAAGAGAACATTCACTACCAAGTCGAAAACTTCTGTTCTTCAATGGACGAGATTCTTCTTACCCATATCGACAAGGCAAAGGAACTACACGAGTCAGGATCAGAATCGAGAAGGGAGAACAATGCTCCAATTGCAGAAAAGCCCAGTGAGTCATAATGATTTGTGTAGTGAACTAATAAAACTCTCTAGTTCCTTATCATCTTAATCATTTCCCACTGATTCTTCTTCAGCACAGTTGTTCACGAGACTCAACCTTTGAAACTCGCTGAAGTCTCACATCGATTAAAGGATCGAATTGGGTACACCCTTGACATCAAACCATCGTTAATACCTCACAAAGAAGCGGGTCAGGGTTGTTTCATTGAAGGTGAAGCAGATGTGGGAGCTGTCTTAGCCTTTTACCCTGGTGTGATCTACTCTCCTGCATTCTACAGATACATTCCTGGGTATACAAATGTCAATGCACAGAACTCATATCTGATCACTAGGTATGACGGGACGGTAATAAACGCTCAACCTTGGGGTCGTGGAGGAGAATCACGGAAAGTATGGAAAAGCTCCTTTACAACGCCTGAGATCATAACAGACGCTACAACTGCGGAAAATGTTACAGACACGGTATTGAAGATGCTGAGTAGGCCACTTGAAGGTCCGGGTAATGTAGAAGCGGTTCTCGAAATGAGAAACCCGTTGGCGTTTGGTCATCTCACCAACCACCCTGGTAAAGACATGGATCCTAATGTCATGATTTGCCCGTACGACTTCCCTTTGTCAGAGACAGAGATGCGAGCTTACATTCCGAATGTAGCTTTCGGGAACATAGGAGATGTAAAGATGAGGAGATCTGGAAGCTTCTTGTCTAGGACAGGGAATCATAGCAGTTTGGATGCTCCTGTACTGAAGACACTTGTTCTAGTGGCTACGAGAGCGTTGTGTAATGAGGAACTGATGCTGAATTACAGGCTGAGCAATTCTGAGAGAAAACCGGATTGGTATACTTCGGTTGATGAAGATGAAGATCTTAGGAGATTGGGCTGAAGTCTCCTGTTTTCATTTTGTTTCTCTGATTTCTTGGGAACTAGTTTCAAAGTGGGATAATAAAAAGGATACAATTGCAAGAAGACTTTAATCTAAATACAACAAAACAATCAATAAACAAAAGGTTATGTCTCTCTCAAAATCAAAAAAGTTACAACAGATCTAGGAGGAAGAAACGGGACTTGAAGATGTTGAATTACTCCTAAACCCTAGACTTTGTCCGTGTCACATCTCTTCCTCCTCTTCTTTGAATGGCTCAGTTACCGAAGAAGCCAGGACCAGCACGGGAAAGCAATTCTTGGCCCGCGTCTTTTCCCATCTTCACCATGTCTTCGTACACGTATGGACCTTTTCTTGAGGTCTCAAGAACTGACACAAAGATGGAAAATATGAGAAATGAATGATGTTTTCAATGGGAATGTGTTTATCCTCTCATGTGTTAATGTAGAAATGTTTTCATACCTTTAGTACCGTCAGGGGAAGCTACCAATCCTCTGAAAATGCAGTTGCCTTCTTCATCCTTGGCCGCATATCCAGCAATAGGAGTACGGCATGAGCCATCTAACGTTTCAAGAAACGCTCTCTCGCATGAAACCGCTAGTCTTGTTTCCTCGTGGTTCAATGAGGCTAAGTAAGTTGCCTACAGATGTTAAACACCAGTCGGATCATTTATTCATTAACAATATATCATAGATTCAAATCCAAAGGTCCCATAAAGGGAAACATCATCAGATAGAGTAAATTCAAGAGAGCTTGACATACCATTTTATCATCATCAGTTCTACAGGCAATTCCAATAGCTCCTTGAGCAACAGCTGGAAGCATTTCATCGAGAGTTAAGATAGATGCGACATTCTCTGTCATACTCAATCTCTTAAGACCAGCTAGTGCTAATAGAGTTGCTTGGACCTTTCCTCCTTGAAGCTTTGATAGTCTTGTCTGCACATTACCCCTAAAGTTTTCCTCAACCTGCATAGGCAATAAACACATTAATCAACAATTGAAAGGAAGTTAAAACTGATATATAAGAAATGGTAGTCTCTCTGTTGTGAAAAGATGTGAAAACTTACATGTAATGCAGGATATTTGTGGAGAATCTGCGATTTTCTCCTGAGAGAAGCTGTTCCCACAACGCTTCCAGCTGGAAGCTCAGCTAACGAGGCTGCAGTCAGACAAATAAACGCATCTCGAACATCCTCACGCACAAGGTTACAAGGTAAAATTGTTTTTTCCGGCAAGTAAGTTGGGACATCTTTCATTGAGTGAACAGCAATGTCAATATGACCGTTTATTAAGGCCTCGTCTATTTCTTTGGTGAAAAGTCCTTTCCCACCAATATCAGCAAGCGGTTGAGATAGAATCTTGTCACCGGTGGTTTTAATGATCTCAATGTGAATAGCTCCATCTTCAACGAGTTCTGGGTGTTTAGACTTGAGCTTTTCTCGTGTCTCGTATGCTTGAGCAAGTGCTAGAGGACTGTCCTACACAGTGAGAGTATATAAGCAGAAAAACGAAGGAAGATAAGACGCATCGTTAAATTCATTCACCATTAATACATCTGGCTACTGAACTTACATCAATGAGTACACAAAAACCTGATCTTTTCGATCAATGCAGGATATTGTCGAAGAAAGAACCAAAAGCACCATTGTCTCATCTCTAGCTTAACAAATTATACACTATACCATCTATACATGGGTAGTTATTGACATTGTTTACAATAACTACCACAAAACCAAGAAAACGGATCCGACCAGAGGATCAGTCAAAATCGATACTTGGAATCGGAATTAAGAAACCAATGCCAACCCAATAGCATTCAGGAGCTTATAGACTCAAAAGAGTTGATGGAATCTACCAAGATCAGTAATGGAAGAAAAAGGAGAGAAATTTACCTTCCCCTTGTGCCAATTCTGATGATAGCAGTTCGGGTCTTCTGTTCAACAGCAACACAAGCTTTAACGAACCCAGAAGAGCTCTGTTTCCGACGACATTTAGCTAAAGCTGGAGAGCTAATCTGCGGAAGAGAGAATCCGATAGCGGAGACCGAACCAAGGGAGCAGGAGTTGACCCGAGTAGAAGGTTGACGCGTGAGAACAACCTTGTGAGCTTGAGAGAGAGATGACGAAGCGATATCCATGGATTCAGGTGGAGGAAAGTGCAAAAGTGAACTTAGATTTGAAGAGATTTAGAGGGAAGAAAAAATGAAAGAGAGATCAGAGAATTTAGCTTCAAAATGGGAGTTGATGGGAAAATCTTAGCTCTCACCTCTATGAGAAGATATTGGATAGGATAATTAGATTTTAGAGGTTGAATCTTCTACGGATGACTCATACCAGATTATGGTGTTCTACTACCCTTTATCACCGTCCGTTTTACAATCTCGTGGATTGTATCTTTATTGGGCCGAAAAGTATATATTATCAGAGGCTTAGCCCAAGTCACTCTGTGCGGTTCACGCGTGGAATCGACGCGCCCTCATCGTCAACATAATTGGGAATCGAATATAAAATTAGGGCAAAGAGAGAAAAAGGTTGAATCGAAACAGATCGGAATCGTTTAGAGAGAGCGTGCGAGACACAGAGAGAGAGAGAGAGGGAACCGATGTCGTATCTTCTACCGCACTTGCACTCCGGTTGGGCTGTTGATCAGGCGATTCTGGCCGAGGAGGAGCGTCTTGTCGTCATTCGTTTCGGCCATGACTGGGATGAGACTTGTATGCAGGTCTGTGAAACTTTTCTTCCTCTTTACTTTTTTTTTTCCTATCTTGAGCTCGATTATATGTTTTGATTCGATTTGGATCCTTTCGTGCTGGAAAATTGCGATATTTTGTGGTGATTGTTTGAAAAATTTAGCCATTCGTATGTTCCTTAGCTCAGAACTGATGAAATTTAGGGTTTCAGTAAAAATCCTAATCTTTGGAGTTGGTTTCAAATTCGTTTGTAGTAGTGTTTAGTCTGTGGTCTCTGCTTTGTTTTGTTTCTGCTGATTCGGTGGTTTTGATTGTATAAATCTTTAGCCATTCGTGTGTTCTTTATCTTGGAACTGATTCAAAATTGGGGTGTCACTAACAAAGTTCGTATTTGTTTGTACTAGTATTTTAGTTTCTGGTATTGATTTGGTGATTTTAATTTTTGTAGATGGATGAGGTACTTGCCTCTGTTGCTGAGACGATAAAGAATTTTGCGGTCATTTATCTGGTGGACATCACTGAGGTTCCAGACTTCAACACAATGTACGAGCTGTATGATCCTTCGACGGTCATGTTCTTCTTCAGGAACAAGCACATCATGATCGATCTTGGAACTGGTAACAACAACAAGATCAACTGGGCTCTCAAGGACAAGCAGGAGTTCATCGATATCATCGAGACCGTCTACCGCGGTGCAAGGAAGGGTCGTGGGTTGGTGATTGCTCCAAAAGATTACTCCACCAAATACCGCTACTAACCTATAGCTTCCCAACACTAGCTACTTTGCTTAAAACCATTGAGTCGAGTGATTCTGGTCAGCTGAAATATCCCATGATGAACTGGTTTCATATATGCTTGGATGATTGTGATTCTGGTTTACGCTTGCTGTTTCGGTTGTTCTCCATTTATGTATGTAAGTACTTGCTTCGAACATAATTCAGTGAAATGAAACTTGGAAGCCTATCTATCTATATTGGGTGTTTAAGTATATGCTTTTTGATTTTCTTGTTTCTTTCTGGGCAATTCAGATAACCCCAGCTCACATGATCTGCAAATAAACTTATACATAATGAGACTTTTAAAATTGAAAGATTCAAAAAACGTTATTCTTAAATTTTTCTGAAGAGCATAATATTTGAGAAAGATTAAAAATAGATACTTTTGAGATTTAAATTATAAGTTAATTCTGTTTAACAGTTTAGAATTATTGAATTGGAAAATAAAAACTCTTAAAAAGTCCATCATCTAGAAATAATGGGTTTGGGCTAAAAATTGAGAAAAGTGTAGCCTTTAGAGGAAGCCTCTTTTGTCGGCTTTTGATCTCTCAGCTGATTCTTCAAAACGAAGCTCCGCTGAATTTTCCTTTGCTCCATTTCCGTCTTCTCGCCTTCACACAGTTAGGGTTCACAAACTTGATTCGGATCGAGAACACCAAGAAGAAGCCAATCAATCATGTCTAGGCAAGTCGCAAGGCTTCTCGGATCTCTGTCATCGAAAGCTCGCCGTTGTTCCACCGGCGGCTCCGAAGTTTTTCCGTCATGCCAGTCTCTCACTTCGTTGACCCAGTCTCGCTCCTTCGCGTCGGATCCTCACCCTCCTGCGGCGGTATTCGTTGACAAAAACACACGAGTCCTTTGTCAAGGCATCACCGGAAAGAACGGCACTTTCCACACTGAACAAGCCATCGAGTACGGCACCAAAATGGTAAAATCATGATTCTTTTAATGTTCTTCGAATTGGGTATTTCTCCATTGTGCCGATTACATTGATTTAGATGATGTTCTAGTGATTTTAGTGTCCGCTCTATTTTGTTATTCTTGAAGAACGAATTTGGATTTTATCCATTGTGCTGACATTTACACAATTAGATTGAATAGGTGTATTAGCTTTTTTTAGCTGGATAGACTTCCAGTGATATTGATATGTCTAGGTTAGGACCTGAGAGTTCTCTGAGCTCTTAGACCATGAGTACACCAATATTTGCTTTTTCATCACCTAAATTCCATTAGCTCCTGGAGATGAGATTGCTTTAAAGCAAAGTGGCTTTGCTAATTTAAGTTGTGTGTGTGTTTTATTGTATTATAGGTGGCAGGAGTGACACCGAAGAAGGGTGGAACAGAACACTTAGGTCTCCCTGTTTTCAACTCTGTTGCTGAAGCTAAGGCTGAGACGAAAGCCAATGCCTCTGTGATTTATGTACCTGCGCCTTTTGCTGCTGCTGCTATTATGGAGGGTATAGAGGCTGAATTAGATCTTATTGTGTGTATTACCGAAGGAATCCCTCAACATGACATGGTACATATTATCATAATCATGCCTTTGATTTTGTTTGTTATATCTCCTTCAGTGCTTATTACATAGGATTGCATACTCATGTACTTATCTCTTATGCTTCTCTCTCTGACTTGGAACTTGTGCTGTTTCTGATTTAGGTACGTGTAAAGCATGCTCTTAACGGTCAATCGAAAACTAGGCTGATTGGTCCAAACTGCCCTGGGATTATCAAGCCTGGTGAATGCAAGATTGGAATTATGCCAGGATACATCCACAAGCCTGGGAAGATTGGAATTGTCTCGCGATCTGGAACCTTGACATATGAAGCTGTAAGGTCTTTTTTATGTTTTATGCTTTGTTCTCTGTCTCCGTCTCTCCCAAGTTTTATTTCACCATAGCCTTTGGCTTGGGCAGAATCTCAGAAAATGTTTTTGGTTTCTAGTCTAATACTCCCTCCAAAGATTAGATTGAACATGGTTCTTGTTTTCTTCACTAATAGAACTTTTGAAAAAATATATAAACGGGTTATTGTGGTTCTGGATTTTGATATGAGGCCTTATTTTTCTTAGGATTTCTAAACGTTGTTTTCGTTTTAACTTTCATGCAGGTTTTCCAAACAACTGCAGTGGGTCTAGGCCAATCTACTTGTGTAGGAATTGGTGGGGATCCCTTTAACGGGACAAACTTTGTCGACTGCTTAGAGAAATTCTTTGTTGATCCTCAAACAGAAGGTAATGTTTGTGAACTCGAGTTACCTAACCTTATCTTAATTCTAATTCACGGTTTTCCGAAATCATCTTTTCCTCTAGATAGATCAACTTTAAAGATCATTCAGTAGAACGACCACATGCTTACCTAATCTCTTTAGGCTACAAGATTCTTGTTTTAGAAGGCTTCAATTCCTTTAGTATCTAGTGTAGTTAGTAGCTCAATTGAAAAACTAAGAAACAGGTGGGTGCTTCAGGTATCGTTCTCATTGGAGAAATCGGAGGCACTGCAGAGGAAGATGCTGCAGCATTGATAAAGGTAATAATACCACTGCAAATCTCTTTCAACTTTGTCCATCTCTCTCTATTCTCATTCGTAAAAGTTAAATTCAATTTTTGATTTTTGGTGAATATAAACAGGCAAGTGGTACTGAGAAGCCTGTTGTTGCTTTTATTGCTGGACTTACTGCACCACCGGGTCGTCGAATGGGTCATGCCGGAGGTATTTTCATTAGCCATCTAACGCCTTGACCGGATTTACTACTTTTGGTCTGTTGCTATTACTCACTCCTCTGGTTTTTGTTTGTTGCAGCCATTGTTTCCGGTGGTAAAGGTACGGCTCAGGACAAAATTAAGAGTTTGAATGATGCCGGAGTGAAGGTTGTTGAGTCTCCGGCTAAGATTGGAGCGGCGATGTATGAGCTCTTTCAAGAAAGAGGTCTTTTGAAGCAGTGAAGTGAATTTCACTAGCTATCACTTTTTTTTTTTCCATCTTGAAACCTCCAAAAAAAATGAAAAGAAAAACCCCTAATTCCACGCCATTGATGGCTTCACGCTCTTTTGGGGTTTGTTTTGCTAAATTGATATGATTTTTTCCAATTGAAGAGTGATAATTAAAAGATTTGATAATGAGAAGATATTCAAATCTTAAATGGGTTCGTTGATTGCATTGGATCATTTTCTAATATGATATCTTCATGTACAAAAAATAAGAGAATCAATGTTTCTTTCATCTTTTACTCGCACCAAAATAATCAGAAGTAGATTACTAGGACTTTAGAGTTAGATTATGTTGCCAATTGCACCAACCAATCAAAATTGTTCTACTCTAATTCTTTGAACAATTCATGTTTCCTAACCTATTTAGTTAAAACTTTTTACCCAAGAAAATAAATATGAAAACATTGTTAAAAGTAACGTGGTTCTTGTCAAGAACAAAAACAATGATATTCTTCACTATCATCATTGTCAACATCGTTATTCATCCAAGTTCCAATCAGATGTAACACAGCATAGATCTTGTCGGAGTGAAAATGTGTTTTGTCATGAGCTACGAATCTATGTGGTGTTCCATTCAATTCGATTATAGTGTGTCCTGCAATTTTCTTCACTCCTTTCTTCTCCATTGCTTCTCTCATAGACCGAGCTGCACCAAACTGCTTGTTGATCGCATAAACATTTGCTAGCCCGACATATCGTCCATCATTATGTGGTTGCAACTCTATAAGCTTCTTTCCAATTGTTTCCGCAAGCTCCAAATTTCCATGGTTTATACATCCGTTAAGCAACGCACCCAACATTGCACCCGTCGGTTTTATCGGCATTTCGGATATAAAATCATGTGCGTCTTTAACTAGACCAGCCCGGGAAAGCACATCGACCATACAAGCATAATGCTCGCTCTTTGGTTCCGCTCCGCTTTCCTTGAGACTCGAGAAGAAATACCATGCTTCTTTCACTAATCCACCATGGGAACAGGCAGCAAGCAAGCACAAGAATGTTATCTCGTCCGGTTTAATCTTAGATTCTTGCATTTTGTGAAACAATAGGAGCGACTCTCTAATGAACCCGTGACTCGCAAGCCCTCCAATCATAGCATTCCACATCAATGCATCTGTTTCCTTAACGAATGCTCTATAAAACACGCCCCAAGCGTCTCCTATCGAGCCGCACTTAGCATACATATCAATAAGAGATGTCTGCAATATAACTGTTAAGGGCAAATGTTCATCGAGTATATATTGATGTACCGTCTTTCCTCGATTTAACGCACCCAAGTGAGCACACGCGCACAAAACACTAACCATAGTGACTTCATTTGCCTTTGATGAACCCATTCTCATCATCTGATCGAAAATCTCCAATGCTTCGTTATATTCACCGCTTTTTACATACCCATCGACCATAGAACTCCAAGACACAACATCTCTTTTAGTCATTCCATCAAACACCTGTCTTGCCGAAACAACATCCCCACACTTGGCATACACATCTAAAACAGCGTTCCAAGTGACCAAGTTCTTGACAGGCATTTCATCGAACAGCTTGCGCGCAGAAGCTCTGTCTCGGAACGAACCATACATATGAATAAGAGTATTACATATGAACAAATCCCACTCAAACCCAGTTTTAGCGACGGAGCAATGCAAAGACCCACCAAGTTTTCTGTTCGAAAGACGAGAACTCGACTTCAAGAGAAACGGAAAAGTCATATGATCAGGTGTAAACGCGGACCTCAACATCTGGATATAGACGCGGATCGATTTCTCGGGGTTTCTGCTATCGGAGAAACCTCGTATTACGAAATTCCAGCCGTAATTCGGAGGATTAGATAGTTTCGATAAGAATCTGTAAGCGTAATTGACGTCGCCTGATGAAGACAGAGCAGAGAAAGACAGAGTTTGAGAAGCAAAAGGTTCTTGCTCGGAGAGACCTAGTGTGATCAGGAGGGCGTGTATTTTGTACAGCTCCGACATTGATTTGCATTGGTGACGCAGAACCGAGTTCGCAAAGAGAGACGATGACGATTTCAACATTCACCTCTTTTACACTTACACTTACACTTAAGTTTTAGTTTAGCGACAAATGACCCCCAGCCTTACTTTGTTTTCTTTTAAATAACTAAATAACCCCAATATTTTAATCGGAGCACAACGTACCCCTTTTTGGTTATTATTTAGTTATTTACTCTGCAAAGATAATATAAGATCACGGTTTCATTTACAATTCTCTCTTTCTTTATCTTCATGTAATATACAAGTTACTTACTACTCAGAAAAGAACAGAAAAATTACAAAGAATATCTTTTATTAACAGACAGATAAACAGAATGGTGGATCCCGAGGTATTTCTACGATGGTCTATAAGAGATTTAGTAGTAGAATCTAGCAAATAACCAGACAAAGCAGCAAAGCTAACAATTGGATTCCATAGACAAAAAGCTTTTACTGCTTTATCCAACTGGCTAATCTCGGTATCCATCTCAGGTTCATATCTTGAATTCCATCTTCAATCTGGATCCAAATGCAACTATCAGAGCTTGAACATTGCGCGCAGAGCTATCAGTAACTCGATGAGGACCGGTATTTTAACATCAGAAGTCTCTGCAACAGGTTTGTTTAAATCATAACTTTAAGAGCCAATTAAGTACTGATCCAGATAGTACAGAACCTCTGCGCGTAGTCTCATCAAGGGTAACTCGCGAAACCTGGTTGCCAGTAATCGTAACGTCAACATTAGCCTTGCTATTAATGACCCAAACACTAGTTCTTATGCTTTTTACAGATGTAAGTGCATAACGTTAAGAAGACAAAAGAAAATCTTGGTCCAGAGCAAATACCTTGTAAGCAGGAGCTGGGTCCATGGCATCCGACCAAGATTAGTAACAAGGAGCTAGCTTCTTATTGGTTTCAAAGCTGAGCGTTACCCAAATCATTAGCTGAAAAGCTCTGCAACCAATCTCGGTAAGTATCCCCTGTTTCAATTAGAAGCGTTTGGCGTTTGACTCATTTTCTACTCAAAGCAGCTACAACTGGAAATCTGCCGTTTTTTATTAGACCTGTAAGATAACATGAGGTCCTAGAGTCTTCCACAAACGTATTTGTAGCATCAACAGCAAGTAGATAGTTCCTATCTACTGAAACCGGAAATCTTCCTTCATGAACCATTTCTATGAATATCCCAAACCCGGCATTGATGTTTTCACTTGACAGAAAAGAGCTTACGAGCGATAAGTAAACAGCTGAATCAGGCTCCATTTCCTTTTCTTCCATCTCACGAAAATAAACTACGGCTTCACTAGACCTGCCACACTTGCAAAGACCCTGAATAAGTGCCATGAAAGTAATTCTATTTGGAAAGCAAGCTTTGCCCTTCATTTCATTCCAACGAGAGATTGCTTCACTAGGTCTTCCACTAGCGCATAGCCCATGGATTAAGCTAGTATAAGTAATAACATCAGGGTCTTTCTCATCCTCACACATCCTCGCTATGTAAGACATGCCCCGGTCAATCTCACCCTCCTTGCACCATCCATCTATCATACTGTTATAAGTAGCAACAGAAGGTTTTAGTCCTCTTGATACCATTTCGTTAAACAGGTTATCAGCTTCCGTAGTTCGGCATGCTTTACATAGAGCCTTTATCAATACATTATATGCAATCACATCAGGGTAATGACCATTGGCACATATGTCTCGGAATAACTCCAAACCTCTATCTACTCCCTCATTTTTTATGAGGCCATCAATTGCAGCAGTATAGGCAACCATGTGACCAAGGAAACCTTCTCCGGCCACATCATCGAGGTATTTGCAAGCATCAACAGCCCTCCCCTTCTCACAAAGTTTTTTAACAAGAAAGGTCGTATGCTTTATCCATGGCTCAAATCCATAAAAACGCATTTTTTTTAGCAGGTCGAATGCTCCTGCAACATCGCATCGTTCAGCCAAGCAACCATATATACAATTAAGTGTGAATTGACTTGGTTCAACTCTGGCGTCCTTCATTTCTCCTAAGAGTTTCAAGCTTTCTTCCGACCTTCCTTCTTTACAAATCCCCTCTATTACGTTGTTGTACATCATAAGACTTGGAGTAAGGCCATTCTGGACAATATCATGTAACAAGGTCACTGCCATATCCACCTTGTTAGCTTTGACTAAGCAGTCAATCACAATGCTAAGAGAATCTGAATCTGGGAGGATTGCTTTGTTATAATCCTTAAGAAGCTTAACAATCTCAGATACACCATCCGTATCATGATTTCCCATGAGGTTCTGAATAAAATTGTAAGCCTCATGCCCCAAATCATTCCTAACAAACCCCTCCAACAAAGATTTGTAAAGAAGCATCACAGATTTTGAGTCTATGTCTTCAGTGATCACTTTTGCTATCCGACTTAATTCACTTTGTTCAGAAAATGAACATATTAGTTTCCCAAGTATGCCTCTATCAGGTGGAATCCCCGACCTCTTAATCTCCAAATACAAACTCAGAGCCATCTCAAGATCTTTATGCTTACAAAGTCCTCCTATCAGCACATCATACAATGCAATATCAGCGTTCATACCCATCCGACGCATTTTCTCAAACAACTGAAGTGCTTTATCAATCCGAGACTCCTTTACGAACCCATGAATCAAAACACAATACGTTTTATAGTTCAACCTAATATGGCGTTCTTCCAGCATCTCAATCAACTCAAAAGCCTTATCTACCTGACCCCACTTGCAAAATGATACAACCAAGATAGTTGAAATATGTTCATCAAGCCAGCCTCGACTAAGAATATCATTGAAAACACTCAACGCTCTCTCAGAGTTCCCAGTGTTGCAGAAAACCTGCAAAACTGGTGTAAGAGTAAATTTATCGAAATGAAAACCGCAATCCCTCATCTCCTTCAACCTCGCCTCAACCAACTCAACCGAGCTTGAATTAGACTTAGAAATTGCTTCAAACAAACAGTTATAAGTATAAGCATTCGGAACACAAAGACCCATCTCTCTAACTCGATCAAAAACAAAACTTGCTTCTTCCACCAGCCCAGCATTACCCAAACACCGAATAAAATACCCTAACGCTCCAGGGGACATTAAACAGCGAGAACTCAAAACATCTCCAACCAAAGCTTTCAGTGAGGCATTTTGTCGAGCACGTGATAGGATAGAAGCCATGGCATTGTAAGCATACATATCGTTTCTATAACCTTCCTGTTTAGAAGCCCACTTGAAGAAGAGATAAGCCAAACCCCACCTTTTGAACCCATTCAAGACGGTTTCGACTACCTTGGTGTTTAGCTCTGGAGCGAGTCTCAGTAACTCAGGGTCGTCAGGTGAAAAAGGTTGTCTTGTGAAGATCGCAATTAGGTTTTGAGCAAGCTTGGATTGATTGGGATGGAGAAATCTGGTGTTATCTAGCTTCGTGGTGAATGGTCTGTGAAGTTGGTGTTGTTGTTGTCTAGAGAATCGATGGCAAAGAAGAGCGATTCTCAAGAAGGCCATGAGAAGAAGAAGACAATCACAACCCAAAACCCTTTCGTCTGTGATTTTGAGATTTTCCTAAACCCTGTTTTTTTTTTTTTTTGGCACCTGAAGACCGTGTTTGGCTTTTGGGGAATCGAGTTTGAAACGCGAGTTTTGCAAACGTGATTTTAAGACCGCCGACAAAAGTCAACCTCAAGCAACTTTTCTTTATTAATCGATACAAATTTCCTTCGATGTTTACATTAGTCACCACACGATTTATATGACATAAATAGAATTAAAAATATATACACTTTCATAAGTTTAACGTGATGTATCAAATTAGAATTAGAATTAAAAATTTTATTTCATTTGCACCATTGTTTCTACAAACACTTGCACGTTTATGGTTTCAAACTTTTCTAGCAGCTAGTAGTCTTCATTAGTATACAAACATGTCCAAGGAAGTACCGCTACATCGGCAATAAAATTATGAAAACAATCAAAAGTTGACATTTCATGATTTTATTTTATTAAAAGAATTGACCATACATTTGAACTTTTTTGGTTTGATAAAAAGAGTATATTTGCGTGGTAACAAACGAGAACGTAAACGATATAACAGAGTATATTTGTATTGATTTGTATCATGTGATATTCATACAAATATTATAATCAAACAAACTCAATAACGCAAAACAAAACATAAACGCATGCATATTATAGTTTTATTTCATTTTTGTGAGTTAGCAATAGCAGTGGCATTGTCCTCCATGAGACATAGGTTTGCAGTAACCGCCTTTTCTATTGTCGCATCCGTTGCGACACCAACTGTTACATCGCTCCTTGTCATTGTGTGTGTTGCACTTTCCAAATTTCGGGTGGCTATTACAACACAACGAACCACTCTCTACATTATATCCTTCAACATCTGCCAATATCACACACAATTGAAACAGTTTATCTAATGAGTTCGTGGATTTTTATGATTAAAATATAACATGTTTGTATTGGAACACTTCTTTAACAAAATAAAAATAAAAAATGTTTGTATTGAAACACAAAAATAAGTTCCTTAGAGTGTAAACACTTGTTTTAATCTTAATTATAAGAAAGAAGACGTACCAACTGAGAAAAAGAGAACTGGGAGCAAAGCAAAAGAAAAAGCTTTCACAGTGGCCATTGTTAATCTTCTTTTTAGATTCTTAATTAAAACTGTTCAAGCTTGGTTTTGTTTTCAGATAAGAAGAAAGATATACTTTGTTCTTATTTATACCAAATGTATTCCACGTTTAGTTGATCTGTTGATGAAAACAAACTTCTTTTTGCTAATTATATTGTAACGTTTAATTTTTGTCTTGAAAATTCAAACCCTTCATGTTGAAAATAACAAAACCTCTAATGGGCTTTACTCAATTTCTGAAGGCCCAAAAGTATTTTTCATCTGAATTATTCTTTTAAGCCCAATTAGCAAGCCACTGGAAGTGGCTGTTATAACATAACTTCAAAGTTTGTCATCGTCTTCGTCGGCGAATCTCCGATCCGATTTGGCTGCACCGCCGGAGCTCGACGCTGAGCTTAACAAAGAGGTGTCGTGTGTTACACAATCAGTGAAGGTCAAATCTTAAAACCATGGCTTCTCCGACCAATTCACAGAAAACGGGTAAAATAAACCCCTTTCACTCTCTTTCCATTCGCCGGCCGATTCGACTCATTCTCTTTGTTTTGTTTGGTTTCTTCATCTATGGATTTCTCATAGGTTCTGTTATGATGATCTCTCTTTTGTTTTCTCCACCCATCGTATTGAACCAAGTGATATCGTTTGTAGGTTAATGTTGGCCAATGAGCTATTTCCCCAAGTTTCTGAAACTTTGTGGTGTATATTGATGTTGCTATTCGTAACTCTGTTCAGCCAAGTTATGCCAAAGATTGAAACAAGATAATTTGTTTTCTTCAGTATTCTAGTGTTTCTTGCTATTACTTAGATTCGTGTTCCATGTTTTCAAGTTACATCTTCTGTAGATGTCAAGTATAGGATATATATTATATAATGTGGAATCATAAGAAAAACAAGTTTATGTTCTTTGCATTGATTTGATGAGCCTAACTTGTTTTTGTCTACTACCTTGTAACAGTTTCGGATGACGATGAGGTTGATTACTCCATTAAACCAAAATTCTATGATTCAGACCTCGACGACAAAGATGAGCTATGGATGGTCAAAAAGAGAGATGGTCGTACTTCTGATGCTGTACTTAGCTGTCCAGCTTGTTTCTCCACTGTCTGCTTAGAGTGTCAGAGGTAATTTCCATTTCTCTCTCTCTCTCTCTCTCTCTCTCTCTCTCTCTCTCTCTCTCTCTCTCTCTCTCTCAACATTTGTGTGATTCATTACAACTTGGTGTTTTTATCTTCTTCATAGATTGTTATATCCCTATCGAACCTTTGATTTCTCAATGTTGCTTGCTAGTATTCCATTGTTCAATCCCCACCAATGTGTTTGCTTCCTGAAGAATATATTGATAGTTTGCAAAAATTGGAAAAAAAAATATCATTTCATTTGTCGATCCTCAAAAAAGGAAATAAGTAAGATTCCGCCTTTTGTCACGAGCTGGACTCGAACCAGCGCGTCTGGCAATTGGGAGAGATACTTTAGTAACTCGACTGTTTGACCTCTGTATTCACCTCGTTTCTTATTTACCTGGGTGCTAGATCCTGGCATGTTGACTTGATTTTAAAGATTCTTGACCATTGTTACAGGCTCTACATTTAGAAATGACAATTTTGATAAGATGCAAACCGGTTAACGACTTGATGTACGAGAAAAATCTCTACTCTTGATCCAATTCCAGATCCCAATACCCTTGATAAATCCAGAATACCTTACTCAGGCTTCCCCAACTAAATCCCTTAGCTTTCTAGCTAACCAACTCAATGATTGTTGATACAGCTACTATCCGCTAAAAACCGCCTCGGCTAATTACAACGCTCATGGCCTAGACTAACACAAGGACTTATCACAATGGATTTTTTTTTGTCCTGTTCAATCCAGTGATATTTTTAGTCTTGTTTATTGTGCATTGAATTGGTCGACATTTGAACTTAACTGCGGAAATCAGATTGAGACAATTGAGTAAAACTTTTGCAGGCACGAGCAGTATGTAACACAGTACAGAGCAGTCTTTGTGGTCAATTGCAAAGTAGATAAAGACACAGTTTTGCAACACAATGCAATGCCATCAAAGATTGGTAAAAGAACGAGAGATTCCGAGATGCAAGAAACTGGTGCTGCAGGCAGCGAAAGGGTTAACCCGGTCTTTTGCTCAGCTTGTTCCACAGAGATCGGAGTAGTTGACAGTGAAGAGATCTACCATTTCTTTAATGTCATTCCAAGTGAGCCTTAAAACAACCTGGTTTTATGAGTTTGTTTGTAATGAATTCCGAACAGGTGATTAGGATCTAGGTTTCGATTGTTTGTGTTTGTCTTTACGTGTCGTGTATATCATTTGATAATTTTAAAACATCAAGTCATTTGAGAATTTTGACTGACGCCTGAATTACCCAAGTCAGAATCGTCCACATGACTATCAAACAAATACCAAATACAAAGCGAGTAAATTACATTTTTGGAGCTGGTAGACAATCAAGGGAATTCACTACTTCATATTGCTGCTGCTTTGGGTCATGCCCATATAGTGTAGAACTTTGAATCCTCAAAGTTGCCAAGGATCGAACAACACATATGCTAATCTGTTTTGTTTCACTCTCTGTTTTGTGTTTTGTTCTCTCAATACTCAATTAATTATGTAAAACGAAAATCACACTCATCATTAGATATTAAAATAAGTATTTATACAAAATACTCTTGGACTCTAAAGACATGTCTCTAACAACCGACACAATGTAAAGGCACAAACACGTGTAACCGTTTTGCGGTTTAAACACTAAAACATGTGTAAAATAGTTTACTAAATTGTATAACATAAGACTCTAAATAAACAACTAAGAAGACTTGATCACGACTAACACTCCTCCTTGATCATGGCTTCATCATCACGCCTAACTCTTCTCTTAGGATCTCGAACCTTGCTGTGCTTAAGGGCTTTGTTAAGATGTCAGCAATTTGAAGCTCTCCTGGACAGTACTTTAGTTTGATCTTCCCATCTTGTTCAGCTTCTCGCACAAAGTGATATTTTATATCGATGTGCTTGGTGCGACGATGTTGAACTGGATTCTTCCCAATCGCAATTGCTGACTTGTTGTCACAGAAAATCCTTACACCTTTTTCTGTTTTGAAACCAATCTCATTCACTAATCTTTGTAACCATATTGCTTGGTTTGCAGCTGAGCAAACAGCAATGTATTCTGCCTCCGCCGTCGATTGAGCAACCGTCTTTTGCTTGCTAGAATTCCAACAAAAAGCACTCGATCCAATCATGAAGACATAGCCACTCGTGTTCTTCTTGTCTTCAATTGATCCTCCCCAGTCACTATCAGAAAAACCCACAAACTCTGGTTCTTCTACTCTCTTGAAATAAACTCCATATGTCAAAGTACCTTTGACATATCTAAGAACTCGTTTTGCTTCTTGAAAATGTTGCTTCAATGGAGATGCCATGTAACGAGACAAATAGGAACTCGCATACATGATATCTGGTCTAGAAGCACAAAGATACAACATACCTCCAATCATGCTTCTGTACTTTGTAACATCTTCAAGCTTCTCATTCAACCCTTCCTCTGTTTTGCCGTGAGGAGTCAATGGCGTGGATAAGCTTTTGCAATCTTGCATCCCAAACTTCTTCAAAAGCTTCTTTGCATAATTCTTTTGAGATAGAAATATACCTTCTTCATTCTGCATTACTTCCATGCCAAGGAAATAACTTAGTTCGCCTAAGTCCGTCATTTCAAATTCTCTCTTCATGTTTTCTTTAAAAGTTTTGATCTTCTCCATGCTGCTTCCGATGATTATAATGTCGTCAACATACAGGCTCACTACCAAAATGTCCTCCAGCGTCTTCTTTACATAGAGTGCTGCATCGTTTATGCTTCTCATAAAGCCATTCTTTGCAAAGTAACCATCGATGCGCCCATACCATGCTCTAGGTGCTTGCTTTAAGCCATAGAGCGCCTTGTAGAGTTTAAGAACTTTTCCTTCTTCTCCTTCTTCTACAAAGCCTGGTGGTTGCTCTACATAAACCTCCTCCTCCAAGTCACCATTTAAGAATGCTGACTTCACGTCCATTTGGAAAAGCTTCCATTTGTGTTGAGCTGCGATCGCCATTAGCGTTCTGATTGTATCATATCTTGAAACCGGTGCAAAGGTTTCAAGATAATCCACTCCATATTCTTGTGTGAATCCTCTGGCCACCAATCTCGCCTTGTGCTTGATTGCTTCTCCATTTACATTAGTCTTTAAGCGAAAGATCCATTTGACGCTTATAACATTTTTATCTCTTGGTCTCTCCACAACTTCCCATTCTTATTCTTCTTTATCATTCTCAACTCTTCTCTCATGGCTTCCATCCATTCCTCATCATTCATTGCTTCCTCCAGCGCCTGAGGTTCCTCAGCCATCATAAGACACATCTCGTGTATGCGAGCCATTTCTTTAACCTGATTTGCTTGTTGCATCAAGTCATTGATTGACTTGAACCCTCTTGGACCAACAGAGTTTTCTCCTTCTTCAGCCGTATTTTGAACTCCTGCTGGTGAGATTTGTAGTTGATTGAATGCATCACTTACTTGGTCTACTTGAGCGTTTATATCGTTGTTTGCTCTTTGATCTTCTTGTTCCCTTGAAGACTTCATCTTGAATCGTGAAAGAATTGACTTCTCCACTTCCTTCTTATCCACGTTCCATGTCTTCTTTTCATCGAATGTCACATCTCTTGACACTTCGATCTTTTATTCTTTTGATAAGAATACTCTGTATCCTTTTGACTCATTGCTATAGCCAACAAATATTCCTTGTTTGGCTTTAGTATCCAACTTTCTTCTCTTCTCATCAGGAACGTGTATGTAGCATACACATCCAAATATTTTCAAGTGCTCGACACTTGGTTTCTTTCCACTCCATATCTCTAATGGAGTTAGACCTTTCTCCAAAGGTTTCGATGGTAATCTATTTTGCAAATAGATTGACGTTGCGATAGCCTCAGCCCAAAACTTGTTTGGCAAACTCATCTCCGTGAGCATTGATCTCGCCATCTCTACAAGCGTACGATTACGCCTCTCCGCAACACCGTTTTGTTGTGGAGTGTAAGGTGTTGTCACTTCACGATGAATGCCACTCTCTTGGCATAGATTCACGAATTTTTTTGATAAGAACTCACCACCACCATCCGTTCTAAGCTTCTTTATCCGCGTATCCGACTGATTCTCCATATATGGCTTGAATATCTTGAATTTTGAGAACACTTCACTCTTGCTCTTCATGAAGTATACCCATGTCATCCGTGAGTAATCATCAATAAATGTAAGAAAATACTTACTTCCATTTATTGATTCCGTTTGCATAGGACCACACACGTCGGAGTGTATGAGTTCTAATACAACACTTGTATGGCTTTGAGAACTCTTTGGAAAACTCCTCCTTGATTGTTTTCCTTTCTCACAAGACTCGTAAACGGTTTTTGCTACTTCAAATTTTGGGAAGTCTTCTACGGTTTTTAGCTTTTGCATCGTCTCCATCTTCTCATAATTGACGTGACCAAGGCGTTTATGCCAAAGATCTGTCTTCTCTTCCTTCTCCTCGATTGCCGCATAAGCATTTTCACTTGAGTTTTTCAAACGAATTGGGAAATCCTTGTCTTCCATCTTGATATCCAAAAGCTTCCTCCTTTTTGGATCTTGGATCATGCATTTGTTATCTTCAAAAATGACTCGATATCCATTAGATATCATTTGTGAGACACTTAAGAGATTCCTTGCAAGATCGGGTACAAGTAACACATCTTTGATGATATGTGTTCCCTTGTTTGTAGAAACTCGTATGTCTCCTTTGCCTTCTGATCGAATCTTCTCACCATTTTCGATTCTTATGGTGATTCTTTGGCTACGATCCAAATTGCTGAAGTATCTCTCATCCTTGGACATATGATTGGTGCATCCACTATCCACCAACCACATTTCTTCACGAATTGTTGAGGCTTCTTCTTCTTCAATGGCACTAAAAAGCATGTGACTCTCATCATCATTTTCATCCTCTGACTCTTCAAAACTTATATGTGCTCTCTCACTTCTTCTAAGTTTACAATCTCTAGCTATGTGCCCTGGCTTGTCGCACACGTAACATCTTCTTTCTTCTCTTGCACTCGTTTGCGGAACAACTCTGTTCTTCTTTCTCCAACAATCTACCTCATTGTGATTGTTGCTTTTACAGACGCCACACCATCGATTTGTCTTCTCGTGACGCTTCTTGAATTGCTTGTTTCCTCCTTTCGAATCAAGCTTTTCTCCATAAAACGCACCCTCATTAACGCGCTCTTCTCGGAGACTTAAGCGCTTCTCATGCGCTTTCAAGGTGCCTATCATCTCTGTTATAGAGAGCGTTGATAGGTCCTTAGTTTGTTCAAGGACAGCAACGATGCTGTCGAACCTTTCCGGCAAGGAGATGAGAACCTTTTGAACCAATTGGTAATTGGTTTTCTCGTCACCGTGAACTCTTAGTTGATTACTCATATTAATCAACTTGGTTGTGAAATCGTTTATGGTTTCACCTTCCTCCATCTTTAGATTCTCGTATTCTCTTCTCAACGTCTGAAGATTGATCATCTTTACTTGTGAACTTCCTTGGAACTCCATTTCCAAAGCGTTCCAAGATTCTCTTGCGGTTGATGCCGGAGCGATTCTCGGAAATATAGAATTTGAGACTGCGCTCTGAAGGATCTGAAGAGCCATCATGTCATTCATGACTTGATCATCTCTCTCTTTGATTTGTTCCGGTGTGCTATTTGGTACCAATCTCGCCGTAACTCCGTTTTCGATGACTTCCCATAACTTTCGAGTTTTCAAGATGGTGATCATCTTAATTTTCCAAAAGTCATACGATTCACCACTAAAGATTGGAATAACTTGCTGCATTGTTGTATCCATGGCTCTGATACCATGTAGAACTTTGAATCCTCAAAGTTGCCAAGGATCGAACAACACAGATGCTACTCTGTTTTGTTTCACTCTCTGTTTTGTGTTTTGTTCTCTCAATACTCACTTAATTATGTAAAACGAAAATCACACTCATCATTAGATATTAAAATAAGTATTTATACAAAATACTCTTGGACTCTAAAGACACGTCTCTAACAACCGACACAATGTAAAGGCACAAACACGTGTAACCGTTTTGCGGTTTAAACACTAAAAAATGTGTAAAATAGTTTACTAAATTGTATAACATAAGACTCTAAATAAACAACTAAGAAGACTTGATCACGACTAACATATAGTGGAGTATATAATCTCTAAATTCCCAAATTATGTACAATCAAGGAGTTGAATTTTAAAGTATTTCTGTTGTTCAACAACATTGCAATGTGCAGTTCTGTGGTAACTATAATGGCGCTTATGTGGGCGCAACTGGGTGATGCTTTCTGACAAAGAAAGCTTTTCAACTAGCTTTACCACTTTCTGTTAACGGCTCACGTATCAATGACGATGGCATCTGTGGCTGGAATTACTCTCGTGGTGAGCGATCTACCATGGCTTTCCCATCTTGTGTTAGCAGCCATAGATTCAGTCTTCTTGGTAGTCCTGATGCTAATTATCATTCCTTACGCTTTCTCGTCTACAGGACAAGGCTTTCTCGTACATATTTCTACTTTCCTTATTTCTTGATGCTTTTGGTTGTTAGCCAAAGAGAGAAACAACATGGATGGTCAAAGAATGCTTTTTCTGTTCAGTTTTGTATCATGGATGGATGGTTAATGTTCTTTTATGAGTGAAAGTTTTGTATCTCACGAGTTTTGTAATTGTCTTTTTACAAAAGTAACCGAGATAAGCAACTACAAAAATCGCTACAGACCTTAGTTGCAGGATCTTATCGGCTGCGAAGAGCTCACATGATCTCGACTTTGCTCCTCTCGATCTCAACTTCGATCAACGGCCCATTCTCTGTTTAAAGAAGAAAGCTCTGTTTCAACAGTTTTGTATCATGCATGGAATGGTTTGGTCTCTCAAATAGGAAAACCTCAAATAATTAATCTTGATAAATTTGTTACGCAGTAAGAGAAATATGACTGTTGTAACTTTTTCTTACCGTTGGGATAAAATTTCCTTCTGTTACTGCGTAACAAATTGAAAAAAAAAAGAAAAGAAAAAGGAAACAATAGAAACTTTCCTTTTTTCTATTGATAAACTCTCTCACTCATCTCTTCTTCCTTAAGAAATCAAAATTCTCCATTCTCTCTTCTTCTTCGAATTACGAAAACAAAAAAAAAGGAAATCATCTTTCATCTTTTCTTTTTTTAACACCTCTAGTTTCTTCACGGTCTTACGGATAGGATCGAGACCGTGAAGCAGATGATCCATTCCGAGATTGAAGTAAGCCGATGATCTCTACAACAACTTCATCTGTAAGATTGATTGGAGGAAAACATGATTGATCTCCACCCTCTTCTGTAAATCTGAGTACTCGGGTCTCCCCTAATTTCACCGTTCCTGTTGATTCGTTTAAACTCATGAGATTACGAGGAAGAAACAAAGCGGCAAAGAACATTACGATGACAGGCAGGGTTAGTGAAAGCGACGACCAGTGCAGTTGTAGGTTCGATAGTTTCGCAACTTGAGTTTCATCGATGTCACGGCAACTACAGAACAGTGCAGTGAAGAGGGCCTTGGCAATGGGCTTTTCTTGTGACGGCCCAACTGAAGTCCAATCAGGTATAATACTTTATTGATTTCTTTATTTATTTTTATTTCTTTTTCTTTTTTTAAATAAAAATTTTGTTTTTCACTTTTGATTTTCTGATTTAGCATTGTTTAAAGGTTTTTAACAAATAATGTTTTAAGTTAACTGTTTTGATTTATCTAAAGTTTTTCATCAAACAAAATTTACATACGTTGAAAACAAACCGGACTTACCATCCCGTCCGTTTGATTCGTTAGTTTGGTGTCATAAGTTCTAACATGTTTTCACGTATTGTAAATTTAACGCTTAGTTAAGTTTTAAGGTTTTTAACAAATAATATTTAAGTAAATTGTTTTGATTTTTAGCTAAACTTTTTGATTATACAAAATGTTTTTATTTCTAAAAAATATAAGTGTTAAATTTAAATACGTTGAAAATAAACCGGACTTAGCATCATGTCCTTTTGGTCTGTTAGTTTGGTGTCATAAGTTCAACATATTTTTACGTATCGTAAATTTAACGCTTAGTTAAGTTTTAAAGTTTTTAACATATAATTTTTTAAGTTAATTGTTTTGATTTTTAACTATGTTTTCGTTTTAAAAAAAAATCTAAGTGTTAAATTTACATATATTGAAAATAAATCGGATTTCGCATCCCGTCTTTTTTGTCCGTTAGTTTGGTGTCATAAGTTCAATATGTTTTCACGTATTATAAATTTAAGGCTTAGTTAAGTTTTTAAGATTTTTAACAAATAATGTTTAAGTAAATTGTTTTTTATTTTTATCTAAAGTTTTGATTATACAAAATGTTTTTACTTCTAAAAAATATAAGTTTTAAATTTAAATACGTTGAAAACAAACCGGACTTTGCATCTTGTCATTTTAGTCCGTTAGTTTGGTAATGTAATATAAATTCAACATGTTTTCACGTATTGTAAATTTAAAGCCTAATTAGGTTTTAAGGATTTTATTAAATAATATTTTAAGCTAATTGTTTTGATTTTTAACTAAGTTTTTGCTACTCCAATTTTCTCGAAAACCGTTCAAAACTTCAACAGCATTTTCTTCTTTTCTTCTTCTTCCTTCATCAACTAGATTTCAAAGCGTCTTAAGGTAATCTTTGAGTGTGTATTTCCAATTTTAAGTTCTAATCATTCTTTTGGGTATCGAAAAAAAAGAAAGTTTATGATCTAATTTGTGAATCTGCTTTGAAAAAACTTGTTCTTGTCAAGTCCTATCATCTTGTCTCGTTTAATTTCTTACAGAGATTTAATAAGCTTGGATACGGCCTTGGGATCTGCTGGTTCACCAAATGGTTCATAACCAATTCTATTGAGTGCTTCACAGTGCCACAGAAGATCTTAACTACAAGATAGAATCATATGTGTCTTATGGTGTTTACAACAATAGTAGCAGTTGTGACATTTGTTATGGGTTTCACATGTACAAAGATTTACATCAATTCTGCTTCAGATTTAGGCATCACAGGTTTGATCAAGAAAGCACTATTCATAGTTTTTCTGTTGTGCAATAGCATTCCAATGCTCTCGTCTGTTATAGCTATAATGAATCTCATTTGGCCACAACATCTGGGTGATATTCCTCTGATACAGAAAGCTATAAGACGAGCCGTGGGACTTATCACACACTTGTTTTTGTGTCTGTGTTGGTTGCATTTATGGTTGGAGTTTGTTTTGTGTTAATGCTCCTTCCATGGCATATCTATTTTAGATAATCTTTAGAGCTGAAAAGTCGTTTACTTTTGGACCATATCTAGCTAGCTCTTAAGCCACACAACTGATGGTTGTTTGTAAACATTTTTATTGATTACACACTGAAGCTCATATAATGTATGGTTTATATGTTCTCTAATTCTCCAAAAATGTAACAGTAAGTATTCACATTGGCTGGTTTCAGACTCAGTTTTGTCTATTTGTTTTTTTATAGGGACTAAATTGTTAGAAAACCAAAACTTTGGGGTCACTTCATAATTTTGAATAGAAGGACACAACCTCCAGACGACGTCGTTAGATTATAGACCGCCAGGCCGTGATAGATGGAGAGAAGAGCGTATTGGAACTGGCTATGGGACCAGCCGGTGGGGTCAAAGTGGCCGAAGATATCGCAACAGCCGAAGAAGAAGAAGAAGAAGAAGAAGGCGAAGTTGACGTCGAAGCGGATGGGAAATTTACGAGCATTGTCATGTATTGATGATTCGTTTCCTTTCGTCTACACCACCAAGGTAGCAGGAAACGTAAGTGATCGTCCTTTCGCATGCATTGATGTCCACCAAGTGTTCGATGGAATTCCACAGTGAGAAATTTTTTTTATGTGGAAATTTCCAGTGACATTCGCGAACAAAAGATGGCAATTTGGGTATTCTTGTTCTGTATCCCCGTTGCTTATTGACTTATCCGAACTCTCCTTCATTTAAAAAATGATTTTTTTTGGGTATCTGCGTTGCTACTTTCTTGCATGATATCTTTTCCATAAGTAGAAAAGGATAATACATTACTTTAATCAGACAACTTTTGCTTGTCTATGCATTCACCAGCTTGTAAATTGTAATCATTTGGAAGCCTTAAGCAGTCCAAGAGTGTTTTTCTAAAGGTTTGTCCTCTTCCACATCTTCCTACCTCGTTCATAGCACGAATTGTTCTTTCACCAAGGCTGCTATCAGATGTAAAAGTCCCTCTAATCTTCAGGTATGTATGCATCAAAGCATTTCAGTCACTTAATCGATTTTAAGCTTTGATTAATTATTGCTAATTTTTCATCTCTGTTATCTTCTGGCTAATTTCTTTTGGATGTTCCACAAGCTTCTTGCTTTAAGGTACTCAAGACATTAACCAGAAGGATCGAGAGTTAAGATCCATGGGGAAGTCTGACATAGCAGTTGCAGTTCTAAGGCATAGAAGACCCAGGATTAGGGAATTACGCCACAGACAAGTGCTCCATGCTGCTGCCGTTTAATCCCCTGAAATAATTAAATACATAGATGGCACAAACAACATATAATGTAGCCACAGAAGGTGATATTCATGGATTTGACGTGATAGTGCAGGAAAATGAAGTTTCTGTTTTAACAGAAGTAACCCCTCAAAGAAATACAATCCTGCACCTTGCTGCCATCTATGGTCACATCGAATTACTTGAGAGTATCGTCAACCATGAGCTACAGGTTGTAGGAGATCGGAACCCAATGCCTAATGATTACCAAAGCCTTTTGTTAAGACCAAACTCCAATGGCAACCTTCCTCTCCATGCTGCAGGCAATAAATTGGTTGTGATCTTTCTTATTCACCGCCTGATAGATTTGTCCCGTTGAAATGCAAATTGTACTGAGAGAAGGAAGGCAGGTAGGAGTTCGAGATGTTTGGGTAGTGCAGAACAATGAAGGAAACACTGCCCTGCACCTAGCTTTGAAGCAAATCATCAAGCTGTTGCGTTGCTTCTTGTTGAAGCTGATCAAAGGGTTTCTTTTATTCCTAAAGAAGAGAGAGCATCGCCCTTGTATATGGCCGCTGAAATTGGGAATGTGTTACTTGTGAATCAAATGCTACAAAACCCTGCTGCTCGGTTTGAAGGGAAATCAGTTGTGCATGCTGCAATCAAAAGCAATAATCTAGGTAACATTCCTAGAGGTTTTATTTTAGGGGTAAAAGGTTTCACTCCTAGAGTTGTTTCTAGGGTCATACCTTAGTTACATCTAAAATTGATTGCAGTTTCGTAATTAATTACATGATGTAGAAGTGTATTCTGAAGGCTTAGGTCCGGGCCAGCCGGCGTAACTTCGACGCTGTGATTCATCGAATATTTTATTACTATATACTATTCCTAAAAGATTGATTTTTTTAGGATTTTTTCTTGTTTCACAAAGATTGATTTTTTTTAGATTTTAAATGAATTAAAATTAATAATTTATAAATTTTAAGAAATAATCATTGAGAATATTTGAATTCATGAATTGTTATTGGTTCATAATTAAATAATTATTTTTGTAAAAAAAAAATATTTATAATTAGTAATCATTGTTTCTTAAATTGTGTACAAACTTCTAAATATCAAATTTTCAGAAACAGAAGGAGTACTTAACGTATTTCAAAATTTTAACTAATAACGAGATTATAAAAGATTGGAAATGAGAACAAACCAAAGAAATAACCCAACGTTTTATCGATGTTACGGGATAAAAAGATTGATCGATGATCTGGTTGCTTGGTCTCCGAACGTCTAATTCACGCTAGTCAACTGGGAGAAGATAAAGCGATCAGTCTAAAACACGAGATGACGTGGATTATTCTGATTGGTGGAGTAAGCTAAGAAAATCTAGGGAGGCATCGCCAAGTGAAAACTAGAAAGAAAAAGAAGAAGAGATATATTTGTATGAAACACGAGTTGATTCTCTTTTGACAGAAGTGTCACTTTCTTGTAATTTCGTCCACAACCCATAATTCTTCTATAAATTAATAAATATACGCAGATGAGAATGGGCTCCAGCTGTTTAACACATTTGACAATTGTCAAATGATTCGTACGCCTATATTATTACTAAAAATATTAGCATTTTTGGTAATCGGTGATCATTAAAAATTGTCGATATATATATATATTTTTCCAGCTAACCCCACAACTAATCATTCATAAAATCCCCATTAACCACTCAACTAAAATAAAGCCGGTCATAAATAAGTATATATTGTCTGTTAACTTTTGTGTCAAGGGTTTTTTTTTTTTTTTTTTTTGTACCTAGCAACTAAATGTGGCTAAAATTTCTCCATGGCTCTAGTTTGGTGGTTCCCCAGCTGTTAGTCATAGTTTTGTTTTTTTTTTTTTTATCTCTGAGAAATAAAGATGCAGCTAATTTTGGTCTTATCGCTTTTGATAGCACTCACGTATATCGACATCTTTAAGCAGTTTGTTATAATCAGAAATTTTGACTCATTTTCTATTTTATTTCTGAATCAAGAAGTTAGTCTGAGTATAGTCTCAAACAAATAGGCTTCATAACTCATGATTGTATTGTATGGGTACAACAATAATCATAACATTTATTTATGTTAAAAGGATTCATAATTATAACAAATGCACACGATAATTATAGTATAATGTGTCTTTAACAAAACAAAATTATAGTATAATGTGAATGATAGAAAAAAGTTGAGCCCATAAATCATAAAGAAAGTAGAGAAATTATTGTCACGAAATAATGAAGAAAAAAAATCTCGACGCAACGACATATCAAAATCGGCGTATCTGCCAGGTGGGCACTACTGCTTTTATTATGTCACGCTCCGAATGGAATTATTATTTTATTATTGCTTAATTGGGTAATACGAATCATGATTATACAAATTGCAACGCACGAACGCATAGTTTGTGTGGGGATCGCAGTGCTTGGAATATACTCAAATAGAAGTAATCAGTGTCATAAAGCGCGTAATTGTCATTTTATTGGAGCTATTTATCTTAGAAACACAAAAGATAATCACAAATTATTAGATGTGAAATTAATAAAATAATTAAAAGTAAAAACAAAATGGTAAAAATTGGTGTAAAAGTCTACTCACCACCAATCAATTAGCTCATTGATTGTCTCTTATTCCACATCTGACTCCCTAGACGACTATCTTTCCAACTTTCGTGGAAACTGGAAGCAGCTTTTGTCTTTGTTGCAATCTAATTTTCTTCTTTCAAAAAATCAAGAATCTAATTTGGTGGGACGCGATTAACAACCTTTTATCGGTAAAAAAGTTTTATGTATTAACATGGTCATTAATCACAACAACCATACAAATTAGTGTTACTACTAAAAACAAAATATTGCTATTTTAATTCTTTTAGTTTTTATCAATGATATAAAACACTAAAAACTAAATAGTTAATTTTCACTAAAGTATGTCACATATAATGATATAATACAAATAAATTATATTTAAATACCGCTTTCTCTTCTTGCTATAAAATCACAACTCATTTATATCACTAATCAGACTCGTTATAAAACAATCTTATCGGTAAAAAAAAAATACTGCTATTTTAGTGATTAGCGAGCATAAAAACAATAGTACCAAAAAGCGATTCACATTATTTCTATTCTGCCGTATATCTTAACGCAAATCTTACCTATATTCTTCTCGCTAGTAACGTCCCCTCAAGTGCTCGTAATTAAGCTTGGGCCGGTGAATTCAACAACCATATTAGACCGGGGGGGGGACCCCAACTACTAAACCTAAAAACTTAAATTCTCCTGCCGGACCGTGGCCCCAATTACGCTACAGTCAACAGTCAACACCAGAGTCAAGCGCGTGAGCTTCAAACGCGCCCGGAACAAAAATGCTCGCCAAAATAAAATAAAAAACCTAGCAGAAGTGAGCTGTGTGGAACCCACCAGCCATGTGCGCTCCTTCCTGTCTCCTCCACCAGCTAGCTTCTTCCTTCTCTCAAATCATTACCTCCTCCTCCTTCTTTCTCCTCCTCTTCTTCTTCTCGAGAGAGTTAGATAGTGAAATCCCCACATAACGAAACCCTAATTCCATGGCGAACAACGACGGAGCATTGACTAACGGCGTCATAATGGAACAGACGACGTCAAACAAAGGACCTCTTAACGCCGTTAAGAAACCACCTTCTAAAGATCGACACAGCAAAGTTGATGGAAGAGGGCGAAGGATTCGTATGCCAATCATTTGCGCAGCTCGAGTTTTCCAGTTGACCAGAGAGTTAGGTCACAAATCCGACGGTCAAACCATAGAGTGGCTCCTTCGTCAGGCCGAGCCTTCTATCATAGCCGCCACTGGAACAGGTACAACTCCGGCTAGTTTCTCCACTGCCTCTCTCTCCACTTCTTCTCCGTTCACACTCGGAAAACGCGTCGTGAGAGCGGAGGAAGGAGAATCCGGCGGTGGCGGCGGAGGAGGAGGGTTAACAGTGGGACACACAATGGGGACTTCGTTGATGAGTGGTGCCGGTTCTGCTGGGTTTTGGGCTGTTCCGGCGAGGCCGGATTTCGGACAAGTTTGGAGCTTTGCCGCCGGAGCTCCACCGGAGATGGTTTTTGCGCAGCAGCAGCAACCAGCTACACTCTTCGTCCGCCACCAGCAACAACAGCAAGCTTCTGCCGCCGCAGCAGCTGCAATGGGTGAGGCTTCAGCAGCTAGAGTTGGGAATTATCTTCCGGGTCATCATCTCAATTTGCTTGCTTCTTTGTCGGGTGGGGCTAACGGGTCGGGTCGTAGGGAAGACGACCACGACCCGCGTTGAGAAAAAGGTTTTGTCTTTTTGGTATGTATAGAGAAATTCCTATGTTTATGTCATCGAAAGTGTTCAGAGAGTACTTAAATTTGTGGGTTTTTGGCTCTTTCTAGTTAATTTTAAGCTTATTGCGTGTTTGATTAGGGTTTTAGGGTTTAAGAATATCTGTTCTCAAAATTTGTTTCGGAGAGTGATAGAAAGAGAGATTGGTTGATTTGATTGTTGTACTTAAAATGCCATAAAAGCTCTGTTTTTGCTGACGAAACAGAGCCGTCCTCTTATTAGAGATCATTGCCATTAAATCGATCTTTAAAACATTAAAGAACAGCAAAAACTCTGATTCCCTGGCGAAACAGAGCCGTCCTGTAAGTTTTGTGCGTGAATTTTTTTATGGTTCGTCAATGAAGCTGAGTCCAGTTATTAATTCATTTGTATAGACAAAGAAATTACAAGAAAAGTGATGAATAGCTAGTTGATTAATATAATCAACGTGGGGTACCATAAAATCCTCTGGGTAGAAGACACTCTTTCGTAGTAACAGAAACAAATCTGAACCCCGGTAAACAGAGCCGGTCCTGATGATAATAAGGTTCCAAACAGAAACTTTTACCAACCCAATCAACTTTTCACTAATAACCAGCCTATGCTTGTCTTGGCTTCAAGGACCGGTAGATGCGTAAGACGATTATAGAAAGATGGAGAAGAACTAGGAGCGAGAAGCTTTTTTGGGAGAGTTTCGAAGCTTGGTAATAAGCTATAATTTTAAGAGGAAATTACTACAGCAAGATCACCTTTTTGAGTGAAAAATGTCTACTTAGTTTGGTCTCCTCAATTTAGTTTTGGAGTCGCGCAATAAATTTCGTTTACTTAAAAATTTAACCCATCATTAGTAATTTGAACCGGAACAAACCGATTGGTGAAATCGGATCAAACCGTCTCTAACCGGTAACCCTAAAAAAAAAGCCTGGTTCTTGAAATTTCGGAGCTCCTACAACGTTTCCTTCCTCTCATCGATTTTGCCCGGAAGCTCCATGATTCAGACAAGACTTTTTTTTCTCAGGGATGATCAAATCGCACAGATGAGATCTCTGTGTTTACAAAAGTGATTCATTTATTATATCAAGCAAAGAATAAAGGGCAAAGGTATAAACTTTGCTTCTCTCCTCCAAAGTCCACGCGATTCTCACTGTCAGCCTGGGCAAATTTCCAGACTTTCTCGCATTTTCCCTCGCAGCAGCCGTAAATTTCAAGTGGGTATGTCTCAGATCTTCGTGGCTATTTACGGTTTCTGTTCAATTCTTTGTTTTTCAGTTTTTGACAGTTGATTTCCAGAAAACGAGGAAGAAAAAGCATGAGTCAAGAAATTTGTGGTTAGAACTTTCTGAATCAGTGAAATTTGAGTACTAGGAAGTATAAATTATTGTGTAAGATCTTCAATTTCCGTGTAAAAAAACTGTGTTTTGAAAGCATATCATGAATCGATTGTTGGATTAAGAGGACTATAGTTTAGTGTTAAGAACAACATTGAACACGAAAGCTGGTATGATCACGAGGCTGGTGCCATGGAAACATCTATCTAGAATTGAGCTAATCAATACTAGTAAGGTTGATTTGTTACATTGACTGAGATTATTGTTCGTGAGATTTAGGTTTTAGAAATCTTTGGTGAAGTGAGTTGGGATTGGATTTACTTGAATGCTTGTTGTTTCTCATCTTTGGTTAATCATGTTCTTAGATCTTCTCGGGTCTGTTATCAAACTGATTAATATCTTGTAGGGTTTGTTACTCGTGTATTTTTCAGGTCTGAGTTAAATCTTGTAAAGAATCAATGACAGAGATCTTTGGTGACACCGGATTCAGACAGTTAACTCAAATGTTCCTGGCGATAATCTTCTTCCACACATCAGAATACATTCTCGCCATAGCCATTCATGGAAAGTCGAGAGTTACTTTAAGCTCACTCTTAATCAGCAAACATTATGCTTTAGCAATGCTAATCTCAGTTCTCGAGTACATAATCGAGATTGTTTTCTTCCCGGGGCTGAAACAACACTGGTGGATCAGCAATTTTGGTCTTATAATGATCGTACTTGGAGAAATCGTCCGCAAAATCGCGATAATCACAGCGGGTAGATCCTTCACACACCTTATAAAGATTCGCAAGGAGGAGCATCATAGGCTTGTGACAGAAGGAGTGTATCAAATCATGAGGCATCCGAGTTACTCCGGGTTTCTTGTTTGGTCTGTCGGAACGCAGGTGATGCTGTGTAATCCCGTTTCAGCGGTTGCGTTTGCGGTGGTGGTGTGGCGGTTCTTTGCAGAGAGAATACCTTATGAGGAGCATTACTTGAAGCAGTTTTTTGGAAGACTATATGTGGAGTATGCGCAAAGAGTTCCTTCTGGTGTTCCCTTTGTGAACTGAAAATTAGATCAAATCAATTATGAACATATGAGTTTGTTTTTATTACTTCTTACAGAGAAATTTATGAAAGAGACGTTACTCATGTTTCGGATAATGTTTTTGTCAGTGGTGATTATATAACTTTAGCAGAGTGAAGTCTAAAACTGTCATTTTTCTTTTTTACCTGAATACTCCAAAGACTCTGGCTGACCTAGAGGTTTATGATTTTGGACAAAAAGTTTGACCTGTGTGTATTAAAAGTGACTCCGGCGAAGAGTCTCCGTGAGAGCGAGCTTGTCCTATCTGTAATCACGAGAAGGAACCATGTTGTGCGGAGGCTCACGTGTCTTGCAGCATTTGTCCGACCACCATCATCATATTTCGATTGGTTTAGGATTAGGGTTTTGTGGTGTGCAGCTCTCCTCATTCTTTCTCAGGCCTTCTCAGGCTATGGCGAACGGTCATCATTTCAGCCATAAATTGCATCAGCGGATGATTTCTTCATATGGGTCTCATTGCAGGACTCCCGGAGAAATCCCAATTCTTCACAATTGTTTCAGGTTTGCTTTTCTTCTCCTCGCTTTGGTATCTCTGATTCAAGTGTACATTGTCGAGATTTGTGTTTCTGGATTGGAAAGAAAGATCTATTTTGAAATCATCTGACTTGTGTAAAATTTGGTGTCCTTTGCTTTCTTCTTCTGAAGCCAACGAGAAGATGATCCTGAACTTCCAGTTGAAGGGTTATCCCCAGTTTCAGGTGATTCTAGCTTGCTTGTTTCTTGCATCTTCATTTAACTTCCTCAGTTCCAACGACATCCTAGAAAATTTCACACCTTCTACTTTTTGATGGGGATTAATATATGTTAATGCTCTCAAGTTTTCTGATGGTTAGCAATGCCTTTCTTTGATGTGCTTACTTGCAGCTCTCTTAGATTATGTCACCTCTTCGTCTTGTTTTTTTTTCATGTTCCTTTATACATTGATTATCTAATGCATTTTATGTTGCAGGAGGCATTGTTGCTCTAGGGAAGTTTGATGCCCTGCATATCGGCCATCGAGAGCTTACAATTCAAGCTTCAAGAATCGGAACTCCATATCTGTTATCTTTTGTTGGAATGGCCGAGGTACTTGGCTGGGAGCCTAGGTAATCTCCCCACTTGTTGTATTCGTATTCATGCCTTCCCTTTTCCTTTTGGCATAAATGGCATTTGGTTCAATTCCACTTGCCACGCGAACCAACCTAAGATTCCTGTTTGTTGAGATGTTAAAATTATATATGATTCTGCTGCGCATATTTGTTACTCTCTCCCATGGTGACCACTGACAAATAAATTTGTACAAGCAGGCCTCCAATAGTAGCTAAATGTGATCGAATAAGGGTGCTTACCTCTTGGGCTTCATATTGTGGAAACAGAGCACCGGTAGAGTACGAGATAGAATTTGCCAGCGTGCGACATCTTACTCCACGACAGTTTGTGGAGAAGCTGTCAAAGGAGCTCAGAGTCTGCGGAGTTGTGGCAGGTGAACTTTAGAAAGATCTCAACCCACTCCTTTCTCGTACCATTTCATGTTGAAAACTCAAAGTAAAATGTTTACAAAAACCTTTTTACACAGGTGAAAATTACCGATTTGGATATAAAGCTTCTGGTGATGCCTCTGAGCTAGTGAGGCTGTGCGAGGAATATGGTATCACTGCTTACATCATAAACTCTGTGATGGACAAGAATCAAGACTCAGGAAAGAGAAACTCAGGGGACTCAAAAGACAGAGGGCAAGTGTCTTCTACACGTGTACGCCAAGCTCTTGCGGCAGGAGATATGAGGTACGTATCAGAGCTCCTTGGCAGGGCACATCGGCTTATCTTGCGAGTCAGAACCCAAGATATGCCGAGTGAAAGGAGGATCTCAGTCCCAAGATCATCAATACTTAATTTACCGCCTGGGATTGGAAAATATGAGGCATGTTTGCTTCTGGTTGGTGACGAGTCTTCAATTCCGTGTACCGTAGTTGTTGATACATCAAATATCCATGTAGAAACTGAGGAGGTACGACTCTGTAATTCAGATTGGTCTCAAGGATTTCGACTCTTGAGTGTTGAGTTTGGTTGATTCAATATTAGATTCTATAAATTCATTTTTAAACTGCTTGCATCTCAATTGAAATTCCTTGGAGAAGCCAAGACTGATCTGTTCGCTTCATCGTTCACTTTCGTCTTTAAGAATATGTTGCTTGACCAGACATAACAGCCTGGGGACACTTATCACAACCCAAAATTCCCATATTTCCCCTTCCACAAATCATGGAAATTCAGTCCAACCATGACATCGGTTCGCATTCGCATTAACGAAGCATTATGCGACAGCAAGCTGACATGGGTGATTTCGTGGCTAGACAGCGGCAAGGACAAAGACCTGTCTCAGTAGATACTGAACCAATATGTTGTATGATGAAACAGGCTGGTGAGTGAAGCTCTTTGATCCTTCCTCTGCTATGAATATAATTCAAGACTGCTCACTTTTCTTGCTATTTACTTCGGGAAAGATTGAGCTTACGAATAAAGACTTTTGAATGTACTCAATTAGCCTTAAGTAAGCAATGGTTCTTGTGTACTCTCTCATTGGACGTATCTGGGCATATTACTCTGTATCTTTTCAAGCAGAAGGAAATGGTTTCTTATGCAGAGCTCTATAGGCTATAGAGATTCCATTTGAGTTGATTGGGCTTTGCAAAGATTAATGATTCAATTAATATATTCATCTAATATTGTCTACAATGGAAAAGAAAAAAAAATTGAGTTTGTACAGTATTGTCTGTCTTTCTAGGACTATTCTGTGATCAATCAAGTAAACAAGAAATGAAATATTTCTTCTAAATTCCAAAGCTCCTCATGAAATCGCGGCTTTATTGCTCTTCCTTTTCTTCAAAGCTCAGAGAAAGAGCCTTCTCAAGGCAATTGAAAGCTTTCTGGTAGCTCAAGAATCCCATGAACCAGAAGTCGAAACCATCGACCGTGACTACTTCCAGGTACTTCTGTGATGGTTTCTTTGTGTTCTGACTCTGGTTCACTCTCTCGATCTTGCTCAAGGGGATTGACACTTTGTAGTGAACCCTGATCATGTCTCCTTGAGGGGAAGCCACCTTTATCGATCTCTCGCTGCAAAACGCCATTTTCTTGGACGAGATGAAGAGAAGGCCGGCGATGGGACCTGCGGTTGTTGACAAGTAACATTGGAACATTTTGAACAGTTTCTCATCATCACTGACTCTAAAGAGCCGCTTGAAGATCTTCTCTACACCTCCAACCTGAAGAATCCTAGCGCCCAAAGATAGCTTTCTCTTCACTGTTTCGGTTAGCTTTGGTCTTAGCTTGCTCTGGTCTCTAGCTCCATTGGTGAAACCATCGGTTTTCTTCCTTTTAAGAATAGATTTTCCGTTGCCTGTCAAAAGAAAAATCAATCCTGTTAGCTTTCGAGTTTCCAGGGAAAAAAGAAGATAAAACAATGCGGATTCAACATAGGAAGAGGGTAATTTAAAAGGTACTAACTTTGTTCAGATTTCTTGGAAGAAGCCGAAACCCGGAAGTTGTTAATTGAAGCCGGATCAGGTAAGTAACCCATAGGAGTAGTAGTCTTCCCCACCGGAAATCTAATGACTTGTTGCTCAACCCTGCTCATGTTCATCTTTAGAAGATTGAGTAATTGATATTGATCTTGATCTTGAATCTTGATGTTGTGTGATTTGTGAAATGAAGATGATTTGATGAAATGGTTTGGTGGAGGGTAAGGTATTTAAAGGGCAATGAAAAGCGAAAATAGTAAATCTTTTGTGACCTGACCGTAGGATGAGTCAGGAATGGGTCATCAACAATTCAGCAAAAGGGAAAGAAAGCTTTTATATATATCTCAGTTTGAATCTTTTTTGGGGATTAGGGTTAAAGCATTATGTTTGGCTGCTTTGAGCCAGAGAAAGAAGATCGAAGGAAAAAATAAAAGTGAAACATGATCACACGCCCCTCACGTTAGACTCCGACATGCTTTTTAACCTACAAGTTGGCAAGACGGCATGCTTAATTTTTCTCTTTATTTTTGCGATTTGTATTGGGTGTTTTTTTTACACTCATGTAATTTACGTAATATATGTATTTTCATCAACGACAGACGTCTTTATGCGCATAATTATATTTAAAAAATGAAAAATCCAATCTAGAATATAAGAGATAAAGAGATATACTTTTGGTTTGAATCTTAGATTTCTCAAGTGTGAGAAACTCCTAATACATTGGTTAATCACTAGGATGGACGTTTCCCTTAAGCACAATTTGCTTAAATATGGTTTACAATTTTTTCTTTCTTTTCATCTTTAAATGGTATATTTAACGTTTTTGTGATTACTAGGAACATGAAAAAGAGAGCAAATTAAACGTCGTGGATTTGGAGCTTTCTGAGTTGGCATCGTGACTTTCTGATGTCATTAACGGTTCTTTTTCTTGCTAAGATAAAGTTTTATCTTATAAGAAAAAAAAAAAGGTTTTTTTTCTCATATTGAAAAGAAAAATAAAGCAAAAAATCAATAAAAATAAAACACAAAAGAAAATATGATTTAATTTGAAATGGATCCCACTAAAGAATATACCTGCCGTTGAATCAATCCGTCACCCATGTGATCTACACAACATGCAGATGTACATAATTGTATACTTTATATATATATATATAAAAAGATTGGCCCTTATGCATGCTTTACGTTTTTGGCCCGTAGCCACCTATGAGATAGCGGACAGTATAAACTTGGCAACTCGATAACTCCAAATTAAGAAGTGAGCGAATCCCAAAGCTCTCTTCTTTCCCCCTTTTCACTTGTATACTATTGTATTCTAAAATGAAGTAGAAGACTGATGAGTTGGTTGCTATTGTGCTGAGACATGATCAAACACACAGCACACGAATGTCGTTTAATTTAATCAGTAAACGCCATTGAGCACAAAGGTTCAACGAAGTTTCGGTTTTAAATTGAGAACCATTTTGGATTTCTACGAGTTAGCGACTTTTTTGTTTAGCACATAATATAGCAACTTCGGCAACGCTGATTATAATTGATGCTGAAAAAGGGAAAAAACGTCTCGAGTATATAGTGTTATAAAAACGTCAAGTTTTTAACATTTGTGTGTGTTGATTAATTGTGTTACGTGGATAAAAGTATAATCAGTCGGATAGGATAATCAAGGCTTTTGCTAAAAGAAAATATAATCAATCAAGGCTTTATTATGGGGAACAAGTAAATGCTTTATCAAAGGAAATAGCAGGTGAAGGCGCTTGGGTGACTTGTGCGAGTCGGGAATTTTGAATTATGGTCAATATTTTGTGACGGTCACAGTTTATGCGCAATAAAATAGCTTATCCTCTAATCGTTGAAAAATTCTGACGTGACTGAACTGGAAACTAAAGATATAATCTAAATAGTTGACACAACAAAGAATTGGAATATAGAAAAGAAAAGTGAGAAATTGCGATAGAACAAGCTAGTCCTGACTCATACGCACACTCTCGGCTACTTTAGTTGGCACATCTAATTGTCCAGGGTACATATGTATAGCAAGATAAGATAAAACAAAACAAAAAACAAATGTTGACAAAAGAAAAGAATTAAGAAGCCCACAAGGAATTATGTAAATATCATTTTCCTTTTCACATTGGGCGTTGATTAGCCATGTAGCCCCTCTTGTTAAATAACATTTGGAATTTCAGAGAAATTATAAGAAGCACACAAGGAAAAGGTAACATCATGTGATGATAGAGATTATGTGAGTACTAGACAAATATGTTAAACTATAACCATTATAAACCCATTTAAGTATGTGAGAATGACATTTTTTTCTATGTAATTATATATGTCTAGGTTTGCATGGACCATCTTGGCATATATTTGTTCGTCTCTTCTTTCTTGTCTCTAAACTCCTCTTATAGTATTTGGTTATCCAATATAAAATTTGAGATTTGGTAAAGGGGATTTACTTTGGAGACTAGATAATGATTTTACTAACACCTTCTAATGGATTTAAACAGAAGATATAACGGTTTTTTTTTGTCAACACTTTTAAATTATTTGATTGGCTCAAATGAACCAACTCTGATGAACATTATTTATATAATAAATAAATTACGGCTTGATACGAATATTATATGTTAATTTATCTGTTTTAACATTAGTTCGTCGATAAATTAAAGATAACTAGAAAGAACAGAAAATAACGGTTGTTTATAATATAATATGTTATTATTAAGTCTAACGATAGTGGTTTCTATAAAATATATAGGTAACTAAAAAATGACGTATTTAAGTCTTTCCTTTTCAGTGACCAAAAAAAAAAAGTCTTTCCTTTTCTTTTGGCAATAGTTATATTAATTATCACCTTAATATATCCATTTGTGTTTAAATAAATAAATATCCAATGATACTAATTTGTATTATTTCTTGGGAAAAAAAAATTTCTTATTTTCTTCTTTCTCCTTATTTTCATTATTTTTCCTTCTTCAATTTTACGCTATATATACTCCCATCTCTCTATTTTTCTTAATCTATGATTGCGAATAAACTATTTATGTATCAAAACAAAATGAAAAAAGAACTGCCACCCAAACAAAAATCACTGGAAAAATGAGTGAGAGAGGCAATTCTAATTTCGAAAGTTTTCTTAAACACATTTCTCCTACTGTCCTCGTCAGGTTTCATACCCAGGTAATCTTTTCCTTTCAATCTTTTCGAATCATTTCACAGATGAATTTGGAATCGTCTTTTGGTGTAACAATTAGTGCATTTAAACATAACTCTGAGTTAAAATAAAATCATTATAAGAAAATTTTGAACATAGAAAATCTAGTCTTAAAAAATCTTTCAACTTATCAAATATACGTATACTCATATAAGACGGTCCTAGATGAATTTATAGACAAACTCTTATGTTAGAAACTCAACTAAACATCTAATCGCATACTATAAAAACTTTTCTCTTCTTTTAGGCCAGTGTTGGTATGCAGATTTTTGTAAAAATTAACAATTTTAATAGGTAAAATCAAGTTTCAGATGATATCAATAAATCATTTAGGAGAGAACAATGTAATTAAAGTCGTTCAAAAGAAAAAGTTTTAAAAGGTATAACTAAATAACAATATTAATTAATGGTAAACGCGTTGAATGGTAATAAAACAAAACGTATATTTACTATGTCACTGTCTGTGACTGTCTGACGCGTATCGTTAAATCTTTTGAATTTATTTAGAAAAAGATAAACAATGTATTATAAACCACTAATCTACATAATATAATTAATTTAAAACAAATAGTAAAACCAAGCTGAAGTCTAATTGCTCCAAACTTCAAAATAATATCTCTTGAAAAGGGTAAATGGAAGAAACTGAAACATTTGGGGTTGATTTGTTATATAAATATAGTACGAGGGGGGATGTCTCTAGATATTATTGTTTTCCAACCCGGATCCGAAAATATTAAACCCGTAAAAATTGCAAACCCTAATTTCAAAACTTTCCGCGCAGAGTCGTGTCGGTTCGTCATCTTCAAGAGCCAAAGCAGAACAAGTGAGAAAGCCTCACATTGGCCTGAGTGACGTTTGGTCTGCCTACGAAGCTTGGAGCTGTTACGCTGTCGGCGTCCCTCTTACGCTGAAAAGGAATACTGATCAGTACTATGCTCCCACCCTCTCCGCGATCCAAATCTTCACCAAGAAACCCTTCGTAGATGGATCTTCTTCTCCAAGGTCACAGATTCTTGATTCTAGATTTTGAATACTATTTTCGCTTTGTCGTGTTCTAATGATTCATTGATGGGTGTCAACAACATCTTCATTCAGAATTTGAAATTGTAGGATTTGGTTGACACTTTTGTGTTTTTTTCTCAAATATAGGAGCTTTGGTGAGGACTGTCATCTTTATTTCGAATACAATGAGACAATGAGTTTTGATGCTAGGTCTCCTCTTTCTGTAATGGTATGTGACGCTCTTCTGTGTTTACCTTAGATGTTTGATCGCTTACACTTTGTCTCTTTGTAGTGATATATTAAGTCGGGAGATTCTGTTTTTGTTTAAGGTTGAGGAACTAGCTAAGAAGCACCATGGATTGAATAGCCTAAAAAGCTCTGATCTTTCTGAAAACAGTTGGTTTTCTGTTTCTTGGTATGTCTCTTTCTCCTATTATATCTTCTCAGCTTTAGCCCTTTTCTTTAAAGTTACATGTTTTTTGAACTAGTTGTTGGATTACCTTAGATTTTTTATAACGACTAGGCTGATAATGAGGTTGAATGATAAAATATTATAGGTCTCCGGTATCTCAAATTCCACCAGTGCAAGCCGTCGATGCATATTTCCTAACATATCATTCATTGACACCCGTCTTTCCAGGTATTTCCCCTCAGCATTTATGCTTGCAAAACAAGTGTACCTGCAGCTTTTTGATGTCTTGAACTATTTTTGCTTGTTATTCTCAGAAACATCTCCTCAAGGGACAAAAGTTGAGATTCCTGCTTTTGGAGTAGTGGGTTCCAAGCTCTGCGGCAAAGTTTGGATCATGCCAGGGACCTCAGATCAAGAGAACATTAACAGGCATGAAGAGTCTGCTGCCTCCTGGCTGGGAAAACTCATGCTCAGCCACAACGATTTCAACATGTTTATGGCTGAGAAATCTAATGACACCCCGTTTCCAAGTGGGGTGGTAAGTGGTAAGTGGTAACTATCTCTACTTTGAACTTATCATATATCCTCCAGATCCTGGTGAATGTGGTGTTGTCGGTGGAAAAATAAGCCTGATAGTGGTATCGTATCTTGTCATTAGGGAATCTTTAGATGAAAACTTTGCGAACATCTGGATTTGTCAGTTTCATTTTAAAAGTGGCATATGATTTGTCAAAACTCAGTATTTTCTTATTATAATGTAATTTGGATTGAGTATTTCTGATGCTGGCATCTTCATATTCAGCATAATAAATACAAAATCAGACTTGAAGATGATTTGGCACAATCTTCTGGTTTTGACAGGATTTTCAGATTTTGCTAGGGTTCAGTTTTACTTCCTTGACTCTAGCTGCAGTAGAGCAGCATCTTATGCCTTGCGTCTTGTAAGAGTATACATTTTGCAAGCATGAGGCTCCACTAGGGCAGAGAGTTGCTTTTTAACACTTGAATATGTCGAATGCTGCATTCATCATAATCATGGTTCATGATTAGGTTTCATGTGTGACTAGTAGTAAGGAAGCAGAATACTAATGTATGCTTTGTTTATCATAATTTACCTCCCATAAGTCACGAGCAGTAACAATAGCTGATGAATCAAGACCAATGTCCGCCCATCGGGCTGTGATGTTTGCAGGTAATGATCCTCTGTTCCATAGGATGACCGCCACTCGTTTCTTGCTTAGCAGACCTGCCCATACCTGCATTGCACCACATATGTTATATGTCTATGGTCATATTGTTTTTGTCAGCATGTGCATACATACATATAAGAAATATAATACCTCAAGGTCACCCTCTTTCTTGACTTTCTTTCCCTGGATCCCAAGTTTGTCTGAACATAAACAGTTCAAAAGTTCATAATCACTTTTTGGATTTCATATGAGCAGATTCTGAAGTGGCTAAGAACTTTTCTATATTATTTACCTTGATTAACAGCAATCACCTCTTTGTTGCTAAGCAACTCAAAGGTAACTTTGTCCATCGATCTAAGATCACACCCTATCAACAGAGGAGCCTGCAAGAGAAAACACAATCCAACATTGTTTCAAGTGGAGAAACAGTGAAACACACTGTTTAGGGCTTTCAGGTAAAACAACATTCATACTTTTGCCAATGCCCAGATGCTGAAATGAGACCTGTATTCTTCCTTAGTCATGCCTCCATTTCCCACTTCAAGCATGTCTGGATCTGTTTCAGTTTTGATACCGATATTACTTTCTCGAGTTTCGATAAAATTGACTCGCATCTATATTGATGACTCCAAACTATTTACCGTTCCACGATCCTGGTCTTGCATAAGATGCCCATCGATCGTTCTGATCCGCTATCATTGTCATGCTAACAAGCAAAAAAATGAAGAGAAAGAAAGATCTTCAAGTTCTTGTTTCAAGATTGGGGAAAAAACCATTAAAAAACAGAAACCTATTCCAATTATCTTGGATATCTCCTGTTGTTCTCCAACTGTTGCCAATATCTCCTGCCCAAGTTGCTGGATCCTCTAGTCCCCTGCACTTACAACTATTCTTGTTTAGTATCACTAAACCAAAGCTGTCTGAATTAAATAATAAGTGAATCTTTTTCTTAATTAGTCCTCTTACCATTCACACATAGAGAAGAATATGGATCTTCCTGAATTTATCAGAGCTTTGCTCATCTTAGGATATCTTTCTCTTGGACTTGTCCCTGTGTTTTTGCAGTTATCATACTTCAAGTAATCAATCCCCTGTTGAATTCACCATAACGAATAGACACAGCTTCAAGGTTTAGGAAATGAGTTCAGATATAACACACATTCATGCATAAATACATACATACATACCCATGAGGCAAATGTTTTGGCATCTTGTTCTTCATGCCCAAGTGAGCCCGGCATGGTTTGGCTGCAAGTAAGAGTCCTACAAATCGAGAAAAATATGATCAAAGGAGAAATTATGTCTTAACAAGATTTGACTTTATAACATAAGTCTGTTGTGTGTATCTATAGATATATACCCAGCATCGGAGTAGATCCCAAGCTTAAGTCCTTTGCTATGAACATAATATGATAAAGCTTTGATTCCTGAAGGAAATGTTGATGCTTTCGCAACCATATTCCCCTATCAAATACACCAAAAATTTCGTTCGTTGGTTTTCAAACACTCTAAAAATGAAAATACATCTTGGATTGGGTTTATTTAACCTTAGAATCTCTCTTGAGTTCACCCCAACAATCATCTATAAACATAGACAAAAACAGAACATAATCATTAAGAAAACTAAGAGATGAAAAACAGAGTAACCATAAAATGGAATTTTTTACCTATGTTGATATACTTGTAACCTAGTGCAGCAAGACCACTTGAAACCATTGCATCAGCTGCAGAGAAACTCATATTATTAGTATTATTTTTACTATCAGTCAATCTTGCATCAGATTTGCTTTCTATATAGTAGAATCAGTAGTCACCCGTTTCTTTAATGAGGGTTTCATTGATGTTACACTGAAAATGATTCCAGCTGTTCCATCTGATCAGAGAGTAATCATACCAGGTAATTAACTTGTGAGTCAAGTAAATGAAATCAATGAAAACAAAATGAAGAGGATCGAACCCCATTTGAGGAGAGAGAGCAAGTCCATTGTTCATCAACATTCGACTCTGAAACCCATCAACGATCTGAGTCAGAGTCAGAGTGAAAGTAATGATTCTTACGAAGAAACTAAGAAGAACCATTGCTTGATCAAGCTTGATCAATGGCTATAAACAGACTCAGAGAGAGAGAGAGAGAGAGAGAGAGAGAGAGAGAGAGAGAGAGAAATCAGAAATGGGTTCTGTAATAAATGTTGATGGTTAAGTGGGAACTGTGGGATCATGTCGATCTCTATATATACACACACTGTGACTGTCATTGGCATAGTTGTCTGACTTGTCTCCATAGCAAGTGGGTCTTTTTGGTTTCGGATTTTTTAATTTTATTTTCAGATTTGTGTAGCTTCACGGATATGGAAAATAAATATATTATATGGTTGTGACGCAAAAAGTGTAAAAAGATTTGAGGAAAAGAAGTGGTTGTTTGTGTAACTGTGTAAGACGTATTCATAACTAATTTTAATAAATCAGTGAAAGGCTGCGATTGTGTTATTAATCGCAACAAAAGCATTTTTTTTTTTTTTTTTTTTTTTGTGGTTAACCATTAACCAAATAAACACAAGTGTAATCGGTGCAGTCGGAGTGTAAACGATGGAGTGACTACTAGAGGATATGTTCATTTCATAGTTTCCGGATTTTAGAAAAATAAGAAATACTTTACTAAAGATGATGATGAATAATGAATTGAAAAGGCATAAGTTTAGCTAACTCTAACAAAACGATCTAAACTTCTCCTTCTTCTGTATTTCTTACAGTCTCAGGAACTGAAGCATATACCACTACAGTGAACTTACTATTTTTTCAGGCAAATACCAAGGAGGAATATTTTAGCCAAGGATTTTTGGAGTGACCCACTTTTAATGAATAAACAATTTAAGTTTGTGGTAACGCCATTTACATCCAAAATACAAAAATAGAATTTTCTGCACGCGTTTCAATACATGCTTAGGTTTTCATTGTCATTATCGCGGTGGACTCTAGTAAACGCAATCGAATCATTTGTATGAAATTACACGTCTAGACGGACTCTAGTCAATAACGCAATCAAGTAATTATTTATACTTATATATTGATATTGTAGAATTATATTACAAATTACACCACTAGACGGACTTGAAGTGTGATGTTTGCTCTTATGAGCCAAAACTTTAGTCCCACATGTCAGTGGCCATTCGTATGGTATATATACCCTGTTCTTATTATTAAAAATTGATGTTTGATGTTAAAGTTTGAACTAGTTCAAATGGAAAAAACCAAAACATAGATTAATCGATTTTCACTAAAACATATTTTAATTTCTTAAAATAAATTTAAAGCAACATATCCCACACATATTGAAAGACTATACTTTAAAGCAGAGTCTTCGGTTATCGAAATGATGAGAGATTGGCCTCCTCAAGTGGACCAGAATGCACAAGTGATTTGACGTGATTCGTACGCAAAAAAATTTTAAGCAAAGAGTTCATCATTATATGGATGAGACTGTTGGACTTGGACACATGTTTTAAAGTCAGATAAAATATTGCAAATGTATAGTATAATCACAAATAATATTTAGAGATCGAATCCGGACTAATCAACCAGACGATGTATTGTATATATTTAAATTAAAATAAAATAAAATAAAAAAATAACAGGAATTTAATGATTTTGCCAGAAAATAAAATAAAATAAAAATAAAAGAAATCACTAAAATAATTAATATAAAACATGTAAATAAATTATGGTAAACACGAAAATTCAATCTTTAAATTATATTGATAATGTAAAATTACTCTGCTTTCGCATGTAATAATTATTTATGAAATATATTTTTTAAAGACTAACCTCTCGTTTGTTTCAGGAAATTCTAACAAGCATTAAAATCTTAATTCAATCAGTTCACAAAGCACAATAACATCAATTGTTGGTTGGCTAAAGAAGCTTTGTCCATCTAATGATAGATCCATCGATTCAACACCACCTTTGATAGTTTGATGAAATCGATTATAGAGTTGTAGTCAAATTGGGCTAATTCAACTAAAGCATGAAAAAGAATCAAAGATAGAGAACAATAAGAATAATCTCATAAAGAAAATGACTTGCAATTTATATAAACATCCCCTTTGAAATTTCAAAACTCAATGATATGATTATTCACACATGACCAAAGTACATATGATCATAGTAGATGGAAGGATCATAGATTTGAATAGAAATTTGCAAAGAGTTTTTAAGAAATCTCTTAATCAAATTATGAAAAGTAAGAACAACTTTAAAAACTAGAAAATCGCATAAAAATGTCGTGCCTTTGCAGCTAACATACATAGCCTATTTATATACAAAGAGTCGGAGCTCTAGAATTAAGAAAAGGAAAAATTTACAAAAACCAAATTTGTCGATGTAGAAACATAACCGATCGGTATACAACGTCTTCAGTACTGATATATTATGGTTTTTACGGTTTTTAACCATGATAGTCTTGTTTTAGAGTATTTTTGGTATTTTTTGAGTTTTTTTGAGTCATTGTAGGTTCAGGTACGTTTTGGACTCGGTTGGAGCATTTTGGAGTTTTTGGGAGCAGCTGACGTTCTGTAATTGAGAAGAGCATCTCGGATTTTGGGATGGGTGCTGGTGTCGATCGGAACAAGCCACTGGTGTCGCTCGACACCAGTCGCAGTCACATATTGCACACGAGTTTTAAAGACTTTTGAAGAATTGCAGATTTGCCCACAAGTTTCTCCTATTTGCAAGACAAGTCTTTTTCGTATTTTTCAATATAATTAGGTTTTTCAGAGTCATTGTGGGGAGGGATTATTTTCTTTTTTTCTGAGAGCTTTTGGGAGAGAGAGATTGGAACTCATTGTAGAGAGAAGATTTTGAACTCCCTTTGTTTCTTATTTAATATCTTAATGCAATTTATTCAGTTATTGATTTGTGTTCCATTGATCATGTCTGAGTAATCCTTTTGTTAGATTTAGGGTTTTTCTAGGTTAATGATGAATTGTTGAACATGATAGATTTGTTAGGGTAATCATATATTTCTTCATCTAGGTTGAGATTAGTGCTAGTTCTAAATTGATCACCTGGAATTTAGATCATAGGATAATTGGTAGACACGAAAGTGTTATTAATTTCCTGAATTAAACCTAGATGAGCGAAATACCTATCTGCAAAAAAATTTGATTTAGGGATTTTGTGAACATATCAAACCTGAGTTTAATGTTTGTCTTAATTGTCGAATTCGCAAAAAAATTTGGAATTCTAGGTTTTAGACATAGATAACCTCTGCAACGAATGTTGATTGATTTGAAGTTAGTGTTTTGAGTTCAAGAACGGTTCTTAATTAAACCCTTATCTGTTTATCTGTTTTGCAATTCTGAATTACCTAAGAATTTTTCTAAGTCTAGCTTTTCCTCCATTGAATTGATAAACTTTGTTTATTCGCTTGCTAGTTTTGCATTACATCTTTTGTCATTTAGCTATATTTCTGAAATGATAATTCATTACGTGAATCTTAGTCCTTGTGGATTCGACCCCTAAGTACTATATCGATCTCTTAATTTGAGAGAGTAGCTCTCGGGATAATTTGAGCATATCAAATTTTGGCGTCGTTGCTAGGGACCAGTACAAATGTGTAACCAATCAGTCATCGTCTTCATCATTTTCTTTTCTTGATGCATTTTGCTCTATTTCTTCTCTAAAACTCCTCTCTTTACTCCAGCAGGTCCAGAGACATATAAAGACTCAAAAACATCAAAAAGTAACTTGTTCTCGACAAAAAGACTCAAGACTCGATACTTTAACGACTCTAAAAATGACAAAAATAAGAGTTATACTGCATATATTTTTTTTTGGACGTTTAATACTCCAACTTTTTTGGTTAGAAGAAAAGTACATCACTTAAATATATTTGATCTAAAAATACCTTATCTTTGAATTATTGATGGAATCGAACCCGCTACTTAACGGGCGTTACAGATTAAGCGGCGTCAAATGTTAACCTCGTGTGTTTAAATAGATATATACAAAATTTATACAAAATTTTACAAATATATTGGTTTAATCTAGTGGTAACAAGTGGGTTATCTAACCCTTAGAACGCGAATTCAAATCCACCCACCAGTGCCTTTTGATTTATTTTATTTCATTTTTTTTAATGAAAAGTAGAATCGTAAATACTTCATTTTTTTCACTCGTGCAACCCTAATCTCTTATAACACAAAACTAAACTTTATCATTCACCAATGCCACTCTGCTCTGTTCAACCTCTAGAAGAGAGCGACTGAATCTCCCATTAATGGCGTTATTACGATCAAAACTCCATCTTTCTCGAACCATTTCTTTCATCTTTCTACTTTTACTCAAACCCTTATCCACCTCCGCTACTAATCTACTCCACGAGCACGAAAACGAAAAATCCACCGCTGATTCCGTCTCTGTCTCTATCTCACATGTGTTAACCACAAAAACGTTACATTTCATCATCAAAGATCACTATCGTAAAAATCCTTCTGACTCCAACAATGTCGTCTTAAACCCTAGCTTAACCACCAAACCACGCTAATATATTTGCAAAACTTTGTATAAATATTGTATACATCTATACATACATACCTGAGGTTAAAATTTAACACCGTTTACTAATTTTGTAACGCCCGTTAATGGTTGTTAAGTCGTGGATTCGAATTCACCAATAATTCAAATATGAAGTATTTTTATATCTTAAATGAGGTATTTTTCTTCCAATCAAGAAAGTTGAGGTGTTAAACGTCCAAAGAAAAATAAATGAGATATTTTCGAAGTTTTTTTCTGTTAAAATTTAACGTTGTTTACTGATTTCGTAACGTCCGTTAACTATTGTTAATTTGCAGATTCGAATCCATCAACAATTCAAAATAAAGTATTTTTAAAACAAATATATTTAAATAAAATATTTTTATTTCAACCAAAAAAATTAGAGTATTAAACGTTAAAAAAAAAAGGGACATTTTTAGGATTTTTTTCCTATTATTAAATCAGTACAAAATCTTTCGCATTTTGAGCAAATAGAACAATTTATTGGAGATTATGTGTGGAAACATAATTTGAGACGAACCCTTATTGTTTTTACAGCTAATTGTAGAATACAACGTAGCCTCACCCTCTGAGTCTCTCTCTCTATATATATATTTCAGACAACAGGTTTGAGTACATACAGCTTACACGCATGAGAATCCACTGTTGCTGTCAAATTCCCTACAAACTTTTGCTTCAATGTCTTGTGCTGTTCTCATCATATGATCATATCACAACAAAACAAAATACATTCATCAGAAAACAAAAGAACAGAGTTTTATAGTGTTTGATTGTATGTATGTATATACAGTTGAATATCTATGCGTTTATGTATGTGTATACCTCCCATAGATCTCTGGCTTCAACGATGCTGTTTGCAGGGATCTCAATATCATCCCAAAGACCGGTAATCGAAGTTCGCGATGGTCCACGGTTCAACAGAAGCAAAGCTACTCTGTAACCTGACAATGATCCTGCCCAAACCTGATTCCATTTCCCAATTCATTACCAAAACATAGTTTTCTTTTTGATGAAAGTTTCTGTCTAAAGACGCAATAGCAAATGTCGAATTTTTTAGATGTAAACTAACCTCGATATCGCCTTCCATTCTAACCTTCTTGGCCTGAACACCGTGTGGATCTACAAGAAACATTTCCTTTTCTTTTATATATATATTAAACATGGTTTTAAGGAGTCAAATGATAGCTAAACAGTAACTAAGTACCTTGATTAATAGCAATGACCTCCTTGTTTGCGACAATCTCCATTGTTTCTTTGGTCATGTTTCTTATGTCACAACCTAGTAGAAGGGGAGCCTGAGATGTATATATATAGCATTGCCTTAAGACTTGGTAGATTTTGATTGAAGAATGTTGCTCTAATTCGGGACTTTACTTACCTTTGAGATTGCCCATATGCTGAAATGGACTATGTACTCGTCTTTCGTCATCCCTCCATTTCCCACTTCAAGCATATCCGGGTCTGCAACCAACAACAAAGCCAGCCACTCCTCATGAATATTTCTCCACATCCTTCACAAAATCTGCAAGAAGATTAAACAGTTTTCTCTTTCATACCATTCCAGCCACCAGGCCTTGCATGCTCAGCATAGACTTCATTCATGTCGGCTATCGAGATCATACTGTAAAAGGCGACAACATTGTTAAGATAAGGAGTTTTCACCGTTTTTGAAGAAAGATATTCGCCATCCTTTTCTTTTATTCTTACCTAAGCCAATTATCTTTGATGTCATTAGTGGTTCTCCAACTGTTGCCTACTGGAGATCCCCATAGAGCTGGATGCATATCTCCCCTGATAAGAAATCAATTTAGAAGTCTTTCTTCCACAGAAGAATCGACACAATGTTTCTTTGAAAGGGAACATGATTTATACCATTCACACAAGGAGTGAAAGATAGGGCGACCAGATTTCATCAGAGCTCGAGTCATCACTGGATACCTGAATTGTATCATCATCCATTATTGGCAGTGAATGTATGTTAGAACTTTCGTGGCTAAACATGAAAACTCAACTGGTGTCATCAGTTACACCTGACAGTCGGTTTAGAGCCATCATTGTTGCAGTTGTCATACTTCAAGTAATCAATTCCCTGAAATTTTAAGCTAAGCATTGTTACTACTCACTGTCTGAAAATCAGGTCAGTGACCAGTTTATGAGATGAAAAAAGAATGTCAAAAAAAAACAAGAATGACATCTACGTACCCATTCTGCAAAGGTCTTGGCATCATGCTCCTCATGGCCTAAAGAACCTGGCATTGTTTTGCTGCAGGTAAAATACCTGTAAACCAAAACAATTATGAAGCCAATGTGTATTCTTGTTCAAACCACCAGGAAAAAAGTGTAAGAAAATTTGCAAAAGCAATAGTAATTTACCCGGCATCTGAGTAAATCCCGAGCTTAAGGCCTTTACTGTGAACATAATCCGCAACCGCTTTAATACCAGAAGGGAAAGTTGACTTCTTTGGCACCAGACTTCCCTGGAAAACAGATTTGAAGAAAATAAAAATCTAGCAAAACTGCAGAACAAGAAATGAAACCAGGAAACACAAAGAGCTGATAATAATACCTTGTTGTCACGAGCAATCTCAGCCCAGCAATCATCTGAGGAACAAACCAAGATCTCAGTACTGTGAAGAACAATATAACTCATGAAAAGTTTTACTCTTCAAGCAATCACACTGATGAAACATTAATCAACTTCAGAGTGATACAATGAATTTTTTCTATCTATATTCTGCGTTAAAAGAGCATACCGATGTTAACGTAGTTGTAACCAAGCTTAGAGAGGCCAGTGGTAACCAAAGCATCAGCTGTTACAAGCATCAAATTGACTATTTGTTAAGATGACAGAAGAGTACAGATGCAAGAATAATCCAGGATTTAAAAAAAATTGAAAATTTTACCAGTTTCTTTTATCATTTTCTCATCTATGTTGCAGCTGAAATGGTTCCAGCTATTCCACCTGCAACACCATTTACATTGAACTTCTTCATTCAGACATCATCAAGAACACAAAAAGACAACACTTTTCACAACATAGCAAAAATCAATCGATTATTAATTGCGTTGTCTGAACACAAAAAAATTTCAGGGATATAGAAGTTAAATTCGAGCTATTTCTTCTCTTATTCTATGGAAGTTTGGTCAAAGACTAGTGGTTGTAGAATGTGTTTGTCTTTCGATTTCACAAACTCCAATTTAGGGAATCAATCGTAAAATCACAGAGCAAGAGAAAAATAGAGTTTTTATACAGACCCCATGGGAGGAGTGACGCCGAGGCCATTAGCGAGCAAGTGTCTTCGTAAGATCTCAGAATCGCCAATCTTGTTGACTGATCTCGAAGACTCGACCATCGTCATCACCATTGATGAAATCATTATCATCATAAGTATTGTTGATATCTTCAACATCTCCCTTTTATCTCTTCTCGCCATCTCTGCAAAATCTCTCTAGACAAAAACAGAGTGCTAAGTAGTTGACGAACTCACTGCTGCTTTGTAGTAGAAGCTTAAGAGTGTTCTATAAAATTCTGTTTATTCCCATATTGCCCCTCAAACTCTTATCTGTACTTTTCTCTTTTAACTTTTTTAAAAAAATCTTAACGTCCACATGAGCCAAGGTCTTGATAAAATCCTAAATTCAGATAAAGAGAAGATAATCAGATATATAATTCTAATTTTATTATGTTTTCTTACACAATTTTGATGACTGGATTCTTTTTAGATTATGAAACGTAAATCAGAGGTTAATTTAGTTCTTATGGTTAATTTTGTTTTTGTTGATTTTAATAAGGAAAAGTCTCACCAATGTTAACGTTAGAAAGTTTAAATTGAAAAGATTTAATAATAATAAAATAGAAGCTCACGTTTCTTAGACTAGTAGCTGAGATAAATTAATAAAATAACACTTTTATTAGTGGAAGCAAAATCGAAATCCAACACATGGTTCTGTTTTCTGAAAAAATATTCTACATGGGTTGTGTTATCTACACTTATTATCATCAGTGGATTTGTAATTTTTTTTTGTGTGAAATATTTTTGTATGCTTGGTTGGGTTTTACTCTCTTGCATAATAAATTAAATGTATCTTACTCTATTTTTTTTGTCAACGTATATTACTCTATTTCTTCTAATGAACAAATGTATAATCAGTATTTCCATTTATTTTTTACAATCGTAACCAATTTTTGTTTTGTTTTAGAATACTTTTAATGTTATTATTCAAAGCACTCAAGGTTAAACCAACAAAATTAATATTTTTGTATAGTTCTCAACTAATAGTTCAACTAAAAACTATATCCTAGTTTTGATGATGTCTTTTTCCAACATCCTCGTTTTGAAAATGTGAGATAAAAATCCATTGTTTGTATTATGATAAACTATATTTCTGGATTGTTCTTTGAAATATATGTCTTTTTCTTGTCAAGATATATATATGTCTCTGTTATGGACTTAAAAATTATGTTCATAAAGAAGACTTTGAAGGTCTTTGATTTCTGTACGTCTTTAGCAATAATATTAATATCTCGTTTTTTGGGTCGGATACATGTATCATCTTCTTCTCTTTGTAATTTTATTTTTATTCAAGGGTTTTCAAAAACTTATTTATATATCAGTCTGTGTGTCTGACAAATAATCAGTATGTCTTGTTCTTTGATATCATTCTACATTATCTTCTTTGTCGTTATCGTGTTACATAAGTGTTGGGTACTAATCAAATATATATCCTAACTAGTAACTCGAGACAAAAAAAAAGTCATGAATTCTGTAATTTTTTTTATCTATTTAGATTGGATCCGAACAAAAAATCATTAACGGTATCCGTTAATCCGTATCAACAACTATATATATCCACCACTAACTAAATCGAACCTAAAACTTCGAATACAATACTGTAAAACTCAGGACAAAAAGAAACTCATAACGATCTAAACTATTTAAGATGATTTGTACATCATCTCTAGTTTATGTATTTTCACTTTTCACCTTAGTTGCTTAGTTTGGAGAAAGAACATTACAATTCCCCAAAAAAATTAAAACCTGATTCACAAGTAAACCCTCCAAAAAGAGAATCAACAGTAACTTCATGAATCAACTCTCCGACCCACCTTCTTCACATTCCTCCAATCTCTCTCCTGTGACTATAAAACCCACTCTCTCATTTCTCCACGATATCGTATTCGTTTAAGCCAGCATCATCATCATCGTTATCATCAAGAAAGAGAGAAAATGTCGGATTGGGGACCGGTGCTAGTGACGGTGATACTCTTCGTGATGCTCACGCCAGGGCTTCTGTTTCAGTTGCCGGGACGACAAAGATACGTTGAGTTTGGTAATTTTCAGACGAGTGCTGTCTCCGTTATCGTTCATTCTCTTCTCTACTTCTCCCTCGTCTGCGTCTTCCTTCTCGCACTCAAGATTCACATCTACATCGGCTAGTTTCAACCGTTTCTATGTTTTCCAAGTTTTCTCTTAAACTTTTCAACCTTAAAATCATTTATCCAATATTTTAATTTTCAAATGTACTTTCATGGTCCATTAATCTATCGGACCCTTTTGCTTTATGTGTTTACCTTTTCTCTTCTTGTAAACGCATATATTATGCTTAAAATAATAATCATGACATTAGTTACCTTTATATGTGAATTTAATCCCACAAGATGAATAAGTCTGCCATTAAAGCTGGACATTCGATTATTTGTTTGCATTAAGTTATTCCTGTTATTTTATGTTAATGGTTATTAATGTTTCGAGGGAACAAAAATCAATCGAACCAGTTTTTTTGGCTAGGTTTCATCGAAAAATCCAGTTTGGTTTTAGTTTGGGTTAGAATTGTAGATAAAACCTATCTCATTTGTTTAGAATAAAAAATAATGAACTTGTTTGAAATTAAACATAGTTCAGATTGATTTTGGTTCAGTTTGAGGTTCAGTTTATATGGTCATCCCTAAAGACAACACTAGTACTCTATGTTGGTTGGATTATATTGTATATTTATGCATAATAACGAATGCAAATTATTCAAATGCTCCAAGCCATGAACAAAAGTAGTATATATATGTGTTGAAGTAATAGGCATCTTGTTAGTGCAATTCAAATGAATTAATCACCCAAACGTGTTAACTCGGTTATTCTGAATGTATAAAACCTGATTCTTTACTTACTAATGAGTAAAGACAAAAACTACACCTACATCATATCAAATTCACATATGAGGGAAAATGATTGAGACAGAACGGAAACAAGGGATCTAAAGCCAGAAACCCATTCGAACACTATGTTATATGAAAAACATAAGCTTCATCAATAAAATTGAAACAATGCCTTAACTACAAGATCCTACCTACGTAACTAATTTGACCGAATTAGACAACAGAGGTTCAAATTTCACAACCCATCACATTACGAAAAACTTCAATCAATTAAGAGTGGAACCTAAGGAAGATCATAAAGTTTATAACAGTGATCTAAAAGCTCCCCAACTTCATTGTTGTCATTATCTTCATAGTCAACTTCTTCGGCCTTTCCTAAACTAAGTCACCAAACCATATTATCACCTAGAGAAAAAAAGAAAACGTTACATGTGTTTAGAAACATTAAAAATGAACAACCGATAATTTATAATGCATACTTTTTTTTGGGTTCATTGTATGTGTACCTCTTTTTAAGTCTCGTATATGCTGATGACTCCGCTTGTTAGGAAACTAAATCGGAACAATAATTGTAAATGTACCAAATTCGATTTACAAAATCTAAACCGATTAGGAAACCAAAATAAACCGGTTATCGTTATTAGGTGCACTAAAGCACCGACAAGAAATTTCAGATACGATTAACTAATAATACTGCTTTACTACAAGAGTTTCTGATAATATCAACCGAATCAATATGATAAACAAAAATAATTAAATATTTAAAACTCTCAGACAAAAATATCACCCTTTTGTTTGAACTGACAAAATGAACAACAAAAAGAAACTATAACTTAAAAATAAATGCACTGTTACATTTGAAAAAGGAAATCTAATCATATTTTAATGAAATTTAATCAGAAGATATTTTGGGAATTTGAATCCACATTTAAGTTAACTTTGTTCTGAATCCTAGTATAATTCAGATTGGTATGTTTTTAGTTTGAATTTAGAATTGAATCAAATATAGTTCTAACATTTTTCAGGAATCATCAACTTTTACGAAAAATGAATTATTTTTTGAAAAAAATGATTTTGGAATTTGAATAGAGAAGAGGTAAAAATAATAAAATAAAGCAGCTTCCTTACTCTCTCTCTCTGTGCTTCCTTGTGTCTCTGTGTCAGTCACATCTCTCTCTTCTCTTCGCCATTAGAGGAGAAAACGCACTTTGAAATATATATATATATATGAGTTAATAACTCATCCAACAACTCCATATTTTCTTTATCTTGTTCGTAAAGGGAACAACGACGTTTACTGCAAGATATATACTGTTCTTCAATCTGCATTCTTTTCCAATCAATTTCATCCCCCTTGGTTTCCGAGCTGAGATTTGGCTTTCTGGGTTTTGTTTGTAGATGAATGAAGCTTAAATCTTGCTGGTATGCTACCTTTCTTCATCACTCTCTCTTTCTATGGATTTTTGTTACTGATCTGTTCGAGATTTCAGATTGGGATTGCGATTGCGGAAGCGGAGATCTTAAGCTGCTTTGAGCTTTCTGGATTTTTCGAGGTTTTTTTGTTTTGTTTGTCTGGTGGAGAGTTGAATTTTGAATGTTCGCCGATGTAAGGGTTTTGTTTCCGCCATGAACACCAAGCGCGCCTACAAGCTCCGTATCCTTTTTTGTTTGTTTATACCAAATTTTCTCTGATTTTTTTTTCTTTTTTGTGGGATTCATTGATTAACTCCATTGTCGTTGCTTGATCTGCTGCTTTTAGCTCTGGGTCACGAGAGATCTGTATGCGCTTCTTAGCTTTGTGTGTTTGAGCTTTGTCAAGTAATTTATGACTTTTCGGTATCTGTGTGCTTCTGAATTTAAAGACTTTTAGTTAATTTTTTACTTTGACTAGAGTCTCATCTGAGAGTATTGCTTAGCCTTGACTTGTGTGATTCATTTGGAATTTTTAAAGAGGAATTTGTGGCACATTCTGCTGCTGTTAACTGTCTTAAGATTGGGAGGAAGTCCTCGAGGGTTCTTGTAACAGGCGGGGAAGATCACAAGGTCAATCTATGGGCTATTGGTAAGCCCAACGCCATTCTGGTCAGTTCTCACTTCTCCCTCCATTGCTTTCTCTATTGCGGAATGTTTGGCAGATTATGAGTTAGTTTTAGGGGAAATGCTGCATACTTTAGATATAATGTAGTAGGCCGGTTTGGAAGATTTTCTGTCTGAGTGTCTACTTGTGGGTGTTTTGTGGTCAGAGCTTGTATGGGCACTCGAGTGGGATTGATTCAGTTACTTTTGATGCTTCGGAAGCCTTAGTAGCAGCAGGAGCTGCTAGTGGCACAATCAAACTTTGGGATCTGGAGGAGGCAAAAGGTAAGTTTAGTAGTTCTATGATATTCTAAATTACTCTCTCATTCTCTATGTTAGTCAGCCACACCCGGCTCTTATATTTACTGAGTATTTTATCTTCTTTGTATCTATGAGTAGTTGTCAGGACTCTCACTGGTCACAGGTCGAATTGCATATCCGTGAATTTTCACCCTTTTGGTGAGTTTTTTGCTTCTGGTTCTCTAGACACAAATCTTAAGATATGGGATATAAGAAAGAAGGGCTGCATCCATACTTACAAGGGTCACACTCGAGGGGTCAATGTACTCAGATTCACTCCAGATGGTCGTTGGATTGTATCTGGAGGAGAAGACAATGTTGTGAAGGTTTGTAGCTGCCTTTTTCCTTTCTTAGTATGTATTGGGGAGGAAAACTAGGGAGTCAACTTGATAGTATTTTCTGAGGATACTTTGAAGAACAATACCACTTTTTGTTAAAAAGGCATAAACTGGTGCTGAGGGATGGTAGTCATGGACAAAAATTTCAGAGTACGCTCTTTACGTGTGGATGAGAACATGCGATTATTTAATGTTACCTCTATGCGGCTGACTTTACTACCCTAGGGGACAAGTTTTGCTTAGTGCTAAATACGCTCATACTACCTGATCAAATTGGATACTTAGATTATCTGGCTTTCCTATCTCTTTTTAGATTATAGCTTTGTTTCATCTCAGAGTTTGTACTGCTTACTGTACTTGTTATCTTGAAAAGCAAGTTACCTGGAATATGTTTGCTTTCTCTCTTAACGTTGGATCTGATCTGATATGAGGGTTGCTTTCACCAGGTGTGGGATTTGACTGCTGGAAAACTTTTGCATGAGTTTAAGAGTCATGAAGGTCAAATTCAGAGTCTAGATTTTCATCCCCATGAATTTCTACTGGCAACAGGTCTGTATAACAATAACTAGGGAAACTTCGTAACATTGAAGCTCTCAGATTTTCGGTGACAGAGGTTTATCACAATAATATGAACCCAATTTATTCTTAAAGCTAAGAGTGCAATGAGCAAAATTACATGGTGTAATTAACCCTGACATTATTAGATACTTGTTGCATCATTGTCTCTTAGTAACCCACTTTTTTACGGCTTTCTCATATGTTTAGCGTTAGGATTTGATATGAGAGAGACTTCAGTAGTGGCTGTTTCGTCTTACGTTATCGTTTCCATACTGTACATATGAATTATGTTTTTTTTTCCCTATGGTAATAGGTTCAGCTGATAAGACTGTGAAATTCTGGGATCTTGAAACATTTGAGCTTATTGGCTCTGGTGGAACTGAGGTATCATGTGTTGTCTGTACTTCTTCTAGTTATGCGCTGAGATCGAATTACAAGTATTCGATCTTTCTAATATTCTCATTTCTTAGACTACTGGGGTCCGTTGCCTGACTTTTAATCCAGACGGAAAGAGTGTGCTTTGTGGATTGCAAGAAAGTCTCAAAGTAAGTTCTTCTGGATGTCTCAGTTAGAAATATATGAACTTAACAAATCCCTCTTTCAAGGATATAGCACTTACATATCACTGCTTTTAATCTTAAAATACATGTTTGCTGTCCTTTCGTCACTAACTTCCATGCAAATCGTAGATTTTCTCATGGGAGCCAATAGTATGTCATGATGGAGTGGATGTTGGATGGTCAAACTTGTCGGATATGAATGTTCACGAGGGCAAGCTTCTCGGTTGCTCATACAATCAAAATTGTGTAGGCGTGTGGGTTGTAGACCTCTCGGTATTTCTCTCTCTCTCCCTACATGCTTTGCTATAGTTTGGCCTGTTCTGTAGTTGTTATCTCTAAGCTCTCCATTTAATAATTTAATGACATTCTCAGCGCACTGAGTCTATGAGTGGAGGCGCCACTCAGTCAAATTCTCATCCAGAGAAAACATCGGGCTCAGGCAGAGATCAAGCAGGTCTGAACGATAACAGCTCAAAGGTTATTCTCGGAAAGTTGCCTGGTTCCCAGAAAGTGGATCCTGTATCAAAGGAAACAAAGTCTCTTGGAAAATTATCAGTTTCTCAAAACTCGGATCCCTTGCCAAAAGAAATAAAGTCTACCGGAAGGTCATCAGTATCTCAAAGTTCAGATCCTTTGGTAAAGGAACCAAAGCCCCTCGGAAAGTTGTCAGTTACTCATAGCTCAGACGCAGTAAAAGAGTCAAGAACCTTGTCATGTATGTTTTACTTTGTTCTCTATTATCTTTCTCTTTTCGCTTTTTGCTATAATGTTGCTGCTTATTAAATGATATCACATTTTTTGGTTTGTCTGCTGTTTGCTGAAGCCACAGGAAGTATATCAGACTCTCCTCGCACGGTTACTTTGACCAGTGCTCCAAAAATTGCTTCTGGTGTTTCTACAGTTGTCCCTACGGCTGCAGCCTCAAAGAGGAATTTTGGAAAGGCCAACCCAAAGGCGAATCCTCCAGTAGTCAATAAAGAGGATTATTTTCAAGTAATTGTCCCCAGAACGGACCCAATAATTGAGCAGGCATCTGAATCCAGAGCAGAACTTGACATTATTGGAAGAACTATGCCATATTCGCTGCAGTCAAAGGCAGCTGATTCTCGAAGGCTGTCGAGCAGCAGAAATGATCTAGATCTACCAACAAGTTCGCTTCTTGAAAGGTCTCAGTCTCAGCCTATAGAACCAAGCACTTTACAAGATGGAAATACATATCCTAGTGACGAAAATGGCACATGGGATACAGCTGAGAGAACAAATAAAGATAACAGATACAGGGGATTTGGAAGGTTTGGTTCAAGATCACGGTTGAGATCACCTCCGAGCAATCACGACGAAAACTGTATGTTTGAACGCCTTTCCAGTCTTCCTTTGTTTTAGAGCAGATATGAATGGCATTTGATATTGCTCAACTATCTTGGCATCTTAAATCTGAAGAACATTTTTCTGAGTTTCTGAAGGACTTGGGTTTATATTTATGAGATCCTAGGAATCAGTCTGCTGTTTGTTAGTACAATTTGTTTCAGTATCACAACTTCTTGTTTGGTAGGTCCTTCTATATTATAGATAGCTGCGCTGAGTTTTCTGGATGCTGTTCTCAGTTCTAAGCTAACTAACTCTTTATTTCAGCTGACTTGATTAGCTATAATGCAAATAGAGATTCAAGTCCTACTGAAAGTCGAAAAGGAGGTAACTCTTTCCGAACATTTGTTTTATGTTTTTCCCCTTTAAAGCGCGTATGAAAAAAAATTCTCATTATCTGCCTTGACATGCTAGGAAGACTGCATTCCCTCGTTCTAAATAGGGAAAGAAGAGGAAGATTTTCAAACTTTGAGGGTCCTGTTTCGAGTTCTTCTGGTGGAAATATGACTGCACCAAACATTCGCCCTTCCAATATGGTAATGGCCTTAAAGTTTTGGTTTTTATTTGGGATCTTGAGGCTATGAAACAGGGACTGTAGAAATGAAGAATGTGGAAGGACAAAATAAAGAGCGACGAGTAATTAGTCAGATGTCAGATCCTTTATTTTTTAACTCAATTTCAACTGATCCGGCATCTTCAGCGTTTTTAGACTTTTAGTAGACATTAAATTTCCCAATTACTAGTCTTCAACATCTCATATAGTCATGCTACCGCTGTGTTCCTACAGAGATAATGATGACATTATTTCCTTTCATACAGCTCAAGCAGAGAGGAAATCATGTCCCAGTTGATCAAGGAATCACTTCTGCTAGCGATGAAGATATAGTTGCAGACATAATGGGGCAACACGATCAATTTGTCAGCTCTATGCAGTCTCGTTTGGCTAAGTTACAGGTAACACCAAGAAAGTACAGACTATGATAATGCTTTTGGTCTGTTTACCAATTAGAATGCTAGCAGTAATACTTCATAGACTTCCATATTCTAAATAGTTTCACCGAATTTGCAGGTAGTCCGTAGATATTGGGAAAGAAATGATATTAAAAACTCGATAAGTTCAATAGAGAAGATGGCTGATAATGCTGTAAGTAATTTCTGTTTGTTTCCTTTCAAATTCATGTATAGAAAAATACCACGTAAATATTTTCCACTTACGCAAACTCTCATTATTTCATTTGGTACAGGTCATTGCGGATGTACTACTTATAGTAAACGAGAGACCTGAGATTTTGACACTGGATACTTGTACCTCTCTTCTTCCCCTTTTAACAGCTCTTCTAGGGAGCAACATGGATAGGTAAGCAATTCATTATAAAGAACATAATGACATGGTCATCAAACTATGAATCCATAGTTTTTTTGTTTTTGTTTTCTAATTACTGTTTCCTGTCTCTAGTCATTTGAGTGTCTGCCTAGATTTGCTGCTTAAGCTGGTAAGAATGTATGGGCCACAAATTTACTCGTCGCTGTCGGCTCCATCATCTGTTGGTGTAGATATTGAGGCTGAGCAAAGGTTGGTTCGAGCTTCAATCTTACCCTTCATTGTAATTTTTGATTGCAATTTGCTCTCTTTTGCAAGTCAAATATGTTTATTGCTATTCAGGATGGAGCGGTACAGTTGTTGCTTTGTCGAACTCGAGAAAATCAAGGCTTGTCTTCCCTCTTTAGCAAGGTGAGTAAATTTCATCTACTGGACAATGAGGAGTTTAATGGTTCTCTTCTCTCTTTTTTTTAAGTCTATTATCTTAGGTCTTATATATCTCTTTATGGATATGTAGAAGAGGAAATTTGGTGGCGAAGACTCTGCATGAACTCAACTTAACATTTCAAGAAGTTTCATCGTGATGGCTCCGTACTTTTTGGATGTGGCTTTGGTTCCAATGTGGAGTTTAACAACACCAAAGCTAATTCTACCAAGCTAACCAAAGAGTCTATGGAAGACTAACTAACCCTCGCGTATTGCGTCTGGCTACTACTTCGGTCTGTAAACTTTGCTTTGCAGAAGCAGAATCTCCACGGTAGTGTTTCAAGCTAACTTGGTGTGTAAAGAGCCATTTAGGCTGTTGTATTGATCTAGGTTATCATTTCTTCCACACTGTTTAGCTATTTGTTCTTAAGAGCACAAAAGAGAAGCCTATATATAACAAAACTGTTGTCTAGAAAATTCAGATCTTGAAGTACTTATACCCAAAATCAGGATTTGTCATTCCCTCTTCCCAATCTCCCATTCGTTTACCACCAAATACTACTTGTTGAATGCCCAAGTACCTGAAATTTCATATTAACAAAAATTAGAGTTTCTGCAACAAAGAAGCAATCAATCAGGGAGGATAAAAGGAAACAACAAGTTCTCTTGTGTTACTTACTCTGAACTCATAACTGTCAAACAGTTAAGAAGCACATCAAGGGCAAAGATATCGGAAGTACCAAGATCAACCCTACAACAAACAGTGCAAGTAAAGTTCAGACTAATTACGTGGTTTATAAGGAAATGAATGGTTTGCATTATAAAGGATGTCGGAACAGTTGTTTACCACACACGACCCCAATTGTCTTGAAATTCGACATCGCTAATGTCATGAAACGATGAAGGCATCACTTTGAAGCCCTTCTCTGCGTCGTAGAGAGGATCATATTCTAGAGATGAGTTTGCTAGCTGCAATCATAGTTTAGATTTTATCATTAAGACAAGAGTGAAGATGACCATGGAAAGGGGACGAAAAACATGATAAGCAACTAAAAAGACAGAAGGGATGATGAACAAACCTGCAAGTTAGATGTATTGAAAGCGCCCAATCGCCCCATAACATACCATGCCTGTATAACCTGTAAACAAACTCGAGTTTTATTGTGGTCAAAAGAAATAAATGAAAGAAGCATTGAGTCATCACAACAAGACTCAGCGTTTTCCAATAGCAAGAAGAAAATCAATTTCTTACACTTCCAATAAGATCAACATCTCGATCTGAAGGCGTTCCATAGAGCTCAAACCATATGAAGGAGTCAACAGGATTGAAACTGCAGGTTATCAAGATAAGAATATTTGTCACGTAATATATGGAATGAGATTCTGATGTTATGTTGCAGAATGCAGACACCAAATTGAAGCAATGATGAAAATGGAATAAAATTTCTCACTCTCTGAAGTTAACTTTGAAAGAAAGCACAGAACCAGTCTTCTGCTTCTGGAAATCTTTACCCTTCTTCCTAACCCTTTCTTCAACCTGAATAAGTAGTAAACAAACATGTCTCAACTTCACAATCGATAGAAAAAACATCACATATAAATGTCTGGAGATATGCCAAATCTTCAGTAGTAAAGAAACTAGAACAGAGAACAAAATGCATTGTAGCGAATTCGACAGCAAATATCTAACGCAGACACCCACCAATTACCTTCTTCCTCATGAGGTCAGGGTTTCCTATGCTATCACCAAGAACAGCTCGAAGCTCTTCATCATCTTTACACGCACTCTCTAGTACCCTGCATTTATAATTTCCCCTTATTCAGAAAAAGGTTCACGCTTTCTCGTGACTTAGGCAAAAACACAAACACTTGGAGTGCAAAAGAGAAAGAAACAAGTACTTGGCCCAAGATGGGTAATCGTGAAGACGATCGTAGTCGCGTTTTCTCTTCTCTTCCCTAACCTTGAGTAATCTCCTTCCTCTGGCCGTCGTCCCAGATCCTTTCTTCGACGCCGATACTCCGCCGTCATTGTCACCGGCGAGGTTGTCGGAATTAGCAGAAACAGCGACGAGAGTGGGAAGATTACGTTTGTGGGGAGAGAATGGTTGTGTCTGAGAGATAAAGAAGGGGGAGAAAGCGAAATTGAGATTCATGGTACATGAAGAGAGCGATAAGAGATTATTTCCATACATTTTTTTCTTTCCTCGTTCGATCTAATTAATTCGCGTTTCTGTATCCAACGAGCTCAACTTGAGTTTACTTCGTTTTAAAAGTTTTCGATCTTACACTTTTTCACTCAACTCATGATTCTCGGATTACAAACAATTTAAACCCGGTTAAGACTAAACTTATCCAGTCGAAGTCAAACCAGAAAAACTATCCCAAACCGCGACCGGAGAGAGAAGGAAACCCAAAATCAAAAACTTTTTAACCGAAAATCCATAAAATATAAAAACCAGAATCGATGCAAACTCTATCAAACAACTTGGTCTATATGAATGGTATACCGAACACCATAACCGAACTGAAAACTAGGTTGGAACAGCACCCCTCATAGTCATAGCTTAGCTTATCACACTGGACACAAAACCTGACTTCTTGCTGGTTCTTATGAGTCGACTACAACTCATGACCTTATCTCAGTAAAGCAAAATGCTCACAACTTGAGCATAATAAGCACACTACTACTACTCAAAGCCCACATCATATACTCACACACACTTCTCCCCTTAACAGACTGCGGATTACACCTACACCTTCGACTTCTGTAGTCATGGCTACAACAGAAAGTTGCAGCAAAAAAACCATCCACATTGACCTCAAAACACTCACAGGAACCAAATCCTTAACACGTTCATGCAATTTGAGAAGGATAAGTATTACTACTAACTTAAAGACTCCTACAAAGATCACAGAAAGTAATAGACCATCAAATTACTTCATCCCAACAAGCACCTAAAAACATCTGATGTCATTCCTTTTAGTTCCTGATCCTAAACTACAAACAAAGATTTTTCAGTATAAGAATCAACTGAAAACACACAGAGACAGAGTTACAGAAACCAATTTCTTTAAACACCTTCATGCCCACTGCAATCTACTTCATAAGCCCCCAAGGAATGATAGATTTTGGGGATACAGTAATTCAATGATGTTGATTTGAAGCATACCCAACACAAATGCAAAATCAGTTTTAGTAGACTTCCAAGCTTGTCAATGGAACAAGAAACAGCTTTTTATTTCTCCAACATAAGAAGAAGAAAAAAGAAGCAACAGAGGATTCAAGAATGGGTGAAATCTTATGTATATAATAAGCTAAATGTATACAAAAGTACATACAAACAAACCATTCACAAAAGATTTCTCAAGTCTAATACGATCAGAAAGAGAAGAAGAAAACTTTTGCCTTTTTGATTCAATCACGGATCAATCAACTCGAACTCATCTTCCTTAAGATGCGTGAAGAATTTGACAGGACCACGACCTTCGATCTCTTTCACAAACTGTACCTTAAACGGCAGATTAGCTGAGATTCGCTTTCCTTTCCAAAGAACGACGTAATCTTTGATAAAACCTTCCATTCCCATCAATTCAACCTCCGGCACACGAACCACATGGTAAACTTTCAGCGGCACCGTAACCCTAACCCTAGCCCCAATCTTCGCCTTGGATTTCTCATCTTCCTCCGTCTCCAGTGACGTAGATGACGAAAGATCAGCGTCCGCGTCTACAGAAGCCGCCGATTTCACAGCTATATCGCAACGAATCGTCGATCTTGGATTCTTTCGCGAGATTGAGAAGGCGCATTTGCTTCGACCGTAGGAAGAAGATAATGAGATAGGCACCAAGATTGACGAAGATGAAGAAGAGCTGATCGATTTGCGTCCGAAAGGCGAAGCAGCAGAGAGACAGTCTTGAGATGCCGGAGGACGAACGGCGGCGATAATCGCCGGTGACAGAGCGTAACCGCTAGTCATCTGCGTCCGAGCCGGAAAAAACAATCTAAAGAAAGTGAGAGAGAGTACACAAAAAAAAGATAATTCATTTAGCGCCTCATCTATATATATATGTATGAGATGATTAATTTAATTAAGATGATTACTGATTTTTGCTAATTATTTGATTTTAGCCAAAAGTCAGATTATTTTTGGATAAAAGAAAGGAGACGCGTGTCAGACTTAAATCTACGTTAAGGCTATAAGAGATGAGGAACTTGTGGCTTCAGATAAAGAATCCAATTCACTGTAAATATCTTGTGACAATTTCCAGATATTATTGGCTATAAAAAACAAAAAAAACGATATATTAATTTATATATATATATATATATATATATCCACAATGGTTTTCGGATAAATTACCAAAATGAATGAAGTCAAATAAAAGAAACAAAAATAAGCTAGGAGAAAGGCTTTGTGTTGAGTCTCAGCTTTCATTTTTGGCATTATAATAGCCATTGTTGCTATTAAGACAAGGATTTAGAGTAGCTTTCTTTCACCATTGTCTTAACATAAAGCTCTCCTGCTCTGTATGAAGATCTTACCTGCAAAAATATAAGAGAATCCAAATCAAATAAGCACATTTCTGGATTTTCAATGTTCTGTTCTCTGATATTTTGACATAAAGTAAGAGCTAGTTCGTGGCTTTACCAGTGGACCACTTGCAACATAGCGAAATCCCATTGATTCTCCGTATGTTTTCCAGAAATCAAACTTCTCAGGTGTGACATACTCTTTCACAGTCAGATGCAATGGAGTTGGCTGCATTATGGAACAAGAGAAAAGGGGTTTTAATCATCCATGTTCTTGGGAATTTGGGATCTTTCTCTGTTGGAAATAGGAAAATTGCGAATGATAGTCTGAAATATGTTAAGTAATGATTTTACCTGTAAATACTGCCCGAGTGTTAGAATATCAACGTCTATAGCTCTTAGATCAGCCATTGCTTCCTTCAACTCTTCGTCTGTTTCTCCAAGACCCAGCATTATGGATGTCTTTGTGATCATTCCAGGTTTGCTGATCTTTGCATGTTTCAAAACCGACATGCTCTGCTCATATCTGCATTCTCCACATGCAATACACGTTAGAAAAAGAAAAGAGATTTACTACAACTAGAGATGCAGAACACTATCTATGCCTCACTTTAACAGATTGAAGAAATAATTGACTGTGTAATAAGGGACAAGTTGACTTCCCGTAACAGAGGATCAATTCACTGCTCAGCCCATCTATGCCATAACCAATTTTGCAGAACATAAAAAAAAATGAAGAACAAGAAAAAAAACACTCACCCAGCCCTGGGATCCCTCACAAGTCGCTGGAGCCTTTTCACAGTCTCGACATTGTGAGCAAAAACATCCAATCCCGAGTGCACAAGAGTGTCGACAGCCACCAAGTCCCCACGGAAATCAGAAGTTAAGCATTCTATCATTATATCCGGCTTATGTCTCTACAAAGATGAGATATACATTTTCATTTTCACAAACACTCTGAAACCAAATTCGAGAAATGCACAAAAAAGTATTCTTAAGACATCAAGGGACAGAGGTCTCATCCTAATAACCTTTGACTGACAAAATGAGCATATTTTCTTCTTCCACTGCTTATGATTTTAATAACATAAAGCATAAACAATTAGACTAATAACCTTCATAGCTTTGACAGTCTGCGCAAAATGTCCACTTCCACCATCAGGTATATCGTCACGGTCTACACTGGTGATAACTATGTAGTCTACACTGCAACAAAGGAAAATCCAAGAGAGATGCATTAACAAAGATGCATTAGTGACTGTTGAGACTGCGATGACACCATTTTCTAATTTTCACCCCCTCTTCATTTATTCTATCTAATTAACAATTCTGAACACGACCATCAAAAGAAGCTAAAGGACGATGCAGATTACTCAGATTAGGAATCAAATAAAAGTAACATACCCCCAACTGGCTATGGCCTTGGCAGTGTTCTCTGGTTCCATAGGGTCAGGAGGAGGAGGATTTCTACTGGTTTTAACAGCACAAAATCTACAACCACGAGTACAAGTATCACCAAGAACCATGATGGTTGCAGTTGCTACGCCATCACCACCTCCATTCCAACACTGCACATCGTCAAAAGCTAGTTTCAGAATCTTTAAAAACAAAAACCCAAAACCATAAATCTAGAGAAATAATGATTAGCATGTAGGTTACTCATCGGTGAATTCTATAAACCAAACACACTTCAATTCTCATACCCACAATTCATAAAATCTCGATACATTTCAACAATCCTCAAGATCATAGACACGAAATCGAAAATGCTAACCTCGCCGATATTTGGGCACTGAGCTTCCTCACAAACAGTGTTGAGATTGAGACGAGATAGTGACTCCTTCACCTCCTGAAACCTTTCCCCTTGTGGTGCCTTTTGTCTCAACCAAGAAGGTTTCTTCACATTCGGATCTCTCCCTGTGAATGGACCCATCTTCGGCATACCTCCTGGGTAAGGCTCGCTCTTTTTCCTTTCAGACTCCATCAGATTCTTCTTCAAGGAAGACGAATCCTCCATCTCCGACGACAAGGCCACCGCATTGGTCCGCATCGGCGACGAGACATCCCCGGATTCGCATCGGATTCTGAAACCCAAATTCAAGAATTTACTGGAATGGTGATGATGCTTCTGGGTCGAGATCGAAATTGAGAACGTGGGTTTCCTGATTGAGCAATGATGAATCATGATTTTTGCGTATGTATGTTGTGTCTGTGTGTGTGAGGCAACAATGAGAAAAAATGAGTTTAAGCGATTTCAAGTGTGGAAGAGACTCTGGTTTGGTTAGCAACTTTGGTATATCCGCCAACGACCCCAAAAAAAAATTATATAAATACGATAATTTTAGTGTCTCCTAGAAAATAAAGACCATAACTTGGTGGGCAAGTCCCTCCCTCTGCATTAATGTAGGGTTTTAGGTGGAGACCATCACCATTTCTTCAATTAGGGTTTGCATTTCTTTAAGAACATTATTCATGTCTCTGCTTCTCAACCAGCCCTCCAAGCTATGCTTTAAGAGACCTGTGTTGGTACGATCTTCTCCTCTTCTCTCTCCAGTGACTTCTCATCAACCTTGTTACAAATACAAACCCCTCCTTGTTTCAGCATCGGCGTTTATCCTTCTGGAAAACTCAGATATTCTACTGACTGCAGTCATGTGGAAAAAAAAGTGCCTCTAGAGTTGGTGTATACTGATTTGAGTAATGAAATGGTAACGATTGGGTCATCTCATGGCTGGTTAGCTACTTTGAAGGACGGAGTAGTGTGTCTCCACGATGATCTAAATCCGGTTGCATCGGATACAGATCCAAAACGCATATCGCTGCCTCCTCTTGTCACTTTGCCTCATTGCCAAACCCAAATTGTCACCAATGTGGCCATGTCCTCTTCTTCTCCTGAGGATGAAGAGTGTGTCGTGGCTGTCAAGTTCTTGGGACCTCAACTCAGCTTTTTCAGACCGGTTCATACTAACTCCGAGTGGATCAACATCAGAATCTCAAACCCCTGCTTCTTCAACTCACGTGTCATGTTTTCTGAGAAAGATGAGATGTTTCGCATTCCTGGATCTGGAGGCCACCTCATTGGATAATGGGATCTCCGCACACACAAGCACAAAGCCATGTTTCGGAGGTTGCGGTTCCGAAAGCTTCCCAAGCTGACAGAGACCAAACAAGAGCTTTTGGATTCGTGCTAAAGAGTGAACACTTGGTGGAGTCACGATCCACCGGTGAAACTTTCTTGGTTAAGTGGTACAAGAAGACCGCCACGATCATGGACGGTATTGCGAGAATGAAAACGGAAGCTTTAATGGTGTTCAAGCTAGACAAAGAAGGAAACGCTGTTTACACTGAAGACATTGGAGATCTCTGCATTTTCCTCTCGAAGTCTGAACCTTTCTGTGTCTCTGCTAGCTCCTTTCCCAGCGTGAGTCTTAACGTCGTCAGAATCTTAGATGTTACGAATTCGCATATGTCAAGCTGGCTGAGTCCTCCATCAAAAGTGGAACTGTTAGAGTCAGGGCCCCTTACTATATTCCACCTCAAAGTATAGACTAGTAGTTTGGAGTCGAGTTTAAAGGTGGTGGTAGTTTGTTTTATTACATTGGTCATAAGGCTAAAGACCTTATAGACTTATAATGTTACAGATATCGTCGTCTGTACATGAAACAGACACAGTAATGACTTGGCTACGTATCTTACTATCTTTAGCCTAAGCTTTGGCCTTTAGGTGTCCCAAATGAAACACAACTAGTGTACTCAATCAACCTTCCCTTATTTAGTGTATTCTTGCAGCTGTTTCTCATACAAGACTAAAGAGCTGCAGATTGGTGATATCCTTTTATGATCTTTTTTTTGCAGATTTCATTCTTCTCCTGGTCTATCAATTATGGCTTACCTGATGTAGTAATTGGACCAAAATCATTCTCAAAACTCGAGTTTAGCGACAGACTGGCTCCTGTTATCTGCTTATAGAAGGTTCTCTGCGTTTCATGGTCGCTTTAGGTATTGCTTCTGCTTTGTCCGGCTCCTGTTGATTTCAGACAAAGACACTGGTATGGAAGGGGACTGGGAACGGTCTCTCTCCCGCTGCTGCTGCTTCTGCTGTTCACCATAAGAAGCCTTTGGTTTCTCCTTCCGTTTCATGTCTCGGACCTGAGACAGTCCTGTTCAGACACAAATGGCAGTGGCAGTCTTTAAGGCTCCCCTTAGTGGGGCTAGTAAGATAGAAGGGCAGCAGCTACAGAGGAAACCAAGAACAAAGCCATTGGATTAAGGTCGTTGAGCTGTGTTTTCTCCGTGCAAATGCTCAAATTACACAAACATCTAATCTAAGCACTGAGTAACCAAAACCCAAAAAATGTTCCATATAACGAGATATTCTATAAAGACAGTATACTCAAAGGATAATTGTTGATCATCAATAATACGAAATTATGAATAGGATCATAACTCTCGTTCATCTCCAAAAAACAATATACATTATATTGTAGGAGAAGGAAGAATTACCAAACTAAACCAATCTGTCAAAACATGAAACCAAGTAAAAATTAGAGAGGTAAAAGGATGTACAAACGAGAAAGGTGGCAAAAATTACTCATTTGACTGAACTTTAAAGCCGAGCAAAAGTACAAACTGTCTTCTCTTTTCTCCATCATTTTTTGGAGCTTTTTTATACATGATGCTGCGCAATCTGCATTGTTCCGCAAGCATACTCGACACAAGCTGACCATTCAATGCACAAAATCTACAGCCCATTAAGAATACAAAGGACTTGGGTTCTTGGTCTTCCAGAGAGAGGTCAGTCAGCGATCGTAATGGGCTGAATGAAGCCCATTAAGAATAACTTATGGGTTTGGGTCTATTTAGAACATGGGAACCCTAATCCTTAGGTAAGATCTTCTTCTTCTCGCGTTAAGGTTTAGTTGCGAAGAACAAAGAGCTCGAGATTTTGATTCCAAGTGCAGATTTTAATCAGGTACTCCACTTATGGCTAAGTCTACTTATTGTGTTCGTTGTGTATTCCGTATCTATGAATCCATGTTTCTGTTTTCTCTTAAGCATGCTTGCTCTAAGCTTCGCCGCCGTCAATATAGGAATTAACTGATGTCGTCAATGGCGGTGGTGGAGGAGCTTGCGCACGAGGAGCAGAATCTCGAGAAAAGGGTGAAGAAGAAAGGTAAACACGACAAGCCGAAGCCATGGGACGATGACCCTAACATCGACCGTTGGACAGTCGAGAAGTTCGATCCGGCATGGAATCCCACCGGTATGTTCGAGACCAGCTCCTTCTCCACACTCTTTCCTCAATACAGAGAGAAGTATCTTCAGGAGTCTTGGCCTAGAGTCGAATCCGCTCTCAAGGAATACGGTGTCGCCTGCAAGCTCAACCTGGTGCGTCCCCCTTTACATTTCATCTTTGTAGAGTAGAAATTAGGGTTTTCTCTTGTTGCTTTGACCTTTTTTTTCCTGGGGTATTATTGATATGTTTGAAATTATGTTTTTGCAATGGTAGGTTGAAGGTTCTATGACTGTTTCGACGACGAGGAAGACAAGAGATCCGTACATCATTGTCAAAGCTAGGGATTTGATTAAGCTTCTTTCGAGAAGTGTCCCTGCTCCTCAGGTATGTTTTCTGCCACACTTCAAGAGCTTAGTTAGAATCATAACCATGCATTTCTTTTCCATTGAAGGTTATGGTAATCTGTTTCTGTTTAGGAAACCTTGATGACAGTGCTATGTGTTTGTTCTATGTAATTGGAAGTCTGTAAATTTCGGATATTTGTGGTTTTTGCTACTTCATGGATTTTCTTTCACTTGCATTACAGGCAATTAAGATTCTCGAAGATGAGGTGCAATGTGATATCATCAAGATTGGTAACTTGGTTCGGAATAAGGTACAATTCAATCTTAGTCTCGGGGATTCTTATGAGACCCAAGTTCAATTATCACTCACCGCTGTGCTTGCATTTTGATCCCTATTGATGTTGGCATATCTTAAGACAATCAATAGGTCCTTTTAACTCTGATATCAGATTCTACTATAAACATGGAATACTTGGTGATTTCTTTAATTTACTTCAGCATGCGGCAGATAAGTGTAATGTCAGTATGGTAAGGCATGCATAGTCAACAGGGCCTAATATAGACTTATCTTTGCAGGAAAGATTTGTTAAAAGAAGGCAGCGACTTGTGGGTCCTAATTCGTCTACCTTGAAGGTGTGTAAACTGTCTGGTTCCAAGTCCTATATTTAACAGAGATGTTTAGAGATAGTCTTAGTGATACTAGTCGTGTAATGCTTAAGAGGTTGTGCGAAACTGTTGTGTGCTTATGCAAACTCCTGAGACAAACTTGCAAACATTTGTTGTTTGTGTTTTGCTTTGAGGCTTAATAATTTTGGTTTCTTGCAGGCGCTGGAAATATTAACCAACTGCTACATTCTAGTTCAGGTAATTATGTGTTTCTTTTGCAAATGTCTCACTACAGTCGTACATTTCTTTTTTCTTTGGACTTTTGATATTTACTTGTTCCTTGGAATTAAACTGCATCTAACAGGGAAGTACTGTAGCCGCAATGGGCTCATTTAAAGGTCTCAAACAAATCAGAAAGATTGTGGAAGACTGCGTACAGAATAAAATGCATCCTGTATACCATATAAAGGTGTGTATGGAAGATGTCTCTGTTTTTATTTGGTTCTATGTGCTTCACTTATACTCTCAGAATAAGTTGGTTTAGAAGCTATTTCATTAGACCATCTCAAATCGTATACTTCTACACTTGGTTATGCAGACTCTCATGATGAAAAAGGAACTACAGAAGGATCCAGCTCTTGCAACTGAAAGCTGGGATAGATTTCTTCCCACATTCAAGAAGTATGGGCCTTTCTATTCTTGATGAGTGTATTGAGTGACATCTCTTAATATTTCAGTAACTCATGAGTGCATTTCAAATTTGATTTTTTTCAGGAAAAATGTTAAGCAAAAGAAGCCCAAAAGCAAGGAGAAGAAGCCATACACACCTTTCCCTCCTCCACAACCGCCTAGCAAGGTAGGAAAATTGCTTATGTGAATTATCCATCAGTTCCTATATCGTTGTTCTCCATATCCTCTTATTGCATCATTTTATTTGTGTTTCTATGGTGTGAAACCCAATATGTTAGAATGTTTCTTAACTATAAAGCCGTTTTACTATATTCGTAGCGTCTAGTTTCTGCTTTCTGTCTTTTGGTTTCTTGCCCTTGCAAATCCGTTGTTCTCAGGTCATATGGTAATGCATGGTTTTGAACTTGTTATGTGATTTTTTTCCAGATTGATTTACAATTGGAGTCTGGAGAATACTTCATGAGTGACAAAAAGAAGTCAGAGAAAAAATGGCAGGAGAAGCAAGAGAAACAGACAGAGAAGAGTACAGAGAACAAAAGAAAGAGAGATGCCTCATTCCTCCCACCTGAGGTCTCTCTTCTAATTTCAGTGTCACAAGATACAAATTGCGTCTCTACGTTTTATTCCAAAACCTTAGAATTCACACTTAACTTGTTTAATTGGTTATTGCAGGAACCTGTGAACAACAACTCGAACAATTCTGAGGATGGAAAGAACGATATAACCGAGTTAACAAAATCCTTGAAGGTAGAATGATATCTTTATCCGCACACCTCTCTTCTTTGCTTTGGGGAATTGGCACTGAGTTGGGTTTTGTTCTTTTGATTTTGTGGTGTTGCAGAGCAAGACAAAGGAGTTGAAAAGGCAGAAGAAGACACATGAGAGAGTGAATGCAGAGGAGTATATTGCTGTCCCATCTGCTGACAAACCTTCGAAGAAGAAATCCAAAAAGACTAGAGATTAATTCTAAAACCTGTACTTTTTTTTTTGAAAAACGATTGAAACATATCAATGATCAAAACTGTTTTGACAAAACTATATAAACAAGTTAAATCTGTATTTTTATGGATTCAAAAGTAAGCTTGCAGGTTATATGAGCTAATAATTATTTCTATGGCAGCCTGCTTTCTGATATATAACTCTGGAAAAACAGAAATAGGAAAATATTACTCTCATTTTTTCGTTCTATTTCTCCTATAATAATATTTGTAATTTCCTTTTTCTATTTATTTCATTCTTTATGTGATTTTATTCATTAACCATTCAAATCCATGTTATTTTCTAAAATTGATAACAAAGTACATGCAGAGATATCTTTACCAAACTTAAATGACATATATTCACGAAATCACCTGAACGATTTATAAACAACCTGTTGCTTCTTTGGTAATGAAATTTTGTACAATAATTATGTAGATATTGCAGTTGTTTGCTCTGTAATTTGGGTTATGATAACATTTTTAATATGTATTTTTTCAGATGAAAAAAGAAAAGAAAAGATATTGCAGTTGTTTATAAATTAAAATTAACCGTAAGAAAAAAAAAAAGAACAAAAATGGAAACAGAGGGCACGTGGTGATGATGCTTTACTGCCACTGGTCCTTGCCTTCCCTCTCTCTCAACCTCGTCTCCCAAAGTCGCCTGAGAGAATCTGAGCTCTCTCTTCAATCTTTTTTTCTGCCGGATTTTTTGTGCTTTCCGTCAATATCTCCTCGGAGAGCTTCACTCGAGCTGAGTAATTTCGGCGATTCGCTCGGTGGGGGTTGTTCTTCCAATTCGTGCATTTCGTTCAAAGGGAAAATTTCTTCGAGGCGACGACTTTTGTTTGGTTTCTGGAATTAAGAATCTGTAAGACTAGGTGTATTCTCCTTCCATTGCTGTAGTATTAGGTTTTAGAGTTTCTTAAGCTTGAAGTGTGGGTTTAATTTTCTTAGGTTTTGAGTGGGCTGTAATGAGGGATATAACGTGGGTTGAGGAGGGTAATAATTGCTCTGCGATTTCTTCGAGGAAAAGGAAGGCGAGACCTAAACGATTCGAATTTTTAGGATGGGGTTCGAGACAACTCATTGAGTTTCTCGAATCACTTGGTAAGGATACCACAGGAATGATCTCTCGGTATGATGTTAGTGATACTATTGCTAAGTATATTGCAAAGGAAGGTCTTTTAGATCCTTTCAATAAAAAGAAAGTTGTGTGTGACCAAAGATTGGTTTCGCTTTTCGGGAGTAGGACGATATTTAGAATGAAAGTCTATGATCTCTTGGAAAAGCATTACAAAGAGAACCAGGATGATTCAGACTTTGATTTTCTCTACGAGGATGAACCGCAGATCATTTGTCACTCGGACAAGATAGCTAAACGGACAAGTATGGTTGTTAAGAAACCTAGAGGTACCTTTGCTGCCATTGTGAGTGATAATATCAAGCTTCTCTACTTGAGAAAGAGTTTAGTCCAGGAACTGCTGAAGTCTCCTGACACCTTTGAGGGTAAGATGTTGGGAAGTTTTGTGAGGATCAAGTCTGACCCTAATGATTATCTTCAGAAGAACCCTTATCAGCTTGTTCAGGTGACAGGTAATTTTCTGAAATTTCTATATTGATTTTGTGATTGTGTCGTTCGTGATTTCTATAGAACAATATAATCTCTAAGATTATGTCTCTTTGCTTACAAATCGCTGGCCTGTTGTAGAAAGTTGAGCTCTCTTTGTGCTTTTGTTTTGTCTGTTATCTAGGCGTGAAGAAGGAACATGGGACTGATGATTTTCTTCTTCAGGTTACAAATTATGTGAAAGACGTTTCTATATCTGTGCTATCTGATGATAATTTCTCCCAGGTAATTTACTTAGAGATAATTTTCATTCCTCGAGTATATTTTCTTCTGATTGATGGGAAGTCAGGTATCCATGTGTTTTGAGAGCCAGCCATTGGGATTTTGTTTTTAGTTAAATAAGATGTATTATCTTTCATGTTTACAATGTTTGACCAACGCCTATTCTAGCTTATAGTCTTGTGATTTATCATAGCTTAATGTAAACTTTTTGCAGGAGGAATGTGAAGATTTGCAGCAGAGAATAAAGGACGATGTTCTTAAGAAGCCCACAATTGTAAGTTTTCCCTTTTTGCAGTGATTTGGAAGAAATGTATTTTCAGCTCTCTCTGTTAAAGATTTACATTTTTCTATCATAAAACCCAGCGACTTGCTAACCTTGCTGTTTATGGCGTTTTAGATTCTGTAGTTCTTAAATCATAATTCATTTTGAACCTTGGATAGGTGGAGATGGAAGAAAAGGCTAGAAGTTTACATGAAGATCAGACAAAACACGTATGTTTGCGGACTTCCTCTAGTGCTTCTATATATCTGATTCATCATGCTTATGAATGTGACTACAATGATAGCATCTGAAGTACAGTCCTTTTATGATGATCGACTTTTAACTATATTTTAGGCAAAAAAAGGCCACTTGTGGTCCTATTTCTTTTAACTGACCGTCAACTTTTGGTGACCGTCAACTAATTAGTGGCTTGGAAGAGAAATTATATTGTTACAAAGGCTTATTGATCGGGCCAATGAGAAGGGATGGCGAAGAGAATATCCTTTCTATGAGGTTATAATATGTTTCTATTGTTCTATTTTTAAATGAATAATAATGTTTGGAGAAAGTGATAGTGAGATCTGAAATGAGAAAAAACGTCTTTGTTTATAGTTTTTCCTTGATTTCTTGAGTTGTTACGCTGTCTGAGTACCTGGAGAAGAGGGAGCTTCTTCAAAATCCAGAAGAACAGGCCCGGCTATTCCGTGAAGTTCCTGAAGTTATTGGAGAGGAACTTGTAGCAAACCCTGAAGCGTCCCCTGAGGCTCATAAAAGTGACAACGAACAACGATTGAGTGAATCTCCATTATCGTGCATCCAAGAAACCCCAGAAGTCCGCAACCTTTTTGGTGGAGAAGATCAACAATGTAATGGCTATCTGATATCAAACCCCAGTGCTATGGAATTAAACGAGAGATTGCCAACTTGGATTGCTTCTGCAGGTGCGTCATAACATTTATAGGGTTACTTGTTTCACTGTGTTGCATCTTACCATCATTGTTCTTTGTTTTATCTGTCACATTTGTACTTTACTTAACATGTTACTCATCTTTAGCTACGACTTGTTCTTGCCTGTGACGATATACTTGCATCTTGTCTGCCTTATATAGTTATACATGTTGAGAAGACAGTGATATTACTGCTCTGTCATATAAAATTCTTGATTTACCCAAAAATTGGAAAATTCAAGCCAGAGGAATTGGTTATTGAAACTTCATGTACAGTTTGTAGAAGCATTTTAGGCTATGACGGCATCTGGTGGTATCGACGTTGTTGTTTCTCTTTCTTTCTTTTTTTGCTTTGGTAGTATCTGAAAGAAAAAAAGCGAGCAAAGAATGCTAGTGAAAATAGAAGAGAGATGTAATAATACCTTTGTAGCTATGCTGGTTTCCAGAAAGGAATTGACATAGGGATCTTTTAAAGATTCGAGATTGATTTGCGTCAACTGGTTGGTCTGATTTGCTCTATTGTATAGTATTCAAACCTGTTTAAAAAGATGAGATGGTTCTGCAATTGATACCAATCCGGATTCTTCTGAATTTACAGGTGATGAATATCTTCATGGAGATGAAGAGCAGCCACCAAATGGCATCACTGGAGGAGAGGTGCCGACTAAAGAGTCTGAAGTTTCTCAGCTTCAGTCAAGTATATCAGTAACTAATCCCAACAACGTATCTCAAGCTCAAGCAAATCCTTCAGAGATAATCGAACTGAGCGATGATGATGAAGGTGACAACGATGATGGAGAGACCCTTGACCCTAGGGTTGAAGATGTTCAGGTTCTGTCTTATGATAAAGAGAAGTTAAACTGGTTATACAAAGATCCTCAGGGTCTTGTACAGGGACCTTTCTCTCTGATACAACTCAAAGTTTGGAGCGACGCAGATTACTTTACCAAAAGCTTCAGGGTTTGGATGACAGGACAAAGCATGGAATCCGCAGTTTTACTAACCGATGTTCTTGGTCGAGTTTTAACTAATGGAATACTTTGAAGACTATTAGATTCAGTCAAAAGTGGTTACAGTTATCTGTTATTGTCTGTCTTTATCTTCAAATTGCAGTAGGTTTTGCTCCTCCTTTTAAGTAAACAGCGAATAAAAAAAGGATGTGAAGCTAACAGTGTTATGACCTTAGACTCCATGAGTATGAACAGTTTGTTTAATCAGTCATTGCTTTTGCAGAATCTTGTTATATTTTTAGTGAATCTTGTTGCCAAAAGCCTGAAGAAGCATAAAAGGAGATTTATGGAAATTAAACCCATGCTTGATAATTAGTACAATGAGTGTTTTCCAAATAAGCTTAGGTGTTAATTTTGTTTTTGTGATTAAAGTAAGATATAAAAAATAATTATTAGAAAGATATGCAGTCTGAACTATATAATATTGAGAGTTGAATCGAACTTTAATAACATACTATAATTACAGGTTGCCAAAAAAAAGAAAAAAAAAAATATAAGTTACTATAGTTACAGAAAATAACAAATAAATTTGGTGTAATAAAATGGATAAATTATTTAAGACAATAATGAGGTGCTGAATATTCTATATCTAATAAACACTAATAAAGAGAAGAAAACAACTTTAATAATTAGAATTGGAACCAAAAAAAAAATAAAAAAATGAGAAACCCAATTCTGAGGTCACAACTCCAGAACAAAAACTGAGAAGAGTTCGCTCGAAGAAGAAGAAGAAGAAGAAGTTTTTAAAATCCATTTGTATTTTTTTCGTATGATTCGAAACTCATCTTCTTCATCATTCGTTCTCAATCATACCATTCTTTCTTAATCTCGAAGCTCGTTTTCAATTTCTTATTCGAATTCTTTTTTTTTTTTTTATCCCATTACTGTTGGAAATCTCGAAGCTTCTCTTCGGGTATAATACCTTAATGGTGATTGGTTGCTCGAAAACCTAGATGAGATTTTGAGAGTAGGCCGAAATTGGAGTTCAGTTTCTCGAGGGTTCGAATTCGGATTCGTTGAGCTTTTGAGGGACTGAAGAATATGGACAACGGCCATGAGGAAAGACTTGCCGAGAGGTTTTCAGGAGTGGGTCTCAGAGAATCTTCTGCTTCCCATGAAAACGACCTTAAAAACGATAGCTTGTTTCAAGTCATCAAAGCTGTTGAAGCAGCGGAAGCTACAATTAAGCAGCAGGTCTGTGTTCTTATTTAGCTTCTCTCTTTTTTGTATCTCTGAAATTGTTTCAAATGAGAACACTTTTACTTTAGAGGTGCTTTGCTCAATGCCTCAATCACTTCATTTCGTCACTTTTGAGTTATTTTCCAAGGTTCTATGTAAGTTTCTTTAGGGCATGTCAAAATAGCTGAAGAAAATGCAGGTTGGTTTGCTCTTAACTATTGCCAGGGAATCAAAAGTAGTCTATTTGGGTTGTAGGATCCCTTTATGAATTTCTTGTTTCCTTACATTTTTCTACTGCAAAATGGTTGGTTCGATCTGAATCTGTTTAATTACTTACTTGGGAAATGATTTGGGCAAAGAGTGTGATTTGCGTCTAGCAGATAGATTTTCTTGGTCTTATCTCACTTTATCTCTGACCAGGTGGAGGAGAATAACCTCTTAAAGGCTGAACTTCAGAGAAGATATCTGGAGCTTGCCAAATATGTAAGTCGTTTGATTTTTCATTTTTCTGGTGAAAGGACAGAAATATATATCTCTCTTTTGGTCCCTAATGATTTTAGTTCTGTTGACATTTCCATGGCATGCGTTTAGGGTTTCTCTGACCAAATTTGTGGTATATATGTGTTTACATGGTAGTTTTTTTTTATCTCTATCTTCCTTAGAAATCAGGAGAATCTTTGCCCCAGACATCTGATCTAGGAAACCACTCGTATACCATAACCGGTGGGTCTTCCCCGTTACACCAATTGGCCGCTGGTGTTAATCCAGTTGACCGGAGGAAGGGAAAAATCAATGCTTCAGGTACTGATTCGTCAGGTATGCTGGTTGTTCACCAGCATGTGTATCCAAATGGAGAGGAAGCTACTGTGAGTAATCGTTCTGAAGGCCATTCTGAGGGAATCATGACTAATGGCATTGTCAGAGGAACTGTAGGTGGTGCGGGAGCCTCTCAATTGTCTACATCGCCATCTACAATATCATTATCTCCTATGAGGTACTGAACCTCTAATTAACATTGGCCCCCGGGCTGCAGTTTTATGTTTATCTCTTGGTTCAGCTATATATGCATCAAGGCAGAGTGTATTCTTGTGATTCAGTATCTGTTTTTCCTTTGTTAGACCGCTATTGGAAGGGGATCACTCACACATCAACTCATCTTCTCATGAGTTGATGCCAGTAAGTGAAGTAAATAATTCAGGCACTGCATGGAAGCAGGTCTCAGTCACTCTTACTTTTTTTTCCTTTCTAGTGAAAGTGAGGAAATGTTTCCCTGATTATGAAATTATCCAGGAGCTCATTCACAAGGTCCAAGAGCAGGAACAAGAGATTTTGCGCTTACGAAAATATCTTGCTGATTATTCTGTCAAGGTGAATCGCTTGTTTTAATCTCTAGTTTTTTATGCAGACTTGGTTGATTTTACGTACATTGTCTTACTAACCTTTTGGCCTTTTTTTAAGGAAGCCCAAATACGCAACGAAAAATATGTTTTGGAAAAGCGTATTGCGCACATGCGTTTGGTTAGCTTTTCTTTCTATTTATTTCAAAATCTGTGAAACGTTTATTTACTTATTTTGGTAACCACGGGGCTATTTTTCCTTCTTGTTGTGACAGGCATTTGATCAACAACAACAAGACCTTGTTGATGCTGCATCAAAAGCTCTCTCTTACAGACAAGAGATCATTGAGGAAAATATACGCCTAACATATGCCTTACAGGTATTATCATCTTGTATCTTGGGTATGCGACTATAATTTTCTGTCTTTGACATATGTATTGTTGATCTTCCTTTCTAGTTTATTTTGTAATCCTTTTTGGTTGGACTCCAGTTATCATCATGTCTTACCGATCATTTTATAGGGGCTCAATTGGCAAAAAAAATCAGATCTGCCTTGGACACACCTCACTTTCATTGTATAAATCTGAATTTAAAATTCCCTTTTGATTCTATCAGGCTGCAGAGCAAGAGAGATCTATGTTTGTATCGTACTTGTTGCCTCTTCTGTCAGAATATTCGCTGCATCCACAGCTCTCTGATTCTCAGTCTATTGTTAGCAGTGTGAAGGTTAGAACCAAAATCTTAAGTTTGTTATCTTTGTTAGTTTATTTGTTTGGCTCTTCAGATCTCCTTGACCGTCTATCTACGAAAACTATTTACTGTAGGATAGTAGTTTGGGTGGTTGCTCTGCATTTTGGCTGGAAACGTGTCAACTTTGCCGCCCTTGAAATTCATTAAAGTAAAAAACATAATACAAAAACGTGATAAAATGGTTTCCTCAGTAACTTTTGAGCACCATAGAGACTAAAATGACTGATAGAGCTCCCTGCTTCCTTGATGTTGGAGTGAAGTATTTATTGTCTCTGTTTCCCGTCCCAACATGTGATTGATGTTTACATCATATTCAGGTTCTATTTAGGCATCTGCAGGAGAAGCTCCTTCTTACTGAGGTATGATATGCGGGTATGGGGTTTGCTGACATCATATTTCAGTGTTTGTTTCATTTGGAATTACAGTTGAGTCCCACGGTATTTGCTGGAGCTACTGATCTATGATAAGGTGATTTTTTCTGATCTTTTTTCTTGTCTGGTATTAGTCAAAGCTAAAGGAGACTGAGTACCAATTAGCACCTTGGCAGTCAGATGTAAACCACTCAAATGCGTCGCCTTTGTCACCATATCAACCTGTTAGTGTGGGCTTGAGATACTCAGTAAGTTCATATTCCTTAATGTCGTATCAATATGCTTAAGTGACTTGAATCCAAAAATCCTTCTTTTATTTCCATTAGACAGATCCGGAACACCATCATCAAGATGGGCGTGGTGGCTCAGCTGCAAGTAATTACCATCTTGATGGTCCTGAGAGGTATTAATGCACTAACTTGTTGATTCCCGGAGACCCGGGTTAGTATTGATTCTTAACAAATACCAAAAATAAGGGATGTAAGGAAGATGCCGGAAGCAATGAATATTGTAATTTTTGGGTAATGGGCTGGGCGAAGCTAAATGCAGATACCGGACATATCCAAACTGTCAAGTTTTCCTGTCAATTAGACACTCTTTGCTACTCTTTGAACCTTGGTAACTTTTTCTTTCTATATAGCCATGAAAAAGTTAACTTTGTAGCATGGTAACATTTTCTGAGTCCTTGCCTGGGTTTTACGCAATGCAGCTAATGGTGGATAAATGCTTTTGATTTGCAGTGTTGAAATTAGTTAAATGATCAAATGTGTCTTGTGTAACAGTAGGTCTCCAGCCTTCCAGATGCCTGCGCAACCAGCTCTCAATCAAGATGAATCTCATGGACCAAATAATCGTGTTCAGTTTCGTGAGCCCCTCAGCAATACTTTTATAGACGATGCATATGCAGAAGTACAAGCAGATACAAATCAAACTTTGGAAAATTCGACTTATGTGGCTGTTGATGATCCAAGCCCCTCAAATTATCCGATTTTAGCCCCAGTTCTTGAAGAACCATCTTCATCATTTTCCGAAGGTAATGGTTAATAACAATAATAGTGGCATAATACCAATATCATCACTGTCTTGCACTTTGTTTAAATATTATAAATCACTCTTGGCAGCTGCGGATGAGGATCCGTTGCCAGGTATAGCAGACTTACAGATATCAGGAGAACCATTTCCTGGACGAGAGCTTCAGGTTTCTGGTCACTCTATCAACGGAACGACAAAATGTAATTTTGAGGTGCATGCGAAATCGAAAGCTTAGTTTTTACCCAGTTTACGTCAAATTGCCTTTTAATATATCTTCTCCCTTTCTTGAAATTTCAGTGGGTACGGCATCTGGAGGATGGATCAGTGAACTACATTGATGGTACACATTGTCCCCTACTACCCTTGCTTTATTCTCAAAGATTATCTTTCTGTTTTTCTTTACCGTTAAATATGGCGATTGAAAAAAATATACATACATATATATGGTGCTAAGAGCTTGACTGTTGACAATATCCAAACGCAGGAGCAAAGAGGCCAGATTATCTTGTCACTGCCGATGATGTTGATTTATACCTTGCTATTGAAGTTCACCCCTTGGATGACAAGAATCGCAAGGTTTTTTTACTTAATCTTCTCTGTTGGATAAGAAAATACTTCTAAAGCTTCCAATTCACTTTTATGTGGAGAACATGTGATCAGCCGCTATTTCAAATATGTTTGGGGATTTTAATATTGTGCTAGATGTGATTACCACTTCGTTAAGTGTCTGATTGTTTAGTTTTTCTGCTTTTCTTTCTGATTCTAGGGGGAGCTTGTGAGGGTCTTCGCCAACGAGAATTGCAAGATCACATGTCGTAAGTCTATGCTTTTACTCAGAAACTTTTGGTCGCTCATGTACGTAACAAAACTCAATCCGTTGCTTGTTTAATCCATACCTGCCACACTTCCGTAGTTCACTTCATATGGAGAAAGCACTACTGAGGGTTCTTTATTTTTTGCTTTTACCTGTAGAGTTAAAGAAATCTAAACTACATGACTTGTCAGTCTGTAATTCAGTATTGGTTTCTTCTGGCTGTTTTTCGATTGGTCTGATCATTCAATTCTAGCTCTTTAAATCTAAGCGTTCCTGGATATCATAAGAAATCTAAGCGTTAAAGAAATCGAAACTACATGACTTGTCAGTCTGTAATTCAGTATTGGTTTCTTCTGGCTGTTTTTCGATTGGTCTGATCATTCAATTCTAGCTCTTTAAATCTAAGCGTTCGTGGAAAATCATAAGAAATTTTCTTAAGCGTAAATTGCAGTTAGTTTTCTTAAATACGGGCATACTGCAGGGATTGCCGCTACAAATATTTTAGAGTTATCTGGTAATTGTGTTCCTCTTCTATTTTCGCAGATCCAGAGATGCAGAGCCATATAGAGAAGAGTCTTTATAACGGTCATGCGTTATTCAAAGTCTCCTATTCGGTATGACAGTTATCTTATTTCATCCTTTTACAATTTTTATATGTGTTCTTTGGTTTTCATATACCTCTATGTTACTTTCTCACTTGTGCGTGTATTGCTCTTATACTATGTGATCTCTCTCTTTTGAAACAGATTGGTTATATGGATATATGGGAAGCAGCTACATTGTCTATTAAGAAAGAAGGCTACAGCATCAAACCTAAGAATGATCCTGTAATTACAGAAAAGTTCTCCTCTTCTACTGCTGTAAGAGTCTTGCCTTATGTGTCCCTTTTTCTTAGAAAATTGATGTGGCTGAATTATATGTTAACATACATACCGTAGAATGAACTAATATTATGATCTTTCTGATTCTTCTCTTAGATTGTGATTCCCTTTGATCAGCCTGCGGATTTTGTGATTATTGGTACCGATGGCGTGGAGCATCTCTGTCGAGTGGACAATGATGCAACAGATCTCAGCTGGTAAGTAGAATTTGGCTTTCCTTGGATGAAGTAATGTAGATCAAAACTCCTATGTCGTGTGAATGCAGGAATTTGTCTGTGAAAACGATGAAAATGGATGGAAGTGAAACGAGACACCTTTTGTTGTTGCTTTCTTTTTCGGATTTCAAAAGAATCATCAATAGTCTTAAACTTGAATCTGAATACATTGAATCTTTTGCTTGTGCTTTCTTTCTAAATGAAGTTGTTTAATGTGTGCCATGTATTCATTGAAGTTTTCGGTTTCTTATATTAAGCAGTCAATCTTTTGTTTTGTGTTTGTATTTGGCAGCACAAGAGATACGATTGTGCTCACCCTTAGATTATTTCTTAAGAAGGTAATGTTTCAGACAGATAACCATTTATCTTCTTCAATAACATCGTTGTTCCTTTCTTTTCTAACAAAGCATCATAACTTCAACTTAACTATACAAAAATAAGCTTTTTGAGAATCTTTGGTTGATTATTTGGTTTGCTAATTTCTTTGCAGGCTCTGCAGAGAAAGAAGGGGAAGAAAAAAGGATTTTTGTTTAACAAATGAGTTTTTGGTAAATAGTATTGTTGGCTCTTTCTTTATTCTATGGCCTCTCCAGCTTTACAATATTAGAGATAGTCTTATGAACGATTTAGAGTTATTATGTAAGGCTGCTGTAGCTGATTCAAAAAAACTATTCAATCGATTTCAGTATAGGAGAAAAAATGAGCAAAAAGGTAATAAACCAATCTTTTGTTTATCAGAACCGAGTCTATTGAGTTCCATTTTACTTCTTATATTTCATTGTAGTGTCGGTTCGATAAATTTTAACATGAAGATTCAAACTGCAATCATTTCTAAAGAGAAGCCAATCTGCATTCAGCTTAACACAAATCTGTGTTTTACAAAAAAAGTATTTGTGGTCCAACTCTACTTAGTGACCACAAAAAGAAACTCAATGGAACATTCATTGTAATTACCAAACTGCCCTCATTGAGCTTCACCAATATAAATTGGTCAACGATGCAACAAACAGATTCCACTTAGTGTTTAACTAATTACCATTCTTCCCACTTGTTCATGAAGTCATCCCACATAGTAAATGCAATGGAGTCTCGTAGAGAATCAGCTACAAGCTCCATAGGCGTAGAATCCAAGTGCAGCAATTCCAGTTCTTCTTCCTCTTGTCCACATGGTTCTTGTCCACACGGTTCCTCCACTGGATCAACAACTTCAGCATCAGCAGCGAAGAGCCAGTCGTGAATCCCGTCTTCCCTTTTAATGAAGTTATGCAGAGTACAAGTACCAATCACCAGATCCCTCTGGACATGGAACGGATACTGAGGCGCAGATTTCAGGATTGGAAACCGGGTTTTCAGCATGCTGAATGATCTTTGAATAATGTTGCTTAGACACATGTGCCGGTGATTGAAAAGATCATGTGCGTTCTGTGGCATTTGGCTTGCGCCACGGAACTCGTGGAGACAGTACCTTGTTCCCGGGTATGGAGCAATGAATCCTTCTGTGTTTGTGTAGTCTCTATCGACAAGATAATATTTTCCTGGGAAAAGGGGAACAATTTTGAGATGGGACTTGTAGAAATCTCAAGGGATATGCTGGATGTAGAAGAAAGTTTAAAATAACCTTTGGGAGCTTGTGGGAAATTCTGGTTTGGATCGTTTAGGACTGCTCTTAAGATGCGTGAATCCTCAACAGGGCCTTCCCATCCTGGGTAGACAAATATAAACTGTGAATCAAAAGTGCAAGCTGCAAGCACATTCTGGGTAAGTATGCCTTTCTTGTTCTGAAACCGGGACTGGTGTTTTGGAGGAAGGTGAGCAGGAATTTGCATGCCATCTATAACTCCGATACAATCCTGAGAGAAGGGTATAAAACAAAGCAAAACGAAGAACATTGCATCACAATTCCAAACCCCGAGTTTCTACTGATGATTAGATTCTTTCATTACCTTGAAATATGGATAAAGCCTTTTGTTACTGACTATCTCTGAAGGTGTTTCCAGAGGTGGTGGGTGAAGGAACTCACGAGACAAGGACTTAACCGCCTTTAGCACATTGTTGAAGTGCCGGCTAATGGTTTCACCAGAATGCCGGAACCTCTCTTGTATCACTCTGATTCGCTGATTATGACCAACAATGCTTAAGAATATAGCAACCTGCTCTTCTACCAAAACACCAGGAGTATCACGCAGCATGCCTTTCCCGCGAAGTTTTCCAGATAGCTTATAAAACAAATGCTTATCCATCCGAAGCAATTCCCTGCAATCTTCAACAGGTCCTTCTAGCAAGTTTTTCAAATACGTACAGATTGTAGAAGGCGAATTACTCTGAGGTTGATTTACTCGACTGTGGTAGTACAAGTAACCAGCAGCTGTAGCTACTAATTCCATCTCATCCAATTCTATGTCAAAATCGTCGCTACTGGTAGACGAATCTGAAAGTATATCCAAAGGTAACAGAGTAATTTCATATGTAAGAACAAAGTTTCTACCAGTGACAATCTTCATTCATAAGTAAATGAAAGCAATGATGTCACTTCACCAAAAGTAACCAAGAACATAATACAGAGCAAAAGGTCAAGTGTTTAGGAACAATAACACATACAGATGAGTAAGTCGGGTTCAAAGAGATGAAAATTTCACGAGAAATCGGGTTCTCAAACAAATCCAAGGCAAGAAAGTAGGTATGTTGATCAACACCTTGCAAGTCGTCCAATGCTTTGATGCATTTGCTGATAGAGAATCTATCCTCGTTCTTGGTCAAAGCCGCTGCTCTCATTTTGGAAGCTGCCGCGATTTCTAGCATTGCATCACCACAAGCCTTGCGACCTCTCTTGCGTGTTGTTGATCCAGAACTAGAAGGTGTAGTACGCCTGTTGCGTCCATTAATGACGTTAACTTCATCTCCAGAGCCAGAGGAAGGTTCATCATCACCAGGATCACCAGACATTCTTCAAAAACCCAAAAAGAAAGATAATCAAAACAATGAGCGAAGCTCGAAAGTTAGCTTTTTTTTTCTAACTCGATTCCATAAAATCATGACAGTAAAAATTGGATTCTTAAATCTAAAAGACGGGGAGGGTTTGGTTCCGATGAACACAAAGCTTACATTTAGAAACGGAAACAAGACGATGGAAGATGGAAGATGGAAGAAGCTTTTTGCTTAGCCTGAGAGAGTTAGAGTTTGTTTAACCAAAGCGTGGCGTCCACATTAGTTAAATATCTCTCGGATCAACTCTCCAAATATGACCAAAACTCTCTTTTTTTTTCTTTTTAGCCAAATATTTTCCTAATTTTCTACCAAATTATAAGGTAAGAAAAATCGATATTTATGCCTTTGTGCTATTTTCTGGCAAAATGAAAGATAATACACCGTAGCTTTAATTTGTCGACTTGAATTTGATTCACCAAGTGCCTAATCTTCGACTTTTCGGTATCTCTATCTCACCATAACTGAAAAACGATACTAATTCAGAATGAGATGAGAGGAAAAAAATCCAAGAGGGGATTTGATTCTGTACTCTTATACTGAATTAACAATCAAACATTTTAACTTAAATAAATTTTACAAGGAAGAAGAACACAAGACACAACCCAAAGATCACTGTTCTCTCTAAGCATAAAATAAAAGAGTTTTTTGTAAGAAAGAAAGCATGGAAGCTTGTTTTTAGTTGGGCGAGAGAAAATGAACACGAGCAAGTGTGTACTCTTTTCCAGCAATCCAAACACCAGTTTGTGACCACTGTACATCTTCCCAGTCAAGATTCTCCTCCAACACCTACTCAAAATTCCATTAAAACATCATCAATTGTTTTATAATCAAAATCCAACCAAACAAGAGTCTAATTGGAAAAGATGTTAACCTCGATATGATCTGCCGGCAGTGGAAACCCGATTGACCGCATAAGCTTTTGTGGGAGAGGTTTCTTACAGCGTGACCAACGGAAAACATCGATTAAACTGTTGTCTGATTCTGTTTTGTCACCGTTTGTCAGATGGTTCTGTGACTTGTTGTTATTATTATCTGTCTCCATAGCTTCATGTGATGATTGTTGTTGTGAGGCTTGGATTGCTTTGATAGTCTTCTCTCCCGCGAAACAGAGCTCATACCTTTTTGCATACAAAGATTAATTAAGCGTCTAAGACCTAATTCATGTCAATGAAAACACGTGTTTACATGATTTGCGAATACCTGCATGAATGTGTTTCTAAGTACAAAACTTCTCCTTTCTTCAAGCGGGCAGAGGTGAAAAGAGGCTTCTTGAGACCCTTATCAGCGACAATGCTTATGCTATATTTGATCCTGCAAAAAAAGTAGATTGATGCATGAGTAAAACTGATCTTGCGTCTGTCTGATTCTGTCTGATTCCTTTTTGGTGATAAAGATTCATGATACATTTACGAAACTCAGTGAACATTTCTTTGAAGCATTGGGAGAAATTATTCAGAGGGTTACCAAGGTTCATTGCAGAGGTTGTATTGTATTGTTACTTCTCGTACAAACCTTTGTTGCCGCAGAGCATTCTACAGAACGGTAAACAAGTCATCAGTGCTCGAAAGATATGAAATATGAGAAAACTGTGCACACCGAAAATGCCATCTGTCATAACGCAATAGTTGTAGAAGATTGCATCAAATGCTTGCAGTCAACAATACTGCAATCTGTCTGATCAAAAATCCAAATGAAGTGAAGAATGTGAACACTAAGAGAGCAGATATTTCCAAACTGGAAGGAAAATACCGAAGCTGCAGCTCTGGTGGTCATAGATCTCTCAACAGCCATTGGTGCAAGTGTTGGCTCCACAGTTGAGGAGTGTGTAAGAGAGGGTTCCAGTTCAATAGTTCCACCTCCTTTCTGGATTCATATCATCAGAAATTTCATAAGAATCTGAACACAAATTCACTTTCTAAACTGGATATTGTGCACATAGTGGGAGAAGATTGTCAAGGAAAGAAAAAAGACAAATAACGACAGATGTCAAATCACCTTCAGTATATAGCACCGCTCAACTCTGTAACTGCATCCGATTCCAGCTCCCCATGCTCGAGAACGGACATTGTTCCTTAGCTTGGAGGTGTAGTCTAACAAATTTATTATTGAGTGTGGGAGTTTGTAAAGGTTCTTTCTTGATATAAAACAGAGAGAAACTCAATATAGTATGAAGTTTTTGCCCATGGACATGAAACACTTAACTAAAGGAATAACAAGCAAGATAGAGGTAAGCTCACTTACAATCTTGTGACGGCAAGACTCTAATAGTAGTGCGCAATTCTTGCATTGTTGGTGGAGGAGGAGAAGCTGTGGGACGACAGTAACCTGTATGCATGAGAACTAGATGACAGATAGACTAGAATCAGTGTGATGTTCGAACCAAACAAAAACATTAATTGCAAAGATTCATTAGGACACGTACCAGCAACAAGATCTGAATCGTCTGTGTATATATCTGTTCCCCATAGCTGGCCACCTCTTACCTGCATAGACACGAGCCAAAGGTCTCAGCAGACAACAAACAAGGGATGCTCTAAAAGGATTTGTGTTTCCCAAATTAATAGACAAAATAAATTTTATAGAGCTTAATTAAACAGAGATACAGATTGGAACTAAAACTATATGAGAAACTACAACACACAAGTCATCTTGAAGAAAACCAATAAAAAGATTATGAGATATTGGATCTATATTTGTCTTACTTGGCGATTTGTAGCAGTAACATGCTCAGCTGGAATCCTAACTTCGAGAGTGGGGCCATTATTGGCGAAATCACCGCTTTTGTCAGGCTGGGACAAATCATATTCTTTCCACAGCTTAATCAGTTCTTGCATACATTCGCCAACTTTGTAAACAACAATAGACACCTCTGACTTGCCTGAATCATCACAGTAAAATTCAACAAGCCTACCACTCTGACCAAATTATGAACTGCAAACCGATTATTTAGCAAAGCAGCACATACAAAGTATAAAATTTGTAGAAGATAAAAGCAACACACTGTTGATAAAAGCTTAATTAACCTACTTAGACAAATTTTGAAAAGAAAAAAAAACACAGGGAGTTTAGTAACTTTTAGCAGTCCAAATCTGAAGTAGCATTAAGGATCAAACCAATTTTTTTAGATCTTGACGTTTTTATTTATATATTTGACATTCTACTATGAGAGTAAGGAACTGCAACCTAAGGACGACCCTAAGATGAAACCTCGAAATAGATTGGTTATCAAGTACATGTCTGTTCGTAGATGACCATTTCAATAATACGCAAAAGACGAAAGCCAATTTAACCGGGTTTGTTTATTGTTGTACTCCAAGCAGTGCAACTCGATCCTTTCTTTAGGATATAGAAATGAATGATTACCTTGTACTCTGCAAAATAAAAACAACCAAACACGGATGATACATTAAAAGCCAGGTTAGTAATTTTCTACTTGAGCTTAGCTAATACCTAACTTATGTGATTAAAGCCGTAATATTCTTAACACGGATAGAAAAGGAGCGTTGAGGAAGGGAATCCAGAGAAAAATCAAATTTGGGTTTTAACTTTTAAGAGATAAAACGATACAAAATCCAAAAATGGGTGCACAATTTTATTTAGAGGGATTTTATCTCTTAAGAGGAAAACAATAATGGTAATGGGATATTCTAACAATAATTGCCCCCTTCATTATATAATATGGAACGAGTATGACCCGCAGATTTTACTATATAGGTTCCAATTTTAGTCAATGGAGTATGTCTCTCTAAATGGTAGAAATATAAAGGAGTCTGCTAAGCAATGAGAAACATATACTTAGACGAAGTATAAGTAGGATTAAATGAGAAAGACAGAGAGATGCACCCTTCGTTTTCCTGACTCCGTGAATGGACACGGTCGCGGTTTGTTGTTTGTGGGCTGCCTCTCGGTCTCAGCGCTCTCTTCCGCTGCTGAACTCCATAATTGAAGGCATCCTTTTCCCTCTCTGTAGCTCCTTCACCCTCCAAACACCCATCTTCAGATTCTTTTTCACTGATTCTGCTGCGCTTTTCAGCTCTTTCTGCCTCTGAATCCCCATCCCTCTCTCTCCTTTTTTCCTTTGATTCTCTTTCGTCTTTTTCCCAATTATCCGGTTCGTTCTGCTTCTTCTGCTCTGGTGCCACATATTCCTGCTCTGAGGGTTTGACAGATGCTTCTCCCAACTCTTTCTCGTTCTGCGAGACCTCTTTCTCAGCACCAGTCCTTGGCTCTCTTTTGATATGGTCTTTATCTTTCTCTTTATTCCTTTCTCGATCTTTCTGCTCCATCCTCTCCCGTTCCCACCTATCGGCTTCTCTTTCTTCTCTTCCAATCTCTTTGGGTTCACTCACGACACTACCAACAAGCACAGATCCTCTGCGGTCATTTCTGTCCTTGTCTCGGTCCCCCCACTCTCGATGCTTTAACTCTTTTCTTTTCTTATCTTTGTCCTTAAATCTATCTTCGTTTTTTGCATCAACCTTGTTTTCTCCGACGGTTTCACGTCCTTCTAAATGAGGCCCCTCCACAGGCACCGAGGAATCTTTAGGCCCAGCCTCAGTTGGGCCTTGCGTATTACCACGGGATGCAACCCACGGATCCACATTTGCAGTCGAACCTTCAGCAATTCTCTTCCCTCTATGGTAATCCTTCTGCTCTTTCCAAGCCAAGTGACCATGCCCATCCTTTTCCATCTTAACCTCACCTTTTTGTTCATTATAATTCTGATTCTCCCTATCAAATTTTGTATCCCTAGTATAGCTTCCGGTATTACTACTTTTTCCGCTAAAATCATCCCCTGGACGTTCAAACTTGGCATCCCTGTCACTCTTAGGACCCTGAATCTCCCTCTTTGTCTCACCATATATCTCTCTCCCATCATTCCTAGAATAGCTTCCGGTATTACCTTTTCCGCTGAAGTCGTCGACTGATCTCTCAAACTTCACATCTCTGTCACCCTTAGGAACCTGAATCTCCCTCTTTGTCTCACCATATATCTCTCTCCCATCACTCCTGTTTTCTCGGCTCTCAGCCCTAATTTCCCTGCCATCCTTAGCACCATCTCTCGGCTCCGACAGCACAGGGGTGTGAGTCAAATGAGGGTCACTTGAAGAAACCGTCGTGGGCAGCGACGGAGACCGGTACACAAGAGGAGAGCGTCTCTCTCCATCTCTGGGCTCACTTCTCGCAACCTTAACCGTTCTTGATTCGACCTCATAAGGAGCAGAAGCAGCAGCAAGTGGTGGATGAGAGTGAGGATGAGAATGGGGATGAGAAAGCGTGTGGAGGTGAGGTTGAGATTGAGATTGGGGATGCTGATGGGGTTGTTGATGGTGGTGATGAACCTGAGCCGGTGGTGGAGTTACAGGCTGATGCGTCGATTTAGGATAAGATCCTGAATCATCGTGAGGGTATTTTGCTGCTGCTGATGAAGAAGATGGATGAGTAACACCCTCTTCATGAGATCTCTTCGGAACACCACTCATCACTCACAAATTCACAAACCCAAAAATTCACTGCTGCAACAAAACAGAATTGTACCTGGTTCTTACACAACCTAGAGCAAAACACAGAATTTGAATCACCAGAACAAACATTGAAGCCCTAAAATGAACACATAGAAGAAGATGGATTTTTTACCAATTGGAACTGAAGAAGCAAACCCCTTTTGGATTTTTGCCGCCGGGAAGTATAAATGGGAAACTGGATTGGGACTATTGCCTCTTTTCTCTCTGAGTTTGTTTTTTCCTTTCTCCTTGGTCACTCTGCTTAACTTTGGACAAATGTTTATTTTCGCGTTAGTATTTGCTGCTTCTTCTCACAGACCGTCGTGCACTTTTCACCCCCACAATTTTAGGTTTTATTTATTGCGGTGTTGCCCTCATACTTATCGAATCTCTCACATTTTTCTATAAACTTTTATATATCACATCCATCCCTTATTGTTCATAGATTATTACTATTAAATATTTTACTTTTATTTCTACAATACAATATTTTCTTTATCGTCAACGCCCAACGGAGAACAGAGCTCATTAAATTCACCGATACGAAAATAATAAAATCGAGGCCACCATCACATTCATGATCTATTTATATCTCGAGCGAGCATGCATGAAGAGTGAAATATTGAAATTTAAAGACATGATAATGTCTTTCACAGTACAATCATTAGTTTTTGTATCATGGTCTCTTGTAGTAGCAGTACTCGCCGGTGGAGAAAACTCGCCTGAGGCGGCAATGTTTCCGGCGATGTTTGTGTTCGGAGACTCGTTGGTGGACAACGGAAATAATAACCACTTGAACTCACTGGCTAGGTCCAACTATCTCCCTTACGGCATCGATTTCGCCGGAAATCAACCTACCGGTCGATTCTCTAACGGCAAAACTATCGTCGATTTCATCGGTACATATTTACATATACGTCGGTCTCTCCATGCATTTGGTTTTGGAGTCAATGCATGTATAAATTTAGAACAAGATTTACCATTATTCCTTTTGTGTTAACTAACATTTTGGAATATCTGTTTTTCTTTTCAATAATGGGGATGGATATGGATGGTTGCAGGAGAGTTGCTGGGGCTGCCGGAGATTCCGGCGTTTATGGACACGGTTGATGGAGGAGTGGATATTCTCCGGGGAGTGAACTATGCCTCGGCTGCCGGAGGAATCTTAGAGGAAACTGGTCGCCATCTGGTACTTTATTTTGTCTAAACGTTTATTTTTATTGTTCAGAACAATTTGATTAAGTAGGTCGTCATGTGTTCTTTCCGTTTTATAGTTAATAACTTAATATCGTAAGTTTGGTCTAATGAAATTGGTCTAATGAAATTGGTCTAATAGGTTGAGCATTATGAATATTACATAAAGAATCCAAGTTCGAAATTACCGAAAGTAAAAGCCAAGATTTGATTTGTACTAAGTTTTTTGTTTAATAAGCACATGGTTTTAGATATTGAAATTTATCTTTGGCTAAGCAAAAATAATAAACGGGGTGCATGAAGTCCACCGGAAAAATCGTCATTTAACCAATAGAACAAGCTAGCCACATTTGAATCACAAAGAGAATTTAATGTCGAGTGACTTTGATTGGGTGCATGGAGCTTTTGCCTACGAGACATACACATGAGAATTTAATAACCCAAAAGAAAAAACTCTAATAAATGGGGTTGCATGCATGCATGAAGGGAGAGAGATTCAGCATGGGAAGCCAAGTAGAGAACTTCGAGAAGACATTAGTGGAGATAAGTAGGATGAGTAGATCAGAGTCAGTAAAGGAGTATATGGCAACGTCATTGGTGGTGGTGTCATTGGGTAACAATGACTACATTAACAATTATCTGAAACCATCGCTTTTCCTTACAAGCTCCATTTACGACCCTACTTCTTTTGCCGACCTCCTTCTCTCCAATTTCACCACTCATCTCCTTGTAAGTCTTATTTACTCGATGCATCTTTTACCATTTTCTATAATTAATTACCAATCAACCATATCATTAAACCTATATGTGTGTGTTTGAAGTCGTCGGATTCATCAAACTAAAAAACAAAGCCTAAAAGCCGTGTATATAATTACGATTTTACGCTCTATCTTGTGTTGCATATTTAATAACAGGACTCATGCTAAACTAATTCGAGTTTTTACATTCTTGTTTAGGAATTGTATGGAAAGGGGTTTAGGAAATTTGTAATAGCCGGCGTGGGTCCATTGGGTTGCATACCGGACCAACTAGCCGCCCGACCGGCTCCGCCCGGTGAATGTGTGGAGGCGGTTAACGAGATGGCTGAACTTTTCAACAACCGCCTCGTATCGCTGGTGGATCGTCTCAATTCCGATAACAAAACCGCTGGGGAAGCTATCTTTGTATACGGCAATACCTATGGAGCCGCCGTGGATATCCTCACAAACCCTTTTGCTTACGGTTAAGTATTTAATTTCTATCTTGTATCATATTATATTTTTGATCAAATGTTTTGTTTTTAGCTTAGTTCAGATCACTATATAAAAATCTATTTAAATTTGAAATGGATAGTTTAATCTGTCTTGTTTTGTTGTATTTAGGATTCGAAGTGACGGATAGAGGGTGTTGTGGAGTAGGGAGAAACAGGGGAGAAATAACGTGTTTGCCACTAGCGGTACCATGTGCTTTCAGAGACCGACATGTGTTCTGGGATGCGTTTCATCCAACCCAAGCTTTTAATCTCATAATCGCTCTCAGAGCCTTTAATGGTTCCAAATCCGATTGCTACCCCATAAATCTTTCTCAACTGTCTCGTCTCTAATAAACTCAACAAATCTCTTCTTCTTTTTTGTTTTTGTCACTTTCCAATTTTGTAAACTTGCAGTAGTATTGCATATTTCTTCTGATTATCTTTTTGGTGATATATGTCTCATGTCATGTCCCCATCCAAATGGCCCTATATGGTTCTAATATGAATGTGGATTCTCTAATGATTACATTTTCGTTAATTGATAAAATGAAGCTTATTCTATTATGCTTGGTTGAAAAATTGTAGAGACTTTCACTCATATTGTGATAACATAAAAAGTTGCATGCTGCGGATGATTCATAAATAGTACATAGTTTTTCTCGTGTTCTGATCTATTGTTGTAGTAGATTCGTCAATGTATATATAACTAGCTTTTAAAGGCCCAATAAGGAAATTAGAATAGCCCAAATCTAAATTATTGAAGCCCAAAACGAGGCTAGCAATTCGACAAAGAAGATAAGCTTGGAAAATTGTACCTGTCTCGAAATCGGCAAATAATTCTCACCGGCGCGATGGAAACGGAAGCGGTGGTTAGTACCGTCGCCGGCTTAGACTGTTTCGTCTCACTTCCTCGTCAATTACTCCACGCGCTTCAATCCACTAGCTCTTCTCCTCTCCCTCCGCTTCTCCCTGTCGAGCTCCGCTCCGGTGACCGCCGTTGGTCAGTTGCTTGGTCCGGCTCTAGCTCCTCCTCTTCTGCGATCGAGGTTTCTCTCTCTCTCTCTCTCTCGTTAGTCAAATCCAGTGATGTACTTTGGTTTTGGAGGTCTGATACTCTTCATTTTCCCCTGTTTTTGATCTTGTTTCTTTCAATAAGGTCGCTCGAGTGTTTGCGGAAAACATTTCGTTGCCGGATGGTACAGTTGTTCAAGTTCGTGTTCTTCGTAATGTACCCAAAGCTACTTTAGTAACAGTCGAACCAGAGACTGAAGATGATTGGGAAGTTCTTGAGCTCAATGCAGAACTTGCCGAGGCAGCTATACTTAGTCAGGTTAGTTTTTTTTCTCTAGGTACTGGATAGTAAACTCTACCATTGTTCCTTTATTCTTATCATCAGTTCAAATTATTTTGATCTTACCCACAAGTAGACGTTTAGCTTTCTAGTTGATTCGAAATTTTAACATCTAGATAGTAAATTCATGCTTCGTACAATATTCGAGAGTGCCTCTAGTTTGCGAGGATGGCATAATCAGTTTGTAAATCGTCTGCTGAGGAACTTTCGAAACACGTGTTTCAGGTGAGGATACTACATGAGACCATGAAATTCCCTTTGTGGTTGCATGACCGAACTGTGATAAGATTTGCTGTGGTTTCAACGTTTCCATCAAAAGGGGTGGGTAAGACCATCTTTAATCCGCACTTTTGTTGTATTATCGTTGTCTATACCATACTTTTCAAGTTTCTTCTTCTTATTCTTCAGCTTATGCTTACAATCATTACAATTTGATTAATGACAGAATTGTCTTGACTGGTGGCTCGTTTTCAGTACAACTTGTTCCAGGAACTGAAGTGGCTGTTGCTCCAAAGAGACGTGACAGAAATCTCAACGCAAAAAAGAGTCCTGATGCTTTTGCTTCGGAAAAAGAATGTAACAATGTGAAGGCTCTGTTACGTGTACAAGATACTGATAGATCAGCCTTTCATGAAGCTGCTGTCAAAGGATTTGAGCTAAGGGTAGCCCTCACTTCCATTGCCTATATTCATCCAGAAACTGCCAAGAAATACTCTCTAGAATCTCTTCAATTGATTTCTGTCACCCCTAGAATACCTTTGAAAGGTAGTGCAACAAAGGATGAAGCCTTAAATATGAAAAACAGTGAAGCTTCAACGGTGGCCGAAAATGGCACTCCAAGCGCGAAGAAAGAGCCCCGTCGAGCAATTCTTCGTCTTGTCTTTTCAGATTTAGCTGCTAAAGGACATCTAATGATGGTCGAGTCTCTTCGTCTCTATCTAGGAGCAGGACTACACTCATGTGAGTAAATTTTGCTTAAACATACAGATGCTTTTGCTTTATGTACGTCCAAAATTTTGATGTTAGTGTAAAAATCTTATTTATCTGTTCAGCTTGGTCATTACAATTCACAGTATGCGACACTAGAATTTTGTTTTTGTTTTTATTGTTGTGACTATCAGGAAGTAAACTTGTAAGGTATTTTGAGAGTTAGTTATCGTGCCGGTTGAAACCAAAAATTATAAAAAGCATCGTTTTGCATATTTCCATTCTCAATTGAGCTTTGTTACCACAGAAACATAAATGTCTGACTAAGAGTTATCACTTGTATGTAGGGCTTTATTTAAGAGGATGCAATGTGAATGTGGACAAAGAAATTCCTGCTCTTTCACTTTCTCCTTGCGTCTTCAAGATTTCTAAAAAGGAAAAGGTGCTGGATAGAGGTACAGATATGCTTGGTAATCATAATTCTACAAGAAAAAACAGTCATCCACCGTCTGGCTTGAGCACCTATGTGGATGTTGTCGACTGGTCTGTGCACGATAAGATTATTACAGCTCTTTCATCTGAGGGTTTGCATGACAAAGGAAATCAAGATAATGCCTATCAAGTTAAGAGTAAGAAAGGATTGGAATGCCTTACTCGCCTGTGGTCGTTGGCACAGCTTGATGCTATTGCGTCAGTCACAGGAGTTGATGTTAGTTCGTTAATTGTAGGAAGAGAAACGTTTTTCCATTTCAAAGTAAGAGGGCTCGAATCTTATAAATCCAGAGACGGGCGGCCTTCTGTTAATGATCGTTGGGAAAGTGGGAAGAAGTATAAAAACACTCCTGTAGAAATTTTGTACGTCATGACGGTCTCTGATGAGTCTTTGCTTGGTGATAAATTCGCTGTGTATGAGCTTAGCCTGGATAGAAGTGAGAAGAGGGACAATGTGGTGCATATTGAGCCAGTGCTTGAGAAGATGAATCTTGGCGACCCTATATATTTACCGTCTGCTAAAGAAACATACTGCAATAAAGGTGTTTCCCCGGATATATCTTCCTTGACGTGGATGGGCACAACTGTGTCGGATGTTATCAAGAGTAAGTTTTACTCTCTTAGCTTCACCTTGCTTGAATATAATGCCCCACACACAAACATATATATCTATGGTTGCAGATAAAAATTAAATAAATCAATCACGTATAAGGCTATAAGCCTTGTTCGGTTAAAGGGGCACCTGATAAGATATATTTACCCTGTCACAATTCGATGAAGTTAGACAGACATGTCTAATGCTTACTTTCTGATAAAATAGATTTTGCTTAAACTTTGGTTTCATTCTGTATTAGCTTTTGTTATAGCATGTGTTCTAGTTGCATATGAAATGTCTTTGAAGCAATTGGATGACCTCAACTAAAATTGCTTGATAATCTAATTTTTTAAACAATCTTCATATGTGGTTGATTTTAACCTGCGTCTTTTATTGCATCTGGAGAATGTTGATGAATGGATCTGTTCCTAAAGCCAACAATGCTATTATGCAGGGATGACCGTGTTGTTGTCTCCTGCAGCCGGAATGTGGTTTAGCAAGTTCAATATTCCATCACCTGGACATATTCTCATATATGGGCCTCCTGTGAGTTCTCATTTTAGTTGTCCATTTGGTATCCCTCGAATATGAATTTAGTTCTTCTTTTTTTTGCCCCTTGGATTTACTTGGGTTTAAATATCCTATTGATTCCTTCTCTCGCAACGTCAGTACGTTACCCATTTAAAAGCTATTCCTTTGGCCAGGCATGAGTATCAGAATGTTTATCTTGAATTTTAGATTTGTCCTTCCTTACAACCTTGAAACATTGTCTTCCTGGCTTGCAGTCGTTTCTTAATTTCCAATTTTTCCTTCTGGTTGAAACGACCTGGTTGTTTACTGGTTCAAGCTTCTGGTTGATAGGGTTCAGGAAAGACAATATTGGCAAGAGCTGCTGCAAAGTACTTCGAAGAACAGAAAGACTTGTTGGCACATGTGTGAGTGGTTTTGGTTTGGTTTACGTTTTTCTGTACTAATCTACTCCAACCAACTTCATTTATCTTTAAGAGACTAATTCTGGTACAGATGTGGTCTAAGTATTGATTTCCTTGTGCAGGATTATGGTATCCTGTTCTGCACTTGCCTTGGAGAAGGTTCAACACATCCATCAAGTCCTTTCTAGTGTAATAGCTGAGGGCTTGGAACATGCACCATCCGTCATCATTTTGGATGATCTTGATAGTATTATCTCATCGTCTTCAGATACCGAAGGAACACAAGCTTCGGTTGGGGTTACGATGCTTACAAAATTCCTAACAGATGTTATAGATGATTTTGGGGTATGAACTCTCAGGTCCAAAAGTTCACTGTTTTCAAGTATTATATCCACGTTTATGATCACAATTATCTACGCATCACGAGTTGCTTTCCGAAGTGTCAATTTAATTATCTGAATGCAAGACTTCCTCCATGCGAAGACAATCATCACTTCTCTTGAGAGTCCGGATAACTGCTTTGACCTTTCTAATTAACGCATACAACACTAAGTGGTTGTTCTTGGAACTTCTTGAACCCACTCTTCTCCAAGATATGCCTTTAGAGACACATTCCTAGATGATATATTATATATCTATCTCACGTTTAGTTATATTTTTGTTCACCCAACAGGAATACAGGAATTTTTCTTGTGGAATTGGTCCACTTGCATTTGTTGCTTCTGTCCAGTCTCTAGAACAAATTCCACAGACATTGAGCTCATCAGGTACAAACTTGTTATATACCACTACCTCTGCCTGTTTTAAAAATATTATTTCTACCAGAATCAGTTCATGTGATTATTTATATGATATTTTCAGGAAGGTTTGACTTCCATGTGCAACTTGCTGCTCCTGCTACCTCGGAACGTGGGGCCATACTGAAGCATGAGATACAGAAACGCCTTTTAGACTGTTCAGAAGACATATTGCTTGACTTAGCTGCTAAATGTGAAGGATATGATGCGTATGACCTGGTATTTAGAATTTTCTATATGCTTTTATGTCCATGGAAATATGGAAATGTTGTGCCATTGTGCCAAGACCAGAAAACATATTTGAAAGAAAAGCAGACCTTGGAAGCTGATACTATCTGTGATTCTCGTGTTATATATATTTTTTGTTCAAGCTTGCTATTTTGATTAGATTATCATTCTGTCCAGGAATCTACAGTGTGCTCTCTTTGAATTCTCTTTTTCCAGGAAATATTGGTTGATAGAGCTGTTCATGCTGCCATTGGCCGGCATCTACCTTGTGAATCAAATATATCCAAATATACTTTGGTCAAAGAAGACTTTACTCGAGCTATGCATGAATTTGTGCCTGTTGCCATGCGTGACATCACAAAATCTGCCTCTGAAGGTGGTCGTTTGGGGTGGGAAGATGTGGGAGGCGTGACTGATATTAAAAATGCTATCAAAGAGGTATATAAGCATGCTGATTGCCAGCTGTTTTTATTACCCTCATTAAGATCTAACTAGTGTCGGATAGGATTTTTTGCCGATATTGTTATCCTTTTATAACTGCAACCAGGAAGCATCTTTTACCTGCTTCTTTGTCTGCTGGCTTATACTTATATCGTTGGATGTTCCTTTAGTGAATTTAGTGTGTTCAGTGGGAAACAATATTTCCATAAGACCCTGAGTTGATATAAGTTGAATTATCTTGGAATTAATCTGACGGAAATAATTCCACTGGGCTATATAATGTAGTGCTACTAGTTATGCTAAAAACTACAGTTTGAACCAGTTCTGATTTATAGATATAATTTTGGATATGCAACTGATTTGCTCTTTGCCATGTTCAGATGATTGAGTTGCCATCAAAATTCCCGAAAATCTTTGCAAAATCTCCTCTACGTTTGAGATCGAATGTTCTCTTGTATGGCCCACCTGGTTGTGGGAAGACTCACATTGTTGGTGCAGCTTCGGCCGCGTGTTCCCTACGGTTTATATCGGTGAAGGGGCCTGAGCTGTTAAACAAATACATTGGTGCATCTGAACAAGCGGTAAGAATGACACCTTTCTTTGTTTTCCATCTTCAGGAACCTTTTGAGATGATTATCATGCTTTTCAGTTCTTTAGTGGCGCATGTATTATCTATACTCTTGAATATATTTTGATTCTTCTGGGTTTCTTGCTCATTCTTTACCTTGTATTAAACAATATAATTGTAAAGTAACCTCAGTGGAATATGTTTCTGGAGAAAAGTTTTCAGAGCTTTGTTCTTTGGTAACTGTTATTTCTGGTAGTCTGTTGCCTAAAAAGCTGAAGAATGTTATCCTAATGTTTCCGCATCTCCGATAATGGAAAACACACTTCTCTCAGGTCCGTGATATATTTTCAAAAGCAGCAGCAGCAGCACCATGCATTCTCTTTTTCGATGAATTTGATTCAATTGCTCCCAAGAGAGGACATGACAACACCGGAGTAACTGATCGAGTTGTAAATCAAGTAAGTTACTTCAAAGTCTGCATATTTGATTCACATAAAGTTCAAACATCTCATGTCATATCTTTCTTTTGCGTAGTTTCTGACAGAACTGGATGGAGTAGAAGTTCTAACCGGGGTCTTTGTATTTGCTGCAACGAGGTATTCACACCAGAATAAGTCTATGTTGCATATCATATTTAGTGTTCGATGCATATAGAAGCTACAGAAAACGGAGGATTATTCTGAGTTTTGTTAATAGTTAGTTAATAGTAATCCATTATATGATAGGAGCCATTAATGTTGAAGCCTGTTTTCATCAGTCCACAATTTATGTTTCATCACATACAAAAAGATGGATATATGACTTTAATGGTTTCACCCATTAACAGTAGACCAGATCTACTTGATCCTGCGCTCCTAAGGCCTGGCCGTCTTGATCGTCTTCTTATGTGCGACTTTCCATCTCCACCCGAACGATTAGAGATTCTTACAGTTCTTTCTAGAAAGGTTAGTACCCTCAGTTGCATCATTTCTGCTAATTAATTTATTTCTCAAAACTCATGTAAAGTGTTTACGTTACAGATCTGAACAATCATAAACTAGAATCCTCTATGGATAACTACACAGCCATTTGTATCGGATTTTTCTTTTTGATTCGTCTAGATAAAAGGCTTTACATATGTAAATTAGAGCTATCTATATATATATTACAAGTTAAAATGACCAAAAATCTTTCCGCATTTCTGCAGCTTCCGATGGCTGATGATATTGACCTAGAACCTATAGCTTTGATGACTGAAGGCTTCAGTGGAGCTGATCTTCAAGCTCTTCTCTCAGATGCACAACTTGCAGCTGTTCACGAGTTTCTGAACAGAGAAGATAAACCGGAGACCGGAACTACGCCAATAATAACCGATCCTCTTCTGAAGTCGATCGCTTCTAAAACTAAGCCATCGGTTTCCGAAACCGAGAAGCAAAAGCTCTATGACATATATAGCCAGTTTCTGGATTCAAGAAAATCGGTAACTCTCTCCTCTCCACTCTAATTCCTATTCCCTTTTATACAAAACTGAAAACCCAGTAGTTGATTACTAACAAGATCGAAATATTATTTTGCTTGTAGTCAAGAGAAGCAAAGGGCAAAAGAGCAACCTTAGCATAATCAAAGGTATCACAAAGACGGAAAAAATGGTTACATTGTAGAAATCACATCATGATGTAAAATTTGTTTTACGATAGATATGCCCAGTGATACGCATTATAGTAACAGTGGTTAAGAGTTTTAAATTAAAGCTAGTTAGAGACCAATAATGTTATCGGTCTCTTTATAGATCCAAACGACTATAAACAAACTTTTCAAATTGACCTAGATCTATATTAGTGATAATAAGATTCGTAATTTCGTTTAGGCGATTTTGGAATTTTTAAAAGCTGTAGTATTTTTAAGTTCAGCAAAATATAAAATGGTATTTCAATAATTTTTTCCTTAATTCTAATACATGAAAGAAAATAAAATTATGTATACAAAAGAATCAGGTGTATCATGAAACAAAGTTTATTAATCCAAAAAAAATGGAAAAAAATGACAAGGTAAAGATTGTTGCATCCTATCTTTGACAATGCCAGTAGTTAAATGTTGTTATGGCAAGAACCTTGAAAGAAGTCTTAAACCAAAATATCCATAGAAGGCGAATAGAGTCAGTTACGGCAGTTAAGAAACTGTCATGAGTTGAGTTAATATCTCATCACATTCAATAGAGACAGCCAAAGAAAATTAACCAACAAAACAGCAAACAAAACACCGTTTGGTTTATAAAATTGGCAGGGAGAGGTTGCTGTGACGTCTCTCTCTCCCTATCTCCTTAACCGAAACGGCATGCATTTCTTCCTTCTTTAACTTCCTTTCTCCATTCCTTCACGACAACAATGAAATTAACTCATCACAAAATGTGTCATTTTTGATATTTGACCAAATAAAAAACAAAAGTGACAAAAACACCAAACCCCAAAACGGTTAAGAATAAAAGGATAAAAGAGTCTTTTTCCTCTTTCCTCACCATATTCTTCTCCTGATTTTCCTCTTTTTCATTTTCTTCTCTTTTCTGGTATATGAAACAAGTTCTGAGCTGTGACCATTAGACCAACAACAGTCTTTACATCTTCTTTTAGTTCTCTCTCTCTCTCTCTCTCTCTCTCTTTCTACCATTTCCTTCTTCTGTTTTAAGTTCCTATCTCTTCAAAAACCGGCATTCTCATTCGAATTCGCATTCACCTTCACTTGCTGCCTCGGCTTGCTCAGGTATCCCTTTAATCCTTTTTATCATTCTCTGTGATTCCTGTAGGATTGCATAGAACAGAAACCCAAAAGTTAGAGATATTACTTTAGTTATCAAATCGTAAAATGCTATATAGAACTTTTATAAACAGTTCTCTCATCATATGAACAAGTAACCACCATAAAGATGATGATGATGAAGAAGATAGATTTAGGACATGAACGGCCCTGTTCATTGTCATTCCTAAAATTAGTAATAGTACCAAACTTTGATATAGATTTTTGCGTATACAACAAGTCAAAGCAAATTCAGGAAAAGCCAATTTTTAATTGATATTTTTTTTCCCACAGATATTTCACATAATATAAGAATCTAGTGGTCTTTTTAAAATGCTAAGGTTTGAGTACACGACTGCCTCTTCTATTGTATCTGTAGCTATTTATGTTTTGAGTTGCTTGTTTTTGAAAAATTATGACAATGGAAGTCTATAAGAAAGATAACTGATCCCGGATTTAGAAGAAAATTTCTGAGTATTTTACCTTCCAGTCCCATCACTCTCATTTCTGAACTCCTTACATGAATCTGACATTCACTGGTTCTTTAGATGGGACTACATTCTGCAGAGTCACCTTTCATGTTTGAATACTTTTCATCTTCTATTCGACTAAACGGTCGTATTGTCGCAGGTCAGAGGCCCAAATAGGTGTAACAAAGCCTGTTTTGTCAGAGAAAAACTTACATATGAATAACAAAGGGAGTCAGAACGTTGCAACCTGCAAGCCTGTCACTACATTTGTCCAAACCGACACCAACACTTTCAGAGAAATTGTGCAGCGCTTGACAGGTCCATCAGAGAATAACTCTGCACCAGCAACACCAGAAGCAACAGTGATAAGAACCGCCATACAAAAGAGGCCGACTTCAAAGCTCCATGAGAGAAGGCAATGTATGAGGCCAAAGCTTGAAATTGTCAAACCCCCTCTAAGCTTTAAGCCCACTGGTACGACACCATCATCTAAATCTGGTAATACCAACCTTTTAACAAGTCCAGTGGGCACCCCTTCTTCATTGTTCTCTAACTTGTCCTTGATAGAAGGGGAGAAGGCAGAACCAGATAGTTGTACAACAAACATCGAAGAAGAGGAGAAAGCCATTAAAGAAAGACGCTTTTACTTACATCCATCGCCAAGGTCTAAACCAGGGTATACAGAACCAGAATTGCTTACTTTGTTTCCTTTAACATCTCCCAATTCGAGTGGTAAACCATAAACCGACAGATTAATCATAAGCTTCTTCTCTGCCTACTATCCCAAAGATTATGTACATGTAGCGTTTCACAACAATATCGTTGGAAGAGGAAGATTGTTCACTTACATTGTCTCACTCAAGATTTGTCTCTGTAATCTATGTGCAATGTCCCTGTGTAGACCATCACGATCTAGCTTTGCAGCGTTTCACGATTTTCCTCGATTATAACACCACAGGCTCTTTCATCTGAAGATATAAAGCACTTACTAAGTCGAAAATACTGTCTCTATGAGGGTGAGAACAATCTCCAGACACAAAGACATTCCTTTGCCCATCCACTTCTAGCCAGCTACATCCTGCTGGCTTTTTCATTTCCTTTTTCTTCATTAGGTTTCTCAACTCCATCACGCCTTCCCATTTAGCATCTGCAGCATACATGTTCGATATTAGAATGTGGTTCCCGGTGTCGTCAGATTCAGCTTGCAGAAGATGATTTGCAACTGTGTGCCCCAGATCCATCCTGTTATAGGTTGTACACGCCCTTAACAGTGTTCCCCATATATTTGTATTAGGTTCAACTGGCATCTGTGTGACAAAAGAATATGCATCATCAAGTCGACCCCCTCGAGCAAGTAGATCTACTGCACAAGCATGTTGTTCCATTGTAGGTTTCATACCGTGAACCGTCCTTATTGAGTCATATATTTGCAATCCATCCTGTATTAATCCCGCATGACAGCATGCAGTCAACAGAGTTGTTATGAAAACATGATCGGGCTTTATGTCCAAGTCAATCATATGAGAGTAGATCATAAGTGCTTCCTTACCCCTACCATGTACAGCATACCCAGCTACCATAGCAGTGAACATAACCAGATCTCTATGAGCATCTGACTGGAAAACAGAATATGCATGCTTCAAGCTGCCACATTTAGCATATACATCTAGTAGAGTCCCCTTCAGACGGATATCACCAAGTCCGCCTCTAATAATATATCCATGACATTGTCTTACTAGATGCAGAGAGGCTACCTGCGCACAAACAGGAAGGAGATTCATGATAGTCACAGTGTTAGGCCTCATTCCTCGAGCTTGTATCTCACGGAAAACACCAATGGCTTCATTAGGGCAACAACTTTCAGCATAGATACGAACCATCAAACTCCAAGTGGTGAGATCAGTAGTAGACATCTCACTGAACAGCATCTGAGCATCATCATGACTTCCACTATTAACATATCCTGATAACATTGAATTATAGGTAACCAAAGTTCTCCTCTCTGATAAACCCTGAAAAATCTTATGAGCGTATTCTACATTACCACATTTGGCATATGCATCAAGCAATGCATTGCCAAGCTTGGGTTCCTCTTCATCATGTAAAAGACCGGCCTTAAGTGAGTACCCATGAACTTCTTTTACTTTACCAACTCCCTGTACATTTGTGCAGAATTTGACTAGGCTTAAAACAGTAATAGAGTCAAGAGTGATTGCTTCATTAAATAAGTGGTGCAAGAGGTTCAAAAATTGAAAATGCTTTGGACTGTCTGCAAAGGCATCAAGTATCGCATTCCAAGATATTATATCCTTCGTGGATATCAGTGAAAAGGCCCAATATGCTGCACTCGTGTCACCAAATCTTGCATAGAAACTAATGAGAGCATTCCCAACTGATGTATCCTCCAAGAGGTAAGAATGGCGAAAAATATAATTGTGGATTTCTTTGCCAACGGTCAAGTTAGTTAACTGCGCACAGACAGGAAGGATGCTGACAATAGTTACCGAATCAGGAGAAACATCCCCCTTATGCACCAATTTTTGACATAACTGCAAGGCTTTAAACCCCTCACAATTTGATGCATAACCGGCTATGACAACGTTCCATGAAACTAGATCTTTGGAATCCATCCTCGTAAACAATGAGGCTGCTTCTTCTACTTTTCCTACTCTCAAGTAGAAACTCACAAGTGAATTGCAAACAAAAACATGGGTTTGCAACCAAGACCTCTGCACAACATAACTGTGAATCTGCCTACCACTTTGATATGCAATGTTCTTATCCATAGAAGCGCAAACTGGCAAAATATTTGCAATTGTTGCATAATTTGGCTCAGTAGGTTTCTTTAGCATTAGAGAAAATGATCTAATTGCATCAGCTATCATCTTGTTCTCAGAAAACCCAGCAATTATCGCATTCCATGAGACAACATCTTTGTCAGCTATACCATCAAACGCAGTATAAGCATCGGGGAAAATAAGACTGCATTTGGCATACATGGAAACCAGAGCATTCCCCACAAGTGTATCTTTTTCTAAACCGGTTTTAATAATATACGAATGCACACTCTTCCCATTGTATGAATTCCCAAGGCGAACACACACAGGAAGAACAATCGCAAAGGTAACAGAGCTGGGCTTAGGTTCGTCTGCGAAGTGCATTTCTTTGAAAAACCTCATCGTCTCATGAACACAAGAATCCGAAAGTCCAGTCAGAACAATATTCCAGACAACAGGATCAACACTGTTCATTTGCCTAAACATCTTCTGGCAATCATCCATTCTCCTGCATTTCGCATACATGTTAAGAACTGACTTCGAAACCTCAGTGCAGTCCATATGACCAAGCTTGACCACACAACCGTGCAGAGCCCTTCCTGATGTGAGCTCATACACTGAAGCGCAAGCTTTAACAACATCCGAAAATACCCTGTGATCAGTTCCAAAACCAGACAAAAGTCTAAAATTCTGAACAAATTGCCGTAAAACTTCCATATTTCCCCTAAATATCCCAGCAACGATCGTTTATCAAGAAAACCCAGAGAACTTGGATCAGACGTTTTCACAAACACCTGATGTGCAAGAACGATTTCCTTCCAACCCTGTAACACTCAAGATAAAAGCGTTGCCCATATGTGGCAGACACAGAGAAACTGTAAAGACATAATCTTTATCTATCAAGTTTCCATAATTCATCAAGCAATGAAGGTGCTGTTGCTCAGTCTCCGTCTCCGCATAAAAATCAAGCGAAGTTTCTAGCGGAGTGGAAAGTGAATTAAACCATAGGGAGTATATTGATCATAATTGAAAAAGGAAGGGCTAACGAAGAATAAATCAAATTGCTTAGGTCCTTACATGCAAATCTACTATTCCTATTCTTATTCGAATAATTCAGAAAAAAATAACTCCATAAATATAAATATCTATCGTCGACTCGACTCTGCTTTACACATCTCATACGGTAAAAGTTACATCTCTCTCAGCTTGAATCGGCACTGGCGAATATGGCGCCACCGGCAGGTGAAACAGCGGCGGTGGTTGATGGCGGCGATGGCCAGCCGCAGCAGCAGCAACGACAAGCTGGTGGGTTTGGGCAGACTATTACAGGAATCATTAGGATCGCCGTCTTCTGCTACTTTGCTTCTAAGTTCTTTTCTCCGAAACAAAAACCTGAGGATCCTTCCAAGCCTTCTCACCTTATGTCCAATCTCTTTCAGAGGGGAGAGCCCATGGTAATTTTCTGATGGTTAATTGTGATGGGTTACGTGCGATTAGTATATTTATGCAAATTTGATTCGTTTCCCTCTTCTGAAAAAAGTTCGTTTCTTTTAGGTTCGAATCACAGAGTTTTTTATTTTCAATAGTTTTTTCCCACTTGTGGGTGGTTTAGGGTTTTACTGTGGTTGTGGTTGGTTATGAATGATGTTTCAATATGATTTTTAGATGTTAAACCATTTTTTTTGTTTTTCCAGGATATGTGGTTTTATCTTTCGGAGCATGAGAAATTCAATGACTTTGGCAATGAGGGTGCGCTTGTTTGGCACGAGACAAACATACCTTATGCTGTGTGGAAGCCAGAGAGCACTAGGACCTTGTCAACGACGTATTATCCATCCGAGGTAATTTCATGTTCAACTGATATTTGGGTTTCTTCATATGCTTCTTCCTAGATTAATATATATATTTATAGGCTCCATTGTATTAAGATGTTTGTCCTTCCAGGCACTGAAGAATAATGGGAGTCTGTATGCTCATGTCTTCTTTGCTCGTTCTGGTTATCATATAGATCCTAGCGATCCGGAATACCAACCTCTTAACTGTTTTGGCAGGACACACCGTAAGACCTCCCTTTCTTACACAAACAACCTTTTTTGACATTTGTTGGTTGGTAGATTCATGTATTCGCTAAATTAGACGACTCTTTTCTCTATTTCAGCTGTTGCAACTTACTTGCCAAAGCGTAGAGCGGATAAAAAGAAGAGTCTGTTGGGAAATCCCAAAGACTCTGATGAATCCAATGCGGAAGTTGAGGTGTGTCTCTACAAAAACTTTTGATTTTTGTATGTTTTTATGTTGTTGTTTGGCCTGTGATGAAGCCAGTGTGATGGCACACATGCTTATAAACTAACACAAAGCAGACATCGCAGGAGCTTGATGGTAAGGACTCGGATCTCAAGGATGAGGGCCCTGTGGAATGGGTATCCTACTGGAAACCGAATGTCACAATTAACCTAGTCGATGATTTTACTCGGTAAGTTAGTTATAATGGATTTTATGGCATGCTTGCTTTTCTTTTGTGTTCACTTTTAACAATGAATTTCGTAAGACGTTTGCTAATTGTTTTCAATTTCCTTACAGCTATCCACAGCATGGTGTACCACCAAACATTGCTCCTTGTATCCTTCTATTTCTAAGGATGATGTGCCTATTATTATTTAAGTTTTTGACAACTCTCTATGCACATCTTTCTCTAACAGTTGAAGGCACTAGCATCTGTATAATCTTCCATGCCTTTTTTTACATTAGCTGGATTAAACTCGTTTGAAAATTCAAAATTCTCAAGGACTAAAGCGTGAGTTTCTTTGTTCTTGGAAGTTGTGCCACATCTCCTTACTTCATATATGTGCATAAGATGCATAAAGAACCTATGCTTCCTTTTTCTTTTTGCTTTTCTGTTAATCTTTGGAATGTGAATATATGAGGATTTCACTTTGCCATGCTAAAAGTGTGCTGGTCCATATCTGCTCTTTCCTTTACTTAACTTTATTGGCAGACTTACTGGTGGAACCTAGTACAGTAAACTACTACCCTACAGTTTTTTTCAATGAGTTTTGGCTGCTAAGGGACAAGTTGATTTTAATCAATGAGACGGTCTCAGAGCTGCCACTTAATCTGGAAGTAAGTCCCATAAGCATGACAAAGTGGCAGCTGTTTCAGCAGATTGATCAGTCTTTCCAGATTCACCGTAGCTATGGAAGCATGCTTGATGGTGAATCAGACGAACTAAAGGTAATTCTGGTTCCGGATTCACCGTAGCTATGGAAGTATGTCCAGTTGGCTTCATTTGTCATATAATTACTAGGATGTGCATCTAAGGAGTCTAACTATGAATTCTGAGAGTAGGTAGAGAGATGTGATTAATTTTTTTCTGTTAATTGGAGCTGAGGTGATCATGTGTTTTGTGGTTAATAATTTACTTGCAGAGGGTGTTTTTGGAAGGAAACCCCTATCTGCTGGGCGTCACAATGTTTGTTTCGATGCTTCATTCTGTATTTGACTTCCTTGCATTCAAAAATGGTAAACATCTGAAAGAACATCTACTTAATTAAAATGCTTCTTGAAAATTAGCTATATAAAATAACTGTTATTTTCCCTGTAGATATCCAGTTTTGGAACAAGAACAAATCTATGGAAGGACTGTCTGCGAAGTCTGTCGTACTGAACTTTATCTGTCAGTTTATCATCTTCCTCTACCTGCTTGACAACGACACTTCATGGATGATACTGGCTAGCTCTGGAGTTGGTGTCTGCATCGAATTCTGGAAAATAGGGAAAGCCATGCGCATTGAGGTACATCTAATATCACACACATTCTGATCACTGAGTCAAGTATTTTTGTGCATGTGTAACATCATTCAAAAATCAGCGACACTTTCAGTCTAATGTTTTTTGCTTTGCACATAATCCGTGGCAAACATTTAAACTTCCCAGGTTGATCGAAGTGGGATGATTCCAAGATTGAGGTTCCACGACCGTGAATCCTATGCAAGAAACAAGACCAAGGAGTATGACGACATCGCCATTAAATTCTTATCCTATGTGCTCCTCCTTCTTGTTGTAGGTTTCTCCATATATTCACTTGCCTATGAACGCCACAAGAGCTGGTACTCATGGATCCTATCTTCACTAACGAGCTGCGTCTACATGTTTGGTACAAAGCCTTCAAAATTCTCTTGGACCAGTTCAAAATTCTCATGTGGTTGATTCTATTGAGTCGAAATCACTGTGTTTTGTGTTTTTGCAGGTTTCATAATGATGTGTCCTCAATTGTTCATCAACTATAAGCTGAAGTCAGTAGCACATTTACCATGGAGGCAAATGACATATAAGTTCCTCAACACAATCATCGACGATCTCTTTGCCTTTGTCATCAAAATGCCATTGCTGCATCGCCTTTCTGTCTTCCGAGATGGTGAATACAAATTCATCTTTCCCTGAGTTTGTTGATTCATGTCTCGCATAGTTTTAGAATTCACAAAAATTGATAATGATCTAATATTTGATGTTGTTATTGCAGATGTGATATTCTTGATATACTTGTACCAGCGATGGGTTTATCCTGTGGACAAAACACGTGTCAACGAGTTTGGCTTTGGAGGCGAAGATGAGTCTGTGGATACGAAGAAGATTACTGACCAAGAAGATGACAAGAAAACAAACTAATAAGCTTTGTGCTTTGTTCTTTATAAACAATTGTGTTTTTTTGTTCTGCCTTAAAAGAAAGTTTTGTTAATGTTATTCATATCCAAAAGGAATATCGTTTTAGGTTATATATAAAAAAAAAAGGGCAATTTTCATAAATAACATTTTTGTTTCCAAATTTAACACATCATCTTCAAAATATCACAAATTTAATATAAAAAGTATCAAAAATTTTGGAGACGATTTAAAAAAAGATCAAAATTGTCTAAAAAATAAACTTAAAACGCTAAAAACTAAACTCTAATTTGAAAATTCATGGAATGTGTACTATAATTATCCATAAAACTTGTTTTAGTGCTATTTTAGGGTATTTATTAAAAACATATATGTCAAGAATATCACTTAGTTATACTTTTGTTTTGTTATATAACTTATTAGATCTGAGTGTCTTAATATATACCCTGAAGGTATGAACATTATAATCGTATATTATGTTAAGGTAGAACTTCGAACTCAAATCTCCATCAAATCAAGTGATTAAATATTTTCCCACCTTAAGCACACAAAGCTATATTTATTTTTATGGGGTAAGAAACTATTTTTATTTGAATAAGGTAATCTTTTGGAATAAAAAGCTAAATTTAATACAACATTAATGTGTGCAGCAACAGAGGTTTTCATTATTACATTGTCCATCCGCAGTCCCCATTGAGCTACAGAATTCAATGCATTTCAACATCCCTTGCAGACATGGTTTTGTGTCGAAACACTGAGTAAATTTTTCTCCAAACACTAAAAAAAAAAAAAAATGGATTAGCAAAAATTCAATAATGAAATACTAAAAATAGAGATAAACAATTACCAAAAAAAAAATACATATAAACAAAATCTTACAAGGCATGGGGTTGAAACTTGAACGGCAATGAACAGAAGAGATACCCAACATAATGGTGAAAGCAAATACTACCAATATTTTATTAGTGAAATCCATAGTTATATTATGTGACTGCTCATCATCAAAGAACAATGGAGTCTATTTATAGATGAATTATTTTAAATTATGTTATTAAATTTATATTTCTTTAGTTTTGGTATAGGATCAAAGTATATATATTTGTTTAGAGGATTTATAGTATAAAGAGAGAATTGACATAAGATTATTGATAGAATATTATCTCTGAAGTGTTAGTTTTCTAATGAAGTTGGCATGACATTTTACAATGGGTTATTTAATCAATGATGTCTCAATTCTCTATGTTATATAATTTTCAAGATTGAAATTTTGATAACATTTATAAGAATTCATGTGTGTGAATTCTAAAATCATTGTGTAGTATACCTTGCATGTATCTTCATAATACATAATTTACTCATAAAAATCTATTGGAATTAAGTTCACATCATTCTATATAAAACTATTTTTAAAATAAGTATTGAAAAATATAAGCAGGTTTTAATGAAAATCTTAAAACTGGACTTTAAAATATCTAAAACATAATTTACAAATATGAGATCCAATAACACCATATTTTGATGCATAATTTAAAATTAAGTATTGAATAACAATAGATTATCCTTAGATACATGTCTTATTAAAATCTATCCTTGAATAACTTTCGTCATCATTCGCAAAATATATTCGAAATTCATAGAAATTTGTAATGTAGTTAATGGGTCAGTCAATACGGCGCCGTTAGCTGGTGACTTATATGGGCCGTAGTCTTCAATCTTTTTGCAATGCGACTAACGACAGTTGAGCCCATACACGGTACACATAATAAATACTATTAAACGTCACCGTTTATATAACACATTTTGGCGTCTCAACTAATTTCGGCGAGTTAGTAGCACGTGCGAAAGGTGACGCGTGGGAATGAATCAGATCAAGCAACTCCAGGCGCACTGTCTCAGAACAGGCGTAGACGAAACGAAAGATCTCTTACAACGATTGCTTCTGATTCCAAACCTTGTTTATGCCCGAAAGCTCTTCGATTTTCATCGAAACCCGTGTATCTTCCTCTACAACACGCTAATTCAAGCTTACTCTGTTCATCACCAGTCCCATGAATCTATCATCCTCTATAATCTCCTCTCCTTCCATGGTCTCCGACCAAATCACCACACTTTCAATTTCATTTTCGCAGCTTCTGCTTCGTTTTCGTCGGTTCGACCCTTACGGGTGCTTCATTCGCAGTTTTTTAGATCTGGGTTTGAGTCCGATTCCTTCTGCTGCACTGCTCTAATCACTGCCTATGCGAAGCTAGGAGCATTGTGTTGTGCGCGCAGAGTGTTCGACGAAATGTCTAACCGAGATGTACCCGTGTGGAATGCAATGATCACGGGTTACCAAAGACATGGTGATATGAAGGCGGCGATGGAGTTGTTTAATTCAATGCCTTGTAAGAACGTAACCTCCTGGACCACCGTCATTTCTGGGTTTTCTCAGAACGGGAATTACTCTGAAGCTTTATCGATGTTTTTGTGTATGGAGAAAGACAAATCCGTGAAACCAAACCATATTACTGTAGTTAGTGTTCTCCCCGCTTGTGCGAATCTAGGGGAACTGGAGATTGGCCGAAGATTAGAAGGCTATGCTAGAGAGAACGGGTTCTTTGATAACATTTATGTGTGTAATGCTACACTAGAGATGTACTCAAAATGTGGAATGATTGATGTAGCGAAACGGTTATTCGATGAAATTGGGAACCAGAGAAATTTGTGCTCCTGGAACTCCATGATCGGTAGTCTAGCTACTCACGGGAAACACGACGAAGCTCTTGAGCTTTATGCCCACATGTTGGTGAGCATTTTTGTTTGTTTCTTCATCAGTTCAAACATGTTGATTCCTTGGTTTTTAAGAGTTCTAACACTATAGATTTTCCGTTGGTACTTCAGCGAGAAGGAGAAAAACCTGATGCAGTGACATTTGTTGGGTTGCTGCTAGCTTGTGTTCATGGTGGAATGGTGGTGAAGGGCCAAGAATTTTTCATGTCCATGGAGGAAGTTCACAAGATTTCCCCAAAACTGGAGCACTACGGATGCATGATCGATCTGTTGGGGCGTGTTGGGAAGCTGCAAGAAGCCTATGATCTCATCAAAACAATGCCAATGAAGCCAGATGCTGTTGTATGGGGAACCCTTTTGGGTGCTTGTAGTTTCCATGGAAATGTTGAGATAGCAGAGATAGCAAGTGAGGAACTGTTCAAGCTTGAACCTACAAATCCAGGTAACTGTGTGATCATGTCAAATATCTACGCCGGCAATGAGAAGTGGGATGGAGTTTTGAGGATGCGAAAGCTGATGAAGAAGGAAACGATGAAAAAGGCTGCTGGATATAGCTATATTATAGAAGTAGGAGTTGAAGTTCATAAATTTACTGTGGAAGATAAATCACACCCAAGATCATATGAGATCTATCAGGTTCTTGACGAAATTTCCAGGAGAATGAAACCGGAGAAGAGTCGCTTTGATTCTATGCTTCAGCTTGAACAACTATGCATATGAAAGCAGATGTTTTGTTTGTTCACTTGTCCAGTAACAATGACTGAATCTATTGAAACTATATGATTTTGGTGTCTTCACATTCCTGTATTCAATGAAATGAAATTCGGTAATACAGTATCATCCAGTTAAAACAAACCGAAACGCCTCACACATACTGACATACATGTTGCAGCTTCCGTATATAACGTAGATACAATTGTCAAATAGGCTGAGTGTTAACATGGATTAATATTCATACTCGTTAGACAATTTCTTTTCTTTCTAATTGTAGATATGCATCAAGAGAGAGAACGATCGTGGATGATCCCAGCAACCATCATCTAAAGAGATGGTGCGGTTGAGAAAGTCGGTAGCATACTGGAAAGAGCAAGCCGGTAAAAAAAAAAAGTGAGGAAGAAGACTTGGTGGATATCTATCGAGGAAGATGGAACACGAAGAGATGACATGGAATTCGTGTAGGTGAAATTGAGACGATATCATCACTGGTTTTCACTATCTCCATCGAAGGGTAACGCTGTATGTCTTCCATCTCTTTTGATGAGATTTTATGACAAGAAAGAAAGATACAAATCGTAGATAAGAAATACCATACAAAACAAGAACTATCAAAGTTCCGGTATACTTATCTAACCCATAAGTTACCCTACCCGGTCTAAAATATGGTCGGGCTATGGAAATGTCCCATATGTGCATGTACTTCCTATAGGTTTTGTGTTCTTGACGGAGCAACTGCATGCATCGTCGAAGCGAATCAAGCTTTCTTTGTGATTTTGGCTATTTGATTTGATTGATGCGCTCAAATCTGGTTACAAGGTCGAGAGCTCCACCTTCATAACAAAACTTCCTTTGTAATCCTTGTATCCTTTTCAACCAATTTTTTCTTAGCTAACTGAAATTAATTTTTGTTGCAGGACCTACTATCCATGAGGGACTGGATGTTCGTGTCTGATCTCAAGTGCGTTTTCAATATCAAATAATATGTAATAATAATAAAAAAGAATCGTATTCACTTGATCAAGTTACCAGCTATTTGCAAGTCTTTCTAAATCCTATTTGTGCATCTAATGTTGTTCGTTTGTCATTATAAATTACTAGGTTATGAGCTCATTTTCAACAAAATATTATATCTAGTGTTGTTCTTTTTTTTTTTGGGAACAAATCTAGTGTTGTTCGTTTATCTATGTTTCCATGCTTTTGATCTCCTTCTCCAGTTTCAAAGACATCTTTGTTCATATATCATCAACTTCTTCTCTAACCGAAAAAAGAATATTTTCGTTGACATGAGTTAAGTTGCAAGTGCGATCTGACATTGATAGCTGAAAAATATGTCGTAAAACTAATAATATATATATAGTACAACTGAGGCCTCTCCTAAACAGTGTCATTTAAAGATGTTTTCAGGAGGTCTTTTCTTTTTATGTTTTGTTTCTTTTCTGGTCAAGACAGTTAACTTAAGCCTTGTTCTTATAGTCAGCGTACGCAATGTATACCTTGTTTGGTCTCCATCTATCTAAGAGCCTTATGAAACAAAAGAGAGGGGGAGAATGTAAATTATTTCCAGGATGAGATAATTAATGTTAAGCGTTAACAACAAATACTAACTAAAGCTTAAACCAGAGCACCGAGAGAATGACATTGAGTGTCATAACCAGATTTAGAGAGTTGATCGCTAGTAGTTGAAAAGGATGAGATTTTTGTTTTGAAAGTTGATCTCGACCCAGTCATTAGCTTGGAATGAAATGGTAGATAGATCTCCTTGAGATGCGACTGACAAGAACATCTCCAACGTCAAATTCTCTTCCCAACATCAATTGTTTTGTTTTGGGGTCTGCTGCAACAATCTATACATGACAAGGAACCAAGTAGATCAATTTCCCATGCTTGAAGCAGTAAGTGCCAAAAAGATGTGGGGTAAAATCTTAAACCTACCTTGATAATCACCTTCTCGCCTTGCCTTGCAACCTCGACAGGTTGCTGGTCCTTCTCAATCCATGCAACCCGTCCTATATTGATAAAAGCTCTGTGTGGAATGCCTAATGGAGTCCCAACCTGAACCAAAAGGGAAATTAAAAAAAGAAGAGGAAGTTAAAAACCAAACACCGATTCTACGTACACAGCTAGAAAGTGAAGAAAAGCAACCATACCCTAACTGAACACTCAACAACATAAACTCCCACGACAGTTGGGTCTTCCTTGTTAAGCACACACTTGGGTAACATGAAGAGGACGCATGGGAAGACTGCTTCATCACTCTCTGCCTTGTCCTCTCGCAGCTCATTGGTATACTCCCTAAACTGGTGGCACATCGCCACCAGATTACTTTGACTCCCAATGTCTCTGCTAGTTGACTGGCCTTTGGAGTCAACTCCACTTGAAACGCGAGGACAGTGGCAAACTGTGGTTTCCTCTCAAGCAGAAGTTTACGGGCCTTCCAGATATCCCCAGGGCTGACTGGTCCTACGCCAAAGAGCACTGACAGGAATATCCACCTCCGGGGATGTCAAGCATTCGACCGACCCTTTTCAAGGAAATGAAAGTAGAGGCTATAGCATAAACTCCCTCCCCTTGCTTGTTCAAACTTGCTATCACAGATGTCACTGCATATCCAACTCCTCTGCCTTAAACCACCACAACAAAAAAAAGACGGTAGCTTTTTGAGATCCTTTTTTTTTTTTATCAATTAAGAGAGGGTTGTTTTCTATGTTAGCACACCGGGGGGGCTTAGGAGGTAGAAACCAAGTCGAAAACTATATAAAACGGGACAGTATTATCAAATAATAATGATAATAATATATAGGATGCTCACAAACCCATCTTCGTCGAGAAAAAGGGTACCTAATACTGTCATATGAATGAAATCTCGTTTCTTCTTTTTAAGGCCGATGGGCCCAACAAATAAAGTGTCTCTCTTTTTTTTCTTTTCTTGTTAGGCCCATTTTTAACGTTTTCTTCATCAAAGAAAATTCCAGAAAACGGGAAGTGGGATGTTTTGTTCACTTGTCCAATAGCAATGAAACACTGTATCCAATAGAAAATCTCCGGGAGAGTGAAACCGGAGAAGAGTCGCTTTGATTCTATGCTTCAGCTTGAACAACTATGCATACGAAAGCAGATGTTTTGTTTGTTCACTTGTCCAGTAACAGTTGATTGAAACTATATATGTGATTTTGGTGTCTTCACATTCCTATATTCAATCAAATGAAACTCGGTTCAGATTCGGTAATACAGTATCAATGTATCATCCACTTGAAACAAACCGAAACGCCATTGTATGTATATAAGCATTACACAACAAAGTTTCCCTGAGGTTCAGATTCGGTATACAATATTGCTTTGTCTATCTTGTTGTACGTCTCATAACAGAGGCTTTCTTGTCTTCACATACAAAAAAGAGCCTTTTTTTTTTTATTGTTTCTCGAGTCTGAAACTAATCATGTGATCTTAGTATCTTATTCGGATCTCATAAAAATCCCCACAAACTAAGTAATAAAAAGACTCACTCAAGGAACAAGCTTGAATATTCACTAAATCCTTTACACATCTTTCTTACACCTAAACGAAGTGCACTATCACAATAAAGGTGTTTTCGGTTACCTATGAGCCGTTGGTGTACGCGGCATGTTGTATGGTATCTGACCCATGTTCATTGTTGCACCAGGAACCACTGAACCAGGGACTGGAGCAGCATGGACTCCATAAGCAATGTGAGGTGGAGCTGGGAGGTTCACTGGTGTTCCAACTGCTGAGACCATCGGTCCACCTACGGGTTGACCTATGGTGGGTGTTCCATACATAGGAGGTCCTGGTGGTGGTTGAGAGACGGCTTGCTTGGCTGATTTGTTTCCTCCTCCAGCAACAACAGTAGAACTGGTATTGTTGTTGTTATTGCTGTTGTTCTGACCAGTGATTGGTCCTTGTGGCGTTGAGACATCTGCGTTGCCAACACTAGTGATGTCGTGAATGCTTGATCGCCTTCTGTCTTTGTTCATTGAGTTCAGACGAATGAAATACTTTTGAGCGTGGCTTGCGACTTGGGTCGGTGTTCTTGTTACTACAAAGTTGCGAGAAATGCTACGCCAATCACCTTTCCCATACTTATCCAAACCAAGAAGAAATAACCTGTAACGTAGAAAAGACAAAGACAACAGTTCATCATAATCATTGCATAACCAAAAGGGCAGAAACTTCCGGGTCATGGTATCAAATATGAAAACACACAAATCACTGCTAAACGCAACCTAAAAATGATTGCATGTAACACATTAAGGTTTTGTCTTGCATCCACCTCTACAGCTTATTTGCATATAAAATGCCACAAAGGTCAGAATCCTACTTCTCAATTGCTTCTCCACTGGATTTTAATTTCGTAAATAAACACGAGAGACATTTCTAGACAACGGTATAAATTATTTGAATATGAACCTCGTGATTTCTTGTCCTACTTTTCCTATTTAATAACTAGCTACGCATTTTCTAATTAAATAGGAGGATCTATCCCCGCCAAAACGCAATTTGTCCAAAAAGCACATGTAAACCACCAGATAGATCAAGATGACGGGGGATTAGATCAAAATAATGGCAAAACACAAAGTATATAAGAATGGTGTAAGAATCTGTTAAAATGGCTTCAATCAGACAAATAAGCATTTTTTTAAAACTCTCCCAGCAAAAAATTTAATCAACAAAGATATACCTCACTATTACATCAGTTTCCCATATTTTGGCAAGTGAGAAAACAGTCAAGTAATTAGTTATATGCCACTTCTATAACCATTATATACTTAACTCTAGTTTTTACGCCTTATCTACTCTAATAATATCCCAAAACCACTTGCATCTTCAAGAGAGTTAAATGAAAACTAAACTTTAAAGTAAGATTTTCTTGTCTCTTTCTGAAAGGAAGGTGGGGTTTCTCCAATAACGGAGCTGGATAGACTAACTATCCTTTTCTCAAGGTTTCACCATGAAAAACAGCATCTAGCTTCAACAAGTGGTGGAAAAGACGGTCAAAATGGTCCCGGGGGTTAGATAGCGTCTCCCCATCATCTCTAACATGGTGGATGTAATGATATAGCAACTAGGACAGGGAGGTAAAGAGAATTTGTGAGAACAGCTTTCTCTGTCCCATGCCAAGTTATAATTTCAATAAAATCTGAGACTTTTGAAAACATCGCGAAACTAAAACCACTTAAAGAAATTTCTACTTTTCTTTCAAAGCATCCTCTGGAGTTACCTCGGGTCAGTCCCCCTAAAAACAAACTCAATCCTTATCTTTTTTGTCATTTAAAGTCTCAGATAGAGGAGACCAAGAACCTAAAATTTCCAGTGAAAGTCTTGCTTCTAAGTACAGTATGACTTTGAAAACTCTTGACTACTCAAAGGTTCACAAAATTAGACACCCAAGAGTACCTAAAATTGTCACTTAGAGAAGTAATATCAATGTTCTAGAACACGATGAAGACATGGAGCACAGAATAAACATAATTTGGAAAGAATATTAAAAGAATGAGAAGAAGCAGAAACTGATTAGCAGCATAAATAAAGAAAGATCACCTGTGCTCATCCTCTGTCCACGCAATACCCTTTCGTCGCTCCTGATCGGACTTTGATTTACCTCCTTGGTTAGACTCTCCCGCATGACTGTTACCTCCTTTCTTACTACTTCCTCCTTCATCACCAGCATGACCATTTGATCCTTCAGGAGACCCATAGGCAGGAAGAGGTACACATCCTGATTCAATCCTGCTAACATCTTCAACTAAAATCTCGTAATGGTCTTTAATCTGTTCAACACTTTTTCCTGGAACATCTGCCGCAATCTTCTCCCACCGTTCCTCAGATTCATCAGTATTATTCGCTAGAGCTCTCTCAAAGGCAATATCATCCTCCCTACTCCACGCAGAACCATCACTAACTTCCTCCACCGTCATTTTTCCAATCAAATCCTCACAAATTCTATAGAATCTACCCTAATCCCTCTCCAAAATCTGAGATATCAACCAGATTTCTGCAAATTTAGTATCTTTGAGGGTTCCAACTAGCGACTTAATAGAATCCCAAGTAAAACGAAAGCTGGGAAACACACCAGGAACTCAGATCTTCAAAGTATCACTGAACCTAATTTAAAACTGCCCTGAGATTCCAATCAACATCCAACCATACAAGTAGACTAGGGATTTAAAAAAGAGAAAATATTTGGGAATTATATAGGAAGACGAATCGAAAAGGGATTATTCTCCCCTTCCACAAAATCAAATTCCCTCAAAATAAGGGCAAAAAAACCCTACTCTCTCTACTGATGAACTAAGACGCAAGAATAAAAATATGAAATTAGCTTATCGATGCTATGAGATATAAGCACGAAGATATATCCGATGGCCAAAGCAACACAGAGACTGAAACGATGGAATAAGAGGATTGACAGAAGAAGAAAAAAATGTGAACTTTGTAAGAAAAGAAAATTAGGGGTTTCTTGGGTTTTCTAGGGATTGCAACAACTTGAAGGAGAGAGAGAAAGAGAGAAATTGGAATAACCCAGAAGACTGAGAGAGAAGGAGAGAGAGAGGTCAAAACGCCATTGTTAAAGGGGAAGTTCAAAACAAAGAAACAGTGATAACCATAAGCGCCCACACATTCATTGATAGCTACAGTTTTCACAGCTCAAGTCCGCTGTTATTTTTCTTCTTCTTTTTTTTTTTTTGGAAATGTTGACTAAACTTTTATTATTGTACCAAGTAATTTTTTTTGTTGACCAAATTATATGCAATGTATTTTAGTCATCGATGATAATTTTATTTTTGGAAATAGTGAATTGCATATATTTGATTTTCTTTTTTCACTTTCATAATGCTTTAGCATGTGCCTAGTTATTTTATTGGTGACATTTAGGGTCTAAGGCAATCATTGATGAATAATAATTATTTGTACGGTGATAATATGTTTTATACCATAAGGCAATTAAAAAATTATTAAACTATTTGTCAAAACTGTTCAAACTGAAGCTCAGATTCTAAACCCTCTTTATATAAGTTAAAAAGATGACGTTTTTCCTACAACAAAAATGCTAACCAACAACAAAATATGTGATTTTGTAGTTAGTCATTGCAATTGAAAACTTTTGCAAACACTATTCATTTTTAGGAAGAGTGTTTGTTTTAATGTTTTACAACCTTTTGAAGATTTTTTAATACATATTAAACTAAAATATTTGTTGTCAACAAATTATAATAGTTAAATATGAAATCAACAAACTTTTAATTTTCTTTAAATAAACGGACAATCTCGAATTAAAATCGATAATAATTTAAAGACATGTAAAAAATCTAAAATCTAAAACATATACAACGGTCGATCATAATTAGTAGATTAAATACTAGAATTAGAAATAAGACAACATGTTTAACTTTAAAGTTTGTCTTTATATATATAAAAGATTCCGATCGATAATACATTTAATTGTAGAACAATTTGATCGTAAAGGGTTTTTCGATTATAAAATCACAAAACATTTCAATAAATTGATAATTTTACAAAATGAATGATTCAAAGAAAAACAAATATTTCTGAAACTTTTATAAATGTATAATTAATATTTCTTTAAATTTGATAGTTATTGTAATTTATTTTGAGGAAAAATTTCCGAAAAAACCCAACCTGTTTAATATTTGCCAGAAAAATACATGAACTTTTTTCGTTGCCAGAAAAATACACAGATTAATTCATCGTTGATAAAAAAAGTACGATCCATTTTTTTGTTCCAATTTCCCGCCTCTGCCGTAACGGTCACTAACTATTTTTGGAAACATTTCCTCTGCCATAACTCATAAATTCCTCTGTCATTTTCAACTTCATACAAATTCTCACTATTTTTATGAGAATTAAATCTAAAAACAAAAATACACAATTAAATTAGTCGATTTCTCAATTTTTCAATTTGATTTGTTCTTGGATCTATACAAACTTTACAGATTTTGACACTTCATCAACATTAGGAACTCTAAGATTCATGTGAACATTCTTTGTTGATCTTCAGAGATTCTCTACATAAAACAAAAAATGTATTCCAATTCAAGCAAAACCCCAACAAAATCGAAGCTAAAGTTAGCTTAATCAAACCAACTCACCGCTAAAAAACAATCGACTAATCTAATTTTGTATTTTTGTTCTAATTAGAAAACTGGGGAATCAACTAATCTAATTATGTGTTTTTGTTTTAATTGAGAAATCGAGTAATTTAATTGTGTATATTTGTTCTTGGATTTAATTGAGAAATCGACTAATCTACTGCTATTTTTGTTTGAATTTATCTTGTATGATTCAACATTCTTTTTACTCTTCTATTATTCGTTAGTAATGTCAGGTAGTTTATGCTCAATCCTAAAAAACAAGACTTGTATGGTTTGATTAAGCTAGATTTTTAGCGTTGAGTCGGTTTGATTAAGGTAGCTATAGCTTCGATTTTGTTGGGATTTTGCTTGAATTGAAGTAATTTTTCATTATATGTAGAGAATCTTTGAAGGTTTACAAATGATGTTCACATGAATCTTAGAGTTCATAATGTTGATGAAGTCTTAAAATCTGTATAAATTCAAAAACGAATTAAATTAAAAAATCGACTAATTTAATTTTGTATTTTTGTTCTTGGATTTAATCATCATAAAAAGTAGTAAGAACTTGTGTGAGGTTCAAGAGAGCAAATAAATTTATGAGCTCTGACATTGTTAATACAAAAATAAAAAAAATTGTTGATTTGTGTATTTTTATGGCAACGCAAAAAGTTCAAATATTTTCTAATAAATATTAAATAATTTGGATTTTTTAAGAATTTTTTTTCAAAAATAGTTAATGGCAGTTACGACAAAAGCGAAAAATTAGAAGAAAAAAAACAGATTGTGTTTTTTCATCAATGTTAAATTAATTTGTGTAATTTTTTGATAATGAAAAAAATTCAGATATTTTTATGATAAATATAAAATAAATTGAGTTTTTTGGGGAAATTTTGGCTTCCTTTTGACAATTTGTTGATTCAGTAGTTTTATGGATTAGTAAAGAAATTGGAAAAGGAAAAAAAAGGTGGAGAGGTGGACAAAGAAGTTAGGGAAGATGTTGACGTCTTATCCATAAATATCCACCAAAAGATCCAATCAGACCGGTCCCCTTCGCTACTTGTCCCCATCAGCCTCACAGGTCCTTCATTTATCTTTTCCCTTTTCTTCTTTTCTTTCTTTCTCCATTTTTAATGCGAATATATCACTTCGACATCTTAAAACTTATTCAATCGAGGACAAACCGAAAAAATCTAGGTGACTCGTTATATAATAAGATGCACAAACAAGTGGAAAACAAAAAACATTACACTTTTGGGGAATAGTTTCCATAGAGTTAGATTCTAGGAAAAATTTTAGAACGCTTTTGTACAAGATAGATAGTATCTAGTTTAAAATTTTAGGATAATTTCCACTAAGTTCACTCTTACCAAATCAAGTTGGGACTAATCACAAAATGGTTATACATTATCAAAAATATTATTTTGGACTATTCTATCAAGTAGACAGAAACAATGATATACGAGTTTAACTATTTATATTCTAGAGATATTTTTCAGAAAAAGCCAAAAAGAAGCATTGATTGTAATTTATTTGCAATGTAAACTAATTATAAACCCAAAAAGGAGCATTCTTTATTTCAAACATGAAAAGGGTTTGTTTTGGTTATTCCCAAAATGTGCTCTCAATAGTCATAACAAAACAAGCAAACAATAAATAAAGTAGAGTAAGCAAAAGAGTAAATAAAGCTCTTTCTGATACAACTTGAAGAGAGTTTTAACATTTAACCATTCAAACAAATACATTACCTTCTTCTCCTTCTGAAGTAGTTTTGCCTCCCAAAACCCCTAATAGTGTGCATTCAGATTTTATTTCCATGGAGAAATAATAGCAAATTCCCTGTTAAAACATAAATCAATTTTGTAAGCGAAGATAGAGCAGGAGATAGTCACAGAAACTATTCATTAGGCTCAGGTTCTTGAATGCCTAAAGAAACTATATATAGGGCTTAGAATGGAAAGCCTACATAAACATTCAACTAAGGCTGCGTTAAATCTAGATCTCAGCTTTTAAGTTTGCAACAGAAGATTAAAAGAGAGGAAGATGAATCAGCAAGGACTGGAGATGCAAACCTCTGGTTAACAAGGCACTTAAGCAGCCGCCTGTAGTAACTCCCTTTCAGCGCGTTCCCTGATCCTTCTCTCCAGCTCTGGCCTAAAGTGTCTTATCAGACCTTGCACGGGCCATGCAGCTGCATCACCCAATGCACAGATTGTGTGTCCTTCGATCTGTTTGGTTACCTCCTGCAGCATATCAATCTCTTCCAGCTTTGCATTGCCAACTTTCATTCTCTCCATGATCATCCAAAGCCAACCTGTTCCCTCTCTGCAAGGAGTGCACTGCCCACAGCTTTCATGCTTGTAGAAGTAAGAGAGCCTTGCAATTGCATCCACAACATCGGTTGACTTATCCATCACAATGACTGCTGCAGTTCCTAACCCTGATTGGACAGCCTTGAGCGCATCGAAATCCATCAACACATCCTCGCAAATGTTCTTAGGAATCAGAGGAACAGATGAGCCACCAGGGATGATAGCAAGTAGATTGTCCCATCCACCTCTAACACCTCCACAATGCCTCTCAATCAGTTCCTTGAGAGGTATACTCATCTCCTCTTCGACCGTGCATGGCTTGTTTACATGGCCCGATATACAAAATAGCTTTGTCCCAGCGTTATTTTTCCTACCGAAACTAGAAAACCACTCAGGTCCACGCCTTAAAATGGTAGGTGAAACAGCCACTGTTTCCACATTGGTAACAGTTGTAGGACAACCATATAAACCAGCATTAGCAGGGAACGGAGGCTTCAACCTAGGTTTTCCTTGCTTCCCTTCAAGGCTTTCAAGAAGCGCAGTCTCTTCACCACAAATGTAGGCACCAGCGCCAAAGTGGATATAAACATCGAAATCATAACCAGAACCACATGCATTCTTTCCCAATAAACCAGCTGCATACGCTTCTCTTCTAGCCTTCTCTAGATTCAAACGTTCATTCACATATTCACCCCTAATGTAAATATACGCTGCACTGGCTCTCATTCCGACACCAGCAATCAAACAGCCTTCCAACAATTTATGAGGGTCATGACGCATGATCTCCCTATCTTTACAAGTTCCAGGCTCACTCTCATCAGCATTGACAACCAAATAGGAGGGACGGCCATCAGATACTTTAGGCATAAAGGACCACTTAAGACCAGAAGGGAAACCAGCACCACCACGTCCACGAAGACCAGATTTCTTCATTTCATTGACAATCCAATCAGTACCCTTGAGTACCAAATCTTTGGTCCTATGCCAATCACCTCTCTTCATCGCCCCTTTGAGAAATGGGTCATGTAGACCATAGAGATTGGTAAAAATCCGATCTTCATCCTTAAGACCACCGAAATGAGTCTTTTCCGGAGGCGGAGGAGGTGGAGGCGGCTGTGGAGTGGTAGAAGTGGATGCAGCTTGGGTGCTGAATGATCTCAAAGCTGGAGCCAATTTGTTACTTTCCTTCCAAACTGATACTGCCCTTTGCAAGCCAAGAATCCCCCTCACGGGTGCCTATCATCAAATCCATATAACAAAAAGGTTATATAGGAAATTAATTTCAAAGTAACAAACACACAAACGCATGATTCTGGTACAAAAGCAAAACTTTGTAGCACGATATCACTGGATTTAGGTAAGTGTCTGGGGATGAGATATACGATAAAACCGCTATTTCAACATCACGAAACCAATTAAAGGAAGTGAAATAAACCCAATCGCTATTGAAGAATCGATAATCTCGAGCAGATCAAATCAATCAAAACCCGCTAGATCTATATGAAAGAAGATGTCGCATTTTGCAATTACTCAATTACATTCGAAATATATACAATCAAAGTCTTAAATTTCGAAAACCCTAACATATGCGATCGAGAAAGAAAAAAAAACTGCATAACCTAGAAATGAAATTGAAGATCATCAAAGTGAGTGCGCGAAAACAGATTACATACCATGGAGAAAAAATTTCCGCAAAGTAGTCGTACAGAGAGACTGGTCTTTGTTCTTGAAGCCACCTGAGACCAACGCGAGTTATAGGTGTTTGTAGCTTGGACGGAGGGAGTTATAATCCCTCTCTACCTGAGACCGACGAACTCGAGATAAACTGGTTGGTTTAGATTAGTCCGCGTCTTCTTGACGTTAACTTTTCTAATGTTTTATGGGCCTTTCTCAAGCCTGGCCCAAATATTCCGGTCGTGTGTGGATATATACTAAAACTCGATAAACATAAAATATGTAGACGAATATGAAATATTTATAGACTATTGGGAATAATTTGTATTTTTAGAAACATGTGAGGAGTTTTCTACAAATTTTCTCAATTTTCCCGAATCGGCGTTCATATTCTTAAGACGATACAACTGCCTCATGCCGGCGATTAGCAGAGGCGGTGGTTCGATAGAGAGAGAGAGAGAGAGAAGGAAATTGAAGCGAGTTTTGCCCAATTTTGATAAGCTCGTCTTGGCGATTCTAGGGTTTCCTTGTGTTCGGTGACTGCTTGAGTTTCACGTTTTGGGTGAGTTTCGTCTATCTATTATCTCCAATATTTTGATGATTCAGGCTCATGATTTCTGAAAATCTCTCTGTTTTACTCCAGAAAAGAATCAATTTTTTTAATGGGAGATTCCTCGGTTTCAACAAGTTCATGGGCTGCCTTTGACTCTGCCAATATTGGGTTTCAGGTATACGTCATATCTGGATGCGTCTGTGTTCTGTTGTTTTGGGATAATTGTGTTTCATGTGGTTTTATTTTTCTTTTGATCCCTAGTAGTGGGTTTGGTTGCACGCCTAAGGTAATGGTGCAATTGGTTTATTGCAGCTCCTAAAGAAGCACGGTTGGCAGGAAGGTACTGGTCTGGGAATCGCTAAACAGGTGAGCTCTTTCATTCTGGTAACAAATTAAGATTTCTTACTTCTCTTGTTAGGTATGTTATTATAGATGCTGTTGATTGTGCATATATGCTCTCGATGTGTTCTTTCAGTAGATTTCCAAGAAGTATGTGTTTTCCAACTATTTAGTAGAAGCTTGTTTGCGAGTGTGTATATTTGCTGTTTTACTGGTCGATTTCTATATTGATTTGTTGTTTTTAGCGATTATGTTCATTATGTATAATTTCTCTGACAATTCCTCTACTTCCAAGCAGGGGATACTGATGCCTTTAGGCACGCAGGTGAAACATAACAAAATTGGACTGGGAGCAGAGAAACTAAAGATACAATGGAGGAAGAAAACAATAAAGTCTCAGGCTACCATTTCTCAAAACAGTGAAAAAGTAAGTGATGGTTGCATTTGAATACCCTCTTCTTCTGTCTCTTCTATTTGTGCTGCATTTAACCTATTTACGTTTTGTAACTGTTCAGTGGTAGGAAATAATTTTTGGGTCTGTTTCTTGTTGTGTTGAATAGACTACAAGAAGTAAGCAATATTGAATGTGCATTACTTTTTTTTTATTTGACGATTGAGTTACTATGTTCAGGTGTCGAACGTTATGGGTGAGTCCTCTGGATCAAGCAGTTCATTGGCTGCCATCAATTCTTCAAACATTGGGTTTCAGCTCCTAAAGAAGCATGGCTGGAAGGAAGGCACTGGTCTTGGAATCGCTGAACAAGGTATATTGGTGCCTCTACAAGCAGAACCTAAACATAACAAACGAGGACTGGGAGCTGAAAAACCAGCTAAGAGAAAAGCAGCACAGCCTCAGGCTACAGCTTCTGGGCACAGCGAAAAGGTCTTTTTTCTATTCCAATAGTGCTGGACTTGGTTTTGCTTTATCATGTAGCCATGAGCTTTTATGTTTCCATTTGTTTTACAATGCGTAGCAGGCTCGAGTTGGTTGGTATCCATTTTCACAGAGTAAAAACTAATAGTTTCTAGTGCACACATTGTCTCCAAGGTATCTAACTTATCTTTTCCTTAACTAAAAATTTCAGGATGAAGAAGTCTCAAAAAAGAGCAAGAAACTTTCTAAGAAAATGCGGAAGATGATGGAGCACGAAAAACATTTACAGGAAAAAGAATTTGAACGAGCCTTCTGTAGGGAGTTCTGGCCTGATAATGTATAACTAGGTTTTCTCCTTTTGTTCTTATTGACCTGAATGTTTAAAAAGCTTTGTATTTTTACTGCAAAATTAGAATAACCCAGTTTTTTTGCCTTGATCAATGAAGAAAAATAGTTGTGTAATCATGCGTCCAAATTGTATCTGCTAAACCCTTCTCCCGTAAGATTAATCTACCTTTTGACATTTATAATTGGAAAAAGGAAATGAAGTTAATGCAGACACTTAAAAGCAAAGGTTTTTGCTTGCAAGTTTCTAAGTTCATGTGCCTTGCATTGGCTTACTCATGCATGTAGCATGACTAATTCACTTTAGATTGTGAAGAAAAAAGTGGAATAATGATTTGATTTAACATAAGAGTAACTACAAATTCTAGCTTTTGTGGTAATTCAAAAACTGCAATAACAAAATCCCCTTTTTTTGTCTGCTGAATTCACTTTTTTCTTGTAGTTAAAATCAGAAGTTACTTTCGGTTGAAATAAATGGGCCGGGTAAGAAAGGCCCATTAATACGCCCTAAATAAAGTAAAATGCCATTGTTATATCTTCTTCCTTCACCTTCGTCGTAGTTCCCCGACAAGTTTGCCTTTCTGTAGAGCTCCGCCGCATCCGAAGCCGTCTTTTCAAATCGTCGAGCTTCAACAATGTCGTCTCTTCTCCTACCTTCATCTCAATTTCTCCATACTCGAACTCAAAGCAATGGCCAACCATTACTTCTCCCTCGAACACCACTGTTCGTCCCACTACCCTCTCTCCGTCCGTTGAGACCGAAACACATATCTAGTTCCGCCGCAGCGCCGAAGAAACAATCGGAGATTGTCACGACGCCGACGCCGGCGACAAAGAAGAATTCGAGCGTGGAGGAGGAAACAGAAGAGGAAGTAGAGGAAGATATGTTGTGGATTCAGGAGAAGGCGTTAGACCTAGTAGAGTTCACTGGATCGGTGACTCAGGCGATTCCAGGACCTCGAGTTGGAAGTAGCAAATTGCCGTGGATGCTCGCCGTTCCGTTAGCTTACGCCGGCGTCACTTTCGTCACTGCTTTCGTCAAAACCGTTAAGAAGTTCTCTTCTCCTAAAGCTCAACGCAAGAAACTGGTCTCTGATTCCACTCTCTCCATCTCTCTCTTTTGTGATCCTTACTTGAAGAAAAGAACTGATTCAATTTTGGTTTCTTTTTTTGAATCTCTTCAGGTGAATCAGAATGCTATGCTTTGTAGATCTATAGATGAGCTGTTAAAGAAAGAAGGAACAGTGCATAGCTCTGAGCTTAAGGCACTTGAACAAAAGGTGTGAATGTAATATATTACTCATCATTGGTTTGATCTTATGATCATTTCAATCCAGAATTTGACATAAGATTGCTGCTTTCGACATCCAGACAGAGTTTAACATGGAGGAGATATTGCGGAAATACATTCGCTATGCGTTGAATGAGAAACCGTTTAATCCCGACCTTGTTGCTGATCTTATTCATCTCAGAAGAGCTTCTGGTTTGAATGATTCTCAGATTCCTGAAATTTTAAATGAGATCTCTCGTCGTATTGTCAAAGAAAAAGGTAACCAAACCTCTCTTTGAGGTTCTCTCCATTGTTACAATCTTCTTTATTGCTCTTGACATATTTGGTTCTGCAGGTCCGGTGGTGATGAAAATGCAAGGGTTTACAGAAAAAGGATTCAAGAGAAAACTTGCTGTGCAGGCGCTTTTTGGAAAAATTTACTATCTTTCTGAGGTATTGAATGTGGAAACATTACTTCTACTTGAGAGAATCTGCTTACTCTTTCAACATGAAGCCAAATATGCATACGATGTTTTGTGTATGTGATAGATTTTCTTAACTCCATTCCCTCTTCAACAGCTTCCTGACTTCTGCTCAAAAGACAACTCCTTAATCGTCAAGGAAATATTCGGAGTTACAGAGTAAGTTAACTCTCAAATGGCAGCTTTATTCTTATGCTTTTACAATGTTCCTTTTACTTGACCATCTCTACAAAAATTTCAGTGAAGACGCAGAGAAGCTGCGGATACACGCGCTTGCTGAAGCTGGAGACATAGAGGCACTTGAGAAAATGGTGGAATTTGAGAAAACAGCGGAATCTTCTTCGGATAAAGAAGAAGATTCAATTGAAGAAGATTCAATTGAAGAAGATGACTCTAATACCACTCCTTAAGATGTTTGTTCAAAGACCAACTTCAACACTAGGATTCTTTCCAAAGGGGTTTTTCTTCTTCTGTTCTTTGACTTATAAATCACAAGTTGTTCACAGCAGAAGACGTTTCAACCAAAAATTGTCTTTTGCGATAAAGCATGACACAGCTTGTAATAGAAATTTACTGCATCTAAAATGCAGCACAACAATACAAGTTGTGGCTTATATTAATAGACATATTGTCTTTGCTAAATCTTAACTCATACAGATATATAATAAAAGGGAAATTAAAAAATTACTCGAGATGGAGATACTTTAGCTTCTATTTTTAACATAAGTTCTTCTATAAGCACAGAGGTTACTTAAGTTAAGCCAAAGTACTAAAACTCTTCTGTGTCTGAAAATGGATTCCGAACGCTTTTGGTGCTAATCTAATAATACAAATGTAAGATCCTCGGGGAAAATTCAGTCTCCTGGAGTTCAAGAGTTGTAATCCTCAGATGTTGATATCGATGAAGCTATGCGGGTACAGTCCTGAGGCTTAAGATTTCTGAGTTGACTTTCCAGCTTCCCACCAATAAAAGTTTTCATCAAACTGCCTCCTTAAGATTGAATGTTCTGACAATTTCCCTGGCGTGGTCATGTTCATGGAGCTCAACTAGTATTCTCTTTAACCTGCGGGCGAGACCAGTGGTTTCCACATCGTCCAGTCCTGAGGCAAGCCTTTTCTCGAGAATTCTTCTAAGTGTCAGAGTACAATCCACAAGAGGTTGCAGCGGACGACTGCGAAATCAAATAAAACATTTTAGTATGTATCAATGCAAAGGTTCAACATAACGTAGTAATGTCCTAATATGAGATGCAGATATTATGTGAACCAAATGAAGATAAACAATGATGATGATTTGTCTAAGACGAATGAGATTCCTAAAAAAGCAAGACCATAGCCTGACCAATACTCCTAATTTTGAAAGAAGTGCCCAGACTTTGCAAGATAAAAGTATGTAATGTAATCATCTTAGTCCCGATTCGACAGCTTTACTTTACTTACTCTCGCGTGGCACTCGTAAAAAACAATAGCTTAACTTTTCATGCAGACGGATGTAATTGAAATGGTAAACGATATGCGACATCACAAGATGTAACTATAATGTTTCACTACAATGAACTACCTTCATGTGTGAAAAACAAAATTTCAGATTTGATTGTTAAAATCATTGTTACCTGTGGGTTCTTGTGACGCTTGGTCCTGTCCATACTCCAGACAAAGAAGCAACGATCCTTTCAGTTCTTGTCACGGCATCATGGATATTTGATGCAATGCTTCTAACATGGGGTAGAACTTTTCCAAACAAAAGGTCACTAAGAGCCAAGTTCTCCAACACTGGAAGCGCCAGGATGTCTTTCCACATACATATATTTCTCATAAGACGGACTGATGTCCCAAACCTATATGCTGCAACTTGTGGAGCATTAGGTACAGCCTTCAATACCAGAGGACCCCACGTCGGAACCTGGAGAATAAAGAAAGAAATAGAGGATATCAATAGTCCAGTATCTCATACAGACTCAAGGAGATTTTTTAGGAATTAGTAAGAGATGTAACAAATTCAAATTCATACGGTAATAGCTGCAATGGCTTCAACAAGGCGAGCACGAATAGCAGTAAATAGTTCCGCTAGGGGCTCACTCGAAGCAGGAACATAATTTGTAACCAAGCTTGTAGCAGCAACAGCATTTCTTGTTTCCCGAGTGCTAAGTATATCCCAACAACGAACTATCTGATGGTGCAGAATGGGAATCGCAACCTTTTCCACTAGCTCAGGGACAAGGTTGGCATCAGTATCATCTGGTGCAAAATCATCCCCATCTTCTGGCTTCCCATAATCAAATAGCAATCCATGCCTGGAGACACAAATTGTAAGTCAGATCACTTCCAAACATGCAAAAAAATAACGGGATTAGCACACACGCTTAGAGACTAATGCCTACTAGATAGTATGAGTGAACTGTGTTTTGACAATGTAAGTTTGAATAATTATGAAAGTTGGAAATCGCGAGTAACATACCATTTCATGTCAAAGAAATCCACATCTTGATGAAGAGGGTCCCATTTCAAAAGCTCCAGTCTTACATAAGGTGAAAAGATGGAAGGAACGGTTAAAGACATGAAAGCATCTCGATAAGTAGATGAATAGTCTCGCTTCCACCTCTCAAATCTCGCCTTCACCCTTGAAAGCTGGGAGTACTCCTCAGATGCATCACTAAAGACCTTATCAGCACACTGAAGTAAGCTATCTCTTGTCTCCTTATAAGCTGAAGTCTCACTGTCACTCTCATCAGTGCTTGATTCTCCTTCTATTTTCAGAGAAGGTCCATCAATCTCCATGACTGATGCACGCTTATTTTCAAATCGAGCTCGCCTTTTCTGCCGGGCTGCAGCCCTCTGTTCCACTTCCCTGCGCTTCTGCAGGTTTTCGTCTCTGCCAAATTCGTCAAGCTTAACTGGTTGATTTGTCTGCTGTCTTATAGAAGCAGAGGCAGCCAACGCAGCACTTGTGGCAGCAGCAATCACTGAAGTACTGCTTCCTTGCTTATTTAGAACTGCCATTGCTGCTTTCACAGCGGCCCCCAACTCTACCATTTCATCATTGTTATCTGCAATTCTCCTTTCTAGAATAGATAAAGCATGTTTTTCATTAAGTTCCTTCATTTGATCTTCAATTTCCTCAATTAAGGAACCCTTTTTCTGCGAAAGTAAATTCACAACAACAATTAGGAGTTCTATTCTAACAACCAGTTGGCTTGCAACTATTTTTACGCACAGGGCAATCTAAATGCAGTACCAGATATAAATATGGTCGGGTTCACAACTGGTCTTTCGTTTTCATATTTGGACAAAAGAATGACCAGCTAGAATTTTTCGTTCTATTAAGGTATACTTTATGCATAAAGAATCCATACAGCTCTATATAGGAAAGTTATATTGTTGAATGTCATGTAAAATAGCGTAAAACCAGTCTCAGTTTCAATATAACAGAGATCGTTAGCTTTCATAAAGACGAAGTCTAACTACAAGTGTCAAAGAACATGCATGCCACGAGAACCTGGGTTTCCATGAAAATATGTTTTGAGCTCATTATTTTTGTTTTATTGGAGATTAAGATCAAATAAACAAATGCAACATAGCATTTGATATTAATCTCTTTCATTTTTCCTTGGAGTCATGATCCTATGCAGCAAATTAATATGAGAGGAAGAGACATCAAGAGATGCACTAAGAAAGCAGTTGCCGTTGGTATCACAAAAACTAAAAAAGAAAAGCTTGCAACATAAGCAATATGTATATGAACACAGTCACAACATTATATAAAAGCGTACCTGCATGAAGTCGCAGATAACAGAAATGAAGTTTCTGAGTTTTTGCATGAAGACATACTTGTCTCCAGCTGCAGCTAGAGAACTTTCAAGAGCTGTGATACTCATCAACGAAGCAGTCAAATTCTCATCTGTCTTGGTAAGTGAGGATAAGGTTTTTGCATGAGACTCCTGGAAAATAATTCAAATTAAATGCAGTTCATCAGAACCAAAAATAAATACAAGAAGTATAACCCATAACCAAATCAGTCTCATAACTAGTCAAATAGCAAAGAGACACTAGGAAAACCTCAGTGGTGAGCTATATTTAAAAATCACCTCAACTAATAATCAACTAGATTAACATTAACAGTATACAAATAAGATGATATTAACCAAACATTAAGAGAAGGCAACAGAGTTATTAACAGGAAGAAGCCAAGTTCATAGAGCAATACCTTAAGCTTCTTAACACTGTCTTGTAATGCCTTCTTAGCAAGCTCCGCTTGTTGTGACATTGGTAATGTATCAACACTAGTAGCTGGACCAATGGTAGGAGGCACAGAAATATTCGGCATTGGTATCCCGGCATGATAAGCATACATCTGCGGTTGCTGTTGTGGTGGTGGCTGCTGGTTAGGATGCAAATGCACACCAATCCCATTACTACTTACAGTCCTATGAGACCCTTCATCCATTCTTTTACCAATACCCTTCTTAAATTGCTCCTCCTCCCACAACTTCTCTTCTTCATCCTCATCCTCATAAAAACTACTTGTCGTGGTTTCTTTAGCAGTAGGATTTTCATCACCGAAATCAAACACACCTTTCTTATCACCCTTGTGCGGTCTCGCACCGATGAAAACTCCCTGAAAGTCTGCATCCTCATCGCTGACTCCTTCAACAGCAGAATGATTTGCGGTACCACCATCCAGTGATATGTAATCAGGCGCCGGTGCTGAACGTGACTGCCTCATCCTCTCCTTCTTGGCTCTAATAATTGCTGCCTGATCAGCAAACGCATCTTCAGGCTGCTCCTCTTCCCCTTCCTCATCGAAGTCCAAATCTGAAACCTGTTTGACCACATCCCTCAGGCTCGGCTGCTCATGCTCCTGCGGAGGTTTGATTAAACCCCTAAGCACTACCTTCGGCTCGGAACTTGCACTAGGGCGAGAATACGGAAGCGTCCGTGTATTCTTCTGGAGCTCGAGCAGAGCCTCTTTCGTATAAGAGCCGGCCTGGGGAAGCACGTTAGAAAGCGGAGCCACGGTGGAGAAAGAAGAAGAGGGACGATGTTCCTTAGTGGAAGAGTTATGTTTGTGAGAAGATCCCGAAACACCGAGACGCGAAGAAGATTTGACACGGTCTCTACCGTTCTTAGGCTTTATCGTCACACGGAGAGCTCCATCTTCTTCATCCTCCTCGTCGTCAGCGAAACTTAGGAGTTTCTTCTTCGGGGCCGAGGCTGGGAGGTTTTTAGGTTTCGACGAAGGAAGAGCCGAAGTCGGTTTTGCCGCGGAGGTAGCATCTTTACCGTCGATTTCATCGTCGCCGTCGTCCCCGCGCCGCCGGAAATTCCTAGGACGGTTACTTCCCATTCTCTCTCTCTCTCTCTCTCTCTCTCTCGAATTAGGGATTTTACAGTTAGGGATCGAAACTTTGAATAAGAGAATTGGAATTTGAGCTAATCGTTTGTTTTTCTGATTCTGTAACTTTTTTTTTTTTTGTCAACTGATTCTGTAACTATGTCATAGAAAGAAGCACAATTTTAAGGAAAACTGGAAAAGGAAAAATAATATAACCAAAATAAAATATTTTGAGTTTTTATTTTTTTTAAATATATATAATAACAATTCTTTTTTCAAGTAAAAAATTATAAAAAAAAATTCACAAACAAACAGTCTAGACTTAAATCGAAATCCGCAAAATGCAGATGATTTAAAAGAAAAAGAAAAAAATAATAAGAAGAAGAATTCAAATTTAAGTAGAAGGCCAATACTAACAAATCAAACAGATTTAGAGATGAACATTTGAATAGAAAGTACAAAGTCCAACAGAACCAGTCGAGTATGACCAGTACTACAAAGATCAACAAAGGTCAATTGCAATTTGCCAATGCTACCATTCAATTTCAAACTGCAAGTACAATGAAACATTATGGGAAGCATAAAAGAAGAAATAAATAATGTTACAAATTGCATTTTCTTTTACTTTTTTTTTCTTCCTCTTATGGGTTCAGAATTTAAAAAAAAAAACAGCTTTTGCCCTCTTTCTTTTGCTTCCATACCAAAGGAAGCAAAACAAAAGGAAGATGATGAAGAAAGAAGAAACAACATAACTGTTAAATAGTTTTTAAGATAGTCATTCCTTTTATCATAATCAATTCCCATTGCATCGGTGAATCACACCGTTACTACTACTTCCTTGCACTTGCTTCTTCTGGTTCTGTTGGTTAATCCGGTCAAGTCCCCATATCCTTATGGTTCCGTCATCGCTTGCTGAAGCCAACATGTGAAGGTTCGTAGGGCTCCAGCTCACGCAGTTAACTGCTCCTGCATGGCCTGGTAACTCAACGATTAACTTCCCTGTAGATCTGTGCCAAATGTATACCTGCAAATAACAGAAAATGCGTGGACTCTTGTCACCAAAAGAGATCAACGGAATAGAGAAGCAACCATTTCTTCGATACTGAGAATTAATTATCATCATTTGGTTGTGTTCTAACTTGATTAAGTTTTGACCCAATTCTAAATCCTAAACCCGCATAGATTAACTGAAGAAAGAAACAACCATTCCTCTATCCAGCAAAGATTCTGAGAACAGAGACTGGAATTTCATCATCTGATTACCTTCTGTCTAAACTGATCAAACGAAGAAAGAAACTACCACTCCTCAGTTCTGAGAATGCTTGAGAGAACAGACCGGATTATTGTCAATCGATTTAGCTATGTTCTTTTATGTGTTTATGTGACGATACTACGCAAGGAAAAGAGCGGATTTTACCTGAGAATCCTCACTTCCGCTAGCGATAAAAGCTTGTTTATACCCACCAAAGCATGATCTGATGATGAATCGTGAACGCCTGTGGCCTTTGTACCTCGACACAATCTTGGGGTCACCTTCGATATTCCAGAGACGGATTTCTTGGTTGAGGAGATTTACCAGAAGATATTTGTTGTCATTCGAGAGCGAGAACGAGGTAATCATGTCTTCCTCTTCTATCAATCTCTCTACTGTAGCTTCCCTATCAAATAGCGATATCACGGAATCCTTGCATACACTTACGAGCCACTTTCCATCATCCGTCATTGCTATATCTGATACCTTTTGAGTCCTCTGACCTTTCCAGCATTCCATCTCTCTACCATCTAAATCCCACATGCATATGCTTCGGTCTGTCATCCCAGCGATTATTCCCTGTCCGTCAGGATACCATCCGCAAGAAATGGGACTAATACCACCTTTTTCATACATGTGAACACAGTCTCCTGAATCAATATCCCAGCGTCTGATAACCTCTTCTGCTCCACATGTAAGAACTTGACGATCATCAGGACTCCATAAGATGGCAATCACAGGTTTCTGGTGGCCAACAAGTGTATGCTTCAATGAAATTTTCCCATCCACGTTGATCTAAAAAGTACATTTTAAGTGCATCAGCAAACACGTTGCCTCCATTAGAATAGATAACATATTAAAACTTTAACAGGTTAGCCAAAACTCAATTCAGGTGAGCCTTGGCTGGTAAGTCAGCATTACCTCCCATATAATTGCGGTCTGATCCTTGGAAGATGAAGCCAAATATTTGCCATTATGTGAGAATTGCAAGAACCAAACTTCATCGGTATGTGACGCCAAGATCTGAACCATTCACGTAGAGAGAACTTAACGAATGTGATTTAAGTCAGTAACGCACACATGCACTGCAAGTCTGACTAAACTACAAACAGAAACAAAAGATGCCACCCAAGTAATTAGTTAATCAGAGGAACGTGAGTACAGGTGAGAGAAAAAAAAAGAATGTACTACATAGCCAATGATGGAAAAGGAATAACCCAAAAAGAAAAGAGGCATCAGATTGACACAATTATCATCTTCTATTTCTTTCTCAATGACCTGTCAAGGAAGGGGAAACGCTGCAGCACATTGTGCTGTAAACCTTTCAGCTAAAGATAAGTGACTCTCTTATAGTACCGACAAACTCATGATCACCAAGAAACGAAACAACAACAACATGAAAGAAAGGGAAACACGTTCACAGCACAGAAGTCTAACCTGAACAGTCTGAGAAGGAATTTGGTGCTTCCCGCATTGATGGTCAGTATACAAAGACAAATCACTATCCAAAGTATTATGGAAAACACAAGAATCCCGCTGAATATGAAGGGAATTCTCAACTAAATACTCCAACCTCTTTTCTGGGATTATAACAGAAGCAGGAAGCAAATTTTGCAGTTCCTCCAGAACCTTGGACCTTGAATTCACACTTTCTTTACCTGGAGCCGAAGTGGTATGTGATATAAAGCTTGAAGGTGATATAAGGGAGGAAGCGAGCTCATGAACACGCTTTGTATTAATTCGAAGAGGCACCATCTCATTCCTTAAGGTGCCTAGCGCATCAACTATCTTTTCAAACTTCAGAAGCTCTAAAAACTTTTGCTCTAGGAGCAAGAAAGACGCAGATTTGACAGCCTTTTCATCAGGCAGACCGATTCTGTGCAATGTTTTAACACTTTCATCCCATTTCCCATCCTTTACCTGCTGCAGAAACAGCTTAATGATGGAATTATGCAGAGAGATTCCGGATTCTTCCTCCAACATAGCCCCAGTTTTATCATATCCAAGCGAATAAAGAGCCCTAGTGATAATCCTAATAAATTCAGATTTTTTAATGACCCCTTTGGAGCCGATAGTTTCGTCATCCCCTTGGGAGGTCAGAGGCCTTGCCATCAGGTCTCCCAAAGAGTTGTTCACACTACAACCTCTAACAGACGAGTTCCCGGAGAAGCCGTTTGGTTCGTCAACAAGCCGCTTTGCACGTTTCAAAGGAGGTTCAGTATCCTCCACAACTCCCATGAAATTCCTAGTTCAGCCCATATAACTTTTCTGCAGAGAGATAGACTGTGACTGCACATTAGATCCATACCAAAAAAAAACGAAAAATGCACTTCATCAGAACAGTACAAGGATCATACCTGATCAATCAGAGATATGCTATTAAAGTAAGAGCGGCCAAAAACATTCACTTAGCCTTGAAATTAAGAAAGAATCAGAATGGGATCAACAAGTTAATCTCTAAACACTCATGTAGATCTACTAGTAGAGAGATTAGCACTGACTCAACCATCAAGAATAATTAGACAGACCAGTGAATCAAAACCCAATTGATCAAAACTATAAAAGAGTTGCAGTTTCACTTTGCTCGATCCGATGAAGCAAAAAAAAACAAAACAGTGAATCTAGATACGCACAATTCATTCAATCACAAAAGCCACTTGCGAAAACTACACAATCAAACCCACAAAATCGACACAGAGCACCTAGGATCCCCCAAACAAAATTAGCAGTCACAAAAACCCAATTCATAAAGATCATCATCGAACTAAATAAGAAGAAGGGTCGGTACAGGATGAAGATCAATTAAAGATCTAAGAATCACAAAATCAAAAAGGGGTTGGGGGAGAAAAATCCAATCTTACCAAAGAAGAAGCAAAACCCAGGAAGCAAAAGATAAGGTTTGGCGATGGCAGAGGAAGGAGAGAGAGATAGTGTTAAGGAACAGCCCGGAAACAAAAGGGGGAAACCCGATAGAGAGATACAGGAAGCGGTGAGGAGATGATATAGAGAGAGGGAGTTCTGGAAAAGAGAAAGAGAGAGAGAAGGATGCGTTAAAGAAGATGAAAAGGAGAGAGAGGAAGCGAAACTCAATAAGAAGGGGAAAACAAATACTACTATATTAAAAGAAGGCAAGAGGAGAAAGGCAGGCGTGGCTGATCACAGGCTACTCTCGTCTAGTCCCAACAAACCATTATGCATTTTCCTTTTCTTTTTATATATTTCTTATCTTTTCACATTATAATTTCAACACTTACATTGTAAAACGGTGTCGAATTAGCGGAACAAACGGAACAAGCAGAATAAATGTAGTTCGTTCATTTTCGTTTATCAGAAGATAACCAGTTTTCGTCGATAGCAAACTAGTTTTGAAATTCTTGTAGATAAACAACAAAACCGTAAATATCAACGATATCGATATCAATCATTTTATCATATAGGCGGACTAGATAAAAAGAATGCTTTGAAAACAAAGATTTGGTGCGGACGGTATGTGATTTGGTAGAATTGTGTAGTGCTTTTACCCAAATGTTATGTAAAAGTCCAACTAAATGCCATCTCCAAACATTTTAAAGATCCTAAGCAAAACACAAAAAAACTAGGCCTTATACAATATCAATATGATGTCAAAACAAATATCATCTTCTCACCTTGCAACAAAATGCGACTGTAAAATCTCTTCCTGAAGTGAAATTCGTACGTTCCTTATAAAAGAAGATAGAAACGTTAAACTGAGAAGTGCATATAACAAAATGAGATTTAAAAGGTTAAAAGCGTTTGAATGGGACCCAAAATTAATGGGTTACAGCAAATAATATATAGAAACCCAACTTAAAGCTTGGAAGAGAAATATATAAGGGTCATTTTTTTTATCTTTGTGCATTGTATTTGGTAGGTGAACTTGGATGACAAAGTATCTATCATGTTAAGTGATTTTTGATGGTGATACACGTTTAGCTTAGTCCTTAAGCTGCATGTTATTGGTTTAGTATGCATGTCGATTGTTGTATAGGTGATGAAAAATTCATCTCGTTCGTACTTCTCTTATAATGCGATGTGGTGCACGATCTAATACGCACTAATTGAACAGAGATACAAATGAGTTAGTATCAGAACTCAGAAGTTTGCATCTGAAAACACCGGAAAAAAAAAAAAAAAAAAGCTTTTTCAAAGACTTTTTGATGACTGGTCCGCCACGTATCGTTCTGTGATTCCGTTCATAGTGCAAAATTATCCAAACACGACAAAGACGATACAGACGATTTTGCTTGTACAGGAATAAATAAGGTTAATGAAAAAAAAATATGTTGAATATAAATTATGCGCGTCACTAGGAGAAATGATTGTAAAATGTAAACCCTTAACAAATTGAACTCATCTTGTTGCCGACGATAACGTAACCTCTTAAAAAATTGAACTCATCTTGTTGCCGAAGATGAATGGGCTTGCGATTATTATGGATTTAAGGCCCATTTTAGAGTGAAAAAAAGAAGAAGAAAAAAACAACATTTTCATTTTTCCCGATAAAAAGAGGCACTCCTAAGAACTCAATAGAGCCCTAGATTAGGGACCACATTATGGGCCCATATTGAGGCCCAAATGGTACTTATGCTTGTTTGTACGGAACTGATAGATCACGGAGACATCGTTCTCGTTCTTAAAGACCTTGAGCTTTCGTGAAGAATCCAAAAGAGTAAAGAAAAAAAACGAATTTGGTGTAGCGATTTTGGAGACAAAACACACAATGGGAGAAGCGCCTGCCCAGATTCCGACGAGTTTCGGCCACGAGCTTAGGGCTTGTCTTCGATGCCGCCTCGTCAAGACCTACGATCAGGTCTGGGTTCTCTTCTCACTGTGTTTTGCGTGTTTCTTCTCTTGCGAATATCTTTGGTCTAATCTGGTTCATCCAACAGTTTAGGGATTCTGGGTGCGAGAATTGTCCTTTCTTCAAAATGGAAGACGATCATGAGCGTATCGTCGATGTTACAACCCCTAATTTCAACGGGTATGGCCTAAGGGCTAAATTCGAATCCTTACTTTGAATTTTACAGGGCACTGTTCATAAGTATATCTCTGGTACTCGTGGTTACATTGAAAAATTCGGAATCTTGGTGGGACACTCTCCTTAGAATGAAACTGTAGTCTATACTTATTGATACGACTGATGCGTTTGTAGTTGGAAGTTTTCATTGGATGGATGAATCGTTCCAAATTGTAAAATCACTGTGGAATTGACCTAAAGTTTGCTTCTGAATTGTTCCAAATTTCTTCGTTTGTCAAATCTCCAATGTATTTTGTATTTGATATAATGATTGTTTCGCAGTATAATCTCTATGATGGATCCGCGCAGAAGTTGGGCAGCAAGATGGTTAAGAATTGGTATGTTTGAGCTCTGTTTCCTCATTATCCTCAACTATTGAATTGTCTTTTTGAGTTTACTATACGGTGTAGCGTCTTCTTTCTGTTTCTTGTTCTTTTTGTCCCACCGTTATACTTGATAGATGGAGATATTACAGCTACGTTCATCACATCTTTTTTCTTTCCGAAGAGGAGTGTGTATGAATATACGATCAATCTCATTCACCAAAACCCCGCTCTATATTTCCAATCTAACTGTTTTGTGTACACCCGTTTGAGCGGTAGCTGCGTCCATATCTTTATGTGTTTATGTGATGTTGTATTCTGTAATATTGCCAGCTTTCTTTGAGACAGAAATAAATCTAACACTTTGCAACTTCTTGTTTCCAGGGAAGTTTGCTCCTGGTTGCTACACTCTTGCTGTTTCAGAGGCACTCCCAGAGGAAATGCAGGTAAACATATTTACTTCTATGCCACTTCTCTTAGAAACCTAAAAAGAGATCTCAAGGCTCCAACGATATAATAGGCAAATCCTTAGCTCTGGTTTTCAAATAAGGACATGGCTCCTAAAAGACACAAAGCCGGTTTCGTATTGACTGATCGTCTTTTTCACATGTATGTGGCGGAAATCCGCTGGCAGTTCATATGCCAAGAAGAGCGGGTGCAGTATGTTCCGCCCAAACGCATTTGAAGCCCTTTGCATCAAGTGTCTCCATATTGGCATCTCTGCAAGTTGTCAGTTTCAAGAATGCCGAGTCTGCTGGAAGCTATGAATGGAAGTAGTTGAGTTATGTACTTTGTTTCTGATTTCAACTAATATAGAGATTTGATCCTCTTATTGTTAACAAAAACTTATCTTGCCAAACTCCTTGTGTAGTTCACCTCAGGAAGATAAGATAGATTACGTTATTTTTCAATTATAGAATGGATTTCTTTTCCTGTGATAGTCAGTTCATTATATGAATTTTATTAACAAAATGAAATACTTTAAATTGAATACCTAGCAAAAATTTGTGGTACCAGTAATTTACAGACAAAATGTCAACTATGCAGTAAATAGAACACCTAGCAAAAGTGTAGAAGAAATGGCTCCTTAATCAACCCAAGAGGGAAACAAAGAGAGACATTTATTGGTTTTAGGAATATGACCATTGGAATTCCCAAAGAACCAAAGAAAAAACTAAGGGAAAATGTATAAAAGGCTTAAATTTATTGTCTTAATACCAAAAATATATAAGACCCACAAATTCATGGATACAAACAAACAAATTATACACAAGAATTGAGAATCACATCTTTCGATCCAAGGCATATTCTTCTGCTAGAGTAATCATGAACATAACGTGCATAATTAAATAGTTACTTAACATCAAGTACATAGTTAACAAATGTTAATTATCAACAACGTAAGCCACCAAAGCGAAGTGCATCGAGTAATGAAGGCTTTCAGTGTATTGAAGACGAATTAAAACGAATTAAAATTATTCTTGTCTACAAAATCATATCTTGAAGTTTCGAACTAAAATTTCGAGATTTAACCTGAAAAAACAAAAATTATTGGTGTAATAGACTTAACTTTTTGTTAAAATATTTAATCTCAAATATATATTTTTGCCCGTCTCAAGTCTCTGGGGCAAATGCTTTTTTTTTTTTTTTTTTTTGTGTTGGGCAAGAGGCAAATATTAATTTTTGTTATTGTTCCTTTTTTTGGCATTTTTATTTTGTTTTTTGTTTTGGTCAAAGGCGATTTAATTTCGTTATTACAAGAGATACAAATTGGATTATATCCTTTATATGTTAATTTTAAATTCGAGTTCACGTGGCAGTCGCTACCAACTTCGTTTACTCCAAAAGCCGAGTCATCACACAAGTCCAAGCCAAAAAACAAGGGTTCTTGCTCCGACACGACAACGAATCCAGATTCTGGGCTTAGGTAAATCCTCACTCCCCGAATACTCTCTTCTTCTCCAGTCTACCTTGTTTTTATGTCCTGAATCCAAATCTCAGACACTTTGGTTCCTTGAAATCTTGACTTCCTTCAAATCTATGTTTGGTTGAGTGAATCTGTGGAACTTCAGTTTGATTGCGTGTTTAGCACCTTCTCCTTTGGTACGGACATTAATCTCTGTCTGGATATGACGGGAAACTAGATTTAAGTAAACGAATTTGAGAAATTTCGATTCTTTCGCTTGTTTTGTTGATGGGTATGGGTTATGATGCTGAATTGTTTTTCTTCATTGCAGGGAAACGCAAGAAGAGAACTTTTAGAGAAAAATGTCGAACATAGACATAGAAGGGATATTGAAGGAGCTACCTAATGATGGGAGGATCCCAAAGACGAAGATAGTTTGCACTTTAGGACCAGCTTCTCGGACTGTTTCTATGATCGAAAAGCTTTTGAGAGCTGGTATGAATGTGGCTCGCTTCAACTTCTCGCATGGAAGCCATGAATACCATCAAGAGACACTCGACAACCTCCGCACCGCTATGCAAAATACCGGCATTCTTGCTGCTGTCATGCTTGATACAAAGGTAAAAACTTATCTTGTGTTTCCTTTTGCAAGCATCTTGTGAAATGGATTCTCTTTTCATAATTGTCGATCTAGTTTGTAGTACCTAAACATCAACTTTGTTTTTTCTTGCTTCTAAAGCTTATACATAGGTTATTGCTAAGAAGTATTTACTTCAGCTCAATGAGGAAAGTTCAGTAAATACAAGGAAACTTATTCTTGGAAAATAGGAATTTAATAAATGTTAAATCTTTAGTTCTATTGTTGATGGCTCGATCATGGAATTTTTTGTACTATCTGAATTCGTCAAACAAGCCTAGAGAAAACATTTTAGAGACTATCAGCTTATGTTTTCGCTTGTTATATTCGCAGGGGCCTGAGATTCGTACTGGTTTCTTGAAAGATGGGAACCCTATACAACTGAAGGAAGGTCAAGAGATTACTATAACCACTGATTACGACATTAAGGGAGATGAGTCAACGATATCCATGAGCTATAAAAAGCTGCCTTTGGATGTGAAGCCCGGAAACACCATACTCTGTGCAGATGGAAGCATAAGTCTAGCTGTCTTGTCCTGTGATCCCGAGTCTGGAACAGTTAGGTGCCGGTGTGAAAACTCGGCGATGCTTGGTGAGAGAAAGAACGTGAATCTTCCAGGTGTTGTTGTTGATCTTCCCACTTTGACAGATAAGGATATTGAAGATATTCTCGGTTGGGGTGTTCCGAACAGCATCGATATGATTGCTCTTTCCTTTGTCCGTAAAGGTTCGGATCTTGTTAATGTCCGGAAGGTTCTTGGATCCCATGCTAAAAGCATAATGTTGATGTCGAAGGTACTTCAAATTTTCACTTATGGCGATTGTATTTCATGTATATAGGCATGAATCTGACTCTCTTTTTTTTGGGTTTGGATTTTGAAGGTTGAGAACCAGGAAGGAGTGGTAAACTTTGATGAGATATTGCGTGAAACAGATGCGTTCATGGTTGCTCGTGGTGATTTGGGGATGGAGATTCCGATAGAGAAGATCTTCTTGGCTCAAAAATTGATGATTTACAAGTGTAACCTTGCTGGTAAACCGGTGGTTACAGCCACTCAGATGCTGGAGTCAATGATCAAATCACCTCGGCCAACCCGAGCTGAAGCCACAGATGTTGCAAATGCTGTTCTTGATGGCACCGACTGTGTGATGCTTAGTGGCGAGAGTGCAGCAGGAGCTTATCCGGAAATAGCTGTGAAAGTCATGGCTAAAATTTGCATTGAAGCTGAAAGCTCACTTGATTACAACACAATCTTTAAAGAGATGATCCGAGCAACTCCGCTTCCAATGAGCCCGCTTGAGAGTCTTGCATCATCCGCTGTACGGACTGCTAACAAAGCGAGGGCAAAACTTATCATTGTGTTGACACGTGGAGGTTCAACCGCTAATCTCGTGGCTAAGTACAGACCTGCTGTTCCGATTCTGTCAGTGGTTGTCCCGGTTATGACCACTGATTCCTTTGACTGGGCTTGTAGTGACGAGTCACCTGCGAGGCACAGTCTGATATACAGAGGTCTAATCCCTATGTTAGCTGAAGGATCTGCAAAGGCAACAGATAGTGAAGCCACAGAAGTTATCATTGAGGCTGCTCTGAAGTCGGCTACACAGAGAGGACTATGCAATCATGGTGATGCAGTTGTGGCGCTGCACCGTATTGGAGCTGCCTCAGTTATTAAGATCTGTGTGGTGAAGTGAGATTTCCAACTTCTGTCAAAATCTCAAATCTTGGCTCCTGATGATTGTTGGTAATCGTAACTGAGAATTTGCTTTGTAGCATGAAATAAAAAAAAGGTCACAATAGCTCCTGAATCTCTGTAACCTTTAAGATACCCTCTCTCCGTTTTTTCTATTTAGTATTCCAAGATTATGAATCAAAATCTGCTTCTTATGGCTCAGTGCTGACTTTGAATGTATACACTGTTTCTCTTCATAAGCTTTGCTTATAAATGATTAAGCTTTAAAGGTGCTACGTACGTAGAACATACAGAAATCCAGAAAGCCATCTATAATTTGAACAAGATTCAAAGAAAAGTATGGTCCTTTCATGTTTAAAATCATAAATACTCTTCTAACTTCTAAATCACCAGATGATCTGCGTGGGAGAGGTTCGTGCTGGACTCTGCACTATAAGAAAAGCCGTAAGAAAGACAAGAACAAGGTATAGAAGATTAACCACGCCTGATGTTATTGAGATCACCTGTTTCGCGAGGGATGTTCCTTGAAGTTATATGGAATTGAGCTTGATGTTATTTCTTCCTCTGTTCTGTGTATTGAAGAATAACGATTAGTATTATAATTTAGGACATTCTTTTACAGATTTAATAGGAATAGTTCAGGGTTGTGGCAGACTCTTACTCATTGTAAAACTAGCGGAATTCATCGTGGTAGCCATAGTCATCATCAGTGTCATCTTCGTCGAAAATGGCACTGTAGAAGACGTATGGATGCTCAATCATCTCTGCCAGAGTAAGACGTCCATCTTTGTCCGAATCCGCCTGGAAGATCAGGAAAAGAGAGATCAATTTAAAATCGAGTAATTCAACAGCTATATACACCATTTCTTTTGAAAGCTATGTACCTGTGATATAATATAATCAGCTTGTTGTTTTGCGTAATAACGCTCAGTAGGATGGATTTTACTGATAATGGGAAGCAATTCAACGTCTGATAAGTACCTGTAGATAAGTGGGAGTAAATGTTAAGGGATGCATGATATTAATGGAAATGGTAATTATGTTCGTATATTACGAACCCATCATCATTTTTGTCAAGCTGAGAAAACAACTGCTTTGCCGGGCCTTCAGGCAAGTCATGATAAGGATGCGTAGAATTGTGATTATCTTCCTCGTAGTTCCTTACAGTGTCAAAGAGGCCGTGGAAAAACTCTTCGAAACTGATCTTACCATCTTTATCTGAATCTCTTTCTCTGGGAGAGGGAAGAAGAAGAACCCGTTGATAAAGAGTAAGCTAAAAGAAGGGTTCCTCAGATATAATCATATGATTGATCACAGTACATTACCTTACTTCCTCCTTGCATAACCATAGCAGTAAATTAGGGTTCTTGGTGTCAGCAGGATGCAGAAAGCTAAGTGGAAAGAATTAACCAGCAAGAGCATTGTGAGAACAAAAACGAAAAATAATAGTAGTAACCAAAATCTGAAATAGCTCGGTTGCTATAATCCACACCAAAAGAAAACGCTTACTCGTTAAACTCTGTTAAGTTCAGCAGTCCATCACCATTTGCATCTGATGCATTAAAATGCTCCTCCTTCCACCAGCCCATGTCATAGCCAAAGGAATTATTATCTGTTAAAATTATAACCAAGTCAGCTAGCAGTCTTAAGAGACAAAAGTGAGATTCTTTACTTTAGCAGCTTAAACCGTTGCAAATTGCAATCAAACAGGTGAGAAGGATTATATGGGTCATAGGCAGAAGAGCTAAACCCAAAAAATTAAATAAATCAAATGATATGCACCAATCCTTTTGAATCAAACCTACTTAATTTATCACCAAGATCTATCAAGTCATATGTTTCTGCATGACTATAGCAAGTAGCACACATTTTAGTCAGTGAAACTCAAAGAAGAAACAGGAAACTGCAGCTCACCTGAATTACGGACCCAAGACGGTGGTTCATACTCAGAGTATGAAATGAAACCATCCTTGTTTCGATCATGAACATCCATGTCTCTTTGAGTCCTGTGCACAACTTCCTTCGCAGAAGACAACATAGTCCATTCAGTCAATTCACTCTCCGTTACAAACCCATCAGCAGGAGAAACATCAATCTTCGGAAACAACAATATCAGCCTGAAAAGCACCAATCTTTTAGTAAAATACTAAACTAAATTCTTCTAAGATCCAAACTTTGTCAAAGTATGCATTTTTAATTAGCACTCAAAATCAAAGATTCAGACTTTGAAGATATATAAGTATGACCAAACCTATCAGTGACATTGAACTTCTCCTCATCATTCAAGTAATCCTCAGCATCCATGAAATCTTCCCACTCAGGCTGTGACTCGTGACCAGGTGCATACTCATGCCCACCACCACTGTTAGTTTCTTTCTGAGAATGAGAGACAAGCTCCGGGTGAGAATGCTCAATGTACTGCCGCTCCCACTCTTTATCCTCGCGACGGCGCTCCATATCAGCGACGAGAGGATCAAACGGAACCGGATCGTGACGAGTGGGTTTGAAATTGAAAGAAGACCGGAGTTTTAAGCGGTGATGTTGGTTGTGACCACCGTGGTGGTGATCCTGGTCACTCTTCTTCTTCGGGGAATAAGAGATGAGGAAGAGCACCAGGATCCCCACCGTGATGTATAGGATCACGGAAGCTTTACTCATTATTTTAGTGTTGCAGAGAGTAGAAAATCTCAGCTTGAAACCCTAATTTTTTTGGCAAAGTTGAGGTTTTTTACACTTCGAAGTGTAGAGGTTAGATCTGTTCAAAGATGGAGTCTTGCGGATAAATATATATATAATAATAAATATGTACATCTATGTATCTTTAGAAGATTTTGACTCTAAGATCTGTTTAGGACCTTTAGTCAAATGGTTTGTATACACTCAATTTTTTCCCATAAACGCATTTTATTCAATGATTAGACGAATATATTAGATAACATCATTTAAACAAAAAATACAAGTGCTAATCTAAGGGAAAAAAAAACTTGACAACAACCACTTTGTACTAAAAATCGAATCTAGTTATTTCTTTCACGTGGTTGGGTATAATAAACTGAATAAAAGTGTTACGGGTTGCTTGCTTCAATGCACTTTGTTCCTCCGATACAAAGATGGACCAATCTTTCGAAATTTGTAACCATATAGAAAAGTATGTCAAATTAGTCATAAAATGAATATAGAATATATTTTTTTCCTCTTACACATCACTTTATAATCATTCCATTTTCATTGGAGTAGACATATTTTCTGTTAGAATCCATCCATTGAAATATTAATTGCATAAATATCCAGATCCTTTTTTCATGCCTTTTTTTATAGTTTTATACATAATAGGCATGTTCAGAGGTTAAGTTAATATCTTCGCTAGCGACAGGTTTAATAACACGTAGTAAACTCTGAATAATGTCATAAAATAAAGAGGAACGACGATTCTTTGTTACGGTTTATAAAAGTTTAATAACCGTGTGTATGTCGGCTAATTTAGAGATGAAATTATAGCGATACCGTTGGACTCACTCCAATCAGAAGGCTTAATCACTGGAATTCGAGTAGATCCTCCCACGTGTTCCAATCCATTACCATCTCCTTCGTCTACGCCTCCCATCGATATTATTATACACAATATACACAGATGGGTGTGTGTGTGTTGGATCTCACAATTTCTCATCAATGGAATTTGCTTAGCTTTCTCAGATCCCCATCCAAATCGTTTTATGAGAATCCATCTCTTTTTTTTTTGTATTGGATATAAGTTGATAGATAGGTACGTCTGTATATAGTCGAACTCGATCCGTTACGGTCGTTGTTGATTTGGAAATGGACAAGTATGATGTTGTCAAGGATCTGGGAGCTGGTAATTTCGGTGTGGCTCGGCTTCTCAGACACAAGGACACCAAAGAGCTTGTTGCCATGAAATACATCGAGAGAGGCCGCAAGGTTTGATTTTTTCCGTCTTTTTACTATCTGGGTTCTTGAAGTTTTGAATTGGGGTTTAAAGTTTTAAATTTTAGCTCAGTTGTTATGATCAAAATCATGATTTGAAGTCTCCTTGCTAGACATTTTGAAGGAGTTTGCAGGAAAATCTGAGAAATTGGGGTTGTTTTTATAAGAACAGACTTGAATGATGATGATGGTGATGGTGATATTTTTTTTTGGGTTGTTTGGTTTATGCAGATAGATGAGAACGTGGCGAGAGAGATTATCAATCACAGATCACTTAAGCATCCTAATATCATCCGGTTCAAGGAGGCAAGTCTTTTTTTTTTGTGTCTCTTATAGTTTTCTTAAGAGAGAATTGTTTGGGATCTTATTTTGATTCGGTTCCAGGTGATTCTGACACCTACTCATCTTGCTATTGTGATGGAGTATGCTTCTGGAGGAGAGCTCTTTGATCGAATCTGCACTGCTGGTAGATTCAGTGAAGCTGAGGTGGTTTGCTCCTTTTAAAGTCTTACACTTTGATCCATCTGTTCTTCATTGATCTTTTCTATATGCGTTATAAGTTTTCGTTTTTGATCTTTATCTTTTCAGGCTAGGTACTTCTTTCAACAGCTGATTTGTGGTGTAGACTACTGCCATTCCTTGGTATGTCTATAGTTCCTCCATTATTCTGAAAAGGAAAGTTATGTGCCTAATGAGGCATTTGTGGAGAAATCAACGTTTATGTGCCTAGATTCTTTGTTTGAGATTTGGAATTTAATGCCTCCGTTCTTGTGTAACCTTCCCCTCTCTTTTGCTTCTGTGCAGCAAATATGCCATAGAGACCTGAAGCTTGAGAACACACTGCTCGATGGGAGCCCTGCTCCGCTTTTGAAAATCTGTGATTTTGGTTACTCTAAGGTCTGAACTCATTCATTTTCCTTTCTTTCTTTGCTCAGTTTATTTCAATCCCCAATCCAAAACAGATTAGCATGTTCGTAATCAAAAGTATATCTATTCACTCGTCTCTTGATTCTTATATCTTTGTCATGTTTGGTCTTTGATGTCTTTTGTGTAGTCATCTATACTACATTCTAGGCCTAAATCGACTGTTGGAACTCCAGCATACATAGCACCCGAAGTTCTTTCACGCAGAGAATACGATGGCAAGGTACACTACTCATAATTTGACATCAATGCATGATTAGTTGTCAAAGTAAGCAAATAAGGTCATCAAGGGAATAGTAATGAGGAAACAAAGTTAAATCTTTTGTACTGTCATGGTCTGTGTAAAACTTTTCAGGTTATTGTAAAACTTTTGTAATAAGGTTTAAATGGATCAGTCTCTGCACATGTCCAAGCGTAGGGTCTTAATTAAAAAAAATTATTGGGGTGATAATCGATATGAGTAGGATTTGTATAGGTCAGTCTCTATAATCATATTTTTCATGTTTTTCTTTTAGAGCACATAGACTGGCTTTTGCACTCATGTGATTGTGTCTTTGTAGCACGCGGATGTGTGGTCATGTGGAGTAACCCTTTATGTGATGCTGGTTGGAGCTTACCCGTTTGAGGACCCTAACGATCCAAAGAACTTCAGGAAAACAATCCAAGTAACTCCGCCATTCAACAATTCTGATTAACTCCCTCTTCTTATTGCTCAAGTGTCTCAATAATGTAACAATCCAAATGGTATTCTGCAGCGCATAATGGCTGTACAATACAAGATTCCGGACTATGTTCACATATCTCAGGAATGCAAACACCTTCTCTCTCGGATATTCGTCACTAACTCGGCTAAGGTACCTTAGCCATTCTGGTTTTCAAATTTCAAGCTAGATCTTGTGAGGAAAATATTGTTGCAGTTCTGATTGTTGCCAATAACATTCTTAACAGAGAATCACACTTAAGGAGATCAAGAATCATCCGTGGTACTTGAAGAATTTGCCAAAGGAGCTGCTAGAGTCGGCTCAAGCGGCGTATTACAAGAGAGACACAAGCTTCTCTCTTCAAAGCGTAGAGGACATTATGAAGATAGTTGGAGAAGCAAGGAATCCAGCTCCACCTACTAGTGCTGTCAAAAGCTCGAGCTCAGGAGCTGAGGAAGAAGATGAAGATGAAGAGGAAGAGGACGTTGAAGCTGAAGTGGAAGAGGAGGAAGATGAAGAAGACGAATACGAGAAGCATGTCAAAGAGGCACAGTCTTGTCAAGAGTCTGACAAAGCTTAAAAAGAAAAAAGCTCTGTGTTTCTCTTACTCATTTCTTCTTCAAGAACACTGCTTGGTGCGTTGGTGACTTGCTTCTGGTACAAAAAAACATTTCTGAAAGCCGAAGGCAGTAAACTACGTGCAGGTTATTCCACTTTTAGATTTGACGTCGTTGTCGTTTTGTCAATTGTTTAGTGGCTCGTAAGAAATGAACATCAATACTCTGAAAGTGAGGATACTGAATAATTATGAAGCTGAAGGGGTTATATTATGATGATAATTAAAATGATGTCCTGTTTTGCAAAATATCTTCTTTCAAAAGAGATTATGTAGAGTGGCTGGCAGTAAAGGTGACTTAACTATCAACTTTTCACTATCATCTCCAAACAAAAACAAATTCTCTCTTACGTGAAGTTGCCAGAGTACGATTAACCCCGGGATTTGAAATCACTGCGTTTATATTTGGTATTGATCATAATATACAAGACCATTATCTAGTCTTAGTAAGATGGGGAATTAAGGGTTAAGGATTTTGCCGGTGTGAGATATCACATTGTTTGAGGAACCCTAGATGCTGTCGGAGTAAAGGATCATCAACAAGGGCATTCTAGTGCGTTGTGGATTCTTATAATCTGATCCAATTAAAACATGTATTATTTGATGATGCCATGTGAATCGCTAGAAACATGTCAAGTGTATGGCTAACCCAATAACGAAAGTTTCATAAGAGGACTGGAGAGTGCTACCATGAGACGAAGTTTCAAAAAAGATCCGAGTCAAAGCTCTTATATGTTAAGGTTCAACATTGAAACAATTTTAAAGGTGTTCCTTCACTTTGTCCGTGTCAACAAACAATTCAAAATGCTCCGACTTTTTAGAACATGCCCGTGTAAAATAGGAATGATTCGAATCACTTATGTTTACATTGTTTTGGAAATCCAAGGACTCAATCGTATACATATGTAAAGTACAAGATTTCCAATAGGAGGGAAACATATGCTAAATTTAAAAGTGTTCCAAAAATAGTAGCTATCGCCTGTCGCACTCGCTTGTGGTTATAGTTATCTATTTTTTATTTTGTTAATTTTATCCTCGATCGCTATTACATCTGTTTGTCAATCAGTTAAAAAATGTCCGACAAACATATATGTTTCCAGTACTATACGAATCATACAAACGGCTTATTAATGTATTAACTGTAATTAACCATCCGCTTCCGCAAAGTCTCGCAACCGTATTAATTGTAACCAAGCTGCCTTGAAACTAGTCGAACCCTAAAATAAAAACTACACCGGTCAGACCGTCTATATTATACAAGCCCTACGAAAGTAGTGTCTCTTTCAATCTCGACTAGTTGAAAAAAACAGAGAGAGTCATGGGAGGAGAGAAGAGGAATCTAGTTTCAAAAACCTAGGTAGTGAGGAGATGACTTCACTTACCCAACTCAATACTCAAGACCATTGCGAATGAGAAACGTCCTTTGAACTCTGAAGAAGGAGACGATGAGATCGATTCCGATTTGTATTAGTACGAAGACGGTGTGCCTGAAGAGGAATCCACGAAAAACAACCGTTACGACCGCGTCGATAACTACAAATACGAGCTTCCCAACGATTTCGAGGTTTTTTTTAAGTCTTACGTTTCCTTCGTAAATATTCCGCCGTCGATTGTGTTTCTTATTGCCGTCACTGTAGGAGTTTGAATCTAGGTTTAGAGTTGTTTGGGTAACACGTAATAATTTAGGTTAAAAGTTGTTTTAATGGAGACTGGATTTTGAAGAGTTCGTGATTTTATTCGGATTGCCTGCCTCTTCTTTTATTCGAGATTGAGATTCACTTTTCTGGTAATATTGTCTTTTTTCCAGCCAAGGATGAAAACGTGGAGTCAGAAGATGATGATGAAAATAGACATACACGGATGTTGCAAGCTCTCACTGGAATGCCAGTGCAGCCTTTCAAGGTTTTGAGACAAGTAAAGTTTGAGACAGAGTTTTGCTTTTATCTTTTCTTCATTGCATTTGAAGCTGTTTATATATTTTTTTTTTTCAGGAGAGAGTAAGAGCAAACATGTATCCTTCAATGAACCATATCCAGAGTCTGAATTTAACCCTACCCGTGATGTTTTGGAGGGTAAATCCCTCATCACAATTGAAGAGCTTTTGGCGCCTCTTCAAGGAAAACCTGGATATAGCCAACTGTGCGAGATGATCTTCCGGATGCCAAAAGATACTCAGTCTCTTGTTCATGCTCCTCTGCCAAAGCCAGAGCGAGAAAGACTGGAACGGAGTGCAGTGAAAGGACTAGTTGTCAAGGTGTTTAGTCAGTGGGTGCATCTGGTAAAGAGGAATATGGAGGCGGCACCAACTGTTTACTTCAACCAAGAAGTCAATGTTGGCTACTCTACGGTTGGTGCAATAGCATCACAATTTCAGCCCAGGACTGAATTTGAGATGAAAATGGCTTCTCTTTTCGATGATAATGAGATTTGGGAGGCTCACAAAGAAGATGGCGCTAGGCTTCTTGAATTGAACGAGGCAAGATATGTGATCTAGTTCATTCCCTGCACGCAGAGCTTGTTGGAACTTAATTTTTGACAAATGACTTTTGCTCAACTTTCCGGTGAAGTCCATCACCAAAATTATCGGATCTTGGGATTGTTGTTATCCTTGTAATGAGCACTATGAGTTAGTGTATTTACATGTCAAAATTGAAGTTAATTTGAATGAGTAATGAGGATCCAAAGTGGGTAGCTTGCTTAGCTTTAAAATCTTGTAATTTTGCCTAATTAGTAAAATGTGCAAATGTCCCACATTAGAAGAATGAAAATTTTCCCACTAGTATATATAGTGATACACCTTTAACAAAGTTCACTAGCTTTGGGAGGAGGACACTATGGTGAAGGAGAATTAAAATCATTATGCAAAACCACACACGTGCGCGGGCCGGGCTCGGGCTCCGCTCTTGGGTCTCGGGTCTTGGTGAATGTGGGTTTTGTCCACAGATCAAAGACTAATTTTTTTGAGAAAATTTTATGTAACTTATGTTACATTTTATTTCTCTGAAAATTAATTTGCATAATGAAAAATTAATTATAAAGATATATTATTTCCGAAAAACTAATTTTTAAATCAAAAATTATTTTCGAATATCTCCAAAAATTAAATCGGGCAGCCGCCCACTAGGTGAATTCCACTCACCACCACTCACCAAAAGTCTCCGACATTTTCGGCTTTGATACACGATTTGTGGATCGTGTTTCTTCTTGCGGTTTTAAAAACCTCCTCTGTCTCTTTCTTGAAGACATACTGAAGAAAAACCAACAAATCTTTCTCTCTCATTTTTTTTACAAATCGTAAGTGTTTATCAAGTGTATATCGTAGATCGAAGTTCGTAGATTCCGTATTTCGGGTGTTGCGAATACGGTTTCGCCGTGGTTGTATCCTGGGATTGAACATCTCTAAAACCGCCACACTGCGGGAGATTGTTTGAATTAAGGAAAGAGATCGTATTTCGACTCCACGTTTTTTCCGTTTCCTTAATCGTTTCTAAATTTGGTTTTTCGCGGACCTATCAGAGCTTACTTGATTTATAAATTATCTGGCATTGCACGTAGTGTGAAGGTATAAGTCTTGATGACCATAACTGTGAAGATATAAAAGTCTTGATGAATAAACAACTCAATATTATCAATGAAGATACGTGGATTAATTTAAGTAAGTGTAAGCTTATCTTAAGTTAATCATGGTTTTATTCTCTTTGTGCCACGAGTGCCTCTGTTGCTTGAGTGCCTCTGTTGCTGCAATATTTCTATATAAAAAAGTGTTGCAGATAAAAAGGAATGGCTAATTGATAAACAATGAAGACGTGTCTGTATTGATTGATGAGTGGAAACCATAGGTGTCTTCTTATCCGTTTTGGGAACTACAAAAGGAGGGTGTGTTGTCCACTTTTATGAGAGTAGTTGCAGGCTGTGAAAAAAAAAAAAGAACAACAATGAAAAAACGTTGTAAGCAAGTGCAAAAGAGAGATCATTAAGGTGTAAGCCTGGGATTTTTCCTTTTGGGGTAGAAACAGAGAGTGTAAGTGAGTAGTCTTTACATCTCTGCATATTCGTTGTAAACTTGTTGTGGTTTTCTTACTAGTGGATTCCGAGCTATAGCCTCGGCGAGACGTAGGCATTGTCGTATTGACTTTGCTGAACTCGTAAAACTCTCTGTGTGCAAAGCTCTCTTTACTATCTTTCTCATTCAAGTCATGCTCTGTTTTTTTTCAAGCATAAGTTACAGAGTTTTGTCAATCTAAAAAACGATTCAAGCTTTACCAATCCTTGGTTTCTGTTATTGGTTTTAGGTTCAAGGATAGTCGACATCTTTGAGCTGAGAAATCTTAACAGCTTTGGTATCAGAGCAAGGTTGGTCATTGCTGGTGGTTCTGTAGAGTTCTTCCAAGACAAGAACCATGTCTTCGGCAAGGATTGAGGTAGAAAAGTTTGATGGCCGTGGGGATTATACTCTGTGGAAGGAAAAGATTATTGCTCACCTGGAACTTCTGGGATTGAGTGATGCTTTGAAAGAAACTGCGACTTCAGGAGAGAAGACGCCAGATCCAAAAGCTACAGGTGAAGCTGAAGGAGAGGCAAAAGACAAAGAAAGTACTTCAGCAGAGAAGATAAAGAAGGCTAGAAACAGAATCATCTTGAGTGTTTCAGATCAGGTACTTAGAAAGATCATAAAGGAGAAAACTGCAGCTGGTATGTTTGCATCTATGGACAGACTTTACATGTCTAAAGCTCTTCCTAATCGTATCTACCTGAAACAAAAGCTTTATAGCTTGAAGATGTCTGAAAATCAGTCTATAGACAGTAACATAGATGATTTTCTGCATATTATAGATGATCTAGAGAATACAAATGTTAATGTTTCTGATGAGGATCAAGCTATACTACTACTGATGTCTCTACCTAGACAGTTTGACCAGCTGAAAGACACTTTGAGATATGGTAACGGCAGAACCTCTATGACCTTAGATGAAGTAATAACAGTTATTCATGCTAAGGAACTGGAGTTTAGTGCCAACAAGAGAAGCACCAAGAATCAGGCATAAGGGTTGTATGTAAAAGACAAGACTCGTGGAAAAAGTGAACAGAGAGAGAAGGGCAACAAAAACAGAGCTAGATCCAAGTCTAAGAGTAAACGAGGATGTTGGACCTGTGGAGAAGAGGGACACTTCAGGAGGAACTGTCATAACAAGAACAAAGCTCACATGAAACCCATTGAATCTAGAAACTTCAAAGGAGAGTCATCTGCTGGAAAAGGAAACTTGGTGGAAGCTACAAACTTGTATGTCTCAGAAGCTCTTCATTCTTCAAACGTAGTAAATTTGGAGAATGAATGGATTATGGACACTGGTTGCAGTTACCATATGACACACAAAAGAGAATGGTTTGAAGAGTTAAATGAAGATGTTGCAGGGGCTGTTAGAATGGGAAACAAGACAATTTCAAAGGTTAAAAGAGTTGGATCAATACGGCTCAGGAATGAGGATGGTCTGACTGTGATCCTTGCAAATGTCAGATACATCCCTGATATGGATAGAAACCTGCTGTCACTGGGAACGTTTGAGAAGGCTGGATATCGGTTTGAGTCAGAGAATGGTGAAATCAAGATCATGATTGGGGGTCAGATATTGCTTAAAGGAATGAGATATGAGACTCTATACCTATTGCAGTCTAAAGTTGATGCTGGAACGTCGCTAGCGGTTGAAAGAAGAAGTGATGAATTAAGATCACATTCAGAAATCTACGAGTATAACTAATACTGAATATTGTAATAAAAAAATTTATACATTTTAATATCTTGTGTTTTTACAACAAAACGTAACTAAAATATACAGAGAAAGCCACTTCTATAGCATCAAAGGTTAGGCCACATGAGTCAAAAGAACATGAAGATGTTGGTGAACAAGGGATTTCTCGACAGAAAGAAAATCACTACGTTTGACTCTTGTGATGACTGTATATTTGGAAGAGCAAAGAGAGTGAGTTTCAATCTCTCACACCAGAAAACAAAAGAAATGTTGGAGTATGTGCATTCAGACTTGTGGGGAGCTCCTTCTGTGCCACTGTCACTCGGAAAATCCCAATACTTCATATCTTTTATTGATGATCACACAAGAAAAGTGTGGGTGTACTTTCTAAGAACCAAAGATGAAGCCTTTGGGAAGTTTGAAGAATGGGTTGCTTTGGTTGAAAATCAAAGTGATAAGAAGTTGAAAGTTCTCAGGACAGATAACGGCCTGGAGTTTTGCAACAATCAGTTTGACACTTACTATGAATCAAGAGGGATTCAGAGGCACAAAACTTGTGCATACACTCCACAACAGAATGGAGTTGCAGAGCGGATGAACAGAACGATCATGGGGAAGGTAAAGAGCATGCTAAGCGATTCAGGTTTGCCTAAGATGTTTTGGGCATAAGCTACACACACCGCTGTTGTTCTCATCAATAAAACTCCAATATCTGCACTCAATTTCGAAATTCCGGATAAGAAGTGGACTGGCAGACCTCCTGTTTACAGCTACTTGAGAAGATTTGGCTGTGTAGCTTTTGTACACACAAATGATGGAAAATTGAGCCCACGAGCCAAGAAAGGAGTTCTTGTTGGATACCCAGATGGAGTAAAAGGCTACAAGGTTTGGCTCATGGATGAGAAGAAGTGTGTTGTTAGTAGAAACATCATTTTTCAAGAAAATGCTGTTTATAAAGATCTGCTGAAACAAAATAAAGGTATTGCAGTGCAAGAGGATTATTCAACAAGATCATTTCTTGATTTGGATCTAGAAGAGCATCGTGATATCAGTTCTGGTGGAGAACAAAGAGAAGATCAAAACTCTCCTGTACATGAGGATTCTACTCTAGGTTCTCCAGCTTATTCGGATGAAGGTGGAATGGAAGATGAAGTAATTCAAACTCCATTGAGTTACCATCTTATCAGAGACAGAGAAGTAAGACAACGAAGAGCTCCAAGAAGATTTGATGATGAAGATTACTATGTAGAAGCTCTTTACACAACAGAAGATGGTGAACATGTTAAACTTGCAGATTACAGAGAAGCTAAGAGAGATCTTAACTGGCACAAATGGAAGCTGCATGTGAATGAGGAAATGGAGTCTCAGATCAAGAATGAAACGTGGATAATAGTTCCAAAACCTGAGGGTCAACGATAGCGGAGGCAAAGGAGAAGACACTGAAAACTGTGGAAGATGATGAAGTGCCCATTTCTGGTCTTATGTCATTACCATTCATGGTAATACTTATTTATTTTCTCAACACTTTTGATTATTTTTATTTTGGTCTTCTCCAAAAGAGTACTTGAGGAGTATGAAGAATGGGAGAACTCTGGTGGAGCAGAAAACCCTAAAAAATCCACTAATGTTGGTGGCAGAAGAGTATTTGGTGCAGCCGCTAAGATCGAAGCTCCAAAAGAGTCTAAAAAGGAATCAGAGAACTTTTTTTGATAACAGTGATAGTAGTGACAATGATATGGATGATAATGACTTAGAGGCTGTAAAAGATAATGCTTCACCTGCTAGAAACACTGTAACCATTATGGAAACCGAGGTACATTGTTGGTTAGTCATAATGGTTCTTTCTTCTCTCCCTTTCAAATCTTTGATTACAACATATGTTGTTTGATTTCCTGCAGAAGGAATCGAGAGATGAAGAAAGTGATGATTCAGAGAGTGAAGCAGAGCAAATGGTTGATGGGATTTTGACATGTGCTTCAAAGGAAAGCTATGATATCCCTTGTCAAGCAGAGCTTGTAAGCCGTGATTTTGCTGGCGATGACGTTGTAGGTGAATTTGAGAAGGATAAGCTAGAGGTACTAAATCAGGAAGTTCCTGAACCCGAAAAACCGGTTCAAGTTCCTGGTTGGAGACAATGGACGGTTAGAGAACACGAAGATGTAAAAAAAACGAGAGAGCAAGCTCTCAAACGAAGGAAAGACGCTCGTCTCGGACATGTTATCTTATCAGAAAAAGTCGATAAAAAGGTCAGTGTCTCACTTAATATGTTCATCATAACCATCCGATCTAATGCTGACATTATCTACCTTTCCCTTACACATCAAAGGAAGTTTTCGAACATAGTATGCGTATGCCTATAGGACCCAACTCTAATCCCACGACTATTGTGTAACACCCGTCTCACCCTCTCTCGGGAACAGTGTACCACGTGTAACACCCGTCTTACCCACTCTCGGGAACGACGTGTTACCATAAATAAATATTATCGCAATTAACTTTATTTAATTAAATAACCGTTTTTATTAAACTTAAATCCGAGAAATCCGATAATCCACAATAAACCACAAGAAAACCAAATAAATTCATAACACAATTGTTTAATTCAAAACACGCATAAATTACGGAAAACGAGAATCAAACCCAAAACGACACACCCTGACTTGTCAAGTACGAAACTACTCGCCAGGCTCACCTGAAAGGGGAAAAAGAGGGGTGAGCAACAGGGGAGTCACTTAGTAAGATATGAGATGCTAAATCTGCATGTCACTAACTCCGTCAAAGAAACTAACCACAAAACAGTCCAGAATCAAACATGAACAAACATAGCACATACAGTGCTCAACCAATAGACAATGTTTTATTATGGGATAGTGCCAATCACACCGCCTCGTGGACGCTTTTATCGATCTTAAGGTGCATGGCAACAGATCGACTCAGGTTGCCCTCACCCCAACCTCACTCAACTATGGGATAGTGCCCAATCACACCGCCTCGTGGACGCTTTTATCGATCTTAAGGTGCAGGGCAACAGATCGACTCAGGTTGCCCTCACCCCAACCTCACACAATGCGACGCGATACAGAAATTCATCTCTGTATCTCTGCTACCATATCTCAAATATAAATATAATATACGTATATATATCAAACACTTAACATCAATAGTATGCGAACAAACAATTGAGTTGAATCATCTATATTCCTATGTCCAATTTAAACAAGCAAACTAGCTAGACACGATCATTTAAACATATCACATTTAATTACTAAACTATCTGTAACTAGAATCCTCGAACAAAGTACAGAAGTTTGTAGAATAGTCCTCACCTTAGCAAAGTCGATAACTGTGGTTTCTGAACCTCGAATTATTAAACCGACTTCGGATATGAAATCGGAACGAAAAATCGAGTCAGACGGTCTTCGAACGACGAAAAGCGGTTTTCGGGTCAACCTTTCAAAGTCAACGGTCAACCCCGAACCGGTCAAAGGTCAACGGTCAAACCGGTCCGGTTAAGCTAAATCGGAAATCAATTTCAAAACCAAACCGGTTAACCTAAACCAGTAATCAATTGATTTAAACCAATCAGTTAACCTAAACCAAATCGATTTAAACCGACCGGTTAACCTAAACCGAAAACTAAATCGAAATCAATTGAATTAAACCGACCGGTTAATCTAAACCGGTCGGCGGTGAAAATTCCGGCGACGGCTTATCGGAAAAGTCATCGGCAACGACGGCAACACGGCGGATGGACTGGCGGCGCGTGGGGTTCACGCGCTCCCTTCGGTCGGCTCGTGCCGGCGCGTCCGACGGCGGTTTTGGCTGAGCTTGGTACCTCCGGTTTCGTCTCGTCGTCACGAATCCGATGGTGGCCTTGGATTTGCGAGATTCGAAGCGGTTAGAGGGAGATCTTGAAAATACTAAACGGCCCGAAGGTAAAAACTTTAAAACTCAGTTTTCGGAGTTACCTTCGATTAAACACAGCGGTGGCTTGGTCGGTCTAAGCTCGGGAGATGATGGACGGCGGTTTGGCAGTAGTACACTCCGGCGCTGTATTTCTGCAGGGCTTCGCCACTTAAGAGAGTTTGTGGAAAATGGAAGAGAAAAATGAGTTTAAATAGAGAAATTAGGGAGGGTATCTAGGATTTTCCAATTGGGTTTGGTGGGCTTTGGTTGGTTGGGCTAGGCCTCAGTTTTGATTGGGTTTGGGCAAAAAAATGGGCTGTTACATATTGTTAGAGATCTAAACTGACCTGAGGTTTCTAATTTTCGTTACTTTGTTAAAACTCTCATTAGTACTGCTGTAGTACCCATTTCGCAAAATCTTGCTTTTTCTTAAAACCCTGTGGCGCTTATTTAACCATTATGTGCAGGTTGTGAAGAAAGCTGGGGTGATCATTAAACCTGTCAAGGTTGAGGAAGTAGACCCGAAGGAGAAAGTAGATGACGAACAGCCTCGTAGCCATCAGAAACAAAAACCCAAAAAGGGTAGTAAGTAAAACCAATAGAGGTCAAAGCAAAGTAATGGACCACGGATTTCGCATTCTCAAACTTATTTAGAGACACAAATTTTGATAACAACGGTACAATTTTGCTTGTAATTTGTCTTATTTATAAAAGACGCATTTCTTGTTTTATTTCATAGCTCTTCAAATCTTCTTCCACTCTGAAACTCTTTTGTCTCCATCTGCAAAATTCTGTCAACTGCAGAGATGATGATTCAGTAACGGAGAGACTTCACTAAGTTGTATCTTAATAGAGTGACATTAATACCTGATCGTCTGAAAACGTAAGCTGTTACGCGATAAACAGAAGTGTGTTGTGCTTTACTGATGAATATAATAACAAACATTGCCTAAACTCGCAGCGATCTCTTCATAGCTAACTCGATGTTATCGAGAATTGAGGAAGCGGTTGGTACGGAAGCATTAAACCCACCTCCACCTTGGTTATTTTCGGTTCTGCAGGGGTTGCGGTTATGACACAATTTCCTTTGGTTTGCCCTCTGAAATCGGTTTAGCATAATTTGATTACTTCCTTTTGGGTCTCTTATCGGGCTTTTGTATGGGCTAATTAGGACTTCCTAAACCATTGAGCCTAAAAGACTCCACGTGTTTCTTTTGAGTTTCGCTCGACTAAGGGCAATTTAGTAATTATCAGGTTTCAAAAACAACGTACCGTTTTGTTATCAGCTATAGAATACATTTCAAAGCAACGGGAGCAAACTACATACCGTTTCTTATCTGTTGTGCGAGAAACGTCGTCGTTTTAGCGCCAATTCTCTCTGCTTCGTTTCCTATCCCTTTAAAACCCTTATCGTGTTTTCCTGTAAAACCCTCTCGACATTTTGCGACTCTCCTCCTCCTTATCTTCAAAAATTCTCTCCGGTCACCGACGACGGGAACTTGGTAGTTACAGGTCCCAGATATGTCCTTGAAGTTCCCCCTCGGTGTACGCTTCATCACTCATTCTCTTCCTTGTACTCGTCTCGCTTCCATGAACTCTGGCGCACTAATCTATTCATTTCGTTCCGTTCCTGTTCTATCCAAAGCATTTCCTTTTAGGTTAAAGTACATTGGATTAGGTTCCCGGGTCAGTTTCTCTACCCGACCAGAGAGATCCCAACCCGATTTCGGGCGGCGGAGTGGAGCTGGAGGAGAGATTCGCGCGTCCAAGAGCTTGATTGAGGACGAGGCAGAGCTTAGTGATTGGGTGAGCGATTTGAGGACTAGTTCGTTGCGTGGGAAGTTCACAAGCGACGAAGGTAACTCGGGTCCAGAGGTGGTTCGTAGAAACGTAGACAGGGACAACAGGGGTCCAAGGAGGGGAAGGGAAGGCCAATCTGATAGTTTCGGTGGTGCGAAAAGGGGAAAGGAGGGTGAGATGGATAGGTTTGGGGGTTCGAACAGGAGACGAACCAGCAGCGAGCCGGCTGATTCGTTTAGGAACAAGCGGTTAGGTGATCGAGAAGGTTCAAGGAACGGTCGGATTCAAGGAAAGAGTAGTGAGTCGTCTTTTCGTGGAAGGAATGAGAGAAATGTGGATTCAGGGTTTAGGAGAGAGCGAGGTTTGGAAAACAACAAGGGCTTGGGGAAACAAACAAGAGTTTTAAGACAGGAAGATGAAGATAGTAGTGACGAGGATGAGAAGAGGGTTGTATTGGAACGCATTGATGATTTGCTTAGTGAAGATAGTAGTGATGAGGATGGTGAAGCTGATGAGCCTCTTATTAAGAAAGTGGTTTCTGCTAAGGCAGGCCAGACTGATAAGCCAAGGAGTGAACATGTCAAAACTTCAGATTCTTACTTGTCTAAGACGAGGTACATTATTTTTCAATTTTCATCTATCTTTACATGTGAGGAGATTGCTTTAGAGCTATTCTTCTATATGTGACTTACTTTGACCATTTAGTGCTGTTTGATTGATAATACTCTTTTATGGTAAATGGTTTACAGATTTGATCAATTCCCACTGTCTCCCTTATCGCTAAAAGCCATCAAGGATGCGGGATTTGAGACAATGACTGTTGTGCAGGAGGCTACTCTCCCTATCATTCTCCAAGGTGAACTTTTCTTCATTAGCCTTGTTTACAAGGCAAAAAGAAAAAACACCATGATTTAGAGATGTAGTGACAATTTCTAAATGACGACATCTCACAAGCTTTTACAGATCACTTTTGCAATAGCCAATAGGTATTTCAAAGAAAACTTAGAAACTTGTGTATCTCTCTTTAGGATTCCTCAAATTTGCAATGGCTTCCATTTTGTAGCTTGATTGATTGTTTAAAAATCCTCTTTAAACCCTCGGTTTCTTCGGTGCTCTGTTTTCCCAGGTAAAGATGTCCTAGCCAAAGCCAAAACAGGCACTGGGAAAACCGTTGCATTTTTGGTGAGACATTCTACCCTCTGGGTTCATGGATATAAGTTGGTCAGTTAGGAATTGATTGGCCTTCGATTGGGATCTGGTCTGACTTCTTATCGTTGGTGTTCATTTCTAGCTTCCATCAATTGAAGCTGTTATCAAATCTCCTCCTCCAAGTCGGGATAACAGGCAACCCCCAATTATTGTGCTTGTGGTATGCCCTACTCGGGAACTTGCCAGTCAAGCTGCTGCAGAAGCAAACACCTTGCTGAAGTATCACCCATCTATTGGTGTTCAAGTTGTGATTGGAGGCACAAAGCTTCCTACAGAGCAAAGGCGTATGCAAACGAATCCTTGCCAGGTAATAAGAGATCTCTTTTGCCACTCTATGTGTATTAATGTGAAGTTAATTCTGAACAAATCTTGCACTTCCTTTAACCTGGGCTTTTGTGATGGTTGCAGTTATACTGAAATGTATCTATATATTGTTGAATAATCACATATTTGAACACTTTCAGATACTTGTGGCTACACCCGGAAGGCTCAAAGATCATATTGAGAACACTTCTGGATTTGCAACTAGGTTGATGGGTGTGAAAGTCCTTGTGCTTGATGAAGCTGATCATCTCTTGGACATGGGTTTCCGAAGGGACATTGAGAGGATAATTGCCGCTGTTCCTAAGCAGAGGCAAACATTTTTATTTTCCGCCACGGTACCTGAAGAGGTAAGTGTTAGTGTCTTGTACATAGGCTCTCATTTTTGGGTTGGAATCTTGAACTGTGTTTTTTGGTGTCAAGGTCCGCCAAATATGCCATGTTGCTCTGAAACGGGATCATGAGTTCATCAATTGTGTTCAAGAGGGTACTGGGGAGACACATCAAAAGGTAAAAGATTTCTCTTTAGGTTAATTTGAGTGAACGACCTGCCATATGATTGGATTTATCGGTTTCTTATGTCTGTTATATCTCCCAGGTCACACAAATGTACATGATTGCATCATTGGATAGACATTTCTCGCTTTTATATGTGCTTCTTAAAGAACACATCGCAGATAATGTGAACTATAAGGTAAAATTGTTTCTCTATTGCCATTGTGAATCACTAATGTCTGTATTTCTGAACTAACACGATCTCCTTGCTGTTGTAGGTTATTATTTTCTGTACAACTGCTATGGTGACAAGATTGGTGGCTGATCTGCTTAGTCAGTTAAGCTTGAACGTCAGAGAGATCCATTCTAGAAAACCGCAGAGTTACAGAACAAGAGTTTCTGATGAGTTCCGCAAGTCCAAGGGTATTATCCTTGTCACATCCGATGTATCTGCTCGTGGTGTCGATTACCCTGATGTGTCATTAGTCGTACAGGTAACAATTTTTCTGACATGGAATTGTTTTGCAACTACAAATTTTATCTCTTCTTTTTACTGAACTTGTTTGCTTTTGCAGATGGGATTGCCATCAGACAGGGAACAGTATATACATAGACTTGGCAGAACCGGGCGGAAAGGTAAGGAAGGGGAAGGAGTCTTATTGTTGGCACCATGGGAAGAGTACTTTATGTCATCTGTTAAAGACTTGCCCATCACCAAGTCTCCTCTACCACCAATAGACCCAGAGGCTGTGAAAAGGGTAAGCTTTTTCATATAACATGGCGAACTCACATGAATTTGTGATTCTTACTGAACTTGGCAAGCCTTTCTTAACTTATATTTGCTGGCAATCCAGAAGGACTGGGAAATTGAAACTGAATTTTAATCTGTATACAAATGTCAATGTTTTGGATAGACCTTCACATCTCTTAACTCAAAACTCTTTGAAGTCAAAAGCTAAGATTTTTCAAGAGTTTTTGATATGAGTGAGTATTGATGGGTTATAAGAAACTTGTTGAATTCAGGTGCAGAAAGGACTTAGCCAAGTGGAAATGAAGAACAAGGAGGCGGCGTATCAGGCATGGTTGGGTTACTACAAATCACAGAAGATGATTGCAAGAGACACGACCAGACTGGTGGAGTTAGCCAATGAGTTTAGCCGCAGCATGGGACTTGACAGCCCACCAGCTATCCCAAAAAATGTTCTTGGCAAGATGGGTCTCAAAAACGTTCCTGGTCTTAGAACCAAGTAGATTTTTTTTATCTGGTGATTTGCTTTGGTCTTAAAACTTTAATGCTTTGTAAGTGTAATCTCTTGTCATTCTTGCTACACTTTAGACTTTCTAACTAAAAAATCCGATAAAAGTTACCTTCTTATGAAAATCACTATAAAATCACTATAAATGAAAAAAAGTTTTTGTTGGATATAATACAATTTTTTCTACTAGATTCACCTTTTGGATCCAATAAGGCCATTACTAAACATAAGAGAAGCTTTTGCGCATCTTACGACTCAATATTGTTATCTTTCATTAAATCGATAACATAAGCAATATAGACATTGTTTAAAAATATGAAAATTACAGTTCTAAGCTTTCATGAGATATAAACAATTTCACAAAAGTTTAGGCATATGTGATATGGCTATTTGGACAGTTGTGAAGATTTTTAAAAAATTCAAGCATTTTCCTTTAGTAAAAGGTGTTTCTGATATCAATCACATTTCAAAGCAATGAGAGCAAACTACATGCCGTTTTTTTGTTTTTTTATTTGTTGATATTTTGGGACACTCTCTTCTCTTATGTACCCTTTAAGCCCTAATTTGTGTTTCCTACAAAACCATTTAAACCCTAAATTACCGACGGCGGGAACTTGGTGGTTACAGAGCCTTACAGGTTAAGGCATACGCTCCATCTTTCTCCTCCATCTTTTCTCCTCTCGTTTCCATGAATTCCGATGGACCCAAATTCGGTAAGAAGAGACGGGAGATTCGCGCAAAACATTTGAAGAAGTTCACGAGTGACGAAGATGACTCGGTCAAGGACAACAATAGAGGTCCAAAGAGGGGAAGAGAAGGCCAATCTGATGTTGATGAGCCTCTTATTAAGAAAACAGCTTCTACTAAGCCTGTAGAGGCTCAAACTGCTAAAACTTCAGATTCTTATTTGTCTAAGACAAGGTACATTTTTTTGCTTTTCATTCTTCCTGCTGTGTTAACTAAAGAGTATTTAATAGACTTTGTGAAGTAGTAATTTCTTTAATGAGGGTACAATTTAGTCTCTTTCTGTGTTATGCATGTGAGGAGATGGCTTTAGAGCTATTCTTCTGTATGTGACTTACTTTGACCATGTAGTGCTGTTTGATTGAGAATTCTCCTTATGGTAAAATGCTTTTACAGATTTGATCAGTTCCCTCTGTCTCCATTATCGCTAAAAGCCATCGAGGATGCTGGGTTTAAGACAATGACTGTTGTGCAGGAGGCTACTCTTCCTCTTATTCTCAATGGTGACCTTTTCTTTCTTTCTCGTTGGACTTGCTTATAAGGCAGAAAGAAAACATACGCATGATTGAGAAATATATGGACGGTATCTCACAAGCTTGAAAGATAAATCAGGAACTTTTGCATCTTTCTTCAGGATTCCTCATATTTTGTCATGACTTAACATTTTGAAGCTTGGCTGATTGTTTATTGTTCCTCTAATATGTTTTCTTTTAACTCCTTGGTTTTACAGGTAAAGATGTCCTAGCCAAGGCCAAAACAGGCACTGGGAAAACTGTTGCATTCTTGGTGAGACATTCTACCCTCTGGGTTCATGCATATAAGTTAGTCAGTTAGGATTTTATCGGGCCTTCAGTTCTGATTTGTTCTTAATATTGATGTTTATATTGAAGCTTCCATCAATTGAAGCTGTTATCAAATCTCCTCCTGTAAGCCAGGATAATAGGCAACCCCCAATTATTGTGCTTGTGGTATGCCCTACTCGGGAACTTGCTTGTCAAGCTGCTGCAGAAGCAAACATCTTGCTGAAGTATCACCCATCTATTGGTGTTCAAGTTGTGATTGGAGGCACAAAGCTTCCTACAGAGCAAAGGCGCATGCAAAAAAGTCCATGCCAGGTAAATTTTTCCATGTGTATTAATGTAAAGTTAATTCTGGGCAAATCTTGCATTTCCATTAAGCTGGACTTCTAAGATGAAACTTGTTATCTGATCAATATGGACTCATGGTAAAAAAAAATTCAAACTGATTTGGTTGGCCTTCGTTAAAACAATATGGACTCATGGTTTGAATGGCTAAGAATATAAATTAAGATCGATTATTCAAAAAAGAATGTATTTCCTGTCCAGGTTAGGATTGTTTCCAATAATAGGATATGTTCCTTGATTTAGCCTCTTATGCATTTACATTTTTTTGTATCATCTGTCTTCCCTGCAGTCAAAATGGCTGCAGAGATGGTGATCTTTGTCTCTGTATATTTTTAAATAATAACATATTTTCACAATCTCAGATTCTCGTGGCTACACCTGGAAGGCTCAAAGACCATATCGACAACACTTCCGGATTTGCAACAAGGTTGATGGGTGTGAAAGTCCTTGTACTTGATGAAGCTGATCATCTCTTGGACATGGGTTTCCGAAGGGATATTGAGAGGATAATAGCTGCTGTTCCTAAGCAAAGACAAACATTTTTATTTTCCGCCACGGTACCTGAAGAGGTAAGTGTCAGTTTCTTGCACAAAGGCTCTCACTTTTGGGTTGGAATCTTGAATTGTGTTTTTTGGTATCAAGGTCCGCCAAATATGCCATGTTGCTCTGAAACGTGATCATGAGTACGTCAATTGTGTTCAAGAGGGTGCTGGGGAGACGCATCAAAAGGTAAAAGATTGTTTTTTTTTTTAACGAATGGCCTGCATATGATTGGATGTTATCGGTTTCTCATGTCTGTTTTATCTCCCAGGTCACACAAATGTACATGATTGCATCATTGGATAGACATTTCTCGCTTCTATATGGTCTTCTGAAAGAACACATCACAGATAATGTGGACTATAAGGTAATATTGTTCTTCCAATGCCATTGTGAATCACAACTGTTTTTCTGGATTAACATCATCTCCTTGCTGTTGCAGGTTATTATTTTCTGTACCACTGCTATGGTTACAAGATTGGTGGCTGATCTGCTTGGTAAGCTAAGCCTGAACGTCAGAGAGATCCATTCTAGAAAAACGCAGAGTTACAGAACCAAAGTTTCTGATGAGTTCCGCAAGTCCAAGAGTATTATCCTTGTAACATCCGATGTATCTGCTCGTGGTGTTGATTACCCTGATGTGTCACTAGTCGTACAGGTAAACCATATAGTAGTTTTCCATTATAGAATTGAACAGTTGCTACAAAGTTAATCGTTTTTTGCTGAAGTCGTTGTGTATATGTTGCTTTTGCAGATGGGATTGCCATCAGTCAGGGAACAATATATACATAGACTTGGCAGAACTGGGCGGAAAGGTAAGGAAGGAGAAGGTGTACTATTGTTGGCACCGTGGGAAGAGTACTTTCTATCTTCTGTTAAAGACTTGCCCATCACAAAGTCTTCTTTACCGCCAATAGACCATGAGGCTGTGAAAAAGGTAAACTTTTTCAAATACTATTGCAAACTTAGCATGAATTTGTGACTCTACTGAACTTGGCAAGCCTTTCTCAAATTCTATTTGCTAGCAAGTAGCAACCCAGAACAACTAGAGTGTTTATAAACTGTATTGGAATCTGTATGCAAGTACCAATGTTTAGAATAAATCTTCACATGTCGTAACACAAAAACCTTTTTGACGTCAGAAGCTAAGATTTTCTTATGAGTATGTGACTCGAGTGAGCATTGATGGGTGTGGGAAACATATTAAAATCAGGTGCAGAAAGGACTTAGCCAAGTGGAAATGACGAACAAGGAGGCAGCATATCAGGCGTGGTTGGGTTACTACAAATCACAGAAGAAGATTGCAAGAGACACGACCACACTGGTGGAGTTAGCTAATGAGTTTAGCCGCAGTATGGGACTTAGCATCCCTCCAGCTATCCCTATAAATATTCTTGGCAAGATGGGTCTCAAAAATGTTCCTGGTCTTAGAATCGCTCCTAGTTTTGAGAAGAAAAAAACAAAGAGCAATTATCGTTCCCGCTAGATTTTTTCTTAATGGTATGTTTTGTTTTGAAACTTTATTGCTTTTGAAGGATGTTTGTTATTCTTGTAACACTTTGATTTTCTAATTATAAAAAATCTATAGAAGTTACCTTCTTAAGAATTTCTTATTTGTCAAAATCCGGTTCGTTTTGGAGCCCAAAACACTAAAATAATAAGATAAAAATCCATGTGGTAGATTTTTTAAATATAATAATAAGATAATTAATTTTTTAGATATGAAGCAAAATCCATGTGGCATATATTTATTGGTTAGGTAACTTGTGGTTTATAAGATAAAAGGATAATCAATATCTTGACTCAATATCTATATATAGTCGGTCCAAAACGAATTTTTCAAATGAGCCCTAGCGCTAAGTTTATTTCTTCTCAAGCAAGAAAGGATCTTCTTCGTTTCCTTGTGTTGTCGATTTCCAAGCTTTAGATCTCGAAGCCGTTCGTTCTCCGCCTCTCTACTCGACGTCAGGGCGGTTCTCGCTGTTTCCTTCCCGATTAAGGTACGGTGGTTCTTTTTCTTATCTCTCTCCGAAACCCTAAGTAGTCGCCGATTCCTTTTCTTTATATTACCTATCGATCTTTTTCTCTTAGTATTTTTGGATTCTCCCATGGGAATATTTATCTCTGCGTTTATTTCAGTAGATTTGATTGTTTGCTGGGGCTACTTTTTTCAAAACCAATAATTTTAGGTTAAAAATTGAAATTCTAGCGAATCTGATTTGAATGTTTCTTTGTTTTTTGTTTTGTTTTGTTTCTGGTTGTAGACAAAACAAATGTCCTCTACGCAGAATGAGAGATCCAGGGTCGCTGATGCATTTTTCAGGAGCTCAGGTCCTTGTCACACAGTTTACCAACCTGACGCTCCAGCTACTGATGATGCACCAAAATGCTGCTATCTTCGGCCTCCATTCAGTGATCTGCCTCAGCCTCCACCTATCAAGTTCGCATTCCTTCCTCTAGGGATCACTATCACCCGTAAGGAGGTTGATATTGTCAAGCTCACAGCGCAGTTAATTTGTGGCTGTTTATGGGATGTATTAATTTGTGGCTGTTTATGGATGTATCTTCGGCGGGAACTGACGAAGAGAGTGCTTGAGAACCCTCTGTCTTTTACGCCCGGCTTGCTCTCGGGTATTCGAGAGTGTTGATGCCTTCCCAAAAGCTGAGGACGAAGGGTGCTGGTATGGGGGACGTTCTTGATGGTTTCTTCAAGCTTCTTGATGAAGTGCTTGCAAAGCAGCATCAGCATGAGGGACCGGAGATGGCTATGACTGATTTGCATGCGTTTGAGTGTTTTGCTAACGTGGAGAATACCGTGCTGCATCTACCACCTGGAATCCTTTCAATGTTGATGAAACCGGAACTACTACCACCACAGGATTAGACTCTGGGGATGATGCCACCTGCAACACCTAATCCTAGGCCTGTAATGTCGTCTCCTCCTCCACCACTGCCTCTACCTGAGGAACCAGAGCCAAAGAAGCGTAAGTGTGACGAGTCAGCACTTGTCCCAGGAGACCAGTTCATTGCTCAGCATCCGGTAATGCTTTCTTCAGACTTTTACTTGTCTTTTTCTTCTTCTTTTGTTTCTTTCAACTGGCTTGACTTGACTTGTATCTAACTAGCAGTCATACATTTTCAGGCTTCCCTACGATCAGGGTTTCTGTTCCAAGCATCGGCGACGGGCAAGTCGTTGAGATCGCAGTGCAGTCGTTATTGGAAAACGTGGCAAGTTTGAAGGAGAAAATAGCTGGGGAGATCCAAATTCCAGTGAACAAACATGAGTTATGTGCACCCTAAACCCTAAATTCCGGGTTGTTAAAGGACAACAAGTCACTTGCACATTACATTGTGGGAGCAGGAGAAACCCTAACACTGTCTCTGTGAGAATGGATGCAGGGAAATACTTTTCCAATCTATTAAAACTCTTCTTTAATACTTTTGGTTCTCAAGATGAAGCGCCCACCGTCGGGTTAGTGTGAGACTATGGTTGACTCCACATTTGGTGCAAACAAGTTTTTGAAAACCAGTATGGCATGCTTCTGAATTACAGCTAGGCTGTTAAACATTGTGAATTCTTCCTTACAGGTGTGGTGGATTGAGTTTGTTGACACTATACTCATTGGTTGTATATGATCACCTGGATTTGAATACGAGAGCTGACTTTCTTCTCCAAGTAGTTGTATAGATTCAAATGTTGAACTACCAAATTTATATTTTGATTTTTTTAATACAAAAACAGGCGTACAACGATGGTCCTAGTGTATAACTATAAATGTTTATTTTCGAGCTAAAACAAAGATGCCATGCCATCAAAATTATCAAACCGCACTCAAAATCTCAAAAATCAATCAAAGACTTTAGCCTAATTAATCCAATTCTTCTGTAACAAAGCTTAGAAATATAGCAACTAACCAAAATCAGAGACATAGATGCAATGAAGCATTTTAGGAATAGTAATAAAACTTCTAATTTCCCCGGAAAAACAAAAAATGGAACCTCAGAATCAAAGAGTACTGAAAAGAAGGTGATGATGAATGGTAACAGAAAAAACAAAACCCAACACCATCTTTCTACTCAAGCTTTGCCTTCACCATACCATAAGGCTATGCCTTTTTGTTGGAACTTGTAAAGCTCTACTAAACCCTAAAGGAGCCAAAAAAAAAAAAAAAAACAGAAAAGGCAAGCTGAAAATGGTAAGTTTGGCTATGGCTGCAACTGCAATACAAGCTTTTCCTATACAGAATTGAATTCTGCTACGTTTAGTCCTCTTTCCACTTGTTAACATATCTCAAGAAGGCACTAGCTGGATTTTCATGAAGAGGAGCCCTGACACGGGTAGATCTCCTAACCACTGCTTCTTCCATTTCTATGTTGTGAGCAATGTCCTTTGTCCTCTTTTGTAGTGTAGAGCTGCAAATCACAAGTCATCGCCAGGTTTTAAAGCCATGACACATAAACAAGGAGGCTTCGATAAATGTGGTGTTACTCTTCTACATGTGCATCAAAGTGAGGATAGAACAAGTGACCACAATAATAAATATGCAAAAGAGAAGTGGGAAGCTATAACTGACCATATTCTGTCATAGAATTTCTCTAGCTGTATATGTAATGACAGTTCCCTCTCTCCTTTACGGTTTAGTGATCCCATCAATGCATCGAACTGGATTTCAAGAAACATACACAAATTTGAACAAGATCTATACAATCAAATGATCAAACAAGGAAATGAACCATGTGGATTGATGATACCTCTTCCTTGGAGGTATAATAGCCCCATTCTTTGGAATCAGAATCCTCAACAAATATCCTTCCATTGCTTCGGAACCACCAGTACCTGTTGTAATCCCGATCTTTACCTAGGGGGTTTGTACGGATGACTATTTTCTCCATCTCTCGTTCATAATATTGCCTCTGCATGTAAAAATAAAAAGTTCAGACTAAAAACTAAAAAGCACACACGTGCATTTATGAAAACAACCACATATCAAAAATAATTATGAGGGGAAGGACTCTACCCTCTGTTCGGGCCCCCTCCTTTCCGAAGTTCCTTTCTCATCTTCACTTGCTGATTTTACCTCCTGCTTCTTCACCGAAAATCCTTTCTCCTCCTCTTCCTCCTCTGCCTCCTCATCCTCCTCCTTTGGTTCGATTTTTATATCCGTCATCTGCCTTTTGTGCTTTCTCAGATAGACATTCCCCATAAGCCTATCATTACTATAAGAAACAATGAGCTCCCAAGTGATCTGAAAACAAAATGTTCTGCTAGTGTGTAAATAGGATAAGCCAAACCTTTTCTCTGATTTTTCAATATTTTTCGAAGAAACAAACCCATTCTCCATATTCCTTCCCCCTGCAGTGCTCTCTTTCTTTTTGCAGTCTTCACTGCTTTCTAGTACTTGTGGGCTATTTTTCTTTATCTCCAGCCTATTATTGTCTAAAAGTCCATTAGCTTCCTCGCCAGTTTTGGACCGTTCTTTCTCCTCTCTTTTCTGTCGGGCCTCCGCCAATGCTTCTTCTCGTCTAGCAGCTCCAAGGGCATGCCGTTGTTCAACAAGCTCATCTATTTCCCCCTTGAACATACTTGTTTCAGTTATATTGTTCACTATTTCCCTTAAGATTTTCAATTTTACATTTGGGTCCAATAGACCATAATGTCCCCGTCTAATCGTTCCAACGTCGACGCACAGATCATAAGTGTCGACTGATTCCAGGAAATCACAAAGATAATCTGCCCATGTGATCAATGTTATCTGAAATGAAATAAAACAACAAGCAGGCCATCAAAAACAAAAAAAAAAACTGAAAAATCACAAGGCTGGCGACCTAATGTTGAATGAGAAAAGCATATAAATGCGCGGCCTATTTTGTTAACCAAGGATAATTTCCATGAGACAGAAGATCTGACCTTTGACTTGCGACTCCTTCTCTGTAAAGCTTTGAAATTATCACCACGTTCATTGATGAGGAACCGGAAAAGACAGGCATGCACTTCCATGATAAGAACCAAATTACTCTCCTTGTGGCAGACAGCATTTTCAAAGTCTTCAAGAGAAAATCGCCATAGATGCAGCTGCCTACCAAATGAAGTACAAAAGTCCCAGACCATAAGAAGATCCCCGACACAATCCATTGGAACACTAAAATCCCGTGAAGGAGAAGGACGCTGAGTGATATCAGCGTCATCAGGATCAGGTGGCAACAGTAAATCTTCAATTGGATAATTGATAGCCTCTTCCTCAGACTCATTAACTTCTGGAAAGAAAAAACCAACGACAAATCAGTAGAAAATTATACAGAAAACAGAAATTCCTTTATTCCCCAAGTCAACAATATTCTCCATAAGCTCAAGAGAACATGTATGATTAATGATGTCAGCTATAAACCGGAAATGTTAATGATATTGCAAAGGAACTTTTGCCCAGCATTAGGAAGCATTGAATTGGAAATGAATTGCAGAGCATCCATGCAAAGCTACCTCTATCTGTCTCCTCTGCAACATGTTTACCATTTTCTGCTCTCTTTCTTTTCCCTCTTTCCCTTCCGGTTTTATCTTCCTATAGTTTAGCAATGAGACCAAACTGATTAGTACATATTCTAAATATTAGGCAATGCTACAAATTATTGTATGGTGGTGTACTTTACTTCTACCTGCTTTCTTTGTTGAACCAGTTCTCCATTCTGAAAGACATATTTGTTCTGAAGTTCCTTGGGGATCTTTCTCGTGATTTCATGTGCTTTAGCCAGATAATCATTTACTACCCAAGGTATACTGTGGCATGTGGAATCCCGAATGAAAGACTTCAGAAAATTTCTACTAAATGGAAACTTCTTCCATGCCAGATCCTCCCCAAACAGCACTGTCTTCTCATTTAAGTCCTTATCTTTGTCAAGGAAGCCTACCTCATACTGAGGTTTACTATCCCCATCTGTTACTATCTTCAAGATTTTGCACGGATGCAGTTCCCCATCCCTTTTTCCATACAACTCTGCACCAGCGAAAAAGCAATTTTGCAACTCTGTCGCTATTTTGTCAGCAAGATCTTTCAATGAGAGCGTACCTTTTCAAAATGGAAGAAAAAGAGTCAGATATAGTGCTCATAAAACAGCGATTTCAAGTTTTAAGAAAATTATCTTACACAAACAAATTCAAAACGGTAAAAAGGTAGTCCTGATTAGCAAAACTGACAGAGAAAAACCAAAAATGGTAAAAAGGTAGTCCTGATGCACAACCAAGGTGCACATCCTTAACTCCTTTCCACTGAAAGTGTAGTCTGTGTCAGGAACAGGAATTTGACAGTCGTAAATGCAACCAACCGGTACCATCCTATGAATTATAGAGGCACATCTAACTTTAAATGTGTGGAATTGAAGCTCTCATATGGCTAAGGTTCCAGAATTCCAAGAAGATACAGACAATTTATGCTACCACCCTCAAAATACACACAGTTTTTCTTACATAACTCAAAACTTCAACACACTTGTATCATAAGAATGAAAACAATCAAGGAGTGAGTTAAAAACTTACTGAATTGGATGATGCGTAAAGCAGGTGCAACTAGCTCTCTGGCCAATGTTTGAACCTTCTTGCTTGCCAGTTTTTCTGACTCTAAGGCCTCCTCGTAGGTTAAGCTAGTTTTACCTGTAGATTTACATGTCCAAACTCGGTTGCGATACAGATTTATCCTCTTCAAGTACAATCTATTTTGTGTTAAGCAGACAAATAGTTCTGACACGGCATGCACACGGTAAACATGAACTACCAAGCCTTTGAAGGATAATATGAATAAAGGTTGTTCCAGAATTGAAAAAGCGTTACAAGTTTTAAGCTTATCTATCTTTCCTCTAACAGCACAAATATTTGAAACATAAGTTTAAAAATAGTCTCATGTTTTCTAATTCATAAATTGCAACAGCTATAGAAGAAGGATACTGATAATCTCGAAAAATCTCCTTTGTGAGACGAACTTGATAAACAAGTTCTTGTGGCTCCAAGTCCTTTGGAGGCTCCAGTAGTTTATGTGACTTCTTTTTTAGTAGAGGCATCCTTCAAATGGCAAAACAGACCTACACTGTAAAAAAAATATGTCTATAAGTGATAATCATATTCGCTTTTGTGAAAGCATAGTTATCAACATCAAGGAAACGTAGCAAACAGCTCATCCAAGCAAGAAGGGCAGGAATTGCGTCACAATTATTTCCAATGTAGAAAATGTAAACCCTGGAGAACAGAGAATTAACAGATAATCTTAACCCGTAAAGCGTTTAAGGTGACACAAATGTCAAGTAGACTTGGGAAAGAATCAAACACCAACACATTTGTGGCAAAAGAACGCAAATGATAGAACATAGCCCTAGAGCTGATTTTAATTTCAACTATGATTCGACAGAGGCCATAGAAAAGCAAGTGAGACTTGTGAGATCATGTGAAAATAAAGAAAACCCAAATGAAAAATATTGAGAAAAGCAATGCAGAAACGGAGATAGCACTAAACCCTAGAACAATCGCAATCCCAATCGAATTAGGAAAAGATCTGAAACCATCGGACAAAATTCACCGATTAATACCACTTGAGAGCAGTAATCGAACAAGCCAAGGAATCACAACGAAACCGATGAATAAAAACCCATACCCAAGATCGAGAAAACAAGCACTATCATGCGCCAGTTTTGGAGAATCCAGAACGCGAAATCGACAAGTAATACACACACAAAAAAAGCAGCCAAAAAGCGTAACAAATGTAACAAAGAAGGAAGGAACACACAAGCGTCACACCAAAAACACGTAGCGAAATTCGAAGCCAATACTACAAAATCACAATGAAGAAGGCAAAATCGCACACGAAAAGAGGATCGATGTTCCCGCCACAACAACGAGACAATCGGAGAGAATTATAACCACGAAAAAAGAGAGAGACTCAAACAAATCTTACAGAGAATGTGTGAAATTGGGAATGCGCGTCGTCGAGAGAGAGAGGTGACTCTCAAAGAACGAACACAGTTGTTGAGATCTCTCTCGGTCTCTCTCTCTCGCTCGCTCTCAGCTGTTTTTGGTCGTCGTCCTTCCTTATGGGAAAGACGAAAGAGCTTAATATGTGAATTAGTGAATTAGCCTCACTTTTAATTTATTATATAGTATGTAGTAGACTCGTTATAACAGGTGTTGCTGTTTTGGAGCCCTGTACCGTTTCCCTTTTATATATTTTAGCCCCTTACGTAAATTTTAAGGTCTACTGGGCCTTAGATCTTGATATTTGGGCCTTAAAGGCTTTACCAGGTGATTTCAGTATTTTTACTCATGGTTTCACTTGTTTAAACCAAATAGACTATAAACCTGAACCAACCAAAATAAGTTATTTTTCTTATATAATTTTATTATGTTTTCTTAACCTAAAACGGTGAAGCCTAACCCTCCACCATTACTTTTGGTAAATTCCAAATGATGTTTGACCAAAAAAAAATAAAAAAATGAAAAACTTCAAATAACCTACCAAAAAAGATAAGTCCTTGAATAATGTTTTCTGTGTAAAATTCATTGACCAATCAAAATACATACAATAAAATTATTTCCAAAAATTTGAAAGAGCTGGAGACTGAAGTGAAGTCTTTAAAATCGACAACAACCAAAAAAAAAAGTTTTATTTTGTCAACGATAGATATTTTTTATTATTTGTTTGCAAAAAATATATATACTAAAATACCTATTTCAAATTTGGTATTTTCTGGCCCAAAACTATAACGTCAATAATTTTTTCTTAAAACTACCACCACAAAACAAATTAATTAAATTCTTCATCCGTAAATATATACCGGTACCAAACTCGTGAATGACGAAGCCTCGACGACTAACATATACCAACACGTACTTTATGTGGTAGTTGTCTCTATCCAGCGGCGAAGATTTCGCCACGTCATCACTTCCCCCCTCCTTAAAACCACTCGCTACCCCCATCCCTCAAATTACATATCCGCCATTGTTTCCGGCAACGAAAGCTACAAAAAAAAAACCCATGGAGATCGAAAGAGTCCAAGACATTTCATCTTCTTCTCTACTAACCGAAGCGATCCCGTTAGAATTCATCAGATCCGAGAAAGAACAGCCGGCGATCACAACGTTCCGAGGTCCGACGCCGGCAATTCCCGTCGTCGATCTAAGCAATCCCGACGAAGAGAGCGTGAGGCGTGCGGTGGTGAAGGCAAGTGAAGAATGGGGGATTTTTCAAGTGGTTAACCACGGGATTCCGACGGAGCTTATACGGCGGTTACAGGACGTCGGGAGAAAATTCTTCGAGCTTCCTTCGTCGGAGAAAGAGTCCGTCGCGAAACCGGAAGATTCAAAAGACATTGAAGGTTACGGAACAAAGCTTCAGAAAGATCTAGAAGGTAAAAAAGCTTGGGTCGATCATCTCTTCCACCGAATCTGGCCACCGTCGTGCGTAAATTACAGATTCTGGCCAAAGAACCCACCTGAATACAGGTAAACCGAATTCAAATTTGATAAACCGAAGTTGAACCGTCGGTTCTCCGAAATAACCGTTGTTTTAATGTTTAGGGAGGTGAATGAAGAGTATGCAGTGCATGTGAAGAAGCTATCGGAGACGTTGTTAGAGTTTCTATCGGAAGGATTAGGGTTAAAGCGTGAGGCGTTGAAAGAAGGTCTCGGCGGAGAGACGGCGGAGTATATGATGAAGATTAACTATTATCCGCCGTGTCCGCGGCCGGATTTAGCTTTAGGTGTACCGGCGCATACCGATCTCAGTGGAATCACTCTTCTTGTCCCTAACGAAGTTCCTGGACTTCAAGTTTTTAAAGGTGATCACTGGTTCGACGCCGAGTATATTCCCTCCGCCGTCATTGTCCATATCGGCGATCAGATTCTGGTCTGAACTTTTTATAATTCTTGTTAACTTAATTTTATTACTATTTTTTTCTTTCTTTTTTTTTTTTTGGTAAAAATTTAGATTAATTTGTAAATTGTTTATAATGGATTGATTTGTGAATTTTGCAGAGGCTGAGTAATGGGAAGTATAAGAATGTGTTACATAGGACGACGGTGGATAAGGAGAAGACGAGGATGTCGTGGCCCGTTTTTTTGGAGCCTCACCGTGAAATGATCGTTGGACCTTTACCGGAGCTTACCGGAGATGATAATCCTCCGAAGTTTAAACCTTTTGCTTTCAAGGATTACAGTTACCGCAAGCTCAATAAACTTCCTCTGGATTGAAAAAATCAAAACAAAGAAGATAAATATTTGATTTTTTTAACGTTAAATCTGTGGTTGTGGAATAGGAAGTGGTCGTTATTGAGTTGTTGTTTTCCTGCGAGCGATAAGAAGATCGTTGTGTCTCTTGTTTCTGTTATTTATGATGATTAAAATAAAGATTAAAGGTTTAAAACATCTACTACATTACGGTTTGATGTACACATGTTTTTATTGTGTTGCGAAGCGTTTGCATGTTATGTCGGGCCATTTTTAGGTATTGGAAAGAGTAGGTTTGAAAGATTGTACATACATGTTACCGGAAATTTGGTGATAATTATATTTCCAATGTAGCTATATAATAAAACATATCTACCCAAACCGACACATAGAGGATTTGTTAGAAAAAAAAGAACTTTAAATTATTTATTTTCTCGCCAATACTAAAATTGTTCTCAGAAACCAAAAGAAAAAGGTTGAAAGAGAAAAATAAAAGTTGGAAAATGAAAGACAGATTTTGTTTCTCACGTCACATGCAAAACGGACGTAAATGACGACTTAGCCCAGTAGTCAGTCACATTTTTCAGTATTCCAATCATATCCTTGATATACAGTCACGCACCAAAGACAATGTTCCGAAAATGTAAATTATGCATGCTTTTTGTTGTCCAAGACCAACTATGTACCTTTGCTTCCAATTTCCGAATGCACATATGAGAAAGCTCTTCTACTATATTGGAGACTCAATTTTCCTTGATAGTTCTAAAGAACTCATAAATCATAACGCTCCATATAAACCTTTTGATTCCGCCTAAGCAAAGCCAATGTTGCATTTTAAGCAAGTGTCTGGAAGACCCTCCCATGTTTCCTTTCGAGACAGCTGAACAGTAGACGTGGTTCTTGTTTCTCTTGTGCTGAGCTCTAATGACAAGCATCTTCAAATGTCTTCTTAACCACTTCGTTCCTTAGGATTTGAATTCCTTCGATCAGAAATTTATTTATATTTTTCCACGTTATCCAAATAATCCATGGAAAGACTTCTCTAATCTCTCCTGGCAGTCTTCTCTATCTTCCGAGATGCTTAACAAGTGATGCAAATTATTGTACAACGAATCAGATTCCCCATATTTCGTAGAGGAAATGTTCGATAAAGCTCACAGCCTCACACTTGTCTGGCCAGAGGACATTGAAAGAGTAAGCGATTCACAGTTTCCATTTTGCCTCCACGTAACTGACATCCTAATTCCAGTATTTCCGTAGGCTTAGAGATGTTGAATCGTTCTGCTTTCACTTTCTTTATATCTCCGATATTTTGATGCGTTTTTCTTTGTATAAACACTTTTATCATTACAAATGAAATGCGAAAATAATTGCATTATGTGAAATTAGTTTGCATAATATTACAAGGTGATAAAATGAAATATGATGTAGTGGATCTTGAGGGACTTAAAAGTGGAGAAACCCACAAAATGTTACAATACTTCTCGCTCAAGTTTGAGAACGGCCATGAAAGCTTCTTGAGGGACATCAACTCTACCTATGGCTTTCATTCTCTTCTTACCTGCCGCCTGTTCAAAACAAAAACACATTTTACGGAACGCAAAAACGCTGAAGATACAATCATAAAATCAATACTTCGCCCTCATCGAGAGATACCTGTTTCTTAAGAAGCTTCTTCTTCCTAGAAATATCTCCACCTGAATGAATCATATTAACAAGATCAGATATGTCTTGTGGGAACAAACACGTCAAAGAGAAAACTACTTCATTTTCTGTGTCTGAATCCAGTTGTCCCAGAAAAAGCCTTTAGAAGAAGTTTCTGATAATACAAGAGGCGCAAAGAGCTTACACTAAAACGGTTAAAGAGTATCGATATCAAGTCAGGTGGTGGCTATTTCATGCTTTTATGAAAGGAGGAAGGGAAACAAGGGAATGCGTACTTACCATAACATTTGGCCAAAACATCTTTTCTGATTGCTGAGAGTGCTTCACTAGCAATCACCTTGGATCCTATACAAGCCTGTAAGTATATGTATATGTCAAAGCATCTTCGGTGGTTTGTATATTCTTAGGGCATTGTCAGATAACCAAGCAGGAACACATTCAACAGACCCATTTGATCAAGTGAAGTTTTATAAGCTCAGAAGAAGAAGACTTAAGATCCAATCCGTTCCTATGTGCCTCAGACCCTCGGCGTTGGATTACAAATCTCCAAGCATTCTTACAAAATTGCAAGTTATCTAGAAGAGAACTCTCTGGCAAATTAATGCAGATAAATTACCTGGATGGGCACTTTAAACATTTGTCGTGGAATAAGCTCTTTGAGTTTTTGAGTTAAAGCTCTTCCAACAGAATATGCCTGGAAGCACAGTACAAAATGATTCCACAATACTGTCAGGACAGGACGCTTATATAACTCAAGGCTAGATACTGGGAGATGAACTAATCTAAGCAGTGAGAGCTTTCAGCAAATGGGAACAGTTCCACAAAGCTTTACAATCAGAGATGTGGTTCCAGCAATCTACTTATCCAATTTTTTTGGCAAGTAAAGTTATATTGCTGAGATTGCCGAACCAAATATTTCCCTTCAGGTAAGGGTGCGTATTTATGCTTGGTTCACAATATTCAGATTAAAGAGCCTAAGAAAAAATAACCTTATCTCTGTGTACGATGGTTGACAAAGGTTCCACCATTTCAGCATTAATCAGAATATCGAGTTTTATCAGATCGCTTTCCCTGTACCTGCACACGTATTATAAGAAACAAAATACTAGTTGAATATCTTTAGATGCTAAGAAAGACATCAAAAAGCGCAAAGGATACATATATGCATTACGCATATATGAAAATATAAGAAACAGAGTTTTTCTGTTCTAATCATAGAGTTTCGTCAACCTGAAGAAGCTAACAGTAGTTAACATGTACAAAAAAAGGCTACCAAATTTTATGTAGAGGTCAACACGATAGTTAACCTGATTGAAATTGATCTGATGCTGCTAAGAAAAGAATGTATATTGAAGATTACTTGTGTATAACTTGGGATTACTAAGAAAAGAATATAGATTTTCATCCTTGGAAAAAAAGCTGACGTTTTTCTTAGTTAATAAACTAAAACAGCAGACATGTATCACAACGTAAGATAACGATATGTACATTAAAGTTGAAGGAACTAACCCAATAACAGAGTATTCCATGCTAGCATACCCCTTGGTCCTGGACTTTAACTGGTCAAAGAAATCTCCCACCATCTGTAAGATAGCAGGGAGCCATTAACACGAAGATCAGTTTACATAATCAAGAGATATGTCTAAACTTTCATTGTACTTGAACTGTGCACACGTAGAAACCTCACCTCTGCAAGAGGTAACTCATAGAGGATAGAAGCTCTGTTCTCAGCTATATATTTCATTTCTTTGAACTCCCCTCTCCTCTCTTGAGCGAGCTCCATAAGTGCACCAATATAGTCTTTTGGTGTAAGCAGCTCAATCTGTGTAATTTCATTTTGCAATAAGGAAATTTAATTCTAAGAAATGTGTGGTGTGAAATTATCAGCAATATCTACGCAGCAGAAAAGGGAACCTTAACGTATGGCTCCTCGACCGATTTCCTTTGCCCAGGATCTGGAAGGCGTGATGGATTTGAGCACAAAGTCTGCAGTAAAATTTATATCACAAGTAGTCAGGCTCTAGATTTCAAGAAAGAAACACAAAAGGATGCAATTTTCAGAGAACGAAGGAGAAATTTTAAAAGTGTAGGATCAAGAGGAAATTACAGTATCACCATTTACAGTGTTCACCCTATAAACAACACTTGGAGCTGTGGTAATAAGATTTAAGTTGTACTCCCTTTCTAGCCTTTCCTGTGAAGAAGAATGAACTGGAGCGTAAGAAGTGAAGAATGATATAATTCACTTTGTGGTGTACAATTTTGGTGGGCGTCCATCAGGGAGGAAACTGTAAATAAGTAGAATACTAACAGATAACTAAGTATAGATGAAATTTTTTGTCTATCTTCTGTTATCAGTATAGAAAATGTTCAGTAAGGGACGCACCAAAAACATTTTAAAACAAGAAGAGCGAAACATATCTGACCTGCACAATTTCCATGTGGAGAAGACCCAAGAAACCGCATCTAAAGCCAAAACCCATGGCACTTGAAGTTTCAGGCTCAAACTGCAGGATAAAAACCCAAGTTGAGGACAAAACTATAGATGAATTAATGCTAACGTATACGCTCCCTACACCAAATGTGAATATCATTGACAAAGATACATAAAATAGAGGACTGAAATCCCTCGACCAGTTCTTTGCAAAACAAAATTTTACTTTCCAATTTGAAACAGACTGAGCATAAAAATACATTTGCTAAGTAAGCATACGAAGATCATAGTTGTTTCGTCCGTACAAATTATTCTTGGAACAGACGAAAGAAAAATGTTATTTACTGTCGTTTCATTCTACTAATACCTTTAATGCAGCGTCATTGAGTTGCAGTTTTTCCAATGCATCGCGAAGATCGGGAAACCTACCATCATAGACCACATGTGAAAAAATTACAAAATTAAAAAGCAAAAAGTCAACAAACAAAAACAAAAACTCAGTACTGATCAGCGTCAACTGGAAAAAGGCCACAGAACACCATAGGGGTAGCTTCCTCGTAACCAGGTAAAGAGCTTTCTGCCTTTCTGCCATAATGTGTTATTGTATCTCCTACCCTGGCATCTGCAACAGATCTTACAGAAGCCGCAATGTATCCCACCTGTAGTTAAGAACAGGAACATTCAAAATATGTGCAAGGAACGTGGCATGATATTCAGGCATATCTGATATACACCAGCAGCATCGATCAGTGCTAAAAACATCTTTTTAGCTATTAGAACTTGAGCAAGGGAACTAACCATTCCCTCTCAAATATAGCCAAACAAGAAAAGTGAAAACATATTTGTTTCATTGCATTCAAATTGTTGTTAACCCCAACTCTATCTTCTACCAAAGCTGCTACAAGGAAATGATAAGGAAATTCCATTTACAAATGCTTATAGTTTTCCTATTAACATGTGTTGGAATAGAACACTGGAAACTGCAAAAGAATACTGGCATCTTCATTTCATAATACTAAGGTTTCTGCTGAAAGAACAAAATTCAGCAAGAATATGGGAAGTGAAAGCACAAGAAAGTAAACGAAACAAACAAAATATTATGTTCAAAAGAGTACACTACCTCACCCGCATATAATTCATCCACTTGAATTTGATTTGGAGATAGAACTCCAACTTCATCTGCGAAATAATCCTGCAATTGATGCAAAACTAAGAACATGATGGATACTGGTGAAACACAAGAAATTGTTCTTAAAAGCTCAACATTCTTAATATTTTCCTGAAAGAATTACAGAATAACACTTCACATCACTCTAAAGACATAGACCCCGAAAAGCTATCTCATGCACAAATTACATTCAATTCTTTATTGGCAAATGGAACGCTCTTTCAATTAAATAGAAAGACAGCAGAGTAGAGTAAAAAAGATAAACCTTTCCGCTTGCCATGAAAAAAATTCTGTCGCCTTTCTTCACTTTCCCATCGATAACTCGAAAGTATACAATAACACCACGATATGGATCATAATAACTGCAGTAAAAAGATATAAGTAGTTAACATGTAAACACTGCTCATTTCTAGACTAATCAAGCAAAAAAAAAAAAAAGGAGTATTTCACACTCATTTTTAGTTTACCAGTGATTAACTGGAACTGACTTGACATGCCAATGACCAGTCCAATCATTATATAACAATACAACTTAAGACTCTAAGACTCAGTGTCATACTATTTTCTCAAGAAAAAGCAAAAATCGTTATGGATAAAAACAACAAGTGCAAACCTGTCAAAAATTAAAGCTCTTAAGGGTTTTCCTGCAGTATCGAGAGGTGCAGGTATCCTTTGAACAATTGCATCCAAAATCTCCGTAATACCAATTCCCTCCTGCGTCAATATAATATTCCCCAAAAATTGTAATTGAATGGATTGAGGGCCACACGTCTTAAATCTTTGAGTAGCAGATTAGCAAAATGATTATAAAATCTAACCTTTGCCGAACAGAATATTGCTTTGCTACAATCTAACCCAATAACCTACAAACAAATGAAACAATCCGTATTATCAAACAGTGTTCACATAAGGCTGATATCTCTGAAATTGCAACAATAAGACAATTGCCCCATTAGAGAAACATGAGACTGGATCAAAATATCACAAAGAAAACGTTTAGGCATAAAAGTATGTACGGCAAATATTTAACATAATATCTAATAGAAGCTAGAACCTCGTAAAAATGTACTGGTAACATATTTACAACAGCAAAATAAAAGACTGAGAAGAGTTTTGCAGACACTAAAGACGGAATACTGTTCAATTATAAGTGGCTGCATTGTATGATTGTTATCCATATGAACATCATAAAATGGACTACACAATGATGAGAATCACCAACCTCCTCAATCTCCCTGAGAACCTTCTCTGGCTCAGCGCCTGGGAGGTCAATCTTATTCAAAACCTGCAGGAAGAAGTAGAGTTCATTTGCTTCAAACTCTGGTATACAGACCAAATAGTTGAACAGGAAGTATAAACGATCTTACATTATTGTTTCCTGAATAGTCATGAATCAGATTGAAGCAATACCCAAACGTTAAATGATATAATCACTTTATCCTAGACTAGCTATTATTTTCTTCGTTACGCATCTTCTATGTATTGCTGGAGTGATACTAGCTATTTTATAACATGTTTGACCTGTTTGAAAGTTAACTTATTGCAGACTCTTGACTACTATTAATAAAATAATCTTCCTTGGTAATAGACGAAAGAAAGAAGGATGATAAGTACCACATATACTTGAAATATGATTTATTAAAAAGAATGTATAAACGCTAATGTGTACCACATATACTTGAAATATGATTTATTAAAAAGAATGTATAAACGCATAATTCCGTACTTACAGGAATAATTTCGAGATTATTTTCCAGGGCCAAATACACATTAGCCAGTGTTTGTGCTTCCACACCCTAGAGCACATGTTAGAGGAAGTACTTAGAAAGTTTTATACTAATGTAGCCATCGAAAAAGACCGTAACGTATTCACCAAGCGAAAAAACAGCTAAAGCAATACAGATTCCAGGTTTCACAACGTGTCAGAAAATTGTATGTCGAGGGAAAGAAAAATCACCTGGGATGCATCCACAACAAGAAGAGCACCCTCACAAGCAGCAAGAGATCGGGAAACCTATTCATCATATAAAGAAATTAACACTGCATTCTTCATCAAAACTGCAACTTAATAGTTTGTGTATTTTCCAAAATGTAAAAAAGTTTACGCCTTTAGGTGAGATATAAACACTCAAACCAAGGGTCCCAAGCAACTTCTCACATATGACAAATATGTAAGCATGAAAATTAACTATAAGGATAAGCTTCAAATATATCCGTAGACAATAGGTAAGATTAGAAGATTGTAAGTACCTCGTAAGAGAAATCAACATGACCTGGAGTATCTATCAAGTTGAGGCAATACGGTGTATCTTCATAAACATAACGCATTCGAGCTGCCTGCACAAACATACAACACAAAGTTACAAAGTCAGAATCAGATTGTTGAGCAATCTTATTGAATCTCAGTTGATAGAAAAGAAAAAAACGAGTAATTTTTCAGAGAAACCGATTGAAACAAAAACCTGAAGCTTGATAGTGATGCCTCGTTCTCTCTCTAAATCCATGTTATCAAGAAACTGTTCCTTCATATCTCTGTTCTGAACAGTACCAGTCACCTGAAGCAACTTATCCGCTAACGTCGATTTCCCATGATCAATATGAGCTATAATACTAAAATTCCTGATGTTCGAAATCGGAACCTGCGAATTTCAAAACTATTAAATTTCAGAATTCCGGATTCTCCAGAGTTTCGGCACATGGGGAAAAAAAAAAAACCGAACCCGACCTTCAAAAGACGGTCTTGACCAGAACGGGCGGCTAATTTGGAGCCAGAAACAGAGAGTCCGCTCTGAGGCTCAGTTCCAGCAGTAGCCTGACAAAGCACCTGTAACTTCCGATAAGAATGACGGCGGAATCCAGAGACGGAAATGGAGGAGAGACGACGAAGAGTCGGAAAAGAAGAAGATGTAGAAGTTCCGGATAAGAAGAACGTTGGAGGAGATAAGTCCATAGCAGAAGCCATGGCCATGGCACTGTGTACACCTCTCTACGGTTTTGAGGGGAAACAAATGTTTTTTTTTTAAAGAATCCTGAGCCACAGACTACGAAACTATGTAATTGGGCCACTCCATCCGATTCTAACCCACCCGACCCAACTCGATCCAATCAAAATCTGTTTTCTTAATAACAACAACTGTTTGGTGTGCAATATTAATCGAAATTTATTTCAATCTTGAATAAATCCAACCATAATTGGAAAGTTTTCTGATTAGCACCAATTCGGATCAAATGTGACTAAACTAAGAGTAAACAGATTTTTTTGGCCTAAGTTTTCAGCAAATCAATGTCGGATAAAACACTTGAATCGAAATCCAAAAGTACAAGAGACTACACACGCAACAACTTTATTCAAAGTATCATCAAACCCAAAACTTCAAAAAAACCCAAATATTCCAATGGGACAAATGTCTCAAGTAGGCTAGTCTCAAGACATAGCAATAAGCTTTTCGTTCACAATTGTTGTGCAATGATTCGATGAACCATTAAATCATGCATTTTGACAATGTGAGAGTCTCTTTCATTCAATGATGAGTTGAATAATGTTTTAATCAATTTCTTATATACATCTTCACATGCCTTAAGACTTAATTTAATCCCTTTGGAAAGTCCTATAACCTTTGCGCAATTTCGGTTTAGAAGTAAGGAGAGTGAGAGAATTAAAGCAAATTTGAGTTTTTTACTTCCACGGAATTTAAAAAGACAACACAAGATGAGTCAATGGCGTGGTATTAAGGGAAGATTTGACCAATCCATCACCGCTTGTGACACTTTTTTTTTTTAACATGGAGAGGAGATAAATTAAAGGCTGTGACTTTTCTTCGTTCGTTTCTTTATCAAGCTGGTTGTTTCAATTTGGCTAGGTGATGCCAATTTGGTGGTCCAATCTCTCTTTTAATCTTTTGCTGTTGAATCCTCTTTTTTTTCTTTTTTTCTGATTTCTTCCTTCATTCTTAGTTTCATACTACTCTCCTTGACTTTCTTCTTTTTAACATTTATTCTCGTCTTCGAGGTTCCTTTGTCTTTTCACTGTTCTGTGTCGTGAATCCCAAGCTCTATACCTCCGAAATTGGCTTGGCCCACGTCTTTTCTGGTCTTTTTCTCTTCTGGGTAAGTCTTCTTCTTCCCATTCCTCTGTTAAAAATCCGATCTTGCTTAGTTCTGTGGAGAGAGAGGCGCTTGCACAGTGTTTGTTTGACCTAAAGGCTTTACTTCGTGAACGGCTTTGGCTTGATGTGTTTCAGAACTAGACGAATGGTGTGAATCTGTTACCTTTCCCCGAAGGCGATTGCAATGTCTTGAACTATTTCGGACACGATCCTGTCCATGTTTCTGAAATTTTGTTTGAACGATTTGGTTTCCTTGAGTCTCTTGATCTGACTTTTTCCTTACTTTGTCCTTTGTTCTAGGTTATTACTCTCGCTGGTTTTGGATCGAAGTCTCGAGATTTTTCTTAGACTACTCTCCTCAGAGTGGGCATGATCTTTCCGATAACTTAACTTGAGGTCTTTGAAGAAGAATTTAAAGTTATGGGGAGTTTTTGCTCCAAGAGCCTTGGAATCAATTTTGGCAGCGAGTATTCTGGTTCAAGTGTGGCTGATGATGGTCGAGAACCTGAGTATGGCTACCCTCAACCAAATGGGCAAACTAGTTTGATTGGTCCTGGTATGAGGCAGATTATGGTTAAGGACATCAAGGAACAAAACCAATTGAAAGATGTATTCTCTTTCCGCGAAAGGGAAGCAGAAGATAATTTCTATGATGGGATTCCGACATATACCATGGCTCCATCACAGAAATTAAGGTCGACAAAATCTACTCAGACAGCAGTTTCGAAGGTGAGTTTGGACAAAATGAGATAGATATAAGCTCCTTTTAGCGACTACAATCAATAGTTAAATCATTGTCTCTTAGTAACTGCAAGTGTCTTTTAACTGTAAGAAGTCCTAAAATCTCGTGAGAGCGAGAACAATCCAAAGTTACTATACTGTGGCAGGTTACAGAGGCAAGTGTACTTTTAGGCAAAGCAGGGTTATGTAAAGCAAAGGATGTTTTGGATACTCTTGGGAGTAGCATGACGGATCTGAGCAGCGGAGGATTTACTTCTGGAGTTGCAACTAAAGGAAATGAACTTGGAATTCTAGCTTTTGAAGTAGCAAACACAATTGTCAAAAGCTCAAATCTCATTGAATCCCTTTCTAAGAGGAACATCGAGCATTTGAAAGAAAATGTCCTTTATTCCGAGGGTGTTCAAAATCTAGTCTCGAATGATTTCCATGAACTCCTCAGACTTGTTGCTGCGGATAAGAGGTGAATATTCGAGTCCAGACTGCTTGTTTTGTTTTTTTTTCCGTAGCTCTTTTAAAGCATTGCAAGATAGTTAACTTGATATATTTGCAGGCAGGAGCTGCAAGTTTTCTCGGGAGAAGTGGTTCGGTTTGGAAACCGATCCAAAGATTTTCAGTGGCATAATTTACAGCGCTATTTTGATAGGTAGCTTTATACAAAATATTTCTGCATGAGATAATGTTAATATTTGTGTGTTATAGCTTTCTTTCAAGCTGTTGAATCGTTTCTTTTGTCCTCAGGATCAGCAAAGAATTAACCCCTCAAAGGCAGTTGAAGGAAGACGCGGTGTTGGTTGTTGAACAACTGATGGTTCTAGTGCAGTATACTGCTGTGAGTGATACTTTCTGAAATTAGGAACAGCATATTGAGTTGTTCTTGCTACTTAGATGTTGTGCGTTGAGCTGTCAGCTATCTTCTTTAGTAGCTGTTTACTTTCGAGAGAATATGTGATTGAAAAATGTAGGTTATCATGTCACTCAGACATCTCAGAATTATGTGTTTGCATATCTCTTTTGATTCAGGAATTATACCAAGAACTCCAAGTATTGTATCGATTGGAGAAAGACTATGAGCAAAAGCGTCGAGAAGAAGAGAACTCAGCTAACAGCAGTAAGGGTGAGTTATCGAAGACTACTTGCCTGCTTTATTAAGTTTGAAACATTGGTTAAATGATAGTGCTCTCTTTTAATGTAGGCGATGGCCTTGCAATCTTAAAAACGGAACTTAAAGCTCAGAGAAAGGTAGTGAAAAGCTTAAAGAAAAATTCATTGTGGTCCAGAGGTTTTGAAGAGGTGTGTACCGCTTTATCATTTAACATCATCAAATCCTTCAGCTGTATGGTGTTAATGCATCGTTTTAAATCATTTCAAACATTACACTTCACCAACTAAAATCCAGCCAAAACTAAATCTATTGTTAGAAAAATCTTGCAAACAGAAATAGATTATTATGATAATGTTTTTAGCTCACCCGCTAATTTGTCTTCCAGGTGATGGAGAAACTAGTTGACATTGTACATTTCTTGTTGCTAGAGATTCATAATATCTTCGGTGGTGCTGGTATGTAAGTTCTCCTTTTTGTACCTTCACCATGTGCGACTGAGCATGTATCAAAGCTTTTTAATTTTCTGTCGTCCACTGCTCTATTTTAGTACATACTGTTACTGTAATTCTCTTGTTAATTGATCCTTATAATTAAATTTTCACACAAAACCTGAATTTTTAATATCAAATTCACTTTCTTTGCCCAGATGACCAACCATCGAAGAAAGGAGCTGCAGATTATGATAAAAGATTGGGACCTGCTGGTCTTGCTTTACATTATGCAAACATAATTGTGCAGATTGATACACTTGTGAGTGCACAAGCGTAGCATTGCTTCATTTGGTTTGGTTTGGTATATGTGTATTCTCTCAATCATATCGCATGTGATGTTTTGATGGGTATAGGTCACTCGTGCAAGCTCTATAACTTCAAATGCAAGGGATTCTCTATACCAAAGCTTGCCACCTGGTATAAAATTGGCTCTACGTTCCAAGATTAAATCTTTCAATGTCGATAAAGAGGTAATGTCTTCTGGTTTATACACTCACTAGTGTACAAAACTGAAGAAAGAATGTGGCTTTTTGGCTAGTCACACTAAACACAAGGTGTTATGGTTTATGATTTTTATGAACAGCTTTCGGTTACACAAATTAAGGACGAGATGGAGAGGACACTGCATTGGCTTGTCCCTGTTGCAGGCAACACAACCAAGTAAGAAATCTGACCCTTCTTTCGTCACGCCAACTTTACGTATTCTGCTCTCAGTATAAAATTCTCATTTTTAATGGCTAAATCGTTGAATGGGTTCATCGCAGAGCGCATCATGGTTTCGGTTGGGTTGGAGAGTGGGCAAATACAGGGTGAGTGATGAATGAGATGAGACCTGCACCTTCTATTCACCTGCATTTTGTGTGTTTTTTTCTCGAATGATTTCGTTTTTAATCTTACAGGACTGATTTCACTAGTAAGCCTAGTGGTGGAGATATACTACGTATTGAAACACTCTATCACGCTAGTAAAGAAAAGACAGAGATCTACATTCTTGGACAGATAATTTGGTTACAACATTTGGTTACAAAAGCAAAGAGCGATGCTCGAGGAGGTCCTAGACTTTCTTCTATCAAGTCTCCATTGAATACTATGAACCAGCAGTTAATATCTGAACGACTCAGTGTCCCATTAGTAACAGTTGAGGAGCAAAAGATGTTACAAGAGGCAAGCAAAAGAAAGAGAACTCCTTGTGTTAGCAAGAGTCAAGATTTTGATTCTGAATACTCGCGGGCAAGAAAATGTGACCCTTTGAGCAAAAGCAGTGAGTATTTCCGGGGAGTGAGAAGAAGCAAATCAGCTGCGGTGAAGAGGTATTCTTCGGGTTTCCCGCTTCTTGATTTTGTTATCGACAAGGAAAAAGTGTTGGATGTGATTGATCGGGTGGATGTGCCCAGAGATTATAAAGCAGTGTTGAAAGATGGTAGCTTGAGTTTCTAATGGAGAGTGTTGTTTTGTGGTCTCAAGTGCTTCTGATGCATACATGTTTGGTTGTATATAAGAGCATAAAAGTAAGTTATGGAAGCTGTAATGAGACATCGTGTTGTTAGATCATTTGCAATATTTCAATATAGTGATACATTTTCAAAAATGGGACGTTATATTGCTTATGATGGTTAGTCTTGCTATACCTATCAAGCTAACAAAGAGACTGAGATCAAGAAATCACAATCTCATACATTGCAATTAGAATCTGCAAGATTTAATCTTTTATTTCAACAAGTAATGGAAGCAAAATAAACAAAAATTTGAGAACAGTGAATGGATTTGCTCAGCATCATATTGCCAGCTCTCACGGAATTTGAACCAAAAGAAACTATCATCAATACGGAACTCAGATTCCGTTTGGTGGGAGTCACAGGCATGGGGTTTTTTTTCGTTATTGTCAGAAAAAGAAGACGTATTAAGCATGAAAGAGCCGAATTAATCCCTTAAGCTGCTGACTCCTTGGAGATCTTCTCTGCCTTTGCAACCACTTCGTCGATGCCACCAACCATGTAAAACGATTGTTCAGGAAGATCATCGTACTTACCGTCGAGTAGACCCTGCAACAATTTACAATTCATATAAGTTCACATATAATGAACAATCATGGAGCAAGGAAGAAAGTCATCTGGACTAGAGAATCGATGTATATATTACCTGGAAACTGTTGATGTTTTCCTTAAGATCGACGTATTTTCCAGGGGCACCAGTGAAGATCTCAGCAACGTGGAAAGGCTGACTCAAGAATCTCTGGATCTTACGGGCACGAGCAACAGTCAGCTTGTCATCTTCACTAAGCTCATCCATTCCCAAAATGGCAATAATATCTTGCAAGTTCTTGTAGTTCTGTAGCACCTTCTGCACACCACGAGCTGTGTTGTAGTGCTCCTCACCCAAAATGTGAGGCGAGAGCATACGGGATGTTGAATCCAAAGGATCCACAGCAGGATAGATGCCAAGCTCAGAAATCTTCACATGAGAAAATTAAAAGTATAAAGATATCAGCTTTACGAGCATTACACAGAAATATTTTGAAACGAAATATCAGAAGGAGACATGTTCACACCTGTCTTGACAGCACAGTTGTGGCGTCCAAGTGAGCAAAAGTTGTGGCAGGAGCAGGATCTGTCAAATCATCAGCAGGGACATAGATAGCTTGGACTGAGGTGATAGACCCTTTCTTGGTGGTTGTGATTCGCTCTTGAAGAGCACCAAGATCAGAAGCCAGAGTTGGCTGGTAACCCACAGCAGATGGGATACGTCCGAGCAAAGCAGACACTTCAGAGTTGGCCTACACAAATGAGTATAGAAGTTAAATATACAATCTCTTCATGCCTATATGGCACACAGGTGCTGAGTAATAGATACAACAAATAACAAGGCTCACCTGAGTAAAACGGAAAATGTTGTCAATGAAAAGCAAAACATCTTGGCCTTCGGCATCACGGAAATACTCGGCAACAGTCAAACCAGTCAGTCCAACACGGGCACGAGCACCCGGGGGTTCATTCATTTGTCCATACACAAGAGCACATTTGCTCTCAGACTGTTAAGACAGGAAAACAGAGAGAATTGAGCAACAAAAAAAAATCAATCAAATGCCATTTGCAGGAAAAACAAAGGTGAAGATTAACCCAAATTAGATGAAAACCTGCTTCTCGCCTAGCTTGATGACACCACTCTCAATCATTTCTCTGTACAAGTCATTGCCCTCACGGGTTCGTTCTCCGACACCAGCAAACACAGAGAAACCACCTGTTCATCAGAAGAAGCACCAATTAATAAATAGAAACAGAGACTAATACGATCAGAACTTCTTGTGCTAAACAGACCATGAGCTTTAGCAACATTGTTGATCAGCTCCATAATAAGCACAGTTTTTCCAACACCAGCACCGCCAAAAAGACCAATCTTTCCTCCTCTTTGGTAAGGAGCAAGAAGATCAACAACCTGGAAAGAAAGAAAGGAGATCAACATATCAGAAAATGAAAGACAACAAATGTGAACTGTGGGAACAGCAGGGAGCTAGGGTCCAGAATCTACCTTAATACCAGTGGCCAGGATCTCTTGTCCAGTGGCTAGATCAACTAAAGCCGGAGCATCTCTGTGAATAGGTAAGTAATGGTCGGTCTCTGAGCAACAGCAAGAACATATTGTCACGACAGGTTTGCAGAAAGTGAGACATTGATTAAGTGAGTGGCTAAGACTTCTTACTAATTTCGCCTCTCTCGTCAATGGGTTCTCCAAGAACATTCATGATACGTCCAAGAGTAGCTCTTCCAACAGGGACCTTACAAGTGAGAACAAGCCAAAAGTCATGTTTTTGTTATTGTAAGTTACGCAGATTACACATGGGGACGTATGAAAGAAATGATTAGTCATCCAAATTCACGAAATCAGTTGGACATAGGGTTCCTTGGAAATGAATAACCTTTTGAAGAAAAAAAGTGTAATTAAGTAAAGTCAACGTTGAGGATAAGTAAAAGAGACCGGTGAGACTAGGCAAAATCCAATCAACGAATTCACAGATCTAGACCTAGCAATGGCTGATTTTACGGATCAGCAATCCAGATGGAAGGATCTAGACACAGAAGCTACTTACAGTGATTGGAGCGCCAGTGTTGAGAACCTTCCTTCCACGTACGAGACCCTCAGTACCATCCATAGCAATGGTCCTGACCACATTTTGACCCAAGTGATGAGACACCTCGAGTACCAGCCTTGTGGGGTGATCCTGCACCTCGAGAGATGTCATGATCGGAGGCAATCCTTCCTGATCCTCGAATCTTACATCGACAATGGCACCAATGACCTGGCAAACACGCCCGATCGCACCTTTACCACCGTAATCATAGGTATTCTTGCCCTCATCCTTAGCAGGAGCAGACGATGGCGCAGCTGAGTTTGCCGGTGAAGCGGTCGCGTACTCGGCGACGCGGCCGAGGAGATAACTACATGGAGCAGCGTGACGCGCGGGTGAAGGAGACGGAAGCCTGGGGTTACGGTTGCCTAATTTGGCAGCAGATCTACCGGAAGATGAACGGAGAATTGATGATAAGACTCTCCGAGACGCCATGAGTGGGTGTGTGTGAGAGAGAGAGAGAGGAAATGCTAGGGTAACAACATATGCTGATTGCCGAATCTAAGCTCCACCTCACTCTGTTTGGTGGGCTTAAAAATGGGCTTATTTGGGCCTACTCATCCATCTTTTAAGTATGCTACAAAACTAAAGGACTAAGACCTAATCAAGAAGATGGCCCTTGGGGATCCATAATGTTAACAAAGGTTTATATTATTGGATTTGAAGATCGTGATAAACACATATGTTAGTTTTGGTGATAACAAAGTCTTGGCGGTGATAAAACTTTGTAAATCCAATATAAAAAGAGATCCAAATCAGACATCCCAAAAAAAATTGAACAAGAATGATAAGTACAAAAACTAAGTAAGACTTATATCTATGTTAGTTTATCCGCTCAAACTCAAAACAATAGTTTGAATACGATCATATATATTGTATGTGGTGCAAGTTTATCAACTCTCCAATGGAAGATCAAACCGATCCCAAAAAAAAAAGATAATGATAAAAAAACTTGCACGAAGAATCATCTGTAAACAATTCTCGTTACAAGTTTATATGGATTTTGATATATATAAGAAGAAGTTTTAAGTGTTGGGAACATCGTTTGATTAACAAAATAATTTGATCCACCTCATCTAGTTTACACATAAATGGAGTTGAGAAAATGCTTTAGTTTTTTGTTGTTTCTAGTGTATATTTTGTTTTGTTGTTGTCCGACATTTCCAAATTTATTTATTACCTTGGTTGGGTTCTGTACTTTGATGAGAAAGATCAACGTTTTGATTAATTCCTTCTCCAATCAACGGCCCGATATGGAATAGAATCGGAAAATCACACGTGTCGCAGTCAGAGCAAAACACGTTTCACAGAAGAAGTGGTCTACGTTAGTAGTGAAACGAGGAGAGAGTTTGATAGTATAGAGACAAGAGAAGAGAAGAGAAGAGAGGAGAGAAGAGAACATTTTCATTTTGTAACCCTAGCTAGCCTTCTTTTCTCTCTTAATCTCGGCTTTCTCTGTGTCTCAGTCATGGCGAGTCGGCGAATCTTATCATCGCTTCTCCGTTCGTCTTCGGGCAGATCTACATCTAAATCCTCCTTAATCGGGAGCCGAACCCCCAGGCTTTCATCACCATGCCCCGCGCATCGAGCCGCTCCATGTGGGACACTCCTTGGCCGAGTCGCTGAGTATTCTACATCTTCTCCGGCTAATTCCGCTGCGCCATCGTCTGCTCCAGCTAAGGATGAGGCGAACAAGACCTATGATTACGGTGGAAAAGGTGCGATCGGGCGTGTGTGTCAGGTTATTGGTGCCATTGTTGATGTGAGATTTGAAGATCAGGAGGGATTGCCTCCGATCATGACATCTCTCGAGGTCCAGGATCATCCCACAAGGCTGGTGCTCGAGGTGTCTCATCATTTGGGTCAAAATGTCGTCAGGACCATTGCTATGGATGGTACTGAAGGTCTCGTCCGGGGAAGGAAAGTTCTCAACACTGGCGCTCCAATCACTGTAAGTAGTTTCAATGTTTATGACTTTTCTGTTACAAGTTCCTGTTGTTATGAGTTTTCTGGTAGAAGCCTCGTAGATCTGTCTGGGATCAGGACTCAAGTTGGGACATTTTCGCCATTTGATGATATCTTGGTCTAGATCTGAGGATCCGTTTATGGCAACTCAATTCGTTTAGTTTCGCTGGTTTCTGATTTTTATCTTATCGTTGACTTTGTCCAAAGTCTCTTTTTTTCTGAAGTCTCTTTCTTTCCGAGGGATTCATGTCTTATGATGTGGTGATTAGTGAATTTATCTGTTTACTCAGGTTCCTGTTGGAAGGGCTACACTTGGACGTATCATGAACGTTCTTGGAGAACCAATTGACGAGAGAGGCGAAATTAGTAAGAAGTCTAAGCCATATTTAAACAATGTCTCACGTTCTATGGACCTGTCATGACAATTGATTCTAACTGCTTGTGGCTTTTGAATGCTCTAACAGAGACCGAGCATTACTTACCCATTCACAGAGACGCTCCAGCTTTGGTTGATTTGGCCACTGGTCAAGAGATTCTGGCTACTGGTATTAAGGTAGATCCTGTTACTACCTCCATGCTGTTTCTACAGGTCACATGTGTTGTCTTTCTGTTCTGAGCTGACGTTTGTTGCTTTCTTTTTTTTTATCAGGTTGTTGATCTCCTTGCTCCTTACCAAAGAGGAGGAAAGATTGGACTTTTTGGCGGTGCTGGTGTTGGGAAAACAGTGCTCATTATGGAACTGATCAACAATGTCGCCAAAGCTCATGGTATGTACTCTCAGGGTATTTTTAAATTGTGTGCACAGTGGTATTCCAGTTTTTTACTTACTAACTGGTGCTCCTACTGGTGAATAGGTGGTTTCTCCGTGTTTGCTGGCGTGGGAGAACGGACCCGTGAAGGAAATGACTTGTACAGAGAAATGATTGAGAGTGGTGTCATCAAGCTAGGCGAGAAGCAGGTTTTCAATTAATTTGGAATAGTCTTCGCCTTTCTTTTTCCTGCAAATGGTATTTGACTGATTTTTGTTCTCAATTCTTTCTGTATTCTTGTCTTAACAGTCTGAGAGCAAATGTGCCCTAGTGTATGGACAAATGAATGAGCCCCCGGGTGCCCGTGCCCGTGTCGGACTGACTGGTTTGACTGTTGCCGAGTATTTCCGTGATGCCGAAGGCCAAGATGTCTTGCTTTTCATTGACAACATTTTCCGTTTCACCCAGGTGAGTCTTATTTAGGTGACTTAGGTCTATACCTCAGCACCTTTGTGCCATAAGCATGAGCTAAAATACTCTCTTGTGTAGGCCAACTCTGAAGTGTCTGCTTTGCTCGGTCGTATCCCATCTGCTGTCGGTTACCAGCCAACTCTTGCTTCTGATCTTGGTGCTCTTCAAGAGCGAATCACAACCACCAAGAAAGGTTCAATAACCTCAGTCCAAGCCATCTATGTCCCTGCTGATGATTTGACAGATCCTGCTCCTGCCACAACTTTTGCTCACTTGGACGCCACGACTGTGCTTTCAAGACAGGTGTGAACTTTCTCCTTCTGATGTTTCTTTTCAGTATAGTTCTGCATCCCTTGTAATGCTTCATAAAGCTGTCATCTCTATACTTTTTCTCTCCCATGTGAAGATTTCTGAGCTTGGTATCTACCCTGCTGTGGATCCTTTGGATTCAACGTCCCGTATGCTCTCGCCTCACATTTTGGGTGAGGAGCACTACAACACTGCTCGTGGTGTGCAAAAAGTTCTACAGAACTACAAGAATTTACAAGATATTATCGCCATTTTGGGAATGGATGAGCTAAGTGAAGATGACAAGCTGACTGTTGCCCGTGCCCGTAAGATCCAGAGATTCTTGAGTCAGCCTTTCCATGTTGCTGAAATCTTCACTGGTGCCCCTGGAAAATACGTTGACCTTAAAGAAAACATCAACAGTTTCCAGGTATGATTCACACAACAATTTTGATACACAACTAGTTTGAGCTATAATAATATGATTATCAAACATTTTACTGTGAGTTCCTAAATGCTTTCTATGCTTCCTTAATATGTCTGTGGATTTAAGTTGAGCTACAACTGGCTTTCAGTATAGAAGACTCCTTTGTGATATCTATGTCTAGATGGACTAGATTTACTCTGCCATAGATAGATTTGTTGTTATCAAATGGAATATGTCCAGTAAGTGACCCAATTCATCTTGTGGGATTGATTTTGTTTCAGGGTTTGCTGGATGGTAAGTACGATGATCTTCCCGAACAATCGTTTTACATGGTTGGAGGTATCGATGAGGTGGTTGCAAAGGCAGAGAAGATCTCAAAAGAGTCAGCGGCATAGAAGCTGGATTCATCTCTTTCATATGCTTAATACTTGTCTGTTTCTTTTGACAATAACGAAAAGAAAAAAACCCAATGCCTGTGAGTCCCCCCACCAAACGGAATTTGAGTTTCATATCTATAGTTTCTTTCGGTTCGAATTCCTTGTGAGCTACGAGATGATGCTGAACATACCCCTCCATTCGCTTGTACTCATATTTTTGGTTCATTTGCATCCTTGACTTGTTGAAATAAAGGTTAAAAGTCTTGCAGATTATGATTTCTTGATCTCCGGCTTTCTTTCAGAGAATGCTATAAAAGACGAGCATTATATCATCTATGCCAAGAAAGACAAGCAAATATAACATGCCATTTGTCTGAGAAAGTATAACGATATTGAAATATTTCATCTACGTATACAACTGCAGCTCTAGGTAGACATATACCTCATGGTTGCTATAGAGTTTTGGTCCTCGGGGAGACAATAGAATGAAGCACATTAGCAAAAATTCCCGCTTAGAGAATTGAGATTTAGCAACCAAACGATAGTTTCACCTAGGCCTGGGCAAAATAACCGGTACCGAAAAAATCGAATCGAATCGATCAGAAAAGTAGAACCGAAACTGAATTGAAACCGAAAAAATACTTGAACGGAGTCTAAATTTATATAACCGAAACCGAACTGAACAAAACCAAAAATCGAGTAGGTATCCAAAATACCCGAAATATAATTATATGTCCATAATATTAATTATATTTACTTATATAACCTAATTATCCAAAATACAGTTATAAACTCGAAAATATTAGTTAATTTTAGACCAAAATAAACACAATACTTAAAATAACCAAAATATTCTAAAGTTTTAGTTATATTTGTCAAAATTTAACCAAATTTTATTTAATTTAACAATTTTCTTTTTCTTCAAAATATCCGAAACCGAATCAAAAATAACCGTAACCGAATCGGACCGAACCGAAATATGAAAATACCCGAATGGATAATAAATTTCTCTACCCGAATTAACCGAAAACCGAAAAAACTAATCTTAGCCGAACTGAAAAACCGAACGTCCAGAGCTAGTTTCACCAAAAAAAAAAAAGTTTCTGTTTGACATAATCAAACTTTGACCTCACAAAATATATTTACTAAAAAAAAGGGCTCACTATGGATCCCAAAGGTCTTTAACCTTTCGTTTTTTTTTTTTTTGCATATAATTTTAGCATGTATAAACCCAAATAAATAAGCCCATTATATAAGCCCATCAAACATTGAAAATTTTGAGCTTAGATTCAGGTGCTGTATTTACCCTAGCTAGCATTTCTCCTCTCTCTCTCACACACACCCTCTCATGGCGTCTCGGAGAGTCTTATCATCGCTCCTCCGTTCATCTTCCGGTAGATCTGCTGCCAAATTAGGCAATCGAAACCCTAGGCTTCCGTCTCCTTCACCCGCTCGTCACGCCGCTCCATGTAGTTATCTCCTCAGCCGCGTCGCCGAGTACGCGACCGCTTCACCGGCAAGCTCAGCTGCGCCCTCGTCTGCTCCTGCTAAGGATGAGGGCAAAAAGACCTATGATTACGGTGGTAAAGGTGCGATCGGGCGTGTTTGCCAGGTCATTGGTGCCATTGTCGATGTGAGATTCGAGGATCAGGAAGGATTGCCTCCGATCATGACATCTCTCGAGGTGCAGGATCACCCCACAAGGCTGGTGCTTGAGGTGTCTCATCACTTGGGTCAAAATGTCGTTAGGACCATTGCTATGGATGGTACTGAGGGTCTCGTCCGTGGAAGGAAAGTTCTCAACACTGGCGCTCCAATCACTGTAAGTGGTTTCTGTGTCTAGATCCTTCCATCGGGGTCGCTGATCCGTAAAATTAGCCATTGCTAGGTCTAGATCTGTGAATTCGTTGATTGGATTTTGCCTAGTCTCTCTGTTCGTGTTTTCCTAATCGTCAACGTTGACTTTACCCGATTACAATTTGTTTTCATCAAAAGTCTATTCATTTCCAAGGAACTCTATGTCCAGATGATTTCGTAAATTTAGATGACTATTCACTTTTTTGATACTGCCCTTAAATTTCCTCCAGTTAATCTGAGTAAGTTGCAATGACGAAAATCTGACTTTTGGCTTGTTCTCACTTTTAAGGTCCCTGTCGGAAGAGCTACCCTTGGACGTATCATGAATGTTCTTGGAGAACCCATTGACGAGAGAGGCGAAATTAGTAAGATAACTTAATCACATTTAATCAATGTCTCACTTTCTGCTAACTTTTCATGACAAAATGTTCTTCCTGTTTCTCAGAGACCGACCATTACTTACCTATTCACAGAGATGCTCCGGCTTTGGTTGATCTAGCCACTGGGCAAGAGATCCTGGCCACTGGTATTAAGGTAAATTCTGTGCCCTAGCTTCTCACTGTTCCCACAGGTCACATGTGCTGTCTGTCGTGTTGCGAGCTGCTGATCTACTTTCTTTCTTTCTTTCTAGGTTGTTGATCTCCTTGCTCCTTACCAAAGAGGAGGAAAGATTGGTCTTTTTGGCGGTGCTGGTGTTGGAAAAACTGTGCTTATTATGGAGCTGATCAACAATGTTGCGAAAGCTCATGGTCTGTTTAGCACCAGTATCTCTGATCGTGTTAGTCTCTATTTCAATTTATTAATTGGTGTTTCTTCTGATGACAGGTGGTTTCTCCGTGTTTGCTGGTGTGGGAGAACGAACCCGTGAAGGCAATGACTTGTACAGAGAAATGATTGAGAGTGGTGTCATCAAGCTAGGCGAAAAGCAGGTTTTCAATTAATTTGGATTAATCTTCACCTATCTTTTTCCTGCAAATGGCATTTGATTGATTTTTGTTGCTCAATTCTCTCTGTTTTCGTATCTTGACAGTCTGAGAGCAAATGTGCCCTAGTGTATGGACAAATGAATGAGCCCCCGGGTGCTCGTGCCCGTGTTGGACTTACTGGTTTGACTGTTGCTGAGTATTTCCGTGATGCGGAAGGCCAAGATGTCTTGCTTTTCATTGACAACATTTTCCGTTTCACTCAGGTAAGCCTTGTTATTTATTGTGCATATGACTCAGCACCTGTGTGCTATGTTGTAAACTTAACTCGGTAGTTTTGTAAACTAAAATTCTATACTCATTTGTGTAGGCCAACTCTGAAGTGTCTGCTTTGCTCGGCCGTATCCCATCTGCTGTGGGTTACCAGCCAACTCTGGCTTCTGATCTTGGTGCTCTTCAAGAGCGAATCACAACCACCAAGAAAGGGTCTATCACCTCAGTCCAAGCCATCTATGTCCCTGCTGATGATTTGACGGATCCTGCTCCTGCCACAACTTTTGCTCACTTGGACGCCACAACTGTGCTGTCAAGACAGGTGTGAACATGTCTCCTGATATTTCGTTTCAAAATATTTCTGTGTAATGCTCATAAAGCTGATATCTTTATGCTCGTCTCTTTCCCATGTGAAGATTTCTGAGCTTGGTATCTATCCTGCTGTGGATCCTTTGGATTCGACGTCCCGTATGCTCTCACCTCACATTCTGGGCGAGGAGCACTACAACACTGCTCGTGGTGTGCAGAAAGTGCTACAGAACTACAAGAATTTGCAAGATATTATTGCCATTTTGGGAATGGATGAGCTTAGTGAAGATGACAAGCTGACTGTTGCCCGTGCCCGTAAGATCCAGAGATTCTTGAGTCAGCCATTCCATGTTGCTGAGATCTTCACGGGTGCCCCCGGAAAATACGTTGATCTTAAGGAAAACATCAACAGTTTCCAGGTATGTTTGCATTCATCATACGCTTTTCTTTCTTAGTGCACCATGTTGTTTGCTATGAGCTTATATGAATTGTATATTGTTGCAGGGGCTGCTCGATGGTAAGTACGATGATCTTCCTGAACAATCGTTTTACATGGTTGGTGGCATCGACGAGGTGGTTGCAAAGGCAGAGAAAATCTCCAAGGAGTCAGCAGCTTAAGGGATTGATTCATCTCTTTTGATATGCTTAATACTTCTCTTCTTCTTTTGTTGACAATAACGAAAAAAAAAAAAACAAGAGCGATGCTTTAGGCTGTTCTGCTGATGCATTGCGATCATTGTGAGTGTGAGAGATAGTACGGAGAAAACAGATTCATTCGTTGGAGTTTTTGACTTGGAATAAAGGAGACAAGTGTTGATGTTTTCAATCTCTCCACTTTTGTATTCAAGTTTTCGTATTAAGGAAAGTGTGTTTACAGGATTAATTTTTTTGCTGTTCAATAGAAGAGACTCATTTGACATGAAATGTTAGAAAGTGTTGAATTTGGCACTGTCTTCTTCTTCTCTTGTATATATTATACTGTCGTTCATTCTTACAAATCTAGTTCCATAATTCTATAGAGTTGATTCCGATGTACAATATCCTCACGTAAGTAAAAGAGTTTAAGAAAGAATAAACAAAACATGTATATGAAATGAAATTGAGCCCTGAGTCTTCAAAAATGTTCGAGAACTGCTGCTGTATGGTTGAAGCCACAAGATATATGCACTGCTCTTACATTCTTCCCCAACTCCACCATTGCTGGGCTTGCATAGTCTACATCACTTCCATGGCCCTACATATTTATCATACCATATCATTTATTCTCTTTGATGCCAGATTTCTTGGAAAATGAAATGATATCACATTCACATAAGAAAGATGATGAAACAAACCAGTTGTCCACCAGAGGAATGTCCATCAACAGAGAATGTGCCGTGAGAGCCTCCCCAGCCCCATGTAAAGACGTTGTTATCTGCAAACAAGTTTCAGAAATTGAGTTGAATAACTTGCCCAATGAGAATGGAAACAAATATGTTTTACTCAAAGAGATGCTACCTGAAATAGCTGCAGTGTGCTTCCACCCACAAGATACCTGAGATACAGTAGACTCCAAAAAAGGACCTTCAACTCTCACAGGGGAGTGTGAGACATATGTTGAACTGAAATTTTTTGAAATAAGAGTATAGGTACAGTGCAAGACTCTTGTTTTCAGATCTTATGAGGAAACATTCTAATTTTCCGGGGTATAACTTACTCTGTGCCAAGGCACCCATTTTCGTTTGAGCCCCAGGTGTAAAGTTCCCCACCTCCTTACGAAAACGAAGCAAACAACAAATAATGAGTTGCTATCGACAATATGTTCATATATTTATTAGAAACTAAAACCAGTTTTGGGCCTCTATAAAGAACAACGAAAAGAAATCTGAGCAGGCCAGGCGCATGTGCAGTATACACAAGCAAACTCAATAGCAACCCGGTCATCCAAAAAGGCAAAAAGCATTAAATAAGAAGAGACTATTACTTGTAACAACACATGTGTGGTAGCCACCACATGCAACTTCTTCTGCATATGGCACTTCACTGATAATCGATGGTGTTGTGGCATTTCTTACTCCTCCAAAGCCCTGTATTTTCCCATCAGATAGCTTTATATAACTATCTATGACCACAGAAATCAAAAAAAGACATTTTCTTACCATCTTATTTATAGATCTCTCTCCGAATATGAAAGCAGAGCCATTCTCTGCATTATTTGCACACAAACCTCATTAAGTCGGTAAGTGGCACAAGATTCATAATTTAAGAAAGTAAATCAGTACCATCAGTGCATGCTGAATGCAGCAGACCAGCAGCAACATTTTTAACCTAGTGCTCGACAGAAAGAACAGAACAGAAAAACATAAACATGAAAGTCGATAGATTAAGACCACCACTAGGTAACTTGAAACTCTTCATCCAAGGTAACTATTCTTCACCACTAGATTACCTTGATCCCCTCAAGTTCCTTGATAAGCCTTGGAGTAAACTCACTGCAAACAGGGTCATACTTTACAGCGTAATACAAGAAAATTATGAAAGAATCATGCTAAAGTAAAAGAAAGAGACAAAACTATATTGGAATTACGTGAAACAGACCAACCTGTTACTTCTTAAGATGCCGAAAAGACTGGACTGGTGACCGTGGCCAAGTCTTCCAGAGCCCCCTCCTCCCCAACTCAGGACTTCACCTCCATCTGCTCAAGAAAAGGATACCCTTAACTTTCTCCGAGTACTTAAAAGACAAAAAAGGTGTTTACTTCTGTATGTAGATAAGAATAAAGGATCCAAACCAGTAACAGCAACTGAATGCTCTGAACCCAAAGCCACGGATTGTATGGTAATTCCATGCAGAGCTTGCACTTTAGTTGGTAGACGTACCACTCTTGCAGCCTCTTCATAAGAAAAAAAAGTAGAATGGAAACGAACATGTAAATATAGCAAACAAATTTATGAATTAGGACATTATAACAGTGCATATATTATTGAATGGAAAAGGTATTTACTTTTTCCCAGTCCAAGCTGTCCACTTGAGTTTTTTCCCCACATGTAGAGTTCCCCATCAACTAATGAAAAGAAAGAGAGCAAATATGTGGCCAACTACGAATGACATACTATATCGAGAAGATCATGTTTCCGGTTCAGGTCGTGACAATCTAATGAAGAACATTGTTGTTGTTTACCTGTAATAGCAGCAGAGTGATAATAACCAGCTGCGATGTGCAGAATTTCCTTTTCTAATCCAGAAACTTCAAGCGGATCCTATAGCAACATTTAAGACACATCAAATATAATTGGATTATCTGAGATTAAGACATGCGAAACAGAGCAGCAGAGAAAAAAAAAGCTTGCACCCCTATAGTCTTTTGACTAACCTACCAATTACTAACATACCATAGCATGACTTTTAACATCTGATACGCCAAGTTGACCACAATCATTAAGACCTGTTGCAAAGACTCTCCTCGTTTCTGTCACATGAATAGGAAGTGTATGTAAGCTGACGATCAGATATTGCTGAAATTCTCTAAAACCAATCATTGATTCAAAGATGAAAACTGTACAAAAACCCAACTCGACAACAACATGCACAATCAAAGAAAGCCAAGAAATGCTATCCAACAAGGGTCACTCTAATACTGATTATTTTCAGCTAGAACCATCAAGATCATAGCTGCAAATGGTGTAAACCAAAATAACGTAATCTCAGTGAGTCACCGAGATGCCAATTCTCCGGACTTCTCAGATCAATATTTAACACAACTTTTCTCCTAGCATAAGAAAATTTTACATACTGCTCTACTTGTATTACTCGTATACCAATTCGCATTGCAAATTCTTAAAATATTAAAAATTCCTGGATAATTACCAAAGAGAAAATTCATAGAGCAAGTCGGGAGATGAAGAAAAATCACCGGTGAGGAACAGAGTGTGAGCTCCGCCGCAAGCGACAGCTCTGATGCTGTGATCACTCAAGGCAGAGCAAACGGAAGGTGTCCACTGAGAATCCAAGTTTCCGAGCCCTAATCTGCCGTAATCTCCGCTTCCCCACATCGCCGCAAAGCGTTTCCGGCTCTCGCTCGACAACCATCTTCTACAGGAAACACCAATCGGACCCAATTTCGAATCTTTTAAAAACCCACTCGAATGATTCGATCCCTGAATCATCGACCCAGGAATTCGAACTCGTCCGAGGGCTCTAGTCAACATTTTTCACTTGTAGAAATAAAAAAGGAAATGTGATAAAAGGAGATGAATTTAGATGGTTATATAGATCGTTCTTCTTCTTCTTCTTCTTCTTCTTCTTCTTCTGCTTCTACAAAAGAGAGTGGAATTTTCATGAAACGATTGAATTGTAAAATGGAATCACATGACATGATGATCCAGAAGAAGGAAGAAGGAAGAAGGAAGAAGAAACTGATGGATAGAAAGACTGCTACGTCTTCCCGTTTTTTTTTGTCTGTACACTCAGAAATGGTTTTTTTTTTTTTTTAGAAATCGGTCCTTCCAGTGTTTTTTCTTCTGGTTTTAAATTTCGCCGTGAAGTATTTTTTGTACAATTTAACACCCAAATCGGAAAAGGGGGAAATTGTGAAGAAAAGACTCTTAACTTTTTTTTGGGTCTGAGGGACTTGAATATTGCCACATACTTTCGTCATTGTTTGTGACAGTTGATCCACAAATGTAAGGGAATTAAGACGGTTATTTGCAAAGTTTGTTCTCATATGTTTTATTTTCGCGAGGACTCCAAAATTAGCTACCTTGATCTTATTTGTTCATGGCACGTGTGAAAGAGATAATATTAGTATGAAAAGAGAGATTTTAAAATATGATACTTACATAAGTAAGTTATTGGTTGTGTGAGTCTGCCTTCTTTTGGCTTTATGCTCACTCATATGCGAGTGTTTCTTCGTATCAAATGGTGTGACTTGTCTAGTTGTTTCGCATTAACTCAATATTTACATTTTGAAATTTTGAATATATAAAAAAAAATACATTAGTTATTACCATTTTGGATGTATATGCTGAAGAATGAAGATGCATCTTTGTCTTCTTCTCTTTTTTGGCGAATGGTATCTTATAAAGGAATGACCTGCAATGTGACAATGGCTTTGTGGCGAGAATACTTATGTTCGGCACTACAAGGTCATGGGCTCAAATGGTCAACGAATGATATCTTACTCGACGGAAGGCTAGCAATAACATTTAAGAACGTGAGCACTATACTTTTTTTTTCGATAAAACAGACAACATTCGATCGTGAAAATGAGTAAATAACCCTAATTCCCCACTTCAAATTTCCTAAATAATTCTTCGACATATAAAACATAATTAGATCTTTAACAAAAAAAAAATATAGACATAATTAGATTCACGGGATCTCATATGAAGTTCTTTTTACCACTTGGATTAAAATAAATGGAGAGAGATTAATGGCTGTTGACCTCGGAAATTAAGAAAATTAAATATGAGAAACAACTTTAGACAAATGGAGATATATACAATACTATATATTCAAACAAAATTAAGGTAGATGAGTTAAAGTTTGAATGTACGAACGTGGAGCATGTTCAACTTTTACAGCTCTGGATTCCCCTATAAAGTTCTAATTTAGGTAACCCTATACATGCTATATTAAGACAGTAACCAAAATTTAATCAAGACTTTTCAAACTCAAAAAAGCTTACTAAACTAATGTAAGAGAAGTAATAAAAGAAAATCTTGGCGTCGTGGTCATTTGTTCCTCTCTCTATATATAGACAAAACCTGGGTTTCTTTTGTCTCACATACTTTTCTCTCTTCTTCTTCTCTCTATAAAGTTTCATCGCATTCACATTTTCTATAAGACTATAACTTTGGTCTATGTTCTTTTCGTCTTTCTTCTTACATAAAGTGTTATCACATTCATATTTTCTTTGACTGTGGTCGCTTTTCTCTTCTTGATAACGTGTTTCTAGTGTTGATTTTAATTTTCGTGCGATTTAGGGTTAAGAGGAATGTTGTCTGGCTCGAGGTCATGAAGAAGGTTCATTCGATTAAATTTGGAAGAACGAATTAAGAACCCCTAGATTATTCTCGGACCAGGCTTCATTCCCCCTAACCGACTAATTATCGCTTTCTGCCCACTTTCTTCCTTCTGTTTTTGTCTTAGTTTCATCGTTGATCTATCTTGTCAGATGTGTTTTGATGATCTTGTTTATAGATCCAAAGGACAAAGGTTGTTATATGTTTCTACAGTTTCTGGGTTTGTTTATTTTTCACACTATAGAGCTCTTATATTGAGAAACATTGAATGATAGAAGATTCAAAAGCATACCTTTTCTATATAAAACATTGAGAACTGAGAAAATTAGAGAGATAGAAGATTGAATGATATTTTTTCTTCAATAACATACCTTTTCTTTTTTTGGGTTTATGCATGCCTTTTAAAATTTCTATATATCTTTTTTTTTCCTCGCTTTTCTCACGTCACAGTTCACATCCAAAAGCTCTCTGTCTCTCCGTCTCGAGTCACGAGTCACGATCTGAAACTTGGTTTCTGTAATAATCTAAAACCCAGAAAGAACATTGTTTCTAATTACGTGTAATTTCATTTCATATTGAAGACAACGACGAGACTTTTATTTTCTTAAAACCGTCATTGTCAAATATCTTTTACGTGCCTTTTATTTTTTGCTCTTTCCCATTATCCTTCTTATTTTTATGTGCTCTATCATTTTTTTTCCCAACTTTGTCTCACTTTGTTGTCCAGCTATAGCTAAATAGCCTAAATTTTAACTTTATTATAAATTATACTATATGCAACTTAAGCTCCTTTGAATATGTGATTCTTTTCAATTTTGCATGTTTATGATGTAGCCAAAGATTAAAATTGCGCTTGAAACAATTAAGACCTAATACAAGAAAAATATGTTTATGAGTAAACTTATCTCTAACTAAATTTTGTTGAATACAATTTTCCATAACTTAACCCAAGTTTTCAAAAATATAATTCTAACCATTTAAACTAAACAAATGTAATATGTCCCTACTGTTACTGTCTAATACTATAAGGTTAGCTAAAGGATGGTAATATTAATTTTAGCTTTCAAAGATTGAATTTGTTCATTTCTTAAATAACACATCAAAATGAGTAAAGTAATAATAGAAATCCAAATGGTATGTTGACCAATAATAATAAAGACAAAAAAAGTTTTATTGTTGAATTTTAAAATACTCTTGTATGTAAAATTTAAAAAGCGATCTAGTATATGAAAATTTTGGACGTACCGAGGTAAAGACCAAAACAATGTTTTGTCATTTTCACAACAATCAATGCATATGTTCATGAAGTCGTCATGAATCACCTATATCAGCCAATGCATCCATATAGACAAAGATATAACACGCATATAATACAAGTTAAATGAAACATATTTTTTAAAAAAATATACTTATATAATTCCAAATTGGAATTTCCAATTCTGATTATAATATAAGATAAAAAAAGAACAGAAAAGTAGAAGTTCATTGAGAGGGATCGAAAATAAATAATAAGGCAATAATGAGATAGAAACCATGCACGGTACTTGTCTCGATTTTAATCTGATTTACACTTTTAAGATTTATAACAGTTCGTTATGATTATGTGGCTAATGAATGAAGAGGCAATACGTGTGGTAAAATCCATTATGTTACATACTTGTATACAAAATTGGATTTATGGATCTCGTTTACCACATAGAATTAAAAAATAGTAGAACCAACTAATCTACAAAAAGTAGAGAGATTAACTACTGTTGACCTCGGAAAAGAAGGAAATTTAAGAAGCAACAAAAGACAAATAAAGACATATAGTCATATCTATATATATATATATATATATATTGAGGAAAAGTTTGAATGTACTATTAATTGGAGTATGTTTTATCTTTACAACTCTGGATTACCCTGTAAAATTCTATAGTAGGCAACCCTACACACACTATATTAAGACAATAACCAAAATTTATTAAATTAATGTAAGTGAAGTAAATATGAAATTTTGGTCTTGTGGGTCATTTGCTCCTCTCACCCATATATAATGATTCGTCTCTCACATAGCCCTATTTAGCTTCTTCTTCTTGCTTCTGTCTACTTACATAAAGCTATCCTCCTTTGGTATAGATAGGGTTGAGAGGAATGTTGTCTGGCTCGAGGTCATGAAGAAGATCATTAGATCAACTCATTTTAAAGAATGAAAACCCTAAATGATTCTCGGACCAGGCTTCATTCCCCCCAACCAACATATCACAATCTTCCTTAATTTTTTTGTCTATCTTCTTTGATTGTTCTTGTGAAATGGTTTTGTTGACTATTTGTAGATCCAGAAGCGAAAGCTAGATTTTCATCGTTTATCCTAATTAAAATCTTTATGAAAAAGAAAAATTGTTGTTTACATGTTTCTTCAGCTGTTGGAGGGTTTGTCTAAATTTAGAGGAAGGTCCCCATTATCAAAACATAGAGCTATTTATAACGTAGAAAGGTTCAAGATTTTCGGACAGCTCGCCTTCAATGTTAAACCCTTTTCATATCTATATTTATGCATGCATTTTATATTTTCTACTGTTTTCCCATTTTAATTTTTTTTTGATTTTCTTCCCAGTTCACATCACAATTCACATCCAAACTCTTTAACCTCTCTCTTCAGTCACGAGTCACGACCTCCGAAACTTGGTTTCTGTAATAATCTAAAACCTAGAAAGAAGTTTGTTTCTATTTACGTGTAATTTCATTTCACATTGAAGACAATGACGGGACTTTTTTTTCTTTCTTAAAACCATCACCATCAAATTTCATTGACTTGCCTTTACTTCTTTGTTCCTTGCTATTATCCTCCTTAGTGTTCTGTGCTCCACTTTTTTTATCATCCAAGTTAAATAAAAACACTAAAAAATAAATTAAAAAGAGCATTTGCATTGCTCTTTCAACTTTTTGATTTGAAGGAGTGAAAACGGGCGTTTATATAAAGAGACGGGTTTCAATCTAATGTTGCAATTTACATGAATATATGTTTTTCTTTGCAGAGTTACAAGACTACACAAATAGTGAAATGTACATAAGGTTTTATTGAACCCAATTGATATCAAGATCTTTAAGACTATACAACCATTTCTCTGTATCTTGAGAGACATAAGGTTTATGCTTCTTGTTAATCGTCGAATTTAAATCGGTATCAATAGCTTCAGTTTTCTGTATCGTGTTACCATCGTCTTTACGAGAATTTAGCTGTCTGTTCGGATGTCTCACATTCAATGCTAGAAGACGAGACACTTCATGTAATCCTCCCCATTTCTCGAGCGCCCGCGCAATGTCATAACGACCTGAAACAACAGAGCAAATGATTCTCAGACCAATCTGATTGAGAAGAACACACAAAGCTTAAATTGAGTTTATTGTTTGTACCTGCACGTTCGAACGATTTTCTGCTCGGCATAAATGATGGATCCATTCCCCAACTCTGTTGAAATCTTCCTATCTGAAAACACATGCAGATGGAGAAGCTCTTGTAAACACCATTGCAATGGTTTTAATTTGTGAACATGTCGAGAAACTTTACCTCTTCTTGCAAGTTTTCGAGATTGTCCCAATACCCTTTTGGTTTTCGGTGTTTATAAGCAAGTGAAAGATTCATCATCAAAGCTATTCTCCTAAATCCACCCATCTTTGTAATGGCTTTTTCAATGTCAACTCTTCCGTGTAACCGAAGCTGCTTTCTCATGGGCATGAATCCTTCTTGTCCATGTTCTGATATGAACTTGAGAATCTCTGATTTCAGGACGTCAATGTCTCTTTGCAGATTGGGAATCCTTGGTCTCTGCTTAGTTTGGTCCGAACCATCATCATTATTGTAAACTGTCTCAACTGATGTGGCACGAGATGAAGAACATGTTTCCTCTGAAACTTGACATGTCTCCAGTTTACAGGACTCTGAAGATTTCTCTCCTCTTTTCTCGATGTAATCCCGAATAGCGCATAAATTTGACGGAAGATCTTCATATATAACCTGAAAATTTTTAGAGATAAACATTGTAGTTACAATAGGAAAAAAAAGAAGAAGATGACACTGAATATATTATATTCAATTATTAACCAAACCTCTTCCATGATTGCTTCGGAAAGAAATGTATCTTTTCGCACTTTGGACTCCACGGTATACTTAAGAAGTGTGTGGTGGCTTCCTAATTGTTCAAAAATCCATTTCCCCTCAAGCGAGTCAAAGTCTCCTTCAACCTGCTCAAATCTGATTTCCTGCTCACGAGTCTCATGCAAATCGAGAACAGCTCTTGCATGAAGCATCATGTAAAGCAGGCCTTTGCATCCTTCCTGCAAACAGATTTCGGGTTTAGTTATTAGAATTTATTAAAACCAAGATAGAAACCTTGGCTTTCGTTAGTGTTAGAACTTTGATCTTCAAGACCGAACAAAATGCAGAGCCTTTCTGAATCATGGAAGAGCAAAAAATATGAGTTCATATTTGGGTGCAGCCTCGCATCCACAGATAAGCGACGAAACCAATTCCATCTCTTCAGGTCATAGATTTTCCAAAATATATACTTCTAATCCTTTCCAAAATTGATTAAAAGGTTACCATGGATGAGAATGCTCATACCTGAAGTATTCGAACTTTATTGTTTTCGCGTGACAAAATTTTGCTGATTGCCAAATTTGGAACTATCCTGATGGATTCATAAACAACAAAACGCAGATGAACAAGAGATATATCAGCCAACACAACCAATATCTAAAGAAGACTGACTCAGAAGTAAGGTTGTTGATAATGAAATCCTCCTCAAGGTCAAAAAAGTGAAGCACGAAATTGATAAATAAACGCGTTCAGTACTTACTCTGGAAGACTTTCGTAAGACGTTAGAACTTTCCAAACTTCACAAACAGGAGCTTTAACTGTTATACTAGCAACGGCGCAGCGGTGAACACCTCCATTTTCCTTCATCCAAGAAATAAACCACTGATTAATAACCACAAAAGATGGGAAACGCTTTCTTTTAATATGTATAGTAAGTTTTGGAACCAACTACTTACCAATAGACCATCAAATCTACGAAGATGAACTTCGTCCACGGTGCAAGGTTTATCAAGCTTGCAAACTTTTCCATACACGCCCCAATTATTGTTCAATTCATTTGAATGAGATAATGATCCAACACTGGAGGCAACAGATCTCTCAGTAGCAAGACTTTCGAACTCAACACCATGAGAAAAGGTCCGCTGTGAAGATGTTCTACCCAACAAATCTTCTATTATCGACGGCTTTCCGCAGCCTTTATATTTTTTCTCAGCTTGGCGAGCTACGGCTCGGAGATTTACAGGAAGATCTGACCTGATTATCCTCTCCAAGAAAATGGCAGGGAAGTTAAATCTTGGGATTACGTTTACCTCATATGACAAGACAGTTCCTATCGACCTGGAGAAAGAGAAAAATAATTTTTTGGAACACAGATAGTTCCAAAATTTTCCGTGGTTAGAAATGCATAACAGTCTGTTTACAGAGACAACTTCTCTGATACACATTCATAAAGGCTTTACAAATTTCTTTACAAAAAAAGAGAATAAGTGATATTAGGATCATATATATGTACACACAAACTTCTAACGGGGATTAATGAGAGTACCTGATACCAGATTTAACAGACCACTTCCCCTCAAACTTTTTGAAATCACCATCTACCATAGAGAAGTGAAGCTCACGGCCATTCGGCTAAAACGATCGAAAAGGAAAAACACCATGAAACTACATTAATAGACATTTATGGATTGACAACGAATGTAAAGATTAACTGATCCTAAGCAATATACCGAATGCAAGGTGCAAAAAGTAGTCTAAATGAGGAACAGATGAACGTTAAAACCATGGACTTCTATAATTTTTTTTTTCCCCAGAACTCATAAGAGTTTAAGAATAAGGATCTAGAGAAAGTAAGGAGCAGGCAATTCCTATTTAATCACAGATCGTACAGTGTAAAGGCAACCTCTTGATTCTCATCAAAAACTGAAATATGGATAAAAACAAGATCACAATCTGGCAGAGTTTGCAGGTTTTAGACTCAATCCGAATCATTTGGCAAGAGAAAAGTAAAAGTTTAAGAGTGCTCACAGAATCTAGGCATTCATGGAGATCGAGGACAACACGAGCCTCAATATGCCAATACAACGCTCTTTGAAGGCCTCGTTGCTCCAGCCATAAACGTCCTGGATGAGGACAAGGAATTCTCCCACTAGAAGTTGAAACAACCACCATCAAAGCCATGTTAGCGTCAACAATTCAACATTCTCAAACACGTGTACATACATCTGTTAAACTTCTTTCTGCAGCAAGAGACAAGCACAACAACATCTCTAACAAAGCAAATTGTTTGAACGTTTTAGACACAAAAGAGCATCTACAGTACTAAAAAAAAAAAAACACAAAAAAAAAAAAAGAAGTTTGGAGAATTAGAGTCATTGTATTCACTAGAAACCATTTCTAAGCACAACCAGACTACAAAAATTGGATCTTTAGAGATTATTCAGAGGAATTATGCAGATAAACATAAACAAAATGATAAGAATCTGAAAGAGAAAAAGTGGGTATTACCTACAAACGAGATTGGGGATGAAATCAGCAAGGCGCTCATAATCAGTAAGAACATTCCAAACGGATTGAGAATCAGAATCGACCCAGATTTCGCCTCTTATCCTCCGTTCCCTCCAAGAGATCACATCAACCTCACAACGCACTTTTCTCTCCCCTCTCTCGTCGAAACCTAATCCACTCTCTCTCCTCAACCCGTTATCATCTCTACCACCGGCGCTATGTCTCGTTCGGTGGCACTTGGCGACCCCAGCGCCGCCGATCGCGGTGGTGGAAACGGCCGAGAATACTCGAATCCGAGAGGGACATGGGAGCAGTACACTTAAAACCACTGGTTCGTTGGTGAAATTGAGGAAGTCGACAGTGTGAACGCCATGGGAGAGATGGGGAAGTTTGCTCACTGACATTAGAGAAAGGTGTTCGACGAAATGGGTCAGTCAGTGTGGGGGAAGAAGATACTGTTGCAGAGTGTGTTGTTATATTTACATTACCGTTAAATTTTCTCAGCCACCGAATACTTTATTTATTTTCTCCTAATAATATTGTATTTTATACAGAGGTATGGTTGAAAATCACTTTGTGTTCTTCCATAGATTTTTTTATTCTCTAATAAAATAGGGTAACAATTTATTTATTTATTTCCTAAAAAATTGATAAAATACAATACGTGATCAATGATTTTTTGTTTATTTTGTTATATTTCTATACTAGTTTTTTCTGACTAATTCATTCAAGACATGTTTTTCTACTATTATCTACTGACGGATTTTAATATATAATCTATTATATAGATTGTAACCAAATAATCATTAAATTTTGTTTTTTTTTTGTGTGTTCAGAGAACCAATGATGTTTAGAATTATTTGTTAATACTTTAATTAAATTTGATATTTTGGGATTTTAGACCTAAATAAAATGTCAAGTGAGACTACGATTTGCGGGTTTGGCCTAAATAGTACTACAACATGGTGGATATGGACACAAAAATAATAGGTCCGTTAGAAATCGGGTCTTGCGGACAAACCCATGCAGATTGCGGGTCTCGCGGACAAGCCCATGCAGAATGCGGGTTTTCGCGGGTTATGTCCGCGTTGACGGATCGGCCCGCAGGCTATAAATATTTGATAAAAATATATATTATATATATAAATAAATATTTTACGTAGTTGTGAAACATGTGATAATATAAAGAAATTTAATATATAAAAATTAAAATATTTATAGAAAAGTAATATTAAAATTTATTTTAAGTTTTAAAAATTATTAATTAAAATTTTTAAGAATAATTTTATTTTTTAATTATTTTAAAAATATAAATTTAGGTCCATGGGCCAAGCCACTAACCCGTTGGGCTTAGCGAGGCGGACATGAACATAACTTTTTTGCTCGGTCTTAGCAGATTAACCCACCACAATCCAAAAAATAATAATGTTCATCGCAGGTAAGTCCAGATGAACACGGGCAGCCCGTTTGACACCTCTAGGCCTAATTCATTTTATAATCCACACAATCTTATTTTTCGGTAGACTCCTAAAAAGGGGTTAGCTGCTACATAGAAAACACACAGCAAAGTTTATCCAAAACATGATTAAACCATATTGTTTCTTTGTATTTGCATTTTCATGTTACAAAAATATTATAACAAGGAAACACAAACATAGACACAAACAAACAATAAGAAAATTAACAGCATGACAACAACAACAAGAAGACTTAACAAGACACATGCAACATGACTCTTAAACCAATATGATGGATGATGATCCAACACATAGAGGACAAACAAAGGAGACTCTTAAACCCAAAACAACACAAGAGAAGCTACAACATAAAACGAAACCAGCATCAATCACTGATGATACATGTCCCTTACTCATCACTCACTCTCAATCCAATTTTCCAAGGTCTTCAGGAGCTGCTACACGAGGAGGAGGAGAGTCCAGAGGGAAAAAGCACATCTTGCACTCTTTATCAACCCAGCTGTTCTCAAACGTGCACCTACTGCAGAACCAGTGAATGCTCGGTCCATCCTCAAGTGCTTCAGTCTTCACTTCTGGCATTCCATCTTCCAGATTCTTGACGAATCCATCGAAGAAGTTACCAGTGTTTGTTGTACTGGTTTCCAATATGTGCTTCAAGCAAGTGAAATCTCCTTCTACGAGGGCTTCATTTATCAATTCATGAAGAGTCCGTTCGTGCTTACAAAGCATTGAGCTCGCTTGGTCTCGTCGGTGTTTCAGGTACTGCTTCTTCGTGCTTTCGTACTCGGTTATGAAGTAGTCAAAGACGCAACTCCATTTCAGTACCTGCCTGCACTGAACAATAAGCATCCCTGCTTCTCTTACTGTCCTAATGTCCAGCTCGCTCAATCCGCAATTCTCCACTAGTTTCGGAATGATTTTTTCTTCTAAGGCTCTCAGCTTGGATTTAGCTTTCTCCAATGCTTCATGACCTGCCTCCCAGAGATTCAGGTGGAGAATCTGAGTGAGTTCAGTCGAAGAAGAATCCGCCGCTGGAAAAGAGACTGCAGCACAATTCCAGTTCCCATTATGCTGTTCATCCGTGCGCAAGCAGATCCAACAGAAGCTATGACTGATGCATACCAGTAAAGAAAACATTATAATGAGTTTAAAGATCTAATCTTTGAACATGGTTATAAATTTATAGAGGAAAAAACCAAACCTGCAGATACAAGTGATCAGCCTGTAATCAGAATCACCATTCTGCTGTACAGGACTGCTGCAGTTGGGACAACGTTTGGTGTTTGTATGGATCCAAGAAACGCTCCTTGACTGATCCAACAGGTACGTCCACCAAATTGATGCTTTCTTGCAATTAACCGGTCGGTGTGACTCAAGCCGGCATGTCCAACAGAAGGTGTGGCCACACAAACAAACCACACCCAAATCATCTTCGTTATCCTCCTGAACCTCTATGGCGTATTCACAACCTGATGCAGGACACCATTTGATCGTTGCCTTATGGCACTCCATGAAGGATTCGAGGATATAACTCTCGTACATATCCTTCACTGGCTCAGTGAGTTTTTCGATCGTATCGGGTCCAACGGAGGCGACACAGTCTTGGCTAAGGCAAGAGATGAGTCCTCTCTCCTCCTTGTTCTTCTCCAAAGCATCGCTGAGATATTCACTCCAGCAAGTTGTTGAAAACTTGTGTGAGCAAAAGGGCGTGGAGACTAAGTTATCTCCATCACCATCCGAAAGGGTCGTCGTCTCACGATCTGCAGAAGAAGAGTTGAAATCGAAAACTTGAACCAACCCTAACTCCGCCAGAAGCTTCTCCTTGTTGTCACCAAGAAGATCTGAAGCCTTAAACGAGTTCCATCGGAGACGGATTAGGATTACGGTTGCATCGGATTTTGACACCGAGAAGACTTCCGAGATCTGATCGATTTCTTTCATCATCTTCTCACGAACTTCTGTTTTCACAAGAACAGAGTATTTCTGACCATCGGCTTCCATGGCTGCAGAAATATAAAGATTTATTATATAATTCAAACCTAAGAAATACTGAAAGAAGATAGAAATTTTGTAAATCGATGGAGGCGATTTTGTAGTTACCTGCGGATTGAACGGGAAGAGTAAGGATTACGGTAGCTTGGGGATCAAGATAACAAAATCAACTCAAAGAACTGGAGGATAAGGATGATTTTCGTCTAGGGTTATAGTGAAAGAAACACTAATGATGAGTATATGAGACTACAAGCCAGCAAGATGTATTTATATACAAAATTGAAAAGTTTACCTCATAGAAAACTAAAGAAAAAAATACAGTATTTTTAGTAAATTTAGGTACTCAAGTTTATCATTAATTTTCTGTTTCAGATTAATGAACCAACATGTTTTTTACTTTTTTGAATTAAGAACTTATTAAAGTTTTATTCAAGAAAAAATCTAGTAAATTTAATGCAGTCAAACTATTTTTCTTCTATCGCCGCGTGTCGAACGGAAATTTTTTTATTTTATTTTTTAACAAATATTCATAGATTAGATTTCATTAGAATTAAGATCACGCTAAAAACGTATGTTTGAAGACTATTATGATTTTCACGAGGAAAATGAGGATGTGTTTGTGATTTTAATTGTATTTATTTAAAAAACTTTAAAGTAAACTAATGTATTAACTGTCAATTTTTTTTTTATATATCGACGCATGTCACCTAATATATGTTTGGAAATTTTGGACTTCTCATCAAGTATGAACAAGTTGATTGTTTTTTTACAAATATAGAACTATACATTATCATTTATATAAAACCGAAAATGTATGTTTGAAAACTATTATAATGTTCAAGAAGAAAATAAGGATGTGTGTGAACATATTGTTGGAACGAGCTCCGGCCCAAAAAAAATAAAGGCCCTCGGGCAAAAAAAATATATTTTCTGGCCTATTATTATTTTTTACTTTTACTGTTCTTTTCAAAAGTTCGTGAGTTTTTATTAAAGAAAATGTTATTTTAAAACTTTTGGGCCTTTTTAGTTTTTTAGAAGAAGTTGAGCCTTTTGAGATATAAATTTTAGATTAGTGGCAATTTTTAAAAAATTTTAGGCCTTTTGGTATTGAAAGTTTTCAAAAAAAAAAAAAAACTTTGGGCCGTTGCACCCATGTCCACCTTTATGTGGACCATACCTGGTTTGAACCCATTTTTGACAAGTATGCCAGACTACTTTTGCAGGCAACTTTTTGACTAATTAATTTAACGGAATAATCGGATTATGAGAGCGATGGATTCCTCGCCGCGAGCACTATAATATAGTGTATTCATATATTAAAATTGAAGATCATTCGGATGAATAATAAAGTTCCAAAGTTGGTTGCTTAGAAACATAAATTGGACAAATGAGAAAAACATAAATGTCGAACAACTATATGTTTGAAAATCTTGACTTATCTTTAAGTATGAACAAATTGCTTTTTTCCATCTATGGAATTATACATTATCATTTATATTCTACCAATAAAAAAATTTGATGTGGTAAAAAAATGAAAAATTACTGATACCGTTTAAGATAACGATAAAAACGTATGTTTTAAAATTATTATAATGTTCACGGAGAAAATGAGGATGTGAATATAAGTAATAATTGCATTTATTTAAGAATCTTTAAAGTGTATTAATGTATTAACTGTAAAAAACAAATTATATCGCCGCGCGTCGAACGAATATCTGTTTAGAAATCTTAACTTATTATCAAATATGAACAAATTGGATTTTTGTACAAATATATAACTATACATGATCATTTATCTAAAACCCATAAGAAAATGTATGTTTGAAAACTACTATAATGTTCAAGAAGAAAATGAGGACGTGTGTATGAACATATTGTTGGAACTCATTTTTGACTTGTGTGTCATACCACTTTTTCAAGCAATTTTTTGACAAATTATTTTGACAGAATAACTAGATTATGAGAGTGATGAATTCTTCGCCGCGAGCACTATAACATAATGTATTTATATGTCGAAATTGAATTTTATTTGGATGAAAAGTGAATGTCCAAAGTTGATAGCTTGAACAACATATTGGACAAATGGAAAAATGTCCTATATTGGAAACATGAAAACCAATCTTCTAAAATATAGGTGAGGATGTTTGTCAGTTTGTGTTAGGCCCATGCCAAATTGTAGAACGAAAGTATATTGTATAAGAGAGAAAACATATATATACTAAATCAGACTGGGCTTAGACAATTAGGTCGTAAGCTTAATAGTCTATTTTTTTGGCTCATTTTTATTTTGAAATATGTGGTTGAGTTAATAACGAAGTCTTTTGTTTCCAACTTCCTCATCATTGATATGACCTTTGCGTCTCTCAGAGAGTCAATTTTATACAATGATTTTCCAATAAAGGATACAAAGTGACACATTTGTCTTTCATACGACAGTGATTTAATCTCCAGAGCAAAACAAACAGAGATCACGAACCAGACAAAACCTTGGTTAGATTGCTCTGAAGTAAAGCAATTGAATCAACAGCAGATTTAGCAAACCAACTGATTCCGACCTTAAACCGGTGTTCATCAGTTGGTAGTCTTATCAAATACGCCAGTTTTCTTGCTGCGTGACCAATTGGACCTTCAAGTGTAAGCCCTTCAATGAAACTTGGCGAAATAGCAGCATCAAATCTTCCAAGAGTCATCATCTCACCTAGGTTCTGAAACCTGAAAAAAATAATTAAGAAGAGCTTAAAGTTCTGTTTTCAGTACACAGACCAGTAAAAAGTCTATTACTTTTACCTGAATGGTAATAACGGTCGGTTATTTATGGCTGCCCATATATTCCAGCCAGTAAAGTCTGCTTCTTGAAAAGCAACCTGAAGATTTTGATTTCCGTATCAATCTGATTCAGTTCTAACGCATGAATGTGATCAAAATGTGGGGTGTTTATAGCTTTTTTCTCACCTGAGCTGTTGTGGGAAGAAGCTTTCCGTTCAAGTCTCTTAGAGAAGACGAATCACCTAATGCAAAAATCCGTGGATGTCCTTTAACACGGAGTGTCTCATCTGTTTCCGCTTGCCCTCTAGCATTCAGAGGAAGGACATTGGGACCCGAGGGTTCTAATTTGGTAAGTAAAGGCTTAGCACCGACTGTCCATAACACTATATCCGCTTCAACGATTTGACTCTCTAATCCTCTTTCTGCAGGCTGAAGCTCCAACAAAAATCCTTCATCTTCTTCTGAGTCGCTTGCTCTTTTTATGGATTGAACAAGATAACCCAAGAGTAATTGGACTTTTCTAGACATAAGGACCTAACCACAATCCAAAAGGACACTATTACCATCTTTTACTCTGTCTAATCAAATGGAGGATGCAATTGCAATGAAAGTACCTTCATAGCCGCCTCCCTGTTCCCATTAGGGGCTGATGTTAGTATATTCTTCGATACGTTAATGGACTGCACTATTCCACGATCTTGCAGTCTCTCTGATATGGTAGCAGCCAACTCTACTCCTGCATAACCGCAGCCAACAACAGCTACTTTTATGGCAGAGCCGTCTTTGAAATTCTTCCTCTCCAATTTACTCAGCTTTTCGTTAACCCTCTGCAATAGCATTGTGGCAGTCACGATTTAGTCAAAAAAGAGTGTACACTTCGGTTTAACCAATCTGAACCAAAGCAGAAACCATATCAACCCGAACAAATCAGTTTCTGTATTTCATAAACCAAAAAATCCAAACTGAACACCGGATTGGACACTCCTAACTCTTACAATAGCATCTTCAAGAGTGTAGAATGGGAAAGCCAACTCCATTGCGCCAGGAACAACATCGAGTTTAGATTCAGCGCCAAGAGCAAGAACCAACCTGGCTGTAGAAAAGAAAGAAAATGAGTCCAAATCTTTGCGTTAAGTGCATGGTTTTATTGTATCACACACCATTAGAGTTTGTAGACAAGAGAAATGAGATAGATTGCATTGAATTTTATGAAGATTGTGTAAACATAGTACCAATCGTATTCAATTTTAAAACCGCTTTCGAGTAAGACGGTTCCTCCAGTAACGGAACTTTCAGACCCATTCACTCCTAAATGGTCACAAGGAAGCAATGTTTTTACTCTATCTCGGAGAAATTGGATCCCCGTGTTTGTAAGCAAATCCGAGAAACGGGGAGCAATCTCCCACACATCAACTTCTGCAAATCAAACGAGCACTAAATCAACACACTAAAACAAAAATATCAAAGATTAGTCAAGCATAAAGAAACTAACTTTACCTCCAGAGAGAAGTTCATACAACATCGGCTTGAACACAAAACGTTCGGATTGGTCAACCAAAACAACCTGATAAATATAAGAACATTACAATGTATTCAAAACATACGTATTATGCAACAGATTGCTTTAACTAGCATAAACATCACCTGGGGTTTTTTGTCGTCAGGCCACACAAGCGATTCTAATCTCAAAGCTGTGTACAATCCTCCAAACCCGCCACCTAAAATGCACACCCTTGGCCTCTGCAAAGAGAGAGCTTTTACATTCATTAAGCTGCGGAATCCGCAATTGAAACTTAGAAATCTCATACAATCGTTCTAGAGAGGTATGAACCTTGTTATCAGGCCATGTGTAAGTCCTAGGAGCTGTTTCATTCTCAGAAACCTCTGAGTAGCCACCGTTGCTTGTCATCGCCCTAGAAAGATATAATCTAGGGGCGTTTCTAGTTGAGTTCCAACGAGAAGAGAGATTGAATCCAGAAGTTCTTGAAGCTAAAGAGGCTTTACTACTTAGTCTCTTAGCCCCATCTGAAACACATTAAGAAATAAACACCAAAAGTTTCAATCTTCATCTTTAGAATATCACTAAGATCGAAGCAGTAAACTTTAGAACTGAAGTGTAAGCAAAGGAATCGTAAGGGTCTTCTCAAAAAGATAATCTTTTATTTTGGATACACATAGAGATTAAATCGAACCATCTTGACACTAATCAAGCTTTCAAAAGTTTAACACTTGGATCTAAATTTTTCTAATTGACCTGAAAAAAAAATCCCAATCGGGAAATGGATTCGACGATTTGGAGTAGAACAGAGACAAAGAATCGAGCAGAATAAGATAACCAAACTGAAGTGAGGAGAAGAATAACTCACAAGAGAAGGGTATGAGAGAAGATACGGAGGAGAGAACGGCCATTGGTGACTATTTATATCGCCGGAAGGTTTGCCGGAGATGGAAGTGATTTGAGGCGTCTCGTTTCTCTTATGGATGGTTTGGGTTCCACGCTCTCCGCAAGTGTGACGATAAAAGAAGAAAACGCTCCTACTGCCAAAAAGAGGCGGTTGAGACTAGCGTTGTAAACTTGCGATTGTCGAAAGTGCGATGCGGTTAAAAAACAGTGAATATATACATAGCGGTAAAAATGACAAAAAGTCAAAAATGAAGGTGTAGTCAAATATTTCATGATTCTGTTGTTATTCGCACAACTACATATTGTAAAAAAAAAAAATTGTGCCAAAAGTTGATTTCTGACCACTTATGTAATAACTCTCTAACAACTGGTTCAACTAATCTAATTTCTCTCTAATCTTTTAGTATTCCTTACCACCTTATACGCTTTTTACCATCTTTTCTCTAGACTCTCGTCACCAATAACCTCACTACTGATTTGAGTTCTTGCGATGCCAAATTCTAGATTTTTTGCAAAGGTCTATCATATATATATATATATATATATGTAGTGGTGAATTTGAAAGATGAGATTCCAACGCAAAAGGTGTATAATTATTCTCGCTTGCTTTTAACCTGTATTAGTGGGAATCTGAACAGTTTTTTTTTTTTTGTTTTGTTTAAAACCATTTTTTTATGTATCCAAAAAATGAAAAATTACACCAAGAAAAAGAACAATCTACACTTTTCAGAATACGAGTGGTTGGTGTAAGTGGCAAAGAAGAGAACGATCATTAAAATCACTTACAAAAAAAGTAAAATAGATAAAAAGGCAAACTAAAATAAAGAAACCCAGAAAATGAAAACACTCCCAACAAAAGAAAAAACAAAAATCTGAAACGGAAGCTCCCCTCACAGACAGGGATGAGTTTTTTCTCTTCCTTTGATAAATCCCAATACCTAATTCCCAAATTCCCATACTTTTAGGCGCCGAGAGAGATAGAGAGAAAGATAGATACGCATTGGTTTAGTTGAAGAGCCTGGATTCTCGCTTCTTACTATATCTGTATCAATCGATCTCTACCCAGATTCTCCGGAGGTACTTATTATTTGATTCGTTTAGTTTCTTGCAAAACTCGAAACCCAAATTGGCATGTGTTTTTGATCTTGCTACTTGCAATTGCAGATCTTTTTATTGTTACCCTTTTGCTTTGTTCTGTAAAGTTATGATCAATAATGTTTTCGTTTTGGGTGTTTTGAGTTTATCATGTTTTTAAGGCAGTGTATAGCGCATGAAGGAGAGCAACCCTTTTATGAAAGTGACGATTTTTTTGTCTTATAAGTTTTAAAAATCTTTAATTTATTCGTAAGTGGGAGTTTGGTGGAATCCTTGTTTGAAGCTTTTTTAAAAACATTATAGACTTAATGGTGTCTTCTTGTACATTATTGATATCTTTTCCGTTACAATCTACCAAAAAAAAAAAATTAATCTTTTTGATTTCCAGACATCTTTTCATTGTGATGTCTTGAAAGCTTTTTAGTGGTTCTTCTCATGATCTGATAGGTTGGTTTGATCTTATTAATATATTTTAGTTGCTACGTCTTATTCGCGTCTTGTTAGACATTTCTTCTCACTTGTGTGATACAATAAGCTCATTGATGCTTCTTTAAGCTTGATTCCATTTTTGTTTTGTGTTTTGCCTCCTGCTTTGTTTCTGAATTCTCCTTTGTTTACATGTCTTTATGTTTGCTCTTTTAACTGCAGGAGCTTTGAGTCTTCTCGTATAGATGCAGTGAAGGTCCTTTGTTAGATGGGAAAACTTGTTCTTGAGTTGTCAATAGGTCTTTTCTATGTTTACGGGGTAGAATTGTTTAGAAGGAATCAGCCATAAAGGAGTTTTATTTTGGATAAAATGGTTTTAGTGGTCTTTTGAAGAAATATTAGCTTTGGTTTTTTGGATTTTGATGGGTAAAGAGAATCAGTTGGAGATTACCAATTGTGGAGTCAGTGATCACGGTTCTCCGCCTGTCAAGAACGAAGAACATGAGGCACCACGTTACAGTTCAGACAAAGACACGGGTTTACCAACTTGCCGTGTGTGCCAGTGTGCAGAATCCGATAGAAGAGGAGATGCTGCTTTAGGGTTTTTGGGTATTACTCCTCCGGTTTCAGAATCTCGCAGAAGCAATGCGGGCGAAGAAACCATTGATCAGAAAAGCTCGGTTGTCAAATCAAGCGGATTCATTGAACTGATAAGTCCTGATGGAGAAGTTTTCGTTTGCTCTAACGACGTAGAAATGGGAGCGTGGCAGCATCGAGATACGTTGCTAGAACTTGGATGTTCTTGCAAAAACGATCTTGCTTTGGTACACTACGCTTGTGCATTGAAATGGTTCGTCAACCACGGATCAACTGTTTGTGAGATATGTGGAAAAACCGCGGAGAATATAAGAACAGTTGATTTCAACAAAGTGGTTATCGCCTTGAAAGATTACACAGCGCTAAGAGAAAGAACAGCGGATGGAGATCCGAATCCTGTAGCGGTTAATAACAACACGAGTTCTTCAGGGATTGATCCTGATGCAGTTGCAGCCATTCGAAGGCAACGGCTTAGTGAGATTTCGTTATGGTTTGGTCCACATTGTTCAAACAACAACAACAATAGTAGTAATTCCGCTGCTGCGGGGGCAGCTTCTTCTCAGGTTACATCTGAACAACCTTTGGGTATAGTAAACTTTGATATCGTGCCTATGGAGAGCCGTGCTACTAAATGGGCAGTTGAAGGTACTGGAATACTACTCGCTACCGGATTACTCACAGTTACTTTGGCTTGGCTCATTGCTCCTCGTGTCGGAAAGGTATGTATGTAAATTGTTCACACTTTGATTGTCCCATAATCCTGTGTTTAGAATGTGAAAGGCTGATATGATGATTTTTTTACCTTTTCACAGAGAACTGCAAAGAGTGGACTGCACATACTTCTCGGTGGTCTCTGTGCTTTAACAGTAGTCATCTTCTTCAGATTCGTAAGTGAAACTTTCATTTTCTTTGTTCCTGAAATCTGTGATGAATGAGAAAACTAATTTGAAAAACACTTTGACAAAAAAAAAAACTAATTTAAAAACTTTGGAATAACAAACAGGTCGTGCTGACAAGAATCAGGTACGGACCAGCACGTTACTGGGCAATCTTGTTCGTCTTCTGGTTTCTTGTGTTTGGCATTTGGGCTTCACGTTCACACGCTTCTCACTCCTCGACATGATAAATTCTTCATCATCCTTATCCTCGTGCTACTCTTTTTTGGTCTCTGTCAATATCATTTACGTTATTCTCTTTGAAGACACAAAATGTACAATTAACCACTCTTATCAAAGAAAAAAATGGGAAACTGAATGTTACTTTACAACAGAATCTCTTCATTTTATTCCTTTTTCTATTGTAATATGAATATGTTATTTTAGCAATCTTTTTCATCTCACAACTTTGTAGTCTTGCATCTCGTTTATAATCGTTTTCTGGTTAAAACAGATTTGAATTATGATACCCTGCCCTGACTCGGTCCTCTTAGGCCTGACTTTTCATGTTACTCTACTCTTTACTCAGTCTCAAGTATTCATGATTGTCTCTTTTATTTTTATGTGTGATTGTGTTTGCATTTGTAATTTTGATAAAGAAAACAGTGTTCTATATTTTGAAGATTAAATTATCCCTATATTTAAACTAACAAACACAGTTATTTGTATTTGGAACAATTAATTAGACCCTGTATCAAACCAAGAAAAAGACTCCAAAGTCTTGAGCAATCGTCGGATAGCAAAAGAATGGCAAATATTAAGTCATTAGTCAGTATACAAGGTAGAAGCGCGTTAAATTGGAATTTAGTTGGGTGAGTCCGATGATTCATTTTATTTCTGTATTTATATTATACCATTTGATGCATTGTAACAAAGACAATCAGTTAATATGGCCAAAGAGAACTCATATGTAATTGTTTTTCTTCTATCTTTGCTTCTATGTCTTTCTTCTCAAGTTGCTGTCACCGAGGCCAAACGCCACACACGTTAGTTTAAATTTATGTTCCGTTAATTCAAGTTACTTTATACGTTGTTTTAGAAAGAAACGTGATTCAATAATAACCTCGAATGCTTGTTTGCGTTTGTGTTTAATTGTGTTTCCTAGATGAACACACAATCTTAAACATCTTAAGCACATTTTCTTTTGTTGATTGTACTAGTAAGTTAGTAACCTTTCGTTTGCGTTTGCACTTTATATAAAAAAATGAAAAATGCTTTATATTCTTTTGAAAACTGTGATTTTCCTTTCCCATGCAAGTGCATAAACTATACGTTTCAAACAACCGGTACCTATGTCCAAATGTTAATTTTTTTCCCCTAAAAGTAACGGGTTTTTTTTTTCAAAGTTCTGGGTCGTTAAAGGTTCTTTCATTTTTTAAATATTTAGAAATTTTACTAAATAAAAAGTTTATGGTATTTTTGAACAATTATGATTTTGATAGTGTAAAAAACAAATATATTCTCTGTTTTACAAATAGTATCGTTTTAAAAATCTAATTTTGTTTCACAAAAAATGTCGTTTTGTATTTTCAATGCATATTTTAAAATCAAACCTCAGTTTTATCTTTAGTTTTCAACTTATCAATTAGAAAAATATACTGTTTTAATGCATTAACAAATGGTGTAAAATTTTTTTTATATATTTTTTTAATTTATGTGAAAAATGGTAGAATAACACGTTTTATAAAACAGGAAGAGTATAATTAATGGAAATACACTTTTATTTCTAGTTGCTACTATTCAAAGCCTAATTTTTTTTACATAATTATGATTCAAATTTTCAGGATGTTACTAACTCATCAAAGTTCAGCGTTAAGTTTTCGTAAGGAACCTAAGCATATGATCTTCATATTGTTGCCAGGTCACAGCCCGCCGCTACCAATGAGAACACCGCACTCTGACTCACCCAAAGGAAAAGGCCATTAGTGATGAAAGTGACAGGCAGTTGAAAGAAACAAATATATCAGAGGATGTACAAGAAGAGTCAACGTTATTGTTTTGTTAATTGTTATCAATGGACTTGCTTAAATGGTAAATTACTAGAGGCATTCCAAATTTTACGCGGGTATAAACGTAAAATTAAATAATTATGTGTAAAACTTTTTTTTTTTTTGCTGTTAATGCATTTATGTGTAAACTTTTAAGTAAAAAATTATGGACTCTAGTTACGAATATATAACAAAGTTTATTCAATCAACGAATATAATGAGAAATTTATAGTTGGTAAAAGTAAAAAACTATTCATGAACATAAATACTAGCGGGTGAGTGAGGCTAGTCAGACAATTTATAAAACCTCATCACGAACAGAAGCAGACTACTGCTCAACCCCTAATTAGATTTGGACCACGTATAATAACCTTTTATTCCTTAAAGACTTAGTTTTTGTTCAACACTTCAACTATAAATATTGAGTAAGTAAGTTGTCTTAATGTCTTTTGGCTGAATTGATTAAGATCCATGAAGGAGAATGGAAAGAGAAAGGCCAAGAATTCCATTATTAGAAACCATCGATTAAAACCCTATGATTTCTTTAGTTTGATGTAAAATTTACAAGCCTAAAAGATCGAATATTTGTAAATTACATGATTACACTGAAGAAACAAAAACAAAACAAAGCAGAAAAATCCAAATTTACGCAAGGAAGAATCAGTCATCAACATCAGATATTGCAGTATCCGTAGAGGTGCATGCGTTCCGGAAATCGAATTGAGGAAATCTCAGCTCTCTTACTCTACACGACCCGTTTCCGTCACGGGTCATGATCCGATCCGTATACAGAGTCTGGAGTATTCATAATCGTCTCTTTTATTCTTGTGTGTGATTGCGTTTAATTGCATTTGTAATTTTTAAGATTAATAGGAAAATGAGAGTGAAATACTGCATGTGTTCTACTTTGAGGATTAACTAGATATTTTAACTACATATATGAACACAATTATTTGTGTTTGAAACTATGAGACCCTTTATCAAAACAAAACAAGAAATGGACTCCAAAGTCTTGAGCATCTGTTGGATAGCAAAAGAATGGCCGATATAAAGTCGTTAGTCAGTGTATAATTGGAATTTGGTTGGGTGAGTTGAGTCCGATGCTCCATCCTATTTCTGTATGTATAAATACCATTTCATGCTTTGTAACAAACACAATCAGTTAAATTTTGAAATGGCTAAAGAGAAATCATATGTAATTGTTCTTCTTCTATCTTTGCTTATATGTCTTTCTTTTCAAGTTGGTGTTGCCGAGGCCAAACGCTACCCCCACCCACGTTAGTATTTAACATCTCTAAACTTGTGTTCAATTGTTTTAAGCTGTAATATACGTCGTTATAGAAAGAAACGTGTGTCAATTATAGCCTCGAATGTTTTGCGTTTAAGATTACTGAATGAACACAGAATCTTAAACCTCTTAAAGCAAAATTTCTTTAATTATGATTTTGATGGTATGGAAAGCAATTACGCAAAACATAGAAACATTGTAGTTAATGGATACTTTTCCCACTCATGGATTATATTATATATACCAACACTTACATAATGTTAAATTTTATTTTATTTTGGTCTTAGATCGTATCAGGGTTCCAAATTCTGGATGCGCCAATGAGTTTCCCGCAAGTCCGCCAATAAGTAAATTCCTTAACCGGAATTCAAAGCCAGATTGTTCGAATAAATTGTATTTCCACAATTATGATTCAATTTTTCTGGGTGTTACGGACTCATAAAGTTCAATGTAGAGTTATTTTTACAGAACCTAATCGAATTAACTTGAGCATATTGTTACCAGGTACACCGCCGGTTATTACTGCACCGAGCTCCATATCGCCCAAAGGAAAAGGCCCATAACTAAGAGAAGAAAGTGTCAAGGAGTGAGGGGGAGTTGAAGAAACAAATATATCAGGGGACGTACAAGAAGAGTCAAACTTTATTGTTGTGTAATTGTTATAAGTCATTTACATGGACTTGCTTATACATAAAATGTTAAGTAACTAGAGGTATTGTAAATTTTACGTGGATATAAAACGTAAGATTAAAAAATAAACTTGTCAATAAAAATATTAAGGATTTCTAGTTAGGAATTGACAACATAGAGACTACAGAAGTAGTGTATTTTAGAAAGAGAAAAAACGTGAACAGGCTCGAATTGTCAATAAATAAATTATGAATATTAAGTATAGAGTCTATTCAATGTTGTCAAATCTTTCAAATTTTTGTTTTAGTTACATGCCTAAAAAGATCGGATTTTTGTCAATGAGATGATTACATATCGAAGAAACAAAATTACAAAACCAAATTTAGGCAAGGAAGAAGATATCGTCAGTCATCAACATCAGATATTGCAGAATCCGTAGAGGTGCGTTCCTGAAATCCAATTGAGGAAGTCTCAGCTCTCTTACTCTACACGACCCGTTTCCTTCTCGGGTCATGATCCGACCCGTATACACTTTCCTAAACAGATACACCGAGCTCCTGCCGTTGCTATTGCCAATAGATTCCGGCGACGGATTCTCTTTCGTCTTGTACATTGTCCATCCTTTTGAGGCCAATGCATTCGAGAAACTCTCCATCGATCCGATTCGCTTGTTGGCGATTCTTGAGAAGAGAGAAACGGAGCAGCAATCCCAATTGCTTACGGATCCGGATGACGAGGAGGAAGAGGAAGAGGTTTCTACGGCGGTGGCGGAGAAGACGAGCTTGAAGAGGCCGTTGGAGAGGGAGACGAAAGATCGGAGATGGGAGAGTGATGAAGCGGAGATAGATGGGAATGAGAGCATTACGGCGTCGTCTGGAAGAGACCACGAGAGAGACGAAGATAGCGACGCCGACGAGGACCACGTCGAAGGATGCGACGATGAAGAGAAAGGCGACGGCGATTTCGATTCTCGCCGCGGGAATGAGAAGATGATGTGAGAGAGTGATGGTGTTGGGTACAAATCCATACCTAGATCTCTGGCAATTGTGGCTAATCGGTAAGTGTCTGAGATCAATTCTCGTGTTGGGACGAAGTACAGCAATGGTGTCTTCGAATTTCTCGTCTTGTTCTGGTTCTTCTCGGATCTCGATCGGGTTTTTGATTGCTTGCAGGAGCTTAAGATTTGCCGGATACTGGTTTCTCCGTCTTCATCGCCGTCGTCTGTATCGCCGGAGTTATGAGTGAGATTGAGAGTCTCGTGGAGGAGAAGAGATCGAGCTAGCTTTAATGGAAGCATTTCTGATTTTCTGATCTTTGCGCTTTCGTCTTCTTCGTTTGTTGTTTTTGCCTTTTTTATTTTCCTCTTTAGGGTAGCTTTACTGGAAACCAAACATAACCGATCGGTTTAAATTAATGAACTTACTTGATTTGACTCGGTTTATTTCGGTTCAATTCGATAAATATTGTTCTTGTCCCATTACTTTGGCATGTTTTTAACTTCCCTCTGCAGAGCTTCGATTCTTCTCCCATGGCGGCTTCTGCTAAATTAATATCTATGGTTTGTAACTCCTGCTTATCTTCTTCGTTTCTATGTAATTTTTCTGCTTTTCTACTATTCCGCTTATTTTCTAGGGTTTTTCTTAGTTTGTCAGCATCTATCAACGTGTTTGTGGTTTAGGTTTCGTCAAATTTGGTTTTATATCACTAATTTCTTACTTACATTACGTTCTATTTCTGTGATTCGGGGTCTTCTGATGGTAATTTATGGATCTGTTTCTTTTTGTAATCTCCTTGGAAAATTTGTACGATCATGTATGTTTGAGTTGTTCATAAGTTTGATTGCTTGATGCCACAGTTTTGAGCACTTGTTTATGCATTGAATCTGAATGTTAGTTAACTGTGAAAAATTGTTGTTGACGGACAGGCACATGAAAGAAAAGTTGAGAATCTGAGAGCTTTTATGGTGGATTTGGCGAATTCAAGAGGCTTTTCCCTTCCTGAGACTAAACTCTTCGAACAGAAATTCTTGGATCTGTGTTTATCCCGTACTCCTGATCATCCCACTTATTCCGCTGTATGTATGAAAATATGACATCTCTTATGTGCATATCACACACACATACTTATCTCTGCTGTGTTCTTCTGACTGTATAAATTTGTTTCAGATGATATTTATTGCTATCATGGATTTGAGTGAAGAAGGTGGCTCGTGTGAAGAAGCGATATCTGAGTTTATTAAGTCGAAGTACAAGAACTTGACATTTGCTCACACGAGTTTGCTCAGTCATCATTTAGCTAAGCTTGTGGAGAAAAGAGAGATACTTTGTGACTGCAACAACTACTGTTACTCTCTCCCGGGAGAGAAGAATACTGTTGCTTCCACCGATGCTGAAAGAACGAGCGCTGTGATAACGGTGAGAACTAATTGATCAGTTTGCGGTGAATGAGGTTATGACTCTCCAAAACGAGGAAGAAAGTGTTGAAATTCTGAAGTCTGGGGATCATAAGGTTCATTTATTGGAAGAACAGAGTTTGACTGAGTCCCAAACCAGCCTCAAACGTAAAGCATGTTGTGCCATTAACGTCATTGAAGTAAGGCACACAGAAGAAAATGGAGTCAAAGCAGGTTTAAGGGATGCGACTGTTGAAACTCCTAGGAAAGAGGGAGTTGCTGAAGAACCAGGAGTGGCTGTAGAAAATAGTGAGACTGAAGGTAGAACTGAAGCAAACAGTGGAGGAGGTGAACTATATGAAGTAGTTGTTCTATATGAGCAAAATGATGTGTCGATGGAAGATTCGGGTAAAGAAGTAATGGAAACAAGCTCCAAACAGGGGAAAACAAAACTGCGCAGAACCTCTAACACGACGGAAGAAGCATGTGTGGAAGTGACGAGTGAAGCATATAAAAAACTTGGGGAATGCCAAACCGAAGCATGCGGCAATATCATTGCTCTAGAGTAAGCTCTGATCCCTTTTTGCCTGTTTTTCTATTCATCTTTGAATATTAGCTGAAAGATTTTCATGTTTCTCTTTGGGGTTGGAAAAAATAGGAAAATGCTAAAACAGTGCAGAGAGAAAGACCAGCAGAACAAAGCTGTTTCAGAAATTAATGATGTTTCTCATTTACCTGTATCAATGGTTAGGACGAAAATCCCTGTTACTTCATGTCACTGATGTGTTATTGAGCTAATGAATAACTGGTCCTGAGGGCTGAGTCTTTTTCTTTTATCGCATTTTTTTTATCTACAGGAAAGCTGCAAAGAACTGTGGAAGGCTGCCCAAAAGATACAAAGCCAGCTCTCGGAGATCATCGATTCCTGTGATGAAACCGTGGTTCCATATTCTGAATCTCCAGGATGTAAAATCGAAGATATAAGCAAAGGATTCTGCAATGAGGATCCCAAGATGAAAACTCCTCGTGAATAATGGGTCTGAAAAAACTTCCAAACAGCTTGAACTGAAGGAAAGAGAGAAGTGTTCTCAAAAGAAACCACAGGTCAAGAAAACGAGAATGAAAAGACTCCGAGACATAGGAACAACAGCAGTGAGGAAATCGCCTCGCCTCAGATTGTGAAACTCATAAAAAATGCTGTTGGAGTGCAAGATTTCTTGTAAAGGTTAGGTTATATATATATTTATCTCAGTATCTACATAAGTGCAACATCTTGAAGAATTTGAATATTTTGTTTTGGTTCATATAAATTTGTCATGAAAATAACAAGAATTTGCCTACTAATGAGGAGACATGGATGCTAACACCTATTAACATTCTACAATCTTTTTTTACTACTAAAACCCAGGGATGAGTTGAGATGAGACTCTTCTCTCTGGCATATCATCAGAGTACAGGCAAACAAGTTTTAGTCTTCCGGTTTTACCCCTGTGGAGTAAAACTCCAATTCAAGAATGGTTTCTGCTCAGGCGGATCCTGGAAGGAAGTGAAATAATCAGTAGGCTGATACAAGAACTGGGGGACAAAAGCGTCAGGCTGCAACAACTCCATGGAACTAGCAAACAAGGAAGTATCAAAAGTTTCCAAAGCATCCTCAAGCTCTCCCCATTTAGGCTCGCTCTGAACCTCCCGAACATCTGGTGACACCACGTGACCGTGACCACCCGAGCTGCTCGAATCATCCTCTTGCAATGTCGGGTAAGTAGAGTCAGATGTATCAAAAGGAGGTGATGATTGATCAGCCATTGTCGTGGTCCTCGGCTTCTCATCCGCGGGGAAATACTTCTCCATGGTTCCTTTCTTGTTGTATATTCGACATAAAACCCAATCATCAAGCTGTGTAACAAAAAAAAACCCACAACAAGAAAGTTAATACCAAATCTAAATCATCCTTGACAAAAAATGAAACATAAGCTAATAGAGAAAGAAAACATACTCGTAGGTTGTTCTTTTTGTTAACAGAAGCTGATCTATCGACATTAGCGAGACGATACTCGTGCATTATCCAATTGGTCTTAATCCCTTTTGGAGCTTTCCCAGCGTAGAAGACGAGTGCTTTCTTAATACCCAACGTCTTCGGTTTACCGATTGGTTTATCAGCTCCGGTGGCTTTCCAATAACCGGTTCCTGCTGCCCGGTTTGGACGCGAACCGTTTGGGTATTTCCGGTCTCTAGGTGAGAAGAAGTACCACTCTTTCTCTCCGTACAGAGACATCTCTGAAAGAAGAACAAATCTCAATCAACAACGATTCTCGAAGATAAATTGATTTCTGGAGAATTTATTAAGAAGCCCATAAGATGTACCTGGAAGCTCCCAAGGATTGAACTTGTACAGATCAATCTCAGCGATAACCGGAGCCGAGATCTGCTCCGATGCGCATTTCCGGCACAAGTAGAATTTCACAAGCTCTTCGTCCGTCGGATGGAATCGGAATCCTGCCGGTAAGTTAAGCTCCGCCTTCATTCTCTCTTCTTCTTCTTCTTCTCTGTTGTTGCTCTTCGAAAAATTTATTCTTCTTTGGTTGAAAATTATCAATTTCAGCTGGATCTGAGTTTTTGTTTTCTTCGTCTGCTCAAGATTGTAATCGAGGATATGAGAGTGAGGCGATGAAGGTTTTATAAGGACGAAAATCGCCGAAATATTTAATTAATTTAAATTGAAAAAAACGCAAACAAAAAAGGATGACACGAGGGGGTTTTCAAGCACGTGCGGCAAAAAAACCGACTGTTTTCTTTTCTACGCTGACCGCAGCCAGCTGGATATGTACGTGGCGTAACATCATTGGATCGTCGTCTTGTTGAAACCCCATGCTGTTGTCATTGCTTTCGTCACTCGCACCCTTTGTAGATATTTGACCGACCTTGTGTGTCAAACCTTAATCACCTGCTTCTCAGTGTAGCTTATCTCTTTTGTTCCTTTTACTTACCACTAAGGTCTTTTTTTTGTTTTTTTCTTATTTGTTTTTTTAAAAAATTATATATATATTTTTATTTTTTTCTTTTTCTTTCTCAGCAGCCAGTACTTTTATGATATTGAAATGGAACCTTGCTGAAGATAAGTCAGCATTTCTTGGGGTGGAGGCTGTGGTTGTGACTTGTGATTGGACAGTTTGATGAAATTACGGGGAGCTTCTCCGCAGCAGATTAGTTCCTTCTTTAAGAGAAGCTTGCGTCATGACGGCTGATGTCATTTAACGTTGCAATCGCCAATCGTAGTCACCGGATTTTTCTTGATTTTCTTACTCTGTTTAAAATTTAGATTTCTCGATTAATATTATTTTTGATTATATATTTCTCGACTAATATTGTTTCATTATACATTCAAATAAAAATTGAGTTCGCAAAGAAAACATTGCGGTTTGGTTTGAGTTTTCCGGGTTATATAAAAAAAGTGTGTTTACGAGAACTATTTAGCCGTTAGTTTAATCCTTTACTCAGTACGAATTGAGCCGTTTTCATTATAGACTCAATTTAAAATTCATAAGCTTGATTCGTTATAGTTAAAAAAATGCACATGAATCCTCTTCTATTTTTAAAATCTCTAAATGGGAAAGTTGAGGTTGGTGTGTATGACTGTATGAGCGAATGACGTGGGCTTGTTCCCCGTTTTATGATAATCACTTACGTTTCCTATCATATATATAAATTGTTATTATGATCGATTCAACATAATGTTTTATAAGATATCGTCTTTTCTTTTACTATTAAAACTCTCCCCTTTAACAGCCAGATGAATAATAATACCGAACATTTTTTGTCAAACATGACTTTTTTTGTTTTGTCAACAAGGATTATTTCTTTATCGATATAAGAATGTTAGGTTAATATTATAAGTCGTATCATTTCATACACATCTTTTCGTTAAATATGTTCGTGCATGCACTGACGACTTTTATATCCCTAATTCCCTCCCCCTTTGTACTTTACTTAGGAACACTATAGAGTTAATTGATTTTAAAAGCTAAGAGATTTATAAATACTTAGAAGAGTATTTTGCGTTTATATAATTTAGTCCGAACGTCAGATATTCTTAATTTGTTTTAGAAAAATATCCTAAAATAACATTAAAATAAATTTTGTGAATAATTATAATACATATTTTATAAATTTTAAAAAATATTATTATAATAATTTAAAATTTTGGTTTAGGTTTAGTATTTTGAATTTTAGATTTAAGTTTTAGGGTTTAGAGTTTATTATTTAGGTGATTTTGATATTTTTTAAATCGTTTCAAAAGTTAAAAATAATTTTATATTAAATTTGTACTATTTTAAAAATTTTAAAAATATGTATTAAATTTAAAAACAAAATTTATTATTTTTATGCTATTAGTAAAAATACCTATTTTTATATCTCGTCCTAATTAAAACACAGATCTCAAGTTATATTTGGGTCAAAAGAAAGAAAATCAAAATCTCATAATTAACTCGTTTATTGTCGTTTTGGATGATAACAGTCAAGTCTAGAACTAAAAAGACAAGCCCACTAATATTTAACAAAAAGAAAAAACAAGAAAGATAAGACCTAAAGCATGATTTTTTCCTATTATGAAATTCAGATCAATTGCATCTGGACTTGATCTGAATTTATTATTATAAAAAAAATCAACTTTTGTAGTTTTTGCAGTTGTTTGTATTAGTCGCTGTGTGAATTGAAAATAGGAAGCTTCGTGGAGCTTGATGTTATAGCTGCCGAACTTGACCTAAAATATTTGTATATTATATTTTTATGATGAATTTGTTTTGTCGTATATAGAAAATTTATATTCGAATATCCTTGAGAAGTTGGATAAGGAGGAGACAAGTTGGGACTCATTGTCGGAACTTAGAACCTATCGTTAACAACAATTTGTATCACATACATACTTTCTCTCTATTCATATGACTACTTGTCTTATACTATGATATATACATCTCTCTCTATATATATAGATGTGTGTATGTCTATGACAAAAGTCAAAATAATAACTATACAGCATGCGTTTGTAACCGTAGATTGTAGTTTATTCTAGAACTTTAATTGGAATGTTTTGAGTAATGTTGAGTTTAGGATAGATTTCAACCTACGAATTTCTAAATCAAAATCACTCAAAATTCAAACTCACACCTCCTATGAATCGTATGTAATAAACTACTCGCATAGTTTCTTCAAAAACCAAACTACTTGCAAAAGTTCTTCAAACAAATTTTATATCTGAATTTTGTGAGACATATAAAATATATACAAAAGGTCAGTCAACAAATTGATTCTACATGTCTAGTCTTCTTATATATCCCTTGTGTTTCGCCGTTTGGTTTATGAATTTTCGTCCTACGTACCAACAGAATCTCATTCATTTAAGGTGATTCTCTCTCTCTCTCTCTCTCTCTAAAATTAGCGACTTCACAATTGTGCTACAACATTGATATGTTAATCGAAGATGTGACAAACAACACTTTGTGGTTTGAGTTAAACCGGTCTGGTTGAAACTCAAATTTAGTACAAAGAGTCGATTGAAGATTATTGGTTAAGTGGTTGTTATTTGGTTGGCTCAAGTTGTAACCAGCTCACTCTATCCATAAGAGTGATAAGAAGAGTTTGTTATAAAGACAAGTAAGAATCTGAGTTGATAAGTACTAATATTGAGATAAGCTCAAATCTTGGATTGGTTTCTAACTTTCTATATAAAAACTCTTTGTGCGTGATGTAACTCTAAGACTTTCTAGTGGATTGCTTGTGCCGTCAAGCTGAGACGTAGGTGGTCATTCGAGACTTGAACTCGTTAAAACTCGTGTCTCTACTCTTGATTCGTGTTCTGTTGCATACTCTGTTTCCTCCGACAACGAACATGATTCATGGTGATTAATTTCGTGGTTGAGAACATAACAATTCAGATCAGATCTTGCATTCCCAAAGAATTCGACTAACGTTTGTGGTGGAAACAAAGTAAATAGATCATTTTTTCATGTAAAATATCAAAACTTAGAAATATGTTTAAATTTGTTTGCATCCATATGGCCACTTAAAAAAACCTATGTAACCAAAATATAATAAAATAAAAATCTCCGTTTTGTCAACACCATTTGGGCCTTCTCTCTCGATCACTCGTCACCACAACCTAAAAACAATTGGCCCAACTTGTCCTTCTCTCTCAATCACTCTTCAATACAGCTTAGAAAAAATGGGCTAAGTTTGGGCCTTAGTTTGGTCATTCATGAAAAACGGGTCGGATAGCTGGAGATCGACATCCGATCCGAATTCTCTGGGTTTTATAAGGTAAATGGACTAATGGTTTTTTTTACATCTATCTATCAATGAATATTGAATTCTACAGATAATTACTACTCTTGTTTATAAAGCTTTTTAAAAAAAAATTAACTAAAAAAATCGTTAACTAATCGATCGGATTTACTTTTATCGAAGAGACTGATCAATTCCATATAAATAATGTTGAAATACATGTAATATACAACAATCAATTAATTAATTGCATAGAAAATTAAAATACTTTAAAAAAGTTGCAAAAATATATTGATAAAATGCATCAGCTGGTCACGAGTTGGAAGGTCCACTGCACCAACTAATCAGTTGTTCTGAAGCTTCTCTTGCATGTCACAATATATACTCTCCGGTGGGAACGCAACACAATGATTTTCACCTCCACCTCATCAACTATAAATCAATCCATCGCCGTACAATGCGGAATCGACTACTCTCGTTCTCTTTAATTACTGGATCCTAATTTGATACCTTCGCTTCTTAGATTTTACTCTGATCGTATTTAACTTTGCTATTGTTTATCATTCCAGTTTAAATCCTTGTTGCTTTCTAGCTTTTTATATTAATTAGGTTGTACAATGTTTCATCAAGGTATAAAATCTTAACATTGAAAACCAAAAGAAGTATATATTTATGATATATGGGGATAGTTTTAAATAAAAATGGACATTAATTTGACGAATTATAGGTACAAAGGGGAATAGTGGATTATATGAAGATAGAATCTTGGAATTCAAAAGAACTTCTAATTTCTTAATGAAGGATTTCAAAGATTCTATCCTATAATAAAATAATAATGAAATATAATGGTGGATAGGAGCACTCGAAAAATTCGATTCTCTTCTCAATATAATCATATCAATCACTACGACAGTGTTCTCGCTTTTTTCTTCATCCTTTGGACGGTGTTGGCACACTTGCTCAATGTCTAATTCTATTAATACAAATATTGTATCGTTTTTCTGTTTTCTTAACTTGATCTGTTAGGCTGAAATTTGGAAAAATTAAATGTTGAGACTTACATCACCAGTTAAAATTTTGCAGTTGTCAAAGATGTACTACAAAAATGAACAACATAACAAAGGGATCATAGACTGCTGATTAAGTTCGAGTGGTACGTAGATGACTGACTCTATAGGTCAAGGTTAAGAAACAGATTTTATCATGTACGGCCATTAATGTGGCTCTCCCTTGATTCTCGTAGACATTTAATATGGTAAAAATATTTGAATATTACGTGCCTAAAACAGCAACACATCAAATCCAAATTCTCGATCATAAGTCAGAACTCTAATTCGGGTTCAAAAACTGAATAATTTAGAGTTGATGTCTAAATTTTGCACAACATAAAAGAAAACATAACATACTTATTTCTCAAGACGTTTCCATGCATACCATATTTTTGTTCATATTCATATTTTCGAATACACTTTTCTTCTTTTCGTTTCACTTACGAACAAAACTCTACGCGTGGCATTTGTATAGAAATTCCACGTTATAAGGAGGAACACCATGATGAACATTCTATATATATAATATATTTAAGCACTTAGGCAGCATAAATTCTTTCTAATTATATAATCCTAAACTTGGTATATCCTTGTTAAATTATACATCTATAAAATACTTGAAGTAATGATGGGTTTTAAAACTTTATATATATTAATATAAATACTATACAATATCTGAGTGATTAAGTCGAACCCAAAAGGTATGGAGGAGAAACAAGCATTTGATTCTTTCTTATTTTTATTTATTCATCTCTCACTAATGATGGTGGAGAAAAAAAAGAAAATACCTAGCAAACAAATATTGTCAAAATTGAAATAATTGTCATACAAAAACATTTCTATATTTTTAGTTAATTAATTATATTCCTCACTTTTCATGGCTTATAAAAGAAGGTGAGCAAACACAGATCAAAATGCAGCAGCAACTACTATCATCACCCATCTCCTTAGTTTTATTTTGCTCTTCTTTCTTTTGTTCATAGCTTTGCAATAATAGTCTTATTTCTCTTAAGGCTCAATAAGAGGAGGTACTATCACTACATTTCTCTCTATTTTCACTTATATCTTAACATTAAAATCAGAAGTCGGTTTTAAATTCAAAAATAAACTTAGAGATGTTTAATCTCGATTCAGTTTTCCGGCTTTAGAAGAATAATAATATGAAAGTAGTATGAATATCTTTACTAATTTCCATTTAAATGAATTTAGATTTCAATCAAATACTCTCACTCTTTCATAAATTTATATTTAGAGTGTTTTCACACATTGTTAATAAATTTTCTACCATATCATCTATATCTAGATTTGCATGGAAATTTGTAAATCATCCATTACAATGAAACAAAAAGTTAAGTTTCAAAGAAACGTTTTAAAATAGAATTTTGGCCTTTTTAGTATCTAAAAATGAATTATCTTTTTTCACCAAGTTGTTAAAGTTCTTATGTAATACATATTTTCAGTTTAGAATATACCGGCTCAGTTTATCCGAATTGAACACACTTGCATGAAACGTATCGTGTATTTCGCTCTCCCACGGTCCAAATGGACTTCTAGTAAGTAGAAACAAGTTAACTAATATTGGTTTGTTACTAATTAACAGATGGGTGAAACCGCTGCCGCCAATCACCACCATCACCACCACCATCACGGCCACCAAATCTTTGACGTGTCCAGCCACGATGTCGTCCCTCCTCAACCGGCTTTTAAATGCTTCGACGATGATGGCCGCCTCAAAAGAACCGGTTACTATTTAAACAAAAACAAAATATAAATGTCAAACATTGGTTTCTTTCCTTTGTTTTATAAACGTTAAACGCGTTTTTGTCCAGGGACTGTTTGGACCGCGAGTGCTCATATAATAACTGCGGTGATCGGATCCGGCGTTTTGTCATTGGCGTGGGCGATTGCACAGCTCGGATGGATCGCTGGCCCTGCGGTGATGCTATTGTTCTCTTTCGTTACTCTTTACTCCTCGACACTTCTTAGCGATTGCTACAGAACCGGAGATGCAGTGTCTGGCAAGAGAAACTACACTTACATGGACGCCGTTCGATCAATCCTCGGTACCAATACTTGTGAACTCATCAATATTGATTTGAATGCTCTGTTTTGTTCACTCTGTTCAGCTCTGTGTTTTTGATCTGTTTGTTTTGTTTTTAGTATTGAAATGCTCTGTTTTCTTGCAGGTGGGTTCAAGTTCAAGATTTGCGGGCTCATTCAATACTTGAATCTCTTTGGTATCGCGATCGGATACACAATAGCAGCATCTATAAGCATGATGTGAGTTGTTTTCTTTGTTTCCTTTCCAAACATTCTTCACACAAAAAACGAAACAAAGAAACGCCTTTTAATATTTGGGGTACTTGGATCAATCATGCAGGGCGATCAAGAGATCGAATTGTTTCCACAAGAGTGGAGGAAAAGACCCATGTCACATGTCGAGCAATCCTTACATGATCATATTTGGTGTGACAGAGATCTTGCTCTCTCAGATTCCTGATTTCGACCAGATTTGGTGGATCTCCATTGTTGCAGCTGTTATGTCCTTCACTTACTCTGCCATTGGTCTAGCTCTTGGAATCGTTCAAGTTGCAGGTGAAAAATAACTACAAATAATCCCATAATCTTTACGAGAATTGAAAAATATGCTAAATTTTGATGTTAATTCTCTCAGCAAATGGAGTTTTCAAAGGAAGTCTCACTGGAATAAGCATTGGAACAGTGACTCAAACACAGAAGATATGGAGAACCTTCCAAGCACTTGGAGACATTGCCTTTGCTTACTCATACTCTGTCGTCCTAATCGAGATTCAGGTAAATAAAAAAAGCCTTTCTTCGCACAAAAGATTCAACTTTTAGGTTAAAAACCCCTTTTGTTTTGCACAAAAGATTCAGCGTTTCGATTCTTTTGTTCTGGCTATTTAGGATACTGTAAGATCTCCACCGGCGGAATCGAAAACGATGAAGAAAGCTACAAAAATCAGTATTGCCGTCACAACTATCTTCTACATGCTATGTGGCTCAATGGGTTATGCCGCTTTTGGAGATGAAGCACCGGGAAACCTCCTCACGGGTTTTGGATTCTACAACCCGTTTTGGCTCCTTGACATAGCCAACGCTGCCATTGTCGTCCACCTCATTGGAGCTTACCAAGTCTTTGCTCAGCCCATCTTCGCCTTTATTGAAAAGTCAGTCGCAGAGAGATATCCAGACAACGCCTTCCTCAGCAAGGAATTTGAAATCAAAATCCCCGGATTTAAGTCTCCATACAAAGCAAACGTTTTCAGGGTGGTTTACCGGTGTGGCTTTGTCGTTTCAACCACTGTGATATCGATGCTAATGCCGTTTTTCAACGATGTGGTTGGGATCTTAGGAGCGTTAGGGTTTTGGCCCTTGACGGTTTATTTTCCGGTGGAGATGTATATAAAGCAGAGGGAGGTCGAGAAATGGAGCACAAGATGGATGTGTTTACAGATGCTAAGTGTTGCTTGTCTTGTGATATCGGTGGTCGCCGGAGTTGGATCCATAGCCGGAGTGATGCTTGATCTTAAGGTCTATAAGCCCTTCAAGTCCACATATTGATGATTACGGACCATGAACAACAGAAAGTTGGTGTGTAAATTTTATTGTTTATTTAGCATTTCAAAGAAAACTTGAAAATGTGTATATTGTATGTTTTCATTTCGTATGGTTTCATCTTTGTAATAAAAAAATTAAAGTATCCTATAAATTATATAAATTCGTGTGCTTTCTTTTCTATATCAAATTAGTTTGTACTTTGTAGTGTTGGTTGTTTCTTGTTCAATTGATTAAAATACTCTCATTTTGATTTGAGCTCTCTATATGGGTACTGAAATGTCCAATGGTTTCATAATATTTTTAGATTTGAATTTACTGAAAATCTTTTCGTTTAGGTGGTTAGAATGACAGAATTAATTTGTCCAAATTGCAAAGTTTTATCCATTTTTTGTTTGCTGCAATTAAAATTTTGGTTATTGATGAAAACCCAAATCACTAAACATCAATAAGAATAACCGAATGGTTGAACGAATTCGTTCTTTTATAATGATATTTCTTTTAATGTATTTATTGCATCTTTTATTGTGAATGAATGAGTTACGTGTTGACAAACATGGTGATTGTAAAATGGAATTTGAATCAAAGTGACAATGACATTTCAATGATTTAATTAAAAAGGAGCAATTTGGATGGTTTATGATAAAAGAGAATCTCCTCAGTAAGTATAATTGAGCTGTCCACCCAAAAAAAAAAAAAAGCCTTTATCAAGAAAATCATATAATGTTGTTCCTTTTTCTAATAGCCTATCTCACTTATCAAAAACATGTAGGATTCTTGGATCTTGGCAATGATCAGAATCTTTGAAAGTATCTACGATTAAGACACGTGTTTGAAAACAAAACAGAAACTTTCAAGATTTGCTACTCATGAATCTAAGCTCAGAGCAGAAATGTGAACATGCCTTCTTCGTGTTCTCAGATATTCAGTAATCAGAGGGTAACTAGTTTCTTACAAAGAGGAATTCTTCTGATTAAGAGATTGAGAAGATGTAGAGAGTTCATCATCCAACAGATGCTTGAGTAGCTTTCTGTGTTGAGTTTGTGCTGTTTAAGATGCAGCCGCCGCTTCACGCTCCTGCCGGATTCGCTCTCTCTGTAAAGATTCAATGTAACAACAGAGAAACAAACAAAACTAAAGTTAGTCAGTAATGACATGAGAATGGGGGAAAACAAAAAAAGAAATACCAGTAGAGTTATTGCGTGCTTGATAATGCAACATGATCCAATTTGTTAGTTCACAATGTCAATACTGAGAGCATACGTCAGTTACCTACGTAAATAACCTATAATGCAAAGATAGTTAGCTCCAAGCAACTTGTTTGACCTTTTTCTGAGAAACAAACCCTATCATCTGAATAATTAGCTAACAGTCTTGGTATTTAGTAATATAACTAGTTTGTATCTAAAATCTAAGCGAGAAGAGAGCTAATATAGCTACCCAATTAACCACAGAACAGTTTCTCTGAGTCAAATAATCTAATAGCATCATATGAACACAATACGTATATATGTAAACTGACGATTAGCTCTCAAAGGCTGGCATTTTTAGATGGAGAAATATACCGAGAAAAGAGATTCGAGCCTTGAAGAAATGTTAGCTAAATTTCCCTCTCAAAATATCAGAACTAGATGAGTTAATCTACACACTTGGGAGATATAGCAACATAAGTTAAACAGAAAGTGGTCATTGTCTCCAAGTTAATCTATACACACTTGGAGACATTGGAACAATAAAGAAAAATAGTAAGCGGTTTACTAATGTATTGAGAGTGTTAAATCTACAACATACCCTTCTCTCCCAGTAAGGCAAGAAGCAGACGAAGTCATAAACTGGAGTAATGGTCTGCACCAACACAAAGTTGATTCCAGTGAAAAGCAAGAGTCCCTTCAAAGGCCTTGTTCTGTGAGGCATCTTTATTCCAACTCAAGAATATTCAGCTCTGTAATCATTAGTTAACATGTCTCAATCACACTAATACTATTAAATATACTGGTTCTCCTGAATCCTAATTTACCTAATCAAAAATATAATCAAATTCAAAGCAACTAAGCATTTCCTAGAAAGCGTTCCTATTCAACATTATTGGAGTATGCTTACCCAAAGATTGTGAAATCAACATTCCTGTAGCAGAATCACAAAAACAGTATCAAGTAGAAAAGAATCGAGTGATTTAAGAAAAGCTACATACTTTAATCTTTGGAATCATAAAGAACAGTAACGAAATCGAAACCCTCCAAACAATTAAGCTAAGAACAATCGGAAATTGGAGTAGGACTCACGTCGGAGATGCTAAGAAGCGTCGTCGACGAAGAGGGGAAACGGATGGATGGATGGTGGTGACGATTTTGTAGCGTTTATTTAGGTTTCTGTCTTATTTCTTTTGACGACGACGCCGTTTTAGTTAAGGGAAACAAGTTAACGGTGGATAATTGCGCAACGTGGCTACTGAATAAGTTAACGGTGGATAATTGCTACTGAACAAATCGGACGTCTGAAACTCATCCTGGCTGAGTAAATAGCCACGTTGCGCAATTATTGGTCTCAGGTAGTAGTGCCATTTTCTCGCTAGATCTTCTTTATTGAATTTGTTTGTCTTGGATACATTTCCCGGAAATTGTCATCCTTGATGTAGGAAAGTGGTTGCATTTTACATTTCTTTTATCCTCAATCTTGTATCACGCACGTATTCTTGTTAATTTTGAGTTTTTCATCTTCTCTCTGCGATTTATAGGCTTTCGTGAGCATGAGAAGATTGTTTGGAGGTGTTGCTCCAGGCAAGTATGAGTAAATCTTGATGGGGGTCTTCTTCCTGATCTTTGTGGCCTTAGCTAGTTCGATTCATTACCTTAGCTATGCAATGAGTTACTTATGTTGCAAAGGTTTTGTGTGTTTTCAGATTTGTGCCCGTTGCATAGTATGTACCAACCACTGCAATCTAGGGGAAATTTGGTTTTGTTGTTTAAAGGATGCAGACGCTTTGTGAGAACAACATGTCGCGTTTCGATTCCTGGTGGTTCTTTGGGAAATGAATCAAAAGCACCTCCTAGGTTTCTGAGGGATAAAAAGATTGTTCCAGATGCTGATCCTCCCCATATGGAAGATATCCACAAGTTGTATCGACTTTTTGAGCAAAGGTTGATATTCCTTCACCAACTTTTTCAGCAGTGACCATATATGATCTGTAAAATCTTATTGCCTTTCCTCTTCTGTCGTGCAGTTCGAGACTCACCATCTTGACTGGTGCTGGGATTAGCACAGAATGTGGAATTCCGGATTATAGAAGGTTATTACGTAATTCATTTGATCGAGATTCTGCTTGTCTCGTTCAGATGGTCTCAATTTGATCAAGATTTTTGATTTCCATGTGCTTTTGTTACATCTGGTTCCACTTTGTAATAATTTTGATGAGTGATGGTTTGGTGCAGTCCCAATGGAGCATACAGTTCTGGTTTCAAACCAATTACCCATCAGGTGATCGGAAGGCAAGATCTATGAAATCTTTACGGTGCTTAATGCAATCTTGGGATCATCTTATTGTTGTATTAAACCTATTGTCGACCACCTGCTTCACAGGAATTCACTCGATCCAGCCGAGCTCGTAGGCGGTATTGGGCAAGGAGTTACGCTGGATGGAGACGGTTCACTGCAGCACGACCAGGACCAGCTCATACTGCTTTAGCATCACTAGAAAAAGCTGGACGAATCAATTTTATGATCACACAAAACGTTGACAGGTATATTAATCAGTTCCTCTTTTGTGGGATCTCTTTTGGATATGAAGAATGTTGACTCTAAGGTCTAAGTTTTTAGGCTGCATCATCGTGCTGGGAGCGACCCACTTGAATTACATGGCACAGTATATACTGTTATGTGCTTAGATTGCGGTTTCTCTTTTCCCCGAGACTTGTTTCAGGATCAGCTAAAATCAATCAATCCTAAGGTCAGTGTATACCATAACCTGAATCAACTGGACTAATGTATTATTTCGCAAAGTTACAACGTTTTTGTTTCTACTGTAGTGGGCTGAAGCTATAGAAAGTATCGATCATGGAGATCCAGGATCAGAGAAGAGCTTTGGCATGAAACAAAGGCCTGATGGTGATATTGAGATTGACGAAAAGTTTTGGGAAGAAGGTTTTCATATTCCAGTATGTGAAAAGTGCAAAGGAGTCCTAAAGCCCGATGTAAGATTGACTATATGAGATAGAGACAAAATGGTTTGGCTCTCTTTCTTATTATGCACCTTTGGTTTTTATTGAAGGTAATTTTCTTTGGAGACAACATCCCGAAGGAAAGAGCTACTCAAGCAATGGAAGTTGCAAAACAGAGCGATGCATTTCTCGTGTTGGGTTCATCCTTAATGACAATGTCCGCTTTTCGCCTTGTCAGGTAATGCGAGAGAATAATCTCATCCAGTTTTGAGTTTGCATCTCACTAAGAAACTTTCTATATACCTTTTGCAGAGCGGCTCATGAGGCTGGTGCTATGACTGCAATTGTAAATATAGGCGAAACGAGAGCTGATGACCTTGTTCCATTGAAAATCAATGCTAGGGTTGGTGAGGTGAACATAACATAAATCTCTTCTCTTTCCTTCAGCCTTGAAAATGCCTTAAAATTCCGGAATTTTGTGATCTTCAGCCTTAATAATCGGTTATTTTGTGATCTGTTTGGTGCAGATATTGCACAGAGTTCTTGACGTGGGATCGCTCAGTGTCCCAGCTCTCTAGGACAATGTCCGGATCATTCAAGTGAACTATGGCAAAAGCTATGTAACATTTAGACCTATATTGTTTATAACTTATCAAATGAATGCTTCTATTCCAGCAACGTATCTCAAGTTGTAAATTCAACAGCAATTAAAAGAGTAATCATTCTTAATGCCAACCAAATCTTGTCTGAACGAAAAGTGATAGATTCGATACAGCAACTAACTTGAAGTAGCTTACATTTGCAGAACATGGTGTTGTTCTAAAAAACAAACCAAAACAACCTAAGCCATCTTCCAATAGACTTACTACCCGATTATACAAGCTTTTAAACCTAAGAAAGGTCAGAGAGGGCCTTATCGATATCCTCCTCATGGTTCCGAAGAGTGTTCCACTGCATTAAGAAAAAGGTTTAGTGTAATAAGCAAATAACCTCAAAACATAAACAAGTGTGGAAGACATAAACAATGGAAGAGAGATGTGAATACCTGATCCAGGCTTAGAGAGATACCTGCAACATATAGCATGAAAAATCTTGTCAACATGATTATGCAAAGAAGGCAAACTAATATAGATGTCCCTAGAGACAGGTATGAGATAGTGCAAATCATTATCAAACATTTCATTTTCATGTTAAACAGCACTAGAACAAAAAAACCAAAACGTTGTTGATGAAAAAAAAAGCACTCTGCATATCTCCTCTCATACCCGGCCTCAAGCACATAAATAGTCCCAAACCGCAGAAGTACTAGTTATAAATCCCTAAGATCTGCAGTTATAAAAGATGAGAGGATACACATTACTAGCAACGGTGAATTGTGAGAAGATGAGAGATAGTCACAAGAAGATAGTTAAAAACAAAAATGTACCTTTATTGCATGTAAAAGTTTTACCCTAAAAATCATACGAACTGCTATAGAAAAAGAGATATGAGTAGAGACTAACATTGCAGATGAAGATGACCTCAATCTCGTCGGAGGAGTCCGCTGGTTTTGCCACTTTCTTAGGCGGCGAGTGGGTCTCAGATTCGCCGTCATCTGATGCTCTGACATCCTCGTCTTTCCTTTTTCCTCTTGAAAGACATTTTCTCGACCTGTAAAAAAAAAGCAGACCCAGAAATGCTCTCTTCAGACTAGAGTAAACTCGCACTCAACAAAACAACAAGAAATTACAAAATTTAAGTAGACGTGAGAAGATGCCTAGCCGTCTGTCTTCGCTGCAACGAGTTTCTCGGAGAAAGCACTCTCTTTTACTGCCAAAATCGACTCTTGAGATTCTTAAGGAAAATGAAAAGCCATGTCTCTCTTCTCGAGTAGTGCGTTCACAGAATTAGAAGTTAGAACTGTGCTGATAAAACGCGCGCCCAAACTTAAAACGCGGGAGGTTTTTTTTTTGGGAAGGTAATCTTCTTTGGGGACAACAACAAATCAAAGGAAAGAGCAACTCAAGCAATGGAATACAGAGCAATGCATTTCTTGTGCTGGCTTCATCTTTAATAACAATGTCTGCTTATCGCCTTGTCAGGTAATGCGAGAGAATAATCTATTCCTTTTTTTTCTTTAGTTTGCATCTCACTAAGAAGCTTTCAATATACTTGCAGAGAGGCTCATGAGGCTGGTGCCATGACTGCAATTCTAATTATAAGCGAAACACGAGCTTATGACCTTGTTCCATTGAAGATCAATGCTAGGGTCGGTGAGGTTAGATCATAGCACAAATCTCTTCTCTTTCCTTCAGCCTTAAAATGCCATAAATTTCGTGATCTTCAGCCTTAATAATCTCGTGATCTGTTTGGTGCAGATATTGCACAGAGTTCTTGACGTGGGTTCGCTCAGTGTCCCAGCTCTCTAAGGCAATGTCCGGATCAATCAAGTGAACTTTGGCAAGAGCTATGTATCAACATTTAGACCTATCTTGTTTATATAATTTATCAAATGAATACTTCTATTACTGCAACGTATCTTAAGTTGTAAATCTAACAGCAAATAAAAGAGCAATCATTCTTAATGCCAACCAAAGCTTGTCTGAACCAAAAGTGAAAGATTCGATACACTAACTAATATTGAAGCAGCTTACACTTACAGAACATAATGTTGTTCTACAAAACAACCAAAACACTTGAGCCACCTTCTAATAGACGTACAACCAATTACATAAGTTTTAAAACCTAAGAAAGGTCAGAGAGGGCCTTCTCGATATCCTCTGCGTGGTTCCGAAGAGTGTTCCACTGCATTAAGGAGAAGATGTGTAATAAGCAAATAACAAGAAAACAGAAACACTTTTCGGAGACATAAACAATGGGAGAGAGCACATTAATATATAGCTGTCCCTAGAGAGATGAGAATACCTGATCCACGCTTAGAGAGATACCTGCAACGTATAACAGACAGAGATAATCTTGTCAACATGATTATGCAAAGAAAGCAAACTAATATAGCTGTCCCTAGAGACAAGCATGAGACATTGCAAATCATTATCAAATATTTTCATGTTAAAGAGCACTAGAACCAAAAAAAAAAAAAAAGTTGTTATTGAAAAGAAAACACTCTGCACCATCTCCGCTCATACTTATAAGCACATAAACAGTCTCAATCAGCAGAATTGCCTGTTATAAAACCCATACTAGAATCCTAACTATAAAATCCTAACTAGAACTTACTAGAATTGCAAATCATTATCAAATATTTTCATGTTAAGATCTGCAATTATAAAATCCTAACTAGAACTTACTAGAATTGCAAATCATTATCAAATATTTTCATGTTAAGATCTGGAATTATAAAATCCTAACTAGAACTTAACAAAGCAAAACAGTAACGAAAGATAAAAACTAAGAGATGAGGAAACACATTCCTGGCAATGGTGAATTGTGTGAGCAAGATGAACACTCACAAGAAAATAGTTTAAATTACAAAATTTTACCTTTCTTGCCAGGCAAAGTCTTTCCGTCCTTGACATAAAACTCACGAATGTCAATCCAAATCTTCCCGTTCCAATTCCTCACAGAGACTCTCCTATTCTTAGATATCTGAATGTACACCAAACAAACCATCATAAACCCTAATTTGGTAAAAACCCAAATTGAGCAAAACCCATTAACAAAATCAAAACTTGATCAAAACCCTTAAGCTCACTGCTACTAGAGTAGATAACGAAATGCTATTGAAAGACAGAGAGAGAGAGTAGACTAACGTTGCAGACGACGATGTCGTCAGACTCGTCGGAGGAGTCCGTTGGCTTTGCCACTTTCTTAGCCGGCGCGTGGGTTTCAGATTCGTCATCTGATGCTCTGACGTCGTCGTCTTTCCTTTTTCCTCTCGACGACATCTTCTCGACCTGTAAATAAAACAGACCCAGAAATGCTCTCTTCAGACAAAAGCAAACTCGCTCTAAACAAAAAGACCGAGAAATTAATAAATTAGTAAACGTGAGAAGAAACCTGGTCGTGACGCTGCAACGAGTTTCTTGGAGAAAGCTACTGCGAGATCGAGTTGAGAGGGGGATTAGAGATTCTGAAGGAAAATGAAACGCCGATGTGTCTCTTCTCGCGTATTTATGTTAATGCGTTCACCGATCACGCGCTGTTGAAGAGCGTGTGATAAAATTAGAACTGTGACAGTTGTTTAGATTTGTAACGCTTTTTATAAACGCGATTTTTCAGAAAACGCGCGGCCAATCTTAAAACGCTGGAGCTCTTTTAGCTTTGTGGTTTTGCAGTTTGCACCGGAAAAAGGGAAAGCAAAAAGATTTGGACTTGGTTTGAAATCGCGAAGCCCTTCACAAATCTCTCTCCCACTTCTGGAACGTTTTGTTGATTTGGGTAAAGTGGCGCGATGGGGAATTTGTTCGTGAAGAAACCGAAGATCACGGAGGTTGATCGAGCGATTCTTTCTCTCAAAACCCAAAGGCGTAAGCTTGGTCAATATCAGCAACAGGTTCTTGATTCCTTCCCTCGCGTGTGATTTTCGCATTTCTAGGGCTTAATCTTGCTCGAATTGGGTCTGTTTCTGGAATCTGAGATTGAAAGTGTAGTTTGATTCACCATAGGTCATGGAGGGTAAAGGTTACTGAGTTTGAGCTATATGCGTGTCCGATGTGTATGAAACAATTAAAAGGTGTCTACTTTCTTAGGTTTTGGTTTGTTCAAGATTGGATTTTTCTTGTCAAATGGGTGATGAAGAAGTTGCCTTCAAAATCCGTCTTCGATCCAAATTTTGATTCTTATGTCAGGCTAATGATAGTTTATGTCATTCATCGGTTTCTAGATAGTGAGTTCGATAGCTGAGAAATGGAATGCAAACGCTGTGTTCTCTCTTGTGATCTTTAGCTTTACCTTTTTTTCTCTTAAACCCTTCTTTTTAGCTTGAGAAAGTAATTGAAGCCGAAAAGCAAGCTGCGAGAGACTTAATACGTGAGAAGCGAAAAGATAGGGCTTTGTTAGCATTGAAGAAGAAGCGGACACAAGAAGAGTTATTGAAGCAAGTAGATCAGTGGGTCATCAATGTCGAACAACAAGTAAAACTTACTTAACCCTTCATAGCATTCAGCTGTTTCCTTTGCATACCTTGATGCTATGCTATCTATATAAACAAAAGTTTCAGTCCTTTGATAGCTGGTTTTGTCTTTTGAAAGAAACCTAAACAAACATATTTTGAACCTGTCGTTATGACCCAGTTGGCAGATATTGAACTTACAAGCAAGCAGAAAGCAGTCTTTGAGAGCTTAAAGCAAGGTAACAGTGCAATTAAGGCGATTCAGAGTGAGGTCAACCTTGATGATGTTCAAAAACTAATGGATGACACTGCTGAGGCCAAGGCTTATCAGGATGTGAGTTAATAGTGAACCTTAATGTTCCGTTTTGTTTATGCGATTCGCTTATTATTACAGTCATGTGTCACATTAGCCGAGCTTCTCCTCTTTTGTTTCTTTCATGGTCGTGAGTATCTTTTGCTTTATCTAACTGTTAAACACTTGGATCTTAGGAACTGAGTGCCATATTAGGTGAGAAACTATCAGCAGAAGATGAAGAAGAGATCTTAGCAGAATTCGACAACCTAGAAAGTCAGGTATGTTACATAATGGATTCTCTTGTTTCTCAGATACAAAGTTTTCCAGCATTAAGACCGTACTGTCCTTATTGATATTTCGAGTACCATTTACTTTGTGATAGTCTTCTTGAGTGGAGTCAAAATGTGATATATAATGTTTTGTTTGTTTTAAAGCTGATTGTTGAAGATATGCCTGAAGTGCCTACGACAGAGCTGGTGCCTGAAGAACCCGAGAAACTGGATCTCCCTGATGTGCCAACAAAAGCACCGGTGGCTTCCAATGCAGAAATCACTCCAACTCCAACAAAGAGAAAAGGTGTTTGTAATGTTTGTACAAGTAATAATAATTGCTTCACACAAAGAACCTTAAACTCAGACATGCTTTTGTTGTTGCAGTTCTTGAAGAACCTTTGGAAGCTTGATACAGAAGTGAAGATTCTGATAGACTACTACTACGTAGCCATGGATTATAATCATTCTTTGGAAACTTTTTCTTCTGGGCTCTTGGAGCTCTTTGCGTATTCTCGTCTTACTCCTGCAGCTTGTAAAGGACCAAGTTCATGGAGTCTCTCTCTCCTCTGTGAAATGGTTGATGTCATGAATGCTTTGGTTGTTTCTAAACCGATTTCAGTGTCTTTGACCTGAACATATGAAAGTATGAATGACGTTTAGACTCAGTGGGATCAAATTACCTTTTGTTTTGTATAGAATTTTCTTCTTTTCTTGAGTGAAATCAAAGCTACAAATTCTTCTATAAGAATTCAGTGAAGTATATTTGTAAATGGGAAAATGGGAAAATGTCAAAATGGGAACTCATTTTGTTATCAAAATTTCATTAAACTGATCAAATCGTTTTTGTTTTTTTTAAATCTAATTAAGTTACATCTTACACCAAAGAAATACCCATAAACCAAAGAAAAATAACCGATTCGGTCAAAGAGTACGTGTATAACACAGTGCACCAATCAAATCTCTCTCGATCTGGGTTTTGCAAGCTTTATAGGGTTTAAGAGCTATGGCTCTCTGAGCTTCATTTGGCACATTTCATCGTGTTCTTAGACGAATTTGTCTAACTTCCAGGTACCTGTTTGGTTTTTGTTATTCTTTGAATAGATAAGATCCCACGGGTTTGTTTATGCCTTTTGAAGAAGAAGATGAAAGAGGAATTTCATTTTTGTGATTTGTCTCTGCCTGTAATTTCTTAGCCATTAGATCTCCTAGATGCATAGAAAGTGTTTGTGCAATTGCCTCAGAGATGGTCGATTTCACTTTTCATTTCCTAGATCTCGCCCCCAATCTGGTTTCGAGGGTTTGCGCAAAGTTTTTAGATTTCCTCCTTCTTTTGGTTGTAATTTCCTCAAATCGTTAGAAATTGTAGATCCAATTTCGCAGTGCCTTAAGTTCTTATGTTTCAGAAGTAAATTGGATATATGAGAACATTCATGAAATTTCCCAACTTCCCTATGAATCTTTTTTAGATTTTTTGGGTATGATCTTAGTTTGTTTCACTTCATGAGCTCAATACAGATTCTACAGTTTGAAGCATTTCATTGTTTATGCTTTGTGATTTCAAAACCGAAAGTATCAAATTTTAAGTGAACTGTTCTTCTCAGTTCTTGCTCTAACTAGCAGTTTTGTTGATTCATTTTTGTAATTAGGGACTGAGCTTTTACCCTATTATCATTTTCCTTTCTTCAATGTATAAACACTACTCGGCACTCTTCTGCATGATCAAAGCTCGTCTTCTTGCTTTATATCTTTCCTTTTTGTCTCTTTCCGCTTCAGATTTACTCAGAAGCTGATTTGTGATTTGAGATGGCGACAGAGCAGAGCAGAATAGAAGATCAGGAGAACCAACCAAACCAAGTGGCTCCTGGTTTTGTAGGAGCAATTGAAGAACAATACAAGAAACTCAAAGATCACGCCGAAGCTTATCCATATGTTTGGGGTTCTTATACTGTTGTCTATGGCGGTCTTTTTCTTTGGACAGCGTATCGATGGAGGAAGCTTAGGAGAACCGAGGATCGAGTTCGTGGTCTTCAGACAAAACTTCGGAAACTCGTTGAAGATGAACAATCAGCAGTAACAGCTTCTAAATCTGCTCAATCAGTGGACAAGTCTTCTTCAATTTCTGACAAGACAACGTCTTAATCTGTAGTTTAGAATCAAAACCATTGACTCCGTTAGACTTTTGACGAGGTTAGTTTCTTCCAACCGAATCAAGATTCCTCGGGTTAAATCTGTTTTGTCAGAATACTTTTGTTGTTTATCCGCATAAAATTCATGTACATGAATGAAGAAGAAGAGAAATCTTTGAAATGTTGAACCGCTAAGAAGTCATGTTAAACGTTGTTGTTCTAGCAGACAGGCTTTAACAGGTCAATGTCTTAAACCGCGATTATTTGTTTACATTTACGTTTGTGTATCTATGCTAGAACAACCGAATTAACATTACTGGGTTAACTCTGTTTTGTTTAGTCTTATATTTATTTATCGGTATATAGTATATCATTCGTAAACAAACAAAAAAACATATACATTTTGATGTACATGAATGAAAGAGACAAGAAAACGCAGAAATGTTGAAACGCTAATAAAAAGTCATGTTAATCGTTGTTGTTCTAACAGACGGAGTTTCTGGTGCAGTGTAAGGCTCCAGCTGAAGTTGTGAGTTCTTTAACGGTTTTAGCGTTTGCGACTGTGAACCTTTGATCTGGGCCGTAATTGGGCCGTGCTTTTCCAACACCTTTGTGTAGGCCGAAACAAGCTCCGTTCTCGAAGTAATCATTCACTGAGTAGAATTTCCATTGCATTTGATCTCCATGGCTACGTTTCTTCCAAGTTATCTACAAGAAGATCGAATTTGAATGTTAGAATGAGAATGAAGAGAAAATTTGTTTTGTATTTTTGCGTTTTGTGTTTACGACTTCAAACACACCTCTTTGCTTCCGGATTTTGGTGCGACGAAGTAGTTTGATTCACTCTTCACACGAGGGCTCATACTTCCTCCAATTGCATATTGAGTCCATCCTTGGTAATAGTTATTGGCAACATGAGCATATCCATGTCTCACTCTGCATATTTCACATAGTTCATCAAAATCAGATATCGAAATAACAATATATGAAAAATTGATTAGTAGGCTTCTATCCTTAATCCTCGGTTATACAATAAGAATCACTATTGTACCTTGGCATTCTCTGGTTGCAATTAGGACCAAAGTGGTTAAACACAACAGTGACTCTCATTTCTCTGTCCCTTACATAGCCATCATCATGTCCAAGAAGCATGACCTTGTCCTGGTTCCTAAACCAATTGTTCGAAACTGTGACGTCAGTAGTCCCTCTTGTCACGTCTAATAGACCGTCTTCGCAATCATAGAGGGTGTTGTGGTCGATCCATACTTTCTTGGCCGTGACAAGCCTGATAGCATCGCCGTCCACTTGTCCAAGTTGAATGATCTTTGAGTCTGGTCCCATCACTGAGCTTGGTGGATGAGCTTTACAATCATGGATCTTAAGTCCATGAATGATCACATCGGTGGCTCTATAGACTATGAGACAAGCGGGACCCGAGATGTGAACACTAGCACCGCGACCATCGAGTGTCGTGAAGCTGCTGATTAGAAGCGGTTTATGAAGCTTGATCTTCATGTTTCTCTTGAATGTGACCCATTTTTTACCTTTGACGAGTGTTGCTCCGTATCTTAGGGTCCCAGGTTTAGGGTTCAGAGGATCATCAGAAGGGTCGGTTACTTTGTATTGTGTGACTCCTTTACCGATATTTCCCGTCATTTTGCCGGCAAAACCGACTGAACACCGCGCAAGCTGATTACGGGTTCTTCGCCAGTGCGGGTTTGGTCTCCAACATTTGTCCATCACATTCAGTTTCGTGGCCTCCAAGACATTTGCGACAAACAAAACGATCAAGAGTTGAATCAACACGATATTCAAGAACCTAACCATGATTCTTGATTCGAGATGTGTATCAAGATTCAAGAAGAAGGTTTCTGTTGAAAATTAGGTTGAGATTGTGATAACAAGTTTTGTTAGTGTTTGATGATTTGTGTACTATAGATGGAGTTTATATATCGGAGTGATCGAGTTTGTTTTTATTTAACCAAAAAATAGTTCGTTTTATGTTTTCTATTTAGTGTGAGTTATTGAAGAACTTAAGAAATTGTAAGTTGTAACAAACTTGAAAAAAAAGAAATAGTAGAACTGTTACTTTTTGTTATGAGCTACTCGTTTTTTATGCTTAGCTTCCTATATTTAGTATTGGATTGTTGAGTTTTCAATAAATTAAAAAAAAAAAAATGTTGAGTTTTCATGATTCGTAGCGTGTTAATTCGATTCCAAAAAAATATATTCGGTTTTGATATTTTCTGCACATATTAATATCTAATTGATTATAGAAATCATATTAATATCTAATTGATTATAGAAATCATAGTCTTCTTACGAATAAAGGTTTGTAAGATACGGGTCTTGGGCCTAATATGTCTACTGGCCCAAACAGTGATCCAAACGGCCGACGGGTTATTTTGACCATAAATAGAGGTCTGTTGGATTTGGAGGGCAAAACGAGAATTTTACAGAAGACTGACTAGAAACCCTAGAAGATCTCCTTATAAATAGCGGAAGAAACCAACAGACAAAGGGATCCAGAGAGGATTGTCCAGAGAATTAGATAGAGAGTCGTAACTTAATCTAAGAGTTTTAATTCGTATTATATTTCTCTGTAACTGCAAATCTCGTTCATCGTTAATAAAAGCAAACGCAACATTTTATCCAACAAAAACCTAAGTTATTACATTGTGATAATCTCGGTACAAACAATTGGCGCCGTCTGTGGGGAGAATACGAAGCGTTTGTTTTACCATTGACGATCAGAATCGATGATTCCAGCTGCTCAGACAAAACGTAGTGACTTGAAGATACCTCCAGCGAAGAAGGGACCGACGTGTCCGACCAGTCGGCTCGCCTGCCCGCGTCGCCTCCTGCCGCGGTTGACGCAGTCGAAGTCGATGTCGCAAACGAAGGCGCCGCGCTCAACGACATCATCCCCAGCGGTCTCCAGCCCGCTGAAGCCGCCGACAGAGGCACTCATCTCGACGAACTCATGCAGACCATACTCGACAGACTCGATCGACTGGACGCAAGAACGACCGAACGGTTCAACGCCCACATAACCGCCCAGACTGCTTCTCATAGCCTGATCGACCGACTTCGGTGACGAAGGCGCGATACCCAACCGATCGGTGACGAAAACATGATGCAGCCCCAGCAAATCCCTGTCGAAGAACGTTCGGCGAGTCGGAGGCATAGGCCGACAGCCGTCATCGTGGGATCCATCGATGAGCGTGTTCGCGAAAATCTGCCAAGCGTCCAAAACCTGCTTAGCAGTCAGAACTTGCCGCGCGGAGAAAACCTGCCTAGCCGAACTGTCGATGACGAATATCGCACCCGCGACTTGGAACTCGAAAGGATAAGCGCCTTACTAAAGGACATGTCGTCAAAAATGCACCGGGCCACCAGCTCGGCATCTGAACTAGAGAAAGTATTGGAAGAGACGCAACGCTCCCCTTTCACGGCAACGCTCCCCATACGAGTCCAGTACGTCAACAAAGTCAAGGTGATCCCCTACAACGGTCTCACCGACCTAAAGCATTTCCTCAAATCCATCAACATCGCAATCAACCGCGCACACTTCTCTGCCGACGAGCGCGATGCCGGAAGCTGTCAACTGTTCGTGGAAAATTTAGTCGAAGATGCATTAAGTTGGTTCTCGCGACTTGCGGCCAATTCGATCGACAGCTACCACCAGCTCACGTCTACTTTCTTGCATCATCACTCGATTTTCATGATCAAAGCTGCCTCTAATGCAGACATGTGGACTATGTCTCAGAAGGACAGCGAATCACTTAGAACGTTCATCGAACTATTCAAAAGAGTCGTCTCAAGCATCGCGATAAACGACGACGCTGCAATTGCCGCCCTGCGAAACGCAATCTCTTATGAGTCACGATTCAGAGAAGATCTCGTGATTACACAACCAGCGACTTTGGATGACGCGTTGCATCGTGCTAACCGATTTATCGAAATCGAGGAAGAGAATGCCGCCATGGTTCAGTGACAACCAAAGGTACCAAGCGCGAAGGAAAAGACCCGCGACGAACACTACGAGCCTTGCCAACACTACGATAAAGAATACGCCAAGGGTGAAAGGAGCAGAAAAGCATCGACATATGCTATTAACGGTTCGGAAGCGCAACCTTCCAAACCATGGAACAAGTACTACCGTGAAACAGATACCACACGCAACTAGCTGTACTGCAAATTTCATAAGCTTCTCTCAAAATTCAAGAACGGCGACATCGATGTCGAATACGACCAGCGCCAAGAAACCAGTTAAGGATAACCAGTATCAGCCAGCTAAAATAGACGATAGCGGCAGACAAAATGATAGGCAGCAGGCAGAAGGACCTCGACAGGCTGAGCGTGCCCGCAACAAAGTTCAGTCACCAGCTTCCCCTAAACGAGGTCACGATGCGCCTATTCATCGTCGAGGAATCAACATGATTATGGGAGGTCTGACATCCTGTCGCGACTCTGTGAGATCGATCAAAAGTTATCGCCATCAAGATGAGATACAACGAGCCAGGATTGCGAACAACAAACCCACTTTTGCTAATACCGATCCAATAACTTTCACTGAAGCTGACACGGCCGGTTTGACAGGCCCGTATAACGATCCACTAGTCGTCGAACTAATGATCGGAGAAAGTGTTGTCACCAAAATCCTCATTGATACGGGAAGCTCGGTCAACGTCATCTTCAAAGACGTACTCTTACAGATGGAGGTAGATTTACCCAACACGATGTCCAGCCTCTGACAGGTTTCGACGTAGATATGGTAATGACGGTCGGGACAGTGACGCTACCAATATACGTCGGCGGAACCATGCATTGTTTCAAATTTGCGGTTATCGATAAGCCGATTGTTTACAACGTTATCCTCGGCACACCGTGGTTGCATAAAATGAAGGCTGTCCCATCGACTTACCATAAATGTTTAAAATTCCCAACCCTGCGTGGAATCTACACATTGGGCAGACACCCACTGATAAACCGCACGTGTTTCATCGTTGAATGCCAACTCCGCGATGCTAGGTCTTTCGTGATCGCCGAACCCGCTCAGCCACGAGACACACGCTCTCTCCCGAAAATCGATTCCATCGTCCAGATCAATCCGCTCAGCCCGACGTCTACGACTTCCTAATCATTAACGGAACCCCGCAAACCTCAAACGCTACTACTACTTAAAAAAATAAAAAATAAAAAAATAATCGAGCTCGGCACTCCCGTCGCTCGGCAGATAAAAAAAAAAATAGAAAAAAATCTCGTCCGCCGAGCTCACCCTTTGTAATACGAACTACGATAGGTTGATCCTTTCCAAAGGGTACGTAGGCAGCCTGTCACGAGGCACAACTATAACAAAAAATACTTATCATTGACGAGCTCTTTCGGACGAGTCCGCCTCGCTGATCGCCTAGCTCTCGCATCGTCTCCTTGGCCAGGTGTACGATTTAAACATGTTCCACATGGATGTAGTGGTGAAATAATCCACATCTTCACTTAGGTAAAGACTAAAAGCCGAGCCGGTCTCGCATTAGCTAGCAGGCGGCCGAATCATAATAAGCTGAGTTCTGGATCGCACGATTCTTGCGGACCTCAGCACCCATAGGATAAACCGGACACCAGAGCAGCATCTATACACTACGACGAGTCTGCCTCGTAGTTTTGGCTCAAACGTATACATGATAAGGCAAGAGACGTCTTGCCCCATTATATGTTTCAAAACCAAAGTTTAATCGCCAAGGAACCCTCGGGAAAAATGAGCCGAGGATAGCCTTGCATGAAGACCCCAAAACACCATTTAGTATCTCGTGCGCCCCAAAATCGCACATTTGGACATGATAAGCCGAGCTGCAGATCGCACCAACTAAACAAAATCTCAATGGTAAGACAAACCAAATAAAGCCGAGTTCGAACTCGCACCTACAACTTGAAGATAATGGAACATCAGCAATCAAATCAAATAATCCAAAGCCGATATAGTTCAAGGTTCACAAAGAAAGAAAAACAACGGAGATCCAGTAGAGGACCGAACATACGAAAGCAGACGCGGCAAGTCACAAACGGCTAAAAAGTCGGATAAAAGTCTACGACCAAAAAGGAGAATCTTCTGACCCATCTCCACTAACGCAATCTTCTAGGGGACGAGGCATAATACCAAGATCTGACAAAACGGTGAGTCACAGCGAGTCACGAACGGCGAATCGCGGCGAGTCATGGGGCTGCGAGAAAGCCTCGGCGAGAAAAACAGCGTTCGCGGTGGCAAGCCTGTCGAGTCATGGCGAGTCGCGGACGTGGCATATCGGCACCACGGCAATGGGAATGACGCCTCGGTGAAGCTTCGGCACGGTAGCGACAAATAAGCTCACGCAAACATCAAACGATCGCTCGACATGGGATGACAGCGAAGGGCGAGAAGAAAACACGACGGCTAGGCGGGAAACGCCGGGAGAAGAAGAAGAGAAGACGCGGCGGATCGGTGACGAACCTCGCAGGAGGAGATGCGGCGGTTCAACAAAAGAAGAGGTTCGACGATGGGAAATTCGGCGCGGCACGACGTATCGAAGCGATGCGACGAGAGATTCGGCAGGGCGGATCGATGCGATGCAACGAGATTCGGCGCGACATATCGATGTGGTTCGGCGACGCGACACGTCGAGTTACGCCGTCGAGGCGCGGCGATATGGCGAAACGACAATGCGGCACAGTGACATGCCGATGCAGCGTGGCGTACACGGCAAGAGCTGGCTCGGCAACACGAACGGTTTGGCAACACGTTCGTTTCAGCAACACGGACGGTTCGGCGACACGTTCGGCTCGGCAACACGGACGGTTCAGCAACACGTTCGACTCGACAACACGAACGGTTTGGCAATATGTTCGGCTCAGCAATATGGACGGTTCGATGACACAATCGGCTCAGCAACCCGTTCGGTTTGGTAACATGTTCGACTCGGCAAAACAGTTCGGCTCGGCATGCGACACGGCAAGCCCCGAGTCGGCAAAATCAACCCGGCTTGGCACGCGATACGGCAAACCCTGACTCGGCCAAATCGACCCGGCTCGGCAAACTTTGATTCGGCAGAACAGTTCAGCTTGGCACGTGATACGGCAAACCCCAACTCTGCAAAATCGACCCGGCTCGGCAAACTTTGATTCGGCAAAACAGTTCGGCTCGGCAAACCATGACACGGCAAAACAATCCCACTCGGCTCGGTGAAGAATCAGATCCGGTTCGGCCAAGAACGAAACTCGATCCGGCGAAGAGATCTCGGCTCGGCAATACGGATTCGGTAGACTCGGCAACAAGATCTCCGGCTAGGCAAGAGATGTCGCAGCTACGAAGCTCGGCTCGGCAAGAGAAAATTGCCGCGAGATGCGGCTCGGCAAGAAAGAGATGTCACACCGAAAAAGATCCGGCCTATAAAGAAGGAAGTCGCGGCGAGAGATCTTGGCGGCTCGGCGAGATAGAGGCCGAGGCGAAAAAGTGCGGGGCGACGTAACAAAGACGCCGCAGAACAACACAACTCGATGCGGCAAGTGGTCACGTTGGAGACAAAACCAAATACGACACGCAACTCGATGCGGCATGTGGATACGGGCCTTGGCCCTAATATGCCTATTGGCCCAAACTAGGATCCAAACAGCCGACGGACTATTTTGAGTATAAATAGAGGCCCGTTGGGCTTGGAGGGCAAAACGGAAATTTTACAGAAGACTGACTAGAAACCCTAGAAGATCTCCTTATAAATAGCGGAAGAAACCAACAGACAAAGGGATTCAGAGAGGATTGTCCAGAGAATTAGATAGAAAATCGTAGCTTAATCTAAGAGATTTAATTCGTATTATATTTCTATGTAACTGCAAATCTCGTTTATCGTTAATTAAAGCAAACGCAACGTTTCACGCAATAAAAAACTAAGTTATTACATTGTGATAATCTCTGTACAAATGGAAGTTTTAGGAAACTCGGTTATATATATATTAACAATGACCAAATACTAAAACTATAATATATTGGATGAATAAATCCATAGTATAGGGGTATATAATATATGAACACATGACCTGAATGAACTCTTCTTCGTCTTCGTCTTCGTCTTCGTCTCCTTCTTTCAATGTATTATGAGAAGGAGCTTGCTGCTGCTAAGAAAGCCGTCTCTCTTGCTGTTCGTCTCAGCCAGGTTAGTAACCACACAAGTCTCTGTTACATAATAATTTATAGACAAAGCTTTATTAATGACAGATATGTTTGTTGAATTGTGGGTTGAGCAGGAAGTGCAGAAGTCCCTCTTGCAATCAGACGTCCGGTCAAAATCTGATAAAAGTCCAGTTACAGCTGCTGATTATGGTCAATCAATCCCACAATTATTCTGTTGTCAATCGGTTTTGGTTTCGTTTGACAGAACCGGTCAACCCGGTCCATTATAACCAGTCCTAATTGACCACACCTAATGATAAATACAGGATCCCAAGCTGTGATCAGTTATGTATTAGAGAGAGAACTTCACCCTGAACCACTATACTTAGTTGCTGAAGAGGTAGCTTAACTCACGAACAGTCTCTTATAGGTTATAATCAGTCAAATCGCACCAAAAACACTAAATCTTTCTCTGTTATATATCTTTTGCAGAATGCACAAGATCTGCAAAAGAATGGCGCCGAGGAATTTCTAGAAAGCATCACCAAGCTTGTGAACAATGCTCTAGCTTCTGATGATTCCTACGCCACCTCTTCTCTTTCAGTGGAAGATGTAAGGAAAGCAATAGACCACGGGAGGTCACAAGGCGGTTCCAATGGCCGCTATTGGATTCTTGATCCTGTTGATGGAACCAGAGGGTAAAAAACTAACAAGTCTTGAAACTCATTAATAAAAAATCTTCTCTTTTTGCTCTAACCTGCAAAATTCTGCTTTATAGGTTTGTCAAAGGAGATCATTACGCTGTAGCATTGGCTTTGCTAGTGGAAGGCAAAGTAGTACTCGGTGTCATGGCATGCCCAAAACTTGAGAATCACAAGTCTTCTTCTTCAGATAAAGATGGATGCCTTTTCTTTGCTACAGCGGGAGCAGGAGCTTACGTGCAATCACTTGAAGGCGACTCTCATCCTCCAGAGAAGGTTTTATCAGCATTTTTTAATGTCTTTTAGGCTTCTTTCCTCTTTCTGTGTCCTTAAAACAGAGTGAATAAAGTGTGTTTATAGGTGCAAGTTAGTAGCATTGAGAATCCTGAAGAAGCAACCTTTGTCGAATCATCTCATAAACCAATCCCCATCCATAGCTCCATTGCCAATGTATAACATCTTTTGTTTGTTTTTAGTTTGCTTCTAGCCTGAACTAACAGATATTATTATTCTTTGTCGCTAAACCTTAGTCTCTGACGGTATGCAGAAACTTGGGATCAAAACTCCACCTCTAAGAATCCATAGTCAAGTGAAGTACGCTGCTCTAGCTCGAGGAGACGCAGAGATATACTTGCGTTTCACTCTCAAAGGGTACCGTGAGTTCATATGGAACCATGCTGCTGGTGCAATCATCACCACAGGTATGCACTGCATACGAACTTATACTCTAAAGCACATAACACTGTCAAGTTTATTAAAAATTCAGATGCAAGGTCGTCTTGGTGCTTGGGAATATATAAGGATATAGATTCGATTTCCATCCGATGCAAACATTTCTTTATGGCACCTATTACGGAAAACATTAGACTGACCAAAAGCTGTGAGCAATAACCTCGTGCAGAAGCTGGAGGTGTCGTTTGCGATGCTGATGGGAATCCTCTGGACTTCTCGAGAGGAAAGCATCTAGAACACAAAACAGGGATCGTGGTCAGCACCGAGAAGCTCAAGCCACGGCTCTTAAAGGCCATCAGAGAATCCATGGAAGAGGAGATGCATCTCTCTGAGACACAACTGAAACTGTAATATATGAACTGTCTGAAACAGTAACTGGTGTATATCACAAATTGTTCGTACTTTCAGAGTTTGAAGATCTTTAAGCTCAACTAAAGAAGATGTATACTTTTGAATAATGGTCTCGATTTCAATACACAATGTAGATAATGGCTTACATTTTACACAAAGCATACAATTACAGTCTACCTAAAGAGGAACATCTGATGGGTAGTCTTGTGGGTGACTTGTGATCGTCTGCCTCACCAGAAGTTCCTGTTCCCTGAGGTTAGAAGGAGGAACATCGTAGACATCTGAGAATATGTTCTTCAGATTTGGTTTCTCAGTCTTCTCTGCAATTCGGAGCGCTTCTAACATCTGTTTACGAGGAACAAAAAGAATTGGATGATTCAGATTATATAAACACAAACTACCCTTATACAATGCTCATGATCCAGGTTTTTTGGTTACCTCTTTCTTGATTCTGCTTCTAATATCCGATTCCGCTTCATCACTCCACCAGCCATTACTTTCAATCCATGTCCTAAACCTAGACAGTGGGTTTCTAGCTTTGTTCCACCATTCTATCTCATCTGCAGAGCGGTACCTAGTGGAATCATCTGATGTTGAATGGTGTCCTACGCGGTATGTTAAGGCCTAACAAGCATAAAAAAGGATTTGAACATATTTTGTGTTTTAATGTTGCATCTATAATCTAATATCTACAACAGAACTACATCAAAGTTACCTCAATCAAGATTGGCCTATGTTCCCTAATTGCCATTTCACGAGCAGCATGCACCGCACTATACATAGCAAGCGCATCATTTCCATCCACACGTATACTTCGAATTCCATAAGCACGGCCTTTGACCACTACACCATCACCTGTTGGCCAATGTGTTTGCAAAAGTATTGGCAAATCCAAAAGACTTAAAGAAAAACAGGTTAAATGAATGTTAATCATCCAAAGGAAAAAGAAAAGGAGTTACTTCGGAACTGATCTGAGGTGGGAGTACTGATTGCCCATCCATTGTTCCTGCAGATAAATAAAACAGGAGCTTCCATAACTGCTGCAAAATTCAAAGCAGCATGGAAATCTCCCTAGCAAAAACATCATTTTGATTAGCTACCAGAGATATGAAAGGCTCTAGAACAATGCAAGCAAAGATACCAAATTCACAATCCAATGCAATATGCCGGCCTAATGCCCTTATTATTCACCTCACTTGTGCCACCATCGCCAAAATATGTGACTGCACATGCATCCTTCCTGTCCATCTTTAAGGAATAAGCAGCACCAACCGCGTTTGGTAACTGCGTACTGAGACAAAATATACCGTCATCAAGACAAATATGCAACATAAGCAAGACAAACTCAAAGAATATAAACAGTTGAGAAGAACAGGATCTGAGGCTATACGCGATTGTCGCTGACACGGTAAAATAATTGAGCTTGTTAGAGCCATAGTGGACTGGCATCTGCCTGCCTTTTCCATAATCAGATTTGTTCCCAAAACACTGATTTGCAAATTCCTGAAGCGTGAAACCACGCCATAATAGAACACCAGGCTCTCTGTACTGCAAGTACAACAAAAAAAAGACAGCCTAATCTATCAATATTCCTTTTGTTACATGAATTCGTTGTCATATTGTAGGAGCTTTCATCTAACAGTATGTAAATATATGGTCAATGTAGGACATTGTAGCAACAGGATATGCATTTATCATATATATATGAATGATTCAAAAAAAAAACCTGAGGAAAGATAACATCTTCAGGGGTGAGAGCTGCAGCTGATGCAATATTAATGGCCTCTTCACCGATTGCAGTAGCGTAAAAGGAAAGCCTGCCTTGTCTTTGTGCTTCGTAAAATATGTTATCCATTATTTGAAGAGTAACCATATCGCTATATATCTTCACCGCAACTTCCTCGCTAACCTTATAGACGAAGACAAAAAGAAAATACCTCAGTGAGTGCTTCTCTTTGGACTAACTAGAATTCACAAAACGGAAAAGATTGATTCTTTTTCTTTTTACCTGAACAAACTGGCTGTTGGTGATTAGTTGGCCATTGTCATCAAGAACACGGTAGCAAGGAACACGCTCTTTACTGGATTCTGATATGAATTGAATCTCAGGTGTGAAAGCTACCTTTCCTCCAGGAAAATCCATGACCTGAACATTGAGAATGAATGGGAAACATGAATACAGCAAGAAAAGTAGCAAAATTTCAGATTTCTATCAGTGATGTGTTCTAATCCATAACCTCAACAACAGATATATATCAATGAAAGCTTTTTCAAAAAAAAAAAAAAAAAAAAAAGAGCGATTAAGTTGAGGGGAACAGGGTATTACGAAAGGATTTAGTGGACCTTAAAAAAAAGTGGTAAAGTAGATTCCATATTACTACATCAGTGATTAAACAGTAAGCTATTAAAGAGTAATTGAAAAAGAGCAAAAAAATTTTGTAATCGAACGGAATATTCGTAACGCGGAGTAACTGGAATCGCGGTAACAATGCATGCACCTGATTGTTGGCGTCTTCTTGCTGACCAAAACTAGAGAGTGTCTCAGCCATGGTGTTACAGAACCGACTAATTGGATTCTGTGAAACTCGAAGCGGATGATCATGTGGTAGGTTTTGGCGGAGATGCCGAGTCACGTGGCTCCGAGAATTGAAACCGAGGTTATGTCTGAGAATGTTGAGGAAAGTCGATTTTGAGGATGAAGAAGATCTCAAATACAGAGCCATTTTTGTTTTCCCGATTTGATTGAAGAAAGATTTTTGTGAGGAGAGAATCGATTGAGAGAGACACGAGAAGGCGATGCGTAGTTGTATACATGTAAGAGATAGAGAGATAGAGAGAGAGAGAGAGAAAGAGGTTGTTGAGAGTTATGTTTTTTTCTACAGATTGATTCCTTAATTATAAAGTGGAATCTTTTTAGTGAGGAGCCGCGATCATGGCCATTGTCAAACGCTAACGCATGAACCACCGAGTCGCCAAACAAGACTAGCAAGACTCAACGAGGTAAGACAAATATGGGCCAAAAATATTAAATAATTAAACCCACAAGACTATCCTACTACATAAAACGGCTTCACCAGGACCCAAACTTTTTTTTGGTGACACTTTTAACAGTTTAACACAGAGGTTACACACCTTGTTCTACAAACTCTTTTAAGATACGCCTATAACTCTTTAAACAAAATGAAAACATTTCCAAAATCAAACATTAGAAACAGAGCACCAAATTAAAGAACACTTTTGCAGATACAACAGGAGAAATGAAACATCTCTTGAAACTAATTACTTCTTCATTGAATATCCAAACAGGCAGCTTATATTCACCGCAGGATCTCCTCAACTTTTGTTAAAACCACTTATGCTTGCAGAGAAACACATAAGAACGGAATAGGCAAAGTAAAAGCAATGAGATCGTCCTGTTTCTACTATGTCAAAGATAAACAAGAGAGAGGGAGAGAGAGAGATACAAGCCGGTGAGAGCTAAGCCAAGCCAGACAAGCCGAGACGATCAGCAACATTGTACATAACCAGCTTATCATAAACGGGGCCAAAAAGTTGTTCTCCTCCTATCGAGAACGTCAATGCCCACGCGGAAAGAAGAGCTGTAAAGACACTGAAGCCAATTGCCGACCGGACAACATCTGCATAAGCAGAAGATTTCAAAAATGGTAAGAGAGGAGAATGTACATGTTTTATATCTGGAAACAGACAATAAATCAGAAGTCAATAAATAACTCAGGACAAGAATGGTAATCAAATTCTTTTCTGAATTTACATTGAGCAATAGCACATCAAAGCCAGAGATAAAGATTTAACAAATCTAGTACATTGTATAATCATAGAACACTGATAACTTTTGAATAACCTCATTAGCCTCTGGATTATCACACACTCCCCATTAACTTATTCTGCTTATAGCTTCCTATAGAAAATCTAATGGGCATCTACACACTAAATGTTTATAAGTTCATCCGATTCTAAACTGACTAGGCCATTATGAAATCTTAGACAGTAAGCCTAGAAACTCCACTGAACTTGTCAAGAATCCGTGGGTAGTTTGAGTATGATACTCGCAAATGAGTAATTACAAGGTTTTATGACTGTCGCCATTACACTATTGAAACAGTAAATATCAGCAAGATTGTACGATTTCAGAAGATCCAATGCAAGATCAAAAGATCCCAATCTAACATTCCCAAATTCCCGGGATACGAAGATCGGTGGAAAAACAAAATCAAAAAGGTATCCGAAAACTTACAATTGCGGATTTGAGGGAAAGCCCGAGCGTGACGGAGAACCGGCCAGAAGTAGAAGCAATTGACAAACCAAAGCCAGGGCAAGAGAGCGAAACCGAACTTGTAGAATCGACGAGCGTAGTCCACCGATGCTTCCTCCGTTAACCCCAACGGACCGTCGATGGTTGGCCATACCTGCGCTGAAGAGATGATCGTCGACAACGGATTTGGAGTCGGAGCCGGATTCGGATTGCGATTGCGTGTATTGTTCAGACTGGGGTCGTCGCTCCGTGAAGCCTCCATTTTGCTCAGCCACTTTCGAGAAATTGGAAAATTCGCGAATGAAGAAAGTGAAATCAATTCTTCGTCGAACACCAAGAAGCAACGATGTCGTTTTGTTGTATATATCCACAAATTCCTCAATTTATTTATTTTTTTATAAAAAAATACAACAAAATATAGAGTTCATCTTGATCCTGAAAAGTTAAAAACACACACAAAATCTACAACCTCGAAGAAATCCCACAATCCGGTCTCCATGAACTGATGAAATTTTGTTACTCCAAGCAACTATTTCAATAGTCATTGTACTTTTAACATCAACAAGAGCTTTACAAATAACAAAACCCAATCGTAAATGGATTTGAAGCTATAACGTCTCCATAGACTTGAGTGACTTGGAACAGATCCAAGTTAATATCTTCTCTGGTGCAATCCAAAACCGCATGCTTTGTAACATTCCAAATTTCCAGTGTTACAAGCCTACATGATATGGTTTGGCTAACCTTAGCTACAGGAATCGACGCATCATCTAATCGGGTCTACTTAGAAGATATTTGTATACAGTAGGATCAAACCTCGAGCTACAGAACACAGAACCATGAGGAGCTCCAATCTCTCTCAACTTTTATGATCCATCATTAGATCAACACACCAGTCCCACTAGAGATTTCTTCATCTTCGTCGACAAACTCGAGTGATTCACCATAATACTCATGAGCATCTTGCCGAACAATAGCCGATAAACCCATTTCGCCATATGATTCAAGACCTAAGACTAGAATCCTAAAAGAGGATCTATCAGGCTCATACCCAATAGATTGCATAAAGGCATAGCAATCCATGACAAGAACAAACAGCTTATGACTCAGAAGAATCGTCAAGAGAGTATTGAAGCCTTCAATGTCAGCCATTAAACCCTCTTCAGATTTCATTAGAGAGTTAAGATGATTGACCTCTTCGATCAAACTATTATCCGCCATTACAGTGATCATATCTGTGTACAATCTCACCTGAGGCTTGTACCAATACTCCTTCCGAATCTCTTCAAAAACCTATAACGATTCCAAAATTGAGAAATAACGCAGCTGAAACACGATGGAGAAGGGAGCGAGAGATAGAAAGAGACGAACCTTGAGAGCTAGAGAGCACTCGTTTTGGCGTAGAAGTTCTCTGAGAACGGCCACCATATCAAATTTCAAGAGCCGACGGAATTTGGAATCGATTACACGATCAAGCATCGCTGAGGAAGACGAAGACGTGGGAGAAGAAGGAGGAGGAGACAGAGGAAGAAGAGGATTAGCTCGCTTCAGGGCTTGAACCGCTTGTATCGCTTCGATACTGAGCATTCGACCTCTCTGCAATGGTTTCCTGTTCTTGCTACGGTCTCTCATCTTTATCTCCATAGCTCGCCGTATAACGGGAATCCGGCCGCTGATACCACCGCGTAAGTTAAATCCGAGACGGAGAATCTCATCTCCGCAACTTCGCAGTCCAATCCCTTCCATATTCGCCGTTAGGCTCTGTCTCTCTCCGTGTGGTGTGAGTGTGACATAAGGAGCAGAAAATGAAGTTAAATTACAGTAATACCCTTTTGGCTTATTTTAGTCTCATTTCATGAAGATGTACCCTTAACCGGTTCTCAGATAAAACCGGTTGGTAATTCAATTTGTCGGATAACCGTGGAACTTTATAATTAATGAAAGTTATCATCTCCTTTGATCAAAACAAATGTGATCAAGAAATGTAAAACAAATGTAATTCAAGAACCAAATCCGATTACATTTCTAAAAGACAAGTCTGATTCTTGTTTTACATCTGAGAGTTTATGAACATTGTCTCCCTGATCACCTTGTAGAGCCCGGATCAAATCATGGACGCTCTTGTCTGTTTCGGTTTTCGTTTGAACATCTGAAGACGATGTTGTATGATCCTCATACTCTTTAGATGCTTGCAAGGGTGAACTGGATGGAGCTAAAGATGTTGCATCACCCAAGCCTTTGGAAAGGCAAACATATTTTAAAACGAGCTGTTTATAATTTACTTAGCAAGCCTTCAACATCTCCTATTTTTAAATTCTTAACACTGGCAAACATGCAAGGATATTCTTGAAAGATTTTGGTTGCCTCACTTCTATCATTCAAAAGCGTAGCAGCACCCTTATTTTCCATATCCGAAATGGATTCAGCTTTTCTTTATGGGTATTTCACAGTTCGGATCCAGTGTGTCATTGGTCCCAGAGAGACTATCAGAAGATATTGACTGCAGAAGCGTGTTTTCCCTCTTAGGATTATGAGTAGTGGGTGCAGAGCCGTGATCAGTTTGATAAGATTGGCTTCCCAGACCAGAGAGATGTGCCCGTGCGGATTCCATTTTCTTTTCAAAGTCAGCTTCATCCATCGAAAGGGATTTTGCATCAATATTTGAGATGAAAGACTCTGCAGAGAGTATGTTTGTCAACAAGTAGGCAGCTTCACCAACCAGTTTGGATTGACGCCTATCTCTTTGTATATACAACAAGTTTGAGTGAAATTGTGGAGGGTTAGCCTGGAAAAACAAAGTACATAATGATCATTAGTAAACGTAGTTTCACAATCCAAGCATAAGAGTATGAAACCAGCATGCATATGATATAATTGTTCAACCCTTCACAACATACCTTAATGGTAACGTATATGAGAACAGGAAGGAATTGGTCGGCACCAGGTGCATTCTCGTTTGAAGCAATGGAAGCATTTAGCAGTAAGTTATTAATCAGTTTGCAGCACCTAAGGATACACATAAGCTTATCACGAGGAGCATTGTACATGTTAATCTTCTGGAGCTCTTTTTGAGATAGCTGCGAAAAAGAAGAGGAAATATCACAGGTAAGAACCAATGTTTGAATAATAGGCTACATAATCAAGAGCTAGATGTGACTTACGAGCCATGATGTTTGGTTTTGAAAAGTTGGTTGTATATCCAAGTTTTCAGGAGATATGAATTGTTGAACCAACGACATCTTCTGAAAGAGTTTCTCATCAGATATAACATCCTCTGTGTTTGATGCAAAAACCCGGTTAAATAACTTTGTCATGACATACTTCTCTAGGCCCTGTGTATACGAACATGATTAAGTCAGGAAAGATATATAATTAAGAGAGAAAAGTAGAAAAGAGAAAAGGAAGAATATTGTGAAATACTTACATCTCCTGCATTGCCCAACTCATCCTCGGAACAACCAGACCAAAGTGGATGAGCCCTGAAAGCAGAGTCCATCTTGGAAAAGAAGTCCTGAACTGCATCACAATCTTTTTCAGGGTCTTGTGCAGTGTTCAAGATCGAAACAATGAAACTGCAAACATAAAAAAAAAACTTGCACAACTCAAAAAACATATCTTATGAAATTGTAGGTAGAGAGACCAACAGTTGATAACCACAGGAATAATAAGATCATGACACATTGTCTCATAGCCAATAAAGCTAATAATAATTCGGAGATTTTGTAAGAACTAAGAAGAGAGCAATGTGAAATCAGTAAGAATCTTGCTCACATGTATCATCGAGAGCCAATAAACCTTAAGCCAGAAGCGAAGAACTGAAGCGAGAAAGAGAGAACCTTTTAATTGATTTGATGAAATCTTTGGCGGAGGGTTTACTCAAGAAATTATGCAGACCGGAGAAGACGTCTGTGTTCTCCATCACCCCGCGATACCGTACGATCGACGTCAATCAAAAATTATATCTCTGAACGAACGACTGAGGGAGAGTTAGAGCGAGAGACAATTGGGAAAGAAAGAGATGTGAATTGAATTCAAAGTCAGCACTCAGCACTCAGGTTTAGTGAAGAGACCTCAAATCGCTAACCCAAAGCTTTAAATAAACGAGATCGATTCGATGATGCTGTGGAAAAGCTTAAAGGTTGGCTTGGGCCAACAAAGCCCATTTAATCCCAAAATCAAACCCTATTACAGCTCTTTGTTTTGGTCCTAATTCTAAGTACGATTCTTCTTCTTCTTCTGATGTGATCTGACTTGGCTATAATTATGTGTTTTCCTTCTGGGTTTTTCAGTATTCATCTTTTAAACTACTTTGATCTAATATCATCAATGATCTTATAAGCTAGACGCAATAAGCCATAACAAAACAGAAACAAGTTGCGAAAATGTTGAAAATATTTCTAAATACAAGAATCCAGCGAAGAAGTTGAGAATGTTGACAGAGAGGTTTAATAATTTTTAACACAAGAAAATTCCAGAAAGAAAACAAACAAAGGTGGCTCCTTATCTTCTGTCTGATATGCATCTGTTGATTTGTGAAGCAGACCCACCTGGCCAGAAGAAGATTCTTCGTTTTTCACATGTCTGGTCCATGTCCCATGTTAGCAGAAAAGCCATAAGGATCATCATTAGCAGCAGAGAAGTCAAAGTGGCCTTGATTATACAGATAGGAGCTTCTCGACTCATTGACATTCCCGGTTTGAGGATTTAATGGAGCAGTGAGAGGTGTTAATGGAGCAGTGAGATCTTGTAGCTCTAAGTATAACTCCGAGTTTTCAACATTCCTTGGCATGTTGTTATGCATATTGCTCAAGTCTGGTAATCCATTGAATATGCCTTCTTCTAAGCAAACCGGAGCTGAGTCACCGGGATCATGTATTGCCTGTGGAATGATAAACTATTGAGACATATAGAGAGAGACTTACAAAACACCAAATATTGATTTGGAGGAACAAGAACGGGAACTATAGCAAAGAAGCTTTTCTAATGCAACTAAAACACTTAACATCTTCAAAGTAGCCTTACTAGCTTAAGAGCACGCAGTGGCACCGGCTTGTTATTATTACACTAAGCCAAAGAAGAAAGAATGCCAAAAACCTACCTCATTATTGGTGAACCCCAAGAATTCTTCGTCATCATCAAATAGATCCAACAATGAATATAAGTCATCATTGTTGTTGTTAGGGGTCTGAATTGTCTCTGCCAGAGGTGCAGCAGACATAGGAGTGTTAGCTGCATCACTTGGATCTGGAAGCTTGCTGGTGGTATTGGTTGTAGATGGTAGGAAATCGGAGACGCACGATTCTGATATCATGCCACCAAGACAATCCTTATTGGGGTCATCTACGGCAGTCACAGCCAGACTGGTTTCTTTGCTTGGCTCATGAAGGTTTGTGGGATTGCTAGTAGTAGGAACATCAGTAAGTTCTTCCTCATCACTCCAGTCCTCTTCCCTAAATGGAGCTCCATATTGAGCTCCATTTCTAGGTCCTGGTCCATCTTTCTTAAAGAGAACACACACTACATAAGTATCCTGCAGTCCAAAACATAATTATCAGTAAAGCAAGAGTAATATAAGCTTACATGACATGGATGATAAATAATAAACTATAAAACGTAACAAGTAGGAAACAATATATAAGTGGAAGAAGGGAAAAGTTGCAGGCAGGATAAGACAGTTATAAAATTCGATGAAAATCAGTACAGCCACACATCAACCCAACACAGTATCAGAGCAACTAAAGAACAAAGCAACAACAAGCTATCATCATTAAGTACTAAAACCTAAACAACTGTTCAAGTTGAAATCATATTGCCATTGTTAATTAGTATATATTACCTGAGGAATATTCATCTGCGTGAGTACCTTGTCTTCAAGCCTGTATTCATGCATAACCCAATCAGTCCGCTCCCCACGAGGGGACTTACCAAAGTGATAAACCAGAGTTTTAATCTTTCCCACAACTTCAGAATCGCACAGAACTGGTCTCTCCTTCCCTGTGGTCTTCCAGTAACCACACTCAGTTGCACGGTTTGCCCTAACCCCACTCGCATACTTCTTTTCCCTCGGGCAGAAGAAGTGCCACTTAAGATCCCCGCACTTTATATAAGACATATCTGTAACGACAAAGACTCCACAGTTAGAGAAATTAGATGGACATCCGAAACCATGAAAAATTCCCGTAACAGAACAAGAAGGTTTCTAGAAATGGATACCAGGTAAATCAGGGGGTTCAAACTTGTAAATGTCAACTTCAGCAATAGCATCGACAAGGAGCTTTTTCCCCAGTATTTTCCTCTTCAAGTAATATCTCACGAGTTCAACATCAGTCGGATGGAAACGAAATCCAGGAGCCAGCTGAGTTTTCCCCATTGGCGAATCCAAAGGGGAAAACTTTGTACTATCTTCCGTAAACTCCTCACCAGTAAAGTGAGAGTTTTGCACAGAATACTTAGTCTTCAAGTTCACAGTAAACAGGACCAACACAAGCGAATGGTTTGTAATCAAACTAAACAGAAAAATTGCAGAGGAGCTAGGAAGAGAGAAGGAGAGAAGAAAAGAGAGAGAAGTAGACGAGGTGAAGAAAGTCAAGTCCAGTGCCTGAACAGGATTATCTGAAAACACCACAACCTCCCCCTGCTCATATAACCACAGTCGCACCAAAGAAAAGATGGATTCTTCTTGCAGAGATCAACAGACATCTGGTGTACAACGTAAGGCCTGTTATTGAGACATTGACACCAAAAAAAAAAGAAGAAGATTTGAACTACACCCCAACTAGAAAAGAAAATACACAGCGGATGTCAAGAGGCAAACTCATCAACTCTAACTATCAAATCATCATAAAGACAGGATTTTTCAGGGATCTAGCTTAGACGATCTAAAACCCTAAAAACGAATCGAGTTTCAAATCAGACCAAAAATCACACGAATAGAATCAAAAGTGACAGAAAAACCCATTTCAGGAATCGAAAAAGAAAACGACAACGAAACTAGATCGGAAAATCAGAACGGAATCACAAAATCAACATCGACCAGAACTAGAAACAGAGAGGAAAACCGTACCCGGAGAGAGAGAGAGAGAGAGAGAAAGACTCGACGGTGAAAAGGACGATCGGCGTAAGGGGGAGGCGAGCGAGAGAGATTGAGAGATTTAGAGAGTGGCGTGAAGGATAAGCCAGAACTTAGTCAAGGGTTGTGGTATTAGGGTTTATATAGGAGGGAGCTCCAAACCTTACGCGTTTGCTACTGATACAGTGGCGGGCCCATTTTCTTCAATCAAAAGCCTACTAAAAGAGTGTTAAATGTTAGAATCGAGGCAGGCCTAATTAGATTTTTCTGGTTTTTTCACTTATAATTTTTTGCTAAGTCATAACTCATAACTCAAACTCAACTTACAAAAAAAAAAAACATTTGTTTTAGCGACAAAATATGTGAATAATATAAGTTGTTAGCGATGAAGGCACTGAAGAAAGAGTGAGACAAATATCATCTTCATTACAATTGTAACTTAAATGAAAAAAAACACACATTACACACATATCACACCTTCTCGGCTTTTTATTTTCACATCATCAATTTCATCACAGATACAAATTCCAAAAAGAAACAATTGTTTCATCTAACGGTTTGGGAAAAGGTGAAAAGGTCTGAGAAGATGAATTAACTTTTGGCTTTTCATGCAAAAACTATCTTATGTACAAGTGTGTTTGGTCACACAATGTCTCTCTCTATGTCGTGTAATTGATTTCCTCAAGAGCTCTCTGAAGCTCGAAGGTCTCTGATACTAAAGTTGTGAAAAAAGGTTCTTCACATGCAAGGAACATGGAGAACAACACAACCATAGTATACCTGTTTAGTCTCTGATCAGGTTGATTCACTGATGAGATCTCAAACTTTTGTACAAAATTAACATCACAATATCCCATTCAATACCCTTTGGTAGTAATCGTATTGTCGAGTTCGCCAAGCATCTAAGCTGCTGCTGATTAGAGAGAGCACCAGAGAGACGCATTGCTGGTTATGACAAAAGGAAACAGTTGTGATTGGAGACATTAATCCTACGAACGATGCTGGAATTGGTAGGATAAAAGGGAGGCATGTAATTTACCTCTTCCGTTAAACTTAGATGAAACCTTTTTCTTAGATTCTGAATGGTGCGTGGACCACCTTTGAAGCAAGGAAAACCCGAATCCTGATTAAATAAGAAACCGCAAATTATTCAGCCGGGAAATGATTTTGTTTCTTTATTAACTCATAATAGCTCTCGCTTTTAAGATGTTTTTCGTCAGAAAGCTATAGATAAACAAATATTGACTTGGATCATAATACCTGTAACATTTCGACGAGAAGAATAACCCGTTCTGCATGCTTTCTACATGTTAGGAATCCTTGGATGCATAGCACCTAAAACAGTTGACCATTGGAGGTACTACTTAATCGCTACAGACAGTTGGAGAAAATTAGTTTAAGTGACTTGGAGGATACCTTGAAATAGTCAAAGAACTCGCTCGGAACCCCCTCGGCATCAGAATCCATGACCTAGATTTGCAAGTGTTTCCGAGTATATAATTAATTTGAAGTAATTTTCAATGCTTCAAAGAGGCAAGAAGATTAATAAACATACGTCTTACCTCAAGAAGTTCCCTGGTGAGCTTAAATGGGGCACTCTCGAAGTTCACGCCACCAGGAGAATTTGAAAGCATAAAGCCGAAATCAATGTGTATAATGTGGCCTTCTTCATCCATCAGAAGGTTTCCATTATGGCGGTCTTTTATCTGAACGAGAAGAAAATCAAACAAAGGACATCACGAGCCATAAAACTAAGAGCAAGCCATCATGGAACTTAAATCAAAGTGCTAAACTCATAGATTCTTTCGTTCTTGTTTCAAAGCACTTACGTGCCTACACATATGAATACACAATCCTGAGGGACGCAGTTATCAAAGACAATCTACCTGCAGAAGGTAACAGACCAAAGAATATCCAGCCATGCTCTCAACAAAATTCCTCTGCAAAAGAAGATTATACACAGTGTGACATCTCACACAATTTGCTAGTATAGTCACACTTTTAATTGATGCATGGAGAAGACTTTGATGTAGCCTATTTTCATATGATAAACCATATTTGTAAAATTTATGAAAACCCTGCTGCATAAAGGGGAATAAAAAAAATAGTATAAGACCTATCAAGCTCTATACATATTTCTCATTCTCAGAAAAGGTTTCAGTATGAAACAATGATATTGGGTCCTCCGTTGCACAATTTGGTGGAGAGAATACATTTTATGTATATTCCACACTTCTCATTTGAACAACAGCATGTTTAAGAGACTTAAGTCAATAAAGTTCCTGAAAAAAAGAGCTAACTAGATGGCGGACTTGAATCATACCTGAGCAAGCTTAAAACTTGGAGAGTTCTCTTTAAACTTGGCATCAAAAAAATCACGCAGGCTTGTGATGTTAGGGTATCTACTTTTAATAGAATGAATAGAAGCCTGCAGGAGAGGAAGGTGACACTATAACATGCGCTTTCCAAGATCAAAACAAGATTGGTTGTCAGGATACCAAATAAAGTAGCATAATTACCGTATCTGGAATTGTTTCTATAAGGGCAGTGTATGAAGATGTAACCAAGACTTCATAAGGACGTAACCAGAGGGGAAGACCTGCTTCCTGGAATATATCTAGCACATGAACAAGACCGTTACTATTTACTTACTATATAAGGCAGAAATTTGTGTACACATGCTCATATAAGATGACAGGATAGAAAAATAGAAAGAGAACGATAAAAAAGCAAAGCTTGAGAAGCCAAACCCTAAGAACTATGAAATTAACAGGCACATGTTAGATAAAAAAAATATCACTCACCAAAAAAATGAGATATGAGTTGCACCGCAAGATGTTCCTGTCGACAGTCATCACCACTCTTCACAATGATCTGCAAAGATCTAGAGCCAGTTAATATCAAGAAGCAGAAAAGGAATTGGAAGAATATGTCAAACAACAAAGAGTGACACAATTTTGTCGAGATTTTTAACATGGTGTATAATAAGCAATCCGAATTCCTAGACAACAACTTTCAATGTCAACAAGTATAACCAACTTTACATGCAGCTGGAAAAAAACTGAAAGAAGAAGCTTATCAAAAGCAAAGCCCGTCATTGAATAATCAAAGACTCAAAGCAACAATAATTGCTTGATGTCTAAATTTTGCAGTTTCACACGAGAAAAAAGCTATATAAAGGACCTAATATAGTGTAAGAGAACTTTACATGTATTTTCACTTATTGATAAAATATTAACTTTGAGTAGAGCCTACTATTAATATGCTCAACAAATCTATTTAGGATACACGTTCTTACAAACAAAAAACCAGAAACCTTCGACTTCTATTCAAAATGATTGAGCATGGCGTAAAGCAAATCCATTATCTATTTTATCGCTATACAAGAAATTCAAGTAGAGAAATATACTCTATAAGGAAATGCCAGCGGAAGATAAGGAGAATTGCTTTATCCAGTACTTACAGAACGCAAGTCCCAACCCGGTAGGTTTCCATATATTGAATCTTTACGAATTCTTAGTCGCTTCCCTTCCCAAAATTCACCAGATAAGGCATCACCTGCTTTCAGCATTCCACCATTGGCCTGGTGAGCCACAAAAGAAAGGTTCAACACCTAGAAGACAAAACAATTACAGGAATAACCTTATTCTTAAATCAACATGCAATCACCATTGGCTGTGCATCTGATGAATCCTGACCAGCCCCTTTGAGAGGAAGACCAGGAGGTGCCTCCCCCTTCGCTGCAGCAGCCTGAACAAGTGAACATAGGGAGTTCATTAAGAAAAATGACATCGAGCAGGATAACACGCACATTTACAGCTGATATTGCTTATCCAAACTTAGATGCATGTTTAGGTGAATGATCAATATCGTATATTAGGAATCACATAGTAAGTGAAGCAGAAACACTACTCGATGAGTATGCTGTTTTCAATAACCCAAAAGGGAAATGGAACAGTAGCCAAATTTCACTAGAGCAAAAACAGGTAGTTTCCTTTTACAAGTTTCTTATCAAGAAACACTCACCTTTACTTCCTCGTAGGCAACAATACTTGGAACACGACGATGTTCCTTTCGACGTGGGGCTCCTGGATCAGCAATGCTTTCCATTCTAAGACCTGGATCAGCCGTCAGCACCACCCTAACCCACTCAAGATCACTGTCCAGACCAGTCCTCAGGACACCAGTCACACCACTACTTAATGATTTGTTAAATGAATTTCTATGCTTCTCCACCGAGAGACTTGCATTCACAAGTTTTACCTCAGACTTATGAGTCATTGCTTCATCAATTGCTTGAACAGTTGATAATGACATTCGGTCTGCACTGTTACGGTAAACCTCCTGAGTAGTCGATAGTGGATAAGCCCATGGAGGTGGCTTTTGCAAGAATGCATCCCCATTTGCCAATGGAATGCCTCCTTTAGAAAGCTTAAGGGATTTAGATGCGTCTATAGCACCACTATAAAAGTTTCAGAAGATAATAAGAACAATGAGAGAGGGTTATCATGGAAACCCTTTAAAATATAATTAGAACTTAGAAGGATAAGAAAGTGAATTCTGAAAATATTAAAAGAAAAGCAGTAGATTAATTAAACTTCTGACTTTTATATTTACCTGGGTGTTTCCGCTTTCAAAACTTCCAGACATATCATATAAGGCACCTTTTCCCTAGAATTCAAAAGAACAGACTCGTCTTCAGGAATATTAATGACTCGATAAACTCCTCTCCCCATTGGAAAACAAATTCCTGGAATGTTATTGAAAATATTATCAATATTTGACATTGAATCATTTACCGCAATAGAATAAACATAAACAGAGTAAAAAATAACCGCTCGAAAATGACTTCAATGCAAGAGGTGAGGTTTAAATGCCAAATGGATTGGAGCACTTGGCTCTCCTATGTGAGAAACACAACTGTACAAGAAGATCCTAAGATATAATTTAATAAAATACCTCCAGTAGTTTCAGCCTCAGCTAAATGGGAATTGATCTCTGCAAGGGACTAAAACAAAACAAAAGAAACATAAATCTTAGTTAAAAATAAAGGAGAATTATAATATCTGCAATTTAATCATCAAAATATAGAAGGTAGGGATTCAAGGATCACCTCACGAAGAGCAGTCTTCCGATCTTCAGTGGGAAAAATATCTACCAAATCATACGATGTTTCACATAATGCATGTACAAACTCCAAAGACTTGTGGTAAGCCCCTTTCCTGAACTGTGCTGCGGTATTATTTGGCAGTGGGGGCTTTTGAGATGGAGTATCATTCCGCTGTTTAGGTGAACCTGGACACTTCTGCAAAGATCAGAAAATTAATGGCAGCCTGCAAATCCAGCACATATAATGAATGGCAGGCATACTACCTTTTTCCACCAACTAAATTTATTAAAATGAGAGAAGTTTGACATGATCTGAGAGCATCAGCGCTCTTGACTTATTTGCCATCATATACTACCATCCTATGAGGGTGAACTACCAAGCAACACAAGCACAAGTTTTCGATAGTCGAATATGTAAAGCTGATATCTCATATTATATCCTATAAAGAAATCTTGAAGTGATGAATGAATCGGGAGATATGGGTTGAAAGAGAAGAAAAGAATGTCAAAGCAGTACAGATGAAATCTAAATTTGAAATATTGTGGAAAAACAATAGATCAAGTCATATGAGGACAAACCTCATTATATTTATTTGAACCGAAAAGTTCAGAACCTTTAACAGACCGGTCACGATCTCTGAACAATTTGCGGAAAAAGTTTTCTGTCCCAGGACTGCTTTCAACTAAACCGCCATTGCTGCTATTTTCATTTGCTGAAGTAGTTTTTGCGTCTTCTGGATGTCTACGGAACAATTTTTTGAACAGTGAGAATTCTAAAGATTCATCATCCTCGTTTTCATTCCCATCATTGGCTTTGCTAGTGTCTTTTTTGTCTTCAAACTTCTCCTTAAAGAATTTTTTGAAAAATCCCTCACTTTCATTATCTTCACCAGATTTTTCATCGGTATGCTCAGTTTCATCTGTCTCATTCCTCTCATTACCAAATTTTTTCTCAGACTTTTCTTTGAAAAGTTTCTTAAGAAACCCATCTTTTTCCTCATCATCCACTGCGTGAGAAACTTTATCATTCTCATTCTTGCTCTCAGGGAAGAGTTTCTTGAAGAACCCTTCTGTGTTTGCATTTGACTCCTCGTCTTCATTTTTATTATCCCGCAATAACCTCTTGAAGAAACTCTCTGAGTTGGCACCCAATTCTTCTTCATCTCCTTTACTATCTCGTAACAATCTCTTAAAGAATCCATCTGAACTCGATGTCAATTCCTCGTCATCACCTTTACTACTCCGTAGCCTCTTGAAGAACCCCTCAGAATTGTTGGGTATCTCCTCTTCTTCTGATTTATTGTCCTTTAAAAGTCGCTTAAAGAACCCCTCTGAGTTTGACATTTGTTCATCGTCCTCACCTCTGCTGTCCCTCAAGAGTCTCTTGAAGAATCCTTCCTTTTCACTTTCCTCATCATCTCTGTCGGCTGACTTCCTAAACAACAAAGCATCTCTAACTTTAGGGCTTGGAATTAGTCTCTTAAAAATCTTATTGTCATCTGCAGATAATTGACTACCATCATCCTGCAAGTTGCTCCCTGAGGAAGGTGAGCATAACAAAGACTTCTGGGTGGGAGGAGATAAATGCAATGAGAAGAGCTTCTGTTTCGAAGAAAAAAATTTATTAAGGACCGGATTCTTGCTCCCTGGAGTTGAAGGCTCGTTCTGTGGCCCCATAAGAGTTGACCACTCACCCATCAGAGTAGCTGCAGTTTGGCACTTTTCTTGAATTCTACCGATGCCTTGGTTATCATCAGAATCCTCGAGTTCAGCCAACAAAAACCAATGCACTTTGATAGCTATTTTAAGTGACTTTGCACAGATATCTATCACAAACTTATCAAGAGAGGGACTTGGTTTGTGCACCATCAGGTAGCAGATCTGGAACAGATAGCTCTCAATACCAGATAAAGGAAGCGTATACATCCTATTGCATAAGTAATCCCTCACACCTGAATGCTGGTGCTTGTACAAATAACTGACTGCAATCCACTCACAGAAGAAGGAAGAATCAAAAAAGCGGATAAGCCACCCATTCGAACCGGACTCGCTGATGAAGTTACTGGGCGAGGTAATCTCACGGGGAGACTCAGCTGATTCACCTCGAACCAATGAAAGAAACTGCGCCATCTGCATTCTTGATGATCAGCCTAGAATAAGAGATTCTAGCTCACAGAATTCAAATAATCACCCAAAACAAAGAAGTAGATGGAGTAGTTTCTTTACCGAATCCAGACCAGATCAAAAACATAACCTTAAATGTCGCTAAAACCTTAACTCTGAACCCGAATCTCGTATACTAAAATCAAAATTCGAATCCCCAATCGAAGGAATTGGGACATCACAATGCCACGAACCACAGCTTTTCATAACTAGCAAACCTAAATGTCGACGCATAGACCAACAGGCTCATCTTTCTCCTAGTCAATAAAAACCGGTAATGACGGAGAATTTTCCCCGAAACGAGACAATCTCAGGGAGAAGAATAAGAGAGAGAGAACCCACTGATTAGCTTCTCCAAACCAACCCCATTATTCTTCCTCACTAGGAGTTGCAAGCTTAAGAAATTCAAAAGCGGAGTTGAAAGTAGCTGAGTGCGATCGCCGTCGTCTCCGCCGTTGTCCGAGGCTTTTGATGGCATACAACAGGAGGAGAGAGACAGAGAGGAAGTAATTATTTGTTGAGAGTATTTTTTTCAAACAAATTAAACTTTATTTTATTTTATTTTATTATGTCAGAATGATGGATGGGATCTAACGTGCGCTGTAAAACCACGCAAGCTGAAATCTTTCTTTCGTAGCAATTTCGTTTGGTTTTCCCTCCATTTATTATTGTGTCTTCCTTCACATGACAATTTAAATTTTGAATTTAAGTACCACGAAAAATTGGTCAAAAATTCAACTCGGATTAATAAAATTAAAACAATCATAAAATTTTACCTAATGTGTTTATATTAGTGGTCAGAGTTTAAACTTGATTATTTGACCCCTTAAATATATATAAAAAATGTAACATATTAATGGACCAGTAAACTTTTCTTGATTAATCGTCGAAAATCAAGTAAAAAAACGATTAAATATGATTGAAAACCTACAAGATCGAAACTAATCCCACCAATCAAAACACTAGTGTTACTAGCTAACAAGAAGGCAGATCACGAGGAGGCTTGACCATTCGAGTTAATTTCGTTGGTCCATCTTTCACTATGAACACTGTGTTCATCCCCCATGTGGCATGTCTCTCTATATGGCAATGCAACAACCACACCCCTATATAAACAAATCAAACCAAAGATCATGGAAAACTATTAATAATCTCATATGAGATTTGACAAATCTTAATTACTTTCAGCATGCCAAAATTTTTAATTTAATTCTCAGCTTTATTTATTTTAGTTTCATAAAATAATATAAAATCTTCAAAAATTCGTTAACCAAATGCCCTAAACATATTAATCTAACGTTTGAGTGGAGTACAGTGTAGTGGTGGATTATTGTACTAATATGTTATAATCGATGTTCAAATATTTTTTGTGTAACTAGCTAATTAATGAAAAACAAATTATTATCATGTTTGCATGAAACGTTTGAGAAAAACGTAACAAAGTGTAAAGTGTAAAGCCGACCTGGATTATTAGCTACGAATCTGACGGCGGTCCAGCCGTTACGGGGAACTCCAACGGTGGTCTCCTCCGGTGGATCAACTAGATTATACCTTAACGGATCTTTCCGGCGATCAAAATTCCCAAAACCCGAACCCACAACATAGAAGCTATACCCATGAAGATGAATCGGATGATTATCCGAAGCCAACACGTTCGTCCCTTGTAAAACCAGCTCAACGCTCGAATTAAAATCGAGAACCACCACTTTCGTACCGAACCTCGTCGGAAACGGAAGATTCTCACCGGTGTAATTAAATTCCGTGGGCGGATTTCTCGGGAAATCCTCCTGGAAAACACCTCCGATGCGGTGATAATAAGCTCGGAGAATGTCGATCGATGGGTTCACGAAGCTGATGTTGTTAACGCTCGACGAGAATCTCTTCCTGAAGGGACCGTTACAGGGTTTATCGTCGGAGCAGTTCATCAAGTTGACGGAGATCGCGTAGAGAAGACGAGTGTCGATTTTAACCGGGACGTTAACCGGACGGTTATCGGATAGAGGGCTTCTGAATTGGTTAGTGAACCGGGTAGATGCCTCGGTACGATTGTAAGGAGGCAGGTAGGGTAAAACCGGTTGGTTTCGGTTTGAAGAAACACCTTTGTATCGTAAGATGGCTGTGGTGGTGGTTCTGTCAAAACCCGCACCAAAGGCGGAGGAGTAAGCTCGAGCCGCCACAAAGTAATGGTCGGACCGCTGGTTCGCGTGGAGGAGAACGTCCATGGATTGTCCCGGAGTGATCATCAGGTAATTAGAATTGAAATGTTTTAAGTAGAGACCGTCTTTGGCAACAACGGTTAAGGTGTGGTTTGCGATTGCAAAGAAGAGTTCTTCGTCCATCACGGCGTTGATAATCCGAAGAAGGTATCGACGGCCACGCACCACCGCTATTGTGAATGTATCTGTTTCGGAATAATGAAGACAAATATGAAAAGATTTGAGAGCTTTGTGTTGAAACTTGGAAGAGACTTACCCGGTTTAGAGCAGGGGTATAGAGAACCGGGTTGTCCGTTTATGGTATATGCGTCAGAGATGGCCGGTTCACCTCCGGTTATATTAGCGTTTCCTGGTATATCCATTATGTTTTTCTTATTCCACCATTCACCTATCAATTGTCACGTACCGTTACACCATAACAATATTAATCCGAGATAAGTTTTTTTCGTAACGCAATCATGCATCCACAAAAATGATATATATGTACTAATTAATCACAAAGTAGTGTGAGTGTACCTAATATGAGAGGGAATTCACGGTGAGGCTTAGGAAAAGGATAAGATGAGCCGCGTTTGGGGTAGACAATAAATGCTCCATAGACGGTGGCACGTGCCCATTGGCTGTGTGCGTGCCACCAGATCGTTCCTTCTTCAACCGTAAGATCAATTCTATAAACATAGCTCTCTCCCGGTCGGATCGGGCATTGAGTCACATATTCTGGTCCGTCCGACCATGGATTCCTGATTTGTTTTGCTCCGTGCCTAGAATGTTAAACACTTAACATGATTCTCTACATCGTATAAAACATTAGTCAATACGAATTCAACTTGTGATCAACAAGTGTTTACCAATGGAGGGTGATATTGTAATTTGCGTTGTTGACGACATTGACGACGAGCTTATCTCCACGGTAGGCTTTTAACGTCGGTCCGGGAAATTCTTCGTTCACCGTCAATATCTTTTTGGTATTACAAAGTCGAGTGTACGCTTTTGACTTTATCTGTATAGAAAAATCGATGCCATAATCAGTTTTTTTTTTAATCCATCTCTCTCTCTCTCTCTTAATATTTGTCAAAACAATTTTTTTGTTTTTTTACAATACCGTGAAAGTGTGATGGTGAATCTTGGCTTCCGCGATTTGGAATGCAAGAAGAACAAAGAGAAAGAAGACTATAGTCTGTACTGTGTCAACGATTGTGTTTGGAATGTTGAGCTTGAACTCCATGGTTGTTCTTATGAACATGAAATCTCAAACAGGATGTAATAAATCTTAGTTTTTGATTATAAGTTGTATTTTACAACCTTTTCATTTTCTTCTTTCAAATGTTGTATTTTACACTTTTTATATATATAGACAAGTTTAAAGTCTTGACTAGCATTGGTATATTATCTATCTTTTTTTTTAAATTACTTTTTTTGCAGTCTTGTTCAAATGTTTTTATTGCTGAAACAGTTATTACATATATTCTTACAGATTGGTGTATCAAATCAGTATATTCTTAAAAATTAAAGCCTAATAAGGAATGTAATCTGTAAGGTTTTACACTTTTATACCATAACTAGCCTACAGTAGGCATTGAATCATTTATAGGGAGACCAAAAATAAAATAATATCTTTGAATGGAACTAACCATTTTAGATGACCCGCCACTAAATTTGAACTACAAAGGACAAAGCTACAATGTATGGCCGGTTTAGATTCTAAACCAGATTATATATATGGGTTATCATTTCTTCCTCTCTATGGTAATTTTCGCTATTTGAATATTTGTTCGAGGCTCAACGACTGCAAAGTTTTCTATTTTTATCTTTAAAGAGTTTTCTTTTTCTGTGTATATTCCAAATGAGATTGCAAGCTAAAGTATATGCAAATCTTGTATCTTTCATTCTTTTGCCTAATTCTCTGCATGGATCGATTTTACAGTTTATGAGGCTTGGAAATTGTTCTTTCTTATATATCCAGTTGGGTGATTAGCCACATTTTGACATTTTCGTTTAATTAACCAAACCCAATGGCCGTATTCCTAATCACATGCATGGAAAATTTTTCGAGATTGCAAATAAGTTTTTTTTTTTTTTATAATTCGATTTATAGCTTTGTTAGATGGTTTAATGACTAATTGTGATTCAATAAAACAAAATATAGAAATAACCACCAGTCAACTCAAATAATAAAAATTACCAAACAAAACACACATTAAAACCCCAAGTCTTCATGGAAACATGACAAGTCTTAATGGAATTATGGAAACACCACAACTAAAAATACGCTAAGGTCTAATTCAGGTAAAGGGATCTCGGGTTTTAGATATGAGAGAACAATATGACCAATGCGCCACTGATTACAAATGTCAAGCCAGAGATTGGGATCAACGAAGAGCCATGGTTCCCTTGAGAAGGGCTTGAAGCTGGAGCAGAGGATGGTCCTGATCCTGATCGTTGTCCAGCAGCAGGAACTGGAGCTGTCACGAATACATAACAAGACAAGAGTCAAAAACACGAAACCAAGTTTGACACACCTTAAAAGCCCTAGAGAAATTAATTACACAACTAGTCTTAGGTCTATCAGATCAAACTTAACGAAAAGGAGATTTTGACGAAGCCCCCTACTCATGTAGTTTACATGATCATGGCACATTACATTAGAGATCACATCTATACAGGCTTAAGTATTACATTTTGTTGTGATGGCATGGTTACATAAGACAAGCACATGAAATCCAAATCCAAATCATCATCAGATTTTTATTATAATCGCTATTGACTTTTACAGTTCCCATAGTTTATTGTTATAACGCCAAGTAAAACATGATTCAAGCAAGAAATTCAAAGATTCATAACATTAAAAAATCAGAAATTTCACAGATCTTTGTTTTTTACAATTTTTTTTTTGTTTTCAGATGGCAAAATAACAAATTAAAAAAAATGATTACCTTGTACTTTAGGAGAAAGAGTAGGAGTGGACACTGCAAAACAAAAAAAAATTATATAAATCAGATAATTATATAACTACAGAATAAATTAAACCAAAATCTGATTTATCATACAGATCATAATCCAGAAAAATCAGGGATCTACAAAATAATCAAGAAGAGAAACTAGAAGAAACAGAGAGATGTAGGAGAAATCTCACATTCGCAAGATGACACTGGAGGAGCATTAAGTTTACAAGCAACGGGAAGAGTAGAGGCTTTAGTAACGTTCAGTTTGATTCCCATAGAGCCATTGTTCTTCAACCCTTCACATAGACATGTCGCGTTCGTATCGAGAATTTTCTTGAGACCGGTGCAACACGAACCTGTGGGTTCATCCACCGTACTCCCGATCGTCACAAAAGATAAACATCCTGCCATGTTTACTATTAGGGCGGAGCACTCCATGGCCGGCGCAAAGTTTCCGTGAATAGAAGTTGAGGAAACAGAGAGAACGAGGAGGAGAATAGAGATCGTGGCGGAAAAAAAAGCCATTGTTTGATTCTCTGTTTTGGTTTCTGATAAGAATCGAGAGAGAATAAATTGAGAAATGGTGGTCGAATGAGTGAAATGGCTCTGTTTAAATATAGGTCATGCGTCTTACGTACGCGTCATGCGTTTCCTTATGTAACGCGTAATTGTGTGGTTCTTCAATGTAAGATCTTGCTCATATTTAATTGATTTTTTATCTTTTTATAAGAGCTTTTTATTATTGAAATTAACTTTATTACAAAAGTCATTTGCTTTGTTAGAAAGAATACAGAAAAAAGAAAAAATGGTAGAAAAATAATAAAGTTTCCTTAAAGTGGAGGATTTGTATTCAAACTTTGTTTTTATTCCATATTAATGTGTCGTGTATTCATGTCAATGTTGATAAGTTTTGTTAACAAGTTTATATGCCAAGATTTTATTTTTACTATCTTTGGTTTATATGTATGAAGACTAATTATTAAATTTAATGTAGTAAACAAGTTTTGTCATTTTGCATACAATTATTCAATGGCTCAGTTTCTCATTGTATTGGAGGGATTGGTTTAAACTTCAAATGTTGATAGTATCAATTTAACGGAAATCAAAATTAACCAAAATAACCGAGATATACTAAATTTAACCAAAATAACCGAAATACTAAATTTAGTCCCAAAATACTAGATTTAACTGAAATTTTGGTTTTTTGGGCAACCTTTTTTCTGAACAACTGTCAAAACCGAAAATTTTTGTTCGTTTTTATTCGGCACAAATTTTCCTAAACCATGGCCCTTCGTTTTGACATTTTCGTTTAACTAACACCCAATGGCCTTATTCCTAATCACATGCATGGAGAAATTGTCGATATTGCAAATAACTTTTCTTTTTTTCATAATTCGATTTAGAGCTTTGTTAGATGGTTTAATGACTCATTGTGATTCAATAAAATAAAATATAGAAATAACCACCTGTCAACTCAAATAATAAAAATTACCAAACAAAACACACATTAAAAACCCAAGTCTTCACGGAAACATGATAAGTCTTAATGAAATTATGGAAACACCATAACTAAAAATACGCTAAGGTCTAATTCAGGTCAAAGGATCTCGGGTTTTAGATATGAGAGAACAATATGACCAATGCGCCACTGATTACAAATGTCAAGCCAGAGATTGGGATCAACGAAGAGCCATGGTTCCCTTGAGAAGGGCTTGAAGCTGGACCAGCGGATAGTCCTGATCCTGATCGTGGTCCAGCAGCTGGAGCTGTCACGAATACATAAGAAGACAAAAGTCAAAAACACGAAACCAAGTTTGACACACCTTAAAAGCTCTAGAGAAATTAATTACACAACTAGTCTTAGGTCTATAAGATCAAACTTAACGAAAAAGAGATCTGACAAAGTCCTACTCATGTAGTTACATATTACATGATCATGGCACATTACATTAGAGAGCACATCTATACAAGCCTTAGTATTACTTTTTGTTGTGATGCTTACATGAGATAGGCACATGAAATCGAAATCGAAATCGAAATCATCATCAAATTTTTATTTCCATTAATTTTGCTAATTAAATTATAATCGCTATGGACTTTTATAATTCCCATAATTTATTGTTAGAACGCCAACTATCACATGATTCAAACAAGAAGCCCAAAAATTCATAACATTTAAAAAATTCAAAATTTCCACAGACCAAAAATCTTATGTATAAAAACCAGAAAATCGTTATTTTAACAAAAAATAATATATTTTTCAGATGGCAATATAAAAAATGAAAAAATGATAAAGAATAAAAACAAAGAAGAGAAAGACAAAGATACTTTGGGCATTAGGATTATGAGGAGGAGCAGAAGTAGACACTACAACCAAAACAAAACAAAACAAAATTATATATAACAACGGAAAAAATTAAACAAAAATCTGATTTATCTCAATGAAAAAAATAATTAAGAATGGAATCAACAAAGAGAAAGACAAATACATTGTGCATTTGGACTATGATGAGGAGTAGGAGTATACACTGCAACCAAAACAAAAACAAAAACAAATTCTCTATTCATTGGATAATTATATATAACTACGGAAGAAATTAAAACAAAATTTGATTTATCTAAATAAAAAAATGATTAAAATAAAATTAACAAAGAGCAAGATATATACATTGTGCATTATGATTAGGAGGAGTGAGAGTACTCACTGTAACGAAGAAAAAAAATTTCTATTAATCAGATAATTATATACTACTACAAAAGTAACGAAAGCAAAAATTTAATTATCTTAATGAAAATGATTAAGAATGAAATCAACAAAGAGAAAGAGATATACATTGTGCATTAGGATTAGGAGTAGGAGTAGGAGTAGACACTGCAACCAAAACAAAAAAAAAAAAAATTCTCTATTAATTAGATAATTATTTATAACCACGGAAGAAATTAAACCAAAATTTGATTTATTCAAAATAAAAAAAAGATTAAGAAAGAAATTAACAAAGAGAAAGATATATACATTGTGCATTAGGATTAGGAGAAGGGGTAGGAGTAGACACTGCAACAAAAAAACAAAAACAAAAAATATCTATTAATTAGATAATTATATATAACTACAAAATAAATTAAACTCAAATTTGATTTATCTTAATGTAAAAACGATTAACATTAAAATCAACAAAGAGAAAGACATATACATTGTGCATTAGGATTAGGAGGAGGAGTAGGAGTAGACACTGCAACCATAACAATAACAAAACCAAAAATTCTCTATTAATTAGATAATTATATATAATTACAGAAGAAATTTAACCAAAATTTGTATTATTTAAATTAAAAAAAGATTAAGAATGGAATTAACAAAGAAAAAGATATATACATTGTGCATTAGGATTAGGAGGAGGAGTAGGAGTAGACACTGTAAACAAAACAAAAACAAAAACAAATTTTTTTTCTATTAATTATATAATTATATATAACTATAGAAGAAATTAAATCAAAATTTGATTTATCTTAATGAAAAATTGATTACGAATGAAATCAACAAAGAGAAAGATAGATACATTGTGCATTAGGATTAGGAGGAGGAGTAGGAGTAGACACTACAACGAAAACAAAATTAAAAACAAAAATGAAAAATAAAAACTCAATTAACTAGAAAAAAATGAAACAAAAAACTGATTTATCTTAATAAAAAATGATTCAAAGTGAAATCAACAAAGATAAAGACAGATACATTATCCATTATATTAACTAGATAATTATAATTAACTAATGAAAAAATTTAACCAAAATCTTATTTATCTAAAAAATTAATTACGAATGAAATTAACAAAGAGAAAGACAAATACATTGTGTATTAGGATTAGGAGGAGGAGTAGGAGTAGACACTGCAACCAAAACAAGAACAAAAATGAAAGCAAAAAAAAATTCTCTATTAATTGGATAATTATATATAACTACGGAAGAAATTAAAACAAAATTTGATTCATCTAAATAAAAAATGGTTAAAATAAAATTAACAAAGAGCAAGATATATACATTGTGCATTAGGATTAGGAGGAGTAGTGGGAGTACTCACTGTAACCAAAACAAAAAACAAAACAAAAAATCTCTATTAATCAGATAATTATATACTACTACAAACGAAATGAAAGCAAAAATTTATTTATCTTAATGAAAAAATGATTAAGAATGAAATCAACAAAGAGAAAGAAAGATACATTGTGCATTATGATTAGGAGGAGGAGTAGGAGTAGACACTGCAACAAAAACAAAAACCAAAACCAAAACAAAAAAAATTCTCTATTAATCAGATAATTATATATAACTACAAAACAAATAAAACCAAAATCTGATTTATCTTAATGAAAAAATGATTAACAATTAAATCAACAAAGAGAAAAAAGATACATTGTGCATTAGGATTAGGAGGAGGAGTAGGAGTAGACACTGCAACAAAAAAACAAAAACAAAAAAATATCTATTAATTAGATAATTATATATAACTACAAAATAAATTAAACTCAAATTTGATTTATCTTAATGTAAAAACGATTAACATTAAAATCAACAAAGAGAAAGACATATACATTGTGCATTAGGATTAGGAGGAGGAGTAGGAGTAGACACTGCAACCATAACAATAACAAAACCAAAATTCTCTATTAATTAGATAATTATATATAATTACAGAAGAAATTTAACCAAAATTTGTATTATTTAAATTAAAAAAAGATTAAGAATGGAATTAACAAAGAAAAAGATATATACATTGTGCATTAGGATTAGGAGGAGGAGTAGGAGTAGACACTGTAAACAAAACAAAAACAAAAACAAATTTTTTATCTATTAATTATATAATTATATATAACTACGGAAGAAATTAAATCAAAATTTGATTTATCTTAATGAAAAATTGATTACGAATGAAATCAACAAAGAGAAAGATAGATACATTGTGCATTAGGATTAGGAGGAGGAGTAGGAGTAGACACTACAACGAAAACAAAATTAAAAACAAAATTGAAAAATAAAAACTCAATTAACTAGAAAAAAATGAAACAAAAAACTGATTTATCTTAATAAAAAATGATTCAAAGTGAAATCAACAAAGATAAAGACAGATACATTATCCATTATATTAACTAGATAATTATAATTAACTAATGAAAAAATTTAACCAAAATCTTATTTATCTAAAAAATTAATTACGAATGAAATTAACAAAGAGAAAGACAAATACATTGTGTATTAGGATTAGGAGGAGGAGTAGGAGTAGACACTGCAACCAAAACAAGAACAAAAACGAAAGCAAAAAAAAATTCTCTATTAATTGGATAATTATATATAACTACAGAAGAAATTAAAACAAAATTTGATTCATCTAAATAAAAAATGGTTAAAATAAAATTAACAAAGAGCAAGATATATACATTGTGCATTAGGATTAGGAGGAGGAGTAGGAGTAGACACTGCAACAAAAAAACAAAAACAAAAAATATCTATTAATTAGATAATTATATATAACTACAAAATAAATTAAACTCAAATTTGATTTATCTTAATGTAAAAACGATTAACATTAAAATCAACAAAGAGAAAGACATATACATTGTGCATTAGGATTAGGAGGAGGAGTAGGAGTAGACACTGCAACCATAACAATAACAAAACCAAAAATTCTCTATTAATTAGATAATTATATATAATTACAGAAGAAATTTAACCAAAATTTGTATTATTTAAATTAAAAAAAGATTAAGAATGGAATTAACAAAGAAAAAGATATATACATTGTGCATTAGGATTAGGAGGAGGAGTAGGAGTAGACACTGTAAACAAAACAAAAACAAAAACAAATTTTTTTTCTATTAATTATATAATTATATATAACTACGGAAGAAATTAAATCAAAATTTGATTTATCTTAATGAAAAATTGATTACGAATGAAATCAACAAAGAGAAAGATAGATACATTGTGCATTAGGATTAGGAGGAGGAGTAGGAGTAGACACTACAACGAAAACAAAATTAAAAACAAAAATGAAAAATAAAAACTCAATTAACTAGAAAAAAATGAAACAAAAAACTGATTTATCTTAATAAAAAATGATTCAAAGTGAAATCAACAAAGATAAAGACAGATACATTATCCATTATATTAACTAGATAATTATAATTAACTAATGAAAAAATTTAACCAAAATCTTATTTATCTAAAAAATTAATTACGAATGAAATTAACAAAGAGAAAGACAAATACATTGTGTATTAGGATTAGGAGGAGGAGTAGGAGTAGACACTGCAACCAAAACAAGAACAAAAACGAAAGCAAAAAAAAATTCTCTATTAATTGGATAATTATATATAACTACGGAAGAAATTAAAACAAAATTTGATTCATCTAAATAAAAAATGGTTAAAATAAAATTAACAAAGAGCAAGATATATACATTGTGCATTAGGATTAGGAGGAGTAGTGGGAGTACTCACTGTAACCAAAACAAAAAACAAAACAAAAAATCTCTATTAATCAGATAATTATATACTACTACAAACGAAATGAAAGCAAAAATTTATTTATCTTAATGAAAAAATGATTAAGAATGAAATCAACAAAGAGAAAGAAAGATACATTGTGCATTATGATTAGGAGGAGGAGTAGGAGTAGACACTGCAACAAAAACAAAAACCAAAACCAAAACAAAAAAAATTCTCTATTAATCAGATAATTATATATAACTACAAAACAAATAAAACCAAAATCTGATTTATCTTAATGAAAAAATGATTAACAATTAAATCAACAAAGAGAAAAAAGATACATTGTGCATTAGGATTAGGAGGAGGAGTAGGAGTAGACACTGCAACAAAAAAACAAAAACAAAAAATATCTATTAATTAGATAATTATATATAACTACAAAATAAATTAAACTCAAATTTGATTTATCTTAATGTAAAAACGATTAACATTAAAATCAACAAAGAGAAAGACATATACATTGTGCATTAGGATTAGGAGGAGGAGTAGGAGTAGACACTGCAACCATAACAATAACAAAACCAAAATTCTCTATTAATTAGATAATTATATATAATTACAGAAGAAATTTAACCAAAATTTGTATTATTTAAATTAAAAAAAGATTAAGAATGGAATTAACAAAGAAAAAGATATATACATTGTGCATTAGGATTAGGAGGAGGAGTAGGAGTAGACACTGTAAACAAAACAAAAACAAAAACAAATTTTTTTTCTATTAATTATATAATTATATATAACTACGGAAGAAATTAAATCAAAATTTGATTTATCTTAATGAAAAATTGATTACGAATGAAATCAACAAAGAGAAAGATAGATACATTGTGCATTAGGATTAGGAGGAGGAGTAGGAGTAGACACTACAACGAAAACAAAATTAAAAACAAAAATAAAAAATAAAAACTCAATTAACTAGAAAAAAATGAAACAAAAAACTGATTTATCTTAATAAAAAATGATTCAAAGTGAAATCAACAAAGATAAAGACAGATACATTATCCATTATATTAACTAGATAATTATAATTAACTAATGAAAAAATTTAACCAAAATCTTATTTATCTAAAAAATTAATTACGAATAAAATTAACAAAGAGAAAGACAAATACATTGTGTATTAGGATTAGGAGGAGGAGTAGGAGTAGACACTGCAACCAAAACAAGAACAAAAACGAAAGCAAAAAAAAATTCTCTATTAATTGGATAATTATATATATCTACAGAAGAAATTAAAACAAAATTTGATTCATCTAAATAAAAAATGGTTAAAATAAAATTAACAAAGAGCAAGATGTATACATTGTGCATTAGGATTAGGAGGAGTAGTGGGAGTACTCACTGTAACCAAAACAAAAAACAAAACAAAAAATCTCTATTAATCAGATAATTATATACTACTACAAACGAAATGAAAGCAAAAATTTATTTATCTTAATGAAAAATGATTAAGAATGAAATCAACAAAGAGAAAGAAAGATACATTGTGCATTAGGATTAGGAGGAGGAGTAGGAGTAGACACTGCAACAAAAACAAAAACCAAATCCAAAACAAAAAAAATTCTCTATTAATAAGATAATTATATATAACTACAAAAAAAATAAAACCAAAATCTGATTTATCTTAATGAAAAAATGATTAACAATTAAATCAACAAAGCGAAAGAAAGATACATTGTGCATTAAGATTAGGAGGAGGAGTAGAAGTAGACACTACAACAAAAATATATATATATATATATATATATTTTAATCATATAATTATATATAACTAATGGAGAAATTAAAGCTAAATATTATTTATCTTAATGAAAAATAACTAATAATGACATTGACAAAAAGAAAGACAAATACATTGTGCATTAGGATTAGGAGGAGGAGTAGGAGTAGACACTGCAACCAAAATAATAACAAAACCAAAAACAAGAAGAAAAAAAATCTTTATGAATTAGATAATTATATATAATTACAAAAGAAATGAAAGCAAAATTTGATTTATCTTAATGATAAAATGATTAAGAATGAAATCAACAAAGAGAAAGACAGTTACATTGTGCATTAGGATTACGAGGTAGAGTAGGAGTAGACACTGTAACGAAAACAAAAACAAAAACCAAAACAAAAAAATGTCTATATTAATCAGAGAATTATATATAACTACAAAAGAAAGAAAACCAAAATCTGATTTATCTTAATGAAAAATGATTAAAAATGAGATCAACAAAGAAAAAGACAAATACATTGTGCATTAGGGTTAGGAGGAAGAGTAGGAGTAGACACTACAACCAAAACAATAACAAAACCAAAAATTCTCTATTAATTAGATAATTATATTTATTTACAGAAGAAATTAAACCAAAATTTGTATTATTTAAATAAAAAAATTAAGAATGGAATTAACAAAGAAAAAGATATATACATTGTGCATTAAGATTAGGAGGAGGAGTAGGAGTAGACACTGTAAACAAAACAAAAAAAAATCTCTATTAATTAGATAATTATATATAACTACGGAATAAATTAAATCAAAACTTGATTTATCTTAACGAAAAAATGATTACGAATGAAATCAACAAAGAGAAAGACAGATACAATGTGCATTAGGATTAGGAAGAGGAGTAGGGGTAGACACAAAAACGAAAACATAATTAAAAACAAAAATAAAAGTTAAAACTCTATTAAATAGATAGTTATATATAACTACAAAAGAAATGAAACCAAAATCTGATTTATCTTAATAAAAAATGATTAAAAATGAAATCAACAAAGAGAAAGACATATACATTGTCACATTATATTGACTAAAAAATTATATTTAACTAATAAAAATTAAACCAAAATCTTATTTATATTCATGAAAAAGAATTAAGAATGAAATCAACAAAGAGAAAGACAAATACATTGTGCATTAGGATTAGGAGGAGGAGTAGGAGTAGACACTGCAACCAAAAAAAAAACGAAAACAAAAAAAAATTCTCTATTAATTAGATAATTATATATAACTACAGAGGAAATTAAACCAAACTTTGATTTATCTATATAAAAAATGATTAAAATGAAATTAACAAGGAGCAAGATATATACATTGTGCATTAGGATTAGCAAGAGGAGTGAGAGTACTCACTGTAACCGAAACAAAAATAAAAATAAAAACTCTATTAACTAGATAGTTATATATAACTACAAAAGAATTGAAATAGTTATATATAACTACAAAAGAAATGAAATAGTTATATATAACTACAAAAGAAATGAAAGCAAAATTTGATTTATCTTAATGAAAAAATGATTAAAAATGAAATCAATAAAGAGAAAGACATATACATTTTGCATTAGGATTAGTATGATGAGTATGAGTAGACACTGCAACCAAAACAAAAAACAAAAAACAAAAAAAAACTATATTAATCATAATTATATATAACTAATGAAGAAATTAAACCAAAATCTTATTTATCTTAATGAAAAATTATTAAGAATGAAATCAACAAATAGAAAGACAGATACATTGTGCATTAGGATTAGGAGGAGGAGTATGAGTAGACACTGCAACAACAAAAAAACAAAAATAAATTTCTATTAATTAGATAATTATAAATAACTACAGAAAAAATTAAACCAAAATTTGATTTATTTAAATAAAAAATAATTAAGAATGAAATTAACAAAGAGAAAGATATATACATTGTGTATTAGGATTAGGAGGAGTAGGAGTAGACACTGTAACCAAAAAAAAAAAGTCTATTAATTAGATAATTATATATAACTACGGAAGAAATTAAACCAAAATTTGATTTATATTAATAAAAAATTATTAAGAATAAATTTAACAAAGAAAAAAACAATACATTGTGCATTAGGATTATGAGGAGGTGTAGGAGTAGGCACTGCAACCAAAACAATAACAAAACCAAAAACAGAAATTTTTTTTTTATTAATTAGATAATTATATATGGCTACGTAAGATATTAAATCAAAATCTGATTTTGTCTTAATGAAAATGATTAAGAATGATATTAACAAAGAGAAAAATATATACATTGTGCATTAGGATTAGGAGGAGTAGGAGTAGACACTGCAACCAAAACAATAACAAAAACAAAAACCAAAATCTGATTTATTATAAGGATCATAATCCAGAAAAATCAAGGATGTACAAAAATCAAGATGAGAAACTAAAAGAAATAGTGAGTTGAAGGAGAAATCTCACGTTCACAAGTTGACACTGGAAGAGCATTAAGTTTACAAGCAACATGAAGAGTAGAGGCTTTAGTAACGTTCAGTTTGATTCCCATGGAGCCAATGTTCTTCAACCCTTCGCATAGACATGCTACGTTCGTATTGAGAATTTTCTTGAGACCGGTGCAGCACGAACCTGTGGGTTCATCCACCGTACTCCCGATCGTCACAAAGGATAAACACCCCGCCATGTTTACTATCATGGTGGAGCACTCTACGGCTGGTGCAAAGTTTCCGTGAACAGAAGGTGAGGAAACAGAGAGAACGAGCAGGAGAAAAGAGATCATGGCAGAGAAGATAGCCATTGTTTGATTCTCTGCTTTGGTTATTGATTAGAATCGAGAAAGAAGAAATTGAGAAATTGTGGTAGAATAAGTGAAATGGCTCTGTTTAAATATAGATCATACGTTTTACGTACGCGTCATGCTAATTTTTTGGATCTTCAATGTAAGATCTTGCTCATATTTAATTGATATTTATCCTTTATTAAGAGCTTTTATTATTGAAATTAACTTTGTTACTAAAATCATTTGCTTTGTTAGAAAGAATACAGAAAAAGGTAGAAAAATAAAATTGTAATTTCTTCTTAACAAGCTTTCCTTAAAGTGGAGGATTTGTATTCAAACTTTTTGGTTTTATTCCATATTAACGTGTCAATCCTAGATATAATAGTTGAAAGGAGCTCTCCAGAGCTTGACACGTAAGGGTACATTTATTATTTATTTCTTTTTTCTTTGTTAAAACAATTAAACCATGCAATAACTTTCCATTATTTATATAAAATTGATATATGACTTGTTAATTGCATATATAAATTAAATAATTCCAATTTAATTATATTAAATTATATAAAAGTATGCATAAAGATTAAAATAATAAAATTTTAATTTCATTAAAGTATAAACATTAAATAATATGCTATTAAATTTTATTTCATCTTTTGTATCTATATATATACAATAAAATAATATATATATATATATATACATTAAAAGTTGATTTAGTATCTTATATTTTTCTTAAAATAAACCATAAGTTCAACTATTACTCATTGCAACAAATCTTTATATATATAAAAGATTTGTTGCAATGAGTAATAGTTGAACTTATGGTTTATTTTAAGAAAAATATAAGATACTAAATCAACTTTTAACTATGTAACTAAAAATAAACAAATAAAAAAAAGGGCTGAATTGTTTTCTTGGATTTCAAAAATTAAAAAAATTCATCAAAAATAAGTAAATAAATAATCACTAAAAATATTACTTCATCAAATTAATTCATTCAATGTAAATTCTTAAACAAATTATACATACAAAAACCGACATGTACGTGCAGGTATTGGCCTAGTGTTAATAAGTTTTGTAAACAAATTTATATGCCAAGATTTTCTTTTTGACTATCTAGGGTTTATATGTATGAAGACTAATTATTAATTATAGTAAACAAGTTTGGTCATTTTGCATACAATTAAATTATTCAATGTCTCAGTTTTTCATTGTATTGGAGGGATTGGTTCAAACTTCAAATGTTAATAATATTTAAATTAACCGAAACCAAATTAACCAAAATAACTGAGATACCAAATTTAACCAAAATAACCAATATATACTACATCTAACCCAAAAATATTACAGATTTACCTGAATTTTTTTTTTTGGGAAAACTTTTGTCTGACCCGAGTGCCAAACCAAACTGAACCGAAATTTTGTTCAATTTTATTCGGCACAATTTTTCCTCAACCGAAGAACCAAATTTTTTTGATCCGAACTAACCGAATGCCCAAGTTTCAATTAAAACAAAACTCTTTTTTTTTCTTTCTTTCTCAATGTCAAAACTATGAATTCTTTCCAATAAGAAAGAGTGAAAACAAAATTGATGTAATAAAAATAGTTAAGAATATCACATATTTTCGATATCTTTCAAGATCGAGTCAATATCAGGAGTCAAAACTGCATGCTTGTACACATCTCCAACCAGACAACAGTTCTTCTGCTCTGTGTTAACCACCATCACATCTTGTGCAAACTCGCTCTTCAACCCCGGGCTTACCTGTACACCCCATCCGAAATCCGAATTAGACTTTTACTACGATTATAATGGTTTTACTTTTTCTGTATCCGGAAATCGAAACCAAAAATCATACCAAACTGATGCATACACGATTCGATTTTACTTAGTTTACTATTTTTCTAAAACCAAAAAACCCGTAAAACCAAAAGACATGAACCTAACACCCCTTATGCCCGGTAAAAATTGCAGAATGTATGGTAATAGAATGCTAATGAAAGTAAAACGAACGGGTATGAGAAATCACTCACATCATAAAGCACTTCACCGAGTTTCATCTTGACAGCACCACTTTTGTAGACTAGTAGTTTGCCCATGAAACCTTCTGGCAAGGCTTTCAAATCCACAGTCTTCTCAACGGGGCCCCTGATATTTGGCTTTGCTTCACGATTTTCTGTTATTGCTGATGCCAAAGGAACAGAAGGTAACCTCATAAAAAACATTTTCTGTTCACCACTATCTTCCTGCCAAAATGTAATCCACAATATGTAACTATAGAGTTCCTCGAGTTTGCATATGACTTTTGGTTCTCGAATTCTTATTTGTAATGTCACTAACCATTAGACCGAGATTAGCGGCTGTGTTAAGTGAATCTTCATGATTTCCTGCAGCCTGCATAAACTCCTCTACGTCAAGAAGCTCTGCAATAAGGAGCAGCATTTCAATCCTAGGCTAATGGTAATCGAGAATCCAATTTCACAAAACTGTTTCCTTTTGCTTGTCAAGCAAATATATATACATACCTGGATCGCCTGCGTACGGTCTCCTCAGTGGAAGTGTGATCGGGTAATAACTGTAATAATCCTGTGAGATAATCCAAGAATTAAAATTACGCATCAACATTATCGGTATATGAGTTCGATATATAACTTCTGGGACTAGTTACTGTTGTACCGACCCATGGTTCTTTATACTCTATCTCCTGAGTAGAGGTTGAGCCATAAGCACCAGCTGCACAAAAACAGCATGTATCAAATGGGTTTTGATTATAACTACCAATGTTTTTTTAAGAAATCATAATCAATAAATCGTACTTGATCCATTGAGGTACTTATTTGATCTGGTTGAATTTACCACTCCCCCCATCCAAGCAACTTGAGAAGCAGGAACTGTAACATTCATGCCAAAAACTCAATCAATGTGTACGAGAATTGATGTTTTAACAACTAAATAATATAGCAAACAGAGTAAGATAAAAGTCAAGTTTCAAGTTAAAGATACTACCTTTCTTGTCCCCTTTTGACTTGCGCAATGATCTTTCCTAAGGCAAACAAAGAAAACTGAGAAAGTAAGAAGAAACAAGAGTAAACGCGAATTCACTCAACGATAAAAGCTTACAGTTACTCTGCGTAGCAATTCCATGGCTTGTGCACTATTACTATCATTCTCAACCACTTCACTGCATTCAGAATTCAAAAATTCATAAGCAAATTTACCAAAGAACACGTCTGTTTATATTAATCAGATGAGTCATCCGTGCAGCTTACGGTTTAACTTCCGGCTTTGGCACACGTTTTGGGGGAGCTTTTGGGGCAAATTTCATCTGCAAAAGAACTCAAAAACGAAAAATTTAGCAGAGCCAATATTTTATCTATAACATTAAAAGGTAATGATGATAGCAAACACAAACCTTCCGTGCTGGTGGCTTCTGCTCCATTGCAATTGAATTCAAATACTTCCGAGTACACGAAAAAATCCAGAAGAATATTTAGTTAAGAGTATTCAAATATTTAATTAAAATCTACAAAATCAAAGATATACAACTAACTAATTCAGAGAATTATGAATCAGAAGCTGACCTGCGACTCAAAGACTGATCGGCGATCGTTGAGTTCAATGACGGCTAACAATAAGCATGAGGATGATCACCGGTTAAGAGATACACATAAATTAGGGCCTTTTCAATGTACATAAACGGCGGCGTTTTGCCTAACCAGGTTGAACAAAAAAAAGTAAACCGGTTATTCAAAGGAAACAGACGATAGGAGTTTCAGCGGTTATGCTAATGTGCGCGCTTTTTTTAAGGCCCATTATTCGGCCCATTAATAAGGCCTATTTGTATACGTCGGCGAAGAGAGTTCATGCTCTCGTCTTATTTCTCCTCAACGCCTATTCTCACCGCCTGGAAATCTACAAATCATCGTCGTTCTCGTTTCCTCCCGATGGCAGAGAGTTCGTCGAGGAAGAACCTCAAACGATCCTTCTTAGAAGATGAAGATTCCAATAAGCAACCTCCGTAAGTTTACCATCCTTTTGCGAAACCCTAATTTCCAATTTTGTTCTGCTAACAAAACGATACCTGTCTCTTGTCTTCGTTTCCGGTTGAGCCAGTTTTAGGGTAGAAAAAAATTGAATTTGTAGTAGCTCTTGTATCTTCTCTCTGATTCTCTCATCTCCTGAATTTTGCTAGAGTTTAGAAAATTGAGTGGGGAGATTAATCTTTTTGTTTAGGGACCATATCATTGTGTTGGAGAATTGATTGGTTTTGATGTTTTTCTCAGTTACAACTTGAGTTTGTTGTGCATACGCTATAATGTGGATTATGGACAAGTAGTTTGGTGTCCCTTTTAATGGAGGATTCTTTCTGGCAGCGAGAAGCGAGTACGGTTTCCAAAGGGGAAGAAATCTAAACCTGAGCAGCTTTTAGAGGAAGAAGCTGTAGCTCGCCGCGAAGCCCGTCGTGCTGCTAAGGAGCGTGCACAGATTCGTAATCAGAATACCGCTCAGCTCTTTATCGAAAATGACAATGACAATATTGATGAGGCTCAGGAGACTTATGAGGTAGGATGTCTACAATCCTTTTTTTGTTTGGTGACTGTTGCTGGAAGTTAATGAGATTCTATTTCCAGACCTCAGTAATGTTTTATGTTCGCAAAAAGCATTATACTAATGCGATAATTTCATTGTAGAATGATGGGAACCGCACAGAAGATGGGATCCAAATCGAAGCTTTTAGTCTGGACAGAGAGAAAGAAGAAGGTTACTTTGATCCTGATGGGAACTTTGTAGAATATGTTAGAGAAAAGGAAATCAAGGTGCGAAGTACACATCTTTCATTGTTAAGTCTAGCTCCAAGATATTTTGTGGTTTGTCTTACATGTGTATTCTTTCAGGATGCTTGGCTTGACAGTATTGAAAGAAATCCAATGTATATGGGACGATCTGCTGCAAATGATACTGAGAAGGATGAAGATAGTGGGAACGAAAAAGCAGTGGATGAACTTTCTCAAGAAGACATTGGAGTCAGAAAGAGGCGTATTGCTAACGTCCTTGAACCAGGAGAAACGGTAAGACTCAGTCTGGGTTTTATCAAACGATTGTTTCAATACATGAAACACGGATTGAATAAGTTATAAATACCAGCTTAAGATAGTATTTGTGATAATACATACATCAGCGTGTAAGATAACTCAGGTTCATGTTACAGGTCCTGCGAGCTTTAAGGAGGTTGAAAGGGAACTCGAATAATCGCAAGGAGAAGATGACATCTGAGACAAAGCTTATCTTTGATCAGCTTACTGAGGATGCAGACAAGCTCATCCAGAACGGCGACTACAGTTAAGTCTCATATTACTTATGCTACGACAAGCTTTGCTACAATATATATGATGTCCTCCATTTGCTAACACTTGTTCCTCTTTTTATGTTATTGAAGACGTTTATCATGAGGAGCAAGAAGTTTTCCAACGTGAAGCAGGTTAGAGCTTCTAGTGCTTTTTAATTCTCCATTTATTACTGCAGCTAAGATTCCTATGCTTTGTGATATTTTCTTTTGCACAACACTAGGGAATAAATTGGCTTTCCTTTCACATTTTTCTTCTTGTTGGTCTTCTTAGAAGGATATGAGAGACTAGCTCAAGCGAGAGGAAATACAGAATCTTGTGATATGTTTGGCGATGATGAAAATGCTCCTGATCCTTCCTCGGATCTACCGTCTGGCTCCAGTTTGGGCACTCAGCTCAATCCTACAAATAATGGATCAGATTATGTGTATGATGAATCTTCAGGGTTAGTTTATACACTTATCTCTCGCTCTCATGCTGCATCAGTCAGCTTTTTGGCTGAAGTATTGTGTTGCTCGCAAGATTTAGTGAGTAATATGTTTGTGAAGCTCATTTTCATTCATCTGAAAGTATTCTAAATGGTTTTGCAGGTACTACTATAGCAGCAGCCTTGGTTACTATTATGACCCTAACACTGGACTTTACTGCTCTGCAACAACCGGAAAATGGTAAAATTTACTTACCACGAGTTTAGTACAACTCATCACTAATCTCTTTATTCATGTCTTTTGTCTCGTAATCATCGTTGTCAAGAGAAAATATTTCAAGTTTCGGATCAGAGTCTCACTTTGCGTATACAAAATTTGCGTCCAGGTACAAGTACGACGAAGAGACGAAGGAATATGAAGAGATGGTTTCTGAAGTTGCTACTGGGGAAGTTTAATTTCTGTAGTCTGTACTTTTAACTAACATAAGGTCTTCAAATATTTTCCCCCGTTAGACATGGTTGTTTTTCTAGTTTGAAAAAGTTAGCACATAATACATGACTTTATATAAAAATATATTTGGATTTATTAATTTAGTATTTACAGTTGAGAAAATTATAAAGATGAAAGTAAGTTTGGTCATAAAATTAATAAAATCTCATCTCAGTATGAACAAAAATAAGAAACAGAGAGGTTTACAATATTTTTACACAGTATGAAGTAAGATTCGTAATAGTAGAAAGAGCTCTACTCCTTAAACCAAACGTTGACCAATAACGCAATCTAACCGGTTCAGACTTGTTGAATCCGGTACAATGCTTGTCACCTTTGTAATCAGACCGGTTCAGCAGCAACTGGTAAAGCAGCGATTGAGAACATCGGCATGAATCGGCAGTAAAGAAACAAGACATCTCGTCGAGAAATCTCTTTAAGTTCATGAGAAATTTTGATCGGATGCGAAACCCTACTGCTACGATTCTTCTCGTTTGATCGATCCTGCGAATCTTTCGGAGGTTCTTTTAGCCTTGATTGCAATCGAAAATGGCGGAGGAAAGCAGTTTAGAAGGTTCTGAAAAGGAAGAGATCGATAGCTCAGGTGGTGGTCTTGGAGATTTGGCATCCATGGATTCTATTGAGTCTCGATGGGTTATTCAAGACGATGATGATTCCGAGATCGGCGTTGAGGATGATAATGATGGATTCGATGGTACCGGACTGGAATCTGATGAGGACGAGATACCAGAGCATCGCCTGATCCGTACTGGTCCACGTGTTGATTCCTTCGACGTGGAAGCGCTTGAAGTTCCAGGCGCTCCGAGAAATGATTACGAGGTGATTCATGGTTTCGTATTTGTGCATTTCGTATCAACATATAGCCATGGACTGGCATGATGAGTGTGTTTTCTTATACAAATGTTGGTAACTTCAACAAAATAGTTTCTTTTAGCTGTTTTTGACAGAGCTCATACGAACTAGAAAGGACAGTGAATAGGGCAGTGCCATAAGAGATTGAGTGGAGAATATTTTAGCATTATGTGGAGATTATGGACTAGAAACAGGAATCAGAAATGCTCTCTAGTTTCCGTGATGGAGATGGGAACATGAATCTATCATGTTGGTGGATGTTGTTTTGATCTGTTTCCCTTTGTGATAGTTGTCCCCTGGGATGGAAACTTGCAAAGAATGTACAGTCTGGGAGCAGTGACTGTGTTTTCTGATTCCAAAGCTTTATCACTGCACTTGCTTGAGTTGTCTTTTCGATGATACTTAGTACTCTTAGGGAGGAGTTTTCTGCTTGAAGCAACTACTTTTTTTGCAAGTTCTGCAGATAAAGAATGATGGATGATCTTATGATCTAAAATTTGTTTTTGTGAGCCAGTACTTTTCTCTGCATATATAACTGAACTTCTATTTGTGTATTTTTCTTTTGCTAGGACTTGACTGTCGGGAGGAGAGTGTTACTTGCATTCCAGACACTAGGGGTTGTCTTTGGAGATGTAGGAACCAGTCCGTTGTATACGTTCAGTGTAATGTTCAGTAAATCACCCGTCCAAGAAAAAGAAGATGTCATTGGAGCATTGTCACTAGTGTTATACACCTTACTTTTGGTCCCCCTTATTAAATATGTTCTTGTTGTTCTATGGGCCAATGATGATGGTGAAGGTATGCTTTAAGCTATTCTTATCTCCTAATTATAGTCTTGCTTTGATTCTTTCTGTACATACAGTGCCAACTGCTTTGATTACTTATGATTATGCAGGTGGGACCTTTGCGTTATACTCATTAATCTCTCGTCATGCCAAGATTAGTCTTATCCCTAATCAACTTCGCTCAGACGCCCGAATTTCAAGTTTTAGACTGAAGGTGCCTTGCCCTGAGCTTGAGAGATCACTGAAATTAAAAGAAAAACTAGAGAATTCATTAATTCTGAAGAAACTTCTCCTCGTGCTAGTTCTTGCTGGAACTTCCATGGTGATTGCTGATGGGGTTGTGACTCCTGCAATGTCAGGTTCTTATATAACCTCTTCTAAGTATGTTCATAGGCATGATTCTGTTTTATTGAACAGGGGGTTGCTGCTACCATGTGTACTTATCTAAATTACATGATTTGCATAATGCAGTAATGTCAGCTGTTGGTGGACTTAAGGTCGGAGTTGATGTAGTTGAGCAAGGTAATGCAGATGATAGTGTAATTAACTTTGAAGCTGTTTAGTGCTGGTTATTTATCTTTGTCATTGAATCTTTTGCTATTGTTCAGCTTTCTATTGTTTCTTCTTTGCAGATCAAGTGGTGATGATTTCGGTTGCATTTCTGGTGATCCTATTTAGTCTACAAAAATATGGTACGAGTAAGATGGGACTAGTAGTAGGTCCTGCCTTACTTATATGGTTCTGTTGTCTTGCTGGTATTGGCATTTACAACTTGATCAAATACGATAGCAGTGTTTTTAGAGCATTCAACCCTGTCCACATCTATTACTTCTTCGAGAGGAACTCTATAAATGCGTGGTACGCACTTGGAGGTTGCATTCTCTGTGCTACAGGTAATTTTCTCAATTTTGCTGGATGGCTAAAAATTTCATTAGAAAATGAACTAGATTACTCTTGTAGCAAAGGCTAACAGAAGTGAGTAAGCCTTTTTATGCTCAATAATCTGGCTGATATCGTGATGCTTCCTTTGTTGATTGTTCATGTTATATAATTTTTATCTTTCAGGCTCAGAGGCATTATTTGCAGACCTTTGCTACTTTTCTGTTCGATCAGTCCAGGTAAATGAAGAGTAGAATGGCCTTCGGTGGCTGACATTTACCTTTTTCTTTTAGTATGCTATTTTTACTCTAGTTTTTATTTATTTCGTAGTGGTTTTCTGCAGCTTACATTTGTGTGTCTTGTCCTACCGTGCCTCATGTTGGGTTATATGGGACAAGCTGCATACCTGATGGAGAATCATGCGGATGCTAGTCAAGCTTTCTTTTCATCTGTTCCAGGTAAAGTTCAGCTGGTTCCTTCAATTTGTAATATCCATGCCTCTTTGGAAAACAAAACCACTTTGATACCATTGCAAAGGCTGTTCTTGTGTGGTTCTTGTGGTACGGGTTAGAAACTAATATTTAAAAACTAGTATAAGTTATTCATCATATTGTTCTGCAGGTGCTGCATTCTGGCCAGTCCTTTTCATAGCCAACGTTGCAGCTCTGATTGCTAGCCGCACAATGACGACTGCAACATTCTCATGTATTAAACAGTCAACAGCTCTGGGTTGTTTCCCTCGTCTCAAAATTATTCATACTTCTCGGAAATTTATGGGTCAGATTTATATACCTGTCCTAAACTGGTTCCTGCTTGCTGTTTGCCTGGTCGTTGTCTGCTCAATCTCAAGTATCGATGAGATTGGAAATGCATATGGTAATAGTTGATCTCTCTGTCTCCCTTTTCTAGCTTAGGTGATCCAATATGCTTCGCCCCTTTTGAATTTTGTTTCAATCTCCCAGGGATGGCTGAGCTTGGAGTGATGATGACGACGACAATTCTAGTGACGTTAATCATGCTTCTTATATGGCAGATAAACATCATAATCGTGATTGCCTTTCTGGTAGTTTTCCTTGGAGTGGAATTGATCTTTTTCTCTTCAGTTATAGCGAGTGTTGGCGATGGAAGCTGGATAATCTTGGTTTTTGCTGTAATCATGTTTGGTATAATGTATATTTGGAACTATGGAAGTAAGCTCAGGTATGAAACAGAAGTCGAACAAAAGCTGTCAATGGATTTAATGAGAGAACTTGGGTGCAACCTGGGAACAATTAGAGCTCCTGGTATTGGTTTGCTGTACAATGAGTTAGTGAAGGGAGTACCGGCAATATTTGGCCATTTTCTGACTACACTTCCTGCAATTCATTCCATGGTCATTTTTGTCTGCATAAAATATGTCCCGGTTCCAGTTGTACCCCAGAATGAAAGGTTCCTCTTCAGACGTGTCTGCACTAAAAGCTATCACTTATTCCGTTGCATTGCCAGGTCGGTCTTTTTCTTTCCTTTTCACTGCTCAAATTTTCATAGTTAATAGCATTAGATAAGAATTTGTGTAGAGATTCTTACTTTAGTTTGTAGATATGGAATTTCCTTCACTCTTTTTGTATTACATAAAGAATTACGCCTTAAGAGCCACCGTTGGTTCCAATTTGACCCACAGAAAATATTTCCTCTTTGATTCCTTTACTTTGCGTTTCTGGAAAAGCGAATATAACCACTGTTTGTGTTATATGTGGTGAAGGTATGGTTACAAGGATGCAAGGAAGGAGAACCACCAAGCTTTTGAGCAGCTATTAATCGAGAGCCTCGAGAAGTTTATCCGAAGAGAAGCTCAAGAACGTTCCTTGGAGAGCGATGGGAACGATGATTCAGACTCAGAGGACGATTTCGTAGGTTCTAGAGTTGTGATTGGCCCCAACGGAAGCATGTATTCGATGGGCGTTCCCCTTCTCTCTGAGTACAGAGACTTAAATAAACCGATCATGGAAATGAATACTTCGTCTGATCACACAAACCACCATCCCTTTGACGCATCATCTGACTCCTCTGTATCTGAAGCCGAGCAAAGCCTGGAGAGAGAGTTATCGTTCATACACAAAGCAAAAGAATCAGGGGTGGTGTATCTACTCGGGCATGGGGATATAAGAGCAAGAAAAGATTCATGGTTCATCAAGAAGTTAGTCATAAATTACTTCTACGCATTCCTGAGGAAAAACTGCAGGAGAGGGATCGCAAATTTGAGTGTGCCTCAATCGCATCTGATGCAGGTCGGTATGACATACATGGTCTGAGCATCGTCTTTCTTCTTTTAAACGTGTAGTTTCTTTTCAGTGTCCATAGATTTAAATCCGTATGTTGCGTTGATGTTTTTTGCATTGTTGTGAAGAATCAGAGTATTTGACTACTCCAATCTATAGAGCGTCTAGTAGAGGAAAAAGATGAGCCTATCTATATTGATTTCAGGGAATTTCAAGGATCCCGTTTTTGTGCTATGATTTAGGAACCTGTGATGATAATAGGAGTGAGTCTTAAAAACAAAAGAAGAGAAATGCTGCTACAAGTCTTCCATGTAAAACGTCTAATGTTTGAATGTTACATTGATGATGATAATGATACGGTGATGAATGATGAATGATGTTCCCAACTTCCACGGGTTCATCAACTTTCATCTATGATGGATCCGATAGACCTAGATCTGGACTTCGAATCTCCACCGTCAGATCCGCCGCCGCTAGCGAAAAAAAGAGGGAAATGACATTTGACAAACAATTTTGAATTAAAAAAAACTAATAGAATTCAAGGAATTGGACTTGACGGGCCAGACAAATCTGATATGTGTACGTGTCAGAATATTATTGGATACATGGTACAATTTGGTTTTCCTCGGTCTCTCGCTCCAATAAGAGATATTAAAAAAAATAACTCGAGTAAGGAAAAAAATCGCTTTCGCATTCACACCTGGATAGAGTATCCCGAAAGGCGAAGGGAACAGGATTATAAGCTTCTCAGTTCATGCATATACTCAGATCGGTTAGGGTTCGTTGATTCTCTCTTTGTGATTACGAAAGCTAGAGGAGATCTCTTTTGGTGGATTTTTGGGGTTTTAATTTGTATGGCGGATCGCGGATCTTTTGGCTTTGCTAGTCCTCCTCGATTAGGTCTCTTTCTCTTTTCCTATTTCCTTCTCCACTGTTTATTTCCCTTCCTCGTATGGTTCCTTTGCTATCTTTGATTAGGTTTATGTTGCCATCTTTTTGTTTTCTGGCTGCGACATTTGGTAGGCGAAGGAATCTATTTGCCTGTCCTTCCATTAGATAGGAGCTTAGCTCACTCCACCTTCTTACTGGTGTTTGTTCGGCATGTTTGTCCCAATTTTTGTTTCGCTGCTTGATCTGTAATTTCGACGAATTAATTTATTTTAACTGAAATTTCTGCGTTAAGGCTGAATTGCCGATGTTCGTATTTTGTCAGTGCTAGCGTAACAGTGTTAGCGGCTGTTTAATTTGAGTTATATAATCAGAGTCAAGAAAGTGTTAGGAGTAATATATGCTTTACCTTTATGAATTCGCAGATATGGAACAGTTGCTGTCAGAAGCCCAACACAGGTGGCTTAGGCCTGCTGAGATTTGTGAAATTCTTCAGAACCATCACAAATTTCATATAGCATCGGAGTCTCCCACCCGACCCGCCAGTATGTTTGTGGCCGAGTTCCCTCGTTTTTGTTTGCAGTATATCTTATAGAATTTTGTTTTGGCAACAATCTACAACATTTAGAGATTCTTTTTTCCTGTAAACTGACATCATCTCCCCACCCTTATAGGTGGTTCACTCTTTCTTTTTGATAGGAAGGTGCTGAGATATTTTAGGAAAGACGGACATAACTGGAGGAAGAAGAAGGATGGTAAAACCATAAAAGAAGCTCATGAGAAGCTGAAGGTTAGAATTTTCTTTGATGTCTCTCCTCTATAGTTTAGTGTTTTCCAATCATGGAATCTGTTACTTGGTTCTACTTCCGGCTTTGGATTAATTAGTTGATAATGTAATGTGTTTTGATTACTGAGAGTAACATTATATAGGTAGGAAGCATAGATGTGCTGCATTGTTACTACGCACATGGGGAAGGCAATGAAAATTTTCAGAGACGTTGCTACTGGATGCTTGAACAGTGAGTCTGTGTTTGTGCATATTTCAGTTTTTCTTGTTATGTTGGGTATAATGACCTTCTAGATCGGACAGAAAAGTGAATGTTTATGATCATAATTTTGAAGGTGCTGTTATAGAGAAACCTCATCTCTTTGGGTTTAGATGAGAATAAGGCAGTGAGTGGACTTTCAATGCATAGTCGCTACTTTGTCTTTGTTTTTATTTGGATATCTGAGAGGCCTTCGTGGGTTAAGTGTGGAATATCAAAATACCAACTGGGTCACTATTTTCACGCAATCTTTAAAATTCGCTTGTACGAGTTGACTTTGCTTCTTGATATTATTTATTTCATAATGTGTTTTCAAAAGATTATATACTCTGTTTTATGCTGTATTGTTACAGAGATCTGATGCATATTGTTTTCGTACACTACTTGGAGGTTAAGGTATAGCTCTTTCTGTTTGTGCTGTTATTAGTTATATATAAGTTTCCGTCATTTAACATTATCTTTTCTTTTGTAGTGTAGTTTTCAACTGGTCAGTTTTCTGAAGTTCATTTTGTATTGTAAATTATACAGGGTAATCGGACCAGTATAGGAATGAAAGAACACAATTCAAATTCTGTAAGTGGCACAGCTTCGGTGAATATTGATTCAGCAAGCCCAACCAGCACATTGTCATCTTTATGTGAAGATGCTGATTCCGGTATTTCTTTTTCAACTATTCTATGTTTGGTACCTTTTTAATCAAATATATAGTTCTTTTGATGGAATAATCATCGATGTTCATCCTACTTTCTGAAGTGTGGTGATTTACATATCTGTAAACATCGCATGCTCTTGGTTGTGCGTGTCATTTTCAACACCATCTTACATCAGTTTTGGCGCAGGGGATAGTCATCAAGCAAGTTCCGTCTTACGAGCATCTTCTGAACCTCAAACTGGTACTCCTCATAATAAGGAACAAGCAGGATGCTAGCATATTAAATTCTTAATAAAAGAGCTCTGTTTTGGGTACTCACCTCTCTTTCTGGTTTACTGTCTGCATTTTCGTTAAGATTGCCTTTTTCCTGTCTAGGAAATCGCTTTGGTTGGACATCAGCTCCTGGCATGCGTAATGATTCACAGGTTCATGGGAACAGAGTCAGAGAAAGTGAATCCCAGAGATTAGTTGATGTCCGAGCTTGGGATGCCGTTGGGAATTCAGTGACAAGATACCATGATCAACCTTGTTGTAATAATTTGTTGACTCAGGTGCAGCCTTCTAATACTGACTCAATGCTGGTGGAAGAAAACACGGATAAAGGTGGGCTGTTAAAAGCAGAGCATCTCAGAAATCCTCTCCAAACTCAATTAAATTGGCAGGTAGTGTACGCATACTTATTATAATTATTCATTAGAGAGCTATGCATAGATATTATTAGTGAAACTATAGAAAAAATGTCGATAGATGTTAAGAGATATACAAACGGGGGAGATATACTGTGAGGAAAAAGCATAGAAATGTGTGATGATGTCATAGCATATCAAACTTCGGAGCTATATCAGCTTTATGTATGTTTTACATGTCTTTATTAGCAATTTTCTCAGGCTTAATGTTTCTGTCATTGACACATTGCAAAGGTAGTTGGTTGAAGTTGAATTTATCTGTCGGTACCTACTCTGAAAAAAGGTGCATTCTATGCATGAATCAGTATTTACCTTGACCTCGGATAGGAACATGAAAGACATCTAATACCTTCGTTTGTTAAATGGCTCCTTTTCCTCTACATATTGTAAAGTTATTTATCCAAGCTCGCATGATTACTGTCATGATAATAAGTTTTGAAGTGCGCTGATGTTGAAATAATCATCTCTGTAGATTCCAGTTCAGGATAACCTACCGTTGCCTGTGGATCTGGTTTCACATACTGGAATGGCTGATGACACTGATCTGACGTTATTTGAGCAAAGTGCGCAAGATAATTTTGAGACCTTTTCCAGTCTCCTTGGCATTGAAAATCAGCAACCTTTTGAGATTAGTTATCAAGCTCCTCCTTCAATTATGGAATCTGAATATATACCTTTAAAGAAATCATTGTTAAGAAACGAAGAAAGTTTGAAAAAAGTCGATAGTTTTTCTCGGTGGGCTAGTAAAGAACTTGGTGAGATGGAGGATTTGCAGATGCAGTCTTCACGTGGCGATATTGCATGGACCACTGTTGAATGTGAAACTGCAGTAGTTGGGCCCTCCTTGAGCCCTTCTCTCTCTGAGGATCAGCGTTTCACCATAGTTGAGTTTTGGCCAAAATGCTCACAGACAGACGCAGAAGTTGAGGTAACTTCACTCTACATATTTGGAAAATGGTTTGGTGGTGTACCATTCTGTTAAGATGGTTAAGTTTAGTTAGTCTGTTTTCCAAAGGATTTTTGTGGTTAAGCCTTTAAAGAAGTTGCAAAATATTTTGTGATACTGCTATCTTTTCAGCTGGTTGGCAGGGTTTAAAGTCCCTTGTTGATTTTCGTGCAACAGTTTCATTCTGCTATCCATTTCGTTTTAGTAATGCTTTTTCCGTTTTGCTGATCTCTTTTAGCTCTCTACTTTCAGCTGTTTTGCTTGTTTTGTGGTGGTGACTTATTTCTTTCTCATGTATCACTTATCTGCAGGTCATGGTTATTGGGACATTTCTGCTTAGTCCGCAAGAAGTAACAAAATATAACTGGTCATGCATGTTTGGTGAAGTGGAGGTTCCTGCTGAGGTTCTAGTAGACGGGGTTCTTTGTTGTCATGCTCCACCACATACAGCTGGTCAAGTGCCCTTTTATGTTACATGTTCCAACAGATTTGCTTGCAGTGAAGTAAGAGAATTTGATTTCCTTCCTGGTTCTACCCAAAAAATCGATGCTGCTGATGTTTATGGTACCTATACCAATGAAGCATCACTACAGTTCCGGTTTGAGAAGCTGCTTGCTCACAGAGGTTTTGATCACGACCACCATATATTTGAAGATGTTGGGGAGAAACGAAAAAAAATTAGTAAAATCATGTTGCTAAAGGAGGAAAAAGAGTATCTGCTTCCAGGGACATATCAGAGAGATTCAACCAAACAAGAACCAAAAGGACAGCTTTTCAGGGAACAGTTTGAAGAAGAACTATATATATGGCTCATCCATAAAGTGACTGAAGAGGGTAAAGGTCCAAACATACTGGATGAAGATGGACAGGGTGTTTTACACTTTGTTGCAGCACTAGGGTACGATTGGGCTATTAAATCAATGTTAGCCGCAGGAGTTAACATCAACTTCCGTGATGCAAATGGGTGGTCCGCCCTTCATTGGGCTGCGTTTAGTGGCAGGTAAGGACCTCTATCTCACATTTCTTCAATTTTCATTTAGTGGCCATAAAATTATGATTTGAGATTTTGCATTTCTTTTAAGATGCTCACTTGATGCGTCTTCAACTCTATTAGTTGGTCAACATTTCCATATCAAACTAACTCCATTTCCTGTTAACTATAGGGAGGAAACTGTCGCTGTACTTGTCTCTCTAGGTGCTGATGCTGGGGCATTGACGGATCCATCTCCAGAGCTTCCTTTGGGTAAAACAGCAGCTGACTTGGCTTATGCAAATGGACACAGGGGAATTTCGGGTTTTCTTGCAGAGTCTTCCTTAACTAGTTATCTTGAAAAGCTAGCAGTGGACTCAAAGGAAAATAGCTCTGCCAACTCTTCTGGAGCAAAAGCTGTTCAAACAGTCTCTGAGCGAACCTCTGCTCCTATGAGCTATGGCGATGTACCAGAGAAACTTTCCTTGAAGGATTCACTTACCGCTGTCCGTAATGCTACACAAGCGGCTGATCGTCTTCACCAAGTTTTTAGGATGCAATCATTCCAGCGGAAACAGCTGTCTGCATTTGGCGATGATGACAAGATTGATATCTCCGACAAGTTAGCCGTTTCTTTTGCAGCTTCTAAAACTAAGAATCCAGGACACAGTGATGTCTCTCTTAGTTCTGCTGCTACCCATATCCAGAAGAAATATCGTGGTTGGAAGAAGAGAAAAGAGTTTCTTTTAATCCGACAAAGAATCGTCAAAATTCAGGTATGCCTATCATTGGCTTTTTTCTACCTCTTATTTCTTTCATAAATCTTATATCTGTTTTTTTTTTAAATTGCTGGAATCTTATTACATTTACCTTTAGGCTCATGTGAGAGGACATCAGGTCCGGAAACAATACCGAACAGTCATTTGGTCTGTGGGATTACTTGAGAAAATTATTTTGCGTTGGAGACGCAAAGGTAAAGGCTTAAGAGGGTTCAAAAGCAATGCAATCGCCAAAACCGTGGAACCAGAACCACCTGTATCAGCTATATGCCCTACGATTCCACAGGAAGATGAGTATGATTTTCTTAAAGAGGGAAGAAAACAAACGGAGGAAAGGCTTCAAAAGGCTCTCACTCGGGTTAAGTCGATGGTTCAATATCCGGAAGCACGGGATCAATACCGTAGACTCCTAACCGTTGTCGAGGGCTTCCGTGAAAATGAGGTACCCAAGACCCATAACATAGATACAAAATATGTAAATATGCATATCATCAGTTTAACATATTTTTGTTGAACATTCTTGTGATAAATTGTTGTGCAGGCTTCATCAAGTGCAAATATAAACAATGAAGAAGAGCTAGTCAACTGTGACGAAGACGATTTTATTGACATTGACTCTATTTTGAACGATGACACATTGATGATGTCTATTTCTCCTTGAATCTACATTCTGACTCGTATTCATTTTCCTTGTATACTTTCTAACTTTTATTTCTTCTCTGTAAATACCATAGTTCATATTACCGTTTAATTTATTACTTTGGATATATAAGTTTTTTTGGTTGTTATATATCATAATGGCTTTTCTCGGCTAATAATATATAGTCAAGTGTTGGGATTACTCTGGTATATATCTGTATACGTCTTGAATGTTCTTCTCTTTGTTCATTATTTTTTAACAATTCATACATCATATTTTTTCTAGATTAAATTCGTATGTTGGTATGGTGTTGAGCTAAATTATAAGATTATAGATCCGGGTCGTCATGTCAATTTATCTACCAAATCCGGATTGATATGTCATTAATTTGGATTTCTTATATATAAATTGAAGATAAATTGGATTGATGGGCAAGGCTATGAAATATGGAAACTGAACAAATATATTATAGCAATACTCAAAATAATTGTTTTATTATTATTGTCATTATCAGTTTTTCTTTATTTTCCCATCATTATATAGAGGTTTAGGCCTGGCTTGACTTGCTTAAAATCTAATTTCCCACAAATGGAAAAGTTCATTAAGAGAAATGGCCAGCAAAAGGGATTAAAAATCATAAAATTATATCAATTTGTACACTCAAAATAAAATAAAACGATTAACCCCAAGTAAATAAGTATGACTCCAAAAGAAGATTCGCCTTGGACACACCGGCTCACCAAGTGATACATAACTCGTAATTATAAGGTTAAAACACCCTGCGCACGATAGCATCTGTGTTTCTTCCAAATCATATCTCTCTCCTGTCTTCCACCTTTTCTCTCTTAAACCCCTCCCCTAAAACCCTCGTCTCTCTCTCTCTCTAGTTCCTTCTCGTGAGATCGCGTTATGTCGAATACGCTGACTTTGATTCAAAGCAATGCCTCGAATCCAAAGGTATGGGTAGTGATCGGCGTCACGGTGGCCGGGATCGTGATTCTGGCGGAGACTCGGAAGCGACGGATCAAAGCCCTTAGAGAAGAAGACTTTGGTGCTTTCTTAGATCGTTTTGAGCTTCTTCCTTTTCCTCCTCCGCCTCCTCCTGCCGCTAAACAATCTCTCTCTGGTCTTACCTTCTCCATATCCGACGCGTATGTATCTCTCTCTCTCAAAAATCAATGTTTATTTTTCGTTTCCAGAGATCGAATCATGTGATGACTTTTTTTTTTCTTCTTCTTTATATAGTGATCTCGCTTAAAAAAGTTTAAAACTTTTGTGGTTTAATTGCAATTTTTTTTACTTGCTTAGACGAAGTCATGTGTAATGGAATGAAGAAATTTATTTTGGGGTTTTTGACAGGTTCGATGTTAAGGATTATATCACAGGATTTGGTAGTCCACAATGGAAGAAGACTCACGAGGCTGCTGAGAAAACTGCTGTGGTTGTGACGACGCTGTTGAAAAATGAAGCTTCTTGTGTTGGCAAGACAATCATGGATGAGCTGGGTTTTGGGTATTTCTCCATTCCTATCATTAATGAAATGAGTTTTCAGTAATTGGATTGAAAAAAGTTTGGATTTTTAATGTGATTTTTACAGGATTATTGGAGAAAACAAGCACTATGGCACTCCAATTAATCCGTTGATGCCAGCTAATGTTCCTGGAGGATGTTCCAGTGGCTCAGCAGTTTCTGTTGGGGCTGAACTCGTTGACTTCTCACTTGGTATTTTTTATCTCTTTGTTTTCTCTTGGCAATGTATTTTCTTGGTCTACTTATGGTTCTTTGTGCTAATCACAAAAATGCTTGATTTTCAGGGATTGATACCACTGGCGGTGTTAGAATCCCAGCATCCTTTTGTGGTATTCTCGGTTTCCGACCATCTCAGGGGACTGTTTCTTCAGTTGGAGTTTTGCCCAATTCTCAGAGCCTAGAGACTGTTGGTACATTACATTCTTTTTCCCCTTTAATAAACAATGTTTAGGCAACTATTACATTCATTGATTGGAAGTTTTTAGTGTATTTGTATCGAATCATACAAAGAATTCTTGTACTTGTCAAATCTCTTTCCTTTTTTGTAATTTCAGTGGTAAATGTTACTCTACTAGGTGTTTGCCTTCCTGATTATTTTCCCATTGATTTGTTCTGTAGGATGGTTTGCTCGTGACCCATCTGTTTTGTGTCAAGTTGGGCATGCCTTACTAAATCTGAGTGCAGTAGCACAGAGAAGGCAACGATCTTTAATCTTCGCTGATGATTTATTTGAGCTCTCTGACATTCCCAAGCAAAAGTCGGTGCATGTTGTCAGAAAGGCAATCGAAAATTTATCTGGCTGTAAGTTTGCATTTGTATTGCTTCCTTGTCTTTGCCCTCCTCCAGATTTATATCTTATGTCTCTTGACCACTGGCTCATGCAGACCATACTCCAAAACATGTAAACGTTGGCCAATATGTCGCTTCAAATGTACCAAGTCTTGCGGAATTCTGTGAGCAATCTAGAAAATCCCAAAATTCAGCATCAACTTTGAGGGCTCTTTCATCTGTGATGTTGGCAATACAAAGGTATCTAAGAAGCTCACACTTCTTGAAATTTTCACTGCATCAATACTATTTTCTCTCTCTCTTTCCTGTTCAACTGGTGCATTAAAAGATTGTTGTTATTCTCTCTTTGCTGGAGGTAACTATTTTCTTCTTAAATTGTATTATATGCATTTATTGAAAAAGAAAGGTTTTTCTTTTAACCAGGCATGAGTTCAAAACAAATCATGAAGAATGGTCGCAAACATGCAAATCGTTTCTAGGGCCAAGATTTTCTAATGATGTTGTTACAGCTCTGAAGAGCAGAAACGAGAGCATTAAATCACTCTACAGAGTGAAAACTGAGATGCGGGGCACCATTCAGAGCCTTCTAAAGGTAAATTTAAAAATTTTCAAAGCCATCAGTGTCTTGAGGACAAATTGCCACAGAAAGACAGAAATTTGAACAGGTTGTATTATCAAATTTCATTTCTGGGGCTTCTACTCTGCTTTTGTAGTTCTATAGTATTATGATTAACCATATATCGTATCTTATTACTAGGAAGATGGAATTCTGGTAATCCCCACAGTTGCTGATCCCCCTCCAAAGCTTAACACAAAGAACAAGAACTCTTTGAATGAGTTTCTTGATCGAACTTATGCACTCTCCAGCATTGCTAGCATGTCTGGATGTTGTCAGGTATATTTCCATTTCCTCTTTTTCTCTTTCAATGGTTGGAGGATAGTCTTGTTCCCTTTTTATGACTCTTCAATCTTTAGTCATAACACAAATATACACATAATCTACAGGTTACAATTCCTTTAGGGAAACATGGTGATCGTCCAATATCCGTGTCGTTTCTTACTTACTATGGAGGTGATAAGTTCCTTCTCGATACAATTCTCGATGTATATGCGTCCCTTCAAGACCAAGCCAAAATTGCATCCAACTTAGTTCCAGTGTCTGACACCAATGGTAATATGGAGGCTTCTGAAGTTATGAAGGAAAAGGTAAAACTATCTCCTTGAGTTTGACAAATAGTCTATTTGGTTGTGATCCATATGCTATTGGAGTTGGAATGTTTTAAAGAGAGTTAACAGTGGATAAATGTAATTCCAGGGCAATGCTGCATACAAGGGGCGACAATGGAATAAGGCAGTAAATTTTTATACTGAAGCTATAAAATTGAATGGAGCAAATGCTACTTATTTTTGCAATAGAGCTGCAGCTTTCTTAGAACTTCTCTGGTAATTGTTCTCGTCATATCTTTCATTCTGATCTGAAGATAAACTATTATGCTCGTCTGATCTGAGAGTTTGTTTATAGCTTCAAAGAAGCTGAAGAAGATTGTACCGAGGCTGTATCGATCGATAAAAAGGTGCGAACATGATTACCTAACCTTTCCTTATTTCTCCATCGTGCATAGGTTAGTTTTGTTACATAGAGTTTTTAACATGGTTCTGTATGCGCAAGTACACTTTAGCTGGATCAAAACTCTTCAGTCTTTATTTTTTGGATGTGTGGACATAATAATTGTGAAAGCTAGAGCATTACTAATAACAGAACGAGTAAATGCTTGAAAAAGAAGTTGGAAGCTTTGATTCTTATAGTTCTTATTGTGTATACAGAATGTGAAGGCATATTTGAGACGAGGGACTGCCAGAGAATCACTTAAACGGTACAAGGAAGCTGCTGCAGGTGTGACTAAACTACTCTCAGATTATAGTTTAATAACAATATCTCCTTGTTCACAAGACGTGCTCTTGTTCCATAACCAATATAGTACAGGTTTTTAGCTTGTGAATGTTATTAAAAGATTGGAATTCATTCAGGCGTAACATATCATCTCTGCAGATTTCAGGCACGCATTGGTCCTTGAACCCCAGAACAAGACGGCAAAGGTGGCTGAGAAGCGTCTCCGCAAACTCATGAGTTAGAAGGATTTTTTTATATATTTATTGTTCACCAAGCAAGCAAGCTACCTTTTTTACTTATCGAAGACCCGGTTTTGATCCTTGGGTTAATGATTGAATCTCCAACAGATTATAATAATTTCGTGGTTTTGTTGCATCTGTACAGATTGGGATTAAACCTTATTACCTCTAATTACTTGATCTGATCTTGTGGGTTTGTTTTTTTTAGCATCTTTGTTCTCTATACGGTACGCAATTACCAATCTAAAGTCCATTTTACTGTAATTAACGAAATTACACGTAGACGGACGGGACCATAATAAAGTCACACGTTTACAATCAAATCCTCGACAAATAACTGAAATCTGTTTGTTTTATTTCCTCTTCATCGTCACGCTTTATCTCTCCTTCTCCTCTCTGTTTCAATTTCAAAAAATAAAAATAAAAATGTTTGAACATTTGAAACTGTTGCGATGCTTCAGCTTCACGGCGTCGAGAGATTGGTTATTCCGGCAATCATTCGCAAACGCCGGTCTACGTTCCGTAACAACCGATCTCTCCCACGGCAATTCAATCGCATCAACAGCTATGCATTGTTGGATCCCTAAATCCCCAAATCGATCTAAACCTAATCTCCTCCTCGTCCACGGATTTGGCGCCAACGCTATGTGGCAATACGGCGAACATCTCCGAGCTTTCACCGGCAGATTCAACGTCTACGTCCCCGATCTCCTCTTCTTCGGACTATCCTCCACGTCGGAACCAAACCGATCCGAATCATTCCAGGCTCGGTGTCTGATGAGGTTAATGGAAGCGCACGGAGTCCAGAGGATGAGCATCGTCGGGATTAGTTACGGTGGATTCGTCGGGTACAGTTTAGCGGCGCAGTTTCCGGAGAAAGTTGAGAAGCTTGTGCTATGCTGCGCCGGGGTTTGCTTGGAAGAGAAAGATATGGAGGACGGATTGTTTAAGGTACCGAATCTAGAAGAAGCTACCGGGATTTTGATTCCTCAGACGCCGGAGAAGCTTAAGGAGCTTATCAGATTCTCTTTCGTTAAGCCAATCAAAGGTGTTCCTTCGTTTTTTCTCTGGGATTTCATCGATGTAAGTAACCTTTTTTTTTTTTTTAATAATTGATGATTTAATCTTTGGATTATTTTTTGGGTGAAATTGTGTTCTCATGTTCGTTTGCATTCTGAAATGTCAAGGTAATGTGTACGGAGTTTGTAGAGGAGAAGAAAGGTTTGATCAAATCAATACTCAAAGATCGGAGACTTTCAGATCTTCCTAGGATCAAACAGGTGTGATATTACACAAAAACTTTACTTATAATCTTAATTTGCCATGTCCATTTTCTACTTTCTTAATTATAACATTGTGTTTTCTTAATTAGAAATCGTTGATCATATGGGGAGAAGAAGATCAAATATTTCCACTGGAACTAGGTTACAGATTAAAAAGGTAAACTACATAGATTACTCTTTCGTTTGTTCTGTGAAACAAACAACAACTTATATATATATATTTTTTATAAAATGGTGAAACAGACATATAGGAGAGAGTGCAGAGATAGTGGTGATCAAGAACGCAGGACACGCTGTGAATTTGGAGAAGTCCAAGGACTTCGTCAAGCATTTGAAATCTTTTCTCATCGACTCTTTGTGAATTACTACTACTACTGTATTATTTTTATTTTTTGTTTTTTTCTTGTTCCATATATGCACAGAAATAATAACCATTTTTTCTACGCTATTTCTCGTTATTGCACTTGAAAAGGTGATCTTTCTTTCTTGTTATTAAAAGCTTCAAACATTAACGTCTCACAAACACGACTATTTTATCCACGACAGACTTTGATGATCGATCCATAACAGATAAACCACTGAGATTAATGACTCAATTCTTAACTTACAAGTACTTGATTAAAAGGCCTGAAATTGTTTTAAATGGCTTTGCCTTTTTGATTGATGGGCTTTCAGGAAAACAACTCTTTAGGAATTTAGGATACTGAAAAAGAAAATATAGGTTGGTTTTAAATTTATATATATATATATATATATATATATATAAAAGATAAAGCTCCAATTTTTTCATAATTTAATCAATATCTATACAGTTTTTATCGTAGTCCAATTTTATGTGGCTCCCCTGTCGACTGTCGTCCAATTTTGTTGGTGAAGCTCTAGATTATATTGGGAAGATTCCAATAATATGGACTTCCTATACATGACAAGAGAACTGGGACCAATCTGTGTATAGAGATTGGTTTGTCAACATGAGAAGCTGGTCGGTCGGTCAGCGGCAATGTAAGACCAACATATACACCTCACAATATCAATTGATTAACTAAGCCAACTTATCCTAAAAGTTATAATGATTGATTTTTTTTTGTTAAAAATCTATAGGATTTTTTTTTTGTTAAAACAAGACATGTAATACATTCTATTATTTCACCATTGTTTTTTTTTTAATATTTCACTAATGTTGTGACTTAACTCATCTACTTAGTGGCTCTTATATATATGAGCTGTGGATTATGCCTTTTCTTATCATTTTTATGGCTGATGTATTGGTGGTGAAATTATGTAAATTAAGAAAATAGGGTTTAGTTTAATGTGGTATTGGCTGCCTCTGAGGACTAATAATTATTGAAGCTCCTGTGGGTTTGATAAAATTGCCGGCACACGTCGAATGCAGACAAGTACTTTGTGACGTTTTACATTAATGATCCGAGGACAACAAGATTTAATTTAAGACACTGACCCTTATGGCCTTACCTATATACTTTGTTGAGTATATGCAGTAAATTAAGGAGCATATGTTAGTCATAGACTCAATTATTTGCAAAAACAACGAATCATACTATTGTAAATAAATCAGTTCTTTATCTCTTGTGTGTTTTGTTAAACAATATCAATTAAGCATGTAATATAATGAGCATGCTATACTTATCAGATGACTTGCTATTTTACGTTATATCACTTTTTAATTATAAATTATACATGATATCATGTTGCTTGTTTAAATCATGCGCAAAAATAACTACTTATTTACAATTTTACTATCACGTATTTTTTGCAAATTATATATGCCCCCATATAATCATCTAATAAAATGACTATTTAATTTATATAGAACTACTAGTTGGACTTACATTGCTTTCGCTAGTATTTTTCAGCATCTCTAGTCAATAGAAAAGTTTAATTATTGTAGTTGTTAAAGCGATGTCGTTATCATTTTATAAGTGGGTGGTAGTTGTCGTAAAACTCTAATGGTCTTGATTTTTTTTCGTGTTTTTGTTTGTTTAATTAACTTTTACATGCTATAATAGTGTATTAAAATACGAAATCACAATATATATAGGATTTTCACTAAAATTATTTTATAATTCTTTTAAGTAAACGGATAAAAAACACTTTATTTGCATTGAGATTTTATCCATTTTTCAAAAATATTTTATCAAAAAATAAAATGTTATATTTTCAGTGTGAAACATATTTTTAAAACTTTTCAATGCAATTTGAAACCACTGAATTCAATCATGCTTTTATTTTTGTTTTGTATATTCTCCAACTTTTACATTCTTTGACCAAAATTCAAAGTGCAAGGGGAAAAAGGAGAAAGACAAAGATAGAAGTGGGCATGCATGCAAAGATTTGCCCATAAAACTGTTACGTTTACCCTCAAAGTCAAAAGTTAGATATGGAGGGGAATGGGTGTTTTAACATTATATTCCACTTCGTTAGCTATCTTTAATTGACTTCGCCGACATATATACATCATATTATTATATGATATATGGTCCCCTTTCAAAATAATTTCATTTCTTTTTCATCAAGTAGATATATATATTATATATATAATCAATATTAATTGTTAAGCATATATATATAATACATCATGATATATATATATATATATATTAGCTAAATTTCTATACAAACCATTTGAAAAATCGATGTTCATTCATTGTATTTACCTGTTTCTGTGATCTTCATATAAATACTTGCATTTGAAACATGTTTTTAGTTGTAAAAAATTAAATCTCGTTCCTGTTCTATCACATGATTTGTATATGTAACTTCAAACGGATATCGATAGTTCGTTCTCAACTTAAAATAGGACAGGATGTTCTATTTTATTTCTGATTGCCATGCCCATTCCATTAATTTTGCAATTGCATTGTTCCATTCCGAGTTTCTTTTGACCTAGCTCTCACATTCCACCAACTTAATTACCACGCCTGCAATTTTTCTCTATGCATGCAATAATGTTACACCCGCTTTAAGACAGAACAAAAATAAAGATGTAAGTCATCATAAACGCATCTTATTTATTGTGATAAATAGTTGTTGTAAGGAAAAAAAGCAAGTGTTTAAGCACCGGGTTTAGATCAAATCATATAAAACATCAGACATCGTTTGGTTATTTTGTTTACCCGATACGGTCTTCATATTGCTTGGAAATCATAATAACATTATCTTTTGTTTTATTTTCAAATAATTAAGTATGTTCTTCTTGAATTTTATTTTTGTACGTTTCCAATTGGATAGCAACTACTATTAATGGTTTTAGTAGGTTTCGTCATGTATATGTAGCGGCCGATTGATTTTCTTTCCTTTCGTTTTTAAGTTAGGTCATTTATTTGCTCGTGCATATATGTATAATTGCTCGTTTCACATATTATTTGTCGCTTTCACAAGACATCAAAACATAAGTGTCATATATCATGCCAACGAAGCATTGCATGGCGTTCGTATTATTTCATATTTTCGCCGCCTTTCAATCCATTTTTAGCCCTACGAATCACCTTGGCAACTACATATACCTATCCACACGCACGCTCACACCAAAAAACACATTAATTGTTATAACTTGATCACGAAAACATTTAGCTTTCGAATAAGGTCGTGGAGTATTATTTTGTGTATTAGTATCAGTCTTTGGGATGGGGAAATAATTTTAACTACAATGACCCAATTTAACATAGAAAAATTCGTCAAAATATCACACTTTCAAATTTTTTTACCAAAAATATCACAATTTGTTTAATATTCAAAAAATACTATTAAAATTTTTGGTTTTCCAAAAATACCACAAACACAAAAATTAATTTTTAAGGGTTTAAAATTTTAATTTTTGAGTTTAGATTAATTATTTTAGATTTAGGGTATAGTTTTTAGGGGATAGGGTTTAGTGTTTAGAGTTTAGGGTTTAGTTTTGAAGGCTTAAACCTTGATTTTAATTTTATGGTATTTTTGAAAAACCAAAACTTTTGATGATACTTTAAAAAAATAAAACAAATAGTGATATTTTGACAACAAAACTTAAAAATATAGTATTTTTGAGAATTACCTTTTAACATATAGTATATTATTTTATGTTAATATTGACGTTGTGTTGCTATTCAAATTAAATCTTGGTATAATACATATTATTGACACAAAAATAATTATACCTACAATTTAAACAAATTTGACGTAAACATATTATTATATTAAATAAAGTTAATGGGAATTGATATTATGAAACAAATGTGACGTAAATTAGTCCGGCCAAAATTTTGATTATGATAAAAATATACTTCAACATACTAATTAAAAAATAAAATAATATATTATATATGAATTTCGTTTTTTAGAAATGACATTTATCATATAATTAGGTAAGAGTCGTGAACACTAAATTTAAAGCTATTTAGTTTTATGAATAGTTTTATTTATAATAATATATATACATATATATTTTTATATTATTAAAAAAATTTACTATGTTTGTAAATTAAATAGAAGTTGTGCTTTTATAATATATTTTAAACAAATTTTGAAATTATAATTGATTTATTTTTTGAGTCACCAGATTACCTAGTTGAATTGGTCTGAGTGTGTAACTATGGATAAACAAATTTATATGTTTTTTATTAAAAACAATATATATATATATATATATGCTATATATTAAATATAAGTAAAGGTATATACAAATATATACATATATATATATAGATATATATATTTATATATATATATATATAAGTTTTCTTACCAAAAAATATATATATGTAAGTTATGTTATTTTTCCAAATAAAATTTTAATAAACACTATAAATTATGAGGAAAAAATATTGATGTTTGTTGAATTCCAATTAAAATGGATTTAGTTAATCAAAAAGATTAAAATAAAATGATTTTAAAAGTCATATTTTTATAATTTACTTCTGATATGTCAAAACCCAATTTTGTATGAGAATTGTATAAACTTTAAGTCATACAATTAATTTTTTAATTTAAAAATCAATTTTTAGTAAATTAAGAAAGAATTATTTTCGAATTGAAAACTTTAATGCACATAATACATAACGAATATTTATACATGAACTAAAATATTTGAAAAATCAGAAATATTAATTTTGGTAAGTTAATTTAATGTTAAAATGTGTTTGGTTTTTAGTTTTAGAATAATAAGTATAAGGAATTTAGAATAATAAGTATAAGGAATATATACTGACAAAATTCTGTATTTACAAAGATGAAAAAAGTAAATCACATTACCTGCTAAAATGGTAACTGGAATTAATTATTTTAAATATATGATTTTGTTTTCTATCATTGTACGGCAAATTTTTATTTTTGTAGATTTTGTTTAAACGGCTGAAGTTCACAAGGTGACAAGGTGACGTAAAATAGGCGTATTTTTCAAGTTTTAATAAACTTACATATGTGGGGACCTACGATACTCATCTTCCTCGTATGTCGTGCCTTGACGTAACTTTTTACAGGAGTTTAAAATTTTAAAGTTCTACTACAACTTGATCTACTACAATTATCAAATTGTCTTGGTTAACAGCTAACACCAACACCCGTATTCATATTTATTTCGTCATGGAACTTGCAAAACAAAACTGTAGAATGGAACTTACTGATTCAAAAAAATCGCTTTTCTTCAGTTGACAAGAAAACAAATTCTACCTCTTTTGCATAATGTGTTATTGAAGAAATATTTTGAAACTGCCAAATTACTATATTTACATGTTCTATTGTCGTCCGCTTAATTCGGAGGCCGGAAGTAACAATATTTTGATAAATAGATTTCATCTGTTATTACCTGCGAATGGAACAAAATCTGAGATAAAGCAGTCTAAATGAGTTTAATTGTACAGAGAGAAAAAAGCAACCTATAAATCGTATTTTACAATCACGACTCTATATAGACTTCAGTCCGCCCAAAACAAATTGTAGAACATTAGTTTGGTCTAGGTTCACATCACAATACTGGTTGTGATCTCATAACATTTTGGCGTATACAACTAATTTCTCTTGAAACCCATTTAAATTTTTTAATGTTTGAAAATTGATCCCGCACCGTTCGATGTCCATGAATATAGAAAGACAGTATATAGAAGAACTGGCAACGTTCTCGAATTTAGAAAAATAAAGGTATGTATAGTGAAGACATAAAAAAAAGGCGAATAAAGATAAAGAGTTTTCAAAATTAAATTTAAAAAGGGAAAGGCTAAAGAAACAGAAGAAGAGTGTGGACCACGCAGATGTAAGGCAATAATTGACATAGGAAAGGGCGTGGTTCGTACGCCTTACCCTAGCTATACTGACCACTGCTCAAACACTTCGTACTTTGTAGATTTTATATACATACAACCCAATCTTTAATTGTATACATATATACATACATGTTGACATATACTGTTCATTATTGAAATACGTAAAGGATTTGGTCCCTACAGAAACCAAGTGCTTATATCACCATTATGGGTTTCCTCTAAACAATAGATTTGAATAGCTGGAAGCAGCATTTAAATAGCATGGTTATTACGATATTAGTGTAGTTAGTGACTTAGTGTATGTCGGTTTAGATGTCTAGTTGCAACTAATCGCATATCGAATGATAAACTAAAATATGAAATGTTTAATTGCAATATATATAGCCGAGACATGTAGCCTAGCTAGTAACCTTTTTATTAGTGCATGTCATTTTGCGATGAAACAAATTCTGATTTTACTTTTTTGCAATGATGTTAATTACAAATAAGAGAATGATTGAACCATATAGTCTAGCTAGGCTATAGTCTAACACATGTAGCCTAGCTAGTAAAAATTAAACCATATCCAAACCAAAATTTTTAAAATAACATAATGATTAGTAAAATTTTCTATCTAAACTAATCGAAATTGAACCGAACCGAACAAATAATCAAACGGTTAACCAAAATATCCAAAAACTTAGAAGATATCAAAAAATAATATTCATAATACCCAAAACTATAATTATAAACTCAAAAATATTAATTATTTTTAGACTCAAAACAATCAAATATTTTAAATAATCAACATATCCGAATGTTGTTAGTTATAATTGTCAAATACTCTATTGCAAAATCGAACCAAATTTTAATTTTCTTTCTAATTTTTTTTTTGTATTTTTCGGTTAAATTAAGTTAATTTAGATTATTTTGGGTAAAAAAACCAAGCTGAATCGAACTCAATCAAATTTTGGTTAGTTACGGTTATCTATTTAAATATCCGGATCGAAATGAACTAAAAAAAAACCGAACCGATCCGAATCGAAATTTTTAAAATATCCGAAAAGTTATTATATTACCATATTCGAACTAACTGAAATCGAACTGAAATGGAACGGATAACCGAATGTTCATGTCTAAGAGAAATATTAAAACTATACGGTAATTTGTTTAGGAGCCAATTACTTTTTACACCAATAAAATTATCTGAGTCATCGTATTTTAAATGGATCTAAAAACCTTCCAACAATTTTTATGGGCATTGGTTGTGTTGGTCACATCCATGTTTTTGTCAATGATGATAAATTGTAATGTAACTGTAACTTGATGCATTGTAATGTAACTGTAACTTGGTGCATTCGAAAACGTTTTTTTTCTATCAACTGATGTTATATAATGGGTTAAAACTGAGCGAAGACAACACTGGAGTAACAAAAAAATTATACTAAAGGGTCACAAACGACCAAACTATAAAATGGCTAAACAAGCAGCCAACACACCAAAACAGATCCTGAACCAAACTATGGCACAATTTCAAATTCGAAAACGTTTAGAATGCAATATTATTCACAGCCACATTTTTTTCCTTGTTTTTAATTGATTTTATTTAGTAGGATAATTAAATTTATTGAATTGCAGCTTTCAATAACTCCAGACGTGTATTGTTCAATGTAAATAGTATAAACTTTTATCCGGACATGCACGGAAGTGTTTATCCCTGTCGCATAATATATCTAGATTTAAAAAATTTATACTACATAATTTAATACACGTTTATGGAAACTACCACGTCACCCTAGAAGAACCTCACTACAGGCTGTCCAGAACCTCGCCTAACCAATTAAATATATCCACGTGGCATACGTTGACATGTACGCTCCTTGCAATTTACAGCTGTTGCCCGTTCAAAAACTCCGGTATAAATAAGCTCTCAATGGCTTCACAAACTCACATTCAAAAACAGAACAAAACCTCTCTGCCATCTTTCTCCTCCCAAGATGGCCTACAATTACCATTTCGCCATTCTTTTCGTTCTCCTCTCCGCCACCGTTGGCCTCTCCACCGCCGCGTTGGTCGAGCAGAAGCCTCACCGCAGCGGCATTCCATTGAAAGGAAGCATCACTCTCAATCTCATTTGGTACGGAAAATTCACACCAATCCAACGGTCCGTAATCGTCGATTTCATCCGCTCTATCAGTTCCTCCGCCGCCGTCGCAAAAGGTCCCTCCGTCGCGTCGTGGTGGAAGACGACGGAGAAGTACAAAAAAGGCGTCTCAACTCTTGTCGTCGGTAAACAGCTCCTTCTCGAGAATTACCCTATCGGAAAATCTCTAAAGAGCCCTTACCTCCGTGCTCTATCAAGTAAACTTAACGGCGGTGGTGCTCGTTCGATAACCGTCGTCTTGACGGCGAAAGACGTTGCCGTTGAAGGATTATGTATGAATCGATGCGGGACTCACGGGTCAAAGGCCAGTGGAGCTTACGTGTGGGTCGGAAACTCTGAAACGCAGTGTCCTGGTTACTGCGCGTGGCCGTTTCATCAGCCTATCTACGGACCTCAGTCTCCGCCGTTGGTTGCGCCTAACGGCGACGTCGGAGTTGACGGAATGATTATAAACCTCGCGACTCTTCTTGTTAACACCGTTACGAATCCGTCTCAAGAAGCTGTTTCGGCTTGTACCGGGATATTCGGGTCGGGTGCTTACCCGGGTTACGCGGGTCGGGTTCTCGTAGACAAGACAAGTGGAGCGAGTTACAACGCTTTGGGTCTCGCCGGTAGGAAATATCTTTTACCGGCGATGTGGGATCCGCAGACTTCGACGTGTAAGACTTTGGTTTAATTTTAGACGGTTCACAACACTACACGTGGCAAGAATCGATGGTGATGGCGAGTTAAAAGCTTGTTGTAGTCAAAGAAAGTTGTAGATATCTATCGCGTCTGGTTCGGAGTTTGGGGGAAAGGGATGTGTTTGTTTTGTTGTTTTGTTTTGTCATGCCCTGTAAATTCGATCTTGGAAATATGTGTAAGATAGATTCATATATCTATTTTAATGCGGATAATAAAATCGATTTGTAGTTTCCCCTATAAATCTTTTAACGTTATAGTATTAAGAATATTTTTTAACCAAAGGAATCAAACTTTTTAGATAAAACAGAAAATAGATTAAGATATTAATTATGCTGTGTCGATACGGTAAACAAAAAGAAATAGAGAATAAAGGTGAATGTTGGGACTTGGGGGATAAGAGAAAGAGAACATACTAGTATAGAATAGTGTATCACTTTTTCACTTTTAATAAAAGCTACAGCTTATAGGTTTTGGCGTATTGCTTACTAAACAATAGTAGTATGTATTGTGGGACGGAAAAAAAAGGTTTTATTTTTATTATCCAGTTTCCTAGCAATCTCACCTTTTTGGTAACTTGAAATAAATTGTCCCATAAATCTTTAAATATGATCAGTGGGTTGGTTGGTTGCGTTCAGTGCTACGAACAGGCTTGTCGAATCAATGGTCTCTACTGATGATAGCGAAAGCAGTAAGCTATCAATGAAGTCGCTCCAATAACAGCATTTTAAAAGTTTTATTGGAGATTACAACTACAATTATTTTCACTCTTTCAATAAGGACCCCCATGCTTTGAGACTTGGTAACACTGAACCCCATAAAATCATCTTGGATTCCAATGTTCAACTTCTTTCACATTATAAAATATCCTTATCAAGTTAATATCCCCATGTTTTATGTCCAATCTAATTCGTGATTCTATGTGGACACTACCTTATAGTTTTTTTTCAATGCCCTCGAATCAGATTCCTAAATTTAAATGATGTGTTCTTTTTTCTTTTCCGGTTTTCTTTTACTTTTAAATGGTAGACAATATACTTTCTATTTCTGACAAAATATGAAATGTTTACTATTGAATATATATCATGCAAAGCAAACTCAAGAAAAGTCTTTGATTATGTGACACACAGGGCTATGTTTAAATATAGAGTTAGCCTTTTACTCCCTAAGCCCATCAAGGCCTCCCAGTTACCAACCCAAACATTGAACGCCTTTAAATCAAAGCCCAGCTCTATCTATGCCATCAAAGAAAGCTTACGAATGCAAAAATAGTTAATACTTAAAAACAAATTGAATTCGACCACTCTATAAAAAATGAAATACATATCAAATCTGATTTTCCAAACAGTAAAATTAAGTAAAAAATATTTATAAACAAGGGAAAAAACTCTATCAAAGAAATACAAAAAAAAAAGAAAAGGAAATTGGACTTAAAATAAAGACCTCATATAGACAGTGTGTGATTCTCCAAATTAATCGACCGTTATAGAAGAAAATAAAAATAAAATACTTGTTGAGTTTTTTTCTTTAAATAAAGCTCTTTTCTCACAAAAAAAAAAAAAGAAAGAGAAAAAGAAAAAAAAGGTATTCTCACAACGGCCATATTATTTCTTCTTCGACTGCCACGTGTACGGTCATAATTTAACGAGCCGTTGTCGCCGTGGTTAAAGGGACGAATCCAACCGCGTTTGTCATTGTTTTTCCTCTCAATTAGCCCTGTCCCCACTGGACAGTTTCACAATTTGCGTGTCATAAATCCACAACCGTCCGATCTTACTCGTTTCCTCTTTTCTTTAATCAACGATTCAGATGTAACGCGCTCAAAAACAAGTGTACCCCAGTATCCACCTCTATATAAACAGAGCTGTCAACGCAGTCTTTCCTCACCAACGATCAACAGAGAGCAAAGCCAACACTCGAGCAAACTCAGTCTCCAACCAACTATTTCAAATTCCTCTCTTTCACAATCATCGCTATGTCGATCTCGAAAATCCTAGCTGTAATGGTTCTGGCCACTCTCCTGATCTGCTCTTCCGTGGCGGCTCAGTCTCCTGCTCCAGCTCCGTTCAGCGGCGGAGGAAGACGTATTATCTCTCCGTCGTCTTCACCGTCGAAAACACCGACTCTGAAATCCTCCGTCGCGTCTCCTCCATTATCGCCTCAAGCGGATTCTCCTTCCATCGATACTCCGTCTTCGATCTCTGATTCGCCGTCACAAGCTCCTGGTCCAGCACTGAGCAACGCCGTCTCCAACAGATACACAGTTTTTGGTGGATCCGTGGCTGCTATGCTATGCGCTGCCGTTTTGGCTATGTAGGGTCGATCGATCTACGAAAGACAAGCTTCTCCGATAAAACCAGCACAATGTCTTGTCTTCATTTATTTATTTATTCATTTCTCTAGTTTCTCTGTGTTTTTTTTTTTTTGTTTTTTTGCTTCCTTTGGTTAAATCAGTAAGCAGGATTTGTATTGATACTTCGAGTCTCACCATCGATGCGCCCTTATCAATATATCATAATTTTTTTAATAAATGATTTCAAAAGTATTTCCATACCCAAAATAAGCTTGAATTAATTCTCGAGGAAATTTTTAAAATTCCAACAAAGTGAACAAGTAAAAGAAACAGTTCATCTCTTCGAATTGCCACATCGCTGGTATCGGCGGTGGCTTCTCCGTCGCGGTTGTTTTAGCCGCCGTGAATAATAATAACTTTGTTCGATTTGTTGCTAATGGGCCGATTATGATGGGCCCATTAGATAATTATATTTACCATTTTGACACAAAATCGGAGCTTCAATTTCTCTCGCAGTAAGTGATCGTTTTTAGATCTTTTTTGGTCGTCGTCACACGAACTGAGAATCCATGGCGACTCGCTCGCTCTTCCATAGTCTTAGATGGTGAGTCTCCTCCTCTACCCGTTCTTTCCTACTGATTTCGTATTTGTTTCCTGACAAATATTGATTCGCGGTTCTTATGAATTTAGTCGATTGACGAATAATGGTGTCGTCGGAAGCAGTTTCATTCGGAACGCCGAATCGTCGCGATTCTCTAAGTCGTACAGTGCTGACGCAGCAATTGGAAGCTCGATTGTCGAGCAATCATCGTTGGAACCGGAGGAGAAAGACGATCTGAGGAGCCGGATTTTCAGATTGAGACTTCCGAAACGGAGCGCGACTACTGTTCTCGAGAAATGGGTTGGCGAAGGGAATCAGATTACAGTCACTGAACTTCGAGACATCTCTAAAGAGCTTAGGAGAACTCGGCGTTACAAGCACGCTCTCGAGGTACACAACTATCATCGATAATTTCCCTTTTGATGGGTTTTGCAATTCGTTGGAATTCGTGGCTCCTAGTTTCTAGATTGCTCACTTTTTTGTATTTGGCGTGAAGTGTTCTGTGAATCTACATTGAGAAGTGAGTAGCAAACAAGAAAGATTGTTGTTGTCTGTAACAATTACGATTCTTGAACTTCATATGATCTTATCTTATTTTGATTTGAGTACACGCTCACATAACTTCAAAATCAGGCAAATTCTTCAAATTTATGATTATTATGTGTGTTGATGCACAAAATCGTATTGCTGTGCATCCTCCTGGGAGCTTATTCAACTCTCATTTGTAACAGGTTACAGAGTGGATGGTTCAGCATGAAGAATCTAAGATTTCAGATGCTGATTACGCATCACGCATTGATCTGATTTCAAAAGTTTTCGGAATCGATGCAGCTGAACGCTACTTTGAAGGTCTGCAACCAGCTTCGAAGACAACTGAAACCTATACTTCTCTCCTTCATGCTTATGCTGGCTCCAAACAAACCGAACGAGCCGAGGCCTTGTTCAATAGAATCATCGAGACTGATGATAGTCTCAGTTTTGGTGCTATCACATACAACGAGATGATGACTTTATACATTTCAGTCGGGCGAGTTGAGAAAGTACCTGAGGTTATTGAAGTGCTAAAGCGCAAAAAGGTCTCCCCGGATATTTTTACTTACAACCTGTGGCTTAGTTCATGTGCTGCAATTTTTAACATTGATGAGCTCAGAAAGATTCTTGAAGAGATGAGGCATGATGCTATTTCCAACGAGGGTTGGGTTCGATATATTGATCTTACTAGCATCTACATAAACAGTAGTAGAGTATCTAATGCAGAGTCTACCTCACCCGTCGAAGCTGAGAAATCTATTTCGCAAAGAGAATGGATCACTTATGACTTCCTTATGATTCTGCACACTGGATTAGGAAACAAGGATATGATAGATCAGATTTGGAAGTCTCTGAGAAACACTAACCAGAAATTGAGCAGCAGAAGCTACATTTGTGTTCTTTCATCTTATCTAATGCTTGGTCATTTGAGAGAAGCCGGGGAAGTTATGGATCAGTGGAAGGAGTCTAAACCGACAGAGTTTGATGCTTCTGCTTGCTTGAGAATCTTGAACGCTTTTCGAGATGTCGGATTAGAGGAAAAAGCCAGCGACTTTCACTTGCTCTTGGTGCAGAAGAAATGCAGCTTGGAAAATGAGGTATCGTAAGATTGAGGTCTCTGCGAAATAAGTTGTGAAATTTGTATGCTCTTGGCAAGAATCAGATCAAGCTCATCATCAATCATCATTTAGGGTGGATGAATAAAATAGAGGTTTCTTCTCTCCACTGTGATTTTATTTATCTTCTGTTCTTTACGTCCATGAGACTCATAGATTTCCTCACTGGAAGATTTTGCTTACGATTTTGAAATTGTGAAATTGCATTCTGTAGAAAATGCCAAAGGTTAAAACTAACTGTTACGAATGTTCCAACAAGTCCTAAACCATTGATTGTTTATTCAAGAAAGAAAGGAATAATCAAGAACAGATCACAACGTGATTTGGAAAACTATCTAAGCTTTTCTATTTTAGTATTTAGGAACTATCTAGGATTTCCATTTTTTTCTTATTTCCTTTTCTTAGAAGTTTTCTGTTTACGTTTACTTATAAATACAGATGTCATCTCTTATGTGAGGGGATCCTGGGAATTGAGAGCTTAGGAGGTTTTATCGGATTATTCCGAGGGAGAGAGAGGTGTTCTCTTTGAGATTTGGTTTCTTGTTCGTGTCTTTTAATTCTTAATAAAGAGGTATTGAGTTTTAGTTCTGGTTCGTGACTCTTGTTCTCTAACAATTGGTCCGACCTAAACGACGAACGCCTAACGATGACACAGACTCGACAAGCAGAACGTATCGACGAGTTAGAGAAGAATCAAGAGGTCATGACTACTAAGATCGATGGGATGAACTCTAAAATCGATGATATGCAAGCGACTCTTCAGAAATTGGTTGCTTTTACTCAGCAGAATACTTTCACACCAATCACTCACGACCCTGCAACATCCTCAGTAACCAAAAGTACTGTTACGGCGCCCCAAGCTACTGGTGAAACTCTTCACGATGATAGCCCCTGTGTGGTGCGTCGTGTCGAGATGCCAAGTTTCAATGGTGATGATCCACTTGGGTGGTTGGCACGGGCTGAGCAATACTTTTCACTTCAACACACACATCGTGATAAGAAAGTCAATATCGCCTTCATGACAATGGAAGGTGATGCACTACAATGGTTGCAATGGCTACGACAACAAAATCCATACCTCACTTGGCCAAATCTAAAAACAGAGCTCATGGAACAATTTGGGGGAGATATCACCGCATCTTCGTGTGAACAATTAGCAGCCCTTAAGCAGTTTACTTCGGTTGATGAGTTTATCAACGAGTTTCAGGCTCGCGCTGCACAAATTCCTAATCTCGATCCACACATCCAGCTTGGAATGTTCTTGAATGGTCTAAAGGAAGAGATTCGCGTTAAGATTCGCCCTAACGAAGCTAATGATTTGCGGACTGCAATTCGTGTCGCTTGATCGATTGAAAAAGAACTTGTTTTCACTATAGGAGGAAAGAGCGGTAACCGAGACGGAACGTCGAAACGTTACTCCACTACCCAAACTTCTACTTGGGCTGGGAGACATTTTCCACGAACCTCCAATCCACCTACAGGACCTGTTACTACAACACAATCCATGGCAAAAAAATCCAGATAAAGGCAAACTTCACTCAACGCAAAGCTCTACTTCGGAAGATCATACAGGAAACAACTCGAGTAGACCTAGAGGAATACGACAATACTCACACCAAGAGTTTTTAGAGATGAAATCCAAAGGCTTATGTTTCCGGTGTAAGCAACCGTACTCTCCACTTCATGATTGCCCCTATAAATCTCTTCGAGCTTTGATGTTAGCAGAAGATGAGATTATTGAGGATGGTGAAATCAGAGTTTTGGATAGAGAAGATTGTCAACTATCTGAGATTAACGAAGCACATTTCACATTCCTCCATCTTCCACTTAATACGTTAAGTGGAATTGATAATCCACAAACAATGAAATTCAAAGGCAGCTTGGATGGTGAAGAAGTTGTGATGATGGTAGATAGTGGAGCAAGCCATAACTTTATCTCTTCAGACCTGGCTCATAAGCTTCATCGCACGATTGAATTAACCAATCGTTTTCGGGTCAAACTAGGTGATGGTCGAAAGGAAGACTCCAAAGGGAAATTCTCAGCTCTACTAATTCAAATCGGGTCTGAACAAATCTCCGTAGACTGTTACTTATTTCCATTGGGTGGCATTGACATTATTTTTGGCGTCGGATGGTTATCTTCATTGGGAGACGTCAAAGCAAATTGGACTCAGATGTCTTTAAGCTTCGCCCAAAAGGGTCAGCAGATTCAATTATGTGGGGATCCTTCGTTAGCTCGTTCTGAAATCTTAGTTCATGCTCTCAGCAAGCTCCAAGAAGTTGAATTTTGTGCGTGGTTATGGCATATTAAAGACGCAACTACAGATAGTGGAACACCAATTGACATCACTCCTCACAATTGAGATGACTTAGATACACTTCTCACACAGTTTCACGAAATATTCGCTGATCCAACCGAGTTACCAAATAACATTACAACCAACTGCAGGCACTGTCAATGTCAGACCATATCGATATGGTCACAATCAAAAGGATGAAATCGAACGACTTGTCACCGAAATGTTAACAGCGGACATAATTCAGCATAGTAATAGTCCATTCTCCAGCCCCGTACTCTTGGTTCGTAAAAAGGATGGGAGTTGGCGATTTTGTGTTGATTACAGGGAGCTCAACAAAGTCACCATCCCAGATAAATATCCAATTCCAGTGATTCAAGAAATGCTCGATGAACTACATGGTGCAAAGTTTTTTACCAAAATTGATTTACGTTCGGGGTATCATCAAATAAGAGTTGCTGCCAAAGATGTGCCTAAGACAGCGTTTCGTACTCATTCTGGTCACTACGAATTTCTCGTTATGCCATTTGGTCTTACCAATGCACCAGCCACATTTCAGGGCATCATGAACGAAGTCTTTCGCCCGTATCTCCGAAAATCAGTCCTTGTATTTTTTGATGATATTTTGGTTTATAGCCCTTCATGGGACAGCCACATGATTCACTTACAACGGGTTTTAGAGATTCTACATTCTAACCACTTCAAAGCTAACAGGAAGAAGTGTTCGTTTGGCCAAGTTTCTGTGGAGTATCTCGGTCACATTATATCACACGCAGGTGTTGAAATGGATCCAGCTAAGATTTCAAGCGTTTTACAATGGCCAACCCCAAAATCTCTTAAAGGTGTTCGTGGTTTCCTGGGTTTAACAGGCTATTATCGTCGATTTATACAGGGATACGGCCTCCTCGCTCGTCCACTTACGAACCTGCTGCGAAAAGACCAATCTTCAAAGTTCATTTGGTCTTTTGAGGCAGCAACTGCCTTTGAGAAACTAAGAAAAGCGACCACGGAAGCTCCTATATTGGTAATGCCCGATTTCTCAAAAACATTTGTAATCGAATGCGATGCATCAGGTGTTGGCGTTGGGGCAGTTCTAATGCAAGCCAAGAAACCGATCGCGTATTTCAGTAAGGCTTTGTCTGAAAAATCCCTCTCTAAATCAGCTTACGAAAAGGAGCTAATGGCTTTGGTTCTTGCAATTCAACACTGGAGGCCTTATCTTGTGGGTCGTCGTTTTACAGTTCGAACAGACCAACGCAGTTTAAAGCAAATTGTCCACCAAAGAGTAACTACACCATCCCAGCATAATTGGGTTGCTAAGTTGTTAGGCTATGACTTTGACGTTGAATACAAAACCGGGGCAAGCAATCGTGTCGCTGATGCTTTGTCTCGACGTGATGAGGTCTATGAACTCTCAGCCTTATCTATTCCAGTTTGGCTTGATTGGGGGGTTTTAGAATCAGCCGTCATAGCAAACAGTGATCTAAGGAAGGTGGTGGAACAGCTTCGCCAAGATCCGACCAGCGTTTCGCCGTATTCTCTCGTCAATAATCGTTTGTTCTATCGCAATCGAATTGTACTTCCTGCAGACTCACCTTGGGTTCCTACTTTACTAGAAGAGTTTCACTCTACTCCAATAGGTGGACACTCCGGCGCGTATCGTACATATCGAAGGCTCGCATCAAGTATTTATTGGAAAGGGATAATGAAAGACGTGCAGAAATTTGTTGTTGATTGTCTAGTTTGTCAAAAAAATAAATATGATATGATGACACCTGCAGGTCTGCTCCAGCCTTTGCCAATTCCTTCTATTGTTTGGCAAGATATTGCTATGGATTTTATCACAGGCTTGCCACGATCTCATGGAGTCGATTGTAACTGGGTAATCATTGATCGTCTTTCCAAATATGCGCATTTTATTGCTCTCTGACATCCTTTCACAGCAAAGAGCCTGGCTGATAAATTCATTAAGGAAGTTGTCCGGTTACATGGTGTACCAGAATCAATCATCAGTGATCGTGATCCTATCTTTCTCAGCAATTTTTGGTCAGAATTATTCCGATTGATGGGTACACGTCTCCGGTTAAGTAGCGCTTACCATCCGCAAACCGATGGACAAACCGAAGTATTGAATCGTTGTCTTGAGCAGTATTTACGTTGTTTTACCTCAGAACAACCAAAACAATGGGGTCGCTTTCTACATTGGGCTGAGTATTCATACAACACATCTTTTCAATCTGCAGCAGGGCTCACGCCATTTGAGAGCTTATATGGCCGAGCTCCACCAACTCTTCGCCAGTTCTTACCAGGGGAATTTTGCGACAATTACATTATAATTTGCGTAAAGCCCAAACAAAAATGCAGTCCCAAGCCAATCGTAAGCGTCGCGATATAGAATTTTCAGAAGGTGATCTGGTTTTGTTGAAACTAAGACCTCATCGTCAAGTTTCGGTTCAACGGCGTTTGAATCCAAAGTTGGCTCCCCGATACTTTGGTCCATTTCGAATCATAAAGAAATTGAGCCCGGTTTGTTATAAATTGGTGTTGCCCATAACAGCAAGGATTCATCCAATTTTTCACATTTCACAATTAAAACAGGTGAGTGGACACCATCATGCGGTTCCTGAAATTCCTGCAGATTTGGTAGTGGCTGACGATGGTTTTCTTCCCCGAGATATACTTTCGGTTCGTCCCGGAAATAAACCAGAAGATCCACAACTTCTTGTTGATTGGGAAAGACGAGCAACAGAATAGGCTACTTGGTTAGATATGTCAGATTTTCTAGGACAATTTTCAGACTCCAGCCTTGTGGACAAGGCTGATTCACTAGCGAGTGGCAGTGTTACGAATGTTTCAACAAGTCCTAAACCATTGATTGTTTATTCAAGAAAGAAGAAAAGGAATAATCAAGAACAGATCACAACGTGATTGTTGTTTTGTTTGGTAGGGTCCAAAATTTCTGATAAAATTTATTTTGAACAAGTATTGCTTCTTAAGATATGTTTTCTCTGTTTGTTGAAACTGTCACCTAGATAGACCAATTTCCTCCGAGCTTTGCCGAATCCTGAATAGCTCTAACATTGCCTCTTGAACACCATCTGAATTCTGAACAAGTACTGCTTCTTGATAATGGTTTCTCTTGAATCTTTTTCAACAAAGTCCCCATGCTTTCAGTTTAGAATTCAGATGCGTATCCTGTTTGTAGGTTCTCTTAGCTGGACATTAATCTAGGTTAGCTTTTGTATTCTTTCAGTGAACAAAGATTTTGTCTTGTTGTTATGTTTCTCTGTTTGTTATTAAGTCTATATAAACTCTGTTTTGTGAATTGCAGTCGGGATATGAACGTTTATGCTGCTTGCGCTGTATACAGCCAAGAGACCACAACTATGGAACAACATGTGTATGTCGTGTTCCCAAACACTTGCGTGAAGAGAAACTGGTCGAATGTGTTCACTGCGGTTGTCAAGGATGTGCGAGTGGCGATTAAATTCTACAGCTTTATGCACAATCCCTGACTGTTTGTTACAATTCTATCACTTGTTAAATCTGGATTCTGTGTACCCTAAAAGGCTAAAACCCTGACTAAATCCCGTTGCAAAGCCTCTACCATAGCCTTTTTACACATATGAGGTTACTAACGCTGTGCTCCATTATTTAGCATGTTTAAGAAAACTTTTAGCTTTAAAAAGTGATTAATGTAAGGAAAAATACCTAAGACTCCATGTGTTGGAATTCCTTGGACAATGTCGTTTGCAGAAGATGAGAGTCTAAAAACCCTCCAAACTGAATTAACTCTTTGACTCTTCAAATAGTTGTTCTGAGACATTATAAGCATAAAGAGTTATTGAATTGGAGCAAAGTAAAGAGAAATGAACTGCTATGGAGTGGACTTCATGCTTCATCCATTTCTATGAGTCTATGACATTCTAATTTGCTGTCATAAATTTTTATTTGCACTGGTTATGGTAGCAATCATCTTCACTATTGTTCACACTCATTTCTAAAGAAACCGTTTATGTCAGTCCTTGAATTAAGTGACAATCATGAGTCTGTTAAAAAATAAATATTGTTTTGTCACATGTCTTATATACACGAGTAGTTGGTAACATAAATGTTTGGACTTGTCGTATAAAGATGTGTTTGTCTTTAATATTGAATGAATAAAGAAAGCTCAATGGGGCTCACTCTTCAGAAGAAGTCAGTTAAGCAACTTTTTCTTTTCTCAGAGAGCGTCCATAATTGCTGAGCATACGGAAAAAAGAATAGAGCATTAAAACACATCTTTAATCCAACACATGCATTATACGGTAACCTCTGCTCCATCTCCTGCATTAACAAAGTAACTTCTTCTTCATATATCTCATTTTCCGGTTTTATTTCTTGTTTTTGATTCCTTTGTAATTGATCTTGTTTTTCGTCAGGCCAAATGTTTTAGTTTATTATAATTGTGTTAAAATGTGTTAAAATGTGTGAATCTATGTCATGTGGAGCGGTAGGTGGTATGGTACATATCGTTCAATAAACATAATATTTGCTTTGATATTTATGTATCTTTTTCTCATATTTCTATGTTCTAATTGTTTTTCGTCAAGCCAAATGTTTTATAGGGCCGTAAGCCAAATAAAAAATATAGTATTTAACAAATATCTTTTAAATTTTAGTTTATTATTAATAAAAATAAGTTTTTTCTTAGTTTATTATAATAATATATAATTAAGTATTATTTGTTTTAAAAATGTTAAAACTCTAAAATTAATTTAATAGATAAATACATATATATATATATATATATTTTAAGATAAACCAACATTTGTAAATTTTTTAAGTTAGATTACTTTATAAACCTATAAAACATTGTAGCTCCATGTGATTTCACAAAATAATACATGTTAAAAAACTAAAAAAATACATGAAAACGCACACAAATTAGAAAAATGTTTACATTATAATGATACAAAATATGAAATATTGTACGAAATGTACACACCAAACCACATATGATTTTTTGGCTATGAAAAACGGTATAGGCTTGTTGTAGTCTGCCTCATGTATCTTCCCTAAAGTTTTGTCAATATTCCTCTTATCAAACCTATATACCGTTTTTCACAGCAAAAAAATCATATGTGATAAAACTAACGGGCTGAGTGAAGATAATAGAAATACGCTTGAACAACAAAGTTTCGAATTCGCATCTGGAAAAAAGAGATATGAGTATTCCCCGGAACATCATGATGACTATAAAAGCCTAATGCACTTGCTCCTAACTTCTTGTTGGACACATACATGCTCAATTATGCAATGAGGCGCAAAAATGTTAAGTCGTTGAACATTATGGTAATCTCTAAATGATTTTCACGTTTTTCTGTTTTAGATTCTCTCTTCATTGGCCATAAATATACAATTTTATTTATTCACAGGAAATATGCCTACGAATACTTCTTTATACACGCACACTATACATGGAAGAAGTGTGAATCTATGTCATGTGGAGCGGTAGGTGGTATGGTACATATCGTTCAATAAACCTAATATTTGCTTTGATATTTATGTATCTTTTTCTCATATTTCTATGTTCTAATTTTTTTTATTTTTTTTTATGAAATTTCTCACATTTTGTTATGACTTAAAGTTAGTTTATTCCATGAAAATGAGAAATTCACTACTAATTTTGTCTATATTGAATAAATCTATGCAATTAAAGATTAGAAACTATGTCCAAGAGAATTGTGTTCAAAAAACAAGAAGCTAATAATTGTTTTGATGGAAAAAACAATGAAAAAAACAAATAAATCATAAAGCTGTTGTGGTAGGCGCGTCAATCATCTTCTCTATTAGTTCACACTCATCTAAAGAAACCGTTTAGATCAGTCTTCGAATTAAGAGACAATCATGAGTGTTAAAAAATACATATTGTTTTGTCACATGTCTTAATCAGAACTAAAAGTCAAACTAATTGGGTTAATAATTAATATACTCGAATATTTGGTAACATAAATGATTTAACTTGTGGTAAAAAGACGTGTTTGTCTTTAGTATTGAATGAATATAGAAAGCCCAATGAGGCTCACTCTTCCGAAGAAGCCCGTTAAGCAACTTTCTCTTTTCTCAGAGAACGTCCATAATTGCTGAGCAGACGGAAAGAAAAATACAATATTAAAACAAAGCTTTAATCCAACGCCTGCATTGTACGGTAACTTTTGCTCCATCTCCTCCATTAATTAAGTAAGTTCTTCTTCATATTTCTCTTTTTCCGGTTTTATTTCTTGTTCTTGATTCCTTTTGTAATTGATCTTGTTTTTCGTCAGGCCAAACGTTTTTGAATTTTTAGTTTACTATTAATAAAAATAATTTTTTTCTTAGTTTATTATAATAATATATAATTCAGTAGTATTTCTTTTAAAAATGTTAAAACTCTAAAATTAATTTAATAGATAAATACATATATATATATATATATATTATATTTTAAGATAAACCAACATTTGTAAATTTTTTAAGTTAGATTACTTTATAAACCTATAAAACATTGTAGCTCCATGTGATTTCACAAAATAATACATGTTAAAAAACTTAAAATACATGAAAACACACACAAATTAGAGAAATATTTGCATTATAATGATACAAAATATGAAGTATTGTACGAAATGTACACACCAGACCACATATGATTTTTTTGCTGTGAAAAACGGTATAGGCTTGTTGTAATCTGCCTTATGTATCTTTCCTAAAGCTTTGCCAATATTATTCGTATTGAACCTATATATATCATTTTTCACAGCAAAAAAATCATATGTGATAAAACTAATGAGCTGAGTGAAGATAATAGAAATACGCTTGAACAACAAAGTTTCGTATACGCATCTGGAGAAAAGAGATATGAGTATTCCCGGAGCATCAGGATGACTATAGAAAGCCTAATGCACCTTCTACTGACTTCTTGTTGGACACGTACATGCTCAATTATGCAATGAGGCGCAAAAAGGTTAAGTCGTTGAACATTATGGTAATCTCTAAGTGATTTTCACGTTTATTTTGTATTGGATTCTCTCTTCATTGGCCATAAGTATACAATTTTCTTGGCTCACAAGAAAAATACCTACGAATAATTCTTCAGACACGCACACTATACATGGAAGAAGTGTGAATCTATGTCATGTGGAGCGGCAGGTGGTATTGTACATATCGTTCAATAAACCTAATATTTGCTTTGATATTTATGTATCTTTTTCTCATATTTCTATGTTCTAATTTATTTATTTTTCATGAAATTTCTCACATTTTGTTATGACTTAAAATTAGTGTATTCCATGAAAATGAGAAATTTACGACTAATTTTGTCTATATTGGATAAATCTATGCAATTAAAGATTAGAAACTATGTCCAAGAGAATTGTGTTAAAATGTGTTAAAAAAAACAAGAAGCTAATAATTGTTTAGATGGAAAAAACTATGAAAAACCAAATAAATCATAAAACTGATGTGGTAGGCGCGTCAATCATCTTCACAATTGGTTCACACTCATATCTAACGAAACCGTTTAGGTTAGTCTTCGAAGTAAGTGACAATAATGAGTCTGTTAAAAAATAAATATTGTTTTGTCACATGTCTTAAGCAGAATTAAAAGTCAAACTAATTGGGTTAAGAATTAATATACTCGAGTATTTGGTAACGTAAATGTTTTGACTTGTGGTAAAAAGATGTGTTTGTCTTTAAGAATGAATAAAGAAAGCCCAATGGGGTTCACACTTCCAAAGAAGCCCGTTAAGCAAATTTCTCTTTTTTTAGAGAACGTCCATAATTGCTGAGCAAACAGAAAGAAGAATAGAGCATTAAAACACAGCTTTAATCCAACACATGCATTATACGGTAACCTCTGCTCCATCTCATCCATTAACAAAGTAAGTTCTTCTTCATATATCTATTTTTCCGGTTTTATTTCTTGTTTTTGATTCCTTTGTAATTGATCTTGTTTTTCGTCAGGCCAAATGTATTATAGGGCCCTAAGCCAAATAAAAAAAATATAGTATTTAACAAATATTTTTAAAATTTTTAGTTTATTATTAATGAAAATAAGTTTTTCTTAGTTTATTATAATAATATATAATTCAGTAGAATTTGTTTTAAAAATGTTAAAACACTAAAATTAATTTAATAGATAAATACATATATATCTTTTTTTAAGATAAACCAACATTTGTAAATTTTTTAAGTTAGATTACTTTATAAACCTATAAAACATTGTAGATCCATGTGATTTCACAAAATAATACATGTTAAAAAACTTAAAATACATGAACACACACACAAATTAGAGAAATGATTGCATTATAATGATACAAAATATGAAGTATTGTACGAAATGTACACATCAAACCACATATGATTTTTTGGCTGTGAAAGACGGTATAGGCTTGATGTAATCTGTCTCATGTATCTTCCCTAAAGCTTTGTCAATATTCCTCGTATCAAACCTATATACCGTTTTTCACAGCCAAAAAATCATATATGATAAAACTAATGGACTGAGTGAAGGTAATAGAAATACGCTTGAACAACAAAGTTTCGAATTCGCATCTCGAAAAAAGAGATATGAGTATTCTCCGGAGCATCAGGATGACTGTAAAAAGCTTAATGCACTTGCTCCTAACTTCTTGTTGGACACGTAGATGCTCAATTATGCAATGAAGCGCAAAAATGTTAAGTCGTTGAACATTATGGTAATCTCTAAGTGAATTTCACGTCTTTCTGTATTGGATTCTCTTTTCATTGGCCATAAATATACAAATTTTATTTGTTCACAAGAAAGATGCCTACGAATACTTATTTATACACGCACACTATACATGGAAAAAGTGTGAATCTATGTCATGTAGAGCGGTAGGTGGTATGGTACATATCGTTCAATAAACCTAATATTTGCCTTGATATTTATGTATCTTTTTCTCATATTTCTATGTTCTAATTTATTTTTTTTATGAAATTTCTCACATTTTGTTATGACTTAAAGTTAGTTTATTCCATGAAAATGAGAAATTCACTACTAATTTTGTCTATATTGAATAAATCTATGCAATTAAATATTAGAAACTATGTCCAAGAGAATTGTGTTCAAAAAACAAGAAGCTAATAATTGTTTTGATGGAAAAAGCAATGAAAAAAACAAATAAATTATAAAGCTGTTGTGGTAGGCGCGTCAATCATCTTCTCTGTTAGTTCACACTCATCTCTAACGAAACCGTTTAGATCATTCTTCGAATTAAGAGACAATCATGAGTCTGTTAAAAAATACATATTGTTTTGTCACATGTCTTAATCAGAATTAAAAGTCAAACTAATTGGGTTAATAATTAATATACTCGAATATTTGGTCAAGCCAAACGTTTTTTAATTTTTAGTTTATTATTAATAAAAATTATTTTTTTAGTTTATTATAATAATATATAATTCAGTAGTATTTCTTTTAAAAATTTTAAAACTCTAAAATTAATTTAATAGATAAATACACATATATATATATATCTTTTTTTTTAAGATAAACCAACATTTGTAAATTTTTTAAGTTAGATTACTTTATAAACCTATAAAACATTGTAGCTCCATGTGATTTCACAAAATAATACATGTTAAGAAACTTAAAATACATGAAAACACACACAAATTAGAGAAATGTTTGCATTATAATGATACAAAATATGAAGTATTGTACGAAATGTACACACCAAACCACATATGACTTTTTGGCTGTGAAAGACGGTATAGGCTTGTTGTAATACTATGTAATATTTTGACTTTCTAAAAAGTGAACATTCGTGCAATATTATGGTTGTAAAATTTAAATGATGTTAAAGATTATATTTTAAAAATTTATAAAATTTTATTATTATGCATATCGGTGGACATCATTGACGTTATAATCTGTTTCGTTGAGCATTTGTATGATTCTTTGTATAGAAAGAAAAAAAATCATAAAAAATGGGCTTGTTGCAACTTTCAATAACTTACCCTTTATTTTTGTGCCTTTAGTAGGCCTAATATTTCCGGCAATTGCAATGATGGCTTAGAAAGTTAGGTAACATGACAAAGATTCTGATCGACTACAAGATAACTACGCAAAAAAGTAAGGGAGAAGCATGGTGTTGTGGGAGGAACGCCATTTCTGATTTTTACAGAGAAATTTTTGTTTAGTAATAATAATAACGGGGTTATCGTTACATTCATACGTGTATTTATGCGTCTTTCAAAAACACTTTTGTCGAGAACTAAAATTTTATTTTCGAGATACCTAAATGAAGGCCTTTTCCCCCTATTATTATCAAGAAACATAACCCTCCGATTGAACCTGATAGTTAATTGCAATAAAAACACTGCTAAATCGCGATTACTTTTTCGCGTTTAGCTTGATCCAGATCTTAACCAGATCCAGTTAAAAAGTCCGACTAGCCAATAATAATCAATACAATCAAAACAAATCAAGACTCTCCTATCATGCCACGTTAGCTTTTTCAGATTATGTAAAAATGACACATCATTTAAAAAAGCTAACCAATAAAATTATAAAAAAAATAATACAGATCAGCAATTTTTTGGCTCACATGTTATTTTTTTCCAGTGCTGACACCTCAGCTTTTTGGTATAATCTGAAGCTTTCTTAACCCTGTTCATTATCTAACTACGAAAACCTGTGTTTGGCTGATACAGGGAACATGGATCTACAACATGTCGAATGGAATCAGCAAAAATAAGCAGCTTCTTCTTTTTTCCCTTTTCTGTTTTATGCTTTTGGTTTCTCTATGTATCAGTGGCTACCATATGCCTTAGCAGACTAAGGTTACACTGGTCTTTTTCTTGAAATTGTTATATTTCGTTTTGCCAAATAATTTCTTAGTCACAAATAATGTCAAAAGCTGAAGATGTTTCATCTTATAAAGGTTCAATGTTTCCTTTGTGTTTGTTTCTTTCGCTTTCTACTAAACTTTGTAAGCATGTGTTCTATCTATTCACATGATGATGTGAACATGAATGCGAATGCGAATGCAGTTGGTGAATGTGGTTGTGTCTTACTCGAATATACCAAAAACAAAAGAAAAGAAAAATGAAAATACAAAGACTGGTTCAATTTTTAATTTGTTCCACTTTATAATGTGGTTATGTCATATAAACCAAAAACAATGGAAGAAGTAAAATGAAAATACAAAGAATGGTTCAGTTACAAGTTGTAACTTACAACCATGATTTCTAATGTGTTCCACTTTATTATCTTCTAAATTTGTAATTTTATTTCAAAAAACTAATTCAATTTTCAGGATCCATAATGCATGTTAATGAAAAAACATATAAATAAACTAAACGCATATAAATAAAACTAACTTAAAAGAAACATCAAAAATCAAAAATGACATATTTAAATTATTTATAAATGTTAGAAAACCTTTATTTTTTTAATAGAAAACCTTGTTATAATTTCGAAAAACATTTTGAAAATGCCTTATTATCCCTCAATTTAATTAAAAATACAAAATACAAATACACGTGTAATTCCTCAGACCGGCCACACTTTGTTAAACCGAACCCAACCCTAAAGAGGCATCTACGACGTTGGGTTCATTTCCTCGTCCTGCGCCGCGATCACTCCTCCAACTCCCTCGTCCTGTCGTTTCACTTCTCCAAAGGTAAGCTTCTTTAATTTTCCCTCTTAGACCAGTCTTGCTTCGCATCCATCCACTCGTTTCGTTTCTAAACCCTAAATTTTCTCCCTTTTCTAAGATTTGTGTCGATCTCAAATCGCAGAGATTGATTAACCCTAATTCGTCCCCTTCTATTACTGAAACTTTACCTAGACTGTTCTAGATTGAATTGGGATCCACCCGCTGCGTTGGGTTGATGATATCTTGACATAGAAACCCTAATTTCGAGAAATGGTCCTGCTTGTAGTTTCATATGCTTAATTGAGACTCTCCCAAACTATGCAAGTCTTAGAACCTCACCAAATTTGAATTCGTTTTGGTTAAAGATGTTCTCTCTTTTTTGAATACCCACTAGCTCAATTTGTTCCTTTGTTTAACATTGTGAAATTGCATTCTGTAGAAAATGGTTTGGTCGCGGGCAGACCCGTCTGCCACCCCTAGTAAATAGTTGATTCTCGGGTCAATTTGGGCCCGGCCCAACTTATAACATTCGATAAACCCAACCCTAAGACAAGTCCAGCGTCATTTGTTGTTGTTCTTCGTCATCGATCTAAGCTGCGACTCTCTCTCTCTCTCCGTCAAATTCCCTTACCTCCTTGATTACTCTCAGGTGAGCTTCTGAGATTTTCCTCTTAGATCGCTCTTGATTTCGCGTCAATCTTTTTTTTTTTAGTTTGTAAACATTAATTTTCTCCATTTTTAAGGTTTGCAAAGAATGATAAACCTAATTGTTCCCGTTCTGTTGTTGAAATTTTACCTAGTTTAATCGGGATGTAAGTATAAAGTTTTTAAATTGCGTCGATTTTGGTCGCTGCGATGTAGAAACCGTAATTTGACACACTCAGATCCAGCCCTGATTTTGAGGCCTTATCATACCTCTTTTGATGAAGGGCATAAACCATTTTGGATCAAAATGATGTGTCACAAGCACAATTTTGACGCATGCTCGTAATCAATTTCGTATCTTGATTTGAATACTACTTTTTATCAAATGTTTTGTTTTATCAGTTTGTGTTTCTATATAAATGTGTTATTATCTCTTATATTTGTCAACAGGTTTGTTTTCAGTATGTTCGTCTATAGAAATAATTGTGCTATTATCATATGTATTGGTCATGTGTTGAGCGATAATGGTTTTTACCTGGTTATGGAATCGCAGATCATGTTGACCGAAACTCCATTTAGGCCACGAGAGAAGCTTCTGGAGAAGCAGAGATTGTTCCAGAGCATCCACAGGCACACTTACTTGAAAGGACCAATGGACAAGATCACCTCCGTTGCAATTCCTCTTGCCTTGGCTGCAAGTTCTCTCTACATGATTGTAAGTTCATATGTACATTTTTGTCTTTGAATCTATCCTTATTTTACTATTGGAATGTGTTTTTAATGGCTTTAGAACTTGCTACGTCCACTGGATTGTTTTTGCGATAAACCCAAATGCTCTAGCTAATTGGTTTTCTATTAGATATTATTCATCATCTAACTATGGACGATTGGTCTGACTGATACAGGGAACAGGAATCTACAACATGTCTAATGGAATCGGCAAAAAGGAATAAGCAGCTTCTTCTTCTTCTTCTTCCCTTTTCTATTTTATGCTTTTGGTTTCTCTATGTATCAGTGGCTGCCATATGCAGTACCGACTAAGGTGACATTGGTATTTTTCTTGAAGCTGTTTATTTCGTCTTGCCAAATAATTGCTTAGTCACAGACAATGTCGAAAGTTGAAGATGTTTGATGTTATAAAGTTCCAGTGAATCCTTTGGGTTTATTTCTCTCGTTTTCTACTAGACTTTGTAAGCATGTGTTCTATTTACATGATGTGAATGCGAATATCCAGTTGAATACAACCACGGTGAATGGGGTTGTGTCGTACTTGTATTATCATACCAAAAACAAAGGAAGAAGTAAAATGAAAATACAAAAACTGGTTCAATTTTAATTTGTTCCACTTTATAATGTGGTCTTGTCGTATAAACTAAAAACTAAGGAAGAAGTAAAATGGAAATACAAAGAAAGAATGGTTCAGTTGAAATTTGAAATTTTAATTCTAAAAAACTAATTCAATTTTCGAAGAACTTGGTAAAACTTTTTTGGAAAGGCCTTATCCCTCAATTTAAATAAAAAAGAAAGAAAATACAAATACACGTGTAATTTTATTCCTCAGACCGGCCTAGGAGATAAACACTTGTTAAACCAAACCCAGCCCAGGCATCGACGAGGTTGTGTTCATCTTCCTCGTCCTGCGCCGCGATCTCTCCTTGTCCAACTCCCTCGTCCTGTCGTTTCTTTTCTCCAAAGGTAAGCTTCTTCGATTTCCCTCTTCTACCAATCTTGCTTCGTATCCCCGTTTCGTTTCAAAACCCTAAATTTTCTCCTTTTCTAAGATTTGTGTCGATCTCAAATCGCAGAGATTGACAAACCCTAATTGGTCCCCTTCTATTACTGAAACTTTACCTAGACTGTTCTAGATTGAATTGAGATCTACCCGCTGCGTTGAGTTGATGATATTGTGACGTAGAAACCCTAATTTCGAGGAACAGCCCTGCTTGCAGTTTCATATGCTTAATTGAGACTTTCCCAAGAACTATGCAAGGCTTAGAACCTCGCTATAAATTGAATTCGTTTTGTTAAAGATGCTTTTTTTTTTTTTTTGGATACCCACTTAGCTCAATTTGTTCCTGTGTTTAACATTGTGAAATTGCATTCTGTAGAAAATGCCCAAGGTTAAAACTAACCGAGTCAAGTACCCAGAAGGATGGGAGTTGATCGAGCCTACTCTTCGAGATCTAGATGCCAAGATGAGAGAAGGTTAGTGTTCAATCTAGATTTTGCTATATCTCAATCTCAGATGCTTAAGTATGTGTGTGTTTTTCTTTCTTTCTAACTATTTTGTTCCTTGTGCAGCTGAGATGGACTCACATGATGGCAAGAGAAAGTGTGAAACTTTATGGCCAATCTTCAAAGTTTCTCATCAGAGGAGTCGGTATGTATATGACCTTTATTACCGAAGGGAAGAAATTACTAAAGAGCTGTATGAGTTTTGCTTGGATCAAGGCTATGCAGACCGTAACCTGATTGCAAAGTGGAAAAAGGTGCGTTCTAATGTCATTCTTGCTTACACTTTTGTCTGTGCACTTCTTTTAGTTAGTTAGTTGTCTGGGGCCAAAATTGAAGGGATTTGGAGTTAATAGTTGATTTGCATAGGACATTGAATTGAGTATATGTAAACTAGTGTTGAATTAGTTTAGGGGGCCTAGTATCGCCCTAGTGCACATTGAGTCTCGAAGCTGTTTCAATTAAATCAGTGTCCTAGTAAATGCACTTGCTTGGAATGATCTTACCGAAAAAGATAGGATCTAGACTTGAGATTGTTGTTTTGTTTGGTAGGGTCCAAAATTTATGATAAAATTTGTTCTGAACAAGTATTTGCTTCTTAAGATATGTTTGTTGAAACTGTCACTTAGACCAATTTCCTCCAAGTTTTGCCGAATCATGAATAGCTCTAACATTGCCTCTTGAACATTTTCTGAATTCTGAACGAGTATTGCTTCTTGATAATGGCTTCTCTTGAATCTTTGTCAACAAAGTCCACATGCTTTCAGTCTAGAATTCAGATGCATATCCTGTTTGTAGGTTCTCTTATCTGGACATTTGATCTAGATTAACTTTTGTATTCTTTCAGTGAACAAAGATGTTGTCTCGTTGTTATGTTTCTCTGTCTGTTACCGACTCTTTTTAAACTCTCTGTTTTGTGAATTGCAGTCGGGATACGAACGGTTATGCTGCTTGCGCTGTATACAGCCAAGAGACCACAACTATGGAACGACATGTGTATGTCGTGTTCCCAAACACTTGCGTGAAGAGAAAGTGGTCGAATGCGTTCACTGCGGTTGTCAAGGATGCGCGAGTGGCGATTAAATTCTACAGATTTATGCACAATCCCTGAATGTTTGTTACAATTCTAGCTATCACTTGTTAAATCTGGATTCTGTGTACCCTGACTAAATAAAATCCCCTTGCAAAGCCTCTACCATAGCCTTTTTCACACATATCAGTTTACCAAACGATGTGCTCCACTATTTAGCATGTTTAAGAAAAAAGTCAAAAACTAGGTACCGGGCAAAACAATATTTGATATATCTATTAAAATTTTTGGGATGAATTATTCGAATCAACAATGAACATTTGAAAGGAATGTTTGATAAGATCGAATCTAAACATTGAACATTCGTGCAGTATTATGGTTGTAAAATTTAAATGTTGTTAAAGATTATATTTTTTTAAAATTATAATCTTATGCATATCGGTGGACATCATTTACGTTTTAATATGTTTCGTACCCTACCGTTCTTAAAATTTAAATTTGGTATTATGGATGGCTTAGAAAGTTAGGTAACACGACAGAGAGATTCTGATCGACTACAAGATAACTAGGCAAAAATGTAGGGAGAACTGGAAAAACATTTTACAAAGAAATTTTTTGTTTAGTAATAATAACGAGGTTATTGCTATATTCATACATGTATTATACGTCTTTCCAAAAATTTTGCCTCGGGAACTAAAATTTTATTTTCTAGATACCTAAATGAAGGCTTTTCCCCCTATTATTATCAAGAAACATAATCCTTCAATTGAACCTGATAGATAAATGGATAAAAACACCGTTAATTAGCTTGATCCAGATCTAAACCAGATCAGTTAAAAACCGGCGGTCCGACTAGCCAATAATAATAACACATCAGTCTTATATCTGCCAGCCCAGCCCAATAAGATCGTTTATTATATAAAAAGACACGAGGCAGAGTAGAGAGATGTATCCCTAAATCCACAAAGTCTCTCATCCGCACTTGTCCGACGAAACCATGGGTGTTACCGACAACAAAAGACCGTGTGATATTTTTCGCTGGTAAAGATCTCTCAATATCTTTTGCTATAAATTTTTATCTAATCGGATCTAATTTATTGGTATGTGAAATCTCTCGCAGATGCTAAGACATGTGTGTTTTGGGATGTAGAGGATTACCCAATCCCAGATGGTATTGATCCTGCTTTGTTTTATCAGAATATCAAAGAGGCTATTAAGAAGCAGGGTTGTCATGGGGAGGTGTCAATCCAGGCTTACGTTGATAAATCCTCCTTGGATGATGAATTGCGACGTAAATATGAGGATGCTGGGTTCAATATCGAATTCGCGTTCCCCAAGGTGAATTCCTTTTTACTTTAACCCTCTTTTCTCCTCTTACACATATCTGTAATCCGTTGATATATACTTTTTTCCCTAGGGGATGCGAGATTTTGTACCATACTTTTGGACTTGATGTTGTGGGCATTTGAAAATAATCCTAAACCAACAAATATAATTGTGCTCGCAAAAAACATCGAAGACGACATGGGTTATCGTCTTGGAGGTATGTATGGCAGAGGTCATGCTCTTCTCGTATCCCAAACTGATCCAGAATGGGACTGGAACCTTCCTAGTGAAAGCTCAACATGGTTTTTGACAAGCCTATTCGATGGCCCTAGCGGAAGCTCGCAACGTCTTGACAATAAGAAGCAGAGGACAAATCCAAGGGAGGAGATTTGACAAGCCTATTCGAGTGGACAAATCCAAGGGAGGAGATTTGATGTTTTATGATTATTGTTTTGGTTACCAATGTAACGTGTTTATTGTCTATGAATATTTATGTGGATGCTGCTTGCGTAATCCTTCAGTTCCCTGCTTGCGGGATTTAGTAGATGAATTTAAGATTCCGCTTTTTGTTAGTTTTATTATGCACAGTCTCCTCCTCTTCCATATTATCTAAGTTAACCCTGCTTACACTATGTAGCAAAATATATAATCTGAGAGATAACTGAACTAGTTTTCCCTAATTTGAACACAATATCAAATGTACATAATTAACAAGATTCAGGACTACCGTTCTATTCCAATTTATACATTGTTCTCTGACTTTTTGTTCTCCATTAACTACATAGCTTACTCGTAATTCTCTTAGTGCCAAACCACATTTATTATGACCTTCTCAAAACAATTCCCTCTTCAACTACTCGTCTTTCTCTATTTCTTCCCTCTCAAACACTTGTTCATGTGGAGGAAGCAACCTTGACGTTACCTTTCCTTTTTGGCTATTCGGACCCCAACGACTGCTTGGCTCCTCAGCTTCGGAGTATTCTTTTTCTTTTTTTTCTTTTTTTATTATTATCATGTTGTCCATCTTCTCATTCTTGAGCTGTCCCAACGAAGACGTCTAGTCCTCCTTGGTAATTCCGGCGACCTAGCTCCTTCTTGGCCACTCCTTTAGGCTTTAGTGCTGGTGAGTTCGATGCCATCCTCATGTCAAGTCTCCAAGACCTCTGGCTTAAATGGGATCCACCAGAAGATTGTTAGAGGAGTTGTTAATTCGGTAACGAAACCTAAATGCTCTGTGGCTTCATCAAGCTTCAAAACGACCAAGATATTGATATCGTTTTTGGAATCTACTCGTTTTATAACAAAATAAATATAGTGGGCATATTAAAAAATGACAAACTTTTATCTTTCTTTAATTCACTACCAGTCCACCTTCAAGTATTAGTTTACACTTGAATTTTCAAATATTAGTTCCCAATCCATGTCCATATTCTCAGCCCCAAAATCGTTATCATCGACTTGTCGAATGCCTTTTTATTCTTTATTATCGCCACCACACTTGTTTGGGAGGTGAAGATGGGCGTGGAGTGAACAACACTACAGGTGGAAAGGATATAGAGTTTTAAGACACTAGAAGAAGTAACCAAGCATATCATATATGATACAAAAGCATAGTGATGAATAAAGGTTAAGCTAATAATAGTCCCTTCCGCATTGTAAGAAAAAAATATAAATGCACAAGTCAATCCCAAAAACTGGGGATCAGTAGAAGTTGTCTCTGAGCTTCCCGTTTTTCTCCTCTTCAATTATGCTTTGGTTTATGAGTGTCTCAGGCATTGCTGAGACAACACAGCAATTTTTGTTTTTCAAAGCTTCACGAAAACGGCATATCCTGGGGTCTTGCTCAGATCCATCCCTGATTTTGAGGCCTTATCATACCTCTTTCGATGAAGGGCATAAACCATTTTGGATCAAAATGATGTGTCACAAGCACAATTTGGACGCATGCTCGTAATGAATTTCATATCTTGATTTGAATACAACTTTTTTATCAAATGTTTTGTTTTATCAGTTTGTGTTTCTATTTAAATGTGTTATTATCTCTTATATTGGTCAACAGGTTTGTTTTCAGTATGTTCGTCTGTAGAAATAATTGTGCTATTATCATATGTATTGGTCATGTGTTGAGCGATAATGGTTTTTACCTGGTTATGGAATCGCAGATCATGTTGACCGAAACTCCATTTAGGCCACGAGAGAAGCTTATGGAGAAGCAGAGATTGTTCCAGAGCATCCACAGGCACACTTACTTGAAAGGACCAATGGACAAGATCACCTCCGTTGCAATTCCTCTTGCCTTGGCTGCAAGTTCTCTCTACATGATTGTATGTTCATGTTTTGTCTTTGAATCTATCTTTATTTTACTATTGGAATGTGTTTTTAATGGCTTTAGAACTTGCTACGCCCACTAGATTGTTTTTTTTTGCGAAATCCCAGATGCTCTAGTTACATTGTTTTCTATTATATGTTATTGATATTGCCTCAGCTTTCTTAACCCTGTTTATTATCTAACTACGAAAACCTACCATATGCTTTAGCAGACTAAGGTTACACTGGTCTTTTTCTTGAAATTGTTATATTTCGTTTTGCCAAATAATTGCTTAGTCACAAATAATGTCGAAAGCTGAAGATGTTTCATCTTATAAAGGTTCAATGTTTCCTTTGTGTTTGTTTCTTTCGCTTTCTACTAAACTTTGTAAGCATGTGTTCTATCTATTCACATGATGATGTGAACATGAATGCGAATGCGAATGCAGTTGGTGAATGTGGTTGTGTCTTACTCGAATATACCAAAAACAAAAGAAAAGAAAAATGAAAATACAAAGACTGGTTCAATTTTTAATTTGTTCCACTTTATAATGTGGTTATGTCATATAAACCAAAAACAATGGAAGAAGTAAAATGAAAATACAAAGAATGGTTCAGTTACAAGTTGTAACTTACAACCATGATTTCTAATGTGTTCCACTTTATTATCTTCTAAATTTGTAATTTTATTTCAAAAAACTAATTCAATTTTCAGGATCCATAATGCATGTTAATGAAAAAACATATAAATAAACTAAACGCATATAAATAAAACTAACTTAAAAGAAACATCAAAAATCAAAAATGACATATTTAAATTATTCATAAATGTTAGAAAACCTTTATTTTTTTAATAGAAAACCTTGTTATAATTTCGAAAAACATTTTGAAAATGCCTTATTATCCCTCAATTTAATTAAAAATACAAAATACAAATACACGTGTAATTCCTCAGACCGGCCACACTTTGTTAAACCGAACCCAACCCTAAAGAGGCATCTACGACGTTGGGTTCATTTCCTCGTCCTGCGCCGCGATCACTCCTCCAACTCCCTCGTCCTGTCGTTTCACTTCTCCAAAGGTAAGCTTCTTTAATTTTCCCTCTTAGACCAGTCTTGCTTCGCATCCATCCACTCGTTCGTTTCTAAACCCTAAATTTTCTCCCTTTTCTAAGATTTGTGTCGATCTCAAATCGCAGAGATTGATTAACCCTAATTCGTCCCCTTCTATTACTGAAACTTTACCTAGACTGTTCTAGATTGAATTGGGATCCACTCGCTGCGTTGGGTTGATGATATCTTGACATAGAAACCCTAATTTCGAGAAATGGTCCTGCTTGTAGTTTCATATGCTTAATTGAGACTCTCCTAAACTATGCAAGTCTAAAAAGATTATTTTAATAAAATTTAGTTATATAATTAAACTTTACTTTTAAATGAAAAATTGAACCAATATATGATAGCCATGTATTTTATGGGGTTCTTATAAACATCTCTAAATTTCTTATTTAAAAACCTCTTCACTTTATCTCTCTATTTTTTATTATTTTTCTTTATTTAATTATAAGAACTCTAAGAAAATGGGAAGTGGTCTTAATGGCCTATATTATATATTCATTGGCCTTAGGCCGGGTCCATGATATTTCATATATAATGTCAAATTTCAAATTTCCAAATTTTTCAAGAAGATATGTGTTGTGCAAGTTTTATTTTGTATGATTGTTGTTTAATAACAAGTGTAGCATATTAGTAATTGTGCCTTTTTATTTGGACTAAGGTCTATAACATTTGTTTCAAGTATAGAAAAAATGATATTTTGAAAGGTTAAAACAAAAAACTTGCATGCAAGGAGCCAAAGAAAGTTCCAAAATTAACACTTAAAAGTTTTATTACATGAACATGTTTGGAGTCTTTGGACCTACGAGAAGAACAGAAGGAAATAGCATTATTGTAGTACAAGTCCCTTGAAGAGCTTAAGAGCCAGAGAAATTAAAAAGAACAAAAAAAAAAAAATAGACAAGATATGGGAGTGGGATTGATAGCAACAGAAGAGTAATAATGAGACAAAAGAGAGTGGGGACATAGATATTTACCTAATGAAAGTGGGAAGATTTCAATTTCCACAAGTCACAACGACTCCAAAAAATTTCAATTTTTGCCTTTTTGATTTTTCTTCGTCCACACCCACCACCACCACCTTCACAGAGATATTATTACCCAGGAGGAAAAACAAAAGAGAATTATTAACGATCAATGAGCACCAAGACTTTGCTTTTTTCCTTCTTTCACTTTTCTTCCACTCCAAGCACAGAAGAAAGTGACCTTTTTATTGTTCTTTTTTTAGAGAGCATGCCAAATCCAAAAGTAAACCACTATTGATCCAGCTAGATGAACAGAGGATGCGGTCCCACTAGGGTCACCAGGCGTGTTCTAATTGTTTCAAACCCACGTTAATGAAATTAAGAGAATCTTCATCAGTCCTTTACCTCATTGATTATCTTTTGTCTTCTCTTTAACCAACCAAACATGCTTATCAATAGACCAAAAGGGGTTTGAGGTTTTTCACCAATGGTTGTTTAAACCCTTTGATGAGTTTAAGTTTCGCTTCAGCAACTTGAGGTAATCAATGGCTTCGTCTAGTATTAAAAGAGCTTCTTTACCCTTCGCCCCCGGAACTATTCTCTCGAGGATTCTCAGAGTGGTGTGGATCTTGTCTTTTCTTGACTGCTCGTCGCTTAGACCAGAACCCGTCTCTTGTTTGCTCGAGATGTTGGATTCAGTAGTGCCCACAAGGGATGGTGATGGGTCTCTGTATGAATGGTCCAGTAGTTTCTGCCTTTTACGACGTGGACCATCAACACTGCTTTCAGTTTCATCCAGTTCTTCTGCTGTTTTGTTGCACGCTTGTTGTTCAACTGGGAATGGAGAGTGACCAGTGCTCATTACTTCATCATCACTCTCCCAATCATCATTCTCGTCATCATCAGAATAAAGCAGCGCGTTGATTTCCTCAGTGTCTTCGTGCATTTCAGACTCTTCTTCGCCATTAACATGATCTTCATCATGGAGCAATATCTTTTCTGGAATGGCATGACCTTTACTGAACCCGTTCTCTGGATTTAGAGAATCGAGAATTTTCCCTGGCTCTGCAGCCATAGAAGACGGAAACCTCAGAGGAAATCCACATTGTAAGAAACGAGTCTGATCTCCTGACTGATCGAATACTAATAATCTTTTCCGAGAAGACTTGAGTGCCCTATCTGGAGCAGCACCGCAGCTAGATCGCCCGTTCAAACATGAAACTTGTTTTCCACAAGACTGCTGATCATATCTGGACAGTAAGGCCTGGAACGGTGGCTGCAAATGGCGAAACTGATGCTCAGCTGCATATACTTTACCGAGTTCCGGAAAAGGGATTCCAGGACGGGAAGACTCAGTAGCTGTGTCCTGGACGCAAGCTTGAGGATTTAAGCCCAATGGCAACCATTTTTGTTGCCTGGTATCAAGAGGCATGCTCTTGCAGTTTAAGCCAATGAAACTTTACAGGAATACAATACTGCACGAAAAAAGCAAAGGGAAAAATCATTTTACATGGGCTATGACTATAAACGAGATAATTACTATTATAAACCCAACTCAAGAAAGCTATTAGCCCACAAACACAATCAAAAAGTATAAAAAGGGAAAGATTCATTTAGCATACCGATTGTGGAAGCTGTTGCTCAAATGTGTTGAACGCAATACTTCTTGATTTTTTCTTGAAATAATCGTATAAGAAAGTAGAGACAAAACGAGAAAAAGGCTAGCTCCAAAATACAAAAACAAAACTCACAAAACCAACTACGTCACTGGTTTGAGTATATGTCTAAAGTATTCAGCCTGAAAATATAACACAGAAGATAGTATTAGGAAAAAAAACAAGACTATGAGGTGAAATGTGAGAAAAGAGCATAAATTTCATTTGATCTGCAACAAACCTGACAATTATCCATCGGTTGAAAGCAAGCAATAACTCTCACTACAACTGTTGGTTTGTTAGAGTCTCCGTTGTTCTCGTACTTCAATGTTCGAAATCTTGTCTGACCAGCTGATTGACTTACCATCACTTTTCCAAACTCTTGAATGTAAAACTAAAGTTGATCCACAGAACAGAGCAAGCTACCAAAAGACAGATGACTTAAAGAAGAATAAGAAAAAAGTGATCTTTGAGAAGAAAAAAGAGAAAGAAGACTTGAAAAAAGCTTTCAGGGTTTAAAGGAATCGTTTAGCTGATCCTATATTGTTCACAATGGAAAACGTAGAAACGTTGGGATCCCATTATTAAAGAGTTTAGAAAAGGCAAAGGATTTAGAAAATGAAGAAGAAAGAGGATTTGAAGATGGGTTTTTCGAGGTAGAGAAGAAATTTACAGAATAACACGGCAATGCAGATTCAAGCGCACAACTTTACGGTACACATCAACAGAACTTGTGAACCAACTCATGCTGTTTTTCTCCTTCTATGCACTTTTAGATGTTGATCATTCACTGCTTTGTTGTAATACAGAGAGAGAGAGAGAGAGAGAGAGAGAGCAAAATCTGAGGCAAAAAGAGAAGTAAATAATCTCATCAAATTCCAAACCAAAGAAACCAAATTTCACAACAATTAAACTTCGTCAAGGATAGAGAAATCATAAAGATTAGTATAATACAGCATTGAACAAGTGCATACTCTTTTTAAGCGTCAATTCTATCAAACTTTAGCTAAATTAAGAACTAAAAAGCCTCGCAATTTTCGAACCAAACTACAAAAATAGATAAACTTTCCGTCTTGGTAACGATTTGAACTTGCAGGTTCTTTCCCAATTTTCTCACCAAGTTTCCCCGAGAAACCAAAAAAAAAAACAGAGAGCACAGAGACAAACAGACTGAGTAAATGATGGAATGAGTCCATTAGCTTACAGATAGAGAGGAAGCAAAAGGGAAGATCTTTGCGTCGAGATCCAGAGAGAGCGAAGAGGTTTTTATGAACGGATAAGAGAAGAGAAAGCGAGAATTTTTACGAAAATATATTGAAGGAAATAAAAGTGGGCGTGAAGACTGAAGTGTGACATTATTGTTTTATACAATGTCATTTTTTTCTGTGACGATTTTACCCTTTTTCAAACAATTTATTTTACCGTCAATAATGGGATATAAGAAAAGGATGTTAAAAAAAAAAAAACAGTTCACATCAACCATGTATGTATGATTCGGATTTTGATTTTTATCAATGAAGATAGAGAGATTCAGATAACCAAGCTGGAACATCAAATCCTACAAACAGAAAGCTCATTTATGCGAATCATAACACTATGACCCAAAGATTTTGATTCCAAAATTTGGATTTTATTACTCGTTTTCTTCAATTAAATTTAAACCGGTATACACTTTAGTATGAGTTTGAGTTCATTTTTCAATCAAATATATATATTTTGTTACTTTAAATTTTTAATTTAATTTGGTTCTATTAAAATTTAATTTAGAACTTGATATTAAGATTATATGATAGTTTTAATTGATTAGGAGTCTTAGATATTATTATAATGGTGTTTGTACTAGTATAACCACTATGTCATAATCCCATTTTAAATTTTGATATTAAAATTTATCATTAGTTTGACTGAAAGCAATGGGACGAGGGGGCTGAACGTGTCTATATGTAATTATGCTGTATATAATGGCAAACTCTCACGATCCATAATTTCAAGCCATAAATTATAATTAAAGTAATAGTACAAACGTGATAATTTCTTTAGTTGTTCGTTAAAGTAAAGCCCGTATATGTTCGTCTTCTTTTTTCTTTTTTCTTTTTTCTTTTTTTGGGCAACGTTTCTTCTTTTTAATTATGAGCCAAATAGTGGATGTGAGATTTAACCTTTTTTTGGTGGTTTCTTTAATTATTATTAACCTTCCTTTTTTAGGTGCGTGGGGATGATTTGGAACATTTTCGATGACGCGAGAAAAAATTGAGCTAAATTGTTGTTTAGTTTCCTTTGACTAGTTTAGTACTAGTTAGCTAATAAAACACCATCTATTACGTAGCTAACAAAACACCAATTTAGCCCACTCGTTTTTATATTTAATTTCAAACTATTGTAACATGATATTTTAATAAGTGATTGGGGTGAAAAAATGGAGGGGAGCATCCACCAAATTCCATGATCATAGGAGAAAAAAGAATAAAGAGACAAATTTGGTGAAAGAAGAATAAAAATAAAAAGAAAAAGAGATGCAAGTGAATGATTAAAGAAATGCACGGGGAATTAAGTGCTTAATTGCCTTGACGACTTCTTCTTTTCTTTTTTCTTTTTTTGCTTTTTGGGATATTTTTTTCTAAAGTTTAATTTCTTGTTGAATCTTTTTTCTTTTGTTTGATGTGATATGAAATAGTAGTTACCGTGTGAGACCAGTGGACCCAAATGCTTACTGTGTAGTACATATGATTTACAGTACTTTTTTTTTTTTGGTCACATGATTTAAAGTACTTCAAAATTCTTAAAATTATAGGAAACAATTGTTATGTATTCTATCTATTCCGAAGTACTAATCATTAAAACATGTTAAAAGAAATAAAGTTGAATAGAAATTTCAGTTCACATAATTGAGTCTGGGCTTTGGTTAGATGAGCGACCATACAAAATTGGGCCTATTCATTGGGACTTATTTTGGGCCATGTTCTTAGCTTTGGATAACTTTTTAAAAAACAAACACCAACCATTATGCCACTATATTGAGGCAATTTATTTGATAATTTTTTATAAATATTATTTTCTCTTTATTTGACATATATCTTTATCGCTTATAGAGAGGTAACTATGTTATAATTCATTTTTTTTACTAATTAATTAAACTGTGAACCATATTTTTTTTTTTTTGCAACTTTTCGCATTAGTTCTAATTAAAATCAGAAGCGATATGTGATAATTTATGTCAACCACAAAAATAGAACATTGTACCCAAAAAGAAGGAATATACCAAATGAAGGTCCCCAGCAGAAGCATATCCCCCAAGGTCAAGAGACTTGGACCTTTGCTTCAATCACTATCATCAGTTTTCTTTTCGCATATACAAACTAACAAATTCGATGAATTTTTATATACAGAATACTAAAAATCTATTTGCACAATCATAAATAAATTATTTATTTTTAGTAAAAAAATCTCTAAATATATGAAATGATTTAAAACGTATATACAACATAATGGAATATGGTCAAAATTTATTAATCGTCTATGTACGTACTTACTCTTTTAAAAAACATTTAATCAAAATTTAACGTCTTTTAACAAACCACGAACTTGTTCTAAGGTAAGGAACAATAACATTGTGAACGGTCCTTGCCTCGTCACCGTAGGAACAAACCCTTTGTACAAAGCCATTGGACCTTCCTCCGCCACAGTCTTCACCACACAATCCAACGGTCCACCGTAATTCTCCTTATCCGCATTCATCATCCTTGTCTTCACAACGTCTATCGGATTCGACGCCACCGCCGCGACAATCCCCGCCGTGAAACTCGCCGCCACGTGCGTTCCGATCCCTCCCGGCGTCCCTCGGCCACCTGCGACCAAGATTTCTTTGACGTGATCATACGTGGCGAGCTGAGAAGCCGTTACGATCATCGCACGATTCACGGTTAGCCATGAACCACGCCATAAGCTTGAGACGCCTTCGTGCCTCGCGATCTGCTCAAGCGCGTCCACGACGCTCTTATAGTTTCTGCGGCGGTTTAAAGGCAAACTTCCATCGGCTTGCATTCTCACCATCGCCACGTCAGCAGGATTCCCAACGGCGGATCCGACGGCTCCTGCGATGAGTCCAGCTGTGATCTTGGTGACCAATGGGAAGTTACCTGTTGAGAGTTACCGAATTAATTAATTCGTTTACGTCTAGAGTGGGTGAGAAAAAAAACAGTAGCAGTACAGTATATGGAAAAATTCGAACCAAACCAACCGGAACTGTTTAAGATCAAAACCGAACCAAAATATGTTCATAAACTCATTGGTTTTTACCATGTTAAACCCAAAACAGAGAACTATAACCGATTTAGCGTAATCGAAGCAAACCAAACCGAATAAAAACAAAATTTTATTGGTAACGAATTTATTATCATTACCGGTAAGTCGATCAGTCCACCTCCGTTTAAGAAAGTCGTAGATACCCATACGGGTGGCAGAGTAAAGCATCTGACGGAGGACGGTGGCGGAGACGCCAGAGAAGAGAGCGGCGGGTCCTTCGGTTTTGACAATGTGGGCCCCAACGGCGAAAGGGGTCATGACGGAGCGCGTGGAAGAAGACGGCGCGTGAATGGATGAGGGTAACAAGGAAATGCTGCCGATGAGAGAGTCAAGAGCAAACACGGGTCGGTAAGGTTTAACGGGAAGATTATGATCAAGATTAAGATTAGGGTTAGGGTTTTGGTCGAGAGAGAAAGAGTGTTCGCCTTGAAGCTGCATACGGACTTTGATTAGGTCTAATGGGTGAGTCAGAGCTCCGGCGATGATTGCGGCGATGCCACCTTCAAGAAATGGTTTGAAACCCATTGTTGTTACCGGAAGATTTTATTATAAAGAGATTGTTTTGATTAATGGGAAATGAAATAAATGAAGAGTTTGGGAGAATGGATCTTTTGTAAGAAAATGTTTGGAGAGGAAAAAATGAAATTGGACAAGTTGGAAATGGAAGAAGACAAACGACATGGGAAGAAAATAATGCAACGAGTTGTGTTTGTGTACTAGTCCTGAATTACGGGTTCCAGCTTTTGCATGAGGTTTATTTGTTTTGTCTTGATGCACACCTTGTCATTAGAAAAGAATAATTGAAGCTATAGGAATAAACCAATATTGGTCAATAAAACCAATGTTTTACATCTAACATACTCATAGTAATTTTGATGTTTAGGACGAACGACTCTCATACACAATCTATATAGGTGTAGAAATACGATATGACGAGTAATTGACACATTATACTCTTTGATTAAATATCTTACATTACATAGATTTACTTATTGTTAAATATAAATATTTGTACCACAAAGAGACATACATGTTACAAGAGAGAATCAGTACAAGATTATATCAAGAAACGTTAAGAGACTCGGACATGACATGAAACCCTAATACATAAGTCATCTCTCATCTGTAACTATGCACAAACCAAACTATTATTGCGTAATATACTTGTATAATTATCAATCAAGGAAGAGTATTCACTATAGAGATGCAACCCTTTTGATTAACCCATTGATCTATGGCTTCTTGTTTGAACCGCTAACCACTTCAACTGTTGATGTAGGTTTTGTCTTTTCAGTCTTTGGAAAACCGCCATTACCACCTGGAAAAGGAAAGCTCGGAATCCATGACGGAAATTCAAATTTTGGCCCTTCTGGCTCTTCTGGTTCCTCGGGCTCCTCAGGAACCTCAGGCTCCTCCGGAATCTCTGGTTTTTCTGGAATCTCCGGCTCCTCGGGCAACGGCAACTCCTGCTCTTCTGGAACCTCCGGCTCCTCAGGCTCTTTATATTCTGGAATATTTGTAACCTCTTCTTGCATAAGAGAGTGACCTACTCTAGCAGCAAAACCAGGTGTAGCAAACAAGAGGGATGACGAAATAAAGACAAGGAAAAAGACGACCGAAGATACGAGAATAGGAAGGCGAACATTAATCATATTGTGATATTCTTGAATGGAAACCAACTTAAAAAGAAGAGTTAAGTAATGTTGTGAGTATATAGAGTTTGTGTTTTGGTATTGTGTAGAGGATGGTTTCTTAAATAATATTGAGATGAGAGAGCTCTTAGAATGCAGATTTCATAAGAGTCAAAGTATTTGGTGAGAAGAGCTCAATGCACGATTGTGAATGTGATGTTAGTCTTCAACAAACTCACCTATATTTCATTTTACGTCTTATGTGAATTTAATGTGTATGTGTTTAAAAGTTATTAACATTAACCATTACAATAAAACTTACAATTAGCAATCACCTATATTTCATTAATATCTTTACTATTTTAGGTATACTTTATATGCATAACTCCTTTACTTGTGTAGATTTTGAAAAGGTTAAACAAATAGTCCATTTAGCCGTGAAAGCAGATTACCGAACTGATCCACGGCTTCACCGACATTATATTAAATTATTTATACATTTACTTATGATTTTATTATTTTATCATGGAGCAGTTTCAAGTGAAAAATGTACTTAGAACTGAGGATATAATTAATACTTTTTACTCATTATATGTAAATTAGTAAATATATGAGGATCAAAATCAAATAATTTCAAGACTGTAACTCAAGTCTAAATCCCATGATGGTATAAGTATAAAGAAAGTCACCAAGGAAAATAATAACGATAATAAGAAAAGTTTAAATACATTAGAGACATCATACGAAGATAGATTTAGGTGAACAAAACAAAATAAATGGTAAAGACAACACGGAGTTTTGTAATGGCTTCACTTAAGAGGGATAAACCTAGAGGAGTGTGTGGCACCTTGACCGGGCCTACCATGCTTAACCGGTTTGTAAGAGATTGAGAATTCTGCAAGGTAATGTCCGATCATCTCTGGTTTGATCTCGATTTGGTTAAATGTCTTTCCATTGTACACACCGATGATGCTTCCAATCATTTCAGGCATAATCACCATGTTCCTTAGATGTGTTCTCACTACTTCTGGCTTCTCACCGGCTGGTGCTTCTAGTTTCTGGTTTAAAGTAAAATAGAGTGTTGTTATAATAACCGAAAAGCAGACCCTAACTAAAATTATTGTAATGTTAAGAGTTTTACCGCTTTGCGCAATTTCTTGATGAGGGCCATAGGCTTCCTCGTCAATCCTCTAGTCAACCTACAAGATGATCGACGTTAACAAAACGAATTCACTCAGAACCAAATGTATATAATCTACCAAAATTGAGACAATTTTTTTTTGTGGGATCAAAACCTTCTTCGAATACGGGAAGGGAAGAGCTCGACAAGATCATCAGTGGACATGTCGAGAAGAGCATCGAGATCGACTCCTTTGAAGGAAAACTTTTTGAACGTTCTCTTTTTCGCAAGAGCAGCTGCGGGAACATCTGATTCGACTTGAGCCTACGGATTCCGACAGAGAAATTTAAGACCATGATTTTAACCAAAAAAAAATTAAGACCATGATGATGTAAAAATATAACAATCGAATAATTAAGGTTTAGAGAGATGGAGATCGAGAAACTAACCATTGTTCTTGGTTCGAGATCCCCTGAGAGTGACTGCTGCTAGGTTTTGCTATGGAGATACGGCAAGAGACATAACTTGGCACCCTATTTATACAGATGCATTATAGATCCTACAGTGTCTCTGTTTAAGGAAACTTCAATAAAAATTTACTAAATATTAAATTATTGAGTTTCTAAAATTATAAATGAATGGATATTTTTCTTCCCTTATAGTACACAAACTTCTATTTTTTTTCCTGTAACAAAGGGCAACATGTATATATATATATATATATATAATTAAATAAAATGAATACACAAGTTTTCCCCCAAAAAATCAAAACAAATTTTAATTTTAATGTAAAAAGTATAATTTAGGATAAAATTGGTTATAGACATCAAATTTTGTACTGTATTATCTTAGAAACCCAAGAAAATTATGTATCTTTATAGAAATAGTTATATAGTTGGTGAATTATCCCAATTTTTATGGAATTTTCTTCTATTTATAGGTAGGGTAATTGTGTTAATTTTTTTTTTCAGTACTCATTAGTCATTACTTATCTACATACCTTGGAAAATAAGGTTACAACCATCTTCAATACAAAAAAAAAAAAAACTTAGCCATAAAAAGATATCGAATTGAAACTTTTTAAAAGTGAATATATGCAGTTTCGAAAATAAATTCAAAGATATCTATAATATTCGTAGGTACTCAAAAAGAACTGGATGCAAGTCCGGAATTATTTTTTAAATTTACAAAGTATAATACTAAATAAAAATAATCAATAAACAGAGCAAAGTGTATGAGATATTAAAAAATGCTCTGTATTATTTAAACGCATGAACAAGAGTTTGAACAAAATCTAAAGGAGAGAACAGAAAAGCAGAGACAAAAAGTTATTAAGAAAAAGAAACGAAAGACAATAACATTGGAGCATAACACCGACTCTGTATTAAGAGCTTGATCATTCACTTGAGAGGGATAAACCTGGAGGAATTGGTAGCACCAACACCAGGCCTACCGTGCTTAACCGGCTTATATGAGATTGAGAACTCAGCCAAGTAATGTCCAATCATCTCCGGTTTGATCTCGACTTGGTTAAAAGTCTTTCCGTTGTAAACACCGATGATGCTTCCAATCATTTCAGGGACAATGACCATGTTCCTTAGGTGGGTTCTCACTGCTGCTGGCTTCTCACCAGCTGGTGCTTCAATTTTCTGCTCAAACAGAGAAAGTCACGATCGTTTATGTTTTAAAGCCGTTTGGTTGCAAAAACTGTATATAGATGGCATCAATATATATGCATTGAGATGGAAATACAACAACTAACAAGTAACAACATTGAGAATAGAAGATACACAATCTTGTTGTTCAACGATGTAGATACAATCGCAAATACGAGAACTCAACACAGATCTCATCATTAGAAAACGGAATTAGTGAGGGGAGAAATTACAGCTTTGCGCAATTTCTTGATCAAAGCCATAGGCTTCCTTGTCAATCCTCTAGAGAACCTATAAAGAGAATTTACGTAACAAAACTGATCAGTCTCAGACACAAAGAGACGATCTAAGAAATCGAGACAAAACTTTCTGGTTCAAGGACTCTTTCTAACCTTCTACGAATACGGGAAGGGAAGAGCTTGACAAGATCATCGGTAGACATGTCGAGAAGAGCATCGAGATCGACTCCTCTGAAGGAAAACTTTTTGAACGTTCTCTTTTTCACGATTCCAGCCGCAGCAACCTCTGGATCCGCCTACGTATATTTTACCATTACGAGATATTACAAACAACATGTCGAAAAATCTAATCACGAGAATATGATAGAAAGACAGAGATCGAGGAAGTAACCATTGTTTGTATGGAATTGTTGAAAACCTAAAAATCCACAGAGCCTGATAAACTCAAACAGTGTCTGCGCAAACGACAAACAACTTAACTTAAGCATCAAATATATACCTGAGCTAACCCTAGAAACATTTATTTATTGTTAGGTCCATGTATTCTTTTTAATTTCTCATCCGGGTTTGGAAAATAAGACCTGAAAAAACACAGTAATTTCGGATTTGGTGTGTGAAGCTCGGATTTGCCGTTGAGTGAATCTACTAAATACAAATTTGTATAGAAATAGAAACCTTAAAATCCAGATTCAACTGTCTGGAAAAGACAACACACCTAGAATTCTGCAAGTCGCCTTAGTTTTCATATCAATCTGTAACAAACAATCATTCTCTATTTGTGTAATCCTCAAAGTGTGTCCAATTGTGCTAAAGGTGTTTGCATCATATTATAACATAGTAGAAGAATACTAATGTCCGTCAGCATGGCCACCTAATGGTAGGCGATACCATCTTGCTCCAGGCTCTGATCTCCATCGGGGACAACGGGTTTCCGGAGGACCAGATGACTCTTTGCTCACATTGCCGAGTAATGTTTAGCACCTCACTTGTATATAAATTTCTTGCATGTAGCCAAGACGGTCGAATTGGAAGCAGATCAGATATATTCTCTGAATAGTCCGTCATGTGTCCACCGAAAGTAAAATTACTCTACTTCAAAGCATGAAGAGATAAAAATCTATATATTAACTAGTCATTGCCGATAGTAGATCTTCCAAAAAAGTTTCGAGTCTTCTTTAATTGAAACAATAGTTTGAGCACATCTAAAGAAGAGAGAATTGTAGCAGAGTACCCAAACAGAGAAGTACAAACAATAGCAGAGTACCCAAACAGAGAAGTACAAACAAAATGGTCCAAAAACAGACATATAAGGACCCTATAATTGCATAATGAGAGCTAAGGAAAGCACCACACAGACTGTAAGGTCTTCACTTGAGAGGAATGAACCTGGAGGAATGGGTAGCACCAACACCAGGCCTACCGTGCTTGACTGGCTTGTATGAGATGGAGAACTCAGCAAGGTAATGTCCAATCATCTCAGGCTTGATCTCAACTTGGTTGAAAGTCTTTCCATTGTACACACCGATGATGCTTCCAATCATTTCAGGCACAATGATCATGTTCCTCAAGTGGGTTCTCACTGGTTCTGGCTTCTCACCAGCTGGTGCCTCTCTTTTCTGATCAAACAAAACAAAGCAGTAATCTTTAGCGTTGAACCAATTTGGTTGCATAGAACAAACACAGAACTTATCAAGCATTTCAAACTTTACTGCATTTGGAAGTACATAGATGCAATCATAGGAAAACACTAGCTCACAACGCAGAATCAGATTCTACAAACTTAGAACAGTATCGATTCAACACAGATCTAATTAGGATCGAGAGAAAAGAGGGATTTTTACCGCCTTGCGGAGTTTCTTAATCAAAGCCATAGGCTTTCTCGTCAATCCTCTAGAGAACCTATACAAGAGAATCGTATAACGAATTCGATTAATAAGAACACAAGAGATGATTCTACAAAGATCGAGACGAAACTTTATCTGGTTAAAAAAAAAGCCTAACCTTCTGCGAATACGGGAAGGGAAGAGCTTGACAAGATCATCCGTAGACATGTCGAGAAGGGCATCGAGATCGACTCCTCTGAAGGCGAATTTCTTGAACGTTCTCTTCTTCGGCACTCCCGCCGCTGCAACCTCTGGTTCGACATCAGCCTACACAGTCCCATGGAGAGAATTACAAGCCTAGAGTTTTGGGAAATGTGATAGTAGTAGATTCAGAGAGATGTCGATAGAGGAACTTACCATTGTTGAATCTCGGCGAAAGATAAGGTGGATAAACCCTGAATCTGTGGTCTGCTTGCGTTTTCCAAATGAACAGCAAAGAAGTTGCCTAAATCGGCGGGTCCAAATATATACGAGGACCTCGGCTAAACCCTAAAATTGAAAGTTACAGTATATTATAAAGAAGTTAATTGCTTAGTGAATTTTTTGTTGACTTGGAAATCGAAGTTAAATTACTGTATGTACTTAGATTATTTGTTTGATGTTTTGCACCCAAAACAAAAGAAAAAAAAAGATTATTTGTTTGATGATTTTTTAATTGAATTTCAATAAAATTTGATGTTAAATTAGATTATAACAAGATAAAAAAATGTTTAAAGTTAAAAATACAAATATTTAGATACAAGGGTAATTCAGTGTTTCTTATTTATGTCAAGTAGAATCCACACTCAAGATTTGTTTTTCGAAATCGAATTATGATACCGAGATTGCATTAATACAAATCATAAGATTATAAGTTATGGTTGATAATTACAATGTTTTAAAAGTTTATATTTGTCAAATTGTTCGGCATGATTTTCTAGTCTGTGAGATCGATGAGTTGTGAGACACACTAGTCTTTTGCTTTTCAAAAACCCCTTCGTACTTAAGATTCTTTATGAGAAGAGATTATCAACTCAATCCACAAAAAAAAAGTATATTAAGATTATAAGATACAACGAGATGGTATCAAGCATACAGCTACATAATAGAATACAAGTGAGAGTGTGTATAACAATAATTCAATAAGGTATCAGGATGAGCTATAAGATAGAAAAGAAGCGCATCTCTGTAAATAGACAAAACAATACAAGGGGAAGGGGTGGTGTTGATATACGACAATTTCAGAAAACTGGACTGGGCTCCAAAGTAGATGGGCCTTCTTCTGAAATAATGGGCTTAAGGAGATCCAGGAAACTTTGGCATTGTAAACGCCGGCACTTTGGTTTCTTCAGGTTTTGGCAATTCCGGCAACTTTGGAGCATCAAACTTGGGAACTTCAGGCATCTTCGGCAATTCAATCTCCGGAATCTTTGGTAATTCGGGCTTCGGAATCTCCGGAATCTTTGGCAATTCGGGCTTTGGAATCTCAGGCATCTTCGGCAACTCAGGCTTCGAAATTTCCGGCATCTTCGGTAACTCTGGCTTTGTAATCTCCGGCATCTTTGGCAACTCCGGCTTCTGAATCTCAGGCAACTTGGGAGCGTCAAGCTTTTCAGTCCCCATCAACTTTGGCAACTCAGGCTTCGGCATTTCCGGTAACTTGGGCAATTCTGGCTTTTGAAACTCTGGAAACTTAGGCAATTCAGACTTCGGAATCTCCGGCACTTTCGGTAGCTCTGGCTTCGGAATCTCCGGCATTTCTACTTCCTCAGGCTTAGGAATTTCCGGCATCTTCGACAACTCGGGCTTCTGAATCTCCGGTAGCTTAGGCATCTCCGGCTTAGGAACCTCTGGTAACTTAGGCAACTCAGGTTTTGGAATCTCCGGAATCTTAGGCAACTCAGGCTTCGGAAATTCGGGTAACTTCGGCATCTCTGGCTTAGGTAGTTCCGGCAATGTCGGTATCTCTGGTTTAGGATCCTCTAATATCCGGCGAGCTCCGACAGAAACCGGAACAGAGAGCAATGCAATAAGACATATGATCAGAATTGGTGAAAGAAGAGAAGCAGAGAGACTCTTCTTCAATGCCATTGTCTTCTTGACAAGCTTTTTTTGTTTTTTATATCTTTCTTCTTTTGCTTTGTGGTGTTTGTTTTTGTGATGAGGTTTGATCTTTGATCGAAATGGCTATTTAAAGGTGTCTTGAGGATGAAGAGAGATGGAGTTTGGTGGGAAAATCATGTACAGAGTTTGAATAAGTAAAGTTCGTTTAACCTCTCTATCTGTACGTCTATATTGTCACTTTCAATCTAGTTGAAGTTTAGGTTTTAGTGTTTACGTGTTCATATGTTTGGATTTACGTATTGTAGAATATAGAATCCTCGTGTGAAGCACGTTACTAAAGGTTTACATTTTTTTAAACATTTTTCTGATTTTTGGTTAATCTTTAAATGAAGAACTAAACTTTACAGAGAAAGAGACAAGAGTATTACAGAGCATAACATAGCATTGGAGTAGGGTAAGAGAGCGATCGAACAGAGCAATAGAGAAAAGTAAAAAGGAACCGCAATTTCACAACAGCACATATAAGTTCCAAAACTGTAGCTCTACTCTTTACAAGTTAACTCCAAAATGCCAAAACTAATAGCTCCTTAACTCCAAAATGACACTTTAGCACATAAGTTCCATAATTTGAAATTCCATTTATACATCGCAAATCCATCAGTATCTTTTAACATTGATGAAATAATTCGTCCTCTCTAAATTGTTGTACATGCCTTCTTCTTTTTTTCTTATGTGTGGACATTGGATATGTCATTGTGACAAAGAAAACGACGTTGGATATTATTACTTTTAAATGTTTATTTTCCCCGGCAATCTGCATATAACATCTTCTTTTTATCGATGATCTTGAACACGTAACTGAGATACTTGAGAATTTAGAATTTAATAGTAGTATTTATGTGTAACCCTTAATTTGAACAAAAACAAGTCTTAAATAAGTAAACATAATCCATTAAAAAGTATATCAAATCAAATACAGTGAAATTTGTATGAAACATACAAATACAAACAGAATACAAGTATAAGAGTATAAACTTTATCCAAAACAGAAAGAACTATGACTATGAGACCAAATCATAAAAATTTGGTTCACTAAGGAAACGATGATGAGCTAGACGACAGACAGAAGTGCATCTCTGCAAAATGGCAAACAATATACTGTAAGAGTAATATGATAATTTTAAGATCGTGGGATGGGCGTCATAGTAGTTGGGCCTTCTTATGGTTCAATTACGCTTAAGGAGTACCGGGAACTTTTGGGAATTCCGGCAACTTAGGTAGCTCTGGCTTTGGAATCTCCGGCATTTTGGGAAGCTCAGGTTTCGCAATCTCTGGAACCTTCGGTGCCTCAGGTTTTGGTATCTCCGGAATCTTTGGTAGTTCAGGCTTTGGAATCTCTGGGAACTCTGGCAACTCCGGCTTCTGAATCTCCGGCACTTTTGGCAATTCCGGCTTCGGGATCTCCGGCACCTGAGGAGCCTCAGGCTTTGGAACCTCTGGCACCTTAGGCAACTCCGGCTTCTGAATCTCTGGCATCTTGGGCAGCTCAGGTTTCTGAATCTCCGGCATCTTAGGTAACTCAGGCTTTGGAATCTCCGGTAACTTAGGAGCCTCAAGCTTGGGAACTTCCGGCATCTTTGGCAACTCGGGCTTTGGAACCTCCGGCACCTTAGGAGCCTCAGGCTTTTCAGTCTCCATTAACTTAGGCACTTCAGGCTTTGAATTCTCCGGAAACTTTGGTAACTCGGGTTTCTGAATCTCTGGAAACTTCGGCAACTCAGGCTTTGGAATCTCCGGTACCTTTGGTAACTCAGGCTTCTGAATCTCCGGTACCTTTGGTAACTCAGGTTTTGGAATCTCCGGCATCTTTGGGAGTTCAGGTTTCGGAATCTCCGGAAACTTTGGCAATTCAGGCTTTGGAATCTCTGGCATTTTAGCTTCCTCGGGCTTTGGAATCTCTGGCATTTTAGCTTCCTCGGGCTTTGGAATCTCCGGCATCTTTGGCAACTCCGGCTTTGGGATTTCCGGCATCTTCGGCAACTCAGGCTTTGGAAATTCGGGTAACTTGGGCATCTCTGGTTTAGGGAGCTCCGGCAACTTGGGAACTTCAAATTTGGGGAGCTCAGGCAATTTTGGTATCTCCGGTTTAGGATCCTCCAATAACCGGCGAGCTCCGACTGAAACCGGATCAGCGAGTAATGCAATAAGACAGATGATCACAAGTGGTGATGAGAGAAGAGCAGCAGAGAGACTCTGCTTCATCAGTGCCATATCTGTTTTCTTGACAACTCTTGCCTTTTTCTTCTTCTTTTATGCTTCTTTTGCTTTCTGGTGTGTTTGCTGTTTGTGTTTGTGATGAGGTTATGGTCTTTGATTCGAATGGGTATTTAAAGGTGTTTTGAGGAAGAAGAAAGGTGGAGTTTGGTGGGAAAATCTGTACGTAGTTTTGAATATAATAAAGTTTGTTTAACCTCTCTATCTGTATCTATATTGTCATTTTCAATCTAGTTGAATTTTAGGTTTTAGTGATTACGTGTTCATGTTTTAGCTATACGTATGTCTTTATAAGGCTTAACCTTGTAAACTAAAAGATCCCAATTTTGAAAATAATATGAGACGACACAATCATCAATTATAAAAGTTTTATACAACAAAGTTAATAGAAAATCAAAATGAGACTTGATCAAATTATATATGTCGTAAAGACTCGAGACATTTGGATAATAAAAGCTCCAATGAATCAAAACTAGTTTCATGACATAAATTCGGTGATTTGCAAGTATGAAAAAGCCATTAAAAAAATATAATGTTTAGGTTTTGGCCGGTAATCTACACAACGACTTGGATCGTTTTTTGGTTGTGTGTATGTTTGTTCTTTGTCATCAAAGTCATATATGTACAAACGTATTATTTGATACATTACTGATCTTCAAAAACTTATTACAAAAGAAAAGTTAGAGATTTGGGTAAAAACTCAAGTCGGTAACAAAGACTCCTTCAATAAAGTTTACTTGATCCCTTTTCTAAACAAAATTCTTCTGCAGCCAAAACAAGCCTGGGCAGATTAAATGCTACGTCCACCTTAAATGAACATTCTGTTAATTATGTTACTTCCTGCCTTACTCGGACGTCCATCGCAAAGTGTACGTACGCATATAAAGGAGTGTTCATTTGGTTCCACTATAAATGAGACATAATTCACAACCAACTCATGTCTAGTTTCTAAAGTTATATAGTAAGCACATAAAACTGGTTTTTTTTATGATACAGAGGATTACATACCGGAAGCGCATTTCGCCCCAAAATACATCAACAGATTCCATCTAGCATTGATTCGACAAACGAATCAAAATTACAGCATTGTCTACTATGATATAAACATCAACAAGCGATACATACACCTAAGGGCCTAAGGGAACCACAAACAAACAAAAGACAGAGAGAGACAAAAGAAAGAGCCGTACTTCCACTAAGTAGCCTTGAGTTTATCATGTGCAACATTTGCCTTCTTGTTTTTCTTTGCATCATCTCTATAATCATCATCATCAGAAATGGTAACATATATGTCATCGTCATCAGAAATTGTAACATATATGTCATCATCATCGTTTCTTGGAGGACCCTTCATATGTACTTGCTTATCAGATGATCCTTGCGCAGGGCAGACGAAAAGAGGTGAAAATGGCGACCAAGTATGGCTTGAGAGCCCTACAGGGAACATAGCCCATGAACAAAAGCAAACGCCTTCGCCATGACTCTCCACCGGTGGCGTTTGCGTTTTAACCGCTTCAAACGCTCTCTTACATTGCTGACACCTCAATGTGCATTCCTCGTAACCCTTAGGGTACTCAAAAAGTGCAAAGCAGTACGGACAAGCAGTCCAAAAGCTCGTAGCCAGAGGATTCTCCAAGGTCTCAGCTTGGCTCTGCAATGGCGAATCTTGAAATTGCTGCGTTTGACTATAGGGTTGACCGAATTGACCAATTTGACTCATCTGCAACTCACGATCGTATATTGATTTCCTCGGAGGATCAGAGAGGACGGACCAAGCATCAGAGACGAGCTTAAGTGCTTGATCGGCGAAAGGAAGACGATTGACATGGGGATTGAGGAGAAGAGCGAGTCTACGGTACTGAGTCGCGACGTGTTCGGGGTTTTGAGTTAGGCGGCTAAGTCGGAGTACGGCGTACCAGTCCGGTAATTTGGAATCTCCGACGGTAGCTTCTCCGGCGAGGAGAGTGTCGGAGATTGCGAGGATATAGTCAGCTACATCAGTTCGGGACGGGTCGGCTTCGCATGCGTTGATCGCATATTTCTTTGCTCCATGAAAGTCACTTGAGGCCAGGAGCTTCTCCAATGTATCCAACCACTGATCCGCCTCCGCTCTGTTATTATCGCCGCCGCCGCCGCTTACCATATCTCCGTTACTCCTTTTGCTCCTTTTAATTTTTTGGGTTAAATACAGAGCTACTTTGCAAGTGGACCAAAAGGCCCTTGTATATACATAAATTTTTACAATAGTAGTCCTAAACTCTTAATAGAAAATGGATCAGTAAGGGTAATTTTGTCATTTACTAAGTGTGCATGCGTTTGTCGATACGTATATCATTTTATACTTTTATACAGTGGTTAACTACGTGTCCTCCCTATACGATACTGATGATAAAAAAAGGTATTGATTCTCATCTTACTCTTTCTTTTTGGTTCGATCAACGATTGTCGTTGTAATTAGGACATTTATCCCCCACCTGTTCGTCTAAATATAGCAACTGTTTGTAACCATTTTTATACATAGGAATTAGGATTTAGGAACCATGACATTCAAATAATTTTCCCCTAACAATACGGTTTTGATGATTAACGTGAAAATTTGTCATGGGGTTAAACGGTAAGATCGGAAGCGGTGAAAGACTGTGTTAACAGCCACACATCTTCCTCTATTTCTTTTTCTTCCCTCACACTTCTCTCTCAATGGAAAAAAAAAAAATCTATTAGAGATCGATGAAGAATTAAAGACGATCGATAGCAGAGATAGAGATCGATTACAATAATGGATGAAGAGTATGATGTGATTGTTCTTGGGACTGGTCTCAAGGAGTGTATCCTTAGTGGCCTTCTCTCTGTCGATGGCCTCAAGGTTTTCTCCATAATTCACCAGCTTCTTTCCCAATTCATTTTCAAATGCGAGCTTGTTTTTGTGCATCGCATCCAACTAAGCCGTTATTTTTAGGTTTGGTACGGTTCTCACATTTGTTAAGAATATGATAATTACTGCATGCATTGGGATCTTAATAGGTACTACATATGGATAGAAACGACTACTATGGAGGAGAATCAACGTCTCTTAACCTCACTCAGCTATGGAAGCGTTTCAGGGGAAGTGACACTCCTCAAGAAAATCTCGGAGCAAGCAGAGAATACAATGTCGATATGATCCCAAAGGTACATTATATATAAAATGCATGTTTATATGTGAATTCATACATATGTAATGTGGACCGAGATCATTAATGGGGAATATATATGGTTTCTTGGTCTGCAGTTTATAATGGCTAATGGGCTTCTTGTTCAAACCCTAATCCACACCGATGTTACCAAGTATCTGAACTTTAAGGCCGTCGATGGTAGCTTCGTCTACAAGAAAGGCAAGGTAGTAATTTAAGTCTATTTTATCCTGTTTTAATATTTTTTGTTGATGTAAATTAAATTACTCTGAGATTTTGATCTTCCGTACCAAATGTACGCCAGATCTATAAAGTCCCAGCCACTGATGTGGAAGCCCTGAAATCCCCATTGATGGGTCTTTTCGAGAAGCGACGTGCGAGAAAGTTCTTTATCTATGTGCAAGACTATGATGAGAAAGATCCCAAGTCTCACGAAGGACTTGACCTTGGCAAAGTCACTGCTAGAGAGATCATCTCGTACGTACAACGACTTTTGCTCCATCTCAGGTCACTTCATTATGGTTTCTTGCTTTACACGCTTTGTCTCTGTTTATTCTCAACAGAAAGTATGGACTTGAAGATGACACAATCGACTTCATAGGCCATGCCTTGGCGCTTCACAACGACGATGACTACTTGGATCAACCCGCCATTGATTTTGTTAAGAGAATCAAGGTAAACTTTTTAATTTTCTTCTTGAAAAAACAAATCTTCCGATCTCGATATCATTTTCTTTTCTGTTTTCTGATGAAGCTCTACGCGGAATCTTTGGCTCGATTCCAAGGAGGATCTCCTTACATCTATCCATTATACGGTCTAGGAGAGTTGCCACAGGTTCATGTTTACTTTATTCTCATGTAACACCTCAGGTCTCCACTTAACCTTACGACCTTTTCCTTTGTCTCAAATCTCTGTTTCTGTTTCAGGCTTTTGCACGTTTGAGCGCTGTGTATGGTGGGACTTACATGCTCAATAAGCCTGAATGCAAGGTTATACACGACCTATAATTTCTTATTTCTTGGTATTATCTATTAGATCAGATGTCGAATCTAGTATAGAAATGATATTTGTTAACTTTTTTATAGATAGAAGTTCATGAATCTTTAACCTTATCCCTAACAGGTAGAGTTTGATAGCTCTGGAAAAGCTATTGGTGTCACTTCTGCAGGAGAAACTGCTAAATGCAAGAAAGTTGTCTGTGATCCTTCTTACTTGTCTGACAAGGTAATCCTAAACCCATTTCACCTGCAAAAACTGCTTAGTTTTTATACTGTCTAGCTACCTTCTAAGACGGTTTCCTTGTCTGTCAGGTTAAGAAAGTTGGGAAAGTGACTCGAGCGGTGTGTATAATGAGCCATCCTATTCCAGACACCAATGATGCTCATTCGGTCCAAATCATTCTTCCTCAGAAGCAACTCGGCCGCAAATCAGACATGTAATTAAGAACTCACAATCAAGAACACATTCAATTACAGAAACATAGATCTCACTTGCTTCTACTTTGAGAAAGTTAAAGATGAATCTCTGCGTTTTTGGATTTTATAGGTACTTGTTTTGCTGTTCATACGCTCACAATGTGGCACCAAAGGGCAAATACATAGCTTTTGTCTCTGCAGAAGCTGAAACTGACAATCCAGAGGAGGAGCTTAAACCAGGAATCGAACTGCTTGGACCTGTTGATGAGATCTTCTATCATTCTTATGACACATACGTTCCAACCAATAATCAAGAAGAAGATAACTGTTTCATCTCTGCTGTAAGAGAATTTCAGAATACAACATATAATCTTAAGCAATTTGGTTTTCTTTTGCTTACATGTCTTGTTTTCTTTTTCTATGGTTTCTTGTTTTGTTTTCTTATCAGACCTATGATGCAACAACACATTTCGAGAGTACAGTTATGGATGTACTTGAGATGTACACCAAGATCACTGGAAAGGTATAACCTCATTACTATGTTTCTTGAGTCACAAGTAAACGCAACATTTTGAATGCTGAGTTTTTTTTTGCTTTTTTATTGCAGACTCTTGATTTGTCTGTGGACTTGAGTGCTGCAAGTGCTGCTGCAGAAAATTGATAATATTCTTTTTCTTATTTCGCTGAGAGTTCTTAAATTGCAAGTGATTGTTTCTTTTTCTATTGGATATTTACAATACAGTTCAAAGTAACACAAGTTTACGTTTTTGTTCATCATACTTAAAACACTGGTTGATTTTGCTTTCATTTGTATTTTTTTTGAGTCAATATTATTTCATTTAGAAAGTTATTACCTTTCTAAATGAGTCAATATTATGATATTTTAGTTGAGAAATGTAATTACATATTCAATATTTTTCAGCGAACCAGAAATCGATTTCCTTCTAAACCGTCTTGGTTTCCTCGAATTTGATGACGTCTCCAGGTGAAAGCTTGTGTAAACCAACACACAAATACAATATATCTCAATTAAGCTCGGATTTTGTATAGTGTGTTAATTCGGTCTACCTCGGTTCGAGTTGATTCGGAAAATAGAAATATGAACCGTTCATTGGTCCGATTGGGTTAGTGAATAATCCCCAATCCTTTATACGACGCCGTATGCAAAACCGTTGGTATTTTCATTCTTTCTTCCTCAAGAAGTGCGGTTAGAGAAACAGAGAGAGAAATAATGGAGGGAAAGAAGTTCAAATCTACCGGTCGTGCGCCGCCGCAGTCGTCACCGGCGGGATACATAGTGTTTCGCATTCTCTGCGACGTGGCTCAGGTCGGTGATATGATCGGAAAATCTGGAAGAGTGATTAAGCAGCTTCAAGAATCAACGAAATCCAAAATCTGGGTCGATAATACTCCTCTTGATTCTCTGTACCGTGTCATCACGGTTTCCGCTCATGTAGGCTCGACGTCTAGGGTAAAATTAGGTGTTAGTGTTCTTAATGCTAGCAACAGGGAGAAAGAGGAGCAAGAACAAGGAGTTGAAGTCTCCAGAGCACAATACGCGTTGATTAGGGTTTTCGAAGCTCTAAATGTTGGATTTCAGACTAGTAGAACGGTCTCGTGTAGGCTGTTAATGGAAGGGAGCCATGTGGTTACTGTGATAGGTAAGGGTGGTGAATTGCTGGAGAGGATATGGAGAGAAACTGGTTGTAATGTTGGAATACAGACACATGATTTGCCAATTTGCGTAAAGCCTGATGACGTAATGGTGAAGGTACGAACTCGTGATCTCCGTATTTTGTTTTCTTGATTTCAGTAACTGTTCTTTTCGTTTAAAGGACTTGGACTATACTGTGTACTGGTCAAATATGTTATGTAGATGCTTGTGTTATCAGAATCTTATACTTTCTCATGCTGAGTGGACCTACCAAATGTGGCAGATCGAAGGAAATGTTTCGGCAGTGAAGAAAACTCTAGTATCCATATCCAGTCGCATGCAAGCTTGTCAGCCGATTTCTATGGCGTCAAAGAATCACCCTGTCACCGTTAAGACGCCTCTCCAAGCATCAGAAGATGATATCAGAGAAGTGGTTCTGAAGATACTTTGTTCGAACGAAAGTGCTAGTGCTGTTATCACGACTCTTCAAAGTGTGAGAGATGCCTCCATAAGTGTGGGAGATACACTTGCTGACTGTGATGAACGCTTAATCACAATTACTGCATCAGAGGTTGGTTTTTGCATGCTTAACTCTTAATTCTCATATCTCTCTGTTTACTTAATTTGTTCTATCTATTTATTATTCTTGGTTGATGTTTGCTGCTTGTTCATCATGTAGAACACTAAAGACAAAAACTCCCCAGCCCAGAGAGCTATAGTCCTTGTTTTCAACAGACTATATGAGATTGCCACTGAAAAAATGCTAGATAGAGGACATAAATCATATATCATTGCACGGCTCGTGGTCCGCCCAAATCAGATTGGGTGTTTGCTGGGAAAAGGTGGTTGTATAATTTCTGAAATGCGAAAAAAAACTGGGGCTTCTATAAAAGTATTGGAGGTTGAGAAGAACCCAAAATGCATCTCAGAAAACGATCAAGTTGTGGAGGTATACTTAGTATTTGAAGCCTTCATGTAAAGTACTAAGAGAATTTAAGCATTATTACACCGTTTGTTTCGACTGTCTGTCTTAAATAAACGAACATCCTTTCCAATAGATTTCAGGAAAGTTACCATGTGTGAAAACCGCTATTTACCATGTTACCGGCAAGCTCCGCAATACTGCAACCAAAAGCAAGGTTACCTTTATACCATTACCAGGGAAACGAATAACCCTGGTTCTTAAGATACTTTGTTCGACCGAAAGTGCTGGTGGTGTTATTGGGAAAGAGGGTACCATTATCAGGAATCTTCAAATTGACACAGGGGCCTCCATATTTTTGGGAGATACACTTGCTGACTGTGATGAATGCTTAATTACAATTACTGCATCAGAGGTTGGTTTTCACTTTAACTCTTCCCATTTTTCATATCTACTAGTTTACTTTGTTTTATCTATATATATCATTCTTTGTTCATCATGCAGGATCCTGAAGACAAAAACTCCCCAGCCCAGAGAGCTATAATCCTTGTTTTCTCTAGAATATATGAGACTGCCACTGAAAAAGTCCTAGGCTTTGGCTTAAGGTCATCTATTACCGCACGGCTTGTGGTCTGCTCAAATCAGATTACTTGTTTGGTGGGAAAAGGTGGTTGTATGGTCTCGGAAATACAGAAAAGAACTGGGGCTTTCATAAAAGTATTGAAGGTTGAGCAGAACCCAAGATGTGTTACAGAGAACAACAATCAAATTGTGCAGGTACTGAAAGTTTTTTTTTAACTTGGTGGTTACGGTACTTTTAACTAGAAGCTACAAGTTGGTAATTCGTTACAATATTCTCTGACATAGTTCATGAAGGATATTTTGATATTAGCATATTAATCAATAGATATTAATGCTTTAATTTTTGTAACTGTATTCTGTGGTATAGCCTCTAATTAGCTTACATGCTTCTCATAATTTGCTGCATTGAGTAATTGATATTTTAAGCATTCATGTATCAGAAAGAATTGAAGTCATATACTTGTAAAATTGGTCAAGGGGTACATAAAATTTGGTATTTCTTCAACAACATGCTTTCAAAAAAACTCTGTGAACTGCAACTTTTATTTTTGTTTCTGTAAGCATTACCGTTTTATTTTGCTGTCTGCCTTACATTTTCCTTTCCTCATAGATTTCAGGAGAGTTCTCAAATGTAAAAGAAGCTATAAGCCAAGTCACCAGCCTGCTACGAGAGAATCTTACCTTGAATTCCTTCAAGCCTGTTGATGCGGATCCTTGTATAATACCAGAAGATCCAATTCCCAATAGGGTCAGTCCCACTGCTCGATTTGCTCCAAATTTTGGTCGGTGGTCTAGTATGGATCTCAATGATACCTCCCATCACTCAAGTCAAGCTCCATATCGGCTGTGGGCATCACCGGTACATATAGTTGCAGAGTCTGACTCCTATATATATTTTACAATTTAAAATTTATGTTTGGTTTCTTTAGCTGATATACATAGTATGAATACAGACACCTGCTGCTCCAAGAGGTGTATATGATGGCAGTGGAAAATTATCTCCTACAAGGGATGACCTTGGAATTTACAGGTAATACATAAGAGCTGTAGATAAATTATGAGAGAGTAACCTGTCCTTGTTCTAAAACCGGTGAAAAAACTGGCTTGACCTTTTGCAGCAGACACAAATCTTCCAACGTTACAAGCACAACTGTGCAATTTAGAGTTTCAGAGAATGCTGTGAATTCTGTGTTTGGAGATGGACAGGATGGTCACAATCTTCTACAGAATCTGAGAGAGGTAACATATATTCTGCATACAAAATCTTTCCTTGATTATTTACTTCATAGAATCGTTTAGAGAAGGCTATACTATAATTTAGGTACTGGATACAAATGGCCAAAATATTATTTGCAGAAACAAGAAATAGGCCACCTTGGAAGAAATGTTGTAGCTTATCATTTGATGTTCTCTAATCAGGTATCGGGTGCGAGAATCATAATCGTTGAACGTTATCTAGGAACAAGTGATAGGATCATTTCCATATCTGGGACACCTGATCAAGTCCAAGCAGCAAAAGACCGCCTTTACCCCCTTTTCCTCAGATAAATCATCATCGATGAGAAGAAGACTCAACCTAAACTAGAACCCAAATTTTTTTCACCCACTTGAGAAATAAAAGAGCCTTCATCTTTTTCTTTGTGTCATTCAATCTTTTCTTTATCTTGTTGGGGATCTTTTTGACTCTTTGTACAATTGTATTTTCATTAAGTCCTGAATGAACTACTTTGATTGAGTCAGTTTAATGTCTTCGCTAATATATTTTCCCTTCTTCTTTTGTTTGTTATCACGTTACACATGAAATTGAGATGGTTTGAAGGAAAACGTCGTTGCTCAAAAGACTTGCATAACACAGTTTTTATAGAGACCATCACCTTTTCTGTAAATTCCCTTACTCTATCAGTGGGTTAGTATTGCTTTTAGATTGCTAGAACTTACTCACACAATCGAATTACACTAGACTAATTTCGGTCAAGTGGTGTTAGAACTACAGAACCTTTTCTGTAAGTTTCAAACCAGAGGCTAATTGGGACATTAACAGGGCTCTCTGAATGGGTTTTGGTCACATCATAGTTTCAGTGGCCACTGATAACACTTCCTAAGAGTCCTTTTTTTTTTTGCCTTCATTGGAAAAATCCGAGAATGCCAAAACAGAGTATAAGGCAACATCAGCTCAGACAGAGTAAACACAACCAAACATCATTAAACGTCAAATGTGGTCTTGAGCTCTAATCTAATGGAAACTGTTAAGTTCACTTCAGAAACCTCCATAACCTGGCTTGAGGTTCAAAATACACCTTCTGTAGCAAACTTCAATGAAAAGTGAGTCACCTAACTAAATATAGATGTTATTCCCAACAACTTATTATATCGTTCTTCAACCTTTTGTGTCATTTATCGATCAAGAACCATACCACTAGTAATCTAAATCTGTAGTCATACAAAGTTGTGATGCATGCTTGACGTTGCTCGTTGTCCAAAGAATAGATGCAGATGTTCCAGGGCGTTAATCAAAGAATAGATGCAGATGTCCGAAGAATAAGTGAAGCTTTTGGGTTAAGCCATTGGAAGAAGCTTTCACAAAATGACGTCATACAGGACGTGATTTTTGTGTCACATTTGTTTATTTTTTCTGTCTGCTTGGATTCGGTTACATGTATTGTATAAAATAAAAACACGTGTGTGTACAAAATTAGTCATAAATTATCTCGAAAAGTTGAATTTTTGATGGGCCAGTGAAAGCCCAAATTCGCCGTGTTTCAGAGAAAAAAAAAGGGAACTAATTTGGGTTTGGGGCGCAAGAAACGTGACGGGTAAGGGGGAATATTCTCATCTAGAGAGTTCGATTCGCAAGTTGTAACCAATAAAAACTAAACACGTATTTGATCTTCCCGTGGTCTTCACTACGTCTGATTATTTCGTTTTCCTCTTATAAATAGGTTTCTCGCCGGGAAGGTGTTTTTTTTAGTCGTAACGTATCGTCAAGTTTTCGCCGGATTAAATTCTTCACTTAATCTTCAGCATCTGAAATTCAAAATGCCTCGAGGCAGCTCCGGAGGTGAGTTTTCTCTCGTTCTTAATTTCAGATCTCTTCCTTCACATTCGGGTATTTTATGATTTGCATTTAAATATTTGAGGCTCCTGAGCGATTAGGTGGAGGAACGACATGTTTTAGGGTTTATGTTTGTGGTGGCGACGAAGAAATTGATTTGGTGATTAATTTTTTCTGCAGGAAGATCTGGTTACCGTCCTTCTCGCCCTACAGCTGTACGAAGCCCGCCTCCTCAAACTGGTAAATTTCAATTTAAGCCTCCTATAATCCGGTGGTTTGTAGATTTTTGTTTGTTACGTAATTGTGTTTTGTTTCTGGGTTTCAGTTAATCGTGCTCCTCCTCCAGCAACAGCTCAGCCTAGTGGTGGTCGTTCTATCTTTAGCGGTATTGGCGCAACCATAGCTGATGGTATGTGCTTTTATGTGTTTCTTTTGGTGATTTTTTATGCATTTTGTTTCGTAGATTAGTGGTTTGGTTTGATTTGGTTTCTCATGATCTTATTGCGTATTTGGAACTAGGTATGGCTTTTGGTACTGGAAATGCAGTTGCACACAGGGTTGCGGATGCTGTGATGGGCCCACGAACCTTTAAGCACGAAACCGTTGTTTCTCAGGATGCCCCTGCTTCCCCTGTTGCAAATAGCATGAGTGCTTGTGACATTCACTCCAAGGCTTTTCAAGATGTAAGTTGAACACTTTCTTTATCCTCATTGGGCATTTTAGGTTGATTCCAATCTGTTCTGAGCATTTGTTTTAAAAAAAACTAGCTAAGTGATTGTTTATAAATATTAGTATTGAATGTGAATCAGTAACTAGATCTTCATTGGCCTTGTTTTGGTTAGGTATGTACTCACAAAATACATTGAAATTGAAGGATAAGCAGCCACATTGAAGTTTTTTTTCATCATCCTACTCTTGTAGATTCTTTTATGGAGAGAATGAATACAATAGAAGATGATGTGTAGATGTGCTTTAGCTTTATTCTTAAACTCAGAAGACTCTGGGTGTGATGATCTTCATTTTGTTTGTTGATTATATTGTTGAATACTAGTGTATCCGAGGTTATATGTTGACATGGGCTGTTATCTTGTTTGTGTGTAGTGCGTCAACCATTTTGGAAGCGACATCAGTAAGTGCCAGTTCTACATGGACATGTTGAGTGAATGCAAGAAGAATTCTGGTTCAGTGATGGCTGCTTAAGTGTGCTTCCGCATCAATTAGTCAGAGATGTCTATGGTATAAGAACAGCTCTGGTGTCTATAATAATCAGTAGTTGAAGTATGATGGTTTACCTCTTGTTGAAAGATTTAGGATCTGTATGTGTTTTTTATTGGTTTTATGGGATCTTTTATGTTAATGAAGCCTTTATCAATGGAGAAGTATATTCTATTGCTGAGATCTACTTATTGGTGTTTGTTTGTGACAGTCTCCAACTTTGTTTGAAGACCCGTGTGCTTTTATCTTCAGATGTATCACTATTTGGTAGGTTCTCAAATCTAATATCTGTTGAGTTTGCATGAAATTCAACGGGATAGTTGGTTTGAGAGGAAAATAACAGTAATTAATCGTGATTTTGGTGTATGGTGGTGATGAGATCGGCACGAAGTTTTTGTGTTAGTATTTTTAAATAACATTTTAAATTCTTTAGTAGAGTTAAAATTTCCACATTTCAAAAGCGCTTTTTTTTTTAGCAGCTTTCGTAGCAATTGAGAGTAGACTCTTTAAACCTGCAATAGTATATTTCAGCATGTAATTTTACGCTTTTCATTCAGGACATAACTACAAATCAAACTTTTACTGTCTGACTGGTACTAAAAACAATTAAAGTGAGAAAATGAATCGTGAAAATTTAATGCGAAAGGAAAAAGAAAAATGACAATCAAAGTTATGTATTTATTTGATTAAACATTTTTCATAAATTAATAGATTATTGTTCTTTTCTTTTTGTTTTCTTGGAAAAAATGAAAAGAAATCCTTTCAAATATTATATATATGGTAATAGAATCAATGAACCCAACAAAAAGAATTAGGCATAATAACATCCATATATAATTAAATCGAGATGTTGTAAGCAGTTGACGTACGTTGCAAGTTGTTTGTTCAACAGTAAAAAGTTAATTCCGATCCGAGTCACCAATGCCCTATGTTTTCTCGTTTGGCATGAGGCGCAAGTGTTGTGTTGGGAAAGAAACAAGTGATATTTACATATACATCTGCTTAGCCAGATTTTTTGGCCGTAGAAAAACATTTGGTTTTCGCAGGATAAATTCTTCACTCCTCGCCATCTTAAATTTCATAATGCCTAGACGCAGACATGAAGAAGGTGAGGTTTGTTAATTTTTTTCATTTTCAATTTCAGATGTTAACTTTGGTTTTGAAGACGTTTGGGTATGTTAAAGTTTTGTGTATAATTCATCAAATCTAGGGTTTGCGATGATTCCCACCTATGCTTTTTGTGTTACCATCTTCGGGCCGTCGTTTATCGATTGGAGAAAGTTATCTGTGTCTACTGGTTCCACACCGTAGTGCCTAGATTGCTTTCGTGTATTTCATTAGCTTTTAATTAAAAATTTCTCACTCTCAACGTTGTATTCATTATACAAACGGTTTTTTTTTGAATATAATTTTACATTCATACCAAAAAAACGTTATCTATGTCTCTTGAGCAATTATTTTGATTCTAATGTTTGTGTTAACGAAGTTATAAGGGATTCTTTTCTGATTTTTTTTGTTTGTCTCGGTTTGTGCAGAAATATCATCCTCATCCCGTAGCCCGCCTCCTCGGACTGGTAAATAACTTATTTGGAAACAATAGCTCTCTTCATGCCTTTAGAATCAAGGGCCATTGTTTGGAACAAATATAATATAACGTATTAAAGAGTGGTGGTCAAATGGAGTAACAAAATTAATGGTCTAAGCTTTATTGGTTTCTTGTTAATTTTGTAATAATGTTCCTTTCTTTCCACTTGGTACTGTAGAAAGAAGATCTTCCTCTAGCCCTCGGCCAGCAGCTGCACGCAGCCGGTCTCGTGAAACTACTGGTAAATTTCATTTTCTACGATATTTCTCATGTATATATACTTAACTAGCTAGGGTCATTATTGTGTGTTTGGGATAAAATAAAATCTAATATTCTAAAACTACCTCAACTAAAACCATTTTTTGTTTATTGTTATATCTAGCAATTAAGATTTTTGTATTTTATTTATTTGATCAAAATATGAATGTATTTATAAATTTTCAAACTATCAAAACTTAAATCTTAATACAAACGGGTGAACTGTGCATGTGTGTGTATATACATAATGTTTTGAATGACAATCGCCATAATAATCAAATGATAAGTGTAATTTCTGGAGATCTAAGTGTTTAGCTTTACATGTTTCATAGTTATGTAATGAATCGAATGATGTCTATTTTTTCTTTCTTGGTTGTTCAGGCAGATCTGCTTCTCGCCCTTCACCTCGACCTCGACCTCGACCTGCACCTTCAGAAGCAGCTTCTACTCCTCGCTCTTCACCTCAACCTCGACCCGCACCGGCAGCTGCACCTGTATCAGCCTCTGCTGCTCGCTCTTCACCTCAACCTCGACCTGCACCTGCAGCTACATATGTATCATCCCCTGCACCTGCACACAGCTCATCTCCTCGTACTGGTAAACTTCAGTAGTACATCTGAAAATTTGTGTCTTTAAAAGAAATGCCAGTTTTAAAAATACAACTATTTTTTAACAACTTTTGGATACTTCTCTTATTGTTTAGCTTCTTATTATGTAGTTAGCTGTTTTCTTTGGGTTCCAGCTCACTATGTATTTTACATTAGATCTCTTACAGTTATCGTTGTGATCATTTATAATATGTTTTCTTGGTTGTTCAGAAAGATCTACTCCGCGCACATATAGGGCTAGTAGCGATGATGATTTCATACAGGGAAAGGAGGAGCGATGATGATGAATATTCTCTGTTTGGGGGCATACTTCGAGGTATGCGTAGGGCTAGTAGCGATGATCGGGCTAGTAGCAATGATCGGGCTAGGGCTACTAGCCATGGTGAATCTCTGTTTGGGGACACGGTTCGAAGTAGACACTTTAACTATTCTATTTCCCCATTTTTTAATGATTCTAAACATTTATATTTATATAATGATTTGGTTTTATCCGCAACTCTATTGTGCCCACCACCCCCGGTGGTCTCTGAGCCTGTGGCATTTCCCTTTAGTTCATGTGACACTCAAACCAAAGCTTTCCTAGATGTAAGTTAGCCCTTTCGCTCCCCTATCTTATCTTTTTTCTTTTATCAATTCATTGCACATATATTTCGAATTAATCTTTGTTGAACATTGGATGAATAACCAAGTGATGGATATACTGTATACATAATTTTGGTTATATGTTATGTATTTCTATCTGATTACTTTTAGAAATTTTAAACGTGAAATATATTTACCATTAATTTGAGCTTACACTTTACACATAAATATTCAAAATCTAATCGTAATATGTTAGCTAAGCAACTAAGCATGCATATACATATATATACTGAAACTGAAAGACAAGCCTCAACTTTGAAAATGCTTTTCATTTCTAATCTCTGTGAACACATAATGACATGTTTCCAGACTTTTAATTTGCTTTTCAAAATGAACGTAGACTTACTAACTCATGATTCTGTTTTCGTTCTTTCATTGTCAAATCATAATATAATCGAAGCTTTTCTTGTTTGTGTGTAGTGCCTCCACGAGTTTGAAACAGACATCAGTAAGTGCCAGCTCTACATGAACACATTGTCTCGGTGCAAGAAGAATTCTGATTCCAAGTTGTACGATGTGGTTCAAGGTATGCCTAGTGCTAGTAGCGAGGATCGGCCTAGTAGCGATAGTGACTCTCGGTTTCTAACCGTTGTTAGAGGTATGCACTTTAACTATTCTATTTTTAATAAATTTAAACGTTTTTAGTTAGATACTGATTTGGTTAGATCCGCAGCTCTATTGTGCCCACGAAACGTGGAGGTCTCTGAGGTTGCCTCTATAGCCCCTGTGGCAGCTCCCGTGGCGGCTCCCGTACGTTAGTTTATGTGACACTCAAGACAAAGCTTTCCAAGATGTAAGTTAATCCCTTTAGCTTCCCTATATCTTTTTCTTTTCTTTTATCGTTGCACATTTATTTCGATTTTATCTTTGTTGAGACATTCGATCGATGAATAATCAAGTGATGGATATATTGTATATAGGATTTAGTTATATGTTATGTATGTCTATCAAATATCTCTTAGATATTTTAAAACGTGAGATTATGTTTGACTTTAATTTGAGGTTACACTTTACATATAAATATTCAAATCTAATGGTAACATGTTAGTTAAATATTCACAATTAAGCTAGACTTACGATATCTCGAGACTGTTTTTGTTCTTTCATTCTCGAATCATGATATATTGGGAAGCTTTTTTGTTTGTTTGTGGGTAGTGCCTCCACGACTTTGGAACATACATCAGTAAGCGCCAGCTCTACATGAACACGTTGTCTCGATGCAAGAAGAATTCTGATTCCAAGTTGGAAGCTTAATTGTGCTTTTCGCGTCAATCTTGAAGCTTTTTTTGATCAAAATGGCTGTGTTTCATTATAATCAGAAGATGGATTCTGTCAATGGTTTTATACTTTTATTAGGCGTTTCTTTTTGGGCTTTGATGTCAAAAGAGAAGAACATTAGGGGCTTTATTAGAAAATAATAAATTAAAGGCCGAAATTTAGAATAACTATAAAATTTGAGCTGTTCAAATGCAATAAGACGATTTTTCTCCGCTTCAAAATCTCTCAGTCGTGAACTGAAGGACAAAATAAACCTTACCAAAATCTGAGCAATCGATGATTTTCCGGCGATTCTCTGGGAGAATTCTGCCGGCAATTTCTGATTCTTATAAACTTCGATTCGAAGCTAACCGGAGTTTCCGATCTGATGCGGCGCTCGAAGCCATAGCCAATGCGTTGGAAGAGAAAGTACCAAACTTAGTGCTATACAATTATCCTTCCTTCTCCGGCGCTTATTCAGCTCTCTTCGCTCATCTCTACCACTCTCGCCTCCGTATTCCATGTCTCATCTTGCCCTTTTCTTCCGTCGTACCCTTAAGGTCAACATTTCTCTCGATTTGACCCAATCTCAAAAAGGTTTTTGAGTTTTATTGTTTGATAATTGGGAATTTGAAAAAATCTTGTAGGGTTGAAGATTTGTGTTTGGAGGGGTTCGAGAGGTGTTATCTGCTCGATTTTTTTGTTCCGAAAGACTTTGCTTGCCGGAAAACAGCTTGCGAGTATGGCTTAGTGATGTTAAGTTTACAACTAATTTGGGTCAAAAAGTTAAGTCCTTTGGGGTTTAATTTTGTTTCTTTGGGTTTAGGATCATATGCTTTGATCATCGGAACTCGGCATTGACAAGGATTGGCTCAATAAAGGAAGAGCACAATAAGAGGCTTAAGATTAATGTTGATACTGAAGCGAGTAGCTCAAAGGCTGTGTATAAATATTTCTCCAGTAAACTCACAGATAGAACATCTTCCGAGGTTAGTAAGGACAAAGATAATGACTGAGTAATCTCTGTGCTTTGTTTGATTGGTATTATTAATACACAGCTTACTCAAAATCATGACATTATATTTATTGGCTAGAGGGAATCTCTCAGTTTGCTAGATGTTGAAGACAAAATTCGGATTGAATCGGTTCTTGATTACATTGAGGATATTGATCTTCGACGATGGAGTTTACCAGATATCAAAGCTTTCAGTTTCGGTCTCAAGGATTTGCGCTCAAGGATCAATTGTATCACCAATCCTTACATGTACGAACAGGTCCGATGCTTCATTTCAATTTTTTGTTTGGGATACTTTTTCCTTGTTCACACATTGTTTCCCTTTGTGAAATCATGAAAATCTTCATGAATCTGAGCAGTGAATGATTTCATGTCTATTTGTTGCAGTTGTTAAGTATAAGTTCGGTGGATCTCATTGCTTATGGGAATTCGTATTTTTCATCTCGGCTTATTGATGCAAAGAAACTGCTAAAGCTGAACAAGGCTATCAAGATTAGACTGGGAAGAGGGTTATATGGAGAGTGCCTGGTAATTGTTTTTTTTTGGTTGCATCAAAATCCTTGTTGTTTCGAAAAATCATTGATGGAGTTAGACTTGATTTGTTTTACGCATAGGGAATTCGCGCAGATGGTAACCATGAACTTAACGATGAACTTGGCGAGCTACTTAGCCTACAAAGTTCTGCAGCTGGTCTGAGGTATAGTTAATTCCTTATGACGCTTCTGCTGTTATGAATGAATTGTGGATAGTAAGTTAGTAACATCTCTTTGAAATCAGGCCTATAGGAGCTGTTACATTTATGCAAAGGAATAATCTTAAAATGTGCTTGAGAAGTACCGATGCTATAACCGATACATCTGAAGTTGCCAAGGTTTGTTCGTTTCGAAATCTGAATGCATATGTTTTTTGGTTTTAGTGATCAGTTAGACTTGTGCATTCAATGTTTTTATAATTTGGAAAAGGCTTATGGAGGAGGTGGAACATCTAGTTCAAGCTCGTTTATCATAAGAATGGATGAATATAATCAATGGATTTCGAAGAATCCACCATGAAAACATTCCTCTGCGACCAATCTCAAAGCTGATGTCTCTGAAATTAGACGCCAAAGTCAAGACTCCAATGACAAATTTGGTGATCAGAAAAGGCTGCTCTAAGAAGGAAGCACTCTGAATCGTTCGTTTCCTTTCCTGGCCGGTTTGGTTTCGCTGTAAGGGGGGGTTAGTCTAAACCCGGATGCATTTCGGTTTAGTTTGTAAGATTTCGATTTGGTTTGGGCACCGCTACGGTTATGGCGGTGAAATCGAACGGCCCAAGAAGTGTAAATGTGTACTTTTCGATCGAACTGTACCTTTTTTATAACAAAATTGCTACTCGATCATCTTATTTCTTAAAACTTTTTTTTTTGTACCCGATAGTCTAAAATTGACTTTGTACCTGCAAATTCAGAGTTACGATTCTCTATCTTCCACGTGGCAATATCACGTCCTTGTGCTTGGTCTCGCATTCACGCTTTTCGAGCCTGTGAAACGACTTCGTTTCTAGTTGAGAGCATTATATTGGCGTCGACGTCGAGAAGTATCACCGTCTAGAAGCTTCCCTCTTCCTCTAGAAATCAACTTTCGTATCTTCAAAAACCCTAAACCCTAGCAACTCCGTTCACAGACGCAAATTTCATCGCATCATTTTGCTTCTTCCTTTGCTGATCTATCGCCTCTTGAATTTTCAAAACCATGGCTACCGCAGCTCTCCTCCGCTCTATTCGACGCCGTGAACTCGCTTCCGCTCCTTTCTCAGCTTACAAATGCGTAAGTCTTTCTATCTTCACGCGATCTGTAAACGAAATCAGAGTTTCAAGTGAGCCAACTACATGATCCGATTTGACTCGTTTTTTAATGGTTCCATTTCTTACAATCTTGGAAAATGATGTTGGTTGGATTTCGTCGGCCTGATCTGGTCTATTTTGTTGCAGCTTTCGAGCAGCGGGAAAACACCGTTGAACGGTTCGTATCTAGGTCAGAATTTGAGAAGCTTTTCCAGAGCATTTAGGTATTGATCTTTCCATCTATTTGCTACCACCAAGATCTTGCTATGTTCCTGTTCTAAAAGTTTTCCTCTTCTCGATTTAGCTCTAAGCCTGCTGGGAATGATGTCATCGGTATTGATTTGGGTACTACTAATTCCTGTGTTGCAGTCATGGAGGGGAAGGTAGGTTCTGATTTATATGGGTTTTGATTTCTGAGCTCTTTTATTGTTTGAGCTAACTTTGTGTGTTTTATCTGATTTGTAGAATCCGAAAGTCATTGAAAATGCTGAAGGTGCTCGGACCACACCATCAGTTGTAGCGTTTAATCCGAAAGGAGAGCTTCTTGTGGGTACACCAGCCAAGCGACAAGCTGTCACTAATCCAACAAACACAGTATTTGGAACAAAACGTTTGATTGGGAGAAAATTTGACGATCCACAAACACAGAAAGAAATGAAGATGGTGCCTTACAAGATTGTGCGTGCACCTAATGGCGATGCGTGGGTTGAAGCCAATGGTCAGCAGTATTCTCCTAGTCAGGTTGGAGCATTTGTGTTGACCAAGATGAAAGAGACAGCCGAAGCTTACCTTGGAAAATCGGTCAAGAAGGCTGTTGTCACTGTTCCAGCTTACTTTAATGATGCTCAGAGGCAAGCAACAAAAGATGCGGGGAGAATTGCTGGTCTTGATGTCGAGAGAATCATAAATGAACCAACGGCTGCTGCTCTGTCCTATGGAATGACCAACAAGGAGGGTTTGATTGCTGTGTTTGATCTTGGTGGTGGGACATTTGATATATCTGTTTTGGAGATTTCTAATGGAGTTTTCGAGGTATTTATCTCCCAAGTGATTTTATGTTTGTCAACTCTTATGTTACTTTTTCTTTGAGAATCGTTCTTATTATGAAATTGGTTTTTTCAGGTGAAAGCCACCAATGGTGATACCTTCTTGGGAGGAGAGGATTTCGATAATGCTCTGCTAGACTTCTTGGTAAATGAGTTCAAGACCACTGAAGGAATAGATCTCGCCAAAGACAGACTTGCTCTGCAGAGGCTTCGAGAAGCGGCTGAGAAAGCGAAGATTGAACTATCATCTACTTCTCAAACTGAAATAAATCTCCCCTTTATCACAGCTGATGCATCTGGAGCAAAGCATTTCAACATCACCCTAACAAGGTCAAGGTTTGAGACTCTGGTGAATCACTTGATTGAGAGGACCCGCGATCCTTGCAAGAACTGTCTCAAGGATGCTGGTATAAGTGCTAAGGAAGTTGATGAGGTTCTTCTAGTTGGAGGAATGACTCGTGTCCCCAAGGTACAATCTGTTGTCGCAGAGATCTTTGGGAAGAGTCCTAGCAAAGGTGTCAATCCTGATGAGGCTGTTGCTATGGGAGCTGCACTTCAAGGTGGTATCCTCCGTGGTGATGTCAAAGAATTGTTACTTCTGGATGTTACACCTCTATCTCTCGGTATTGAAACACTTGGTGGTGTCTTCACAAGACTGATCAGCCGAAACACAACCATCCCCACAAAGAAGAGTCAGGTATGCCCGTCAAGATTTGATCTTTTGATGGAAAATTACCAAGTAACTAAGGGAATCCTGACAATTACATTGGAGTAAGGCAAAACTAGGGTAGTATGAGGCACCTATTAGAGTTTGATCTGTAGTGTCTTAGCGAGGCATGCTCGAGTTACTCCTCTTGGCATTGATTCCTACATGATTTCACTGTTTTAATTTAAGGGTCATCAAAGCACATTCCTGTGATATACTAATTGATGAGCTATCCAAACCTACCATTGTTTTGGTCAAGTTTTTACTAAAATGTTGATTCTCTTGTTTCATTCTCTTGAAGGTGTTCTCAACTGCAGCCGATAATCAGACTCAAGTTGGGATCAGGGTGCTTCAAGGTGAGCGTGAAATGGCATCAGACAACAAGCTCTTGGGAGAATTTGATCTAGTGGGCATTCCACCATCTCCAAGAGGAATCCCTCAGATCGAAGTGACATTTGACATTGATGCCAATGGCATTGTCACTGTTTCCGCCAAGGACAAGACGACTGGTAAAGAACAACAGATCACAATCCGATCCTCTGGTGGGCTCTCAGAGGATGATATCCAGAAGATGGTGAGAGAAGCAGAGTTGCATGCTCAGAAAGACAAAGAAAGAAAAGAGTTGATCGATACCAAGAACACGGCCGACACAACAATTTACAGCATAGAGAAGAGTCTTGGTGAATACAAAGAGAAGATCCCAAGTGAAGTTGCCAAGGAGATCGAAGATGCTGTGGCGGATCTAAGGAGTGCTTCGTCTGGGGATGATCTCAATGAGATCAAGGCCAAGATCGACGCAGCAAACAAAGCTGTTTCTAAGATTGGAGAGCACATGTCTGGTGGTTCTGGTGGCGGCTCTGCACCAGGAGGAGGATCTCAGGGAGGCAGTGATCAAGCTCCAGAGGCAGAGTACGAGGAAGTGAAAAAGTGAATAAAGTGAAGAGATTCCGTAAATTCTTGCCACTTGAGTTATAAAGAGATTAGGTTAGATCATGGTGGGTTCTATGTCCAATGAACTTTTGCCTTTAGAACAGCGAGCAATGGATCCGTTTCTGGAATAAGCTTTTGTCAGGGAACAAAACTTTAATGTTTCGCTGCTAAAAACCTTTGTTATGTAATGTGATGATGGTTAAGGAGAAGTTTTCAAGATTTTGTCAATTTATACCAAAGAACGTAAATTACATCACAATATAATAAGATCAGTGTTTGTTGTCTCGTCTCGTCCTCTGGTACAACAACTTAAATCGACATGAGGCTCTAAAATTTGTAATGCGTCCTTCTAAACGAACCCTCTAAACGAGACAGAGGTTTCATTTCTAAAGTCATCGTAAAACGTGCGGATAACTTTGGCGGAATTTGTAATTTACGAAATTACCCTCTAATTTAATTTAATTTTATGAAATTAGGGTTGATTTAATCGAGATCCCATTTCTTTTGTGGGGTTTGTTTACTTCTCTCGAACTTTCGCAGGAAGATTAGCACGAAAACACTGATCTGATACAGTCCATGGCTGCCACGGCTCTTCTCCGATCGCTTCGCCGACGCGACGTCGTCTCTGCGCCTCTTTCCGTTTACAAATCTGTATGTTATCGTCGATTGCGTATTTTTGGTGGAATTATTGATAGATCGAGAAAAAAATGGGATTCGTTTAATTTCGTCTTGCTTCTTCATGATTTACCCATCTGAGCTCTGCTTCGTTTTCGCATGAAATGAAACGATATATATATATATGTATATATATATATATATATGTATGTCTTCATTTGCAGATTTTCGTGTATTATGTGTTAAATCGTTTCATATCCACAAAAATTGAGAACATGAGATTGTTGTGTGAGCAGACACAAATCTGTTTACCCCTTTGTGGAACAGAAGTGAACTTTTCTCGGGATAATCTTAAGACTGTTAGCAATATCTGAGAGTTGTGCTTCTGGTTATTTGAAAAAGCTTGCAATTGAATTGAATATGGTTGAAAGTAATGGGACGAAGAAGAAGAAGAAGAGGGCTAGTTTCATATTACTGGTGTAGTTTGGGCCCTAACAATCATTCTAAATTACGTTCTTTTGGTTTATTGCATATGCGTAGAGTAAGTGTTTGTCTTAACTGCTCTTGAAACGTTCTTGTTTTGCAGCTTGCTGGTAATGCTCAACCTTCATGGGGTAGTTCATACACTGGTCATAACTATGCAAGCTTGTGTAGAGCTTTCGGGTAGGTTTCTTGTGATGCTAATACCTATTAGAGTTACTGTGTAGATGTATTTTTGACTATGTGTTGCTTTCGTTTATAGGTCGAAACCTCTTGTGAATGACATTCTTGGTACTGGTTTGGGGACTAACAGCACAAGCAATGCCATTAGAGAGGAGAGAGAGGTAAGATGACTTTGTCCACATTTTGAGGCTTTTTGTTCGTTTGTAATGTTTATGAGAGCAGCTTAACGTATACTTTTTGCCTGTTGATCCTTGTCTCTATTTTTCCAGCAGTCAAAAGCTACTGAATCTGCAATTGTTGGAGCTCAATTGACTCGATCTTTCCGAGCTCTTGATGTTGGGACATCGAAACGCATGTTCTCTACAATCTCAGGGGATATAAAGACGACACAGGAGGAACCGAAAACCAAAAGCTTTCGCCCTTTATCTCCTCACCTCCCTGTTTACCAGCCTCAGATGAACTCCATGTTATCGATTTTCAACAGAATCTCAGGGGTTTACTTGACCGGAGTCACTTTTGCCGGATACCTTCTCTACCTGAAAATGGGTATGATTTGCCTCACATACCCGAGTTTCTACCAAGTCCTTTACCATACACAACAGCAACTTCCGGTCATCACCTCGGTTACTGCATTAGCTGCGATTTACCATACTATCAAGAGTACTCACTCACTCTTGACTCATTAGAAACCTTTCCCAAAGCTTATTTCGAAGAAGCCGCCAAAGTCTCCAGTAAGAATGTCTTTGAAATGAACAAGATTAATAAAGAGACGAGAAACATTTGTCAAACTCTGTCTTGAGAAGGCAAAGATTTAACACCTGTTTTTGGATTTTAGGCTTTTTTAAGGCTATGTTTGTTTGCTTTTCTTTGTTGTCGACCTTTTTGAAGGGGTTGAATGATGTAATAAATGTTTTATCAATGTTTTGTTGCTACATTAAACTCTTTTGCTACGAGCATTCTTCATGAAATTTGTCAACTTCAAATTTATGTTATTCGGAATATGTTCCCGATTCGCTTGTTATCTCACGCTCTTAATTTCAAAAGATGATTTAAGTTAAAATATTTGGTTTTATTTGCAGTGATGATGTTTAAAAAATTTTAATGCAAAAAATATCAAGAACTTTTAGTCTCATTTTCTTTCTAAACGTTTATTAATCATTTTATTGCTATTATATTAATATAAAAAGAAGATATAATGGATATTTTTGCGACTTTTTCTGATTAAAAATCTACAACTCTACACGAATTATATTTCAAATCCTTACCGGAAAAGGAAGACCTTTCAAAATATCTCCAAATCCGATATGACTTAGGATCGTAGCTCTTATCTCGATAACTCCTGCGATTCCTATTCCAACTCCGAACACCTTTATAAAACAAACACTTTGGCAAACACGATATCTTCTTTTCTTTACGCTCGAGAACTCTGGTTCTTCTTTAGCAGATCGCATTCTTGGTTTTCTTGCAATCCAAGCTATGGCGGACGATAATGGCAAAAACCCTATGCCCAACGATAGGGGTTACGATCCTCTTTTCACCGCTTTCCAGAATCTTAAACTCTATGCCAACTATAACTGTTACGGACCAGGAAAATCCAGCAACATCAAAAGCAACAACAACCACTCCAATGTCAACGTTTATAACGTTGGTCATATCGCCGCCGCTAGCTTCAACGCTCCTCCGTTCACTCCGCCGAGGATGGCCCAACAAGGTGCTTCTTCCTCCAGAAACTCCGCTCAACCCTTCCCTTCTCCCCAGAGTTTTGTGAGCCCCGGCGTCGGCAAGGATCATAACTTGCTATCAAGATTGTTGGACATGATGACGTGTGCAGAACGTTTCACTGAGTTCCAAGAGTTCCTCCAACATCTCGATACATATCCAACGGCTGAGAGGGAAAGCGGTTTGTTAACGATCGGATCATTGTTAACCACAAACAACTGCACTTTTCTTGACCTGGCTACGAACCAATACGGCGCACAAGCTTTACGAACCCTCTTTAGACGCAGCCCTAGCTTAGACTATCTCATATTCCGCGCCGTCTGCCTAAACTTCTTGCCGCTCATGACCAATAAGTACGGTCGTCGCTTGATCAACCCTGCTATACGAGCCGTCGATAAAACCAGGAAAGAGATGATCTACAGGCTCACGTACGAATACACTCTGGACCTTGCCAGGCTAGAAACCGGATGCCTTGCCCTAAACGATGTGTTTCAAGAGATCAGAGGCAAATACAGAGACCTAATCTTCGAGCGTATCGCGAATAACGCGGAATGGTTATCTTTTGACCCCTACGGAACACACGTTGTTCAGAACTTTCTGACACTTCAGAACCCGGATGCAACAACCGCAATCGCCGAGAGGCTTCGTGGAAGTTTCTTCAGGTTAGCGATGGGGAGACAAGGAAGCTATGTGGTGGAGAAGTGTCTCAAGTCGAATTTTGCGAGAGAGAAAGTGTTGGAGGAGTTTAGAGGGAATGATAAAGAATGGGTAAGCATGGCGACTGATAAGTTTGGCAACTTTGTGGCACAGTGTGCGTTGAGAGTGATGAAGGAGAAAGAAATGACAACAGTGTTGAGAGAGTTTTTGGAGAAGCTAAGGCCTCACTTTTGTAAGATGAAGATTGGGCATGGGAAGAACACACTGAGAGTGATTCAAGAAGAAATTGAGGGATGGATTAATTAGTTACCAGAGAGTCTGGATATTTGAATTGAGTGCTTTAAGTTTGTTGTTTCCTTGGTTAGCTTTCTGATGGTTTTTCATTGTCTAGTCGTTCGTAGAGATGTTACGGGGTTTTGGTGTTTTGGTATGTGTCTCATTTTCTTTGAAGTTTGTCATCTACTGCTTTTTGTCCGCATTAAGTATTTCTATTAAGTTGAAAAATAGATACACGTTTTACTACGTTTCTAATGGTGTAAATTGTGGAATTTAAGTAACAAAGATCAATGTATTCATTTTGATGGGCAAATAATTCTTAAAAGTTTGGATAAACGCATGCCAGTTCCACGGCTCTGAGGATTAGTCCGCATGCTTAAATTCGAACCCTGATTCTCGTGGATCTAATAAAAACCGGTTTGGCTGAGCTTAACCAGAGTCTGTTTAAACCACCGCAACAATCCTTAAGAGGAGCTATCTTTGTCACAATTAGGAGAAGAAGAAGATTAAAAATGTCAGCTTTGCATTGCATCCACTGGTATTTTCGTCCCTTTTCCACTGGTTTTAAAAACCTTATAATGTTTAAGTCAAAATTATGGGCAACAGGGCAAAGGGTATATGGAGTTTTGAGCTAAATTAGTCTGTCTTTTGCTTGTTCATTTATTTCTTCTTTTATCAACTCAAAATTTTTTTGGACGACTCCACTAGCAAAAATCCGAATTAGAACCAATCTGATTGAGATCCATTGATGATGTAAAGACAAGAAATAAAATTGATAAGACAAATTTGGGAGCAAGGGGAAGAAGGATATCAATTTGAATCCGAATGACAAAGAAGATATCTTTTGCATGACACCTGTTTCTGGATTGGGACATGTAATTAATTTGGCAACAAAATAATAAGGACAAAGACTTGAGATGATCAAAATGATGATGACAATATGATGATTGTCGCTTAATAAAATAAAATTGAATGATAGGACAAAATATGTGTCATGTGGATTAGTTATAGTTAGTGTGAGAGCAAGTCTCCTTTAACGTCCAATGCTTTCTCACCTAACACCTTTTTTTTCCACAACACATGTCCATACTATTTATAACTACGATTGTGGACCACTTTGAACATTATACAAATCAATTTCTAGTCTTAACCAGTACAGATTAAATCAAATGGATTACTAGTTCTCAAAATCTTGTTTCAGTGTGAGTGAATTAAAGATACATAAAACGAATTTGTAATTGGATAATAATCTTTATACACCACAACTAAACGGGTGCACAAGAGACAGGAGACGAAAAGGTCCAAAAAAGCACACTTTAAAGAAGATTTACCCAAATAAAATAAAAACATCAAAAGTGCTTCAATTGATTCATCACAAATCCAGATTCCAGTTTGATCAAAAACACTTTTACATATATTATAAAGTACTTTAGAAATGGATAATGATATCAGCTCAATCTCACACTCACACCGAATCTGAAATTTGTGAAACTTTTGGTGCAGCCATGTTAACCGCCACATTCCCATCGGTCATGCCACTAACCGGTTGACCCATTCCCTGGTACTGCTGCTGAGACTGAGGCGGTGGCGGTTGAACCATCATGCCTTCCCCAGCCACCGTATAGTACACAGGTTTCCCCATCTGTGAATACGGTTCCTGTAACCCCATTGGAGGACCAACACTAGTCATACCTTGTGGACCACCTGAATACGGTGGCTGTGGTTGAACCACGTTGTAACTTGGCTGGTTCTGCTGCTCCATGTATGCATCAGGATGATGAATTCGCTGAACAGGTGGGTAATAGCCTTGGTTTCCCTGTACCGTCGGTGGTCTCATGACGCTTTGGTATAATGTCCCTGGAGCTTGAGATTGAGCTGGAATCATATACACTTGCTGCTGCTCAGGTAGATTCTGTGACGTTGTCGTGTATACGTTCCCTGGCACGTTGTTGTTGTTGTTTCCTTGCCAGTAACCAATCGGAGGTTGTGGATTCGTCACCGGCGCCGGATTTTGAGCGTACGTTGGAGGAAAGTATCGTCCAGCTTCATCTTCACATTTTCTTCTGTACATAGCCTCTTGTTGTTGTTGTTGTTGTTGAAGCAGCTGATTCTGATGTATTGCCTCCTGTTGTTGTTGATGAAGCTGATTCTGATGTAGCATAGCCTCTTGTTGTTGTTGTTGTTGTTGTTGAAGCTGATTCTGATGTAGCATTTGTTGCTGTTGTTGCTCTTGATCTCTGATTTGAATCCTCTGAAATTCCTGGATTTGTCTTTGAATCTCCGCCGGATTAACGCCGTGATCCGGTTGTAACATCCGCTGATCTACGAACATCGGCGGCGGTTCAAGCACCACCGGTTCCGGTACCGGTTGAGGCACCTTCACTGGCGACGGCGGAATCGGAGCTACCTTCTCCGATCCAAACAAAAAATCAGCATTATTCGGAGGAGCGGTTACAGATTTCTCCGATTCAGGTCGGCTAGGGATTGGATTAAGCGTATCCCGATCAGATTTAGTCGAACCTTCGGAGCCAAATCCGCCGGAAATCGGAGAAGACGGGAAGAGAAACAAACGCATCCTAGCTGGTTTAGATGACATACGAAGCAACCGATCGTACTCATGCATCATGTGCTCCAGATCGTCATCGTTAGTCACCGAAATCAACGCATCGAGATCTTCACCTGGAAGCTGATACTTAAACGAGATTTCTCCTCCATCACCACCACCACCGCCGCTGCAGACGGCGGAGAGCTTCGATACCAAAGCGGGAAATCTGATGCCGCGATCGACGGACATGATTTTGGTATCGCCGTTTACGTAAGTAAGCTGGTTATCGTGTGGACGCGGCTGGATCTTGCCGCCATAACTGCACATGAGCTTCACTTTGTAGCTCTGCTGCTGCTGGTGGTCCTCCCACGGCGGCGGATTTTCAAACTCGACGTCGCGAGATCTAGGCGACGATTCAGCTGAGTCTGGATACGAGTTGTACGAGAATTTATCCATTTTTTTGGCGATATTTTGGTAATTCTCTTCCTTTTTTTTTGCTCAATCCATGGAAATAAAATCTTGAGTTGGTTTGGTTGTTTGGAGTAGAAATGGAGAGGACGAGGAAGATAGTTGTTTTATCACGGTGGTGGTTTTGGGAAACGCTAACGTGACAGGATTAGTGTTTGTGGTTTTGGCGTGAACTCTTTGGTTCCTTACACGTGGGAGCAAAGTATTGGTTGTACGAGTAGGTGACGGGGGTGTGAGGTTAGCTAAAAGTCATGGATTATATGGACTTTTGCGGCAGTTTAGTGGGGGCCAGTTAGTGTTTAATAGCGTGTTTTACATTTTCAAGAGACTATGCTATTAATTAATTACCATTTAAATCATATAATGTCTGAATAAATCAAATATTATTTCTGAAAATCACCAAATATATAGGACAAATCATGTGATCTTGGCTTCTAACTTATTTTAAAATCACAGATTTCCAAATCTAACTACAGCATCCAAAAACAAAACACAATCCCAATCATTCACTTGCTATCTTCTCTTCTCGGATTCAAGTGAAAATAATAATAATAATAAAACAACTAACTGCAACATAGATTATTGTTCTTACTTAAGAGCCCAAGATCAAATTTAAGGTCTTGTAAGAGAGAGTTTTCTATGGTGAAAGAACAAATGAAATGAGTTGTTCACATCTAATTATTGAGCTGAAACAATAAAAGTAACTCTGGTTTGAGCAAATTACCAGATCTTTCAAAAGAATAATTGTCTGCATGCTGTTGCTGAAGTCTCTGCAGGACAATAAGGGCATTTGAATCTGCGGTTAGCGCAGTTCTTGCCGAGTCTCATCACTGACTGCTTGCTAATAACATGACGACAAGGCATCATCATCATTGGCGGGTTTTCTTGGCTGCTCTGATCTCTACTCATTGGACAAACGAAAACGGAGTGAAACTGAAACTCGTTCCCCAACTCCACAGGAAGCGGGAGCTGTTTCATCGCTTCCCATTCTTGTTTCTTCAAAGCCATTACATCAACCAGCTTTAGAAGTGTCGGTAAGCTCTCAAAACCCGCGGATAAAGCGACTGTCAATGGGGAATGAAGTGGCTGATCAAGGAGATGGTAATATTCATTGATTAGCTCTTTGGTTACCTTGTCCCAACATGATGGAGAAACCATCTCTGCGTAAGGACTCTTGTCAAGTTTTCCAATCCATATCTGACAAGTCACAAGCTTTTGTATCTCTCGTAGGTGGAGTGAACTGTATCTCGGAAAATGGGTTCTTGCATACTTCATGGTAGCACCACGGTTTCCTTCTCTTAACATATCACAGTACTTCAAAGTTATAAGTTTAAACTACAGCTTAGAACCCTTTTGCTTCAGCTTTCCACGGTTCGCAGAGATCCATCTCATTGCTGGCTCAATGTTTCTGAGCTTCATTGACTCAATTATGTGCTTGATTTCAAACGACTGAGATCTAACCTCAGTTTCTTCCTCTTCTCCAGCCTCCTTAACCAGACAATCACCAACGTCGAACAACCCTTCTCGGTAACAATGTTGGATAAGTATCTTATTCACTAAATGGACATCGAAACCAATGCTTCTGCAGGCTAGAGATATGTCAGGATGGTAAAAATTCTCAAAAAAATTCACCAACTTGGTAAGACTCAATTTCGTTTCCTTTTGTGATCTCTTAAGCTTAATAATCGGGAAAAGAGCATCAAGCTTGCGCCTCAGCTCGGCAAGAACCGATTCGGGTTCTACTCCATCGTTATCTAATTGGATTCGAGTCAATGTATCTTGGATTCCATCACAGACTAGATCGATAACATCTAGAGAAACTGAGTGATACAGCTTCTGTTTCTTAGTAACCCGATCAAATGCATCTTTCACAATAGCAGTCGGATCCATTCCTCTACTCATTAAATCAGCTTAAAAGTGTATTACCAAACTATTCCAGAAAACGCATCAAAAACTGCGAAACAATAATTTAACAGATCAAACATTAGACATCTAAACTGGTTACTACAAAGAAAATACCCAAATAGGAGTCGATCATAAACCACAGAACTAAACCCAGAACTGAAAAAACAAAAGCAAAATGATTCACCAACAATCATCAACCATACAATCATCAAAATCAATAATTTTGCAATAAAAATTGGAAAAGTGCGGCTCTAAGTCCAAAATTGATATTTTGATCAATCTATAACCCAAACTACATATAAGAAATCAATTTTGGTAGTAAAATAGAAGACAAAATGGAAAGATGTGGAGTACCCTAAAGGCGACTGAGAATTTGGAATTCGCCTTGAGAAACCAAAAGCCATTGAAAGAGGAACGAAGCGAAATCATAAAAATCGAGAAAGATGATATAATATATATAGAGGTGATTGGCATGACGTTGTTCCCAGGCGAATCAAAATTGTTAAGATTGGTTTCTGGAAACATGGAACCACTTTTTTAATTTTCAACGCCAAAGCGAGAATTATCATTCTCTTCTAGTAAGCAGAGGTCCACCATTGGGATCCTTTTGCGGCCCCGTTTTCGAAAAAATAAAACATGGCAGCCCAACTAATAATTTTTATTGGGCCTTACAAAAGTAAACTCCTGCCAAAAAAGCCCTTTTGAGTCCATGTCGGTAACTTACCTATCGGTGGGACTTGGGAGGATCTCCTAATTCCGTCTCTCTCTCTCTACAAATTTTTGCCGTCGAATCGAAACCATGTCTGACTTCTCCGGTAAGATCTCTCTCTCTCTCTCTCTGTTTTACTTGTGCCATCTTCTGTATCCTTGATATATTTTCAGAAGATAAAGATGAGAGACGTAAAAAGATTTTAGTGGACTTGTTATGCGAGAGGCAGCCGACTATTACTCACCAATAAACTTGTTGCTGATCATTGGAGACATGTCAGAACAGCCTCAGTTCAGGAGGGCTCTTAGCTTTTTGAAAGATAACAAGCGCCACAATGTTCTCTTGGCACTGCCTCATGAGCCATCATCAAAGGATATGGTTGCTACAGTACGTAAAGTTTGGCTTTGGGAAACCTTAGCGGTGGGAGGATATCCTATCGGCCATAATGGAAGTGAAGACGATACTGATACTGACTGATTCTGAGGATTAGTCACCAAAGTGCTGAAGCTTTTTATTTTATTGCGTTCTGTTTTAGTTTATTCCCCTGTTTAAGTGAATTCGTGGATACATGTTTTCCATTATCCCCTCGAAAAAGTTTTGGCTTTATTCCCTTTTATAACTTTCGTTTCTTTTATACAAACGCCACAATCAGTGGTTGAATTAAAGTAAAACTATAATTAAATTGCTAATGCCGGTGAGGAAGATTGTGACAAATGTCCAGACGAATTTTTGAAAGATTTTGGGAAGATCCGAAACACCGTAATTACAGATTGCTAGTGCTAATGAAAGACCGACTCCATTTAGCAAATTATTTTTTTAATAAACAAACCATTTTTATTTTTGTAATAATGAATTTTGCACAATAGTAACTTGTATTTATAACGTGTATATTTTACTGCACCATGTATCATGAGTATTTGGAGTTGTATTCTACAAGTGTATGATAGTCATATTCATTGGCTTATGTTAGCAGTAGAGTATACGTGTATATATACTAAATATTGTATATATTTTAACAATTAATGAGAAATATTTAATTTTTAATCTCTCTTTTTCTCTACTTTACTCTTTTATCATCGTGAGTTTGTTACAGAGAAGAAGAAGCTTGATATGGTATCAGAGCACTAACGATCATGAGTGCTTCTTCGATTGAGCTTATTCTCATTCATCTTCTTCAATTTCTTTTCGATTTCTGTTGCATTATCGTTGTCGCTATTCTTCGATTTGTTCTCGCGATTGAATTCTGAGTTTTTTTTTTCCGTTTCTTGACCTTGTTGTTTTCCAATTCTTATTTTACAATCTTCAAATCGGAGCAATCTCTATATCATCTTTTCGATTTCTCAAATCAATGGGATCGAATCCGCGTCCATCATCGTTTCGAGATGCAACAGTTCCGATTCCAAATTCTAGTTCTGCGATTCCAAATGTTTCTACCTTTTGTGATTCCAATCGATTGCAGACGGATCAATATGAGAATCTGTTCTTTTTCATAGTGCAGATCATGCTGGGTTACAACTGGTTACAGATCGTTTGAATACTGGGACAGAGTTTCATTCTTGGCGAAGATCCATAAGAATGGCGTTGAATGTTCGTAATAAACTGGGATTTGTTGACGGTACTATTCTTAAACTTTACCTGATCATCCTAGTTATGGTTCGTGGTCTCGATGTAACGACATGGTAGCTACTTGGTTAATGAATTCAGTCTCTAAGAAGATAGGTCAAAGTCTTTTGTTTATGTCTACTGCTGAAGGGATCTGGACAAATTTGATGAATCGATTTAAACAAGATGATGCACCTCGTGTTTATGAAATTGAATAGAGGCTTAGTTGTATTCAGCAAGGTTCAATGGATGTGAGTGCTTATTACACAGACTTGGTCACTCTTTGGGAAGAATATAAGAACTATATTGAGTTGCATGTGTGTACGTGTGGTCGATGTGAATGTAATGCGGCTATTCTTTGGGAGAAATTACAACAGCGAAGTCGAGTTACTAAATTTTTGATGGGTTTTAATGGTGGTTATAAGCAGACAAGGAGATACATTCTGATGCTTAAACCGATTCCAAGTATTGAAGAGGCTTACAATATAGTAGCTCAGGATGAAAGACAACGTGTTGTAAAACCTACTATCAAACATGATAATGTGGCATTTCAGGCTACATGTTCCTTTGAAGGTAATGCATCTTATATGGCTGATAGTACAAATGAATATGTTGCTGCTTATAACACTTACAGACCACGAGGGACTAGACCATTGTGTACTCATTGTGGGAAGATAGGACACACTATTCAGACATGTTTCAAAGTTCATGGCTATCCACTTGGATTCAAATTTTCAAATCAGGGTAACAGTTCAGTCTGGTAATAATGCTCCATACATTCCTCGAGGTCAGCCAAATTTTCATCCTAGACCACATATGCGATCTTCTGACATGAGTACCAGCAGAGACCTGTTATTGCAAATGTGTTTTCTAGGCTGTCTACTACTGCATCCATGCCTTATTACCCACCTCCAGCTATGAATGCAGTCAATTTGGATGTGAGTAAGTTAACCTCTGATCAAGCTCAAACTCTTATTAATCAGCTTACTACTCGTGTTTAAGTTTCAGAGCCTGCAGGTCCTATCTCTCAATCAACCATTACAGAATCAGGTGTCATGGATGTTCAATCTTCATCTGGTACAGTTTTCAGTATCTCTTCTAATCTTAGATATGAGAATAATAATCTCATCTTTCAAAATCAATGTCTTTCTTCTTTACAATCAGCTTTGCCTAATGGTTCTTGAATAATTGACAGTGTGGCAACAAGTCATGTCTGTTGTGGTTTTTCAAAATTTAGAGAAATTATTTTAGTATCTAGAATCACAGTAACTTTACCTAATGGAACTAGACTCCCTATTAGTCATACTGGTACAATTCATTTGTCTGATTCATTGATTTTTTATAATGTCCTGCATGTTCCATCTTTTCATTTTAATCTCATCAGTGTGAGTGCTCTACTACGTGACAATCAATGTTCTGCTCATTTTTACCCTACTTCATGCTTTTTTCAGGAGTTTTCTCAGGGATGGATGATTGGGAGTGCTAATCTTCTTCATAATCTTTACATACTCAATCTTCACTCCCTTTCTACACCCGCTAAGTCTCCTGTTGTTAATAACTTATGTGGAGCTTTGTTAAATGATGAGAATCTTTAGCACCAACTTCTAGGTCATCCATCACCTGCAACATTACAGCTTTTATCTGGTTATATTTCTCTTGTTAAGTCTAGTTTGTTGCGTCTAGATCATTGTCCTATATGTCCACTAGCTAAACAAAAGCGTCTGTCATTTCCTTTTAATAATAATGTCTCGCCTAATCCATTTGATTTGGTTCATCTTGATACTTGGGGTCCATTTGATGTTGAGTCTGTTGAAAGTTATAAGTATTTCCTTACAATAGTTGATGATTGTACTAGGGTTATTTGGATCTATATGATGAGAAATAAATCTGAAGTTTCTAAATTTTTTCTTTCGTTTTTAAATTTTATATTTAATCAATATAAGACTAAAATCAAATCTATTAGAAGTGACAATGCTCCAGAACTAGCCTTCACAGATTTAATACGAGAACATGGGATAATACATAATTTTTCTTGTGCTTATACTCCACAACAAAATTCTGTTGTAGAAAGAAAGCATCAACATCTGTTAAATGTTGCTAGTGCATTATTATTTCAATCTAAAGTTCCCTTGGTTTACTGGAGTGATTGTATTACTACTGCTGCATTTCTCATCAATAGGATTCCATCACCCTTACTTGGTAATATCTCTCCTTATGAAAGATTAATGCAAAAGAAACCTGATTATTCATTGTTAAAATCTTTTGGTTGTCTTTGCTATGCTAGTACCTTACCAAAAGATCGAAATAAGTTTACCCCAAGAGCACAATCTTGTGTTTTCTTTGGGTATCCTTCTGGTTACAAATGGTACAAAGTTTTGCATCTTGATACTAATGTTGTTTCTCTAACCAGAAATGTTGTTTTTCATGAATATATTTTTCATTTTCTAAATATAGAGCAACATCAATCAGATTTATTTAGTCATACTGTTTTGCCACATTTAACTCCATATATATCTGACATTTTGGCTAATCCTGATTCTTTACCTACTGCATCATCTGTATTACCTCCTAATGATACTGATAATGCTGCATCATCATCTGCATTACCTCATAATGATAATGACAATGTTGCATCATCATCATTCTCATCATCTGATAGGGAGACTAGGAACACTAGGGAATCTAAGGAATCAATTTCTATTGTGAATTCAGATACTACTTTAGTTTCTTTACCTACTGAAAGACCAAAACGTCAGTCTAAAGCCCCTAGTTACTTATCTGACTATCATTGTGCTTTAGCTCAAATTTCTCCGTCTTTGTTACCAAATCACACCACTCCTAATCCACTATCATCTGTTCTTGACTATAGTCGCTTTCACCCACATAATTGTTCCTATATCTTATCATATTCTATAGAAACTGAACCAAAAACATTCAAACAAACCATGACATCTGAGAAATGGAAGGGTGCACTTAATGAAGAACTTCAGGCTATGGAACAGAACAGAACATAGAGTGTTACTTTCTTACCTCTTGGCAAAAATGTTGTTGGTTGCAAATGGGTCTTTACCATTAAATACAATTCTGATGGCACAATAGAGAGATATAAAGCACGTTTGGTCGCTAAAGGTTTTACTCAACAGGAGGGTGTTGATTTTAATGAAACTTTCTCCCATGTGGCCAAACTTACAAGTGTCAAGTTATTGTTGGGATTAGCTGCTCGAGAAGGTTGGGAGTTGACTCAAATGGACGTTTCCAATGCTTTCTTACACAGTGAGCTGGATGAAGAGATATACATGAGTCTTCCACAAGGTTACACTCCAGGTACATCAGAGACTCTTCCTCCTAATGTTGTATGTCGTCTTCACAAGTCTATCTATGGTTTAAAACAAGCCTCTAGGCAATGGAATCAACTGTTCACATATGTATTACTAGCTGATGGGTTTATACAGTCACAAGCGGATACCACATTGTTTGTCAAGGCTACTAATACTAGCTTCATCGCTTTATTAGTTTATGTGGATGACATTGCTATAGCCAGTAACAATGCTGAGGATTTGGCTGCTCTCAAAGCTATATTAGCTAATGCCTTCAAAATTAAAGATTTGGGTCCTCTTAGATTTTTTCTTGGCTTAGAGATTGCAAGAACTTCTAAAGGGATTTCGATCTGTCAGCGAAAATATACTTTGGACTTGTTGGAAGATGATGGTCTGCTTGCTTGCAAACTTAGTTCAGTCCCTATGGATCCGTATGTCCATTTGAGCCAAGATACAGAGCAACCTTTGGATCCTGCAACTCCTTATAGAGAGCTTATTTGTCGATTGTTGTATCTGACCATAACAAGACCAGATATTACATATGTGGTTCATAAGCTTAGTCAATACATCCTATTTCCGACTGATGTTCATTTGCAGGCGGCTCACAGAGTGCTTAAATATCTCAAAGGTAGTCCTGGACAAGGTCTGTTTTACTCTGTTAATACTGATATTTGTCTCAATGCGTTTGCTGATGCTGATTGGGGAACATGGCCCGATACAAGAAGGTCTGTATCTGGATTTTGTGTGTATCTTGGCACTTCTTTACTCTGTTGGAAGTCTCGGAAGCAGCAGGTGGTCAGTCGCAGTAGTACAGAGGCTGAATATAGAAGCTTGGTTGATGTTACTAGAGAGGTATTATGGCTGCAACAGTTACTCAAAGATTTTCATGTTAATGTTACCTCCACAGCTAAAGTCTTCTGTGACAATAAGTCTGCTATCTACATTGCCACAAACCCGGTATTTCACGAGCGTACAAAACATATGGAGATTGATTGCCATATTATTCGAGATCAGATAAAGATAGGTAATCTCAAGACTCTTCATGTTACAAGTGAGAATCAGTTGGCTGACATTTTAACCAAACCTGTACATCCGAAACCGTTTCACACTCTACTTAGTCGTATGTCCTTATCAAACCTTTATAATCCTTCCCTATCCTTGGATTAAAAGGTTTGCGGGGGCGTATCATGAGTATTTGGCGTTGTATTCTACAAGTGTATGTTAGTCATATTCATAGGCTTATGTTAGCAGTAGAGTATACGTGTATATATACTAAATATTGTACACATTTTAACAATTAATGAGAAATATTTTACTCTTAATCTCTCTTCTTCTCTATTTTACTCTTTTATCATCGTGAGTTTGTTACAGAGAAGAAGAAGTTTGATACCATGCAAAAATATGATTACATACAAATGTACGGACTCGGACGAATTGCGAATCTGCTCAATTAGAGTAGAAAAAAGAAATGTCTGTGAATCCAAAAGCTGAAGAAGCTTGCTCGAGATACTTGGTAAGAATCCATCCACGGTTAGCTCATAGGTGATCATTTTCCCAGCAAGTACATTCATCATAAATTCAGTTTCCACTATCTCCATTTGTTTTCCCCCAACACAAAACAAAACTCTTGGTTTTGGTCCCCACTAGAAGGTGCTTGGTTTTCACTAGCTAGTTTCACCATTCTCCTCTAATCTCATTGTTGAGAATTGTTTTTAATTATATCATCACTCACTTCTTCGACAGTAACGTCGCTTGTCTCTGGCACAAAGATGTCCTCCAAATTACTTTTTGATTTCTCTTGGTAATTACCAAAGTTTACTTCAAAGGTCAAGCGATTAGTGCTGGTGATTAAGGGTTATCATTCACTTGCTATCTTCTCGGTTTCGAGAGAAACAAAAAGTAATAGTATACCAACTAATTGCAACATAGAATATTGTTCTAATTAACTTAGTGAACAATATCAAATCAAGATCTTGTAAAAAAAGAGTGTTTTTAACGATGAAAGAACAAATGAAATGCTTTGTTCACATCGATTTATTGAGCTGAAACAATCAAATTAACTAAAAGTCAAATGTGTAACTCTTTCCTCTTGCCTTCCTAGGCTCTTGACAAGCAGATCTGAGATGTGACTAACATAAAAAAAAATTGAAAATAAATAAAAAGAAAGATTCGTTTTGTTTGAGAAAATAATAGGACTTCACATAATGCAACTAAATGAAGTTTTTAAAATAAGGTCTGTCGCTATCTATGTTCAAACTGCGTTTAAAACCTAAAATATTACTTAATCGCCAGTAAATCAGTAGCTACATTATATTCGACATTTTTTTTTTTTGACATTTCTTTTAGTATATAATCACAAAAGAATGAAGTAATAGCACCGAAATATTTAGTACAAATTTATGAAAGGGTCCATATATACATATTCATGTTTAACTAACTTAGTTAACAACAAACAAACATAAAAATTACCTAATGGATAAATCAGTCACTATTTTTGCGAAATAAGAAGATGAAACAACAGAACCTAAATATTCATCGCAGATTAACACGAGTGCCATGTTCCATGTTCGGGTCTGTTCTTTTTCCAAACGATGCGATTAGATATAGCGACAAAAAAACAGTTGTTTAACACACAAGATGTAGAGAGTCTGTTGAGAATTGCGTAGAGAGGAGTCGCTCGATACTAATAGCAGCGACGTATAAGGTATATACACGTGTCGCTAAAAATAACAGCGACTCAACATTTTCACTAGTGACGACGCCGGCGTCCATATCGAACGACTATTTTTGTATCTCTGTTATATTTTTTGCTTTAGTCGGAGTCGCTATCGCTGTCGCAGCGATTAATAGACGAACATGCCCATCATCCTATACCTTTAAAGGTCAAAAAACAAAATGTCAACCCTCCTCGTTGGCCTTTTCAGACTCCTTGATATGTTTAATTAATACTAAATTTTTAAAATACATGAGTAGTCACATGTTCATTATCATTTTATATATATATATATATATATATATATATATTTTTTTTTCTAAAATACTAGTACCTTTAACAAATTACCCCATAAGAATCTTATAAATTACAATATATTGAGTCTTGACGTTGTATAACAGTTATTTATAATTTTATATGTACTCCATAAGTGAATAAATAACTTTTCTTTCTATTTGGTTTGGTGATGGAGCCTTGAAGTTCTTCTATTCAACCGGTAGGTCTGGTTCGGTTAATAAAAACGCAGTAAAAGCCGCAACACGCTCATTAGGTAAACGATAGCCACGTTCTGAGCACTGCGTTTGCTAATTTGTCTTTACTTCATTTGCCTCTTTTTTTTGGGTTTACTATCGACTTCTTTCTTTGAAAATATATATATGAGTTCTAGGTTCTTCGTTGACATACTGTTTTCTGTTCAAGTCACATTAAGAAGCAGTGAAAATGAGAAACGACCTTAGCTTCCTCGTCTTATTTCTATTGACAATCTTCTCCATTCATGTTGATGCGTCTTTGCTTGTGAAGTATCTTCCTGGTTTTGAAGGTCCTCTTCCGTTTGAGCTCGAGACTGGGTAAAACAAAGTCCATATCTTTCTACTAATTTGTCAAAATCAGAAGAAGAATTAAGAATCCTTAAGTTCTAATATGTCTCTTTCTTCTGTTGCATGTGGGGTTTAATTAGATATGTGAGTGTTGGTGAATCTAGAGATGTTGAGCTCTTTTACTACTTTGTAAAATCAGAGAGAAATCCAGAAAATGATCCTCTCATGATTTGGCTCACTGGTGGCCCTGGCTGCAGCTCCATCTGTGGAATGCTTTTTGCGAACGGTAACAAATCTTCCATTAATGAAATGTTATGTAATGACTAATGGCTCCTAATAGATAGATGCATGTGATTTAATGAAAGTTTAAAATGTCATGTTTCTTGATTGGTCCCACCTTTGGAGGATTAAGACAAGTCTTCAAGTTGAAATTTTATTGTTTTTCTTTCTTATTAGGTCCTTTAGCTTTTAAAGGGGATGAGTATAATGGAACAGTGCCTCCTTTAGAGTTAACATCTTTTTCATGGACAAAGGTTAGAGAGATTTCACTATTTTTTATGATTGTTGTTCTCTCTCTCTGCGAGCTACATTTTGAATTTATATATACTCAATTGTTTTTCAGGTGGCTAACATTTTATATTTGGAATCTCCTGCTGGCTCTGGATATTCTTATGCGAGAACTCGGCGTGCTTTTGAGACGAGCGACACCAAACAAATTCACCAAATTGATCAATTCCTTAGGAGTGTTAAGTGTTGTTTTTTCTTTGTTGCAAGTTGTTGATGAATTTTCTTGTGTTGTTTTTTTTTCTTCTTTAAACTGTTTTTAGTCTGATTACTTGCAGTGGTTTGTGGATCACCCGGAGTTTATATCGAATCCATTTTACGTTGGTGGAGATTCATATTCCGGGAAAATTGTTCCAGGAGTTGTGCAACAAATTTCACTTGGTAGCCTTTTTAATCACCACATTCCATAGTTTTGGTATCTTTGAGTTCTTTCAAAGCTTCTAATCACATTATACAATATGAAAACAGGAAATGAGAAAGGCCTCACACCACTCATAAATATTCAGGTGTTATATAGTCTATTTACTCAATCATATGGATACCGGTAATTCGGTTGAGAGAAGAAAATGTTTTCTATTAACACCTTCCTAAATTTGAGCAGGGCTATGTTCTTGGAAACCCTTTGACAGATATAAACATAGAATCTAACTATAGAATTTCATTTGCTCATGGGATGGGACTTATTTCAGATGAGCTCTTTGAGGTACTCTTTAATATTCATCAGTCATCATATATGATTATTGAGACCTTTGGTTACAATCTTTCTTTCTTTTTTTCACTACTTTTTGCAGTCACTTGAAATAAGTTGTGGAGGCGAATTCTTCAACGTAGACCCAAGTAATGCAAGATGCTCAAATAATCTTCAAACTTATGATCAAGTAAAGACTTTATATACCGCAGGCAACACTTGAATATCTATCTGATTGCATTTTCACAGAATAACTTGCCTCTTTGTTTTTGAGTTTTATAGTGTATGTCAGATATATACACAGAGCATATTTTGTTACGAAACTGCGAAGTAGATTACGTCATGCCAGACACACTACAAACCATACAAAACATCAGAACCGATAGAAAAAGAGAACTGAAGGAGTTTTCAGGAAATGATTCATCATCATTGCCACCTCCTAGCTGCTTTGTAACAATTCTCTCTTTACTTCACTATTTTCTATATTCGTGTGTTTGAAAAGTTCGGATATGTCTTACATTTTATCATTTTCTCAGACTTATAAGTATTTTCTGTCTGCCTTTTGGGCAAATGATGAAAATGTACGCAAAGCTCTAGGCGTGAAGGTACACCTCTGTGAATTCTTTTTTCTTGGTTGGTTGGTCCTAGGCAAAACATAATATAAATGCACACCAAATCACCAATTCAATGTTAATCTGAAGCAGGAGGTAGGAAAATGGAATCGATGCAACATCCAAAACATACCATATACATTTGAGATTTTCAATGCATTTCCATATCACGTGAACAATAGTCGTAAAGGCTTTCGCTCTCTCATCTACAGGCAAGAGTTAATAAATATTTGCCAAACTAGTATTTTTTTGTATCCTTTATAATTTGACAAACTCATGTATTTGGAAGTTTTGGAACAGTGGTGATCATGATTCTATGGTACCTTTCTCTTCAACTCAAGCATGGATCAGAGCTCTCAACTATTCCATTGTTGATGACTGGAGACCTTGGATGATGAGTAGCAATCAAGTTGCTGGGTAAACAAAACAGAAACCAATGTTTCTAACTCCAATCTCATCAATTTCATCATCAATAAATAAAGACACTCGTTTTTTATCGGTGTTTGTAGATTTACAAGGACTTACGCCAATAACATGACATTTGCAACCATCAAGGTAAACCATTTCTTTCTTTCTTGTCCAAAGTTTCTGCAGGAACAACAAAAAGTGATATAGAGAGTTTTGCAGGGAGGAGGACACACGGCGGAGTATAATCCAGATCAATGCTCACTTTTGTTCAGAAGATGGATTGATGGAGAACCTCTCTGAACATTCTCACTCACTTCTCTCTTTGTTGTTTGTTCTAATTGAAACTAATATCCGGTGAATTGTTATTTTGCTACATGTTATTCTGTATTGAATGGTTCTTGTACTATCCGTATCTTTGGAGATGTCCCTTCCTCACTTGCCTAAATCTTCTATGACTTTGAGTTGTTGCACTCAAAACAGAAAAGCTCTGTTTCATGGCAAGTCACAGACCCTGTTTCATCTTCCATTTAAATATTTCCAGCAGAATGTCATTTTATTACTTCTCAGTCATCAATGATGAAAACAAAATCCCAATGTTTAGATCTCAGTTGAAAGAAAAACAAGAATGATATAGGACTCTTTAAGTCTGTTCATTATTCGACCTCAGAAGTGGACATTGCAATATATTTTCAGAAAAGTGAAAGGTCTCCAGCATCAACTGATCTCTTCACAAGTTTAGCCCATGATTCATTTGTTTCATGGATGATCTTCAAAGCATAGTCCTGTAAAGATAGCTCCTCTCAGTTATAGTACCAAACAAGCACCACCACTAGCGAAGATATTAAGAAGAACTTACTTTGTTTGCTGGTTTGTCTCCAAGACCAAATCTGTTAGCAGGCTTTCCATCTGGGATCTTATAGTCTCTAAACCAGTCTCTAATGGCTGTTAGTGTACCCTGATCACCAGATATAGGGTCAGAAACAAACATTCATATATTTTGTTTTTGCATGAACGTATGGGGATATATTTCTACTACTAGATTAGCTCGTACCGGGAAATGTTTCTCAACATCTTCAACATCATTCACAAGATGAGCTTTTGGGTCATCCAAAGAAATGGCAACAATCTTCCAGTCTAGCTCTCCTTCATCAATCATAGCTAAAGCAGCCAAAGGCTTGATTTTTAGAACATCTCCTATCTTCCTTTGGGTTTCACCAATCTCAACGACATCAACTACAAATCCAAACCAAGAATCAGCACACTCTTTTTGTTCCAGAGTGATATCATTTCCCATTACATAAACATAGTATCACAGATTCACCTGGATCATTATCCCCAAAACATCCTTCAACTTCAGAATTTGCCTGAGATGGATCTTCCCATGTCTGTGGAAGCAACCCATAGTTCCAGTTTATGTTGTACCTGGATAAAACCCAGTACTATTAATCACCGAGAAGATAAGACTGATTGTCATCAATGGATGCTGAAGCCTCTAAAAATATTAGCTTAGAACAAAGTAAAACTCAAGAAAGGGAAAGCTATATACTTACGGATAATATCTTAGCTTGCCCTTCTTAGTATCTTGCTTGATAGGAGTAAAATCTTCATCAGTAGCAACCTCCATTTTAGCTTTTGACTCTTTAGGTATTTCAACTATAAAGTTGAAAACTCCATCTCCTAAGGTCAATGGTATATCATGCCATGGAGAAACCTATACACAAATGCATACAATCCTTATCCAGCCTTTACCAAAACATAGAACAGAGTGATGAACCAAAAGCATTTCAATAAACATTCAAACTGTAGATCTTTAAAAATATTGGTAGCAATCCCAGATAAGATTTCTTCATTACATAGCCAAAGAACAATGTGATATATATACCAAAAACTCAAAAATTTCGGTAAACATAGAATCTAATTCCTTAATACTTCCCCAGTAAAAAACCAAGCTTTGATTTTGAACACAGAGAGACACAAAACGGAGAAGTTAGAAAACAAAAGATACCTTCTTTCCGGAACCATCGAGGAAGAAGACCCGATAATCCAAGGATTCGGGTTGACCTTCTTCTTGAACCTTAACCTGAGGGTTGTAAATGGCACTGCAGGAGAAGGGTCTCTTCGATTTCAACACCAAAGCTCTTCTGTTGAAGTAGAGAGCGCCAAATCCGCCGAAGGATTTCTTCGCCGGAAGAACGAAAGCTCGCTTGGCGAGGAAACACGAGGTGGTTTGGCTTACGGCCGTGGCTGCAGTAATCACTCTAGTGGCCGCCATTATTGTGGAAAGATTGAAGAAAGTGGTGGCCTTTCGTTTTACTCGCTAGCTCCTTTATTCTCTTCTCACGGAGACGACCAAAAAAAAAAAAAAAAGATTTATTTATATTTATCATGAGACAAATAGATCACGTGGGGTTCTGTAGAGTAGGTATTACCAACTTTAATAACTATGATATAAATAGCAAAAATATGGAGTATTTAACGCAAAGGTTTCGTGGTGTAGTTGGTTATCACGTCAGTCTAACACACTGAAGGTCTCCGGTTCGAACCCGGGCGAAGCCATTTATTTTTTCGATCTTTTTAAGACCTCTCAAACGTTTCTGAAGATTGTTTTGGATAATCGAAATTCATATATGAAAAGCTCACAGAGTACACAACTGATATGGAATATACAAAGTTGAAGAAGCAGAAGGAGACATAGGCATGATGAGTACATTGATCAATGATTTAAGAAGATCTTATTGTGTCTCTCTGATTATTCTCCGTTTCATTTTCTGATGAATTCGACACCTTTCTGAATACTTCCGGCTAGTTCTTGTTTTGCTTTCTCCAGACCAATCCTGTAAAAAAAATAAGGAAATCAAGTTTGAGAACTCTCTTTCTTTCTCTCTGAGACAGAGTATTTTTAAGCGATGAGTTATGTTTTCAGACCTTTCGTATTCGTTTAAGGGTCCAAGCTGATACACTTCCTCAGCTCCTGTACGGCCAAGGCGCACTTTGGTTGCAAAGAAAGCTAATTCTGTCACCTGTGATGAATTGCCATTACAAGTCAAAAAGCATTGAAAGAATGAAAGAGAGTGAAGACTTTTCTTTAAAAGATGAAAAAATGGTAAAGTATTTTCAAGATTCACCTGTGAAGCAACAAAAGAGCACTCTATGACATTCGCATCACCTCTTAACCCACGAAGGCAAGCATCTGCAAACTTGGATGCTGCATATGCCTGTAGTAGTAGTACATTCACTAGGTTTCAGGACACTCTTCCTTAGAAAAACAAGTGTTATGATGATGTCTTAAAGTGATTTGGTTTTACCATTGAAAGTGTTGCAGATCCAGCTCCAGCTTTTGCCTCCACAACTTCAGTTCCACCATTCTGAATCCGGTTTGTGAGGTACTCAATTTCTTGAGGTGTGAAACTGCTAGGAGGTTTAACCTGAGGAAAAAATTATGCAAAACCATCAATCAGCCAAAAAGCTGATGTAATGGAAACGACTTTTGCTTTTCGTTTATATGAAACCTGTGACAATAGTGGCAAAATTGTGACTCCGGCATGTCCCCCAACGACTGGTACATCAACTTCTCTTGGATCAAGGCCAAGAACTTCTGCCTGCACAAGATTGAAAACGTTTAAATCTTTGTCATTGAAAAGTCAACAAAATCAAATGGAGTGAGGATATCATTAGGCATTATTACCACAAATGTGTTGGCGCGAGCAACATCGAGTGTAGTTACTCCAAGAAGCTTCTTAGGATCATAGGTTCCAGCTTTCTTGAAAACCTCAGCGGCAATGGCAACAGTAGAGTTCACAGGGTTGCTGATCAAGTTGACAACAGCATTTGGACAGCATTTTGCTACTCCTTCACACAGTGTCTTAACAATCCCAGCATTAATTTTAAACAGATCATCGCGGGTCATCCCTGGTTTCCTCGGTACACCAGCTGGTATGATCACAAGATCCATACCCGTTAGCGCGTCCTCAAGCTGCTTCGCTCCCAAGAATCCGCGGACCTAATTGACTCAAATCAATCAAGAATGGTCGTGACTCATTCATTAGCAAGAAGAAGTAATCTTATGTGAAGTTTTCAAAGTTGAGAGGTTCTCACCACAGCTCCAGTGTCCATATGACTGACGTCAGCTGTGACGCCAGGAGCATTGACAACATCGTAGAGATGAAGTAAAGAGACAAGAGGGTTCATCTTCATCAGCAAAGCTAAAGGCTGTCCAATTCCACCTGCAGCTCCAAGAATTGCTACCTTGAATCCTGGATTACCACCTTTCGCTCTGCAGTTTTCTCGTTCCATTACCGAGTTCTTCGCCTCCATCTAATGATGGAAGAAGAAAATATTATTAAACGAGAATGTAAAACTGGAAAAACTGCAGAGAGAAATATTTCACTTTCAGTTCTAGAAGGCTTTGATGGGGGAAAGCAGATTCGGCTAAAGGTTGAGTCTTGATGAAAAACTAAGAACGTTGATGAATCTTGAGACAAGACCAAATTTTGTTTGAGAGCGAACACAAACTATTCTGGTTTAGAAAAACCAACGATTGAAGAATCAAAGAAGATAACTTGAATTAGAAGCAAGAGTAAATAAAACCTGAGGAGTGAAAGAAGGTTGAAGATGAGCTGAAATCCTAGCAATCCTCTGGTTGGCATCTCCACGAAACTCCATTGTAGTGTTCCTCTGTTTGTTCGTGTTAGAATTTAGAAAGCTGTTAAAAGAGTTTTAATTTGTATGTCAGAGAAGCGAGATGACTTAAAACATGGGGACAAGATTGAAAGATTATGACGCAAGTATTTTGTATTATGTGATTTTTATCATACTAATTTGTGTGGAAAGAAATGTTGTTCATTTTTTAGGAAGCCTCTTCCTTATCCCTTTATCTTCAAGACCGTTGTGGCTCTCAATTTTCCCGTGCAAAAAAAGGTTTTACATGAAGCTAGAGTATAATTGGTAAGTTTTGGCTTGGACAATTGTATTGGTGATTGTAAAGAAGGCCACTAAAGGCCCATAACTGATCTCTTTAATTCGGTTCTTGTCCAGAAAAGACAGTAAACCAGAATGTTTATTTATCAACCGGGAAGTGGTTTGATCACTGATCCAACAAATAACCAAGAAACAAGACTTGGGTTTTGAGTCATCGGTTTAGATGACAAAGAGCAACATAACCGGCTACAAACAGAAAAACCAATAAAACCAAAAGGACCCAGGTTTTTGTTGAGAAGGTGACACTTTACTAGAAGAGGCTTTCAGTTTCGGTCAATGGAGCCACTAAGTAGAGACATTATCAGCTCGCCGCCGTGAACTCTCTCCTCCGGAATCATAAAGTCGAAGATGTTTGTTTCTCCTTCATGTGAACTACTACTTGGAGATTTCATTGATGAAGGTACAAGAACCTGCATTGGTATCATCATCTTCGTATTCTTCTGCCTTTTCTCAAACTGTATTCGATCAACAGAATCAGTACAATCAGAGACAGCGCTAACTCCAGAGTGAGAATAATCAGATGCAGAGCCAAAAACAAGGCCACTGAAGAGTCCCGGTCCAATCATGCCGCTCTTGCTTCCATCGTCTTTTTCCCTAGCCATAATAGTGTTATGCGCAGCACATAACCCGCTCTTTCCTCTAGCGAATTTCTCGCATTTCCTATCTTCCCAAGAACATCGTTTCCCACCGCCATGAGCTTTACAGAAATCAGTACTACCTTGAGCACTCTTCTCACAATCAACAATCCTACAACGTTTTCCACCACCATGCTTAACACAACAGTCAGTGCGACCACGCGCACTCTTTGTACACCCCGCCACAACACATCTTTTCCCGCCACCATGAGCAACACAGAAGTTAGTCCCACCATGTACGCTTTTAGAGCAAATTCCGCCTCCATCTGCGAGACAGCGTTTCCCACCTCCATGTGCTTTGCACAGAGGAGTACTCCCTTCTGCTCCTTTGCTACATCCTGAAAATATGCAGCGTTTTCCGCCTCCATGGGCTTTGCAGTAGTTAGTACTTCCTTGAGCTCCTTTCTCACAACCTGAAAAGTACTGACATCGTTTTCCACCACCATGGGATATACAAAGACCAGCTTGTCCCTCAGCACTTCGAGTACAGCTTTCGATATTACATCTTTTGCCACCACCATGTTTAATGCAGAGGCCCGATTTGCCACGTGCTGCTTTGTCACATCCTTCGAGGAACTCACAACGTCTTCCACCACCATGAGAGATGCAGAAGTCTGTTTTCCCTTCAGCGCTCTTCGTGCATCCCAAGTACTCACATCTCTTCCCTCCACCATGGGTTTTGCAAAAAGTGGTTTTACTCTCTGCACCTTTGTTGCAGCCTGGTTTTTGGCATCTCTGTCCTCCTCCATGGCTGATGCAGAGCCCTGATGAGCCTCGAGCTCCTTTCACACATCCCATAAATTTGCATTTCCTCGGGTTGCTAGTCCTCTGTTGTACGGAAAAGACTGTGTAAGGTGATGGGCCTGATGGCTCTAGGCTCACTTGTGAATGTATGCCGGTTCCAAAATGATTAACTTGTTCCATCTGTGAAGGATGTCTGACATTTGGATCTAACAAAAGTGATGGCATGTAACCACCCGATGATCTCTTTGCAGAAGTAGAACCTTCATCAACAACAGGAATTACACATTGTCTACCAGTATTGATAGCAACTTGGGGCGTCGTAATATCTGTATATGTTGACAATGAACAATCAAGTCCGCTGAAAGTGTCCATGCTTACAGTAGGAAGACCAAGTTGTAGAACTGAATTACTGAGTTCTTGAGTGAATCCAGAAGCAGAATCTTTGTTGTTGTTATTAACCCGGACACTAAAACAGTATGAAGATGAAGTTGGACCCAATCCAAGGACCAACCGGCAGCCATCATCAGTGCAATTAGAAACATCAGAACGAAGATGGTTTTGAGAGCCCCCAAGGCATTTCAGGCTAAGAGCAGTGTCACCCATATTGATGCCGGTGGCATCAGAGAGATGAACTACACCATCATTCAAATTCATATGAAGAATAAAAGGATATAGATGAGAACTCCCAAAAAACTATCACTTAGCACATAACACTTGCTATAAGTATCTACCATGTCCGTCTTCAAGAACTGAAAAGCAGAACTATACTGCTGCTGTAATATATTTGTTGGAGATTATTAGGTTCAGCAGAAGAGCAATGATCTTTGTTGGGAAATTGTCCACGGGACTGAAAAGAAATCCAGAAAGCATGCAACTTGAGAGTTAAAGAGATGCAAGAAGAGAAAAGAACATTGTATATTTTATGAATGCAATTTAACGGGCGAAAAATCTGAAGGTGGCATCAGGCTAACCGAGACAATCAAGGACACTATATTCATAAAAGTAAGCATTTGAAGTTAGGAGCACAAGATTGGACACTAACTACTCTGCCTGAGACAGGGACCAAGTGAACCAAATGATGTTTAAGGTGAGATGTAACTGTACATCTTTGTCCAAATATAATTCACAAAAGAACTGATGATTTGGGCAAATAGTAAAACATGATATGACCACAAAGTCCAAAGTCAGCATTTTTTTGTTTGTAATACAACATGTCATTAGAATCATGATTGATGATCCAAACACAAGATCCGAAAATCTGAGAAAATATTTGTTTCACAGAGGTGTGACTTGGAAGATTGACTATTGAAAGCAGGAGAAAACACCAGAAATGATTATCTCATCCTAGCACCAGCAAGTTTCTGAACAAGCCAATTAAACAAATAAACCTAAGTTAAGCACTTTGGGGAACGATAAGATCTAAAGAAAAGATTCACCATGTAATTAGAATTCTATGCACACTTCACATAACAAAGATTTCATAGACCAAAACCTGAAGACAAAACAGAATTAAAGATAGAATAAGTATCAGAACAAAACCCCTAAACTGAGAGTGGAACGATTGAAGAACAAGTGGTGGGAATAATTAAAAAATCAGAAAGGTTAATTTCACAAAACAGTCATGCATTATAACACAAGTCATGAACTCCGATCAAGCAAATCAATGAAAAATCCAGAAGAAAATTGTTAGATGCACGGTGAGTGAGAGCAGAAACAAGAATCAAGGAGATAATTCAAAACCTGGTGGATCTGAAACTTGAGCTCCAGATACAATCGAAGGAGAAATTCACAAGAATTTTTTTTCAGAAACAGGTGTCGAAGAAAGATTATTGGCAAAATCATAGTGTAATATCATATAATTATAAGCGTATGGACGAGTCAGGTTTTGTCTTGGACTTTAAATACCTAAACTACCCTCGGTCTTTGTCCGAATCTTGATTGGGGAGACAAAAAGCGGTTTTCTTAGAAAATTTTTTTTAGTAAACATGTAAAAATTTATACCAATTTTTAATTTTTTAGGACAGGGATTCAATAAAGAAAAATAAAAAACCTAATTTTATGGACATACAACATTACAAAAAAAAACTGTAAAACTAGTGTGCAAAACAATGGAAAGAACATTCGTTAGAGGAAGAGGAGTTCCAATTCAAACGGATTTGTCGCGAGTCTTCCGCACCCGAGATACCCCTCAATTCTTCTGACGATGCTGGCCTATAGCTTTTCCGAATGCAAAGATCGTCTTTCACCTGCAGAACAAGTCAGATTGGAAGAATTCACACCGACAACAGCCACCCCTCTGAGACACACACTTCCAAATGATATGACACCGGCAGCAAAAGAGAACTCGAGCTGCAACAGTAGACATTGCTCTAGATTGCTAAAGACAGTAGACAGTAGACTCTCCAAGGAGTCTGTATCTTTCGTTAGTCTGAAATAAACTGAGGTAAAGAGGGAATAATACAATCACATTTCCATTTGAACCGAAGGTCAACTTTTAGAAGAGTACCACTTGGGTAAAACAAGAACATTTTACCGCATTTTATAAAACTTGGATGCTAATCTACAAAAACATTTTACCACTTCTATGTGATTCTCCTGAAATTGAATACATTGGTGCACTTTTATTTTTACTTCGTTTACCCCAATTCTGTTTTATAAAACCAAAGTTGAAACAAACTTACGTCTGTTACATATAGTTTTAAATCATCTCTCTATCTAACAAGAGTTGAGAGACTGAAAAGCATTTCCCTGCATCCGTTATCACAAAGACAGTGTTATGATGTCTCCTGCTCCAACATTGTAATGTGCAAGTGACTTGTTGTCCTTTAAAACCCCGGCTTCTCCACTTAACTCCAGTTTCTTTGCTATTCTCTCCTTCAAACTTGCCACGGTTTTCGACAACGACTGCACTGTGATCTTAATGCCTTTCCCATCATTGACGTTTGGAAAAGAAATCCTGATCGTAGAGGAACCCTGAAAATGTATGATTGATTGCTAATTAGATACAACAAGTCAAGTTAAGTCAGACGAAAGGAAAAGAAAACAACATAAGGTAAGCTTAGGAAGAAAACAATTACCGGATTTTGAGCAAGAAACTGGTCTTCTGGAACAAGTGCTAACTTTTGTCTCTTTGGCTCTGGCTCCTCAGGTGGAGGCTACCCTTTTTTTGGTTGTGGATTCTTCAGAATTGAAAGGAAGCCAGGTAGTGGTGGTGCCCAGCGGGTATTCTCCACATCAGCAAAATACTCAAAAGCATGCAAATCAACCATAGCCATCTCGGCTCCCTCCTCCTCCTCCTCCTTTTTAAGCACTTTAAGGAGAAGCTTGAAAAAACCCTCAAGGAGAGTTTTCATACTAGTACTCTTCTCCTTCAGCTTTTTCGAAGGCCGTAACACTCTCATATACCCAAGAGCAAACTCAGAGTAAAAAACGTACCTGCTATCGGCTGACTTCATAAACTGAAACTGGGGCCCAAGATCAGGTTTCGGAAACACACTCTCCATCAAACCCTGCTCAAAATACATCCCATAAACAGCCACAAACTGCGCTGTGAGCTTAATAGTATCAAGGTCCTTGTGCGTGATCCCTCAGGATGTAATGGGAACCTGATAGGTTCTGCATCATGAGTAGTAGCATCAGGTTGGATATCATGTGGAGATAGCAAGACGTTATACTCCATGTTAGCAAAAAACTGAAAAGCATGCAAATCAATCATAGCCATCTCCACTCCCTGTTCATCCTCCTCCTTTTCAAGCACTTGACGAAGAAGATTGAAAAAACCCTCAAGAACGGTTGCCGTACTGCTATCATTATTCCTCAGCTTTTAGGAAAGCAATAAGACTCTAAAATACCCACCAACAAGCCGGGTGTAGAAACAGAGCTTGCTAGTATTATCTGACATCTTCAGAAACACAAAGTGGGGCTCAAACTCAGGTTTCGTCAACAGACTCTTCCGCAAACCCAGCCGAAAAGAAATCTCATAGACAGCCACAAACTGCGCTGTGAGCTTAATAATATCAACCTCCTTGCGCGTGATTGGGGTCTCTAAAGGAAGGAATGCGAACTTGAGAGGTATTGGAGCAGAAAATTTAAACGTTGCTGCGTCATAAGGTTGCTTATCCTGAGCTCCATTTCCATTCTTTGGCTGAAAAGGATCTGAGCTTTTCTCAACAATACTTGTGCTCCCTGAATTGTGTTCCCCCGATTGCAAACATTCTGCGTGGAAGTGTTCATTTTTGTTTTCCCGAGAAAAAGAAAAGCATTCAAATCAGATTTTTCGGATTTCAGTTTTCTTCTCTACCTATAAATTATTCTTCTCTACTTATAAATTATTGGTTTACACAGAGATGAAATAGGGTGATTAACCGCAGAGATGAATTCGAATGAATATTCCCATGGGATAAGGCAGAGAAAGAGATCGATGGGAAACAAAATTAAGAGGAATCGGCAACGCGAATGACTACTTAGTGTTTCGGAGAGAGATAAGAACCACAGTACCTCAGTCTCGCCGCGAGAACCGCCCTGACGTTGAGAAGAAGCGGAGAACCAACGGCTTCGAGATCTAAAAAGAATCAACGTCTCGGATGTATCAATTACTCAACAAAAAAATGATTTCAAATGTATTTGTTCTAATAATTAACTTATTTTTCTTTAAGAGATGAAAAATGGTCAATAACCTTTTAACCTTAAAAAAAAATATGGTACCCAACCACAAAAAAATCCAACCAAACTAATTAATTCGGGTAATCCATCCAATAACAAAAAAAAAAAAAACTCTTTTCTTTCCAACGTTTTTTCTTTTCTCTTTGTCTCACATATCTCTCCTTTTTTTTTCTTGGACGAAAAATTTCTTACAAGATCCGCCTCGATTCTTCTGTTTTTTTTACTCTCTCTCTCTTTTCTCTTCTCAGTCCTCGCGAAAGATTGGAGTTCGTTCTCGTGGATCCAATTAAAATCGGGACATTCTTAAAGTTGTAAGTCTTTATTCTAAACTATGGACGAATCAGGTTTTGTCTAAACTACCCTCGGTCTTTGTCCGAATCTTGATTGGGGAGAGAAAAAGCGGTTTTCTTGAAAATTTCGGGTTGCCATCTCTGTGCTTGCATTGGGTAGTTCATAGTTTAATTGATACAAACAAAATTTGTAATGGAACATCGTTAACTTTGTCTGGTATACAATAATCCAATACGATTCATATTATGGTTTTAAATTGTAATGGAAGCTGGAAACTTCGAATATATTGACATAAAAGAGTTATGTAAAAGTCAAATACATAGTACATATTGTGATCAGCGTTTTCATTTGAAGAATCAGAATGTAAAACACTAGTATTAAAATTCTTATTGACTTGAAAAATCCTCTACACGAGTAATGTGATAATCTCAGCCTTTTAGCAATAGCAATTAGGTTTCTTGCTTCTTCACTTTGGTATCATCCAAAACTCCAACAAGGCATTTCTCAAGTAAGATATCAAAATTGACCCAAGCATGGTATTTGTTGAACAAGAGCGTACCGTCTCTTCCAACCGCTTTCATCAGCATATCGACACCTCCAGGATGAAAATTCATATAAGGCGATATGTTATACACACGACCTTTCAAAACAGTCCACATCGAATCTCCTGATCGGTGCTTCTTTACTTCATCCATTGGAATAAGCCTCTTGTTTGACTCTCCCTTCAGGCCTGCAGAACACATTGCCGTTTCATGTATCTAACACATCAAAATGTAATCTAGGAAAAGAAGACTAATAAATAAAGAAAGCTTTGCTTACCTGCAAGATCGGGATGTGTTCGTGTAAGTTTCAACCAATCCATTTGGCTATAGCCCTTTTCAAAGGGAACTTTTGTACGAGTTATAGGCTTTCTAGCTGGAGTTTTGAAATTATCAGATGATTCATTGGTCTGCTTTTTTGAAGATGAAGAATCAGTCACCGTGAAAGACAAAGAACCTATTGTCTCTTCCTTTGGAGGAAGAGACTTGTCTTTCCATATAAGACCATTGCTTTGTTGATCTAATCCATCTTTAAGGGTAATACTGCCCACATTTGAGGCAAGTTCTTTTGCCTCAAGAACAACTTCACTATCTGGTGGCACAACCTTTAAAATGGAACAAACCAAGAATCAATCATAAAGTCTAAAACTTTCATGTTTCCATAAACTCGGAAATCCTGAAGAAATGAGTGGAAACTCACCTTTGAGAATGTGAAATCATCATCTTTAGTAGAATCCATCTTAAGCTAAAATTGAGCTTCGAGCAAATAGTTCCAAAGCAATCTGCACCCAGATCAATTCGTATTAGTTAGAAAGTACTAAGAGGAAGTAGTCGAAGATATAAACAAAGACTCATCATACAGTTCAATTCAGTGCAAAATTCACATTGCAAAGACGATAGTATGAGACAAAACAAAGTTCAAAGGTGCCAATTTTAGGGATTATTGGTCAAAATTTAATAGCTCGGAGAAAGCAAATAGCATAACCCTAAAAAGAGCATGGAAAAAAATTGAAGAACAAGTGGTGGGAATTCTTAAAGTCGGAAACTTTATGCAATTCCTGATTCATGAATCCACCATATCAAGCAATCAATTACAAACCCAGAACACACAAAAAGCCTGGGAAATCAGATGTACGGTGTATAATAGTAGAGAATTAAACAAGAAGAGAATTGAATACCTGGTGGATCTGAGAAAGAAGAAATCGCCTCGAGCTCCGAAGAGAGAATCGAAGGAGAAGCAAAGACCAGTGATGAAAAGAAAGAGCGAAGAGAGATCTCTATTGGCTAAAATATGATTATTAGAAATTTATGTTCTTCCATGGAGGCTGGACTCCAATATACCAATTTCGAGTCGGTCCAATTCGGGTTTGTTTTGGTTAGGTTCAGGCTAGAAATTTTCAAAATATACAATCTATAAACTGAAACCGAACTTGTAATTTGGTTCGGGTCTTGTGCAAAGTCAAATTCGTATTTTGGTTTTGTTCGGTTATCTATCTCGGTTCTTTAATCTGGGTTGGTATCAAAAATTACAAATTCAATACAAATGTAGTCAGTCACACATTACAAATTACAATCCCATCACTAGTAACGAAATTGCAGGCGAGAAAAGAGACCCAAAAATAAGCTCTGCTACTCGCAATCTCTGTAATATAAATCTGTACCAATTGTCCTCTCTTATATTAAGATCCGATGAGCCCTCTATACCGAGCGTACGACAGTATAATCACGAACAAGACTGCGCAAAACGTTCCCGTGAGACTCACGACCTTCAACAACAACCAAAAACACACACACCAATGATATCAGGTTGAAATGACCATAGAGGTGTTCTTTCTCGTGGAAACTGAAATGTGACTCTTACCCATTTGAAAATGTATCCATGGTCGTGGTTCCATGTGTAGGGAATGTTCATGCCGAATATTCCGGCGATCATAGAGTACATTGATACACAGACGGTTCCAGAGCTTAACATAAGCTCTAACTGCATAGATACAGGGTAATAGGGTATGTTTTATACGCATCAAAATATTAAAAAGACAATTATTAATCTTGAGCTTTCTTATATTCACTCACCTGAATCAGCTGATTTCGATGATTGTCTAACTGCAAATAAACAGTGATTATAGGCCTGTTAGAGAGATTACATTTTCAAAACATTTTAACATTTAGGAAATCTGAGTTTTCATTTTGGTTACCTGGATGTTAATGTAATCCTCTGTGTCATCAATATACTCGCGTAGCTGCATCATGTTCAATTATACTTTCTAAGTCAGAGGTATCACAAAGATTCACCACTAGAAAAAAAACTTTAACAAGAAGATACAATACCTCGGTTAATTTGTTCAAAGTGCTGTCGATTTGCATGAAGTATGCCTGTTAAACAAAATCAAATTTAATGTTTTTTTAAATTTCATATGTAGCTGATAACAGATATAATATGCAACAAACAACCTCGAGCAACATTTCAAGTTCTTCAACATCATTTTCGTCGTCTCCACGAATCGTGGCTAAACTTACTCTACTTGCTCTGGAAATCTTAGAACCAATTGTTGGGGAAGTAGGATACCAAATGGGTTCATCAGAAACGCTAATCGATGAAGATACACCAACAAGCTTCCTTGTAAGGTAGAGATCAGCCATATCACCATCATCATCCAACAATTGTTCGAGTTCATCCCTTACCTGCCAAAAGTTATGGTTCGTTTAACGAGTCTTTTTCCTAGAGGTTGACATGAAATATGTGAAGAGGGATCATACTCGAAGTACAAGATGAGTTTATGACTCACTCTAAGACACAGTTAATTGTCATGATGCTTAAGTATCATTCATAAATATATTTCCTTTCTAAACATAGACTCTGTTTCCCAGTGATATATGCTCACCTTTTGGACCCGAGCTGTTAATCGGGTCATGGCACTCTTCAATTTACGAACCCTTTCCAAGTTACGGCTACTTATCTACAAAATGAAACGGTGCTCATCAACTGAAATAGAGTTACATGTAGTTGGGAATGGATTCAGTGATGACAATGATTTCTGAGTTAGCTACCTTCAAGGTAAGTTCATCCAAAGCAGGATAAGCAGACTTCTCTAGTTCTGTTGTCCTTGCAGCTAGGAAACTACAAATAGCTTCCAAAGCCACCTCTAGCGCCCGGAATTCAAACGGAGACTCTAAATAGTATAACAAGCACCACATTTCAAATACCAAACGTGGAAAAGAATAATGAATGGTTCTTATGTAATGTAGGCATCAAAAAAATCAAAGATTTTTCAGATATCAATGCTTAAGATGACAAAAGTTGAGGGGTACCATCTTCTTCACCCAAATCACCATCTCCATGAGCACCGTGTGCCTCGTTTCCAACAGGCAAGCGTCTTTGAAACTCCTCCAAGACGGGGATAACATTTTCATCTGACGAATCCCGAATCAAAACCTGTAAGCATTTTCAAATAACCAAACTTTTTAACAAAGTGTTCACATTTAGCTACAAGCCAGTTAGAAATAACTCTTTCAATCAAGAAGTTAAACTGATTCTGACCTCTTCGGCAGTGATAATCGCCTTGATATGCTGCATCAGACCAAAACAAACACTATTCAATCAAAACATGATTTAACTAAAAAAGCTGTGAAAAAAAAAACCCAAAAGCAGAGTAGAAACAAAAGTCTCAACCTCTAAGTTAAGAACAATGGCTCGCTCTCGACCCAGAATAGCAGAAGGGTAAAAAAGATTTGGGTCAAGGATCCGGAGATCACGAGCGTGGATCTGAACACGGTGCATAATCACGTATTTGTCAACGTCAAGCACCGTTTTTTCCCCCGTCGCGTCTATAGAAATCCAACTCCGCGATAACTGAGGTGTCTTCCTCTTCGCCGTAACAACCGCCGATGAATCCACCGGAACAAGTTCTCCGTCAGGCGACATCTCCGATTCTTCACAAATTGCACCCAAAGCCTAAAACTTCAACGCGAGATAAAGAGGAAAAAACATAACTAACCAAACCCATCCAATTGAAGAGAAGCAAGATCGAAACTTTTTCCCCCAAAAGTACTGTTCATACGAAAATTAAAAACCCAGTTGGCATAAGAAAAAGTTAGTTTTCGTAGTATCTGCTCCTTTTCTGCAATATAAAATTCCTCAAAAGTCGTCGTTCTGTTTTTAAATTCTTTTTAAAATCTGACGGCATATACAACAAGGTACCATTTTTTACTTAGGGTTTCCTCGATTTCTGCCTTTTATCAAAGAGACGACGACGGCGACAAAGATAGGAGTCAACGGCGACGATCACGGCTCGTGAGGCGTGACTGAGAAGAAGAAGAGCAGAGACTACAAAAATTTCGAATTTTGTTAAAAAGGTTTAATTTATTCAATTTCATTTCGAAACGCGATTTGGAACTAAACCAATCTGGATTTTTTATTCCTTTTCTCTTTAAGCCCTCCATATTTTATTCCTTTCAAATATTAACCATTAAAAATAAAATCACCGTATCAGTCTATTACACACGCCAATGTTTAAAGAATGCTTCCCAGATGAAGAAGATGATAACCCAACGCAAGTTTCCTCTTCCCGATCTCATCAACCACACTCAGATCCTTTATGACATAAAACAACGTATTTGTATTTAGATGATAAGAAAAATGTAATATCTGCATAAATTTGGTCGATAATTTGTCTAATCGTGGGACAATGAAACTTCTCCAATATCCCACATCGGATTCTCTACTCATTATTTGTCATTTTATATATTGCAGTAAATCAACGCTCTAACGTCGAGCTATGTAACGAGAGCATGTAACCCAAGTGGGGATTATGAGATGGGGATTTGTTGTTGGCATACTTCTGGATCGCCCAGTCCAAGCTGTGAGTGAACTGGTATGAATTAAGCGAAGGTTTGGTTTGAATGGTTCCTAAAAGGTTGAGGGTTATGCGTGAGGCTGGCTTCACAGAGCAGCGAATACCTCCCGCTCTATGCAGTGGACGGACCACGGTTCTTCGCCACGCAGATCCACTATGGTCCGCTGGCTCGTACCCAGCTTTGGACCACCATTTTTTAAAAAACATTTTACATTTGCTATCTCATTTTATTTCAATATTTAATATTTTCCAATTAAGAAGAAAAGATCCGTCGAATCAAACACTAATATTCAAGGAGTGTTTCAAGCTTCCCACATGGAGAAGATGATGGCCTAAAGCAATCTTTCTCGTTCCGATCTCATCAACCACACTCAGATCCTTACACACATCGACGTTAAACCTAACCATCGCTTCTTCGCTCTTTCTCAGACGAACCTTCTCGAAAGCTAGAAGATGCTTAATCGGAGATCCGTGCAATTGCGGCGGCGTCGTGAACAGAAACACCGTGTGGCTCCCTTCTCTGTCTCCGGCGTTCGTTATCTTCAACTGAACCTCGAAATCCGATCCTCCTTCGACGGCGCTCTCGCAGTGCAGTCCGATCGCGTCCAGTGATTGGCACTCCGATGATCGGCAAGGGTGGCTCTCGTCGAGACTGAGAGAGACGAGTCGTGGAGCTTTGATTAGCCGATGGTCGAATTTAGTGTAGGTGAGCGCGTCTGCGAAGGCGTATACGGTTTCTCCGGCGTAGAACCGGTAAGTCCGACCCGGATACCCGTTTGATTTGTCGGGTCTCATGTTCATATTCGACATCGGAACTTTCTCGAGATACGATTGCGGATACCACGTCATCGGTAAATTCCCGCCTACCAAAATAAACCACCGGTTACTAAAATTAATAATAAACCAGGACCGGTTAATAAAACCGGTTGATTCTAGAGAACAGAGTCTTACTCGGATTATGGCGACCGAAGATGACGTCAGCAATGGCGAGACCACCGGCTTCACCAGGATATCCGACCCACATAATGCTAGTGATCTTCTCATCGTTCTTGGCGAATGTAATGTCAAATCCTCCACCGGACATTATGACTAGTACCACCGGTCCTTTTGCCGCCTTAGCCACTTGAGTCACAAGCTCTTGTTGCTTTCCGGGAAGATACAGGTCGACTCGGTCAAGGTTCTCCTTCTCAATTGATTGGTCTGCGCCCATCACGAGCACAACAGCATCCGCAGAAGCAGCCAGAGCCGCGGCTGAGCCTATATCCGGTTCTGCGCACGCCACGTTAGAACAGCCCTGCTGATACGTCGACGACACCGTTGCCGACAATCCCTGGAGCGGTGTAGTGTACTTGCATGGATCACCTGAAAAGATAAATACGATCTTGGTTTCACACATTTATGCTTATCGAGACAGTAATCAGTTGTCTTTCGTTTGTGTTATTTACAATTTACCGTGGTAGTTTCCGATCATCGTTAAGTTGGCTTCGGCGTTTGGTCCAATCACGGCTAACGTTTTGATGGCGGAAGGTGAGAGCGGAAGCGAGCCAGCAGAATTCTTAAGCAAGACAATGCCTTGCCTTGCGGCGTCTCTAGCGAGTTCTTGGTTCTCAGCGGTGCAAACGTCCTTAGGACCAAGACCACCGTAGAGCTGCTTCTTGGGGTCTCCATCGAAGAACCCTAAACGCATCAGAGTCGCGAAATTGTTTGAAATCGCTTTGTCAATAGCTGCTTCGTTTACCAAACCCGCCTTGACTGCTTCCATTGCGTGTTGACCCGTGAAATGATCACAATTCAAATCCAAACCTGCCAATATAGCTATGGCCACAGCTTCCCCTGGAGTCTTGGCATAGCGTTGGTACGTATACAACACATCTACCGAATCACAATCCGAAACAATGTATCTAACAAAAAACCAAACCGATGATTTTAAAAACCAAACCCTTAATTCATAGAACTAAACAACTAGTCAACTAGAAACAAGCAACCTTACCCGTTTAACTTCCATTGTCCACGGATCACACCGGAAAGCAGATCAGGATCAGCGCATGTCGGTTTACCGTTAACTTGGTTATAAGAACACATGACACTAGCCACATTCCCATCAACCACACAGCTCTTGAACGGTGGTTGAAACGTATCAGCCATATCTTGTTGGTTCACCTAATCCAACATATAACACGAAAAAACAGACAATAAAACATTGAACTGTATTTGGTGTGACCAATAACAAAAGTTACAGATTATTCAAAGAATCCAAAAACTCTTTCTTCTTACCACGGCATTGAAAGTGAAACGCTGGACCTCTTTCCAATTGTCAACGTCATAAGCGGTGTAGTGTTTGCAGCAAGCGGCGACTTTGAGACGGTTAGGATCTCCACCGTCAGTCTCCTGAAGACCTTTAACGTAAGCCGCCGCGTATTTGCTCGAGAGTGTTGGGTCCTCGCCGGGAGTCTCTTGTCCTCTTCCCCATCTCGGGTCCCGGAATATGTTCACATTCGGTGACCAAAACGTTAAACCGGCTGATCCCACATTGTACATCGCCCTCGCCTCCGTCGATACAACCTTAATACCAATATATGGATAAAAACTTATTAAAGCTAGAAGCAATAAACCGCTTCTGTCTAAAGCATCGAAAAAAAATATGATATAAGAATCATTACTTGTGCCTTAAGAAACAAAGTCTTCCATTTGCATAATGAGTGAGTTTTCACAATGTCCAAAAATAGGGAAAATGAAAAAGGAGATAGTTCTTTCACCTTGCCAATGGCTTGGAACAAAGACACATTGAAAGAAGCGGCCGTGAGTATAACTTGTGGGAAGCTAGTGGCGCCAGGGACTTGCCCGGAGAAACTACTACCACCTCCGACGTTAGAGACGCCATGAAGTGCCTCCGACCACCAATTGTAAGCCGGAATCCCAAGGCGGCTCACGCCGATAGCTTTGCTCCCCAAAACCCCGATTTTCTCCTCCAACGTTAATCTTCCGACAAGATCGGTCACTCGGGCTTTGATATTCAACCCCGTGTTGCAGAATCCAAGCGCGGCTAGAGAAGGGTTTCCGGTGACGTCACAGGCGAAGACCGGAGAAGACTGAGCGTTCGATTGGTCGGAGATGCAGAGGAGGAAACATAGGAGAAGAGTGAAAACAGAGGAGAGTGCTTTGTTTCGGCTCGTTAACCAAGAAGAACTCATTGTATCTTTTGTCTCGAGTGTTTTGGTTTGTGTTTATTGTTTATTGATCACTGTTATATACTAACAAAAGTGGTACGTTGGTTGGAAAATTGTTAATTTAGTATTATAATTTTTAAAAGTTGTTATATGTATTATTGAATTTATATAGAAATTACAGCCTTCGAGATAACATGTCACTATGAATAATAATGACATTTCCTGCTCTTTGTTAGAAAAAGGTTAATAGAATTTATGTTATTAAGGAGATTCGTTACTTGATAAGGAAATTTGATTCAACAAGTATCATAAATCTGATTATCTATAAATGAGTTAAAAAAAAAAGATAAAATTGCATGATGTATGGTCGTGAGATATGAATATTATATTTCTTTGTTATAAAGACAAAATTAAGGATGATTTTCTCTGAGTTGTCGAGATGTAATTATCTAGATTTCGTCTTTTTCATGCATCCAGATCATTATCATATACATGTCATCATCTAATTGGTTATTTGCATAACTGATATACTTAGTGATTTATATATATATGTACATAAAGCATAAGAGTATAATTAAAAACAATTAGAGAATCTAAAATTGTTAAAATTTTAAAGTCCTAGATATTGAATAAGTTTAACTACTTTTTTTCTTAGTCAGAAAAGTTGAACAACATAATATTAAGAAAGTAGAGCAAAATGAGAGTTTGGATATTAATTGGAGATATATAATATAGTTTCTATTGACAAAAACATATTTCATATCGTCGATTTTCTAAATTCTTATCTCTATTAATATTAGCTAATACACATCTCTTGTTTTCTTTTTTTTTAACAAAACTTAGTGATTATTGTCCATATAATTTATCTTATGTTGTTTCTTTTGTCGTAAACCCCATGACTCACTTTCTTTAACAAAACCAAATGAATAGCTATTCGATCTATCGACTTATTTATTGCTTTTGGAATTATGTAGTAACCAGTAACCAAACACATTTTATTAAGATACTTTTCTCATAATGATTATTTTCTGACCTCAGAATCGTTGAGATCAAAACTTAATGTACACTATTGTTTCAAAATTGTAGGGATCCGACAAAAAATCTTGAATTTCTAAAGTTCGATTTCAGCTATATGCAAAGACTTAATTTTGGACGATTGGTCATAGATTTTTATCTAAATATCTATATGGAGATGACTTTGCAGAAATCCGTTTGCATAAACCTACTTATCTTAAACTTTTATCCAAAATATACATATTTATCTTTTAAATTAGTCGAACACTACAAGCCTATAACGAATCAACAAAACTGATTGTAAAAAAAAAAAACACTGCTTAATTTAGAAAATCTCATTTTAATTTCCAACAGTGAAAAGTTGCTAGATATATATAATACATATATCTTTATTTAGTTTTAAAATATCCAGGTTACATAGACATAGTTATCAAAACACAAATGCTTACATATATATATGCCTGGTTACATAAAACAGTTGCTAGCGTAATATATATATATATATATATATATATATATATAAAGGTATTTTTCTATTTTGGGTATTGTTTTGAATCGTTAGTAGCTTTGCGGCTTTCAGTGACAATGTGCCATCAGCAGACATTTTGAGCAACTTTGCTGTTGAATACAGAGTACTGCTGTCTCGTGATTGGTCTACGGCAAATCTACTTCCGACGTAAGAAAACAAGGGAGTAGTATGGAAGGAATAAGAAATAAGGTGTCATGTCTTTTTCTTCAATAACTGTGAATCCTCAAATTATAATTTTTGTAATACAATTTTATGAAACAGTAAATTACATTCTATGGGTGAGTTGTTCATGGTAGGATTGTGTTTCGTAGTACAGAAAACCTTATTCTGAAGTCTGAACAAAAAAAATAAAAATTAACAACTTAAAATTTCGGTATCATACGCATATGAGATTTTTTACTCATTTCTTTCCTAAACTTATAGAGCTTTCTTTGTAAACATATTCTTTATAAAAAAATTTGGGTGGAGGCACATGCACCCCATAAGACCATTATTACACAACCCTATTAACAGTGTCTTTAATTAATTTTATTTATTAAATATTAAACTAAAAAAATTAGAACCAATCAAAATATGACATATAGTTTAAAAGTGTCTTCAATAGAAGTCTTAAGTGTCTTGCTAAAGACATTTTTATTTATTTTTTTAATAAATATTTTTAATCTAATATTAAAAAATTAAGAAAGACACTCCGTTTATCATTAGTGGAAGTGCTCTTAAAATGCTACCAAGAGACCAAATCCCCAATTATCGTCATCTTACGATAAAAGATTTAGTCTCATTTACGCCAGGTGTCAATCATCAGCGAATCATTTCGATTTTACCAATAATAATCATTATTATCTTTAGTTCGACGGGTTTAAACTCTCTTTTACGTTTCACGTTTTCAGGTTTAAATTTTTCAGAATTTTTCAAGTCCACAGAATAAACTATCTGTTCAAGTATGCAGCCATGCTGAAGATATATCTGCCCTTTTTGAACACGATGCTAATACAATAACAAACTCGGAAATTTTAAAATAGTATCTTTTTGTTGTCGTCTAATGTATCGTATGAGAACATCTTATAAATTACATATACCATAACTATAAAAAACTGTTTTTTTCTATAGAAAACACACATGACCAGGACTCATAATTCTACTTGAAACATCTAATGGATTTCTATAAATTTCACATATTCTGATGGTTAAAACTCTATCTTGAGTATATAAATTCTTTTAATCTATTGAGTAGTGACCAACCGGAAGACTGAAACTCTAGATTCATGTAAGAAAATTATTAAATATTGATAACGATTGATCATCTAATCAAAATAACGAAAATCTGGAGCAAAATCAGATTGTATGGTTACTTTAACTCGTATTGTATATCAAACTTGATATATAGCCTATAGGTTAACAAAAGAAGAAGAAGAATCTGTTTGGGATATGTTTGAGTAAAGAAGAGAATATATACACAAAATGTTAACTATGGAATGGACCACATTGGCACCCATAAACCTAAAATCAAAAGTGTAGGTTCGTTGGTCATGAATGATGATGTGGACTGGAGAATACATACATAATTGAGTTGGCTTTTATCGTGGAATATCACCATCATTTTATATAAATATTTTAAATTAAAACATATTGTAAAAGAAACAGAATTCTGAACTGATTTTTGATCAATGATAAATAACGTTTCTTATAATCATAAACCAAAAGACTATGTAAGCTGGTTCATGTATAGGCCAAATTTGCTCCCTAACTTCGTATGCCAATCTATATGCAACCTTTGATATAGACCCCCCAAACAAAACCATGTCTATGTTGCGTTAGATTCAGAGATTCAAAAATCGCTCAAAATTATACCAAATTTACACCAATTATCAAACATTTGATTCTATAACTTTTAACTCTTTTTTGTCTGAGCTTTTGTTTTCGCGTTTGCTATTCTATATTAAAAAGAAGAATGCGTTTTGCGTTGCTAGTTGCAAATGATGTTTGATACATTTCAACAATGTATCTCGTGATTATGAACAATAACATTTTTCACATAAAACCGCAACCGCAAATGCAAATATTTGCGTTTGAAACAACTAAAGCCTATATATGTTAACTAAGAGGTCTAATGATCTAGCATATGAAAATATGAAACAATGAAGCTCCTTCAAATTCCCCATTATATGGGTTGGTTATATAAACACCATTCCAAGTATGATTCAACATTTACAAGTAACCTACACAGACATTTTAGGAGAATAAGAAACCCGTTTTATATAAAGGAGATACTTACACACTCAAATGTCAAATCAAAGCCAATGGCACATGAGTACTGAACTTAACTCTGGTCCTTGTAAGGTGTCCAAATCAGTTTGCTAACATCGACATCAAGACCACCTCGACCTGCAGCTTTCAGATGTCGGTCAAGAACCTTTGGATCCGCACAGATCACATGTTGTCCTTTCCGGTACTGAATCAGTTCTAGGCTCTGAAGTGTGCTTAATATATCTTCCGCTTTGATGGCTGTCATGTCGCTCAGCTCCTACATCATCATACATAAAACAGAGATAGATGGGTGATTCTTAGATCGCAGACACCAGGGTTAGCCTAAGATTTCCTATCAGTTTGAAACACAATCTAACCTTGATAGAAATGTTTCCTTTATGTTTTTTCAAGATGTCTAATAGAACACGGGTCCAATAACCTCTGTAGCTTAGTAAGCCAAGATCTGACAAGGGTCTTTCCGGTGTCCCAACTTTTCCCTCTTTCTTTGACAGTTCATAGGCTGCAACTCAGAAGGACAATCTGTTATTGTGTTTATTGACATGGGATCAAGAAGAGCAAAAGTGTCAAGTGACAAGAGAACTCACAAAAGGCAATTAAGAATTTTCCATAGCCTTTTCTTTGATATGGAGGCAGGGTTAGAATGCAAGCTAAGTTGTATGCTTCTTCCGAATGCTTCTCCTGTACCAATAGAAGTTACATTTTATTAGAAAACCAGACAACTGAAACCAAACATATCTATTAATGATGTGCTGTATGACCTTTGAAAAGTATCCAACCATGTGGCATCCTCGATCATCACATTCGCAAAGAACGTAGAACAGAAACAAATCAACGTCATAGTAAAGAGTTTTGTGGTCAAGGAATAACTTTGCCAGATAACAGAGATTCTGTGCATAAACCTTGTTCTTTTTGCCATCTACCTGTAAGATTAGGGTACGGTTGAAGAGAAGATATTAGGAAAGAATTCCTCCTTGGTGTAAATTTCACTTCTTAATGTACAACGGAACCAAATGAGAGATAACTAATTACCATCCATATACCCAAAAAAACAGGAGATAAAGCTAACAATATAAGCATAATTTCCAGTGAATATAGACCGGACACAGATCTTGGGATATTACCTCAAACATTGACAAGGTACCACTTCGATAAATTTCATCACCAGGGGGGTGCTTCAAGTCACACTTCCTCTGCAGGGAAAAGCAAGGCAATTATACAAAAGCTACAAAATAACATTAAAACATGGTGACGCCACTTTAATGAACCGTGAATATGCAAGTCAGTGACAATATTCAACAGAATTTGAAAGATTAAATACTATCTAGAGCAATGAAAATGGAATGCAAGAACAGAGAATACGGATGTGAAACCAAAATATTGACGCTCGCAATGGAAATGAAATAAAGAAGCATCATAAGACTTCAGAGACAAAGAAACAGCTGCTCACCATATGCCTTTGAAGCTGCTCTTTGCGTTTCATGAAGTTCAGGCAAAACTCACAAAAAAAGAGCTTCACACAGTCATTGTATTCTGGCGGAAAAGGGGAGAAGTACCAAGTTTCAATCTCATATTTTCCAAGCTCAATCGTTGCTATGTTCTTCACTTTCGTGAACTCTTCATGTTCTCGCAAACTCGCTGCATCCAGCTCTTCATGACCCTATACAAACATTTTGAAACCCAGAATATGAAATGAATATAAGCCTAATGTTTCCAGGACCAGCCTTCAAGTGGCATCAATTACTTACCTCTACGTGTGTCTCATCAATCTTCCTCTTCTGGTGACGTGTCATCTTCAGGCTCGTCACCTAGAAACCACAGACATGCTTCTCCGCTCAGTGCTAAAGATGGAAGAAAAAAATCATGTAATGCAATGGATAATTATGCAAGTAACAACATCAAACTAACAACTACCTTGTCTTCCACTTTTTCATCAACAGCGCATTCTACCGAATCAAGGTCCAGTTGATCCAGGTGAGTCCATTCATCCAGCCTCCTATTAACTGCAGTTTCGAAAAAAAATTACCAAAATCAAACACCAAAACATGCAGAATTTGATTTCCTTCTCAAAAACCTCACACAGCATGAAGCCAATTCCAATGATCCAATAGATAAAGGCTCGAAATTTAACTCTTTTGTCTTCCTACATTATAAACCCTTGACCAAATTTCCACCTTTTTGAAGTTCAGCAGTACAATCAACCAAAAATTGAAAACCCTAGATCAAAACTTGATAAGGAATTAAACGACATACACTCAGTGTAATGAACGTAATACTCGTAATCATTTGGGCCGCCGTTATGTATCCTCCGTCGCTCAATTACTTTCACGGGATGGTGTTTTCCGTCTCTCCACCGACACATCACGCGAGTACCCACTTCGAGAGGAAGCATTCCCATTTTCCTCTTCTTCGAGGGATCCGACTCTACGATCGCCTGATCAGGAGCTAACGGAGGATCAGGATGAGGCGCATCACCGCCGTTCGTAGCCGGAGGCTTTTGATTCGACGACGGTGGCGATGCGGTGCCGTTGGTTTCTGTATTCGCTGACGATCCCATCTCTCGGTCGGGTCGGAATTTCACGGGTGGGCTTTCTCTCTCATACGAGTAGAGAACTAGAGAGATAAAAACGGACACTTGAAATAAATTAGGCCCATCAGTTACTTTTTCACGCAATTTGGGCCCCTCTTTATGGGCCGAGGAATAAAATATTGATATTTAATGTTGGGGACATCTTTTAGCCAAGTGTCTATATATTGTATAGTTTCACAACTGATCACAGTTAGTCCGATAAATTTGATCAAGTAAGAGTTATCCCGAATCATAATTGAAATCTTTCTGTATTAAATCGAATCAGATTTGAAAAAATAGGAATCATACCTATTGATGCATAATGGATTGTTTGTGCCAATTTAGACACTAAGTTCTTCTTGTATTTATCTCTAGGCTATGAATATATAACTATGTCGCCAGAAGAAAGTAAAAATATTAAATGATTTCGTTAGCAAAATGGATATAAGTTTCACTGAATCTCACTGACAGTTCGTTGTGTCTTTACTAAAACCTATGAATGTGAGGAGACACAAAAGTCAGCGGAAATATCGAAGTGAAGTAAACAAAGAGCATAGGTTTAGTGTCTCTCTGCTACTTTTCTGAGTTTTTCTGACCAACAAGTGTGGAGCAAAGCTCTGGGTTTTTAATGCTTGTTTGTTGTCAAAGGTATCCTTTTTGTTATTGGGAAGGTAAAAAGAGATTGCAACTGTTTTAATTGGACTTCGATTCATTAATTCGAAGACAAACGGGCAAGTACATTTTCTGATCTGCACCATCCTCTATATAAATGTATCCATATGTTCCTTCTTTGGCTTATATAATTATACTGATGTGTATATCGACAATATCGGTTAATTTAGACATGAGTAAACTTTGAGATATATATGTATAACAGAATATCTTTATCGTAAATTTCATTATGATAAACGTTTTTATCAATACTAAACATATATATGTCGTTAGCAATTTCACAAAAGTCTAATTGAATACGTCTATAGACGTACTATTAGTATTACGTTTTTAGTTTTAAAGTGGTAAATACGAATATTTTAATTTCTTCATAACAATTTTAAAGTGAGATATGTACGTAAGATGAAAATGAAGCAATGGAGTACATTTATATATATGCTCTAAATTCTAAAATATACAGTTGAATACAAATATATACGTTGTGTGTATACAAATACAAAAGTCCACAGTAATGATAACACTATTTAAATAGGGTTCTTTCATGGCGTCATGGTTCTTATTCCCGAAAAATGCCCGGCCAAAACTTGTATACAACCAAACCAAACTACAAATCAAGTACTTATTATGAATATATATATACAAAATGATAACAATAATAAATATATGGTGGTACACAACTCAAGCTAACCGTTATGATTATTCCACAACCTTTTCTCGGTCAACAACAATATAATATATCCTAACAAACCCTTATTTCGTATCCATTTTAATATATATAAACACTTTCCATAATTGCACCATTACTCACACTTTATAGCATAATCTAGTTACTATTAATGGAAATGTCACCTTGATTAGATCATTTCTCCTCCTCCTCCTTCCGCACCGCCAAAATTTGGCGGTGGTGGCGGCGAAACCCATGACGTCGTCACCGCCTGAGAAACTTGATATTGCGGCGGCGGAGGAGGATTTCCGGAATTATTATTGAGTAGCCGGATCTGCCGTTTCAAGAACTTGACGTAGCGTATAGCTTCGTCGAGCATTGAAGCTGTGTCCATCTTGGTGCCACCTGGCACTAGCCTCTGGAGAATTCTAATCCTCTCACTGATTCTCTCACGGCGGTGTCTAGCCGCCACGCTCTGAGGGTCATCGGAGATCCTGACGTTACGGCGTTTGGGTTTCTTGACGGTTGCTGGGTCTATGTCGACCGGCTGCATGGCTGCGATCTTGTACATCATCTCCTTCATAGCACCGAGTTCTTCTAGAGGCTCTTCTTCGTCTTCGTCGTCTTCTTGATCTCCGGAGAAAAGAGTGGTGGTTGTGAGGGAAGAAGAGAGAGGAGGGAAATGAGAAGAAGAGAAAGGGTTGAAGATATGGAGGTGGGTGTGTTGATCCATGACCATACCGATTGGATCATTATGATGTTGATCATGGTGATCATTCTTGTTGTTGTTGCTGCTGTTGATGAAGTGGTTCCAAGTGTAATTTTGGAAGAGAGATGGGTTCATATTATTATTATTCATACTTTATGTTTGTTTGGTTTGTGAAAATTTTAATGCCTGGGGCGAGGCATATGTGTGTGTATATATATGTGTGTGAGCATATATTTTAAAGGAAAAAGAAAGGTGATCATATGATGAGGGGTTAGGTTGGTGACGCAATAAGGATTTTGGTTCGGGGAAAATATAATAAGAATTGTATATATATGTTTCTTTTCAATAAGTGGACGTCACTAGTCGTTACCAAAAAAACTATATTGTTTTATAGTAGAATAAGAAGTTCTCCATCTGCTCGAAAATGTTTACATCGCGTCGTACCAATTATGTAAGAAAATATAGTTTGCATAATTGCACAGAATAATTGTTTTTTTATGAGCAGCTCTAACTAATTATCAGATAATTCAGAGTTAACTAGGGTTTTCCTCTCTTACACTGAGACTTGAATTTAGGGTAGATCGAGAAAGTGGCTTTCACCAAAGTAATTATAACTACTATAAGGATGTGAATATTACTTTATATGAACATGAGTTTCTCTTTGATTCACAAAAGATGTCACCACTTGTGTGCTCTTATTCTGACTTCTCAATTTGCGATCTCTTTATCTCCTTCTCTCTTCACAAAACCCATTCACCAAAATAGGAAATATTGATAAATTTTCTCTCATTCTCTTGTCTCTTCGCAAAATAGCACATTTTATTGATCCTATACTCATCCCAATTAACGGTCGTGATTTTGTCTCTCCCCCTCGATGGAGTCCAATATTGAATGTAAATTGTGTGTGAAACTCGCAATGTATATATTATTATAAAAAAAATTATCAACTTGCTTTTTTCCACAAAAGTTATTCTATAATTTGCGACGTGATTAAAAAGGTTTAAAAGGATCACATCAAATCACTCGCATGGGGACACCTTCATCAAGATTTGGGTGTTATCCATGATTGTCGTTAATAAGAAAGACGTGTATCATCGTCGTGACTCGTTATATAAGACGGTGGTGAATATATCATTTTCCATGAAGAAAATTTTGCTTTTTATTTTCAAAGTTTACATCTACGTAACTACGTTCTTGTATATAAGTGTATATAACAAACACAAATCCGTAAAATACACGAAACTTTTATGAGACTTCAAAAGAGGCAGATTTATATACGTTGTATGGGTTTATAAAATTAATCAGACGGTTCTGATTTAATGTGAGAAGTTTCTTATGTCATATATCTCATCTCAAAAGCAATGTATAAATACATCTACATGTATATATATAAGATATAGAATGGTATTTTTTGCATATATGTTATGATTTGGTCTGCATTACAATCATACAAATTGCGCATGCAGGCTGTAATCATGCATGATAGGGTTTCCCTCTTTGGTATTACTCCATTGTTCCTTGTATATTATTCTTATTAAAGCCAACCAACTGCCAACTACATATACATGTATATCTACTTATACACACAAAAGTTTTGGAATTTTGAGTCGATATAAGTATATAAAATATAGTTTTCGCATTTGTATCCAAATGTTGTAAACTTGTACGTAATTTCGTTTGTCAAGCTCGTGTGATATGGTTTAAGTAGTTAACAATTGTTTATTTGTTTTATAAGGGCCGCCTGGTCATAAAGTTAAGAGTTTTATTGTCTATTTTAAACAATTGTGCAAATTAAATCATTCATTTTGGACAGCTAGTTCCTAAACTTCGATCCAATAATTTGTCAATTGGTTTTGAATTCTATGATTTCACATAGCCTTGATACATGTACTATTTTTGTCATTTTTGGTTGCTTGTTAATTTTTACAACAATATGTGAAATATTACGATAGTCTGAAGTTGAAAGGAAGCTCATGAGTCATGGACATATATACAGCTATATTTTAAGGTTTTAAATGTCTACCAAGTTGTTATGATTTAATGGTTGTCTTGTAATAAGTTGTAAGTTTCAGGTTGAATATACATTTGATATTTGTAGAGACGATTACAGGCTATAAATCTTGAGATTGATTTGAACATCGGCGAAAATCACCAGATCACCTAAATAAATAAATTATAATACAGCTCAAACGGTTCCTTTCTCGTCCGTATATAAAGTGTAACTGTAAACCCTAACTAGATGAATCCAATGTAAATGTATATAGTACATCTACACGTGAGTGGGTGAAATAAATATGCAACATTTTCCGAGGAAGATTGAATCATAAAATCTGACAATCTCCATTATTTTCATCCAAATTACCGCGTATATAAAAGCATTGAATAACCAGTTTTTATTATAAATCTATATTCATATCTTTTATTTCAGCAATTGTGCTTCTTCTTCCTTTTGTGTTTATTAATAGCGATACAACATTTGTGAGTTATGAGTCCCGAAGACCCACACCCTCATTTCCTCAGAGTCTGGTCTCTTACAGCGACTTCTCTTTTTCTCTTTTTTTTTGGGTTTCCTCTTTCTGCTTCCACCATGGAGAGGAACAAACGAACAACAAAAACTCAGAATTGTATCTTTCTAAATTTGAACACTTTTGTAGACTTGTAGTTTAGTGATATCATCACTTTCTCAAAATCGAATTTCACCGGTTAAGTTTGGTCATAATTAATAATTATCAAACCATTAAACCAAAAAAGAAAATATATTAACTAACCACCGACTCAGATTCATCCGAAAATAAAATTTCAAATTGGTTACCAAATTAAGAAAAAGAAAGCTAGAGGAACAAAGGTAGGATATATGAATTAAAATATTGATTTCTATAAGTACGAGAGTAGATTATGCGTTATAATATTGGTAATGATGATTAAAGAATTGTTCATTAAAGTTGGTAAAAACTTAAAAACCCTTTAATTTTGTTTTTCTCGCGGAGGATCTAAAGTCTAAAAAAGTGATTACAAGGCATGGGCAGATGCTGTGGAGAAAGTGAAGAAGTCTCTTGTTTGGTCCGAAAGTGTTAGTGATATGGAAAACTATTTAATGAGTTTTTCACTTTATATTTCTTTCTCTTTTGTTTTTGAAAAAAAAAAAGAAGAAAAGAAATGGACTTCAGTGATTTTCATTTTCTTGGATTAATGGTATTAAGCATTAACGTGTTTTCAGTATCCATGCATATACGCATAATGAAGTATTTTAGCGACGACATACGCGAGAAGTAGACTCAATTAACAAAAAAACAACACAAATAGACTCAATTATAAGTCATTTATCGATGTTTGTATTTGTTTTGATAAATATTTTGAAATTCAACAAAATTAATATATCCACTGATCAACATTCTTTTTTTCCGGCATCTATTGATCAATATTTTGTTTTCAAATATCAAAACTTTTATATAAAAGGACTTTACCTTTCGCTCAGGTTTATGAGGAGCGCATGAAAGGTAGTTGAATCCTAGCTCGTTATTGGGGAAGTGAAGAACAAATTTTTGTTTTTCAAGTATAAATTGTACAAATCACAAAAATTAGAACTGCTTATATATAAATGATATTGATGCATGGATCGTAAATTCATTCAACCAAATGTGCATACATATTGATTCTCTTTTTGTCTTGGAAGAGTGCGATAACCAATATGTATTTTAAACAATGTTCCACATTACAATCCATGATTATAGAAAAAAAACAATTGCTAATTTTTGGTTTTTTGAATATATATAAAGTCAATCTAAACTTTTTATATTTCAATAATGTTATTTTTCGTACGATTTTAAGTTACATATCCAAATCCGAACTCTTTTCTTTTCTTCTCAAAATCGTTTTAGATTGAACTTCGGGATTTGGCCTAATTCATACGTATAGCCCCGACTTACCTGAGGTGGTGCTTTGCAACTTTTTCTTAACAATGGTAATTGTCGGTTTGCAATCCAAAGCCATGAAGTTATATATTTTGGTAATTCGCAAAGGTGCAGCTTCCATCTTCGTGGGCTGATACGAGCCCACAAGTTTGTCATTAAAAATATGGGCCGGAACAAAAATCTGATTATTTTTGTTTTTAAATACCAAGTCCTATTTGTAAATAAGCAGATATCTATGTTTATTTATAAAGCTTCCATCTTCCAGCTTTCATTTTTGTTTTTCCGAAAACAAACAACAAAATATTAGGTTCAGGAAGGTTTCTAGAATAGTGCTAGTTGAGTTTGGAATGCTTACTAAACATTCCGAAAGCCTTAGGTAAACCTAAATTTGTGGTATATTTGCTAAATTTTTAAAAGTTGTGTTGGATCAAATATGTTTTATATAAAAATATCTGTAATTGCAGAAAAAGACATATAATATCGAGACTGGTGATATAGTGTTTGCTAACACCGATCTACCTAACCAAATCAACATTTATTATAATTTCTAAACAATTATTCTAGATTACTGTTTGGAATTGCTTAGTTACGAAAATTAGATTATTAATCGTATTAAAATTAAAAATCCAAAATCTAGATCAACAATTCGATATTTGGAAAAAACCATAAAGAACACACAACATTTACCAACCGCAAGTCAAGATCAATAGAACTCAACCCATTAAACCGATACATATAACCAGACTCCAAACCGGACAATCTAAATGTAATCACCTAATCTTCCCTAATAGAACCGTAACTAAGAAAAAGGACACTCACAAAACTCCAATCGCTTTCTCTCTCTCTCCCTCATCTCCGTCTCTGCGCGCATGATCCCATAGTGTTCCACTATGCACCGCCCGTGACTCTCTCTAATGGTCTGTGACTTGTAATCCATTTCTCCCCTTTTTTTTTTCCCCAATTCCCACAAAAAAATTAATTAATTTCCATACACACACCTATACATATATATACACACATTCGTCTCTAATGGCTTCTTCAAAACTCCATCATCCCCACCGTAGAAAATACCCAATCCGCTGCTTCTGTCTCTTCATCATCACCATGTCCTCCATTCTCATCCTTCTCTTCTCTCTCTTCCTCTTCTCCTCTCCCTCCTCCTCCTCCTCCCGTCACCACCGCAACCACCACAATTCCCGCCGATCACCCTCCGGCGACACTTCTCCGGTCAATCCATCCCCGCCTTCCGCCGCTCAGATCCGCCTCGCGTGTAACGCAACTCGTTACCCAGACCAATGCGTCTCTTCACTATCCGAACCGGGTCGTGTCCCTCCGGATCCCAAACCAATCCAGATCATCCACTCAGCGATCTCAATCTCATTCCAAAACCTCAAAACCGCCCAATCAAAAATCAAGTCTATCGTAGACTCCTCCGTAGGGAATCTAAACCGTACCAACGCCGCGAAAACGTGTCTCCAGCTTCTCACTTACTCCGAGCACCGCACCCAATCGACGGACCAAGCGTTGACACGTGGCAGAATTAAAGACGCTCGAGCTTGGATGAGCGCTGCTCTAGTGTACCAGTACGATTCGTGGTCAGCGCTCAAGTACGTCAATGACACGAGCCAAGTCGGCGAAACGATGTCGTTTCTCGACGGACTTATCCACGTCAGCAGCAACGCGCTTAGCATGATGGTATCGTACGATAACTTCGGAGACAACGTCGCGTCGTGGAGTTACCCAGCAACGGAACGAGACGGGTTTTGGGAGAAGACTGGGCCGGGTTTGGGCTCGGATCCGACTATAGGGCCTAATTTGGGTTTTCCTTCCGGTTTAAAAGAAGACGTGACGGTGTGTAAAGACGGGAAATGCGGTTACAAGACGGTGCAAGACGCTGTTAATGCGGCGCCGGTGAATAACGGAATGCGTAAGTTTGTTATAAGGATTAGCGAAGGAATGTACGAGGAGACCGTTATCGTTCCGTTTGAGAAGAAGAACGTTGTGTTCATCGGAGACGGTATGGGCAAAACGGTCATTACAGGTTCTTTGAACGCTGGTATGCCTGGGATCACTACGTACAACACTGCAACTGTCGGTGAGTTTCTCGTACTTTTAATGTTAAAAGCAACATAAATTTTTTTGTATAAATTAAATAAGAGTTGAAAGTTCATAATTTAAATATTTTTAGTAGAGTTAGATTGTAGATAAATATTATGTGGTTTGGACTGGGCACGTGAAAGAATAGTTTTTTTAATAGAAATTTAAGCTAAGCCAATAGGGTCAAAGAATCCACGATTTTACAATTAACACAGAATTGCGATACCTAACAGTTTTAGATTTGGTTTTCTCATCAGTTAAATCAGTATATATATATATATATATATATATTTTTTTTTTCCAAATTCATCCAAAATGATAAGAATATATTAAACAATTTGTTTTGTGAATTATAATAGTAAATGCCAAAAGTAAAATTATATGGCTAAAATATGATTGCATGTTTTGTTTGTATAGGAGTGGTAGGAGATGGATTCATGGCTCGTGATCTAACGTTCCAGAACACGGCGGGACCAGATGCTCATCAAGCGGTGGCGTTTAGATCCGACAGTGATTTTTCTCTGCTCGAGAATTGTGAGTTCCTTGGGAACCAAGACACTCTCTACGCCCATGGCCTTCGTCAGTTCTACAAAAACTGCCGTATACAGGGAAACGTTGACTTCATCTTTGGCAATTCCGCTGCTGTCTTCCATGACTGTGAAATCTTAATCGCACCGCGTCAACTTAAACCCGAAAAGGGTGAGAAAAACGCAGTCACTGCGCAAGGACGAATTGACCCGTCACAATCCACGGGTTTCGTGTTCTTGAACTGTTTGATAAACGGAACAGAGGAGTACATGAAGCTGTTTAAAGCTAACCCTAAGGTGCATAAGAACTTCTTGGGGAGGCCATGGAAAGATTACTCAAGGACTGTGTTTATAGGCTGTAATTTAGAGGCTTTGATCACTCCTGATGGATGGTTACCGTGGAGCGGGGATTTCGCGCTCAAGACGCTTTATTACGGTGAATCTAAGAACACGGGTCCTGGATCGGATAGGTCACAAAGGGTTTCATGGAGCAGTGAGATACCAGATGAGCATGTTCATGTGTACTCGGTGGCTAACTTTATACAGGCTGATGAGTGGGCTTCCATGTCTGCTTGAATCAATCTTAAGATTATAAAGGGTTTAGGGAATGTTTTAAAAGAAGAAAACCTTCTCATTGTACTTTAGTTGAGAAAGTTTTTTTTTTCAAATTCAAACTTTGCATTTATGTCATATCAATTAAAAGTTCAGAATTTAGGACTAATTGAAGTAAAACAATAAGTTTCAAACTTTGGAAACAAACAGCTTTTTGTTTTGCTTATAATTGTATGCAGGGAATGATTCCATGTATAGCGTGTTGGACTACAATCATAAATGAGTATGGAGAAGGATCTCAAGTTGCGTTTTGCTTGACGTTAAAGCAGAAATTGTTGTAAGAAAACAACATCCCCAAAAGTTTTCAACGAAGTAGACATCATCATCATCATCATTTTCATCATCTCAATGTTTTAGCAGTTGGCTGTAAAAGTCAGGAGGATGGTGGAGGTTGCAGAAACTGGTAAAGGGCAGGTAAAAATACCATTAATTCAAAGAAGAGTAGGTTTCAATTGTAAAATCAAATTGGGTTTGAGGGTTCTGTTAAGTGGTTCACCTAAATACAGTTAAGTAGGTATGGGTTCATGCATTAGGCACATAAATTCTACTGTTTTTGGTCTCAAACTCTAATCTTGTAGAAGCAAGAAAAAGATAGTAACTTTTTTACTAACAGTTCACTTCATAGGTAGGTGGGCAAAGAAAAGTCTCTCCTAGCTTGTTGCTTGATTACATTTTAAACGTTCAGAACCAATTAAATAAGCTAACTTTATTGTTTGCCTCTGTGAAAACATATGGCAAAAATGATGAATGATATAAAAAGTACAATCAAGGCAAAAGCAGGATAATTGGTAGATAAAAGGAGCTATTTTTTCCCACATTATAGCTCGGAATCAGAGGTTTTCTCCTCCTTAGGTGGAGCGAACTGCTTGGTGAGCCGAGATCTTGCCCATGGGTCCAACGGTACTCGTTGTGGTGGTTGAGGTGTTGCTGGTTTCGATTGCCTAAGCTCGTTCTCTCTGTCAATAAACCTACCCAAAGTATCGACCAAATTAGTTCACCAGAAAGCTTTCAAAATTATCAATCCTTTAGACCATTAACACTACTTAATTTGATCTATCATAGAATTATGAATTTCTTAGAAGGAATGATAAAAGAAAAGAAACTTGTGTTACTCGATATATGCCATTGGAGCAGCATCACCAACTCGTATGCGGGTACGGAGCATTCTTGTGTATCCACCAGCTCTATCTCTGTAACAAATTAAATTTATCCCAATGGTTTAGGTGATGACTGATGACAGTTAAATGATGCCAAAAGAATTAGAAGACTCACTTGTATCTATATGCCAATTCTGTGAAAATCTTGTGAAGGACATCATCTCCTCTCACAAAACCAGCTGCTTGCCTTGCTGCTGCGAGTGAACCCTACAAATTTGATCACCAAGATGAAATAATCATACATAGCGCGACCTATATCCTCGACCAAACCATATAGACTGATTAGAAATGGGAAGAACTTAGTATGGCTTAAAAGCTATATCCTTTTTAAAACTATTAAACATACAAATACATTTCCAATCGAAGAAATGCTGTTCACTAGTCACAACTTGTGTGATGCAAAAGATGCGCAAAATACATGTTATCAATCAGTAATCGAATAACAAGGACATCAAAAACATCAAGGAAAAAAACATTACCTCTTTGCCGAGCTGAATCATATTATCAGCAAGACGACGAACCTCCTTAGCCTGCAAAACCCAATGTTTTCTTATTGCTTCTTCCAACTAAAACTAGTATGTGCAATTTTCTTGATGAAGTAAGAATCGAAGAGCAATCACTAAACGCTACTACACAAGTGTCACAGTGAAAAAAACAGCTCAAGAATCGAAGTTTGCTATAAAAGAGTAATCCTTTTTCACAAAACAGACAACACGATCTGATGAAATTGAGTTCTGTGGGAAAATGGCAGAGTCTATAAACCTTAACCAAACTGTAGAATCTGGAAAATGGGAGAAAGAGAATCAATACAATACCTTAGCGACAGTGGTCTCAATACGCTCGTGCTTCACTAACTGAGAAACCATAGTCCTGATAAACAAGTGTGCAACCAACATTTCAAAACTTCTAATATCGAAAAAAGAAAGTGTGCAATAGCAAAGGGAAAGATTGAAGCTGGATACGAAACCTGAGCATGGACATACGGTGACCCGCCGGCCGGCCGAGCTTCCTAAACTTCGTCATTTTTTTTGCGTCGGAGAAGTGTTCGGAGAGAGGAACCCTAAAGGAGGAGGAGAGACAAATGTGTGAAGCGTAACTTACTGATGGGCTTGGGCTTTGGGCCCATAAGTATACACAAACCCTTTTTTTTTACTAATTTTGTTCTGATATATACTGTATAGTTTGTATTTTACATCTGCCTCAATCGAATTCCAAACAGATTTTGGTTCCTGAATATAAAAGTAGGAGTAGAGAGGAAGCAAATCAAGGTCTCACGGAAACAACAAACATATCAAAAATTTGTCCCAAACATATGAAGCTACAGACAAGTAGGAAAGTTCAGATACCAAACTAAAACTGAACCAAGTCATTACATAACACATCATTTAAACATAAAGTAGTTTACTCAGTTGCTTGTCCTCCAAGACACCCTCACATCCATCATCATCAGTGACTCTCCTCTCTTAGGGCTTTGTGACAACTAGAAGCAGCTCGTGTGGTTTGATGAGTGTGAATTTGCAAGTGTCCCCAAAAACAACAGGATACTTCTTACACAAAAGTCTCCATCCACCAGAGAAAAGGTGACCCCTCCTCGTTACCAAAAACACCACATCCCATGACTTCTTCCCATCTGGATGATGGATCTTGAGCATTGTTTTCACCCTCGGCATATAAGCATTTGCAACAGATCTCGGGAGCGCCTAAAAAAACAAAACAATGGTGTTCATTCACATATCACTTTTTCAGAAACAAATCCCCATACAGAAACTGTGAGTTAGTGTCTAATCGTACCAGGGATTTGATGTATGATTTCGAGATAAAGATGTTGAATCCTGCAACCGAAGACGAAGATGCGCCTGCATAATATCTCCGGATACTAGCCACTCTCTCAGTCCTCTTGGAATTTTGGGACGACTCAGCTTTCTTCTTACCAAAGTTGAGCTTCCTCTTGTACATGCCTCCTCCATTAGATTTAGCTGCTGTTGTAGGGCCACGAGAACTCAACTCAGAAGACACCACCACCACCTCTTCATTCTTGACATCTTGTTCTGTTTTAACACGACCTGATCATCATCAAAAGTGAAGTATCCATGTCTTTATCCGGTTCAATGTTTCATAATCAGAAAAGCAAATCTTACTCGAAGAAGCCAAGAAGGCTCTGATTTGTGGAGGTTGGAGCATCTCCTTGCCAAATTGCGTCATGATGTTCACACTAAAGCGCATCCTTCCTTTGTGAGTGAAGGTAAGAAACTCATTTCTTCCCAGGGCATTGTCCCTGACAAACTTCTCCCATCCCGACTTCTCCATGAAATAGAATCTCGGGTTTTTTGAAATATTTACTTCCCAAGAGCTTCCCCATTGCGCTCTTATCTTCATCTTACCCAAGAGCTCATTGTCAGAGAAGCATCTCGCAAAGTCGTGAGGAATTGCCCGCTTTGGTTATACAAACAAGATGAAAGATATTTAGATACATGTCTGAAATCAAAATATAAACAAAGAATGGTAGACTCAAGAATGTTTCTTCAATTACAGTGAAAAACCAGTGAACTTCTACACATCACACACAAATGACAAATCCAACAAGACGTTGAACAGATCTCATCCAGAAGAAACAAAGATGAAAATTAAAGTATAGATCTTCACATTCAGACAGAGAACTGAAAACTGAGAGAAGCAACAACACCATGTTCTTAAGTCCACAAGAAAACAAAAAAGGAAAGATGAAGAAATTTCGTTAAAAAGAGAGAAGAATAACTTTTTAAGACCCATAAAGTTTCAACTTTTTCCAGACAAACCTTTAAACCAATTGTTACAGAGAATCAAAAGTTTCAACCTTTTGCAGACTAAAGCTAATTTAACAAACATAGTTTACCATGTTTTCGGAGGAGATGTCAACACTGTTAACAACTTTGAAGAAGCTTTCCTGCTTCCGTTCTTCATTGCACCGAAGAAAATCAGGGTTACTAGCCATCTCTCTCGTTAGCAGTTTTCTGATTCAAGCTCTCACCTACAAGCTTTGCTCTCTCTCACACTCTCTCTCTCCCTTTCTTCCTATTTCTCTCTCTGTCTTGTAATGCCGTTGCAGCATAAATGTAGCCATCTCCAACTTAAAACTTCAAAGAAATGGTTCAGTAAAAGCGGTCAAAGTAAAAAAGTTTTTCTCTTAATAAGGTACAATTGTGAGATCATCTTTTTTTTGGATGTGTTTCTTTATTTCATAAGTAGCATGTGATTATTATCGAATTAACATTTCAAAGCTTTTCCAATGGAAACAAAAGGAAAGGTAGAACTGGATACGAAACTGAGCGTGGACATACGGTGACCTGTTGGCCGGCCGAGCTTCCTGAACCTCGTCATTTCTGCGACGGAGAAGTGATCGGAGAAAAGGACCCTAAGGAGGAGAGCCGTAAAATGTGTGCAGCCTAACTTATTAATGGGCTGGGCTTTGGGCCCATAAGTATACACATACTGGTTTTAAATAATTTTGTTCCCGAAATATATATTTTGAATTTGGTATCATATATATATATATATATATATATATATAGGTTATTCTTTACTAATACAAATTGTTGGATCATTCAAGATACAACTACAAATTTTAGAGAATTATTTGATTTATTGTTCATTTTGTAACCAATATTTTTGATAGGTTTATAAAGAGAGTACAAAAATAATGGAACTTCTTTGGCAACCTCTTAAGGTGGTGAAGTTTTCTCCAAGATCATATATAAAAAGGGTTAGGATTTCATTTGATACCAAACTAAAGTTCGGCCATTGACATTTGCCAAATCTTAATCTTTGTAATGCCAATCCAAATCCAATTATTCTACCGCTAACTTCATAATTAATAATGCATAACCTTTTCAAAGGCCATACAGTTCAGCTCTACATTTCTAATTGACCTGTAAAATGGCAACAAAAAGAACATCTGATCTAGAAACTCTGTAGAACTGTTAGAAGTGAGAGATCAGAGGAAGTGATGAGTAGGATACTCATGTTCATAACCATTGTAATCATAATAGAGCCTTTCCCCTTTCGATATATCGCGTGTAGCCACTAAAAGAACCCGACATTCGCCTTTTATGCTATACCTCACGCATTTGCAGTTCTGCTTCTTCTTAGCAAACCTGCAACAATCAGTGATGTGATGATTCTTCAATGGTATAATTTTTTGTCGGAAAAAACAAACAAAAAAGATGTATTGAATTTGTTGCTTACGGATTGTGATTATTGATGCCATTAATGAAGCGAGATATGTTTCCATACTTGTCGGGACAGATTACAAGAGTTTTCGATGGATCTTCTGATAAAAGGAGAGTCATGATGCTATCACAATCGTCTTTTTCTCGGTTTTTTAAGTAATCAACATCCCCTGTATATTCAGCTATGAATGTTAAGTCCTTAATAGGACCATCTGCTTCAACTGTGTAACTGTATAGACGGAATAAAAGAGAACATGTTTACAACTCCACTTTGTCATCAAGGGAAGATTGATCGAATGAATCGAGAGAGATACCCTTCAAGCGGATCGAATACCACAACGAGAGGAGGGCATTCTCCTCGCCTACACATAGATTGACATTGTTCCAATGTCTCTAAATCTTCTTTCGATAGCACCTGCGGAAAATAACAACCGAGAAAAACAATCAAGGAAGTAACTTAAATAAGAGAGTTATCGATAAAGGGGTGAAAGATTGTTTTGTTCTTACCTGCATCCCACCTTTCTCGAACTTGGATTGATTTGCAGACCGGGGAGCCATTCCGGGAACATAATTTAAGCCGTCGCTGTATTTGATACCCAATGCCGTTAATGCAGTAGCAAGTGTGCCCATTTGTGTAAGCCTCCGATCAGGATCTTCTGATGGAACCAAAGGTAAGAGTTTTCTCCTTCTCTTCTTCACTGTCAAAGAGCAAGATCGTCTCCGATGCTTTCTAGTCTCTTCTTCAAAACAAGTACAAAGTCATTAGAACAGAGATTTTGCTCAATGTTCAAACACTTGTTATTAGGTTAACCCTGAAGCATCTGTGTATATGATTTGCAAGTTCTCAACAATGCTCATTAACCCCACATGAGGTGCAACAGATTAATACAAATTTTAAGTACAGAATTGGCCAAAGTTTAGCTCTTTCGTATTCATCAAACTGTTTAATCAAGTGTAACATCTCGTCAGATTCATCAAGTCAAGAACTTTATGATCATATCCATGAAACCCAAAAACAAAAATCGTACCTTGACTCATTTCCGATTTGTCTGTTCGATCAATCTGCTTCTCGATCCGAAAGAAATGCAAAATCTTCTTCTGAGATAACCCTAAACGTTTCACCCGGACAAGAAAAAAATCCCAAAATTTTGAAAAACAAAGAACATAAGAAAAGGAAAAAAATTAGGAATTTTAACACAAAAAATTAAAAGCGAAAAAAAAAAATCCCTACTTCTTACAGGTCGTTGGTCGGAACAATCGACACAGAGCCAAGGTCCAATGGGGACACGAACCACGATCGGTCTAAGGCATTTCATGTGGAACCCTCTATCGCATTTGTCGCAGAGAAGAAGCTCATCGTCTCCTTCTCCGGAACCACATTTCTCGCAGGTGACATCACTGTAGCTATCTTCGTCTTCTTCTTCTTCTTCTTCTTGTTCAACCACAGGGACAGATTTCGCCATTATCTCAACCATTGATTTCATCTTCCTCGGTGGTGGAGATTCGGAGGAAGGGCGTCTCGCTGGAGCCTTCGTTCGTCGCCTAGATGAGCAAGGAGACGCCGTGGGGGAGGAAGCGTTCCACGTGGCCATGACTCAGGTTGACGACGAAGAGTCGCCGGAGAACGGGAGAGATGATTTTGATTGGTTGGAGCTAATGTGCACCGCGTGTGATGTGCGCACGAAAACTGATGTGCGCATCACCTGGAGTGTAATTTGGGATTCTTCCTTTTAAGTCTCTTTTTTATCGGCTCTTTTTTTTTTTTTAACCTTTGACAAATTCAAAATTACTGGTAAGGCTGTTAGCTTCTGTTTGTCTTAAAGGTTAAAACATTGTAAGAGATCAAATTTACAACCATTAAATCCTTTTAATTGTTATTAATTTTCTTCATTAAATCTTACTTATTTTATTTATGTTTTTAATATAAACAGCTTTTAAAAATTAATAGCTAATGTACAAACCTACAAATAGTTACGAATATATTTCTAAGTATATATATTTCTAAGGTTTTTTTTTATTGTCATCTTAAATTTTATTTGAAACCGAAATGGAGGTTTACAATAGAAAACAAAAAATATTTCTAAGTTAACACAAGGAAACATATCTCTTTTAAATAAATAAAAAACCATGTGTTGTTAATGGGCTATTTAATCCAGCCCAATCTAAACATAGTGAATGTCGATCGGCTCCATTGAACTAGGTGGGCATAATAACCGAACCCGAATATCCGATCCGGACACGACCCGAAAAATCCGATCCGAACTCGACCCGAAATTTTAAAATACTCGAACGGATCTTAAACTTCAAAACCTGAAAACCCGAAAACCCGAATCCGATCCGAATCCGAACCCGAACAGGTTCCCGAACAAACACACAATATAAGTACATAGTAATAATATATTAGAAATATTTATATTTTTAATAATTTAAATGTTCTAAATGTTCGAATTTTTGGATATTTGGCTATTTTTGGATATTTAAACTACTTTGAGTGAATTTGGAAAAAAAATACACGAGTTTTTAAAAACATTTTCAGTATTTTCGAGTAGTTTAGATTCAAAATTTTTAATATTTGAGAACTTTGGGTAACCCGAATCCGAATCCGAAATATTCGATCCGAACTCGATCCGAACCCGAAATCTAGAAATACCCGAACGGGTCTTATACTTCTAAACCCGAAAATCTGAAAATCCGAAATACCCAATCCGAACCCGAACGGATACCCGAATGCCCAGGGCTTTGAGCCTCGCCCAACGCCCAACAGGTCTTCGGCGTAGGAGGCTGAAGTTTTTTAATTGCACTTGCTAAAACAAAACAAAACAAAACTTTGATTTGACCAACAATTTTATGAACAAAACAAAGAATTATAAAGTAAAATAGAAAATTTAGTAAAACACAAAATTTTAATGGAAATTTTCTATTAGTTACTGCTGATTTCTTTCCAAAAATGTTCATGTAACTATTGGATCTAGTGAATTCTGATTGGAAACGTATAAATAAATCAAGAGAAATTCCTTTGGATAGCATCATTTTAGCTCAATTTCCTCATTTACCACACTCTAACCATTTTTCCAATATTAACATTCATTAATAAGTAAAATGATCTTCCCACCCTTCTTCTTAACCACCAATTGATCGAGAAATAACTCAATCCCGTGAAATCTGTTTTCGTCTTCGTGCTCCGTCTTCGTGTCACCGTCTTCGTGCTCCGGCGTTTCCGGTGACGTCGGCGTTTCTGTCTCCCTCCATCGTTTTCGGCGTCTCTGTCTCCCTCCATCGTCGATATCTCTCATCTCAGCTCCGTGTTTCTCGAAGTATGTCTGCTCAATCCCAAATCGATGTGTTTGTGTGTTTGTTTTTATGCCCAATTGATTCTGATTTCTGCTCAATCGATGATTCAAATTTGATTTGAGGTTTCAATAGTGTATCACCATAATCGTAGGCTTATTGTATCCCATGGATCTGTACTGCTGAATTGATTCTCATTCTGGTTTCTAATTTAAATTTCAAGTTACAGTAGTGTATCTTTAAGGCTAGCTATATTGTTTTGAAATCTCGTGAGTATGGTTGAGTTGTACTCTGTTTGTGGAGAGTGGAAACAAAATGATAAAGATCAAGATTGGGATTTCATATTAGATTCAACAAGAGGGGGATCACTTTGCGAAGTAGATGAGAATATCATGTATAAGGTTTTAGTTGAGATGGTAATTGAAGATTTCAGACTTGATTGTTTACTCAGTGACATCAAACTTAGTTATGGGCTTCCTCTAAGTATGAAGAAGATGGTTGAAGCTTCTTCACCAGTGTATGTTCGAAATGACCGCCAAGTACATATGTTTATCAGGAAGATTCAAGAAGGTCCCGAGTTGATTCGTTTGTTTGTAACTATGAGTAAATGTACTTTTCCATATCTTTTATCAAGGCGATTTGTTTGCAGTATGTCTTTTTCCATATTCACTTTTTCATTTGATGTGATATAGGTGCTCAAAAAATACAATCTGATTGCTTTTGAGAATGCTGGAAGTAACTATCAGTCAATCACACAACATCAAGTTTTTCAGCATTTGGATGGTGATTTGTCTTCTATTGCATCATTTCGTGAAGGATAAAAAGTAAACTAGATGTTGTGTTTATGTTATACTTAGAGAATAGATAGTGGAATCTGATATATATTAACAAAATTGAGAAGAATTTGGTATAGCTACATCAGTAATATAGTTTCTACGAGTTTAAGAAGAGCTTCCTAAATCTGTGTTTATGTTTTTAAGACTTTCAACGACCAAGTGGAAGTAGCATCTTATGTTTACCACATGTTGATACATCTTCAACTGCTGAAAAAGGGATTCCAGATTCGGTTTTTATAAGCTGTTCACATTACACTCAAGCGACTGATGACATACATGAGGGTGCATATTTCAAAAACAAAGATGAGTTGATGATGAAGATGAGGAAATGAGCACTTGAGTGGAAGTTTGAGTTCAGGTCATTGTGGTCAGACACAACTAGATTGATATTGGGATGTGTTGATGCTGAATGCAGTTGAAAGATGCGTGCAATGAAGCTCAAGTCATATGATTTCTTTAAGGTAAAGAAGTATTTCCTTGAACACAGTTGTGATACAACCCATAGGAATGCAAACCATAGGCAAGCAACTGCAAAACTGCTAACTACTTTTATCTGCAGCCATTATGGAGAAAAGAAGGCTGGACTCAAGCCTAAACAGATTGTTGAGAAGGTTAGAGTAGATCATGGTGTACATATAAAGTACAAAAGAGCTTGGAGAGCAAAAGAGGAAGCTCAGCTTTTGGTTAGAGGCAGTCCAGAGGACAATTATCATAACCTAGCAAAGTGGTTGTTCATGGCTAAGGAAAAAATCCAGGATCAGTTATCTATCTTGAGATGGGTCCTCAAGATAAATTCAAATACGTGTTTATTGCATTTGGCGCGTCAATAAGAGGTTTTGGTTTGATGAGAAGAGTCATTGATGTTGATGGCACCTACCTGAAAGGGAAGTTCAAGGGAACATTGTTACTAGCCTTTGTTATTGTTGATTCTGAAAATGACAAATCATGGGATTGGTTTTTTAGGTGCTTCCGTGTTATCATATCTGATGCGCAAGATTCGGTTTTTGTTTCTGATCGTACTCAGTCTATTGCAAAAGCACTTTCAGAGTTGTATCTCGCTTCACATCATGGAATCTACAATTCCATCTTGGAAACAACATCAAAATAAAGTTTCAAGGTCGAACGTACTTGCCACTTGTAGAAACTGCAGCTAATGCATACACTAGTCATAAATTTGCAATATTTTTCAGAGAGATACAAAACGTAAATCCAGAGCTTGCTACGTATTTGGAAGATGCTGAATTCAGGAAGTGAGCTCGTTCTTATGCTCTTTCGAACTGTTACAATATGATGACAACAAATATTGCAGAGTCCTTTAATTCGTTGTTGTCAGAACCACGAGAATTGCCAGTGTTTTCTCTTCTTGAAACAATCAGGTTAACGCTAACTTCGTGGTTTCATGAGAGACGTGAAAAGGCTGCTAAACACAACAAGCTTGTCACGCCGAAAGTAGTGCAGACATTGGAATTGAGGTTCGTAGATGCAATGAAACTTGACGTTTTTCAAGTTAATCAAGACGAGTTTGAGGTGAAGGACAATACGCATAAGTTTATTGTTGACCTTAAGAACAGGCAGTACAGTTGCTGTATTTTTGACATTGACAAAATACCTTGCATTCATGCAATTGCTACTGCAAAGCATTCAAATAGTAATGAAAATGAGCTCGTCCTGTTGGAGAGTTTGGTGTGCCGGGCTCAAAGTCTCAGAGTCACAAGTGCGGCAGATGTGGCACAGGAGGACACAACAAGAGTACATGCAGAGCTTCGATATGATTGTTAAAGGTCCCTTGCATACATTCATTCTCCTTCATATTGAATATGTGGCCATTTTTGAGAAACATCATTATTTAACATTTCTCACAACTTTTTTTTTTGCAGAAGATGTGGCAGAAGACGACACAATCACGATTATATGACCCTAAGTCAATGTTTTTTAGTTATTTTGCTTATTTTGAGTTTCATACACAAGTTATTGGGTTTATGAACACTGTCATTTGAGTTTTAAACGTTTTCAGGAAGACCATCCTGAACTAAACTATCACTTTCCTAAATTTTTTACAGAACATTGTGTTTTTACTTTTTTGGTTTTTTAAAAATTGATTTTTTCAGGGAAGACCTTCCTGAATTAAAATGTCACTTTCCATTAAACATTATGCAATCTTTTCCAAGTTTTAGAGAACTGTGTTTTTTAGTTTTTATAAAAGATGCATTCCAAAACAGGTAATATGAGTTTTCATGAATGCCTCCCTAAATGTCTATTATACTTTCCTAAATTCTGAAGACTTCTTCCTGAATGATAATTAAACGATCCAAAACACCAGTACAAGTATCACAACAATGTAACATAGTTTCACAAACATGAAAGCAATATCTAAAGTGAAACAATACAAGTCAAACAACATCTAAAGTGAAAGTTTCAAACCAAAAAACATCTCAAGTCTCAAACTAACTTAATACCATGCAGGATCAGCTCCTTGTAGATGTCAAATGAAACTATCACCTTTGTGTCTTCTGATTTCTGGTCATTGAGGTTCTTCATCAAATCTTCAAGCCCCATTGAGTGGCACTCGATCACCTTCAGGATGAACAGTGGCGAGTTGCATGGATACCGAGTATGAAATTTGTGTTTCTTTGGGAAGTTGATCTTGTAGGGAGAAAGATCTTCTCCGGGTTCTGGAGCTCTGTTGGCGCATCTAATCAAGTATGCCAACATCACTGCAAGAAGAATAAACAACACAAGCAAACAAAATTAATCCACAACTACAAGATAACAGATTGAGAGTTTATTCACAACTAGAAGTAGATCAATTTGTACCTGCATATTTCTTCACATGCGCCTGTAGCAGATCCGCTTGATCTGCCTTACTTGCACAGGTGAAGATTGTAATAATTCTTCCTTTCAAGCTGACAAACATCCCTATGTGCTGCTCGTTGTCCTCGCAATAAGAAATGCCATAGAATGCATGGATGATGCCTCTCCATTGTTGTGCATGTCCACAGATTGAAGGAGTGTTGCCGTTTATAATGTCCACCAGCTCCCTTGGGAACATATAGTGTGTCTTCAATCAGTCATTTGTAAACTCTTCGCGGCATTCTCTTAATTGTTTTAGGAAACGAGTTCCCACAAAAGTTGATCTCGGAAGCCTCTTGTTATTGAAGTACTTCTCATTTTTAACCCTTCCCAACAACATTGCTTCTAGCGCTGCATTGACATGCTGCATTTAAAATATTGCACAACCGTTTAGTTCCTCAAATCCAAAACATCAGTTTTAGTCCACTATCTAATTTGGGAAAAACTCAACTCAAGACAAACATTCAAATTCTCCAGAAGAAATAAACATTCAAACCCTACTCATGATGATAAAAAACAATTAAACACACATAGAGTAGAGCTGTACCGTTTCTTGAAGAACTTGCTCTGGTGTTTGCAGGACGTTTAGCCACTGAGGTGTAAAAGGCTCTGTCCCTGACCCTTCTTCCATGGATTTCTTCCAAGCATTGAGTTCATCAGAGTCTTCCAATGATGGTGACGTCAATGGGGTCGAATCTGGGTGAATACCAGCTGTGGCTAGGTCTCTATCAGCCTTATATAGGGTTTCTGTTGGCACGGAAGGTGTTGTCATTCTTTTGTTCCGCCTTGGCACCTGCTGTTCATTGTCCACTTTCCTTTTTTTTTTCTTTTTTAGTTTCCTCAATGTTTTTACCTCGTTCTATTGTTGGTTCCTGCAAAAAACAAAAACAAAAAGATAATTTCAGGAATGCCTCCTTAAATGTCAATGCTACTTTCCTAAATTCCCAAGTTTTTTTCATGATTGATAATTTCAGGAAGACTTCCCTAAATGTCAATGTTACTTTCCTAAATTCCCAAGATTTATTCCTGAATGATAATTAAACGATCCAAAACACCAATACAAGTATCAGAACAACGTAACAGAGTTTCACAAACATTAAACCAATATCTAAAACACCAATAAAAGTCAACCAACATCTAAAGTGAAAGTAAATATCACTATCCCGATATATATTATTTGATCCAATACTTGTTGACTTGCACATCTGGTGGATCAGTCTCTTCTCCTATTTTGTAACACAGCTCAGGCAGCTTGGCGGTTGGTGACAAAGGGAAATTATCCATCTCCTGCAAAAAAAACAAAATAAAATAAAATTTAGGAATGTTTTTCTAAACGCTACAGATTCCTTCCTAAAATCTGCAAATTTCTTCCTAAATTTCCAATAAACCTTCCCAAAACCTATCAATGATTTCAAAAAACCAAAACAAGTAGTCTCATTTCAATCATTATACAAGTGAACAATACAAGGAAACAATTAGGAAGGCTCTAAAAAGAAGCTAAAAAAAAACACATTTAGGAATTTCTTCCTAAACTCTTCATATTTCTTCCTAAATTTCCAATAAAGCTTCACGAATTCCCAACTATGTTTTAATCAATATCTCTGTGATAAAATTTTCGTGATACAAGACAAAGAAACGCTAAGTGGAAGCCAAATTAAGACAAGTGGAAACCAAAATAAGACAAAGAAAGACTAAAGAAGATAAAAAGAAAATCAAAACAATGAATGGCCACAACAACTTCTAATTCAATCATGCTCATTGTCTGCACTTACTCAAATCATTTTGCTCATCTCAACAATACAACAAACACATGAATTGATCAAAAGTCATTCAATAGATATTGAATCACTCACTTTTTCTAAACGTCACAAATTCCTTCCCAAATTCCTGATAAACCTTCCTATAAAACTGATTCATCCAACTTCCTCTTTGCAAATCTATCAAACATAAAAATGAGAAACAATAAACTAAGAGATGACACCTCTGTATATACAACAGTTCGACATTGAACAACCACAAAAATCCAGCGACTATAAACAACTAAGCACATTTGAACGATCTCTGTGTGTAAACACGTTTAAAGAGCTTATATCTTTCTCGATTCAGACTAACTAGAAAGGTAATCAGTTGTACAAATCCATATGAGAGACAAGATAGTGTGCAAGACATGTGCAAACCATAACAAGACAAAGAAACCAAAACAAGACAAAGAAAGGCTAAAGAAGATTAAAAAAAAAGCTACCAAACAAGAAGCTTCCTAAATTTACTATAAAGCTTCCTAAATTCTATCATGCTCATTGTCTGCACTTTAACCAAATCATTATGCTCATCTCAACAATAACACAAACACATAAATCGATTAAAAGACATCACAGGGAATCAAAATCACAAAGCCTGGAGAACGACATTGTAAATGGTGACATAAACCACAAAGAGCAATGTTTTTAGATGTCCATAAAAATCATTAATATATGTATGTTGGATTGAGATAGTAACAGTGTGTGTGAATTATAAAGAGAAGGATACATCGTTCATATCTCAGAGCAAACACTATGAAACTCTAGTCTAGGGTACCTCGTTCATATCATTACATTGCAGATTCATTGAAGCTTCAAAACAGTTTCACAGTTACAATTTGAGTAAAGGTAGAGAGGATCGAAGGGAGAGACGATGAAGAAGCGGAGCTTGACGTGGCGCCTAGAGCAAGCGGTGGCTCCGACTTCGAGAGAAATGTAGTGCCTAGAGCGAGCAGTGGCTCCGACTTCGAGAGAGGCGGCTAGAGTGAGTGGTGGCTCCGACTTCGAGAGAGACGTGGCAGCTAAAGTGAGTGGTGGCTCTGACTTTGAGAGAGACGTGACGGCTAGAGTGAGTGGTGCGGCGAGGGAGCGTACGGCGAGGGAGCGAACGACGAGCGGGCGACCGGCGAGGGAGCGACGGCACTGAATCTCTGGCGGCGAGCGAGCAGCGAAAATAAATCGGCGGCGAAATCAGGATTAGGTCAATTTTCGGAATCGATTTTGGTTAGTATGGAATGAGGATATTTTTGGGAATTGATTCTGCTTGTGCACCTCTTCTTGTGCAGCCACAGAAAATTCCAGCGCAACCACTTCAAGGTTTTGAGGCTTCGGATCAACCTTCCACACTGCAGCTTCTAGCACCACTGCGTCCGCTGGTTTCTCTGACTCGATCAGAGACGTTGCAGCTTTTAACGCCACCACATCTGGTGGTTTCGAAGTCACCATCTCCAGAACCGCTTGTTGCATTACCGTCTTCTCGTGAGGCTCCTCCAAAGTTACTTTCATAGGATTCAATATCTTATGAGTCCCCTGAATTGCCTCCCTCAATTCTTGGAGCATCTTCATAATTTGCTCGAATTATGATGTTGACAACACTAGGTCTCCCATTGAATCATTCGGCTCTGATACCAAGTTGATATGAACCTTGGATAACATGAGAATAAAGAAAGAGATTAAAGCTAAAGCTTCTCTTTAACCCAACTCTCTCTTTGAGAATTAGGTTAATTGTTGGAGCTTGTTCTCTTATTAATCAATAGAGACCCTTATATAGGCCTTGATACAACTTAATTAAAACCCTAATAAAATATAGAAAACACTTTAACATAGAAAGGAAATTATGAAAACCAAATTCATAAAGTAAACCACCAAAACTAATTAAATAAAAGGTCTTTACCGGTGGCCTAATCAACCTAACCGTAGTCACGTACCATTCAGTGGGGAAAAATCCCTTAGTGGGAAAGAAATTGAGGAGACTCAGATAATTGTTACAACACCAGAGAAGTGGGATATCATCACCAAGAAGTGGGATATCATCACCAGGAACTCTGGGGATCGCACTTATATTCAGCTTGTGAGACTTCTTCATGATAATCGAGGGCCTGTGCTTGAAAGCATTGTGGCTAGGACTCTTAGGCAGATTGAAACCACAAAGGAGGATATTCGCCCAGTGGCTTTGTCGGCTACACTGCCAAATTATGAAGATGTGGCCTTATTTTTACGGGTTGATCTTAAGAAAGGATTGTTTAAATTCGACCGCAGCTACAGACCCGTGCCTCTTGGTCAGCAGTATATTGGAATTAGTGTGAAAAAACCGTTGCAGGGGTTCCAATTGATGAATGATCTTTGTTATCAGAAAATATTCAAGCACCAGGTTCTTATTTTTGTTCATTCAAGGAAGGAAACAACAAAAACTACAAAAGCAACATTGGCCACACAAAGATCCTCAAGATGACCCCATTTACTACAGACGCTACACTTCGGAGGTAACCAAGGGTAATCGTATTGAATACAGACTTCATCACCTCTTATTTGAAAGAAATACGTTTTAGGCAACTCCTTTGATAGATCAACCTCGACAAATATTTTGGCTTCATCGAACCTCGTGACCAGTTCTGTCTCTGGATGCAAGCGTTTTGGCTCCCCTACTGGACTAGTGAGGAAACTCGGCTCTGCCCAAGTGAACATGGAAGGTGGGACGTTTTTTATTGTTACCCACATCGGCATCATTTTTATCTCCGGCTGAGCTTCTTCAGGGAAGGGTGTCCACTTTGAGACTATCATAGGAAGGTTGCATATGTTCCACATGCCCCTGTGTAGAACACGTAACCGAGCTGATGAATTCTGAATCCTAAACTTCACCAAGCGTTCAGAAACACTGAAAACATCGATTTTTATGGACTTGTCCCCCAAAATTCCAAATCTTGTTTACAATAACATGGATTTTGGCCACGTGAGGTGTTGGACAAGGAAACCTCCCAACCAAAAACTCATCCCAAAGTAGGAGGAAGCTGATGCGGTTGCTGCTGTTGACTATGAGGTGGTGATAGATCAACTGGTGCTTCGAGAGGATCATGAGGAGGGGGAGATACCTGTACTCGCCTCACCACAATGTTCAGGTAGTACCCCACATGAAGAGGAATGGTCAAAAGTAACACACTCAAGTGGCAATGGGGGTACCAGCAAACACTCCCCTCAGAAGCTTATCTACGGCCAGGTGAGTATCACCTCCCCTACTCGCTACGACATCCTCCGAGATAACGTTGAAGGCACGGAAACAGAGATGGAAGAAACAGAGGGTAGTACGCCAGTCGACGAGCCAACAAGTGATGATCTAACTAAGATGCTGAAGCATAAAACAACAAAGGAAGGGCTTCCCCTTCGAATTCCCCCACCCGGAGCTCTAAATCGGTAAGCAAGTCCGTAGGTGACTCTCTTCAAAAGGTAAAGGATCCTATCCAGAGCAACTTCAGCAGAAAGAATACTCGCGGCAGACATTGATGGCTGGTTTTTTTTTGGAACATTAGAGGTCTCAATAAATTTAGTAAGCAATTACTAATTCAAGATTGGATCAAGTGCAACTCCTTTAAATTTGGTTGTCTGTTGGAGACAAAAGTGAAGCATAACAAAGCAGCTCGTGTTATGCAACAGATTGCTCCTAGCTGGAATATGGTAGCAAATTATGAATTTAGTCCACTTGGGAGGATTTGGGTTTTATGGAGTAGCGAAGTTGACGTGACGGTTATACAAAAATCTGGGCAAATGTTCACTTGCTCACTTAAGATGAGGAGTTTGGATGTGGAATTATGGTGTTCTTTCATCTATGCCAGTAATCTTGCAGAGGAGCGAAAAGAGCTATGGCAGGCTATAAAATCACAACAAGATCAAGCGCACTTCAGGGGTAACCCTTGGGCACTATTCGGAGATTTAAATGGAACACTCAACTTTCAAGATCATTCTAATACTGATGTCTCACCAATGGTCACTGTGGGCATGAGGGACTTTCACGACATAGTCAGATACTGTTCTTTCGATGAGCTGAAAACTCATGGCCCTCTCTTTACTTGGGGAAACAAACGAGGTGAAGGATTGATATGTAAGAAGTTGGACCGTGTACTGCATAACGACTCGTGGTACCAATCCTTTCCACACTCTTATTATGTGATGGACTCTGGGGGCCGCTCCGACCATCTTCGAGGACGCATTTTTCTCGACTCCGGAATACAGAAACCCAATCCTCCTTTCAAGTTTACCAACGTCATTGCTTCTCAGCCAGAATTTCTTCCCAAGCTCAAGGCCAATTGGCAGTGCACCCCGTCTTTATACCACTCCACCTCTGCTCTTTTTCGTTTTTCAAAAAAGCTTAAGGAGCTCAAACCAATTCTACGAGCCTTAAGTCGGAACAAGTTAGCAGATATCTCCAAACGAGCTTCTCTAGCTTATGATGACTTATGTGCTCTTCAACTCAGGTCGCTAAGCAACCCCACTCCTGATGTAGTCTAGTTTCGAGTACCCCAATTAATTTTATTGAACCACAGGGAGCAATGAATCAACACACCATGAATGCACACATTTACTTAATCTAAGCGAAATAGATTTGATGTTTGGTTCATAAGACAATACTAAAGATATGATTCAAAACAGTTAAAACAAGACAGAGCAATATAAGAGAAATGAAGAACGCGTTAAAACTAATTATAAAAGGGTGAATTCCCGGGTCAGGGTAATCGAATAGGAATGACTTTAAAGATGAGCTAAGGAGCTTATACTATCTTCTAACAAGTGTAATCCTTAGGCCATAGAACACTAAGAAAGACTAACGTATTTTCATGCTAAGACCCTTTACTAATCACCAATCATCATCAACTTCCGTTCGCAATTTAAAATGATAAGTAAGCATTTAAACAAGTCTATCTAGCCACAATTCATCCTAGTCAACATTCTTCCGACGGTAAGGAATGAAAAGCACTTAAAGATTTTGGTTCGGGAATTTCATCATACACCTTCCGGGCGTGAAATTCCTAAGTTCTAAATCAACATGGCGTGTGTTGATTTAGCCTTAGAAACAACCAATAAGCAAAGATTCTATGAAATCTAGTCCTAAACTCCATAACTCAACTTTTAGTTCATCCTAATCTACCAAGACCCAAGAACTCTAGAAAACTACTCAGACATGCTTAAATCACAAAAGTAAACCATAGAAAAGATAGATATGGAAGACATAATTAAGGATCTATAAAAAGATTTAAGAAAAAGTAAATAACATAGATTTTAGATGAAGAATTACAAAGGTTGCAACAAGGAAGGTAACAAAGTATTTTTGTTTTCTAATGATAAAGCTTAGATATTTCATTGCAATAACTAAGAGTATTTATAGTGGAAAGGAGAGAGCACTGAAAAAGGAAGAAAAATCAGCCTAAGTATGTCGGCAGCGACTTGCAAACCGCTCCAGAGAAAGTCTTCTCGGAGCGACTTGCTCGAGCGGTTGCAAACCGCTCGCGCAATCTTGTTCGCGAAACCACTTAATTTGCCGAGTTACTTCCTCGATCGGTTGCAAACCGATCGCGCAGTATCATCGGAGCGACTTGCTAGAGCGGTTGCAAACCGCTCGCGTGTTGTGAAACGGAAGCGACTTGCTCGATCGGTTGCAAACCGATCGTGTGTGTGTGCAGCATCTGCTTGGGCTCTTTGTTCCCCGTCTTTCTTCGCCTCTCTCGGATATCTTTGAAATCCTGACATATGAACACAAAACACAGTAGAATGTGCAGCACATAATCAAAGATTCCTATAACACTATAAAACTCAAAACAACAAGAAATAACACAAAAAGGTTTATTAAACCACGAATATATACATATAAAACATCATGAATAAGGGACTAAGTATGTTGAAACACATGCATATCAACACCCCCAGACTTGCCTTTTGCTTGTCCTCAAGCAAACAAGTAATATATTCAGTTCAAACAAGGTCTCTTGACAAAAATAGTAAGTTGCATAAACCAAATCTTCAACCATTAATTCTTTGTGCAAGCACACATATCATCCAACCCCTTAACATTTAATCAGTGTATTGGTGAAATCTCGTAAAATAAGTTGGAAGTATTGTCAATCAGTTCTGGGTGAAAGATTTTTTATTTTTTTGAAGGTGGTTCCAGAAGATTTATATTTTTGGTGGTTTACTCTCAAGAAAAAGGAATGCTAGACAATCGTGAAATCCATCTAAGACGAAGAACAATTTATGCATACACAGTTTTAAAATCAATTTGTTCTACCCGTCTTAAAATGCAAAATCCATCCTTTTTCCTTTTGTAACACACTTTCCTTTTCTTTTTGAACCATTAACTCTTCATGAACACTTTGATTTTTGAATTTTCTTAGGAAAAATCCTTCTATATCACTTAGCTCGTATACATATCCATTTTCTTCGTTCCCAATATTCTCATTTGCAAATGCATTTTTCTTTTGGGGAACTAATGTGATATTTTGGAGCTTATTCCCTTGTGATCATCTAGATAATCTCTTCTTTTCTTATGATCATGCTTATTCTTTCATCCCTCATTTTATTCTTTCTCCCAAACTCTATTTCACGTATTTGGTCTAACCATCGGAACTTTTCAACCTTAACCTAGTAGCTAGTTTAAAGAGTTCCAAAACTTAGCTACAAAAAGAAAGAAAAACCATGTCGTTCTCAATACTCTCAAGATTTCACAATCTATAGCATTTTCAAACAAGAGGCCTCACTCGCAAATTGAAACATACGGTCGAAAGATAAGTTTAGGTTCCAGGGTGGGGAGATAATTCGGGTCACGAAATGATTAAGAAAGGTAAGCCCGAATGCTTTATACCATGAGAATAAATCGAAACTTTTTAATACGAGATATTTGATTTGTCATTTTAAGTTCAAAATAGATATAGGGTTGAAATCAACATGATTATGCAATCAGAAATTGGAATTGTTTCAATGATTTTTCTAGAAATGCGTTTCGCAACTAAATATAATTGCCTAGAAATCCAATCGTTTTTTTTTTTATAATCACACGAGCGACTTGCTCGAGCGGTTGCAAACCGATCGTGAGATTCAAATGCTGAAAAATAAAACTGAAAAGAAGTGGAAGAGAAAATAAAAAGTAACACAAATCCAAACCAAAACACAAATTCAAATCCTAACACAAATTCAAAACAAAGAGAATAAAAGAGTTCTACAAACATAGCCGATCCCCCGGACTTGTTTGACACCGTCTCGGTGTTAAAATACTAAGAAATGATAGAATGGTTTCACCTTAGTTTTGAGTTTGTGGTGCTCAATCGCTGGGTCATCTTCTTGTCCCTCATACTCTTGACCTTCTTCCTCTTGGCCTTCTTCCTCTTGCCCTTCTTCCTCTTCACTGGAAACATATTCAGGAGGTTGTAGTTTCTTCACTCTCCTGAAAATTTTGTTGAACAGCTTTTTCTGCAGTTCATTGATTTTTCTCTGAGTCTTGTAAGCGGTTTTGAGCAGTTTCTCCCTCTTTGTCCTCGGTGTGAACTCGATCTCGGGCATCTGGATCGCGTCAAGTTGTTGCAGCCACGAATTCGTTCCTCCTGCAACCACATCATCTTCCTCCGGTTCGATGGCTTCATGTCCTGTATGGAAGAATTCAGCTTCTGGGACATCAAACCTGACATTGCTCAAAGAAAGAGTGTTAGCAATATCGCGCCTCGGGAGCTGCAATATCCTGTCCTCTTTGCTTCGCGTCCTCATCTTGTAAAGGAATTGGTTTGTGTCGCCAGCGCTCTTGAGAAACCGGGATGAAACGAGGTAGTCTTCACTCATTTACCCCATCACTGGGAGCTTTGTGCTGTTGGAGAGATCTACCCCTGCCTTTTCGAAGAGAGGAGTGAGCATGGCACCGATATAGAGATCTGGTTCTGGAGTAGTGTGCACCCAACGCTGGATATGTGCGAGTTCTGCTGTGAAGATGCTCCCATAGTTTATCTCATCTCCGAACTCATATGATAAGACTCTCCTCTTCTATCTGTCAGCAAGTGTTTGATCCCTTGGTAGATCAAACACAACTCCTTCATTGTGACAGACCCTGCATCCCTTCTGGCGAGAAAAGTGTTAGCAAGGAGTTTGCAAACATACCGGATTGCAGGATTCCTTACTGTTGACATCTTGGCTCTGTTGCGATGGTGTCCCATACATCGCCTTTGTTTTTGATCTTGAATGTGACGAACCCTTCACTTGCTTTCTTATCCTTACGATCCTTGTACTCCACCTTGACTGTGGAGAGGAAATCTTTTGTTTCGTCCGGGAAGGTTGGGTATTGCATTCGTTGCAGGCACTTCATTCCAATGCGTTGAAGAAGCTCATCCACTCCCTCCAAAATCCCCAGCCTATACAATAGGACGTCATCATTGAATCGAGTGGGATGGATCCTAACTTGGTCGAATTTGTCTCAGGTTTCTATCTCGGTAGCCGTCCATGCCACATTTGGAGGCTCTTCGCGATCCTCAGCCATTGGCTCTTTTCCTGGTCGTTGCCGCTTTCTAAGAGCCATGGTAATCTACAAGAAAGAGATGACGCAACCAAAACACAATCACAAATGAGTAGATGTTCAAATAGTAAAACCAAGAAGAACGAAAAATTCTCTTTTGCAACTCCATCTCTCAATCAAGTTAAAACAAACAAATTCCTCATTAGTTAGTTTCTAAGCAATGCATCATTTTGACTGAATTGTGGTGTATAAGGATCATTGGGTTTTAGAAACTCAAAAGTATGGATATCTTCTCAATTCTAATGCCAAAATCAACTTAGCAAGTCTAATCATTCAATTAGATAACCCAAACGTGGTTCCTTAACCATTCTAACAATAACCCAGCAAGAAATTGGTGAGAATAATCTATTCAAAGCCACAGAGAATCAAATTCAAATTAAAAATGGGCGTCACCAAAATCGGATTGAGATTGAAAGAATTTTCAAATGTACCTTTGTGGATCGATAGAAAGGATGCCAAAATCAAATAGAGGATGAAAAATCGAGTGGATTTGAAACAAAAATGGATGCAATTGATGAAGAATCGAGTGAGATATGAGAGAATTTGGGAGTTGTAACGATGGAGGTTTTAGAATGATATGAAGGAAAGTCGGCGAGAACCGTTTTATTTTTAGGTAAAAAGCTGTCGCGAGCGGTTTGCAACCGATCGAGCACGTCGCTCCGAGAAGAATTTCTCAGGAGCGGTTTGCAACCGATCGGGAAAACAGCTCGCTAAATACCTGAGTCGGATGACGTTTTTCTCCAGAGCGGTTTGCAACTGATCGAGAAAGTAGCTCCGAGAAGATTTTCTCTGGAGCGGTTTGCAACCGATCGTGCCAACAGCTTGCTAAATACCTGAGTAGGACGACGTTTTTCTTCTGAGCGGTTTGCAACCGATCGAGAAAGTCGTTCCAAGAAGATTTTTTCCGGAGCGGTTTGCAACCGATCGTGCTAACAGCTCCCGTGTTTGTCGTGAAACAGATTGTCCGATTGTAATTTCGTCTCCCAATCCTTCTATCCTGTCACTAAAACTCCAATTAAATCAAGAAATTAGAGTTGAAAATAATCAAATACTCAAAAAAAAAAAAATATATATATATATATATACATATATACATAGGTGATTAGGGATTGCCTCCCTAACGCGCTTGTTTTACGTCATTTAGCTAGACGTTTCGCATGCCGTTTAGGCGGATCTTGGTTTCGAGAGGGCAACTAAAGTGCCTTCCTCGATATGATCATTTGCCATGTATGGCTTCAATCGTTGACCATTAACAACAAAGTCGCTTCCATTTTTGTTCCACAAAACAAAAGCTTCATATGACTTGATTTCTTTGATTCTAAATGGTCCGGCCCATCTAGATTTGAGTTTTCCGAGAAAAAGCTTCAACCGGGAGTTAAATAACAGGACAAAGTCATTAACTTTGAAATCTCTTGAAATGATCTTCTTGTCATGAAAAGCTTTGGTTTTCTCCTTGTAGATTTTCGAGTTTTCATAGGCGTTCAAATGTATCTCATCAAGGTCACACAATTGGATCAATCTTTTCTCTACTGCTGTCTTGATATCAAAATTCAAAAGCTTCACTGCCCACATAGCTCTGTACTCAAGTTCAACCGGTAGATGACATGATTTTCCGTAGAGAAGGTTGAACGGAGTAGTACCAATTGGAGTTTTGAAAACGGTTCTATAGGCCCAAAGTGCGTCGTCTAGCTTTGCCGACTAATCCTTTCTTGTGACGCTAACTGTTTTCTCCAAAATAGCTTTAATTTCCAGGTTGGATATTTCGACTTGCCCATTTGTTTGCGGGTGATAAGGCGTCGCGACCTTGTGTTTCACCCCATGCTTCTTGAGCAAGCTCTCAAAGATCTTATTAATGAAATGGCTTCCTCCGTCACTGATCATGACTCTCAGAATACCAAAACGCGGGAATATTATGCTCTTAAACATCTTCAATACCACTTTAGCATCATTACTCAGACTCGCAACGGCTTCAACCCACTTCAAAACATAAGCAACCGCTACAAGGATGTAGTTATTTCCATAGGATGACGGAAATGGTCCCATGAAGTCTATCCCCCAAACGTCGAAGACTTCTACTTCTAGAATAGGGTTTTGTGGCATCTCATTTCTCCGACTAATATTTCCTTTCCTTTGACAAGAATCGCACCTTGAGACAAAGTTATGTGCATCGTTAAACATAGTAGGCCACCAAAATCTGGCTTGAAGCACTTTAGTAACTGTCTTGAAAGTGGCGAAGTGACCTCCATATGCCAAACCATGACAATGTAGCAATATGCCTTCAACTTCTTCTTGTGAAACACATCTTCGATAAATTTTATCTTTACAGAGCACATAGAGATATGGCTCATCCCAATAATACCGGTTCACATCTTTGAAGAACTTCTTCTTGTCATACCCACTCAAATTGGGAGGCTCTTTTCCACAGGCTAAAAAATTTACTAAATCCGCGTACCAAGGCCCCGTTTCTTCTATCCTCTCTACTTCTTCAAGTCTCATCATCGTCTTATGGCTCAAATCTAGGAGTCTGATCGCGAGCAATTGCTCCTCGGGAAGAGAGTCATTGATTGGGACATCATTGTCAATCCTCAACCGAGAAAGATGATCGGCTACTCCATTTTCAATACCTTTCTTATCTTTTATTTCCAGGTCGAATTCTTGTAACAGCAAGATCCATCTTAGAAGTCTCGGTTTTGTATCCTTCTTGGCTAAAAGATGTCGCAAAGCAGCATGATCCGTGTGAACCACGACCTTAGAGCCAACTAAATAGGACCTGAACTTCTCAAATGCAAATACGATGGCGAGGAGTTCCTTTTCCGTCGTAGCGTACTTCACCTATGCTTCATCGAGTGTCCTACTCGCATAGTAAATCACATGAAGTCTCTTATCCTTTCTTTGACCAAGAACTGCTCCAACCGCATAGTCACTTGCGTCGCACATGATCTCAAAAGGTAGGTTCCAATCTGGTGCTTGCACAATGGGAGCACTAACCAATTCTCCCTTTATCTCTTCAAAAGCTCTAATGCATTCCGCATCAAACTCAAATGCAACCTCCTTACATAAAAGCCTTGTAAGTGGTCTTGCAATCTTCGAGAAGTCTTTTATGAATCTTCGGTAGAAACCGGCATGACCTAAGAAACTTTTTATCCCTTTAACCGAGTTTGGTGGTTCTAGACGCATTATCACATCAATCTTTGCTTTATCCACTGCAATTCCCTTCTCGGATATCTTGTGACCAAGAACTATCCCTTCGTTCACCATGAAGTGGCATTTTTCCTAATTTAGAATAAGACTTGTCTCTTCACATCGCTTTAAAACCCTGCACAGATTAGAGAGACAAGAGAGAAACGAATCTCCATAGACGGAAAAATCATCCATGAAGATTTCAACCACATCCTCAATTAAGTCCGAAAAGATCCACATCATGCACCTTTGAAAGGTGGCGGGTGCGTTACATAGTCCAAACGGCATCTTTCGATAAGCAAAGGTGCCATAAGGGCATGTAAATGTTGCTTTTTCTTGGTCATTAGGGTGAATCGGGATTTGAAAGAAACCCGAATACCCATCTAGAAAACAATAAAAAGAGTGATTCGCTAACTGTTCTAACATTTGATCAATAAACGGTAAAGGGAAATGATATTTCCTTGATGCAGCATTCAATTTTCGGTAATTTATGCACATCCTATGTCCCGTTATTGTCCTAGTTGGAATCAACTCATCTCTATCATTTCTAACAACCGTGACTCCACCTTTTTTAGGCACAACATGCACTGGAGAAATCCATGCGCTATCCGAGATGGGGTAAATTATTCCTGCATCCAAGAGTTTGAGGATCTCTTTTCGAACAACATCTCTAAGGTTAGGATTTAACCGTCTTTGATGCTCAACGGAAGTCATTGACTCATTCTTTAGGTGGATCTTATGCACACAAAGAGTTTCTGATATTCCCTTAATATCACTTAATGAGTACCCAATAGTTTTTCTGAATTTTCTCAATTCTCCTAAAAGAGTGGAGATTTCTAATTCACTAAGTTTTTCATTTATAATAACCAGGTAGGTAGAGCTTGTTCCAAGAAATGCGTACCTTAGCCCCTTCGGAAGGGTTTTGATATCGACTTTTGGAGCCTTGAGTTCACTCCAATCTCCATCAATGCTAGTCTTACCATTGCTAGCTTCTTCCTCGTTGGTCACTTTTTCAACCTCAAGTGCGTTCATTTCTTGACTTGTTTGTTTCAATCTGAGAAAGATTTCATTCCCTTGAAAAGGTTTGTGGGAATCGAGAATCTTTTCATAGCCCTCACTATCATCCTCAAGCAAACCAAACTCTCCTTGCTTAACCGTTAGAGCACTTTGGAGTGAGTCTTCTAAGGTTATTTCCTCCAAAATCTCATCCGCCAATGCATCCATTTCCTCAATATAGAACACTTTCCCTTGGATGGTAGGTTTCTTCATGACGTCGTTGATGTTAAAGGATAGGGTCTCTTTACCCAAATGCAAATTTATCTTTCCTTTCCTCACATCAATAATTGCTCCCGCGGTACACAAGAATGGACGACCAAAGATTAACGGGTCTTTAGGCTCCTCATCCATTTGTAGAACTACAAAATCTGTAGGTACTTCAAAATTACCAACCATCACGGGAAGATCCTCAAGAAGTCCAACCGGTGTTCTAACCGAGCGATCCGCTAACACAAGAGAGATTATACATTCCTTGTACCTTGTGAATCCCAAGCGCTTTGCTACCGAAAGCGGCATCAAGCTAACACTAGCTCCCAAATCACACAAGCAACGACTAAAAGCAAGAGGACCTAAAGCACAAGGGAGAGTAAAGCTACCGGGATCATCTTTTTTCTTTGCTACCACTTTGTGTTGGATGATAGCACTACACTCATGGGTCAAAATGACCATGCTTTGCATATCCTTTTTCTTCTCACTAACTACATCTTTAAGAAATTTGTTGTATAATGGGTTCAACAAAAATGCATCAATAATAGGCATTGTGATGGAGACTTCCTTCATTTGCTCATTGAATATGGCTCTATACTTCTCCACTTGTTGTTTCTTGAAACGACCAGGAAATGGTAGCTTTGGCTCATATGGTGGAGGCTCGAATATAGTTTTTTCTGTAGAAAAATCTTTACCCATTTTAGATTTTCTTTCTGTGATCTCCTTCTCCTTAGACTCCTCAACCAATATTTCCTTTCCTTTATCAACATTAACCTTCTCAATGTTGATATCTTCATCATTAGTTTTGTCATTCAATGCTTCATCCTCTTCTATCTCTACTACAACCTCTTCTTCTTTAGGCGCAACGTCCCTATTGAGCTCTCTACTTGGCAAAGCGGTACCACTTCTAAGAGTGATTGCATTGATGTACTCTTTTGGGTTTGGCTCTGGTTTTCTCGGTAAAGTTCCCATTGGGCGTTTTGATGAAGAAACTTGGTTATTAACTTGGGATGTCAACCTCTCAAACTTTGCATTGAGATCATTGTAGATGCCATCGACTTGGTCATGTAATGTCGACATTTGATTTGCAATGTTGATGGCTTCTTTGCCTTGTCCTTCTAAAAGTTGCTTTAGAAGCATATTTGTTTCATCATCTTGAGGTGGTTGGTTGGGTAGATGGCCTTGCCCTTGGTTTTGGTAATAAACTTGAGGCTTTGCTTGAAAATTTTGCTGCGGTCTAGGTTGGTAAGGAGCTTGCTGTTGAAAACGTGGTCGTTGATTGGTTTGTTGATAATTGCCTTGTGGTTGAAATCCTTGTCGTTGATTTGGTTGTTGGTAATTGGCTTATTGTGGGAAGCCGTAACTTTGATTTATTTGTTGAAAACTGCTTCGTTGTTGAAAACCTTGATCTTGAGATTTGATTGGAGGGTAGGTTTGGTCTTGAGGGTTCTCCACATTGTTGCTCCTATACGAAAGGTTTGGATGATTTCTGTAGTTGGGGTTGAACTTGTTATATCCTTGGCCTTGTATATAGTTAACCTCCTCTTGATTTTCCACACATGCCTCCATACCCTCTTCGTAACCTTGAAAGATATCATTCTCACTGACAAAGCTGACCCACCTTTGGTTTGCTTCCATCATTTTGTCCATTTTGTCATTCAAAGTTTTGATCTCTTTTCTGTGAAGGTTGTTCAATTCAATGCTCTCCCTTGACGTTCTATCATAGTCGTCTCCATAATTTCCATCACTTTGGGCAAGATTTTCGACCAACAACATGCCTTGTTCTGCATTTTCGCCCAAGAAGTTGCCATTGCTTGCTATGTCGAGGAGCATGCTGTATTTAGGCAAAACACCGCGGTATAGAGTGCTTAAAAGTGATTCTGTGGAGAAACCATGGTGGGGACATTGAGAAGTGTACCCTTTGAAACGCTCCCATGCCTCACAAAAACTTTCATTGCTCCTTTGAGCAAAGCTCGAGATCTCGTTTCGCAGACGAGCGGTTCTTGTTGAGGAGAAAAACTTTGACAAGAAAGCAGTCTTGCATTGATCCCAAGATGTGATCATGTTGTGGGGCAAGTTCATCTCCCATATGTGTGCCTTATCACCAAGTGAAAATGGGAAAAGGCGAAGCTTGAAGGCGTTTTCAGAAATCCCGTTAATCTTGACCGTTCCACAAAAACGATCAAATTGATCCAGGTGATCAAGTGGGTCTTCCATGGGTAGACCGTGAAACTTTGAACCTTGCACCATGTTAATGAGACTTGATTTAATCTCAAAGTTGTTGTTTTCGACCGGTGGAGCTCGAATACCGGTTCGATTCCCATTAACATTTGGTGCATCGTGGGCTCCAATCATTGGAGCAGGGCGTGGAACGTGGTGAGGAACTTGATTTCCATTTCTTTCATCGACTACGTCAGGGATCTCCATTCCAAGTCGTGTAAGATGACGGTTTCTTTCTCTTCTAGCTCTTGTGTTTGCTCGCTCAAACTGTCCGATGTCAGGAACTATTGCGACCAAATTTTCTCGTCCCTGGCTTCGCAAGTACATGCACCTAAGAAGAGGAAGACAAAAACAGAACGAGTAGAGAGTTTAGTAACAACTTAAAATAAATACTTAGTCTCAAATAAATATGAAATCATAATGGCTAAATTCAATTGCTCCCCGGCAACGGCGCCAAATTGATGTAGTCTAGTTTCGAGTACCCCAATTAATTTTATCGAACCACAGGGAGCAATGAATCAACACACCATGAATGCACACATTTACTTAATCTCAGCGAAATAGATTTGATGTTTGGTTCATAAGACAATACTAAAGATATGATTCAAAACAGTTAAAACAAGACAGAGCAATATAAGAGAAATGAAGAACGCGTTAAAACTAATATAAAAGGGCGAATTCCCGGGTCAGGGTAATCGAATAGGAATGACTTTAAAGATGAGCTAAGGAGCTTATACTATCTTCTAACAAGTGTAATCCTTAGGCCATAGAACACTAAGAAAGACTAACGCATTTTCATGCTAAGACCCTTTACTAATCACCAATCATCATCAACTTCCGTTCGTGATTTAAAATGATAAGTAAGCATTTAAATAAGTCTATCTAGCCACAATTCATCCTAGTCAACATTCTTCCGACGGTAAGGAATGAAAAGCACTTAAAGATTTTGGTCCGGGAATTTCATCATACACCTTCCGGGCGTGAAATTCCTAAGTTCTAAATCAACATGGCGTGTGTTGATTTAGCCTTAGAAACAACCAATAAGCAAGGATTCTATGAAATCTAGTCCTAAACTCCATAACTCAACCTTTAGTTCATCCTAATCTACCAAGACCCAAGAACTCTAGAAAACTACTCAGACATGCTTAAATCACAAAAGTAAACCATAGAAAAGATAGTTATGGAAGACATAATTAAGGATCTATAAAAAGATTTAAGAAAAAGTAAATAACATAGATTTTAGATGAAGAATTACAAAGGTTGCAACAAGGAAGGTAACAGAGTATTTTTGTTTTCAAATGATAAAGCTTAGATATTTCTTTGCAACAACTAAGAGTATTTATAGTGGAAAGGAGAGAGCACTGAAAAAGGAAGAAAAATCAGCCTAAGTATGTCGGCAGCGACTTGCTCGAGCGGTTGCAAACCGATCGTGCAGTATCATCGGAGCGACTTGCTAGAGCGGTTGCAAACCGCTCGCGTGTTGTGAAACGGAAGCGACTTGCTCGATCGGTTGCAAACCGATCGTGTGTGTGTGCAGCATCTGCTTGGGCTCTTTGTTCCCCGTCTTTCTTCGCGTCTCTCGGATATCTTTGAAATCCTGACATATGAACACAAAACACAGTAGAATGTGCAGCACATAATCAAAGATTCCTATAACATTATAAAACTCAAAACGGCAAGAAATAACACAAAAAAGTTTATTAAACCACGAATATATACATATAAAACATCATGAATAAGGGACTAAGTGTGTTGAAACACATGCATATCAACTCCACATGAGGTTCATGCTGAAACCGAGGCGCACCGACGATGGGATTTTGTGGCCAGCCTTGAGGAAAATTATTTGAAACAAAAATCAAAATTGAATTGGTTGAATATTGGAGACAAGAATAACAAATTCTTCTATAACGCTATCAAAGAGAGGCAACTCGGCAATGTTATCCATGAGATCATCGATCATAATGGAAAATATCTCAAAAACAAGGCAGACATTCAACAAGAGGGTGTTCAGTTTTTCACTGATTTATTAACCAAAGCTCCATCACATTCTGCAGGTACCTCGCAGGTTGACATACACACTCTACTCTACTTTAGATGCTCGATAAATAATCACAACCAGCTCCTATCTGAAGTTACTGAGGAGGAGATCAGAGGGGTTTTGTTCTCTATGCCTGCAAATAAGTCACCGAGTCCGGATGGTTTCACGGTTGAGTTCTTCAAAAATGCATGGTCCATTATAGGTAAAGACATGGTTATTGCCATCCAATCCTTTTTCACCTTTGGTTTTCTACCAAAAGGGGTCAATACTACGATCCTTGCACTCATTCCAAAAACGACGGATGCTCGTGCAATAAAGGACTACCGACCTATATCTTGCTGCAATGTTGTGTATAAGGTGATATCGAAGATTTTAGCAAGACGACTAAAGAGTATTCTACCAGAATTTATTGCCCCCAACCAAACGACCTTCCTCAAAGATCGCCTTCTCATGGAAAGCTGTTACTTGCAACCGAACTAACTAAGGAATACCACAAGGAGAACATTTCTTCTCGCTATGCACTTAAAATTGATATATCCAAGGCTTTTGACTCCGTCCAATGGCCTTTTTTGCTGCACATTCTTAAAGCTCTTAATCTCCCCGACAAGTTCATTCATTGGTTAGACCTTTGTATATCTACGGCTTCGTTCTCTGTCCAAATCAATGGTGAATTGGCTGGTTTCTTCCGTAGCACACGCGGACTATGACAAGGGTGCTCCCTCTCACCCTATCTCTTTGTCATATGTATGAATGTGTTGTCTTTGATGCTAGACAGGGCTGCCCAAGAACAAAAATTTGGCTACCATCCGCATTGCAAAAATATGAAACTTACGCACCTTTGTTTCGCTGATGACATTCTTGTCTTCTCTGATGGAAAGACACGATCTGTTGATGGGGTTCTCGACGTTTTTAATCAGTTTGTTGCGATCTCGGGTCTATCAATAAGTTTGGAGAAATCAAATCTCTACTTGGCAGGCTATTCTGGATCATCAAGGGACTCTTTCCACACTCAATTTCCTTTCTCCATTGGCTCTTTACCAGTCCGCTATCTTGGGCTGCCTCTCTTAACAAAGCAACTAACCTACACGGACTGCCTTCCCCTCATTGAGACAGTCCGCTCGCGCATAACCTCATGGAAAACTCATTTTTTTCTCATGCAGGCCGGTTACCACTTCTCAGCTCTATCATCACGAGCATTATTAACTTCTGGATAACTGCCTATCGATTGCCAAGTACATTTGTTCGTGAACTAGAACGTATATGTTCAGCTTCCCTATGGTCTGGACCTGATTTAAACCCTAGGAAAGCTAAGATTTCTTGGATCGATGTTTGTCGTCCCAAGAAAGAGGGGGGGCTGGGCTTAAAGTCAATCCATCTCGCCAATAAAAAGCTGTTGCCTAAAGCTCATTTAGCGATTGCTATCGACAAAAAACTCTCTCTAGGTTAATTGGACTCAACGAAATCTACTATGCTCCAAGTCCTTTTGGTGTATCAAGGAGTCTACGAAAATGGTATCCTGGATGTGGCATAAACTTCTCAAATATAGATCAGACGCAAGGGTTTTTCACATGAAAGAGATCTTCAACGGCTTGACCACTTCATTTTGGTATGATCACTGGCGCCCAATAGGACGACTCCATGACCTATTAGGCGACAGAGGTTTTATAGACATGGGAATACCGTCCTCATCCACGGTTGCAAATGCTCTGGCCTCTCACCGCTCCCGGAGGCACATGTATGTACTCTAAACCACATTGAAACAGAGCTGGAAAATATACGAAACAAGGGTCGTAACTGCCTCAGATTTGGATCTGTGGCGTTATGCAAATGGGACTTTCAAGCTCCGTTTCTCCACCAAAGAAACCTGGCAACAGATCCGGAAAATTCGTGAATTCAAAGACTGGCATTCAGCAATTTGGTTCCGAGGAGCCACGCCAAAATACTCATTTCTTCTATGGCTCACTACCAACAATAGACTGACCACCGGTGATCGCATGTTGGCTTGGAATGGAAGAGTAAATCCTTCATGTATCTTTTGTGGCAATCTATTGGAAACACGTGCCCATCTTTTTTTCACCTGCTCTTTCACCTCCCAGATCTGGAAATCCCTGGTTGAGTACCTTCTCCAAAGCCGCTACTCAACAAACTTTGAGGACGTTCTTTCCCTCATATCCGGCACCACTCTTCACTCTCCTATCCGTTTCATTATCCGGTATGTTTTCCAATGCACTATACACTCTCTATGGTGGGAAAGAAACAGACGCATGCATGGCGAAACTCCATCTCCCTCGGCGCAGCTAATCAAGTTTATAGACAGAAACGTTCGGAACAAACTCTCTTTACTTGCTATGCAAGAAACCTCAAATCTAAAAGATGCACTCAAATTATGGTTTACAAGAAGGACGTGATGCTCCTTTTACTTCAGCTCTTTTTTTATTCTATTATTTCTCAAATTCTAAAGTCTAAACAACCTCTTTGATTTGAAGCTGCACTTGTTGTAATAAAAGTTTTTTGGTGAATAAAATTTTAAATTCATACAAAAAAAAAAAAAAAAAAAAAACTGCAAAAGCAATAGTGAGGACCGCAATGGCGAACTATACCCTCAGCAGATTCTTGAAAGAAGATAGTGCAAGTCGTGAAGTTCTTCGGAGTCAGATTGAATTTATTAAGAATAGTAATCAGAAAGACCTTCTAACTTATGGTTTTGCTATTCATCATGTTGGGCTAACAACGGATGATCGTGAGATAGTTGAGGCGCTTTTTGGTGAAGGGCATGTGCAAGTCTTGGTTTCCACAACAACTCTCGTCTGGGGTGTGAATATGCCTGTATAAACTGTCATAATCAAAAGAACCCAGGTCTATAATCCTGAAAAAGGGGCGTGGATGGAACTGAGTCCCCCAGATGTTATGCAGATGCTTGGTCATGCTGGAAGACCTCAGTATGATCAATATGGGGAGGGTATAATTATCACTGGCTACAGCGAGTTGCAATATTATCTTTTTTTGATGAATGGGCAACTACCTATTGGAAGCCAGTTTATTTCCAAACTTGCTGATCAGCTTAATGTTGGAATTGTGCTTGGAACTGTTCAGAATGCTAGAGAGGCTTGCCATTGGCTTGGCTATACGTATCTATATATCTGTATGGTTCGTGATCCAACGCTGTATGGTTTAGCGCCTGATGCCCTAGGGATACTATAGTTTTGTCGTAATGAGTGACATAATTTAGACGTCATGATAGTCACAGAATATTACGTTTTGAGACAATATTTTGAGTTGGTATTTGTGACCAATTTGGTGACGTTTTTATAGTCTTCATTAGTGACGGTTTGAGACTAAAGTTTCGTCGTAGTGAATGATAAAATATGACGGTTTTGAGACTGGTTTTTAGTTAGTAATTGTGACGGACAAGTGACATTTTATAAGTCATTAACTGTGACGCTTTGAGACTATAGTGTCGTCGTAATTAGTGACATAATTAAGACGTGATATCGGTAACGAATCATGACGTTTTGGAAACGATATTTTTAGTAGGTAATTATGACAGTTTTGATACGTCTATCAATCGTTACATTTGGTGACGAAATCGCTACTTGATTTGTTCGTCACAACTCTTGTGACGTTTTTGTTACTTAAAAATATTTGTGAGGATTGTATTGTAACTGTTTATAAATGGTCACAACTTTGTAACAATATTTTTATTGTGACCAAATATTTATTATTATGACGAAATATTTCGTCATAATAAAATTATTTTCTTGTAGTGCCTTGCCAAAGGCGTAGTGTTAGAGGAAAGAAGAGCTGACCTGGTACGTACTTTCATCTGCTTTAACCCAAACTCTTGTTATCTACTGTTAGTTTTGTCTGCTATCGTTAAATGCCTATAACTACGATGCCTAGTATCTGGAGCTTTCCCACTGTTTACTATATGCGGTCCATGATGAACTGTTGCGATCAACTTTGCATGCTTTTTATCCTTCAAGTTGATCACAAATTAGTATTTAATATTCTCTTTGAGAATTTGAATGATAAGTTTGCATATATCATTGCTCTGAAAAGTGTTTTTAGTTGTTTAATATTCTTAATGACGAGCTCTCTTTTCTCTGAACGCTAGTTTTTTTGTTATTTGGTATCATTGCCCATAACTATTGGGCCTAGCATGAGTAGTTTTGCCTCTGTCCACTATATGTAGTCCTTGATGAATTGTTGGGATCACTTGTGCTTCATCACATTGATTGTAAAATTTGTATTTTAGATTTCTCTTTGAGAATTTTGAGTGAGGAGTGTCTATCTGATTATCTAATGCCATTACCATTTGTTTGATATCTTTTCCCATAAATGTTCCTAGTTTCAGTTGCTTTCTCATTGTCTGTTACATGGAATCCATGAACCGTTGGATCCTTGTGCGTTCCTTGTTTCTTTCAAGTTGATCACAAATTTAGTATTAAATATACCATTGCTCTAAAGTTACTTTTTAAAATACCCTTTATGGCTATAGGTGTCTAATATTTGCTTGAATCCGTTGTTTTTTTGCAGATACATTCAGCTGGTACTATCGTGGACCAAAACAACTTTGTTAAGTATGACAGGAAAAGTGGATCCTTCCAAGTTATTGATTTGGGACGCATTGCTAGCTACTACTACATAACTCATGGGACCATAGCTACATACAATGAGCATTTGAAGCCAACGATGGGTGATATAGATCTTTGTCGTCTGTTCTCACTGAGTGAGGAGTTCAAGTATGAGACTGTTCGGCAAGATGACAAGATGGAAGTGGCCAAACTTTTGGATGGTGTCCCGATTCCGATCAAGGGAACTCTGGAGGAGCCCAGTGCAAAGATTAATGTTTTGCTACATGCATATATTTCACAGCTAAAGCTTGAGGGTCTTTCGTTGACATCAGACATGGTTTATATGACTTAGGTTTGTTCCTTGTCCTCTATGCTTTCTTCTCTCATCTTTACATGTTCAAGTATGTTTAGTCCTAACTGTTTTTTGGGAGAACATGTGTTGATTCCTTTGTTTTTTCTTCACATTTTATCTTAGGAAGATTTTGAGATGGTGCAAAGGAGGGAACCAGGCCCGGCCCTCTACATAAACTTACGAAACATTTGTATAGGGCCTCTGAAATTTGGGGCTCATTTTTAAATAAATTTGTAATGCTAAGAAAAATTTGAAAGACTCAATTTTAAGAAACTACTTGATTAGGAAAGTTTGATGAATGACTTTGCTGAAAAAAGTGCAACAAGGGTTATCTTCAAGAAAATAGATTAATTTTTTGTATTCTCTGTTTTTTTTTTAGGAACTTAGACCACCTCCATTGGTGAATTATGGAGAAGTTAGATATCTTTAAAAAATAATAAAATAAGTTTTTAAACATCCATTTCATTTTATTGTGTCTTTCAATAGACACCAATATCTCCTCTTTAAGACATTATTATTAAATTAACAATAAAATTAATTATAAAAAATGTTGAAGACACCCATATTAGATATCAAGATGCTCTTATGTTTCAACAATTTTCAGGTTATGTTATACATGTATCGAAAGGCCCCAATTTTTTGTTTTGTATTAGGCCTCAAATAATTCAGGACCGGCCCTGGAGGGAACAATAACTTTGCAAGATAATGGATCTCCAGAGACAACCGTAGCTTTGATTTCTTGACTTCTCTGTTTCTTATTATTATAAAAGCTCCCCATACAAAGATGTCGAGTCCCATATATATAGGATACGAAGCAAACGTAATGACCAAGTAAGCGTATTGATGCTGCATCAGTATTCATTGCGTTGTTCATTAGCACATCATTGTCACATGAACCTGCGTCTTCTTGATCACACTACGTAAAGAGATGATAACAACACATCATTCATGAAACAAGTGCATGTCATTTCCCTGTAAGCAATGAGCTTTTTAATTGGATTCGTGTGAATCCAATTAATGTGTCCCTGAGATTCACACGAATTTCATTAGTTCATTGTGCAATGGATTCTCTTCAACAAAATATCAATTTGTTCCTATCTCAAAGCTTTCAAATCCTAATTTACGTCACTATGCAATGGATTCTCTTCAACAAAATCTATAATCAACTTCAATCAATTGTTACAACATCCAACATCAGTAAGGGAGGCACGAATTAATGAATTAGCCAATTATGAATGAGAAAATTACCTCTAAATCGTTACCGTAAGTACAGTTCCCGATTTCGTTCAAGGATTTCTTTCAAACTCTGTATAGGATTCAAATCTTCTTCTTCTCCCCTGCACAAGTGACCCTTGAGATACAAGAATCCTGTACGCTCACTGACGCCACTTTTAATGATAGCTTTGCGTTCGACATGCTCGCCAATACCACCAGTGGCAAATCCTTTAAAAGCTATGTAGAGGATTGAATTTTTGGCATCGAGCGGCACCTCCTCAGTAGTTTCTATCGCCACTTTCACAATCTTCAACTTGGAGAGATCCTCCTGCAACAACAACAACAACAGTTTTTGAAACAAAAACCTCACGTTGATAATTACAACCAACAGTCAGTCATGAAACACTCGGTGGTATGTGCATTGATATGCAAAAACAAAAACAAAGAAAACGATAGACGTACATCTGAAATACTCCGATCATATTTATAAACCGCAAGCTCTAGGTACAAATGAATCCAGTGTGTGACCGGCAACTCTGATCCCTCCACCTGCAAGATAAAAAAAAAAAACATATAACACACTTGCTTCTTAAATGATTATGAGCTAAACAAAACTATGGAAACCATTCTTACCAAGTAAAACCGTTGGCTATCATCGAAAGCATCTGAGGGCCAATCAGGCAATCGAACATCGTCATAATAAGGTGAGAAGGGCTCCCTGGTGGTCTCTCCTATGCAACATTATTCAATCAGCAAAGTGAGATTTATACCCTACTTAACTTGTATGTATACACATATAAATGAACAATGCACCACGATTCAGTTCAGTCAACTCTTAGTTACCTTTAACTCTAGCAATAGAACAAATCACATCCAAAAGGCCACAGCGCGTTTCATCAACTCGAACCTGAAAGGTTTGCATCGGACGACGGGTAACTTTATCGCGTGCAGCCAAAGTAATGAAGAAAGAAGAAGCACCACTGGACCGCGTGTTGAATTTGATTAGACAATGAAGCTCGAAGTTTGTACCCTAAAAAAAGAGAGAAATTGCTAACTGTGGTATGAACGATAGCAAGCAAATATATATATACAGCATGTTGTTTGTCAACAAGACCTATGAAACTAGTTTATACCTCCTTTGTATTGTAAGGATGAAGACCCAATCTAGCATAACGGTTGACCAAGGGACGAAAAGCATACCGAAGGGACTCGAGACCTAGACAGCTGACGGGTATCAATCCAACAATACCTGGTGGTCCCATGATACCCTCGATGTCGAAACCCTATCAACCACCAAAAAGAACATCGATCGATCATTAAGTAGAAGAAACTTTAGGCCGATTCAATCAAACGGACGGATTCGACTAAGGAGATGAAACAAAGAATTTCATTCATTCATGGGATTCAATATACATAGATCCAAAGTCATCTCCACCAAATCCACATATCATCGATCAAACTCTAAACAAATCAAAATTAAGGAGATTAAAAGAATCACATTACCTCGGATTCATTGACTTGGCGCCAGTAAATATCCAGCCGACGGAAATACTCCTCGTTTTGTTCAATCCCCGGCCACATATTATCGGCGGAGTGTGGATGTTTGTTAGGAGTCACAACAGATTTGAAGAAATAAGAAAGGAGAGAAAGATTATGACAGAAGAGAGTGGGAGAGAAGAAGAAGAGAAGGAGGCGTAAAAGAGATAAAGATCATATGTTTTTTATTTCATGCCCGTAACCCTAACCCTAAGAGCATCTGCATCAGTACGAACCCATTGGATCTCTTAAATATAATATTTTATTAATTTTAATTATTTATTTAATTTTTAAATTATAAAAGAAATTAAACCAGACAAATGTCAAATGGTATTTTAAAAACGTGAGGAACATTTCTCATTTCTGAACATCTCTCCTACTTTTTGATTATATTTATTTATTTTTATGATGAAAACTCCATCAAAATACTTTTGATGGAGATGCTCTAAGATATGGGTGGCTAGTACACGGTTCTCTTACAACAAAACGACATCGCATAAATAAACTAGGGATTGAATCTTATTTGCAGGTGAACCCTCTGATTCAGGGAGAGGTTTCGATCTCTTCATGGCACTCAGCCACTTTGATGAATCCTCTTTTTTTTTTTTGAGAAAGGTTTATGACTTATTTAGCTGAGAGCGGATTAGCTTGGCAGCAGCAACCATGTTGCTAAGTGCGGCTTTAACTTCAGAGTAATTCCGCGTCTTTAGGCCTCAGTCAGGGTTCACCCAAAGGATTTTGCTGTCCAGAACAACAAGCATCTTGTTGATATGCTCAACTATTTCTTCAGCGGATAGGATACGAGGAGAGTGAATGTCATAAATCCCTGGACCGATCCCAGCACCGTATTTCACTCCTTCATGGAAGACTGATAAGAGCTTCTCATCTGAACTTGAGTTCTCAATAGTGATCACATCAGCATCCATATCAATGATTGAGTGGACGATGTCACTGAAATTTGAGTAGCACATGTGGGTGTGGATCTGCATGAAGTACAAGAAGGGTACAATTAAAAGGTTTCTGTGAGACCACCTTAGATCTAGGTCAAAAACATGACTCAACCATGGTTTAGTTCACACTTAACTATAGTTTCATTTCTTTGACCCTTGCTTTGACTTGAATATAAAATCAAGGTTCTCATCTTCACAAATCTCCACCTGAGAACATGATGATCAAGCCAAACAATCTGCAAACACTTGAGAGAGATAATACCTTCCAAGCAGTTGAAACACCATAAACTTGCTTGATTCTTCTTGTATTAAACTTACATTCAACACACTTCCGCTGTGAAGATTTACACCTCTAAACGAACCTGAGCCATCAACTTATCCTTAGATCATTAGAGTTGTGAAAACCAGCTCCTTACAAACTTGTATGAGGCTCAACTCTTCAATGATCACATCCTTATGCATTCAGCACTTGAATATTGATGTAGCCACTCAGCAAAACTTTATTAACAAGTCAAGAAAACACCTCCAACTTGTTAATTTCAACATAAAATTCCATAAGCTTCACCACCTATGAAACGCTCAATCACACATTCTCCACATGGCTTCTGTTGACGCCATAAGCATATTACAGTGATTGATGTACCATTTACCCCTCTGCAAAACATGATTCCTTTGCTAGCTTCGAAGATTTACTCATGCGCATTGAGATCAAAAAACCCTTTCAATTTACTTGAATCAAACGCAGAAAAAAAAAACCTGAACCATACTAGCCTCGGACTTGAAGCTCTTTTGATTCAACCTTGTAGACAATCTCATCAGCCCATTAAGAGCCACTATGATTACCTTCACAATAACTTGTTTCAAACAACCAGACTTGAACATAAACCCTGTTCAAACTCTCTCTTAAAACAGAACATTCACTAGCAGATTTTAACCACTACTAGCTGTCTTTAAATATGTCTCACATCAACAAACCCTTGTGATATTCTTGAGACACGTCCTTACAGCAACTTACACATCAACCATTGAACCCTGATGCACTTCCTGCTGTAGCCAGAACCTACAACACATTTACTTGTATGCAAACTCCACCAAACGACTTGAACCCTTCATCATTCAATTTCCAGACTTGAACCAAATCCTTTTATCTTCTTTTATCATCTCATGATTCTTGAAGATGCTTCACTTAAATGACCTGCAAGTGTTCTTCCCTGAGAAGATATTTACATAAACTCCTCACGATGCAGACAATTAACTCAAACTCCTTAGTCATTGTCTTCCAAATACAATCTGAATTTCTTGCATTTATTTCTTTTTTTTTTCTAAAACTTCTTTTCAGCTAATCACAGGTTTGAGGTGTTGTGTATCAAGCTAGATACCCAAAATTTCTCCTTCTTGAAGTGAACAGTCTTGAGACAAATTCCTGCATTACTAGCACTTGTCTCTTCGGTTTCTTCTTTTGCGAATCCCACTGAATCACCAAAATGGCCTCATCTTAGCTTACTCAGCTCTAAAAAATTTCCAGAAAGCTGCAACTTATTCTAGACCCAATCAACCAGCTTCAAACAAATCTGTAAGTCTCATTTTACCCTCAGATTTATAACCTCTTAACTTGTTGATAACCAGCTACTCTTGGCTTCCCTTTCTTTGTAGTAAACAGAACCTTTATGAACCATAATCAACAATGAATTATGTAGCCTTTTAACTCTTCAATTGAGCTAAACTTCCAAAACAACCTCCACGAATATAGCTCCACCAGAACCATAACCTTTGGATGTTACTCTGTCTTTGTAAGCTCAATATCACTTCTCTGAGTTACACTGCTCTTCACTGTTCCTTTGATCCAGTCACACATTCTAATGTATCAGAATGAGTTTCAATGGCTTCACTCTTGAGAAAGTGTGCCAAAACGTGTAACACATTTCCTTTCTTCCTCTAGCCACTCAATCTAATTCATTTCTACCCAAAAGCACCACCAAGAGCTTTTCTTTAATTTATGCAGCCTTGACCTCTCTTTACTTGGAGCATTCTTCATGTCTTGATAATGTTATGGCTTAGGCTGATACATCACAAAAACAATGCCTTAATCCCAGACAATCTCTTGTACTCTCTTGCAGCAAAAAATGCAACATATACTTATCTTGTACCGCTGTTAAGATAAACAGGACACGCCGCCTAACTCTCCTAGCTAGGAAGACTATTGACACAATCATAGTATATCATGTTGCATAATATTATTGACAGACATTCATCATGAAGTCTTCAATGCCTCTAGCTTTTAAACCATCAGAATCTTCTTTGTCTTGAAGATATGATTCAAAACAAGATAATTTCTGAGAATTGTTTGCTCCATCCGAGTAAGAACGCCTTGTTCTATTAGATTGAATCCTGCAAAAAATTTCATGTGTTACTCAACACAAATCTGCACAAACATGAATCTTTGTTGCTGACATCTTGTCAAATGCATTCACTCTCGAAACAAGAATTCTCACACTGTCCAGCTTATACCAAACAATGGACTTACAAAACCTTGCTGCATTCCCTCTGAAAATAGCAGCCTTGTAGCTTCACTTTCTTTGATGATCCACTTCCCGTAGAATCTCTCATTCACCAGAACTGATAGCTACACACGGAGATAAACCGTACAACCGAAACCCCTTTTAAAACTCAACCAAACCATTGAAGTGTACACCTCGAGACTTCCTGTTTTTATCAGCTTATACTGATAATAACACTGATATACCAACAACTTTTCAGTGTTGCAGCACATCTTTTCGATACAGAACAATACAGCTTTTGTTGTTCTAACAAACCTGTTCCTGTTCCAGCAAATTTCCTTCTTTGATTCACCCATTTCTGATATGCAAAATCCTTTTCAGATTCTAGAAAGAAAATATACTGATATTCAAACAGCCATTAACACACATAATATTCAAGGTTCTAAGGCGTCCCTTAGTCCCAAGAATTTATGAGTAACCGAGGCTGGAATTACAATCAGTGCTTGAACACCACCTGCAACTGATTTTACCACACTAAAATTGACCAGAAAACAATCTGAAAACCATCACTGAATCTTGGCCAATCTCTTGCAAAATCAATACACTGCCTTCGTGTTCCAACCAGCTTTCAACTCCAACAAACCTGCAGAACTTGAGCAAATCTGAAACTTCAATACAGAGCATCACAAACACCTTGTGACCGCAGCGGAAATAGACTTGAAGTTTCCCAGAATTTGAGTCTTGAAGAAAGAAGAATGATTCTGATCCGACTTGCACATTTCAAGAATCTTAATCAAACTACACCCGATGATTTCACTATCTCCCTTCCTTTCCAAACAAGAGTAAACGAAGACACATACTTGTGATTGTCGTCGTTCTTTACTCACTGAAACCTACAATTTCTTTACAGAAAATTAGAAACTTAGGATTTACCAGAATGTCTTTAAGCTTCGCAATTCCAATTTATGCTCCAGCCTTCACGTTTACATTTCTCTCGAGAATTTTCTTCTTCAATCGTCACTTCCTCCAACGATGAGAATCTCGATGTGGTTTCGGGGCAACTGCTCCATCTTCGACTTTACCGTCGAACTAAAACCGTTCCAAGCCATAAATCTCCAATTCGCGATTTAAGCTCCGGTCTTTACATATTGGAGCTCCCCTTCCTGATATCAACATCGAAAATAACTGAAGCACCATCGACCGGAGTCTCTACAGCTTCGGCAAAGCTAGCTTCTGTCATGACTTTCTCTTCGAGCTTCAATCCTAACATCTCTTCTCCTCACCGTCAATCACTGTCACGCGTTCTCCGGCCAACATATCAATGTTATCCGATGACTTTATGGTCACCACACCTTCACGATTCTCTCTCACCGCGTCTCACGACAATGAAGCCGGAAGCTTCTTCTTCGACTCTTGCTGTTTATGACGGTGCCTCTGCTCTTTCACGACGTCGTCAGAAAATCGAGTCCACCAGAATCTCAGCCTTCTCGGGCGAGAATCTCAGCGTCTTCCCTGTCGTTGAACTCTCTACAAGTAATTAAAGCTTGCAACAAGCTTCCTCTGACAAACCTAGATTCTTTATTGAATCCTTGTTTGTCTCTATCTTCTTCTTTCAACGCTTCCCGCAGATCTAGATCTTCTAGATGGACAAGACACTCTGTCTTCCACATCTCAAAACCATCGTACTTAACCATCGTAACTTCTCTAGAGATGCATCTCAAAATCATAGTTTTGAGAACCATAGTTTAGTTCACACTTAACCATCGTACTTCTCTAGAGATGCATCTTAAAACCATGGTTGAGTCATGTTTTTGACCTAGATCTAAGGTGGTCTCACATATATATGAGATGATGTTATGTTGTAAACGGAGCGGAGAAGAGAGAGAGCAAGAGAGACACAATGTGGTGAGAAGGGGTGAGAAAACATGTAGAAGCGTAAGTTTTGGGGTGCGTTTTCTCTGAGAGTGATAAAGTGAGTTCTTGAAAGTGAATCACTTATCTCTTGTAACACCTTCTTCTTCATAATAAAGTTGTGGATCGAAAGATCCTAACCGGACGTAGCGGATCGTTAATGTCGTGAACCGGGTTAACAAATCCTTTGTGTGCTCTCTCCTCTTCTTCCTTTCTCTTGCTCTGTTTTATCTTCTTCTTCTTTTTCATACTTTGCTTGATCTGTTTCTGAGATTTGGTGTTGATGACAAAGAGCTTAGAAGCTTGAGCCTTTGAGGGTCATAAAACCTTAACAGTTTCATTTAAATAACAAAACTCATTGAATAAATTTGATATCTCTCGTAATTTAGTCATTGTTTTACATTCTTGATCTTGAAATCACGTTCCATTGTCCACGAAAATGGCAGAAACCTCATAATCGTCAACATACTGGTAAAAAAATTTCTTTAAGTGGAAAGGAGCAATAAAGTGAAACGCAGATGACCTGAGTAGTGTCTTGCACACCGCAGTTTGTGATTCTGAATGCGTGGACGGCCCAGTCAAGGTAAAAATTTTGCTCGGATTTTCTGAGAGGCAATCCTTCTCTTAATGCAGCTTCATCAATTTGGATAACAGTGACACCAGCCTTCTCAAGGTCCTCAACCTCATCTTTGATGGCAAGTGCAATTTGGAAACACGTCTCATGCCTATAAACAACAAGAATGGTGAAATGAAATACCATAAGAGTGAAAGAAAACTTGAGAGGCTTAGTTGTCACACCTGGGTTGGTCATTTCTAACAAAGGACTAATCCGTTTCTCTCGGCGATTAAAAGCTTTGACTCCGCGTCGGCGGCGATAAACTCAAGCACGGCGGAGCAATCGATCTTCAATTTTTGATTCCCGCTTTTAATCAATAAGATCAAGGACGTCAAGCAATCTCCACCGTTCGTTAAGATCAGATTCGATAACCGTCTCCGATCGTAGATTTGCCGACGAATCATGCTCAGAATCTTCACAGCTTCTCCAACGAGTATCAATGTGGATTCGGAGAAGTTTCTGGAATCTAATTGGCTAATGAGATCCACAAGCATCCCTACGAAATCATCTTTTCCGGCGAGAAACTCTCTGTTCTTGTCAGATTCTTTCGCGAATCGGAGGATCATGGACAACAACACGTCGCAATCATTATCTCCGACTCGATCAATCGCAGCGTCAATTTCGTCTCGCGTGTATGACCAGAGATCAATGAGGCGGTGGAGAGTTAGGTTAGGTACGAATTCTTTGTTTTTTACGAATCTGCATCGTGGCGGGACAAGTATTGTTACCACCATCGAGCCAACGCTGGATGCTAACTCGGTCATATGTAACGCCGGTGGAGAGACTCACGGGAGATTTCATCACATCAAGTGATATTGGACATTGGAAGAAACAAGGGACGGTGGTGATGTAAAGATCATCGCTCCTCATGTTTTGGCTCTTTGTTTCTCCGGCGAAAGCGTTTGAAGGAGAGTTTAAGAGAGAATAAAGAAGAGTCGTGACTCCTGAGGTTTGGCTTTTCCGTTTTGTTCTCTCACTTTTGGTCAAAGAGTTTCGAGTCTGGGTATCTTTCGGCGCGCGTAGACTAGGATTTGTATTCTGGTACATCTCAGCCGTTAATAGTAGTGACCAACGGTGTAGATTTACTGAATGCTTTCCACCCAATATTGTGTAAGGATCCACTTGCAATTTATAATTGCACCGTTTGAGGAAACTCGGGAACCTTTTGATTTCTTGGAAAGAGCCTTTAAATTAAGGGATTCCGTCCACTTCGTTGTATTTCTCGTAAATAAAATACTCGTATTGTCCCTTGAAGAATTGATGTATTCATGTCTTTTGTAAATTAATATTTTTTTTAAAATAAATGGGATAAAAGGAACTGACCTATTGACCGGACAGATTCTGTGGACTACTTTTGTCGCTTCCTTTTCCTTTTTCAAAGTCCACTTAAACTAAAGTCTTTACCGATTACCTTAGCGCCAAAGTGTCAATGACAGCAAGAGTATACTAGGCTATATGAATGTGACATTCCCAGCTTGTTGTATTGTATCATGTGTACGAGTGTACCACTAAATATAAACATAGAAAAATATTTTAAAATAATATTAAAATAAATTTTATGGACAATTAATACACATTTCATAAATTTTTAAAAACAGAACTAAAATAATTTAAAATTTTAGGTTTGAGTTTAATATTTTGGATTTAGAGTTTAGTTTTTAAAGTTTAGGGTTTATATTTTAGATGATTTTAACATTTTTTAAATCGTCTTTAAAATTAAATATATGTAATGAACAAACAAATTTAGGAAATTGTTTTTCTCTGTTATTGATCTATTCCTCAAGATACAACATATAGGGATACAATATTAGGGTTTAAAACTTTCTACAATCTACTAATGAATAATATAATGGGGCATATAATGGACATCCACATAATAACATAATATTCATAACTCTCCCTTGGATGACCATTATAAAAATATGGTCTCAAATGCGCATGTGAGATACTGCCTCATTAAAAATCTTACTAGAAAACCAGGAAACCCTTATGGGAAAAAACATGGTTAAGTAAAAAATAGTGCAGCGTGCTTTACTCCCCCTCATGAATACATCACTTGAAATCTTCGAGATGATTCGATCCAACGATGAATTAACTTCTTGAAAGTAGTTGTTAGAAACGCCTCGGTAAATAGGTTCTCCAAATCTTTACTTGAACAAATTTGTTGGACATGTATATCACCATTCTTCTGTAGTTCATTGGTTTTGTAGGTGACTCATCTTGATCATTATCTTTATTTCTCACGATCTCATCAATGTATGTTAAATACTTTGAAGAATGATAGTTTTTCATCATGGAAATCACAACATTTCCTTTTAGATAACTATCATTCGCGTGTTCTTTGTTGTCTCGTTAAAAACCTTTCATGCAAAAATCCAGTAGGATAAAAACCATGATAAGGGAAAAAGAGTACAACCACGCACATATTCATATTTTTCCCTCTGCAAGCATCATCTTCAAGATGTGCATTCTGATCATATATATCATTATTTTGAAAGTATAATAATTAGAACATTAGTAAGCAAACTCTTATTTCGGGTCAGTGAACTTCCGGTCCATACATCCTGTTTCACATAGAAGATTATTTATTTGCTCTATTTAGACTTCAGGCCTAAAATTTCTTTACATAAAATTTTCTACTTGTATATAGAAGGTATTAATGCTCTCCTTATAAAACTTACTCATTTGGCTTTCCTTCTTTGTATGATACTTCTAGAGTATTTTCTCTGTAAAATCCTGCAAAGATCTTGAGATAACATCTCTTTCGCTAGATGTTCAAATTATAATACCAAGAAACGTCATGAAATATATGTCTATACAAAGTCGACCATATCCATATCCGTGCAGAATTCAAGCATAATCAGTTCCGTGCAAAATTCAGATATAATAAAAATCCCAACATAATTTGTATAGAATTATGTTATGTAAAACGTGCACAATCAGATTTCTGCATTTTTCTGAATAAATGTTTTATCTTAAATTATTTCTCCATATATTTATGGTATGTGAAATCTCTATAGGAGATCCGATAATATTTAAATCATCAACATACTTTACACTTTTTCTTATAGTCTTCTTTTAATAAGTACCAAATAAGACGACTATCTTACATCTGTCCTGATTGTTTCAATTCAAAAAATATAGATTTAATTTCATACATCTAATAATGTTTTGAGAAAATAGAATTTGTTGTTTCTGGCAATAAAATCCTTCAAGGCTGCTTCTGACATTTTAAGAGCTTCTGGGTAGATTGAATCAAATTTTTCTTTGATTGTCAAACTAATAAGGGATCTAAATAGTTGCATCCACCACAAGAGAGTATATCTCTTTCTAATAAACTTCATGTCTTTGTGAAAATAATTTTGCTACTAAACGTGCTTTGTACATAAAGATCCACTTACGTCCCACAAGTTTTACACCTTCAAGTGTACGGACTACTAGTCCAAATACTTTTTCTTCAAGAGATTTTATACTTCTTTCCATGATTCGTCAATCATCTTTCCGTGTACACTTTTCAACAAATCTTCTTCTACTAACCGCGGTTTAGATCCTCAACTTTTATCCATAATATTATCGTCAACTGCTTCACTGCATGCAAAATACGACGTCGATTTGCTTTTGGTTTCTTTTTATTCAAGACATGATACAACTAATTGAAATCTATTATCATTATCATATCAGGCCTAAATTTCTTTTCTTTATCATGTCTAAAGTTTCTTCTGAAAATCTTCAATGTCTCTTTTAGAGATTTTTAATGTCTTTTTTGGAGATCTTTCATATAGAATTATTTATTTCCTTGGTCTTGCCATTTTCAAAATATGCTCTTTTTATTTTTATTTTTTTATTTCTTTTCCGAGGATTATCTTTGGAATCAATAGGTTTATCACGCTTCATGCGATAATTTTTAGACTCATTAGCAGTTGGTATTGTCCTTCTAGGACATCAATTTCAATTGAAACATTTACAGCTGGTGTATAACTTTATCAATCCATTTATGTCAGTAAATGTTTATGGCATCTAATTTGCTAAAACTTAGCAAATGAATTATCTTTTAAATTTCTAGTGCACATTATTTTGTACGAGGATCAAGATAATTTGCTTCAATCTATTTCTTTTCCAGCTGTTTATTTTCTACCCCTAATGTTGGAAAGACTGACTCACTGAAATAACAGTCTGCATCTCGAGCCCTAAATAAATTCTTTATTGATGGCTCAAAATATTCAATCATCAAGAGAGATTCATATCCAATATATTTCCAACATTTTTTCAAACCCCATCTAATATCACTGTGGTGGAGCAACTCGACATGTATATCACACTTAGATGAGAAATATCTGGTTTCTGACCCAAACCAATTGTAATGGGAAGAACTCATGATTATTTGTTAGCCTGATGCGAATTAATTGACATATAGTAGTCATTTACTTAAGACATGGTTTCACCACCATTATCAATTAACCAAATATCCTCGCAAACTCCAGGTTGCAAGCCAATAATAAGAATATATAATGGTTGATCAGTCCACAATATTTTCTCGTATACGTACTATAAAATTGACATTATCCAAATTTATTGGGGTCGGTGAAAACCATATAATCGGGTTACTTTGTGAAGCAGGAACACATAAGAAATTATTAAAAAAAATCTTATGGTTCTCTAATGAATGTTTCCATAAATTTCTGATTATTTTTTCGCATCACTATTGAACCAGAATGATTTAACCGGTCATACCAAACAGTGAGATTTCAAATAAACTTATGGTTTATTATAATCTATTATACTAATCTGTGTGTTGTACAATCCAATAGAGAATGCATAACTTTCTCTAAAGTACTTTTATTGCCTTACATAATACTTATGATCTGAGAGTTCTAAACATTTTTTTTGTTTATTTTGTCCACATGATAAGTCTTAAAACCTTCAAAATTTTCTCTATAAAGTGATTCATCAAACTTATTTTGAGTGTAAACATAATCTTCTGGATGTTCCACCATCTCGGGATGTAGGATTTTTTAATTCTCTCCTTCGAGATGATGACACTTCATATATATCCATCTTAAATTCCATTTTAGAATTAATGACATTCTCACCTTAAATCATATATCTTAGACCCTTTTAAAATATTATAATGGAATAGAATGACGATTATGTATTTTGGGCTAGGGAGACTTAAAGTATTATAAATAAATCTAACATGATAACGCAATATGATCGATAACACTTACGAAAGCATATCTCAATAATAAAGAATATGAAATACGAGACCGATAGTTATATAACATGAATCGATGTTACTTGTACTAAACCGAGAGAATATTAAACCACTAAAGCACCTAATACGATATAATTAAAAGTATGTATCGATCAAGGCATGTATGATAACTTATCTCAATCGGAAAACAGAGGGTGAAGAGGTCGGAGAACGGAGACGTGTCGGAGTGATCATGGTCTCCGTTTATTCAATAGTTAGGGTTTCGTTAAAGATTTTTCTTTTAGCTCAAGCGGCTAAGATTTCGTGCTGATAATATGTTATGAACAAAGAGATTTAGGGAATTATTTTCTCTATTGTTGATCTATTCAACAAGATACAACATATATATAGGAATACAATATTAGGATTTAGAATTTTCTACAATCTACTAATCGATTATATAATAGTTCATATAATGGGCATCCACATAATAACATAATATTCATAACAATATATTTTTTATATTAAATTTGTGTTATTTTTGGAACTGTGAAAATGATGTGTTAAAGTTGGAAACAAAACTTATTTTTATGCTGTTTGTGAAAATTGCCCAATAAATAAATAATGTGACCATACATAAATTAAGTAAATAACATTTTTTTTTAAAGTTCTATTTTATCTAATATGGGCCTCTTATCCCAAACCTTCATTCGTTCGATACATCTTCATTAATATTATTTTGTCAACTGAGGCCCATTAGATTTACCTTTTTTCCTTTTTAACATGCCATCATACATAGAAAATTTTAAAAATTAATCTACCTAGAAGCCTAGAACACAACAATTGTTAATTTTAACCTGGATCATATATATACTGCGATTACAATGAAATAAATGTTTTTTTCTTAATGAAGAATTGCACTTACGTTTCTTTTGTTGAAGGTTAATTGTATTGCAAAATTCTCTAAACTTTAGAGAGAAGCGTTTAACCTTTCGGTTTGATTACAAAAATAAATACTGTGACAATACAAAAGGACTTCAATGAGAATGATGCGTATGAGAAAACGTGTGGACAAATGGTCGGTAATTTTACGAACGTTGCTTCGGTTTGTAATGGTACATGGCAACAGTGTTGATACAGTGATACTTAGGAACTAGGACAAGCTTTAGATCTTATTTACTGTTGTTCTGACATAACTGCTATTGTTGCCTTTAATGTTCGGTTTCCTTCGTTCTTCTAAGCTCTAACATCTTGTACGTACGAAGGGGTAATATCGTCATTATACTCTACCTTCGATATATCATATATATATATGCCCCAAAGGAGGATACAACTTTTTAAAGTGTCCATTATATAGTAAAGCTACGCGGTTTAAGTAGATTACATAAAGGAAGATGTTCATGAAATAAACAGTTGATCATATAAGTGACAAAACTTTTAGAATTGGTTGATCTGGTATTTATGCTGTATAGTAGTTGTATCGCGTTACCTTTAAGTCATGTTTTAGCTAGTATGTAAAGAGCAAAAATATATACTCCATATAGAAAGTATTAATGCGAATGTTTGGTTGGCTCAACCAGTTGTAAGATATTGTTTATATATACTATCAATTCAAATAAAATATTATATATGCTTAAAGAAGAATGACGATAAATGGTTTACGCATTGTTAAACCAGTACACATGCATTTTTAGTAATTGGTCTTAAACCTAAAAAAACTATGAACTAACGAAACTGTTTTATTCGGATAAAATGGTCTAATTAATTAACCACTTATTAGAGCCAACAAATTCTCTCGTTTAAGTTTTTTCAATCTCTATTTTCTTTACTAAACACCACTTACAAAAACAAAAAATCTTATACAAGATGTACAATCCTAAACAAATAAAATACAAAAATATAACTCGAATTAAAAGTATTGTTACATAAATCCTATAACCAAAAAGGTACTAATATTATGATAATATAAAACTAAGAACAACAAAATTTCGTAATCCCAAAAGTAAACGTTAGCCGATGAATTCTCGTATGATGATATACAGTCAAACCATTAGAAATATTGACAGCTAGTACGTGGAAATCGTACGATGATAGATCTATACCTATAATTTTATACCATATATGTCTCTGTATATATTATGGAAAAAAAAAGAGGATAGATTATCAGATTGATATGAAATTATTAATATTATTTTGTCGTCAAGTTATATGAATATAAATTTTTGACATAACATGGAATGAAAAGGCTTTACCTTGGCCCACCACTAATTATTTTTCTTTCATTTTCTTCTCTTTGTCCCCTCTTTCTTTCTCACTTAAGGATAAATTGATAGTGTTACCTATAGAACATATGAAAAAGGTATTTATATCAGAAATTAAAAATCTTGACAATGTTAATAACATATTAACATGTAATCTTAGTAATATATGCTAATATATTTATTATGTTAACCCACATGTTCAAACCCGCATAATACATATTATTTCAAAAACAAAATTAGAAATATCAGAAAAATGTGATACTTTACATATTATTTCAAAAGCAAAATTAGAAATATCAGGAAAATGTGATACTTACATGTGAACCTTATTAAAGACAGCTATAAAGGAGTCTTCCTCCATTTTTTTCTGTCTCGTGGGTCATATAAAGAGCTATAAAGAGACGTTATATTTGTTTTGCACTACAACGTACGTTTTTACCCTTTCCATGAGATAACTTGTTCACATGCATTTAGTTATAATTCAAGTGTAAGTAGATTAGTGGTATAGAAATTTGTGCTTCCAAAGGAGATATACGTTCGGAGGTGTCCGATTCAAAACCTTGCTCGAGGGAGAAGTAAACTCCCCGATTAACAATAGCAAAAAATAAATTTAGACTTTAAAAAAAAAAAAACATAAATTTAGGAGAAGTATAATCGTCTTAATTCATCGTCATTCAATAGTTCTCACAAATTCAGAACCAAAATTTAATAATAGTAGCACACTGCATGGCTACATAGAACAGATAATTTTAAATTACCCCGTCGCAACATCCCTAAACCTAATAAACTCCTTAGATTAGTATGGTTTCTAATGTAACAACGTAAAATCCATGATTAATTTGGATTTAGGTCCAGTGGTTTCCTTAACAAAAAAAACATATGAATAGGACCATAAGTAAATAAATAAAAACACGAATAGAACCATAAGTCAACATCTTTTCAATCACAATCTCTCTCTCTTGATGTGCCCATATTTCTTGCTGTCAACAATTTACACCCTCCTCTTTTCATTCCATCACCCATCAACAAAATACCCTTTTAAATATTAAATATTTCCACCCAAAATTCCTTCAAACAAAATTCATTTCCCTCCCTCCCTCCCTCCCTCCCTCTCTCTTTCTCTCTCCAATCTTTCACCATCTCTCGTTTTCTCTCCAATCTTTCACCAATGTCTTCTCGATGCTGCAGATCAAGAACATATCAACTCAGGAGAACAATCCCTATTCTTGTTCTTCTTCTTGTCCTTTTGAGTTGCTGCAATGGAGCAAGAACCACGAACGTGTTCAACACGAGCTCGCCACGCAAACAAAAGGACGTCGTTTCGCCACCTCATCAAGATCATCGTCAAGTACAAGATCACAAAAGTGTACAGTTCTTGGGGTCCTTGCCACGTCAGTTTCCGGTTCCAGCTTCTGGTCCTTCAAGAAAACATAACGAGATCGGTTTAAGTAGTACTAGGGCTCAATCTTCTCCTTGAAGTTCAAAGGTTTGATTAATGAATCATCCTTTTTTACTTTTGTAAGTTTTTGTGGTTTAATTTTTGCCCCTTTTGATTTTGGTTTAAATTGATGTAAATAGATTTCAGTTTCATTTATTTCTGGGCAATGCTGTGGATAGATTAGTTTTTTATTTTAATTTATTTTTAACGTACATTGGAACTTGTTAGATCCATGAAATATTGCACGTACGTGTAAGTGTAAAAGAGGAGGAGAGAAAGCTCTTTTTGTAATCAAACAATTATTGCTCCTTTTGATTTTCCGATGAGGAAGGTTCGGTGGAATTTTAATTTTATATACGACATGTTTACCATATTATAATCGTGGATTAATCCGGACTGATGAGAAAGAGTATCATTACTAGTGATAATTTATTAAGATATAATAAGTCCCGATCAATATAGGCTACAATCGCCGATCTGTTTGGTAGAATATTTAATATTTATTGATATAAGCCGATTAATGATTTAAGCACTAACAAATAGAAGATTATTCTTGCATTTAAACTACAACACTAGCATTGAGTTGATATTTTAATAAGACGTATTATTCGACCATGCATAGAGAAAAAAGTATGATATCTTGAAATAAAAGTAATCCCATAATGAACTTTGACAAATACAAATAATGTGTGTTCGTGCGTAAAAGAATTGTCATTTCTTTAAAATATGAGGCCATGAAAGGTATATGTTCTAACTAAAACGTGTGATTAAGATTGGACTTGTATACATAATTGATTACTTTGGATGTATCTTTTTGTTTATTTTTTTTCAATAATGTTACTGAGTAGTCGTTGTGAATACGATTGACCAGCGGTTCTAGATATATATTGGAGGATTTGATGTGATATCTCCTAAGAATTTCAGAAGTTCATTGAACGTTTCTTTGCGGTTAGTGAACTAGTGTCATTTATATATTTTTAAAAATCAATTATATTCTCTTGATTCTCATTCAAACTTTGAATACCTTTATTGGAATTCCATGTGATGATATATACTTTTCATGAACAATAGGGTCCCTTGACTCTATTGTCTCGATTACAACTTTAGTTTACGTCATTTAAAAAGAACTAGGTGATTAGCATTTGCCCTGCCTTCCGCCGGCATTGAGGGTTCTTTAAACAAAAGATTATCGGATTAAAAAAAATTAAGAGCTAGTTAGTTAAAAAAAAATTCTAAAACTTATGTTTAGATGTTTTCAAATATAAAAAGATTCTTCTTAACTTGTCAAATTAGTTTTATAAAAATCTAAAACTTATGTTTTAAATGTATTAATATATACAAATGATCTTCTTAACTTGTCAAGATAAGTCGATAAGGTATACTAAACCGGCTTGAATGTTTTTGATATCATCATACACTAAAAAGAAACAAATCAAAGAATAATAAAATATCACAACCAAGGAAAAATAAAACAAATTCATACATGTCAAAAATAGATATATACGAAATTGTCTCGATTACAACTTTAGTTTACGTCATTTAAATAGAATTAGGCATGATCTATAGAGATATTGACTGTCAATTACAAAACCTAAAATTTGCCAGAATGGGTTGTATTGTATACTCTACATGACGTTAGTGACTCACTGCCCTGTTCTTAATTCTTTCAAAATAAATGGATACAAACATTACTAGTTACGGGTACATGTCTATCCCGTATGTATAATCCAATTCCAATACACACACTGACAGACAAATGAAAGTGAACGACTCTACTTATTGATCAACCACTCATGAATCGAACTAAAAGAACTTCCGCATCTATTCAAATACTTCAGATAATTTAACCATCCTTTACCGTGACACCGCTATATAATTACAACATATATTATCATTGAATTTTGATGTAAATGCAGTATTTTGACGTCTAGTTATAATGATCTTAGATACTGAAAATTTGGTGACCGCTGCAATGCTGTATAAATCATGCATGCGTGTGAGATTGAATAAATTAATAGTAAGCCAAATTGGCTGTAAACGTTGTGACAAAATGCTAGAGTGTATATTATTAGTAGGATGGATATGCGGGCATGTGATGTGTTCAGTGCGGACGTGTGCACTTGTGTCCACGCGCACGTACACGTGCGGTGTACCCCGCGTTGATAGGGTCTCGATTATTTCCAATCACATATATTTAATTATCTTTTGTTAGTTGACACATGTATGATGTATCCAAATGCACGCGACAAACATATTCGCACGAAAGACTCGAATATTTTGGTTAAAGACAGAACATTATTGATCATATGATTTATACGGGTTGAATTGTATATTGTAAAACAGATCATGTATAGTTAGTTTTCATGTTTGATTACATGCACTTAGAAAGTGGTCTGATTTTTATTTGATTTAGAACTTATCTGGTTAAAGAGAACATATCATTGAACAAGATATAATAAAACACCTATGTAAATGATTAGCTTTTTTTGTTTTATAACTTATTTGATCGAACTTTAATTTGATCATGCGAAAAGATCTGTACATATCTTGACGAATTACCATCAAAACTCTGACAACCTCGACGAAAAAAGAATAACTAAAATCACCTTAAAAACACAAACACAACAACGGTACCGTAATCACAGAAACACGTGTGTTACACAATTAATTTCAGATTCAACACATATTCTCATAAGAGTCCACAAGTCTTTTATAATATAGAAGCTAAGAAGCAGAATAATGAAGCTGTGAGAGTCGCCAACATTACTAGCAAGCTAAACAATCAACAAACCACAGAAATGAGTAAACATAATAAGAGATTTTGAAAAATATATTAAAAAGGTGATTTTTTTAAAGTTGAATTTTAGGTTAACCTAATTCAAGGAAAATGTTTAGACAGTTTTTAATTTTTTAGTTGTTATACGAACCTCGGACTGGTCAAAAATACTGTTTCCAAAATTGTAAACTATTCAGATTCAAAGTCACATATAGGTTTAAATTAAAGTATAATAGTTTTGTACGTTGGGTAAAAAACTTTTAAACCCTTTTAACGTGAGTAAATATATTTGAAAATCATAATATCTAAAAAGTAACGATTCATAGTTCATAGTTCCTAACAAACAAATCCAGTTATGCACAAATTGATGATTTAACATTCGATACACAAAACCCATTACGAACGATTCAACATATAACACTTAAAAGTATTAATTATTTTTTAGACTTTATATTATAGACAAAGAAAATGAGCAAACGACAAATGGCATAGGCAACATTAGAGCAAAGGGACTCGAAACCAGAAAGCTAGGAACTGAGGAAGTGTAGCCGATGGAGGAAGAGGCGAAAGTAAAGTGAGTGAAGCTTCTCTTTTGGGGGGGGGGGGGGGGGGGGGGGAGGATAGGTCTAGGTAATATTTCCATCTTATTTTCAACGCATATTCTACCAAAGTACTTTGTACCTGTTAAAGTTTTAAACCAAACCAAGTTCTAAAATATCTGGTTAAACCAGTAGACATAAACACTTGATATTAATTTGTTGCGACTTACATAAGTTTGTAAATTTCAAACCAGACCAAAACAAGATAATCCGTGAAGATAAATGGATCATTGGGTCTTTAAGTAATTGGGCCAAAATGGGTACATCTTTAGGTCCAACTATTGTCTATTACTGATATTCTTTCTGCCAATTATATTGGCCCATTTTAACGTTAGGCATAACCAATTCGAGTCAACTATTTATTTTCCCAATCGAGAAGAAAATTTGATACGCAGACCCATTTTCATGTGTATACGATAAGACAATTCAAAATTTGCAATCAATGTAAAGTGGAAATGAGAAGAATGGTGGCTCAACTCAACTTATCTTTCCTTGGAATACAACTACAAATGATGACGGATTTGGCTTCCCTTTGAATTTACCTTTTACCTCTCTTTTTCTTTTTGGAAATGTTATTTGACAAAAATGTTAAGAAAATAAATGTGATTTATAAATTATAAAAGTACCCATAACTATTTTGATTATTTAAGTTGCCAACCAAGCTAGACTACTTTCCAACTTTTATTGACAAAGTGTAAGAACTTAGCACATGCTTTCCAACATGGGATATGAAACTTTATTTCAAAAAGATTATTTTTAAAGCTTTTAATCATTCCAAAAGGTGATTAATATTTGAATTATTGGAAGTAACTTGTTCTGGACATATACCAAATTAATCTATAGTATCAATGGAGCAGAACATGTTGTGAGACTATTAATGTTAGATTCGAGGCCAGTTAAATTAATATACTGATACCATATTTCTTGATAAAATATACAATGTCCACACCTTAATTTTTCATAATTGGGTCTCATATACTTATGAAGCTTCTGCTATATTTTATTCTCAAACACAAACCCCATAAATGCAATTAATATATTTTGTTACATCTCTACAACTTTGAGTTCTTTATACTTTAGATCGTTTGGCTTCATAATTCATATCCTAACAATACTATTTATAAATATATGTTGGAAATTATTATTTAGTTGCAAATGAGAGAGCACGACACATAGACTTCACTTCACATCAAACAAAATCGTATTCGAGGAGGTTGACAAACATCCTCACCTCCCGGAGTTTCGAAATGTGACATGCCATGACATCCCAGGTCTCCAACCCACAAATAGAGCTTCAAAGATCGTGATCACTCTCAGTATGCCTTCCTCAAAAACCTTCAGTTGACATGTATCTTCTTCTCATTCGGATTTCGACCGAGAACCTTAGTTTTAGGACCTTTCAATTCACTCGTAGCATGTAAAACATTATACGGAGAGCCGACTAAATCATTAAACACATTTTTTTTATTATTTTTTTTCGTTTTAACAAAACTCTTAATACAAAATATCAAAACATTTATCGACGGTATCTTTATTTATTTATTTCGATGATGAGTTTTAATTCATATGAGAGATATAACAATCCATTTATTTCCTATACATAATAAATTCAAATGTAATAAATTTGAAACATGAAAACCCTTAAAAATGGACTAGTCAATAATGAATAATTCACCTATATTTGTGCTAATAACGACTATACAAAGTTTCCGTCAATTTTCCTTTGTTGCAACAGTCTATCCCGTCAAATGTTTAAATTTTTTGAAGTGTTTGAAGTTTGAATTCTCAAAGACGAAATCGTATTAAAAGAATCATACTATATAATAAATAAGATAGATTTAAAATTCCATAGATTTTCAAAAACGGTCACGGGAGATACCACAAGGGTCCGTTTGTCTGCAATAGTTTATATTTTTATTTATTTTCTATTACTAATTTACTCTTAGTTTTTGGTTATTTCGAGAGTAACATTTGAACGATGTCCGAACCACATAAGCCGAGCCGATAAAAACCTAAGCCGAGCCTAACTTAGCCGTTACGATCAGTCACGGCTCCCGGGCTGATTCATTTGAACCGAATCATAAATCAACGGTTCAGGTAACCCTTGAAACAATCTAACGGCGCCGTAGAAGCGTCGGTGAGCTAAAAGAGTGTGAAAGCCAGGTCACCATAGCATTGTCTCTCCCAGATTTTTTATTTTTGTTTTCGAAATAATTATAAAATTGGGAAAAGAAAAATAAAATAAAATGAAAGAGTGAAAAGAAAGGGGAAAAATCCTAGCTATATATTCGCACATATACTCGTTTCACTTTCCTCTTAGCGTTAGCTGCTGCCGCTATTGTATTTGCTTCATTTCTCTCTCTGCTTCTCGAATCCTCTATATCATCTTCTTCAAGGTGAGTCTCTAGATCCGTTCTCGCTTGATCTGGTTATTACTGCTTTTCTATGCTGATTTTGTTAGATCTGTTTAGCATGCGTTGAGTTTTATGAGAAAATTGTTCGTATCTTTGTTTATGGTTTGCTTTCGATCGGTGCTGGTTGGATCGATCTGAGCTAATCGTCGTTTTCTTAGGGTTTATGTGTTAGATCTATGGTGTTTGAGGATTCTTCTTGCTTTTGGTCGATCTGTGGCTGTTAATTTTGTCTCTTTTTTTTCAGTGAAGTGGAGTTGTTTAGCTCGAAATAATTTCGTGCTTTATTGGTATGTTTGATTGATCTACTCTTAACCTTTCGATCTGTTACGGGTTGATGTATAGTAGTGAATTTCAAGTGTGTTCTCTATGAGATCTGTGTATTTTAAAACCCAGCGTATTCAACTTTATCTGATTTTACTTCAAACTCCATGCCTGATGTGATTAATCTTCAATATGTTAGGCGATGTTTGAATTCCAATAAACGCTGCTAATCTTCAAAACCAAGTTGTGATCTGATTCGTGTTTTATTTTGTGAGCTCATCTAATTTGCCTTCGTTTCATTTTGCCTTGTTTAGTGAAAGATGGCCGATGGTGAGGATATTCAGCCACTTGTCTGTGACAATGGAACTGGAATGGTGAAGGTGAGTAAGACTGTTTAATTAGTCCTTTGTTGTACATCTGTAGACCTCTGATCATGTTTTTTAATATATATGCACAGGCTGGTTTTGCTGGTGATGATGCCCCGAGGGCAGTGTTCCCAAGTATTGTTGGTCGTCCCAGGCACACTGGTGTCATGGTTGGTATGGGTCAGAAAGATGCTTACGTTGGTGATGAAGCTCAGTCCAAAAGAGGTATTCTCACCCTCAAGTATCCAATCGAACATGGTATTGTAAGCAACTGGGATGACATGGAAAAGATCTGGCATCACACTTTCTACAATGAGCTCCGTGTAGCCCCTGAGGAGCACCCAGTTCTTCTCACAGAGGCACCTCTTAACCCTAAAGCCAACAGGGAGAAGATGACTCAGATCATGTTCGAGACGTTTAATGTCCCTGCCATGTATGTTGCCATTCAGGCTGTTCTTTCTCTCTATGCCAGTGGTCGTACAACCGGTTAGTTTTCAACTCAAAACATGCCAATCTGAATAACATCCTGTTCTTACTTGTCTGTACTTACAAATTGTTCTCTTTTTGTAATAGGTATTGTGCTCGACTCTGGTGATGGTGTGTCTCACACTGTGCCAATTTACGAGGGGTATGCTCTCCCTCATGCTATCCTCCGTCTCGATCTTGCTGGTCGGGATCTCACAGATTCTCTCATGAAGATCCTCACTGAGAGAGGTTACATGTTCACCACAACCGCAGAGCGAGAAATTGTCCGTGACATTAAGGAGAAACTTGCTTATGTTGCTCTTGACTACGAGCAAGAGCTTGAGACAGCCAAGAGCAGTTCTTCAGTGGAGAAGAACTACGAGCTACCTGATGGACAAGTCATTACCATTGGAGCTGAAAGATTCCGTTGCCCTGAAGTTCTGTTCCAGCCATCGCTCATCGGAATGGAAGCTCCTGGAATCCATGAAACAACTTACAACTCCATCATGAAATGTGATGTCGATATCAGGAAGGATCTCTATGGAAACATCGTCCTCAGTGGTGGTTCCACCATGTTCCCAGGAATCGCTGACCGTATGAGCAAAGAGATCACTGCGCTTGCACCTAGTAGCATGAAGATCAAGGTCGTTGCTCCGCCTGAGAGAAAATACAGTGTCTGGATCGGAGGATCAATCCTTGCATCCCTCAGCACCTTCCAACAGGTAAAAAATCCCGCTTCCGCCTCTTTGAAACTTTCAGCTCCATTTTGAAACTTGAGTGAAAATATTGAAACTTGTTTTGTTTATGTGTGAATCAGATGTGGATTTCAAAGGGAGAGTACGATGAGTCGGGTCCATCAATTGTTCACAGGAAATGCTTCTAAGGTGTCTTCTCTCTGGTTCGTGGTGGTGAGTTTGTTACAAAATCTATTTTCCCTAGTTGAGATGGGAACTGAACTATCTGTTGTTATGTGGTTTTTATTTTCTTTTTTCTCTTTAGAACCTTATGGTTGTCTCAAGAAGTCTTGTGTACTTTAGTTTTATCTCTGTTTTCTCTTCTATTTTTCTTTAGGATGCTTGTGATGATTCTGGTTTTTTTTTGGTCCTTAAGCAAAAAAATATCATATTATATTTGGTCCTTGGTTCATTTTTGGGGCTTTTTCACTATAAATATTGTTTGGATGTCTTCAATCTTTTATTTGTACTGTATGAGACAGTTTTTGAAGTATCAGGGTGCAATGCAGTTATTATGTATTGCTGATAATTGTTATATTGGCCCTATAAATACTACGCTTAGCATATGGATTAGATAAGGAGTGTGTTATATGTTGGGAGTATAATGGGTCCGATGTTAATGAGTGGTCCGGCTTATGTTTGCTCCAGCAAATATCGTGTGGTTATGCCATTTGATGGGATAGAAGGAAAACAAGAAAAGATATTGACCTATAAGAAAACAAGTAAAATTTCATTCACTAGTTTGTAAAGCAAAATGACATAATGTAATGGACCTCATCGGTCAAAGTGTAAAACAAAAACTGTGTTGACAAAAATTTTTTTTGTTGATTAACTAAAGAAAGCTGGATCCAATTGTTACAATTGGAATCAAACCATTTTGAAAGTTTACAAAGGATTGAATGTATATATTCCATATAAAACGCTTCTTTCATCTCCAAATGTTGCGTTTGGAGAGTAGCAATCGTTTCCACGTTTTTATCCTTTTAGGTTACGCCTTTGGAAATTTTCGAAAACTCTTTCAAATCACAAAATGTCTAAAACATCACACAATCTGTTTATCTTTCCTAACTAGTTAACTTTTTTGTCCCCACAATTGGAAAGACGTGAAATGGTCGGTCCAGCCAAATCACCCGAATACTTTATCGATACTTTGAAAAATGATCCATTGGACAACTCATATACACACACAAAATGTGTAGTTGCCGCACATATTCACCGACTTTATCTGTCTAAATCCAGAACTTTATTGTATTCATTTTTCAATCGTCTATTGAATCTTCCAAAGAATCTAATGTCTTCTTTATCGATGAGCTTTCGGTCCAAACAACCAGTGATGATAAATTGATAATTGATAAAGTGATAGTAGATTATTCAATATCCAAAGAGATGGTAGCTAAACCAAACTAAATACAAGAAAAATTTCACTAACCTAACTTGATTGAGTTTTCTTTTTCCGAATTAAATATATATATCTATATATATATATTGTTAGAAAATCAAGTTCAAAGCCGAAAAATTGTTGAGGGACCTATGTAGATTTTAAGGCCCAGATATTGTTGTCTTCATTTTAGTTAGTGATGTTAATTTGGATATAGAACCCCTATTTATTAAATAGGTATGACTTATGATAATAAGCCCATTTAAATCCATTTTTGAAAAAAAAACTAAATGGAGTTAAATGGGTTACCCCAATTAGCCCCATTTATTAAATGAGTTTTAACATAAATAAATGGATCTTGGAAAGCAGGGGATAAATTTTCAGGTTTAGGATGGCTTTGCTCCCATCCGAATGAGGAGACACAAACTATGGGAGCAGCAAATCTCCGTCGAAGTTTGAATGCACTCCATTCAGAGGTAGAAACACTCGTCTGGGCGATGAGATGTATGATAGGCCAAGACAAGCTAGAAGTAGTTTTTTTAACAGATTGCTCAGATTTGGTGAAGATGGTTTCTTCAGAGGACTGGCCAGCCTTTTCGACTTACCTGGAGGCGATCAAGAGTGTCAAGGAAGAGTTCACTTACTTTTCTTTGAAGTTAATACCCCGCAGCGCGAATACGAAAGCAGACAATTTGGCACGAAATGTTCGGATCGAAGCGAATCTTATCACTTATGTAAACAATATTCCACAACATTGGTTTTTTTGATTTATATAAGGATGCTGTTGACAAAAAAAAAATGGGTACCCATTTAAACTCTAATAACAAAAAATACAAAATATTATTAAATATTTAATAAGGATAATCTAGCCAAAACCGTAAAATCGAGTTTTTTCTCACAAAAAAATATTTTCTTCAAAATCGTGTTTTTTGGGCAAACCGCAAAATCGTGTTTTCCCGCCAAAACCGTAAAACCACATTTTTCCGGTAAAACTGCAAAAATAATCTCACAAAACTGCGTTTTCCCGCCAAAACTGCAAAACCGCGTTTTCTCACCAAAATCGCAAAACCGTGTTTTCCCGCCAAAACCGCAAAATTGTGTGTTTCCCGCCAAAACTGCAAAAGTGTGTTTTATCACCGAAAAAATATTCTCACAAAACCGCGTTTTCCCGCAAAAACCGCAAAACCGTGTTTTTCCGCAAAAACTGCAAAATTGTGTGTTTCCCGCCAAAACTGCAAAAATGTGTTTTATCACCCAAAAAATATTCTCACAAAACCGCGTTTTCCCACCAAAACCGCAAAACTGTGTTTTTTCGCCAAAACCGCAAAATTGTGTGTTTTCCGCCAAAACTGCAAAAGTGCGTTTTATCACCCAAAAAATATTCTCACAAAACCGCGTTTTTCCCCTAAAACCGCAAAATCGTGTTTTCCGCCAAAACCGCAAAATCGTGTTATCCCGCCAAAACTGCAAAATTGCGTTTTACCACCCAAAAAATATTCTCACAGAACCACATTTTCCCACCAAAACCACAAAATCGTGTTTTCCCGTAAGAACCGTAAAACCCGTAAAACCACATTTTTCTGGCAAAACTGCAAAAATGTGTGTTTATCACCCAAAAAATATTCTCACAAAATCGCGTTTTTCCGCCAAAACCACAAAACCGTGTTTTTCCACAAAAACCGTAAAATCGTGTTTTCCCGCCAAACCGCAAAAATGTGTTTCCCGCCAAAACTTTAAATTTGTGCTTTATTACCAAAAATATTTTTTTCTACAATATCGTGTTTCGTGCCAAAATCGCAAAATCATGTTTTTCAAAATAATATGTATAATTATATCATTATTTATCAATTAAATTTAATTAATTAATTAATAATTAGTCAAATGTTTACAGCAAAACAATAATATATTAAATGGGTTTAAATGGGTCAAAATAATTTAAATGGACGGGGTTAATTGAGTTCAAAATTAAATGGATTTATATGGATTTAAGGTTAAATGGGGTTGAGCTTAAATGGGATGAGCTTAAATGGGGTGGACTTACCCATATTAAAGCAGTGTTTTAATGTTTTTAATTGGAAAGTATAAGTAGGAGAGTTCAATACTTTAGTTCTATTTTTGTAGTTCTTCTAGTTTATTTACTTCATAATTAGTTAATTACTATATCAAAGTTAATGTGAGTAAAAAAAATAATTTCTCTCTTTTTTCGTCTGAGGGCCGTGTATAGGCCCATACCAATATCAAGTAATATGTGAAAGCTATTGTATAATCCCTGACCACTAGCATTATGATCAGAGCAGAGTTACTTTTAAAATGAGAATGTGATGAGATTTTGGTACGCCCTAATAAAAGAAAGGACCATTTTGATATGTTCAGCACCACCCATTAGTTAGTGTTAGTACCAATTCCCAAATTATAGGCCCATTTAGGTCCGAATACTTAGTGAAAAGGTCCATTTGTTACCATTGTCTTAAGTCTCTCCGATAATGTAAATTTTTTATTTTAACAGTTTATAAACGCAAAAACGCTAGTTATTTTTCCATGATTGTTTCAAACATAAACATACATGAACAATAATATTCTAAAATCCATATGTCAACTGTTTTATAATTCTTTTGTAAGATGCCAAAATGTAATTTGTAATAGAAACTCTATCGGTGGATTCTAAATGAGTTTCTCATCAATTTAAAATTTGAAAAAAAAAAGCGAAGAGAGAGATGGTCTCTTCTTTGAGAGACTTTTAAAACTTCTTTGAGAGACTTTTAAAACTTCTTTAGATACTCATACAACATCTGCCCTTTAATTATATAATAAAATTATAGTAAAATATTAATATAAAATTTTTAAGAAACTCTTTTGAGTTTCCCCATCGATGGAGTTGCTCTTAGACCATCTCTATCGCACCAAGAAAAAAAAATGTCTTGAAATAAAAAAAATAATAAAAAAAGATTAAACAGTAAATATCAGTGTCTCTCAGAAAACACTTTAGAAAGATTTGAGATATATTAACATTAAACTATTATTAAATTTATTATTAATTTAAAATTAAAACACCATAAAAGTTTGTCCAATCGACATGCTCTTAGGACTTTGAGGAGTAAACAAACGAGAGCAAGCTAATAGTAAGTTATACAGTATTATTGAACAATCAATAATGAATAAACTGTTACAAATATTCCCACGACAAAATAGGAAAATCCTAATCTAGATTTGAATTTTTTCCAAAAAAATCCCACCAAAAAGGCCAAAGTACCCTGATCTGCTAGAGGCTGATGGTAACGAACAGAACATTAACCAAATCAAAGAAAATGTTGAAAATTTTCTTGAGGAACAAGCAACTTCTTATGGAAACGAGTTTGAAAAACGAAGTAAACATTTATTTCATATAAAGATTTTAGGTTTACTCTGTTCTCTCCAAAACAAATACATTCCCTTTCCCATCTCTTCCTACTTGTAAATCTTCATCTAAATATCTGCCAAATTCTCAGAATCAAGGAATCCAGAATCAAATAACTAATAACGATTTCGGATTTTAATCAAAAAGGATACGAAATCTCGAATAGTCCCTCGGGGTTGAAGATTCCCAAAAGAAGATCCATGTTTTTCCTAAATATGTTCATCAACTGATTCCAAACACAAATCAAGAAACTTCCCATAAAAAGAGAAATTGATTACGTGGGAGGAAAAAAAACACACAGACCTGGTCTGGCTTCATCGTTGAGCTTTCATAAGTTATCTCAACACTCTACAAAGTACAAACGCAATTCCATCAAAACGCAATTTTTTTGAAGAATCTGAAACCAAAAACGCCAAAATTACTATTATATTCTTTCCGTTTTCAAATATAAAATGTTTTGGAAATTAGTACGAAAATTAAAAAATTTGTATTTTAACCAAAATATCTTATTTATTTAACAAAAACATTTAATTAAATTTAATGAAAAATAAAAAAATTGGAAGAAATATATGTAATGTGAAAACATCTAACATTTTAAAATTAGAAAAATGTTCAAAAATATTTTATATTTTAAAATGGAGGAAGCATATGTAATCTACCGATTTGGATGAGATCTTGAAGGAAGCGACGATTCTAAACTCGCCGTCGAGTAGATTAAGTCCCCGGACATCGAATTTTAACACATGGACCGTTTTGCCCTTCGTTAATTGAAAAAAAAAAAAAATCAGATTACACTTTAGTAAAAACGTCATCACAAATAAAAGCTCGAATTTGGTTTTTGATATTTACCTGAGCAATGTCAATCTGTTGAAGAAGGTCACCGAGAGAGACGAAATCTCGAAGACCCAATTTGGTTCTTTTAGAACCCAATACAGTGATTGTGCTGTAAATGAGTTTCCAGCAACCTCCGATCTTGTCTAACTCTCCGGTCGGCTCCGGTGTCGGATTCCGACATTCAAGAAGCTTCACAAGACGCTCGATCTCTGTTTTTTTATCCGACTTAACTCCGAATATACCTCTATTGATCCCTATTCATTCCAAAACAACATAGCCCATTAGATAAAAATCAAAGCATTGAAATCAAAATTTGAACTTTCGCACCACCTATTGATTTTAAAACTGTATAGTCAATCTAATCACCTTTGAGAGCTTCGTAGAGCTCTTCTTTAATCTGGGAAACTGTAATTTTTTCTTCTTCTTCTTCTTCTTGTTGTTGCTGTTCATTTGGGGAGGAACAAGAGCTCTGTTCTGTGACTTTTCCGATGAACATGGGTCTGAGACGATTTGGGTTGTCACTAAAACTCAGCGTTTTGCCATTAGAATTGCTGAAAGAAACTAACACCTTCGCGTTTCCTCTTCTTCTTGAGATTGCTCCTCGTGAGGCTGCTATTGATGGTGGTTGGATAAGCTTACTCGACATTGCCAGTTGTGACACCAGAATCTCTAACTCGAAAGGAACTTAGGAAGAAGGTAAGAGATGATTATTGTGGAAAAGAGAGAGAGGTTGAATGATTTTGTGGGGTGGAGAATGGGGACTTTTTTTGGTTTATTTTATCTATCTTCATCTTTTAGTAATCTATCACCACCATACACTGTCATTATTCAATATAAAATTAAGCAAATCCCTTTCTTTTTTTTTTTCCTTACCATCTAAGCTCCATGTATTAGTTTACAGATGAAAACCATCTTCTAGACTGGACCAATTGTTTATAAAAGTATCATTGTTAAAAACCAATTGTTTAAATAAAGAAAAAATATCAAATTGGTCTATAAAGGTTCGAAGGTCAATCTTTACTTTCACTGTAATCGTTGTTAAGTTTATGAAATTTTAAAATTAGAGATTTAGTTTACAATTTTTTGTTCTAATATTATTTTCTATTTGAATAAGAAAGGTTTTCTCAATATGTAATTATAATTTACAAAATTTTATTCAGTTGTTTGGACTTTGGACCACTCAATAGATTGTTTTTCAGGAGCTTTTGCTTTCATTTGTTGGACAAGATTAGGCTAATTAGGTGCCCACTAGATCTGATCGAATAAAGTTTCCAGTACCACTTGATATCCAAAACTCGTTTCTCGATGTAGTCACAGTTTCACATCGTGGTATTGTCCTATTAATGATTAGATTAATGCATTTTGATTTATGTTTATGTAGTGTGTATTTTTGTGTGTTAATAATAACATCACAAACCAACTAAAAGAATTGGTTTTATTAGGTCTGTCAGAAAACTAATCGTTTTGCTCATTTTTATTCAAATATATATAGTTAACGTTAAAATTCTACTATTTATATCACCATCTAAAATGTAGTTAGTAAGGTTGTTAACTACACGGTGTACACCTCTTGTTAAGATTTTTAATGGACAAAAAGACATGAATCATCAAAGCAGCACTTTGTGTTATAATAAATAGTCTAATAGATTTGCAAGTAACCAAAAAGTATCAAACATAGTCATGCTCTGTTCTTTGTCCATAAATAACGCCTTAAAAACAGAGTTTCAAGCATCTTTGGATGGAGTTGCAGAGTCTTGTGATGGCTTCCATTGTTGTGGAGTCTGAGCTTTCTTGATAGAGAGCGCATGAATCTCCTTCATTTCTTCTTCAAGTGCAGCATTTACCATACGGTGCCTCTCTAACAATCTCTTCCCTTCGAACTGTTCAGAGACAACCTCGATCTCAAAACTCGCACCACATCTGCAAAAACAGTTTAGCTAGGATTAAGAAGCAAGAGATTATATACCCTAAGCCCGAGAATTAAAGATGTATGATATTGGAAAATCCTGTACTTACCCTCCAGATATGTCAATGACTTCCTGGTACACAAAACAAACAAACAATGTCAGTAAGACATTCCACAAGAAGATCAAACCCTTGTACATATATAGAGAAACAAACTAAAAAATGAAACAATTGACAAGAGAAATAGATTGGTATTGGAGTAACTTCAATCTTCACAAGTTGTGAAGCAAAGGAAACTATACATATCCTTGCACTAGAAACACCCTTGGATCTGGTTTTTGAGTCCACAAATAAAAACATGGCACATCTCGAAAAGAACACTCAGCTCCTAAGTTGCTCATACATACATGATGACACAAGATCATCAGATCCTGAGTTCATACCACAATGTATAAAAATTACACCTAACTAGTAACTACTACGCAAACAAACACCTTATATCTCCTGTTTAAGAGCAGAAAGATAACAGCAACACATAGTGATGGTTAATTTCTAAAGATGCTAAGGTTACAATACATAACTAGCCCTCTTATGGTCCAAATATTAAAAGTTGATACACAAGTGAGCAGTTCAAAAGATCTCAAATTTGGCAATTTGTGCAGATGCATCTTCTTCTAGAAGAAACACAAACATGTCTCTGTGTGCCCATCTGAAGATAAATTCACTCAGGCGATTAGGGTTTCTAGTTTTCCCCCAAAAAGTTTTTTAAAAAGGCAGAAACCATATATGCACAGACAAAAAAATTGAAAGAAGCCTCAATCAAGAGATGAAATTGAAAAAATTTAAGTAGTCGAAGGAAACTCACGAGATGAACAGGCTTAAGTTTCGAATTCAGTGAAGCTTCGACTTGCTCCTTCGTCACCATCTCTCTCTCTCTCAAACAATGTTTGAAATCCCTAATTACTGTACTACTTGTCGAATTAGAATAATAAACCATACGCTGTTTGGTTTTGGTTTAACGAAATTGCGGTTTAGTTTGGTTCAATTTTCAGTTGGGGATTTGATTCGGTTATCGACAAATAAAAACTAAAATAAATAAATAGGGTTTAAGGACACTGCTTTCCTTTACTTCGTCTTCCTCACTCCTAAAACCCTCCAGGCTCCATCAATAGGGTTAGCCAAGGCGTTTATAACACGCCCCAAATAAGCCAAAGTCTCTCCATTTTCGTATCATCTCCGGAGCAATACCATGAAATTGAGATATCTACCATCCAAATCTCTTCTCTTTCACCTCTCTTCTTCCTCCACAACCCAATCTCCCCGTCGAGCGATCGCCGTTCTCGTCACTAACCTTCATTCCTCTCCATTTTCCACCACCTCCGGCTCCAGCCTTTCTTCTTTAAGACGTCCTCAGCACGACGAAGAGTCTCGATTCGTTAGGGTTTCGGTCTGGTGGGACTTCCAGAGCTGTACTTTGCCTGTTGGAGCCAATGTCTTCAAAGTAGCACAATCCATCACCGCAGCTATCAGAAACAGCGGAATCAAAGGTCCTATCACAATCACAGCCTTCGGAGACGTTTTACAGCTCCCCAGATCAAACCAAGACGCTCTCTCCGCCACTGGAATCAGTCTCACTCATGTTCCCCATGGTGGTAAGAACAGTGCTGATAGATCTCTGATTACAGATCTAATGTGTTGGGTTTCTCAGAATCCACCACCAGCTCATCTTTTGCTAATCTCTAGCGACAAGGAATTCGCAAGTGTGTTACACAGATTGAGGATGAGCAATTTCAACATTTTGCTTGCGAGTAAATCGTCTGCTCCTGGTGTTTTGTGTAGTGCTGCTTCGATTATGTGGGATTGGGATGCTTTGATCAAAGGAGAGTGTGTTACTGGTAAGCATTTTAATCAGCCTCCTGATGGTCCTTATAACTCTTGGTATGGTCACTATAGGATTCCTCTTCTTGACCCATTTGCAATTGCTACCACTACTGAGCAATCGTCTAGTGTGAAAATCGAAGAACTATCCGAGTCTAGTTCCAGTTCGGAGTCTGTGAATTCGAATTCTGTTAACCTTCGTCCCATTCCAAAAGAAGTTGTTGACAAGATTCGTATGATATTGAGGTTATATCCCAAGGGGACTACCATTACAGAACTACGTGCTGAGCTGATTAAGAGCAACTTGGCGATTGATAAAGATTTCTATGGACATAAGAAGTTTTCTAGGTTTCTGCTATCTATGCCAGATATCTTACAGGTCACTACAGCAAGTGACGGCTTGTTTATTATTCGTGCTGTAACCGAAAAAATTCCTCCTACGCGACTTGATTCTAGTCCTGGCTTGTCTACTGCTGTTGATCAGAAGATTAAAGAGAAGGAAACTGCTGATGCTCCATCGCCAAAACTAATTAGTGATGTAGAACTTGCTGCTGAAAGAAGAAGTGATGACTCAATTGGAAAGAAGCAGGAAAAGGTACCGGAGAATGATAAACATGTCAAAGAGGAAGCACCAGAGAGTTCACGAGAGCCCATTCTGGTCAGCCAGAAGGAAGTTAAGGCAAATGACAAACCCTTGGAGATGAATCAAGTCGCTCTTATTGTGGGGAGTGATTCTTCCATGGAAGATGGCTTTTTTCAGAAGCTAAAAAGACTATGGTATGGTTCACCTGAGATGGAATCAGAGCATCTCCCAGAAAATAAAAGTGTTTCTGGAAGTGGAGACAAAGATAAAGGGGATAAGGACTCAAAGTCATCGAATCAGGGAACTGATCCCATGTCTCAAACCTCACCTTCCTTCGTTGCTGAGTCTGTCGAGGAGGTAAAAGTAGGAACTGATGAAGTAGGCAGTAAAGATAAAGATGCAAGTCCAGGTTTTTTAGGTCGCCTTTTGAAGAGTTTCAAGTTTTGGGGAAAGAACACAGCGTCTAGCAAAGACTCTACTGGGAATCAGGAGCTGGTCAATGTTGATTCTCAAGTACACGACATTTTTGCAGAAGATTCTTTCTGGCGTGATGTTGAATCTTTCATCAATTCTCCAAGAGGCTTTACTATAGTATCTCACTCGAGGACAAGGTTCTTACATTCTCTTCCCTCTTGATTTGGTAGGAGTTTGGAGTTTGAATAGATTGTAGATTACTTTGTAAATCTCTCTTAGGCTTAGAACTACCACAATTGGTTCTTGCATTAGCCTTTTGTTGTCTTTTAGGGAAGAGTATTCAGCTAACGCTGTGTTTTTTCTTAACCTGTCAGGGAGGTAATGGCTAAAAATCTGCAGGAGGAAGGGCCTTCGTGTCTCAGACCGCTCGATGAATCAAGCATGCTTAGTTTAATTACCTTATTGATATCACAAAAGAAATGGATTGAAGCAACCCCCTCTTCTTCCCTACCATTCAGAATCATCAAAGGATCTAGCCCTGGCCACCATCATGCTTCAAACGGTTTGAGCTCAATCTTCTCGGATTCTTCAAAATCACAGTCGCAGAGACAAGACCGTGAGAAAAGAGGCAAGAACGTTGCTCATGCTGGAGTTTCTGTTGGTTCTATGGACCGAAAGCAGCTGGAAAGGTACAAAATTCATGCAATTGCGGATTGTCAGAAGCTGATAAAGAGGATAACAGAGGAAAAGCCTGAAGGGTATAACCTGATTCGTTTCAGGAAAGATTTCTTAGAGGAATACGGGTACCATTTAGCTGTTGACAAGCTCGGTCACGAAAGCCTACAGTCTTTGATTCAAGTAATGCCGGGAGTGAGAATAACATCTGGATACATTCTTCCTTCAACTCCTTCACCAAATGCCAAGTCAAAAGAAGATGATTCGGACTTGTCATTCGAAGAACTCGGTCCAGTTTCTGAAGCAACAACTAACCACCCGACGACCCAGAAGCTTCCAGTGTATGAACCATCTCTCTCAGAGGATGAAGATTCTGGTTCAGAGAGAGATAACGCGGAGAAGAAGAAGCAAGAGATGAATGGAGAAGGTAAAGAGAGCTCGTTATTGCAAATCCTGGATTCTTATTACACAAACCAAGATGGGGAATTTAAGAAGGAGAAACCAGAGGAGAGAAAGCTTGTAAGCAGCAGTCGAAAGCAAAAGCTTGCAAAGACATATTCTTTTGTTAAAGATTCAGAAGTCCAGTGAGTCAGAGAGCGTTTAGTTAAGAATCTCCTCATAAAATTTGAGTTGTAATTAGTGGAAGCATATTTAGATTTGGTCTACGGTAAACCGAATCCGGTTAAGTCAGAAATAAAATCAAATTGGTTCAAATCCAATTAGTACTTTAGTTGCAAGTCATCACATAAATTCGTTGATAGATTTTATTTTGTGATTTTCTTTATTAAATATGGCGATGGCATGGTTACTTAATTAAATATACAACGTTAATGTATAAAGCATGGAATGAAAAAGAAAAGAAAATTGTATAAAGCATGGAGTTATTTAAACATCATTCGATAAGGCGATGATGACATGCTTTTTGGTTATAAGTTAGGTATTAAACAGTTAACAAATCAAATTTGTAATTTGTAATTTGTAATATTGTTGACTGTTTATAAAGTTCTTTGAAACTAAAATGAAAATCTTGGTGGGGGTTTCAATTTTGTGCCAATAGTATCATTTTACTAATTCGAAATCTTTTAAATTATTTTCTGAAATATGTAGTTAAGGTTTAATTGAATAAGTAGTAGTAAAACAAAATGTATTTAATAAAATGTGGCGTACATGTGGAGTTGTTTGGTGGATTATCTTTGTCACTTGAGTCTTCTCAATGGACACTCAATTAAAAACACACACCAATAAAAGGTATTATATTTAATAAACGGATAAAGAAAAGAAAATTGACCTTATTGTTTAAGCGTAATCTTGTCTTGTTCCCTTAAAATATACCACTATTAACTACCATTAAAGGCTATGTATACATATTTTTTACAATGATTTATCAAAACAGCTCATGCGTATCCACAATGATTCGGTCAAAAAGATAATAAATATGTGTCTCCTTCATCATCAACCAATGGACCGACGCCATTACGGGTCTCAAGGCTTACAACAACAAAGTCAAAAAGATAAATTGTTCTTTTTTCGTTTTCATCTGCTTTCTTAAATCCAAAAGATAAGCTAAAAATTACACTTATCTATACTAATCAAAATATTTTTTTTCTAGTACTCATTGTAAACCTAAAAAAATTACTTTACAAGATTGACCCGTTATTTAGAAATTGAATTTACATTTGACTGTAATTGATAAAAACTTCCTGCAAACCCTGAATCTGCATGAAAAGAAACATTAAAAAAGGTCAAATCTTTCAATGAAATTGGCATTAAAACAAAAGAATAAGTTCCTAAGAAAATCAATCAATCTATTTTTTTTTAAAGAGCTAGATTTTATGCACATCATTGTCTAAAAACAAAAATACAAATATGATAAACTTGATTTTTTTCGAATCTATTATTAATAAAATCCAAGAAAATTATGTTCTTTATCAGAAAAAAAATAGTAGTAGTAACAACAAGATAGAAAACAAGTGTACCCACCAACTTAATTCCAAATTCTTGAAACATTTTTAGAACTTTCACTGTCTTCTTGTTTCTCAAAAACAGAGCTTTGTTCTCTGTTTTTTTTTTCTCTCTTCTTCCTCGTTTCACTTAACTCTCATCTTTTCTCAATTTACCAGTGTCTACCGCCTTGAGAACTGCCGCCTTTTCTTGGAAAAAATCCACCTTTCTTAGGTTTTGGGATCTCATGAATGTCCATCACCTGTATAGTCCTTTGCTTTTTAGCTGGATTCGAAACAAAACTAAACGCAGTCAGAAACGATCCAATCGAGTCGATATGTCTGACACTAAAACAGAAGAAAAATCGATAGAGTTTTAAAACCATTCTCGGCTTGTCTGTAGTTTTGTTGTAGCCTTTTACGGGCTGTGTCAAAATCAACTTCTTTATGCTCTTTGTCCCTCTGCAATTCCCAAACCAAAATTCATCACAAATTGACATAATATTAGAGTCTTTTAACATTGATATTAGGATTTTGTTTGGCAATGTACCTGAATGTTTTGTTGAGAAGGAGAAGGGCGAGAAGGTTTAGCTGGAGAAGGAGACTCTCTCCTAGGTGGAGGAGCAGCAGCAGCAACAGGTCTTGGTTTTCTCTCTGGCTCGGTAATGTTACTGTTCCTGCTTGAACCCGAAGACCCATCTGTTGAAAACCGGAAAAGGAATAAGCTTTACGGATTTAGAATGGTGAAAAATCCAAACTTTATAGTCCTTGTTCAGTAACTTACTGTGAGGAACCGGTGAATATCCGAAGTCAGGCACCTGCCACAGGAGAAAAAGATAACAATTGAAGCTCAATGACTAAACGAGAATCGAAAAGCGTTTCGGATTTTACCTGTTGGCGATTACCGTTATGGAGAGCTTTCTGCACCGGTGAATCTTCATCGGCTACATTGGAAGAGATTTGATTGTTCTGAGATTGATAAGAAAGATGTTCTGAGATTCAGAGTTTGTTTTCTCTTTACCTATCAAACTCGGAGGTTCAAGATCCCCAGGCTGGTTAAATTTAACCCATTCGTCTACTGTTTCCTTCCATTTTCTGCAGAGAAAAAAAGTAGAGTGATCAAGAGTGGTTCTTGATAGTTGTTGATTTGAGCAGAAAAGTTTCTGAATTTGATCGTAACTTGACAAGCTGTTTAGCTAATCTCCGAACATTGTTCGATGGATGTTTCCGAACTCGATTCACATGCCTCCCAATATCAGTTTCCTAAAGTGACCAGAAATCATAAAACTATCAACAATTGAAAGAATCAAGAGTGTTCCTTCGATCGAATTTTGATTCAAGTTATTACTACCTGAAGAGCTTGGAATGTTATGTCCATATCTTCCAGATTCTGAAGCAACTCAACCAAAGCTTCTTCAGACTGAAACCACAAACAAAACAATTCAGTCTGAAATCAAACACCGGGAATTGAAAATCAAGATCCAAGTGAAAAAACTTTAGCAAACCAGATCAGGATCTTCAAGTCTCTCCTTGATTTCAAGAATACTCTTCTGCTCATCATCAAACAAACCAGCGAACGGATCGAAATCATCATCGTCTTCACCATTAACAGATTTCTCTCTTACTTCTTCTGCTGCTGCTGCTGCTTCTTCTTCTTCCTCCTCTGTCTCCTCGTGAACCCTCCCATTATTAACCCTACCAACCGCCGCCTCCGTCACGCTACCGCCGCCACCAAAATCGCAGTTTCTACACTTGTTCGCCATCGAAGTCGCGTAGAGACGCTCAACGATGTTATCTCTCCGCCGCTTCAGCTCTTGACCATAGTCAAGCGACGCAACAAGAATCGCCGTATCGATGAATGTCCAAACATCAACACCTGCGTTATCCATAATCGATCGGAAATCATCCAAATCCATTATCACCCCCTTCCCCCAAATTTGGTTACTTTCTAACGAATTCAAAAAAAAAAAAAAAAAAAACAGAGCAAATCGAATTGGTATTACAGAACCAGATCTAAAAGATGAATTCAATTCATCGGAGATTAAAGAACCTAAACAAAGTTTAGTTTCAATAGTTTAAAATAAAACAATTAGAAAAAACGAAAACGTAAGAATCAGATTGGTGAATCCAGCCAGATTAAAAAAGGAAGACCTTACATGAGATCAATAAGGAAATGGCAAAAATAACAAAAAAAAAGGGACATGAAAGGGAATATTCCAAATTTGAGGCTTTAGAATTTGGTTTGGGAGAGGGGGGGGTGGGTTATTGCTTTTTTCTTTCGTTCTTCTGCAAGTTTTTTTTTTTTTAATTTTGTCCGTTAATATTATTATTATTCAGACAGAATATGTTCTTGCCCTGGACAGAGCAAAGCGAAGCAAGTTGGTTTGTTGTGGTTGGGGAGATGAACAGCTACAGAGAAAGGTTAGAGAGAGAGAGAGGTGAGTGTTTTTCAATAATGGCGTTTACTTTTTTTTAGATTTTTTTTAAATTGGAGAGAAACATTTACATGTTTCGACATTTTGGTTAATGGGCCTATATGTTTTGGGCCTATAGAAAATAGACTCATATTTTCATTTGGATCTCCTTTGTACTTACGGTCATCTCGGCTTACTTACCAATAATGCCAACTAGATGCGCGGCATTATGATGGTTAACAAAAGATTGTCGAATTAAAAAAGATTAAAATCTAGTTGATTTTATAAACATTTAAAACTGTTCAAGTTTTTGGTGAAAATTATTAACAAAAAATTATTTGATCAAAACGATTTGTTTCAATACATAATATAGATTTATATTATTTGACAAAAAAAATAGATTTATATAAAGCCAAAACTATAACGTTTCTACCTCTTCATTAGCCAAGACTAAGTCCAAGATATATATGTGATTTCGGATTTTGATTCTGACTACAACCTGCAGGTGTAGGAGAATAAGTATTTAAGGAGTATGAACACTTTTGATAGAAATATAATAAAATCACAAATGATGAACATATATCTATGTTTTCCTCGTCGTTAGTGAGTCAGTAATAGTTTGTTCATATTTTCCTGAAAATACCAGAAGAATGAAATCACATCAAATCCTTATCCCTTTCCATATAAAGTATCACTTCAAATCTTTATCTCTTTTAACAAAAAAAAGAACAAAAATCCTTATTTTTTTCCATATAAAATTTCAGTCTACTTTATAGTTATATTGCAATCTTTTGTTGTTCCTTGAGCATATTACTATCGTATATAACTTGTCCCCAAGACACATATCTCTCTTAAGAAACATTCTCAGTTTCTTACCTTTAATCGCTTAATCTCATTCTCATGATCAAATTCCTCTACGATCACTTTTTTTAAAAAAGCAGTTTATATCTAACGTCCGGGTTTAACAACCATCACATACCACCAAAAATAACTTTATAAATATAAAAGATATTTGGCTCAAATAAAGATAGCTCGAGCCGCGTTTGGTAACCTTCGAAACCGATTCCAGGCATGGCTATTTCATGCATGTAGTGTGAGCGACATGGTTTATTGTTAGTGTAGAGAAAAATTATATTAGAAAAAAAATTGTAAACTTGAAATAAAATTTCGTTTATGTTAATCCGGTGCATTTGCTTTCATAATCCTATGGGTGGGTGGCACAAGAGGCTCTCCTTCTCGTTTTTGGCTGCGTTCTCTCCGTTCTATTCTCTTTAGGGAGCTTCCCTCTGGAGAATATTTCTTCCTCAATTCTTTCTTTGATCCGACTTGTATTTGACTTTTCAACTTTAGGCTTAAACGGCTAAGAGTTTAGTTGGTTATTTTATCATCTTTTTCGACGAACACATGGTACGAACATGCATGATGTGTCTTCTAATTTTAGATGTGTAACTACTGCTATATCTTTAGCTGTTTGGATAGTGCTTAGGGTTTCCCATCATATGCATGTGGTTAACGTTTGCTTGATTATGGTGTTTTGTAGGCTTTTGGTTATTTTATGGTTCGTAGGAGATTTATTCGGATTTTTTCTGGTTCCATCTCTTAACATTCTTGGTTACTTGAGTTTGGTGTTACCCAGGTTGATCATGTGCTCCTTGTCTTAGCAACTTAGATCTGAGCGAGATCTAATCCTTTCTTGTACCTTCTATCTAGATGTGTATTGTCGCCTTGTCTTCGACAACTTCCTATCCGAAAGAAAGTTTAAGAGACTCTTTGTGGTTCAGTCTTGCCGGATTATGAAGTCTAGGATTTCTGATGTTTAAGGAAGTGGTTCATCTCTATAGGAGGAATCGAGTATCAATGGTTAGTCGTGGACATCTTCGATATGTGTCTTTCAAAGGATTTCCAGGATTTAGGAGGATTTGTCGGGATTACGTTTTCCGCCTATTTCAGCTTGGTGTTTCTTTAACTATCACTTTATCCATGTTGCCTCGCAATATTAAACTTTTGCTTCTCTTTCGTAGGGTTTAGACTCAAAGAAAATCTTGTTTTCCTTGGCTTAAGTTTGTATTTTACCAAACGTTCTACCTTGACAATATTAATCAACAGACAAAAAAGAAAACAAAAAGCTAGAAAAAAAAAGTATAACTATATTAGGAAATTCAGTGCACTCTAAAATTTAAAATAGTGGTTTTCGCTCGCTACCATAAATTTATCACTTACTGTATACATCACAAAGAAGACAATTAGCCAACAGACAACAATATGTCCAAATGTAAACAAAAATCTTAACAATACAAACACATGTCAAACGGCTCTCGTTTCTAACCGGACATCACATTTAAAAAAGAAAGTGAAACAACAGGGGCTCGCTTATGAGCCAATTGGTTTAGTTTAGTGTAGAAACTTAAACTTATAGCAGACAAAAGAAACAATAAGATTAATCAAAACAAAGAAGAGAGGTGTCCACACATAAACTCATAAGCTCTAAATGGTGTTTTAATTTTAAAAAAGTGAGAAAACATGAGCAAACAATCATATGAATATACCCACACAGAAGAGCTAAGAAGCATACAAATAAATAAAGTCGAAAGAATACTTCTCTTATATTTGTTGGTAAGGGTTTGCCTCCTTTTTTCAACGATAAGTTTTATTAAAACTAAAAAACAGAGAAAATATGTTGCTGTAATATTTTTTGCATTTTTTAATTGTGTATTTGATGTGTTTTTTTTTTTTTTTTGCCGTCATATTTTCGGATGTGTTTGCATGAATTTGATGTGTTTTCATGAATTTATTGTGTAAATTAGACTGAACATCTATGAAATATTATATGTATAAATTTCTATAGGTAATCCATAAAACCTAATCATATATAAGTATTTCTCTAAGATATGTCTGTTTAAACGCACTATTGACACAATAAATTTGTAGCTCCATCCAAGAATGATGATTTAGACAAAACACAAATAGATTTTCATGCATAAAGATATTAAAAAATATATATTTCAATTCCTAAATCTGACAATCAAAAATATGATCAATTTAATATATATATATATATATATTGTTGGAACTTATTTTTGACTAAATGGTTTTGACAATTTTCTAGTGGATTTTTTTGGTGGAGACGTTCATCGGAATGACCGATTTTTGGACACGATGGAATCGTTGCTGCAAGCACTACATGGTGGTGTATTCGAATGTCAAAAACGGAGTTCGTTTGAATGAGAAATGGAAGTCCAAAGTAGCTAACTTGGAAAACTTGAAATGTTGACTAACCGTCAGATGTCGCACTTTGCAAGTTAAAGGAGAAATCCGAACCATGTCGTATTCAAATCGGATCAGTTGGGATTTGGAATTTAGAATTTGGAAAATAGAAAATGGGCCAATTAACCATTAGATAACTATTATTTAAAATGAAAAATATCTTCTTTTAATTAAATTGTGTAACGACACAAATCAATGTGGAGAATCAATTTCCATAACTCCCAAATTATCACTTTATTGCTCCCGTTGAATACTTGGCTTTATAATCAAGTCTTCATCTTCATATCTCATAATCGGTTAACAACATCAAAATCCTCCTCTTTTTATATTTCTTGTGTCAGAGAGTGTAACACAGAAAACATAGTTCGTTAGCTTATGTTTTCGAGTGTTGCGAAACAATTGATCGTGTGGTTGTATTATGGATTTTGATTGCGTAACACTATCTCACTATGGACAATTAAAAAATTAAAAAAAGAGTGTCTCACCTCCATACAAATTGTTCTTGGTTCATAAAATATTGGTATCAAGTTTTGTAATTTTCAATTTTGTGTTATCATTATTTATAACAAATTTTCAGTTTGCCATATCGTAGAAATTCAGGTTCTACAGTCTTAATTCTTTAATTTTTCGTTATTACAGTAAAGAAAAACTGATTAATTGTTGAAATTTTGATAAGAACAAGTGATGGTGGAGATTTTTTCAGTGATCGGACAAAATCCAAAATTTGTTCTGCATATTGTTATCGCTTGTTGTTGATATAATATACAGGGGTTTCGGATTGATCTGATAATTTGATTTAATCTTTTCTGTTTTTACTTTAATTTTGCTAATTATTTGCTTTAGTGAATTGCTCTGTTTCATGTGTTGATATAGAGTTGCTGTTTTTTTTTTCTCTCACTCGTTAAAGTTTGTGGAGAAGAAGAAGGAATATTTTATTCACTATTATAATTGGGCAAAATTCGATATGCTTTATTCGGTTAAAGTCTCTGGTTTGGTCATGGTTTGTTGCTAATCATTTGCCAAACATTTGGAGCACGTCTCAATTATTGACTTGCTTTGTTAAGTGGTTTATTCCATGATCTGTAATCGATTTGCTTGAACTGGTTAAAAGGCTTGATATTTCTTTTTCATCTTGTTGTACCGGTTTGCGAAGCTACGGTTTGGTTTTAATCTTATTGATTATTGACCGACGCTTGGCTTGTTTTTGTAGCACAGTTCTCTTTCAGTTTGAGAAGTGCATTTTGTTATTGATTAGCAAAATAAGTCAAAACTCGATCTGTGTTTGAAATATGTTTCATCGTTTGGCTACTGTTGATAATTGGAGAATTGTTAGTATATCATGCTTAAGTCCACGATCATTGTTATTGCGTTTAATATACGATCTGGAATATCTTGATTATTTGTTGTAATTTATTCCAATTGTTTTAATTAAATTGTTAATTTCTGAATTTGATAATTCAGGAAATTTTAATTTAATTATTTGTTGCAGTTTATTTATATTTGTTTAAATACGTTTGCATAATAAACTGAATTTTAATTTCTGGTTAGAATACTAATTTGGTTTTGTTTATTCGTGAACAGATTCGATTTTGAGTATGACTAAAATAACAAATAACAAGATTTTGATTGACAGTCAAAACGATGGTGCTCCGATCGTTGATGGAACCGTTGGAGGTGATACTCATGGCGACGAGTCTTGTGAGTCGATATCCCATGTTAGGAATGGTCAACCACATATGACTTTGTCGATTATACGGACTAAAATTCAGATTTATTTGAATGTCTAGGTCTTATTTATGCCGTTTACGGTGGAGGTGTAATTGGTTACGAGTCTTATGAGTAGACACACCAAATTTAGTTTGGTAGTGGTCAACCATATGTGACTGTGCCATATTTTGATGTTGATCAGATTTTAAGATGCATTGCGATATAAGCGCATGATTGATGCTTAAAAGAAGTTTAATGAAAAATGTCATTAAGAGTGGTTTGATGGGTCATAATGCTGACGAATGTCGTAGCAATGCTGACGAATGACGTAGTATAATTGACTCACGTATAAACAATGGTTAATCCCAAACCAATATGATTGAAACGAGCATATGTAATGTAGTTTTTGAAATTAGTTTGGTTGGGAAAAAACTCATAACAGATATGAATGCAATGTTGTAGGATTCTAAGTTATCTCAGGAAACGTAGGGGAAGCGTTGCTTATCCATGTGGAAAAACCAGTGCCGACATTATCTTTAGACGGTGATAGTCGAATGACTATAGTTTGGGTACTGAGTTTTATGTGTAATGGTTAATCATGTCTTTTAAGAAGATGATATACGACCATTAGACAACTGATCTCAATTTGTATAATCTCGATAGATTATATCAAATTAGATGACAACCTAAGATCCATTTACTAAAGGTGTGTCATGAGATCAAGTTGTGAAATCATCAAGAGGAATGGGTTTAAAGCCTATGACTTAAGAGGAGGTTTGATGGTAACCCCACCTGCTTGACTGGAGATCTCAAGATGTAGGTTCAAAGGGAAAACTAAATCAAACTGAATCTGTTAAGAGCACTGTGAGACTATAGTGTCTTCCCAGTTCCTAGGATGATGAACAGTGCTTCATGTATGAACAGATGATAAGCATTTGCTTTTAATGATTTGAGTCCATAGCTTTGAGAAAGAAGGGAAGTATTACAAGATACTTCTTAAAACAAAGCTAACATGGCAAATCACCATGTGAGTGTGAAATGGGGCCGTTTATAGGAGAATAAAGGTTAGGGTATATTCTCCAAGTTCACTCATGATTAACCAGACATGTTCACGGCCAAAATGAACACAATAGAGAACCTAGTTCTGTGAGAAAATGAAGATGTGCAATAGCTGTTGTCTACGTTTACACCAAAGTCCGGGTGGTTCAAGACATCATGTTCACCACATGGTCGAATAAATCCGACAGTTATGAAAATGAGTGGTTCAAGGCTGAAAAATGTTACCATATCAGATATAGTGAATTTTTTGCTTATACTCTCAAAAGTCCTTCTGTCAAGTCTTATCGAGTCTTGTCTAGTTAGGTCAAGTCTGTCAACTCGTCATGTGTCTAGAGTCATTTCTATTCATATGAGGGATTGTTGGAACTTGTTTTTGACAAAATAGTTTTGACCATTTTCCAGTATATTTTTTGGTGGAGACGTTCATCGGAATGACCAATTTTTGGGGCACGATAGAATCGTTGCTGCAAGCACTACATGGTGGTGTATTCGAATGTCAAAAACGGAGTTCGTTTAAATAAGAAATGGAGGTCCAAAATGACTAGTTTGGAAAGCTTGAAATATTGACTAACCGTCAAATGTCGCACTTTGAAAATTAAATGAAAAACCCGAATTGTGTCGTATTCAAGGCAGACCGGTTAGGATTTGGGATTTAGAATTTGAGAAATAGAAAATGGACCAATTACCCATTAGATGACTATTATTTTTCCAAATTCATCTTTTAATTATTGTTAATTAAATAATTATTAAAATGGAAAATATTTTTCTTTCTTTTTTTCTTTAGAATGGAAACATGAGAAGCGTCAAATTATATTAAAATTCTTTAGAATTTTTTCGATATCTCTTTAGAATTTATATCTAATTAATTATATTAAAATTCTGTTTTATTTTATTAAAATGTTGCAAAATATAATCAGCAGAATTATAAAGAAAGATATTCAAATCTTTTACAATACCTAAAAATCTGTAATTTATTACTTTAATTCTATTCAATCGGATTCTATTAAATTCTTTTGTCCAATACAGAAACTACCTCTACCACAGAAAGGAAAGAAAAAAAAAACCCAAAAACTACAAAGGAAAAAGGAAAACTACAATGAATATTCCTAGGGTATACCTAAGGGATATTTACATAACGAAGATGTCTATTTACTATTTTCCTTTTTGTTTCAACCGCCGCTTAAAGAGATTTGTTTTATAAATATATATATTTTTTGGGTCTCATCATTCAAGGAAGGAAAATTAGGAAATACAAAGAAAAAGGACGGGAAAAAAAGGAAATAGGGTCTTCTATAAATAAAAACATTACCTATCTCTTTGAATGAATGTTTTTGGGCAATAAGTTGTTTTCTGTCTAGTTGCTTTCGTTTAAGTGTTGATTCTTACGAGATAGATTAGTCAGGATCAAATCTGAATTAGTGCGACGTAGAAATCCTAATTTCAGGGAATCGCACGGTTGCTGTGAGGTACGCACGGGTATCCTTGGCGCTATGACGTCTCTTCAAGTCCTTTTACCTCCGGCAAAATCAACCGCTACGACGTTTAATGATCATTCAAACGATCCGTGGTTCAAGTACCGTTTCATGGAATCTGAGGCGAAAAAATCCTCTGGTATCATCGTAAAACCAGTACCTGCTTACCTGAAGCGTCAAGGTTTTCGTCCCGAGTATTTTGGAGATGGTGGTGCATTCCCTGAGATTCATGTTTCTCAGTACCCTCTTGGCATGGCTGGGAATAGATCCAACAAGACTCTGCCTGTTACTGTGGATGCTCAGGGAAACGTGGTCTTTGACGCGGTTGTGAGGCAGAGTGAGAATTCTAAAAAGATTGTTTACTCTCATCATTACGATGTTATTCCCAAGATTCTGAAAAACGAGGAAGACTTGGTTGATGATGAGGAACTGAAGAAGCAGATACATGAGACTGCTGAAGAAACAAAAGCTGCCATTGAGAAGATTGTGAAGGCGAGACTGAGAATAGCACAGCCTAGGAATGTGCCCAAGCAGTCGAGCGACTCAACATACATCAAGTATAAGCCATCCCAACAATCTGCAGCGTTCAATTCCGGTGCTAAAGAGAGGATAGTAAGGATGGTGGAGATGCCTGTAGATCCACTTGATACACCAAAGTTCAAGCACAAGCGAGTTCCCAAAGCTTCTGGTTCTCCACCTGTTCCAGTCATGCATTCACCTCCGAGGCCTGTTACTGTCAAGGACCAACAAGACTGGAACATCCCTCCTTGTATCTCCAATTGGAAAAACCAGAAAGGTTATACAATCCCTCTTGACAAACGCCTTGCCGCTGATGGAAGAGGCCTGGAAGATGCTCAGGTCAATGATGACTTTGCCAAGTTGTCAGAAGCGCTCTATGTAGCTGAGCAGAAAGCTAGGGAGGCTGTTTCAGTGCGGTTAAAGGTGCAGAAGGAGATGGTGATGAAGGAGAAGGAGAGAAAAGAGCAGGAGCTGAGGGCTCTTGCCCAAAAGGCTCGGCGCGAGAGGACTGAGGCTTCAAGTATATCAAGCGAGAGTGTTGAACCAAGAGGCGATTGTGACGATGACCGTGAGACAGAAAGGGAACGGAGGGATAAGATTCGAGAAGATCGTCGTAAGGAAAGAGAGAGGGAGAGAAGGCTGGAAGCCGCGGGTAAGAAGAACAAGATCACAAGGGACAGTGAGCGTGATATCAGTGAGAAGGTTGCGCTTGGAATGGCATCTATTGGAGGCAGAGGTGGTGAAGTCATGTACGATCAACGGCTGTTTAACCAGGAGAAGGGCATGGACTCGGGGTTTGCTACTGATGACCAATACACCGTATATGACAAAGGATTGTTCACGGTGCAGCCCACTCTCTCAACGCTGTACAAGCCAAAGAAGGATATGGATGATGAAATGTATCACGAGCAGCTCCATAAGCCCCTGAACACTGAGAGGTTCAAACCAGAAAAAGCTTTCACCGGTGCGGGAAAGAGAGAACGACCTCTTGAGTTTGAGAAGGAAGCTGAGGAAGATCCTTTCGGTCTTGCACAGTGGGCGTGTAATGTGAAGAAAGGTAAGAAACATTTCGGGCTGGAGGAACTATGAGAGCAAGTGGTGGTGGATGTAGCTCTTCGAAGGATTACTCTATGGTGGTTCTGCTCGGACCAAGATCAATTGCAAACGTATGCCCAGGCAATAATTATTTGATTCATTGTTAATATTGTTTTACTTTATCTGTTTGTTTTTTAGGTTTTCGAGTTGTTTCTTGCAGGACATTTTGTTTTAAGGGTTTCGAGTTTATTATTTCTTGCAGGACAAAACCAAAGAGGCATGTTCTTCTTTTCATAATTATTTATTAATTACTGGTCAAGTAAATATACTGATCGAACAACGTTAGATATTTGTAACTCTTTCACTATCTTTACATCTTAACCAAGTACTCTAGTTTGATTACATATAAATATATAATCATTTAGGAAAAAAAAAACATTAGACGTCACTTTAGACTAGGTGTTGATAGTATTAAACTGTATTATATTATACTAATCATTTAGGAAAAAGAAAACATTAGACGTTACTTTAGACTAGGTGTTTATAGCATTAAACTGTATTATATTATACTATCTATGAAGTTCATATATATATATATATATTTTTTGAAAAATGCATTGCGTGAACGCTTTATTTACACGTTATACGTATTAATGAAAACTTTAGCTTTTGTAAATTAAAACTAAGAAATAAGGAGTTAATTATGTTGGTCATAACATTTGGCATGAACTGTAACTTATTATTAGAGTGCTAAATACGAGAATAGTTTTCTTAAGTTTTTATTGAGAAGTTAGAAGAATTAAGATGGTATGTTTTATTTATCTGCCAAAAATATCCTATCACCTAAGAAAATGATGGAGCTGCTACAGTGCTAAGAACCATAATTTAGGCCTGAAATAAAAAGGTTCCCACCACAAGCATAAGGGATTTCTAACAACAAGATGACTTAAATACCCTTGTCAGATAAGGTTAGGTATAGCCGTCTAGGGATATTTGGTCAACTTCCATTCAAATACCAAGAAAACAGAGAAACAAAAAAAAGGATAAGAGAATGTGAAATAGTAGTACTTATTGTACACAATTGCTGGAACGATTAAGGCACCAAATTACTAAGACCGTGATGTTTTTGATTTAGAGTATTAGACTAGGCGTCAATTATGTTGTTGATTGATTTTCTTTATGTTCTCAAGTTTGAATTTTGAGTTTTTTAATGGGTCGTTTGGGGGATATTGGGGATATTGGGTAGGCGGTCGGACATTTTTGGTATTAAACATTGTACCGGTGGGATTTTTGACTGGTTACACAGCCTTACATGTATATTTTATTCAGACTTTTAACAGATTTTTACTGAAAAGAGCATTATCTAAAACTATAACCGAATTCTTGACCAAAAAAGAACAAACAAACAAACTAGCACCGAATTTAAAAACGGTACTTATAGTTTACACTTTCTCAACACCCCAAATCGTATGGTTACTGCTACAACAGGTTTACTTGGACTTAAAGCGATTAAAATCCAATTTCGGAATTTTATGCATCTGAATCCAGTTTAGCTATGTCGTCAATATATATTTTCAGTGGTTTGAATTTGATCTGCCATATTTCAATTTATACGAGAGACAAGTGAAGCCTACACTTACTAATGATGATGCAGACAAAGTTTTTAACAAAAACAGATCTTGTCCTCTAACTTCTGCAAACCATATTTCAACACTAGATAGTCTGTTATGTACAACTATTGGTCAAGACATGCTGAGGAGAATAGAAGCGCCTTTTATCTAGTTATGTATGTGAGTATGGCTCATTTGGAGCACATGTCACAAACATCAAGATCCTTCCGGACTCAAGTCTGTGGAGCCAAGTAATTATGAATTACGTCATCACCGGACATGACTAGCTTAGATTGCCTAGCATATCAAACAGCTCAAGGTCGAAGTTACATGAAGCAATTAAAACGCCAAGAGGATTCTTAGAAGAAAATGTCTGCACCTGACCTGAAAGCTTGTTTAATGCGAAATACAATTCCATCGATACACACCTGCAACAACAAAGTCCAACAACTTACTACAAAACTAAATTAGACCATGCTTAGGACATCTGGAACAACCACAAGAAGCTCAAGTTCGATCTGGCATAAGCAGTCATTATTGCGTTCAATGTGCCAGCATGAGAAAGAAGAATTGTAAGAGGCATGAAATTAGCCTAACACGATTTAGGCAACCAAATACTTAAATACTCCATCTTGTATAAAAGTAGAAACTAGAAAGTAGCAAATATACAGTAGTTAAGAAGAGAGTTACATGAATCCTAAAATATGCTATCCTGTAGGATGACAATGCACCAGAAACGTTTCTTGTTGCACGTCAATTTAGACTCTTCCAAGACATATCATTACTTTGACAAATAAATCATTTTTTAACAGCAAAAATAGTCAACTGGTTTAGCAGCTTCAGGATTCTTCGACAATTCTGTCTGAGCCTTAAAACAACTATAATGAAAACAAACAATTTGTGAATATCATCATCCAAGCAAGCTTTCAACACTTATCTGGACTAAAAGTTGACTGTAAATCAGTGGATAGGCCACATCTAGACTATAAGTTAGCCTTTTTAATCTCTGTAACTTCATAGGTGATGGGGGTACCAATGACAAACAAAGAATTAACTTGACCCTGGATTCATTGGATGATCTATTGACGGGTACTATAAAAATAAACATTTCAGCCTCTTATATATGCAGACATTTCAGCTTGTTAAAGAAGTAGGTAGAGGTCTTAAGTTTGTCAGGTCGCTGTTTTTCAAAAGGGTATATAGTCATGGTTATTTAAAACCAAAAATTATGCAACACCGTATATGCTTTTAACATGATATTGATAATCTAACACACACAAAAGAACAACATGAAGAACTTCACTTTTTCTTCATATACAACTTTCGCAAACCGCATTTAAAAACTCTGTAACCTCTCTAATTTCTAATGATCATATCACCTTTTGCGCAGGAGATCTCTTCTGAAGCCTCAGGATAACTGTAAAATGTTTCACGCATAAGGAAGGTCGAAAATGCAGAACCTTGTAACGTAAAATGGACTTACCAACAGACTTGATGTACTAAAACGCCTCACAATTCAAACAGAGCGGATTCTAGAGGTTGGAGTTATTATTACTATTGTTTTAAACCCTTGTTGACCCTTCAGGCTTTCCTGAAACCCTTTGCTCCTGGTTCGTTTTCTGGAAGCTCTTCATCTATTGTTCACATAACCTGAAGGCCTCTCATCTGCTCTTCCCATACAGAAAACCTTGTGTATAAGAACATACATGCTACTACCATAGCTGAAAAGCAGACTCAACATCAGTCCTTCCTTGTCATGTGTTTTCTGAAGTATCACTACTTACGACCTCTCTTAGATCATGTTTATTACAACCAGAAAAACCCTCACAAACCGTAATGAATTTGATTCCTACTCTTGAGACTGAAACCTCCAGAAGACATTCCCTCAAATACTGAAACTCTCAGAGTCCTCTACCTTTTCTTGTTCCTACAGTCTGCGCTAACAATTGCTTCATAACTACTCACTTGCTATTGTTCTTCTCAGAATCACAAACCTCACACCATCTCACAAATAGCCACATAATCCTCTCCTAGACCTGAGAATTCCATTCCAACAGCTCATTAGTCTAGACCATACTTGAACACCAAACTGAAAACATCCCTTTACCAAACAGATGAATTAAGTAAATCCGGATTTTGTACCATAATCTTGAATGGATTCTGATAAAGCCAGAATTGTGATGCAATCAAAGCTCATGGACGACACATCTTGGCCGGAGAAATAAGCGATTAAAGAACTCGAGAGAAGAAAGGGGTTGAGGAATCGGTAAAGAGAGACAGAGAATCAGGTTTTTTTTTATTTTTTTATTTTTTGAATTGAATGTTAAATTTATTCGAATCCAAAAGACGATAGTTTACATCAAGTGCAACGAGTGAATCAGAACAAGTAGTCAACCCAAATTATCACAAGGATTACAAATGTTTTAAACGGGCATTAAGAGGTAGAAGAAGCAAACCAAAGCTGAAGAGAGTGTCGCAAGCCTCCTTGCTTGATCAAAGAGAGGCTGTTCCGGATCTGCTTATCAATGATGGTGATAATGGCGGACTGCGGGGTTGAAACTGAGCCATGACGGCGCGAGTTTCTTTCACGCCACAGTATATAAATAGATGCTTGAAAGACCAAACGCAGAAGAAAAACCTGTCGCCGTGGCCAAGTGTTGTCCACAATGAGAAGCAGTAATTGGTTCCAATCGTGAGTGAAAGCTGAGTTGAGGAGAGAAAGTGCTAACTTCCTCCATATGTAAGATGTGTAACTGCAGGAGAAGAATAAATGCTGAATAGATTCCAACGAGTTGGAGCAAAAAACACATGAAGTCTGGGCACCAACATTCCAATGGTGCAATCTATCTCCGGTTGATAACCTATTATGTATTGCTAGCCAAGTGAATATCGAATGTTTAGGAACAGAGTATTGAAACCAAACTCCTCTGTGCCATGGTACAAGCGGAGATGCAGTGCGAAGAAGTAGCCCCGTTTGCTTAGAGTTGAATCTAGTAATGAAAGTATCTTCCTTACATTTCCACAAGGAATAATCAGGATGCATTGTTCGTAGCTGCCGTTGATTGTCCAAAACCACCTCCACGTGGTGTAAGAAATCTGCTCGGTGATGCCGTCGTCTTCGCATGGACCATGCCTCAGCGACGGAGGCTGAAAGAGGAATCCCCAAATCAATTACGCCCCTTGCCCCTAAGCGATCAAAGAGCCGGCCCAAGTCCGACCAGTGATCGAACCAAAAAGATGTTGCTTCGCCATTTTGAATTTTCTTCCGATGAAAACAACTTGCAATGGGTCTGAATTTTAAGAGCTTTCGCCACATCCATGAACCGAGACTGGGTGACTCCTTAACTGACCAGAAGGACTCACTCCGAATCAAATACGTGTGCATCCATCGTACCCACAAAGAGTTTTGAGAAGACACCAATCGCCAAACCAATTTCAGACAACATACCTTATTTAACACTTTCAGCGAATTCAAACCCAGGCCACCCTCCGGCTTTGGTTTGCAAATATCAGGCCATGCCATCTTGGCTTTCTTAGGATTCAAATCAGGACCTGACCAAAGAAAAGCAGAGAATAATTTTTCTAACTCTGTAATGCATGATTGAGGGAGTCGAAATGCTGAGAGCCAAAAGGTTGAAATGCTCATTAAAACCGAACGAATAAGTTGTAGTCTCCCTGCAATGGATAAGAAGCGATTAGCCCATGAACTAATGCGTGCTCGTATCCGTTCCAACAGAGGGAGGAAATCAGAGGAAGCCAAACGTTTGGTTGTGAGCGGAAGACCCAAGTATCGTTGAATACGGTTAAATCCTTTAATGGCCTATCGATTGATTACAGAGAGAATATAGAGGACAGTTATCAATGAGAAATATCTATACAAGAAGAATGCTATATTTTCTCTCTATCAACACTACTAATCTATCGATGCAATATTTGTTCTCTCATCATATTAAGCGGATAGATATGTCTACCCGTAGATGTAAAAGATCATCAATGAAATATACCGAGTCCTCATCCATCAACGCTGCCCATGACATCGAAAACAAATCCGTGCAGCCGCAAGCATCCCCTTCAGAAATCGTTGTATATCCTCGGTGTAATTCCATGAACTCCTCACTTGTCTTTGTCCTAGCACTGAATATGAAGATTATGTCCTCGCTCAAAGTCACGTGAACTGGCTCCATATACAATCCAAGGCAGTGTTTCATCTGCTCATCCATGTCGCAACGCAAAGACAAATGGAAACGATGCTGGAAGACACTGAAACCTTGGGAATATAGCCGCCCAGATGGATATAGGCTGGCGCAGTCTTGGCGTTTTATCGTCAGGTAAATGATACTCTGATCGTGAGGAACTTCAAATTCCACGAGTTGTACAACCTTGTATTTGTAGCTTTTTCGTTCGATAAACCGGTGGTCAGTCTCTAGAGCCCGTTGGTGATGGCGTGAAGCGGTTTTGAAGAAAAGGGCATCCAGTACAAGCTTCGATGCAACTTCAGATTTTATATCTTCTGACACCAAGATTTCTTCGAGTTTACGGGAAGAGATATAAGCGAAGCGGATGCAGTGGGAGAGAGATTGGAGGATGTCTTGTTGTTCTTCTGGATGTGAGTAGTTAGATTCTGTCCAGGCCACGAGCGCGTTATACACAAAATCTTCAGTGGCAATGAGGAGGTCGTCACTAGAGAAGATGGCCTCAATAGCCAAAAAGGGAAGAGACATGACCTCTTCCTTAGGATGCCTACACAAAGCATTAAAAAAGCACCTTAGAATGCGTTGTTTTGAGACAGAGTATTAATTTTTAGGAAATCCGGAGGAGAGACGGTTACTCGGATATGTCTCTGTAGTGAGTGGCGATAACCTTTTGTGCAGCCTCTATCAAAGGCTCCACTGGTGGGGCCATTAACACAGTCCAAGGGAGGAGGTTAAGATACTGTAGACCGAGTTTATTGTCATGGGAAAATTGAGGAGTTGTTTGATGCAATGTGTCACACATGCTGAGACAGCAAATTTATCTGCAGCCACTATAAGATCAAGCAACTCAGAGGGCTCTGTGGCTGCTAGTAACTTGGTACTGTACATGAACTTTAACAATTCTGTTACAGGATATTCTTCTGCAAAAAGAATGCCCATAGTTAGCTTCCATGAATCCATCCAAGTAACTGTTTGAAAAAAGCTAAGACTAACCAGAGGGATCTATGGTTAATGTAGCTTGTCTTTGCCTCGTTTCGATCATCCCATTAGTGAACAACTTGTCAAAGAACAGGCTCTTCGCCGAGAGTATAAGAGAATTGACAAAGAATTCTCTAACTTCGACAACCTCGATGTCCTCGCGCTCAATGACCATCTTGAGAAGACGATCAGAATATACTGCCTTGTTGAAAGCAAGGGAAAGATCTCCATGTGCAGGCAAGGGCGCGGGGAAATCCGGGATCCCTGGATTGTTCATAACATGAGAAAAATGACCATTAACAAGCCACAATATAAGTTCTAAATAACTGTTTGATATTAGCAAGATTCCATAACAGATCATGGTCATAAACACAAAACAGTTTTCTCAACATGAATACGCATCAATAGAGTCAAGAAGGAGAAGGATGCAACTTTACCATGAGTAAGAGCTTGTGTGATTGTTGGTGATTGCCGGGTCTGTGTTTGCCCTTGGCTGCATTTTGCATTCTGCATAAAATAAATGAGAAAAAGAAAACAGCTAGCTTTTCAGAGACTGCTAGAAATAGAAAACCTGAAAAGAAACTATTAACCGAAAGAGCAAAAGGATCTTCTTGGTGTATGATTACATTCAAATCATGAAGTTATCTCAACAGCTAGGAGTAACGAAAGCAAAGACATGGAATTAACTTGCGAGTCGCAAATAGAACCTACCAGCGCAGCGTAACATGCAGAGACAGATCTTTCACTTTTACAGACGAAACCGAATCCTTTACTATCAACAGGATCACGACACACTGTGCCTATTCCAACTGTTTGGAAAGAAGGAAATTTTCTCTGGCTCAACGATTGGAGTTGGATAGAAACGCTTGTAGGATGAGAATGCCCATGAAAGTTTCCTGTAACCGATGACATAGTAGAAGAAGAGCTTTAGACTTGTTTCAATAGAAGGAAAAAATTCAAAGCATGGATCAATGCTACAACAGTAGGTGAGACTTCAATTCTCAGACATCAATAACAACAACACCAATCGTTGCTTCCATGAGGAATCCAAAAGCCAACTTCAAAACTGAAATAACTAGGAACAGTTTTGTAGATTTTCCAAGCACCAATTCCAAAATCCCCACTAAGAGTCGAATCGCAAAATATACAAAAAGCAGTTTTGAATCTCTTCAATATTCTTCATGGGTCTCTCGCACCAAATTAGAAAATTCTAGACTCTAATGATGGGGAAAGTCCCTAATGATTCACAACTTAATGCCCGAGAAACATGAATTTAGTAAACCCTAATATGTGTATCAAGAGCAGCAACGGCGTAGAGAGAGATACACATCATCAAGGTCCAATCCAACTATACATTCATAGAAAGAAGTAGATACAGAGTCTAAATCTAATTTTATTGAAGCAAATGAAAAGAGCTTCTCAAATCCGAGTCGAATCAACAAATGTAGAAGGCGAAGTCTCGAGTCTCGTTGACGAATCGCACCAAATTAGAAAACTTGAGACTCTAATGATGGGGAAAATCGGAGATTTTTCTCTCGGAAAACGTACCTAGATTGACGAGAGACGACGAGTCATGATCTCTCGAGGCACTGTTTCTTGATCCCGCTGTCTCCATTGACGAACCTCGAAGAGTTTATCAGACAAAAAATGGCGGAGAAGGAAGAAATTCAAAGAAACCGCTTTTTGTCAGGAAAAAGGGTAAAATGGTAAATCGAATTGTACAATCCAATCTACTTGTATGACTTGCAAAGCACGCAACATATACATATGATGCACTGCAGTGGCTGAAAAAGTTATTGATTTAATATTGTTGCGAGAATTTTATAAATCAATTAACTTTTCTCGGTTAAATGAAATGGAGTATGTTTTTTAGAGAAAAATAAAAAAACATAAATGTTTTAAATTGTTATGATAAAAAAGTGGTTTTGTCCCAAGTGTTTTAAAAAAATACTTGAAACCAGATTTATGGTTATCTATAGAAGTTCCACGGTTAATGTTTATTCAATTATCTACAGAATTTTCTTATAAATCTTCTTATTTCTAGATTTCTACATGAGCATGTATAATTCAAATTTTAACTGTTTTATCGATATTTTGGTAAAAAAAAAAAAAAAAAAAGATGATGATACTCACCATCAAAGTAAAATAGTTGTAAAATAAGAAGGCCCATTAAGCAAAGAATAATAAAAAGGCCCATTAAGCAAAAAAAAAAAGATAAATATTTTTATGTATAATAAACAATTTTAAAAATAACCCTAAATTATACAGTACTGTTCTTTCTCTTTCCCTTGTTCAAGTTTCGCCTCCGCTTAAATGTTTTGTTTGTTTCCAGATTTTTGTTTCTTAATCAACTCTTAAACTGTCGCAGTGTCTAACTCTCTAAAATCCGGCGATCATAGTCCCATAGTCGTCGTGTCTTTTCGCCGGTTTGACGACGCGACGGCCAATATCCGGTGTTGGTGTTGTCGGTAAATTCCTCTTCATTGGTCCTTTTCTCCGGTCAGCCACAAGAGGTTCCCAATTTGCAGTGGAAGCTGGTTCATTTTTAGAATGGTATTATACGATCCTTTTGATAAGTGAAGGCGACTTGTTTTCTTTTGGTTCTTGTTAAAATCTATAGCTAATTTCACCATATTTTTGAAGATTTCGAATTACAGATTCTTATAATTGCTTTGTGGTTGTTCTCAGGATGCATTTAGAGAAGCTATATTGCAACGAGCTCCTATTGAAAGCTTTGCACTCAATACTGTTCAAGAGTTTATACAACCTCAGGTAACTCTTGGAATCAACTAACTAAGTCTTCACTCTTCAGTGTATGTGTTGTGTCATATGTTTTGTTCATTTTTTTTGCCAAGTTTAGACCATGTTTATTATGTCTACATTGTAGTTGTCGATGTCTTTTCTTGTGTGGTAAGTATTTATCTATATTTTTACAATTGTATATGATGCTGAAATTCTAAACGCTGTTGAAACCGTGATTTTTACTCTGGGTAGCTCTTGGTCCAACTGGTGGTTATTTGTGAAGATTATGAAACGAAGGGTAACCTTTGGTTGGTTCCATTTAGTAAAGATACAACATTTTCCCAATTCTGAGCTGGTTGTTGTGAGTGAGCATGACTAAATGGGTTTTCAATAGATGTAGTAAATGTTCCCATTCCTACTTGTAGATCGCTAATTTGTGGTACTTGATCTTACTTATTGTCTTTATCATATAATTTGACAGAGACAAACAAAGTTGGTCCAAGATGAAAACCAAATGCTTGAAAACATGCTCCGGACATTGCTGCAGGAGCTAGTGGTCCGTTGTTTCTCCACATATATTGTCGTTATATGCATATGCTTGTTGATTTAGTCATTTGGTTTTTTCTGTGTGGATTTCTCTTTGTGTTTCGGGGTTTCAGGCTGCTGCTGCGCAATCAGGAGAACAAATTATGCAGTATGGTCAGTTGATTGATGATGATGATGAAAATATACATGGCCAGATTCCTCATCTTCTAGGTTAGCACTTTATTTCAAAGCAATCTGTCTAGTCTGCTTTGCATTGTTCATTTAAATATGTGCAAGTGTGTGCCCATAAAACATCTTATTCTCTTGTAGTCTATTTTGTCTATTGCTTACTGTCTCGTGCTTGATTGTTACTGACTACTTTTGTCCAACCTCTCACCATCTTTTTGTTTTTTTAATTGGTTTGTTAGATGTTGTGCTTTATCTTTGTGAGAAAGAGCATGTAGAAGGTGGCATGATATTCCAGCTGCTGGAGGATTTGACGGAAATGTCTACTATGAAAAACTGTAAAGATGTTTTTGGTTATATTGAAAGCAAACAAGATATATTGGGCAAGGTATGTCTTAGATGAAATGGAAATTTTCCTCTGTGTTAGTTGTATGAGTATCTTGTATTTTGACTTTGATTTGCAATTATCTGCAGCAAGAGCTTTTTGCACGCGGAAAACTTGTAATGTTGAGGACTTGCAACCAACTTCTCCGGCGACTCTCAAAGGTTCGTTATCTGCACCCTTTTCTAGTTCCCTTTGTCAAACTTATCGTAAGTCATAATCTGCTTTTGCAGCTATAACATATCCACTCTTTGTTAATGCCTTTTCTGCTTTCACAATCTGGCGTACAGGCCAATGACGTGGTATTCTGTGGAAGAATCCTCATGTTTTTGGCTCACTTTTTTCCTTTATCCGAGCGCTCAGGTAAAATTGGTGTCTCATAATTTATTGCATATATGATCTTTGGTATGTGAATTATTAGAAGTTGTGTAACTGTTACTTACTTGACTTATTTTTGCAGCCGTGAACATAAAAGGCGTTTTTAATACATCTAATGAAACCAAATATGAAAAAGATCCTCCAAATGGCAAGTAAAACTTTTTTCTATTGCTTTCTGGTCCTTATAACCATTACACAATTCTAAAACGTTTTACTTATTTTGTCTTTGTCATTGCTTCTCAGGCATTTCTGTAGATTTCAACTTCTATAAGACGTTTTGGAGTTTACAGGTGCGTAATAGTTAAAGGAACTTTGTAGGGAACTCTGCTGCTCCTTTATCATGAGGGTTGTCTCATAGAACTTATTTTTGCTTACCGTATATAGTCATTACTGGAGATATCATCTCAGTTTTCCTTTTGTTAGTTAGTTTATTGAGGTAGTGCTCCCTTTATTGAGAATTTTGTTTTATTTCCAGGAGTATTTCTGTAATCCCGCTTCTCTTACTTCCGCATCTACCAAGTGGCAGAAATTTTCATCTAGTCTGGCGGTACGTGATCTATGGTTTTTGGCTATGATGCATTACATGGTCTCTTACGTATGTATATGCATGGACAAGTCATGCCGGTAGTAATGAGAAATTTTCTTAGACTCGTTTCTTGAACTGCATGTGTAGGTTGTATTAAATACCTTTGACGCACAACCACTAAGCGAAGAAGAGGGAGAGGCTAATAGTTTGGAGGAAGAGGCAGCAACTTTTAATATAAAGTACCTAACAAGTAGTAAATTAATGGGTTTAGAGGTAAGTATGATGCGGATGCACATACGCGCACACACACACACATGTCTTCTATATCTCTTTGTGTAGGAATGTATATAACACGTTGACATACAAACTTCTGAACTTAGCAGTTTACACACTTTTTGTACCTTTGGTCACAGTTAAAGGATTCGAGTTTCCGACGACATATTCTTCTCCAGTGCCTCATTCTGTTTGATTATCTGAGGGTAAATCTCTCAAGAATTGCACGTTAAATTACTTTCTCTCTGGTATCTTGGTATAACTGACTCTTTGTTTCCTATTAGGCACCAGGGAAGAACGACAAAGATCTGCCATCTGAAACCATGGTTAGTGTTTTGCTTGTTCAGTGTCCTCTTGCTTTGCTTGATTGCTTCAAAGGTTGACAAACCTGGCTTATATCTGAGTATTTGGGGTTTTACGCATAATCACTCAAAAGTATGGTTTATCTTTTCGGCCTAGAAGGAAGAACTTAAGTCATGTGAGGATCGCGTAAAGAAATTGCTTGAGATCACTCCGCCTAAAGGGAAAGAATTCCTCCGTGCAGTTGAGCATATATTGGAGCGCGAAAAGAATTGGGTATATGTCCTGCTTTCTCTATTACCTGCTGCATGATTTCTCTGGCTTGAAGCCGAGGGTCGTTAATGATTTTCTACAATATATACAATAACAGGTCTGGTGGAAGCGTGATGGATGCCCACCATTTGAAAAGCAACCGATAGAGAAGAAATCACCTAATGCAGGGCAAAAGAAACGGTATGGGAAAAGTTGACCTGGTGGTTTCAGCCATTAGACTTTGCTTTTTTCTAACGTAATCACATGCCTTGGTGGTGTCAGCCATTAGACTTTTAAAATACGTTAGATGCAAGAAATTGATAGACGTTTTCTTGGTGGTGATCTTTAGTCAATAGTCCATTGAAGTGAGAAGCAACTAAGAAATCTAAAATGAAGAGTATTAAGGCTCCATATGGGTTATCTTTTGCTTTTTACAGGAGGCAAAGATGGAGATTGGGGAATAAAGAACTCTCCCAACTTTGGAGATGGGCAGATCAAAATCCGGTATGTATTGTGTTTCTTGCATCCCTGTTTGTTGTTCTTGATGCAACATGCTATTCCACTCTCTTTCTCGGACTGATCGAGATATTATGTCTTTAAAATGATTTTATCTCTGATTGCATGACAGAATGCTTTGACTGATTCTCAACGTGTCCGGACCCCTGCCATTGCAGACTACTGGAAACCATTAGCAGAAGATGTGAGCTAACGTATTGTTTTATTTTTCACAAACAACATTTTCAAAAATGGTTAATGTCTTATTAGTCCACCTGGTGTTTTACTAAAAATCTCAGATGGACCCATCAGCTGGCATAGAAGATGAGTACCATCATAAAAACAACAGAGTATATTACTTTGCTTTGACTTACAACGTTATTTATAAGATGCTTTATTGAATCAGTCTCATGGCAGATTATTTTTACTGTTTGATAGGTTTACTGCTGGAAAGGTCTTCGGTTTGCAGCTCGGCAAGACCTGGAAGGATTTTCTAGGGTAAAATATGCTTTGATTTCGATTTCTCAATGCTTGATGTTATTGGTTTTTTGAACTTTTCTTTGTTTCTTACAGTTTACTGATCTGGGAATCGAAGGAGTTGTCCCTGTTGAACTATTGCCACCTGAGGTTCGCTCCAAGTACCAAGCTAAACCGAATGAAAAAGCGAAACGAACTAAGAAAGAAGAAACCAAAGGTGGACCTCAGGAAGCAGAGGGAAACCAGATTGGTGGTTCTAATAGTGAAGCTGAAGCTGAAGGAGGAAGAGGTGAAGCAGAGGCGATGGAAAGTGATGCTATTGCAGACACTCCTACACCTGAGGAACAACAAAGACTTGGTGGTTCGGATACAGAAAACGGTCAAGAGGCTGGTCAAATCGAAGATGCAGAGACAGAAGAAGCTGGCTTGATGGACGCTGATCTTGATCATCCTTCTATGCCTGCCTCATGAGTAAACTCAGTTTGTCGACCCTTTTTTCAATGGTGAATCCATTGGATATGAAGTTAGAATGTATTGCTGTTTATCAAACTGTGAGCAAGTATTATTCTACATATGTTTTGTATGAGTGCAATCTTAAAGCTTATAACATGTTTTTCATTTCTTTTAATAAAAAAAACAAAATAGTTAACATTGGTTTGAATATAGTTAGAATTCATATACCGGAGTTGATAAAAATAATTTCACAAATATTTTTCATATGTTTGCTTTGGGTTGGGTAATTCAGCTCGTTTTGATGTGTGTATACTAAACTGTTCAAGTGTGCAATCTAGCGATCAAAATCTTATCTCATCTATTATTCATGTTTACCGTTATGTGTAAGTAACACATATATTAGACAAGATATTAGAAAACGTAGTTTTAATACTACACTCATACAATTAATATCGTCTAAGTGTAACACTTAACACATATTCACAGCTAATAAACATTGGACTCAATCGCAATCCAGTAATAATTACACACTTATAATTAAACAAGAAAATCAATTACTAAAGGGACCTAAAGCTAGAAGTGTCACTATAAGCTATCAACCCAAACTTTATGTTTTGCCATCAATTTTGTATAATATAAATGAGTGGTTTTAACTTTTAAGTCATGTCACGATTTTAAGTCAACAAACACCACCGATCTCCATATAAATTGTTCATCATGCCAATATCTAAGTTCATTTGCTCATTCGGTTTCTACTATATCTATATATTTAATCATACTCCAACTTGTACTATATTTCGCCATCTAATCTATAGTTCTCCACACCAGTTGGCAAATTATTCGATGATCATAAATTACCGAATGTTATCATTCAAATAATACGTTAGTGAATCGATTAAATCTGATTAGGTTATATTACTACCCCCAATCATTGAAAACATATAGTTTTGTTTAGTCGTTATCAATGCAAATCAAATCACCTTATCAGTTTACCCTGAACACTATTAAGTTGTTGCTGGTCTGTCATGTAAGATCACAGTTGTCTTATAGTCGTTGCACTGTTATGAAAAAAAAAACGACTAACAGTGTTTTAGCACAGCGGTGAGATAATGAAGCGACGAGGAGACAAGAGAGTGATTTGTGATAGAATAAGATTATTATAAAGTTTCCTATTCTATCAATTTGTGTTGTCGTTTGTTGTCAACGACAACAGAAAGAAAAGTTATTTTTAGTTCGTTTGAATATAAAATCGTAGATCGATTTAAACATACTGTATATCCGAATATATTTAATGTTAAAAACAAAGTATTATGATTATTTAAACATGATTTGTTTACAAATTATTTTAATTATTGTAATAATAATAAAAAGTTTTTGCCGAAACAACAACGTGCTACTTTTCATCATTTTCCCGGAAGAAACTAATAATACGTGTGGCACCGACACTTCCTAATTTTTATAAGAGCATGTGGCCCAAGGATTTGGAAAACAGTACATAATCATACATATAACTATATATATATATATGTATATATATTTATATAAACATACATATTTAAACAATATTAGCCTAACACCAAAATTGCATCTATTTATATATATATATATATAGATGATGTCACAACTTTATTAGTACTTTACTAAAAAAAACTATTACTAGCAGGTTAAAGCATCAAATATTGTGACGTCATCTTTTCTTTTTTTCTTTGATAAAAAATATATGCAATTTTACTGTTAGGCTAATATTGGTCTAAATAGTAGTATGTAATTTTTTTTACTTAACTTATGTATACATATGGTATAGATTGTCGGCAAATGTATACATATGGATGTATGGCATATATATACGATGTGATCAGTGCCGTGCCAATGTGCATAGAAACTTAAGGCAAATTTTAAATATGTGGTTTTTGTTTTTCTATTTTTTTGTTCAAATAAAATGTGGCTTTTGTATATTTTATTTTTGAAACAATTTTTTTTATATAAAATAAAAGAAAATAAAAAATTTATATTAAAAACCAAAACTAGTTCATTCCTAAGAAGTTAATGTTATGTGTATTCTTTAAAAAAAAAAGTCCAAACACACTATTTGAATAAATACTAAGGCTATTTTTTTTATATATATAGAAATGTGACATTTTGATCTTAAAAAAAGTTGTGGCCTAGGACAAATGCCCTTATGTTACAACAACATGAGGCACGGCTGTGGATGTGATACGAAAGTCTCAATAATGTGGACATAGTTTTCCTCTTGTATATACATATGAAAATTTCGTGGTTAACAGTACATTAAATTATATATGCAAACAGGAGAAAAGACAAATGGGACATAATGGTGGGTGGAGCCAAATTGAATTATATCTACGCAAGAGTAAGTGAGTAGAATTAGAAAATTTAAGTCTGTAACAACGCAAGAGAATGAAATAAAGAAAGATACTCCCTGGACATATACTAATATAATTCAGGTAAATAGTAAAGTACATAAAGAAAACACAGTTACAAGTTTAAATATAACTTTAATTGTTGTGAATTTTTTTTATATTGGCCAGGTTTAGCTTGTAATTAGTATAGTCATGGAAACAGAAGACAGAAGAACAAAAACACAGGGAAAATAAATGTAAAGGACTAGAGGTTGATCCAATGTTTACCCAATTTATAAAGTTTTCGTCCTTTTCCGATAAAGAAAGACTCCAGTGAGTCAAAATTATTAATTTAATTTTTTCTTACGTCTATTTAAAGTCAATTTATATTCTAAATTTTGTTTTTTTTTCTTTTCTACTTATACGTACTCTGTATTTTTTATATTAGCATTTTGTTTAGAAATACCAACTGTTAAGACAAAATTGGAGTGGAGGACAGAGAGCGCCAAGCGACACACTTTTACTGGGTCCCACACTTTTTAATTCATATTTATTATATTTCGATTTTTCTAAATCTCTTTTTTTTTTTTTTTTGGTAGTTTACTTACTTGAGATACTTCAGTTTAATCGCTCTCTCTCTCTCTCTCTCTCTCTTCTTCATTACGCGTCTTCTTCTTCTACATTTGCCTCCCTCTCTTTAATTAGCTGCAGCTCACCTTTCACTATCTCTTGATTTCTCTTTGTTTTTATTTATTGCGAAGTTGTGTGTGTGCGTACATTTGGAGAATCAGAAGAGAAGTTGATTCACTCTCAATACCATACCTTTCACCCAAATTTCTTCATTGCTTCTATACAAGAAACCGAGCAATCTCACTCAAAATTCTTCTGTGAAAAGCTGGTTATTGCATGTTTTGATGGGAGTTGGAACGACTGGATCTCTCTCTACCGAGTTGGGTTGAGTTGACCCGGATCTCACTACTCGGAATCTACCCTCTGTCTCTCAATAGATTGCGTGTGTGGTGTCTGACTTTTCCATTCTTTTTACTGTTTTGTCGGCAATATGAATACTGGTGGTCGGCTCATCGCCGGTTCTCACAACAGGAATGAGTTCGTGTTGATTAATGCAGACGAGAGCGCCAGAGTAAGAAAATTGAAGCTTTTTTCACTTCTCTCTCTGGTTTTGATGTGCACCCATTGTTTCAATTTCGTTGTTCTGTGTAAAAGGTTTTGCCTTTTTCTCATTCTGGATCTGGGTTTTACATTTACTCGTTAAAAATTTCAATTAGGGTACAAGATTCCAAAATTCTTACCTACTTTTATCATGTACTGTGAAATTTTGTGTCGGTGGGTGTTGAATTCTGAGTTCATGAGTGTAAAATTCGTCTAACTGAAGCGTGGTTAATCCCCAAATCTACCACTGTGCTTCAAAGACCAATTTTTTTTAGTTAATTGCTAGTGATACTTGTGTGTTAATAGAGATCCAATCTATGTTTGTTTCATAATTCTCTGCTTATGCTGCTTTCATACAGATAAGATCAGTGGAGGAACTAAGTGGGCAAACATGTCAAATCTGTGGAGATGAGATTGAGCTGACCGTTGATGGAGAGTCTTTTGTGGCATGTAATGAATGTGCCTTCCCTGTCTGTAGACCTTGCTACGAGTACGAGAGACGAGAAGGAAACCAATCTTGTCCTCAGTGCAAAACTCGTTACAAGCGCATCAAAGGTGATACTTTAATTGTTTCAATTGGTATGGTTGAATATTAGAAAGTTGTGTGTTCGTGTCTCATAAAGGTCTCTAATTGTTTCCAGGAAGTCCAAGGGTTGAAGGAGATGAGGAGGATGATGGAATTGATGATCTTGATTTTGAGTTTGATTATAGGAGTGGCATTGAATCTGAAACTTTCTCTCGCCGCAACTCAGAGTTTGATTTGGCCTCTGCTCCACCTGGCTCACAGATTCCTTTGTTGACTTATGGAGAGGAGGTTGGTTCATATTTTCTCTAATTATTGTATTATATTGTATTGTATTGCCTCTTAATTAAATTCCCTTTTCTTGGCTCATTTGGTTGTTTGGTTTGGTTGCTTTTTGTAGGACGTTGAGATTTCTTCTGATAGTCATGCTCTTATTGTTTCTCCATCACCTGGTCATGTCAATAAGTATCATCAACCGCATTTTGCTGACCCCGCTGGTAAGTTCTGTTTCCTGATTTCAGGTAACGTATTTGATTTCCTCTTATTTTTGTCTGTGGTTTCTAAGCTACTGGTTTGCTCTGTCACAGCACATCCAAGACCAATGGTACCTCAGAAAGACCTTGCGGTTTATGGATATGGAAGTGTTGCGTGGAAGGATCGTATGGAGGAGTGGAAGAGAAAGCAGAGCGAGAAATTTCAGGTGGTTAAACACGATGGAGATTCTAGTTTAGGCGACGGCGATGATGCTGAAATTCCCATGTAAGACAGACAAATCTTTCATAAAAACACTGTCTTTGTCATGTTTCATTACTTTGCTTTGGTATTTACGAGCATTATATTGTTTGTTTATGGTTTAGGATGGATGAGGGAAGGCAGCCTCTGTCTAGGAAAGTACCGATAAAATCGAGCAAAATAAATCCGTACAGGATGCTAATCGTTCTACGTCTTGTGATTCTCGGTCTCTTTTTCCATTACCGTATTCTTCACCCCGTTAATGATGCTTACGCCTTGTGGCTAATATCCGTGATATGCGAAATATGGTTTGCGGTTTCATGGGTTCTTGATCAGTTCCCTAAATGGTATCCGATAGAGAGAGAAACATACTTGGACCGGCTTTCGTTGAGATACGAGAAAGAAGGGAAACCATCAGAACTAGCTGGTGTGGATGTTTTTGTCAGTACGGTGGATCCGTTGAAAGAGCCTCCGCTTATTACAGCAAACACTGTTCTGTCTATTCTTGCGGTTGATTATCCGGTAGACAGGGTTGCTTGTTATGTGTCTGATGATGGTGCTGCTATGCTTACTTTTGAAGCACTGTCCGAAACAGCGGAATTCGCAAGGAAATGGGTTCCCTTCTGTAAGAAATACAGTATTGAGCCACGTGCCCCTGAATGGTATTTTTGCCACAAGATGGATTATTTAAAGAATAAAGTTCATCCTGCATTTGTTAGGGAACGCCGAGCCATGAAGGTTTGTTCATTCTTGCGCCTTTATATGTAAAATTTCTGAGAAAATTTTGGGGCTCTATTGAAGAGAATATCCTTTCTCTTCCTGGTTGCAGAGAGATTATGAAGAATTCAAGGTCAAGATCAATGCTTTAGTTGCTACTGCACAGAAAGTGCCTGAAGAAGGTTGGACTATGCAAGACGGTACTCCTTGGCCTGGTAATAACGTGCGAGATCATCCTGGCATGATCCAGGTTAGGCGTTAACTGTTTTTTTTTTCTGTTCTACGTGCTGTGTGTGTATACTCCCAAACTTACCGGTTTATTTTCTTACCTTTTCCTGGAAAAAGGTCTTCCTTGGAAATAACGGTGTTCGCGATGTAGAAAACAACGAGTTGCCTCGGCTTGTTTATGTTTCTCGTGAGAAGAGACCTGGATTTGACCATCATAAGAAGGCTGGAGCCATGAATTCCCTGGTAAATAATTATGCTTAACTCTTGAATGTATTCTTTGAATTGATTTATGATGGTCTCTTGCTAACTTTCAGAGTCTTTCTTTTCATGTTGCCGTATTTAACTGAAGATACGAGTTTCGGGAGTTCTATCAAATGCTCCTTATCTTCTAAATGTTGATTGTGATCACTACATCAATAATAGCAAGGCTCTTAGAGAAGCAATGTGTTTTATGATGGATCCTCAGTCGGGAAAGAAAATTTGTTATGTCCAGTTCCCTCAAAGATTCGATGGGATCGATAAAAGCGATAGATACTCTAATCGAAATGTTGTATTCTTCGATGTAAGTACACCATTCTCTATCACCGCATCCTTCTCTTGAGTTATACATCCGCTCTTACTTAACAAACTTTTGATCTTGTAAATTCTTGAAACAGATAAATATGAAAGGCTTGGATGGATTACAAGGGCCTATATACGTTGGAACCGGGTGTGTTTTTAGGAGACAGGCACTTTATGGATATGATGCGCCAAAAAAGAAGAAGTCTCCACGTATGACTTGCAATTGCTGGCCTAAATGGTGTTTGTTTTGTTGTGGTTTAAGAAAGAATCGTAAGACAAAGACAATGGATAAGAAAAAGAAGAACAGGGAAGCCTCAAAGCAGATACATGCACTAGAAAATATCGAAGAGGGCTCCAAAGGTAAATAGAAGAAAACTGCTGTATCATTTGGGTTCAACATATAGCTTCAGTTCATTGCTGAACAGTTTTTTGTTTCTTTCTTTTTCTAAGGCACTAATAATGAGGTGAAATCACCGGAGGCGGCGCAATTGAAGTTGGAGAAGAAGTTTGGACAATCTCCTGTTTTTGTTGCGTCTGCTGCTATGGAGAATGGTGGGCTTGCTAGGAACGCAAGTCCGGCTTCTCTGCTTAGAGAAGCCATCCAAGTCATTAGTTGTGGGTACGAAGATAAAACCGAATGGGGAAAAGAGGTAATGTAGCGCTCTTTAAAACACTTTTAGCACTGTCTTTCATGTTGCAATAAGATTTTTGATTTGTGAAATTCATTCAAGATTGGGTGGATCTACGGTTCTGTCACCGAGGATATCCTTACGGGTTTCAAGATGCATTCTCATGGCTGGAGATCGGTTTACTGTACACCCAAGATACCTGCATTTAAAGGATCAGCGCCTATCAATCTTTCCGACCGTCTTCATCAAGTTCTTCGGTGGGCGCTCGGGTCTGTTGAGATATTCTTGAGCAGACATTGTCCTATTTGGTATGGTTATGGAGGCGGTTTGAAATGGCTTGAGAGATTGTCTTACATCAACTCTGTGGTTTATCCATGGACCTCTATTCCACTCCTCGTTTACTGTTCTCTCCCGGCTATCTGTCTTCTCACCGGAAAATTCATTGTCCCCGAGGTAAAATAACAAACCCATCTTTAAGCTCTCCAAAGTATGAACCTTTATTCCATGTTGTGTGTAAATCCATTGTTCCTGAGGTAAAAAAGATCATCTTTGAGTTCTCCAAAGTATGAATCCTTATTCCATGTTCTGTGTAAATTCATTTTTCCTGAGGATCATCTTTGAGCTCTCTTAAGTATCAATCTTTATTCTATGTTAAGGGATTTTTGTTTGTGATATTGTTTCTGTTGCAGATTAGCAACTATGCAAGTATCCTCTTCATGGCACTTTTCGGGTCGATTGCTGTAACGGGCATTCTCGAGATGCAATGGGGTAAAGTTGGAATCGATGATTGGTGGAGAAACGAACAGTTTTGGGTGATTGGAGGTGTTTCAGCTCATCTCTTTGCTCTCTTCCAAGGTCTCCTCAAGGTTTTAGCTGGTGTCAACACAAACTTCACGGTCACATCTAAAGCTGCTGATGACGGTGAATTCTCTGAGCTTTACATCTTCAAATGGACCTCGCTCTTGATCCCTCCGACCACACTCCTCATCATAAACGTGATTGGAGTCATTGTCGGAATCTCTGATGCGATCAGTAACGGATATGACTCGTGGGGACCTCTGTTCGGAAGATTGTTCTTTGCCTTTTGGGTCATCCTGCATCTTTATCCTTTCCTGAAAGGTCTGCTTGGGAAACAAGACAGAATGCCTACAATCATTCTTGTGTGGTCGATCCTTCTCGCCTCTATCCTTACGCTTCTTTGGGTCCGAGTCAATCCGTTTGTGGCGAAAGGCGGTCCTATCCTTGAGATCTGCGGGTTGGACTGTCTTTGATTGATGACGAGTTGATGATACATAAACGATTTTCCACAGAGAGGTAAGTAAAAGAGGAAAGAGTCACACATTTGTTTGTTTACTGTGTTTATTATTGTTGGGAACAAAAGACCCTGTTAGATTGAACACAAGAAAAAAAGGATCTTAGATTATATATAATGTTATTTTTTTGGAAGGTGTTGTATTGTAGATATAGAAGAAGTTGGTGTTGTCTATTTGTTCTTGTTATTTATTTTTTATTTTTTGGGTGAAAACAGAAAAGAGTTATGTTATTAATTCTTTCATTGAAATCTTTTGAGAAATCTTCTTCTGCAAATTCTTCTTGTCTTAATAAAAACAAGGAGATTCAACCTCTGTGGATCTTCTTGTCTGTTTAAGTATTCTTCTCTCTGCTTCTCCCATGAGAGAAGACTTTTAGAACACGAACCATTCAAAAGTCAACACAACTGTTTGACTGGAAAGTTTTGGAAGCAAACCTAAGGGATCATTCATTCATGTTTTTTTGTTCCTTTCTTCATTTTTCGTAAATCCAAGTCTGATAACGTGATTCTTTTTACATGTGTAGAATCACTCTATACGAACAAAAAAAAGTCATTGAGAATATGATTGTTTTTCTCTTGACGTCTAAAGAAAATGCGAGATGGCTTTAAATCACTCTATCCTAATTATTTAGCGAATTAAAATACTAAAATTAGTTAAATAACGAAAGTGAGTCAGCGAGAAGAGAACCAAATAAAGAAAGGCATACCACAAAAGTGTGAAAAGATACGCGTTTTGTGACCCAGCCAAGGGAAAGTAATGAATAAGTCAAGATAGCTGGGGGCCCTCTGGAAGTGTTACTTTGGATATTCGTATAAGTTTCATTTTCCTTAATTATAGTTAAGAAGCATTCGTGTTTTTACATCGTAGGATTCAGGTCAACAGAGTCAAAGTTGCCTATATTTTCTCATCATCCGACGGTGCAGATATGCGGTTGCCCTTAATAACCAGTACAAAAGAGCGTACCTGATAGTTATTCGTCTCTTGATCTTTTATATTTCTACCCCAACATATTGCCTAAATTATAGCCATGCCAGAAAGTTTATTAAGATTGCTTTCTAAACCCTCAGTAAAATAAGATTGACACATTTGGTAAAACGCAGATGTTGATTCTTTTCGTGGAAATGAGTTATTATTTGTTAAGGATAAGTCAACCCAATTTATTGTATTTGTGCTCCACTAGTTAAAAGATTTATTCTAGGATTTGAAGACCAAAATTTGAGTTTTTTTTTTAACTGTTATTTCAAACATGGTTGATCATGGTAAGAAATTTAAATGATGAGAAAATCCGACTATACAGATTAGTATGGATTTCAGCCAAGAATTCTCCGGTTATCATGTAACAATAACTCATTAGTTATTACTAACAAAAATAGTGGGAAATAAATTGAATATATATATATATATATATATATATATATATACACCCCTATACATATCTATATGCTTCTAATAATTCTAATATGAAAATCCACAGTTAATTCTATAATCTGAACTAGAGCTACGTGATGGCTGAAAATGTAATTTAAGGAAAAATGAGAGGATTTATTAAACGAATGAAAGTAAAGGGACGAGTTTGAAAAATATAGTTAAAAAGATGAGGGATAGAGAGAGATTTCGCAGCACCAACGTCGCAGTTTCTCAAGGCCTTCAAAAACCCTCCTCAACATTACGTAATCCTCGAAGAAATTTACTACAAATTAAAGAACAAAAAAAAAAAGTTTAAACACCATAGTTGCAAGGGATCTTCAGAAGGAAACTTGATATCCAAATTTTGGAGAAGAAGATCCAATCAAAGATGGAGATTAATAAACGGAGGAGAAGAGAAGAGGTGATAACGGAGACAGAGATGGAGGCAGCGCAACAGTTGATGCATCTAAGCGACGAAGAGATCAATCTCAATATCATCAAGAAGAAGAAGACGATTGAGGAAATATTCGGCAATGATGATATTCATCAAGATCAATGCAAGAAAGAAATAGTGATCATGAGAGTAATGTCATTAAAGAAGAAGAAGAAGAAGTATAGGACGATTGAGAGCATTTACATGGCGACGAGACCAATCAGGGTCGTGATTAGATGATGAAACAACTCTCGTTAGGTTTGCAGTTTAAGGTTTTTTTTTTTTTATCTACATTATGGTTTCATGGAATGGAATAGAGATATTTAAGCATGCATTTTGTTATTAGTTCGAAGCATTATGTTTTTATCTTTTGAGAAAGAAAGATATACACTCGATGGAGGATCTAAACGACTAGAATGAGCGCAACACAATTTGTTTTTAATCGTAGATTACATTATTTTATGCTTTGATAATGATAAAGAATTGTGAAGATCGTAAGAATCGAATCAAGGATAAGAATATGGTTCGTGGGAGCAAAAAGATCAAATGATTATGATCGATGAGATGAGTCACGGCTTTCTTGTTTCTTCAGATTAAAACAGAAAAAGTCTTCGGACGCGTGGAAGGCTTTTTAATGTTAACATATCCACGCGTGTTTCACAATTTATTATACTCTAGTTTCTTACAAATGAAGAATCATACTTTAACTCTTTGTTGTCTGTGTAAGATTCAACATAGGTTTTCCATAACTTATAAAGTACTCATTCTGGAATGTAGTTGACGATGATTTCTCAAAAAAAATACTAAATTTTCGGGTGAAATTTCGGCTTTTTGAATGGTTGATACCGAATGGAGATTTCCGTTGGGGAACTTGGAACTTATTGGTTTGCGGAAACTCGCGGAAAAATTGATTCAACCTCTCTAGCAAACAAGACCAATGCATATAGGACACAGAAGATATCTTTGGGACTAGCCGGCGGATATGCACATGGAATTTCGGGAAGACGGGGTTGTCTCTAACTCTTCTGACCCGAGATAGGGACACGGTTTGTGTATATACGGATAAGGAATGGGAAGCAAGGGAAAATAGTGATTTGGTTTCATTTGAGGATATGATTGACGTGTGATTGTATGCTAGTTAGGGACACTTGCTTGAATAAATAAGGCTAACTGTTCACTAAATTTGGCACTCGCACCTCTATAGATATTGCATGTGAAAATGATTGAGATCAATCTTAAAGGCTTGTGTCTAGGAGCAGGAGGATGGTGGTCAGTCGACTAGCATGTCATGGATTTTGGTTTAGAATTTAGGTTTCATCAGATTACTTGGTTCTATACTTTGGATTGTAGCCTACAAGTGCTGAATTCATTGTCTTCGATATTGCGGTTTTATGAGTTTAAGACTTGGTTTGGAAAGGATGTTTTGCACGAGTCTTACTATTTATTAGAGATGTTAATATGGGTAAGTCCACTCCATTTAAATCTCACCCTATTGAACCCATTTAATTCTATTTAAATTCTTTTGACCTATTTAAACCCATATAATATTGTTTTGCTATAAACATTTGACTAATTATTAAATAATTAATTAAATTTAATTGATAAATAATGATATAATTATACTTATTATTTTGAGAAAACGTGATTTTGTGATTTTGGCACGAAACACGTAGAAAAATATATATTTTTTGGTAATAAAGCACAAATTTAAGGTTTTGGCGGGAAACACAGTTTTGCGGTTTTGCCGGAAAAATACGGTTTGTGAAAATATATTTTTTGGTGATAAAACACAATTTCGCAATTTTGGCAGGAAAACACAAATTTTACGGCTTTGGCGGAAAATGCGGTTTTGTGAGAATATTTTTTAGATGATAAAATGCAATTTTGCAGTTTTGCCGGAAAAACATGGTTTTACGGTTTTGGCAAAAAAACACGATTTTACGGTTTGCCGGAAAAACATAGAAAATATTTTGGTGATAAAAACACGATTTTACAGTTTTGATAAAAAAACACGGTTTTGCAGTTTTGACGGGATTATCTTTATTAAGTATTTAATAATATTTTTTTTTTAGTTATTATGATTTAAATGGATAGTAATTTATCTGTGTTAAAACCTATTTAATAAATAAAATTAATTAAAATATTTTATTTAATCTCATTTAGTTTTTTTAAAAAAATAAGTTTAAATGGACTTAGACCCATTTAATAACTGGAGTTCTACGATGGCATCTTACGGACAATCTACATTAATACCACTTTCCGGCTGAAACCGCAGGTGGATTGTTATTTTTCCTGAGAATTTTCCAGCGCTCAAATTAAAACGAGATTATCATGAGACTAATCGATAAATCTGGAATTGAAGGGTAAAAGAAGGGTTTTGAAGCGGGCTAAGGAACAGTCCGCAGTCCAAGCTGCTGTTTCGTGTGCACCTTCGATATTGTTATAATATAAAATGCAAACACTTTAAAATAAAAATGAAAACATTTCTAGGACCAATATATGGGAAAGTTACAACCAACGAGAACCAAAAAAAAAGAAGGAAATGTCCCCATAATCTTTCGATCTATATAACATATTTCAGACAAGAGATTGAAACTGGATCGCAGTTCGGTTTAGGTTTATACCAGTCAGAACAAGAAAATCTACGAAAGAGACATGCCTTCAATTCAGGCCTTGGCTTTGGCTTCATATTCATGTGGAGGCTGCAATTATAGATAATCATTCAGTCAACCTGAGAAACAGATAAAAGAAAACAGAGAAAAAAATGAATGATCTACTTTACCATGAAAGTTGCAGATATCATCTTCTGCGCAAACCATCTCATGTGCATCGCTCTTTGAGCTGCCGCTGCCGCTTTCACTGATTCAAAGCGCAGATACACAAAACCTGCACTGTTCCTGCATTTTAACCGATTCAGACCAATGTCTTACATCTCTAAACATCAAAAACCAAACATGCGAGACACTTTGATTGAAATACTTACTTGTCTACATAAATATGCTTGACTTCTCCATACTTTGAGCATTCTTCCTCAACGTCTTGTCTAATATCAAGATCAAAGTCCGGTTCCGTCTGCAACAAAATAAAGGTTTGATGTTAATAATACTTGTAGAAAAGAGCCAGCAGCCATCCACTTAAGTAAGGCTGAGACTTAGTTTTTCACAGCTCTCAAACGAATAAAAGAAACAAGAATTGACCTCGGTTGCAGGATCGAACATGTTCTTCAGTAGAAGACAATCACTTGGTTGACCAACAGGCTCAGTGACAAAAGAAGGGATTGCTGTTGTCGGAAGCACTGATGTTGGGAAACTAGGAATCATGCCTGGTTGATTAAGAGCTGTTCCATTTAGCGCTGGTACTCCAAGAGAGCCCACAATACTGTGGATAAATTCCATGTGTTAAAAAGATATACATGCAATTAAAAATTTGTGCGCTAAACAGGCAAAAGAGATGTATAAAAGACAGACATACCTCGTTGCGATACCTGTACGATCCAGCTTCTGCATAAGCAGAGCCCTAGATTGTGCATTTAATGCCTGAGAAAAAAAGAGAGTTGCTATAGATCAGGCCTTAAAAGAGAAAGAAGAGTACAAGGAAGTGGAAAAGGTTCTCTAGCTTACCAGTCCACCTCCATCATCATCATCAAAATCAGCAGATTTTGGATGAGCATCTTGTGTACCAATATGATCAGAGACGGAAGAAACCTATAAAAGAATTTTACCCGAATAAAGTATCATTAGATACATGCAAGTCCAAGAACTCATCATTTGTCCACAAGGAGTTCATAACTCACCTTAATTGTCCTACCAGCAATCTCCAGCTTTCCATTTAAGGCAATTTGTGCTGCCTTTGAATGTTCAAGTTGGGCAAACTGTGGAAGGGAAAATAATATAAGTGAGGAATAACGAAGATAAAGAGTACTAACTAATTTATAAAACGTGTTCTACTAACCTGAATAAATCCAAAACCTTTGCACTGCCCAGTTTCAACGTCAAGTGGTAGCTGAACAAGCTCAACAGGACCAAACGGCTCAAAAATCTGATAAAGAAAAGGAAACAACTCAGAGCATGAACGATATTATGAAAAATACTTGCTGGTGTGTGCATAAGTAATAAAGGCTCTTAGGAAAGACACTACGACTCGATTTAGAAAATTCAAAGGAGAAAGGGGACGACTAAAACTGACAAAAAAAAAATGTCACCTGTCTAAGCTGCATGTCTGTCATGTTGAAATGCAGGTTCCCCACATACAGTTTCCTATCTACAGGGCCAATACCTACACCACCCGTAGTTGTGTTAGATTGCGCCAAATTCTTTTCAGCTTCAGAGGGCTTAACCATCACAGGTTGTCCAAGAAACAGTTGTCCAGACAAAGCTATTGCCATTGGAACTGACATCACATCATAAAACTCAATATACCTGCAAATCCAAAAAAAAAAAGAGAACTTGAATTCAAGCACACATAGGACAAAAAAATCAGAAAAAAACTTACAAAGCAAGTAGCAAAGAGAACTTGGAAACAAAAAACTTTAGTGCGGGATTCAAGCTGAGTCTCTTTTGGAGGTTTGGAGGCCTAGAGTAATAAAAAATGTTAGCCCATCATGATAAAAGAACAATAATCAAATCTAAAACAGCAATGACTATAGATGCAAGCTCCTCCATCATCAAATATCCCAAACAGAGGACTGGGAAAGCACCAGAGACTAAGAGGAAGTATCAAACAAAGAATGTGAATAAGATTCATAGGCTAATGGATTCCCTCCTTCCTGATAGTGCTTGCAATGGAAAGTAACAACTGAAATAGGATTCAGGTTTTCTGACATCTACCTTGACCACGCAGAATTGATTAAACAAGTGTGCAAGGTATTGCCATCATCCTCATCATTATCGCATGGCTAGTGCATCTAAGAATACAGAATCGAGTTCTTGAAATTGCAAAGAAAACTGAATATGCAGAATATTACGTACCAAGTGCACATACACAACACTAAGTTTAAAGAAACTGAAAGAAAATCATACCCGACTCCTTTTGATCGTCTTGAATTTCTGTCCATGATCAATCGCACATCCCTCACCTGAAATTATAAGGAACAGATAACAATAAGAATAAATAAAAAATAGAACCCAAGAGAAAAGATAGCAGACATTTGACGAAGATATTAAGACCAGAGCACGAAATCAAAGAGCAAAGATAACAGAAATTTGATAAAATCAGCTCTCAGCAGTAAGCGAGAGGGATCTAGCAATCTAGAAAAAAAATCACACAAACCACCAAATACCAAAGAACAATAAGCGTTTCTATCCAAGCCAACATTAGAAGTCAATGGAGCAAACTAACCATTAATGTTTAATATATTGTTAGAGACATGAACTACAGATCCCAACATATATCATACTTAAGATCTCCAGTAGTGAATTAAATACCATGGTCAAGAACATGGAAACAGCAACCCATCACTAAAACAGGAACACATTTATAACCTTTTAATTGATAATTGAGAGTCATGGACCAATATTAATAACTTGATATGGCCTAAACAACAATAACCGGAAAGAAAATTAACAAACTAGAAAGGAACAAAGTAACTGACCTTGCCCGCTTTGGAGAAGAACTCATAAACATCTCTCTCGGTAGCTTTAAGAGGCATCTGTTCATTAGAAAACCAGAGAGGTTAGCGTAAGCAGTAAACTTAACAGTGTGGGTTCTTTTTACCGACTCATTATTAATCCCAATGTTTAAGAACCAACCTGATATGCAAAAACAGTTCTTTGGTCTCTCTCTGGATCTACTTCAGGTTCATCTTTCTTGTCCTTGTGTCTCCTGCAATCGTAAAATCATTTAAACCACTCTTTAACGACTAAAGCAAGCTCAATGGAGCTTTACATCTATCCAATACAAAAGGCAAAACAAGGAACAGAATCCAACAAACCTGCTTCCTCTTTCCACTACTTCGCGTTCCCTCTCCTCCCTCCGAGATCGACTACTGCTCCTTCTCTCCCTCCTCTCTCTCTCCTTCTCCCTTTCTCTTCTCTCTCTGTCTCGGGTTTTGTCCCTATCGCTCCTATCTCTCTCCTTGCTACTCCTCTCACGATCGCTCTCTTTATCTCTCGATCCTTCTCTAACCTTATCCCTCTCTCTCTCCTTGTCTCTGCTGCTCCTATGCCTCTCTTTCTCCCGATCCCTCTTACCGTTCTCTTCGCCGTCTCCACGAGACTTCTTACTTCGACTGCTACCTCGCTCTTCGCCACCCCCTTCTTCGTCATACCTCTCTCCTTCTCTCTTTCTGTAACTCCTCTCGCTCTTCTCGTTCCCACCCTCTTCCTTGTTCTTACTCGACCCATCTCCTTCCTCAACCGTCTTCTCCAGGTACTCGTATTCGTCAAACTCCATCCTCGTCAACGATTCGGCGAATTTCGTCAAATTAGGGCTTTTGTTAGGGTTTCGAATTGGAAGCTAATGAAGGGAATTGAATTTAGTTGTGCCTGTTCGATCGATACCTAGAAGATGATTATAATATAACGTAAATTCCAAACAATAGCGAGGTTATAAACGGTACTTCGACAACCTAAAATCAGCTACGTTAAGTTGGGCCCAATAATTGTAATAGAAAAGGCCCATTTTTCTTATTAATTTTTTAAACATCCTAAATTGTTTTGTCTTTTATCAACCACATACCAATAATTACGGTCATCACAAATAATATATTTAGGTTTGGTACACATATTTTAAAACCGAAGTTAGGGAGATAGAAAGAGTATGGCAGAAAAGCGAGTTTCATTTTGATGTATTGAACTTGTGGGTAAAATGTTCCAGAAATTATTCTTCCATGCTTTACAGTTTCTTTTATAGAAAAAAAAAACAAATATGTTACAAGAAAAAGAAACGGAAAATAAAAAGGACATAGGAGTTTTATGAACCAACATAAGTCGTGTGGTTTAAAAGCTACCATCGCCTCTCTCTGCCAAATGATCAAAACAACTGCAATCGGATAAAAAAATCAATAATATTTTGTATTTCTCTATGTCTTGTGGTTTAACTCACCACCTTCACCTTCTTCCATATTCATCCGACCTGAATAAATATATATACATTCACATGTCAATCTCTCCTCTACAAACCATCACTCGTTTTGCGGGGGTTTGAAATTTAGTTACGTACCTAACAATGATATCAACGACGGGGCTTCCCCTGATCCATTTGATTTCATGTCCACACCTACGTTTCAATGTCACAGCTAAAACTTAGATCTATATCAACTATTGGACCTTTTCGCTGAAAGACTATATAGCTTAAGAGCAAGTTAGGAGCAGTAGAGAAAAGAGATATGAAGACTACCTGAACTTTCCATTGATTTTGTGATGTCTGACTTCTTAAATGTAAATCCAATGAAGTTGGTGTCCTTGGACGTCAACATCTGCTCAACCAATCCAAAAGTTAGCACTAAATTGTTTCCGTAGATGCCATACTATCCAAAATCGTTCTTTGCTACGTTAATACTCTCAACCATTAACAAAACAAAATCATGCTAGCTTTATCATGATCTGAGACATATCCGCATATCGCAATTTGCAACACAGATTATACTATAGGAATCAAGTGGAGTGCGTCACCTTTCTCCAAGGACCAACTTGTGGTGCTTCGGATGGCGATCCTTCAACCTACAAGATGTCAAGAAACTCGATGAGGATACCACTATACTAGACGTTCTGACTTCTCACTTTACCAGTGAAAATCCAAGGCTTACTAAGATTCATATGAATTTTTCTAAGTTTTAGCAGTTTAAAACAAGTTTTGTGTTCACCAACTAATCGGTTTCAACAACTGCCTCATGCCAGAAACAATGTCATGACAAGCTTTTTGAGATTCTATCTAACTTACTTCAGGGAATTTCTCAAAATTTTGTGTGTCTAGTTCTCCATCGACAATGGGTTTATAAGCTGCCTCCATGTCATACAGTTTGTCCCATGGGGTGCCTTTGAACCACGGATGCGACTGAAACATGAACAAAATAGATTACAATGATGTCAAGGGTGAAAGTGAGGATCATGAACCATATCCTTTTCAGTAGTCTCACCCTTATCTCCTCAACACCTCTGGTTCCCAACCTTGAATCAACATCACATAGCAAGCGACAAATCAAATCCCTGGCTTCATCTGATATTTTCGGTTCTTCAGGGAATTTCAAGCATACTCTCCAATTAATTATCTGAGATAATAAGCACAAGTCTTTAAGCAAGCGTGAACAGTTCTTATTATAGATTAAAAAATGCATGACTAACCAGCTATATACACCTACCTTGCGGCATGTTATACGGGGATCATCAGAACAGAAAGGGGGATACCCAACTAACATCTCATACAAAATTGCGCCGAGAGACCACCAATCACATTCCATTCCATATCCTTTCTTTAGCAATACTTCTGGAGCCATGTAATCAAGAGTTCCAACAGTTGAATAAGCCTGTAAAAATGAAAGATAAACACATAAGAATATTGATTACCCATGATATATTGGATGTGGTAAATGATATTTATAGTCTAGCAAAAATGAGTAACCCATGTAAATCAATTAGAGAAGCAGCATAAATACCAATGCACGGCGATTGCGCTTCCACTGCAGTAACTGCTCTTTAGGCATTTGCCAGGGTGCTTTGTCAGCATCTCCTGACTGGCTCTCTTTGTCCTGGGACAACATTTCTTCGTCTTCTAATAGCAGTGAAGAATACTTATCATCTAGTGGCTTACATAAGCCAAAATCTGAAAGCTTCAAATGCCCACTTTTGTCTAGTATCAGATTATCAGGCTTGATGTCCCTACAAGCAAGTAAAAGAAACTCAAATCAAGGACCAGAGAATACAATTATGTTTTCTGTTTACATGAATAACTGAAGGGAAAATAGTATACATGGACTTTACTGTTTCCAACACCCTTAATCACTAGGCATAAGAAAATGATACCTGTGAACATAGTTGTGTTGATGGATTGAATGGATAGCAAGAATGCTCTCGGCAATATAAAAGCGGGCAACATCTTCAGAAAGAATGTCTTCTCTCATGAGTAAAGTCATGATGTCACCCCCAGGTAAATACTCCATGATAAGATACAAACATTCAGAATCTTGAAAAGAGTAAAAAAGCTTTACAATGTAACGGCTGTCAACCTCTGCAAGTAAGTTCCTCTCGGACCTGACATGCTCAACCTAGGGAGACAAAACAGTTAAGGAAACTCACTTGTTTCTGCACAAGCAAAAACTTGCAAAACTGAAGCACCTAGTGAAGCCAGTCTAATGATAGGAAAAGGTAGGAAGTTTTTCTCAGCCCCTGTCATGCATCAATCTTACACTTACTACTACTACTACTACTACTACTACTCTCAAACATCTTACAATTGCACGTTTTACTTGAATAACATAAACAAAATCTCTAGTTGATAAAAAAAATAGAGGGAGTGTTTGTACCTGTCCACGGCTAAGCATCTCAGTTTTTTTCAATTTCTTCATGGCATAAACCTCAGATGTAGATCTCAAACGGCATAATCTAACCTGAAAAAACATTGCAGGGATGAAACATATCCTGGAGACTGATTCCTTAGCAATCAATTTGTAGAGAAACGCATAGAACTCTGTTTCAACAAGCTCGATTTGGAAAATAAAATGTGATATGTACCTCACCAAAGGCACCTTTGCCAATAACGGTCAAAAGCTCAAAGTCATCAATCCCAATTTTACGTCTCTGAAGCCTCATGTACTCAGTTTCACGACGTGCCAGATTCCTCATCATCTCGTCTTGTTCCTCAACCGGTAACTGAGCTTCTTGCACTTTCCTCTGAAACTCCCTGCGTCTGTAATTCCAATTTCGAAATTATTAATCAAAAAATCTCAAGTCAAACACAAGTCATCTCTCCAAATGAAGCAAAAGACCAGATCAGATTCATCATCATCTATTTCACACAGAAGGAGCAAGCAAAGCAAACAAAATCCGAATCCCAAACCTCTCCATTCGTTCGTGCAAGCCTTGCAAGTAGTTCTTATAATGATTCTCGATGAATTGCTTAGCAGCAGCAGCTTTCTGACGTGTCACTGGGGACGAAACCGCAACATCCGTCTCCGATTCAAATCCGCGACCAGGTTTGACGCGAACGGTTCCATCTGCGCCGTCCATAATTTTCCAGCAGAGATCGTAATACAAGTGAAAGAGAGAGATTTAGAGAGCCATGGGAAATTATCGAGGAGAGATCTAAGGAGCTGTCACACGGTGTTGGTGAAATCCCAAAGACGCCAGAACGTGGACTATTTACCAGAGATGATGAACTGGCAGACCTGTCTCCTCTTTATTAATTTAATCCAAGTTATTATTATTAGTAAATTTTTATTAGTTTCTTTAGAGTATGTAACATTATACATGTGCCATCATAATTTAGTTATCAACTTCCAATCTTTGAAGCAAATTTTTTTATCGTCTGACTTTGTGTCAGCGCAAGCTTTGGATCTATCTCCTGAGAACACATTTACGCAAGACTAGGGGACACACGAGATTGGTCTTCTCGTTCAACTCATCTTACTACTTGAAAATTTTAAAAATACAACAATAGATAATCCCACCAACAATACTTGAAATAACCAATAAGTGGCAAAAAAGAACTCCGTTAGTGTACAGAACCATAGTACATTTTTAAAAGGAAACACTGTTTCAGAGTTTTTACCACATAACGATGCTAATAAACTCAACGAGAAGAAAGATCCTGAAACGTTTCATGAAGACACATGTTTTCAAGGTCTGAGAGCGGCTTTGTGAACCATGGTTTCCTTGTGAATTTGGTGGCAACTCTTTTCAACAAGATCTAAAAGCTTCTCCAAATTCCCTGCCCATGAGTTTAGAATCTCGTTGCTGTCCTTTGCGATCTGGAAGCACACTATCCCTGATGGTCTGTCTATTTTTGCAATCAGTGCTTTCGACACTACCATCTCCGACAGATGCTTCTCCGCCTCCTGTAACAGCAATTTCCAACAATCGAATAAAGAGCTGAACAAGTAGAAGCATATTTGATAAATAACCAGTGAGATTATATCAATATACCTCAATGCTCAGGCATAAAAGCTCTGCAAGTCTCTTTAAGGTTATCCTTGAGTAATACTTTGAGACAACGAGAATATTCTGCAGAATATTAACAGATTTTCAAATATTAATAACAGTAACAATTAGATGTAAACAAGCTTTTAAGTTAAATTGAGAAGCTTACATGCTCAATGATTCTCAGTTTCAGATCTTCACCAGCTTTTTCACCCAAAGAACCTCCAACCATGCTTTTCTCTTTCTCAAACTCATCCTTGTATTTGTTCCACAGAGATGTCCATTGAATAACCTCCATTGTCACTACCTGTTTTAGAAGCATCCTGCAGCGAATAATAGCAAACACAAAGAGACTCAAAACCCATTTGAGAACAGAAAACTCGGTAATGAAATAACCAAATTTATGGAGAAAGAAAATATACTTGAAATCAGGGATTTCTGATAAATTCTTATCTTCCAAAGTTGCATTGAGCAAGCTTGATTGCATTGGGTCGTGAGGTGCCAAGACCAGAAACCAGCAAATCTTCCTTAGGACCTAATGTTTATAGATCAAAGAAAGTTATTAAACTAACCTTGAAGAATGTATACTAACTAAACATCCAACAATGACATGTGCTTACTGGAATCCACTGCTCCGGGGTTTCTTTTACAGAAGGGATTTCATATATCGCCTTGTAGCTACGGCAGATTTCAAGGTACTCATTGTTGTGAGAATAGTACCTACACAGTTAAATTTTTATATGGTTATTAATAAAAAGATGAGGATACCATGGAAATCAATCATGGTATATCGAATTCTAGTCGAAAACATAATGCAATTCATCACATAAAACCAAAAACATAATGCAATTCATGTCATTAATCGTTGGCCAGGAAAACAACTTATGAATTTGACACAACAGGAGATGCATCCAGATTTTGATACTCTCCAGCAGGAAAAATCTGTAACATGCATCTCTGAGAAAACCATAGCAAGCAAAAAGACCTATCGATTGATAGAACTCAAGAGACAGAGAGAGTGGTCCTTGATTAAAATACCATATACGATTTTAACATGCTAGGAAAACTGATGGAAATACAAATCCAGAACAATGTGATAGAGAAGCACAAGAAAGACTTACCGAATCATTAGCTCATAGTAAATTCGCTTCAGCTCCAACAAGGTTGGTATATCAGCAGGAGCCTCCTCTACCATGTTCTCACCTTCCTTAGGTTTCTTCTTATCTTTTTTTGTATCTGCGTCAAAAACTCTGGGATTGATCTTCCTAGATAAGATTTGTGCACGAACATAATCTTGACGGTCCAAGCACAAACGAACCTTTAAAGATTACCCAAAAGTTGTTAGCACCACAAATGAAAAAACAGTAAATATAAGGATAGAACTCAAGAGACAGAGAGAGTGGTCCTTACTTGTTCAAGGATAAATGCAATTTTCTCAGTCTTTGCCATAGCGCCAAATGTCTCCACCTGTCATTCAATATAACATTGCAGGGATTAACTAGGAATGAAGATTTTTAGGAGATTTAGTAGCCAAATGCACAAAAACTTACAGCAACTTCTTGCATGAGATCTGCAGCTTCAGCTATCTGACCCTGCTCTTCCTTAATCTTAGCAAGCTTCTTGGTCAGACGTGCCCTCTCGATTTCAACATATATCTATACATGAAAAATTCAATGGCAAACAATTACAACCGAATGATGAAGTTATGACAAAGAATACACCATCAGTTTCTTAGTTTTGCACCTTTCCAGCAGATACATTGTTCAGCGTCTTAATAAGCTCTATCCGAGTTTCAATGTCTGGTGTCTGATCAATATACTGCATGGCTTGCTGCACCATGGATTGCACAGCCTGCAAATGGAGAAGTTCATAAAAATTCACTAATGTTGACTTTTCACTTTGAATCGTTTACTTTAACTAAAATTCTGTACATGAAAAAGTTAAGCTAATTCTATATCAAGAAACTAGACCAAGAAAACACGTAAAGCAAAAGTAAAACCCAACAAAACACTGAAAATGAAACTAAGTTAAGTAATAAACTGAACTAAATACAACCATCACTATCTCCAATGACCCAAATTAGCATCAATATTTAAGTCAACAGTGAACCTATCAAAATCATACAGAGGAACCGTAAAAGCAACCTATCACAGGACAAAATCCCACTAAAATAAGTCTGTATCCAACACAAAGGCGAATCCTCCTGAATTTTGTGCTTATATCTCTTTCCAGGATTAGGGTTACCTAACACAAGGCCTATGCAATTCAGAAGTCAAATGTAGAAGAAATCAGAGTAAAAAATCAATCAAAATTTCCAGCCTAAACAACCCCTTCAAACTATCAAACGAATAGGAAAACCCAAACCGAACAAATCCATGTTTCCTAAGAAGCTTAAACGACAAACTGATAGGTTTGAAGCAAAATCGCAGTACCTGTTTGAGCTGACCTCGTTTCTTAGACAGATTGAGAATCTGCTCATTCAGAAGTTTCCAATCCTTAGCTTCGAAACAAAGCTGAAGAATCTCAGTAGCTGCTTTCCTTGTACCGGCGACGTTTTCCGCGAGTCTCATCTGCTTCTCTTCACTCAGAAGCCGATCTATCGTCGCCTCAAGCTTCCCGCTGTCTCCCTGAAATCCACACTATAACGGAATGAGAAGATGCAAAATTTCGAAAACGAGGAAAAAAACTTAACATCAGATCTGAGTAATCGACGACTCGCCATCGTGAAAATCACTGAGAATCAACTCAAAGCAAGAGTAGTTAAATTTTCTAGTGACGGAACGAAGCTGCTTTAGACTCTTAAGAGAGGAGAGGAGAGAGGAGGCGAGAGAGATGAGAGAGCTTTTTGGAGTAGCCGAGCACCGAAAAATCGCTGAGTTCCCCAACCCCTTGAACAAGAAATCTCAGATTCTTCGGCCGATGATCTTTTCTAAATGGGCCGTTAATGGGCCGTTAACTAATTGTTTTGAGCTCAATCCGGTTTGGTATGTGATTCCGGTCTAGCTTTATAGTATGATTTTGGTTCAGAAGTATCGAACCGATCCCATTTGATTGAACAACTTGAGCAAGCATAGAATTAGAAACTCATGTCGTTCGTTCTTCCGCCCAAATCTCACGAAATCTTGGAATCCTCGAAGCAAAACCAGAGATTGGATCCTATAATGTCGACATGTGACCTCCTTGTCTCTAGATTCTATGGTTTTCCTTGATTACTGGAAACATCTTGTCTGAATTGTTTTCCTAGATTCATCGACAAGAACAACGTTTAGGAGGAAGCAGGAGAATCATACTTGAAGATTTAGGTAGAGAGGTCTTTACTACGCTCTTAGAATTCGGTTTTTGATCCCTCGTGCATATTCCGTAGATTCGCACTTACCTCAATCATTTGTGTAAACTTCGATATGTGCTCTAGAGATTAATTTGCACTAGGAAGAGGTGAAGGATCTGTACCCCGAGACTCTGTTTTGAAATGTGCAATGGTGATGGATTAGAATAACCTGCTTACAGCGAGGAATCCAAAATGATAATTTCTGGAAGGTTCTCTTCTGGTCGAAGACGTGACTATGGGACTTGATTTCGTTGTGCTCACCTAATCTGATTATTCTGGTGTAAGCAAAATGAGGTTTTGGAGGGAAGGTGAAAGGGAAAATAAGGAACAGATCGTCTCGCCATTATGCGGCCAAATTCGAGTATTGGTGGTTGGTGATTCAGGTAATAATAACAATTTCTCGTTTCCATGGATGATGTTAGACTACGCACTAATCATATATGTGTAGTGTGTTAGATTTGGTAACCTTTGTAAAGCAACCAAAGAAAGTTTTTTTTTTTGTTGTGCATGAACTCAATCTTTGTCATCCTTAAACAAGGAGCTAAATGGGAAGCTTGGAAAGATAGATTTTCATCATTGAGTTGATTATGAGTTATATAGTTGTGGAACCTAATAAGAGTCGAGTATCTTAAAAGTCTAGTTCTTCAAGTAGCATTAAAGGTGATTCGGAGAGAGATTTCTTTGTCGAACTTTGGGATGTATCAGGTCATGAACGATACAAAGATTGCCGCTCACTGTTCTATTCACAAGTAAATGGTCTGTCTTCTCAATTCTATCTCAAATAATGTCATCTCAGTCTCTGTTTCTCCCCACTTACCAGATGAGACTGTTTAATTTTGCAGGAGTTATTTTTGTTCATGATCTTTCCCAAAGAAGGACAAAAACAAATTTGCAGAAATGAGCGGGTGAAGTTTCAGTAACTGGGACATTTTCAGCTCCTCTTTCTTCTGGTGGGCCTGGTGGTCTTCCCGTCCCATACATCGTTATTGGAAACAAAACTGATATTGCTGCCAAGGAAGGAACAAGTGGAAGCAGTGGTGGTCTCATAATGGTAACCACGACTTAATTACTAGTTCTTGAATCAGTGTGATACGGTTTGTCATATAATTCTGGTGAGACTATGCACAGGCTGCCAAGGAAGCTAGATATGACAAAGAAGCTCTGAACAAATTTTTCCGCATGGTTGGTGTTATTTCTACCTTCCCATGTTTTACAGTAGCTCTCTCTCTCTCTCTCTCTCTTTTTCTTCAACCTAATGAACGTTTTATCCTTACCAGTTGATAAGTAGAAGATATTTCTCAGACGAACTACTGTCGCCTTCTTCAGCATGGTCTCTTTCCCCTGCACCTTCCCAGCGGTTAGACGAGGGCACAAGCGATGAAGATCAGTTCTATAAAAGGACAAGGTAATATATATGTAACATCATCAAAATTTTGGGTTTTGTATTCGGATTTCTTTTCTCTATCAGGTTTTAAAACCGTGGGTTTTGGTCTTTTGAATTTTGCAGCCTAAGGGGAGGAGATCCTTACAAGTATAACACATTACCGCCACACAACCTCACGCAGCCTCCTACACTCTATCCGCAGCAACCACCTGACCGTTACAATTACGCCATTCCTAGATTCTCTCTTTCCAGTGTAGAGGAAACCAACAATGGTAATGGCAGGTCTAAGCGGATGGAAATTAACGTCTGAAATTAAAACACAGATAAATTAATCTCACATGATTCTCTCTTTGTTTTGTTATTATAGATTATATCCTTTTAGACTTTATAGTTGGTTTTTTTTACGTATATAGACTCCCAGCTGATGGTCTTACACTTACATTCCATGAGAGTATCCCAAAGTTTCAGATTGTAACTGTGAAAGAGGAGGATAGTACTCAATATCCTAGGAGAACCATAGCAGAACTTCTGGCTTCTATTGAGGTTTGTAGAACAAATCTAAACAATATTTGTAATGTGTTGCTTATCGTGAACATTTTGACTAATTCTTGATATGTTTTTTAAAATTAGGTTGGCAAAGTTAGACTCATGTGCACTATCTATGGTATTTACACGGATTGGGGTTGATACTACTTTTCCTGTCGTAATTGCAACAAAAAAGTTACTAATATCCATACTGGAGTCAATGGTGTGAGTACAAAATCCAAAAAAACCTCAATTTTGGTGTGATATATGCAAAACCGTGGTCACCAATGTACTTTCTAGGTATGATATTACATAACAGTTTGTTTACAAAATCTGAGATCTTTACCTAAATTTGATAATCCTATATATTGAGCATTAATTACTTCTTTTCTAACTGTTGGATTTTAATTATAGGTACATGCTTTATGTGAAAGTAATGGACAATACTGGTGAAACCAAATGTTTATTGTTAGATGTTTAACATTTTTGAAGTATATTTTAAAGAGAAATTTTTGTTTTGTAAGAAATTACATAAAATGTCATTGATTTAAATAACAAATTAGGAAGCTCATTAAAGTTAAATATGGAATATGAATATTTTTATATACATGTAAGCAAACAACCTCTATAATTAATTCTCTACTATCCATATAACCAAACATTATTAAAAAAAATTTAATTTAATTTTAAAATCTGAAATATCAATGTAATATTTCACAATTAATAGTTCAGATATTTAGAAGATTTTGTTAAGAATTAAAATTATGATTATCCTATAATCTTTGTTTGATATTTTTGTTTAATTATTTTGAATTATCATATAATACATAAAATTAATAAAACTCTAGATTTTTTTCTGCATTTGTCGTGATTCGGATTTTGAAAAACGGACATGTATTACTGAACCAATGAGGAAAAATTGTGTGTTTAACGTCCTACATCGGCTAAAAGTTTTAGACAATGGTTGAGAGTCATATTATAAATAAGACCAAAATGAATCTAAATTTGAATGAGCAGGAAACTTAACTTAACTAGCATATAAATTTAAAAATTTGTATCTGGTTTAATTCGTAACTATAGTTGAACCGTTTGATTATACCGAATATAATAAATTTTAAACTTTTAAATAGTTTAAAATATTATGAACAGTTACACTTATAAAAAGTTTAAAATATCAGAGGATGGAGTTATATGGCGGGACGATTTTATGTTGACATTAATATAAATTAAAAATATCATTAACTCGGTGGTATAACACGGGTAAATCATCATTTCATTATTTTGTTAACACCATCAATATTAGAATATTAGACATATCTAATTAAGTTGATTAAATTATGATTATGTAAAATCAAATTATCGTGCGGTATACCGCGGATTAAATTATAGTACTCCAAACATAATCGAAGTACTTTTTTTTAGCAATTCTTTTTTGGACAATTCTCACAAATAACACAAAAATAAGTTTTGTTTCCAAATTTAGCACATCATCTTCAAAGTTCCAAAAATAACATGAATTTAATATAAAAAATATCAAAAAATTTAAGGGCGATTTAAAAAAATGTCAAAATTGTCTAAAAATTAATTTTAAATCTTAAAAACTAAACCCTAAACCCAAAATATTAAACTTAAACCCCAGATTTTAAATTATTTTAGTGTTATTTTTGGAAATTTGTGGAGTGTGTACTATAATTATCCACAAAACTTGTTTTAGTGTTACTCTTCTTTTCTAAGGTATACATGATTCATGTAATAATATTTTAATCATGTTTGAATTTTCTTAACTCCCAATGAAAAAAAAAAGAAAAAAACTCTTGAGAAGTATAATCCTAATCAAATTAGAATTAGAATTTAGAAACCTAAACAAGATAGAATTATAAACTCTGGTTCCTTATAAATACACTCAATCTTCAGAAATCGTAAGAAAGAGAAAAAAACAAATTGTTGCATCTATCTAAACGATGAAGATGAAGACAACGATTGAGAGCGAAGCCGAATATAAGCAATACTTTTTGTATATAACGAAGTTCATCGGAGAAAGACTAAGTCAACCGAAACTCAAGCAATACATGGGCTTGATGGAACTATTTAAGTCCCGTCGTATACAAGGAGATGAACTCATAAAGTCTCTTCTGAATCTGTTTAAGGAAGACGAGTGTCTTTCTCAAATGTTCAAAAAACTTATGGAAACAGAGATCCGAGAACTGAAAAACAATGAAATTGAGGAACCAAACGCAAGAAAAAGAAGGAGTGAAGCAAATAATGATGATGAGACTGAAGAAGGTGAGATTCGAGAGGAGCATTGTCATTGTCGTCGTTGCGAGATTGGTCGGGAAGAGGCAGATAGACGTAGACCCATTAAGAAAAGAAGTACGTATCGACTTGAGCCGACAGGACTTATGTTGGGGCATAACGAAAGATCATTAATAACCCCGAATTGCGGTTGTAAAATTTAAAATGTTGATGTGGAGATCGATTTTAATGGTGGCAAAGAAAGCAAAATATAGATTTTTTTGCTTATTGAAATTTCTTTTCATCTAAAGGTTTAGGAGATATATTATTGGTTTCAGCTTGTAATATGCTTTTTTAAAACATTTAATTTATTAAATAAATTTTTAGTTTTTGTTACTTGATTATTGCATTTTTTCTCTGTATCATATTTATTTATTTATGCAAAAAAAAGATTTAGTTCTTCGAGTATTGGATACATGTGAATACCCAATGTATATATATTTTATAAATACATTCAATGTAATAACACCATTAAACGTAAAATTAAAAATTATTTTACAATAAATTTAATTATTATTTAATTTACTTAATTTCAATTGTTAATGTTCTCATTGTTTTCCTGTTTTTTCTTTTTAAATGGAGTTTCCTTTATAAATGGTAAAAAAGGAAAAAACTGTATCTCTGGCCTATAATTCTCGGAACAAAAAAAAAAAAACCTAAGGGTTCGATTTCCCCTCCTTAGTAGTACTCGCCATGTCCGGAGAAGAAGAAGAGAACGCCGCCGAACTCAAGATCGGAGATGGTACTTCTCTATTCCCTTTCTCCATATTAACCGCCGCTGATGCATCGCAAAATTAGGGCTTTTCGTTTCATCGAATTGATCTTAGTGCGAAACGATTAAAAAGACTCGAATTTTTCTTTCTGGAATTCTAATCGAGTTTACCTTTATTTGAATTCCTTACTAAATGTTCGAGATTTCGCACTCAAATTGATGGGTTTTTATTCTTTTGACAATTTAGAGTTTTTGAAGGCAAAGTGCTTAATGAACTGTGAAGTCTCTTTGATTCTTGAGCACAAGTATGAACAGCTTCAGCAGGTCTCCGAGGATCCAATGAATCAAGTTTCTCAGTAAGTATTATCAGTTTTGTGTTTCTTAAAAGTTTCACTGTGTATTAGCAATCATGAAATAATCTTAGCCTTCGATCTTGGAGGCTAAGAATTGTAGAATTTAGTCAGTTTTATATGTTACCTGTAGATTAGTGAATCAATGTTTTCTTGGTGAATTTTGTTGAAGAAGTTATGTTTTCTCCTTGCAGAGTGTTTGAGAAGTCCTTGCAATATGTGAAGCGATTCAGCCGCTACAAGAATCCAGATGCTGTTAGACAAGTTCGAGAGTATCCTCTTTCTGATTTTAGTTGATTCATAGTGTGAACCGATGGTTGCTTTGACATGCTTGCATCTTTCTGAGAATCTAGATTGTTTTACCGCAGTTGCATTGATTCTACTTTCCCTAGCACTGAACGATGAATTAGAGTTTACAGCCACTGGTTTAATTCTTTACTTTTGTGAGAATATGCCATTTGATTTTACCGCAACAAGTTTTACCTTAACTCAACTTTCACAGAATACTGAGCAGACATCAACTCACTGAGTTTGAGGTAAGATGTTAAATCTTTTGAGATTGGATTTTTGTTATTAATTAAGTCGTTTCGGCAGAAGACTTAAAACATTGCATTGGTCGTTATTGAACAGCTCTGTGTTCTTGGCAATCTCTGTCCTGAAACTGTTGAAGAAGCAGTGGCAATGGTTCCTTCTCTTAAGGTAAAAATATTCTACTTCTTCTTTTCAGTGGAGATCTGATAACCTCAAAAGGACAAATAGTATTGTTATGTCAGTGGACTTTTGAGATTATGTAAGCTTCTCTTTTGTGTAGACAAAAGGAAGAGCTCATGATGATGAAGCAATTGAGAAGATGCTCAATGATCTCTCCCTTGTCAAGAGATTCGAGTAGTGCAGAAGATTATCAAGATAGAAGATTTAAGAACATTGAGTTGGGTGCTATACTTGCCTTCTAGTCGATGATGTCTGACCAAATATCTCTGGAGTTAATTTTCAATGTCTGAAATTATAAAGCTTTTATGCCCAGAATCTCTGGAATGATACCTTCATGTTAATGAATGTAATTTACAATGGATGATCCAAGCTTTCAATGATATATACCATTTCTTTCTCACTAAATGAGTAACGGATAACCTACTATATACATACTACACCTAAAGCTATGTGAAACTTTAATTCCATCTCTTGGCATTTTTGCTGGACTTTGACTTCTTTTTGGAAGCTTGAAACGCTTTCATCTTTTGCTTCTTCCGTGCTTCTCTCTCAGCCTTTGACATCTTTGACTTTGCTTTCACTTTTGGAGCTTTTTCTTCCAATTCTGCTTCCCTCTCCAGCGCTCTTGCTCTAGCTTCCACATTCTTCTCCAGGTAATACTGAGAAACAATTACAATCTCGAATGAACAAATTTGGCAAAGGTATAGAAGTAGAAACTAGGAAAGAGTTTGTTACATTGTAGTCTCCTGCATAGTCTCTTAAACAACCATCTCTGACTTCAATAACTCTGTTAACAATTTGTTTAATGAAGTATCTATCGTGTGAGACTGCGATGACCGTGCCTTTGTACTCATTTATCGCTTCCTGATGAAAGAAGGAATTAGAGATTCAGATCATACTCAACCTCCAAGAACAGTTTGACCAGTAGAAAAGAGAAGATTATGATTAGAAACCTCGAGCATTTCTTTTGAAGGTATGTCTAAGTGATTGGTGGGTTCGTCCAACACAAGTAGAGTGGATGGTTTCACCATGAATTTGCAGAAAGCAAGGCGTGCCTAAGACCGCAAGAAAAATGGCGATGAAGAACATGAATGAGACAATATGAGTATTATATTGAGGATAAAAATTGGCATTATGTTACCTTCTCACCACCACTCAAAAGAGAGACCTTTCTATTCAACATGTCAGCTTTGAAGTTGCAGCGACCAAGAAGAGCTTTAATATCATCGATTCTCCAATCTACAGCAGCTTCAACAACCGTCTCAATCACAGTTCTATCCAAATCTAGAGCCTCTGCCTATAGCCAACAAGTGAGTAAAAACAATATTTCTGATTCCTCTTCTAATAAGCCCTTTCTTCATGATAGAACTAACCTGATTTTGCTCAAAGTAGTTTGGCAACACATTGTGCTCTCCTAGAATCACTTCACCTCTCATAGGCTTCTCCAAACCCATAATCAGTTTCAATAAAGTACTTTTACCGCACCCGTTTGGACCAATAATAGCGATTTTCTCTCCTCTTTCTATCGCTAGATTTGCCTTGTTAAATAGCAACTGCTTGCATCAGACACACAGATCAAAACACAAGGCCACACACAAGCAATAAAAGGAATACTCAATAGTGTCAATTCTAATTCTATCATCTCACCTTGTCCTCAAAACCGAATTCAAGATTCTTAACAGTGACTACAGATCTTCCGCTTAATCCACATTCTGGAAACCTAATTTTCATTTGTTTCCGCTGAAATGGCTTCTCTATTTGCTCCTCTTCTTGGAGCTTCTCCAGTTTCTGTTCATAAGACAATATAAAACAGAATCAAGAGAAGTAAGTTCCATACATTCTTTACTCAACAAGTACCAAATTTAGCTTCTTGTTTACTTTTACCTTTTCAGCTGAAGAAGCTCGACCAGAATTTGCTCCAGCACTTAACCTACTAATCAAATCCTTTGTTGCTTCAATCTCTTTCTGTTGCTTCTCCCAAGCAGCATACTGAGCTTCAAACCACTCTGCCTTTGAAATTACATACTGAGAGTAATTACCATCGAAAGTCCTCGAAACTCCCAATTCGGTTTCCACAATTTTAGTACACAACTGATCAAGAAACGCTCTGTCATGGGATATTATAACCATAGGCACATCTTGCTTATTCAAGTAACCTTCAAGCCACTCAATAGTATCAAGATCCAAATGATTCGTTGGCTCATCCAAAAGCAGTAAATCTGGATTCTGTTCATAGAATCACACATTAGCTTAGCTTCCAATACAGAATTAAAGGAATCACATTTCTCAATTCTCATTACCTGAAGCAAAATCTTCCCAAGTGACATTCTCATTTGCCAACCACTGCTAAACGAAGCCACAAGCCTATCTGCATCCTCCGACACAAACCCTAATTCCGACATCAGTTTACTGATTTTCGAATCGATAGAATCCAAATCAAACTCTTGAGCTTGTCTCTGCAACAAATCGAATTCGTCAAGTAACCTTCCCATTAGTTCTAAATCATCAACAGCTTCTTCAATCGCCTTCTGCAACTTCTCAAGCTTCTCTGCTATCTTCATCTCCTCTTTAAACGCACTCATGAACTCTTCTTTCACTGTCTTCCCCATCGAAACCTCGAATTCTTGACTCAAGAATGCGACTTTCAAATTGGGTTTCGCTCTAATCACGTTTCCCGAATCAGGTTCTTCCTGACCCGTGATTATCTTGAGCTGTGTCGTCTTCCCCGCACCGTTGACGCCGATTAACCCTACTTTTTCACCTTTCTTCACTTCCCAAGTCACATCCTTTAGCACCGTCACGCCTTCATAACTCTTGCTAATGTTTTCAAGTCTCACTCCTGACGAAATCGAAGATGCACCATTGTTTGATTGCTTACCGATCAGCTTCCGATCGGTAGACAAGAGCGATTCGAGCTCTGGATTGGAGCTGGTTGCGGAAACTTGGGCTCTGATATTGGGGATTACTCGTCTAGGGTTAGAAACAGAGGAGAGTTTCAGGGCGAATGGTGTAGGGCAAGGACGTGGATTAGTGAAGAAGAAGGTAGAACGAAGGTTTAGGCTATGGAGATTCGTCGTTAATCCCATTTTTGGTATAATGTAGACATCAAACGATTCAAACGAACAGTTCCGATAAAAATGTACTTTTCAGACAACGAAACAGAACAAGAATCGCAAAACGACTCTCGAGGCTTCTATAACGTGTGAGCAAAGTGTCACAAACACACACGTATGCATGTGAGCTCAAGGCTCATAAATTGCCACGTGTCAAACCACGTAACCACTGTTTAGATTGCCACGTCACCGGTTTGACAAATCGGTCACTAATCTGAAACGTTTTTTTTAGGTCAAAATAATTAGGCATTGTTTTATTTCAGTTATATTTTGATTAAGACTTTGACTCTCGGAGGAAGACTTTAGTGTAGGTTGTAGAAACTTTTAACTTCATTTTAAAGTTTCAAATTTTTACCATACTAAACTCTATCTTAGTATCTTGTGCACATTTTCTGCGTGCATTGCTTTGTTTTTTTGGTAATTCGTGAATTAATTATTCACCTAAATCTAACAAGGAAAAAAAAAACTAGGATTAATAATATGCCCGCACACATTCCTAAATTGGATTAATAAAACTCCAAATTAAAAAGCCGCAAAGTATTATGTCGAAATCGTACAATATCTAAGGTAATTAATCTATGTCACTCTTAAGAAAGAACTATCAATCTAAATATTATATTCCCATATTTAGAATGTCTAATTACCTTATATACCGGTTGGCAAATAAAACTCACCTTTATGTATCGATAAATAATGCAAGTGAATCAATAGGATCTTCTCAAATAATCACAAACTCGATAAGAACAAATCGACTTTCCAACACAATTTTGGACAAAAAGTTAGTTATAAATGCGTACACTCTAGTTAATTATACATTTATAACGTCTTATAATTAATTCCCACATTTCTTAACTCTTCTTCATCATTCTCGATTCACAATTTATATAAGAAGATGAAACTCATGGATGGTTTGGCGTGAGAGATCTTAATTTTGAGGTAAATGTTTCTCCTAGTATATCTCCTCCAATTATGAAAATTAATAAACCATTCATTCAATAATCACCGCTAAAATTGTGTTACCTTTTCAATTTGAGCAGAGCATTTTTCTCAAGGAAATATAAAAAAAAAAAAAATGTACCAAGAAACTCTGCAGTTTTATCATCTATGGAGACTTGCTGTCCAAGAAAGAGACGAAGCAAGAGAACATCTGAAACATTCACTCGCCGAACTCTCCAGATTACAAGAACACTACAACACCATTTTGTTGTCAGAAGAACAGAAAATACCCTATTATTACTCAGAAACCGCAGACGAAACCACCGATCACCAAAACTATAGTTTCAATAACTTCTCCGACGATTCTCCGTCGCGATTCTCGTCCGCATCGTCGTTGGATCTCGTCTCTAACTCAACTGTTTATTCCTCGCTGGAGATCTGTGATTCAAATCAGATGGGTTTTGCTTTTGAGAACAGGAAATATTTTGAGACCCTTGTGCTGGAGATTATAGGATTCGGAAAAGTCTTGCCGGAGAACGGTAAGTTCCAGCAAGCTGTCATTGAAGCTGGCTCGTTGGTTGAGTCATTGTTCATGACCGGTCCGATACCGAAATGGAGAAATCCTCCGGTTCAAATGTTGAGTCAAAGACCGGTTCTAAGTAATACTATCGGAAAATGGAATTATGGTGGTTTGGAGTTGGGTCCGGGGATCCTGAACCGGTCTTTCTCAGGCAAAATGCCACGGTTCAGCTTGATGCCTTAAGTTCCGCTTTGGAGTTTTATTTTATTCGTTCGATACACGTAATGCTTAAATTTTTTGTATTGGTACTAAGAACTTTGATGCAATCAGATAAATCATGTTATCTTTTATTTGTTTATCCATTATTTTATAATACGTTATAAAATACTCTGAAACAACAGATATTAGGAAGGATCCGTCTTTCGAGCCAAAGCCTCAAAACCTATATAAAGAGCAGAAAGGGTGAGAACTCAATTCATATGAAAAAGATGTAGCTAAGTGAAATTTACCGCATACCTTTGAGCACTGTCTTTCATTTTCTTTTTGTTGCGGAAGCCTCCAGCTGAGACAGAAGCAGCCACTAGGCGAGGCTGCGTAACTTCTTGATAGGATGGAAGATAAACACTACCAACATCACCTGAAGAGAAAGGCAATATTCAGAAAGTTAACTTGCCGTCGAGAACCTCCATGATGCGCCTAAAAACATTACATATGTGACCCACCATTCAGACTTTTGGAGCACTGAGCAATAAAATCCACAAGAAAAAGTAAGTCACAATTTCCATCGCCTAATTCAAGACATAAAGACTATTAGAACCTCATTAACAACATAAGCCAAAAACCTGCATCTACATTCAGAATAAAGTGTGATCTTTCGAGCTAAAGATCAGTATACGTTAGTCATGAGCAATACCACCTTTTTGTAAACTTCGAGAACAGACAATCCCATCTTTCAGTGGCACTTGCAGCTCCTCAAGCACACAACTCACCTACACAGAATAAGGGAAGAGCCATTAAGTTTATAAAGATTAAGCAATCCAAGGTTTTGCAATTGTTGAGCAAGATGTTTGAGGCCACTGTAATTGGATCATTCTACTAAAGATAATGTCATATGAGCCGTGAGCTTCTTCGCACATTTTTTCGAAAATGGAGTAAAGGTTGTTAACTTTCCAGACAAAAATGTAAGGTTAATAAATAAATGAAATGCACATGCCATATATTGTATGTAACTCACTGATTTGATGCATCTGAACTTCGCATTCCACAAGGAGAAAGAACAATGGTCTAAGCCAATGAATGCTGAATCCAAGTAAAGTAATTTGAGAAACAGAACAGACATGAACAAGATTATCAAAAAGAATCTCGATTTGAGGTTGATGGTTTTCATACCTTTGAGACTCATAATATCACCAGAAATCACTACACGAACATTCACCGTCTTGAAAATGATGAAACCTGTTTGAATCTCTTAGGATGATTTCTCTCCCCTCGATCTTTGATATATACTTGAAGGCAGAGTGGCAATCACCGCAAACTCTGAGGTTCTTCATTATTCTGATTGGCAGCGTAGAGCTTCTCTGGGCTGTGAGAACAAAAGCTACAGCGAGCTTCTCGCTGTGATAGCTCAGAATCTCTTCCTTGTTCTCTTGCTCTAGATCATACAAGGCAAATCCTGTCTGTGGCACATAGCCTGCGTCTTTCATTTTTCTATTGAGCTCCTTGAGCTTCTTGTAAATCACATCAGCATCTGGGTGTGCCTTATCCCCAGCAACAAACATATGGACTCCATCCTTCATGGTGACCCAACTATAACCAGCTTCCTTTTTCACATCTGCATCTTTCATCTTCTTTCTTGCCTTTACTAAATCTTCCCATCTTCCTCCAGTAGCATACATATTACCAAGTAGAACATAGTTTACAGCATTTTCTGGCTCCAATTGAAAAAGCATTTCTGCTGCTTTCTGCCCTAAATCTGCTTTTCGACCATTTGCTCTGCAACAAGCCCCAAGTACAGTCCTCCAGATGAGAACATTAGGCTTTATTGGCATTTTATCGATGAAATCTTCCAACTTATCGAGTTCACCTGCACGGCCTAGCAAGTCAGCCATACATGAGAAGTGTTCAATCCTAGGAGTTAAGCCATAAAAATTACTCATAGATTCAAAATGTTTAAACCCTTCTTTAACCAAACCCGCGTGGCTACAAGCTGACAAGACTCCCACGAATGTAACATGATCAGGTGGTGTTTGGCCATCGAGCTTCATACTTGCAAAAAGCTTCAAAGCTTCTTCTCCTTGCCCATGTCGTGCATAGCCCGAAATCATAGAGTTCCACGAATATGAATTTCTCACAGGCATTGTGTTGAAAAACCTTGAAGCATAATCTAGTCTTCCACATTTGGAGTACATGTCAACAAGTGCACTCCCAACTACCACATCAGATTCTAAACAAGCTCTCACCGAACAAGCATGCACTTCCATGCCACGCTCTAGCGTTGCAACAGAAGCAAACGCGCTAAGAACGGTTGCATACATGAAGTTATCCAATCTCTGACCCGTCTGCAACATAAACCAGACCAAATCCAAGGCCTTGGGAAGGAGCTCGTTATGTATATACCCCGAGATCATTGAGTTCCAAGTTACATCATCTCTTCTCTCTGACATTCTAGAAAATATCTTCTCACACCCATCCATCTCCCCACACTTCCCATAACAAGCTATGAGCGCATTTTCAGTGGTTGCTTCATCTGCAATATTGTACTTTAAAGCTAGCCCGTGTATCTGCTTACCCAGTTCACCGAATGAAAGGGATGACACAGCTGAAAGAACGCTTGAAAAGGTTATCCTGTTAAATTTCTGTCCCGCTCGAAGCGCATTCAAAAAATATGCCACAGCTTCAAGTACTGACCCTTCTTGACTAGCTAAAGCTCCTATTATAGAATTCCAAGACACCTGATCAGGCTCTGGCATGGAGGAAAATATCTTACGGCATTGATTGTGATAATCGGTCTCTGCATATAGTGTCATAAGAGCATTTGAAACCGAAACATTCAAATCAAGCCCTAATTTGACGCTTTCTCCATGAATCTGCTGTCCTAATTTTGCCCACTTCAAGCTCGCGCATGAGCTAAGTGAACTAATCAGTGTGAAACTTCCAGGCAAGATTTCATGTCGTCTCATACTTTGGTAGCGTTCCACTGCTTCAAGAAAACAGCCGTTTTGGTCAAGACCAGTGATCATGGAGTTCCAGGAGACAGAATCTTTCTCCATCATGAAAGAGAAAACACGTCTAGCATCAGCTATTGAGCCGCACTTAGCATACATATTAACAAGGCCATTCCCAATGCCAACCATAAAGTCAACTAAGCCAGTTGTTATTACATGTCCATGAACCTCTTTGCCTTTTCTCAGACCTACTTCCTCAGCTAGAGAATACTCGGGAAATGAGCTCAGAAGAATCACGTATGACTCAGGACTAACATCAATCATGCTATACATATCTATAAAGAGCTTTGTTGCTTCTTCTCCCCATTTCTGTCGCACCAGACCAACCATTAGGCCGTTTAAGGTGACTGCATTTCTTGTTTCCATCTGATTAAAAATCTTCCTAGCATAATTTAATGAGCCAGACTTTGCAAACGCACTCACCAATCCGCTGCCAACAAAAAGATCTGAGAGTAAACCAGATTTCTGGATGGTGCACATGATCTGCTTGAGCAAACTAACATCTGGTTCAGTCAAAGAACACACAGTAGTTACAAGACTACCAAACGTGTATTCAGTTGGTCTAGAACCATCAAATTGCATGCTAGAGAACATCTTAAACGCAGATCTCTGGTCCCCAGTCTGTGAATAAACCGAAATAATCGAATTCCATGATACAGAATTCTTAACTTCAATGTCATCGAAAGCACGGAGAGCATAACCAAGAGACCTTCCGCATTTCCAATACATTGATATGAGCACATTAGAGACTACTGCATCCACTGCATAGGAAAGTTTAAACATCAGACCATGAATTTGTCTCCCGAAAAGAATCCCAACAGAATCTAAATCCTGACAAGCCCGAAGCGCACTAACAAAAGCGTATTGATTTGAAAAAACCCCTTCTTTAACCATATCTCTAAAGAACACCAAAGCTTCCTTATGTTCCCCATTACGGCTATACCCTGAAACAACGCATGCCCAGGAAACGCAGTTCCTCTGAGGCATTTCGTCAAACACCTTACGTGCAGATACCGAATCACCCGTTTCTATATAAGCATTGATGAGATTGTTGCACAAGTAGACATCTTTGTCTAACCCATTCTTATATAATCGTGAATGAAAGAGTTTAGCAGCTCCTCTATGTCCAACGCAGCTCTGAATAAAAGAAAGAGGAACACACTTAGTCATTATTCAATCTATGTACTCCGAGATCGACAAACATGGTTTAGTTAAATGGAGAAGACTTACGTTTAGAAACGACATGTGGGCAGCCAAAATCAAATCAAAAACGTTCAGAAAAATTGAATTTTCGCGCGAGAAACAAACAAACAGATTCTCGGTGGACGTTAACTGGCCTAAAACGTCGGCGTTTCACCGCACCGAGAATTTTTCCGTTTGTGCTCTGAGTTTAGTTTGCAACTTCCCATAATTTTAATGGGCTTTATTAGTGAGCCCAATTGCGGACCTAGGGGCTACGGTAAACAATTCCTATTGATAAAAAAAATGCAAGAAAGAATGAAAACATAAAATAATGGGTTTAAAGACTTTAAGGTTCAAACATTTCTAGTTGTTCTATAATAGTGGACGACGTCGTTGATCTAAAAGTACTGTTATGCCCCTGACATCATATCTGGCCAACACTTCGATCTGTTATTCGTTTCAATTTGATTCAAATTTAAGAAGCAAAGCAAATATTAGAAATTAGTATCCATTAAAAACGGAGCAAATTATAAAAACTATAATTTTAAAAAATAAATATCCACTCCGCTATACAAATACATATATATATATATAAATAAATTACATAATTTATTATTTCTATATGTAAATTTTTATCCATCCAATTAATTATTTAAATATTAAAGTGTAACAAATAAAGAAGAAAATAAATTTTTTAAACGAGATATATTCCTTTTTAAATTAAATTTTGAAATTTTCTATATTTTCTATTTTTTATAATAACTTTTAAATTTTACAGAATACAATAGATATCCGACAAATAATTTAGATTTAACGGAGACGGATAAAAAAAAATGATCTGGATGGAGAAGAAAGGATTACATGATATCCGGTTCAGTTTTTGTGTCCATCCCTATAGCTAACACCGGAGGGAGAGGATAAAAAAAAAAAGTTGTAAATGGCATTCTCGTGATTATTACACACTACCTCGGACTTTCTGTAATTGTTTAGTGGGTATATCATTGCCCACAAATAAAAATGATTTTGATTTGGTATATTTCGAGCTGTTTTTTGGCTGTAATAATTTCACAATTTTCTTTATTTGCGCCTTTTAAATAATATTGACTCTCCATCTTCTCTTTTGCTAAGAATCATATATCAGCTAAAGAAAACAAATCAGTCAAAAAAAGGACTAGTCTCTCTATCTATTTGAATCATATGGAGGACGATCGAAAAGAGGTATAACCATCTTCTTCTTCTTCTTCTTCTTCTTCTTCTTCTTCTTCTTCTTCTTCTTCTTCTTCTTCTTCTTCTTCTTCTTATTGTCTCTCCGTCTATGTTGTTGGTTCCCCCAGATATTTTCCTTAGGAAACTTTGTTTTTTACTAAGAAATCAAGATCTGCGTGTTTGGATTTTGTCGGAATCGAACATGGGTTTTTTTTTATAGCAGCAGCACTTACTGATACTGTTTCTAGTGACGAGACGATTTAATCAAAATCAGTATCTTGGTAATCGGAAACCAAAAAATTGAGTATATTTTAAAGTTTCGTCCTTTTTCACATCTCGATAGCTGAGACTTTGTCATCACGAGGTATATTTTCTACTTGGTAATTTCGAAACTTTATTGGATTGATAAAATAAAAGGATCCTACTTTACCCAGATTTTATTGATCGTTGATTAAATCAAAGCTTGTAAATTGTCCCATAAAGTCAAGAACTTGGCTTTGTTTGTTTCTTAGAGGATTCATCTTCTTCATGATGCATCGCTTTGTAAATAGCTCTGTTTATTTTTTATGTCTATGCCTCAATTATGAAACCTTTTAAAATTAGTTAATCTTTGTTTCGAATTGTGTGTTTTGTTTTTGCAGAAGAACACTCCATGGCTATCAGTGCCACAGTTTGGTGATTGGGACCAAAAAGGAGGAGGAACCATGCCAGATTACTCGATGGATTTCACTAAGATTAGAGAGATGAGGAAACAAAACAAGAGAGACCCTTCTCGAGCCAGTTTAGGCAACGAGGAAGAGCTCATTAAGCCACCTGAGTCAGCAACAGCCACGGCTAAGCTCACGACGGTCCAAAGCGAAAACCAACGAGAGTTCTCTCCCAGCCACCATCACCAACCACATTCTCCTTCTGTAAGATTCCAAACCTTTTTTCTTTTTTTTTGATACCTTGATTTGATTTGACTGTTTCAACACACAAATATATACAGTTTCGTTTGTATCATGTTATTCCATATTTTGATTTGCATTATTATCATTAAGACGTCTTAGAGGATGAGGCATTAGCACATGGTTTGTCACAAAATTTATTAATATTTTAGGGTCCAATTTTTCTTGCAGTCTATATCTTATATTTTGAATATAGTATTGAGCCGGTCTTGATTTTCACTATGGAATAAGATGAGAATTTGGTATGGTTGTTTGGAACAGACAAGGAGAAGCGTCTTCAGCTGCTTCAACTGCTGCGTTAAGGCTTGAAGGTTTCTTCTAAGCAAAGGAGCAGTTTTCTTATTGACTTGTGGTTCGATTGTGGAAATGTAATGTGATGACACTTTAATATATGTTTCAATCCATTTCTCCTTTTTTTTTAATGCATATTAGCTCTCCATTAGAAGAAAAGGATTTGGGGAAAATTAAGCTAGTTAGTATTGTTTAATCTTAAGCAAAACGCTGTGACACTCAACCGAATTATGAGTATTACTGGCCACTCCAATACATATAACAAATGGCAGGTTTCAGAAACATTAAGGCCCATTTCCACAAACTTACTAGTAGTGAAACAAAACATTTATTTGATATAAACATTCTGTGGAGTAAAACTGTGTTTATTGTTTAGCATTTGGTGGGGGTTTTTTTTTTCCGAATGTTAGCGACGATAGGCCGAACATCAGTGGATCGTGGCAGCAAAAGCATTTGATGGTTTTGATTGTAAGATACAAGTAGATATGTAATTTATATACGAGTCCAAATATATGTTTTGTCGACCCTGAAACATGCAATGGGCCTGTAGACAAACTAAAATAAATGAAAATAGGCCTTTCTTTGATTTTTCAAAGGACTTTAATATATACCCAACAAGTATCTTCACGCATTGAGTTGGAGTTAACATGTTAATTAGGATTAACTCTCAAAACGCAGCCAACTTGGCCTTAAAACGGGTATAGAAAATCTAATTCTGAAAAATTGGACTTTTTGGGCTAAACCGTTTAAGTTAGAGCTTTTTGGGGGTTCGACCGAATTCGAAACAGTCCTAAAAGCCCAAACATACAAATTATCGAACGTTTAACTATGTTTAGTGTAAGTTTCTTACTTTTTAAGTTTTTAATTTTAATATAAGCATTTGAATATATATTTTAAAACATTTTGGTTTAGTTATAAAATGTACTACAACAGCAACATTGATTCAAAGACGATACATGAGCAATAATTTTTTCACAAAGATAATGATGGACGATTCAAACGTATCGTTGTATTGAGTTAACTCGTATGATGCGTGATGTTCTAAAGTATCTCAATAAGTCCAATAGCATCAAAATCTACGTTTAGTTATATTCGTGTGCGTGTTTTAAAATGAACATAGAAACCGTATTCTTCAAGACACAGAGAACATTCATTTAATTATGTTTCGTGATTCATACAATAATATCAACATCGTTTATAAACAAATTTGGTAGTTTTGAATTTGTATACAAATGTTTCACTAACTTGATTCGAAGTGTTTTCTTTGCCCTACAAACACATGCTTCAATAACGGTGGATTTTAATGTATTTTTACCAAATACACAATTAAATAACACTAGATTTTACTCTGAATTCAAAATACATCAAAGTCTATTAAAATACAATATCCAATAACACCACCTTAGTCTTACTTGGACAAACTTCGGACTAGTCCAATTATGTCTATATTTTGCCTAAAATATACTCTATATGTTTTATAAAGAGCGTCATTCTACCATTTTCACACAAATTAAGAAAAGTAAACAAATTTCATTTTTATCTTTTATTAATACACTAGATAATACATTTTTTCTAATTAATAAGTTGAAATAATAAGGATAAAAAATATATTTGATTTTAAAAACTGCATTAAAACACAAAACGACATTTTTTATAAAACAAGATTAAAATCTTAAAACGATATTCTTTGTGAAACGGAGGGAGTATGAAAATTTGGCCCCTATTATCGTGAGAGATGACGAAATTGTCAACTGTCTTGTTACAGCCCAACTCCCATGTCCCTACTTGCCTTGGGTTGATTTCTCGTTACATTTATGAAAATCAAATTTTAATGGCATTGGCGATAAACTATCATCCAAATGATAAATATAAAACATAACTTACAGAAAAATATTTATTGATAGCCCCTAGCTAATGGGATAGTGGTTTGGGGTCCAAGATTTTAGGATAAGCCGATTAGAATTCCACCACCAGAAATTGTCCCCGATGTACTTTTGTAACAATATGTCAAATTGTCAATGTCATTCAAATATAAGAAATCTCGGACTTAATATCATGAATTCTACTTGAATTAGGAGTAAAATTTATAATCTTAAATCAAATGTATGAGGTTTGCACACACACATAAAAAAATACTCTCTCCGTTCCAAAATAAATGGTATTCTAGTCTTCTATATACAAATTAAGAAACAGAGTTAAAACTCTATTATACCCCTAACTTAGTTCTATTAATTTTTTCCTGTAAACATTTGTTAGTTTTGATTGAGATTAAAAAAAAAATATAATGTGTAAAGTTGCATTGAAATTTTAAAGTGATACTTGAAATGAAGGGAGCAAAATAAAAAAATGTATGATTAATTTTCGTTGATCATGTATCTGCTTTTTTCATTGCGTACACAATACGAAACATAAAGACGACGCAAGACATTTCCAGTTCTCACTTCCAAAATGTTAGAAGGGGTCAGTCGTCCTGACCAAATTAGACAGACTCTCATTCAAAACTTATTGATCTCCACTGAATTTGAGCCAACATTGCATAAATATTTGTCGGTGAGATCAAAGCGTTAATAAGATAGTTTTTTTCTTTAGAAAATTTCACGTCACGGTTTTTATGATTCACTTGTGACATTAATTATACAATCTCGGGCTCGTTGAGATTCTGTTGCTTATACCTTAGTTATCGTGCACTTTGAATCATGGCCATCGTTTCAATTTAGATTTGTCACGTCACGTATCACTAGATTTTCTTAAACAAGGCTGAAATATCCAAAAATACTTAAAGTCTTTAACAAAAAAAAAAATCCAAAAATACTCTTTATTAAAACAGTAATTAAGGTAGATTAAATTTGTCGCCACGTCGTAGAAATTATATTCCACAACTCTAGGTATATAAGCATACTTAGCTCAATAAAGATGCCTATTGTTTTAGTTTTAATGTGTTAATACATAAATAAAATTTTACGTATATTATCAATGGTTGTACCTGAATCTTAAAAGACTTAAACAAAGATCGAATTTCTAGGATGCATATAGAGAGGTACAATGTACTTTGGGTACTTAGGGGACATTGGGATGGTTCATGTCTCCTATCATTTACTCTTATTTGTCTACCCGCCCCATTCCCTGCCAAACCTCCCTTCTTCACCATTCACACTTTTTTATTTTCTTTGACCAGTTAAAAATATTATTTATATACATTAGTTAATGAAACCGAAATGAGAAGCACCAAACCATTTTGGTTAATTTTCCATATAGCTAGATGTAAATGTTTTGATAGATGTTGAGATTCGAACCTGTTACCTAATATGTTAAGCACGAAGAATGGATGATTTGGTGCCTGCCAACCTCGACCTCTAAGATTCCACCCCGGATTCCTCTAACTTTCACCAATTTGTTAGGCTTTTTTATTCAATATTCATAAACATTATCTGGAAAAAACGGTAAACGTCGAGCTAGAAATATGCAACATACAAATTGCATGAGACGTTTAGTTAACCGGTTTTCTAATGTGATTTGGTTGTCCTTGTTCGTATTAAAGAATATATATACTCGTAAAAGCAAATTGTTTTATGTGAAACGCCATTTGCTTACAGATTAAGTTAAAAATTAGTGTTCTACATCAAGCTTCGAATTAGATGTTCAAAAATGTGCGACTTTTTTTACATATTATGAATGTATACTATAGTTGATCGCAATATACGTCTTATAAAATTTTGATTGAGCATTGAGCCGCTCTCTTCAGTTTTTTTTATGTTGTGGCGAATATATTTATACGTCGTACATGATAAAATTAGTATTTTTAGCCAAAATATTTTATTTATTTAATAAAAACACTCAATTAAAATCAATGAAAAAAACATTTGATTACTTTTTAAATTTATAGATAAATTAATTTTTTTATATATATGAAGATATATCTTATATTTTGAAACAAGAAAAATACATCAAAACACCTTATATTTTGAAACAGATATAATATATTTTAAAATATGATAAATTATAGTAAAATAGGAAACCATTTCCATGACTTAACATCATTAACACAAAGATTTGATTCTCGCGGTAGATGAATTGGTTGCTTTCTCTTTTTGTTTTCTATATAAAAACATGTGATCAACGATTTTTAACTAACGATCAATATTTCTATCATTATTTTTTAACAAAGTAGCGATAAGATATTAATGATTTGATGGAAAGTTAATATATTAGTAACCGATCGATCGATAAATCCATTGTTTAATAAATTGTCTAAATAAGACAAAAAAATGCCAAGCGATATAGAATATAGATGAATATATACACCGTCGTGTGATTCTTTTTTTTTTTTTTTGAGTTGGGATGGACAAAACCTAGAATCTCTATTTAGTAGTTATTCTTTTGCTATACTAATTTTTTTATCAACCGTATATCTAATTTCTTAAGTTGTAAAAAATGTCACCTTATCTCTTCAACTTTAGAAATACTCATTCATAAAAATTTTGAACTCTAAAATTATATTTCTATCATACTTTTAAAACTACATATTATTCTAAAAATACTCAAATGTTACATTCTACTCCCATTAAAAAATCATGATCTCGTTCTACTGCAAACTCAAACTCGTGAGTTTGCTATTCTATCGAAGTCATAAACAGAAAATAAAAAGATAAGGATGATTCTTAAATAGAATAATATATGAGATAATTAATTAGGGCAAGTCTCTCGTTGCACGTCACAACTCTCTCAAGCCCACTCTATAACCGATCAGTATTCTTTTTTCTCTAAAGAACATATTCATTAGTTTGTCCTTTCGTATTCCCTAAGCCGAAATATACGGACTCATTAAATTCTTTTTCGGTTTAACGAACCTCATTAAATTCTCTTCTATCTCACATCGATGCAAACAACAAAACCGAAGAAAAAAAGCGGTCCAAACGAAATTAAATAGCTGATTTTGAAAGAAAAAAACAATAAAAATGCCGAATTCATTGTCATAACGCCCTCTCACACACATATCTTTCATTTCATCCAACACCAAACCAATTCATGCGACTCACCTCCTCCCTCCACGTGATTCTCTCTCAATTTTAACCTTACCATTTCCCCTATATATAATTTTACATCAACATTACTTATATAAATATAATCATTTCAAAACCGACGTCTCTCTTCCCATGCATTGCGCATTTAATTAACGCTGCCAAAAAATGCATGTGGGTATATATATATATATACATATAGTTTTATATATATAGATATACCTTTATATATAGATATACCTTTACCTTCAACCTCTCCATTGTTTCTCTCCAAGTACTTCTCTCTTTAAAAAAAGTACTTACCTTCTCATATAAAATTTTGATATATTCTATATTTTCTCTTACGAAAGATAAAATCCTTTTGTTATTATTATTGGTTCGTACGTTGTTCATTATTTGACAAGAAGCAAGATCAAAAAAGTACAACCACAAAAAAAGAAATGGAGTTGATGAATTTGGCTTCAAAAGAAACAAGCTATTGGATGATCGCACTACCTGCCGTTTTTGGATCTCAAAACCTACATGATGTTTCCGTCCTCGGCTATATCTTCCTCGCTTTCGTTTCTCTTTCTATACTCACGTGGGCTCTCGCCGGAGGCGGTGGTGGCGCATGGAAGAACAGCCGTAACCGGTTGGGTCGGGTCGCGATCCCGGGTCCTCGGGGCATACCAGTATTCGGCAGTCTTTTCATTCTCAGCCGCGGCTTGGCCCATCGGACGTTAGCCGCCATGGCTTGGAGCCGAGCCAACACTGAGATTATGGCTTTCAGCCTCGGTTCTACGCCGGTTATAGTGGCTTCTGAGCCGAACACGGCTCGCGAGATTCTGATGTCGCCTCACTTCGCGGACCGGCCGGTTAAGCAGTCGGCTAAGAGCCTCATGTTCAGCCGAGCCATAGGTTTCGCACCAAACGGGACTTACTGGCGCACGTTAAGAAGGATCGCATCGACTCACCTATTCGCTCCTCGGCGTATCTTAGCACACGAAGCTGGGCGCCAGCTAGACTGCGCTGAAATGGTGAAAGCTGTGTCAGCTGAGCAAATCGGCGCTGGATCAGTCGTTTTAAGGAAACACTTGCAACTAGCCGCCTTGAACAATATCATGGGGAGTGTTTTTGGGAGAAGATACGACCCTCTGGCTCAGAAAGAGGATCTTGATGAGCTTACATCAATGGTTAGAGAAGGGTTCGAGCTCTTGGGTGCATTTAATTGGTCCGATTATCTTCCATGGCTCGGTTATTTCTACGACTCGATTCGTTTAAACGAACGTTGCTCAGATCTTGTTCCTCGAATCAGAACCCTTGTCAAGAGAATCATTGACGAACACCGAATCAGTAACTCGGAGAAGAAAAGAGACATTGGAGATTTCGTTGATGTCTTGTTGTCTTTAGACGGTGACGAGAAGCTTCATGAAGATGACATGATCGCCGTTTTGTGGGTAAGTTCGTATGAAATTGAAATAGTAGTCACATTAAATTTAACGGTATATATGTAACGGTCTACTTGTAATGTTTTTTTGCATTTATTAGTGCTAATTTTTATTTTCATTTTTATAGGAGATGATTTTTCGAGGGACAGATACAACGGCGTTATTAACGGAGTGGACCATGGCCGAACTAGTACTACACCCTAACGTGCAAACTAAGTTACGGGAAGAGATCGTACTGGCTGTGAGTGACTGCGCCGACGCCGACGTGGCAGATGCTAACCTAGCAAAACTCCCGTACCTGAACGCAGTGGTGAAGGAAACTCTAAGGCTACATCCTCCTGGACCACTGCTATCATGGGCCCGTCTTTCCACATCAGACGTCCAGCTCAGCAACGGCATGGTGATTCCAAAGGGAACTACAGCGATGGTCAACATGTGGGCTATAACTCACGACCAGACAGTATGGTCCGACCCTTTAAAGTTCGACCCGGAAAGGTTCACTGGGAATGCTGACGTGGATATTCGTGGTGGAGATCTAAGGCTTGCGCCGTTCGGAGCCGGTAGGAGGGTGTGTCCAGGGAAGAACATGGGGTTAGCTACTGTGACTCGGTGGGTGGCTGAGTTGGTGCGACGGTTCGAGTGGGGTCAGGATCAGACCGAGCCAGTTGATCTTGGTGAGATCTTGAAGCTTTCTTGTGAGATGGAGCAGCCGTTACGTGCCGTTGTAACGGAAATATTTTAAGTCAAAAAGGGATAACTAGGGTTTTGACTTTTGTCAACGTTTTTCTTTTTCTGATTCTTATAATTTCTATTGTTTTCGCCTTTTTTTTTTTTGGTCGAGATGTATGGATTGCAGATTGCTTTTCGTTTTAGTATTTTATCGAGAGAGTTTTTTTCTTTTTTTAATTATTATTAGTTGTTACGGTGATTCGGTTTGATATGTAGTATCAATGTACCATTATCTTGAGACGTTCTAAATGAATGGAGTAATGGACTAAGAGGATATCAATTTTGGTCTTTTGTTCTTGCTATGACTTTGACTACGTACTTATTTACATATTTTCTAAAAAATATCGAAATATTTGCACTTGTTTTCTTGCGAAAATGTGATATTTTAGAATCAATATAGAAACAAACCGGATGGGACGTGGACAAAATACTGAGAGTCTGTGGACAAAATACTGAGATGGTTGTGCTGTAATTATAAATTGGACGATCTAAATCAATTTGGTGCATCTACTAGGTAAATTCTATTCAAAGATATGTTGTCATTTTGTAATAATGGAGGAGAATGAGGCAATATTACAAATGATATCATGTACTCATTATTGTATATAAACGTTAATATATATTTATGAGATTTGTGTTGTCATAGTCTACAGCAATTTTGTTTCTCAAACCCGTCGCTATGGCTAAATTATCTTTTTTCAACCTTTATTTGAAACATATATATATATATATATATATATATATATTAGAAAACATAGATACCAAATCAGAACGGTGGAGGAAAGCCTACAAACAAACAAGTTAAATCCGACTCTTACTTTTAACTAACAACTCGGTATATGATTTAAAGAACGAGGTATCAAATTAGAGTTAAAAGATTCAAAAAAGTGTGAAGCTCTCTTAAGGAGCAGATAAAACATATAGGTGTTCGATATTACACTCACCCATTTGATAAAAAAAAATTAACGATATATTTATCTTGTAATTGATCAGAGAGAAACCATTGAACACATCACATAGAACAAGAGCAAGAGCAATGGAATCACCCTCTGATTGATCAGGGATGGAGCCACACACACACACATATTTTTGGTGTGTTTGACCTGTCGGTGGAAAATAATTTGGAAGTCAAAATCAACGAACTAAGTTAACTTTGCTGGACAAAAATAAATAGGCCCTTAGTAAGCTATGATGATGGTGAAGGATTCCAGAGACGGTGACGTTGCGTTTATTTCTCTAATGAATAGATATTTACATGACATAATATTTTGGTATTAGATTTGTTGTCGAGTAGATTTCAGATATCAATTAAAATATAGACTAATATCATGATATCGATTAAATGAATCTTTTTAACATATGTTATTTTAAAAAAGAAATTCTCTTTAAATAAAATAATATATATATATATATATCTTGATTTGACATTGCATTTATATGATGTAAGAACCGGCCGATCCAAATGACAAACGAGCTAAAGATCCGATTGGTAATATAAAGTTGTACACGTTTTTTATCGATAAGGTAGAGCGGTAAATTTTTATAAAATAATACAAAATTGTGTAAAAAAGTAGTATACGAAAGCTGTAAAAAAACTGAGAGTAATGTTTTTAGTAACTTTTTTGATATCGATTTTGTGATTGATAATTGTCAAAGCGATACACTCCGTATCGCAGTGGTATAGAGTTACCAATCAAAACTAAAATTTAAGATTTAGACCTAAAACAGTTTTATCTAAACGATTTCAATCATACTAACCGTACCAGTTCACCCGTCGTTGTCATTTTTTCTAATTAAAATAAAACTTTGATTGGTTTAAAATAAGAGTTTATAACAACAATATCCGCATATTTGATTTTGGCGAACTGAGCTAAACGCGCAGCTCTACGATTTAAATTGCAAAAAATATTACGAGAATGAAAGAAGAAAAAGAGTGGAACTAAGTGCATAATGAGTTGAACTTGTCCATAAGATTATAAAATATGCGGACCACCCAGCAAAAAACTACGATATTTCGATTATTTCGTTTCGAGGTCTAGATTATTATTTATCCCTCGAAAAATCATAATGAACATGGCCATATATATATTAATTGACATTATATCTTACAAGCAGAGCCGATTTATAGTATTAATGGGCCACAAGCTCAAAAAAAAAATTTAAACCTACAAATTAATAAAAAAAACCAAAAATGTTAAAATATATCATATGGTTTATCGAACTTGCCACCTCAACATTTATAACTAAATCCACTACCAACCGAACTAAAAAAAATTTATAGAAATTGAGAGCCAAAATTTTACTTATACCTTACAAAACTGCAAGCACATGCTTTGTTTGTTTGGCCTCAACGTCGGTTCTGCTTACAAGGGGGTTAAAGTTATAACTTATAAGAAAAGGGGGAAACAAAAAAAAACAGAGAAGTAAAATGGAGGTGGAGAAGTCATAGGTTTCCTCGCTGAGGACTCTGATCTATTTGTATAAGTTAAAGACACCGAAACCTGTGCATGGAGTCGTATCTCTGAAACTTGGCTCGTGTATTTGTCTCTTCACTATTCATTTTCAGACACTGACTTCTCACTGCTTCAAAGTTAGTGGCTGGGGGCACCCGACAATTCTTCAGGTGACATTGACCCATCCCTCTTATTTATTATCCTTTTGGTTTCCTAATTTAATGTTTACATTTTGTAAGTTATATCTGTAGAATATGCAGATAGAACAACAAGTTGATATGGCCGAGTTGGTCTAAGGCGCCAGATTAAGGTTCTGGTCCGAAAGGGCGTGGGTTCAAATCCCACTGTCAACATTACATTTTTCGATTTTGACATTTTTGTCAACAAGTTCGGCCCCATTTCAATTTTCAGAGCCGTATGTAAACTCCAATCATGGGCCCCAGTTTAACGAGGCCCAATAATACTAAAGCTTATCTAAGACCACGAGAAATCAAACAAACCAATTATTATACAGTATGTTTTTTCTTCTGAGAAAATCTTGCAGTCTATCCATCAAGCAGCCAATAAGGTTATTAAATCACTAATACTTTTTTTATACGTGTATTACTATCAAGAAATTCTAGAGCTAGGTTTATGATATCTTAGGATCGGGGATCAGATTCAGACCAGTAGACCAAATCAATCCACTAGTTTGGTTTGATTTTGTTTCAAATCGGATATATGGACGTCTTGAAAATAAAACTGAAAAGCCAAAGACGTGAGATAAGTTAACTAGATGATATGTAGATCGTATAGTTAACAATCATAATGAACTAATACATATGTCGGGGGGAAAAATCCAAGAAGAAAGTGGATATATATTGAATTAAAAACTAAGGAATATACAAGTAGACAAATGGAAACTTCCTAGTGACTCCCTAATTGCGCATTCGTTCAGTGCTTTCAAGAGATGGGTGCCAATATTTGACTCATTACGGACCATCGTCATTTGGTCAACCGATTAAGCATTTGGAATCTTGCTAAAAGTAAAATGGTCCGAACTCTCTCATGACACTATAAAAATAGATATATTCGACTTTTGAGGTTTTCAAATTTTGATTGATTCTTACCCGTATAATTTAGCCATATCTGAGAGTACTAATTTGAATGCGTGGACATTAATTCTTAGTCACGAACTATCTTAAGCATGCGATTGTGGCTAAGTGAATGAGTAGTTCATATATAATAGAGTTTAGAGTAGTTCCTTGAGACCAAATTTCCCATCTCTGCCATTAATGTCCTCTTAAACGAGTTTATGGCCTCTATTAATATATGTTTGACTCATCGTTATTACTTTTAAATCTTCAAACACTATTTCGATGATTTGTCCTTTAGCCATGATTTGTGGACTCCCTTATCGGTTATGCTCATGTTCTTTCTCGGACTTAGTTTGGTTGGTTCGTAACTTCGTATGCAACCACCCGGCGGTTTTGGTTGTACGCGGTTTTTAGTCATTCGACCGACATGGCTATTATGTGTCATCTCTCTATTTGTTTTTTGCATTAGGAATTTTTTTTTTTTGCCGAAAGAGTTTTATTATACTTAGTGCGTGAATATTGTTCACTTTTTGAAAGGCTTATCCCCAAAGATTAAATTATCATAGTAAAGGTTACCACGTGCTTCGCTTGTGCTAAATTCAATTTATCAATCTATGTAATATGGATGAATTGAAAACGCAAGAAAGTCACCAATAATGCATTGAAAAGTTTTGGAAATTTGAGAATAGTGTAGAAAAATTTAAAAGCTTATGACAATATTAAAATGGACCGACCGACAACTAATACCGAGTTTTAGAGTTAAACATGGTATATTTCTTGTGACAGTGTTATAAAAAAGAACGTTCGAGGACATTTGAGTCAAAAATATCATCTCACTAGTCAAGTATAGATTTAATATATCATCCGACAATTAGAGTGTGGATCTCAATGGAGGAAGAGAGGCGAAACGAAGAAGAAAGTTATCGTCTTTGTATCCCTTTTCAATTCTTGAACGAAGCTCTCAAGACCTTCCTAAGGTGTCTTGGTCTCCATCTTTCTCATTCTCCTCCAATTTCCTCGGCATCTTCGGTAAGCATTTGTTAGCAAGCCATTGAGAAAGAAAGTTACATAGAAGATCTATATTTATGCATATTATATAAATTAAATTCACATGTATATGCATGTCTTTTTCTTATGTTCGGTTTCGATATTCAGATATTTCATTTTTGGACGTTTTGTTAAAAAATTTAAATTTGACTTTACATTAATTTTGTTTGATTTGATCTAGTCTTCTAATAAAAGAAAATCAAAGCAAAACGGATTTAGCTTCAAGGTTTTTCAAAAATAATTTCTTCGTAGGTTTGGGTTGGTTTAAATAATATGTTTTGCTTTGATTTTTATTTGTTTTGGCCAAACTGGACATCAATTCCCATTTGAGAAAAATGTGGTGAGCTTTTAACTACAACCTCAACTTTACAAATGCAGGAGGCGGCTACAAACGACGTTGTGTCAACAAGGGGTGGCATGATAGTCAAATCGAGGAAAATGACGAGAGAGCTACCTAGCTCCGGAAAGCCAGGCCGCCGCAACTAATGGTTTATAAACCATTTAGTACGTTTGTAACTGCAACTCAAAATTATTGCATTTAAATCAACCGAACTCTAAATATGTATCTGCAGTATTAACAGCTGATTTAAGTTCGTTGACCTAAAAGTTAAAATTTTTATAAACATATACATAACCATCATTATTGTTATGTTTGCTCGTGGGTCATATATTAATTAATCATAATTCATGTGAAATTTTGATTAGAACGACTATAATAATTACTCGGCGTTTATAACGTATTATTCCCCTTAGCGCGACATATCTGTCGTATCTTATTGTTACATTTACACTATAAACATATCCCTAATTATTGTGTTAAATAGTCAAAGTTTGTATTGTTACATGTGTAATAAGATACATTCATACACATGTGTTTGCCTTTCTACGTGCTTTAAATATCTGTTCCTGTATAAATAATGACTTAGAAAACTGCAAAATCGTTTGATAATAAGACCAAAAACTGTTAATCAAATTATGACAATTTAATGTTATTATATTTCTTATTTATCAGTATTATGGATTGTTTTTACGTATCAAATTCGGTTTCTATATTGTGATGATCCCCACAGACGAGTATGTAGCAGTCAATTTCATTACTTTTTTTTACACAAACACATTAACAAATTACAAACGGGAAACATGCAATATAGGAATAGATGCGACCGATGAGCTGTTACAATCAGATTAATATATTTAATTATCATATTTTATAAAAAAAATTACGTAATTGCTGTAAGTTGACTAAGAAGAAATGATGAGTGATTTGAACTCTATTAATGACCTAATTAGTCTCTTGTAATTAGAAGAAAGAAGAAGAGATGGAGGGAGAGGGAAGAAGAGAAGATGGAGATTGCTCTTATCTCTGCATCCCTTTTAACTTCATCCGCGATATCTTCCGATCGTTCTTCGTTAGGTTTCGCGGTCTACGAACTCCTCCTGATAATCCTCCGGTGAGTAATATCTACATGTAATCAACAATTCTTATAATTTAAAATGCATTAATACAAAATATATATTTATGAGTTTATGATCACTTCTATCAAAAGCAATTGTAATAGATATTAGTTAACTCCTTAACTTTATTATATTTGAATATGTCTCGTTTTCCTTTTAACGTGAAATTCACAATCCTATGTCATATTAAAATGATGATTACTTTGTTTAATAAATTTTAATCATAAAATTTAGATTTCCGTATTTACAATTTTACATGCTTGTGGAATTTTGGAAAATTATTTGCCAAATGACATGTTCTTCTTCATGATTACTCGGATGGATACGATATTAATATATGGTAGTTGGTACTTGTAAAAAGAATATGGTAAATGGTTTCTTCAGCTCATTCATTTAAATTCAGTTATTTGAAAAATCAAATACATGTTTGGACTCCGTGGACTCATTTATGAAACTCGATCTGGAAACTAAATCTAAACGGCATGAATGTTTCTTTGTCTTACTGAATTATGTCACATCTTTCTTTTCAATATGAAATTTCTAATGGCAAAATGTGTATATATAATAACAATGGTGATCATGAAGATATCACAAGAAGAAGAGGAAGAGACAGAGGTTGTGAATGTGTCTTCGAGGAGTGTAGCGACGACGAACGTTGCAGCGAGAGAGAATAAGCAGCAAACGAGTTCCGGGAAACGTGGAGGTACCAACAAGACACATTCCTAGTTTCTTCTTCTTCCACGTGTCTTCATCTCAACAAAAGTCAACTTCAACTTCAACTTCAAGCTGTTAATATATGTTCGGAGAAAGTCCTTTACTTTACATTTTCTTCTAATGCGTAATGTATATTGTTATAAATATATTTTCTTTTGCGTGAATTATGCGATTCTTGACTGTTTGTAAGTTGGTTTAATCATCTCGTTTGTAAAATAAGAAAAGATAAACGCAAATTCTATTATATATGAAAGTTGTAAAAGAAAAAATGGATGATACTTATGGCGATTCAAGATTGTGAATTCAGAATTTCAGATCTTGGCCAAGGTGAATAAAAGATTTCACAAATGGACAGTAGGATATGAAAAAGACAATGATTTAGTATTTATTTCAACAATCAAAGATTATTTGTTCTGTTGTCTACTTTTTATAGAAATAATATAATTCTAATTGTTTTACTGATAAAAATATGCAACTTCTTTTTATATATGTATAATATATTATGCAACTACCATTTGGTTGTTTGACATATGATTAAGACGCGGTGTGAATTGACTAACAACCAATTTCCAAGTTTTATTGCTGATTACTGACTTTATAGCTTGAGTCAAATTATATATTTTTTTAGGTTAGAAACACGCAGTCGTTTTGAAATATGTTTGTTGAAAACAATATGGAGTATTGATCAAAGAAGTGTCGAACCAAAGATAATCGTATGTGTTGTATCTTTGATATTAGGAAGAAAAATGCTCTTTTGCTCTTGTGTAGAATCAGTTGCTATATTAAAGTTTAGCGTAAGCTTATAATATACAAGAGAACTTTTTTATTTATAAAGATATATCTCTTTTCATTTGACATATCGAGAGCCTGCCATATTCTAAAGAGAGTGGGTCATTCGTACGAAAACCAAGATAAAAATGAAAGTAAAATAACAATTTAGCGGAAGAAAAAAAACGAAAGTAAACACTCTACAAAGCAGCAAAATTGTTTCTAAGAGAACACTACAAGAAAACCTTGCAATTTTCGACGACGAATATTGTCGATAATTCCTCGGAAGTAGGTATTTTTGAGGAATTACCGACTAAATTATTTTCTCGGTAAACGCTGGTCGGAAATCGACATTCGTCGGAAATTCGTCGAAACTTTCCGACGAATATGACTAGTCGGTAATTCGTCGGACGACAGTTGTCGTCAAATTGTCGGAATAATTTTCGACGTTGTTGCGACAAACTTTACCGAGGAAAATAATTTTCAGAAGTTTCTCGAAAATTTCCGACGATATTCCGATGAATACGATTGAGCATTCGTCGGAAATGCGTCGCTAATTGTCCGACAAAATTCCGACGCAACTACAATATTAGACGGAAATTCGTCGGAAAGTTTGCGACGAATTTCCGAGAAAACGTTTTAAGGTCGTAGGAAATTTGTCGGAAAAAACCGAAATAATATTTTTTTAAAAAAAAATTATTTGGTAATTTAATTTAAAAACATATTTACTTAATTTAATTAAAACAATTAAAGAAACTAAACGTTCAATAAATCATCATAAAATTCATTACATTCGAAAAAAATAAAACACTACAAATCAAAATTATCAGAACTAGGACCCGGACCGGCTTGATTTCTTCGCGAAGGTGGAACCAGTTCAGGATGCAGTTGGGCCATCATCGAACTCCAAAAGGATACATCTTCATATTTTTCTTCCAAGCTGGTAATCTTTTCTTCGGCCTTTGCAAGAGCAGCCTGAGTTTCACGATACTTCTGTTCGTAGGATTGACTGGAAGAACTCTGACCCACTGTATCGTCGAACGGAATAGATCCGACACCATATCTTTGTCCCTTCTTAATTTTCACTTGCTACAAAATAAAATAAAAAAGTTAGTTAAAATCGTTGATTAATCATTTAATACATAATTAAAAATTGATTGATTATCATACTTACCGAACGAAATATCTCGTCTTTTTCCATTTGGCTAAGTTCGTAATCATCCGGAGTCTCTTCAAGCTGACTCAATTGAGTCAGCTTTTCTGTCTCCATAGCTCTACATCGCCGAGCTATTTCTTCTGCCTTTTTGTTGACAAAGACTCCGTCAGATTTACGTTTATGGGTCTCTTCCATAAAAGACACCATATCGGGAAGATCACCAGTCTTGGAATCACGCTAAAAAAAATTACAAATATCCATTGTTAACATTTTATAAATTTATAATGTATATGTAAATGAAATTAAATTTATAAAATTCTATATTTACCATTGCCTCGCGTTTACGGACATATGGCATTGCACCGCACGTGTGCTTCGCCATTCCGATCCTCCCCGCTCGCTCTTTCGGTTTTGGGAGTTGGTTTCACTACGACCTTTATTTTTCTCATCCTCCCAATACGCTATGAGGCCTTGCCAAACTGTTTCCCGCATCCATTTTGGCTTATCTTTGCCTTTTCGCCAATTTTTTTTCTCACTCGTAAGCACCATCTTTCAACCGAGCAGCGCATAATTCTTCAAATTTATCACGAACTTCGGTTGTAAGCTCGTACTCCCAATAATATTTTTGCTTCAATTACAGAGGATTAATTTAAAAATCTAATTAATTTGTTGAATAATTATTATATTTGCCTATTTGTAATTGCATAATTATTTAAAATACTAACCGCAAAAGTTTTGAACCAGCACTCTTTGGTTTCCCCGGACACTGATCGCCCATTTGGAGCTGCTTCGGGATAGTCACTCTCCATAATTTTTTTGACGGATTTCGTTAACCCACCGTCAAATTTATACCTTTCAAAAGTTTAACAAATTAAATAAATTAATTATATAAATAGATAAATACTATTAATTTTATGTTACTTACCAAACCGATGAATCCATACGTTTAGGATCGAGCTTCTTCAAACAACTATGTCCCGGAGCAAGGAGAAACTGGTCGAGAGTCATGCTTAAAAATTATAAATTGTTATGTCTTGATTTCAATCGTAGATTTTTTATAATTCCCAAAAATTATGTCATTTATGCTAGAAGAAAATGAAGTTTCAGATATAAAAGTTACACTTAAATTTATTATTTACAAATTAATATAGATAATTTTATTAAATAATTTGGTAAAACTTCTCACACAGCTAGTTTATACTTTTTTTATATATATATATATAGTTGCTGATTGATCTGGTCAACCTTTTAACGTAAGTAGAGCACATGAGTATATAACATTGGAATACATAAATAAATAATATATTAGACGAAACATGCAATAATACGAAAAGACGCGCCAAGTGAGCTGTTATTATTAGACTAAAAGTTAGGTTATATACATATATATATATATACTCCTAATAATATACTATATATTAACCTAACTTTAATCATAATAATATATATAGAGTACATACCATCTTATAATAATTAGTGTAGCGACTGATGAGCCTATATATTTTAAACTCAAGTCACTTACTCTCTCACTTAGCTCTCACGAAGCAGAATTGAAGAGAAGATGGAGAGAGAAGGAGGAGTTTCTTATTATCTTTGGATCCCTTTTAGGTTCATTCACCAGACTTTCCGATCTCTCTTACTCAAGCTTTTCGGTCTGCCATCTCCTTCTGATCATAGTTTCCCGGTAAGTCATTATTTCTCTAATAAATGGCCATTAATATTTCATATCTTTGGTGAGCATTCATGCGATTAGATCTCGTCGTCTTTGAACATGAGATTCCCTAGTACAAATATTTCCTTAAAATGATGAGTATTTTTTTCCCGTCAATGATGAGTTTTTTGCTCATTTATTTTATATATATGTTTTAGAACGAATATTGGAATGAACTTTATTGAGACCTTCGCTGTGGACTATTAGCTGAAAATTGGTTGTGAATTGATTTGAATGTAGCCTTTGCTTTTTTGGTTTATTATGGTTGTGTTAAATTTTATTAGTTTCCAATTCAAATTTAATGGTAATGAATTTTATATTTTACTCTAGATACTATATTTCTTTTTGAGTTTTGCCAAAAGACTCAAAATGATAAAACTTTTAGTCAGACATCTCAACATAATTTCGGGTTCGATTTAACTTAAACACGCGTATGTTTGAATTATGATACCATATTAACTTATATAGATTTCATAATAAAAATCAATTGACAATATGTAGATTTGCAATGCTCTTTATATATTATTGCTCTATATACCATTTTCAATATGGAATTTCTAATTAAGAGATTGTGACAGTAAATTAAGATCATTTGTTTTGGCTTTAGCAAAAACAACAACAAAGCTTGAACTGTTAGAGTTATTTAGATTCTTTGAAGGATTTTATGAAAGTTAATGTGATTGGTGAAACTGTTAGCAATTCATTCACCAATGACCCCAAAGGTATTACTTCGAGTGATGTAAGCTTTAATAATTATTATATAGTTTTTGGTGGACTATATAAATAAGAATTTTTAAATGAAATATAAAATATAACTTTTAATTAGATGCTGACACCTCATATAGAATAGATTATCTTCAATTCTTGTGCTGACACATCACCCCATTAAGTTCTATTTTTTTGTATGTGTTTGCTTATATATATATATATATATATATATATATATATACAAACACACACACATATATATATGTATAACATAAAGATGATAAATCTTCTTTTTAATATAAAGGAGGAGGATGAAGTTGAGGTTGTGGAAGTGTCGTCGAGGGGATATACTGCGAAATCAAAACCAAAGAAAGTACTGCAGAAGTCGAGAGACGTAAGTTCCGGCAAGCCGGGAAGTACCAACAAGAAGCCTTTCTAGTTTTTACTTCAATTTAAGTAATAATTTACGGAGAAATGCTTCCTTTCATTTTCTACTAATTAATGTGGAGTATAATTTAATATTTTTGTTGTATAATCCTGAAGATTGTAAGTCCTACGAGTCCTTTATTTTTCTTAAGACATAATAATGAAAAACAGACGTGAATCTTTTTACTTCATATCTGGTGAGGAAGTTGTATATATAAGAAATAAGAAGATCATATCATTTTTAAAGAAAACCAAATACATGAACTATATAACGATCAATTCGATCTCATACCTCGAAAAATGTACAACCAAATACCTTATCGAAATTAATTGGTTAAAAGAAAACTATTTTGCATGTATATTCTGCAGTCATGTGGTGGTGTCTCGCTCTCCGTATATCTAAGAAAGTTAATGATGAGGTGGGACTAGCAGTATCTCTCCTGCGATTTAATACTGTTACGTAGATAAGGAAATCTATTTATTGCCTTTCGCTATATACACGTTCTATGCAGCTACCCTCGAATTATAAATCATTCATTGAAAAATATATAATGGTAGAGATGTGAAAGTTTGGCATGTAAATTAGGATTGAAACTCGAGATTTCTCTTTACATAGTTTGAGAAAAATGTATAAATCGATATTTTGGATTTGGGAAAACTTAGACGTCTTGATAACCAATCTTTAATATAACTAAAGGGTTTTCGGAACCAGTTCATTGAATCGTGTACAAAAAAAGTTTGTATAAATCGATTTTTCGGACTAGTTGTCAAAGTGATGGTTTTCATCTAGCATCTTTCAACAAAGAAAGAGACGGCCACTCGAAAAGAGGAGCAAAGATTTTTAATGGATCTAATTCGCCGCTTTACAATTGCGTTTAAAGGATGACTGACTGATCTTTTGGTAGCAAATAAAATTTTGAGGAGGGAGTCACACAGAGAGGATATTAAAAGACACAGAAGATGCAGCGAGAGAAAGATAACAAAAAACAATGTTGCAAGCTCATCCCTCAACCTGTGAAGGCTTTCCTCACGTGTCTGAGATTCAGACACTCGTCTTCATCTTCAGACATGGCGAAAGCTAACGCAAGAAATGTAAAACTGATCATTCTCTCTCTGGCTCTCTGTAAATTCAAGGAGTGTTAATTTTCTTCGTTCTTTTTGCTTAGATACTGGTTTTTTGGTGTGACAGGAGGAAGGAGAAGCTTCACCTATTGAAACTTCAACGAGGAGTCTCAACTTGGCGAGTAAACGGATGAGGAAACAACCGGTTAGCTCGGGAAAACGAGGTGGAGTTAACGACTACGACATGTAGCTTGAGTCTTGATGTAGAATTGGATAATCTTGTTTAGTACTTAGTTACTCTAAAAGAAACTTGCTTTGCATCTCAAGAATCATGATATCAATATTATAATTTCATATCAATCAAAAATAGATTCTTAAGCTAGTAAGTCTCAAGCTAGACTCGGATTCTAAAAAAAGGGCAAGAGAAAAGTGGGATCTGATTGATCACCTTCTAGGCATCTACTGCTTAGCTCGCTTTGCAATATAACTTGTGGCGATTTTGGAAAACCGAGTGACCGTGAAGAACAACTGCCATAACGAACGTCCCTTAACGATCCCTTCCTTCAAGCTCCTCGATTTTCTAGCCACCATTGGTTCTGTTTCCTCTGTCTTGGTTCGATGCATCACCTCCTGCATTGAAGCTACCGATGAGGTAAAAATGGAGTTAACCGTGAAAGTCCATAGTTTGAAAAGCGAGTTTAGAAAGTGATGGCTGAACCTGGATTCATGTTAGTTAACCGTCTTAGTCTATCTTCAGCTACGCGAATAGCCCGTGTTGAGCTTTTAACACCTTGAGTGATGCCTTGGCTACACAAACAGTACAGAGTTACAAAAAAGATATGAAGAAATTAGTAATCATGGTGGGAAGTGAGACAAACCCTAAATCACTGAGCTCCATAGTTAAGTCACTGATCTCCATTCCGGACAAGCGAACAGCAGCCATTGTATCAGGTAGCTCTTCTCTAGTTACATCCAGAAGCTTTTCAAGAGACTCCACTGCTTTCTTGAAAGCCTTTTTATCAACAACATTCCAAAGTAAACAAATGTATGTAGAACTTAAATCAACCTCCAAAATCCATCAAAGGGTTAAGCAATCTGCAAAAGCAAAAGATTGGAGAACGAACCAGAAGAGTAGGAATTGCAGCCAAGAAGAGCCACGATGCTGAAATTGCTGTCTGCAAGTGTATAAACAGAACCCATCATGATGATGATTGTTACAAAGTGAATAAAGTCCACATCTTTATTGAGCAATACCTATAAATCCAAGAGCGAAATCAAGAATGGGGGATGAAATTGAGGCTTACTACGCAAGCGACGACATTGAGCAAGACCAAGTGCTTCTCCGTGAATGTCCATTGAGAGAGTTGGAGAGGAGGCTGTCCCACAGACGACGTCAATTGGGGAGAGATCGATGGCTCCTGCGGATTCGAGTACAATGGAGAGGGAGGAGAAGACGCGATTGACTCTGAACCCTTCGCGAATCGCGAAATCGGCGAAGCTAGCCGGAGAATGTACCGACGGCGAAAAGAAAGATTTTTATCGACGAATCCGTGTTGGAGAATCGGATTCCCGAAGATAATAGGTTTGTGCGGTTGCAATTTCGAAGGTGAGAACATTGTGAATGATTTTAGCTCTATTCGTTAGAACTCAGAATCCATTATTGAGCTTCAAGCTCAAGTCGATAACAATGGATGGCACATTGTCGGTGAGAAAATTTGGGTCAAGTTTAAAAAACAACAAAATTTCACAATAAGTCCTTTATTTATGCTTTAAATATTAAAATAACCCTTTTAATTATTACTGAAGTGATTTGACCTCCTTTGCGTCATGTATAAGTGTAAATCGGAATTAAAACACCACCGCATTGGTTTGGAGTGAGCTATATAAACTACACGTAGCACCCCTTTATGGACGTGTCACACGTATTGTTTTGGCGCTGATGTATGAGCTATAAATTACTATATATGAAAATTTGTTATGATTCGTTTTTCTTACATAGTTGTTTCTCAACAAAAGCCAAAGCATAATTGATGGATCAAGTACTTTCTTGCACCATAAAAATCCCTCTTATATTATCACCATCACAAGCTCATCTTACGACCAGGCTCAATAAGACGACTTATTATGGCTTGTCATCGTTGAGAGGCAATTCTGTGAAGGTGACTACAAAAGCATCTCGTACAGTGAAACTGATTAGTCCGGAGGGCGAGGAGCACGAGATCGAAGGAAACCAAGATTGTTGCATACTTGAATCGGCGGAGAACGCGGGACTTGAACTGCCATACTCGTGTAGGTCAGGGACTTGCGGGACATGTTGTGGGAAGATGGTGTCTGGAAAAGTGGATCAGTCACTAGGTTCTTTTCTTGAGGAAGAGCAGATTCAAAAGGGTTACATCCTCACGTGCATCGCACTACCACTAGAAGACTGTGTCGTTTACACCCACAAACAAACCGATCTTATATGAGTTACACTAAAAATAGATTTAACTTTTTATATTCGATTCACTAATATAACATATTCAAAAAATTTGAATCGGATTCGAGTCAGTAGTCACGATTCAGACCAAAATATATATACACATCGATCAGCTCTGTTCAGTTAGTTGAGGCTTTTTTCAACCATGGGGCTGTAATTGGTACAAAATGTCTAAGCCCATTAACGATCCGTTAAACAAGAGAAATAACGTTGGGCTTTGTCGGGTCACCACCAGTGGTTTTAGTTATTGTGAGTAACATGTTTTTTTCGCATCTGGATGAATATGTAGTACAAGTTTTACTTTCAAGCATTAAATAAAATGCTTGCTTTATTTGTTACAAAAGAACAACAAATCAATATTTTTCTTAGATTCTTACACAATCAAATTTTTAGGAATTTAAATACAATTTTTAAAAATTGTTCATAATTTAATCAGTTTTTATAAATTCAAAATCTTATAATATTTGATCAAGCTTCATAGAAAAAAAGAAAGAAGTTTGTGGACTACAAAGTTCTTAGTTACAACTTTTCCTAAATAGGTATCATGATAGATTTGAAGGATTAAATACATAAAATTCAACCTAAAAAGTAAAAACCCATTGGACGTGCGATGGAGACCGCCACAGTAGAACGAACCCTCCACAAGGTTCGTCAAACTTGCACCAATCCAAATTTCAAAAACAATTAAATTAACCAAAAAAGAATTTTAATTTTGGGCCTTACAATAGTTATATTTTCGCAAACGGCGCCTTATTAATTTGGGGGAAAAAATATCAAAAACCCTATTTCCTTTTCCTGAAGAGCGGTCGTTGAAATCACGCAACACACATTTGGACAACAAAAACAAAAAGGAAGAGCAAATAAATAAAAAACCCCAAAATTTGTGTCTCCTCATAAAAAATTCGAAATCCCGGATCCACCGCCATCAATCCCTAGCTTTCTCTCTCTCTCTCTCTCTCTCTCTCTCTCTCTATATATATCTTCGCCGGAGAAGCCAGTAGGGTTTCTCAATTCGTTCTTTGTTCGTCTTCGTTCTTAGTACTGTGCAATGAGGAAAGGAGCGAAGAGAAAGGGTGTTTCCAAAGCAGGTCGCAAAGGTGCTGTTGCGGAGACTCAGAACGATGAGGTGATGGTTGAGTCTCTGGAGGAGACGACGACGCAGGAGGAGAGTCAGCAGCCTAAGGAAGAGGATAAGGAGAATGGTGAAGAGGAAGAGGCCAAGGGAGACGAAGAGGAGGCGAAACCTGATTCCTCAAAGGAGGAGGAGAATCAGGACGAAGATGAGGTCAAGCAGAAGGATGTCAAGGTTAAGGCGGAGAAAGTGAAGGAAGAAGATGAGAAGAAACCCGCTACTCGTCGTGGTGGTAAACGAAAGAGGGCTACGAAGAAGGAAGCTGAGATTAAAGATGAGAAGAAACCGGCACCCACAGCTAAGAAACCCCGAGTTACCAAAGTCAAGGAAGAGCCTGAGTACTTCGAGGACAAGCGTAATCTGGTATGCTTTTCCTAACCTTAGTCTTGGTTTTCATCTAATTAATGTATACATATTAAGATTTATCACTTGGATTAAATGCAATTTGGGGTTTTTGCTGTCTGTGTTTTTGTTAGTTAAGCTATATGATCTCGCGGATAGATATAACTTTGTTGCAAGAAAGATATAAGTTTGCCGGTGGGTTTATCTAGGAGGACAATTGTATGCTATTATACTGCTTGTGTCAGATATTGTATGTCATGGCGAGCTTGAGGTAGTGGATGGAAATTTTCCAAAGGAATGGTGTGGTGTATCTCATTATCAAAATATCTTGAGCACTTCATTATTTTTAAGTTCAACATATAAAAGGGGTTGTTTTCTTGTCTTATTGCTGCTGTGTGAGTTGCAAATTAACATGTGCGCTTGGTTTGTGTTTTTCAGGAGGATTTGTGGAAGGTTGCATTTCCAGTGGGAACTGAGGTATATTGTTTCAAGGAATTTAGCCTTCAACATCAGAGATACTGTTTCCATTGAGATTCCAATATAATTGTTGCTTATGGTTGTTAAATTGTAATGACAGTGGGATCAATTAGATGCACTTTATGAATTCAATTGGGATTTCAAAAATCTTGAAGTAAGTTGTTTGGATTACATTCTCTATTGTTTAGCCAACAGGTGTTCCGGGGTTGACGAGATTCTGATATGTATGTTTCTTCATCTATATCAGGAAGCATTGGAGGAAGGAGGAAAGCTCTATGGGAAGAAAGTCTTTGTCTTTGGCTGTACAGAACGTAAGCTATTATCTCGCTTTTTTTCTTGTTTTGAGTTTTGGTTGTTACTGTGTTCTTATCGTTTGACTTGTTTAAATCATCGTTCGCACTTGTGGTTCTTTCTAATTTGGTTAAAAATCTATCAGATTGTGCTGTCTGCTCTCTTCTTCCTTTTCTTAAACATTAGCTTCTTGTTCCTGTTTAAGTTTCTTTTTAACGTTACAGCTCAACTAGTCCCCTACAAAGGTGCAAACAAGATTGTCCATGTCCCAGCAGTTGTTGTTGTAAGTTCTTGCTATAATTTCTATCAAAGTTTGCTTGCTATCACTGATCTCTGAATTTAAGATCATATAATATCTCATTTCTCTTTCTAAAATTCATCAATTTTATATATGCAGATTGAATCACCCTTTCCGCCTTCTGATAAGATAGGAATCACATCTGTTCAGAGAGAAGTGGAGGAAATCATTCCAATGAAGAAGATGAAAATGGACTGGCTTCCTTACATTCCGATTGAAAAAAGGTACTATGAGTTCCACGTGCATCTGTTTGACATTTGGTGGGATGGCCTAAATCATTGAGAAGAGAAACAGAGATTCAATCTTGGGCTATTCTTACTTCTGATGTTTACCAGCAGTTGCCAACTACTTTTTCTTTGTTCTTCTTGCAGAGATAGACAAGTTGATAGGATGAACTCTCAAATTTTTACCTTGGTTTGTATGCAGAGGAGGTAAGTAACATGTGTTCTCTTCTCTTTTCAGTGTCAGATGACTGGTAGAATTAAAAAAAATCTGTTTTCGCTTGCTATGAAGGGATTTTGAGTTACATTACATATGTATTGAAATTAGAACATGAAACACGGCTTCACATAGCAAATACTTGAAAGTGTAATGAGTCGGGTTGCATTGTTTGTTCCCTCGTTCCTGCCTAGTAATTTTTCTTTAGGGTGCAGAAATTTGATACATGGGTCTTCGCCGTTGCAAATCTGTCTTCTACAGATGTTATGGTTTGAATTCTCGAGTTCTGGTGTACTCAATTTAACGTTGTACATTACCTGCAGATCTGCTCTCAGACATATGAAGGAAGATCAACTTAAGAAGTTTGAGTATTGCCTTCCTTGTGAGTTTTATTCATCTACTACCAATACTAGTTAAATTTGCAGAGTGAACTATTTATTGCACATGGCAGACTGTTGGCAGTTGTATATTCGTATGGTTGTCTTGTTATGTATGGGGTATGCAACGAAAAATTCTAATATCTCTTTTTTTGTTTTTTTTTGCAGATTTCTATCAACCCTTCAAGGAGGATGAACTTGAACAGAGTACTGAGGTCCAAATAATGTTCCCCTCTGAACCCCCGGTAAGTTTTCTGGCATGCAATGAATGTGTTGGAAGTGGCAGGTCTACATGATATGGTCTGATAGGGGCACAGTGTTTTGGGTATTTTCTTTATAACCAAGCTTTCATTTTCTGTTTGTGCAGGTTGTATGTGAATTTGACTGGGAGTTTGATGAACTTCAGGTATGTGTTTGGCCTTTCTGTAACAATAAATCTTGAATTACTTCTTTATTCGAGTAAAGAGAGTTGTCATCTTTGCACTGCTCCGTTCCTTGTGTGTTGGAAATCGCATTCACTGTATGCTGAATCTTGAGATGGTTTTTTGTGCATCTATCTCAGGAATTTGTCGATAAACTGGTTGAAGAGGAAGCATTACCTGCTGAACAAAAAGATGAATTCAAAGTAAGTTTAAGCTGTAAAGCAATTTAAGCAATTGTCAATTCTTGACGCTCGAGTATTTTCTCTAATTACCATTGTTTTATTTTCTCAGGAATACGTCAAAGAGCAAGTTCGAGCAGCAAAGAAAGCAAACCGAGAGGCCAAAGATGCTCGAAAGAAAGCAATAGAAGAAATGAGTGAAGATACTAAGCAAGCCTTTCAAAAGATGAAGTTCTACAAATTCTACCCTCAGCCTGCACCAGATACACCAGACGTCTCTGGTGTCAAGGTAAGAACATATAGGAAAACCGGTATCTCGAAAAAGGGGTTTTGATTATGGTTTTGTTACAAAGCTCTGATTATGTGAATGATCTGGATTTTGCTGCTTCTTTTTTTTGCAGTCGCCGTTCATTAACCGATACTACGGAAAGGCTCATGAAGTCCTTTGATATCATTCAGAACCCAGAATAGCTTTTCTTGGCAGGTTCACCAGAAATCAAACTTATCTAGTCACAGGTGCTCTCAGAAACTCTTTGAGCTATTAATAGTTAAAAAGCCAAGTTTGAACGACAAAATGTCTTTTCATATTTATGAGTTTGTATTCTCCTCCAGAAATACTTGAGATCTTAGAAGAGTCACGGGAACCAAATTCTTTTTGCGGAAAATTGTAGACAGCTATTTATATTTCTACCCTTGAAGTTTTTCTTAATTTGCAATGGCATCCTCAAATTATTCTAGATTATTAATATCTACTATATGCTAAGAAAAGAAGAGTATTTTAATGGTTTTCCAACTAGTTTCGACAATAACAAAATGGTATTATTTGATGGACCCAAATAATATTATAAGAAAGAGAGATGGACAGACATAGACAAAATATAATAACTTTGGCATCTTTCATTTTATGGTTAGAGAAAAAGACATTCTAAAAAGAGCAAATAAATAGACTACTCAAAGATTAATGTTTATATATTTGTATATCATTAAAATTCGCGACAAGGTATATATATAGTCCATAGATTTTGAAAAAGCTTATTTTCCGTAACCTAGGGTATTCATATTAAATTATCATGAAGTTTTTTAACAATAATGAAAAATTGTGTGAGTTTAAATTTATTTATATTGGGGTGTTAGAAACGTAAAAGGTATATATTAAAGAATGTAAAAAAGAAACATAGTTATATATTTTAAAAAAAAAAATCAATTAATGGTGGTCATTTAGCTAATTTACTCACAATAATGTAATGTGATTAGGGGAAAAAAAATTGACAGGTCGGTCCTGAAGAGTATAGTAGTAGTAATTGAGTATATGATGACACAGCACGTTCTGTTCTTCTCTTTGAGTCTCTCCGTCCCGTTTAAGGAGAACAATGTACGGACAAAGAACTTAACGGCGTTATAGTGTCCATGAAGTCGCGGTGCATGTGGTGTGAGAAAGGTTGGTGCGAATTTTTTTTAGGAAAAGAAGAAAAAAAGACACAGCGCGACTTAACGACATGCCATTGTCCTTTCCAGTCTGTTTTTACTCATCTCTAAACTAATCATATATTATTCCACCACTTCTCTCCTTCTCTTTTTCACTTTTTTTTGTTTAATAATATTTATTGGGATATATTTTAAACAAATACTTTGGTATACTTATCGGTTTTGGTATCATTAATTACGTTAAGTACTTAGTAAAGTATGTTTCCTAAACTATGTGCAATAACTGGTAACAAAGATGATAAATACTGATAAGTGATAATGACTTGACGCAATTAGTGTTAAAATTTAATGAGACATCTAACAAATCGTTTTCAGTTATAATTATCCATCTTTGAAGAAGGATTATTTTTACTCTTATGATATCAGTAAAACCAATTGAAGGATAGTAATAGGTCTTTTAAGGTCAATCAATAATAGAATCTCTAGGCAAAATCATTCTATTTGCACTGATGCTCGAATTCATCTTAACTGCATTTTGAGTTTTCGATATCATCATATCCACTCAAACATGAGAATTCAACTTTTCCCTTTTTGAGTCATTTATGTGGTTTGGTTACTTATTTGAATGTCAGAGAATATTCAAAAGAGATCACACTATGTAAAAACATCAAACTCTAGTTACAAAGAAAAAAAGAAAAGAACTAGAGTAATCAGTAATTAGAGATTCCATTAACAAAAGTTTTGTTTCTTTTCTAAATGATTCCATTAACGAGAGTAAAGGGAGGGGAAAAGGTCCATAAATGAGAAAAACTCATAATTCCTAAAATGATAAAAGTTTTTTAAAATATCTGAACTTTAAATTGGAAACTGTTAAATCTTTGATTGAAGGAAAAAAATAATATAAAGTGAAGACATACCATAAAGAATATGAAAAAATAATATAAAAATTCGAATTTTTTGGAAAACCTCAAACACAGACACACACACACACTCTCTCTCTTCTTCTTCACCTCTTTTCAATTCCCAGATTCCGAGTACAATCCCTAAATCTCCGTCTCACTGTTTCTCTCTTCTCTCTCTCTCAGCTATGAATCCCAATTAGGGTTTTTTTGGGTATTTTCTCTGTTTTGCATTTGCTTCTGTGGAGTAGAGATTCTTCAGGGCTAAATGAGTCATTTTCTCACTTTCTGCTTCATCTCACTCCTCCTCCTCTTCCTCGGTGCCAACGCCGTAACCGAGTCGGAGCTCCGATCTCTACTTGAGTTCCGTAAAGGGATCCGTGACGAAACCTCACACGAACGAATCTCATGGTCTGATACAAGCAGCCTCACTGATCCATCTACTTGCCCTAATGGCTGGCCTGGTATCTCCTGTGACCCTGAAACCGGTTCAATCATCGCCATTAATCTCGACCGTCGTGGTCTCTCCGGCGAACTCAAATTCAGCACGCTCTCTGGTCTCACTTCTCTTCGTAATCTCTCTTTATCCGGAAACAGCTTCTCGGGTCGGGTCGTGCCTTCGTTGGGTGGAATCTCGTCGCTTCAGCACTTAGATCTGTCGGATAATGGATTCTATGGACCTATCCCGGGTCGGATCTCGGATCTTTGGGGTTTGAATCATCTCAATTTGTCTTTCAACAAGTTCGAAGGTGGGTTTCCGAGTGGGTTTAGGAATCTTCAGCAGCTAAGATCTTTGGATTTGCACAAGAATGATATTTGGGGAGATGTGGGAGAGATTTTCACTGAACTGAAGAATGTTGAGTTCGTTGATTTGAGCTGTAATCGTTTCCATGGTGGCTTATCTTTATCAATGGACAACATTTCGAGCATTTCCAACACTCTCCGTCACTTGAATTTGAGCCACAATGCGTTAAATGGCAAGTTTTTCAGCGAGGAGTCCATTGGTTCGTTCAAGAATCTCGAGATTCTGGACTTGGAAAATAACCAGATCAATGGTGAGTTGCCGCATTTTGGATCACAGCCGAGTTTGAGAATCTTGAAGCTTGCGCGTAACCAGTTATTCGGTTTAGTGCCAGAAGAGTTGTTGCAGAGTTCGATTCCGTTGCTGGAGCTAGATCTCAGTCGAAATGGTTTTACAGGTGAATTGAAAATTTTACACCTTTTCTTATTCTCACCATTGTTCCTGAGCAAGATTTTGCCAAAATTGCTGAATCTTGCTACTTTTGGGGATATAGGAATAGAATTATTCAACTTTTATGTCATTGAGCATTGATTTGACCGCATTGTCTTGACTAGACATTTGTGTCATATTGTCTTAAGCTGTTGTATATATGTGAATTAAAGCAGTTTCTTTTGATTCAAATGCAGGATCAATTAGTGAAATCAATTCAACAACGTTAAGTATGTTGAATCTTTCTTCCAACGGCCTATCTGGGGATCTTCCGTCGAGTTTGAAAAGTTGCCTAGTGTTAGATCTGAGTGGGAATACTTTCTCTGGCGACGTATCTGTTGTTCAAAAGTGGGAAGCTACTCCAGATGTTCTTGATCTGAGCTCAAACAACTTGTCGGGAAGCTTGCCGAACTTCACTTCTGCATTTTCAAGATTAAGTGTGTTGAGCATTAGAAATAACTCTGTCGCTGGTGGCTTGCCTTCTCTGTGGGATGATTCAGGGGTTTCTCAATTCTCTATGATTGATCTCAGTTCAAATAAATTCAGTGGCTCCATTCCAGAGAGTTTCTTCACTTTTGCAAACTTGAGAAGTTTGAATCTTTCTATGAATAACTTGGACGGTCCAATTCCTTTTCGAGGTTCACGCGCAAGCGAACTTTTGGCTCTAAGTTTTTATCCGCAGATGGAGTTGCTTGACCTCTCAACCAATTCCTTGACGGGGGTCTTGCCTGGCGATATAGGTACAATGGAAAAAATTAGGGTGCTGAATCTTGCCAATAATAAGCTGTCCGGGGAACTTCCAAGCGACCTCAACAAGCTTAGCGGCCTTGAGTCCCTTGACTTGTCAAACAATACTTTTAAGGGTCAAATTCCCACTAAGCTTCCTTCCCGGATGGTGGGATTCAATGTGTCATATAATGACCTATCAGGCATAATTCCGGAAGAGTTGAGAAGCTACCCGCTTTCGTCATTTTATCCTGGTAACTCCAAGCTAAACCTCCCAGGTGGGGTTCCAGCGGATTCTACTCGTGATCTGTCTTTACCTGGGAAAAAACATCATTCGAAGCTTAGCATAAGAATAGCAATTATTGTTGCTTCAGTTGGAGCTGCTCTTATGATTCTTTTTGTCTTGTTTGCCTATCATCGAACACAACTCAAGGACTTTCATGGGAGGAATAGATTTACAGACCAAGCAACGACTAGAGACGCCAAGTTTGGACGCTCTTCTCGTCCCTCCTTATTCAACTTCAGCTCAAATGTTGAGCACCCGTCATCATCTTTGAGCTTCTCAAACGATCACTTGCTCACCGCAAATTCAAGGTCGTTATCTGGGATACCCGGATTTGAAGCTGAAATATCCGAGCAGGGTGAGCCCGCTACTTCAGCCACTACAAACCCTAACCTCCTTGATGATTATCCTGCAGCATCTGGACGGAAGTCTTCTTCAGGAGGCTCCCCATTATCCTCCTCACCCCGTTTTAGCGACCAGCCTGTGATGTTAGATGTTTACTCACCCGATCGATTGGCCGGAGAACTCTTCTTCTTAGACGTTTCACTAAAACTCACAGCAGAAGAGTTATCCCGAGCTCCTGCAGAAGTTCTTGGTAGAAGCAGCCATGGAACATTATACAAAGCAACACTGGATAACGGACACATGTTGACGGTGAAATGGTTGAGAGTTGGACTCGTGAGGCATAAGAAAGATTTCGCACGGGAAGCTAAAAAAATCGGCTCACTAAAACATCCAAACATTGTCCCGTTGCGAGCATACTATTGGGGTCCCAGAGAACAAGAAAGACTTCTTCTTTCTGATTACCTGAGAGGAGAAAGCTTGGCCATGCATCTATACGGTTAGAAGCTCTTTTAATTAATCTCTTTTACTCCTACAACTATAAGCCTTTCTGTATCTCGTTTGAACAGAAATTAAGCACATTTTAGCCATTTGATGACTACCCTTGAAGCTTAAGAGAACTTACCGTGACAATCTTTCTGTGCAGAGACTACTCCTCGGAGGTATTCTCCAATGTCCTTCAGCCAAAGACTAAAAGTTGCAGTTGAAGTGGCTCAGTGTCTTCTCTACCTTCATGATAGAGCAATGCCACACGGGAACTTGAAGCCAACAAACATAATCCTCACAAGTCCCGACAATACCGTGCGAATAACTGATTACTGTGTTCACCGTCTGATGACTCCATCTGGTGTAGCGGAACAGATACTAAACATGAGTGCACTTGGTTACTCTGCTCCTGAACTTTCTTCAGCTTCTAAACCAATACCAACACTCAAATCTGATGTCTATGCATTTGGTGTGATTCTCATGGAGCTTTTGACTCGACGAAGTGCGGGTGACATAATATCGGGTCAAACAGGTGCCGTTGATCTGACTGATTGGGTGCGGTTGTGTGATCAAGAAGGTAGGAGAATGGATTGCATAGACAGAGACATTGCAGGTGGGGAAGAGTTATCAAAGGCAATGGAGGATGCACTTGCTGTTGCAATCAGGTGCATTGTCTCTGTAAATGAAAGGCCTAACATCAGACAAGTTCTTGATCATCTTATTTCGATTTCTGCCTGAGATTTGTTTGTTTTCGTAATTTTTCTGTAAATCTTCATGGATTTCTTTTCATCCATCATCCCAATTTTTTTTTTCTTCTTTCTGGTTTTTTGTTTCTCTCGTAGTTTGATCAGATGATTCAGATCGTCCTCAGGTGTTCTTACATTTATATTTTGTTGATTAATTTTCCCCTTCCTTGTAAAGGTAGAAGAAAAACTAATCCCATTGATTCTGACAGAAACATTTGAGTTTGGTTATTGATTTTTTAAAATATTTTCTTACACCTTGTTGACTATGATTTTGTGATTTTCACTATTTTTTACTAACTATAACTTTATAGAATTGTAATTTACTTTCAGGGATTTAGTCTATAAGAAATTGTATAACTATATGTTGTTACAAAAATTATGCATTTTTCATGTGTTATTAATTAAATCAAAATTTTCTTTTTCTTTTCTGTGGTTCAAGTTCTTAATAAATAACAGTGAAATCATATATACCACAAGCAAATTACACGCAATCTATAATATTACATACAAAAAAAGCTATCGAAAAATTGGTTTCTAAAAAGCTACAAAGTACAGACTTTAAGTTGCTGATCATATTTACAAGTTTCCTCAAAACATTTCCTTTAGCCGCAAGACAAGAATCATCATCGAACAGCAGCTTATGTTCTTGTTCTTGTTCAAAATCCACCACCAGTAAACTCCATTCTTGATTTTTTAAGGTCTCAAACATTTCTTGAAATCTAATCTCCTTAATTACGTTGGTTCACGTTGCTTAGCCGCCCAACTCGAACTCAAATCTCGAAGCCGCTGGAAATACTCACCTAATGCTAACAATCCTCTAGCCGCTTGCCGCGTGGTTAAGATCCGATGCATCTGTTGCAATGTCTCATGTCTCAGATGATCAGCCTACAACCAAAAAACTGCTTAAGAAACAACAACAAACTCAACTACTCAAGAAACCAGTTGTTCTTCTCCAAATAATCTCATTACTTTTTGTTAAATCTTTCTTTTTTACCTGATTTACAAAGCTGACCAAAGCCTCCAATCTCTCCATAGCACAAGTCATTTGAGGAATATAACTTCCTTCGCCAAGTTTCCCGGCTGCTACACTCTCTGCTAATGTATGTTGCAATTTCTCCATACCTTGAGATAACGCATCTTCCGCTTGTTGACATGATTGCCTCAAATTACATACATCCAAAAGTTGTTGATCCGTCAAAGGATCAAAATGCGGTAACAGAACCTAACCAACAACACAAAAGAATCCATATCCAAAATCAGTGTAAAAAACCATTACGTTTTATGGATTAATGACTGGTTTTTCTATTACCTTGAGAAGCTCCGAGGGTCTAAATCCGCCTATCCACAAGAAAAACCGCTCTGCTGAAGTTTTCCACATTCCAGACATGACGTAGAAGACATCAATTTTTGCAGCGGTTGATTTCATTCGGAATAGTTGAAAGTAATGTTTCATGGCAATCTCGACTAGCGACCGAAGCTCTATATCACTAACTTGTCCATGTAAAACCGTTCTTAGTTCACATATTTGCCTGTTTTGTTCTTCCACCCAATGTACATATTCCATCTCAAATGCAACAATCCCTAACAAGAAAAAGAAAACTGATGAATCTCAAAATTGATTTTGAGAGAGATAATCAAGAAACTGCCAAAAGGTAGAAGATTCAAACCTGAACTCATATTATCTGAGAAACCAAGAGCATTGGAATCTACTCTGTTCCCCACATAGAAACCCTGCAACATTATGATCATAAAATCATTATAGGCTATGTGGATGGTAATCCATTTCCAGGGCACAAGGGAAAAGCGTTGGCGAACACGATAAGCAGTGCTTGGTCGACACACTTTGAAGAAAAGCTTTGTTCCCTGTCTCTTTCTTTCATCCTCCGAGTAGTTCTCCAAGCCTAATAGGAACATGGACTAATGCTTTCTCTGCTTTCCCTCTTGGTTTCGTTCATGGAAGATGCGGCATAGATAGAAAGAGAGATCGACAAAGATACTCAAGGAAAAAGAATGTTATGCAAACCTGTTGTCTAGCACGATCGAGTTCTTGCTCTAAATGAATCAGCTTCAACCGGCTTGTCTCTAATTTCTGAACATAAGCCTGCAAGACAAGAGTCTATAGCTCAGTTTAAAGAAAACAAACAAAACAAAACTGTTTTACGAGTTGCGGACGTAAAGTATCATACTTTCTTGCGCAAACGACTTTTCCTAGCTGCCTCCCGATTCTGTGCAAGCCGCCTCTGTATCTGTAAAGATATAAAGATTCAATTGACAAAATCTTCAAGGAACTAAGATAACCAAATGAGCTATATTATAACTTACCTTATCAGGATGCCTAGATGTGGAAGCCTCTTGGTCAAACTTGTGAGGAGTTCCTTCTGTTCCATGAGAAGTATCCCCTGACTGAACAAATATTAAAGGAAGAATTAGTTTCGGAATTCAAATGAGAGACTTTCTCTGAGATATATAAAAAATTTGAAGTACCAAGCTGTCTGGTTTATCGTTTGTAGGGATAATGATAGAGCTAGGCGTATACATGCCTCCATTGTTCTTGAAGCTTTCTTCCCACATACCGATTTGGTTGAGAGGCTCGTAAATTTCAAACCTTCTCGGTGGAACAAAATGTGTCGATGTTGTATTCATGTTTCCTCAACTAGCAACAAAAGGAGAGATACACACATACATACAGAACTTCATCAATCAAAACCAAGAATTGCAAAGATACAAAATCACAAGTTGAAGAGATATGTAAGTTGATTTGAAGCCAAAAGAAAAAAAAGAAAGGTTGTGGCTTTAAGTCATTTTCCATCACCCAATTCGTCAACGCTACTACCTTCCCTACTTCTATAAGCTCCATTGATAAGGCAAAACATCGGACTCATATACAACCGAAAAAACCCTATTCTTACTAGTGTATTTGAAAGGTCTATCAGTTAGATACAGATCATTGAAATATGTTCTCAAAACCTCTAAATTGCATTACCTAAAACAGACCAAACTATAATGTCATTGTCAGATAATGCATCTTACTGTATCTTCTTCTTTTAGCCACTAATGGTGGACCATCTTAAACACATCCCAATAAGGAAAAAAGTTCCATTACTCTCACACTGATTTGATATAACATTCTTGTACAAAAGTCAAGATTCGATTAAAAGGCTACTCGGAGAAGAAGGTGAAGAGAATAAGAGATAGAATCAGATATCACAGAAGCAACCATCAGAAAAAAAGATGCAGCTTCAATTGCGGCAATCAAGGACGATAAACCCTAATCCACAAAATCAAAGAGAAGGAATCATCCTTCTCAGTTTATTTAAGAGTTTCAACGATGTATAAAAACAAGAAACTCTATAGGGAATCAAAGAGCTTCAGAATGATACAGTAAGAGAATGAAACAGAGAATACACAAATTTCGAACTTTTTATCAGTCAAGCAGAGATTATTCATAAATCATAATCAACCCAAAAAAAAAAAAACATCAAAATCCAGAAAGAAGAGGGATCCGAAGTCGAACCTCCTTGTGGTCTTTTGTGTCAAAATGGGCAGTAAAAAGACGAACTTTTCCCGCGGAAACCATGAAAAGAAAAGCAAAAGGGGGCTAAAAGGAACTTTTCACTTTTAACGACGAAATCGGACGCAGAGCATAGAAGAAGTCCGCGGTTTAAATCGGTCAGACAACAACATAAGAGATGCGATGAGTGGGAATACTTTGGAGTGCGCACCAGGTTAAATCCAATTTTAATTCATTTTAATATTCATATTAACAATTCATAATTTGTGTGAAAATAGTATTTTTTTATTTTTTTATCCAACAATATATATTATATATATATATATATATTAACCAGCCCACGTCAAATTTTGCGGCGAATCTCGTCGGCGATGACGAGAAAATTGAACCGCACACGCGCGGCTTAGTAGCGCGTGGTAAGATTTGTGGCCGGGATGAAAGGCGGTTAACTCTCGAGTAGATCACGGCTAATTTCTAAGTTGTGTGTTGGGATTTATAAGACATCAGTACGTAACATAATCGCAAAGCTGACGGCAACAAAAAGCAAAATCAGATTTGATATTAACAGAGATGTACGTATTGATGCATATCATTATGTTATTAATCATTCGTTTTGATAGTTCTATAGAATAATCATTTTTTTGTATATTGGGCGCTTATATACAAAAGCCTTTAACGTAACTAAACGAGTAAATCCCAATGGTTAATTACGATTCACATGTACAAAATCTCTAATGGTTAGTTTATTAGTATTATATATCACTATAAAATTTTCATAATATTTCTAAAACCATCAGCTCTGCTTCAGATTTACCCAATCAATTGGTGTGATGCTGTCGGACATGTGTAATCAGATTTCTTAACAGGTTTGATTCAATATTTTAAGACATGCTGACTTAAGATTACCCAATATAAGGGGGAAAAGAAAAATATATGCTTCAGATTGAGGTTTAAGACATGTTAGATCAAATAAGAGACCGATCAGCATGTAATCTTTGAAGGTTTCAGCTTACTAGGCTATAATGTATGTCAACATCTAGGTATATATAGTTTATATGTAGGTTATGCCAACTAAAAAGATTCACCATATACGTCTTCATAATATAAAATCGGACTATTTGATAATATTATATACTGAAAAGGATAAACGAACCTTTGCAAAAGGAATCACGTAGCTAGCTGATAAAGAAATATTTCAATATTTGATCAGAACAGATTGGCTCTTCAAGTTATATAGGAGACATATTTGCGTGACCGCAACTTCTACCCACTTGCCTCTTTACTTATTATTTGAAGCACATCGAATAGTAACTAAAATATGTTATTTGGTGAATTATCTGTATAAACAGTACATATGTATAAGTAATAACCAACTTTCCCTTTTATCTTTAGTATTGTATCATACATATATATATAATTCTTGTTCACGTGTTACATTGTTTGTCTAGCATCATTTTCCAGACAAATTCACATTTATAAAGTATCTTTCATATGATTTATTAAGTGAAGACATTTAGCAAACAAAAAGAAAGAAGGCTGTGAATGAGGACGTCACTGCAGGAAGGTTCTTCGGCAAATTTCTTTTCACCGCTCTTAACACTTTTATTCACCAGCAGATTTAATACGTATGTGTTTGTTAATTAAAATAAAAAGGTCATGATACAAATATACATGACGAAGAACTTTTAAGGTTCCCCACTTACTCTTGTTATTACACAGCAAATAAGCAATTGTTCAACCGCGGTCTTTTGTTTTAAAAAAAAATCTTTAAAATGAAACCGACAGATTAATTTTATTGATCAACATAATTCTATCCCAAAAAAATTGTTTCCGTCATTCGAATTGTTACTAAAATTTGTCACAATATTGATATTGATACTTCTAATTATATATTCACTCCCTTTTTTTTTTTTTTGTTTGTTCAGCATCGTTTGTTTCTACATATTTAATCCAATCCACATCAACAATATTTGTTCTATTTATTATCAATTTTTTTTGTACTGTCCAATTTTGTGTTTGTCTATATGAATCATGCATAGCATGCCTGAGTTGTTTTAAAATGTAACTTTTTATGCAAACAGTTTTCATGTTAAAAAGTTGTAATAGCTAGCATGCCTGATTAGGTTTTTTATATTTAATTATTTATGAATTTTGTACAAATGATATTTATGTGTAAAGTTATTCAAATGATCATGTACATAGTGGACGTAGCCACTCATTCCATTTTAAAGATTTTGTTAGTTGGTCGATTGATTTGTGATTTTCCTTTTAAGAATCTTATCCACGTATTTAAGCCTTGCAATAACATTAACCAAAGAACGATATATAAATGATATTTATTCGAATACAAAGAACATTAACAATGAAAATAAAGAAATTCGAATAAAGATAGATTAATAAGACATGACGCACAAACACTTTGCTTTTGCCTATTTGTGGAATTATTCTCAAGTGCTATCTTATTAAAGTGGTTTGCCACTAAGTGTGGCTGTCGTCACTCTTATTTTTCATTTGTATTTTTGGTTAACTATACGCATGTTTTGAAATCAATCTGAGAGTTTTCACAAACCCCTGTAATATATAACTCAACTTTATTTAGCCATATCTTTTAGTTTTTTTTTTTTTTTTTTTTAATATCATAGAAGAGGATTCTATAATTAAGTGCCCGAACATCTAGCCAATCATTCGTGAATGATAAATTAAATAATCCACCAAAGATAAAACATTTTATATGGAAGTGGTTTATGGTTGTATGACGCGCTAACATCCAATTCGATATCGTAGGATTCAATGCGATACACAATGTTTTTCTTGTGGAGCAGAAGATGAGACGATAAATTATGCAGACTATAAGTTTTTGCTATAATAGATAGTCATAATTCGGAAAAGATAGTTCATATTTGGCGGATAACCCATTCCCATGGATTCTTTAGTTTATTTGAAAAGTTACGAATGACAAAGGGGTTTGGTTCGGGAGCCATTCGACATTGTGATCACGCGAAGAGGGAGGTTTCAACATGGTTTCATAGCCCAAGCTAGCTTCTTTTATTTTGGTTGGGAAAGTTTCATTTCAAACTTTGGTTATATATAGTGGAGAAAATAAGGGATAAGATGTCGAAGTAAATTTGAAAGTTTTTGATGGAATTTGCTTATTTTTTGTTGGTGTTTCTATTTATGTATGCTCAAGTGTGAGTGTATTTGACGTTAAAGAGAAAGAAAGAAAAAATAGGCAGTAAGATCCCAGTTATCCACCTAAAAGCTGTAGGTGTAAAGTTATGATGTTTTAACTCGATGAAGTTCAATGTAAGATTTCCCCTTTTAACAAATATATAGATTTGTTAAGTAGCTATTTTGAGTATATTTGTTCATATATAATATTGTCAAATCAGACTCATAACAGCCTTATAGACAGTTTGATTAAGTGATCGAAGTAGACTCACTAAATATATATATCTTACATTGTTACAAAAACTCATATGAATCAAATAAGAAATCATGATGATCACAAATAAGCAAAATATAAATTTTTTTCTAGGAACGAAAGAAAAATAATGTAAAGAAGAACGTAGGAAAGTTGAGGATGTCTTTGCGACATTATCCCCACGACCGGTAAACGGGAACTATCATCATTTAATCTAAAGATTACTTCCTTTTCTTCTCTTTCCTTTGACTTATTTGTTTTTACTCAAAATAACAAAACAATAAAAAAAAAAAATGTTTCTACTGTCTTGAAAGAAAAGAAGAAGACTGATAGTAAGATGGGTAATGAGATCGTGGAGGGTAAAATCGTCATTTCAAACGCTGCGTATTGAAGGGGACTTTTGAATTCAAAATTTTTAGTTTCTCTCTCTATATCTTAATCTGAACAGTCAGGCTCTTGCTCTGTCGCCGTCGTCTGAGTCGTTAACAGTACGGTGATCGGAAAAGAATGAGTAAGAAATCGACAGAATCTGACGCTCGAGATACTGAGAAGCAATGGTCCCTGGCAGATTTCGAGATCGGGAGACCACTTGGAAAAGGCAAATTTGGCAGAGTCTATCTCGCCCGAGAAGCCAAGGTACTCATTCCCCTTCGATTATAGTTGAAATTTCCTCTTGTAATTGTGAGATTAAGGATGTCTGTTTGAGCTTTTACTGTCCTAATTTTATGTTTTGGGGATATATGTATATTAGAGTAAGTTCATAGTGGCGCTGAAAGTGATATTCAAGGAGCAGATTGACAAGTATAAAATTCATCATCAGCTTAGGAGGGAAATGGAGATCCAAACGAGTCTAAGGCACCCGAACATCTTGCGTCTTTACGGTTGGTTCGATGATGATGAGCGAATTTTCTTGATTCTTGAGTATGCTTATGGTGGTGAGCTCTATGGTCTGCTCAAAAAGAATACTCATCTTACTGAAAAGCAAGCCGCCACTGTGAGTCTCTCTCGCTTCCTCTCCCCTTTTTATATCTCAAGATCATCATTTTGTTGCAATGTTGCTTGTGCATGCTTCTCAGACGCCTTGGCATTATCTGTGGATATCTTATGGTGGCTTGATGTTTAACCTTGCTCTTCACACAATTTACTATATTTCAGTACATTTCGAGTCTCAGTCAGGCACTAGCCTATTGTCATTGTTATCATCTGTTACTGTGGAATTGTTTTGGCTTGGTGACAAAAATTAGCTTCTTATGGAGAAATCAGTGGCTTTTTCTTATGTTTCTTCTCTCTTTTCCTGGATTTCAGTACATTGCAAGTCTTAGTCAGGCACTAGCTTATTGTCATGGAAAATGTGTGATTCACAGAGACATCAAACCTGAAAACTTGTTGCTCGATCATGAGGTATGTGTGTGTCTATGGTTATAGTTTTTGCATTTTGCGAAATCAGGATTTTCATCATTAGTATCGTCATATATGTACATGCAGGGGAGGTTGAAGATTGCTGACTTTGGTTGGTCAGTTCAGTCAAGTAACAAGAGGAAAACAATGTGTGGAACCTTAGATTACTTAGCACCTGAGATGGTAGAACATAGGGATCACGACTATGCAGTTGATAACTGGACTTTAGGCATACTGTGTTACGAGTTTCTCTACGGAAACCCTCCATTCGAAGCCGAGAGTCAAAAAGATACATTCAAGAGGTAAGGAGACGACTAGACTTTTATCTTTGTGGAAATGACAGAAGAGACTTAAACCTCAGCTCCTGATGATATTTAATGGTGTGCAGAATTCTTAAGATCGATCTGACTTTTCCTACTACGCCAAATGTTTCAGCAGAAGCCAAAAATCTTATCAGTCAGGTACACCCAAGCAAGCTAAATCATACCCACAACGACTCTCTTGCTTGACTAGTTTATTAAGCATTAACATATAGTTGTTTAAAATCTTTTGCAGCTTCTTGTTAAGGATCCCTCGAAACGACTCTCCATTGATAAGATCATGCAACATCCGTGGATTGTCAAGAACGCAGATCCTAAAGGTGTATGCCTCAATTGATGCTATTCTCCCAATCTCAGGACAAGTAGCTTAATATGTAATCTAATGTAATGGAAGAAAGTCTTAGAAGTTCTGAGAAAACACATTCCATGCGATAAATTACGCCTCATTTTCAGCACAATATATAATCTTAACTAAAATTCGTGTCTCCATATTTTTTCTGTGATTTGACTTCTTCTAACATGTAACACAGAAAAATCCATAGATAGAAACTAAAAACATCACAACATTAGGATCTTAACAATATTTCTATGCTTCTTAACTCCTGAAGAACATTATGACAATTTACCAAAAATAATGTATCGCCTAACCAGAATTTTTTTTCTTGTTGTTGCTTTTAACATTAAATAAACTTATGTTGAAATAAATTTTATTACAATTAATACGTTTCGTGATAAACTAAAACAAGTATATAGGATAAAATTAATATTTATACACATTTGTCGGTGCACATGCTATCAAAGAAACCGACATAACCAACCTTCTCTAGAAACCACCAAAACCAATAGGATTTTACGATACTTTTTTCAGAAAATGGAGCAATTATTATCCGAAACAGCAATTTAAAGCAATATACATAGCTTCTATGTTGAATGTGTTTTTGGCACAGGACTGGAGATAAACATATATACAGGAAGATCGAGTGATTGATTCAATGGCAGACATAGCAATCTTAGAGGCGGAGGAGTACGAGCGTAGGTTGAAGCTTACGGCGGAGGCAGCGTCGATTTCGGCGGAGGTCGGGCGGTGGAAAAATTCTCCGGCGAAGATGACGTCGTTTGGGATTGATGAAGAGAAGATTGAGAGTTTAAAGAGGACATTTGAAGCTAAATCTCAGTTTGCTCTTGCTGTTTCTAATGGCTTCTTCTCTGCTTAACTATGTTTCTTCTGCTTTATTTTTTTACTTTCTGGTTGTCAATATTCAGAAGAGATACTTTACGAGTGAGATGCGACTCTATCGTGACAAAAATTTAAGAAGAACTAAAACACAATGTCAAGTCAAAGTGTTAAAACCCAAAGTGGATTGATTTAATACATAAACATTGGTTTCACAAAAAAAGGACCAAAGTGGATTGATTTGATCCGGGACAGTGACGAAGTCTTCCTTCGCCGGATCGAACAAGAGAAAATCTCCAATGCTACTTCCGTCAGCCATTTCTTCCTTATTCCTAGTCCCAAGCATTAAAAAGGGACTGGTTAAGGTCCTCTGTATATGCCAAAAAAAGTGAAAACAGAGAGATCACAACCCTAAAAAAATGTGACAACCCATTTAAACAAGAGACGGTAACAGAAACTTACAAGAACATTGTGACGCTGAGAGAGCTTGGAGAGTCCGGCGAGAAGCTGAGACATATTGTGAAGAAGATAACAAAAGACAAACCCTAACTCAGTGACTCAGTGTAGAAAGAAACTTGTGTGGAAGAATTACCCGTTAGAGAAGTTTCTCCCTTTAAATGACTTCTTTGAGTATGGAAAAAACGGCGTCGTAGTATACAACAAATCGTTTGCTTAGACGTGTGATTGTTGTTAAGCTTGCCTAATCATAAATTTTACAATGTCGCATAGTGTTATGAATAATAGATGGATGTCCATAATCCATATTCTATAAATCTTTAGAATTACTTGTAATCGAAGTTTTATTATGTTACCAAGTAAAATTATTTTTGTATTCCTATATAAAGGACCCTTTATTCATTACAATATACACCCAAAATTTTATATATTTTTTCGCTATTCATAACACGTTATCAGTACGAAATCCTAGCCGCCTGAATTAAGAGATATACAATCTTATATATATATATATATATATATATATATATATATTTTGAGATTAGAAACATGTTTCTTATCGATTCATAGTTTATAATATCGATCCACATTTATCGATACTTAATTAAATATTATTTATTGATATTTTCTATTATTGAAACAAACAATAAACATGGACCGATCGATAAATATTTTATATATCGGTAAAGCTTGATTCAATGATTCAATAAATAAGAGAATCATACTTATCATTTGTTTCTTTAATTATTACGGCATGATTCAATGATTTCTTTATCAATAAAGAAGATAATTTTGTTACTTTGTGTTTCATTAATATATATATATATATATACTGAATATATATTAAATATATCATTTAATTTTCTGTTTATTGTTTAGTTAATATTTTATTATTTGTTTATTTGATATAATATTATTTTATTAATTTAAAGCACCTAAATTCCTATTTGATTATTTGGTCATGCTTAATTAATTAATATATAATTTCGTCAGTACATGTGTTATTAATTCAAAATTGACTTATCCATATAATGATCGAGTATTTGATACTTGAGTATCGAATACGAGATTCGTTTATCAATTGCTATTATTTATTATTTATTTTTTATTTTTGGTTCGAGAATTTAAAAAAAAATCAATAATGCATCTTATTTGATTATCATATTTTTATGAAATTTGATCAATCTTTTAATATGTCAGTAAATCATGTCGAAACTTACAAACCTTAAATTTGGAATTCTTGATATTAGTGGAGACAACTATTTGACATGGACACTAGATGTTGTTCAAATGATCACTTTGATACTATCAAAAAGAAAATCAAACTCAAAGTAAAGACAAATCAAAAGCTATGATTTTTCTTCGCCATCACCTCCATGAGGATCTCAAGAATGAATACTTGAGTGTGAAAAATCTACAAATCTTTTGGAATGATCTAAAGGAAATGTATGATCATTAGAACTGTGATTTTGCCTAAAGCTCGTTATGATTGAACTCATCTGAAATTACAAGACTTTAAGTCTGTAAGTGAGTATAACTCAACCTTGTTTAAAATTACTTCCAAACTGGAATTATGTGGAGAGAAAATCACAGATGCAGATAAGTTAGAGAATACATTCTCCACTTTTCATGCTAATAACATTGTCATGCATGCACAATACCGTGAAAAAAGGATTTGTGAAGTATTTCCAACTTATTTCTTGTCTCCTTGTGGCTGAGAAAAACAATTAGTTGTTGTTGAAAAATCATGGACTACGCCTATCTGGTTCTGCTCCATTCCCTGAAACGAATGTGACGTCCTATGATAAGACCAATAACAATAACCAAGGAAGTGGCTACATACGGGGTCGGGGTCGTGGTCGTGGACGTGGTCGCGGTTATGGTCGTGGACATGGATACAATCGAGGACGAGGCCATGGAGTTCATTTTAAGAACTCATACCCTCACTAGAGGTGGGAAAATGGTGGTAACAAACAAGAGAAAAAACATATGCGAATATATGTTACCGCTGTGGAGAAAAAGATCATTGGTCTCGTACGTGTAGTACACCAAAACATCTTGTTGAGCTCTATCAACAATCAGTAAAGGAAAAAGGAAAGAAAGTAGAAACAAATTTGGTGTATGAAGATGGAGAAGATGATTTTGCCCTTAGTGATTTCCTCACTTGAACATTGCCGATTTTCTCCCTAACGAAGAGAAAAAAGATCGAACTATAGTTATTTAAATAACTTTTTTTCTTGATTTATTAGTTTTTGGCTTTTAGTTATTTGGTTATTAGTTGTTATTTTCATTATATGAATTGATGTTGCTTTTGAGACATGATTAAAGTTAGATTTATTTTATAAAGTTATTGATTTATTATTAAGTTATCAATTTATTTATATGCAATATTAATTTATTTTATTTATTTATTTGCAAAACAATGAAAGGTGGAGACATATGCTTGGCAGACAGTGCAACTAGTCACACTATTTTGAAAAATATGAGATATTTCTCTTCTTTGACAATGAAAGAAGCAAGTGTAAGTATTGTAACATGTAGTGCAAAGATAATTGAAGGCTCTCGAAGAGCAAATATATCATTGTCTATAGGAACGCAATTAGAAATTGTTGATGCATTATACTTTCCTAAGTCTCAAATGAACTTATTAAGTTTTAAGGACATCAGCAGAAATTGATACCATATTGAGACTATGAGTGAATGTAGTATCGAATACCTTCAAATCACAAGTAATACCCGAAGCTCTAAAAAAATTGTGAAAAAACTGCCTGCATTCTCCACTGACTTATATTATACTATAATTAATATAATTGAAACAAATGTTACAGTAAACCAGAAATCCACAGAAAACATCAAAGTTTATCATGACCGGTTAGGCCATTACGGTACAATAATGATGCGAAAGATAATCATGAATTAATGTGGACATTCATTAAAGAACCAGAAGATTCTTCCTAATGATTTTGTCATGTGCTGTTTGTTCACAAGGCAAGTTGATTATACGGCCTTCACTAGCAAAGATAAATTTAGAATCGATCAATTTTTTGGAATGGATACAAGGAGATATTTGTGGGCCGATTCACCCATCATGTGGAACTTTTAGGTATTTTATGGTTTTAATTGACACATCTAATAGATGGTCGCATGTATCTTTGTTATCAACTCGAAACCTAGCGTTTGAAAGATTACTTGCTCAGTTGATTAGACTACGAGCAAATTTTTCAAATTTTTTTTAAAGACAATTTGTCTTGATAATGCTGGTGAATTCCATCACAAAATTTTAATGACTATTGCATGTCCATTGGGATAAGTGTTGAACATCCTGTTGCACGTGTTCACACACAAAATGGCTTAGCAGAATCACTAATCAAGCGTCTTCAGTTGATTGCTAGACCATTACTAATGAAATCAAAACTCCCAATATATGCTTGGGGACATGCTATATTACATGCGACATCATTGATTCGCATCAGTCCAACGAGTAATCATTACTTCTCCCCCTCACAATTGGTTCTGGGTCATGATAAATATTTCTCATCTCAAAGTTTTTGGATGTGTTGTATATGTTCCAATTACTCCCCTACAGTGATCTAAGATGGGACCTCAGAGGAGGTTGGAGATATATGTTGGATATTATTCCCCATCAATAATTAAGTGTCTTGAACCATCCACAGGGGATTTATTCAAGGCTCGATTCGCAGACTGTCATTTTAATGAGTATGTTTTTCCAATATTAGGGAGAAAAATTAAATAGCTGGAAAAAGATATAAATTGGAATGAATTATCAATGTCTTATCTTGATCCTCAGACTAAAGAGTATGAATTGGAAGTCTAAAAGATAATTCATTTACAGAGCTTAGCAAATTAGTTGGCAGACGGGTTTATTGATCCAAAAAGCGTGATCAAATCACATATACCAGATGTAAATGCACCAATAAGAATACATATCTCAGAAGGACAAAATCAAACTGTTAATGAGTCTAAGACACGTTTGAAGTGTGGTAGACCTATTGGTTCCAAAGATAAAAATCCTCGAAAAAGAAAAGGAGCAGAAATTGACAATGGTAAAAATGAGGAAATAATTATAAATGAAGAATCTCCAGAAAAGACCTTAGACATGACAAAGAAAGAATTTATGGTATACGACAATGAAGAGATCTCAATTAGTTATGTCATGTCTGGAATAAAATGGAACCGATAGTAAATCGACGTCGATGATATTTTTGCATGCAATGTAGCAATTGATGTTATGGATGAGGATCATGAACCAACATCTATTGAAGAGTGTACACAAATAAGTGATTGGCCAAAATGGAATGAAACAATAAATGCATAATTAAAATCTCTTGCAAAGAGAAAAGTATTTGGACCAGTAGTCCGTACACCTAACAGTGTAAAATCACTGGGACATAAATGAGTTTTTGTACGAAAAAGAATGAAAATGGTGAAATTGTGAGGTATAAAGCATATTTGGCCACATAAAGATTCTCACAAAGACCTGGAATTGATTATGAAGAGACATACTCTCCTTTGGTGGATGCAACTACTTTTAGCTTTCTTATTAGTCTGACGATAAAAGAAGGACTAGATTTACGTTTAACGGATATAGTTACAACCTACTTATATGGACCACTAGAAAATAACATTTATATGAAAGTCATAGAAGGATTTAAATTGCATGAAGCAGTAAATTATAATTCTCGAGAACAATATTGCATAAAATTAAATCGGTCTCTTTATGGATTAAAACAGTCAGGCGTATGTGATATAATCGCCTTAGTGAGTACTTGTTAAGAGAAGACTACAAGAATGACCTTGCTAGTCCATGCATCTTTACAAAGAGATTTGGAAAACGATTTGTTATAATTACAGTATATGTTGATGATTTAAATATTATGGGAACTTCTGCAGAGATTTCTTTCACATTAGAATATTTGAAGAAAGAATTCGAGATAAAAGATCTTGGAAAAACAAAATTTTGTTTGGGACTACAAATTGGACACCTAAACAGTGGAATTCTGGTACATCAAGAGACATACACAGAAAATATGCTGAAAAGGTTCTCTATGGATGAAGCACACCCCTTGAGTAGCCCAATTGGTTGTAAGATCACTCGATGTGTCAAAAGATCCGTTCCACCCTCGAGAAAATGATGAAGAATTTCTTGGTCCTGAAGTACCATATTTGAGTGCAATAGGAGCATTGATGTACCTTGCTAGTCACACAAGATCTGATATATCATTTGCGGTGAATTTATTAGCAAGGTTTAACTCATGTCCAACTCGAAGGCATTGGAATGGGATAAAACATATAATTCGTTACCTCCAAGGTACGAAAAACATGGGTTTATTATTTTCTAACGTATCGAAGGAAGATTTAATTGGTTTTTGCAGACGCATGATACTTATCCGATACCCATACTGCTAGATCGCAAACATGATATATGTTCACATGTGGAGGTACTGCTATTTCTTGGCGCTTAATGAAGCAAACTACTACAACCACTTCTTGTAATCATACAGAGATTTTATCCATTCATGAAACTAGTCGCGAGTGTGTATGGTTAAGGTTCGTAATTCACCATATACGAAAAGATTGTGGTATGTGTATAGGAAAAAACGCTCCAACAATTATGTATGAAGACAATGCAGCATGCATTGCACAACTCAAAGACGGATACATCAAAGGTGAAATAACAAAGCACATCCTACCAAAATTCTTCTTCACACACGATCTGCAGAAAAAATGATGTACGTATTTTACAAATCCGTTCGAACGATAATTTGGCTAACTTATTCACTAAGACGCTACCTACTGCTATTTTCAAGAAGTTAGTTCATCATATCGGATTACGCCGTCTCAAATATCTCGACGTATGTACTCATGAGGGGGAGTAGTTGTGAGTTGCATTCTTTTTTCTTTAACCACAGTTTTTTTTTTTAAGTTTTCTTAGTAAAGTTTTTAATGAGACAATATTTTAAGCGCATTACGAGTTATCCTATTATAATAGATATCCAGGAAAAGTGTTATGAATAATAGATAGACATCCATTATAAAGTTCATCTTCTAGAAATCTCTAGAATTACTTGTAACCAAAATCTTATTTTGTAACCGAGTAAATATTTTCTTTATACTCCTATATAAAGAATCTCTTATTCATTAGAATATATATCATAAATCTTATATATTGTTTCTCTATTTATTAGAGTTGGGTAATAATCACAAATTTATGAGACTTTGTGGGGTAGAAATCTTTAAATGTAGAAACTTTATCTCCCTTAAAATAAATAATCAACAAATTGTTTTCTTCCTTCTTTAATCATGGTTATGATGTGAGAGACTCTGTTTGAACAATTTTTTCGGTTGTGCCTGATCGGATGCATTAATTTTATCTTTAAAATTGTTGATAAAATTTTAATATAATCTTCCATTGTGTTGATCAATCAGAGAACTTTGGAGAAGGCTCTGAAAAATGGAGAGCGGCGACGAGAGTCCGGTGGTTCTGATTACGGGATGTTCTCAGGGAGGGATTGGTCACGCGCTGGCGCGTGAGTTTACTGAGAAGGGATGTCGAGTGGTGGCGACGAGTCGATCACGGAGCTCGATGACGGATCTGGAGCAAGATTCGAGGTTATTCGTGAAGGAGCTTGATGTTCAATCGGACCAGAACGTGAGTAAGGTTTTGTCGGAGGTTATTGATAAGTTCGGAAGGATCGACGTTCTTGTTAATAACGCCGGTGTTCAATGTGTCGGACCTCTTGCGGAGATTCCAATTTCCGCCATGGAGAACACCTTCAACACCAATGTTTTTGGTAAAAAGAAAAAAATTGGATTTTTAATTGAGTTCTCTCATTTGGACTAATGGGAGCTTCCATAGTCCCAGTTGGATTTCTTGTTTTATGCTTATTAGTTAATCATTAGAATGTGCTTTAATTCATTTCACATGATGATGGTTCTGTTGTGGAAAAGATGGAAGCTTTTTGTTTTTTTCTCTGATCTGTTGGCTTTGTCAAGGAACTCGAATACTTTGCTCATATGTGGATTTGGCTTTTGATTCCAGAGATTGTGTCTCTTAGTGTTAGTGAAGTGTACTTTCTTATAAATGCAGGTTCCATGAGGATGACTCAAGCTGTTGTACCTCACATGGTGTCTAAGAAAAAGGGAAAGATTGTCAACGTTGGAAGTATCACTGTTATGGCGCCAGGTCCATGGGCTGGGGTCTATACAGCTACCAAAGCTGCTATTCATGCTCTTACCGATACCCTGAGGTTTGGTTCTTAGCGTTTTTCATTCCTTTTGTGATTTTCTTGTCTAAAGACATTGATTGCAAGAACTATGGAAAAAGTCTGATCTCAGTTTAGGTGTGATCAAACTTTAGTTTTATTTCTGTGGACTATAATCTGGTGTTGGGTTTGATGGATGGTTCTTGATGTTCATGAGATGTGTAGTTGGTTAAATTATCTAGTACCGGATGGGTTTGTTTTTTCATTTTTGTATTCGTTTCCTGGTAAATGCAGGTTGGAGCTTGGGCCCTTTGGGATTGATGTCATCAATGTCGTCCCGGGAGGAATACGAACAAACATAGCAAACTCAGCTGTAGTAACCTTCAACAAAATGCCTGAGCTGAAACTATACAAGCCTTACGAAGAAGCTATCAGAGAAAGGGCGTTTATATCACAGAGGATGAAGCCAACTCCTGCAGAAACATTCGCCAAAGACACCGTAGCCGCAGTGCTGAAGAAGAACCCACCCGCTTGGTTCTCTTCAGGCAGGTATTCAACCCTCATGGCAATCATGTACCATATGCCCCTATGGCTCAAAGATTTTCTCCAGAAGCAGGCTTTAATGAAGAAGTGATAATCAGGTTCGGGTTTAAGACAGAATGTAACATGAAACGAATGTAAAAGATTGTTCAAACTGTTAATTGAATCTTATGTCCCCATGTTTGAGTCACTTCGGTTCTTAAGGTACAGAAGTATACATACATACAGGAAGGGGGATAGAGAGTAAACAGGAGAGAATTATTACATTATGTTGTAAAAACTTGTGGTACAAATAAAATGCAAGGGGAAAGGTGAGGATTCTACAACCAGAGGAACGATAGTTCTACTTTGATTCGACCCAACAATGTAACATCGAAACCACATTTTAGCAGATAAGAAAGGGTCAGAACTATCTAAAAGCTATTAACTAACATCATTTCTAATTTTAAGAATGGTGTGGAGCTCCGTAATACATAATCCCCGGTGGCTGGAAAGTTGGACCCTGTTGAGATTGCTGAGCTGAGTTCGACTGAGGAATCTGAGGCTGTTGATTACCTATCAAATGTGGTGGTGGTGGGGGCGGTGGAAGTCCAGGTGGCATTAATGGAATGTTACCAAAGGCGTAAGGGTTGTTCATCACCGGCGGTTTTAGGAATTGTGGTGGTGGTGCTGCTGGATTAGGGATTACATGATACTGACCTTGTGTGGTAGGTGTCTGGTTCTGGGAGTTGTTGTAAGAAGGGAACGAAGCATTAGTGTCTGAAACCGGAACTGCGCTCTCTGATTTGGATAGACCAGAAGTCTTTGTTGCTTCAGCTGCGAATGAAGATAGAACAGATTGCATGATCATATGTGACGAGGTTGATGCTGTGAGCATCGCAGCAATAGATGCAGGCGTCATTTTTGATGCTTGACCAGATTTTGTGTTGTCATTTGTCTCGGTTAACGTGGTGGCAGAGACTGAGCTTGAGGCAGCGGTTGTTGGCTTTGATGTGTAATCCTCATTATTAAGCCGTTTCTGCATGTTTTGGGCTTCCTCTGTTTGTTTTTCTGCTACCTAATAATAACAAAATTGTTCATTAGCTTATTAGCTCAGGTAGGTCACAAACAAAGTTAAAAATGCGTAGGGAATTCAAACGCATACCTGAATCTGAGCTTTAAGATTGTCCAGTTCAGATTCCTGACACAAGTAAGCAAAAGAATGAAAGACAGATTACCAAAATAATGAACTTGCCAAGTGCAAAAAAGCATTTCGTACCTGTTCGCGTAGTGCATCTTTAAGCTGATTCACAAGGGAAGTTCTACTTCCTTGAACAGATTTAAGTTTCTCAATACATTGTCTCAAAAGGTATTCCTCTTCTTCCAATTCTTTTGCCAAAGATTTTCTCTTTGGGTTGTCTTTTGCTGGAGAGACACAAATTCATATATATGATTTGACTAGATTTTGAGAAAAAAACACATGTTGGTTATCGACAATTAGTAAAACAGATTTTTACCAGTAGAGCAGGCTTCTTCAACATCTTTCTCCATCTTCCTGATTCGTTTAACTGCAGACTTACATTTATTCATCTCAGCTTCTTCATTTGAGTTTTCAGCAACAACCAGATGATATGCTGATGATATCTTTTCAGCCACACCTCCACTTGATAATAATTTCTGGTTCCAAAAGCAAAAAACCCCAAAAAGAGAACTATTATGATATTTGACTGATATAAATATAGGAGAAAAGGAAACCTTGGTTTTTAGTGTTCTACCGTTCTGGATGATTTTGAATCCCGTTTTGCAGATTTGGATCCGCGGGGACGCTTTTTGCTGACATCAAGTGGCAGAGGAACATCTTCTCCAAGCATTACATCTTTAAGACCCTTCGAACGGGATCCAAACACCCTTCTTTCTTCCCATATCTTGACCTACAAATCACGTAAACCGAATATCTCAATTAGCGATTAACTTCTTTATTCATGTTTTAAGTTTTCTGAATTGCAACACACATCCCAAGAAGCTTAAAGCTCTTTTATCTCTAACATCAAACACTACACTACCCCAACACAAAACATGAGAGCATTATCCAGATATTGACCATCATACATAACCTATCCACAAATCATGCTTTTTCCTTCAAACACAATTGCACGACATACAAATTAACAAACCTATTTGAAGAGAACAAGAATCAAACGACAAGAACAAAAACTCCAATGAAGAATGAACAGAAAGAGAGAGAAATACCAAACGTGAGACAACGCTTTTGCCACGATCATCTCCTTGAGAAACAATGTCTTTGACAGCCTTAGGAAGAACGTTCCAGAATTCTTGCACAAACTCATTACCCTGACGCTTACTGTTCTGAAGAATATCATTAGCCAAATACAAAAGAGGGACTTTCTGAGCCATCTCTGTACTGTGAAACTGTTTCTCCCATGTCGTAACGATCAATTCAGCTTTGGTCCGATTGAATATACACCAATGCGACAGAGCTTCCAAAAGAGTCAAGAAACAAAACATCGGAAAATTAACACAGAAAGTAGCAAAATTTACAAGATCTAAGTATGCAAATTAACTCGAGATAAAGTGATTAAAAGAGGATACTTTCGATGGACTGTTGAGTGCTATTGAGCTTAGCGAGCTTATCAATCAGGATCTGTTCATTGAACACACTACTCATCCCACCAAAACTCACAAAACCCTAAAAAACAGAGATTTTGGAGAAGTTTGAAGAAGCTTAAATCCCTCAAGTGGTTCACGAATTTGTGGGTAAAGCAGCTGGATTTGCTTACAGCTGGTGAGCTGCGATGAAAGAAGAATGCGGCGGAGCTGGACAAATCTTGCGGCGGAGGGTAAACGGAGAAAGAACCCTAGAAGGCGGAAGCAGATACGTAGTAAGGGATGACCAAAACGACGACGTTTGACGCCGAAATAGATCCCCGGAGAGAGATGACGAGCTAAAATCGCAGAGACGAAAGGAAAGTCGTGCTTTTTTTTTTTTTGCTTTCAAGATACTAAAGATGGGCTTTCACTTTCTTGTTCTCCATCTTTGTTCTACTTCAATTAATTTTCATTTTGTTTGTGACCTAAAAAAGATTTAATCTTTACATGTAAAAAACTAAAAAGTTTAAATTTTGTAAATCTAAGAATGGGGAGTAGATATTTTTATTATTAATTTAAAAGACAAAGACACTACATGATATTTTATACACCAGAAGAATTCGGTGATAACTTAACAATACTGCTTCAGTGTAAGCCAAAGATGGAGACTTTTTTTAGATAAAATAGGATTCTCGAATGGCTTTCACTCGCTGTTGTCATCTTCTTCCTCACTGTCTTCCAATTTGATATGGTTCATGTTCCTCTCTAGAGGAGGGAGACCATCTTCATCATCATCCTCTGATTCATCACCAGATCCACCATCTTTCTTAACGTCTACCCCAAAAGAACCAGAAGCAAAAGATTTAATGCATTGTGAGATTTCATCTTATGATGGTATGTGATAGTGACAGAGAGATTAAGAAAAATGTGACTTACGTTCAACCGGAGGTGGTTGTTTTGGGATCTGAGTTTGCTGAGTAAGCCAAGAATTTTGAACTGAGATGATCTCAGCGCTATTCTGGCATTTTGAGTATTCCTTGAGAATATCCCTGTGATATAGGGAGACCTCGTTAAAAAAACACATATGCCAATTGTGTTCACGGATCAAAAAGCAAAATGATGTGAAGGTGTTGAGCTTCTTCGATTTTGTTACTTGTTGAGAGATAAAAAGGCATGACCCCATTTGAATTTTCCTAGCAAAAGTTCTGCAGTTTCCTCCTCCCCACTGATTGAAAAACAAATAGGGCAATACATATTAGAAAACCGAATAATCTATGACCAATCAATGAGGAGAAGAAGTGAACGGACTCACCATAGTATTAGAGCTGCAGATAAAGCCTCAACACAAGATAGCTCACATGGTCTTCCATAATTTACTGGATTAGCTGCTACTAACCATGGTACTACAATCATAAAGAAAGAATAAACATTTACTAGAGATCTGCCTAAATCCTCAAATATATAGCAAAGGTGATTGATTTTAAGTTCTTACAGAGCCGAGGAGCAGTACAACGCAGCTTTGCAAACGGGACATCAGTTAGACGTGCCCAAGAACAATCAACAACGGCTAATCCTTTCCTTTTAATCAGATCATAGTCTTCCCTTGAAACACATTGTCTACCAACTGGACTGCCAAAATCATCAGACACACAGATTGCGGTATTAAAAATATGTGTCATCTCTAATGACATTGCAAATGACCCTAATAAGATACAGTAATAATAGGTAGAGAGATACCTTAAAACAACTCCACCAAAGCCTGTGTTAACCCGTAATTCCTACAAAAATCAATCGCAACAGGATTTTCAATTGAAACGCTTAGGAAGAAGAGGACAGATAAATTTTCTTGGCTCAAGATACTTACTTTTAACAAGTTAAATCTAGCAAGCTTACGACCTGTGCACCTCTTTGCATCACACTGACCAAAATCCTAAACCAACAAAACATAATAGTTACCGTTGTCAGTACTGAAGCAATTGAAGCCTTCTATCAAAAAAAAAAAAAAAAAAAAAAAAAAAAGAGTACTGAAGCAATTTGATATTCAAAAATTGATTGGATTTGGATAAACATTAAGGAGACTATGCATACCCACATTGCCAATTGAACTTTTGGACCTGGTGCTTCATCCTCAGGTTCTAAATAAAAGCACCCCCAATAAGAGCATTACAGGTTTATTCAACATCTAAAGCTATAATCAAATAACCCACCACCAAAACAAAACAAAAAAAAAATATTTCAGTTCTCAGTACCTTGATCAAGAGGAAGCGATTCATCTTCCCTACAATTTACACGAAATCGTAAATACTCACTCGCCTAGGACAAAATCGAAAACAGAGAGAAACCTTGATTCGCAAAAATAAGATATTACCTTGCAAGATTATCAGTCCTACTGTTTTGGCCTCGATTCGAGTTGCCTCCTCTAGATCGATTGTGCTTCCCGTAACCCATTTTTACCGGCGATATTACCGACAAATGCAGAGGGTTTTTGATCGGCTTTAGGGGTTTTTTTGTATATGTAAATTAGGGTTTCTAAAGATTAAACAACAATATTTCCGGACCGATGTTTACACAATAATCATTTTTGGCTTATGATAAACCGTACTTTCGTAGGAACTAGGAACCAAACCGAAACGAATAATTTAATACACGTGTAGTAAAAGTAAAGCACACCGCTCAGGGCAATTTACGTCATTTTACTATTGTTGATTCAGACAGAACCGTAATTTCGTCGAAACCAAACCGGACAAATGAGTGAGTACACGTGTAAAGTACAGCGATTGGGGTACTTCCGTCATTTCACACCACACTTTCTTCCCGTTAAGCTTCTTCTTCATCTTTCTTTCTCACTCTCACAGTCAGCCATAACTCTCCGGCCAACATTCACACTCTCTCGATAAATATCTCTCTTTTATAGATAAAAACTTCGATTGAAATCCCAATTTTACTAGATTGTTCGCTTGTACTCTACTTTAACAGTGCTAGGTCTCGTTCTTCTTTCAGCAAAACCCTAGCTCGAAAAAATGGCGTCACGATCTGGTTCTGCTTTTTTACTCGTCTGTGTTCTCGTTCTAGCTACAGAGCAGACTCTAGCCTCTGTATTCTCCTCGAGGTTGATCCATCGCTTCTCAGACGAAGCCAAAGCGTCGATTAAGACTCCAAGTTCGTCGGATTCGTTGCCGGAGAAGCAGAGCCTTGACTATTATCGATTGCTCGCAAGAAGTGATTTCCGAAGACAGAGAATGAATCCCGGTTCTAAGTTTCAGTCTCTTGTTCCATCTGAAGGAAGCAAAACTGTTTCTTCTGGAAATGACTTTGGATGGTAAACTCTTTTTTTTTTTTTTTTTTTAAGTTTCATACTCAAATCATCTTTAAAAAGTTCCTCTTTTTATTTTGAAGTTTCTAAATTTTGTACCTTTAGATTCGATAAATTTTGACTAACTCAATCTGCTTGATATGAAATTACAAACAGTCTTTTCCATTGGGTATACTTGTTTTTGGATAAATATATTTGGGTGTTAAACTAAGTTCTGAGCTTGATACCAAACAAAAAAAAAGTTCTGAGCTTTGTACTTTGTAGATTAATAGTGATACTGTTGCCTTATATGAATTTTGGGTTTGATGTTTTTACTCAGGCTACACTACACATGGATCGATGTAGGGACTCCGAGTGTATCGTTTCTTGTGGCTTTAGATTCTGGAAGTGATCTACTTTGGATTCCTTGCAACTGTGTGCAATGCGCTCCTTTAACATCCACTTATTATAGCAGCCTGGTATGTGATATAAAATGAGAAGCATGTTGCTTATATATATATTTAAGAGTTAGATAGTGAAATGATGACCGGTTTAGCGCTTATTTCCCAATTGATTGATTGGCAGATGCTTCCTCGTGTTTGGGGGCACATATTCTGCAGGCTACTAAAGATCTGAACGAGTATAATCCATCGAGTTCAAGCACCAGCAAAGTCTTTTTGTGCAGCCATAAGCTGTGTGATTCTGCTCCTGATTGTGAGAGCCGGAGGGAGCAATGCCCTTATACTGTTAAATATCTTAGTGGAAACACCTCGAGCTCGGGAATACTTGTTGAAGACATCTTGCATCTTACATATAATACTAACAACAGATTGATGAAAGCTTCCTCCTCTGTCAAGGCTCGAGTTGTTCTAGGGTGCGTTTTACGTTTACTTATTGTATGCGAGATGTTTTGTTTGTGGTTGAGCTCAGTATTGATAAGTGTGTCTTCATATTGCAGATGTGGTAAGAAGCAAAGTGGGGACTACTTGAATGGTGTTGCTCCTGATGGTTTGATGGGTTTAGGACTTGGGGAAATCTCGGTTCCAAGTTTTCTTTCCAAAGCAGGACTCATGCGAAACTCTTTCTCGTTGTGCTTTGATGAGGAAGATTCAGGGAGAATCTACTTCGGTGACATGGGACCGTCAATGCAACAATCAACACAATTCCTTCCGCTTGACAACAAATAGTAACGAATAATCTCTATACTTCAGGTTCTTAACTATTTAAAGACAGCGTTTATTAATTAGCAAATGTTGATTTTGTTTACAGTATAACCTACACTGTGGGTGTGGAGACTTGTTGTATTGGCAACTCGTGTCTGAAGCAGACGAGCTTCAGAACTTTTATTGACAGTGGACAATCGTTTACTTATCTACCGGAAGAAATATACAGAAAAGTTGCACTTGAGATTGACAGACATATAAACGCTACGATTAAGAGCTTTGAAGGTGTTTCATGGGAGTATTGCTATGAATCTAGGTACACAAATGCTATAAAACAAAGACATAGAGAAAGAAGCTCCTTGGTTGGTTCATATATATGCTTTTCTCTTAATGTTCTTTTGGATTTTCCTTTTTGTTTTGATGGAGATAGTGTTGAGCCAAAGGTACCAGCAATCAAACTCAAGTTTTCACAGAATAACACATTCGTGATTCACAAACCTTTGTTTGTACTGCAACAAAGTCAGGTTAGACCATATATATACGCATTTATAATTCATGCTAAAAGCAAAACAAGATTGAGATTTTGATGTATTACATTATCATGATTCATGATTCGTTTTTCAGGGTCTTGTCCAATTTTGCTTGCCTATCAGTCCTAGTGGACAAGAAGGCACAGGAAGCATAGGACGTATGTAGTAGCCTTATTCATCTTCTCTCTTACATCCTCAGACCAATGTCTCCATCAATTAGACTTATCTTTTTCTTTTGTAGAGAACTACATGAGAGGGTATCGAATGGTTTTTGATAGAGAGAACATGAAGCTAGGCTGGTCACCCTCTAAATGTGGGATTTTGACTTAAACAGAACATTACTACTGAGCCCTCTTTTGGGATTGAAAGCTGAATCGAATGATTCCGGGTTTTTTGTAGGTCAAGAAGATAAGATAGAGGCGCCACAGGCTTCACCGGGAAGCACTTCATCGCCATATCCATTGCCAACAGAGGAGCAGCAAAGCAGAAGCCATGCGGTTTCACCAGCAATTGCAGGTAGAACTCCATCCAAAACACCATCGTCGTCATCATCATCATCATCAAGATCATCATGCAGCTTCTATTCTTTAATGAGGTTATTCAACTCTCTTCTTCTGGTACATGGGGTTGTCTCTTATATGTAGTAGAGATAAAAATTGTCTTGTCAAAAACAAAACTATTTTGCCTTGCATATATATCAGAAGTTAATCTTAAAAGTCTTGCATCAATTCTTTTATCGTCCTCGTCTCCATCTTCAAGGCCTAAAGTTTACCCATTTTTATCAGAATAAACTGGTAACCCGTAAATGCGCATATAGAGCAAAAAATTTCATCTCGAAATAATGTTAGTAAACGTTAAAAATATTTCTTCTAAATTATTTCTTTACCGTCTGCAAATTTGGGTTTTCAAATGATTAATAGACTTTTTAAAAGATATACAATTGAATCATTGGAATAAAAAAATTCACATTTTTTACCGCCCAAAAAGGTAAAGAGAAAAAAAAGCAAGACCATGGCGGTTGTTTTCTAAATCCGTAACTTCCCGCTCGATATCGCGGCGGTTGTTTAATCGCCGGGAGATTTCAAGAGTCATGGCCACGGCGTCTCACGAGCTGCTTCTGAGCCTCCGACAATCCTCTGGTCACTTCCTCATCTTCCGGTGTCTCTTTTTTCAATATCTCGTAATCCCCAATCGCCGATTCCCAATTCCCAAGCTACAACCACGTAAAAAGGCATATTAACTTAAATTGTAACCCCAATTTTATACTATATTCACGATTTTGCCACTTGTTATACAAATCATTTCATACAAAGCCGCATATTAATAACCTTGGCGTTACAATCGGCTCTTCTGAGTCGAGCCTTGGTGTAGCCAGGACGGACGGTGAGTGCAGCCGTAGAATCCTCAACGGCTCTATCGAATTGGCCCATTTTGGATAGACAAGCCGCTCGGTTACATAGCAAGACTGAGTTTCTTGAGTCGTGGTCTAATCCTTCGCCATAAGCCGCACAAGCTTCTTGAAATCGTCCAGCTTTAAAGAAATCGTTGCCTCGTGATCGCGCTGCTGTAACAGCCTGAGCACGCCGGAGAACCATACTCACTTCCCTGTTGTTACCATCCAGCTTCCCCGCTCGTTGAATCGCCTGAACCGCCTCTCCGAATCTGTTTGAACAACCCGGTTTGGGTCAGATATCATCTACAACTGTAAGCTTGTAAGGATTCAAAGAGTACAAACCTGCCGGAAGCCATGTGAACTTGGGCCCAGACGACCAAGAAACCGGCGTAACCGATTGGCCCGTAATACTTTGTGCTCATTTCCCCATCGAAAACCGGGCATCTCGACAAAACATCGTCGGCCTCTTGATGTCTGTAAGTCTTCAAAAAGGCTTCTGCTTGCAATGCATATACCTGAGGAGCTGCATCGGCGCCTGTAGCTATGGTGTTTTCCGTTTCTTTGATCAAAGTGTTCCAATCTCTCAATCTTTTGGCCTCTGTACATTTGTTGAGATGTGTTTGAACCATTTTAGCCTTTGAAATGTCTTCTTGGTCAGCTTCTGGACCCGCATGTTTGAAATGATATATTGACTTCTCGACCTCTCCTAACCTATTGTTTAAAATTTGTGCTTTTTCAGAAAAATGATGGTAGTACTTGAGTCACAAGGCAAGGTTTTGATGAGATTACCTGAGGTACAAGTTAGCCAACCGATGGTGTGCTCTATGGTAATGAGGTTCTATTCTGATTGCTTCTCTACACTCAAATACCGCCTCAAGAATTCTCCCCAATGCCGTTAAAGCCGCACTCTTGTTGCTACGGTACGAAGCCTTTTTCGGATCGATGGCTATCGCAGCGTCATACAAGGCTAACGCTTCTGCGAAATTACCATTCTTGTAATCTTCATTACCCATTATCTTTAACGTTTCGGGATCCATTCGTGTGGAAATCGCTCTACACAAAGATCCTGACTGATCTTGGTTACTTGAAGCCGATATTGGGACTACCGGTGTTCTTCTTTCCTCTTCCATCGTCTTCCTCACCCCATACCCTCCACCAGTATTCCCGTAACCATTGTTCTGAATAGTAGTTTGATTCCCACCCGATACTCCAGGCTGCTTCAAGTTCCCAAGATTGCCAAACAACATCACATTACTTGAAGAAGCTCGAACCATAGAGCCATTCTTCCCTTTTGCTTTCTGATTATCGATGATCATGCTCTCTAACTCACCTGATAAACCAATTGCTTCCCTCGGAACCTTCCTCGTTTGTTGTTGTTGGACTGGTCCTTGTTTATTACTTGGTTGGTTATTGCCATCACTGCCTAATTGATGGTTATTTGGGTATTGATTCGATGAGGGTTTTGAAATAGGTCTATGTACCTGGTTCTGGATCTCGATCGGCTCAGGTAAAACTTTATTTTCTTGAAGCTTCCTAGGGTTAAATTCGGTACATGGAGATTTGGTGAACTGAATGTTAGCAGTGGTAGCGGTGGCGGTGGAGGCATTGCTGCTACTCATTGTGCTTTTATGGCTACCATTGTCTGCGGGACATTTCTTGGACCACAAGCCACGTCTACCAAATACAAATCCCAAAAACCGACAACGCGACCTTTTCTCCACAGGATTATCCGCCATCCTTCCGCCTCTAGATAGAACTGAAACCCCGCCGCGGAACAGCCAATCCAACCCCAAGAAAGGGGTAATATAGGAAGATACAAAAATAACGAAACAGAGCTTAATGGTTAGTATTTAAAGAAGAGGAGACCATTGTTAATAGGGGAGGGAAGATGGAGGAAGCTTCATTTGTTGCGTGTCCTCATCTTGAATCAATAATTTGATACAAAATGGCATTATGATCAAACGAGAGGTTAAGAAGAACTGTAAAAAGGAACTACTAATACAGGTTAAAATAACAAAAAGAAGAAGAAGAAGAAGACCGGGAACAAGAACAGGAATGATTTATTTTTCTTCTCATATCGATATCAAATTCTCAATAGACCTTGTGGTGGGTTTGTCTTCTGTTCTGTTCTGTTCTGTCAATTCAAGATTTTTTTTTTTCGTTATTTGTCTTTTTTTTCTATGGCTATCGCCTGTTGACCTGGTATCACAAGAGAAACAGAAAATGAACCTCAGATTTGTTTAGTTAATATTTAGAAAGAAAATGGGAGACTTGTCGGAACAAAATAAAACGTCCGAGTTTTTCTCGACCCGATTCTATTTTTGGTTGATTTTTACGAGGTTCACGTTGGTTTTTTTTATTTCTATGTAAATTAAGGTGTTTACGACGACCTATGTAGATTGCTCATAAAATCTAAAATGATGTGGCTCACTAAAATCAAAATTGTAAGCAGACAATTTTCTACTTATATTTATATATCTAGATTTTCTTAAATGAGCCATAAGAAATCACAACACAGTTCTTACAATGCTAACATACTGACCCTCAATTTCGTTATGCGTACGTAAAACTGGTATACGTATAGACAACAAATAGATTTCGGGAGATTATAAGTAAATGAATTAGTACTAGTTAACCACCTCGAAACCCTAAATTAATAAGATAATTGAGCAATAAACAATTCTTAAAACGAGTGGTTAACTAGCAAATTACGTTAACCCTTAAGCAACCAACGGAAGAAAACAAAAACGTAATATTTAAAAAACAGGATACGATCGATTCATTTAGTCGAGAGCAGAATTTGTGGGCTTCGTGCACACACGTACAATGAATTTATTATATATGTATTTTTACCTTTTTGCACCATTGCATGCTCGTATTCGCTTTTAGGTTTAATAAAAAAAGAATCTGCCGCCTTACTAGAGACTAGAGACTAGATAAAGGGTTTATCCGTTTGTTTCATGAGGGACACGTACTGAAGTAGACCGCATGTGCGGTGTTTGGCTCGAAGCACGACAAGAGTCTGACGAGTCATATCACTTATAGTTCAATTGTTAGTGACCGACATGTTATGAGTCCTTTTGATCTCTTAGGCTCCTGTTCGGTCCATTGGCCGGCGAAGTAGCTTGACACTCCATAAGACCTCCGAATTTAAACTAATAACATGCAGAGTGATTTATCATTGTTGTAATAAATTATGTATCTATCCATTCATAGTTTGTGGGTTTAGAGGAAAAATGATTACTATCATGTATCAAATCTTGCTGATCGCACCAAATGATGAACAACGATTATTTTTTATTTCATCAAAGAGTTCAAATTTGCTGTCTTAATATTTTAGAAAAGTACGTATTATTTTAGAAAGTCACATAATTTGACAATAAGCTAATATTTCAACTAGGTGTTAATCAACCAGTAATGTAACTTGACAAATCTATTTAACGAGCTTAATAAAGTTAAAGAAATAAAATAGTTTTATTTGGTTATTACAAGATCATAGAATATTTTACCAAAAAAAAAAGAAGATCATAGAGTATTAATTTCTTATGATATTTGGTGAAGTGATCACAGACCGAGACCGAGACCGAGACCGAGACCAAGATGGTGTCACATTGTCAAGTCTAATATCAATTCAAAATTTTCCAGATTTGCCAACTCAAAAGATTTAGATATGAATAATGGTATATAATACTTCTAACAAGTGAGAACGAAAATATTATATGTGAATTCGCAAATTTTTATTAAAAATCAAAACAATAATATAATCTAAAGTATGTACAAGAAATCGGATGTAGGTTTACCGAAAACTTCAAGAAAATTGATCTTATAATTTCATCAAAACAACAAATTATAAAAAACGAAAGAAAAAACTTTATTTTGAAAGTGAAAAGGAAATCAGATAATTCCTATTATAATTCCAATTAAGCATAGGTTACTAAATCAGATATAATGTACAATGTTTTTCTAATTTAAACGTTTTACTTAATCTTTGCAATAATTCCAAAAATAAAAAAAAAGCCGAAGAGACGCGGATTCGACGACTCGCATGGTTCGGTGACATTAGTTAGACACGCAAACATATTACAACGTATGCGAATGAGACCATCCAAAAAAGTAGGCCCATTAAACCCATTGTTAGGCCCAAGTAGGTCCCACTTTTTCGCCTTTGTTCTCCCTACATAAACCAAGTCGCAGAGTCCTAACTAAGCACTTGAAAAAACACACACACTAGTCATCTCCATCTCCTTCCTCTCTCCTCATCTTCACGTATCCACATTGAATCCCTTATTTTCCCAAATGGGTAAGCTTTGGTTTTACTATATTTCATCTCGAGTTAATTAGTATAGTCTCTCTTTCTCTCTCTCAATAACCAATCCTCTGTTTTTCTTATATTCTGTTTTCTCAGTGAGCTTTGTCGTGGAAAAACCACAGACCATGTCAGCGAATCAAAACGTTTTCGTATCAGAGATCACAAGTTCAAGTATCATCCCCAATAACAACAACTCTTCTTCCCAGAAACTCCCTCCTCGTTTAATCTCAATTTCCAAGAAAAAGCTTCTCAAGAACATTGACATCATCAATGGTGGTGGCCAAAGAATCAACGCTTGGGTCGATTCGATGCGAGCTTCTTCTCCTACTCATCCCAAATCGCTTCCTTCTTCTATCTCCTCGCAGCAACAACTCAACTCATGGATCGTAAGTCGTCTCCATATATACTCTCTCACAAACTCTTTGATGAGTCTTCCTCTTAAAGTTTTTTCTTGTGTTTTCCGACAGATGCAACATCCTTCGGCACTAGAAATGTTCGACCACATCATGGAAGCTTCTGGAGGGAAACAAATCGTAATGTTTCTTGATTATGACGGTACTCTCTCTCCCATCGTCGATGATCCAGACAAAGCTTTCATGTCAAGCAAGGTTCTTCTAAAAATCACATTAATCTGTTTGACTTAATCATGTTTTGTATATCTCTGTAATTAATCACATTTGATTGCTGTTTCTCAGATGAGAAGGACAGTAAAAAAACTGGCTAAGTGTTTCCCCACCGCTATAGTTACTGGTAGATGCATAGACAAGGTATTTCTTATTTTCTTTTCTTGGCATTTTCCCCATATTCTATTAAAAAAAAAAATTATAGTTGATTAATTTTTTGATTTTTTTCAAAGGTGTATAACTTTGTGAAGCTTGCTGAGCTGTATTATGCTGGAAGCCATGGCATGGACATTAAAGGCCCAGCGAAAGGCTTCTCCAGACACAAGAGGGTAATTTTCTAATAACATAAAAGATTGATAAAGACAAAAATTTAATACTTTCTTTATTGCTTTAAGCTTATTTATTTCCCTTTTATTTAGGTTAAACAGTCTCTGCTGTACCAACCAGCTAGTGACTATCTTCCCATGATCGATGAAGTAAGACATACTATTATGTTGGGTCTACTAAATAAATAATTGGATGGGTGTATCTACTTTTGTTGTATTATATAACTGTAACAAATATACCTGTGAGTTGAGTATTCATTATACAATTAAATTTTTAAAAGGTATATAGACAACTCTTGGAGAAAACCAAATCAACCCCGGGAGCCAAAGTAGAAAACCATAAGTTTTGTGCTTCTGTGCACTTTCGTTGCGTCGATGAGAAGGTACAAATTGAAATCAAATTAAGAGAAGATATTATTAATAACGAAAACTAACATTGAAACTGGAAAACTTAACAATCCAGAAATGGAGCGAACTGGTTCTACAGGTTCGTTCGGTATTAAAGAAATTCCCTACGCTGAAACTGACCCAAGGTCGGAAGGTATGACTTAATCACATTTTCTCTTTGGTCAAACTCAAACATATATTTATATACGAGAATCTGTTTGGAATCTAATTTTGTTTTATAACAGTAAAGTGTAAAATGATTTTAAATTTGTGTTTTTGGATATATATCCAACAGGTTTTCGAAATCCGTCCTATGATTGAGTGGGATAAAGGAAAAGCTCTTGAGTTCTTGTTAGAGTCACTTGGTGAGTACTGAGTTTTAATATAATATTTTTCTTAATCTTTAATTAATATAAAGTAAGAATTCTGTCTTGTCCTTTCCTCGACTAATCATTTTTCATCATCACTGTGGTTCTCAATTCAGTTTTTACAATTTAGATGTAATCAATTTTGAAGACTGAATTTTTAAACTTTGGATACGACAGGATTTGGGAACTCTAACAACGTTTTTCCGGTTTACATCGGCGACGATCGGACCGACGAAGATGCATTTAAGGTATATCTAATTTTTCTTGAGGTATATCATAACTAGTTTCATAAACTATAAAAATGTTATATACTTAAGTTACCACACTAATAATATATGTTTATTTAAATTCGTGCCATATAAATTAGATGCTACGAGACAGAGGCGAAGGCTTTGGCATTCTTGTCTCCAAGTTTCCCAAGGATACCGATGCTTCGTACTCTTTGCAAGATCCATCCGAGGCAAGTCTAAATATATATAATGATTAATAGTATGTATGTGTAACTATATGCATCCATGTATTTCGCAGTTAATGGTTTTTCTACACGTGCTAACTTCACTCTCCTAAATACGAAATGAACAGGTGATGGATTTCTTGCGACGATTGGTGGAATGGAAACAAATGCAGCTAAGAATCTGAAAGGATAATATAATAAACGAGTGACAATATATATGTTCGAAATGCCAACGGACATATTGGTGGATTTATATAATGAATAGTGCATGCCTAACTTTTCTTGGAACGTCGTAATTGGTAAAGGATAGGGCAATGTCTTAATCTGCCCCTTAGGTTAATGTTCTTGTTCATCGCATTTTGTTTTTGTAAGAAAAAAAAAAAGATGAACAAGAAAAGGTGACAAATTTGTTTCGAGTAGTCTACTAAGTTGTGATTATTATCTTTGTAAAAGTAATATGTAAACGCGTGTTAATTAGGAAAGTAGTTTTATTTGTTGTCTCCGAGTTGTTTTATATCAATGGGTTTTTAGTATCTACGTACACATTCCGTCTTATATGAGAATTATGTTAGAATATTCATTTGTATACATGAAAATCCTTTGAAAGTATTTGTTATGCCAATGTTTGGTAGTTACTGAAATAGTTATATGATCTCCTTCTCTATTATTTTCTAGTTCTTCAAATCTATATGTATTTATATACCATTTTTATTTAAAAAGTTTACATCAAATTTGGAGACAGTGGTGACACATATTTAGTAAAATAAATAAATATGTGGATTTATTGCGAGGAATTTGAAAATGTTTGATGTTCTAAATTTGTCTCACTTTGTGTACTTGTCTACTGACACTTTGACACATAGCCTCATGGGGTCCAAGTGAAACTAAATTATCAATTCAAATCTGTCTGGTACGTACTTTTCACTAGTATAGACGAATAAACCTAACCAAGTTAAACCACATCAAACCACGAATTTATTACATGTATTCTTGCTCGTAGTGGCAAAGGCAAACTCTGGAAACTTGGACGTCTTATTTTGTTTTATTGTTATTTTGGGTTAAGTCGTGTTCCTCTTCGTGCATGTCCTTTGGTCCTGATTACGAACGCTCTGTATATTTATTTGCTGGTACGAGACAAATTTATTATATCGTATAGTAGCAGATTTTGTAGTTGTTCCAAATCCAAAATAATTATTACGATAATGCTTCATTTAAAAAAAAAAATTTGTGTGAATTTCTAATGGATGAGATTTTTTTCTCTACAAACGTTACTATATCCATTTGTATATTTGGACTGTATATCTTTTAGGTCAGAGACGAGTGAAATTTTTCTTTTGACAAAATGAGTCTCCTCCACGAACTTATTATTGACTTAAACTCTGATCTGACAAGATTTAGTTAGTCCGTGTTCCAACCGGAACTAACCAAAATTGGGTCTTTAAACATTTATTACTTGTTAGAAAATTCTTAAGTTACATTAATCTCTAAAATTGTAATAGGAATAGTAATAGTCAGTTGATTAAACTATAAATATCGACTCAAATAAACTAATTTCAATTATTGATAATGATCCGTATGTAACAGTAGAGCAACTAACGATCGAATATAACAAGATGTGAAACTTGAACCTCTCATATTTTTCAATATGTACTAGTCGTATAACAAACAACTAGGATATTAAAAAAAAAAAAAAAAAAAAAAAAAAAAAAAAAACTAGGATATTATCAAGTGGCATTTGATCTATCGGCGTTTGTACGGTCTCTCAAATGAGTGAGAAATCGTGCTCTCTTGGTTAGACTGTCGCTTAAAAGGAGTTTCGGCTCCAATGGAAAGACGTAAACGTTTTAGTCCAAAAATTATCCATTAATTAACCATACGAAAACAGTCACGACTCACGAGATTGTATTTTTTTTTTTTTACTGGAATGTGTGACATATTTGGAGTATGCACACAATATTTAATAACCATAAAATTATAAACGAGTTAGACAAATTAAACCACAAATAGATAAATTGTAGTACATGTCAAGCCCAATCTCTGACTTTCCTACGTTACTGTTTTCTCTTCTTACTCGAATTAGTGTTTTCGTCTTTTGGAATCTGACAGTGAAAATGGTATATACAGAGACATAAATGAATACATACAATATTATGTTACATAGATGGACATATATATATATATATGAATGGCTATAACATCATCACATGTACTAGGAAAACCGGAGATATCGACGGTTGTGATAATTGCTAAAGAATATAGAAATTATGAAGATCGAAAAAGATTTAAAAAATTATAATATTTATCATATCTTAATTTAGAAATATTTATATTTATCTTTAAAGTATTATTTATATTTATATTTATCTTATAATATAAAATTTAGATAGATCATATTTTTATATATATATATAATTTATAATAATAATTTTTTGATTTTTTAAACATTTTTATGTTCTTACTCTTATCAATTTATCAATTTAGATGCACGTGATCTCTGTGAAAGGTGAAATGTGTGTATAGAGAAAAGTCATGACTATACGTATAGTGTCATAGCAAATCAATAGTAGTGGATGTTCATTATGGTCAAAGCTTTTTGTCCATAGCTTTTGGGTGTATAATGCGACTAACTATCACAATAAGGCTGCATGTGTGTTTTCAGTCCTTTCCGATGTAGACATATCACCCATACTCAATATTACTTTATATATGTGTATTCTCATTGTCCATGACAGATAATAATAACGAAATTACACTACCTAGAAACCCATAAGTTTCCGTATTGAATTTGAACCTATATGATATGATATGTGTAAAAACCATTTCGAATATCGTTTACATTTCATGATATATAGACGAAATGTTTACAACAATTTTTAGGAACCGGTTTAAAACAATGTCATAAAGAGAAATTATACAAGAATGGAGGATAGATTAACAGTCTATTTGTTTTTCACCAAATATAATAAGGATTTGATTTCCCACAAATTACCCCACAATATTCATTTTCTATTTCTTACGTAGGATCCCACAATCGTATTGAGAATAGCAAGCTTACGAAGAACTAGACTCCATATGTGTAAAAATGAATTCAAATAAATGTTGCGGAAACCTCTAAAATTTAGCAAATGTAGTAAAGTTTCAATTCTAACGTGGCAATGAGAAGAGTTGAGATTGGCCAAGTTGGATTCCACTTATAAGATCGTATTGATGTGTTAATAGTATATTAATAAAAACAAAAATACAGACAAAAACTTAAAAAAGAAAAAAAGAACGAAAACCGAACACATGGGTGAGGCAAGAAGCAGAGACAATAAGACAGTTCCAAAGAGTTACAAAGTGTTGTCAAACTAAACTCACTTCCTTTACTTTATTTGAACGTGGAAAGATGGATTCCACTCTTTGCTTTCCCTTCAATCCCTTTCACTGGCTGATTCTTAGCTCTCTAGGCTAACATTTATTAATTCATTGTTAGCTTATTTAATCAAATCATTTGATTATTATACCTTCAAATCTCAATTATTGGTGATCAAGGAGTCTCTCTTCACACCACAAATCTCATACTTTTAAGTATAATATATTATTAACCACGTTAAATTGAGATATACGTCTTCAAGAGTTATATCTATGCAAAGGGTTTAGTTAAAAGGGAATCTAATCTAACAAAATATTGAAATGTTTAATTATATATGCATATGCTTAAATCAATTGCAGGAGCATCATAAATTTATTCGGCCAAAATATATAAAAGATATGTATAACAGTATCAATTATGTGGATCTTGGAGATGGTAGTGAATGAATCACGTGGAAGAGCTCAGATTTCATGTCGATTTATTTATCAAGGTTTATGTAGATTCTAGAAGTTGTTATAAACTATTCGCTTATCCCGTTTATTATTGGTTTGTCCATAATCAAAAGCATAATAGAGGAAGGTTTTTCTGTTATTTCTTCTCCATTATTCATACTTAAAAATAAAATTATTTTAAACATATATATTTGCATGTTGTCAGAATCTTGAGGGTAAAGAGAAGGGATGGTCTTATTTTCTGGACTCCCGTAGTTTTGTTACACGTGTTGGCATTGGCAACCGGTCCGGCCCGCTTTGAGGGTCGAGCTTTCCATAAGTCTGTCTTCAGCATTTTATCATCTTTACTTATATATTCACTCACATATGTCATATATCATATATGCCGGTATGTACATTACATAGATCGTGAGCCGTTTATGATCTAGTTTTAGTATTATATGGATAATGTAGTTAATTAATACATACGTTACATATTAGATATGCGCATCGTATTAATATTGAATATGAAAATATTCCATATATTATAACTATATATGTTCACGCATACTTTAAAATGGGATGGGATCTGCCTAACTCGTGTACCAAACTCGTGTACCAATGAATAGATATATGAGTAAATTATTGTGTCACATGGGAACTCCTGCAAAGGAGAATGCCATAACAATGGGGAGCCAAATTACTATATACGTGTCTGTCGAACGTATCTGAACGTGAACTGTGTAAGAGCCAAGCATATTTATTTATAAATTGATATAAATATATATATATATATATATATATATATATGTATAACCAAGCATATATAGTAATTAAGAACTTCATATCCACTAGATCTTAAAGTTTCTATTACGATTGAAGAAGATGGGGAAGAGTTTGTTAGAGATTTCAAAATATATTTTTTTTCATTAGCCGTAAAATATTATATGTACAATGTATATATATTGTAACTATATACATAAGCTATACATGGTTAAATCAAATTATAAGACTAAACCAACTAAACCGGAACATATAATCAGATAGACCCTCTCAAGATAAGCTTTCAAAAATGTTAAGAATGTTCATCTTGAAATTAAGATGCTCAAACTGATGTGGAAACAAAGGTTTAGTCAAAATATCAACCACTTGATAATTTGTGCACACATAAAGCATTTTGAGTTACCCATTATCTAATTTTTTTCTGACCGTATGACAGTCAATTTCAATGTGCTTCGTCCTCTCATAGAAAACTGGATTAATGGCTATGTATATAGCTGTTGTACTGTCTGAATATAAAAGAGGAACTGGTGGAGAAATCTGCAGAGAAAGAAGCAAGGTTTGTAACCAGACCGTTTCACATGAAGCAAGAGCTAAAGCTCCATATTCAGCTTCTGCAAAGGAACGAGAGATTGTATGTTATTTCTTAGATCGCCAAGATATCAAAAAAACACCAATAAACATAGTGAAACCAGTAGTTGAACATCGACTATCAGGACACGAACTCCAGTCTGCATCTGCAAAACCTTTAAGAGTAAAATAAACGTTGTCCTATTATGCCTTTAATATACTGCAACACTCTGTAAGCTGCACTTAAATGAGTCTTTCGAGGTGCTGAAGAAAATTGACACAATTTGTTGACAGCAAATGCTATATATGGCCGGGTAATAGTCATATACATTAATTTCCCAACAATGCATCAATATTGCTCTCTGTCTTCAAGCAAATCACCATCATCTTTGAACATTTTCACATTTGAAATCATTGGAACTGAAACAGGTTTGCAACCAAGCATATTAGTGGATATTAACAATTCCAAAGCATATATTTTTTAGCACAAAGAGATCTTTGCACTAGTACGAGCAACCTCTAAGCCCAAAAAATATTTCAAATCACCAAGATCTCTTAGTTTGAACCTCTGCTGCAAATCTTGAGTCAACTGGGCTGCTGCAACTTCACCTGTGCTAGCAATCACAATGTCATCAACATAAACCAATACAACCACAAACTCACCTTCACAACCTTTAACAAATAAAGTGTGATCTCCATGAGTTTTAAGAAACCCCAAACTGAGCAAAGATGTTGAAAACTTCTTAAACCACTGCCGTGAAGCTTGTTTAAGGCCATAAATTGACCGTTTTAGCTTACAGATAGCATTTGATGGTAAAGTTAATTTTTTTCTTGCTACATATCCTTCGGGTAACTTCATGAATATTTTCTCTTCCAATTCTCCGTTTAAGAATGCATTAGACACATCAAGTTGTTTTAAAAACTATTTCTTAGATGCAGAAACTTTTAACAACAACTTGATAGTGGTCATCTTTGCTACTGGCGAAAACGTATTTGTATAGTCCAAATCTTATTTCTGAGTATAGCCTTTTGCGACCAGCCTGGTTTTATATCTCTCAAGACTACCATATGCCAAAAATTTCACTGTAAAACCCATTGGCACCCTACTGCTTTCTTTCCTGGTGGTAATGTAGTAATCTCCCAAGTGTTAGTAGATTCCATGGCACCAATTTCTGCATCCACTGCCTCACACCATTCCTTGGTGTCCTGTGCTTCAGCATAAATGGTAGGAATATGAATTTTGGTTATATTGTTAACATAACACATATGAGATGGATAAATTTTAGAGTAAGAAAGAGTATAGGAAATGAGATATTTGTTATCAGATTGTATAATAATGCAATGATAATCTTACAGATGAGCAAGTGGTTTCCTTACTCTCTGTGAAGAAATTTGTGGTGATAGATCAGAAATTTGTGATGGAAGAGAAAAGGGAGATAAATTTTGTGTACCTGAAAGCACATGAACCATAGGTGTGAAAAACTCCAAAGACACCTCTGACTTCGGATCTACATTCAATGGGAACACTTCTTCATGGAAAAAACATTCATTGAAATAAAAATGTTGTTACTCTCCAAATCCATCAACTTGTAACCTTTATAGCCAGACAAATATCCCAAAAACAAACAAGCCATTGATCTAGGCTGAAACTTATGTCTCTGTTTAGGTGAAGTAGAGTTATAACAAAGACAACCAAATGTTCTGAGTTGATCATATTAAGGAACTTTACCAGTTAAGATCTCATAGGGTGTTTTGTTTGAAAGAATCTGAGATGGTGTTCTATTGATGAAGAACACTGCAACCAAAACACAATCACCCCAGAAATATATAGGAATCTGAGATTGAAACATGAGTGTTCTAGCAACATTAAGAATGTGTTGATGCTTCCTTTCCACTATTGAATTCTGTTCAGGAGTTTCTGGACATGAATGAAATGACACAATGCCTTTTTCTTGATAAAAGCTTGTGAATCTCAATTCTGGTGCATTATCAGATCTCACTGATTTAACCTTCACATTAAACTGATTCTCTATTTGTTGAACAAAAGCAGGAAAAAATGTGAGGACTTCAGACTTATTCCTTAACAAGTAAATCCAGGTTGCTCTTGAATTATCATCAACAATTGTCAAGAAGTATTTATATCTATCAACTGTTTCAACAGAGAAACACCCCCAAATATTAATATGTAACATTTCAAAGATTTGATTACAAATGTTATTTGATGAGGGAAAAGACAACTTCCTCTGTTTTGCTAAATGACAAACATGACAATAATCTGATCTTTTATTTTTATGCTTAGTTGTTCCCAAAGACTCTGATATAACATCTAATATGTGTAGAGAAGCATGACCAAGTCTTCTATGCCACATACTGATGTGAACAACTGCATTGACTAATACTTGTGATTCTTCAACGTCTAACATATATAGATTTGAAATTCTCTAACCTTTCCTAATGCTCAAGCCCTCACAAGTAGAAGGATCAAATATTACTCTGAAACCAAGATCATCAGTTAGAGAGCTTATACTACGGAGATTTAATCTAAACTCCGGAATGAATAATACATTCTTTAGAATAATGTGATTATTAATCCTAATTGTACCAACCCCACTAATCTTGACAGTATAATCTGTTGACAAATTTACTGAGCTCAAAACAGACGTATCAAGTGTCAAGAAAAGTCTTTTACCATGAGAAACATGATGTGTAGCTCCAGAGTCTATCACCCATATTTGTGAGAATAGAGTGGGTTGAGCAACAGTTAAGATTCCAACAAAATAATATGTTGAAGGGGAGAAAGAAATACCAGTATTGTCTGCTTGAGAGATACTAGCTATTGCATTGTTACTAGAGGATTGAGTTTGAAGCTGATAACTGAACATAGATATTAATTGTTGTATTTGCTCCTTACTCATCTTTCCATCCATATTTTTCAAACTCGTAGGTGCAACATCAGATGTTGTAGGCAGCACAGTAACATGAGCAGCAAGAGAACGTGACTTCTGAAATTTCTCAACTGGTTTTCCTTTAGTAGCAGAAGTAACACATTTCTGCAATGTGACCAACTCTATTGCAAAAAGAACATACAGGTCTGCCTTTATTCGGTCCATTTTGAACATATCAAATAGTTGGATTTGCTGAGTTAGAAATAATATTTTCAGATATTTGGAAAGCAGTAGGTGTAACAACAACATTAGAAAATCTTTGCTGACTATTGTCTTGATCCAGAATGTTGTACACTTCTGCTAAGCTGGGAAGAACCTTCTTTGCAATGATCTGCATTATGACAATTGCATAAGACTCATTTAGACCAGCAAAGAACTTCATTATCTTAGCTCTCTCTGCCTTCTGTTGCAAACGAGCAGCTTTACCACAAATACAGTGATCATCCATTTCCTATGTACTATCCAATTGATCTCATAGAGTCTTTAAACGAATATATTATTCAGATAAAGACATAAATCCTTGACGAAAATCCTGAATCTCTTGAGTCAGATTATATGTGCGTGGAAAATTAGTCAAATAAAATCGACTATGAAGATCACGCCATATATCCAAAGCATCACTCATGCGCAAAATGCTCCAATAAATATGAGAAGATACTGAATTTAACAGCCAAGACTTCACCATGTTATTGCAGCGAGATCACAGACGGAAATTACTATCCAGTTCTAAAAGACGAGGCAATGTTCCATCTATGAATCCAGTTTGGTTCTTAGCATCTAACGAGATCAGCATAGCAACACTACAGTCACCATAATTTGTTTCATCTAAGCGATGAGAGATGATGTTTAAACCTGGATGATCGGTACTATGCATGAAGAACGGAGATTAAGTCGGATCTCCAGATTCTGGTGGTACGATGGCTCGCGAAGCTCCAAAAACTCTAGATTTAACAACTACAGGAGAATTCGGAGGAGATTCAACAACACCGGTGGATCGCGACATCTTGTGATCAGCTGAACTTGTTCTAGACTTTGATCGAGTGGATTTCTTAGTAACGCGAGCAACAGACACCATTGCATCGTGAAATTGATCGATATAGATGATGAATCGAGCTCGAAAACGAAGAAATCAAATCACAATCAATGGAGATTTGAGCTTTGACAGCTCTGATACCATATTACGACTAAAAAAGATGAGAAAGAGTTTGTTAGAGATTTCAAAATATCACTTTTCTCATTAGCCGTAAAATGTTATCTGTACAATGTATATATATTGTAACTATACATAAGCTATACATGGTTAAATCAAACTATAAGACTAAACCAACCAAACCGGGACATATAATGTGATAGTTTCTAAACTATGCACTGTGTTAATCGAAGTGGCCAGCGGAATTCATATTCGAAATTGTTATTTTGTACCCTAGAAGATTGGTTGAATTAACATCATTAATTCTTATAATTTTCAGTTATATTCAAGAAGAAATTTCTCTGTTATTTTGGATTGGCGGAAAGTATTTTCACTTTATTACTAAGAAGCCCACAAGTGTACAAAATTCCAAAGAGCCCATTACTAAATTAACAAGGTTCAAATTTGACGTGTTAAGAGTTCAGTCAGACTTTAGACGTTGTATATCTTACGTGGACATAACTTGCAACGTACCTGACGCAGTTCTAGAGTTCTCCAGTCTTTTTGTCTTTTTCTTTTTTGATTTTCTCCAATCTATTTTTTGTTGGTTTACAAAATTCCAAGGATTGCATTTTTTGCAACTTACTTGAAACCATTTACCCAAAAATCGGTACAAAAGCCCAATTTCAAACAGGAAAATCCATAACAGACAAACCACACAACCCATAAAAGAGTGAGGTAAAAGCTCTCACAGTTTGAGAGATGAGAACAAATGTTTTTTTTTTTTTTTTCAGTTTTCTTAAAAAATTTCTAAAATGAGAAGATAATTATTCAGTTTAAATCAGATAATACAGATATAAACATTAAAAAGAATGGTCAATTAACACTACAACTTACAAGAGATTACTTTTTTTGTGGTTATGTCTTTTGTGTGTTAAAAGAAATAAGTAAGACGAATTCAACTCGTATTTCTGAATCTAGTAAGTTACATATGTAGCTCATCAATGTTAATTATATGTTATTTATCAAGGAATTTGTAGATTATCAGTACGAGTGGACCTCTCAACAATTGTAACCTTATGTGATTCTAAGTCATAATGAAGAGTAAAACACAACGGTCAATTCCAAAGAAACACAAATAGACCTATGTGTAAATCTTGAAGAACATGAGGAGTTTGAGAGAAGAACTAACACCAACAGTAGTCTTACACATACATAATCATTTACGATTTTAAACATCTATACACTGCATCCAGATATTATCATTCTCAGAAACAGAAGTTGGATTCATTAGAGTGTTTGATCAAGTCGAGACTCAGAGAAGAGTACTTGCTTACTAGGTGTTGTCTTGAGGTGTTTTCATTGCTCTCTCCAAATCCATCTTGCAATCTTCTCGCAATTTTCTCATTGTCTCAAAGCTATCTTGCTGCAAAATTGAAAACTCAGGTTTATGTGTACAAGAAAGCAACATGGCTTTATAAAACACTTTTGCATTAAGCTTTAAGAACAGATTAGAAAGCTTCTAAAAGCACTTACAAGGTGGTTACTTTCATGACCGAGGATATCACCCATGCTAAGAAAGAGCGACCTCCATTGGCCCATGAGATTAGATTCTTGTTTCCCAGAACTAAAGGAGTTCACAGAGGTATGAAAATCCGTAGGCCATTCTTTACCATTCCTTTGAATCAAGTTGCTAGCTTTTTTCTGACTCTTCTTCAAGGCTGGCTCAGGGGAAAGAAAGAAAAAAACAGATCATATGACAATCAACATTCACAAGAAAATCTTCAAGAGCTTGAGGCGAATATATGGTTTGTAGTTAGTTATATGAAAGATAAGAGGGACTTACCGGATAATCGACCTTTGATATCCTGGTAATTAAGATCTGACCAAATATACGCAGCTGAAGCAATTCAGTCACAGCAATATCCAAGTCAGATAGTTATATTGGGAATCAAGAGAAACAATATGTAAGAAAAAACTGAAGAATCAGAGACCTTTTAGGCAAAAAGAACAAGAGCATGATATTAGCAAGTCATCTCCCATATTCTGATCCACATGCTCCTTCCTCTTAACATTCGAGCATCTACTCATTTCAAATGATCTCACGTTCTGACAACCAGGCAATTCCTCCCCAATCACCAGTGGATTCCGGCTCTCGGTATTGCCAGTTAACACAGATAAAGCCAAGCCTTCACCAGGAACATCGGTCGGACTGGCATTAGCAGACGCGTCTAACTCTCGTGCACCGTCTCTATCACCAGGTTCAAAATAGATCTGTACAGACTTTCTTTCTTTCAATCCTTTGCCATCACCACTGGAGAATTCCATTACAGCATCATGATATTCCTCAGAGTCATCTTTGTCATCAGAATCACCACAGCTAAGCTTATCATACGAAGAAGAACCTTGGTTTCTATCAACAGGCTTAGCATTTTCCTTAACCAAATCATCTACAACTAAACACAACCTCTTTGAAAACTTCTCTCTCGAACCTTCATGAGCAATGGTCTTACCAGATTTATCATCTTCAGATCTATGAAGCAAATCACCCAAAATGGACGAAATCCCCCTTTTAGCTGGAAGATTTGTCAAATCACCCAAAACGGGTCGGGTTTGTTCTGACACTGATTTGCCACTATCTTCAGTCATCTTCTTCAGAAATCACCCAACAAGGAAAGAACACAAATTTCAATTCCAAACAAAATAAACGAAGTAATACTTGATACTAAGAACTCTAAGAACTCAATGAAAGACGGAAAAATTATTAATCCCAGATGAGAAATGCAACAAAAACCCTTAATCGCAATTTCGCAATTGACGATGAAAACCCTAGAATTTGGGTGACTGACCTAAGAGAGAGGATTCGAAGGTGGGATAATTGTGGAAGATCTGACTGCGTGGGAAAAAATTAGGGTTTTTGATTTGGTTGAGGCGGGAACCGTGCGGAGAGTTTCCGATCTCGATTTCTTTTCTTTTTTTCGACTCGCGTTTTTCGAAATCATATAATTATTAAATTTAAAAGCATTAAAAAGTGAGACTTGGATTGATCTCGCGGGGTCCCATATTTACTGTGTTGGAAACATCAATAAAGCCCAATGATATTGAGATCAATAAGCCCAGTAGAATCTATCTATTCTACTGGGCCCAATACATATTTCATCGGTCTTTAAGAGAACCCGACATCTGCGAGACTACGATCAAGTGTTTAATGCATATGACATCATAAGCTTGCCTTTCAGTTCATAACTCCCCAAACTTTTTTTTTTTTTTTTCATATTTGGTCAACAAATTTTAATTATTTTCCCCATACTTATTAATTACTATGTATCATTTTAGATGATGCTTAATATTTCTACCCACAAATTAAAAATATATATAATTTTTATTTAATTTATTTCTTTTATATAAAAACACTATTAAATAAAATAAATTTAACCAATAAAAAATATAATGTAAATTGTAATTGATAAAAAAATATATATATATATTTAATTTTCGCATAGAAAATTGAATATATCATTTAAAAGAGAAAGAAACTCGCTTAAACATCATTTAAAATAATATAGAAAAAGTAGTAATTAGTATAGAAACGATGAGTTATGAATAAACTTTATTTTCCAAAAATATATTATAAAAAAAAAACATTTATAAGAAAAAAGTTAGGGCCTTCTTAGGTAAGCTCATACGAAAGCGTCGTAATAATATTGCTGATAATAGACTGATATCAGTAATCCCCGAAATCCCTCGCTTACCATCTTATCTTATGCAATGCTTTCATAACTGCCCCAGAACAAAAAAAACATTGAGATTTAAGGGAAGAAAAACCTTTTTTAATGGTCAATAATATCATAAAAGACATGTATCTAATGATTTTTTGTTAGCTGTGTCAAAACATTGAACAATTTTTAATTATCTTAAGTGCCATTTTCTAATTATATCCTTGATTTTGTTTTTAATATAACATTTTTCGAAACATAAATAAATACGAAACAGTCCCATCAAATTTTTTAATTAGATAAATTGAGTCGGTGCAATCAACTCTCGTCGACTTTGATGCAAACGAATGAAATTTCTACTAACCTCCCGGCGTCGTGATGACCGGAGGCCGGATATAACTCTTGTCCACTTAAAAAACATAAAATATCTACGCCACAAAACTCCAAATTCTCTTATAACTTATGTTTAGCTCAGACCGAACCAGGAGATCTTGACACGTCCCTCATCGCACATGCAGACCACCCTCAATATATAATCGATAAGTCATCATCATCGAGCTTACTGCACATGTTACAAGAGCTACAAGACACGACTTTAGGGTCGTTACTATCGGCGTTAATGCAACATTGCATGCCGCCACAATGGCGGTTTCCGTTAGAGAAAGGAGATACAACTTCCATGCTTGAAACGGCTCCAAGTATTGTTACTAATACGACTAGTGAAGATGATTACAGTGAAAACTCGAGTGCAATGGACAAGCGAGATGATGATGATCGTAGCAACAATGGGAATTGGATGGATTATTTTTGGTTAGAGAGGATGCAGAACGAGTTACATTGCTCTAGGAGATTCGAAGATGATGATAATGATGGTACTGGAGCGGATTTGAACCAATTTACAGAAGCTGATCAGTCGGACAACGTGAACCAGAGTACTTTTTCAGTTTGGGACATGGGTTGCGAAGACAAAGACATATATGTTCGATTATTAACGAAGCTTGTTACTAATTACTCTATGCAATATGCTTACATGTACCGAAACTCAGAACATTTTCTGTCAGTACTTGTATTCTCTAGTTACATCTATCTACCTTACGATACAATATAATAAGTTTTAGATCTCGTATTAATAAAATAGCTAAAATATAAAATATTGAAGAATTATCTTAATTCTACACTGCATCGAATTATGATCATATACAACAAATTTCTTCCTTTTTTCGTCATGGACATGAGAATTGTTCCTTTTTAAGGTTGCGAATACTTTATTTTATATAATTTCTTAGATATGTCTAAATAGCTCACCATCTTTAGAAACTCAACAACAAAACAAAATAAAAATAAATAAAAACTCTAAATCAACATTTTGACTTTGTTTGATCAAGAAGAGCATAACGTGAGTTAAATGACTCAAATAGCCCGTTCATCGCCGTCGGCGAGGTAGAGTTTGCGGAGAGAGGCGCAGCCACGGAGCGGTTGGTCTCTGAAGAAACCCATTGCGTTGGCGAAGTGGCGAGTAGAGGCGGCGCCGTTGGAGCGCGTGAGGATCACGGTGGCGGTGCTTCTGCCAGGATCAGCTTCGTGGCAGCGGGACATAGGACTGTGGACAAGCTCCGCCTGACATTGCTGGTCCTGTCGATCTCCTTTGACGGCGACTTTGTATCTCCCATCGGATCCCGTCACCGCCTTCCCGACCACCTCCGACTTCAGTGTCACTCTGTCTTTGCATATTATTTTCACTCTTGCCCCTGTTTTTCAATTAACCCCAAAATATTTCAATATTTTAAATCTGTGTATATATAACCAAATTACGAATTAGGAGTTTGAATATATGTTTAGGAGAAAAATAAAGTTGATTTAATTGAAAGACTGCCGAATGGAAGATTTCTATATATTTCTGGTGATTAAATTTGCGGAAACATAGAAACCACGAATGGTGCCGTAAAAGACATAGGATTGGTAAAAGCTTGCAAAGTCTGAATATTCTACATGTAACCAATAAAAACCTAAGAATTACAAATGTACAATGTGACATATGAGGATAATAAGTACGTAAGTATATTATATACGAACCTGAGATATATTTGGTGGCGATTGTCTCGAATCCAAAGCGGCAAGTGTCGCAGTAAACATATCCTTCAATGTGGAATGGCGTTCCAACCGCCATGGCCATAAGTGGCAGTAGCGAAACGCATAGCATAGCGATCAGAGGTACAGATGACCTAGCCATCTCCTTAAACTAAAGAACGATATTGTAAATTTTGGAAATTGTTATTAGTGAAGGGGTTTTGTGTATTATGTGCAAACTATGTAATATATATATAAGAAGGAAATTAGAGGGCACATAGTAATTAGTAAATAAGGTGTAAGTGTATCGCATCTTGTGCAAATTAAAAGCTTCCTTAGTGTCAGCTGGATCCGCTTGCGGCTGCTCCTCCGCCGTACTCGGCGAGAAAGTTTGTGTTACCTTCTCCACAAGTCAACTCGTATGGTTCTTGTTATTCTAGTCTACCTCTCGATCGGACTTTACATTTTTATTTCCATTTAACTATTCGGCATTTGACTTTATATTTATAAATTCTACTAAAGTTTTCCAGACTGGAATCCACATCGTGATTTATATGTATGTGTAGAAGAGGACTACTAAACTAAACGCAAGTCTTATTAGATACAACAAACGCAAGTCTAAAACTTTCACTTAAGTAAATATAAAATAATAAAAATAATTTTGTATCTCCGTAATTAGGAATTTTGTGGAATAACTAGTGTGTAAAATAGAGTGATGAAATTGCTGGTTAGCTTCTGTCCGACCAGAACGTGCGTATGTTTCCTCTTTACGTAAGAGTGCATTTTAACTCTTAACGATTCTTTATACTATGTCGTCTTGATGGCTGGTTGAATAAATTATTATTTAATTTAAATCAGAATAGTTAAAGGTGATCAAATGTTCACAGTGGCGTCTGATACTCTTGATCTAAATTAAATAGTCTGATTGGTATATTATCTAGAGCAAAAGACAGTAATTTAAATAGAGTAAATGGGCTGAAACAAAAAGGTAAAGTGAGCGTAAATTAAAGTTTTTACTCCACTTGTATTGGGTGGAAAAATTCTCCTTTTATAATAGTTTTGGAGGAATTCAACAGAATTACTTTTTCTTATTGTTTTACTTGATTGGTAGATTTTAAGCTGAAGTGAGAGTAATATGTTTCAGCCTGTTTTATTTTTACTCTTAACATGTATATACAGTCACAGCCATAGTTATGACTTTTATGAGTTTATCCATGGCTCATAAATCATAATTACAGGATCAGAAGTTGAAAGTGACGGTTGATAACAAGTAGGTGTGTATTTTCCACAGTTCGAAGGCACTTGAAAACTGCTGTTTTTAAAATCAGTGAATGAAAAATCAATCGATTGATTTGTTCAAATGAAGTTTATACGGCTGATTAAGCAGGTTTAGATATCCCGAGTAATTTTTATATTATATGTGAATTATATATATATATATAAATTTACTATAATGTCTAAATATTTAATATAATTCTATAAATGTGGATTATTTTGTGGAGTACCTTCGTCGATGACGGAAGTGAATCTGGTCCAAAAGAATATATGCAAGAGGTCGGTCAGATAACTAATAAATCTTAAGAACTAAGCCTATTGGGCCAAAGGTGACCGACATGAACCCATGCCAACAATTACGCGATTTAGATAAAAACAAAAAAAAAAACAAATTAAGTACGAAGAGAGAGCCACGCCTCCTTTGCAAAATAAGCAGAAGCAAACACAAGTTTTCGACAGAAGAGGAGATCACACACAACATCTCGATGCAAAACTCTCTCGAACAGGGTACAAAGTTTCATTATCATTTTGTCTTAAACAGATAATATTGACTAAAATCTAGTTAAGTATCACACACAAAGTCTCTTGGCCAAAGAGAGAGTGAGTATTATTTATTAAGATATACAAACACGCGCCCTTACCAGCGGAATAATTACATATCTTATTTTTTTCTTAATTATATATGTTTTGGATTTTGATTTTAACCGCCGATTAAAGGTGGCTAATTAAGCAGCGGGAGAGTTACCGGAATATTGATGTCGGAGATTTGTCCAGCAGGTGACATCTCCATCTCAGCTTCTGCTCCCATATGATGATTCTTCTCCATCTGTCCGATAATCATAGGTCAAAGTCACTATTCACTTTCTCTTTTTGTCTTCTATATATATTTCACTACCCAGGGAATATTATTTTCATTCCATCAATTAAAACTAACAACCATAAAAATACATAAGTATTTTGCTTTCATAATTTGTCTGTTCTAAACTTTTGAGCTTTTTTTAAAGTTTGGAAGCATGTATTTAGCTTTTTTCCCTTTCTCCAAAAAAAATAAAAAAAATTTAGCTTTTCCCAGTTTATAATAATTTAACCTCGAGCATGTAAAAGTAGCACAACTAGACTAGACACATGGAACTGAGCCAATCGGATCCAAACCTAAACCATAACAAAAAGAAAAACCTAATATATCGGTTCATAAATCTCAAACTGAACCAAGACCTAATTATGTCCACCAACCGAAAAAATATATTATTTCGTAAAATGATATAACAATAATGTAATTTACTTTACAAACAAAATTATTATGTAATCACGTATTTCTACTGTTCATGGATTTTTTTTTGGGGTTAAAATCCTGAATTCATCATATATATAATTTTATCAATAAAATTACCATTAAAAAATTATTTTAAACTATTCACCTATCTCTGAAATCCGAATTAAACTGAACCAATATTTCCCCTTAACTCAAACCAGACCGAATCAAATTTCTGTTCTTATCAACAAGTGAGTGCTTAAATTGCAACGAGTATATGTATATCTGCAAGCAAAGGAGAATGTATCTATGTCCATATATATGGGAAGTGCTAATTAGGTTATGATACTTACAGGAAATGTAGCTTTCGTTACCTGGCTAGCCAAAACCTGGTTCTCTTCTTTCAGCAATTTCTCCTGTTTTAAAGATCAACATGTTCAGCAAATAGCAATTAATTTCTAAACCTAACAACTTTAGATTTTGGAATCTAAAAGATATGCAATTGGAAAAGTTGCATAGATGTGTGCAAGCTCATTTAGCAGACTTAGATAAATAAAGACAACACAACTCTAAAGTGCTACAAACTTGGAAACAAATATCTAACCTTTTCTTCAAGGTTCTCAACAAGCTTCAACATTAGTTCTGTCTGCAACAAATATAAGCAGCACGGTTGATCTCGGTAAACGAAGTTAAGAAAGGAGTAGACATTATGAAATCAACTTACCTTCTTGGCTCTAGTTACGGAGAGGGCGGTCTGAAGGTGTTCCTCCAGTTGAACAAGCGCATCGACACTCACACTATCGACATTTGATTCCACAAGCTTGCTGCATATATTCATAGTTTGACAAGAAACCCTAATTCCTTTGTAATCAAAGGAGGATAGAAAATATAGTCTTAGTACTAACCTTTCCACAAGTTCTCGTAGCTCATGGTGTGAACCATCGTTCAGAGCTTTTGACTGTAGATCCTGCCCATGGAAAAGGGACAGAAATGGCGGTAAAAGACAATGGCTATGATTTCGGTATGCATGTGGATCCACCACCCTCATTTATATTTCTAGGATCACTCGGAAAAATAATAGCTCATTGGTGGATCAATAATGCAATAACCTCTATCCAGATATATCTCCACAATGTTAAGGTGCTAAACATGCGTTTACTCATGTCTATTGAACAATTATTCCTATAAGCAGCATCAGTCTCTCCATAGCCTATTCGATGAACTTTAAAACAACCTTTGATAAAATACAGCTCCAAAATCCAAAATAGTGATTATATATGCAAACACTATGTGTGAGAGCCCAGAACCCCAGAGAATGCAAGCTGGAACTCGACTCGAGGCTATGAGTTGGCTCTGACCAGTATCGAACTCTCTACGTCTTTAGTAAATTTACGCCTTAAAAAAATCCATCAGGGAAAATATTCAAAATATTCGTATTACCAAGGCTTTAAGATCATCAGCATGTTGTTTCCCATATCGATCAAGGATCTTGACCAGGCTGGACAGAAGACAAAAAAAAATCAAAATATGTTAGGATCAAAACTACTAGCTAACCCTTGAAAAGACCACTGAAAACAATGAAGCATGTATATGGCATCAGAAGGAACAATTAGAGACAAAACCATCAGTTTTACACATATATAACACCACCAGTATTCATAACCTTTCAGAAAAATAGTCTTAGTATTCATGTTTAAGCAGTAGCACATTTAAAATTTCCACTTCCAAATTTTTTCAACTTAATTATTCTGCGCTTTCTAAGCAATAATTAATGATATATGGTCTTATTTACCTTTCAAGAAAACAAAAGAACTCTAATTTTACCAAGAATTGCTCAAAATTTAATTATCCAATGAATTATGTGGTTTTACATGTACTTATTATATATTGGCAGATTGAAAATGACATTTTTCCTCAAAAGAAAAGTTATACTAAAAACTAAGGCATGCAGATGTTATCTTGTGATATATTAATTAACTTCAATCGCTGGCTTTGATAAACTTAAAAGTCAAACTAATTAAGGTGCATAAGATTGTTTCTATGGTTTTTATATGTGTTTGTATGTTTTATTATTATTGATATATTATAACATGGAAACCCAGTCACAAACGAAAATGCAAGAAAGCAATTGAGGGTTAAGAGATTGTGTGTATGATACACACAAATATTTTTTTAATTAACGAAAACATAATACTCATGAAAATATACACAGAAATTGATGAGCCACAACGTGATAACATGGCACTAAGCAGACGTCCAATACGTATGAGGAAGCCAAATTCCAAGTACATGGACTGAGTCTTGCAGAAGTCATATTTCTATTTAATTTTCTGCAAATAATTGAAAGACTTCCCTAAAAATAGGAATCAATACCCTTAAAAACAATACCTATTTACAGTCTATATTCTACCATTTACATCTTCTTATGAAATTTGATCGGGACTACGAATCGTGGTATCAAAATTCTTAATTTTCTCTGGTTCTTATGTATCCCTTGTTTTAAAAAGAAATAAAAAGAGAAACGCCTCTTTCTTAGTAATCACACAATCTTTGTTTCTAATTAAGTAATAACATCTAAACATGTACAAGAAAACTTTTCGGAGTTTTCATCGAACCTTAGTACAAGGCTCTTTCCAGCAATTGAGTATTGATGAGCCATAACATGATGATGATGATGTGGCGGTAAGCAGGCGACCAATACGTACGGGGAGTCCAACTCCAAATACATGGACCGAGTCTTAGACAAACTCATATTTCAATTCTATGTTTTTTGCAATTAATCAAAAGACTTTTCTAAGAATATGAAGCCGGTCTTCCATTTTGTATTTCCACTTTCCAATTTCTTCCTCGTTTGTAGAAACCATGAGGTTCCAATTTCCTATATTTAAAGCCAAAAATCAAGCAGTAAAAGTAAAGAGTTTTCTAACATTGAAGTTACACTAACTTATATTACTGGGACCTCTATCACACATATAAATAAATATATGTTCAATAGAAGGAACCGACTAAGATAAAACTAAAACTATACATAATGACCAGCAAAATTTGATAAACTTCCACTAATTTACTTAACATTTTGTGTTAATAGGTTTCAGTTCCACCGTGAAGTTGAGCTCTTTGCACCAAAAATAAGGATGGATAAGTTATTGAGTAACTAAGAGTTCCACGTTCTAAAAGGCTATTTTTTTACTCACAATTAGTGAGATTTTCGTGTGTAATACCAGGAGTTCTAGTCAGGAGTCTCGACTATTCCAAGGCTGGACCTAACATTCAGTATAAGGCGTGAACAAATCCTAGCAAAGTATACATCAAGTGAGAATCGACCTGCGATCTTGACCAACATGGCCAAACCCTTACAACCACTTGGTTAATAATATTGGAGGGTTGTTGTAAACACTACACTAGATTTAATTTTGACAATCTAGGATCATATTGATTCATCATAGAGCCGTACCAAAGAGGTTGTTATTTCTTACATGAAGACAAGTTTTGTGGGGTTTTCAATTTCATAGAGCACCAAAGAAACAAGGTTATGTTATTGACAATTTCCATGACAAAAGACACAAGATACAAATGTTGTGTGATTGTCAATTTTCACAGCAAAAGTTACAAGGTTGTGTATTGTCGATTCCAATGACCAACACTACAAGGTTAAATTAATACATTGCAAAAAGAATAGGAAGAAAGTCTTATATATACACACATCGATTATAAGAATAATAGCGATGATTGATATACAATCACATAAACATGTAGCATAGCTATGTGCGGCAACTGCAAGGGTGGGAAACTATAAACCTTTGGATAATCTTCAAGTAACAAATCCATAAAAAAGAGAGAAACTCATAAGAAAATCATGTATATCTTTTTTGGTCAATAGCTTCACAATTAATGTGGCATAAATATAAATCACACAACTTATTGATTTACATTACTATTAACCTCATACTAAATTTATTTACAAATCTCCAGGAAGTGCATTGTATACAAATCCAAGAGAACAATGAATTTTAATTAGTCTACAAATAGACCAGTTAAAATACATAATGTGCGGCTCATAGTGTTATATATGCACACAACGATTGCAATTAAAAGATCGCAATCAATACCAGACCACATAACTAAAGTAGCATATGTGCGGTAAGTACTAATTGTGAGGATTGAGTTTTCTTGAAGCTACCAAAATTCAATATATGAAAATTAAGAATCAATTAGAAACATTAATTTGGATAATATTCAGGTAATAAGTCCATTGTAAAGAGAGGAATTCAAAGAAGATCAACAGTAATTTTTTAGTCACTATCTGCACAATGTGGTATACATTATTCAGCAATAACCCCCATAGCAATTCGATAGATCTCCCGTGAGTGCATTGCATTAAATACAACTCCGAGAGATCCAATGAATTTTAATCACTCTAAAAAGAGAGACATTAATCAGAACAGTCAGTCTGATGTATAAACTCTTCAAAAACGTAAGGAATCCCTAAAGCTAAGCAATAATTAAAGATGGCTTGAAACTTCACTAAACAAAATCGAATACGCATCAGCAAGGGGGAGGTGACCCCTATGAATTTGTAGAAATTGTTATTTTACTTGTAGTTTTAGAAGCAAAATTCATTAAAATAGTTTAATATGTGCTTATTGACTTTTAATCTTTAGAATAAAAATTGACCCCTTTAAAAGTAATGGCTACCTCCGCCACCGGCATCAGAACGTGTCAAACAAAATCGTGAAGGACACGCAAATTTTTTCCAAATAAAATAAAATCCATGCAGAACAAAATTTAAGAAATAGAGAGAGAGAAATGAACAAAAGTAAGAAGAAGCTTTAGCTCATCACGACATTGTTCTTCCTTAAATTTGGTTATCTCACGTATCTCTCATGTTCATAAAAAACACTAACAACACACAGAACCGAGAAAACAACAAGAGATTCGCCGGAAAAGTCAAACTGTTTTCATTATTTTTTTTTTTTTTTTTTTGTCTTTTATTTTTATTTTCTCAGAAAAGTAAGAGAACAAAAACCGAAGAAGGGGAAATAAATGAGAACCCAGATAAGCAAAAGACGTACTTATCGCCGGAGGAGAAGCTGTAGAGCTTGCCGGAGGCGGAGACGACGAGAAGAGCGACGGATGCGTCACAGAGAACAGAAAGCTGACGAGCTTTCTCGATGAGACCGTTGCGACGTTTGGAGAAGGTGACTTGTCGGCTACTTTTGTTCTCAATTCGCTTGATTTCAAGTTTTTTTCTTCCCATGGCTTCTGTCTCCGAGAGGGCTTTGTGCCCTAATTTGATCCTGATCAGGTTGAGTTCAAGTCGCCGGAGTGATACTGAGCGTTTATTTTCCCTTCCCTATTTTTCTTTTTCTTTTTCACAATAAATTTTTTTTTGCTTTCCTTTCCTATTTTTATTTCCTTTTTTCCTTTTATGTCTTTCTATTTTTTTGTGTCTTATCCACTTTTCTTTTTTTTCTTCCTCGGGCAAGGTGTTTTTTTTTTGGGGGTGGGGGTGGGGGTGGGGGTGTGGTAAACGAGGATGATGAAAATAAAATATGTGAATATCATGTGGCCACGTTTGCTCTTGCATTGCCTTTTAAATTTTTCATTTAAAAACCTTCGATGAATTTTTCTCTAAACTAAGATCAGAGTGATACATTAAATATAAATATTTATGTAAGATTGAAACACTAGGTCGGAACAGTAGCTATCTACTAAGTAAAACTTTAATAAATTAATAACGTTAAAATCATAATATTTTATTAATTTATGTATGGAAAAATTTGTTTTAATTGTTAAATTTTTAAAAAGTATAAAATTAAAATAATTTTATTTATATAAAATTAGTGTTTACGATGTTATAAATTATGTAGTTTTGGATTTGATATTTAAAATAGCTTTTTAACAATAAATTATAAAAATTATAGATAAATTTACTTATAAAAAAAAAAAAAAATTTAAATTTATAATTAATAATTATGTAAATAATTTATTAATGATTTTAAGTATCGTATTTTAACAACATATAAAATTATCAAAATGAAATATGCATATTTAAAAATTAAAAATTATAAAAAAATATGATTTTTAGAATATAGTTATTAAAATATATTATAACATTATAGTTTAAAAGCACAAAATAATTATTTTATATAATAAAAGTCGGAGACGAGTTTTAACGTTTATTCAATTTTGTGGAGTTTTGTGGAAAACACCTAAAACAGAAAACAATGTCGGAGGTGTTATTTTTCTTCCACAAAACAATCCAATTTTTTGTGTGTCTAATCTATTACATTTATCACCTCCTAAATTTACCCTTTTCCACTAGTTTTATTAAAGAACGGTTAAACAAATTTACGTGAAGATGTTACTGTGATTTACCTAATACAGTGAACAGATTGTTAAATTGATTAGAAAATACATCAAACTAGTTAGAATAATTTGAAAGAGATATGTCCAAATCGTCCATTAACTTTTTTACCCTTTGTATTGATCTGTCATATTGGTCTGTTTTTAACGGATGTATTGAGAAGTACAATACACAGAAAGCATTCAACAACCCTCACGTGTTCTCTTTAGTTTACCTAGATTCTGGAGCTCCCTTATCCTAAAGACTTGGATTGTGGTTAGATAAAGAAACAAATAGAATATCAAACATTATTTTATTTTAAATTTTATGCGAAAAGAGGTCATTAAAAGTCAAACTTCCATTTGAGGCACAATGATCTGGTTTGTGTACTATTTCTTTTTATACTGTTATGGCTCCTTGTTTTTTGGAAGTTGCTTGTACTTTGGAATTAGCTTGTACTTTGGTTCCATCGTTAGTATAAAATACCCTCTTTGAGAAAGAAAAAAAGCATAATGATCTTGACTCATCGTCATCTCTGAAACAACTTTAGCTTTCTATCTTTTTATCCAAATTTAGGCAACAATACAAATTAAATAAGTTTAATTAATATTCGACAGTAGTAGAATATCATTAATGACACATCAATTAAAATATTCCACAATGATCTTTGCTTTTTTATAACACGTGGTTTTTTTTATCATGTGGAAATAATTCATCAAACATCTTTTCTTTTTTTTGACAATTTTCAATTAAGCATTATATTGATATTTGTAGAATCCTATTAAAATTGAATTATGTGTTGTATATTTTTTATCTATATCAATCGAATATATAAAATAACAAAAAAATTAAAATTAATATTTGACAATCGAAGAAAATCATTAATGACTCACTAACTCGACCAAATCTTAAAACTGTAATTTGGCTTGGTGCACGATGCGTCAAACCTCAAAAACATGGTGCGTCTAAGGCCTCGAATGGTGACGGAACCGCACGGTGCGGTACGGTTCCAATAGTAACAAATAGTAACAAAAATATCTGCATATATATATGTATGTATATATTTTTTTTACTATTAGAACCGCACCGCACTTCTCTCGCAGTTGTTCCGCATATTACCATTCGGAGCCTAAATCTATCAAGACCGAACGGTTTTAGCCCATATAAAAACAAACACATGCTATATTTGTCTTATAACCTACGGTTTATCGTAAATTGGGCCACATAATAGTGAATTGCGTATTTATTTTTTCGGTTTGGTTTGGGTTTTAATTTAGGAGAGTGGGATTATTCCCACCTGATTAATTTGATTTAAACTAAAAATAAATCGAATAACGCAAAAACCCGATCAAACCCGATCCAACAACAAATTCGACTTAATAACAGAAGTTTGTCCAGCTTGGCACCGAATGACTCGTTAACCGACCTACGAGATGAGATATGGGAATATATATTTAAATGTACACGAATATGTAATAAATGAGAAAAAAAAAATTTTTCCGGAAGATTAAGGAAAAAAGTCATATCTGAAACCGACGCCCTCTCGTTATAAATAGCAAACTCGACTGCCGAGCAAAAGATCCACAATTTGGCTCTCGAAAATCCTAGGCTCGATATTATCTTAAGAAAGCCCTAACTTGCCTCTCAAACGAGTTAGAACATTCTTGTAATTTTTGAGTTCTAATTATCGATAAAGATATCTGTTTTCTTGAATTTGTCTTCTACTTTACCAATTTAATTGTGTGTGAGTTTTACTCGCACAATTTTGGCACCGCCTGTGGAGACTCTAACATAAAAGTCTCTCTAATCATCTACCACTACGGTAAGACGAACCATAAGACCAACGATGACGGGCCATAGATGCTGTCGGACCTCTCCTAGCATCGTGCAAGGTCTTGATCATGACAGACGACTTCACCAAGTGGATTGAAACTGACTCGTTTTCCAACATAACTGGAATTGACGTCGAAAAGTTCGTGTGAAAGAATATAGTGTTACCCCCATGGTAACGGACAAGCTGAAGCAACAAGCAAAACCATACTTGATGGCGTCCTCTGGTCTCACCGAAGTATGCCACTATGAGCTACTAACAAATTCCCCTTTAGTCTTGTATATGAAGTTGAAGCGTTGACACCAGCATAGATGAGAGTACCGACACTTAGGTGTTTGCTTACCAATCACACAAACCTCAATGAAGCATTGATGCTAGACAACGCTGATTTCATCAAAGAACAACGTGAGTCTTACTCAGAATCCAAAACTACCATAGCACCTAGCAATTCGGTAATACAACAAAAAGATTCATAATAGGCATTTCAGCGAAGGTGACCTCGTGCTACGAAAGGTTTTCAGAACACCATGGAAGAGCACAAAGGTAAAAAAGCAGGCAAGCTTGGAGCCAAATGGGAAGGACCATATCAGATCTCGCAAGTGGAAAAATCTGGAGTGTATAAACTCATAACAATGCACGGAACATAAATCGAAAGAGCTTGGAACTCGATCTACTTGAGAAAATACTATTTATAGATCGCATACTCGTTTAAAAAAGAAAAGAGCTTCCGAGCTCCCTCATCCCTTTGTAGTTTGAACTATGAACGACTTGATCCCTTCACAGGGACGTAGGCAACTCCCCACGGAGTGCTGTTGTACCATCCAATGAATTTATGAAGTTGTTGATTAACCGATTGTCTTGATTATTATATTAAGTTATCGCTAATCGATCTACTTCAGTACTTCTTGCAAATCGCTTCAAACTTTTTGCAAGTATCTACGATAAGATCGTACCACCTGCATTTTTTGACCCGAGAAAAGAAATTCATTGTTCGCCGAGTTGAACTACTTTACAGTTTTCAAACAAACACATGGAAACCCCTTTTACATTGTTACTCTGGCCACGTATTTGATCAAATACGCGTTCCACATGGATGAAATGGTGAAATAATCTATTCCCTCTTGAGATAAGCAGAGTAATGACTCGCCTCGAAAAGCTAGAAAGCAAAGTTACGGATAATCTCGCGTCAACATAATCATTAGTTAAGCCATCTCTTCGTAGATTCAATCAAACTAAACGTTTTAAACCAATAAATCGATCTACCCAATTTTATAAGAACCCGAGTGCCAATCTCGCGCAGAATAACGAGCAAATCTGGAAAAGTCTATCCCGAGAACATTGCCTATGTCCAGAGAGGTTCTCTCGAACGAAACACTAAATAATCCAATTTTAGGGCATATTTTTTAATACAATTCATTCTTGGATTCACTACTTTGAGTAGATATGCAATATTAGAGTAAAACAAACAACCGAGTACTTTATTTATATAAGTGAATGATTCGATACAACTTATGAGTTTACATATAAGCTATTACAAGTTATATATTCGATCCTATCTACTCGATTCTATTACAAGTTAGGTCTTGCGCCTAAGCAAAACCCTTTCCACGATCACCTTCTTTTCTTAAAAGCCAAAGAGGCATAAGTAATCGATTTACTTAATGAGTGGTTCATAAGCTTTTCCTAATATGCATGTTTGGTGAATAGTTTGATCTAAGAAAACGCTTATGGTTCGGCCAAGATGCAGCGAATTTACTCCAATTCGATAACCATTCGTTCGACCGCGTTAACCTTTGAACCAAATCCATTTCCGAACCAAGACAAACAGATACATGAATAATTCTCGATGATATCATGATTTCTAAGAAGAATAATTCAGAATAATAAAATCCCTAGCGTTCTGATCATTACGCTAAACCAACGGATCTGATCCTCGAACTATATTGCAGAGGTAAAACTTTTTAGGTTTGAACCTGATTCTTAGTTATGCACTCACCTTAGACAACACTGATCAGTTTGGACAAAGATCACGTTGTTCTTCTTACCCGCCGATCAAACACTCAGCCTCGATCCTTCACCGACACTTACTATCAAATCCGCAAACTCTCCTAAACCGTTTATCCATCGAAGATTGCCTTCCAGAGTTTTCCGTATTTTCTTCTACTTGCGTCTGTCCAAGAAGAGGAGGCGAATGCACTCTATTAATAGTTTAGTTTTTTCGGCCGAAACAGTTTTTCCCAAAGGCACCTGTTCGGGCAAAACCGTTCGTTCGCACACGTTCGGCCACAAAAGTTCATTCGCACACGTTCAGTCAAAATCGTCTAGTCGCGTCTGTTCGGCCAGCACCTTCACTCCGTCGACCTACCGAGTAATTGGTCAAGCTAATTCAGCTAATTAACTAGTCAAAGTTCATTTCAACTCAATTCGTTATTCAGAAGCTATTTAATCCGCTTCCCTTAGACTTAGTCTGAGATTTCCAACTTCTACCCGAACCAAGTCTTCCCCCAGCGATCCCATTGACGATTGCGGGTATTACAAAATTTGACTTCACATTTTGCGAATCATCGGATCTAGAATCATACTCTGCTTAAAAACTCATAAACCAAATTTAAAACCGAGCTTTGTCTCACAAATAGAATAAAAAATCTCTCAAGTTCAATTTCAAGAAAACTACATTTTACCTCGCAACTACTCATTATCTAAGCTGAGCAATAACCGCAAATACCTCAACAGGTAAAACATATTGACAAGATCACTAGTCAAAACTTATCTCAGTAACCAACTTACGCATTCAAAATAAAGTTCTAACTACATAACTAATCTCTCGAAGTCGACCTGATGACTATAACATCGAGCCGATATCCGATCTTACAACATTGAATCAACTTGTCTAAATTTTCGCAATTACAGGTTATTTAAAGCCAAGCTCTATCTTGCATATTCGATTTAATTTGTCATAAATTACAAAGTCATCAGTTGGGCTTTACATTGGCCTGACTTACGTCGTAAACCGAGCTCTTGGCTTGCAACCCACATGCAACATATTCGTACAAAACGTAAAGGAAAATTGAATAACAGAAACAAAATATTTAATAAAAATTAAACCTAGAAATGGGTGCCATGTTCAACAAGTAAACTGAAATGCCCACACCTAGGCTCCGAGTTCCAAGAATAAGAAAAAACGACCGAAGTTAGGCGCATCTAATCGTCATCCCCTTCATGACGATCGCAACCCATGTCGGCACAGGTAAGATAACGCGAATCGCCATGGTGCATCCGTGTAGTAGGTACAAAAAAACATCGACATCGGGGCCATCTTTTCTAGCTCAAACTTCACCTAATCTGTTTGATCCGACTCCATCTTCCGCATCCCCCCTCCATGTCTTGCATCATTCAGACGAGTTCTGCATGATGCCTACTATAGGCCCGGTGCTGCGTTTTAATATGCTCAAAAGAGTCAGAAATTGATAAAGAAATAACAATAATGAACAAACATGCCCAAGTGACTCACCTCGTCGAGCCACTCACGAATCTCCTCAGCCTCCTTAGTAGTGGTGTTGTAGATAACATCAATCGGAGTCCTCATCAACCCAGAAATGAAATCCCGGGTAGACAGCTCGAATGCCAGAGAATAAGCAGCAAACAAAGGCTTCTCTGACGAATAGAAGGATTCTGCTGATTGCTTATCATTGCTGTTGAAAACCTCTTGCAAAATAATGCTCTCAAAAGAGATTTAAAAACTGAGAAAAAAGAAGAAGCCTCTTGCGGAATAATGCTCTCAAAAAATTCAAATGATCGGATAAAGGAACGAAACCTTTAATCCTCCTTAAATAGCCAAGGGACAGATGCGACGGTTCGTTAGTCGATGTGACTTTTTCCTTTTCAAAACACGCATAACTTCTCTCATCATAAATATGCAAATAGGAAAATATGACAAAAAGGAAAAACTCAACCGTCTAAAAGAGCGAGAAAATCCTAAACCAATAAGGAATATGATATCTTAAACCGAGATCACACCTCGGAAGTAAGTATATTCTGATGTCGAGTCCTTTACATTGCTTCCATGTTGTATTCGAGTCAGGATCGAGGAGTCTTGACCACCTTGTCGCCTTATCTCCCAAAGAAAACTTGAAAAGTGTTAACTTCAAATAGTCTTCTGGTATTCCATTAGACTTGGTTGTCCCACACAAATCCGCAAACTATTGCACGTGATCCATAAGATTCTCTGAAACATGCCCATTAATGATGTTCTGCTTCACAAATCCGACAATCTAAGATGTGATTTCATAGTCGTACCTCTCAGAAATAAGTAGACGAATCTCAACTCTGTTAGCATAAAACCGGTTAGGTATGTTGTTCTCTCCCAATGTTCTACTGTCTATTTGCTTATGGTTGCAAATTCCCATTTACATTACTGAGCAGTGCACGGACAAAATCGATCGATGCTTGAAATGGATCTCCACCGATCGATAAAGGTTTAATATCGATCAGTGCATGTGGAATTTGATGCATAGACAAGGTATTTTTTATTTCTTTTCTTGACATTTTTCTCATATTCGATTAAAAAAATTATGGGTAAACGATATATTTTTTCTTCGGAAGTTTCACATAGCAACAGAAGTACATTGACTTACGGCTTCGTTCTAATTCCACACAAATTAATAATTTTAAACATATTTTCCCTTAATTTGAAAGATCGAAATTTTATTTCACATAGATTCAAACTTCAAAATCTGGAAACACATACTCATGATTTACAATTGGTTTATGTTGCCCAGGCAACCATGAACCACGTAACAACAAAACTAAACAGGATTAACCCAAAATATAACTGATTATAACCTATCAACCAATTAGATCCCCGAAATCGAAAAATAAAAAATCCGTAATTTGAAGAACAAATTCTTAAATCAAACAATTTGCATTTTGAAGAACAATCCTTAAATCAACTTGGCCGTTTGAGCCGCTAAGACATTCTTTTAAGCTTCATCATTTAACTGAGCCACCGCTTTATTCATAATAGCCACCAAGATCTTGGCAGCTGCGAAGAAACCTTCGTCGTCATTGCACGAGATTTGGTTAAGAAGGTGAAATTGGGGTCAGAACATGGCGGGCATGTGAAGGAAGAAGCTGGAGATGGAGCGGAGGAGGAGGAAGATGCAGCGGAGGAAGACGGTGGCTGAGGTGAGCATGAAAGGTGGGTGCTTGAAGGGAAATTGAGACAGACGATACGAGCCTGTGGAGGAGGAGGGGCGGCGACGTCGAAGACATTGAAACAAACACGGTGTAGAGTCGCTGGAGAACGTCGTTTTTGCTGACGGTGTGGATGAAGCGTTTGTGTTCTCAGAATGTTTACCCTAATTTTCGTTTCTACAAATGAAATCTTGGAATAGTTTTTTAATTTGAAATTGCTTGGAGGATTTTTTTTATTCTGTTGATTTGGTGGAGAACTTGACTAGATGATGAAAAATAAAAAAATTACACGTGAAATTGAAGTCTGTATGTTGAAGTCACATAATCTAAATTTCAACGATAAAGTTGAAGACGAAGACGAAATCGGTCCGGTCAGGTTATTAATTTGGTTTAGTCGGTTTAAATCGTAAACCGATAAATCCAACGTTTGTGTGTTCTAAAGTTTTGATCTTTCAAATTATGGAAAAATATGTTTAAAATTTTTCATCTGTATAGAATTAAAACGAAGTTGTAAGTTTGTGTGGTTGTAGTGATATTTGAAACTTGGGAAGAAGAAATAGATCATTTACCCAAAAATTATAGTTGATTAATTTTTTGATTTTTTTCAAAGGTGTATGACTTTGTGAAGCTTGCTGAGCTGTATTATGCTGGAAGCCATGGCATGGACATTAAAGGCCCAGCGAAAGGCTTCTCCAGACACAAGAGGGTAATTTTCTAATAACATAAAAGATTGATAAAGACAAAAATTTAATACTTTCTTTATTGCTTTAAGCTTATTTATTTCCCTTTTATTTAGGTTAAACAGTCTCTGCTGTACCAACCAGCTAGTGACTATCTTCCCATGATCGATGAAGTAAGACATACTATTATGTTGGGTCTACTAAATAAATAATTGGATGGGTGTATCTACTTTTGTTGTATTATATAACTGTAACAAATATACCTGTGAGTTGAGTATTCATTATACAATTAAATTTTTAAAAGGTATATAGACAACTCTTGGAGAAAACCAAATCAACCCCGGGAGCCAAAGTAGAAAACCATAAGTTTTGTGCTTCTGTGCACTTTCGTTGCGTCGATGAGAAGGTACAAATTGAAATCAAATTAAGAGAAGATATTATTAATAACGAAAACTAACATTGAAACTGGAAAACTTAACAATCCAGAAATGGAGCGAACTGGTTCTACAGGTTCGTTCGGTATTAAAGAAATTCCCTACGCTGAAACTGACCCAAGGTCGGAAGGTATGACTTAATCACATTTTCTCTTTGGTCAAACTCAAACATATATTTATATACGAGAATCTGTTTGGAATCTAATTTTGTTTTATAACAGTAAAGTGTAAAATGATTTTAAATTTGTGTTTTTGGATATATATCCAACAGGTTTTCGAAATCCGTCCTATGATTGAGTGGGATAAAGGAAAAGCTCTTGAGTTCTTGTTAGAGTCACTTGGTGAGTACTGAGTTTTAATATAATATTTTTCTTAATCTTTAATTAATATAAAGTAAGAATTCTGTCTTGTCCTTTCCTCGACTAATCATTTTTCATCATCACTGTGGTTCTCAATTCAGTTTTTACAATTTAGATGTAATCAATTTTGAAGACTGAATTTTTAAACTTTGGATACGACAGGATTTGGGAACTCTAACAACGTTTTTCCGGTTTACATCGGCGACGATCGGACCGACGAAGATGCATTTAAGGTATATCTAATTTTTCTTGAGGTATATCATAACTAGTTTCATAAACTATAAAAATGTTATATACTTAAGTTACCACACTAATAATATATGTTTATTTAAATTCGTGCCATATAAATTAGATGCTACGAGACAGAGGCGAAGGCTTTGGCATTCTTGTCTCCAAGTTTCCCAAGGATACCGATGCTTCGTACTCTTTGCAAGATCCATCCGAGGCAAGTCTAAATATATATAATGATTAATAGTATGTATGTGTAACTATATGCATCCATGTATTTCGCAGTTAATGGTTTTTCTACACGTGCTAACTTCACTCTCCTAAATACGAAATGAACAGGTGATGGATTTCTTGCGACGATTGGTGGAATGGAAACAAATGCAGCTAAGAATCTGAAAGGATAATATAATAAACGAGTGACAATATATATGTTCGAAATGCCAACGGACATATTGGTGGATTTATATAATGAATAGTGCATGCCTAACTTTTCTTGGAACGTCGTAATTGGTAAAGGATAGGGCAATGTCTTAATCTGCCCCTTAGGTTAATGTTCTTGTTCATCGCATTTTGTTTTTGTAAGAAAAAAAAAAAGATGAACAAGAAAAGGTGACAAATTTGTTTCGAGTAGTCTACTAAGTTGTGATTATTATCTTTGTAAAAGTAATATGTAAACGCGTGTTAATTAGGAAAGTAGTTTTATTTGTTGTCTCCGAGTTGTTTTATATCAATGGGTTTTTAGTATCTACGTACACATTCCGTCTTATATGAGAATTATGTTAGAATATTCATTTGTATACATGAAAATCCTTTGAAAGTATTTGTTATGCCAATGTTTGGTAGTTACTGAAATAGTTATATGATCTCCTTCTCTATTATTTTCTAGTTCTTCAAATCTATATGTATTTATATACCATTTTTATTTAAAAAGTTTACATCAAATTTGGAGACAGTGGTGACACATATTTAGTAAAATAAATAAATATGTGGATTTATTGCGAGGAATTTGAAAATGTTTGATGTTCTAGATTTGTCTCACTTTGTGTACTTGTCTAATGACACTTTGACACATAGCCTCATGGGGTCCAAGTGAAACTAAATTCTCAATTAATTGAAATTGACACTGACCAAGAACATTAATCGGAAATAGCCTCATGGGGTCCAAGTGAAACTGAATATTCAAATCTGTCTGGTACGTACTTTTCACTAGTATAGACGAATAAACCTAACCAAGTTAAACTACATCAAACCACGAATTTATTACTTGTATTCCTGCTCGTAGTGGCAAAGGCAAACTCTGGAAACCTTTTTTAATAATTATGCAAAAACTCATACCAAATTTTAAATTTTTGCAGAATACAAAAATTTAATAAAATAAAATCAAAATCAAAATTTACAGATATACAACATTGTAGAAAAACATTGTAAAATTAGGATAAAACAATGAAATGAGCATTCGTTAAAGGAAGAGGAGGTCCAATTCAAACGGATTTGCTGTGAGTCTTCCGCACTCAAGATACACCCTCAATTCTTCACACGGGCCTACAACTTTTCCAAGCGCAAAAATCGTCATTCACCTGCATGACAAACTAGATTGGAAGAATTTACACCAACAGGAGCCACCACCTCAGAGACACACACTTCCAAATTGTAAAACACCGGCAACAAAAAAGAACTCGAGCTGCAGCATTAGAGTCAAAACCGATGAAGAACTAGTTTCGCTACAGCCTATACGCAGAATAACTTCAAGCCACATCAAATCTGCCACAATTATTACCACCGCAGCTTTGTTGGAAAAACAAGAAACCATTGCCATTATTCTCGAAACGAAGAACACATCCGAACCACATCAAATTTGCCACAATGGAGAAACACTGCAGCTTTGTCGGAAGATTCGGCAACACCAACTATACCACCAACCAGTAAGATCATCCATCAATCCAGAACACACAACCACGCCAAACGAACAGATAACAACATTTGAAACAGAACATAATTTGTAACATTTATTCTTATAAAAATCTAATAATAATTTTTTCTAAACACATATATTTTTTTTCTTATCAATTCATCAATTTATCAAGATGGATGCACGTGATCTCTGTTAAAAGCTGAAATATGTGTATAGAGAAAAGTCATGACTATACGTATAGTGTCATAGCAAATCAATAGTAATGGATGGTCATTATGGTCAAAGCTTTTTGTCCATAGCTTTTGGGTGTATAATGCGACTAACTATCACAATAAGGCTCCATGTGTGTTTTCAGTCCTCTCCGATGTAGACATATCACCAATACCCAATATTACTTTTATATATGTGTATTCTCATTGTCCATGACATAGAAAAAATAGTAACGAATTTATACACTAGCTAGAAACCCATAAGTTTCCGTATTGAATTTGAACCTATCAGATATGATATGTGTAAAAAACATTTCGAATATCGTTTACATTTCATGATATATAGACGAAATGTTTACAACAATTTTTAGGAACCGGTTTAAAACAGTCAAGAATTTAAAATAATTTCATAAAGAGAAATTATACAAGAATGGAGGATAGATTAACAGTCTATTTGTTTTTTTACCAAATATAATTAGGATTTGATTTCCCACAAATTACCCCACAATATTCATTTTCTATTTCTTAGGATCCCACAATTGTGTTGAGAATAGCAAAAGCTTACGGAGAACTAGACTCCATATGTGTGTAAAAATGAATTCAAATAAATGTTGCGGAAACTACTAAAATTAGCAAATGTAGTAAAGTTCCAATTCTATTATTTTAACGTGGCAATGAGGAGATTGTATTGATGTGTTAATAGTATATTAATAAATAAAAAATACAGACAAAAACTAAAAAGGGAAAAAGAAAGAACGAAAACCGAACACATGGGTGAGGCAGGAAGCAGAGACCATAAGACAGTTCCAAAGAGTTACAAAGTGTTGTCAAACTAAATTCACTTCCTCACTTTATTTGAACGTGGAAAGATGGATTCCACTCTTTGCTTTCCCTTCAATCCCTTTCACTGGCTATTCTTAGCTCTCTAGGCTAACATTTCTTAATTCATTGTTAGCTTATTTAATCAAATTATTTGATTATTACACCTTCAAATCTCAATTATTGGTAAGCAAGGAGTCTCTTCACAACACAAATCTCATACTTTTAAGTAGAAAATATTATTAACCACGTTAAAATGAAATATACGTTTTTCAAAGTTATATCTATGCAAAGAATTTAGTTAGAACTTAAAAGAAGAACTAAGTGTCAATAGCTGAACTGATAAAAAATTTCAAATAAAACTTAAAAATCGCTGATTCGAGTGACACTTGAAAATAAATTATATAAAATATTTTAATCATTAAAAAATTAAAAGAAAATCTTAGCTAACCAAATATTGAAATGTTTAATTATATATGCATATGTTTAAATCAATTGCAAGAGCATCATAAATTTATTCGGCCAAAATATAGTAATTGTATATGTATAATAGTATCAATTATGTGGATCTTGGAGATGGTAGTATCAATTTCTGTTCTTTCTTCTTCATTATTCATACTTTAAAATAAAATTATTTAAACATATATATTTGCATGTTGTCAGAATCTTGAGGGTGAAGAGAAGGGATGGTCTTATCTTCTGAGCTCCCGTAGTTTTGTTACACGTGTCGGCATTGGTCACCGGTCCGGCCGGCTTTGAGGGTGGAGCTTTTTTTCTTGGATCAATTCATATATCAGTTCACGCATAATAACTTTAAAAAAAAAATCGTGAAATTTATATGAAAAAAACAGAAACCGTTAACTCTTGTACATTTAAAAAAATAATCAGCAGTATTATTACTATGAAAAATATATTTAATAATAAAAAATGGAAAATAAATTCTGATAATAAATAAAATTTCTTAATTCTGTAAAAAAACACTTTCTCAAAATTAAAAATCATTTTTAATAGATCCGAATAATCCATGATGAGAATACTAGTCAAATATGTCACATATCATATATGCCGGTATGTACATTACATAGATCGTGAGCCGTTTATAATCTTTAGTTTTAGTATTATATGGATAATATAGCTAATTAATACATACATTAGTACATTACATACTAGATATGCGCATCGTATTAATATTGAATATGAATATATTCTATATATTATGACTATGTATGTTCACGCATACTTTAAAATGGGATGGGATCTGCCTAACTCGTGTACCAATGAATAAATATATGAGTAAATTATTGTGTCACATGGGAACTCCTGCCAAGGAGAATGCCATAACATTACTATATCGGTGTCTGTCGAACGTATCTGGAACTGTGTAAGAGCGAAGCATATATAAATTTATTAAATTGATATAAATATATAGAGAAATTATCTAGTATGGCTCTTAGAGCATCTCCAAAAATGATCTCAAATTTAAGGTTATCTCAACTTACCTCAACTTCAAATTTGATAACATAGTCAACTTACCTCAGCACGGATAACATAGTTATTATCCAGGAAGCAGTTCACTCGATGAAACGCAAAAAGGAAAGAAAATGTTGAATGTTACTCAAATTAGATATAGAAAAGGCATATGACCGTATTCGCTGGGATTTTTTCAAAGATACTTTGAGTGCAGCGATATTACCTGAAACTTGGATATGATGGATTATAAAATTTGTCACAGGTCCATCGATGAATTTGTTGTGGAATGGTGAAAAAACGGCAGCATTTAAACTGGAGCGTGGACTTAGACAAGGAGATCCTTTGTCACCATATCTGTTTGTCTTATGTCTTGAACGTTTATGCCATCAAATCGAAAGATCGATAGAGCTGAAAGAGTGGAAGCCAATTCGTTTATCGCGAGGAAGACCTAAGCTCTCACATATTTGCTTCACAGATGATCTTATCTTGTTTGCGAAAGCTTCGGTATCACATATCCGAGTTGTTAGGCGGGTATTGGAAAAGTTCTGTGTGGCTTCGGGACAAAAAGTGAGCCTTGAGAAATCTAAAATCTTTTTCTCTGAGAACGTTAGGCGTGACTTGTTGAAGCTAATAAGTGATGAAAGTGGGATCGGAGTGACGCATGATCTTGGAAAATATTTGGGTATGCCTATCATACAGAAGAGACCCAACAAAGATACATTCAAGGAAGTGGTAGAACGGATCTCCTCGCGTTTATCTGGTTGGAAAAGTCGGGTTCTAAGCCAAGCAGGAAGAATTACACTAACCAAATCGGTTCTTCTATCGATACCAGTCCACTCTATGAGTACGATATTACTGCCAAATCAACGATGAGCGCTCTTGACAAGATATCGAGAAACTTTATTTGGGGTAGTACAACAGAGAAGAAGAAGCAGCACCTGTTATCTTGGAAGAGGATTTGTTTGCCGAAGAAGGAGGGGAGACTTGGTATCAGGTCTGCAGCGGCCATGAACAAGGCTTTGTTAGAAAAAATCGGATGGCGAGTAATTCATGATAACACAAGTCTCTGGACGCGAGTTCTACAGAGTAAATATAAAATAGGGACAACAAACGATACTTCTTGGACTGTTGTGAAGAGTAATTGGTCCTCAACGTGGAGAAGTGTGGGAACGAGTTTACGGGAAGTAGTGCTCCCGAGATTGAGATGGGTTGTTGGAGATGGCAGGGATATTAAGTTGTGGAAGGATAGTTGGCTTCTGAGAGAACCGATTATGAACACTATGATGACAAACATCCCGATGGAGATTATTAAGCTAAAGGTTCGGGACTTATGGCGAGAGGGCTCGATTTGGGATTTGACAAAAATTAAGCCGTATGTTGCACAAGATACACGTTTGGCTCTTTCTAATATGGTGGTTGACACGGTAACAAGGGCAAGAGATCGATTGTCATTAGGCGCAAGTCAAGATGGAAAGTTCACAGTAAGCTCCGCATACTCGACGTTGACTTGGGATTCATCACCGAGACTGAACATGGCAGACTTCTTCGATAAGGTTTGAAGCATAAAAACCCCTGAGAGAATCCGCATATTGCTCTGGTTGGTAGCTAATCAAGCGATAATGACTAATTCAGAGAGACGGAGACGACATCTATGTGACTCCGAGATATGTCAAGTTTGTAAAGGTGGAGTAGAAACAATCTTGCATGTTATCTGAGACTGCCCAGCCATATCGGGAGTTTGGTGTCGTATTATTCCTCGCCGTAAGCAACGTTTGTTTTTTGAGCAATCTTTGCTTGAGTAGATCTATGGGAATTTGACGGATGTGGCAATCTGCCATGAAGTTCCATGGAACCTCTTGTTTGGGATCATCGTATGGTGAGGTTGGAAGTGGAGATGTAGTAATGTGTTCGGCGAAAATGGAAAATGTCGAGATCGAGTAAAATTCGTTAAAGAGTTAGCGAAGGAGGTGAACCACCCTAATTTGCTAGTGAGTAGCGGATCGGAAGCAGGTGATAGGGTGGAGAGACTTATTGCTTGGACACCACCGAGCTTAGGTTGTGTTAAATTGAATACAGATGGAGCTTCTCACGGAAACCCCGGCTTAGCTACGGCAGGAGGAGCACTACGGGATGGTGAGGGTCGTTGGCTCCAAGGTTTTGCTCTAAACATTGGCTCGTGTTCGGCACCTTTGGCTGAATTGTGGGAAGTCTATTATGGCTTATACTTGGCATGGGAACGACGGATTCCACAGGTGGAGCTAGAGGTGGATTCGGAGGTGGTGGTTGGATTTCTAACGACAGGGATAAGTGACACACAACCCTTGTCTTTCCTAATGCGCTTGTGCTATGGCTTTTTATCCAAGGACTGGCAAGTCCGTGTTTCGCATGTGTATAGGGAGGCTAATCGTCTTGCCGACGGATTGGCTAACTATGCTTTTTCTCAGCCTCTTGGCTTTCATTTGTTAGAATCGTGTCCTGTTTCTATTCATTCGATCTTGTTAGAGGATAGTCGAGGGACTGCGCGCCCGAGACGCCTTCGTTTGTAAGATGACTTTTCTTTAATAAATTGTGGGAGACAAGTGTCTCTCCTCTCCTACAAAAAAAAAAAACTTCAAATTTGAAGTCGAAAGGTGTTGCTTTCCAAAAGAAAACCTTAAAATTTATTTCAAAACTATTTATATTTTGCATTGATAGTCTCTAATTTCGATTATAATTTGTTAAAATCACAAAACTTTTATAAAACTATAAAACATACGCTAAAAAGATTAAAAACAATATTAATTAATAAAACGTTACATGATAATATAAAATAACATATAATAATACTAATAATACAAAACTGAATAATAAATTACAAAAAAAATATAAAACAAAATTATATCTGTAATGTTCCCATATGTGATCAACTAATGCATTTCGAAGTGATAGATAAGTCTCTTTATTTTTTAGTTGTATATTACGAGATAGAAATTGTTGAAATCGAGTATTTTCATTTATTGCCATTTCGACGATTGCATCCGGCGTTGATCTTTCATCTCTAATAGGTGCGTTGATATCACGTTCATCCTCAATGATCATGTTATGCATTATATTGCACGAAGTCATTATATCATGTAATACCTCTTTCTTCCAATAACGTGATGATCCTGCAATAATAGCAAATTTGGATTGTATAACTCCAAACGCACGTTCAACATCCTTTCGACATGCTTCTTGTCTTACTGCAAACAATTTTTTCGTTGGACCTTGGGGATCACTTATAGTTTGAACAATAGTTGACTATTTTAGATAAATACCGTCAGCTAAATAATATCTCATGTTGTACTCTTTTCCTTGAATAATGTAATTAGCCGGAAGAGCGGTACCTTGAGCAAGCTTTGAAAATAAATTAGATGACTTCAAAACATTAATGTCGTTGTTACTGCTTGGCATACCAAAATAAGCATGCCATATCCATAGATCATAATCTGCAACCGCTTCAAGAATGATTGTCGGGTGATCCGCTACGACCTGCAAATTGTCCGGCCCATGCAGTTGGACAATTTTTCCACTTCCAATGCATACAATCTAGACTACCCAACATTCTAGGAAATCCACGTTGTTGGCCGATATGGAGAAGTCGGACGACGTCCTCTGATGTTGGTGACCTGAGATACCACTCCGAGAACAAATCTACAATAGCGCGACAAAATCTCTTCAAGCTCAATTGCTGTAGATTCTCCTATTTTGATGTATTCATCCGTGGCATCAGTAGGCATACCATACGCCAAAATCCGAATAGCAGCAGTTACTTTTTGCAAGGTTGATAAGCCCATTCTACCAGTCGCAATATGACGTTGATTGAAGTAGTTGTCATGTTCCTTAACAGCATCAACAATGTGAAGAAATAACCTCTTTGACATGCGAAATCGACGATAAAAATCTCTTTCTCTATACACAGGATTATCAGAAAAATAATCGTTAAACAAATTAAGATGAGCATTTTCTCTATCACGGTGTACAAGTGCATGACCGGGAATAGAGCCTCGATGACTTACATGATCGTTTTCTTGGGCGAGTTGGTGAATAAGACGGTTGTTGTTGATATACAAATTGACTGCAATTTGTTCCTCTCTCTCTGTTGATGCATTATCATCCATCAACCATTCATCAAACTCAGATGAGTCTGAAAAAGAAGACGATATTTTAGAAGAAGATGAATCTCCAATATTAAAATTCATTTTTTTATTAAATTTTGATGTTGTGATATTTGTGTAACATACATGTGTATATTTTTATAGATATAAATTCTACTATTAAAGAAGAAGATAAGAAAATCTTGAAAAATGAATCTATAACATTGATTAGATCTCATTCCTCATAATCATTGGATTAAAATCTTATTATATCTATCCAACTTATCCAAAACATATGATAGAAAATTTTAAGAATTTAATCGATGTCGTTCATTAGATATCACTTTACACAAACCGTTGGATAGAAATACTATCCAAAATAGAAGATACGAAAATCTACGAAATTGATTAGTGGTCATTCATTTGAATTCTTATCCATCCATTATTTTCTATAAATGATACACTTCAAACAATGAAAAAATCACACTTCAATCAACTTTTTCTTTTATAAAAAGTATGGAAAAAATAGAGGCTCTTCATTCACAAGAACCAATTAGTAGTAATAACCAGTCTATGGTGAGATTATGGGAAAAAGTAAAAATTAGTTACGACGAACAAAAAAATGAGAGTTGGGAAATTAGAAACTACCGTTCTCTACAGGGTAGGATGAATTCTATTATTTATGCTGTAAGGATCTTGAAGGGCTGCATAAGACAAGTGGAGAATATGCATCCAAGTGGTACATCCAAATTTGACATTGTAAGTATTTTTTTTACTCCATTTATATATGATTTTGGTTTATTTATTTAACATCATCTTATTTTTAAAAATTATGTATATGGAAAAGACCAAGAAATTGGTGTTACAAGATGATAAACTAAAAAAGGTTTTAAATTCGACCACGTATGGGTTTTAATGAAGGATATCCTAAAGTTTTCAGATAATATCAACATTAGTATTTCAGATTCTCCTAATACTGGAAGCAATATCTCTGGCTCTCCAACATCACAATCTCCAGGAATGTTTTCATTCTCAATCAATTTAAGTAGTGACGATGGTGGATCAAATTCATCACTAACGTCCTATTGGATCGAAGAAAGCAAAACTCAAAAGAAAGCTTGCCGAAGGTAATAACTCATCTGTTGACACTTTGGTTTCATCAAATGAACAAATCCTTGATTTCTTAAAAGAAAATGCATCAACTAGGGGCAAAAGCTATGAGATGGTTCAATTACGTTTACAAAATCAAGCAAAAAAATTAATCCTTAAAAAATTCATGAGGAAAATAAAATATTGTTAAAAAATTTAGATTCTATCAGTAATAGTAATACCCGTGAGTATATTTGGTCTGAACAAACAATAATTATACAAAAGATGAATCAAGAAGAACAATTTTTGGTTACACCGCCTTTTTATGGACAATATTTTGGTGATCTTGGAGGTTCGGGATCAAACTTACTTGATTATTAGTGTTTTTATAATATTTAAATTTCTGTAATTTTATTTAAATTTCATGTAATCTTATTTTTTTATGTTGCTTTGTTTTGTATTATATTTGATTGTTCATGTTTTTTTATTGTTCTATTGTGTAAAATTTATTTTAAATGATGTAAAATATTTTTTAAATATAAATACTGTAAAATATTTATTTTAAAATGTATTTAATAAATTTATATGTAAAATTATATTTATATTGAATAAAATATATAATTATTGAAACTAATATAAATAAAATAATAATTAATAATATGTTTTATGAGATATGTATAATTATAAGGACTAAAACGCAAAAAAATAAATACTACTGATTTGAGGTTACCTCAACTTTGGTTACACTGTTCAAAACCTCAAATTTTGAAGTTGTTTTCGGAGCGTACAAAACCTCATATTTGAGGATTTGAGGTTGATTTTGGAGATGCTATTATAAGGTTTTGGTTTAGTCTAATAGCACTTACTATAGTAGCTCTTAAAAGTTAGAAAAAGACATTTAAGCATTTTGTTCTTACTTATTCCGGGTTGATTCCGGTGGCGTGCGTGTCCTTGATGATACCGCCGGAGTTTAGTTCTTATTTGTAGTGCTCTTATTCGATCCTGCTTCGTTTTTGGCTCTTTGGAGGTTCCGTCTCTGGATTCAGGGGTTTCAAATTTGGGATATGGATCTTCAATCTGTGAGTGACGCTTTCTATACCTTCGATTTTGGAGTTTTTGATGGCTCCTTGGTGGAGGCTGGCTTCAAACGAGGAGGTTTTGAACTTCTTCTGTGAATAATTCCGCGAAACCACTCGATGATAGACATATAATATATTCTGTTACATATTTTCAGGACTCGTTTAATATTGTTTGTATAGTTCCTGATCTTGTGGAGTCCCTCCGGATCTTATGTAACTGATGAGGCTTTATAAAGCCATGTACATTTCTTGTGAATACGAAGGAGATTCATAGACTTTCACTCGAGTCACCGGAGACCCTTGTCGTGCCCAGCCCGTGCCGCACCAAATCTGACATTTATGTCTCTGTTTGATTGATTGTTGGACCAATCTAACTACCATGGCTTGAACTGCCGCAGATCAGTGTTGCCGAGCCGTCCACTTCGCCGTTCGAACCGTCGAGAATGGTAACGGCGAAGCTGAACTCTCGTGTCTGTTGTTGTTTGATTATTGAACCGAGGTCTAAACCAAGGAATCCTAATTTAATTAATTAAGTCCAGAACCGAACTTAATTATTAAGAACGCACGAGTTGATCTGTGGTGTTGTGGTCACGTGTAGTGGACGGTGGTGTCGCTTGTTAGTGCTTCTGGAATTGTTTATTGATTAAACTCAGTTATGTGTTGTGGAGATGAATTGGGATTATTGAACCGGAAGGACTTGATTAATTCTAATTAATAGTAAGACCGACAGTTGGGATTTGTTTATTGAACCAAAATCTTGTGCTCGTGGATTGAATTGTGGTGTTATTGATTTTATTAGATTTTACCAAGTCTAATTAATTTAATTGGAAGAATACCAAGTCCAATTAATCATACCAAGTCCAATTAATCGAGACTTAGAATTTGGTTGGATTATTAGATTATATAAATAATGGATTATTAATTCGATATAATCTTTGATCAGTTAATCTAAATCATTGCAGACCGCTGAACTCAGCTATCTGTGTTTAAACTCAGCTATATGTCAAATGCAATATTCTGTCGTTGGACGGATGTGAACTGTGGAGTACAATGCAGCTATGGCATCTATTTGCTTCATGATTTTACTTGGATTTGTAGATGACGTCCTTGATGTGCCTTGGAGAGTGTAGGTGCAGTTCTTATTTTGTTGGATTAAATACATGAGTTATTTTCCGTTCACGCATTAATTCTTAACTTAGTTGCTGGCTTTGATTTGCATATATAATTTCATGTATCTTTGAAAGGTAATTGACGATAAGAAAGATCCAAAACGTTTATTTCTCATAATCTGCTTTGATGTGTATGGCAGTAGAAGGTGCTTTTGAGGAGAAGTGTTACCTTACATGATTGGAACCATTGTTCAACGACTACAATTAGTTCCAACAGGGTTGCAGATCGTTAAACGCTAAACTTGTGGAGGAGGAAATCTTCACTCAATTGAGGTTTGGTGGAGACGATCTTTCATGAAACGATTTACTAATGATCGTGAGGCTAATGCTTGTTCGTGTACTATATGGTTGGAATGTGTTGGTTTGTTGATCTGGATCTCCGGTTTGGTTTGTCGATTTTTATTGATGTTTTGTAATATTTATATTTTTGATAATGCTTGATTCGATTAAAATACCAATTTTAATGTTTAGGTTTGAACCGGTTTTGGGAGATTGTAAAAACTTCTAATTTTATACTCATTCGTCGTAATAGGACTAATTTTTATTCGGAAAAGAAGAAACACCAGGCTTTGTAGTAGGCCTGAGGGTATAGAGTCCGATAGAGATTTGCACAACCTTTGTGGTGTGACAATCGAACGGCTAGAGAAAGCATAGTATACATGTCTAATCATTTTATATTGCTCGATACATATCTACCTTTAGAAACACATGAATAAACCAACAAATAACAATTAGATTCTCAATCCCACCATTAATTCTCAAGCACCAAGTTTCAGCAAAATCAGACTTCACATGAAATCCTCTGAAGTTGCTGCATCAATTCATTTTTTTCTGGGTTTCAGTAGATTTAGATGATTCTGAACCAACTTCCAAAGAGTCTTGCGGATGGAGACTAACTCCGATTGACAAGCCGTCAAATGCAATGGACTTCTTGCAACGGAAACTTTACAGAAACTCCTTGATCAAACTCTACCTCCTTATGGTCTATCGGGAGATTGCCTCAGAAAACCTCCAGGCGCACACACTAATTCTGGATTCATACTTGCACATATTCAGGACGGGTTCAGTAGTTACTTGGCCAGAAAGCAACACCCATAACTTCTCAATTTAACTCCGCTTAAGGCTCCGTCAGTTTCTGTGGATTCTTGACAGCGTGATATTTCCAGAGACGCCTTACTCGAGATCTAAGTCTCACTGGTTCGACAGGAATTAGCCTCACAAAATCCCAACTCGAATCTGCCTCCTTTTGCTTCTTCCTCTTCTTCTTCTTTCTTTTTCTTTCTTTTTCTTCTTCTTTTTCTCCGGTTCTCCCTTGTTGCTACCACTCCGATCTGATTCTCCAGTGACACAGAGCTCGCGGTGGTGACCAACGGTGATAAACGACAACAACCATCTCCTTTACTCCCTTCTCCTGTCCTTCTTCTTCTTTTTTTCTCCACGAATTACGATCAGGTCTGTGTCTTCTCTAAGACATCATCATATCAGAGTTTATCAAAATGGCAAGTGATACTCTTATGTGATTCTAAGTCATAATGAAGAGTAAAACACAACGGTCAATTCCAAAGAAACACAAATAGACCTATGTGTAAATCTTGAAGAACATGAGGAGTTTGAGAGAAGAACTAACACCAACAGTAGTCTTACACATACATAATCATTTACGATTTTAAACATCTATACACTGCATCCAGATATTATCATTCTCAGAAACAGAAGTTGGATTCATTAGAGTGTTTGATCAAGTCGAGACTCAGAGAAGAGTACTTGCTTACTAGGTGTTGTCTTGAGGTGTTTTCATTGCTCTCTCCAAATCCATCTTGCAATCTTCTCGCAATTTTCTCATTGTCTCAAAGCTATCTTGCTGCAAAATTGAAAACTCAGGTTTATGTGTACAAGAAAGCAACATGGCTTTATAAAACACTTTTGCATTAAGCTTTAAGAACAGATTAGAAAGCTTCTAAAAGCACTTACAAGGTGGTTACTTTCATGACCGAGGATATCACCCATGCTAAGAAAGAGCGACCTCCATTGGCCCATGAGATTAGATTCTTGTTTCCCAGAACTAAAGGAGTTCACAGAGGTATGAAAATCCGTAGGCCATTCTTTACCATTCCTTTGAATCAAGTTGCTAGCTTTTTTCTGACTCTTCTTCAAGGCTGGCTCAGGGGAAAGAAAGAAAAAAACAGATCATATGACAATCAACATTCACAAGAAAATCTTCAAGAGCTTGAGGCGAATATATGGTTTGTAGTTAGTTATATGAAAGATAAGAGGGACTTACCGGATAATCGACCTTTGATATCCTGGTAATTAAGATCTGACCAAATATACGCAGCTGAAGCAATTCAGTCACAGCAATATCCAAGTCAGATAGTTATATTGGGAATCAAGAGAAACAATATGTAAGAAAAAACTGAAGAATCAGAGACCTTTTAGGCAAAAAGAACAAGAGCATGATATTAGCAAGTCATCTCCCATATTCTGATCCACATGCTCCTTCCTCTTAACATTCGAGCATCTACTCATTTCAAATGATCTCACGTTCTGACAACCAGGCAATTCCTCCCCAATCACCAGTGGATTCCGGCTCTCGGTATTGCCAGTTAACACAGATAAAGCCAAGCCTTCACCAGGAACATCGGTCGGACTGGCATTAGCAGACGCGTCTAACTCTCGTGCACCGTCTCTATCACCAGGTTCAAAATAGATCTGTACAGACTTTCTTTCTTTCAATCCTTTGCCATCACCACTGGAGAATTCCATTACAGCATCATGATATTCCTCAGAGTCATCTTTGTCATCAGAATCACCACAGCTAAGCTTATCATACGAAGAAGAACCTTGGTTTCTATCAACAGGCTTAGCATTTTCCTTAACCAAATCATCTACAACTAAACACAACCTCTTTGAAAACTTCTCTCTCGAACCTTCATGAGCAAATCACCCAAAACGGGTCGGGTTTGTTCCGACACCAATTTGCCACTATCTTCAGTCATCTTCTTCAGAAATCACCCAACCAGGAAAGAAGAAATATTTCAATTTCAAACAAAATAAACGAAGTAAGACTGGATACTAAGAACCCTAATCTCAATTTCAATTTCAAACAAAATAAACGAAGTAAGACCACCTCCAATGGGGTTCTTATGATGGAGATTAGAGTAATTGTCAAAAAAAATTAATCGATAAGAAAAAAAAAAAAAACTTAGAACCGGTTCTAAACCGAAAGTTTTTAGAATGGTTAAGAACCTCGTAAATGTTGGTAAAACATTGGCTTAATTATTTAGGAAAATAAAAAATTTTCCTTTTCTTTTTGTTCTCCTCGATTTTTCCAATTCGTCTATTTTCTTTTGAGACGGCGATGGCGATTTTTTCGAATCGTCTCTTTCCATACGGAGGAGCGGGTTTAGAGCTGCTGCCTCTTCTCGCTCTGCTCTCTTCTCCTTCCGATCTTCCTTCCCTTCTTCTTCATCTTCCCTCAGATCTCCTCCTGTGTCTTCTTATCTTCTTCGCAGCTCCTTTGTAACCTCCTTGCCTCGTTTGAGCCACTGCCTCCACTCCAAACCCTTTCCGATTAGCCATGGTTCTCAGATCAGAGCCATTTCTCCCGTTTTAAACCGACTCCAGTGAACCTTCTCTTCTCCTCGATTTTTCTCTTCCATAGGTAATTTCAATTTTGTCTCTTTTAAGGGTTTTGCAAAAATGGAGAATTAGTAATGATTTTTTTCTGTGTCTGTGTGTGTGTTGTTTCAGCTTCAGAGCATCCGTTCAAAGGGATCTTCAGCTTGGTGGTGGCGAATTCGGAAAATTCTACAGCTTGCCTACTCTCAATGATCCACGAATTGGTATGTCTCAAGAAACATATCGTAGTTGATATACATATTTCATTTGTTATCTTTTTCTGTGGTTGTGTGTGTTATTTTTTTTTTGTGAAATCATGAGTTTGCATTTATCCTATTTGTCATATATTCTAATTGAATTGTTGTTTAGGTACTGTGATTTAGGGTTTCTCTATTGAATTGCTGATTTGGAATTGCCGTGTTCAATATATGTAAAGACTGTCTGAAGAATCATTGCATCAATGGTTGCTTACAGAATTCTAAGTTTTTTATTTAGTAATTCATTTTGTATTGAAGAGGAACTGCATAAACTTTTTGTTGTATTTTTTTGCTCTTCATGAATGCTTAGTCTTTCTGCGATTTGATGTATGGTAGTTGCATAGAACCTGACCTCTTTTAATAATCCCTGCAAGTTGGTGTTAGGGTTTTTTGTGATCAATGCTTGGTTAAATTAGTGTATTCTGTGATCAATGCTATCAATGGTTGGTTGTTTTAGTTTTAGGTGAAGTCATTGATTGCTAAACTTTAACTACACTAACAACAACTTTAACTCCCCTTTTTAACTCGACCACAAACTTGTAGTTCTTAAACCTTTTTATAAGTCCAACCACAAACTTGAAGTTTTTAACCCTCTTTTTAACTCCGACCACAAACTTGTAGTTTTTAATCTATTGCTAAACTTTAGGTTATGGATTCATATAGTGAATCTTCTAGCTTTTTAAATTTCTTAACCAGTCAACAACCAAACAGTCAACCTCCAAATCAAAACCTGAGTTTTTCACCAAGTATAGAACTTGGATCATCGGAGGTTCCTGTATTTAGTATACAATGGAGTGATGATCCAAACCTAGATGCATACACAGTTGCTGACCGTAAAGAAAGAAGAAAATGGTCACCAACTGAAGACGTGGTGCTCATAAGTGCTTGGTTAAACACCTCCAAGGATCCGGTTATTGGGAATGAGCAAAAAGCAGATGCGTTTTGGAAACGCATGGGCTGAAAAAAAAGAGAGCCAAGTCACTGTAAGCAAAGGTAGGGGAAGATTAATGAGGGTGTATGTAAGTTTGTAGGCTGCTATGATGCTGCATCAAAAGAGAAATCTAGTGGGTATAATGAGAATGATGTTATGAAAATGGCTCAAGATATATACTTCAATGATTACAAGGTCAAGTTCACCCTTGAGCATACATGGAGGGAGCTTCGCCATGACCAGAAATGGTGTGGATCTTCTTTTACTAAAGAAGCTGGAAGCTCGAAAAGAAGAAAGTGTGATCACGAAACCGTACAGTCATCAACCTATGTGCCAGGAGAGGATGAAGCAATGGCTCGGCCTCTGGGTGTTAAAGCAGCAAAAGCCAAATCTAAGAGGTCTGTGAGCAAGCCAACCACTGTGGAAGAAGGCAAGTTGCTTTCGGAGTTTGAGAAAATGTAGGAGATAAAGCAAAAGGACATGGCTTTTAAAGAGAAGCTTAGCAAGAATAAATTGCTTGACAGTCTACTTGCAAAAACAGAACCGCTTAGTGAAATAGAAATTGCCTTAAAGAATAAGCTTATTAATGACATGTTGGCAAGTTAGTAATAAGAGTTTAAGTTTGATTGTAAGTTTGTGTTTTGTTTTGTTTGTGTTTTATTTGTGTCTTGCAGTTTTATTTATAAGTTTGTGTTTTGTTTTATTTGTGTTTTGTTTGTGTCTTGCAGTTTTATTTATAAGTTTGTGTTTTGTAAGTTTGTGTTTTGTTTGTGTTTTAAAAAATAATAATAATTGGCTATTTGTCATAGTGTTTTTGTTTTGATTTCGGATTGAGAGCAAACACACTCTTGTTTTTTATTGCAGGTTCTCGATGTGAGGCTTTAATTTCTCTTTAACTAAACGGGTTTGGTTCAATGGAATAAGTGGCTGTAAGTTAGACACTCACTCCCTGTAAGTTCCCCTATTGGTTCAATGGTCTATAAACGGGTTTTATCTTCCTTAACTCCCTGTGTTTAATTTCTGCATCACGAATAATGATCTATAATGCAAATGTCAATGTTTTCCAGCCAAACAAACAAATGGCAACACAATTGAAAGTATCTTCTGGGCAAGGAATCGTCAGGCCGCAGAATCCTGGGCAATTGAAAGTATCTTCTGGGCAATTGAAGTATCTTTTTATTGATGTTGTGTTCTGTTTGGTGGATGTATATATAGATCAAATGAAAGACTCGGCCACTTATGTTGTATCATGTTTCATTGTTTTGTAATGATTTATGTCCTGTTTCTTGAATCAAAAATGGGAATTCAAGAAAACCAGTTTCAGACAGTCAATAAGAACAAATATTAGTCAGATGGGGTCAAGTTTTTATCACAATTTTTATTCAAGAGAAACTTTATCTATGTCTTTATACATGTGATCTTGTTTTCTTGGTCTTTTGTGAGTACATATTGTAATGGTTATACACGTGAAACTTTATCTATGTCCTTACACACGTGAATTTCAAACACAATGACATGTGAATAAGAAAAAGACAATGACATGTGAATAAGAAAAAGACAATGACATGTGAAGTCTATATAGTTGTAAGACTTTTAAGTCTATATATTCATTGATCTACAATCACAAACAATGAACTATTTTTCAGAAACTTTTTATCTTTCTACTCCTCAAAAATGTCATCTTCTTCACATAATAATTTCGAAGATACAATGGATGAAAACTTCGATCAAGTTTTCGATCAAACATTCGATCAAGCATTCGATAATTTTTTAATTAATCATGGTGAGCGTCAAAAAGCAGCCAAGTCAAAGAAAAAACGAGCCTACATTGAAAGACAACGTGAAGAATGACACATTCGCTTGTGGAACGATTATTTTAGTGAAGATGCAACAAACCCTCCTCAATTATTTCACCGCCGTTTTAGAATGAACAAGCCCTTGTTCATGCGTATTGTTGATCGACTTTCCATTGAAGTTCCATTCTTTCAACAAAGAAGAGATGATGTCGGAAGGTTCGGTCTCTCTGCAATACAAAAGTTTACACAGCAATTCGTATGATGGCATATGGTTGTGCATGTGATGCGGTTGACGAATACCTCCGGCTTGGTGAGAGCACTGCGATTTCATGCTTGGAACATTTTGTTGAAGGAATCATAAATCTATTTGGAGATGAGCACTTAAGGAGACCCACACCAGAAGATATTCAACGACTACTCGATATTGGAGAGATACGCGGATTTTCCGGGATGATAGGAAGCATTGATTGTATGCATCGGGAGTGGAAGAATTGTCCGACCGCATGGAAAGGTCAATATATACACGTGGATCTGGGAAGCCGACAATCGTTTTGGAGGCGGTAGCTTCATAATATCTCTAGATATGGCACGCGTTTTTTGGACCTCCAGGTACATTAAACGATATCAATATTCTTGATCGCTCACCAGTTTTTGATAATATATTACAAGGTCGAGCTCCAAAAGTGAATTACTTTGTCAACGGACACGAGTATCATTTGGCTTACTATCTATTCCAATTCAAAATGGATAACATTTATCCAAAATGGACTACTTTTGTCCAATCTATTCCAATTCCACAAAGTCCGAAAGCATCCTTATTTGCTACATATCAAGAAGCTGTACATAAAGATGTCGAGCGTGCTTTTGGAGTCTTGCAATCTCGATTTGCCATAGTAAAAAACCCAGCTCTTATTTGGGACAAGGTAAAAATTGGAAAGATAATGAGAGCGTGTATCATACTGCACAATATGATAGTAGAAGACGAACGAGATGGATACACTCAGTTTGATGCAAAATTTGCACAAGTAGAATCAAACAGGACTTCACAAGTGGATTTCACATATTCTACAAATATGCCTTCAAATCTTTGCAATATGATGATGAGCATCCGAAATCGAGTTCGTGATCGAACAATACATAAACAATTGAAAACTGATTTGGTTGAGAATATATGGCAAAAGTTTGGCACAAGTTAAATTACAACTAATCGTTTCTCCCGTTTATGATTTGTATTTCTATTTTTCATATGCTTTTCTGTCATGTTTATTTAAAATTTTATGAAATGCAATAATTTAAGTTTTATAAAATATAAAATGTATAAAAATGTAAACAAAATAAAATTTACTAAAAATATTATAATTTTAAAAATAATATTTTTTTATTTTTAAAAATTTCAAGTGAAGTTCTACTATTGGAGCCATACAATTTTAATTATTTTTAATAGTATTCTTGACTTTAAAAACTTCAAAATTTATACTTAAACTATTCTTAAGAGCCTATTATGGTTCTTAGCATTGGAGTTGCTCTAAGAACTCAATAAAAGACGAAAACTTTAATCCCAGATGAGAAATTCAAGAAAAACCCTTAATCGAAATCTCAATTTCGAATCGATTCGTACAAAAAGATTCAAACGATGAAAACCCTAGAATTTGGGTGACTGACCTAGTGAGATTGAGAGGATCCGTCGGTGGGATAATTTTGGAGGATCTGATTGGGTGGGAAAAAATTAGGGTTTTTTATTTGGCTGAGGCGGGAATCGTGCAGAGTTTCCGATCTCGATTTCTTTTTTTTTTCGACTCGCGTTTTCGAAAAAAAGCATCAACGTGAGATTGAGATCAATAAAGCCAAGCAAAATCTATCTACTGGGCCCAATACATATTTCATTGGTCTTTTATCTACGATCAAATATTTAATGCATATGACATCATAAGCTTGCCTTTCAGTTCCAACCCCACAACTCCCCAAACTTTTTTTTGGTCAACAAAATTTTAATCATTTTTCCCATACTTATTAGTTGGTATAAAAACGATGAGTTATTAATATATTAAAAAAAAAACATTTAAGCTGGTAAGAAAAAAGTTAGGGCCTTCTTAGATAAGCTCATACGAAAGCGTCGTAATAATATCAGTAATCCCCCCAAATCCCTCGCTTACCATCTTATCTTATGTAATGCTTTCATAATTTCCCCAGGAAAATAAAAAAAATTGAGATTTTAAGGGAAGAAAACCATTTTTTAATGGTCAATATTATCATCGAAGACATGTATCTAATGATTTTTGTTTGCTTTGTCAAAACATTGAACAACTCGATTATCTTAAGTGACATTTTCTAATTATATCTTGATTTTGTTTTTAATAAAACATTTTTCGAACATAAATAAATACAAAACAGTCCTATAAATTAGATAAAAAAATTAAGTCGGTGCAATCAACTCTCGTCGACTTTGATGCAGACGAATAAAATTTCTTCTATAACCTCCCGGCGTCGTGATGCCCGGAGATAACTCTTGTCCACTTAAAAACATAAAATATCTCCGCCCCAAAACTCCAAATTCTCTTACAACTTATGTTTAGCTCAGACCCAACCAGGAGATCTTGACACGTCCCTCATAGCACATGCAGACCACCCTCCTCCCAAAAAACAACCAAATATAAATAGGCACTTGTTTTAACAAAAGGTGGTCGTGATACATGATCAGTATATCCTTCTACGTACGGACAATAACCTCAATCACATATAACATAGATAATTATCAGTTATAGTCCATGACTCGAAATCTGGTGGACTAAAAGAAAAATGGTGGAAGTCGAAGAGTTGGAAACACCTAGTCCAATTGAGGACGATGAAGAAGAAGAAGAAGAAATAAGCTATGATGACCTCAAAAGACGCATGTGGAAAGACCGAAACCTCATGGAAAAACTCAAGCAACAGAAACGACATCAGAACGACGTCATTTCGTTGACAACGCACCGAGCGGAAGCCTCACGGCGCAAGAAGATGGCTCGTTCGCAGGACTCGGTGTTGAAGTACATGATGAAGATCATGGAGGTGTGTAAAGCGAAGGGGTTTGTCTACGGAATCGTACCGGAAAAGGGTAAACCAATAACCGGTTCTTCCGATAGCTTAAGACGTTGGTGGAAAGAAATTGTTCAGTTCGACCAAAACGCTCCAGACGCTATTTCAGATTACTTAACACTCGCGGCTGCTGCAGCCGCAGAGCTTATTGACAATTCCTCATCATCATCGAGCTTATTACACATGTTACAAGAGCTACAAGACACGACTCTTGGGTCGTTACTATCGGCGTTAATGCAACACTGCATGCCGCCACAGCGGCGGTTTCCGTTAGAGAAAGGAATCGCACCGCCGTGGTGGCCGACGGGGACGGAGCTTTGGTGGGGAGAGCAAGGTGCAGCTCACGAGCACGGTGCTCCCCCCTATCGAAAGCCACACGATTTGAGAAAGTCTTGGAAAGTTAGTGTTCTCGCGGCTGTGATTAAACACATGTCGCCGAATTTGGGAAGAGTGCGACGTCTCGCGAGCCAATCCAAAAGCTTACAAGATAAAATGATGGCTAAAGAGACCGATACTTGGTCACGTGTCTTAAACCAAGAAGAGGCTCTTCTTAATATCAAAGACCTCAAGATCTCGGAAGATCAAGATCAAGAATCGTCAGGGTCTAAGAGAAAGGGTGAGTTTATGGAACCGTCTAAGAGTGTTTACACTTGCCAAAACTCGAGTTGTCCTAAAAGTGATGTGAGTTTTGGATTCGGAGACAAGAACTCGAGGACGGGTCATGAGATACAGTGTCTATACAGGTCGACCCAAGAGCCGAGCCAGAGCATGCTTGAAACGGCTCCAAGTATTGTTACTAGTACGACTAGTGAAGATGATTACAGTGAGAACTCGAGTGCAATGGACAAGCGAGATGATGATGATCGTAGCAACAATGGGAATTGGATGGATTATTTTTGGTTAGAGAGGCTGCAGAACGAGTTACATTGTTCTAGGAGATTCGAAGATGATGATAATGATGGTACTGGAACGGATTTGAACCAGTTTACAGAATCAGATCAATCGGACAACGTGAACCAGAGTACTTTTTCAGTTTGGGACATGGGTTGCGAAGACAAAGACATATATATGTTCGATTATTAGTTAACTCGTTACTAATTACTCTATGGACTATGCTTTACATGTACCCAAAGTCAGAACATTTCTGTCAGTACTTGTATTATCTAGTTACATCTATCTACCTTACAATACAATAAAATAATTTTTAGGTCTCGTATTAATAAAATAGCTAAAATATAAAATATTGAAGAATTATCTTAATTCTACACTGCATCGAATTATGATCATATACAACAAATTTCTTTTTTTTCTCGTCATGGACATGAGAATTGTTCTTTTTTAAGGTTGCGAATACTTTATTTTATATAATTTCTTAGATATGTCTAAATAGCTCACTATCTTTAGAAACTCAACAACAAAACAAAATAAAAATAAATAAAAACTCTAAATCAACATTTTGTCTTTGTTTGATCAAGAAGAGCATAACGTGAGTTAAATGACTCAAATAGCCCGTTCATCGCCGTCGGCGAGGTAGAGTTTGCGGAGAGAGGCGCAGCCACGGAGCGGTTGGTCTCTGAAGAAACCCATTGCGTTGGCGAAGTGGCGAGTAGAGGCGGCGCCGTTGGAGCGCGTGAGGATCACGCTGGCGGTGCTTCTGCCAGGATCAGCTTCGTGGCAGCGGGACATAGGACTGTGGACAAGCTCCGCCTGACATTGCTGGTCCTGTCGATCTCCTTTGACGGCGACTTTGTATCTCCCATCGGGTCCCGTCACCGCCTTCCCGACCACCTCCGACTTCAGTGTCACTCTGTCTTTGCATACTATTTTCACTCTTGCCCCTGTTTTTCAAATAACCCCAAAATATTTCAATATTTTAAATTTGTGTGTATATAACCAAATTACGAATTAGGAGTTTGAATATATGTTAGGAGAAAAATAAAGTTGATTTAATTGAAAGACTGCCGAATGGAGGATTTTTATATATACTTTTTTTTGTTAAAGGCTTTAGGATTTATATATATTTGGTGATTAAATTTGCGGAAATATAGAAACCGCGAATGATTCCGATAGGACTGGTAAAAGTTTGCAAAGTCTGAATATTCTGCATGTAACCAATCAAAACCAAAGAATTACAAATGTACAATGTGATATTTGAGGATAATAAGTACGTAAGTACATATATATATATATATATACGAACTTTTATAAAATATATATATATATATATACGAACCTGAGATCTATTTGGTGGCGCGATTGTCTCGAATCCAAAGCGGCAAGTGTCGCAGTAAACACATCCTTCAATGTGGAATGGCGTTCAACCGCCATCGCCGTAAGTGGCAGTAGCGAAACGCATAGCACAGTGATCACATGTACAAATGATGGTCTAGCCATCTCCATAAAAGAAAGAACGATATTGTTATTAGTGACGGGGTTTTGTGTATTATGTGCAAATTATGTAATATATATATATATATATATATATATATATAAGAAGGAAATTAGAGGGCACATGTAGTAAATAAGGTGTAAGTGTATCGCATCTTGTGCAAATTAAAAGCTTCCTTAGTGTCGGCGGGATCCACTTGCGGCTGCTCCTCCGCCGTACTCGGCGAGAAAGTTTGTGTTGCCTTCTCCACAAGTCAACTCGTATGGTTCTTGTTATTTTAGTCTACCTCTCGATCGGACTTTACATTGTTATTCCCATTTAACTATTCGGCATTTGACTTTATATTTATAAATTCTACTAAAGTTTTCCAGACTGGAATCCACATCGTGATTTGTATTTTAGGGGAAAAGAGGACTACTTAACTAAACGCAAGTCTTATTAGATACAACGTTATATTACTAAACTTTCACTTAAGTAAATATAACATAGTAAAAATAATTTTGTATATCCGTAATTAGGAATTTTGTGGAATAACTAGTGTGTAAAATAGAGTGATGAAATTACTGGTTAGCTTCTGTACGACCAGAACGTGCGTATGTTTCCTCTTTACGTAAGAATGCACTTTAACTCTTAACGATTCTTTATACTATGTCGTCTTGATGGCTGGTTGTATAGATTATTATTTAATTTAAATCAGAATAGTTAAAGCCTTTATTAAAGGTGATCAATTGTTCACAGTGGCGTTTGATACTCTTAATCTAAATTAAAAATAGTTATGACTTTTATCCATGGCTCATAAGTCATAATTTCAGGATCAGAAGTTGAAAGTGACGGGTGATAAGTAGGTGTGTATTTTTCAAAGTTCGAATTCACTTTAAAACCGGTGTTTTATTGAAAATCAATCGATTGATATGTTTAAAAGAAGTTTATACGGCTGATTAAGCCCGTTTAGACATCAGCGTAATTTTTTTTATATTATATATAAATTTACTATAATGACATTGATTGGTAATACGCATAATGGCGAAATGATATTTTCTAATAAGATTATGTAAAAAGTTTATCAATAACAAAAATCTGCATAATCTCATTAAAAAATGCAAATGCATAATTTTCGTTTTTGCCTAAAAACTAAAAGTAAAAATATATTTTACAAATAAGTGGGTATAGTTGCTAAATTGCATAATAAATTTTCATTATTACACATACAAAATATTAGCAATTATAAAAATAAAAAATAATTGTTTACAATGAAACTTATACTATTTTCGAATAATATTTAAAATTTTCACAACTTTTTAACAATTTTAAATATATTTTTAATATTTCTATATTTTTATCATCAAATATTACTTAAAATATATTAAAAATGTTATTTTGTTTATTAAATATAAATATATATTGGTGATAATATTATATTTTGTCAATCAACATATTTTTTTTAATAATTTTATTTTGTAAATTTTTATTCTTCAACTAATCGGAACCAATATCTAAATATTTAATATCATTAATTAAATAAATGTGGATTATTTTAACGTGGATGACGGAAGTGAATCTGGTCCAAATCACGTTAACAGCAATAAGTTTTAAGAACTAAGCCTATTGGGCCGAAGGTGACCGACATGAGCCCAAGAAACCCATGCCAACCATTACGCGTTTTAGATAAAAACAAATTAATTGCGACGAGAAAAGAAAACACAGAGAGAGCCACGCCTCCTTTGCAAAATAAGCAGAAGGCTTCTTCACTGTGAAGCAAACACAAGTTTTCGACAGAAGAGGAGATCACACACAACATCTCGATGCAAAACACTCTCGAATAAGGTACAAAGTTTCATCATGGTTTTGTCTTAAACAGATAATATTGACTTAAAATCTAGTTAAGTATCACACACAAGGTCTCTTGACCGAAGAGAGAGTATTAAGATATACAAACACGCGCCCTGCGCCCTTATCACCGGAATAATTACATATCTTATTTTTTTTTGTCTTAATTATATATGTTTTGGATTTTGATTTTAACCGCCGATTAAAGGTGGCTAATTAAGCAGCGGGAGAGTTACCGGAATATTGATGTCGGAGATTTGTCCAGCAGGTGACATCTCCATCTCAGCTTCTGCTCCCACATGATGATTCTTCTCCATCTGTCCGATAATCATAGGTCAAAGTCACTATTCACTTTCTCTTTTTTTGTCTTTTCTATATATGTTTCATTATTACCCAGGGAATATTATTTTCATTCCATCAATTTAATTAAACTAACAAACCATAAAAACACATAAGTATTTTGCCTCCATAATTTGTCTGTCTAAGACTTTTGAGTTTTGAGGGTTTTTTTTAAGTTTGGAAGAATGTATTTAGTCTTTTCCCAGTTTATAATTTAACCTTGAGCATGTAAAACTAGCTCTACTAGACACATAGAACTGAGCCAATCGGATCCAAACCTAAACCATAACAAAAAGAAAAACCTAATATATCGGTTCATAAATCTCAAACTGAACCAAGACCTAATTATGTCCACCAACCGAAAAAATATATTATTTCGTAAAATGATATAACAATAATGTAATTTACTTTACAAACAAAATTATTATGTAATCACGTATTTCTACTGTTCATGGTTTTTTTTTGGGGTTAAAATCCTGAATTCATCATATATATAATTTTATCAATAAAATTACCATTAAAAAATTATTTTAAACTATTCACCTATCTCTGAAATCCGAATTAAACTGAACCAATATTTCCCCTTAACTCAAACCAGACCGAATCAAATTTCTGTTCTTATCAACAAGTGAGTGCTTAAATTGCAACGAGTATATGTATATCTGCAAGCAAAGGAGAATGTATCTATGTCCATATATATGGGAAGTGCTAATTAGGTTATGATACTTACAGGAAATGTAGCTTTCGTTACCTGGCTAGCCAAAACCTGGTTCTCTTCTTTCAGCAATTTCTCCTGTTTTAAAGATCAACATGTTCAGCAAATAGCAATCAATTTCTAAACCTAACAACTTTAGATTTTGGAATCTAAAAGATATGCATTTGGAAAAGTTGCATAGATGTGTGCAAGCTCATTTAGCAGACTTAGAGAAATAAAGACAACACAAATCTAAAGTGCTACAAACTTGGAAACAAATATCTAACCTTTTCTTCAAGGTTCTCAACAAGCTTCAACATTAGTTCTGTCTGCAACAAATATAAGCAGCACGGTTGATCTCGGTAAACGAAGTTAAGAAAGGAGTAGACATTATGAAATCAACTTACCTTCTTGGCTCTAGTTACGGAGAGGGCGGTCTGAAGGTGTTCCTCCAGTTGAACAAGCGCATCGACACTCACACTATCGACATTTGATTCCACAAGCTTGCTGCATATATTCATAGTTTGACAAGTTCCTTTGTAATCAAAGGAGGACTAAATCCTTTGTAATCAAAGGAGGATAGCAAATATAGTCTTAGTTAGTACTAACCTTTCCACAAGTTCTAGTAGCTCATGGTGTGAACAATAGTTCAGAGCTTTTGACTGTAGATCCTGCCCATGGAAAGGGGACAGAAAAGGCGGTAAAAGACAATGGCTATGAGAATTTCGGTATGCATGTGGATCCACCACATGCAATATTAGCTCATTGGTGGATCAATAATGCAATAACCTCTATCTAGATATATCTCCACAATGTTAAGGTGCTAAACATGTGTTTACTCCCGTCTATTGAACAATTATTCCTATAAGCAGCATCAGTCTCTCTATATATAGCCTATTCGATAACTTTAAAACAACCTTTGATAACTACAGCTCCAAAATAGTGATTATATATACAAACGTTATGTGTGAGAGCCCAAAGCCCCAGACAATGCAAGCTGGAACACGACTCGAGGCTATGAGTTGGCTCTGATCCAGTATCGAACTCTCTATGTCTTTAGTAAATTTACGCCTTATCAAACTCCATTAGGGAAAAGATTCAAAATGTTCGTATTACCAAGGCTTTAAGATCATCAGCATGTTGTTTCCCATATCGATCAAGGATCTTAACCAGGCTGGACAGAAGACAAAAAAAAATCAAAATATGTTAGGATCAAAACTACTAGCTAACCCTTGAAATAACCACTGAAAACAATGAAACATGTATATGGCATCAGAAGGAACATTTAGAGACAAAACCATCATTTTTACACATATATAACACCACCAATATTCATAACTTTTCATAGAAAATAGTCTTAGTATTCATGTTTAAGCAGTAGCACATTTAAAATTTCCACTTCCAAATTTTTCCAACTTAATTATTCTGCGCTTTCTAAGCAATAATTAATGATATATGGTCTTTTTTACCTCTCAAGAAAACAAAAGAACTCTTAACTTTACCAAAAATTGCTCAAAATTTAATTATCCAATGAATTAAGTGGGTTTACATGTACTTATTATATATTGACAGATTGAAAATGACATTTTTCCTCAAAAGAAAAGTTATACTAAAATCTAAGGCATGCAGATGTTATCTTGTGATATATTAATTCATTTAAATCGCTGGCTTTGATTAACTTAAAGTCAAACTAATTAAGGTACATAAGAACCCTAATCTCAAGCCTATACTGTCCAGATTGTTTCTATGGTTTTTATATGTGTTTCTATGTTTTATTATTATTGATATATTATAACATGGAAACCCAGCCACAAACGTAAATGCAAACAAGCAATTGAGGGTTAAGAGATTGTGAGTATGATACACACAAATATTTTTTCAGTTAACGAAAACATAATACTCATGAAAATATACACAGAAATTGATGAGCCACAACGTGATAACATGGCACTAAGCAGACGTCCAATACGTATGAGGAAGCCAAATTCCAAGTACATGGACTGAGTCTTGCAGAAGTCATATTTCTATTTAATTTTCTGCAAATAATTGAAAGACTTCCCTAAAAATAGGAATCAATACCCTTAAAAACAATACCTATTTACAGTCTATATTCTACCATTTACATCTTCTTATGAAATTTGATCGGGACTACGAATCGTGGTATCAAAATTCTTAATTTTCTCTGGTTCTTATGTATCCCTTGTTTTAAAAAGAAATAAAAAGAGAAACGCCTCTTTCTTAGTAATCACACAATCTTTGTTTCTAATTAAGTAATAACATCTAAACATGTACAAGAAAACTTTTCGGAGTTTTCATCGAACCTTAGTACAAGGCTCTTTCCAGCAATTGAGTATTGATGAGCCATAACATGATGATGATGATGTGGCGGTAAGCAGGCGACCAATACGTACGGGGAGTCCAACTCCAAATACATGGACCGAGTCTTAGACAAACTCATATTTCAATTCTATGTTTTTTGCAATTAATCAAAAGACTTTTCTAAGAATATGAAGCCGGTCTTCCATTTTGTATTTCCACTTTCCAATTTCTTCCTCGTTTGTAGAAACCATGAGGTTCCAATTTCCTATATTTAAAGCCAAAAATCAAGCAGTAAAAGTAAAGAGTTTTCTAACATTGAAGTTACACTAACTTATATTACTGGGACCTCTATCACACATATAAATAAATATATGTTCAATAGAAGGAACCGACTAAGATAAAACTAAAACTATACATAATGACCAGCAAAATTTGATAAACTTCCACTAATTTACTTAACATTTTGTGTTAATAGGTTTCAGTTCCACCGTGAAGTTGAGCTCTTTGCACCAAAAATAAGGATGGATAAGTTATTGAGTAACTAAGAGTTCCACGTTCTAAAAGGCTATTTTTTTACTCACAATTAGTGAGATTTTCGTGTGTAATACCAGGAGTTCTAGTCAGGAGTCTCGACTATTCCAAGGCTGGACCTAACATTCAGTATAAGGCGTGAACAAATCCTAGCAAAGTATACATCAAGTGAGAATCGACCTGCGATCTTGACCAACATGGCCAAACCCTTACAACCACTTGGTTAATAATATTGGAGGGTTGTTGTAAACACTACACTAGATTTAATTTTGACAATCTAGGATCATATTGATTCATCATAGAGCCGTACCAAAGAGGTTGTTATTTCTTACATGAAGACAAGTTTTGTGGGGTTTTCAATTTCATAGAGCACCAAAGAAACAAGGTTATGTTATTGACAATTTCCATGACAAAAGACACAAGATACAAATGTTGTGTGATTGTCAATTTTCACAGCAAAAGTTACAAGGTTGTGTATTGTCGATTCCAATGACCAACACTACAAGGTTAAATTAATACATTGCAAAAAGAATAGGAAGAAAGTCTTATATATACACACATTGATTATAAGAATAATAGCGATAATTGATATACAATCACATAAACATGTAGCATAGCTATGTGCGGTAACTGCGAGGGTGGGAAACTATAAAACCTTTGGATAATCTTCAAGTAACAAATCCATAAAAAGGAGAGAAACTCATAAGAAAATCATGTGTATATTTAGTCAATAGCTTCACAATTAATTTGGATAATCTTCAGGTAGTAAGTCCATTGTAAATAGAGAAATTCAAAGAAGATCAACAATAATCTTTTAGTGACTAGCTGCACAAAGTGGTATACATTATTCAGTAATAACCCTCATAGCAATTCGATAGATCTCCCGTAAGTGCATTGCATTGCATACAAATCCGAGAGATCCAATGAATTTTAATCACTCTAAAAAGAGAGACATTAATCAGAACAGTCAGTCTGATGTATAAACTCTTCAAAAACATAAGGAATCCCGAAAGCTAAGTACTAATCAAAGATGGCTTGAAACTCCACTAAACAACATCGAATACGCATCAGAACGTGTCAAACAAAATCGTGAAGGACATGCAAATTTTTTCCAAATAAAATAAAATCCATGCAGAAAAAAAATTAAGAAATAGAGAGAGAGAAATGAACAAAAGTAAGAAGAAGCTTTAGCTCATCACGACATTGTTCTTCCTTAAATTTGGTTATCACACGTATCTCTCATGGTCATAGAAAAAACACTAACAAACACAGAACCGAGAAAACAACAAGAGATTCGCCGGAAAAATCAAACTGTTTTCATGAATTGTTTTATTTTATTTTTGTCTTTTATTTTTATTTTCTCAGAAAAGTAAAGAGAACAAAACCGAAGCTTAAAGCGGAAATAAATGGGAAACCCAGATAAGGAAAAGACGTACTTATCGCCGGAGGAGAAGCTGTAGAGCTTGCCGGAGGCGGAGACGACGAGAAGAGCGACGGATGCGTCACAGAGAACAGAAAGCTGACGAGCTTTCTCGATGAGACCATTGCGACGTTTGGAGAAGGTGACTTGTCGGCTACTTTTGTTCTCAATTCGCTTGATTTCAAGTTTTTTTCTTCCCATGGCTTCTGTCTCCGAGAGGGCTTTGTGCCCTAATTTGATCCTGATCAGGTTGGGTTCAAGTCGCCGGAGTGATACTGAGCGTTTTTTTTTTTCCTTTTGTCCTTTTATTTCTTTCTATTTTTTTTTTTTTTTTGTCTAATCTACTTTTCTTTTGCTTCCTCGGGCAAGTTTTTTTTTTTTTTTTTTGGGGAGGTAAACGAGAGTTATGGAAATAAAATATGTGAATAAAAACGTTGCGTTTTGAAGTCAAGATAGCCACCGCATCGAATATCATGTGACCGCGTTTGCTCTTGCATTGTCTTTTAATTATTCATTTAAAAAAACCTCCGATGAATTTTTCTCTAAACTAAGATCAGAGTGATACATTAAATATAAATATTTATGTATACAAAAATTGAAACAAAAGTTAGGAACCGTAGGATAGCTATCTACTATAAGTCTGACACAGAGCTGTTTTGGGCAAACGATATTTTATAAATTGAAAACATAGTTAATCTCCACCGACGGAGGAATTGATCAACAAGAAGGCATTTATAGCCATAAAATCTGCAGAACAACTTGCATTACTGGGAATAAACCTAATAGAGAAAGAGGTAATTCCACCTTGAGATAGAAACTTGATCAGAACATATGAAACTGAGGGAGCCTTCATCTCTGCAAATCCAAATCCCAAAGCATTTTCCATGGCCTTAAGCACAACCAAAGTCTCGAAAAATAGGAGCTGAGTTCACAAACGCTCGCGAAACAGAGTCACGATAAGCTTGACCTTCAAATGATGCAAGCCTTATTCAGTCCAGGCAAGACGAGGAGCTCCATGTATTGTGAGCTGCAAAGTAGGACTTCTTGAAACCTTGTCTTTGAGACAACACCTTCTGCTGCCACTGCAGCGGTGATACAACAGTTAACAAAAGATCTGTCCAGCAAGGGAACTTGCTCAACTACGAAGCACAGCCATCCCATACGATATGAGATCACAAGCCTAGAAACATTGAAGACGATTTTCTTCCCTGCAACAAAGGGACTCCCACCAAAGAGGGGAAATTGATAGAACGTAATTCTCCATAAAGGAGTAACACATGCAATAAACAACTTACAAAAACCTCCTAAAAGGAGATCTTGAGTAACAAGATCATACTGAGGTAAAGGAAAGCCTAACATAAGGCATAAAAGCTTCATACCGAGTAACAGCCTCGTACTGAGGTAATTGGAGAAAAAGAGCCCTCAAAGTGAGGAAATTGAGACCTAATCCCAGAAGTACATATTGTTCCAAGGAGGGCCCCACAGAGACCTTACCATCGGAAGCCGTGACTATGGGAAGAGGGGACCGAGCAGAGTAGAGACTATGCTTCAAACGGAGAAGAGAGACGAACTGGCCACTGCACCCAACGGACAAGCAGATCTGAGAAACTGAGCGAATCTGAGGAAGAGGAGGGTCCGGTGGATCCGGCGGGTCAGACCGAGAGAAGTAAACGTTGCCTTCGGGAAGGACAGAGAAGCTCTTAGGGAAAACGCCAGAGGAAATGAGAAAACTCGTCACGGAGAAACCGCCGGAAAGATCTCACCGTCGACCCAAGAGAGGGGGAGAGCAAAGCCGATCAAGATGAGATATCACCAGAACAACATCGCCGGTGCGCTAGCTTCAACTTGCGGCGCCTCGTAGAACGTGCCTGGGAGAGAATCGAAATTAGGGCGAACTCCGACAGACGCTAATCTTATCCATAAGTTTTTGCAAGTCGAATCCCTAAGTACTCACTTTTTCGAAATTAGATAGATGCGCTTTTCATTTTGCATTCCGGGAAGAAAAATAAATAAACTTAAAAGGGACGATTCATGTTTTCTACTTTTCTTCACTTAAGTAATTTATATAAATTTGGCGTTAATATGTATTATACGTGGTTTTTTGGTACTTTGGATCAAGATTCAAGACTGGTTGTTTTCCCTCCATCATTTTCTCACCAAGACTTTTTATGTTTTGACCTTAGTCTCTTCAAGTTCGAGAACAACCTGTGATAGTTCCTTATCTCATGAAAACTATCTTCCCTCACCTACGGATTAAACTATTGTAGAAAGAGCTCTAAACCTCCGTTGAAGTGTACTAAAAGTCCAAGTGTCTTAACTACAATCCAATTAGAGTTTATTTTTATCATTACCACATTATAGCTACATGTCTATACTGTTAGTATATAATATTCACACGATTTGCATTCCTTTGATAAAAATAACATTGGATATTACCACAAAAATTGAGTACCAGCCAAATGATTTTCATAGACTTGGTATATCCAATCCTAGGAATTAAAGCACCTATAACGGTCGTTTAACATGGTATGTTGTCATGGACAAAATATTATTAGTGTGACGTGCATGTTGAGATGTTTTACTGAATAAAATGATGTAAACTATGAAATAAAAAATAATCAAAGAACCGCTTTTTTAATTCCATTCACTCAGAATAAGCTGGGACTTTTATTTTAGAAATTTGCGTAAAGCCCATGATAATCTTTTTATATATGATGGAAAAATGTTGGATGACAATTTGTCAATTTCTTTCGGAGGATGGAAAAATGTTGCTGGAAAAAACAAAGGGAAAGGTTTGGTAACCCTATAGAACGTTCCTTAGCCTATGATTTGTGACATTTGTCAATATAAAAACCTTACTAATAATTTTGTGGCAGAGAAAAAAACGATATTTCAATTAAAAACTTAATGCGAAAAGTACTTCTACGAATCGATGGGTGAATGTACATCATGGTTTATATCTAATCATCCCATTTACTGGATATGTCATTTATCTTTTCATCAAGGCATCTCTATGTTTTAAAGTTTTAATATATAGTTTCAACTTTCAATCTTAGAAAACGACAAGATAATAATATCACTCTAGTATAGATTCCCGTAAGATTAAACTGAATTTTATACGGATTTTGCCATTTCCACATGTCTTTAACAACTAGTCAGATAGTGTGGAGAAAATATATTCCCGAATATAAAACAACATCTAGTCATTAAAATTCATTACCATTTACTGCATCATCTATCTGTAGCAGTAAATACTAAAATACTACTCCATAATCTTTCGTTACTCTACATCAAAATTTTATTTTATTTCTTGATTTGCTTCGATGATGACATTAAACATGTTCTCGGTATACATTTCACCTTCACGATCGATCTTTCTTCTCTCTTCTTCGTTTCATTAGCCATCTCGACAACCATCTTTGATCTGTTTTCAAATATTTAAAAGATTTAGTCAGATCACAATTTTTTTTTTTTGTAACCATACTCGTCGATTCGAGTTTACTCGGTGTGTACACTACTACTAACCTTTCCTCGTTGAACGAGTTGGATCGTCTTAGCGCTGGTTCAGCCGTGACTCGTTCCTGACTCACCGATTCGACGATGCTACCGCTGAAATACTCTTTGTCCTCCGCCTGAGGATTCCCGAACCTTGGATTCTCCGACATGAACCTTATCATCTCACGTTCGTCATCTACGACAGTCTTCTTCACAATGTTCTTGCACAAAACACCTTTTCGAAGATTCTCTCCCTTTTGTCTCGGATTCATCACACTCGGTGCGTAGTACTTGGTGGCGATGTGCCCGCACGAGATCATCTGCAGCCAAATCGACCCACGACCCGATCCGGGTTCAACCGGATCTCCGTCCTCGACCCGCGTCGAAACGTCGAGTCGACGACGTGGCTTCACCACCGGGTCGGAACGAGTTAACTCGGACGAGTCAGATCGTACTTGCAAATCTTGTTCTGTCTTGATCAAGTTTGGTTTTTGTTCGGTGGATTCGATTGTCTCCGTCGATACGCCTCTGGAACAGCGAGACTGAGGCGTAGTGGAAGATGTATAACTCGTTTTCTCTTCGTAAAGTTCGTACTCTCCGTCTTCTTCTTCTTCATCTTCTCCGACGTAGAGCTCTGAGTCATCAAACGACGTCGTTCTGTTTTGAGGTTTGGGTGGTTTTGACCTGAGAAGTCGACTTCTTGGAGCTTCTTGAATTGGACCCGACAATGGTCTAGTCACATGTACTTCTTGAAATTTGTCTACAAAATTTAGATAGACCAACAAAAAGAGACTCAAATTTTGCAGAACCACAAAAATTTCAAAACTATTATGATTTTTCAGACTTTTTCCAACTTACCGGCTATTTCAGATCCTTTCAACACATACTCAGCACAGTCCGACGGGTAAATCACATCGTTCTCTGCTAAGTCGTTCCACACGAATCCATTTCTGTAGCTCCTGATGAGAATATCGAGATAGATTGCATAAATTTGGCGCCTTTGATTACAGATTTTGCCTCAGTTAAAAAGCGTTACCTTTTACATGACCAAGCGTATTGTGATGGCATGCACTTCCCTCTCAGAACCGTAAGCCGGATTAACACATCTTCATTGAAACAACACACACAAAAGATCAAGCCTTTAACATAAATTGACATGAAAACACTAACCCATGATATTATCACATAATTATTGATGTATTCTACACAAAAATCGTAGCTTAAGCATATAATTGAGATCAAAACACTAATCAGAGCAAGAACCATGGTTATAAACAGAGTATAGTGATCTCTCTATCCCTCTCTCTATCTCTCTGTGTATTGTTTTGGGTGTTTACCTCTTAACCGGAGAGGCTGGTTAACCGGAGAAATGACTTCGATGAAGTGAGGGTGTTCGAGGTGCCCATTTCTAGTGAGGTAATAAACGACTTGGACTCTTCTGAAAATGGGTTTCTTTGTCTTGACCTCTTCTTCTAGTTCTTCTTCATCTTGCTGCTGAAGATTCAAAGACCTTATTATCCTCTCTGGACTTTTGTTGTTCTCTCTGCCTCTTCTGCCTCTTATTGCTTCCATCTTTTGTGGCTATGTCTGGACAAGAGATGAGAATTATTAAACCCACAGACTGTTCTTTATATATAAAAAGATAAGGGAATGTATTTATCTCTGTGTGTGTGTGAATTGGCCTCTTTCTGAGACAACAGAATTGGCATTAGAGATGAGCCAAACCAGACCTGACAACGACTTGGCTTTAGTTTTTTCTACCTGATGGTACAATGAGATAAACCCGGTCCAGTCTTAATCTATTCAGCTCTGATTTTATCTTGATTTATAGGATTTAAATCGGGTTCAACCTTAGTCTTATAGAACTTAATTTTAATTTAAACTTCTTTTTTCCTAAATCGAAAATCCAAACCAAACCGAAAAAATGAATACACAATTTACCATTATGTGACTCAATTTATGATAAACCGCTGGTGATAAGACAAAGTACAAGTACAGTATGAGTTTGTCTGTATATGGGCTAAAACCGTTCATAGCCCCGGTTATGCTTTTTACGCACCACGCAACAAACCGAATTACAATATACAAAGATTTAGTTGAGCAATTGATGTGTCATTAATGATATTCTTCGATTGTCGAATATTAATTAACCACATTTAATTTGTATCGTTACCTAAATTTGGATAAAAAGATAGAAAGCTAAAGTCGTTTCAGAGATGACGATGAGTCAAGATCATTGTGCTTCAAATGGAAGTTTGACTTTTAATGACCTCTTTTCACATAAAATTTTAAATAAATAATGTTTGATATTCTTTCTATCTGTTTTTATCTAAATTCTAGTCTTGTAAGATAAAAGAGCTCCAGAATCTAGGTAACTAAAGAGAACACGTGAGGCTTGTTTACTGCTTCTGTGTACTGTACTTTCTCAATACATCCGTTAAAAAACAGACCAATATGACAGATCAATACAAAGGGTAAAAAAGTCAATGGACGATTTTGACATATCTCTTTCAAATTATTCTATCTATAGTTTGATGTATTTTCTAATCAATTTAACAACCTTTTCCCTGTATTAGGTAAATCACAGTAACATCTTCACTTAAATTTGATTAACCGTTCTTTAATAAAACTAGTGGAAAAGGGTAAATTTGGGAGGTGATAAACAGAGAATGTGGATGTGTTCCTTTAACACATCTGCATGGAATTACAGAGTTCTCTGGGCGTAGAGTGGCCCATCTATACTTAACTTCCTCACTAGCCACCAAACAAAACAATGCCTTTTTCTAAGTAGTTGTGTCAGCTTTTTATGACCTCTGAAATAATCTTATAATAAATCGTGAGTTCATAGAAGAAACAATACAAATGAACATTAAATTTTGAAAATGATATGAATAATTCTTCTTAATTTCGGAAATATTTGTATGATCAACATTGATCTATAGAAACGCAACAATAAATGATATGAATACTGCATGATAAGCATCGTTCTCTATAAAATACAAAAAGGTCGATTTACATAAATACAATTCTATATGTCAAGATAATGATAAATTAATGTTATATATCACAGCTTTCTCCGTCTGTCCAACGCAATGATTTCGATGCATGAGAGTTCTTCTTAGATTTTTTTTTTAATGTTAAGATTTTATAACTCTAATCCCAACTACCAAAATTTTTGACCAAAAATGAAAGTTACAAGACAGACAAAAAAACTATAAAAGTAAAGAAATACAACCAAAGTAAAACTGAAGGAAAGAGAGAGTGCGGTGATCCGAGGCTGGATAGGAAAGAAGACGACTCCTTAATATCCGGTCGATGGAGCCAATGATTGTACCTGGCGGAGTTGCAAGATCAGTGAAAATCCTCGTGTTCCTTTCTTTCCAAATGTGGTAAGTCACAGCTTGGAAGAGTAGTTTAAGGACAATAATAGCTTGGTGATGGGGTGGAATGCGTACATGGGTAATCCACAATGAGATCGCTGCTAATCCAGAGGGAGGCGAAGAGAGAATCCTTGAAGCGAATCTCCTCCAGATTGCAGAAGAGAATGTACATGTGAAGACAATGTGATCATGTGTCTCCACGCCGGAGAGACAGAGCACACAAAAATTTGGGACAGTCATTTTCCATCTCAAGAGCCTGTTTCTAGTGGGTAGACGATTTATGTTAACCAAGTGATAAAAGAGTAGCGTGGCACATGTTCCTTGAACCAAACCACCTTTGTCCAAGGCACCAGTGGAGAGCGTACCCGTAGCTGCTCCCAAGTTTGCTTGGAAGAGAATTGAGAAGAGAACGAGCCAGCCGCGTTGCGCCAGAGGAATTGATCACCACCACGAGATCCATATGTGGGAATAATGGTTGTGAGAGTGATGAGGAAAGATTGAACATTCTCAAATCTTATTGCGGGCATATTCCAAGATGCATCTTGAGTCGCTTCAATAACCCTAGCATCCTTCCTTACACGTAGCTGCCTAGGACCGGATTTTTGAAGTAGTAGTTGTTGTAATATGAATCTTTTACAATATTAAAATATGAGTTGAATAATAATAAAGTGTCTTGTATTTTAGTTGAATAGTAAATTTATACGTTTGTAATTCGTAGTTGCAGCTATATAATGTAGGCGCGCGGGTAGTTGCAGCTATATATTGTAAGTTTGTAACCAACCGTTACCAAATACATTTCCTGCACTTTTAACCTTCCATTATTAGAAATAGCTGAATAAAACGAATCTTCTGATACAACACCATAAGAGTGAGGTAAAAAAATAATCGAGTGGCCCCAAAAACAAAAAATGGAATGGGCTTAGCAATCGATAAAAAGCCCAAATTAGGCCCAAAAAAACAAAAGAGGCCCATATAATTATCCCATTTTTCAACCACCATTGTTTCCGTTGGAAGCTCTTTGAAAACTCCCTTCGAAATCTCCGTCTCTTTCTCTCTCTCGAGATCGGATCGGCAATGGCTGCTTCCAGCTCCGTTTTCACAGCCTCTCCGTCGCGAAATCTTGCATCTATCCCTATTTATCAGTCGCTATTCAGATCCAGCTCCGTCGCGTTTCGTCCCAAACGCCGATCCAGCTCGCTCGTATTGTGCTCCACTGATGAATCAAAAAGCACCGCAGAGAAAGAGATCCCAATTGAACTCAGTAATTTTCCTTTCATTGCATTCTGATTTTAAAAGTCAAGTTTATAAAATTGTCAATCTTTAATTTGTTTTCAGGGTATGAGGCGTTTCCAACGGTGATGGACATCAATAAGATACAAGAGATTTTGCCTCACAGGTGAAGATTTCTAACTGTTCTTTTTGTAGCTGAAGTTTGTATTGTTCTGATCCGATTTCTCAAATCTGAATCATTTGATTTTGGATATGTTGTGTAGATTCCCGTTTCTGTTAGTGGATAGAGTGATAGAGTACACGGCTGGTGTATCTGCGGTAGCTATTAAAAACGTTACCATCAATGATAATTTTTTCCCTGGGCATTTCCCTGAGAGGCCTATAATGCCTGGAGTTCTCATGGTTGAGGTAAATGCATTGCTCGCTTCTCTTGTCTTACTCCAAATCTTCAGTTTTTGGCATACATTTCTGGTTTTAGCGAAGCTATTTCAGTTAGGTTATTTGTTGGTTTTTGAATGGTGATTCTGTGGAACATAATGAGTGTGAAATATGTGTTCCGGTTGAAGTTTTGAAGGAGCTAAAGGTGAAGGCTTTGGGCTTTAAGTTTCAGTTTAACGGTGGTTTGATAGAGCTCTCCAAAGCTTACAATTTAGGAAAAGGACTGGATTTAAGACTGAGATACGTTTTAAAGGATTTCTTGGATCATAGTTTTATATGAACAAGTGCTCTTCTGTGATAAAAACCAGTAGTTTCTATCCCAGTTGTATGTGGAAATTGGAATGAATGGTTAGGAGGCTTGTTATGTATTGTTGAAGTTAATAAGAGCTACATATAGTTTGTCCATAGAGTTTCATTCATTAGTTTCTGAGTTTTACAGACATTGTACATAATACAATACTTCTAAGTGGTAAATTATATGTTTTGTTGTGACAGGCCATGGCTCAGGTGGGAGGTATAGTGATGCTACAACCAGAGGTGGGCGGATCTAGAAGCAACTTCTTCTTTGCTGGAATCGACAAAGTCAGATTCAGAAAGCCTGTGATTGCAGGTGATACTCTGGTGATGAGGATGACGCTTGTGAAGTTGCAGAAGCGGTTCGGGATAGCTAAAATGGAAGGGAAAGCATATGTAGGGAACTCTGTGGTATGTGAAGGAGAGTTCTTGATGGCTATGGGAAAAGAAGAGTGATCACGCCTTTGCTTCTCCATACGGGCCTTGTGGCTGCTAATTAGTTGTCACACCCTAAGTTGAGTCACATTTCTATCTTCAATCTATGATGTTTGTTTGCGTATTATGATTATATTAAAAAGGAACTTAGTTTTACGTACTGATTAGATGCCCCAAACTATTTTTGTTTTCAATGATGACCATTTAAAAGCAAAGAATGAAGAGAACTTAAAAATCAAGCATATGAATTGCATTTATGAAAAAAGTATCCTTGATCATATTTGAAGAAAAAAGGGGATTTATTTTCGGTTTAACATTAATTAATTTAAATTATTGTGATTAACTTTACACTTTTATGGCTATTTTATTATATTACTCATCTACATTTAGTTTTTTTCTTTTTCGATTCTTTATCTTTCACATTCAATTCAATCTCATATCTATCTATTTATATTAATATTGTTCGGCAAATGATTGCAAAGCAAATTCTTAAATTTTTACGAAAAGAGCAACTAATAAATTGATAAGGATTTATGAAACAGAATAACCATTTTAGAAAGCTACAATATATATTAAAATTTGAAATGAGATGGAAGACAGTTCCAATTCAGCGCGAGAAACCAATACATATTTGGCTCGGCAAGATAACGAAATCACATAGATGACATTTCCAAATGAAGAAAAGAAAAAAAAAACTTACATTTTAGAAATGTAATTATTTATTAAAACATAGAAAGCAAAAGGCTATGATGCGAGTCTTGATCTCTTGATCACTTGTACTCGAGAATCATGTTGTTTTCAGGAGCAAGTCCAACACAAGCTCTGAGTATGTTCTCAAGCATTGCACGCTGTTTCGACAAAGCGTTCACAACTGGCGTGCCGGGTGGGACCTAAACTCATTGAATAAAAGGGATGGTAAGAACGTCGTTGATCCAGAAACTGCACGATGTTTGGTATATTTTTCTTACCAATGGTGCCTTTGAGAGGTAACTTAGGATAGTTGCCACCGGATGGAAGGAATGGAATTTTCCCTGCAAGAAACCAACAAATCAAATTCACAAGATAAGACTTCAAACTAACATTTTTTGGATAGTCATTGAACTATATAGTGAATCAGATTTGTAAACAATAACAAACCTCATTTTCGGCCATGAACTGGATCCGAGTAGTGAGCTCAGCAAGAAGAACAAGGTCCAAAATAATAGGAGCAGCTAACAGAGAGTCTTCACAAGTGTTGTGCATCACAATTGTGTTCTTCCCTCCCATAAATATCTCGGATGTGTACTCGTCCATTGCTCTCTTGCTGTCCCCTACATACGGCACATACTGCAACACCATCCAATAGTATAGTTAATTTTTATGTTCGGTGGACACATTAAAAGAGGGGTAGTTATGAATAATAGTAAAATCAATCACCTTAATGACCACAACGTGGTCAGGGTGTTCACCAGGCTCGTATAAAATTCCGTTGCTAGCAACCATATCGTCCACGACATTGCTCTTCGATATCTCCTTTGACCGAAATGTTTGAGGCGCCGACAAGTTCATGCCGTCGTTGTTCCCAAGGTGGTTGTAACTCACTATCGACGTTGGCTATATATACGTTCATACAATTAGATTAATATCAGTTTTGAAACGTTACGATATAAAATAAATTTAATTAAGATTCATATTTACGATTACGTACTTTGATTCCAGCGCCAACAAGGAAATCGACGAGGACAGACTTCATCTTGGTCTGACCACTCTTGAAGTCATCACCACCGATCAAGCAGTTTCTCTTGATGGCCAATTCAATAAGCCCTGTAATATATGCAAAATGTGATTAACCACAGAAATTTGAAAAGTGAAGGTGATTAATATTATTTACAATTTAATTTAGTTACCAGGGACAAAGGTATTTTGTGGACTTCCATTGATGAAAGGAACGTTCTCAAGAACACAAGCAATGGCGTAAAGTGTAGAAGGAGAAATCTCAGCCTCATTCTTCTCCAAAGATGACATTAGATTCTCCGTCGTGTCGTTAAGACCAACCACCACATTGCTGTATCTTTCTGTGTTCGCCGTCCACAGTACCACCACTTTATCCACTTTGTTTTTCTCTTTGAACTCCCTAATTATTCAAAAATATCTCAGTATCAAAAAATTGTCTTGTCATTAACGATCATGATACATCTACTGAATTTTTGGGAACTTTACAGTAAAGAGAAAATTTACCTTTAATTTGCTAATTGTAAACATAAACCGTTATGTTACCATTTTTAATTTTCTTATAAAAAGAAATACGTTATGTTACCTGATGTCCTTGACGACTTGTTCGAGTTGTTGTTTCTTGGTGCCTTTGATCACGTGGTTAGCACGTGACCCTTGGTTAGCTGCGATAAAATCTGGGTCGAAGATTCCAGGGAGTGGGACCATGTGTTCCATGAACGGACGCAGCTGCTTTTGGAGGTCGATGTCTAGGACCTTGGCCCGTGCCATTGCGTCTGCTAAGTTCATGTCACTTATGTCCCATCCTCCAAACACAATTTCTTCTGGATTCACCTATCATTTTCGGTACCCATTAATAATTTATTATTTTCTCTATTACTGATGTTTAAAAAAATCATTTGTCGACTTATTAAAAATATTTTTAAAAATATTTTTTGTTTAAACGCACACTCAAATAGTCAAAAAAAAAGAGAGAGTAAATTGTACCATGGGGAGAAGACTTTTGAAGGGAGCATAGATTTCTTCGCCATTGAATGACCCGACCCGAATAGAGGATGCTTGGGTTAATGACCCGAAATAATTAGCTAGTTGTACTTTCTCCTTTGTAGCCCAGGATATTCCCCTGCCACCAATTTTTGTTATTACAAATTAACTAATACCCAACTTGCTCATTATTCAATATCCAATTGCGGGGAATATGAATAAATTAGGACACCCAACTTTATTCAACTTTATTATAACAAACAAATTAAGAAGAAATGTTTTTTTACTTACTCACGATTGGCGATAACACCAGCGGTAAGAGTAGAACCATTGTTGCCTCCCCAACCAACGAGCATAACTCTGCCAAATATAAAATTAGATAAGGCAAAAACATCGTTGATCAAACAATAACAGAAAAATCCATAAACAGTATGATATAATTAAAAAAGAGAGAAAAAAATTGAAAAAGAGAAGGAATATTTGTTTAAAGGTGAAAAGATTATGAGAGAAGATGACAAACCCAAGTTTGGGAACATGAGTGTCTGTCTTAAACTCATATTTCACGGTCTTTGGCTTCACAGTCCATTGAAACGCACCGTTTTTGTTCTCATGGACAAGCTCAGTGGTTTGGTAGTCGTACACTGAATGGATCTCATTCTCTGTGTACTTCACGTTCGGAGATTCAACCTTGAAGCTTTCGATGAACATTTTTACCTAAGGAAAACTTAGGAGAATTGATGATGCTTGTGTGAGAGAGAGAGAGAGATAGAGGAAGAGAGGAGTGCTTCTGAATGCATTGGGTTTGAGGCCAGGTTCGTGTTTTATAGACGGGAGGGACACTAATATATTTTTATTTTGGAAATTTATTTTACAGTTTATGGGATTATGACAAGTGTAGAAAGATTCTTTTACTTGAAATGGAAACTGTTTAAAAATTAATGTTATTTGACTAGAAATTGAAGGTAATAAAAACTCTATAAGACAATATTTATAATTACAATTTATGGGATTATGACAAGTGTAAAAAATATTAATTTCTATAAAATGTGTTCAAATGAGAGATTTTTATTAAATTACTTTAAATTGAAATTATAAATTAGATTTATTTTGACGAGAAATCGAAGGTCACAAATTAAGAAATGAGGATATAAAAATAAAAGTCATTTTAGGCTATATATATATAAAGATTGTATTAAATCATAAATGGATCATAAGATATAGAGCTAAGCGGTTCTAAAGTAATTTTAGAAGGGTTGATTTTAGTGCATCCCCGATCCCGTGATACAATGAATTGACCAAAGGGAAAACAATTCTCCAATGGTGCCGAAAATAATAAAAGCCCATATCAGAAGGGATTATATCGGCTTTCTAAGTAAATCCTTAAAGCCCATCTAACTTTTGGGGGGTGGGGGTATCTTGAAGATCTAACGTGCACGTGCGTGAACACACGTACGGGTTAATATAATGGAAACGTGTTTTTGTTTACGTTTGACAGTTAGGTGAGTGTTGCTGACAAGTGACAACTACATTCGCCAAAAATAATTATTCAGTCCAGGTCGACGTTAATTTTTTGAACTTTTTCTTACTTACCATATCTCTCTTTTTAGGTCCTGAATATAATTATGCAATTGTGCTCTATCCCAATTCCCAACGGGTGTTTTTTTTTTCACTCTCTCAAACGAGTTGTTTCCTTCAGAATATATTAATTCATACTAGTAATAATAAAAAATTGGATTCAGATTTGTGTTTCCTTCTTTCAAAACTTAACAAATTGAAAAGAAAAAAACCTAACCATTGGAGAGGAACAAAACCTAGCCTTATCCAAATAATAAGCATACGGTGGGTCAGGGCCCAATTATGTACCCGTGTAATAAAATTTCAGATATCGAATATAATGGTTGTTTCATATGTCAATTTATTCAATAGTCCCTTTTTTTCGTTTTTTCTCCAACTATTCCCAAGTCTTTTTGTTTTGTAGCTATTTTAGTGCTTATTAGCTTTAATTTCCTTAAGATGTACAAAGTATGAGAAAATTTGAATGGCTTCTAAAATCTTCATTTGTAACTTTGTATTTTCAGAAGAGAGAAAATAACATAAAATACGTTTCATTAGGTTTCATCTTCAATTGAGAAATATATACAATTAACTATTATTATCATTTAGTACGAAAGTATGCCCACGCTTACTCCATACGCCAACATCATGCCGTTGTCTTCCATCTGATCTGTTTCTAATATAATGTATATTTTTACCAAAAAATTATGTAGACAATGTTGATGTGTACATAATCTGATTACAAACTATACATGATGCCAAAAGAAAAAAATACACATCAATACATCATATACATGTATACATATACATGTCCAATAAAAATCTCGAGGGCTTTGACTTTGGTCTGATTTGGACCCATGAAATTCGAGGCGCACATATGGTGTCCTCTCCACTTTGGTCTGACCAAGACAAAGACATTTCATCTATTGGTTGTGGCATAACCACTTCACTTTCAAAACCCATCACATGTTTCATCATTGGGCTATCCAAAAGTCTAACCAATAATATCATTCTATAAACCATTTTAAGTATTAAAACATTTTGTATTCGTGTTTATTTTGTCAAACCTCATAATATATGTTTTCACTTACGTTAACAAAAAATATGTTTTCACTTTTCATCGTAAATTGCATAGATAAAGAGAAACTTGTGTTTGAAGCTCCATTTCATTTTCACCAACCAAGTCATTCCCAAAGAGTCAAAGACACAAAAAGACTAATTAGGGATATATTTTAGAGTAATTCTCACAAATAATACAAAAATAAATTTTGTTTTCAAATTTAGCACATCATCTTCAAAATTCCAAAAATAACACAAATTTAGTAAAAAAAATATTTTTAATTTTGGGGATGATCTAAAAAAATATCAAAATTGCATAGAAAATAAACTTTTAAACTCTAAACCCAAACCCAAAATTTTAAATTATTTTAGTACTATTTTTAGAAATTTGTGGAGTATGTATTATAATTGTCCATAAAAAAATGTTTTAGTACTATTATAGGGTATTTCTCTATATTTTATAGGTTCTTTTACATATTGAGTACCTTAAAAATCAATAAATTATTTGAATTTCGGATACTTCCTGAAAAATCCATAAAATTGGTACGACAATCTTTTTTTCTTTAATATAATCACTTTGAATACAAAACTCTATTAAAATTAAGTTTGTGATTTGATACAACATGAAACGATCAAAATAATACAGTATTATCATAAAAAATTGATTATAAATTACTAAAAATTAATTTATTACTATTATTTTTTTGGATTATGTATTGGTACTCGAATCATTTCTTTTAGTTATATGTATTAATACCATAATTGTTGGTATCTACTTCACTTTATCTCGAAACTAAAATTTCGGATATCCTAAAATTAACAAAGACAATTCTCAAAAATAACATAAAAATAAGTTTTGTTTTCAAATTTAGCACATCATCTTCAAAATTCTAAAAATAGCACAAATTTAATATAAAAAATATTCTTAATTTTGGGGACGATCTAAAAAAATATCAAAATTGCATAGAAAATAAACTTTAAACCCTAAAAACTTAACACTAAACCCAAAATACTAAACCCAAACCCTAAATTTTAAATTATCTTAGTGTTATTTTTGGAAATTTGTGGAGTGTGTACTATTATTGTTCATAAAACTTGTTTTAGTACTATTCTAGGGTATTTTCTATATTCTATATGCTCTTTTTACATATTGAGTACCCTAAAAAATCAAGAGATTATTTGAATTTCGGGTACTTCCTGAAAAATCCATAAAATTGGTATGACAGTCTTTTTTTTCTTTAATATAATCACTTTGAATACAAAACTCTATTAAAATTAAGTTTGTGATTTGATACAACATGAAACGATCAAAATAATACAGTATTATCATAAAAATTGATTATAAATTACTAAAAATTAAATTATTACTATTATTTTTTTGGATTATATATTGGTACTCGAATCATTTCTTTTAGTTATATGTATTAATACCATAATTGTTATATCTACTTCACTTTATCTCGAAACTAAAATTTCAGATATCCTAAAATTGAAAAGGACAATTCTCACAAATAACACAAAAATAAGTTTTGTTTCCAAATTTAGCACATCATCTTCAAAATTCCAAAAATAGCACAAATTTAATATAAAAAATATTCTTAATTTTGGGGGCGATTTAAAAAATATCAAAATTGTATAGAAAATACACTTTAACCCCTAAAAACTAAACCCAAAATACTAAACCCAAACCCAAAATTTTAAATTATTTTAGTGTTATTTTTGGAAATTTGAAGAATATGTACTATAATTATTTACAAAACTTGTTTTAGTGTTATTATAAGGTATTTCTCATTAAAAACGATTGGAATGGATTATTTAGTTACCTCACAAGATTTTGTACACCCCTGACATTTTATATACATTAAAGTGTTTTTTTCGAAAAAGAAAACACTTTTTTGTGCTTTTGGTTTTAATTAACAAAAAATTGGACACCATGAGATTCCACTAACTCATGTGTATAAAAACATTGGAGAATCAGTCAATTTACTTCAGCATCCACACACTTTGAATGCTCAATCAAAGCTTCTTCATAGTTAAACTTCATCACAACGTCAAAAGTCGAGAAGAAGATGAAAGAGAGAGATTCAGAGAGTTTTGAATCTCTCTCACATCAAGTTCTCCCAAACACTTCAAATTCTACACACATGATCCAGATGGCCAAGGCCAACACATGTTCATCTGCAGCAGCACAAGCCGGTCAAGACCAACCTAACCGGTCAAAGTGGCTGCTTGACTGTCCTGAACCACCCAGCCCGTGGCATGAGCTCAAGAGCCAAGTCAAAGGCTCTTTCCTAACCAAAGCCAAAAGGTTCAAGTCACTTCAAAAACAGCCTCTCCCAAAACGAATCCTCTCTATCCTCCAGGCCGTTTTCCCAATTTTTGGTTGGTGCAGAAACTATAAACTCACCATGTTCAAGAACGATCTCATGGCTGGTTTAACTCTCGCTAGCCTCTGCATTCCCCAGGTATATATACTGATATACATATATATACACAAACTTAACACTAATATTTTGATCCGTGTAGAGATTTTAGCTTCAAGAATTCTAAAATTCATTTTTTTGTGTGAAGAGCATTGGTTATGCTACACTTGCAAAGCTTGATCCTCAATATGGCCTATGTAAGTTTATATTACATATAAAAATTATGAGTTTTTAAAGGGGCTATATTTTTTGTAATCTCATGAATACTACTTATAAATGGAGCGTTACACTTTTACAGATACGAGTGTGGTACCACCATTGATATACGCATTGATGGGGACATCAAGAGAGATTGCGATCGGACCAGTGGCTGTAGTATCTCTTCTTATATCCTCAATGTTGCAGAAACTCATTGATCCAGAAACAGATCCCTTGGGATACAAGAAACTGGTCCTAACCACAACCTTCTTCGCCGGGATCTTCCAAGCTTCTTTCGGTTTATTCAGATTAGGATTTCTTGTTGATTTCCTGTCGCACGCAGCCATAGTAGGGTTCATGGGAGGTGCAGCAATTGTAATTGGACTCCAACAGCTCAAAGGTTTGCTTGGTATCACTAACTTCACCACCAACACTGACATCGTCTCTGTTCTTCGAGCTGTCTGGCGATCTTGTCAACAACAATGGAGCCCTCACACTTTCATCCTCGGATGTTCCTTCCTCAGTTTTATCCTTATCACACGCTTCATCGTAAGTGATTCTTTTGGTTCACTCATCTACCAATAAATCCTACTTTTAAATACCATATGAAAGTTCATATGTTTTTTTGTTTTGTTTGAAACCATTTGGGAATGCATGACATATTGTATGAAAAGATATATATTGATTGTTTTACATGCAAATTTAACGTGTTCAACATGTTAAATGTACATTTTATATTAGAACTTATTTTAATCTTTTTTTTTTCAAACAATTAGTTTTGTAAATTGTAAACACAATTTTTGGAGATTTCTAGAGATTAAAAGTGTTAGATGATAATAAACTGAATTTAGCAATGAAATATATGTAGGGGAAGAAGAACAAGAAGCTGTTTTGGCTACCTGCAATAGCTCCGTTGATCGCCGTGGTAGTATCAACGTTAATGGTGTTTCTGACTAAAGCGGACGAGCATGGCGTGAAGACGGTGAAGCACATCAAAGGAGGTCTTAATCCAATCTCCATTCACGATCTCGACTTTAATACTCCTCATCTTGGACAAATCGCTAAAATCGGATTAATCGTTGCCATTGTTGCTTTAACCGTAAGTAATTCAGTATCATTAACCAAATTTTCATTCGAACAATATTTTTAGTTTTATACTCTAAATAACTATGTTATTGTTTCAGGAGGCGATTGCGGTAGGGAGGTCGTTCGCCGGAATTAAAGGGTACAGACTCGATGGAAACAAAGAAATGATGGCCATTGGATTTATGAATGTTCTCGGTTCCTTCACATCTTGTTACGCTGCTACTGGTAATTAATTAATCAACTAATTATTTTGTAATACAGATATATCACCATCCGAAATATAAACGTATATATGGACCACTTTTTTTGGTGGAATGTGAAGTATTAAATATAAGTCGTTTTTGGTGGATGAATTCAAATTGATTACTATTTTGGAAACTCCTTAAATTTCTTAATTAAAGATATATATATATATATATATATATATATATATATATATTTCCAAGAAAAATCAAATCACGCTGAGCAATTCTATTAATTGACGATTATGACCGAAAATATGTTTGTTTAACATTTTTAAACTATATAAAATAGATAAACGTAAATGTATGTATGTAAGTTATATGTTGTGAAGTGACGACCTAAAGTATAACAATTTTGTAAAGGTTCATTCTCTCGGACGGCCGTGAACTTCGCGGCGGGATGTGAGACAGCGATTTCGAACATTGTAATGGCGGTTACAGTGTTTGTAGCACTTGAATGCCTAACGAGGCTTCTCTACTATACTCCAATCGCCATCCTCGCTTCCATAATTCTCTCAGCCCTTCCGGGATTGATCGACATTAATGAGGCTATTCACATTTGGAAGATCGATAAATTCGACTTTCTTGCTCTCATTGGAGCTTTCTTTGGTGTTTTATTCGGTTCAGTTGAGATTGGACTTCTTGTCGCGGTACGTGTATTATATTAGGTGTAAAGTAACAAAAATACAAATGTAAATTTCATAAAAATTAATTTAGAATCGCTTTTGGTTATATATATATATATATATTTATATATATGAAGAGATTAATAATTGATTATGTCTATGTGTTTGGTAGGTGGTTATTTCGTTTGCCAAGATCATACTCATATCAATTCGACCAGGTATTGAAACGCTCGGAAGAATGCCCGGAACCGATATTTTTGCAGATACCAATCAATGTCCTATGACGGTTAAGACTCCCGGAGTGTTGATTTTTCGTGTCAAGTCTGCATTGTTGTGCTTTGCTAATGCCAGTTCCATCGAGGACAGGTATAATATACAAACATTCTTTTTATACATACTACATAACGATTCATTACAAAGTTTAAGAATATGATATATATATGATTAATTGGAATATGTGTGTTAAATCATGTATGCTTCCTTGTCTATAGGATTATGGGATGGGTCAATGAGGAGGAAGAAGAAGAAAACACAAAGAGCAATGCCAAGAGAAAGATCCTCTTTGTAGTTCTTGATATGTCAAGTAAGTGGGTGGACTCACAAAGAATAAATGGAAATTATAAAGTATATAGCTTAATTACCATATTCTTGCTATCATCGATCGATAAATGAAAATCCATTTATTTTACTAAATATCGGAAAGCATCTCACATATTGTTTAATTTTTGTTGAATTTAAAGTTTTGTATAACTTTTATATATCGTTTTTGATAAAGATATTACTTTTATATATCTTTTGTTTAATCTTTCATATATATATTTATTGATAGATTTAATAAACGTCGATACATCGGGGATCACTGCTTTGGTGGAGCTCCATAACAATCTATCTCAGGCTGGTGTTGAGGTAATTAATAGTACATTCTTACAATTTTGGTTTTGTTTTTTTTTGTGTGGTAATCCCTCGTTCTCATTAAAACGACAAAAGAGAGATCATTTTGGATATTGTTTTTCCAGCTAGTAATCGTTAACCCGAAATGGGAAGTGATCCACAAGCTGAATCAAGCAAAGTTCGTCAGCAGAATCGGTGGCAAAGTTTATTTGACAATCGAAGAAGCTCTCGATGCTTGCTTTGGATTAAAAGTTTAAGAAATCGATTTTTAATATAATATATGTGTTACTGGTGGTTGCATGTGAGTTTTATGTGAGTTCCTATATATGATTTAAATTATGTGATGCTTGCATGATGATGTTGTATAATTATTAAGTACGTGTGTGTAATGTACGAGTGCCTTGGTACGTAAGCTCGGTCGTGATTAAATAAGTCATGCAAACTATAGTGTGACGATCGAAGGGTGTGTAACTAGATTTGGCAATAATGTATATATATGTACGTTTGAGAAATATTGGTGTTTTGTATGATGATCAAAATGTTATCGAATGAGATATATATTTGGTACCCCCCTATATATATATACCGTGGTTCCGTAATTAAAATTTCGACGAAATTTCGTGTTGAAATTCTAGAAACCGATTTGGAAAATTTAAAAACACATGTCTAGGTGCAATGTATCTTAATCCGTTGAAGAAAAGTATTTATTTGGTGAATCAAATTAGTGGAAGGACTTTATAGCGTAGTGATTAGTAGTAGTACTGATGTCACTTGGAAAGTCAAGAGAGAGAAGCTATATTGGGAGGGTTAATGATGTTTAATCCACTTTATAACTTTTTAACTTTTAATCCCAATTTAAATAGTTTAATCCCACTTTTTAACCTTTAATTATTGAAGTTAATGGGCACCACTGTTTTCTGACCCAAAAAAAATGGGAACCACTGTTTTTATTCACGATAATTTCTTGATTTCAAAGCTTCAATATATGCGTCTAGGTTCACTGAATCTGATTAAACTTGTAAATAAAGTTGATTTGCTGAGGTCTAGGTTTCCTCATTACACTCTATTTAAAATAGGAAAAAGTGTTAATTATATGATTTGTTTGAAACACTAATTAACAATTCTCAAAACAAAACGCTAACAAAACTTCAAGTTGCGTTTGTGATCCAATGCATATTTCATTTTCCGGTCAATATGTGTATGGTGCTAACTCCTAAGAGCAACTCCAACCTAAGAGCAACTCCAACCTTGACACTATATTTGGTATTTGGTGTTGATATTACACCAAATTTGGTGTTATAGTGTCAAAACAGTTTTTTCATCTCCAACCACAACACCAAATCTTACACTAAAAAAAAAATTCTCTATTATTATATTATTAAAGTTAATTTTTATTTATTTTTAATAATTTGATAAATAATAATTGTTTTTAAAACTGATTAATTATAAGTTACATATAAAATTATAATAAGTGACAACCAATTAAAAAAAGTACAATCGATTAATTTAAAATAGCTAGCAAAAAGTAAATTACAACGTACTAATTCTCAAAATTAGTATATTCAGACCAGAAGTGTTCAATTAACGCATTACGAAGTTTATAGTGAGCTTCTCGGTCCTTTATTTTTCTGTGCCGAGCTAAAAATTCTTGAAATCGAATATCATCATCACCTGCCATTTCAACTTCTGTAGTTGGGACATCAACTCGTTCTTCAATTGTTGCATCAAGATCACGTTCATCTTCTATGATCATATTATGCATTATGATACAAGTTGTCATTATATCATGCAACACTTCTTTACTCCAAAAGCAAGCTGGTCCGGCCACAATTGCAAATCTTGATTGCAATACTCCAAATGCACGTTCCACGTCTTTTCTACATGTTTCTTGTCTCTTTGCAAATAATTTCTTTTTGGAACCGCGTGGATCGTGAATTGTTTGAACAAGAGTTGACCATTTTGGATATATATCATCAACTAGATAATAACCCATAGTATAATTTTTCCCATTAATAACATAATTTGCAGGTGGATCAGTTTCCTGTGCTAGACTAGCAAAAAGATGAGACGCCTCTAGGACATTAATATCATTATTAGATCATGGTAGACCAAAATATGCATGCCAAATCCAAAGATCGTAATCAACTACAGCCTCTAGAATAATAGTAGGAGATCTACTACGACCGGCATATTGTCCTCCCCAATCAGTTGGGCAGTTTTTCCATTTCCAATGCATACAATCTAAACTACCCAACATACCTGGAAATCCTCGGCATTCACCAATGTGGAGTAGTCGTGCAACATCATTAGCATTAGGTGCTCTAAGATAGCGACCGCCAAACACCTCGATAACAGCACAACAAAATCGCTTCAAACTTTCAATAGCTGTGGACTCTCCTATTTTGATATACTCATCGGTAGAATCTGCAGGTAACCCGTACGCCAACATTTGAAATACAGCCGTTATTTTTTGTAAACCAGACAGTCCAAGTTTACCGACACCATCTCTTTTTTGGACAAAGTAGTTATCATGTCTTTGTATAGCATCATGTATACACATAAACAAAGGGCGACTCATCCAGAATCTTCGTCGGAACATTGTTTCAGGAAACAAAGGATTATCTGCAAAATAATCGTTGAAGTGATTGCGAGAAGCCTCTTCCCGGTCACGGTTGATAACTATATGACCAGGAGTAGATCCACCATGAGAACCCTCAGAGTTAAATAGGTTTTGAGTGAAGAGAAATTTATTGTTTGCAGTAATTTGAGTTACCGCCTGCTTTTCTATATCATCATAATAATCATTATCTGAAGATGATGAAGAAGAAGAAGATGGTATATAGGATGAACTACCGTAGTAGAAATTCATATTTTTAGAGAGAAATAAAAGATGATGGTGATATCTTATTTTCCAAACATGGTACCCATTTATATAACCTAAGAAAATTAATCTAAGCCGCTGAATTTCTTTTACCAAGATCTAACCGTTGCTTTGATCAGTCACTTTCGTGTCTTATCATATTTATCACTATGTCAGAAAAATACGAATCAATCTAAACCGCTGAATTTCTTTGACCAAGATATAACCGTTGCTTTGATTAGTCACTTCATGTCTTATCACATTTATCACTATGGCAAAAAACTACGAATCAATCTAAGCCATTGGATTTATTTGACTGAGATCTAACCGTTGCTTTGATTAGTCACTTCATGTCTTATCACATTTATCACTATGGCAGAAAACTACGAATCAATCTAAGCCATTGGATTTATTTGACTGAGATCTAACCGTTGCTTTGATTAGTCACTTCATGTCTTATCATATTTATTACTATGGCAGAAAAATACGAATCAATCTAAGCCATTAATATTCTTTGGCTAAGATCTAACCGTTGGTTTGATTAGTTACTTTATTGCCTTAATTTCTCTATATAAAGGTGTAATGCTCTTTGAATGATCACACATCTTAAATTCATTTTCTTACCATTAGTTTTTCTCATAAAATGTCTGCACCTCGCTTTACGTCTTATTATATTGAAGAAGATAAACACTTATGTCATGTGTATCTTGATGTTTCTCAAAATCCGATCATAGGGATAAACCAATCTCGAGATCAGTTTTGGACAAGAGTTCAAACTGAATATGAGAAATTCGACATTTCTCGTATTCACTCAAGACCAAGAAAATCTTTACAAATTCGAATGATAACAATTCTTGCTGCAGTTTCCAAGTTGAGAGGATGCGTTAACCAGATTGAAAGTATAAATCCTAGCGGCGCTGCCGATCATGATATTGTGAGTATTTGTATATTCTTGGATTATTTTGCTTACTCATTTATCATTGATTTATTATAATTGCAAACTTACTTTTATTTTACATTTTGAACTTAGAATAATATATTTGCTAATTTATTTACTTTTTTTTCTTGTCAAATATAAAATCAGTTACACCAAGCGAAAACGCTATTAACAGAAGATGTCAAGTACAACAAATGATTCAAATTTGATCATGTCTGACCTATCCTTAAAGATATGGAGAAGTTTTCAAATACGCACACTAGTAGAGCCGCTGCATTCCATGAAGAAGGTCGTAATGTTATGTCATCTCCATCATTTCAAGATGAGTCATCGCCATCTTCTGGTATGAATTCATTCGATCTAAATATTAATAGTGAAGAAACCACTGCTAATATATCTCAGAGACCTATGGGTATGAAAAAAGCAAAGAGAAAACAACAATCTGATGAACAATTTAAACAAATGATGGAGCAAAGTAATAAGCTTATCAAAACTGTTGCTAAAGGTACTTCTGAAAAAATGAAATTCAAAGACAAAAAGTTGATGTATGAAGAATGAAAGAAGAGAATAAAATATTATTTGCGGACTTGAACTCTATAGCAGATCCAACAATTCGTGCGTATATTAGAAATCAAATAGCGATAATTCTGAGCCGAAAAGCATCAACAACCCAATATGAAGAACATGGCGAAGGTTCTCAAAGCCAATATCATGGATCTCAATATCGAGCTTCTCGTTTTCAAGGAGATCAAGCTCAAGGTGAACAAGTTGAAAGAGAACATGTTCAAGGACAACAACCTCAAGGAGAAAACCAAACATCATCAAGTGACCAACAAGATTATGCCCGTACTATCATTATTCTAGCGGAATGAAAAATGATTATACCGTATATTAGATTATGGTTTAAATTTATATGATGTCTTTAAAAAATATCTGGTTGCATTTAGTTTTTTATTTGTTTGGTTTTAATTTTGTAATTTTATTTTTCCAGTGTTTTAAATGAATTTAATATGTATTTTTAATGTAATCATTTTGCATATTAACTTAGGTATTTTATAAAATTAAAGTTTCATATTATTGATAACTACAAATACAATTTAAAAGTATAAAATTATCAATGATATATTTATTTTTAGCTGATTAATTACAATTTAATTACACTATTAAATGAAATACACAAATAAAATAATATGGTGTGATACTATTCACAAAACACTAAAACAAAAAATATACCGTTCATTATGCCGTTCCATTGGACCAAATCCCACACCATATTTGATGTTATCCCGTCCCCTCGGAGTTGCTCTAAGACATGGATGTCATTATTATGATGCTAAAGTTGTTTTCATAAATCCAAATAATAATTTTACTATATTTGAAGAGAATGATTTCAGAAGGATATAAAATATGCTGTCGAATTTTTAGTGACATTTATATTATTTAAATAATACCAAGAATGACTTGTCTATTTTATATTTTTTAGATCAAAATTCATAATTACGCAGGCTTTATGAACCTTTTTTGTATTTTAAAATAATTGATTTCATCAACATTATATTGCTAATATTAATATTTTGGTATTGTTTGTGTGTATATTTTTTATAGTTTTTTTTCCAATTTGAAGAAGTTTATGATGAGTGAGTGGTGATCGATGATTCGGTAAGAGAAAGCATTGGACGAAGTTGGTCAACACCAATCTTCTAAGATTTTTGTCAACTATTTGCATTTTTTTTTGCTTCCCACATGTGACATTTGCAAAAACAAAATTTTCAAATAATTGTTTTCCTCATATAATTTCCGTCAAAATAGTATATATTATACTAAAATAATGGGGATGATTCTGTAATGACGTATGACACTCACTATTTTTTTCATATCTATATTAATATTTTTGAAATATATTTTTTAAAGAAAAAATTTTGTTTTGTAAAATATTACATAAAATATCATTAATTTAAAGAACAAATTAAAAAAACTCATTAAAGTAAATATGAAATATGAATCTATTTATATACATGTATCCAAACAACCTCTACAATCAATTCTCTATCATCTTTATAATTAAACACAAATAAAAGATTTTAATTTTAATTATAAAATCTGAAATATTCATATAATATTTCACAATTAATAGTATAGATATTTAAAAGGTTTTGTTAAGATTTAAAATTATGATTCTCCTATCATATTTGTTTGATATTTTTTAATTATTTTGGATCATCATATAATACATAAAATTAATAAAACTCTATATTTTTTTCTGCATTTGTCGTGATTCGAATTTTGAAAAACAGACATGTATTACTCAAACAATGATGAAAAATTATGTGTTTAACGTCCTATATCGACTAAAACTTTTAAACAATGGTTGAAAGTTATATTATAAATAAGATCAAAATGAATCTAAATCTGAATGAGCACGAAACTTAACTTAATAAGCATCCAAATTTAAAAATTTGTATCCAGTTTAATTCGGTTCTTTAGTCGAACCGTTTAGTTATACCGAATATAATAAATTTTAAACTTTTAAAAAGTTTTAAATATTATGAATATTTGCACTTATAAAAAATTTAAAATATCACAGAACGGGTTATATAGCGGGACGAATTTGGGTCGATATTAATATATATTTAAAATATTATTAATGCTACAACACGGATAAATTATTATTTTATTATTTTGTTAACATCATCAATATTAGAATATTAGACATATCTAATTAATTTGATTAAATTATGATTATGTAAAAAAGTAAATTATCCCGTGATATAACGCGGGTTAAATCCTAATAGATTATGATTTTGTTTCACAAAGTTATAAGCATTTGTTTTCGGTATATGAATTGAATTAACTTTATAATAAGTTAATAACATTGAGTTCTGACTTACGTGACTAAAAACCCAATAAGATTAGAGAAGTCAATAGTTAATTGAAGGTTATAGTTCTACTACTAGTCCAGTATAAGTGTAGAGCGCTGTTCAGAGTGTTATGGACTCTAAGCCCATCTCGTAGCGTTATACCAATTAGTGGACTAGACGGTGCTAACAAATGGGCATCAGGTCTTAAACCCAATACATAAGTATATATACAGTTTTTGATAAATCTTTTTAACGTAATACATAAGTTCCACTTTTTTTATTTGGGTCAAAGAGTAACCATAATTCTATTCCTTGTTATGAAATTGATTTTTTTTTTCTTTTTTGGTTAAAAACAGTATATAGGGTTTTCTAAATTATTCACTGTAAAATTATTTCAATTTTTCAAATAACTAATACTAAGTAATTAAATATTCTCTATATGATAATCTTTAAAATTAATATCCAATAATCTTCAAACATGATTTAATTTAAGTTTTTAAATTTATTTTTAGCTCTTTTAAATTAACCATTAGAAATCAATTTAAAATCCAAGTATTAGTAATATAATATGATCCAATTTACATAATATGTCCACATATTGATAAAAAATATTCAAAACCATTAAATTTATAATCTTAAATCCATTTATTAATCGTAGAATGTACTATTACAACTAAACAGTAATTAATACATAAAAACTAGCAGATATGAGGTAACACAATGATAGAAATTGAAAAACACAAGAAACACAAAAAAGGAAACTATATATTCTTAGAATAAAGACAAGATTAAGTTAGGTAAATTAATACAAGCATTGACAAAATGCTAATTAGGAAACAAACGAGCTTTCAAGACTTTTTTTAATCAATTTCATCTGATCACAAATATCTAAGGGCTTCACGTCTTGTGTTTTATGAAATCACATACGTCCACGTGTCATAGTATCCATCTGGACCGCATATATTCATCTCCTTGGTCAACCTTCCAAGTCTTCAGTTTTCTCTTGCCGCTGAAGCAAGTGAGAACCAAATCCCCCTGTTCGATCTCGACGCGGTGGGAAGCGATGAAGTCGGAGACTCTAACATTAGTTCTGGTGTATCTCGCCGGAATCATGGAGAGAGCCGACGAATCTCTGCTTCCAGGAGTTTACAAAGAGGTAGGAGATGCTCTACACGTTGATCCCACAGCTCTTGGAACACTAACTCTGTTCCGGTCTATTGTTCAGTCTTCTTGTTACCCTTTAGCCGCTTACTTATCTTCTAGACATAACCGAGCTCACGTCATCGCTCTCGGTGCTTTCCTCTGGGCCACTGCCACTTTCCTCGTCGCCGTCTCCACCACTTTCTTCCAGGTTTAAACTTCTTTACCTTTTTGCTCTGTTTAAGTAAACTGAAATCAGATCTGTTGGATTTTGGATTTTTTTTGATCTGAGTAGCACAAAGTCTGGAGCTTGATGGAGTTTGATTAGGAAAAGCTTCAGTTTAGGCGATAAAGACATTGATTTTAATGGCTGGACAATGTTGAAGATCGTTGCTTTTTTTGGTTTGGTGTTGAGATTCACTTGTTTCTTTGTGAACGCATGAAATCTCAGACTGTGTTATTATTTTGTTCTTCAGGGGATTGCTTAGTCATTGCAATGACTCAAAATGAATTTTGGATTTACCCATTTGCCACGAAGGTGAATTGAATGGATTTTACATTGTTGCTGTGTATGTTTGCTGGTTGAAACCAGGTGGCAGTATCAAGAGGCTTGAACGGGATAGGGCTAGCCATTGTGACACCCGCGATTCAGTCACTAGTCGCTGACTCAACCGAAGACAGTAACCGTGGCATGGCATTTGGATGGTTAGGATTCACTTCAAACATTGGTTCCATACTTGGCTATGTCTGTTCCATCCTCTTTGCCTCCAAATCTTTCAAAGGTGTCGCTGGCTGGAGAATAGCCTTCCTTTTGGTGGCATTCGTAAGCGTGATAGTAGGTATTTTGGTCCGCCTCTTCGCAACCGACCCTCACTACAGCGACAGAAAAATCACAAAACATGACAAAGACAAACCTTTCTGGTCAGACATAAGAGATCTATTGCAGGAAGCAAAGATGGTGATAAAGATTCCGTCTTTCCAAATCTTCGTCGCTCAGGGAGTTTCGGGTTCCTTCCCCTGGTCAGCTTTGGCTTTTGCACCATTGTGGTTAGAACTCATCGGTTTCTCCCATAAAACAACCGCGGTTCTAGTAACCCTTTTCACCATTTCTTGCTCTCTTGGAGGTTTGTTTGGAGGATACATGGGAGATACTCTTGCCAAGAAGTTACCAAACGCTGGCAGGATAATCCTCTCTCAGATAAGCTCTGGCTCGGCAATACCTTTAGGTGCGATTTTGCTTATCGGATTACCTGATGATCCCTCCACGGCCTTTAGCCACGGTCTGGTTCTTGTCATCATGGGTTTATGCATCTCATGGAATGGTGCTGCTACAAACGGGTAAGTTTAACACATTTTAAGCTTCTTGAAATTTTGGATTTTCTTTAATCCTGGAAGAATCTGCTTGAAATGGTTTTATACAGTCCGATATTTGCAGAGATTGTTCCTGAGAGAGCGCGGACGAGCATCTACGCGTTAGACAGATCATTCGAGTCAATATTAGCTTCTTTTGCTCCTCCTATAGTAGGGATGCTTGCTCAGAACATCTACGGCTATAAACCGATCCCTGAAGGATCCTCAAGCTTGATCAAGATTGAAACAGACAGAGAGAACGCAGCATCGCTCGCTAAAGCACTCTACACAGCGATCGGGATCCCAATGCTCATCTGCTGCACAATCTACTCATTCCTGTATTGCACATACCCGAGGGACCGAGACAGAGCGAAAATGCAAGCCTTGATCGAGTCAGAGATGCAGCAACTCAATGAAGAAGAAGAAGATGAGATTGAGGTAAAGTGTTTTGGAGCAGAGGAACACGATGAGACTTATTTGCTTAAGCAGCATCAGAATGAGAGTGTCAAATGAAAGATTTGGGTTATTGACAATAGGGCTCCATGATTTGATTATAGGAAGATTGGGGTCATAATTATAATTTTCGTAAAAGAAAAGCACTTAAGTGCAATATACCGGTAGATAAACCTTTGCAAGAACAGAGTGAAAGGAAAAAATACTTACTGATTTTGTTTCTGTAAGGAAATATATTAATGAGTGTTGAATGATATTCGCTTTCTTAATTTGAAAATTCATTCGTAAAATTAATGCGGAGTATTAATTTGGTAAAAACGTTAGACTTAGTGATACTGAACCGGACTTAAACCGGGTTCCGACAGAACAAAGAGGCAGGCGCGTCAGTATATTGGAGTTATTTCGATTTTTTGCATTCTGATAATTCACTTTACTCTTCTTTCTCTCCCAAACTTTTATACACAAGAGAAGATCTCCAACTCTCTCTCTCTCTCTCTCTCTCTCTCTCTCTCTCTCTCTCTCTCATCGTTGTTGTCACTTCCGATGTCGGGTTGAAGGAAGATAAACCAGAATCGTGACCTAAATGCAGCTGTACAATTCTTGGGTTCATTGTAAAGATCGAAGAAGTAGCAGTAATCTGCTGTTTTGTAGGGTTACTTTGCCAGGTTTCTAATTCTAGGTATCTTTCTTTCTCTTAGCCTTTTCTCTCAGTCAAAATTCAGCAAGCAAAAAAGAAAAAAAAAAAACCTTCTCTTTTTGTTGTTTGTACTTTGTAACGTATACAAGACTGGATTTTAATTTGATGGGTATCTCAAAGGTTCGTGCTTTCATTGTAAAATTTTCCAGAATCCTCTTTTCTCTACTGGGTTTGGGGTTCTAATATTCAATTAGCTGAACTTAAAAGTGTTTTGGAACTTAGATCTTACTGTTAGCCACATCAAGAAGCTCCACTGTTTGATATGTATTGTCCTCTTGTCCGCAGAGATCTAATTGATTTGAGCAATGTTGTCTTTTAGTTGCGAAATCGAGTTGGTTTCTATGCTTGTCTGTTCGAGATTGTGAAAATTTACAAGAGCTTTTTTGTCTATTTCAGCTGTCTCTTTGTTTCCCTCTAGGATTTTTCAAAATTTAGGACCACTCAATTTCTCTTGTAAGATCCAATACCGCCTTTCGTTTTCAGAATTTGACTTGGCAAGTAGAAACATATTAATTTATTTATTCGTTACTCCAATAGTTTTTTGTTTCTAATTGAAAAATTGTTTCTTGCTTCATATTTTTCAGCTAATGATATGTTTTTTGGTATTTGGTGTTATGTAGATTAATTGTTTGATAGCAACATCGAAGAAGCAGAAGCAAGTTTTGGTTTTTGTTGTCAATGGATAAAGCTTCTTCACAAGAGTGTCCTTATCCAGGATGTTTCTTCTGTGTAATGAAAGAAGGAAACCCGAGTAAACGAAGATCCTGCATTCTCAAATTCTTCCGAGATCTTCCTTCTCAAGACGACGATGGTCAAGTTCTTCCCATTAGTGGTCTCTGGAACACAGCAATGGCTCATCCTAATGATCCTGAGTTCATTGAACTCGGAATCTTTGAGTGTATGTCTGCTTTGATATGGAAAGGACTTAAAAACAGGCGTTGGCTATCTCATGACCAGAACATATACATTCCTTATTACGCGGCTCACATTATCGGGTCTTACACTATGAATATGGAAGAGTTTGCTGAGAGAGCTGTGGAAGCTGGAGTCATTGCTCCACTTGTTGAGCTTTTAAGAGGTAGGCTTACTTGGGTCGAACAGAGAGTGGCGGTTCGTGCTTTAGGGCATTTAGCTACTTATCCAAGCACTTTTCAAGCTGTTGCAAATCACGGAGAGATCCTCGAGCTTGCGGTACAATTGGCGATGAGTTCGTTGGAAATAGTTTATTCTCATTTTTACCAGTATCCGGATCGAAGGTTGAGTTACCATTGTGATCTGCTGACACGTGGGATGGGAGGTGTTGAGATGGAGTCAAGAAAAGCTGAGGAATGGGCGAGCCAATTGCAGTGCTGGTCTCTTCAGCTCATAAATTGTTTCGCCTTTAAACCCGAGTTTCTTCCCACTCTGTGCAAACCCGAGTTTCTGGTGAATCTTCCGGTTATGTGGGGCGGACTTGTTAATGAGAACTCGCCGGCTGGCATTGGTTTGCTTAGAACAATCTGTCAGCATAAACTTGGTCGTGGACCTGTTTCTGCGTGTCCGGGAATGATTGAGGCGTTGTGTAATATCGCTCGTTCTTCTGATGATTGGCAGTATATGGCTATCGAATGTCTTCTTTGGTTGCTTCAAGATCCTAATACTTCTCACAAGATAATTGACAAAGCGGTGCCAACGCTTGTGGATCTCGCCGAGATCACAAACTTGGGTGATCACAAGAAACTCGGAGATTCCATTGTAAGTGTTCTTCAAGAATGCAGCTCCATGGGTAACCGTTCAAGGGAATTGATCGAAGAGACAGTAAATTCCAGACAAAGACTTAAATGGGAGAAGAGTATGCCTAAAGAGGATCTTCATATCAAACAAGCAGCAGCATTAGTGGTCAAACTGGAAGGAAACTCTCTCTTTTCTTCAGGAGACATCGCGGGTGCAGCGGAAAAGTACTCGGAAGCTTTGTCTCTATGTCCAATGAGGTCGAAGAAAGAAAGAGTAGTGTTGTATAGCAATCGAGCTCAGTGTCATCTCTTGCTGCAACAGCCTTTGGTTGCTATAAGCGACGCCACACGTGCACTTTGCTTACACAATCCCGTAAACCGGCATGCTAAGAGTCTTTGGAGAAGAGCTCAGGCTTATGATATGTTAGGTTTAGCTAAAGAGAGTTTGTTAGACGCAATTCTGTTCATCAACGAATGTTCTCAGTCGAATGATCCGGATCTCTCCATGAGACAGAATAAGGTTCCTGATTACGCGGAGAGGTTGGTGAAGAAGCAGATGAGAGCAGCTTGGTTGTTTAAAGAAGCGGCATTGAAGCATGGAGGTGTGCATAGGAAAGGCGAAGAGAGGGAAGTGTATGGAAATGAAACCGATGACTCGGAGTGGGAAACAGCGAGTGAGAGCGATATTGGAGAGGACGGAAGAGATCATATGGGACTTGATGATGAGGAGGAAGAGGAAGATGAAGGCCATGGAGAGAAGTGGAAGAACCGGGATAAATCGAGTGAGAAAAATGAGAAAACTTCTGCCAAAGGTGAGATTTTCACAGGTTTATTTGCATGATTATGATCAAAACCATTGCCTGATATCAATTTAGTTAATAGTTTTTGGTGCCAAAATCTATGAATTTGTTCAGGTATGAGGCATGGATACAGCATAAAGCTAGTAGAAGATGAAATCTGAAACCTTGAAACAACGGACCAGACAAGTTCGTTAAAAGAAGTTGGGAAGAACAAAGTCTTTGTATGGGTTTTAGTCTTTTTACAAGCAAGAAACTTGCTTCATGAAAATCGTAAGTTCTCTTTTTTTTACTTCATTTAGTTTTGCGTGATTGTAGAATTTGTGGTAAATTTTATGCATTTGAAGGAGTAAAAAAAGAAAGGATGAATTGTTTTGTTTTTCCAGTGATTTTTTTTATTTTTGTTTTGTGGTGTATGTAACGAAGAATTATTCAGGAGACGGACAATATATATGAGTTCCAATTTGTATATATATGAGTTCCAATTTGTGTTAAAAACTGATGTAGGATTTTATGATTGGGAGACTATTGTCTATAGTTTTCTTTGTCAAGTATTGGGAGAGTTTCTACATTAAGTAGCATTATAACTGTAAATTTGCACGTTAGCTAATAATAATAAAAAATGTCCTAAGAAAGGTGATTTTCGTGGGTAATGAGTACGATATTGCAAAGTAAACGATTTGAAAAATGGAAGCTCTGCATACAATTACTATCCACCGTGGATTACAATAGTAGATGACACGAGAGTGAAACTTGATTGGTGGAAAGAGGATATGTACAAAGGCACTATTTACCTTTTAACGTCAGGTTTGAGAGGAGAAGATATCTATCTTTTTATGTCTTTTCGCAAATTGCAGTGATATTTTCTAAATTGGCACACTAAGTTTAAAAAATGCCGTCCTTTGGATAACTCCAACGGATATAAACAGGGGATATGAACTCAAACAATGCTGTCCTTTCATATTATAAAAGAAAATATTTTTGAGAAAAACCACTTATAAATAAAGTATTGTGGACATATTGTTTTTCTTTCAGATTCAAGTACTTCTGGATTTGGGTTTGTAAGTTAGTTTCCCGTAAAGAAAATGACATTTTAAGATAGAAACCCAAAATTAACACCAACTCTGCTTAATTAAGAGTATGCTTATATTGAAACTGATTTGTTCTTTATATAATCTAGAACCTAGTGAAACTAAAAATATATTTGTAAAATCAATCAAAGATATTAGTAGTACACATAACTATTGTCAACAATGAATTGTGATAAGAAAGTTTGTTTTTGCACATTTTCTTATGTAATCAAGTCTATCTTGTATGACTACGTACAATTGATCATGGGATTCGTGGCTATTTTTTTTTTGTAATTATATCTTTTGAGTCAAATTCCATACTCATTTTTATATATGCAATCGAATGTATCTCGTAAAGAATTGTTCTTATTTAATATGATTCTGTTGACTCTATTTTAAAACAGCTTTCGGCTATTGGATGTGTCCACGCGAAATGTAAATATAATAATGATCAAGTCTTCAAAATGGCACACCATGTTTTCTTTTTGCAAGTTATTAAATTCTTTATATGGTGATTCTACGTATCTAATTATCTCCCAAAACCATGGGCAAGAGTCAATATTAAAATCGACCCTTAGTCCCTTGAGATGCTCAAGAGTTTCATTTATAAAATAAAACCTTCACTAATTAACGTGATTATAATACTTGTTTAATTAAGTACAATGTGGAAATCTAGTGTAAACTTTCCTCGAACATTCCCCAATATTTATATAAATACTGAGAATTTGTTCACGCACATATTCATCACATAGGCCTTCAATCTCTCTAAAATTCTCTCTAATTTCGCTAAAATATATATATTAATTCGTGGTTCGATTCGCAATTTCAAGAAAATTAAAATGGGTATCGTTGAAAACATTGGTTCTCTTAAACTTGAAATAAAAATCGTGGAAGCAAGAAACGTAGAGCTCAAGTCATCACCAACCACTCTCTTCGTTAGGTTCTATCTCCATGCAGGGAATAACCGTAAGATCGAGCTAAACACTGCAGAGATCCGTTCGAGATCAGACCACGAGGTCATGACTTGGAACCAATCATTCGGTCTCGAGTGCCAAGGGAACGAAACCGCGGTCGAGGAATTGAAGCAACAAAGCGTTGTTTTTGAACTGCGGAGAAGAAAAACGACGTCGTTTTTGAGGAAGTGGTTGAAATCGGAGTTGGTTGGTAGAGGAGAGATTTCTTGGAAATCGGTTATTGAGTCAGATGGGAAGGAAATAGAGAGATTCGTAGTGATGAATGAGAAGAAAGATCGGGTTTTGGAAGATTGTGATAAGCCTCTTTTGTTGAAGATAGCTTTAAAAGTGCAAGCTTCAAAAATGGTGAACACTAAGAGAGTGGAAGATCTTTGTGAGTGTAGAGAGTGTAGGAGATGTAACTGCTTAGATTATGAAGCTTTTGTTGTGGCTTGTGCGTTAGTTGGAATATAGTTTGTAACGAGAAAAATTAAACAAGATCAAATTCAAAGAAACCCGAATGAGTTGTTGCAATAAACCAAGAAAACTAAAGATCAAAGTTCAAGAAAATGAAGAAACAAATCACAACTATTTTATGAAAGAAAATGAAACGATGATGTTTGTTTCAAGCATGGTCATGTCCGAGAAGGGCGAGAAGCATATCCTTGTAGTCACCAGAAGTGTCTTTAGCAATGGCTCGATCAAGAGGAACGCTGTTCCTGCGTAAGTATTCTTCTTTGATCCTCTCCATGTCGACCTCTGCTCGTGTAGTGACCACTCTAGTAAGTGCCCACTCATCTGTTCCCATCTTGATGATGGCTTGACGTAGAACCTTCTCAAAGTACTTCTCTGGATATGTCAAGCATTTGATCGCAGTTTTGAGTAACTGAACATATTCATCGTTCGAATCTTCCTTCAGAAACTTGTTAATGGAACTTCCGAAATTGTCCTTGAAGTGATTGAGCGTTGCGTTGATTTGAGCTTTGCTCCTTGTTGTCAAGATTCTGATGAGATCTTCATCAGTGTACGCCTTCTCAGTGATCTTCTTGTGAAGCGTCTTAGCTTCGGATCTAGCCAGCTTCACGTTGACCTCATCAGCATTTCCATCGTACCTGAAGGTGCTCACAAGAGGAACCAATAGCTGCATTTTCACAAGTGGTCAAAACGAAACAACAAACATATGATTAGAAACTTACTCTTCAATCTTGACATGGTATACAAACTATTTCACTCATTGCAACCATTAGTTTAAGGACGAGTATTCATAGTTTATCACTACCTTTCGAACATTTCCAGATGTGTGGTATGCAACATCCTCCTCGAGAGAGGTCTTGTACCGAGCTTGGTATGCTTGCTTGGCCTTGAAAAACTCTAGCGCAGGTCTAGTACACGCGATTTCAACTATAACCCAAATGTTTTTGGTGAACATTTTGGTAGATTCCTTGGCCAAATACGCATCTCTCTCCGTTGGATCAAGAGTCCACAACATCACAGCTCTCTGTTTTCAAGCAAAGTAACAGACCATAGCATACTCGAACCAAAATAAGATGAAGATATAAAAATTTCGTTTCCTTTGACAAACCTCGAAGTCACCAGATAGTTCTTTGTCCAATTCCCTGAGAAGATCCTTATTGTAGTTAGCAGCATAAACAGCGCGGATGAAGCTGCGCTGCGTTGCATTTCTGTGAGCCAAGATTGATATGATCATCCCTTCGTTGGTTCCCCATCCTGCGCCACACAAAAAAAAATTTCAAGCCGAAGTTTAATCATCAATGTAACCAAACTGATCACTTAAACTAAACCAAATTTTAGGACAATTGGAAAAATATAAATTCACAAGAAAACAAATGTTTGCTATAGTAGAAAAAATAAATTAGGTTTGAAAAAATATTAGCTTATTTTATTGTACTCTCATTGAAATCTTAATAAAATATTATCAGGATAACAACAAGTTTATCTGTTTTAAAGAGTTGTCTTATCGTCGGTTACAAACCAAACGGTCGTAAAACGCTTCAAAAAGAATCAGTTGCATCGTGACAAAAGTATCATGCAATGGGGCTGTGTAACTCGTGTTATCACGAAATCTTGATTTTGCATCAAAATCTCGAAACTACGACTTTATAAGATTTAAATCAGTTGAAAAAACAAAATAAGAAAATAGCCTTATCATCCATTTCTTAAAAAACCTATACATATCATCAACCAAACCAGCTAGCTAGATCTGTAGAGCAGACCGGTCAGGTAATAGACTGAACTATTGATAATCAACCCAATTAATAATATCAAAATGCATATGATTCAATCGAAGTATGAAGGTGGTCAAGGCCTAGTTTTATAAGTTTTACCTAATCAATCGAATAATGAAGGGAGAGAGATGAAAACCTTTAAAGGCCTTGTGGAGCTGCTCGGAGTCTTCTTCGGGAAGAGGAATGTTTGCAGGAATTTTGAGAGACGCCATCCTCCGACCACTGAATATCTCTCTACTTTTATGGTATTTTTTGCTGCCTAAATGAGACGAAGAAACTCTGGGACGAGGAAAATGCACATTGTCTTAAATAATGAAATGAAATCCCAAATTTTTTAATTATTAATCATTTTTGTTTAAAAAAAGACTTAGCCATTTAGGTAAATTAGTAAAAAGGGAAAAATTTATTAAGACAGGCTGTATACAGTGGACAGAAATGAAAATCCAAGAATCATGTTTTGCAATTTTCTGTCATTAGGCTGAATATTAAATGGACTATAAACAATTTAAATAATAATTTTAGATTTATTTATTTTATTGAGTAAATAAAGTTTTTAAAACTCAATTAATGTTGTGTTTATTTTATATTTATATATCGAAATTAATATTTTAATATTGTTTAGTATTTAAATTTTACCAATGCGATATTCTTTGGTTGATAATTGAAATTTTTAGCAAGTAGAAGGATAAGTGCCCTGATTCTTTGATAATATAGTTTTTAGTTTTAATATCGACCTTTAAGGATCCATGTGAGAATTTTAAATTTATAGGAATGTTCTGGAGAGAAAACAGGATTATCATGGCTTATGTATGTCATTTGTTTCATGTTTAATAACTCCACGAAATAGCCCGCTGAGGTCACGTGGTTGGTGCTAACTGCTACGCTTAACGTTAAAAGGAGCAGTTATTTTCTTGGCAACCAGATACTAAAAGAAACGTAGCGTCAAATGGGCCACATAGAGTTATAATGATTTCGAACTTTCAGTAGACTGTAAAAATGTTTAATATAAAGCCAGCTTTGTGGCCCAAACAAAAAGATAAAACTACGACTCTGCTGGGATAGACCAGCGCCTTATCCATTGGGCCACCGAGTGTTTTTGACACATAGGTACCACCATCCCCAATAGCCAACACCGGTCTTTCGGTAAAAATCGTTAATCGTTTACTTTGGATGAACCGAACCATACCAAACTTAACTTTGCTATTTCCGGTAAATATACTTTTAGAAAAAATTCCAAAAAACCAAATTTCTCAAAACTAAAATGAAACAAATCTTATTGGTGTATTCAATCAAGGATTTAGAATGATTTTTGTTAAAATAAAAGATCATACATTATTCAGTTATGAATTTTAAAATGTTTTTTAAAATCTAATGTTATTGAATGAGCGATTTTTAAAAATACTTTCAAATTCACTGTTATTATTGGAAACATTTTAAATATTGTATTCTTTTTGGGTCAAAGACTGTTTGATGTAAGTGTTCATATAACATTCAACATGTATAGTAAAAAAGTTATAAAAACACTATTTTTCCGTTGTGAACTTACGAGATTATTGAAATATATATGCAATCATTTCAGTGATACAAAATATACTTCGCTGAAAACAACAATTCCAACACTTAGAAGTAGCCTGCGATAATAATCTGAATCGAGAATGCCGAATCGAACCGAACTGAGATTCTCGGTTTTTGGTTCGGTTTCGGTTCAGAGAGTTGATCCGATAGGAAGCTTTCTAAATCGAGTTTGGATATCGTTTCGGTTCGGTTCATCAGATCCGAACGGTTGACCGACGTATTCACCGCCGCCGTCGTCACTGCCTCGACCACGCTTCTCCGATCTGTTTGATTTCCTCAGTTTGGAAATGGGTGCTGGATAAAGAAGGAGAAACACATAAATGTGTATGTATAGATTGATATTGGGTTTAAATTAGGCACAGTTTTGTTTTTGCTTTTTAAAAAATGTGGCCTAGTTCTCATTTCTTAATAAAAGGTGGCACAATTTTGTTGATTGGGCTATAAAAAAGAGGCTGGCCAGTTTTATTTTATTTTTCGACTAATTATATTTAAAATGTAAAACCGATTAAACCGAACTAACCGAATTTTAACCAAAAACCGAAAATTTTGATTCAATTCGGTAAGAAATTCAATAACCGAATAAACCTCTTTCCAAACCGAACCGAACCAAAATTAATTTCAGTTATTTTCGGCATAATTTTCAAATTCTGAATTAACCGATTAAACCGACCCAAACCGAGCCGAATAACCGAACTCGCAGGCTTACTTAGAAGAATAAGATACACAAAAAAGTGAACAGATTAATTAGCAATTCGTTTTAAAACAAAAATCACACGTTTTTGTACATATTGAAGAAGATACCATAATATGTTCAAATGTTTACAATATCGCCAGCAGAACCTTCCGTGAGTTTGAACCACCAAGAGATGTACCAAATAGAGATTAATTTCCGGCCTAACTGACTTCCACCCTTTTCTATCTAACTATATTATGGTTGTTGTTACTTTAGTTAGATCATTTTGTTATCATGTGTAAATTAAGACCATGGCCCCTTTTGTGAAACAACAATCATCTAACTATTATTAGTTAACATTACGGAGATGTAGTACGTCAACGTAAATGGTGAATTTGGACGATAGTGAGTTTCTTAAACCCATCCCAATAAGTTTCTAAAAACTAAGGTACAGTCATACAGATTCCTTGTAGAAGGGTTTGGCAATAAAGGGGGCGTGTCTCAAACCGGGTCGGATACAGGATCCGTTTTTCTTTGAACGGGTCGAAGATCTGCGCGTATTTGCGTATTTGAAAGGGTCAGATACCGGGTCGGCTTCTAAATAGCTTATGCGACAAATTTTTGTCTATTTGTCCTTCATCGATATTTTTTTTTTGTTTTATAAATAAAACTAATGACATTAACCGTAAATACATCTAAATGGTTTATATGGCTCTGCCAAAATATTGCCACTCATTCTTGATTAATAGTATAGATTTGCCAAATTTCAATGATTTTTCTTTTTTCTTTTTGGGTTTTTTGGTCAGAAGACAGAGTATTCTACAATGGGTGGGGTCTCGATGGTATCTTCACATTTCTTTGAAGTACCTTCCACAGGTTAAAAAGATCGATTGAGATATCCTTTGATAGGAGCGGGCTCCATTGTTATTTGGCGCATGACCACTCTATAACGAAGACGAGACCATTGTAGTCAGGGTAATCTTTATTTTGTGTCCTAATCTCAACTGACTAGAGGAAGTGAGGAATAGTGAAATGCCATCTTCTTATTAAAAAATTGTGGTTTGGAGAGAGATTTAGAAAATGAAAATTGTGGTTTCACAGTAAAAAGGAACCGTAGTTGAGTTAAGATGATGTTGATATACACATGACCAAAAGCTGTTGGAAAAGGAAACTAGAATCCAAAACATAGAGCAGAAATGACAAAAGAAACTGAAAGGTGAAAACACTCATAAATAATTCAACATGACCAAGTTGCAAGACCAATCACAATTGTTTTATTAAACACAAAGCGATAAAATTTAGTTTATTTTAAAACTTGCAAATGTTATTTCAAGCATGGTCATGTCCGAAAAGAGCGAGAAGTATATCCTCATAGTCACCATGAGTGTCTTTAGCAATGGCTCGATAAAGAGGAACACTGTTTCTGCGTAAATATTCCTCTTTGATCCGTTCCATGTCAAACTCTGCTCGTGTAGTGACCACTCTCGTAAGTCCCCACTCGTCTGTTCCCAATTTGTTGATGGCTTGACGTAAAACTTTCTCAAAATACTTCTCTGGATATGTCAAGCATTTGATCACGGCTTTGAGTAATTGATTGTATTCGTTTCATCATCATCATTATAAGCCTTCTCCTGGATCTTCTCGTGAAGTATCTTAGCCTCGGACCTAGCTAGAATCATGTTCACTTCATCTCCATTGTACCTAAAAGTGCTCACAAGAGGTACCAAGAGCTGCATAAAAAAACATATGTTACAAACTTATATGCATTCAGCATTTTTTACATAGTATACGAACTGAGTTTGTTAGGAATCTTACATCGATAAATATACGAGCTTTCATCTAGTATACAAAATATATGAACTAGATATATTTGATTTTTATTGGATATAAGATGGAGTTAAGCTCATGAACTTTCTTATACTTAATTATAATACCTTTCGAATGTCTCCAGATGTGTGGTATGCAACGTCTTCCTCGAGAGAGGTCTTGTAGCGGGCTTGGTATGCTTGTTTGGCACTAAAGAACTCAAGAGCAGATCTAGTACAAGCGATTTCGACAAGAACCCAATTGTTTTTGGTGAACATTTTGGTAGATTCTTTTGCCAAATAAGCATCTCTCTCCGCTGGATCAAAAGTCCACAACATCACAGCTCGCTATTTTGTTTACAAAGAAAAACATAGTTTAAAAGAGCAGTATACTCAAACCAAAAAGAAAGACAAAAATATAAAGAAGTTGTCTCTTTTAACAAAACCTCAAAGTCACCGGAAAGCTCTTTGTCTAATTCCTTGAGAAGATCCTTATTGTAGTTAGCAGCATAAACAGCACGAATAAAACTGCGTTGCGTTGCATTTCTGTGAGCCAAGATTGATATGATCATCCCCTCATTGGTTCCCCATCCTGCAATGGGCAAACACAATTAAATTCAAGAAAAATAGAGTTAGAACTAGGTATGAAATAAATAATCTTGTTCATCAAAGTAATAATATTGTCAACATATTAGCTAGGGTTAGATGAGATGATCTCTCTATAAGATTTGAAGGTCTACTAAGTACTAATATAATATTTTTGATGATTAGAGTAATTTAAACCAGTTCAATCTCTTTAGTATTTAATTACCTAATTAAACTTAGCCTTAATTATCATTTGGAAACAAAGAAAATTAGTTTTCTTCTTAAAAAAAGAGCTTACGTACCATTCATTCGTTGCAAACTAAATCCATATCATCAACCAAACTAGATCTATACTCTATAGACCAGCGAATATATACAGACACACGATCAGATAAGAGGGTCTAGTTAAAATAGATTACGCTATTGATGATCAACCAAACTAATAGAGCATTCAATCGGAGACGACGAATTCTAGTTCACATTAACCAATCGATTAATGAAGGGATAAAGAGAGAAAGAGGAAGACCTTTGAAGGCTTTGTTGAGCTGCTCAGCGTCTTCTTCAGGAAGAGGAACATTGGCGGGAACTTTGAGAGACGCCATTTTTGAACAAAGTGAAATTTCTGTATGTTTTTGTTTTCTGCTGTCTGGATGATGAGGTAGAGCCGTAGAGACATGCTGTCTTACTTAAATAATGAAAAGGAACTTAAAAAATTGTATAATAATGTGTTTTGGTAAAAGACTTGGCAATTTAAGTAAATCAATAAAAAGGAAGAAAAAAATCAATACAAAGAATGGAAAAGGTAGTAAATTAACTGAAAATAGGGTTGAATAGTAATTAAGTTGAATACAAGTTAAGTAATAAAGCATATCCATAAGTAAAAAAAGGAAAAAAAAATCTAGATAGCTGGCAGAAAATGAATTTAATTAATTGAAAATAAGGTTGAATACATTCCGAGTGAAGTACTTTTTTTATATTTTATATATAGACTGGGTCATAAACTTATGATTTAGATTGTGAATTGACACGTTTGGCCTTGACATTTTGAAGAGTACATTTATTATTATGCTTATAATTATTTTTCTTAATAAGATTTTCTTTATTGGATATCCACAATTTTTGAAATTAATATTTTAGTATTTCTTATTAAAAATTCCTTTAAAAAAAAAGACTTTGATATTTGATTACCTCTAAGAATTAATTATTTTAATAATTATTTGTAAGTTGTTTCCCTGTATTTTACGGCTATTGTTTTTTTCGTTTACGCTTTGCCTCCGAAGATATTTTGTTGTTCCGCCGGTTTCAGTATTTCACTTTTGTATATTTGTTTGGCAATTTTAATAATAAACAGATGAAAAAAAAAAACCCTATATAAATCGACCTCCATGTGACAATTTTATATTCATAGGTATGTTCTGGAAACAAAACAAGATTTTCATGGCTTATGTCATTTGATTCTTGTTTAACTCCAAGAAATAGCCGCAGGTGTCACGTGGTTGGTGCCAAGCTAAAACGTTAAAGGAGCAGTTATTTTCTTGGCAACCAAATACTGCAAATCGACAAAACGTAACGTAACGTCAAATATCTAATTTCATAGATGTAGTTTATAAAATATAAAATAGTTTTATGTAATTTGACCCAAAAGAATATTGTTATACAAGTGATATCATATTTTCAATAGACTGTAAAAATGTTTTATATACAAGCAACTCTGGAACAAAAATAAAAAGATAAAAACTGCGACTCTGCTGGGGATCGAACCCAGAATCTCTGGTTTCGTAGACCAGCGCCTTATCCATTGGGCCACAGAGTCTTTTTGATTATAACTTCATTCTAAATATTATAAAGGAAACACTATCTAGACAACTTCGCAAAACTCGTTAAAGCCAAGACCGGTCTTTCATTAAAGATCGTTTAACTTGAATAATCCGAACCCAAAACAACTCATCATATTAAAAATTATGGTTTTGAATTTATGATTAAGAACAACCAAATTCCAAGACAAAATTTGGTACAAAATCTAGATTGAACAGTACATTTTACAGAACAAGGTAAATTGAGCAGAACTTTGTGATAAAAAGAGAAAGAATCGTATTCATGAAAACAAACGTTCATAATCTGAAGTACCAAGCTTTCATGGATTGTGTAATAATATTAAAGACAAAATTCACCTGTAACTTAGGTACACATCCACAGAAACTCACAACTCAGAGCTAACTCAACTCAGTTTCCATGGAGTGTTGCAAAACACCAGAAGGAAAGAAAAAAAAAGAGCCTTTTTAGTCATCGATCCTACAAAAGAGGATAAGTATTGTCTTTGAGACAATAAGAGTAGTGCGCGATCCAACGTCAGCTCAAACCTTGTTTATCCTCCAACAATGGCTGCAGTCTTCTCTGCTAGTTTTTGTAGCTTTTCGGGACGAGAATCTTCGGTTTTATCTTCCTCATAAGCTGTAACATGAACTCCAAGAGCCACACGACCTGATGGGTCAAGATTCTGTGACCAAGCTGCGTCCCATTCTACAGCTTTTGCTGTACTACATGCCACACTTGGACCTCCTGGTACAGTTGCTCTAGCAGCACTCTGCCCATTTATATATCCAAAAAAAAAATCAGAGCAAAGATCAAGACAATTAAGGCCACAAATTAGTTATGCGGATGAAATCATTACCTTAGAAAAGAACTTTTCAAAGATGGTTCTGTAGTAGTAAGCTTCTTTTGTCATATGTGTGTTATCAGGGAATACAAAGCTTGCGTTCATCAGCATTGTGTCAGAGACCTTACCAAGAGAGATATGAAAGCATTGCATTATCAAACTGTGACTTGAGATTCTTTCAATTATCTAAAAGAGACATCTTATTACATGTTTGTTTGCATGATCTTTTAGACCATCAATCCAGCTGTAACCTACTCCATCACTAAACTGTTCTTTCTGCCTGTATAGAATGTGCTACATTTACCACAAAGATGAGAAGTTGTTAGCAAAAGCTGGATAATTTTGTCAAATTGCAGGGAGCACAAAGTTTGATGTTAGAAAACCTTTGGTAGATAAGGATTTTTCTCATCATCAAAGGCATTGCGTAACACCCATTTCTCGATCCTTCCCAAATCAGGCCTAATCTGCATTGTTGTTTAGACCACAATTTATCATTAAATTTGTAACTTGAGATTATAAACTTGTGATAAAAAAAAGTCATGAAAGAATCAATTGAAACTAGAATGTCCCGAAAGCAGTGTTATATATCATAGAAACGGATCAAAATCTCTTGTTTGATATGTGCGCAAATAAAAGATGGAAAAGAAAACGATGAGAAAGATGCCACCTACCATCTTCCACTCTGGATCGATGCTCATCGAGACATTTATAAATTCTTTATCGAGGAAAGGTACACGAGCCTAAACACCCCATGCAAAAGTTGATTTGTTAGCCCTCAAGTAGTCATATTGATGAAGAGCTTTGAACTGTAAACACATTCACACACAAACAAGATTCCAGAAGTTATAGAAGGCTGAGTAGCAAAAAAAAAGTTCTGGTCTAAAGGCACTACCTTTCGACATGTTTCCTCGTGAAATTCCTTCTTGTTGGGTGCTTTATGGAAGTACAAATATCCTCCAAAAATTTCATCAGAGCCTTCCCCAGAAAGAACCATCTTTACACCAAGCGATTTGATTTTTCTCGACATAAGAAACATTGGAGTGCTGGCTCTTATAGTAGTCACGTCATAGGTCTCAACATGGTATATGACTTCTTCTATGGCATCTATTTCGTCCTGATATTATCATTAGAAAAAGATATAAACAATCAACCAATGAAACAAATCTTCACACTCAATACTCTTGTAGATGTAAAAGAGAAGTTACCTGAACTGTAAAATGTAACTCGTGGTGGCGAGTTCCTAGGTAGTCAGCGACTTCTCTGCCAGCTTTAAGATACGGGGATCCCTGAAAAGAAAACAGATGAAAATTACAAATCTTGACGAGCATAGAAAGCTTTCAGTGAAAACATTTTGGGAAATTGGTTCAGAACCTTCAAACCGATACAAAATGTATAGAACTTTGAACCCCACTGACAAGCAGCTTCTGATTTTTCTAGATGGCGTAACGCTACTGAAGCTACAAGGGATGAGTCTAATCCTCCAGATAGGAGGACACCAAAAGGCACATCAGTCATAAGTCGTTTTATAACAGCTTGCAAGAAATGATCGCATTCATATTTCCAAAACCAGATCAGCATTTATCAGATAAGACCTTGAGGAAGATAAAGCTCCAGAATTTATCTTCTCAAAAGTATTGCGCACCACTAAGGGATCATATGGAGTTGAAGGAACCAACTTAGAGAACCACGGGGGGTTGTGCCACCTCCTAAACCCACCTACAAGAAAAGTTAGTTCTATGAAACTACACAGTAAAAATCCCACAAAAATTTACCAGAAGATGGAAACCCATAACTAAAACCAATTTGACAATTTTTTATGTCTGTGAACGTGTCCACTACAATATGAGTCAACCAAGAAACATCATTACTTAATTTGAAAATGGATGTGATCTGATATGAAGCGCGAACCTTGTTTACTTGAATAGATGTGGCTTGGGGGAAAGCACATAAACTGTTCACAATCATCACTAAGTGCTTTCATCTCGGAAGCAAACCAGACAGAACCTGTGGAAGATAATTTGTCAAAGAACAAAATCAGTAATCAACGACAAAGAAAGAATGATCTTATTCATTGAGGTGAATTTCTTAGAGAAATGTGAACCCCACCCAATGTAGAGTGGAGTGATACCAATGGCATCCCTTGCAGCAGTAAAACTTTTGTCCCGGGTATCAAGAAGCACAAATGCAAACATGCCATCCAACATGTCGACAAATTCCTCTCCGTGTTCTTCGTACTGCAATAGCAAGAAAATATAAACCAAATTGATAAAAGTTTGAACATAGTAACTGTTCAACTACCATAAGGTAAAAAAGATTGAGGTGACGTCCTTGTACTTGAATTTACACAAAAATACACAACATCTAAGGAAGCCCTGAAATCAAATCTCCTCCCAATTAATGGGTACTTACAAGATGGGCAATCACTTCACAATCACTCCCAGTACGGAACTGGTGAGAGTTCAAATTTTCACGCAAAGCCTTATGGTTGTATATCTCTCCATTGACCTGAAAGCAAGGAAAGAATCCAAACAAAAAAATCCCCTATCAAATATTTTGAGGTTTGACTCATGATTTCTTTTCGTAATGTCAATGATCATTGATAAAGGAATCGATATGTACTAATCCCAGTTCTTCCACGCAATTGAGATTAAAACAGAAGTAAAAAATTACCGTGACTACAATGGTCTTGTCTTCGTTAAAGAATGGTTGGTCTCCAGAAGTGGGGTCAACGATTGCCAAACGCTCATGAGCCAAATAACAATCCTCATAACAATGTAGCCCGCTCCAGTCAGGACCTCTATGCCTCAATCTACATAACATTTCAACAGATTATACAACCAGTTTAACCATTCAATCAATACTGACCAGTACATGTATTTAATTTCATATCCTCCACAAGATAGAAATCGAGTATAAAGCTCTTCAATTTTTAACAAAGTCAACTCATTTCACCAGAAAGATCGAAACTTTTCTCTTCCAAATTAAAACCCAATAACCTTGGGAATCGAAAACAAAAAATTAAATGAGACACACACAATGAATGGGGAAGATTTGAGAGTTACCTGCGAGAGAGTTCGATGATACGGGAACGTTTTGCTTGAGAGTTATCAACGTAGCCTAACACAGCAAGAATCCCACACATGGTGGTGGCGGCAATAAGAGAACACAACGGCTTCTGAGAAATGGATGCTGTGAAAACTAAAAAGATGATCTTTATAAGATGTGTTTCCAAATTCATTCAGGGCCGTTGATTCTGAAAATTAATTGGATTTTAACTTTACCCTAATTTATCTTTGACTTGTTAATTTCGTAAAAAGATTCTGTATCATGAGATTCGCCACGAGAGAAAGAAAAGTCTTAAAACGAAGTCGTTTGACATGTCCAATTCTCGAACCAAACAAACGGCTATGTTCCATCATAAGCAGCTTATTAATGTCGAGTTGGAGGTCCTTTTAATGGAGATAACATGAATTTATTTCTGCATGAGGAAAGTACTTAGCTTGCGTACATCATCAAATGTTATGTCACAGTCTTCAAAACACTGTGAATACATAATTGGGTATTAAGCTGCGATTTTTTTGGCCCAGACTATGATTGATTGGTTTAATTCCGTACAGACACAAGTTAGGGCTTATGACATTGACATTCTTTTTCTCAAGCTGGTTCTCGGTCCTGTGGAACTTGGTCTTCGTGTCTTGTCTCTTGTTTCATCGTCTTCGTGTTTTATCTAGAACGATTTCTTCACCTTTTGCCAACGCAGTCCCCAGTTTTGTGTGCTCTTATGTTTGTTACTTAGCTTTTCATACTCTTGTTGAAACTCATTGTAATTGCTCTGAAGCTCTGCCATCTTCTTTTTCACATTCTCCAGCTCTTCCTTAAGTGCCTTGTTTTCATCATCTGTAGAACCTCGTTTTTCCTCACGACCTACAGAGTTTTCTTCCTTCGTCTCCACTTGCTTGTCTTGCATCATCATCCTCATCTTTACTTGTTCCGTGAAAAGCACTTGAGTATTGATCTTGTTTATGATAGGATGTTTAGCTTCAGTCACTTATGTTACTCTTTGACTTCAATAAAGGCTTATAAATTTGTTATGTTTTCTTATCGCATACCTGGACAATAGTTCTCAGAGGTAACCGATCATTTTGTGCAGCGTGCAGGCATGCATCAAGTGATAGTTTCTCACAGTTCATTGTCTTGCATAGTCTTCTTCTATCGTGCTCTGATAGTGAAGGATGAGTCTGCAACAAGGATTAAATCATTAGCTTTGGTTTGGAGATGAAATCACAAAAAAGGGTTACTACCTTGAGGAACATATCAATTGCTCTATAGAGACCATCATGGCATTTCCAAGCATTTTTTGGCAACATTCTGCTAGAACCTGAAACTTTGTGATGGGTAGACATGGATCTTTTGCAATCTCGGCTAGGTAATTGTCCAAGAGCTTGGTTATATTTGGCTTTCCTGGTACTTGTTGTTGTTGTTGTTGTTGCTCATGCATCAAGAAATACTCAAAAATCCTGTGAACCACATCCATATTTTATATTGTGTATACCTCAGGTGAGCTGTACATAAATCAACGTCAACATTTAAACATATTCTTTAGTCGAAGTATTTAGTATCAAAGTTAATCAAGAGTAGATTTTTCTCACCTGGCTCCTTTATGCTGATCTTCATTTTTGAAGTTAGGAATAAGGAGGTCACATACATTAACATCTTCCAAAGCCATGCCGACCCGTTTCTCAAGATCAGATATTAAAGCTGGTGATGCAGAGTAAATAATTGTTGTTTTCAACATCCTTAAGAGAAAGTGGCATGAGACTGCTCCAGATTGTGGAGGAAGTACACTAACTAAGCTTTCAATAGTTTCTTTATGTTCTTGACATCCTAAACTGCTGCTTTCCTCCATTCTTTCTCTGTTCACACTGAACTGCAACTCATTCTTTCCTAACCCGTAACCTCTTATACCTTCCAAATCATCATCGATTAGCGGCAACCAGTTCTCTGCATACTTCATGATGATTTTACCTGTAATCTCTGGCATCGCTCATCTTGCTTTCATAGTTGTTATAACCCTATTGAAGTGATCAATTTGAAGTGTGGCTATATCATTGTGTAAACATCTGTCATTGCCATCTACAACATCTTGTGGTATGTTGTTATCATTGCAAGGCTTTCCAAGCAAGCAAGTCACAGCCTCTCCTTACGATTTGGAGGTTTTCGGCCCACGGAGATAAGTTTGCGCAGGATCTGAGAACAGTGAGTGTGTTTCTCCATGAGGCAAAGACTACAAAAGTGATGAAAGCTTCGGTCTTAGAGATCAAATTCCCGGCTTCAAATTCTTCAGTCATGTACAAGTATTATGATGCACATCTCAGCGGAACTACATTGAGAGGATTCAAGTCCAGCGGGAGATTGTAGCAAAATTTTAGAATGGTGTCAAATGTATCTGCTCCACCTGGGAAGTTTTCCAGTTTGATATGATATCCATTCTCAGAAGAAGCTGAAGGATGTAGCTCAATAGAGCTGATGTAACCACATTTGGGGATCAAAGGAAACTGTTATAGTCAAAGAAATAAGACAAAAAAGTGCATAAGAATTCAAGTTAGTCTATTGAAAGTCTGCTTTTTCCCATCTTAGTTGCCTAGAATTGGAATGACTAGACTCATAGTCTTATGTATACATGCACACATTTGAAGACTGTTAAGCTAACACATATTGCTTTTGTTGATAAACAGATCTACCTTGTGTGCTTTGAAGGTAATGCCGTCGACTTGAATAGACAGATCAGTAGGGATTTGACATTTGACATACCTACAGATAAAATTAGCCCATTAGCTTAAGCTAAACTTCTACTGATATTTTTTGTTATGCACTACCTTATATAATCATCAAAAGTTTGCATACCAGGAACAGTCTTTCTTCTCGAAGCTGTTAGCTAATGCAACGTCAACTCTTTTTGGAACTATAATGCTTTTGTTACATATTGGATCAGCATCAGCATCATCTCCAGAGCTCTTTAGCTGGCCTGCAAATGCTGATTTCATTCCCTTTGATCTGCAAAACAAAGAAAATAGAGTAATCTAAAACTAGCTAGAAGTGTGACAATATGTCGGATAGAGATGAATTTGTTGCTTATATATTTATAAAAAATGTATCAGAGTGGGGACAAAATACTAAGAGAGTAAATGTGAAAAGAGAGTATGTGGCTCTCATATGGTATATATTGAGAGAAACAGTTGTGTTTTCGTTGTGGACCGCTTAATGCTTTTTTTAGGTAGAGAATGTTTTGTCATTTAAGTATATGATATGTTTGTGTCATTGCCATATCTACTGGTCTGCTTAATCTCCATCGTGTATGTGATGATAGTAGTTGGTGTGTGAATCGTTGGAGTCTTAGTTGGTTTATTTCATTCATACGACGTCGTTTAAAGATATCACTATCGTAGATGATTGATATTCGAGTTTAATTAACTTCCTTTGTGTGAATTAGAAGAAATTTTAGACGTTTCTATGTCTTCTTTTTAGAGTAAAAAGTGCATTTGTCAACAAATTATATAAAGTCATGTGCAAATGATTGCATTTTGTTTGTTTGTTCTCTTTACCATGAAAATTGTAAATATGATCTCCATATTTAGTTATTGCACGCAAAACTCTGATATTTAACAAAATTACTTTGATAAAATGATTAGTTTTTTTTTTGGGAACATCAAACTTCAATTTGCTAAAACTATAAAACAAAGCAATTAATTAATCGATGTAAAAGTGAAGATTAGACAATCAGAGTAATTTATGAAAACACATATACAAATCCACTAGAGATTCTGCGTCTTGTAGAGAGAATGAGGAACAATCTTGGCGACTTGCTCAGGTAAAACTTACAGATGAAATGCAAGGCTCAATGGGAATAGACCAACAAATTGGCCACCTAGGTAGTCTACATGAGTCAATTTATCGAGGTTACAAATGTTTTGTGGATGGGCATTGGAAAGCAACGGATAAATTTTCAGGGATAGGATGGTATTGCTCGCTATCAAACGATGTCGATTCTTCCATGGGCGCTGCCAATCTCCGACGAAGTCTATCGCCTCTACATACAGAAGTTGAAGCCCTAGTTTGGGCAATGAAGTGCATAATTAACGTGGACAAGAGAGAGGTAGTTTTTCTAACCGACTGTTCAGATCTGGTTAAGATGATATCTTCTCCGCAGATTGGCCTGCTTTCGTAACATATTTGGAGGAAAGTCAGTTATACAAACAAGATTTTGTATTATCCTCTCTAACTCTTATTTCTCACAATGTAAATGTTAAAACGGATAAACTTGCGAAAGAAGTTCGTACCGAACTGCATTATATAACTTATGTAAACAATGTCTCTTATTGATTCATTTGAGCTTTTCAAATAAAGCAGTTGAAAAAAAAAAAAAAAAAAAAAAAAGATAATCAGAGTAATTTAGCTATTTTTTATCAGTTTTATTTGTGGTAAAAACTAAAAAGGTTAATTTACGTGGTTGGCGGTTACAGTGGTGTAGCAATATAAACGCGTCAAACTCAAACCTCACCTGAGAAACCGCAAAAAGTCAGATCTATAGCTCAAATTATACGGTGAAGATCCTCTCAAATCGGAAAAAGAAAAAAATGGCGAGTGTGTCACCTTTAGCCAAGTACAAGCTCGTCTTCCTTGGAGATCAATCCGTTGGCAAGACCAGCATCATCACTCGTTTCATGTACGACAAATTCGATACCACTTATCAGGTTTGTACATCCCATCCCCTTGATCGATCCGTTTCTCTCGAAATTAAATTTACGATCTACACCTTTTTTTTTATTAATTGTCTGTGAGATCCACATGATGTAATGAGTAGATCAGATTCAAGATTGCAAGAAAACTCATAGCAGATTTGGTTTAACATTTCTTGAAATTTTTTTAAGGAGATTTGTTTTTCTTTTTTACTAGGCATTGTTAATATGATCATTTCACGATATTTAATTTGCAGGCAACAATTGGAATTGATTTTTTGTCAAAGACAATGTACCTTGAGGATAGGACTGTTCGTCTGCAACTATGGTAATTCATACCCTCCTATCTTTTCATCTCGAATTTTGGCCTTAATGCAATATGTATTAGATGATAAAAGTCAAAGGTGATGATGATCTTTGTTGTTTGGTACAATGGCTGAATGATCTTCATATGTGTGCCACCATGTATAATCTTTTTGAACATCTACCATGTTATTCTTTGTATATTAATCATCTTGGTGTTTGATATGTGGATTCCAGTGCGGTAAGTAAGCTTCAAGTTTATATAATGCAGGGATACTGCAGGACAGGAGAGATTTCGAAGTCTGATACCAAGTTATATCCGAGATTCTTCTGTTGCTGTTATTGTCTATGATGTTGCAAGTAAGGCTTATAATATCAGAACTTTTCAGCTTTACCCTTAAAAAGTTTCTATTTTTCTGTGTGTACAATCTACACAGGATCATTAGTACCATTCGTGTCTTTATATGTATATCCTTCTTTGAAGAATTATAGATGGATAAAGAGTTTTTTTCAATTACTCATCAATGCTGTCTGTGTAAAGTCTCATCTTTTTACTGTTTTCTAATGTATAGATAGACAGTCATTCTTGAACACCTCGAAGTGGATTGAGGATGTTCGTACAGAGAGAGGCAGCGATGTCATAATTGTTCTGGTTGGTAACAAAACAGATCTCGTTGACAAAAGGTAAGAGAAACAATGAGACATGGAAACTTTTTCCATTTAGCTATCATCAACTTGACATTTCCATTTGACAGACAAGTGTCTATAGAGGAAGGGGATAACAAAGCTCGTGATTATGGAGTTATATTCATAGAGACGAGTGCAAAAGCAGGATTTAACATCAAGGTGAGAGGCGCAACTATATCCTCATTACTCGTTTAACATCTTGAGATTTCGTGGAATAACGCTTGGCTTTCTTGTTCTGGTGTTTTGCAAACTTGCAGCCACTATTCCGCAAGATTGCAGCAGCATTACCAGGAATGGAAACACTTTCTTCAACGAAACAAGAGGATATGGTTGATGTGAACCTAAAGACTTCGACCAATTCATCTCAAGGGGAGCAACAACGAGGTGGTTGTTCGTGTTAATCAATTTTATATATATACACGCTTGACAGCAACAGAATAGGAAGATTTTAAAACAAAAGATTCATAATTTGATGGAACAAATAAATCCTGGTATGAGGAAAGAGAATTTTTACGTGGAGACTCTAGTTTTCTTTGGAAAGGTTTCGTTTTCAATATAGATTTGTGTAATAATGACGCATGAAAGCTTAAGAAGAAGAATGGCAATGTTTTGCTCTGTTCTCATTGCTCAATCTCCATCTTGACATTACTAGATAATGTTTGGATAATGAAATAAGACGGTAAATAAGTGTGAAAAAAGAGATTCAACTTCTCATATTAATCTATTATTACTAGTATCAATTAAGTGTAAGAGATCAGACAAAGACAGGGGCAACAAATCTTTAGATCTTTTTACTGTTGCCATCCGTATTGCTGGTTTCTACTACCACCCATTGGGTTCTGACCTCTTCCAGAGCTACCAGAGCCACCATACTGACTACCTTGTGTGTAGTTAGGTGGTCCAACACCGTATGCGCCACCACTTGGCCCTCTAGGACCCGCCACATAAGGAGCTCCCCGTCCTTGTGGAGGATATGATCCGCTGCTGTAACCTCCTCGGCTTTGATTATAACCCCCGCTCTGGTTTCCGCTAGGAGGGTACCGGTTTGGACCAGGTGGACCACGCGGTTTCCCATAGAAGTGGTGGCTGGGTCCAGCAGGCACTTGTGGCGGTGCGTTATTAGTGGGATGGTTTGGACCGGCAGGCCAATGTGGAGCAGCATGAGACTGGCCACCGTGTTGTAATGGAGGCAAACGAGAGTGCTGCTGCTGTGGATGTTGCAGCTTTTGTCTTTTTGCTGCTTCCTCGTTTTGGCGCTGCTGTTGCCGCTTTTTCTTTGTCTGGAACTCATGTGATGATTCATATGTGGGCAGACTGTTAATATGAAACATTGTTTTAGTCCAAAGAATTTTCCCCATAATCATTTGTCTAGTAAGCTAGATGATGATGATGATGAATCGAATGAGTTTAATGAATTTGTAGGAGTTTATCAGAAAATGGCAGTACCTCTTTGGATCACATGGCAGCGGATCAGTCCAAAAGTACTCGGCATCAAGAGCATCCTTTGCAGATATTCTCTACACCGGGGAAAGCAAAAAAAGAACTTAAATGTCTAAATGGTTAACAGCATCCTGTCTTAAAGAGGTATGCTTCACTAAGAAACAGTAAAAGACAGTTTGTTTTTGCAGTTTGCATATATTTTCAAAAGATAGTTCGCTGCAAATAAAGAGAATGGTCTCTGATACCTGTGATGGGTCAAGCACCAACATTTTCTCCAGTAATTCAAGAGCATGCCGATCAAAGCTGTGCAGAAGAGAAGGAAAAGCCAAATGAAATTTTCTGATCAGAGTACATGTGTAAAGGTGGAACTATTTTATATTGGTTTACTTTACTTACTGTCTGAAAAACTCTCTTACACGTCTCTTCAAGGGCCGTGCCGGCTTGAAATTGTTGTACCAAGGCATCTTGGAAACCCCAGGCCAAATATTTTCATCAGGTGATCCACAAAGCTCAAAAATCTTGTTCAATTGTTCATGCTGAAATAATGTAGGATACAGAACATTTTTTTTTTGAGATTATCAATAACATGTAAGCATAACTGCGTCTATACCATTCAGGATAAGCTATTGAAACCCCAAACGCAGATAAAGCCTCCTGGAATTTTATGTATACATAATATATAGGCAGGTAATCGAACCAGCCTCTGTGGTTACAGAATAAAAGCTATGATCTATCTAATTCTTATGAATCCCTTACGTGTCCAGTCCAACGGTATCACAATATAACCAGGAGACCAGGTAGATTCTTATACTATAAGTGGCATGAAAGCACACTATACTAACATCTGAATTGTTCAAAAGAACTGAGCTTTCAGCAAAGATAAAACCCTTACCTCATTTTTCCCAGGCAAGATTGGTTTTGCATGCAAAAGTTCAGCAAATATGCAACCAACCGACCACATGTCAATTGCTGGGCCATATTTTGTAGCCCCGAGTAGTAATTCAGGGGGCCTGCCGCAATACGTGTAAGTCAGCAAAGTAGCAATAACAGATACATTAGCAAAGACCATAATGCCAAGATATCAAGACTATCTCTGTATCTATCATGTAAACTTTAAATGACGATTTGTAGGCTTACCTATACCACAGTGTGATGACACGATTTGTAAGATTTCCAGTATGATCATGAGAAAACGACCGTGCAAGCCCAAAATCTGCCAGCTTTAAATTTCCCTCATTGTCAATAAGGAGATTTGAGCCTGGACCAAAATCTAGGTTAATAGGCAAGTGAAGGTGATAACAAAACATCAACGATGTATTTGGGAGAATCACCTTTTATATCACGGTGAAGAACTTGATTCACATGACAATAGTGAAGCCCGGTGAGCAATTGCTTCATGTAACACTTTTACATGGATTGAATGTTAGAATAAAGTTGAACAATAAGTATGCAAAAGGCTAATATAGAATAAACAAGATATGTAGCCGTGCAATACCTTGATTTGAGGAACAGTAAATCTTAATCCAGGACGATCAGCGAGTCCAGTCAAATCATGATCCATGTACTCAAAAACCATGTAGATGCCACCCTTGTATTTGTTATTATCTATATAATTCCACGTAGGTACAAAGGCACAACCTTAAGGTGAGAAGGAAATCCTACGTTTTGTAGAAAATAAGACAGAAGTTGAAATCAGATTTTCACTAACCTGGCTTTCCTTGGTCATCCCTGTCCCGACCTTTGAAGAGACAGAACCATTCATGAAGCACAAAAATTTAGACCTCTTTAAAATGAAATTGATAAACTAATTCCAGTGTGACATGTAAGTTCCTTTTACAAACCTGGTGAAGTCACAATCTCCTTCAGCTGTATGACATTTTCATGATGAAGCTTCTTCAGAATCTTTATCTCCCTAATAGCTGTTATAGGAAACTGCATCATACCAATTGTGAACAATGGGTTACAAATTGCTATTGGAAAACAGAAACTTGCATCTGTGCTAAACATAGTGAGAGCATCATAAAAACAATATAAAAGAGAAAGAAGCATGTACCCCTTCTCTTTCATTGTCCATACGGATCTTTTTGAGAGCCACAATTTCACCAGTTTTGATTTCTTTAGCCATGTAAACTTGACTGCAACAACAAACAACAACAATCAAATATCCTAAAAAGCAAAACATAGGTATGGTAAAAGCCTAATCATACAATCAAAAGTCGCTTCAAAGACCGATTTATCAATCCCCGAGTAAAAACCAAGCATTTTGAATACCCCAAAAACTGAAATTGAATTCAAGGAAAAGAAATTGAGAAGCAGACCCGTAAGTTCCTTCACCAATTTGCTCGAGCTTCTCGAAGGAATCAACGCTGCGAGATCCCCAGATCGGAGGAGGTTCCTCGAGATTTAATTGCCCGAAAGCTGCCACCGCCATCTTCGTTCCCGGGACTGCTCTAATTTCACGATCGGTTTCTGAGGAGCTCTCAGAATTTTAAAGGAGACTACTTTGATTTTGGTTTTTCAAGAGAGGAGAGCTCCGGTGGTTTCGCAAAACCGGTTTAAATTTACGAATTGTTCGGTTTGAATCGGTTTAACTGTGAACAAGCGGTAGGCCAAATTATCAGTAAATTATCAGGAAAGTCCAGGGTCCACCGAAACCAAGTATTGTTCATGTGGACGGTTAAATCCGTTAAATCGTTTGACAAAAAAAAAAAAAAAAAAGAATCCGTTAAATCTAAATAAATTCTTTTAAAATTGAAAAAAAAAATATCAAATACCATTTTTTATGGACCTTTTTTCAAAAATGCCATTAAAAAAAAACACTTTTCAAAAATATTTATTCACTCCATTCTAAAAGTTGTAATTATGAGCTTCTAAGTCCTTGTTATTCTTATATAATTTCTCATCTAAAAAGACTTGTTTGACATGCCAATACCACGCACACATACAAAAAGAGTAAAAGTTTTTAAATATTACAATTGGTATAGAAAGTATTTGCGTACGTCTGAATTCGAAAACGTTCATATAACTGATTTCATAATTTTTTTCAAAGGCTAGAATTTTTTTTTTTTCACAAAAAGGTATAAACAAATTTCTATTAGAACAAGAAGATAAAAATTTTGGTTTTATAAATAGAATTGGAGGCGAATTTGAGAAACTTCCAAATACGGCAGGAAAAAAAATCAAGAAACTATTTTAGGTTTCTCGAGAGGGTTCACTGTCTGTGAGAAGAGGTGCGATTTGATGGAAACAGAGGTTTCCTGCAGGTTTTGCGTGCTTAGCACGCCATTTAACAGTGTAAACATCAAACCATTCTGGTTCTTCAAAGGAAGAAGATGGATAGACGAGGAAATCGAGACGGAAAATCTCCGACGAAGCAACCCCCTAGATCTCGGGTTGCTGCACCAAAGGGGAGAGAAGACTCATCTTCAAACCCTAAAATCGGTCCCAACTCACTCCGTTCCCGAACTCAGATCATCCACTTTTGGAGACAGAAGAAAGCGAGCTAATCTTCTTTTAGATAGTCTCAGCTGAAGGAATCCGAACATGGGGACAACCTTTTACTATAGATAAGTCTCCTTAAGTATGTGTTATGTTTCATGAACTTGATCCGTTACAGTCTTGATTCTGTTCAATTGTATTGATCCACAATACCATGAAAGATAGGCCTTTTCTTATTAGTCTTTATCAACTTACTGGATTGGGAGTCTGACTGATGAAAGTTTGAAAACGAAGCAATGATAAAATAATGTTAAGACTATATATAAACAATGTTCTCATCCAATCCACTTTCTATAGAAGATTTTTGACTAGCAGATTTGGTTCATATTCCACAATGGGGTTGAGATATGATCCTACTTACTGATTTTTTTGTCTGATGGTGTAGTTTTCAAGCTAACCAAAATATTCCTCTTCCAAGCTACTCTCTTGTGTGGATGACTTACGTAGTGGAGTTGTTCTACCACTCCTACTATTCTAATGATTTCAGTGATATTTTATTCTTGAGTTTCTTAATTCGAGGGAGTGGTCAGCCATTTGGGACTCATATGTCCAACACATATAGCTATCCCACTTTTTGGATCATAAATGATGCAAAGCAGCTCATATTTAAGTCTACATTGGCAATGAGAAGCCTCTGTTACCATGTTTCAGTTTCAAGCCATAGGAGTTTGCTATGGAAGGCCGCTACCAGTTCAATACAGGTATCGAATCTCTTTATAATAGCCAGCAAAACTGCAGGATGCTAAGTTGTAATTATCTGATGTCTTGTTGTTGTTGTTGAGTGCTGCTTGTTAATATGTGTTGATTCACATGTACATGTTTGCTGGGTCATATACAAAGAGAGTTTTCCAGATTTTTTATTATCCTTATTGTTAGAACAACTAGACAGTTGGAATAGCAATGATATAGTCCATGATGATTTACCTAATATAATCTATCTGAGGGTTAAGTCAAAGGTATTCTGAAAAATCTATCTGCCCACAATATTATATTGGGGAAATCGTCAAACTTATAGACTTTTATGCAGAATTTATTAACTATCTTTTTTTGGCAAGAATTATCTTAAGTTGGGTTTGGCATCTGCAATCCTTGTGTTGTTCACATCCATCAGTCTACAATTTACTTACAGATTCTAATCATGCATCTTAAACTGTAGCATCACGTGTTTACTGTAACTATATATTTTTGGATATGAACTTCTTAATTTGTGTTCTTCCGTGTCTCTGAAAAAGATAGGGACAATTTTGAAGCTCAAGTGAATAGGTTAGTGTTTACTTAATGTTAAGTGCTACTAATTTTGAATAAATACAAAAGGCTTAGGACAAAGAGCAGATCTAAAGGTGACTTATAAGGTTTGCTCCTGGAAAAGCTTTATTTTCTTTATTGGAACTCATTTTAAAGACCTGACTTACCAACCCCAACCATGTGTTTTAGAGTTCCGCACAGCTTTTTATGATGCTTTTCTCAAGATTATTCTATTATGTATCCTGTTCTTTACGTATATGTTCATGCAGAGATCTTCGTACTTTTTTTTGAGTGAGGCCATGTGGCTTACTTTTTCATGCAAAAAGCTTCCCCAGTTTTTTGTCTTTAAACTCTTACACTTTCGTGAAAAGATAAATCACTTTAGCCTGTTTGCTTTAGCTACTACCTTCTTAAAAGCAACAATGTTATTTTTACAGGGTCTTTCAGATTTTCTTTTTGTCTTCTGCTTGATGCTTGCTGGTGAGGGAAACGATGAACTCGAAGAACATGGCGAGTGGTGTGGCCACTCTCTTAGGTTATGAGGTTTGTAGATGCTCTTTCTTCCCATTTCTTTGTCTAATCTTTAACTAGTATACTCTTTAAAGAAGCAAATGTGGTTACTCCAAGCACCCATACAAACTTACTATGGTAAAGTATTTCTAAATTTAATGGTTTTATCACTGGTTTTGAGCTATGTTGATTGGTGATTTAAACTTTTAAAGAGACTTTCTTGGGAATGTCATATTTTCAAATGAAAAAGATGACAGAAATCTACCTATCCACCTTTATCACATGACTGGTAAAGTTAAGTAACTTTATTCAGCTGTGCCTTTTTTGTCCCCCATTTGTCAAAGTGAAAGCTGGACTTTTTATACTTGTCTAAGATTTATTTACTCGTTTGTTTGGTTTGTAGTAACTAATCTCGTTTGTTTGGTTTATACTTTGCACTAACTTCGTCTCCTTTTCCTCGTAAAGCTCAAATTTCAAAAGGTCTTTTATGTGTTCAAGAAGATATGTTCAAGTTATCTAGATGTTTGTGCAGATTTGTGAAATTAATAAAGAAGATTTGTGAAATTAATAAAGATCTACATAAATTATTTTAACCATGATAAATGTCTATATATCTCTATTAGTATGTGTTGAAGGTGGACCTTTGAAAACCCCTATAAAAAGCTTTTAGTGAGAAGGCACCACTAACTTGGTAAACTCAATCAAAACCGAGTTGATTAAAGCCACTACAAATCCTTTTTCAATTCTAAACACTTTTTCTTTTGGTGTACCATTTTGCAATAGATGTATGCTTATATACTATATGATCAGGAGTGGTTGGTTTATTACCCGTATATACATTTTTTTCCCCCTCAATTTAATTATTAAGGTGTATATATGTATATAATACCCAATAAAACATATCGGCGGCTTGCTCTATGAGGCCTAATTATTTCTTACTTATTGATAGCTACTGCCTACTGCTTCTTGCCTATGGACTCTTAGGTTTTATTTGTGGTGATTTCAGTTTGGGTTTTGTTAGATTGGGTCTGTCAAAACTTACGTTAAACAATCCTAAATGTACAACCTTCTAAACTTGCTTTGCTATAGTAACCTTCTCTTCTAATATATGCAGTGAGCTCAAGATTAACTGGTTGAATCTATATTTTTTGGCAGGAAGTATCACACAAATAAATATTATATATGGATACCTTAAAGGGTCGTGGAGACACATACAAATTCTTGAGCAGAAATGAAAAGAGATGTAATCCTTTTGACATTCCTGGTAAAACAATCTTCCGAACTTCATAGTATATTTTCTGAGGCGTTGCTATATATTCTTGAAAATTAAGAGAAATTTTATCAACGATGACATCGTGAAATCATAGTTTCTTTTTTATTTTCGTTGATGTTCTGGATTTAATACATATTTATGTGATGGTTTAAATCCTGCATATATTCTCTATTGCTTCCTCTAGATTTTGTTTGACAAACTTCTGGTTACATTACATGCACCTTTTTAAACTCGTAACTAAGTACGAGCTAGATTACCTCTTGTCCTTGAGCAACTTGGTTTGTAGGAAATACGCATAATTGGATACACATTCCTCCATAGTTTTTCTTCTTTTTGCATTTAGTGAAACTTTATTCGTGTTATAATTCCTCTTCATCTCTTTTTCCTTGTTCCTGTGGATATATTCTACTAAATGATAGAAGCCATTATTGCATCCAAAGTGATATATTTGTAGAGCTCTTGGATGACATATTATTCCATTGTTAGCATCCATGTCTTTCACTGTCTTGAGCTGTAAAACGATGTCCACGACAAAAGAAGTTCAGCCACCTAAAATGACATTTAGTGGTTGATAGTTAACAAAAATACCGCTTAAGACCACACGATTTAGGTCATATAATAGTTGACTGACTTTATATATTAATGGTAGACATTCTTGTTCTTCCTTTTTTTATTTGTCATGTTCTCGAGGTTTCTTGTGACGATGCTTTTTTTTTAGCAGATGTTCCAGCAATGTTGGGCGTAATGGTTGAGAAAAGGATGTGTTAATTTACTATTCTAAATGAAGAGTAAGCAAGAAGATTCTGAACCGGTGATTTCTTGTTTCTGGATTTGAATAATATATTGAGTTTCAAATATTAATATGTCTTATAGACCACTATCATCTAAAACTAATCCTTTGATCCTTTCTATACCTATACGTACGTAACCACCATGAATTTGATTACTACAGATAAAATAGAAATTACCAAATAGATTTCCTGGCCCCATTTCTGTGTTCCAATATGGTTGCTACCATGTGAACAGTTGAAAAAGATGATGGTGAAGATTATAGGTTTATATACGTGTGCATGCGTCTTTGAAGTTACACGTGTGTCTCATATTTGTTCTTCTTGGTTTTACAGTCACAACTTTCGTCACTCATTGGAATCTCTTTAACCGATGCTGATGATGATGATGATGATGATATCCCAAACACGAGCGTCTTGGTTTCGTTTAACTTCTGTAAGTATCAATAGATTAGCATTACTGCAGATAAATTCTCAAACTTATTTTGTGTGTTTACTTTTCCTTCTATTGATTTTGTGGAATTTAAAAGTTGGTTGAAACATGCTCAGTATCTGCATAAGTTGATTAAAGGTATATTCTTGAAGATGATCTCGAGTCATGCATGCTTTTCACATTTACATACAATAGGTAAAGGGTTAAATATTTTCATTCGTGGCATAGAAAGTCCGAGCTTATAGCTTTTAGACGCGTTGGTTTGAAACTTAGGAGAAGAAGCAATTCAGTTGTTTAGCTGACATTTACAACCAAGTTGTTTTTTATATTAGAGGAAAAGAACGGTTTAAGTGACATCACATATTTCATAATTAATACTTTTGTAAAAACCTATAGTGCTTTCCTCAATTCTTTAATATTTTCTTTACCTGCTTCCTCCATTCGAGACTGTGGTCCACTCTGCGAGGAACCCTAATTCAACAAGCAATTCAAATCCCTCTTTCCTTAATTTTAATTAAACTTTTGTAAGAATTATTTCATATCTTAAACCCCTTTTTAAAAATTGTAGGCTTATATTACCTAGGTATGATGATACTCGGAGGCTTAAATTACTATAGGTATGATGATACTCGGAGGCTTAAATATGATGCAATGAAACCATACACATGAACATCTAGATGCTTCCATGGAGTTTCACTGTATAATAAAATTAAGATAATGGCTTTCATTAACTATCTTCTGCTATGGCTTTATAATCTCTACATGAAAATATTACCAATATAATTACTTGCATGCTGGTCCATAATACTAGGAAAGTTATCTTTTATCTAGGCAATGTTCGTATGTTTATACTTGCAATGAAGATAAAAATGAGTTAAAATGACAATATGGTAATGCAAATCCATACAAAAGCTGTTCAGAGCATCATATTTCATTTTCACCTACAGTTACTGAATACACTAAAATATCTTCTAGAAACTGACAGATTTGATGCCCTCATTTGGTAAAACATCTTCTTGTTTGATTTTTCTCTATTTCTTAATTAGATTTTGTTTCTTGATATTATGTCGTTCAATTTGAATTTTCTGCACGGAACCTGTGATCTTCATTATATAGAAGACACAGAGGAAAAAGACAAGAGCTCAAGATATGCCATTGGGTGCAATACTAAGGCGGAGGGAGAAAGTCTTATAGGTTTCAAAGATGGTGGAGATTTAGATCATATTCTGCACCCACCTCTCCCCTAACCAGCTCTTCCCTAGTGGTCAAAATCTGTCACATCAAGACTGTCACCATCATCAATAGTAAGTTTTTATTCTGACAATACCAAAACTTGCCTTTGTTACCTTGATCTCCTTGTTTGTCTGTCCATTGCTATTGCTGTCTGAAATTTCATTGAATGCTCTTAGGAAACAATTCAGGATGGTGTGTTAGAATATGAAAATGGTTCCTCAGTCCTCACCCATTAGAACTAGTACGTACTGATCTCCTGCACCATTTACTACTTTGCTATGGTTAACGATGGTAGCTTTTTCCGGTGTTACCATTTATATTTCCTAAAAGATTTCATGCTGTTGTCCTGAATTGGCATCTTCTGCTGTGAAAGCAATATTTTGCGTTGTTACAAGTCATATTTACTGTAACTATAATATGCTTTCCCTTTTACAGGTTTCTTCATTTGGTATCTTTTCTTCCTAGAAAAGGCATTTTTGGGGATTGATAATCTCTGTAAGTATTACCTAAATTTTGCTATATAAGGACTTTATCATGATGTCAAACATGATATCAGGACTTTATCATGATGTGTCAAACCCACTTTGCATCTTTTACTTTCATATTCTTGAAACATGATCTCATTTTCAGAGACAAACTCTTAGGGTTCATTGCTTGCATTTTGTTTGGAATTGGTTGATCGTAGCTTCAATCGATATGTAGAAAAATACAATTAAAATATAGCTACGTATATGAATTATTAAATGTATGATTAATAGGCCATGGAAATGGATGATGCGAGGAAACCTAATTTTGCGTGCCAGAAGAGATGTCTCTTCTTTGGCCACCCTTTTGTTGCCATGTGTTGTTGGCGCTGACTTCTATTTCGAATCCTTTCTCTTTTTATTTGTCATTCCAATGATTAAAATAATACAACGTAACAGTTTAGCCCTCCGGTCAAATTCCCTTTATTGCCCTTCTCCTCCATCATCACCTACTCAGAGAAGATCTTTTATGGATTTCATAAGAAAGATGATGAAACCTTCTTACTTTTAGTTGATCTGTGTCTTTTTTTTGTTTTTGTTTTGTGTGGAATCTTTATGAGCAGAAGCATTCAATAACCTAGACTAGAGTTTTGGACCGTGAAGAGACCAAGCAATAACTATGTGTTGTTATTCTCCTTGACAAATGAAGGGTTTGGTACTAGGGCATAGTGATGGCTACTTATGAACTGCTTCCCAATTAAGGACAAATAAAAGATCTATTGGTATGTGTTTGTCCATTGGAGACGGCTGTTCCTGAAATGATACTGATGTTGCTTTAAGACAAGAGGAAGAATTTACATTGAATGATTTTTTCACACTGGTAAGGGAATGCGTATATGAGAGGATAATAGAAAATGATTAGAAAAATGGAATTGAAAGGTGAAAGTGACATGGTTGTTTTGGTAGGCGAATAGGAAAGATGCACGTGGTGAATGGACATGAAGAGAAAAAGATGCTAGGTTTAATATAAATTGGAATAAGAAGCAGTTAGTGGTTGCGAAGGAAGGAGGCAAGCAACCAAATCTCAGAGACGATTATAACAGTACAGAGAAGGAAGAAAGAAAAGAAACCGTTGTTGATTAGATACAGAGAAGATCAGCTAACATGGGAAGATCTCCTAACTGTGATGACTCTGGTCTCAAGAAAGGTCCTTGGACTCCTGATGAAGATGAGAAACTTGTCAACTATGTCCAAAAACATGGTCATAGTAGCTGGAGAGCCCTTCCCAAACTCGCTGGTATTGTGTGTTTTTTATTTTTTTTGCTTCTTTCATAAAAGCTTGATGAGTCTAAGCTTCTCATATGATTGCATCTGTCCCTCTTTCTCTTTGCAGGTCTAAACAGGTGTGGGAAGAGTTGCAGGCTAAGGTGGACGAACTACTTGAGACCTGACATCAAGCGAGGGAGATTCTCTCCGGACGAGGAACAGACTATCTTGAACCTTCATTCAGTTCTTGGAAACAAGTAATTAATCTTCTGATACGCTTAGACTCATCAAGCTTTTGTGTACCAAATTATCTTATACGCTTGCTTATGAATGATGATGTTAATTATAAGGTGGTCAACGATTGCAAATCAGTTACCTGGGAGAACAGATAACGAGATCAAGAATTTCTGGAACACTCATTTGAAGAAAAAGCTGATTCAGATGGGTATTGACCCAATGACTCATCGTCCAAGAACCGATATCTTCACCGGCTTATCTCAGCTCATGTCTCTGTCAAATAACCTGAGAGGCTTTGTTGATCTGCAGCAACAGTTTCCAATTGATCAAGAGCACACTATACTGAAACTCCAAACCGAAATGGCTAAACTCCAATTGTTCCAATACCTCCTTCAACCATCTTCCATGAATAGCATTAACCCTAATGACTTTGACACTCTCAGTCTCCTTAACTCTATTGCCTCCTTCAAAGAGACCACTACGACCACCAGCAACAATCTCGACCTTGGTTTCCTCGGTTCCTATCTTCAGGACTTCAACAGCTTACCATCCCTGAAAACCCTAAATTCCAACATGGAACCATCATCTGTTTTCCCCCAAAATCTTGATGACAATCACTTCAAATTCTTCACCCAAAGAGAAAACCTACCCGTCTCTCCAATCTGGCTCTCGGATCCCTCCAGCTCAACTCAGAGTCTTCTACCTTCTTCTGCTGTGACTGATGATCTGATTAGAAACCAATATGGTATTGAAGATGTCAATAGCAATATCACCTCTTCAAGCGGTCAAGAATCCGCAGCTTCAGCTTCAGCTGCATGGCCTGATCATCTATTGGATGATTCTATATTTTCCGACATTCCTTAGCCTTCTTTTGTCTTTTCAGGTATGTATATTTTGGAGGAACTCAAATCGAATTTACTCTTGGAATTGTATGCTTTTATTTGCATATCTATATATTGTAGAGACATCATATAATATGTGCTCATGTTATAGAATGTACAGTACAGATTTCATAACTCATATGCAAGTTGTTTAATCTCAGTGTTCTTTAGCATATATGTCTGTACCCGTCGCGGAGTTTATATATATAAGATTTTTGTGAAATGGAGATCACTTGTAGTTGTAGTTGTATGGTATTTAATAATTAGGGTTTTTGATAATTGTTTGGTTCTTTTGTTTTACGCTTCCTGGTGACAACACATTTTAGAGTTTAAATGTTGATTTGATTGCCAAGAACAAATAATGGAAGAAGTGAAAGAAGCATGTGATCGGCTGGCTAACGATATTATAAAAAGGCCAAGTAGATATATACTAATAATAATAATTAAACGACGAGAGGCCCTATAAGTATGTGATGTCAGATAAAGTGATCTCTCATTAGGTTTAAAAGAAAAATCACTCATTGAGTCCTTTATTTTAATTTTTCTTAAAAGTTGAATTGACTCATTAATCGAGGCTTGCCTTCTTGGGCAAAAGATCTTGTGCAATTAGGGTATTCTTCTACTCCATCCGGATCCGAATAGATTTGGTTTGGAAATTTTTTTGTCAATGGATAATGTATGTTATTAATTTATTTTTTCTCCATTTCGTTATCGTTTTAAAATTTAAATTTTGTTTAATAATAGTTGTCGTTTTAGATTTTCAATGCAGATGTTCGGTAAAAAAATCAGTTTTATCCCAACTATTTTAATATCTTGACCAATAAAAAAGTTAGATAATATATTTAAAAAATATAAAATAAAAAATTTAATTGTTATCTTAATTTGTGTGAAAAATCTTAAACAACAAGTAATTTAAAATGGAGGAAGTATCATATTAAATCTTAAATATTTTTGGATATTTTCGATTATGTACATAAAATTTTAAAAATACATCGATATTGCATGTAACTCGATTTAGAAATGATCTAAATATGTTTTTTTAACTCTTCTTGTCTTCTATACAAACATGAAAATAATAAATTGTATTAATACATAAATACTTAGTTTTTATGTCAGAATACAGAAATATCTATTTTGTGAATATTTTTTAAAAATATCATAAATAGAGTTGGCAACAAAAAACAAAATTAGGACAACTTAGGACAGAAAACAGATCCCATAAGACCCATAATAGGCCCATATAAAAGACAACTATGTCATAGGCCCGACAATATAAGTCGAGAAAGATATCTAGCGGTCAACGGAAAAAGTCAACAAAAGCATTAAGGTTCTTTTCATTCACAGGATTCAACTCAAAAGATACATCATGAAACAAAACAAGATGTCTACACTTAATTAGTACTTCTTCTTCACCGAAGAACAAAAAAAGGTGAAGTTGGCAACTTTACAGTAAAATCAAGATTTGATGTGTTGGGTCATCTTCCACCTGATAATTCAATGGCATCTTGGTTATTCATAGAATCTTCACCCCAATCAAATCTCCTCTGCAGCCGCTCGAACTCATGACGTCTCGTGACTTCCACGTTTTGCCACTCTTCCCATCTCTCCGCAAGCCCTTCTCCTTCTAACATCCTTACAACTTCAGACATCACTGGTCGGTCTTCCGGCGTACCTTGTGTACAAAGCAAAGCCACTTGTATCATCATCTCTACTTCTTCTTTTATATACTCCCCATCCAAATTTTTATCTACAATTGCTCCCAATTTCTTCTCTCTTTCCAGTTTCTTCACCTGTCCAAAACAAAAAGACCAAAAAGATTATGGTAAATAAAGCTTGAGAGAAGCTAGTTGATGTGGGAGTATTCGATTATACATACGTGGTCAAGTAACAAGACATCATCTTCTTCCTCTAAACGCGAAAAGTCTATCGCGCGTTGTCCTGTAACGAGCTCAAGAAGCATAATTCCATACCCGAAAACATCGGTTCTCTCTGATGATTTCCCTGTGGATAGGTATTCTGGTGCAATGTGACCCATTGTTCCTCGAACTTGAGTTGTCACATTAGTCCTCCTAACATCTACTAACTTGGCTAAACCAAAATCACCAACCACTGCTTCAAAATCTTCATCTAGTAACACGTTTGCTGCTTTCACATCACGATGTATGATCTTCGGATTGCAATGTTCGTGAAGATACTCAAAACCACGCGCTGCTCCTAAGGCAATCCGTTTCCTCGTCTCCCAATCCAGAACCGGGTCCCCCGCTTTAATCTCTCTGAGACGATGTGCAAGACTTAGATTCTGCATGAAGGGATAAACCAAAAGGCGTTCTGTTTGCGTGGTGCAGAAACCGATAAGACGCAGTAGATTCCTATGAACAGCTACACTTATCATCTCGACTTCCCTCTGGAATGCAGCATCTCCACCAGGACTTTCAAAATCCGTCAATCTCTTCACAGCAACTTTGGTGTTATCCGGAAGCACTCCTTTGTAAACTTTCCCAAAGCCTCCTTGACCGAGTACATTCTTTTCACTGAAGTTATCTGTCGCCAATTGAAGCTCTCTCCATGCAAATCTTTTCAACTGTCCAAATGCAATTCTCCTGTCCACTTCACCTGAAAAATAGTAAAGTTTGAAGATTATAGACTCTTTATTTCACAAATGTTCATATCAATTCATCATAACATACTGGAAAATGAAATACGAAAGAAAGGTTTCCCTGTGGGTTTATTACGACCTGCAACATCCACGAACACATCACGTCTATATCCTTTATGTCTATCCTTGCAGAACAGAAACAACAAGATTCCAAAGAGAATAACTGTAACTCCGGCAACAACTCCAGCAATAATGCCAGTTTTTGGCTTGCCTGAATCACCTATCACCATAGATTTAATGTTTTCAGCAGATCTAGAATTCTTTCATACTTTTGAATCAGTTGAAAATAAAGAAAATGCGGTAAGTAATGTAGTTACCTGAATGGGCGACCTCAGATACACAAGGGTGAGGTTGACCACCGCCACAATTCAAGTTGTTTGACGTGAAACTATAGTCGATTAAAACCAGATAAGATTACTGCTGAAGAAATGAAAATTTTCAGATTTAACCTAAAGTAGTCAAACCTACTTGTATTTCGGGATCTCAAATAGACTTGGAGGAATCTGGCCACTGAGGCTATTGGAATCAAGCAGCCTGTAAACGTAGTTTCAAACACTGGAATTAAGACAAAAATACTTCCAAAAAAAGATGGTAAGCATACATATACAAAGAGCACGGTAACTTACAGATTTAACAGGTTTGGAAGACCCGTGAGGGACTCCGGAATAGTCCCATTAATTTTGTTTCTACTCAAGGTCCTGTTTGGCCCATACACGGTGAACAAAAACATGAGTGATCCTTATCTATGTCTTAAATGTTTCAAAACATGTCCAAGATTTAACAGTATTAGGAGGCAGAACTACTTACAAGAACTGAAGTTTCTTGAGATTACCAATAGTGGACGGTATACGACCAGTTAGCTGATTGTCCTCCAAATCCAAACTGGTCAAGCTAGTCAGATTTCCGAAGTCTTCTGGTATTTCACCCGTAATTCCATTTCCCTTTAAAGTACTATATACAAAAACAACAACGAAATGCTCATGAAAAAATATGTTCTACACTTCTAGGATTTCAGACAAAAAGAGAGGTTCAATCTAGGGCACTTACAGAGTCTTGAGATTTTCTAGGATTCCTATTCTTGAAGACAAGGTTCCAGAGAAGTTCATGTCTGACAAGGTACTGCAATCACAAATGCCATGAATGTACATCTTCTCACAAATGCCACTAATTCAGGGTTATCATTAAACTTACAGAGAAGTGACAAAGTTTTTGTCATCACAAATAACTTGGGACCAAGTACAAGGATTAACTTGATTCTGATTCCAGTCACTTAGCTGACTGGGCAATGCACGTAACGAGATCCGCAAGGCAAATAGCGCATCCCCTGAAATGGAAAAGCAAGGAATCAGAGAGTTAAATCTCTTAAATGTTTAGGGGAAAGATGCTGATCTTTACCTGAACAACCTCAGAAATTACCAAAAATGGAACTAAGAAATGAGAGAAAATAGCCGTTGATAAGTAAGAAAAGGCATCACCTTGAGCATCTGGAGACACAAATGAGAATAAACAGGCAAAAACCAACACAGTAAAAGCCATAGCCATCTTATGCAAGCTGAACATCTCATCTCATCTCATTAATTGAGCTTTGTTCCACTACAAGACACATTTAATAACATTAGAACAAAATATATTTCTTACTTTTAGTGGATCTGACACATAACAGAGAAAGAGTAATGGAGAAACTGTCGTCGACTATGAATCAAAAACTTTCTAAGTTCAACCAAATTTGCGGTATGGTTTACAGGAATTAGGTACAAGGATAAAGTCCAGCTATTGAAAGGTTGAGACTTTACATAGAAAAAGAGTCAAACGGACGCTTAAACACACGAACAAGCTCAATTCCCCAGAAAGATTAGTGACCAATTTTGGTCAAACTTCATAATAAGAAATCCAAATCATCTTCAAAAACAGAGAGATTTAGGCAACGGCGAAAAAAAGGGAAGGAACCTCGTACCGAAGAAGAAAATCCCAAAAAAGGAAGCAATTCTCGCTGCTCGAAAGATTCAGTCCGGGCGAATAGAACCAAAGAGAACAAAACAGAAAAAGAGAAAGTGAAAAGCTTTGTCTCTTCGATTTTATTCTCTAGACTTTGCGTTTGGCAAATCGCAATTATCACTCTCGCTCGCTAATGGCCTTAGTCTGGAAAGAAAAGTCCGATGTTGGTCCACGGAACTGCTTTTTCTGCGTGCAACTTGTAATTATAGTAATTAACTTTGATAATGATGTTTGGAGTGTGTGTGAATATTATAATGTATGTGTAAACATTAATATTATTGGAATACACCACTCACCAAGTCTAATAAGAGGCCAATGACCAACCTAAATGACATACCCATACAAGAATCGAGCCTACCCAATAATATCCATGGATACACATACATACAGTGCATATCTAAGTAATGAAACTAATAGAATTGAGTAGTGATGTCAACTAGCTTCCTTTTTCGCCCTTCCAAATTACTTCTTCTGTTCTACCTCTCTTCTACTCCTTTGTTGAATGTATGTTTTCCTAGGCTCATCCCATACAAGCACGCTGTTGAACCACATTCATGCCAATTACAATTTACCAAGCCATCCGGAACAATTCTGCTGTTTGCATCATCAGTAGGCATGAGAAACCACCCTCCCTAGTAGGTGCCACAAAAACATAAACTCAAACCTGAAATCTTTAACAGATCGGTGCTGATCTTTTCCATAAAGTCATCCAACAAGAAGCAGTTAAGCAGAGGTGCATTTGTTAAAGAGCTTTCATCTGTCGTGTATCCGTAATTTTTTCATTTAGTAGATAGTCCTGAAAAAAATATCAACTGCATCAGCACTTTATCACATCGTGTTCCCTAGGTCATGAAATGGGTGAGACAAGTCTAAAGTTATACATGCAAATAGTTGATCATTAAGTTTAGTAAACAAACAGCAAACGTGATCTCAAAAGCTTTGCTTGTTTTTACTCAAAGTTTTACTAATAAGTAATACGCGACAATAGAACCTACCACATGTCATCATGCAGATCAATCCAGGATTAAGGAAACTCGATCGAGGACAAGAAAACTCAAGAAAACAATACTGATTAAAAGCTCTGTACACCAAATCTTTAATCTCTTGGGATCATCCCCAACGAGCATGTCCCAGAAGATGACAATGTTGCGATCAGAGCTGCTGAGTTTGAACCTCGGAAGTAAAATCTAATAGACTGTATTTGTAATCATGATTGAGCATATAGCAATGCCACACATGCGCCATCTCCGCACCTAAATGGATGGATCTGGAATTATACTGGAAAAACCTATGGAGATCCTCCAAACCATACACCTTCCTCCAATCCATCCTCCCTTGCCTCACCCCACTCAAAAGGATCACACCACATTATTATCCCGTACAGATCACAACAATATAACAATCTATCTATCGCACAGTAATTGAAATCATTCCACAAACCTTGTTCACTCCGAAAGTAGTAGGACTCAGTATAACTCCCCTCCACCATATAAAGTCAAATTTACATATGTTATAGTCCATTATTAGATTGGACATTAATTTTATTCATATATATATTTTTATAAATGTTCTAAAACATGATGTATTTTAGTTGTATAGAATTTTACCTTATATAAAAGTCGGTAGGTTGTCAAATCTTTTAAACACAACAGACGATATCGCCGACCGAACCGAGGGAAACTAGAAAAGTATGAACAAATACAACCTCCTCATATGTTATTATCATAAAATACGTAATTATTAAAAACGTAACGCATGTGAACTTTATCCAACTATATAATAATAACGTCATATCCAACTATTCTCAATCAAGCAAGAACCTACAACACACAAAAAAAACGTCGATCGAGACTTATGGAGAGAAAACATCACTTCGTGTTAGTTCACAACGCTTTTCATGGAGCCTGGATCTGGTACAAGCTCAAGCCCCTCCTTGAGTCCGCCGGCCACCGTGTCACTGCCGTCGAACTCGCCGCCTCCGGGATCGACCCACGACCAATCCAGGCCGTTGGAACCTTCGACGACTACTCCATACCGTTGATGAAAACCCTCGAATCTCTCCCTGAGAACGAACAGGTGATTCTCGTTGGATCCAGCTTCGGAGGCATCAACATTGCTCTCGCCGCGGACAGATTTCCGACGAAAATTAAGGTTCTTGTGTTCCTCAACGCCTTCTTGCCCGACACAACCCACGTGCCCTCTCACGTTCTAGATAAGGTTTACAATAAAATCACTATTTTGTTGTGATACTAGTACTTTTTATAATTCGACCTACTAATCTATTCCATGCAAATAATTATTCGTTTGGTTGATGATAAAGTATATGGATGTGGCTGGAGGTTTGGAAGATTGTGAGTTTTCGTCTCATGAAACAAGAAATGGGACAATGTGTTTATTGAAGATGGGACCAAAATTCATGAAGACTCGTCTTTACCAAAATTGTCCTATCGAGGTATCATTCCGCAAACTTTGTTACGCCAAAACTATAAAATCTGTATGGGACGATTGATTTACGGTTTTGAAACCCTAAATCTAGAGAATCCATCTGCCAAATCTTGAAATTATAAATGATCTTATGAGATGATAAATAATTATATGTGGCGTGTGTCATATGATGGTTAATGTGAAGGATTACGAGCTGGCAAAAATGTTGCATAGACAAGGGTCATTTTTCCAAGAGGATCTATCAAAGAAAGAAAAGTTTAACGAGGAAGGTTATGGTTCGGTGCAACGAGTTTACGTAAAGAGTAGTGAAGACAAAGCCATTCCATGCGATTTCATTCGTTGGATGATTGATAATTTCAACGTCTCAAAAGTCTACGAGATCGACGGTGGAGATCACATGCTGATGCTCTCCAAGCCCCAACAACTCTTCGACACTCTCTCTGCTATCGCCGCCGATTATATGTAATAAACTAAAGCATGTTTAGCTCACTTTTAGTTTATTATGGGCTTCATTAATAATATAAAACCTTTCAATAAAACTTACGACTTAAGATTACCGTGAAGATCAAATAGGTATTTTTTTGTTTCATTATTAACAGTACAGACAAAAAAAAAATACATATAGTTCTTATGTTAATTGATTACTACATTATTTTGAAGCTATAAAACAAAGAAAGGAACTCAAAGTAATGTTAATAATTGTACGAAGTCAAGCTTTACTCAGATATATGGGTCTACAGAAGATTCACGAGAAGGAGACTTAAACAGTGACGTGTATGACAGTGAAGCAGGTGAGACAAAATTGATTAATCAATTTTGACAGTGTATTGTTCCATTCAAATCAAAATTAATTTCACTCTTTTCCAAAATTAAAATAAAAATTGGTTATAATTACAGTTTAAGCCTAAATGGTTCTGTTCTGTCAGTAAAAGAAAAGAAAAGCTGAAAAAGCTCTGATGGAATAAATTGTGAACATGCAAACGTTAAGGAATCAAAAGAAGATTAATGAATTAAAGCAAAAAGTGTTGAAAGAAATGAATGACGCAAGGAAGTAGTTACAGCTATCTCTTCTCTCAAAAATTTCAAAATAATCAGAGAACTTTTTGATTATTTACAAATTGAGCCGTACATTTACAAAGAATCCAAAGAACACCTCTGCTCCCAAAAATCCAAAATCAATTTAGAAACTTTATAAAAGAAAACAGAGTAGGAGATCAAACCAGAGAGATCAATTTAAGGGTTATAAAAGTGGCCATTGCAATGACACTTCCATCCCATAGGTTTGTAATTAGAGTACTGATCAAGGACGGTTGTTAGAGACGAAGGAGGTCGTACGAATCCACCGGAGAACGGGTTAACTCGGGTAAATCGGGAGCGACTCGGGAGAGTGGGTACTTGAATAGCCATGCAAGGATGACAGTTGTTGCATCTGTTGTGGCAGCTCGGTGGTGTAGAACCTAATCTTGCTTTATCTTCAATCAAAGCTGCCTGAAATATCAAAAGCAAAGAACTTTAAATCAATCAATGGGAAAGTGATTATTTGAGAATTTGATTTTGGGAATTGAGTTGAAAGATGGGTCTGATTACTTGAGGAGAATTCGGAGGTTGGACAGGTTGAAGAAAGGATGAGACTTGTGGAGCGATGAGCACAAAGTGAACGACAAGAAGAAGAAGAAGAACGGAAGGTTTGTAAATAGCAAACATTTTGGTTTGAATTCAAGAATTACCATACAGGAGGAAACTTCATTTGGGTCTATTGAAATTTCAAGACTTTGTTTTGAAAAAAAAAAAAAACAAGAACAGAGAGAGAGAGAGAGAGAGAGAGAGAGAGGGGATGAAGTAGAAGAAGATTTTGGATCAGAAGTGAAATGAGTGAGTTAAGGAGAGAGAGAGAGAGAGAGAGAGAGAGAGAGATAAGGGGAGAGAAGGGGTAAAAGAGTAATTTAGAGGGGGAGTGAAAGGAACCAGACAGAGTGGGGGAGACAGAATAGGAGGATACATACCAGAGGAGAGGACTCAGAAAGAGTAGCCTTCTTTCAATGTGTCACTTCAATCTTTCTACTCTTCTCTCTTTTCATTTCATTTATTCTTTTTTCATTTTTTTTGGATATCTCTTTGCATTGTTCATTAGTTTTGAGTTTCTGACCAGTTTTTTAGATCTTGTATTGATACAAAACATGCACTGTTTTGTATTTTGAATTTTATTGGAGTATATCAGTTATACACCAGATTAAATGAACAAATCCTTGAGATAAAAATTGGGTCAATGTTGGTTTTTTAGAACTAAGAAGCATTTGTGTTGACCAAGTTGTTTTGTTACTTGTAAAAGTCTCCACTCTCTATTTTCACGAGCATTTCTAATTTACAGAGAACTCATATTATTTTTACCAATATCATTATTCTTTGTACTAAGGAATCTTGACTCCTTAATAATGTGCTTTCTCCTTCTTGTTTTGTTTATCCTCTCGGTTTCAGTTCATTGAGTTTAAAATCAAATCAAAATTGAGAGATAGCTGAATGTTAAAAAATTGTGACTTATGACTTATGCTTGCCTTGCAACATGCTTAATACCAAGATCTTTGGACTTATATGCTTCTTTTTGGTATATACTTAAATGCTTCATTGTTTCCAAACTCATTACCAAAGCTAGCTTTCCCAATAATCTAAATGTGTAGTGGAATGTTCAACGGGTAAAAAAGAGTTGAATAACATTTCACCGGTAAGTATCTATTTACTGACACATCAAACTGGGGTTTCCTTTTAACATCAGAAAATAGTAAACGAATAGCGAAATTGGGGTTTCCTTTTAACATCAGAAAATAGTAAACGAATAGGGCATGGGGTTTCTTTTATCATCAGATAATAATAGTAAACGAATAGGGAAATTACTGAGTAGTAATAGTAGTAAAAACCACAAGTTTGACTGAGTTTTGATTTTTGAACAAAATGAGAAAAGAGATAAAAAAAATTACAAGAGCAATAAATGAAGAAGAAGTAGAAGGATGCCACATTTTATCATTTCGACAGCCTTCATTTAATAACTACAACAATCTTATGTTATTAAATGTGAGCATCTGTGCCCTTAAATATTATAAGCCATGTCTCTTTCTGCTGCTGTTTTCCAACAATTTTCGCAGTATCGTTTTCTCCTTCTTTAATACATTTACCATTCGTATATCTAGTACTTTATGTGACATTTTCATCATTTTTAGAAAAAATACTTCTTCTAAAAGCAATGATTACTTTTTTTTTTTTTTTGGTTTGAATCAAAAGTACAGTACAAGTAACCACTCGAATGATTACTTTTTACAAATTAGCTGAGTTTCCAATCGACATGATAATTAAAAGGAGTAGATTTTGGAATGGTCCATGGACCAGCGACGATCATTAACTACTGTTCACACCAAATTATAAAGGAGAACTTCGGTTACAATTTATTGCCATCGACTTTGGTATCACCTCATGAAAATATGAAGTGTAGAACTTTGGTGCATCGAATATAAATTGAAATAAATGCGTGAGTTTTATACAAGTGGAAAAAAAAAAAAAAAAGAAGCCACAAAAAGCTTATTTTCTCAGGAAGAACATAGAATATACCTAAACCCGTGAAATTTGGAACATCCTCTTTACTTAAAAAAAACAAATCTAAAATAAAATTGAAAAGAGTTTGGAAAATAACAATACACGAAAGGAAGGCTGTGAAACTAACGTTCCGTGGAACCGCGTGATGCGTTCAGTGACTATCTTTTTCCACGTTACCTGATTTGTCGCATTTCAATTTTTTTCTTACAACATTATTCAAAAAATAAAGAAATAAATTGAAGTCAGAAACAAATAAAAAAATATTTGCAGCAAGTGAAGACTTTCACAGTAAGACAACGAGATCGCCGGAAATATAATAAAAACTGAAATTATTTGATGGCATGATCGTATCCAATTATAATAAGAGTCAAGGGCTTTTGTCTCCTTTGATACGTAGGTCCCAAACTCTTTTCTACCCTATTTGTCCTTTTAAACGACTCAGATGTAACGAAAAAAGATCCTACGGTCGAAAAATGTTTGGTCACAAGCTTATGCCTATTCATGTCTCGGCGACGGATACAATAAAATATCCCGGTTTAATCCGGTATACAATCTTAACTAAATCTCGGTTTTTTATTTTTACCGTTGAGTAGCTCGGTATGCTTCTTCGTCGGAGATAACCGCCGGTATGTTCCATGTTCCCAGCGAATGCCCAGATATTTTCCCACCTAATAAAACTTATTCATAAAGTCTTAACAAGAACATACTGTACAACGAATTTGAAAGATATTGTAATTTTTGGTACCTTCTTTAGTAGCTTCTTCACATCTTCTTTGGTAATTTGAAGACAAATGTGGATCCAGGGATTTCATAATCTCTTCATACTTCTCTTCTGCTTCTGATATCCGCTTCGCCTGTAAAAAGCAATGAGCTCTTAAGATGTTTTCAGAGAAACGTTGATTTGATTGTCGTATTTAACGTTTCTTTACCAGTTCAGTGGGGGCATTTGATGAGCCGAAAATTCCCACAAACATACGTAATACGTTGAAATTGTTCTCAAGCACATCGTCCTACAAGAAAACCATATGGATTTTGATCAGTAGAGATCGTGATGAATCTAGGGAGTTCTTTGAGGGCAGCAGCTAACACCTCGTAATCGAACCTGCAAAATTTAAATCCAAAACAACTCAGATTCAGAAAGATTCAAACTTTGTGTTTGTGGTAGATGTAAATGTTTTAAAAGAACATACAGATCATCCGCTACTTCAACCAGGAACTCTGAAATTGACAAGAAGTCCATATGCAACTCATTCACCTTTTCCAAAGTTCCAAAGATAGAAGAGAAGACATATCTCAAATACAATTCCAATCTATATGCATCAGATACTAGACGTGGAATTTTTGGATTATATATGACTTCACATTAAGAAGAGAACTACCTCTTCTCCTCTCAGCTTGTATAGTAGAAGATTCAACACCCGGTAATCAAAAGACTTCAAATGAATTGCTCTCATCACATCTTCTAGACAGATCTATAAATTATACAGATGAAACCATGAGCAAATGTATTGCTAAAAACAAATAGCACATTGTTTGACAACATTAAACTGAACCAGTCACCTTGTTTTTGTTTGAAAGAGCATGACAAAGCTTTCTTTCTAACGCCCAATACTCTTCACCCCACTTAAACTCTTGTTGTATTCTAACCCATGCAACAAATTAACAAATAGTGCATATGTTTGTCCCTTTACTGATTAAACAGTAAGGAAAAAGGAGAAGTTATAGCAAGGAAATACCTGTGTGTCAAAAGGCCCTCACGTTCAAGCAGATCTTCAAGCGGCTTCAGTGGAGCTTCAAACAAAACTCGTGTTTCAGCATTCCATCCATGACTGGAAGACTGCATCTCAAACCATTAGGTTGTACACTGATTTGGTGATTCCCATACTCCTAAATATTAGACATGGCATCTTACAATGACTTGGGATCCACAAGCTGATTCACTGACTATCTTCTCATTAAGAGCATCCATCTACAGACACAAAAGACACCTACATTTCTTAGATTCAGGTTACATTGTCATTGTTGTAGTACACGTTAACTCAACGAAGAAAATCTTACAGACATGAGGGAGAAAACAACAGAAGTACAAAAATTATTACCTGATATATGTAACTCTCTGTGAATGAAAGCACTGGTAAATATCTGAATATTGACTGCGGTTTGTTAATATCCAACCGATGGAACATGAAATAAGACCTGGACTGCAACAGGATATGGACAGTTACTAACACAACAAATTCAGAAAACCAAGAGAGAGAGAGAGAGAGAGAGAGAGAGAGAGAGAGAGATAGAGAGAGAACACTTGCATAACTCAGAAGACAAGTTATTTCTTCATTTATCTTCCTAATTCATATGTCTAAAGAACCCGATCTTGTTATCTATGATTAGCTAACTCAATCAGTCAAGACAGAGAATAGCAATGCATTTGTAAGAGGAAAAACTTACGAAATCCTCAAGTGTAGAGTTTGCTCTTTTCATTGCATCTAGCCCGACCATTGCCACAACTTGTTGGTGTTTCTGTGATGTGTAGGGATCAACATTGTCCATGACACTCCTCTTCACATGACTCTTTTGGGACTCTGCTGCATCGAAATTGAACAATCACCCACAGTTTACATTAAGAATACCATATTACAACGATTTGCAGAGAAACTACATGTGTTTGGTACATCATTATCACATAGTCAAATGCATTTTTTGAAGCAGGGGCAATCCAAATGAAGTGAAACTGTAACCACAAAGGGATTAATTATATGCAGAGACTAGAACCTGAGCTTGTTTTTACTGGTTTAGCTTCAGCGTCTCGCTCAAGTGACTTCGATATCTCTTCTAGGAAAGGTCCTGAGATCTACGTAATGAAAGTTACACACTTTGAAAGAGGTGATAATTTAGGGTTCATGGTTAACAGCAAGAAAAAAAATCTAGCTTTACTTACTTTCGGTATGAATTCAGAGACCAGAGCCAGTTTCGAATCTACATCGAGTTCGTCACATGGTTGTACCTTGGAAGAAGAATGAAATTTAGATTCTTTGACGGGGAAATCCCAGTGTCTCAAAAGTGAAAAATTCGAAAAGACTAAACTTTATCGTTACCAGGAAAAGGACGAGATTGGAGAGGAAGCGAGAAGAAGCTGGAGCGGAGGTTGAAGAAGAAGAAGAGGAAGAAGAAAGTAAACCGTGAGAAGTAATGGCTGATACAGCACTCTGAAAATTCTCTAGTCTCCTTAGCTCTTCCATCTTCCGACTCCTGGAAAAAGTATGAAAACTCTTATCAGATTTGTCTCATTACTCGTCTGAGACAAATTGTAACATTCAACTTTCAATTTTCGTTCAAAGAAAACTTCTGACGAAAGATTCAATTTTTTATTTTATTTTTAAAACAAATCTTTTAATCCTAATTGATTTTCGAAGATTCTGGTTTCCTTTTTTTCTTCCTGAGAAATTTTAGATGATTGGTCAGTGTGTACTCTGGAGAGGCTTGATGTGAAAACCCTCCTCAAGTTCAAGTCTGTCTCCAAGCAATGGAAATCTACTATCCAACACCTGCTTTCCAAAAAAAAGGCAGCTGATCCACCATCGTAGCCAATCAGGGAGATCCATATATGCTTTTGGTGTCCGTTCTTGATGGCTCTGAGAAGATCAAAGGCACTGAAGCTCTGAGAACATTGATCGTTGGGTCATCTGTTTCTTCCAAGATCCCTACTCCTTGGGAGGACAAGTTATACCACGTTTGCAGTACTTGTTGTGACATTCTGATTTGCTTCTACGATCTCTATACTCGGCCGAGTATTGTCGTCAATCCCACCACTCAATGGTATCGAACTTTCCCTCTATATAACTATCAACTATTCGCTGCCGAGAAGAGAGTTTTTTGAAGTCCCATACCCTTCTCCTGGATTTTGGTAAAGACAAAATCAGTGGCACATACAAGCCAGTCTGGTTATATAATTCCGCTGAGTTAGTACTAAACGACAACGCTACTAGTGAAGTTTTTGATTTTTCCACCAATGCTTGGAGGTACGTTGTCCCTGCGTCCCCTCATCTGATTCTTCACACCCCAGATCCTGTTTATGTAGATGGGTCACTTCATTGGAAACCATGGTTTTGTCTTTGGATCTTCACACTGAAACTTTCCAAGCCATCTCTAAAGCTCCCTTTCTCTATGTCTCTGATGAATTTAAGATCGTCATGTGCAACCTGGATGATCGTTTGTGCGTATCCGAGGAAAAGTGGCCCAACCAAGTCATATGGTCGTTGGATGATTCAAACTACAAGACATGGAAGAAAATATATTCCATAGATCTCACTATAGCTTCTTCTTTGTTTTCAAAATACATATTGGCAGTCGCACCTATAGCGGTTTTGGACAAGGCCAAGTTATTGTTTTATGATCGTGAAATGTGGTTGCATTGGTAACACATGATCCCAAAACCAAATCTTATTTATTTTGCTTACACATCTAAACTCTCTGCATACTTGTTTTGTTATTTCCCGAGTTTACTCTCTATTTTGTAAACTTGATTATTTGCCTAATCATTCTAGTTTCTAATTATTTGCTCAACTGGTTCTTCTAATGTTTATATTTCGACTAGAGGCTTGTTTACGTGACATTCATCTTCTTATATGGTTTTGTTTCATGTGTTAACTCTACTATGGCACAGAGGTTTTATAATTGTGGGTGGTGCATGTGTCTGGGTCATGGAGGATTCTTCGGCTTACTTCATTAGCCAGCTTTGTATGAAAAGCACTAACAAAGACGTAAACTGAAATTAATATCGACCAGAACATAAATTCATATCTAAAAAACCAAAGCTTATAATAATCCCATCCGTACATGATTATTCAAAAAGAAGTTTAGGTGCAAGAAAAGCAAAGTCATATACATAAATAAAGCTCGAAATGAAGGGACGACCTCTATTCTCTAGGCATCATCTCTGTCATAATTATCTTTGATTCTTATTCCAGTACGGTTTCTATTGGTAAGGCATGTACCGCATTGGCCTTCTGAACCTAGGAGCCTTCCTGCACGAGCCATTGTCGTATGAGACTAAAAGAGAAAGCCATATAAGATATAATTGATGGTAAATATGCAGAATTTAAAAGCTTACCCGTATCCATATGTGGAATAAAAATAAGGAGGCACAAAGGGTCTGCGAAAGCGGTATCCCATAGAAGGGTTGAAACGCCCAGGATGATACTGTTTCATTCCAGGAACATTGGTTCGCTTAGGCGAGACCTGAAATGAAAAACAAAAGACAAGACTGAGATCAATGAACTGTCCATTTCTTTCAGTATTGGTCTTAGTACGAGAAGATACCTTCAGTTGACGACCATGTAGCTCTGATTCATTCAGTTGTAGAGCTTCTTGCACGGCTTCGACTTCAACAAACTCCACATAAGCAAATCCCTTTGGTTGTCCAAACTTGTCCATCAGAATGGTTACCCGGTTGACTATTCCGCATGTTTGGAAATGCAGTTGCACTTCTTCAGGTGTACAAGCATAATCGACCTGCAGGATGAAAAATGAGGTTTCAGTATAGCACACAAGCATTTATATTGCAGCTAAAACCATGACTCACAGAGCACATAACAGATAAATAAGTTAACCACTTCGCAAAGGGAAGCATAGTGACAAACTTGAGTATTCTAAAGCAATCTATGTCTAACATTAGACCCTAAGATGTGTACGGGACATAAACATCATGAGAATCTTAATTATAAGAACGTGAGACAAAATACATGATAACATGCCAGAATCAAACTGCAGCCTCTCATAAAATCTGCAAAACAACCAAACCTGTATGAGCTCCAAGTATCTTCTCTCCAGACATCAGCTTTGGATCTTGACTGGAAAGCATCCAGCATCTTGATTCAGTTCTTCAAAGGCCATCTCCTCAAGGATTACAAAAATCTTGCTTTCTTCTCCCACCCAACTCACTTATACTCCCTTTTTTCCACTCAATAAGTCCCATTTTTTAATCTCTCAAACTCATGCAATTTTTTTTCTCCACATTTTTCTGCTTTCATTTTTTTTTTCAATCTCCTTTTTTTTCAATTTTTTCTCCTTTTTTACTTTGGCAACATTTTTTTCAGCTTTTATCATTAAAATCTACAAAGACATTTCCCAACACTACAACAAGGAAATTATCAAGATTAACCACATATCCTAGTTGACAACCCAGAGATACTAAGAACTTGAGGTATGAGAACAACCCTGCGATTATATAGGACATAGAGTCAAACTATGATACTAGAGCTGCAAAGCATTCATAAGGGAAGCAACACTCAGCAAATTCAGGTATAAATATCCTATAAATTTAACCATACCAGGATAACAATCATACTTGACAACATTAAGTTAGAGAAACCATACGGTAATGTCAAGGGATAAAGAACAAAGCTAAGACACATCGAAAGCAGTTATTTTCTCAAAGGAACAGGGTAAGTTAACAAAATAGTCAGATCTAGGTTAAAATCCACATTAAGATTCGCAACAGATCAAAGCCATGGCATTAAACAGAACGTTTAGATGAAACTATGAATCCAGCAAAAAGAAAGTATCAGAAACAATGAAGTAGAAAATAAGCTTTCTTACATTGCCAACATAAACTGATCGAGCATCCACCTCCTCCTTTCCTTCTTGATTTGTAGCCATACTAGCAGGATCTGAAACATTTTTTTGCAAAGGAGATGCAAAAAACAGATAGGAACAGAAGTTCAATTTCGTAAAAGTAATCTAGACAATCAACAGATTCCTTGAGTATATCGAATTCAAAGATAGTCTTGAGCAAACACAGGAGCAAAGCCACAAAACCTTGAGTAGCTCCCATTTCTTTTTCGACTTTTGCTTGCATCTCGCGCAGCGCAGCAGCTTCTTCCTCCATCTCCTTCAATCTCCTCTTCATCTCATCAAGCTCCTGATACCACGAAATCAAAACACCAAAAAATCAAACAAAAAATATACATACGAAATACAAAATCAAATCGAACGAAACAGAAGCAGACCTTAACGGCGTCATCATCGGCGGCAGGCATATCGATATCCGGATCAGGAACATCTATCTCGCCGACTTCAGGGATTTCTCCACCGTAAACCTCGTGCTCTTCTTCCTCCGTTTTTTTTTTCCACTCTTCGGTCTCTCAAACAAACGAATAAGAGAGTGAAAACGACTTGCACACTTTTCCTACCGATACAGATTGTCGATTGCAACAACGACGACGCTCGTAATGGGCCTGCAAAACAAGAGCCCACTAATATAACACTCTAACTAAGTCAGAAGCTTCTGACTTTTCTTTAATTTCAATTCGGCCCTCATGGATTATCAGCAACAATGGTAAAGTTTCCAGTATTTTTAATTTCTTTAAATATTAATACTATTATGTTCAAATATATATATATATATATATATTTATATATTCATACTATTAATATTAATATAAAGCCATAACATTAATTTAAGTGAAGTTTATGATAATTTTTTTATTTAAATATATAATAAAAATATGAAAATATTTGGATATAAAAATGAAAATATTATTATTAAAACTATTTTTAAATATTTAATAAAAAAAGAATTTTAATTTTTGTTCTTTCTCATTCCTCCATAATTTTGGAGAGAAACATTTTTGTTCTATCATTCATTTTTTTACGAGGAATAAAGAAGAATAATATATGTCCCACATGTCTGAAAAATTGGAAAACAAAGAAGAACAAGACATTCATCCTCATTCTTTACTTAAAAAAGGTCACCAATCCGAACTTTAAATTAAATAGAAAAAAAAACAAAATCTAGTAATTTTTTTTTACCTGAGAATTCACTAGTTGGTGATATTTTTCGCATGTAATTGCATTGTGTCGATTCCCAATCAAAACACTAATTCTCCTGGTTTGTGAACCTCATATGAGGATCTAAAAATTGTTTGCCACACTCCATCTTCTCACAAGATATAACTGAATGCCAATTTTCAATTAACGCTAATAATATCCCAAAACGAATAATAATTTGCATTTAGCCAAATAACTTTTGTCTTATCCATAACTATCTATGCTATAAAGATAGTAAAGACTAATTAGAAGCTGGCAAAAAATTTGAAATTGATAGAAATGAGTATATGATGAAGAAGTCCAAATTTGGTTATACAATCTATATTCAAAACAATTATATATTTTATTTTAAGGTTTTCTAAGTGTTTTCATTATTATTTTGTTTTTGAAAATAGTCTCCACAATAAAAACAACAAATGGTCTTGTACAAAAGCAACACATTTATAATATTAGATACTAAAACCCTAATTTTTGTTCGGAGATTTGTAGACGAATAGAAGAATATATGTATTGAGATATCACACTTATCATATTAGAACGTTTCTTGTTGTTTTGATTTTTCTTTTCAAATGATCAAACACACTTTTTCTATTTTCTTTTTTGCAGAGTGTTGATTATATATTGGAGCTATTCAATAAAATTACAATACACATCAGATCTATTTCGCAGTAGGTGATATAACTTTAATGGGCTTGAGAATAAGAGCATCTTTATTGGAGATACCTACTATGAGTGTCTAGAATATATTTTATAATTAATTTTATTGTTAGTTTAATATGAGTGTCTTAAATAGAGATGTTAGTGTCTGTGGGGAGACACTATCAAAGAGAATAAATGTCTTAAATTTTAATTTATTTTATTTTTATTTTTTTAAGACACTCATCTCCTCTATTATATTATCGATGAAGGTGGTCTAAGTGATTAAAGATGTTGTTGCGGAGTTGATTAAAAAAAAAAAAAAACATGTGGTTGCGGCTTTCATCTAGAATTAATAATTTTTGACCTACGGGAGTTGGTTACATTCTTAAATGTGGGAAGAAGAGAAATACCAGGTTCGAAATTCACAGTTTCTCCTCGGTACACAATTTTAAAATATTCTAATAGTTTACTAATTCGTTGGCCCAAAATATTTTTTGTTGCAGCCAAATAATTCCAAGGCCCAGATAAATAATAGATGACACAAAACAAAACAAAACAAAAAGATTAATAATGATATCTTTATTCCGATTAGGCCCTCGTGATTTGTTTGAATTTACATTATCAGTATCACACGGAAAACATGCGTCTGCCATGTAAGCATTGTCAAAGAGCAAACAAGACTTGACCGCACCTGATCACTTCACTGCTTGTAAAGTTCCCCCTCTTCCTTTTCTTACTTCACCACCATTGTTGAATAAACAGAGGATTTCGGCGAAGATGGCGAGTGGAGGAGGGTACGGAGACCCGTCGCAGAAGATTGACTACGTCTTCAAGCTAGTGCTGATCGGAGACTCTGGAGTTGGGAAATCTCAGATACTGTCTCGGTACGCGAGAAACGAGTTCAGCTTGGATTCCAAAGCTACCATCGGCGTCGAGTTTCAAACTCGAACACTTGTTATGGACCATAAGAGTGTCAAAGCTCAGATCTGGGACACGGCTGGCCAAGAACGGTAATCTCAAACTTCCTAAAAATTGCTTTTCACTTTCCATTCGCAACAGTTGAACTTAGATCTCATAGATTCTTCGTATCTCTGAGGCTAACGGATTTCAAATTCTAATTGTTCATGTCGATCTTTGTGGCGAATTGCTTTGATCCCGAGATTTGAAGTTAAACGGTGTCGTATAGGTATAGAGCGGTGACGAGTGCGTATTACCGAGGAGCGGTTGGGGCGATGCTGGTTTACGACGTGACTAGACGTCAAACATTTGATCATATCCCACGGTGGCTTGAAGAATTGCGAAATCACGCAGACAAGAACATTGTGATTATACTAGTTGGTAATAAGTCTGATCTTGAAGATCAACGAGCGATATCGATGGAAGATGCGAAAGAATTCGCAGAGAAAGAAGGTCTTTTCTTCTTGGAGACATCAGCTCTAAACGCAGTCAACGTGGAGAGTGCTTTCTCCACTGTTTTGACTGAGATTTTCAACATTGTCAACAAGAAAAGCCTTGTTGCTGGTGAGGGACAAGGTAACGGTGATCCTGAATCGCTTGCTGGTAAGAAGATCGATATTGTTCCAGGTCCTGGTCAGGTGATTCCAACGAAGAATAGATTGTGTTGTAACACTTAGAACCAATTCAATCTTTACCTTGTATCCACATTTCTCACGTTATACCTAATCAAGGGCCTTTTTGTGTTGGGGTTTACATTAGAAGAGTTTAATCCATATTGACTTTGGTTTTGGATCAAATTGTTTAGTTTTTCGAACTACGGTCCTTAGCTGACGACTTCTGATTACACTTTTTGGAAATGATCAGAGATCAGTTTTTCTAAGATTGATCAAGAAACAGATCAGTTTATCAAAGAAAGAACACCTCTACTTATTATCAACAAACAGGTTTATAAATTAGATAGAAATATAGAAAACAAGTACTAGAAGGTTCAAAACTTTGATATAATAAAGGCTTGAAAAGTTAACACAAAGCATAAACCAAAATAGCATTCAAAATGGCTTTCTCATGTCTGTGGAGCAACTTAAATACGACCAGAAACAAACTAGAGAGAAAGAAATCTCTTAATCTTGGGGAGTTTAAGCAGCAACAGGCTTAGCAGGAGCAGAAGAGAGTCTAGACCTCTTCTTGGCCAAACTTTCACTACGGCGATCACGCTGCTCCTTAAGTCTGGAGGCAAGAAGCTTCTGGTACTCAGCTGCATCAGAGTTAGCCTTAGCGATTCTCTTCTTCTTGTCAGCAATTCTAGCCCTCTTCCTCTGGAGAGTCAATGGAGTAACAAGCCTCTGGATCTTAGGAGCCTTGCTAACCTTCTTGCCTGCACAACAAAGAAACAGATTTTAGTAAAATCTACAATCATATTACCAGTTTTCAACTAACTCTCAAGTGAATCTGTTTTTTCTTACCCTTCTTGTTTGTGAAGGTACGTCGGTAAGTGTTAACGTACTTCCTCACATCATCCTCCTTTCCAAGGTTAAACAACTTGCGGATCTTTGATGCCCTCTTGGGACCTCTCATCCTTGGCTTCTCCGTGTCGGTAAGCCCAGGAAGATCGCTTTCACCCTTCTTCAGAATGACCAAGTTAAGGACAGAGAGGTCAGGGCTCACAATGCAACCACGGACAGACTTTCTTCTCCGCTCTCCAGTCCTCCTTCCGTGTCCTCTGAAACAAGGAGTACCTAATCACACAAACCAGATTACATAAACCAATAAAACAGAAGATTAATGAAAAGGAGAAACTGATGAAGCTGTATAATCTGATCAATTAGGTTCGGCCAAGTACCTCGGTGAAGCAAAAGGCGGACACGTCCAGGTGTCAGAACTCCCTGTTTCATTGGGAAACCTTGCTTGTCACAACCTCCCATGATCTTGAATACGTATCCCTTGAATTCCTGCAAATAGCTCAGAAAACACAACTCCATTAACAATACTGAAAACCCCAAAAGACTGAATAAAATAAAACACTGAACTCGGAGAAGAAATTGCACCTCGCCCAGAGCATCTCCGCTAACTTCCTGAGAGAGCCTTTTGTCGAAAAAGGCACGGCTGCATCAAACAAACGAAAATGAAACTCAATAACTTTACCCAAATCGACTAGAATCAGCTATGTTGATTTCGTAGATTCAGAACTAGATAACGAATATGTTCAAAACACATCGCAGAAAAGATCAGAGATTCCAGTACTGCAGCGTACTCTAGTGTTGCATCAGGTATAAAAAAGATTCTAGCCGTGTGAAATAGTAACTATCCTACGATTCTAAGGTTTGTATCCAATGAATTTTACGAACTTCGAAGCAGATGTTTCACATTGTTCACTCAATTAGACAAAAGTAAACAGAAGAAGAGCAAATCCCAAATATATCACGAATCACAAATTCTGTAAGAAAATAAAGACAAATGTTATAGAAATCAAAGATCTTACAGCTTTTGGTCATCATCGATCTCGAGCTTCTTCTGGCAACCAGTAGTCGGATTTGCGATGTTGAACTGCGATACAAAAATGAATCGAGTGAACCAAACGACATAACAGAGATATACCAGGAGATAACCGAAGAGAATAAATGAGAAGAAGAAGAAGATGGAGCTACCTTCATCGTCTCCGATAGACACTGCTACTGTAACAGCCTGCGGCAGAAGATTGAAGATATAAAATGCTCTCTCGGCGCGGCTCAGCTAGGGTTTTGCGTGAAAGAAGAAAGGGGCAACTTATAGGAGAACCAATAAACAGATAGGTTTAATTAAAGTGGGCCTAAACTTTTAAGGGCTCTTAAATAAATTCTGAGAGAATAGTTTTATCATGATGGGCCTAAAGGCCCGAATATCAGTCTCTTTTATCAGTCTTTTTTATGTAGTTAATGCACAAATTAGAAAACTAACATTGTTTTTGATCAAACTTTCGACGTAATTTTATAAATAAATTTTCTCAAGTTCTAACACATATATCTAAGATCATAAACTTAAGTTTAACCATGTTCAAATATATCTTACCATGTTCATATAAATTTATAATTAAAAATTCATAACTTTTTAGTTTACAAACTTACTGTAATGTCTCGACTGCCACTTTTTAATGGGCCTCACGTCTTCTTTTAGTCTGTGAGTTCACCCTTGTTATGACGGTCGGTACGCTACGTCCGGGAGGTTTTAAAGACTTGTTTACCGACCCTACAAATCACCACCTGATCTTTCCCCGTGTTTTGTCCTCACTCGCACGATACTGACAATCACTTCCCGGAAGTTCACCCATTCTGAAATTGCTCAAGCACAAGCACGCTTAACTGTAGAATTCTCTTAAGACAGTTGACTGAAAAGATAAGTGCACTTTGGTGACACAGGTGACCAAATCAATTCTTTTAAACCTCTCCGTACACCATATTTCCTGAAACCGGGGTGTTACACTTACATTTACAATGTCTATCATTTGGTCTTCTTTGTTTTCACAATTCACTGTGCATGATGGAAAAAAAACATATTGCATATCAAGAGGCTTATTGTTCTCCAAATGGGTTTATGAGTATCGTAAAGTTCCAATATTGCAGGTTCGTCCGCCGACCTCCAAGACTAAAACAAAACCTCACCCTTCACTAAATAAAATATATAGCTCTAGATTACAGTTATTTGGATCGTGTATGTTCTTAAATAGCTTTTCTGAGACCTTGTACTTCGTCGTTCACAGTCACACCCATTAGCTGTTTGTACTTTTTTCCTGCATGCATGATATAATTGAATATCAACTTTCAATTAAGAAACTAATGATGCCTTAAAACGGATAATGAATCTCATGTAACCAAAAGATTTATGATTTATCCTCAGTTTTCCATGGTTCAAATGTAGTAGGAATTAATCAGAAGTTGGCTAGAAATAATTTTAAAGAAGTTGGTAAAAAATAGATATGTGATTAAAAAGTCTTAATTTGGTAGTTTCACTACCTAGGTTCAAAATGTTATACATTTTATTATTAAGATTTTCTAAATGTGCTCATTATTCTTTGGTTTTTGAAAATAGTCTCCTCATCAAAGACAACAAATGGTGGTGTACATAAGAACACATTTATAATATTAGATACTAGAACACCTCATTTTGTTCGGAGATCTATATCAGGGTTTTGGTGAAGAGCAGAATATGTGTATCAAAACCGTCAAATTAACAAAAAAAGAAAGAATTAAATGTCAAATAAATAAAAAATAATAATAATTATGTTTTAAAAAGTACAATATAATGATCGTATAAAATATTGAACAAGAAGGAAGAAAAATATATGAAGTCATTAAATTTTTAGACAAATATTTAATTATAAAGCAAGTAATTTTCAGCTTGTTTGTTTTTTATTTCATATTATTTTTATTTTTCTGCTTTTTCAATATTGTCTATTTAAATTTATTTTAAATAGTTTGTAAAGTTAGTAACTATATTAAATGATCACATTTATCTACATTTTAATATCTACATGTGGGATTAGGATATCATTGGTAGATACACTATTTCTAACTTAAAATTTTTTTAAAAAAAAATCTGTGATCGTGATAAAAAATTAAAAGCAAAATCTGAGAAATGCCACTTTAGCTCTCTCATTCTCAAATCTGGGTTTCTGGATGCTTCTTCTATCGGTCGAACCAATAACTAAAGAATTGAAAACAAAAAGGAAATAATTAAACTGCCGAAAAAAAGAAGGAAATAATTAAATGTAAAATAAAAACTATAGAAAACAAAATCCGAAAGAAAAAGGAATTAGGTCAAGTAAAAAAGAAAAGTTGTTAAAAAATATTAATAAATATTGGTATCTCTCTGTGCCTCTCCTCGCTTTTTCTCAATCTTTGCAACTTCTGTCTCTTTCTCTTTCTCTTTCGCTCTCAGAAAAAACAAAACTGGCATCAACCCATCATGAGGAGCTCTTTTCCTCCTTCCGACGGTGGAAGATCGGCGACTGATCGTCTTCACCAGTCGTTTCCCTCATCCTCCACGAACCGTTGTAACTCTCGCTCTCCACAGTCTTCTACGCCGCTCAATCACCGACCTATTCGGGACCAGCATCACTGTCAGTACCCTAACTCCAATTTCCCACCAAATTACAGACGCGATCGGTCTCCGTCGCCGGGATTCTCTTCTTCGGGTACTCGTACTAGGCCTAATTTCATCGTTCAGCTGCTTCACCCGAGGATTAACGCCGCCGCGAACAGTGACACGATGCTTTCTTTTTCGGCTAAGAAGCAAGAGATCATGAGTCTCGCTTTACTTTGCGGAATTCCAGAGGAATCTGTTCATGTGCCTCAGTTTGGTTGTATCGCCGGAAGTTTCAGTTTTCGTCAGTGGGTCGATGCGCGCTCCGCCGTGGTGGCTCTTTGGGATTATCGGCTTCAAGGGAAACATGATTTTGTTCCTGAGCTGATTCCTAATGTTATTGTTCCGTCTGACATGGACGAGCTTAAAGACAGGCTTCGTGATCTTTTCTCGGCTCATGTTCTTTCGCTTGTGGCGAACGGAGAAGGCGTCAAGAAGGTGAAAGCTGAGATAGATGAGAAGTCTCGTCAAGTTGAGTCCTTTTCGTCTAAAAGGGGTCTTAAATTTGAGGTTTTTGAGAAAAAGAAGGCTGTAGAGGCGGAGCGAGATTTGGTTGTGAAGCGCCTTGAAGAATTCAAGAATGCCATGAAGAGCATTCTGCGATTCCTCAAAGGAAAAGACGGGTATGAGTCTGATGGAGAGGAAGAAGACGTGGCCGTGTTTAGTTTGGAAGGGGCTTATGATTGGAGACGTATTCATAATTTGATTCGTAGGGAGTGTAGAAGGCTAGAGGATGGACTGCCTATCTATGCTTACCGGAGGAACATTTTGAAGAGAATTCATGGTGAACAGGTAACTCCAAAAATTCTCAAATTTGACAAGTGATCTTTGGGTCCAAGCTGTTAGGTGAAATTCGTATGCATTTCTAGTTATCTTTGACTGCTTGAAAACATTACCGAATCAGCTTGAAGTGTTCATATTATGTGTATAGATTTTGTGATTCCAAGCTCTTTGACTCTTGAATACAGAAAATCGTTCCTCAGTGATCTGAGTTATGCTGTTGTCTTGTCTTAGTAGTTCCTGTTGTCTGATAAGGTTCAGTTTTCTCTGTTTTATAAATGAATCTTTGTTTGGTCATTTTGAGTTTGCAGATAATTCATTTTAATTGTGTTTCCAGATAACGGTATTGATTGGAGAAACTGGTTCAGGGAAGAGCACTCAGTTAGTTCAGTTCCTTGCTGATTCTGGAGTTGCTGCTAGTGAGTCGATTGTTTGTACACAACCACGGAAAATTGCTGCCATGACATTGGCTGATCGGGTCAGGGAAGAAAGCAGTGGTTGTTATGAGGAAAATACTGTCCGTTGTACTCCAACTTTTTCTTCTACCGAGCAGATTAGTTCTAAAGTTGTATTCATGACGGATAATTGTCTGCTTCAACACTACATAAAAGATAGGAGTTTATCTGGCATTTCATGCGTTATTATTGACGAAGCCCATGAAAGAAGCTTAAACACAGACCTTCTTCTGGCATTGCTCAAGGAGTTGCTATGCAGAAGGGTTGACCTAAGGCTTGTTATCATGTCTGCCACGGCCGATGCTTGCCAACTTTCAAACTATTTCTTCGGTTGTGGAAAATTTCTTGTCAATGGGAGGAACTTTCCGGTGGAGATTGTATATTCCCCTTGTGACACAGAAGAGACTTCTGCTATTGGCGGCATTGCTTCATATGTTTGTGATGTTGTTAAGATGGCTGTGGAAATACATAAAACCGAGAAAGAAGGAACCATCCTTGCATTCTTGACTTCCCAAGCAGAGGTAGAATGGGCATGCGAAAGGTTTATAGCTCCGTCTGCAGTTGCTTTGCCTTTGCATGGAAAGCTTTCCTTCGAAGAACAATTTAAGGTTTTCCAGAACCATCCTGGGAGACGAAAAGTGATATTTGCCACAAATATTGCAGAGACGTCGCTGACTATTCCTGGTGTCAAGTATGTTATTGATTCCGGGATGGTGAAAGAGAGTAAGTATGAACCTAGAACGGGCATGAGCATCCTCAAGGTGTGCCGGGTCAGTCAGAGTTCTGCTCGACAACGTGCTGGTCGTGCTGGAAGGACAGAACCTGGAAGATGTTACAGACTGTACTCCAAAAATGATTTTGATTCAATGAATCTTAATCAGGAACCTGAAATTCGGAGGGTCCATCTTGGTGTAGCACTTTTGAGGATTCTTGCTCTGGGTGTAGTCAACATAGCGGATTTTGACTTTGTTGACGCGCCCATCCCGGAAGCCATTGCAATGGCCGTCCAAAATCTTGTTCAGCTGGGTGCAGTCGTAAAGAAAAATGGTGTTCTTGAATTAACACAGGAAGGGCATTGTTTAGTCAAGCTGGGTCTGGAGCCAAAGCTTGGGAAGTTAATTTTAGGCTGCTTCAGATATAGAATGGGCAAAGAGGGGATTGTTCTTGCTGCTGTCATGGCTAATGCTAGTAGTATATTTTGCAGAGTTGGCAACCTCGATGATAAGATGAAAGCTGATCGCCTAAAGGTATGATTCTGAGCTCCCGGTATACGCCTAAATGAGGTCAAATATTCTCTACTTTTCTAAAAGGTTTGAACTTTTTTTTTTAGATCTTCGTACAACCTGTGGTAGAAGATATGTCTTGAAGTTTTTTTTCTTTGATATTTTCAAGGTACAATTCTGCAATCATAATGGAGACCTGTTCACTCTTCTTTCGGTGTACAAAGAATGGGCAGCTCTGCCACGAGAGAGAAGAAATAAGTGGTGCTGGGAAAATAGCCTGAATGCCAAATCAATGAGGAGATGTGAAGACACAGTGAAGGAGTTGGAGATATGCATTGAGAGAGAACTTACTCTTGTCAGTCCTAGTTACTGGGTTTGGAATCCAAGTGGCGGTACTAAACACGACAAGCATTTGAAAATGGTTATACTTGCATCTCTTGCAGAAAACGTGGCGATGTACTCTGGCTATGATCAGCTTGGATACGAGGTGGCATTGACTGGTCAACAAGTTCAGTTACATCCATCGTGTTCATTGCTAGCATTCGGCCAGAAGCCAAGCTGGGTTGTTTTTGGTGAACTTCTATCGATTGTGGACCAGTACTTGGTATGTGTAACTGCGTTTGATTTTGAGGCTTTGTATATGCTTGATCCACCACCACCTTTTGATGCATCTCAGATGGATGAGCGGAGGCTCCGAGTGAAAAAAGTGGTTGGTTGTAGCAGCACTGTGCTAAAACGATTCTGTGGGAAATCTAATCGTAGTCTGCTTTCAATTGTTTCTCGTGCTAGGTCTCTTTGTAGGGATGAAAGGATTGGTATTCAAGTCGATGTCGATCAGAATGAGATTCTACTGTATGCGCGTCCACTCGACATGGAAAAGGTGTCAGCCCTTGTGAACGATGCATTGGAATGTGAAAAGAAATGGATGCGTAATGAATGTTTGGAGAAGTATCTATTTCATGGTCGGGAACAAGTACCTATTGCACTGTTTGGATCTGGTGCTCAGATAAAGCATCTTGAAGTTGATCAGAGATTTTTGACAGTCGATGTATATTATTATGGCGACAATGTTGTTGATGACAGAGAGATTCTGACGTTTCTGGAGAAGAGGATTGATGGGTGTATTTGCTCTATTCATAAGTTTGCTGCGAACAAACAAGACTGTGATGAGCAGGAGAAGTGGGGTAGACTAACCTTTCTAACTCCGGAATCTGCTATGAAGGCAACAGAAATTCAGAAATTTGATTTCAATGGTTCAGTTCTTAAATTATTTCCATCGCTGTCAACTGGTGGAGGAATTTTCAAGATGCCTTCTTTCCCTTCCGTGACAGCTAAGATTCGCTGGCCGCGAAAGGAAAGCATTGGTAGAGGATGTCTTAAGTGCCCTTCCGGAGATATTCACAGTATACTTGGTGGGATCTCCAGCCTTGTGATAGGAACAAGTTATGCCCATATTCAAAGAGATCAAAAGTCCAATGATTCTATCTTGATAAGTGGGCTTGACAGTGATCTTTCGGAAGCAGAAGTTTTAGATGTTTTGGAGTCTGAAACGCAGAGAAGAGATCTGAATTTTTTCTTATTCCGAAAAAACAGCGTGCAGTGTCCATCTCCTACTGCTTGCGCAGAAGTGCTGCATAAGAGAATATTTGCGCGCATGTCAGCAAGGAATCCAGAGCCGAACTGTGTCCAAGTACAGATTTTTGAACCAAAAGAAACAGATTATTTCATGCGAGCATTAATTACTTTTGACGGGAGATTACATTTGGAAGCTGCAAAAGCTTTGCAGGAGTTAAATGGAGAGGTGCTACCTGGATGTCTTCCATGGCAGAAGATAAAGTGCGAACAATTGTTTCAGAGCTCCATAATCTGCTCCTCTTCTATCTACAACATAGTCAAAAGACAATTGAATGTTTTATTAGCAAGTTTTGAGAGACAACAAGGTAAAATTCCATAAACCATATTTGAGCTGTTTGCCCTTTAATTTATATTATCTTTTGTCAACAAACAACCTTACCTTATTTGTCTACTTCTGACTCCAATATTTGATTAAGAACAATCATGACTTACGAGGTTTAATTTCGAGGCTACAGTTTCTAATTCATGTAGGGTAAGGGATATTTGAAGGATGCATAAACCTAGGTGACCTATATTTCCTGTGAACTTGTCCAAAGTTTGATGTGCATAAACGTTTTTTATATTATTGTAGGGTGTTTATGGCGTCTGGAACCAACTCATAACGGTGCTTATCGTGTTAAAATTTGTGCTTATGCAACAAGACCCATAGCAGAGATGCGGAGAGAACTTGAAGAACTCGTAAGAGGAAGACCCATAAACCATCCAGGCTTAACCCCTAGAGTCCTGCAACATCTTATGTCCAGAGATGGTGTTACTCTGATGCGGAAGATCCAACAGGAGACTGAAACTTACATTGTATTAGACAGGCACAATCTCACAGTACGCATTTGTGGATCAAGTGAGAAAATTGCCGAGGCTGAACATGAACTGGTTCAGTCACTTATGGCTTATCACGAGAGCAAGCAACTTGAAATCCATCTCCGAGGTCCTGATATCCGTCCTGACCTCATGAAGGAAGTTGTGAAGCACTTTGGTCCCGAGCTCCAAGGTATCAAAGAAAAGGTACGTGGTGTGGATCTCAAGCTCAACACCCGGTACCATGTTATTCAGGTTCATGGGAGTAAAGAAATGAGGCAGGAAGTACAAAAGATGGTCAATGAACTTGCACGAGAAGAGAGTGCACTGGGTGAAAAACCAGATAACATAGAAGTTGAGTGCCCCATTTGCTTGTCTGAAGTTGATGATGGCTACTCTCTTGAAGGATGTTCACACCTCTTCTGCAAAGCTTGTTTGTTGGAGCAGTTTGAGGCATCGATGAGAAACTTTGACGCATTCCCAATATTTTGTTCCCACATTGACTGTGAAGCTCCAATAGTGCTCGCTGATATGAGAGCCCTCTTATCACAAGAGAAGCTCGATGAACTCTTCCGAGCATCCTTGTCCTCTTTTGTAACATCTAGCGATGGAAAGTTCCGGTTTTGCTCCACACCTGATTGCCCTTCCATCTATCGTGTAGCTGGACCTCAAGAATCCGGCGAGCCATTCATCTGTGGAGCATGTAACTCAGAAACATGCACAAGGTGTCACCTCGAGTATCACCCATATATCACTTGTGAAAGGTACAAACAGTTCAAGGAAAATCCGGACTTGTCGCTAAAGGACTGGGCAAAAGGGAAGGACGTAAAGGAGTGTCCGATTTGCAAGTCCACGATAGAGAAATCTGATGGGTGTAACCATCTGCAGTGCCGGTGTGGAAAGCACATTTGCTGGACCTGCTTAGACGTCTTCACTCACGCAGAACCTTGTTATGCCCATTTAAGGACAATTCATGGCGGAATCGGCATCGCCGAGTATGGTGTCCACATGGATCCCGGTATTGCCTTTGCGGATCTCGGTATTCCATTCGGTCTCCCCAGGCCTTGAACCAGACTAGACCTGACCGGACCCATGTATCTATATTCTGTGACATTTGGTTTGCTTCATGTGTACATATGTCAACACAGTGTAGTTTGGTATTGTACCTTTAACCAACTCAAAACCGATCATAATAGGGAAGACTCATAAACCGGATGCTAATTAAATAAAGATCGTTGTTAAATAAAAGACTTTGGACTTGACTCGCTAGTCGCTACATCACTGATTACGCGTAAATGTCTACTAGAGAGTTTACTACTTTCCAACATACAGAGACATCGCTTTAATGGCGTTATCACTTTCAGGAAATTTCCACCCACTTTCGAAACCATAAAAAGGATCAATCCTCTAATTCGTTAGTCTTGTAGATTGTGATGTGTCTGTCCCCATCTCTGGATTTTTAATTCATGATGACCCACTTATTTCTTCACGAAGAATTTTTGGGCCATGACTGTCTAGATTCTAACCCGTTTTGTGGGTTCTAGGGTCCTATTTCTTCTCGCTTTCATCAGAAGCAAAAACTTCGAATTGTGTCCGAGACATATTCCCCTGTTCTTGTTCTGTTTTCTACTAGTTGTGTCTGAAAATAAAGTCCCCTGTTGTTGTTCTGTCTCTGTGGTCTCTGAACTCCTACAATGGCGTTTAATCACAGAAAGATGCTTGTTTCATGCCTACAGATTAAAAATCTCAATATTTGTTTCCAGACATACCCGCCGCCACCGCCACCGCCACCCCCACCCCTACAGAGGGAGCTCTCTCTCCTACTCCCCACCTCGATCTGCGTCGCCGGCTCTATCTTACTCTTCCTATTTCTCGTCGTCTTCCTCTACCTCTACATCACGCAACCACGGAGAACCTCAGCCGCCACAGTAACTCCCGGTGACACGAACCGACGGGAAGACGAGGAAGAAACGGAGGACAGAGATTTCTCCGACTTCCATCACGTCTGGCGAATCCCAACCGTTGGTCTCCACCGTTCCGAGATCAACTCGATCACAGTCGTTGGATTCAAAAAGGGAGAAGGGATAATCGACGGCACAGAATGCTCCGTCTGCTTAAACGAGTTTGAAGAAGACGAATCGCTGAGATTGTTACCAAAGTGTAGCCACGCCTTTCACATCAATTGCATCGACACTTGGTTGCTCTCTCACAAGAACTGTCCTTTATGTCGTGCCCCTGTTCTTCTTCACACTGAGCCTTCTCATCAAGAAACAGAGACGAATCATCAACCAGATTCAGGATCGAGTAATGAACTCAATGGAGGACAAGAGAGTTCTAGATCCAGAAACCATAATATTCTTCCAAGGGCACAAAGCGATTTGGCAAACCATTGTGGCTCGGGAAGAGTAGAAAATGTGAGAAGATCGTCCTCAATTGGAGGGAGCTTGTCACTTTGCGATGGTAATAATATTGCTACTAGAAGTGGAAGACAGTTCTACACCAGTTTCAGTGCTAACTTCTTCTCATCATCAAGAAGATCAAGGAACCAAGAACCAGTTCTCCCAAACCGAATGCCATCTGTATCTGGTTATATGGTGGTTACAATATAGTTAATGTAATGTAATGTCTAGTGTGTTATATATATAGAGTATCTGAAATAAATGGAAAATTTCAATGTTTCAAGATTATGATTTTGATCAACAAGCAGAAAACACATTGCAAAAGATTAAACATTCCAAGAGATTTAGGCAAATAAGCTTATATTAAACAAGAGAAACTTTGGTTGGGATATTTCGTCGAACACCTTCAAGACTAACTAAACAAAAGCACCTAACAAACGAAAATTAAAAACGATCCAAGCTCCAAACTTACAAGAACCCATTAACTCCCAGATATGGAGTGCCCATTGACGAATTAAACCAAAAGCTAGATAGCATAACAACAGTCTTCAAGCTCTTTCACCTCTGATTCTCCTCGCGAGTTGGATATCCTTGGGCATTATGGTGACCCTCTTGGCATGAATCGCGCAAAGATTAGTGTCTTCAAACAAACCAACAAGGTAAGCCTCAGCCGCCTCTTGTAAAGCAGCTACGGCGCTACTCTGGAACCTCAGATCCGTCTTGAAATCCTGAGCAATCTCACGAACCAGACGCTGGAAAGGAAGCTTACGGATCAGAAGCTCCGTGCTCTTCTGGTACTTCCTGATCTCTCTTAAAGCCACGGTTCCAGGACGGAATCTATGCGGCTTTTTGACTCCTCCGGTGGCCGGAGCAGATTTCCTCGCCGCCTTGGTCGCCAGCTGCTTCCTTGGTGCTTTGCCTCCGGTGGATTTCCTAGCGGTTTGCTTAGTACGAGCCATCTCGAAATAAAAAAAAAAACTAAATGATTAAATTATCTGCTTGTGGAAGATGCAAATGTGAAACTTGGTGATGAAGATTTAAAGCAGAAGAGGCACTGGGTTTTATGGGAGGAGAAATTTGGCGGTGATGTGAAAAAAAGGTTTGGAGGGAGTTTTTGGTTTTGGAGGGAAAGTTGTATTCTTGTCCGTTGGATTAAAAGATCTAATCGACGGCTGAGACTCCCAAGAGCTAAATCCGTGTGATCCCTTATCAACCAATTAAAACAATGCCGTTGCACAAATTCGGCTATCCGTGTGATTTACTATCAACCAATTAAAATCATCCTTTTCAGTCCACGTAGGCTTTTGCGCTACCCCTAACTTTTTAAAAGTTTAAGCGCCAATCGAAAATTTTTGGCCATGAACTTTCTCAATTTATTTTCAATCCAAAACAAATTATTTCAAAGAGATAAAAAATTAAGGCTTAAAGTTACAAATTCGAGAAGATACGATTGCGTTACTTACTCAGTAAATCTATGCATTAAGTAAATAATTAAGAGGATTTCTGATTAAGACGGAATAACCATGAGAAAAACTTGTCCAATTTCTTACCTACGAGTGGTAAGATCTTTGAAAAATTGGATCAGATTACAATTCCTTGGTTGATTAAAAAGCAGAAAGACTGACATCATGTTGGGCATTTCATGGTTGCATATGGAAGGTAATTCTTCGCAATAGATAGACTCGGAAGTTTATCATAAATGTGGAATATTAAGGTTCTCGGAAGAGCAAATCGAAAGATGAAAATAACAGTAGATTGATATTATCATTTGGGAATTTCATCGAACATCTGGAAGACAAATCTAAGCAAAACACTCGAAAACGAAAGGGGACAGATTTACATATCCAATGAAACCAAACAAGTTAATCCGTAACTAAACGACTATTCTTCTTAATCTTCTTCTTCATCTTCTTCGTTTTTTTATGCCCTCTCACCTCTGATCCTCCTCGCAAGCTGGATATCCTTAGGCATGATTGTAACCCTCTTAGCATGAATCGCACAAAGGTTAGTATCCTCAAAGAGCCCTACCAGATAAGCCTCAGCTGCTTCCTGAAGAGCCGCGACAGCACTGCTCTGGAACCTCAGATCCGTCTTGAAATCTTGAGCTATCTCACGAACCAATCTCTGGAACGGAAGCTTACGGATCAGAAGCTCAGTACTCTTCTGATACTTCCTGATTTCTCTCAACGCAACGGTTCCTGGACGGAATCTGTGTGGCTTCTTCACTCCTCCGGTGGCCGGAGCTGATTTCCTCGCCGCCTTTGTCGCGAGCTGCTTCCTTGGAGCTTTTCCTCCGGTAGATTTGCGAGCAGTTTGCTTAGTACGAGCCATTTGAGGGTTCCGAAGAATGCAAATTTACTACTTTGACTTTGATTTGCTGAGAATGTGAATGATTGTGCCGAGAGACCTTAGCTTGAGAGGTGTTTTTATAATGAAGAGAGAGGACGAAGTGTTTGTGTTTGGTCCGTTAGATCTTTATGGCTTATCAACGGTTAAGATTGTTTGTATTCTTGCGATCCGCGTCATATGTTAAGTAACCAATAAGAATTATTTGATCAGAGTCCACTTTATTTTTCCTTTTCTTTTCTTTGTTGATTCGATTTTTTAAAATTGTACAAAATCTGATAAACTTTCAGGAGAGCAACATATATTATTCAACTTCTATATTTAAAAACTGTTTTTTTTGTTACTTTAAGAAATCCTGATATTTGATACTAAAAAGAAAGTGAACTTTTAAAACATATTTTTATAATGGATCAGCCAATTAAATTTTTGAATCTATTATATAAAAATTGGGTTATGTCTCACAAGGGGATGACACATCAGCAATTTGGTGTAATTTGAAGCTGACACATTATTAAAAAAAATCAATTAAAATATTTCATTTAATACACATCAGCTCTCCAGCTTGTCACATCATTTTTTAATTAAAAACACATCATTTTAAAAAGGCAACCAGTCAAATTAAAATAAATAATATATACCATCATTTTAATATTTTTGATAATGATATATGAATTTCTAATTTGTTCAAAGAAAAACAAAATCATATTATTTATAAAATGCACATATTCCCTCTAATTTTTTTTTTCACAGTCTTCTCCATTTCGACTTCTCTACAGTTCAGACCATTATTAATTTGAAACTTTTTTTTTATTTCACTTCTAACACATTGTTGATTTCGAATATTGAAAAGAAAAAAAAACGATAGTAAAATCGATGATATTAAAGATTATGGTTTAGTCTCCATCATACGATCCTCAATGTAATCTCATCGTTTTCAATCTCTAGGTTCTTTAGATTTATGTCAAAACTACATATTTTTCTTCTAAAATTAAGAATTTATATAAAACCAAGATTTTTATTGAAATCATGATTCATAATTTTTTTTTGTAGATGATATGATATGATGTATAAATATTGGTAGCACGGTTTAAGAATTTACCTAAACCGGAACAAGACAGTAAAACACTACTTTTCAAAATTGTTTGGTCTTATTTTTTCAATATCATAAAAACTCTTAGCGTAATCGAGAAAAAAGATTGTGTTACGATTTAAATTACTAGAACCAATTTTTACCCATTGCCAAATGTATATTGCTTTGTCGAGAGTTACATCGAAAAAAAGATTAACCATTTGGAGCGTCTCAAAAGCAGAACAAGCAAGTTCATCGTTAAAAAATATCATCTACAAGGAGGTTTTCAACAACCTCATATTCAGTTATGAAGGTATAACAAAATACATCTTTAGTAATATTAATATATTAGAAAAATGTATTCTAAACACTTGACCCCCAACATGAGAAGAAAATGAAGAAGACGTAATCGGTTAAAGAATAAAGATCAGGCGCCTACTCATAATTGTAATAAGAAAAACTATAACAAAGATAACAATTTCAAATTTGCAATAACATCACAGTTCATTTCTATTTTCAAGGAAAATGTATTAACAGTGTCTCGCAGAAGTTATAGATTTCAAAGTTTTTTTATAAAATAATGTTATTTGGTTATTTAAAAAAAAATAAAATATTTATACTATTTTCTTTTTTACAAACATTTAGAAACAAAAAAATATATATTTGAAACTAAAAAAAATAATAAACAAAAAAAAAATTATTACCAAACAGATGTATGGTTACTTAAAATATTATATTGCTTACAATTTTAAAAATATATAATAAAACATATACCCGCGTGTATACGCGGATCATCATCTAGTTGTATTTAAAATTCATTCTTGTAATGTCATATGAATCCACTGGATGCAAAAAAAAAAGATTTTGCGTCGTTATTAACTTTGGTTTCCTGTTGTTTTGACAATAATTTTGGATTCGATAACTATTTCTTTTAATCTTGACTAGTCTATTCTCTTTTCCAGTTCTCGCATTTATCTCAATAACTTTCACTATTTTTGTGTACATTGATTTATCCATATTGTTGTTTTTTATAAAATATTTTATCAAAATTCACATATGTTAAGTTATCTCTCGTTTTAGTGATCACGGTAGGGCTTTCTCATCCATGTGACATATCTTACACAATTCATTAATGCAACGGAATGATGGTGGTATTTTGCGCAATTTGATAGAACCATACAAAGTATGTAATTATCAATGTGCTCTCTAGTCAATTGATGAAGATGTTGTGGATAATTCATAGTCGTGGGAACAACCGAATTTAATGTTGAAACACTAGATGAGGAGATTAGAACGGTTTATATATGGCTTACTCTAGTGTTGTGCATGTAATAGACCTACATATGTGCTATATGTGGTCGTTTCTCATCCTTAAACCGGACCTATAGTTTCAGTTTCGTCTTTTGCTAGAACCATCGATAATCTAATAAATTAGATCTAACCCATTGTCGATAACTGTTTGATGTTACAAACATGAAATATGTGTCATCCAACATGCTCCAAGTTATCGGCAACGCCGAAAGACGCATTCTGATTTATGTTGTTTATGCAAAAGAAGCTATGGTCTTCCATGCGACCATACTTTACATGAATTATCGGTATACTAATATCATAGAAGTACATATATATAATTAATTTGATCTCCTATAAAAAATTACATCAAATTGTCATCTTATTAAATAAACCTTAGTTTCAAAAATTAGTAACTCACATGATCATGATACATGTCAAGTCAGTTGATTAGATTTCGACAAATAAAAAAAATTATATAAATAAAAACGAAATTATACAATAAATTACAAATAATAAAACTAAAATGACTAGAATTACGTTTTGAAAAAAATATATTAAAATATATTAATAAAAATTATCCTTTTTATTACAAATCCTAAAAGTAAAAGGATTGCAATTTTTATTTTTAAAGATATAATTAAAAAATTAATAATATAGTAAATCACTAATTCTAAAAATAAAAGAATCACAAATATTATTTATTCAAGTATATAATCTTATTATATAAGCTAGATGTCAATCCAATGATGAGATTTAGACATATGTAATTTTAAAAATATATATATTATGACATATGCAACATAAAATTATAAATTATAAATCTTTAACATAAAAAATAAAAAATAAAACAAATATATGAAAGTATATAATTCAAAAGGACATACTTCAATGAAAACAAAAAAAAACTATAAAAAGATAAATTTCTTAAAAAGGGAAAATATTAAAATATTAAAATTGTCTTTTATACATAAAAATATATTAAAATATACAATATTTTATATAATCTAGATGTTTCAAAGTTAGTAATTAACATGATCGTGACATGTGTCAATCTACTCATGTGATTTTGACATGTGTAAAAAACTTCTTCTAATCAGATTTTCACATAGGTAACATAAAAATGAAAATTACAAATATTTTAATTAAAAAGGATATACTTCAATTAAAACAAAACAAAAATATTATAAAAGTAAATTTTTATTAAAAAGATAAAATATTATAATATAAATGTTGATTTTTCAAAATGAGTAATTAACATAATTGTAACACGTGTTAGTCAGTCGATCATATTTCAATGCTTGTGTCAATCAAGTTTATAATTTTCAATTTAAATCTCAATTTAATTTTTAGATTATTTGTTTTCATTTCTACTTGAAAATTTTACGTATTTTGATTTATCATATATCTCGTGCTTAGAATTTTAGATTGCGACCTATACCCTGATTTAATTTAGAGGTTTCCATTATTTATTTTAATTTATTCTTCTAATTTGAGTTATGTGATATTGTAAAAACAAAATTTCTATTGTTTATTTGAATTTTCTTTTTACTTAGGAATATGTAAGATCAATGAATGCTTTTTATAATAATTTTAATTTAATTTTAGTATTTTAAGATTGTTATTTTAATTTATGTTTTCATATTTATATGATCTCAGACGCTTATATCGTCACTTTTATAGTTTTCTATGTTTTTCTATGAATTATGTTAAAATTATTTTTTTCTTTATTACTCAACATTTATTGGTTGATCATAGACTCATCATAATTAAGTATATTTAATTTTTTCTTAACTAAGTAGTTCTTATAAATGCATCATCAAATATTACTATATGATATATTTTTCATTCGAAATACTTTGAGCCAACAATTTTAGTGGTTGAATAAATTATGCAAAAGTGAAAGTAAAGAAATATTTAGTTGGTTTATTGTGTTTGTAAAGGCATTTTGGAAGTGGTGGTTAAAAGCATTTTTCACCGGTAAAAAATGATTGGGTGTAAAAACACATTTTTAATGGTAAAGTAGATAATACAATTGTAAATAAATGGATGTAAATCAAACGATGGTTTGACCGATGGTTTGTATGTAAACCATTTTCTAAAGAAGTTGTGTAATCATATTTTAGATGAGAATTGTGGAATCATTTTTTTTGATTCGACAATAATTATAATGATGAATATTTGGCAAAAAATTTGGTGATCGACAATTTAACTTTACTAAATAATAAACATTACAATAAATTTAAATTATATAAATGTAAATTAGTATATTAAGGCAAAAAACAAGAACATATATCATAAAAACTCTTAGCGTAATCGAGAAAAAAAGATTGTGTTACGATTTAAATTACTAGAACGAGTTTTTACCCATGGTCAAATGTATGTTGCTTTGTCGAGAATTATATCGGAAAAAGGATTAACCATTTGGAGCGACTCAAAAGCAGAACAAGCAAGTTCATTGTTAAAAAATATCGTATACAAGGAGATTTTTAACAACCTCATATTCAATGATAAATGTATAACAAAATACATCCTTAGTAATATTAATATATTAGAAAAAAGTATTTTAAACACTTGACCCCCAATATGAGAAGAAAATGAAGAAGACGTAATCGGTTAAAGGACAAAGATCAGGTACGTACCCATAATTGTAATAAGAAAAACTATAACAAAGATAACAATTTCAAATTTGCAATAACATCACAGTTCATTTATATTTTCAGGGCAAATGTATTAACAGTGTCTCGCTGAAGCTATAGATTTCAAAAAATTTTTGTAAAATAAAGTTATTGGTTGTTTTAAAATAAACAAAATATTTATGCTATTTTCTTTTTTACAAACATTTAAAAAAACAATTAAATATTTGAAACTAAAAAAAACAATAAACAAAAAAATAAATTATTACCAAATAGATGTATAGTTATTTCAAATATTATATTGCTTACAATTTTAAAAATATATAATAAAACATATGGAGAATGTTGTGATCACTGTTTAAAGAAGTAATTAAGATCACATTCAGAAACCTACGAGTCTAATTATTACTGTATATTGTAATAAATAAATTAAAATACATTTTAATATTTTGTGTTTTTACAACAAAGTGTAACTAAAATATAAAGCCACGGAATGGGCATATACAATTTGTCAATATATAGATCGTATAAAACATATTAGAAGAAAGAAAGGAAAACAAAAATGTATAACAACATAATTCTTCATAATTGTTTATCATGCATTGATTAATTAGAGGATTCCTTCCTAATACTGTTAAATCGATTCTCTTATCCTTTATCTTATAAATCATAAGTCACCTAGCCAATAAAAATTTACCACATCGTTTTTGTTTTCTATTTTAAAAAAATGAACAAAATAAAAAGAAAATTGGAAACTCCCCTAAATTATTGGTTAATTGACAAATCAATTAATAAATAATTTTTATCTACTTATCCTATCCGTTTAAAACGCCCCTCTTTCAATCTCCACGATCTCCACCTTCCATGATCTCAACTTCCTTAAAATCTAATATTAAAATCACTGCACTAGCAGATTTCTTCACAAAATTACTCGGCAAAATGCTCATCAATAAACTTTATTTATTTCTTCCAAATCTTCTAACTTAAATCTTCCTACTACTAACTCTCCACAACTCAAATTGAATCGTCAATGGTCGCATTCTTTTAGATACAATGTAAGTTACACTAAAAATCGCATATTGATGTTTGAAACTAAGAAATGTACTACACTTTATCTGTTTTAAAATTGCATATTGCTAAATTTCACATTTTTATCTCTACTTTTATAAACTCTCTCTCTCTCTCTCTCTCTCTCTCTCTCTCTCTACTCGAGTGATGAGAATCAGCTACAACCCCCATTATTCGCAGGGACCAAGAAAAGAACGACTCGAACACATACTGGACGTCAACAACTACAAAGACGTTGGCCAAAAACAACAACGATGGACTTAGACCTGAAGAATTTGGTGTTCTAAAAAATGCAAAGCTTATCTGAAGAGAACGTCACGGTCAAAACAGAGGCCCGGTTAAGAGTTGAAAGAACATATTCATGTTAACGTGACGACAATACACATGTTCTTTTCTCTACTCTTCCAAGTGCGGCTCTTTATAGTTGAGAGATCCATAAAGATGTGGAACTCAGAATACCATTCTAATATATAACTATTCTTTTGCAATTCTCCCTTAAATTTGTGATATTTTAATGATTTTTTTTTGTTGAGAGATCAATATTTGGAGAAAAGAAAATTGTTATTGTGTTTATATCAAATTGTAATGCGGACTACAAATTCTAAATATTAGATTTTAATTTAATATTATGGTAAGAATTACTATTGTTTTTCAAAAAAAGTTATTTATTTAAAATTAAATATTTATACCCGTGCTTAGTACGGGTCAAAATACTAGTTTGACATATAATTTGCGATTTCCAATTAAAAAAGTTTGTTGTTAGTTAAATCAAATTTATCCGTCCGGTAAAAAATTATTTTTAAAAAGTGTAATTTTTTTATTTTTTTTTTAATCTGAAAATAAAAACCTTCTCGACTCAATTAGAGTTTTTTTTTTTTTAATTGGGCTAATAAGGCCCATAAAGAAGGAGACGACGTCGGTTTCTATTAACATCTGGTAACGTGAGAACGGTCGTTTACTGTTTTAGCCTTGATTTGAAGAAAAGGGATGAGCCTCCGAGTGAAGTGTTCGAGCGTGTTCACGCGCCTACGTGGACTTCTTATAAATAAAGTAATAAACTATTAGTCGTATTGTTTCAAGGACATAATTATAATTAATTAATCCCTAATCACAAGTCTGTATAGTAGTATCTTAATACTATTAAAACAGAAGTACAAAGTAGTTTGTACCTAAAATTTGTCTAATATTTACTAACTATGCTACTCATACATAGTTATGATAATAAACTTCATTAAAGGTAATTTGGACTTAACATTAATGGTTTTTAAATGGGTCGGTTCAAATCAAAGAAATTGACCCGAAATTTTGAAATCGGATATTTAGCTTTGATCCGATCCGATTGTGAAAGTTTGACCCGTCATACTTTCCTAGCATGTAAAACGAAAATATTAATTACAAAAAGATAATCATAAAATCAATAACAAATCATCATTAATATTATGAAACAAAAATTTTAGGAACAAACTTAAAAGCATATTCCATAAACGTCTTATATAAATTTTCAAAAATATATTATTTTCATATATTTTTGGAAAGTTATTGAGAAAATTAATAATTAAACATCAATAATAATAAAAAATCTCATATCTTACGAACAAATCATCCTATATTAAATTTCGAATATATCTTAATTACATATATTTTCGGAACGAATTCCATAACCACCTATATTATTATTCTGTTGGTTTTCTAATTCTCACATCTTTTAATTAATTCGTTAGCATTAAATAAAAATTTACTAAAATAGATCTTAACAATAAATAAATATTCAACTAAAATAATAAAATACTTTTAGATTGTTCTCCAAGCTAAAAATATATCATTAAAAGATTTGATTATTTAATGCAAAACTTATTGAATATTTTACTATCCCTACATCACTATATAAAGAGACATTCTCCACATAATGCGATATTATGTTAATTCTCAAACAAATCTATTAATTTAATTTATAATGTTAATGATTTTGTTTATTTGATAAATATGCAATTTATATTTTTCTATTTGATTTGTTTTGTTAATAGGCAATTGAAGAATAAACCAAAGATGAGAAAAACCGCAGTAAAAGTCATTGACCTGGTATGATTTTCTTACAGTTTTATTCTATTCACTTCATATTATTTAAAATAATTAATCTTATTTTTTTTTTTGGTTTTGGGTCTAATTTACATACGTAATTGATAACATTTATATCAATTTTGTTTTTTTCTATAATTCAAAATTTTTTGTTTCCTAATTATGTTCAGAATCGAGTGAAAAATTACCGGCCTAAATATTTAAGTTGTCAAACTTTATGTTGAGGAGATTTTATATATCTTTTTAATAATTTGAAATTATTATTTCTGTTTTTTGTTCATAAAATCTAAATTTGGAAATATTTTTTTCTTTAACAACGTCTGTTTCATAAAATAAATTATGGGTTTTATTTTGCCTTTATTGAATATAACATATTTGGTAATACAATTCAAATAATTTATTTTTTCTTCTTTCATTTTAAAAATTATTAAAAGTATGAAAAGAAGTTATTCAAAAGACAATCCACATCTGAACAATATCCTATTTTATAACTATAAATAGGAAAAAACGAATTTCAAAAGCTCGCGAATCATATGGATGAACGGGTTAGGGTCGACATTAATATAAGTACAAGAACGACATTTTTTATGATAAAATACAAAAATTATCTCGCGGTGTATCGCAGATTAAATTTTCTTTGCTTTTTTATATAATTCAAAATAAATTAATAAATTATACTATTAACTAATTTCATAAATTAGAGATTTGTCATATTACTTTCAAATTAATCAATTTACAAATTATACCCACATATTATATAAACTACAAACTGTTATACATATTAATAACAACTATTTACTTTTACAACAACTAATTTTAATTGATCAAATCCCAAATGAAAACAAATAATTTGTTACTACATCAAACAACTAAAATTATTCTAGCCTTCCAATATGTATATTTTATCTTATATAACAAAACAAATCTTAAAATATATATCTTAAACAAACAAAAATCACATTTTAACTTATATAATATATAAAACATAAAAAATCATAATCCCGCGGTGTACCGCGGGTCTTATCCTAATATATATGTACATTGCTTCTCTAATAAAGTATTACATTCTATATTCTTTATATGGTATCAGAGCAAGATACCTAAACTATTTTTTTTTTCTTTTCCAGCCGCTACTCATCTACTTTCTTCTTCCTCAACTTTTATTCCATTTGAATCATGTTTACTTCAAGACAATCATCTCCTCTTACCCACAAGAGCTGGTGTCCCAGACCTTATTTTGGGAGATGTCAAATCTGCAGAGTTCATGGCCATACAGCTAAGCGTTGCAACCAGCTTCACTAACAACTCTCAGGTCCCCCAGGCTTCACACAGCCCATGACAGCCTCTACTGCACCACAGTTGCAGCCTCGTGCAAACATTGCCGCAAACTCACCATATCACAATAACTCATGGCTTCTTGACAGTGGTGCAACTCACCATATCACACGTGACATCAACTGAGACGACCACACCCGTTTTTTTTTTAAAACAACAAAACTCGGATTTTTATTAAACGCATAGCAAACCGTTAAACCACAGAAATGTAACCAAGTTCACAACACAACAACAATAACAACAACAACAATAACAACAACAACACCACAACCAACAACCGAGTCCTAATCATCCCCTCTTCATCGCCTTGATTCCACGATCACACTTTATATTTACATGTAACTCACAGAAACACAGAGATGCGTAAGTATTAACACAAATACTTAGTGAGGCGGTCCTCCCATCTACGAGCTATACACACAAGCAAGTAAGACAATAAACTGCTCACAACGCAAAAACGCAACAATCACAAAACGATAAGCAACCGGATCGATCGATCCCAGCCCAAAAACAAGCACGGATCGATCGGTCCAAGCCATGGATCGATCGATCCGAACACACAAACTAAACCAGCGACTTACACACCTTTTGGATCGATCGATCCTCCCCTGGATCGATCGATCCCCTTACTTTCTGCAACTCGAGACGGAAAGCTTTGGATCGATCGATCCCACCGCTTCTGCAACTTCGATCTCGACTCCAACCACCGCACACGACCAACGACCACCCAACCTTGCTTCCTACAAACGATTAAACACAAGCCCAACCCCCAAAAACCAAGGAACAAGCCACACAACCAAAGAAAACAAGTAACACACCAAGGATTCAACAAAACTAACCCAACTTCACCAAGAACACACAACTTCTCAAATGCTTAGATAAGCTCAAGGTCATGCACTCACCTTGATTTCGGACGAATTATGGACTGAGATAGCACCACAAAAAGCTAGTGAACTCCTCTCTCCTCCACACCGCAACAAAGATCTTCTGCAACCCAAACCACCCCAAGCCTTCTTCCTTTCTAAGCAACAAACAAACTTCTCTCTTTGATCTCCCTTCCAACACCCAAACCTTTGAATTCTCTCACTCCTTTTCCTCACACCAGCTCAAACAAACGCCCAGGAAGAAGAAGGAAGAAGAAAACGCGAATACTGAGGTAGGTGAGACCAAAGAGAACAGACGAAGAAGTTACCAACACATGTGGATCGATCGGTCCACTCGTCGAGCCACAACCAGATCGCGACAAGGCTTGGATCGATCGGTCCAAGCTTGGATCGATCAATCCCCTCTCTATTTCAGTCAAAAGTTTGACTTTCGATACTCGATCAATCCGCTTTCCGTTCTCGAGAAATCTCCATTCCCGAGAAATCTCTATTCCCGAAACACTCAAGATTAACTCCAAAGAGAGAGATCACATTTCCAACAACCTCATCGAATCAAAACACCTTGATACGATCCTTCTGTAACTTCCCGACATAAATTCCTTTTTCCGAAACACGGGCGTTACATCAACAATCTCTCCCTTCACAAACCATATAATGGAGGAGATGAGGTTCTTATTGGAGATGGATCGGGTCTAGCTATCTCGCATACTGGTTCAACATTCCTACCTTCTCTCTCTCGATCTCTAGCCTTAAACAAAGTTTTATGTGTGCCAAATATTCACAAGAATCTCATCTCAGTTTATCGCTTATGCAACGCTAATCGAGTGTATGTTGAATTTTTTCCTACTCATTTTCAGGTGAAGGATCTCAGCACGGGGTCCCATTACTCTAAGGCAGAACTAAGGATGAACTATACGAGTGTGCCAAACAAACCACTTGCCTTTAGTTTAAGATTTGACCGAGGTATCCTATTTTTTCGATAGCCTCTCTCCGCCATGCCCTCTCACCGTCGCGTTCTCTATCCGCACGTCCTCTCACCTCCGTGTCATATCCCCGGGTACAACTCTTATTCTTCTTCTTGATTTTACTGGTGTATATCGTCTTCTTCTTCTTGATTTGGCTGGTGTATATTGTCTTTGCGTCCTTATAAATTTAGAGTCTTCACTGAAATAACAAACATTTTTAGGGATCTCGTTAGCCTACTATAATCTAAGCTTTGTATATTTTATCTTTTGGCAATGTGGACTAGACAGGAGAACCAAAGATTGGTTGCAAAAGCCAAGCGATTGGGACTTAGGTGGACACAAATTTTGAGGGAGTTGTTCGGTGGGAGATACACAGCTGATGAGTGCCGAAACCAGTATTGCTTCCTCACCGAAGAGGTCTTTTTTCTTAAATCTTAGTCTTTTTTTCTTAAATCTTGGTCTCTGTTTCTAAGGTTTTTTTTTTTTTTTATGTATGAAGCCATGGACTAACGAAGATGAAACAATGATAGTGGAGCTTTACCAGATTCACAAACCCTTCTGGGGTACCATCAGTTTGTTGATAGGGAATAGACACTCCGCTATATCGTGCGAGAGGAAGTATCACCAGTTGGTGAATCGTCAGGTTTTTTATTTTTCTTTTTCTATACAAATATATTGTGTTTCTTGCTTCTATTGAAGACCGCATGGCCGTGCATATTCAGTGGAAATATAAGCACTCGCCTACGACATCAAATATTAAGGAATCAATATTTTTAAATATTTACCCACCATCTGTAGTGCTTATTAATTTGTTTTTTTCTATATCAAATGTCCACTAATAATTCAAGGTCAAGCTATATTTTTTCTAAAATTTCAATCTTTCTTTTCCATTGATTATTCATTTTATTAATTTCTTCTTTGTTAATCATTCTATCCAATTATTTTTTTGTTTATACTCTTTTTACATTTTAAAAAACTACATATTTTTTAATAAGTACCACATTATGTATATAGTAGCTTTTATTCTACTTTTTTAAATAACATGCATTATCATGATTTAAAACCGGGTGATGACACAACGACAACACTAACACAAAACATTAATTAATTTACGTATCATAACTAATCATAAAATTATTTTTATTTGTTTTCTTTGAAATATTTTTGTCGAGAAATTAATTTATAAATATTTTGTTTAAAATGTTGTATTATATTTATTACAAAATATATAATATTAAACTAGATTTTTGTTATATTTATTATGAATTATTATTTAAACATTAAATTAAGTTTTTAACTTAGCTTATGGCCGTAAAAATCCTAGGCACATCTCTGTGAAGACGATGTAACTTTTGTTTATTTATTTTTCATTTTTAGGCTCCCTGAAGACGGAAGTGAAGACGAGAGAAGAGAGAAGCTTATTTTTTTTTTTTTGTTTGCTTTTGAGTTTTCGACACTTTGGTTTTGTTTACTTTTGTGGTTTGACACTTTGGCTTTTGAGAAATAAATAAATAAGACTATTAAGTCATGACAGAGAATAGAGGTCGTCCTTCCATTTCGAGCTTTATTTATGAATATGACTTTGCTTTTCTTGCACCTGAACGGCTAAACTTCTTCTTGAATCGATCATGCAAGGATGAGATTATAAGCTTTTTCTTCTTTAGATATGATTATATGTGTTTGATATTACTTTCGGTTTATATCTTTGTTTTCTTTTATATATCTTAGTTATTGTATTTTCATCCAAAGCTGGCAAATGAAGTAAACCGAAGAATCCTCCTTGACCCAGACACATATACAATACCCAAAGTTTTAAACCTCTGTGCCATGTAGAGTTGACCGTAAGGGATATCCGGACTTTTTGTGAAACAACACCATATAAGAAGATGTATGTTACGTAAACAAGCCTCTAGCATGCAGTCGAAATATTAACATTAGTAGATCCAGTTGAGCATATAATTAGAAACTAGAATGTTTAAGCAAATAATCAAGTTTACAATATAGAGATTAATGTGTAACAAACAAGCGTATGCCCAGACTTTAGATGTCTAAACAAAACCAAGATTTGGGTTTTGGGATCATATGTTACCATTCATTCCCAAACTCACGATCATAAAACAGTAACTTGTCACGTCTTGTGGTCTGAATCGAACAACCATACTTTTTCTCAGATACGCACAAAGGACCATCCAGGTTGCACATGATGATCTCTAAGTAAGAGGCGCAGAGAAAGGGAGCTTTAGAGATGACTTGGAAAGTTTCGGTGTGAAATCCAAAGACAACCATGGTTTCGCTCTCTTGCGAGGAGGCAGTGAACCAATGAAAAAACCCATCTACATAAACAGGATCTTGGGTGTGAAGAATCAGATGAGGGGACGCAGGCACAACGTACCTCCAGGTGTTGGTGGCAAAATCAAAAACTTCACAAGTAGTAGCGTCGTCGTTTAGGCCCAACTCAGCGGAGTTATACAACCAAACTGGCTTGTATGTGCCACTGATTTTGTCTTTACCAAATCCAGGAGTAGGGTATGGGACTTCAAAGCACTCGTCTCTCTCAGCCTTCTCGGCAGCGACTAGTTGATAGTTGCATCTAGGGAAAGTTCGATGCCAGCGAGTGGTGGGATTGACGACAATACTCGGTAGTTCATAGAAATCGTAGAGGCATATCAGACCATCACAACTAGTATTGCAAACGTCGTATAACTTGTCCTCCCAAGGAGTAGGGATCTGAACAGAAACTGATGACTGCACCACCAACGTTCTCAGAGCTTCGAAGCTTGGATCTGGTTGGTGAGCAGAAGGATCAGATAAGGACACCAAAAGCACATGTGGATCTCCTGACTGGCTACGATGGTGGATCAACTGTCTTTCTTGGAAATAGGGGGTTTGGATTGTAGATCTCCATTGCTTCGATACAGACTTGAACTTGAGGAGGGTTTTAACATCAAGCCTCTCCAGGATATGATGCTCTATCACATCGTGTGGTAGCAACTCTTCCATACTTGTCTCTGTTTCTGAATCTGAATCTGAATCTGAATGATGAGGATTGAATAGAGGAGGCCGTATGCTTTATTTATACACAAAACCAATCATCTGAGTCCTGCTCCAACTGGAACTCGGATTTAGAAAAAGAAAAAGGAAAATCAGGTTTTAAGAAGGAAAATCAGGTCTAGGGATTAGTTTCCATACATACTTCTCTCTCGACCTGTTTTTGCTTTTCTTGCTTTGCCAAAATCCAAAACTTCTTTTTAGTGACTGCTCCTCTTATAAAACCCTAGCCTGACTCCATTTTTTTATGCTTCACCTTCACGGCCACGACCTGTTTTGTTCCAGCAGCTTCTCAACTTAGTATATATATATATATACACACTTAATTAATTAGACATAGGTTTACAGTTATTATCAAGACCACAGTCACATATGTAACTTATCCCATGTCCTAATTAAGTTAGAGATGCTTTATATTGTTTGGATAGTCAGCCCCCAAAGATGACGATAAACAAAGCGTCTAACTCAAAGGGTTTCTTTAAACGTCGACTTTTGGAAGACAATAAATCAGAAGTTGATCAGGAGTTTTTAACAAAGAGTTACAAAGGCAATTACTTTGTTTTCTCTAGTAAAATTTATCTGTTGTTCCATTGCTCTTTTAGAGTAGTCGAAAACAACTCTGACATTCGTTGAGTAGTGTTTTGATTTATCCATCCTAGTTTATTTGATGTCACTACTTCTTATACTAAGGCCTAAGGGACATGTTCTATTGTTTTTTGTATTAGTTAATTAGTTGTCTTTTTGTGTTTTATTGAGGTAAGGTATGGGTTTAAAAAGAACAAAACACACTAGTTAGGGTGGTTTTTGAAAAAAATTATGATCGTAAATCTGCCGTTGCATCGGTAACACATGATCCCAAAACCAAATCTTATGATTTTGCTTATATTACACATCTAAACTCTCTGCATACGGTGTTTTTTATTTCCCGAGTTTATTCTCTATTTTATAAACTTTAATAATTTGCCCAAACATTCTAGTTTCTAATAATTGTTTGCTCTCACTTGGTTCCAAACAGACCAGGCTGGCTCTTATAAGTACTTAAGATTATTGACGAATTGTTGATATGCTTAATTTGTCTTTGTTGAGATCTAATGGCTGCATAATTGAGGTTTTTCTCATCTTAAGTTTTTTTTTCTGTCGATTTGTTAGCTGATCCAAGTTGATTATTTGATTTCCTCGAGTAAAATTCTGTAGCTGTTGTCAGTATTTTAGATTAGAAATGAATTTTAGTAATGCTTTGTTTTGATATACAACCTGGCTCTTATCAGTTCTAAACGTTTTTAGGGATCTCGTTAGCCTACTATAATCTAATCTTTGTATATTTTAGCTTTGGGCAATGTGGACTAGATAGGAGAACCAAAGATTGATTACCATTTGAATTTCTAAACTGTTAGGCTCCGAATGGTAACAGCGGATAAGATGGTACGGAACAAGTGGATTAAGTAGTGCGGTGCGATTTAAGTGCGGTTTGTTGGAGAAAAACATATCATGCGGTACAAGTGCGGTTAGTACGCAACAAGCAGTACAAAATAATGTTGAATGGTGAAAAAATTAATATTCGGTGCGGTACAAATGTTTGAATGATGAAAAATAGAACAAACGGTTCAGAATATATATTTTAGATAAATATTTTACAAACTGAAATGAATTAATTATTTTAATATTATTATAATTTAAGATATCTAACTAGTAAAAATATTATTATAAAACTCGATAGTTGAAAAAAAAAACTAGGTAATAATATATGTTATCTATTTTCGATCCGTTATCTGACTTGTACCAGCTAGTGCTGAACGTTCGGGTATTCGAGTCAGTTCCGGTTACTTTCAATTTTTATCCGGTTCTTTCATTTTTAGAGTTTAGGATTCATTCGGATATTTACGTTGGTTCGAATATTTTGCTCAGGACTAGTGCAAACCTCTAATTAAAAAAAGTAAGTAGTTTGTGAATTGATATATCATTTACGATTGTTAAATCAAGTATTACGTTAGATCAAAAAAAACTTCAAATACAATACCAAAATAATGTATTTGTGAACATATTATAAATAATATTTAATCAAACAACCAAACTTTATATTTTTTAAATAAAATAAAATAGGCTCTTTTTATGGCAGTGGAGAAGTGGATGAGGATGCTTTTTTTGCTCGATAAAGTCCATTCCTCACAGCAGGACCAGTGTAAACAGGTTCATTGCTCCGGCCCAGAATATGATTAATCCGGCAAACTCTTGTCTCTCAAGCGCCGAGGGATAACTATTTGTTTGTTAAGAAGCACCTTTCAAAAGCATATAAATTACACCTAATAAGTATCGAATAATATTATATAAGTTAATAAAATTTATTAGTAAAAATAATTTTATTTTTGTGAATTTTGAAAAAAAAAAAGAGTTGAACCACATCTTAAACACACCTCAAACGAGACGTAATTGAAACAGTAGTGGATATTAACATTTTGTTCTTTGTATTGAACCGCACTTGAACTGTAGTTAATTTTTTAATATTTTTTATTTTTTTAATTAGAAAATTTACTACTTAACATTTTGGTGTTGAATGGTGACAAGTTTCTTAAACGCCCCATCCGGTCCGTGGAACGTGTCTCCCATTTATAACCTTAATATTTGAAATTCATTCATCAATCAAACAATGTTCACGCAAAACCATTTATAATTTGATGATACGAACCTTCCGAGAACGTGGTCGCTAGCTCCAAAAACAAACGGAGCCTGGAGGAGGTAAATTTTTTAATTCATGTTCCATGAGGGTAAAGCACTAAGGAGAGAAAACAAAATTAAAATTTCAAATCTTGTTATATATCTTGTATGGGCCTTCATGAGGAAATAAGGCCCAGATATATTGGCTGTCAAAAAAAAAAGGTGATTAGTTACCTTTAAGTGGTTGGTTACCTTATTTATTTTGGAGAAACCAAGTATGAAAACATTTTTTGTTAAAAATAAAATAAAATAAGTGTTCCGTTGCCTGTAAATGGACAATGTTGTGATCACTGCTTAAAGAAGTAATTAAGATCACATTCAGAAATCTACGAGTATAACTAATACTAAATATTGTAATAAAAAAATTTATACATTTTAATATCTTGTGTTTTTACAACAAAACGTAACTAAAATATACAGAGAAAGCCACGGAATAGGCATATATACATTTTGCCAATATATAGATCGTATAAAACGTATTAAAAAAAATGTATATCAACATAACTCTTCACAATTGTTTATCATGCACTGATCAATATGGAGGATTCCTTCCAAATAATGTTAAATCGATTCTCTTATTTGATATATAATTTGCGATTTAAAATAACATAGTGGTTGAAAGACTAATTCATTAACAATACAATCAACATTTTATTTAAAATAGCAAATAATTTACTGGTCTAACAATGCTGACTATGAACACGTCATGTTTAATAGAAGTTTTTAAAACGAACGACGACTTTGGGAATGAAAAGATATATTCAAAATTAAGAGTTAAGAAAAGGAAAAATAATCAAATTTGGATGTCGACCAAAAATAATAAAATATGATATTAAATTTGGTTGTTTCCGAAAGGAAACTCACGTATATTAGAAAATGGGGAAATGAGAAAAGGAAACTATAAGAAAATGGAAAATGAAGCAAACATTGGACGCTTATAAAAAGCAAATTCCAACAAAACAGTTTTCATTTTTTTCTCTTCCTTCAGTCGACAGAATGACAAAACTCAAATCTCTCATAATTGGAAAAGTCAAAGACAAAGCTTCCATAGGCAAAGCTAGATTGGTTCATAGTTTCAGCTCCAACGCCGTAAAATACATTCACTTAGCCCTTTTGAAATCAACAACTCATACTTCTAACAAACCACCAAACAGTAATTATGTCTCCGATGTCATCTCTTACTCCAACAGCCATTACGCCCCGGCAGCATTCGCGGCGGCTCTGTGGAGGTTGCGTGTCACGAAGAACGCTTTTGTGGCTGCCAAATCTCTCATCGTCATCCACAAGCTTATCAAATCATCAAGAGACAGGTTTGAAGGACTAGATCATTGTCGTAACAATCTAAAGTTGAATGAGTTTTCAGACAAATCTTCTAATCTCACCCTAGAATTGTCTCAATGGATTAGATGGTAATTTACTCTTTTTTACTTTTCTTTTATTTGATTGTGATATTTATCTAATTATTTGGACAGGTTCATACCGACATTGGTTACTAATTTTAAAAATATTTTTTGTATATATGATTTAGGTATGGATTATATTTGGATCGTCTCACGTGGATTCCGAAGGTATTAGGATCTTTGCCAAATTTAATGGAGAGCACAAAAGAGAAAGCTAAAGAGAAAGATTGTGTTTCGTCTTACCAGACCGGGTATATTATGAGACAAACGGATTCTCTTGTGAGTTTTTTTGAGCATATATGTACCAGACCGGAGACTCCAACTATGTACCAAAACAAGATCGTCGACGAGATCAGAGAGCTCGTGATTCAAGACTACTTCATGGTCATGAGATTGGTTATGGTACGACTTCAAGTGCTGAGAGAAAGATTGATTAAACCAGGTGTTGAATCTCTTGATGATTCCGGTTCAAACGATTTGAGTCTGGTTTTGGTGAGACTTGAAGAATGCAAGGAGAGTTTGAGTGGATTTTTTTGGCGTTGCAGACGTCTGGCTGAAGATTTTTGGTGTTTGGTGGCGATGTTGAAGGCCGAAACGGCAAAGGACAATAAGGAGATGGTTGAATTTTCCGGTTTGGTTCAGAACACGGTTAAAGAAGATGAGGAGATGATTGAATTGGCCGGTTCGATTCAAACCGAATGGGTAACATTCGACGACTCAGAGACGGCAACACACGAGGTGGTAACATGGAATTCTGAATGGGTAACATTTGATGACTCCAATGTATTAACGAATGAATCGGTCTGGTTCAATCTGTATACGTAACATTTGATATATGATTGGTCCAATTAGGTGAGAAAATATCCGGTTTACACATGGTAGACCGAAGGCGTCTCACTACGAACATACTTACCAGCTTTCCAATAGTAATTTGGTTTTTGTCTTGGATCAAGTTGTGTCATTTTTTTTTTAATATGTTTGAATCCTTATTTCATATAGACAAAGAAGAATGGATTCCGTATGTAAATAATAACTTCTTATGAAATTTGTGAAGTGAAAGTGTGCATAATTGCTTATTCTGTTTTTTTTTTTAATTGCTTACTAGATAAGAATCCGTGCTATGCTGCGGGATATCTTTTTACTTTTTTTAATGTTTTAATATTTTCTTTATATTAGATATAATTTCAAATTTAAAATTGTTTTGTAATTACTGGTGTCTAAAACACCAATTCAGTAGTTTTTGAGGTAAATTTTTGCATCCGTTGAGCAATCATATGACCAAATCTTGATTTAGTACATGTTTTAAAACAATCTATATTCTTCAATCTATTTAATCTTAAATATTATGTATTTTTGTTGAATTATATGTGATTGCACTTACGTCTCCAAATGATGTCGGGTTTTGGCAAAAGATTTGTCCAAATTCAAGTAGTCAATTTCTACGTCTAAATAATTTTATAAAGAATTTGATTTTGTTTTTCTTCTAACAAATTAGAAATCCATGTGTCAATATTAAAAAAATTAAAATGATGGTGTGTATTATTTGTTTTAATTTGATTGATTGTCTTTTTAAAATAATATGTTTTAATGAAAAAATGATGTGGCAAGGTAGAGAGCTGATGTGTCAAGCTGGAGCTGGTGTGTATTAATCGAAATGTTTTGATTGGATGACGATTTTAATGATGTGTCAATCTGAGAACAGTCCAAAATCCTGAAGTGTTAGGTTTGGAGAGATTTTATGTTTTTATTGTATTGATTGATTGATTGATGATGATTGATAATTGATTGATTATGTTATTCATCAAAAATAAACCAAATTGGTCATTGCTCCGTTTACGGTTTAGAAAACCGAACCAGATGACACTACGCCGATCTACTAGTTGATCGCTTCAATCAATTAATCATATGAGATTGAAACGATACGCTATGTGTTTTTACTCAATCAAGACGATTTAAATTTATAGAACGGGTGCTCCAAAATAATTTTATTTTACTACTAAGTTGCGTTCGAGAGCGACCATTTTTTAATGCGCACACTAGCTTTATGTGACTGCAATGTTTAAACACACCGTAAACAGTTATTTCAGTGCCCATATATAATCCCTCTAGATGCACGAGGGGTAACTAAAATTTTACTTTTCATGGAATATAATACTAATCATGGCAGTAAACAATTTAAAAAAAAAAACTTGTTTAACTCGATTATTTTTATACACTTGATTTTCTTTTATTTGAAAAGCTTACAAGTTTAACAAAAAATGATTAAAAAAATCATCTATCAAATTACTAAATTAAAGTATTAACTATGGCAAAATTTACTGTAGTTTTAGATGAAAATGATATTTTGTAATATTCTCCACTCATTTTCCCAGTCACATCTTGTAGTGATGATAATCAATATCAACGTTTGAATTGCGGTTCCTCCGAATATCATACCGGCCCATATTCCCTATCACGATTACAATATACACTTATATTAGTTCATCTCCAATATTAACATCAAACAAAAATCATTTGCCGACATCAAAATTTGCCGACATTTGGTATTTTACTATTTAGTAATATTAAGTATGAGAAAACTTGCCAATCCTTGACTCCAAATTTGAAAGCCCAGCCCATAATAAGCCCAAACAGAAGCCCGATAAGGTAGTAGCATCCCAAATTTATATAGACCACGTATGATTGCCAACCCGAACCAACCGCAACCCCTTAATCAAATGTCAAAGTCAACACACTTCCGTTGACCCGGTTTATGAAAATAAAAGTTTATTTTGAGGCGTACCGGAAAGAACTGGTTGCACACTGTTGAGAAGAATTGTGAAGGCTTAGAGACCAGAAAGGTTATCAACTGCGTTTAGGACAGCTTCACTTGAAGAAAATATCGAACCGATTTGGCCATGGAGGAATACTATGAACACAGTGAAGAATAATCCGATAATAAACGATAGTGTGATGGACACAATCTTTGCAAATCTTGCTCCTTTGCCATTACCAGCTCCTAGTTCGTTTGCCACTCGAACTCTGCAAAACAATATTTATTTGTACGATAACTATATTCTTTTAAATTATGAACTCGTTTGCATATAATCCCGAGTTTATGAACTTGTAATTATGTTAATGGATGTGAAAAAAAAAAAAATTTGGTGAACAAGATTGCAGCCTTTGGGCCATCTTAATTCTTAAAAGTAAATGCATTTATTATCCTCGATGGAGTAGATATTAAATAAATATATAACCAATGAACTGAACCCATGAAGTTGTTGGCAGAAAACACATATCTAAGAATTTGTCGTTAATGATATAGGAAAAATTTACGATTTGATATTACACGTAACTTGTAAACTTAATAGCAGACGCACGCTCATTCAAAGTTTTGTCAAACTGATACCTTTAAAGTAGGAAAAATCAGTAGTATTGGCAACATACCTATACATTTAGGGAATATTCAACTTAATCAAGATTTTGGTATAAAATCATTTCGAAATTTTGGACATTTGAGATTTTCTGATTTAGATATCATGGTCCATATGGATAATGACGAAGAGATATCCACGATATAAATATGAATAAGTATACGGGAAAAAAAAATTATCCAGTTCCGCAAAGAATGCAAGTGGAATCATCATCTCCCAATCATTTACTGACATGCTGGCAAAAAAAAAAAAGTTCAGTACGTTAATAGTTTAAAACGTCTGTTTCTTCCGAAAAAATAGTAAAACTTCCCAACAAAAAGCCCTAACAAGAGCAATAGTTAAATATATGACATAATGCTAAAAATATAAATTAACGTACCGCATAGATAAGGAGTCCACCACAATTTTCGCATTTACTAGGTTTCCGGTCATCAAGATTAGTATTTTATAGTACCAATTCTCTAAGCTATCTCGGGAGGAAAAGTTATTGTAAAAACTTGTCTCGGACCTAAACTTAAAAAAATGTGAAACAAATGAGTTTTTATTTGACGAATGGTACCAAAGCATAATTCCGGATCGGAAGAGGCAGAGATTTTTGTGAATTCCAATAGTCCGGTGAAAGCTTCGGATGAGAAGCCGGTCCAAGTGAGTGTACAACCACTTGCTGTACACACATAAGATGATGATGTTTAACCACCACGGCACGTTCACACTAGCCATGGTCCCTATGATTCCGACTTTATAGCCATACACGAAGAACCAACACACGAGAATATGAACCGCAAGTGATACTCCAGCTGAAATTGCAATCACCTACTTAGACATAATGAAAATCAGCAATCAACACAAATCTAGTTGTATAGTACTAGCTCAGTGATCATGTAGCTGACATTAAATTATTAATTTATGTAAGTTTTCATTATCTTACTAGTTTTTCTATTAACCAAGATGTTTTAGGGTTTCTAATTAAGGTTTTAGACCTTTCTTAACAGATTATATGTTGTTTAGGATTTATGTTTCGTTTAACAGAGACTTCATAGAGAGATTCTATATTTTTCCTTATGTTCGGTAATCAATCTTCAAATTATTGATCATAAAAACGTAGTTTCTCACGTTTCATTCGTTTTTTTGTATTTATGCAAAAGTCAATAGATCTGAGAAGTGAGAAACCTAATTTTATGGTATTACGAAAATCAATAGACTGCTAGTCATCAATCTCCAAAGTTTTCCACTCCATCATTGAGTGGAGCTTTGTGTTTGGAACTAGCTAAGACTTGGCGATATTATTAGTGTGGCCCATATATATGATCACTTTTAAAGTTATTTAATAATCAAAGACCACAATCTACGACCGATTCGTAACATATATACCTTGTTCTGGAGCTGACATTGTAGGAATCGGTTGAGAGGGAAAAAGAAGGCAAAGGCGAAGTGGACGGGGATGACCCAAAGGGTAATGGTCCCTGTGAGCTCGGCAATATCATCACTCTGGCCAATAAACTTAAGAATTGGGGTCGCAAATAAGTACATAGGAAGAAGCAAGATGCAACATAAGAATAAAATGATCCAATATCGTTGCATATACACTCCCAACATGTAACATTTCCTCGCCCCAAACGCTTGACCGCATAACGTTTCTAACGCACTCGCCATCCCAAGCTGCTTAAGCAATTTTCTCATAGATTAAACTATAGAATATATAAAACACCAACATAAACATTATAACAATCCCCAAAATGCTTATAAGTGTGCACATACGAGTAAACCGTAGTTGAAGCCGAGTGTGAAGTTGTTGATGATGGAAATGGCAGCGAGCTCAATATCTCCGAGATGGCCAGCGAAGGCTTGAGTAATGATGAGGATCGAGTAAGTAGCGAGTCCGGTAAATATCGACGGTCCAACAATATACCATAGCTTCTTAGTCTCTATCCATATTTCTCTCTTCATTCCTCCACCTGCCTCTGCCGCATTCTGACATTTCAACAGTGGAACGGTTGCTTCTTCTATTGGTTTAGTTCCACCGTTTTTTTTATCCATCGACAATCTTCTTTTAAAAGAAGTAACTATTAAGTATGAAAAGATGAGACTTATCGATATGTGAATCACTTTGAACTTTGAAGAATTCGAGCTGAATTATACTATTTTTCTTGATAGCTAGCGGGTAAGTAGCAATAAATATTGTTTTAATTTCCTTTAGTCCTCTTTTCATTCAAAGTCCTCTATATTCAATTTCTCTAACCAACTATTCAAGGTTTTATTTTCTTTTGGACAGCATGATGTCATGGCTTACACAATAACTTGTTTTTTCTTCAAATCTGCATACCAGGTAATGATAATAAATAAATGTAACATTTTAAAATGTGGTTTTCTTATTCTACTTTGATTATGAGGATTGTTGGAAAAGAAAGCATTATGGTTTTTGTTGTTGTTGTTTTTGAAAGAAAAAGCTATTGGTGAGACCAAAATAAATAAAAATAAATAAAAATAAAATAAAACAAAGAACAACTAAATGACAAGGAAAAAAGATGGTGCCAATGACTAGTTTGGTTGGAAATCAATGCGATCAACTTTTTAGTTGATGATTGGTAATTTTCAAATAGACGATTCGGAATTGAAATATCTAGGAGATTATTAATTAGATTGATAATCATGTGGTTGAATGAAGATGTTAAAACGTAATGTTGTTAATCACCAAAAGAAAAGAAACAGTTCACGATTTGCAAGCAAAACCAAATACAGTATAGATAAATTACTTTTAGTTTTAGTGTTCCCTGCCAAAGGATAACACATAACGAGAAAATATCTGAAAAATACGCATAACCAAAAAAAATGCGCGCCAACATAATTGGGCTGCACATAAATTTGGTAATCTGCTTAGTCATATGAAAAATAAAATCTGCAGCCTCTGGACAACATTACAAAAGCCCAATAATTCGATTTGACCAACTAGTCCAGCCCAACTATATCACTAAAATTTATGAAAACACTAAACAACCAGGGATTTTTTTACGAAAACTTAACATATGTATATCTACTGGTTCCACTTTTTTACTAAAAACATACTTTTACTGGTCTCTTGTTATAGTATGTGTTAGTCTACTGAAATGAAAAGTTACTAACTCTTTTTTTTCTTTTCTGCATGTTGAATTACTTCCAATATAGCTTTTACAGTTTTTTGGGGGCATCTCTAGTTTCTACATTATTCATTTGACGAATAATTAGACAAATGATGTCAACTTAATATTTCGATCTGAAGCAACACCATGAGTATATTATTATAATTCATGATCCAAAACTTTTTCGACCGAAATTGTATAAGCGATTTGTGAGATTTTGTTTAAAACAAAAGAATTTTTTTAATCTAACATTGGATTTACATAAATAGATTCCACCTCTACACAGACCATAACCATATGAAGCCCTTCCATTCCAATGGTAAATTACACGTGTCAACATTCCATTAGTTCCCACCAAGACAATAGTTACTTTTCCACGTTCCCGATCGACACACGACGAAAGCATAGTAAAAAATTTAACGTTCAAATAGCGAAATACGAAAATAAATCAAATTCTCACATAACACCAAAGATTTGAAATAATTGAGAGAAATTAAAAAAATATATATATAAAAAAAGTTCTCAAGCCAAAACGGCGGCGTACATAATAGCGGCGAATGCGGTTCCGGCGAGGAAAGCCTTGTTGGAGAAAGCGGCACTTGGGGCGGGGGCTGCATCTGAAGGTCCGGGAGCACCGCTTGGGCTCACGGTAGGACCTTCCGGTGTTGGTGGAGAGGCGGCGGGAACATCAGCCGGAGAAGGAGCAGCTGATGGTGGAGTAGTGGCAGGAGCTGGGGTTGCGGCAGGTGGTGGAGTGGTGGTTGGGGCTGGGGTTGCGGCAGGCGGTGGGGTGGCCACTGGAGGAGGAGTTGCGACCGGAGGAGGAGTTGCGGGAGGAGGAGTGGCGGCGGGAGTAGGAGCAGGGGCTTGAGCGAGTGCTGACGTGGCGAATAGAGCCAACATCAAGAAAATTTGGACAATCTTGGAACCCATGTCTCTCTTTCTCTTGGAAATGTTTCTTCTTCTTTTGGTTTTAGAGTAAGGGAGAGATTATGAGATTAGAGAGAGTTGTGATTTGAAGGTGAGGAAATTGAAAGAGATGTATAAAAAGGAGGAAATTTTAAGAATTATTTCGATTAATTAAAACAAGATTCCTAAAAATCTTTTATTATATTAATTAAAGAAAATTTTGCAGACTAACATGCAAACGCATAATTGGAACATGGGGTTGCCTATCTATACTCTCCGAGGCCCAGGCATTAATATATTAAAAGAAAAAATCGAATATAAATGAGACAATGCTTAATTATATATTGATAACTTGATTATGATTAATGAACATATATACTACAAGGTAAATTGATTTACATATGGAAGAAAAATATGGAATTTTATTAGGCGGATGAAGTCTTAACATCTTATTATATTGACTTTCCTTAATATACAATCCACAATCATGAATTAACGTTAACTTAAGAGAAGTAATTATGATTAGGTGAATAAACTTTGGACTTATCGAGCTGTGATTGGATGGTGAATATAATTGGAGAGAGAGAATCCGATATTTGTAATGATAATATATTAAAATATCATTATGTTAGGCAAACCAAGTCTATGACATGGCAAATGTGGCGAGACAGCTAACATGTTCAGTTCAAGAACCAAGAGTTGCAACTTCGCATGTCTTTCTGTCTACTTGATCCACTGATTATTTTAATTCGTTATGACCCTTTTTATTTTCTTTAATTAATTTTATATCTTTTGGCAAAATATTGGTAGTACAGTACAGAAATGTGAAAATTTGTGATAATCATTAAACCCATGTGTCTGACCTGATAGAGCATTGGGTTAGCTTTGTGATTATTGGTGTTGTTACCGTTGGACATTGCTAATATACCCGTTGGAAAGAGCTGTCAGTGAATTTTAAATATTTGGATAAATATAAGGTAACAGAAAAATATGTATAAAATAAGACTTTTGCTAGCCTGTAAAGGCTATTTTCGACAGTGTTTCAGAAGGTAAGGTGTCCTTTTATAAGTTTTTTTATCGATCGAATGTTTATTAGTGAATCATATAGTTGGCATTTTTGCCACTTGATGTGATATAACATCTATTCTTTCCAAACAATAGTATAACCACATAAAATCGAATAATCTAAAATGTTATTACACGAAAATAGTCCCTTTTTAGGTAATAAACATACTGCTAGAAGTCACTATTTTGAAAAATTGTTGTTTGATGTAAAAGAAATTTGGTTGTTCAAATTGATAAATAGTAGAGAACCAATTTGATTATGAACTAATGAATTATACCAATGAAAAATCAGACAAACAACGAATGTTTATTGATTAGTGAACTAGTTTGCCGATGTACAATTTATTTATTTCGTTTGTTCAAATGTACAAGACGATCACAAAGTGTTTATCAGGTTACGACCAAGATATCATAATATCAAGTTTATATTAAACCAATATTTAATATCTGATATTTCACGGCTAACCACCGATCCGATTTAGTCTAAATATCTTTTATTTCTTATCTTTAATTTTGATTTCATTTTGTCAATAACACAATTATGAGCCTTAACCAACTCATTAAACAGAGGGTCCATGTACACAAATTTGTTTGAAAACATTTAGTCTAAGTAACACAATTATCTTATATAGTCAGTGATAACAAAAAGAAAAAAGTAGCCTTCGCCCAAACAGATAGGGTCTAGTTAATAATATAGTACTGAATTATCTTTTTGAATAAAATTTAGGCTATGTAAGGCCCATGTTCATACACCGACCACAAGAGCAGTTTCCCACCAAGCTCATTTGAATAACGATCGGAGTTTTAGCACCTCTCCAGTATAATCACTACCTTTACATAACAAACAACTAATCACTACTTTGTTATAGTTTAATATCATCATTATCTATAATTCTGTTTGCGGAGTGATCTACAATTAAAGAAGTTTACAATATTAAAATATATAATAAAACTATAGTTAACATTTTTGAAATACATTTTGTAGAGTAATCTTTAATAAAACTATAGCAAGTCCTTTAATCGTTAAGATTTGATTTGATCATTTATAGATAACTAAGCAACCCTAAAACATTTTGATGGATATATACATATAAGTGAAATCGTGTATGTCACATGGATATATACACATATATATATATATATATATGTATAGCTAAATCTAACACATGTTTAATATATAACAAAAAAAATTAAAAATAATATATGGTAACTCAATTTTCTTACTTTTTTAAAAGATATTTCATTAATGTTTTTCCTTAATTTTTAAATAACTAATTTTGAAAGCCAAAACTTGTTTAACACTCTTAATAAAAAGGAAATGTTGTGATATATTAATAATCTTTATTGTTTTCATGAGCAAGATTTTAGGAATCAATAAAAAAAAATCTAAACTAACCATAATCAACTCTTCTATTTAAACTATTATTCTCTACTTATTCCACAAACTAAAAGATGAGCCATCTCTATATTTACTTTTGTGCTCTTCTCTATGTCTTCTCCATGAATATATAATTTGTTCGTTTCTTCATTTTTTATAATCTATTGGAGATATTTTCATTGACATGATATTGTTCTTCAAACAAGTTTCTCCTTTGAGATCACTTTTTAAAAAGTTTTTTTATTATGTTATTGGTATAAAATCATATAATGACCTTATTATATTACATTTTGACAGATTTTTTGAAATAAGTTTCTTATAACTTTTCATTTCTTATACCTTTTGCAGATTTCATATTACATGTTCTTCTTTTTTCATGAGAAATTACTTTTTTGATTTTTTAAAAAATTTCTATTTTTTCTCAAAACGAACATACTATGGTCAAGATTCACAATCTTACAATCCTATTTATTGGTAATAGCTGAGACGAAATTTTCATTGTGTTCAATCAAATTTCAGAAATTGCAAAAGCCATTCAAGTCATCATCACTCGGTGAAGGAAGGCAAGAAAGCTAAACTACATATCAATGTTTGTAGACAATTTTAACAAGAATAAATACTTTGTTTGTAACCAAATATATAATTGTTCTCTTAATTAATTTAAAAGATAATTTAGATGTTTTCTTATTTGTGTGCACCCATTTAGATGTGTTTTATGTTTTTTTCTGTTAGACTATAGATTTTTTTTATCTATTTTTTACATCTCTTTCTCTTTTATTTCTATTTAAATTAAGCTTTCTTAAACTAAACAATCATTAGATGGTGAAAACATAACTATTTATTGCATCCTATAATGATTATGAAAACATATTTATTCTTTACTCTTACTAAGTATATAAACATAAAACATAATTTCCAGACGTAGAAAAACTTTTTTTTTGGTTACATAGAATTACAAGTACTTTGGTTGATTCATAATCACATATTTACATGCACATCTATCGTTAATATCCACCGAACAAATTAATCTTAATGAACATAACATAATCAAATCATTTTCATCAAAATTAAGTTACAAATAATATTCCAACAATAAATTACAATTATCACAAATAAAAATTTTACCTTCAAAGTTTATGTCCATGCAATTACACTTTGAAAATTACTATATTGTTCTGCCGTCGACCGACAATTTGAATAAGGTCAATTTGATTGAAAAAAAGAATATATTTAAAAGATTTTTATAGCTTTCGAATAGTATGACATAATGGGTTAGAAAGTTTAAATTGTTTTAAATTATTTGATACTAATCATTGTTTTAAATTTAATAAAAAATTTAAAATATTATGAATATTTAAATTTATAAAAAGTTTAAAATACCATAAAACAAAGTTATATGGTTATAAGGCAAGAAGATTTAGATTGACATTAGTATAAATTTAAAATATCATTAATTCGACGTTAGAATATGAATTAAATTTTCATTTTATTATTTTGTTAATACCATCAATATTAATATATTACACATGTCAAAACAAATTGATTTAATTAAAATTATATAAAGTAAAAATTATCCGCGGTATACTGCAGATTAAAACTTAAAATAAAAAAACTTAGCAAAGCCCATATTTGTGGATACATATCCGTCACATCGTCCAACGGGTTTCGACTGATCAAGTCAAAATATCAAAGATCGGGGGAAAAACATAGAACTGGGCTAATGGGCTAACTTTCAAGCCCATTACAACAATACGAACAACTTGTTCATAAGGTCTTTTGCAGGTAAGAAAGTCAACACTCGCTGGCTACATAATATTTGGCGGGAACCAAACTACATAAATATCTCATAACCATGTTACGATCCAACGAAGAAAATACTTGTCGTCATATTTATTTCTTTTACTAAAAAAAAATCTGCAATTTTTCTTTGATTTTCTTTTTATCAATTAATTTTTTAATTAAGACATTTAAAAAAAAAAGTAGAAAACAGAAAATAAGAGATAGAAATTAAGAAATAAAAGTGAGGGATGAGGAAACAGAAGCAGTAGAAAGAGAACGAGAATAACGAGTCTTAAATGGTAAGACTACATTATTTGGTGTTTGTGAACATGAAGTTGACCCATCTCTCTCTATCATTTCACCAATCTTTTCCACTCTCTCCTGCACACACACAAACAGACACAAAACAAAGTTGACACAAATAAATTAAAACAGACAAACAAAATGTTAAGTTTGAGCCCTTTTTTGGTCCCTATGAGGACCCAAATCACCTAGTTTGATTGTAACTGGAACCCATCAGATTTGGAGTGAGAAAAAACAAAAACAAAAAGAGAACATTTACTAATTACCATCATGTGAATGTATCACGAGACTTCACAACTGAAGACTATAATTGAACTGGTCTTTTTTGGTCTATACACAAACTAGCTTTTGGGTTTAAAAGGTATTCAAACAGGGGACATAAATAGGTAATGTGCATTAATGTATGCGTCTATATATGTTTCATGTTTTTCCATATTCTTCACAATCTATGACATTGAACCACCAATTTGTCAATAAAAGAGACTTTTGGTGAGTTTCCTTACCTTTTTAAGGTGTGAGAATAAAGAAGAGAAGGAGAATTTGTCAAAGTGTAATATGTTAAGTTCTTCAGAAACAGAAAGAGCAACTGCAGCAGCAATCTCTGAAGCTCTAAACTCCAAGAAGTCAATACCTGCCCACACATCACAATATTTTCATAACCACCATCAATCATTTTTAACTCAAAAGTCCATAACCCATAACCCAAAAGCAAAATGGAGGTTTGAAAAACCAAAATCCAATGAAAAAGGAGAGATCTTTCACCTTTGGTTATGCTGGCTATTACTTGTAGTGACCTGGATATCAGTCTGCTGGGTGGTTCTTGATCATAGCAATTGATCTTACTCAGGAAGTATCTGATGTAAGAGCATGGTGTCACAGCTCTTAACCTCCATCTCAATACGTTCAACACCAAAAGTTCCATTCTTTGGATTGATTTAGGCTCAAACACGAACAGGGGATCTCCTACCTATTAATGTCATCATTACTAGAATGTTAACTTTGGTTTCAAAACTACAATTAGAGACAATGGGAGATTAACAGAACCTGCATATGTATTAACTCTGGAACTATGGTTTCCTCTATTTTGGCTGCCAATGATAAACAAGCCACAGCCAACAATTGTACAGTCCAAGCTTTTCCATTCTACAGAAGAATCATAAATCTTTCAATCCATAATCAAAGAGATTAATAATAAAAATCTTAGGACAGGGATGAGTTTATCTGACTTACAGGCAAGTCATGAACAGATAAGAAACGATCCAAGTAGTTAATTGCTAGACATATACACAATGGTCCAAATTTAAGTTCCTCACAAGCCTGTAATATTCAGATTAAAGATAAGGCAAAGTCATGTCTTTTTCAGATCAAAGTCATCACATTATTGACTTGGTAAGAATTGAGTCAACCAACAGAAGAAAAAAAAAATCTGACCTTCCAAATCCAATCAAGGGCTTGATTTCTGACACTCAAATCCAAATCTCCATTTCTAAGTCTCTTGAGATAATCATCTCTCGGCGAGTGTTGTCTCTCTTTCTCAATCATCTCTCTAATGATCTCTTCGCTCTCCGGAGGAAAACCCATCTGAAAAATCGATGTCTCGAGAGTAGTAATCGAGGTTGTGTCGACAAAATTGCTCTTCTCATCATCAAATTTGATGGTCTCTGTGGATAGGAGATTTGGTTCTACAAATTCTGCCATCATAGAGCGTCAAAAATTGTTGCTTTTTCGATCTATACAAATTTTACTGTTACAGGATTTGGAGGAAAAAAATTCGTTTTTATAGTATAGAGATGAGAAAAGATTTGGTCTCTCTGTTTTTATGGATTTTTTTTTTTTTTGGCTGTTGTAGAATTTTGCTTTGGGGTCAAAAATAAATAGAGAAAGAGAGAGAGGAGCTTTCAATATTTGAGGAAGAGATGAAAATATGTTTTTTTTTTTTTGGTAAGAGAGGAAATGTGAAGGAGAAGAGAACAAAAGATAAAAATATGAGAATATTACCAAAAAAAAAAAGATAAAAATATGAGAAAATTCAAATCATAGAGTATATCATCATGGAAATAAATATATTGTTCAAAATATGGAAACTAATAAGGAAAATTTGTGTGAAATGGGTCAATGCCTCAGTGGTTGCTCTTTATTTCTTATATTATGAGATGATATTGTATAACAACTTAGATATTCGTTCTTTTATAGTCGGAAAATACAGCGAACCATTTGTTTTCTGAACTAAGTTAATTATAGATTATTCGTCAATAAAAAAAATTATGTTTTCTGCTTTATAATGTAATATTTATTAGAGACTAAATCAATGACATTTTATGTAGATAATTACAAAGCTAGAGCTATTTAAACAAAAAAAAATTGTTGACTATGCAAATCAAAATATAATATGTAATTTAATTTTGGTAAATAGTTAAACTATCTTGAATTATTTATATTTATAATACAAAAAATATAATGAAAACAATGAACAAAAAGTTTAGATAGTAAATTGCAATTAATTTTTTTAGTAGGTTTATAAATAAGTACTTTCCACTGAAAACAAATGAAAATGAATTAGGAAAATGAAGTAGAGTTCTTGTGCTTCTAAGTACTTACAATCATATATCTAATCATCAGAATCGTTCTAAGCCCAACCTTGGAGCTCGAGGCCACAAATATATTATGCATATCAAAAGCTTGTGTCATATGTAATCAATCAGTAGATAGCATTGTACCCTTATCTCAAGACTCAAGTCTTTTCGGCTATCGATAAAAAAAATGTCATTTGCTAAAAAAGTAGATAATAGTTAAAAAGAGAAGTAGATAAGATGCTATCAAAAAGATGTTGCAAAATGTGATCAATTCATCTATTTTGATATAAATTGAAAAGCTTGATAAGAACTGAAAAGAAAATACTCGAACAAAAGAACTGAAAACCAAAAATTGAAGAAAAGAAATCCGTAATTTCCTACAAAATAATACCACTACTTTAAAAAGTCCATATACTAAATTCAAGAAATACATCTTTAAGTCATAGAGAACTTGTAACATGACAAACTTTATATAATTTTGTAATGAACGTGGACTGGAATCACGTGTGAGCGAGCAACTTTGGTTTTCACAGTATCTTTCTCTGAAAAGATTGGTGGGAGAAAAGAAAAGCTGTAGTAATGTATGAGAAAACAATTCTCTGTCTCATAAATCGACTGAAGACTCTGTTATTTTATATAAATAGTTTCATGCATGCAATGCAGACAAAGTGGTCCAAGTACACTTTTGATGTTTTGCATCTCTTTGTGTAATGAGATTCGACTTCTCTGATACGTGTGTTCATGCCTATGGTCGCACTCTTCCACAATTTATGTTGCACAAATTTCCTTGCTTTGACTGGATTTATATTCGCAAAAAAGATTGACGCTTTGTTCACACCAAAAAAAACCAAAAGGTTTTTTGGTTTCCAAATTTAACCAGAGGAGACAGTAGAAGGATCATAATTTAACCAGAGGGGAGTCTTATGGAGAAAGAGGTTTTCATGGATTGGGCAGAGTCAAGAGACAATAAAATATTAAGAGAAAAGAGGTTTAGTAGAGCAGATAAATCATCAAGCTGTGCACAATCATAATCATCATAAACACTTAAATATTTTTTCACAGTTTTTGAGCCAAGGTTATGGGGATTTTGAGATCGATTTGGTGGCGGAAACATCACGCATAACACTCTCCCCCACTTCCTCTAAATCCTCAGGCCTCGTCCATCTGCTCCTGAACATAGAGTAGTAATAACTCAGCACACACTGTTTTGCGGCTATTTCAGTTTTAAGATGTTGTTTAATATCTCTATATGATGCATCTGATTACGAATATCGAGCACTGTTCGGTCTATGATGAAAAGTTGAAAACTCTAATCACACTAAGATACGATTTCTCATAGTGAGGGACAATAAAAGGGTATGCAGTAAAACTTTAAAATTATTTGAATGGAGTGTAAAATATCGTGGTAGGGTATAAAGAGATGTGAATACCTGCATATCGGAGGTCCAAAGGGTTAAATTGTCCCTCAGCAACTGCATTATGAGAGTGCTGTCTTTGTAGGATTCCTCTCCCAGTGTGTCAAGCTCAGCTATGGCTTCCTCAAAAGCCTATAGTCATGAGTTCAAACAGCATGAGACATCAGTCCTTGTATTGGACAACATGGATATTGCTCATCACAAAGTCTGTGATTCTTAAAAAGAATAGGAATTTTGTTAAAGCAAGTTGATTCAAAGTGATCCAAAATGAAACACAGTGGACAAAGATCGGTTCTTTATAAGACGAAACATCTTAAGAAACAAAAAAAGGTACAACACGAATAGTAAACCGGTGGTTAATACTCTTAGTCAAAACATCACGCAAACTCATTCAAAATGATCCAAAAAGAAACACAAGGGATCAAAGATGGGTTCTTTATCCAACAAAACATGTTTAAAAAAGAAAAAAGTAGAACAAGACTAGTCAACCAGTGGTCAATTCTCTTAGTCAAAACATCAAGTAAGAAACAGGAGAACACTCTCCAAAGACAAACTCAGGTCAATGACTTATATTTGTTAACATAGAGAAAACATCAAGCAAGAAACGGGAGAAACTCTCCAGAGACAAACTCAGGTCAACGACTTATATGTTTGCTACCATAGAGAAAAGGCAAAAGATGTTCCTACTTGAGACATAAGCAGTGAAAAAGAAACAAAAAGAGTAACCTGTTTAGCCATGTTACAAGCTTTGTCTGAAGAATTGAGAATCTCATAGTAGAACACCGAGAAATTCAGGGCCAGACCAAGCCTTATCGGATGAGTAGGCGCCATATCCGCAGCTGCGATATCCTTCAAAAAAATTACATCGGAAGAGGGACAAACAAATAAATCTCCATCAGTTTGGTATCATATATAAATATGGGGGAATCAATTTTAACCCTTTGAGAAAGAAAAAAAATTGAAGAGAAATAGCAATCTACTATCTCAAGATTTGATTAGCATAGTAGCTCAATTCGAGGCCATTTCTAGATCAGGAACTAATTACTAGATTTGGAAGCTATTACCACAATAAGAAATCTCGGAAACGAAACTATCAGCCAAATCAGATCAAAACGAGGATGAAAGAACCTGAGCTGCTTTGTAAGCGAGCATGGTATCTTCAGCAGCTGTTTTCCTCTCATCTCCAGACTTAAACTCAGCCATATAACGATGATAATCACCTTTCATCTTCAAGTAAAAGACCTTAGACTCACTCGCTCCAGCAGATGGGATCAGATGCGAGTCAAGGAGCTTAAGGATTCCAGAGCAAACGGAAGAAAGCTCAGTCTCAACTTTAGATCTGTAATCCTTGACGAGCGACACGTGCTCGTCGTTCTTCCTGCTCTCTTCCTTCTGCTCAATCGAGGACACGATCCTCCAGGCGGCGCGTAGAGATCCGATCACGTTTTTGTAAGCAACTGAGAGGAGGTTCCTCTCTTCAACGGTGAGCTCCTCAGCCGGAGTAGCGCCTGTGACTAGCTGTTCCATGAATTGAACCATCTCTTCGTAACGTTCAGCCTGCTCGGCGAGCTTCGCCATGTACACATACTGGTCTCTGCCTAATGTCGCCGCCATTAGAGAGAGAGAGAGAGATTGATTGATTTTTGTTTTTTTTTGGGGGAATTGCAGAAAATGGGGAAAAAGAAAGGGAGAAGAAGAATAAAGGGGAAGAGTCAGGTGGGATATATTTAAAAAAAATGTATTAAACCCACGCGCGCGTGTGCTCACTTTTGATTATACGGTACCGTTTGACGCTGTAAGCTATCGGAGAGACAAGCGAGTGGGTGAGTAGCGCGTGTGAATGTGGGAATGGTTTGGGTTTTGTGATAAGAGCGAGTGAATGGACGATAATAATTATTTAGTGAGTCAGCAGCTGCTAGTCACTAGTTTTAAAGTCAGAACGCCGGCTGGATTGTTGGGCCTTTATTCGGCCTTATGAATTCCAATACTGCACTAGTTTCAAAACTTCTTCTAATTAAAGAAAAGAAATAAATGAACAGTTATTATTATTATTATTATTATTTTAATACTAATTAATAATAAAAAGAACATAAGTATCTAGTAATGTTTTAATAGGTATTTATTCAATTAAATATATCATTTATAGTAAAAAGGAGTATGCATTAAAATATTATAATAAGCATCAGTAGTTTGAAAATACAAATATAAAGTAAAGTAAAAAAAATTAATTATATTAATTATATCGAAAAATGTTTATACTGAAAAAGATTAAAGTGTATATTTTTTTGTTTTGTTAAAAGTGTATTAATAAAAAAGGAAATTCATAGTTACTTGTTGTGTTTGTACATTGTGTGTCGTCTCCAAAGAAAAAAAGAAAAAAAAAGGAAAAAGTAAACATACAATGTCCGAGTGATGGCATTGGTTGAAAAAGCCGACTTTTTTGATACGTGCATGTGGTCAATGTGAGTCCTACAAATCCAAAACTTCGACGACATACAAAAAGAGGTTTTGTTTGCATCGACGGTTGGGAACAAACAACAAGCTATGGAAAGAGAGCTCGTCTTCTTTCACCACGTCATTAGTTTCTCACACTTGAGCGTTAATCTCTATTACGTCCCCAATTTAACGCCACTTTTTTCCCAAAATAAAAACCCCAAAGCTTTTTTTTGGTGACAGAGAGAAGACGATCATCATTGTTCTTTTCTCTTTATTACTCCCCATTTTTTGTTCTTAATGACAAAATTGATTCGATTGACTGTGTCAAAGATCGATTCTTTTTTCCTCTCCGTAATCGTACGTAAGATTGACAAAAAAAAACATAGAGTTGAAGATCACTTTGTTCTACTGAAAGCACTTGTTTCACTTTCACATTTGCGTCTCTCGTCGAATCTCCAATTTTTCGCAGTGTAAGCTAAAGGACTTTGCTTTTCGTTTTACTATAGCTTGTTGCTTCTAATTTTGGATTTCCCTTGTCGATTACTTTTTGAGTTCATGTGGATTTCGTGGAAGAGATTTTTTTTTTACAAAAAGTGAACTTTCTTTTCTTAGTTCATTCCATCCTTGCCTTTGTCGTCGTAGATATCTGTTTCTTCAATTTTGTTTCATGTGTCTCTGCCAAGATAAATTCGAGGCACTTTGTGAGATAAAATGGATTCATGGGTTTTCGTTTTTTCCATGCACTTGGATTGATAAATGAAATGATCTCAGCCTTTTTGATCTTTCTTATAATACTCAGTTGGAGTTGTTTAACTTCGTAGTAAAGCTTGAACTTGCAGAATAATGTTCAGGGAAGGTTTCCAAGATAAAGGCTTATGAGAGGTATGAACCATTTTGCAAAGTTGCACTCTTTGTTAAACTCAGTGTGTATTCTGTTTCAGTTGCTGTCAATTCTTGATAGTATATATTGTGATGAGTTATAAAATGTCAACAGGATGGTGGTTCGAGAGGAGCAAATTCTAAGCGTGTTGCTCCTTCTGATTCGTTTGATGATGAGACATACTCACCTCAGGATTACAATTTTCCTGTTGGTTCAAAGGCTCATTGTGCAGATGATTTCTCGGACTCTGCATCCAGCGCTGAAGCTTCACATGTATACTCTCTTCTACTCTCACAAAAGACCCAATTTTCAATGAGGTCCTCTGTTTCTTATCTGACGGCATCTATGCCTTGCTCATACGACTCCGTTTCTACTCAACTGGAGACGCCATAACTGGCTTGACTTACTCAGAAAATGGCATAAATTCAAACTCCTCCTTCGATCTATACCCACTAATCGTTGTTAATATTCTATAAAAAGACGGATCTTTAGACGCCACAACCCTAAACCCTAAAAAACCTCTCCTTTCTCCAAACAAAAATTAAGGAAAATCGAAACGGGAATCGAAGGGGAAAAGAGTCAGATTTTAACAGATTCGATGGAAAAAGAGGAAAGAAATTGTTGAAATATGATCCTTTGATTGGTTCTACAAAAGATAAAGACACAAGAATCAGAGGATGTTTGAAGAAAAGTCAAAGAAGCAAAAGAATTAGAAGAAGAAGAAGGTGACGTCATCAAAGTGAAGTGGACTTGTTTTGTGTATTGGGCCTGCGGATTTAAAAAGGCCCAACTAGTTACTTTCCAAAGTTGTTTGTGTGTTTGTTGTAAACCGTGTTCAAGAAAGCGTTCTATGCGGCCGCTTAGACGCCGCCTAGGCGCTAGACTCTCCTAAACCGTGGCGATTACTTTTTAATCCGTCTAGAAAATCAAAATATTATAATAATAAATTAATATAACATTTATTATTTATAAATTATGATATTTCATATATTTTGTTATATATATTCGATATATTGTTTTATTTTGTAAACGCTTAGGCCGCTTAACTAAAAATCTAGGTTTCCGATTAGGCGGTCTAGGCACTAGGCGTTGGGACACCGCCCGCTTAGCGCCTAGCGCTTTCTTGAACACTGGTTGTAAAGGCTAATGATTAATTGAAACGGGAATCGAAGGGGAAAAGAGTAAGATCTTAACCGATTCGATCAGAAGATGATACCTAGAAAGGAAAAAGAGGAAAGAAATCAGCTAATCTCTAACGAAAAAGAATTAATCAAAAAGAATAACGTCCGGTGACCGAAGCTTCACGTCTGTGCTTCTTCCCGGCCACATCTCTAATTTTCGATTCCTTTTAACATAGAACTGTCTTTACGTGGCTCCATTCTATAAACCTTATCTTATCTATAGCGGAAGTCTTTCTATCCTTAGATTAATTTCAAGCAAACCTTGTACCGACTTCTCTTATCTATGAAAAAGAAATTGTGATTATCTAAAGTTGATAAAATAATTACTATTTACACCAGAATACCCAAATTTTCCATATATTCATGAAATTAAGATCTCCGGTTATACATCAAAAAAATCTAATAAAAACTTTGGAATATTTCTTCTTCACAAATTATATGGGATTCAATATAAAAGATCAAAACCGAGTTTTACAAATATTATAACGAAAGCATAATCTTGGTGGACCGGACCAATAATTTGAATTATCAAGAAATGGATTTATTGATGATGTCAAACAAAAGAAAATAATCAAATCAATTGTAATAATAATTTTTTTTTTTTAACGATTTTTTGAAGGTTTGTTAATTAGTCTTTTTTGTTCAATGCCTTTGAACCAACCCAACATTTCAAGTCTCTGTCGAAGATTCCTTTGCCGTAAGTCGAAAAGATCAATTCTTTGAGGAGGGGATACTGAAGCAGAACAAACTGCAGCGCCAGTAAACAAGCAAGAAGGATCGTCAGAGCAACGATCCATTTCTCTTTATCCATCATCGTAATTAGCGCCGACGAGAATGCAATAAGCATTGCCGCTATTGAAACGAACAGTATCGAAAGTCCGGCGATCATCTTTGTCAGCAGCGAGAACAAGAAATCATCGAAGGAGTACCTTGCGGTGAGTATCCCGAGGAAGATGAGGACGGAGGTGCAGGCGGCGAAGCAGGAGATCAGATCAGAGACGACGAATGTGATGAAATTACGATTACGTAGGTGAAAGGGTTTACCGCGTGAGGTGTAGTCGGGGACGGTGAAGACGGCCGCGAAGGTGACCGTGACGATGAGAGCCGCGACTAAGCTGCACGACATCGTCGTGTATTTCATACATGTCTCAGCTTCTTGCCGCAATGTTTGGTGCTCCTTTGTGAATATCTCCATCGGTGTTTGTCCCCCTGTGTTTACTCTCTCCTTCTCGATCTCTGGTACAATTTTCTCCACTTCCTGTGTAATCAAAGCCACACATTTTTACCATGCATTGAGTTTCTTCTGTCTCGGTTATGCATATTATATAAGGTGTTCCATTAAATGCATGGCTGACACGACTGAGAGAAACAGAGCGAACCTTGAACCATTGTAACTCACGTTGCATCTGCAAAGCTGCGCCAGTAACGGTAGAGAGCTTGGAAGGAGGAGAAAGATAGCCGGCGAGATGAAGCATACCATTGCCATCACAGTCCTTTTCCGCGAGCAACAAGTACTTCCTATCGTCCATACCGTAGAGTAGACTAAACACTTTCTCTTGTCTCAACTCGACGGCCAAGAGAAACAGAGTTCTACTCAAGCTCGTTTTCGTGGACCATAGAAGCTCCGAGTTGTTCTTGATCATCTCCACCAAGAAATCCACATTCCCATATCTTACGGCAAAGAGTAAGGCCTCACCCACTGTCTCGTGACGTTCCTTTAAGCCCATGGCCAGTGTTTCTTCTGATATTACCAATAAAAGCCTTTTGGCTTGTAGATGCATGGCCTTCAGATGGTACACTTCATCTATTCCTGAAACATCACTCAATTCATATTTATTATATCAGATTTAAATATCATGTAAATATCAAACAACCTGTATTTTGCAGACGAAAATCTAATACCTACCACTCCATTTGGAGAGACACTTAAGCAGCTTCCTCATCAGTGTATCTGGAGAGTGAAAGAGAGAGAGAGAAAAAGAAACCCAAAAAAAAAAAGATCTAAACGTTTCTCACTTTCTTTACAGGAATATGGAGACATTTTTATCAACTTATTCATATCTAAGAACTTACTTTGCTGATCTTTTTCTCGACAAAACCAATCTGGAATAGCCTGAAGTTTTACTTGTATACCTAGCAAGTGAGAACATCATTTTAATAAGTTTATTTGAAGTAAAAGGCATAAAAATTGGAGTGATCTGTAAGAGGTCTTGGATTAGTACGGACAAGCGTATATGATGCGTTCCAATGGTCCGAGACGGCAGCCGCTGGGAAAAAGGTCCGGTTTCGAAGCTAAGACGATGATGGGAGTCGACTCGACCTGCAATTGTTTTGTGACGGCAAGGAAGCGTCTGTTTGGGCTGAGAACAGACAGCGCGATGTCTATTGTATGAACAAGCAGATTAAGAATAGATCAGTGATTCCGTTTTTCGTTATCCAGCTAAAACATGTTTGCTTGGAATCCAAGAAATCACTTACCTATCATTTTGTAGTAGATGGCGTTGAGAATGAGCAAGGTACCGTGATTCCCATCTTGATCAAGTAACAAATAGTTTTTCTGTAAAAATATCGAGCCATCTCTTTATGGCCGTTCTCAATTGCAACCACGGCCGGAAGCTGTCCATTTATGCCCGGCATATTTAGCAGCCCAAAGTTCTTGCCAAGCAAGTATTTGGCGATCTCCATGTTTCCGGTGACTGCGACAACAGTGAGAGGTGTGTGGTATGAAGTGTTATGGCTCATCTTGGAAAGCATTTGTTCAGGTTTCATGCGACGAAGAAGCACTTTAACTATCTCGGGTTTTCCACATGCATGCGCAAGCTTTCAACAATGGTGTCTCGTAAGGGTTTATCCATTCGTCCAATGCGCCCGGACGACGGTTCAAGAAATCTTTCACAGCTTCTACACTCCCTTGGCTTATTCCTTTACTTAATTGCATATAATCATAGTATACATTTGTAACCTTCTCTGTAACCATAACAAGAAGTTATATCATATGAAAAACTAAATATCCTTCATAAGTCATAAGTAATGGGTCTTAATTACCGTGAAGTTTGATGGAGGGAATCTGGGAATTGATGAGATCATTCGTAACTTCTTTTACATGTGAGAAACTGCCGCCACGAGGAACCGTTGTGTTTGTGAAATTGAAGGGGTTCTTCCAAACTGTTTTCCTGAAAGCTGTATCTAAGTGATTAGAATTCAAAGCCATTATAAAAATTCTAGGGCCAATCCTGATAACATTTGTAAAGTTTCCAAAGCGTTCTATATCCGGTATTTTGGTTGCGTTAGGTGGTCTTAATTATTCTTGAAAAATTATTAGGGTTTCCCTTGCTTGTGTCTCAAGAAAGCGAGCTAGCCTAGAACGACTTGGTTGTGTTTCTACCGTGATACTACTCATTCTGGCAATAAATCTAACATGCTTTATTCTAAAAAGTTTCGAACTAAATTTTTAATCTAAACATGGATAACAAGATATAAAATACATCCCAAAAATATTCAAATTCTTTTTTGATCTTATGATAATATAATCTCTAGTTAATTATACAAGCAAAAACATGATGCAAATCGTCGTACCTGAAGAATCCATAATACAACAAAAATATGGATTTTGGGATACGATGTTTTAAATCAAATTCTAAAATTTTTTAGATTTCTAGTGATGCAAATGAGAAAAAAGATTTCAAGTTTAAGTTGATTTCTGACCTTAATCTTTTATTTATATATAAAAAAAAGTATTTGGAATTCAATCCCTCATTTTTTCTTCTACTGTTTGTTCTAATCTCTAAAATCTTTCATATGACACATGTAACGTTTCTGATTTATGCCTACTGTGATTTACACAGCCTTATTAATCTCTCACTTTACAAGTATTTCTTTTCATAAAATCTAGTACACATGGAAACGAATATTCAAATATTAATTACAAATCTTCTCTAAAAATCATCAACTTGACACATGTAACGTTTTCCTAATTATGCCCCTCTCATTGTGATTGACAGCCTTATAGACTCTCTCAATTTACTTCTATTAAATTATTAATTAATTATTTATTGTTCATTGACTCTCAATGCACAAATTGATTTACTATTTAATTCCACAATTTGGTTACCCTTCCCATATAATCTAATTTCACAATTTAATATGTTTTAAATATAAACTAGGCAATTATCCAACCGAAACATATATCATAATAATTTATAGCTTTCTTTTAATTTAAGCATATTAAATAGATAAACCTTTAACAAAATAATAATATTAAATAGATTAATAAAAAATAAAACAAAATTTGATAATTTTGAAATCTTTATTATATAAATCTTGGTTTCAAAGTTAGTAATTCATATGATCGTGACACATGTCAATTTTATTGATCAGATTTTGACAAGTATAAAAAAATTATATAAATAAAAATAAATTATACAATAAATTACAAACTGTAAAAATAAAAAGATTACAGTTACCTTTTTGAAAAGTATATAAAAATATAAAAATAAAAATAAAATTACACAATAAATTACAAATCCTAAAAGTAAAGGGATTACAATTGTTTTCTTAAAAAGGATATATAAGAAGGAAAATAATATAGTAAACTGCTATTTTCAAAAATAAAAGAAATCAAAAATATTTTTTTTTGAAATATTTTAAAAGAAACTATACATAAATAATAATAATTAAAGTATATAATCTTATTAAATAAGCTAGATATTTCAAAGTTAGTAATTAACATGATCGGAAGATGTGTCAATCAATTAACGAGACTACAACACACGTAGGAAACAATCAATCATGCAATTTTTAAGTGTCCACCAGCGGTACAAATATGGACCTTATCAAAGATTCCATCTTCGGTTTCAGGCTTTCCGACGGATTCATTATATGAAAATATGGATTATCTATTCTGGAGAACGCCTCCAGATTCTAATAGTGATATGTTTCCTTGGCTAATATGGTACATCTGGAAAGCCAGAAACGCAAAGTTCTTTGAAAATGCTGAGATATGTCCACTCGAAGTGATTCGACTGGCCGAGTTGGAAGCACAAACATGGACTATGGCGCAAACAGAAGCTAATACAGAATCAGGAGAACCACGGGTGAATAACTTTCAACGGCAAAATGAGCTTAATGAGATAAGTAATAGGAGTTTTCGGTGTTTTATAGATGGATCTTGGAAAGATAGTGACAAATTCTCAGGAATAGGATGGTTTTGTATTCTACCAAACAGGGACATGATGTGTATGGGAGCGAAAAATCAACGAAGAAGTTTAACACCTCTCCACGCAGAAGTGGAAGCACTCATATGGGCGATGAGATGTATGATTGGTCAAGATAGGCGCGAAGTATCATTCATGACCGACTCTTCAGATTTGGTGAAGATGGTCTCATCTCCTAGCGACTGGCCAGCATTTTCAACTTACCTGGAGGCGATACGAAATGACAAAGAGGAGTTTGATTTCTTTTCTCTATCCTTAATCCAACGACGCTTAAATGTTAAAGCAGATCGTTTGGCAAGAAATGTTCGTTCTGTTTCGAATTATGTCACATATGTAAACAATATTCCTTCGCATTGGCTTATTAAAGTCGATCTAATATAAACGTTGACAAAAAAAAAAAAGACTACGACACACGTAAAAAAACTTCTAATTAGATTTTGACATATGCTAACATAAAAAAAATTTACAAATCTTAAACATAAAAAAATAAGAAAAGTATATATATATATATATATTAAAGTATATAATTAAAAAGGATTTACTTTAATTAAAATAAGAAAATTTTATAAAAGGAAAATTTTATTAAAAAGGAAAATCTTATTATATAAAGCTTAATTTTTCAAAGTTATTAGTTAACATAATCGTAACACCTGTCAGTCAGTCGATCATACTTCAATACATGTGTCAATCATGTTTATAATTTTCTATTTTTTTTAAATTTAATTGTAGTATTTTTTAGAATATTTATTTTGATTTCTACTTGCAGTTTTGAATTATTTTCATTTATCATGTATTATCGTGCTAGATTGTGACATGTCATCAACATTGCTAATATACACCGCCATATCATCAACATTTTCACTCAAAAAAAAAATATATAGTAAATAATCATTACATATCCTACCAAAATAAGCACTCTCCAACTAGAGTGGCGGCACATCATCAAATATAGAATAATATCAAAATTTGTTCTAGAAATTCTAAAAAGTATTTCATAGTAAAATAGAGAAGTAAGTTAAGACGTAAGACTAGATTTACTAGTTATATATTTTTGAAAATAATTGCAACTATTTTTTGTTATAATACTCCACCATATTAGCTACATATATTTCTCTAGATATTTATTCTTAAATTACTAATAAATTTTAAAACTTTTAACTTATCAACAAAATTTAGAAAAACTTCAAACTTAAGCTTAAAGATGTTCAACACCCAAGATGTTTTAGTTTATAGTACATAAAATTCTACATTTAAATTCAGTTATCATCATTCACATTTTAAAGGTATGTGAGGTATTCATACGCCTTATCTTTCATCCATTTCTCGGCTTCTTATCGTAATGCGTCGTATTCTCTCATTTTCTCTCTTTGGTGCGATTCTCACGACTTCCTAAGGTCCATACTTTCAAAAATCTATGCCCAGAGAAACAATGCAGAAAGGAGTCTAAGGTAGTTTGATTTGAAAAAAGAGTTAGTAAGAAATTTCAGTAGTTAACATACCTATACATAGAAAGCTAAGCTATGCCACAATCAACGTTTCGAATCCCCACTCCTGAGCAAGGAAGGCACAAGCATCCCTCGAAAACATGGCTCAAGCGAACTAGGCCACATAAACGAAGGAACACTAATTATAGGCTTTGCGAATTTCTAATATCTATTTTTTATATATTGCTTATGTTTTGCTTATTTTTAGCTTCTTTTTTAATATCTGGTGAAATCCATTTGGCTCTTTGGTGGATACATGCTCCACTCAAACTTTTGAACCATCCTCGCTAGCATAAGTTCTACGTGTATGATCGCCGTTCCAAGCTTGGAGTGAGTGTATAAGCCAAACTGGATGCGAAAATCGCGATGACGGTAAAAAAGAAGAGACTGTTGGAGATGTCAAAAAAAGTGAGAAACAACAGGTCGAACAGTTTTGCTCTTTCCTTCAACGGATCTTATAGAATTTTGATATTGTTTGTTCATAATATTTGGATCAACAAATATTTGATGAGTCCCTATTTTAATAAGAAAAAATTCCATAAAAATACACTAACTGTTTAATTTTTGAACTGTTGTAAAAATTTTTAGAAATTTTCAAGAATTTTAAGATTTTTTTTTAAAATTTCTTAAAATAGTAAGAGAAGTTACGGAAATTAGTTTCCATCAATTTGTGTGGGTTATATGGATACAATTTAGAAGTTTGTGTATTGTAAAAGAAAAAATCGTATATTTTAGTGGAAATAGATAAAAAAAAAAAGTTGGTGTTTTTGTAGATTTTTCTTTTATATTTATGTTAGTTAATAAAAATAAATAGTGTGACGTATGTGAATATGGGTATCTTTAATTTGTAAAAATATGTTCTTGCTTAAAAACTTTAATTTGTTTATGTTATTAGAAAATATAATATAATGTACAGTAAAACTTCTATAAATTAATAATGTTGGGATTATGATATTTTATGAATTTATAGAGTTATTAATTTATCGATATATAAATTGAGCCGAGAAATTAATTTAGGACTGAAGAAATATATTGATTTATGGAATATTAATTTATAGAGGTTATACGTTGAATTTGAAGAATATGTGTAGTTTATGTTTAATTTCTAGAATTATGTTCTTGTTTGACAGAAGATTCTAATAAAGAAAATACGATCTCCATTTTCATTTGGTACGTATGAAGTTGAATTTTCTTTTGGTTTGGGCCTATGATACTATCAGTAGTTGGACTTTTTTACTTTGTTGGCCCAGGGAATCAATGATACCACTCGGGACATGATGTGTGACTCTGGATGTTAAAATACATTGCACGATATGCAAAGGAGGGATTACAATGTGGTTATATATAAAAAAGAGATCAACATGTAAAGAAGTCTTAAGGACCAAGTTGCAATTCAACAAAAAGGAAACAGAAAGTGACATTGTCACGTGAGAAGCACAAGTGGCTTCTTTAGCCTCTTGCACATGTGGTACTGTTTGGTTGGTTGATTGAACAACGACGAGGAAAGAAGGCTTCTTTCTTTGTCCGAGAGTGGAGCATCGACGGCCAAAGTTCCAGGTCTGAGAAAAATAACCGGTATCGAAAGTCTTTTGTTTCTTCTTCTTCAATATAAATTTTGAAGTCTCAGATTTATGATAAGAATATGTGATCCTTACTAGGCGGGTTGTTTCTTTGGTTTGGCTCTCTAGTTTTCAGTGATAAGGCAATGGCTCGAACACTTTCTCTAAGCCGCGAACCTTGACCTTATCCATGAAACTTCTGGCTATTTGGGTCTGGTGTGTTCCTCCTAGCCAAACATGCGGAACCCACACACAACTCAAGATATGAGCCCAGAGCCGGCCATGAGCACAAACAGGGCAAGCTTGTGCTTGCTGCCTTCAAAACCTTTATATACTTAATCGGCCTTCAATTTCTGAAAAGTTCTTGTAGTCTGGTGGTAATGACCATTGCTTTTGTGTTGGAGGTGAGGGGTTCAAACCCACAATTCTCAAAATTTCATTTTTTTTTTGTTTTTTTTGTTATTTTTAATGGACTTTAATTTTTTTTTGCTTGTGGCCTTTAAATTCTCGGGGCCGGCTCTGTAATGAGCCTTCTTACGTAGCTACACTGTCTCACTAGCAACAAGAGCTTGTGCTCAAACCGTACCTGATACTCTGATAGCTGTTGGGACCATCCCCAACTAGACCGAGCTCAGCCATGTACGGTCTTGCACAGCCGTTAGGAAAACCGGTTACTCTTATCACAACAGACTCATAGTACTCCAGACCAACCTGATCCAAGGAAGGCGTTTTGCAAATCAAGATCAAATGCCAGTTAATGACACAAGATTAGATAAGTGTAATTTATCTGCACAGAGTGTTCTTACCTTCTCAAACATTGCCCTCACTCGCTTAAGAATGCTGGGGATCCCCGCGCTCTGCCTCGGTTATTGCCAGAAGGCAAAAGGAAAAGCTGGACAAGGTAATTTAGTTTAATGGGTCAACAAAATCAGGTTGCTGCACAAATAAAACAGTGGTTTACTCAGATCATGTTATAATAGCTATTAGATTTGCATAACTAATGGTCAAATAAAGCTGCTTACCAGCAAGCCGGTCTGAGCAAGCATTGTGATGGTGTGGGACGCTTCCATTCGGTCATTTATATCACACAATACAAAATTTTGGTTTGGTGTGATGCGGAGATCACTTTTTGTATTTCTCTATTACTTATCTCAGTGGCTTCTTTATTATACCTCCAACACGACCACTGTCTACGTGAAGCCCACCAAACCAAGCACCATCTCCCTGCAAAGTTAACGATGGAAATAAGATATTATTGTTTAAGCCATTAGAGAAAATCTGAAAGTGACGCAATTTTTCACAAGGTTTTTAGTAACAAAACCTGTTCATGCCATCCCAAGTAACTCTTGAACTCCCACTCTGGAAGATCACGGGAAGGCTCAAACTTTTTACCATACTATTGCTCGACAACATCTCCGAGCTTCTCAATTCCCCAGGAGCTGATCAAATATTTCATTCTTCTATATTTACGATACGATCATCTCTTATCCCGTGTTCTTGCTGTGTGAATACAATGGTTTTCACAGCATACAAGATATCCTCCTTTGGAACATAACCTATTGGTTCTGCCAGGCGGGCAAAAGCAGACTCCATTCTGTGTGTTCTTCCCATACCCCAACCAACCTACTACAAGAGGAGTCATTATCATCAACAGTTTAAAACCAAGAAATTATCCAGAAAAAAATAACACTTGTAGAAAAGGCAAAGCAAACAAAGCAAGATACTAGACATAAATGATAACACGTGTAGGCTAATAGAATGTTAACTTACATAAAGATTGAAACCCTGTGGTTCCCCGTTTTCATCAGAAACAACGAGGAAGCCAATGTCATTGATGAGGAGATCGACAAAACTATCTGTAAGCACCAGTGACAGCGACCTTGAACTTCCTAGGCAAGAGCTGGGTGCCATAGATGGGCTCAGGAGAGTTAGTTCCATGGGAGTTACCATTTCGAGCCTTCAGTACCTTAGGAGGCTCAGCAGTCATGAACTGGTCTCAAACAATCCACATATCATAATAGAACCCTGAATGAGGAGAAAGCAGAGCCGCGATGTGGTCAGCTGTTTCCTGTAAGAAGCCGCTGGAGCAAAAACATTTCTGTTCAGATCACCAAATGCAACAAGAGTGATACCCATGTTTATAATAATGGAGTTCATCACGGTCTTAAGATTCTGCTTGAGAACACCATGGAGCTGAGACATCTGCCTGGTGGTCATTGACGTTTGGAGCCTCTGTTGAAAGCTGATGAAATTACTCTCCTCCTTGATAATTTCGACTTTACTCCGCTTGGTCGCAGTCTCAGGCTTCGCAGGCTGAATAAAACATAAATCACACATGAGAAGGCAGAATCTCTCTCACTGTTGTATCTGATTCAAACCTAAACTCGATTTCAAATTACCGCAGAATCTCAATCTCACTATTATATCTGATTCAAACCTAAACTCAAATTCATAGAAATAAGTCACCTAGATGGATCGCATAATCGCTTTAGAATTGAAAAGCTATGAATTACCCGAAGAAATAATGATTTCCACGATACAGCTGCATCAAATTCTCATATAACCAGAAATCATTTACACTAATCAGAATCTAAGATAGCAGAACCATTTGAAGAACATTCGCGAAGGCGATTCAAAAAGCACCTCATGATGATTTTTTTCACAACCATACGCAGAAAATTCCTTATGACAATCAAAAGCAGATATCAAATCTCACCGGGTTGGATAGACGAAGAAGCGGATGGAGGAACGCAAACGCCGCCACGTGCGTATCCCGACGACATCACCTAAGAAAACCGAACGAGAGGATCTTAGAGCGTCTCGCCTCCTAAGTTCGATCTTCTGATCCGCCGAAGCTCCGACGACATCGCTTTAGAGAGAGTAGCTTTGGGTGGGTGAGAAATCGAATAAGGGCGCGTGTTAGAAAAACTAGAGAGAACAAAAGAGACGGTTAAACGCACCGCTTTACTTTTCATTTAATTTTTTTTTTGGACAGCAAAACTTTTCATTTAATATTTATCCACCGTCGATGGAGAGAATCTAACGGTTGATTAAGTGCGCGTGTCGGTTATGTCCAAGATACGAGGCGCGTCTTGTTATGCGAAATGAAATTCCAACTATTATTATTCTGATAAAATACTTGAACATTGTGTAATGAGAATCTATTTCCATAAATTCAACTTTTTACTCTGATAATAAGATTTTTAGTAATGGAAAATATTTATATCATCGAAACAGAAAGTGTGTGACAAATAATTATATAGTTAAACGAGTCCGAAATTTTATCTAAACCCAGCGTTTGGTTTTCCGGTCGAATATCCCTTTGCCAAATGTCGAACGCATCATCATCCACACTAGATGAGCCTGCTGCCACAAGAAGACCGCGATGGCAATGCACCCGAGGATCACAGCTAGGACCCCTAGCCCCGGCTTTTTGTCCACTGAGGTGAAGAGTGCCGTGCAGAAGACCACTATCATGGCGACTATGGAGAATATAAGACTCATTTGTCCAATTATTATCTTTATGGGTAGCACTTTTAGGAAGTCGTCGAACGAGTGCCTCGCCGTGAGGATGCCTAGGAAGATGAAGGTGGCGATGCACGCTAAGAAGAAAGCACACAAGTCTGCGGCGACAAAGACCAAGGGCTCCGACTTTACACCCCCAGGAACGGTGAAAATGGCTTGGAAAGCGACTGTTGCAATGAGAACTGCGACGACGCTGCAGGAAGTGGCCGTTCCTTTCATCCACGCTTCCGCTTTGTCTCGGAGAACTTTGTGATTTTCCTGGAAACTCTGCCACTCTTCGTTCAACACTCCTTGTCTTTCGGATAAGGGAACTATCCCCTCGATTTCCCTAAACCAATACAACTCGCTCTGCAGCTCCAACGGAGCTGCCACAGCGTGTCCCCTGGGGAAGATCACCTTTTGGGCGACCACCTGAAGGATAGTGGTTGCGTGGTCGGTCGGTTGCATGATTAATTCCAGACGCCTCTCGTCCAGGCCGTAGAAGAGACTGAAGATCTCTGGTGGCCGGAAGTGCACCGCGAGCATGAACAGGTTTGAATGCAGGATCGGGTCTATCCAGTGGATGCACTCCGGGTTGAATCGGATGAGTTCCGTAATGAAATCCCTATTCCCGCATCTGACGGCGTGGAACATCGAATTTGTTATTCCAGATTCGATCCTCTCCCATGTGTCCATGCAGCACAGGTCCCCCACCACCGTCCGCAAGAGAATTCTCGCTTGCCAATTTTTCAGCTTGAGCTCGGAGAAGTGACCGATGATTCCTGTGACCAAAATAAAATCAACAATTAGAGAGTCCCTAAAAATATCATGTATATATAAGTACTATATAAAAAAAAAATTAAAAGGTCAAGGAAAATGCTTTTTGCGTACCAAATGATTTTAGTAGCCACTGTAAAATCTTCTTCAAGAATTGAGCTGCAGTTAGAACAAATGTTAAACCAAGAAATTAGAAAGAATATCATAAGTACACTAGAATTTCAACATTTCTTACGTAGAAATTGGTTCGTCTCTGGAGATGGGTCTAACACTGGAAGTTCATTTTGTTGATCCATCGGTGGTGTGAATTCAACACCTGTAGCAGCAGAAAAATGTTAAACTAAAACGGAAAATATTGAAGACTTTGAAAGGTTAAATAAAGCTGAAGGAGAAACAAACTTACATGAGTAAATAATGCCTCTCCAAAACCTAAGATTCTCGGGCATTAGTAATGCATCACATGCGGCTAGTCTAAATGTCCAGTGCGATGTCTGATGATCATAAACCGAAAGCATTAAAACAAAATTATGAAGTTACCTCAACAGAGAGAGAGAGAGAGAGAGAGAGAGAGAGAGAGAGAGAGAGAGAGAGAGAGAGAGAGAGAGAGAGAGAGATTTTCATACTTACCCAACATTCCGTTGATTATGGCACAGCACAAGAGTTCTGAGGCTTGATAGCCGTCAAAATTAAGCAGCGCCTTTAGTTGAGGTTTTCTTGTACAGAAAGCTAACAATGTCTTTCTTGGACAGTGTTGCTGCAAGGACAATTGGCAACATCCCACTTTTATTCATGAGGGTTTCGGAATAGGTGGGTTTCTTCTCAATCAGTGCCGCCGTTAATTCCAGGTTACCGTTGAGAATAACCATGTACAGGGGTTTCCAGTTGAGCAATTGTGTAATTGTTTCAGGATCACACATTCTCTCTAATATCGCGTTCACAATCGTAACGTTCCCACACCCACAAGCTCTTAGAAGTACCGTTTCTGTCTCACTAATCATTGTAGTAATGGGAACCCGACCAACGTCCAAAAACCAAATCACTGCCTCAAGGTCACCGCGGCTTATGGCTTGACTAAAAGCAATAATCTGAGAGAACTCGCTAGTGTTTCTCCCTGCAATTAACCACGGTGACCTTGAGGCAGTGATTTGGTTTTTGGACGTTGGTCGGGTTCCCATTACTACAATGATTAGTGAGACAGAAACGGTATTTCTAAGAGCTTGTGGGTGTGGGAACGTTAAGATTGTGAACGCGATGTTAGAGAGAATGTATGATCCTGAAACAATTACACAATTGCTCAACTGGAAACCCCTGTACATGGTTATTCTCAACGGTAACCTGGAATTAACGGAGGCACTGATTGAGAAGAAACCCACCTATTCCGAAACCGACGGATTTGCTAAGCGGTTCATCTACATCCGGACAAAAGAACGAAAAACAGAGCGATTAGAATTCATATCATTCTTCAGTATTCAACAACGAATATGAGATCAAGAATTTACCTTCGGATTCAAGGACGGGGTCCGTTGAGTGTAAGATCTCTATCATCATTTGCTTCAAGGGGGAGACCTCAAAGCGTGGGGTATTCAGATCATCTACATCCAGAAAAATAAAGACAGGGAAGAGCGATGATTAAGTACGCATTTCCATTTTCAAAAATTTAACCATGAAAATGAGATCAGGCATGACTTAAGAAGAAATCTATTTGTTTGTTGTTTTCCCTGCAGCGACTAAATACTCTTTATTTTTATTTTCAACAGTTACCTTCTAGAAGTTTGAATTTAGAGAGGACGTCCTCAATTTCCGGTACTGCTAAGATTTCTTTACTCCCTTCGTTGGCGAGTCGGCGTTTCATTTCATCTACATCCGGGAAAAAAAGAAGGAAAGGAAGAGCCATAAGGGATCAAGAACTTCCCTCCTAGACGTTTGTATACTCAATAAAGAGTTCAACGATCATTCATTGAAGATTAGTAACTAATGCAGATAAGCAACAAAAGTTTGTACCCAAAACTAATGCAGATAAGTAGCTCAGTTCATTTGTCAAAATTTAACATTGAAAATGGGATCAAGAACAACTTACCTACTAGACGTTTGTACTTAGCAAAGAGTTTAACGATCATTGGTTTTCCAGCTGATACACTTTTCTCATCTGCCATCACCTCTGATATTTTCTTAAGCAGTTCATCTACATCCAGAAAACACAAACACACAAAAAAAGAAGGTGGTAAGTAGTACTCGTTTCATTTTTCAAAATTTAATGAATAATGAAAACTTGATCAAGAATGTACCTTGTAATTTTCCACACACCACGACGAACTCGATGTCCACTTTTTCTTCTAACTTAGCCTCGGTCTGTTCATCCACATTGGAGGTAACTACACACGGAAAAGACACGAAGAAAAAAGAAGAGCTATAAAGTACTCATATCGTTTCCAAAATAAATAAAAAGATTTTTTTTTTTTCCTTCTTCAAGAATTTTACCTTCTGGAAGTTTGAGTTTAGCGACCTTTCTCCTCAATTACGCAATGTGTTTCTAACAATTTCAAACCCTGGGTCCGTATCGCAGACAAGGGTAAGTTGCCTCTCTACATCCGGAAAAGGGAAGGGAAGAGCGATTAGTAACTCATTTCATTCGTCAAAATTTAACTATATATGAAAATGGCATCAAGAACTTACCTACTAGACGTTTGCACTTAACAAAGAGGCTACGGATAGTCGATTTTGCTGCTGAGACACGTTGGTTACCTGTCTTCGTTTTGTCTAGTAGTCTAAACAGCTCCCCTACATCCCGGGGGTTTGTGATGAGTAGTACTCAATTTATTTTTAAAAATTTAACAATGAAAATGGGATCAAGAATGTACCTTGTATTTCTTTGGATTTATTGAGGAGAACCTCGCTAGTCAAGTTTTCTGGCGAGACCTCTTCAATCTCTTGATTCATATGGGAGGGAAGGGGTTGTGAGCGATTCACGTCATCTCACAGAAAAAAGAAGATCCATAAGTACTCATTCCGTTTTCAAACTGTAACAATGATGGACAAAGGGGTTCAGAACTTACCAACGGTATGGTCGTTGTTAATCACCGACGACCCAGCTGAGACCTCTCCAGTCCCTTGATTCACGTCATCTACAACCGGAAAAGAAACAAGAAAAAGAAGAAGATCCATTACTACTCATCATTTCGTTTTCAAACTGTAACAATGAACAAAGGGATCAAGAACTTACCTTCAGAGGAAACGCCATGGTCATTGTTAATCCCGGACGCTGATGAGACCGTGTCTTCGTTACAGAGCTCCTTGAGACCCATATCTTCATCATTCTTATGATTCTCTTGCTTCATCTCTTTTGATGTGTAATGATTATGTATCTCTTCAGATGTGTAATGCTAGTGCGCATGCATCTCTCTTTATAGTCGATTTCTACTCTCCTTTTCATTTGCTTCTTCATCAACTAATCCACGCGCTTTAACTTATCCACTTTTGGTCTATTTTGTTGTCATGTCACTTTCTTCCTTTATGAATATTATCCTCGATTCAGTAACGAAGACTCATGTCAATGTGGAATCGTTTGAAAAATATGTGTGAAGAAAATTAAGTTTCTCAATTTAATATTTATAACTCTTTTCTTTCGTCACTTTTCTAATTATCACACTTTTGTTTTTTAACTTTTTCTTTTTGTTTTGTTGCGTGACTGAGTTTCTTTCATGGAGAAAAACAACAATTTCTTATTTTTCAAAAAAAAAAAAAAAGGAAGTTGGTTTAATAATAATTAAATTTGCATTCAGTGGAGCACACATGTCTCACACCCAACAGCTTAATTCTTATTCATACTAATATTGTGAATATAAACAAAAAAAAAAAAAAATGGAACGGGGTTCAAATTGATTGTGACAGTGTTAACAAATTGAGTATTAGATTGGGGGAAGCATTTAAATGAAAATAAAATGCTTGACTAAGCTGTAAACCCAAATGCAGGATTCTTTATGACTCTCTTGCATCATCATCATCATCATCTCTTGTCTAATGTTTATTATAAGTTTTTAGAAATTAAAATTTGCTAAGAAAGTAATTATTCTATGCGTATCCGAGCTAGTTTCTTTCATAAATGCTACTTAACGTACATGGAGTCAGGGATAAAAGAACAGTAATTTTTTAATAAGTTCTTTATAAAAAAAAAAGAAATTAGTTTCTTAATAATATTTAATTAAATTGTTAATTCGCGTTCAGTGGAACACACATTAAGTCACACAAACAACAACATAATTCTTTATTATGACTTCACATGTGTATGTTTCTGCCTTTCGTGAGACCCTTTCTATTTATAGCCGATTATCTGCTCTCCCTTTTCCCACACGCTTAAGTTATTCCCTTTTTGTCAATTTTGTTGTTTCATGTCATTTTCAAACTCCACTAATATTCATTCGCATTCAGTGGAAACACATTAGTTTATTTCACACACAAACAACATATTAATATTGTGAATTAAAAACAACAAACAAAGTGATTGTAAAAATATCTTTAACAAAAGGAAAAAAAAAAGTGATTGTGACTTGTGAGTGTTTTACTTACTCTGTTTGAGAAGTATATCAGTGGGAAGAAAATTAATATAAATATCATTTGTTTCTTAGTCAACATCTCTTGTAGTAATGGGAAAAAAAAAACATTGTACGTAGTAATTAATGAGATGCGTTTATTTTTTTGTTTACTTCATGAAAAGCAGTATTTTTGTGACGGTAATATAGCTAATAGAGTCCGAAAAAATAATCTTTTGTGAAAAATTACTACTTTGAATGGAAATACAATAATATTGGTAATCATGCAGTTACATATCTTTTGAGATTGTAATACTTTTGATTCACGACATAGATACAGATTGTTCATATACCAAAACAAAGAGGGAAGACTTTGTCAACTTTTTTCGTAACATCATTAATTACTTTGATAGACATGAGATGTGCAATTGGTCAGGGTTTCTATTATTTATTTTTATTTTTAATTTTTATTTTTTTTGAAATACTTTCTATTTCTAGTGGCATATTTGGTGTAATAGTAAGTAGCCTGTTGGAGGTTTTTTTTAAAAAAAGTACGCGTATGAGAATCATGAGTTAAGATCTTAGATTTATCAATGTATGTCAAAGATTTTGATAAATGACAGTCTTTCATCATTGGAATCACAATGTTTCCCTTTAGATGTTTACATTCGCGTGTTCTTTGTTGTCTCGTTAAAAAATTTTCATGGAAAAACTCAATGGGATAAAAACCATGATAAAGGAAAAAGAGTACAACCACACATATAATCATATTTCTCCCATTGCAAGCATCATCTTCAGGATGTGCATTATGATTATATATATCATTATTTTGGAAATTATAATAATTAAAACCTAAGTAAGCAAACTATTATCTCGGATCAGTGAACTTCCGGTCCATACATTCCGTTTTACATATAAGATTATTTCTTTGGTCTATTTAGACTTCATGCCTAAAAATTCTTTACATACAATTTTCTTAACATTCATCTCTTGTACATAGGAGTTATTCATGCTCTCCTTATAAAACTTACTCATTTGGTTTTCCTTCCTTGTATGATACTTTTAGAATATTTTCTCTGTAAAATCCTGCAAAGATTTTGAGATAACATTTCTTTCGCTAGATGTTCAATTTGTAATACCAAGAAACTTCATAAAATATATGATATATACAAAGTCGACCATATTTAGATCCGTACAGATTTCAGGTATAATCAGGTCTGTGCAAAATTCGGGTATAATAAAAATTCCAACAGAATTTGTACAAAATTCGGTTCTGTAAAACGAACATAATTTGCTTCATGCAAATTTCGAGTATCACCAAAATAAAGATTCTGATCTGTGCACAATCTGATTTCTGCACCTTCCAGAAGAAAGATTTCATCTCAAATTCATTCTTCATATATTCCATGGTATGTGAAGTTTCTACATGAGATCCGATAATATTTAAATCATCAACATACTTTGTACTTATTCTTGTAGCTTTCTTTTATTAAGTACCAACTAAAGCGATTCACTTACATTCGCTTTGATTTTTCAATTCATAACGATATCGATTTAACTTCATACATATTGTACTGTTCTTAATAACTAGAATTTGTTGCTTATAGCAATAAAATTATGTAGTGCTGCTTCTGGCAATAGAATCATTCAGGGCTGCTTCTGACAGTTTAAGACCTTCTGGGTAGACTGAATCAAGTCTTTCTTTGATTTTCAAACTGATAAGAGATCTAAACAGTTGCATCCACCACAAGAGAGTATATATCTCTTTCTAATAAACTTCGTGTCTTTTTGAAAATCATTTTGCTACTAAACGTGCTTTGTACATAAAGATCCATTTATGTCCCACAAGTTTTACACCTTCAAGTGTACGGACTACTAGTCCAAATATTTTCTCTTCAAGAGATTTTATAATTTTTTCCATGATTCGTCAATCATATTTCTGTGTACACTTTTCAACAAATCTTTTTCAATTAACCGCGATTTTTGATCCTTAATTTTTATCCATAACATCATCATCAACTGCTTCACTGCATGCAAAATATATACGACGTCGATTTGCTTTTGGTTCACTTTTATTCTAGACATGAGTCAACTTATTGAGATATGTTTTCATTTCCAGGTCTGAATCTTTTTATTTCTCATGTCCTCTCTTCTAGAGATATTCCTTGTTTCCTCGGTGGCATTAATAATTTATGCTCTTTTTCTTTTCCGAGGTTGCTTATATTTGGAACCAATAAGTCTATCACGTTTCATGCGATAATCTTTAGACTCATTAGCAGTTGGTATTGTCCTTTTAGGACATCAATTTCAATTGGAGTATTTACAGCTGGTGTATGACTTTATCAATCCATTTAGGTCAGTAAATGATTCTGGCATCTAATTTGCAAAAACTCAACAAATAAATTATCTTTTAAACTTCTAGTGCATATTCGTTTGTACGAGGATCAAGATAATTTGCTTCAATATATTTCTTTTCCACCTGTTTATTTTCTCTCCCTAATGTTAGAAAGACTGACTCACTGAAATAACAGTATGCATCTCGAGCCTTAAATAAATTCTTTGTTGATGGCTCAAGATATTCAATCATCAAAAGAGATTCATATCCAACATATTTCCAACATTCTTTCAAATCCTATCTTTTATCACTGTGGTGGAGCAATTCGACATGTATATCACACTTAGATGGGAAATATTTGGTTTCTGACCCAAACCAATCGTAATGGGAAGAACTCATGATTATTCTTTAGCTTGATGCGAATTAATTGACATATAGTAGTCATTTACTTAAGACATGGTTTCACCATCATTATCAATTAACCAAATACTCTCGCAAACTCCAGGTTGCAAGCAAATAACAAGAATATATAATGGGTGATCAGTCCACAATATATCTTCGTATACGTACTAGAAAATTAACATTATCCAAAATTATTGGGGTCGATGAAAACCATATAATCGACTTAATTTGTGAAGTAACACATAAGAAATCATTAGAAAAAAACTTATGGTTCTCTAATGAATGTTTCCATAAATTTCTGATTATTCTTTTGCATCACTATTGATACGGAATGGCTTAACGGGTCATGCCAAACAGTGAGATTTTCATTAAACTTCTGGTCTATTATAATTCATTATACTAATCTTTGTGTAGTATAATCCAATAGAGAATGCATAACGTTCTCTAAAGTACTTTAACTTTCTCTAAAGTACTTTTATTGCCTTGGGTAATACTTATGATGTAAGAATTCTCAATATTTTTTTTGTTTATTTTTTCAACATGATAAGTCTTGAAATCTTCAAGATTTTCTCTATAAAGTGATGTAAACATAATCTTATGTGGGATTCTTTAATTCTCTCCCTCGAGATGGTGACACTTCATGTATATCCATCTCATCATTGAAATCGTAAAATGAGACATATAATTATGGATACGTACGTTCAAATATTTTTTGTAATGGACATTGTCTTGATGGACATTGTGTTATGGACACACATCATTTGTCATTACATGATGCAAAATAATGAGATTTTAAATCCTTTAACAATAGAAACCATATAACATCTCTACCCAATAATGGCTTGAGTCTTTACAAACGTAGAGAATTAATTGTATCATATAATATATGAACCCTCAACACAACTAGATTTTTTATTGATTATCGCATTCAACTCTAGCCTATTTAACTCATGCTTCAAGATACAGAGGGAAATTGGTCAAGAGCTTGGTCAATATCTTCTCAAGCTACTTTGTATGCCTTCATCACAGGACACAAAATGCTCATCAAGCAAACTACTTACCGACGTTAGCTGATGCGCTTGTGGACATGTGTATCTAGTACAAACACATATTTGATGTCCACACGGTAATGACCATATGGTCAGATTCACATCATCTTAGCCAAGTTTACAAAAAAAAAAAAAAAAAAAGAGCCAAAGGAAGAGCAAATTTCTAAAAATTCATATTGAATCATAGATCTTTAACTCAAGTTCTTATTGCTTCTATAAATTCGCTAAGAATGATCTCAATTCAAAAGACTCACCAATCCGATGCCGCAATGACAACACCAGCCCAAAGCGGCAACACACCACGGCTAAGAATCTGAATAGCAATAGCACTACCAATAACCTCTTGTATACCAGCTCCAGTCAAAGTAAGCCCGCCATAAAGCAAAGCACATACCTAGCCCAAGTCGGATACTCATCACGACAAATCTCGGCTAAATGACGACCAGTAGCAACACCAACTCTAGATGACAACATCTGAATCAACAACCTCATAGTCGTAGGTCGTAGCCCACATTAATAGCCACAACAGAGAATAGCCAGCCATAGCACCTGCTTGTAGATCTCCTAACAAGGTATGAATGAAAAAAGCTTTAGAAAATTGTGGTTATAGCGTAGAGAGTCTCGTCTCCAAAACATTAGAACGCCATGACCCTCTTCGATCCTTATCCGAAGGACTGTTCATCATCTAGATCTAAAGAGGCTTCTCCGATCTTCATAAACTCCTCTCAAGTTTGATTCCAAAAGAAAAAAAACAGAAGAGAAAAGAGAGGAACAAAGATGTGAGAGAAAGCGACGTACACTCTTCCATTATTCTAAGAGCATCCTCAATGGTAGAACCCCTAATGGGGTTTTTAACCATATTTTTATTATAAATTTTGTTCTAAGAACCTCTCTTAGAGATTTTAGTTTTTTTCCATCCAATGGTAGAACCTTAATGGGGTTCTTAAAAATAAATAAGGAGGAAGAGATTGATCTATTCTTAATAAGGAGGAAGAGATTGATCTTGCATTTCATAAACTGATTTCCATTTAACATAACTGTAAAATAAATAATCAAAGGATGGAAGAAGCCTACAAATGTGTCTGCACCATACAAACCAAACCAGTTTCTATCTCATCCCATGTTCCAAGCCCAATGTCAAGAAATGGAGCTCAAGGATAACTTACCCTAGATATGACTTCGTGAGGTACCTGAGCGGTTGGCTTACAAGATTTGTATTGTATCCTCCATCAACTAAACTCAAACCTTTCTAAAACCTCTCTAACACTCGCTCCCAAGTATCAATTTTGTACCAAACTAATGTCTTGATTCCCCCAAACATATGGAATTACCAAAAGAGATTCCAACTAACCAGAGATAGAGAATTCGTCTCTGTAGTACAATTGGGAGCTGCTAAAATGGCTGGAGATGAAGGTGTGTCAAAAGCACGAGAGCAATCTGTGTATGCCGATCCAATACCGAGTCCAGCACCAAAAGCAATTGATGCCCATCTTGTAAGGGGACTCCCTATACAAAATCAGAAACCAGATTATGATAAATCAATCTCAAGGGAAAAGGTATCAGAATAATTCAAATTGGACAATATATGATTCAAATTGGAGAAATCAAAACACTCTAAAACCCTATCCAATCATATATTTCAATTCATTCTAAGAATCTGACTCCGTATCTATCCTGAAACAACTACAAGTAATCAGAAAACGAGAATCGAGTAAGGGGATATCGAAAGACTGAACTGAAGAACAGAAGACCGGCGAATGCGCCGCCGAGGGAAGAGTAAACAAAGCGGCGGACGGTGAAGCATCGCTGACACTTCACGGACTCACTGATGATGGGGGAATCCATTACCCCAAAAGTGCCTTGATTCTTCGTCATTCTTTGCTTCTTGTGCGACTTCCATGCCTTCATGGTGGCCGCCCTGATCCTCCTCGCGGCGAGTTCCGGCGAGCTTCATAGCGTAGAGTCGACCACTGTACATCGCCATCATCTCCATCAACATACTGTCTCTCTCTCGCTCTCTCTCTCTCTCTCTCTCCGTCTCTCTCGACCGGTTTGGGCTTATGTAATGAAGTTCCGATCTATTGACTAATAGACACACCACCACCTCGGATAGGGAGATCATCGATTTCAAATTCGATTTTGATTTGGCAATGAAATCGCAGCTCTGGATTTAACATTTGGGGTTGAGAGCGGCGAGATTTGGGTCGAGATCGAAGTGTGAAAAAAAAAATTTCCCCTCATACTATCCGCGTGACATCTGTCTACAAGAACCAATTCTTAAAATTCTTATTTAAGAATCGGTTCTCCAAAATTCACCAATTTTTGATTTATTTTTGAAAACATTATAACTAAGAAACGAGGCTAAGGACCTGCGTTGAGGATGGTCTAAGGCCAGATTTGAGAAACTATTTCTTTTAATCTCAGCCATCATATTTGTTATCTATCTGACGGTGCATAAAACAGTATTGTAACTAAACCTGTTTCCTTATAATTGTTTGGTTAAAGGGCAATATGGTATTAAAAAAAAAGAACAGTGCTAAAAGTATAGAAAAAGTGTGTCAATTGTATAGACTTTCACACAAAGTGTGTCTATATGCAAATCTGCCTTAATAAAATGGAAATTCATACTTACTACTTAACTTTCTACTTTCCTAGTTGTGGATCGTCTGCAAAGAAAAAGAAAAAAAAAAGGAAAAAGAAAAGAAAAGAAAAAAAGACAACGTCCGAGTGATAGATAGCATTGGTTGAAAAAGGGTTTTTATATATACGTCCATGTGGTCAACGTGAGTCCTACAAACACACACAAAAAGATGTTTGTTTGCATTGACGGTTGGGAACAACTCCGTCTCGTCTTTTTCGCCACGTCATTAGTTTCACGCTTAAGCATTAATCTCTGTTCCGTTCTTCATCGTTTGTTTCTTCTTTAATACTCCATTTTGTTTTCTCTTTTCTTAATGATAAATTTGGTTCGCTTGATTTGATTCTCAAAGACCGATTCTTTCTTCTTCTCCGTAATCTTAAAACTGACTTAGTTTGACAAACACCAAAAATCTTTAGTGAGCACTTCTTTGTCACTTTCACACTTGCGTCTCTCGTCCGGTTTTTCGCAGTGTAAGCTAAAGGACTTTGCTTTTCGTTTTACTAGCTCGATCAATTTTGTTGCTTCTAATTTTGGATTTCTTTTAAGTTCATGTGGATTTCGTGGAAGAGATTATATATAAAAAAGTGAACTTTATGCTTGTTTTCACCTTTTTTTTTCTACTTGTCGTCGTAGACATCTGTTTCTCCAATTTTGTGTCATGTACCTTTGGAAGCAATTGAAAGGAAATTGTGGGTTTTTGTCTTTCCATGCACTTGGATTGATAGATGTATTCAAAAAATGAGATGATCTGCTTTTGATTTTTTTTTTTCTTATAATAATAAGGAATCTATTGGATTTGTTAAACTTCAGTGAAAGCTTGAAGCTGCAGAATAATGTTCAGGGAAAGTTTCCATAATAAAGGCTTACGAGAGGTATGAACCATTTTTGTGAATACTGATTCTGTTTTTGGTTGATTTTCGACTTCTTAGTATACATTGTGATGAGTTATATATAATGTCAACAGGATGGTGCTTCAAGAGGAGCAAATTCTAAGCGTGTTGCTCCTTCTGATTCGTTTGATGACGAGACATACTCACCTCAGGATTACAAATTTCCTGTTGGTTCAAAGGCTCATTGTGCACATGATTTGTGCAATCGAGCGCTGTAGCTTCACATGTATACTCTCTTCTACTCTCACAAAAGATTATGATTCTTTTCTGGTTATCTCCAATTTTTCAATGAGGTCATCTGTGAAGCTGTTCTTACCTGATTAATCGGTTTACAGGAAGCTAAAAAAGAATGTGAAATTCCTCTTGTTGGTCCATCTATACGTAACTTAGGACCAACAAGAGGAAATACCGAGATTGGAACTTTAGGAACGATGAAGAAGGAGACTTTGCCTTCCCGTTTTCCCACCTTTCATGCAAGGTGAGTGAGAATACATACATATCATGCTTTTCTTATCCACTTTTAATTCAATATGTTCTCACTTAGTTTTTCATTTGAATGTAGTAAACAAGGTCCATGGTCTGCAATGATTTCCTATGAAGCCTGTGTACGGCTATGCCTTCATTCATGGGCAACAGATACTGTCAGCGAGGCTTCATACTTCCTTAACAATGATTGCGCATTAATGCGAAATGCATTTGGGTGAGGCATTTTTTGGTGTTTGATTTTGTTCAGATCTTTGTGGATTGCCCTGTTGTTTAATGCTGCGAATATAACATTTAGTTTGCAGAATTACTTCCTTCAATCTGAAGAAGAACTACTGGGAAATAGACCTTCTAGCTTGGTTACTGAGACAACTGGTCCAAAATTTAAGAGAAGTGTTGGAAAAATTAAACTCCAAGGTATATTTATCTATCTCTATTTTGTTTCATCCCATCTCATTTGCTCGTCTGATCTGAAGTGTGTAGCTCTACAGTTGGCAGGATCAAAATGGGATCAGATCAACAACCTGGTTGCAATATTTCATCACTGAAGCATGAGAATGTTCACCAGCAAATTGCGGAGCTGAATTCTACTTTGTCTTCTGGATGGAAAGCAGTGAAGAGAGTTCATGTTGCTCCTCGAGTTCCTTTGAATGGTTCACTTTCGCGGAAAAGTTTGGCGTATATGCGCGCATGTGCTCACTACCTTAAACAGGTCTCAAAAGTCCTTAAAAAAGAATTTGCTACATCTCACACCGGACCACGTTCTCTCAAAGCATTACAAGGTATATTTGGTTGCATTTTACTGGTGTCATCACTGTTTCATCTTCCTTTCTGAATGACTTATCTGTGAAATTCTTTTGTTTTCAGAAACGTTTACATGTTCATTAAGGCTAAAGAGTTCTGCCGAGGAGGATCAAATTAGAACACAACCTGGATCTGGCGAAACATTTGTCTTGTACGCTTCCTTGTACATTCATGATTTGCTTTTAGATTCTTATTCCTATATAGTTGGAGTTAAAATACGGTTTCCGTTGTAGCTTACCAGATAGTATCGGTGATGATTTGATTGTTGAAGTTCGGGATTCGAAGGGGCAGTTTTGTGGTCGTGTCTTAGCTCAACTAGCAGCTATAGTTGATGAACCGGTGAGATACTTTTTAAGCCTTATGTTGTGTCCACAAGATGATTTCTCGTAAAATCTAAACTGTTGGCTGTTGTACCAGAACGATCTTAAGTGGTGGGCAATATATCATGAACCAGAGCATGACCGTATTGGGAGAATCCAACTTCATATAAACTACTCAAGCAGCTTAGATGAAAAAACTAAGGTACATGATTTTTGCCACATGAGAAGCTTCTCTAACCATCTCAAATTGTATACTGACATTTTTCTATTCATATACAGTGTGGGTTGGTTGCAGAAACTTCAGCATATGACTTAGTCTTGGAAGTGGCCATGAAAGCTGAGCAATTTCAGCGCCAAAATCTGTTAATTACAGGACCATGGCACTGGATGATAATTCAATTTGCATCCTATTACGGTATTTCAGATGCATATACAAAAATAAGGTAAATTAAGACAACAAATATTTTAATTTGATAACCAATATGCACTTAAGTGATGTTATGCGCGATTTGTTTTGTGTGATTTGCAGATATCTTTCATATGTCATGGATGTCGCCTCACCTACTAAGGATTGTCTTGATCTGATATATGATTTTCTGTCGCCTGTTTTAATGAAAGGCAATCACAAGGCTGTATTGAGTCATCAAGAGGTATGTTATATATGATTTTTTATGTTCTTAATCGGCTAGGATCACGTTTCGTTATTCAAGTAGCTCACTTTCCTTTTGGTGCAATCAACAGAATCGCTTGCTTGGGGAAATTGATGAACAAGTTCAGCAGATTCTTGCATTGACATTCGAGAATTATAAATCTCTTGATGAATTATCTTTTTCTGGAATCAAAGACGTGTTTGAGCCTCCTACAGGCATTCCATCACCTGCTATATCGCCAGCTATCAAGCTTTATGGTCTTCTCAATGACGTGTTAATCCCCGAGGCACAACTAAGACTTTTCAGATACTTTCAGGTAAATCAGACACACACACACAACACAACCTCTCTCTCTCTCTCTTTCTCACTTGCCCCACGACTTATTCCATTGCCTTCTTTCAGGCTGCTTCAAAGAAGAGATCAAGAAGATACTTATTGGAAACGAACGATATACTTCACAATCATATTGAGGATGCAGAAGGCACTTCTTATCAGACGATGGAGTCTTTAATTTTGAGCCTTAAGAACGAAATCTCAACTGATATAGCCATCCATAACTACAATGTGCTCCCAAGGTTTGTCTAAGTTTCATATATACAACATTTATATCACCAGATCAGTGTATCTCTCTATTGATTCTCTCTGTAAACTCCAAAGCAGCTTTATAGACCTTCCAAAACTTTCGGCGGCAATATATAGTGTGGATCTATTCAACAGACTAAGGGAATATCTTATCGCATGGCCCCCTCCTTCTCCATCGCCTCCAGTTGTCGACCTTATCATTACGACATCTGACTTTGAAGCCGATCTCTATCGCTGGAATATAAAGTAATATTTGGTCTTGCTTTTTACTGAGTACTTTAGACTTACAAGTTTTATCTTTTTTTACTTTTCTATTACTGATAGCACTTTCATTGTCATGTTGGCAGTCCGATCAAAGGTGGTGTTACTGCCAAAAAGCTTTTCCATTCATATATTACTACTTGGATTGAAGAGAGAAGATGTTATCTATATGAATTCTGCAAGTCAGAAACGGTACTAATCTTGCAGCAAATTTTCTGTACTGCTGCTGACACAAGAACGCAATTTAATGCTTTGACATCTGCAATTGGACACATTTTGATTTTTTTCAGGCAAAAGCATGTAGTGAGATTCAAGGCTTGACCTTTCCTTTTGTTGATGAGTTGTATGAGTTACTCAACGCGACACTTGATGAATATGATATCATCATCAGGCGTTGGCCAGAATATGCGGCCTCCTTGGAGAAAGTAAGTAAAATAATACAAAACGAAATAGTTGTCGATTCTTTCAGTTCCAATGTCTTTTTACTTCACAATCACACGAATATCATCATCGCGCTTGCATAGTGCTTGATGACTTTCTCCTTCTTCCATGGCTCAGAAGGCATTAACTCTGTTAATCAAATATGAACAACTTATATTTGTTATCTTTTTTTTCATATGGAAAGGTTGTAGCGGATGTGGAGAGAGCTATTATTGAAGCGTTGGAGAAGCAATTTTCCGAAGTTTTGTCTCCGTTAAAGGAAAGCAAGGTATCTGCCCTGAAGTACGTCCAGAGGTTGACAAAAAAGGGCCAATCTAACCTCTACTCTGTTCCAAAAGAGGTATATCTACTGTGTTTTTAACTTTTCAAGTTTCGTTTAGATTAGTGTAAGAGAACTTTAAAACATGTTTCAGCTTGGAGTTCTTCTAAATTCCATGAAAAGAGTTCTTGACACATTACGGTCAAGTATAGAGAATCGATTCAAAGTGTGGAACTCTTATCTTCCTGATAAAGAAAAGAGAGTTTTGGGAGAGCGGCTGAGCGAAGTGACGGTACAGTTAAGAGCCAAATTTAGAAATTACATGCAAGCGCTCATGGAGAAACTTGCAGAGAATGTCGGTTACTCCTTTCTGAACTTGTTTCTGAGACTTTCTGTCTTGTGTTCTCAGATCCTTGAGAAAAAATCTATCTTATGTAACAGACGAGGATACAAAGTCACATGAGAATGAAGAACATCATGCACGACTTAAAGGAAACAACAGCAGAACCAGACGTTAGAGATAGAATGCAGAGTTTGAAAGATTTACTAGACAAGACCATTGATTACCTGCATTGTGTTTTATCACCCGATGTGTTTGTATTAATATGCAGAGGAATCTGGGACAGATTGGGACAGGTTAGGAAGGAAAACCACATCGCAAACGGTTTGTTTCTTACATCATCATTAACCTTCACTGTTCTTATTCCGTATTTTTTCTTCTTTTTTGAAGGACGTGCTTCGGCTTTTGGAAGACATGAAAGAAAATGTGACTTGGCACAAAGGCCCGAGAATCGCAATTTCTGTAACTATCTCAACTCTTTATCACTGCACAAAACCAAAAACAATGTCTCTGTTTGATTCTTATCTTGTTATTGTTATATGGGATTTGCAGGTTCTAGATGAGATATTTGTGACTCAAACAAATGCAAAGCTTACTTGGGAATTCGTTAAAGGAAGAGAATTTGGAGGCTCCGAGATCGATGATGGAGCTTCGGTCTATGCTTTTGTAAAGATTCAGCTTACTATAGGAAAGGCTGTTACTACTGAGAGAGGAACAGAGAAAGAATCTGTTCTTTTTGGGGTAGTTAACAGAAAAAGGAAATGAGTAACCATAGTGTAGTTAGAGTAGCGAGGACTCATATATACATAAATTCATAGCTTATTTTGGTTCCATGCTTATATATATATATCGCTTCAGGTTTCTATAAAAATGTGATAAAACAAATTCATCACTGTTGGCACCAAAGTAAGAATCAAAGAGAAAAGGGCGCTTTGGTCAAGCTAGCGGTTATTAGCTAAGACCGTTGAGTATTAAAAAGGGCGGGAATTGTTTTGAAACAAAATAGAAAAATATACGTCGCCTGAGAGATTCGAACTCTCGCGGGGAAACCTCATGTACTTAGCAGGCACACGCCTTAACCACTCGGCCAAAGCGACGCTTTCGTTGAAGGGTTATTTATAATAGACTTAATTGGTGATGGTTCGAAGGGAGCAAGGCGTGGAGCTTACTCGCGTATGTTGCGCGTAAGTTTGTGCGTTGTGGTTGTGGAGAAAAACACTTGCGATTTGTTTTCGATTGTTCTTCTTCTTCTTGCGCCACAGGCAGGAAGAAAAATGATGTGTTCCTCGCAGCTCTCACAGCCAATGAATGGCCTCAAAGACATCGTTGAGACACGAGATTTTAAGGTTTTTACCTCATCTGTCTCAATTTCTGCTCTTATGACATCTGTATGGTAGTCTTGATTGTCTAAAAAATCATCATGTTTTCGATTCATTTCATCTTGTTAAACTAATGGGCTTCTCTAATCTGATAATATCGACCTTGTAATTTGGAAAAAGCATACAATTTTTTGTAAATTGGATTCAATAAGAACACACACACACAAAAAAAGAGTATCTGGGATTCTGATTAGAGTTTGTACCTTTTTACAAATATTTTGCCAAGTGTAGTTTCCATTTGCGCGATCATTATATTTTTCGAGAGTAACGTTTGGTAAAAAAGAATGTGTGTAGCTTGACATATGATCATCAAACATCTAGTGAATGTTTCTTAAGGTTGTTTTATGCTAAACTTGATGAAGTGTGTCACAGGCATGGCTCTTAGATCAGTATGGAGTCCTTCATGATGGCAAGAAACCGTACCCGGGTGCAATCTCAACATGTACGTTATCATTTCTAACCTTTGGCATATTTGATTTAGTCAGAGATGATTTGGCAATGAGTATTTGTCCATACAAGTTGTGAAACCCAAAGTGAAATTTCATTATACTTTGTAATAATCCATTTCTTGATAGTTTCTTTCAGATTTTTTGAGTATCGTTGTAGTTCTGCATAATGATGGCTGATCTAACTTTTTTTTTGTTGGAGTTACAGTAAAAAATCTTGCAACAGCGGGTGCAAAAATCGTGGTTATTAGTAATTCCTCTAGACGTGCATCAACTACAATGGAAAAGTTGAAAGGCCTTGGCTTTGATCCTTCTTTCTTCACCGGAGCTATAACTAGTGGTGAACTAACCCATCAATCTTTGCAAAGGTTATTATTACCAACAAGTTCTTCTTCGCGATATAGATGCTATTTACTTAGTTGAACTTACTGATAAATGTATGTTACAGGAGAGATGATCCTTGGTTCGCTGCACTAGGAAGGAGTTGCATTCACATGACTTGGAATGACCGAGGAGCAATCTCTTTGGAGGTTACTTATTACCTTATTTCTTGTTGGTGGTTGGTTTATTGATCAAAGTTAGTAGTAGGTATTTGATGTAGTTTCTGTTTCAGGGTCTAGATCTAAATGTTGTGGAGAATGTGGAAGAAGCTGACTTTGTTTTAGCGCACGGCACTGAAGCCTTAGGACTTCCTTCAGGCAGTGTATCTCCAATGCCTCTTGACGAACTAGAGAAGATTTTGGAGAAATCTGCTGCTCGAGGACTCCCCATGATCGTTGCCAATCCAGATTACGTGACTGTTGAAGCAAATGTTTTCCATATCATGCCAGGTGCATTTACTTACATCTCTTAAACTGTCCAAAATTTTCTTACAATTATGATAGTATATAAACACTCGTATAAATCAATCAAATCATTCACAGGTACACTCGCTTCCAAGTATGAAGAACTTGGAGGAGGAGTTAAGTGGATGGGGAAACCTCATAAGGTTTGAATATTTAACTATCAACTTGCTATTTTGTGTCTGTATAATGGTTTGACTGTGTGTATTTGGCAGATGATCTATGAGTCGGCTATGGCAATCGCAGGAGTTATCAATCCATCTGAGGCTATCGCAGTAGGAGATTCGCTACATCATGATATAAGGGGAGCAAATGTTTCAGGAATTGAATCAATATTCATCACTGGAGGAATTCATGGTAATGAGCTTGGTCTCACTTCTTTTGATGAAACTGCAAGTCTAGACTCAGTCAAGACCCTTACTGTTAAACACAATGCATTCCCATCTTATGTATTATCAGCCTTTAAATGGTAGTTTTCATTGTACAAATCGTACTATTGCTTCTTGAACTACATTTTGCCTTCATTTAACACTTGAGAGAGTAATTTAAAAAACTCACTTGCTATGAAAGTAACACTTATTGTTGTGTGAATGAGAGTAAAATACAAAATGAAATTACATATTACACAATGAATCTGGAGCTCAAAGGTAGCATAAATGCGCCGAATATGCCCAGCCAAAAACCTCAAAATAAAGAATAAATACACAAGGAATCTCCATTGCTTGGATAGTAGCTCTGCAACATCTCTATGCCATTTGACGACTTAGGTATCTTACTCCAGTTCACTAACAAGATCCCTAAGAGAGGGAACCTTCATGGCCAGAGTTTTGTAGAGTCTAGAGTATCGAGCTCTTGTGCCATCAGCTGTTCTAGCTAAAGCCAGCAAACTTAGAGCTTCGGGTAATTGCGCAAACATTTGTTTCATTTCCTCTAAGCTCATATTTACTAAAACAGAAGGTCTTGGGACAACTCTGACAATTTCACCTCCTTTGGGCTCTTGAACTCGTGCATCAGCCTTGATCACTAGCTCTGAGTTGGTGTTGCCTCCACATCTTATGATGAATGGGGCTGAAGAACCTGTGTTGAATTGCAAAACATTCCACTGAGACACATCAGTTTCACCTGAGGATATTGATTCTAATGAGGGTCTCCGGTCGTGTGATCGTTCCAGAAGATTAGTGTCCTCTTGTTCAGGAATGGTCTGCAGTCAGGAGAAACAGGTTAGTTTGTTCAACATTTTAATCCGGATCTCATCATTATATCAGGTAAAATTCTTTGTGTCTATGGTAGGTTCATGAAGAAACTGATTATACATGGAAATCAAAGGTACCTCGACCAACTGGTGTGCTGTAGCAATTTCTCTTTGTGCACATGGATGATCGATATCAAGAAGAGAAGGCATTCGCTCAGTGAGTTCATCAAGGGACTCAAGTAATGCTTTCTTCTTGCTTTTACTCAAAACATGGACAGAGGCTTGTCTTGTAATTTCCTGCAAAATGCAAAATAAGTAATTGACCAAAAATTAACCAAAAACCAGATAAAGTATGAAGCAACATGGTCTCAGATGGAGGTATAAATACCTTGACTTGCTTCAAAATGCCATCCAGAGAAATGAGAGATGCTAATCTTGAGTCTTCAGCTGCCGTCGAAGGGTTTGGAACAGGAGAACTGCCTTCTTCAAGGTTAAGCAAAGCTGCATCACTTCTCATTTGTTGTAAGATCTGATAACGAAAGCAAACGAAAGTCAGAGCACAAGAACGTTTCTAAGATAAAAGATCAAAGCAACCCAGAACTATATCGTTTATTTTCAGGCGGTGGTGTACCTTTCTTCTTTTGTGGTCAACAGACTCAAGAGCTGATCGAAGCTTAGCCACTTGACCAGCATCTTCTGCCTCTTCTGCCGCCAAGGTGCCAGCAATATCCTATAGCACGGGTTCCATATCAGAAATCATTCCAAAGTAATTATTCAGATTAAAACCTTAGACCTCAAAATAGGCTGTGTTAAGTCAGCCACAGTATCAGCTACTTAAAGATATCTTTTATTTCAAACCATTGGGAATGTCTATCTGCCAATTCCACTCAGATGGTTTTTTTGACCAATGACATCGCATACCTTCATGTGCTGCATTTGAGAAGTATAGACACGTTTTGCATACTCGGACAGAAGCTGCCCGAGAGCATCTGTGTGAGGTGGCACCGCGGCCCCTAGTCCAGCCATCCAACCATCCATAATCGCCGTGGAAAGAAGCTCTAGTTGGCCACTGGTTCCTCCCGACACATCATCTGCGGTCACGGAAAGAAACTCAAAATTTTCTGCAAGCCATAACCGAATCTGTCGCTGCAGTTCACCAGCCGGAGTGTGAACAAATAATGCAGCCAAGGCTTTGTTCCCAATAGCAAAACTTTTGGCTTCATCTTGCATTTCCCGCAGCTTAACTCCAGTAACTTGCTGCCTCCCAGTATCCTAGATGATTACAATCAAGAGCATAAGTATCTCTTAATATTTTAAAATGTTAGGTAAACTCAAGCATATTTTAGAATCAAGTGCTTTTCAAGGTAATTCTACCTGTTCAAGTCCACGCATTCTTGATACCACAGATGCCAACTTGTTTTTCCTTTCTGGCTTTATATTTACTTTAAAGCCATGGATCTGCGTATCAAGATATCGAACTGGGGATCTACCTGGGCTGCTACCCCTGCTAGTGCTTTTACTTCTACCAGTATTAGGCTTCTCAAGAAAGCACTCGACAGGAGAGACCTAAATGAAGAAGGATAGGGTTAATTCTTCCAGGAGAAATAAAATAGTCATACAAGCCAAGGCCAAAGCTAAAATAAAAATCGGCTACAAGTAGTATGCCTATGCTCACCCTGATAGACTGAAGCTCAGGTGATCGCGCCAGTAAGGACCTTATGTATAATATCCTAACTCGGGAAACAAGCATGGTATCCATTACTCTTCTTGGTTCCATTTTCCGAATAAATGAAAAGACAGAATCTCTGATCTCAGCAAGGATTTCATGTTCTCTGGAAGCACCAGCCTTGATAACAGCTGCCAAAACCTGCAATCCAACAATAAGAAAAACGCTTCCCAAAATAAGTTGATATCAACTTCCTCTTAACAGCGATAAATGTTTAGAGACATCCAGAGTCCATCAGAGCCTTCACTCTCCAAATAATGATAGAACGTAAAATGGTGTCATTTCACATAAGTACACCACTGAACCGCCTAAAAAGATACTAAAACAATTAGCTATTAACCAAGTACCAGCATTAGTAGCTTGTTTGCGCCATCAGCAATGGCAGCAAGACCTTCATATTCTTCAGGGTCAAAGTCATTCAATGCAGCCGTCAAGTATTCTCCAGCTGGCGTGGTTTTTACTATATCAGAGCCAGATTTTACTACAGTAATTGCTCCGTCGTTCTTATTTGCTCTAGATGGTAAAGCAACAGCTTCTTCCCTTTTATTTCTCCCGGAGAGAAAATATTACATTTAGTTGATAATGAGGGTTAATAAAATGAAAAAAAAGAATCAGAACTCAATTGTTCAAACGGATCACGGAGTCACCTGTGAACATTGGCAGGCTGATTGTTTGGCGAGGCTTTTGATGAGGGACTCAATCCCTAAAATAAAAAAATGAATAAGAACGTTTTAGAAATGGAGTGCTGGGAACAAGACACTCTCTAGGTGCATAGTGTTGAACATACAGTAGCAATATATGAAGAACAGATTTAAATTAATTTTCCTCCCAACAGCTGTAAGAGAGCAGTGAGGGAGATATGATATTGAAGCACGCTTAATTCAGCATAACTGCACAAGATAAAAGAATTACCTGGGTCGAAACAGCCATCGATCTCTCTGTTAATCTGTCAAACAACTTTTCGTTTTCTTCATGCAGTCTCTGCGAAAAACATCGTTCTCTTCAGATAAATGTACTAGTGCAAATATCAATGGTTCAGCCAGAGGGCACAAACTCCACCAATCAGAATATGTTCAAGAGTAAGACAGAGCAGAACCTCAATTAGTGCATCACGTTTTTTCAGTTCTTCCTCAAGTTTCTTAGTAACAGAAGAAGAATCAATTGTGCCATCAACCGCTTTTGGTATTGAAGAAATTTTGTCCTGAGATTGTAAGGCATCTCCTGTTCTTGTTGTGTTGGATTTAACGGCTTCCCCTACTTGTGATTCCAAGTCTATAATTTTGGCCTGCATCAAAATAAAATAAAATACAAGAAAATGATATGACAATCATGTGCAGAGAAGTCAACAAATTCAAAACCAATTGCCTTGCATATATCTTAAACTTTAGAGAGTAGATACTAATACTCGTGGAGCACCAACCTGGAGATTTTGAATGGTGGAATCTTGTTGTTGCATTTGCAGCTTCTGTTCCTGATCCAACTGTAAAAATTGAGCTATTTGATTTCTTAACTGAGAATTCTGCTCCTTCTCTAGTCTATGGTTGTCTACAAGCATAGTATTCTCTGACTGCATCAAGTACAAGACGGATAATGAGCAACAAGCAAAAAAGTTATAATGAATTGTAGAAAAGTCAAACAAGAATCCAGGTGAAGCTGTATAACCTTCAAATCTGATTGCAATGTAAATGAAACTTTCCACGCCCTCTGCACTTCACTGTAGAGCAATACACACTGGTCATTTGCATCTTTAAGTGCTTGTTTTAAGCCCACAACTTCTTGTTTCAGATTCTGATTTTCTCTCTCTTTCTCCAACAGCTCCTTCCGAGCATCACTTGCCTGCAAGACAAAAAGGTTATCTATGTTGTAGCAAAAAGAATCTTTTGAAACTGGACAAGCTAGTTCAGCGTAATTTTATATTACGTTCTGTACTCTAGAAATTTGGGATGAACTAGAAAAGGGAGAGATAAAACCAACAAATCAATCATGTCAAATCCTGAACTTAACCATCTGACGTCTGTATTCGCGTTTCTTAATTGTTTATCTTTTTCACTTGCACTTACCACATCTCTCCATTTCTTGATTGTATCTCGATTCCCAAGGCTTGGTACAGTATTCCTAGCTCTAGCAGCATAACTGAGAGATGATATTGTCTCAGACAAGTTTTGTGCACTTGGACAGATGTTAACAATCATCAATGTTTTGGAGCTTCCCCCTACACATTACAGGATATTGTATCTCAGTTACAACCAGCTTCAAAAAATGGTGGCAAAACCCTTAAACAAGAAAAAAATCAGGGTGAAATAAGAGGAAAGATGCATGTAGTGAAAAGAAGAAATTTTTACCTAGTGAATCTGCAAGTATTCTTGTAAGCATTGAATTCATATAAGGAATTGAATCCTTTTCTGACGTCAACGAGGATAAAACATCTCCCAACCTATAGAACCACAGATATATGTAGTAAGTAAAGTTAACAAGAACAAATTCATGCATTGGAGCCTACACATGGAAAACTTTGTCAGACCATTACATGATAAAGATACATAAGTTATATGTGCAGCTTACTGATAAAGAGAAGTGAGTGAAAAAGAGAAATAAAAATTTGACATACGTTGAAATCGAATTCATGACATGCAACAGATCAGTGACGTGGTCTCCACTGTCATCTTCCACGGTTAAACCTTCACTTCCAGCCAAGTCAACTAGAGAAAGCTTGCTATATATGTTTTCTCCAGTAATCGTGTTGCTATAGTATATGTGTATTGTGACAATCCTGCCAAGAGAGAAGCCATCCATTAGAGACATGTGACTAGAGAACCTTAGCAGAGAATTATCTCAATATAACAAAAAAAAGGAACTATTCAAGTACAAAATAAAACATACAGATGGGTCACATTAAATTTTGATTTATCATTGCCCCGGTTCTGAAATGCAGATTTTAAGACTCTTAAGAACTCCAGTGGATTATCAACTTTTTCCTGTCTGAGCTCTATAACAGATTTGTCTAAACCGATGTTGATCTTCGGCAAGTTGCTCTGAGTGTCCAAAAGTAGATCTCTAATCTGAAAATTAAAATTGCTGAATTAGAAGTTTCAGATTCCATTACAGAACCATCTTGGCAAAGATAATGTAGGCCAAAAGTATTAGTACTCCAGACACAATTGGAGCACCTGTTCATTATAGATCTCAAACACTGAAAGAGAGAAACTGAATCGAGATGTGGAAGTTGAATCAGAATTGGCTAGGTCGAAAAGTTCCTCAAAACAACGTGCATATAAACCACGGTCGTGATTTGAACCTTCCTGGCAAACAACAGTCAATAAAGTTGATTCAACGGAGAGCCATAGGGAGATAACAAATCACTGTGAAAATAGACAGTAACAGAAATTCATTGATACAGGTGCTCAACAATATGTGACATATATGTAAACTTTAGAGAAAAAGGAAAAGAATGGTAACCATGGTGTATGTCTTCCCTGCATAAGTTTGTCCGTAGGCAAATATGGAGACGTTAGATCCATCCAGTGCAGATTGAACAAAAGGTTGGACATCGCTGAACAGTGCAGCTGAGGAAAAATTACAGTATAAGTACAGAGATCGCATTGTTGCAGGTTTTGAAGAATGAAAGCAGAAACAGCTCATGACAAAAGGAGAGAATACATTTACAATGAACTATGGTACTCACCTTGTCCAACATGAGGTCCATAAACTCGGTCAAATTCAAAGTCCTTCTTGGGATTGGACAGAGTATCATCATTAGTGTTTACACATATGGTGCAATCCCCAGGGACCTCTATAATAGAGGGACCTTCATCCTCAAACAATGGCCTTGCACGGCAAAACACCTTTATATTCCCTGAATTACCAAAAACAATTCCAAATTAATCAACAGGTTGCAGAGAACTGCCACGAACATCTGTGAACCTATACCCAAAGAAAGATTATAAATTTGGAAAGACTGATGACATTGGTTAAGGATGCTTGGTACCTTTGGCTGTTAACAAGTCATTGAACAGTCTCTTCTTCTCATTGATAAGTGGAGATATCCTAGCCTCAGTCTCAAGGGCAAATTGATCTGTGGTGGTTTATGTAGATAAATAAATACAACACACTACCAAAATTCCACCACAACACAGATAAAGTAATGAAACGCAACCACAAGAGCTAGATACAGTAGATGAGTATCCAATATTTGAAATAAATGGATTCATAAAGGTTCCAATATATCTTAGAGGAAAAGGCAAACAAATTCTAGTGTTGTCAACTTCTCCAGCAGTCACAAATGCACCAAATGTAATGAATACTCAGTTTTTCTTAATGCTTGCACAACTTACATAGACTTCAAACAAACCTCGTGTAATACACTGGTGAAACACATAACTTACCCAATTTACGACTTTTATCAGCCAGAACACCTAAATAACGTGTAACCCTGTCAAGCTTTGCATTAGAATACTCCTGCAGATCAGTAGCTTCCTGTCTCAACTCCAAGTAATCTTCTTTTGCAAGCTGTCCAAAAAAGTCACATTCTTTTCTTGATAAGCAATGGATTCAACACTAAACTTCCATCAAAAATTACACAACCTAGTCTATGTGATGATAACATCTACAGACTCAGCTTACACTTAAAAAGAAAGAAAAGCAGCCTTTTAAAAAAAAAAAAAATTCAATTCAACTCAAAACCCAATCCAAATATACTGTGGAGTGGAAAAAGGAAGAGACATTTCACCTTAACTTTCTCCTTTAATCCGTTAACCTTAGAGGCAAGCGCTTGCTTAGGCGGAAGCGAGGGCGTAGAAATCGAGTTCCTCCGAAGCAGCGGACCTGTCGTACGGTGACCACCGTCCACAAACGATGCATTAGAAGAAGACTTCCTCGGTTCGAAGCCACTCACCTCCCAGTTCCACCTATTGGTTTTAGTCCTTTGATCGGCCATTTCATCCAAAAATCTAAGCAGCACAAACCAAAAACCACCAAACAAATGAAGCAGCAGCTTCGCTTCGAATTCAAAAGTTTTTGGATTTTCTAGAAATTCAAGATTTTAAATTTTTTTGGCTTCTCACTTCGGATTTTTTTCCCCTCGGTCTGGTTATACCAAAAAAAAAAAAAAAAAAATGAAAGGCGGAGAAGGTCCTTTTGATGGAATTCGAACGACGTCGTTTATAAAAAAATTCAATTTTTAAATTCAGGAAAATAGAATATATGAGGACAACGCCGATGCTTTTTGAGACACAAATATTTTGTGATCTGCGTTACTTCACGACGCCTTATCGTGTTTGACGATATAATGTCATTTAAATCTCACCACTACGACCTACGTTGACTTTTCTATGTTAAAAACTAAAAATTAATTGACAGTTATTTTGGATAAAGTAAATTTTACTCATGATTTCTCATAATTACATAATACTGCAAATTTATGAATTTCAGTTAATCACATAATTCTATTTCTATCTTTTGGAAATTTTCGCTAAGTTATCACAAATTTGATAAGGAACAATAATTTTCGTATTAATTTAGAAACCACATTACACTTAATAGTATCCTGCATAAGTTCAAGTAATCGCCGAGGAAGTTAAACAAACCCTTAAAGCTAAACAAAGACAAGTAGTAGTACATGAAAGAAACAGACTAGAGGAGAAAGCAGTTGATGAGCTTTTTGGTCTCTTTCTAAATCTTTTACTCCCTCTTGGATTTGGAGAGAGCTCTCTTTCGCTGACCAAGCATGTACCTGTACATGTGTGGACTACCTGCAACATCGAAACACGAAATTAGTCGCGGATCAGAACTGAACACAGATTCAAGTGATATGTTCTTAAGAAAGGTCAACTGAGTTTGTGCCTGGGACATAAATTGCAAGGACAAGTATCGTTGCATAGAAGTAGTCGAATGAGAAGTTCAATGTGTTAGGCATCCTCACGCTATACATCTCCGATGTCTGCAGGAAAAAAAAAAAAAAGAAGCAACGGGACCATTCAGGAATCAACCATATATACTCTCCCCTGATTCCAGTGGAACAGTAGATCCGAAACTTTAAACTCGGCATCAAAGTAAGTTAAGTCTATCTATGGAGGATTTTACAGTGAAGTATTGAAAGTCAAACAAACAGTTCCTGTCTACTAGAGTCTGAGGGAACTGGCTTTGAACACACGAATGGGTGTAACAACCCGTAATTATCATGCTTCCCAATGACGGATGCAAGGATTGTGACTACCACCTTCAACAATTTAACCTAGCTAACCCATACTAGTTCTGTATAATCTTTAGAATTACAGTCTAGCATATACAAAGGAAACATATAAAAGGTTTCATGGTTCAAATTGGTATTGTGAACAAAAAGTTTTTCTTCTTTTTCAAGAATTTACATGAGCGTGTTGTGTTACCTTGATGTGTGGTAAGGCAAGGTAGATAAGACCAACTTCACTGGTGATACCGGTAGGGTATAGCAATAAAAAACTGCTGTATCTGAACAGATTGAAGAGAGAAAAATCAAGAGACCACACTTTCAGATTAATCTATTTTTCACTGAATCTTATATTGCACATGAATGGCATACCTCAGCCACAAGTGCCATGAAGGTGCAAAGCCCAGAGCTTCCTTAAACCCAAAGAAGGAGTAGCGAATAATCTGCAAGATTAAGCAATATTCTAAGCGCTCAGACCTCAGAGCGAGTTATTCATCAAACATATGAACTGAAGCACATGATCCTAAAAGGAATCTAATACAATAAGATTTCAACCAAAATGGAGTAAAGGGTAAGAAATGATCTTCAATGCCTAATTGTTATTTCAAGGAGTCATATTTAAGTCAAATCTTGACTGCCAGAAATAATAACAGCTAATCTCTTGGTCTGTACTTCAACAATCCATGTGACAGGTAGCTTCCAAAGCGTCAGGAAGAGAAGCGAGCAATGTTTAAGACAAATCAGATTCAAGACATACAATGAAACTGGTAAATCTCTCTTGCTAATAGTGATATTCAATGGTTATAACAAAATCAGAACGAAGACTAGAATTAATCACCTCTGTGATGGACCAGCTTATGACCAGTGACGTGACCAAAAAATGAGATCGGACCTGCAATTATAATGGAACAAAATTCAAACGATCGAATGATGAAAACTGCAACAAGCAAAGAGAAATAATGAACTCGTAATGCTGGTAACTTTCTAAGTAACCTCTGGAAAACTGTATAGGATTCCCCAAGTGAGAAATAGCCTTGAACCTATCTGAGGAAGAGTTGCAGAAACAGGAGATCTGACCAAACCTATTCGAGTATAAAGACACAGCAGAACCCAAATCATGCAATGAACTTAAAAGAGTTTTTATCAAAATGGTGTAGTGGAAGTTCGAAATAAGTGTAATGGATCAGATCACTCACCTACTAATCCATGAAGAATCTGCTCCAAACCCGGAAGATTCCAAAATCCAGATTTGAATCAGGCAAAATCAAGCGGAGGAAGAAACAATCAGTTGCAGCAATTGTGCACCAAACATTCGTATTCTCTAATTACCGGAGAATGAAAAAGAAAAAAAAAATCATATTCATGGGGGATTCGAACCTCGAGAACGGCGGCAGTCTGAGCAAGCTGGAGAGGCTTCTCAATGGCGTCATAGACATTTTCATATCCCGTATCCGTCAACGTCTTTACCGCAAAGTACAAAACTTGAGCCCTAAAATCCAACCAAAATACAAAAAAAAAAATCAATTCCGAGAGAAAGGAGACCAGAGGAAAACAAAACGCAAGAGGAGGCACAAGAGGAAGAAGAGCGAAGAGAGTCGAGTTAGACTTGCCATCCAGCAAAGACGATCCAGTTGTAGAGAGTGAGGTACACACGCCGGACGACGGAGAGAAAGCCCGCCATGGAAAGTTACTAATCGAGAAAGATTCTTCGAGCACTCAGAAGAAAGAAGAGAGTAGAATTCAATTTATGGCGGAGAGATCGGAGGAGGAGCATTTATGAAATTACATCATCATGTATAAAAAAGGACAGGTAAGCTACTTCTCAACCGTCTTCTTCGGATATTTATGATTTAACTCCATACTTTCACCCAACTTTCTCAAAACCACCCTATATTAAATATATATGATATTACCAACCCCCAACTTCCAGAATTGTGGGAGTGTAAATCAATTAATTCCAATCGTATATTACATCAAAGAGTTTTAAGAAATAGCTAACTCATTGAATTTTCATCTCACTGCTCGGGCGAAGCACTTGAGTTTGCTTGAGATTGGCCATCTTTCTGCTCCTTATCAGCCACCAATGTTCCATTTCCACCAGATCTGCGAGCTCCGGTGAGTTCTTTAGTATCTGTTTCCATGGAAGAAGAATGTATCTCTTCTTCAATTGGAAGTGTTCTCTTTGAACCTTCTAATGCAACCCCCAGTACTATATTCTCTTCCAAAGCTGATCTCGACGCTGATGGTGTTGAACCATCTGTTTCATCTGTCTTTGGGGACTTTATTGCGCTACCACTTCTCTTGGCCTTTGCTTTCTCAGCTCCTGATGTTTCTGTATCCTTTGGGGTGGTAGCCTGTTTAGAGACCGCTTTGGTTCCTGGCTTTGCTACTGTTTCTTCAGGTACTTTGTTGTTATCAGAAACCAGCAATTCTTCAACTTTCATGTTCGCCTTTGGGTCAAGAGAAGACGGTTCTTTGGACTTTGGACTCGTAACCTTGTTTTCTTGCTCTGCGGTTGGTTTTGATATGCGGTTTTGAGATTTTGATTTGTCCTCTCCATTGATTTTGTAAGAGGGTTCGATTAACATCAAAGGACGCCGAGAAGCAACGCCTCCAGGTCCATACATCGATTCCCCAAATGGTGCATTTCCCACGTCAGCATCTGTGTACATCTTACGGATCGTACGAATTGGTGTAGCTAGACGTGCTCGGTGGTGGCTTATGACTCTAAGAAGGTCCAACAATATAGCTTCCTGTTTCGCCAATACAAGAAAACGAAAGCAATAAAGTCAATGGTTCCTGTGAACCTTAGGTAGATGATAAGATAAAAGACTTAAAATTTACCTTTACACACAAGTATTCTTCGTGATGAGACGTCTTCACAAAGCAAGAGATCAGTATCTGTAAAAACGAGAACCAGATGTAAGAGCCAGACCGTCCAATGCTTCCTGAAATATCTGGTCATCACTTCTAGATGGATGCAAAAGAAGAGATAAGTATTGAAGTCTAACCGAGAGGGCCTGATTTTCTGGAATGACATTCTCCAAGAATACCCTTCTATGTAACCTCTGCTGCTCAACCATAGGATTCTTGGCCAATACTTTCCGCATGTCAGCTACAATATTCTGTTTCGGGGAAGTTCTAACAAGGATCAACTAAAAGAACTCCATGATTGACATAAACTGTATAACGAGTTAACAACCATATGGAAATTAGAGAACGCACATTAATTTTGTTGACATCCAAGTGACTGATTGCTAGGTGAGTTTTGATACGCCAATGAGTTTTCTGAGTAAGGTTTCTCACGACATTGACTGTGAACTTATGGTTTGGGATGTGGATTGCCTCGCGGTCTTCACCTCTTATGATTGTTGGTGACCACCAACCAACATGCTGTAAATGCATTGCAACAAGCATTTCAGAAAGTTAGCAAACTAATCTTAAGGAAATGTTCAGGCGTAGCAATGATGTGCACGGAAGCTAGAAAAAAGTCACAATATCTAAGCTCGGAGATTATAATACTAACCTCCACAGTACCAGAAACTTCATAACCTTCTATCTTTGTTTGAATCCACTCATTCAAAACAAATGGCCGGGTTGCATGTATCATAACACTTGAAAGAAAGTTTGTCAAAATCTGGAACAAACAAAAAAAACTCAGTTTCAATGAAATATCTTTTGCATAAAAAGGGAAAATAAAGTCTAAAGCGAACAGTGAATATTCCGAAGAACCCAGTAATCAAAATGAGAGTCAGGTTTTTCACCTCTCGGCCAGCAAGAGTAATCAAAACTGTCCCAAGACCTCCAGCAGTGAGCCATTTTTGTGTCGAGAAACCCAGCAACTCCATGAAAAGTGATACAGCAGCAACCCATACAGCAGAATACACTGCTTTCCCAGCAAATTGAAATCCCATCTGTCTCATTCCAAGGAAAAATTAGCAAAAAAAAATTGAGAAGCCAATTATATTTTTGATAGAGATTTCTGATCTTGCTTGCAGTAACACAAAAATCAGACATGCAAGATAGAACCAAACATCCTAAGAATAAACTCTACAGAATATATTATTAAAGCATTTTTATGAGTGTTACTTTACATACATTTCTTGTATCGCTCGGGTTACTCGTTTCTGAGAAGAGCTTTTGTGTTTGTTGGATAAGACTGCATGGAAACATCTAACAAGAATCAGAAGTCATGAGATGACCACATAACAATTTCACGTGATGGAAGCCACTAAAATACAGAAGAATAAGATGAAGAAGACATGGTATTGTATTTAAAGAAGACAGTACGCTTACCTGGATATGCAGTAAGCAAATGCAAGTACCGTTGACAATGACCTCACAAAATTCAAAAGTCGATCCTTCACAATTTTGCTAGCTTCTGTAGGAAGGACAACAGGATCTAATGCCCTATATAAGGAATAGTCACCATCTATCAATTATCTCAACAAAGCACTTCAGATAAGGATATCACCAAACTATCTCTACAATTTAACCTCAGAGAGTCCCGAGTAACTACTTGATAAATATACCTGCAGATGAACAGAGCTCCTAACCATAGTAGCAGAGGTTGAACATACGAAGTCATAACATAGTATGTACCACTCTTCTTCCAACCGTTATCATTCTTCTACAACGTTTCAAAGGTAATTATTCAGAATATCATATACAAGAGGCACCACATTGATTTGAACTGAGACAGCACAGAAATGAAAGCACTAACAAAAAAAAAAACAAGTGCATACAAACTTGAAATGGCTGCACCTACATTGAGTAGTAGGTTTCTTCCTTGGCGAACAAAAGGCACTAAACCCCACAGGGAGAAAACAAGAAGAGCAACAGCTGGAACCAACTTATATACAAAAGGGAATTGTTGTATCAATCCGTGTGACCTACAAACCACGGAGTGAAACTATTTACAGAGTGCATTAAAAAGAACAAGAGAAATTACCAGAAACATAAATGCACCCCTTCATATTTCCCCACCCAAAATTTACAAATTTCCTAAGAGGAACCATGTAAATGACAAGGCATGAACACATCAGTGTTCAGTTACATCCGCGATATCTTTTGAGTAGAATATATTCATTCATTGTAAGTTAGATGCCTCAAGATTAATATGCAATCCTTCAGATCCACAAAGATCAACTAAATAGAAGTTATGATAGTTTCACAATCTTCCAAGGTGATCATTCTGCATGTGATGATAGGAAACAAGAAGTCTTACTTTGTTAGCACCACAGTGACAGCTTTAACAGCAGGTTCAATAGCGCTGCCACCAGCAGAAAAGGAATGACACCTAAAAGCGGTGGTTCTTGATGGAACTGAACAAATAGGTCTACGAAGGTAATCCGAGAGTAAAATATTGCTGAAACCATGTTGGCCCAACTGTATACAGAAAACTAATATGTTACTAAATATCAGCAAATAAAAAAAAAAATTGAATGACTAGAGTAAGATTTTATTGAAAAATTACTGGAACGCCTAATGAGAGAGGACCCTTTGATATATGCAGCCTCCTTCTCATGACACTCTAAGAACAAGCACATATTTAGAAAGATGAAAGGAAGAAATGAATAAAAAGAAAAGGATCCCAGGGCTAAAATGGAAGAAACATACATAATCTGGCTTATAGCACCCTTGGTTTCTGCAAAGGCCCATACCATGGGACAACTGCAACGTACCATAAAGGGCCATAGTTTGAGCAGAGTGAATGTGTTAGCCAGCGGCGTCAGGTAGCACCGATCATAAGGCTCACAGCCTAACAGAAAGAAACTAATGAATGCCAACACGAACCCTGCACTATAGAAATGAAAAACACCGTTTAAAACCCATGTGTATGATTCAGATGCAGAAAATAACAGTTCCAGTGAAAGTATAACTTCGGCAGATGGAAAGACTCTTTAACAATATAAAAAAAACTGCAACTGAACTGAGAAAAATGTAGAGCATAGGAAAACACAAGACAATTCAACTCCGTCAGCGTGCCATATTCATTACCAGAAACCTAAAATCTACAACTCGGATTAAAATTCTGGATCACAATCCCAACTTAACTCAAGTTAAAGCAGCTAATCTCATCTCGAGGAAACATCCAATATCAAAACTTACAGACCTAGATTCCTCAAAATCAGACTAAAGGCATAAAATTGATCCATCAATCCATAATTTCGAGGAGAAAAAAAAAACCGAATTCAAAATCGGAGTTTACAATCGAAAGACTCAGTAAAGAAACATGAACGTAGCGAGAGGAGAGCAAAACTTACCCCCGAATCAAAAATCAAAGGAACAAACAAAAAAAATTAGGGTTTCAAGCTTCGTCTTTGAAGACAGGAGGACGAAAGGGGGATTCGCAATTCGCAGACAAAGAAAATACGGTGCCGTTTCATGATGAGCAACGTTCCGGGTAAAGTGGAAAGTGGTCAACAAATTGCCACGTGGTTTGACACGTCAGACTCGTGCGGCGAATAGATTCGTATATAAAATGATGCTTCGGCATATTTACAACTTTCATTTTTACCCATCCATATTACATACTTCATGATGACTAAGGTCACATTATGTTAGAGGATATCAGTCATTAAAAAATGCATATACATACATGTAATTTTTATAATTTTTGAAATATCCACGGGAACAAATTTAGAAGGAAAAACAATTAACAATATAATGTACATGCATTTTTATTGTCTGTTGTGTTATCTAAGGACCATCTATGATCTGTCTCACAATCGAATAACCTAAAAATAGAAAAGAAATAAAAAAAAATAATGCAAAAAGCAAATATTTGTGGTTAGCTTTTGGAGACTTGTTTGTTTTTGTTACCGTTTCGCACGAGTATCAACAAACATTGTGCTTTGGGCTATTCAGATCCAATGTTGCATGTGTTTTAAATAGCAACTTATCATTATTACTATGTATCATCTTCAAGCGCCGAATCTTCCTCTCTGCCATTCTCTATCAACAAGATTTACAACAAAAACACATTTCCTTCGGTTGTCCTGAACGAAAACTCCATAATCTTTTTAAGGTAAAGATGAGATTTTGTTCAACGTATTGAATAATAAAAAAAAAAAAAAAAAGAATAGAGAATAAGGATGCTACGGAGAGCTGCGAGCAATGCGTACTCATGGTGGTGGGCAAGCCACGTTCGAACCAAACAATCCAAATGGCTCGAAGAAAACCTTCAAGGTAACATTACATTATACATTCCATAGATTATTCACTTTTTTTCACGTTACAATTTTTTTTTTTGATAAAATTATGTTTTTGTAGATATTGAGGAGAAGGTGCAATACGCACTTAAGCTTTTGGAAGATGAAGGTGATTCGTTTGCTAAGCGTGCAGAAATGTATTACAAGAGAAGACCTGAATTGATAAGTTTCGTGGAAGAATCTTTCAAGGCTTATCGTGCTTTAGCAGAGCGATACGATCATATCTCCAAGGAGCTCCAAAACGCTAACACCACAATTGCATCTGTTTTTCCTGACCAAGTCCCTGAGTTTACCATGAACGACGACGACGACTATGCTCCTGTTTCACCTAGAAAACATAAAACTCACATATCAAATCAAAATGTTCCAAAAGTTCCAGATTTGCCCATAAAAGACTATGAGGCTGCAAAGATGTTGTTCAGGTCAAGGAAAGCTATTAAAGAACAAAATGCCTCGTCCGTTGTTAACAAGTCCGGGCTGAGTAAAACCGAGGCGGTGGAAGAGATTGATAAGTTGCAGAAAGAGATTCTTGTTTTGCAGACTGAGAAAGAGTTTGTGAAGAGTTCTTATGAGAATGGACTTGCAAAGTATTGGGAGATTGAGAAGTGTATCATGGAGAAACAAGGAAAGGTTTGTAATTTGCAAGACGAGTTTGACGAAGGTGTTGTTGTCATAGAAGATGAAGAAGCTCAGATATTGATGTCCACCACAGCTCTCAAATCATGCCAAGAGAAACTAGAAGAACTGAGTGATAAACATGAAAAGAATGTGAAAGAATCAGACATTACAAGAAAACAGATCAGAGAATCAACAGAGGAATTTAGTCATCTTTCTAATACATTGCTTGGTGAAGGAACAAACCAAGAAATATACAGTGAGAAGGAGAAGTTGGTATCATTAGGAGAAAAGGTAAATGAAGAGTTTGATGACTCTGAGGCTAAATCATGTCTTACCATAACAGATGTGGCTGATAAGATCGATGAGCTTGTGAATGATGTGATTAATTTGGAGAGCTTGTTCTCATCACAAGCAGCTTTAATACACAGACTAAGAGAAGAAATTGATGATCTCAAAGCACTGATTAGAGGCCTGCAAAAAGAAAATGATTCATTTCAAACTGATGAAGATATGGTCATACAAAAGAAGCTAAGAGAGATGGAGGAAAAGCTGAAATGTATTAAGGATATAGACCAAGAAGTTGAAGAAAAAAATGAAAAGATTGAAAAACACCTTACACGAGCACATTTAAAACTAAGTTTCTTATCCAAGAGATTAAAAAGCTTGAAGCAAGAAGGGGAAGAAGACAAGGCTACTACTAATGTGCCAATACAAGATGCAGGATCGTTGACTGATACAAAGTTTCCAGAAGAAAACATTGATGATTCATTTGTGTCTAAAAATGTTTTAAACATGAAATCAATAGCTGAAGTGGTTAATACTGAAAAAGATCTCACATATGAAGTTAACCAAGAAGAGACAATTGAAGCTACAAGAAAGGAAGCTTCATTATATGATTTAGAGAAACATATTTCTGTCTCATCACCAAAATCAGACATCAGAACAACACAAGAGTCTGATGAGGCATTCTTGCAGCAGTTGTTAGCACATGGGATCGAAGGCAGAGAGAAACATTTGTTAACCGAATACACCAAAGTACTTCGGAACTATAAGGAAGTGAAGAAGATGTTAGATGAAACAGAAACAAAACTCAAGAGTGTAAACACCTTGAAAGATGAACATGTCAAAGCCAAGGGCAAGGATCAATTGTTCATGTTGATATGCAGAGAAGATAATGCCACAAATGCAATAACTGGTCAAAAGCAGAGGTTGTCACCAAATGAAGAGCAATTCGAAGCACGTGTTGATGCATTACTAAGCGAGAATTTGAACTTATTGGTGAGGTTTAGCAACTCGTTTGGCCAGATACAACAGTTTGATACAGGGATTAAGGACTTAAATGTTGAGATATTGAAGATCATAAAACAAAAGAATCAAGATGGAGGAAAGAACACTCTCAGATCAAATGTTCGTCCTATATACAAACACCTCAGCGAGATCCGCACCGAAATGACTGTTTGGTTAGAGAAGAGCTTGCTTTTAAAGGAAGAAATCAACATCAGAGCTTCAACTTTGAATGACATACAAAATGAAATAACAGAAGCTCTTAAAACAGATTCTGAAGACTCTGAAATGAAACTTACAATCTACCAAGGAGCTAAATTTGAAGGCGAGGTTTCAAACATGACAAAGGAGAACAATAGGATAGCAGAAGAGTTGCAAACATGTTTAGATCAAGTTACAAAACTGAAGAAGGATGCTGATACGACACTCGAGAAATTAAGCGAGGAGTTTTCACTGTCTGAATCAAATGCACAATCTTCTCAAGATCGCAAAACTCGTATTCCTTTGAAGTCGTTTATATTTGATATAAAACCAAAGAAGCAAAGACTGTCCATTTTCACTTGTATTCAACCTTCATTGTATAAGAAGAAGCCTACTGGTTCACAGACATTTTCCATGTACTACTACTAAATCAAATGTGTTAATGAATTTAAATCTTTTCACTTTGACTTTATCTATGAAGAAGCATGTTTTGCTCATAACTCATAAGAGAAAAGCAAAACGTGGGCTTGCCTTGAGATTTTGATCTTCTTGCTGGATCCTTTCAACATCTCATTGAAAGGCCTGTTCTCATATTTGTTGTAAGATGATAACAAGACTAATGAGAAACCCAATCATATTTAAAATAGCCTGTTGTTATTGGCAGGTTCGACTGATATATTGAATTTGTTTCAAGATACGGTAAATTTTTAATTTCATAAAATAAAGATGGCAAACGTGTTCCAACACCAGTGACTTCGGCTCAAAGTATTGTATCAAACGTCAAGACAAATCTTACTTTGTATCTGATTTTTTTCTTTTTTGAAAATAACTTTTCATTGTATTGTTATTAGGTCTGAAATGTCAAAAGAAATATAAACGTTTCTAGGTATAACTTGTAAGTTGTAATAATATTAGTTAAGCTTGCGAATTACTTTATTTTCTTACTTTCGTTAGGTGTAATAAACATATAAATGACTTTTATATTTACTATATCTATCTACAGCTAGCAGAATCGCGTTAGTCTAAGCTGTTCACGGCTGTTTTGTTTGACTAAGGGACAAATTCACACATCTTCTTCGTGATCTTTGCTGTAAAAGAAAGAAATTAAACAAATAAAATTATCAAGTTTTGTCACTATTAACTAATATTCTATTAAACTACTATATTATTTTTTTAACTTCTATCTATCTATTGTATTACTACTTTAATCAGTGTATGTACCCAAAATTTTTACTCGTTATTCTATGGTACACATAATAAGAATTTTTTAGAAGTGTGCAAAGTGCAAACATCATTGCCCCAAGTGGGTAAAATCACCCTTCAAACACGGAGTTACTGTCAGAAAAATATATGTTTATGCTTTTCGCTTTGTCCATTATATGTGTCTATAGCCCATATAAGTATATGTCATTAATATGTAATGTTGATTATATTTAGCGCATATCCTCACTATATTTCGCAATTTATTTTCATCTTTCGAAACTTGCTATTACAAGAAATTCTAAATTATTAGAAACACTTGCACCATTTACATAAATAATATAATGCAGATTCTAACCTGACATGAGTGTACAGTATGTCAAATAATTTTAGAATTAAAGAATAATCTGAGAATTGATCAATGAAATATCTTAACCGATCGGTTAACTAGAAATCTTCGTAATTTCTGTACGAAAAATTGTACAAATCAAAACTCCACCATTTTAAAAAATGTATTGTTTCACTGCTAATTTGGGTCTTTGCCCCTACTAGTTTGCCTAATACAACCAAAACATCCTAAAGTTTTAAAAAAAAGACAAAGGTTAAAGTGCAAATATTATAAGAAGTAATATTTTTGGGGGGGAACAAAAAGAATTAAAGAGAAGGATTAGTTAAGGAGATTAAGACAAAAGATGAGAGATTAAGATAATAGAAAGGAGGACAGGGTCGCACGTGCAACACCGAAATCTTCGACCAGAAACGTTATGAATCAAAAGATGCTGCGCACGTGCCTCCTCGGTCAAAGGTCAAAAGCAACTGATACACTTACCACTAGTTATTGGACCTCCCCAAAATATAAACAACATTAAATTAGATGAATCATAAATATTGCATTATTTAAAGAAATTGCTGGGTATCCAAGATAAGGATGATGATTAGGAGAGTCTGTGTTGGTAAAGACTCTTTAACAAGCTAATTAACTACTATTTCAGAACTAAAAGATCTTTAAGGTTTGTTTATATTATTCACACCTCTGCTTCTTTTATGTATAATCTGAACTCGATATATTTATTATCATGGCCTATATATATGATAAAGTATTTAAGGGTTTACCAAGTGATCAATGCTTTTTATCATTCTATGTTTTTAGACAAATCATGGCTATATATATGATTCATTTTCATATATATAGACAAATCTGAATATCTATCATCGAGAATATGTTCCATAATTTATAAGATGGATGATCGAACTGTAACATTTATAATAGATTGTTTATGAAAATATAAATCAACAATCCGCAGTAACTTGCATATTCTATATTGTAAATAATATTTTGCATGTATTTGTCAATGATTGAATAAAAAATGTTTTATCAAATTATTGTAAGATCATACGTATTGAAGACCGTCTGCAACTGTCACCTAACATTTTAGCAAGATATCTTGGAGTTTATTTTAGAAAACATACAGAACTTAAATAACATAAAAAGTGTATATGGAATCCATATGATAATATCACTTACACCAAACAAAGAGAATATATTTGGTCAATTTCAACAAAAACTGATTATACTATTGGAGGAGAGAAAACTATTGTATGATCAGTATATATTGATGATATACAACTACTTACGTGTGATAGAATCATATGATATTATTCAAAAGGGGAAAGAGGAAGCTAATGTGGAAGCATGTGCTTATCCTCTCAAGTTGCTAGATTCAGCCACGTGTGATGACGTGGCTCTTTATAAATATAGGATTTGCAAAAGAATTACTATATACATGTGTTCGATGTTCCAAATAAGATTATTATACATATACACTCAATACATATGAGTTCGAGCTTGTATCGTCAGAGGGTTAACATTCGATACAAAGGGGGCAGGTGTGACCATCCCCACGTGTGATTTCACATGCAATTAAGAGATTTTTAAGCAAAGTCTTCCAAAGAGCCAAACAGTTAATTAGAGAATATATTTTTTTAATGAATAAACAAAAAAAAAAACTTTGGGTTGAGTATAAGGACAATAACAAGCAAGGATAAATGTTTAGGTATTTTAATGTAGGTAACCGAATGTATCACCAATACCTTTTAATGACTATAATGCCACATCACTCTGGCCAGAACCCTAACGAGAGGCCACACGTCCCCCATAGCATTTTTAATTAAACAGAAAAACCCATGAGGAATATCGCACAATTTTAACGTATTCTTTCTTTTTCTTTCCCTTTTTGTGAACTGGCTTCTACGTTTGAGTATGAACGACAATCTCTGATTACGGTTTATGTTATTATATTTGTACACAATATACTTGTCAAATTTGTGATTGACCATCAACTCTTTTTTGTCAAAGGATCACTGAGCAACATTGTTTTTAACATTTTTTAATAATTTCAAAAAGTTTAAAATCATTAAACAGTAAGATTTAATATTTCGATCAAGTATATCATCATTTCAGCATATTTTAACTATTGGATTTTGAAAGAACTCTAAAACGACAAAAAATAATATATAAAAGTATAAAAATTGATCAATAAATAAAAACCAACTAGGTAGGTGATTTTCTCCAATTTTTAGAAGCAAATAGTCGAGAAAATTAATTAGCTTTTAACGGAAGTGAACCACGAAAATAGGACAATTATAGATCATCAGATATAACGTTTTGAAGTTACATGTCAAATTGCCCATCAACACATTCGTAATCAGACCAAATCCATCAGCATGCTAACAAGTAACAACCCATATGATGGTCAACCCATCGGTCAACGGACATGATACTCCTCATTGTCGTGTCCGCCTATCCGTAGGCATGCTGGTTCACATTCATATATAAAGCGAACTCCACCAAACTTGTGTGTGTCCATATCGGTGGACCGACTCACACACGTCCATTAGAAATAGAAAGTTAATTATCTTTTAATCCATTATCCCACTAATGGAATCAAGCGTATCAACGTTCTTCACCCATTAAGATCTCATTTCGACCTATCAAGAAAAATAACTTTATATCATACTGGTTTCAAGCTTAAAACTTGCAAGCTTGTGTTGTGGTTCGTACGGTAATCAATGTAGACACGTTTGAATAGATTTTATATATGATACAAAATCGAAAACAAATCCTATATTTTTTTTTCAGCAAATAGTAGTTTTATTTAACTTCAAATATCCAAATACAATTGTTGTGCTAGTGGCATATTACAAGAATCAAAATAGAAATCTGAATTTAAACAAATCCTATATATTTATAACAATTAATTGGTGTATACAATCATATATATATAAACATACAAGAAACTATAAAGATTCATTTGAATATTGGTTTGTTTGTACAATACGAAAGATGCTTGATTAGGTATCGTATAAAGTTTTGATTGTTTGATTGTGTTTGTATAGACGTTTTTGGAAAACTGGCCAAAAGTAAAATTAGAAGACGCGGTAAAATGACACTTCATCTATATCTAAAAGACGGGTAGATATTTGTTTAAAAACTAAGGGACAGTAGATAGTATCTTAAAAACGATACTTACGTTTTATAAATTCTCAAAGATACAAACGACATATTAAATAAAAATATAAGGTTGAAGATATTGGAGGTTGAATAAAGTAGAAGCGTAGGATACGAAATGCTCTAGACATAAAATAATACGACATCAAAGCCCTAATCACGTGCCTTAATTGCTGGGCCTTCCTTTTTCTCCTTATAATAATTACTTTTATTTGCTTCGTTATTTACAGAGGAAACCCGCCTCCTCATCTGGCGGGTTGTTCCCCACAAGCCTTTTCTTTTTGTTTCTCGAACTCTCAACTTCTTCAGCACCTTAATATTTTAACTAATAATAATTAAAAGTTTTCGATTTGATATTTAGTTTGGCTATCCAGTATGCAAGAAAATGTTATTTAACCGCGGCCCAATATTATTTTTACCAGGGACTTGACCATTTTCTTTGACCCAAAAGGTGTAGCTAGTGTTGTTCTTGTTTTAGTTCTCACTTTGCATCCTAGCTATACTCTATTACCCTCTTAAACTTTACTTTTCTATACCATATTGTTTATATTATATAAATTTAAGGTGCGAGGCTTTCATTTATAAAGAATTTACGATCTCTATAAAGTTTTAGATAGTATATATAAGATGTAAAAAAGCAAAAAGATGGTAACTACATTTTTCTTTCTCAATATCATGGTAAAAAATCTAGACTAATTGAGTTAGTATCACTACACGCTTTCTGTCTATCACCACTAAATTATTGTTTTGTGATCGTATAAAAGTAATATGAATTGTCATATAAAGGAAAATTTTGATTACTCATTAAACAAATCTAATAATAAGCTGTTAAAAAATAACCGATGCATCATGCAAAACCTTAAAATTGTACGTCCAGATGAAAAAATAGGTTGGACGTAGATGTATGATCATTTTGTACGTGGCAATTTCAGAATAAAACAGAAATAAGAGAAATCAAATATGAAATAATAATTAAAAAGGGGTTAAACTGTAAATATAAGACGTAGCTTAGTAAAAAAGCTAAGAAAACCCGACCCGGAAGAGCAAAATCATGTTGGGTGGGTTAAAAAAATGATGGGGTAGGGAGATAGGAGAGAGGGTAATACAATGCATGTACGACAAGTGGAGAGCGTGGAAACAACTAGTGGTTTGGTTTGGTTTGGAGTTTAGGGGTAATTTGGTCTATTCCAGTATCGCCTCCCAGATCTTTTGCGACCTTGTTGTTGTAGACAACATTTCTCCTCCGCAGTGCTATTAAAAAGTCACCTCCACAACAAAACAATTGTTTTTTTGTTTTTTTTAATGGTACTATAGTAGATTGGTAGTCTATTGTAACAAAAATACTGAATAATTATTTTTTTAAAGGATTTTAAATAAATAATTATATATGCGAAATAAAATACTGTAGAATCAAATCGAAAATAATATTTACACTCTACTAAAATGGTAGATAGTTCGATTTTGTTTACTTTTACAAATCCATCTACATACAATATCTTTATTCTTTAGCTTTTATTCAATTTTTTTTTTTTTGATAAATTGGTGATTTATAACATTTTATGTTGAATCTACAAACATCATTTTACGGTAATTATCAAAATAACAAACACCATTTGACGATTCTGCAAATTATCAAGTCAATAATAGAACGTAATAGAACACCATTTAACGAAATAAATAAATTTTAGAACGTAGTACTCGTTTTGGTGTTCACGCGATAAACGTTTGGTGATTGTGATTCTTTTTCAGTAAACTTGATTACAAAATTTCCATAAATACCAATGTATGTTTGTTAAAAATATCATATATAGTTGAGAAAAAAATCACATGTAAAACGAAATCAAAATAATAAACTTAAAAACATTAAAAGTACTTAAGATTAGTTACCTAAAACTTGTTATGCTTCTATGAATCCACTTGACCAGTCATAACAGAATCTCACTCACGCTGGCATGATTTTCTTTGTTTTCTTCGGAACTTTCGAATATGAAACAACATCAGTTATTCTTATTTGCACTGCAATGCATTGTGCAAGTAATCGTAATAGTCACCGTTACTCATAATAAAAAAATGCTCAGTTCTCCGAAATTGAGATGATGTGATGTTTGTCGATCATGTAAGACTATAATCGCTAAATGATAGGTAAAGTATAATTCCTAAATAAGTAGTTTCCCTTTCCCATAATCATTGTATGGGCATAATAGAAAAATATTCCAACAACAAGAAAATTATTTTCTCTAACAATAAAATAATGTACCAAATTAATTAGTAATTTGGTAAGTACTAAGAAATTTACAATTTATAATTGTACTTCTTGAAAAATATACTGATAAAGTAATTTTTTTTTTCCATGAATGAAAGTCACATTTGTGAAAAATAGTTTTAAAACTTAACTACTGGGACAAATGACCCTTGAACAAATTTGGTGTAACTGTTTATTTTGCATTACAAAACGAATTAAGTAAGTAAGATAACATTAGTCATATCATAAGAGAAAGAGTAAAATAATCGGAAAAAAAACAAAAAAGTTAAAGCTAAAGCCTAAAATATACATCGCTCTCTAAAATCCCCTCCGGTATTACGCCGGACGACACAGAAGAAACCGCTTCTACTTTTTTCTCCTATCTCTCTACATGCACATTCTCTCTCTCTACTGCAACTTTTGTATTTTTTAAATAAATAAAATAAAAAAAAATAATTTTCTTTTCTTTATAAGTATACGTCTCAGACGTTCCTTAAAGAGCTTCTGCTTCAGCTTCTTTTTTACCTTCATTCAAAATCTCAGACACCAGTTTACATGCATTTGCTCTCTTGATCTCCTCCTTGAAAAACACATGCAATAGATAAGATCTTCTGATAACACCTCGTGATAATCGTTTTGATCTCAAGTCTTCTTCTTCCACACAAATGCATAAGTACTGAAAGCCTATAGTGTAACGCTTAATCAGGTTTGTATTTATACAATTTTTTTTTTAGAAACAAACCTTTATTTCTGGGTTTTCTTCTTAAATCTTCTTTGTCCTTTTCTGCGGTATCACAATAGAACTTTGTAGGCGTTCCCATTCTTCTCTCTTTCTCTCCTAATATTTCTTTTTATTATTTAAAAATATAATCTCAGCTCAGCCAGGATTTTACCAAAGAAGAAGAAGAAGAACAACAACAAACAAGAGAGAGAAAAAAACTTCTTTTTTTTATAAAAAGAAAGCAAAAAAGAAGAAACTTTGATGGCTCCGATGACGAACTGGTTAACGTTTTCTCTGTCACCAATGGAGATGTTGAGGTCATCTGATCAGTCTCAGTTTGTGTCCTATGACGCTTCTTCCGCAGCTTCCTCCTCTCCTTATCTCCTCGATAATTTCTATGGTACTTTTTTCTTTTCTTTTCTCTCCAAAATTTCATTCTTTTTATTCTGTACGAAAAATACGAATGATTGTGGTGTTTAAACAGTACATGCTCTCGTGTACATAGAGGTGTAAGTATAGGCTCTCTGAGTAGTAACCGACTTGGTGGTAGCTTATCCCCTATTAACCGAGTTTTGCTGAACTCAGCCTCCCCCTCGTGTTTTCTCTCTGACTTTGTCTGTTTCTCTAGAAAGGCAAACTAAACAAATCTTAACTTTTATTTCTTCTCATACGACGGAATAATAGAGACTGACTTCTCGTGATCTTTCTTCTTTGATTTTAACCCCAAACAAATTCGATTTTGCTTTTTTTTTCAATCTTCTGGGTATGTTTGTATCTGTGTAAACCCAAAGTATTTTCCTTTTCTCGTTTTCATTTTCCCGGAGAGTTCAAACTTGCTAATGTTTTTTTCTTTTTTTGTTGTTGTTGATTTTTATAGGTTGGACGAATCAAAAACCACAGGAGTTTTTCAAAGAAGAAGCTCAGCTAGCAGCAGCTTCAATGGCGGATTCAACAATCTTAACAACATTCGTAGACCCACAATCTCATTCCCAGAATCACATCCCAAAGCTCGAAGATTTTCTCGGTGACTCTTCTTCAATCGTTCGTTACTCAGACAACAGTCAAACCGAAACACAAGACTCTTCCCTCACTCAAATCTACGATCCACGTCACCACCACCACCACAACCAAACCGGGTTCTACTCCGATCACCACGATTTCAAAACCATGGCCGGTTTTCAAACCGCTTTCTCGACAAACTCCGGTTCAGAGGTCGATGACTCTGCATCAATCGGAAGGGCTCATCTTGCTGGTGAGTATTTGGGACACGTGGTTGAATCTTCCGGACCGGAGCTAGGGTTTCACGGTGGATCTAACACCACTGGTGGAGCTTTGTCGCTTGGTGTTAACGTTAACAGTACTAATCACCGTAACCATAATGATAGTAATCAGATTACTAATCATCATTACCGAGGTAATAACAATGGTGAGAGAATCAACAACAACAACAACGAGAACGAGAAGACTGATTCTGAGAAGGACAAGCCTATTGTGGCGGTGGAAACATCTGATTGTTCTAATAAGAAGATTGCTGATACGTTTGGTCAAAGGACTTCGATTTACAGAGGTGTTACTCGGTAAGTAAAAGATTAAAGAGTTCAAGGAGTTGTGTGATTAGGAACTAAGTAGCTACTTTGTGATTTGTTACTGACAAAAGGTCAAGACTTCAAGATTATTATTATTATTGAAGTTTTAATTTTTTTTTTTAAGTTTAAGTGTAAGGAGTGATGCAATATTTGATTGATGCAGACATAGATGGACGGGAAGATATGAAGCTCATCTATGGGATAATAGCTGTAGGAGAGAAGGCCAGATCAGGAAAGGACGTCAAGGTATATTTTTTTTTCAGTCATTTTTATTTGATTTCACTATTACAATCTTTCTTGAAACCAAGAATTGCATTTTGTGTTTAAGCCTGGTGTTTTTCTTGTGAATCATTTGTGAGTTTTTTCATGTCTCTAAGTCAAATACATTAGATCCTAAAAACCGGGATTTTGATGTTGGGGTTTAGAAGCACGTATAGTGAAGTATAGGACAAAGGATTTGTCAAAGAAATTGAATGCAAGATTCAAAAGAAGCTTTACCTTTTTCTTTTTTTTTCTATTGATCTGTCTATATCTTTATATGATGATTGATACAACTTTGGGTGATTTGCATTTGTGAAGGGGAGCCAAAGTTTTTAACTTGACAATACTTTTGAGTCAGGAAAAAAAAAAAAAAGGAAAAGAAATATATATAAAATATAGTTGTTGTTGTTGATTTTTCATATATTTAGCAGAAGGGTGCCGCCATTTTGTTCCTTTGTCTTTATTACGTTTTCTTTTCCTTTCACAATCCTTTCATTTCACACTCTTACACATACTAAAGCCTAAAGGTACATTAGATGGGTCCCCATGGCATTGCCTATATGATGCAATCTCTGTTATTGATTGACATGTTTTTGGACCCACTTTGACCCTCTAATCCTACATTTCTCTTCACCTACATATTACTCTCTGTAAGTGTTGGCATATATATGATTTGATGTTATGCAGGCATGTGATGTGAGACCATTGGACTGTTCTCTTCAGTGTTAGCTTATAGGGGTAGTGAAAAGAGTACTTACGTTGATTAGAGATTGATTTTGAATGCAAAATATGGTGTTACTTGTACAGTGAATCAAGATCAAGAATTTCAAATTATTAATGTAAGTTTTCAGAGATGGGTGTAGTGTTTCTTCTGTCCATAAGGTGTCAGATTGATTTATGTGTAGTGTTCACATCAACAAAGCAAAGTCTGAATATTCTCAGTGGCTTTTGCTTTATTTTTATATTTTTTGCTTTGGGCTACCAGTACCACCACAAGAGTGGGGATCTAGGGTTTGACCACATCCAACACTCCTGTTCTCTTTTATTTTCAAATTCTCTCACTTTTGCTTTCTGAGTATTAATTAGACTGTTATCAATATTCAAAAACATTCTTAACAACTTAGTATAGTGGTTAATAACTAATTTGCCTTGAGTATTATCTTCTTGCATAACATAATCAGTCTCTAAAGTTTTAGATCAAATGTCTTTGAAATTTCTTTCTAATCATCGCTTTGGCTAAGTCTCGTACTCTTTTTTTCCGCATGTACTACTCGATATGGTTTGCGTTCGGATGGATTTGACTCTGCTTTCTGCTTAAATCAACAGTATACTTGGGTAAGAACAATATCTCAATTGGTTGGTATGTGAAAAATGTTGATATCTTATCTACTTGGGGTCTTAAATTTGTAAATGATTCAGGTGGATATGACAAAGAAGATAAGGCAGCTCGAGCTTACGATCTAGCAGCTCTTAAATACTGGAATGCTACTGCTACCACCAATTTCCCTGTAAATACCTTCTTTCTCCTCTATCCGTTTGTGGTTAATTTATTATCTTGGTCACTCTTTGCTAATCCGTTCTGATGATTTTTAGATTACGAATTACTCAAAAGAATTGGAGGAAATGAAGCACATGACCAAGCAAGAGTTCATTGCCTCCCTCAGGAGGTAAGTCCAAAAGCAAGATCTTTTAAACATCTAATCAATGGTTTATATAGTGTTTCTTTGATAGTAACTGGACGTTAAAACCGATATCATACAGGAAGAGTAGCGGTTTCTCTAGAGGAGCTTCGATATACCGGGGTGTGACAAGGCATCATCAACAAGGACGTTGGCAAGCAAGGATTGGCCGTGTCGCCGGGAACAAAGATCTTTACCTTGGAACCTTTGGTAAGTAAATTAATGAATTTGGTCATAAGTTATGAATTGAAAATCATCGACTGTGGTTAATTAGTTACTTGTGGTGTTGTTGTAGCGACGGAAGAGGAAGCGGCTGAGGCGTACGACATAGCAGCGATCAAATTCAGAGGAATAAACGCTGTAACTAACTTTGAGATGAACCGTTACGACGTTGAAGCCATCATGAAGAGTGCACTTCCCATTGGTGGTGCAGCTAAACGTCTTAAGCTCTCTTTGGAAGCTGCTTCGTCAGAGCAAAAACCAATCCTTGGTCATCAACTCCACCATTTTCAGCAACAGCAGCAACAACAGCTTCAGCTTCAGTCATCTCCTAATCACAGTAGCATTAACTTCGCTCTTTGTCCTAATTCAGCGGTTCAGTCTCAACAGATTATCCCATGTGGAATCCCTTTCGAAGCAGCTGCTCTTTACCATCACCAACAACAACAACAACAGCATCAGCAGCAGCAACAGAACTTCTTCCAGCAATTTCCAGCGAATGCAGGTTCTGATTCGACCGGGTCTAATAACAACTCCAACGTTCAGGGATCAATGGGACTTATGGCGCCGAATCCGGCTGAGTTCTTCCTCTGGCCTAATCAGTCTTACTAAAACCAACATCTTGATCAGTCAAGATTATCCTAATCAGTCAAGTTTTTATCGTTTTTAAGGGGATACAACTTCTTCAACTTCTTGATTCTGGCTAACCCATAAGCTGACTAGAAGGATCTGAAAATCTCACTTTTGTTTTTGTTTTGATTAACTGTTGTTGTTTAGGCAGGAGTAGCTGGGGCTGAAATGTGGAAGAATCTAAAAAAAGGTTGGGGTCATTAATGTATTAAACGTAAACTCGGTGGTGGAAAATGGTAGTTTTTGGGGAATTAGGGGGTGGTTTCTTTTATATTTTGTATGTATAAGGCTATCAGCTTATCCGTAGCGTACTCTGTTTCCATTTATGAAAAAATATTATCTTCAGAAAGCTCCGTGTTGCTATTGTTCGATATCTACTTTGTGTTTGGCTCTCATCGAGACAGGTAGATAATGGTGGGTGCTCTGTAACTCTGTTTCTGTAGTCATATTTATGATTGTGTATCTCTTTTCACAGACAAACTAACAATGGAGTTTGTACAAATTGACAACTCTTCTGGGGTTGAGACTAACAAAGTTCAGTAGAACAACAGAGAGACACATGTCCAAGATATTCACAGTTTGGTTGTAAAATAAAAACGCAACCAATGGAGAATAACAAGCAAAACTCAGTCAAACAAGGAAAATATCTAGAAGGAAGAAGATAAACAGCTCATTTTGTTTCTTCTATAAAGGTGCTTTCTTATTAGGGATTAACTTGATCAGACTGCCTCTACTCACTCCATCAAGAGTTGCCTATGGCGGCTCAGTTCGTTGAGATATGAGGAGGAGGTGTGATCTTGTAGATCGCACGCATTCACACTCACCGTTCTTTCACCTGCCTTCTGCTGCAGCTCAGCTGGCCCGTCTTCTCCACGCAACAGCTGCACTAACTGCACAAGAATTTACATTATAACTAATACATGAGCTCTGTGTAGTTAAGCTATAAGAAGATACACATTATTTATACATGTGAAGTTGGGAAGATTAGATAACATACCCGGGTCATGTCAGGTCGCATTGCGGCTATATGATGTATGCACATTGAAGCTGTTAGCATCACCCGTTGCATCTCTGTTGGATCAAACCTATTTCCTAGCCGAGGATCCACTATGTCCTCCATGCTATTCTTCTCAAGAAAAGGTTTTGCCTGTATTACCAAATCGAAAAAAGGTAAACAAAAGATCTCCAGCTGAAACTTTGATGGCTCTAAGTAAAGAGTTACAGATGCATTACCCATGCAACAATGCTCTGCCTGCTTGCGGTATCAACAGCTCGGCGACTGGTTATGATCTCTAGAAGCAATACCCCAAAGGCAAACACATCAATTTTCTCATCAACAATGCCGTGCATGAAGTATTCTGGAGCCAAATATCTGGAAGAACAAAACCAATGAAACCTGGTTTTAGTTTTGATCATCAAAGCTGTTCATCAAAACTTACAAGCTTTCTCTTTTTTACTGTTTTACCCGAATGTGCCTTCGATGGGGAACACAACATGGTGAGGCCAGTTCTCTGGGAGCCATTTTGCAAGTCCAAAATCCGAAATCTGAAATGAGATGCACATGGTTCTCAAACCAATCGAATCCCAAGAAAATGTTTAAAGATGTTGTCAAGAAACATTTACCTGAGCTTCGTAATCGTGGTTGAGCAATATGTTAGAAGCTTTGATGTCACGGTGAATGATCCGTCTTGGACAAGCATTGTGAAGATAACTCAAACCATCAGCTATACCTAGAGCCACTTTATACCTTATCTTCCACTCCAGACATTCCTCTGATCCTACAAAGATCAAAGAGACAAGATCACAACATTGTCTAAAGATACTAGACACAAGATTTTCAGTAAGAAGGAGACTTTAAGAATACCAAAGAGCATTGAAGCAAGGCTGCCATAGGGAGAGTACTCAAGCACAAAATGCAAACCACGATCACTGCTGAAACCGCGAAGCCGAGCTGCGTTTGGATGATTTACATGAGCGATTATACCAAGCTCCGAGAGGAAATCGCTCACTCTTTCTTCTTCTTCCTTGGCGTGACTCATCAGCTTCTTGATGGCTACCGTCTCACCATCAGCCAAAACCCCTTTGTATACCTCCGCATGTCCTCCCTTCCCAATCATGTTCTCTAACAGAAAAAAGAAACTTTACCTCAGCACTCAGATTCCCATTTTAAAGAAGGGTTTGTGTTTTTTTTTTGGTCTTTACCAGGATTGAAAAAATCGGTGGCTGCAGCGAGCTCTTCATATGTAAAGTTTCTCCAAGAAGGTTTAGCCATGAAGAAGGCTTCGCTGGGGAAGCTATTATCAGAAGGAGAGAACTTTGGTTGCTTACGCCGCAAGTTTTTACGGGTGAGTTCGTAACTTGCAAGAAGAGGAATGACTGAGAATCGTCTCATGGACTTCTTCTTGATAGATTCAATCATTTTGTTCCATTGAAGACCATGGTAAGAAGACGAAACGTTTTTAGGAGTATTTGAAAATGGCGACGATGTTGATGATTTATCATCAGACGAACAAGAACTGCAACTACTGTAATTACTGCTGCTGTTGTCAGAATCTGAAACCATTCCGAGAACACCTCTTGGCGATGATGAATCTTCGAGGCCTAAGTCGTTCCTATGAAGCTCTATCTCTTGATGATCTTTGCTTTCTTTGTTCTTGTTCTCTGTGTATGTTACAGGGAATACAAAAAGTCAGTTCTATAACATGTAAATATTCATAAACCCCCAGAAAATAAATTTGGAAGACAAAGAGGAATATGACGTAGATTTTTTTCCAGTTTCTGAACAAACAGAAAAAAAAAATCAAGCTTTATGTTTAGGTGCTTACCTTCAACAGCCATAGCTCCAATGTTTTTGTTCTTGCTTCCTCTGGGATTTATCTCCAATAAGAGAATAAGCCCTTGAATTAGATTACAATCAAGTTTCCATTAAACAAATTTCTCAGAAAATAAGAGAGGACATTAAAACAGAGAGAATTATAGAAATACAGAGCAGAAGGGAAACAAGAAAACAGAGTTTTGATGGGAACTTTTATATAGTTTGTTTTGTTTCTTTCTTCTGAGAAAAAAGAGAAATTTTTTTGGTATTCTTGGAAGAAATATAAAGATTTGAAGGAGAGTCAGCTTTGCTGAGTGGAGATGGATTGGAATCTCTGCTATATTTATACAACTCCACCGTGCAATTCTTCTTTTTTGATTTCTTTCAACTGCAAGTCAAGTCAAGTTTTGTTTTTCTTGTTTTTTCTTTTTTTTCTTTTTTGTAATTTCCTCGTTTCTAAATTAGTACTAGTATAGTTTTAATAATCTTGAGGAAGATGAAAGGATTAGAGATTGATGCCGTAACTAACGCCTTTACGATGTATCTATCTGGAGCTTTTTCGTCAAATTAAATAAGACACATCACCTTTGCTTGTATTGAATTGAGATTTAATATTAAAGTGGATTTGTTCAGATTATATTTCACTCAATTTATATTCTCCGCAAAATAGCTAAAGCTAATTTGTGATGAAGAAATAGCCCACGTGAAATTTGAACATTTTTCTAGGGTTTTTGTTTGTCTCTTTAGCAAACCTAGCTATTTTTCTTACATTTGAGTATATGTTTTTACAAGTTATACATTCCGGTTTTATGGTTTATAATTTTGGATGACGACTAGACATTAACTTTGCTATAGTATGGTTTTAAAATGACGAAAATTTAATAAAAGATATTGAAACTAAAATTAAAATACAAAAGGAAGATAAAGGATGTATGGAGTTGACAAATCTTAGTTTAAAATCGACAAAGGGTGAGTGTGCTGTCTGATTCTTCTTCTTTATATTTTCAATTTTTTCGTGGCGGCATAAAGAGAGGAAACATATGGCAGACAAATTTGACTACAAATTAAGCCATCGATCATTAATATGAATTTTTATAATATTCAACTATATTATGATATTTTCATTTACAAATACTATCACTTTCGAGCCATAATACAAAAAGAAGTGATCTACTACATAATCCCTGTTGTTAATGATTTGAAAGTTGATAAACACAACACAGGAGTTATCCATTCGTAATAATTGATTTGGTTAACGAATAAACAATAATTTTCTTTCTCAACGTAACCATTGTCAAATTTTCATGCGTGACAATATGGACCCACCTCAAACTTGTACCAATGGCCAATGAGATGCAAATAATAAACACAAATCTATTTTTCTTATATGAGACGTGGATAGATTCCTTAATTTTCGAGGATTAAAGTGACTTTATGAGATACTGTATCACCTAAGGCGTGGAAAAAAGAAAGAAAGAGTGAGTTATTATCACCCAAGGCATTAAAATCAACTAACTTTCCGTGAGACAACCCAAGTGAAATGTTAGAAACCCTATTTTTAGCACTTGTCTCTCTAAAAACGCCAATACCCAATTCATATACATTGAAAGTCCATTGATTAGTAACAGTTCGGAAATTTTCACACACGTATATGTTGTACACATAGTCCATACGCAAAAGAAAACTTGTTATATTTTTCCATACTAACATCATTAAGTATATTACAAAACTATTACACAATGACTCAATTTATTATTTGGTTGTCTGAAGTAAATTAGTACTAGTAATTTAGTCTTACATAAAAACAAAACGAGCGCAGTGCAAGTAGGGAAGATTAATTGTGTTAGTTGGTGAACTAAACCGGTTAATATATAGTACCACAACCATTAATTTCTTCATCTTATTTTTCTAACAAATAATAATCTCTTTTCTCTTTCTTTGGTCGGCCTCAAAAGCCCCAAAAATTTAAATCGCCACCAAACTCACCAATGTGAATTTCAGTTAGAGAAGTTCAGTTCAACCGATTTTTCTACGCTATGACATTTTTCATTCATCGAATAATATAAATATTATGATTATTAGTTTTGTGCAAGAGGCGCCTGTAGCTCAGTGGATAGAGCGTCTGTTTCCTAAGCAGAAGGTCGTAGGTTCGACCCCTACCTGGCGCGATAGCTTTGTTTCATTTTTAAATTTTTATCATTACTTCTTTTGAGTTATAAGCCCAACAAACCCAAAAGAGTGAGAATTGAGAAAGATCAATAATACAGAAGCACAAGGATTAAGTACAACACACACACAGAAGAAACAAGAAAGATCAATAATACAGAAGCACAAGGACTAAATACAACACACACACAAGAAACAAGAGTAAAAAAAAGGCTATATATACAGCAACAACGGATCTGCTCAACGACCAAGGTGAGCACTTGAAAACGTTACCGTAGCTCCACCAGAGCTTACCGATGTAGTACTCGAAGATGATACATGATAAGTAGCAACTGGCATTTTGGTTGAAAGATGAGGCAATGGTGCTTCAAGATTTAAGACTTGGATCGCTTGTTTTATCGAAGGCCGCGAGTTTCTATCTGGATGAGCACACCATAACCCTACAACCATGAGATACTCCGCTTGCTTCTCATCGAAACCATCAATCCTGAGTTTCTCATCAATAATTGTGATAACTTCTCCTTTTCCATAGAGATCCCACACTTTCTGTACAAGGCTTGTTTCAGGCTCCATTCTTCCTTGCCTTGGATCCACAGATTTTCTTCCTGTAACAATCTCCAATGTAACGACTCCAAAGCTATAAACATCAGATTCTTTGCTCGCCCTTCCGGTGCTTATGTATTCAGGAGCCATGTAACCAAATGTTCCTGCTAACCCTGTAGTCTGTGGACCCAGCTCGTGGTCCATCAATCTAGCCAACCCGAAATCACCAAGCTTGGCATTGAAATTGGAGTCAAGCATCACGTTACTCGCCTTGATGTCTCTGTGCACAACACATTGCTCCCACTCCTCGTGAAGATAAAGCAGCGCAGAGGCTAAGCCAAGAGTTATCTTGCACCTCACAGGCCAAGCGAGATGCGGCTTTTTACCAAATAGATGGGCGTCGAGGCTACCATTTGGCATGAACTCGTATATCATTAGAAACTCATCTTTCTCATGACACCAACCAATGAGTTGCACAAGGTTTCGATGTCTTAAACTGCTGATTATCTTTACTTCGGTTATGAACTCTCTTTTTCCCTGCTTAGACCCGCCAGCAAACTTCTTTATTGCAACCATCATATCTAAGCCATTTAAGTACCCTTTATAAACCGCTCCAAACCCTCCTTCCCCTAGCTTCCTATCATCTGAGAAGTTGTTAGAAGCTGATGCAAGATCTTTATAAGTAAACTTTCTTGGTCCTGCTCCTCTTTCGAGATCTTCATTTATTGATGTTAAGTTTGCTGTCTCCTCTGTTTTCTTCTTCCGTTGCTTCCGCTTCAAGAAGACGATGAGCGAGGCAATTAAAAAGGTCAGCAAAACAAACCCAGAAACTGAAATACCAATTATCATCCCCTTCCTGTCATTCTGACTTTTCTTTATATCTATTAGCTCCAGGCTTGAACTGAATTCCCATGACAGAAGTCTATTTCCCTCGGTGGTTGATCCAGATGTCGCAGAAAACCCAATCGTAACTTCTGATGGCAGTACCTTTGAAAGATCAATGATGTAAGATAGGCTTGAATCCTCCAGAGGATCAGATGTTAAGTCGTAAGTCCAAGAGACACTCAAGTTTCTTCTTGCGGAATCATAGAAGATCAGTACACGGCCTATATCTTGGTTGTGTGAGGTTGCATTCCAAAAAGTGGAGTTAGAGGAGACAAGGGAGTTGTTGTTAATTCCCACATGAGATTTCATGTCGAGGGGATCCCATTCTGAATTACTAAATGTGTCAAACTCGACATGAACAAGTGGGAAAGAAGAAGATCTACTGTTGGTTTCATTGAATAGACCCAAGAAACCACCAGCTGAGTTGGGAGGTAGTTGGATTCCCGCCGATGCTAGAAAGAAAGCGAAGCCTTGACCGTAAAAACCGTACGCAACATCCCGGGTGTCAATTCTGAAGGAGAAACGGGTACTAAAATCCGAAGGCTTACCGATTTGCGGATCCCACAAAGGAACCTTCTTCCCATAAGTAGCCCAACCTGCACGGCAGGTGTAGCCAATGTTGGTAAGCTCAACAGCCCCGTTTGCTGTTGCATCTCCTTGGTATACTATTTCAGAAACATCTGAGCCAAAACGAGATATGTTAAACTGAATTGAACGGACATAAGGGAGAACCAAAACAAAGAAAAAGAACAGGATTGAGTTGGCCATTTGCAGGCAAAAGCAGCTATTAGCACAAGAGACCAAGATGGTGCAACTGATATGTATATTCAACACCAAGTCAATGACTAAACCGTGATTAGAAGAATGATTTCATCTGAGAGCCTGATCCCAACTATCATAAGGAAAAACAAAGTTATAAACAATCATTTAAGTCACCAAAATAGTTGACCTTAAGAGTAAACAAATCATATTCCAATTGAAAATTCTGTGTTGATTGCTAATGAACATGACATGGAAGATTATAAAAATGCGGAAGACATGTTTAGTGCTCATTCTAAATTGTAAGATATGTCTGAGATAGCTTAAGGTAATCAGAAAGGAACTCAGGCATATTAAAAAGAAACCATATTTTTTCCACAAGCCTATGGGTAAAAACTTTGCCTTCAATGAATACGGTTTCCAGCAGAATCACAATAAAAGGAGGACCATTAACACTAATCTTTTCCATAAAACTAGTTTATGCACACAACCACGATTAGTTATTGAACAAGAAAAGATTAGTCACCAACACTGGTGGTTCAAGAGGCACATGAAGAAAGAAGGGTAAAAAGGTCTGTTCTTATGGAAAACACCAAAATTCAAGAGACCATTATAATCCACTTATCAAAAACAAATGGATTGAAAACGGCTTCATCAAATCAATGACAAATCTAGAATTAGAAAAATAAAATGGCCAGCTCAACCTCAGATAAAACTAATTGGCATCAAACCTTAAAAAACCGTACATTTTCCTTTGTTTTGTACTTTTGTCAACTAAGTCTATCTGTTATCATGAAAGGAATGTGATAAAACAATTGTATAAGAAAGCAAAACAAACTGACCTCAGGAATAAACAAGTCATATTCGAATTGAATTATATGTCTTTATCCTACGTGCAAGAACAAACCCAGACACCAAACAACGTTTTCTTCGAAAGCGATGTGAAAACTTTAAGAAAAAAGTAGGAACTAATATAAAAAATATGTAACCCTGGATCATGCCTTTCAGAAAACAATAAACTTTTTATGACTTATCCAGTTATCACCAAAAAAAAAAGGATCATTTCGTCGAACACTTGGTGGGCACGTCGTAAAACCAACCAAACGACTGCCTAAAAACTCTCCGAGTCCGGTTCACAACTACAGAAAATTTGATTTGACAAAATTACCCTTTAGCATCAGCGGACGCAAACGCGAACGCAAGTTCCTGTTATTTTCATTTTCGCTTTGCCTTAGTCAACATTCTTGCCCCATCTGTCTCCCACAGATTCGCCACCACTGCCCGCCGCTTCTCATTATCTTTCTCGTCAATCTCCTCCACCAATGGCTTCTGAAGATTCTCTCTCCTCGAACCCGCTATTGCAGAACTTTGACTTCCCTCCGTTTGACTCTGTTAATGCTACATGTCAGACCTGGGATGCGTGTTCTGTTGCAGCAGCTCGTACGATTCTCTTCCTTACCCGTCCGATGTGCTGTTTTATTGGACTTGTGTATTTGTTTCTATGATCGTATGAACAGATTAGTAAAATGTTGCATCTGTTGTCTTACGTTATTGGATTATTCGATGTGACTGTGTAGCTATTGACATTTGTGTGAAACGATTTTGATGTTTTTGTTTTCTTATGGGATTTTTCCAGGAAGCTGAATTGGAGCAGCTAGAAAAAACTGTAGAGCCTTCATGGCCAAAACTAGTGGAGCCATTAGAGAAGATTATTGATAGGTTATCTGTTGTTTGGGGAACGATTCATCACCTTAAGGCTGTCAAGGACACACCTGAGCTTCGTGCTGCCGTTGAAGAAGTTCAAGTAGATTATTGTTGTCTTCCCAAGTTTTTCTCTGCTCATGAGTGGTTTTGATTCAAATTAATGTACTTGGGTGTGAAGCTCTTACTTAGTGATGACTACATTTGTTTCATTGACAACAAAGATTTTCATCGATGCTAAAAATGGTATTAACGGAGTCAAAACCTGTATGGTTAAGCTCGTTTCCTGGCGTGTATTATATTCCTATCTGGTAGATTTTTTTTGATTCAGACAAAAGGGAGTTCTGAGTTGTTTGTTTGATCGGTGAATTAGCATTCATTACCTTGTTTTCCTAACGATACTTGCATCTACAGCCAGAGAAGGTGAAGTTCCAGCTCAGGTTGGGGCAGAGCAAACCCATTTACAATGCATTTAAGGCTGTTCGAGAATCTCCAGACTGGAAAACACTGAGCGAAGCTCGTCAACGATTAGTTGAAGGCAAGTAACTATTATTGGGGCATTAAGAAGGAACGCATTTTGTTCTTCCCTTTTGCAAGTTGTCAATATTTTCAGTGTTTAGAGATATGTGCTAACTATGGTACCCGTGTCTTTTCAGCTCAAATAAAGGAGGCGGTTCTCAGAGGTATTGCTCTTGAAGACGACAAGAGAGAAGAATTTAACAAAATTGAACAGGTTTGCTCTAAAACTCTTGACAAATATATGTCAGCTTGTTTAGTAAATGGATTTAGGTTTGTCACAGCTCCATGTGTCCACAAGCATTGCTTCTCTGTAATTAGTAATATCATCTGCTTACTTGATTTGCCGCTGTCCAATATAGGAAATTATAAAACTTTCCCATAAGTTTTCTGAGAATGTTTTGGACGCTACAAAGAAGTTTGAAAAGTTGATAACAGACAAGAAACAGATCGAGGGGTTGCCGCCATCTGCTCTTGGATTGTTCGCACAAGCAGCTGTTTCCAAGGTATGAGCAATATCTGAAAGATGTGTAAAGTTTCATGTTGATTTACATTGTTCAGTTGTTGATTCGTCTTAATATATGACCCAAGGGCCATGAAAATGCAACTGCTGACACTGGACCATGGCTCATTACACTGGATGCTCCTAGTTATCTCCCCGTCATGCAACATGCCAAAAACCGTGCTTTGCGCGAGGAAGTCTACCGTGCTTACGTATCTCGTGCCTCTTCAGGTGATTTAGATAATACAGCAATTATCGACCAAATCTTGAAGCTTCGATTGGAAAAGGCTAAGCTTCTTGGTTACAGAAATTACGCTGAGGTACAATCATCTAACTCGAGCTACTCTCCTTTACTCATGGGCTTAAATTTAATGTCATTCTCCTTGTCCAGGTAAGCATGGCCACGAAAATGGCTACTGTCGAGAAAGCAGATGAGCTACTAGAAAAGCTTCGCAGTGCTTCATGGGATCCGGCTGTTCAAGGTAACTTCTAGTGAAGATTTTCCTTAAATCAACATATAGTTCTTTAAACTATCAACAATTTAGTTCTTTAAACTACTAAGCTGCTACTGCATATATCTGTCCAATAAAGTATGTAATGGTGTCCCTCATAGCTTTTTTGTATCGGCCTTTCAAGGCAGAACCCTAATTAATTTTACATGTGTTATGGACTTAGACATAGAAGACCTTAAGAGTTTTGCAAAGAACCAAGGTGCTGCAGAAGCCGACAGTTTGACTCACTGGGACATCACTTTCTGGAGTGAGAGGCTTCGTGAATCCAAATACGATATTAATGAGGTTCTCGTCCTTATTCTTTAGCTTGTGACACAATATATTGTTTTGAAACTCTTGACGCTTATCACTCACTGCTTGTAATTTTGTAGGAAGAACTGCGACCTTACTTCTCACTGCCAAAGGTTATGGATGCGCTATTCGGTCTAGCTGAGACACTATTTGGAATTGATGTTGTGCCAGCAGATGGTGTAGCTCCGGTAAAATCTGGAACCTAATATGTCGTGTTTCTTCTTATGTCCATCATGTTATTATGTTTGTTAACATGTTATATATTATTGCCTTGAAGGTCTGGAACAGCGACGTTAGGTTCTACTGCGTCAAAGATTCTTCTGGAAATCCAATTGCTTATTTCTACTTTGATCCATACTCTCGTCCTTCAGAAAAGAGAGACGGCGCTTGGATGGATGAAGTTTTTTCCCGTAGCCGAGTCATGGCCCAGAAGTGTTCCTCCGTTAGGCTCCCTGTTGCACAAATGGTCTGCAACCTAACTCCACCAGTTGGTGACAAGCCAAGCCTTATGACATTCCGTGAGGTAAAGAATATCTTAAAATCTACATTATTTGGTAGCGCTTATATTGATTGTGAAGGAAGTACTGGAAGAGTAAATAATGAAGTAAATGCTGCGTATGGTATGGTAGTTGGTAACAAACTATGGGTACCCATACCTGCAAGAGTAGTTTATTCTGAACTACAAGTTACATTGGTACCTGATAAAACTTACTGCATGTGTAATTTTACTAAATTTATTCGACTATTGTGGAATGGTATTCACTCATGGAACTTTACATATTGATGGCACGAAGGGCCATGCTATGAAGAAATTTAACGATAATTAGGAGTAGCACTAGATAGTCCACTTCTCTTTTCTCCCTACGTGTAGCTTTTTATACTTGAGACTTTAGGTGCTTCTAGAATTAATATAGGAGCTTGACATGAATCTTGATAAGCTTACTCTTATGTGTGTGGTCAAGGACTCATGATCCTCGTTCTTTATGACATTAATATCACTCTGATTCACAGGTAGAGACTGTGTTCCATGAATTTGGCCATGCTCTTCAGCATATGCTTACCAAAGAGAATGAGGGGCTAGTGGCTGGTATCCGAAATATCGAGTGGGATGCAGTTGAATTACCTTCACAGTTTATGGAGAACTGGTGTTACCACAGGTACTTGAGTTCAACTGCCTTGCTGAATTTAATTTTCAAATGTTTGGGCCACCGTGCTTTTTGCCCTCTTACCACTACTTTTCATTGCTGCGTTGAGGCATTTTACTCATAAATTTATAGTGAGCATTATCGGAATGTGGTTTCAGGGATACCTTAATGAGCATTGCTAAGCATTATCAAACAGGAGAAACTCTTCCCGAGAATGTATACAAGAAGCTCCTGGCTGCAAGAACATTCCGTGGAGGATCCCTTAGTCTTCGTCAGGTCAGTACATCATATCAAACTGCTTATGGTTCATATGTAGTACCGAGATTCTCTTCTGAAACAGATCTGTAGAAACACATTTCAGTATATATGGCTCTCTTTTTGTTCCAGTTGAAGTTTGCTACAGTAGATCTGGAGCTGCACACAAAATATACGCCAGGCGGGACCGAGTCCATCTACGATGTTGATCAAAGGGTATCCATAAAAACACTAGTGATCCCTCCTCTTCCTGAGGATAGATTCCTCTGTAGCTTTAGCCATATATTTGCAGGTAACCCCTGTTGATATAATCCTTGTTTATCAGCCATGTGGTTACTTAGCGTAGGTGCATTCTGTAGTTTCTTTCACTTATTTAGCTTTCATGTTTTGCCAGGCGGTTATGCAGCTGGATATTACAGTTACAAGGTAATATATATTCTCTTGTTTCTCTGTATAATTAACTAGTACAACAGATCTCTTCACTAACGGTAATCAAACTTCTAAATACACTGTGGAAAACGTGCAGTGGGCGGAGGTTTTGTCTGCGGATGCGTTTTCAGCTTTTGAAGATGCTGGATTGGATGACGTCAAGGTATATACTGCAAAACAAATCATATTGAACCTTCAATTTGATTTTCCAGATTCTGAACATCTCTTTTTGTTGTGTGGGTTGGAAAACACAGGCTGTTAAAGAAACAGGACAGAGATTCAGAAACACCATACTTGCTCTGGGAGGAGGAAAAGCACCTCTACAAGTAAAAATCTCTTCTCTGCCTTTATACTATATAGGTCCTACTTATATATCCAAGTCGTTTGTTTCCAGAGCTTATATAGTGATCAAATGTAATGGTAAAATATTGAACAGGTTTTTGTGGAGTTCAGAGGACGAGAACCTTCCCCAGAGCCTTTGCTCAGACACAATGGACTCTTGGCTGCTTCTGTTTGAATTAATAATGTCCTTTGCTACTCTCTCATTCAACTTTGGGATGATTAATGTCATTCAATAAAATTTAACTTTTTACTTGCTTGTTCAGTGAGCATGATTAAGTATTGTAGTTGTCAAGCATCTCAGATGTGAAGCTGGTAACAAAATAATGGTTCGTGAACAAAAAGAAACAAACCCACCAAATAGAGATGATAATTTTTCTTCAAACCATTTTCACATTCTCCACGACATTTTGGATTCTTCTTACCAAACTCATTCCCGACAAAAAGAAACAAACCCACCAAAGATCCGCTTCATCTTCCCTTACCCGGTCACTCTCAAACGTCTGTTCATGGTGTCACCAAAAATCTAAAAGAACTAAATAACCTTAATCTGAAAGAGAAAGAAAAACTCTTCCACTTTTTGCCCAACCTAGAAATCTCTAACTACCCTTTACATTTTTCTCTCTATCTACTGTTTCCCTAACACTCAAAATCTTTTCTTTCGAGTTTCCATCATCCTTTCCCTTTACACCAAAGTTCCACCTCCGCCTCCGCCAGATCCTCCGATTCTAGTCTCCTGAAATTGTCTTGCTTATATATCAACGTACGTTCAAGCAAAGGAGGGAAATACGTTCAACGAATATCTTCCTCAACAGTAATTAAGGGACTTCTTTTGCCTCCACAAATGGAGATTGCACACTATCCGCATCCGAATCACTTCCTGATGAACTCCCTGACTCCGAATCTGCATAGAGTCACACACACAAGACCACGTTTAAACATTGGAAAAATATACATTTAACTGAGAAACAGATAAAAGGGAAAGATTTCATTACCACTAGACGAAGAACTGCCACTGGAACTGGAGCTGCCAGAAGAACTAGACCCACCACTTGCAGCGGCGGCTGTACCATCCCTTTCAATCTCCACTGATGGATAATCCTCAATGGGTATATCTTCTCCAATGTCTACATCTTCTTCTCCTGCCTCTCCTCCTTTCCTCCCTCTCTTCTCAGCACTTCCCATTTCGGTCACCAGAGGCTTGTGATAAAGACAAAGATCAGTACTAACCAGACATAAACAATGCGTGCTTTTTGATAAATGGATCAGAAGTTTGCTTTACCATGTTTCTTGGAGGAGTTGACACATTCTGGATAAACCCTTGTCGCTTGATCTTGCTTGCCATCTTTTTGTAGTTAGTGACAAAACGATCAAGCTCCCACAGTGTCTCATTGTCTAAAGCTTCAATATCTAACTCAATTTCATCGCCGTCTTGAGGCAAATCTCTTGTTCTCTTCCTAAGAATCTGAATCAACTGTCCCAGCTTCTCAGGAGGCAGTTCTTGTAGATTTACGCCAAGCTTTGCCTTCTCTTCCATTGTCATTTGCCGCTTGTTTGGATCCTTAGCCTTGGGCTTTGGTAACTTCCCTTTCCTTCCCTTAGTCGCTTCACCCACTTCAAGAGGTGCTTCAACTTGGCTAACCGGCTGGGGAGGTGGAGGTGGAGGTGGTGGTGGTGGCGGCTGAACCGGTGACGGAGGAGGAGATGGGACACGTTGCAGCTCCATTACTGGAGGAGGAGGCAATGTAGGTAGTGGCTTCACTGAATCTAGCTTTTTAGCTATAGAAATCTGTTCAGGTCCTTTCCTTACATTCTCCGCCACCTGATTCTGATTCCACACTCTTTGGTTGAGCTCAGGTTCAGGACGAGAAGATGATCCCATGACTTTCAGCTGTTGAGCCTCGAATCTCTTCAATGTAGGGTTGAACCAAACATCAAACTGACCCAGAAGCTTCTCAGCCATTAAATAAACGTCTTGGCCCTTTGGATTGTACGCCATCGCATTGGTGAAAGTCAACCTAACATCAGAAGCGAAATCAATCGGCGATCTGTAAAAACCCTTTTCCAGATTCATCTTCACCGTGCCTAGATCCATAGGTTTCTTCACGATTAGATGATAGTCATGAAGCCCTAAACCTGCCACATCAACAGGCTTGTTAAAAACCCATGACCATTTCTGCTTCATCAGCTTCACCAAGATCTGACCGCACGTCGTCATCATACTCGTCAACACCTTCTCTGACATCAGATCCAAAGCCACCACGTGACGCTTAAGGTCAGGCTCGTTCGTAGTTGTAGCAAACGGATTGCTTCGCTTCTGACCATGCCCAATTTTCTTCTTCTTCGTCTTCGTCTTCTTCACTCCAACGTCATTCGTTTCATCAGCAAAGCTACGAGCTTGAGTAGTATAAACAGAACCGCTCACAAACGTACCCGATTCAACCCGTTCCCTCAGGAACCGAACTTGCTCGAGCTCCAAATTGAGACGCTTCTTCAGGTCCCTGAGCTGACTCGAGGTGTACCCATCAAGCTCAAAGGAAACGTAGTCACCATAAGCTAACGAATCATCGAACTGCTTGCTCGAATTGTTGCCGTAAGGCGAGATTGAGTTAGGTTTAGGGTTAGGGTTGAAAAGAGGATTGTTGATATCATCGGAAAGGGGTTGGTTTGTGTATTTCCTCATAAAAACGGCGCCACATTGTCCCTGAAACAACGGTTCGTTTAAGTTAGCCAAAACCGCCGGTGCCATACAAAAATCGAAGGGCACAAGATCATTTCAGAGGGATCGGATCTCTTCTCTCTCCACCGGAATCAGATCAAAGGTCTGATCCTTTCATAACTTTAAAAAAAAAACGTTAAAGTGAGAAAATAACGGCACCGGAAAACAATTCCGGCGATGGGAAGAAAGAAGGGGATTTTTGTTAGAGAGGAGGACGAGGAACAAGAAGGTGAGGCATCGTCTCTTCTTAAAGGACATTGAAATCTGCCCGTTAAAACGCTTAGTGGTTCTCCTCACCGTTGATTTGAGATCTGACGGTTCAGATCTGTTTGATGACGTTGCCCGATCCAGCTGCCCGAGTAATTTAACATGGACGGCTCAGATTGAGTTCATTTATAGAGTGACCGTTCCACAGCCGTTGGTTCGTGTGGCGTCGTGGTGTGTACTTTTTTTTCCAACGATTTTGCTTAATTAATTAAAGAAAAATATTTTGGAGAGAGGCAAATTGGTAAGTAATTTCGGAGTCTGAACTGCCGCACATGGGCCCACACTTATTTTTTCTTTTTGCCGTATTTTTATTTGCTCTTTTATTAGAGGGAGAACTTGTTAAATTTCTCTCGCTTTCACTTTTGCTAGGTCAGTCAGCAGTTTCTTGAATACTCTGTCCATTTGTTAGATTATAAAATTCCTATCTCATCATAAATTATAAATGCATCACACAACGTAATTGATAGAGATACATAAATACAAATGCGAGTTTTATTCGAGGAATTAAGACGAATCCGACGGTCCAACTCGCCGGATTTAAAAGGGGTAGGACAGACAAGAAACACCGGGATTGTCTGACCTGCTCAAATGACTAAATTACCCCTTAAGAGGTATTACTAGTAAGGCTGTTTCTGAACTGTTCCTGACCTCTTCATTTTCTTTCCCAAGATTTATAGGAAAACATAAACTTTTATATATATTTTTCAAGGATGTAAAGTTTTTTTGTTCGATCAACAAGAACTTAAATGGACGAGAGAGCAAGAGGAGAGGGAGGGAGAGAGAGAGAGGAGAGACTCGATCCAAGTTTTACGAAAAATAGAGAGAGCCGAGAGTGACTCAGTTATTGAGAAAATAAGTGCAATTTTGTATTTATATATATTTGACGAAGTTGGGTTAAATATGGACCGTCAGATCCTTGATTTAAAAAGCACTTGTTTTCATATATGCTGAGGTGTCAGGTACCTAGATATTTAAATACTGAAAAAGGAGGTCATAATCGTAAATAATAATAAATTGTTTGGGGTTGCGTCTATCCCCAAACACAACAGATGTGGGGGCCATTTTCCAGCCAAAAAAAAAAAGTGGGACCCACGACAGCTCACCTTTCTTTGTAGAATAAATCTCTCCACAACCTCACGCGCTATAAAACTGCGTGCGTCTCACACTCTTTTAGCTGACGTGGCTTTCCACAGTTTTAAAAATATACATCTCTTTCTAGAAGGGAATCACAGCTTATTGGCTTTTTCCGGATGACAGGTTTTTTAGAATTCAACAACAGAGAGAGAATGTTGTAAATCTCCCAAGAACAAGACGTGAATCCCCAGAGGAATCACCCTCTTCCCGACATCATTCGCAACGCTAAGCTGCTTGCAAGGATCGATCTCGAACACTGTTTCGATCATCTCACTGGAACGAACATGAACACGGTCAAAACCAATCAGCTGTTTCTCCGGAACGCCAGACAAAACCGGAGGCATTTTCCAAAACAGCATCAAAACATGACTACCTTCGATTTCTCCGGTATTGCACACGTTAACCCGAACATTAAACCGCAGAGATTCGCAAGTGTTAACTATCACATCATCGAGCTGTAAGTATTGGAGCTGTCCTTCTCCGTGTTGTAGTAGTAGTTTCTTGTGAGAAGACTGCTGTGGTAGTAGTTCTGATAAGCTAAGTCTGGTCGGTGCTGATATGATCTTGTAATCGAATTTCGTGTAGCTTAAACCGGTTCCAAATCCGTAAACTTGAGGTCCGGTATAGAATCTGTATGTTCTTCCTGGATATCCACGAGATGAATCGGCTCTCATGTGCATATCTGACATTACCACATCCGTGAATGACTCGGGATACCACGTTATCGGTAATCTTCCACCTGCAATTGAACCAAATCCATTTAAAACGAAAGGATTTAGTATTCAGTTTCTGCATTTCATAAACAGAAACTGGAATAGACAAATGATGGTTTGATTTGCGATAGACTAACCTGGATTGAAGTCTCCAAATATGATTTCAGCAAGTGCTTGTCCACCGGTTTCACCTGGATAACCAATCCAGATGATGCCTCCGATTCTCGGGTCATTTTTAGCAAACAATACATCCACTGGTCCTCCACCAGTTAGAACAAGAATTACCGGTTTTTTGCTCACAGCTGCAACAGAAGACACAAGATCTTTCTGTTTACCAGGCAAAGAAAGACTAACTCGATCCTTATCCTCGGTTTCTTGAGAAAGATCTAATCCTGCAACTACTATGACAAAATCCGCTCCCTTGGCGATGGCAACAGCTTCTCCAAATCCGGTATCAGAAACACAAGACACGTCGGAGCAACCAGACACATAAGATGTCTTCTTTACATACTCCAGAAGTTCCGTGAACAGAGTCTTTCGTTGACATGGCTTTCCTTTAAAAATATGACATTTATAAACTGTTTCAGCGAGGGGAAGAATTTAGCCTGCTTGAAAATAACAAGTAGATAGATAGTCCGAACCTGTATAAGTACCGCCCATATTGCTTATATTATTCGCCATTGGACCAACGATTGCTATAGAAGAAACATGGTTTTTGTTCAAAGGCAACAACTTGTGATCATTTTTCAGAAGCACGATACCCTGTCTTGCTGCTTCCAGTGCCAATTTTCTGTGGTCTGAGCTACAAATATCATTTGATCCTAACTTTCCGTAATGTCCTCCTCTTGGATCACCATCAAAAAGTCCAAGGCGAAGTTGAACAGCAAAGAGGTTTAGCAGAGCTCGGTCTACTAGTTCTTCGCTCACCTTCCCTTGTTCAATCGCAGATTGTGTGTTCCGAAGCATGTATGTTCCACAATTTATATCCACCCCTATGAATTCACCATCTCAGTTTTCATTTAAAACACAATATTTACAAATTAACAAGTGTAAAAAGAACTCAAAAAGGACCTGCTTTTATAGCATCAGCAACAGCTTCTTCAGGTGACTTAGTATATCCTTGGTACTCAAAAATGGTTGCCACAGCATCACAGTCTGATGTAATGTACCTGCACAGATACAAGAAAAGGCTCCCCCGTAAATCTTTCATTGGCCAAATCAAAGTATCACAAACAAAAATCAGCTTTTTTCTCTCCCCTTCCCTGTTGAAGATTCACTTACCCTTCGAATCCCCATTCAACTCGAGCTTTTTGTAATAGGTCTTCTTGTGCACAAGCAGGGACCCCATTAACTGCATTATACGAACACATCAAGCAGCTAGCTTTACCATCTCTTATACAAGTCTCAAATGGAGGCTGATATGTATCTTCCATGTCCTGTTCTGTGACCTACTAATACACAGTAAGCTAGACTCAGTATATACAAAAAATCGTCCGTGTAGTAGATTCAACATGGAGAAATTACAAAAGCCAGAAGTAATATAACTAGTTAAAAATTTTTTTTCATCATCTACGCTCCCTCCACAAATAGCAGCTACAGGATAACAAGTGTGTCGAATACTTGTCAGAAAAATGATGTCAAAGCATTCATGCGAAAGATATTCCCTAAGATAATGAAAAACGTTTTGCAAGAAAGTAGTTGTAGTGTTTATGAACACAAAACAAAGGGAAGTCTATAGATTCATAGAACAGTGACAGTTCTAATAGCATGATTTATTTCTTTTTTGGGTCAACCTGATTGAAAGTTTTCAATTAAAATCCAATTGAAGTTGAATCCATAAGCTAAACTCAAAATGAAGAAAAGAGTTCTTAGTCTTACCACAGCATTGAAGTCGTATCTTGTGAAATTCCCCCATTTTTCCAAATCATAGGCAGTGAAATGTTTACAACAAGCAGATAACATGAGTTTCCCATCATCACTATCATCATCATGACGAGCATCATCATTATCATCACCAAATCTTTTTTTCAAAACCTTCCTCTTCCTTCTTTCTTGAAACCCTCTAACGAACTCAACTCCATATTCCGAAACTACCTTCGGATCCTCACCTGGAGTCTCTTGCCCTCTTCCCCATCTCGGATCTCTAAACACATTTATATTCGGAGCCCAAAAAGTCAACCCAGCTTGACCAGCGTTGTACATAGCCCGAGCTTCCACCGCAACAGCAGATCCAATCTCGTACCATAGCGTTCTATTGAAAGATGCGGCGGATACGATTACCTGAGGAAAACTAGTAGCGGAGGAGATCGAACCGTTGAAAGAGACGCCGGGACCGTTATCGGCGATCCCGTGTAAAGATTCAGACCACCACTCGTACGGAGGGATACCGAGACGAGGTACGGAAGCAGCTGTGTTTGAGAGCTGACCGATCTTCTCCGAGAGCGTGAGGAGGGAGACGAGAGAACTTGCTCGTTGTTTTATGGATAAAGAGACGTTGCAGAAGGGGTAAGAGCTGAAATGAGGAGGTTTACAGGGGTATTGTGGATGAGAATCGAGGTTTTTGAAGGTTTCGGCTATGGCGGAAGTGAAGAAGAGTAAAGCGATTAGACTCAACTGAGGATTCATATTTTCGAGGAAAAATAAAGTCTGTGTAGAGGAAGAGAAAGGAAATTATAAACGTTGAGTTTTAAACCGGACTGAATAGACCGGTGAAATCTTAAATCAACAGTTCGACCGGTTGGTACACTGCTGCCTTGTCACCCGACGGACGATAGATGGTAGTTGGATCTATGTCTCTGCACGTTTGGGTTCGGTTCGGGTATCTGTTCGGATTCGGTTCGAGTTTTTAGATTTAGGTTTCTAGCTCTTATTCGGATATTTTATATGTTTGGATCGGATTCGGTTTGGAATTACTTCGGGTCGGTTCAAATTGAGTTTTATCTTTCGGATTCTGTTCTTTAAGGGTTCGAAACTACCAAAAAAAACTACGCAAAAATATTTGAAAATATCCGAAATACCCAAAATCTTTGTAAAAACAACTCAAACTACTCAAAAGTATCCGAAAATACTTGAAAATATTTGAATTACCACAAACCTCCGGAAAAGAACTACCCAAAGCCCTTGGAAAATACGCAAAAATATATGAATTACCCCAAAAACTCCTATAAAAAACTAACTAAACTCTCTTTAGGTATTAAACTAACAACTTTTAAATTTGGATGCTTGTTAAGTTAAACTTCCTGCTCATTTAGATTTAGATTCATTTTAGTCTTATTTATAATATGACTCTGAACCATTTTCTAAAAATTTTAGCCGATGTATGATGTTGAACACACAATTTTTCGAATAGTAGTTCGGGTTCGGGTATTACCCAAACCCGGAATACTATAGCACCAAAATCTATTTAGGTATTTTTCAATAACGAATTCGAATCGAGATCGGATTTTGATTCGGGTTCGGATTTCGGGTTTTTGTCCAGGCCTAGTTGGATCAGTGACTCTTCCCCTTTATAACATGTTAACTAAACTATAAATGGGCCAAAACAATTATGGACCTCATTTATGACTTGGCGTTTTATTTAATCAATGTTTTTTTTTTTTTTGGTAGAAGGCGGGAGACTAGTCTCCCATTTATTTAAAGAAAATAAGGAATTAAAAAAGAATACGTCTTGGACGCGCAGATCCGATAACATCATCTCTCAGAAGCGAAACAACTTCATGAGGAGTAACACTAAAAGAATGAAAACCAAGAGGTAAGAAAAACGCATAGTTAGCTAACCTATCCGCTAGGCGGTTAGCCTCCCTATACACATGAGTAATCCGGACTATCCAGTCCCTCGATAAAAAGCCATGGCACAATCGTACCAGGAAGGACAGCGGATGCATATCACTTATCCCTGTCGTAAGAAATCCAACAACCAACTATGAGTCCACTTCAACCTCTAACCGTGTAACCCTATGCTCCCAAGCAATATAGAGAACATAGTAGACCCCCCATAGCTCTGCTAGCGGTGTCGTACATCTCCCTATATTCAAGGCAAATCCTCCACACCAACCTCCATCCGCATCCCTTAGAATTCCTCCTGCTGTGGCTAGACCCGGATTACCACGGGAGGCTCCGTCCGTGTTGAGCTTGACCCAACCAGCTTGTGGCGCTACCCAACCGATCATCATCTCCACACGAGGTGCCGGCGTATTATTCCCTCGATTCTTCAAATTCGCAGTAGCCACTTCCTTTACCAAGTCCTTAATAAAACGAACCCTATCACGGCATTTGCCATTGTTACCAAACACGTTGTCGCACCTCCATTTCCATCCCCACCAAATGACCATAGAAAAAACCGTAGACCAGCTACTCCCGTATATCTCACCATCATCGCACACGTTATCAACAACCCACTCAAGCAATGAAGATGCGAAGAAAGTAGTTCTCCTCCGTCTTGGAATAATTCGGTCCCATAGACCAGACATAGCCGGACAATCTCTAAGTATGTGTAGGATTGTTTCAACTCCACTATTGCAAACTTGACACAAATCGGTAGCACACAAATGTCTCCGATGCCTTTCCGCATTTGTCAATAACGATTGATTCCCAACCAACCAAAGAAATGTTTTTACTCTCTCAGGCACCACCACACGCCATACACGACCATAGAATTTCGCCATATTCGGTCTCGAAGATTCATCCCGTGTAAGCATCGCATATGCCGTCTTAACTGAGAAGCTTCCATCTACACTCTCTCCCCATAACAGCCTATCCCGCGCTCCAGTAACACTGTCTAGTACCACCGACAGAAGCTCCAGCCGTGTATTCTCATATATGTACGAAGCAATTTGGCTCATGTCCCACCCCAATCCATCTCTCCACATATCTCGTACGGACACAGTGTCATATCCCAGAGGAAGCTCTCCAACCGCTCCTTCTACTAATCGTTGATTGTGTAGCCACTGATCCGACCAGAATCTGATCCTTCTACCGTCTCCAAGTACCCAACTTCTACCCGGACTTACCACCTCACGCAACTCCGTCATCACACTCCGCCAAGTTGATGACCAAGTAGGCTTAACAACCAACCACGATCCATCTTGAATATCACCAACCTTATATTTCTTCCTCACCAATGCCGCCCAAAGACTATCCCGATCATGGATTAAGCTCCAGCCCAGCTTGGCTATAAGGGCCTTATTCATCTCCATCGCAGACCTAATTCCTAACCCTCCTTCTGATTTCGGTGCTATAACTTTACTCCAAGCCACAGAATGGTGTTTGGTGCCCCATAGAAAAGTACGCGACATCCGGTCAATTTTATCAAGTGTAGACTTCGGTATACAGATTGTGCTCATAAAATGAACCGGAATTGACGTTAACACAGCTTTGGTCAATGTCGCACGACCCGTGAAACTTAAGCAACAACCCTTCCAACCAGCCAAACGCGACGTCATTTTCTCAAGAATTTCGCCAAATGTCTCCTTATTGATTCGTTTTTGTAACACTGGCATGCCAAGGTATTTCCCCAAGTCTCGCGTAGCCTTTATTCCACTTTCGTCGCTGATTTGTTTTGCTAGGTCACGGGACACATTCTCGGAGAAAAAAAATTCGACTTTTTCAGACTCACTTTCTGCCCAGAAACTCTACAAGGTTTATAGTAATAAATAAACTAAGATAAGAAACATTATTACAGTTATCTTAATTAGATATGTCAAATGCACAACCAAAAATAATACTAGTATTATGATAATTTTTAATACCATTTTCGTAGTCTAGTGCTCGAATAGCCATAATTTCTAGATTTATCATCCATTTCCTGGGATACTATTAGTTTATTATATTTTGAAACATAAAATGATTTTTACAAATTGGATTTCCAAGTGGATCCGGTTGACAAAAGAAAACACTATATCTTTTTAAGAAAAAGGTTATAGTATTTAGAATTGTATATACAAATTTTATTAATAATGATTTATAAATATATATTTATCGTAATAAACAGAGTTGAACAAAAATTATAAAACCACCAAATGTTTTCTATTGTAGTTGATTAATGAGTAAACAAATCTAAAAACAAAAACAAAATTCTTTGGTTTGGTGTAAAATCTTTAAATAAATAAACCAAAAACTCAAAGCCCCCAAAATTGAAACTTAACACAATTAAATTTGCCGACAAAATTGAAGCTATTCACGTGGTTTATCTCTTATTTCCCCCACATTGCATCACCTTGAGAACCGTATCTTTTTCTCTTATAGTTTTTACTTTATTATTTTCAAACTTAACAAAAGCTTTATCAAACAAATAATTTTTTGTACCTGAAAATTTAGATAAACCAACAATTATTAGGATAAACACATACTTTAAAAATAGTAAATGGGTATCAAAAGAATGATTAGCTTTGCAACCAAAAAAATGAAAACAATAAACTGAGAGAAAAAACAATAAATAAAATCCCAGACAATATCCGATTGACTAATAATGGAGTGAGTAGGGAGACGGACTCTAAGTGTAGAACCGGTGTCTATACAAAGACACTTTAGTGTTACAAGATTTTCCGGAAGACACAAAACTTCTCATCTTTTTTTCTTACATTAAACTAATATTAATTTATTTTTAAAGACATTTATAAAATATAACCAATGGAGCTGCTCTAAGACTATCCATATCCCACAACTATTTATGGGTGTCTTAAACATAATTTAATATTTAATTTAAAGACACTCTAAAAAAATGAGGATCTAAATGTCTTCCTAGAGACACAAATATCTCCTATTCACCACATACATTTAAAAATACTCATTTTTTTTATTTACATATATATAAGACACCAATTTAAAGATTCCTATTATTTGTGCATGGAGGATGCTATAAGTGTGTGTGAGTGTCCACAAACTCTCACGCAACTCGTAGCTTCTAATACAAACAATTTCTTTGACCTGTTTGACCTGTCAGTCTTTTCTTTCCCATATTAATACAAGCATACACTGATACACACAATGTAATAATTTGCGGGATTATGTCCATAGAAGACACGGGTGTTCATTTTTTTCGTAACGGATCGGTATTGTTGGGTACGAGTACTTTTGAGATGGTAAAAAAACTCACAAATTAAACTATATATTAAAGATTTTTCCAAATTAACATTCTGTGCTAAAAGCCTAACACTATCCAATAACAAGAAAATCTAATGGCAGCTTCTCAATCTAGAAATCTAGATCATTATCGCTTACTTATTTCATGAATGTGATTATTAATATTTCTAATATTATATACCCGTTTCGATCATATATATAAAGAAAGAAGTTGACTAAGGAAGAGGGCAAGAAGATGATGTTCATTCATTTTTGTCGGGACAGACTTTGTGGGTCAGATCATTTTTCCGATCAAAGAAAATGAATTGATTACTTAATATTTCTTTATGGTCTTTTGTCTTATTAAAATTAAGCATACTACGATTAGTCTTAAATTCTTAATTAGGAGGACTTTCTTGTTTGATCGTATATTCGTGTTACTGATGGTTCGTTTTCAGTGACGAAGACACCGATTCATTTACCTGAGATATTAATAGAATCAAACAGTACATAGGTTATAATAAAAGTTAGAAAAAAAAAGTGGCAGATTCCATCTCAGCCTTAGGCATCACAGGTTGGTGCTGGACCACGGATCAAAAACAAGCACACTAAATTTTAAAGTCTCTAGTGTCTTTCCTTAAACAAAGTGGACACAACTACTCTAATTGTTTGTTTTTGTTGTTGTTTTTAACTCTTAAAATCCATTTTTTTTATGTAACATAGGAGGTTATAAAATTATCTGTCAAATCGAATAAAGAACTCTAACTTCACAGTTAGTTAAAAGGTGAATTTTAATTACACGTCACAGTTCACATTTATGTAATGCAGTTCATTTTATTTGACCCCAACTCACAAACTCGGGTCACTTCCACTTTAACAAAGAACAGAGTTTCAGAAACAGAGTGAGAGAGATGGAAATGGAATTGACCCAATTGAGAAACCAAGAGAGCAACAATCTCGACGGCGTCAATGACGGATTCATGACGATGGACGAATTCGTCCCAAATGGTTGGAACTTCGATTCCTTCTGTTTCAACAACCCTTTCGAAGAGGACGAAAACATTGTTCACACTTCTTCTTCTTTGATAAATCTAATTTCTCAGCCACCTCCATTGATTCACCAACCACCACAACCGTCGTCACTTCCTCTTCCTTCCCCGTCGCTCTCCTCCGCTTTCGACTATCCTTTTCTCGAGGATATCATAGACTCCTCTTATTCTCCCCCTCCATTGATACTTCCGACTTCACAAGAGAACGACAACAACAATTATTCACCATTCATGAGCATCGGAGAGACTAACAAGAAAAAGAGTAATAAGAAGCTTGAAGGTCAACCGTCAAAGAATCTCATGGCGGAGAGACGACGGAGGAAGCGGTTGAATGACCGTCTCTCCATGCTCCGATCAATTGTCCCCAAAATCACCAAGGCAAAATTCCATAAGTCTTTCCATTTTTCTTTTCTTCAATAGCTTTTTTATGAAAATATTTCTCTGAATTATTTATGGTTTTTACTTTTTAGTCAACACAAAACATTCTTCCCTTTTTCTAAGTTCTTAACGTTACATGTATGTTTTCTTCTTATTGGAACCTTGTTCATTTATAATGGTTATTGCTTTTTGTGAATCTGCATATACTGTAGTTTAAGAAAGTGTATCTGCTTCTTTTAAAATAATAATGAAATCAGATGGATAGGACATCGATACTAGGAGATGCCATAGATTACATGAGGGAGCTTTTGGACAAGATTAACAAGTTGCTAGAACTTGGAAGCAACTCTCATCTCAACAACCTCATTACAAACCAATCTATGGTCAGAAACTCCCCAAAGGTAAAAAACAAAACAGGAATTTATGATATTTCCGCTTCAGTAATCATATTTTTTCGTGTTTTACAATCCATTCCATTATAAATCAATTGTTACAAAACACCCCAATCATATACTTAAAATCACTTGAAGGTGTGAAGACAATTTTGTTCTGAGTTTACTTTAACAAGAACCGGTTTGTGCAGTTTGAAGTAGACCAGAGGGAAGTTAATACGCATATTGATATTTGTTGTCCTACGAAACCGGGTTTGCTTCTATCAACGGTTAGTACATTGGAGACACTAGGATTAGAGATTCAACAATGTGTCAGTAGCTGCTTCATGAGTGACTTCTCATTGCAGGCTTCTTGTTCCGAGGTACACTTTGATTTAGCCTTTCCTGTAACATCTACAAATGTTTATTTTAACAATGTTTTCTATATTGTATTTTGTTTTTGTGACATATAGGTTTCTGAGCAGAGAGACTTCGTTACTTCGGAAGATACTAAGCAAGCACTGATCAGAAACGCTGGTTATGGAAAAAGATATTTGTAGAAAGTTTCATAATTGAAATAATTAAATAAAGTTATAAGTTAAGTTATATTTGATAATCTTGTCCGGTTCTGTGTACTCTCTTGTGATAATTATGATATTTCTTAAGGAGATATTTTTGCATTTCAAAGGTGTAAAAGAGAAGTGTTCTGTACCTAACGACTAAAGGACTTAACTTGTAATCGAAACAAACAAAAGATTTGGCGATCCGAAGAAACTATAAACAAAATCAACACAACACTGAAGTACGACGCAATAAAACATGCAAAAGAGATTGAGAACAGAGAGGTAAAAGAGTTCAAGTTTGGGCCCAATGAGCGCAGTTAAATTAGACTAAAACCCCATCTCAAAGCTAAAGATTTTGGAAATCATAAGTAATACAGTAAAGCCCAAATAAAGCCCACCTAGTTTCTTCCAGGTTTTTGACCTAACGAACGAGCTCCATCCGTTTCCTCTTTAAATAGCTGCGTCTAACTGTGAACCCTAATTAAGTTACCCAAGAATCGGCCTCCAAAAACATTTATGAGTCTGTAGTTCGATAGGTCTGTGTTTTCCGTTTTTTTGTGATTTGTTTTACGTTTTTTTCTGTGTTCTCGTGGTTTTCGATCGGAAACGGGACTGGAGTTTGACTCTTTAGCAAAATAACGATGCCATAGAGATGAATGCAGCGCCCTAGATAAAAAAGACCACAATCGGAGATCTGTCTTAGTTTCTGTCCGAAATCGAGTCTGTCGATATTGGTCGCTGAGATAGATCTTATATAGTTTCACTTGTGTTTTTTTTTTCTTTTTGATTTATGAATTGATGGTAATGATGATGATTAGTTATGGAGCGGTGATTCAGGCAGCCTACTTGTTAAAAAAAAAATGACATGAGAGGTGTTTAACTGCTCCTAGATCAAACTATGCTTCTGCTCTTCAGACTTGCTGAGATTTTATTGTCTTTGAAGCTGGTCTAGTAGTCTTAAGCACATTTTCGATCTTTGCCTTCCATTGTATTGGTTTTAATTCATAATATTCGTTTCAGTTGTGGTCTTGATTAGATCAACTTGGTCTGGTCTGATTCCGAATTGTGTTTCTGCCGGTTTGATCCGGTCATGTCTGATGCAGAGATTCTAATTTGTTGATTTATAATTTTGGATTGATATGGTAATGCATTGGCTATGTTAAATGCTATTCAAATTGCTTCTTTCATAATCTTTTGAAGAATCTTGATTTGTGTTTGAGATCCTATATTTTGCCAACACAGTTTGTATTAGTTTACCTTTTTTTTGTATATAAATGTTTTTGGATTTGTTCTCTCTCCGAATTGTTGGGCTTTATAGTATCTCTGTCTTACGAGCAAGAAATGCGTATGGGTTTCGTTGCACCTAGGCCCATTTGAACTCTTTTCTAATGATTCGTTCGTACCTTAAACTTTGTTCATCGGAGTCGATGAGAATAATTCATACGATTACTGTCGTATTTCTTAAGCTATATAAGATTATTAATGGACATTTAATTAATTGGAAGGAATTATAAATTTATGCATTTGCACTATCCTACATAACCAGGCGAGATAGTGATGGAATTTGAAAATAAGCGCTTGCTTACCCAAAAAATGGTGTCGATGAAAGGTCAAACTTCTTTTAAGAATGTGATAACCAGAATTGAATAACACAAAGATTAGATAATACAGAAACTTAATTTTCTGATAATACAGAAGATTAGAATAGGGTAGCGCATAGAGCAAAAATATAAAGAACAAATGTAGTCAAATGAAAGAAATTAATGTGTTGATCTTTTGAATGGACAATGAAACAACAAATTTTACCCGAAGAACCATAACTGAATCTCATATTTAATAGGTATCCAAAAATATTAGTTATATTTATACTTGTAATAATTTAAAATATTCAAAATTACAATTATAAATCCGAATATATTAGGTATTTTTGGGTAATTCGGATAAATTTGGATATATGTAGATAAAAAAAACCAATGTTTTAATTTTTAGGGGGTATTTTAGATATTATTGGGTAAATTCAGAATTCAGATAAAAAGTAATCAATGTTTTAGTTTTTTTGGGGATATTTCATGTATTATTGGGTAATTCAGGTAGATCTGAATATATTTAGGTAAAAAATAATCAATTCGAATTGTACCCGATAAATATTTGGTTCTTGACCGGTACTCCAATTAATTATCCGAATAGACCCGAATCCGAAAAATACCGAACCGAATTTCTATAATATCCGAATAGTTTCTAGACCTATTATACCGAAAGACTCGAATCTCGAAATACTCACACCGAACTCGAACTGATATCCGAATGTTTAGGTCTATCCGCAATTCTGTAGATATCTTCTAGCCTTTTATCTTGTTTTTGTCACGTCTTCAAACTTGTTATTTAAAATCTATTAAGAAATATAAATTGATTTAGGTAAGAATAAATGGTTTGTATGTCAAGTATACAAGATTCTTTTATCCACATTATCATGAGTCCGTTCTATGTAATAAATAGGCCTTGTAGCGTTAACCATTAATCATTATAACCTAATTCATTACGAATTTACGATCAAATATATTTGGCTCATCTATACGTTAGAATCAAAATATTCAATCTGTTTGGATAGATAGGTCCGAATGACCTATCAACTTCAAATCATTTCAATATTTTTATTTCCTTGCATCACAAATTTTATTGCACGTGCATGTTATTATGTCAAATAGTTTCAAAGAGTTTTTATGGAGATGGTATTCATATACTATTAAATAGTGCTGTTTATAATATTATATACTAATATATATTTTGGATTTACATATATATATATATATATATATATTTATTTTTTTTAAATCGTAAAAATGCAAAAAGGGATTTTTGCCAATTCACACAAAAATCACATTCCTCTTATTTACTATATTGTCATCAATGTTATGTACTTTATTTTGATCCAAAATTTGTTTATATACCTAAGTAACCCTATATTCTATAATGTTGAATGTTCATTGTATGACAATGTTTAATATGATTATGCGTACATATATACACAAATATGAAAGTTAAATAAATTATATTATCACCATTCAAACTTAAAATAATACAAAACTCATAGAACAAAAAGTTAAGACGGTAGACTAAAGAAAAACAAGATAAAGTTCCACTCAAAACCTTAATTCATTTGGTAGAAAACAAGTTGTCGTTTAAAATGTTGGCTACTTATCAAAAGAATTTTGATTATTTTAATTTTTAAATACAACTTTTGTAATTTTTAATAAAGACACCAAATTTTCTTATTCTTTTATTTTTAAATAGTTATTCCGATGTAAAAACGAAAAACCAGATCAAAATAGCAGATACAAACCTTACTCTTTCATTCGTTCACATTTAACTACACACAAAAATCATAATCCCTTCTTTAAAATATAATTTTTAATAGTAAGCACGCAGATGGATAGTCATATATAAACAAAATCAATTTTTAGCAAAATGTAATTATTTTCTATTAAAATGAACGATGAACCCAAAGGTATGCACACTTATAATTAATTTAATAACGTGGGTAGGTTAGAGCACTAGAGCTTCGTGCGAGTAGGTTAGGTTTTGAGTTTATACACTAAAATATGGTCGAACGTGGACCTCACATTTCTATTTGCTGACGAGAGCTTCCTTATTTGTTATTATACTTATAACTTTATAAGACAAGATGAGCTGTTAATAAGTTAATAAATCATAATTAAAGTAATCGTGTAAAAATTAAGACATGTGAGTGCTTCCCTATTTTTTCGATCTCTAGAGATTTCTTTTCCATAGTGTTGTTGTTAGATATTGGGTCGGACGCAGCCACCACCCTCTTCTTTTTTGTCTTTGTCCCAAAAGAAGACAGATTTTAAAACGATTGGTTAAGGCCGTGAAAACTGTTTGAATTGTTGTTTTCTTATAGTGCAGATACTAGATTGAATGCGTGTTAAATTTAAGTAAGTGGTAGTCATGGGCATTCGAGTACCCGAATTCGATCAGTTATTATTTTTTGGATTTCGGGTATTTTCATGTAGACAGTTCTATACCTATTCGGTTATTTATAAATTACGGTTCGGGTTCGGTTCGATTTTTTTTTTTCGGTTCTGTTCTTGTATTTATTTCGATAAGCGGAGCATAACCGAAACAATTTTGGGTTCATGTATTTTCGGGTAATTAGTATCCATATTACTAAAAATACTCTAAATATCCGATTATGCACATTCAAAAACCAAGTTACACTAACTAAAAACACCCTGATGCATTGTCTGAATTGAAACCAAACACAAACATAAACATCTTTCAAGCAGTGTCTTAAACTAAACAACACATAAACTCATAAAAGTGTACTACAAATAGAGACTAGAGAGAAAGAAACATAGAAGCATCAAGCATCAAGCAGTCCCTGTTACATTGAACAGAAGATGCATCATTACCTTAAACGGAGACAATTTGCAGTCTCTGTTACCACAAATAAAGACAATTTCATACAAAGCAATTGAGGTTGTATTACCTAAAAGCCGAGTATGAGTCTTCTAGAGCATGAATGTTTCTAGTTGATTTGATTTTCAAACTCTGAAAATCATTTACAAAACACAAAGTTAGTAGATAAACCTACTATAATTGAGAAATAAAGTAGACTACAAAGACTCGAACTAACCTTTTTTAAGCTTATCTTGCAACTCAATATCAGCAAGTAATTGTGCATTAGTCAGAGCTCCTTTCTTCTTTAACTGAATCTCTGCCTTCATCCATTGCTTTGTGCACATCAACACCTCAATGGTGTAATGACTTAAACAATTCCTACTTGGTTCTACAATGCGTCCACTAGTACTAAAGGCTGATTCAGATGCAACCGATGACACTTGCATTGCAAGTACATCTCTTACTATTTCTGATAACACAGGGAACTTACCTGAATTGCGCCTCCACCAACCCAGGACATCATACTCATTACCAAACAGATTACTCTTTGGATGCTCTACTTTTTCTTTCAAGTATATGTCTAGCTCATCCCTTGCATCGTCAAGTCCTCTCTCATCAACCATTTCATCATACACAAACTACATTCTTTCGAATCCACCATCAACAGGCTCATCTCCAAATTTCATCTCCTCTTCACCATAACCAGTAGCATGATCTTGGTCATACAAATCATTCCCAACAGAATGAGAAGATGATGCATCAGTACACTCTTTGGGATAATGTTTACTATACTCCTCAAAAATCCAACTCAAAATAGCATACACTGAGTCAAACATCTCTTTAGACTCTACACTCTCTTTTCCATACAGCTTGTCAAAACAAAGCTGAGCAAACTGTAGTTTTTTCGTTGGGTCAAAGACAGTAGCCACAATCAAAAGATTATTGTTGTTTTTAAAACCCTTCCAATACTTGTCAAACTTTTCTTTCATCTCATAAGCCTTACTCTTCATTTTTTATCTGAACTAGTACTCATTAACATCAGATTCTTCTCTATAGTAACAATATCTCCATAACACTTATACGAGTTAACTGATGTAGAAGCTGAGACAATACGAGTAAAAGTGTAAAAAAGGTTTAGAAAATTTTCCAGTCTGTCTATAGCCACCCAATCAAGATAAGTAGGAGGACCAATCCTTTTTTTGCTCTTCTCAAATTCCAGGAAGTAGTTATTGTAGAGCTTGTCTTCATCTTCCATCCTATCAAATGTTACCCTAAACTTTTGCGCTTTTGTAAGCATTAGTAATGTCGAATTCCACCTAGTTGTGATATCCAGAGGCAAACTTCCTCTATTCAGATTTGCTGCATCAACTCTTTGATCAAATGCGATCAATCTCTTGGTAGAAGAACTCATAAAAGTCATTGCTTTACGAATAGCTTCCACATTCTCATTCACTTCAACCAATCCATCTCTGACTATCAAATAGATGATGTGAGCACAACACCGCATATGCATGAACTCACCATCTAATATCAATGAATTATTCCCTAGTACCTTAAACTCTTTTTGAAATTTCTGGAGAGCAGACGTATTGGTTGTAGCATTGTCAACCGTGATGGTGAAGATCTTTTCTATACCCCATTCAGCCAAACATTCACTCAAAACAGATGCAATTGTTGCCCCTTTATGATCAACCACATACTTAAACCGTATAATCAGCTTCCTTAAATGTCAATTTGCATCAATAAAATGCAAAGTGAAGACCATATAACTTGCACCAGTTGCGTGAGCCACCCATATATCAGTGGTGAGAGACACCTATTGCTTAGTTGTACTAATCCATTTTTTCATTGCTGCTTTCCCTGGACAAACATCTCATAGATGTCCCTTGTTGTTGTTTTTCTAGAATGGGGCTTGTACAAGTTTACTTTGCTGCAAAATGTCTCCAAGCAATACTTTCAATGAATGAAAGTGGCAGCTCTCCTAATACAAGCATTTCATTGCTTGCTTCTCTAAAAACTTCCTCAGACACCTTACCAATCCTCAGATGAACGCAATCCTCACTTAGAACCTTCTGTGTTTCACTTTCTTGCCAAGTCTGGAATTGCTTGCAGGTCTGCAGATGCTTTTGCAGATTGGAAGTCCCTGATGTTGTCGGACAGGCGAGTGTCTTCCCACAATAATGATATTTGCATTTGTTTTGATTGTCCTTCAATTTGGTAAAATGCTCCCATACAAACGACCTTTCTCTCTCTGCTTTGGTCTTTCCCTTACCCTTAGAAGTGCCTCTACTCTTTCCCAGAAAATCTTTTCTTTTCCCTCGATTTTCAGGACTCCTCAAATCATCTTCTGTATTCGTATCCACATCAATTTCTTCTTCAGGAACTGACGATGAATCCATCTGAAAATAAATAAACAAACTAAGATCAAACAACAACGACTTAACCAGTTCCAAAATCTATACAACAGAACAAAGACTTAACTACATAGAGAATATATACAAAATCAATACAACAAGAATCGAATCCGCTCCAAGCAACCCTAGTACGAACAAACTATAAGTACTTCTGATCGAAACTCGATCGAATTGAATCCGCTCCGCTCCAAGCAACCCTAATAGCAACAAACTATATATAATCTTGAATGAAACCCGATCGAATCGAATCCAATCCGCTCCAAGCAACCCTAATAGCAACAAGATTTAACCCGATCTTGTCAAGTCAAATCTTAATAGCAACATATTGTCAAGTCAATCCCGATCGAATCGAATCGAAAAACCCTAATAGCAACAAGAATCAAATCGAAAAGTAGATACGAATCGATGGGGACTTACTTCTGATCGATTTGTCGATGAGAATGAAGCACAAGTGTAATTTAGGGATTCCAGGTTAAAAGAATGAAATGGTGAGTTAGAGTTTTTAAGAGGACAAGGGGGATTCGACGCGGAAGAGAAATCGATGAACGCATAAAAGGCTATGTCTAGGAGAGGTAATTAGCTAGGTGGGTTTAATAGTTCGGGTAAAATAAGTAACCATTCGGATATCCGATATTAACAGAACCAAACATATACCCGAAGTCTTGAAGAATTTGGAGCCGATCGGATATTTAACTGAACCAATACCCAAACCGAAATGGTCAAATTCGAGTTCGGTTCAGGTATTCGGTTTCGATTTTTATGCCCTAGGCTAGTAAGTGGCACGGGTGTTGTTTAATTTCTTTATTAATTAGACTATAAACTCGGGTCCAATTTTGTTTGTTTGTGTCGTAAGAAAAAATATTTGTTTGTTTACTTTTTTTTTTCTTTTAAATAATTATATGATAATTTCTAGAGGCTATATATTAATTTATTTTACCAGAAGATAAAATAAAATTACAAAACTCTATTATTTTATTGCTCTAAATATATAGTTATAAACTTATAATTAACCACAAATCAAGCATGTCCTTCAGATTTTTTTTTTGGTATAGTTCAAGAATTACTCAAATATATAGAAGAAAATTTAGAGTGTGTTGCAACATTCATATTTTAAATTTCAGATCTTATAAAGAGTCTTAATTAGAAACAAACAAATCTAAACGTTGAAATGAAATGCATGTCTTTTTTTTGGGGTTTTAAGGTATGTATTTGGTGGATTATTAAATGAAGTTGGAGAGTTGTATAGCTAAATAGATTAAAAAGTGAATGTAAGATGTAGCTTGCGGAATATATACTATATAAGCATCCGATAGACTTGTCGATTCACGCATGAATCATAACTTACAAAGTTAGGTATTTGATCACATGGAAAATTACAAGATAGTTATAATTTTTTTAATTTTTTGTCAACAAGATAGTTAGATTCTATTATAATTTTATAAATTATTTGTTGATGGGCATTTATTCTGGTTAGGATTTAATTCCCAGTATATTTAATCGATGCCCAGCCTAGTTATCTACTAGTAAGTTATACTTTAATTACTTATCAAGAAGAATCCTCAAGATATTTTGGAATATTCCCTGAATTTTTTTGGGGTCACATAGGTTACTTTATTCGAAGAAAATAATTTGATCTTGATTAGGACTTTGCATGTAAAGTGGGCGCATTTGGCAATGAGTTTTCCGCAGACTCATCCTCACTAGACCGAAACACAAATAAATTGTCAGCATAGAGTTGAAATTGAATCTTCAATTGTCTGCAAAGAGTTGAAATTGAACTCTTGAAGATTCAATTTTCTGATTGGTTTATATATAATTAATTACGCTTCCAACTATGTTGATCTGTCCATTCAAAAATTAGATATTAGTTAAGGGTTTAGTACGTAAATAATTACTGCTGATTGGTTCTTACATTGTATTTAGGATTCAAAACCTTTAAAGGCCAAACCTGAAACTCATCAAGTGGTTTTTCCATATCTCTCAACTATTATTCGTGCATACATGTAATAATTAGTTACTCCTAAACATATTTATAACTATTATGTGTTTGGTATAAGCATGCACATAGTTTATACAGAATTTGCATGTTACTTCATCTCTATTTGTAGAGTCGATCAATACATATTTAATATATATTTTCTACATATTATCTTAATCAAAATAGTGTGAACAAAAGGTATAAAGTAGTCTTACATGAATAAAGAAACAGAAGGACAGAGGGTGTTTGTTAAAATTAAATAAGCACGATTTGTCTTTAAATACAAGAAATGAACCAACCATGCATTAGCCAATTGGGTCTGACTCATGTTCAAGAAACTTTACAAGTTACTTTAATTTCTTTCAATTAATCATTTTTTGTCATTAATTTTATAAAAACTATAAGTGCACATATTCCACAATCGATCGAGATCTAGGATCCTACGGAGATATTATTAAATATTATGATCGAGTGCTGCGTTGGGAAATCCTATATATAAAATGAGATAAACTCGTTTCCTTTAAATTTTTGTAGTGAACTAGAGGATCGGGATCAAAATTATATTCGATGTAAAATCTTTAGTGAGCAATAAAAACGAAAATTGATTTTTGAAATTTAACGATGTGCATTTTCGATTTGGGATGTTCTTTTTTTATGCCAAAAATAAAAGGCATGCACTAGACTGTAGAAGACTAGTGTGACGTAATGACGTGGAGATAAGTTAGGTCATAGTGTAACATGTGTACATAGGCATCGTCTATACAACAAATCTATTCTGTTATCATCTTTGTGACATGTTCCAAAACCATTTAATCTAAAGTCTTGTCTCCTTTATCTATATATACGGACATTTATATATCACATGTGCGAATATACAGGCAATGAGGGACAAATTTCAAAAAAGAGGTCTAAAAGGGGGACAAGTGGTCATTAACCTTAATTTAAGTACGGCCGAATGTTTAGTAACTAAATAAATATGGGGGCGAAACGTAAATTCCAAATTATCTCACAAAGTGGGGTACAGAAGTGAACACTAATAAGTCAGAAAGAGAGATTTAAAGGAGAGATAAAAAGCCATTTAAGTTATATGAAAATGAAGAAAAACCAAAAAGAAATAGTGACCCTTGTAATTCTAAGGGGCAAATTGCGGAACAAAGATTTTAACTAGCGGGGTTTCACTATAAATATATGGAGACAAGGGCCAGAAAAAAATAAGCCAACATTCTAAGAGTTTTGAAGACAACAAGATAAAAGAGAAGATTATATACATAGAAAAAGAGAGATCAAATGGAGTGGGAGAAATGGTACTTAGATGCGGTTCTTGTGCCATGTGCTCTACTTATGATGTTTTGTTACCACATCTACTTGTGGTATAAGGTTCGAACCGATCCTTTCTGCACAATCGTCGGGACTAATTCCCGCGCCCGTCGATCTTGGGTAGCCGCCATCATGAAGGTATATATTACTCAAAAACGATATTCCGGAATAATTTTTCAAATCTTGTGTTAAGTGATTGTAGTACGTAGTAATCATCATATTGGTCAAGCTCGAAAGTAAGCTTCATTGAACAATACCATATTTTTTAGTCACCGCAAATTTTCTATGGAAAACTGTATATACAAAAAATAGTTTAGGTGTCCCAAAATATTATTAAGTCCGTAAGAAATAGATGTAGCATACAAATAAAACAATATAGATGGGGGATAATAGTAGGATTATAGGATATATAAGTTGATATCATAATATACTAATAGAGATCAACAAATATATACACATGCGCACATATTGTTATATATATATATATACATATAATATTACTTGTATTCCGTTGGTATGTTTACTGTTACATGCACATCATCTTCTATAGATACATGCATATATATACCAATCATACATTTTCACTAAATCTATATGTATACATCATTTGATTTCTTCGTATATATGTACACTTATAGACATATAACTACTTCTCAAGTAGTAACAATATATGAATGTGTCTTTGGTCAGGACAACGAGAAGAAGAACATCTTAGCGGTACAAACGCTACGAAACACGATAATGGGAGGGACGCTAATGGCAACTACTTGCATCCTCCTCTGCGCAGGCCTCGCTGCCGTTTTAAGCAGTACTTATAGCATCAAGAGGCCTTTAAACGACGCCGTATATGGAGCTCATGGTGACTTCACAGTCGCACTCAAATACGTAACCATCCTAACAATCTTCCTCTTCGCCTTCTTCTCCCATTCTCTCTCCATTCGCTTCATCAACCAAGTCAACATCCTCATTAACTCTCCCCAAGAACCCTTCTCCGATGATTTCAGCGGAATCGGAAGCTTCGTGACTCCCGAGTATGTCTCTGAGTTACTCGAGAAAGCTTTCTTGCTCAACACGGTAGGTAATAGGCTGTTCTACATGGGCGTGCCTTTGATGCTATGGATCTTTGGGCCTGTACTTGTGTTCTTGAGCTCTGCGTTGATCATTCCTGTTCTTTATAACCTCGACTTCGTGTTTTTGTTGAGCAATAAGGAGAAGGGTAAAGTGGACTGCAATGGAGGTTGTGATGATAACTTCTCGCCTTAATTATATCTGTTGATGTTGAATACAAATAATGATATTTATCAAAAAAAAAAAAAAAAAGACAAATAATGATAAAGTTGTTTGTGAATAAGTCTTTCGGATTAATTGTTGCTAAATTGTTTCTGGTAACCGGTATTTCTAAGACGAAATTTACTTTACAGATACACCTACTTGAAGAACTTAAAGAAATTTGGAGAAAAATCACAGGATTTTATTTTTTATTGCGAATACGAAAAAATGCTTTGTCATATAAAGAAAGACGAAAATGCTTTAAATAAAATTCATGATTTACATAAACGCACACAATATATATTAATGTAGACGCTACATCATATGTGAGAGTTAATTAAATCAGTCAATGTCGATATCTATATCTGCTAGACATAAATAAATATATTATGTATTAAGATTTATGGTCTAGAGTTTAATTTGATGTATAGTGCACATATGTATATATTATAATGAACACGAACCATGTCTATATTGATATATTGTTTACCGGTATTTACTTTTACGCGATTGGCCAAAAAAGGAAAATGGAAAGTCTCTGGATCTTCTTCTTCTTCTTCCTTACAGCTACTTTGGTTTTCTTCATCACCAAGTTCCTATGGAGTCAAAACCCTAAATTACCTCCAAGCCCTACGCCTCTTCCCATCATCGGCCATCTTCACCTCATCAAGAAGTATCCTTTACCACAAGCTCTCCATCATCTCTCTTCAAACTACGGCCCGGTTCTGTTCCTCAAATTCGGATGTCGTGCCGTTTTGATCCTCTCTTCTCCAGAATCCATCGAAGAATGCTTCACCAATCACGACATAACCCTCGCGAATCGTCCCAGGACTATCACCTCCGATCACTTCAGCTACGGCTACAAAAACTTCGGATTCGCTCCTTATGGCGATCTCTGGCGAACTCTCCGACGTCTCTCCACTCTCGAAGTCTTCTCCTCTGCCAGCCTCCAGAAGAACTCTTTCATACGAAACGAAGAAGTCTCCAATCTTTGTTCCATTCTCTTCAGATTATCCAGTGATTCTCGGAAAGTGGATCTCAGGTACCAATTCACGCTTCTCATCGCTCACGTCTTGCTTAGATTAGTATCTGGAAATCGCGGGGTTGATGAGAGTGATTCAGAATCAGAGAAGAAGTTCTTGGATGAATTCAAATCGAGATTTTTCTCGAGCCTATCGTCCATGAATGTATGTGATTATTTTCCAGTGTTGAGGTGGATTGGGTACAAAGGTCTGGAGAAGAGAGTGATCGAGATGCAGAGGATGAGAGATGAGTATCTCCAGAGACTCATTGATGATATTCGAATGAAGAAACTTGATTCTACAGGTTCAGTAGTAGAGAAATTATTGAAGCTTCAAGAATCAGAACCTGAATTTTACTCTGATGATGTTATCAAGGGAATTGTAGTGCTGATGTTCAATGCCGGATCGGATACTTCACCGGTGACAATGGAATGGGCAATGTCGCTTTTACTGAACCATCCAGATAAGCTTGAGAAGGTCAGAGAAGAAATCAAATCTAATGTTAAACACAAAGGGCTTATACAAGACTCAGATCTCTCGAGCTTACCTTATCTTCGATGTGTCATCTATGAGACGCTTAGGCTATACCCTGCAGCTTCACTCTTGCCTCCTCACTGCTCATCCAAGAGATTCAACTTAGGCAACTACGAGATCCCTGAAAAGACAGTGTTGTTGGTGAATGCTTGGGCTGTTCATAGGGATGGTGAGCTTTGGGAAGAAGCCGATGTTTTCAAGCCGGAGAGATTTGAAGGGTTTGTTGGCGATAGAGATGGTTTTAGGTTTTTGCCATTTGGAGTTGGGAGGCGGGCGTGTCCTGCAGCTGGACTTGCAATGAGGGTAGTGTCGCTTGTTGTTGGAGCATTGGTTCAGTGTTTTGAGTGGGAGAAGGTAGAAAAAGAATATATAGACATGAGGCCTGCTTTTAGTATGGCAATGGCTAGGGCTGAGCCACTTGTTGCATTGCCTAAGCCTTGGCCCGAAATGGTTCCTATCTTGTCTCAGCTCTAGTGCCCTCTGTGTTGGCCAAGAGAGTTGATTTAGAGGATGGTTTTTACATCTAAACATCGATAATAAGGATGGTGAATGATCATAAATCACAAATGGTTACCTAATAATGTGGAATCCATATCTATGTGCTACAATTTTCGTTCTTTCTTAGAACCAAACCTGCATGAAACAGAGAAGATTCTGAATTGGTCTTAGACCATGACGGGCGCTTGTCTCACTCACCTTCCACTTGTAAAGATAGTTTTCTTCAATATGAGATTAGCTTCAAACCCAATCATTACATACAATCAATTTGAGTACTTTCCAAGAAGACTATGGGTGATGTTAAAAACAAAGAGAAGGTATGTATCAGCGATCTGTTCTTAATCAATGTCATGGCCTCTCTCGTCAAGCACCACAACCTAAATCTCACAGTCAGACCCATCTAGAGTAATAACATTGACTAAATCTAAGGAGATTATTAATCATACCCAATCATCAGACCTAATAAGCTTCACTATAGCCACTTCTTCATCCTCAACTTGAGCTCTAACATCCCTGTGAATAAAGACTATTGGTTTACCAATTGATATCAAATTACTGAGTTGGGTCTGTCAAATTAAAAGGAAACGTACTGAACATTTCGAGGATTGGAGCGAACCAATGAATCTTCAAAGGAGAAATAAGGTTTAAACTTGGTTTTGTATTCATTGACCAAGAGTCGAACACTTTCTGATCTTTTTTTCCCCAACTGTTATAACACGTATAGGCAGAGCTCTCTGTGAACCAAAGTACCAAATCCATCAAACCCTAAACTCCCAAATTCAATCAATCCCAGTCGAAGCTCGAGCAGAAAAGGTTTTAAGTTACCACTGCTTGACCTGCGTATCTACATGTTCTTCCTGATAAATATCACCAAAAAAATGACTATATACAATCTTCACTACTGCGTTAGAAATCAACAAATATCGAAACCGTTATTGAGAAAATGAGAAACCTTTTTCCTGAGGAGTAGGAGAAGCAGATGCATTAGGCCGCTTCAGGTGAAGAAATGCGCATGAAAGAGGATGGCCATGTTTGAGTTCTTCAAACTTCACGATGATTGCATTTAACAGTTTACTTGACTAATCCATATGAGATTCGAAGCCTCTGGCTGATATCGAGGGTCTAAGGCCCGTCGCTTAAAAGAATAACTAATATGAACTCTACATGGACTAACAAGGGCCCATATAATAATAGCCCAAAGAACGTAAATTTTTTTTTGGTTTACAATTTAGCTAACTAGTTATTGTTAAATGCTATTGATTTCAATATTGCAAAGTACCACACTAAAATATGACATTTTCTAGTAGTATATTATAACGTTTTGGTCCACGTACACTAACTTATTTAGGCCTCTTCGTATTGGTTAATAAAATCGGTATTTAACGTTGGAGATAGTCAAAGGGAAATTAATTAACAAAACTATCTTTATTATCTGTAGATATAAATAACTATGCTGCTGACAAGTAAGAATGATGTGACCATCCTTAGTCTCTTACACTTCACTCGTATCTTTTTCTATGCAACAGATCATTTCACTCGCAAGTTTGTTTATGTTATAGAGCGCCCTTTTTATTTCACCTGCGTCGAACGTGTCTTTTTTCTCATCTGCCTTGGTCGTGTCTTTTTTCTCTATTTTAGCTTTGGCAGCTGCTTTACTAAAAATTTTATCAGTTATTTTTAGATTGATGATTGCCCAGATGACACTGATGAAAACGATGATCATAATGTGAACCACCGAGTTTTCGTTAATTGGTATTTGCGATTCATCCATTTCATAGCGGATAATCATTCCTACGCGCTGACCTGCTGAAAGTGTGACATTTATTTGATTTTTTACGTTTTGTTCCTTAACCTGATAAATAACGGTATATATGTGTTACCCTGGCGGGTCAATATTGAAAATAAACACTAGCAAAGTTTCAAGTAAGGACTTCTTCCACCTTAGATTGTGCAATACCAAAATCTTCCCACAAGCTCATCGATAAGTAATCGTTTTTGCGCCAGTGAATTTGAACATCTGAAATAGTAGCGGCCATTTTAAATAGCTCTCTCACCTACGCATAATTTCCTAAATAAACACGAATTGACAAAAGCGTGATAGATATATTTGAATATACACGTTTAATATTACCGGAGTTCTCAAGTATTGAAATGATGATGTTGTTAACCTCCGAAGTTATGTTCATCATCTGCACCATAAATTACTTGTAAGAACTTCGAGTGAGTCAAACTTATATACTTTTTAATTCCATAAATACAAAAATAAAATAAAACAAGAAAATTTATAATACTTTTCCTGTTTCTGACACAGAAAACCTTCCGAGAAGAAGCGCAAATGAAAGTGCTGAAACATGAGGAGCTTCTTTGAGTGAAGCATGATGGGGAGGAGGTTTCAAGTTTTTTGAGTATGGGAAGAAAATGCAGTAGATATTGCCTGTGTCAAACTCTATCCATGGCTTTGTATATCTTCAGTATAACATACATAAATGAGAGTCAAATTAAAGCAAGATCATATGCATATACACATATATTCACTGCAAGCAAGTAAATTAAAGGTAAGAATCATGCATACATACCCTATAAATGGAAGTTCCACTTGGCAATCAAATGTAGCTTTGTTTCCATTTTCAAGAGCAACAAACTTGTTCTTCCTGTTGCATTTTATATTATCATCAATAAACCATAAGTTGATTCCACGGGAGAACGTACGTGTGTCTTTTAAATGCAAAGAAAACCAACCGGTAGACAAAGATACATAACTAAAGCAGAAAATGTGACATACCACATACCTGATTTTCAAAGGAATATTGTATCCTTTCGATGTGAGTTTTTCTCTAGGAAAATCAGTATTTCTATGTAGCGTTGTATGAAACTTTTTGAGCACCTGTTAGAAAGAAATCCAAGATTACAACATCTAGAATTTTTTTTTTTGGTTTTAAACATATAGAAAATTAAAGAAAACAGATAGGTTGATTTAAAAAAGGAGACAAGTTCGAGTAAGAATTACTTTTTGAAGAATTCATTGTGACAACAATTTGCAGATGTGATGCAACAACGGTCTCTACTGGAACATTTTGCCACATAACCATAGAGGATGGATTATTGATACTGGAAGATGAACCTAAATGCGATGAAATATCTATTGCTAAAAGCAAGAACAGAACCAGATCCAGAGCGAAGAAGAAGAACTTTAAAGGAACCATCTTTCACCGGAAAAAATTGAATGATGTAGTGTTAGAACACAAAGACAAGAAATAGATAATTGTGAAATAGGATACCATTGTTTTCTTATAGGGTCCAATTTTTGTTTAGAGAGAAATTTAGTAATAACTTTTTATCAGAAATAAGAAATATAATTATGAAAGACAAAGGTAAAATATTTTATTTGGTATCATTATTTTAATATTCAGTAATTAACAAAATATTAATATAAAAATATCTTTCTTATATATACAAGTAAGGAAATAATAAATCATAAAAACAAAATTCCCATTTTTACAAAGATAAGTCTTAGAAAGGTTAATTATAATAGATTTTTAGAAATCCAAACAAAATCTTATGTTATTTAATCACTGATAATCTTTTGTTATTCATTTGATTTTGAAAATACGAGTCCAAAGCTTGTGTTAATGAAATAAAGTTTTAATTTTTTTTCTAAATTCTTACTGATTTTCTAGTTGATATTTAAAGAGACAATTTTAGCTAAACCCCCCCCCCCCCCCCCCCCCCCCCCCCCCCCCCCCCCCCCAAGTTATTTAGAAATCCATATAATTATGAAAAATTAAGTAAATCAAAATCCTTTGAATATGGATTTCCAAATAACTAGGGATTAGGTAAAATTGTCTCTTTATATAAAAAGGGTTAGGCCGAGGTTATTGACTTTATTATAATTGTCAATTATTGAGATCAAAACGACAGTGCTTTGGAATAAACAAGACTTTTTAATATTAGTAGTTAATGGAGTTAAATAAAAGGTTCTAGTTTGATTAATGTTGATGAGAGTCTTAAGATTGAGACCCTAAAGATTTTATCAAAAATGGAAAATCTCTGGTTCATCTTCTTCTTCTTCCTCACAGCTACTTTGATCGTCTTCGGCGCCAAGTTCCTAGGGAGTCAAAACTCTAAACTACCACCAAGCCCTAGGCCTCTTCCCATCATCGGCCATCTTCACCTCATCAAGAAGTATCCTTTACCACAAGCTCTACATCATCTCTCTTCAAACTACGGCCCGGTTCTGTTCCTCAAATTCGGATGCCGTGCTGTTTTGACCCTCTCTTCTCCAGAATCCATCGAAGAATGCTTCACCAATCACGACATAACCCTCGCGAATCGTCCCAGGACTATCACCTCCGATCACTTCAGCTACGGCTACAAAAACTTCGGATTCGCTCCTTACGGCGATCTCTGGCGAACTCTCCGACGTCTCTCCACTCTCGAAGTCTTCTCCTCCGTCAGCCTACAGAAGAACTCTTTCATCCGAAACGAACAAGTCTCGAATCTCTGTTCGAGTCTCTTCAGATTATCTCGTGACTCTCGGAGAGTGGATCTTAAGTATCAGTTCACTCTTCTCACTGCTCATGTTATGCTCAGATTAGTGTCTGGGAATCGCGGGGTCGAAGAGATTGATTCAGAATCAGAGAAGAGGTTCTTGGATGATTTCAAGTTGAGGTTTTTCTCGAGCATGTCCATGAATGTCTGTGATTATTTCCCAGTGTTGAGGTGGATTGGGTACAAAGGTCTGGAGAAGAGAGTGATTGGGATGCAGAGGATGAGAGATGAGTATCTCCAGCGACTCATTGATGATATTCGAATGAAGAAATTTGATTCCACAGGTTCACTAGTAGAGAAATTCTTGAAGCTCCAAGAATCAGAACCTGAATTTTACTCTGATGATGTTATCAAAGGAATCGTAGTGCTAATGTTCAACGGCGGAACGGATACTTCACCAGTGGCAATGGAATGGGCAATGTCGCTTTTACTGAGCCATCCAGATAAGCTTGAGAAGGTCAGAGAAGAAATCAAATCCAATGTTAATCACAAAGGGCTTATACAAGACTCGGATCTTTCAAGCTTACCTTATCTTCGATGTGTCATCTATGAGACGCTGAGGCTATACCCTGCAGCTCCTCTCTTACTTCCACACTGTTCATCCAAGAGATTTAACTTAGGCAACTACGATATCCCTGAAAATACAATGTTATTGGTGAATGCTTGGGCTGTTCATAGGGACGGTGAGCTTTGGGAAGAAGCAGATGTTTTTAAGCCGGAGAGATTTAAAGGGTTTGTTGGCGACAGAGATGGTTTTAGGTTTTTGCCATTTGGAGTTGGGCGGCGGGCGTGTCCTGCAGCTGGACTTGGAATGAGGGTAGTGGCACTTGCTGTTGGAGCATTGGTTCAGTGTTTTGAGTGGGAGAAGGTAGAAGGAGACATTGACATGAGGCCAGTGTTTAGTGTGGCGATGGCCAAGGCTGAGCCACTTGTCGCATTGCCTAAGCCATGGCCCGAAATGGTTCCTATTTTGTCTCAGCTCTAGTGTCATCTGTGTTGGCCAAGAAAGTTGATTAAGAGGAGGCTTTTTAGGTATAGACATCGATAATAAGGAGGGCGAATGATCATAAATCACACACGGTTACCTAAATAATGGAATCAAGATCTTTCTTTCTTTCTTTCTTTCTTTTTGGTTCTTTCTTGGCGCTAAACCTGCAAGAAGCAGAGTAGGCCTTATAGGAGTTTTTCGGTTCTGAATTAGCCTTATAGACCATGAAGGGGATCGTCTCACCTTCCACTAGATGGAGATATATGGATAAGAATCATTTGTTGAACGATCACTGTTGCTTCTACATTCATTTTCAATCTTATATGACCAAAAAAATAGTGATGCAACAAACAAGAACAGAAGTCCCACTTGATGACCCGGATCTGAACTGGATCAGAAGCAAGCAAATTTGGATTGCAAAAGTTCGACGTTCAATGAACAATCTCTGATACAACTACCAGCGGAGAAGCTATTTGGTAATGTAGTTTCTTTATACAGGAGAAAGCAAAAGAAGAACCCAAAAAATAGATTCATGCATCATCAATGATGGTAATTTTGTCCCTTGAGAATAGTCCATGCCCTGAAAACAGAAACCCCTTATAGCATACGAAAGTGTAATTGGAATGCAGGGACAGAAGCAACAATGTTCTCACCTGTAAAGCTGTTCCATCAGTACCACAAGAGCTATCTGATGATTCAGGACCATGGAGGACAGTCTAATGGTCACATTAGCTCGCTTCCTCACTTCTCTTCCATGTCCATAAGCTCCACCTATACAAAACGATATCCTCGAAGCTCCCTAAAAACAGAGACAGCCACAGTAAAAGACAAAAACATCATCATTTACTGGAACATGCTCTCCTGCTTAATTATCCTTTTAATCTTTCCATTTATAAATATAGTCTTGTCAATATGAGATTAGATTTCAAACCCAACAAATCATTACATACAATCAATTTGATTACTTTCCATGAAGACTGTGGGTGATGTTTATAATAAAGAGAAGGTATCTATAGTAAGCTTACACTGTTTCCTGCATCCCCTAGTAACTCAGACATCTGCTCCGAATCAATGTCACGGCCTCTCTCGTCAAGCACCACAACCTAAAATCTCACAATCAGACCCATCTAGAATAATCAATCACAATGACTAATAGCGGATTCTAAAGAGATTCCTATTAATACCCAATCATCAGATCCAATAAGCTTCATCATAGCCACCTCTTCATCCTCAACCTGAGCTTTGACATCCCTGTGAAGAAATTAAAGACTATTGGTTTCAGAGAAAGCTACCAGCAATGAAATTACTGAGTTGGGTCTGTCAAATTGAAGGAAACGTACTGAGCATTTCGAGGATTAGAGCGAACCAATGAATCTTCAAAGGAGCAATAAGGTTTAAGCTTGGTCTTGTATTCATCGACCAAGAGTCGAACACCTTCTGATCTCTTTTTCCCAACTGTTATAACACGTATAGGCAGAGCTCTCTGTGAACCAAAGTACCAATTCCATCAAACCCTAAACACACTCAAATTCAATCAATTTCGGTAGAAGCTCGAACAGAGAGATCGTTTTTAGTTACCACTGCTTGACCCGCGTATCTACACGTTCTTCCTGATAAAAATCACGAACCAGATGACCATACACAATCTTCAACACTGCGTTCGAAATTCAACAAAAACCGAAACCAATTTTTGAATGAAAAGAGAAACCTTTTTCCTGAGGAGTAGGAGAAGCAGATGCATATGGCTGCTTCAGGTGAGAAATGGCCATGGCTGCCATTTTTGAGTTCTTCAGAGTCACGATGATTGCATTAACCGTGTTTGAACACTCTCGACTAATCCACGTGAGATTTGAAGACCGACGGTCTAAGGCCCAACGCTTAGAATATGAAAATATGGGCCTAACTATACAATTGTAGTAGCCCATTTTTTAAAAACCATCTACTTTTCCCTATTTTGCTCGAGTTTATGATGACACAATTATGTTTGGTTTTCTGAACTACCACCAAAATTCTAATAATTCTGAAATATGAACTTTTGATAGGTTTGTTTCCTAGGAATTGTGATAATTAAGAATACAACACTTATAAACATTTGATAATTTTATAGAATGTTTGTATGTACTGCTGCAAAATAGTGCAACAAATTAATGTTTGTATGTATTGCTGCAAAATAGTGCTACAATAGTTTATAACTTTTGTGTGATGTGCTATATAAGCTTTCTGTAACGAAATCTTTTAACAGGTGTACATGACAATGATATTCAATGGAAAGTTTTATTTTGCAACATGTTTATAGCTTATAATTTTTATTTTACCATGCATTAATACACGAGATCGAATGATTCTATCTACCGGAAATTTTCGATTATGTGTTTTCATTCATTTGCATAATTCACATTCTTTATACTAAATAAAATTTTAATCAACCACTGAACTAATAAAACTAATTGATTCAATTTATGTACTAAGAAGAGCCTAAGTTAAATCACTAATCTACTGATTACATTTGTGTCCGAAGGAGGCATGAAAAGACAACATTAGACTTTGTTAATTATCAGATAATCATTTATTATACCGAACAATGCATCCCCTGCCACCAGATCAATTATATATAGTTTAGTGATGTTCTTTTTTTCATCCATCACATTTTTAAACTTTATAATTCACATGGAACAAAAATATGCGTGTTCTTTTGTATATATTCCCCAATCTCCATACCTTTAATTAGTTCTAATTCCGTATTAAACAACTCTTGGCATCTCCACACTCATTTGCCCGTCCATGCATCTTTATCTTTAGCTTTTAGCGCGTTAATATTAGTATTTGAATGATATCCACTTCTTCGCACTGTCCGGATGTTTATAAGATGGACATATTTATCGGAAATAAGTTAAATGTTAAAGAACTTTACGTTAACTCTATATATATTTCAGACTAATTTACAATATATATTTTTACATTGGTTAACCTAAAAGCAAAGAGATAAAATTTAGGTAAATCCTCTCATAAAGGACTAGATAGGCTTAATCCTAAACCCTAAACACCTTTGTTTTTTACGCGCGCATCTATTGCTTAAAAATAACCAAGCTTTTTTGTTTAATCATTCGAATCCTTGAACCAATTTTTTTTTTTGAAAACCCGATTTCTAATTTTATATAAACTGAAAGGGTATAAAGCAATCGGATATAAACACATACGGACCGTTTACTGGAAAGAAGAGAGCATTTTGCTTTGCTATAAATAGTTTCTAAAAGTTCTAAGAACTATCTTATATATATATATTGAGTTTGTACGTTTCTTGAATATGGGTCAAACTAATACGATTCTGTAGCACGTATGTAAAATGCCAATGATCAAGTACGTACACAAGTTTGTTCGAACTCGTAGTCGGCTTGCTGTATTAATTTCATTCCTGTCGAAATAAAACACTTGTCCCTTGAACGAGACGTTAACGAGAGTACATATTCCGTTTTACTACTTATGTAATCAGAATACGAATTTTTCTTTAATATATGAAAACGATTTCTTTAATAATAAAATTAAAACTCATGATTCGGGCAGTGACGTATTAAGCTCTCGATCGGTATGCACTAATGAAATCGGAAATAGGCTGGCTAGAATAATATTTTTGGTGAAAAATAACTACGTCGACTAGTCTCGGATAACTAATTATTATTGTTAAATCCGGAAAGTACTAATTATCAATAGATGGAGAATAGTCTCGTAGATGCTATTCGGAAATGAATTAGCCCCCACCATTAGGGCTCCTTTCTATGTGTTTTGTATGCTGATTTTTTTGCTAAAAATGCTGAGTAAAGTGGAAAATAAAATTGTTAGAATTACCCTAATTATATGGTCTTGATATGGTATCGTCGGATACACATCCATCATTCATGTTAGAAACCAGTTAAACTATCAATTACTCGTAAGCTAATGAAGCATCTTTAGTTTCACCATTCATTCTGACACACGATAGACAACATTAAACATTAACTTAGGTGTAAGAGTAAAAGGCATAAACTATGAAAATATATAAAGAAAATACCAATTTTGTAAAGTTTAATTATAGATGCATGCAATCAACCATTAACCAGATAAAAGAACTCTATCGAATATTAACAAATTTTATTTAAAAAGATATATAGATCGAGAATAATTGAGAAATGGTATAAGCATGAACCACAATATCTAGATTCTCCATACGATGGAGACAGACTTTTATATATATATATATATATATATATATATATATATATATATATATATATTATTCAAATGTGTCGGCTTTTCTATGTTCTCCCAATCCTCCATTAATTGTTTTTAAAAATTCAGGTCACTCTCAAGAATATAAACCAAATAAACAAGTGATTCTTTAGAAATGATTTCTATAACATTTTTAGCACGGATGTGTCGTCCTACTTTTTATGCGTTTCGATTTTTCATCAAATGCTTTTCTTAACTTCCAAAAAGTTATCACCTAAGTTGATCATCTCTTATATAACTGATCTATCTAATAAATTTATATCAAGCAAACGACATTTCTTTGTCTCGCAAATCCACACTATGTTAGAAAAACCATATAAATTTAAAATCAAAAGAAAATTTAACTTTGTAGAAAGAAATAAAACTCTATTTAAAATTGGAGGTATTGTGCAGGTGCTCTACTTTCACGCTTAAAAAGGCGGCCGTAAATAAATCTGTAATCATCTCTTGGCTATAAATACAGAACCCACACACAAACTCTCTCATATATTCATAATTAAACACCAAAGCAGTCGCTCGATACCCCTTACAAATATATATATCTCTTTATATACATAACAATAACTCACTTTGTGAGGCCATGTCAGGCGTTTGGGTGTTCAAGAACGGAGTCATACGTCTAGTGGAGAACCCGAACCAGTCCGGTGGAGTTTCCACTCAGACGCACGGCCGGAGAAATGTCTTGGTTTACTTGCCGACAGGTGAAGTTGTCTCTTCTTACTCGTCGCTTGAACAAATCCTAAGGAGCCTCGGGTGGGAGAGATACTTCAATGGAGATTCCGATCTCATTCAGTACCACAAACGCTCCTCTATCGACCTCATCTCCTTACCAAGAGACTTCTCCAAGTTCAACTCCGTTTACATGTATGACATCGTCGTCAAGAACCCTAATTCCTTCCACGTTCGCGATTTCAATTGAAATCCAGGGAATTAACTCCCGACAAGAGGTTTAGTGTGTGTTTGTTTTGTTTTAACCGGGAAATTCCAGACAGAGACTTGTAATATATCTATGGGAATCTGCAGCGTGAGTTACGTACTGTTCAAAGAGAATATGCGTGCAGCAATTTGAATTCGACGAACAAAGCGATGACAATTGGATTATCGTCACTTAGTTTTAGATTGTGTTTATTTTGTTAATATGTATTTAATTTGTTGGGTTTGGTTTTATCTGGTTCTCCAAGTTTGTTGCATGTGCATGCTTCTTTATTTTTCATTTTTGTGAGTCTTGTATGGACAAGAGTACTGTTCCAAAAGGTGGCACATTACTTAGAAGTTGTTAATTATTATTTTTTATTTTTTAGCTTTGTAATTGTGGTGAATGGTGATCGATGTAAGTTGTGTTTCTTTTGGCTCTAAGCTATATTCGAATTACACCGTTACTAAGGAGGAGTTCCTTTTCGTTATATATGTAAGCGAATTGAAATTTTTTTTGAGTCCAAAACTATTAAGTTCAAACAGTCATTGTATGATTCATATAATCGAAAATATAGTTCTCGAAAATCAATACAATAAAAACACTAAGAATCTCTCCAAGACTAACACCTCAGCATTTTGGACTATTCTCAGAATGACACATCATTAAAATCGTCATCCAATGAAAACATTTCGATTAATACACCTCAAATTTGTCAGCCAATTATAATCTTTTATTCAGGATCAGAGTGTAACAAACCAGAACTCCTCTCTCGACCCTAACCCTTTATTCACCACCTCCGATCTTTCTCAACTCATGAAATGGAAGCTCTCTCGCGGAAAATGGCAGTACTTTCTCTTTCGCTCTCTCTCTCTCTAGATCCGTGAACGGTTTCTCATCAATTACTTCTTCCCTTTTGATGCCAAGGCCGCGTCTGCTGGATTTTGTGTCGTCTCTGGACGATTCAGTGGTGAAATCTGCTTCTGAGAAAGCTTTCAAATCGCTCCCTGACATCTCCAAGGCTGTGAAAGAGCTCACAATGCTTAAGGGCGTGGGTCCGGCCACCGCCTCCGCTGTTCTTGCTGCTTACGCCCCTGACATTGCACCGTTTATGTCAGACGAGTTACATCTCTTTTTCAATCAGAGAGCAGAAATTTAAATAGGAAGGATCTTGATTTTTCACTTTTGCTCTGTTTTTAATTTGGGAATGAACTCTAATGTGGAAGGAAAGGCAATGGAGGTGGCTCTTGGGACAAGTGTTCTAACATAGACAAAGGTTAATTAGTTAGTCTCTCTAGACAAGTGTTCTTATTATTGTGTTTTAAGTTCTATCAACACTAGGATGACACTTGAAAATTAATTTCCACCGACTTGCTTACTCTTTAATTTCACTCTGATACTGTGGTAGAAAACATCTGAGCTTTGAAGTCTTTTTAACATTTTTGGAAATGTTAAGAGGTATAGATTTTAATAAATTTAGACTACTTGTTGCCTTAAGTCGAATTATTGGATGGATTGTTGTAGGAATTAAAGTTGAAGGGAGGGTGGGATGGGCCTTCAGATATAGAAAGAGCTCTATGGAGTTGTACCGTGCAAAGACGCAACCAGAGAAGAGCTCCTCGGGGAAGAAAAGAAAACGGTAGGAGACCATTTATCTCTTCTATCATAATCAAGTCAGAGTCACAGATTTATCACTCGGCGTGATAATTTTTGTATCTAATTCGCCTTTCTATCCATTTTAAGATCAACCATAGATATACATGTTTATGTCAGCTCTTCTGGAAGTCATATTCGTAACTGTAGTAAGTCTCTTCTATGAACTCGGTTTAGGTGGCCCATGGTAAATTGTCGTTTTCGCTTTGCTTGGATTAAAAAAGTTTAATTCTTGCACAAACACAATTAGATCTTGTGGCATAATATCAATTTTCACAGGGACATTGCAGCAGGAATTGTGATCGTCAAAGAAGCTGGCGGATTCATTTTTGATCCGTAAGATTTAAAAGACTAAATTCCAAACACACACACTCAACGTTCCAACTGTTTTTAACTGTCCTTTCTATTGAAGTTAAACTTGATTTTGGGTTACTCTTAGTTATGAGTTTACTAAACCCAAAGTTAAGCTCTACATTTCTCTAGAAGATTCATAAGATTCATCATCACCTCCTCTTAAGTGTTCTAGAGAATTCTATTACATAAACACTTAGATATTTGTGTAGAATAATGTAGAAATTTGTAAGAAAAAATCTAGATATTTTAGTAGTTATAAAGATGATGGTAGAATAATCTAGAAATATTTGTAAACTATCTTTGGAGGCTATAAATACCTCTTCACCCCCTCATTTGTAACATGTACAAGAACTTGAAGAAGTGAAATAAAAAGAGAGTTTAAGTAAAGAGTGTTCTTCATAAGTTCTCTAAGTTTCTCTAAAGTTTTTCAAGTATTCTCCAATTGTTTTTTCAAATTTTCTATCATACTTAGAGGTTTTTTTCATCTTGGTTCTTTCGAAGTTCTCGGGGCATTACGGTCTTGGGCTAGTGTTAAGCACTATTGAGGTTTCTCTACATGGTATCAGAGCCTTTCTAATCTTGTGCTTTTCAAGATCAAAATTTAAAGAGAGCTTGAGGTTATTCTAAGTATGGAGTCAACGGGTCGTGTAGTTGGATTGGGAATGGAGATCTTAAACCAATCTAACTATCGGTTATGGAAGTCTTGCATGGAGTCATACTTGGTGAGTGAGGACTTATGGGATGTCGTCGGTGGTAGTAGCACAACACCACCAAGGGGAGATGCTGCAACCGCGGAAGCGACAAAGGAGTGGACACGGAAGAATGCCAAGGCGGAGTTTGCTTTAAAGAGGTCAATTTCTTCGGGGGTGTCTGAGCATGTCTCAAGGTGCACATCCGCCAGTTTAATATGGCAAGCGTTAGATCGGTTGTTCAACAAGAAGAATGAGGCCCGCCTTCAGTTGTTAGAAAATGAATTGGCGAATGCGAAGCAGGGGGAGTCTTCAATCTCAGAGTTTTTCATCAAGATAAAGAATCTTTGCTCTGAGATCAATACCCTTAATCCGGAGGAATCAATTTCTGATGCTCGGTTAAAACGGTTTATTATTCGAGGTCTACGACCCGAGTATACACCGTTTGTGACTTCAGTTCAAGGATGGGCTACACAACCTTCCTTGGAAGAGTTTGAAAATTTACTAGCTTCGCAAGAATCATTAGCCGTGCAAATGGCAGGAGTCAAAATTAATGATGACTCGGGGAGCGCTTTTATAGCCCGAAGGCAACAAAACCTCAAAGCCAAATCCAATGATGGTGGTCCAAGAAACAATAATGGACGTGAAGGATTTTCTATGGGGGAAAAGAAAAAATTCAAGTGCTACCGATGTGGGAGACTTGGGCATTTTAAAAAAGATTGTCGAGTCAAGCTAAAGGAAACAAACATGGCAGGATCAAAAGGTCATATTGAAGATGAAGATTGGGGGAAATGTTTCACGATGGAGGCTGCATCTTCAAGTACATCTACACCTAAGAAGCTGGAGAATAATTGGATTGTAGATTCTGGTTGTAGCCATCATATCACCGGAGACGAAAAATTATTTTCTAATCTTCAACGCCATGAAGGAAAAGAAGCTATTATTACCGCAGATAATTCTATCCATCACGTTGAGAAAGAAGGAACGGTTATCATCAAAGGAGATGATGGAAGCCCAATCACTCTCAAGAATGTTTATCATGTCTCTAGTGTAAGGAAGAATCTTCTCTCTGTGGTGAATGCGGTAGACTCAGGCAACTATATTTTATTTGGTCCAAGAGATGTTAAATTTTTAAAGAATATTCAAGAGTTAAAGGCAGACGTGGTACACACCGGAGCACGGGTTAAAGATTTGTATGTTTTATTGGCCTCAAACTCTTATGTGGAGAAGATGAGTACCAATGATAATGCCTTTATATGGCATGCTAGGCTTGATCACATAAATATGACTAAGCTCAAGGTTATGGTGAATAAAAACTTGGTTAACGGACTCCCAAAGTTGCAGATCCAAGATAAAGGCACACTTTGTGAAGGATGTCAATATGGAAAGTCTCATCGGCTTCCATTTGACTACTCCACCTCAAGGTGTAATGTTCCATTGGAGAGGGTCCATAGTGATTTGATGAGTCCGACAAGAACACCCTCATACTCCGGGTATCACTACATGTTGTTGTTCGTTGATGACTTCTCACGGTACACTTGGGTATATTTTGTGAAGGAAAAATCTGAAGTATTCTCAAAATTTCAAGAATTTAAGGCTACCGTGGAAGGGGAGTTAGGTCGGAAGATCAAGACCTTAAGGACGGATAATGAAGGGGAGTTTATGTCAAAGGAGTTTCTTTCATTTTGCCAAAAGTCTGGTATAAAGAGAGAATTTACATGTCCATATACACCTCAGCAAAATGGAGTAGCAGAAAGAAAGATCAAGCATCTAAGTGAGACATGTAGAAGCTGGCTACATGACAAGAACTTGCCTAAAGCCTTATGGGCAGAAGGAATGAGATGTGCAGCGTATGTAATCAACCGGATGCCACTTAGTCCAAATAATATGAAGTCTCCTTATGAGATGGTTCATGGGAAGAAACCAACGGTGAAGCATCTCAGAATATTTGGATCAATCTGCTACGTCCATGTGATCGATTCTCAGAGAACCAAACTAGAGGCAAAAGCAAAGAAGTGCATCTTTGTTGGGTATGATGAACAAAGAAAAGGATGGAGGTGTATGGATCCTGAGACACATAGGTACACTATGTCCCGTGATGTTGTCTTTGATGAAGTTACATCTTACTATGGACCACCTCAAATCTTGGTTGAGCAAGAAAGTACAAGCTCCTCTAAGGTCAATGAAGAATTTATTCAAGTACCAAGTGAAAGTAAAAATTCTGAAGATGAAACGCAATGTGAAAGGGGGAGCACTAACCAAGAGGAAGATGAGGAAGAAGACCAAGGGTCCAAGAAAAATCAACGGCCTAAAAGAAATATTATTAGGCCTGCTCGATTCAGGGATGACAAGTTTGTCACAACATACTCATGCTACTTTGCAGCTCCATTAGATGAAGATGAGCCATCATCTTATGATGAAGCAAAAGGAGTTGATGAGTGGGAGACCGCAATGACGGAGGAGATAAATGCTCTCAATAAGAATGAAACTTGGGATTTGGTTCCGAAACCTAAGGATGTTCAACCCGTTTCTTGCAAATGGGTATATCGCATTAAACGGAAGACAGATGGAAGCATTGACAGATTTAAAGCAAGGTTGGTTGCTCGGGGATTTTCTCAGAAGTATGGAGAAGATTATGATGAGACTTTCAGCCCAGTAGCAAAGATGACTACGATACGCTCTCTCTTATCTTTAGCTGCAAGTTTTGGTTGGAAGTTATGGCAACTAGACGTGAAGAATGCTTTTCTATACGGAGAACTTGATAAGAATATTTTTATGGAGCAATCACTTGGTTTCAAATCACGAGAGCATCCTGATTATGTGTGCAAGCTCAAGAAGGCTTTGTATGGTCTAAAACAAGCTCCACGAGCCTGGTATGGAAAACTTGCACAATTTCTTCAGTTTTGCAGTTATGTGGCATCAAACTCTGATCCAAGCTTATTCTTCAAGAAAAATGGAAGAGTCCGTGTGGTAGTTCTTCTTTACGTGGATGATATGATAATTACTGGTAATGATGGAGCAGAAATTGCTCGTCTACAAGAGGATATGTCAGTAAGGTTCGAGATGAAGAAGCTGGGTGAGCTGAATAACTTTCTTGGTTTGGAGGTTGAAAGAATAAAGGATGGAATATTCATCGGTCAACAAAGCTATGCAAGAAGAATTATTGAGAAATTCAGAGTACATGAAGGAAAGACGCGTAGTACTCCGATGGATGTGAACATAAAGCTTAGACGCGATGAAGGATCCTTGCTACCCAATCCCCGACCTTATCGTTCTCTTGTAGGAAGTCTTCTATACTTAACCATTACAAGACCTGATATTGCCTTTGCAGTTGGTCTTGTAAGCCGGTTTATGCAAGAACCAAGGAAGCCACATCTAGAAGCAGCAAAAAAGATATTAAAGTATGTGAAGACAACTCTTGGCATGGGTCTGGTGTATAAGTACAATGCCAAGGTTTCTCTCCATGGTTTCACAGATGCAGACTTTGGTGGAGATTTAGATGACCGAAAATCAACTTCGGGTTATGTGTTCTTATGTGGAGACACAAGCATCTCATGGTGTAGTAAGAAGCAAGCAACAATGTCACTTTCTACCACTAAAGCGGAGTATAAAGCTTCGACACTCGCAGCTCAAGAGTGTATATGGCTTCGAAGACTCCTTGAAGATTTGTTTGAGCCCATAAATAAACCGGTGGCTATCTACGGAGATAATCAAAGTGCCATCAAGTTGGCTAACAATCCGGTATTTCATGCAAGGACAAAGTATATTGAGTTAGAACATCACTTCATAAGGGAGAAGGTTTTAGATGGGACAATTGAAGCCTTAGAAGTTCGAAGTGAGGACAACGTTGCGGACATCTTCACCAAGTCACTACCAAAAGGCCAATTCGAATCACTTCGTTTGAAGCTCGGGATGGTTGACAAAATCAAGTTTAAGGGGGAGTATTGAAGTTAAACTTGATTTTGGGTTACTCTTAGTTATGAGTTTACTAAACCCAAAGTTAAGCTCTACATTTCTCTAGAAGATTCATAAGATTCATCATCACCTCCTCTTAAGTGTTCTAGAGAATTCTATTACATAAACACTTAGATATTTGTGTAGAATAATGTAGAAGTTTGTAAGAAAAAATCTAGATATTTTAGTAGTTATAAAGATGATGGTAGAATAATCTAGAAATATTTGTAAACTATCTTTGGAGGCTATAAATACCTCCTCACCCCCTCATTTGTAACATGTACAAGAACTTGAAGAAGTGAAATAAAAAGAGAGTTTAAGTAAAGAGTGTTCTTCATAAGTTCTCTAAGTTTCTCTAAAGTTTTTCAAGTATTCTCCAATTATTTTTCCAAATTTTCTATCATACTTAGAGGTTTTTTTCATCTTGGTTCTTCCGAAGTTCTTGGGACATTACGGTTTTGGGCTAGTGTTAAGCACCATTGAGGTTTCTCTACACTTTCTTGTGTGTGTGTTGTTCATCAGATCGGGCAAAGATTTTGACATCGCATCGCAGAGAATTGCAGCTTCAAACGCTTCTCTGAAGGAGTTATTGTATTGATATGGTCACAACCTTATGATGAACTTCTTCCTCCTCTTCTTAGCAGAACGAAAGACTCTTCTTGCAACTTCCACAGCCTTAGGACCTGACAACCGCACGATTCCCACCGCACCAGGTGGCCCACCGGTCGGCGTTACGCCACAATTGTACTTGAGCTCTGAAACTGATCAACGTTATCGAATGCATCATCGTCTACCTTGCCCAGAAGACCCACCACACCCTCATCGCCTTTAAACACAACAGAACTGTTCTCTGCAACAATTAGAATGAAACAAACAAAAAACCATTAGCAATAGGACTGAGATCAAATTAGAGACTTACGGAATCGTTTCCATGCCCCTTTACCTGATGACGCAGCAGGAGGTTTAAGAAGAAGGGTTTTACGAGACGAAGAGAATAAGAGAAAGCAGAAGATTTTTGGAGACGGGTCTTGAGATTCTTCCGCCTCGAGTTATGATCGGCGTAGCTTCTCGAAGAAGGTGAAAGCCGACGGAACGGAAGGAGAGGAGAATCACCATTGACACTGCAACCTAACCTCACGGATAACGCCGACGGCGGCAACGAATACAGAAGAGAGATAAAACTCAAAACGCTGCGTTTTTTTGTTTTTTTCTTTTTAACATCGTTTGGGATAAAAGCCCAATAAGTATAAAAACACTTGTAAGAACTCAGCTTTTTACTTGTGCGTCGAAGTAGTAGAAAAACAAACTTGCATACTTTTGGATAGACAATTTATTGAGTGTCAAGAAGATGCAATTGTTTAGCAAACAAACTTGCAAAAAAGATTACCACCAAGTTGTGATTTTGTATCTCACTTTTATATTCTAAAATGTATTTGTTTAGTTTTTCAATGATAAATGCTCTAGAATTTAATACAATTAGATGTGGATGTTATACATATGATTTAACACTCGCGTTATCCATTCAATCATAACGAATCTCGGTTTTGAATTCTGTAAATTAATATAAAATGATATAAGAAGGAAAAAAAAATTGTACAAAAAGATTTTTTTATGTATTATTTTTTCAATCCATCATTCATTTTTTTGTAGGGTATATGTTGAGAACAATCTCTTTAGTTGGACTTCTATTGAATTGAGAAATAGGTTTGATTGTACATCTTTTTGATATTTTAATATATATATATATATATATATATATATATATATATAAAAGGCATCCTCCGGATAATTCAAATCTAAGTATTCCAGTTGATCGATCCTAATTCTAATTGTTTTGTTCCCAAGTAAAGATATCCACCGAGTGATTCGAACCTACAACCAAATAACATGCATTTTTCTCATTCTGAATAAAGAAGACACAAACTTGAGAAAAACATAGGTTTTGTAATATTATCACTATCAATTGAAAAAATCAAATGGTTAAAGACATATGAATAACTAAACTTCAAGAAGTAATTAAATTGCAAAAACTATTCCTATTGAATTATTTTGTTCTACCTATAGATCATGAAAAAAAACATTCAAAAACTACATATCAATTAACAAACTTACATTCAAAAAAATACCCGCAGCGTAGCGCGGATTCCACCTTAATAACTTTAATATAAACTCTAGTATCAAACTAATGAGTTGGTTTAGCAAAAAGGGATAAAAATATTGATACACTTGGCTACCGGTTGATTCTTTGATACTAGAGTGTTTTTTCTTCTTAGAAGCTTCCATGCATTTAAGAAAAAATTAACGAGATGTTTATATAACCATATATTTCGTGTAAGAATATTACCATTTATTTCGTGTAATGTAACGATCCAAAATCTTGGAACTATATATATTTTCTTGATGCAGCACATATAGGCCCGTTAACAGCCCAACTTAATTCTTAATATGCTTTCAGCTTTTGTATATTCCCATATTCTTACTCTATCCAACCGAAACCCGAATCCGATCCAAACCCAGATCCGGACCCTTTCTCGTCGGCATCAACAGGCTACACAATTGCCTCAAATTTACAGGCGGAGAAGTTGGGTTCCAAGGAACGTTGTTCCTGAATCAATTTCGCCATATTACTAGTTTCTGTAAGTTTGTGGATCAATATTTCTTGTGTTAATGTTCAAGTTTGTGAATTTGGAATTGGGAATCTTGTGATTCTCAAAATCATCGTCGTAGAGTGCTTCAGAAGATGTTTTAATTTTCTCATTGCTTCTGATTTTTGTGGGTTTAAGTCAGAACAAGTGTAGGAGCTTTGTGCTTCTGAGTCATGTCGGTTTTATTATCTTAATTCTTAACTTTTTGGATTCATTAATGGTGACTATATATAAGTTTTCTAGGTGATGTGTTTGTGTACACAATTGATACTTTACTTATCTACAAGTTATTCTTTTTTTTCTGCCCCCTTTTGTGCAGAAACAAACGATGCCTCGTAAAGGATTATCCAATTTCGATGATTATGATGATGGTTTTGATGATGATGATGATGCTTATGATTATGATTACGATATAGATGAACATGGTAAAACATCTTCCCATTACCTTACTTGTGGTCTCTTTAACTTGGTTATGATTTGTTTTCCTGTTTTCTTAAACTGCAGAAGAAGAAGTTGTTGAACCAAAGGAAGAAATTGCTAACAAAGGGCTTTGGCGATGTGCAATCTGTACATATGACAATGATGAGAGTATGTTTGTGTGCGATATCTGCGGTGTTCTTCGTCATCCTGTGGCCGGAAACCAAAGTATCAATAAAAATACAGGTACTATATTTTCTCTCCTCCAATCTGTATTAGTGAGACTTTGTATTTATGCAATCTCTCTTTGCCTCTGCATAGGGTTCATGAATTATTGCATCCTGTCTGATATATCTCGTATGTTTTGTTTTTTTGAGGTCACTTGATCAAGCTATTGGTTTATGTTTGGAAAAAGTAGTGACTGTGGTTTTTATACTTGTGATTTTGCTATTCTAGGTGTTTAATTATAGAATAGATGTGTTTTATGCAGTTGAAGGCAGATGCAAAGAGCCCGTGGTATCCAAATTGGCAAAGTCCCTTTTCGGATCAGTCCCATCTAATACACCGAAAAGGGCTGTTCTTTGTCTGCTTGAAAACAAGAATCTTGTGATGGAACAGGGACCTCTGCCTGGAATTTCCCGTGGGAATGTTCATGATCTCCACAAGGCTTTTAGTTCTAAAACTTCCTGCATTAGTATAGGTTGTTAACTTGCTGTAGTTTGATAGTGTTTTCTATTTTCAGTTATCCTGACGAGCTGTTCGTGTTGAGTCTATAGTTTGTTCTTTGCATTTGTGGCGTTGCAAATGCGTTTTTTGTTTCTGACATTTCCTTTTCAACTTATGTATAGCACCTTTCAAGTTTGATGCTCCATCGCCCGATGATTTAGTCTCCAATGGACTAACATCCTCAAGGACTGGTCCAAAAGGTATCCACTTTTTGTTTTCACCTTGAATTTGATGCTGTAATAATATTGTACGGATTAGATGCTTGAAACCTGTATACCATAATAATCTCTCTTCTACTTCAGTCCGTCTTGTTGTTTCCTCGCATTGATACGCTTCGAAGGACCTAAGCCTTGGAAAGTCTATTCACGTAGAAAAATGGAAACAAAAGCTCAATTCCAAGTCTAACTAGGATTTATAGTTTATAGCCTTATTGCAATAGAATATCTCTTTCTGTTTCGTTTCCTTTTTTTGGTTTTGGGTTATTTTTCTTATTAATATGGTTGAAGCTCGTTTGTGAACTTCATCCAAGTTATTCTCTTTGGGAGTGTTTACTCTGTTCTGTTTTCTAATATTTAATATTGGGTTCTTAACTCCAAAGGCTCAGGTGATGCTAGCATGAGGCAGAAGGAGAAGCAAGATAACGCAGAAAAGAATCCTTTAAAGAAAGGAGGAGATAGTTTAAAAACAAGCTCCCGGGGTAGACATGATAAACTTGATAATAGTTTTTCAAAGGGCGGTGCTGGTGGCATAAAATCGGGCAAAAGTTTGCCAAAAGAAAAAGCAGATATGTCTAATGAGACAAGTTCTTCCTCCAAATATATGGAGACGTCGGAGAGTCTTACTGGTACTATGAACAAGATGTCTTTGACTGGGGAAACAGAAAAATCCAGCGATATTAAAATTATAAGACCAAAATCAAAATCTAAGCATAAGGCAGAGGAGTGGATGCTTCTTGATAAAGAACCAGATGCACTTAGCCAACTTAATCTTGCCATCGTGAGTTTCTCATTTTACTGGCGATTATCTATTGGTTTTTGTCCAGGCAGATTACTGATGGTTGCAATCTGATTTTAGGTGGGGCACGTTGATTCCGGTAAGTCAACACTTTCGGGTAGATTATTGCATCTATTGGGAAGAATATCTCAGAAGCAAATGCACAAGTATGAGAAAGAAGCAAAGTTGCAGGTAACCTGTTCTTTTGTCTGGATGTTAGAGACTTGAATATTCAGAAGTCTGCTCTGTTTGCTTGACATTGTCTTTCTGATCCGATCAGGGGAAAGGGTCCTTTGCATATGCCTGGGCATTGGATGAGAGTGCTGAAGAGAGGGAACGAGGAATAACAATGACTGTGGCTGTTGCTTATTTCAATTCCAAAAGACATCATGTTGTTTTGCTCGATTCTCCCGGACACAAAGATTTTGTTCCAAACATGATAGCAGGAGCAACACAAGCAGATGCAGCGATTCTTGTCATAGATGCATCTGTCGGTGCTTTTGAAGCTGGTTTTGATAATTTGAAAGGCCAGACAAGGGAGCATGCACGGGTTCTGAGAGGTTTTGGTGTGGAGCAAGTCATAGTTGCAGTTAACAAAATGGATATTGTTGGGTATTCGAAGGAAAGATTTGATTTGATTAAGCAGCATGTTGGATCCTTTTTGCAATCCTGTCGTTTTAAGGATTCGTCTCTGACATGGATTCCGTTAAGTGCCATGGAAAACCAAAACTTGGTGGCAGCTCCCTCTGACAACCGCCTATCCTCATGGTATGCTCCCTTTGCTGATACCTGACCTTCCATTTCTGGTACAAATAGCTGGTGAATTGCTTAGCATGCCCGAAATAGGCCATGAAATGATTAAATTTTTACTGGAATACAGGTATCAAGGTCCATGTTTATTGGATGCCGTTGACTCTGTCAAGTCTCCTGATAGAGACGTCTCAAAGCCTTTACTCATGCCTATATGTGACGCTGTAAGATCAACTTCACAAGGGCAGGTATCTGCATGTGGCAAACTTGAAGCTGGAGCTGTTCGGCCAGGATCCAAGGTACACAAGTTTCATGATGGGAAGTTTCCCTTCTCGTTTGGTTGCATGATTGGTGATTGTTTATCTGTCTACCTGAATTAATCTTAGGAGACACTATGCTGGTGGTTAAACCTAACTTCCATTCCCATATCTGAGTCGCTCAACCTACACCCATGATCAAATTTCTAGTATGAGATGCCCCCAATTACTATTTTGTATACAATATCTGTTTGGGTGTTGGGAAGGTCTCTTGTTCAATAAAACAAATGAAACTGCTTCAACTGATTACTAACATAACTGGAAATTTCTGCTAGATAATGGTTATGCCATCAGGAGATCAAGGAACTGTGCGGTCTCTGGAGCGTGACTCTCAGGCTTGCACTATTGCAAGAGCTGGAGATAATGTAGCCATAGCTTTGCAAGGGATAGATGCAAATCAAGTAATGGCAGGAGATGTATTGTGCCATCCTGATTTCCCTGTATCAGTAGCAACTCATTTGGAATTGATGGTACTCGTCTTGGAAGGTGCCACACCTATCTTGCTCGGTTCTCAGGTAAAAGAAACAAAAAAAGCCTGCCTCTCTCTTGCTCAATTCTCTATAATTCGTCCCATGTTTTCTGATCCTTTATATTGAAAAATGAAATCACTATAGTTGGAGTTTCATGTGCATCATGCAAAGGAAGCAGCAACAGTTGTGAAACTTGTGGCAATGCTTGATCCCAAAACAGGGCAGGCAACAAAGAAGTCTCCTCGTTGTCTAACTGCTAAACAGAGTGCAATGCTTGAGGTTTGAAAATATCTTTTGGACTTTCGCTCGAAATACTACCAGAACTGATTCGATCTGATTTTGGTTGTAACTGCAGGTTAGTCTCCAAAATCCAGTTTGTGTGGAGACATTTTCTGAAAGTAGAGCTCTTGGAAGAGTGTTCCTTAGATCATCTGGAAGAACTGTCGCTATGGGAAAAGTTACTCGGATTATCCAAGACTCGTAAAATGTGTTGTAAGATTTTGCTTGTTCATTAGAAATTGAGTCGTCCCAAGTTTTGTCTACAATACATTATTAGGATATATATCCTAAAATCAAATTGTAGTGTGTAATTCAATTTATTGAATTTTTGTCTTTGAGGTGTTAATTGTTAAACACAATAAAAACTTTTTAGATAAAAATAAAAAGTCTTTTTATTTGCAATATTCTATAGACTATGACATTATATTATCTCCCTAAGGTATAACTCAGTGCGAAAGAGAGGAGAGAGTTGGTAGCTGTATAATAAACCAACAATTTCTCTGAGAAATCAAAGTTAGACGGCAAGTTATATCAAGCATTCCTCAAATACACAATGTTTGGTTTTCTGCAATATAATGCAAACTAGTATTCGCACCCGTGCTACGTACGGGGAATATAGATTGACAATATGTAAATATTATTTTATCACAAATTTTGGATAGTAAGATTTTTTAATATTATAAAGCATTTACTTCCTGAGCAATATTGAAAGTGAATTTGGTAAAACATTTATTTGGAAGACAATATTATAAACGAGACATGTATTGTTTTACATAAATTTGTGTTGATTTTTTTAACGTGAAATTAATTATAATATCTGACTTTATTTTTGATGAAAATAAGTAATTATTTAAAAATGGAAGTGTAGAAATTATTTTCGTAGCGTAGAGTTAGTGGAGAGATCAAACTAATAATAAAAAACTAAATATGTCTAATATTTTAATATTGATGATTTATCTGTGTTGTAGCACCAGGTTAATGATATTTTAAATTTATATTATTGTCGATCTAATCCCGTCCCGCCATATAACCAGTACCGTGGTATTTTAACATTTTTATAAGTTTAAATATTCATAATATTTTAAACTTTTTAAAATTTTAAATATATCAATAATAATATTTTAAACTTTTTAAAAGTTTATATTAGATCCGATATAATTAAACGGTTCGACTAAAAAACCCGAATTAAACCGATACAAACTTTTAAAATTAGATGTTTGTTAAGTTAAGAGTCATGTTCACTCGGATTTGGATTCAATTTGTTCTTATTTATAATAGGACTTTTGAATCATTGTTTAAAATTTTTAGCCAATGTAAGACGTTGAACACACACTTTTTCTTTTACTAATTGAATATTATATGTCCGTTTTTAAAAATTCGAATCACAACATATACCAAAAAAGATTAGAATTTTATTAACTTTATTTATTATATGATGATTCAAAGCAATTAAAAAAATAAACAAAGATGATAGGAGAATCATAATTTAAAATTTTAACAAAATCTTCTAAATATCTATATTATTAATTGTGAAATAATCTTCTAAATATCTATATGGATATTCCTAATTTTATAATTAATGTTAAAATCTTTTAATTGTGTTTGGTTATATGGATAATAGATAATTAATTGTAAGGATTGTTTGGATACATATACATAAATATTTTTCTATTCTATATTTATTTTTAATGAATTTCCTAATTTATTTTTTAAATCAATGACAGTTTTATAATATTTAATTAAAATAAAAAGTTTGTATTTAAAAATTACTAGTATAGATAATAAATATGACAGCGTGCCACATTTATTTTTTTCATTTTGTTTTCGTAATTTTTTAATATTGTCTATTTGCCACATGTCCACGTTTGATTGCAAGTGATTTGTGCTTTATAATATAAACTTGTGGCACTATTAAAGTGAAACAACTATATATAGGATTTTGCCCGCAATTTTTCCTAATAATTCTATAGAGTGCCATTTTAGTGTTCCCGTAAGATATAAGTTCAGTGTAGCCTGAAGAGTAGTTTGTATAAACCAAAAAGATTTTCAGGTTCAAATCAAAAGTTGAGCTTTTAATACAAATGGAGAAGGAAACTGTCACCTGATCTTATTTACCCATTTGTACCCAATTGGGTCAAAAGAAAGATATTGTTATATGTACAAAAGAAAAGAGAGAGAGCAAGATGATGTAGAGACAAGCACTTGGTGAAGAAAAAGCAATGTATCTGCATCATCTTGGAATCATCCCACAAAGCTAAAGTTGCTGTTGGCATTATCACTAAACTGACTTCTCCTCTTCCGCAGAGGTTTTGCAGATTGGGCACCAATTCTTCATCCGCAGCCATTGTTGCACACAGCTCACATGGTACATGTGTTGGCATGGCATAGTCCCTACTTCTTCTCCATCAACATATTCTTCCTGCATATATTTAGAACATTAACATCATCTTCGTTTTCACTAAAACCCATAATACTACATTGTCCTATTTCAGGTCAGATACTAGACAAACCAGTTTGGGGTAAAAGTAGAGAGAAGATAGAGACCTGGCAAATACTGCACTTGATATCATCATCCTTAGTCAGAGATATGGCACCGGTTTCATCTGTCCCCTGATAAATGCTTTGCTTAAGGCTTCTCGAGAGTGCTTCTTCGCTTAGAGCTGTGCTCACTGTACCCATTTTATCCCCCAAAGCTAATAGTTCCTGCAACATTTGTATTCATATGATTTTAGCATTGAAAGACCTTTGACTGTTTAAGCTAAAATAGTGTGCTTCTTGCATATATTGATTAATAATATGTAAAACATTCACGACTGACCTCATATGACATGTTATCAATGTCAAGCCTCATATCTCTATGTTGATCATAGAATCTGAACATACCACTTGAGAATAGATTGGTCTCTAAAGAAGCCAGTTGCTGTGGGAAAAGAAGCAGAACAGAAAGTAGAAACGTCAGAAAAACCCTAAGCTTAGACAAAACTTGTTCATATCAAAATACCAAGCTGCGATTTACGTCATATGTAAGCTCTTCATCATGTTCAATCCTTTCCAGGGCCAACAATACCTGAAACATTTTCAACATAGTATTGTGTTATCACGATTCACGACCATTCAGGAACATGTCAAAGCTTCTAATGACATCAGACACGGAAACTACCTCTGCAATTCCATTCATGTTGTAGTGACTCAAACCATCCTGGTTCACCAAAGAGTTTGAAGGATCAGCTTCCGAGGGGCTACAGGGCAGCACGCTACATGAGCTTCCAGTACTACTGTTTGGCCTACTGTATCTATTTGATGGACTAAACGAAAGAGAAGGATTGGGATCGGTTGGTGTTGCAGGATGAGGCATTTGTCGAGAAGTAGCAGAGGATGCAGCAGCTCCAAGTTGCTCTGATCTACCAAAATAACCAGATCTCCTCCCACTACTTGAAACAACACTGTTGTCCATAATACTTGGTACTATTTGATTCCTTCTGTTATCAGAAACTGTGATGCCATTGCCATGAGAAGAATTTTGATTCGTTACCTTTGGCACCAACACGCTAGTCTTGTTGCCTTTGCTAGAGGAGCTGCTCTCTCCATCAGATTTTTTCTTTTTAGTCACACTGATTTTTGTTGCCGAGTTTGAGTTATTTGTAAGAACATCAGAAACAGAATTGCACGTCAAGTTTCTCAATCTATTCCTGCTCAGACCGCCTCTTACAGTATGCTCGCTGTTACCAGAAGATGAAGAAACAGAAAGACCCGTCAGAGTAGCTGGGCTGCCCAATTCAGACTTCTGACGACTACTTCTGCTGGTTCCTCTACTTGAGCTTCCTGCCTTTGTCTTTACTACTTCTCCAGAGACAGCACTTTGAGGATGACCATTTATTGCGCCTCTTTTAGTCTTTTGGCGTGGAAGGGTGGGCTCCGCTGCAGCTGGATCATCATGAACAGTGCTCGTCTCTGAAGAATTGGTGTCTAAAGTAGATGACGGCTGTCTCTTGGCAGTAATTTTGGCTGGCTTTCTTAAGTATCCAAATTCAACCGGAGTTCGAGATGAACTCCCAACAACTTCCTTTCCATTTGAGGAAGAGGAAACCGAAGGCCGAGCAACTTTTGTATTGTTGTCCATAGAGCCAATCCGGGTTCTCTTGGTGGAAGTTACCTTTGCACTACAACCAATTCGGCTGCAGAAAGGAACCTTCTTATCATCTTTCTTGTTCATATTCTCACGCAGAACAAGACCACTCGCTTTCCGAGGCACAACCAACCGGTCAACTGATCGTTTACCCGCACATCCATCCATGAATCAAAGACACTCTTTCTCTGCAGACAAAACAAGTATCAATTCAGATATTTGGTTAAAAAGTGCATCCAGCCTGAGCTATATATCAAATAGTATATCCACTAACACCAAACAAACAATCTATAAACAATAGCTTCAATAAAGTCATGAAAGCTATAAGGATTGTCTTCCACCAAATCAAAAAAGCAAGTCGTTGAAAGTTAAAAGCATCACGGAGACAAATAAACACAGACAACCACATCAAAAAGCTTACGGTAAGAACATGAGAGCAGGTAGATGTATATAAATCATCCAGAGTAAAACATCTGGTGTTTATAACTTGATGGTGGTTCATAAACATCAAGCTACAAAAGGCTGATTCTGTGATCGTTGATAAAGAGAGAGATGAACAAAAACAAAGTTAAAAGAAACCAAAAGAGAGAAAAAAGGAGGTGACTTTAATGGTCCCAATCCATGAGAAAAGAAAGGGTCTGCTTCGAATTACACGGACTTTCCATAAACAACAATGACCCTTTTCTCCGCGAATCCAGCTTCACCATGAAACAAGGCCTCCAAAATCACCTTTTTTTTCAAAAATCTAAACAGAGAAGAGACAATTAAAGAAACTTTGCCCTTCAAAATTTTCCGATCAGAAGCTACAAGTTAACAGGAATCGAACACTAACTGTGAAATTGAAAAAAAAACTATTCCAAAATTGGAAACTTCAATCCAAATACAGAACAACAAGAGAGAATCTGAAAATATGAACTTTTGTTTCTGGAGATCATCTCAGAGAGACCAGTTCAGCTGCTTTGAGAGAGAAAACAAACCAAAAAAAAAAAAAAACTTTCCGGCGTTACCTTTTTTTCCTTTTCCGAGAGATTACTCACCGCCGTCTGTGAATTAACAAAAACGTGGAGCGAAGTAGAGAGAAAGAGGAGAAGACGATATATATATATTTATATATGTGAATAATAATAAATATTGTGGGGTTTATAATGTTTTAATTAAACTGGGATAAGAAAAAGAAGTGTGGCGTAGCAAATGTTGAAAAAGCGGTTAGAGAGATCAGGGCCGTTGATTTAGGGTTTGGTTCAGTGGAAGCTAAATATGGACGGCTGAGATGTACACTGACGTCGTTCTCAGTAGACGGAAGTGTATTAGGAAGAATTAAAACGACACCGTTGTCGCTAGCGGTGTTACGTATTATAGACGGAATGATAATTGAATTGAATTTTGTCTTCATTTTTTTTTTTGGTGAAAACTAATTGAGTTTTATATATGGGATTAGATTAACTTTGTAGATGAAAAGGATTTTAGATTAATTAATTATTGATATTGATAATGTCGAGAAAGGTGTGATAACAAACGTATCGTCCTTTTTGGCGTAAATCAAGAGACTCCCTACTTCTTTGCATAAGATAATATTCAATAAACTAAACATATATTCTTTGTTTAGCATCAGAATTCAGAAAACAAAAACTTGGAACTTTTTTTTTTGTGATGAGAGAAGAGTTTATGAATACTATTTTAACGTAAACACAGATTTCTTGGCTATATATTTCTCTTGACTGCAAATATTTTAATGTGAACTCTATTTATGAAAATTTGTACAATGGTTTATGGTGAGAACTTACAAGTGTATATCTTCTACCGATCGAAACAAGAAAGCTTTGTAAGCTTATACAAATAGTTATAGCCAAAAGAAAATAGATTGTTAAGATCATTTGTAAATGCACATTTAGCACATGCTACGAGCCAAGTCTAAATCCTAGGAACTCATGTATTTATGCTTTACTATGATAGCTACATGTTATGTGGTTATATAAACCGGTTACTAGCTGCAAGAGCAAACGGTCCAAAAAGATGATACTACTTATTCATTCACCCAAGTTTCTCATGTGTATGATTAAAAAACAGTTAACAACAATTTTTCTTTTAATTTAAAATTGCTAACAATATTTTCTTTTAATTTGAATTTGCTAAAACAAAAGATAGATTTTGCAGATATATCGAACGTGGAATCCTTGGGTAGGGAATTCCCAAAGAGGCAAAGACTTAAAACTACACGTCGGAAACTCTTATGCGGGTTTTATTAACAAAAAAAAAGAACTCGTATGACTTATGAGGATCATATACAAAGCTTGCACTATAAAGGTTTTTTATGTCTTTAAACGCGTGGATACATCGACCACCATTTCTCCACTTTAGCATTTTTTCATTTCTTTTTTTGGAACATTTTTCATTTTCATGTATATAATCCCTGTGTCATTATATTTCAAATAAGCAATCATGTTATCACAAAAGGAGTAGTTGATTATCTTCGAAATATGAATTCAGCACATTGTTTCGTGAACCTTTAATCAATATATATATATATATATATATATATATATATGGATCATGTAACTTTTTATATTGTTGGGGGAAAATGATGACTTGGTCGAGTCTCTGATTTTTCGGATACGACCCAATCTTTGATCAAATTCATAATATTGTGCATGTCAGGATTGCTAGGCCCAAAAGAATTATCGAAAAAACTTTTTATCGATTTAGAAGTCTTTTAATTCGAGACTCTTCCCATTGGAAATGCCTACTAGTATTTTAAGACATTGTGCTCTATGTAAATAACCTACATTGCGGGATGAACGAAATAGAGTTACAAGAGCTATTCAGGAAATTTAGAGAGATGATTGTGCCGGATCAGGAGGAATCATGACGGTAAAAGCAAAGAGGATGGATTTATTGAATTCTCCACCCAAGACTCTCTTGCTAGAGCCATCAGTTCTGCAAATGGTATGAAAGTTTGGGGTAGAACCATATAATTGAGTTTAGCCACATAACGAAGGCCATGATGCATCTCTCGATATGGATTTCCCATTCTTTGACTTTCTTGTGTTTTTTACATACTTTTTATGACGTTTTTGTTTAATGTATACATTATATTACATCTAAGAAAAATGATAAAATACCTAATATATCATTTTATTATTAACAATCAACAAACAAATAAATAAATAAAATTGTTAGTTCTGTTTTTTGGGCAACAAATCACAGAGTATTCTTTAATTTAATGTGTGGGTTGTTAAAAAAGTAGAATTGTTATCTATTGATAAACTAAATTAGGAAGAATATATTTTTCCATTGAATATGTAAAGCCTTATATAGAATAACAACACAATTAGCTATTATTTTTCTAAGGAAACAAAAAAAAAAGATAATAAATAAATTTAGATATGTATTACCATCTAATTAATTGTGGAAAAACATACTTTAATAAAAAGATAGACTAGCTCAAACAAAAGTCTACGGTTTTCCAAAACGGTCGAAATCGTTATAACTTATAAATTTGGGTATTATTTTGTTTAGGAACAAATAAATAAATGGAGGAGTCATGGTCTCCACTCTCCACCATCACCACCACCTAAGAAATGCGAGATTTAAGCTCCGTTTACAAAAACAGAGTTCCAAAAATAAATTAGTAAACCCTAATTTTCAACCACAAATCTTTGGAGATTACGTTCCTTGATATACACGCCTCTTCTCCTTGGTTCAAAAGCAAAATTATTCACCTCCTTAGATATCAAGGTAATCATCTTCTTCTCCTCGTAATAATTCATGTCTGGATTGATATTCTTAACTCTTTTAAGGCAGGCTAAGGCTTATTCATAGTCTTCTGAAATATTGCAATTCTTTTCGTCTAATTGTACGTTGTTCTCAGGTCGTTATTTGATTTCTTAATAATGGCAACGACGTCTAGTACAACGAAAACGAAACCGGACAACCAAAACTTCACCAGATCAAGATCACTCGGCAGAAAGCCAAAGCCGGTCTCATCAGCAGAACCTGAAGCGAACGCAGATGGATCTGATCGGAAAACAATCGAGAAGCCTTTGCCAAATTATCTGAAGCCAACAATCAGCTCGAGACCTGACCCGGTCAAGTTCTTGAGGAAGAACAACGCTGTCGAAGACAATCAGAAGCTTCTTCGTAGACGATCCTTTGATCGTCCTCCTTCGTCTTTGACTTCCCCATCAACTTCATCATCCCAGAAATCTCTCAATACCTCTCCTGCACGCCCACGGGACAGACCAGCGGTTCCAAGAGAGAAGCCTGTCACTGGTCTGCGTTCTGCATCTTTCCATGGAAGTAGCACAGGCGGTCTCAGAGGAAGCAGTACAGTGAAATCGCCTCCTGTGGCTTCAAGAGGATCTCCTGGCTTAAAGAAGAGCGGTCTAAGCGGTAGCAGTTCTTCCATGAATGTTCCAAAGAAATCTTTGAGTAAAGAGATTAACCCGGAATCTTCTCCTCCGGCGCCTGCTCACGAGGACGAAGAGGAGATTGTCAAGGTTGAGACCGATGTAGACATTTCTGACCACAGAGAGGAAACGAAAGAGGAAGTCAAAGATCAGGTTGCACAACCTGATGAGTCCGGTGAAGAGAAGGAGACCAGTCCAGTGGCTGCCTCCATAGAAGAAGAAAAAGGAGAACTGATCAATGAGGATAGAACCGAAGAAAAAATAGAGGAACCGAAAGAACCAGAGAACACCGAAGAACTCAATGGTGTAGATGAGGAAGAAATTAAAAAGAAAGGTGATGATGAGGAGAATAGCGAGACAGTTGCTACTACTACAGACACGAAAGAAGCTGTGAATGTCGAAGAAAGTAAGCTAGAGGAACAGGAAGAAGAAGCAGAAGTTAAAGAAGAGGAGAGCGAAAGTAGCAAAGCGAAAGAAGAAACAACCGAAACAAAGGCTCAAGTAGAAGAATTACCAGAGGAAGGAACAAAGAAGGAAGTGGTGCAAGGGAAGAAGGAATCTCCAACTGCTTACAACGATGTAATAGCAAGTAAGATGCAGGAGAACTCGAAGAAGAACAAGGTCTTGGCTCTTGCTGGAGCCTTTCAAACCGTTATTGACTATGAAACTGCTGCATCTAAGTGATATACATCTGCATTATATCACATGCAGACATAGCAACTGCGTCTTATTAGCTTTCCTATGTCAGTGCTTTTATTGTTTCTTGTTTTCGCCTAGCATCAATCTTGGACAATGAATTATATATGGTTTTGCCTGTGAACATGAACTAGTCATCTGCTTTTTTTACTTTACCCAAAGAGACTTCTATATGCAAAATCGTGACAATCTAACAATTTGAAAGAACTAACTCTTATAAGAAGCGATATCATATTACTTACATCCACTAAAGCAGCTTTTGTTCAGGTTCAAATAGCCGATACAATTGTGCTCTTGTAAAAGCTCCTACTGCCTTTGAGTTATAACCGCTCCCACTAAGATTTCCACAATGAACAACTATAACCATCTTAAGTTTCTTTTCTAAAACCAGATCTACCACACGACCAATCGATGTTGTTGTACTCACACATGTGGGCGGGCTTCTCATCATTGAGATCAATGGCGCATCAAGCTACGAGAAAATAATTAAACGCACAAAATCTATCAATTCATCGATTCTTCTTTTATGTCAATAGGTTCTGAAGCGGAACAAGATTTTGTTTAACTCACATTGTTGCAATCCTCCCGATGCAGAAGGCCTATGCAGCTTCCCCGGTCATCTACAATTGATACAACTTGCTCCTTGAAAAACCGCATGACCACATTCTTCAACTGCAGAGTGCCTAGCATTGGCCGAGTGGCTTCAAATCGAATCATAATGCTTTCTATTGGTTCACTGGGTATCACCTGTGTCAACGGTATTATATTAAAAATTCTGAGATCATTTGCGTATATAGGGTGTGGGGAATAATTAATCTATACCTTACTAAGTAAATGTGGACGCAATATAGACTTAGAAAACCCCAACAATGCTTCTAGGCGGACAGCAGCCTGCGGTTGAACAAAAACCACCCAACTAAGGTTTCATCGGACATAACCACTTAGTAAATACATGTCTAGTAAAACAAATATATAATGTCTGCAAATAACTTTTCACATCATACCATGCCTCCACTAGTAGTCCAAGGTATTGCCTTCCACCTTCTAACGATACTTGAGAGAATCCCTAGGGCCTCATCGAGCTGAAAAATAATCCAGACAATTAGTTAGAGGACCCAGAATCATCACCGGACTAGCAGGTATCAACAGAAAAAGATAGACGCCATATAAAAGATGAAACAAAGACTTTCCATTCACTAGAAGGCCCAAAACCAGAGAGTTTATCTAATTCTTTAATACCTGGCCAGCATTGAGAGCTGCTTCCATCAGGAGATTATCAGCTTCTTGCTGAACTGCCTTGGAGATTGATCCTGAAGAATCCGGCCATAAGCGAAGATACAGATTTCTAACCATTCCATAATCTCCTTGGACAGCAAACACTCGCATCATAGACAGGTACAAGTGAGGCTTTGGCCGCAAGACTTCATTAGCTCCACTTCTCTTCAATATCTCACCAAATACACAAAGGGCCCCTGTGACCATATTCAATAAAGACCCTAAGGAATTACTTTAAGCTCATCTATGTTCTGGGATGCTTAAAGCAGCAATTTATAGTAACATACCACTTGTTGAACCACACTTCAGCATAGCATCAACTACTGCTGTAAATGCAGTTCGGTCAATGAACACGTTATCACACAATTTCATTTCCAAATAAATATCCTGCAGTGAAAACAGATCCTTCGCATCCCCAAATCCCTAACAAGTAGAAAATCATCATAAGAAGCAGAAATCGATAAAGCATGGAGTAGAAACAACAAAGCATTCTAGGCCATCTTCCCGCATAAAGATTAGATATGTAAAGAGATTCACAGATTGCTGGCTCACCTTCACCAAAGTGGTGTATGTTACAACATCTGGCTGAAGAAAATCGTCGTAATATTCCTCTGCTTTCTCCTGAATTGTATTCAAAACCACGACATCATAATTAACATGAGCCAAGCTCTACCCCAGTACTACTCTGAGTAACACTTGGAGTATAAAACTGGCCTTTTAAATACACATGTGTGACCTTCATATCCTTGAAAAACTTCATAGCCACATCCAAATCGCCACACTTAATGCAGGCATGGATCAAAGTATTGTAGGTCAACCTATCAGGCTCCAATCTAAGGCGTAACATTTCATCCAGCAAACTTATTGCAGCTTGCGGAGAGTCCGAGTTGACATATCCCTGATATATATAACAAGAAAATACTAATGGCAAAAGCAAAAAGATAGATACATGACGATGCTTCTCTGAGCCTAAATGCGTAAAGAATTACCTTCATCAACAAGTTATAGATGAGAACTGACGGGGTGCCATGCTCTAGAAGCAAAATATCATATCGTGCAAGCAGACCATTGGCACGACGTAAATCTCCTGCACTAGAGCAATATCAAGTGTTTTTGCATCAGCTTCAGGCCATGATATTTCCAATTCACTAACACCAAGATTACATAATTAAGATTAGCTGCAACCTATGGAGCACGAGAAACTTTTACAGCTTAAGAATCTTACCAGCATTGATCAGAGCGTCAAGGAGACCATAGATAAGAGATGATGACAATTTCGGATTCCCAGCAGCAGTTCCTTGCTCTATAGACTCCAGCATTTGGAACGCTTCGTCAATCCTCCGAGCCTTCCCCAGTCCCTTAACCAAAACAAACGATTCGAAAATCAAATTCTGAAGGTGTTGTGTTGTTCTTCTCACACGAAATCAAAATTCAAAATTAGATGAAAGAGGAAAGAACCAAAATCACCTTCAAGATAGTGGCGTAACTAATAGAGTCGACTCCAATCCCACCAGGTTCCGCCATCTCATGAAACATCCGAAGAGCCAAATCGATATTTCCACAGTGAACGCAAGCTTCCAGAACTGAATTCATAACGATTGTGTTAAGCCTCCCATACCGTTTCTTAGCTTCTTCCACCTCCTCCACGATCTGACCAAGCTGACGACGGCGCGTGAGGAGAACTATACGAGAGGTGAGAGGCTTGAGATTGATTCGCCTGGAGTAAGGAGTAGCTCTGCGAGGATAACACCGCCGCGTAGGAACAAAGGAAGACGAAGGAAGGAGAGGGAGAGGAGTGACAAGAGTAGAAATAGCTGATATCCGATACATTTTCGAGGAGACCGGAAGCTACCCATCCGCCATTGATGGGCTTCAGCTTCACCTTTGAACTAAGCGAAATAGATAACGTCAGACAGAGAATCTGAAATCGCAGTAACAATCAGTCAGTTTATTCACATCGGCGCTGTAAAGATTTTATCGTGACAAAATTGGGGCTTGGGCTTCGAAAATTAAAGCCCAATATGCTTATGTTCAGCGCTGATGTCTTGGTATTTTGACTTTTCGTTTCCCTAATCCAAAATTGCTTCTAGATTAAGCTATATTTCTCCAGAACTCCTAAATTTCGACACTGCAATTTTTTTGACGCGGAAACAAATATCCTAAATTCCACGGAGTCTCTTGCTTGCTTATAAATATCATCGAAACTGCAACCCTTTTGATGCGGAAACAAAGAAGATTCTAAACTTTTTAACTTTGATAAGCAGAAAAAAAGCAAGAAGAAGAAGGATGTGTTTGGTGTTCGTGTGTGATCAGGACGAGAGGGTGATCGGAAGGTACGCAGCTCCTGGAGCGTGTCCGTACTGCGGCGGAGCGGTTCAAGTGGTTGACGTAAATAGCCAGTGGAGATTCTGCTTCGTTCCTCTCTCTAATAAATCGAAACGTCGCCATCTCTGTTCCACTTGCGGTAAACGCCTCATCGTCCATGGCTGAAACAAAACTCCCACCTCATCCGAGATCATTTCTATTATGTAAATATCCAAATCTCTGACTTCCTTTGTGTACGTGTTTGTAAGAAAAAAGAAAAGAACATGTCTTCTCTTTTATGATTTCTCAGTATATGTATGAATCATGATTATGAAAGTTCAGCTTACAGAAAGGAAAAGAAAAAAAAAAAAAAGAGATTTTTAAGAAATTGGGGTTTTTTGGAGAACAAGAATGATCACTTGCAAAGCTTGAGCTTCTTAAAAAAAGAAGAGACTTGAGATTTGGGATAAGGCTTTGTGGCGATACAAGTAGGAATATTCTCCGGCTGCTCCGTCCATAGCTTATGAGAGATTCCTCCTGATTTCAGCTTCTCTGACAAATTCATCATCTGCGTTTCACCTTTAACCTCCAGAGTCACCTAATCCCCAAAGTTTTTTAAAAAACGCGTCTGATTAATCCACCATTGATTCCGTCCCGGAATTTTAACATTAGAGTTTGGCGGAGTTACCTTGTGCATAGAATCGATGCGTTGCGGATCACAGTACTGAAGAGTAACCGGATCATCTTTGAACGACCAGATCGCCGCCACTGACGCGTGGCATCCCTGCGTTACAACGCTCCCTAGTGGCCACGAATCGATTAGATCTCGTCGAAGTACCACGTACTGCACCACGACGTCGTCGGGTTTCTTCGCCGAGTTTTCGTAGTTGCTGGAGGAAGCATCGACGACGGGACCGATATCTCCAATCTGTTGGCTCATAGAAGAAGTAGCCATTGTGAATCTTCGCAGATGAGCAAATCGGATCGTGGAATGACGAAACCTAATTCGCGGCGCCGGAGCAGAGAGTCGGCGGGTAACGAACGGGAGTCGAAACGCAGCGGAGATGACGGCGCTCGCCATATGAAAGGACGTTAGCACATGGACTTTGCTATTGGATAAGATTTTTCTTAATGGGCTTTTAGATGACCCAACTATTTTCTGATGTCGTTTGGTTATTTTGGGAATCTGATAGAGAATCTCAAAAAAAAATTAACTGATTAGCTGCTAACAATATAATTAAATTCGGCATTAAACGACATCGCTTCAATAAACTTGAAATCTTCTAATTTGCTAATTTTGGGAAATCTGGTTGACTTTAGACCGGAGCAACACGATGCTTAATCACTTAAACGGCAGATAACCAAACCCGGTTATTTCGTTCGCTCGAAATCTAAACCAAATAAATTGCCTCTTATTTTCCTGATTTTCTATTTCTCTTTTCGCGGTTGAGATTTTATGATCTCCGAGCGAAATCCAACATTCCGACGACCGTACACTATCCGGCGCTGCTTAGCCGTCTCTCGCCGCCAAACTGAACCATTGATCTTCTCTACTCGCCGGCGTCGTTTAGTAATTATTCTTTTCTTTCTTTTTTTTGGTTTTAGAGTTGTTATTCTTCGTTTCATGTTTAGGGTTGCTGCGCCAAATTTAGCTGTAAATCCCTGAAACAAGCTCTTCTGATAAGTATGATAGAGTTTCTAATTCAGCCTCGTTACTGCTTAGTTTCGTTTCCGTGTGTTATGTCTGAGCTGAAATCGTGATTTCGCCGCCGGTACGATTTCTTGAGTATAACTCTTGTTGATTTGGTCGCTTTAGGGTTTTGCTTCTCACCCGTTCTTTTGTTGTTATAATGTGTTTTTTAATCATAGAATTGAACAATAGTTCCAGATTTGGAGACTCTTCTTTGCACCTTCGTTTTTGACTTTTATATGGTGTTGTATGGTTTTGTTAGAGCTCTGATGAGCTACTCTTTCTAAATTATTCTCCGGTTGCAATTTTTTGGAATATGTTAAATTTCGTTGGAAACTTACTTGGAGATACTCACTGATTTAGATGTGATGTATGAAAATTGAAAATTTGGTGTACAGATTGATAATCAACTTCTCTGCTTTTTGGCAGGAGCTTGGTCAACTGGGAACTCTGAAAGCAAAGATGGGAGAAATGGTAAAAATAACACACCCTTCCAGTTTCTTTTTCTCTTTTTCCAATTGTTACCTTGAAAAGGTAGATTCCGCAACATTTTCTTTTGTTGCAAATAGATTCTTTCGCTGGACCAAGATATCCGACTGGATACAACACGAGCAAGATGTGAGTAACAGCTTTCCTTGTGGTTCAGATCCTCTTTTTTTTGGTTTAAAATTTTTGGTAATATTAATCAATTTCTATGCTCTTTTCCTAGTCTCTAATCTTCTCAAGAGGCATCGAGAATTGACAAACCGTCTTACTAGGTAGGAAATAAGCTTCTGAACTATACAGTTCACTTCTCAATCTTTTTATTTGTTAACTGGTAATCATTCATTTTTAGGGATTCTGATAAGTCAATATTTGATCGCTTGAACAAAGAATTTGAAGCTGCACGGGCATCTCAAAGTCAGGGTGGGTATGGATAGCTAAATTGCAGAATTGGATCAATTATCTGCGTGGCTGTATTTTTGTTTCATTAGTATATATGCTCATCCGTGTATCTATTATAATCAAATGCGGTATTCTCTCCTCTCCTCTGCAGAAGTCTGCTTAGATGGGGAAGAGTGGAATGATGGTTTGTTGGCCACATTAAGGGAACGGGTATGGCATCCACCATTGTGTACTTTAAAAAGAGGTGGTTCAGGCCTTGGTATCTAGTCGAGGGCTTAGTAGACACTTTAATAAGGGCAGATCTTGATTAATTATGTCGTTCTGATAAAAAGTGTTGTATTTTCTTTGTGTTATGAAATCTATTATGCCATCTTTTTCTTTTCATCTGTTGAATTTATTGACTCTTTCCTAAACTTGACCATGAACTGTGTAGGTGCATATGGAGGCTGACAGAAAGGCAGATAACGGTAATGCAGGTTTTGCACTGGTTTGTCATCCTGAAGAACGAGTTACTTACAGAGTGGGAAATAAGGTATTCCACAGGTCTTACGATCTTACAAAAAATTTCTGTAGAGAAATTGAATTTGTTTGTACCCAAGGTCTGTTGGCGTAAGCCTTATCCAAGTCTAGATAGCACAGATTTTACCATGATTCTTTCAGGATACCCACAAAGAAGACTACTCCTGTCACTAAACATATACTAGAAACCACATCATAAAACCATATGGCAGTAAAAAGCTCTGGATAGTCCAAAGGAAACCTATAATTTTGCTCATTCATCTTGGTTGTATAATTATATCTTTGTTGAAGAATGTTGATTGTTATGTCTTTCCCCAAATTTTGTGGTTGCTATAATCTTTCCTGATTTAAGGTTTTGGCTGACACCAGGCTAATCTTATGTTTGGAGTGACCTGTCACGTTAAATTGATACCAGATCGTCTTTTGCTTATATATTTGATGTTTTTATCAAACAGATGATATGTTGCCTAGAGGGAGCGAGAATTGGAATCCAGTATGAAACATCGATTGCAGGTATTTTGAACTATATTTAGCATTTTTCCATAAGTTCCAAGTGTTTTTGGTTTACAATATATTATTGGCAGTCATCATAACGAGTTTTTCTACAAAGGTTTCTTACCTTCTGGGGGGTGTCACTGAAATAGAGTTAGCTGTTTCGTCTCCATATTTCTATGTAAATGAAGACATTGGGACTTTTCCTAACCTTTCCCCTTCCTGTATGTGATAATTTAATCCTTTTTTATGTAGGAGAAACTTATGAGGTTTACCACTGTGTGCTTGAGAGCAAGTCGTTTTTGGAGAAGATGACTGTACTTGAGCACACAATTCCATTCTTTTTGCCACTACGTGACTTGGAAAATGATCTTCTTTGTTCGAATGCTAAGGTGGGCATGGTTGCTGGATCTATTATCGAGATTCAATTTGCTTTGACGTTGTTGCACCTGATCTTCAGTTTTTCCTCTTCTTTGTTTATATATTTTTCATTTATAATTTGTCGATGCCAGAAATTCATCGATAATGTTGGGGATCTCCTGCAAGCATATGTGGAAAGGAAGGAACAGGTTTGTCATGAGTAGATGATCAAATTTATAGATTGGTCTTTTAAATTGTTCTTTTGGGTCATGGCCTCTTAAATTTTTAACTTGCTGGCTGCTTGTTTGATTTTTTTCTCAGTACAACGCGTCAATATGATCTTTAGATAGAAATGAAATGGTACTAAAATCATGTGACCTGTTAAGTTGAAGTAAGAGAATTTCAGCATTAATGTATGATCAACCTTGTTAGATTAGGATATTAAATGATTTTTAGATGAATTTATTTTACAATGAAAAGACTGGGGCAGAGAATCTGGTGTGAGTATGCTGGGTGTGTTGTTATAACAACCGTTGGTGAAATATGCGCTAAAAGTGTTAGGAAACTCGTAATATTTTTACAGGTTAACCAGGATGCTTCTCCTTATTTTATTGTAGGTCCGGCTTATGAACGAGCTCTATGGAAATCAGATCAATGAGCTTTATAACAGTCTTCCTTACCACATGATTGAATTTTCCGTAGATGATTGTGAATGGTTAGCAATTTCATGGATCCATATGATTCTGTTGTTATAGCTTTTTAAAACTCAAAAATGTTTTGCATTGAAGCAAGGTGATGGTGAGCCTGAGATATGGAGATCTTTTGAGTGAACTGCCGACAAAAGTGAGAGTTCTAGTTTGGCCAATGCATCATCAGTCGAAGAAACAGTGTACAAGCCCTGGAAGTCGAGCAATTCCTTTTCGTTTATCTTTTGCCGAGGATGCTTTACGGATCCAATCGCTACCTGAAGGTATTTCTAGTTTACACTGATCTTTTTCGAGTGATGTTTTTTTTTACGGTTTGTCTATTCTTTTTGTTTCATTGCAGCATACGCAGAGATTGTGATAAACCTGCCAGGAGAAATTGAACAAATATTTCAGTAGAGGAGTCCGAGCTAAAAGCTGAAGCTGTGTCTAATAAACTTTCTACATCTCTTGCTGCTTCGTTGTTTGATGTCTGATTTTGATCCTTTTGTCCAAACTGTTAAAATAGTGCTATGAAGAAGAGTTCTTTACAAAACGGATTTTTTTCCTGCTATTCTGCTCCGGTTAAATTGTACTGCTTCTTCGATTAGACTGTTACTAATTGGAAATGTTCATGCTCGAAACAGACAGATATATGGAGTTTTGTTATCTGTGGCATACCATGGTTCATTCATATTCTTCATGAATTTACGCAAATGAAAGTCAAAAGTGGCTGTAAATAAACTAAACTTATCTACAAGAGGTCCAATTCAAAATGAGAGAGATAATATCTCCAACCTAGTGATAGATATACGTTTCTTTTGTTGGTCCACCATTAGCTATTTTTCATATTAAAGATCCTAGTTGAAGTAATTGTAAATATAAAACGAAAAGTATGTTACGGCATATGAAATTACGGTGATAGTAAGGAATCCCGGAGTTGTGTTACCCACTTTGAATTATCTTTTCACAAAACCATCCATGCAAAAACTTTAAGAGTATACACTGATTTTTCTTGTTGTTCCCCCATCAACACAATTTAAGAGATTATGTTCCTAGGACATATAATATTGAAATATATCATAGAAAGTTCTTGATACATGAAATATATTTTCATTGTTTCAATTATTTTATTTTAATAAAAGTTCAAATGGGTTTGTAATTGGCAAACTATTTTTTTGTATTTTTCAATGAGATTATATAATCAAATTAACGACACAAACAAACATCAACTCAATTCTTCTTCTAGATTATGGGCGGACTATAAGATTTAGGATCATATTTTCAGATGTATATAAGAGTGTATACTTTTTTTATACAACCAAAAAAACAGTATATTGCAGATTTACTTTAGATCTATCTTCCTGAGTGATTTATTATTGGAACATATGATTAAGACACTGAAAAGTTCGTTGTCAGAAAAATAAATGTAAAGAACTCTGACATGGGCCCTACTCAGGATAGATTATCGAATTTTATTTTAACCCTTTTTTAATAATGGAACCAAAAAAGTAGTATCAAATAGTAATACTAATGGACTTAAAAAGTAATACTACTAATCCAAGTGTTAATATGAAACTATTGACATACCCGAAAATTATGGTCTAGCCAACAGAACCTCATAGACCATGTCATCTTATTCTTATTATCCATCGTGATAATTTATTTATTTTGTTGGAAAACTAAAACATATTTTGTATGCTACTCCAAGAGATTCACGGATGACATTTCCACTCCTGAAAATTATTTAAAATTTAACCCTATGGCATCGAGTGAGTCGCTTATAACAAGAATATGTATATACCCCCAGCTATTGACTGCAATTAATCGACAACCAATTTACAAGTATCGAATCATTTGTAAACAAAATACAATATTTTGTATTTAAATTATTAACTAAGACTTTAGAAACATTTATCTATGTTAATCTAAGATTAATACTATGTCAAATCCAGCTTTACACACACATGTATAATGTATATTATAAAGTAGTCATAATTAGGAAGAAAGCTGAAAAGTATGGTCCTGCTTTAATCGAGACTTAAATAAGTAAATTAATAAACAAATCCGCTATTTAAGGATTGGTGTCCCCATCCAATTAATATCTCCACATTCTCGTCTTTTCGTCCAAGCTCCTAAAATAGTTAACATATCCTTAATCCCTTCACCACCGTCCATTTTTTGGCGCGAGCGCAAACGAAAAAAAAAAACACAAACAGAAGAAACATGTTTGAAAATGGTTAGACCACGTGTTGGTCAACTGTACTTCCACGTGGCACATGAGGATGACGTGGCACATGTGGCTCGCACATGTTATATTGTTAACCAGCAACTACGGACGGGACAAAACAAAAAGCCTCCGAGCGCCGTTCAGATCGGGGACTAAGCATCAAAATGGCTTAGCTGTTTTTTCTTAAATTATTTTAAAGGCCCTTTATTAGTTTAATAATTTGATTATTGTGTACTACTAGTTGCTAATTTTTTACTATTTAATTTAATTATATAGAAATGGGTTTGATTTTTCGACAACTAATTTTGTGCCAATACAGTTGTTGTCCGCTCCATTGAATTGTGAGGATTGGGTCTTATTTATTTATAATAATTTCCTTTTGTGCGCAAGATTCAAATAATTGATCATCCTTTCCAACTGAAATTGAACCGTAAGAATATAGTTTAAGATTTTGGGTGATTAATAATACAAATATTATATATTTCCGATACATTGTGGTACATGTGCTTTGATATTCATGAAACATGAATGTCCCGACCCAATTCGAATATTTGTGTACTTTCGTCAACATTGACATTCTATAGACTATAGAACCACATGATTAGAATCTTTTTTTAGTTTTTTCGGAAAGAGTACTAAAGGCAAAAAGAAATAAATCATTCATTCGTTACTTATTGACAACTAGAAATCATAGTTATTTTGTTCGTTATTTTCACTAATCGGATCATCTAATCATTAATCATCCTTCATATTTTTTTAAAGCCTAACATTATACAAAATTGTACTTGTCTAGCTGCTATACAAAATACATAATTACAAAACAACAGCCCTGTAAAAAAAGAGTTTCTTGCTTGTAACTTAATAAAATAGAGTTTTTGATGTCAAAGAAAAAAAAAAAAAGCTATACAAAATACATATTTACGGTATACAAGTCGATATAATATAAAACCTAAGTCTACTACATATATCATTTTCCGAATGCATATTGGATTGTTTATTGTTGTATTTAATTGAATTTTAAATGATTGAGGTATACGGAATTGCTCTGTTTCGAAAATCTGATAACTAACTTATGAGTTGGCTGACAAATTGCAGTCAGTGGGAAAACCAATCTAATTACATGAACCAAACTCAATTCTATAAATCCATTGGTTTATCAAAGAATTGTCCAAATTTAGTGATTAAGTGGCCAAATCATGAATTAATTAATGGTTTGTCAATCCAATCTAAGACGGTTTAACAATATTGACGCCACTTCTTGTTACGTAAGTTTGATAATTAATAAAGAAAATGTCATCCTCAATATCCTCGGAGCGTGACGTAAACGCGCCGCCTTGTAGCTCCGTCGTCAACTCTGTGAGGTGTAAAAGACGAAAGAAAAGCAGAGCAAACTGGAAAGAACAGAGCAGTGAATTATGAGACAAGATCGAAACGTGTCAACTTCTGTGTCATTCGATAAACTCGGATTCGGTCTGAGAAAGAAAACAAAACGTGCACAGGGGAGAGAGAGAGAGAGAGAGAGAGAGAGAGAGAGAGAGAGAGAGAATCGCCATTAGAATAGTCGAAGTGAAAGTTTTGAGAGAGATGAATATAATATACATTGACCTCTCTGTCTCATGAGGAAGCACATGTCCTCTCTCTCTCTCTCTCTCTCACAAGTTTTCTTCTCCGTAAAAAATACCTATCTGTTCACAATTCACATGCCCCCTCCTCTCTCTCTCTCTCTCTTTCTTCATTGGTTATTCCCTTCCCAATGCTCATTTGAAGTTTATTTACTCTACTCCCGACGACCACGACTCTTCAGATCTACTCACTCCTTCATTCCCCCTTCTTTTCTTATCATTCTTCTGGTTTTCCGGTGACCGGAGCCAGAAAAGGTAACCTTTGATCTCATCCCCCTTCATATGTTTCTTTTCTCCGGCAGGCTCATTTCTCTGCTTTTTGTATTTCGTTTTTACATTTCTTTCTGTTTCCGCCTTTTGACTCTATCAAGATTTCATGATCTTCATTTTATTATTTTTCTCAATGCAAGATTTTCGTTAATTTATATGATCCAAATAAATCTCAGTTTTTTATTATCCAAACTGTTTTCTGATCATTGCTCAAAAAATTTTCAGATAACTTCGACTCAGTCTACTAATCGTACGTCTTCATATAATAATCCAAGTTCGTTCATATTCCAATCTGATAAAGAAGCTGATCCAAGATTTTTTTGGGGCTCTGCAAATTTCAGCTTTTCAAGCTCGAATCATGTTTTGAAATTTCCCGCTAATGTTTAATCCCAATTGGTCCACACACACACTAGTTGTTGTGGTCCCTTTGATAATTCGAATGGTTTAGTACATTTTTTTTACACATTTACAGATCAAGATTCTGAATGGTAATGGATCGTCCTGACTCTAATCTCTGTGTTTGAAATGTGAATACAGGTTCTTGTTCAGATCAAGATTCTGGTTAAAGGAAAAGGTCTTTGAATTTGAGATTTGTCTGGTCCGTAACGTCCGTTGTGTTATTGCTGTTGTTGTATGAAGAGAAGCTTTGATAAATGGTCTGCGAAATGGAGACTGATCAGATTGAGGAAATGGATGTCGAAGTCTTGTCTTCGATGTGGCCCGAAGATGTTGGAACTGAAGCTGACAAACAGTTCAACGTTGAGAAACCTGCCGGAGATTTAGACATGTTGAAAGAAGTGACAATCAAAGAGACACCGACCATTGCGGATTTGAAACGGTTACCAGAACTACTGGATTCGACTCACCAAGGCTCGTCTCAGATGACCAACCTTGTGAAACAATGGGAGTATATGCACGACAACGCGGTTCGACTATTGAGAGAAGAGCTTAAGAATCTTACAAGACAGAGAGAAGAAGCCGAGGCGAAAGAGCTGAAGATCATAGAAGAGCATAAATTTGAGAGCAACGAGCCCGAGAATGTTCCGGTTTTAGATGAGACGAGTGACCTGTTCCGCAGGTTTAGGCAGAAGAAACGAGATGCGTTGGTCGATAGCAAAAGGATTGAGATCGACGAGGAGTTTGACACGGTTGCTTATTGGAAACAGAAGGCGCTAAGTTTGGAGAAAATGCTGGAAGCGAGTACCGAGAGAGAAAGGAGGTTGATCGAGAAGCTGCATGAGAGTTTGAAGACTATGGAGAGTCACGCAGCACCGGTCCAAGAGCTAACTCAGAATCTTAAGAGAGCTGAAGGTTTCTTGCATTTCATACTTCAGAATGCACCTATTGTTATGGGCCATCAGGTAAGTAAAATCGATTTTTGATCTTGTTTCTTTTCGACTAATGTTTCTCTGATTCTTTCTTACTTAATGGGTTTCAGGATAAAGATTTACGCTACTTGTTCATCTACAACAAGTATCCTAGTTTGCGGGAACAGGTTAGAAATAACATTTTGTCCTGTTGCATTACTGATGATTCTCCTGATAAAGTGTGTTTGAATCAAAATCTGTTTCTTAATTACTAATTTCAGGACATTTTAGGAAAAACAGATGTTGAGATATTCCATGGAGGTGGAGTTAAAGAATCTGAAGATTTCAAGAGAGAAGTTCTTGAGAAAGGAAAAGCTTCAAAGAGAGAGATCACATTTACGACAGACTTATTCGGGTCAAAGACGTTTTTGATATACGTCGAGCCTGTTTACAACAAAGCTGGCGAGAAGATCGGTATAAATTACATGGGAATGGAAGTAACTGATCAGGTTAGTTAAACAAGATTATTGAACCAAATCTGTAATATATCTTCACATCTTCACTTTATCTTCCTGCGTTACAGGTAGTGAAAAGGGAAAAAATGGCGAAACTTAGAGAAGATAACGCTGTGAGAAAGGCAATGGAATCAGAACTGAACAAGACCATCCACATTACAGGTCTGTTCAAGCAGTGAACTCAAATGATTAAGTTTCAGAAAAGTTTCATGAGAAAAACTAGACTTAAGTTTGTGTTTGTTTTTGCAGAGGAGACAATGAGAGCGAAGCAAATGCTAGCGACGATGTCTCATGAGATAAGATCACCATTGTCAGGAGTAGTGGGAATGGCTGAGATACTTTCAACTACAAAACTAGATAAAGAGCAAAGACAGTTGTTAAACGTCATGATCTCCTCTGGAGATTTGGTGCTTCAGCTTATTAACGACATTCTTGATCTCTCCAAGGTTGAATCAGGTAAAATATACTGTTTTCAAAGTTTTGATCTCGTGGTGTGATCATTTGTCAGATCATTTGGGTCTTTGTGTGTTCTTTTTTAGGTGTGATGAAATTAGAAGCTACAAAGTTTCGACCAAGAGAAGTGGTGAAGCACGTGCTTCAGACAGCTGCAGCATCGCTGAAAAAATCTTTGACATTAGAAGGAAACATTACAGATGATGTTCCTATTGAGGTTCATTACACAAAAATCACATTTTTAAAAGAGTTAACGTGGCAAAGTCTTTGTGATGTTAAACTTTTTTCCTTTTTATGTTCAGGTAGTTGGAGATGTCCTAAGGATTCGGCAGATCCTCACCAATTTGATAAGGTTCTTACATAAATCCTGAATTATTTGCATGTTGACAAGTTTTGGTTCCTGATTGTTCAAACGTTTTGCAGCAATGCTATCAAATTTACACATGAAGGACAGGTGGGAATCAAGCTCCAGGTGATATCAGAACCATCCTCTGCAAGTGATAACGCATTGAACGCAAACGCTGAAGAAGATAATAATTTGACTGAGACTTCGGTTTGGATTCGCTGCGACGTTTATGACACCGGAATTGGAATTCCAGGCAAGCAAGCAAGCAAGCAATTATTCTCGAAAACAAAATTGTTATAAGAATATTGAAAGAAAGAAACTCCTAGTAAGCTATTTATTAACCCTGCTCATGTTTTGGCGTTCTTGTGCAGAAAACGCTATTCCTTGTTTGTTCAAGAAGTACATGCAAGCAAGCGCCGATCATGCCCGCAAATATGGTGGAACTGGCCTCGGACTTGCCATTTGTAAACAACTGGTAACTGTTCTTTAAGATTTTACAACATAAGAGAAGAAATTAAAGAACTTCGTTCTTCTAATCTTTCTCTATTTGTTTACAGGTTGAATTAATGGGAGGTCAACTCACTGTGACAAGCCGGGTCAACGACGGTTCAACATTCACATTCATATTACCCTATAAAGTTGCAACATCGGATGATTATTCGGATGATCAAGATGAGTTCTCTGATATGGCGGATCATCAATCCGAACCAGACGACACAACCGAAGGATATTTCCAGTTCAAACCGCTACTAGGATCTATATATTCTAATGGCGGACCGGTCATCGGCAATGACTTCTTACCTCATAAAGTCATGCTCACCAGTCCTATTAAGCTCATCAATGGATTTGTCGCTGATCCTTCTAACAACACTGGACAAAGCGAGACGGTTCAGGTCGAAAACGGTGGTTACGTGGATGAATCTAAACCCGAAACCAGTTCCGATCATTGTCCTGAATCAGCTCACCAGTATGAGAATGGAAATGGTCGATGTTTCTCTAAGTATTCTGAATCTTGTAGCAGTTCACAAGCTAGCTCAGAAGGTGGAGCTTTAGAAATGGAGTCGGAGCTTACAGTTTCATCTCAAAGGGAAGAGACAAATCTCAAAGAAACATCAAAGCCAAAGATTTTGCTTGTGGAAGATAATAAGATCAACATCATGGTTGCAAAATCGATGATGAAACAGTTAGGCCATACCATGGATATTGCTAATAATGGAGTTGAAGCCATAAACGCGATTAATCGCTCTAGCTACGATTTGGTACTCATGGTATACCAATTCTTTAAGATCCAATGACTTGTCTTTTTCAAATTCACTTAATTTGAAAAGGCTTATAATTCAAACTGGGTTCACAGGATGTGTGCATGCCGGTTTTGGATGGTTTAAAAGCTACAAGACTGATCCGTTCATATGAAGAATCTGGGAACTGGAATGCTGCTATAGAAGCCGGAGTAGATAAAAAGACATTGGAGAATGATCAAGTTTGCGTGCGATCCACAAACCGGCTGCCTATAATCGCGGTTAGTACTTCTTCAAATTACATTACACACAGAGTAATAATACATAACTTGAGAAAACTGAAGAGTAAAGTGGGTTGTGGAATGTGCAGATGACAGCAAATACGTTAGCAGAGAGTTCAGAAGAATGTTATGCAAATGGTATGGACTCTTTTATTTCGAAACCTGTAACGTTGCAAAAACTGAGAGAGTGTTTACAACAGTATTTGCATTAAGATTTCAGAGTTTGGTGTTTCGTAGATTTAGTGGTTGTGTTGTGTATATAATGTGTAGGGAAAAGTTTTGGAGAGCTACTACGTAGTTTCCTCTCTTAGAGATGTACAGTTCAATAAAAAAAGCATGTCTTCTTTATTTATTTGTGGGAAATATATGGCGAGAGAAACGAGAAAACATTGTCGTTCCCACCATTGAAATCAAACAGAGTAAAGCAGCCAAACTCTACAAAACGACAGACAGCATACTCAAGCTTTTCAAGACAGACTTATCTCGATTTCTGTTGGCTGTAACGCTGTATACCATGGACATCCACAATCCCAGGAGGGAACACCGGATCCGTGGCAGCTCTAACCGCGACTTTTGCAACCGATTCAACATTCACCGGAGGTGTGAACAAAGGTCCGACTAACGGAAGCTGGTTCAGCGGTTTTGCTTGTTGGAGAACCTACAAAAAGCCACAAGCATTATGAATAAAGACACAATCTTGAGAGACATTGCAATAAAGAGAGGCTTTTCTTACCGTCTCCATGGGTGAACCAAATACTCCCAATGGGATCTTCATGCCTCCAACACTGCGAGTTCCATATATAAAACCAGGTCGCAAGATTATACCTGCACAACATTCACCAAAACTTACAAATGTAAGAAATGGGTAAGTTTCAGAGAGAGTTTTGTAGATGTGACATGAAAGCTATACCTCCATATGCAAATCTTGTGAGCAGCTCGGTCTCAGCAGCTCGCTGTAAGGATGAAATGAAAAATTCTTTTAGACAGCGTATACTAACCAAAAAGGGCTATGCAATAGCAGTAGTTTGAAAAGTATATGATCACCTTTCCTTCGTAGTATCCTCTCAACAAGTAGTTGGCTAATCCGAAATCAGCAGCAGAAATATAGACAAATCTTTTAACACCTGGTCAACAAAAGGAACACAATTCAAATGCCAGTAAGCTCTTGCTAATCCAATATATGCCCTGCTAATATATTTTCCAGGAAGCCATGATGTCAAAAGTTGTAGCAGACTAATTCACATAACTTGTATTTCCCAGCTCCAATTATCCGTACGATCAACTATAATTAATTTCGCTGGGTTTTCAGTATCCTATGGTCCCTCAGTGTCTATCTGAGATAGATATCTCAAAATTATTACATGGCTATCTAAAAAAATTTAGATTGTAAGCATTTATAAAGCCCTGGTTAATGCAAACTGAAAGACTCATACCTTTTTCTGAGGCAGCTCTAATTGCGTTGATGTTTGCAGTCCCATTAATCTTATACATATATGAGTTTGAACCAAAACCACCAACACAAGAAATCTGCAATGATTCATTCCGAATTACTTTCAATAATGTACAATCTACAAAAGCGGCACTGGTTCAATAAATTAAAATTTGTAGCAGTCATCAAATCTCTACATTTATTCCTGAAAACGGAGAAGAAAAAAAAGTACCACAGAAGTCACCCCCTCAAGAGCATCTTTCAATAAATCAGATGAAAGAAGGTTTCCTGGAAAAAAAAGAGAAATATAAAAAGAATATGAACACACAGGAAAAAAAGTATCAAGTTCCTACAAACATGTTGAAGAGTTAACAACAGTACCTTGATGCCATGTTACTCTGGTAGCCCAGGACTCTTGTAAAGACGACCTACCTGATCTAAAGCCCATAGAAATGGTTAAATACAAACCCATAAATCAACATCTAACATAGACCAGATTTATATAAGACGAGAAGCTTCAATTGTGAGCCACAAATTTTAAACCAAAGTGCATTTGATCTAAAGACATGATTTAACTTCCTTAAATCAAATCCATCACATTATTGATCAGATACCTGCTAAGGCTAGAGACAGACAAGCCGCGATCTAAAGCTTCTTTACAGACATGTGATCCCACAAAACCATTTCCACCCAGAACAAGCAGCTGACAAGAAGAAGAAAAATATAAGTTCCAATATCATGAACACCATTTGCAATATCTTTACAGATAATCACACCCACAAAACTCATACCTTCTCGGTTGGAGGTGGAGGCACATGTACAGTCTCAGCTTCTTCCACATTGAAGGGCTCGTCAATTTTGTTAGAGTCCGTCGAGAGATACCTCCCGCCACTGGAGGCAGAAACGAACCTAGTGCAACATAATCCAGAAGCACAGAACAAGAAAGCTAAGTCAAGTATCTAAACTTCACAAAGTAACTCTATTGCAACGACCAAACGAATCATGATTACACACAAATCACCTAATTTGTGAGAATCTAGATCATGACACAAATCCAGCTACGAGAAATTACCAAAACAAATGCGCATTTCCCTCAAATACTCTTCCCACACAGATGCTTAGATACTTGCAAATATTCTAGAAATGTTCGAGAATCTACCAATCGACGCCTAGAAGACGACGATTAAGGTGCGATCAGAGTTAAAAAAAAAAAAAAAAAAAAAAAAGAGTGGGGAAGAGGCCACCCACCGTGTCTGGGTAAGAGACGATTTGTAACGAATCAAACGCGAAACGATCGTCCTCATTTTCGAATCGGAGCAAGAGAGAAAAAAGCAATTCGACGCAGAGATGAGATAACAAAATAAAAAATTTGGAAGAGGAGAGAGTCCGATGATGGAAATGGAGGAGCACGGCCAAAATTAACAGAGCAAAACGTCGAAAAGAGCGCTACAACTGAGAACACGTCGCCTCTTACGGAGGCGCCACGTAGACCCTGACCCGAGGATCCAGACTTTTACTTGATCCGAACCCATGGGAAGCCACGATAGCCGCGCGTGCTACCAACGCGATATTATTAAATTGGGCCGAGGTTAATTGGGCTTACATTCCAACACAGAACCACTTCTTTTTTATTGGAACTTCACAGAACCAACCATTTATAACAGGTATTTTTTCAGACACTAGCGATGCGTCCGAAGAAGAAAAAGAAGAAACAAGAGTTTTTAACTGATCTTGAGGCATTTCGAAATGGGAAAGAGTATATCACAAGAAGACTGGGAAAGGGGTTATCTATTGTATGGACCACCAGAGTCTGGTTAGTCTACAATGATCGGGACTATGGTAAATATTTTGAACTATAGACCTAACAGAGTAACAAGGTAAGAGAAGGAAGAGACAGTGACTTGAGCAGAAAGAAAGATGGGAGAACAAGGTAAAGGCGATCAAAATCAGAGTAGAGTTAAATTTCATGGATGGGATATGGTCGGTCTGGGGACAAGATCAGAGTATTCTCTTTTTCTATTTGAATATAATATAACTATCATGTTCTTTAAAACATTTATACATGACGACAAAAAAAAAAAAAAAAACATTTATACATAAACAACTCGTATTTTTATATACGAATACACACCTATTCTTAAACTTAAATATTCATATTAAATACATTTTCAATCCTAATTGCAAACGTAATTGTTTGCTGTCTTTGAGGGAAGAGAACGTTGCAAAAGAACAGTCTTTAGTTCCTAATGAATAGAGGGAACACAATTTACCTTATCGGTCACTGAATTCCTCTAAGGGTCACTGCATGGTTGAGCTACATTCAGGGATAGGTCTTTGATTCACTGAATTCTCTGGTTTATTCCCTATACCATTAACGGTCACTTCATAGGTGAAGCTGCTGCTTGCAGTGACCGGTTTGTGATTCGTTATATTCTCTGGTTTATTCCTTGAGCTGATGTTCTCTGAATCGATCTGGACTTGGTTAGCTTCATTGGATGAGATAGTGAGGTCTCCAAGTAGCGGCATTTGATTGGATGAGGAGGAGATGACATGGCTTGATGAAGCTGTCTTCTTCTCCAGGAAACGAACAACCACACATGTGATGTTGTCTGCACTTCCTTTCTTTATCGCTTCTCCCACAAGTTTCTTCGCTGACTCCTCTGGGTCTTCAACTTCCTTAACCATTGCAACTGCTTCCTGCAAAATATGATTCTAGATTATAATAAAGTATTTGGTTTAGGAAAGTAGAAGATGTTAAAGAAGCTATTAATTTCACAGACATCATTAGAGAAAACATCCCACAGTCCGTCGCTTGCTAGGATCAAAAACTCAAGAGAATCATCAATCTTTTCTTCCTGTATTCAGTGACAATAGGGTTCGAGAAAATTTGTCCGCGTGAGAACAGAAGGGGTCAGAAAATCATATGCAATGTGTTTTTTATAAAAGTGATGAAAATACCTGGATTTCTGGATCAGCAACAACATATTGCTTCAGAAGCCGATCACCAAATGCACGAGAAACTGCAAGAACTCCTCCAACCCTCCAAGTTCCTATTCAATTAATGAATGCAACACACACACACAACAAGTAGGACTATGTGTTGAGAAAAGCATGAAGCAGAAAAATATAAATCCTGAAGTTTCTTGTTACTGACCTGCCCACATCACAAATCCACCAGCATTCTCAATCCTTTCACGCTCATCACTTTGGTCAGGTTTATGGTCCCTTGAAACAGCAATGGCTGCAAACACACAGAATCATTTATATTCAAGGGACAGATTTATGAAAAAAAGGTATTAACTATCAGGATATTACATGGTATTTTGGTCATACAACGATATTAAATTACGATGAAATACACCAACAACGATATTAAATTACGATGAAATACACCAACAACGAAAAGAAAAGTCATAGCAGATCTCCTTGAAACTACCATTTCCGCCTCTGCTGATAACAGCCCTTGAATCACCAACGTTTGCAACAAGCAAACGGTCACCAACAAGAATAGCTGTAGACGCAGTCGAACCAGCGTCTCTATTGTGACTATTATCTGACTTGAGGAGTTCAGAGTCTGTATGGTTATAGGCATCAGCTGGAAACATTGAAGCAAATCCAATGTAAATTAGAGTGCTGCATCTATAACAAATTGTCTTAAAATAAATTTGCTCAGTTTTTTCTGACAGTACTTATAGCTGATTTGGTGTCAGAGATAAACTTTGGGTGGGTGATCAGATTACTAAAAAGATGACGCTTCACATACTCAGCTGCTCTGACTCCACCATGGCCTGGCAAAACAGTAAGTAACATTATTAATTGTCTGTTCCCTAATGTCAATACTAAGCTATAAGCTACCGTAAAAAACGAGAACTAGAGGTTAATTAGCACCAAGACCAATCTGAAGGTCATGAATCATGGCACAAGTGAACTATCAGGATTCATAAACTAACTGATGAATCTAGGTTTCTTGAGAGTAATGTACATAAGTTCTTGTTAAGAGAGGGAAGATACCATCAAAAACTCCAAATAGACCAACGATTTCTCCATCGATACCGTCGATCCTGGTCTCAAAAAAGTCTTCCATAGATGATCTCTTCCCAGCTGAGCTTGCATATCCATAGCTAAATTTTCCATTCTAGCTGGAAATTAAATTCTATCATGTACAAAGCACAATATTCCTTTAACGCACCAAAATCGCATTTCATAATAAGAAGCAGATGAGGAAACAGAATGAACCAATAAAGATAAATCGAATCGAACAAGGTGAAATCACAATTACAGATATTATCAAATCAAATCCAACACAACTATTGTTTCAAGTAATTTCATACGCACAACAAAGAAATTTGAGATTAATGACCTGAGACCACCTCCGCTCGCTGGAGCTTCAACAGTCTGCGTTTGGTTGGAATACGACAACGCCAAGTCTAGATATCCCATAATTTCTCTAGAAATTTTCAAACGCTATATTCTTCGAATCAATAGATGATCTTCCCGTGATATTCGTCTAACCTAAAAATGAACCACAAACGTCATCGATCTCAACAATCAACGATTAAATTAATCGATCGTAAATATTTTCCAAAAATACCTGAATTTTCCATGAAAGAATTAGAAGGAGAGGGAAGTGAGGATGATCGAAGAGAAGAAGAAGAAGATGGGAGATTCATGGTTGATTCCTCCTTCCTAGTTGAGAAAAGAGAGAGAGAGAGAGAGAGAGAGAGAGAGAGAGAGAGAGAGAGAAGGGGGGGAAGAGAGAACAGGTGATCGAACGACGTTAAGAGAAGAGAGCATATTCCGGCGAACAAAATAAATGATATTTTTTATTGGCTAAAAAACGAAAGAACCACAAAGTCAAAGATGTAGAGAACTGACACGTGTCACGTGGGTCCTTCACCAGTCCAGCCAGATGTACCTTTAAATTATTGGAAATTGGGCTAATGGGCCATTGTTATAACTTGACTGGAGTAAGGATAAGTCTACCCCTACTACCAAACAGCAGCTAAACAATTGCAATCGGAGAAGAGTGAGTCGAGGGTGCTGCACTGCACATAACCTCATATTACTCCCTTAGTTGCTGCTTCTCGTCTCCGGATCCGTTTTGAGATCAAGAAGAAGTTCTTTTTAATCGTCTTTTATGGCGAAGGATCAGCACTTGCGACCTTGGTTTCTGGATCTCGTGCCAGCTTTGGTTGTTTTCCTCGCCGCAGCTCATGTCATCGCATTGGTACTTCTCGTGATCTTATCGTTTCTTTTCTTTTTCTCTCTTTTTATATGTTCTAATTGATCTCCTCCTGGGGTTCGCAGGGTTACTGGATTTACAGATTAGCTACTGATCGTCGACCTCAGAGAGGGAAATTTCACTGAAGAAACTTCGAATAGGTTCGTAATCTGAACTGCTGCAATTTCAACAGCTGGTGGATTTTTCTTCCGATCTGATATTTGCGATTAGTAGGGTGTTTTCGTGATCATTGATTTTGTTGCTTATGAGGATTTCGGAAATGTTTGCTTCAAATTCCGCCTAATTAGAAACGATCTTGAATATGTTGTTTAGCTGGATCATATCTGTCCACTAGTTCGTGATCTCCTATGTTCTAGCTTATATATAGCCACTATTATTCAGTTGTCGGGTTTTTCTAAATAGATTTTGTAAAAGATCCAACCATTGTTTCATTAAACTAGTATACTTTTCAGTCTGCAGGCCAGTAAATTGGAACATTACCAAGTGTTTTTCTTTGTGCTTAATGGTTGAATTGAGTTCTTGAGCTGAAGCTTGTGCTCTTTGTTCTTGATTCCTTCTCAATAACACTTTTTTGAGTATCATTCAGTGTCAAAGACTATTGCAGTCCTGTGATAAGTCTTAAGATTTCAGATATTGCCTAATGCTACATCAGCTTCGCTAACTCTGTCAGTGTGTTGACATATTAGTTGGTCTTTTACGAGAATTTAAGTATAGGAATCTTGAACAGTATTTAAGTAGGGGATGCTCTAGAATTTATCCTTAGGTTTTGGTTTGTTTCTCTTGTTTTTCGGATGTCCTGTTAGTTCATTAATTCTTTGTGGAAAAATAAAGCAGAAGTCGGTTTGGTTCTTATCCCGCTGCTTTCTTGATCTATGTTTCCGTTTGAGCCTCTCACTATTCTCACAAACATATAATTCATTATGTGGTTTCATATGGCAGGTACCCTTCGGAGGTGTTTCACACATTGTCTGAGGGTAAGGCCAAAATTGAAAGTTTATCCATTTGTGTTCATCAAGAACAGAGTTGTGATCTCTGACCACGATCCTACTGCTGCAGGGCCCAAGAGAATCGACTAGAAGATGTAACCAAGAGTAGAAAATTGTCTTCGGAAACCATTTTATAAAACAAAGATCACAATGTGGAATTGTATAGGTTGTAAGTTTTGCTTGATTAGAAATTGGGGATATATAAAAGAATCCTTTTTCATGGCAAGTTTAGAAGATCTAAATATGACTTCATCACAAAATCAAGCATTTTCATTTGTTTAGTTTTTCTCATTTCATGTTTTTTTTTATCTCTTGGCTTGTGGAATGGAGTAATACTTTTGGTTGCTATTATGTGACAACTCTTAGAAAAGGCTTGAATTTGGTGGCATAGATTCATCCCTCGCCTACTCAAACTCATAGTGTCTGGTCTTTTTAACCGCATATCCAATGTTGGATTTACCGAAATACCATATACTTTTCCTGGGTAAGACTTTCCACTTGATTATAGATACTTATCGATTAAACGCTTTTCTTACGCGGAACGTTGTTTGTACTTTTGTACCTTTACCGGCAACTTTTATGATGAAAAGCAACCAAAGTAGAGAGAGAGATAGAAAATATATAGTATATGTTAATAATTCGTAATTGTATATTTTATTGATGACACCAGCTACAAATGCGAATGCATGCCATTTCCACCAAGTCATTTAGCTTGTCTTTTTCTACTTTTCGTGTATTTTTATATTTATTAAAAATATATACAAATACTAATGATAATATGTCGACAAAAAGTTGTTCGTGCCTACTGCCAAATGCAATAATTATGATTGGTTGGTTTAACACGTGGTCTCACCATTAATTCCAGTTCTATGCAAATTATCCACCAATCAAAACACACTAGAAAACATGAAATTGTCAAAAATGTAAAAAGAAGAACAAATCTTAATTTTTACGGGAAGAAAATATTAATAATCCCCACGGCGATGATTTGCAAGAAACTTATTAGAAGTATAAATATCTCACATTATTATCGTCATTAACTGAGAAAAAAACACATGAAATACAGGTAAGCCAAGCCCAAGAGGGTACTATTGGAGTTTTACCTATAAAAATCCAAAGCCATTTCCATCCCTTGTTTTGTCACACCGCACAAAGTCGTCTTTGAAGAGGAGAGAGGGGGAAGGGCCAACGACCAGAGACACACACACCAATAAACCATGAGCCCTTCCAAGCAGCGACATCGTAGCTCAACCGGCGAAAACAAATCAAAACCGGTCAGATCCGGCTCATCCTCCGCCATACCGGAATGGATTACCGAAGCAACCAACGGTGGATCCCTCCGCCGCGTAGATCCCGATACGGGTACCGACGGCTGGGCTTCTCCTCCCGGCAATGTTTTCTCTCTCCGCTCCGATTCTTACTTGACCAAAAAACAAAAATCTCCCGCCGGTGATTACCTCCTCTCTCCCGCCGGCATGGACTGGCTCAAATCAAGTTCAAAACTCGAAAACGTGCTCGCTCGTCCCGATAATCGTGTAGCTCACGCGCTTAGAAAAGCTCAATCTCGCGGCCAATCTCTCAAGAGCTTCATCTTCGCCGTGAATCTCCAGATTCCAGGTAAAGATCATCACAGCGCCGTGTTTTACTTCGCGACGGAGGAACCGATCCCTTCCGGTTCGCTTCTCCACCGGTTTATCAACGGAGATGATTCCTTCCGGAATCAGAGATTCAAAATCGTCAATAGGATCGTGAAAGGTCCCTGGGTAGTGAAAGCCGCGGTGGGGAACTATAGCGCTTGTCTTCTAGGTAAAGCATTGACGTGCAATTACCACAGAGGTCCTAACTACTTTGAAATCGATGTCGACATAACCAGCTCAGCGATCGCAACGGCGATTCTGCGGCTAGCTTTAGGATACGTGACGAGCGTGACGATCGATATGGGGTTCTTAGCGGAGGCACAGACGGAAGAGGAGTTGCCGGAGAGATTAATCGGAGCTGTTAGGGTTTGTCAAATGGAAATGTCGTCGGCGTTTGTGGTCGACGCGCCACCGCCACAGCAACCGTCGGCACAACCGTGTAGAACATTGAGTTCGGCGAAAGTTAACCACGACGAAGACGAGGATTGAGGTTTAAATTTGAGCACAGGTCAATTGGTTATTGAATACATTTTTCTCTTCTCTCTCAAAAGAATCTGAAACAATCTTTCATTAATCTCAATCAAATCTATATTATTATTTTTTTATTTTTTTATGGATTCTGTAAATAATATCGAGAGTTTTCATGATATACTTAATGAAATTAAATTGAAAATTCGACGGATTCGTCTTTGTTCTTTTTGCTGGAATATAGAGAATAGTCCACTTTCCGTCTGAAGAATAAGCGTGTGATGGATGATCAAATCTAGAGTCGTGGGACAGATGTGTCATATGTGAACACCGAAAATGTTGAAAACTTGGGGTAGATTTTATACCTTTAAACCCAAAAATGTATACAATGAGTTTATGCTTTTCGAGTAAAAGATTACACTTAAGGAAAAAAATATGATTCTGATAGCTTAAATTGGACTTGGAAATTAAGCAAATGTTGAAGCATGTTTGACGTTACTGACAAAAACTTACTTCCAAGTCAGGATTAAGAATATATATATAACAAATTTACTTGTTTTTTATAAGATTATAAAGTTCGGACTAATACAATAAAAAGCAACTGCTGCATGCATACACTTATTTTTGGGGCAATTACCTCACACTCTCACAGACATACGGACATGTATGCATATACTTGATGAAAGGATCAAAGCTAATCTCTCTCTCCAGTCGTAAATTCATCCTTGTCGCCTTCTATCGCCTCCAGATAGGTTGAAAACGCATGCCACTCTAAGGGGGTAAAACATCATCTTCACTAGGTCGAAGCAGTCTGTTAAAAAAAATTACTTCCCTCTTATCTTGTCCAATCATACATCTCATCGCTCAAACAAGTGCTTCCACCTCTGCATGTAAGGCAGTTAAGCTTCTTCGAACGTTTGCGGCTACCATACATGGCCTATCGATGGTAACTATCCCAATCCTGAATATTTGTCGCTCTCTTTCCAAGAACCGTCAATAAAACACCGATACCACGTTTGTCTTGACTCGCAAATTTCCCTTCGAACTGAAATAACACTTGCACATTCCTGGACGCCACAAGTTTCCTTTATATCTTCTGTTTGCGCCAAGGTCCAGGCCTTTTCCTCAGTCTCCGCCAACCGGAGCACCTCCAATGGATTCATATCCACGTTTTCAAACATTTTTGCATTTATGGCTTTCCAGATATACCATATAATCCATGGAAACATATCACTATTGAATTCAGCCGGAATTCTCCAGAATAAGTGATCCATATTTGCATATAATGATTCCAATGGAAAAACCGTGGCCAAAGTTGGAATCTGTGATACCGCCCAAGTGGACATCGTTGGCGGACATTTAAAAATTACGTGATTTATTGTTTCCTCCCATTCACCACATCTACCACATTCTGAGTCAATGTTTATATTTCTTTTTTCAAAGTTGTTGAAACTGAAACACAACCCGTGATAATCTGCCACATAAAATATCTTATTTTTGGTGGACATTTTATTTTCCAGGTATGTGCCTGCAGTATCCGAATATCCGGGTCAACTACAAGAGGTATATGACCATCCTCTCGCACTGATTTCTTCACTTTATGTTAGAATCTAGTTGTTAGTATATAATTAGCACAATTTAATTTCGATTTCTCTTTGGTTACTTTCGGTTCTCAGGTTTTAACCGAATCGAACCGAAAATTGAAGATACTAAAAATTTGAAACTGATAGATTATTGTAAAATAACCAAAAAGGGACCAAATTCATGTTTTTGATTCCGTTCAATTTAACATGGCTGGTTTAAATATATAATATATTATTAATAGTTAACTTTTACTTATTTGCTTATATATACAATTGTCGTCAAATAAAAAAAAGGAAATAATAGTGAATCAAGAAGAATATATAAAAAGGCAAAATTATTGAGCAATTAAAAGGAAGCAGTTAGCTTAAGGATCAGAAAAAAAGAAAAAAAGAAAAAAAGAAAAAAGAGATTCAAATCGGTAAGACGGTAACTCGACAAAAGAATTGACTCTCACCAAAAAAAGCCCATAACAGAAAAGCTCAGCAGATCCAATTCAATTCGTAGAATTGCTCCATCGAAGCTCGACAAAGAGTCAAAGGCTTCTAACCAAATTTTTTTCGCAAAGAAATTTCCAAACCCAATAACCTGTATCCAAAAAAAGACCAGATCCGACCCGTTTGAGTATTTGACCCAAATGACTCGAGAGTCCCAGAAGAACTATGGTTCTGATGTCGTTTTGTTGAGTTTGGTTTGGGAGTTTCCGGTTCTTGAATTATGTTTAAAAGCTTGTCTTCCTTTCTTGGGTGCTTCTGACTCAACCAGTTCCTTCAGCTTCTCTAGAGCTGAAATGAGAAATGACTTCATCATTACCAAAATCCAATCAAGAGATTCAATTCAATGGCCTCAAATGTTTCCTATGCACTGACAAAAGTTCCATAAAACTCTAAATCTACATCAATATTGTTGGAAAGTAATGCTCTAACTTTAAATTCACATGGTCATTAGGAGGTTTAACAACTAAGCCACATTGCAGATTCTCAATTCCACATAAGTCCCCTATTATTCATGTCTATTTGTGGAGTGTTTCCTAAAGCTATATACACAAGGCAAGGAAATTACCGGGTGCGTAAGTGGCACGAATGGAATCAAATGAAGTGGGCGTGATTGGATAGATCGGACATGAATAACTCCCAACTTTCTTTAGGAGCTTTGAGAAACGTCTTACCTGAAATTTTTATATATCCAAATGAACAAATGGAGCTACAGTCAAGAGCTTGAGCATGGCAAGGGTAACAGAGAATCAGATAAGAGAGTTCTAAGCAATTATCCTAAGAGGCTAATGATTTAGTGAGATGAGCACAAAATGCTGAAACTGAAACTTTTTCCCTGTTTCAGACACTTCCTTAACTAGTATCTATTATCTGAGGCACCCTCTAGCTTGTGTTTACACATAAGTGGACAAGCATATAGAGAAATAATAATTGTGTGTTTGTGCAGTATATAGTTTCAGTTTACCTCATGATTACTCAGCAATGTGAAGCACCGGCCAGCCTGGCCTGCTCTAGCTGTCCGTCCAGCACGATGGATGAAGGTCTTTGCAAATGGAGGCATATCATAATTTATGACATTTGTTACCCCTTTGACATCCATTCCACGAGTTAGAGCATCAGACGCAACAAGAACTTGGATATCACCTTTTCTAAAGGCCTTTAATTCTTTGCTGCATGCAAAAGTTGTTCAGACGATGAGCAAAGTTCGTTTGTTATGGGCGCCAAAGACAGGACATGGTGCTACTAGTAATGTAATATTTAAATATTACCTCCGAACTGATTGATTAAGACCACCTGAATATTCTTTTGCCTTTATTTTTGGGTCACCGAAAAAGTTTAGTAACTTGCATAGACGACGAGTTGTCTCTACAGAAGATGTGAAAATGATACACTTTTCACCTTCCCATGATTTTAGGAGAGCAACTAAATATACAGGCTTCATCCCGGTCTCACAAATCTGTTAAAAAAGCACATTCTGGAGATAAGCTTTTGCAGATAAATGTTATGTTAAAAGCACAAACTTGACAAGAAACGACATATTAAACACGCATACATACCAGTCTAAGACATTCCAACTTCTCAGGTAGTCTGTATCTGCTTTCTCCAGTTGTCATGAATAACGGGTGATGCAGGTCAAGCTGAATAAGCTTGCTTGGATCCTGCGTCAATGTAGCTGATAACACCATCTTCACCAGCCTTGGGTATGGTTTATCTTTGAAACCTCTCTCCACACTTCTGAGAATTTGAAGTAGGCATCACATTAGTTCTTTTTAATCAGATTTGATTACAAATTCTAACATGCTTGCGTTATTATGTGACTAGTTTATGGAACTCACTGTCTACGAATAGTCTGCAGAGAACCAAAAGTGTAAGGAACAAATGGTCTAGGTAAAGGATATAGGCCATTGTCAGATGTTTGAGTCAATTTCAGCACAGTTGGTAGCCAAGATTGATAAGCCTCCCTAAGCAATCTGTCGGTTTCATCGACAACCTGGAACAATTAGCTTCATCAAACAAATTGGAAACTAAGACTGAGCTAAAATAAAAGCGAAATCTGGATTTTCTTCATACAAGGTAATGCAAATGCTCAAGCGTAAAGCCCTTGGTGTTGTTGATATGATCCATCAGCCTTCCTGGTGTTGCTACTAATATGTCCACAGCGCTTTCAAGGTTTTGGGAAAGATCCTCAGGATCATAGCATATTCCTGCATCAAGTTTAGGTGTCTTGATGAGCTGTGAGATTTCACCAGCTATCGAAGATTGACCCACAGCTGAACCAACAGATAGTCTCACAGCTGGAGCTATAGCATCAAACACATCTTTAACCTAAACTTAGAAATGTCAAAACGGAAGACTTCAGTAAACCAAAGAGTTGTTGCATTTTACAAAAAAACGCATATGTGGAACTTAAGCGGAAACCTACCTGCAAGGCTAAATCACGAGTGGGCAATACGACTAAAGCACGGAGGCATCTCACTGGACGAGAAGCAAGGATCTGCACAATTGGTAAAGCATAAGAGAGAGTCTTTCCACTTCCTGTTGGAGAGTTAACACAGATGTCTCTTTGGAAACCACCTGGCCCTATAGTCTCATGCCAAACTGCAACTTGCACAGGAAAAAGTGAAGAAATACCCATGTTCTCCAATGCCTTCTTCAACCTATCGCATAAAAAGATTCAAGATCAGAAATGTAACAGAGATACTTCAATAAAAACGAGAATTTTTTTTTTAAACATGTTGCTGTTACTTGGGATTGAGGCAAGGGAGGGTTTCGAGAGCACAGTTTTCGACATGGCTGACGTCAACCGGAGCTCTCATCCATGGAACAACCACCGCATCTGACAACGACCATAACCCACAAACCTTCTTCTTCCTTTGATTGTGCCATGGCGTCAGTCCCAATCCCCGAATCGCACTTGTTCCTTTCGTTGATTCTTCAGGCAATGACAAATCAATTTCCATTCTCCCGACAGAAACTAATCTCAACTGCGCCAATTAGTATAACTCAAGTCACAGTGTATAGTTAAATATATACACTGTGAAGCAGAAAAAGGGGTAAGTGAAGGCAGAGACTTTTCTGAAGCGAGAGGCGAAAAAAAACCTGAAACGAAGAACGGAGAAAGCGAAGATGAAGAAGAATATATATATATATATATATATATATATATATATATCCCATTTATATACAATTCCGTCAAATTAAAAGACAATAATCGTATATCAAGAGGAATATATAAAAAAGGCAATATTATTGAGCAATTAAAAGGAAACTGTTAGCTAAAGAACAGGAAAAAAAAACAAAGAGATTTTTTTTTTGTTCAATTGTTTGAATAAACCCATAAAATCCAATGATGGGGAATACTGTTTACATAAATGACTTGTTGCGGTTTTACCCGAATTTGTCGGACCAAATTATCCGCTGTCCTATTTTCTTGACGACGAACCAAAATTAAAGAAAAAAGATTAAACTCATCCTTGTCGATGTTGATCGCCTCGAGATAAATGGAGAAAGCCAGCCAATCATCTGGGGAAGTTATCATTTTCACGAGATCTGAGCAATCTGTCAAGAAAACTACTTCTCTCCTATCTTGACCAATCATACATCTCATCGCCCAGACTAGTGCTTCTACCTCGGAATGAAGTGAAGTCAGACTCCTGCGAAGATTTGTGGCCCCCATGTATTGCGGTTCTGTCTGTGGTTTAGAACAAACCCATCCTAATCCTGAGAATTTGTCATCAGCTTTCCATGAACCGTCTATGAAACAACGAAAAACATCAGTCCTTGATCTAATCGTTTCACCTCGTAACGGAAATCCGTTAGTATTCTCTTGTTCCAAAGTTTCCTCCTGTCGAACCAAATTCCAAGCTTGTGCATTAGCTTCTGCCAATTTAATAATCTCTATTGGACCTCTATCCACATTCTCAAATAATTTCTCATTCCGTGATTTCCAGATATACCATAATAACTATGGATACATTGAACTATTTGAGTCATTTGGTGTGTGCCAAAATAGGTAATGCATATTTGTATAAACTGAATCCAAGGGAAATATATCAATCAAGGTTGGTATTTGTGATAATGCCCAAGTCTGTAAGACAGGCGGGCATTGGAAGAGGGCATGGTTTAACGATTCCCCCTCACCCCCACATCTAGGACAAAAGGTATCACATTTTATGTCTCGTTTCCGTAAATTTACGAAGACCGAGATACTACCGGTGAGCACCTGCCACATGAAGTGTTTTAATTTTGGTGGACACTGTACTTTCCAGGAATGAGCCTGTAGTGGTCTTAAATCTGGATTTAAAACTTTAACCTCGTATGCTCCCGGCTTCTCCAAACGCATTGTTTGATAGCCCGATTTTACCGTATATTTTTCAGTTTTTGTAAAATGCCAACCAATAGAATCTGGTCTGTCTGGTGCACCCAAAGGTAACGCATTGATCATACGGGCGTCGTCAACCGCAAAAATAGCAAAAAACTTCTCCATATCCCAAGTGTTTGTGTGGGGGTTAATTAGATTTTTTACCCGTAATGATGAATCATAAGTAAAACCGTTACTTAAAGCTGGCCTCGGAAATTGAGTTGGAATCCATCGATCATTCCATACCAAAATGGAATCTCCAGAACCAACTCTTTTAATTAGTCCTTTGTTAACCAGAGGGCGAGCAGATACTATACTCCGCCAACCATAAGAAGGAGAGTACGATTTAATAGGGTCCAAAGGTGATGAATTCCGAAAATATCTATCTTTGAAGACCTTAGCAAAAAGCGAGTCAGGTACCAATATTAACTGTCAAAGCTGTTTTGCTAGTAATGCTGAATTAAAATCTTCCATATTCCTGAAACCAATTCCACCATCGTATTTACTACAACATATTTTGTTTCAAAACAAAGAGATTATTGACTTGTAATTCGCGTTTGACTTGACCTTAGATTTAAACGACAAAAGAATTAAATCTCACCCAAAAAAAATATCCAATTCAATTCGTAGAATGCTTCAACGAAGCTAGACAAATCAACAACAATGCTTCAAAGAGAAGATCAAGAAATTGGAACAACGTTTTTGTTTGTATTCGATTTCAGTTATGTGATTATTAGGATGATTAGGTATGTTTATAAGTTTGGTTCCTCTAAATATTGTAATTAAAAAGATCACATCTCTCTACTCGATTAGATTTTGACATGTGTCAAAAAATTTTAAAGTTTTTCATAACAAAATAAGAAAATTAATTTAAAAATATATATATATATATATATATTTACATAACTAATTTATATGTATATATTTTAATTTTTTTTTAATATTTTCTTTAACAAAAAAAGAAAACTAAAAAAAAACATATTCATATATTAATTTAAATGCGTCAATTATTTACCTTAACAAAATATATAATTAAAAAAGAAAAAAACATATTTACATATATTAGTTTAAGTGTTTCAATTGGTTTATTAAGATTTTGACATATGTCAAAATTCTAAAAATTATTTTGCATGGATATTAATCAATAAGCAAACTAGTTTATTAAAAGTTTCAAATGGGGGTTTCACTTCATTCATATTCTTTCTTGCATTAACTACACACAATACAGTATTGTACATATACATGATACTTCAAACTGCTCATACATAAAGCACATGAACATGAATATATATAGGCTCAATTTAGTTTATCAATCAATAAAATCTTGATCTAGACACCATGAACTGAATTTTGCATCTAGCTTAAAAGTATAAAACTAAAAAAATTTCAGCTGAAATCTCCATAAATCACGCATAAAAATCAAAAGCAGTAACAGAGATACTTCAATCAAAACGAAAAAAAAACTTAAACATGTTGCTGTTACTTGGGATTGAGGCAAGGGAGGGTTTCGAGAGCACAGTTTTCGACATGGCTGACGTCAACCGGAGCTCTCATCCATAGAACAACCGAATCAATCGCTCTCTCCGCTGGATCCTCTTTCTCTCTCCCCATAGCCGATTAATCAGTTTACTCTGGCGAATCTCTCCGACGGCGATGAGAACGAGAATAAGCAGAAGTTTTGACGGTGAGTGAGTGGTGGTGAGATAACAGCTTCTCTCTGGCAACCAAAAACCCTCTTTCGATTGCGATGATAGAAAACCAAAAGGGTTTTTTGCATTTTTACTTGTTCACCCACGAACCGATCGGTTCAACCAGCAGGTCCGGTTCATGATGGTGGACTTGATTTTACCAAAGATGATGAGAATGTGAATTCTGAACCATTTATGCTTTGGAGTTGGAGAGACCATTTATGTGTTGGAGTCTTTAAAAACCTACGTCGTTTTAACTCCAAATTCTAGATTTTCAAAATTTATTTCGTATTTAAATTTTTTTAATTCATTATTTTATTTTGGAATTGGACTAAAGAAAAACAAAACTCCAAAATAAAACTAATTCATTTTGGAATAAAAAATATATGTTTGATAAAACAAAAACATAAACTCATTTAGAAGTAATATTCTCAAAACTTGATGTTTCCCTACAATCATATATGACTCCCCTCTATATATAAGCATAGGGAAATAAAATAAATATTTATTAAGTGCGTCAACTATTTTCCTTAACAAAATATATAACTAAAAAGAGAAAAAAACATATTTACATATATTAATTTAAGTATTTCAATTGGTTTATTAAGATTTTGAAATATGTCAAATTTTTAAAAATTATTTAGCATGGATATTAATCAATAAGCAATGAGTGTTGAAATTTTTTAAAAAATGTAATGTTAAACGCGTTTAAAATTGTTTTGACATATGGTAAAATTATTATTTATGATATTTAATATGATGTACATATTATTTTTGATATGAAAATTAGAGCTCTTATCCATTGTGATTGATTATGTAGTGTTACAATATGGTATTACTATCATCCTCAATATATTAATTAAATCATATTGCAAGATGGAAAGCGTGGGGTTCAATTTTTTTTTTTTTTAAATTATTATATAAAATATAAAATATGTGCGGGTTACCAATTAGAATTCAGACATTATCAATTAAATTTAACATCTAATTATTGTACCCGCATATTATGCATGGCCTAATCTAGTTGTTAGTATATAATTAACATTATTTAATTTCGATTTCTCTTTGGTTACTTTTGGTTCTCAGGTTTTAACCGAATCGAACCAAAAACTGAAGATACTAAAAATTTGGAACTGATAGGTTATTGTAAAATAACCAAAAAGGGACCAAATTCCTGTTTTTATTCGGTTCGATTTGATTTTTTTGTTTGGTGTTTATGCTCATAGCTGGTTTAAATATAGTAATATATTATTAATAGTTAACCTTACTTATTTGCTTATATATACAATTGTCGTCAAATAAAAAAAAGGAAATAATAGTAAATCAAGAAGAATATATAAAAAAGGCAAAATTATTGAGCAATTAAAAGGAAACAGTTAGCCTAAGGATCACAAAAAAGAACAAAAGAAAAAATGAAAAAGGAGATTCAAATCGGTAAGACGGTAACTCGACAAAAGAATTGTATTAAAGATTACGAATGGAGAAGGTGCACAAGTTATCTTTGATCCAGAAATTCCAGAAGTTACAAGTTTAGGCAAAAATAAGCTTATTCTAACCTGCCTTAACATAATTGTTATGGAGTTCAAATTGATCTGTCAAATTATATTAAGTCGATCTATTTATATCTCCATCTAAGACCTTTAAAAATCATACTCTAATTATGTGTATAATAAATCATGTTAAAAAGAATCTATCGATCGCGTTCTGTTTGATGAATTCGCCTGGAACTCCGGTGAGGGTCATCAAGAACGAGTCTGTTTGAGTGTTTGTTGTGAAAGATTGTAATAGATTGTCATCCTTGCTTTTGCAGAGATTATTGGTGATATAGTTGCACCAATGTTAGTGTTTGATTAAATTCACACGTAACTGAATTTTGGAGATCATCTTAATCAAAGAAGAAAAGAAAAATTGCTTAATTTTATGCATCTAAATTAGATGTATAGCTAAACATTGTTTAGTAAACACAATGAACCATTAGAGATTGAGTTAAATTTGCTAAGATAATCTCACCTTTTGAAGAAAGAAGGCAAGACGATGATGATGAAGGAAAAAGAGAGCTGACTTGAATTGTGTGAGAACAAACCTTTCCACTCCCTCTTACTTTAGCACCCTCACTACAACCCCAATTGAGACATACACAAAGGATTATTTTGATATTCAACAAATTCCTCAGTATGCTCATTTTACCCTCTCTCTCTCGCTGCAATAAAAATGCCACTCAATTACATGAAATTGGTTGGTCCTTTTATAACCAATTTGTTTGCTGAAGAAATTAAGTCTCCAGTGGATGATGTTAAACTATGTCACACCCAAATCACACAATAAGTAGGGTCACTAGCCCATTGACTCCAAGTTGAGCGTGCTTAAAGTCGACGGATTCGTCTTTGTTCCTTTTTGCTGGAACTGTATCATGTTGATGAAACCAGAATAATATAGAGAAGAGAATGGTCCACTTTCTTCTGAAGAATAAGCGTGTGACGATCATTTAGAGTCGTGGGACAGAGATGAGTCATATGTGAAAAGCGAAAATTTTGAAAACTTTGGGGTAGATATTATACCTCCAAATCCGAAAAAGAATATAATGAATCTATGCTTTTCGTAGGGGTGGGCGTTCGGTTAAATGGTTCGGGTTCGGTTCGGGAAATTCGGTTTTCGGGAAATTTTTGATGAGAAGAATAGGTCCGAATGGGAAAAAAAACAAATCGGTTCGGTTTGGTTTAGTTCGGGTTTTATTAATAGTTACCGAAATTATATTGGTTTTTTTGGTTATTCGGTTTATTCGGTAATTTTGAACTTATTCGGTTATTTGGTTAAAATTTAGTTATTTTTGGTTAAATATTGATAGAATATTGGTTGTTTTTGCAATAAAACTTTCATTTCCTTATTTAAAAAAGCATTCTTCAGAATAAAAATTTCATAATAATCATAAAATTATTATAAGTTCTAAACCAAAGCAAAAATATCATATAAAAACATCTCAAAGACATAAAAATCTCAAATATTTAAATAAAGAAAAGCAAAAAAAATCTCAAAATACTTTAAAATGATACAAAATGATAGTCTTCTTCCAAAATCAACCACGCACAATTATTAAAGGAGTACAAAGTTACTAAAGAAGTATAAGTATACATCAGTTAGGGTTTTTAATACGGTTAACCAATTACCCGATTTAGTTTCGGTTAATTATCAAACCGAACCAAAAACCAAAGTAAATTAAAAAAAGTGTCCGATTGGATTAATTATGTAATCCGAACCCGAACCAAATTATGCATTTCGGTTCGGTTTGGTAAAAACCATTCGGTTCGGTAATTTTGCCCACCCCTACTTTTTCGGGTAAAAGATTACACGCTTAAGGAAAACGATGATCTGATAGCATAAATTTGGACTTGGAAATTAAGCAAATGTTGAAGCATGTTTGACGTCACTGAAAACTTACTTCCAAGTCAGGCTGAAGAAGTTGAAATTTATTTATTTCTTAGGAAAGGGATCGAAGCTAATTTAAGTGCCAAACCCTTAAATGGCATAACCCTCTCTCTTTTTTTTTTCATTAGCTACAACCATTAGGAGCAAACCCGACTCGTCTACCAGCCATGTCGTACACAATTTCCAGCGTCTTCTGCTGAACGTTTCCAAAGATGGCGGGAATGTCATCCTTCCCTGCAAACGCCAAACAAACCTGTGACATCGAGAGCGGATAAAAATCCCTATTCCCTCAAGTTCTACGACAGTGCCACCGCCGAAGGAGAATGCAATCGTGGGGATTGTCATCGTATCCAAGCCAGTGAAATCGTAACATGTGTCGAAAATCGAGCTTCCCGACGTAGTCTTGTAACTCGACATCTTTTCCTTAAACACGCTGCTCAGTTCCGCGTAAATCTTGGTAGGGAGGCGAGTAATCACGGTGCCGGAGTCTATTATAGCACCGTTCGTCGAGAATGATGTTGGAGTGATCTCTAGTTCCTTATCGCCTACTCTGATACCTACGATACTGATGCCATAATTGGATGAGCTGGGGAAGGAAGAAACCGGGGTGAATTTAACGGAATTAGAGATTCCAGCGGATCCAAAGGTAAGATGGCCGGTGTTACTTGCGGAAGAAGGGAGGCAGTAGGAAAATATATTGTTGTAGGTCGTTGCTGTCTGCGACGGAAGTGAGAGTTTGCCACGGCCGAGGCCAAGAATCCCAGCAGTACGGAAGAAAAGTCCTTTGTTGTTTTCACCGCAACCAAAGTAAACATCGTCCAAGACATCAGAGTTCGTTAGGGTAAATTTCTCCTTGGCGAGGAATCCGATGGTAAACGAATCATCGCCGTAACGGATTCCGTATAGGCAGTTGGAAGCCGAACAACTTCGGGTGTTTCTACACATTGGAGACGAGCACGAGACGTTGTGGTAAGAAGAAGATGAAGAAGGGTTAAAGATTGGTTCCTTTTGTGAATAGCATCTTCCAAGACATGGCTCGCATTGAGTCCACGTCAAATCGCTTCCGGTGTCGAAGGCAAGCGATATATCGTGCTTCGGTGTCCCGATTCCAATTGTTACGATGTAGTTTGCTGAACCGAGTGAGGTTCCAATTTTAGCCGGTAGCTCGGTTGACTTGGCTTTGCTGACTCCATCTGCGATATTCTTTGACAATTTGGAGCGGATGGACTCCACGCGTGCTTGATCGCGTCTGAGGATTTCGTCATGGTCGAGTCTCGCATCTTTGTTGCTGCTAAGATGCGAGCATGCGCCGTGCATGTGCACCACGCGAAGCGACGACTTGGTATTAGATGCTGTGCAAAAATAAGTCCATGTTAAAAATAACAAGAAAGACCCAAAACTTCTGACATCTGTCGGAAAAAGAAAAGGTTTCTAAACACAATGAATCATTAGAGAGTAAATTGGCTAAGATAATCACCTTTTGAAGAAGGAACACAAGATGATGATGAAGGAAATGGTGTAAGAATCAACCTTCCCACTCTCTCTTTCTTCAGCTCCTTCAGTAAAACACCAATTGAGACATACACAAAGGATAACTATCATATTCAAGAAATTCCTCATTATGCTCATTGTCCTCTCTCTCTCACAACAATAAAATTGTTACTCAGTTACATGAAATTGGTTGGTCCTTTTATAGCCAATCTGTTTGCTGAAGATAAGTTTCTAGTGGCTGTTGTTAAACTCTAAGCTATCACATGCATATCACATAATTAAGTATAGACCCCATCCCCATTGTGTTTGATATGTCGTCTCTCAAGACTGACTCCAAGTCTCAAGTCTCCCAAGCGAACCAAAGGTGTTGTATTTTTATTTTATTTTTCTCGGTAACTTACTTATTAAAGGGGTTGTAACATTCATCTAGATATTATTATTAGCGTGTTATTTTGTCTCTAGGCTACAAGTTTGGCGTAATTGAGGGGTTGTAATTAATAGTCAATTAGATGTTGATGTTAGTCTGTTCTTTTGTCTTCACTCCAGTCTTTTCCAAGTCTAGCTTACTAGTAAATGGGTTGTAATATTCAACTAATGTCTAAGCGATTGATTAAACAGTGAACTAATTAAGTCTACTCTTTTGTAACGGTTAAATGCATTGTTCCTTATTTACGCTTTACAAAACGAGATCAAGAAAAAAGTAGAATCGGATTTGTGAACTCGCTTAACGACTAGTGCAACAAACGAAGAAGTTTGATTGAATAGTAGATGAAAGTAACTCCATTTAAGTCCGAAGCTAAATCTGGCCGGTTGTGGCTGTAAGATGAAGCTTTGTTCCTTATAGTACCATCGAAGGTTCTAAAATTTGAGCAGCAGTTTGTCTTGAGTTGGTGTGATACCCTGTTGGTGAACTAATAAGTCTATTGCAAAGACTGTAAACATCCATTTCGATTAGTTTGTAACACAAAAGCAAAAACTGTATAAACATGTACTCCCCGTGTTTTTTAATAATATATTTTCTAGAATTTTTTTTTGTTTCAAAAATATGTATTTTTAAAATATTTAATGTATTTTTAAATAAATAATAATAAGAAATTGTAAACTTCAAAAAATATTGATTGCAAATTTTAAATTTATTGAATTGCTATTGGTTTAGAATTATGGAGAATTGTTTAATACAAAAAATAATGTAGTTATAATTAAACATTAAATTTTTTCTTAATATGTGTGAAAAATCTAAAAAATACATCATTTAGAAACAAAATGAGTATTTTGTATGTTTTGTCTCTCAGACTCCAAGTCTCCCAAGTCAGCCGTAAAGGGGTTGTAGTCTTGTAGATCTAAATATGTGATTGTCTCTAGATTCCAAGTTTTCAAGTGCAGCGATGACTTTGTCTTCGATGCTATACGGAAAAACTAGCGTTCAAATTTAAAATTTATAAATAACTTTAAATAAAAGGATTAATTGGCCAAAAACACAACTAATTAAAGAACTAGTTGACAAAAACAAAAACTTAATATATAGAAGATGTATATATTGTATTGATCTCTATCACATATATAGCTAAACATTGTTTAGTAAACACAATGAATCATTAGAGATTGAGTTAAATTTGCTAAGATAGTCTCACCTTTTGAAGAAACAAGGCGAGATGATGATGATGAAGGAAAAAGAGAGCTGACTTGAATTGTGTGAGGACAAACCTTTCCACTCCCTCTTTCTTTAGCTCCCTCATAGCACTCCATTACCGATAAATAGTGTGTTTCCCTAAATTTTTTAATTTTAGATTAAAGATACTCATCAAGAAAAAGAAACAAAAATGTATTTAGCAAAACACTTAACACTTCTATTCAAGACACTCTTAAACTATGTATCATATTTTGATTGGTTCTAATTTTTTTAGTTTAATATTTAATAAATAAAATTAATTAAAAACATCCTTAATAGAGTTGTGTGATGAGGATTGTCTCACTACAACCCCAATTGAGACATACACAAAAGATTATTAATTATAAAATTCATTAAATTCCTCATTATGCTCATTTTACTCTCTCCTTCCGTGCAATAAAAATGTCACTCAAAGTACATGAAATTGGTTGGTCATTTTATAACCAATTTGTTTGCTGACGGAATCAAGTCTTTAGTGGATGTTAAATTTCCTACGACAAATTTCATAAGAAAACGGTATGAAACAGTTGTTTCCTACCATTTTTCTACGATATTGTTTGTAGGAAATGTCTCGTAGAAAATAAAAAAATAGTAAGAATTTCGTAGGAAAATTCATATAAAAAAATTAGTAAGAATTTTCCTAGGAAACTGTGGTAGGAAAATGAAAGGAAGTTTTTGATCAATTTCCTACCAAAATATTTTTCTACGATTTTCCTATAAATTGTTTTCTACGTTTTTCCTACGAAAATAATAATAATTAAAATATATATATTTAAATTAATTACAATTTTTTATTTTTATACTGAAAATAATAATTAATAATTATTATTTATTAATTAATAGATCAAAAATTATTTATTTATTAAAAAATCAAAAATGATTTTGATTACACAAAACGAAATTGAATTAGAAAATAAAAAATATTTCAACAAAATTGAATTAGAAAATAAAAAATGATTTTGTTCCATTAAATACGAAGAAGAAGCAATTAGGGTTTTTTAAACGACACGTGGCTTATTTATTTACAATTTTTATTTTTGAATTTAGTTTTAAATCTGTATTTAATGGAACAAAAGACTATGGTGATACATAAGGGAAGTATTAGTTTTTTTTGGTGTGAGAAAGCCTTGATAATATGAATTTTAATGGAAACCATAAGGGAAGAAGCGAAGAAGATTTCTTTATTTTGTTAAAAGAAATTTGAGAATGCTTTATTTTCTAATAACATAAATTATCTCTTTTTAGTTTTTACTCATATCTTATTAAATATATTAAATTATATTAGAAACAATATTTATCAAATTAATAATTTGTTGATAATTTTTTTTTAATAAGTTATAAAATTATTAAAATTAATAAAACTACTGTTAATAATTTTGAAACATTTTACATCTTTTTAATTCTTCAATAATAATTGTCCTACCGAATTCTTACGATTATCTTACATATTATGTTTTGTAGGAAAATAGTAAGATTATTTTCTACGAAATTCCTTTGACCATCCTACGAATTATTTTTCGTAGGAAAATGGTAGGATTAGTTCCTACGAAATTCCTATCATACTAACAATTAGTTTTTTTTCTTCCGAATCCTTTTCAATTTCCTACCAAATTTCCTACGAATATTTGTGTTGAAGGATTTTGGTAGAAAATTTTATACCACTTTCTCACGATTATTTTTCGTAGAAAATTTTCTACTAATTTTCTACCACTTCAATTTTTTGTCAAAAATTCGTAGGTTTAACATTTGTGTTGTAGGATTTTGGTAAAAAAATTTATACCACTTTTTCAAGATTATTTTTCGTATGAAATTTTCTACTAATTTTCTATCACTTCAATTTTTTGTCAAAAATTCGTAGGTTTAAAGTAGAAAATATTTCCTACTAAAATTTTTCGTAAAAAATTTCGTAGGATTTTGTCATGTTTTTTTTGTAGTGGTTGTTTAACTATAGGCCACCCATATCACATAATAAGTAGGGGCATTGACCCATTGACTCCAAGTTCATCGTGCTTAAGGGATTGTAATTTGTAATTTTGTCCCTACGCTCGAAGTTTTCAAGTTTGGCGTATTAAAGGGGTTGTATTATCATATGCCACTAAAAAGTTATGTCATGTCATGTACTGTGTTTGTCTCTGCACTTTAGCTTTGCGTACAAAAGGGTTTGTTCCACTACATGATTGATGAGAATCAATAGGTCAACCGGAGAGCGTCAAGCTAATGTCGAGGTCTTCGGATATTTTCTCATCGTTTAGTTGCTTCAAGTTAGTAAGTGGAGACTTGGTATTTTCGTTTACTTGCTTCAGGCCATACAAAAGCATCTTTCATAACAATGAAACATTTGTAATTGTAAATGGAATTTATGTCCTCAAACCATGATTGTAAATTTTGTAATTCCCATTATGAGCTTTTAGCTAATCGAACAAAAAAAAATATAACTAGTTCTACTTGATGGGCTTTTTTACCAAGATCACTCTGTATTATTTGATCTAGTATTGGAATAAAAATGTACAAATAAACAGTTTGTACTGGTAATTGTTGTATCATCCACACAAACTTATTACTGTACAATTACTTCAGAGACCATCACGCTCTTTAGTCTTTATCCAAATTACACACTTGATTAAGGGATAAAGCTAACATGTGCCAAATCCATAAATTTAAACATTGACCCGTTTCTTTTCTTTTTTATTTCAATTAACTACACCCATTTGGAGCAAACCCGACCCGCCCACCCGCACCATCGTATACAACTTCCAGCGTTTGCTGCTGAACGTTTCCAAAGATGGCAGCGTTATTATCATCGCTATTCCCTGCAAACGCCAAACAAACCTGCGATATCTTAAACACGTAAAAAATCCCTTTCGAGCCAAGCTCCACGAGGGCGCCACCGCTGAAAGAGAACGCCACTTTCGGGATCGTCACCATCTTAAATCCGCTGAGATCGAAACACGTGTCCAAGATCGAGACGCCCGACGTGGTCGGATACTTTGACATCTTCGCCTTGAACGCGCTCCGTAACGCCGCGTAGGCTTTCGGCGGGAGACGAGTAATAACGGTTCCGGAATCGATTAGAGCTCCCGGAGTAGAGAATACGGTTGAAGGAATCTCTAATTTCTGACCGCCGACGGTGATTCCGACGATACTGAGACCATAGAAAGAGGTTCCATCTGTGATGGTGGAGATCGGCGTGAATTTGACGGATCTGGAGATTCCGGCGGATCCGAAGGTGAGATGTCCGGTGTAGCTAGCGGATGAAGGGAGGCAGTAAGAGAAGATCTTATTGTAAGCCGTCGTTGTCTGCGACGGAAATGAGAGCTTATCACGGCCAAGACCGAGAAGTCCGGCGACGCCGGTGAAAAGTCCTTGGTTGTTCTCGCCGCAACCGAAATAAACGCCGTCGAATACGTCGGAGCTCGTTAGTGTAAATTTCTCCTTGGCGAGAAACCCGACAGAGAATGATTGATCGCCGTATTGAATACCGTAGATGCAATTCGAAGCCGAACAGCTTCCGGCGTTTCCTAATTAAATATTAAAATCCGGTTAACATAACCGGGTACGGATAAAATAACCGGTATTAACAAAGACTGAAATTGAACCTGTAGCAGAAGAGAGAGAACCACACGCAGCTGATGAGCAGGAGACGTTGTAGTAAGAAGTAGACTTAGAAGGGTTAAAGATTGGTTCCTTTTGGTCATAGCAAGTTCGAACACATGGTTCGCATTGAGTCCACGTTAGATCACTTCCGGTGTCGAAGATCAGTGATAGATCGTGCTTTGGTGTCCCGACTCCGACCGTTACGATGTAGTTTCCTGAACCGAGTGTGCTTCCGTCTTTAGCTGGTAGATCCGTTGACTGGCTTTGACTGACGTGATTTACTTTGAGTTTCTTTGACAGTTTTGAGTGGATTGAGTTTACGCGCGCCTGGTCGAGTTTGAGGATCTCGACATGGTCTGGTCTCGTGGCTTTGCCATTGTTTAGACGCGAGCACGTGCCATGTCTGTGCGTCACGTGCAGTGACGACTTTGTCTCCGTCGCTGTATGGGATGAGATGAGTTCACGTTAGAAAAAAGAGAAATATTCCCAATATTATGCCCACATTATTTTTGTGGTCGTTGATTTATTATTATTATTATCTAACGAAATGATAAAGAAGATTCTTGAAATTTCAACTTATTTGGAGCCAAACAGAGTTGTACTTATAATCAACTTACTAAATTGTTGAAATTTTTCTTAACTCACTGAACTAGCTAACAAAATATTGATTACAACTACTAATCATTGTCGGTTTCCCCGTTAAACAAACACTAATCATTTATACTATCACTTTCTTAGTCCTGTGATGGTACTAATATCAATTCCTTGGAAGCAATAATTTGGCCTTTATAACCTAATTGAGAGTAAATATGCTAAAATATATTTATATCTTTACGTAATAAGTACACCACGAATGTACATATATCAAAAGAACATATTATATACATATTCTCTATTCATCTACCTTATCTTTAGCTAAAACACAATGAATCATCCGAAATTGAACTGACTAAGAAAATCATCACCTCTGGGAGAAAGAACACAAGATGATGATGATGATGATGATGATGGGAAGAGAGAGCTGACTTGGATAGTATGAGAATCGATCTCTATCTTCTCTCTTTCTTGAGCTCCCTCGTTACAACCCAAATTAAGACATACACAAAGGATTATTATGATATTCAACAAATTCCTATCTATGCTCATTTTGCTCTCTTTCTTCCTTTTGTCCGAATAATAAAAATGACACTCGTTAACATGAAAATGGTTGGTCTTTTATAAGCAATCTTTTTGCTCAAAAAGGTCTCTAGTGGAGGTTGTTAAAGTTTAGAAGCAATCCAGTCATCCACATATCACATAAGTAGGGGCACTCTGTTCCATTGGTTTCATTAACCACTTAGATAGTGACACATCATCTGGCAAGGGAGCATTATTGTTATTTTTCTGTTGTCTTTCAATTCATACTCCAATTTCAGCACAATGAACGGGATAATATTCCACTAAATGATTCATTGAGTAGTAAACTAATTAGGTATGTGTCAAATTATGCATGGATGTATGTGATGCTCATTCATTAATTTGTGACACGAAATAAGATTTCATTTATTCAAACGTCCAATGAATAATTTTATATAAAAAAATACATATATATATATAGTTTATTCGTTAATTAAAGCATTAATGCAATCTCCATAATGATATTTTCGCCCAATAATGGAGAGTCGATTCATAAGCCTCATATTACTAAGGGAACCAATAATTGAATAACTGCAAGCAATAAGTGTTGTTTAAAATTAAGAGAATTCAAAGTGATATTGAAGTAACCACAAAAATAATGAAAGCAACATCTTTAGGCAATTAATTTATATCCTGTCTCTTGATTCAAGCTTACTTATGCGTACACATGTAAGTAACATATCATATGTTTGCATCAATTTGGAAAAAGAGTTGCTTCACGAAATCAACCTCCTTCAAAAATTAAATGTACGTAGGTTTAATTAGCATTTGGTAGATTTTATAATTGTTTACATGAACGTGTAAAATTACATCAACATGTGGTCTCACATCTTAGTATCCCACTGTGAATCTCCGATGTATAAGAAACAATAGTTTAAGTAATTAATTTATAGTAAAAAGAAGTTCTGAAGTTGAACCAAAGTTACAAAAATAACAATAATACACTAGATATAGCCATATACATATAGGTGGTTATAAAAAAGTCGAATTTACACTGTTGAAATTTAGTAGGTGCTATTAATTAATTTACTTTAATAAAACTGAACTTAGCCATATTTGACATCAATAAACTAATTTTTAATACTAGTTTTTATAGGTAATTACATATGAATTTTCTAATTTATCATCATACTTTTGGAAGATTTTTTTGTTTTCAACTTATTTTTTTTTCGTCGATCTAATTTGGTAATATAAATACTGGAAAGAAGTAATGCGCATAATTATATGTATTTTTATCGTGAACCAAAATTTTTATTCATCTCGAAAGTTCATATTGTACATAAGACAAAAAAAAAGATGAATTGTATTCCCTGTCTTATTTTATAAGATTTTTTTTGCTAAAAACACAGATTATATCTTATAAAATAATAATTATGTTATCATTTATAAAAATTCAATCAATAAAAAAATACTGCAGAATTCAAATAGTCATAAACTATTAAACAATTTTTAAAAATTTAATAAAATAGAATAAACAAGAAAAATGTAAAACATTTTGTATATTGGAACAAAAAGAGTATATTGATTGATATTACGAAAAATTAAATATAATGAATTGATTTTTTTCTGAGATAAGAAAGTAAAAGGAGTGATTGTACAGTAATTTGTGACCGAAAACATCCAAGTATGATTGAGATAATAAGTCCACGAGAACCTCAATTAATTGGATGTGTGGGCCTCTATATAGTTTCCGGAAAACAAAAATTTGACAAATACTAATGAGTAATGAGTACAAGTGGGAACAAAAGATAAAGATTCTAATAAAGAATCTTAACGTAGTGGAAGTGGGAGAAAGCTGGAATCTGTACCTTAATTTCTAGAAACTTAGAAACTGACCAATCGCCTAATTATTTGGGTTTTGGAAACTCAACAGTCATCCAAATTCACAATTTACATGGACTTACTATCTCTCATAAAAACATATACTACTATATACTAATTTATTACTGTTTGGTTTGGTTACTTTACTAACTAAACCCTCATATATGATTATTTGACTCATCAATATTCAATAATGCATGTTGTTGGTTCCAAATATGAAACTCTGTATAATTAGATGGAGTGGTATTGATTATGAATTTGATTTTATAATATCGTATGCGTAGACGGTGGATGAGATTTATTTTATTCATTACTATATACAACACTAAATGTCACTTCTAATAAAAGAAAATGAATGAGTGATGACCTAACTCTTCATCTCTATCAGACATTACATTTCTGATAAATACATATATACAGATCAGTTTTTAACACATTCAAATATGATATCAATTTATAAATTCCAAACTAAGTAATTTTTTTCTTTCTTTATATTCTATAGACTTGTGTATTTTTTGTTTCCATTTATATTTTATTTAATAAATTAACTCAACATAAAATGCAAAGCTGGAGATATGATATATATCTGCTATAAACACAACTGAGCTAATTAAAAAGGCATTATTGTTTTCAAAATCTGAAACATAAAAAAAACCGAACTAAAATTCGTTCGATGCATTGCTTTTCTTACATCTCAAGATAACGCTTATGCAAAGTAAATGTGTTAACGTCTATAAACCAGCATAAAGACAAAGACACTAAAGTGTTTGAAAAAGATTAAAAGGCAAGAACACTCGTTTATTTTTAATTATTTAGATAACTTATACTGGTCCCGGGGTTTACATTGTAGAAAACAGAACAGGTTTTGTTTTTTATTTTGTTTCTGAAACCCTCGTTTTGTTTGTGGCGGATATCAACCTCTCTCTCTCTCTCTCTCTCTATACATAGAGAATATGTAAACTTAGAAAGATTTATACGATCGAGAATATTGTGGTAAGATTGAAAAGAAAGAAAAGGACAACTTAACAAAGCATAGTTATGGTTTTGTAACTGAATATCAATTATTGAATATGTGTAGTTAGAAATTAGAAAGCTGCTAATGTTGCGTCATGGGAACTTGTTAGTTGTCACATTCCTGATTCCACCATGGATTCCGATGAGTTTTCCACAAAGATAAGATAAGAGATTGAAACGAAATATGTTTCCACTCATAGTTTACCTGGGAGATGTAAAGGCAGAAAAGAAGTGAGTATTTTCTTTGTTTGTCATATTTTTTGTTGTTTCGTAGTTATTTTAGCTATAATTTTCGGTGTTTCCGATTTTTTTTTTTTTTTTAACTGCTGTCACAATTTGAAAATGGTATAAATCTTCAGAGTTGTTACCAATAAAAAAACACGTGAGTATCTTATAGTATAAATCAATTAGTCTTAGGTTTGTATATCAATAACAATAATATTGGTTGGTCTATAGTTAGTCTTGCGTGTGCATGTCGACATTAGTGAAGCTGCTTAAACACCGCGTTTTAATCGGGTGGCCAAAGTTGATTAACAACTACTATTTTATTCATAAAAAATTGGAGGATATCCATAGTGGTGTGCCATATCGTTCACGATCTTTAACTTAGTGTTTTTTTTAACCGATACTGATAAAAGAAGTGATATATAATGAGTAATGGTAGCTCAACTAATTATCAAGAGATGCAAAGTATCGGATTTGCCACTACAATTAACATCGCATACCTCACCTAAAATATATATATATTTTTTTTGCGTATTTCCAAGAATTTTCCGAACATCGTTATTACTATATTTCAATTCGAATAAAAACTTTTGCGTTTTGATTCTAGGACTAGAGAGTCTTTAACATGGTGAAAAATAAAACTTTTGTTTTGATTTCATCGTTTTTTTTAGTTGACTTTTTTTTAAATCATTTAATTGATTAAGAAATGTTCGAATTTTTCGGGGGTTGTATGTTCATGATTTATAAATCGGATGAAAATCTCAAAATTTTCATCTTATTATGTATACCGATTAAACCGAACCTGTACCGGTTTTGGAAACAATATAACTGCATGGGCTGATAAAGGCCCATTAAACAATTTCCCGCGTTTCTGAAAAAGCCTAACAACAGAATACAAAAATTTGAGATCCGGATAAAATATATGGATCCGGGTCAAAATGCTCAGGACCCGATTTGAAGAAAACGGGTTCGGACTCTGTGAGTAAAGATCTTTTTTTTTCTTTTTTAGCTTTCCTTCTCTCATTTTCGAAAACAAAACTAATAGAATTCGGAAAACATCTAATAAAGCGTATGAGAAGATAAATCCGATCTAGGTCTCTTCTTCCCCAATCTCACTCTCTCCGTCTCATTGATTGAAGAACTTAGACAATGGACAAAGGCAAAGCAGTGATGGGTACTGGTCGGAGATGGGCCGTCGAATTCTCCGATCAATCTACTGTTCCTTCTTCCCGCGACATCCTCGATCCACCTGGCTTCTCTCGTGCTTCTCCTGAACAGGTATTGAATTTATTAGATTTCATGTGTTTCTAGATTGGATTCGAAGTTTCAATTTTGGAAATTTACCGTGAATTTGAGTTGTTATTGCTACTGGGATTTGTGTTTCTCTAATGGGTTATTATGGTTTGATGATTTCGAATTCAGGATGATTCAGCAAACAGCCGTCAAAAGAAAGACGCTGAAGCTAATTGGAAACTTCAGGTATTTTTTTTATTTATGTCAAATCTGAAAGTCGTATCCTAATTTGTACGATCTTGGTCTTGCACTATGTACATCTTTGAAGCTATTGACTTTTTATGTATTGGAATTGCATTTTCATAGAACTTATATAGGTCTGTCTTTCACTGTTCAAGTTGTGACTTTCTGAGATTAGAAAAAGGAAAATTCTTGTTTCAGCTGTCTGAGATTGGGTTTGATGTGGATGAAGTTTATAAAACTGATATGTTTTTTTTTTTTGGTGAATGAGCAGAAAGCGTGGGAAGTAGCACAATCTCCGTTTAAGAATTTGATGATGATGGGTTTCATGATGTGGATGGCTGGAAACACAGTGCATCTTTTTAGCATTGGTATTACATTCTCTGCGCTTTGGCAGCCTATCAGCGCTCTCCAGAGTGTTGGAAAGAGTAAGAAACCTTCACTACATTTGTTCATCTTGGCCTTATAAGTTATTAGACGTCCTAAAGTCACATTAGTTAGTTTGTCATCCCACATATCTGTTGATAGGAAAACTAAAGAGCTAAACGAGATGTTGACTTACAGAGTAGAATCGAAAGGGTCAGATTCACCCACATGATTTACATATGCCGTTTTCTTTACTGTGGTTACTATTCTTTGAAAAAGTTAGCAACTGTATGTCATCATCATGTGCATTAAACGCCTGTGAAACACAATAGAATCATACTTTTTTGGGAGTCCACTTACTCAAAGCGATGGAAAGGCAGACATACGTACTTGAAATGTTTAGTGTAATTAGGGTGGAAAATACAACACATCATTTATGTGAAATAGCATGCTCTACTTCCGAATAAGAGATAAAAAGGGATCTCTAAGAGAAGAGGGAAGAACCGCTTCTCCAGGATTTTGGCAAAGCAATATATCATCAGGATTGAAATTATCCCCATTTGCAGAGTTTGAGTTATGATTTGGTTTTGTAAATTCAAGTCCAGTATCTTTCATCCTTACATTTGACCTTTACCCTTGTCTGCAGTTTTTGAGCCATTCAAGGATAACAAAGTGGAACTACTTATGCCAAAATTAGTGTTTCTTGCCCTAAACCTTGGAGGGTTAGCTTTGGGCGTTTGGAAGGTGAGAAATTTTTCTCGTTTCCTCATTGTTTATTCTCTCCCTTTTCCTTATGGCAACACTGCCTGAGATTAGAAGTATAAAGTACTGTTTCCTTATACAAACAAATTTCACTTTCTCAGCTTAACACTCTGGGGCTTCTTCCAACACATGCATCAGATTGGGTTTCATCTCTACCCCCTCCTCAGGTTGGTAATTTCTGTCTGAAGCAAAATCTTGTGTCCATATGTTTTGGCATCATCCGTGAAGCAAGAATCTGGCATTTTGACTCATCATCTCTAAGCTACAAGTCTTGTTTTCTCTTCTTTCTTTTTTTCAGGAAGTTGAACACTCAGGAGGAGGATTTGTTTTCCACTGATGAATTGGCGTCTCTTGTATTCTAAATAATCCGTTAAAACCGCGAGAAGACAAAGACACTTTTGTGAGATCACTGCACCAGATACTTAAATGATTTGTTCAACCTTGTCATATGGACCTTCTCATCTTGTGATCTTCTTGTAGCATTTTTAAAACTCAGAAATCATAGCTTTTTTTCACTTTCTAGTATATGATGCTCATTGTTCATCATAACTATGAATGTATTATTGGGCACTGAAGGGACCTATGCCCAGCCTTTTAGTTCTCATCTTTTTAGACAGGAATGGATAATGTTTCAGACTAAAGTTTTGCCCTTTATTGATTCCACTCATGATTCTGAGTTAACAATCTATGCCTGACACTATTTTGTCATGACTAAGAGACCTTCTATATCAACTGGAAGGTTACAAGGTGGACTAGTAGGTGCGATGGAAACTAGGTCAAGATTGGGAAGCACAAGACGTGGAACAAAGTGCAGTCTTTTAGAATCATGTAAGTCGGTCTACTCAAAAAAATCTCTCCACGACAAAATGTTTTACTTTAATGATTAATAAGATTGCGAGAAACAAAAGATTTACATGAACAAAAAAAAACCCAAAAAATAAAAAAGAGAAATAGATATTTTTCTTGTTAATAATCTTCTTATTTTTGTTCCTTTCCATATTACTCCGATCTTCTAGTAAAATTGATAAAACGAACAGAGATGAATCTAGGGAACACGCTAACCTGATCCGAAATTTTCTTTCTTTTTTGTTCCTTATAACATCACATAAAGATTTGATTCTTTTGATCTCTAAAACTTATACTTCGTTACTGAGATTTTTTAAAAAAAATCTGATTCCATTTATTCTTTTTCCGAGCGAATCTGAGTTTTGTTTTTTTTTTGCTTTTTTCCCTCAGTTTTCATGTCCGCGAGGATTTCATTTCTGAAAAATCCCGATCCGTGCAATCATTTATCTGATTATAAGCTTAGATATGGTATTGATGGTTACAAATCTTTCCAGAACTTGTTCAGATGCTTCAACGATGGTAGGATTAAGATCAAACTGCAAGGAATCGAGATACCCAGATGCAGTTATTGTTCGGTTTATCAAAGGAGACTCTACATCTGTTTGATCTGTCGTTCTATATCTTGTTCAAGTCATATCCTCTTGCATACCCAGTTGAATAAAGGCCATGATATCGCCATTGATGTTGAAAGATCTGAGCTTTATTGCTGTGCTTGCATAGATCAAGTGTATGATCCTGAGTTCGACGAGGTTGTTGTGTCTAAGCAGCTTATTGGTTTGGGTATGTCTGTTAAATCCGGGGCTGATGTTGTTGCGGTTAGATCGAACAAGAAGAGGAGATTGGACTCGCAATTAATTATAGGATCCAAGTTTTTGGTCTCACCTCGAGATCGAAGGGAGAAATGGTCGTTTCCTCTGGGGTTGAGAGGTTTGAACAACCTGGGAAGCACTTGTTTCATGAATGCTGTGTTGCAAGCACTTGTTCATGCTCCTCCTTTGAGAAACTTTTGGTTAAGTGGTCAGCATAATCGTGATCTTTGTCCCAGAAGAACAATGGGTTTGTTGTGTTTGCCTTGTGATCTTGATGTTATCTTCTCTGCTATGTTTTCCGGTGATCGGACTCCATATAGCCCAGCTCATTTGCTTTACAGGTTCGATTTTTAAGTGTTCTTCATTTTTCTGTACGAAGCTTTTCTAGAATTTCAAAGTGACTGTTAAGTGTTAGTGTCACATTGTTATTATATATGTTTGATTGAGTTTTGTGCAATATCTTAGTAGACATTATGTGATGCTGATTTGATATTTTTTGGGTTCTTTTTTTGGCGTATGAAGTTGGTGGCAGCACTCAACGAATCTAGCTACATATGAGCAGCAAGATTCTCACGAGTTCTTCATTTCGCTATTGGACTGTATCCATGAGAACGAAGGGAAGTCGAAATGTCTGTATCAAGGTAAATCTAATTTGGAAGGAGAGATCATTTATTTGTTGTTTATTGTTTGAAGGCCTTGAATTTCTGCTGATTGATGAAACTTTCAAGATAGAATTTGGTTTGATGTTTTTCCCTTTTGATACCGATAAGTTTGTTGGTTTACTGTGCAGATCATGAGGAGTGTCAGTGTATCACTCACAAGGCATTCTCTGGTCTTTTAAGATCAGATGTCACCTGCACAACGTGCGGATCCACATCAACAACATACGACCCGTTTATCGACATTTCACTTACTTTAGATTCAGCGAACGGATTCTCTCCCGCTGATTGCAGAAAGAACAGATACAGTGGTGGACCAAGCGTGAACGCAACCATGCCAACTCTCTCGGGTTGCTTAGATTTCTTCACACGGTCAGAGAAACTCGGTCCGGACCAGAAACTAAACTGCCAAAGCTGTGGAGAAAAGAGAGAATCTTCCAAACAAATGTCCATAAGAAGACTTCCTCTGCTTCTTTGCTTGCACGTAAAGCGTTTCGAACATTCTCTTACCCGTAAAACCTCGAGAAAAATTGATAGCTACTTGCAGTATCCGTTCCGCCTGAACATGTCTCCTTACCTCTCTTCCTTCATCATCGGAAAGCGGTTTGGGAACAGAATATTTGCCTTTGATGGAGAAGGCGAGTATGACAGTTCATCATCATCGTCTCCATCAGCGGAATTTGAGATATTTGCGGTTGTAACTCATTCAGGGATGTTGGAATCAGGTCACTATGTGACATATCTGAGGCTTAAAGGGTTGTGGTACAGATGTGATGACGCATGGATCAATGAGGTTGAAGAAGAAGTGGTGAGAGCATGTGAATGTTATATGTTGTTCTATGCACAAGAGAGAGTGATTCAAAAGGCTCATAAGGAGTTGAGTTATCAAGTTATCTCCATGGCTGATGCATTTCCCTTTGCTGATTGCTGACTCTTAACTTGGCCAAAGATTTTGACGCATTTTCCCTTAATACTTTTTTTGTTGATTTAAGGTTTATGCCAAATATTTGAAAGCCAAGTTTAGTGATTAAATTTCTTTTTCACTACATCAGTGTTCAAGGTTACTACATCAGACTCTTACGTCAGCGTCAGCTAAAAAATACGCGGACAAAGATGTTCAAGTTACACAAGTAGTACTTATTGAGTGAGTGCTCAAAGAAACATAGAATCACTCATCATCTTCTTATGCTTAGGAAGTGGTTCTCACATGGAACTCCTGCAGAAAACTATGAAAATGGGACAGTAATACACAAAATAGAATTGTGTGTTTCTTAGATATTTTTGAGAGTCAAGGTCGTGACAAAAGAGGTTAAAAATCTTCATAGGAACAACATTCCACGTGTCCTGCAGAGAACAAACAAAAATCATCTCATCTCATGATCGTCTCTCTCATGTCTTGAGCTCTTTGCTCTTCGTTCTCGGTCCTTGTCCAAATCATGTTGTTGCCCATCTCTGTCTCTGTCTCTGTATCTGTATTTTTCCAAGTCATCTTTCACCCTTTCTCTGGTTGATGATTTCTGTGGCGAACTTTGGCTTCGATTCTGGCTCTCACTTCGGTATCTTTTTCTAGATGAATCTCTAGAATCGTCACGCCTCTCCCTTTTTCCTAGTAATACTCTCTCTGCAGTTGAGAAAAGCATTGTTCATCTCGTTTGTAACAAACTAAAGAATTTGCAGCGAGAGGCTTAAACTACCGGACAAGCTTTTGTTATGAATGTGGAACATTTGTCTCCAATGTTTTCATCCAGAAGTTAGTAACTTTTGAGTGTGTTAGTAAGAACTTACGATTTCCTGATAAGCCATCAGCTTCACGCCTCTTTCGGTGGATTGCAACTTTTCTTTCTATCTCCTCAGAGTTTTTCATCCCCTCTTCCTCAAGAGATTCTCGATACTCTATCAAAGCAGCCTCTATGCGTCTAAGCTTTTGTCTGCAGCAATAAAAAAGTAAAAGTAAGGCAACATATCATAATGGAGTAGCTACTGATACTTACATTTTGCTGATCAATTGGTACGCTTTTGCTTTTTCTAGGTGAAAATTTCCAAAAGCCAGAAATCCATCTTTAGAGGCTAGAACCAAATACCCCACCAAATCCTGCCACGGTTTTTATTGGTTTTGAAGCTCTAGCATCAACATGAAGGAATAGAGCTAATATTTTGGTGTATTTTACTCCATAGTTTTCCCATTTACCTCCTTAATTATTAGTGCTGAGGATCAGAGTTTATCATGCCGATCATACCTTTGCTCCTCGTCGATTTCATTTTCACGCTGGAGACGAACACTTGGATCATCCTTGAGATCCTCTTCATCGGTATTGAAAGTTATTCCACCAGCATTGTCCCTACCAGAGGAGTAGCTCTCTTTTTGTTCATCATCAGTTTCATCATCCTCTCTCGCCCATCTGGAAGTTGGCAATATGAGGTCATTTTTCTCCTTTTTCGCAAAGGCTTTCAGCTCCGGATGTGGGATTGGTATTGTCGAGGTCAGATTCACAGGCTCTTTAGTTTCAACTTTATCATAGCTGGTTTTCATCCGCTCAGGCTCAATGTTAACTTCTTCCCAAGTTGAATGTCCCTGTCGATACTTTGCATTTTCATCTACTACTTTATAGCCACGTTGTTTCTCTGCATCTTCCAGGCTTAGCAGACGAGCAACCATCATCTCTCTACCTCCTACAAGTGACAGACCGTTGTGTCTGCAGCGTCTCTCAAGCTCAGAAATTGGTAGATTCATCAGCTCTTGCCTTGCAGCTCCTTCGCCCATTGCCAGTGCCGCGTCTTGATTGATCTTATCAACATAGTTCAGATTTCTCGTGAGACCTTTCTTCTCTATATCAGGCGCATCACCACAGATAGAATGAAACGAGCTAAAACCACAGTTTCCCGACCAAAGAAACGTGGCCCGTAGCCCATTTATATATGCATCTGAGAAGAGAAACCAGTCTGCCCATACCTGCAGTACTTTGAGTACTCGTTCCTGCACAAAGTAAGGATGAGATTGCAACAGACCTTGAGAAAGGAAATAAAAACATAAGAAGAACACATGCTCTCTGGGATTTACTTTAAGAGCCTCAGCGGTAATCCTTCCAGTTATACTGCGGTACAGATCGTTGAAGCTTTCCATTATATCGGGTAATGTTGCTTCGAATTTTGTCCGGTATGCAGAGGCATTTTTAACACGAGCTCTGCTATTATGAAGAATGTCAGACACAAGCATGAGTCTTGCAACTTTAGTTGGAATCGATGTCTCTTTCAGGGTCAACGACTCTGTCAGAACTTCAACAACCTGTGAAACAAGCAAATATTTAGTAAGAAAAAAACCCTGGAGATTTTGGTCCAATGATGTGTAGTTTGAAATCATGACATAATGAGTAATTTTGCTTAGAGACTCTATGTGGTGCATATAATCCATTCCATCTTCACTACCGCATGCAAGTGAGACATATGTTGGATAAGAAAAGGGAATTCAAAACATATGTTGAGCCTTCTGAAGTAATTCTATTAAATGGAGGGTGTATGTTATCCAATGTAAGCCAGAACAAAATTTACCTCTCCAGCTGCAGCTGCGTTATCCAAAGCAAACCCCATTGCTTCTTTGATTTGACTCCTTTCTAAAGTTAGAGCGTGCAACATGTCTTCAAATTCATCCCTTTGGGGATCGGTTAGAGTTTGCTCAGCTTCCGTGCGCTGTTATATACCAGTGTTAAGGTATCAATAAACAAATTCCTCCAAAAACATGCAAAAAAAGAAAGAAAGAAGTAAGATATGAAATATGAGATTGCAAGGAGATTACCCTGGTTTTCCCTGCTGCGTATGTGCCTGTCGACTCTTTTCCATGCTCTGGGCTCCTAGTTGCCGGCAGCGGTGGCGGAATCCATCTATAATAAAAGAAAACCAACAGTGTTAATGCAATAGTGCTGAGGTAAACACAAGACTCAGTTTCAAAGCTGGATAGGTTAAATACCTTCCACTTCCAGCTATCATGATATACGGCTCTGTTCTCCACCTTTGAAGGGTGTCACCCTAAATGATGGCGAGAAAAATCATCAGGGTATGAAAAACATGCAAGGGAACCTCATATATTCCTAATAATGAAACAATTAGAATGTACCTGAGCAAAGGAATAGAGCCTCCAGACATAGTAGGTATGCTCCTTCGAGCCCAGCTCAAACAAGAAGTTAAAAAGTGGATTCCCACGCCCCCTCTCCATAATAGCTTGTTCAAAAGCGCATCCACCGTCCAGTACATTAAGGGCCATTGTATCAATAATATGTTTGAAGTGCTCGTCCTCAGGAGAAACAACAGTGATATCCAGAACATTTGGGGTTAGAACCTGAAGATGAAACTCAAGTAAACAAAAAAAAGCTTGTGCTAAAGATCCAGAGGTTAATATATATGAAGGATAACATTTAAGCAGTATCCCGTAACTCAAGCACTTATCAAATATCATATGGAACTTTTAAATAACAAGTTAGGCCATATGGACCAAGTTTGCATACCAACTCAGAATTTTGATTTGGAGCAGAAGTTATTGGTGGACCCGATGTACCCGAAAAAATTAAATTGCAGCCCTGCCAAATAAAACATGTGAAACTTTTAGAGTTGCATATAAACCAAAGCAGCAGTCATGAACTGAAATGAAACAACGCAACAGTCACATTCAGGGATTAAGATACGATTACACAATTAAAGTCAAATTGAATCTCAAATGAGCACATAACTGCCACAGACCTCCTTACTCCGGATTGCCATATGCCCAGGAGGTGGAGCTGGTAGTGCTTGTGATGGCAGAGCAACTGCTTTACCCCATCCAATTTTCAGCTCATACTCATACACAATGATCCCTGTGAGATAGCGAAAAAATATATTTGTAAATGTCTTGCATATCATCACAACACATGCATCAAGGAAGCACATTTATTATCAAATCAGATAGTCAAAGATCAATAAATTTATATACTGTTAGGAGGTCAGTAGTTTTCAACATTGTGTAAATGAAGAAAGAAAAAAATGAAAGTACCAAATAAAAGCCGTAACACTAACCAAACAATGAACTCCCTACGTATGTCTCCAACTGAATACATTAATGTAATTTCTTTTGAGAAAATCAGGCTTTGCAAAAAAGAACTAATAAAATTTGCTGATCAGAAGATTTGGTTAAAATGCTATTGCTATGCAGGAACATGAGAAAACAAAATCTAGAACAAATCTTCATCTTTTGCTCTTTTATCATATTGTACACTGCCAACATATTTCAGTAAAGAATCTCGCGCGAACATACATAGTTCCATATAGAACGGTATAGCTAACCTTGCATTTCATCTTTTGCAGCTTGTCCGTCAGCTCTATATATGAAAACAACAAAGCCACAATGTCTTTTGTCGCTTTTTCTCCTCCTCTGTTCTTGGTCACATAATTTTAACACTAGCTATTGGCCCAAATCTTCCAAAAGTCCGCAGAAGAAAATTTTCATCAACCTAAAAAAGACCATACAACAAAGTTTTAGTCAGGGAAGAAAATTATAATATATATAGCTGTAGAAAACAACACGGATATTTAAGTTGGACGAGAACAAACCTTAGGTGAAAGATTCCCAACATATAGATTTGTAGTTTGTGGGTCACCATCGTTAAATGACCCTAACTTTCCACTGGGATCAAAATCATCAGGTAGCTCATCAGAGTGGCTAGATGACTGAGAGAAGTACAACTTTAGTACAGAAAGCAGTACATATCTCTCAATAAACAACAGTACGAATTTGGTTAATAGCAAAGACTATTATGAACATACAGTGTTATCACTATTGTGGTCACGGGGATTCTCGCGATCCTGGTTTCGCCTTTCTCTCATTTCTTGTTCACGTTTCAGCTCCTCCAGAAAATGATCTATGTTTCGAGTCTTTCCCTCGAAATAATTAAAAAAATGCAGGACAAGGTCCGTCACAACTGACTATTCTCTGGTTCTTTCGCCTTAAATGCCGGGGGGGGGGGGGGGGGGGGGGGGGGGGGGGGGGGGGGGGGGGGGGAGGGAAGGAAGGACCATACCTGGAGAAATTACATGGAAGATAATCTTCTATATGACAAGAGCGCGGACATTGATTGCAACTTTGAAAGCCATACGCTGTGTGGAATTATACTCCAAACCATCACAAACACAAGATAAATGGAATTCTACTCTAGCATTGTAACAAACACATCAAAGCTGTATTGAAATCATCAACAAAGTCGTCAAACTCTTTGCTTATGACGCCTACACTAGATATGACATATCAAGGTGAGATTGACTGATGAAAAGCAAATAAGTTTTACCTACTCCCCTTCTTTGAAATGGAAGCCCCATCTCTGGACTTTTCACCTGCGATCCGCGGAATGCATAGAAAAAGACGGTCCATACTTTTAATTAACATGTTTCCCAATGTAATAGAAACACTATTCTACCAATATACATCATCATTCATCAAAACAATACAAATGAAACACAAAAAGGAAGCCTTCAGTTCTACTACTTGATGGAGCAAATGTGGCGTGTTTCCAAGAGACTAACCTTGAGAATCAGGCTTGGGCTTATCATTAGGATTTGATTGTTCCACCTCGAACGAAAGTCTTAGCTGCACCATCTCCTTGAAACGATTCTCGATACAGACGAGCTGTTCTTCTTGGCTGCTTCTTCTTCTCTGTGTTTCTGGAACGGAGTTTTACTTCCGGGTGATCGAGAATGATGAACTCATCTTTTTTCTTTCAGCATCCAATCTTCAAACGAGCAAATTTATAATCACACTCTCAGTCTCTACTAAAACCAAACCCCTTTGCAAATCAATAAAACCACGACACCCCCAAAACAAATGGTCTCAAATTGCAGATTGACAAAAATGTAAATTTGCTCCAGAGATCACAGATATGTAAATTGCATATCGGACCTCAAAAATACATTCTTCACTTTTTAACCCAGTCTTTCTTGGTGAAGATATTAATACAACTTTTTTTTTTTTTTTTACGGTATTTTTAAAAATGACAAATTTATCATCAGATTACATATTTTAACAAAAACAAACTATAACAAGTATAATTTCCAGTCGATGACGACAAATTTAGAAGAAAACATCCTCATCAATTTGAGAAGACAGAAGCCAATCATTTAAAATTTGACAGGATAATATGAAAATGGAGGTGAAGATTTGGATAGATATTAGAAGTAAACTAAAATTTGGATAACAATGTTACTTAATGTTTAACACATCCGAGGACCACAACACCACTCTTAATATGCATATAATTATTGTTATATTGGCAAATATATAATAACGAGTGATGCTGCTTTTGAATGGCCTCTCTTAACAAGCTTTATACGTTCTTCAGGTAGACAATTTCATATGATCGTCTTCTTCTTCATCTGCCTCCATTGGCAAGTCTCTTGAGATGGTTAAATGCCTTTTGCTTAATCCACTGCCTGTCATATGGCAGATATGCACTCATCGAGTGTTCATAGCTGCAAAACGAAAAGGGTCACACAAAATCAACTAAAACATCAAGCATTGTCTGTTTTGTTATACAACATGGGAATCTCAATGATTTCCATACATTGCAAGGGATTTCTATAATATTTACTATTAAATCAAGAAGAATTTAAACTCTTCCACAAACCTCATGGCAGTAATGAATTACTAACTGACTATCGAATATCAAGAAAGTTTCTTCGGAAAGAACATCTCTGGATGCACGCCTGCTGTATCCTTGTTTTTTAACATTCCTAAATGTTTTAGTGACTACCAAAACATCCAGAAATTTAAAAGAAAGGTATGAGAGGGAACAATATACTATTATTTAGATGTGAATTTGACAGTGCCCTGGTATTGCATAGCATTTGGAATACGATAATAAAAAATGGACACACAAACTGATGGAGGTAAACGAACATAGGCACTACAACATTTAAGAGAAGTGAACATGGAAAGACTTACACCAAAGCGCTCATGTCAGCAAGACCGTCAATAAAATTGTAAAGATCAGCAATGTCATAGCTAAGATTTCTGAGGGAAGGGTTAATTTCCTTCAACTTCCTTTCATATAAGCCGCAAATACCTGTTTAGAACCATAGAGTTCAGCACATGAGGAAAAAGATCAAGGTTGCATTCAGAAATTTATATCTAACATCTTTGCTGCTGTAAAACCAAAAAAAAAAAGCCTCCCTAATTAGCTAAACACTCAGTAGATTGTTAATGAACTTAAGAAACCTATCTTTATTCTGCATGCTACTTCCTCCACTTTGTTGAGCAAAAAAATTCAGTAAATAAAACATGAACAGGGGAACTAGTAATACTATATGCTAACAGCATTTGGTTACTGAGCAGGCTCATCACTCATTATATCCATCTGCTCATAGCATTGTATCTAAAATCTGACCCTCCTAGCAAGTCACGGAAACAGCTACAGAGCACTATAATATACAAGTCGTAATTCAAAATCATCCATCTTGTTAACACAAAAAAAAACCTCCAGCATAATCATAACCAAAGTCAACAATGAGTAACTATAGCTATAAACTAGTTACAGAATGGTGATCCGAAATTAATAGTTACCATCCATAGCTTGGCCTATAGAATCATAGTCCATGAAAGTCCTGGTAGCTCTGCTGGGAGAATTTTGCAACAAGAGGATGGTGTGCCTACTGTTATGATTAGCCTACACAACAAAGAAGAAAGCTGAGCATAGTCAGCTTATAAGAACTGAAAGAATCAAAGCAAGTTTACAAATTTTCCCTATTTTCCGTAAACTAACGAGAAATCATCAGACACTGAGAGTCAAACGGCATGATGAAAGATATTCGAAAACCTAGTTTCTGCGGAAACACGATCTAACCAAAAGGCTTTGCTCAGATTCCTACGCGATTGAGTAAGGAATCACTAAAACGAAACTAAAGGAACGTTAAGAGAAGAAATCGATTACCATCTTCAAGTGATAGTTTGACTTCGATAGCAGAGTTGAGGGTAAGCCGACGAAGACGAAGACGAAGACGACGACGACGAACCAAACAAGTTTCACTGTTTCAGAGAGGAAAATCAAAAATAAATACCCCAAGAAGAATCTTTAGGGGCAAAAGCGTAAATTTATAGAGATTTTATGTCTCTTAACACATGACATCCGATAGTGAAATAACACCGTGTGTTCCATTTAATACATGACAAAACTACAAGCTGTTTCTAGTAGTTAGCTGCGTGTGGCTATAAAATCCAAACAACGCGCATTCTCTTCTAAATATGATAAAACGACATGTAGTTCTCATCTGTACTATACAAAATAAAAGCCTCTGTTTTATTGTTTTTGACTCTTTCCTTTACAGAAGCAAAAGTTTAATATCATCATCTTCTGATTCGTTCTTTGGCTGCAACACATCAGACGGCACAAGATCATCCAAATGATCGGAATCTGGAACGAGGAAAACGAAACACAAGGTAACGAGTCTCAAGATATTCCTTATAAGAATCACGAGCCACAGATTCCCAAATTCGTGTCTGGTGACACCAAAAGCGTGAAGAACAAACCCTCCACCCCATTTAGATGCAAGCTGTCCAAAGCTATCAATGCACATGAGGAAAGCAAAGAAGGTTCCTTCAATTCCCAGAGGACATAGCCTTGTGCTGAGAACCACCATGGGGATCCACCTGATCTTACTTATCATCCTCGAGAACGATTCTTCGGTTATCACAAAGAAGGAATCTGGTATCCCGATAATTAAGTTCCAGCGTTTGATGAAGACGAGATCAAGCATTCCTGAGAAGAAGTATAGAAGTTGTGCGAAGAAGAGTATGCTCCTAAAGGAATAGCCTTTGAGCTTCTTGTGGTATATAAGAACTCCAAACATCGATGCCAATGCCCCGATCGCGTAGATTATCCCCACAAACTCCTGCATTTAGAGACCAAAATAAGCAAGTTTGAATTAAGCTCATAATTGCATATTTGGATGAAGAATCTTATTAGCTTGTTCAGAAACTCCATAGCTTTATATGTCAATGTGGAAGTAACACACCATCATAATTTCAACACCATTTCATTAGGCATACCGATCTCCACAAACCCAAAGACAGGAATTTTTAATATAAGCCAGCAAAATAGTCTCAAATGTGATCCATATAATATCATGACATACCACCACAATGTCAGTCTCAAGATTGCGATCCATAGGAACCTGCTTTTGCTAGCTTCCCATGGCGTTTAGTTACTATAGTAGTTCCTATGAACTCATTTTATATCAAACCCAAATTTTTTACCAGTAATCTTTATTATCTAAATCATGATCTTTAAAAGAGATATTCTTCAGGTTTGTCATCTAAATATTATAGCCTTGGCCAATGTGGGATTGTAAAACCAACCTGGGAAAAGGCGGGCCCAGCTGTAGGATCAGTGTACCAGTAGAAATGGCCTTCATGAGTGCTGATGTTGAGAGCTAAGGATATGAACATGTAAAGTGATGGCTTCCACACTTCAGGGTACTTTATTGTTTTATACATTCCCGTCACCGCTACTCCTAAGCCATCTGTGTCCTGAAGAACATTCAAACGATTGCTCACTGCTCAGAGTTCCATCAAGATTCAAAGTCATGAGATGTAGAGGCAGGAATTTTCAAATTACTCCAGCGGAAACAAATAAAGACAAGGCAGATTTCTGTTTGAGTTATTCTGCTACGACGCCAATGCTTATGAATTGTGAGAGAGATCAAAGGAGTTGAAATTACAGGCTGAGGTCACACCTTCTTGTTTTTCTGCATAGGAACGGTAGAAGATTTTTTCTCGTAGATGAAAAACCCAAGTATGACAATAGTTGCAGGCGAAAATGCTAATACCCCTAATGCTCCCTATATCACAAAGAACACACAATCTCTTAGAAGAGCAAAATACAAAAAAAGCAGAAATTTCAAGATTATAATATCTAAAGGGAATATGTCCTGAAAACGTGTATATCAGGAGCCAAAGGTGTTCAGGCTCAACCTGAGGTCCAAGCCGGTGAACAAAGACTCCACTAGTTGCGTATCCAACCAAAGCGCCAGCAGATGAACAAACCAGGCAAAGGCTCTGTATATCAGGAGCCAAAGATCGGATATTGATGCTGTTTGTTGCTATACACGCATCAATCACCACATCTGCAATGGCCATAGCTGCAGAGATACCTAAGAGGCAGCTCAAAGCCAAAGCAGCGGGCAACTTACCGAGAACAACAACTGCAATCGCAGATACCAAACCAAGAACACCAGAAACTACAAAATAAGGCTTTCTTTTGTAACCTTTGATCGGGAAAACATCGGTGAAGAGACCCCAAATTGGCCTCATGACCCATGGGATGTAATATAACCCCATGTACAGCTGCACAACCGATGGCTGCACTTGCTGGACATCTTTCCAGTAATAGTCTGTGACGACTTTGAATATCGAACCGGAGAACCCTTGGTTTACGCCGTACACAAGGACCACACCTAGAACAAAGCTCAGGTTTAGCCTAGAACACAGCATTTGTAGCCATTGGTAGGGCTGAAGCATAACTGAGACGAGACCAGAATGATCTGAAATTGGATTTAGCAGAGGTTTTCCGTCTGAGAAGAATTTCTCAGTTTCTAGTGTTTCCATGGTGTTTACTGTTTAGGAGATGAACATTGGATCTGAAAATATTGAAAACAAGAGCCTTTAATCGTTATTTACTTATTTTCAATGTAAAAGAAACTCCTTGTAGACTTTCAAAAAAGCTTTATACATTCACACACGAGGAAAAACAATAAATGTATTTTAAAACTTCCCACTTGACGACATTTACCTTGTTGACTCTGTAAGCAATGACGTCTTTCTTCAACTACCAGTCTGAAATTCTACAAAACAAAAACCAAATCGCCTTATGAGCCAAAGAATCACAGACTCATCATAGTATGACTGATAAATCTTGAAATAAAAAGACTCAATGTTTCATCTTTCCAGCGGAGCTCAAAACTCCTAAGTCCTAACCAACATCAACACACACCTAAACAATTACATTAAAGTCCAATAAAATAGAAAAGGAAAGCGAAGTGCAAAACACAATGTGTCAGCTTCTTTGAAGGTCATTTATCTTCGAGATTCCTCCACGCCAAAAAGACTACTATATATGACTAGTGAGCCTTGGCTAGAAACTAAACCAGAAAAAGTAGAGGAAGAAAAAAAGAAGCAAAAAAATAACAGAGAAAATGGCAGGATTGTTTGATAAACAAGCCGATCTATACCTAGACGCCAGACCTAATTACCCCTCTGAGTGGTTCTCGAAGCTCGCTGATCTCACCGATCACCACGGTTTAGCCTGGGATGCCGCCACCGGAAACGGCCAAGCGCTCTCGCCGTCAGTATTTTTGATGCTCATGAACTTTGTTTACAGCATTGAATCTCTCAATCTAACAGATTTAGCCTCTTTCGTGTAAATGATAACTACAACATGCATCAGATCTTGTATTTAACGGATTTTGCAGGTTGCAGAGCACTACGAGAGAGTCATAGCGACGGACGTGAGCGAATCGCAGCTGAAGCTGGCAACGCCGCATCCGAGGATCGACTATCGCCATACGCCACCGTCGATGACCGACGACGAGCTAGTGGAACTAATCGGAGGAGAAAACTCGGTGGATCTGATCACTGTCGCTCAAGGCGTACACTGGTTCGATCTCCCAAGGTTCTACGCAGTCGCCACCCGCCTCCTCCGTAAGCCCGGCGGAATCATCGCCGTCTGGGGATACAACGACGTCATAGTGAGTCCAGAGTTCGACGCCGTCCAGTATCGGTTCCACGCCACAACGCTGCCGTTTTGGAAGTATCCGTACATTCAGCACATATTCGATTCGTACGAAGCATTGCCGTTTCCTTTCGAAAGTGTGGGAATGGGATCGGAAGGGAAGCCATTGAAGCTGGAGATGCCGAAAACGACCTCATTTGAAGGGATCATAAGGATGTTCAAATCATGGTCGGCTATCGTCACGGCGAGAGAGAAAGGCGTCGAGTTGTTACCGGAGAGTTTGGTGAGAGAGCTTGAGACCGCTTGGGGAGGATCTGATCTGATTCGTCCCGTCGTTTACAAAGCTTTTATGATCGCAGGAAAAGTTAGAGTTTGATGATCAAACCATAACTTTACTGTTGTTTTCATTTGAGTTTATAATTATTTTTAAAATTGGTCACATTGCAAAAATTCTCAGAAAGTGTTGTTATTGGACAAATCAAACAAAATACACTATTAAAACGTTTACATATATATTAAAATCCCTTTCTGTTCTGCAACAAAATAGAACCTAAAATGCAACAAAACCGTTTTTAAAAAGAAAAAGAAGATAAAACTATAATCACCTTTCCTTCTTTGTTCCTTAATTGCCATGATGATCATCACTATCCTCTAATCGATCTTAACAGAGGAATAGATGAGCCTTGTGAACCAGAGACATGCATAGAACCCAATGGTTCCGGTGAGCACAAAAAATGCGTAAGACGCGATGAGCATGTACCCAAAGTAAAGCATCGCCGAGACCAGTTTGGTGATCTGAAGCTTTGTAAAGAAGTAGAACGTCGCGTAGAGGAAGAGGTAGAGAGCTGATGAGCCTGATGTCAGGTAAGATCTCCACCACCAAAGGTAGTCCTCACTGCAAAGCTGGAAGTAGCAGAGTACTATGGTTATCTCGGCGCACGTAACGATTAGGATTACAAAGACGAGGAAGAGGAACCCGAAGATGTAGTAGAACTGGTTCAGCCAGATGGATGTGAGGATGAAGAAGAGCTCAATGAACACTGCACCAAACGGTAAGATTCCTCCAATGAGGATTGAGAAAACCGGGTTCATGTACCAAGCTTGCTCTGGGATTTGTCTCGGGATTTTGTTGGTTTTTACAGGGTCATCAACCGCTGGCTTCTTGAACCCAATGTAAGCTCCAACAAAGACAAGAGGAACCGAGATGCCAAACCAGAGGAAGATCAAGGCGAACATTGTCCCAAAGGGCACAGCCCCGGATGACTTCTGTCCCCAGATGAGAGCATTTAGGACAAAGAAGATTGCTGAAACAACTGCAGGGAACAAAAAGGCTGTTCTGAAGGCGATTCTCTTCCACTCTGTTCCTTTGAACATTTTGTAGAGACGTGAAGAAGCATACCCAGCAAAGAGTCCCATGAAGACCCAGAGCAAGAGCATTGCAGTCATCAGACCACCCCGATTGGAAGGGGAGAGAAATCCGAGCATGGCGAAGATCATTGTGACAAGTACCATGCCTAAACATTGGACCCCAGTACCAACGTAGACGCAGAGCAGATCTGAATTGGTTGGAATCCTGAAAACATCACCATGGACGAGCTTCCATCCTGTCTCTTCTTGAGCTTCTTCTTGAGTCTCTAGCTCATTGTATCGTGAAATGTCACGGTAAAGGGTCCTCAGCATTATCATCGCCACCATACCAGACAGGAATAGGACGATCATAAGAGAATTGACGATAGAGAACCAGTGAATTTGGTTATCACTCATCAGAAGATAAGCATCCCATCTAGATGCCCACTTCACTTCACTTTCCTGGACAAAAGCAGCAGCAGGAAATCAGAAAAAAATATTGAGAACAAGAACTCCATGACATTTATTTAAGACAAACCGCAGGAGTACTTAAGAAAATACTTGCCTGGAAATCAACATCATATGTGAAGATAATCTCCTTCTTTTGTTCAACTTCTTGAGGGGTAGCCGAACTAACGACCAGGCGTTTCGTGTGAGGATCACAGGTCGTGAGACGGGTCTTCGCACTCCACTCTCCCTCATACTCATGCTTCACACTATAAATCAAGGGAAGGAATATCAGCACTGAAAGACAGGGGATCCCAAGAGACGTTCAAATTATGAATAAAAATTGCACCTGTAAGGTTTGACCTCAAATCCCACAATTCTTGCAGCATCAGTTTGCATATCTCTGTGATAGCGGACTGTAAATGCCAAGTGATTGTGCATAAAGAACTTCTGCTCTTTGCTCTGCGTATGCAAAAGGAACCTTAGAAAATCGAGCTATTTAGAATGAATTCCATATAGTGCCAACAATCCAAACCTACTTACCCCCTCGTACTGGCCTTTAAGACCAACATGATAGCCGAGCTGATAAACAACAGAGGGCGAACCCTGGTCCACTCTTTCAATTGGAACCACTAGAGGAAGGTTGTCGAGGATCCTAACACACACAAGAAAGACTTGTAAGAAAACTGGCATAGGAAAGCATGTTCTTCATACAAGGAGTCAAAGAAAAGTTTCTATATTGGGTCTTACATGTTGACCCGGTACTCATCATCGATCTTTTCTTTGAACGCTTTGGCTGTCTTCGCATCAAGAGTGACCCGGCAGAGAATATTGCACATTTGTGCCTCCCGCATTTTAAACTGCAATTGTTTCAACTCCGCAAGGGTTAGAGTTAAAGTACAGACATCAATTTTTTCGGACGCCTGATCAATTACAAATTAAAAAATGCAAAAGAGACTAACCGAATATGGGGCATTTTCTATCCGGTCACCCCGGAGCACTTCTCCAAGATTCTCAGTACTGTCCACTATCTTGTTAGGACGACAAAAAGGAAGGGAGTAATACGAATATGGAAGCTGAGTTTTTATGGAAGTTAATTTATTCACTTTCACCTTCAGCTCATCACCCTGCATACAAGGAAAGACCAGACTCAAATTTGAATATGATTTTCAAGTAAAACCATGCAACTATACTCCGATTGAGATTCATAATATAACATGCAGAACCGACATCGCACTTGTACCGACAAATTGAATTTTGTTGTAATGCCAAGCGAATCAAGAGCGAGAGACTAAGAGATCACTAAGAACCTAACAAAAGCAATGATAATTACAACGTATAAGGCTAATTCAGAAGCGACATTGTTCAGATCGAGAGATTCGCGAAGCGACAATGAAGTGAAATTACCCGTTCTCTTAGAAAAAATAGCTAAACCAGAAGTCGGTGCATCAGCACACCGACTCTCATTATCTCTCACTTTCTCACGGATCAAGTACGGAGTAATCCTAAAGGAAATCGAAACGCAGATCCAGGAGATCCAATTCAGATCCAAAAGCCTAGAAGCACAAATTCGAAACGTTTACCTTTTCGAAATCCTGAGGAGCAACACCTGGGAGATAGAAAGAGTGAGCGCCATGGATGAAGAGCAGAAGAATCAACGCAATCGCGGATCCAGAAGATTCTGATATCCTGTTAGTGCTCCTCCGTAACTCCATAGCCATGGCTGTTCCACAAAAGGGAGAAATAACCAGATCTGAAGGCTACGCTACAGTTGTATATGACTCTTATACGCTTCGAGACTCGAGACCAAGACCCGCCTGTTAAATGTAATGTCAATACATCCCGGTTTATTTCTCCGGTTCGGCTCGTTACTGTTTGATCCTTATCAACCATCTATAATTCGCCACGTCACTACGCATGAAGTCTTACTACGAGCTATTATAAGCCTATAGTCAATGGGCTTAAACCGATAAAGCCCACCCTATCATAAACCATGATTAGCTTCAATAAAAGGCATTGACATTGCTAATGATTCAATCTTTGTAGTACTAACTACTCAAACAAGCCACTAACAAGTAACAAGTATTTCTTTCGATATACTAAATTGCATTATGCAACTTGCATATATACCTTTTTAATCGTACGGTTTCTAGCATTGACGTAGTTTCGTACTTTAGTTACAGGAAGGTTTGAAAATCAAATTACATATAAGGTTTCAAACTTTTAATCGATTTGATTATAAATGTATAATAAACTGTCGGTTTATATTTTGGACTTGGTTTACTTGTTTCTATTTAATGAATTCATGTGTCTGTGTTCAATTAACGAAGGATTTTAATCTAACAGTTCTATTAGATTAGAAAGGTGCTAAGATATTCATGGTCCAAAGACAGGGAAATTTGTACCAAAATCAAATTTTCAAAGTAATTCTCACATTATCATTTCATCACACACAATATGATACTTGACTCAGAAATTATAACAAAAACAAACATCATAATCTTTCATTAAGAGATCAGAGTCTTTGGTTTTATTCTCTTGCAAAGTAAGCGCAAGAAGCCAAGAAGTGAAGAAAAGCACAAGGCCTTACTTTCGACAAGTTAAATAACGAAACAACACCAAACATCAAACAGAACACAACAACAACAACAACAACGAGGACTGCATATTTACACTGATCTAAAAGCTTTTCAGATTCAGCAGCACAAGACCAGACACAAAAGGTAACTCTTGTCTTACCAATCTTCAAGATCTAGTAACCTCCCTGAATAAACGCATTTAGGCGTTGAAGCTCCTCTCGATGCTCACTCACCACTGCACGAACCACGTCTCCTATGGACACCATTCCGATCATGCCCTTGTCTTTGATTACCGGGATATGCCTGATTCGGTTATCTGTACATTGCAAGGTCACGAAACCGTATTTTTTACTTGCCTCAGTAGGTTTTAAACAGAAAAGTTTGTATCTTTGACGGAGAAAGTGTAAGTTTTCTGCTTACCTGTCATCAGTTGCATAGCCCGCAAGACCTTGGTCTCCGGTGTCACAGTGATAAGCTTATTCTGCAATTGCCAGTACACAGATCCAGTCAGTTCTAATCCACAAAAGCAAGAAAATCATATAATCGTGCATTTCCATACCTCTTCAGTCATAATGTCCCCAACTTTTGTCGATTTGGATGATCTCCCTTGCACTATGATCTTCCGTAGGTAATCTGAAGAAAACCGCAATGTCGAAAATAAATCACACATATCAAAAGACACAACAAAAACTTTCCTTGATGGTCAGATCTAATTTTACCTCTCTCTGTAATGATACCAGCAAGAGCTTGTTGCTCACCAGGTTTCACAACCACCAAGGCACCAACATTGTGTTGTGTCATCTAAACAAAAGCAAACACATCAATTCCAAATCAACAAACTCACACATGGAGAGATATGAGTATCTAAAAGGGGCAAAGGAGAGTAGCATACGGATTTAACAGCATCATAAACAGTGTCATCAGTAGTACACCAAAGCCAAGATCCATCAGCACTTTTGCCTTTAGCTTTCATGACATCGGAAATGGTTGTGCTCTCGAATCCAGTTTCCTCCATACGAGCAGGTTGAGTGGATTCAGATCGTGAACAAAACAGAGAAGGCTGAATCGCCGGGTTAATCACACGGAGATGGTTCAGCATAGAAGCTTTGACAACATTTCCACCGGAGACGAAGGATCGAATCACAGCTTGCATCTTTTCACCTGTCAGCAATCAAAACGAGATCTATAAAAAGGAAGCAATCACAATCATCGGATATGAAATCTCAACAGCTCGAAGAACAAATCTAATGAAACTAGATCGCAAAGAGAATCGGCAAATCCTAAAATGGAAAGTTTCCTAAATCTGATATGTGTAAATACATAGAGAGCCTCAGAGATAAGCGAAGGAGGAAAGATTCAGACCTGAGCTTAGAGAAGAAGAACGGATCGGAGTGGAGCTTGAGCTTTGAGAACCCTAGAGTAGAAGGAAGAGACAGCTGACCAGAGAGTTGAGTGGAGAGTTTGAAGGGTTCTTATGGATAATCATCAAATATAAATAACCATTTTCGATAGCGAAGTATGCTGGCGACTTTTTTCTTTTCCTTAAAATATCTTAGAAAATTGTTCATTCAATTATTATATCAATAGGCCCACTCATACACTTCAATCCAAGGCCCACTTCAACAAAGGCCAGTTTTGCTCTACTTTTACAATTTCCGTTTCAACTTAATATTGTCCCCTTTTTCAGGTCTCAGATTCAATCCAGACGGCGTAGAAGATACTCAACCTCGACGAGCTTAGTGAGAGGGATAAGCCATTCTCCATAGATGCGAGAGACCAGCAATGGATCCACTTTATACTTCTTCTCACTCTCATCACCACCAGAGTCAGAGATGCACTTAACTTCTTGTCCAAACGTTTCTGCTTTCTTCTGCACTCTCTTCTTAACCATTTCTTCCACTTTCTCAAATGTCAAAAGCTTCATCAAAGCCTCTCTGTCCTACAGAAGTTTTCAGTAAACCACACGCTTATGGTGTGCTCATTTCATATAAAACCACAGTGAAACCAAATTCACATTGTGCCACTAATTTTACCTTAGCGCGAATCGCAGGCCCGTAGTCTTGTGGAGCATCTCTGAATTTGACCTCAGCAACAAATTTACCATAGTGAATCCTTCTCGATAGAGCCTTACACAAGTTTCAAGCATCAAATCAGACATCACAAAACAAATGTACAACTGATTTTTGTTATGTGAATTCAGTGATCTCCTTACTTGTAAACAGGCGAGATCACTAGCAGCAGTTGATGGATAGTTGCCATCATCGCCGGGTTTGACAAACAAAGGAAGCAATTCTTTAAAGTAAACATCCCAAATGCGCTTGTTTATGTTAACGGATAAAGCCTTAGGGTGCAGAGCCTAATCAAGAGAAAAGAAAAGTATTATTAGAATTCAAGCATTAAGAGTTGCAAGAAAAATGCTTAAAGGCTTTACTACATACCTGTGGATACTTGTGCGTAGGAAACACCGAGTGAGGAATGGTCTCAAGGAAGAAAGGATTCTCGTCCGGGTTTTCATATCTTCCCACCTATCATACACATACATAAGACTTTCAAGTGAACCAATCAACAAACATTTAGGTTCATATCCAGAAACTTGAGAATATAAACCAATGAGATGAATCTATCATGGAACAAGACATTCAGACAATATATAAACACCAATCCTCCATTTCCAATCTCCACATATAGTGAGGTGTTCATAAGGAAATATCGTATACATATGGTAAAGTTGGAGCCTTTTTTCGCAGATCCACACCCAGATGCAGACAAGAAGTTATCAATATAGGCAAAGCCAAGTTATCTACTTTTGCCATGGAGGAGGAACATAACAAAGAAAGGCATGCTGGTTCAAGAATAGCTTTGTTTCTGCTAATTTCATAAAACAATCTATGAAAATGCTATAGCCAACCAGATCAAACGATCCATTGACAATTTTGATATCTCTTCTTGTTTATATTTTTAACAATATCAGTTTAAATGGGAAGGTGAGTGAACCTTAGCTTGGAGGATTTCAATCTCTCTGACGAAAAACTCAGTGAGAGAAGAAGAAGAATTTGCAGAATCTAGACAACGAGATCCTTGGAATGCAGGGGAATTAAGCGGATACTTAGCTCTCTCGATCAAGCTGAAGACAATGGTGTCTTCTTGCCTAATCAACGATTCTCTGATCGAGTCAAGACTCAGTCCATTGGAGCACCCAGAACCCCTCGAGTCCGACTTGTTGACTCTTGCCATGCCGCTTCTGCAAAAGGCCAAAATGCCGACGAGATAAAACATCGCCGTCATCGTCGATGGTGTAAGCTAGAGATGAGCAACTTTGAATTGGAGAAATTCAAAAGGACTTACCTGGGAAAATGAAGCTTCTTCTTCTTCTTCTTCTTCCTCTTCCTTAATTCTCGCTTGTGGACCTTTTTGCTTAAATCGCTTCTTCTCGTAGAAATGCCATTATTTTTATTTTCTCAAGGAAAAATAATTATGGTTACAAAACCCGAAGCATTGAAATCAAGACAAGGATGGAGTCATCGAGATCTGATAATTTGGGCCCAACTATACTCACTAACTGGGCCATAATTTTCTATTACACACACTGGACCCATATATGGTTTACTATTGTGAGCATAAAATTGTGATGATCCTTAAAGCCCATGCAATGTATAAACTGGAAACAACATTTTGAAATATTTGTAGAATAACTATGTTCCCAATCCAATGAAAAGTAGATTTTCTTTTGTTTACATCAATGTCCTATAGATTTGTATTAAAACCTTTTGGTGGATTTTTAAAACGCATGTGGTCCTTCTAACCACTAGACACCGTAGATCCAACATAAAGTTCACAACAACATTGTGAAATATTTATTATTTAGAGAATTTAAGTATCCCCTGACGAATTGAAAAATGTAAATTATTTACAAACATTCATCTCAAGAAGAGGTTTCTATGCTCCATAGCAAATTGGAACGAAATGAGAATATAAGGCTAATCGATTAAGTAACATGTTGCTTCCTCGCTAAATTACATACCCTGTTTTACTTTTTGTAACATGAAACACCAAATCATCACCTAGAGAGAGGGTAAGGATGAGTTCGAGAGCTGTCGTTGATTCTAGAAGGTTCTGGAATACGTTCAGAGACTATATAAGCAGTGTCTTTCCACCAAGAAGCTTCTGTCTCTTTCAAATGAAGCCTTTGTTTAGCATCTTGCAATGCAATCTCTAACTCCTTTATCTCCTTTTCTTGTCTTGTCTCCATGAGCTCGTGTAGCCTTCTCTCCAGCTCATACGGACACACTCCTTGTTGTTCCTCCACTGATCCTAAACACATGTGTCCGAACTTTAATACTTGTGAATCTTCACTCTTCTCTGAATACTCCTGTGATCGTTCCATCCAAAAGAGAAGAGAAGCAAGATTACAGAACTGTGCAAACTTCAAATAGAATCTGCCAAATGGAAGTGAGTTTTCATTTAAGGGTCTAAAACTTCTTTGCTATGTTGGTCAAATACGTTTTTTGTGATCATCAACCTCAAATTGATGCATATAATCAGAATCTTTAATCCCTTAACTTAAGATTTACTCATGATCTGCTTAGACAAGTACTTTACCTTAAGCTTAGAACTTCGACCCTCTTGGCCTTGACCAATCTGAAGAAGCTCAAACTCAGCCTCAAGTTCAGCTTCAAGCTGATCCATTTCACCTCCAAGATCTTCCCCTCGCTTAAACACGTAATGTGACAAAGACCCTTCACCTCCACCACTCATAGATGTCTCCAGGATCTGTGGAGAGTAATAGTGATCAGTAGAAGATTCAGGGCCATCTACAACGTCACTTGTGGTGGAATACGCCGAGGTTTCACTCTGCTCTTGCTTCCCAGAGTGAAACTTATCTTGTTGCTTTCGCCTCAATTCATCGTTGTGGAATTCTAGAAACTTCTCTATACCGTTCCGTAACTCGACAAACTCTCGCTGTTTTCGCCTCAGTTCTTCGTTCCGACATTGCAAAAACTTCTCCAAATCGTTCCGTAGCTCAACAATCTTGTGAATCTCTTCTCTACCGGTCGCAATCAAATGTAGCAGATAACAACTCACTCCAATACTAAACAAAAATTCCCTTCTTTGCAATTCTACTACAAACCGAAAGATATGTCAAAAATTTACAATTGAGAGACAATTAATATTAATGAACTTATCTTATGATAAATTAACTCACACATAAAAAATCAGTTTTGCTAATAAGATTTGATGAGAGATGGTTTTCAATAATTCTCATAACACATCAGTAAACCTAACCGATCGATAAGCTATTCATATGGTAAAAAAACAGATTTATGTGAATGAAAACATATCACAATTCGACGAAACTTTTGTGCTAAACAAAAAAGTTGTTACCGGAAGCGATTGTCCGTGGCGTCGAATCTGAAGATTGGCCAACTCCATGATGACCATCCTCCGAACAAGTTCTGATCGTCACCATGTCACAGTCTCTGACCCGTGCTTCCGCCATAGGTGTCTTCTTCCCTTTGACCTTTCCTTGTGGGGAGAACCACCGAGACACGATTCTCCGTGGAGACGGACATCTGATCCGAATACATCCTGCTCTCACTCCTCCACCATCATCCATCGGAGAATTCAAACGCCAATCGCTATAGAGAAGAGAATCGAAGGGAGAGAGAGATTTTAAAAACAAAAAGAGAAAAAAATCAAAATCGGGATTGAAGAGAGAGAGAGAGAGGAATGATGGTATTAATGAGAATCACGAGGAGAAGCAGAGTGTGTTGTGTTCTTTCGACTTCTTCCATCTAACAAAAAAGAAATGCGTTTGGAGGGAAACTTTTGAATCTTTTTGGTAACTCTTTTAATGCCAATCACCTCTCCTTTTCCCAATTTACTAATAAAAATCTGCTTATAATTATTGGCATGGGTACAAAAATCTATATATAATTGGTCAAATATCACTCTTTTTCTTTTCTTTTCTTTTGACAACAATTCAATTCACTATTGATTTATTTGCTTAATATAGTTAAAAAGTGATTTTAGGGTCAAGAGTATATGTTTGAAGATTTGATCAAATAAAGCTTACATTGGATCAGGGTCATATAATAAAGCTTATAATTGAGAATTATTTTAGCCATAAATGGTTATTGAGTAACGTTGAGTTGACCAACAGAATTGGTAATCAAGTAACACAAATTCAGTAATATCTTCATTTTCTTTTTAACGGCCAGTGATATTGTCATTATTGTAGAGTAGACCATTTATGAATTTTACCAAGTGTCGTTGGGAAAAGACCATAATAAATTCGAGACAAGTTGGTGTTTATTTTTGTTTTGAATAAGAATGTTCAATTTGAATTTGCTTTTTCCGTATTTCACAAATCCTTGAGAAAAAAATGAATTTGATATTAGTAACGAAAAGCTAAACCAACAAGTATTACAGTTGACTAAAATGTAAATTACAGTTGATTTTTTACAGAACTAAGTAAAATAAGGAGAACAAAAGGGAAAAACAATGAGCAAAATCGTTGGGTTTGTGTCTCAATGGTCAGAGCGAAGATGACATTTGGCTTATGACCTCCAATGTAGCTTTCGTCTTCGTTAAATGATCCATCTACGTTTGTTCAAAACACTCATATTAGTTCATCACCAAATTTTACATATTTTGATTTTACTTTTTTTTTTTTTTTTTTTTTTTTTTTGTGTGCAACATATATTTTCAAAATTGAATATGTTTTTTTGAAGTTTGGTTTCCATGGCTTACCAATTCCTTCTCTCGGTTGTCCTGCGTATTAAAAAAAAAAAAAGGCAAATCTACAGTTTAGTCTAATACAAGAGATTACCTGCTTGTGAAGAAACTAAAAAAGGGGGTTGTATGTATTTATACCCTGGTTTGAATCTCCTGTTTTAGAGCGCTTATGAGTCTAAACAAGTAGTCGTAGTTGGATTTGTGAGGTTCCTGCAATCATCACAATCATACAAATAATCAAGATCATCATATAATAAACCATCAATATAATCATAGAATGCTCAATATTGTTAGATAATGTTATTACCTCAATGGTATGGGGAAGAGGAAGACCTTCAAAGACTTGGGGAGCCTCTCGAAGCTGAAGGATCTGAATCGGGTCATTTGGCAAAGGAACGGTCCAAGAAGGCGGATTAGAAATCCCTATTGATGCAAAACCGTGTCCTGTTCTATTCTCCCACATTTGCTGTTGTTGAGTTGAAGATCCATCATTTATGATCTGATGTTGTAACTATGAAAGAAAACACAAAAATAAGCCAAAGACAATGCCTAAAAAGTCAGAAAACTTCCAGCTATTTAGCTTTTTACCCTTGGGATATTTTCGACGGTGTAAGAAACAAATTTGGGCTCTGTGAAGTTGGGAGGCCCAAGAACAGCATATGCGCCTTCGTTTTCATAGTTTCTTGAACCCTGAAAGCAAAGATAACAAAAGAACCAGTTGGAAAAGCAACAGAACAGGTAGCATTCGGTTCTGTTTGTTGTAAGAGTGCTAAGGGAAAATGACCTGTGAGAACATTGAAGCACTGAACACTGTGCAAAGCTTTCCAGATTCTACTTCATGATCTATCGAGTAACCGCTTAGCATGTTGCCCATGTCTTCTCGATCTGCTCGTGCATCGGGGCCTTCATGTGATCTTATAATCATCTAAAATGGAAAACAAACAGATACCATCTATATAAATAACAAACTGGAATATCATAAGGAGAAGGTGCTTACCCAAAGTTTTACACTTACCTTTAAGTTTGACTGTTTTAGAAAAGTCTCGGTGCAATCAGCTCCCCAGAGAAGACCTTTGTAATTGCTTTCACTCAGACCGTCAGCCATCCATGGACATGACCATAAAACATGGTTAAGAGTTATATTCTCATCATCATTCTCACCAGCTTGTCTTCTCTCAGTCTTGTCAAGTTCCTCTAAAGAACCCAACAACAAAGACGGATTTGCGCTATTTTCATGGTTCCGAGAACTTTGAAAGAGACCTCCATGAGTTGTGTAGACACTATTTGATATCACTGATGCCAAAGGTAACATTTTGAAACAATCGATACACTTGGAGTATAGCATTGAACCCTGCTCACCGTATCTGTCACATATTTCTTTCAAGAAATCAAGCTCTTCTGCAGAAACTCTTGTTTCAGAGCTTCCTCGAAGTAAAAGTACACTCTCAGGCATCAGAATCTGTAGTTAGAAACAACAAGTACCGCTCAGATGGGAACAATATGTCATGAATTAAGACGGTAAAACAGATAGAATGAACGAAAACATATCCAGGGCCCTAAATCTAATGCGTTCATCTTAATACTAAGCCAACTCTTGTTGAATATCTATTTGTGATCTACCGAAAACAAATTTGTAATGAAACAAACAATCTAATAAGAAGAAGAAAAAAAGGAAACAAGTAATGAAACTATATATGTACCTTCCAAGCTAAGAGAACCAAAAACACTTCTAGGCTCCAAGAACCTCGACCAATGTAATTACCGTTGAACACAAAACATTGGTTCTGTGAAGGTCTTCCTGATTGATCAAAGATTTTGAGGAGATCATGTAACTGACCGTGGAGATCTCCAACCACAATCACTCTAGAATTCTCACTACAACAATTAATTTTGACACAATTGGCTTCTTTGTCTAGAATCTGAGAAGCACAATCCATCAGAGAAACAGCCACAGAATGTGGTAATATCATAGGGAACTCAGAAACCGAGTTCTTCCATGTGAACTGGTTTAGCAAACCCATCAAAGTCTCAACCCATTCAAGAGTTAGCTGTGACTCTAAAGGCCATGAGATTGGCTCCAAAACAATGTCACCAAAATCCCCGCCCACAGAATCATCTCCATTTCCCAAATAAATCTCCATTTCCATTGGTTCAGTCATGTCATCTAGATGATCAACAGTTTCTGGCTCGTATTTTCTACTACCCATTCCTTGTACACTTGCTATCATCCTAGTCACCTGTTGCTTCTCTTGATCATCCAATGTCTCATAGTGAAACCCACGTAGAGACTTTAACGAACGGTCTGAGTTACTCACCTGCACAAAATTCAAAATTTCTAGTCGATTTTCACATTTACTGGTTCACCATTTACTCTTAACAGCATAAAGATGTATACTTACCACTTGCTTTAAAACCGAACACAGAATTCGAGTTACACTATTCTCCGGATCCTGAAGCAAAGAATATAACTTTGGTGTTAATAAGCAAATAGAGAGAAACAGAGATACTAATAAGCTCAGACTAACATGGAGACTAAAGCTAGTTTCAACGTTACTTTAAGAAAGTCTCGATCAGCACCACGTCGAGATATTTCTTTCAACATAAGCAGAGTACGAAGTTGCTTATAGTTCTTCATTCTCGTCGTTTTAACCGCACTTAGCTTCAAGAATGCGAATTTGCAAGCTTCAAGCTTCGCGTCTAAAACCCTTTTCGAAATTTCTACAGAAGAAAACAATCACATGTTATTACATTACTGGTTTTTGCTCGGACGCAGAGAAAATCAAATTGACTGAAAAAAATCTCAATCGAAGAAACAATTACCTGGAGGCGGCATATCGAAAAATTTTGAAAATTTCCCGGTGAGATTCGACAGTAAACAGAACCACAGTTCGGCGAGGTCGTCGGCACAGTTCCGGCGTCGATGTCGATTACAACCGCCGCTTCACCACCGAGGAACGAGCGTTTCGTGTTAACTTCTTGCCGGTTCTAGGTCAAAGAAACCACGCGCATTTCGCTGCTTAGAAAGCGAAAAGGATGTTGTTTTTTCAGTTTTAATGGGCCGGACCATATATTTAAGGCCCAAAGCGAGAAAACAAACACAGACTTCTCTCTCTGGAGTGAGAGATTCGTGATTGACCAAACCAGTAAAATTGTGTTCATTCTGATAATATACCTCAACAATGGCGAAAGAGAAGGCATGAGAAGAAGACACGGAAATGGCGGGAGTGATTAGGGCGAAGCAGCTGTTTCTATGCTCGTCGATTCTCTCGAATAATAATAACGAGTTTCTTTTACGCCTTCCTCGGCGTAGTATCAATGTAATTGCGGGGAATCTCAATTCGAGCGAGACGAAGAAGAAGGAGAAAGAGAAGAGGAAGAGGAGGAAAGAGATTGAGGTAGCAAAAGCGACGGCGGAAGCAGTGGTGAATAAGGAAAAGAGGAGGACACGGTCGAGCAGAGAGTATGAACTCGCCGACGATGGCGAAGTTCCGTCTTCACATGTGCCTGTGATGCTCGGCGAAGTTGTCGACATTTTCTCTTCGGTTCGGTTGCGAAGTTTCGTTGATTGTACTCTTGGTGCAGCTGGTCATTCTTCGTCTGTATGTTCCCTCTTCTAAATCTGAGCATATTGTTGATTAATTAGCCCAAATTTACATAGGATCTTCAGCGATTAGATTATTAAGTATGTTGAACAAAAACCTTATGCTTTAGATGTAGCTTTGCTATTGTTGGATATGTAAATGCATTGTGAGTTTGTAATTTGTCTTTCAGATTATTCAAGGCCACTCTGAATTGAAGCATTTTGTTGGAATGGATGTTGATCCTGTGGCAAGAAAACTGGGTCACTTTCATATTGATTCTCTCATGCATCCAACTTTGAAGGCTTCTATTGTGTTGAAGAACTTCAAATACATCAAATCTGTGATCGCTGATACGCAACCGGAGTTGTTAGATGTAGGTGTTGATGGTATTCTTATGGACCTGGGAATGTCATCTATGCAGGTAAATTTTTTGATTTCACAGGAAACTGTTTCTGTTTCCTTGTATTGTTGGCATCACTCACTCTTGCTTGTGTCTGGCAGGTGAACAATCCCGAAAGAGGGTTTAGCGTTCTTCAAGAGGGACCTCTTGATATGCGCATGGATCCTCAGGTGAGGGTTCTCAGATCTTCTTGCAGTAGAATGAACCCTGGGTTTTTGAGTCTCTTGGAATTTTTGCTGAACTTTGTCCTAACCTATCCACTGACATGCGACACAGGCGACTCTAACAGCAGAAGATATAGTGAATTCTTGGCCAGAATCTGAACTGGGAAGAGTTCTACGGGATTATGGTGAAGAAAGCAATTGGCATTTACTTCAAACTAGAATTGTTAAGGCTCGACTTAAGGGCGGGTTACATTCTACTGGTGAACTGGTGGATCTCATTCGGGGTATGTCACCAGCAAGCAGAGGTATATATATATCATTTGGTTTTCTCTTTTTCTGTTTTTTACTTCTCTGTCTAGTAATCTATCTTGGGATTTCTTGATTTGCATTTGCATCTCAATGCCAATTCCATTTAGTGTGTCCTACTTAAAGATTTGGTTGCCAGGTATAGAACACAGAAGTAAGCAACTATCGTTGTGTGATATTCCTTTTAATATTTAATATTTCGACTTCCGTTTGAAATGCTGTAGGAGGCAGACAAGGTTGGATAAAGACAGCAACACGTGTGTTTCAAGGCCTAAGGATTGCAGTGAACGACGAACTCAAGACGCTACAAAACTCTCTCTACTCATCGTTTGATGTTCTGTCTCCAGGTGGGAGACTAGCAGTCATCTCCTTTCACAGTCTGGAGGATCGGGTTGTCAAACAAACATTCCTCGACATCTTAGGGTTTCAAAGGGAAGAGATAAACGGAGAGGTAAGCGTGAAACCGGAAAGGCAAATCGAAGAAAGAGTAGAGAAGGAATTGAAAGAGAAAGAAGCGTGGATCAAACAGACTGTAATTGGGTCGAAAGGAGTAATACTGACAAAGAGACCAATAACGCCTTCAGAAGAAGAGGAGAGACTGAATCGTAGAGCGAGGAGTGCTAAGTTGAGAGTGATTCAGAAGTTGTGATTGCTTTATGAAATGTTTTTCTAGTTAGATGAAACTCGTCAAACTCGATTTAATGGACTATCAAAATTTCAAGTCAAAGCTCTAACGTTAAGAGTAGAAACAGAAATAGACAGAAGAGGGTTAATCCAATCATATTTGAACCAAAAACCAGAACCGTGTTTAAACCAAGCGGAATTTTCGAACCAGACCGGTTGAAATAAATAATTTCTTTGACCAAACCACATAAGTATCTGACTATTGCCGCCGCTAAAAACCCATTTGGACCTCCGAAACCCTTTCTTCTTCTCCTCCAGCTACTACTCAATGGGAGCAATTGATCTCTCTTTCTCACAGAGTCTCTTCTTCTCTCCGTCGCGTTCCAATCCTTCCTCCTCCACACACCGTTGCGTTTCTGTTCTCCCGCCGGGAAGCAAGTCACGTTGTCTGCCGCCGTTGCGTTCAATGAGTCATGACGACGACACGGCCTCAAAGGAGGCCAAGCTATGGGGAGGAAGGTTCGAAGAGAGTGTCACTGAGAAAGTGGAGAAGTTCACTGAGTCAATTTCATTCGATAAGGTTCTCTACAAGCAGGACATTATGGGTAGCAAAGCTCATGCTACAATGCTCGCTCACCAGGTTTTACTTTGCTTTTACTTGGTGCATTGTTTTAACTTCCTCTGTAGAATTGATTCGAATTATAAGATTTTTGGGTTATTTTCTTTGTTAGTTGTGATTTGGGGCTGAGAACAGAGGTGATTGTTTGTTGGAGATAGGAGCTTCTTCGGTGTTCAATTTAAGATCATAATTTGTTTTAGAATGTTTGATTTGATATCTTCTAAGTTATGCGAAATTCAGGACGATCTTGGTGGTTTGTTCTTACAGGGGCTAATAACTGATAGCGACAGGGATAGCATTTTGAGAGGTCTTGATGATATCGAGAGACAGATTGAAGCTGATAAATTTGAATGGAGGACTGATCGTGAGGATGTGCACATGAACATTGAAGCAGCTCTTACTGATCTTATTGGTGAACCTGCAAAGAAACTTCACACTGCACGGAGCAGAAATGACCAAGTTGCTACTGATTTCAGGCTTTGGTGTCGTGATGCTATTGATACAATTATTGTCAAGATTAGAAATCTTCAGACTGCAATGGTTGCATTGGCTTTGAAGAATCAGGATTTGATTGTTCCTGGTTATACTCATCTTCAAAGAGCTCAGCCTGTTTTACTTCCACATGTCCTCTTAACTTTTGTAGAGCAGGTTTGGAATTTCTTCTTTGCTCAAGCTTTAGTTTTCCTTTGAGTCGCTTTTTGTTTAGTTTTCTGGTGAGGCTATGTTAGTAAAATTTAGCAGCAGCATTTTTTAACCATAATTAGCTTTACAGGGTTCATCTTCTGATTATTATTTTCTTCCTTTGATATTCTGCATTGATTAGCCTGTGCCTTAAACCATCATAGGTTCTTACATTTTCTGAGAGCTCTCTAACACTATCATCTTATATGTATGTGTTATCATCTTATATGCATGTAGTTACCAATTTATCTTTTCCTGCCTCAGAACATCATAGGGTTCTTACATTTACTTAGGATTTTATTATGATTTTACTTTTGCACTATCATCTTATTAGGATTTTACTTTCTTAACTGGTATTTGGTTCATGTATGGCAGCTGGAACGTGATGCTGGTCGTTATATGGATTGTCGAGCAAGGCTAAATTTCTCCCCACTAGGTGCTTGTGCTTTGGCTGGAACTGGTCTACCTATTGATAGGTTTATGACTTCAAATGCTCTTGGATTTACCGAACCAATGAGAAACAGGTATGTTCCTTGTTCTTGTTGGTTGCATCAACTCTCTCTAATTATGTCTTTCTCTTTAGTTTTACGGTTTCTCATTTATTAAGTATTTTTCTCATCTTTTTCAACTAGCATCGATGCAGTTTCAGACCGAGATTTCGTGTTGGAATTCTTATATGCAAATTCCAACACAGCCATTCATTTGTCACGGCTCGGAGAAGAGTGGGTACTCTGGGCATCCGAGGAGTTTGGTTTCATGACTCCAAGCGATTCCGTCTCAACTGGAAGCAGTATAATGCCACAGAAGAAGAATCCCGACCCAATGGAGCTTGTCAGAGGAAAATCTGCGAGAGTCATAGGCGATCTGGTCACTGTCCTAACACTGTGCAAGGGACTTCCCCTTGCTTACAACCGAGATTTCCAAGAAGATAAAGAACCGATGTTCGATAGTACCAAGACAATAATGGGGATGATCGATGTTTCTGCAGAATTTGCTCAGAATGTCACATTCAACGAAGAGAGAATTAAGAAGAGTCTCCCAGCCGGACACCTTGATGCTACCACTCTCGCCGATTACCTTGTGAAGAAGGTAGTGCTGTTTTCATTTATCAAAATCTTCCGTTTTTGTAACTCAACTCACAAAGATAAATGCAATTTTGTTTTTTGATTCCCAGGGGATGCCTTTTAGGTCATCTCATGACATAGTTGGAAAACTAGTTGGAGTTTGTGTCTTAAGAGGCTGTGAACTTCAGAACTTAAGTCTTGAAGAGATGAAAAAGCTGAGCCCTGTGTTTGAAGAGGATGTGTTTGGATTTTTGGGCGTCGAAAATTCAGTCAATAAGTTCAGTTCCTATGGGTCGACTGGATCAAACTGTGTAGCTGAGCAACTCGGCTACTGGGTCAACAAGCTGAACATAACTACCACCTGAGCCGGACCAAACCATTAGCAAAATATTTGATGACATTTGTCTAATTTTCATTTTTGTTGAGGATTTTGTTAATAATGGCAGGAAGCTTTCGAGCAGCATGTTGCAGCGGTATGAGTAAGACCCAAAAAACAAAATAAGCTTTTAAGTTTTGTAATATTTGAAATCGAGATATTGTGGAAGTGTTTGGTATTCTTCTGATTTCAAATGCTCTCTACAATATCAATGTTTTTATATTCTACAATGGGAAGAAGATTTACTTCAACCGGTTTGCAAGAACAAAAACCATGACCAATAACCTGGCATTACGCTTTAACCGGATATTCAAAACTTTATCTTCCTTGAAAATAGGACAAAATTATTACAAAACCCAGATTGGATAACGAGTGCCTAAACTGTGTTGGACATAATGACCTGGTTAGAACATTGGTAAACTGATTGGTACGTTGGAGTTAGGTTGTGATTTGAACATGTCTTTAAATTTGAAGTTTACTTTGTCAATGCAGACTTCAATTTTCACTGGGAACTAGATTTTCTTTTTCTAACCCAATTATTGTTCAAATATCCAACAAATAAAAACTAGTGGATTGCATTTGGATGTGATTTTTTTGAACATGGGAGGACCCTACATGACATGAAACCCCCTCTTCCTTAGAAGGTGGAACATCTGTTACATGTTATATAACTTACATTATCCTTTAATATTTCAAAATGTCATTCTCCATTTTTTATGACCAAACACACATTGACACAAATACGTACCAGTAATAACCTCATTGGTGTTTCTCTTCTCCTAAAATAGTTAAATTTAAACAAACACAAACACTACTTTCTTCTCGATCTAATAATAATATTCATTTGATGGTCGAGTCACTTTCTGATGGTGACACAATCCTTGTCCTTAAATCCCATGTTAGTCACTGATTGATGCTTTTTTTAGATTATTGGTCGGATATTAATAATGGTGAAAGCTCCATTTTTTTAGTCGTGGTATTCTGTGGATTGAGTTTACTGGTGAACCTCATTTCTCTTGTTATCTTTAATCCTTGTTTTTGTTTGTATTCATTTCACTTCTTGGGGGAATTTCTCTGTCACTTAGTATAGATAGCTTCTACGCCATTAATTCTTACGCGATTGGGTTTCTTCGAATTTTGTAGAATAGTCGATATTTTCGTCTTTAGGTTGTTATTACATTTTTTTATTATGCTTTTTGAGAAAAATTATATTGTCTTTCTAACAAAACTACAAAATAAGATAGGAATTATTTGTTTTGTCCTTGTGCTTATACCAAAATTAAACTTTATCGAGCAAAATTTTCCCATAATTTAGGAGACATTGGGTTTGAGTGGGTAATTTTGATTGACTGAATATATGTGTATAAAACATAAGATCGTCTGTTTATTTAAGCAGAAAATCCAGAGTAGCATTATCTTTCATCTCATCAATCACTTCTTAGGGCTTCCCCAACGTAAAGTCAAAACACCATATTTGGTGTTAATCTTGCTCTAAATGGGATTGTAAAACTGACGGCAAATTTTTTTTTTGGTGTTTTATGAGGTGTAGTATTGTTCATAAAATATCAAAAAATAATTATGATTTTATTTGTATTTTGTTTTAAGTAAAATAATTATATTGTTATTTACCAACTAAAAATAAATATACTATTAATATTTTTGTATCTTATCATTTTTAATAATATAAAAATTTAATTATACTAATATGAAATATTAATTTGCAAAAATATCTAAACAATTACCAAATTAATTAAAATTAAAATACATATTAAAGTTCAGTTAAACACTGAAAACATAAAATTACAAAACTAAAACCAAACAAACATAAAAATTAAATTTAATAATATAATTTTAAAGAACATATATAAATTTAGTAATATAATAATATAATTATTATTTTTAGTGTAAAATTTAGTGTTGTAATTGAAGATATTAAAACAGAAAAAAAAAATATTATGACACTAAATTTAGTGTAATTTTAACACCAAATTTAATGTTAGGGTGGGAGCTGTTCAAAATCCCCTATCTCACGAACTACAATTGAAGTTGGACATGTAGTAGATTAATCAAAAAGTCGTCGGATAAATAAATTAATTTGTTGCGACTTTGTCCTCTCCACTAACTCTAATAATATTCGTCAATGATTTGACTTGGTAACAGAAGGTGGATCTTTTCGAGGTCTCTAAGAGACTACACGTGTCGGTCTTCTAAACCAACCAGACTCTTAGTCGTTTTCGTTTTGGACTCCACTTACCCTTAATTATCGATTAATTTAATTTAGACCCAGATTATTAATTCATTTGTATCGAAAAAACATTAGAACTTAAAACCAAAATTTTATTAAACCGAAGAAAAATTTAGGTTCAATGTAACAGTTCTTCTTATACTACGTTAACCGAAAACCGGTTAACGCAGAACCCAAAAAAACTCCTGATTCAACAATCCGTGGAAGAGGTGTTATTATTATCGCCGTGCCATGACCAGACGATGTCGTTTAACGCCGGCCGTACTTCTTCTTCATATAACCTATCGTACTCCAACGTATCTCCCGCCGATTTGCAGAACTCCACCACCGATATCTCCGGCGCTACTTCGAACACTTCCGCCGTCATCGAGAGCCGTCCTTTTCTGCCTTCCGTTTTCCCTTCCATCTTCACTTTAAAATCCTTCGTTCTCTTCACTTTCATATTCATCTCCTTCGTAACCGTTTCGATCTTCTCCATTACTTCCGTCGCCGACGACCGTGACGTGAACACCGATTGAACCTTCCTCTTGCTCTCGAACAAGCTCGACAGATCGAATCCGGAAGACATCGAGGAGATGAATTCGAAAGCGTTGAAGAATTTAGGCGAAATCGGCTCTGTTTGATTTTCCCAATCTTCGTCTTCTTCTTCTTCTTCCCCCTTGTTGCTGTGAGAACAGATCGGTTCGTCGATTTTGAAAGCTAACGGCGGAGTGAAGTTTTTCCGGAGCCAAGGCGTTCTCATAATCGCCGGAATCGAGATCCGTCGATCTGGATCCACGACGAGGAGTTTCAAAATCAATCTCCTCGATTCCGGCGAAAACCACGGCGGGAATTCAAAATCCGCTCTGAAAATCTTCCGGTACATGTTCATCAGGTTCTCATCCTGAAACGGCAAACATCCGGCGAGAAGAACAAACAAAACGACGCCGCACGACCAGATATCAGCTTTAGCACCGTCGTATCCTTTCTTCCGTAAAACCTCCGGCGCAACATACGCCGGAGTTCCACACTGCGTATGAAGCAATCCGTCTTGAAGGATCTGTTCCGGCAACGCGGATAATCCGAAATCGGAGATTTTCAGATCTCCGTTCTCATCTAAAAGAAGGTTCTCAGGTTTCAGATCGCGATGAGAAACGCCTCTGCTATGGCAATAATCAACGGCTGAGATCAATTGCTGGAAGTATCTACGAGCCGCGTCTTCGTGTAGCTTGCCTTTGGAGATTTTGCAGAAAAGCTCGCCGCCTCTAACAAACTCCATGACGAAGAAGATCTTCGTCTTTGTAGCCATGACTTCTTTTAATTCGACGATGTTTGGGTGACGAACGAGCTTCATGATTGAGATCTCACGTTTGATTTGCTCCATCATACCTGGTCTCTTCATTACTTGATCCTTGTTGATGACTTTGATTGCGACGCACTCGCCGCCGATGATCTCTTTGCCGTAATAGACTTTTGCGAAGGTTCCTTTGCCTAATAGCCTTCCCATCTCGTACTTTCCGAACAGAATTCGTCGTTCTTCCTCCATTGATGAATAGGTTTCTTTGTCTCACTCAGGAAAATGAAATGAAGGAGGAGGTGGTGTTAAGAGAAGGTGGTGTTGAACCATGAGGTTTGGTTTGTATTCTGAGTACATGAGAAGATATGACTCTCATAGGTGAAGTAGAGCAATTCCATGTTCACCATGGGATTTGGGGGAGAGGAAGATGATGAATGAAGCGTGGAAATGAATCACAATGAGTAAACACAGTTACGTGGTGTCCTCTTATATATCAGTCTTTCAATTATAACTAGGTGAATAAGCCACTCACATGTCACATCCCCAATACTTTTTTATAATATAAAAAAAGTCATTATTTAACCAAAAAAACCTAAAATTTTATTACATTAATAAACTTTTTTTATAAAAGGTTAGATACATCAATTTTTGTATACCCTTCTATTTTTCTACATATATGCCAGATTGTTTGCTAGATTTTATTCTTAAGAAAAAGATTCAGAACAATGTATTCTGAGTTTTTTTCTTTTGTCTTAATTTGTTAACTAATTGGCCAAAACTAGGTATATATGCTAAACTTAATATTAAAACTTTGGGTTTCATACATATATGTTCTTTTTATATATAAAAAATACGTAATATACCCTATTACCTTATTTGTTAATATCTCAATTTGTAGGAAATAAATGAGTGTAAAAACAACAATCAACGTCAAAGTAAATAGGCAATTTAAATAGCTCTTTTTTTTTATAAAGATTTAAGTATCGAATTTTTACATGACACTATCAAACTTTATGAATAAATATAACACAGTTTGTGTAAAACCTAAATGTTTATTGTTATCATCAAATAAGATGATGCTGTTCCGTATATTGGTTTAATCGATAGAATGCTATGATATAATTTCTATAAATCTATTAAAGAAATACTTTTCACGAATAATATCGTCGGAGAAAAAGGAATATGTTATCAATTATTGACAAAACTTCCCTAAAATAATGTCAATAATTCTCTCCAACGGTCTAATGCCCTTTTGTCCCCTTATCTTATGTAGTGGTTCCACCCAACCTTTCCTATATAAAATTTTAAACTCTTTAGTTTAAAATCATTTCATAAACTAGCATACAAATTAAGTTTCTGGTGAGTAGACTATGGAAATTCTTAGTTGCATAAACTTTAAACCAAATATTTATTAAAAAAAAATTGAACAAAAATTCAAAATGATTTCTCTTTAATTTGACAATACAAAATACTAAACAGTAATTTCAAATATGTCAAGATTTAATTATTAGAAAATTTTCAATGAAAAATGTTTCGAAAAGTGATCGAAATTAGAAAGTTCATATCAGACAGACAAAAACATTTTTAGTAGTAATTATTTTACAAAAGTTAATAATTTTACTTTGCTAAAATTAAATTTTATGATTGTATGATAAGGTTCATGTATTAAATTTTACCACATGCCTTCATATAGGAAATAAAATTTGACATTGCTTAAAATATTCTATCCAAACAAAAAAAGGAGACATCTCTTACAATATACAGATAAGAAACTTTATAAAGTCTCAACCAAAAGGAACTTTTAAAAGCTCTAGACATATCTTGTGAGGCTCAATAAACAATATTTAATTATATACTGATCCCGACAAATATACTAAAGCAAAAACAATAAACGAAAAAAAAAGGCTGGCTAAGTTTAAGAGTGTTAAAAAAACCCTTTTTGTATTTTGAAATGGTAAGTCTATCTATGATAAGCAATAAAATTTATAAAAAAGTGAAAACTCAAAAGATGAAAGTTATTAGCCAAAACAATGCACGGCTGAAGAGCGTAAGACAGCTAATCGTTATTTTGGGATGTCGCTATCTTCAAAGTAGGGAGATCTATTGTGTTCCACCAAGGAATGTTTTAGATCTACTGATCAGGAATTAGTATTTTACTAACCATTAATAACAGCATTAAAAATAATGAATAATTATAAAAAAGAAAAAGTAAGTGGAATAGTCAAAATTGAAGCATAGTTGGTCCAAATTCATACTAAAATCTATATTAAAATAACGAGATTGGACACATAAACCCTTGTGCAGCTGTGCTGTCTCCAAAACTAAACAGAAAAGAAAAACAACGTAAATTCAAAGAAAAGAAAGAGGTTGATTTTTTCAGAGTCAAAAGAAGCCAATATCGAACTGTACAACACAAAAAAAAAAAAAAAGAGCTAAAAGGGAAGCTATGCATGAGTTTTACAGAGACAAAGCTTTTGCTACATTTGAAATCTAATCAAACACTTATTATTCATTAGTCATATTCAAAGCCATTGTTATTCCACCATCACCTTCACAAAGCAAGCTTATTTTACCTATACAGTTTCCTCCTGCTTTAGCTCTGAGTACATTCAAATGGGTGAAAGTTTCCTTCTGCCAATTCTTGCATTCTAAACCTTTGCAGAAGCTCCACAGACCTGAAAGTGAATTCATCAATGCACAACAACAAATCATCAAATCAACTTTTTGATATCTGAAACCGCTTGGAGTTTTAATATTAACTCAAACCCCATCATAGAAAACTCACAGAGGATTCTCTCGATTGCGGCTTAACTTCTGTTGATTACTCTCCATTACTTCCACCACATTGGCGGTTGCAGGTCCAGCTGATCCACCCGCTACAATCGATGGGACTGCTGCAGTTGGGCTCCACATCTTCAGACACATTTTTACTAGCAAATGTTAGTTTAAGAGATCTTACATGAAACTAAACCAAACCCTGAAGATAGCTTTGTGCCCTTAATTACCTTTATTGTGTTATCAATTCCACTCGTTGCTACAACACTATCAAACGGATGGCATTGAATGCAGTTCACAACTAGAAACAAAAGATGATTCTTTTAGCCAACTAATGAATGAAATTCAATGAAAATACTTATGTAATGAATAACGTGATAAGGAAATTAACCTGCTTCATCGCCAACAAGCACTTTCGTAAGCCTTCCCGTCTGTTTCTCCCATATAAACCACCTACCATCATCGCTTCCGCTTGCAATATATTCACCTGAAATTTGGTAATATAATGTTCACAGAAAGTCAATACCGTATTGACGTTTCAAATTTTGTAAACGGCTTCTACTACATTGGAATTGCATTTAGATAACATAAAAGTTTCACCACGAAGAAACTTGCCTCTCTGACCAAGAAAACTGGCCTGCTTAATATCAGTTCCTACATTACAGTGGCCAACATATCTACGCTTCATATCAATGGCTCCCTCTGGCTGTAATCACCAAGAAACCAATGGTGTAAAAGGTTTCAATCAAATTAAGGAAGAGTATGACACAGCATAAAAGAAGCCAAGTACTAACTCAAAAACGCATTCAATGTGCTCAATTTGTTTTACTTTTGAAGAATTAACAATACCATAATCTTAGAACTTACCTGATAAGACGTTCTATCATTTTGAGATGACGATGCAGTTCCTGAGGAGGCATTATCAACTGTATTTTCCATCGGTTTATCATCACCTACTCTATGAATTCGTAGGTTCAGACTGCCACGCATAGCATTCGAGTCTGGATCTCGTCCTTCATCATCAGACAAGGAAGTTTGAATATCCAACTCCAATTCCTCGTCATAATCAGAGTCTTCTCTTTCGGATCTTGACATATCATGTGAACTGTCACTGTTGGCCTCTGATCTATATAGTATGTCGCTCAAAGAAAGTACTCTAGTCGTTCCAGCTCCTGTCTCTTCGTTTTTCTCAGCTCCAGCTGATTTGTCAAACAAAAGACAAGTCGAAGAATATTAAATTGTGAAAAGAAAATTCCTTGCCTGTTGAATCATGAAAGCTTTTAAGCACATAATTACTCCTTGGGAATGAAAGGATCCCCCAAATCTAAAAGAATAGCTCTACATCTGTTACTTTGATACACTTTTAAATCAAAAGAGCAAACATAAGACACATTAAACAACAAAATATTTTTCTGAACAAATAATTAGAGGAAGAAAGAGAAGCCAGATAAAGTTAAAGATGATTCTACAAATCTATGCTTACGATTCTTCTCTCATGAGTATGATATATTCTCCTCATTACTAGAAACGAATGGGTTTAACTCATCGAAGAGCCAAAAAAACATCTACGCAGAAACACCTTGAACCTCTATTATAGGTCGACGAGGAAAACAGAAACAGCATGAAAAGTAAATAACATCTGTTACTAAGCAGTTTATCTGCAGGAAAAGACATACATCAGTTGTCACAAACCTGCTTGAAGATCCCTTTTAATGCTCTCCACCTTTGCCACTATATCGGCATCTGATGGGTTCAGATGTTGTGCAGCAGTCGCAAAATCTAAGGCTTCTTTACATCTTCCCAACTGCGTGAAAGCACATATGTATATGGAATGGAAGGGCGACTAAAATAAATGCTTATTGCAGAACCATCTCTATGTCAAATAGCAAACTAAAAATTAACTGTGATCAGAGCTATGAATTTACTTGCTGCAGCGCTTCAGACATGTAGTAATGAGCTTTAAAAGATGAAGCATCAATTCTCCGAGCATTTTGGCAATCTCTTACGGCCATATGAGCATCATTCTTCCACTTCCTCTGGAAAAGAAAGAAAATCAGCTGATTGTGGTTATCAGAGAGGAGTAATGTAGGAATTCAAGCTAGTTATAGACACCAGTTCTAAAGGACCTTGAGCAACAATGCGGCACGAGTACAAAGGCATTCATGCCTTAGCGCAGACTCAGTATCATTAGAATGAGCATCCAGAACTTCATTAGCTGCCTCAATTGCATAGAAAACATCTGTACCCTCTTCTAAAGACCTTTTAGCAATTTCTACCAATTCGTTGCACTTCTTAAGCTGAAAAGAACGGAGTCAGATGCACTAAGAAAATGGAATGACAAGGTCACCTTATGGAACAATTACAAAGGGAGGTGCGAACCGTTGCAGCATTGCTATTTCTGTGAAAGCCACTTTGAGGAGTGACGGAAACCTGAGGTGGAGATTCTACATCGTGGAGGATGTTACTGAAAGAAAAAAAGTTATCTACATCCCCTGGTGTGTATTGCATGGTTCCAGTGCCTACAAGTCGCAAACAAAGAAATGAATCAACAGATATTGAGCTTAAAAAGAAGTAGTAAAATGTTTGAAAAACTAATCCATTTGCATTCTCAGAGAATATCAATAACTATCCAAATGTTCCATGGAATTTTTCATGCAGGATTACAATGTCTTCAGCAGAACTGATAGGGGCATGAGAAAGGAAAGAACAAATGAAAATATAGCGACATAAATCAAAACAGAAGTTTCACTCGAATATGAACTTCAATTCTTTTTCTTAACAAATACAAGTTCATAATGCATGCTTAACTATTCACGGAATTTAAGCTTTAAGCAGCAAGCATCTCAACTGCAAGTACCATTATTTACATTCATCAGGTAGACATGCTCCCCGCTGTAACTGATCAAAACTTCTTCGCCATTAGGACTGAAAGTAACATGTGTTAGGTGCAAATTTGTTCGCCCCTGAAATAATTTAAAATGTAGCGGATAGTGAGCTTGGGAAAAACTTTGACCAAGAACACAACACTGCCACAGCAATGCAGAACTAGTAGAGTATCTTAATGTCAATCAGATTAAACTAACACGTTCAGAAAGATGCATGGGACAGAAGTAATTGACACATGGAGGTGGAGGCATCCTTTTCCGACTTGATGTCAACGGTGGGAGCATCCTTCTATCGTACAAACGAGCAAATGCATCACTGCCAAAGAGGAAAGAAAAGAGCAACAAGTTAATTGAGAGAAAAGGAGAGAACTCTGATCCACAAACATGGAGGCAAATACCTTCCACCAACAAGAAGTAGGTGTGGTCTTGTGGCACTTATATCAAAAGACTTCAGGGAGAGTATTTGCTTAGGAGGATCAGCTAGTGCTCTTTTGGCACCACTGCGCAGATCAAGCTGCAAAACTCAGAGCTATCAACAACTTTAATTTGTAGAAGAAAATTTTCATAAGAGCCACACCATATAATTATACATCTACAAAGTATCCAGATCGGGCTCATATGATATTCAAACACCCACACAAGACGTCTAATATATAAATACATGGAAAATACAAGGGGGATATACAAAAATATGGCACTCTGTTTGAAACTCATAGCTGACAATCTAAAAAAGTTGGAAAAAAATGCTTGAGAACTTCGATTATAGACAAGTAGCAAAATATTGTTTTGGAGAAAGTTAAAGCCAAGATGGAAGTACTAGAGAAACAGAAACTTAATTGAAAACAATGTAACCAGGGAGATTACCAGAACACTGCGGCATTCTTGGTGAGCGGATCCAGCAGGAGGACAAGAGGTAGATTCTCGAAAATCATGCTGCCGTAAAGTCCCATCTTCACTAGCACTCCATACAACATTGGGGTTACCAGGTTCGACCTACATAGTGGTAAAAACCTCTGCTAAACAAACAGCTCAATATGCAAGACCCAAATACTGATTAAGAGGGTCTTACAGCTAGTTTTTTCACTCTCCGTGTGTGACATTGGTACAATGCCGATGGAGCAATAGCATTGTCATCATCTGCTCTACTGCTTAACCGGGATCGATTGAATAGCCTAACCTACAAGATAGGAAAAATACACGGACACACCCCAAAAGAAAAATAAAAACACCAATAGATTACTAATACCATACAAAGCCAAATGAGCACAGCCCAAAAGGAATAATTTTATAAACCTCAGCATCTCCAGCACCAGATACCACAAGCTCGTCAGAGGTTTCAGGGACAAACTTTGTACAGAATATGTTGGCAGTATGCCCTGTATCTACAGAATGCAAAAGCTTCCGAGTGGAGTAATTCCAAATATTGATCTGCAAATTAAAAGAAGGTATGACTTTCAAGACAAGGCAACGATATAGCACCTGACGAGAGAAATTAGATGCTCAAAAGGACTTCTTTAACACTCTCGTCCAAATTAGCTATAACAGCAAAGGTGAAATTTGACCCACTACGTAGACGACAGAGTTTTTGGGGTATGTAAGCATCACTATAGATCAATAAGTGATACATGTTTGTTCCCAGATACATCTTAAGCAAACAAAACAAACTCAACCAACTGACACAAAGCCTTGATAAACCAAAATTTTAATTTATCAGAAATACACAAGTAAAAAAAAAAAAAATTGAGTAATGCAAGCACAAAAGGAAGATTGCAGAGTGTTAAGCCGGTATCTAAAAAGAATTTCATATACCTTTAAATCATCTGATCCAGAAACCAACAGTGAACCATTAGAGTTCCAAGCCAGAGCATTAACACAGCCTTGATGTCCCTGCCAAACACAACAAAACAGCTTCGGTAATTGCAGAAAACACCTTCATCTTACTGGGATTTCAGATATGATAAATAAGTGCATAGATACAAACATTACCTCCATGACTTGCTCCTGAGCAAGTCTCCGAACCAAGGAAGAGTGTAATTGCATTCTTTGATCAACCTCCTACACAGCCAACAACAGTAAGACAAAATTTCAAGTTGAAGCAAAATAATTGATCAATGTTTATTTAAGGAATTGAACTATCTCCATGAATCAAAGTCTCGCACTGTAGCTAAAACCCTAGCAAGAAAAATCCGAATTCCAATGGGGACGCAGAGGATAAGTAAAAAAAAAACAAAAAAAGGAGAAGAAAGATTGGAGGTAACGTTGTACATGACTTGGGTCCTTGGACCTTGTGTGGAGGAGATTGAAGATGTTACCATCGTGAAAACTGAGATTTTCCATGGAAAAAGCGATAGCCACCGATCACAAATTGGAAGAAGAAGAAAGGGAAGAAAAAGCCCCTTTGGCTCTTTGCAATCTGATGTGCACTTTCTCGTACCGGGTTCTACATTCTACGGTGAGATCCTCTGTGCGCATGTGTTGGGTTATCTATGTACTCTTAACACATCCGAGCCGTTCGTTTTTTACGGTTTAATTACAGACCTTGCTTTATCAAACAAAATCAAGTAATAAAAATCCTTCTGGGAAAAACAATTTAACAAATGGTGGTGACTTGTGAACGACCATTTGCTATCGATAACAATCGGTTGCAAAATTATTTAATTTCTTTCTTTCGACATTTAAAGTTATATGTATATATTGTACATACAATTTCCTTCGGAATATTAATGAACGTTATTATTTTTTTCACGTGACAATGTGTAACAAAATGGTCAAATAAGGCCGACCTGTCGCTAGTGCGTTAGTTCTGTGACTGATTTGGGACAAGTGTTGATTCTAAAATCTCAAACAAATTTTGTTAAAACTTTTTAGAAGACTCTTAATTTTTATTGCTATGTTGTAGAAATGCTGTAATATAACGTTTTGCATTTTTCTGAAGGATAAAAAAAAAAGAACCAGGTTTTGAATTTGGTTTTTCATTTTAAAGAAATCAGTGTACTTTTTTACCTCTTTTCAAAAGACTTTTGTAAAAAAAGATCACCATTTTCTACTACTAGATTCTTCTACATTCTAGGGCAAGGCTTTTCTGCGTGTGTTGGTGGTTATACATGTGTTCTCAACACGTCAAGAGCCACTCTATTTCACAATTTGATTTCAGAACCTAGACACGTTCGTTGCGAGATCTTTGTAAAAACTTTGAAGCAAGGAAAGAGCCGGCGTGGTTTTTTCATAAGATCTATCCGGTTGTGTGACTTAGCGTTGGACCTTCACATTATGATATGTGTGACTAAATTAGTGTTGGACCTTCACCTTATATGATATGTGTGACTAATTTAGCGTTGGACCTTCACATTATGATATGTGTGACTAATTTAGTGTTGGACCTTCACCTTATGATATGTGTAACTAATTAGTGTTGTACCTTCACGTTATGATATGTAATTCTATGTTTCTTGCGATAGTGATTGATGGACAATTAATTGGAAATTTATGTTTATCACTTAGTTGCTACGGAACCAAAAAAAAGATACTCAATTCTCATGATCGACAATGTACTTTCAAAGTCATGTGGGTACACCTCCCAATTTAATCCTACCGTTGTAGCTAGCAAAACTGGATTTTAGTGCACCGCGGTTCTAACAGAGTAACAGTGCCGTTTTGTAACATATCCAAAGATGGTTTCTGCGGACAATAAATTTTAGTATACTAATTAATGAACAAAAGAAGTTGGTATAACGAACAAGCTAAAGTAACAAGACGGGATGCCATAACAATATGTCAAAATACAAATAAATCCCATTGATAATCAAATATTCCAAAACTTGAAATTTCCACTACCTATTAAACCAATCTTGACATTGAATGGGTTACTACGTTCTAAGGAGTTTGCAACAAATATCAAACGAAGAAATTAAATGACGAGATGAATAAAATGGAAAATGAACGGGGTTTATGTTGTTTATCACAATGTCTACAATTAGATACAAAGACAACAAAAACTATTTCAAATCAGATTCCAATAAATACAGTGTTTTAGTTTCAGTCCTTTGAACAAATATATAAGAAACAAAATATACATCCATATTCTTTTAACACGTGTGAGTCATCATACCAATAAAAAACGTCAACAACTGTATATGCATACAGATTACAGCGCGCGCGCACACACACATATATATATAATCTTGTTCCAACATAGATAGATACCAAAGTGAGAAAATACTAACATGCATCTTCACATTTTCGAAACATGATTCCGCGGTGAATGAACTACAAATATAAGTAGATATATAAAACGAAACATTATTAATTAACTACCAACAATTCTTGAACGTTTTATGATTATTTTACAAAACTCTAGCTAATGTGTTTCACTTATCCGATCATGTGACTATTCCAATTTTCCATTATTTAACTATTCATCTAATATATAAGTCAAGACCCAACTAGAATTTAGTGGTAGAATAGTTAAAAGTTCATACTAGTTTTCCTGTGCTACACATGAATCATTTTCTTCACCAAAACAATCGGAGATAAGCTTATACTCAGGCATATCTTACCACATAAGTTTCAATGGCTTCCACTTATCTCTAAGTGATTATCCCTCTTGATTGCACACATCTGTAAAAGACCTTAGAATCATAAATATTCACATAACTTACATATAACTACAAAGCCCAAGATTTTGAACACATTAACTCCAAAACTTTTCGCCATTAATCCATAGTAAACAACCAATCTTATAACATGTATTCAAGTGCAATCTGCATAACTTGGACTCACCTTTTTGAAGTTGGGAGTTGGGACAACTCATGTGTGCTAGAGTCTGAAAAAAAATGTGTTTACACTATAAAAAAAGGGTGTTTTGTGCCTCTTATTTTATATATTTGCATCAGTTATAATTGATGCAAATGAGTTTTACATCACTTAATTCTAGAAGTGGTGATGCAAATATTTTGCATCGGTTGATATAATTATTTGGATTGATTATTGTAATTAATGTTAATATACATCAGTTACAAAAAAAAATGTTAATTTTGCATCATTTAAAACAAATAATGTTAATATTTGCATCAATCTATCAAAATAACGTTAATATTTGTAACGGTTATAATAAATTATGTTAAGTTTTTATATCAATTATAAATAATTGATAATAAATAATATTAAATTAAATTTTAAAACACAAATATTATTTAATTTTATTAATTAAAATGAAAACAAATTATTAAATTTATTTGTTATAATAGTTGCTTATTATGAAGATTCTTTTTTCGTTGGAAAAAGATATGAGACGTTGACAAATTAAATACATAGTTACATCACTTTTTACAACTTTTTTACAACTGATGCTTAGTTATTAATTAGCATTATTTGTTATTGATTTAAATTTTATATCATTTTCTAAATATTGTAAATTCATATATTTGTATCAATATTATGAAATGATATAAATAGAACTAGATTTGCATCAATTTTAATGATGCTGTTGACAAAAAAAAAAAGAACTAGATTTGCATCAATTTTAATGAATTGATGCCACACAAATCAACATCTATTATTGTAACTGATGTTAAATTATAATATTGTATCGATTATAAATAAGTAGTTTAAATTAATATCATTTAAATTTTTGACGCAAATTAATCGATGTAATTGACCCTTTTTATAGTGTTATTCCAATGACAATAGAATAGAAATTACTTAGAATACAACTTAGTCCTACAAGTCTTATTCTAATAACATCATATAACTACGAGTCTAAGCATGGTGGGTAAACGAAGCATAACCCAAATGGAAATAGACATTAAGTATATGAGAAATCTAACAACTATCTTATTACTTATTCCTAATAGCTATATGCGTAAAGATATTATAAGACAAAATCTATGATTCATCATCATGAATGTACGAAGTTTTGAAGCTACAATATTAATTGAAATTATATATAAGTAAAGACAAATAGATCAATGTAACATATGTATGCATAATTTGATATGCACAAACCGATATGAACACCAAATCACTAGAACAATCGTATAAGGAAGATTCATGAAGGAGAAGTTATGACAGAAAGAGAATGAGCACGCAAAAGCAACCATATACAAATTTTTATACAACTTCCCCTTTGTGTGCTCACTCTCTTCTGTCAACTTCTTTTCCCCCATCAACATATATACACTAACATATATCTGATTATGACCATATATATACATGAAATATGTTAGAAAAACAGACAGAAAAAACAAGGATATATGTCTGTTTAATATATATGTGTAAGATATATAGGAAATTCCAATTAGTCCAGAAACCGATGAAAAAACAAATAAAACAGGAAAAAAAAGACACAAGTACAGATCGAAGGTACTTGAGATCAAATCTGGGAATAAACAGCAACTAACAAAGACTTGATCGATGGATCCATAAAAGGAAAGTATAAATCTAAGTACGGACACTGCAAATTAGGGTTTCTTCTCAAATTCCCAGCTTTAGATTTTTTATAAAAGAACTGAGTCTAGAAACAAAGGTAAAGGAGATAAACTCAAAAATTGCAGCTAGAAATTTTACAAAACAAGCTTTTTTAATCTTAATCACTCTCTCTCTCTCTCTCTTTCATGCAAAGCATACATGTGTCGGCTGCCTCTTTCTCTCTCTATATATCGAAACAAAGAAGAGATTTAATAGAGAAATTAAAAACCCTAGAATGAATAAAAGCTGAATCCGAAAACATTTTACAGAAATTATATTAAATGGAAGAAGAAGAGAAAAGGTGAAACAGAGATGAAGGAGTGAAGAAAGTACGGATAGCAAAACGCTTGGTTATGGTTTGTCGGAGAGAGAAACGTGTCGCAATCAAAGGCCAGGATTTGACTTGAGAGACCTTATGAGCCGTTGGATGTGTCTTTTGTTCCGTTCCGTCTCTTTGCCGTCTTATCTGCTACTGTCCTTTTTTTTTTTTTTTTAACTCAGTGCGTCATTACAGAGAGACACACGCATCATCCGTCTCCTCTCTTATCTTCTCTCTTTTGATCTTGAAAATTAATGCTGGTTAATCTCCTTCTTTTTTTTTTCTTTTTCTTTTTTTTAATGCTGGTTAATCTAATTCTTAATTCGTGTCACGGTTTTAAACTTTAAATTGTTGTCAGCTTTGTTTGAAGCTATTTTTGGTTGAAGTTAACCAATGATTAGAATAGTTAAAATGTTGTAGGTGATGTAATTAGTGCGGTATAAATATGATTACTGTCGTAGCTTTGAATGGGTAAGTGGCGTGGCAGGGTTTGGTGCCCACTAATTAATAAACACGTTTTCTTTCCGTTCATCCAAAAGATAGGACCATATACAATAGAGTGGCATGTTCATTTTTGGGTAATGAGCCGGCTCGATAAGGGTCGGAAACAAATAATCCCGATATATAAAAGTACTATCGATATCGAAAGTATATGCTTCAATAAAATATGAGATGAGAAATTCGGATAACATATCAGATTTACTAGTTTAAATACCTAAAGCCGTTATCCAAACTCATTATTTCAAGTTTCAACTAAGGGTCAAATAGCTAGGATCGGTATTTTAAAAATTTTAGACAACTTTGAAAAATTTGGAGAAATATAAAGTAACTTAAAATATTCTTGAATACTTTAAAAATTTTAAATTAGCCAAAGATGTGATTTAAATTATCTCATACATGATATGTTTTTGTATCTGCTAGAAGCCTACGATGAACTATATATATATTTTTTTATGCACCATCCTACGATGAACTAAATTGTTTCAAAACATATGGTAACTTCCCCAAATGTGGATATTGAAGAAAAAATCAGGACAAATATGGATCAAATAGGGTACATATTTTGAAATAGATACTATAGTTAATACTTAAAATTAATCGGTGGTATTATACCGTTGTGGTACAATGTATACAACTTTATGTAATTTAATGATACAATAAGAAAATGGTAATAAAATTTGGTGGTATAAATAATTGGTGGTACAAAAAAAACATGCACTAGCAAATAGTGACAGTGATGAAGCGAGATATTTGATTCGTTATTCAAATATCTTCTATTATTATTTGTTAATTAACTAATTAATAATACTATAGGATTTTAAAGATGCTGTTTTATCGTATATTATATAGAATATCGTACCGTCGTTATTTTGAGACGGTAAAAAGCCGGCAAAATTATATATTAACAAGAAAACAAGTGAAGAGATAAAATAATAAATAATGTATATAATTTTTTTTACTTGTTGTACAATCATCTATTTTTGTTCCATAAATATGTTTATCTCAACCATAAATATGTTTTTTTCCATGACTAAATTTTTTATAGCGATAAATTTTTTGTTTAGATCCGATATTCTTTGATTTAAAAGAGTACCGAACACACAAATAGTTTAAAGATTGTTGGTTTCGTAAAAGTTACGGTAACGAAGAGAGAATAGAAAATTGAGAATGCATACTATTTCTTTAGATGTATCTTGTAAAATATTTCTAATTCCAATATACTATATATTTTAAGGTGAGATCGTCTGCGCCCTTGTGTTGGGTTATTCGTGTACGCTAGATACGTCTGACCCGTTCGTTTCAACAATTATATTCTTTTGCTGCTTTTATCAAAAAACGTAATCGTACATAATCGTTGTAACAGCTAAAATGTTTTTTAACAGAGCCGCTGAAATTTTTAGTCTGTAGACTCACTCTCCCAAAACTAGGTAAAACTGCACACCACCATCATTCACAGCTTCAGATCTTTTAAGTTTAATATGTTTGTTGACAAATAAAAGCTGTTTTGTTTACGGTACTTAAAACTTCTGACCATTTTACTTATAAACCTTTTGCTTTTTGTATTTTGTTCGAAAATGAACTTGCTTAATATAGATTAGGGCAACAACAAAACTTAAATATTGGTTTCCCATCCTGACCCCTGGAATCCACAGTGAATTTAGTGGTTGGGGTATATCATAAGTGAGATAATATATAGCTTACATCTCTGGATTGTGAACAACACGATTCATATGAAAACTATTAAAAGCTGCTTTGTCTGAAAAGCGTACATATTTCATATCGAAGAGGGAGATTAAATGGAAACCATTCATACACATTCATGGTTCAAAAGATTAGCTTTCCAACCCCAATGCCTTTGGCTACAAATTTTGTAAGCGACATAGCCTAGAACCCTAAATTTCGCAAAATAATAATTCACTGTATAAATTAAAAAGAAACCACACTCTTTAACAATGGTTTCCTAAGGCTGTAACTGTCTACAACGGTACCTGCATTTAGAGAGAGACCTCACTCAAGTTTTTGTTACTTATTTTTTAGATCTATTTTTAAGGGTTTTGTTTTTCCGGCAAGACCATGGCTAAGATGACTCTTCTTCCACTTCTGTTTCATTTCCGGAACTTCCTTCTCCTTCCTCTTTCTCCTGCTTCCCCTTCAGTTTCTCCATTAAAGCTTCAACAACCTCTGGAGATTTCTTCAAAAAGGTCACCAGAGGCTTGGATTCATCACCAGACGTTCCATCATCTGCATCATCACCATTTTCATTATCACCATTTTCTTCATCAGTCCTGCTACTCTTAGTCTTTTTGGGGGACGTCTTCAGTTTTTTCACTTTCACAGAGGCATCCTCTGATGAAGATGAAGACCTCTTCTGCTTTCGGTTGTTTGATTCAGACACCTTCTTACCTGACTTCAAGGTCTTTGGTATCTCTTTTTCCTGACAGTGACTCATCTTCATCAGGGGATTGGACACATTATCAGATGCATCATTTTCTACATCATTACCATCCTCAGAGACAGCCTCTGAGGAAGATGAAGACATTTTCTGTTTAAGGTTCTTTGATTCAGACACCTTGCTGGATTTCAAGGTCTTTGGTGTCTCTTTTTCATTCCCTTTCTCCTTGCTTCGAAACCTTCCACTCATGCGAGAAGCCGCTGCTACAATCTTACCGCCAATATCACCCATTTTGCCATTTTTCTCAGTTTCGGGCTTTGGAGTCTTCTTCTCCACAACTTTCGATTTCTCACCCTTCTTCACACCCCTTCTTGGTTTCTCTCTTTCTTCTTCACTATCATCTGATAGGTTACCAGATCTGGCTTTGGACTTGCTGTAAACACAATTAGGGTCATTTAATCTTCAGAATCAAAGGATGACAAATATACTGTAACTTCTATAGCTGCCTCAATGTTATGAATTCAACTTCTTAATGTGTGAAGCAGAGATAAGGTGACTATAATGTGTGACATTGTTTGAGCGCACGTGCACATATAAGTTTGCATATGTACGTATGTTTATTTAAGGATGCATATGTAAACATAACCAACCTCTTTGTGGAAGAATCTATCTTCTGTTTCTTTTTCGGCATAACATCCTCCGTCCTGCCTTTTAGGGATGACTTACCATTACTTTTAGCTTTCTTCCTGTCAAGCCTGTAAAGAGTTTAGACAGATGTAACAAAGATCCCTCAAAATAACTTACTACTGAGTTTTAAGATTCGGCAACACAATCCATAGACATAAACATACGTATATCCGGCAGACTCATCTTCGTACATTATGACTATTAGGGATCATAAATAATCGGTAGTAAGCAATACAACACAAGATCTAAATCAAAACCTAATTAAGCATAAGGAGAAACTCGACGTTGCAATTTCTAAAACGAGCATGAGGATAAAGGCAAACTTACGGTTCAGGTGTGGCTTCTGAACTTTCTTCACCAGATTCATCCTGTAGGAAGATCTGAAAAAAAAAAGGAATGTTGAACCATTAAAACTATTGATCCACAACGGCAAATGAACAATAAATGATCAAAACACTTTCTAGTATATACCTCATCTGCTTCAGCATCATCTTCTTCAATCAACTCCCATTTCTCCTTCTTCATATCCAAGTTCTCTACATCGCCATCTTCATACAGGACCTATTGTAACAGAATGTTAACAATGTAGAGTAAATCATTAAATGACACATGATCTCCAACAATTGAATGCTCATAAGAAAGTAAATCATCCACCAAAGTCTTTCAATTCAGATAGATATCAAAGGATCCTAGAATCCAAGAGATAACCCAATTCATTTATAGCAACATTCCTTTAATGAATATGCAAATTCAAAATCCAAGAGTATGAAACAAAATCTAGATTCAACCAGACCCATAGAAACAAGGAAACAACAATCACGATATGGATTACCCGATGTTTCTTCTTAGAACGGGTATAAGAATCCACCACTCCATCATAGAATCTGCCAAACCAAGAGATCTGTAAGATTCAACACAAGTACTGAATGGAAAAGAAAAAGAAAAAAAAACCTAATTTTGAACACTCACTTGCGGTCTATCGGCCACCAAACTCTAATCCTTGAACCCACCAAGGCTTCACCATATTCTCGAGCAACAGAAACCTAGTCAAAAGTTTAGTAATTTAGAGCAAATTTGCATAGAAAAACCTAGTTTATTCAGTAATTAATTCAGGAGCAAAAACCAAAGAAGAAGCGATTGTTGAAAAACCTTATCCTTTCCAGAACGGCTTGAAGAAGGTCTGTTCTTGTTCTTGGCTGATGACTGCCTCTTAGAACCAACCATCTTCTGGTTAATGAGGAGAAGAAGAAGAAGGAGAAGAAGAAGAAGAAGAAGAAGGAATCAGTGTTTGTGTTTGGTGTGAGTTTTTTTCATACACCGCCGAGAGATTTGTGGAGAGAGTGAGGAAGAAAGGAGCAGTGAAATTGGGATTTTATTAGGGTACGAAGGGGTGCGATTTGTGAGATTTCTCCCTGATGGTGTCCAAGTCCAACCAACTAACGCCAATAAGACGACACGTGACTTTTACTTATAAGGAATTACCACTCACGTGAGAGTGACGACCATGTTCTGTTGTTTACTACTATTGGTCGCTTCACGGTTTCAGCCAATTTTTTTTTTTTTTTTTTTCCTTTCTCCAAAAGTGTTTAGCCAGTTGTTATTTTTGACTTATTAATGGATTTTTGCCAATACTTGGTCCCTTCTTATTCACTGCAAGTCTTTAGCAATAGCTAGTAGTAAAAGTTAAAGATGTTGTATCCTAGTATGGTGTTTTCCGATAACTATGTGACGCTAAGTTAACATAGACCACGGGATTTGATCGAAAACAGAAAAAAAAACAAAAAAAGTGAGAAAATATGGTCAAGTTATGAGAGGTTTAGAGATTTACGGTGTCATTTGTTCTTTCTCATTTTCTAGTGAATTATCCTTTTCCGAGTCATGATCAAGAACTAAATACTCGTTTGTGCGAGTGAGCTTGACATCTTGTAAGTCATAACCTCACTCATCATGAAGTATTTTTTTAAATAGATTATATCGGTACTTACCTAGTGTTCAGAAAACTCAAGTAGAATCTAATAATTTTTGTCCAACTGTTCGAATATTTATAGAAACGACTCCAACATCTCTAAGATAGTTCAAAAGACCATAAAATTAAATAAATATTTGGCGCTACACGTTTTACCTAAACTATATTATATGTACACGTGAAATTAAATAATTTATCTATGTTAAATTCATGCAACGTTAAATAATTTTTTCTAATTTTGAGTTAAAAAAAATCAAACATCGGATATATACATTTGGAAAAATAAATAAATAAATAAATATATATATATATATATATCAGATAAAATAAAACAGGCTTATATAGATCTAGATATTTCAAATATCTTCAAGCTTGAGGATGTCCAATATATGTCCACTCCTATGACATTTGCAACCGTGGAGAAAAATACACATGTATTCAAGTTATAAGCAACGAGACATTGAGACTATTAGCTTGTAGTAACATTTTATTTTCTGTTGTCAACAGCATTTTAGTTTGTTCATTTTTTTTGGTTATAATTATATAAAATCCTATTGTATTTAGACGAGTAAGCAATTACGCATTGACAACTATTTTTGGAGGGCAACAATTTAGCATAATCTCTTATATATATATATATATATATATATATATATATATATATAACTAATAACAAATTAAGCGGAATCTTTGATTTTGGTATGTGTTGGATTCCAACAGAATTTTCTTAAGAAAATGGTCGGATGATGGAACCATCATCTAGTATTTTGCAATGTTTTTAAAACCGGACCAGACACCGACTCGGCTTTACCACTGGATAGCTGGTCGGACCAGTCCAACCGGTTCAACCGGAATTATATATATATATATATATAAATTACAAAACATACGTAATAGTCTATAATATCCATAAATTTTTATTATGTAGAAAATTAAATAACAAGATAGAGAGTAAAATTTTAAATCCACATCAAATAGTAGAAAAGATAAAATGCAAATAACAAACACTCAAAGTAATTATCAAATTCTTCTCATAAAAACTAAAACCGGGTTTTAAAGTTGACCCGAGTCACCGGATTTTCCGATTTTTGACCGGTTTTTTCGGTTTTTATCAAATCCGGATTTTAGGTCTACTCGGACTCGGTTATAATAACGATTCCCGGTTCAACCAGTTGAACCGGCCGGTCCGGTCCGGTTTTAAAAACATTGGTATTTTGTGACTTGAACATTACTTGTTTAGAAAACAATTACACCACAATTACACCATTTACTATTATTTTCTATAAATTCATATATATATATATATTAGTTTTTATTAAAAACGAATTAATTGTTACAAAGCCACGGATTATGCTTTAGGTTAAGTGGGAGGCACGATGATGCCTTGACTCCGACTCCGTCATAATAATTAGAATCAATATTCCTTTTTCTTCCTTATAATTGTCTTTTCTTCTTTTGTACAATTTTTTGGTCCTCGTTTGAGTTGGAGAATCTTTTCGTGAAATATTTTTAAGAAGAATATTTTGATTACGTTGGTCGACATTGGAATCCTTTTAGAACTAAAATGGTTCTATACATGAACGCAGATGTTTGTAAGTCATTATATATGTACAAGTGATGCATGTATTACAAACGTCTTATCCTTGTTTATATAATTTAATTAATATAATTGGCAATTGTAAGGTAGAATATCTAAAGTCAATAATATTATACTTACAATTACTTTGTTTAATCTTAACAAATATACTAACAAATATTTTTTACATCAAAATACCATAATTTATTAAATTGGCGGAAAATGCTACATGAGGAAGCAAATCCGAAATTAAAAAGCTTATATGGAAAAAAAAAATCAAACATTGTATTCTTACATTTTTTTGCAAGACAATCCATATATGGACAATATTACCCACTTGATATAAAATTAACTAGCTAGAAAAAAATATAAGAAAGAATGTTTTAAGGTTCATAAAATCATCTAGCTCCATAGCAAAAATAGGTCAGGGTTGTTTATCATGAAGAAAAGATCATAGCAATATGTTTGTAAACTATGAATTCCGACATGTACAACATTCAATGTACAGTTTAGTTTATACAACTTTTCATACACGTTCGTCATATTAAAACAATCTTAATGTTATAACAATTTAAGTCTAGCATCATATACTATCAAAATATTGTTGCTATACAACTTGTTCAATGAAGAATATACAGTTTTCATTGCAGTTAATCATGAAAGTAATATCAGTTAGCGGTATTAAAAACAATTCATTAAATTTAACTGGTAACAAAAAACAGTAAGAATTTGTTTAGTATTTTAAGTTAAAAGATAAAATGGTAAACATATCAAAATAATTAAAAATGCTAAAAGGTATTAATAAAAAAATATCACACATAAATAAACCTCGTACTACCATGTTACGAATCAAAACTATTACTCCCTCTGTTTCACTTTAATTGATTTTTTAAAAAAAAAATTTTGTTCCAAATTAAGTGATTTTTTCAAAATTCTATGCAAAAAATATCACAAGTAATTTTTTGTACCATTTATTCTTATCGATATTATTTTTAATCCTTTTTACTATAATTCTATAACTATATATCATTTTATCTTTATCGCTAAAAGTTTAATTCCGTTTTAAACTATCAATCGGACACCAAAACAAAACTAATAATGGAGGTAGGTTTAGAAAGCAAGAAAAAAAAAATCAAGGAAGTTACAAACGAACGTAGTATCCGTGATGCACATTAATAAAAATTGGTCATCATATCACATCGCATCATTAAAAATAATAATATTAAATAATCAAATTATTAGAAAACGGACAATACGGATAAAAATAATTGGTAAACTAGCCAAAGCGTAATGATTGATGTAAGAAGGCGCACGGGAAAACGTCGTCGTATGAACCTTCCCCAAAGTCAAACAAAACGGCATCGTTGCGTTTAGAGGCTCACACACATGTCTCCATCGCTTCTCTATTTATCACTTCATCGTCTCCAAAGCCTTACCACTTGAAACCTCTCCTCTTTCTCTCTGGTTGACCCGATAATTTCTCTCTCGCGGACGCACAGATCTCTCCTCGAATCTGCTAGATCTGTTCGTTTTCTTACATCTGTATTGCGAAATCTGAGGTTATTTCATACTTTCATGTCTCCGTTTCATTTCGATTTCGTTTCACAGCTAGGGTTTGGTTTTTGAAATCCTCGATTTCTGATCTTCCTGGTGTTGTTGTTTTTTTTAATCAGATCGGAAGGTTTCGTTTACAGATCTAGCGATCTCCGTTACAAGTTCCGTGTCTTCCGAGTTCCGACGTATGCTGTGTTTTCAGATCTGGGTTTGTTGTATTTCTAGAAATGGCGGAGACTTTGAAAGAAGATTCGATTATGATTCGAGAGGTTTGGGATTACAATTTAGTTGAAGAATTCGCGTTGATCCGTGAGATTGTTGACAAATTCAGCTATATCGCTATGGATACTGAGTTTCCAGGTGTGGTTTTGAAGCCTGTTGCTACTTTTAAGTACAATAACGATCTTAACTATAGGACTCTCAAGGAAAATGTCGATTTGTTGAAATTGATTCAAGTTGGGTTAACGTTTTCTGATGAAAATGGGAATCTACCGACATGTGGGACGGATAAGTTCTGCATCTGGCAATTCAATTTCCGTGAGTTCAATATCGGTGAGGATATCTACGCGAGCGAGTCCATCGAGCTGTTGCGTCAGTGTGGGATTGATTTCAAGAAGAACATTGAGAAAGGTATCGATGTGGTTAGGTTTGGTGAGCTTATGATGTCGTCTGGGATTGTTTTGAACGATGCTATCTCGTGGGTTACGTTTCATGGAGGATACGATTTCGGGTATTTGGTAAAACTGTTGACTTGCAAGGAGTTGCCTCTCAAGCAGGCTGATTTCTTCAAGCTACTGTATGTGTATTTCCCTACGGTTTACGATATCAAGCACTTGATGACGTTCTGCAACGGACTGTTTGGCGGATTGAACAGACTCGCTGAGCTTATGGGAGTGGAAAGAGTTGGGATTTGTCATCAAGCTGGGTCAGATAGCTTGCTCACCTTAGGCTCGTTTAGGAAGCTCAAGGAACGTTATTTCCCGGGATCAACCGAGAAATACACTGGAGTCTTGTATGGTCTAGGTGTGGAAGATGGTACTACTACTGTTGCTAATTAAAAAGAAAAATGAAAGATACTTTAAAATTCCAGGGAACTGCAATTAGATTTTTCTTTAGTCTTTGTGAGTGTGAGACCAATTAGAATTGTCTTTGTGTAAATTGGCAAATTGGTGTAGTATGTGACTGTTGTGTCTTTGTTGCTTTCTTTCTTTTCAGAAAAACCCCTTTGATCAAAATGAGGGGTTTTTGTTTTAGCTTGAGTTTCTGAATGTATATCAATTCAGCTACCGCGTTTATTTAATAAATAATCTCTTATTAATTTTTCGTGTTCTTTACTAATGGCGAATGTAACTTGACAGTGTCTTCTTGTAGAGTTTGCTTCTTCCAGCTTGCAGGTACTCTGTAATTCTTTGTAACCATTTCAGTTTCAGGATGCAAACTGGTAAGTTTTATGCGTAATGGAATGATGAATCTTTTTGTCTTCTTCTTTCTCTTTTCTTTGACATGAGTTGATAAGAAGAACAATGGATGGCTTATGGTAAAGATAACTGGAAACTATGGTGTTCGATTGATAAATATAGCTCTTTAGGTGTTTATGATGAAAGTGGTACGTGGTGATTCTTAATCTGGAGGAGAATCACATATGTATGTTCCATTTGCCGATCACATCAAGAGCCAATTTATTATTATAGGGTAAATGAGTAGCATTCTAAACCCAATCAATGTTTTGTTGGCCAGTATTCTTGTTCCTATTCTAACGTCATCTGAGTCGCAAATGGTACAGAACATTAAGAAATTGACTGATTGAGACGTAACCTCATTCAATTGCAGAAACAAAAAAATCCAGCCTGTTAGAAATATGTCAGATGTGGATTTGTGTGGTATATGAACTCAAAATAAATAAATACAAGTTTTTGCAAACCTTTATATATTTCATTTTCGGGAAAAAAATCAAAAAAATTGCCATCTATTTTTATTTTGCCGTTTAATACTTATATGTTTCAAAATTATAAATTAGAGTTAAAAGTTAACTTCACGTGGTTAATTAAACTTAAATAAAGACATTGTTGCCATTTGCATTTTCCCCAAATCGATTTGGGATTAAATAACCCTAAATTAAATTTTTCTTCTCTTTTTCTTCACCACCGAGAATGATGAGCCAAAGTTCAGGGTCTGATGCAAATTCGAGTAGCCAGAGCTAGGGTCCTCTTTGCAATTGTGGTAGAGCGACGACGGTTACGAAATCATGGACAAATGATACTCTGGGTAGAAAATCTTTCAGATGTGTTGTTCATGGTTTCTTCAATTGGTCATATGAAGATAAGGTATACAATTGGCAGAAGGTGAGTTTACTGGAGGCAAGAGATGAGATTCGTCAGCAAAAAGACGAAATCAAGGTACTTAAAGAATCTCTAAGGACAATGAATGAACAAACTGTGACTGGTTCCAGCAATGCCTCAACTAATTTAATGAACAAACATGAGGAAGAGAGGAAGAAGCTTGAAAATGAAGTTTCTCAGCAGTTTTTTCTCCTCCAACCTCTTCCCTAGACTCCTCATTCTCTTCAACAATACACTGCTCACCAGACTGAGACAGAGGAAACGGTGCAGGTTTAGACACACCTTGCTGAATGTATACATCAACTTCACCACCAATCAAACTTTCACTACACAACTGCCTAATCCCACTATTTTTGTCTTCAGGGATAACTCTTGTTGAAGGTATGTGTTCGTGTGGAAGCTCGTACCAAACTTGTTCCACCGCACCAGATACTCCATTATGTTTGCAGAATTCGTCGAAGATACTCCATGTCATCAAATCAGGATCTATCAACATATCTTTCGACTTGAATCCTTCAATGAATCCTTCAATGTAGGCGAATGAATCATTCTTGTACGAGACATCTCCTCCAAAGTGTATATTGAGTTTCAGACACTCGAAAGCACTGGACATTGATAGATTAAGTGATTAGGCATATAACCAAGTTAAAAAGCTAATCGATTTGTCAAAAAATCAAAAACCCATCTCTAACCCAGAAAAATCGTGAACCCTAAAAATTGAAATTGCCTCGACGATTACATACCTCATCTCTCCGCGATCAAGCTGACTCCTCGAACACAAATTACACCCAATTCGCAAGTAATCAGTCGCCCAAAATTATCGATTCTCTCGATTTCAAAGAGATTCGAAGAAAAAGAGAAGAAAATTCGATTTAGGGTTTTTCGATCTCAAATCGATTTAAGGGAAATGCGAAAGGGCAACAATGTCTTTATTTAGGCCTAATTAACTATGTTATATTAATTTTTAACTCTAGTTAGCGATTTTGTTACACGCGTTAACGACTGTTAAATCGTGGATATAAATCCACCAACCATTATAACACCAAAATTTTTTAAAATAATATTAAATAAATGAGATATATTTATTTTAATTTTAAAAATATAAATATTAAAAAAAAAATTAGATGACAAGTTTTTTCGGGTTTTCTCCTATTCATTTCTTTTACACTTTTTACAATGGGACGAAAATGGTTCTTATACACGAAATTGTCTGATGATCGAAAACATGTGATTCAACAGCAAAACGACACCAGAAATAAAGAAAAAGAAGAAAACAATAGCAATACGGCCACATGTCCTAGTCACTATTATCGAGGTGTGGCAGAGAATCAAATCGACTTCTTACAAAAGAAACAGTAGTTGCTCGTCCTAGCTACAACGGCTTCTCTGAGTCTCTTCACGTGGCAACGTTTGTTTGTTTGTGTGTTGGGATTCTGATTTGGGCCTTTGTTATGTGGGCTTTTATCACTAGCCATTGGAGGTGGGAGAATGTTTTTACCCAAGGTTGTACTATTATCAAATATGGATCACTTTCTTACATGCTTGAAAAATATTTATATTTTTTAAAAAAAAAAAAAAAAATATTTATATTGTTTCTTTTAGATATGCTTAATTTTAAATTTTCAGGTCTACCAAAAAAAATTATTGAATTTGAATACCTTTTGAATGCTTTTAATACTTTTAGTTGGGATTAAACAAAGATTACCATGTTCTTTTTGGTTTAGTGTTAGTATCGCCTCTTCGAATGATTATCACTTTTGTTTTTATGTAACAAGAAATTATATATTCAGAAACGTGCGGTATAGAGCGAATTTGGAAACGATGCGGGTGGAATAGTATCAGACTGGAATTGAGTCATTTAGTATTATTATCTTTTGGTTGCCGATTGCCATATGTCGTTTTTTACTTGTTCTCGTTGAAAGTTTTGTTATGCCTAAACATATATAGAATAGAAAAATTAAATGGCGAAACTAAATTTTAAAAGACTTGCATGTATATCAATTTGCTTGAGACCAGCAAAAATGTCAGTGCCAACCCTAATTATAACGATTAGTTATGAACTTATGATATAATTCCTTGTGAATCCAAAAGAAGCTGTCAAGCACCCACGTTATTTTATTAGTTTTTTTTGCTGATGTATACTTGATTGCGGAAAAAATGGTAAGTATGATTAGGGCTATTTGTATTTTATTCTTCAAAAATGAAGAGTAAGGTTAAGATGCATTTTGGAATATACTTTCTGCCTAATTTCGGACGAGACAGAGCAAATCTAATTAAAAAGATTCAGTTGATTCGTGATTACTGATTACTGATAACACAAACAGTGTTATATTTGTAATCATCCAGGTGGGGGTGTTTCTCCTGCACCACTTCCCCTTTCTCATCATGTTTCTTGTTTTTATTGCTATTTTAGAAGAAGAAAAGAACAATAATAATTAATGTGATACATATATAGGCTAATTTATTATAAAGTTCATATTAGGCTGCATAAAGATTACTATTACAAAACACAAAATGCTCTCGTTGAATTTTAGAAAAGTATTTCATGAAAGAACTAAAAGAATAGACTAGGATACAGGTCATCATCAAACACTTCAGATTATTCCAAGGCACACGAAAAAGTATACTAAGATCCACGATTTTGTAGGCGTTCTTCAAAACTTAAAACATGTCGTGATCAGGATTTGATCTTGTAGTTCATGGAGTTGTACGATTTAGTTGCTCACTGGAGATACTGAAATTTACAATTAAAAAACCCACCGGCCACCACCCTCTCACACGTATGTAACTGTCGATCAAATAGTTAATTAACAATTGATTCACCGAATCAGCTTCTCAATTTCTTTAATTGTAGATCGTTTGTAACATTGGACCCACCAATTATATATAGGTCGCATTCGACAAAATACTCAACATACTTAAACTACTTGTCCTAACAATTTAGATCTTTGGATTTTACTTACGTATTTTTTTTATAATGTCGGCTTCCACTACGTACTAATTTATGCTAAAGTTTGGATATTTAAAGATTCGTATCCCCAGCATAGATGAGACGCTTTGTCGTTTCACTTTGTTTTCCCACCCAAACGAGAACAATTTTATTGGACTTCGAATTTTTCAAAAAGCCAAACAATATTCATTTTAATAAACATTTTTCTATGTCAAACAATCAATTTTTATATTAATTCTATAACTCGCTCTTTGTCGCATTCGCAACTAAAGATTATGGAATCATACTTTTGCTAATATATCAAACAACTGAGGGGAAATTACAGACTATATAATAAAACTTAACCTATATAAATTTATCCGCATTCAAATTGATATTTTAAATATTTGCAAACGATGCCAAAAATTAGGACCAAACGTTGTTACCTCAAGAAATTAGAGTTTGGACTTTATAATGTATCTTTTAAGAAGAAAAAGACTTTAACTCAACTTTCAAGTGGATTAGAACAGCTGAGGTGGCTCCAAAAACAAAAGTGTTCATTTGTGAAAGAAGGGTGATATTAATCATGTCACTTAATTTCATTATAACAAAATAGTCAAGTGGAAAACAAACTATAGTGAAAACGGATCCACACATTATTCATCAAAATAGATTCAACTACAATTCTCTATGATCAATAGAAATTTCTTTAAGTAATCTTGGTCTCAACACAATAATGTGACTTAAGTCTTCTAGAGACTATAGATGGGTACAAGAAAATTTCCATGAAGAATCATATAAAGAAAGTATAAATCACTGTGAAGTAGAATGTGTCCTAAGGGAGTTCACTACTGTTTATTCGATAACCTTTCACCATAAAATCCGGGTGCTTCCCAAACTATTGAGGATTCCAATGGATATAAAGAGGAAGGAGAGTGAATGTGAAGCAAACTTTAAAAGCAAGAAGTGAAAAGAGGACAAAAGAGAGTTAAACAGTAGAAAGCTAAAAGGAAACAGAAATGGCCACTTTCATCTAGAAGTTTCAAAAGTACACAGAAACATCAAACATACCTGAATAATTTCACTTGGTCCACTCTCTCCTTCTCTCTCTCTTGTCATTGAGCATCCTTTTCATTTCATTGTCACTTGTTGTTATCTTCATCCACTCCGTGAATATTACAACAAGTTGTTGTTTCATCAAACAAATAAAACCGGTCCCAGTTTCAGAAGATCTTTTTGAACTGCCAAGCTTTCCTTTGTCTTGTTCCCCCCAACTCCTTTTTTTCCTCATACAAAAGAGTCTAAAAAGTCTCCATTAGTTTAGAACTAGTGAATACTACTGTACATTTTCAATGACAGATTTGAAAGATGGGGTACTAAGGAGGTTTTAGTAATTTCCTTACACACCTATCCTCGGTTGCATACGCCAGACCATGAGAAGACGAGTTGGGGCCTATAGGAATCTGTCCACAGAAAAACAACTCATCCATCAATCAGAGCCGGATTTAGCAAATATCAAGCATAGTTCTAAACAAAAAGTTCATGAACTCACCGGGTCGAAAAACTCATTTGAAAGGCTTTCTTGTATTAGGGCCACGATTATACATGTCATTGGCATCAACATATGACATGTATACTCCTTGTTGAAGAACTTTTAAGCACATAAAGGCACAAGACTAAGAGAACCAAAATTACGAATTTAATGCATGATAAAGGATAAAGATTGGTTTATTGAAGGAGAAAGCAGCCAATAAAAAGGTTGATGTGAAGTGAAAGTTGCTCCTACAAAGGGATAAACACAGGTATTAATTGGTGGAGTTCCAATCAGCTTCAAGTGTTTTGTTGTGTCTTTGTGTGTATGTGGTGTGTCAGCAAACTAGACCTACCCATCTCTCTCTCTTTCTCTCTCATCTTCTTACTACTTTTCTCCACTTATTACCAAACCCAAAAGCATTTGTAGTGAGTCTATTCTTTCCTTATATAGCATCAACTTCTGCTCCCACTTCTGAGAAAAAAACTAGATTTTTATGCTTTTTTCATAGGCAATTCCAGATATATAAGCTAGCTATTAATCTGAGACAGAAGGTGAGAGCGAAAGAGACAATTGAAGGGAACAAAGCCATCACCTGAAAAACTATATTCCCTCTTTACCCCCTCATGGATTCTGCCAGCGGAAAGCCAAGACCATCTGATTCCTCATGCATCGTTTCTGCATCCACCACTCTTCCATTTCCAGATTCTCCAAAGCTGAGCCTAGAAAATTACAACATAGACACAGAAGCGGCACAAGCAGAAGAGGAAGGTATAAGACTTGACCTTATGCTAGCAGGATATGATTCTAGTCAACCACAGCTCAATCAAGAACTCAATCTCCTCGACTGCTTAGAGGCAAGTGTAGTCACTCCGAGTTTTAACGGGTCAAATTCCACTGAACAGAAGCTCTTCTCATGCAACTACTGTCAAAGAACATTCTACAGCTCACAGGCGCTTGGTGGTCACCAAAACGCCCACAAAAGAGAGAGGACTTTGGCAAAGCGAGGGCAAAGGATGGCATCTGCCGCAGCTTTCGGCCATCCATATGGTTTTGCTCCGGTCCCCTTCCATGGACAGTACAGCAACAGATCCTTGGGTATTCAGGCGCACTCAATGAGTCACAAGCTAAGTTCATATAACGTTTTTGGTGGTGAGTATAGTCAGATCAACTGGTCAAGGATACCACTTGTTCAGCAACCAGCCATAGTTAAACTGTCTTCAGCAGAGAACCATTATAATCATCATCAGATGATGATTGCTCCACCGTTGACTTCCACACGTGAAAACATCGGTAGGTTCGATGTAGGAAGGATTCCAGTAGAGTTTTCAACTCCCGGACTATGGCGGAGAGGCAGGGAATCGTTGAAGCCTGCTGAAGAAGAGCAGCAGAAGAACCTTGACTTGTCCCTTACGCTCTGAGATTCTTTTCTTTTCATTTATTGGGTTCTGCTCTGAAATTGTTTTCCTCGAGCCAAAAGTTTTCTTTTCTTTGTGCTGGTTTTTTTGTTGTCATTGATATCTTCACCAGTATTATCCAAGGGTTAGTACTCTTGTGAGTATATTATGTCTACCATAGATTTATGATGTACATCTTTCCACATTTCTACAAGTTTGGGTTTTTCAACTAGACATCAATGGATTTCTTGTAGACTCCCAACCACCATAAAAGAGGGAGTGAAGTTCCTAGAAACGAAGAGAAACTTTTTAGTGCATAGAAGAGAGAGATCTATAAGAAGATTTGTTGTCATGGAAACCAGAAAAAGACTTATTATAAAGTCACAGTTGGGATACCTAAAAGTAAGAAAAACATTCTTTTATTGAAAAGTGGTTAACAAGACACAGAAAGAAAGCAAGACAAATATAAAATAAGAACTTGTTAGTTGTGAATTGTGATGATGACAAGAAGCAGAGAGTCCAGAAGAACAAACATAATTAATACATCAAATGATCCTAATAATGCAGCTAATAACAAATCATGAAATAATCAAGAATCCAATGAAATCTTTGTGAGACCCCAAAATTTGTGTACACTAGACAAAGAGTGACCAGTCTTTGGCCTTTATGATGAATCTTCATGCACTACCTACATATACATAAATAGAATGTACAAAATAACCATGTGCGTATGATGCACAAAAGGTGGGACAAGAGTCAAGACCATGAGACTAAAACACAAATTTAAAAGGACTTCATATAATTCTAATGGACTGACTCCAACTTCACTACACATCTTGAGATGACATATGGTAAATGAAGAAAACATCAAACTGAGAATCTTTTCATGAGTTTTCACGCAGAACGAAATTTCAGTATTTAAAAAATTTACGAAAAACACATGAGTGACAAAAAGGTGTATGAATAACTAGCAAGCAGGAGAGGTAAGTTAGAAGAACCAGAGGGTCCTCTGAATATAGCATACAGGAGATTATGGCCAACCTAAATTTACCATTATGGTCTATTACTAAAGGACAATATCCAAATAACCCCAAGATTGATTAAGAAATATCAAAATTTGACACAGTTGCATTAAACATTAAACGTTGGACAACATCAAATGTTGGCATATGAATCTTAAAAGAATACAGATTATCAAACTCTTCACCTAGAATCAAATAAAAGTATGTACATTTTTCTTCCCAGTAAACAGTTAAGGCACAAGACAGATCATCATGTTTGCTTTCAGATACAAATTGGCCACAACAAACAAAAAAAGAATCAAGACACCTTAATGAATGAAACAAAGAAGAAACACCAAGGCAGACAATGAAACATGTGGAATAAAAATCTAATGGAACCAAACCTCATTGATTAACTCTTTGGGGTCCATTTTCATCTTCTTGTATACCACAAATCTGTCCCCAACAACACTCTTCAAATCTGAGTCACACTTTCCTGAAACACATAGCAAGAAGAAGATATCGATAAATCATTATCAGGTTGCTCTACCAAATGACATTTACATTTCAGCAGATTCATTGAATAATCAGTGCTAGAGAAAATGTATCCTTTATGAAGCACTGTCTTCTTCTACAACGCAATGACAATGAGCATCAGACAAAGAAAGAAAGGGAGATCAAATATGAAGCAGATAATATTTCTTCGCAATGAGACATTATCCAGTGTTCTCTTCTATGCAAGTCACACCATTGATAAACAATACCAATATTTAAGGCTAAGTTAAAATGAAAGCTATTGTCATTCCCCGGAGATTCAAGCATTTTGATAATCCGATAAATTCTACTGAGCATTTCGCCGGCAAACCACATCCTACAAATCACTCGAATTCGTGATATTGGGCACAGTAATTAATAAAGACATTGGAATTTTCACCAGAAAGCAGGCCATGTTAGGATAAAGCGCCCACCTTACGTTAACGTACAAGACGGCTCAACATCGGGGTTTCGCCGGAGACGTCGTGCAGGACTACGTGACATGGTCAATGAGACAAGTTAATCGCAGGTTAATTTTCAAGGCCCAATAAGAAGCCCATAATTTTAACTTTCTGAAAATAGTTGTAGCCCATATATATTGTGAAAGGCTTTTTCTCAGTGTCTTTAGTGGTTTTCACTATTACCAAAGTAAACAATCAATTTTTTTTTTGTCGACATACGAAAAAAGTCCTATTTTTGATAAATTTTATCTAAGTCAAATTTTGACAATTTTAATTAATTTTTGTTTCCAACCACTCATCAAGAAAAGTATTTTTCAAAATTCTATCCAATAAAATTAATCATTCATAAACATTAGCCAATCAAAAATTCATCAACTTATTTCGTTATCACCAACTTTGCCAAAAAAAAATTAATATAAGTTACTGCCCTCAAAACAAGTAATTAACGAATGAATTTAACAAAAGAAATCAACAAGAATCGAGTAAGAAAGGAAAGATTTTTATCATTGTTTGCTAAAAGGAGCTGTTGTTAAACGACTAACACCATGTACTTAAGTAAAAAAAATAAAAAGAAGCAAAAGCGAAAGAATCCAAACATCTAATACATCCATCATCGTAATCTCTAAATTGAATTGGTAAAAAAACTTAAGCACGTTCTCCACGAATCCTTCTAGCCAATTGGATATCCTTGGGCATGATTGTAACCCTCTTGGCGTGAATAGCACAGAGATTGGTATCTTCAAACAAACCCACAAGGTACGCCTCAGCCGCCTCCTGAAGAGCTAACACAGCGTGACTCTGAAACCTCAGATCCGTCTGCAAATTCAATTCACAAATTAACCTAATTAATAAACCTAATTCCACAATATCAACTAAAAGATTCGTCCTAATCCACAGCCAATCTCACTAGAGTTAAGATTATAAGAACATGAGAAATCAAAGAGTACTAAGTTACCTTGAAGTCCTGAGCAATCTCACGAACAAGACGCTGGAAGGGAAGCTTGCGGATCAACAATTCAGTACTCTTCTGGTACTTACGAATCTCACGAAGAGCGACGGTTCCTGGACGGTAACGGTGAGGCTTCTTGACTCCTCCGGTGGTCGGTGCAGATTTCCTCGCCGCCTGTGTAATACCAATTTTCATTAGAAACGCAATCACAAACTCAAAATTAAACCCAAACTAGAAAAACCCTTGCAGTCAATTTCTTCACAAACAAAAGCATAACCTCAAGATTTAAATCCAAATTAGAAAAACCTAAATCCTCTTTTCACCGATTTCGTTAAAAAAGACAGGTCATGAACCCAAAATTCAACTCGATTCAGAAAACTCAAGATCATCTTTAACTGATTTCTTTCAGATAAACTCGAAATTAAACCCCAGATCCACCTTTTCCGTACAAAATGAAGGATCAAAGAACAAACCTTGGTGGCAAGCTGCTTCCTGGGAGCTTTACCTCCGGTGGATTTCCTAGCGGTTTGCTTCGTACGAGCCATTGTCTTCTCAAAGATGAGACTTTTCGAAAAGCTTGAGAGGATTTGCTAATTATGAAAAAGCGAGTTTTGTTTTGTAGAGATATGTGTGGGAGAATAGTTAAAGGTTATTATGAATATATAGGTGAATGTTTAGTCGGTTAATCTTAGGAGATACAGAAAGAGTCCAATCTGGGTATTTTCGACGGTCAAGATTCGACTGATGAGAGAGGAAACTGACGTTGGCGATCCGCGCACTCGCTTCTCATTGGTTTAATTATTGGTAGGATCGATGACGTGGACATTTGTGTTTCTTTTCTACGTTTGAACTTTTTGAAGTAATCAATCACGATTTTAGTTGGGTTAAAAGAAAAAAAAGGTAATTACGATTTGATCTACTTGTTTGGTAATTAGCGATGATGGGCCGAGTCGTGTCTCTTTGTATGAGAGTTTCGTTGGGTTCAGGCCCAACTAATAAGCCATTGAGACTTCGTCAGTTGTGTTTTGATCGATCCGAACCGAATTTGATCCGATTCAGGCTGGTCGTGTTAAAAACATCACGTACTATGTGATATGACATGGTTGACTTACAAACTTATAATTAAAATTTGATTTGGTATTAGAACAAGAACACATTCCAGCCCAACTCGAACTAATATCCGCTCGACCCAAAAAAATTGCTTATGCATGACATCATGTTGAGATGAATGATTAGATTAGATGATTTGGTGTTACAACAATTTTATTTTTCTAATGAAAGTTATATATATTGTGAACCAAGCGTAATATTTACAAGAAATGGAAAACGTTAGGTTGACGAAGGAAATAGAAAAACTTCACGAAAGTAGGCTTCAACAATAAAAACAGAGAATGGATGTCAAAGGTCAAGAACACATGAGAAGGGGAGAGACTCCGGCTAGGACCGACTGTGCTGAAACCAGTGTTTCTCATCGATCTAAATGACTTGCATTTAGATAACATAATCTTCACTTCTCATACAAGTTTATATTAGATTCCCAGACTAAAGGGAAACAAAAACAAAACTATACATACTCTCGATTTAAACTTTGTATAAGTTATGACGAAACCTTTAAAGGTGTTAGAGATGTCTAAAGACAGTTGCTTAAATAAATCCTAAGTTAAACCAAAAATTGCATGTTCCACGCACCACACTCGTATGTCTTCAAATCTCATTTAGTGTAGAGTCCTTAGGATAAGTCATTTAGGAGTATTAAATGGACAGAAAGATACAAGTTAGAGTTATATCTTCCTAATATGCTTTTATAAAGTGTAAATGCAAACTTTCAACAGAATATATGTTTTTGTGTTCTACTCGTATAATATTAATCTCTTGACTAAAGGTTTCTTTTAAAAAGAATTGAGTGGATAGTTAACGAATTCACTATACAAAAGTTATACGTAATAGGCTAGTTTTAATACCAAACATTATTCAAGTTTCAAGTTTACCCTTCTGCTCTCGGCCAATCACACCTAATTTGATTTACGTATTTTGAAATAAGAATATCAAGTGATTTTTCTCTATCTATCTGATGAAATGTAATTAGGTTACCAAATTTTTCTCTTTTCCTTTTGGTAAGGAGATGAGCAAGTTTATAGGCTTCTTATCTATCTAGTTATATTATGTGAATATTTATATGGATATTGTTGGTCCATCAAATGGCATTACACAAAGATATTAATCGATGATATAGTTGAGTACTTTGTAACACACAAATTTAGAGATTGATCCAAATTAAAGCTCACATTTTTCAATAAATACATATACGTTCAAGTTGAGCGTATAAACCTGGTGCACGAGGGAAGAAACATTTAGTCCAATGCCCATTCATACCATCGATTCGATCTCTAGTACTTCTTTTTATATACCAAATATATACTTAAAAGAATTCAACGGAATACAATAATGCTGTAATGGCTGCAGAAGTATTAATGGGAGATATTAAGAAGAGAAAATTAAACGAGAAGATCCTTAGAACCCAACAAATAAAGGTTAGTAAGTAACCATGGGGAATGTATCCAAGCTTCCATAACATACACTTGGATTGACCCTACTTTATACATATGAATACACATATTTTATAATCTTTACTTGTATAACTCATCTTTCCTTGACATATATTAACTTAATTTCAATTTTATAACTTGAATTAAATTGATACTAACATTGAATACACATATTTTATAATCTTTCCTTGACATATATTAACTTAATTTCAATGTTAGGAGCTCGAGGTTTGGATTATCGACCATCCATTGTATTTTTTTCTATTTTTCTGGATCAGCCCCAACTTTATTTAAGGTGATATAGTTACTGTAATCTATTGGGGCCTTGGGGGACTATCTAATTGACAATAGTTTATCCCACGATAATAATATGATTTGACGATATATTGAGAGACAATTAGATTCAAGTTTACGTTTTTCATCAACTATAAAACGAGAAATATATAGGGTTCTTGTTGCTTATACTAATGTAATTGGACCGGAGACGTTAGCGCACATGGGGGCGTGGACACATTCGTAAACTACAAAAGTTGGTGCTTTGGTACGCCGCATTACATTATCGTTCGTTTCTTTAAAAAATACTTACTTATCTGTAGAAAATAAATTAAATTGATTTGCCTCTGGTGACATAATCTTTACAACAGAACTTGATGTTTTGATTATATAACTCAAATATACAAATTTACATTTGTTTAAGTACATTTCCTCCCTTTTCCAGCTACGCATGTGGTGGGTTTTATTTCTTTCTATTAATTAACTAAAATTTCTCATGCTTTCGTCAGTTCCGTGCGCTGAAATAATTTAGTATTCTTTAAAATTTCTTTATTAAGTTTTTTTTTTTTTTTTTTTTGGTCAAGATTAAGTTTTCTCAAACATTTATTTATTTGTTAAGATTGAAGATTTGAAAGCTTTGAGTCCTTTGACCCTAGAGCGGCGGTCGTAGCCACGCCATTGCTTGTACGAGCACGAACTAACTTGAAGCACTTTTTTATCATCTTAAAACATTAAAAATTTTAAATTGGATTGTATAATGTATAGATAAACATATTTGCTATCTTTTGCTCGATAATAAGGCCATTTTACATGCAGTTGCAGGCAGTTATGGAATCGTTTAGGGCTTTTTGACGTCGCCTCTTATAAACAAAGATGTTGCTAGCCAATTCTCCATGACCGAGATGAGGAATATAAATTTGCACATTTTGGTTCAATTCGAGAAATAGCTACATATTATAGATTTTAAAAGTAAGACATTATGATTATATCATACTATCTTTATTGCTTAAGTTAACATATATTCTTCATAATAACAATTTGTAAATACATAGATGTAATATCATGCTTCAAATAAACTATTAATTTTTTCAGCATTGTTAGGTCGTATATCTCATCTAGGAACTTTCGTTTCCAATCTGAAAACGTTGATTATATATACATCAAACAAGATGATGAATATAAAGAGAGAAATGACTCTTTGTGTCTCTAAATCCCAATTGGTGGTGTTTTAAAGACTGGTCTTCTTCTCCAAATACTTCCTTTGGTTACAACAGCACATGCTCCTATATCCCTTCCATATATTACTTACCACTTCTCTTTCTATTAAACGTGACACTGCATTTTCTAACCACAATTATTGGTTTATTTCAATACTAATCATGACAACTTCATTCAATTAGAATTAATCAATTCTTGTTGTCTCTAATGACTGCCAGTTTATCATGTTTTTCCATGATAGTCTCTCATTGGCATATTTATTAAAAACCTAGCTTGGATTTTATATGAACCAATCAACCACTAAAATTCACATGTCGAATCCATCATAAATCAGACATCCAATGTATCAAGAAGAAAAAAACATACAAGATCTTTAATGTTTCCTGCTCTATAAGAATCGTATCTAACAAAATAATTGAAACTAATCTCCCGAATAATTAATTTAATCCATAATCACACACACTAATCCTGTTTCATCCGACGCAAAAAGCCAAAAGTAAGAACCAAAGGTGGCAATCTCGTAATTATCTCGAAAACGTGAGGGCATTGTGTCACTCCCTTTACTATATAAATACTCGTCCCTCCCAAAAACTCTCAAATCCCTCTGCTTCACATTTTCTCTCTGTTTCTCACACTTTCTCGTCAAAGCTTGAGTAATCGGAAAAAATGGCTGGAGGTGTAGGAAAATGCAGTAAGATCCGGCACATAGTGAAGCTGAGACTGATGCTCCGGCAATGGCGGAACAAGGCGCGAATGTCGTCTGTCAGACGATGTGTGCCGTCGGATGTGCCGTCAGGACACGTGGCGGTCTATGTTGGGAGCAATTGTAGGAGATTTGTGGTGCGTGCGACGTATCTTAACCACCCAATCCTGATGAATCTCTTGGTTAAGGCTGAAGAGGAGTTCGGTTTTGCTAACCAGGGTCCGTTGGTTATCCCATGTGAAGAATCGCTTTTTGAGGAATCGATTCGGTTTATAACCCGGTCAAGTCGGTTTAATTGTACCGATGATTTAAAGAAGAACCGCCACGGTGGTATTAGGAGCAAGCTGGATCTATTGATGGAATCTCGGCCGTTGCTTCACGGCGTCTCCGAGAAGGCTATCATCTGGTGACCGGAGAAAGAATCGTCATTCAATTCTGACCCGGTTTGGCTCGGTTCGAGTTCACTCGCAATTGCAGAGTTTCGAATAATCGGCTGATTTGAATCGGGTTCGGGTTAGTGATTCGAGTCCACGGTGGATGATACGCAGGAGATGGCCGTGAAAGGTGGGATGATTCGTTTCACCTGAGTCGTCCCGGGTTCGAATCCGAGTTCAGAGTAAACTGTGATTTAATTTTGGTTTTGATTCCACAATTTCAATTAAATTTATTTATTCATTTATTGTTTTTCTCTCATTAATTTTTTTCTTTCACCGACCACGACGGTAACCTAGCGTTTGTGCTAGTATGGTCATTGTGTCACCATCCGAATACAAGAAAATTTATTTTGTTTCCGATATAGTTATCTTCATCATTATCACAAGCAAATCTTCGCCTTAATGTTTGTCTTTGATCTAGCTGACATCTAATATCTAAAAATAGTCTAAATGGTTTGTGTTAGTATTATCCTTGTCTAATCAATAAAGGTTCAAACCCACATAATAAATGTTATTGGCCAAGGATATATATTGTAAAACATTTGCACTATATGTTACTTCCATCCTCAAATTTCGCAACTAACTTTGTTAATTTAAACGCTTTGATGACGAATCCAAAGCCAAGCCGACTAAACACCCTAAACCTTCACGGTTTTAGTCCAGGAGATCTGATTTGTTTTGGACTTTAAATATCTAGACCCGAACTCTAATTTTTGCAGGATGAGGCTGAACCAGACTTGAAGACTTGGTATTTACTATTTAGTAACAACTAGAATTGAGGATTTATGAGGATTAACTAATTCGACCAATGGATAATCCAGCCCAAAAACCACTCGAGTCATCTAAAAATCATCCCAGGATATGAAAACTGGACTAGAATGGTAGACTGGGCCAAGATGAGCCGGCCCATCTCCGATATCAACTATTCCATAAATCATGACAAATCAAAATTCTCGACAAATTGAGTCCGTAGATTATGTTGATCTGGAAATGTCTGCGTATCAAAAAGCGCATAAAAATCTGTAAACATGTTCTTATAGTTTACATTCTCTGCAACTTGTAAACGAATGATGAAATAAGTGGTTAGTAACGTAAATTCGTAATACGAGGGGCAAAAAGAGAAGAATAGGGACACAGTGGGACCCATTACTCACATGTTACAATGGCACTTTGTCGGAAAACATGAAATATTTCCCAAAAGGTGCCCTCTCTCTTTTCCCTATCTTCAGCATCACCTCACGCCACACGTCAATGATAAAAAAGCATATTTCTCTATGTTCCCCCTTAACTTTTAATTTTATTCTAATTACACCCTTTCTTTATCAAAACTGCATTATCCGCCACTTTTTTGTGCCATTAAATTACAAATTACAATCTTGCAAAGAAGTCAGAAATCTCGGTTTCCTTGTGTCTTAGTATTCCCTAACGTTTACAAAAAAAATACATCTCATTATTAGTGGAACCGTTATAAAGTATTTAACAGGGACCACCATTAAAAAAGGAAAAATATTAGGACCAAACTATAAGCATAGTCTAGAAAAATCGTACGAAATCCAAAGCTTAATTGGACTATTATCCAAAGCCACTTCGTCAACATTTGACAACTAATCTTCTCAACTAATACAACAAGACACCGCCATGGATTTCAACCATTTCTTACCGTATTTAGTCAAAATTTCTTTAAAATTAAACAATAGAATCCAAATATTGAAATCAGTCATAAGAAAATATACGAAATTGAATTGTTTTAAAAAATTTACTCCAATATTTTTATCTTCTCGTCCGTGATTTCAGAGTGGAAAATAATGTAAAAAAAAAACACAAGAACATAAAAAAAAAAATATTTTGACCGAAACAGTAACTTTCTTTTTCCCCCAAAAAAAAAAAAACTCACTTAATCCAAGCGTAAACCAGTAATGAGAATCCAAGACCATTGCCGGAACCAGAACCAGAAGATCCTCCACCACCGTACTCCGCCTCATCAGCACTACTAGCCCACTCCATAACCGACGAACTACAAGCCGACGAAGCCGAAGACATCGAAATCGAAGACGACGACGAACTCCTCTTACTCTTCACAAACCTCTTCCTCATCTTCCTCCACTCCACAATCCCTTTAATCCCCAAACTACTCCCACATTGCTTCGGCTTCCACAAAACGACGCCGCTTCTGTTTCTCTCATCATCTTCTTCGTCTTTCCTCTTCGTTTCACAAACATCCTCTGCTTCTGGATCACTCTCGAATCTAAACATAAACACGGCGTGCCCTCCTCCTCCGCCGTCACCGGAGTTTTTACTCTGAAACAACCAATTGTAAACATCCCAAGAGATCTGAACATGAACGCCATCGATTTCAACTTTCTCATTCCCTCTAAATTTCCATCTAAGCCTCTTGATCTGCAAAACCTGTTTCGAATCGACGCTGAAACAGAGCTTAGCGTCTTCATCAACACGACAATCAATCGAAATCTCTCTGTTCTTCCCACCAAATCTGGCCTTCGTTGTGAAAACCCTAGCTCCGAACACATGCTCTTTCCTCAACAGGAGAGCTTGTGGATTCGTCGGAGGTTTCGCCGATTTAGCACGAGCGTAAGCTTCTTTGACTGAATCTCCGACTAAAAGCCCCATCTCTCCGTCGACGACTACGGCGATGTAGAATCCGGATCTAGGCTCGGATCCGGAGTCGAATTTGGCTTTGGTTAAGTCCCAGAAGACTTGGATTTTGGGAGAAACGAATCTGGATCCGCGTTTTTTCCAGAAAGCTAATGTGTTTAAGTTGAGGTGGAAAGATACGGCGGAGGAGAGGGAGAGATCGGCGGAGGAGAAAGAGAGTGGTGAAGAGTGGTTGTAGTAATCTTGTGAGTGGAGGAAGAGATTCACAGAGTGGCCTCCTAAGAAAGTTCGAGACCATGTTAGATAGAAGACGCCGTGATCTGTTTGGTATAAGCAAGTTGTGAGATTCGGATCGCCGGAAGATAAAGGAGACGGCGATTGAGACGACGGTGGCGGCGGAGGATGATCGGCGCTAGGGCGGAGCCAAGACGGAGACATTTTTGTGTTTCTAATTTTGGGAAGAAGAAAGAAAGAAATAAAGTGAGAGAGAGAGAGAGATTTCCGGGAGTTGTGTTTTGGGAGGTTTTTGTTTCTGTTTCTTTTTTTTTTGTTTAAGAGGATTTTATTTATATGAGATTGTTAAAATTTCATAAAATGGAAAGGTTCTAATAATGTTTGGCTCGAAGCATACGTAAAACAAGAATGTGGATGAGGATTGATATGGACATAAGATTAGACTTATACGAAAACTGAACTGTATGAGCTTGCAACTTGTAAACTTGGGCATGAACTGACTTTGTCAACTTGACTTTCTTATACATGGAGGATGAATTTTAAATTAATACATTTTCACATTTTAAAGAAATTATCAAAAACAATTTAGTGGAATATTAGGAGTTAACAGTAAAAAGGCGTGTGTTGTGTGTAAAATATTACACATTATTAACTGTTAGACTATGAGGAACACGTTATGATAACAGCCTGCACACTTGAGGGTTATTGGAGAACATAATCAATTGGTAGATGTTGGGTCAATTATTTCACATTATACACACTCATTTATAGTTTTAACATACTCATTTATAGTCTACAACTAAGATATATTAATTTCATTTCTAGTAATACACACCAGTTATATGTTATTTTAACGCTAGATGGAGATATTTACATCAAAGCCATGCTTAAACTCTTAAACTTGGACATAGGTGGTATTAGAAAAATGGACAGATAATCTTATACTACAATTAGTGTGAAAATTTAAAATGCATCCCTTATGCTGCCTGAAAAAAGACAAATAATTGGTTCGGTCGAATAAAAATATCATTTACCTTTTGTGTAAACATCGTTTTCGGTTTATTTAATTATGTTTTTCATAAGTTATATATTATTGATTTCTCGAGTTATTCTGATACGTTGGCAAACAGCTAAAAGGAGGTGGATAAAGTACTCATTGAGTCATTGAAAAAAGGCATATCCGTATTATTAATTTGATATTTGTTAGATCTGTATTTTCTTATACTATAAAACACGATGGGTTTGAAACTTTAGCTTCAAGAAATTAAAACTGTAAGACAGCTAAACTTCTTTTACATTATTTTATATAATTAGCTACGTGTATAACAACCCATTATAAGCCATGGTTTATCTCTCTATATTTTGTTGTCATACACCAAACATTTAACTGATTCAAACTTGTATTATGATAAAATATTAGTATTAAATACTTAAAACACTTAACTAGAATTTTGATATAACAATCAGTCAATCACTAGTTTAAGTTTTGTTGTTTCCCAATTTATAGTTATTAACTAAATTGTGAATCCAATTGGTAATTATCGTGTTAATAAAATTAAAATATTTGTCTTGACGGTTAAAGAGAAGACAGTTAATATTGTTCTTCAGAGTCTGAAATTAGCATAATCTAATCTTCTAAATTGGCTCTTCATACAAGATTAAATTTTTACCAGCCTGATTGCCTGAATAACGGAGTACAATTAGCTTTACGTGATATCAGTCCCAAGAGAGTCTTTGTTGTCTCATCCCATAATCTTTGGATCATATCCACATGTTTATTATTGTACAAGTGAGATCTTTGATACACTAGCAATAAACAATTTCATGTAATAATTACGCTTAGCTTATAGCTAGTAAGATGGTTTGCTTCAAAATTACTCTGTCCCCCTACCTATCATGTGAAATACTTTCAGATTATAAAGTATGAAGCATTTTTTTTTTTGTTAAAGTATGAAGCATTTAGATGGATTCATAATTTCCTATTAAAATGCAGCAAATGGATGTGTTTTCACTGAAAGTTTTATTAGTAATCCTCTGTCGCAGTAAATGGATATGCGTTTATTGTTTCTGTTTTTTTTTTTACGTTAAATGTTGTTCGTCGTTTTATGTCACTAAATAGATCTTAAAAATATTGTTTTCGTTGAAAGAAATTGAAAGAAAAATAGAACGATGAAGAGTAATGGTTGACTGAAGTTTCTCATGTGGAAGACTAAGACCAGGTCAGTTTGAAACGACAACACGCTTTTAGGTTATTCAACTTAACCCCTCTCGTGTCTCGAACTTCATTTTCTTATAGTGTCCCTTCTTAGATTCTCCTTTCAACTTTTTCAAATACCTTTTTTTTATAACACCTACTTCATTAATATCTTTGACTAAACTACAGATTTTTTTTTGTAATTGATTTGGTGAAACTGTGTGTATGATTGGTTTCTACCAGAATGACAATAATTTGGCCGCTCACAAAAATCCTAATATAAAGTTGACAAAGAAAAAGAAGGTAGAAACAGGTTGTATATGGGAAAAAAAAAAACAGACGGTAGAGATACTCTGCATCAGTTATTTTAACCTAAAATTCGATAAGTTATGTTTATCAACAAGTTCGTGGGATTTTCCACACTCCCATACGAACCCTACGAGCTACACAAGATTTAATTTCTTGGATTTTTTTATAACATCTGATTTCATCATATCTGTACGTAGCAGAAAACAAAAATTTATGTATTTTTTAGTTAATCAGATCCGAGAACCTTGTTAATGGACAAATAATAAATTGTGAAGATATAAAGACACAAAATTATATGTTAATACAAAAAATGTTGCGAGCTGTCTAAAAATAAAAATAAAACAATGTTGCGATTATACACCTTGGTTTCATGTGGGTTTTTCACTAACTTGTAAATTATTCTTTAATTTATTAGGATATAAGCCTCCGCGCAATATCACAGGAAATTTCTTTTCAATAAAATACTTTTTGTAATTTTTTAATTACATTTATATATTAAATTATTGTGATAATAAATTTAAATATTTGAAATATTAAGTAAATTCTACCACCATTTCTACGTTATATTGTAATTTTTAAGAACAATTGTTAAACATTTAAAAAAAAAAGAATTTATGAATAAAAGAAACCTTCTAAAGATTTTTAATGATGGTAAAAACATCTATAAGTGAAAAATACAGAACAAAAAATTATAATAAAGAGATATGAAATTTCAAAAATATTTTAGAGAAGTTATAAAATTGTGTTGTAAGAAATTTTATAATTTTTAATTATTAAATTAAAAATTTCTATAAAATTTTAAATTTTAAAATAATATATATTTAGTAAATTTTAAAATACCTATAAATTTGGTTATTAAAATTTGAATATGTTGAGCAATTAATATGTATAAATGAAAATTAATATTTGTTTTAGAAAAAATAAAAATAAATAAGGTTAAAAATACATGAGTGATAAATGAAAACGTCTGGTAAAATGTTACATGATGAATATATGTAATAAAAAGTATTATGTGACTCTCTAAACTATTTTTAGAATTTTTAAATGGTTATAACTAAAAAACTACATCACAAATAGTTATGATAAACAGACGCGACACTCTAAATTAGTTATGATAAACAGACGCGACACTCTAAAATATTTTTAATAAACTATTTATTTAAAAAACATATCTTTTGAAAAAATAATTATAGGAATTTTTTCAATTATATAATAATATATGTTCAGAAAAGATTTTAAAATACTTGAAAAATGTTGGTTTGGATTCGTTAAAAACGTAACATGCTTAAATAAAAAGTGTTAAATTCTTTTTAAAAAAATAGAAATAAACAGATTTGGAAATACATAAATGGTAAATAAATACATATGTTAGTAAAAATATACATTATGAAAATTCTAGTAAAAATGATGATCCATTGTAAAAAATACAAAACAAAAAGTTGTGATAAAAAGATTTGACATTTCAACATATTATGAAAAATAAATAAATAAAAACTTGGTACTTATCTAAAAATTGTAGAAATATAGAGTTATTATTATATTAATGTTAGGCACACACAATTATTTGTAAAATATATAATTATTTTAAGCAAAAAAATGAAAGAAAATGACTATAATATAAAAAAGTATGAAACAGAAGATTATGGTAAATAAGCACAATATATATGTTTTTAAATGGAGAGTCACATTGAAAAAATATGAATTCTTGAAAATATTTCTATGCGATTATAAATATAAAAAATTTATACAAAAAATTATAAGATTAAAAACGCAACCCTCAAAGTTATTTGTTGGGATTGCTATTAATATAAGAGATGATATTTCTGATCTCCAAACCAAATTAGTTAGTTAATTGAAACGAAAAGAAAAAAGAACGCAATCGAAGATACTCCACAAAATAGAGAGATGATAGTTACTATAAACCGACATAATCGTGTTTTGATGCTTTATGTTCTCTTTAATTTTTTTTTTTTTAGTGATGATTCTTCTTTTTATTTACAATTGATTAATGGCCAAAAAAAAATAGAAAAGGAAAATCTCAAATATATAAAAAGTTGCAACCATTAATTTATCAAATAAAGTAAAAGTTGCAACGGTTAATTAAATATATAAAATGTTGCAAGAGTCATCAAATAAACTATAAGTTGCAATAATTCATAAAATAAACCAAAAGTTTCAATGGATTGTCAAATATTAATGATTCAGTTAAACGGTTGAAACAATTTATTTAATTATATTTTAGTAATTAAAATTAGAAAATAAAATTATGGACAGTTATAACCGAAGTACATGATCGTAGAAGATATTTATTTTATGATTATTATTATAAAGAACAAAATTGTAACGATTTATCAAATATACTAAAAGTTGTAACAAAATCGTCAAATAAACTAAAAATTATAACTATTCATAAAAAACCTAAAATTTTAATGGTTAGTCAAATAAACCAAATGTTGCGATGGTTCAATTAAACAGTTGTAATAAATCACTTAAAATTATTTTAATAATTCGAATTAAAAATAACTATAAAGATATATAACCAAAAGACGCATCCATAAAATACATTTATTCAGCATGTGATCCATATTGCTTGAGAATATATCTTCATATTTGAACTTTGTAATAATGTTACTCCAGCATCCAAATTACATTACATGCAATCCATATATACTCTTTTTAAGTAGAAAACATCACTATTACCATATAAAATTGTTAAATTGAAAAATTCACTATATAAACCATCCAAATCTGATGAAAAACTGTTGATATCTTTATTAGAATTTTATATTTAAATTTAACTAAAAATTTAATATTATTATAGTCATTCTAAATTTTTTTAATTAGATAAAAAATTAGTGAAATTTCTTCAAACTTAAAATGATGGATGTTAATAAATAGTTTAGAGAATATAGAATAACATTAAATATTAAATTTCAAATTATTTTGATTTATCATAAAAAGAAAAAATTTGTTTCAAAAACAAAAGTTTGGTAGTTTTCTGCAAAGAAGACCAAATATATAGACTTTAAAAAATATGAACATTTCAATAGACACAACGATTTGTAAAAAACACAATTCTAAATGAATAGATGTAATTTTGTAGACGCAACCGTATAAGATATATTCAAAAATAAAAAAATAAAAATTATTTTACGAAATGTTACGATAAAAAAACGTAGGTATGGATGATATTCTTTATTTTTCAAAATTAAATAATAAAAAATAATTTATGAAAAATTACGACGAAAAAAGCGATTGTAAATGATATTTTTTCAAAATTAAAAATTATTTTACGAAAAGTTACGACGAAAATATGCGATTATTTATGGTATTTTTCAAATTGTTATTATAATATAAATTTGTATTTTAGAGTGGTATATATACTATATATGCATTGTAAATATATAGATTATAATAATTTTATCGGCGGAAGATTAGCTGCCAGCCTGCGACGAATTAATTGAGATCTCCGACTGTATATGCTGGTGGGAAATAGCAGGTTCATGTCTCGAAGATAATTATTTTAATGCAATAATATACGTACGTAAATGTGAACCACTTCGCTAGACCCAAAAAACAAATTGTGAACCACTGCATCGAGAAAAAAAATATAAGAAAGAGAATAAATAAGTAATGTAGTTAATAAGGATTAATAAATAAATAATAAAGGGTCCACCACGTAGAAATATTCATCGTGTGCGACTGCGTTGTAGTAAAAAGCACTTGGCACCACATTTTTCGAACTAGGCACAAGTTTGATTTTTTCCCGTTCCCTTGATGCTCTTCAAACTTCGATTAGTTGGATGATTAATCTTAATAATTAGACCCACGTATCAAACTATTTATACAATCCGTTTATGTTACATGTGATGTATGTAAAGATTGATGAGAGATATTGGAAGAATTGTATATTGACTCTTATAAAAATAATGATTAGGGTTACATATGTTTATATATGGAAGAGATGTCTTAAACTAGGTAGATACAAATATGTAAATATCTTTATATCATAATTATTTAATATTTGATAATAATATTGTGGATCTTCTAGATCATTTTATACACTCTCTCAAACTCATGGCGGTGATGGAGAGAAAATGGAATCAGCGGTTTGAGATTGATCATTAGTGTGAAATGGAAGACGTTGAAGGTGCTTGTTGGCTTCACCTTGTGTCGAGAAGAATAAACCGGGGGTTGTTTTTCTTTCTTCATTTTTTTGTTTTTTTTTTTTTGCGAAAAATTAAAATAAGCACTTGATTTGTTTTTTAGAAACATTTTGGCTTGATTCAGAAGTTTATCATAGATTTGAATTATGAAAAAACTTTAGAAAATAGAATTAGAAGCTTATAGCTTTAGATTCAGAGACATGATATGCTTGAATTGTAGAAGCACTTGGCTTAGATTCAGAGGTCTATGATAGACTTGAATTATGGAAGCACTTTGGCTTAGATTCAGAGATTCATGATGAACTTGAATGTTGGAAGCACTTAGCTTAAAAAGAAGAAGAAAAAGCACTTGACTTAGAAAGAAGAACGAAACAGATCGTTAGATCATTGTGGCTCTGATACCATGTAAAGATTGATGAGAGATAGAGATTGAAAGAATTGTATATTGACTCTCAAATAAATAATGATTAGGGTTACATGGTTTATATATGGAAGAGATTTTCTAAACTAGATAGATACAAATATGTAAATATCTTTATATCATAATTATCTAATATTTGATAATAATATTGTGGATCTTCTAGATTCTTTTATAATGTACGCACCATTGGGTTGTCTAATTCGAAACAGATATCAAATCACATTTACATATCCCGTGTAGGTGTCGAAGATAGGACAAAGTATTAATCGAATTATTCGTTTATGATAAGTTGGTAATGGGAAAATCATTTTATGTGTTATTGATCTCCAGAGAATTGATACAATATATATAGAGGCTAATTTATATTTAACTTAATTATATTAGAAAATAGATTAACATAAATAAGTAAATATTCTAAATCTCTTAATCTTTATCACAATAAGATTTTTAGAATATTTTTCGGTTTGAAATTCATGGATTCACTTCATAAACGGATTTTGACGGTTCATATTTGTTAGTTTGTAAAATACACATATTACTCTCCAACTTATCTCCATAGTTTATGTAATTCAAATTTTTAATTTACAAAAAAAAACTGATAATTATCAAAATTTGTTTGAAGTTTTCTTAACTTATATAAAAATTACTTGAAAAAGAAAAAAAAAACTCAGATAGTAATTTTAGGTTTAAATATACCGAATTATATATCACACCTTGGTCTGGGTTTAACTATACCGGCTTTTATATGGAACCAATTCTATTAATTTTGGTTTAATTTACGGTTCGGTTTCGAAAGCACTTAGAAATTAAAAGCCCTAATATTTATCGTTTTCTCTGCTTCTCCGACAGCTCGATAGCTTCTTCTCTGGTCGACAACTCCTAAATCGCCGGTTATTATTGATTCTCCGACGGTATCCAGTTTTGTAACTTTCCGTGATATTTAACAAGTATGTTTATGTTGAGCTTGATTCTCTATTAAGATGTTTTAGCTTAATAGAGACTTTACCTAGATTAATCTGGGCATATCGTAAAATTTTAGATTGTAAATCGAGTTTGTTGTGATGTTTTAGGTAGTAATGTTAATATGAGCTTCAAAACCCATTTAATTAAATGAGTTTGTTGTACAAAAAAATAGCCCGTTTAAACTCATATATGCAAAAATGTTAAATAGAATTAAATGGTATAGTCCAATTAAATCTATATATTAAATAGACTTACCCACAAATAAATAGATAGTCTTTTAATTTTATTTTTCTTGTTTGCCTGCTAAACGACATAGTTTTGTAGGGTTTCGGTCTCCTCCTTTACTCGTCGACGAGCAGCCAATCTCTTCTCCTTTGAGGAGAGAGAGCAGCCAATCGAGTTCTCTAGGCGAATCCTGGTGGTAGCCTGGTGGGTTTTCGTCTTCTCCAATCTCTTCTCTTGGTTCCATCGAATTCAGCAGAGCTGCGCCATTGCTTGACTCAACGAAAAGGTTGGTTTTTCAAAAACACTGAGACACTCAATCGACTAAGGACTAAGACACTCAATCGATTATCTCTGAGAGCTGTTCCATCGATTTGTGTTGATGGGTTTTTTATTTTACATTGATTTGTGTTGATTTTTTTTTCTGGCGACGAAATCGATTAGTTCGTTCAAAGAGAGAAGCTTTTTTAGATTTTGTACTACTTTTAGGTAATAGAATCGAGTTTAGATACATCAAAGTCGTGTTTTAGGTAGAAAAGTATGAATTTTGTTTTTGGTTATTAATACCATAGCTTAAACCCTTTTAAAACAAAGTTAAGAACTTGTTGGTTGTTTACTAAATGTTCTTGGTCTTTTTATTAAAACTCTGAACATGATTTCTCGTGGAGAAAGAAAGCACGAGTGGCCAAGGTGTGGCTGCAATGTCAGAAGCAGAAAAGAAATTGCCTTTCATACCAGAGGAATGGTCGGATGCAGCATGCTCTGTTTCCTGCAGTTCGTTGCAACCGGTTATAGCTTTGGTCTGTGGCCCTAAAAACAGTGGCAAAAGCACCTTTTTACGCAATCTTGTTGAAGTTCTTCTCCAAAGGTTATTATTGCTTATCTTCAGTCCCTCTCTTAAGTTAACGAGTGTTTGAAAATCGAGTATCAGTCTGCAATAATGAAATCAGCATTGTGGCAAAATGTTCTTTATTCGTGTCTTCTCTTAGTGAAACTTGTCTCTTTTACCTCCTTACAATATGCCAATTGACACCTGAGTTCGGAAACAGATTCAGTTTGTTTCCCTGCTAGTTTGAATGGATCCAATATTTTCTTTATTGGCTTATAAAGGTTGCTTTGTTTGGATAAGTTTTGCTGAAAACTAACCTTTATGGTTTACAGATACAAAAGGGTTGCTTATTTGGACGCCGATGTTGGCCAGCCTGAATTTACTGCACCTGGTTTTCTTTCTCTCACAGTTGTTGATAAATCAATTCTAGGTAACCTCATACTTATTGCTTTGACGATTCTTGCTGTTTGCATTCCGTAAACTTGTTTTTATAATGCTGTTTCTGTCACTTATGTTCTTGGTTTGTTTTTTTTCTACTTTCTAGAGTCGGATTGGACAGTTCCATGTGTAAAGACACCGGAGAGGTAGTTTGGTTCGAGCAAAGTTTCTTGGAATCAGTAGCACCGAGTCTTTGATCTAAAATTAAAGCTGCTCATTTCTCTTATATTTGATGATGCAGATGCTTCTTCTATGGTGATGTTTCTTCAAAGAGGGATCCAAAGGCATATTTAAGATATGTATATACCTTATTCGATTACTATCAGCTACACTTCTGCAAGTCTAGCGAGAACAAAACTGAACTGCCGCTTGTCATTAATACACCAGGATGGGTTAAAGGTAGTTAACTCATTCTCTTTATCCTTTCAAAACAAAAGGATAATGTCGAACAGAAGAAACTACAGATTTTTTTCTTTCACTAATATAATGATTCACAATCTTTAGGAATTGGCTATGATTTATTGGTGGACGTACTGAGATATGTTTCTCCTTCCCACGTTGTGAAAATTAACATCTCTGCTTACAACAAGAACCTACCAGCTGGATTGTTCTGGTTAGACGGTAATGATGATGAGACAGCTCATTTGATAGAGATTCAATCTGCTTACCAAGACAGATATAATCGATCGTAAGTCCTGAACAATGCTAGTAATCGAACAATCTCATCGATATGCTTTATTGTCTGTGTAGTTACATGTTTTTGTATCCTGTTTGTGCAGCGTTTTAATACATAAGGATGCTCGCTTGATGAGGGACATGCGTATAATCGCCTACTTCAGGCAATGCATTAAAGGAAAAGAAGTAAACACGATCAAAGAACTAACCCATGAACTCGCTTCCCATACTCCTTATGAAGTTCCAATATCGAGTTTAACAATCAACCATCTCCATTGTCAGGTAAAAAAAAAACAATATAAAGGTCATATCTTTCTTATATGATTGATGCCAATAATGGGTTCCTCTTCTTTTTGTTCTCTCTAGATCCCAAGTTCTGAAGTGTTTTATAGTTTGAATGCTTCCATTGTTGGTTTAGGCATTAGCAACGATTTGTTTGAAGATTTGCCATCATGTGTAGGTCTTGGTAAGTTGCTGTTTATCCATTGCAATCAGTGAAAAGCCTATTGAACATGGGTTTATGATTATTTATTGAAATTGGTTTTGGATGTTAAATAGGAATCGTGAGGGGTATTGACACGGAGAGAGGAATCTTGTATGTGATCTCTCCAGTTCCAGAAAATGTAGTTGAGAAAGTTGACCTTCTATTGCAAGGCTATATTCAGTTACCTACTTGCCTCTTAGAGGTGAAGGATTACAGGTCGCCATATTTATCTGCCAACGTCTTAGCTTCCACCTAAATTTTCTTCTTGTAAGACATTTTTGCTCAGTTTTTCTGTTTACTATGTATCACTTTATCTTACCAAATTTTTCTGTTTACTATGTATCATCACTTTATCTTACCAAGTTTCTGCAAGATACAATTTTTTTTTTATGGGGGTAATTAAATGGAACCAAGAGATGACTTCATTGAGTCCGAAATATGCAACTGATGATGGTTATCCTCCACACAGACCTTTCCTATCTTTCTTACTTTCAAAGATTAACCACAGGAAACATGTTTTGTATCACCAGAAAAAAAAATCTCCTTGAGGTTTAACCAAAAAGCATCTTTCAATATGTGTCGAAGTGAAGGCTCTGATTCCTTGCCGCATAATTGAAACCACATTCTAATCACTAACTGTTATAATTCTTAATAATTGGTTTGAGTTGTGGATAAAATAATTTTTGAATACTTAATTTGTAAATCACTCAAATTTCATTATATTTTAGTCTATATCTAATTTATATTTTAGTTTGCCAGATTAATTAAAGAAACACGAATGACTTACATTAGGAGTAAAAACAAATGGAGTGTGTGATATCGCTAACGATCAAATGATTCAAATGACATCGCTAACAATTATTAAAATCATGCGTATTATCAATTAATATGGCAAACTAATTCTTAATTGGTTTGGGTTATGAATTTAAAATAATGTTTGACTATTTAATTTATCATTCAAGTTCATTAGACACATTTAAATTTAATTTATATTGTAGTTAGTCAGATTAATTAAAGAAACGCAAATAACTCACACTAATGTATAAACAAATTGAAAGCATAACCTGGCTAACAATCAAATGACTAATCAAATGACATGAGTTACATTCGGTTAGTTTTCACAATTATACAAGTCATTCGCGTTTGTTTGATTGATATGACAAGCTAAAATTATTGGTTCAGGTTGTGGATGAGTTTTATTACTTGTAGAGAGGGCTGTAAAAGTAAAGAAAAAACCTTCTGTTACCGTCAACGATCTTGACGGTTTTCTTGTACCACTTAACCATGCAAATTTCACCGGTGGATCGTGACTCCACCAAATGTTCGCTCGTGTAGCATGAATGCAAAAACTCTTGTTTGGCCTTATTCAACTTGGGAAAGTTTTCTGAACTGCACACTCTCCAACTTGGGATTGTGCTTGTGTTTGCCGAGATCCCATGATCCAATGAGGTGGCCTCCAGATCCAGGTATGCAAAACATGTCATGTTTCTCGGAAAACATAACACGGGAGGAGAACAAGCAGGGTTTTGAGATTCTTATGTTGATCCACTCAGAGTTACTATGAGCCGGTCTGCAAAAGCTGATTTGAGGTCCCAAGAACTTGACAGCCACAACACAATCCTCATCCTCTGGAGATGATGAGGACATGGACACGTTGGTGATTATTTGGGTTTGGCATTGAGGCAGAGTGACAAGAGGAGGCAGAGGGATTTGTTTTGGGTGCGTATCCGATGCAACCGGGTTTAGATCATTTTGGAGACGCAGTCACGCAGTATTCCATCGTCCTTGTTCAAAGTAGCTTCCCAGCCATCAGATGACCCGATCATTACCATTGGCATCATTGAAAACCAACTTCAGAGGCAACTTTTTTTCCAAATCAGTGTCACATTTGAAGTTTCATCGGCACCTATGACATATCAAGGAGGGGTTTGCAGCAAAGTTGTTGAGAAGCCACTAGGGAGAAGAGGAGAGGATCTTACCAACGTAGGTTTTCTAAAGCAGAGCTTGGAAGGTTGGTTGAGAAGTAGAGAGACATGAATGATAATGTTGTTAATGAAAAATACAAGATATTTAGGAAAAGGGGGAAAAACCCCTAATCGAAGAATTGGTGATCTTCTCCACCTAAAACCCTAACAACAATACAGAGATAGGGACTTGGCCACCAAGTTTCCCCACCTACAAAAATTTATGGTCATTTGGATATTTTTCTCGGTTCTTAACTATACCCTCTAATTCATCTTGTTGATTAATTATTATAATGAAGATAAAAACCAGAGTTCAACCGACAAATATATCAACAGTTCCTACTTTTAATGCTCATATATTTGTTTTTGTTGTCTAATAATTTTACTAATGGAGTTATTAGACATACCAGTGATACCACGGGATACACACATAAGACTGCAAAATGTAATGATCACAAATTGTTAAATATATATTAAAATTTGCATAGAAACTTGCAAAACATCTTATATTATGAAACAAAATAAAATCTCTAAAACATCTTATATATTAAAATGGAGAGAGTATATAAATAGTTCTCATTTACATGACGGGAAAAGAGTTCATCAATAGTGCAAGTAAGAATTTGAAAAGGATAGAAAGAAGAAATAAGATGAAAAAATTCGTTACTGTAATGTTCCGGTTAGAACTTCTAACCCAATATACACATCAAAACCACCTACCGGTCAGTATTAAACCGATTCTTAAAAACCCCGGTTTTTCTATGGTGTTTAACAGTGATCCATGGAAGTAGATTTGATGGTTTTTAAGGTTCCACCAAGTTCCATTGGAACCAAAGGTATAAGAGAATGTAAGACGTCTGTAATCAACGGCCTGTAACTCGGTTCTGGCTGCACGCACAAAACCGCCACTGCCGCTACCTACACATTTATATATTAGCATCTCAACTCTTGATTCTATCTCATCAAAACCACCTCTCTACTTTGCAAAATCAACTAAATCCTTCTCAAATCTTGCAAAACGAACCTGGTAAAGGTGTTTCAAGTCCATCGTATCTTTAATCGCAGGATCTATTACGCTAGGTAACTTGGTTCTATCAGTGAGATAAGGCATTGCCTGAGAAGAAGAAGAAAAGCACAATTCAAGGTCGAAGGTTCCAAGTCTAAGAGTTTAGGAATAGCATAGTATGAGATTATAAATGTATGTACCCAAGTGATGATGGATTGACATTCACCGGGAGCTAGTTTCTCTACGGGTTTTTTCCCGAGTAAAAGCTCTAATAACACTACTCCAAAAGCATACACGTCGCTCTTTTCTGTCAATTGGCCTATAAAGCAAACACATGCAGTATGGTCATGAGGAAGAAATGCTTATCATAAGAACAACACAAGTTTTTTTAAGGATGTTTTATTTATATTAAGACTTGACAGATTGATATTTCAGGGTTTACCGTTCAGAAGATACTCCGGTGCAACGTAGCCAACTGTCCCGGAAAGTTTATGGTTTTTGTTCTTTGGCCCATCAACAACAGCAAGACCAAAATCTGAAATCTACATTTCACAGAAAGCTAGAGCATTAGACAAAAAACAAAGGAATATGATATGAAAAGATTATGACTTTAAACACTGATTTGTTTACCTTAGCATTGAAATTACTATCCAATAATATGTTGGATGATTTCAAGTCCCGGTGAATGATTGCTGGATGACAATGTTCATGCAAATATTCTAATCCCCTAATTTGAAATACACACAAAAATAGTAGTTGTTTTAGTCATCTAGATTGTGAAATTTTGCAAGTTTAAACACGAAAAGTCACGCTCACCTTGTTACATCAAGAGCAATCTTCATCCTCATAGGCCATGTGATAGCCGAACCCCGAGAAACTCCTGAGAACAAGTACTTGAACAAAAAGTTTCAGTTTTTCATGCTCACAACTTCGACAAGAATATGTAAAATCCGTTTCTGTACCGTGCAAGTGAGATTCCAGAGAAACGTTTGGCATCAACTCATATACGATGAATCGTGCAGTATCATTCGTGCTATAACCCAAGAGGGATATTATATTGGGGTGCTGGAGCTTACTCAATATCTCAACCTCACTCTGCAAAAGTCAAAGAATAAAACAAACTCAGGAAGATGAAGTTTCATTGCAAAATGCAAATGGAACCACAAAAAGGTAGACTATATAGCTGCAAACAATCAAAGCAAATTCAACTACAAACATGGAAGAGTTTCACAAAAAGAAAGATTTGTATTGCACCTTAAATTCCTTGGCCGCTTCTTCATTGGCACAGTCTAGCTTCTTAACCGCAGCTTGAATGTTATTCTCTAATGTGGCCAAATATACACATCCAAATCCACCCTGACCCAAAATGTTACTCTCCTTGAAACCACTAGTTCCCTTTTCTATCATATCGTAATCGATCAGCGACACCATTCCCTGCTTTGTAGTTCTCTTGTCTAATGTTTTTGAGTGACTAGACCGATTCAAGAACCTTGAGAATGTGATTCCACTACACCCACAACCTTCAAAACCCAAATTGGCACATTGAAGACAATACTTAGACAATGTAGGTAAGATAAGTTTCCAGGTTTGATTGAGGTAAGAACACAAACATAATAAACGCCTTCATGGATCAAATTCTTAGCTACCAAGATTCATCATGAAACTCAAGTTTTAAGTCATAAACCAACAAGAACATGAACAAAAAATGTGACTAAGAAGAGAATGTACCTGAGCTCTTAAGGTTTCTTCTCCTATGGCAAACCCAATAAAGCAGAGAGCAAACTAAAATTATACCAACTAAGGAAAAAGCAGCTGCAAGTGAAATAACCAGTCTCATGTTGTTACTATCTTGTTTATGCAAATCCTTCTCGCCCTGTTGGAAACCTGATCAACCAACCAAAAGCATTAGTTATTGCTATCGTTTCAGCCTTTCAGGTTTATATATCCAAATAGAAAACCGCATAAATCCTTCAGATTCAAGAAAATTTGGGAACTTTGCCGCAAGTGATAAGCGGTTACAAGAGTACAGAGAAAAATTCTTGTGACCCAGAGGAGAAAACTCCCCACAAAGCTAAAACCTTTTCAAAGAAAGTTTGAAAATTTTCTACTTTCTACCAAAAAAAATATGGAAGTTATAACAAACTATCATAATCATTAAAAGCAACCAAAAACTGGTTTCTTCTTCTAAAATTCTTTGAATTTTCATCCGGAATTAAAAATGTGGAAAGTGAATGAATAACCCTAAAATTGTAGGAGAAAAGAAGAGACTATTTACCAGGAGATAAGTCGGTAGTGAAAGCAGAAGGTTGAGGAGAAAGAGATTCTCGTGAAGTGAGGGACACAACACATGTGGATTGATGAAGAACATAATAAGCTTGTAGTAAAACAAGAGCTGTAATGACAAATTGCTTCATTTCTTTCCTTCTTTCCAAAGGAAAAAACAAAAAAACAAAAAAAAGTTACTTTCAAGAACCCACCAAGAGTTTGGAAAGATTTAGACAGATTTTTGAATTTGGGTTTTTAGAGAAGAGGCCTGATTTTGGAGAAGAGAGAAGAAAAGTTGAGTAATTCAAGAAAAGACTATGAATGTGTTTGAAAGTTTGAAATAGAGAGAGAGAGAGAGAGAGAGAGAGATTTGAGAATTATTCACTTTCCTATTTTAACCATTTTTGAAGGCTCTCTGCAAGAAATGGTAAAAAGAAAGAGACAAGGGGATTCAGACGAAACGCTCTAGGTGGAGCAGTTACCATAAGAAATTAAGAATATCGGAAATTTCCTCCGGATAGGGATATTATTTTCGATATTAAGGCAAAAATATACTATATGATATTAATGTATGTGTAGACAAAATATATACAAGCCATGGATATGTGCATACATATGTCAATCAATATACATGAGGTAAAATATATTTTCTATAATTATGTAAATTTTTGTGGTGTTAGTTCAAACTTCAAACAGGTATCATACAATAAAAATCTTTTAAAATACTTCACTTTTGGGTAAAAAGATGTTACTAAATTGTTTACCAGATCTTTTGCCGCGTCAGTGCCAAATTTGGGAGACAACAAAGCTGAGTACCCAGGCGCTATTCTATAATGAAATAGAGTTTGACACTTAACACACTCAGTTGTTATTTCAATGAAATTGATATTTAGTGTTGACACTCTTTTCCTTTTTGTAAAAATTAGTGTTGACAATCTTTTTGTAAAAATTAGTGTTAATCCAAACTAGTGAGAGTTTGATATGAACCTCGTATATTTTGGAGCAGAGATGACATGAATAATCGAGGGATTATGAAACCTGCAACCATATTTTCCTAGAAGTCACTTTTGACAATTAACTTTTAGGTATATGTAAAATTACCTATAACAATATCGTCCTAAAGTTAGTAAGCTAATAATATTTATCTAATTAATCAAAACATCAAAAAGATATAGAGCATAGACCAAATTTACATCTTCTAGTGCATAAACCAAATCAACATGAAAGTATATTATTAAAGAAAAATGTAGTACTTTAGACTTGACTTTCCAAATTCTCCATCAAAAATTGAAAGTAAAAAGTAATAAGAAAATAGCTTTGTTATAGAATCTAGAAAAGCTGAAAAAACTGTTTATATGTTTTTCCACACTTTTTAAACGAGCGATGGGTCGAACCAGGAGATGACTGGGCAAACCATGAACCATCCATGTGGAGACCACTGAACTTAATAAGCTCCGTCTTAACTCCGGAGGATAGATCATATAGTAATATTTATTTAGATTTTGAATTACTTAGTCAGTTAAATTGACAAAGCATGTAAGCAATACAATCTCGTAATATTTTATCAAAATCACACTCTCGTATAATTAATCCACTTATTGTTATGTATTATCTTATTTAAACTATACTTTTTTTTTTGGGGTGCTTTCTGGAGGGTATATTTTGTCAAATGGACTTTTTCTTTCTTTTTCAAACAAAGTATCATACTTAATCTTAGATCCAACCAGTGGCGCGACTTAGAAATTTTTTCCTACTGAGGTCATATTTAATATTAATTTTTGGGTAATAATAAATAAAATTATAATAGTTATTTTGTGTATTATGACAAAGTTTTATTGCAAAATGATGTAAAATATAAGAAGGAAGGACCAGGGGATAATAAGGAAAGAAAAAATAAATGGGCTATGGTCCAAGGTGAAAAGTAATAAAAGAAAAAAATAATGGGACGATAGAGCAATTTACAGTTTCGAACTCTAGATTGGGGGGTCAAAAACAAAAGATTATTTTACACCAATAAAACTACTATTTATATATAACTGGGGTCATCTGACCCCCTAAAACTTAACGTGGGTCCGCCCTTGGATCCAACATGTCTAATACGTTTTTCTTTAGCATCGATTAAATTAGTAATGAATTTATTATATTCAGCATGGCGAATGCACATCCTTTTTATCAATCCAATTAACGAATTATATTGTTTCCTACTATATAATCAATTATTAGGTATTGGATTTTATTTTAAGTAAGAAAATCGAATATGGATAAGGTCGGGTGGTCCAATCTGAAATATACATGCATGACATGAAATATTTCATGTTATGAAACTATTATTTAGATGGTTAATTGTTATGTATATAATTCAAATTTTAAGAAACTACTCACATGTTAGGTGACCAATGGCTTTGTCTCGAGACATTAAAATATATTTCCTTTCAAAATCCCAAAAATACCTGTATATACACAAATGTTGGTTTTGTTAGTTTACGACCTAAATTTGATCTTAAACCATTTAAACCCGACAATAAACCAATTCCAAACCACTTATGTCTAACCTTCTAACTCGATTAGAAGGTTTCAATAATAATACTAATTAAAAAAAAATTGAATCTGCTTCTCTCTCATCCATAGTTGCCGACACAGACGGAGGCTTTACTTTCGATTTCACCGTCGACGTTCCTCTTCCTCACCAGAGACAATAAATTCACCTAGTTCAAGCGTTTCCAGAGGTTGTTAAAGAGAAGAAGAACTAACCCTCTGTACGATCCCGTAGCCACTGTTTTCAATTTCTCTATTTCATCATCGTTTTCAAATTTTCTATTAGATTACTAATTTGGACATTCTTATGATACAAAAGAGCATAGTTCTCTGAATCAATTTGAACCGTGAATTTGGGTCCATAAGTTAAAGTCTCAGACAAGATTCCTTATCAGGCTGATTCTCTCATCCGTCACGATGTCTCTTAGTCGTTAATTTCTTGGTGAACATAATCCGCCAGAATTTGTCTACCTTGTTGAGATCAGATTGCTGAATTGAAGAAGAAATCGGTGACTAGATTGGTTGGAGCCGGCTTGAGCTTCTGGGCTAGGGCAAATGGGATTGAAGAGCGGTCTCTTCTCAGTGGGATTCTCACGGTGGCGAAGGCGGAGGAGATGTGACTCATCGAGAAAAGTAAAGACTTTGAGAGAGAAAGAGAGGCTTTGTGGGTTTGACGGTGGAGATCGAGGAGGGTGCGACGGAGAGACATGAACCAGACATGGTAGGACTCATGGCTATTGATCGGAGATTTGTTAATTGAAGAGAAATTGAACCCGACCTGGGTTTTGTGGAAGCTCGATGTTGAAAGAGACGAAGAAAACATTAGGTCTATATTTGAAAATAATCTCGAGAATAAAGAAGAAGAAGTGAATTTATTACAAATCGGTTTAGATTTGGGTTAAGTTCGTTTAAGGTGGTTAAGACTGAATTGGTCTACAGTAAACCGATACTAACCGAGTTATGTGTTTAGAACTATGAATTTATGTGGAAACAAGTTTTGAAGTTTAGATTTGGGAGAAAATATGTGTAAAAGTTTATTTTTGGGGGGAACTGGTGCTATGTGAAAATTTCCGGGGAGAAATACATCGTTTTATCCAACATGTTTCATTCATAAATTAAAGGTTTTCAACTCCATTAGGGGAGGATACAACTAGATTAGCTAGAGCAGCTTTAGCAATAGAGTTATTATTATGCTATAATCTTTCTAAATTTTGCATGTTGAGTTGTCCTTGATTATACCAGAAACCATACTTTTTTTTTGTTCTTTCCAAATTACAAATCTTATTTCATTTCGAGACGTGTTTCCTCAATACTTAAAAATGAATTTGCGAAAATGTAGAATATAGGTGAAATGATTTAAGAAGTGTGTGGAACTGGAGTTATAGAAAATGACTTTGAATACGAACATAAAGATTAAAGACTCAGGTGAAGGTACAATTGTGTTCTTTTGCTTTGTTTACGTCTCCTACAGTAATAATAGCGTTGAACTAGGAAGATTTCGTCTCCTACAGGTCCCGATTTTATGCACAAATGCGCTCTCGGCTCCAGTCTCCACCATGCATCTCGAATAGGTTCATTCTCAGGCTTTCTTTATCTTCTATAGAAAGAAAGAAGCCTGAGAGCGCGCATTCGTGGATCAGAAGCACATAAAATTGGGAACTTTATTAATTTTATCGCAAGGCATTTATTATCAGATTTCAGACCAAAAGACGAAATAGAAGTGGCAGTCTAGCTAACTCAAACCCAAATGTGTAGCCACAAGGAAACAAAAAGACCATCATAATTCATTGCATAGGTTGAGGTGGGAAACCTTGATCGTGTGGTGCTGTGAGTAGTCTAGTCTGCATCGCTATCAGCTCTGCAGAGGCTGAAACCTCCCTTCTCCAACCACTGTCTGGACTCGTGGACATCGAGGTACTAGATGTAGTTTCTCTCGAGAGTCCAGGGAAGGAGCTAGCAGGGAGACAGAAAGGCTCAGAATTTGAAAGAAAAAATGCAGACATCTCCAATGTCTTCAGTGTAAGTAGCTTTTCCTTCCTTGCCTATCCTGAACACCCTAAAACCTTTGGTTTCCAAATCCGGCATATCTTCGATGCCATAAGCGCAGGACCTTAGGAATTGTCATATTGTAATACTGTTATTAGTAGTATGATAAAATAAAATGAACTATTATTGGAACTCAGGGGCTGATGAAGTGATGAGTGATGACTCTTGGGTCATGTCTGCCATAACTGTACCAAATAACAAGGAGAGTTTCGCCGGCTGATGACTCCACCAAGTGTGGATTCTTGTAGCACGAAACCAAAAGCTCCTTTTCCGTCTTTGTCAACCTGGGAAGGTTTTGAAAATGCAACTTTTGCAACTTGGGGTCGTCCTGGAGATCCCAGGATGCCATGTGGTCGCATCCAGAAGCGGGCGATGAGAACATCTAATCTCTCTGGGAAAACATGACATGGGAAGTGAAGATACTGGGGTCTTTGATGCTGATGTTGTTCCATTTGGAGTCGTGAGCGGGTTTACAAAGGCTGACTTGAGGTCCTAAGAACTTGACAGCCACAACACAGTCGTCTTCCTCAAGAGAAGAAGAGGACAAGGCCGCGTTGGTGACAATCTCGGTCTGACAATGAGGTAGAGTACCAAGAGGAGGCAGTGAAATGTGTTTAGGGTTTGAGTCTGATGCACTTAGGTTCAGATCGTCTTGGAGACACACCACACCCTTCGTTAGGGTAGCGACCCAACCTTGGGATGCTCCGATCGTTGATTTTGCCTCTAGCAACTCACTAGGAATCTTCTTTTTCGTAGGTATTAAATCATCCTTGGAAAGATCGAGATATCTAATGTCATCTCCAAAAGAATCTTTGCCGAAGACCAAATAAGGTGGAAGACGGGCTAGGGAAGGTGAAAACAAACGAAAGCTAATCTGCCCAAACAAAAAGAGGGAGAGATCACAACCAAAAGTAAATAATATATAAAAGGGAACATTAAAGAAGTTGTCTCTCTTCTTATACTTACCTGAGAATCTTTCTGAGGAGAGAGCTTGGAGAGTCGGGAGAGAAACTGAGACATTTTGTTTATCCGCTGGTGATCCTGAGCTTCTTGATTCGCTTCACTAAACTGAATTTTTGTTGTCCACAAAGCGTGCTCACCAAGGAGGGTATATTGGACTAGGGTTTTAAAATATTTTGGTACATTTTAAATTTTGTTGGATTAGTAAAGTTCCAGGATATATACTTTGCTGGCTTTTTCTCTTTTATGAGCATATAGATTGTCTTTAACACCTTAGATTTGGTCTGATTTTGCTAAACAAAAAAAAAAAAAAAATTTGGTCTGATTTTGCAGGCTGTCCTTTCAGTTAGCATCAGAGACAAAGCGGCCTCTTGTGTTCCTCTGGCGATGCAGTTGAAAGGAAAGGAACTAGAAAGAAGCTGGAGATATTGTTGGCTTTGTGTTATAAATCTTCCTTTGAACCTGACCTCATAATGTTGCTGCAGTATAAAAGTATGCCAAGGTCCCTATACTGATAAGAGCATGTGAAGAATGGGATACAAATCATGGTTCGGAGAATGACCACCCTTATTTCCCAGAGACACAAGTCAGATTAGTTTAAATTGCTGTGGTAAGTGAAATGTGTCGTCTGTTGGAAAGATTAGGTTATCAACCTCAACTGTGTGTCTTTGCAAAGATTTTAGTTGTTAGCTGTTCATGACGTTTGTGTGGCCTGTAGGATGCTCCAACAGTCCAACTTCTGTTTCCTTTGACTGTGACTAAATTTCAAGACTCTGAGACAAGTTTCCTACTTCAGATCTCTGAATCTGATGCCATCTCAAAATGATAAGCTTAACGATTATTTTTCTCAGACTTTGTATGGAAGTACTAGGATTAGCTGATCCTAAGCCAAACCAATCACTGAGCCTGCTAAATAGTAATCTTCCGCTTGTGGTCTTGGCAATACACAAGACAACACTCTTTTGCAAAATGAAAGTTAGAAAGATAAGTTCTTTTGCATTTCCTTGATAACATGAGAAGAAAGTAGCAGCAGCAGCAGGTTCACAAGTGAATATTGGTTATCAATAATAATATAGATCAAGCAAAGTGCCAATACTAAATTTAGAATAACCAAAGTTGCAGGAAAATATCAAACAAAATTTTGTGTACACTAACAATGAGCAGAATTGTAGTGCTCATGATTCTTTTTACCAATGACTTTTCAACCTTTCTTCCACGAGCTCGATACATCGATATAGAACAAATTCAATTGGGTTCAGAAGGCATACAGTGTCAAGTGAAGATTCTTGGCCATGATACTCATTGAGGTTCTCAGCGGTGCTGCAGCTCACAAGAGTTCGAAGAGGCAGAAGCCATTCCTTATACGCTTTCTGCAGATTCTTCTTTGACAAAATCTCACTGCCTACTTTGCTTCTCTCTTTACCTGCTTCACATTCTATAACTTTGTCTTGTCAGAAAAACAACCACAAGAACAAGAGAGATGAAATGACAAAACTGCACAACCTACTAATTGCAACATTTTAAATAGTCAGATTTCCTCCATTTACTTGGAATGAAATGAGATAAAGTAAAGTACAGTTCAACTTGACAATTTGACATTTTAGAGAGTTTAAGACTTTTTACCTCTCGATTCAAATAACAGTGCAAACCTGTAGAGGTTAAGTGCTGCCAGGACCTGCACAAACATCACACAAGACTTTTTTTTAACACAAATGTAGTTAAATAATCGATCTTCAAACGAATTCAGTAAAGCAAACAAAACCATGTTCTCCCTATTTTCAATCTGACCCTCTTATTCTTATAAATGGTGATAATTCTGGGGTCTTTTGTTATTGCGGTTTTCCTCACGACAAATTAAATAACAATGCAACATCATAAATTTCCTTAATTAGCGAGAAAAGCAAGCTACTCTCATTTGCACAGAAAGGGGCATTTTCTCCATTTCTCTGTAGGTATGTTATGTCCCTCAAAACAATTACCTTAACCCATATCATTGCGTTGCCCAAAGGGCTTATATTATGCACATAAAAAGAGAAACAAAATATATTTTTAAACAATTGATATAGGAATGAAAAAATCACCGCATCACTCTGGTCCGGAAGGAGTGGAGGACCTCCCTCTGGAGGCCTTAAGACCAACTCCACTAGCTCAATAACATGCGTATCAGCAGTCGCACAATCTGTAGCTTGCAAACTGCTTTTGCTCATGCTGTCTTTAACTAGACCCAGAAGGATTGCTGTCTGGTTGGTTTAGCAAGACATATTAGTTGTAATTAGATACCTTTTTCTATTGAAACCAAAATCTTTTAAATAGTAGCGCAGTATGACTACTGAAGACACTAAACTATGCAGTTTATGAATGGTCAACGCATGCAAATGTGAATCTTCATAATCATCATCTCTGTGAAGTGTTACAGGTATTTACTATTCATAAAGCTCAATGGGATACGAATATACCAACCATTGAAGGAGACTGAGAATTTGTGACAAGAGCTCTTAAAACGTCAAACCTCTGAGGAGCTGGGATATCAGAAAGAACCTAATCAAACAGCACAAAAATAAGATTGTAAGACGAGATTTTTAATCATCTCTGTTTAAACTTTAAACCAAGCCCAGTAGATAACTAAAGTTCTGAATGAAGAATATATGTTTTACAAAAAGTATATAAAAAGAAAGAAAAACAAGGCATACGGATTGAGGGCAGTCACTCTGTGTCAAAGTTGGCTGATACCTCTCCTACTTATAAAGGATAATCAGCACAAGTCAAACCATCTAAATTTGTTAAACCATAATTTCTGTGTAAAACATCAATAACGAGTTTAGATCTAAAGAAACAGAGTTTTGAGGAAACAAAAGCCATTTGAAAGTTGCGTTGTTGGTTTTTTTGTGGATTGATGCTTCATATAGTATCAATTTCTGCGTCACTCCAATTCAGTTATCCAAAAATTGATTAAGTCAAGGTTTATTTACCCTCTTCAGTGCCTCAAATGACTTTTTCCTCAGATCTGCGTCTGGCGCATACATGATCACTAATGTAACAGCCTGGAAGTAAGAAACGAGACACTTAGAACACTGGTAAACCTGAATGGTGTAAAGATTAAGGAGAAGAATATTATACCTGTAAAGCAGCGTAGATGCCAGGCGTGTAGTGCGAACAATCTATTTGCTCATCATTGCATTGAGATGAAGTATCTCCTTTTGTTATGTCAAGCAAGAACTCGATAGCATGTCTTCTGAATTCCCAGAGCAGATCTCCAGAGGAAAGTATATATTTCAACATCCCATAAGCTTGCCACCTTTTCACTGGATTGCTTTGAAGCTCATTTACATCACTTCCTACAGCCGCATTAGCAGCTTCTGCAACCTCATGTGAGATCTTTGCCCAGATGAGTAATAGCGATGCACCCAAGTTGATGTCAGGGAAAGAGGTGATAAAATCATTGTCATCTGTTCATTTTACGACCATGAGACACGTGATAAGAGAAAGGATGAGTGTTATGGATGGAAGGAGTTGATAAATCAGGAAGAATTGTTTTTTGAGTATTGAGAGTAACCTCCAGCAACCGTGCTCATTAATTTTTCAGTGTCGTTCCCCGTGATTAAACCAAGATGTGTTAAACCACAGTATGTCAAGAAAGGTTCTAACTGAATCACCAGAGGAACACAAGAGGCCACTTTGTCTCTGATGCCAACTGAAAGAATAGCCTGCAAAATCAGATCAAATCTCAGGTATTGAAGGCAATCTATATGCTCATAGAAGAGGAAAGTTGAAATATATAGAACCAAAGCTGGAATCAAGTACAAACCGTTATCTGTATCACAAAGAGACCGAGCAAACAACGGACTTTTGCTTCTTCTTCGTTCTTCTGTAAAACAACGAAAAGAGATCAAAACAGGCAAGTGGAATATTCAAATTAGAGAATGAGCACTTTGGGTAGTGATTTAGGAAATCCCAATTGCCAATTTATCAAACTTACAGACCAGTTTTGAAGAAACATCTCGAATTGAAAAGGCAATGCTTACAGCCTTATCAAATAAACCTTCAACTTGCACATCTGTTTCCGATGAAATGTCCTTCAAAACGTTCAAGACAATTGGAACTGCAACCTTTAGTTGCTCGAAGTGACGCCTCTGAATTGAAATAAATACTGAAACCAGAAAATTTGAATAACTTTTCACTGCTTCAGTTCGCAAGAACTATATTAACATCTTCGGTAAGAAAAGTAGTTAGGAATTCAAAGAAATGTTTTTAGGAAATTCATACATTCGTACAATCTAGGTAAGAACATAACTAAAATTGCAGGTGCCAAGCTAAGATTCACTTTTATGACAGAAGTCTATAAGTATCTTGGAAACAAAAAGAATCTTCAATCGATACCTTTAGCGAGCCCATGTAATAAAGGAGTAGAACAACTGGAGGGTGAAAGAGAGAATCTTGCAGCATCAAGTGCCTGGCCATTTAGAGTCACAAGGTGATCAAAATGACAAAACACTACTCAGTGGATAAAAGAACTTGTAATCTTCTTATGCCAAATACCAAGTACGAAAAAGCAACTTAAGACTCGTATATTTACTGCCTTGAACTAGCCTGATCCGAACCAATTCCAGATCTATTACCTCACAAAGAATTGAAAGCATGTCCCGTGGATTGCATGCTTCCACAAATCGATCAACGATTTCCTCAACTAAATGTAAGCATCTGCTTGATAGGTCTGCAAATTTGGAAGTTACTTTTGGCAACTGAAATGACAGTGCATCTATAACATCCTGTAACACAATGAATCGGGGAAAAATCATAAGCTTGATTCTAAAAATATCCTTCCTTTTGGCTTTCAAAGCGATTCGAGAACTAAAAAGTACCTGATCCCCTTGAGGAGATGATAAAACTTTCAAAATTTCATCTAGAACTTCAACAACATCATTCTCCAGTTCATTGCTGGCATTCAAAGCTACGTTCTCGGACAAACAATTCAGAAAGCTGACAAGTTCTGTCACTAAGCTCTCCAAGTCTCGAAATCCTCCAACTTCAACAGACTGAAAAAACACGAAATCAATCGACGAAGAAATAAGAATCAAAGTAACAAAATAGGCTCCAGCCAATAAATATATCACGAATTCGATACTAAGCACCTAATTAGCGGCTAATTTTTCAATCGAACTCCAAAAATCACGAAACATCTAAAGTGTTCATCGATCTCAAAGCATCTAGCAATTTCCCCCATAAACAACAAATTACACAACGCGAAACGAGGAGAAGAAGTTGAGAAAGCTTACACTGAAGCACAAAGCTAAAAGTTCTCGTACACGGCGTGAAGGAGAAGCAGTAAGAGTAGACATCTCCTCAAACAGTAGACGACACCATAACGCCTAAAACTGTATGTAGAACTCTCGACAACTTTTCAATTTCGCCGATGTTTCGTTCACGGTAGTGAGAGACGAAGAGTATTATTATTAACAATCGCGAATTTAACCAGGTTGTTTGGTTATATGAATAGTCTAACCCCACATAATCTTAATTCTAATTACGAATACTTTTAAAACTTGTATCCAAACACACCACGTTCTCTCTTTCAACACTTGCTCGTTTTCGTCTCCTCCAGATCCGGTGCACTCACCCTCACTGGCTCAACCTCTCCTCCTCTGATCTCGCCATGGAACCTGACGTCAGCATCGAGACTTTGTCGATCATTCGGATCGCCGTCCTTCCGATCGGCACTATCCCGCCGACGCTTCTCCGGGATTATCACTCGATGCTGCTCCGTCACCACACGATCGCGCTCTCAGCTATTAGCTCTTTCTACACTGAGCACCAGAAATCTCCGTTTACGAATCAGCCGTGGGACTCTGGTTCTATCCGGTTCAAATTTGTGCTTGGTGGTTCTCCTCCGAGTCCCTGGGAGGATTTTCAGTCTAATCGGAAGATTCTAGCCGTGATCGGCCTTTGTCACTGTCCTTCGTCCCCTGATCTCGATTCTGTCACTGATAAATTTATTGTGGCTTGTAAGAGCTATTCCTCGGCTCTTGTCCGGCGCTGCTTCGCGTTCTGCCCAGGCGATTCGCAAGTGAGTTTATCAGTTTCCTATTCATTTTTGGAATTTCGATGCTTCTAATCTTCTAGGGTATCTTAGCTCGATGCTGTATAGTGATGGATTATAGTTGATAGTGATAGTATATGATCTTAATACGGTGTTTAGTCCCTTTTTGGGTACCATTGATCTATTAGCTTTTGAATGTGTGCGATTGACGATTCTATGATCAATGTACTGTCTTTTGCAGCTTGAAGATGGAGACAAGAAGGGTGAAAATTTGATTCTGTTTCCTCCATCTGACAAGCAAACTCAGGAGTTTCATCTACAAACAATGATGCAAGACATTGCAGCTTCGCTTTTAATGGAATTTGAGAAGTGGGTTCTTCAGGCAGAGTCTGCAGGCACAATTTTGAAGACGCCTTTGGATTCCCAAGCTAGTCTCAACTCAGAGGAGGTTTATGTCTAGGTGTCCTATAATTTAGTCTATGTTTCATTTCCTCCTGTGGAAGCTTATAATCATTGTCTTCTAGGCTCATTAGTTTGGTCTAATGCAGGTTATCAAGGCCAAAAAGCGTAGGCTGGGACGTGCACAAAAAACTATAGGAGACTATTCTTTGTTGGCTGGTTCACCTGTTGATGCCAATGCTCACTATTCTACTGCTCTAGAACTGGCCAGATTGACTGGAGATTACTTCTGGTATGCGGGTGCCTTGGAAGGCAGTGTTTGTGCCCTACTGGTAAGGCTTTACGTTGCATTGTTCTTACATTTTTCAGAGCATTATAGCCCAAAAGTGGAGTACTTTAATCTGAAATGCACTGAACGTGAAATTGCTCTCATCTGTCTCTCTTTATTTGCTTACAACAGCTTAGTATTATGTTTTCTTAATATTAGGTAGATCGAATGGGTCAACGGGATGTGGCTTTAGTAGATGAAGTTAGATATCGGTACACTAATGTTATCTTACACTACAGAAAGTCATTTATTCAAGAAATTGCTCAGAGGTAAATCTACGCATTACCTGTTTGGCACTCTTCTTCAGTAGACATATTACTACTACACAATAGCAATCAGTTATTTGCCTTGCAGAGTTTCGCCCCTAAGCTTTGAACTTGAAGCTACCCTTAAACTGGCCAGATTCCTTTGCAGGTATCATTCTATGCTGCTTAGTTTGAGGTTACTATGGTTTTTTTTTTTTTTGGTTCAATAGGAAGCTGTTTTGCTTATATCATTAGAAAATTACCTCATGGATCTAGAGAATGTCGCTATGATCCTCTAAAATCATCTGCAAAGTTCAACTTGTAATACCAATTTATTTAGATTACTATTAGGTGACCTGGTGGAGGATGGCTGTATGGGTTTGAAGGGGGGATTGATGTTCTTTTAAAGTTTTGTGATTGATGGTTATGTTAGCTGGGAAAAGAAAGGTTATCACATTTTGAAAAAGCTAAACTACATGGGTTGTATGTTGATGATCTCTGGTTGTGGGCAGCTTGTATTTTTTTGTTACCTTCTGGTTGAGTCCATATATTTATTTGATCTTAATCTTTATTACAATGGAATTTTTATGGGTTGTACAGGAGAGAACTGGCTAAGGAAGTAGTAGAGCTATTAACCAATGCTGCCGATGGTGCAAAGTCTTTAATTGATGCCAGTGATAGGCTCATATTATATGTTGAAGTAGCGCGTTTATTTGGAGCACTTGGTTATCAACGGAAAGCAGCCTTCTTCTGTAGGCAGGTCGCCCAATTGTATTTGCAGCAAGACAATCGATTGGCTGCTATCAGTGCCATGCAAGTTCTCTCTATGACAACTGATGCATATAGAATCCAAAGCAGGGCATCCGTGTCAAAAGTGTCTGTCAACAATGTGAGTTTGATAGCATAAGAATTATTTTTCTTCTCTTGTGGTTGATTGAGCCTTCTTCATAAACATGGCTTGCCGTAGGATTTTTACTGGTGTCATCACCACACTATCTTGGTGTTTCTCCATTTATCATAATTTGATGTTTACTTTATCTATAATATTTTCTCGTGTTTGTTGGTAAAGGAAACTGGGCGCCAACCTGATACTGGGAAAATGCATCATCATTCCATTGCCTCCCTGTTCGAGTCTCAGTGGAGCACTTTGCAGATGGTCGTGCTTAGGGAGATACTCCTCTCTGCTGTTCGCGCTGGAGATCCCCTTGCTGCATGGAGTGCTGCAGCGAGGCTTCTGAGGTGGCATTATCCTCTAATTACACCTTCAGGTCAAAATGGACTTGCTAATTCCCTTGCGAATTCAGCGGATAGATTGCCTTCAGGAACTCGGTGTGCTGACCCTGCCTTGCCATTTGTAAGGTATGTGTATCAGCAGTCGACCTTTATGCTTTCAGGGATGTTTTGTCTTATTCTCTCTCACCATCATGATACAACCTAACTTGGCCATGTCAAATTTGCTCACACTCTAAGTAGTCCAACAAGATCAGACTAATAATCACTTTCATCCATCTCTTGGCTTCATATTTGCCTAATATGTGTTTGTATTCCAGGATCTTGTTCCATATATTTGCTTCGTAGCTGACTCTGGCAAAAATATGTATGTTTTGGCAAATTTTATTTTATGGTTCGTTTAAGCATTTTTCTTTTAATGATATTTCAGGCTATTCTCTTTCCCACTCCATTCGTCCCAAGTGGACATCGTAAAACGCAATCCAGCAAGAGAAGATTGGTGGACAGGATCTGCTCCTTCTGGGCCATTTATTTATACTCCTTTCAGCAAAGGAGATGCCAACGAAAGTAGCAAGCAGGAATTGATTTGGGTGGTTGGCGAACCAGTTCAGGTCTTAGTGGAGCTAGCAAATCCTTGTTGTTTCGATTTAAGGGTTGATAGTATTTATCTCTCAGCTCACTCAAGAAACTTTGATGCGTTTCCTGTCAGTGTGGACATTCCCCCTAACTCCGCAAAAGTGATCACTTTATCTGGTATTCCAACAGCAGTAGGACCAGTTACAATTCCAGGCTGCACAGTTCACTGCTTTGGTGTAATCACTGAACATGTTTTCAGGGATGTTGACAATCTGCTTCTCGGAGCAGCACAAGGACTTGTATTTTCTGACCCTTTCAGATCCTGTGGATCTGCAAAGCTACGACATGTATTTGTTCCTAACATTTCAGTTGTACCGCCATTGCCTCTCCTTGTGGCTAATGTTGTCGGTGGTGATGGTGCAATTATTCTGTATGAAGGTGAAATTCGTGAAGTGTGTATAAACTTTGCAAATGCTGGCACAGTTCCAATAGTACAGGCACATGTCTCGCTCTCTGGAAAGAATCAGGATGCTGTTATCTCGATAGCAGATGAAGCTTTACAGTCTGCTCTTCCCTTGAAACCTGGGGCACAAGTGACTCTGCCTGTGACTTTAAAAGCTTGGCATGTGGGACCAACGGATTCTGACAATGCTGTTAGCAGTGGGAGGACCGCTGCGAGTAACACAGGAAGACCAAAAGACGGAACCAGCCCGTCATTGCTTATTCACTATGCAGGTATTCATTTCTTCATTGACGTGTTTTTCTGATGTATCTTACTTTTGCAGTGCTTCATGTAGCCTCACAATGATTAATTACTAAATGCACTTTTGTATTCATATTTTTTGCAGGGCCGTTGTCTAACAATGGGGATTCCCAGGAAAAAGAATCTGTCGTGCCACCGGGCAGACGTCTGGTTGTGCCCTTACAAATTTGTGTTTTGCAAGGTTTGTCTTTTGTGAAAGCTCGTTTGCTTTCCATGGAAATCCCTGCACATGTGAGCGACAACCTTCGGGATGAAGACATTGAAAGAGAGAGCAATACAGACAGCCTTGTCAAGATCAATCCCTTTAGGGGAAGTTGGGGACTACGGTTTCTTGAACTTGAGTTATCTAACCCAACAGATGTTGTTTTTGAAATCAGCGTCTTCGTTCAGCTGGAAAACTCTGCCAAGGAAGATGATTCTTCCCCAGTGCAAGATTCTCCAGAGTATGAGTACCCAAAAACAAGAATTGACCGGGACTATTCTGCTAGGGTACTGATTCCATTGGAGCATTTTAAGCTACCGGTTCTTGATGGTTCATTCTTCACAAAGGACCCTCCGCCTGGTAGCCCTTCAAGTAGTAGAAATCCGAGCTTCTCAGAGAAGAACACGAAAGCTGAGATAAACGCATTGATCAAGAATCTCATTTCTAAGATAAAAGTTCGGTGGCAATCAGGAAGGAACAGCTCCGGAGAACTGGACATCAAGGATGCAATTCAGACAGCTCTCCAGACGACCGTGATGGATGTTTTGCTCCCAGATCCGCTAACATTTGGTTTCAGACTGGTCAGAAACAGTCTGGAGACGGATTCTGAGACAAAGGCTCAGTCCCCATTTCCAAAGGGATCTGTTCTGTCACATGAAGTCACTCCTATGGAGGTTCTGGTTCGCAATAACACAAGCGAAGCTATCAAGTTGAATCTTAGTGTTACTTGCAGAGACGTAGCTGGACAGAACTGCGCTGAAGGAGCTGATGCCACTGTCCTCTGGGCTGGTAATATCCCTGTCGTTAAGTCATAAAATTTGTATAACATAGATTTGTGGCCATTATAGCTGTGTGTATTACATGATAAATAATATCCCTGTCGTTACATGATAAATGATATATGTAGAAGGTGGCTTATACATGTCCGTGACTTCCTTTGTCAGGTGCTCTTAGTGGAATCTCAATGGAAGTTGCGCCGCTGCAAGAAGCAAGACACTGTTTCTCACTCTACTTCCTTGTTCCAGGAGAGTACACGATGGTAGCAGCGGCTGTAATTGAAGACGCAAACAATGTACTCAGAGCACGAGCACGAACAGCATCTCCAAACGAACCCATCTTTTGTCGTGGACCGCCTTTTCATGTCCGTGTTGCTGGAGGTGCACTCTGATCCGTTTTCTCCAACCAAATCTGGTTTGGGCATTTTACTATGTTTGTTGATTTCACGAGAATCAATTTTAAGTTCTGGTTTAAGTAATGGGTCTTATATATCTATATGCTTGTGTTTGTGTGTCTGTCTTTTTGTTACCTTGGAGCATCTTACGATCATCATGCATATATACTGTATGCTTTTTTTTTTGGAATTTTACGGCCTCAGTTCTGAGACCATTCTTCTCAGATTAATTGTTTGTACTCTGCTCAGTAGGTTCAGTTTTCAGTGATAAAAATGTACTAAACGATACCATAAAACTTAACTCCCCATAGCAATTGACATAACTTCCACCGGCAAATAAATTCCATTTCTTGAAAACGGCAATAAGGTTCCCCTAAGCTATATATATATATATATTTTTTTTTTTTATAATGCGGTTGGGTACGAACATTTCGTGCTAATTTATCCGCTTTTACATTGTTCTGACGTGGAATCAAAGATAGAAAAAAAGTTGAGAACTCGCTTTATCGCTCTGAATCGCTTCCAGATAAATAGAAAAAAACTGGTCATTCTTTCGGGGAAGACACCATTTTTACCATATCTGAACAGTCTGTTAAGAACACCACTTCTCGTCTTTCGTGGCTAATCATGCATCTCATCGCCCAAATAAGTGTTTCGACCTCGGCATATAAAGATTTTAAACTTCGTCGAAGATTTGCAGCACCCATGTTGGACGTATTTTCGTTAGGTAATAAACAATACCAACCTAATCCTAAACTCGAATCTTAGTAATGCATTTCTTTTATTTTTTTGAACATTTAAATGGCCTTACGGATTAAGCAATAACTAAGTAATTAATACTATACTTTACTTTAAAAAAACTGTTACGATTGTTCCTATATTTTTTTTAGAAAATGGTGTGCACAAAAAAGTTTCTTTGGCTGAAACATCTGATACCAACATCAAATCAGCAGTTTTCTAAGAGGATTGTCCTAGTGGACCTTTTCTCCTGCTTTTCTAATTGTATTACTGTGCAAAATTTATTCGTAGGGGCTTAATTGAAGGAGAGAAACGAATTTAATTTGGTTTCATTTTGTGGTTGTAACATGCTTTCCTGAGGGTATGAATAAATTTAGTCAATTACTGCTTACTAGCAATAAAATGGAAACCCACCATCAGCTTTCATCAAAAAAGCCACCACCATCTATGTATTTTTGAGGCATTTTTTGGACTTTTAGCACCACCATTAAAATCCAATTTTGGAGAGAACAAAAAAAAACCACACTCTGCGATAATTATAAAAAAAGAAATGAATTCATTCTTTTATATAAATTTGTTGGTATTTCTAGTAATTATTCGAATATTGCTAGATTTTATTGGGTGGGCTTAGACTTCTCCTAAATTTTATCCTTCCAAATAATTGTAGTCAACTAACTAATTTATTACATAATGGTCTTCTCATTTACCACTGCTTCGGTTACAGATTTATTTGGAATAATTCATTTCAACAATTACCCTATGAGATTAACTCACTAATTATTCCCGCCATTTTCTTACACCTCAACTACTACAGTGTAGTTATCGTGGGAAAGAGATCAAGCTCGCTATAAGCCCTATAATATAGCTTTTGCAATACATTTTTTCCTTCATATACGTCAATTATATTGAAAAAAGGCTCTACAGTCTGCATCATACACGAAATTTATGGCAGAACAAGAATCTTTACAAAATTTGTAAATATTTGATTTAACATTGTTCTATAATGTTACTAATATTTTTTGTTTGTAGATATTGTCTTCGAAGTAAATAATAGCCTCGTATAAAATATTGACTTGATCGATGTTAACTGTTGAGTGACAAATAGGTAGAATCCATGTAGTGATATTTTCCTAGGTCTCAGATTTTATTGTCTTCTTTATTTTTGTGTTATCTTCTTACTTCTGAGATATACATAATACTAATTAATTTACTATGTTTAGTTGATATAATTCTATAAAGTAAAAAATATGGATAACTAGAAGGGCTATTTTTTACTAAATATAATTAGAGTTATACTCCTTTTTTATATACTAAAAAGTCAAAAATAATTAATGGAATTTAATTGGTAATTAGTGTGCATTTTATTTGCCTCCCATTAAATTCTCATATTCCTTATTACCTGCTTAATTCTATCCCTCCTTTGTGCTCTCGGCTCTCCTCCCCATTCTACACTAACTTTTTCCTTCTTCCATGGAAAACCAGAGAATACAAGAGAAGAGCCTCACCCACGGCGCTGCACCGCCATTGACAGCGGTCGAGAGATTCTTGAACGGCCAAAAGAACGATACCTTGTGTCTCAAGAAACAAGAGCGTTCTATAGACCGACCGATCTTGAAGACGACAAGGGCGATTGAGATTAGAAATGACAACAAAGAGAACATGATATTTGGTCCGAGGAAGGAGAAAAACCTGGCCGTTAATGGCAGAAACCGAAACGTTATTGGAGAAATGATCGTTAAAGGTGCAACTAGAGATTATCAAAAGAGTACTACTTGCAAGAAGCGACCATACAAGAATCTGATCAAAGGGCAATGGACAGCCGAAGAAGACAGGTATATATATTTATGTAGTTTTCATGCTTCTTTATGCGAGTATGTACCTATAGTTCTGTGGTTGCATTTATACGTTATATATGTATAGGAAGTTGATAAAGTTGGTGAAGCAACATGGAGAGAGGAAATGGGCAATTATCTCGGAGAAGCTTGAGGGAAGAGCAGGAAAGCAATGTCGTGAGAGATGGCTTAATCATCTCCGTCCTGATATCAAGGTTTTAATATAGATCTCTTGTGTTCTAACAAAGTTTATATGAAAATCTTGGATATATGTAAATATTTGTTGATTTTGTATTCTAGAAAGATAGTTGGAGTGAAGAAGAAGAGAGAGTTCTTGTGGAAGCACACACCAGAATCGGGAATAAGTGGGCAGAGATAGCTAAACTCATACAAGGACGAACCGAAAACTCGATCAAGAACCATTGGAATGCGACCAAACGACGCCAAAACTCAAAACGCAAACACAAGCGTCCGAAAAACGCGGATAGTAACAGCGACATCGATGATCTCTCTCCTTCCGCTAAAAGGCCATGCATTCTCGAAGACTATATTAAAAGCATCAAGAATAATGACAAGGACAATGGCGAGAACATCATCACTACTGGTGGTAATAATGTTCTTTCTACTTCGATTCTTGATGATGGAGACTCTACATCGTCGCTCTTGGATGATCCTTATGACGAAGAGCTTGTTTTTCTGAAAAATATATTTGCGAACCACCCAGTGTCTCTCGAGAACAACGATTTGAGCCAAGGTTCGGATGAGATAACCCAGTCTTCTTCGTCTGGGTTCATGTTCAAGAACCCTAACCCTAAACCTAATTTTCACAACAATATTGTTGGAAATCATCTTGGAATAATGGTCACAGAACCTGCGACTACTTCCCACCTCGCATCTGATATCTACTTATCTGATTTGTTGAATGGTACGGCGTCGTCTTCCTCACTTTCTTTTCTGTCTTCCAACAACAGTGAGCTTGCCGCTGAAAACGAGTTGTTTGTGACCGAAGCTAATTACTCCACTAGCGAAAGAAGAGAAATGGATCTGATAGAGATGCTCTCTGGTTCTACTGTAGGTAGCGACATTTGGTTCCCATTGTTCTAGCTACCTTATGACCATGTACTGTTTATTAGATCATCACAGTCATATTGATCATTCCCTCTATTTTTATTTAATTTTTTGATTTAGTACTATTTTTTTCTTACAACTTATAAATGTTTTATGTTTTGTTTCCCAAAAAAAAAAAAACTTATATAGTATGTCATATCCATGCTTCTTTCCAGATCAAAATAACTAGGTTTATGCGCTACAATTGGTAGTCGATTTTTTTTCTTCTACTTAGTGCTAATCTTTTTCTGAATGATCTCATATTAAATTCTCACGTCGGCGAAAGTTTTCAGGCAAATACTTGAAATCCAGGTCATCTGAACGTTACAAATACGTTATATAACTCTTTATTGTAAATTATGAGTGACAAGAAAACTCGAGAACAAAACTTTCAGTTTGCGTTTAATTTCCCCTATGCTTTTTTTTTGTTAATAGATAAAGTATCAATTTTAAGTAAAAAATAATGTGTATCAATTCAAGTAAAAAATAATGTGTTAATTACCTTTCAGTTTTAAATGGAAATATTAGGTTGGGATCGTAACAGTCATTTGATACGATACTACTAGCTAGTAATAAATCAGAGCTTATGTAATAAATGATTAGTCTAGCTGGGAAAATATGATTATGTCTCATGACTTTTACGTGTTTTATGCAAATTGTTCCTATATGCGACATCTGTTATATAATATATTGATTATAATTTAACTGTAAAATTAATTTAAAAACTATTAAATTTTAAAATTTTAAATGAAAATGGAAACATAAGATTTAAAATGAATATTGAATTTTTTTATTTAGTTTGATTTTTAAAAAATTATTTACTATATTTACGAAACGATTAGATACGCAGTCTGATATCCGTATTTTAACGGATATCTCAAAACAAAAATCAGATAACTATTGAACCAATACAACTGGATCAAATTATGTCAATTTATATAAAATGGAGTATAAATCATATATAACATACGTTCTCCGCCACTCCTAATAGACAAATGTCAACAGCAATTATATTTTTTTAACTAAGAAATTATTGTACTACATATTGAGCAAATAACACATAATTAGTCTATTTAATTTGTATTTTCAATTGTTTTTATTCTGATCTGCTGTAATTTTTGAGGAATTACACGTGGGCCGTGGCAAATAGAGCGACCCAAAGGGTTAATTTGGGCCATGGATAGCTTATTACATCACAATTAGTTTTATACTCTTGTTATCAAAAGGTAGCCGTCCTCGCCGACTCAAGGATTTAGTTATTAAAATGTGTGGTAAATTACCTTGATTTTGTCAACAATTAGCACACGTCGATTAATTTGCTTAACTTGTTAGCTTATTTTGTATTTTTGTAGTTTTCAATTACTAATCAAGTAAGAACATACGCATAAGCAACGAATCAACTTCTACGCCACATTGGATTCCGAAAACAATGAAACCAGAAAGTAATAAAAAGACATAAGTAGATGATACTTCAGATTGGCCTAAGATTCCCAAATAGATGTCAAATGCATAGCTAAAAGTAAGCAAACAATGTGGAGAGATATGGACAACACACAGAAGCATTGAAGATGAAAGCAGAAGAGTGTAGAAGTGGTCCATTACAGAATTTAATTTCATTGAAAATGCTTCTTCTTTTTCTTTTCTTTTGATGTATGTGGTCCAATTTTGGAAGTGGACAAAGCCTAACTTTGAGGGTTAATAAGAGAGGCGAACAAATACGCGCCACTCTTATGTTAGCAAGACATATGCCATGTTTTATGTTACTACTAGCTATAGTACTACAATTCAACCACTACGTATTACTATTTGATCAAGAGATGTAGTATAGTAGTTTGTATTAATATTATTATTGTATCATCACCCAAGTTCAAACTAATTTAATGCATGTTATTGACAAAAAAATACCTCATTACTATCCTAATTCCTCCTAGCTTATCTTTTATTCTTCTAATTATATACTATAAAAACCACAAAAAGTTCAACCTTTCATTGGTTCAATATTCTACAAAAATGTGAATATGGCCACATCCTCACGTCTCCATCTCACTAATGTACAATTGGCAAGTATATAATAAGATAAAAAGCTTATAAAACTACACATATTCGCTTATACATCTCATAAAAAGTTATATAAGAAAAAGGTTGGATGGGGACACATTTGTAACAATATTTTGATCAACAATGAAGTGTTGTTTGTGTCCAAAAGCTATTATAGGATGACCTTTTAATATATTAATTTGAACGTAAAGTAAACAAGTCCGTTAAAATATCTAATAAGGTAATTTTTTCTAAGAACTTACTTTTCTCAGATTCTGTACGTACGACATATTTATTGTTTAAACAGTTATCCAACAATATTAATATATGTAATATATTAGTGTTTATCACGAATTATCCAAATTTTCTCAAAAAAAATTATCCTAAATTTGAGAAGAAACGTAACTCATGAAACTTCAAAATAACAGGATCTCATAGTTGAAAAAAAAAAAAAAAAAAACATGGTCGTGGAACTCAGAACTATTACATTCTCACAGCAATAAATACACAAATTTCAATTTTTTTTTTCCATCATAATAATAATAATAATTTAAAACCGGATCCGAATATCTTAAATTTTTGAAAATATCCAGATCTGGATATGTATCCACCAGATCCGTAGTTTTGATATTCGAATCCGGATCGGGCTATCCCAAATATCGTAAAAATTCAAGATATCCGAATCCGGTTTTAAATTATTATTATTATTATATAAAATTTGAGAGAAAATTTTTAACAATGTATATATTAATATTATTATTATATATAATTTGAGACAAAATTTTAATAAACAAATTATATAATATAAATAGTTAAAGATATTATTATAATATTAATATTCCGGATATCCGGTTTTATTTTTTTCTAATATCTGGATCCGTATCCGTATCCGGATCCGGCCCATCCGGATATCCTGTTTTCCAAAACGGATCAGAGCGGATTCCAAATCGAATCCCAGATACCGGATAATAAATCTCATGCCTAATACATATATATACGTCATCACACTATACACCCTTTAAAGTTGAGATTTCCATATTATCTAGTTAGAGAGACACATCACTACGTCACTAAAACATAGCATCGATTCATAGCTGAATTATCTTTTATTTGTCCAAATATATATTTTAAAAATATATGAAATAATGTTTTTAAAAGTATAGAAAATAACGTTTTTTATAGAAAGAAAGCTATATAGACTTCCACCAGTGATAACTCTATTCTTTTGGCACAATAGGTAATGGTCACAACACAACAATGTTTTCACCAAAACCAAAGAACTAATTGAGTAAGAAGAAGTAGAACCAAAGACTTTTTCAGCAATGTGTGGATAACCCCAATGATCTCTTTCTCAGGCGGGGCCAAATCACTCTTCTTTTCTCCGTTTTGTCTACTTTAAAACGTTTCTATCTTCTTTTTTTAGATCGTTTCTACATTTCGCTTATTTTAACTATTATTTGAAATGATCATTTAGATTTCGTTTTATATCATGAAGGGCTGAGGCTACGATTTTTTATTTTATTAATTTTTTAAAAAATCTTTTGCTCCAAGATTTTTTTAAATGAGATTTTTTTACTTTTAACATAACGTTGTGTTAGAATTCGGATCCAATATAACTTGCACAATTTGTTTTTTTAGTTAATACAGATTATACAAGTTTGAATCTAGATGGTGAAACATTGACGATACTAGTACACATCACTATATGGTCAATCATTAACCAACTAAACAAAAAAAAAAATCTGTTAAATATGTATATACATTTCCACTTAACAAATTGTTTTACCAATGCTTTTTTAATTGTCTGCTTTTGAAACAACAAAATAACACAAAGCTATCTCTCTCAAAATATTTCATCCAACAATATTCGTAATCGAGGTAAAAGAAAGATGGGGTTACGATTTTATTTGTGTTTTTTTTAAAGTGGTCATGTTAATTAACAAAATGTCAATTTTAAACTTGTTTTAAGCTTAACATTACTTCGATTGAATAGTTACTTTCAAGAAAAGAATCTACAATACTAATTGTGCATCTTGTTACACCTTTGTCAACCTTATTTACTGATTTTAAATTAAGATGTACTAAATTTTTGGGAGCGGAAACAGTCTTGAATAAGACCATGTATGCATGGATTCTTGATTTTCATTGTACACATATCTCTACTAAAACTTAAATTAAACAATTCCGTTACGTTGTTTGTCTGTTTTGTGGAACAAATAAAGCTAGTTCTCTCTATTATATGTTTTTTTTGGAGATAAGCAACCAAACTGTATAATTTTCTATCTGTTTTCTTCCTTTCTTTTTTAACCAAAAACAACTCAAATATACAGTATAAATTATAAGCTATGATTAAGAGAGAGAGAAAAAAAACAGAAAATCCTACTTCATAAAAAATCCTCTCAAACAAAGGAAATGTTAGGGGAGTATTAGAATTACTCTATAATGTGAATTACGAATAATAATTAATTAAATAAAAGTAAGTCACTAGAGGAACAACTTTGGCAGCGTTACATAACAAAGTGAAAGATGAAGAGAAAACATCCTTTACGTTCCATCATTTTCATCCACAAACCTGACAAAAAGCTTCCTATGTTCTTTCTCTACTCTTTCTTTATAATATAATTAAGTATTTATGCTTTTTTTAATGTAAAATGTTTGGATGAATATGTTGTTTATTGTTAGGTTTCTTCTAATTTTCGTCCATCACAAGCCAAGTGTGCAGCAAACAAAAATAACAAGATAAAGCATCATTATAGTATACATCATCCTCGTATTAGTGTTTATACAAACATCTCGCCAGTTTAAGGCTTTTAACAACATATGAAACATCAACTTTTAGTTTTTTCTTCAACATTTCCTATAAAGTTATAAAAATCAAATTCATTCGTCTTTTACACAAAAAAATTATTAGAAAACATGTTTGTAAAAGTTTCGCTATGAATACTTGCTTTTCTGTTTAAAAAAATATATATATATATATATATATATATATATATAAAATTCCAGACATGTCACCAGCAATCAAATACAATCTCTACGATCATCACATACATGAATCATATTATTGCTTCTATATATTACAAAATTTACATATAAGCTAAGCATTATTATTTTTTGTTTATTTGATTGGCAAATACACGGTTTTAATAATTGTGTTAGTCAGTATATTTTAAAATCCGTCGGAAACCACTATTTTAGTGTCTCCATATATATTCATCGACTTACGAAAATCTAAAAACAAAATAAACTTGTAAACTCTACATGATTTTTGTTAACAACCCCCAATTGTCATTTACTCTAATTAATTAATTATTCTGATTATGTCGCTAATATGGACAGCAGTCACATCACAAGTCGCTGATTACGATTCTCTGTACCACTCTAATTAGCTTGGTCGGGACAATAAATATAATTAAGTAGGTCTAAATCCAATTTCAAACAAAATTTGAAAGTTGTTTATGTAGGACTGCGAAATCCTGGATTGAAAAATCACGAACATAAATTGATTAAGAAAAAAAGAATACGTTGAGGCGAGATATAATATCTTTCTTTAATTCAATAATTGTAGTGTGGTGGTTTTTATGAGTTTCTGAATCTCACGATACAATCGTATTAAAACTATAATTGCGACACTCAATTATAGAATTTACAAACGATATACTCTCGAGACTTACTTTTTAAGAGACGAGAGAGATTTATTGGAAGCTTTTGTGTATAGAAAATCAGATAATTTCAGAGAATGATGAGAGAATTTATTTATAAGGAGGAGTAGTTTGATACGCAAGTCAGAGAATGATAAAGTTTCGGAAATATTCCGCCTTGTTCCGCAAGGATAAGGATTCGGAAATATTCCAAAATATTTTGACGCAATCTAAAAACTTCTAGATTTATCCGAAATTATGCAACAATTTTTAAGAAAAAATTAACAAAATTGTTAATAAAAATTCTGACTTCGAAACGAGTGTCTACTCAGTTTGCACACATAAATTTTCTTCTATTTTTCTGATTTCAAAACGTATGACCACTTAAAACATACTTAGAAAACATTCATCCTTGAGATTTGTCTCCACAACTCAACATTCACTAAGATTCATGGCTCAGCTTGGTGGCTGCAATGCGCGTGCGTGTGCGTGGTTTTGCATAATGGTCTTATTACTCATAAACATCATTTATCAATATAGGACATTCGCTCTTTTTGATACTTCATCCAAATTATAAAATTTTTAAGTTTTGCAAACTACTTACTTTGGACCCTTATTTTTTAATAAATTAATTTCTATTTTGACATATAACTATACTATATCATAGTGTCCATTATTTTGTCGAAAATTGAATTCCAACAGTTTATATAAATGTGAATAATAAATAATCGGTGATGGTCGTTCAATCAGTCATCTCGAGGTGCAAAAGTTCAATGTTTTGAAACTACATTTTGACAAAATGGCATGTATATATCGCATATTTCATTACAATTATTGGTCATTACAATTAACTTGGCGCATTGCAAGTGCTAGTTTATATATTGCATATTTCATTAACCATCAGGTGAAGAGAAAAAACAATATTTAAGAAGTAAATTATGTTGAGCCGTGGGCCGTAGGGCACTTCGTCGTTTCTCGTACAAAAGAGTGTGGGGACGACAAGAGTTGTTGTGAAATGGACGACTGTGATCGTTAACGTGACCCACTTTGTCCAATCATGTGTTAGCTGATTCGACACGAAATGTAGACCTTATCACACGGGATGTTTTCTCGACACATGTCTTTACTCTTTATTCATCACTCACCTTACTGTTTGGATACTTTGGTGGATTCAACTTTGTCGTTTAGTCTCATTCATCCGCTCTCGCGTGTATTGCACGCAATAGAAAAAGGTTACAAAAATCTATTTAATAATAAATATATTAATGCCAAATCTTGGATGCAGTCAATGGCTTACCAACCTTCAATAAAACACTCATCATTGGATAGTTTTTTTCTTTTTTTACTAGCATTATTTGTCCACTGGCTAGTGGTTAATACTTTCATATTAATGCCATTTCTAACGGTTGATTAAATATGTTTTAAAAAAGAATTAACTTGAAAAAAAAAATATGAATACAAAATCAAAGATTAAATTAATACTGAACAATTTGTATACGAGCTAGAGAAACCAACTTCGATCAAAGTATGAGTATATGAGAGGTCAAATTTAAATTAGCCTGAACAAGGTAGAGAGAGGAGTGGTTGTGGTGATGGATCTTAATTAGACGGTTACGAATTATTTTGCATCACATTCCTAGTAGTAGTAATAAGCACATCACAGAAGCTTAATTAAGGCATTGTGTTGTAATCCATTTCTCATATTAAAAAATATGGAACAACAATTTTATTTGATATACTTGAAATGGAATGTTTAGAGAACATGGTGTACCAATGTTTTAGAACTGGTTATATACGATATCAAATTATCATGTATGATCTTTTGAGTTATATATTTAGAATAACATATTTTTTGCATGGAGTTCTTAATTATATTATTTAGACATGAAAAGACAGAGATAAAAGTGTAGGATAATACAATGACTATACGAAAACAGAAGTATTTTTGATGGATGGATCATGGATCTATCGAAGTTCACCGGCAGATTTCTCACGTCTTGCATACACGTTGTAAATTAATGATCGACCTTTCTTTCACGAACCTCGTTGATCAGTGTAAAACCTGATTGAATAATTGTTAAGCTTTATTATTTCATCAATATATATTGTTTCTATTCACAATGTTTAATGATGAAATTAACACAACTAATATATTTATGTGAAATATTTGGTATCATGTATATATAAAAATTTTAGCACAAGTCAAGAGTTCCAAAAATTAAATTTTCCAATATTAATAGTTATGTATTTCTGATGGGATTATATTTGTCGTACTTTTGATTAGACATCAACTAAGAGCTCAAGTCAAATTTCTGAAATTGGTCCCCACATCTCTAAAATTGTGTCGTATGTTATTATTATTACTAGTAGCGTTTTTTTACTTATTGGTCTCTTCTTCTTTACAAATAATGTTAAAGATTTTTAATTTTGTATGGGTTGTTGGATTCTCTTATCCGATCGCATGCCATTTCTTCAGGGACCACAATAGTGGAAAGGGCTATCACGACACGTGTCCTCCGATATTTTTGGCGCCCAGTAGTGACGTCATTTTTATTGGTCCCCCTCCTTCCTTCCTTTTTTTTTCCCATTCCAACTATTCATGATCTTTCACAAATTATCTTCTTTGTAAATAAAAAAATAAATTTTTTATCTTTTCACTCAAATGAATTAAAATTGCGCCAAAAAATTCTTGCAGGTTAACTAATAAATAAACGACTTAATAAATTACTCCAGAAAATCGAAAGATACCAAAAGATACATTAAGTTTGTTTCATATTGGCTGCTTTGCAGTTGGTACCAAGAAAATTTAGCTTTTTACTGTCACTTCGTAATTCGTATCATTCTTTTGCCAGTCAACTTCTACCATCTTTTTTTTCTTTGTAAAACGATAAAACTTTTTGTTGTCGCAGTAAATGTTATTATGTCACTATTTAGACCTAATCCCATTTTCTTATCACCAAAAAAACTGGTGTACAATATAAAAAAGAAGAATAAATTATATAGGAATAAATCGTCTTATTGGTGTAAGCTACATATAAAATTCAAACGTTCAACACACATATACATACATCTAAACCCTTATATTTCTTTTTCTTTCCTTTTTAAGAAGAAAGTTTCTGTAATTGATTGATTAATCTGAACATCGACGCTAAGAATTTCTCTTAGATTTTTCTTTATCTCTCCCTCTCCGAAACAAAAAATTCAAATACAAATTCAGACGAAAACGATGGCGTTTCACAACAACCACTTCAATCACTTCACCGACCAACAACAACACCAGCCTCCTCCGCCGCCGCAGCAACAACATTTCCATGAATCCGCACCGCCTAACTGGCTCCTCCGCTCCGATAACAATTTCCTCAACCTCCAGACCGCCGCCGCTACAAGCTCCGATTCTCCTTCTTCCGCCGCCGCTAACCAGTGGCTCTCCCGATCCTCCTCCTTTCTCCAACGCGGCGGCACCGCCAACAACAACGTAACAGGTTCAGGTGACGTCGTCGAAGACGTCACCGGCGGAGACGAGTCAATGATCGGAGAGAAGAAGGAGGCTGAGAGGTGGCAGAATGCGAGGCACAAGGCGGAGATACTTTCTCATCCACTCTACGAGCAGCTTTTGTCGGCACACGTGGCGTGCCTGAGGATCGCCACGCCGGTGGATCAGCTTCCGAGGATCGACGCACAGCTTGCTCAGTCGCAGAACGTTGTGGCTAAGTACTCAACCTTAGACACCGCTCAAGGACTCCTCGCCGGCGATGACAAAGAGCTTGACCACTTCATGGTACTTAACTTCTCTTTCCTTCTCACCAATTTTTATTTCCATTATTTTAATCTTTTTTTTTTCTTTGTCAAAATAATTCAATAATTTATTTTCGTCTTTTAGTATATATATATATATATATATATATATTTAACACGGTTTGACAAATTTGAAGGTTGTTTATTTTTTTCATAAGTTTTAATAAATTAGAGAAGAAAATGGAAATTTGTTTAGTAGATTTGTACTTTGCACCGACACACATGATCAATGGGTTGCATAATTCGTCAATCTAAAAAATATTGATATTAGTTTTGTACATTAGTAATTTGACATGGAAGGTTTACTTTGAGATAGATTTTGCTGAGTCTAAGTGATTTGGACAAATGCATTGGTTGTAGTTACGGATACAGTCATCTGACAAAAATTAGTTTGTCATTTTCTGTCTATCCAATATTATAATGTCCATGTATATGTATATTATGTCTGAAAGCTATTTCCATGTTTTGTGCAGACGCATTATGTACTATTGCTGTGTTCTTTCAAAGAACAATTGCAACAGCATGTTCGTGTTCATGCAATGGAAGCTGTTATGGCTTGTTGGGAGATTGAGCAGTCTCTTCAAAGCTTTACAGGTCAGCATTCGAGAATTCTCCTAAAAACTTTTAACATTAATTTGCATTTAGCTATTATGATAACTCTTGTATTGCATTTTAGCATTTTTTATTTCTCGTTTCAGTGCTATTTTATGGTAGCGAGTTCTTAAGGATTTATTTGCTTGTTTGTTGGGTGAGACAGGAGTGTCTCCTGGTGAAGGCACAGGAGCAACGATGTCTGAGGATGAAGATGAGCAAGTAGAGAGTGATGCTCATTTGTTTGATGGAAGCTTAGATGGGTTAGGGTTTGGTCCTCTGGTTCCTACTGAGAGTGAGAGATCTTTGATGGAACGAGTCAGACAAGAACTTAAACACGAACTCAAACAGGTAACTACTGATAACTATCTCCATCATTTAGTCCTACACGTTGTTTGATCCATTAAGTTAGATTCGCCCATAAGACTAATTAACTCATTCTCCATAGCTTATTATATCGTTTTGGGCCAAAGAAAGATGCTTCTATTAAGTCCAGTCAATCAAGAAGTTGTCAAAACTTTATTTCTTATCTTCTAAAAGATTTAATGAATTCCTACTTTTGTCGGAAGAAAGCTTGTTTGATGAGCGTGTCAGTTTCCAACATGTCCACATCTACTTACCTGACACTTATATGCATCAAATTTTGTGGTACACGCTAGAGTTAGCTTGATCTAATGATATAGAGCCATGTTTTTGTGAAAAGGGTTATAAAGAGAAAATTGTAGACATAAGAGAGGAGATACTGAGAAAGAGAAGAGCTGGAAAATTACCAGGAGACACCACGTCTGTTCTCAAAGCATGGTGGCAATCTCATTCTAAGTGGCCTTACCCTACTGTGAGTTCACTCTTTCTACTTCTTCAATCACTCACATGAACACGCCTCAAGGGTCTCTAGCTAGTTCCGTCCCACAAATCTTGGACTACATCATATTCGCGACTTCATTTGCCTTCTCAATTTCCTAAAATTTAAAAGACTGATATAACTTTTGGCAGGAGGAAGATAAGGCGAGATTGGTGCAGGAGACGGGTTTGCAGCTCAAACAGATAAACAATTGGTTCATCAATCAAAGAAAGAGGAATTGGCATAGCAATCCATCTTCTTCTACCGTCTCAAAGAACAAACGCAGAAGGTACTTTACACCAACAAAACTTTGTAGGAAAAGTTATTTATCCAAGATAGGACAATGTACAATCGAACGATAAGACATAATCTCTGAAATATATATGTTAGGTGTGACAAAGTTTAGCTTACTTAGGTATGGTTATATTAATGTTTAGTTACATTATCAAGACACATGGAGTCATTAAACTTGGAGAGCTTTCTTTATGAAGCAATGCAGGTGAAAATAGTGGAAGAGAGCGTTGAGGTCACTTTGAAGCTCGCATGAAGAGATCCAAAAGCTTTAGACAAAGTTGGAGACATGAAGACAAGAATTCTTACACAACAAACGTAGAACGTAATTTTTGTGCCATTACATAGTATGACTTTCATATTTCAAAATTATTAGGGAACACACAAAACCCAAAAACATGATTTGTAATATGAGGTTTTAGATGGACTTTATGATAGGATCATCACTACCATCTCCATTCTCCACCATCAATCCATCATCATATCTTGTGAATAATATGGAAATTTCTCGTTGGCATTTGTGCGTACTCATTGGCCGTAATATATACAAATAGGCATTTACATCTTAGTTATTTAGCTTGATGAGTATATATATTTTGTCAATTAATGGTTTCGGGTTTTTTCTTTTGATTTGTGACTGGAACAACTTGTTTTTTTTTTCTTTTTTGAAAAAAAAAAATTTACCAAAAAATTACCATCCCAAATAGGCTTGGTAAAAGACTTAAAACAGGCTCGTCTGGTTAAAAAAAAACTTGTTAGTTCTTATGTACATTTGTTAACCCTAATACCAAAATATGATACGACCAAATTGACTCCGTGTTATCATACCGGAGCTGCAAAGGTCGCCGCAAACTGAAAAGAGAGATTTTCTCCGCCGTTGCCGAAATTACTAAAACCTTTTCTGATATTATGAAGTTTTTTCCATTCTAGCCCCTCCTCCCTGGGCCGGGTTTCTTCATTGTCCTTTATGGGCCTCGTTGTCTCTAGACTCTACCTTGCAGGGTTTACAAAAATAGTTCACGTGTAAACGCCGACTTTTCAAACGTAGTGGTCTTGTCTCTAAGAACGCCGTTTCGATTTGTCGACGTATATAGCAGACTATTAGCACTTTTTATTCTTTATCAACAAAATGTGTTATACGGGTTTTGATTCTTTTGAACTTGAATGATGAACAACAAACATTAGCGCTCACTACCCATACTATATATATATAATTATGTATTTTTTGTTCTTTTAATCAATCAAGGTGGTGAAATAACAACAAATACTAGTACAAAACTACAAACTGATAAATATTTTTGGTCCATAGCCATATAAGGTCATGAACAATCCAAATTTATTTGAGTTTGTGTTTCGTATAACTTAGAACCTAGTTTCCGTTTTTCCAATTTATTTTGACTTGAGATTTATTTAAAACAATAACTAATAATAAATTTAATACTATTATTTTATGCAATATGTATATTATGCCCCCTTATTACTCATGTACATGTCAGTTTTCTCATATTTTCCCCACAAATTTTTCATCTCTTTAAATAACATCATAAAAAAAAAAATTTAATAAAACTACACCAACTTTATGTTTTATCTAAATTACTGCATTTGCAACTGAACCGATCAATAAACTGATGATCACTTAACCAGTTTAACTTAATCCGACTTTAACTATATTTAATTCGATTTTAACTCGAATTTTCTTATTCTTCATCCGATTTAGACCGGAATTAGATTAAATATGGTGGATTTAACCATATTATAATCTTTCATGGAGATAGATAGACTAGTGGTAGGAGTTGAGAGAGTCTCTTTTCAGCGGAATAAGATTGCATGACGTGGCATTTTGAACGTTGTGGGGTTTCCTGATTGGTGTTGTCTTCTACTTACATGACAGTCACATGAGAGGAGCGTTTATAGCTGGCCCGATCATAAAAGACAGCTAGCTGTTTTATCCGTTATGTAGCAGCAGCGACGAACAATTGCCTCTTCTTCTTCTTTTTTGTCATTATGGATAAAACTTAAAAAAGTAAATAATTCACAATGCTGAAGAAATCAAAGATTCGTTATCTGAAAGTGACGCAGAAAAAAAAAGTACAAAATAATAAAAGTGTTAGTGGGTAACTGGAGGATGGAGAATAAAACAGAGAGGGCGACAACGAAGTTCAACATTCTCTTTAGTTTATCATGCGCTTCTTTCTGTTACACGTTAGCCAATGTATGAGGAACATTTTGTGTACATTAAGATAATCATTGATACAAATATTAGATTCGTCTGATGTTTCTGTAAAAGCTTAGAATATATATGAGAGAAGAAGCTCTTACCGAACACCAATACGAGGAAATAACGTTCGAAAGTTTGACATGACATACTTTTCCCAAAATTAAATATTTTAATATGCGATGACGAAATTTATCTGGGAACGGTAATTGCAAGTTGAGGTCACGATTTCATTGCAAATCTAATATAACTTTGAGATAACGATGTCACAAAACAAACAGAAAATTACCATCTAAATTATACATGCTTATAAATATATATATATACTCCATTGTACATTAGTCATTCATGGTTATTCTTTGCGGTCTCGTGACTCTGCTTCGGTAGAGATAAGTTAACTTCGTCCGTTAGGGTCATTTATAATGCATACGATGAATAACCATATAATAGAGCAAAACAATATCAATACTATATATACGTCTAGTCCACCATTGCATTATCTAATTGTGAAAGTGGGCAGATATTTTGATAGAGTATACCTTTACAGTTGACAACAAAAAAAAAGAATATACCTTTACAATTTAAAAAATATCTTAGTACATTTTTTAATAGAAACACGATATAAGTATATTGGTGAATACAAATATCTAAAAATTGAAACAATCAATGACGATGATTGATATTGAATGTTGTAACTTGATGGGAGATCAAGTCTATATAGATAATTGTAAAGGAAAAAGTAGAACTAAAAGTCTAAATGTATAATACGATAAAAAAAAATGTATACTAGACAAAACGAGTAAGATTTGAGACATCAAAAGAGAAAGAGTCATGTCGAGTGGTGGCAAGTGGTATGTATCACTATGTAACAACACAAACGTCAAAACATGTGAGAAAGCGTTTTGGTTCGCTTTTCTTTTTCAATTTTCCCCACTTCACTTCACTTCACACTCTTATCCTCAGTGTCTCCACTTGTTTCGTGTTTTTGACACAATTTTAAATATTGTGGATAATACGAGAAATGGCCTCCACGATCTTAAATCGGCTTTGTATGATATATGCCCGTGACAGCTTACCAGAATCTCTGTGTTTTGATTAATACTATTTCCAGACAATAAATTAAAGGTTATTTATTTCTAACCTAAGTCGTAATTAGTCGAAGCGTAAAGATTGATTCTTCTAATTATTAAAATTCATATATAATTCCAGTAGCTGAATCAGGTTCCTGTGTTCTAAAAGTATACTCAAAAACCCTTTTATCCTCGACATGAGTTTAAAACTATATTACTACAAAAAGATTTTTAAATGTTTGGAAAAAGATAAATACCCTACAATTGTGTTTTTTACCTCCAAAAGAAATAACACTGTCTTGCTAGGACGGTCTCAATGATCACGATCCATAAATCATAAATATTATAAAGTTAAAACGTGCCTATAAGCTAGTTTCATATGATGCCGACACAACATATCTTTCTTCTCGTCCTGTTATAGTCTTTAATGCTTTAAAATTTCACTCATAGTTTTTCACTTGACTCACGTTTCAACTCCATTCAAACAACACGGATGATTTATCTTTATCCTCAGCTCAAGAATATCCTCACTCATCATTTTCTGCTTTAGTTCTTGATGAATCAAGAAACTCATCTCTTGTTCCATCTAATTATAATGTGGTTATGAACGCTAATATATATCAAATCCAGATTGAAAGAAGGTACAAAAATATGCAAGCTTGATTAACAATCTATTAGTAGATCCACACCCACATTTTAGGGTTTGTCCATAACAGTTTGTGTATTAATATACTTAAAACAATTTTCTCATTTGAAGAACAATTCTACAAAACATTAAGTGAAATCTCGATTAAATTTGTAAGAGTAAAAAATAAATGTTTATTTTCAAAGAAAGATGAGAGAGAGAGATATAGAAATGTTTTTGCACACATCAATATTACAGGTATATCAAATCAATATGGCGAGAGGATCATTTACATATACATGACGTCATATTCGTACGTCATTTCTCCGGCGAACAGTTACATTCCACCGTCACACAAAAAGAAAACGAAAAGATAATTTTTAGAACTTTTTAATTAATAAAACCGTCAAAACGAGATCAAATCAACCGTCGCCGATCTCGTCTTCGTCACCGGCGACTGAGGCAACCTCGCCGTAAAATTCGGGAAAGAACCATCCTCATCAGCAGCTCGCACATCATCCTCAAAATTGAGCGCGTAACTCAACGGATCATAGCTAAAATCTCCAGGATAACTCTGATGGCTCTGATGTCTCTGATGATGATGAACACAATTATAAGCACAATTGTTGTTACGGCACGTAACCTTGATACGTGATTTCACACGCCGGCACCGATCTCTTAATTCTAGCTCTTGCGCCGTGGATTTGAGCCATTCGTAAGGAGATCTCGGCGTTCTTTGTCCTCCGATCATCATCGCCTCTGGCTCAACCACCGCGTTTGCTCCTAAACAACAGATCGGAGATCTCATCCGGTGATTAGTTCCTCTCGTCGTTGATCTTGCGGTGGAGGGAGAGCTGCATTCGTTGTACATTCTTGATCTTCAGAGATTTGTAAAAAAAACTGAGGACAATGAAATGGTTTCTTGAATTAGAAAAAAAAGAAGAGAAGTGAGAGAAAGAGAACGAGTCTGGGTGGGAATAAATAGGAAAAAAAAAAAAAAAAAAAGAAGATAAGGGAGTTAACAAAAATCCGTGGTTCATGCGTGGGCTTTGGGCCCGATCCGCGTTTTTCTATGGGTTTATTTTGTATTTTTTTTTTTAGATTCCTCAGGTCATTTGATAATAAATAATAATAAAAATATAATATAAAGTTTTCACTATAGTTTATGTAAATCTGCTTAATGTGCTCCTGGAGAAGTTTTCTTAAGAAATTCTCTTATAACCAAAAAAAAAAAAAAATCAAGTATATGAACAATTCTTATTAGGGTCTAATGTGAAAAACAATAGTGTTCTGTTCCAAATGAAAATTATAAAAGCATCTCTTCTCTGTGCACCTCTATAATTGCCTCTTTGCCACCACCAATTTCACTCGCTCTGTGTCATCCACATCCAAAAACAGCGTCTCAGAGACGAAAACTCCAACCATCTCTTTCTTAGCTTTGCTATAGTATAGGTTTAAACTAGTAACTGTGTTTACCATCTCATGTTCTGAATCTGAATCTGAATCTGAATCTGAAAGCTCCTCCTGCGCATTGATACCAACACACACTCAAAAAAGCTATAGTTACACTGCATATATGTTTTGTATCACCATGATTTTATTAGTTACATCTGTGGTAAGTTGTGGAGAGGAGGTATTGTCTGCATTTTGAGATGCATTATAGAGTTCGAAATGTTGTTGATTCCTGGATGATCTCCTACGTGAAATAACTCTCATGCTCATTCCTGTCCCAATACTTGTTTGCAGCCAAGAGTGATCTGACTATACGAAGAAAATAATCAAAATGTATCAATGAATAAGACATCAATTGGTCATGAAGAAAGAGACAGAACAAACCTGTAACCGATTTTGCCGTGTTGGGGATATGAACACTACACGACCAACATCATCCTGAGATAAATCCAAAAAGACAAGGGTTATATTGTAGACATACACATAAAACAAAAAGGCATCTGTATCTTAATTTAGTGAACAAATTTAAGATGCAAAGCTAATTCGTCTGAAAAAGATTAATCAGATGTTACACACCTGTGTTTCTCCCATGCTAATTCTTGAGGTGGCATGGCCTAGCGCAAGAAGTGAACTTCCTAAATTATACAAGAGGCTTCCTGATTCAACTACTCTCCCTTGCCGCAATCTTCGGGCTGATGGATCCGTAACATTTACTTGATCCTCAAGCAGCATTGAAATATTCTGCACAAGGGAGACAATCAAGAAACATAATGGCATGTGGTAACTCGATTCAAAAGAAGAAGACAACATACTGATAAGCATTCAGCGACTTCACCAATCAACAATCGCCTTGTGATATGTACCAACTCCGCCCAATGAGATTCTCTTGCGATCAGATCCTCCCTAGAACGGCTAGGAGCTTGCCAGTTGTTAGCATTGCTACCTAGAAATTCACAATACAAAATGTCACTGCAGAACCTCGAGATTTTATTTCAACAAAAAGGAATATAAATTAGAAACCATGTCTAACCATGGGCAGCAAACATTTGTCTTAAACGATTCAGATGTCGAGATAAGGTTGTGATAGAATCTGGAATCACCTGCAGAGTGACAAATATATAAAATTTTCATGAGTTAAAAAACATGGTAAAGAGTGTGTACTCTGAGAATATAAGAAAACCTTTTGAAATCCCTTACAACAGATGGTGAATCATATCGTCTTGCAGTCAGTTGATAAGAATGGTCAGTCACAGTGCCCTGGCCAATAAAGTTGAGAGAGATGCTCACATTTGTAAATCCCAAGTGGCCCTTAACATAAAAAGAAGATACAAAAGAGAGCAAGAGAAACTCACTGGACCAAGATTTGAAGTAGCCGCTGAAAATAATGACCAACTTAGAGAATTAGTATTTCACAAAGCATTCACCAATATATACCATTTCAACAATGTGCACCTGCATTACTAGAAGATCGTGGAATTGGTGGTGATCCTTCAACCAAATACAGAGTGTGTCCTTCTTCAACTTCTAAGATCAACCCATTTAAAGAAAAACACATCATCAAGTACTGTGAGATGCAATGAAAAGACAAAGACAGGATACGATAATCTGATAAGCGTCGATCATCCTTCAAAACTCTTCCCCGGGATAACAAGCGATGTTGTCGTTCCGGCGAAACTCCGCAATAGTAAAAAATCTCCTGCTTCAATGCTAATACAGGGATCTGCAAACCATATAGAAAGAAGTCTATAGCAGAACATTGGTTTCAAGATTATTTATCAACCAAGAGATTCGTATGCAGTACACAGAGACACAAAGCAACACACAATTTTTAACCATAAAAAAAATCCATCTTACAGTTCTCTCTACACTTAAGGTGTGTGTTGTAGAATGCAGTATCTTAATCTTTATCCTAATCAAATCCGTCAAGTGGTCCGTGTCTCCCATTCCTTCCAAATGCGACACTTATTAGAACCCTAGAAGATGGCCAGCAAAAGAAAGCATCAAGAAGAAGAGCGAGATTAGGAGGAAGAGATACCAGATGCGAAAGAGTAAGAACTCGAGAAATCGTTCGGATTAGAGGAGAATGAGAAATAACCACAGAGAAGAGAGCAGATTTTGGTGCGATTCTTGAACCCTAGAATCTATCTCCTCTACGACAAAAATACTCCTTTCTTTGTATCTTTCAACTGTTTCTTTCCCTCTACAAGATTATAACAGATTCAAAACAGAGAGCTTTATGCATTGTTACAAACGTTTGGGAAAATAACAAATGTAACCCTGACTTGTTTTGCTTTTGCGTTTTAATCCCTCACATTTATTTTTCTGTTTTAAAAATCCTGAATATTTACAGCAAATTAAACGTTTCCCTTTTTAGTTTCCTTTATACCTTCTTACCTTGTTACCTTGTTACCTTGTTATTGTGTTTCTTCTTAAAATTGAAAGTAACACAAAAAGAGGAATCAAACTCGTATCAAGAGGACGAGAAGATTCAAAGATTTAAAATGAAAGAGGTGGAGTTTTAGGCTATTATTATATTATTAATTATTAATTATGTTCCTACTCTTCAGGAACAAATTTGAAATTGTATGTGGCCCATGCTGGCCCATTTCTAAGTATAGGCCGAAGGTATTTGGGTTCTGGCCCATATACCCAATTTTTTAAAAAATATCGTTCATACAAAAGGGTTCCAAATAAAAAATACTTTACTAATTATTCTTTTGGTTTTTGCTGTAGACCCTACATTGTTGTCTATTTTTTTTTCTTCACATTGTTGTCTATTAAAAATAACTTTGGTGACTTCTTCTTCGTCGTTTTAAAACTCCGTCCTATAACATGCAGCAAAGTCTTTCTAGTGCATATTATAAAACTTTGACACAAATTAATAAATCATATGTATACACATTAATTTTATCGTTTCTTGGTCTTCTATTGGCGAGCGGATGAGTTGAGTTGTGGAATCTCCATCATGGCTAAATTTATAATCTTCATGGCTAAAACAATAGACATTAGAGGCAAACCGTCAAACTGTAAACTGTGTGGGACATTATTCATATTATATCATCGCATTTATGAACCCTATCGGGAATCATTTAATCTCAGTTTCCACTAATCTCTTAAAACGTCAATGATAAATGCAAGTTATGGAGTATAGTTGGGTTGGTGTGCGTGTATGTGTTACACTCTTTAGCACTAATATCTCTACGAACAGTCTTTCTTGTGGGGTTTTAACATTTATTTTAATATTAATGCTTTTTTACAATACCTTAAAATAGGATAAAAAGAAAAACTTTTGTTTCTAATTTTTCTCCATTTTTGATGAAAAACGAAGAAAAATAGTTTAAGTCATTTCACTAAAGAAAATTGAAGCTACTGAACAAATTTTAAAAGAAAGTATTCCGCTACTATATTGAAAAGGGTATTGGTGAAATATAATTATTCATCTATTTTTCATTCCAGTTAGCTCTTTTTATTCAGATTTATTTCATTGATTCTTCTACGTAACACTCTAGCGTAACATGTGTGTTTAAGTCTAGACTGCATGTGTACTTGGTGGAAATCATGTTACCAGTAAAAAAGTCAATACTAATATAATTAGAACACACATGGCTAGGGTGCAAATGGTTAAAACCAAGAAATCACAATAATTTCATCAAGATTGCTTCATATATTGAAAAATTTATTGATAGACGAGTCAATATTGATATGATTAAAACCTTTATACCCAAAAAAAACATTATTGGTAAATATTTCTGGGTTGTTTAGATGATACTAAGATATTCAAATGTCTCTTTTAGTGGATGGTTATTGATTAACCAAATCTACAAACAGATGTCGAAATGGAGAAGAAAAAATGGCAAAATATCGTAATTATTGAAATCTCTATATTATAATATTGGATGCTAGTACAACATCATTGCTACACCCACTTTAATAAAATGAAAATATCCCGGAGTAAAATAAGCATCTTATTCTTTGTAATGGAATTCTCAAACTTGCTTCAAATTAATTAATCATCAATCTTTACTCTTTACCATTGGCATCGAGCCATCAATATAAGATATTCAGTTTTAAATTCTCAAAGCATATATATATATATAGTGCATGAGATATCGGACATAAATTTCCATTAGAAGAAGACTTTAACACGTTTGGTTATCAAAAGAAAAAAAACTTTTACACGTTTTATACTCGCCAAAAGAAAACAAGTTAAAAGAAAAATCTAGAAAATCTCGCCACCATAAAATTCGTTTCCTCTAAACCAATGACCCAAAAACAGATTTGGAACAGAAATTTTTTTTAATAACAGAAAAGAAAAACCCAAAGAAAAGTGAATCGAGATTAGATGAAAGCAGTAGATTTTTGGATTGTAATGAGAAAGAATAATCACATGACCACGACCAGACCATGACCATGACCATGTTAAATAAATCCAACATTCACTCTAAATCCAGTGTCAGACATTGGATCACCAGTTTAACACTTTTGTCTCTTGGATTGCTATGATGCTATGAGAAGCCTGGACACGTGTGACACTAAACCATACGTGTCGTAGTAATGTGGACGTGTTGGTGTGAGTGTTGTAGCCTATCGCCTTATCACATTGTGTGTCCCGACCATACAAAATAACTGTTTTGTCCCTAACTCACCCAACACGACCTCCATGTGCCCCGCATTATTGTGATCTACGACTATTTAAATTATTTTTATTTCCTAGATTCGTCTAAATTAACCGTTACAATCGTCGTACCCACTTTATTATATTTATGATGTTTAATATAGTTTTTACTATTTATCAAGTCATTATACTATTTGTGTTACACAATATGGGTTCTGTCAAGACCCAATACCATTTTTCTTTTTAGATAACATTCAGTTTATGTATATAGAAATCGAGTTTGTACTATCTTGATCACAAAATGGTCTCATCCACTCAGAAAACACGATAATTTAGTTTGTTTTTGCTAATTTATCAGCATATTCATTGTTCTTCGTTCGGCACATTTTCCTGAAATCGAACTTTTTAAAACGAGAAGTTCAGTCCTTAATCATCTCAACCAAATTTAGGAGATGCGTTGATTAACCTCCTTTCCATTTAATAGATCAACCAAGATTCTTACATTACCGTAAAAATTGGACTTTTCTGAAACCCAAGTCCAAAGCCAACATTAATTATATTCTTCAACAAATCTCACTTAACCTTCTCATAACCTTTACTATAATATGTTTTGATGGCTGTAAACGGAAAAATGCTCCGAGATATTGTTTTCTTTGAAATGTATCATTTTATGAGCGATGTAAATAATAGTATATATATATATATATATATATATATAGAATTTGTTTTTCAGGAATAAAAGCAGCTTAAGATTTTGATATGATTCCTAATAGTTGCTTTCAAAGCTTCTTTAAACGTTAATCAGAAGTTTGGAATATACTTAGTACCTAACCAATAATTCAAGAATTTTTATTTGTTATATTCTTATAAAGGGTAAATTTAATTTTAAAATTGTGAAAAACGTAAAATGTGGATTAATCAAGAAGGTTGGAAAAGCTTAATAGCTCACTGGTTCAGAGACTTTGCTTTGTCAAAATAGTAAGATTTTGAACCTAACTACCTCAAATTGATATTTGTTTAGTGAATGACAAAATAGGCATCACACTATCATCTTTTTCCAAAACTAAGCGATGTTAACGTAATTATAATCACCATTCATTAGCATCCAATATCAACTTAAAATGCAGGTATCAATTTCCAGATTCAGTTTGGGCAAAGTTTACAAAGATTTATGACCGTCTTTTGCGGTTGATCAATTGCATTGGGATAAATCATATAGTACGTATGGTTGAGTTATGATCAAATTCTTATGCAGAGAAACTGTTATACCTTTACGATAGAATATGTTCTAATTACATCCGAATAGTGTTCGAGTCATTAGTTCCATCAATTTGTAGGGACGTTTTAGGTCTAATATGAAACACAGTTGCATGGATCTCCTCCACCGTAACAACTTTATACCAAATTCTAGATTCGTTGTGGTTGTTACCTTGCTTTTAAGCCCATTCAAGAGTTTGGCTAACTCACCAGTAGGTTTGAGGTGAAAAGTTGTTGAAATATGTTAATTTGTTACTTGTGATTAATTATTACATGTTGTTTAACTCTCTCCATCGTCGTTTTTGCATGAAATTACGGTGTTTCGATCTTATGATAAACCATTTATATCTGCTTTTTGTGTTTCAAATATATTTTTACTCATCGTAATACGAAAATTTTAAAGTGCTACGAATTGACGATTAGTATTTGCCTTCTAAAGAAACTAGCTATGTCAAGTTCTCTCTCTTTGGCCCTTTTTATTTGGTAGTGAATTGTTATTTCTTCTTCCAGCATTAAACCATCTTGAAAGGAAACAAACCAGCAAACCTAGCTACTATATGATGGTATCAGTTAGATCATAGATGTAACTTTATATGTTTACCTTCATGTTATAAGATTTCTATACTGATATTGTTGGATATTAGCAACTAATATTGGTGAACCAAAAAAAAAGAAGAAGCAACTAATATTGATGTTAAGAGACTATATAGACCAAAGGCATGTTTCAGAATTCAGACAAACAAACAAGATCAATTGAGTGCTAAATTTGATAAATGTATTAGCTTTTAATATCTACTACAAAATCTAAAATTTTACTAAAAGATTCATAAATCTTCAAATTATTATTATATTTATTTTATAAACCCATTAAACTAGATAATTTAATTATATAAAATATGTTGAAATGGGTAATTATATAATAGTAATTCATGTCATATATATTATTGAGACTTTGAATGGTTTGACATATGTGAGTATAGTCCACTAATCAATTAATATTAGACTTTTCTTACACATTTGTTACAATTATTTAATAGTACCATATATTACATTATACATAGATTGCTTTATTTTAATTCTCCATTAAATTAGCCTAAATTTACACAAATATTGTTAGATGTTCAAGATGCTAAACTTTCGTATAATTTCATTTCTCCAAATCGATACCGTTACAAAACCAATGGATTGTGACGAGAAAACAAACAAAAATAAATAAAACCATTGGAATGTAAATCCGGCTCTTGGCAAAACAACGGGCAATGGCATTGTGACGTAATTATCTGATCTATACCTGTGTACTCTCCCACCTTACGAGCTGACATCTTTCTTAGTCATAATACGTGGCAGCTTTTCTAACCGCCCACAAAAGCATTTGTTATCTCAGCCGTTGGATCCGAACCCGATTCTTTTCGAAACGGCGAAACCGCCTCAACTTGAAAAATAAATTAAAAAAAGCCCAAATATTTATTTTGCTAACCATGGTTAAGTTTGACTAACCCGACATAGAATAGAATTACCTAAATTTCGAAAATGGTCAAAATCTTTGAAGCTATTTACATTTATTGCCATTGAGCAAGCTTTTGCTATAAATTTGGTTCCTGAGACTCGCTAGGTTTGCCGAACCAACCTCCCTTAGGCACCTTCTAAAGAGCTAATCACAAAACAAATCTTTTTTCTTCTTCTTCTCTCTTGAGACTTTTTTTGTTTTTTTTTTGGTTCTTCTTCTCAATTTGACTTGCTCAAAAAAAAAAAAAAAATGGTGACTACATCGTCACGAACCAAGTCAAACGGACCGGTGCTTCGTTCACAATCACCGTCAGGTCGATTTTGCGGTGGTTACTCAAGAGCCGTTCCGTCGTCTTCTTCCTCAGCTTTCGCTTCATCGACGAGTTCTAGCTTCTCATCTCCGTCATCAGCTTTTTTCAGCAATCACCGTCATCACGAGAACAATCAGAGTCATCACCGATCTGCGTCACCGACTCGTGTGAATCTCTACACAGCTCAACCGATGTCTCAGTCGTTTCGTTATTCTCTCGATAGTAGATCTATATCTCCGACTAACAAATCGATCTCCGTTTCGAAGAATCAGCCACCGAGCAGTCACAAGATCTCAGAGACGAGAAGGAGATGTATGTGTTCTCCTACGACGCACCCTGGATCTTTCAGATGTAGTCTACACAAGAACGTAGCGAATCCACATGGTCAAGGTACAGCTACGTATACAACGAATGGATTGAATATGCGTCGATCTGCGATGACTAATTCGCTGGTGAGAATCGGTGGTGTTGAAGGAGAGTGGGTGAGGAGAGCCTTGACGACTTTGATTCGACCTTCTTCGCATCATTTGAAAAGACGAGCTGCGTATCAGCCTCGTCCGAGTCGACTCTCAATCATGGCGAAAGCTGATGAGAATTGATTCGATCTGGATTTGGGATTCAGATTTTTCAGGTTTCAGGTTTGTTTTGTTTGTTCTTCTCTCTAAAAAAACACCACAGGGATTCGTAGATCCAGGGAAGAGGTCTTTGTTATGAAGCTATCGGAGACTCGAATCTGGTGAAATCTGCGAAGAATCATCCTCGAAATCGAGATTTTGTAAAACGAAGATCGAAAGAAACACACACCATCATAATTTTTTTGTTGTTGGGTGAAGAAGATGCGATAATGCATTGTACATACTTCTCTTTTTTACTGTTTTTGTTGCTCTCTCTCTCTCAAAAAAAAAAAAAAAATGTTCGGAACCTCTCCAAATAACACCTAAAATCGAAAATCAAATATGTGGTGAAGAGAACAGAATCAAATTTTCATAGAACAAAAGTGAGACTTCTATTACTTCTCACATCCATGTGTTTGTCAGATTTGCGTTTTTTTTCTTCGTGTTCCGTCAAGTCAACGTTCGTGTTTTCCGTTGACCTCCGTCGTTTGCCGTTTATCCGTCGTCGCTTCTTCCGTATAACCGTTCCGTTAGTTTTCGTCCAGGTATGCGTTGTTCGTCGTGTCAGGTATGTTCTTTTCGTTTTATTTATTCTGTCATTTTTTTTGGTAATTTGCCTATATTTTCTCGTAATTATATTATGTGAACATTTTGATTTTTTTTTTTTTTTTTGCAGGTTGCGTTTGTTGATGGAGTTTGAACTTTTTGACTAACCGGGACATGAAACTTCGGATGGAATTGAGAGAGATAATATTACGAAAACAAAAGACGTGGAAAAGGTCTTCATTTTCTGGACATTAAAAAAAAAATAACGAAAATCTTAAATAGTATACAGAAAATAAAAGCGTGAAAGCATATGACTGGAGACAAAATTCACATAGGAGGGAGAGGGAATCAATGACTAAAATAAATGTTCGGAATTTTCTGGTAAATGAAAAATCAGGAAAAATGGAAAAAGAGTATTTTGGTAAAAAGAGATAGCTGACTGACCCAATGAGAAAACGACTGAACATAGAATATATAATTGGAGGAGGATGGAAAATACATATATGAAAATATGAAATTGGGAATCCTTGGATTCATGAACAGGTAAAAATTGGAATGTTTGAGAGAAGAAAAAAAAAGAAAAAAAAGAAGAGGTGAATGTTTAAAGATACGTCTTCCTGTTCTGGGATTTTATTACTATATTCGATCATATTCCTCTGCATTCAGGATATACCTATTTAAAACTAAAATAATTTCTAATTAACTATTTTAATGTAGTTTAAATTCAAAAAAAATTATTTTAATTTTTTTTTTTTTAAGTTATGCTGGATTCGTAATTTAAAATGAGTCTGTGCCAGCGTATTTGCAACACATTGCAATTCTAATGAAAAGTTTCGAGACATTTTCAAGTCGAGAACATTTTTTTGAGAAATTACTTAGTAAACCTTGATCTTTTAAGTTATTTATACATTTATTGCGATTCATCAAAAAACTAAAACTAGGTAAAATTTGACGATGGATGATATGATGATGACCCACATTGTAACTTCGATCCGCTTCCATATGTTACGATAAGCCATCAGATATTAACCGAGTGAAACGTCCGGACTATCAATGGCATAGTCCTTACATGTGTTGATTGTAATTTGGCGGCTCTTAAAATGAGAAGACGACTCCCCGGAAGATTTGGTTAGAAGTGCCATTAGGTTTTTATGTCATACGTGGGATCTTTTTTTTTTATTTAGATTTTACATGTTTCGTTAGACTCGTCTCCACCTCAATTTCTTAAAACGTATGAACTAGTTGAACTTTAATATTTGATATGGTAGATAAGAAATTATTGTAAATTTGAGAATGGTAGTTGAAAAAATGAATTTTCATTTTGTATTTAAAATCACAGTGACATCATTGGCCGACTAGTTATTAATTTTTTTTTTTTTTTTGTAAAGTTAATAAGAGGCGAAGCATTAAATTGTACCTAAAGAATAAGACCAAGAAATAGTGAAATAGGGGGATCGTTCAATTTATAAAGAGAAAAAAGTGGAATGAAAGATGGGATACACGTCTTCCTTACCTGGAAGGGTATATGCTACCATCATATTGTTAAATTATTGATTTATTAAAATTACTAGATGTTCTTTTATATTGATAATGTTTTTTTTCCATAAATTTGGTTCAATTCATAGTGACATCATAAGAGGTCGGCTTGACTACTTGCCTAATATAATCGTTTGGTTGTAAAATTCCTAAAACGAAAAATATGAAAGAGATATACATGGAAATATTATATTCACAATTATTATCACAATTTTTGCAAGACGTAGAACAATGAAAGTTGTATAAAAAAAAAAAGTTTTGCGCGTGAAAGCGGATTTAGGTGAGGTGGAAACCAAACTTATTAAGATTTGAAAACAGAAATAATAGAATAAAGTAAGGACGCATCTTCCATAATTAGGTAGATATTGTTTAAGAGGTGTGGTTAACTAAGATTCATCTGATTGAGAATCTGTTGACGATTTTAAAATTTTACGGAAGGCTTGTACCATAATTAAATAGATTTGCAGAGATACGTAGCAGTACTATTAAGTAATACACCCATCTTGATGGCTTAATTAATTTAGTTTTAATTATTCGTAAGCGTTACTTCTGACTTCAATCTCGTGTCGACCCTAACGAAGACGTGCTTAATTTTAAATGGCTTCTCATAAACACCCTTCAGGGGAATTAAAAGGTGATATTAAATTGTGTTTAACCGATAATGATGTTATTAAATTAATTAAATGGTAACAGTCATGTGGTGAGTTGAGGTCAGAAAATGTCGAAAGTGAGTGTATTTTGCGTGGCGGATTGGAAATTCCTGAAAAAGACTCGAAGATAGGGTTGCTTGTGTCCTAAGCGTGGGAGTTCAACCAACTTGATATTCTTTTCTTTATTACCTCCAACTTCATTATTTTCTTCTTTTCCTGTTCATTATTTTGTTTTTCTACTTTTATAAATAGTCTCAAAAATTTCTAATAAATTCTTACACGATACCTCGATGATAAAGCATAAACCGAAACTCAATACTTCACTTTACATCAGTTTATGAATAACACTTGTCAGAATTCATCAGAATTGAACCTAAAATCACGATTGGATATCAACTGTTACCATCGTGCTAATTTTTTTCATATGTAATACGACCCAGATTTGACAATTATTATGTACTTGTCAGGTTTTGAGCCCTCCACATGTTATACTTTACTACGTTGTATATAGTTTATTATTATAGTTAATGATAATTAGTAAAAATAGCCTCTAAAATTATAAAACGATTAAATATAGTGTCTCATAGCGGATCAAGACTCTAGCGAGGTGGCATTAATGTGGGGGCGACAAGTCGGATTGTTGTTCAATCGGTCAATATCACAATAGAACGTTAAACACCAATACAGCTCGTATGTAATCTATATTATTAGTTTGTCAATATCACTCTAGTCACTAGATGTATTCTCTAAAATCTTCCACACTCTAATCACACGTATTGTTGCACTATTGCTCTTCTGACACGTATGCAAAGTTAAAAAAAATTTCTTGTGTCATTCCGACTTTTAACAAAAGGGGTCGGATGACTATGGACCAAGGACTTATTGTGTTGTCCCTTTTCCTTTGGCTTGTAATTATTGAATAACCAAAATCTTCTCCGTGAAGTTTTTGATTATTATAGAACGGACAACAGAAGAAGGCGTAACAAGTAAGTTTAGGATTTTGGTTTCAAGCCCATTACGTACGTTCATGTAATGTGTTTAAAGTACATTTTTCATAAAAAATGTATATTAAACTAAAAAAAATGTGAAGGGTACTTTGTTTGGTTCATGATCAAATGGTTTAATTGCTCGTTAAAATAGTATTCATCTCATCAGATTCATCTCAAATGCATCACGATTTACTATTGATTGATGTATTTTCTGGAAACGACCCAGTCTTGATGATTTCTAAGTTAATATTATTAATTTGTTTCTTGGTATTCCTAAAAATAAATTTGAAGGATGGTCAACAACGGCAGTTCAATGATCGAGGAGACTTACATATTCAAAGTTTTCTGCTGTTCAACACCTAATTTCAAATGTGACATCTAGCTATATATAGCAAAATTGAAAGATAGAGAGGCAGGCACATGATGCTCTCAATATGATTAATTGTTATCAACCGTTTCAGTAATTATGACTATTAAATGCAATAGGCTGGGCTCATGTCTTTGTTCTTCCCTGCATTACTATATACGTAGTCAAAAAATCAACTAAAAAATAAAAAAACTTTGATGAATTTCAGGCCTTTCTATCTCGACCCGGGTGTTGAAAAGGCTATCATGTTCGTATTTCGGGTTTGGATATAAAATCATTTTATTACGGTTCTACAGGCACGGTTGCTGTGTTATCAATATTTTAAAACTATTTTTCAATCGCTACATTTTACTAGACTATCTGGTAAATTTTATTTTCTTTTTTTCTTAAACAACGTTAACTTACATCATTATTTTAAAACGAGTCAAAAACTATCCGTTAAAAAGTTGATTACCAATTAAGATAGCAGTTGAGATATAGAAAACGAGACATGAGTGATGAGTCTGCCCCACACGCTTTCATTAAGATGAGTAATTAACTCTTTAACTTTAGGCTTTAGCTAGAAAAGAGCCAATGTTCAGACACATGTGACATTCAGAAACCACAAAGAGATTAATATTATATAAACCATTTTTTCTTTTTCTGTCATGTTTCGGCAATTTTTAAGGCTATGGCACAATTTCAGTTTGCCTTTTCTTTTATTCTCAAACTCGTTCACATTCTTTTTGTAAGTTTCTGATTCTCTTCTGGATAATTCAAATCTTTCTATCCACACACTCTTACTAAAAACTACAAAATTGTTGTTTTTCTTCATGTCCTTTTATATGTAGCTGCTAGAGTCCCTCTCCATGTTCCTAGATAATCTACAACCACTCACTAGAAAGATTCTGTGTTTATTTATCATAAAGGGTATTTTTTCCTTGTACTTTATGCGTATACTAAGGGCTGTTATGAATTTCCTAGGTTCGTTGGGACGCAAATTGATGCATTTCACATTCATATATCAAGGAAATTATTAGGACATAAAAGTAACTCTAAAAATTATAATCACAAGAGATTGTGTTTGAAGCATAAATTAACTATGTACTATCATGAGTTTCCATCACATTCGATCTAATCAATTTGAGGGTTTTCCTTTATTCTTTCTCATTATTCACGAATAGTGAAATATAGGACAAACATATCAACTTCATAATTAATGTTCTGTATAATAATCACAAAGGGCTAATTATTAGTTTTTGATAGATGAATGCAACAATATTAGGGTTATGCCTAATTAACGCCTATAAATTTGGTTACAACATTATTGTTTTCTTTGTCGACAACATAACTTTTTTTCTTTATACATATATATGGCAACACGTGATATATCAATTTCGGCCTAGTACGTAGTCTAACTGATCATGAAGTTGCGAAAAGGTACCTGTTGAACGGTTAACTTACTCTCATAACATAAGTCATAACAAACGATACGTTACCTAATACTAACCAAACAAAATTTCAATATCAGTTGTGTAATTAGAACAACCAGCTTATATATAGCACTGATTAAATATTTCTAGGTCAATGCTCTCTAACATCTTCTTTCGTTTCGTTGCAAGTTCAAATAGTCATATTAAAGATAATACTATAATACAATTAGAACCGGTCATAAGATATTACGACCACATAAAAGATGAAAAAAAATTGAACTCCTATATTTTTAGCATATATCGCATTTTTTAATTCATAAATTATATATTTTTAGCATATATCGCATAGAAAACAAAATGGACCCCTACAAATGGGGCCACGAACAAATGTTTCATCCTGCTGTACAGTTTGAAGAAAAATAAAATTGATATAGAAAAAACGGCAATGTTTAGTGTGAGACTCGCGCCGGAAAAATAGAAGTTGAGAAAATAAGAAGTGTAATTGAATGCAAAAAGTGATGTAAAAAGTCAGAAGAGAGTTGAAATTAAAAGAGTTATGACAAAATATATTACGTACGTCCATGAAATTGTCAAGTGATCCTTCCAAGGCTTTGATAACGACTATCGATCTTTACGATTCGAAGTACATTTTTATTAATTAGAGTTCATATTCACACCATTTTACATCTGCCGAAAAAAATTGTATGTTCATAAAAATTGGGCCGGCCCATTATTTTCGGCCTAGTAGAGATTTCTGAGACTGACGGAAAAATAACGAAAATCGGTAACAAGAACCCAAACCAAACCGAATTATTTTGATTTGGTTCGGTTTTTTATTTATTACGGTCATCATTTTTTCCACATACCAACCAAAAAAAAAAAACAAACGACACTAAGATCGTAATAAAACCAAGGTTGGTCTAAATAGATTAAATAAATAAATAAAAAGTTCCAGAAGCATGCAGAAGAAGAATGAAGAACAAGATCGAGATAATGAGATCAGACAAGATCAAAGAAAAAAGCAAAAGAAATTGACAGAAGAATCTTGAAAAGCCAAAAATCAATAAATTAGATGATTAGAGAATAATTAAGAGCGAAGCAATCTCCTCTTTAAGCTTTATTGTCGATTTACTAATTAATCTCGAAGCAGAGCACTCTCTGTTCCGATGAATGGATCCCATCTAAAATCTATCGTGTCTCTCGTCCCCAGTTCGATCCATCAAGAAGTTGGAAAAAATGGGTTTTCTCTTTGGTTTGTTCATAGGAATCTCAGTTTCTTTCGGTTTGGTCGTCGCATTTGCACGTTATTCTAATGTCAGATCCACTCGTCGAGCTGATTTGGTAAAAATCATTTTTACACCATCATGTGTTTTTATCTGTGATGTAATCGCTTTGAGAAGATTAAATATCAACGAATAATAATAACTAAGACTGACAATGTAGGCGAAGACCATTGCTGCATTTGCAAGAATGACAGTTCAAGATTCGAGAAAACTTCTCCCTGGAGAATTTTATCCTTCTTGGGTTGTGTTTTCTCAGAGACAAAAGTTGAGTTATATTCTAAATCTCTTTTCCTTCCATCATTTTCTTTGTCTTTTGCTCTTGTTGATATACTGATACTTGTTCTTGATTAATTTACAGTTGAATTGGCTTAATCTAGAACTTGAAAAGATCTGGCCTTATGTAAATGAGGTAACTTTTAATTAAAATGCAATGGTTTTTATTTTTTCGAATATGCTGATATTTTCACTAACTTAGTTTGGTTTTGTTGGTTAATCTTGTAGGCAGCTTCTGAGCTGATTAAAAGCAGTGTAGAACCAGTTCTTGAACAGTACACACCAGCTATGTTAGCATCTCTCAAGTTCTCTAAATTTACTCTTGGGACTGTGGCTCCTCAGTTCACAGGTTTGGTTTTTGTTGGTTCATATAAATAAATAATCTAGTAGCTAGGTTGCCTTACGAGGAACAAATAGCACCAAAGCAGAGATAAGACCATAGCAATGCTCACTCATTTTCAGGAGTTTCTATCTTAGAAAGTGAAAGTGGGCCTAATGGAATTACAATGGAACTTGAAATGCAATGGGACGGTAATCCAAAAATCGTGTTGGATATCAAAACCTTACTTGGCGTAGCTTTACCAATTGAGGTACTTCACTAGTAATGCTATTGTTATAAACTTTAGTACAAATTTTTTGTTCTTGAGCTTTCGGTGTTGTTTGTATAGGTGAAAAATATAGGATTCACAGGTGTTTTCAGGTTGATATTCAAACCTCTTGTTGATGAATTCCCATGCTTTGGAGCACTTTCTTATTCACTGCGTGAGAAGGTAATATATAGTGATGATCTTCATTGCTCGTTATAATCTTAGCAGTCATGTTTTAGTAATCTTCTTTTGTTTTGTGTGAGCAGAAAGGGCTAGATTTTACACTTAAAGTTATTGGTGGTGAATTAACATCAATTCCGGGGATTTCAGATGCAATCGAAGTATGTCAAAATCAAATTTACTCTTATATTTTTACAGCATAGTGTAACCTATATTTGGTCAAAAATCCATTAACGTCTCTTTGACAGGAAACTATTCTCGACGCGATTGAAGACAGTATAACATGGCCCGTTAGGAAAATTATCCCTATAATACCAGGAGATTACAGGTTTTAGCTTCTTTGTATTAAAACCATCTGGATTCACTTATGGTGAAGACAATTTTTAATAATTCTGAAATGTGTTTTAACAGTGATCTGGAGTTGAAACCTGTTGGAACATTGGATGTGAAGCTTGTGCAAGCAAAGGACTTAGCTAACAAAGACATGATTGGAAAATCTGATCCTTACGCTGTTGTATTCATTCGCCCATTGCGTGACAAAACCCAAAAGACCAAAACTATTGTAAGAAATCCCCTCTTACTAGATTCCAACATCTTTATCTTGCTGATTTGGATTGTGTGTAATTTTCTCGCTATTTATTTTTAATGTCATTTAGAGTAACTCGTTAAATCCGATTTGGAATGAACATTTTGAGTTCATTGTGGAAGATGTCTCAACTCAACATTTGACAGTAAGAGTATTTGACGACGAAGGAGTTGGATCGTCTCAGCTTATCGGGGCTGCTCAAGTACCGTTAAGTGCACTCGTTCCTGGTAAAGTTAAAGATATTTGGTTGAAATTAGTCAAGGATTTAGTGATCCAAAGAGATACAAAAAATAGGGGTCAGGTTAGTATTTCCTCCTATCCTTACAATAGTTTCCAAATTCAAAAACAATGTAGAAATATATTACTAGGTTGCTTACATCTCTTTTAATAGTATTAAAGATATACATATATACATTTGTGGTGATATAGGTGCAGTTGGAGCTCCTATATTCTCCCTTAGGCAAAGAAGGCGGATTGAAGAACCCGTTTAACCCGGACTACTCATTGACCATTTTAGAGAAGGTACTTAAGCCGGAAAGCGAGGATTCTGATGCCACAGATGTAAAGAAACCGCTGAGCTCGAAGAAAAAAGATGTGATAGTGAGAGGAGTGTTGTCTGTGACAGTGGTGGCTGCTGAAGATTTACCAGCTGTGGATCTCATGGGCAAAGCAGATCCATTTGTGGTTATAACATTGAAGAAATCAGAAGCGAAATTCAAGACAAGGGTTGTACCGGATAGCTTGAATCCGGTTTGGAACCAGACATTTGATTTTGTAGTGGAAGATGCTTTGCATGATCTATTGATGCTTGAAGTATGGGACCATGACAAATTTGGTAAGGATAAAATAGGGAGAGTGATAATGACATTAACACGAGTGATGTTAGAAGGAGAGTTTCAAGAGTGGTTTGCGTTGGACGGAGCTAAATCAGGGAAGCTATGTATCCATCTCAGATGGACTCCAAGGCTTAAGCTCAGAGACGCCTCTTGATCATTCCTCCTTCTACTCTCAATTAAGTGACATTGCTTTACTTGTGTTTTTTTGGTTTCCTTTCTCTTTTGGTATGCTGATGTTTGTTGTCATCATTCCTTCCTTGCCATAGAAGAAATCAATATAAATATTAATCGACACCTTTTTTTTTTGTTTTTTGGTCAGATACAACACCTTTTTGTTTATATTCATTTTTATTCGATAGTTTTTAAAAAGAATGATATGAATAAATTTGGACTGAATTGACGTATTGGTATGGTTTTGGGGATACTTTCTTAAAATTATTAGAAATGGCACAATGAAAAATTACTAATCAAATATAGCAAAATTATTTAATTTTGTGACCAAAATATTTCTGTTTTATATAAAAAGAAAATCTTTTTTTTTTTGTCAACATTTATATTGAATCGACTTAAATAAGCCAGTGCGAGGGGACATTGTTTACATACGTGACATGATTCGAAACGGTACGAACATTTCTTGCCAAACGATCTGCTTTAACATTTAAGCGTCGTGGAACTAAAGATAGAGAAACGAAGTCAAACTCCTCCTTGTCGCTTCGTATCGCCTCCAGGTAAGTTGAAAATGCTGGCCATTCCCTAGGGGAGGAGAACATCTTCACCAAATCTGAGCAGTCGGTCATAAATGATACTTCTCGCCTATCTTGACCAATCATACATCTCATCGCCCATATGAGTGCTTCCACTTATGCGTGAAGAGGTGTTAAACTTCGTCGTTGATTTTTCGCTCCCATACACGTCAAATCCATGTTCGGTAGTATACAAAACCATCCTAGTCCTGAGAATTTGTCACTATCTTTCCAAGATCCATCTATAAAACACCGAGAACTCATATGTCTTATCTCGCAAAGTTCATTTTGCCTTTGAATGTTATTCACCTGTTCCATCCGAATAAATGGTTCTCCTGTTTCCGTATTATCCTCTGTTTGCGCCATAGTCCATGCTTGTGCTTCAACCTCGGCCAGGCGAATCACCTCAAGTGGACCTATCGCAACATTTTCAAATAGCTTAGCATTTTTGGCTTTCCAAATATACCATATTAGCCAAGGGAACATATCACTATTAGAATCTGGATGCGTTCTCCAGAATAGATAATCCATATTTTCATATAATGAATCTGTCGGGAAGCCTGAAACCGAAGATGGTATCTTGGATAAGGCTCATGTCTGTACCGCTGACGGACACTTAAAAATTGCATGATTTATTGTTTTTTCCCATTCTCCACATCTATCACACTCTGCATCCGTGCGTATTTTCCTCCTTTTCAAATTCGCTGCAACCGAAACACAGCCAGAAATAAGTTGCCACAAGAAATGTCTTATTTTTGGTGGGCATTTTACTTTCCAAGTATAGGCCTGTAACTTCTGAATATCAGGGCCTTGTACCCGATTTATATGAACCTCTGATAAATCTAAATGCAATGTATTGCATCCAGATTTAACAGTATAATTTCCTGTTTGATTAAAATGCCAGCCTAATGTGTTTGGTTTCGAGAGATCTCCCAATGGAATAGCCGAAATCAATAAAGCCTCTTGTTCCTCAAAAATAGTTTGTAGCCGATTTAAATCCCAAGTTTGTCCCAAGTTTGTGTCTGAATATTGATAAGATTTTTAACTCGTAGTAATGGATCGTAATTCTCTCCATTAACTATGGCTGGTCTTGGGAATTGAGGTGGAATTCATGGATCCTTCCATACTAAGATGGAGTCTCCAGGACCAACCTTTTTAATGAATCTGAAAAGAAAATCTGAAAAGCTAAAAAATGAATATAGTCAAAAGTATTTTTGTAAATATGTGTGTGAACAAGTGTTAGTTTTGATAGCAAGAAAACTTTAACCTAAAGTATCAAATTTGAATATTTCTCTCGTCTTTTGGGTTTCTATCTATAATAGTATAATCTATCGTTAAAAAAAAACTGTTATATTTACATAATATAAACACTTGTGAGTTTCTAGTATCTGATTTTCGGGGGGTATTTTTTGTTTTTTTTTAAAATTTTATCCAGGGGTGTTACGTGAGCGATCGAATCGGGGCATGGTCGTGGAGCAAACCAATGAATTAAAAATAAAAAATGTAAATAATATTCGCTCGTATAATATAAGATTCTAAATGCTTGTGGAAGGAAACAAAAAATAAGATTCTTAAATACTATGCTGTTTCTAGAGTTTGCCAAGTGTACATCTCTAACTGCTCGTCACATATCAATAGGTCATTTTCTCATATAACAAATCGTTATGGAATCTTCTAGTTTACTACGGCTTTTACGTGATTCGCCTCGTAACCACATTCTTTTGACACATCACTCTTCAATTAATTTTCTAATAAAGAAGTCAATAATTTACGTCTTGACAATTTTACAATTCCCTCAATAATTTAATCAGATATTAATAAAGCTTAACGATCTAATTAACAATAATATAATTTTGCATTTATAAGAAAATGAAAACGAAGCGAGGGCCAAACAGCCTCTTTCCCTCTCCTTCTTTTGTCAGTTGTTTCGTTTTCAGAAACTCACACCTCTCTCTTCTGCAATCCCCAGATTTCGTATTCTCGATTCACGAATTTTGGCAGAGAGATCAGTTTTTTCTTTGTGGTTTATGTTTTCTCCGGATCGTTGAGAGCGAACAAAAATGGTGGGAAACGACTGGGTGAATAGTTACCTAGAGGCGATCCTCGCTGCGGAACCTGGAATCGGCAATTCGAAATCGTCGCTTCTGTTAAGAGAGCGTGGACATTTCAGTCCGACTCGTTATTTCGTTGAAGAGGTTATCACAGGCTTCGATGAGACTGATCTTCATCGTTCCTGGGTTCAGGTATACGCCGTTCGCTTCGGATTTGTATTTTTTTTTTGCGTTTTTGATGTTTCTGAGAATTTTTCGATTGAAATCTTGGTTGATTTCTTCTTCCTTTAAAGGCTGCTGCAACGAGGAGTCCGCAAGAGCGGAACACGAGGTTGGAGAATTTGTGTTGGAGGATCTGGAATTTGGCTCGTCAGAAGAAGCAGGTTCGTTTTTAGGATCGGGGAATTGAAACAGAATCGTTGTATGTTCACTTGAATCGTTCGCTTCTAGCTAGTAGCTATGTAGAAGATTACTGAGTAACTTTGGTTTTCAAATTCAATCTGCTGCTTTGAGTTAAATCATTTGTGGTTGTGAAATGTTTTAATTAGGTTGAAGGGAAGAATGCTAAGCGTGCAGCTAAACGTCAGCTTGAGCGTGAAAAAGCGAGGAGGGAAGTAACTGCTGATATGTCAGAAGATTTCTCTGAAGGAGAGAAGGCAGATTTGCCTTGTGAGATTCCAACTCCTAGTGAGAACAACACCAAAGGAAGAATGTCTCGGATTAGTTCTGTTGATGTCTTTGAGAATTGGTTTGCTCAACACAAAGATAAAAAGCTTTACATCGTGTTAATAAGGTATACTTACTAATTGAGAGTTGGTGTTCTGTAGTTGGGCTAAGTTTGTTTCACATGGTGGTATATAATAGTAGGAATTGTCTTGCAGTCTTCATGGTTTGATACGTGGTGAAAACATGGAGCTTGGTCGAGATTCTGATACTGGTGGCCAGGTAATCTTTCTACCTACAAGCATTTTGTTTTTTTTTCTTGAGTTTTAAAATTTCTCAATTCACGAAAGTATAAAAGGACTTCTGCACTCAGGTTAAGTATGTTGTGGAACTTGCAAGGGCACTGGGCTCAATGCGAGGGGTCTATCGTGTCGATTTGATGACTAGACAGGTATCCGCGCCAGATGTGGATAGCAGCTACTCTGAACCGACTGAGATGTTAAATCCTTTAGACACAGATACAGAGCAGGAGCATGGAGAGAGTAGTGGCGCTTATATAATCCGTATACCTTTTGGTCCGAAAGATAAATATGTACCAAAAGAGCTCCTCTGGCCTCATATCCCTGAATTTGTTGATAGGGCACTTAGCCATATTATGCAGATTTCCAAGGTTCTTGGTGAACAAATTGGTGGGGGACAACAAGTGTGGCCGGTTTCTATTCACGGGCACTATGCAGATGCTGGTGATTCTGCTGCTCTTCTATCTGGAGCTCTGAATGTACCAATGGTTTTTACTGGGCATTCTCTTGGTCGTGATAAGCTTGAGCAACTCCTGAAACAAGGGCGGCCAAAAGAAGAAATAACTTCTAACTACAAGATAATGAGACGGATAGAGGCAGAGGAGCTATGTCTTGATGCTTCTGAGATTATCATAACTAGTACAAGGCAAGAGATAGAAGAGCAATGGCGCCTTTATGATGGTTTTGATCCGGTTTTGGAGCGTAAACTCAGAGCAAGGATGAAAAGGGGTGTGAGCTGTCTAGGCAGATTTATGCCTCGCATGGTTGTAAGTATCACCTCTGTCATCTCTGATCCTCTATGTTCCTCGTCAGAGGACTTGAACGTAAGGAGTTATCATGACTCATGAGTAGCCTTGTCGTGTGATTCTAGGTAATTCCTCCAGGAATGGAATTTCATCACATTGTACCACATGATGTGGATGCAGATGGAGATGATGAAAACCCACAATCTGCTGATCCACCAATTTGGTCTGAGGTTATCATATCTTCAAATCGTAGCCTTTTCTTTTCCTTTAATCAAAGGTTTTACATTTTCTATATTTGTTTTACTGGTACCTTTATATTTACTGCAAAAACTCTGCACTTGTGCAGATTATGCGCTTCTTTTCTAACCCGCGTAAGCCTATGATACTCGCTCTTGCTCGGCCAGACCCTAAAAAGAACTTGGTAACTCTAGTCAAAGCCTTTGGAGAATGTCGTCCATTACGGGAACTTGCTAACCTTGTAAGTCTTGTAGTTATATTTTTTTTTTTAGAATCATGATCTCCAACTAATTTTCTGGAAGTGTGTTTCACTTTTCTCATTCCTTTTTTCACTACCTTCGATTGCAGACATTGATAATGGGAAATCGAAATGATATTGATGAGTTGTCCACCACGAATGCCTCTGTGCTGCTCTCAATTCTGAAGCTAATTGACAAGTACGACCTATATGGTCAAGTGGCAATGCCTAAGCATCACCAACAATCTGATGTGCCTGAAATTTACCGTTTAGCAGCCAAAACAAAGGTAATGGTCAACCATGTTTACTTTTCTCTTTTTTTGGATCTCTTCCTTCTCAAATGGTTATAGGAAATGACGTTCCTAAATTGTTCCCATATTAAAATGCACAGGATATTAGCCTGTGTTTTGCTGCTGGTTCTGTGAATCAGTTTAGTTCCTTGCATTGTTTATCCATCTTATCTCAAACCAATTTTCAGGGAGTATTTATAAATCCTGCTTTCATCGAACCATTTGGACTGACTCTAATCGAGGTATTTTATCATTGCTATCTCTTCGGTGCCCTATTCATTACAGGATATCTTATTAATGAACACACGCTGTATATAACAGGCAGGAGCTCATGGGCTGCCCACTGTTGCAACAATAAATGGAGGACCTGTTGATATTCATCGGGTTTGTCGCTTTCCATATTTCAAAAGAAAAATTTGCAATCAACGCAGAGCAAGCTATAGCTGATATTTGCTACTAACTTGCAGGTTCTTGACAATGGTCTTCTAGTTGACCCTCATAATCAGCAAGCTATAGCTGATGCTCTCCTGAAACTAGTTTCAGACAAACAGCTATGGGCAAGATGCAGACAAAACGGCCTTAAAAATATCCACCTGTATTCGTGGCCAGAGCATTGCAAAACATATTTAGCTCGGATAGCTTCGTGCAAGCAAAGACATCCTAAATGGCAAAGAGTTGAGTTTGAGAACTCAGACTCTGATTCACCCAGTGACTCTCTTAGAGATATGCATGACATCTCCTTGAATCTAAAACTTTCCTTTGGCGAAAAGGGTGAAAGTAACAATGGTGTAGATGCTAATTTAGATGCTGAAGACAGTGCCGCTGAACGAAAAGCTGAGGTGGAGAAAGCTGTTTCAACCTTGACACAAAAGAGCAAATCAGCAGAGAAATTTGATTCCAAGATGCCGAGTTTGAAAAGAAGGAAACATATATTTGTCATTTCCGTGGACTGCGGCACAACCTCAGATCTTCTCGCAGTGGTGAAAACAGTTATTGATGCTGCAGGAAGAGGCGGTTCAACGGGATTCATACTGTCAACCTCAATGACTATATCTGAGACTCATACAGCATTGCTTTCAGGAGGGTTAAAACCACAAGACTTTGATGCTGTTATCTGCAACAGTGGAAGTGAACTCTACTTCACGTCCTCTGCTTCTGAGGATAAAACCGCGCTTCCTTATACACTCGATGCAGACTACCATTCCCATATAGAATTCCGCTGGGGTGGAGAGAGCTTGAGGAAGACTTTGATCCGCTGGATTAGTTCTGTTCAAGAGAAGAAAAAGGCGAAACAAGGAGAGATTCTAGCTGAAGACGAGTCTTCTTCTACCAACTATTGCTTATCCTTCAAAGTGAAAGATCCCGCTTTGGTAAATACACCCCGGACTACAGTTTTTGCTCGTCTTGAAACATTGATTTTCGGGTTTTATCTTCTAATCTCAACATCATTCATTCAATCTCTGCAGATTCCTCCAATGAAAGAGCTGAGGAAGTTGATGAGAATTCAAGCATTACGTTGCAATGTAGTTTACTGCCAAAACGGAGCTAGGCTCAATGTAATCCCTGTTCTTGCCTCGCGATCTCAGGCCCTTAGGTAAGTTTCCATCAGAAACCATTACATTCACACATCATCAAGTGTTTTCACTTTCTTGGATTTGAAACCCATGAATATATAGGTTTGAGCTCTCAGTGATCACTATGCACATGTCTTCCTCTGTTTTCAGGTATTTACTAGTGCGATGGGGCATTGACTTATCGAACATGGTGGTGTTTGTGGGAGATTCAGGTGACACAGATTATGAAGGCTTGCTTGGAGGTATTCACAAAACAGTGATACTAAGAGGCCTAGCCAGTGACTTGCGTGAGCTACATGGCAATCGAAGCTACCCAATGGAGGATGTGACTCCACTGAACAGTCCCAATATCACCGAAGCTAAAGAATGTGGTCGTGACGCCATTCAGGCCGCTCTAGAGAAGCTTGGGATCAGTCTCCTCAAGCCTTGAGGCTGTTTTTTTAACTCTAATAAAATAAGTTTTTGTTGAACCAATATACGATGATGGCGAATTAATAATCATAGCAGACAACAAAGTACAGTATACCAATAAGATTGTCGCCAAGTACAATTTTTTGTGTTTTGACTTTTGTGGTGATGTATTGAAATAACCTTTATATAATCGATAATTGATACATTTCTCCGATAGGATTGGTGACATAAGAACACAGACTGTCAGTAGATGGTAAAAATACTCCTGCTATCTGTATTTTGTTCTTTACTAGTTGACGTCTTGTCTTTCCTTTTTCTTACTATCAATTTTTTTGACCGTTTCAATGAATGTTGTTCACAAGTAACCAACCAAAATCTCTACAGTTACTATAAACCCAAAACACAAATATTGTGTACAGAAAAAGAGAACATTGTATGCAGGAAACTGTTTTTGCATAAAGTAGAAAAAAACTAAAAGGTATGGGATGATGATGTAAGTCGTTAAAGTTGTTACCTTTTTCTTTTTGTAGGTGCTTGTCTCTTTGTGACAAGGTTATAGTATTTGTTTTGCTTTTAAAATGGTATTCAGAGAAAAATATTCACAGTTATTATATGCAATGCACTTTGTCATTTTCAAAATTTCCCTATATATGAAGTACTTTAATATATTATACGTTTCTCATCTAAAGATTAATCGTATATCCTTCTTATCTTTACTTATAAAACGTACAAATCTTTTACAATCTCGAATTTAATGAGAGGTGCCCAATAATCGTTACATTTATTAACAACATATGATAATTGAGCTGAAGGTAAATCTATCTTTTCCTTTTTTGATTTATTATATTTGGACAACCGTAAAAGAAATTTAAGCCAATCTAGAATGAAAAAAAGGCAAAATATATTAATTTAGGAAACCAAACCAAATCCAACCTAAACCGTACCAAAAACAAACCGCATGAGAGGCATGTATAATTAATTGAATTTCCGTTGACCAAAACATAAAATATAATTTAATTTTGTTAATTAAGCCAAAAAAATTCGAAACCGGATTAGACGGCCGAAGAGTAACACACATATAAATAGAGGAGTAAGGTAAGTAAAAAACAAGGAAAAGAGAAATAAACCTCTTCAAAAATTAAGAGAGAAATCAATCAAACAAACAACCCTAAAATTCATCAAAATCATCTCTTTTTCTTCTTGACTTATTCTTCTTTTTTGATCTGTAAAATCAAAACCAAACCCTAATTAAATTACACCTTGAAGAAGAAGAAGAAGAAATAAGATCCTAATTATATTTATTTAATGGCGGATCTGACTTGTACGACGCCGTTTCTGCTCTATCCATCACTCGTCATCATCCTCTTCTTCTACTCCATTAACCACCATAACCAAATTTTCTCATCCGTGATCGACGATGATCCTTCTTGTCGTCTCTCGTCTTCTCCACAACAAGCTGTTTTCTCATCATTCAGAATATTTCCTTTTCGTTCGTCCTCTTCTTGTCTCAATATCACTTCCAACAATGTAAATTAATTTCTCTATTTTATGTTACATCCTTTATTTCTTAATATATAAGTTAAATTCCTATATTCTTTTTTTTTTTTTTGTCTTCTAGGTTTGTGGAATTAGCTAAGCTGCGAGGTTTTAAATTAATTTTGTATTGATTAATAGTTAATGTTTTGTTTTATATATATTGAAAACAGTCGACGTCAGAAGTTGTGGTGGTAGAAGAAGTTGATGAAGCGGTGGAGAGAATAGAAGAATGTTTGGCAATGGCGAGAGTCGCCATAAGGAAAGCCGGAGAAGATAATCTCCGTCGTAGTCGTCGTGATCGGAGGAATAATACAGATTTGGGATTCGTATCAAATGGATCTGTCTATCTCAACGCTTATACTTTTCATCAGTTAAGACCTTTTCTTTCTCCTCCTTTTTTCCCTATTTTTGCTTAGTCTTTCTCTCTTTCTCTTTCTATATTTCTAATTTTTTTATCATACAAATATACAAATTAATATATACTATAACAACATTGTTTAGTTTGATCACTAGGTAATTTTCCTTGTTGAATTTGAGTTTTAGTTTTAGCTTCTTTTTTCTTTTCACTTAAGTTAAAGAAAAGTGAAAAGATAAGAAAAAGTAGAGTTTACAAAAATAATTAAAAAGTTGAAATATGTTGCTAACTAGTAGGTACTCATCAGGATCTGTACTTTCTTGTTTTTTTCATGTCTCCAAATCACCCTTAATAGAAATATGTGTCAACATCAAAATTCTATGTAACTTTCTATTTTTAGTAACCTACACACCACTAGTTTTGCAGTTTCAAGGTCCCCTTTTCCCATTTTTTCTTTAACCCTATATTTTTAGACCTTGTTCTTCATGGCTTCATTTCTCTCTTTTTTCAGAATTCAAAATCAGACACACTTTGAGGAAAGAGTAGTTTTAGCTTTAAGAGTTCTCCATACTTTCTCTCCATCTCACAACTTGACTTTTGTAAACACATCACTCACTTTGTTCTTACTTTTATGATAAAGTTTTAAAAGTCTCAGATTATACACTCCATCTATATGTAGATATATATTTATGCATATATAATGTTTTTCTTTACACATAACAATTAAACAGGAGCCACAAAGAGATGGAGAAGAGATTCAAGATATGGACCTATAGAGAAGGAGAAGCTCCTCTGTTTCACAAGGGTCCTCTCAACAACATTTACGCCATTGAAGGCCAATTCATGGACGAGATCGAGAACGGAAACAGCCGTTACAAGGCTGCTTCACCGGAGGAAGCCACCGTGTTCTACATCCCTGTAGGGATAGTCAATATCATACGCTTTGTCTATAGACCTTACACTAGCTATGCACGTGACCGCCTCCAAAACATTGTCAAAGACTACATCTCTCTTGTCTCTAACCGTTACCCTTACTGGAATCGCAGTCGCGGTGCTGACCATTTCTTCCTCTCCTGTCACGATTGGGTGAGTCTCCCTGTTTTTAATCAGTTCTTGTGCCAAAAGTAAACCATATAAACCCTAACCTAACTTTCCCTTTTTGTTCCTTGTTGTTAAAGGCACCTGATGTGTCAGCTGTGGATCCAGAACTATACAGGCATTTTATAAGAGCTCTCTGCAATGCCAATGCTTCCGAGGGATTCACCCCCATGAGAGACGTTTCATTACCGGAAATCAACATTCCACACAGCCAATTAGGGTTTGTACATACCGGAGAACCGCCTCAAAACCGCAAACTCTTAACATTTTTCGCTGGCGGTTCTCATGGAGAAGTCCGGAAAATACTTTTCGACCACTGGAAAGAAAAAGACAGAGACGTCCTTGTCTACGAGTATCTCCCCAAAACCATGAACTACACCAAAATGATGGATAAGGCAAAGTTTTGTCTGTGTCCGAGCGGTTGGGAAGTGGCAAGTCCAAGAATAGTGGAGTCACTTTACTCTGGATGCGTACCTGTCATCATCGCTGATTCTTACGTTCTTCCGTTCAGCGACGTGTTGAATTGGAAGACATTCTCAGTGCATATACCAATATCGAAGATTCCGGAGATAAAGAAGATTCTAGAAGCGATACCAGAAGAAGAGTACTTAGAGTTGCAAAGGAAAGTTCTTGAGGTTCGGAGACACTTTGTGGTAAACAGACCATCAAAGCCATATGATATGTTACATATGATCATGCATTCTATTTGGTTACGGAGGCTTAATGTTCGAATCCCTCTTTCACAGTGAACTATATATATATATATATATATATTGTTGTACTCTTTTATATATACTAGTATACTACACATACATTGACTGATACATATAATATCGGATCTTCAGAAACTATAACAATGTCCCGTTCTAGAATTTCGTTTAAAACAAGCCTCCGAGTTTCGTTTGGGAATATACTAGGAAAGCCCTAAACAAGGCCCATTAGGATCATCTTTTGAATATGAGAAAATATTATATTCTTCTTTGATAGTATTCAGTATTGTACTATATCTAAACGACTTTAAATGTAGCTTCTGCCTTGGCCTTGTGCTTAGGCCTGGGTGTTTATTGACAAAGGTTTGGTTCGGGTCGGATGTTGCGGAATTTCGGGTTGTTCGGGTTCCGTATTTAACCGATCAAAGAATTCAGGTCGGTTCGGTTTAAATTTTAAAAATTCGGTTCGGATCTTAATTATTGTGGCAGCCGAAGTTGTACCAAAATTTAATTTCGGTTCGGTTTAGAGTATAAAAACCATTGAATTTTCATTATAATATCGGTTTATTTTAATTTCGGTTTAATTCGGTTTAACAAAATAATGGATAAAACTTTAGGGTTTACCAAGCAAAACCGATCGGTTTCCGAATACCGAACCGAGCCAAACCGATGACCGAGAAGTATTCAAGCTTCCGATCGGTTATTGAGTGAAAACCGAATCCGAGCTAAATTGACTAAACTCCGGTTCGGTCAATTCTGTTCGGAATTAATCACCCTGGCCTACTTGTGTTTTCAAAGTCTCTGACTCCTCGTTGGACACTTAAAAAAAAATTTATCTTTCTTTTTGTTCCCCTGGTTTGAGAAAAACAATTACTTAAAATAGAAAAGGTTGACAAAGTCAAGAACGCGATCATAGCGATGATTTCATCTAAGTCAAAGTCAAGTTTCGTTGCAAACTACAAAAAAAAAGACAATAAAATATCGTTAAAAAAATACTCAAAATCAATAAACTTCTTTGAAATAAACGTCTTTATAAAGAGGGAGAAAGGGGGAAGAGAACTTCAGATTTATTTTCTCCAGCTCTCTCCTAAGAAACAGAGAAAAAAAAACCCAAAAGCTTTCCTCTTTTTCAACTCATTTACTTTATCTTTTTGTCTTGTGTTTCTTAAATCTTAAGTGAAAGACAGAGATGAGTTTATGTTCAGAGATCTCCCTACTTTCTGTTCCTCATTGGAACAGACCATACTCTGCTTTCAATGATGACGACCAAGACTCTGTTCTACTCTTCCCTGAACTTCTTTTTTCTCCATTGAACAAGTCTCTTGTGATCAGCACCTCTTATTCGTCCGACGTTGTCTCTGTCGGAGAGTACAGAGTCAAAGCTAGTCTCTCCTCCACTCTTCAAAGCATATTCGACAAGTATGGAGACATCACATCAAGTTCCAAGCTTCATTCTCTCTCCACACGAATCTACCACCTTGAGACTTTAGCCGAGGTTGTTATAGAGCTCCAGTCAACGCCTCTGCGTCGGCTATCTGAAGCACGGGCCAGTGAGATTCTAGCGATCGTTAAGGACATAGAGACGGCAAAGATCCAAGTAGGGTGGCTCCGGTCCGTTCTTGAGGAGGTTCTTGAGGCCACAAGATTCTTTAACAGACGAGAGACTGCAGTTATGGAGAAAGAGGCGTGCGAGCACAGTTTGTTGCTTGCGAAGCAAGAAATGAAGGTGAGTTTGAAGAAGCTTGCAGAGAAAGAGAAAGAGATAAATGAGTTTCGTGAGAGATTGATGAAGACAACAGGGAAGTTGGGGTCGTTGGAGATGAAGAGGACTTGTCTTGATAAGAGATTTGTGTTTCTGAGATCTAAAGTCGAGAAGTTTCAAGGTCAATCTGTTTTTAAGGACATTTTGTGAAGCAAATGTTTGGCTTCTTTCTTCTAGCTTTTTAGATATTTTGGTTCGAGAGAACGTGATCCCAAAGTCCATTTTTATTTTCTCACGTTTGTATGTCAACCACGAAAGCCTATGGTAAATTGGATCTGGCTTTCATGCTGGTGGTATATAGTGTTAATTGTTTATGGAATAAATAAAAGATTCTTTGTTCTTTTTGTGGACGTTTTGGTTTTCAATCACATGAGACGATTAAGGTGTTACAATCCGGATTTCGACTTTATAGGTTAATGTGTTGGAATAACAATATTCAACTTCAAAGTAAATCCAATCTAATAAAAAAAACTTTACGTAAGTTCTATATCAGTTTTTTTTTTTTTTTTTTCCTTTATTTGGTTCGATACAGATTTGCTCAGATACAAAAAGATGAATACATTTTCACCATAATAGAATTTGCTCGATTGGTTATGTCAGTTAAAAACTAAAGTCCCATGTATCTTCACCATATCATTAAAACTTAGAAATTTCACAAATCCAGCAAACGCAAAACGTCATCGTTTGATAACCTTTTAACGCCGCCAGCTTAAATTGCACATAGACAGGGGATGATCATTAACAGTGAAAATATCAAACTCACAAATAACGATAGATTCTCGAATTCGAAGCAATATGCAGAAACTGATACTTGAAAGAGCACATAAACACACATTTTACACAACGCATATATCACATTTCAAAATCGAAGCAGAGTCTGATAAATTCCCCAGAAGGGAAAGGTGAAGATAAGTGAATTCTCACTTGAAACATGAAGGAAGACTCGGCCCGTGGCAAACAAAGGCCATCGCGATGTATATAACCAAGGCGAGTACAAGTATCAGAGCAATCCTGCAGAAAAACAACAAGCTCATGAGCAGAGAACCAACAACAAAAGAACTCCACGAGCAAATGTAAGATTATAAAATCTATTTTCAAACATATGAAATGATCAATTCCACAAGAAACCCTGTAATGAAATTGGAGCAAGAAACTGCTGATTTTTGTGACCCGTCAAGTTTATCAGTTATATAGGTTTCTTGGAAAGGGTTTTTTAGTCCAGAAAACTTACGTAAGCTTGACATTTCTCCACCACATAATGGTTCTGTAACGGCGAGCTTGCTTTCTGAAACGAAAAGTGTTCCCTTGCATATTTTCGGTTTTATCAACTAGCAACTCCAAACGCTCCCCTCTATCCAAGACTTTATCGATATTCTCAATCATCACGTTTCGAACCTGAAAATGAAAACAACCGCACAAGTAGTAGTTAGTGATAAAGTGCATAAAGCGTCGAGCAAATCATCAGTTTAATGGATAAACATAACATTATGCCCGCGTATGCGTGGTAATAGGCTATATCGACATCTGCTTTAGACCGCGAAAATAGATGATTTTGTAGCATTACCTGACTCATTTCACCTTTAATCCTGCTCATCCTGTCAGCATTTGGATCATTCGAATAAAATTCCATCTGCTGACTCACAACTCTTGAAAACTCATCATTCATGGAATACGCTTGAGCTGAATGAATAGCACGGCCGTATGTTCTCACAAACCTCTGATGAATATCATCCAAAAACGCAAACGGAATATTCCCTGCCGCAACATAAGATATTAGCATTAGTAACTATGCAATACAAGAAGCAAACTCATGTGTGACACAATCCTAACATCACCTAAATGCTTCTCAGAAATAACATCACTTATATCAAATTCATCAACATCTTTCTATCGAAATAGCAGAGCTCTCTAGCTTCCAAATCCCCAAAATTTGAGATTCCGCCTATCCGAAACTAAACAACAAACAAATTGATAAAATTGAAGCATAAATCGAAGAAACTCGAAACAAGAAGCCAAATCATGTGAATCAAAATTGATGAAATCATCGAGAGAAGCGACTTACTTCCGGCGGTCTCATCGGCCATACAGAGAACGGTAAGACCGTCGGTTCGCTTCACATGGAAGATGTACCGATCCTGAGAGTAAGACATGTGGCTATCGCTATCGTTTCCAGGCAACTTGTCCAGAATCTGCTTCGCGATTGAGCTCGCGTTGGTCGAAGTAGCGCTAAACTCAGATAACACCACCGTTCCACGAGCCACCAAGGCATATATGATCGCCATCTACTCCGGCACCTCTTTCCAGCTCACTTCTCTCTTTAAATCGCCGATTCAGAATTCACAGAAAACCTCAGATCTTGAGAACAACGAAATCGCTTAACAAAACCCCAGAATTGATCGATTTAGACTGTAAAATCCGAGAATTGTTCAAATCAAAGCATAACCATACATGGAAATTGAATGATTGCAATGATTTTGAGAAAACCCTACATTGAAAATTTAATCGGAGAAGCCCGCTTTACAGTGAAAGTTGAATTTTGAAAATATCAGAGGCGCAACCAAAATATCTGGCCTCGATCTAAGCTCTTGGGCTTTTATAAATTTGATACTCGCTAGTTATAGTCCAATACTCCTTAGTTTTACTATCTCACAAGGCCCATTAGTTTTACTTTTTTTTTTTTTTTTTGTGGCATTTCTAAATTTTTTTTTTTTTTTATGTTTTTATAAATTTATTTCAAATGAAAGACATTAGTGAAAAGAAAAACATTATATTCATTGATGGATAACTCATATTTTGCTTTCATTACATATTTTAGAATATCTTGAATGTTTTTTTTTTGTGGCAGTTGAAAGTTCATTGTTTCTGTAAGTATTGCAATCCCGGTTAAGAATTTAGACCACTTATTTAATTGGAGTATTTTTGTTGATATACAAAAGAAAGATCATGGTTTAGTTTTTTCTTTTACTACGCAAGTCAGTTGTTTAGATCAAGTACAAAATATGAGAGACTGTAATTATATTTTAACAAAAACAAAACAAATATGATCATGGTAATCAACTCATGCTGTCCTATGGTTGAAATTTTTTATTTTGGAGTTCGAAGATTAGGGTCTGATTTTTTCCACTACGGAGAGAAGATAAATTATTTATTGAAAACCTTTTATTTCTTTTGGTATTCTTTACCTGGTAGGAATATTGAAGCCAAATATTATTATATGGACCAATATTAGCAGTAATGAATAGTTTTGTCGTAGAATACCAACCAACTTTATCAGTGCTCAGTAATAACCGCATTAAATTTAGTAAACCTACTAGTTGTACTTTTCAGATTTCCCGCATATATTACGAACGTATCTTTACCCTTTTCATGATTACAGTTATTAGCAAATTGATTAAAGATAAGTTAGTAGTGGTCCATCAGAAACTAATGTAACCAAACAAAAACCGAAAACCCAGTTCACCAAACCGGCGATGTAAAGACGTTTTCAATATCCCGGTTTTACCAACCACTGCCGTGGAAAAGTACACATTGTCCTAACTCTCAAATAAAAACAGACATCAAAATTCAAAATCTACAGAGAACATAAAAAGAGAAGGAATAGAAGAAGTTGGAACCCTAGAAATTTCAAAAAAGAAACTGTAACAAATAACATGAACTCTGCAGGGGAAAAAAAACTGAACCGGAATTAACCGGTTTGTATTCTAACAGAATTCATCTAATCCACTAGGCTCCACCAGCACATAAAGCGGCTTCCCTTTCAGCTTGTGTTGCCCCTAAAAACAATTCAAAATTTTACGATAAATTTGAAGTCAATGAACCAATTTCATTGAAGACTATATCCTAAACCGAACGAAAAACCAACTCTATCACTACAATTATAAGTCATACATTTTCTCATGAACAAACCAGAGATAACTTCTTAAACAAGTAAGAGAAGTGTGACTCACGTTGACTTCAGGCAAGCCAATAACACAAGCACACTCAACAACTTCAGCTCCTTGGCTTTCTGTAAAACGTCAAAGTGTCACATAATCATACATCAAGACAAAAAAAAAATCTCATTATTAATTTGAAAAACTAGAAAAAGAAAGAAACCCAATAGGCTAATGGCGGCTGAGAGAGTGCCGCCGGTAGCAACGAGATCGTCGATGATAATGACACGTTCTCGTGGCGCAACGGCGCCAACGTGCATCTCTAAACGGTCATGTCCATACTCGAGCTCATAAGACTCCGATATCACTTTCCCTATATTTTAAAGTTTTTACCATTTTTCAGAACCTCAAGAGTCTATCTATCTATCACCAAAAAAACAGAGAATGCGGTAAAAAGATAAGTAACCTGGTAATTTTCCTGGTTTACGCAAAGGGATAAACTTTGCCCCTATGGCTAAGGCAATGGAAGGACCGAACAAGAAACCTCTTGCTTCAACTCCTATATAATACAAATACATTTGCATGTAAAGAAAAATATTACTTTCCAAATGAAGAAAAAGACAATTCTTGTTTCTCCTTTTCTATAATGTCTTTTGTTTGCTTATATGATGTAAACCCATTTAGAAAGACACCGAATTTTTGGCATTACTTAACAAACTTGATGACGAAACACTGTAGTAAAGAAATGAGAGGATAAGGATAAAAAAAACAAAAAACAGAGGAGTCTTACCAGCAACGACAGAGATTTGCATGTCTCTGTAACGATCTACGAAAATGTCGATGGTATGTTTAAAGGCCTTATGATCCAATAACAACGTTGTTATGTCCTGAAACATAATCCCTGCCCCGAGAAAAAAACAAGAAACTTCTTCAGAGAATTGGAAAAACAGAGCAAAACAGAACATATAATAGAAAAACAGAGTTAGAAGAAGAAGTTTTAAGACCTTTCTTGGGGAAATTAGGAACAACTCTAATGGCTGCTGATATAGCTTCAAGCCTTGGATCACCTTTCAGACCATTCTCCGCCGCAAACATCGTTTCTCTCTATCCTCTCTTTCTCTCTCTCTCTCTCAAGTTTTTGAAATTCAATTCTGAGTGTGTCAAGGAGCGTCGTCACTAGTATATTAATCTCACTCTCTCTCTCTCTCTCGAAGAGTAAATGGGAAGATTTCAAAGTGAAAACAATTAAATTTCCCTCGCAGAAGAAGGAAACGAGGAAATGAAATGAGATCAGATCCTCTCTCTCTCTCTGTCTCTGTCTCTGTCTCGCTCTGTTCCTCTGTTCACCACCAGTTGTAGAGAAAGTGGGTGAGAGAGCATTTAATATTTAACAGAGAGAGAGAGAGAGAGCCATCAAAAGAGCGAGTGGCGTGTGTATCACACGCGTGAACTGGGTCTGTGTGGATTTATGAACCGCAATAAAATCACAATCACAAGGGGGGTATTGTCATATGTGTATTAAAGAGAGCGAAGAAGATCCGAAGAAGAAAAGAAAATCTTATGGATCTTCGAGAGAATCTTTGGCCTTTTTAGCTCTCTTTTTTTGAGTCTCTTTCTCTCTTACTAGAGTCTCGAACGAAAGACCTATAAAGGAAAGAGATTCGATACTCTGCAAAAAAAATAAAAAAATAAAACATATTTTCTATGAAAAGAAGTACCCATTCTCCTAAAACTAGTTCACATTCCATGTTTTGTGTCTTGTCTCCTCCATACACAGCTACACTTACCTCTAATATTAAATTGAAGAAAAAAATTAAGTTTCTGAACTGTAATTTGTATTTTAAAACTTTATATTGGTAGGCGTAGGGATAGATTTTGCTTTTTAGTTTTAGTTACCTCTTTTTTCCTTAAATCTCTCTTCGTAGGTGCTTATATTTCTTGTATCCTACACTACTCTATTTTGTGTTTGTACGAGTACTGTTTTTGTAGATTGCGTTTATAACATTTATATAGTAGTAGTACTGGGTTTTTATGTGGATTGAAAGTGTAAGTAAAAAAGTACAGGGGTGTAGATCACCGAACAAGAATAAATATATTTACAAGTCAACATGTGCTAAAATTTAAGTGGTACATACCAACTATAATAAATCTTAAATCATATTTTAATAAATTAATAAAATATATAATATAAATTTAAAAATATTTTTTTAATATGTGTGAAATTATTTACAACGGAATTAGTATAAAATAAGAGAGAAATAAATAAATTACCAAAATAATTAATGATATTTAAGTAAATAGCACAATGGAAACTTCATAAAGAAGTTAAGATCATGTTTTTGAGCAGTTCATGAGCAACTTCGATTTTGAATTTTAATGCTATATGTTACATCAAAATTTTATGTCAGAAACGTGTATTGATAATAAGTTTGTGCTGGCTCACCGAATATATTTTGTTGGTGTCTTCTATGCTTCTCAGAAATTCTAACTACCGTGTTGCATTTGCACCAGGCGGCCAAATACACAGTTCAAGAAGTAGTAGTCTTGTGAAACATGTGTTTAATATGATTTCCTTAAACCATGTTCGGTCCGCCTAGCTAAAAGACTTCTCGACCTCAAAAATCACTTTGCTTCCAAAATAAACAACAAACGATCATATTAAGTTAAAACTTTTTGAAAGTTCGAGTTTTTGACAACAACAGCCATAATTTTCTGGCACTTGTGTGACCATGTTAGAAAAAGATATAAAGAGAAAGCACTATAAGTCTATAACAAAACGATGAGATAAATAATACATCAATTTCTTAGGTGGATAATCCTCTCAGGTGAAGAGTAAAAACCCTCTGATCATAATTTACCAGAATTTTACTATAGTAAATAATCATTCTCAATAAAGAAGAAATCAAAACAAGGTACACTACACGAGCTATCAAACAAGCAAAACAGTCCGAACAATCTTTGAGATTAGGTCTGAGCAAAATATATGAATCGAAAGAATCGATCCATAACTGACCATAAATTTAGAAGTACCGAATCGAACTGGAACCGGCTTAAATAATTTAATGGATCCTAAACTACTATATTTGAAGAACCGGAACCGAACCCGAACTGAATCCCATATTCAATAGGTACCCGAAAGTATTAGAAATACAAATATATACTTAAAAATATTAATTATATTTATGATTGTAATGACCCAGAATATCCAAAATTACAAATAAACCTGAACATATTAGGTATTTTTGGGTAATTTTGGGTATATGTGGGTAATAAAATAACCAATGTTTTAGTTTTTTCGGGTATTTCAGATATTATCGGGTAAATTTGAGTAAAAAGTAACTAATAGTATTTTATTTTTTTTCAGATATTTCGGTTCTAATCGGGTAAAATACTCATACCGAACCGTATCCGAAAATATCGGATATATTCCGGTTCTTCAATCCTATACCCGAACCGATCCAAACCCGAAAGAAACCGATCCGAAAACGAACTGAATTGTTCTACTATCCGAATAGATCATAAAATCCTATTACCAAAATATCCAAAACTCAAAATTATCCAAACCGAACTCGAACCGAGACCCGAATGTCCAAACCTATTTGGAACAATAGAATTTCAACCACCATATCTTATATCATCCATAACAAACCTCACAAACATGAATCCGTAATATGCTTGTAAGGTTTTAGCAATATCCAGAAAAATATCACCATTCGATTTCATACAATTAAATATAGATACCAAATTTACTAAAGTTCAGATCTCTCATAAATCAATCGTTGTAATACAACTTTAGTTCTACTAAAAACTTTTCATCGTCATCTTGATCAAACTACGTGGATTGTTATTTCCTTTCTTCAACTTCCAGTTTTTTTTCTGCATTATACTCGGTCATCACCATTAAACCTAGGTAAACTAAATGTCATTTTAAATCAAATATAATTTATACAGCCAAATCACACCAGTTTCTTACTAGAAAGAAAATCAACATTCGCAAACCCGATCGTTGTTTTAATTGTTTGCCTCTATTTATCTAGAATATATTTTAATATTCTTACAAAATACTCATAACAGTAGTTCTAAAAACTTCATATCTTTTTAATTGGTGGCTTTAGCACATGTTAAGCTCACTCCAAATCAATAGATCGAAATAGCATTTATTATCTGGAAAGAGCAATCAGTGAAAATGTCAATGGGCATAGAAATTATAAGACCCAACAAAAAAAAATATATTCAGAACAAACAGATATTTGTTTCAACTACGCAAGGTGATTCAATTTCAATAGCAAATAACCAGCAGTAGACTGCCCGACAAATCATATAAAAAAAAAGAAACGCACGCAAAGGAAGAAAATTTGTGTAGGCTCAGAAACAAGAGGAAGAGTGAGATGTACTTGCCTTCGGATGGATGTTCAAATCCTGAATCAACAATAGCTCGGAGAAGCTCCGGTTTCAAAAGGAAGTCTCTGAATCCAGAACTGTGTATTCCCACGTACCCTCTGGTCCAAAGAAGAAACACACTATCAGAATTTTAAAATCAATAATAAATTGCTACTCTCAAAGGCAAACGACTAATGAAACTCAAATCTAAACATCAAGTGTTTTCATGAAACAGATCGATAAGAAAGAAAGAAAAAACTCACTTCTTCACGGCTTCGCCGTTAACTTTACTTCCAGAATCTGGGACCTTCTCGTCTTCTTCCTTGTAGTCCAGAAGTTCCTCCTCGTAGGCTTCGTTTTCTCTAGCGTCTCCCATACTTCACAAGTTCTACAAACAGAAAAGAAATTTCAGATACAGTTCGCAATCCAAAGAAATAAGAAAACCCTAAAATTCGGCGAGAAAGTGTATAGCGTCCTCGAACCCTAAGCGTGTAAATTCAAAGGATTTGCTAGTAACCAATGGAATCTGATGGATTGAGAGCGAGAAGATACCTGAGAACTGAGCAGAGCTCGTTAGATCGCGAAATCGGATTAGGGTTTCGAAATATCTGATTGCGAGCGTAACGAGAAAATATCAGAGCTTCGCTCGAGTCCAAAGAGAGATATGTAGTGAAGAACACTGGATAGGGTTGAAACTGAGTCTAAACTGGGCTTTGTTTCAATGGGCCTACAATTTGTTCCCCTAATGGGTTTACGATTCCAAGAATCAATAAAGCCTTGCCCATCAATTCATATATTTTCAATTTTGTAATTTAATTTAATTTAATTTGTGATTCAAATCATTTCAAATTTGTGAGTTTATAAGAATCAATTCATTCATGAGTTTAATAAATATTTATTATATGTATAGAAAAATGTTAATTGAATTACATGTTGAATTTGATAAATTTTCTAAAAAAACAACTTGAACTAACTCCAACAATAGCGAAAACATTATCAATTTGATAACCTCCATATCTTTTTAATTGGTGGCTTTAGCACATGTTAAGCTCACTCCAAATCAATAGATCGAAATAGCATTTATTACCTGGAAAGAGCAATCAGTGAAAATGTCAATGGGCATAGAAATTATAAGACCCAACAAAAAAAAACATATTCAGAACAAACAGATATTTGTTTCAACTACGCAAGGTGATTCAATTTCAATAGCAAATAACCAGCAGTAGACTGCCCGACAAATCATATAAGAAAAAAAGAAACGCACGCAAAGGAAAAAAATTTGTGTAGGCTCAGAAACAAGAGGAAGAGTGAGATGTACTTGCCTTCGGATGGATGTTCAAATCCTGAATCAACAATAGCTCGGAGAAGCTCTGGTTTCAAAAAGAAGTCTCTGAATCCAGAACTGTAACACCCGTGTTCCGTATAGTATTGTTGTATGGAGTATTGATCTTGTTTGGGACCGGGAAATCATTTGCAAGACAAATGGTAGAGGAGACAGATCATTCCGGGAATTGTTTTGTTGAGCAGTTTTGGAATGGGTCTCGGTGTCGACCGACACTAAGGCAATGTGTCGACCGACACTAAGGCAATGTGTCGACCGACACTAAAGGGATGTGTCGATCGACACCAGTATTGTAGCCAGAAAATCGGTTTAGTCTTTCTCCGGTTTTACCTACCTTATTTCAGATCTCTTCTTCTTCTCTTCGTGCGGTTAGCTCGTTTCTTGTTTCTTCGGAGAGAGATTCGAAAGGGAGAGAGTGAGTTTAGGGAGAAAAGAGAAAAGATGAAGAGTTGTTGTCTCTTTGGGTGTGAAATAGGTAAGGAGGAAGGAAGAGCTTGGTTTGGCTCGGGGAAGAGAAGGGGATCGATTTGTTAAGGCGGGGGCGTGAAGAGGGAGTCATCCCTGGGCTTGTGGTGCTGTTCTCCGCCTGAATCGATCCGGAATCTAAGGTGAGTGCGTGACCATGAGTTGATCTAAGCAAGTTAGGGTTGTGTGGCTTGTTTTGTGATTGTGTGGTTGGATTGGGAGAATCCGTGGGTTGTTTTGTTTGGGTTGCTTCATTGTTGTGTTGTGTGTGCAGGGAAGTAATCGTTTTGGGAAGTGAAGAACCTATGAGAGGTTTGTTGTGGTTGAAGGTAAGAGGTGTTGCTCAGAGTGTGTTGCAGAGTTCAGATGGGTCTTGGTGTCGACCGACACTAAGGGCTAGTGTCGACCGACACCAGCACCTGTGGAAGTTCGGATGGGTCTTGGTGTCGACCGACACTAAGGGCTAGTGTCGACCGACACCAGCACCTGTGGAAGTCCGGATGGGTCTTGGTGTCGACCGACACCAGTGGTGGGTGTCGACCGACACCAGCACCAGCAGTGGGTTGTGTTCAGCTGTTTGCTATTTCGGTTGGTTGTTTGGGTTTGCCCATGGTTGCTTGTTGTTTGGTCTTGCGTATATGAGCGGTTTGTGATCTCTTGGTTGTGTGTATAGCTCGTAGATGGGAGGACCGCCTCACTAAGTATTTGTGATAATACTTACGCATCTCTTTGTGTTGAGTGCAGGTAAAGATAAAGTGTGATTGTGGAATCAAGGCAATGAAGAGGAGGATGATTTAGGACTCGGTTGTATTTTGTTTATTATGTTATAATTGCGAGTTCATATTAACGTTTTATGTGGAGTTAAAGCGTGTAGTATGTTTGTTTTGAGTATTATGTTTCGGCCTCGTTGGGTATAATCAATATTATGGGGTATTGGTTATGGTATTATTTAAATAAAGTGGGTCGGGTCGTCTCAATTGGTATCAGAGCTTAGACGGTTCTAGGATGGTTTAGAAAATTAATTGGAGTTGAATTAATTTTTCGTGATGCTTGTTTCATGTTGTGATTGAACCGTTGAATTGTTGTGCGCTAGAAATTGATTATGTGGTATTTAATCAATTTGGTTGAGCATGGAGTCTTAGAATCATCCTCTTCGAGCCTGTGAGATTCCACGGTAAATTATCTTTGCCTTGTTGTGTTGTTTTGCGTCTTTAGTCTCTGTTCTTGGGGGTTCAGTTGGCTAGGGGTACTTGTGGCCATGTTGGTGGCCGGGGTTGTGGCCGTGTTGGTGGCCAAGGTTGTGACCAGGGTTGTGGCTGTGGTAGAGGGCGTGGTTGTGTTTCAGTGGTGGCAGAGAGTGTAGCACGGGGTGCTATGGTTGAGTGAGTAGCGGATTCGCATGTGTATCAGGAGAGGTCTGAGGGTGTGACTGGTGTGAGTGCCGATATAGCTGGAGTTCCAGCGGGTGCTGCGGGTGTTGCAGCGGAGTTTTGTTCAGGCCTGAGATGATCGCATAGCAGGTTGCTGGCTCTGTTGTTGGAGCGGATACCAGTGAGGGTACCAGCTTAGGCTCCCGTTGTGCCACCAGTGGTTCAGCTGCAGCCGAGTGTTGCGGTTGCGGAGGAGCTCCCATCTTACCTTAAGATGATGGAGCCGTTGCAGCGGATTGGCACGGGATTCTTCCTGGGATGTACCAATCCTGTGGCTGCGAATGCGTGGAGCATGAGGTTGTAGCGGATGTGTTTCCGTTCGGTAAGGTGTCCAGGGGGATACCGAGTTGACCTGGCAGTTCATTACCTGGAGGGTGATGCACATCTCTAGTGGAGGGGTGTTGCAGCCAGGAGAGTTCAGGCGGAGTTGGCCTGTGAGGTTTTGTGGAGGAATTTTCCATAGGAGGCTCTTGACCGGTTAGAGGTCGAGCGTTAGAGAGTGAATGGGCTCGAGTTCAGAGATTCTTGATGGGTCTTCGGGCTGAGCTGGGGAACCGTTGCTGTGTGCGAGTTGTGGCATGGTTTCTGAGTTGGTGGAGACAGTTGCTTTGCTGGCAGAGAGTTGGAGAGTTGAGGTGATGGTTGCCATCCCCAACTCTCAGGCGAGTAGGCCGCCGCAGCAGTCTGGTTCGAGCAGAGGCGGTAGGCCAATGCAAGGATAGGAGCGGAGGATGAGGATTCTTCGCTGGTTACCCAGAGTGGTCCGGGATGCTTCAAGTGCGGGAGCCGGGATCACAGGGTTGTGGGTTGCCCTTAGAAGGGTGAGACGCGTGTGGATACGCGAGTGTGCTTTTCTGCAGGGAGAGGTGGCAGTGGCACCGCCAGCTAGTCTGAGCTTAGTGGCGCCACGGGTGTATTCTATCATAGAGACGAGAGACCAGAGTTTTGGGTCGGGTTATCTCTATGATAGGGTGTCAGGGTTCCGAGCATATGTGAGTTATGCTGAGACCTTGGTTGTGAGAGGTGTGGACTCCCATGTGTTGTTGTTTCTGGAGCATCGTATTGCTTCGTTACTCCGGAAATTATCGAGAGGGCAAATTGCGGAGAGCAACGAGGAGCGGTTGGGTTGTTAAGACCTTGTGGTGTTCAAGGCAAAAGTGTTGTGGTTCAGTCTACATCGTTTCTAGCGATCGGTTTGATTAGTCGATAATTGCTTGTCATGTATGGGTGTGACATGCCTTATTGACTTGATTGAAGTGGTAGTTCGACTGCGGTCTAGATCGAGCCTCGAAAGAGTGTGACGGTGGTTTCGTCGTTTCATTTCTTGTAGTGGGTTGATTCGATTCTTGCGAGAATCGTTTCTTGATGAGTATCCATGGAGGATATCATGCTTGACGGGATCGCGTCGGTGGGAACTGGTTGAGTTCGCCATTGCGTGTCTGTGATCGTGATCTTGGGAATCAGTGGATTTGCCAAGGTCGGGTTGGTTCTATCATCTTTGGGGACTTAGAGAGTTCGCCAAGATGTTTGGTTAAGTGTTGCGTTATGGAATGGCTCCATATGGGGTGTTGTATGGGAGGCCATGTTGTACACTGTTATGCTGGACCCAAGTGGGGGAGGGAAGCATTTATGGTGTGGGTTTTGTTCAGTAAAACTCCGGAGAGGATCCGCGTTTTGAGACTGAACATGAGTAGGTGCCAAGGACATGTAGACGCGGGTGAGCCGCGGGGAGTACCGCAAGGAGAAATCCTTGTAGTGGTATGGTGGTCTATGCGCATGGTTTCCGCGAATAGATCAAGATGGCGGGTGAGCCGTCGAGTTGTCGAGTTTGGATGAAGTGCTTAGGCACCAGGGATCCAGCTTGTGTAGATGACGATATCGTGTGGGTATGTCGTATCCTGCCGCCTGTAAGATGGTGGTCATGAGTCTTGCGAGACTATGACGATTGTGAGAAGGGAACTTGGGAACCGGAGGCGAGGATGGAAGCAAGCTGTGGCTTGAGCTTTCCTTCGCTGGTTTCCAGTTTCTAGTTTTGGGTTGTTGCCATGTGGTGGTTTCATTTGTATTTCGTTTTGGGGTGTTAAACGATTAATACATTTGAAGTTACAATAAGATGAGTTTTTCTTATTGGTTATGACTTGTGGTGTCATGAGGTTTTGAAAAGATAAAAGTTCATGCGAATATGAACTGGAAATATCCTTCGTATTTGGATATGAGAATCAGTTCTGAGCGACCGGGATGTTTTGAGTTGACCTGAGGTTTGGTCGTGGTTGTGGTGATATTCCGGGTATGGAATATAGATGGTTGTGTATTGCATTGCGCTGTTTTACGCAGACCATGTGAGGTAGTTTCGGTCGGAGATGCTTATAGACGTTTAGACTTGTTTTGCTATGAGGACGGTTGATCCTGTACAACTCATGAGGGGATGTTTAGTTCTCCAGATACCGATAGCTCGAAGGACATGTGACCTAAGAGTGAGTGTGGTATTAGTTTCGTGCCGATAGCTTGACGGTCTTTCTGACCTGAGAGTGCGAGTGGCGTGTGGTACCGAGAACTCAAGGAACTTTGGTTCTGACAGTGGAGAGGTACGAGTACGAGTTGTATGATTGAGCAATGACTGTCTGGGACATGGATATAAGCATAGAGACTGAGAGTAGACCTCGGAGATTGTTGGTGTTCGATCTCGTATTTTGTGTTGTGTTGGCCGGATTGGTCAAGGTTCATGTGAACCGTTGCGACGATTGTGAGTTGAGTTCATTGCGAATGAACTGTACCACTAGATTCGAGGACGAATCCGTGTTAGTGGAGGAGAATTGTAACACCCGTGTTCCGTATAGTACTGTTGTATGGAGTATTGGTCTTGTTTGGGTCCGGAAAATCATTTGCAGGACAAATGGTAGAGGAGACAGATCATTCCGGGAATTGTTTTGTTGAGCAGTTTTGGAATGGGTCTCGGTGTCGACCGACACTAAGGCAATGTGTCGACCGACACTAAGGCAATGTATCGACTGACACTAAAGGGATGTTTCGATCGACACCAGTATTGTAGCCAGAAAATCGGTTTAGTCTTTCTCCGGTTTTACCTACCTTATTTCAGATCTCTTCTTCTTCTCTTCGTGCGGTTAGCTCGTTTCTTGTTTCTTCGGAGAGAGATTCGGAAGGGAGAGAGAGAGTTTAGGGAGAAAAGAGAAGGGATGAAGAGTTGTTGTCTCTTTGGGTGTGAAATAGGTAAGGAGGAAGGAAGAGCTTGGTTTGGCTCGGGGAAGAGAAGGGGATCGATTTGTTAAGGCGGGGGCGTGAAGAGGGAGTCATCCCTGGGCTTGTGGTGCTGTTCTCCGCCTGAATCGATCCGGAATCTAAGGTGAGTGCGTGACCATGAGTTGATCTAAGCAAATTAGGGTTGTGTGGCTTGTTTTGTGATTGTGTGGTTGGATTGGGAGAATCCGTGGGTTGTTTTGTTTGGGTTGCTTCTTTGTTGTGTTGTGTGTGCAGGGAAGTAATCGTTTTGGGAAGTGAAGAACCTATGAGAGGTTTGTTGTGGTTGAAGGCAAGAGGTGTTGCTCAGAGTGTGTTGCAGAGTTCAGATGGGTCTTGGTGTCGACCGACACTAAGGGCTAGTGTCGACCGACACCAGCACCTGTGGAAGTTCGGATGGGTCTTGGTGTCGACCGACACTAAGGGCTAGTGTCGACCGACACCAGCACCTGTGGAAGTCCGGATGGGTCTTGGTGTCGACCGACACCAGTGGTGGGTGTCGACCGACACCAGCACCAGCAGTGGGTTGTGTTCAACTGTTTGCTATTTCGGTTGGTTGTTTGGGTTTGCCCATGGTTGCTTGTTGTTTGGTCTTGCGTATGTGAGCGGTTTGTGATCTCTTGCTTGTGTGTATAGCTCGTAGATGGGAGGACCGCCTCACTAAGTATTTGTGATAATACTTACGCATCTCTTTGTGTTGAGTGCAGGTAAAGATAAAGTGTGATTGTGGAATCAAGGCAATGAAGAGGAGGATGATTTAGGACTCGGTTGTATTTTGTTTATTATGTTATAATTGCGAGTTCATATTAACGTTTTATGTGCAGTTAAAGCGTGTAGTATGTTTGTTTTAAGTATTATGTTTCGGCCTCGTTGGGTATAATCAATATTATGGGGTATTGGTTATGGTATTATTTAAATAAAGCGGGTCGGGTCGTCTCAAGAACTGTGTATTCCCACGTACCCTCTGGCCCAAAGAAGAAACACACTATCAGAATTTTAAAATCAATAATAAATTGCTACTCTCAAAGGTAAACGACTAATGAAACTCAAATCTAAACATCAAGTGTTATCATGAAACAGATCGATAAGAAAGAAAGAAAAAACTCACTTTTTCACGGCTTCGCCGTTAACTTTACTTCCAGAATCTGGGACCTTCTCGTCTTCTTCCTTGTAGTCCAGAAGTTCCTCCTCGTAGGCTTCGTTGTCTCTAGCGTCTCCTATACTTCACAAGTTCTACAAACAGAAAAGAAATTTCAGATACAGTTCGCAATCCAAAGAAATAAGAAAACCCTAAAATTCGACGAGAAAGTGTATAGCGTCCTCGAACCCTAAGCGTGTAAATTCAAAGGATTTGCTAGTAACCAATGGAATCTGATGGATTGAGAGCGAGAAGATACCTGAGAACTGAGCAGAGCTCGTTAGATCGCGAAATCGGATTAGGGTTTCGAAATATCTGATTGCGAGCGTAACGAGAAAATATCAGAGTTTCGCTCGAGTCCAAAGAGAGA